>OU830599.1:57323807-62686635 GCA_917563855.2 Limnephilus lunatus
TAGCAATAATTATTCGGAATTAGCTAACCATCTAATTGAATTTAACCATTCATTTGATATAAATACTGATTTTAAAATTTTACACACTAACGTTAGTGGTTTTCACTTAGATCTTTTAGAAATATTAGGAATTAGGAAAAATGTTAATAGAAATTTAAATATTATTGATAATCAAATTAATTTTGTGACTAACTAACTTAAACATATTTCTTTTGTAATTTTGTCTTTGATCTTCTAAGCAACCCCCCCCCCCCCCACCCTTTCCACCTCTTCCCCCCCTCCCCACTGTTGATCTTCTAAGCACCTCCCCTTTCCACCTCTCTCTCCCCCCACTACTTCCATTTCTACCCACGCCTGTCTTTCTGTACTTGATAATTTAGTTTTTGGAACATATAATGTCCTGATGAAGAGAACATCGTTCTCCAAACATGTTGATTTTTTAAATAAAGATTATCGCGGTAAAAACAAAGTGTTTTTAATTATTTCACTAAAAAACTTTTTTATTTAAATAAGTATTTGATCGTAGTAAATATTTTTTGATAATTTTCCTGTAAATGAATAATTTATTGAGTACGTTACAAATAAAAAAAAACTAAAATAACTATTTAATCCTAGTAAATATTTTATTGATAATTTTCCTGAAAATTAATAACTTATTGAGAAAATATTTAGTGTTAATCCGAAATAAGATTTTTTTGTTAAAAAACTCTTATATTATTGAAGAAGAAAATAATACTAATAAATCTAAACAAAACATGAGCAGAATAATACACAAAAAAAAAATCAGAATGTGCAATTCACACGCGTAGAAGTGAAACCTTCACAAACTAAAGTGGACAAGAGTGGGGAGGCTACGAAGAAACTCATAAATAGGAGACCGATAAGCTTCAAAGCACCGCACAAAGAGGAGACCGATTAAATCTCATTCTCTAGAAGGCTAAATCCTATAGATGTATGTTTTTGTCTCTTTTTAGTGTCGCTATTTTTCGTTGCATCGAGTTTCAAATCACAATCGGGCTAACGAAATTTTCACTTCAAAAAGGTAACGGTCGCAACTGGAAATCGAAATGTGGGCGCAATTATATTTGACTTAAAAGATTGCTGTTTCGATTCCCGCAGAAGTTAACTATCCTCTCTTATACAACGTAAATAATAATTGAATAATCGAGTTTATCAGGATGTACCAACTATTATAAAGCACACAAAAAATCATGCTGGTGCCCTTTTAAAAAAAATTAATTAAGGCTATTAGTATTTAACTAGCGCACACTCGGGAAAAATCACGGAAGAGTATGTGTTCTAGACAAATCAGTTCCAATTTTTAAACAACAGAATATTAAAATATGTTTCAGTTAAAATATTGTATTATAAGTAGGTATCACTCGTATGAATGATTAAAAATAAACAGTTCTAATGATCAAAATGACCCATACATTCAAATTATGTAAATGCAATATCTAGGTTTAATATTTTCGGTATTACAGCACAGCACAATTATTACGGCACAGACGAAGTAAGTATTTTTATTGGGGCCTCAAAATGAGTAAAACACCCAGTGAGGCACACATTACCAAATAATGTTTTTAAACAAAGTCATATTAATAACCAGCCACCTCAGAAGTCTCATCCTAGTGAGATGGTTTGTTTATACTTACAAACAAAAAAGTATTTGAATCTATCTATGCATACTAATAATGATGTATGGTATGGGTAATAAAATTTAAAAAAAAAATTAAGTGTGCAGTTCACACGCGGTAGAAGTGACACCTTCAGAAAACTAAGTAGGTAAGTGGGGAGGCTACGAAGCACCGCACAAAGAAGAAACCGATTATTCTATCGCTTTCTCTAGCAGGCTAAATCCTATAGATGTATGTGTTTGTCTCTTTTTATTGTCTCTTTTTCGTTTCATCGAGTTTCAAATCACAACGGTGCTAAAGAAGTTTTGACTTAAAAAAAAGTTGTGCCAGTAAAAAAAAAATTTGGACAACAAACACCTCTGCCATAGTGTAAGGGTACGTTTGGTGACTTAACAGGGGTGCCCGGGTTCATGGCGTATTTCAGAAGCGTCCACAACCGACTGCGTGGCATGTCAGATCGGGGGAGAATGATTGAGGAACAGGTTTTGACTTCTTCAGCTCTACTTCCCTTTCTGAGAAGACTTTCCACACAGCATCCGCATAGATGACATAGGTCCTGTAGGGAATTATTTTCCTAAGGGCCTCCTGTGTGGCTTGTTGTGTGATTTTGTAGGATTCGATCCCTGGCCGCTGAGGTTTGTCAGGCACTTTATACCACTAGACGACTAGACGATTAGACCAAAGGAGACTTGCTTGAGACTGTGGATTTTTCGTATTATGTATATTAGAACCGAATACCGCGAAATAAATAAGTATTTATTTCTATCTCATTCTCTCGTAGGCATAACCCCATAGATGCATGTGTTTGTCGCTTTTTAGTGTCTCTCGTTTCCGTTTCATCAAGATTAAAATCACAACGACGCTAAAGAAGTTTTCACTAAAAAAAAACAATAAAAAAAAGAGTGTGCTTTAGACCACACGACTGAAGTAAAACTACCAGACAAACCTCACCCCATGAACCCAGGTATTCCTGCTAAGTTACCAAACGTAGCGAACAGGGTGACCTATGACCTAGAGGTGACGTATAACATTGGGGTGAAATATGACCATGGGGTGACCTACGACCTTAGGGTGACCTACAACCTCGGGGTGACCATCCTTAGCCTTATCACTCCCCAAGTCAAGCGTGCGTAAAGGCCCGACCGTTCGCCTCGCCATCCATCACCGTTCGCATCGATTACCGTTCGCATCACACTTTGCGTAACAATCACCAATTTTCGTAACGCATTCACCAGCTTATCCCCCCAAGTCGAGGGTGCTTAAAGAAGTTTTACTTCGAAAACAACGCACAACGGCAATTAAGGTTGAGCTTAAGTCACTTCCAATTCATTTCAACTCCATTTAAAAAAAAACGACCGTGGCTTGTTAGTTTTCATAATAACTTTATTTACCAAAACAATCCCTCAGATGGCTATTAAAGAGAAACACGCTCCATCGATTACTCAAATAAAAATTCGTACGCCTTCTCCGTCAAACAAATTAGTTAGGGCGCTTTTTATTCGCGTTTCATGACGTCACGCTGATTAACCTTGCTCGGTCATATCCAGAGGTTGATTTGCGGCGTTACGCTAACGATTTCGTTACGCCCGTAACGGCCCAGCATTTCGGTAACGGTTTAACGTTGCAATTCCGTTACGATTCCGTTGCGCCGTTGGAACGGATTCACAAAGGTTTCGCGGCGGGGGGTGCGGCAATAAATACACTTTATTACCATCCCAAATCCCGCCCCGTGGACTATTGAATAACATGGACAACTCCTCCGTTATGACAGTCGTATATATTTATACACAAAAAACATTACAAGGGTTTTTCCAACCGTTTTAAAATATGCGTCGTAGGGCGATGGTAAAATGACATATTAATAGCTCATATCTTCGTAGGATACCTATTATATATCGGTATAGGATACCTATGACAAGCAATTTTAAATTAAACCATTAGTCACAATAAATTATTTTATTCTCCATATTGGACCACCCTGTTCTTGAGATTTTTTTAAATATTACTTGATTTAATTATACTGGTTGTTATAGCACGTACCAGCGATTCCTTTATTTATCCAGCGATTCCTGAGCATATGTAGCATAACATGTAGATGTCATTTTTCTGTTTGACGATTGATTTTTCCAATTAAAAACAATATGTTAACTTACAGTGGTGGTTGTTATGTGTCGCCCATAGCCTACGAACAGACTCTACAAGCGGCGGGCAGCCGTTGTTCACGCGCGCAGGACATGTCCAGTCTCGCATTTTATTGCTGTCCTTCTCAGGCTAGGAGAAGCATCACCTTATATGGTCACGCAGCTCGGGATTCAACCAATGGGAAGAGACATTACCTTATAAGGGCACACGTTCAAGTCTTCCCTCTCGCTCATCGGGAGCTAGCAGCTCCGGCCGCCGTTCGGCAAAGCAGACACATTCGAGACAGCGGCGCGAGCGGTTGTACTGACACGAGGGTAGTATGCCACACTTCGACGCGACTAATTAAGTCTCCGCCTACATCCAAGTATGGCGTTATCACAACAGCCGCCTATATAATACAACAGCCGCCTATTTAATACCATGGCCGCCCTGGACGCGCACGGCTTTTAATCCGCCATCGTTGCCGACGAGCCGAGTATTTCACAACTGCCGCCTATATAATACCACTGCCGCCTATTTAATACCATGGCCGCCCTGGACGCGCACGGCTTTTAATCCGCCTTCGTTGCCGATAGCCGCGTAATTCACCGATATCGCCTACCGGTTCGGTAAGCTGGCCGAATCCGCCCACCATGACGCCGAGAAGCTGCCCCCTCACCGCCCAGCGCCCAGTGTCCTGAGCACGGTCTGTGAGCTAGGCTCCAGACCTCTCCACTACGTAGGGAAGCTGCCTGCATCCGTCCGACGCCACGTGAGATTCTAAACTTCTTATTAGTCTTCCCGAGCCTAAATTCAGTAGCATTACTAGTGCCTCTCTCTCTCTCCAATGCTAGGCCTTAAACTGCTTACCTGGTTGCCTGTACTGTTTCACCCTTGCATATTGAATACATTTGAATTGTAACCAAACCTTGTTTCATTTGGAGTCAACCATCGACAAGCACGGAGGAACCCTACTTCCCTGAGATGAGCCTTCCAAGCCGAGGCATATGACCCCCGGGGGGTCTGCTTAACACTTGTTCCCCCCCCCCCCCCCCCGGGAGTGACTTATATTCCTGGAGACCTTAAATATCACCCTGGCCCCAGGAAGTATAACACTGGGCCCAACGTGGCTTTAGTGTAACCCTGGCGCTTGGCAGAAGGGACCAGTAGTATAACATGGTAGTAGGACATTTTCAAATATTGTCAGAATATTCGTAAACCGTCTTTATTAAAAAAACACGCCCAAGTTTTTAACATGATAATATTTTTTATAAAATGTGTCGATTATTATTTAGCTCATTTTCAGAAAATTTGCAATAAAATTCATGTTTACCTCTAAATTTACCTATATATTATTTTTAATTTCGGATTAGTACAAAATAGGAAATATTACAATTTCCACACTTAAACAGCTGCTTTTTTATATAATTGTACTTGCTAAATCGCTAATTGTAGGTACAAATTATAAAGAAAATCGTAGATCATTAATCAAATTAGAATCGGCGAGCTTGAACTACTAGAATTCACGTAATTTCATGTAATTTTATGTAAAACCCACTTAGGCCTCGTGGTGCTGTATTTGTCGAGAAACATCAAACGCCGTTGAGTCACGCTGTGCTATCTCTGTCACCAACTGACATGTCCTCATAAAACTCGTGACATCTTCTTTTCTATTATGGTCACACACATATCTTATAGGTATTACCAATACGAAATAAACAGTTTTAGAAAGAGAAAACACCAAAATTTCTCTTTGAATTTAAAAGTTCATCATAATATCATATTGAATAAAAAAATAAATCACAAATCTGGAAGATTTTGTAATTAACGCGATATTCCATTGTCTAGACCCGAGGTATTAAAAAATAACCCTTTTTACTAGTTATTTAAATATCAGTCTTTGTTGATAAAAAATATCTGCACATTGTTTTTTAAGGCTTAGGCAAGAAAGAAGTTCAGTTCGATTGGATCGATAGTTCAATGGGTAAAAAGCGACCTCCATTGCCCATTTTCCTCTCGGTTCCCGATTCCCCCCGGACTGTTGTGAAGAGTTAAAAGTTCTCCCCGAGAGATTCATAGTTTCATTTCGGGCACAGTTTATGACGATTCGACCGAGCTTTTTTAAAGTTACTGCTTAGGGCATTTGAATAATCATACAACTGGACGGCAGAATTGTTCCACAAAGGGTTAACATCGTTATCTCGGATCAGTAAGTCTAATTTATAGGCATTACAGGAGACTTTAATCATTTAGAACTTTATGTTTAGACGCGTTCCTTGTAAAATTTTATTTATTTTTATTTATTTATTATTTGCATCTATATAAAAAAGATTTACATATGTTTTTTTGGCCTTGCCTGTCTCACTAGGAAATCCTGTGTCGAGACAGACTAGTTTACAAATATTAAATAAAGTACGTTTTTCAATAAAGCAAAATATTTGACAAAAAATTTCAGAACAAACAATAATGAGATAGAGGGTTATATTTGAGTGAGGTGACTAATTATTGCACGACCTTTTTCGATGATCCATTGTTTGATCAGGGTTTTGTATTTGTTAATATTATTAGATTGTCTTGTTTTGTCAGGTAGGTTATTGTATATTTCAGACGCAATATATTTGAAATTTCTTTGACCAAATGTTGTGTTTGTTTTAGGTGTTTGTATGAATTCTTTGGTTTTGTGCCGTGTGTTGAAAATATTTTGGGTATTTTCATAAAATGTATGTGTTTTATTTTTAAACAAATGAGTTAAGATT
Source organism: Limnephilus lunatus (assembly GCA_917563855.2). Taxonomy (NCBI): domain Eukaryota; kingdom Metazoa; phylum Arthropoda; class Insecta; order Trichoptera; family Limnephilidae; genus Limnephilus; species Limnephilus lunatus. Next base: position 57,330,322 of record OU830599.1, read on the forward strand.
GTTTTTGTGTAAATTTGTCGAATATCTAATACATGAAATTTGTTGAATATATCTACAGTACTATTATGGGAACTTTAAGAATAACTTTTTTGTGCTTTCGATAATGAATCTATAGAGAGTGTTGCACCTCCCCATGCGATTATTCCATATTCAATGATTGATTGACAAAGAGAGTAATAAACAATTTAGAATTTAGTATGTTTCTAATGTTGAAAAAGTAACAATGATGTAAAAGGGTTACAGATATGTATATTTATATATAAAACTCTAGCAGAAACTCAATATTAAAATAAAAAAAGGTTTTTTTAGTGTGGGTAATAGTTTTCTCTCCAGCTTCTCTCTAGCCGTTCTTTCGCATCTATAATAATTCCTAGAAATGACTCTGAATTGTGCAATGTTGTTTTTATAATGTATTGAATTAATAGTAACGTAGTCAAGGCGAGTCTCGACATATTATCAAAACACATTGCCACGCCTACCTAACCTTTATAACCAACGCCATCTGTTAAATCCAATCCACACCGCCCGCTTGCCAGCACGCTGGCCGCTGTCCGCTTGCCATCCCGCTCCTTTTATTTATATATTTCAACTTTTATACACAAAACCTTGACAAATTATATACTTAAAAACCTTCTTCATGGATCACTCTATCTATTGGTGAAAACCGCATGTAAATCCGTTATGTAGTTTAAAAGATTTAAGCGCACAGACAGCGGGAGCGACTTCATTTTATACTATGTGAAGATAATTCTATTGAAAAATTTAGATAATATTATATGGAAATAATAGTACCTACCCACGGCGCTCTTGAGGTGACTATAGCGCCCTGGAGTTGATTTTTCACCAAAACGGCGCTGTACAAATCATACAAATATTGTTATTATTATCTTTACGTAATGAGTCTTACTTTGCGGGCTAAAGCAGATAGAGAACTGCTTACATTTATAAAAATCAAGAAAATTTCTTATCTGGGTCATATACTTCGAGGGGAGAAGTATCACTTGCTCCATTTAATATTGAAAGGCAAGATAGAGGGTCGCCGAAGGGTAGGAGACAAATGTCTTGGCTGTGAAATGTACGAGAGTGGACCGGCATTAGAAGTGCGGAGGAGCTATTCCGGGCAGCGCAAAACAGAGAGACATTTTCAATATAATTTTCAAGAGTGATTGCCACGTCACATCGGGGGGACCTGATAGGGTACACAACGAAGAAGAAGTACTAGTCTTACCTGAGTTTTTTAGTTAAATTTATATATCAAAGCTCGTCATCTTGTGACCTGAAAATAACAGTCATAAATAGTGAATAATTGTACCCATGCTTAGAGTTCATGGCTGGAAAGTTTTTATTATTTTTAGAAAATGCAAAGATATGGAATCTTATTAAGGCTTCATTTAAAAATTAAATCATTACAACGACCACGCACATAAATCTTAAGCCTTTTGGAGTGGAAGCCTTAAAAAATACTCTTTGTTTAACAACTACAAAAAAATTGTGTGAACAACAAAAAAATGGCCACCGCCGGGTGTAGCACAGCGGGGAGATGAACAAATTTCCTGCCACCTAAACATTCTATTATAGTTGTATATTGGATGAATGAAATTGTTAGGAAACTTTCGCTCACTTTTCTAGGAAAAATAATTTTCCACTGATTTGTTTTCATGTTGACATCAAAACAATACAGCAGATCATACTGGAAAACTTTAACCTTGAAAATTGATAGTTGATTGTTTTTTACTTATTTATTTTTTGTTTTTCTTTAGGCTAGCTAATAAAATGGATTGATTTACAGGTAAAAAAACATGCTAAGGAATTTTTATAGTTATTGTATTATATATACAGTGAAAATCCGTTCTTAGTTACAGCGCGTTTTCCGTAGTATAAACTAGTTTTCACTAAATGCCTTTGTTACAACTAGAATTGACTGCTGAATATCAGTGAAAACTAGTTCTAACTAGAAAAAACGCGTTTTCTCGAAATGATTCAGTTAAAAATGTTTCAACCGATGTCTAATATCATCGTACTTTATTCTAATTGGTAAAATGACATCCGGTTGGATTAGGTTAGATTAGTCTAGTTAGGTTTTGTTAGGTTAGATTAGGTCAGGTGAGGTTAGGTTGGGTTAGTTTAGGTTAGGTTAGGTTAGGTTAGGTTTTGCTTTTAATTAACAGTTATTAAATATTTTAACAAACGGTATCTGTATTTTCAATCCCAGTTTTAGTTTAAACAAAGGCAGTTAGTAAAAACTAGTTTTAACTATAGAAAACGCGTTTTAATTGTAATATATACATATATTTTCAATAGTTAGAAACAGAACTGGGTGTCATCTTCGTCTAAAATGCTTTTTGTTGCGTGTTTGAAGTATTTGCCTAAATTTGACATTCTCCGCAGTCAAGTAAATTTTATATGTGTTATTACGCAATTTATTCATTTGAAATAATATACAGTATATTTGCGGCACGCTCCCAATTAGAAGATACTCTTAGTATCACCCTAGTGTAAAACCATCATTCAGACCATGTAAGACCAACATTACGAATTAAAAAGTTGTTTGAAATGGCTTTAGCCATGTTTGGTGAGTAGATCTGAATATTCAGGTACTTCCCCATCTTCCTCTTTAACGTTTTCTTTCCACTACCTTCAGCCTCACAACATACTCCTTTTTTTGTGCTCTATCAGGTCCCCCCGACGTTGGGGACCTGATAGAGCACACAAAAAAGAGTATGTTCCGCTGCTCGGAATAGCTCCTCCACACTTCTAATGCCGGTCCACTCTCGTAAATTTCGCAGCCAAGACATTCGTCTCCTACACGGCCCTCGGCGACCCTCTATCTTGCCTTTCAATATTAATTGGAGCAAGTGATACTCCATTAGGGATGCCTTAGTCTCACTAGCTCCAGGCGGATGGTTGGGCAATATATATTTACATTAAAAATATACCCTTTTCTTTTGTCTCCAGACACGTATTCCCGAAAACTGAGAACAATTTTGTTGGTTTGAAATGGCTTTAGTCGTGTTTAGCGACTATATTTAAATTGGTTTCCAGATACTTCCAAACGTTTCTCTATTCCATCTCCTCGTCTTTCGCACTCCGTTCACCCTAATAACAAAAACAAAAAATTAAATGACGTTCTACCATTAGCTCTGGGCAGTAGAAATTCTTATCTCTTACATAGTAATAAAAAATAAATTAAAAATTATGCTGTGCGCATTCATTTATTAAAAAAAATTGATTTCGTAGGTACATTCCTATCTATTTATTTCCTAGCTCTATCTCCACAAAAAAATTCTTCTAGAAAATATTTATCTTTCGTGAAAAAGTAAACACATTAATAAAAATCCCGATAAAGCAAATAAAAGCAAAACTCACCAAGGCTTTGAAGCTAGTAAGTTTGTGAAGATATTATTTATTACCTTCGATTGTTGGCTAGATCCTTCAGGTCTTTTCCTATCCAATAAACCTCTAACCTCAAGAAAAACATCTTGAGTCAGATGAGGTTCCTTATTTTAGTTGATTAATTGAATTCACAGCCTTTAAGAAAGGCTCTTTACTTTGAAGATGTATTATTTTGAAAGAATTTTAAAAATATATTTTTTTGAATATCGTGGGAAGTGGATATGAAGACCGCCGGTACAGGAAAGATTTATTTGACAACAAATACCATTGCCATAGGTCACCCGAAGTGGTTCGCTACGTTTAGTGACTTCGCAGGGGTGCCCGGGTTCATCGGGTGAGGTGTGTCAATTTGGGAGGCGGGTATGGTTACGTCTCCCCGGGAATCATTTATTGAATAAGAGCTCTGTATGAGTGAGCTCTGGAGATATGAAAATTTTATTAAAAAAAACAAGTGTGCTTTAGACTACACGACTGAAATAAGACTTCACTAACTTATAAAAGAAGAGAGAAAGAAAATGTACGCGCGCACTGCTCTTTCTTGCTCCTACAGTGTGATATAAACAATAGGCCTGCACTGTGTCTTAGATATACAAAACGTAACTGGCTATGAGAGAAAGAGTCTCTCTGTTGCCCCGCTCCTTAATATACGAAACGTAACTCTCTCTCTTTCTATCTTCACTAACGTATATCTCCCTCTCAATATCCGTTCGCCTCACCCGATCACACTTTGCGTAACAATCTCGTCACACATCCATCAACTTACTCCCCAAGTCAAGCGTGTGTAAAGAAGTTTTACTTCAAAAATTGCAAAAAGTGGCGAACGAGTTGATTGACGGGATTGGACGGAATCGGGAGAGGGGAGGGGGTTAATGTGGGGTAGATAGAGGGGAACGCGGAAGGGAAAGGAGAAGATATAGGGAAACGGGAGGCGGAAGGGGAAAAGGGATGAATGGAAGAGGATAGAAGTAGAAACAAGAAGTCGATTGAGGTAGAAACAATTTATTTATATAAGTAGCATTGCAACGTGTGCCGGGAACTCGCTAGTTAATTATAAATAGAATAACAATATTTTTAAAACCAATCATCACTATGCATATTATTATTGTAAACTTCAGGATTTTTGATTAGTTTTACCAATCCGTAAATATTCAGCTCGTAATTTAATAGTATTCATTAGTTATTAGTTCATTATATCGACGGTCCCGAAGATCAATATCGGTTGTGCGATTTTATATGTACGATTTGCAGTAGAGCTGTTTAAAGTTTAGTTTCTGCATTTTTACTGTTTTTGAGACCAAGAAAGATGGTAGTGTTTTGAAATTTGGCATTTCATTTAATTTCGTTCAAAATTACGAAATTTAATACTTTTAAATCAACAAAATAAGCTAGAACAGAACAGAACGATTTTCATTCATTTTTAGCAGATCCGACGTTTTTCTTCAGGACCGTTGATATATTCATCGTTCAATTAATGGTATACTGGTAACAATTTTCCAAAATTTATTATTTGTTTTCATCCAAATTTGTATGGAAGGCACTTCTAGTTTTATTATTTATTCTATGGATTGAAGCATCAAACTTTTTTTTTACTTCCATCCTCATTGAAAAAAAACAGTAGCTTATTAATTTAATAGTCAACCGTAGTTTTTTTATACGCCATTTTCATGGTTCAATTTGAGTTGATATACCATGCGGTGATATAAACGCGTAATGTCACATTTATTGTATTCTAATAGGTTATTTTATTATTATTCAAACTTCTTTAGTCATATAAATAAATAATAATAAAAGGACTGGTGATCCCTATATAAATCCGGAGATAAAATGGAAATAACTAACTATGGACCAATCACATTATTAAATTAGCAATCAAAGATTTTCGAAAAAGTCTTAAAAAACCAAATCATAAAATACCTGGAAGAAAACAAATTAATCTCAGATAAACAATATGGATTTAGAGAAAAAAGAGGCACAAAAGAAGCTTTGGCATGTACGGTAGATTATATACATAGCAACTTAGATCAAGGATACACATGTATAGCGATATATCTAGATTTAGCTAAAGCCTTTGATTCAATCTTCCACAATACACTTTTTAAAAAATTAGAAAATATGGGTATCAAAGACAAGAAACTCCAACTTTTAAAAAGTTTTGTAAGTAATAGAACACAACAAGTCAAAATTAATAACCATACTAGCAAACCACTGCCGATTACATATGGAGTTCTACAAGGATGCATACTAGGGCCCGTCCTTTTCACTATTTACATAAATGAACTTCGTAGCATGGAAATAAACGGTGAAATAGTTAGTTATGCAGATGACACAGTTTTACTCTTTAAATCTAATGATTGGAATAATGTATTTAGCATAGCAAATTTAGAAATCACGCGAGTGAAAACATGGCTAGACTCAAACATACTTTTACTAAACACATCGAAAACAAAATTTACAACGTATAGTATAAATAGTTCAGGACAATCAAGAAACAACACAAACACCATAAAAATACACGAATGTTTAAATACTAACATCTGCAGTTGCCCTTCTCTAGAAAAAAACAGAGCAAATAAAATATCTAGGAATCATAATTGACCATAACCTTAGATGGACACATCATATCAAACAAATCACAAATAAACTCCTCAAAACAATACACATTTCCTAAACATAAGAAACACATATAAAATAAAACACATGAAAACAATATATTTTGCACTTTGTCAGTCAATAATAGAATATGGAATAATTATCTGGGGAGGAGCAATAAACTCAGCTATCGATCACTTAGAAATCGCGCAGAAAACGATCTTAAAGGTAATACTTTAAAAAATAGACTGACTGATACAGACCAAATATTCAACAGTTGTGACGTACTAGATATATGCCAATTATATGTTAAAACACTGCTAAACTACATTTTTGACAAGAAAATCAAATTTCAACAATCTCAAAATATCACTAACAGACCAGTTAGACAATCGTACAAAAATAACATAAAAACTCCGACTGTAAATACAAGCTTTGGACAAAGGCACTATAAATATCATGCTATAAAAGCATTCAACAGTCTTACCCTTGAAAATAAAATGGAAGAAAACAAAAATAAATTTGTACTCAAAATTATAAAATGGATTAAAGAACAAAAAAGACAATATTACTAAAATTTCATAATAAAACATATAAATACACATAACACTCAAAACCAACATAAAACACACATCACTCACTAACACACAACACATTATACATACCGATTTTAATTTTATTGCAATAAAATAATTTATTTTGCATATAATTTTATCTTAATTATAAATTTTAATTTTAGTTTATTTTGTTTTAAATAAAATGGAGGCCTCAGCACAGATGAGATTCCCAGTGAGGCCGACGTTGCTTAATTATATTTGAAATGTAAGATATTATACCAAATAAATAAATATTCAATTTTTTTTTGTTTTTATTTCTATAACTAGCTGGTTTCCGGCAAGCGTTACAATGCCATATTCAAAGAAATAAATTATTTATCCCTGCATGTCCTTTCCCGTGCGTCCCCGTTCCCCTCCCACATCCCCTTCTTCTTCCGCGTTCCCCTTCCACTTTCCTAGCCCACCCTCTCCCTTCTGCCGACCACTCCCCGTCCCGCAAGCCCCCCTCCGGCCTTCCATATATTCAGTCCTAGTACTTTCAGTTTTCAAACAGCTCGCGTGTCACTTATTATAATATTTTTATTCAAATTAATCATAAGAAATAATAATAATAAGAAAAATCAATCAAATTTGGTACCTAACATGGATACCTATTTAAAATATCTATAATTTTAAATATCCATACACAATTCTTTTAATTAAAAAAAAAACAGCTGCCTGCTAAATTCAATTTCGTCAAAAGCGCGAACTGTCAAACGTGCGAGGTTAAAATAGTCGTTAACTTTTCTGAAATTATACAATTTTCTGTGCAATTTTCTTAATTTTTCTTTCCGTAAGAACCGTCTACAAAGTATTAGAAAACTTTAAAAAAAATTGAAATAGGTAATGTCGTTCTGAAGTTATGGCGTCACCAAGGGAAACAGGGATTAATTTTTACATAAATAGATATTATATCCTATTGAATTAAACAAAGCGGTGCGGTGGTGGACACCTAACGTTGAGTATATTGCTTGTATCTGGGGAAAGTGACTGGTTTTGCTGATTAGCCTGCAATATTGATATTTTAATGGTTAAATCATTTTTCAACTAAAAAAAAATCTGCTCATTTTTATAATTCCAAAATAAATACTTTAAGTTTAGAGGTTTGCCATTTTTAATGAATGAATGAACGACAGTGAATGATGAGTTAGATACAAATAAACGTAAATATTGATTACGCAAATCAAGAGATTAGTACATTGTCAATGGAAATCGAAAAGCACAATTAAACAAAAGATTAAATAGAATTCCCTAGAAAAATCAGCACAAACAAGTTGCATAAACATTAATTAACTTCCAATAAACAAAGGTATTGAGTATACTTACCCAACAAGCAGCGGCTACCGTAATGAAAAGTACACAGCCGGCCAAAAGGGTTTTCTTGTTACAGTGCAAACTAACGCCGGGAATAGGTTATAGTTAGGTGGACTGTTAGATACACCAAGACCTTTTGCTTGGCTGAAGGTAATGTAATCTTCGAAATTCAGACAACGAAAGTCGTTAAAATATTCACAGTACTCACTTAAAAATACTCAACCATAAAATGTTGCTATATTGTGTACAATTTACATGAAAAATTATGGATTTCTACATACTTACGAGTTACGAGACAATAATGTAACAAGTTTTATTTCTGCATTAATTTTCAAACAAGTAGTTTTCAACGAGGGGAGGGAGGATGATGCGGTCACTCGATTATTTGACCAGTGATGACGTGTAGAAGAATGTTAGATTTTATTTTTTATTTGCCTTTGAATTTTGTTCTTATATTGGGTTCTTACATAATATGAAATTGGCGTTTTACGGTACTGGCAACTTTTATTTAAAAATATCTTCTCTTTGGTTAGGAATTCCAAATTCAAATTTATACAGCTATTTACGCACGTATTTGTGTTTCGAAAATTATAATTCATTATTTTTTTCCTTAGTTGTTTTTTTTTTCTTTGTGTCACTTTGTTTACAAAATGGAAAACTTGAAATATCTCGTTATTTACGAGTACGAGTTCCACCGTGGCACCAGTGCTGTAGAAACGGCTCGAAGGGTTAATGATGTGTATGGCGACGCGACGGTGCCGCAAAAGAAAACACAGTGCGTTTATGTTCCAACGTTTTCGTTCTGGAAATTTTGACCTGTAGAACAAGCCCCGTGGACGGCCGGAGACCAAAGTTGATAATGAAGAATTTGTTACGATACGCCTGTAGCGGATTACCAAGACGCAGCTAGCCCACAGTTCCGCCGCCGCCTCTCCCCGCCCCGTATCCTGTTTGCCTCTCCCCCGTGCCCGGCCACTCTCGGCAGTCCGCTGCTCTCCACAGAAGAAATCCGAGCGCCTTTGAGAACGCACGCTAGCGGCTCACTATAGCCGGCGGACCCAATTCAATGGGGCCGCGATGTATTATTGAAATACCTTTGTGTAGAATCAGCCTTTTTGCCACTATAGTTCGGTCTATTTAGACTACGAAAGTGCCTGATGAAGCTGCCACATGAGACGAGGTTCCTGCCAACCTACATGTAAGCTGTATCTTGATTTCCTCCTTAAATGTTGTCCGTAATTCAGTGAAATGTAGGGCCCCCGCGGAAATCACGACTCGGAGAGTTTCGTTTTGAGAGACAGTCAGGGAGAGTTAAACACTTTAGCTAGGTTTGTGTAATTTGCATTTCTTGTGATTGAATTGTACTGTAGAAACCTATGTATGTGTTTGAGTTTACAATACATGTCTAAATGATTTAACATTGTTATTATTCTGCTACGGCGGGAGGATTGTTGGCCAGTGAGGATCCCGTGGGTCACCGGAGGATGGAGAGAAGTTCCCTAGCCTTGAGCTGCCCACCCCCCTGAATAGAGAGTACCATAGTCCCGCTGAGAGCTAGTCAGGGACGTGTTTTGGGCCCTGGTGTTGGTTTAGAAGCCGACATCGAGGCACCCCCTAACAATTGGCGCATCAACGTGAAGCCTGGAATTTTTTTTTTCTCTATCCCGGTCACTTTGCGGGACCTTCCTCTGTCAAAATCCTTCCCGCACAACAACTATTTTGTAAACATTAATTATGCCTTGTTATTCTACAGTGAATCCTGTGAAAAAACCACAGAAACCAATATGTAAATCAGATCCATAACAGATCTGATTGTAATTATGAAATTAAATCGCATTTGAAACGGCCATTTTGAGTACCCGAAACGCCAGCTTTTGACCGCGAATCTGAATTGCGTCACCAAGCGGCGGGCGCGTAGCAACAGCAATACCCGCCAAATCCAACGGCCTTTGTTTCACGCGATATTCCGGATTGTGCGCGCAAATGCCTTGTTCCCGCCGATATCCTAACCGACTGTTGCTAGGCTGCGTTTTAAATCCAAACCGTTTTTTATGACTGAACCGGGATACCAACGGAAATCATTATTATAAATTTGATTCTGGAACCCCAGTTATTTTGCGAATTCCTTTAATGAAAATTTCGAACTTACGTATTTTTATTATTTCTGCACAATATACCAATTGGCCCACTTGTGTCTGTCAAATTAGTACAATTTAATGTTTCTCCAAATGGACAAAATAATGACTTTCTTTCCCCATTGTACATTATAGGTACTGTTTTTTTTTCAGCATAAGTGAAAGTGAATTGTGTTTTTTTTCCCTTACATAAGTGAAAAGTGGAATAATAATAAAGCCAATGACTGATTCCATGAATAAATAAAATAATTTTAATATGGTTGGATGCAATAAACCCCATATTCAGTCATTTTCATCCGGAAGTTTGTCCTTTATTTGCCAGAAATGTGCCTTTTGTGAACTTTAGTGCCTTTCTCAGTGCAAAGTGTTTTGTGAAAATAAAAAACCTGTTTTCTAAAGGTCAGTCCTGGCAAAATTTTTCTAAAATAAATAAATACTTGTGAATTTCACAGTTTTCTCAAAAGTGGTCAGTGAAATACAAAAACCTTTACCACTAAGGTCTTTCCACGCAAAATTTTTTCTCGTCTGCCTCTCCTTGACAAGAATTCTGGTGTCATGTATACAAAACACATTTGGAAGTGCCAACAGTGATCACCAAGTGAAAAGTGCCTCACAAAAATTAATTTTTGCGCTTTCTAAAGGAAACCCCTGGCCAATTTTTTTCTTCTCCTCACCACCCAGGAAACTCACAATGGAGGACAAGCAAGCTATTACACCATCCAACTTGGGTACCATTCCCAATGTGCATAGTTCATCCAAAGCCCACTTACAAGCTGCTTTAAGGGATAGAGGACTCTCGCCATCAAGCAAATCTAAATCTACATTGAAGGCATATGCACTTTTATTCAACAAAAAGTACATTAGGAGAATAAATCTCGCCCCCTCCAACGAAAATAATTCATGTTCGGCTACGCAAGTTTTGGATAATCTTGACAAAGAACCTACGCCGCATGTAATGATAAAACAGGACGTCGCACCCATCTTGACACAAGATAAAACTTACGATTTATCCTCTTGGAAAGTCAAATATAATGGCGTCTCCGATGTGCTGGATTTCATTGACCGTATTGAAGAAACGGCTACAATCAAAAATATCCCATTCGAGATTCTACGGAGAAACTTTATAGAACTCATCTCCCCAGAATTAATTCCGTGGCACCGCATCCAAAAGACTAAATGCAAAGATTGGAATAAACTCAGAGCTGCCCTAATCTCTAGCTTTGGAAAAAAGGAGGCCCAGCACCGGATCAAACTATCTCTACTATCTATTAAACAACTAGTAGATGAACCGGTGGCTACATTCATAGAAAGGGCTGAATCCATCAACATCAAGCTTTCACATCCTGTTCCGGAAGCTGAACTATTACCAGTCATAACTGATGGCCTTTTAAGCAAATACGAGAACATCATCACCTCACAGAAAATTGCATCCCTGGCCCAGCTAAACGAAGTCTGTCTCCTCCTGGAATCGTACCAGGACAGGAAGAACATAAAGAATGTGTCGAATAATGTGGTTGTGCCAAGCCGTTCGTCTGGTTTAAAGCCAGAATTCGACAACAAAAAAGTGTGCTCCTTTTGCAAAAAAGTAGGCCACCTGGCCGCTACTTGTTTCAGGCAAGCAAGACTTCTGGAATCCAAGGAACCCCGAACCTCCAAGAGACACCACTCTAGGGACCGCTCTCCTCCACGCGACGAACTGCGCAACATTTTCAAGAGATCAAGGCACAATGCAGAAAGGTTACAAAACCCAAGCGATGTCAGACCTCAGGTGGATTTCTCCAAGCCCCCACCAAATTTCTACATGAAGAGGCCAAAAAACTAAATAATAACCTCTCAGGCACCCATTCTGAACCAAGGTCTAAAGAATGGACTGATTGGTTATCACACATTAAGTATTTTAACCAGACCTTAAATGTTTCCTCGGTTTGTTGCAAACAAGCTAAAGATGGGAGACCCTATGCTCTTTTCTCTGTTAACAATGTCCCCTTTTCCGGATTACTTGATAGCGGTGCATCTGTCAGCTGTCTTGGCAACAATGCTCACCTGCCTTTTGTTAACAGTGATTTTAAAATTTCGCCACAAACAACACACCTGACGACTGCGGATAATGTTTCCCAGCCGGTCATCGGTACCCTTGCACTGCCAATTAATTGTAACAATAAAATAATTACAATCAATTTTCTAATAGTGCCCTCTATATCCCAGAATTTCATCCTTGGCGTTGACTTCTGGAAGGCTTTTAACGTTGCTCCCCAAGTATTTAATACTCTTGGCGAAACCTCCACTGCTGCTCAAATTAGTGAGATCCGCACAATAATACCTCACGAAAATTTAAGCACGGACCAAGCTCTCCAACTAAAGGAAATGGTCAATAAATTCGAATCAATATCTTTCGAAAAATGTGGATTGGGTTTGACAAATTTGGTAGAACACCACATTAAAACCAATGGCCCACCCATAAAGCAACGTTATTACAACTTAGCCCCCCAAAAGCTTAAACTTTTGGAAAAAGAACTTGATGAAATGTTAAAAATGGGTGTGGTGGTTCCCAGCAGAAGTGCATGGACCAACCCAACTCTTTTGGTTTCTAAAAAAGATGGCTCCGCACGTTTCTGTCTCGACAGTAGACGTTTAAATTCTTGTACGGAAGCTGACGCATACCCCTTACCTTACGTCCACGCGACCTTAGACCAACTGCGCAACGCCAAGTTCATCTCCTCTGTTGACCTAAGCAAAGCTTTTTGGCAAATACCTTTGGACGCAGAATCGTGTGAAAAAACTGCTTTCGTTGTACCTGGTAGGGGAATGTTCCATTTTAAAAGATTACCCTTTGGTCTAAAGAACAGCCCCGCCGAATTGCAAAGACTGATGGACAAGCTCTTCGGTCCTGAAGTCGATAACAGCCTGTTTTGTTACCTTGACGACCTCATCATCGTCAGCGACACCTTTGAAAAACACCTATTAATGTTGGAAAAGGTTTTTCAACAACTCAAGTTCGCTGGTTTAACCATCAACTTGAAGAAGTCTGAATTCTGTAAGTCCCGTTTACGTTATTTGGGATTCATTGTCGACGAAAAAGGTCTAAGAACAGACCCCGCTAAGGTGGAAGCCATGGCAAATTTTCCCCGACCCAAAAACGCGAAAGAAGTCAAAGGTTTCCTTGGACTTGCAGGTTACTACAGAAGATTCATCAAAGATTTTTCCACAATTGCAGCCCCTTTAAATAAAATTACCGGCACCCGTAAAGGTGTCAGCAACTTCCGATGGTCTGCTGAAACTGAAGAAGCGTTTACAACTTTAAAAAATGCCCTTCAAAAAGCCCCCGTTCTGAATTGCCCGGATTTTGCACTCTCCTTTACCCTCCACACGGATGCCTCCAACGTAGGAATCGGTGGAGTCCTAACTCAAGAATTCCCAGATGGCGAACACCCTGTAGCGTATTTTTCCCGTACACTAAATAAACACGAGAAAAACTACGGAATTACCGAAAAGGAGTTATTGGCTGTATTGGATTCTGTTCACCATTTCCGCGGTTACATAGACGGTAGCAAATTTACTGTAGTCACAGACCATAGTAGTTTGAAATGGCTGATCTCTTTAAGTAATCCCTCCGGTAGACTCGCTCGTTGGGCCTCCCGTTTGTCTCAATTCAATTTTGATGTTGTACACCGTAAAGGCGCGGACAATATTGTTCCTGACGCTCTTTCAAGAATTGAATTGGCTTCATTAAATGTTGACACAATTGCCCCCCCTCCATCTACAAAAGATGAATGGTACTTGAAAATCTTCGAAGGTTGTAAAAATAATCAACAAAAGTTTCCTAATTTTATCATAAAAGAAGGACAACTATACCGTAATTGCAAGGCACCACTATCCATCCTCGAAGATTACTCTTGGAAACTTGTCGTTCCCCTCGAAGGAAGAGAACAAATAATAATTGACAATCATAGTGCTCCCGACTCTATACACCCAGGAACTTTCAAGACGTATAAAAAGATTTCCTTGAAGTATTACTGGCCTGGTCTTTTCAAACAAATTCGCAATTACATCTCTAAATGTGAAACTTGTAAAGCCTATAAACATAGCACGGCAGCACCTGCCGGCCTAATGGGTAACCCCAAACGTGCCGACAGACCCCTACAGTCATTGTCAATGGACCTCGTCGGACCTTTTCCTCGAAGTTATGCCGGACACATGCACATACTTAGTGTAGTGGATGTTTTCACCAAATTCTGTTGGATCTTCCCTTTAAAAAGAGCCAATGCGTCCGCCATCATCAAACTTCTGGAAAAACACATTTTTATACCTTACGGAACACCCAGAACCGTAATTGTTGATAACGGAAAACAGTTTATTGCCCAGGAATTCAAAGAATTTCTTGCCAAATACGGAATCAAGGACATTTATTATAACACCTTGTACACTCCCCAAAATAACACTGTCGAACGTTACAACCAAACAATCAACACAGCTCTAGCTATTCTAGTTGATAAAGATCAACGCACTTGGTGTAAAAACCTAGATAAAATTCAGGCCGCTATGAACAACACTGTTAATCTGGCCACTGGTTACACACCTTTCTTCTTAAAACACGGTATGGAACAAGTCGTCCATGGTTCTCTACATAGGGACACAAACTTTCCTACGTCATCCGCCACCACAAGCAACCCTACCGCAGACTATGCCCATCGCTTGGAAGAACTGTCGGCCATTTACAGTGAAGTCACTGATGCTTTGCTCCTGGCTCACCAAAAGAGTGCGGACAGATATAACTTACGTAGAAAACATGTCACCTTCAATACAGGAGACATAGTTTGGAGAAAGAACAACACACTTTCCCAAGGAGCCATGTATTTCTCTGCTAAGCTGGCACCACGTTTCGTGAAGGCCAAAGTCCTAAGGAAAATATCAGACCTAGTGTACTCCTTGTCTGACTCATCTGGAAAGCACATTGGTAATTACCACATTAAGGACATTGTAAAGTCTGGAAGTGAGGAGTCAAGTAAAACTGCCCCCACTATCTCAGCAAACGTAAAATGATCCAGTATGCATCACCTTTTTTGTAAGCTTACAGAGTCTTACTACGTCAGGCGTGTATTGTGTCAATCACATGCCCATCGTTTCATAAATGAAACAAGTTGTAAATTATTTTGTAAATTAATGCGTACTCTCCTTGAAGTTACTTTCAAATGTTGTTTTTGCACTGTTTTTTCTTTCCCTCACGACAATTTTTTTTCTTTTATTTTTTTTCACCTGTTCTAAAACTGATCACTTTGGAACGGAGACACTTTTCGAGTTTCAATGTTTGGGAAGTCGCGAGCCCATTTATTGTCTCAACACGTACACTACGCAATGTTCATGCCATGTCATACCCTGCCTTGTCATGTAATTTTGTAATTTTTTTATTTATTTTTTTGTTGCATTTTTGTCGTGCGGAAAGGAACTTTCTCATTTGTTTATTTTGTTCATGTAAAGTAGTTGACAATTGCCCATCGGCGTGTCGTTCTAGAAGTCGGGTTTTGTAAATTCCAAAGTGTTAAATTCCGACTCAGAACCAGTTAACTATTTTTACAATTTTTCTTTTTACCTTGTTCATCATGAGTTGTAAAACCTTCCGAGGTATCTCCAGCATGAAAATCAAACAGTGGTTACTTACATAGTCGCCCCTCGTGTATATAAGTTTTTTTCAATTTTTTCCTCTTAAATTAAAAATTGATGGCGTCCTACCCAAATTCATGCTCTTGTACCAAAATTGGATATCGACACGTCCATTTTGGAACTTGTGTTTATAAAACCAATGATTGGTCTTTATAACCCTGTATATAAATCAATTTGGCTCGTTTCAACTAAAGTACGTAAAACCGAATCATCCGGTCTTTGGTTGTTATAACAAAGCCACTGCTTTTTTGTTATTTTGTTTTTTTTGCTTGTACGTTACGTATGTCTTATATGACACGTTTCAACCCTACGAGACAGGTTAATAAAACCTTATGGTCATCCTGATTTTGGAATTCACAACTTTTAGGTGTTCATTTAACCAAGTATTTGCAACCCAAATTGCACATAACCTGGTATGTTTGTAACTGCACAAAGGGTATGTAAAACCGTAATTGGTCCCTTTTCTTTGGTCTTCCTCACTGCAGGTTGCCACAACAGACAGTATGTAAAACCATTATAGGTCTGTCTTTGTTTTAAATACTTGATGTAAGTAGAATTATACTCTGCCATCACCCTTGTATTTTGTAACACATGAAGTAGCATCAAATTGTCTATCTTCTCTGTCGTACGCTCTTGGGCTACGGAGTTAGTTAATCTAACGAATCTTTATAAAATGTGTTAAAATCAAGCATCGTTAACGTTTATTGTGTTGTATTTAAACGTAACCCTGTTACATTATAGGAGAGATCCTTAGAACATCCACCGTCATAGGAGAGATCCTTAGAACATCCACCGTCATAGGAGAGATCCTTAGAACATCCACCGTTATAGGAGAGATCCTTAGAACATCCACCGTCATAGGAGAGATCCTTAGAACATCCACCGTTATAGGAGGGATCCTTAAAATACCTGCCACGATACGAGAAGTTCGTCATAATCACTTTTGCTCATAGCTAAATGTTATTGAGTTGGTCGTGTGACATATTTGTCATGAGTACCACCCTTTCTGTACAATCTATTTTGGTCGTGTGTCATTCATTTGTCATGAGTACCGCTTTTGTATTTTGGTCGTGTGTCATTAATTTGTCATGAGTACCGCTTTTGTATTTTGGTCGTGTGTCATTAATTTGTCATGAGTACCGCTTTTGTATTTTGGTCGTGTGTCATTCATTTGTCATGAGTACCGCTTTTGTATTTTGGTCGTGTGTCATTAATTTGTCATGAGTACCGCTTGTATGTATAATTGTGTACAACCCTTGTACACGAGACGTGGAGACGTTAAAACACTTACCGTGATTCGTGCGAACGATATAATATCGGCCTTGCCATCTTCTTTAAGAGGCATTGTATAAACTCTTGACTTCTGTCTATAATTGAGTTTTATCTTGTATGTACTTACATGTTCTTATACACTATACGTGGAGACGTTAAAACACTTACCGTGATTCGTGCGAACGACATAATATCGGCCTTGCCATCTTCTTTAAGAGGCATTGTATAAACTCTTGACTTCTGTCTATAATTGAGTTTTATCTTGTATGTACTTACATGTTTTGTACACTATACGTGGAGACGTTAAAACACTTACCATGAGTCGTGCGAACGAAATAATATCAAACCTTTTGTGTGCGATCTACAAAATGTAGTCCACAACCCTTTGTTGTCATTCAACGCCAATGCCCGTGGACCTCCTGTTTTTTTTACTTCTTTGCAAAAAGGAAAGAAGCCCAGGAATATCTACTATCCCAAAAGGACTAGTTTGTAGCTTCACTGCTAACTATGGGGCATAGTGCTGTGGGAGTTAATCGATTGAGCACAAAACCACCCAACTCGTTGTCTGGGGAACGGATAAGAAAACCCCCAGGTTTGTGAAATTGGAGCAAGGGTCTGTCTTTTCTCACAATCACGCAGGAGTTTTTAAAATGACCCCTAATCTTTTGCCCAATACACGCAAAAGATTAGTCTCTTTGTTAATGTGTATTCAAATTTCTCCTCATCCTTTTAACAATTGTAAAGAGTCAGGAAATCTGCTGGTTGATCAGGTTTCATTCCCACATGGAGTTTGAAGTGGAAATTAGTCCAGTCTCTAGCAAGTTTCGTCACTCAACTCCTTTCCTTTTCCTTTCCTTTCTCCTCACCATCATGTTCTCAGGTATATGTTATGAAGAGGAAAATCTGTTGTTAACCATAATTCGCCCTCACTGGGAGTGCGAATCGGTAAATTAACCAATTATCAGCAGGCTTTCTCCCTCACTCTCGGCATATGTCTCACCTTTTGTTCTCGTTCTCAATTTCACGAAACACATTCATGAATGTTGGATATGTACGATATGCACTTGGCGTACCGTCTGTCTCCTTTTGACAACCTTTATTCATGAATTGGTTTCTCTGCTTTTACCGTGACTCATTCACGACTTCTTTGTCTTGTTCGTTGAAATTCTACAAAAATGTTACCACCTTTATGTTTACATAGGCCATGGAAGGCCGGTTGTTTTTTAACCAAGACATATTGTCACTCGGCAAACGCCAAGTCATCCTGGTAAAGGAAAATGTTCATGTAATCACAATTTAGTTAGAAAACTCTCTCTTCGTCACTCTCTGGGTCGGTGGTTAAAACTTCGTTTATTTCATTATCTGGACACATTTTGTTTCTCTCCAAACCTTTTCTTCATTGGTCCCTAGGCAGGTAAACTTCAAGAATTTTGCTCTAATAATAATTTCTCCCGGATTAAAAAGAAGCCCAGGCGGATGTCATCACCAACAGCCAAGCTGAGCTCCACTTCCTGACAGCACGCGCTGTGGTTACTAGGTCCCTCCTGCTGCCATTTTTCTACGCATTTGTTCCTGAAAGCACAGACCATACCACCCATATGTATGTTGTTTTGTCGTGCCACAGCAAGTTGAGTTGTCCCACTATACATTATGACACTCTGAACCACCTTTTGGGCACGCTAGCTCCTAGGTTTGTTCTTACTCTTGCTATCAATGCCAACCATGTCGTCTCTTGCGCTGTCATGCAGTGACGCATATATCGTCATGTGTAAACCATCATTACCTTGACCTCCAGTATTCGCTGAATGCGTACCAATACAAGTTATGTTGAGCTACATTATGCTTCAATAACCATTATATACGATCCGTGTTTACCTTAATAACACTTAGGATTCGTACTGGCATGTCTGCAGACACTGGATTCTCCTCCTCAATGACCTCTGTAACCATAGTCGCGGCACAGCAACCACAGTCTCCACTTCGTGAACTTCGACGTTTTCGACGAAACCAAGTGTTTTCTAAGGCCCAAGTGTACTTTTGAGTGTTATCTCAAAGGGGTCTGATTACAGTGATAATGTAATCCTTAGAATCTGTGAAACCACGTCCTCCTCTTCGAAATTCTCCGAAACCAAACAAATCCACGCTTCGCAAACTTAGCTCCCAGACCAATGAAACTTTAGAATCACACAGGCATTTTTGTTCTTGTTTTTTTTGTTCTTCGATTGTACAAATATGAATTGTTATTTTTCAATTGCATAACCATGTATTGTTATTTTGTTCAATTGCATAACCATGTATTGTCATCTTTCAATTGCATAATCTTGTATGTTGTTTCACACCATGTACTTTCACCAAAACTGTTCTTTTCCAAACATTGTATGTACCCCTCACCCATTCCCTACAAACATTGTGACCTAAACTATAACATAAATTGCATGTTCTAGCTAGGCATCTCTCAAGCAACGAATCTCTCAGAACCCCGATGGAAGTTTAAGAGGATTTTTTTTCCTACAGCTCCATTGCCACGTCGCTTTTTTTCCAAGCGCGGGGGGAAGTGTTACGATACGCCTGTAGCGGATTACCAAGACGCAGCTAGCCCACAGTTCCGCCGCCGCCTCTCCCCGCCCCGTATCCTGTTTGCCTCTCCCCCGTGCCCGGCCACTCTCGGCAGTCCGCTGCTCTCCACAGAAGAAATCCGAGCGCCTTTGAGAACGCACGCTAGCGGCTCACTATAGCCGGCGGACCCAATTCAATGGGGCCGCGATGTATTATTGAAATACCTTTGTGTAGAATCAGCCTTTTTGCCACTATAGTTCGGTCTATTTAGACTACGAAAGTGCCTGATGAAGCTGCCACATGAGACGAGGTTCCTGCCAACCTACATGTAAGCTGTATCTTGATTTCCTCCTTAAATGTTGTCCGTAATTCAGTGAAATGTAGGGCCCCCGCGGAAATCACGACTCGGAGAGTTTCGTTTTGAGAGACAGTCAGGGAGAGTTAAACACTTTAGCTAGGTTTGTGTAATTTGCATTTCTTGTAATTGAATTGTACTGTAGAAACCTATGTATGTGTTTGAGTTTACAATACATGTCTAAATGATTTAACATTGTTATTATTCTGCTACGGCGGGAGGATTGTTGGCCAGTGAGGATCCCGTGGGTCACCGGAGGATGGAGAGAAGTTCCCTAGCCTTGAGCTGCCCACCCCCCTGAATAGAGAGTACCATAGTCCCGCTGAGAGCTAGTCAGGGACGTGTTTTGGGCCCTGGTGTTGGTTTAGAAGCCGACATCGAGGCACCCCCTAACAAATTGAAGGCTATTGTGGAAGCGGATCCATCGCAAACCACGCCCGAGTTAGCTGCAGGCTGCGGTGTTAGTGATAAAACTGTTTTAATCCACTTGAAGCAAATTGGGAAGGTGAAAAAGCTCCCATACAAAACTCCCATAAGCTCCCATACAAAGTTCCTCCCATACAAAATGCCAATTTCATATGCAAGGACCTAATATTTAGCTTTGTCAAATCCGTGGCTTGTTTCTAAAAGGGCCAATCTCGGTTTTTCAAATTTCACGAAGCCTATGTAGAAGTAGCTCTTTTTTAATTTCAAGAAAGAAATGTTCTAGTCGACAGATATATATATACATAGATATACACAGATACATATGTGTCGAAATACGGACATTGGCCATTTTAGAAGCAATCTATGGAAATCTGTATATCTACTTATATAAAAATCTCGTGCCATGGTGTTTGTGGTCGCACTCCTCCGAAACGGCTCGACCGATTTTTATGAATTTTTTTATGTACATTTGGTAGGTATGAGAAGAGGTCGTAAAGTATATTTCA
Source organism: Limnephilus lunatus (assembly GCA_917563855.2). NCBI lineage: Eukaryota > Metazoa > Arthropoda > Insecta > Trichoptera > Limnephilidae > Limnephilus > Limnephilus lunatus. The sequence goes on from OU830599.1 coordinate 57,351,122, forward strand.
TACCTACCGCTTGGTAATTAGGGAGTCCCTATCCAGAAAAAAAAGTGTTTTTTTTGGCATAAAAATGACTATAACCCCAAATTTTCACCCTCCTATACCTACTCTTCCATTTTTAATTGCGATCCTCCCATTTTTTAATCGCGATTTTAGAATTTTTATATTAACAAATTGAACGGTCTTTCGTATTTCAAATAGAACGAAATTATTTATATTGCTGAATGACAGATGGCGCTACGTCCGCCTCATCGAACTTTCGTCCACATATAGAAAATTTTTATATGGCAGATTAACGTTTTCCGGGTCAGCTAGTAATACATACTATTTTAAATGTGAGGATAGAATTTATCGTAAAAAAAATATTTGTGATGATTATTATTTGATATTTGTAAAAATATTTTTATAAGTGAATTTAATCTAAACCAAGGTAAAGATTATTGAAGGAAAAAGATTTACTTTAAAACAAACCTAACAACATTTCAATGGGGAAAAATTGACGCCTGAAAAATCCTTTCAAAATTATTAGTTTTCCGGGTTTAAATGTCGAAAATAAGGGTGTGTTATAACATCATAGAAGACAGGTGGATAAATCATTAATATTAATAATTATTATCCTTAACACTCGCCATAAGCTGCTATTTTTTCCAGAACAAACACATTCTTTATGATTCAAATGTAGCGAAATTGGGTGGGTTTTTTTTGCGAGTTCCTTTGTTTGTTATGTTGCTATGATCGCGTCAGCAAATATGCTTTGGAGATTCCGGCCATTGTTGGGTGGTAATAGGCTGGCCGGAGTCAAGCCCACGAAGGGACATTCCAAGCGATCACGTAGCAGTAAACGTGATTCCTTTGACGTAGGAACGTTCAAACGAAATTAACGTCCGATAGATACGAGATATCGACAGTCGGCTGGTTTGCAATCTTTTGACCGTGTGACGTGGAATTCTCTAGTGACAGAACAGACTCTTATCTAGTTTTAAATCAAATTTATTTTACGTTATTCCATTCTATGTGAGTTTCATGGAAAATAGATGCTATAACGAATTTTCCAATAAATTTTGGATGTATTTTGTAAAAAAATCAACCCTTAAAGTTTTTTCAACGATAATACATCCATTGTCATCCATCTCTTGGGCCGACTAGTAGCCAATTTCAAAGTTTTTTTTTTGCTTAACTGAGGATTGAGCCTTCCTCCCCAGGGATTACATTGGAGGTTATCCACCACTTACCCGCCCTGCTATAAATAACAGATGGTTACTCCTTGAAGGAATTCGCAAGGATTCAATTTTTTTTTAAATTAACGAATTAACATTTAATTTTGAACACCTCCAGTGTCCCTGCATACGTTGTTAGTAATGTATGGAAGTGCTTAGCGTTAAATCAAGATACAATAAGTGTTAGTACGTCTATAGATAAGACACTGTGACAGGTTGGTAATTTAAATCCCCAGGGACTGACTAAAATAAGTGAATACTGCTAACTCGCGCTACAGCTTTGGCCTCCTGCAACATTCGCCTCCAACTCCTCCTATCCGCTGACTTCTATAAGTTGTGCTGCATCCCCTTTTACCTCGTCTTCCCACCTCAGCTTGGGTCTTCCCACTTTTCTCTTTCCTCATGGGTGTTCAGTCATAATTCTTTTTGGGACGCGTCTATCCGGCATTCTTTGTACATGCCCAGCCCATCTCAACCTGAGGAGTCTCATATGGGCCGAGATGTTAGGGGCTTGATACAGTTCTGAATACCGCCAACACCTAGGCCAAATCCTAATTGGATAGAACCGAGATTTATTTACATAAGTACAATGTCTTCCGATTTCAGATAATTGACGACCTCCGTAGTGTAGTGGCTAAGACTCTTGACTCACAATCCGGAGGTCGCGGGTTCGAACCCGGCGTGCGCAAATAAATTTTATTTGATTAATTTGTGTTATTTCACAATTAATTAATTAAAAAATAATATATAGTATATTTGCGGCACGTTCCAGAGTGGAAGATACTATCAGTATCGCCCTGGTGTAAGACCACCATTCAGAATTGAAACGTTGCTTGAAAATGGCTTTAGCCGTGTTTCGTGACCAGATCTGAATAGCCAGGTACTTCCCAACCTTCCTCTTCCCCACCTCCTTCCCCTCCCCACTACCTTCAGCTTCACAACATACCCCAATTGGGGATGCCATAGTCTCACTGGCTCCAGACGGGAGCAGTTGAGATTCTTGTGCGGTATTCACTGTAAAAAAAAAAAAAAATGCGAATGTGTGCGCGTTTTTGTGCGTGAATGCCAGCAAATGTTTGATGCATTGTCATTATCATTGTCATTGTCACGACTCTATCTACGAGTTTCAGCTCGGTCGGATTTCGGGATGTGGGTTAATTTCCACTTCCAAGACTTGCATTCTTTCATTCACGAAACTCGAAATTATATTATGAATCTAATAAAATGTAGAGTCGTTGAGACTATGGCTTCTTTAATTGGGGTATATTATGAGGCTCGAAGTAGTGGGGAGGGGAATGAGATGTGGTAGAGGAAGGTAAAGAATTAACAGTTAAAAAATGGTGATCTTACACTAGAGCGATACTAAGGGGAATCATCCATTCTGGAACGGGTTGCAAATATACTACTTATATATTATTTTTTATGAATTAATTGAGAAATAACACAAATTAATCAAATATGATTTATTTGCGCTCACCGGGATTCGATCCCGCGACCTTCGGAAACATTTAATGTTTATCGAATGCAAATAAACGTAAGGACCTAATGAATACGTCTGCCTGTATCTAATGTCTAATAAAATTAACCTATTCAATTCTTCGACTAAGTATTCATTATGTTTCTTATTTTATCAATTTCAGTTGAAGTAACACATTTAAATTACAGACTCAGGAAAAAATAGAAACTCAGAATTTATATCTTGAGAATTAATTTAATTCTGCTCGTACTTCTGAAAAATCATTACGTCTCAAAAGTGTCACGTTTCAAAATATTAAAAAAAAGATCCCCGATCTTTGATCTTATTTAAAAATAAGAGCTCTGTTCATAATACCGATTCTGAAGTGGGAATTGTTTTTTTGGAGAATTTTTCGTAAAATACACCTTAATTTCTCCCTTTCCAGAGATAAAACGCAGATTTGAATCGGTGACGGAGCTGTTTCGGCATTATTCTTTTCAATTTATCTGTCAAAAAGACGCGACGCTTTTCTTTCAATCCCATGAAGTTGGGATTGGGACCAAGGTGACAAAATGGATGCTTCAACCTTTCTCAAAAGAAATATTTTAGTTTCTCTTTAAGTTTTACGGTGGCTTCTTGTCAACCTTAGTCAAAACATCAAGTAAAATAAGCAAGAAAACGAATTGTAATCTTAGCACACTTTTTTTACATTAAATCCACACAGGAGGCCCTGAGGAAAATAATTTCCATCAGGGCCTTTGTCATCTGGGATTCTGTGTAGAGGGTCTTTTTGGGGAGAGGAAGGGATGAACATTGAACATGAACAATTCAATTCAATGTTGTAGGATGTAGGAAACACAGAGGCCGGCAAATCATTCCACAGCCATCCTTTCCACCCATGTGACAAATGTTAACCGTGTACAAATGTTGGGCACGCGTTTGGCATGTTTCCCAACTATGCACCGGTGCCGAAGGGATCAATGACGCTAGTTCCTCGGAGCATCTTCCATTGCAACCGGTATAATAATTAAGGTATAATCTTTAATTGTGGATAACACAATAAAAAAGAAAGTCAGACATTCACGGATAACGGAATAATTTGACAAAATTTGAAAATCTCCTACTACAACCACAGTAAGCGGAAAATGTTGCTTGTGTCGTGATAGAGGACTTAGCCAGCCGAGGAATCGAACATGCGACACCACAAACGCGATGCTAACTCAGCCACTGACCGGTAAAATGAACATTTCCGCACCACGTTGATTAGCAACATCCAAGTATTTCTTTGCTCTCTGTTTTTTGTCTTGTCCATTTATCTGTGTTTATATTGTGAACCGGCGAAGAAAAGCAATTTTCGACGATTTAACGGAGATGGGAAAACAATGATAGGTCTTCATGAAATTATGGCACGCTTCGGAGCTAGCTGCTTTGGACCCTATTTATTTATCTCCGGTCTAGCTTCTAGGTTATACCTACCTAGAATTCCAGCAGGGTGTCTAAATCATTGATCTGTATAAATAGCTAAAATAATGCATTGTACATCGACATAACAACCAAAAATTTATTTAATTGAATATTTTTTTAAGTTAAAAAAAATACCTTAGAAGCATTATGTTACACAAAATATCTGATAAAAGAAGTAGTAGGTGGTGCAAAAGTTATTGTAAAATGTTAGTTATCCATTAGAGAGTTCGCATTACTAATTGAAATTCGCGGCCAGGGTCAGGGATTTATGAGCGACCGAATGGTAAATTTTCTGCCCTCATTAAATAAATCATATCGCGGGGTTTTAATAAGAAGACATATAAACTGCTTGTAGCGTAAGGACCTTCGCTCAGGAGAAACTTAATAAAAAAACAGTTGTCGACGCAATCGCAATCCCACTCCTTAAAAACCCGATATATTTCTGTTCTCACTTGTCAAAACATGACAAAACTTGGCAGTTCGTGAGCTGCTACCATGGCAACCTGTCAATAATGCAGCTGAAACGCGACTGCCGCGGCGACCAGCAAAATATCGTTTTTTTTCGGGAGTTTGATTGCGATTGCGACAACAACCGTATTTTTTTCGGTTTCTACATGAGCGGATGGCCTTAGAGAGTCATAAATTCGTAAAAATAAAAATACGAATACCTTAAATTCATAAACGCATGAATTCTGTTATTAATAAATTCATAAACGCATGTGTCTATTATTTAATTTAAAATTGGCTTATATAGTACCTATTTGGAGAAAATTAAATATATCTATAGCTTAGTAGACAATCACAGATTTACTCGTACATTTAAACTCGGCTTTTTGAGGGTTTTTGCAAATTGGCCAAAATATGACCAAAAACGCTCCAGTGGTTTAAACAGTGTTTTTTGATAACATAATTCGAACAGTGTTTTTTGATACCATGCTTCACCTTATGTTTAGAAATACACGAACGAAGATGATAACAGAATAACTGTAGGCAATATTAAATAAGTGTAATACAATGAATAAACGGCAGGAATATATTTTAAACGGAAATTTGAAACAGTCACTTAATACAATTTTTACATATTTAAAATATCAGGTTAAATTTATATCTGCGTATTAATAAGCTTTCATCATATCGTAAAAAGAAGTAGATACATTATTAGTTAAAACAATTAGATTAAATTTAGAATAAAAAAAAACATGAACACATAGGTTTTTATTACGTTTTAAGATTTCATATGATTTTTCTATTCAGTAATTTTTTGCTGTTGTTTGAGCAACGATAGTTCATTTTACCAAGATGAAATAATACACCATTTATCCACCCACAAACAGAGTCGGCCCAAATATTTTTTATCACCATCACTTTGAAAGGCTTCTTCGTTAGACTTATTAGATTTATTATAACACGAAAATTTCAATTCAATATATATTTTTTAATTTTTAACTAAATAAATAAAACCTCAAATTATTTCATTATTTAATTTAAGATAATGTTGGTAGTTCTTGGTCCAAGAATGATACAGTTAAATATGACCAAATCGGATGACACATTAGCTCAGAGTTGCACCCCAGCAAGGCGAAGGTCCTAGGTTCGAGTCCCAGGGGTGCCCTATTTTTTTCTGATCTTCCTCTTTTAAGATTTTCGATTGAGTTTCTCTTATATTGTCTTCATTTAATTAAACATTACAATATGAAGTTTTACTCATTAAGTTAAAAATAAATATTCATTCTCAAATCAAAAATCATCGTCAAAAGATTTTTTTTACATGAGCTCCACACAGGAGGCCCTGAGGAAAATAATTTCCCTCAGGGTCTATGTCATCTTTGTAAGTAAGGAGAGGAGAGTTCTGGAAAGGAAAAGGGTTTAAGGGGTGGGTAGGAATCTGGGGTTCAGTATGTTCTGGTCATCTCACCTCACCCCATGAACCCGGGCACCCCTGCTAAATCACCAAACGTAGCGAACCACTTGGGGTGACCTATGGCAGAGGTCGCGTATTAAAAATAAAATGGATACAAATTTATCCATGAACCTACCTAGATAGCATTTAGTTCGGGTTTGATCCATGCAAGCAAAGATAGCAGACAATGGAAATATGCGTTAAGAAAATGAAGATAATGTTGGTAGTTCTTGGTTGAAGTATGATACAGTTAAATATGACCGAATCGGATGACATATTAGCTTAGTTGGTAGAGTCGCTCCCGGCAAGGCGAAGGTCCTGGGTTCGAGTCGCAGATGTGCCGGTCTCTTTTTCTGATTTTTCGGTTTTCAGATTTTTGTTTGAGTTTCGCTAATATTGTCTTCATTTAATTAAGTATTTTTTCGTTTGTTTATGTTTCGATTAATTCTCTCCCCGAAAACTTAAGAGGGAATAATAACCAGACAGAACTGGAAATATGTCATTTTTAAATAAAATTTTAGCCGTGTTGACTCTGTTCCACAAAAAACTATAAATTGATTTTGAAAGATTGTACTTTTATCTGGTAAAGTTATGTTTTAAATTATGAGAAAATATGTTTATTTTTAGCATTATAAGGTTATACCGTAGGTCGTTGACAGATTTGTTAAATTTTTAAACAAAATTTTGTATTATACAATACACATTTCAAATCATGTAATCATGCAGTAAAATAAATCAATAAATTATATGGGAAAGCTATGTTTCAGAATTTTAATTTGAGTTCAAATAAAATCATTAAAAAAATATATCCGCGCACGTGTTAGCGACGAAAATAATTCAGTTTATTTATTTATTTACGGTCTTATAAACTAATATATTAAAGTTTTTTTTTCTTATTTTGCTTAGACCTTATTGAAAAATAATAAATACTTATAATTAAAATTTAATTACATAATGTTCATTTTTTTATTTTTTTTATCGTTTATTCCAGATCTCGGGGAGGGTGGTGCAGTCCCACGAGTTCCATATTATACATATACAATATATCAAGTAAAAATAAAAATATTGCAATATGAGAAAAAAAAATTACATGGTAAAAGAAAATAATAGATAATAATACAAAATAAAATAAGAACATTTGAATTAAGTTAACTTTTTATTATACATCTACGTCATCAGGAAGTGGCTCCACCGCTTGTAGATGGGACCCTGCCAGAAGTGGAATGCTGCCATCACAAGACTGTTTTCGCTCGAGGCTAGTCGCGTTCTGAAGTTAGTGATCCGTTTCTTCACGAGTGCTCGGAATCCGGGAACTCGCCCTTCTTCAAACATCTCGGTGGCACTGGAGTACCAGGACAACCCAAAAAGCGTTCGATACGAATTAATAGTTTTATCATCACGCCTTTCAGCATTTTTGAATAGGTATAAATTAAAGCAAATTTGGAATGAAATAAAATCGATATTGAGTTATTATTTTAAAAAGCTGGTACGGAGAATAATTAATCTTTCTGATTGGAACCGCCCTGTACGATCGTAAGAACATCTTTCTACGAAACTTGAATTCTTGGCCGCTGGCTGATTAATGGGCCTTAAATAGTGAGGTAGTGACCGAACAAATTCTTTCAATAATATTTCTGAAACCTTTGCGGTGCGTCACTATACTAGATTTTTTACACTTATCGGGTATTTTATAGAACAAGTTAAGCCGATTTAGTTTCGTGCTACGATTTTTCCTATTAAGATATTTATTAACGTTGATAAGAAGTAGATTTTAGTTTCTTGGAAGGTTTTCCACACATCTCAAGAAATATAGAATGATAAATTGCCTCAAACGAAACCTTTCTTTGAAAACTTTTAATGGCTAATGTTAGGTAGATACATAATTCCATTTACGGTCGAAATGAATAAAACATTTTTTTACTTTTTTTTAAATAAAATAGCCCACAACACTATAGAGAGGTTTTGACGCTTTCGCTCACTTACAAATCACTGGTTTTCTTAAAGTATGGTAGTGGACTAAATTTTTTTTTAACATATTCTCCACACAGGAGGCACTGAGGAAAATAATTTCCCTCGGGGATTATGTCATCTTATAGAATGCTCTGTGGAGGGCTTTTATTAAGGAAATGAAGGAGAGGAAGTTCTGGTAAGAAAATAGGTATCTGGATCTGGGAGTCAATGTGTCCAGGAGTGACGGACGTATGAATCCATCCCTACAACTGCGGTGCAAGGCGGTGGGTTCGAGGGATTATGCCTGGAGAGGCTAAAAGACTTTCCCTCTATCGATCTGGCCCGTCTCGCATCAGGTGGGCTGACGCACCAAGACCCGGGCCACCCTCATCACATTAACGGCCACCTCTGCTAAGTCACCAAAATGAATCACTTGAGGTAACCTATGTTAGAGGTGTTGGAAATCAAATAAATGGTTTCTGGGGCAGCGGTACCCGTACCCGCCTCCCAAATTGAAGATTATAATTCTTCTTCTGGAGCCTTTGTCAATCGGAGTTGAGCAATTAATTTTATGGGCAATTTTCAACGGTTATCTGACCGGTTATCTTTCTTGGTACCCACCTTGCACAAACTTTTGTTGGATAATCAGTTATAGAATAATCGTTATCACACTGCCTTTACTGGAGGATGAGAAAATGCAACATCTGTAGTTATCTGGGGTCACCATGAATGATGTCATCAACTCGCTCAATATTGCGTGCAGTAAATGCAATCATCGGCCAGCTTTTCGTCAGCCAGCGGTGTTTGTCCTTCAGCTTCGTTACAGCGACGAACCCATCGTCTAGAAATACTGGCATCCACTGTTGCATCATGGTTAAAATTTTTCAGCCTTTCATGAATGCGAATGCGTGTTTCACCTTCTACAGTCAAGAATCAACCGCAGAACGCTGTCTAATACGAACATCAATGTCGGCCATTTTGCAAATGAGTGCAGTGCTGACACCTGTTGACGCAAAAAGTTATTACTGCAGCAGATTGTTGAAGATTTAAGGAATAGCACAAAATTCTAAATTTTCACTTAAGTAAGTTTACTTAGGTAAAAAAAAATTGGAGGCATTACTTTTTGACTAAACCTCGTATAAAAATGTATCTAAAGCTTGTTGGATGTTGTGTGTTGTGATTGTCTTATTTTATATTTAACGTCATTTAGCACTGAACACTTTTAATTTTCTCATTTATCTAGTCTCGATCTGTAGAGCCTCTTACCATAAACTTTCATGTCTATGCCTCCTCTTACTAAAATATTCCTATGAATTTTTTGTTTATAATCTCTTATGTCTGTGGCCACGTCAGCTTTCTCTTTTGTCTATAAATAAGTTTGTTGACAAGTGCAATGTCATTCTCTTTTCGTAATCCTCTCGACTCATTCAGTTCTCGATTTAACTACAAATTGCTAGCCAAGTGTACAGAATCACTCTCTCTCTCTCTGTGTTAATTTACTATCGGAATAAACCGAAGATTACAACAATATCCAGTATAAAGATAAGTGTTTTATTTACAAAAGAATAACCTTTTAAACACCTCAATCTCTCTCAAACTGTATGTCAATCCTTGGCGTGGAAACGAAGGAAGCCATCAAAATACGCCTGACTGCAGACTTCTTGAGATCACGACCTAGGACGCTTCCTCTCCCTTGTAAACCAACACCAAAATTCATTTATCAATATTATTTATGTTCCTGTGAATAATAATAAATTCACTTGGGATAATACTATAAAGTAATTTGAGTTTGTTATTTGACATTGGCATTAGTAGGTAAAAAACGTTTTCGGTTTGTTAAAATAAAACGGATATAGGAAAAATATAATTTTCGGAAATAAATAATTATTATTGCTGTACAAGATGAAAAGAATCAAAGGACCTTGGAAACTTATCACAATATATATTTTTTAATTTCTGAAGCTTTCCAGGCAAACTCTGAAAAACAAATATTCAAAGCATAAGTTTCCAAATCCAGTTGCTGTGTGGAGGGTCTTTTTTAGGGAAAGGAAGTTCCGGGAAAGAAAAAGCTAGTAGGGGTAGATAGGATTCTGAGGGTCAACGTGTTCAGGAGTGAAGAACATATGAATCCATCAGCTCCACTGTGGTGTAAGTCGATGGGTCGAGAGAGTCAATCTGGAGAGATCAAAACCCTCCCTCAACAAGTTTCGCTGTGAGTGAGCAAAAGCATCCGCCGCCAAGACCTAGACAATCCTAAACCTCACCCTATGAAACTAGGGCACCCTTGCTAAGTCACCAAACGTAGCGAACCATTGGGATGACTATGACAGAAGTGTTGGTTATCCAATAAATGGTTCCCGGGGCGGCGGTTTATTAGGAGTTAGTTTCGCGTAACACATATCACAATGGACGCTTTCTTAATTATTTATTTAATTATTAGTCTTGATTTGTACGTATTCCATTTAATTGCTTGATCAACGCTGTTTCCAGGAGATACTAATTTTCGAATTTTCAGGAAAAACAATTTAAGAAATATATAAATTACAAAACGAAATACGAATTTTCAATAACACGGAAAAATTAACCTGAAATCTTTTACCGAGAAATTGGAAAGTTCTGCTTTAGGGTACACCTACGTTATAAAATCTACAGACAGCTGTAATACTAAAATAACAATATGAATATAAATAATTTAGCTATTTTGGAACATCTCAATAGATCAAAGTGGAAGATACTCTCAGTATCGCCGTGGTGTAAGACCACCATTCCGAATTAAAACTTTCCTAGAAATGGCTGTCGTCGTGTTTGGTGACCAGATCTGAATATCCAGGTACTTTCCCACCTTCCTCTCCCCAATCTCCTTCCCCGCCCCACTACCCTCAGGACGGTTGGGAGCAGTTGGGAGTCTTGTGCGAATTCACATAAAAAAGTTCAAAACAAAGCAGGGTGTGTGTATATTGATTGTGATTCCAACGGTTGAAAAAAGATGAAGTATAAAAAAAACAATTTTCAGTAATTTTTTCATATGATAATTAAAAATCGAGTGTATTTAAAAAAAATGTTTGTTATGTTTAATATTTTAATTCAAGGTAATAAAACGTTACTTCGTTTTTAAAAGTTTAAATTAAATAATCAATGTAGGTATATTATAAAAGAAAGTCCAAAAAACGTGCTGCTCGCAAAAACTCAGAAACGAGACCCGGTACGATCAAGGAAGTTATATGGCTTGATAGATCTTTATCCCCCCTCCAGGATGACGGTTCCCGTTTTACCCTTAAGGGAGTACTTTTGAAGATATAACGGCTGGAAGTTTCTCCCTCTTGAAAATTCTATAACAGTCGTCCGGAAAATTCTAGAAGGTTCCATAGAGATCTAGAAAGTTCTGGAAGGAGTGGCGAAGTTTGTCGTGGAATGTTCGGGAATAGGGAATCCGTAACATCATAGTGGAACATTCCAGAACACTCTCCAATGTTGTTCAGAGCGAAACCGGGTACCCAGCTAGTAAAATATAAAATTAAGTTATTTGTACATTGTACTTTTTTCACTTTAGGCGAAGAAATACAAGCTTCTTCCAGATCCATTAAATATTTTTTTATTTAACTAGTAAACTGGTTTCTAAAGGTTAAAAAAATGAATATGGCTGTATCATATTAAATTATTTCCAAAATGTCGTACCTATCATTTGAACACGGCTACCTATTCACGATTTTGGTAATTATTTAATCTTCTTTTTTGTTAGATAAGTTTTTAGATTTTCACGGCCAAAAGCATTTTCGTTGTTAGTTATTGGGGTGTTATGCCGTGTTGCACTTGTTCTTTTTTGTTATTTATTTGCTAGAGCACCTCCACGGCACGTGCCATTGATCAACATCTTCCAAATCACCTTTCCTAGAATATCTTTTAGATTCGAAATTAATAGAATACTTAGTTTTTACCACTTTAATGTTTATAAAAACCAACATGTTTCATGAGCAATGCTCACTTCTTCAACATGTTGGTTTTTATCATTACATAGTATAAAATGAAGTCGCTCAAAATGTATGTGCGCTTAGATCTTTTAAACTACGCAACGGATTTTCATGTGGTTTTCACCAATAGGTAGAGTGATTCAAGATGAAGGTTTATATCTATAATACATGTTTATTATAGTAGAGAAAAGCCGAGAAATTCAAATATTCAATTCAGACAGCGGGCAGCTGGCAGGGTGGTATGGATTTTATAAAGGTTGGGTAATGGTCTTGTGTTTCATTAGCCACAGCAACGTGTGGCCGGGTCTGCTAGTAAACAATAAAAGAGTTAAAAATTAAATATTTTATTAATTTAGAATTAAAATGGTGCCACAAAATAAGTTTGTGTGTTTGAAGAAATCTATTAGATTGTTATATTACAATATCAATTTGTTTTATTATTTTCCAAAGTGCCCAAATTTTCCAAAATTAGGTTACCAAAGTTTCCAAAATTAGGTTACCAAAGTTTCCAAAATTAGGTTACCAAAGTTTCCAAAATTAGGAATTACACGCACGTCAGATATAAAATAAAATCGAGTGCAGTTTACACGTGGTAGAATCGAAAATTTACTAATTAATAGGAGGCTTGAAAAGTGTGGTTAGAATCAAAGCGGCCAATGAGCGCTGTTTGATGCGTCGCATGTGTTGTCACGCGTCATTTCCGTTTCATCCGAACTATTGGAGGGGACCCCACCACTTTCCCAACGGCGTTATGAGGAAACATATGGTTTCCTCTTTCACCGCACACGTCAAGACTCTACTTATTTATTGAACGAAGCTACATTTATTGAAACGACTCTAGATCCTCCAATGTCCATGCATACGGGGTTAGTAAGCAGTATGCAAGTACTTACATTAACATTGTACAAAAGATAAATAGAAGTAGCAGCCCGTGGAATAATTCTTCTGCAATAGGTAACATAAAAATAGAGATAATACTGTTAGTAAAAGAAAAAGAAAAATAGTGACTATAACCAGTCAAAAAAACCTTCTGAAAATCCGAACTCCAAATCATAACGGGTCTAAAGAAGTTTCACTTCAAAAACACACACAGTATTTATTTGCATGGGTGACCGGCCAACACAGAATGAAAATAACTCAGAACCACCTCAGAAAGGACATTGATAAAATATAAAAAAATGGTTAAATTGGTTATTTTAGGTTAGGGTTACCGGCAATTTTAAAATTATTTTTTCAGAGCTTTTGCTTTTAACGACCTTTCTGAGGTGGTTCTGAATTGGTTTCATTCTGAGTTCGCATGGAACCCTTTGCAGTTATGCACTTTTCAGGGAGAAAAAATTGTTTGTTTGACAAATACATATTTTTTTGGTGCTCATAAAAATATTAACTTGCATAGCTGCCGACCTCAAATTTATCAATCCTTGAGGTAAAAATGTGCATCTGTTCCTTTGTTATGCTACTTTATTATGTATTAATCTTTTGAATGTTTTGATTTTAGTTTTTTTCTGATTTCGAAAAACAAGGTCGAAACATGTTGTATGAAAGCAATGTACATATTTGAACACTTTTTTTGAAAAAACTATGGTTGCGTTACCTTTACCAAAGCTTAATACACAAATCCTACCCGTTAAAATTATCAGACACTTCTTATAATTACTGTTGATATACGGTTTTTTTTATTTCACCATATACGACACAATACGTGCCATTAACATAAAATAAATGTACATGTAAAAATGTGTAAAAATATAATTAAATGGTAGGAAATAATATAGTAAAAAGTTAAACGTATATACTATAAGATATCTTATAAAATAATACAAAGTCATCATCATCATCACTCTTGGCAATACAACCCCTGGTTTGTCTTGGCCTCCTCAAGAGTCTTCCTCCACTCGTCACGGTTTTGTGCCAGCTCTCTCCAGTTCTTCTCTCCTATAAAAAGTACAGAAGTTATTAATATAAAAGTAAGAAATGCTCTTAGGAAGAGCCAAAAAATAAATAAAAGCAAAATAAAATATAATAAATAATATGCAAGTATTATGGATTACGACAACGCGATATGATAAATTTTACAAGTACCTAAGAAGTACTCGTATTTCTAATAAAAAAATAAAATAAAACATTGATATTAGACTGCAAGTACTGTTAGGACATATTATGGTTACATGAATATGATAACGTGGTACTAGCAGATAAATTTCGATTAATGCTTCTTTTGTAATATGAGAACGGACTCCCGACATGATCGATGTAAATTCACTACCTAAAATGTGCGAGCAATGTATTATTTAATTTTATTCTGCGTTGGTGCCAGTATTGTTGCAATAATAAGGTGTTTTGAGTTCTGAATAAAACATTAATAAATGCCTTAAATTTCGATAGATGGCAGATGGATTCAATTTTCAAATCCCGAGGCGAGCCTTCGAATTACAAAAGATGAGCTGATTCAAAAAACGAACAATGAACAGTGTCTTCCGGAGCCCCGATTGACACCAGGATTAAAGTCGGATTAAGCGGGGCATTTGGCTTTTCGCATTCCGATTCGGGGCAAAAGATTGATGAGCCGGATTGGCGAAATAGCCCCGGGGTGGCATTATCTGGCTAACGTCTTAATTCAATGACAACTGTCGAGTGACTGGTCCAGCGGAGGACAATCTTTTCATTTGAGAATATTTAGTAGCTAGTGGGAAATGTGTTTGATGTTTATTGTTTTTTTAAAGCTATTTCTTATTTTTATCCATGTTTACATGTTTAGTAAGCACTGTGAGCAGCCTGAATAGCCAGATACATCTTCTTCCCCTACTAGCCCCCTTAAATCTAGTAATATGATTAAATTAGCGATAGCTTAGTCCAACTAGGGACACGAAAAAAGTATCGATACTTTGTTGTATCGAGTACTTTTCTTTTCGATACCGATACTTTTGTAATCGATATTTTCTATTCGATACTTTTACTCAATGAGTACTTTTTGGCAAGTATCGATACATTTAAAAAATATGCTAAGCGGCTCATATGTATTAGAAACAGCAGAGGATGCTTAATAAGAATAACACATACTTAAACCAACAATTTGTAATATTATTATTTGTAAAACGATATGTTTTTCCCCTTTCGCAGAAAATATAAATATTAATTTTTTATGGTTAAAATATGTGATTCAGTTTTCTCAATAGTTTGGGACTCCTACAGAAGTCGTAAAATGAATAGACGCAAAAGCCATTGGAGGGCCGTCGGAGCTTCCTTTCTTCGGCTTTACCAGATGTAGGAGATCTTGTAGCGAATTGATTTCGAAACCCCAAATAATTTCATTCGCATTAGGATTGACGGTGATAGGAAGATTATTGGCCATGACTTTGAAGAAAATTGAATCAAATAAACTAACCAAAAATAGGGGTTATTCACATCGATGTATTTGTGTTCCGTTCGATTCATTGTTGGTTGCTATGAATATTGTATGAGGTTTTTCCACGCACATAATTGTAATAACGGCGTTTCAAGTGTTTGAAAAAAAGATTTGAATCCGTTTTATTATGACATGAAGTAGAAATGAAATCCATGAGGCGTACGGAAAACTATTTATGACCAATGACATTAATACTGGACGCGGGGTAGAAATCTCAAAGTGGGAAGCCAAACACAAGACGATTGTAGCTGTCTCTATTTCTAGTACTTTAGTACTAAACTACTACGCGTCGAGTGAGGTCGTGTCTTACCAGTAAGTAAATTGCACTGCAAAGCACCAAAATGCCCTCCTGTGTGATGCTTCAATTACACGGCAAATAGTCGTAAAGGCGAAGGAATAACACTTCATTTGTAAGTACACGCAAATTACTTATTATTATCAATTATTATAATTATTACAATTCATTTTATAATAATACGTCATTGTATTCTTTACCCTTCCCTGTCCATTGTGTAACCGAGTGAGAGTATCTTGTTATCTCAGTCACACCCATAGGTCACACCCGTGATGTAAAAGCAGTATTCGGCGAAGATATTAATAAGCCGCCCTATCATATATCTATGACATTCACACACGTACATTCTTTGATTGTCTATCTTTATCACACAGGAATAAAGTTTTAAATTTAGAAATTATACTGAAAACCGCTGAAAACAAAAGAGTGTTGCTTGCTTTCCGCATTATATTGTGAGTATGTGAGACTATGGCGAGTCTATTTATATAACGTCATTGTTTATGATCGTGTGAGAAATGTGGAAATCCGTAAAGAATGCAAGGCACATGTAAGCGCAATGAGTAAGATTATGAAAGGCGTGTAGAGCTAATGAATGAAGAAAGGAGTGTAACGAGAATATATGACGCAAATTCGTATGGTAGAAAAAGTCGAGGACGCCCGAGAAAGACACGGCAGGATAAAGACAGTGAAAACCTAATTGAGTGGGGTCATGTCAAGATTAATAGAAGATTATGTTTCAGACGATGTATTAATGTGAATGACGCAAGGAGTGTGTGCCAAGACCACAAGGAGTGTGTTTGGCGGTACATTTTTATTCGGATGACTTTATTTACATTCATACACGTGGCAATCTTGGACGCTATTCCCTGGATTCGTTCGAATATTTACGATTCTATAGTATTTTAATAACACCTACTTGAAGGGAAATGAAGTAAATAATCGAAGGATGCAAATTAATTTCCTTTTGATTTCAAACAGTTTGCAAGACACTGATTTGCAATCTTTAATATATAAAAAACAAAGTCGGGTTAGTTACACCATTTATAACTCGACAACGGCTGGACCGAGTTTTATGATCTTTGATTTGTTGGATTTGTCTACGCCCCGAATAGCAGAATAGCCATTAAAACAAAAAAAAAATAAAGAAAATTCTTTTCCACACACATTTTGTATGGAATGAATTTTCATATTTTGAAAGAGCTGCAGCAATATTTGTGATGAGTATAATATTGAATAGTTATAGAATTCTAAAAATTGAAAAACGTCAATTGTCAAAGTGATTGTTTTGCTTATGTTCTTAAATATTATAATGTTGTCCATCTTTCTTACACACTAAATATCAACAGTCGAAAATGAAACAAACGGTGAACGTATGTCTGCACCCCTCCAAAGGAAAAATATAATAATTTTAATAAATCTCCCTCACACGTGTAAAGAAAATGAAACGCAATTCCCGTCAGTAAGTTGAAAAGTAAGAAAATCACAAAAAATATAAATCCGTACACAACGCCATCTCTGATACTGACAAAAACAAAACACGGACAGTTGCGCATCGATAATTGCTTCATTGTGTAATTTTTTACTTTATAAAAAAATTGAATTTAATTCAGCTAATTATTTAACTCAAGAGTTATTGAATCTGAGGCGGTACAAAGTTCGCCGGGTTAGCTAGTTAATATATATAGTAGAAGCAAGGTACGATATCCTATTAATTAATCGATTGCTCGGTTTATTTAACACCATCTGTTAAATAAATGAAGTCTTGCTAATTGACGATGCGATGAGGCAGCTGCATATTAATTATTGTTGTATAAGTAGATACTGCAGAGTAATTAACGAGCTCACCAGAGAAAGTGCAGATGTTTAAGACTCCATTCAAACAATCGTCTGTCAGGAGCAAAGGTTTTCTTATCACGAACATCATCCATAATTACTGCGAGGAAGTTTGCGACAATTGAATGACGCGGAAAGTTTAGGCGAATTTTCGCAATTTTTCGCCATTTTCCGGAGCAAGTTGACAGTTTGATGAATTCTTTTTTCGGACCGGGATGTGACGTACAAAAACGAACAGAATCACGCGACAAAAACATAAGACAGGGACGAAGAAAACTTTGGAATTTTCTCTTTCTCCCCGTAGTTCAGTTAGTTAGTGACAGATAAATGGCTCGATGATCGCCGGATGAATTTATGTTTTGTTTGTCGGCACTGATCCTCTATTGAGATTTCACGGAACGTGAAATCTTTTTATTTTATTCTTTCACTATTTTTCAGCGATTGACAGATAGATTTTACGAAGATCAATGGAATCCACCACACTTAAGATTTTGCTTTAACTTTTCAATTTAAATTCTAAGATCCGGCATTAATTAAAACGTGCTGTGCCTTAGTTACATATTAAAAATTATTGACTCTTTATACACGTGAAGGTAATTTGATATAATGGGTTAAGGTTCTTTGGAACTTAGAAAATAGCTAACTAACACTATTTGGAAACGTAGAAAACCTTGAATGTTACTTTACCCAATTTGCAGGAATTCAAGTAGATATAAAGCACAAGAAAAGATTTTTACCCGAAATAAAAACTTCCTTGGGGTTTGATTTATGGAGTTGACCTATATTAATTGACTTATTCGATTAAAAAAACTCTGGCGATTTAAAAAAAATATATGAATTAAATAATATTAAAAAAGGTTCCCACAACATGGTAAAATAGCGTAATAATAATAGTACCTTACAGTAAAAAAATTATATTTTTTCTCTTCTATTGCAAAAATGGTATTTTCCCCATATGTCCCCCTTACTAGGGTTACACCTGTTGAAGATTACCAACATATTTTTATTAAAGCAATATTTATTTCTTCAAACTTTGCAAAATAATTATTAATTTACATATTTATTTGTAAGACGCAAACAGCTTATACATAAAATAAATTAAGTGAAGTCAAGCCAAAAAAGTCTCTTATGTTAAAGTTGCTTGGGGGTGGAGTTTTATTATATCTTAAAATTAATTAACTATAATAAAGAAGGTAACATTAACAAATCTCAATAAAATAGAAAAAAAATTAACGGTCGCAACTGGTAGTCGAACCCAGATACTCTGCTTACCGGGACTGTAGTTTGCCAAGTGATCTCATCTTTCAATAAGATTAATTAACACGGGTCCATTTAAAAAAGTTTGTTGTGGTTATTTTCAATACTGACTTTCCAATTTAAATATCAGTACATAAAATGCCTATGATTTTTTTCTTACGGCAGATATAGAACTAGACCTTGTATGGCAGAGTCAAGATGTTTTTCATTCTTTGTTTTAATCGCTTAATTGAAGAATTGCGAGAAAATTTGAATTGTGCCGAAAATCTATTAATACAAATTTAATTTACTTCCTCATAACAGACTAAAAGTTTACCCGGAAATTTGCCCAGAAATAAAATCCCTTCCTAAAACTTTGAATTAAATTAACTTCGGAGAGCACAGATGAACTTTTATTAATATCTTGGCTTTTAACAATAACCCATCATTTTCTTTTATGTCAGCAGATGATAAATCACCTCGTTGTGTGTCGGAAAATATTTTCAAAGAAAAAAGCAACTGCGGTGAATAGAGTTAAGGAAGGCCGCGGGAAGAATATGTGTCTTACTAATGGAAAACATTAGTGAATCTAAACTCGCCTTAGGTATGCCACATTAAGTCCTTGGATAATGGGAAAATTCTGTTTTAACCATAGAAGTATTGTGATTAGATGAGATATTGAGCGAAAAAAGTGACTCTACTTGATGGAGGCTGGTAAATACACAAACTATCCAAACACTTTAGTCAACCAAAAAGCATGACTTTTTATATGAATATAAAGTAATGTCTTTGTGAAGTGTGTTGCCCATCTCACTAGGTGTGAAACGCCTGTGTTGAGATGACAATTTACCGAGTAGTAGTTATATAGGTTATTGCTCACTTAATATTATGAAAATGACAGTTAAAAATAAAATTAGATTTTTTTTTATTTTATAATTCTAGCATGAGTGAAGAAAATTAAGACAAAATAATTTTTAAGTAATTAAATTTCAATTTGACAAAAAGGCGTAGTGATAAATGATAAGAAAAATGGCAAGTGAAACGTCAAATGTACATAGATACGTGCAGGACATAGTATACTTATAAACACTGTAGGCATAAGTGTAAATATGTTATGAAATACTCCTGATGGATGATTTTAATTTTAAATGAGTTTTTAGTTTACATGTTTCTAATGTCAATAAGTAGATAATTGAAAAGCTTTTTAGCATTAGGTATATTTAAAACTCTTTTCACTAGTTTGACATGGTGACATTCCCCATTCTGCTAAATATGCGAGACGATGTTTTTTTTGCTTAAAAATTAAAGTTCGCGAAACATAACTGTTACACTGAGTTGTCACGTCTATTCAGTGGCGTAGCGAGGAGGGGGTGGTCCGCCCCGGGTGCCACCCGAAGGGGGGGGGGTGCCTCTGGGGGGGGGGGGGGGTGCCTCTGGGGGGGGGGGGGGGGGTGACACCACGTTATCCGCCCCGGGTGCAACCCATGGGTGGCACCCGGGGCTACGCTAGCTACGCCACTGCGTCTATTACATATGTTCAGCTAATATCGACATGGTCAGTGAGTATCGTTCGGTTGGCGAACTTGAAAGACCCTTTTTTATATGAACACCGCACAAGAGTCGCAACTGCTCCCGTCTGGAGCCAGTGAGACTATGGCATCCCCAATTGGGGTATGTTGTGAGGCGGAAGGTAGTGGGGAGGGGAAGGAAATGGGGAAGAAGAAGGTGGGAAGTACCTTGCTATTCAGATCTGTTCACCAGAGCCATTTCAAGCAACGATTCAATGCTGAATGGTATGGTCTTACAACAGGGCGATACTAAGAGTATCTTCCACTCTGGAACGTACTATACTACAAATACTATATATTATTTTAAATTAATAAATTGTGAAATGACACCAATTAATCAAATAAATTTTTATTTGCCACGCCGGGATTCAATCCCACGATCTTCGGATTGTGAGTCAAGAGCCTTACTGCTAGACCACGCCGGTCGTCGGGCAACGTCCCTACAACTGTAACTCTGTGATGTCACGTCTATTACATGTGTTCAGCTAATATCGACATGGTTAGTGAGTATCGTTTGGCTGGTGAACGCAAGAGTCCCGTCTCTGAACCAAATGGAACATAGTTCAAGTCTCTGTCCGTACGGTTTGACCACTCTACTTATTCTAATTCTACGGATTTAATAGGGAGTTTTCTACTCTTTTCTTTTGTCGGTCCTAACAAAACGTTCGGTTAATGTAATGGTTTCGGCACTTGGAGATATCCGATGGATTAACATATTATCTTTTCTTCTGGTGATTTTCTTAAAGTAGAAAAAGGCCTCGTAAAGGTATTTTGAAAATGTTTATTGCGACAAAATGGAGACATTTCAGAGCCGTTGTGACTCTGCCATCCATGAGAAGGACGTGGCTATTTAAACCTGATTACTAAATAAATAGCATCTTAACCCGACAGGCTAATTTGTTTGGTTTTTGGAACAAATCATATAGGTCTCATAGAAATCGTTGTACTTCCCTTACTTTCATGGTTGTAAATACGATCTAAAAAGTGTAGTGAGAGAAAAAAATACGCTTTATTTTCAAGTCTAAAAGCTAACTGCAAAATAATTAAAATGAACAGCTTTCGGAATCCAAAGTTTTCGAGTGCAATTAGAATTTTTTAATTATTAATTATTTTTACATGAAAGACAAAAAGTGAGTTGACGATAATGTTTATACATTTGCCTAATAATGCGTGTTTTTATTTTTTTTGGTTATCAATAATTTTATTTACAAAAACCTCAGGTGAGCCATTTTTTAAGGTTTTTTTATGTTTGCACTAAAAAAATTATGTATTTAACATTTTCACTTTCAAAAACAGTTTTTAGTTTTCGGACGTTACAAAACATTACATTTATTTCGATTTTAATATTTTTTATTTAAATGTATACAAATATCCTTTGTTTTCCATAGTATTTTCTTTAAATATATACTATTATATACTATTACAACACACATATATTTATGTAAATGAATTATTTAAGTACTAAGTAATAACCGCATTTATGTACACTCCTTTTCCATACACAAGCAATGTTTTAAATGGAAAAGTAGTAAAAAACCTAAGATTTAAAATAATCATTTAGCAACATGTAAAACATATTAGTGAAAATAAAAAAAAATTAAAAAAAAAAAAAAAAAAAATTCATCGTCTGACAAAATAGGCCCGAGGCCTGAAGGGTTAAGCATCGATGTTGAATGGTGGTCTTTTAGCAGGAAGGGTGTTTTTCGGAGAAAAAATCTGTATTTTCACATGGCGTGTTGTCTCATATTTTGTGAAAGTATTTATTTTTTAAATTTTGTGATAATGTTTTTGAAAACGGAAAAATTACGAGTACTTTCACCGAACAGGTAGATGAATTGTCATCATACGTAGAATTTTCCTACCAAAATCTGTGCAAAATTACTGCTTTACTGATTCTGAACTATTTACTATTTTTACCTAATATTCTATTAAGAAAAATACCACCACTTAGGAGGCCCTAAATTTCCCGGCCTTATGGACATGGACATGCAGCTTTCTGATTCCACGATTTTATCTGTGACACTCAACCCATTAACAAAAGAAAAAGAAGAGGACTCAGGAATGAGGAGCAAATACTGATGTAGTGTGGAAGACATTCTCTCAGTATCGCCCTGATGAAAGACGACCATTCAATCGAAAACGAAACATTGCTTGAAATGTCTATAGCCGTGTTTGGTTACCAGGTCTGAAAAACCAGTTATTCCCTCTACGCCGTCTTTTCTTCCCCACTGCAGAATCACAATCGAATTAATTAGGTTGCCATAGTACAACTTATACTTTACTTTAGGGAGAAGTTTATTTATTTATTTATTGTGGTAGTCTAAATAGGTACATAGTTATATATGTCCTAATAAAATCCGTATATATATATATACATACACTCAAAATAACACATCTATCCTACATATATATCTTCAATGCTCCGTACATCAATGACTTTTGACTCTGTGTTTTTTTCCTGAAGGGAAGTCTTAGTTCATTTCTTTTCCTCGTCTCATGTGTATGTTTGCTTTGTAGTTTATCACTTTTTCTTATGAATTCAACAATATAAATAAGTTATTATTATAGTTATTTAAATTGGGAATCTTGCGGTAAGTATTCACATTAAAAAAATACATTAATGTTCATTTCATGGACTGTTTAGGTTTTAACCTGTGTTCTTAAATGAAAGAAATGAACTGTTACAAAGTACAAATATATTATAACGTTTATAAAAACGCGAAATTCTATCACATTTTTCACTGCGTTAATGGCCCCACCAAAATCCTTGTCCCAACATAAACTTTTCGCGCTATTTTCAAACCAGCCCTAATCCTCCCGCTGTGTGGAAACAGGATTAACTCATTCTCGCTGATGTAGTGTGTGGAGATTTAATCCTAGAAATATAACGCACTCAGTTACCATGCCGACAAGCAATGTGCTCCCGTGAAATTAACGTATGTATGTTGTACCCGTACCTATTAACATGTTACGTGTTAAACACGTGTACGTGTTTTAGAGGCTTGCGCATTATACAGTGGAGACTTGCTATTTTCCACTGTAATAATTTTCAGGTATTCTAATTTAATATTTTGCTGAATATTCCAAAAATACCGACTCGAGACTCTAAGAGCCAGTTGCTTCACAAAATTTGAACAATTCAACAAATTTCGATGTTAATTTTCAAGTTCTGTGAAAGTTCAATCTAGTAATGGTATAATAATATTATAGGCCAGTGTTTTATGTGAATACTGCACAAGAGCCCAGCTGTTCCGATCTGGAGCCAGTGAGACTATGGCATCCTCAATTGGGGTATTTTATTAGACTGGAGGCAATTAGGAGGGGAAGGAGTTACCAAAGTTATCAAACACGGCTGAAACCATTTCAAGAAACGTTTCAATTCTGAATGATAGATTCTCTTATTCCACGATTCTTGACGAACGTACGGAACGTGCCGCAAATATGGATATGTACTAATTATTAAAAAATACAAAATTATTGTGAAATAACACAAATTAATCAACTAAAATTTATTTGCACGCGACGGGATTTGCTGGTCAAGGGCCTTATTCCTTGACCACTTAACACTTACATTTCTGCTTCACAGAACTGAAATAATAACAGAACTTGAATAGAACTTTTATATCAAATATAGAAATTAACTTCAAAATTTGATGAATTGTTAAAACTCTGTAAAACAACTAGTTCAAAGATCGGAATGGTCATAAACTATCAAAAGAATGAAGAAATCAAAAGATTTCGGGGTATGAATGAGTTCATTGAGTAGGCCCCGAAGCATGGAAATTCCTACAGTAAATAGGCTTTGCTTTTAAATTTTTGAGAAAACTGGGATTTTCAATTTATTCACAAGTGCATATAAACCCATCATTAAGAAAAAACATTAACTCAATGATGGGTTTATGAAACGCGCTTTTCAAATTTAAATGTTAATTTAACTCAATACCCCAGGTTGCTAAGAGTGTAAATTGAAACTATTTTTATTTACCACAGGAATTATCATGAATTATCACGAAATTATCATGAATTTTGCCTATTTGTATGCGATATAGTGATCCTGCAATCCGATACGGGTAATATAATTATACTTCTGACAATCATAAACCCTTGTTTGAATTTCAAATGCTATCGTAAAAGTGACTTATTTTACTCCTTAAGCCGCGCCGCTACTGTTGTTTTTAAACGACTTCGATAAGGAGGAGGTTATCAATTCGACTGTATTTTTTTATTTTTATTTTTTTATATATTTTTTTTTTTATGTTTGTCGCCTCAGAACTTTTTATTGGGTGAACCGATATTGATGATTCTTTTTTTATTAGAAAGCTGGTGCTTTCCGTGTGGTCCCATTTTAATTTAGTTCAGTTCTAATAATGGATTCATGAGAAAACCATATATGTCTTAAATTTGCAATAAGTATGTGCGCGACAAATGGACTCAATATTACGCCAACATTACGTAAAACTTCTTTACGCACGCTCGTCACTAAAAATCAAAAAATAAACAAAAATGTAAAAAAATAATTTCCTACGATTGTTATTTTTGGAGTCGGTGTCAGCCAAGATCTCCACAACTCACCTATAACTACCCATGTATTTATTTATTTATTCATTTATTTGACATAATATTTTACATTTCAAAAATAAAATCATCAATGTCGGCCTCACTGGGTAGCTCACCTGTGCTGAGACCTCCATTTTATAAAAATGTATGTAGTTTCCTTGGCTGACACCGACTCCAAAAATAACAATCGTACGAAATTATTTTTTTACTTTTTAGTGCATTTTTTGAAGTCGTTTTTTGTTTAGATAAAATTTTTGTTTATTGAAGATAATATCTATAAATTACCAAGCTGAAACGCAAATTATATTAAATTCCCTCGATAGAAAAAAATCGCAAAGTATGCTCCGAAATTATTATTTTCACGTCTGTTTCAGTTGTTTTACAAGTTATCTGTAAGAAAAAGTTCACAGTATTTTTAAAAAATGTTGTTTTAGACAGCCTACAAGAGATTTTTGCTTTATTTTAAACTATTAATATATTCTGGAAGACTATTAATATAAGCGATATCTTTCAAATAAAGTAAACACTTTGCGGTTAAACATAATCAATTTGAATGAAAAGCTAAAAAAAGGTGGTGATAAAACAAAACATTTTGAGTAAATTAAAATAAGATCTTTTTGAAGCTCGATTTTCTCAGAATTGTGTTGTTGAAATAGAAATAAAAAAAAAACATTAATACAAAATCTAATTTTAATTTAAGATCGAATATTGATCAAATCGTGTTTGACAAAATAATAAAGGACTTTCTTGGAATTTTTTAAATTGAAATTGGTAATAATAATGATATTGATCTTGAAATTCCTTTGTAATAATTATGATTATAAACTTGTTCGACTTTATTATAACAACGAACGTACGACTGACGTATTGTATGAGCTAGACAGATAGTTTCTCAAACGTAGGTACCCTTATTTAATATGCATCTTCATTCGGGTACAAGGTTCTATTTACGGCTTGGGGGTGTGAGGGATAACGATCTTAGTAAGATGTTGCCATGGTAACTGTTGAGTGAGATGTTGCCATTGTTTACCGCTGAGGTCCCGGCTATGCACGGAGAACCGGTTAAGTTTAAATAATATACAGTGGAAACATAAATCTGAGTTTTAAGACAAATTGCGAAGCGAAATAAAAATGTTGTATTTGAAACCACTGTAATATTTTAATTAAAATTTTTTTCTTATTTTACTTTTTTAAATTTAGTACAAGTCAGTTTCATGCTGCTAAGGCCGGGTTGTTTCATCTTCTGGGAGGTGAGTATGGGTAATGTCGCCCCGGGAACCATTTATTGGATAACCAACACCTCTGCCATAGGTCACCCAAGAGGTTCGCTACGTTTAGTGACTTAACAGAGGTGCTCGGTTTCATGGGGTCAGGTTTGTTCGGATCGTGGCGGCGGATGCGTCTGCTCACCAACTGCGTGGCAGACTGGAACGTGAGAGACTGGTTGTGGGAGATCTTTTGGCCTCTCTAGCAGGACTCTCAGCAGGTTTTGGACCGCAGTGGAAGAGATGGATTCATTCGTCTGTTACTTCTGGACACACTGACCCCCAGATTCCTACCCACCACTCATACCTTTTTCCTTCACTGAACTTCCTCTTCATTCTTTCCCTAAAAGACCCTCTCCCTACACAGCACCTCCAAAACGACATAGGCCACGAGGGGAATTTTTTTCCTCAGTGCCTCCTGTGTGAAGCTAATGTAAAAAAATCTTCTGGCCAAAAACTTTTTCATTATCATTATCACTTCTTTTATTATTACTGTTTGGAATGATAAAACTATAACGAATTAATTTAGGATGTCACAATCCAGCCTAAAGGCATTTTTTGACAGGTTCACTTGTAATCATAATTATGAGATAGAAAAAATGAGGCAGCAAAAATAATAATTATGAGGTAGCAAAAACCGCCACAGTCAATAAACTTTTCTGTCCACATTTCTCCGTACAATAAAATTTCTATCTTCTTAAGAAGAAATCAATCATTATTAGTTTAGTTATGATATTCGGTATGAAAATAAACGAAAAAGGTCAGTTGAATATTGGTTGAATTTCAGTAACTTCAAATTATCAATAACTAGCGGACCCTGTGAACTTCGTACCGCCTCAGAATCGATAACTGTGTTGTGTTAACTTATTAGCTGAATTAAATTCAGTTTTTTTATTGAGCTAAAAATTACATAATGAAGCAATTATCGATGCGCAACTGTCCGTGTTTTGTTTTTGTCAGTATCAGGGATGGCATTGTAAACGAATTTATATTTTTTGTGATTTTATTACTTTTCCACTTATTTCTTTATACGTGTGAGGGAGATTTATTATAATTATTGTATTTTTTCCTTTCGAGGGGTGCAGACATACGTTCACCGTTTGTCTCATTTTCGATTTTTGACATTTAGTGCGTAAGAAAGAGGGTCAGCATTATATGTTTAAGAACAAAAGCAAAACAATCAGCGCATTGACATTTGACGTTTTCGAATTCACTCACTACTCAATATTACACTTATCACAATATTCCTGCGGTTTTTTCAAAAGATGCGAATTGGCTCCGCACAAAATGTATTAGGAAAAGAATTTTCTTCATTATATTTTTTTTCGTGAATTTCAATAGTTATTCTGCTATTTCGATGTTTCAATAGTTATTCTGCTATTCGGGGCGAAGACAAGTCCAACAAATCAAAGATCATAAAAATCGATCCAGCTGTTCTCGAGTTATAAATGGTGTAACTAACTCGACTTTATTATATATATTTACTAGCTGACCCGGCGAACTTCGTACCGCCTCAGAATCAATAACTGTTGTGTTAACTTATTAGCTTAAATTCAAATAAAGTTTTTTTATTAAGTTAAAAATTACACAATGAAGCAATTATTGATGCGTAACTGTCCGCGTTTTGTTTTGTCAGTATCAGAGATAGCGTTGTATACAGATTTATAATTTATGTGATTTTCTTACTTTTCGACTTACTTACGGGAATTGCGTTTCATGTTGGTTCATAAGTGTGACGGAATTTATTATAATTATTGTATTTTTCCATTGAAGGGGTGTAGACATACGTTCTCCGTTGTCCCATTTTTAACTGTTGACATTGAGTGTGTAAGAAAAAGGGGCAACATTATATGTTTAATAACAACAACTCTTTCCTCTTTCAACTTTCCTGAATGTATCCACAAACTCCTATCGCAATGAATCTCTCCCCTTATACTCGTATCCCTATGAAAGTCTTACTTTCTATCCAAAGGTGCACCAATTTATAGGAATATGTAAAAAAAAATTTTAAAAACTCAGCTGAATCCAATAATGCAGAATTCAACGAAATTTTTAAAAATAACTGGCCAAATTGTATAATTTTTTTCACAGGTGGTTCCAAACTCAGTCCGGACTCCTATTGTGGGGTCAGCATCTATGCACCTCACAGGAAATTGTGTTTCCCACACAGACTTCCCAAAGAGTGTTCCATTTTCTCTGCTGAATGCAAAGCTATCATAGAAGCTTTACGACACGTCAAATCTCTCAACATTAGAAATGCCCTCATCCTTTCAGACTCACTTAGCTCACTACAAAAAATAAGCACATCCCCTCTCAATTCCAGTAGCGACTCTCTTACCTGCTCTATTGTATCTTGCTGGCTCAAGTGTCAGTGGTCTTGACCTGGATCCCAGGACACTTTGGTATTGTTGGAAATGAAAAGGCTGATTCTATTGCTAAGGAATCCATTGTCCATGGTCCATTAAGTAGTATACCTATTCCTGTTAGAGACTATTTCCCTATTAAAATAAAGTTAAAAATAAGTTACAATGCCAATGGTCCTCTGAATGGAAATCGTCCTCTCTGATAAAAGATCACCTGTACTGATTAATTCAACCTTCTTTTCCTGTCAAGCTGTGGTTTCACAAATACACTTCCCTGCCTTAAAAATACATCTCTTCCATAACTCGAATGCGTCTAGGTCATAATTGTTGCCATTTCTCCAGATTCCACATAGTCAATTCGCCTTATTGTGATTATGGTTCAGAGGATACTTTAGACGGCCGGCATAGTCCAGTGGTAAGACTCTTGACTCGCACACCGAAGGTCGCGGGATCGAATCCCGGCGTGGCAAATAAATTTTATCTGATTAATTTGTGTTATTTCACAATTTATTCATTTAAAAATAATATATAGTGTATTTGCGGCACGTTCCAGAGTGGAAGATACTCTTATTATCGCCCTGGTGTAAGATCACCATTCAGAATTGAAACGTTGCTTGAAACGGCATTAGCCGTGTTTAGTGACCAGATCTGAATAGCCAGGTACATCCCCACCTTCCTCTTCCCTATCTCCTTCCCCTCCCCACTACCTTCAGCCTCACAACATACCCCAATTGGGGATGCCATAGTCTCACTGGCTTCAGACGGGAGCAGTTGGGACTCTTGTGTGGTATTCATATTTAAAAAAAATACCATAATTTTTTTGAGTGTCCTATCAATGACCAATTTCCAAACTTCATACGTGAATTAATAAAACTTAAAATTGAATTATCTACCAGTGTACCCTGCCTTCTTAGTCTCAACTCTTCTTAAATTCGATATTTGTTAGCAAAATTTATTTGTAAAAATGGCCTTAACATTTAAGAATTAATCACATTTCTTTCTATTCCATACGTATGCATTTATTCTTGCAGTGTTATTGTGTACAATTGTACAGGTTCATATTTTTGGGAACCTGTACATTGTACATCTTCTTAATCTACAATTTTGTAATTACTATTAATATCAACTCTGTATAACCATATGAATATTTGTATAACTTGCATAATCATACGAATATTTGTCTTGGCCCATTTTCTATGTTTGCTAATATAATATGTACAAAAACATGCTTACATGTAAAAAAAACTGATCTGAAAATGTAACTAATTTAAAAAAACTGATATTGTAACTAATTTAAAAAAAACTGAAAATGTTAATACTTTAAGAAATGGCTTAGATCACCCTTAATGGGTGAAAGCCAAATAAATAATTAAAAAATAATAATAATAACAAATGCAAAACAATGAGCTCATTGACATTTGACGTTTTTGAATTTTTGGAATTCACCCACATTTCAATATTATAGGTAGTTATCACAAAATGCCCGCAGCTCTTTCAAATATGAGAATTCGTTCCATATAAAATGTATGGGGAAAAGAATTTTCTTAATAACTATATTTTTCGTTAATTTTTGTGATGTTTTAATAGTTATTATCCTTTCCGGGGCGGAGACAAATCCAACAAATCAAAGATCATTCAAATCGGCCCGGCCGTTCTCGAGTTATAAATAGTGTAACTAACCCGACTTTGTTTTATATATTAAGATATTAAAGAAAGACATAAAATTGTAAGAATAAAAATGAAATCCTCAGCACGGGTGATCCGTGGAAGGAAGATAAAAAAAACATTTAGTAACATTATAGAAGTGAAAATTTCTTTAGCACCGCTGTGATTTTAAAAAAGCGATACTAAAAATAGACAAACACATTTACATCTACAAGATTTAACAAGAAGATAAGACAGAACAATCGGTCACCTCTTTGTGCGCCGTAGTCTCCCAACTTTTGTCTACTTTAGTTTTTTGACGGTTTCACTTCAGCCGCGTGTGAATTGAATTGGACACTCTGTTTTTTTTTTTAATATTTATAATAATCAAGGTAGGTACTATTTTTATTTTTTTACATGAATACCGCACAAGAGTCCCAACTGCTCCCGTCTGGAGCCAGTGGGACTATGGCATCCCCAATTGGGGTATGTCGTGAGGCTGAAGGTAGTGATGAGGGGAAGGAGATAGGGAAGAGGAAGGTGGGGAAGTACCTAGCTATTCAGATCTGGTCACCAAACACGGCTAAATTCATTTCATGCAACGTTTCAATTCTGAATGGTGGTCTTACACCAGGGCGATACTGAGAGTATCTTCCACTCTGGAACGTGCCGCAATATACCATTTACTATTTTAAATAAATAAATTGTGAAATAACACAAATTAATCAAATAAAATTTATTTGCCACGCCCGTATTCGATCCCGCGACCTTTGAAATTGTTTACCCTATACTAATCTATGGGGGGGTATTTCACTACCCCTTTGATAGCGTATCTGTATAAAGCTCACTATTCTTAGGTTCGAGTACCGAATTTGTAAATAAATTAATGAATTTGGATTTATAAGCTATCAAGAGGATGGTGAAATACCCCATAATACATTTATATCAAATTAACCTAGTTAAGAAAAAAACGGTCAATATTTTATGGTAACATGTTTCCATAATTGTTGATATTTTCGTAATTATATGATTTTATTACTTTGAAATAATGTTTTTAGCACAAAATATAAAAATATTAATTGCTTGCCGAACTCAATTCCGAAATTTTTAATGGAAAAATTATAAATTTATGGTGTGATGTTTTCTGTATTTTATTAGGAAAGTTTTGGCGCAGTAACTGTTTGCCGATATTTCGTTAAAGCGTTCCTACATTATGCAAAGTTAACTCCATCCGTTCCCCGGTCGTATGAGGCAACTCCGCGTTTTGTTATGAATCCTAGGGGAGCAGAATCCCGAGCGCAACTTAAATATTAAATAGAGAAAAACAGGCTGACCAGTTTCTCTACCGGAGTCTAAATTTATTTATTTATTTAAACGCCCTAGAATGGCTTTAATATTCAAGTGATAGGTACATAGGTTAATTAAAGGAAAATAATAATAGATTTTAATTAAAGGAAATTGCTGCAAACCAATCCCAGGATTGAAACCAGAGAGAGAGAGGTACATGATATTATAAGTATACAGTGGTACACAGGAGATTAGCAGTATTACAATAATAACAAAATATGAATGTACATTTTTTTATTTTTTATTTTTTATTTATTTAATATAGATATATAAGTGTACAAAGGTGTTACATAAATTACATATCGGTACAGAAATTATTTAAAATTGCAATCTCATCAAAGAAGAAGCTAGTTCTTGTGCTTGATGAGCGAGTTACACTAATTATAACAGAAATAGAATAACATTATGCAAAAGGTAAGTATATAATATGAACAATTGAGTCTTCTGGATCATCAATATGTGTAGGTGTACATACATAGGATACGGTACGAAATTCGAAAAATCTAAATAAAATAGAGATGAATATAATTTATAATAAATGGAAAGAAAGAGAAAAACAGGTAATTATTTAGTTTTAATTATTCCTGATGAAGTGTAGCTTCAGTTTGAGTTTCAGTTTATTGATGTCTTTGGTTTTTTTTTATTTCAATTGGAAGGTTGTTGAAATACTTTATTCCTAAGTAGATATAATTGTTTTGCATTAGTTTGGTATTAAATTTTGGTATTTTGATGTTGTCTTGATATCTTATTGATTGGTAGGTTTCAAATTTTTTGATGATATTATCTTTGTAAATTTGGATAATTGCATTTTTTTTGAAGATATTCTCTACTCGAGGCACCGTAAAATCTGCGAAAAGCGTTTCTGTTGGATATGTGGAGGGTTTCTTTAGGATTACTTTAATGATTAGCTTCTGGATCACTTTGATCGGGTTTAGAATATTGTTGTAAGACCCCCCCCCATCCAATAATTCCATATTGAATTAATGACTGGATTAGTGCATAGTATACTCTTTTTAGATTGTTGAGTTTTAAAATATTTCTTAATCTTATGAATATATTTATACACTTTCTGATACGCTTAACCAATTCACAGATATGGCTCTTCCACTTCATATGTTGTTCTATTATCACTCCGAGATATTTAGTTTCTGATACTGATTTCAACGTTGAACAGTCTTGAATACATGTGATTTTATTACATTTGTTATTGTGGATAATTATTTTAGTGTTTGGGAGTGTTTTTAGTTTGTTAATTGAGAAGTGTATGTAGTATGTTTTGTTAGTGTTCAATGAGAGAAGATTTGTATCAAACCAATGTTTTAAGGTATTCATGCTATTATTTGCTTGCTCGTTTACTATATCCCAGTCGATCCCATTCACTATGATAGCTGTGTCGTCGGCATATGATATTATGTCTGCGTTAATTGGTAGTTTGAAAATGTCGTTGACATAAATTATAAATAGTAGGGGGCCTAGGACTGTGCCTTGAGGTATCCCGAAATTACTTGTTAGTGGTAGACTTAGAAAGTTGTTTATCTTGACTACTTGGTGTCGTTCAAATAAATAGCTTTTTATCCATTTTAGAGCTTTATCGTTTATCCCAATATAGTTTAATTTTTTAATAAGTTTATCATGAGAAATACTGTCGAAAGCTTTTTTAAGATCTATGAAGATTCCGAGGCATTTCAAAGATTTGTCTAATGTGTTCTGGATAATGTTCGATAGTTTGGCGATCGCATCTTGGGTACTTCTATTTTTCATAAATCCATATTGGTTGTCGTGTATTATGTTATTTTTGTTAATAAATTCAGTCAATCTTTTTTTGATAATTTTTTCAAAGATTTTAGCAATTTTTGAAATCAGCGATATTGGACGATAATTTGTCACTTCTTCTGGGTTGCCAGTTTTATGAATTGGAGTGATGATGGTTTGTTTATATATCGTTGGGAATATTCCGCTTTGAAGACTAGTGTTGATTAAATGTGTTAATGGTTTTGAAATATGTTTTTTGATATTTTTCAGTGTTTCGACAGTAACCCCATCGAAACCTGGTGCTGATCTTCCCTTCATGCTTGAAATGATTTGTTCGATTTCCTGTGCTGAAGTGAGAGGAAACATGTTAATTTTGTTTAACATATTGGCGTTAATGTTCTGTTCGTCATTAGACGGTATTTTTTTAATTTGATTTGCAAGGTTTTTGCCTACATTTGCAAAAAAGTTGTTAAATATGTTAGCGGCAGCCGATGGATTTTCTTTGCATCGTATTTTGATATTGTTATGTGTAATACTATGTATTTCATTTTTTTGTGTTTTTTCTTGTCTATGATTTCATTTATAATATTCCAGACTTTTTTTGCATCGTTCTCCGTTGCTTCTAGTTTTTGCCGAAAATAATTATCTTTTGTGGTTTTTATTAAATACGTAAGTTTGTTTTTGTATGCTTTTAGGTATTTTTTTAAGGTTTCGTTTGTAGGTTGTCGGATTATTTTTTTGTATATTGTTTCTTTGTGTCTGATTGATACAATTAATCCAAAAGTTATCCATGGTTTAACCGGTTTAAATTTTGATGATTGTTTTCTGGAATCAATAGAATATGCAGTACTTACGTGCATTGATAATTTTTCTTCAAATAGTTCGAAGCATTTGTTCGTATCATTACAATTAAAAATATCGAGCCATTTCTCTTTATCTAGATTATGTACTAAGGCATTTATGTTGAGCATTTTGCGTTGGCTGTTTTCATTCTCCGGAGTTTGGGTTGGTAATGGTGAATATTTGTTTTCGTAATTGTAGGTAAAAATGCACCCGAAATGATCTGTGATTGTCGTTTGTATAACTGCAGATACTATGTTTTGTATGTCTTGAATATTTGTGAAAACATGATTTATGCACGAAGGTCGTTGACCTGGAATCATTCTCGTAAATGAGTTAATACACGATATATAATTTAATTCTGCCATCATATTAAGATAATTATCTTTATCATTAGACGAATAATCATTTGCAATATTGAGGTTAATGTCTCCGACAACAATGGTTTTCTTATTTCTGTTCGCAAGAAGAATGCGTTTTAGATCATCTACATATATTGGTAATATTGAGGCGTGAGTTCTGTATATAGCGAATATGCTAAATGTATACTTTTGGTAACTGATTTCCATATTTAGGATGTTTACATTGTGCATTTGGATTTCTCTGTTAAAAGTCACAACATATTTATTTGAAATAAATATTGCGATTCCGCTGTTCTTATTAATTCGGGTATTTGTTGCATAGTATGTATAACCCGGAATATTATAGTTTATATCGCTCGATGAGTGCGTCTCTGTTAATATTATGCAGTCCAGTCTATTAAGTGATTTTATTGTTACCAGGATTTCGTCTAAATGTCGTTCGATGCTTCTTACATTCATATGAAATATGATTAAGCTAACTTCGGGATTCATCGCTAAAATGTTATTTGTATCGTTCACTGATGTATAAATTCTTTCGTCTATTGACATGGTTTTATCTATAGCATTTATAACGAAATCATCCATTTCGAAGAAATAATAATAATGAATGCATTAGTGGCCATGAATACACTTGTTTAATGCACTGATGGGATAGGATTTTTTGGAGGGCGGATTTGTTGAAAGCCTTTGTGTTTTTTTTTTATCATTAATAAAAGTTGTGTTGTTTCATTCATAATCTATTCTCTCTTTGGCAATTTGAAGCATTTTATGCCTGTATGTGCAATTGATGTTATCAGCACGGTGGTCTTCCAAGATGTTCGCCCTGAATTTTTTATTGTTGCTGGAACAGTTGAAGCAGGTTGGTTTGTTGTTTCTCTCTGTGCATTTTTCTAGGGTATGGTCTTGTGCACAGTGGGGGCAGGTAGGTGGCTGTGTTCTGTTTAGGCATCTTAGGGCAGTGTGTCCATATTTCAAGCAGTAGTAACACTGCGTCAGGGGGCTAACGTCGTCAATTGGGACTCTTCGGTATTTTATATTTATTTTTTCAAAGTTAAGAAGGATTTTCCTTATGGCTCCTGATGTTTGTATTAAGTAGTGTGAAACGTCTTGTAAGTACGTCTTTTGTTGGTCAAATTTTTTGATTTTGATTTCTTTTATGAGTTTAAAATCATCTTTACAGTAATTTTGTAAACCCTCATTTTGCTGGGTTATGCCTAAAACAATTTCTTCCTCTGTTAAATTTGATTGTAATCTTTTAACGATCATTATTGGTTTTCTCTTTTTTGTTTCTTCAGTGTTAATGTCTTCGCCGAATGTTCCATTTATTTTTGTGACCAATTTTTGTGCGTCTTCTTTTTTTACACATGAGATTATGAGTTTTTGATCACCAATTTTTTTAAATTCAGTTACACCGACTTGCATTTTAGTTACATCTATGTTTTTTTCGATTCTTTTTCTCATTTCTTCAGCCTTCAAGTTTTTAGTTGTTGAAATAATGATGGCGTGTTTTTGTGGAGTTTGTTTCTCGATTTTATTAATTATTGTAGCGGCTTGCGCATATGTTTTTATATTTTTTGTCGCGAAATTCTCTAATTTCTCACTGTAGTGTTCATTGTTTGTTATAATTTGCTCTTGTAGATTAATGATTTTTTTTTGTAAGAGAAGATTTTCTGTTTTTATTTGTTCTTCTAATTTCTTTAAGTTGTTTTCCAAACTCAGTTTTATTCTAGAATCTTTAACAGATGTTATCTTTGCGATATCACTCTTAATGTCTTCTAGAATGTCCTCCATGTTCTTTCTAATACCC
The DNA here is from genome assembly GCA_917563855.2 of Limnephilus lunatus. Classification (NCBI taxonomy): domain Eukaryota; kingdom Metazoa; phylum Arthropoda; class Insecta; order Trichoptera; family Limnephilidae; genus Limnephilus; species Limnephilus lunatus. Next base: position 57,387,346 of record OU830599.1, read on the forward strand.
ACCCGCACGGGCGAGGTACTTTGGGTATGAAGCGAATAACAATACACGGTATCCGAGGCAGTGCACTATACAAAAATATACGACCGCAGTGTTGTAGCATTGGAATGCAACTATTTAATAAAGTATGTGTGATAAAAGCAAGTATTTATGTAGGTTTAGGAAACTAGTATGTGTTACAAAACGAAAAATCAATGTTATAATAATAGAGAACATATATTATTTAGGATTATTTAGAATAAAAAGATGTAAACAAAGAGGATTTGCCAGAAAAGTTGACAACAGTATTAAATTTGTAGACACTAAGTAGTAGAGTAAATTTGTATTGAGTTTATTGTTACCTTCAAAGTTATCATTGTTTGGAATTACTAAGCAGGTATTGCTAATTAGCTAACTTTTCTGTCAGTTAAAGATTTAGGTAATAATTGTTTTGGTTTAAAAAAAATCATTTTTAATAAAATAATACATTTAAAAGCCATCTCTCTTCAGTCTGACAGTAAAGATATCTGAGTTAAGTAGTTAAGAATCTATAGTAAAATATTTATTTATTCTGAATTTCCCGCCCGGCTGATCTTTTACATGTTATTTTTTTTATTTATTACAAAGAACATCTACATAAGTAAGCATATCAAATAGAAAACAAAATAAAAAACAACATCTAAAGCAAAAACAAAATAAAAAAACGAAATAACATCGAAACTAAATACTTCACCATGCAAGATGGAAAAATGTAATATTAGGAAAATTACAATACATCGGTAAGATCTCGCAAGTCGATGCTGAACTACGTATCGTGGCAATTATTTTTGATGTGAAACATCTTTTGGAGCGCCTAGGGGGTAAAACCGACTCCAACGTGGCAAGACAGGACGACGTTCTTGCACGGAACGACGCTTCATTCAACCAGCATGGACACATCGGCTCTTTCCGCCTGGTCGCCAAAACTCTGCGCGGTATATTGCTTCTATTCTTCTTCAAAAACAGCAAATTTATTTTGTGGCACCATTTTAATTCAAAATTAAAAGATTTCTTTATTTTAACCACTTTTAATGTCTATAAAACCGACGTGTTTCGAGAGCGATGCTCTCTTTCTCAGGGTTTACTAAAAACTGATTTTAAGGTTTAAGTGGGAAGAGGGTAATTTACAAAGGGAACAGGTTTAATAGTAGATCATTTAAAAATATTTTCTGATTATTTATAATATTAAATTTGAAGTTTCGCTCTTTCTAATTTTTAATATTTCCCATTTCCCCAACTGAACGCCATTAAAATTACAATGTAATAATAATTCGATTCCACTATTAAAGTCAAATATGTGACTAGTCTCCAACAAATGATTGGCAAATTCCGAGAAATCATTATTCTATTCTCACTAAAATTGGCAATTCATCTCACTATATACGGTTTCAATTTGTAATATATTTAATTAAATGAAGACAATATTAGAAAAACTCAATCGAAAATATGGAAATAGAAAAATCAGGAAAAGACAACCTTTTCTGCAGTATAATGGATTTAGTGGTATTCATGAATAATCAGATAGGGGATACACTTTTACGTGTAACTGCTTACTCAACACAAATTTTAGGAGATGTCAGACTAATTAACTGGACGATCGTTATATTTTATTACTTTTCCCACATAAAAGCTAATTGAAGAACCGTGCCACGGTCCGAGTTCGACCCTTGGGTGTTGGCTTAAAAATTGACGAATAGCAAATGAAAGAGTGTGAAAACCTGCCAACCTTATTGGGGTTAAATAATACAAAGCGATGGATAGGCATTGCAATCCGATATGACAGTGCCATCTACCGACAAAAACAAGTAGCTATCTGTACTGAGCGTACATTGAAGTTTTTTTGAATAACAAGTGAACGAATATTTGATTTGAATGTACTGCACGAATGAAGGATATAAAAGGCGTGTCAGAAGTTCTCTTTCCCTTTAGACTTTAGACCATCATCGGATTTCCTATATAATTCTGATAATCTCGAAATTTATATTTTATTGTACCTACTGGTACTGAACTACAGAATACATAACATTATCATGGCTAAATTGTAATGTAACAGCTTCAAAACACTAAACTGCATGTTATGTTGTAACGCTCTAAAGTAGCGTTTCCCAACCTTTTTCAGCCACGGACCCAAGCATAATTTTCAGGACCCCCTTCACAAAAAAAAAACAAGCAATAAATTTCGGACCAATATTTTAGTACTACAAATACAAAAAAAAAAACTACAACAGCAACACCAACATTCACATTAATTAACGGTTAATTAATGTGAAGGTTGGTGTAGATTTTTTTGCAACTATATTAGTGATATTTGGGTTGACGTTACTACTAAGTTGTAATCTCAAATCGGATTCCACTTGTAATCTGTTCCTGTATTTGTTTTTAATATATTCAAGACCAAAGAATGCCTTTTCACAGGGGTATGTGGTTGGGAAAGGAGTAAATATTTCGGTGCATATTTTGATATTTCCTAATAATCTTTCTTTACATTCACCCAAAAACTTGATAAAGAGGATTGTTTGAAACTACGTTTCAAAGCTGTATCCCAAGATATTTCTTTTATTTGGTTTTCCGGTGTCATTGGCAAGCCACTAATATCAGTAACATCTGTGTTTAAAGGGTCTAATATTCAATTTTTATTTTTGTCGGGTACTAGAAAATAACCCCGAAACGAAGATGCGTAGCTATTACGAGACTCTTGGTGGCATTTATTTATTATTGTTAAATGGTCCAGAGATGGGACTGCGGGCCCACATACATATATTCGGGTACCCCCAGGGATCCGCGGACCACAGGTTAAGAAGCACTGCTCTAAAGTATTCAGTTGAATTGTTTGTTCGCATCCGTAAACAAGCAATATGGACACTTATAAATAGTTTCAGCCGCATAGAAACACAATTTATTCTTCCAAGAAAGGCACGCGAAAACAATATTTTAACGGTTATAAGAAAGATACACAATCCAATATGGTATTTGCTTACTTTTCTTGGAAGAATTGAGTTTTAAACGTACAAAACTATTTATTCATATTCATATTGCGTATATATGTGCGCAAAAAAATATCTTAATATATTTATTACAGAACAATGTGAAAAAGGATTTCTTCTAAAAGAACATAATTTACCGCCATCTATGAACGATCAGATTATGAATTATTTTAAGTTTACCCTCAACTTCAGTGTGTATAATGTTTGGTGTTGTTACGTTGATACCATCATGCGGTGGGGCAAAGTGGGGAATTTGGACCGATGCATGCTCTCTGGGACTGTCGACCGAGTCGCATTTTTAAATTTACTGCACTTCTTCCGATAATATTATTTTTATTCACAGAGCCTAAACCATGAAGATGTTATAGAAGCCTAATTTTTTCGGTAGGTTCCTACTGTACGGTGTACGTCCATGGATCCCAATGAATGGTTCTATTATTATGAAAGCGTTAATTTTATTTTTTTGCACGGAAAAAAACAGTTTCATTAATTGATTTAACGGACTTGCATGATATTCTAATTATTTTTTGGTAAATATTTAAGATTTACATAACTCATTCGGCTAAGATGCCCAATATAAGGTGCGAACATTAATTAGAAAAGAAAAAATCAATATATATATAAAATATACCTACCTACTTACGTTTTAGTTTGGATAGAAGTGTTTATTACATTTTCGATTTTTGGTTATTAAAAGGAAAGCGTCCACAGGTCTGTATCCGTCCGATTAGGCATAAGTGCCGTCCGTCCGGTGCAGGTCAGTGGACGTACTTGTATGAATAACTAAACACATAATTCTGAAATCTGTTTGATACGATCCGCCCGATGTGTGCGATACTGACCCGTGGATGCATACCTTAATAGTTAAAATCTTATATTCAGTTTTTAGTTTCAATCATCATTTTCTCTATATTCTATCTCTCCCACGCTCTTCGGCCTCACAACATACCTTAATTGGACATTCCATAGTCCCACTGGCTCCGGACAACTAAGAACAGCAGAAAAACGAATTTATATAAATTTAACACAAGAAAACATGAACATTAAAAAACCCTTTCTTTGCGATAAACAAAATATCAGTTAGCTTAATAATTCCTTTCCATTCATGATTTATTAAGTGCATCTGGATATTTCTAAGTCATTGGTTTGTCTTTAAACAAAATGCCAGTAAAACAAATGTTTTTACAATTTTTTTTGGTCTGAATCCCATTTAAGGGTGTGGGAAAAAATCTCACCCTCAGGGAGGTTAAAAAGGGCTTCCGGCCTTCAACTGTTTGGGCGGATGTAAAAAAAGGCGGAAAAAAACAAAAAGCGGATACCGCTCGTTTTCCACAAGATGGGTCCTATTTCCGGTGACGGGGATCATTGTGTGATATAGATAGCAATAAATTAAACATACTGACTTTGATATGATTGAAGTTTAAAAAGAAAAATTCAATGATCATGGTGATCGGGGTTTGGGATATGCGAAATATGATTCTATAAACGTTTACCTATAAAATCATATTTTGCATAACACAAAACCCGATCACCAGGATAGTTTATTTTTTTTTGTTTCAAATCAATCGTATCGATATCCCGGTTCCCGTCAGTCTCCATTTTTTCCAGGATAAAGAGTGGAAAGATGTTAAGAAATCTCGTGATGTAGATAACCAATAACCGAAGATCTACTGAGATAGCTCGACTTCACCGTAGTAAATAAAAAAAGTTTATTTTTAAATTTAAATTTAGATTTTTTTTAAATACTATTGAAATATTATTAAAATTGTAAATTACGTCTTTATAAGTATCATGTAAATTTTATAGGAATCCAAAGTAACAAAAGTGTAAGGTCTGTTTAATATTCCACATGAGGGATTGTATTTTAAAGATTTCGATTACCCCCGTTGGCAAAGGGATGGTTACTAATTAATTATTATAAATATTACTATAATATGTATAAAACGACTTTAAATATTAATGTTAACAATTTTGTACAGGATAATTGCAGTTACGCATGCTGAATGCATCATTTTGAAAGAATGAATCCTGAATAATTCTAATGAATAATAATAATAATACAAAAAAAAAACTATCAAAAAGGGTACGTTTTTTAAAATTCGGAATTTGTTTTTTAATTAATAGTTTATGGTGGCACACCATTGATGGATTCAATTAATTTTAATTTTTTGGTAATTATCTTGTCCCAATACTTTTATAACATAGTAGCGAGTCTCCGGCATGCGTTGCTATGCCACTAATAAAGAAATTGTTTCTCCCTGCGTGTCTTTTCCCATTCGTCCCGTTCCCCTTCCGTCTCCCTTTCCCCTCCTATGTCCCCTTCCTCTCACGCGTTCCCCTTCCACCTTCCCCGCCTTCCCTCTCTACTCTCCCGCAAACCACCCTGCCGCGATCCCTTCCCCTCTCCCGCGTTCAATATATTCAGTCCCGGTACATTCAGATTTTCGAATAGCTCGCGTGCCACCTATTGCAATTTTTTGTTGTTACAAGCATTTATATTTGTATATTACAAGAACAATCCATCAAATGAGGTATCTAACATAGGTGCCTATTTAAAATAATATAATTTTCAATTGGATACAAAGCAATCGATTCTGATTAGAACCATAAGTGAGTTCTTCGATTAAATAAATTAATTTAAAAAGTTTATTCGAATATTGAATTTTAATTGAACAATCGATGTTTTACAAATGTCATTTTCAAATTGTTACATTTGTTTTGTAATGATTGAAAACACTTTTCAGATGTATTGTCATGTGGTCGTTATAATCCAGAAACCTTCATGACGGTGGAAAGAAGGTATTTTGAAAGTTTGAAACATTTCCTATGCTTAAATATAGCAACGCATAGCTGACATACATACACACAAACATTTTTTGATTTTTATGTATAAAGATTATAAGTATATATACATTTTAAAATAATAATTTAATACGCATAAAATATAAACCAAACGTACCTAAATAATGGTAACATATAAGGCAATGCCTGCCTGTGTATAATAAATAAAACAAAATATTAAGATTTTTTTTTAAGTTAGAGAGGTATGGTAATCTATGTTTAAATTCAAAATTACGTAAATTTATAATTATATTATGTATATTATCTACAAAATATTTTGCAGAATTCATTATTTTATGTTTTAAAAATTAAAATAGAAATATATCTTTCGAAATACTAAAATACAACATCAAATAAATGTAAAGTAATATAACATGAAACAAAAGTTAAGATAAGCTTGAAAATGAAGATAATATTGATAGTTCTTAGTCGAAGTATTAACAATTAAATATGACCGAAGAGGATAGGATCGAATCAACAGCCAGAACAGATCCCGGCAAGGCTAAGGTCTTGAATTAAATTCCTAGATGCGACTGAATCTTTTTCTGATTTTTTGTTTCAAATTTTCGTTCGAGATTCGCTAATATTGTCTTCAATGATTAAATAATTTTTTGTCATCTGTGCTTTTCGTTTGAGCTATTCATTATATTAATACCGCCATTGTGTGGTCTATTCAATGAAATTTCAGCTTTTGACTGAGAAAAATATTTTCCCAGTATTGTATGAACGTTTAACGTAAGCAACTAATATATTTGGACAATTGAAAACTAAAACATGTTTTTGTCCGAACCTAAGGCGCATTTGGAATAACGCGTTTATATTTTCAATATTCCTAAACTCGCAATATTTCGGCGATAAAAGTAAAATCGCCCATACGCCATATTGGAAACATACTTGTATTTGTATAGTGAGGCGTATTGGGAGGATTTCGCAAACATACATATTATGTTATATTTACGATAGGTTTACACCGTGGAAGTAGAAAGAAGAATGGACGGTTGCACAGATTTCTTTTCAAAAAGTTTTTCATTGCTCTGTCGGATAAAGCCAAACCTATTATTATAATTTATTTACATTTACGATCAGGTGAAAAAACTTATGTCCGCAGTCCGCTCAAATTCGAGTTCAGCTGCTTTCTAACCTCCCCCACACCGGTTCAAAATCGAATTGAATAATATATTATAAGTAATTCGAAGAAAAAAACCATAAAAATAATGTGTATGGTTTTGGTAATGTGTAGGGATTTATAAAAAAAAGATGCCATTTGAATCTATTTGAATCTCTCTTTTGTTTTCTTACGTTCCAAAATAGCGTTCCAAAATTGGACTACATTTTCCTACCATTAGTAATATTGTAATAATTTAAAACATTAAACAGTTGAAATGCTTTATTTCTTATGTCCATAGATGTCGCAAATCCGAACTGTGTAGACTATTTTAGAACGATGTTGAAAAAAAAATATTCTCGTCTTATTTCTGATTAGCTGTTTATCTACGGTTAAAATTATGTCATTTTTTCATAGATCTGCACCTTCTATTATAAAATTTACCACGGACAACATACATAAATCGAAAATATTTTATGTTGAATAAAATAAGTATCTATCCCTTACGGCATTTTCAAAGTAACGACACGCAGGATTCGAGGGCTTATAAACTTTACTATTTATTTGTATTTTTTTTTAAATCCTACAAATATGAGATAAACGGTAAAATACAGGGTAATTCATTGGCTATATAGATAGCACTTTACTATTTTTTTAGTTTTCTATGTTAAAATTCAAAGGTGTGATTTTTTAATGAAGGCGTAAAATTAAAAAAATGGGCTTCTGGGAAATCGCGATCAATCGAGGCAAATTTATTTATTTTGCGTGGTCACTCCAGTGGTTTTACATGCATGTATACTTCAAAATTTGAAAGAGCAGGAGGCCTAGAATTGGTTCAGTAGATACCTAATATGCATAGAAATATGAATACATTTCTAGACCAGAACAGAAAGGTGAGGGGTAGAAACCAACTACAGCGGGACGAAGAGCGGGAAGTTGACTTTGGCGATATGTGATTTGTCAAAACTCAATCTGACGGTATATAGCCATCTCGCATTATAATATCACCATTTAGTTCTTAAAATTAAACTCTGCTTTTGAATGAATAGACCTTTTTACATAGGAGCGTGAATTGCTCGCCGCGTAATGAACAAATTTACGAAGTCCAAATACAGCAAAGAAAAGAGTACAATATTTTGTTGCCGTGTTCAGTTAAGACACTTTTACAAATGTTTCATAATTTACTTACCCCAGTAAACAGCGACGCGCACACGCCATGTTTTTCGAGTGATAGTTAATATGTTAAAAAAACAATCATATTATGTAATGTGAATAGCCCACAATAAAGTAAAATAATGCTTGCCAATAGAATGTACTACAACAATTGGGTTTATTTTATTTTTCATTTCTATTTTTACACGTTTTCAAAACGCAAGCCACTATTTTGCCAAGTTACTTCGTAAAATGCACCGATGAGTGCTCGACGCTGGCTCGCAGAAGAATGATGACGTCATATTTTTTGGATTCACGCGAAGCCATACTCGATATCAGATGGTTTCAATGGAGCCGGTATGGGGAGGGGGAAATAATATGCTTTTTCGGCTTTCTGTGGTGGTAGTACGAGATTTTCAAACATTATTGGGTTATTCGTAACCCGGGAATGTTTGTCTTTCTTTTTAAAAAAAAAAAAAATCACTTAAGCAGGTCTATCAATATTCATATGTCTATGCTAATATGTCAATTTATCAAAAAAAGTTGAATTTGAAAAATCTTTTTAAAATATTCTGTTCATGCAACCTCCGCGGCATATGCACCTCGTGGTTTACACTTTTCTATTGGAGATATGCACGGATTCGGGATGGAAATATTTGAATTCGGGAAAAAAGAGGATAGCTTTTCGGTCACAGCCGGATATTGCGCTGGGAGGGACCAGAAGGGGTGGGGGGCATAGTTTGTTGAACGCTAGCTTTTATATATCAAACATATTATTCCCATTGAATCAGCTTTTATATTATTACCAAGAATAATTCTTTAATTAAAAACTACTCGTATGTTACTTCTGAAAGCGTTCTAAGAAGTTATTCGAAAAATCCTAATAATGTAATTAGTTACACCATTTATAAATCGAGAACGGCTGGACCAATTTTTATAATCTTTGAGTTGTTGGATTTGTCTCCGCCCCGAATAGCAGAATAGCTATTAAAACATCGGAAAATTTCACGACAAAAATTATGAAGAAAATTATTTTTCTTATACATTTTGTATGAAGCGAATTCTCATCCTTTGAAAGAGCTGCAGCAATATTGTGATAAGTATCTATAATATTGAATAGTGGGTGAATTCCAAAAATTCAAAAGCGTCAAATGTCAATGTGCTGATTGTTTTGCTTTTGTACTTAAGCATAGAATGCTGCCCCTCTTTCTTACACTCTAAATGTCAATAGTCAAAAATGAGACAAACGGTGAACGCATGTCTGCACAACTCCAAAGGGAAAATATTGTAATTGTAATAAATCTCCTTCACACGTATAAAGAAAATGAAACGCAATTCCCGTAATATTTCCCGTAAGTAAGTGGTAAAGAAAAAAAATCACAAAAAAATAAATCCATACACAACGCCATCTGTGATACTGACAAAAACAAAACACAAACAGTTGCGCTTCGATAATTTCTTCGTTGTGTAATTTTTACCTTAATAAAAAAACTGAATTTAAATCACCTATTAAGTTTTATTTATTTATTTATTTGTTTTTGTTACAAAGAATACATCAGTACAAAGAAGCGTTGACTGTCCAACTAGGATTCTCCCGTTCTAGGACAGTCAAATTGACAGAAACATTTTGATAGGCGTAAATTTAATTATATTGGGACACAAATCAAAAAATCATCGCCAAATAACTTTATCTTTCTTACTGAGGCAACAGTTATTGATTCTGAGGCGGTACGAAGTTTTCCGGGTCAGCTGGTTTGATATAATATAACGTTTTCAGGATAATTGGGTGGTTAGGTCAATGCTTGGACACCGCGAAGTAACAACCAGGTGAAAGCTAGAGTTATCAGTATAGCCTGTATATAGTTAACACTTATCATCAGTCATCAAAAAAACTAATTCAGACGACCTCCGTGGTCGAGGGGTAAGGTTCCAAGACCAATCCGATGGTCGCAGGTTCAAATTCCGGCTTGCACAATTAAATTAAATTTTTGATTAATTTGTGTTATTTCACAATTTGTTATTATAAAATAATATACTATATTGTATATTTGCGGTATGTTTCTAAGTGGAAGATACTTTCAGTATCGCTTTGATGTAAGACCACCATTCAGATTTGAAACTTTGCTTGAAATGGCTTTAGTGTTTGGTGACCAGATCTGAAAAGCCAAGTTCCCAGTCTTCGTCTTCCCCATATCTTTACCCTCCCATATACTTTCAGCGTCACAGCATATACGTAGGTAATTGGCGATGCCCTAATCTCACTGTTTCCAGACGATTGGTAGCAACTGTTTTTCGATATTCACATTTAAGAAAAAAAGACATTCGATGAAGCATCTAACTATTGTATGACATATTTTAAAATGAATTATTTAATCTGTCACTTTAAAAAATTGGAACTGATTTTTCAAGAATTCAAACTATCCCGTAATGTTTCACGGGAACCTAACCTAGTCTAGAATAAGCTGATTTCAAAGGCTCCTAGGAGGACCTCAAAATCCTTCAGCGAAGCAAGAACTTAATGTAGGTACTATTATTTGATCATTGAAGACATTACTAGTGATTCTCAAACGAAAATTTAAAACTTGCCGGGGCTCTGCTCCAACCACTGAGCTAATTCGACCCAATCCTTTTCGGTCATATTTAATTATGTCATACTCCGTCTATGAAACACCAACATTGTTTTCAGCATATTTTTATTGGCTGCTATTTTTATATAAATTTATGAGATGCCGTTAGTTCTTAGTCGAAATATGATAAAGATAAATATGACTGAAGGGAATTAGGTCAAATTAGCTCAGTGGTTAGAGCGGAGCCAGACAAGGTTAGTGTCCCAGGTTCAATTCCTAGATGCGACCGAATCTTTTTCTGTTTCAAGTTTTCCTTTGAGAGTCGCTAATATTGTCATCAATAATTATTATTAAAATTTAAAGTTTTACTCATTAAGTTATTCCAAAATATAAATATTTGAATATATTATTTGTTTAATAAACATGTTAAATTTTCATTATCCGTAGTGGTAGAAAAGAATGTTTGAAGAAAATAATTATGGAATCAACTAACTAACTGTGTTTAGTTCTGAAACAGCTTATTAACCCAAACCTATTTACCCAAGTTTCCTTGCATTGTTATTTTCTCCCTTTGTTCCTCTCCTTCCTTAAAAGTCCCTACTTACTTACTACAAGAAGAAGAGGATGTTGACTACCTACTTGGCACACATTCACAAAATTGCACAAAAATCGAAAGTTACCTCCATCAGTTTAAAAATCGTCATGAAATCGTTCACACCTCGCTCTTGAAAATCTCAATTGAAAGTTCGTAAAATATTAATTAATATACCAAAAAATGACGGTATTTGTGACCACCTTTGTGTCATCATCGTGGAAGAGCAGCCACCATCAAGATTGGCTCATGACAGCATATGAACCCAGCAAGATAGGGGCTTTCTCTTTACAATTGCCATATCCTGCGATTTGATTTTAAAAAGCGCCATCAACTACTGTCTTGCATCACACAAATAAAGATTTACAGTCCACCCCCTCTCGTGTCACGATATTATCGTTGATATTTTTGGTCTTTCGAGCCGGATTTGAACCAGCGGCCTATGGATCTACAGTCTAATGTTCTAAATCACAGAATGTTAATATTACCTTCGCGTGAAGTTCATGGATATGTAGACACAAATTCTACTTAGCCAGATTTCAGGATTGTCACTGTGTTGAGTGGGATCTCAAAATGAAGAGGAATTAATGCTGCCTACATTCGCATAAAGAAAACATAATTTACATAACTGGTTGAAGAGAATTATCATATCAACATAAATTAAATATTATAAATAATAAATACAAAATTAATACGGAAATACGAGGATGAATAAAATTACTTTATAAATGTAAAATATTTCCAAAAATGTGTCGTTCACAGGAACCATTTCTTTATTAAAATGTACTTTAATGAAATATTAATAAGCCTTGTGTTATGTAAAGGGTCGGATAATTTTTTTAAATATAAATTGCCCTGTTTTTTTTACATTAACTCCACCCAGGAGTCCCTGAGGAAAATAATTTCTCTCAGGACCTAAGTCATCTGAGATGCAGTGTGGAGGGTCTTTTTGAGGAGAGGAATGAATAAACATTGGTCTTGAAGAGACCTATGTTGTGGGAAGGAGGAAACACAGAGGCTGGCAAATCATTCCATAGCCGAGCTGTTAAACACAAAAACGAGTCGAAAAATCGACCTGATCTATCAAACGTCTAGGATGTTTTTTGTATTTTGGGGCTCCATACCAGAGGTGGCTGCCTCATGAAGACTAAGTTATATGGATAAAATTGCTGCCTAATTCTTTAATATATTTGTACCTTTCTAAAACCTTTAGTACCTTTCAGAGGGTGACCCGATAGATGAACCCCTGACGGTTGGCCCCCTTACAGTTCATCCCCTAAAAGATTATTTCTGCTGTACATTCCCACTGGTAAAGTAAGTATGCAGAGAGGATACATGGACGTAGGTACAACTTCAATATACTTATATCAGTAGGCGTCATAAGTGAATATCCACGATACAAAAAATATTATTAGATACCAAAAACAATGCCGTGTCCCGGAGGAGTATCCTGTGAGGACATACGACCGAATAACAAAATAGACGTATTTATGTATGCAGTTTGTTATGAAAATCTCATTTTATAAAGAGAAATTTTGATTTCTCGCTAAATAAACATTTTTTTTAAAATTAGTATTTTATTGAAACTTTTTAGGTACCTACATATTAATTAAGTTTTAAAGGTACTTGGTTATTTTACATCTTAATGTTTATACTACTCTTCAAATTAATGGATGGAAGAGGATCTTGCATTGCGAACATTGTGTTCAATATGTATAACATTATTATTTTTTATATGAATACCTCACAAGAGTCCCAGCTGGTCCCGTCTGGAGCCGGTGAGACTATGGCGTCCCCAATTGGAGTATGTTGTGAGGCTGAAGGTAGCAGGGAGGGGAAGGAGATGGGGAAAAGGAAGGTGGGGGAAGTACCTGACTGTTTAGATCTGGTCACCAAACATGGTTAAAGCCATTTCAAGCATCGTCTCAATTCTGAATGGTGGTCTTACACCAGGGCTTCTTACATCTGGATGAATCCACTCTGAAATCTGCCGCAAATATACTATATATTATTTTGAATTAATTGTGAAATAACACAAATTAATCAAATAAAATTTATTTTCCCACGCCGGGATTTATATTATTTATATATTATAATGGTACCGTTGCAACGCCAAAAATCTATTATCTTATATTATTATCAATACAATCGAGTTTAATGATGTAAGTATAAAAAAATCAGAGTGCGTAATTCACACGCGATAGAAGTGAAACTAGAAAGTTGCTAGATGTCGCTTTCTTTCCTTTGCTTGTTTTTTAAATTGGTGTCAAGATTGGATATTGATTTCACAAAAAAAAGGTTATATTTTTGGATTTAGTAGGATTCCAACCCCCGTTCGCTTGATGTCTGTCTATCTGGCCGCTGAAACATTTCAGGCACCTTGCCCACTACTCTATGGAAGGCACGCGCCGAGGTGCGAATGTACCGCATTATATTAGAACCAAGTATTTGTGTAGAACTGAGTTGTGACGCATTTCGGTTTCACCCGAATTTCAAGTCACTAAAGGCGCTAAAGAAGTTTCACTTCAACATTAAAATTATTTCAACACTATTATAATGGAGTTCCACCGCGGATAGTCAGTTTCAATAATATAAATATTACCAACCAAGTTTGCATTGGCGAAATCAAAAGTTTGGAGAATTTCATTTGGATGTAATTTGCAGTATTTACGTACTGTATTCAAAGTAAACTTTTCATATACGCGCAGAAATCCCGTTATTTGCATTATTTGCAAACTTGTCTTATAAGTTAAATGCATCTGCTGTTGCACGTGTTGACTGTAATTATTTACGAACGTTAATTTAGTTTAAAACAGTAAACAATTATACAAAATACCGGCGATCTCAATACCTACACTGAGTTTATGATATAAAAAAATAAAGCTGTAGTTCGATAAATAACATTTCGAAAACAAAGGTATTTTTGAAGTGAAAACTTCTTTAGCACCGTTGTGATTTGAAACTCGATGAAACGAAAAAGCGGTATTAAAAAGAGACAAATACATACATACATCTATAGGATTTAGTCTGCGAGAGAATGAGATTGGAGGGGACCCCGCCACTTTCCCAACGGCCGGCGTTATAAGGAAACATATGGTTTCCTCCTTCACCGCACACGTCAAGACTCTACTTTTCTATTGAACAAAGCTACATTTATTTGAACGACTCTAGACCCTCCAATGTCCATGCATACGGGGTTAGTAAGCAGTATACAAGTACTTACATTAATATTACACAAAAGATAAATAGAAGTAGCAGCCCGTGTAATAATTCTTCTGCAATAGGTAACAAAAAAATAGAAATAATAGTGTTAGTAAAAGGAAAAGAAAAAGAAAAATAACGGGTATAACCAGTCGAAGAAACCTTCTGAAAATAGGATGTATAGATAGAATAATCGGTCTCCTCTTTGTGCGGTGCTTCTTAGCATCCCCATTCTTATCTACTTTAGTTTTCTGAATTCCACATTTGTATTTTTAACATTTTAAATTTACGAGCGCCCTTTTAAATTTTCCCCTCTGTGCACACACTCCATTTGCGCCATTGATAGATCCGGCTCTGGTAAAAAAAACATTACCATCGAAACCTTCTTACAAAAATTAATATTCATATTTTCAGCGCCGTACCACGAAAAACCACGACTTCGTGAGAAGGATTTTAAAATTACATAAACATGATTTTGAATTTTCGGCGGTAGGTACTACATAATTACAAAGTATTTTAGGAAACATAATACGATGTTATTTCAGCATCCTCTTTCAACATTATAACACTTGATTAAAACACAACATTCGCAATTCACCGAAATATGAAGAATCGGGATAATAAAATCCATTATTATATTCCGTTCTTCGTATTTTGTGAAGCGGCACAACCCAAATATTACGAATGCGGAAACCTAATATAATTTTCTGTTTTTGGTCTGTGAATCGAATGGTTCCATTGAAATAAACTGTGAGAGGTGGTCATTCCGCCTAAAATAGATTACACTCGTTAAACAAAAGTAGCAGCGATATATCAAATTACTAGTCACAAATTTTCAGTACGTACTATACATTTTTTTATGTTGTTTTTTTATTATTTTTATTTATTTAATGCTTTGAATGGTTACATCATTTGTGGATTTTTCGACGACCATGCTAGGCTTATGCCCGATTGTGTATTTATTTTTTATCAAGTTTATTTTGTAGTCAAATTTAAACAATGCAGTAATTGGGAAAAATTTAAAAGGATAACAACCATTAGTATTTTCAGTCGTTTCACTCTAAAATTGAGAAGGGCGTAGGCAATAAAAATAAAAGAAATAATATTTTTTATCAAAAGTATCTATCGAGAAAAGATATAAATACATCGTCTGTAAGTGGTGTAGCCACAGTTTGATAATGCATTCACGCCCTCTGAAAGCCAGCTGTCATGCGTAATAATAATTAATTAGCAGAACTTGTTTATAATAAACTGCTTTTATAGATTAAATAATAATATTGTTTATTTATTTATTTAAGCGCCATAGAATGGCTTTTACATTCAAGTGATAGGTACATGATATTATAAGGATACAATGGTACACAGGAGATTATCAGTATTACAATAATAACAAAATATGAATGTACATTTAACAAAGTATGTGTGATAAAAGCAAGTATTTAGTTATAGGATACTAGTATGTGTTACTAAACCAATGTTGAAAATGTATAAGAAATAAAATAATTCTACATTACGTTTTCAGTTCTGACTTTGTTGTTTAAGAACCCTAGAGTTAATCGAAGATACCCGTTGCAGATTTATAATGTTTCTCCAAAAATGTATATGTTAAATGAAGTGAAAATATTTTTTAATAAATCAATTTAAAAATGGAACTCCGCCACGAATTATCAGTTTCAAAATTGAAAATATTTGTTACACATATATGATGAAATTTATTTGAAAATTTGAGTAACGTGGTAAAATGTGCGGTATCAATTCCAAATGGTGATCTCATACCAGGGCGTTACTGAGAGTATCTTTCACTCTGGAACGTACCGCAAATATACCTCTTAAAAAAAAATTAAATGATTAAATGGTGAAGTAACACAATTCAATCAAAGAAAATTTACATTTTTTTAATGGGATTGAAACCCGCGGCCTCCGAAATGCTAGTCAAGAGCCTTACCCACAACTAAAGTTTTTATTTTTTGATGAAATAAGCCCTGATGAAAATAATTCTCCCTAATAGGCCCTATGTCATCTTTGGGGATACTGTATTAGGGGTGGGTAGGAATCTGAGGGTCAATGTGTCCAGGAGTGACGGACGTATGAATCCATCTTTCTCACTGTGGTGTAAGGCGATGTTCCAAGAGAGTACGGCTGGAGAAGTCATAGGGACTCTCTAAACCACTCTTTCCCGATCCGGCCTGTCATGCAGCTGGTCAAACTTCACTCATGAACCCGGGCTCCCATTTTAAGTCACTAAACGTAGAAAACTACTTGGGGTGATCCATACGAGCCTCACATATTCAGAATTATTTAGAAATATTATTACTATTATTTATTTTTAAATAGATTGCGTACTACCCCATCCCACAATGCCATAAGTTAAGTTAAGAAAACATAATTTGTGGATAAAATAACTATTTAAAAAAAATAATTGTTGAAATTATGGTAAAAATTAATCATAAAGTTTGGCTAAAGATCACTTAATATCTGTTTAAAATTAACGAATAATTAAAAAATTGCGAACACTCAAAAAATGGTTAAAAATAACAAAACTATAAAAAATAATACCCATGGTTAAAGATTTTTGAAGTAGGTACCTACGTATTTCAAAATTGCTAATATAACGGAAAATTGCAAAAAGAAAAATTGATAAAATATAATAATATGTTGTACATATTTTTTTTATTTATTTATCTATATAAAATATGTTTACATGGCATTTTTCGATGCCTGTCTCACTAGGATATACCTGTGTTGAGACAGGCGGTAAGTATAACATTTGTGGAAAAATATGGTGAAAACTGTTTAAAAAAAAGAAAACAAAAAGTTTTCGAAATTACTAAACTATGGTAAACTAAGTCTATGGTAAAGACTTTTGCGCGGTTTGAATTTCATTGTACGAGTAGGTTGTAAATGCATTTTTGTACCTTTAACATATTATAGCGGACATCTTTGATACGGAATAAATATCCTATCCATTGTATTTTGCACCATATGATAGTTCCCAGTGAATTGGACTGCAAAGTGCAAATGTGGTCCATCCGGCCTGCGTCCTTGGGTTCAATTTGCCTTGCCGAATTGCTAGGCATAATTTGATTATTGCCAGGAACCGGTACAGGGGAGAATAAATTATTGTAAATTCAATGTTTAACAAAAACCTTTCTAACTTTTGGTGTAATTGGAAACATTGATAAATTACCATCACGGTTCAAGGAAATGATCGTATTCGAGTTTTATAATATTTTTTAAAATTAGTTATTATGTTGCATAATTTAAAAAAAAGAATGATTAAAAACCCAGCTAAATTTAATTTAAAGTTTTTTTTTTTTCCTGGGAGAGTATTAAAAGGCCGCTATCCGATTTTCTACCGATTTCTTGCAAATCTCCCTTAAACATTTGAAGTTTTTAAGATCTTAAAAAATATAATATGTTATTTTTGAAGATAATACCTATCTATACATTTCCCACGCCGAAACTCCCTAGATATAAAAAAATCGCAAAGTATGCTCCAATTTTTTTATTTTCAAGTCTGTTTCCGTTATTTTACAAGTAATATGTATGATAAAATTCTCAGTGTTTTATTAAATACTGTTTTAGACAGCCCCTAAGAGATTTTTGCTCTCTTTTAAAAGAGTCGTATTTTATTAAAGATTTTCGCAATTTTTGCATCGATTTTGGCGCTGTAAATGTTAGCGCTCTCCTCTAACATTCGTAATTTCGTATCTCTCCATCTTCTTCTTTTTGGGGCCGGTTAAGCTCCTAGCCTCCAGGCACAGTGTACGCAGTGTAGGCAAAACAGTTTTAATTATAGAAAAATATCAATAATGCCGTCTTGGGTATTTTTATGTTTTTCCATACCGCACAAGTTTTTCAAGTATTCCGCATTGTCCGGAGTCAATGGATATATTATTTTTTTTATTTTTTATTATTTATTGAGTTAGTTTATACTACATGAAAATAAACTAATAAGCACAATGTAACATTTCATTTGATAAATATAAATATTTTTACAGTAAGCACAACATGTCTTTTTAAATAAATTCATTCTTTCTTCATTCTTCATACTTTCAGGCATTTCATCATACATCTTTAGTCCTCTATACATGATACTATCCTAACTACCTCGTTTGTACCTATACTAACTTAGCCTTATTTTAACGTGTAAAGTACATTATTTATAAATGTCTCCACTATCCACTCGTTAATACTCTAAACTGTTAAAAAAATCATTTCCTTCCTAATATAAATGAAAAAATAAAATTCCCTCGACTTTATTTCGGCTAGCAATAACAATAATAATTACAAAAGGTTCCAACACTTAAATAAATTACCCCTAAAAAGTCTGTTTTGTCAAAGTAAGCCACCGCCCACCGCCGCAATACACTTTACTCACCCTACGGTCATTCCCCCCAAAACGTGCAAAAATTGAGACTCTTAGAGCGACCTCTGAGTGAGACATTAGGTGTGTTAACATTAAATCTCTCCGCATTTCTAGTCCGAACAGAGCCAACATTATTTTTTAAATGAATATACTTCATCCGTATTCTTCGCGCGTAGCAGGCAAATACAGAATACAAAAAGGAAGAATGATAAAAAGGAGAATCATAAAAATTCGCAATACGAAAGTTTTCTACAATCACATAATCTCTGGCTTAATGAGGGACATTATATTGGTCCGCCCCGGTGTTTTCCTTTATTGTTGCGTGTTTTCACGGAGTTAGCGAGGACGGAGTGTACTTTTGAGCGTCATTTCGTAACTTTAAAGGACTTTTTCTTAACCTATGCACAGGAATGGCTTACTTTAAAGGCTGGTTCTTGTAAAAAGAACGATGTAATCAAATACTCACATTTTTTATTCTTGTTTTTTAAAACTTTATATTTTTTAAGTTAGAAAAAAAGCAGATGTTCTTTTGGGTAGGTATATATTTTTTCGTCTGCTGTTTTGATTTTCGAAACCATCTTATAAACATAGAGATATACTACAGAGGCGCTATCCAGTACATAATTCTCCGAGATTCGTGTTGAAATCATGCACGAACAGGCCTTCGGGAAAGTGAATTATAACTGAAGCCACCGCTCGAAAGGCTCGGCCGTCAGACCGTCCTTTCCTTTTACTCAAGCCCATGGTTTTATCCCTTTCCATCCTACTTTGATACGTCACACGCCAGCCACGGTCGACGGCTGTAGAACTACTAATACCTAATACTAATGGAGAAATGGAGGTAGGTACTAACCTACGATTCTGTTAAACCAATTTATTCGCTAAATGTCTCATCTATGTATATGTATATTCATCAATGCTTATAAACTGTTAATACAAAAACAATCACGTTGACAGAAGGTTGAATGCTGGTTATCGTTAAAAATAATAATTTCGGTGGTATGTTTCTGTGTAACTTCGGTTCAACGAACTCTAGAACTTGGATATGCTTCGATTTTCTAAATCGATTTTCAAAATTGAATTGAACTGATTTTGGGAACGATTCAGAAAAGTAATACTGTGGGTACAAAATTATTTAATCAATTGATAATTGAATATTTGAAATGTGTTTTTCTTTTCTTTATATTTTTGACGGATGTCACACTTTTCAAATTTACCAACGGTGTTCATTCGAAAGGCAAATTTCTGATCGTCTTTTGTTTTGTTTATACTTGAAGTTTTAAAATCCCATAATTACAATATTCCCATTATTTTACGGGTCTGCGCTAGTATTAAATATAAATATACCTTCAGATTATTGAATAGTATGTGTATGTTTTTAACGGAATTATTGTTTTTGTAAATATTTATAATCGATCGATGAAAATAGTAAACGGTGAGAACAAATGCCATGAAGTGTGGTAATAAATGTCATTAGATAGCCTTGATTGTTAGGTTATGTAAGGTAAAGTTTAAAATTAGGTTAGGACCCAACCTAACCCTTAACTCGTTTGTTGGTTTGGCTAGTTCTGTTAGGTTGGGTTACATTATATTAGGCTAAGTAAAACATATTATATTCGATAAGGTTAGATTAGATTAAATTATGTTAGCAAGAAAAACATCAAAAATTGCACCTAAAACATCGATTGTTCAACAAAAAAACATAACCATTCGAAATAGCTTCAAAAATCGATAATTTGTTACTTATAATATTGCTCGGTTCATTTGATTCGATTGTTTTGATCATCTGTTGAAAGACAGCTGAAACCCAATTGATAAATGGGAACCCTTTTTCAACAAAGTTGATCATCTTTTTAGTGGAATGGAGTTGATCGATGGTCTACTTTGGAACATTCAAATTGAGTCATTGGCGAAGTTGACAACTATAATTTTGGATTGGCACGTGCGAATGGCTTGTTCAACTTGAATAAAAATATTTACTTTGTTTTTACAAAACAACGAAATGTCGTGCATTGAGCTGAATTGTTGTTTTTTTTTATTACGACCAACAATAAATTGTTGCTTCTTCAAATACATCAAATTTATTTTGTGGCACCATTTTTAAATAAAAATTAAAAGATTTTTTTGTTTTAACTAACATGTTTGTTTTAACTTTTATTGTCTATAAAACGGACATGTTTCGAGAGCGACGCTCCTTTCTCGTGGTTTATTAAAAACTAATTATAAATAAACTTATTGGTGTCAATGGAAGGTAGGAGTGGGGAAGGGGGAAGTTGGGGTATTTGCGGACACAATTTACAAAGGGAACAGGTTCAATGGTGGATCATTTAAAAATATTTTCTGATTATTTATAATATTTAGATTTGAATTCACGCTCTTTCTAATTTGTTATATTTCCAATTTATCCAATGGAATGCCATTAAAATTACAATGTAATCATTCGATTTCACTATTAAATTCAAAGGTGTGACTGTTTAAACATTTCATATTATGTTCTTTAATCCTTTATTCATAGTTTCTCGCAGTTTTACCCATACAAAAGAAACCCCAATCATTACACTTCAATTGATAGATTCCAATTTTTTTTCATTTTTGAATTCCTATCTTTATTAATTAGAATGTAATTTTTAAGTTTGTTATTTGCATAAAATACAGGAAGAATTTCATTTGGTACATTCTCTGATAAGGAATTGGAAATTTTATTATTAAAACACATAATTTTCCTCCATTTGTTGAAATCCTTGTTGAAACGGGCTTTCAATTCGGCCTTGTTGATTTATAAGTACAATATAGTATAATTTATAAGCTTAACCTAATTAAAATAAATGTAAAAGTATGTACCAAATATGCACCCATGCAATAAAACTAATTTATTGAAACCAAAATTAATTATTTATATAATCTTTTAACTAGAATTACGATTTTTTTGTGGAATATCACCACAGGACGCTTACCAAAGCTAGAAAATTGGTAAAAAACCGTTTTTTTTTGTGACTACATAAGAGTTCTAATTACCCAGATCCGTAGGACTGTGGTATCTCCTATTTGGAATATTCCGTGAGGAGTGTGAGGCTGAAGAAAGTAGATAGGGAACGGTAATGGAGGGAAGGAACGTGGGGTAATGTTCAATGGTAATATCTGGTTACTATTTTTTTTTATTTCGAATACTGCTCAAGGGTCCCAACTGCCCAAGGCAACGGGACTGTGGCATTCGTAATCGGGTTATATTGTAAGGCTAAAGGAAGTGAGCTAATTCATGGCTGTGCCTGGCTGCTGGATACCGCTAAAGCCATTTCAAGCAACATGCGAACTAACAGGTAACGTATGAATGCATATTATATCAACATGTTTTTTTTAAAGAAAGAACCCTGGTTATAAATAACCTGACAATAATTGAAAATCTCCTACATGTGTCATGGTAGAGGACTCAGCCAGCCGAGGAATCGAACACGCGACGACTTGATGGGACCCAAACGCGATGCCGACTCTGCCACTGTTACCTATATTATATTTTTATAACGCACACATAATTTTATCGTCTTACCGCTCAAAGCTCCATTGTAGCCTCGATTTTGTAAACTACGAGAAAGAGTCGAAGGTTCCAACGAAGCTCTCAATGGTAATGCGATAATAACATAATGTTGCAAGCCAATTGCCATTTGGCAGCCTTTACTAACTTAAAGACTTTACAAATTCCAACCTCTCGGTGTCAAACAAACACCGGTACAAACTTCAATCGACTTCAAGTGAGAAAGGGACGGGGTAGGGAGGGGGTAGGAGAGTAATTAAGTGGGATGGAACCGGAGTCTTAAAATCCTGGGAACATAAAGTGCCTCTTTAATTTTGCCTTGAAGGTGGCGTTTGAGAAGCACTTCATACATCAGAAAGCAGCTCATTCTAAGGCATGGTGCTTGCATTCTGGAGGAAAGTGTGAATTCTAGAAGTGGTGCTTCCTCTTTTAGTGGTTATCTTAAATCACTTCAGCGAAAAAAGAGATCGTGTTGGGAGAATTTCGAATATTTATAGTCAGAAAGACAACTGTGTTGATGTAGCTGAGCAGGGCAGTAGTTTTAATCGGAGGACACTTCTTTAATCGTGCGTTTTATTGAGAATTGTGATTGATTAAGGACAAAAAATATTTACGTGTTTTATAGTAATTTATTTTAAATCATCCATACATAACTTCTTTTTTTTTTAGTTTTCTTTATTAATTGAATTGTTTGTTACATAGATTGAGGATTCTTCGACCACCATTCTAGGAACATGCCCGTTTTGAGGTGGCCAATTTTCTATACAATACATTAACATATGCAATAAAAATAATGATACAGAATATAAAAAATATATAGAATAACATTATATTAAAGAATACAAAATAATATAAAATAATGTAAATGACTCTAGAGTAATATAAAAGAGTATGGAAGAATATATATTGTTTTTCAACACATATTATTTTGTGTACCTACTTTAAAAAAATTGTTAACCTAAATTAATAAAAAAATTGAAATGAAGTTAAAAATTTCAATTTAAACAATAACACCTTAATTAAAAAAGGTAAAGAAACAATAAATAAATTTATAATATAGAGGTAAGAAAACTAAAAGATGTCACTTGCACAACAAAATACATTAATCAAATACAATCGTAGTTTAATAAAAACGGGCACTTAAATGGAATGAAAACAGTTCAATGTTGTGACCAAAAAGGTTTCTTTCTTATTTATTTCATAATTATTTGATACTCACTTTAATATTGTATGAGAAAGAATCACTTTAACATGTAATCGCTTGTAAATCTTTGTTTTTTTCATTATGTTATTTTTAACTTATTATTTTTAAAAACTTAAAGGATACACATTTTTTAATTGTCTCTGTTGTTGAAAATGGTATGAACTAATGATACAATAAATGATAACATTTTGTTTGATCTCTCAACAATTTGTTGTTTATTCGTTTTTTTTTCTACAAATTTCTTCCGTTTATCATTTTATTTTAAAATTTGATTATTTAGCTTTTACTTAACTGTTTGGTAATGACCGATATTTAGGTGTGTTAATTTTATTAAATTGTGAAATTATTAACCCCGATACAGGTGAACCCTAGTGGGGTTAATAATTACACTTAAAAAATGTAATTAAATTGTGAAAAAGCCATAAATAAATAAATAAATATAGTAGAATATAAAACATATTTGAAAAATATAGAACATAAAAAGCATACACATAAAAGAATATAAAAATTATGTAATGGTAAAACTGAAGTGCTTAAAGTGTTATAAAAATAGTTTTAGAGAAATGTGTATGTGTATGAGTTGTTCGTTCTAAAGCAAGTTTTAAAGAACGTTGCTAAATTAACAGAACGATAAATATCAAATATTATATGTAGATGGAAAAATAATACAATAAAGTACACATGAAAAAAAAAGAGTTGCATTGTCATAAAAAGTTATAAAAATGGGTTCGATAAATTTATAATATGATAGTTTAATAGTACAAAAGAGAGAGAGAGAGTACAAAAAGTAAGTATTAGATAATCTATACATAAGTATTTAAAGTTTATTATTATTGTATCGACCTTGAAGAGACCATCGAATATAATATAATCATTAATATATTATAATAGCATGTTACGATCAATATGTTGTACATTGCATGTAGGCACGAAAGTCGTTTTTGCTTGGCATCAGACCATGCCACCTTACTTCATAAAATTAGATAAGTTATCCAGTTCCTCATAAATCCCACGTGTTTTGTGGCCAGAATCCAAGGCTATTAACAGGCTTGACACTTATACTGCCTTCCCTCACGGGCCGCCTGTGGGAGGTTACGGCTACACCCCCCGAGCGCCCCCGACTTTTTGCCTCCTCATTTGTATTTGTATGGAAGCGCCGAGCCCTTTAGTGCGGGAATAGCGTATGATTAATCATGCCTGTGTTTTACACCAGAAATGCAGAAGTAATATAATACACAGGATAAAAAGGAAATAAAACTTGCTAGATGAGACCATTTTAGTGGGTACTAAAAAACTACATTGAGGGGGTATTTCACCATTCTCCTGATAGCTTATACGATAACGAATATTAATAAATAAACCCATTTTCCCAAATTCCTTGCATTGTTATTTTCCCCCTTTGTCCTTTTCCTTCCTTGAAAGTCCCTACTTACTTATTAAATGAAGATGATGTCTACCTACCTGGCACTCATGCCCAGTATTATTGCTCAAAATCGAAAATTACCCACAATTAAATCAGTCGAAAAATTGTCGTGAAATTGAACACAGCTCTCTCTGAAAATCTCGCTTAACAGTCGTAAAAATACTGATTAATACAAAAGTGACTGTAAATTATAATCACCCTTTGTGCCATCATCGTGGAAAACTAGCCACCACCAAGATTGGACCATCACAGCATATGAACACGGCAAAGGTAGGGGCTTTCTCCTTTCAAATTGCCAATTACACTGATTTTAAATACGCTGTCAATTGTCTTGCATCACATAAAATTATATTTACAGTCCATACTCTCTCGAGTCACGATATTGTTCGTGACATATCCTATAATAACAACTATTCATAGGTTCAAGTACCGAATAGTAAACTCAGACTTTTAAAATAAATAAATCTATGAGGAGGATGGTGAAATACCCCCTGAATCTGAGGTAATTCCAAAATTAAAAAGATCGTTTAACATTGCTTACCGCGTCTTAACAATTAATTTAACGAATATTTTATAAATTAATATTTCATATTCATACTAGCTGATCCGGAAAAACGTTGTTCTGCCACATAAATTAAAATTCGATGAGGCGGACGAAGCGCCATCTGTCATTCAACAACATAAATAATTTTTTTTAAATACAAACGACGGTTAAATTTTTTCATACAAAAATACTAAAATCGCGTTTAAAAAATGGGAGGGTGGGGGTAGGACTGTGAAAATTTGGAGTTATAGGTATTTTTTATGTCAAATAAAAAAAAAAAACTAAAAAAAATGGATCCTAATCCCTACACCCTAATCACCTAGCGGTTTGAAGTATACTTTAACGACTTATTCTCATACCTACCAAATATACAAAAAAAAATCATAAGAATTGGTCCAGCCGTTTTGGGGGAGTGCTACCACAAACACTGTGACACGAGATTTTTATTATAGAAATAGTTATTAAATAATATCTGTATACGAGTATATCTCTCCTATTCGGTCCCCTCACTTTAAAATCCACACAGATTCCAGTGAAAGTATTCATCCTTAATTCCGAAGAAACTATAAACTTGGTCTACCTATGTACAGAAACAATGAATTACAACCACTTGATAAAAATAATGAAAATTAACAAAACTATCAAATAGAAGACTCATTTATGATTGTATTTTTTGAATTGTTAATGGTAAAATATACACTCCTGATTTATTAAGCATAATTACCTTGTATATACCAACATGAACAATTCGATCTAAAATTATTTTTAATTGCAACAACAATATCAGAACTGAGTCATTAAAGCGTCGATGACACAGGGCGAGTTTACAAGCTACTATCTCGGAAATTCACTATCTGTTAGTAAACTCGCTCAGTGTCATCGTGTTACTTGCTAACTAGCAGATTGTTGACAATCCACGGAAATAGTTGAAAGGTCCTCAACTTTACACGCTACAAGCCGACTCGTGATTGGTTTATTTTTGTTTCCAATATGGCTGCCAAAAACCAGCTGATTTCGACTGTCAACTGCCTGAAGGATTAGTTCAAGTTATTTCCGCTATTGGCGCTAGCAGCTACGTGCGAGTCCAGTTTCCTACAAAAATGTCGCGAGCTACTGAGCGAGTGGACAGTTTTGTGTGTCATCATGACAATCTCACTCGCCGATTCACCCGCTTTTAAATTTAGTAGATAGTAGCTTGTAAACTCGCCGTGTGTCATCGAGGCTTTAGATACTTGCTTGCACCTAGATTTGCATATGCAGTTGGCAATTCTTTCTCAAAAGTAGTAGATATGTTCAACTGCACGGAATATAGTTACAAACAGGCTATAATAACATACCTCAATAATATTAATCAATATTATCTACTATAATACCTACTATCCCTCTACATGGATTCTATATGTAGATTTAATTTAATTAGCATATTTTACTTCATGATAACTTTTCCGCAAAACTATTATATATATATCATATGTTTGTAAAAATACGTTTAGGCGTATAATACATAATTAAAAATCACGAACGGTGAGCTCTGGAATCGTGAAATTTGCAATTAACATTATAAATTTGAAAATTGTTTATGTCTATAAACATAGTACCTGGGTATGTCGTAATGTTATTTACATAGTATAAAATGAAGTCGCTCCCGCTGTCTGTGCGCTTAGATCTTTTAAACTACGCAACGGATTTTCATGCGGATTTCACCAATAGATAGAGAAATTCACCAGGAAGGTTTTTAGGTATATAATTTGTCAAGGTTTTGTGTACATTGGTTGAAATATATAAATAAAGAGAGCGGGCTAGCAAGCGGGTAGTGGGCAGCGGGCTAGCACGCGGGTGGTGCAGATTTGATTTAACAGATGGCGTTGGTTATAAAGGTTGGGTAATGGCGTGGCGTTGTATTTCGTTTGCCAAAGCCGCGTCCCGGGTCTGCTAGTGTTCCATAAAATGCAATTTAGTTAAGATAGAACTGAGGGCGGTTATTCCAAACCACTTCGAATTAAATTCAACCAATATCGGTATGCAAAATGCATTCAAACGTGCGCTCTCTCAAATGATTTACCTGTACCTACTTGTTAAATAATGCGCAATTGAATACTGCCGAAAGGGTGGTTCGACGTAATAAAGTATTTTCTAGGTCGCGGTACCGAGTATTTGAACTACCAATAGGGATATAATATAATGCTCAATTCACATTGTTTTGTATATATAACAAGTTGAACAAATTTTAAAGTTTTATCCTAGTGAATTATTCACTAATACGCGAGAATATGCTATTCTTCCAAACAATTAAAATAAATAAACGAATAACTCGAGCTTTCTAAAGATAACAGATTGCCATAAGAATACAAAGCTTATGAACAACTAAAAGAAACATAAGTTTGTAGACAAAAGTTCGTAGTAATTGTTTGAAAACTACTAAAATATTAATATAAATTCTAAATGTAATTTACTTCATTTGTAATTTGTATTATCTTATGTTAATATTGTTATCTTTAAGCCTAAAGTCTTTAAGCCTTTTAGTTGTTCTGATGAGAAGAAATAAATTACCTAAGTTTTTAAGGTAAAACCATAATATATCATGAACGCGTGCACCAATATTTCAAATTAATTAGATTTTAAAAACACATATCTGAGTGGGTCCAGGAGTGACTGACGCGTGAATCTATACCTCCCACTGCGGTGCAAGTCGACCGAGAGAGTCCTGCTGGAGAGGTTACAAGGTATCCCTCAATCAGTCTCTCTCGATCCGGCCTTCCACGCAGTTGCCGGGCAGACGCATCGCTGCCAAGATTCGGACACACTTCACCCCATGAACCCGGGCACTCTGCTAAGTCACTTGGGGTGACCTACAGCAGAGGTGTTGGTTATCCAAATAAATTGTTCCTGGGGTGGCGGAACCCATAACCACCTTCCAAGTTGAATTTGAATATAATACGTGAAAAATAAAGCATTTAAAATCGTCCTCCATTCTCCACGGAAATAAATATTTAAATTTGCATGAAACTAAACGTGACGCGGTCTGGTCCTTAAAAAAGTAATTTCTGGGTCTTGTCATCTTATCCCGAATTTTAAAAACATCTTAGTCGCTTATTACCGAATTATTTAAAAGTACCTGGTCTGCCGGGAGTTAACAGTCAGGCTTTACGCAATGATATAAAAGTACACTAGATAAGATATCCACTAAAATTCGTATTTGGGCCACCGCATAATTTGAAGAATAAAAATATGTTTTTCTCCGTTGTAACCTGGTACATTTTTTGGTAACATGCCAGGTAAATATTGGGAAGGACCATGGCATCTAATAATAGATTAATATGTGATGTTTTGAATTTAAATATCGGAGATATGCTGGAACGGTGAGCAAATTTAACTAAGCATTTAAAAAAAAATGCTTTTAATTACAGGGTCGCAGGTTTGATCCGGCGTGATCTCTCACAAATTTTTCTATCGTGTAGTGTGAAGTACCTATCTACTTAAAGGGGAGAGCTAAAAGTAACGGGAATCGTGTTGTGGTGGAGAGGAAGAGCAGAGGTACCCATTGTTCGACCAGGTGTCCGTTAGGATCACTCCTCGTTAGTCAGTGTGCGAAGTTGTGTCATTGTGAGTGCATTGGTTCGCCCGTGAAAATTTTTTTAGTAAAACAACTTTTTCCATTTCAGCGAAAACGTGATGGCAGATTGTCGAGAGCAAAGCTCGGCTGAGATTTTTTTTTCCTGTTGGGGAAATCAGCAAATTATTGTAATACTGACTGCTTAAGGGGATGTTTTTCTAGGTAAAACCAGAGTCTACTAGTGGTTTTCACGTTTTAAAAATGGAGAAATCTTAATTGAAGACCAACCCCGTTCAGGACGCCCCTCAACGTCAAGAACTGACGAACAAAATCAATGCCCTCGTTTGTGGAGACCATCGCTGAACCATTGATCAACTCTGTGAGATTTCTGAAATGTCATGGAGTTCAATTCAGAGGATTTTAACCGAAGATTTTCACTCCATGACAAATGTTGCAGCCAAATTAGTCCCACGCCTTCTCACAAACGAGCAAAGGGAGCCCTTTCCGTGAAGCAGTTTTTGACCAAAAACGGCATGACATCGATTGTCCACCCGCTCTTCTCACCGGATCTAGCCCTCTGTGACGTTTTTTATTCCCCACACTCAAAAGGAACATGGAGGGAAAGCGTTATGCTACTATGGAGGAGGTAAAACAAAAATCCCTGGAAGGTCTTAAGGACATCCCGATAAGTTAATTTAAAAACTTTTTTGAAAAATGAAAGAAGCGTTTAGAGAAATGCATTATGGTCAATGTAGAATAGTTTGAAGGTAGTCAAAATTTGATGTAAAAATATTGAGAAATAAAGAAGTTATGACGAAATTCTCGTTTTTTCTGGGTCACCCTTCGTATGTTAAAACTGCATCTCAATTTGGACTGAACTTGGGAAAATACTGGAAGGAATACAAACATTTATATATGAATATAATATGTAATAAATATGTTTGTTCCTATCAAGCAAATCTCGTGTATTTATTTCAGAGGTTTTCGCTTTAATATCATTTTTTCAATCGACCGGGCGAAATTCGGCACTGAAAATTCCAGAAATTTTGATGTCTCTGTAAAATGGGTTTCATAGCGTGACGCTCATTCCGTTTTATTCGATGTCCGCCCTTAAATATTTTATGTCAGAGGTTGTGATAACACTAAGCCGACGGGTTACAGAAAAAATACATTCAGAATAAAAACTCATATTTATAAACGTTTTTATTTTATTTGGTAAATACATGGTAGATCAATTAATGTCTCGAAAAATTATATGAACATACAATTCAAACGATTTTCTTTATGGATTATGACTACATGTTGGTACGTGCAACTTACAATGAAATCATTATGGTACTTAAATATTAAGACATCGTCCATTTTTGGGTGAGGTTGAATTGATTAGGTGTAATCCCCGTTATAAGTCTTTAGTATCTATCTACCTTAAAAAATAAAACCTTGACATACTTTTGTAAATTATATATAATTGGTAATAAGTGTAATTTAACTCCTGTACAAAATTATAACCTCAAAAGTTGACTGCCCGAAGTTGCTAAACATTTATAGATATAGTAAACCAAATACCCTTTTGATAGATGCAACACCAATTCCAATGTAAATAAATTTTAGTAAAGGGCATGTAACTACTATAACAATAAAAATATAAACACACCTGCTGACATATTCATTGCTAGTTACTATCACTACAGAATTTCATTATAACGCATTCTAGATAGCGAATAAAGCATAATATTCATGACGATTAAATTAATTGTACCCAATATTTTTATATTATTTGCGTGGCAACTTTCCCTATCTCTTTCCTCCCCTTACCCGTCCCAAAATATATTTTATTGTTATGTATTATATTCGTAGGTTTATCATTTGTTAAATTAATATTTTTATTATGTTTTTTTTTTAAATTGCTGCTTAGTTTTGTTTTTTTTTTTTCTTAAATATTCAAGTTTACATTCAGTTAGTTTTATGTTTCTAAATGCCTATCCGAAAGAGATAAACGGAGACTAGAGGCTTTTGAGATGTGGTCCTATAGAAGACTATTAGGAATTTACTGGAGAGACCACATCACAAATGAGGAGGTTCTCCAACGAATCGAAGGAGGAAGGCACCTGCTCAGGACCTTGTCCGAAAGGCGTGCAAGATGGATCGGCCATGTTATACGACAAGAAGGCCTCTTGCATGCGATAATGGAGGGTATGACCGAGGGGAAAAACTCCAGGGGACGCCCACGCCGAGAGTACCTGGAGAACCTGCTGGTGGACGTGCGCTGCTCATCATATGCAGAATTCAAAAGAGCCGCACAAGACAGGGAAGAATGGAAGAGAAGATTAGAGGAAATTGCTGCAAACCAATCCCAGGATTGAAACCAGAGAGAGAGAAATACCTATGTGAGAACATTACTAATTGGTCTGTTTTTTTGTCATCCTTTTATGTATATTAGGTATGTTACTAAGACTGTGTATGTTCCTTGAATAAATTAATAAATAAATATATGTGTATATAAATGAGAAATATTTTAACGATTTGGGAGATTGGTATGGGTGCCGCCGCCCCGGGAATCATTTTTTGGATAACCGACACCTCGTATGTCACCCCAAGTGGTTCGCTACGTTTGATGACTTAGGAAGGATGCCCGGGTTCATGGATTGAGGTTTGTCCGTGTCTTGGTGGCAGTTGCGCCTACCCACCTACTGCGTCACGGGCGGGATCGGGAGAGTCTGGTTGAGGGAGACCCTTTGATTTCTCCAACAGGTTTCTCTGGGAACATCGCCTTGCACCGCTTTGGGAAGGATGGATTCATACATCCGTCACTCCTACCCACCCATCTTACTTTTTCCTACCCAGAACCTCCTCTCCTTCCTTTCCTAAAAATACCCTCCACACAGTATCACCAAAGTTGACATAGGCCATAGGGGAATTGGGAAATTAAGAACGAATGTAAAAAAAAAACGATGCTGACCTTTAAAACTTATTCATTATAATGCAAAAAATCAATATACCTGTACTAAAAAAATTAAATAAAAGCAAATTTCAACGGCCAAAGATACAAACTAATGTTACATAAGTACCTAAACATAGTTACAGACAACTAAAAATAAATGACTAAAGTTACAACATTACATAAGTCACAAAATAAACAAGTTTACACCACTTAATTAATGCGGCATCCAAAATACAGGAAATACGGACATGCGTGTTACGCCAAATAAAAAAAGGAAACTTTGGATTTCGTAAATGGTTTATTCGTTTACTTTCAAATGTGAAAACAAGAAAGGTAATTGAAAAAAAAACTCTTTGCAACTCCCGAAGAAGTTAGAAAAGTAGACCAATTTCGGTTCTCAGTGTGTTTATAAAGCGTCTCCAGGACACGTGACACGGTACGGTTTATTTTTTTATGAATCCAATTTCTTTTTTCGGCTCGAACCGTAAAAGCAATGCGATATTTTATATCCCCGGCTGAGCATTATTACAGTTCATCTCGTGGAACTTTACTTTTAATAGATCTTTATGATGGGATTACCAAATATAGGCCGTGGTCAATATCGATTTCTGACACTTCAAAGATTACTTACAACTCCGGAACTTGGAAGAATGAAGGAACCCTTGGGAGTACATTCCATCGATTTACCAAATTTATTGGAAATTGTTGAGTAAAGATAAATTTAAAGGTGTTCTTATACTGTCATTTTAGTTCTGTTACTTGGCCGTATGTGGTGCTACCGCCTCTCTGTTGTCTGACACAATGTGTATTTTGTTGTTTGTTTAAATAAAAAGTAATTATTCATTTAGAAATAAATCTTACTTCTGCGTGGTGGACCAGGTCGGGAGGGACTGCTTTTATTTCATTTATATTTATAATGGAGGAAACACAGATACAGATGTCAATTGGCAAGAATATACAAAACAATAACTAGAGAACTCACCCGCATCCAAACTATTTCTTACGAATTAACATGAACAGCAGATAAAAACACATACAAATATGTTTACTTATAAATATGGAAAAGACGTATGTATATCCTATGCACTTATATTATTTTACAAAAAAATAGAGAGATGAAAAAAATGCGCAATTTCCTTATAAAAGTTTACAAATTATTTTTGGAAAATTTTTGATGGTAAGTCCAAAAACATATATATAGATAAAAAAATGTTATACAGAAATTTCAAAAAGAAAAGTAGAAAATTATAAACCAAGTAATTTCAAGTTATTGTACTTTGTAGGAAAACAGCCCTCAATTTTATACTAAAAGTACTGCGTGTATCGAAAAATAAGTCGGAATCCTTGAGGTTTTGATTTTGATTAAACGATTCGCACATTCTTCTGATTGGATCCCTGACACCAGCATTTGTACGCGTCCGGCTAATGTGGAATGAGTCGTTAAGCCTTGTTACTCTGGGTGGTATTTTGTGGTTTAGGGGGACTTTTTGATCTCTCCATACTGACTATCTCGATACATCCTTGCACCGTATTTATTTATTTATTATTGTTATACGCCCATAGGGGCTTTTACATAGATTATAAATAAGTTTTACAAAAGTTATCGAGTTAGTATTTATACCAAAGTTATAAAAGTGAAAAATTTAAAAATAGTATATACAAGAAGTTTATGAAGAATATGGCGTAAAGAAATATTTTAAACAATATAATATTTGAGTTATCGAGTTAGAATTTATACGAAAAGTTATGAAAGTGAAAAATTAAAAGAAATATATAAGTAGTTTTTGAAGAACATGGTGTAAAGAAATATTTTAAACAATATAATATTTGACAATAAAATAATATACAACATTACAATAACACATCAAATCGTTAAATATATTAAACCCGTTACAATAATTTGTAGGATTCCACAAAGTGTTGGTTTAATTTGCATTTAAGATTATAAAGGGAATCAGCAAATATATCTATAATACCACCAAACTTGTTGCCCAAATTATGCATCCTATTGGTAAGCGAGTGTGATTGATAGTTGGTTGTGTATGTGTCGCAAAAGAATGTTGTACTTTGTCTAGTATTCCTTGTCGGTACATAGAGTTTAATAGCAGCAACGATGGCAGGGCTGTCAATAAGGTTGTTAATGACTCTGTATAATAAAATTAGATCAGAAATGGTTCTTCTGTCAGACAGCGTAATTAAATTAAGTCGATACATCAAATTTACATAATTTATGTTTTCTATTGGAATTTTGAGTTTGAAATTTAAGTACCTAAGAAATTTGTGTTGAACCCGTTCTAATTTGTTAGAGTGCACTTTATAGAAAGGAGACCAAATAGGTGAATTATATTCCACTTGGCTTCTAACTAGTGAAATGTAGAGTGTTTTCATGCAATACAAGGACTTAAAATCAGTTAGGGTTCTACAAAGGAAGCCAAGAATCTTTAAAGCCTTATTAGTTATATCATCTATATGTGCTGTGAATGTTAAGTTTGATTCGAATATAACTCCCAAGTCACGAATTTGTGATACTGGTGTTAATTTAACATTATTTAAATTATATTCATGTAAGATATGAGAATGAGTTCTGGAAAATCGTATTACTTGACATTTCTCAATGTTCAAAAATAACATATTTTGTTCGCACCATTTAAAAAATTCATCTAAATTAGCTTGTAAAATTAGGCAATCATATATATTTCGTATTCTTTTAAACAATTTTAGATCATCTGCAAAAATTAGGACTTGTACATCTTTAAATATGTTTACAATGTCATTAATGAATATTAAGAATAATATTGGGCCGAGGTGGGACCCTTGCGGGACACCACTTGTGGCCTCGAATACATAGGATTATGAGGGATGGATTCATATGTCCATCATTCCTGGACACACTGACCCAAGATTCCTACCATCCCTCATACATTTTTCTTTCACAGAACTTTTTCTCCTTCCTTTCCTAAAAAGTCCCTCTACTCCACACAGAATCCCCAATGAAGATATGGGCCCTGTATTTCCCTCGGGGTGTCCAATGTAGGGCTCATGTGAAAATAGAGGTATAACCTTCTTACTTATAACGTTTTTTCACATACACAGCCAAAAGTCAGGAAGAATTTTCCCCTTGTATTTTTCCCATAAAGATGGCATTCCAAGAAACTCTGAGGGGAAATATTTTTCTCAGGGCCTCCTGTGTGGAGCTCATGATTTTTTTTTCTCTTAATGTTCCCGACTCTCCGGAGTCAGTGGGTTTGCATATTTGACTTTTGGGGTATGTTGTTAGGATACATGGAGTGAGGAAAGGAACAAGATAGGGAAGAGGAGGGTTGGAAGTGCCTTAAAATCAGACCTGGTAAGCAAAAATGGCACAAAACATTTCATCAAGATTTTATTCTGAATACTGATTCTTCAGCGGAGCTATCCAAACATGACATTACAATATTTTAATTATCTAAAAAAATATATTCAAGGTGAAATAACACTATTAAATGCTCTAAATTATTTGATTTAAATCTGGATAGGTTATCAAACATCTTAACCGATCGACCACGGTGGATATTAAATGAATTAGTTTTAGAAGTCCGTTCAACATCGGTTCCTAAAAGGGATTGCTAGGAGGCTACGATTGGAACGAGGTAATTAAATTGAATAAACTCTAAACCTTTCTCCTTAAGAAGACCGTCGAAAAAAACGGATCTTGTTTGTTTCTTCAAAATTATCAACTGTATTATTAACTCACCTACTTGATTACAACTCATCTCATTCAATATACCTTCTCGTACACTCTAAATAACTCTAGAGAAATAAAGAACTGCTCTTCCTCGATCAACACTCGACTAATTATTTACCACTGTCTAGAATGTGTAGAATGGTCAACTCACGTCAAGACCTTGATTTTTTTCGTATAAGCCCAAATGATTTTTGTCGCTCACAAAACATTTGAAGATATTTTATATTACCCTAATTTTTGCAAAGTCTTGACTTGGCTTGACACTTGTATTTCTTATGTTGTCTTTGCTTTCATATACTTTTCTTTATTCTAACAATGTACATTTTCTCAAATTTCGTGTCATCTTATTGTAAATTGGACGCAAATCCATTAATAAATAATAAATAAATAAATTTAATTGAAAAGCTTACAATGTAATCTTGGGTATTAATGGCCCAACCGATATAAGGAAAACTGCTTTGCTTATAACAGCACTTAACCTTTTTTAAAAACCATATCTAAATTCCGGAAAATATACAAAAAATGGGTTTTACGTATCCGGCAATTTCACAAGAGCGCGCAGGTCAGGACTTCTGTTGTTCCTAGGTCAGAACTAACTACTGGTAACTATTAAAAAACTTGTCTCTATGTTTTTTATTGGTTATAATAACTTCAAATGGACATTTAAAATATATTAATAATATATATGTACTTCCCCAACTTCATCATTCCCTTACCTACCCCGCACCACAATACCTTGTCAGCCTCGTAACATA
This sequence comes from Limnephilus lunatus, assembly GCA_917563855.2. NCBI lineage: Eukaryota > Metazoa > Arthropoda > Insecta > Trichoptera > Limnephilidae > Limnephilus > Limnephilus lunatus. The sequence continues at coordinate 57,423,845 of OU830599.1, forward strand.
CTCCAATTAGGAATGACAAGGTTCCACTGACTCCAGAAGGCTTGCAGCTGTTGTGACTTGTGCGGTATTTAACTTAAGAAATGGATTTTAAATATTATTAGCAAGTTCCCGGCATGCGTTACAATGCCACTTAAAGAAATGGTTTCTCTCTGCGTGTCCTTTTCCATTCGTCTCTTTTCCCTTCGGCTTCTCCGTCCCCTCCCGCGTCTCCTTCCCCTCACGCGTTCCTACTCCGTCTTCTCGCTCCCCACTCCCACTTCCCCCGTGAATCCCCCTCCGGCGTTCCCCTACCCCCTACCGCGTTCCATACATTAAGTCCCGGAACATTCAGTTTTCAAACAGCTCGCGTGCTACCTATTGCAATTTTCTTATATACATTTCATAATGCCCGAGCTCACCAGTATATATAAAAACCTTCGAAGGCGTGCTCACAACAACTCACCAAAGATTAATCGCAATCGGATGAATAGTTTAGGAAATAATTTCATAACATCAGAGCTCACCACCATAATATAATAAAGTTTCATCGCAATCGGATGAATGGTATAGAAAATAATTTCATGATGCCAGGGCTTACTATAATATATAGAATTTATCGCGGGCATGCGCACATCAAATCCCTAAAGTGTCATCGCAAGCAAATATATTATATAGTATTGTTTGGTTTTTCAAAAAACTCACTTTTCGCTTGACGGGAAAATCGACCGCACCGCCCCTCGCGTTTCACCAACCTCAAGGTTCACTTTGGCTTGGCGACGCAAAAACGCCGCTGGCACGCCAAAACGACCTCTCCGGTCCTCGAGTTTCGCACACCTCAAGGTTCAATTTTGTTCGAAGGAAATTGTCCCAACGGCTGACACGCGAGAATGGACATTAGCGCTCGCTATTTTGGAACGCTTCAAAGTTCACAATCCTTCGAAGAGTCGATTATTTTCCAGCCACTAGCAGTTGTTTTTTTTTTGATAGGGGAAACATTTTTCATCGTTATCAATATGTTTGCCAAAACTTTACGGGAGACTTCTAGCGGTGCGGAATACAAGTATGGATTATTCACATTAGAAAAAATCAAATGTCTATCGAATACTGTTGTAGTTCTATTTTCATCCGTTCGAAATGGCAGCTTCGTCTGAATTTAAATAAATACGCTAGCTTCACGATTTTCACAAAAAAATAGACTAGACAGGAAACTCACATAAAATTGAACTGACACATTTTAAGAGCGAAAATTATATAAATTTGCGGCGAAAACTGGAACTACTCATTAAATCAACCAATTCGGCTCAGTTATAGTTCCCGCCGACAGGTTCGCATTAAAAAAAAAACCACAAATTAGGCCTTAGTTTCGATGCAATGGAAAATACTAGAGAGAATGTTGAGACAGGTCAGTTATCCGAGATGTCAAAACAAAACGGATCTCTCAGCGGTTTGGGTTGTTGTTTTTTGGAAAATGGCATTGCAGCCGAAAAAACGATCCCCGGTTAGATGTTTTTGAAAAATTCGGTACCCGGCAATATAAGGCAACTTTTAATAACGATATAAAGTGTCCGTCCCATGTAAAAAAGTTCAGGGTCGCCGAAAAACCTATAAAATTTTCCAAAAAAAACAAGAAAATTGGTGTCCATAGATTCACTTCAGTAGGGTGGATATTTACCGGCCAGTACATTGAAATGTTATTAATTCAGGGTAGGTACCTACTTATCTCGGTAGTATTGCAAATATGATGAAAAAAGCAAAACCATTGCCGGAATTTTGTAAGGAGATGCGCCGGTACCTACCGGAATGGGTAGTTTAACAATTATTTAGGTTTTTGACGAAATTTAATTTACTAAGGTAATGTTGTTTCCACGATACTGAATAATTTAACAATTTTTTAAAGTTCATTTTCACTTTCTGTGTAAGTTCTGTTTTTTTATCAGTAAATGCCAGTTGCATCATAAAACTGAAATAATTACAGAACTTGAATAGAATTCGAACCGAACTTTTACAGAACGTTAAAATTGACTTTAAAAATTGAAGAATTTTTAATTTTGTTAAACAACCCAGCCTAAATATGTGTTTTCTTACTCACTCTTTTTGCACTCGGAATTTAGGTAGGTACCCATCTGCACATAAAAACTCGATATCATCCAACTATATTGCATACCTCTTAGTTTTCTAATTTTACAATTAAATTACTCGAAGTTGAACGGAATATTTTTTTAAAAGTATTAAATTCATATAGCGCTTTATTTTAAGCAGTAAAACTACAGGTGAGTTCTGGCATTATAAAATTTGTATGAAAATGTACGTACGCTCATAACTTCCGAAGGACTGCAACAATTTGAAAAATTCTTTTTTTGTTGTGTTCGTTATTGTTAGTACAAGGTTTGTATAAAATTACTGGTGAGTTCTGGCATTACGAAATTTGTAAAAAAAAAATTATAGGTGGCGCGCGAGCTGTTTGAAAACTAAATGTACCGGGAATTAGTATACGTAATGCGGCAGGTGGGGGGGGGGGGGTGGAAACAGGAAGGGGGAGGGGAGCCTAAGAGGGGGAGGGGAACTCGGGAGGGGGTTTACGATACGGAGAAGCCTAGGAGTGAAGTGGGGTGAGGGAAGTTGAGGGAGGTGGAGTGGAAAGGGGAAGAGGACGCTGGTGAGGAAGGGGGGGGGGGGGATTCCTGGTTCCTGTATACAATAGTGAGCTCTGGCAACACGAAATTACGCATTGCTAAGCCGTTCATCCGATTGTGATGAAACTTTGGGGATTTGATGTGTGCATTTCTACAATGGTGTTTATACACTAACGTATAGCAGATTTTTGCTGCTAGGCCCTGTGGGCGGCTTTATATATATTTGTATGTTTAACCGTAGGTACCTACCCGCTTACTTTGATTTTTTTTTTCTGTTAGTTAGTAAGTCAAGTTAGTTTTAACCCGTTAGTTGCATTTGCAATGGGCATAAGCTAGTTATATATTATTGTTTGGTTTTTCAAAAAACTCACTTTTTCTGGCACGCCAAAATCGACCGCACCCCCCCTTAAGTTTCACCAACCTCGAGGTTCACATTCGGGTACAACCGATTAAGACTTTTAATGGATCCGAAAGTGACCTATCGGCTCCTCGAGTTTCAAAGACCGCAGAGACCACATTCGGTTCACGGGAAACTCACATAAAATCGAACCGCTACATAATTGACAGCGCCAAATTACGCAAATCAGCGGCGAAAACTAGAACCTCTGACTAAATCTATCACCTTTGGCCTCGGTTATATTTTCCGCCGACAGGTTTGCACTCCAAAAAAGGCAGAGAAAAATTAAGACACTCATTTCCATACAATGAGAAATTTATTCTAATTTATTGTACGGCGTTTTTGAGAAAAAATGACATTTTAAACGTGCTTTGCGGGATCGTAGATTACGTAAAAAAAACACTTTCTGCCGGAGATGTTTTTTAATAAATATAAACATTACAAGTTTTAAAAGCTTTTAAAATCAAAACATGTGTAGCTCTCCCTTGAAAATGTTTCACAATATTGAATTCAAATTCGACATTTTTCTGACATTTGCGAAAAATTCACTTTCATCGATAAATGCAAATCGTTTGCAGCCTGTAAAATTGGCTGGTATATTAAAATTTTATAATTTTTCTCGAACTTTGCAACACTGAAGATGGAGTCGTGATGGCGTTAAAAGCCACTACCACCTTAAAAAAAGCAGACCCCGCCCTAATAGGTTTTGTATGAAGAATTTTTTTTTAAATGGCGGATTTCAAATTTGCGTTGTTCAGCAGGGCCTAAATTTAAGCGGGATTTCTGCAAATTTGTGCATCGGTCTTGCCTGTGTAAAAAATATAATTATGGAATATTATCTGTCCGTGTATGATATAGTAGGTACCTTATACAAAAGACCCGCGCTTGAACAGCAAATGTTGAGACAGCCCAGTATCCGAAATGTCATATGTTTACTCTAATAAAACGGATCTCTCAGCGGTTTGGGTTGTTGATTTTGCGGTATACGGCATTACGGCCCAAAAAACGATTCCGGCTTGGATGTTTTTAAAAAATACGGTACACGAAAACATAACGAATCTTTTGATAACAATATAAGTTGTCCGTCCCATGTAAAAAAGTTCAGGGTCGCCGAAAAACCTATAAAATTTTCGAAAAAAAAATACGACAATATACGCCCATAGATTAACTTCAGAAGGATAGATATTTACCGGCAAGTGCAAATTGAAATGTAATTGATTTCAAGGGTAGGTGCCTACTTATTTCGGTAGTACCTATTGCAAATATGATGAAAAAAGCAAAAACATTGCCGGAATTTTTTAAGGAAAAGCGTCGGTACCTACCGGAATGGGTAGATAGACAATTATTTAGGTTTCTTGATGCAATTTAATTTACTAAGGTAATGTTGTTTCCACGATACTGAATAATTTAACAATTTTTTTAAGTTCATTTTCACGTTCTGTGTAAGTTCTATTTTTTTATCAGTAAATGCCAGTTGCATCACAATACAAAAATATCTATAGAACTTGAATAGAATTCGAACCGAACTTTTACAGAAATTACTCGAAGTTGAACGGGATATTTTTTTTAAGTATTAAATTAGGATAGCGCTTTTTTTAAGCAGTAAAACTACTGGTGAGTTCTGGCATTATAAAATTTTTATGAAAATGTACGTACGCTCATAACTTCTGAAGGACTGCAACAAATTGAAAAATTCTTTTTTTGTTGTGTTCGTTATTGTTAATACAAGGTTTGTATAAAACTACTGGTGAGTTCTGGCTTCACGAAATTTGTATAAAAAAATTAATAGGTGACGCATGAGCTGTTTGAAAACTAAATGTACCGGGAATTAGTGTATGTAGTGTGGCAGCTTTTTGCTGCTAGGTCCTGCGGGCGGCTTTATACATAATTCTGTGTTTAACCGCTAAGCGTTGCGGAACCTTTCATCCGATTGCGATAAAAAATTGTATATTTGATGTGTGCATGCCCACGACGGTTTCTGTATACAAAAGTGAGCTCTGGCATCATGAAATTACGCATTGCTAAACCGTTCATGCGATTGCGATGAAACTTTCGGGAATTTGATGTGTGCATGCCTACAATGGTGTCTATATACTAACGTATGGCAGATTTTTGTATGTTTAACCGTAGGTACCTACCCGCTTACTACGAAATATTTTTTTTTCTGTTAGTAAGTCAAGTTAGTTTTAACCCGTTAGTTGCTTTGCAACGGGCAAACTTCTAGTTATATATTAATGCTCAGTTTTTCAAAAAACTCACTTTTCGCTTGACGGGAAAATCGACCTCACCGCCCCTCGCGTTTCACCAACCTCAAGGTTTAATTTGGCTTGGCGACGCAAAAACGACCTCTCCGATCCTCGAGTTTCGCACACCTCAAGGTTCAATTTTGTTCAAAGGAAATTATCCCGACGGCTGACACGCGAGAATGGACATTAGCGTTCGGTATTTTAAAACACTTCAAGGTTCACAATCCTTCGAAGAGTCGATTATTTTCCAGCCACTAGCAGTTGTTTTTTTTTTGATAGGGGAAACATTTTTCATCGTTATCAATATGTTTGCCAAAACTTTACGGGAGACTTCTAGCGGTGCGGAATACAAGTATGGATTATTCACATTAGAAAAAATCAAATGTCTATCGAATACTGTTGTAGTTCTATTTTCATCCGTTCGAAATGGCAGCTTCGTCTGAATTTAAATAAATACGCTAGCTTCACGATTTTCACAAAAAAATAGACTAGACAGGAAACTCACATAAAATTGAACTGACACATTTTAAGAGCGAAAATTATATAAAATTTGCGGCGAAAACTGGAACTACTCATTCAATCAACCAATTCGGCTCAGTTAAAGTTCCCGCCGACAGGTTCGCATTAAAAAAAAAAACCACAAATTAGGCCTTAGTTTCAATGCAATGGAAAATACTAGAGAGAATGTTGAGACAGGTCAGTTATCCGAGATGTCAAAACAAAACGGATCTCTCAGCGGTTTGGGTTGTTGTTTTTCGGGAAACGGCATTGCAGCCGAAAAAACGATCCCCGGTTAGATGTTTTTGAAAAATTCGGTACCCGGCAATATAAGGCAACTTTTAACACCAAAATTTTGCGTCCGTTCCATGTAAAAAATTTCAGGGTCGCCGAAAAACCTATAAAATTTTCCAAAAAAAACAAGAAAATTGGTGTCCATAGATTCACTTCAGTAGGGTGGATATTTACCGGCCAGTAGGTACAAATTGAAATGTTATTAATTCAGGGTAGGTACCTACTTATCTCGGTAGTATTGCAAATATGATGAGAAAAGCAAACACATTGCCGGAATTTTATAAGGAAATGCGCCGGTACCTGCCGGAATAGGTAGTTGGACAATTATTTAGGTTTTTGATGCAATTTATTTTACTAAGGTAATGTTGTTTCCACGATACTGAATAATTTAACAATTTTTTAAAGTTCATTTTCACGTTCTGTGTAAGTTCTGTTTTTTTATCAGTAAATGCCAGTTGCATCATAAAACTGAAATAATTACAGAACTTGAATAGAATTCGAACCGAACTTTTACAGAACGTTAAAATTGACTTGAAAAATTAAAAAAATTTTAATTTCGTTAAACAACCCAGCCTAAATATGAGTTTTTTTTTACGTATGTATGCAAGTACCAATACTCAGAATATAAGTAGGTTCCTACCTGCACATAAACACTCGATATCATCCGACGATATTGCATACGTATTAGTTTTCTAATTTTACAATGAAATTACTCGAAGTTGAACGGAAATTTTTTTTAAAGTATTAAATTCATATAGCGCTTTATTTTAAGCAGTAAAACTACTGGTGAGTTCTGGCATTATAAAATTTGTATGAAAATGTACGTACGCTCATAACTTCCGAAGGACTGCAACAAATTGAAAAATTCTTTTTTTGTTGTGTTCGTTATTGTTAGTACAAGGTTTGTATAAAATTACTGGTGAGTTCTGGCATTACGAAATTTGTAAAAAAAAAATTATAGATGGCGCGCGAGCTGTTTGAAAAATAAATGTACCGGGAATTAGTGTATTAATAATGCGGCAAGTGGGGGGGGGGGGGGGTGGAAACAGGAAGGGGGGGAGGGGAACTCGGGAGGGGGTTTACGATACGGAGAAGCCTAGGAGTGAAGTGGGGGTGAGCTCTGGCAACACGAAATTACGCATTGCTCAACCGTTCATCCGATTGTGATGAAACTTTGGGGATTTAATGTGTGCATTTCTACAATGGTGTTTATATACTAACGTATAGCAGGTTTTTGCTGCTAGGTCCTGCGGGCGGCTTTATACATAGTTGTATGTTTAACCGCTAAGCGTTGCTAAACCATTCATCCGATTGCGATGAAAATTTTTAGATTTGATGTGTGCATGCTCACGACGGTTTCTGTATACAAAAGTGAGCTCTGGCATCATGAAATTACGCATTGCTAAACCGTTCATCCGATTGCGATGAAACTTTGGGGATTTGATGTGTGCATGCCTACAATGGTGTCTATATACTAACGGATGGCAGATTTTTGCTGCTAGGCCCTGTGGGCGGCTTTATATATATTTGTATGTTTAACCGTAGGTACCTACCCGCTTACTATGAATTTTTTTTCTGTTAGTTAGTAAGTCAAGTTAGTTTTAACCCGTTAGTTGCATTTGCAACAGGCATAAGCTAGTATATATTAATGTTTTACAGGTGATGAACAATCTAGGCAAGTTGACAATAACGCGACTGGAAGCATTAACAGTTCACCAGAACTATTTGTAACAACGCCAGGGGAATAAATCAACCCAAATTGAAAGTTTTTCACCATCAGCCAGGCATATTGACAAGACAGCGCTGGGAAATATATTAAAATGTGTCGAAGAGAGATTTCGAAAACCCCTACTCGGGTTTTAGAAATAATGCTGGCCCTCACCGGCCCTAAAAGTTTTTTAAGCCACTGTACCTAAGTTCTTGCAGGGCATAAATCAAAAGATGTCGAGAAAGAAAATGCCAGGGTCCACAGGGCAACGCCTGAGGCCCTAGACTGGCTCGCAGACCTAGATGTACCCCTCTGACCCCTCACCATACGAAAGAAGAAGAAGAATTAAATCATCTGCTTTCTACTTTCCGATGTCAACATAATATATATTATTCACACACTAAGTAGGAGGTTTATGTTAAAATATTTTGACAAATGTTTTGTCGAACATGGTAACCAAATTAATCATTTATATATATACGTTTAAGGGATATTACATGAAGAGAATCTGTTCGTTGATATGATTGAGTATGTACATTTTTGTCTTTAAACCAGCGATTCCTAAGCATATTTGGAGTGAAAATGTTTATGTAATTTCGCCATCCAATGGCTTTTTTTTAATTAAAAACAAAGCAAAAAACATTTTTCCATCACGTCACGTGTATCCACTGGGTAGAATTTAGCGCATCATGTGATGCGTACTCGGTCTCGTTCAAGCTTCAGCATACAGACGAGACAGAGTGTATATTAGGTGATGCGTTGCGACGTGTTGTAGTGTGAGCAGGGAGGGGAGGGTTAGTTCTTAGATGAAAAAAATGCCATCGCTCAGCATAATAACATCTTTATTTTGTACCTACATTTTGATACAGTATCTTACATTAAAACGATGATATTTTTAGTATAATAGTATAAAAAATAAGCTCTTCCCTGTGGGCCAGATGGTAGCCAATCTTAGATAGAAGAAGGCACTAATAAAATAAGATAATTAAAAACCCCGAGAAAATTTCAAAAAAAAAGTAATTAATATTTTTACGATCGTGGAATACTACTGCACTAGTTTATTTTGTTACATTTGGTCAGTATTCTGTGTAACCCAAAAACATTACCGGCTGTTTCGTATAAATATTTTTATTAAATAAGCGAACCTTTTTCCAATGCTAAAACACTTAGCAGACTGTGAAGCAAAAAAACCTTTTTACGCTATTACAACGAGGAGTTTTCAAACTCCTTTCCAGGTACCCACGTTAGAGTTTTATGTGTTAATAATTCAACAAGATCTCGAGAGAACAAATAGTGTACCTTAATCTATATATATATGGCCCATGTGATACAAAGATGAACTCAAAACTCGTAAGAATAAATCTTCGGTATTGGATTCAACTCATTAGCCAATCGGTAGACAATCAAAATTGTAAATTGTAGAATAGACAGTCCTGATTTAATTAACCTCACTGAATTCCATATATATACCTACCCACAAGAGACACTTGTTTTAAAATCATGTTTAAATGCAACAATACCAGGACTGAGTATATCAAACACTTGCTTGTACCTAGGTTGCATGAAGTTACTAATAGATATGCATATGTGGCAGATCTATTTAACTTTATTTATTTATTTATTACACGCCCTAGTGGGCTTTTCTTATAAAGTTTTTTACAAACTATTTGTATCAAAGTAAATACTTAAAAATTTAAACAATAAAGAAAAAATATAAAGATAATGACAAAGAACGTCGAAACAAAACACAAAACAAAATACATAGATAAAAAGTAAACAGAAACTAATAATCCTCACAATTGAATTTAAAAGATTCTACAAAACAAAATAGTAGCAGCATAGAAATTATTTGGTAGTATGTACCTACCAAATAACTTCTATGCTATGGTCGACTTGTGTCTTAAAGAATAAAAGTGATAAAATAAACAACATTTATACTGATTAGTTTTGAGATGAAATATATCGCCCAGACCAAAATATTTATTTCCGAGACTGTGAAGTCTCGGAATCGGAGAATTTTGATAAGCTAGTGTCCTGGTGTTATTGAAGTAAAAGGGTAATAAATGTCGGCATGATTTTTTGGAAACATGGATATTGATAAATTGAAGTAATTCAGGACAGTCAATTTTGTAATGCAGTATTTTATGTAATAGTATTAAATCTGTGCTTATTCTTCTTTCTGAAAGTTTCAATAGTGACATTTTATCCAGGAGGTAATTGTAATCAATGTTTTGTATGGGAATATGCAATTTAAAGTTTATAAACCTAAGAAACTTACGTTGAATTTTTTCAATGTTATCTGAATGAATATTGTAAAAGGGAGACCATAACGTAGAGTTATACTGAAGTTAGCATCTGACAAGGGTTTTATATAACATGATAAATGTACCCAAATAATTGTAATCTTTTGCAGCTCTCAACACAAAACCAAGAGTCTTAAGAGCCTTATTGATAATATTATTAATATGACATACAAAGGTGAGTTTACTGTCGTATATAATGTCTAGATCAATAATTTCACTAACACAATTTAAATTTTCATCATTTAATGAATACTGAAATAATAAAGGATTATTTATTTTGGAAAAACGAATGAACTGAAATTTATTTATGTTCAATGCTAGTTTGTTGACAGTGCACCATTCAAAAAGATATCTCAAGTTAGTTTGTAGTGTAATGCAATCATTAATGCGGTTAATCTCTTTATACAGTTTAATGTCATCTGCAAACAGTAGAACGTTTACATCAGTAAATACATCAACAATATTATTTATGAATATTAAAAACCAATTGGGCCCTAAATGAGAGCCTTGTGGCACTCCACTTGTCGCCATAAATTCGTATGAATTTGCGCCATTTATTTTTACACTCATACTTCTTTTGAACAAATAACTAGCAAAACCAATTTAGTAAATTACCGTAAATTCCAAGTTTTGCTAATTTATTCATTAATATTTTGAGACCCACCTTGTCAAATGCCTTGCTGAAGTCAGTGTATACTGAGTCTACCTGGCATCTGTTTGCTAAGGATTTAGATATAAAGTTTTCATATATTAGTAAATTAGTTAATGTTGATTTATTTGAACAAAAGCCATGTTGGTGGGGAGTTATAATTTTTTTTATGTATGTAGATAGTTTATCGAGTACTATTTTTTCAAAAAGTTTAGGTATCGATGACTGGATACATATTGGTCTGTAATTTGTAACATCCGTTTTGTCTCCCTTTTTAAAAATAGGTGTAAGAAAACTATGTTTGGTTAAAAATTAGATAAAGAGGAACAGTTAAGCTGTTTAGACATTCTTTAATTAACACAGGTGGAATGTTGTCAGGTCCAGCACTTTTTCTAGCATCTAACAAATTTACATGCTTTTTAATATCATTAATTTCAATGTGTATTTCAGATATGTTCAGACTAACTTGGCGGAAGGTAGATACAAGAAGGCTATACTATCATTTTTTTGAATCAATATTAATTTTATTTCTACCTTCTATTGATTTTTGTATGTGATTGTATCTCTTGAATGAAATGCCACAATAATGAACTGTTATACACTTTTTTATTATTTTTAATATTTTAACTATGATTTTATAACATGTAATCAGTGTTTAGGGTATATTTATAGCGTTGATATTAAATAAATAAATGTATGTACAGGTGTTCGGAAACTCGCAGTGCAAGCTGGAAATTAGAAAATGTAAGTCACAAATCGAGTCCGAAGTTGGAATTTTATAAGATTTTTTTTTTAAAACCTGTCACTAAGGAGTCAGTTGTTTCATGACTTTATTTATTTATTTTTATTAATTCTAAACTTATAACTTGTAACGTCCTATGCCTGTCTCACTTGGAGAACCTCTATCGAGAGCAGGCGCTTTAAAACGTGAGCACTTTTTAAAATAAAAATAATAATACAATATCACATATAAAGTAACTGGCAATTATCATCGTACCATTGAAAAAATACATATGTATAATTAAATTATTAAAACACTTTGTTTTTACCACAATAATCTTTATTTAAAAAGTCGACATGTTTCGAGAACGATGTTCTCTTCATCAGGACATTATATGTACTCAGGACATTCAGGACATTCAGTACATATAATGTCCTGATGAAGAGAACATCGTTCTCGAAACATGTCGACTTTTTAAATAAAGATTATTGTGGTAAAAACAAAGTGTTTTAATAATTTAATTAATAAAATGGTGCCACAAAGTGAATTTGCAAAATTTGAAGACATATGTATAAGTTGGTTTTGATAATATCTTAAATAATACGTCGAAGCCTGGACCCGGCATCAAAAGCTTTTTGACAAATTATTGTGAATAGATCGATCATCCAGTTGATTAGTCAGATATCACCGGTCAATGGCTGAGTTGGCATCGCGTTTGGGCTGCACCTAGCTATCGCGTGTTTGATTCTCGGCTGACTAAGTCCTCCATCACAACTCAAGCAACATTTTCCGCTTACTGTGGTGGTAGTAAGAGATTTTCAAATATTGTCAGGTTATTCGTAACCCGGGAATGTTTGTCTAAACTAAAATATGTATTAAAAAAATCTCTGAAAACTCAAAATTTCAGTTGAGTGTGCAGTTATATATGTGTGTAAAAGTATACCATCTATCTGAAACAATACCTAGATTACTCATAAACACCACCAAATCAATTATAATGCTGACAAATTTGTAGTGAATTAAAGAAAATGTTGATGTTTTCTGGGTCACTCGTAGGATATTTCTAAATGACATACTTATGTACCGGACCGTTTTGCCTCCCGGTATTATTTAGTAGCATATTTAATATGTAAAACAAAGACACGTGTAAATAATATTTGATTTATGGTGAGCATTCAAATATTGCTTTCCTCGTTATCTCAAAACATTGTATTTGGAGAATACGGACTGTCAATTGGACGATCGAAATGTATCGATGAAATTAAACAAAGTTTATTATTTTCATTTGATTGAAATGATGCCACAAAGTGTATTCAAAATTATTGTAGTAAGAGTATTTAATTCCATTTATAGCCAATTTCCAGGGTTTGGACTATAACGACACACTAAACAGCTTTTAGTCGATTACGCCATTTGAACGTGTGTTGGTGAATGTCAGTAAATCACTGTTAATAATGAAAATCTATAAGAGTCAAAGTTGATAATCAAGGCGGATCTGTAGCAAGAATTTTATTTTAGTTCTATTTAGAACTTTGATTTCTACTACGGGTTCGCTATTTCATAATAACAGACCAACCAAACCAACCTTAAACGCGTGGAAAATAAAATATTTTGTATTTTCTGAAAACTTCAAGGTAAATCAGAAAAAAAATACATGTTTCCGCTCAAATTACATGAACATAAAAGCAAATGGAAATCTCTGAATGGAAATTATAAAAGGAATACATAAAAATATTCAACGAGACAAAGCTTAATAAATATTGAAATATTTTTTAATTTGAAAAATATTCTTGGTAAAATATGTTTATAAGCACGATGATAAACTTATAATGTTAGTTGCCTCCAGACAGGCAGCACAGAGCACATGAGCCGATTCGAACCTAAAAATAATAAAATCATATATATAAATCAGTACTTAAGACAGGCATGATGCCCAAATATTAACAGACATTTTTTGTTTGGAGGGGAAGAAGATGGTAGATGGAAAAACTGTGATGGTAAAATCGAAGCGCAAAATCTGGGTGCGGGTTTGTAGCCTTTACCAATGGCAACCTGTAAATCTCTAAAATGACGTCAGATTGTTTTATTAAAAAACCCCTAGCGGGGACGTGTCGCACAGTGGGCCAGGAAACGAAATAAAAAAAAAAACAATACAAAAAAAAAAAACTATCAGAATGTAAATTTTTATTAATTTGACATTGATAGTTTTTTACAGTGGACTGGAGTGGACTGTAAAAAACTATCAACGTCAAATTAAAAGATTATTTTTGTAAAAATTTACATTTCATATTTGTTCGACAAAGAAACTAATTCCTTGATATAATTTCAGTCGCCATTATTTTAGTAAACATTATTTCTGCGATACATTGTTTTATGAGTAAATAATATACCTACCATCACTAATGGTACGTATATTATTAACTTATTTTTATAGTTATATTACTATGATCATAATAAAGCAGGATTCATTAAAATAAATATAAGAGTTTGTTTAATTTTATTATACTATTCGATTATTGCCAAAAGTGAAGTACATATTTACATGTAAAGATAGCAAATTAATAAATTATGTGTGAAAGCTTTTTTAGTGCATGTTGCAGGTAATTAACCATTTGTTTGAGTTTTCGTAGGGAATTTTTGATTTCTGTTCTGGGCTGCATCCCATAGGGTGAACCTTACTCTAATGCTATAATAATATAACGTCCATTACAGAGTTCACCGGAAGCAGACTGAAAAAATGTGCCTATTTCAACAAATGAATCGATTTGATAACAACGGATGCGGAATAAAGATAAAATAACTAGTTTTAAATATTTAAATAATACACCTTTATACGTATAAAAGATATGATAAGGTTTTAAGTATTTGCCTAATCATTCCGGGATGCAGCATACTGGAAAAGGATTGCTTTCACCATAGCCAACTTATTGTTTATTTTTTATTGCGGTATTTTAAATAGGTACATAGTTATCTATATCCTAATGCAATCCTTATATATACATACACTTTAAATAACACATCTAAACCAAATCAATCACATATATTCGCAATTTAATTTTAAATGCCTTTATGCTCTCTACCGATTTTATTTCTTCTGGTAATTCTCCAAATATCTTCAATGCTCCGTACATCAATGACTTTTGACTCTGTGTTTTTTTTCCTGAAGGGGAGTTTTAGTTAATTTATTTTCATTGTCTCATGTGTATGTTTGCTTTGTAGTTTATCATTTTTTTAGGAATTCAATAGACGTATGGCCCTTGATTATTTTGTAGATTAACAATGTAGTATTGAATTAAATATTTTATTTAATTGACAAGATATTTAACTCTTTTAACATTTTATTGACTGAATTGTACCTATTTTTCTTCAATATAGTTCTCATAGCTCTGTTTTGTAGAATTGTGATTCGTTTAATTAATCCGTCGTTGGCTAAGAATAGAATGCTGCTACAGTAATTTATGTGTGGTACAATGATTGCGTTGTACACATTTTTACTGGAGACTGTGTCAAGGAATCTTTTTATTGTTCCCAACAGCGAAATTTTTTTGGCAATCTTTTTATACCATGATATGACAGGGAACCATAAGGAGAAAACCAAGACCTTTCGTGGGCCGCTAATTTCGTTGGCTGCCCTGCTGTGCGGCGGTTCGCCCGGACCTATAGTTGCGCATTTTGAATAATTTTCGGCAATTATGTACAAAGCGTGGTTTAATGCCAAGACTCTGATATACTTCAGAATGTTCAGAGTTGAGTAGCGGAGTATGATGGAGCAATATACGCGTCCTGATAAATGTTGAGCCATTTGCGATTTAATGCCGAAAGCTTGATTAATGTTGTTAATATTTATGGGAGAGATAATATCGAAATGGCGTCAAGATCGTGAGTTTTCGTGAAAAGGTATTATAATGAATTTTCTCCTCTGGTTGTTTCATTTATGAGCTTCGCGCGTAAAAGCCTCGTTTATGCTTTAGACTACGCTAAGGAAATTATTACTGCCGAATGTTCTATAAATCTACAATAGAGTTGGAATGGAAGCACCTACGTTTAAAATATATAATTCGCCTACTTAGTTCAGAAATTCATAATCCGTTCAATTCAATCACAAATGAAAACGCAATATCAAAGAAAATATTATGAGATTATTTAATTGTATTTATATCAGCAAAATGCGTCATTCCACCCTCTTCGAACTATTTGTGATCATTCCCTACTAGAAAATTTTCAAAATAAATGTTTTTAGAACGTAATTTCTGTATTATTTGTTCATCACAGTTTCAATTTGCAAGGTATTCACATCGTTTTGAAAATGCTCCTTTTTTAA
This sequence comes from Limnephilus lunatus, assembly GCA_917563855.2. NCBI lineage: Eukaryota > Metazoa > Arthropoda > Insecta > Trichoptera > Limnephilidae > Limnephilus > Limnephilus lunatus. The sequence continues at coordinate 57,439,594 of OU830599.1, forward strand.
ACACAAATGAATTACGTATTTCTAGTTTTCAAATTTACAATAAAAGCTGTGTTACATAGTTATGAACTACAAAATTTGTAGGCTGGCAACATCAATTTACCTGTCAAATATTCGTGAAAAGTGCAATAACACTGAAAATACATAATACTGTATACACAATTAAAAAAACATTTTTTTGTTGTTAAAAAAAAATTTAAATCGAAGAAGCCATGTTGTTAGATTGTGTTTTACAAAGGGATTGACTTTCATTTAATTTAACATAGATTTAAATTCAACAGTAGGTAGAAAGGAAGAATCATTAATGGTGAGTTTAGTTACACTACTTCAGATCTAAACTCACTATTCAGATCTAAAATTAGAGATATGATCTAAAGCCCGGGCAAAGTTAGGTACTTAAGCTAATATTAAATAAATGTGAGCAATATCTAAAGTGTGGTTTATATTTTATTACAATATCGTTATTCTTCATTATGTTAACAAAAAAATTGCATAGGTATAATAATAATATACCTATACGTACGCAATTCTAATTTTGAGATCAGTGGGTATCTATAATAAAATGAAAAAATACTTTTTCACTTTCATGCCTTTTTATTTTTAATAGAAATGTAGGTTACACAGCTTTAAATTACCACCATGATTATATTTTTAGTATTGCCATTTGAACAATAGTGGCGTCAATTATTATAGTGTTCTATACTTATTATGAATATGAGATTGACAAATATGACGGTTTGATAAGAGGTGGCAGTGGCCTAATTAAATAAGGCGCGCATCCTGGGGTTCTGGGTTCGAGTCTCAGCTGCGACCGTTATCTTTTTATTTTTCTGAGTCTTGTTCTCGTTGATTAATTCATTTAGATTGAGCATTATCTTATTCTTCAATGATATATTACATTGATGGCAATAACCTTAAAGAAATATTATAAAAAAGAGAGTTGTTAAAAAAAAAAGTTATTCTATAAATTAAGATCCATTTGAGAATTAGCAATCTACTTTTTTAAAAATTGATCTAGAATGGCAGATTTATTTGTAAATGTTTTTCTATAATTACATAATTTCCTCCGTTTAGAAAGATCAATGTGCCATTATGCATTAATAGTCTAAGCAAACTTCTACGAAATTCAAAACGAAAAAAAAACTTTTATTGACTAATAAAAACTGTGAAATTCTTTTATGTGATATTAAGATATCTAAATGTTCTCCAAATTAGCCTAAGTAGCTTGTGCCACATAAAAAGGCTTAACTTGAAAGCGATGAAGCTTGGAATGAACGTTAAAAAAGCTCGTCGCTAAGCCAAAGTTCTTTTGAAAATCTCGTTGAAGGAAAAACCGTTTTTTTTGGATTGAATCCAACGCCATTTAATTTTAGTGAAATCATATCACTGATGTTAAATGAAAGAAGGTTTCTTATAATAACGGTTAAGATACTGCATTGTGTTGGTTTTAAGGCGCTATCATTACAAGACGTCATCAATAATAATTAAGTGTCTTCAAAAGTAATAGGCGCCCAATTTAAGAAAAAAAACATGGGTCTTATAATCTACGCAAGAGTAATTAATCCTTTCAGACAGCGTGTGAAAACATAGAATTCAGATTTTTTTTCACTATCTAGAGCAGTGGTTCCCAAACTTTTTTTTTGACCAGGGACAATTATTTGTTCTCACAGGGACCAAAAGGTACAATAATGATAAACTATTAAGCGCGTTATGAAACGCGTTCTTGCAATTACTATTATTTTGCAATTCAATGAGCTCTTCTTGGACTTCTTTAGCTACCTCTCCATTATTAATACTAAAAGGGTTATCAGCTTTTGGATAACTTTCGATTCGGTTTTTGTAGTAAACGAATAAATGTTTCGTGGAACACATTTTAGATCTCGCGAATCACCTATGGTCCACGGACCATCGGTTTAGAGCGATTCACAATTGAAAACCTCACAAGAGTCCCAGCTGCTCCCGTCTGGAGCCAGCGAGACTATGGCACCCCTAATTGGGGTATGCTGTGATGCTGAAAGTAATGGGAAGAGAAAAGAGATGGGGAAGGTGAGGAAGTTCCTGGCTAATCAGATCTAGTCGCCAAACACGGCCATAGCCGTTTAAAGCAACGTTTCAATTCCGAATGGTGGTCTTACACCAGAGCGATACTGAGAGTATACTCCACTCTGTAACGTGCTGCAAATATATTATATATTATTTTAAATGAATAAATTGTGAAATAACACAAATAAATTTTATTTGCCACGCCGGGATTTGATCCCGCAACCTTCGGTGTGCGAGTCAAGAGCAGTAATGTCTGTCTCTTCATTCGCCGTTACTACCTACACAGTATACCAGACTAAATACCTCAAAGTGTGTATACCACAAGAGCCTTACGGCCGGACTACGCCGGCCTACTCGTATGTACGAGTATTCAAGTTTTGTGAAAGTTCTACGCAAGTTCTGTGAAATGATGGCTCAATATGGTTGTAGGATCCAGGATGCGAAGATTACAGGAAGTTACGGTATATGCTCCGGAAGATATCCTACGCATAAAACATCCTCCAACAAAATATCTACTAAAACTTAACCTAACCTAACCTTATCTACCTTTACAGGATGTCTGTATTATTTTTGTCCCATTTGACTATTTTTGAACAATAATTTAATGTCTTCATAGGATGTCTGCATAATTTTTATCCCATTTTTTGTTAGGTTAGATTAGGATAAATTAGGTTAGGTTACGTTTTAGTAGATATTTTGTTGGGGTTATTTTTTCGCGGGATGAAAAGTCGCGGAACCGATACTTTTTACAATAATAATTCGCATCCACCCTTTCTATTCCTTTCCACCTCACAAACACCAACTCAGGATGAACAGTATAGCACAGAAACACTGACTGCGGCCATTAGAAGAAACTTTTGGGCAATATTCACATAAAAAACTGTTTTGAATTAAGGTACTTCTCTCAAATGCAGGATTAATAATTATCGACCGGCCATAATATTTTATTGAGAATTCCCGAGCACAATCGACATACCGCGCGCCGTCATTACCGGCGGTCTTAATGACGTCATTTGTCCCGATCCTCAGTGGATCGGCCAACTGTAGATTCGTTCACCTTACAGTGGCTTCTCTTAACCGCTTTCAGCTTATAATAATTATGGTCATTACCTTCACTTTATTGATAATGCCGTTTTAGTCATTGAGATAATACGAATAATTATCAAAAAGAATTAGATGAAATACAAAAAAAAACGTTAGTATAAGTTCTGCTTAAAGTAATACCTACTCACTGTGGTAGATACTCTCAATGGTAGTTACTCTCGGTGGTAGATACTCCCAGTGGTAGATACTCTCAATGGTAGATACTCCCAGTGGTAGATACTCTCAGTGGTAGATACTTTCAGTGGTAGATACTCTCAGTGGTAGATACTCTAAGGCTCTCTCAGGGGTAGATACTCGTAGTATCGTCCTGGTAAAATAAAAAATATTCAGAATCGAAAAGTTAGCGTTGCTTCAAATGACTGATGTCATGTTTAGTGAATGAATAACCAGCTACTTCCGAACCTGCCTCTTCCCCGTCTCCATTCTTCCCCACTTTCTACAACTTCGCAACTTTGGGGATGCTGCAAAACACTGGCTCTGGACAGTTGAGAGCAGTTAAGACACTTATGAGGTATTCACTTTAAAATTCTCTTAGATTGCTGGGGTACGTATAGCGAATAGACAGAGAAATTGGTATCAGGTACCTATAAAAAGATTGCGTGGACCAGGTGGGTAGAACAAGATATTAAAAAAAAAATGAAAGTGCCTAATTAGTCAGATATTGTTACTAAAACAAACAAATAGATTTTCCAGCAGCTGACAGTGTGAGCGTACCTATCTTTTATCCCAAAAGATGTGCGAATGTAGTAATAAATTTATTAACATATTTTATTACTTGTGTGGTAAAAATAAAATAAGTTTGTCGTTTTTGCTTGTTCGTGACTTTTGGTCAACGATCTTTTGTGCCTATTATAAAAGTCACCGTATAATCTGAGAAAGAGCCATTCTATATTCTAAGGACTATTTACAATGCAAATGTACTTAAGGACGACAATGCGCTGCCACCTGGCCCCATATTTCTCAATTTCCCGTTCCGCCATATTTTCTGGAAACAATTTGAACCGACGACCGACGGCACCCCAAAAGCTCTCAAACTATAAGCTCTCATTACTGACCCTCGTTTTAGGAAAACTACTGTTGAGTAGGTAGAAGAGAGTCTCCAATGAATATTAATTATAATGAAATAAATTTTTATGCTGTGATGGCAAGTTATTTTAAGTTTTGGGACTAAGCGTGCATAAAAACGTTGCATTGGCAACGCCATTGCACTTTTAAATACCTTTCTTAAATCTCTTCATGTATTTGTATGTAAACATCTTGTATTAGGTCTGTATATTTTTGAGCCCGTACCTTATATTGGATTTTCCTGATTTTGTTTTTTTTTATGCATTTCTTAGTACATCTCATTAGTCCATCATGGAGGAAACTTTATTTTAACTTTTTGAAACCAAAAGTACATAAATCAAATGAGTAGGTTATACAAATTCATAAAATCTTATAAGACATGTTTCTGTGAAATATTTGTAAATGATTCTTCATATGTTTGTGTCTGTATGTTGCTTCTATGAAATGTTTTGTAAATTTTTTATTCATACATTGTGTCTACATATTAGGTTGAGTTGGGTTTAACTTCTCAAAAGTACCAATTGGCGATCCCTTAATGAGTTTTGATAACTCATGGGAGTGCAACTTCGTTGTATGTTTTATGTAATAAAAAAAATAAAAAAATGTCGGTGATTGATATGAATTGATATGATGTTAGATTAGTGAAACTTTAGTTGGAAATTTAGGTAAGCACTTCTTATAGAAGAGTGAATAAATCTCTAATGCCTTGGTAAAAGATCAACATTAAAAATTATTGTATTATTGTCTTTGATGCGTCGTCGCTTGACTTTGTTTTAACTCTGTTTGGTAATTTTTAAAGTTTACTAACATTCGACATTTTTATTTATATAAGGAACATAAACAGTCTCAGTAACAAAATATACGTAAGGGGTCGCCAAAAAACACAGACCAATTCGTCGGCCTACTGGCAAAGTCCACTAAGTCACGTTTTTTCATGAAATGACTTAAGTATGAGGTCTTATGTAAAAAATCGTCCTCTTTCGACTGGCATACTCCATTAAGTCGTATATTTAATCGTTTTCGATTTAAACGTGTTTTTAAATTCACACTAAGTCATAAATCCAATATTATTGGCAAGCAAAACACATTAAGTCAAACGTTTTACTCTACATGTCGATAATACATCGATTTAGATCGTTAAAATACAAGCAAAATCCACTAAGTAGTAGGTTTTGATTGACTTAGTGGATATTACTTGTCTATGGGTTTCATTTTTGAACACACTTCAAGCAATTTTTTGATAGAAATACAGAGAAAATTCGAGTGTGACAAATGTTTTTTTGCAAAACTCTCTGCATATTAAAAGTTTCTGTTATAACGGATTTTAAAGTATGCAATGAATATGGAAATTTTATTAATAACGATATTCGAGGGCGAAAGGCTCCATCTAACAAAACTGACGATGAAAAGTGAAGCAACACATTGAAAGATTGAAAGCTTTCTTTCAGTAGAGAGCCACTGTTCACGGACATCCACAAAGAGGCAATATTTAGATTCCAAACTAAGCATTGCAAAAATGCATTTACTGTATGAAGTTAAGTGTACAGAAGACGGTGATGACAATCCTGTTAGTCTTATAACTTACCGAAGAATATTCTGCCAGAACTATAACTTGTCCTTCTTCAAGCCGAAGAAAGATCAATGCGTCACCTGTACAGTATACAACAAGGCAGGTGTCCCAGAAAAGAATACCCTTGAAGATAACTATCAACAACATCAAAACCGAAAAACTGCATCCATGAAAGCCAAAGACGAAGATAAGAAAAGAGCTATTGAGGATTCTACTTTCACGTCTATAACATGTGACTTGCAAAGTGTTTTTCAATTACCTTGTTCCCAAGTGAGCTTACTTTATTATTTGCGGAAGTTAAATTTGTATAATTTTACAATCTATGAAGCGACACCTCCAAATAAGGGTCTCTAAGGTTACCTTTGGACAGAAAATAACGGGAAAACGGATAGTTGTGAAATTATAACCTGCATGGCCCTTAATTTAAAACAACTCCCACCGCAAATCACTGAAGTATCCATATTTTCAGATACTTGCGGTGGACAAAATAGAAATATACAAATTTCCGCACTTTTCCTGCATTTCGTCCAAAACACTTTCGTCAATAACATGTGTGTTATTGAACAAAAAATTCTTGAAAACAGTCATTCATTTATGGGAGTAGACTCAATGCATAGTGCAATTCAAAACAAAACAAAACATTTGGATATATTTAGTGTGCACGAATGGATCAACGTTTTTAAAATGGCTCGATCTTACAAACCAAAAATTAAAAGCCTCCATATGAAACTAAAGAAGTTTTATTTACAGATTTTTCAGATATGAAAAAGTTGGTTGAAATGACAATAAAAAATTAGAAGGTTGATGAGGATTCCAACATTGTCAAATGGCTAAAAGTTAAATGCTTTCGATATCAGAAAAAAATACCAAACATTATAGAATATCTATTCCAGTGATTACAAGAGGATTTCCGTTGCCTCCCTTTCACGACCAATTAGAAATAAAATAACACGTGTACAGATCGAAGAGCAAATCAATGTTATAATACCAAAGCTTTACACAAAGCCCATTCCAATATCAGTCGCAAAAAAAATACCTGTTAAAACTATGTAAGACCAATATTATTCCACAAGCCTTACATAACTGGTATGAAAATATACCATGTTTAAGTAGCACCAAAAATGTATCTCCCGAGCCCAGCTTTTCTGATTCGGATGCTGAAGACGAGTGTATGAGTTACCTACACGTATACACGTGTACGCACCCCTTAAAAGCCGTTATAGCCGTTTCTTATTATTATAAAATATTGTGAATGTGTCTTTCAGTAAATACCAATAATGATTGGTAATTATTATTATTTATTTGTAATAAAACATATTAATTTTTTTATTGCTTTCTTGGTTTACATTTATTTTATTTTATTTTATTTTATTTATTTATTTCAAGACTTGTTTTTACATTAAAAAATGGTAACATTTGCAAGGTTAAACAACATTTTTTTTTTAATTCTACTACTCCATAAGTTGAGCTCTGGGAGCTCGTGTTTATGGGAGGAGTATTTATTCACACGCAAAAAATAAAATAATAATAATGTTCTAATTAAATGTTTAAATAATATTCAAAGAACTTATGAGGTAAATACAAATATTAATTGACATTGGTTCGTAATTTAGGAAAAAAAATTGTTATACAAGGTCAATACTTTTTTTTTTAAAATATTAAATATTACATTTAAAGTAAGGGTAAATTAAATTAAATTAAATTAAGGGTACAATATATCATTATCCAATTTCAATTTTTTACATATTTGTTTATTTCAACTAAATATTATAAACATTAAAAACATTGCTTATTTTCACGTTGATTAATATTTTTATAATCTTTTTTATTTCATCTAAACACACACATTGTTTATTTTTACAGATATTTGTCATAATATCTTTTATGTGATTATTATTATCATAAATATTTATTTTGTAGCTTTGAATATCTGTATTTCAGTAGGTACCAACAATAATTTGTAATTATTATTATTTTATTTTAAAAAATACCTAAAATAAACTTTTGTGTTATTTAGAAATTATTATAAGAAATAATAATTGGTATTTAATAATTAAATATTATAATTAAAATAATCTTAAAGCTATTTTGCAGCATTACAGTCATCAATTTGACAGTCATCTTAACAAGCAAAGCACACTAAGTCATTATTGACCGGTAAAAACCACTAAGTCCAGCTCATTTTTTTGTAAATCTTTGACTAGAGGTTGCTGTTATAGCTAACAACTAATATTGTGTATTGATAAGGTTCTCAAGGGTTCATTTTAAATTATAAAGTATTAAAAAAAAATCATTTTGGAGATATTCATCCACTTACAGCCTTTCCAAAATCGCTAAATATTAAAATGCGATTATCTCAGGATTGTGTTTTAGTGACTTAGTGGACTTTGCCAGTAGGCCGACGAATTATTAATGTCCACAGATAGGTATTTAGAAACATAAACGTAACTGAATGTTAACTAGAACATTTAAGAAAAACAAAAAAAAAATAAAAAAACAGAACTAAGCAGCAATTTAAACAAATAATAATACAGATGTAAATTCAACAAGTGATAAACCTGTAATACACAACAATAAAATAAATGCGATTATAACTATACTTAAAAAGACTGAAAAATAGGTATTTGGGTTGGGACAGGCAAGAGGACGAGAGGGGTAAGGGAAAGTTGCCACGCAAGTAATATAAAAATATTAGTGTTATGTGTTATTTAGTGTTGTGTGTTACCTGGAATGTGATACAATGAAATTCTTTAGCGACAATAACTGGCAGTGAATATGTCAGCAAGTGTGTATATATGTGCTAATTTATTGTTAGTAGTTACATTGTCATGTCCTTTGCATAAATTCATTTTGGTTGGAATTGGTGTTGCATCTATCAATGTAGAAAAGGGTATTTCGTCTGCTGTATCGAGTCAGCGCGTGGAAATTTATTTTATTTAGTAGCTCCGGGCGGTCAACTTTTGAGTTAACAAATTTGTACAGGAGCATCTGATCAGCGACAAGCCTCTTGTTGAGCAGTTTCGTGATTCGAAAATGTTTCTCGATTTCGTCGTAAGAGTTGTATGTGTTGAACGATTTAAAATTGAGGAATTTGTGAAATCGCTCCCGAATTCTTTCTAACCTGTTAACATAAACAATATAGCGCAGGTTCTAAACCAATATAAATTTCTTCTTTTAAAAGGTCATGATTCTAAGCAAACCCAATGATCCTGACGGCCTACGTGGTTGAGGGGCAAGGCTGTTGACTAGCAATCCGAAGGTTCAAATTCCAGCGTGCGCAAATAAATTTGATCAATTTGTGTTATTACACAATTAATTAACGAAAAATAATATATAATATATTTTCTGCACGTTCGAAGTGGAAGCTACTCTCAATATTGCTCTGCAACATTCAGAATTTAAAAGTTACTTGTTAAGGCTTTAACCGTATTTGGTAATTAGATCTGAATAGCCAGATACTTCCCCACCTTTCTCTTCCTCATCTCCTTTACCTCCCCACTAACTTCAGAACAACATACCGCAATTGGGGATGCCATAGATTATTGAAAAAAAAAATCGGGTGCAGTTTACAATACTTGAAAATTGAGGTCATAATCAAAGCGACCAATGAGTGCAGACCTCGCGTAATCTCCGTTTCATATCCCAACCAATAGGAGCCTTTAAAAGTGACATAATTGTCAAAGCGGCCGATGAGCGCAATTGACGGGTCGCAGGTGCACTAATCGTCATTTACGTTTCATCCAAATCAAATTTCATTCAAATCACAGTAGTGCTATAGAAGTTTACTTCAAAAAATTCTTTCAGCTTTAAAAATCTTATTATTTTAATATGTTTAAACTTTGAGAACACCATTCCACCAGTAAAAAAGCATCAAGATACTAAAGTAGGTAGTTGTAGTTACCGAGACTCTTTGTATGTTGGAAATATTGATGTGTTTCACACCCGGCTTTACAGCTAAAGAGGTGGTTGGTTATTGATTCACCGTACAGAGTAACAGAGGTGTGCCCGGGGTGCGCCACGCCACTACCGGGTGCCTGTCTGCCGTCTGCTAGCGGCTCGCGGTGCCCTATCTTCCTGTTCAATATTCAGGGGGTTCATATTTACATTACTGTAATTCCTTGTAAAAATACAACGCGAAAATGATGGTTAGATGTTATATGGCAGATGGCAGTCGTGAGTCATCGATTCACTGGTAGATGCTCTCAGTATTGCCGAGGGAAATATATCAATTCAGATTTGAAACGTTGCGTTGCTTAAAACACGGTGGCCTATTAATAATAGTATAATAATATTTTTTTTATTGTTGGTTCAAAATTTTAAATTTCATATTACAATCAGTAATGTTGGCTTCACTGGGTTGTTTACCCGTGCTGAGGTCCCCTTTTTATAATATAAGAATTTATTCATAATAAATTTTGAAAAGAAAATATATATATAATCTTGGTGACTAAAAAACACTTAAGATAAAGATATATTTAAACCAAAAATAAAGATTAAAAATTAAAGTAAAAATAAAAAAACTGTTTTTTTTTTTAAATAAAATTAATTGAAAATTTGTGTGTTTGTGAGTGTTGTTTGTTTTATATTGGTTTTGTGTGTTGAGTGTATATGTTTTATTGTTTTATAGTATAAAATTTTGGTAAATATTGTCTTTTTGTTCTTTAATCCATTTTTTTAAATTGTATCTAAATTTTTTTTTTTCAATTTTTGTTTCAAGTGAAAGACTGTTGAATGCTTTTATAGAATGGTATTTATGGTGTCTTTGTCCAAAGGTATTGTTTACCGTCGGAGTTTTTATTTTTATTTTTTTATTTTTTTTTATTTTTTTTTTTTAGGAAACAAACAGTCATACAAAATGATAATATAACAATGAACATTCATATGTTGTAGACCAATTAAGTTCCATTAAGTTAAAATTTTGATATAGTTTTTTGTTTTTGTTTTTTTGTCTACTCAACTTATGTGACAAACAAATAAACATAATAAGGAACAACATAAAAAAGAAAAACATAAAACGTAATAAAGAAAAAAAGAAAAGTTATTAACAAACTATACGATTTACTACGGATAATAATATTATAAATTTTCACAAAAAAAGAAAAAAAAAAGAGTATTTTAATATAATAATATATTAAGATGCATTTTATATGATTTCAAGTCATGGTTGAAAATGAATACATCTCGTAAGGCATTGTAAGTTTCACAGATACGTATTATTATAGAGTTTTGCGCGTATTTGGATTTACTGTGTGGTCTTATAAATAAGTCGTTCGATCTGGTATTTTGTTTGGGGCAACGAAATGCAATATTTTCTAACAGATATGATGAATCAAAAAGGCAGTTCATGATTTTGTATAAGAATAATGCATCAGAGATTTTTCTGCGTTTATATAAGGCGATAGGGTCAAATTGATGATCACTAAAGCGATACGGCAGGTGTTTTGTAAATTGTTTCTGGATATTTTTCAATGCGATGAATATATGTTTGATATTGAGGATTCCAAATTACTAAGGCGAACTCGAGTTGTGACCGTACATATGACATATATAACAGAATTAGGGTGTGTGCTATAGTAAGAGGCTTTGTAATGCGAAAAATGAAACCCAATTGTTTATAAGCTTTTTCTAGAATATTTTCAATATGATCCCTAAACATTTTAGAGTCTAGTATTACTCCAAGATCTCTTATTGTTTCTACTCGTTGTAGAGGGAAATGGTTTAGTTTGTAAATATAATTAATTGGATTTTTTTTTTCGTGTAAAAGTAATAACATTACATTTGTCTATATTTAGATATAATTGATTGTTTTCGCAATATTCCTCAATTCTGCTAAAGTTTTCTTGTAATTGGTTGCAGTCATCTATGGAGCTAATACATTTATATAATTTCATGTCATCGGCGTAAAATAGGAAACAAGAATGATTTATGACACGGTTCATATCGTTTATATATAAAACTAGCTGGTTCCCGGCACGCGATGCTATGCCATTAATTATATATTCCTAAATGTTTAGCGTTAATATATAAATAAATAAATGGATATTCTCATGCGTCCCTTTTCCCTCCTGCGTTCCCTATCCATCTTTTTGACATTGACTCCCTTTCCGTACGGCCCGTATCCCAGTGACGCCTAGATCGCATAAGATGTTGCCTAGCTAGCCGAGCGGGGTGACCAGCGACCACGCAATTTTTTTCTAATACTTACATTTTTAAACTCGTGATATCTTTCGAATGGGATGTCCGAATTGATAATTCAAAACGATATATAAAGGTATTGAAGCAGTCTTGAATATTAAGTAATTTATTGTCATAAGGATTAATGCCAAGATACAAATAAAGAGCATTTTCTAGCGGCGGCATTTCAATTAAATTTTTAAAATAAAATAACACTTATTGTGGCATAACTATAATAGTTAGACATACGCTGTCGCGAAACTTTTTGTAAATAATGATGTGTTCTGCAAAGTCCTAGTACATTATTTTATTCTGAGGGAATAGTTATAATTTGTGACATGTAACCTTTTAAAGCAACAGCTTGATTTCTATTTTTAACATATGAAGAGAACCATCTCAGAAGATTTCCACATATACCAATCTTCGAGAGCTTGTTTAACAGTATGTCGTGATTTATTTTGTCGAAAGCCTCAGAAAAATCTGTGTAAATGGAATCAACCTGTTTCCCATTATCCATAGATTTAAGAACAAAATCAGTAAACTGTCATAGGTTCGATTCAACAGATCTGCCATGAAAAAAAAACATGTTGATGGGGGCTAATAATAGTGTTTTTGCATAAGTTAAAAAGTTGTTTACACACGATTTTTTCCAATATTTTACTAAAGATACATATCTTAGAGATAGGTCTATAATTTTCAATGTTGGGTTTGTCCCCTTTTTTAAAAACAGGTGTAACAAAATCTTGTTTCCAAATGGTAGGAAATACACCTCTTTACGAGATTTTTTGAATAGTAGTGTTACAGGAGTAACAAGCGTTTCAGCACAAATAACAATAAAAATTGTGTATACCTTATTTTGTGTCCACATTTTTGAGATGTTTTAACACTAATGGTGCGGTTATATCAATTGAATTAAAATTAATTGCATTCATGGCATCATCGTTATTTATATTATCAATATTTGTGGAAGTATTATTAGCAGTTGTATCGGGGACAAAGACAGATCGTCGCCCGAGTTCTTAATTGTCCAAACGACCATTTGAAAATTTTACAGGAGGAGAAGGTTCTCTTTCATTATTTCAATGAAACATTATGATAGTGTTTCATATAAAGCTATTTACTTAAAGGTAAAGGTCTCATTAGTATAAATCATTCTTAGTTCAGTGTTTAACTAGCATTTTGTATACTTTATTTTAATTTAAAAGTGAAGATTGAACAAAAACTAAAATGGTAGTTTGGACAATTAAGAACTTGGGCGACGAGATGTTATGTTTTATGTTTTATTTGTATGCTGTTAGTGATATTTTGTGTTTGTTTTTTGCTAAAAAATGTAGTTTAGTAGTGTTTTAACATATAATAAATTGACGTATATCTAGTACGTCACAACTTTTGAATATTTGGTCTGTATCGGTCGTTCTATGTTTTTTTAAGTTTTGCCTTTAAGATCATTTTCTGAGCGATTTCTATTTGATCGATAGCTGCGTTTGTTGCTCCTCCCCAAGCAATTATTTTGATTATTTGTGTAGCGCCGTTTTGTGAAATATCACCTCAAGGACGCTGTTCAAATTTATAATTTATTTCTACAACATTACTTACAAGGGGCCATCCATAAATTACGTCACACCTTAAGAGGGGGGGGGGGAGTAGAGGAGAAGTTTGACATTGTGTGACATGGGGTATGGGGGGGGGGTATCAGCTTTGTGACGCCACATGCACAAAACGACTACACAACAACAACGACACAAAAATATTTTCCCTATCTATGTGACGTCACGCTAGGGGGTTAGGGATCACACAGATGTGATAGGGAAGGAGGGGGGGGGGGGGATAAAAAAATCATGAAATTCTTGTGTCGTAATTTAAAGATGGCACCTAACTGCAGACTAGATAAACCATTATGACAATTTATGTCTACAATATTACAACCTCCGGTTTTTAGATTACTGATACAAAATTATGTGTACAATCCATTTGAACAATGAACGCAATGTTGCGTATAATTGTATTTTTTATTTATGCTCAGTACATATATATATATATATATATATATATATATACAGAACCATACCTACTTACCTGGTAGATCATCACCTCATCATCATAACATTTTTTGTTATTAACCTTCCTTCATAGCGAACTTGTTTATTATAAAGGCTTTTATAAATTAAATAATAATATTATTATTATTGTAGAAAGCTATTACTATGTGGTTTGACATATTTAATAACATAAAATACTTTTTTTTTTAAAACCACGAGTTTTATTAATTTTTTGAACCGACCGGTTTCGCTTTTCTCAAGCATCATCAGGATACAGTATTAATTTGTACCCTGATGATGCTTGAGTAAAGCGAAACCGGTCGGTTCAAAAAATTAATAAAACTCGTGGTATTAAACAAAAAAGTATTTTATTTTATTAATAATATTATTGATTACATAAAACAATTAAAAATTAAAATGTAACATTATTATTTTTTAAACTTGTCACAGAAATAGAACCACATATTCTTATTCAGGTACATACTTTATATAAATAATAGGGATTTACTCAATGGTATTATGCTAACTGTCGTAAAAAAACTTACTGGAACTCAATTAAAGTTATAAAACCTTGGTTGTTCAAAGAAAGCGGTCACAGAATGAAAGCATTTAAATGTTCTCTTTTACTTTGTCTTTCATAACCAGACCATTATTTCTTGAAAATATGTAACTGTACTTATATTTAAGTCGATGCGATCTCATTACTTATTATTATATATTGTTTGCATACCCACAGCATTTATCAAACGTTACGCGATTTAAGAGAAGAAATGCTAGTAAATTTGAAAAAAACTTTACTTTTAATGAAAGAAAGAACACACTGTAAAACTATTTGAAATTAAAAACTGGTCGAATGTTCAAATTCGATCAATTTGAATAATTTATTGTTGTCTCTTTTTCTAGTAATTTATTTATTACACGCCCTAATGAGCTTTTACATTCTAGTTCTTAAGTTAAGAGTCACAGTTATTTTAAATAAAACTAAAATAATAAAGAAAATATTATACAATAAAAAAATATAACAGCAAAAACGTATATCTTAATAGATAAAACAAAGTCGGGTTAGTTACACTATTAATAACTCGTGAACGGCCGGGCCGATTTTGATGATATTTGATTTGTTGGATTTATCTCCGCCCCGGAAAGAATAATAACTATTAAAACATCACAAAAAATAACGAAAAATATAGTTATTAAGAAAATTCTTTTCCCCATACATTTTTTATGGAACGAATTCTTATATTTGAAAGAGCTGCTGGAATTTTGTGATAAGTACCTATAATGTTGAATAGTGAGTGAGTTCCAAAAATTCAAACCCTCAAATGTCAATGCGCTGATTGTTTTGCTTTTGTTATTAAACTTTTTTTTTTAAATGATTTTATTTGGCTTTCACCCATTAAGGGTGTCCTTGGATATTTCTTTATTTTGAAAATTATTCACATTTTCTTTTCTTTTTACATTATCAGTGTTTTTAAAATTAGTGACATTTTCAGGCTTTTTAAAATTAGTTACATTTTCAGTTTTTTACATCGAACAGATAAATTATAATAGCAAATATAGACGATGGGCTAATACAAATATTCATATGATTATGCAAGTTGTACTAACATACAGAGTTGGTTTTGATAATAATTACAAAATAGTAGAGTAGGAAGATGTACAGGTTCCAAAAAATAGAAACCTATACAATTGTACTACTAACACTGCAGGAACAAATGCATACGTATGGAAGAGAAAGAAATGTGATTGATGCTTAAATGTTAAGGCCATTTTTACAAATAAATTTTGCTAACAAATAGTGAATTTCAGGAGAGTTGATACTAATAAGGCAGGGTACACTGGTAGATATTCAATTTTAGGTTATACCAATTCATGTAGGTATGTAGTTTGGAAATTGGTAATTTATAGGACACTCAAAAAAATTATGGTCTATAGTGTCCTCTGAACCACAATCACAATAAGGCGAATTGACTATTTGGAATCAGGCCAGATGGCTAAGACAACAATATGACCTAAAAGCATTCGAGTTATGGAATAGATGTATTTTTTTATGAATGGAAGTGTGTTTGTGAAACCAGGGCTTAACAGGAAGAGAAGGTTGAATTAATGAGTACTGGTGACCTTTTATCAGAGAGGATGATTTCCATTCAGAGGACTATTGGCGTTGTCCCTTATTTTTTAAAATAGGGAAATAGTGTCTAACAGGAATATGTATACAACTTAATGGACCATGGACAATGATTCCTTAGCAATAGAATCAACCTTTTCATTTCCAACAATACTAAAGTGTCATGGGATCCAAACCAAAACCACTAACACGCTTGAGCCAGCGACATGGAATGGCGAATGCAAGAGGTCTCGGATAGAACAGGTTAGATAGTCACTACTGGAATTGAGAAGGGATGCGCTTATTTTTTGTAGTGAGCTAAGTGAGCTTGAAAGGATGAGATCATTTCTAATGTTGAGAGATTTGACGAGTCGTAAAGCTTCTATGATACTAGAGCTATGCATTCAGCAGAGAAAATGGAACACTATTTGGGAGGTCTGCGTGGGAAACACAATTTCCTGTAAGGTGCATAGATACTGGCTCACAATTCACAATGGGAGTCCGAACTGAGTTTGGAAACATCTGTGAAAAATTTTATATACTTTGGCCAGTTATTTTCATTAATTTTGTTGAATTCTCCATTACTGGATTGAGCTGAGTTTTTTATATTTTTTTTACATATTCCTATAGATTGGTGGACCTTTGTATAGATAGTAAGACTTTCATAGGGATATGAGTATAAAGGGAGATATTCATTGCGATAGAAGTTTTTGGATGCATTCAGGAAAGAGTTGAAAGAGGAAATAGTTGTTGATATTAAACATATAATGCTGCCCCTCTTTCTTACACACTATATGTCAACAGTAAAAATGGGACAAACGGTGAACGTATGTCTACGTCTACACCCCTCCAAAGGAAAAATACAATAATTATAATAAATCTCCGTCACACGTATAAAGAAAATGAAACGCGATTCCCGAAAGTAAAAGTAAGAAAATCACATAAATTATAAATCCGTACCCAACGCCATCTCTGATACTGACAAAAACAAAACGCCGACAGTTAAACATCAATAATTGTTTCATTGTCTAATTTTTAACATAATAAAAAAAAAATTTAAATCAGCTAATAAGTTAACACAACATTGATTCAGATGCGGTAAGAAGTTCGCCGGGTAAGCTAGTAATAAAATAAAATACATTGATAAAAATGATGAGTCTTATATAACTAGATATTCAATATAAACAAAAATTGCAGAAATGATACACCTTTTTGTGTCTAGGTATAATAAAAGAATTGGAATAAACAATGTTTATACTGGTTATTTTTAAGGTGAAATATATCTCCCAGGGTACCTAGCATAGTCGATCGATATAGGTTTTATCGAAAATGTCGGTAACTTGTCAAAGCTCTCGAGCACGACTGCAGGCCGCTAACGAAAAAATAAAAGTTCATGTCAAATAAGTTAGGAACCCTTAGTCGTTGTGAACTATTGTTTGTTTGGTAGCGGCCTGCAGTCGTGCTCGGGAACGATGACAAGTTACCGACATTTTCGATAAAACCTATGTCGATCGACCATGCTAGGTACACAGATCAGAATATTTATTGCCGAGATCGTTAAATCTCGGAATCGGGGAATTTCGGTAGGACAGTGTCCTGGTGTTGTTAAAGTAAAAGGACAGTAAGTGTCGCGTATTAAAACAGGCAAATAAAAACGCTGTTTCTCAGTGACGTTTCGCAAATATATCACTGTCAAAAGTACACGTAAGCACCAATACACACAATTCGAAGAATGTGTTGGTCGCTTAAATTCTGATTGTGTGATCTAATGGAAAATTTTCCCTGTAACATGCAACCTTACATAAATGTATAAAATTTTAATATTAGACCGACTCATGGTTTATATATATTTTTTGTGAACAATAAAATCTGTAATGTTTTATCAATATATTATTTAAAAAAAAACATTTAATTGATCCAAATCTCATTCTTGTGCGAAATCGGGTAAAACACCAATTTAAGAAAAAAGGAATGATAGTTTATGAAAATCATAAGATTTTTACGGAAAATAGTTGCGACACACTATTTTTAATCAATTGGTCCATACATTTCTTTCAGTGAAACCTCCATGTGGCGACATCATACATCAACTAAGTATTTTCTAGGCAGGGCGAGTGAATCTTAAAATTAAAATCGAAACAAAAGTTTGATTTAAAAATTGATTTAAAATTATAATGTGTTTTCGTGATTTATTTTTGGGTTATTGTGTTGTATTGCGCTGTCTCCTTCTTTAGTCTAAATTAAGCTAAAAATAAATCACGATGATTCTCTCGGCCGTGTAAATCTCAATTTATAATGTGAATTATCTCGTAGTCAAAAGATCGGAAGAAGCAAGGCTTTTTACCATTTGGTGTTCTTCGCGGAACAAATCGTCAGTTAATTCAAGTTTGTCCCTTGTTCGTATTGAAAGATCAGTGCAGATCACTTTTCAAACACGAAATTGAGGCAGTTAAAAATACTTTTATTTTATCGATTTCATCATTAACAATTTAAAGAGTTATTGAGTATTAAAAAAAACTTTATTGGAGACAGCGTATCGATAAGTAACGATTAATAGTTTTTTAAAATTTTTACTGATAAAATAAATGCAAACAATTTAAGTCTGCACTTTTGCCACAACATTAAAAAACTTCGCTGGTTTCGCGTATATTTTTAGAAGCTTGTGCAACAAATTAAGGTCAAATTGAATTATTAAGTTATTTCTGAATC
The DNA here is from genome assembly GCA_917563855.2 of Limnephilus lunatus. Lineage (NCBI taxonomy): Eukaryota > Metazoa > Arthropoda > Insecta > Trichoptera > Limnephilidae > Limnephilus > Limnephilus lunatus. The sequence goes on from OU830599.1 coordinate 57,458,402, forward strand.
TTGTGACGTGCTTTTCAGGCTTGCTATTGATCGAAAAAATAGTTTTTTTTTAAATCCCTTATTTTTCCCAATTTTTACATTTGATATATACATACAATGAAATGATATGAGTAATGGGAACCCACCAAGGCGCAGCCTGTGCGTAGATAACATAATTATATAAAATTTATTTTTGTAGCTAAAAAGAAACAAAATTACATCACGGGATTTATGTTGTAGGGAATTTGCAATTATAATCTAGATTTTCGAAGCCAGGAATCGAAATTCATTGGGAAGTTGTGAAATGTCTCTTTGGTGGTTTTATTTTTAGATGAAATTAGGTGCGAAAGTACTAATCTAATATTGTTTTATATCGATGGGCTTGTTGCATTCTGATGGACTTGCAAACACCCCGCGATAACAAATATACCGCGGCGCATTTCTATATACAAATCGATAATTCCACTTCACGGTACACATCCTAAGCCACACCACTGAAACCAAAGTCAAACTGGCAAAGTAAGTTTTTTTTTATGCATCGAAAATGCATATTTCAAATTATGTTGTAACCGTCACGTCGGCCGCAAGGAAAACGAAATAGAACTGTTTTTACATAGCGTTACAATATACCGATTAATCTAATGTATTTTTGGCATTTTTTAAAAACAAATTTTGTTTTTAAATAAATATAATAATTGTATGTTAAACTAAAAGTATTTATAAAGTACTAGCTGACCCGGAGAACTTCGTACCGCCTCAGAATCAATAACTGTTGTGTTAAGTAATTAGCTTAAATTCAAATTCAGTTTTTTTATTAAGTTAAAAATTACACAATGAAGCAATTATCGATGCGTACCTGTCATCGTTTTGTTTTTGTCAGTATCAGAGATGGCGTTGTATACAAATTTATAATTTATGTGATTTTTTTACTTTTCAACTTACTTACGTGAATTGCGTTTCATTTTCTTCATAAGTGTGACGGAGATTTATTATAATTATTGTATTTTTGCATTGCAGAGGTGTAGACATACGTTCTCCGTTTGTCCCATTTTCAACTGTTGACATTGAGTGTGTAAGAAAGAGGGGCAATATTATATGTTTAATAACAATAACTCTTTCCTCTTTCAATTTTCCTGAATGTATCCACAAACTCCTATCGCAATGAATCTCTCCCCTTATACTCGTATCCCTATGAAAGTCTTACTTTCTCTCCAAAGGTGCACTAATTTATAGGAATATGTAAAAAAAATATAAAAAACTCAGCTGAATCCAACAATGCAGAATTCAACAAAATTATTGAAAAAAAATGGCAAAATTATATAATTTTTTTCACAGATGGTTCCAAACTCAGTCCGAACTCCTATTGTGGGGCCAGTATCTATGCACCTCACAGGAAATTGTGTTTCCCACACAGACTTCCCAAAGAGGGTTCCATTTTCTCTGCTGAATGCAAAGCTATCATAGAAGCTCTACGACTCGTCAAAACATTAGAAATCCCCTCATCCTTTCAAACTCACTTAGCTCACTACAAAAAATAAGAATATCCCCCCTCAATCCCAGTAGCGACTCTCTTACCTGCTCTTTTGTATCTTGCTGGCTCAAGTGTCAGTAGTCTTGACCTGGATCTCAGGACACTTTGGTATTGTTGGAAATGAAAAGGCTGATTCTATTGCTGAAGAATCTATTGTCCATGGTCCATTAAGTAGTATACCTATTCCTGTTAGAGACTATTTCCCTATTTAAATAAAGTTAAAACTAAGTTACAACGCCAATGGTCCTCTGAATGGAAATCGTCATCTCTGATAAAAGGTCACCAGTACTCATTAATTCAACCTTATTTTCCTGTCAAGCCCTAGTTTCACAAATACACTTCCATGCCTTAAAAATACATCTCTTCCATAACTCGAATGCGTCTAGGTCATAATTATTGTCTTAGCCATTTATCCAGATTCCACATAGTCAATTCGCCTTATTGTGATTATGGTTTAGAGGATACTTCAGACCATAATTTTTTTGAGTGTCCTATCAATGACTAATTTCCAAACGATACGTGAATTAATAAAACTTAAAATTGAATTCCATACCAGTATTCCTTGCCTTTTTAATCTCAACTCTCCTTAAATTCGATATTTGTTAGCAAAATTTATTTGTAAAAATGGCCTTAACATTTAAGCATCAATCAGATTTCTTTCTTTTCCATACGTACGCATTTATTCTTGCAGTGTTATTATGTACAATCGTAGAGGTTCCTATTTTTGGGAACCTGTACATCTTCTTAATCTACAATTTTGTAATTACAATTAATATCAACTATGTATAACAAACCATATTAATATTTGTATAACTTGTATAATCATACGAATATTTGTCTTGACCCATTTTCTATGTTTGCTAATATAATATGTAAAAAAACATGCTTACATGTAAAAAAAACTGATATGAAAATGTAACTAATTTAAAAAATATGATATTGTAACTAATTAAAAAAAAACTGAAATTGTAAATACTTTAAGAAATGGCCAAGATCACCCTTAATGGGTGAAAGCCAAATAAATAATAATAACAAATGCAAAACAATTAGCGCATTGACATTTGAGGTTTTCTAATTTTTGGAATTCACGCATAGTTCAATATTATGGGTACTTATCACAAAATGCCCGCAGCTCTTTCTAATGGGAGTTCGTTCCATGTAAAATGTATGGGGAAAAGAATTTTCTTAATAAATACATTTTTCGTTGATTTTTGTGATGTTTTAATAGTTATTATCCTTTCCGGGGCGGAGACAAATCCAACAAATGGAAGATCATCAAAATCGGCCGGGCCGTTCTCGAGTTATAAATAGTGTAACTAACCCGACTTTGTTTTATATATTAAGATTGGCATCAGGAACATTGTTTAACAAATACAAATATTGACAATTTTCTTCATAATATAAGTAATAGTAGTTATATTTTTATAGTTGAAAAATAGAAAAAAAAAATTAAAAGAAAAAAAAAAGCGAGATTTTTCCTAGATTTACCTACCACAAATTTAATCAACAGAAATTCTCCTTTCAAATAGGCATAGGTACATTTATTATTTTAAAAATAAAACTAAAAAAAATCTGATTATAGTTACTATATCGCTTAGCTGAATTTACAAAATCAGTTCTATTTTTTTAAATTTCAAAACAAATTTGAGTTCATTGAATGTGACTAAATTCACTCAGGAAAATACTGGTCCGAGCGAGAGATCGCAAGTGATGTATCGTTCTAGGGTCTGCTGTCTGTTTCGTTTTAAAACAAGACGCTTGAGAAGGAAGAGGACGAAACGTCGATGACGTCGTACGAGCTTTCGATGTGACTAGAATATTTTACTTCACACACAGACAACCGAATATAGTATTTTTGATTATGTTGAATAAATGAAATACATGTAAAAGGAAAAGAGAATTTTTAATTAAATTGGTATAAGTAATAAGAGCTTATCATAAGGGATATGAAAGTTTCGATCATAAAAAGATCAGCAATGTTTATTTCGACCGGTAATATGTTCTCTTCCAGAGCACAGTCAATAATCAACATTGACAGATGGCGCGATTGGATTTGGGTCTTTTTTGATATTTTTGTGCCTTTGACAATGGCGGGCAAATGAGATTTTTCTGATGGAATGTTTTTTCGGAATTGTTAATTTGTTTTTTTTTCATGACCTCCCCAAAATCTACTTAACAAGGTTACGAATTTTAATTTCACATGTGAAACGACTGAAGTGAAATCCCTATATTGGAAATTGGAACCAATGAATGATTAACTGATAGAACTGTGTTGTGGTTGGTGGTATGCTCCAACTAAGTCAACATTTATTTAGGTACTATTAAATTAAATTATAAATCAAACTAGCTGGTTCGAGGCATGCGTTGCAAAACCAATTTCACAGAAATAAATTGTTTCTCCCTGCATGTCCTTTCCCGTGCGTCCCCGTTCCCCTCCTACCTAATATAAATAATAAATATCTCCTACCCTCCCGCGTTCCCCTTCCACCTTCCACGCCCACCCTCTCCCCTCTCTCGCTCCGCCGTCCCGCAAACCCTCCTCCCGCGTTCCATATATTCAGTCCCAGTACATTCAGTTTTCAAACAGCTCGCGTGACACTTTTTACGTTTTTTTATTCAAATTTTCATTTTTCGTTTATTAAAAATATTCATTTTTGAATATTATAAGAACAATCAATCAAACTTGGTCCCTTACATAGGTACCTAATTTAAAATATCTATAATTTAAAGAATCCAAAGACAATTCTTTTAATACCACAAAAAACAGCTACCTGCTAAATTCAATTTCATCAAACGCGCGAACTGTAAAACGTGCGAAATTAAAATAGTCGTTAAGTTTTCTGAAATTATTCAATTTTCTGCGCAATTTTCTCAACTTTTCCTTCCTTAAGAATCTTCTACAAAGTATTAGGAAACTTTAAAAAAAGATGAATTACGTAGGTAAAGTCGTTCTGAAGTTATGGCGTGACCAAGGGAAACAGGGATTCATTTATATATATATAGATTCGCACAAAAATATCTCTATTATTTCATGGACGGTTAATCAATTTCTTTAGCCTGTCTGGGGTTTAGGAGTCGCCAGAGGTACATCAGTTTTCATTCAAATCCGCTCAATCCCACGTCTTGAGATTATCTGTTCAGTGTTTGGAACAGGAGATAAAAATATAATTTTTCCATATTTATCTGTGGCGTATAGTGATGTTTTGTGGTCTTGCAAAATCCGGAACAAAATGTATTTAATTTTATTGGAATAACTTTTGAAGGTTATTGGCCGTGGCCGGTTATCTCATATCTTCTGGACTCCGTTATGATTTATGATGGATCCAGATTACTCTGATATTGGTAATCTCAGTACAGGGTGTATTTCAATGATAAGATGTAGGTAGTCTATTGATGTTCATTCCGAGATATGTACAGTATGGTTCTTCTTAGGAAGTCTTAAGGTAAAGAGGACGAATGGTAAACAATTACAACCTTTTATACGGGAATCGAACCCCGGATCTCTTGTCGAGACAAACGTCTTGACTCGGATTTATTAGTGTTATCTTTTTCTGGACGGTACCACGATCTTCTATGTATCCCACATAGCAGAACAGACGTAATGGCTAGGCATAGCATGACACGAGGTATGGTGTTGTTAAATAACGCTTCCAAAACTATTGACATCTTTAACAGTAGTATTGAAGAATTCAAGAGGCATTTAAGTGTTACTATTTAAAGTGTGTCATATGTGTATTGTAAATGGACACATAGTCTGTAATACACAAATTAAAAAAAAAAAACTGTATTTGTTTCGTTTTATTATCACATGGAGTTTTTTTGCTAAATCAAAATGTATCTTTTTAAATTTTTGGGTAAAGTTCGGTTTATGGGCGAAATTCCTAAAAAATAAAACTAGTTATTTTTATACTAACTTTGGGCCGGGGAATCCGAATCTGAAAGAATTAGGTTGGGGCAAGCAAATATAAACTGAATTACACGACTTAAAAATTTTCGATACACAAACAATCTGGAATGAATTAATGACACATCTTTTTATGGGCGATACTCCGAAAGAAGAAATTTAATTATCTTTATACTAACTTTGGGCTGGGAAATCCGAATCTGAAAGAATTAGGTTACACTCGGCAATATTAACTGAGTTAAACGACTGTACAATTTTGAATTCACAAACAATACAAAAGGCCATTTTGGACGCTTTCTGACAATAAATATCATAGAAAAAACCAAAGATATTACATATTAACATATAAAATTAAGTGTTGCCATTAAGCAATAATATCAATAACGTAAAAAAACATGTTTATATATTTCAGTAATTATTTTTTATAAATTTTATTCACTTTTGTATCACAAACCATGTTACACAAACCTAACTTAGCCGCTAAACTACTTGAATACTGGGATGTTTTCTTGCCTTGACGCGAGTAGGCGATACGAAGGGGGCACTTTCTTTTCTATCACAAACCATGTTACACAAACCTAGCGTAGCCGCTAAACTACTCGAAAACTGGGATGTTTTCTTGCCTTGACGCGAGTAGGCGCTACGAAGGGGGCACTTTCTTTTCTATCACAAACCATGTTACACAAACCTAGCGTAGCCGCTAAACTACTTGATTGGTGGTTATTGTGCCTATGCTTACTGGAAATTCATATGTATGTTGATTGTTTAGGTGGAATTTATATACTCATTTATATAGTCATAATTCATCAGGTTAATGTGAGTTATGTGATGAATTATCATGTGAGGAAGTATCGTGTCGAAAGTTTTACGTTATTGATATTATTGCTTATGGCAACACTTAATTTTCTGTAGTTGATCATAAAATATCTTTGGTTTTTTCTATGGCATTGTTGAGAGCGTCAAAAACGTCAAAATTACCTGTAAACTGTGTATGAATTCAAAATTTTGCAGTCGTGTAATTCGTTTATATTTGCTTGCCCTAACCTAATTCTTTCAGATTCGGATTCCCCGGCCCATAGTTAGTATAAAGATAACTAGTTTTATTTTTTAGGAATTTCGCCCATAAACCGAACTTATTCCAAATTTTTTTATAGTAATACCTCACAAGAGTCTCAGCTGCTCCCGTGTGTAGACAGTGAGACTACATATGACATCCCCAATCGGAGTACCTATGTTGTGAGGCTTAAGGTCATGGAGGGGGGAAGGAGATGGGGAAAAGGAAGGTGGGCAAATACCTGGCTGTTCAGATCTGGTCACCAAACACGGCTAACGCCATTTCAAGCAACGTTTCAATTCTGAATGGTGGTCTTTACACCAGGGCGATACTGATAGTATCTTCGATTCTGGAACGTGCCGCAAATATACATTACATTATTATTTAAAATGAAATAATTGTGAAATAACACAAATCATTCAAATAAAATTCGTTTGTCCACGCCTGGATTCAATCCGCGACGTTCCCAAAAGCCTTACCGCTAGACAACGCGGCCGTCCATATATATATTCAAAAAGAACTAGACTATTTTAGACAATATTTTATTTTGTAAAAATGAAGAAAAAAAATAACTCTTTTTAATGAATCCAAACTGATATCATGTTAGACGAATTTTCCACTTTAATTGTTAAATATTTTCAATTTGTGAGGCGGGTGGGTACTGCAGCACCGGGAACCATTTATTGGATAACCATCATTTCTATCATAGGTCACCCCAAGTGGTTCGCAACGTTTGGTGACTTAGCAGGGATGTATGGGTTAATAGGGTGAGATTTGTCGGGGTTTTTCAGGTCCCAGGACTCTCTCGGAGTTCTCTTTGCTCCGCAGTGGGAGGGATGGATCCATACGCCCGTCGCTCCTAGACACACTAACTCCCAGATTCCTCATATGTTTTTCTTCACACGGCATCCCAAATATGACTTACATCCTGAGGGAAATTAGTTTTCTCAGTGCCTCCGGTGTGGATCTAATGTAAAAAAACATACGATAAAGTGAGACACGGTTAATACGTACATTTTAATTTCAAATCAGTTAGAAATCAAATCTTTATCAGTTAGATAACGATGAGAAACCATTCTTCCAGTCATGTAAAAAGGAAAATAAAGCAATTTAAGAGTTATTTCGATAAAATTATTGTAAAATTTAGTATTTCTTTTTCTTTTGTATATCCAAAACTGCGAATCTACAACCCTTTAAATCCAAGAAGGTTTTCAGTTTGGGTGTAATTTTTCAAAAATTCTACACTGAAAAACCAATATTAATATTAACCATTTCCCGTTTGTCTGAATATTTACCCTTCCATTACCAGCAGATGCCGAATATCAAAAAAATTCCGAGGCACTCAGTGGTATACGAAATGATATTGTACGTATAAAACTAAGTCAAATGGGTCTTTGTTTTCCTACGCAATACTCTTTTCAGAGAAGGTTCAGATCTGAAAAGTTTCAGGAGCGTTTCCGCTTTTTACACAGGACATCTTGTTCATAAATTTGGGGCTCAACGACTTGACGGTTTTAACGTGAAATGATAACTTTGCGTCGGCTAAAGTAAACAGACCCTGAAGTGTATACGACAGGGCAACTATTTTATTTTGATGTTGCGAAGTACCAACAGATTTGCAGAAGAAAAACTAAAGAGTAAAAAAAAGGTTAGATTTTTTTCCACAAAACATCGTTAACTTTTGTGAGTCGAATGATTTAAAGAAGAGTGATGTTCTTATATGTTACTGTAAAAGCATGTACTACGCTAAATCTTAAGATTTTCTAATAAATTCTAAGATAATCGTAGGTAAATCTTAGGTTTTACGTCAGAGACACTAACAAACTCTAATGGTAAATGCCCGAAAATCCGTCTCTTTTTTATAAAATCCTTGAATTTACCAACTCATGTTGGTAAGATAAGATTTACTGGTAAAACCTAAGATTTACCAATTTACGGGCTTTTACAGTAACATATAGTAAGAAAAAAAAAAAATTAAAAAATATACAGTCATTATAATCATTTCATCAATTAAATAAAAGAAAACAAAATAAAATGCTATTGTTGTAGTTGCATTATTTTGCCAATACTGCGCCGCAGTTTAAATGCTGATTTTGTGGAAAAATCACCTTTTCAGTAAGAAATTATAACAAACCCATAGAAATACATAATAATGACATGTGTTGGTTAACGTTAACGTTTGTTGTTAACGTTATTAATATAATTTATGTACTTAGTTCTTTTAATACCAGGATTATATGGAGATTGTATTGAAGAACAAACAACATGGAGTCTTTTTTATTATTTAGTACCGCACAAGAGTCAACTTCTTTCAACCGTCTGGAGCCACTGAGACTATGACATCCCTAATACAATAGGGGTATGTTATAAGGTAGTGAGAACGAGATGAATACAGGAAAAAGTACTTAATTAAGTGAAGTAATTAGGGCAAAAGAGATTTACGGAACATTTTTAAGAAGCTGCGAGAAAAATGTACTATATCAAACGTGTAATCTACCAATAAACAGCAAACAGCTTTATATGTCATTTTCAATAGCCGCCCGAGAGAGGAATGGTAGCGATTGTAAGACGCCATATGTATTTATGGCATTACCCCTTCTTTGACCATTCTGTCATGTCACTTACAAACAGCGTCATGTGACCTCTATGACTGGCCGATAGGCAATAATGGCGACTTCAAGACGCCATGCGTATATACGCCATAACCCCCACTCTGACCATCCCAGGCCAACCGCGCGGCCGTAGGTTTGACCTCACCCCCTCTCTCCCTACTTCGATCTAGAGCGGCCAGCCAATGACGAAGCTTGTTTCGAAGTGGCCGCCAACCGCTGCATGGCGGCTCTCTTATGAACATTTTTGTGTAAGATTAATATTGAATTTATGCAAGTTTTGCTAGAGTTATTTCAAATAAAATTATATAGATTAAAAGGCTGGACTTGCGTCCGTACTGTTAAGATAAAATTAAATATGTTAATGTTTCCATTCAATATATATATTGGTTTTTTCATACTGACATCGGGCTAAAACCCCACTCGTTAACATTGTACAATTTTTAATGAATTTAATAAAATTGCTAGAATGAAGTGGTTTACATGAGATAGAGCGGCAAAAGGAGTAGTTTTGTTTATATAATTCAATTTTATCATTCCATTCTTGTATAAGGATACATGAAGCTGCAAAGAAATGCGCCAACGCTCAAGCAGTAATCCTGTCAAATACGAACCAATATTGCGCGCGGTCACGCGGCCGCGTATATATAGAGCGTCAAGCTCTGTTCAAATCAGTCTCACTCGAACTTTTATCGTCGCGTCTACTCTCGCCACCTCTATCTTCTTGGACCGCTTCTTCCTGCCTGAACTCTACAATTGTCTTTGACTTCCGACCTTGCACTTCCTTGGATAGCTGAATTCTCTCTCCTCGGATACTCACAGCAACCGGACCAGGCCCTGAGTGTGCACAGCAGCCCGCCGACTAGAAAACCAGCACCCGTATTTTACAGTCAATATAGAGGACATAAGTCCGATATATGTACATCTACATATAATCAGTGATTCTTAACATTATTTGGATTAAAAAAATGTAGTAATTTTTGTACAATAATTATTACAACTTCATTTTACGATTTAAGAGTGGTTGGAGACTATATAATTGATGTATTACAAAATGAATAAATGTAATAAATTATTAGTTATTATTGATACCGTAGTTTTATGACGATGAAACAAATTAAAACATAAATGTACGTATTGAAGAGTCACTGTATAAAAAAGTACCTAAAAATTGTTTTGTAATAAATTTAAAAGTAAATGTGTAGATATTTTATTAATTACTAGCACAGGCCCGTGAAAAATTACAGGATTATATAATTGTAGGATTTGTGAACATTAAAATATTGCCTGAGATCACATTGCCTTTCATAAACAAACATTCTCAATGTTTTTTTTTCGTTGTTAGTTTTTGGGGTGTTATGCCGTGTTGCGCTACCTCCTACTATAGCCGACGTTTCGGACAGCGTTGCAGTGTCCATCATCAGGGCAGATCCGGTAGATCCGACGATGTGTAATTGTTAGTGTAAAGTGTGTGATTATTTACTTGGAAGCGATACCGTGTCGCCAGCTTCAATTCACTACGAGCTGGTAGGTATTTCAGGAGAAAGGGAACTGCGATTTTAGTGAAAGCGCAGTATTTACGTTAGCCTGGGGTCCGTCCATGTGAGAATTGCCGACGAAAGTGGCGCCATCCTTATTCTAGAATTAGACAACAGAGTTCAAGTGGTTAAAGCGGAAGTAGCCAATATAAGCAAAAAAGGTTTTATATAAAAACAATCCCACCAACAAAATTGACCTAAAGACAAGGGAGTTAATAAAAGCTTCCAGTATTAGGAAAGAGGATCGATCTGGGCTTTTCGTTAAAGCCTCCAGAACTCCTGCCCTGTACGGTCTTCCAAAAATACATAAAAAGGATATCCCAATGAGACCGATTGTCAGTGCTATTGGTGCACCGACGTACAAACTTTCCCAATACCTTTCGAGATTACTACAGATGCAAACTGGAAAAACTGAATCCTGGATTAAGGATTCTGCAGATCTGATCAGTAAGCTCAAAAGGGTTAAGACTGAGGAAGGAGATATCTTAGTCAGTTTTGACGTAGTGTCCCTTTTCACAAACGTACCACTAGAAGACTCCATGACAATGCTCAAGGAGATCTATGAGGAAGACATTTGCAAACTTTTTGAACACTGCCTCAAAACGGGATATTTTGCATTCCAGGATGAACTTTTTGAGCAAGTGGAAGGAGTTGCGATGGGCAGTCCGTTGTCGCCAGTACTAGCTAACTTTTTTATGGAGAAGTTTGAAGAAGTGGCACTCGACACAGCCTCGGCTGTTCCCAAGGTATGGTGGCGTTATGTCGATGATGTCTTCGCCATTTGGCCTCATGGAACAGAAAAAAATTAAACAAATTTCTGGATCATCTTAATTCACTCCACAGTAAAATTAAGTTCACAATGGAGCTGGAAAACGACGATAAAATCCTGCCTTTTCTAGATGTGGAGGTGATGCGAAAAGAAGATGGTAATCTAGGACATACAGTATATAGAAAACCAACGCATACAAATCGGTATCTACATGCCGATTCGCACCACCACCCAGCGCAGAAGAAAGGACTTATCCATACTTTGGTGACCCGAGCGACCAGAATATGTGAAGAAACAAAACTTGGAGCAGAACTTATAAAGCTGACCGATGCACTGGAGCGCAACGGTTACCCGGCAAGTCAAACAAGGCAAATTATAAGAGCCAAATCTACACCGAACGAAGACAGAGTTGAACAAGAGTCAAAAGCCTGTGCTTTCCTGCCTTTCGTTCACAATGTGACAGACAGAATTGCCAGGCTGTTGAGAAAAGAAAGCATCAAGACTGTCTTCGGAACCACTACTAAAATCCACGACCTACTGAGGTCTGCAAAGACCAAGTTTCCTCTGGAAGCAGATGGAGTGTATAAACTCAGCTGTTCCGGATGTGACAAAGTTTATGTAGGCCAAACAGAGCGGACGATTTCCAAAAGGATAGCTGAACATTTTCGTGCTTGTAAACTCGGCCACCCTGATAAATCGGCAATCGCCGAGCACTTAATTGAGACCGGCCATTACTTTGGATTCGTTCCTGAGGTCCTGGGAAGACCCAAAACTTACAGATCACGCCTGATTACGGAGGCTATCGAAATCTACAAAAATCCAATTAATATTAATAGAGACGACGGAGCTAAGCTCAACAGCTCTTGGTATCCGGTAATTGACGGCTACACCAAAGCTAAACGCAAAAAATACCATGTCTAAGTATACTGTAATATCATATAATAATACAATATAAAGGTATAAAACCTTTTTTGCTTATATTGGCTACTTCCGCTTTAACCACTTGAACTCTGTTGTCTAATTCTAGAATAAGGATGGCGCCACTTTCGTCGGCAATTCTCACATGGACGGACCCCAGGCTAACGTAAATACTGCGCTTTCACTAAAATCGCAGTTCCCTTTCTCCTGAAATACCTACCAGCTCGTAGTGAATTGAAGCTGGCGACACGGTATCGCTTCCAAGTAAATAATCACACACTTTACACTAACAATTACACATCGTCGGATCTACCGGATCTGCCCTGATGATGGACACTGCAACGCTGTCCGAAACGTCGGCTATAGTAGGAGGTAGCGCAACACGGCATAACACCCCAAAAACTAACAACGAAAATGCTTTTGGCCGTGAAAATCTAAAAACTTATCATTCTCAATGTTCTTTAAACAAAATTAAATTTTTTTGTTGACAAGTTAGAGAAAATAACTTTTTTTTCTCTATCGAATCAATGACTAAATGAGAGGACTTGGCAGACCAATAAAACATTTACATATTTGTAATAAACCATCAATAATTTATTATTTTTAATGTTAATTCCTCGCAAGAGTTCTGGAATCTTCATTTTGGGTATGTTGTGAGGCTGAAGGTAGTGGGGAGGGGAACGAGAAGGGTATGAGGAAAGTGGAAAGTTCCTGGCCATTGTGAAAGAACACAAATTATTCAAATAAAATTTATTTTCCCACGTCGGTATTCATTTCCGCGACCTTCGGATTACAAGCCAATAGCCTTTCCCCTATACCACGCCGGTCGTCGCCTACAAAAGTCAACAGGCAACGAACGATACAGTGAGAAATAATTTTTCTACAGCAAAAAACGAAAACAGTTGATAGACATCGAACTTTGAATTTTTAACTTTTTTTTACTGTGCACCACCTTCTTGTTAGCCTTTCAGTAGTTAGCAGTTAGAAGTTGTAACAATAAATTATGAAAGTTTATTTGAAAAGTTGAATCAACCAGCTAGTTCTAACAACGTTAATTTTGTTTATTTCTTTTCTGCTTTTACGCTCTTGTTAAAACTTGTCACGTGCCGAAGTGAAAAAGATTTTTTCTACCAGTAAATATCGAAGTTCGGCGACAAAACCATTATTATCCAAGTACATTTGTAAAATTGACAACAAGCTTAACATTATTTCGTTAGAAAAAGAATCGTACATTCAAATGATATCTCCCAAAAAATAATGAATGTACGCCTAACCGAATTTTTTTAAAATTTTGTGTGATGGAAGATTTTTACGGCTATAAGAATTGAATACCTCCATGAAAGTTAGTTTTACACCTTCATATTATATATATCAAATATGGTAAAAAATAACAACGCAGCATGGACCTTGGTCGAAGCAACGCAGATATTTATAACTTAACTATATATAACTTACTAATGTACAGCATGTAATTTGCGTAGGATTTTAACCAGCGATTTCTACGCATATTTGGAGTACATATGTGTACATAAATATACTGTTCGATGATATTTTTCCTATAAAAAAAAATCAATCACACTGGTCCCACTGCTGCATGTCGCGACGGGACTACGTCATACGCGAGCTGTTTCGTATGTTACCGGGCTGCTGGAACGAGACGAAGTGCTTATCACGTGACCCGCTGGTCTATTCCCGACTACTCAGTTGCGACGTGTTATTGAAAAATATTTTTATAGTTTAAGGGTCATTAACCAGTTAGCGGCCGAGAATTCAAATTTCGTCGAAAGGTGTTCTTACAATCGTACAGGGCGGTTTCAACGATAAAGATTTATTATTCTCCGTACCAGCTTTTTTAATTAAAAACTGAATATCGATTTAATTTCTTTCAAAATTTGCTTTAATTTATACCTACATTCAAAAATTCCGAAAGGCGTGATGATAAAACTATTAAAATTATCAATTTTTGTAATTATTTTTTGATCACAAGTATTTATAATTTTTCAATAATGTCAAAGCAAAATAAGAATGTAAAAAAAATCTTAAATATATAAGTTTGTAAGACCGTAAATAAATAGACAAACTGAAATATTTTCGTCACAAAACACGTGCGCGGCTCTAACTAAAACTAAAATTGTGAAACAGCTTTCCCAGAAAATTTATTGATTTAATTTACTGGATGATTATATGATTTGAAATGTGGGTTGTATAATACAAAATTTTGTTTGAAAATTTAACAAATATGCCAACGACCTACGCTATAACCTTATTACGTATTGTGTATTTATATGTATTGTGTATAATTTTGTTAATGAAATGGAGCTCGGGTAAACCACCTCAGCACGGGTAAACCACCCAGTGAGGCCAACATCATTGAATTGTGTATAAAATGTAAATATATTGCATTAAATAAATAAATAAATTATGCTAACAATTAACATATTTTCTCATAATTTTAAACATAACTTTACTACATAATAGAACAATCTTTTGAAGTCAATTTATACTTTTTTGTGGAAAAGAGTCAAAACGGCTAAAATTTTATTTAAAAATGACATATTTCAGGTTTTGTCTGGTTATTTCCTCTTCAATGGAAAAAATATATTACCGGACACCAAAATGACATCTACATTTTTTATTCCAAACTTGTTAAAAAATCGCTGGTTAAAATCCTTCGAGTATGTGCGTTCCCATGCGTTCCACTCTGTGTATATGTCGGTGGCCGATCGTAAAATCAGGCAGATCATGATGTAAAGTGCCGGGCGGCTGATCGTGAAATGCCTCAGGCGCATCATGATTGGCCTGATTTAACGATATTTTATACTAGCTAACGTCTCCTTGGACTGTGACGTTTTACTTGTTTTGAATCTCGGAATAAAATTATGGGTTTGAATGAAAATCAAACAACCCCGTATTTTATTAAAAAAATAATTTCCGGAAACACGGACGTTTGTTGAAATAAAATAATCTTTAAAAAGCTAGTAAGTTACCCGCCTTACTAGACGATGTCGGTTTTTTTTGCTATTTTATTATTTTATGCTTCCGATGACGTCCCCTAACTGTCAATTTCTCGGGCGGCGATCACGTTCCGGCCGGTACCGGACGACTTCAGAGTCAAAGATAAAGGTTCCTTCAAATTTTTTAAAAAACCTCAAGCAATATCACTCACAGCTACGCTCGATGATTACCATATATTCCTTTTGACTTTCGGTACAAGTCACATTATGTTCAGTATAACTTATTGCTCATTGTTATTGGTTTAATGACACGAAGAATATTCATTTTGTTGGTTTGTTTTTGTTAAGAGCCATTTCGTAATTTCATAAATTTCGTCGAATGATGATCTTGCGATCGTAGCCTTGCAACTGTACAGGGCGGTTCCGATGAGAAATATTAATTATTATTCACACCAGCATTTTAACGTAATAACGCATGATCGGTTATTTCATTCAGAATTTGCTTTGATAAATACCTTCATTAAAACTATTAAAAAGATGTACTTTTGGTAAGTATTTTTGATCATTAGCATTTTTAATTTTTCAATAATGTCTAAGCAAAATAAGAATGTTTTTTTTATATATATATATATATATATATGTGAAGCGCATGGTTTGAGGTCATTTATTCTACCTTGCCGATACTTCAGGGACATTTGTATACTTTGAGGACAGGCCCAAAGTATCTGACCCCGAAGTATCGTTTTGCATTATATATGTAATGCATAGTTTGAAGCCATCTTCAAAATCATACACAACGCATTCTTTGGGCCATAAGTTGTAAAATATGTAATAGATGTCACTAGCGTATCGTTCTTTGATTTTGGAAATTTCGATTGGAAATGAACTTTGCTAAGAACCTAGATACATACCTACTTTACGTTTATATTCTTTTTTAGTTTATTTATGTCGGAGAAATTTGCATTTTCAGAACAATTTTATTTTTTTATTTAGTTAAATCATTTTTTCTCATTAGATATTTATATGAATAAATTAACATGGTATATAAAAAAAAAATTAAATAATCCAATAAAAATATTTTATATTTTGCTTTGTGCAAATAATAATCTCGAAAGCACAGACGCAATATGGGCTTGCTGTGTCTGTTCTACAGATATTTCAATGGAGCCCGCTCTAAGGAGCTTGCAGCATTGATCCCCGGTGCACCGGTGCACGTGCGTGAAACTCGAAGACGCGGGCAAAACACCCTTGCACAGTTGATGTTGGCTTTATGAGAACGGCTCGTTTCTTCTATTCGTTTTTGTGTAAGTCGGCTCGTATGCGGAACGAGCTAACGGTATCTGTTTTTCCTCCCTCATATAATCCGGGCCTCTTCAAGACCCGCATTAACAAATCCCTTCCTACAGCCCCTACCTTAACCCGCCTCACAACGCTGCCCAACCGGGTGGTGACATAGTTCCCCTGTCTATACAATGTAAGGACGGGGGCTCTCTTGTGAGGTGTCACATAAAAAATAAAAGTTTTGTATGATTTTTTTTATACATAGGTAACATTAATAAATGACTTTTTTTAACATTAACTCCACACGGCCCGGAGGAAATAATTTCTCTCAGGGCCTATAATATCATCTTTGGGGATGCTGCGTGGAGGGTCGTTTTGAGGAGAGGCAGGAGTGAACATGGGCCTTGAAGAGACCCATGTTGTAGGAGGAAGGAACCACAGAGGCCGGTAAATCATTCCACATCCGAGCTGTTGAACTCAGGAACGAGTCGTAGAAGCGACCCGTTCTCGCGTGACAAATTTCAACCGTGTAAATATGTTGGGCGCGCGTTTCCTGACTATTTGCCGGTGCCGGTCAAGGGTTTTTTGAGTTTCTTCAGGAATTTTGGGGCTCCACCCCAGGAGGCTGACATATTTTATTATTATATAATATAATTAATCAATTTGTTTCAAAGTATATATAAATGAGGGCACACACACCAATACACAACCTAGAAATTTGTCATTCGTCATAATACAACCTGAACCTACAACCCGCGACAGGAGTGGAGGTCGTGGAGGGTGGAGGAATCCCCAAACAAAAACATCCCAAAAATCAGTTTGTAATACTGGTCCAGATACTACACTTTGATCTTAGCCAACAGGCCGAGAAGAGAAGCGATGCTTGACGGCAAAATTGGAAAGCCGGGTTTAAACGTACATTCTGAAAGCGTTCGTGGCGAGATGCGAACGGAAGTGGCGCCATCTTTGAACGGCAATATATATTATAATTTTATTTGTTTGAATGATTGGACACTGGACAGCCTTATTATATTATAAACTAGCTGACCCGACGAACTTCGTACCGCCTCAGAATCAATAACTGTTGAATTATATTCATTTTTTTTATTAATAAAATTTCATAATTACACAATTAAGCAATTATCGACGCGCAACTATCCGTAATTTTGTCAGTATCAGAGATGGCGTTGTGGATGGATTTATATTTTTTGTGATTTTCTTACCTTTTCAACTTACGGGAATTTGGGAGGCGGGTACGGGTGCCGCCGCCCCGGGAATCTTTTATTGGATAATCAACACCTCTGCCATAGGTCACCCCAAGTGGCTAGCTACGTTTGGTGATTAACAGGGGTGCCCGGGCTCACGGGGTGACTTTTGTCTGGGTCTTGGCGGCGGATGCGTCTGCCCACCTGCTGATCTTTTGACCTTTCCAGTCGGACTCTCTCGCCCCTTTGCCTTGCACCGCAGTTGGAAGGATCGATTCATACGTCCGTCACTCCCGGACACACTGACCCCCAGATTCCCACCCACCCCTCATACCTTTTTCCTTCCCAGAACTTCCTATCCTCCCCTTGACCCTCCTCACAGCATCCCCTAAGATGACATAGGTCCTGACAGAAATTATTTTCCTCAGGGCCTCCTGTGCGGAGCTTACATATTTAAAATCCGTTTCATTTCTAGTCACTAATAATAGGCCACTTGCATTGATCTCATAACGACTTGGAAAAAATTGTGTGGATAGATTTTTTTACTAAGATTACGAAAATGTTAGTAACTTTTTTTAGATATGTATAGTTTTATTTTATTTTTAAATAAATAAATCCTATATTTGAGCTTGTGACGTCACTACTTGAAAATGTCCCGTCTCCGATTATGTTCCCTTAATTTTGTAAAATTCTTTGTAAATTTCAAATACTTACGTATTTTGTATTTGTATTTCAATTACTTCCTAAAAATGTATTTTGTAATTGGTATTTCAATTACCTGATGCTGAGGTATTTTGTAATTTATATTTCAAATACTTATGGCTTCAAAATACATTTAAAAATACATTTAGCGATCTTAATAATGATAATGAAAAAAAATAAATTGACATAGATAATACATAGACTAAAAACGCTAGAATCCAGAGCAAGATATGTTAATATTTATTTGTCGTTTTCATCGTTCGCGGTATTTATTCATGAATACGTGAGTTTATTGATAATGGATGAAAAAGATTATTTTTAATATTTAATTATGGAGACAATATTAGCGAAACTCAATCAAAAATCTGGAGACAGAAAAATCAGAAAAAGATATTGGTTCCACTGGGGCTCATTCCGAAACTAACTGCTAACTGTACCTCAGATGGGCACAGACACCGTCTACGATTAATTGTATTTCGAGTCGAAATCGTCGAATCTGTCGAAATTTTCGACAGATTATGGGTGAGGTGTCACGTTGCGCACATATTATTTATTACGAATATTACTTTGAAGTTTTGTTTTTGAAGAGCAACGAGTTATTTTGATATCAACTTTGATAGAATTATTGTCTGATATGGACGAAAAATATAACTATATCTTTCGTCGGATTTTTCGGAACTGGCGAAATATCATTATCAATATAATATAATGAAGCGCGCTAAAAATTGGATATACCTATGTATTTTTAAATCCGTTGACATATTTCCGGAATACATGTATAATAATAACATATATGTATTAAAGCATAATTATACATAGGTACATACCTATCGTATAATTTATCATCCGCTTCCTTGAAAGAGGTGTAATAAAATATTTTGTAGGTAAGTCGGTGCCAGTCACGGCGCGCTAGGGCTAGGTTTATTATACCTACTGACTTATGCATATGGTTTCTGTTTCCGCCACGCAAGTAATTTTTGTTTAGGCAAGGAATATTACCTATTTTTTGACAAAATATTTTTCTTGCGATCTACGATTTTTTTACATTTTTTTTTTAAATGCCAACTTATGTATTAATCCTTTGCGCAGGAATACGTAAAATCTTATCAAAATATTTCAAGTATTTTAGTTGATATAAGGAGGATAGTAATTTTGGGTACTACCTTCGGCCCCACTTGGCTGCGGAAGAGTTAAAAAACCCTCCACACAAAATCCCCAAAGATGACATAGGCCCTGATTGAAATTATTTTCCCCAGGGCCTCCTGTGTGGAGCTCATGAAAAAAAAATGATTGCAAGATTCAACCCGAACTAAATGCTATCTAGATTTTTAATATGCGACATCGACATTTAATACATACAATTTGAGAGGCGTAATTAGGGTACCAGGTACCACCGACCCAGGAACCTTTATTGGATAACCAACACCTCTGCCATAGGTCACTCCAAGTGGTTCGCTACGTTTGGTGATTTAGCAGGGGTTCCCGGGTTCATGGCGTGAGGTTTGTCTAGGTCTTACAGGCGGATGATCAGGACACACCGAACCCCAGATTCCCACCCACCCCTTAAAAACTTTTCCTTCCAAGAACTCTCCTCTCCTTCCTTTCCTTAAAAAAAACTCCACACAGCATCCCCAAAGATGACATAGGCCCTGAGGGAAATTATTTTCCTCATGGCCTCCTGTGCGGAACTCATATAAAGAAAAAAAAATCTATTGACCTTTTCTGCAAGTCTAGGATGAATATTTTTATTTTTATTCACAAAGTTAAAAATAAAAACAAAAAAATATTTTTAAGTTAATCACAGTAGAGCGCACTTGAAGTGAAATAATACAAAACTGCGCACAAATGTCATATTATTATTATTATCTGTATAATATATTTTGCATATTTTTTGTTGTTGTTCACGCATCCGGTCCAAGGCGAGCAGAAAGTTTGTTTCAAACGTACCATTTCAACTGTAGATAGGCGACCTTTATTACGCGGTGCCTTCAGAAGCTAGACAGGGCACATTCAAATAACACGTGATATTCTGCGGAAGGACTCCGTGCTCCGTTGCAGAAGAAGAATTCTTACGGTAGTATAATTATTATTAATAATAAGAATTAATAATATATTATTGTAACATATTGTATTGTACTTCTTCTAACATAAAAGATAATTTCGAAAAAAAAAACAATGAGTAGAATTAACAGGTACCTACCTACTTACCTAACAAGTAATAAATATATTTGGAAATATTATAAATATAATAGGTACGTATTTTCAATTTGGTAGACCAGCATGGGCACCGCCACCACCGCCACCACCGCCCCGGGAACCATTTATTGGATTATCTACACCCCTGCCATAGTCCGCCCCAAATGATTCGCTACGTTTGGTGACTTAGCAGAGATGCCCGGGTTCATGGGGTGATGTTTGTCTGTTTCTTGATGCGGTGGATGTGTTAGCCGACATTATTTGTGGGGAGGGAGGGAGGGAATTTTGACCTCTCCAGCCGAACTCTCTTGCTCTTGACCCATCGACTTGCACCGCATTGAGAGGAATGGATTCACAAGTCCGTCACTACTGGACCCACTGACCCCCAAAATCCTCCCAACCCCTCATACTTTTGGCGGGTATGGGTACCGCCGCCCCGTGAACCAATTATTGGATAACCAACACCTCTACAATGGGTTACCCCAAGTGATTCACTACGTAAAGTCAGCTTACGTAGCAGGGTGTCCGAGTTCATAGGATGGGGTTTGTCCGGGTCTTGGTGGCGGATGTGTCTGCTCACCAGCTGCGTATGTATGAATCTGTCCCTCCCACTGCGATACAAGGCGATGTACCGAGAGAGTTTGCTGGAGAGGTCAAAAGGTCTGTCTCCACCAGTCTGTCCTGATCCGGCATGCCACGGAGTTGGTGGGCAAAAGCATCAGCCGCCAAGATCCGGACAAACCTCACCCCCTTGGCGGCCCTTGGTCCTCTGCTACGAGTAAGTCACCAAACATAGCGAAACACTTAGAGTGGCCTTTGTATGGGTCTTTGTTATCCAATAAATGGTTCCCGGGACGGCGGTACCCAAACCCCCAAGCTAATTTGAAATGACTTTAGTCGTTTTGTTACTAGATCAGAATAGCCAGGTACTTCCCCACCTTCCTCTACCTATCTCCTTCCCCTCCCCACTTACCTCGAGCCTCACAACATAACCCAATTGGGGATGCCATAGTCTCACTGGCTCCAGGCGGGAGCACGTGGGACTCTTGTGCGGTATTCACATTAAAAAAAACTATGGAACATGAAGCAATATTATACTACGACAAAGATATACATATAGTATAACTCTATGTACTACGAGCATCATGTTATTACCGAACAACGAAACCGAAGCTTTTCGTATGACAACATTATAATATAGGATATTTTATAAAAAATAGCGACATTAAAAAGAGACAGACACATCCATTTATAGGAGTTAGCTTGCGAGAAAATGAGAAAGTATAATCGGTCTCCTCTTTGTGCGGTACTTCGGTAGCCTCCCCACTCTTGTTTACTTACATACGTTTTTAGAAGGTTTCTCTTCTATCGCGTGTGAATCGAACACTCTGATGTTTTGTTGTAAATACCTACAAACATAAGAGTCACAACTGCTCCCAACCGCCTGGAGCCAATTGGGATACGTACGAGTATGTTGTGAAGCTGAAGCAAGTCGGGAGGGGGAAGGAGATGGGGAAAAGAACAAATTATTTTTCATTAAGTATTCCCAAAAAATGCATTATTTGTTAAATTAGAACGTTTCCTATCGTTTTTTGAGTAGAAAAATAATTGTGTTTTTTGTGTACTTCAGAAAAAATATAAGCGTAAAATACATTTTTTTATTATTTAGAAATGATTTTTTTAACACAGGAGGACCTGGGGAAAATAATTCCCTTTGGGACCTATGTTATCTTTGAGGATGCTATGTGGAGGGTCTTTTTATGAAAGGAGGAAGAAAAAGATATGGGAAAGTGAAATTTATAAGGGGTGGGTAGGAGTTTGAGGGTCAGTGTTTAAGAGTGACGGGTGTATGAATATATCCCTCCCACTGCATTTTTAGAAGCAGTAACTAGCAGTTACGAGAGATGAGAAGGTTGATAAAAATATTGAAAGAAGGGTGAATGCAGGTAACTCTATAAATGGAGGACTGAACGCCGTTGACACCAACAAAAAACTGTTAAAAGAAGCTAAACTAGCCGTCCATAACGGAGTGCTTGTACCTACCCTGATGTATGGCAGTGAGGCATGGAACTGGCAGAGGAAGGATGAAAGTAGACTGCATGCGGTAGAAATGAGATCCCTGAGGCCAATGTGTGGTAAAACCATGTGCGATCGTGTGAGAAATGTGGAGATCCGCAAAGAATGCAAGACCGATGTAAGCGTGATGTGTAAGATTAAGAAAGGGACGGTCCGGTGGTTTGGGCATGTGAAGCGAATGAACGAGGAAAGAAGTGTATAGAGAATAAATTATGCAAATGTGAAGAAGAGGCAGAAGAAGTCGAGGACGCTCAAAGACATGGCACGACCAAGTGAATCAGATACTTGAGTCGGGCCATGTCAAGAGTCAGAATAATAGAAGAGCATGTATGAGACGATGTATGAATGTGAACGAGGCAATGAATGTGTGCCAAGAGCGAGTCGTTTGGCGGTCCGTCCTCTCTGCCTACCCCTGCCGCAAAACGGCGTGATGGTTAGTTAGTTAGTTAGTACCTAACTAGCAGTTTTTGCTGCTAGGCTCTGCGGGGGGCGGACAACCCGGCAATAGCTTTGTAATAAAATCCACGTACTTTCCCTCAGGGCCTATGTCATCTTTTGGGATGCTGTGTGGAGGGTTTTTTAAGGAAAGAAGGTGAGGAGAGTTCTGGGAAGAAAAAGGGTTACCGGGGTGGGTAGGAATCTGGGGTTCAGTGCGTCCTGGTCATCCGCCTCCAAGACCTAGACAAACCTCACCCCATGAACCCGGGCACCCCTGCTAAATCACCAAACGTAGCGAACCACTCGGGGTGACCTATGGCAGAGGTGTTGATTATCCAGTAAAGGTTCCCGGGGCGGCGGTACCCATTCCCGCATCTACTAATGTCACATAACAAAGTCGGTATTTGCTTCTTATTAAACATGTGTAATAATTACCCACGGGGAAATCTATATGTAATTGCTTTTTGTGATTACCTTCAATTTTATACTTAACTGATTTATGTACCTAACCTGTGTTGATTTCCCTAAAATAAAACAAATAGGAATGACAGTTTACAGAATAATTAAAACGATAAACAAAAATTTAAAAATTAATTTACCTGAGAATAAACGTGTATTACCTATGTTACGCAATAAATATAATTACATATTGATAAAAAATAATTATATTTGTTGCGTAACAATTATTTTTTACTAATATTATTAACTTATAATATGTTACGCAATAAATGTAATTATTAATAAAAAACATATTTTAATAAATAATTAAATGCGTAAACACCCCTTTCATTGTAGAAATATATTTTGTAAATTGACACGCTGTAAAAGCATTGTTCAAACGAACTGTCCCCGGGCCGCGCTTTTCTACGAGGTGGCGTGGCGCGTGGCACACTCGGACGGCACGTGATATATGGCCGATGTAACAGTAATAAAACGAAGGGCCGCAATTCGGCTCTCGTTGCATCCCGCATCCGCATGAACTGTACATCATAATTATGAAGTTATTCATTGATATCTTATTAACCGCCTGTTTAATTATATCATTTTTAAATACTTGTTGTCGTGTTTCTTTTTTTTAATGTAACCAAAACGATTTTTAAACCAGATAGGTATATTTATGTTTGAAATACTGAAGTTGCAAAAAAGCATCTGCAGCCAAGACCCCAACGGACCTCACCCCATGAACCTGGACCCACTGTTAAGTCAACACAACGCCATCTACTTTAATAACGCCATTGCCTAACCTTTATTACCAATGCCATCTGTTAATTTGCATAGCCCGCTGCTCGCTGTGTTCACCAATTTACACAAAACCTTGACAAATTATATACCTAAACCTTTCTCATAAATCACTTTATCTATTGGTGAAAACCGTGTGAAAATCTGTTGCGTAGTTTAAAAGATATAAGCGTACAGACAGCGGTAGCGACTTTGATTTATACCATTATACGTCAATGATACTATGTAATAAAGTTATAAGATACGCCAAAATCATAAAAACCAGAGCCAATTCAGTACTTTCATGAAGATATCCGTAAACTGGGTACTTGAAAATATAAAAATCCGCAGAGATACTCGTATCAAAAACATATTAATTTTGTTGATCTGTGTAATTATTGGTTAATTTTTATTTTTTCTTACATTAGCTCCACACCTGAGAAAAAATCCCTAAATGCCTTTGTCATCTTTTGGGATGCTGTATGATGGGTCTTTTTAGGGAAAAGAAGGAGTAGTTCTGGGAACGAAAAAGATTTTTGTTCATATGAAGATTATGAAGCAGTGATGTGACATTATAATTTAAAATAAAACAAAACTTTGTAAGCACCACTTTTATTTTTATACTTTATGCCGACCGGGTTTCGCTACAACCGTAGCTTCTTCAGGGCAGTATAATACTTTACTAAAAATAGTTACATGTATAAAAATTCCATAAAAGTCCTATACTAAGATTGTTCCCTATTGACAAAGAACACGCTCGTTCCCTTTCTAATTCTCCTTCTACAGTTATGCCGTCTTCCTATCCCACTTGATGAGTCCATCCCAATCTGTTTGTTAAATCATATATATTATTATCTGTAACACACATGACTAATTTCGAACATCTTTGATTTCGAAAACATTTGTATGGCTTAGCACCTCTATAGTAGGTATAACTCTATGATTATGTTTATGACTAATGAGTCTAATGACTAATGAATGACTAATGACTAATGACAGCTTTCATTTTTGTTCTTCGCGCTATGAGAAAAATGGTGAAATGCGAAGTTGTAAATTAATTAATATTAAATACTTTCTAAAATTATTTTTCGATCAAAATTACTTATGATTTGTCAATAATGTCTTAGCAAAATAAGTATGTAAAAAAATCTGAAATATATTCGTTTGTAAGTGCGCAAATAAATAAACAAACTGACCAATTTTCGCCAAGAAACACATGTACGTATATATTTTTTAATAATTTTATTTAAAATAAAATTAACAATTTGAAACATAAGTATGCTAGATAATGTATTGATTTATTTTACTGCATAATTATATGATTTGAAATGGGTGTTGTATAATGCAAAATATTTTTTGAATATTTAACAAATCTGCCAACGACCTATGGTATAACCTTATTATACTAAAAATGAACATTTTTTCTCAAAATTTAAAACATAACTATGCTAGAAAAAAGAACAATCTTTCGAAATCAGTTTACTTATAATTTTTTGTCATACGTCTAAAATCTGATTTAAAAATGACATATTTCTGGTTTTCTCTGGTTGGTGAAAATAAATTTGTACAGGTAGGTATAACAGTAAAAAAATCACACTTGATACACGCGACGCTACGTGTGACAAGTGTGTTCCTGAAGCATCTAGGTTCTTCCATAGAAAATATGTGGGTATTGAGTCGACCCGAGCAGCCGTGAAACATCCAAACGTTCCACGACATTATCACGTGATTCCACGACATTATCACGCCAAAAACGAATGCTAATAAATGCTAAAATAAGACCGGCGTGGCGCACAGTGATTATATTTTTAAATTTCTTGGCCAATATTTTCATATGATTTTGAAAGTCGTTATTTTATTGGTCAAATTTCTTACATTCTCAAATATGATTGTATAAAGACTGTTCAATGCAATAAAATAAAAATGATTTGACGGAGAGAGAACTCATTTTTATAAACATTTAAAACAAATAAAAAACATTTCAAATAGTTGTTTTTAATATTTATATTGAGCGCATTTTAATAAACAGCACAGTTAAAAAAATATATTTAACCACAATTAAAAAAATACTATGAAGACTTTCGATACTTTAAATTTTAAATCATGAAAAATCTAAAAAAAACATTTACTTTAGGTACATTAGTAAGTACAACACATTTGTCCATTTGTTTCTTGTTAGAGCATATTTTTTTATTTTTCACAGTAACTGAATAATTTCCCTCAGGGCCTACGTCGTCTTTGGGTGAATTTGCCATGGAAAGGTTTTTTTTAGAAGAGGACAGATTGAACATGTCTACTTTGAAATGTTACCAATCCGAGATCGGTAGCCACTAATTAAAGCATTTTTGCATATTAATTCAGGATAACTAATTTGTGGAATACGAAAATCAATCAAGTTTGGCCAGGAACTTGCATAAATAAATCATAGTGCGATAGCAAAAAACAGACCCCACCCTCAGAGTAACAATATAGAGACCCCACCGTGAGTCGATCACGCGTAGTCCGAATGATTTGGAGACATATTATTTAATACAGCGTTTCCCAAACTTATTCCCGTAACCCTTAAATTGTTATATTTGTACAGGGATATGCAAAATTTTAAATCACTTAATTTTGCGTATTGTTTAAATAAAACAGAATAATATCTACACATTTTTTAACCTACCTTTTTAACGCGATAATTTGGACATGTAGAGCGGAGAAAGGTAGGGTAGACTGGGGATGGTTGAAACACTTTTACTTTAACTAGGTGTAGTAATATTTCTTTTGTATTTATGGATAAGATGTTTACACTAGATGTTCTATGATCTATCTAGTTATCAAATTAAATTTATTGGATGGCCACAACTCGAACAGGTAAGCTACAATAACCACTTAAAGACGATGGGGAAATCTGTCAATTATCCCCGTAGTGTGGACGATTGAAACAGTATGTGGTGATAATTGAAACACTCTAAATATCTTTGGAATAATTGGAGTAATTTTAATCAATGTTAAACATTTTCATTATTAAAACAGTACTCAATGAGATCACGAATAGTGATTAAACAAATCACAAGTATTTTAAAAACTATAAACATAAATTGTCTTGAAATATATTTTTTTATTATTTGTATTTAAGTGCTCTTAGTTATACTAACTATGAGTATTTGGCATAATCAACATAGTTTTACTGCGATATTATCCTGGAGCAGAATAGAACGGTATTAAAAATAAGTTTTTTGCTTTCATACAAAAGTGCTTGTTTCAACCATCACACTGTTTCAATCATAACAATGTAGAATTTACCTCTGAGTAGAGAGCATTTTTTCTGTGTAAAATTCAAGAATTAAGAAGTCGAAAAAATATGTGTAATTCCCACGCGGTAGAAGAGAAACATACAACAAACTAAAGTAGAAAAGAGTGGGGACTACGAAGCACTTTTTTTTATCAATGTGAAGGGTGATTGTTTTAATATTTTTGTCCTCCGATTGCAGTGCACCTTTTCATTCTATTCCGGCCGTCCCATTTTTGTGCCGTGAATCTGGCCTTGCCAGGTTGTACCGTGTGGTCAAATCAAATGCCAGTTGTCTTAAATCTTTTGAAGATAGCCCGAAATAGGTAAATGTCGGCTGTTTTTGTAGCGTAGTTTGCAATCTCAGTTTCTTGAGAAGGGAAACATACTTTCTTCATATTTTTTTTCTCTGTTGTTAACTTTTTGTGCTTACATAATTGATAAAACAATGTATACTATTAACGTTGATTTTTTAAAAGTTATAAATTCAAAAAAAATCAATAAAGATATGTTATTACGAAATGGTCACGTGAGGGTGTGTGACGTTGAATGTGGTCGAATGAGATCGACTTCATCATCCAAAATCACAGAAGTTCACTATTCAAGATCACAGAAGTACATCTAGACTTAAATACATAATGATTTTATGACTTTTTTGAATAATACATAATGATTTGAATTTCTGACCTCTTTTCATTATAACTTTTAAATTTTCTCTCAGTGTGGACGATTGAAACATGGTTATGATTGAAACGTTGCAATCATCCCCACACAAATTGTTTCAAACATCCCCACGCTGCATTTTCTACTTCAAAATCAAAAATAAGCCTTTCAAATAGACATTAACGCCACGCAAATGCATTATAAATACTCATAAATAGATAAAGAAGATAGTGTAATGAAACATTCGTCAAGCTGCGAGAGTAAAATGAGTTATAAGAAAAACAAAAATGTCTTAAATACCTATTTACTTTTTAGTGCGAAATCCAATAATGTCTCCTATGCACGATTGAGTCACTCGCTGACTAGTGAGCTTTTGTAGAAACATCCCAACACACCTGATGGAGTTTCGAGTGTTGTGTAACACTCTTAGGTATTATAGTTTTCGAGTAAATTGAGATGTTTCAATCATAACCTGTTTCAATCGTCCCCAGTCTACCCTATTTCAGGAGATTATATAATACGGAAGATTGATTTGCGATACAAGTCAGGGAAGATAGAGGAAGTCATGGCACGATCACCTGAATCAAATTCCTCATTTTACAGTTTAGTACAGGTTTAGTAGTTTGACGGCCTCCATAGCCGAGTGGTAAACGGTAATGGTAAGTGGTTCGAAACCCGGCGTGCGCAAATACATTTTATTTGATTAATTTGTGTTATTTCACAAATTCCTCATTTAAAAATAATATTAAGTATATTTGCGGCACGTTCCAGAGTGGAAGATACTCTCAGTATCGCCCTGGTGTAAGACCACCATTCAGAATTGAAACGTTGCTTGAAATGGCTTAAGCCGTGTTTAGTGACCAGATCTGAATAGCCAGGTACTTCCCAACCTTCCTCTTTCCCATCTCTTTCCCCTCCCCGCTACATTGAGCCTCACAACATACCCCAATTGGGGATGCCATAGTCGCACTGGCTCCAGACGAGAGCAGTTGGGACTCTCGTGTGGTATTACATACTAAAAAAAATTTTTTAAAAAGGATGCACATAATATTATACATCGCATTTGCATACATTGCATTAAATATTGCATTTCGTTGCCCCAAACAAAATACCAGATCGAACGATTTATTTAGAATACCACACAGTAAATCAAAATACGCGCAAAACTCTGTAATAATACGTATCTGTGAAACTTACAATGCCTTACGAGATGTAGACATTTTCAACCATGACTTGAAATCATATAAAATGCAGCTTAATATAGATATTAATAACTTAAAATACTTTTATTTTTCTTTTTTGTGAAAATTTATAATATTATTATCCGTAGTAAATAGTATAACTATGTTTGTTAATAACTTTACTTTTTTTCTTTATTACGTTTTATGTTTTTCCTTATTATGTTTATTTTTTTTGCCACATAAGTTGAATAGGTAAAATAACTATATCAAAATTTTAACTTAATTGGTCTACAACATATGAATTTTCTTTGTTATATTATCATTTTGTATGACTGTTTGTTTCCTAAATAAAAAAAATAAAAATCTCGGAGTTAATTTTTTTAATTCACTACTTGAAAAATTAGAAACGTAAATAGTAATATAAAAAAAAAATTAAAACTCAGCTTAAAAATTAAACTGAAAATTTAAACTGAATAAAATAAAAAATAAATAAATAAATAAAAATAAGAAAAAAAAATTAAACCAATATAATAACTTTTCATGGGTTGAAATTAGTGTTTGTCAACTTTAATAGGGGGGGGGGGGGGGGGGGGGGGGGGGTGACACCAACCGCGTTATCCATGTATGTATATTATGTTATTAGTTATTATATAAAATGTGTTGTAATTTATATATCTTCACCGATATTCTTATAATTACTTATTTATATTCTTCTCATAACAGAATCACTAAGTTGAATAACAAATCATTATTATGCGGATTGCTTCGGTAGGTAGGTATGTGCACGGCTGTACGCACTTCCGAGTTCCGAATAAGATGCTAATAGGCAGTTAGAAACTAGAAGTCTAGAAGACGCACAATGTATCACAGCTGTGCGTGTCACCAAGTGTGTGTGCGCTTATTGTTTTGATTTTCGTAAGTGTGTGTGAACTTGGTTCGAGCGGGACAAAGCAGATATTATGAAATACCTAAACGTTCTGCGTTCGGTGCGAAATCTATCCTCTTAACATAACCTATTTAACCAAGGTTTTATTTTATTTATTTACATCACTTTCAATGACTTTTCAAAGGGCTTCTGAAATGCCGCGCGTCTGAGTTAGCCGGTCACCATATTAACTACGTGTTTCGCAATCAATGATTTCTTCATCAGGATAAAACGAAAAATATTTAGACGCGATTTAAAAAAAAATGTTCGCTTACTAATTAAGTTATTTGTTTATTGAATTGAATTGAAACGTTGCTTGAAATGGCTTTGCCCGTGTTTGGTGACCAGATCTGAATAGCCAGGTACTTCCACACCTTCCTCTTCCCCATCTCCTTCCACTCCCTAATACCTTCAGCCTCACAACATACCCCAATTGGGGATGCTATAGTCTCACTGGCTCCAGACGGTTGGGACTTTTGTGCGGTTTCACACATAAAGACGTACACAGTATCTACAGTATGATACAGTTAAAGGTATGTTAAAATATGACCTTGCTATTGTAACTATTATGTATGTCCATAGAATATCATTAGGTAATTTCGCCTGAGATTGTTCTTAAAACTTAACTACATTATACTAATATAAGGGAAGAAAGTGTACCTAGCGTGACTAAAGAAACTGGAAACGACTGGCGAAAGTGTGTAGTCACGCTAAGTACCTACACTTTCTTCTTTTTATTAGTATAATCTAGTTAATTTTTAAGAACAATCTCAGGCGAAATTACCTAATGATATTCTATGGACCATAATAGTTACAATAGCAATGTCATATTTTAACATACCTTTAACTGTATCATACTGTACTGTTTTTTTTATTTTTTTTATATGTAATACCGCACAAGAGTCCCAACTGCTCCCCTCTGGAGCCAGTGCGACTATGGCATCCCCAATTGGGGTATGTTGTGAGGCTGATGATAGGGGAGGGGAAGGAGATGGGGAAGAGGAAGGTGGGGAATTACCTGGCTATTCAGATCTGGTCACTAAACACGGCTTAAGCCATTTCAAGCAACGTTTCAATTCTGAATGGTGGTCTTTCACCAGGGCGATACTGAGAGTATCTTCCACTCTGGAACGTGCGCAAATATACTCAATAAATTATTTTAAATGACTTATTGTGAAAAAACACAAATTAATCAAATAAAATTTTGCGCACGCCGGGATTCGAACCCGCGGCCTCCCGTTTCATTGTCCTGAATCCTACCACTGGACTATGGAGGCCGTCGTCTTTATGTGTGAAACCGCACAAAAGTCCCAACCGTCTGGAGCCAGTGAAACTATAGCATCCCCAATTGGGGTATGTTGAGAGGCTGAAGTTATTAGGGAGTGGAAGGAGATGGGGAAGAGGAAGGTGTGGAAGTACCTGGCTATTCAGATCTGGTCACCAAACACGGGCAAAGCCATTTCAAGCAACGTTTCAATTCTGAATGGTGACCTTACACCAGGGCGATACTGTGAGTATCTTCCACTCTGGAACGTGCCGCAAATATACTTTATTCTATTTTTAAATGAAGAATTTGTAAAATAACACAAATTTAATTTATTTTCGCACGCCGGGTTTCAAACAGTCAAACATACACAGTCAAATAAATAAATGAATCTCTGGCTTGCCATTGAAGTTAAATCATTTATTATTTCATAGTGCTTTCACACAAACGAAGTAGGTATTTAAATCCGTAAGTCTAAACTTAAACTTTAGGTTGCACAGTTTACACCCGCGCTGTGCAAGCGGGTTCCCTACAGAACAGAGCATCGGACCTTCCCATATACCTACTTACATATATTTGTATATTATAGTTAAAACAACTCGAAATAAATACCTCGATACAAATTATAATATATATTGCCGTTCAAAGATGGCGCCACTTCCGTTCGCATCTCGCACACGAACGCTTTCAGCAGGTAAGTTTAAACCCAAAATTTCCTAGCTTCTTCGGCCTGTTGGATAAGATCAAAGTGAACTAGTGAAGTATCTGTTTTACTGTTTTTAGTTTTTATAATTCTTATCAGCTCAATATCTGATAGTTCGCGCAATGCGGGACCGGTATATCAAACTGATTTTTAAAATGTAAATAATGTAGTGTGTAAACTGACGGGATTTTCGGGGGGCTTGCCCCTTGCCCCACTCCCTACTCCTAATTTTGTATCAATATTCAATTGGGACGAAGTTCTGGGTTGTGTGGTGTACCGGGTACCCTCATTTACATATACATTTAAACAAATTAATAACAAAATATATATCAGCTTCTCAGTAGCCGGGCCTACAAGGCCTACTGTACAGGGCCCGCAGATAAATGAATTTGGCAGCCACCTCTGGTGTGGAGCTCCAAAAAACCCTTGACCTGCACCGGCAAATAGTCGGGAAACGCGCCCAACATATGTACACGGTTGAAATTTGTCACGCGAGAACGGGTCGCTTCTACGACTCGTTCCGGGTTCATCAGCTCGACTGCGGAATGATTTGCCGACCTCTGTGGTTCCTCCCTCCTACAAAATGGGTCTCTTCAAGGCCAATGTTCCCTCCTGCCTCTCCTCAAAATGACCCTCCACACAGCATCCCCAAAGATGATATAGGCCCTGAGAGAAATTATTTCCTCCGGGCCGGGGAGTTAATGTTAAAAAAAGTCATTTATTAATGTTACCTATGTATAAAAAAAATCATACAAAACTTTTATTTTTATGTGACACCTCACAAGAGAGCCCCCGTCCTTACATTGTATAGACAGGGGAACTATGTCACCACCCGGTTGGGCAGCGTTGTGAGGCGGGTTAAGATAGGGGCTGTAGGAAGGGATTTGTTAATGCGGGACTTGAAGAGGCCCGGATTATATGAGGGAGGAAAAACAGATACCGGTAGCTCGTTCCACATACGAGCCGACTTACACAAAAACGAGTCGAAGAAACGACCCATTCTCATAAAGCCAACATCAACTGTGAAAGGGTGTTCTGCTGGCGTCCGTTGAGTTGCACGCACGTGTACCGGTGCACCGGGGATCAATGCTGCAAGCTCCTTAGAGCAGGCTCCATTGAAATATCTGTAGAACAGACACAGCTAGCCCATATTGCGTCTGTGCATTAGAGATAATTATTTGCACAAAGCAAAATATAAAATATTATTTTTATTGAATTATTTCAAAGCAAAATATTATTTTTATTTAACATTTTAAAGTTTGTTCTTAATATACCATGTTAATTTATTAATATATTAGGCCTATTGGTTAAATCGACTAGTTAAGTAGACTTATAAAAAAGCAAAAATATACCTATATCAGAAACAAAAAAAAAATGGCCAAGAATTACAAGTACGGTCTATGCTTGGCGACAGTCGACACTCTTCCATGCCATATGTCTATGGTTAAAACATTGTAGCTATCTAAGAAAGGAAAAAAAGGGTTTCTAAATTTGCAAGCCTATGATTAATTTCAAATTGTGTAGGTATATATTAATTGAAAGATTTGACTTGAGGACGAAACTAGACATTTTTTATCATCATAATTATTAGAGTCATCTAGCGACAAGATTATAATGACTTTTCATTATTGCAATAGTAGTTTCCTACTTACCGTAGGTCTCAAAGTATGCTTTACATACACGAAACACCTCTTTGTGTAATGCATTCTTTGAGACCACGAGTCAGTTTATACATAAGGCATAGTTTGAGGACAGTCCCCAAACTATCGTGTATATCGAAAATCGAAATGTCTTCAAACTATGTGTTAGATATATGTTTCGATATATATTTAAAACGGAACATCATAGACGTATATAGCTGTGTGGGGGTGGTTTTTAAGGGCGGCTGCAACAAAATGGCGAAAAAAAAAAAGTGTATAAAAGTGTATATAATTAGGCTCAAAGTATGCGTTACACAAATATATATATATATATATATATATATATATATATATATATATAAGTTAGTAAGACCGTAAATAAATAGACAAGCGAAAATATTTTCGTCACAAAACAAGGCCGCGGATTTTTTTTGTGATTTTATTTGAATTAAAATTAAAATTCTGAAAAGTAGCTTTAATGAATGATTATATGTAATATGATTTGAAATGTATGTTGTATAATACAAAATTTTATTTGAAATTTTAACAAATCTGCCAACGACCTATTGACCTATCGACCTTATTGTACGAGTACTAAAAATAAACACATTTTCTCAAAATTTAAAAATAGCTTTACTAGATAAAATAAGAGACATTCAAAATCAATTTATAATTTTTTGTGGAAAAGAGTCAATACTTCTAAATTTGTATGAAAATGACATATTTTCGGTTTTGTATGGTTATTCCCTCTTAATTCATCCCTCAATAAACCAAACGCCTAAAGACCGTTATAATTTTCAAGATTAAAGAAATTACACTGAAAATATTTCAGTTTTATCTCAAGAAGAAATTGCCCCCTTGCGCCTTGTTGTAGGCAACATCTCTAACATGGCTGTAATCACAATAAACTGCCTTCCAGGGGCCATTCACGTTGCAATAACGTAGAGTTTTTCTCACAGTAAATCATCTCTGGGTTCCCGGGTGGAGGTGTCTTAGAGTCGGCCGATGGGCAATTCCTTAGCGCCGTATTTATACTATTTATGGGAGGTTGTGTATTAAACTGGATATCCGGTCGGAGGAAAAGTCCTTTGGTGTTAACCGGATATTATGGAGAAAGTGGATCGGCCTCACGATATCCGAGAAATATATTATATTGAGATTTACGGGAGACTGTAAATGACACTAGCTGTTGATTTATTTCAACGATTTATATAAGGTAAATGCGCTTGTGATGGCCGATAAGTTGTGGGATTTCAGTTCAGGTTGTTGGAAAAATTATTTTTCAATATTTATTTTTATTTTATTACACATCTGTTATACCTTGGAAATACACAACACCGTGGTATTAAAACAGGGTTATAACATAATACACCCACAACTACACTGATATAAGTCAAAACGAACTCGTATTTTTGGGATAATGGACATGGAAATTGAAGTATCGCATCTTCTCTTGGTAGGGGAAATCGTTTAACACGAAATTAAATTATGGTCCTGTCAATTTACTAGGCAATTTCATACATTTGTTTTCTTTTAACACGAAACAAAAAATTGTTCACGAAGAGATTTTGCATGTTTACACAATCAAGTGATGGGCATCCATCGTTTGATGAAATTAAATTTACCTAAACCGTACCCGAGTCTAACGTTAAAGTCAAATGGATCGTACCACATTTCGTATTTCGGATCGCATTTTAATTGAGTAAAATAACTTTGAATTTGTGAATAATTTCTATTAAAAAGCAAGAAAGTTAGTCAAATGCAATTTTGATCAAACGATTGACGATGGAATATTATTTATCATTGTATTATTACAGTAGATAGGGCAAGATTATCATTTTTTCATAATCACAATGAACTCGCAAAAAATGCAAAAGTTTTTATGATTTAAAACAAAGTAGCACATATCCGTACAGACTTGGTACCCTTGCTGTAACTTTATTAAAGAAATTATTATTCAGTTCTTCCTTGAAATCCCGCAATTACCGCTTTGCTTACCTCCCACCCAAACATCTAAAATTTGTATATCTGCCAATATTCTATATCATAGGTTTTTATTTTTATTTTTTATTTATTAAATAACAAAATACATTTTGTACAACAATTTGAGTAGACCCACAAAGCTGTCATATGGCAGCTTGTCTGCAGGTTCTAACAATTTAAACATTCTTAATATAATATCTAAGAAAATATTTGTAAATACATTTATAGTTTTAAGGAAACATTAGAATAGATCACATAATATTAGATAATTTAACTTACATCTATAAATATATAAGATATTTCAATATACCTGCCTAATAACAAGATATGTAGGCAGCTATATTAAGATATTCAAAGATACATGGAGTTTTCGTTCATTAACCATAGTTTTATCATTTTAGGATATAGTCTCTCATTTTTTTTAAATTTTATGTTTTTATTGATTTTATTGAAAATCACTGGTATTAGATATTTAAGAGTACGGCTTCCATATTTATTTAATATTCGAGGAGTTTTTAGGCCCTTTCCTTCTCTAAATCTTGTAGTATGTTTGTGTACAAGTAGGTGTTTGTAAGGGCTTTCCCCCATATTATCCATAATAGTAGTGAACCAGTGGAGACCTTTTATTGTAAGTAGGCTCTCTGAGCCATATAGTAGTTTTAGGTTATGTGTCTGTTTGTAAATATTTGTTGGGTCAATTTCTTTTATTATGGCAGTTTGTAAATTTTGAATATAGATATTTAATGTAAGTAGTGTGTGCATGTCCCCAAGTTCGAATACCATATCTAAGGATGGATTCGACCATAGAAAAATATATGAGTTTAAGAGTAAAATGAGGCAAAATAATTTTTTAATTTGTAAAAGTTACTAGCTAAGGATCGGAGCTGGTTACAAATTTTTGCCACTTGTTTATCCCACTTAAAATTGTTATCAACAATTTTTCCCAGATAAGTATATTCATTTGTAAAAACTATTTTTTCACAGTCACAAACATTAACAATTCCTCTATGTATACAGTCAAAGCTATGAGCGGTTATTTTAGGAACATTCCACATTTTCAAACTTGGTGATTTTATGTACATGCATTTGGTTTTTTTAACATTAATAATTAATCCTACATCTTGAGCCCATTTGAGGAGCTCGTTAAAGTCTCTTTGTAATTTTTGTACAGCTATTTTAGGATTTTCATTTGATACAACAAGAGCAGTATCATCAGCAAAAATGAATCGACGAGCTTTTTTGAAAATCTTACACATAGCAATTACATATATATAATATATAATTTTGGACCTAGAATTGACCCTTGCGGTAAGATTTGACGTATCTTGACTTACTAATTGTATTTAAAATCTTCACACTCATTTTTCTATTTCAGAAATAGTTTTTAAAGAATAAGAGGAGTTTACCCCGGATACCTATAAATTCAAGTACTTTCATTATTTGTATATGGCTAAGTGTGTCGAAAGCTTTTGAGAAATAAATAAATAGAACCAATACATGTTGTTTACAGTTAAGTTGTGAATTTGTATGATTAGAAAATTTTTCGAGCGATTTATCGCAACTCTTTTTTTTTTGAAAACCATACTGGCATTCATCAATAATACTCAGATTATTTAAGTATTTATCTAAATTTATTGATATATATTTTTCTAAAATTTTTTCTAATGCAGGTAGTAAGGAAATCGGCCTGTAATTATTTATTAAAGAGTGATTTCCATTTTTACAGATAGGCCTTACAATGCTATATTTTAGTTCATCGGGAATATGGCCCGTATCAATTATTCTGTTAATTAAGTGGGCGATCATAGGACTAAGTAATTTAACATGTTAAATCATACATACGAATTAAATCTATGCCTGGTGTCTTGGAATTTTTCATACCTCCGATAATTAATTCGATTTGCTTTGTATTTACTCGTGGTAGATACATTGTGTGATTTAAATATTCCGGCGTGTATTCTGACGCTCGGACATCACATTCATGTAATAACTTATTTACCCCCTCATCAAAGAAGTCTGCAAAATTTTCTGCCAATGCATCTGTCGATTTGGATTTTAAGAAATATTTTGAAATGACTTCATCACAACCGGATTTATCTTTCCTTCCTAAAGTTTTATTAATTTCATTCCATGTTTTTTTTTAATGTCCTTGAAACAGTGATTAAATTTATAGTTATAGTATAATTTTTTTGTGTTTGTTATTTGTTTATTTAATTTATTTTTGTATTTTTTTAAATCGATTTCATATTTTTTGTTGTTAGGTGAGTTTTTCCATTTCCTCCAAAGAGTATCTCGTGTTTGTATATTTTCAATGAGGTTACCATTCATCCAAGTTTTTTGATAATTGCGATATTTTTTTATTAAATTTTGTGATGTTACTTAGTTCATAAATATTTTTAAATTTGGATTTCATTTCTTCGTACAATACATTTGGTTCAGATAAT
Organism: Limnephilus lunatus; assembly: GCA_917563855.2. Classification (NCBI taxonomy): domain Eukaryota; kingdom Metazoa; phylum Arthropoda; class Insecta; order Trichoptera; family Limnephilidae; genus Limnephilus; species Limnephilus lunatus. Next base: position 57,496,851 of record OU830599.1, read on the forward strand.
TTTAGCATTTCATTCCAATCGGTTATTGAGATAAATAGATTAACTTTTTTTTCAGAGAGTGCAGTATAGTACTCAGTGTGCGATTTGTCTGAAGTGTGTTTGTCGTAGGTAGAGAGATAAATCGTCGTTGCAATAGGTAGTGGTCAGCTATTATTGTTTCACATACGCACGAACTGATTTCTATGGTCTCTCTCTCTCTTATATAGATATGGTCTAGACAAGTAGCCGTTAAATAGTTTGACAATACTGCTTCTCGAGTCACATCGTTAATAGTTTTGACTAATCCGAAGTTGGCCATTAGGTTTTCGTATTGGATTACAATGGGTTCGAGTTCATTTAATATGTTTATGTTCATATCGCCAAGTATTAAAATGGATTCTTTAATGTCAATATTGCCCAATATAGTTTCCATTCATGGAGAAATAATTTTTTATTTGTATTTGGAGGTCTATACATTGCCAATAGATGTATACGTTTATGTTTGTAAATAGAAATAGTGCCGTAAACGCATTTAAAATTAGTTGTTACTATATTTATTTTTTCGAATGTAAGATGATCCTTCACGTATACAATAATTCCGCCACCCGATCTTTTTGTACGACAAAAATAGTAAGAGTTGAAACCCGATATTTTGTATAGGTTTATATTGTTTTCATTTATCGACGTTTCACATAGCGTTATTATGTCAATATTTTGCAAGGAACTAGAAATAGTTAAGAGGAATGTATCAAAATGTTTTGATAAGGATCGAATGTTAAGGTTAATGGCAGTTATATTATTAATTCCTAATACATGTTTATTTGACCAATTTTCAAAATTGTGAGTACGTTCATAATCAATTTCTGATATGTCAAAATCACCCATACTGAATAATATTTAAATATTCGGGAATAGTATGTAAACATGTATGAAGATTTATAAAGGCAAATTATAAATATCAATGTTTTTATAGCAGTAAGCATTAACAATATATTCATAGCTTGATTTTGGTTTTGATCAGAACATAGTTGGTTTAATAATTTACAACAATAAATATTTTTTCTACATATACAAGTAAACAAAGGATAGATTAACATCAACATACATTTCAATACTAGCGTGTTAACACTGTGGCTACCGGACAATAATTCAGAATATAATATACTTGGAGAAGAATTTTTTTTTTGGAAATGAGATACTCATATTTCGGAAGTAGAAGACATATATTATTGAGCTTAATAGAAAATGAGGTTAAGTATTTAAATAGAGTTTTGGTTAAAAGCATTGAATTTTGTTTTTTTAGAATAATAATACATAAAAAAAAACATACCTAATCGTAATCGATGCGACTTTGCGCGATATACATCATCTTTTTAAAGTAAGTGCAGTTTGTGTCGTTTGCTTTATGATTAGTGTTAAGGGTCATCTTGAAAGTAGTGTTTTGATATATACAGTTGCTACATTTTTCTTCCGAGTTTTTGTTTGGGCATTCCTTCCATTCATGATCCTTAGCACAATGTAAGCAGGTCGCGCTTTTATCTTTACTGAAACATTTCAGTGCAGTGTGTCCAAATTTCAAGCAGTGGTAGCACTGCGTCAGGGGGCTGGCATCTTCCACTCGTACTCTGCTGAATCCTATGTTTATTTTTTCCTTTTTAATGAGGTAAGACCTCATTGCTCCGCTGGTTTCCAGTATATAATTAGTAAGTCCATTTTGTGATTTAGGTTTAAACATTTTTATTAGTTTTATAGTGTTTTTTGTATCATTATCCATAATATCTTTGATACCATCATTTTGGGTTTTTAAAGCCTCGATTATATCTTCTTTTTTCAGATCTGCCTGTACATTTCTTACGAAAATTTTGGGGTTTTTCTTTTTTAATTCTTCGGCAACCATATTTTTTTTGAGCGTTTTGTTTATTTCATCCGTCAATTTTTCTGCGTGGACTTTAGTTTAGATCAGTTTGTTTTGAGCGGCTTTGCGAACTCCATTCACTGCAATACCTAAATTTGCTATTTTTATTTTTTTGACGATTTGATCTTTTATTGCGTCTGATGTCATATTCGTATTTTCACTTTTAATAATCAATGAATATTTCGATTCCGGTATTTCTTTTAGTCGACTTGCTTAGGTTTTTTTTCCGTATAACTCACATTTTCAATTTTTTTTTCTAATTTTTCTATTAGTTTGTTTTGCAGAGAAACGATCTCGTTTTGAAATGAAGTTTTTTCGTGCATCCATTTTTCTTCTAGAAGTTTTATGTTTGTTTCTAGATTAGTTTTGGCCTTGGAGTCTTGTTTGGTCGATATATTTGAGATTTCAAGTTTTATATTCTCTATTATTTGCAGCACGTCCATAATGGGTTGGGTTTAGTGACCGCGGTCACCTCACTCGCGGCAAATGCTAGTAGCGGTGTAACAATAAAACCTCTAATATCGTAAAGACAAAATTTTTAGATACGTCCACACACAACCGAAGTGGGCGGAACAATGTTAGTTATAATATTCTCCTGACGAAGGAAGGGTGCTCTCGAAACCGGTAGAGTGTTAATAAAATATAAGTGGTCTACAACAAATTTGTGTTTTTTTATTGTAAATAATTATTCAATTTGGTTGGAAATTATGGCCTAAAATACAAACTTAAGTTTTGCATAAAAAAGGCCGCGCAGCCGTTCCTCTTAAAATTCTCCTAAATTTTAAAAGAAAATTCGTGAAAACCAACTGTATTAAAAATAAATAAAGCGGTAGCTGAATTCCATTTTACAGTCAAACAATCAGATTAGGAAAATGTCTAGACTAGATTATTTACGAAAGACATTTTCGGAAATGTAAGTAAACAGTTGGCTTAAAAAAGTGAATTGTCTTGTATTTTTATTCGATCCTTTGTAAAGGTAGAAATAAATTTATGGGCGAATTCCGTATCGTCGATCTAGGTACTGCAGAAAAACACACTAAGTCATAATTTTGCTGTTTTTTTTTAAATAGCTTTACACAGGAGGCCCTGGGGAAAATAATTCCCCCCAGGGCCTATGTCATCTTTGGGTAAAGGGTAATCATCTGTGTAAAGGGTCTTTTTAAGGAAAGAACGGAAAGAAAGTTCTAGGAAGGAAAAAGGTACGAATGGCGGATAGGAATCTGGGAGTCAGTGTGTCCAGGGGTGACAGACGTGTCTATCTATCCCTCCCACTGCTGTGCAAGGCAATGTTTCGAGAGAGTCCTGCTGAAGAGGTCAAAAGATCTCCCTCAACCAGTCTCTCCCAATCCGGCCTTCCACGCAGTTAGTGGGCAGACGCATCCGCTGCCAAGATCCGGACTAACCTAACCCCATGAACCCGGGCACCCCTGCTAAGTCACCAAACGTAGCGAAACACTTGGGGTGACCTATGACGAGGTGTTGGTTATCCAATAAATGGTTCCCGGGGTGGCGGTACCCACACCCGCCACCCAAATTACATGTTTGACTAAGTGATTGGATAATATGTTCAGTGAACAATATTTAGTCTACAAAAGTCATGTCTGCATTGATAAAATGATTCATGTCAAAAAGTAATATGTCAGACTTAATGCCATATTGTAGTAAAACGAAAAAAGCATTTATTGATTGGTATCTATGGTAATCGTAAACATTCATATTTCATACTTTTTATAAAACTAGATTCATACATAGAAAATGAATTTTTAAAATGTAATATTTTTTATATCTCCTTAATGTTTTATAATTTGTCAGCGAAAATTCAAGCAAGTCGTGTTTTTTAAAGATGAATAAGTACTTAAAAGTTAATTAGTAGTTATTAGCAGTTGGTGATACGTGACAAAATCTTTTATCAATAGAATGGTCTCTATTTTCAATACATAACTTTACGAGGATGGGGTAAAAAAAAACACACACAGAATTCAACCCAAACTTTCAAAATCAATTATCTCAAAAGCGGAACTTTTAACTTAATGCATTTCCGCAGTATAACGAAGTTATTATTATATATTCAAAAGAAGAATGGGGACGAGTCAGAAAATCGAGTTTTGATTTAGGCATGATTTAGGTATGCAAAGACTCCGTAGTTACGTAAATTGCGAGGAAAAATTTCAAATCGTGTGGATTTTTATTGAAGCAAAGGAGGTATTAAAAGAACTAATTTGGTTGTATGTCTGTAACTCCGGTACGATGAACTCCAGATAAAACTCGGATTTGCTTTGATGTTAAGTGTTATTTTCAAAATTAGAAATGTTTTTTTAAACAAAATCTGCCAAGCTGTAAAGCGCCTACATAGTCATTTTTGAAACTGGAACTGATTTGTCAAGAATTCAAACTGTCCCCATTGATGTTTTATATTTAGATGCGAAGCGAAGCGAAAAAATTGATTCCACTTACTTACTTCCAATTAGTTCAATTCGGCCTCCAACGATTCCAACTTTCTAACGCCGAACGATCGGAAACTACGAATCCGGTCGCGTTATAATAGTGGATCACGTTTTTACAAGATCATGGCATGCATAATACGCATTAACGAAATTATTACAAATAACTTTTAAATTATTACTTTTTAAGAATAAAGACAAATATTCCCGGATTACGAATAACCTAACGATATTTGAAAATCACCTACTTCCAACGCAGTAATCGGAAAATGTTACTTGTGTCGTGATGGAGGACTTAGCCAGTCGAAAAATCTAACACGCAACATCCGGGATAAATAACCGTTTCAATAATTGAAATATTTTTTCGTTAGATTAGTACAACGCAAACAAAAAACTCTCATTGAAGTGTAAAAAAAGATGCATCTAAAATAATCCTATTTTTAGTGCTTTTTTTCAAGATTCAGATGTGCCAAAAATATTTTCCATCAGGGCGTTTTCCCGCTTGAATATACCTATAATTTCATCATTGCCAATATGCTTCTCTGTTATGAGTTTCGCTGTTAGTTCTGCAATCATTTTCAACTTTTATAATTACTTTTAGAGTTGCATTTAATTAACTTTCTTGCTTTTTAATAGAACTTACCGACATAATGTAATATTCAAAGTTATTTTACTCAATTAAAATACGATATGTCGTAGGATCCATTTGACTTCAACGCTAGACCCGAGTGCGGTTAGGTAAATTTAATTTCTATGGGGTAACCAGGTGGCACACACGTTGCGCTTAGAACTACTAATTAGGAGTACTTGGGAACGGTAATCAGAGAACGTACTTATAACTAATAATTTGTGTGGGTACAGCGGTGGCCCAAGTAAAATAATTACCGCAGTGCAGTCGCTGATAGTGGCGTCTTATTTGCATATTACCGAGTTTAAATACTGGAAAAAATACGAAGTCTGGAATAGAAAAAGTTCAGAAGTTTCTAGCTGGGAATTTCATTTAATTATAAATTAGTCAATTTATAGAATGAACTATATAATTATAATTACGTTTCTGGCGGATATTGTTCGTTGCTCGTTGGGATTTGCTATTTTCCCATTTTACATGCTCAACTTATTATAAACCTTTAGTTGAAAATCGAGCAAAAGAAAATGTGATTAAATGTAAGCTAACGTACATATGAAAAAGTTTTTAGATTTTCACGGGCAAAAGTATTTTCGTTATTGGTTTTGGGGTTTTATGCCGTGTTGCGCTACCTCCTTCTTTGGCCAACGTTTCAGACAGTGTTACAGTGTCCATAATCATCCCTGACACATCTGCCCTGATGATGGACACTGTAATGCTGTCCGAGACGATGGCTTAAAAAAGGAGGTAGCACATAACGGCATAACACCCCAAAAATTAATAAGGAAAATAACGTACGTTAACGTTGACGTTTTGACGGCTTGCGTAGTCCAGTGGTAAGGCTCTTGACTCGCACTCCGAAGGTCGCGGGATCGAATCCCGGCGTGGAAAATAAATTGCATTTGATAAATTTGTGTTTTTTCACAATTTAATAATTTAAAATAATGTGTAGTATATTTGCGGCACGTTCCAGAGTGGAAGATATTCTCAGAATCGCCCTGGTGTAAGACCACCATGCAGAATTGAAACGTTGCTGGAAAAGGCTTTAGCCGTGTTTGGTGACCAGATCTGAATAGCCAGGTACTTCCCCACCTTCCTCTTCCCTATATCCTTCTCATCCCCACTACCTTCATCCTCACAACATATCCCAATTGGGGACGCCATAGCAACACTGGCTCCAGACGGGAGCAGTTAGGACTCTTGTGCGGAATTCACGTAAAAAAAAGTACATGTGTTTCTTGATGTTAATTAATACCTCCCTAATTGAGAATAATTCGTGTTAGAAGGAAGTATTAACGCGAGTTGTGCACATTGAATAATTTCAGTAATACTACCAAGAACATAGAAATTTTAATTAATTAACATTTACAGAAAAAAAACAGATGTACACTAAATACAGCAAAAAAAGTGTTCAGAATCGAAACGCTGTTTTAAATGGCTGTTTGGTGATCAGATCTGAATAGCCAAGTACTCCCCCACTTTCCTTTTCACCACATCCTTCCCTCCCCAAAACCTTCATCCTCACAATATACCCCAGTTGAGAATGCCATAGTCTCACTGACTCCAGACGGTTTGGTGCAGCTGAGATTCTTGTGCGATGTTCACGTTAAAAAATCTAATAAGTAATAAGGTAGTACCCGTTATCTACTACAGCCTACTACAAGAAGTACAGTACCTATTCAACAATCTGGGTTTCTCCACTTCCGGTTGTAAAGTATCACATCCGGTCTAGGAAACGTTCGTCCGCTTCCCGGGCGGATGTTGTATACAGCTAACGGATAATACATTACCGGGGAATCACGTGCAGGAAGTCGTGTATCCATCCCATCCTTTTAGCTGAGACACCTTCGCTTTCTTCCACCGTGAGAGGCTGTATTCCTGCGAGGATAACCATCTTAAGGTTGTTTTGCCAATGAAAAAGCCCTTTTCTTATTATTATTGTTATTTATAGGAGTTTTTTTTATAAAAGAGCACGTCCTTTAGAAAAAAAAGAGTTTTGGGTTCAAATAGAGGTCGTGGGATCAAATTCCGCAAAAAACATTTAACATGTATATTTAAATGTGTTGTTTTACAAAACATAATTAATATTAAATTATATGTGGCATATTTGTGATATTGGGAGAGCTGTTCGGTGTGGTAGTTTCCCTTAGTATGAAGGTTTTTTTTTCCTTCGGAAGGAGAGGAAGGTCTGGGGAGGAAAAAGGTATGAGGAGTGGGTAGGAATCTGGCGTTCATTGTGTCCAGGAGTAATAGACGTACGCAACCATTCCTCCCACTGCGGTGTGAAGCGATGGGTCAGGAGAGTGTGGTTGGGGAGGTAAAAAGGTTTCCCTCAACCAGTCTCTTCCGATCCAGCCCGCCTCGCAGTAGGTAGGAAAAACACATCCAATACCTAGACAAACCTTAGCTCCATGAACCCGGGAACCCCTTCTTAGTTACCAAGCGAGCCAATTAGGGTGACCTACGGCAAGAGTGTTTGTTACTAAACAATGGTTCCAGTTGCGACGGGGCTAAAGTTCGGTTTAGTGGCCAAATTCCTAAAAATACAAACTAGTTATTTTTATACTAACTATGGGCCGGGGAATACGAATCTGAAAGAATTAGGCGGCGGCAAGCAATATTAACTGAATTATACGACTTTAAAAAAAATTTTTCACACATAGGCAAATGGCCATTTTGGAAGCATTCTGATTCCTAGAAAATCAAACTAGTTATTTTTATACTAACTTTGGGCCGGGGAATCCGAATCTGAAAGAATTAGGCGGCGGCAAGCAATATTTAATGAATTATATGACTTTAAAATTTGCTATAAACAGACACAAAAAGAACACATTTTGACATTATCGAAGTAGTAAGAAAACATAGAAAAAGAATAAAGATGTTACATCACATAAAATTAAGTGTTGCCATTAAGCAGTAATATCAATAACGTAAAATAACATGTTTATAATTTAAGTACTTACTTTTTATAAATTTTACTCACTTTTGTATCACAAACCATGCTACCTAAACCTAGCGTAGCCGCTAAACTACTTGAAAACTGGGATGTTTTTTTAAATTGACGCGAGCAGGCGGTATAAAGGGGCACAAACCATGTTACACAAACCTAGCGTAGCAGCTAAACTACTTGAAAACTGGGATGTTTTTTTAAATTGACGCGAGCAGGCGGTATAAAGGGGCACAAACCATGTTATACAAACCTAGCGTAGCCGCTAAACTACTTGAAAACTGGGATGTTTTTTTAAATTGACGCGAGCAGGCGGTATAAAGGGGCACAAACCATGTTACACAAACCTAGCGTAGCAGCTAAACTACTTGAAAACTGGGATGTTTTTTTAAATTGACGCGAGCAGGCGGTATAAAGGGGCACAAACCATGTTATACAAACCTAGCGTAGCCGCTAAACTACTTGAAAACTGGGATGTTTTTTTAAATTGACGCGAGCAGGCGGTATAAAGGGGCACATACCATGTTGGGTTAGGTTAGGTTAGATTAGGTTAGGTTAGGTTAGGTTAGGTTAGGTTAGGTTAGGTTAGGTTAGGTTTTATATAATAACATTGATATTGGTGACCGGTCTAGGTAACAACTTTTTAAGACTACGAATTTTCATACTTTTGGTTTAAGAATACGGCCGTTGAGATAGTCATAATTCATCAGGTTAATGTGTTATGTGATGAATTATCATGTGAAGAATTATCGCGTCGGAAAGTTTTACGTTATTGATATAATTAGTTTTTGATTTTATGGCCACACTCAAATTGTTGTTTTTCTATGGTTTCTATGGTTTTCATGTGTTAAAATGCTTTCAAGATGGCTGTTTTCGTTTGTGTTTATTGAAAATTTAAAAGTCGTGTAATTCTGTTAATATTGCTTGCCGCCGCCTAATTCTTTCAGATTCGGATTCCCCGGCCCAAAGTTAGTATAAAAATAACTAGTTTGATTTTCTAGGAATCAGAATGCTTCCAAAATGGCCATTTTCCTATGTGTGTCAAAAAATTTTTTAAAGTCGTATAATTCAGTTAATATTGCTTGCCGCCGCCTAATTCTTTCAGATTCGTATTCCCCGGCCCATAGTTAGTATAAAAATAACTAGTTTGTATTTTTAGGAATTTGGCCACTAAACCGAATTTTTTCCAAATGGCTTTAGCTGTACGTGACAAGATCTGATAGCCAGGTTCTTCCCAACCTTACCTTACCCTACTTCCCTCCCCTATCTATTACTTAGCCTCACACGTATCGCAGTGACACCATGGAATCCCCAATTGGGGTGTGTTACTGTGAAGTGAGGCTGAAGTTAGTGAGGAGTGGAAGGAGATGGTAGGAGGTACCACGCTATTCATATCTTGACACCAAACACTGCTAAAGCCATGTCAAACAACGATTCAATTATGATTGTTGGTATTTCACCAGGGCGATACTAAGAGTATTGTTTTTCACCCTGGAAGATTCCGCAAATATAAGTACTATATACTAAGTGTTTCCTGACATCGGTATTAGGAGTAGGAGTAAAAAACGTAAATTAAATTTGGTTCTCCGGTGACATTTTAGGCGATTTTTTTTTTCAAACAAAAGCATTCAAATAATCAATTTAGGGTTGGGATGAGGGCTTAAGCAGTTATTCGGCTAAGTGACCAGTGACGACATGAGGAAAAAAGGCATTAAAAAAGTCAGCAGAGACCAAAATTTCTATTACATTATCTTATTCCAAATAATGTCAAGAATCATGGTTAAAATAAGTCAGGTACGTCCCTTAAAACATCTTAAATTATTTTATTTTATTAAATTACACGAATGAAAAAAATACTTGCGCCCTGATATTTGAACCCGCGTCGTCCGGATTCGTAATCGAGGATCGAAACCACTCAAAACTGAGGCCGTCTAAAATAAAGGATAACGTAGCGCGCTGTCTATCTCAGTTAGCTAAGTTGCCGAGCAGAGCTTGCGCGGGGCGGCTCTGTCACCACGGTAAGTACAATAATTATGGAGAAATACATGCACCATTCGTACGAAAGACGTATGATTATCTTTTGTGTAACTTTCGGACTCGTTCTTATGAAAGTGATTTAGCCAACAATTTTTTTAAGCATAACCGACTGATTAGCATTTAAATTTTCATAGCATATAAAAAGTACGATTTAGACATAAAATGAAACATTTTGTAGTTGATTTGTAAGAGGTTTACAGCATTTTGTTATATTTAAATTACGGTATATTTTTTATTTATCTTCTATTTTTTAATTAAAGTACAAAACCTTAAACTAATTATTCAAATTCCATTAAACTGTGTAAAAATGATATTTTGTCAAATATACACTTTTAAACTTCACTACATCTTCAAGACGTATCATTATCTTTAACGTAGGTCAACAAAAAATTATCTTTCAGTTAAATGGAAATGCCATAATTTCACTGACTCCGGGTAGTTGGCGACTCTTGTACTGAATAAGCCATAAATTACTTATCGCTTATGAAGAGACAGTTCATGAATCATCGTGATCCACAATAATATCTCTTATGTTTATTGAAGAATTTAGTAAAAAAATCTACAACTGTTAACTAGATTATTGTATTCAAAATGAAATCCATTCCTGAAAAAAATCCGTAAAGCGGTGTGCTTCTTGCGGACAAGGTCTAACGTCTCCTGATTTTCACGATCACTATCTTTTGCAGCATCAATGCCTTATTGCATACGTGCTGCACGATCGCTGCCAGGTCTCGGCACATTTTGCAGTGTATTATAGAGCGCTTCGTAAATTTTTATTACACCACGTATTTGCTTTGCTGAAAGCACATTATGACGTCATGTAAGGCGAAAGAATAGCGTCATTTTACTTGATCTGCTATTCACCATTACAGATCCATTTCATACAGTGTTTAATCAAAATTTAATCCTAGGTCCAATTATATTTTTTATATTTTTTAATCCTAGGTCTAATTATAACCCATTTTATAAACAGAATCGTATTTCAAGCAAAAATCCCCGATGACTTAAAATGTAGTATCATAAGACCTATATATAAGGGAGGTGACCATACTGTATTGGGTAACTACAGACCAATTATTATCTTGCCATCTCTAGAAAAAATTCTTGAAAAATATATTCAAATAAAATTAATAAAATATTTAGAAGATTTTTCTATAATAGATACTAATCAATACGGTTTCCAAAAAAAAAGAGTACAGAATTGCTGCTTCAAAAATTTTTTCAACATGATAAATAATGAATTAAACTGTAAAAAACATACATAAGTCTTATTTATAGATTATTCGAAAGCTTTTGATACTATTGATCATGGTAAATTACTTAAAATACTAGAAATTATAGGAATACGAGGAAAACTACAAAAACTTTTTGAAAATTACTTAAACAACCGATGCATGAAATTAAAACTCTTAAACTCTTTAAGTAAAAAAAAGGTATATATTACACCTAAAATAAAGACACACACATCAGATTGCTTACACAATGGTATTCCTGCAACGTGTATATGTGAAAACATGGAACTAGTTAAAGAATATGTTTATTTAGGTGTTATTATTGATTGCTTTTTCAAGTGGGATATACAAATAAACAAAGTTGTGCACGACTAAGATCAATTGTAAGCATATTGTATAAACTAAATTTTTTTGTTCCTATCTGCACACTTCAATAATTTATTTATCTCTAGCTGAATCTGTTATAAGGTATGGAATAACAGCGTGGGGATTTTCTTGTAAAACAAATATAGACCATGTTCAATCAGTGCAAAATTCATTGGTTAAATTATTAGCTGAAAAAAATTTATACAAAGAAAGGCATAATATTCCATACTTTTGTCAGAGTCTCAAAGTTCTTTCAGTGAGAGCAATTCTGTGGTACAACATTATATTTCAGCATATAAATAATCCTTTATATATTAACAGGCTGGAACACAACCTAATACTCGTTTTAACTTTAATGAAGGGCTAATTGTACCTAAGCATACAAATAAATATGGACAAAGAACGTTAAATTACATGATTCCCAGTTGTTTAAATATGTAACTTGCTGAAATTAAAAAATGTGCCCAAAACAAACAATTGATGAATTTACTGAAGACTACGGAAAGAATTAATTTGTATTAGCTTACAATGACATATTATTCTAAAGACTTTAAAAATGTTATTTATGTTTTCAAAAAATTATTTTTATCCATATTTCTGTAAAAAAATAAATTTTATTTTTTATATTGTAAAAATGTAACTATTAAATCACTATTATAAGATCTTCAACTTAAAGAACCCGTTAGACAAACTGCTAAAAAGTAGTTTATCGGGACTTTTTGTCTTGTATTTGTTAAGTGTATAAAATAAATAAATAAATAAATAAGTAGTTGAAGTGACAAACTATCCAGGGTTAAATTATCAGCGTTTAGACTACACAGAAGTCCAGTATTTCGCCGGATTGATGACATGATGAGCAATCGCTGTTATTTCTTCAAGTAGGTATCCTTTAAAAAGTTCGTCCTTTAAAGGAAAAAATAAATTTTGTGGTCTATTTGTAACAACATTATTTGGTGAAAAGTAAATTAAGAAGCTAATAATTTATTCGCGTTTATCTGAAGAACAAAAAAGTCCTGCAGTGTTTACTTTTGAACAACGTGCCGTGCGTCTTTTTATTAACAACCAACACTTTAACATAGTTGAATTTAAATATAATAATATAATAACATAAAGAAATTAGATAAAGAACAAAAATTAAAAATATAAAAAGGTATAACAAGTAAAAAGTAAGAAATGCTCTTAATAGCCAAATTTTAAAGATACAATATTATTTTCAAATATATATAATAATAATAATAACATAGAATTTATATAGCGCAGTTTTGTGATATTTCACTTCAAGTGCGCTTAATATATATATGTAGTTTAAATATAGTAGTATATATATTTTTAGTATATATATGTAGTATATATATTTTTTAACAGAAAGACAAACATTCCCGGGTTACGAATAACCCAACAATATTTGAAAATGTCGTACTACCACCACAGTAAGCCAAAAATGTTACTTGATTCGTGATAGAGGACTTAGCCAGAAGAGGAATCGAACACGGAACGCCTGGGTGGGACCCAAACGCGATGCCCACTCAACTACTGACCGGTCAAATATTCAATAGGTGAATATTACGGATTAATTAATTTTAAAGTACCAATGATGTGTTTCTAATGCACTTATATAAGAGCGCTTACTGGTAGGACGTATTATGGTTACATGGTTATATTATGATCACACGGTCCCAGCAGACAAATTTTGTTTAATACGTCTTTAACACGACGACAGGCTTCCGGCATGATCATTACCTATAGTGTGCAAGCGATGTATTATTGAATTTTGTTCTGCATTGGTGCCAGTATTGTTGCAATGGTAAGGTGTTTTTGTCGAGTTACTAGGTACATGACAATTTATTAACGAAACTACTTCATGGGAGTCAAACCAGTTATTTTTAATTTAAAAAAAATAGATCATCAAGTATTCTTCTATCTTTTAACGATAACATTCGCATTTTTTGTAATAGAGAAACATTTTTAATGTCATCCGCGGAAATTAGTAATTTGAAATTAATTGATCTGAGAAATTTGTGTTAGATTATTTCAATGTACTGCATGACCTTTGTTGAAAGGGTTCCATATGGAGGAATTTTATTCCAAATGACTTACAACTAGAATTTTATGTATGAATGTTTTTAAAATCTTTAGATGTTCTTATAACGAAGCCTTGAAAAACTATAGAATTTTGATATCGTCGAGTATTTTAGAAAATGATTGGTATTGCTTGTTGTAAAGTGCTGTGATTCTACTACCTAAAATTTAAAAAGGTTCGTGTATTGTTCATAAAATATTATTTTTCACAAACAAAGCAAATAGTTAAATCACAAACTCTAACGAAAATTTAATAAAGCTAGGTGATCACAGAGATAGGTATCTGATATTGATAAAGATGTTCCATACCGCGCCGTTCATTGGGTTCACGGAACCCAGCACAATGCCCTGAGAACGTTGGTGCCGTAATAAACACTGAAGCGTTTAATAATGGTCGTTTTATAACACTGAAAACTTGCACTTTACACTAATAAAATACTTTAGATACTAAACGTTGCGCTTAGATGATTGGTTGGTACCTACATACAGAAATGCACTTACTCGCATTCAAAAAGATTACAAATTTAAACACGTTATGTAATAATGATTATTAATTTATTAATTTAGTATAAAAGTTTTATTATATGAAGACAATATTAGCGAAACTAAATCAGAAAAATATATTGGCACCTTTGGGACTCGAACCCAGGACCTTCGGCTTTCCGGGCTGCAGCTCTACCAACTGAGCTAAGGTTTCCCTATCCGATTCAGTCATTTTTAACTGTGTCATACTTCGACTAAGAACTACCAACATTATCTTCATTTAATTAACGCATATTTATATCTTAAAAAATCCTTGTGTTTGGTTCCCATAAACCATTGCTACCTTATTCCAATGAGAAAATACAACATTCTGAGATCAAATTTGGGAACGTTAACCTCTCATTCATTATTATGTGACTACCACAAATTGAAGAAATGAATTTATTTTATATTTATACTAGCTGGGTTACCCGGCTTCGCTCAGGACAATTCGAGAGTATTCTAGAATATTCCACAATAATGTTCCCTATTCCCTATTCCCGAACATTCCACGACATACTCCGCCATTCCTTCCAGAACTTCCTAGAGTTCTACGGAACCTTCTAGAACTTTCTGGAAGACTGTTCTAGAAATTTCAAGAGGGCGAAACTGTCAGCCCTTATATCTTCAAAAGCACGCCTTTTAGGTAAAAAAAAGGATACCCTTATTCCATAGGGGGGATAAAGATCTACCACATCATATAACTCCCTTGATCGTACCGGGACTCGTTTCTGAGTCTTTGCGAGCCGCAAGTTTTTTGGACTTTCTTTTATAATACAATATATTGATTATATTATATTAAGTCATAGATTTGGCTTAAATACCACGAAAAATATTGATGGTGAAATTAAACCACCCTGAAAGTCAACAGGAACTTGGCACATATTTATTATTTGGAAAAAAAAAACAAAATAACAATTAATACTTTGAAAAAGCGATAAAGAAAATAAATAAATAAGGTTATACGCAGGTATATAGAGTTTAAGCTTAAATAATACTTCAGGCTTATATTCGTTGTAGGATTTGTGGAAAGTATATTAATACGTAATAAAAAGAGGTCTAAGTGATGCTATTCGGGGCTTCATCGTCGGTTGTATAATGTAAGAGATTATAGATCAGTGATATTACGTTAGATTATTACCGAAAGTGTTGTTCCCTCAAAATTAGACTACGGAGACATAGTGCATAACTCCTCTTTATTGAAATACAACCTAAAAACATGTGCAACGAGTCCAAAATGTATGAGTCTGTTGTTGTGCGAGATGCAAGCACATCACACCAGCCTAGGATAAAAGTAAATATTTCGAACAGAAGGAAGTTACATCAAATGTGTGTTGATGAATTCGAAGGTTCCCATCTCTTTGTTCAATAAAATCTGAAGGCTTCCCATGAATCTCATGTACATAGTTCTAGCCAAAGAAACAATTTACTTGCTCTCCCCAGACATAAAACTGGTATTTGAGAATAGTTACAGCTGTTCTTCATCAAAACTTTGGAATGAAATACCACTGCCTATTGAAACTCTGCAGCGAACGGTTGCTAACTGCTCAGTATACAGTCAGCCACACAACTAACTGAAGTAAAACTTCACTAGCTTATGCCGTCCAATAATAATATAACAATAACAGGAATCAAAATATCCCCATCCCCTCAACATCCCCATCAACTCAACTCAACTCAATTCAACTCAACTCAACTCAACTCAACTCAACTCAACTCAACTCAACTCAACTCAACCCAACTCAACTCATCTCAACTCAACTCAACTCAACTCAACTCAACTCAACTCAACTCAACTCAAATCAATTCAACTCAACTCAACTCAACTCAACTCAACTCAACTCAACGCAATTCAACTCAACTCAACTCAACTCAACTCAACTCAACTCAACTCAACTCAGCTCAACTCAACTCAACTTAACTCAACTCAACTCAACTCAACTAAACTTAACTCATAACAACTAATAAAAACTCATAACAACTCATAACAACTCATAACAACTCATAACAACTCATAACAAATCATAACAACTCATAAAAACTCAACTCAAATCAACTCATAAAAACTCATAACAACTTATAAAAACTCATAACAACCCATAACAACTCGTACAACCCATAACAACTCATAATTGCTAATAGAGAACAAGTTGACTCGATTTACACGGATTTTAGCAAAGCTTTTGATAAGGTTTGCATTAAAATTCTTATAAATAAATTGTCTAAACTAGGAATAAGTGGTAAATTATTATGTTGGATTAAAAATTACTTGTCAAAACGTGTACTAACTGTCTGGATTAAAGAACACTTGTCTTATGAATTTGAAGCCACTAGCGGCGTGCCTCAGGGTTCGCACCTTGGTCCAATATTATTTATACTATTTATAAATGATGTCACTTCCATATTTTCTAATGTTAACATATTATTATTTGCTGATGATATGAAAATGTATAAAATCATTAAAAATACGTATGACTGTCTGTCCTTACAAACTAATTTTATTAAATTCGCAGAATGGTGTACAATTAACAAACTTACACTTAACACTAAAAAATGTCAAATCATGAGTTTCTTTAGAATAAAAAACCCTATAAAATATAGCTATTCACTTAACAATCACAACTTATTGTCAGTACCAGTAATAAGGGACCTCGGAATAACCTTCGACACTAAACTATTATTTACCAACCACATTGATATCATTACTAGTAAGGCAATGCAAATGCTGGGCTTCATTCTAAGAATTTGTAAAGATTTCAAAAATATCCAAACATTTAAACTACTATATACAACTCTGGTTAGGAGTCATTTAGAATATAATTCCCCCATTTGGAACCCTTTCTACAAAAGCCACGCAAACTCCATTGAAAGAATCCAACGCAAATTTCTCAGATCAATTAATTTTAAATTAGGAATTCCCGCGGTTGACATAAACTATGATTCTCTTTCTCAAAAAATGCGACTCTTATCGTTGAAAGATAGAAGAATACTCCATGATCTTATTTTTTTATTTAAAATAAACAATAACTGGTTTGACTCCCCTGAATTGGTTTCGCTAATAAATTATCATGTACCTTCTAGACCGACTCGACTCAAAACACCTTTTCATTGTAACAATACTTTGACGAACGCAGAACAAAAATCAATCATAAATCGCTTACATATTTTAGGCAATGAATATGCTAATATCGATCACGCCGCCGGCAATCTGGCCTCATACAAAAGATGCATTAAACTAAATTTGTTTGGTAGTAGCACGTAAATATTATAATACATCATGCAAATCATCATGTAAATATTATAATTATATGCCTACCAGTACTTCACACTAAAACTACTAATGTACTAGAAATCATAGGCACTGTCACTGTCACTGTGTTTATCATATCGGATAACATAATCCAGGATTTTTTTTTACTTTTTATATTTTATATTTAAATCTTTTTAGGTAACTTTTAGAGATATATTATATTTCTACATTTTTCCTTTTATTGTTTTATTTCTCACTTTAATTTTTTATTTTTACTTTTTACGTAATAATTTATGGTTTGTAATTTATACTTTATATTTTATACTTTACACTTTATAATTTACTTTTATACATTTAACATTTTTATTTTATTCACTGCTTATTACCTAACTTTTTACCTTTTTTCTTAAATTTCACTTAAATTCTTCATGTTGTTGTACTATTTATAAATATGTCAATTATGTTAATGGCACGTGTTGTGCCGTATATATGTAAATAATAACTCATAACAACTCATAACAACTCATAACAAATCATAACAACTCATAACAACTCATTACAATTCATAACAACTCATAACAACTCATAACAACTCATAACAGCTCATAACAACTCATAACAACTCATAACAACTTTAAACTTTCGCTTAAAGATTTGCGTTTCATAGCGTTTCATGCGTTTCATAGCGTTTCATGCGTTTCATATAGATTAGCGTTACAGATTCGTAAAGAAGTTTTACTTCAATTAGCGTTCGCATATAGTTCTTTTTTGTGACAAATTCATCATTTTACCCCCCAGTGTTGAGTGTGCGTAAAGAAGTTTTACTTCGAAAATGCATATTAAAGGCACTGCTGAAAACCAGCGGCATTCCGGGCCCATAACACACAGTCCGTTATTACTTTTGTGTTAAAATTTCAAGTCAATTATATATTATGACATAACATACTAACGATCTTGTTGTTGATTTTTATGCAATAGATTGTACATGGTTTACAATATGGCACTTATCCTTTGCACAGAGCACCCCAGAGATGACATAGGCCCTGATAGAAATCTCAGAGTCTCGTACAATCAATAAGAGTCTTAAATAGACAGTTTCACTTTTCCCTCATCATCTCCTTAATTGTTTTGTTAAATTGTAGCTAATTTCTTGCTTTCACTTACTTTGGTGAAAGCGATCGCTTTTTACCGTTTTATTTAGCTTCAATGTAACAAAATTTACAATGTAACAAGCAAATGAGTTTATTGGTACTTTTGTTCTCTTTTGTTTTACTCATTTGAAATGAGTAGAATAAAATAGAATAAAAGTAACAATAAACTACACTTAAGTTAGAATATTATTATATTATTACCTATTATTTCATTTTCTCTTAGATTTCAAAAAATGCTTTATTTTGAAATGGGAATAGGTAATATCTAATATTATCATACACAAACATTATAGAATTGTAATGTATCTCATTCTCAATATTAGGCACACCACAAAATTAAATTAAATACATGTAATATGAAATCCTTTCATAAAATGTCTAGAAATGTTGGTACGGTTAACCACAATGGTTTCCGATATTGAACTATTCGATACTCGTATTCGGGAATTTCGCCAAATTGTCTTCGAATAATCGCGGGGTTTGAAGGTCGCGCGAGCAATTCATTTAAAGGCTTTTTAATAATAATATTACAGAATAATTAACCCATGAAACCTTATATTTGTAAGAAAAGTTTTTGATATCAATCAAAATAATATTGTTAGCAGATACTCAAGGTTAAAGTGTCTCATATATTATTTTATTTTATTTATTTAAATCTATTCTTGGACATACATTTTAAAAATGATTACAGTAGTTTACACGGTAGTACAATATTTTTTAATATTCAGTAGCTGTTTGTAAAAAGTTTAGTTGAAGCATTTTGTGAAAATCTCACTGGGGAACCTGTGCTTAGGTGTTAGCATGAAAACACAATATCCTCCTTGATATTATCAAGAAGGGCACTGTGGGTCGACCCATGGCAGCAGTATCGTGTACTTAAATTCAATAATAGTAACATTTAAAGTTAGATACATATTTATCTTCAAAAGTAGGTATGTATATTTTTCTATGGACCACACGGCACTTTTATTAAAAAAATAGTGCGGTAATATTTTCTGTCGCGAAACAAAGTATTTTTATTTTAATTACTACTTTATAAATGTTTGGGTTAGGTTATTTTTGATGTATTACTAAACTCATTTTAATTAGGAAGCCTTGAGAACCCTTCCGTAAAGATACTCTGTGTGCCGTGGGCCATTTTTAGATCAGAAAAAAGTAAACCTATTATAGAAAGGAGGAAACACAAAGCTGGGTAGTCGTTTCAGCGCATAACGATGTGTAAATATATAGCAGAAAATCTCCAAGTGTTGGCAAAGAGCTTCACAAATCTAATCCATTTTACCAACAATTATTTACTAAACCAATGCCAATATGGATGAACATTTAGTAAAATTAAAACAAAAATAGGTACATCATTATATCAATTTTGGATGCAGGTATGGGTACCGCCGCCCCAGGAACCATTAATTGAAAATCCTCTGCCGCAGGTCACCCCGAGCGGTTCGCTACTTTGGTGACTGAGCAAGAATACCCGGGCTCATGCGATGAGGTTTGTGCAGGTGTTGTATCTGCCTTCCTTTTTGCGTGGTGGGCCGGGTCAGAAGAAACTGGTTGAGGAAAACTCTTTGACCACTCCAGCCAAACTCTCTCAACCCATCACTTTGCACCGCAAAGTTTCTTTACAATATGAATACCGCACAATAGTCCCAGTTGCTTTCAACCATCTGGAACCAGTGAGACTATGGTATCTCCAACAGGCCACTTGCGTCACATTTTTTAATTTTTTTTTTCCGATTTAGGTAAATATTCTAAGACATTCTATATTTTTATTTTTATTTTTTTTATCGTATTTTTGAAACTCTGGGGATTTTTTGAAAATTTCAATCCGAAAAATCAGACCATTTTTTATAAACCAGAAAGACGGGACATAATTTTATTGGTGCGAAAAAACGATAATTTCATAGCCGAAAATCATTTTTAAAAAAATAACTTTTTCCACTCGAATAGCAATAAATTGTACGGGATTCTCTTCGTAACATCTATAAAAACACCGCCATCTTTATCAAAAAAACAAACAATAAATCTAGTGAAGTTAAACTCAATTTCAAAAATTCGCCGGAAATCAAATGAAATGAAAAAAAAAATTATCTCTATGGAATTTTACAAAATTAAGGGAACAAAATCGGAGACGGGGGGACTCGCAACAATAACATTTGGCTGTCAACAGTTTTTTGTTTTGCTCTTTCAAAAATCATCTTAAACCAATCTTTTAATTGTTTTTTGGCTGTAAAAAGTGTAGTGTGTTGTGTCTTGAGGACTCTTCTCCCTCTGATCTTCCAGGAGTCACTTCTTGCTGCTCATTTTCAGATATTTATATACTTTTTTTTTTTTACTTTTACTTCTGTCACTTTTTGTACTTCCTGTAACTTGAACAATGGAGGAGTATTTCCCTCCTTTACCTCCTACAAAGCCCCCAGATCCCCCTCCTGACCCTGATGGAGACATTTCGGACATTTCAGAACCCTCAAACATTTCAGACCCTTCAAACATTTCAGACAGTGAATCTGTCATCCTAACCTCAATAAAAAAAAGAAAATTCAGTCCCTCTTCCCCAAAAAATCATGATTCGCCTTCGTCTTCACAGTCCCCACCAGCTCTTCCTCAACCTTCTCCAACAAACTTTTACTCTACTCATTCCCGTGGCCCCTTCATTGTATATGCGCAAAAAACTGAACAAGGTAAAACCATACATCCTCTTGAATTTGGTAAATTTCTTTCAACCAAAAAGAACCTTTCGATTAAGCCCGGAGGTGTAAAAGCCGAGGGTCGCTTCCGAATCTCTATTGAATTCCTCTCAGGTTCAGCCGCCAACAACTTCATCAAAAACATTTTTATTACATCTAATTCTAAATTCAAGGTGTACATCCCAACTTTCAATGTCACTCGAATGGGCCTGATCAGGGGTATCTCGACCGATCTGTCCATTCCAGAAATTCTGTCTTCTCTTTCAACCCCCCAACATATCGGCAATCCCATAAAAGCCAGGAGGCTAAATTATAAGGACACCTCTGAGGGCATCGTTTCCTGGAAGCCCTCCCAATCTGTTGTGATCACATTCGAAGGACAATCTCTTCCCTCTCATATCTATTTATTTTTCAACTCCTTACCAGTTGAAATGTACACTTACCCCACCACCCAATGTTACAATTGCTGCCGTTTTGGTCATACCAAAGCTGCATGCAGATCCCCTCCCAGATGCTTCAAATGTGGAGAAAACCACACGGCTGACCAATGTTCTTCTCTCTCTTCACCTAAATGTTTTAACTGCTCAGGCACTCATTCCGCCATTTACTCTTCTTGCCCTGAACAATCTCACCAAAAAAATATAAAAATTTCCATGGCCTCTGAGAACTTGTCTTTTCTGCAGGCTTCTAAACTATTCCCGCCTGTCAAAAAATCTTTTGCCGAGGTTTTATCCAGTAACTCTCCATCCAACCCTCTCCCCTTCTCCTCAACATCTTCTCGTTCAACTAAATTTATGTACAAAAACCCTCTCTCTAAACCGGCTCCTGGATACGATCGGCAACAACACAACTCACTTCTCTTAAATCCCAATGGTTCTCCTCTTTCAAATGCCACAAATGGGTACGCAAACAACTATAATTCGTCCTCAACAAACCATCAAAAACTTTCTGAACAACTCTCACAAGATAATTCTTCATTTATACAAACTCTTATTATGCTTCTAATTGACCTAATTTCTTCTCAAACTAATCTACCGTCCAACGCTGCTTCTATTATTTCCACGTTAAAATCATTTGTTCAAAATGGCACTTCAAGATGTCAGAATACTTCAGTGGAATAGCCGCAGTGCTATTTCTAACAAATCGAACCTTCTTAACCTATTAAATTCAAACCTTGTTTCTGTGGCTGCTGTCTCGGAGACATGGTTTACTCCATCCACCCATTTTAATGTGGGAGGGTACTCCTGTCTCCGTGATGATCGCCCGGAAGGTACGGGCGGCGGTGCTGCCCTTTTTATTAAAAAATCCCTTCCCTTTTCCCCAATAAATAATATCAAACCCCCCCAATGCTGACTTTCAAATGGTTGCAGCTAAAATAAAGGACACATCCTTTGTTTCTATCTATATTCCCCCATCATCGCACTTCAATAAGCAAGCTTGGTTACAAATTGTCCGTCAACTAAGCCCTCCATTCTTTTTATTGGGCGATTTTAATGCCCATTCCCCCGTCTGGGGTTCTGCTTTCTCTGATCGAGATGGTCGAAATGTTATGGATTTTTTAGATGAATCCAACCTTTTCCTATTGAACGACGGATCTCTTACGAGAATCTCTCGCCCCAACACAAACCCCAGTGCAGTGGATCTCTCCATATGCTCTACAAATCTGGCACCTCTCTCCTCGTGGGTGGTGTCCCCCGATCCTTGCTCCAGTGATCATTTCCCGATCATCATCACTTATCAAACTTCTTTCCATTCAGACAAGTCCCATATTTCGACGAAGATTAAAACAAAACACACCAAATGGGACGAATTTAACTCGCATATGGATAAGTTTATACAAAATTTACCCTCTCCCGATATATTATCTGTCAAAGATGACTACGATAACTTCAAATCGATGCTCATAACTGCAATAAAT
The DNA here is from genome assembly GCA_917563855.2 of Limnephilus lunatus. Lineage (NCBI taxonomy): Eukaryota > Metazoa > Arthropoda > Insecta > Trichoptera > Limnephilidae > Limnephilus > Limnephilus lunatus. The sequence goes on from OU830599.1 coordinate 57,519,997, forward strand.
AAATCAAATCCTCCCCCTAAAACCAAATCTCTTTAAAAACTCCCTCCGACTCCCTGGTGGGATGAGGAATGTTCTAAGGTAGTGAGAATTCGGAAAGCTAAATCTCTTTCGTATCGTCACAATATGACTATGGAGAACTATCTTATATACAAAAATGCCGAAGCCAATGCCAAAAGGGTATTGAGGTCAAAAAAAAGATCCGGGTGGTACAACTTCTGCAGTTCAGTATCTCCGAATACTCCAATTTCGGAAGTTTGGTCTATGATTCGAAGATTTCGATCCTCCTTCAGTTCAACATCTCCTCGAGCGTCTCATTCTAAATGGATAGATGAGTTCTTGGACGAAATTGCCCCCCCTTTTGTACCTTACTTAGATGAAATAACTCCCATCCACAATACTCCTATGTCTGATCATTGGCTTGACTCTCCATTCACTTTAATTGAATTAAAAAATTGTTTATCAACAGTCAAAGACTCATCTCCAGGCAGAGATGGTATTCCTTATAGCATTATCAAAAATAGTAATGATAATGTTCTAAATCACTTCCTAAGCATCTTAAATAAAATCTTCCAGTCTGGCATAATTCCTGATGACTGGAGTTCTCAAATAATCATCCCAATCCTAAAATCAAACAAATCACCCAATTCTGGATCCAACTACAGGCCAATTGCTCTTTCATCCACCCTCAGTAAAATTTATGAAAAATTAATTAAAAACCGATTAGAATTTTTTGTCGAAAGTAATCAGCTTCTCTCATCTCAATTTGGATTTAGGAAAAAAAAATCTACGCAAGATAACCTTGCCATCATCAGCACTGATATTAATCTATCCATTTCTAATCATGAAGTATGTCTTGCAGTCTTTATAGACATAGAAGGTGCCTTTGACAATGTTTCCATCCCAATCCTTAAAAAAAAACTTTTAGGCCTTGGCCTTCCCCCCATGTTTGTCCAATCTATTATTAATCTATTTCTTGATAGAAAAATTTTCATTGAACTACCAGATGTTACTCCTCAGAGTAGATCAATTTGGAAAGGTTTACCCCAAGGCGATGTATTATCACCTATACTGTATAATATATACACGTACGATATGCATGTCTATTCCCCCTCAAGTAAAAGTTATTGAGTTCGCAGATGATTTAGCTTTCTTCTTATCATCCAAAATTATCCCACTTGCCGTCAAATATCTTAATGAAGCCATGGATGCCCTTTGCACATGGCTCACTTTAAATGGTCTGGAACTTTCAGTTCAAAAGAGTCAGTGTGTCACCTTCTCAAACCGTCATAAAAATCCTCCTGTTCAAATTTTATTTAAAAACTCTCCAATCCCCAACGCCTCTGAAGTAAAATTTTTGGGAGTAACATTTGATAGGAAACTTAAATGGTCTTCCAATATTCACAATATAGTTACTAAATGTGAAAAAAATTTAAATATCATCAGATCATTGACTGGCGTTTGGTGGGGTGCTCACCCTACCTGCATTAAGTTGCTTTACAATGCACTTATTCGAAGTCATCTCGACTATGCCTGCCCACTTTTTAGTACTGCCTCCAAAAATGCACTCAGTAAATTAGACAAAATTCAATCGAAGTCATTGCGAATAATAACTGGAACGATGCAGTCGTCGCCCATCAATTCCCTTCAAGTGGAATGTTCTGATCCCCCACTTTATTTAAGGCGACAACTGTTTGCTGACAAATTTATTCTTAAATGTTTAAATTCTAAATGTCATCAGGTTATTCCCAGAGTTTCGTTGTTCAAAGACTCAACACATTCATCTACAATCAGAGCTCGAACTAAACCTCTTCCTGCCATCTGTAAACATTTTCGCTCTCTCTCAGAGCTTCAAATTATCCAAAATGATCTTCTTCCACTACACAAATTAAAATATAGTCACGTCACCCTATCCCCAACAATTTTGGAAGGGATCGGCATCCTTAAAAGTCATTCCAATCTCCCAGCCCGTACTGTTAATAATATGTTCAATGACATTATTTCTTCTAAATGGCCCAATTGACTCTCCTAACTGTGGTATAGGTATTAACGTTTACCACAATAATTCTAATGATAGAATATCTTATTCAATTTCAAACCAATTTTCAATATTTTCTGCTGAGTGCATTGCAATAATTGAAGCACTTAAATATATAATCAAAAATAATTGTGAACATTCCCTTGTTCTCTCTGACTCTCTCAGTTCCCTCCAAAAACTTAAATCCTGTCCTCTTCTTCATCCTGATGATCACTTTGTATGTCTCATTAGAGTGCTGATAGCCTCCATTCAAAGCTCTGGAAAAACCGTAATTCTTGTTTGGATCCCTGGACACATTGGCATAGTGGGTAACGAAATAGCAGATTCTTTGGCAAAACAAGGAGCGTCCAACCCTGTTGTTACCCTCGTAAACCATATTCCACTATCTGATATTTTTTCCATCATCAAAGATAGATCCCGCAATGTTTGGACAGAGCATTGGAACATTGCCAGTCAATCCAAGGGAGCTCGCTACGCCTCAATACAAAGGACTATCCCATCAAAACCGTGGTTTCAAAAATTTCCCCATTTTTCCAAAAAAGAAATTTCCTCACTTATTCGAATGAGAATCGGCCATTGTTCCGTTCCTTCTCACCTTTTTAAAATTCGCATCCTTGACTCCCCAGATTGAACGTTCTGTGGTCTAGATGTCGGCACTTTAGATCACATATTTTTTGGTTGTCCCTCTCTAAATAAATATCCTCTCTTCTATCAAGCGTTATCTAAAATTGCCTCCCCTCCATTCAACATTTCATCTCTTCTAAGTCTGAACTCGACTCCAATCTTCCATATAATTCTAAAATTTGTACATTTAAATAAAATTAATATATAAATTCACCTTTCCCTTTCTCTGTAATTTTAAATGATGGCCTAGAACACCCTTGAAGGGTGAAAGCCAGATATAATTGAAAAAAAAAAAAAACGGAGACGGGACATTTTCATGTAGTGACGTCACGAGCTAAACTAATGGATTTATTTATTTAAAAAAAAAAACTATACATTTCTAAACATTTTTACTAACATTTTCGTGATACACACAATATTTTCCAAGTTGTTATGAAATCCATGCTAGTGGCCTATTGGGGTATGTTGTGAAGCTGAAGGTAGTGGTGAGGGGAATGAAATGGGGGAGAGGAAGGACGGGAAATACCTGGATATTCAGATTTAACCACCAAACACAACATTAAATCCATTTTAAGCAACGTTTCAATCCTGAACGGTGGTCTTACTTCTTAGAGTACTTCCACTCTGGAACTGCGGATTTCCACCCAGATATGATAGGTTCAATTTCTTGACTGACTAAATCCTTCAAAATAGCACAAGCAATATCTTCCGCTTTTATTGATAGTATTAGAAGATTTTCAAATATTCGCGGTTTAACCGTAACCCGGGAATGTTGACTCTTTTAAACAACAAGGTAGCTAATGATTTTTTGTATTTCTTGGGCATTAACTATGTAACAATTTCTAGACATTTTGTTTTGAAGAGTTTTAATTTTCACTGTACATTTGTTACTTAAATTTTAAATTTTCTGCGACCGGAAACCTGAAATTATTAACCACCTAGTTAATAAGAAGCAAGCAAATTTTTTAACAAAAAATATATTTATAGTGGTAATAACAACATCAAAACTAGTAACAACCTAATATATAAAAAAACTTCTTTATACAGGTGATTTATCTTTAAAAATATCCCGCATATTACCAGATCATATTTCTCCAGCTTTCTATACTAATTCTAAAATAAAAAAATGATTAATAACAAGGATGTTTCAAATAAATGGGAAAAAAGGGATATACACTTTAGAATGTAACGATTGTGACGCACAGTATGTAGGGATGACTACTAGAAATTTTAAAACTAGAATCAGGGAACATGAACTTTGTTTACGAAATAATAACTACTCCGAGTTTGCTAACCATCTAATAGAGTCAGGTCATAGCTTTAAAAAAGAAAACACAAAGTTTAAACATTGCAATGTAAATTCATATTTTAATTTGTGCGCTATAGAAACTTTAGAAATTAACAAAAAAATTAAATCTAAAATTAATTAAGTGAATAAAATAATAGCCCCATGTAAATCACCTTTACTTACGATGTTTATTTATTTATTTATTTCTATATATTACAGTTTTTACCTTATATACTTAATATTTTAACATAATATATTTTAGAAAACATTTTTACATATTAATTAAAATAACATTTTATTATGTTGGGTGTAAGGTAGGTTTGAGAAGGTGAAACTGTTAAGTACCAAGTACCGTTGACTCCTTCCACCTTTCTCCCACTCCTCCAAAATCTCCCATCCCATTAACCCCACCTAATTAATTATTGTATAGAATTTTTAAGTTAGTTTTAAGCTCACATACCTCGAGAAGAACAAAATTATTAACGACCGTCAATACGGATTCCGGCGGAACCGCTCGTGCGGTGATCTTCTCGCGTATGTGACGCATGTTTGGGGACGGTGCCTGGAATGTTTTGGTGAGACCCAAACGGTTTCACTGGACATTTCCAAGGCCTTTGACCGGGTTTGGCATCGAGCGCTTGTCAACAAACTGCGTTCGTACGGACTTCCCGCATCCTTGTGTGCGTGGATTGCCGACTTTTTGAGGGGGAGGTCGATTCAGGTGGTTGCTGACGGTTTCACCTCTTCCTCACATTCAATAAATGCTGGCGTCCCACAGGGATCGGTTCTGTCTCCGACTTTGTTTCTGTTGCACATCAACGACCTCTTGTCATGTGCACCGATTCATTGTTACGCGGATGACAGTACAGTCCATGATAGCTTTTTGTTTGACAAGCCTCCAAAGAGCACACAAAACCCAATAGCTCGGAGGGCTTTGAAGCAAAGAATGGACGGTTACCTCGGTTTTACCTCGGTTACCGAGAGTGTTTTGTTTGGGGTAAGAATAACCTCGTCGAATTTAATGTTTCAAAAACCCAATCATGTTTGATAACGTCTAAAAGGGATCGAAATGATAATCTAGTCTCCTTCAACGGAAGCATTCTTCCGAATAGAACCTCCATTGATATGCTTGGTGTAACTCTAAGTGACCAGCTCAGGTATGGGGGCTCCATCGAAACCAGAGTTAATTTAGCCTCTCAGAAACTGGGCGTACTGTACAGGGCCCGCAGATACTTTAATAGTACTCAACTGCTAACCCTGAACAAATCGCAAGTGCGCCCCACGGTTGAATTTGGTAGCCACCTCTGGTCTGGAGCTCCAAAATACCTAAAAAACCCTTGACCTTGTGCAGAAATGGGCGGTTGATAGATTCTCCCATCTTAACAGACGGATTGCAATCTTTAGAGCATAGGCGTCAGGTGGGAATGCTGTCCTTGTTCTACCGGTATTACAATGGAAGATGCTCCGAGGAACTAGCGTCATTGATCCCCTCGGCACCGGTGCATAGTCGGGAAACACGCCAAACACGCGCCCAACATTTGTACACAGTTGATATTAGTCACATGAGAACGGGTCGTTTTTACGATTCGTTCTTGAGTTCAACAGCTCGGCTGTGGAACGATTTACCGGCCTCTGTGTTTCCTCCCTCCTACAACATGAGTCTCCTCAAGACCCATGTTAATTCCTTCCTTTACCTCAAAAAGACCCTCCACACAGCATCCTCAAAGATGACATAGGCCCTGAGGGAAATTATTTTTCTCAGGGCCTCCTGTGTGGAGTTAATGTAAAAAAAAAAAAGTTTGCTCGTGAATGACACGGATGTGTCGAAACCGCTCGCAGAAAATTTAAAATTTAAGCAACAAATGTACATTGAAAATTAAAACTCTTCAAAACAAAATGGTAGCTAATGATTTTGTTAAAAGTATGGTCAGCATGATAAAACTCCACGAAGATCGTTATCACGATTAACCGCTCAGCAGAGATAAATAATAGAGCTTAGGTTTAGCTAAACATAGTTGAGTAATCATTGGAGACACTGAAGTTTTAACTGAACGGTCTCTAAATGTAATCGATGAAAGCGGTCGAACAATATATTTTTTTTTATTGGTGCCCTTTTTTACTCATTTAAAGTACGCTCTAGCGTGTTTAAATCGCACTTTATGGAACGCGCGTTTTTTAAAGTTACCATGGCAACATCAACAAATCAACAAAATGTGAAGTCTAAATGTCAACTTTTAACTATAAATCTGGCAGGAATATTGTAAACGTCAAATGTGACAGATTGCAAATTAATATTTGTGTTTTTCATTTCCATGACAACAAGATATTGTGATGTCACATCACGAATTCATTAATAGTTTTATTTCCAAATTTTTAATAATAAAATCAATATTTATGTTTTCAAAGTGTACCAATAAAAAAAATAGCGTAAAATATTCGTGGATAACTGGTCTTTAAAACACTTGCTTTATTTCGAGCACTCGGCTACGCCGTCGTGCTCGAAAAATCGCGCGTGTTTTAAAGACCTGTTTATCCACTTATATTTTAATATACTATTAATTTTTGTGGCACTTCACCAAAATTAACGTTAATCTAATCTAATCTAACACACTATATAAAGAGGAAAGATTTGTTTGTTTGTTTGTTTGTGTGTTTGTTTGCATCGAATAGGATCCGAAACTACTGAACCGATTTGAAAAATTCTTTCCCTGTTGGGAAGCTACACTATCCCCGGGTGACATAGGCTACATTATATTTTCAAAAAAATTAGGGATCCTTACTAAAACTTCAATAATGTAACCCAGGGTGTGCAAAAATTACCTAAAATATTCTTTAAATCGCGTGCGCTGCGAAAACTATTGATGATAGAATAAAATAATGTACGACGACTTTATAGAACACATCATTATTTACAAAAAAGGTCGCGACAGCATACGTCTAACTATTATGGTTATGCCACAATAAGTATTCTTTTATTTTAAAAATTTTATTTCAATGTTGCCGATTGAAAAGGCTCTTTATTTGTATCTTGGTTTTAATCCTTATCAAAATAAATTACTTCATATTCAAGACAGCTTCAATACCTTTATTTAATTTTTTGAATTTTTCAATTCGGATATTTAATTAGAAAGATATCACGAGTTTAAAATTGTTAGTATTAGAAAAAAGTTTCGACTACGGGCCGGGTGGGAGAGGAGTCAAGAAATGCAGTGCCAGGGGGGTTGGCGGGACGGGAGAGCGGGAGAGCGGTGTTGGGGAAGGTGGAAGTGGAACGCTGGAGGGGAACGCACGGGAAAGGACATGTAAGGAATAACATTTTATTTATTTGAATATAGCCTATATTATAAAAGAAAGTCCAAAAAACGTGCAGCTCGCAAAAACTCAGAAACGAGTCCCGGTTCGATCAAGGGAGTTATATGGTGTGGTAGATCTCTATCCCTCCTAGGGAATAAGGGTATCCGTTTTTACCTAAAGGGCGTGCTTTTAAAGATATAAGGGCTGAAAGTTTCGCCCTATTGAAATTTCTAGAACAGTCTTCCGGAAAGTTCTAGAAGGTTCCATAGAGCTGTAGAAAGTTGTGGAAGGAGTGGCGGAGTATGTCGTGGAATGATCAGGAATAGGAAATCGGGAACATCATTGTGCAACATTCCAGAACACTATCTTATTGTCCTGAGCGAAGCCGGGTAACCCAGCTAGTTATAAATATTTTTTAACATTCCGTTTTGAAATCCGAAGTAAAAATGATCTATCGATCGGGCCCGACCCCCGGCTAACCCTTTAGCTCCCGATGAATATTGAACAGAGGCCCACGTCCCGCTGGTGGCAGTATTATGTCGGCTGGGATCACGCTGGCGGCCGGGACGCAAAGGGTCAACTGTAATACGTGATTTGAACGTTAAAAGTTGTTTGGTGGACCCAAAACACGTGAAAGTCCCGCAAAAATATAATAGCGGTTTTTTATTGGTTGAATCACCGTAAGAATAAAATATTAACGTGTTGTGAGGTTTTTTTTAATGGCATGTGTTTATTTTATTTTTTTATGTGACCACGCGTAAGTCCTGCTGAACGGGCCCAGTGGGACCTTGGCAAACCCAATTGGACAATGTTGTAAGGCTGGAGAGAAGATGAGGAGTGAGGGGGAAATGGAAACGTAAGGTTGGGCAGTAACTAGCATGGTCGATGGATAAAATCCTACATCAAACGATTTTCACCAAATCCGTGGTCAATTATCAATATTTGCGAGCACGGTCTACGATTGCTAATGAGATTATATTAAATATTCCGACGCGACGATTGATAAATTTTAGCGCAGCTTCTACAGTAATACCAGATAAGCTTTGGACTATCAATATACAAATATTTTAGAATTATTTAAAGTACATAGACTGCCCATGCATATTTAGGTTGACATTTCAATTAAATATGTCCAATATTTTTACGTTATTGCTTGAGATCTGGCATTTCGTAGTGTTAATTTATAAAACAAATGCATTTGGTGTTGCTAGCGTATATCGATTTTTTATTTATTTCTGGTCAATATCGGTGTTAGTCTTTATTCCTTTAAGTAAAAACCCTGTGTGAGATCATTTTTATTATTCCAATAACTATTGTGATTTAGTCGTGTTTTTAGTGTAGTTTTGTGGGGTGTATTAATTAAAAACTAGCTAAATTACTGTGTGCTTAGAATCGTACCAAAGTTAAAGAAAACGATTCCATACCTGTTGAGATTGTAAGTAACCTTTTTTTATGCCATTCATGTTCTACCAATTACAGATAATCTCTTACAAATCGGTTCGGCTGTCAACTGTGAAAGCGAGCTCTGGACATCGATATAAAATAATCGGAAGTTACGCCTATCGATCCAATATCGGAAAGTTATCGATTTCACTGTACAAGAGGCCCTGGTACCATAGCTTTCTAGTACGCCATGCTTAGTAGCGTTTTGATTCGAATTGTTCAGTTTCACACAATCTTCCATTGTATGACAAGAAAACAAATTACTTCTGTAGTGTAACGGTGTCCTAAACGTTGGCTAAAGGGGGAACCGCAACACGGCGTAATAACCCAAACATTAATAATGACAATACTTTGACCATGAAAATCTCAAACCATATCTGATCTTTCCACCAAGTTTTTGAAATTATTATTGAAAAAATATATTTTTTCTAACTACCGAAGATTAAAAAAACAGTCAATTCTCATTATTGTTAACACTAGCCCAAGTTTTTCCTACGGTTACATTGACGTCGACACATAATTTGACTTTCGTCACGTTATTTGACATTGTCAAGTTTTTTGACGTCGTCATATTATTTGGCGTCGTCACGTTACTTGTCACCGTGTCATCACGTTATTTGACGGCATTAAGTCAGACGTCACGTTGTTAAGTTACTGGAAGTAGTCAGAAATTTGGCATCATTACATTATTTGTCGTCCTAGCCTTATTTGACGTCATCACATTATTTGATGTCGTGACTTTATTTAACGTCGTGCTTTATTGGATGTGGTCAGAGTATTTGGCGTCGTCACACTATTTAACGTCGTCACATTATTTGATGTCGTCACATTATTTGGTTTGTCACTTTATTTGACGTCATGACGTTATTTGACGCCATCACATTTTTTGACGTCATCACATTATTTGACGTCATTACATTATTTGATGTCGTCACATTATTTGATGTCGTCACATTATTTGTCATGGTCAGTATGGACACGTTATTTAACGTGGCCACAAAATCAAATATTAGTCTTTTATAGATGTTCCATATCTCAGCCCGTTTCAGTTTTAGATAAAACTTTAATCAGCCATGATCAAGCATGACAATATTTATATTCCCTCATAAAAAGCGGAAAACACTGATGAACGACTTAACTAGGCAGTGGATTGAACCCGCGACACTTGAGTGAAAGCCTGATCTGTCGATGTGGACCTCTCAACCGACTAATCGATCTTTTATTAAATTTTTAACAATTTTGATTTAATAAATTAACGGAACAATTTCAAGAAGAAATCCAACAAAACTAATCGTTGTACCATCTGTTAACACAATTAAGCGAAATGCTTTCAAAAGCATGATTGAGTTAAATCAATACAAAGACCGAGTTACTCCTGTTTCAAATGGTTGGTTCGAATATAATTGATTTCAATTAACATTTAATTCCTCCATCGCGATTCACGGTGGCTGTTGACGCAAGTACACTATACAGACACACACTAAGCCAAATGGTGTTCACCTGCTCCGATAAATCTATTTATTAGAAAACATCTTAATCTTATGAATATTCAATTGAGTTTCAAATGGTACATCTATAAGTATGGATGAAAGAAAAATAATGGATTGTTCGTATAACGTGTGCAAACAGAATAGGGGTAGGCACCTATAGAACTTATTTACAGGTCTGTCCAAGACCCAGATTTACTCCTTTCTTTCCACAAGAAGACTCTCCACATAGCATCCCCAAAGATGATATTAATTAAAAGTTAATGTATGGAGTTAATATGAGGAGTATAGCCCTGTCGGAGCTGTAAAACAGGCCTTATGAAATGTACTCGATACTTTGAAGTATCGATACTTTGAAGTATCGATACTTTTGTTTCAATACTTTTACATGTACGATTCTTTTTTTCCGATAGGTACTACTCATGAGTACAGTATCGATACTTTCTATTCGATATCGTGTCCCTAGCCATACTATATATGTACGCATTTTATGTTTTTATGATGTGAAAATGTTAAACTACGTTCATTTGATTTTCTCAGAGTGTGGCAGTTAGCAGCGACCTCCACTTTATGCGAAGGCCACATGTATCTACCCACTCTCGTAAGGCCGAGGTTTTGAATATCCAACACAATGGCTAACCCGGGGATGGCAAAATGAAATGTTGTCAATAGGTTATTGGAAATATTGAAATGCTCGAACTCCGCTCTGTCGAATTTCTTGAAAACCGGGATTTGTCGCTGAGTCGTGGAAAGCACGCGCACGAAAGGCCGGAAAAATCTAAATACGGAGAATAATATATGAAAAATCTAAAACATCGTGATTGTTTGTATACGCTGACCGAATTGTACCAAGCGAAAACGTTCATATCGCACCAGGAAGGGAATAGTGCCAATAACCAAAATTACATAGTTTTCGAAAGAAGAGGAAAAAATTTTGCTGAACTAATGTTTGCGTTTCGAAAATACCAATATTTTCCTTTCTCCTGAAGAAATTGATCAAAATTGTTTAAATCTCGAAATTGTTCTTTAGGATTATCTGGGACCTGGGAGTCAAAGGTCTTCATTCTAACAGATCACCTTTTGTTCAGCTTGAATAAAGCTGTAATCACCAACAAATTGTAACGGTGTTTAAGGGCGTTTAACCAGCCAGCGGCCGAAAATCCACATTTCGTCAAAGATATTCTTACGATCATACAGGGCGGTTCCAATGAGAAAGATTAATTATTCTCCGTACCAGCTTTTTAAAATTATAACTCAACAACGATTTTTTTTCATTCGGAATTTGCTTTAATTTATACCTACATCCAAAAATGCTGAAAGGCGTAATGATAAAACTATTAAAATTATGTACTTTTTGTTATTATTTTTTGATTATAAGTATTTACCATTTTTCAATAATGTCTACGCAAAATAAGAATGTAAAAAAAAATCTGAAATACATTAGTTTGTAAGTGCGCAAATAAATACACAAACGGACCAATTTTCGTCAAGAAACACATGTAAATATTTTTCAATGATTTTATTTAAACTAAAATTAAAATTCAGAAACAAACGTTTACCAGATAATTGTATTGATTTATTGTGCTGCATGATTATATGATTTGAAAAGGGTGTTGTATAATACAAAATCTTTTTTTGGAAATTTAACAAATCTGCCAACGACCTATATGGTATAACCTTATTATAGTAAAAATAAACATTTTTTGTCAAAATTCAAAACTTACGTTTACTAGATAAAAGAAAAATCTTTCGAAATCAATTTACAATTTTTTGTGGAAAAGAGTCAATACGTCTAAAATCTGATTTAAAAATGACATATGGTTTTCTCTGGTTATACCCTCTTAAAGATACGAACTATTCGACAACAGTGAAATTGTACCCCAATGGAAACTTATCTGTGATCAGTTGGGGTTAGCTAGGTAACTAACTAACCATCACGTCGTCTCCCCGGAGGAATATGCAAATATGTTGGATCGCCACAGAACTCTGACTCGGCAAACGCTCATTGCTTCATTTATATTTACACGAACTCTTCTGTTATTACTTACTCTTTTTTTAATTACCAGGCAGAGGCAGTTGAAGTAGTAAGCACCTGCTGTTTCATAGTGCTTTCCCACAAACGATGTGTTAATTATTAATGAGTAATAGTAACCATGAAGAACACAGTCACGCTTTGGTTTGCTAATGCAGATATTGTGGTTACACGTTAAAAAAGCTAAAATAAGATTATAAATCATTTATTAGAATAACTCTCTTTATAATTATTTTCGAAGGTTATTTCTATCAATGTAATAAATCATTGAAGAAGAAAAAATTCTAATTTATATAAACGAAAATATAAAAAAAGGACAAGACACACAAAAATAAAAAGGTAACGGTCGCAACTGGGACTCGCAGCCAGATCCTCTGGTCTTGCCGGGACAAGCCCCTCAACCAACTCGGCCATTGAGACCTCCTATTTTTAATTCAATCTCATATTTTAAATTCATAATTAACAATATTATCACAGACTATTTTTTCCCAAACAGGTTGAAGGGTTCCATGCCAACTCAGAACCACCTCAGAAAAGTCATTAGCTAGGAAAAAATAATTTTAAAATAGCCGGTAACCCTAACCTAACTTAACCTATTAAACCATTTTTTTTATCATCATTCTTAATGACCTTTCTGAAGTGGTTCTGAGTTGGTTTCATTGTGAGTTAGCCGGTCACCAAGTCGAAGATAACATTGATATGAGACTGACAAAAATGACTTAAAAATAAGAGTTTCCTATAACCGATTGGTTGAGGCGCTTGTCCCGGTAAGACGAGAGTTATCTTGGGTTCGAGTTCCCATTTGTGACCATTACCTTTTTATTCTTCTGTGTCTTATTCTTTCCATATATTCGTTTAGATTTATTAGTATTATCTTCTTCTTCGACGACGTTTATTTTTGTTTACTATTGTTTCAATTACAATTAATTAGCTAAAGTTTGGTCGCAGACAGTTTGTTTGCTATCATGCATTATCTCCCTTTATTTCTACCCCTATCTCAGGGGAGAAATAGATACCTTAGCTTCGGATAGTAAGTAGGTAACTAATTTGATTTAATTCCATAAAATCACAATGAATAGAAACAGGTAATTGTACCACGCACACTGGCAAAAGCTCTAAAATCCCATGTAATCTTTAAAGCAACCGCTAGATTTGGGGGCTGTAATTTTTCCAGCCTAGCCACAGGCTCTATTGATCCCAGGAGAATAAGAATGACGAGGGTACAGGATATTGGCAAGGTGTAGATAGGGGGAGGGGCAGGTGTCAATCGGGGGTGCCACAGGTCGCCATATTGCATTCTTTTACGGGGTAATGGCTTTACGATCAGCCTCCATTCCATTCCGCGGGAGGTACGATGGACCTTTTAATGGTAAATAGATTAAATACATTATTTTATTTTTTTTGTTATGTGGGAAGAATGCACGGCTTTCCATGGGTAGATGAACCTAAGTCAGTGGTTGTCAAATCAACTTTTTAATTTTTTTGTTAGTTCGAGTAAGAAATATGGATTCTTCAACTTAAACTATTTTTTTTTTTCATTTTTTCCACACAGGAGTCTTCGGACAGTCTACTATCAGGTGTAAGGTGAGCAGCTTCATTGACATCCTTCGTTTTTGGAACCCAGGACACGTACAGTGAGAGAAGTCATGTTTTAGTAAAAACACTGGTTATTTTTGTACTGGATTATTGTAACTTTAAGTTTAATCAGATGAATAGCAAGTTTACAGCGAGATTGATTCTTATCTGAGCACTGGGTCGTTAATTTGTAGAATGAATTAACATAAATGCAAACAGGTTATTTATTGACACAAAAAAAAGCTTGTCAGTTGTCAGATGACTACAGACAAAAGAGTACGTAGACACAAAATGCATTGAAATAATTAGGAAAAGGTGACATAGACGCGAAAGTTATGAGTAAAGGACTCTACACATCGAAATTAAGCAAAAAATGATTATAAAATTTTAATAAAGTGCTCAGTGCAAAATGAATTTAAATATTAGAGATGTGACAATACAATACACAACAGCCAACTCTTGTCTAGAGATAATCCCGACTCTATGAAAAAAAAAACTAATCCGTTTGATAGATTCCCCCTTAACAGTCCAATTGCAATGTTTAGAAGATTAGAACATGTAAGAGGTTCCGAATGAAATAGGGTGGAAAATTGAAGTACGACTTGGTTAAAGGAAGACGCTGCACCTTATGGTTTCGAAACCTAAGTGACTAGTTCGAGTGCAGTTCCGAGTTGTAGTCAACTGGGAAGAGATAACCCGAACATGGCCTTTCTTTGAATCCTATCGGGATTCGGAGAGTTTTATTTTTAAGTTTTTTTGTACATGCCACACAAGAGGCTTTCTGGCCGGAGCCTTCTTGTCTTTGGCGCTCCAAATTGGGCTGTGTTGTGAAACTGACTGACGGCAAAGGGGAAAGAAAGGAGACAAGGAAGAGAATCATTAAAGAAAATTTTGGAGAGCTTAAGAAGAAATTGATAGGTAAATTAAGGTAACGTTTATTTAATTCAAAAATAAATCCTTACGTAATATTCATGTTGATTTATTTACACGTGTAACTCTACCTATTTCAATTTATCGCCGTTAATGTAATTTTCACAATGTAATAATATTAATCCCAATTCAATTGATTTCAATTCATTCGAATTGAATTTCCCGTGTCGCCCCATGCCCCCCCATAGAGCTTGGTTGTGTATTTACGTTTCAAATGTTGCTCCAATATTCGCACTAATATACATTGATTCTAAAAGTCATAGATCTCAACCATAAGCAATTTTGCCTTTTAACCGAAAAACAGATTTTCCTTTCCAGAAACTAATATTAAAAATTGATTTTTCCGATTTACCTACTTTGAAGTTTGAAGTACGGTTAATTGGTGTGATATATTAATTTTTCTTTTTAAATAGCAATTTTATTTCCACCATTATTACTTTAAATTTTTTTTTGGTTTTATAGAATACTTAAAAAAAAGGGAAAAATGAGCATTTTATGATAGAACAGACGGTGTGATCTTAGAATGGTAGCGTTAATAGAATTTTTGGTATTGGCCAACTCTTTATTAGCTGGTCCTCAAAACTGAAACACTGAACAGATAATTTCAAGAAGTGTGATCTGTACCAATGTGAATAAATAATGTCATCAATTCCTATAATATCTTCCAGCCTGAAAACTGAATGTAGGTTTGCAGAAAGCATCCAGCCAAATAGATAAAATCACTTTTTCCTAAAGATTGTGTATTCAAATTTTGACATTGATTTGTGGAAAGGTGTGTACATACTTTTACATACACTATAGACTATACCCATCGATGGTCTTGGTATATGGTACCTTCATTATTTACTCATGATTCATGGATAATTCAACTCACTCTCGAAAGTAGTTGAAAAAATAAATAACAAACAATTGAAAACATTTTTGGAAAGCAAGCAACTACTCTCCGAAAATCAATTTGGCTTTCGTTCAAATAAGAGCACTGCCGATGCTATTATTGCTATTACAGACTTTCTTGTTTCAAATTTAGATAAGGGTAAAAAATGCATTTCTATCTTCCTAGACCTCTCAAAAGCTTTTGATACTATCTCCCTTGACATCCTTGTCAATAAACTAAACACAATCGGTATAAGATGGAAAGACCTAGAATTTCTTCAAATTTACTTAACTAATCAAACTCAAAGTGTCAAAATCGAAAACAAATTCAGCCAACCCCTCACCATAATCTACGGAGTTCACCAAGGAAGCGTCTTAGGCCCTATTTTGTTTCTCATATACATAAACGATATTTGTAACCTAACGATAGATGGAAAAATTGTAAGTTTTGCTAACGATACTGTGCTACTCTTTCAATCCGACACTTGGTTAGACGCATACAAAATGGCTGAGAAATCAATTTAATCTGTTAAAAAATGACTATATATTAATTCTCTTGCACTAAATACTACCAAAACAAAATACATTACCTTTAGTATTAATATCGTTGGCCAACCTAAACAAGATGTTGAAACAAAAGTACACGAATGTTCTTGTATTCACGATACATTCTGTCAATGTCCTTACCTAGATCGAACGGACCTTATCAAATACCTTGGTCTTACATTTGATCAATATCTTAAGTGGAATACACATTGCCTACTCATCACGAATAAACTTAGAAAACATATTTATTTCTTCAAAACATTAGAAACATACTAGATTCCAAATCTATGAAAATTGTTTATTACTCCCTTTGTCAATCAATCATTGAATATGGCAAAATCGCATGGGGAGGTGCAATACTATCCGCTATAGATTCATTATCGAAGGCACAAAAATTAATTATGAAAGTTATTCTTAAAGTTCCCATAAAAACAAGTACTGTAGATATATTCAACAAATTCCATGTATTAGATATTCGATAAATTTACACAAAAACAATCTTAACTTATCTGTTTAAAAATAAAACACATACATTTTATGAAAATACCCAAAATATTGTAAACACGCGGCACAAAACCAAAGAACTCATACAAACACCTAAAACAAACACAAAATTTGGTCAAAGAAATTTCAAATACATTGCGTCTAAAATATACAATAACCTACCTGACAAAACAAGACAATCGAATAATATTAACAAATACTAAATTCTGATAAAACAATGGATCATCGAAAAAGGTCGTGCAATAATTAGTCACCTCACCATAAAGTAAAAATATTTGACAAAAAATTTTAGGTTGGTAGGTAGTGGTAACAATAATGGGATAAGAGGATTTTAATATAATCCTCTTATCCCATTGTTACCACTACTACCAACCTAAAGTTTTTTGTCAAATATTTTTACTTTATTGAAAAATGTATTTTATATAATATTTATAAAATATTTGTAAACTAGTCTGTCTCGACACAGGATTTCCTAGTGAGACAGGCAAGGCCAATAAAAAGTAAACTTTTTGTATAGATGCATAAATAAATAAAATAAATAAGTATTGTGCATTGGTCAAATATGCCAACCCAGGATTTTTGCATCTGAACTATTGTCAAACCTGTAGGCAGCACACAAAACCTGAAGATTTAAATCATAATAATAATAATAATAAAAACATTTATTCATCAATAGATTTTTTAAATATTACACATTTTATTAATTCATCATTGATTCTATTAACAAAAAGGTCACTGCTCAGCTATAATTTTGGTTTTCTCCTGGGAAGTAGCTGGCTTTCAGCAGTGCCTCTACAGTGATTCTTAACGGGGGCGCCAGCGCCCCCCTGGGGCGTTTTGGAGGTCTAGGGGAGCGTTTTTAAATTTTTAGAATTTAGGGGGCGCTGCAGAAGTTCAAGTGGGCATTGTGTCAAAATATAAACCAAGCTCATTCACGAGCTATACACACTGACACTTTGATAGACTTTCTTAAGGTGCAACAATTTGACAATTTCTGTTAAATAAACTACACTAAGGTACATGCAAAACAATTTAAAGTGAGGCATAATAACTCAATGTCAATCTAATAATATTGTGTTTTATATCTATATATTATACTTCTCATCAATTTTTTATTTGTATTCGGAAATCTATGGATGAAATTTTAACATTTCGTTTCGGGGGGGTAAAGGGGGCGATTCTTTCAATACGGTGAAGAACCACTCTGATATAATACGCAAAATAAATTAAAATATTATAAATACAATTAAATTAAATTACGTCAAAAATAATTACATCAAATATCCAATTCAATACTCACAACATCGTACAATATAAATAAATTAAATAATCTAAATCAGAATATTAGAATTTAAATATAAAATAAAATTAATTAAAATATAAAACATTATCAACTCAAATACAAAATATAATTAATTCAAGAGTAAAATATATAATCAAAATAAAATACACAATACAATCAAATCGTAAACAAAAACACAAGTACCTAATTCCTTTAATTGCAAATTTGAATAAGAAGAAGTTGGGATTCATTTAAGGCAGCCTGGAGCTTTGGTCTACCACGGGATTGACAGAATGACGAATCACCGATTTGTCAATAATGTTTATATCTGATTTACTCACCCTCGAGATGGGATTCTTGGAAAAAATCATATAATCGAAGGATATCTGCTCTACCTGCATCCGGAAAGGCTTTTGGCATGGACATATTGTTGATAAAGCCGCACTAACTCTCAATGAGAGGATTTTTTTTTAACTAGCCTTGACGCCGTTCCTGCACGTTATTGTGTATTACACCTCAATCCTATTTTCTTAGCAAGCCCTTTGCCAGAAAGTATTAGATTTAGGATGTTATTTAGCCTCAATATATAAATCTTGAATTCTCAAATACTTCGTTCTTTCCGAATAATAAAATTGCAGATTCAGTAGTTATTTGTAACAACATGTATACAACACTTATAATGTTTTTTAAATAAAAAAATTATAAATAATATTTCGATAACAATTTCTTATAACTTTAAAGTGGATTTAAGCGTAGATTTTTAGAGATATTGGTCATGTCTGACTGTTTTCTGTGGAATGCATATTAGTGAATGTAAGCCCTGTGATCAACTGTTTGACCAATACTACACGAAGTATGCATTGCCAGAGCTACCAACTACTCAATATAATACGTAATTACAACCGTGAACGTTATCTGCTGATTACGTAAATGTCATTGTTCGAATGATAGGTAATTTGCTAAAATCGACCTTTGTTCTGGACTCAGTTGCGACGTGTGATGAAATAAATTTTTTTTATTTTTAATTTTTAAAAAAATCTTCGGACAGCAAAATGACATCTCCTACTTTTAGACCAAATATGCTGAGGAATCACTGGTCAAAACCCTTTGGGAACGTGCTGTTACACCCCACAAGTTATTACCTAGTATGTTTCATATCAAATGTAGCCACACGTTCGGGAATACCAATTATTATTTCCATGTTCCGTAAAATATAATCTCGCGGCTTTTGTAGGCGCCAATTAATAATTTGTTTCGATAATTTATTCTCCCAAAATTTCCATCCGAGATCGAGTCGATCGGTATGTAATTCCTTCATAGTCATAAAAGTAAATATTTAGAGTCTAGTTTTAAGATGTTATTAAATAAATGTACCTATAATGATAAAAAATTAAGCAAGTGCTATTACTCTTATCTATTCCTCGAGAAATGTTAAAAAAAAATCATTTATACGTTTGAAAAATGCATGTTTCTAAAATAACAAAATATAATTAAACTTTAACATTTCGGTGACCAAAACTAATTTGTTGAGTCAGCGCGGTCTGTTACGCACAAATCCCTTTAAATCCTTTGTGGTTTTAAGCTTCCTAATACCACGTGGTGAACCATTGGAATTCTATAGACACAGTAATAGATACAAGTTTAGTAGATTAATTTAGTTTTCATATGTGAAGTTGTTACCGAGGGATTAGGTTATAACAATTAAATCAAATTAAATTTGCAAAAAACAAGCTAGTACCTACTCTTAATATATTTTCAGATTTTAAAAGGAAATTTTAATATTAGCATCTGATCGTAAGGATTGGGTGCATTAATCAGTTGAATGAAGTGTTGAACATTCAAGATTTATATTCAAAACAAAAACATCCTAAAATTGAAAACTGTCTAGCAAAGAGGACTAGATTAGAGTAATAACATCACACCATATGGTGTGATATATAACTTATTATTATTATTGTGTGATACCGATTGTTCCTTGAAGTGCATTTTTCCCGATCACCAAATTCTCCAAGAATCCAGTCTTCAATATCAGGTAATGATGGTGTTATTCATAAATGTTGGATTCGTTGATCTTCTGTCTAGAGTTGGTCTAAAGTTCTGGGCTTCTTCAAGGAATTAAAACTTGCCTAGATTTGAAATCCCAGGTTCGCAGGTTTGGCAACCGCAGCAACGCAAAAAATCCAGTGTTGGTAATATGGCCAATACCGCCAATACCAAATGATAAATGCTTCATTGCTGGAATTGTTTGACACCGAAACCATATATAAAATTCATTCAAAAGGATCAACAAACCTTGTTACAAATTTTTTTATGCAACAATGTGTAAAGATGAAAGTTTGTATATTTTTTATGGCGTGGCGAAATTTGCACAGATTTTTCTGATTTGTTTATTAAAATTCTATGACAACACGTTTTTTACCAACGTTTTAGTTTATTTTTCATCCTAGGCCATGAAGCATTGACATTTAAGTTAAACGTAAGATACGATAAGCACCAATAGGTATTGAATATGTGAACCAATATTTTAGAATTTTCAACAAGTAGGCTGGCAAAAAAATACGGTTTACATTCTATGGCGACAAAAAAAAAACAATTGGTTCGATGCGACACAAAACAATGTTACATAACAGTATAATGAAGCTAAATAACCTAATTAAATTATACAGTTTTCCATTATAATTAATATACCTTCATAATTGGAAAAAAAAATCCTCAGTATCTTCTGACTTGCATTTACTTTGACACTTCTATAGAGCTTATCGTCATAACTTCAAGCGAAAAGTACCTACATCCTCATTGCAAGTATCTTAAAACACATTATACTTCTCAAAATTTATTAGTTATTACCAAATGATTTTAAAGTGTCACCCAAATTACAGAGGCGCTCGAGAAGTAAAATGAGAACATATAAAAGAGGATTGGATCGAGAAGTATGAGCCGAGGGAAAACCATTTATTGTATGTAATTGAACATACAATAATAATTATATTGAATTCAATTACTCAGTTCCCAGGAAATTCTTCAATATGCCAACTGCGTTTCCGCTACCCACAATCCGCTTTTGCTTTGTGCCATTGATTAATATTATTCAATTACTTACCTATACATTATATTATTGAATCGCAAATTGAATTTTAAGTCAATGAGTTTAATAAACTCAAATATATTGATAAACATTTGACATTAAAGCAACACATAGAATAACTAAAAGCAAAAATCATCCCATTTATTGATGTATTTAGTAGTATTTGCTCATTTTCTACCAACAGAGGTAAAGACGGGCTTGCACTTTAGCTTAATCCAGTCCCACCTAAATTATTTAATAGAAATATGGGGAAACACCTTCATTACGTACTTAAACAACACACAAATAATACAGAACAAATTTATTAAAAGACTTCAATTATAACACAGGAAAAAAAACTATACCAGGAAATGAACCTTTTAAAAATAAGAATATTGTACGAATATAACATATGCCTTTTAATCTACAAAATACAAAAATGACTTATACACACAAACTCAACATGTATAAAAACATCACAAGCACACGAACATTTTACTAGACAACATAATAAATTGTACACAAATACTGTGAAGACTAGAAGTGGCAAGAGAAGCATTGGCCACGAGAGCGTAAACATATATAATCTCCTTCCATATAACATAAAAATGGGGAAGAATATAAATACCTATAAAAAAACAATTTCAACCTAAGTTGTTAGAACGAAATTAAAAATGTTACTACTGCACTATACCCTACTTTACATATATTATATACTTCTATACTATATAAACTCTGTACTTAAGTTAGGAAAGCGAAATATTATATTTTATTTAACTTAATAATAATTTAATACATACCAATTATGTTTTTTATATCTGCGTGGGTGTATATTATTTATTTGAAAAAAAATCCTTTATAACATCGGCAGGGTTTATAGAGTGTGTTCAAAAATACAGGTTTTCAGGTGTTAAATTTTTTTTTGCAGTCAACAATAAGTGCTTTTAGACGTGAAAACTTCTTTAGTACCGATGTGATTTGAAACCCGATGATACGAAAAATAGCGAAACTGAAAAGAGACAAACACATACTCGTATATCTATATGATTTAGCCTGCGAGAGAATGAGATAGAATAATCGGTCTCCTCTTTGTGTGGTGTTCCGTAGCCTCCCCACTCTTGTCTACTTTAGTTTTCACTTCTACAGCGTGTGAACTGCACACTTGTAATTTTTTTAACAATAAATCGGCACAGAATGCCCTGAAGAAAATAATTTTCGTTAGGGCCTATGGAAATGCTGTGTGGAGAATCTTTTAAGAGAAAGAAAGAAGAGGAAGTTCTGAGAAGGAAAAAGTGTTGGTAGGAATGTGGGGTCAGTGTGTCCACGAGTGACCAACGTATGAATCCATACCTCCCACTACGGAGCAAGGCGATGGGTCAAGAGTGTTCGGCTGGAGAGGGGCCATTCAAGTATTACGTAAGCAGATTTTTTGCAATTATTAGCCCCTCCCCTCCCCCCCGTCAGCAAAAGTAAACAAATCTTTTACGTCCCCTCTCATGCTTAGGTAAACATCGGTTCATGCATTCAATGTGTTCTGGGGGCCTAGTCTCTATCTTTTATTAACCTCAGTTACGCGTTAATTACGTCACAAACACGTATTTTGACAGAACCAAAATTAGCGTAACTGTCAAAATACGTGTTTATGACGTAATTAACGCGCTAACTGAGGTTAATAAAAGATAGAGACTAGGCCCCCTGGTATCTTTATTGATTCATGAGCAGCAGTTATAACTCTAGAAATAAGAAATCGGCTTGTAATAGAGGACTTTAACGCACTGAACGCACATAATATTTCTTTAAGCAAATTTTATCGACATAGTAGATATTCAGTTATTATAATCTTAATATATTGATGAACAAAACAAACTTCTTTTGAAATTTTAGTATATTAATTCAAATTAGTCCTCAGACCATGACACACGAATCCTAAGTCTTCAATAACATTGGATGTTTGCTGCTCAGTGTTGTGTCTGCTCACTTTCGTTCGATTTTGGAATATCGACATCGTTCTCTTCGAGCAATTCAACATCTTGGTGCTTGTCTAAATTCGAATAATTTTTGGTATATATTTTTTAATTTTTATTTATTTATCTATAATAAAATATATTTACATTGGTTTTGTTTGTATGCCTGTCTCACTAGGGTATACCTGTGTCGAGACATATACATACATAACTTAGATTTGTCTATTTGAAACGACATTTTCAAGCCTATCAACTCTGGCAAAAGTGGAACAATGGTAAAACAAACATTAACTTACAACATGTCAAATCTTCAATTGTACAGAAACGAATTAATAGATTGGCGGCAGTAATTTAAACAAGTGAATAGCGCGCGGTAATTCTCATACTCGATTCTACGAGAGTAAACATATTCATTATTTTCGGAAATCCCCGAAAATGCGTTTTCTTTTCGATCATAGACATGAAGGGTTCAGCGCCCTTGAGGTGATTTTTCACAAAAACGGCGCTATATAAATCGTCCAAATATTATTATTATTATTATTATTAGGGTTGCCATATGTGTTCAAACCAAAATCGAAAAAAAATTGTAGAAAATTCGAAAAAGTTAAAAAATATATATTGATACTCCTGACGTAATCACCATCCAGTCTTCCCCACCCCCCATGTCGTCAAAAATAAGCAAAGCAAAGATCCCCCCGCCCCCCCCCCCCTGTAGTGCTTACGTAATGGCCCCAAGGGTCAAAAGGTCTCCCTCAACCAGTCTCACAGAGGGTGGGCTGCCGCATTCTCCGCCAATACAACCTCACCGCATGAACCAGGGCACTCTTGATAAGTCACCAAACGTATCAACCACTTGGAGTGGCCTATGGCAGAAGCGGTTTCCATTAAATGGTTCCCGGGACGGCGGTACCCACGCTTCCGAAGTTGAAAATAATATTTCCATTGCTCGATTTTAATCGAACTCACCGGTTCAAACTACTAATAATTATTATTTTGTGAATTGAGCATTCGATGTTGTAATCCTTGACATGAATCGAACTCATAAAATAATATGATTCGATTACCGAATTAACTCACTTCTAGCGAACTAAATCGATTTATATCGAAGTTTGAAACTTTAATCCGTACTTAGTGAATAAATGGTGATGGGTTTAACAAGAGTTGTAAAACGAAGTTGTTTTTATGTGACTTCGAACAAAAAGTATCGCTGTCCGGAGCCACTGGGATTATGGCACTACCGATTAGGCAAGGATGTGAAACTGCAGAAAATGGAGAAGGGGAAAGATGAAGAAAACACATTTAATCCGTTGACTTTGTTTAGGTTTGGTTCGGTTGAGTTAGTTTATCTGAGTTTAGGTTAAGTTAAGTATAGTAAGGTTAGGTGAGATTAGGTTAGTTTGGGTGAGATTAGGTGAGGTTAAGCTTAAAGTTTAAGATTAAGCTTAGAGAGGTTAAATTTTTATCCACATATTATATATTTAAATATTACAAATTCAATTGGCAGCAAGTGTTTTAAGCTGTGCTAGATATAACATGTAATAAATATTGATATATTAGTTAGATGTTGAAGTTGAAATTCTAGTAGAGTATGCAGTTATATGTAAAAGTGTACCCTCTATCTGGTTACTCATATGTAAACACCAACTCAATTATAATACAGAAAAAGTTGTAGTGAATTTTTTTATTTTTTTATTTCTATTCTAACATACATACATATTACAGATAATTACATTGGTATACATAGATATAAAGTTAAGTAATAAGGAGAAAAAAAAATGTTAATGATCCGTAACTGTATATAGGTAAGTACCTAGTAGTATTTTGTGAACACCTCACTAGGCGAACCTGTGCTGAGGTGTTCCCATGTTTTGGAATAATTGAAATTCTGACGACAAAAGTAAAAACACCGTATCCTCCTTGATATTGTCAAGGAGGAGACTGTGGGTCGACCCATGGCGGCAGTATCGTATACATAATGTATACATGATTGATTACTGTAACGGCATCTACGCTAGTCTTCCAAAATACCAAACTGACAAACTACAATCCGTGTTTAATGCAGCGGCAAGGCTCATAACCGGGGTCTCTAAATATTTACACATTTCAGAACACCTTCGTAACGTTCACTGGCTCAAGTGCCCTGAAAGAATCCAGTACAAATTGTGCTGGATGGTGTTTAAATCAATCAACAAAATGGCCCCACCTTACATCTCTGAATTATGCGTCCCGGAAAATACCGGTCCGAGGCAATTAACCCTTAGATCGGCAACTTCATCTGCTATAGGCAGACTAATAGAACCCAAACGAAAGCCAAATACTAAGTTCGGAGATCGTGCTTTCGGAGTATCTGGGCCTAAGGCTTGGAATAGACTCCCTCCGGAATTAAGATGCATAAAAAGCCCAACAGAATTTAGGTCCAAACTAAAAACCTACCTTTTCGGGCTCTCATACCCTTAACTTAATTTAATTATACCTATCTGAGAGTATCATACTTGTATTGCCTATGATATGTCTTAATCACACTTTTCATAATGAATTAAAATTACTCGAATCCTTACACATCAATCTGTCTCTCGGAAGATCAAATCCTTGTACTACTGCACCGCCCACCATTAAATGTTGCTTTTACTTTCCAAAATACACTCAATAAAGAATATATTACATATTAATATTAAAATATTTTCAGGATTAAACAACATGTGTTCACAATTATGTCCTCTGCGTGCGAACTCTATCTAAATTTCTTTAAATAGATAATAAACAGTGTTAATTTCAAGCGACCTCCCAGGTAAGTATGGTCTTGTATAATTTCATTTTTATTTATTTATTTTATTTATTTATTAATTTTCAACGCCCTGGTGGGCTTTTACATTACATATTTATAATACAGAGACATGTTTTTAAAAACAAAATAAAAACTATAAAAAATAATTAGTACACGTCATAAAGAGTATACGGAAAAGAGAAAGTTTCTAAGTTGTAAGTTGTAAATACATGACAAAATTCAAGATACATAAAAATAAAACGCTAACAAGTTTTTACATTGTGGATTAATATAGAAATATACGAATAAATGCATTAGCCCCTATGTGATGCTCCTTAAATATCAAAATATTCTACGTATCATTTAGGTATTTCTTAAATAATGGTTAACTTGTGTTAAATACATCGATATTAGAGGTGAATTTGTTTCCTAATGTGTGAAGTCGAGAAATAGGTGCATGTATGTGATAGTTCGTCCCAGAATTATTGTTGCAGAATAATACGTTTTGCCTTGTTGCTCGATTGGGTACCCTGAAATCGATGAGATGCAGGAGTTCGCAACAATCTAATTTTAAACAAAAAGGTTAAGTCATTAATTTTTCTTCTGTTTTCTAGGGAATGCAATTTAAGTGTATTTAGTAAGGATGTGTAGTTAATGTATTGAATAGGTATGTGTAATTTGAAGTTAATAAATCTTAAAAATTTGTGCTGCACTCTTTCGATATTTTTTATATGAATTTGATAATATGGGGACCAAACTATGGAATTGTATTCCAACAAGCTGCGTACGAGTGACAAATATACGATTTTTAAAACTTCCAACGAGTTAAAGTCTTTAATTGTTCTGATTATAAATCCTAGTGTTTTCATGCCTTTGTTGGTTATTTGTTGTATGTGATTTATAAAATTTAATTGCGTGTCAAACACAACTCCAAGATCTCTAATTTCATTGACTTTTTCTAAGATTTTGTTATCTATGGTGTATTTGAAAGATAGTGGGGTCTTTGTTCGACAAAACGTTAGTGTCTTACATTTATCGATATTGAGGAACAAGTTATTTGTGACACACCAGTTTTGTAATTTGTCGATGTTAGACTGTAGGCAGCATCGCGTTCATTGGTCAAAATATTGTACATATATTTTCGTATCGGTGATCAATGAACCGGTGTATGCAATTTTTAGCCATAAGTTGTTTTAATTGTTTGTCTAGCTTGTAGTAAGTTTGTACAGCGCCCTTGAGGTGATTTTTCACAAAAACGGCGCTATATAAATCATCCAAATTAATTTTTACGGTGCTCCAGATTTTATGTCCGGGTTGAATCTTTCCCAAATGAAAGACTAAACCCTTCCACACACTTTTCCACAAATGAATATCTAGTAAATTAACGCAATGTAAGTGCACTATATAATAATAAAACAATACAAGAACAATACGTCAATCCACCAGAAACATAATGGGAAAGTATTTCACCGACTCCAGATATTTTCATATCAGAGGGTTCGGCTCTGATGAAATCCTAACTGATCCGATAAATCCTACTGATCCCTCAATATAAATATTTAAAAAATCTTTCGTAATCCTACATGTATTTAAAATGACCGACTTTTGCATTTTTATGTACAAATTTTTTGACAAATCTAATACGCCTAAATTTTGAATGAGAGAGCTAGGTATAATGCCAGTAGCCGAAATAACAAATGGTAATATTTTTATAGTCTGAGAATTATTATTATTTATTATAAAATAAAAGATTATTTGCAGTTAGGATCTATACATACAATTATACATAGCATCTAGTTTATGTACAAGATAGATAGTAGTTTTGATAAATAGGTAGGTATATTATTCTAGGGACCACACGCCAATGGAATGAATAATATTGTGATTTTTTATGTTTTGTCTTAAAACAAAGTTATAATTGCCTACGATTTCTTTTTAATATTTGTTTTTGGTTATGTTTGGTTCGGTGTTATGATTTTTTGAATAAATTGAATACCTTGTTGTTTGATACAGTCTTTGATGTGTTTTTTGTGAAGAATTGCTACATATTTTTAATATATCACTAAAAGAGGGACATTTCCCTGAACAATTTAAAATCTCCACCATCATTCCAATTCACAAATCAGGAGAAACGCACATATTAGACAATTACCGACCTATTTCCTTAGTTTCAAACCTCTCAAAAATATTTGAAAAATGTATCAAAAATAGAGTAATGAATCACCTAGAACAAAACAAAATTCTGTCCCAAAATCAATATGGTTTCAGAAGTAACCTAAGCACTGAAGATGCAATATTCGATTTGACAAAAAAATTGTACACATCTGTTGATAAAAAAAAAATGCCTAGTTTTATTTTTAGATTTAAGAAAAGCTTTTGATACGGTTAACCACAATATACTTATAAAAAATATTAATCGAATAGGTTTCAAAAAAGATACACTAAAAATTCTCACAAACTATCTCAAAGACAGAAAACAAAAAACAAAAAAAGGGAATTTTTATAGTACTGAAACGAGGATAAAAAATGAAGTACCACAGGGTACTGTGCTTGGCCCAATCCTGTTTTTAATATATATAAATGATTTATGTAATCTTGTAATCCCTGGTGATATTGTATCTTATGCTGATGA
The DNA here is from genome assembly GCA_917563855.2 of Limnephilus lunatus. Classification (NCBI taxonomy): domain Eukaryota; kingdom Metazoa; phylum Arthropoda; class Insecta; order Trichoptera; family Limnephilidae; genus Limnephilus; species Limnephilus lunatus. The sequence goes on from OU830599.1 coordinate 57,548,334, forward strand.
TACAGTAATAATTGTAAACGGAAAATCCTGGCTTGAAACTTATTTAAATGCATCAAAATGTATTGCACATGTCTCATCATGGCTAAATAGTAATAGACTCTTCCTAAACAACAATAAAACATTTTACCTACCTTTTTATAAAAACAGTAAAAACAAACCCCCCAATAACCTTAAAATTAGAATTCATAATACTAACTGTAATCAAGTAATATGCTCATCTTGCTCTGAAATTGTAAAAGTTGAAAAGATAAAATATTTGGGTAAATGTATTGATACAAATTTAAATTGGCATTCACAAATAAATAATACCGTTTCTAAATTGAGATATCTTACATACATATTTTACAGACTCAAAGAAGTATTGAATATTGACAAATTGAAAATGATTTATTATTCTATGGTGCAATCTTTACTCATGTATGGAATAATAGGATGGGGTGGTGCCCTTGATACTTTTATAAAACCTTTACAAACAACTCAAAATTATATTATCAAAGTTATGTATAATAGAATTAAAACATTTTCGACAGATGCTTTATACAAAGAATCTAAACTATTCAGTCTCCGTAAACTATTTATACTGCAAACTATGAAATATATCTTTAAAAACGTAAACAAATTCGAAAAAAATGTAAACAGAATCAACATTAGAAATAATAATGTATTCTATACCCCCCAAACACACACAAAACAAATGCAAACTCACAGTAGTTTTATTGGACCTCGTACCTTCAATAGTTTACCAAAACATATTCAAGTTGCAACAAAACTTCCGCATTTCGTAAAAGAGTTAAAATTATGGCTAAACCATACAGATATAAAAACTCTATTTATTTAGTTTTATTTCACTTTATGTTTCTAAAAACTCTATTTATTTAGTTTTATATCACTTTTCTCACAAACTTTACACCTATTATTACAATGTATATCATTAATTACACTTACACTTATTTAACCGTACACTATTGTATACACTTTTTGTACAAAATGTTTTAAACAATTTTTGTTTTTGCTTTATATACCCCTGTTTGTTTTTTTCTAGGTACTAAAAAAAACTTTTTTTAAATATATTACCCACGCACAGGCTGCGCCTTAGTGGGTTCCCACATTATTGTTATGATTTTAAAATATGTAAATATAAATTGTAAAATATGGGAAAAATAAAGGAATTAAAAAAAAAAAAAAAAATATTGTATATGGATTTGTAGTTAGTAGTTGTTTCAGTGTGGTGGGCATGAGGTTATATAGTTTGATTGCGTAATACTTGAAGTGTCTTTGCCCGTGTGAGGTATGAGTTATCGGTATGTTAAGTGTTTTTTTGTAGAGGCCCTGGTTTTAATTGCAAATTGAGGTTGCATTTGAATGTGAAGTTTATGTTGGAAGAAGAATAGTAGTACAGCTTTGGCGTAGAGTTGTCTTATGGTCATGACGTCTAGTGTTTCGTAGATTATATTCAAGCATGTGTTTAAATAAATGTTTATGTAATCTGGGCCACTAGTAGGATATTTAAAAATGTCATACTAATGTTTCGGACCGTTAATCCTCCCGGTGTTATTTTATAGCATATTTAATATCAGACACGAGTAGATAATATTTGATTTATGGCGAGCATTCAAATATGGCTTTCCTCATTATCTCAAAACTTTGTGTTTGGAGATGTCTGAGTAATCAACTGGACGATCGATATAATTATTATAATTATCAACATTTTTATGTTAGTGACACACGCGCTATACTTTCATGGCTTGGCCTGTTTCACTCGCCAATGTGAATGTATGTTACCCATAGTTTTTATTATAATTTTGCAAACATAAAAAAATATTAAAATGACTCACGTAATGTTTTTATGTGAAAACGGTACTAAAATCACGAAATATGTATAAAAACAATACTTTTTCTATCGTATAATTGTATAGTAAATAATTTGGTCACCTCACTTTTTTATCATTTCATACAAGAATATTTAACAAAAAAATAACAATATCTAACGGCGGGTAGGCGATTTGGCGGTCTACCATGTATCTAACAGAATAGGTATTTTGACAACTTGACTATGGATGTGTAGCTTGATTTATTATCTACCTTCTACTTTTTGTTTTAGGAATGTCACTAGAACAATAACGGAGTTATAACGATTTCTGTGGAAACACAGGTGTTGACGTGAAAACACGCTTATTGTACTTGGCTGCTATCGTTATATTATCGTGTATATCCGCTTACGTATCGGAGTGGTTGTTATCTGAAAATCTATTATTGGGGTTTGTGTGTTTATTAATTTTTTATTATAAACGTAAATAATCTGTTGATTTTCCCAAATAAATAAAATAAAATAACAAAGCACTGGTGTATAAATGTGAACGCTATCCCAATGGGAATGTAAGGCGAGCGATGTGGTGAAATAGGCCAAGCCAGGAGAGTATAGCGCGTGTGTGAGGCTCGTTTTCATAAAAAAAACTAGGAAATAGCTTTAGAGCGACAGCGTTGTAACATCATTTTTAGAAACTTGAAAACCCCTTAAGGAAAAAAAGTGTTTTGAAATGCGTTGTTTCTTCACCAAGTTTCTACTGTATAACAGAATTGAAGGAGGAATGAAAAGAAATGAAGTGGGTAGTTAGGGGTAAAACAGTGAGCAGGAAATATAAATTAAACAATGGAATCCTTGAGACTTCGTTCACTCTCGTTTCCCGGAGGGAGGGAATTTCTCATTTGCGTGATGCTTATTACTCTCAACAACAGTTAGCATTATTATTTGTCAGACACAGAAAAAAAAACTATCGAAATACGTGAAAATTTTATATTGTTGTGATAGTTTGAATGTGGTGGTTTGAATTTTTGTCTTAAATTTATTATTTTTGAGACTTAAATCCCTTGAAGTGTAATCTATAGGTATCGATTTAAAATAAAAGTGATGAAGGCAATTTTCACAAGACTTATTCTTTATAACTCTTAGACCCCAGACAAATCAATAATTTTCGATATTTGAAAATGTTTGATTGTTAGTAAAAAATCATTAAACATACTTCAAACCACAGTAACATAAACACACCCACAGCACAAATCTTTAGAATTACTTGTTTAATGATCTAAAACCCCTCACATTTTTACAATGTTTTATAAAACCACTAAAATCATGTTTATTTGAGAAAATTGATTCTTCCTACCACTATTAAGAAGACTGATAATGTCCAATTATGTACTTTATGACTTAACTTATTCATTTATATGTACTCGTAATTCCATAACGAACTCTCTTTTCTTAAGTTAGGAGAGAAATTTTCACCAACTACTTATGACTAGCACACTCAGCGTCAGGATTTGGAATAGATACTTTTCCTTTACCCTACAACATATCAATATTAAATTCTAAAATATAGGCAAAGTGCGCAAAGATGAGGACTTTTTTCGTGTAAGTGTTGTTTAATGATTGCACTTTAATACTTTCAATCGCAACGCAAGCATCACGTATTTCAAATGAGTTCTTACCAGCTTATAGCTTTGTTTCTTCTGTCCACCTCTTGATAATTTTTATTTCTCTCCTCATCTTCCCAAAAAATATTCCAAATTTCGAATTGTTTCTTCTGTCCACCTCTTGACGATTTTTCTTCCTCTCCTCATCTTCCCAAAAAATATTCCAAATTTCGAATCGTTAGAGGAATTAATTCCAAGCAATTTTTAAATTTAAATGATTCCAGATATTCTTACAAAAATGGCGATTAATCTAAAATTTTGTTCTTCTTAAGATCTTTCTTCACTGCTGAAAATTTGGATAGGGATCACTTTTTTCAGCAATGAGGATCGAACTTAAGAAGAAAAATATATTCTTAGCTGCATCGCCAAAGTTACAGTTTTATTAATTAAAAACGCTTTTTTGTACCCAGCTGATTCTACAAAAACTTTGTCAGTGCTGGGAGAAAATAAATAATTCAATACTTTTTACATTCACAGTTTCATAAAAATGCGTTAAGGGTGTTACACAATTAATCGAAAATAAATTGCTGAAAATAGTAGCCCCTACCCCAATTTTGATAGTGAACGTGGCTCCCCCACTCCACTAAAGTTGCGGACACCGCCGCCGCCGTACTGGACGTCAGTGGTACTTGGTTACTCCAGCACATTAATAAACTTCCTCTGCTTCTTCTGCCTTTTACTTTGCCAGTGACTTCAAGTTTCTCCAAGTTGGAGTCTTCAGTTTGACGAGCAACTTGTCCAAAGTATCTTAAAATACTTGTATGCCGACAGTTGACAAATGTTATGGATGCGCACCTCTTCCAAAACGGGAAGAAAGGAAGCAAGCCTTCACCTAGCAATTGGTAGAATTAAAAGAGGAGAAAAACAATGCAAAAAAAAAATGAATCGTTAAAATTCATGCCCGCGGCACGGTATTGCGAAAACCAACGGAATGCCATCAAATTTTCTGGTAATCTAAAACCTAATCAATCTAAAACTTTTCAAACTCTGTTCAACTGCATTGCTAATAAAACCAAATATGAATTCATTCTATTCGTAATTGTGTGTGGTGGGAGTTACTCCAGTTAAAGCTGGTGTTTCTGATTTGATAAGCAGATTGCCTTTAGAAACCGCATCTTTTATCTTCAGAAAACTTGATGACAAATCCTTGCAATCAGCATCCGAGGTTGACCCCGTGTGGTCTTCAGTCATCAAGAGAGATAAAGTTCTAAGGACAAGACTTCGCAGATATGTGCGTTCGTTTAAGCTTTATGATCCTCTTAATCTTCGTCGTTTCAATTCTGAAGCTCATTTGGCCAAGAAAACTTCGAAGTCGACTTTTGTTGCTGACGCTACCTTTGGTTTCAACGCTGTGAAAACTTTTGGACCCGTGGTCAGTAGGCCTCTGAAACGTAAGACGGATGTTGATTGTTACACCATCATTCAAAAGAAGAAGTTGATAAGATTTTAAATTGCTTATTGTAACTTGTACACGGTATAATATTTGTGTTAACTGATTTAATAAAAAACACTTGTAAATAACAAATCCCGCATCCTTTCACTATTGTATTTGAGAAGCTCATTTTGGATCCCATCACCTCCTGTTGGTTTATAGTTTTTAAATTGTGAATGACCGGTTTGACTTCGTGTCTCAAACCCGACATCCATATTCTCTAATTTTAGAAATTTAATATCATAGCTGGTTCATTATTAGAAAAATTAAGTGTGGAAACCGATAACATGATTCTTCTAAGTATCTCCACGAAAGGTGTTTATTTTTACTCTGGGTATAATATTACAGTGGTATGAACTAGTAACTATGTTTATTAAATATTAACAACCTGTATGCCCGTATTAAGATTGACAAGAGACTGGTTATTCCTGCATTAGGAAGGATGTTACCATTATACGGATCATTAGAGCAAAAATGGATTTTATACCATTGGTAGGTATTCGGAAATAAATTAGTGGTCAATCAATACAGGAAATTCAATTAATGGCGGACTGAACATGGTAACAGTTACTAAAAAAATGTTAACTCTAACAATAGTATAATTATGATAGCAACTCTGGTGGCAATGATGAATTGAACTGGAAGAGAAAGGACAGTAGAAGACTAAATGCTTAAAATAAAAATAAGAGCCCTGAGGAGTTTCCCCGGTAGGACTATTTACTCTTGTTTCCCTTCAATAACGAATAAATCATTTGCCTTTTAATAAAGAATTCCGTGGAGGGAAGCACTCAAATGAATCTATAAACCATCCTACCATTTTGAAGATACAACGAAGTTGAAGACTGACGTAAGCGTAGTTTGAGTAAGGTCTACCTATGCTTAAATAGTGTTGATTTAGGAACGACTGACGGAGAAGTGTCATAAGAATATTTGCCGCTCATAAGAATGGAAGAGAATATTGCGGATGCCCCTGGAAAACATGACACGATTAAGTGAATTATATACCCCCCTCTGTCGGATCGTGATAAGGGTCAGTAAAACAGAATCAATATTTGAAACAATATAGGTATATAAACATGAACGTAAAAATGAGCTTGTGAGGCGATCCACCCGCCGCACTCAGCCGCCAAACATTAAAGCACTTTTAGCACAAAATTTGTGCTAAAAAAGAAAAACATGCCATTTAAAAAAGTATCAGCGAAACTCAATCAAAATCTAAAGACAGAAAAATCAGAAAAAGATATTGGTTCCACTGGGACTCGAACCCAGATACCTTAGCATTCATGGCCAACTGCTCTACCGAAAATAAAAATATTCATCCTAGACTTGCAGAAAAGTCAATAGATGTCGCGTATTAAAAATAAAATGAATAAATATTTATCCAGACACTATCTAGATAGCATTTAGTTCGGGTTGAATCTTGCAATCATATATAAAGATAGCAGCCAATAATATGCGCGTTAAGAAAAATGATGATAGTGTTGGTAGTTCTTAGTCGATGTATGATCAGTTAAAAGTGATCGAATTGGAAATGGGTTCCATAACTCAATTGGTAGAGCAGTTGGCCATGAATACTAAGGTATCTGGGTTCGAGTCCCAGTGGAACCAATATCTATTTCTGTCTTCAGATTTTGATTGAGTTTCGCTAATATTGTCTTCATTTAATTTAATATTATAATTAGAGTTTTTACTCATTTATTTATTTATTTATTTATTTACGGACTTACGTCCAATTTACAACATGGTATAACGAAAATTTGGGAATGTACATTGTAAGGGTGAAAATGGTACATGAGAGCAAAGACAAACAGAAAATAGAAGTGTCAAGTCAAGTCAAGACTTTGCAAAAATTACAGTAAATATAAAATATCATCATTTATTTAAAGAGCGACAGAATTCATTCAAGCTTATACCAAAAAAATCAAGGTCTTGTCGTGAGTTGACCATTCTACACATTCTGGACAGTGGTGAGTTGTAACCATAATTAGTGGAGTGCTGATTGAGGAAGAGTAGGTCTTTATTTCTGAGTCTACGAGAAGGTATATTGAATGGGATGAGTTGTAGTAATGTAGGTGAATCGATTATGTAGTTAATAATTTTGAAGAAACAGATAAGATCGGATTTTTTCCGACGGTCTTCTAAAGGAGAAAGGTTTAGAGTTTTTTCAATTTCAGCATACGAATAATTGCCTCGCTCTAATCCTAGCCTCCTAGCAATCCCTTTTAGGAACCTATGTTGAACGGATTCAATATGTCGAATATGGACAGCATAAAAAGGAGACCATATAACACAAGCATATTCAAGATGGGGGCGAACCAAGGAGCAGTAAAGAGTTCTTAAGGTATTTATGTTTTTGAAGTCGGAAGTGATTCTAGTGATGAAACCAAGTAGTTTGAGAGATTTATTAATAATCACATTTAAATGTTCCCGAAAAGAAAGCTTGCTATCAAGAATGACACCAAGGTCTTTAATAAATTGAACAGTTGTTAGGCAATTATTATTTAGTTTGTATTCGAAAACGATCGGATTTTTAGATCTGTAGAAGGACATAATTTTGCACTTATCGACATTTAGTTCCAAGCAATTAATTTTACACCAGTCATTGAATGAGTCAATATCTGATTGGAAAAGAAGGCAGTCATGGTAATTATTTATTATTTTTAGGATCTTGTTGTCATCAGCAAAGAGCCAAAAGCGCGTATGTGAGAAAATACTAATAATGTCGTTTATAAACAAGTTGAAAAGAAGCGGGGCTAAATGTGCTCCTTGCGGTACGCCGGATGTAACTTCAATAATAATAGACATAATGTTATTTATTTTACTCATAAAAAAAGTTAAAAATAAAAAAGTATCTCATGACTTAAATGTGAATGTGTACATTATTAAATAATATTAGGTATGTATATTGTATGTTTGAGATGATTTTTTTTACAAAAACCTCGCTCTATAAATTATCCAACTATTATAATTGTATTAGGCATTTAAATACTATTCGTGGTTGACTAAAGGACCATCATAATTTTTTTTTTCTTTTAAAATAAAGTTTTTCCACAAAAGCACATTTTCCCGGCAATTCTTTATGGTGCTCGGCGTATAAGGGCGCTGTTTTTGGGAATTTTAATATTTTCATGAAAAGACCGTTTTTTCTGTTATGCAGTACAAAGAGTGGCGTATTTCAAACTATGTTGTGATAAAAAACACTCTTTCGCTGCAATTTTTAAGGCCAAAAGAGTGTTTCAAAAACTAAATGGATATCTGAAAACAACTGGATTCGTTTGTTCCGCAACAGCAACATTATTTTTTTAACGTAATACGATGTCAAGTATTATTTTAGTTCCTACTTTTTCCTTAGTAGAGATTTACAGATGTAACTAATCTACCAATCGGGGCATCGGTTCTCTTGATAATAATATTCTAATGTGACGTCATTTTTGTGAATCAAAAATTATCATTTTTTTACGTTAGCTCCACACAGGAGGTCGTGATGACAAATAATTTCTCTCAAGGCCTTTGTCATCTTAGGGAAAGCTGTACGGAGGGTCTTTTTAAGGAAAGGAAGTAGAGGAAGTTCTGAAAGGAAAAAGGTTAGAGGTGTGGGTAGGAATCCAGGGTTCAGTGTGTCCAGGATTGTTGGACATTTCCGGGCACCCCTGCTAAGTCACTAAACGTATAGAACTACTTGAGGTGACCTAAGCAGAGGTGTTGTTTATCCAATAAATGGTTTCTGGGGTGGCGTACCCGTTCCCCCTCCCAAATTATTGATATTGTTAATAGATATTAAATAAAACAAATTCAATGTGATATTAGTATTAGTTCCTTTTTGACCACTTGCACATATGAATTTGTAATTTGTATTACCCTTGATTTACTTAATTGATTTTTTTCTTAATACAAAATATCAGTGAAAATATCCAATTTGCAATATTGCAATTTGGGAGGCGGGTATATGTACCGCTTTTAGGTATATGTACCATTTTTAGGTAACCAACACCTCTGCCATAGGTCACCCTAAGTGGCTCGATTCGTTTGGTGACTTAGCAGGGGTGCATGGGTTCATTGGGTGAGTTTTGTCCGGGTCTTAGCAGAGGATGCGTCTGCCCACCAACTGAGTAGTGGCAGGCCTGAATGGGAATAAGAGGTTGAGGGAAACCTTTGGACTTTTCCAGCAGGAATTTCTGGACCTACCGCCTTGCTCCGCAGTTGGAGGAATGGACTCAAACCTCCGTCTTTCCTGGACACACTAAGCCCCAGATTCCCACCCATCCCTCATAACTTTTTCATTACCAGAACTTCCTCTCCTTCCTTTCCTAAAAAGACCGCGTCGTAACTAACCGTTCTATGATTTTCGTTACATCACTACATCAGACATCATCTGCTTAACAGTTAAAATATTTCATTATAGGAAGTTCGAGGAAATGCTTGGGAAAGCTGAAAATCAATGTATAAAAAAACAATGTCACAAAATAAATAAAATCTCGTAAAAAAATTAATGCTTACCATTGTTTTTCATCGCCTTCTTTTTTGCACTTCGTTTTTTCAAGTAGCAAACCTATGAAAACATTCTCCAAAGGAATCAGATAAAAAAAACCTTTAGTAATAGATTATACAAGAACTCCAGTCCAATTTTTAAAAATTTTCTTACTTAAATAATTTCATTTTTTAATTTTATTTTTAAAAATAATTGTCAAAGTTTTAATTTTTCAAGATCCCCGAAAACCTCTGTATCTTTGGTGGTATCGTGTGACGTCATCAATCATGTCATCTACTATAAGATCGCGCAATCAGCTGCCCGACTCGCCGCCATTTTGAAATATTATTATTATACTATTATTTTTGTACAGTAGTTTTTGAATATTTTCAATAATAGGGATAAACTAATAAGAGATACCTTTATTTTTGTAACTGAATTATTTAGGACTAAATAATGTTTCAATAAACACAACAACTAAATCTCTATAAACAGTATGTAAATAAACAAATAAGTTGAAATATTGTAAGTACAATGTCTTGTGTCATACCTACATTCCCGTATAACACCGTTTAATGACTTTACGGTGACCAATGACTAAATATTTTAGTAATACCAACTTGACAGCTTGTTTGAACGGCATTATTAAAATTGTCCTTTTTAATATATTTTTTTAAACTGTACGTTTAACATTATTAAATAAAACTTATATATTTAGAATCAGCGTTATCGGTCTATATTCAATATGAACATATTTTTTTAAAACCATAATATTTTTCACTGGAGTTCCTTATTTTTGCATGATATAACTTAATGTTATTTTTTTTAGATAACGAAAAACATTCCTGGGTTACGAGTAACCTTACAATATTTAAAAATCTCCTACTACCATCACAATAAGCGGAAATATTGCTTGTGGCGTGTAGGAGGACTTAGCCAGCCGAAGAATCGAACTCATGATACTAGGGTGGGAACCAGACGCGTTACTAACTCAGCCATTGACGGCTCAACTATTTGAAAAGAGATGTGTTCCTATATTATACTTCGAAGAGTAGCTTTCGTCCGTCTTTACAGCGCACTGTAACAAATAAAAAAAAGAATGTGATTTAGACCACAAAGTAAAACTTCACTAACCCTTAAAAGAAGAGAGAAAGAAAATCTGCACGCGCACTGCTCTCTCTTGCTCCTACAGTGTTATACAGACAATAGGCCTGCACTGTGTCTTAGATATACGAAACGTAACTGACTATGAGAGAAAGAGAGAAATAAAATGTGTGATCGCACCTTTCTCTCTCTTGCTCCTACCCCTACAGTAATATACGAAACGTAACTCTTTCTCTTTCTATCTTCACTAACTTATATCTTCCTCTCAACTTCCGTTCGCCTCGCCCGATCACACCTTTCATAACGCTCTCGTCACGCATTCACCAGCTTACTCCCCAAGTCAAGCGTGCGTAAAGAAGTTTTACTTCAATAATAATATTAAAGAAATAAAGTTCATCCTCTTCCTTCTTAAGCCTCTTGTTTCAAAACGAAAAAAGGCAGAAGATGCTAGAACGATGACGTCACGTACGATTTCTCGCTGGTACTATTTTATAATAATGATAATAAAATTTATTTATCAATAGATTTTGATAATTTTTATATCGTTTCTAAATTCAAAGAAACATTCCAGTGATGTACTCTTCGTTTTCCGTACGTAGATAACGTCACAAAACTCTGAAATAAAAGATCTTCGCATACGCTACCCGCAGTAGTGAGTACATGTTTGTGAAATTGTTCACAGCCAAGATTGCCTGCGTAGGCGTACGGTTTTTTGTCTTGAGTTGGTTATCCCTCAAAATTACCTGTATACGTCAAAACCACCAAAACCGGTAACGGTTTATTACACCTTTTCTATATTTTCTGCATCTTATTCGTTTTTCGCATTTTCATTGAGAGTTTTTAATATTATTTTATTTTAAAATTACAATGTGCTTCGACAAGTTCTAATATTGTTCTAATTACCTCCACTAAGGTCCACCTCCATTTTCCTGCATCACTATTTGTTTTTTCACCCTCCTGTAAAATATTTAGTTTTTTCACTTTGTCGCCTAGCGATGATAAGTAGGCTCATCTAGTCAATTCCATCCCAACGTCATCTCCATTACTAAGCAATCTTTCCGCGCTCGGGCAACAAAAGTCATTGACATTTGAGGAAATTGGCCTAGTTTTTATTTATTTTTCTTTGCGCGTATTTGGCTCGGTAAGCGGATTCGGACCGAGTTGGGCTGCTACAAACTAGTTGAATAAAACGCCCATAAATCCCAGTCAACAAACTGATTTATTACGTGCGATATTCCGTAAAGTTTTATCTGTGAGTCTGCATCGGAACCAACCTTCCCTTTCTCCTCTTCTCCTCGCATCCTGGCTCAAATTATCCGATAGTTTTGACATTTTGCGGTTTAATTTTCATGTTTGTAAGTTTTGGATGTGTAATGTGTAATGTATGTGTTAGTGTCACACTTGAAAGGCATAAGTTATGTTCGGTTTCAATTTAATTCAGATTTCAGCCCCTTTTATCATTTGTTATTTTAATTTTAATACCTCAACAGTCTTTTTTATTAAATCTACGGTTGTATTGTGATTGCCGTCCGTTCCATTAAAACATCGGATAATTATGCATTAAACTAGCTTTAAATAGTTGTAGTAAAGTAGTATTGTGTTAATTGATTCTCTTTCTGTCAAAAAAGTAAGTGTAGTTTTAAGTCACAGAGGATAGTATAATCCCACACGTCCCATATAATCATACATATTTACACAACAGATTTTTTAAAATAAAGAATCAAAGAAGAGAAAAAAAAATGAATACATAAATAATTTAAGTAAATAATCAATTATTGTATGCGAATATCAATCCGGTGTCTCCTCAGACCGGCGACATAAGTCTTAGTTGTAAGTCACTAGTTATCAATCTAAGTTACAAACCACTTGTAATATATAGGTATATATATGTAGATTAAATGTACAAATGAATTTGTAAAGCCTCTTGAAATGATTTTTTCGCGCGAATGGCGCTATGGAAATCATCCAAATTATTATTATTATACCCAGTTTTCAACATTCACGATTAAACTCACGTTAGAGCTTATTCAGGAACATTTCTATACTAATATGCATTCAATAATACGGTCAAAAAAACAACTAAATAGTATTTTGCATTTAGATCCAAAATCATGAGATGATTAATCATAGAATTCAGCAAATAATTCTAATTAGGACATTAAATCTTGGCTTAAGGAACTGCCGGAAAAAGAACTTACTAGCATATTTAAAACTTCGTCTTAGAAGTTTCTGGAAAACCTTACCCAAAACATGAAGTCGAACAATAGAAGTCGCTGAAAACTTATCCAAAACCTAATCCCCCTCAGCACAGGATCTCCTAGTGAGGAGAACTATAAATATATAAATATATGTACGAGTGTATATATATATTCTTATAAAAATGTTTAAAAAAATGTAATATAGTTACTAAATAAAAAAAAATTAAAAATCTATATCGAAGAAGACGTCTAGTTTTTGCTTTTCAGTGTATCTTCACTTTCAGGATAACTTTGAAAATTTGAAATGGTCATTTTTGAATTCTGTGGATTTAATGATTCTGTGCCGTGTTGAATAGATATTTTCATAGATTTACAGAATTAATAAGAAGTACGATCGGGGAGCACTACCGAAACGCAGCTGAGAAGGAAACATATCACAAAGACGTAAAGGGAACAAGAAGCAAGGTCAATCCGACCGTAATTAATTTTACAAGAGAGAGGAAGAAGCTGTTTATGGCCCTGGGTTAGCTGATTAACTGAGCTGAATCACAGTTAATGGATTTAACTATTTATATTATTAACTAAATATTTCTTTATGTCAATTTGTACGAGAATCTGCAATAATCACAAGCTTTCGATAATAAATCTGAAATATTTTAATTAAACCAATACAAGTAGGTAAACAATACTAAAAATCCATGTATAGCAACAAACCACTTCAAGATGACCTTGCAAACTTCCCAGAGAGTCGGCTCATGTCCAGGAGATCCATCGGGACTGAAGATGAAACTGTTTCTAGGAAGACACTCCCTTGAAGAGCGGCAGACTTTGGACGTAAAAACAAACCCTTGTTGTGGACCCAACTTTTAAGCTATCAGTGGTACTTCTCACTCGGAAGATGCGGACCTCACTAAACCGCATCTGATGCAGTCACAGCCATTGTACATACATGAGTACACGATGCACAATGGGATCTAAAGGATTCTGAATTGCCTGACTGTAGATATATACAAACAACAGAACACATCGTAGAAGACTGACTGCAAAGTCAGTTCCCCGGAGGCACACCTCTGTGCTGAACCAAGGGACTCCCAATGCCGTCGACTGGCTGAATAATCTCAGCAACCCACTTTAACCTCCCCAAATGGTTGGGGAAAGTTGGTGGACGAGAGGAAGAAAGAAAATGACCTTCGCAATAATATATTTTCGTGATAACTACCAACAGTTTTAATTATTATTAATCTAATGCAATCAATAATACGGTCAACTTACATTACAATTTAAATACAATCCAGGAACCCAAAAACAATATAATATTATTTAATGATCTTCCTAAGAAGGAACAGAGATAAATTACAAAACTATTCAAGAATTTTGTTAAACAGTAACGATACCCAGCCTAATCCACTGCATAGTAGCAAATTTTACATTTTAGTTTCTAATATTTATACGTCTTTCCATGTGTTCAAATGTATAATACTACTGTACTTTGTTGAAATGTAAATTACATTATTTTTCTTCAATGGTCACAAATTCACTTAAATAATAAAATAAATAACAGTTTATTACTTTGTGGCGTCAGCATAATGTAATGAAAATAAATAAATTTGTAAACACTTCAAATAATCACAAAATAATCGCCATGTTTCGAAACTAATGGTTTCTTCGTCAGGATAAATGATGTTGATAAAAATTGAAATAACAATATTATGAATATATAATAGGCGTATTCAAAGAATTCAAAGTTCCTGCATTTAAAACATAGTTGTGAAAAATTCAATTAAACAATAATTTATAAAAGATGAATATATCATTCGTAACCGAAAAATGGTACTAGACTAAAACATATATTTTTATGCCCTAAACTAAACCATTATTTTGCCCAAAACAATTCTGTACGCCGTAGATAATGTTTCTGTAATAACTTACCAAAAGAAATCAGAAGCATTTATGATAAAATTATTATTATTTTTAAACTCCATAACAATTTTTTTTAGACAAATCGTTAATAAAAATACTGCTTCCCCCATTTCCATCTGAAAATCAGGCTAATAATCCCATGGTAACCGGAAACTTTAACAAACAAACAAACACCTCATTTAAAAAGTTATTAAAAGTTAAAAAAATTAAAAGTCAAAAAATGTAAATAAGAATTTCGTTAAATAGGTTCGGTTAGGGGGTATTCTACAATTTTTTTTATATAGCTTTTAATTACTTCTAAGAGGTGTTGAGTTGATTCTGAGTTGTCATGGAACCTAATCCTATAATGTTCTATTTTTATCCTCCATGATATTTTGTTGTTGTTTTTCTTCTTACTAAATATAAATTTATCCAAGAATAAACAAATAAGTTCAAAAAGACCAAAAATATAACAATGAGCGGTGATTAGTTATTTATTATTATAAAAAGAATCGTGTTTTAAGGGGGTATTCTAGTCTAGAAGCCCGAATTTAATAAAAATTTGACGGTCGATAAAAGCCCATTAATATTTAAACAACAAATTTTTTTATAATTTATTTATTTATATTTTAAGAATACACAAAAAAAATTTAGACTAGAATACCCCCTTAAATAAATAAAATTATTATAAAACAGGTTATTATATATGTAACAATTTTTTTAAGATGAAACCACTGGTTTTGAAACACGGCGATAATTTGTACTAAATAGCAGTGCCTATACAAAGTTTTTTTTGTTAAAACTATTTTTGCCGTGTCCTCAAAAAATTATAAACATTACCACATTTTACGATCGTGCTTTCGGTAGTAAATAATAAATCTGATTTTTACTATATAATATAATATAATTTAACTAAATAATATATTATTTGAAGAGTTTGAAGTGAAACGTTCGCAAAAATAAAAATGGTTTTATTATAGTCTGAACATAAAATGAAAATATTAATTGTGGCCAATGCACTGGCTGGCTACAACCAAATCTATCGAAACACACCTACCTCATGTAAGTAGTGGGTATTAAATCAAATTAACCAATAAAACCGTAACGATCGCAAGTTCACCAATAAACGGGCACTTGTGCCGCTCTGGAGGGCCATTACGGGCCCGTAAATAACTTTCACAGGGGTAAAGAAAACACGAGACACCGATAAAAGTTCAATCAAAGCAAGTAAACATTCGAAATCCATGGAATCTATGTCTAGTACGTACACACCTTGAAAGTGATATCAAACGATGTTGTGGTGAATGCAATTGATGGCTTGTCATTTCTTGTCCATAAACTAATTTTATTGCTTGATATCAATTTTTTGGCGAATACAGATTTAAGAATCATTGGTCGGAGCTAGTGGTATTATGTCTCCCTCATTATCGGGGAGTGCTGGGGCAGACGAGAATGGATAAGAAGAAGGAAAATAAGACTTTTGTAAGTACCTGCCTTTTTAGTAGCAGGTACTCGTATGTAGGCACCTGCATTTTTTTTAAACTTTACTACGAATATTTTATTTTTTACTTCACTATTGATGTCTTTTTTTTCATCTTTGGTATAAATGTTTTTGCTTTATTTTTTAACCTTTACTATAAAGCTAATTTTTTTACATTTTTAAAACAATTTTTTTTAACACCTTACCTTAAATTTTTTTTTACTATACCATTATTTATTTATTTTTTTAAACTTTATTTTCGACGTTATTTGTTTTTGATTTTACTTTACGAGAAATGACGTAAGAAAAGGTTTGACTAAATTATATTATTTAGATTATCTACCTGAAATTTAAGGTTTAATATCTACATAGTATATCTTAACACCACAAAAACAAAGTTAGAAATATGTATTATTAAATATTATCTAATAAAAAATAAAATTCTATTTAATTATGATACATTCCTATTTATAACTGTGCTAGATACTTAGTACAATATTACTCGGTTTGTCGCTTAGGACTAAGAACGTTGTTAATTTAAAGCAAAAATATTTTTTAATAAATGTTTTGAGTAAAGATTTATACGATACTACTGAACCAGAATACGAAATAAACAAAAAATTTAACAAAACAAAAAACGACTTCAAAAATGCACTAAAAAGTAACAAAATAATTTCGTACGATTGTTATTTTTGGAGTCGGTGTCAGCCAAGGTAATTACATACATAGGTAGTTATAGGTGAGATGTGGAGATCCAAAAGATTACATACATAGGTAGTTATAGGTGAGATGTGGAGATCTTGGCTGACACCGACTCCAAAAATAACAATCGTACGAAATTATTTTTTTACTTTTTAGTGCATTTTTTGAAGTCGCTTTTTGTTTTGTTAAAATTTTTGTTTTTTTTTTATTTTTAGTGACGAGCGTGCGTAAAGAAGTTTTACTTAAAAAAAAAAATCATCGAAATCTGTTTGCGTAATATTAAGTTATTCATCTATTTGTCGCGCACATACTTATTGCAAATTTAAGACATATATGGTTTTCTCATGAATCCTATTGTCAGAACTAGATCAAATTAAAATGGGACTACACGGGAAGCACCAGCTTTCTAATAAAAAAAGAATCATCAATATCGGTTCACCCAAACGAAAGTTCTGAGGTAAGAAACATTAAAAAAAAATAAAAATAAAGTACCGTCGTATTGATAACCTCCTCCTTTTCGAAGTCGTTTAAAAAACGAAAAGTGTCGCTTAGGACAGTTAAACACGGCATATATTAAAAGAATATATAATTATATTTACGCCAACAAAATTGGTCTTTACATAATTTCCCTTAACTTTAAAATGTTGATAAGCAAAATAATAATGGGTATGTAGATTTAAAAAAAAAACCAATCGCAGGTGGCTCTGAGGGTAATAACTTCCCCCTGGACCTGTGTATATTTTACTTATAATAAATAGGATACGATAAAGTCTTATAAAGAAATTAATATCGACATATTTAAAAACAAAGAAAATAATTTAATTCGGTTGTTAATAATTTAATTCATGTTGTACTATTAAATAAAACCTACAAATTGATTTTCCTCTCCCGTGGCGTACAGCTGAAGGTATGCTTTCTATTTTGAGGGGCCTAAGTACAAATCGACAGGGTCTTGTCTACCCCCATCAGAGAAATGAAAACAGAAGGATAACTACCTCTATTACTCCAGTGATCAGACCAAGTTATGGGCGGACTTCGGGGAAGGGAGAATTCGGAGGCGAATAACAAAAACATTCGATGTTTTTTCGACTAAATTAATACGTCAAAACAAGTAACGTAAACACTACGCAGGAAGTGGATTTATTTTATGCTTGGAGTTATTTTTCTCGGGTGAATTTAAGTATCAGATGTCTGTATTCGTGGGAGAGAATAATTAATACAAAAAAACATTGTGCTAAAATAAGAAGGATTTTTTTTAAACAAGTAATAAAATAGGGCTTTGTACCGTATTTAATAAACAGTGATTTTCTTACGTTTCTTTGAAAGGTAAATAAATCTGACGTTGAAATAAGTCTTATAATTAACCTAGTCAGATCTACTAATCTAAGATGGACTGGCGTCTCTTCCAATTAAGCCGTATCTCATTACATTCCGTCATTCCTATCAATCTTTTATTTTCATTTTTGAACTACTAACATTGTTCTCTTCAGATCCAGTTACCAGTTATGTTTATATTTGTGTCCTTGTCTGTTTCATATTTTCATTAAGAGTTGACGTTTTCTTCTTCAATGATTACATATTATTCTAAGGTTTACAGGTTATCTATTGCATTTGATATGTTAAATGATTTCTCTTATCTCGAGGAGAGCTAATATTTTTTACCTACTGAAACGTTTTTTTTTTTAGTTTATAAAAATATCTTATTAAAATTATTATTATAATATTATAATGAGTTACAAAACATCGGCGTGACCAAATTCTATTTTTTCCATTAGATGCACATTTCATAATACATATTTATATGTGAACAACCTGTTACCAAAATATTTATCAAATAAAATTATATGTAACAAAGACATTCACAGATATAACTGATATTCACAGTATATTTTTAATTTTATGGTTATTTTTTTTGTTATTTATGTTCAAATTTTATTTTCATTAGGTACCTACCTAATAATATGATTTTTATTTACTCCGTATGTAATATGGCAGACTGGGATTGCACTACCCTCCCAGTCTTGCTGGAATAAAAACTTAAATAATAACACAAGGACGTGCAAGGAAATCAGGCTACAAAAAAGGACAAAGCGAATACACAGAATAGTTTACTGTACAAAGGGATGAAGTTTTATAACACGCTAACAGAAACTTGTCCACACCAATTTGAAGGTTCAAGATGTATTGTATGAGCTACGTCAAACTGGAAAATATATAATATTCAATTTGTAATGTAATAACTAATTACCAATTTGTATACTTTTATGTATAATTTATTAAAGTAACTGAATAAACAAAAATTAAATTAAATCAAATACTCCTACAGGTTGGTACTATTGTTCTATGGAAGTTTTGTTTCAATGAATATCTATCGGGTTCAAGAACTCACTATTTTTAAGGATGAATTAAGTAAGGACGAATAGTAATAATATTTTGATGATTTGTATGGCGCCCTTTTAGCTAAAAATCACCTCAAGAGTTCCGTACACATATGTAATATATTTCTACAAGACTCTATCTTATTACAAATTATAACAATAATTTATTTCTGGCTTAGAGATTGCATCCAACGATTTGTCGAGCACTAATACAAAACTATATATGTAAAAATAAGTAAAATTAATAAATTTAAAGCTTTATAAATTCCTTAGTAAACATGAGGGTAAATCTTTTATAGTAAATTTCCCTAAAATTAGTTATGTACCCAACTCTGCTATCTTTTATCTTTGTCCGTTTTGTTTGGGGATTGAAAAATCCTTCAAGCATATCCTTTGAAGGGACAAATCCTGCAATAAAGCATTCGCTTTCCGATGGAAAAATGTCGGAAGGCGTCGTTATAGTAAGTGCGCCACTAACGGAAGGTATTTTTTACACTTCCTCTGTCGCGATTAAGGTGAATGATGATCTTTTGTTTTCCCAGATCCTTCGATATCGGAATTTGATTGGAGAATTTCCGACATACATGAAGTGAGTCGTAGATATACAATTATCTTGAGCATAAATGAGCGATTGTTTATTGATGTTGCTTTGTTTCCTTCTATAATACTTCTCTAAAACTGAATTTTTTTTACATTAGCTCCACTCAGGAGGACCCGAAGTAAAAAATTCTCAGGGCCAGATTGCTGGAATTTAGACTACAAACAGCCATGTAGTGAACTAAATAAATCGGTACACCAATGAATTCAAAACTAAATAAAATTGGAGAGGTTTTATGTTAAATCTGAGTCCATTATTTACTCTTTCCTATCTGAAGTCAGCCGCAGACGAATAAGCCCTCTCGGAAATATTAACGAGTGATTAGTAGAATGTCGGTCCTTACTGAAAATTTTATGAATATGTAGCAAATACTGTCTTTAAAAATGAGGAGGTGGAAGCAAACTGTTACAAGGTCTTCCTCAACCAGTTTCTCCATATCCGGCACGCCACGTAGTACAAATCCGGGCACCCCACCAAGTCAGCAAACGTAGCAAACCACTTCGGGTGACCTATGGCAGGGGTGTTGATTATCCAATAAATGGTTCATGAGTGAGCAAATCATCAGTTAGTTACCTAACATCTACCGTTGGAAAAATGAGAGTATTTTATTTCAATCGTTATTTTTCGATTTTCAACGAACTCAATTCCGCGAACGATCAAATAGAGATACGACATTTATTATGTTGTTTATTAACATTTTTTTCATTATATACCTTTGAGAGGTTCAACTCCAATTTCCCAGATCAAATATCAGAGATGAATCTCTATAAAGTATTTCTCAAGCTATCAGTGTTTTACTAAGAATCGAACGAAATTGGAAATGTATTGCGTATCATACCAATAATAATAATAATTATGATTGGTCTTTTTCTGAAAGAAGAAATCATTTCAGATGAAAAATAAAGCAATATAAACACAATAATGGAATTCAATCATGTTGATTGCCAAAATGGCACTGTATTATCCATAGATTGGATTACTGGTCAACTTATGGTTTTGTCTTCCGAAAATAAGGTTTTATAAATAAACTAGCGAGAATCCGGCGTGCGCTGCAATGCAACTTAAATGAAGAAATTGTTTCTCCCTTCGTGTCCTTTCCTATTCGTCCCGCGTTTCCCTTCCACCTACCCCGCATTCCTCCTCCTTCGTTTCCCTCCACCCCTCCCGTATACACCTCCCCTTCCTCCCTTCCTCCCTGCTGCTAAACTACATGAAATACACTAATTTTTCAAATCACACGCCTCCTATTGGAAAATTTTGTACACAATTTCATAACGCCCGAGCTCACCAGTATATGTAGAACCCTTCAAGGGCGGGCGTACAACAACTCACCGTTTCATCGCAATCGGATGAATAGTATAGGAAATAAATTTATAACGCCAGAGCTCACTATTATTTGTAGAAACAATCGCGGGAATGCGCACATCAAAGTTTTATCTTAATCTGAAGAATGGTTTAAGAGCGCATAAGGGACAAACAAATAAACATTCATTTTAATATATTGAGATAGACATTTATGACGTCATAATGATATTCCTACTTCGTCGAGAGTTTTTTTATACCACATCATACCTACATATGAAGTGTAACAATAACACATACATATATGTTTGTTTGAGCAATTACATTGCTTCTTTGAACAAATAAAATAATATTAGAAGTGCTTTCCGTATAAATTTGAAAGGAAACAAAAATATGCCATTGACTTACTACCTACTTATTGGTTCTAGACCATTATTTAGCAAGCGGTCTCTCTCTCTTCCCTTGAACTTGCCTGAAATTGTATGTACCCATCCCATTTGAATTTCATTATCATAGTGAAACACACTTGTATGAAAATATTGACCGAAATCGGGCCTATAATTATATCACGAAAAACGCCCTCAAGGCAATTCTCGTGTTATTTTTTATTGTATGGTTAGTGGTTGATGAAGCTTAAATTACAATAGTTTACATTTGCTTCACACGGGAGTCCCTGACTTAAAAAAATGTCCTAGGGCCTTATCATCTTTGGGGATGCTGTGTGTAGGGTCTTTTTAAGGAAAGAGAGGAGAGGAAGTTCAGAGAAGAAAAAAGGAGTGAGACTGGGTAGGAATTCAGGGGACAATGTATCCAGGAGTGACGGACGTATGAATCTATCCCTCCAAATATTGTGCATGGCGATGGATAGGTCGAGAGAGTCGTTTCCCTCAACCAATCGCACGTGACGTCGAGACCTATACCAACCTCGCTCCATGAACCCAGGCATCCGTGCTAAATCACCAAACGAACCACTTAGGGTGATCTATGGAAGAGATGTTGGTTATCCAATAAATAGTTCCCTGTTGGCGGTACCCATATCCGCCTCCCAAAAACTATGTTTGAAACAAAGATTCAACAATACAACGAGAAATTTTATCATGCAAATAAAATACAATATTACAATTCAACAAATAACAATTCGATTATTATATCAAGTTACAATAAAACTTTGTTTTCGTTTATCTGATCAGATGCGTAATAAAGCATTGAATATTGATAGCTAAATATTTTAGTCATTAATTAATTCCACAAAATGTTCGATACTTTTCAAATGTATGTACTAATTTTATTTCATATTTGAAAACGGTAATTAGCCATTCAATAGCCAAATGCCAAACTGACAAAAACAATTTCCAGACAAACAAATAATAACATCATGTATCCACTGACGTTGGTTCACGATGAACAGAGCGAAATGCTACTTTTTGCTCACAAATATCCCATTTATATTCGAAACAACATGATTAAAACTAAAACAAACTTTATCGGACGCGTAATATGATTTCCTCTTATGAAGCCCTTTTTGTTTTGGATCCTTTTGTATGGGAAACGGGGAAATGACAACAAACAATGATGCATGGGCATGACTGATGTTTGTTTTGTCAGCCGTTGAAGTTAAAATTTAATTTACTGTGAATGTTTATTAGAAGAGATAGAATTTAAAATTATTTGAAAAAGAAAAATTTAATTATTTTTCAATGATCAGTAACGAAGCCAACATTTAGTCGAAAATGTAGACTAATAATCAATGATAATTTTTACCACATCTGTGATCGATAAAAAAGGTTCCGAGACTATGAACGCAGAGGTCGTGGGTTAAAATCCCAGAATGCGCAAATAAATGATATTTTTATGTAATATGTGTGGTTTCACATTTAATTAACAATATGTAATATATATATATAATGGTATTTTCCTTGTGATTTAGATGACCCAATCAATTAAAACACAATTGAGAGAAAGAGAAGGTTTATTTTGTTAGTCTCACAAGATTTACATAAAGAAAAGAATTTAGTAACCAAACATTACCTGTTAGGAAAGAAACGACATTTAATGTTATTAATTGTAATGTCGATTCCTTAATCACAATCACGATAGTAATTACTTTTAATTATTGAAATTAATCTTATCAATTTGCTTGTCATAGCCCATAGATTATTTTTACTATAGTTTTAATAATCCATAGATAATAAAATATCGAGTCGACAGTTAAGTAGGTACTGTGGCGCATATCCAGTGACAGTACACGATACATACAGCCACATTCAATTAAAGAAAATTATATTTTTCTTTACATATATATATATATTATTTTCGGCATATTCCAGAGAGGTAGATATTTTCAATATTGCCCTGGTGAAAGACTACAATTCGGATTCGAAATTGGAATTATTGCAAAACCTATCTCAAATTTTGTTAAAAATAATTGAGATCTTTGTGATTTTTTAATATAATGTTTTCCTTCTTGCGAAAAATTATTGTTTCATTTTACTAGGAATTTCTTTGAATTTTGTATTATGAAAAACATGTACTTCTAGATGGCAGACAAGCATTATTTACTCTACAAACATACAAAGATAAACATATCTTAGCCGTGTTTGAATGCTTTGAAGGTACAACAAAAAAACAACAAAAAAAAACATTTTGTTTTAACAACAAAAAAAAAAATTTGTCAGCAGAATAAAATGTAGATAAACATTGCATCAGAATAAAATGTACATAACGAACAGCAGAATAAAATGTACACAAAAAACACATGTGGTGTTTGACCAAACAGTAGTCTACACTGAAATATGCGGGATTATTTCGAGTTTCGTTAAGGCCACAACACAACAATAGCTCTTCAATACATTATTGATAATATTCTTACCTCCACTAATGCAGGATTTCTCTCTGAACATCCCCTTGCTTTAATTTCAACGATGAAGCAATAAAATGGTTTCTGAATTACTTAAAAAATAGAACTCAGCGCACAGTTTGCAAGGATATTAATGGGACTCTAAAATATTCATCTGATGTTATTATAACGCCAGGGGTACCGCAGGGGTCGATACTTGGCCCACTGATTTTGGCTGACATGATGAAATCTATTAAACACTGTGGCTTGCACATGTACGCTGATGACAAACTATTCTCTTTATCATTTTACGTAAATAAAGCTCATCTGGCAGTGGATATGGTAAATGGTGACGCACGTAGAGTTTGCTCTTAGACACAAGCGCACGCACTACTTCTCAATCCCCAAAAAACAGTTGCTTTATTAATAAGAACTAAGCAAAAAATATCATGCTTAAGGGATGGAGGACATATGTAAAAAAAATGAAACTACTATTCCCTTTATTTGTGCTGCACGTAACCTGGGAATAGTGGTGGACGGTAGATTGAGGTATGAGGAACACGTTAAAAAGAGGTCGCAATGGTGCTATTCGAGACTTCATCTGTTGCATAATATAAGAGATTATATAACAGAAAAAATACTATATTATTATTACGGATAGTGTAGTTCTTTCAGATTATTACTTATATTCTTGTTCTCTAAGTGTTGCACTATGGAGACACAGTGTAGATGCGGTCCCTCTTTTAAATTATGGAAAAAACTGACGGACCGACAATTACCACCACAAATTGTAAATATATTGAGTATATGGTACAAGCAACAGGAAAACTTCGTCAGATGGAATGACAGTCTGTCAGAAGCAGCAAAATTAAAGTGCGGCGTTAGGCAAGGAGGCTTAATGTCCCCAGTGCTGTTCAATGTATATATGGACGAACTTAGTAAAATACTGAACAAAACAAGAATCGGATGCCACGTTGCCGGAGTATGTATGAATAACATAAGTTATGCAAATGATATGGTCATACTAGCCCCATCAGTAATGGCAATGAGAAAACTTCTTGCCATATGCCAAGCATACGTCGATAGTCATGGTTTGATGTACAATGCCAAAAAGTCATCATTGCTGGTGTTTAAAGCAAATACTGGTCCTACTGTCATTCCACCTATTCTCCTCGGCGGAGACACTGTCAAAATCTGCAGGGAAATAAAATATTTGGGTCATGTCGTCACTGATGACCTAAATGATAAAAATGACATAGAACGCCAAAGAAGAGTACTCAGCGTTGAGCCAACATGCTCGCCAGGAGATTCAACAGGTGCAGTTCTCCGGTGAAGAAGCAAATATTCCAGAGCTACTGCATGAGCTTTTACACCAGCGAACTTTGGACAAGATACTCACAAGGCGTCATGAACTCACTTCGAGTACAATACAACAACGCATATAGGGCGCTATTCGGCCTACCTTAGCGATGCAGTGCATCGCAGATGTTCGCAGAAGGAAGGGTACATGGGTTCGCCGCTTTGATGTGCCACAGAATAGCCGGGGTGAGTCAGCGCTACCAAAGATCGGAGAACACTCTCGTCCAGGCCGTGGCCCAGTGGCAGGGCGCGCCTCTTCACCAAACATGGAGAATTCATCTCAAGCCCCCGTAGTAGACATACGATTACCTACTAAATATGTAGACGTATATATTTTTTAAAATCTTTTTTATGTTATTTTATTTTTTATCTGGTAAATCCATTTTATGTAATGTATACTTTTTTATGGCTGACAGAGTATTGCACTCACCGCTCTGTTCGGCTGAAATAAACAACTTATTATTATTAAAAAAAAACTCCAAAACAAGTGCAACGTGTCCAAAATCCATGTGTCCGATATTGCCAGAATCTCTCGAGACGCGGTATATATTTTCATCTTATCTCTATGGGCATCGGATCCTAAATATGTCGAACAGAAGGAAGTAACATCAATTGTGTCAAATTACAATTTGATGAAATCGAAGGTTTCTGCCTATCTGCTTTGATAAACTGTAGTGGTCCCGTGACTCTCACGCACATAGTACACGAATGGACTATTTACTTACTCTCCCTAGACATAAAACTGCTATATTTGAGGGTAGTTTCAGCTATTCATCATCAAAACTTTGGAATGAAATACCACTGTCTATTCAAATATCGATGCAGTGCTTCAACGAGTTCTGCGGCGAATGGTTGCTGACTGCAACACATCTTAATTAATAAATGTATAAATCTGTGTTTTTGTTTTGATTTGATTATATTATTTATGATTATTATATTTAACATTTGAATTGCTTATAAGTACTTAATATTTGAATTGATTATATTTGATTCGATTATATTTTATAATTGAATTGATTCCATTTTATATTTGGTTTTTAGTATCAATATTATTTGCTTTAGTATGAATTCTGGTATTAAATTAAAGATATGAATTAATTATTTATTTTGTATATTATGTTAGAGGCACTGTTGAAAACTAGCGACATTCCAGAAGAAATCCTGAATTTATATATTTTCAACCGGTCAGTGGTTGAATGGGCATCGCGTTTGGGTCCTACACTGGCGTTCCGTGTTCGATTCCTCAGCTCGCTAAGTCCTCCATCACGACGCAAGCAACATTTTCAGCTTACTGTGGTGGTAGTAGGAGATTTTTAAATATTGTTTGGTTATTCCCAACCCGGGAATATTTGTCTTTCTTTTAAAGAAAAAAATAACTGTGCAGTGACCTTTTTGTCAATAGAATCAATGATAAATAAACAAAATGTGTAAAATTGTAAAAATCTATTAATGATAATTTTTTATTTTTTATTTAGGTATTTATTATATTAGTAAGTGTTTACATCCTTAAAAATCTTTTGAACTCAAATTTAAAATTGGATTAAAAATTAGAAATATTGACTGAATAGAACTATGCTTTGAATTATATTTAATTAATTCACGACCCTTTCAGTTCCTGGCGAAATTTAAATCCCATTCTAAAGAATAATCTGAAGAAGTTGGGGTGGAAAGTCGTTGAATAATTAATAAAACCACCAAATACAGTGGGCTTAAGTGAAAAGCTCCGTGGAAGCACAAAAAGGAAGGCAAACAATTGTCTCCTACAAAAGCTCCTTCATACTTAAGAGAACTTTAAACAAAGTTTCCGTAAGCCAGATTTGGGATTGATTGGTGTAGGTAGATAAAACTTTTTTTACAGACAAAATGTTTAATTAAGAATAAAAAATTATTACACCCGAAAAGCCGAAAATTCTTTACAAATAAAATATCTAGCTCACAATAAATAATGCATTGCTCAAAATAGTGTAATAACGTGGCATGTTATTAAATAGGTTGTGATGATCTCGCCTTTGGGCCTACGAAATAATTCTTTTAAAATTGAGAGATCAATTTAGAATTATATTTAATTTTTGTAACATGGAATGGTTTCAGCATACGATTCTCTGTTTCAATTCATGGGGGTGATTTATGGGTCCTTACCACTAAATAACCACATGTGTTTGCGTAGCTCGAGTGCCTGCGAGCCCCGGCAAAGGCCATTCTTCACAAAACTAAGAAGGGACCCAGAATAACATTTAGAGGGATTTTTTCAGGTTCATTATCAAGTCAGGGGCGGCCGATGGATATTTGCCCGAGTGGTGACTGACTTTAACGCGAGCAGATTGGAGTTACGAAACAATTATCTGGTGAATTTTCTATGGCAGTGGGGAGTTGAAAAATTAGGCAATAAAGATTGATCGTTGGTGCATTTAAATATACTAGAGCGACGCGCCGATTAGGGGTTAAAATATTTAACATATTTGTCAAAATAAGATTGCAGAATTCGTTAAATAGTGACGCACGCAGAAAGAACGAAAACGTGTACAGACAATGCTTATATAATGTTATTATATAACCAATAAAGTCGACGCAAGTAATTAGGATGAGTAGTGAATTGAAGTGCGCCACTGAGCTCTTCTTTTAAGCGCTATTGGGATAATTTATGACTCCGGCGCAGACAAAATTAGTTTGTATTTTGTTATGTAAGGTTACACACAAAAAAAATAGCAAACATGAAAGTTGCACGGAATTCTTGAAATTTGGGACCTAATGTGACAGAACACTATTAAAACGATTGAAATATGCATATTGGGAGATGTGCCCACTTGAGGTTTTAAAAAAGAGGGATTAATATATTATTGAAACCACACAAGTAGATGGGTGGGAGTCGGGGGGCAGAGGGTTGGAACAGGACAGTGAGGGAAGGAACCTGGAGGCGCGCGGACGGGATAAAAATCATCGAGTTTTGATAAACGGCAGAGTAATAATTTGGTGCGCGTAAACCGGGAATAATTCAGATAGTAATATATAATAATAGATAGTCGGGGCAGGGAAGTGTTAGAGGACAGTCAGGGAGAGATCCTGTTGAGAATTAAGATCGTCAAGTTCTGAGAGTCGCGAGGAGACCAGCTCGGTGCTTCTAAATCGGGGATATTTCATTTTAATTAAACAAAGAATAAATAGTTCGTCTTTATTAAACAAAAAGAGTCCACGCGAATAAGGAAGTCAGAGGTTGCGGCTTGCGAGTTCATGAAGTTAAATAATATAATTTGTAAATTGAGGCGGTCAATTATCAATACGGGACGCGCTTTCGGGGCGTTTATCAGGGTCAGGAAAAATTTTACAACGAATCGACGCGAGAATTGTGTTTGACGGCTGCATCTTGGAATAAATAACTGCATGACGGGTTGTGGTTTAGAAATGCTTGTTTGAGTTAAATATTAGAGTAGTGAATTGATTTGTGAAATTATTTTGTGCAACAAGGCGAATTTGGTAAGTTTGTATAAAATTATTAACATATTTAGTACGGGCCTTGCAGGAGGGAGTCAATTAGGGTTTATATACAAGCCTTAGGAATCTAGGACCCTTTTTTGTCGAGCGGAGCTTTGCACGTTTCCGGGTTGACCGGCTAGCAAGTACCTTTGTTGGGTGAAGTTATTCTTGAGACAAGACCGTTGTAAAACAATAATTTAGTTAACTAAATAGCATTTGAAACACAAAGTGCGCTTTCGGGCAATAAATCTTAGACGAGAGACTTCATTTAAAAGACGGGATTTTGAAACCACAAAACAATAATAAAATCCTTTAAAAGTGCTTTGTTGGTGATCTAGAAAACTAGGTTACTGGGTATTCTCCAATACATAACGGGTAACAAAATACAGAGGTATAGAATATAGGTATAAATTAATGTGTAAAGCGCCTTTGAGGTGATAATTATTATTTACGAGTTTCGTAATAATATTTATAAACGTAGCTAGGGGACTATATTCAGGAAGGTTTTTTGAAAAAGCATTGGGTAATATAACGGTTTATGAAGGGAGCGTAGCATGGGCATTTTTGATTACTAACAAAATCTGACATAATTAAATCCCCACTCCTAAAAACTTCCCATATCTTATTCCAAATTTTAGGTATCACAATAAGTCTATTACATAGGACTTTGCATAAACTTGGTTCGATATCTTATCATATAATCACCTTTGGTTCACGCTCAGGTATATTTCTTTCGATATTCGATTTCGAAAAAAAAAACTTTCATATTGTCGGTTGAATGAAGCCGTCGGTAGGTATTCACTTTTTAGCGTAATGCGCTATATCCACCTACTTAATTAACAAACTCTTTTTCTTCAAACTTAATTGAGCGGGTTACGACTCGAGAATGGACGGCGGTTGTCGAATGGATTAACGGGTCCAGCTTTCCTATTCCACCATGAGGAAGTATCTCACGCGACTTTATCGGGGGGCGATGTGATCGAAATGCAGGTGGGCTTACACTATTTTTCTAATGTGGAGGCGAAGTAAGCGATGGTCGTGTCTGGTCCGAGCAAATTGGAATCCCTTGTGATCACATCTCGGTAACGTGGATCTCGTACCCGCTCTAGACTGGATTGGAAGCGTGGCCAGAGCCATTTCATGATGTCGACGTATGTACGTCACTAAGGCATTGGGGGACTTCAGGAGAACAAAGGACGTGCACCCATTTCGCCCTCCCTCTACCGCCGCTCCGAGGTACCAGCGGATAAAAGTTGTCGTCGCGGGAGGCCAGTTTGATGCAGGACGAAGATTACGATCTGGCCGGACTACCTTCGTCATGGGGGAAACGAAGTGACGAAATTTGCATGGGCTTCACTACCTTTTAGGTTACGCTCGTGTGGGGGCTGCCTTGTCGGCGGAACGAAGGGAACATGACATATGGAATCGTTTGGCAACCGATCGGCGGTTCTTTGTTGGAATCCGGATAAGTTTTCTTAACTACTTTTTGGTCTACGCTTAGGTAGGTATATTTCATTCGATATTCGATTTAGCAAAAACTTTCACATTGTCGGTTGAATGAAGCCGTCGGTAGGTATTCATATTTTAAGCGTAATGCGTTATATCCACCTACATAAGTAGCAAAAGTTTTCTTAACTCCCTCACACTAGGAATAGGGATCATCCAGCATCAGGGTGGGATTGTACTCTGGACGAAAGAGCAGCGGGGGAAATAGAAGGAAAGGAAGCCAGATTCACGACCTGGTGCCTTTCATTCTTGGACCCGGCACCCTGAAAACCGAGCTTGACATTCCTTCTTTGAGCTGATTTTTGAGCTTGAGGTTGGGGTACGCCTATCGTAGAGCATATGCCCGTAACACATATAGGGGAAGGTCCCAAGTTACGCTTGTGTATGTTATGCGAGAGGACGTATTTTTCATTCAAATCAAATACCGATGACCATCGCGATTGCAGGCTGGCGCATGTTTTGTAGCGTGCCTAGGAAAAACGTAATCATTATTTCTACTGGTTCGAGGCGGCGTGCTGGACGGAGAACGGGACTATTGAGGACATGAGTGACTGCCAAGGCGAGGATCGGTGACATCAAAATCTTCCTTAATTAAATTCATACATCGCCAGATCAGAGAAGAGAGCGGCCCCACCGATCTCCTGACATTGCCGATTGTCTAATCAACTTCGGTTTAATGTTTATGCCGATGCTTTAGGAGTTAATGGAACTCAAGTCATCGGCATGCTGAAGAACTTCAACATCATCATCAATCCAGAGTAGGATGTCACGTTCCAAAACCTCGTGCCACCCACACATTTCCTGAACAGTTCCTGACATCGGCTATCACCCCATTAATCGGAGCAGACCCTCATATCAAACGGTATGAGATGACCTCTCATCATCATCATCAACATATTTATAATTTGGCGGCTTATTGGTCGATAATATTCCCATTACCACTCTATGATCCAGAAACACACATCAAACCCTTTCCCGACAGAAGGCAAAACATGTCGATTTTCATTCGTCGCTTGCGACCTTAACATTCTCCGGAGGCGTTGGAATTGGAAGCTGATTCGGCGGTCTATGACCATCACCTTATCAGTTGGGCTATGGAGGAGTCCAATTATTTAAACAGCACATGTTCTGTCTCATGTTAATCCAAAATACCTACCCGTAGAATCAAATTAACAAAATAAAACAAGCTAGCTAACTAACAAACTGCATCTAGAACTGTGAGTGTAGAATTATTGCACTCCGTACTGCTTTGAGTGTAAATCTTTTGTTAGAATATAAATAAATGTCAAATTATTCTCATGATAGCATTTTATACAGCCGCAGAGAGTACGCGACATCGCATCGAAAGGTAGGATCTTCTCAATTCGCCGTTTGAATGTAAATTTATATACTAGATGCTAGGAGGGAAAATGCAGATTACTTCAATAAAAATAGTCGTCGATGAGCGTAGGTGTATAACAGATGCTAGGGGAGGAAGCTGGTTGAATAAAGATAGATAATTAGTTAATTTTCAAGCTAGTCAGACTCAGTCATTGTTATTCGAAGCCTTGCAAATTGTAACACGCCATACCTAAAAGAACCAGGGTTTACCACAAATAAATTATTAATTAAATTGGATTAACTATACCAAACCACTAAAACAAAAAATACACAACGTTGTGGGGTTAATTACAATTGATTAATTGAGAGCATCTCGTCACGTTTGCATAAAAGTATTACGTGATGGGGTTGAAAAGGCGCTGCAAAAGAAATGCAGGGGAGAGACGCGAGAACGGGCGAGCTACGAGCTTTTAAAGGCCGGCCGGGGTTGCGCCTGTAGCTGTTGCAATGTAATAGCATTTGGATTCAAAAGTTAGACGTTACTTAGTAGCTACTACTTCGTAGGGGGGGGGGGGGTTTATCACAAGGTACATTGGAGTAACATGGCAAGTTTAACGGTTGACGGTTGACGCGATACTTCAATGGTTAGGGCAAAGGTTCGAATAAACGAAGGCCGCGAGTTCAATCCTTTTGTCACCAAAAATATTTTTTCGTTTGTGTTTAAATTTTATATTTATGTTTTAAATTTTACACTTCATTTTATAAGACTCTAAAATGCCGAAGCAGTTTGTTAACCAAGTTAATTTAACAATGATGTAACTAAGCACAAATTTAACTAAAAATTATAATAAAAAAAAAATGGAGGTAGAATAAAATATACCTAATACAGTCATACTTAACATAATAATAATAATATATGGCTAATTTATATAGCGCCGTTTTCGTGAAAAATCACCTCAAGGGAACATACCAACTCATATTCAAATATTATGCCTACTCATAGGCACTATATTACTATATTACGATTAGGTTACAGGTTAGATGATAATACATAAATTACGCTTAAATATTATTATAATGATGTATCTAACTACAATAATAAGATTTTGTTTATAAAAAAAATAAAATAATAATAATACGCAATTTATTGCTTCTATTTCCTTGCAAATAATTTTCACAAAAATCTTAATACCTGTGTATATGAAACAAAGTCGAGTTAGTTACACCATATATAACTCAAGAACGGCTGGACCAATTTTTATGATCTTTGATTTGTTGGATTTATCTCCGCCCCGAATACCAGAATAGCTATTAAAACTACCGAAAATATAACGAAAAAATGTATTTCCTCATACATTTTACATGGAACGAATTCTCATCTTTTGAAAGAGCTGCAGAAATATTGTGATAAGTATAATATTGAATTTAATATACCTAATACAGTCATACTTAACGTCCCAACTAATATTTAAATATTAAACCTACTCATAGGCGTATACACACACAGGCATACTTAAAAAAAATCAATTACAACACAAATATATGAATTCCTTCAAAAACGTCAAATGTCAACGGGTTGATTGTTTTGCTTTTATTCTTAAACACATAATGCTGCCCCTCTTTCTTACACACTAAATGTCAACAGTTAAAATTGAGACAAGCGGTGCACGTACGTCTGCACCCCTCCAAAGGAAAAATACAATAATGATAATAAATTTCCGTCACACGTATAAAGAAAATAAAACGCAATTCCCGTAAGTAAGTTGAATGTAAGAAAATCACAAAAAATATAAATCCGTACACAACGCCATCTCTGATGCTGATAAAAATAAAACACGTATAGTTGCGCATCGATAATGGCTTCAATGTGTAATATTTAACTTAATAAAAAAACTGAATTTAATTCAGCTAATAAGTTAACACAACAGTTATGGACTCTGAGGCGGTAGGAAGTTTCCGGGTCAGCTAGTATGATATATAATGCAATGTCGCTATTAAGTAATTACTATTCATTCGCTGTTTTTTCTCTCGCATTAGAAAATAATTATCAACTATTTGTTCCTAAAATGAAATTTTCTACAGTTTCTATGTGAATTTTGGACTGCAAGTTAAGGACTGGGCTTAGGTAATATATTTAACCCTGTCGTAGAAAGGTCCCTCACTAAACGCCACGGTTAAATAATTGAATAAAAATCTTTTTTATATTAAAGGGGATAAGATTTAATGCTGTCCTTCATAGGAAGTGTCGCTGCATAACAGCCCATTACAATTTATTATTAATGGAACTGGACCACGTTTATATTATAGCCCCTTTTTATTCATAATAAAATGATAATTTTTTTTGAAGAATGTTCCTAATGCTTTAAAATTTTTTTTGACATGTTGTTTTGTCAAATATTTGTTTATTATAATATTATATGCCCATAAGGGCTTTTACATACTTACGATATAATAACCATTTAAATGTAAAAATATTGTTATACCAATGTCGGAGTATTTGAATGTAAAGTGCACCCTTGAATACATCGAATTATATTAGTCAATCTGTAAAATTGTGACAGTTTTAATCACACGCCAAATCGCACTCCTTAGTGTGTCTTTAAGATGAAACCATGCGAATTTATGCAAAATTAAACAAAATCATGTGTTTTTGGTGTGGAAATTTGAACGCTTAAAAATATTGCAGATGCTTCAATTAAATACTGCGAGTAGAACCAAAACCTAGATATCAATATTTTGGTAGAACACATTATGGCTTTGGAAATAATAATCGACAATGTTTACAAGTCTGGAAAAAAACTCACAATTGAAAAAATCTCCTACTAATGAATCCATTTTCGAATAAAGTTTTATCATATAATGTGGCAAATAAAATTCTTTAGATAACAATCGGAATATATTTTAATATCTGTGCTTGAATTTCACGAAATAAAACAAAACAATGCATTTTGTTTTATTTCGTATATTATTTATTTCGCATTTTTTCTGTTTTTTTCGGCATGAATTAAAATGAGCAGGGTTAAGCCACCGTTATCCGAATTTCTACCGATTTCTTACACATATCTTCCTTAAACGTTTGAAGTTTTTAAGCTCTTAAAAAAACATATGCTATTTTTGAAGATAATATCTAGACGCGTTCCACGCCTACACGCAAATAAGGAACTCCAGTGAAAAATATTATGGCTTTAAAAAAATATGTTCATATAGACCAATAAACGCTGATTCTGAATATATAACTTTTATTTAATAATATTAAACGTACAGTTTTTAAAAAAAAATTAAAAAGTGCATTTTTAATATTCTCGTTAAAACACAGCGTTAAGTTGGTATGCTGTGTAAATGCTGTCATGGTGACGTCACGATGGAAGATTCACTGATGATTCACTGTAATTCATTTGGGTTATTTATATAGGAATTTAGGTATGACACAAGCGAATGTTCTATATATTTCTTGTTTTTGAAGATGTCGTAAAAGAATATACCTTAATAGAAAGTTGATAGAATTGCCTTTTAGATTTTTGTCTGACATATACGATTGTGTTTGAAAAATGCAGTATTTTAAGTTTCAAAATGAAAAAATTTAAAAAAAACAGCCGACTGTAAACATATTCTATTAAATGGTCGAAAAAATTAGGACAATTCAAAATTTAAAAAATACAGTCCACTCACTTTATGAATTTGGAATAAAACTGTCACTTCACTTTTTATCTCGTTCACACAATTAAAAACGATAAAAAAATATTATAATAATTCCGTAAAAATAACTGAAAAAATCCGACATCTTGGACTCGGTTTTACGCAATTAATGCGTTGATTTCTCGAATTTGTATTTATTTACACATGCATAAGGCTTTTACATTATTAAATAATATTAATTTTATGGAAGTTTTATTAAATTTACGCGGAAAAGTCATAAAAATTGTAGAGAAGTAACCTTTGATTATGTAATGTCAGTAACCTAAAAACCGAACGAAACTAAATCACCAACAAAACATTATTTAAGGACTAAAACTAAAAAAAAGTAAAGGCAGCATTGGTACTTATGCTGAATTACACTAAAATCACAGTGAATTAATCATTTAAACGAAAATTATCATCAAAAACATAAAACTGCAAGTAAAATTCATCAACGTCATTCATTGTTTTGCAAAGAATTTGATTTCGCCATTTGCAATAAATAAGCCACTAGCCAATCAACGCGTTATAATAAACAAGATGGCCGCGCGCCTGCGCAAATATATGTGAGATTCAAGAAAACCAACATAAAAATCATAAAATAGTGAATCGTTATTTTAGTAGATGACGTCACAAAATTCACCATAGATATGGGTGTTTTCGAGGGATCTCCAAAAATTAAAACTTTGAAAATTATTTTAACTATTTAAACTAACTCTAAAAAAAAAATATATTCAGTAATTTAAGTTTGAAGGTCATTATTCATAAAAAAAAATAAAAAAAATCGACTGGACTTCTCTATTATGTGAAATTCCCTTGATAGAAAAAAAATCGCTAAATGTGCTCCGAAAATTATTATAAACACTTTTGTTTTAGTTATTTTACAAGTTATAAGTTGTGAAAAAAAAAAAAATATTTTTAAAAACAAAATTTTAAAAAATGATACTTAAGGTGCCTTCCACGAGATTTTTGCTCTAGTTTAAACGAGTCGTGTTTTATTAAACATTTTCCCAATTTTTGCTTCGATTTTACCGCTTTATATATTAGCGCGCTCCTCTTGAAACAGTGTTGTATAAACGGCACGTAACGGCCATCCGGTGCTCTTGGGATCGAACATAAATCACGGGTATTACTTCAAACCTTAACTCACGTGGTCAATATTACCTGCAACATCATAGTTTAGGAAGATACGGTGCTTATATCGGAATTTAATAAAACGATTTTTTTAAACATTATTTACAGTGGCAATTTAAACCTCAGCAACCCGAATTTCTACCGATTTCTTACATCTCCCTTAAACATTTGAAGTTTTTAAGCTCTTAAAAAAATATATGATAATGTCTAGTTGCTGCCCACGCCGAAACGCAAATTATATGTAACTCCCTCCATAGAAAAAAATCCCATAGTATGCTCCAACAATTATTTAAAACAAGTCTGTTTCTATTATCTTTTAATTTATATTTGTGAAAAATTTCACAATGGTTCTTTAAATGATACCAAAGATGCTCCTTACGAGATTTGTGCTCCATTTTAAACTAGTCGTGTTTTATTAAGCATTTTCGCAATTTTCACATCGATTTTGTCGCTGTAAATGTTAGCGCGCTCCTCTAACATTCGTTATTTCGTATCTCTCCATCTTCTTCTATTAGAGCCCGGTTTTGGAGCCTTAAGGTGATCCACTAGTCCTTGAAAAATTCGAAATTGGAAGGGCCCCGCCTCTTTTTGGGAGGGATTTAAAAGTACATGAAAAGACTTGAGAAAACTTTTTTGGAAAGATTGGAGAAGGTATTTGAGAGTTGTTTTTTACAGGTTGGTTTCGTAAAGGCCTGTAAAAATATTATTTCCTGTAATAATAACAAGGAAATTTAATATCGATTTTAAAGAATCAAGCGATGTGGAGTCAAGGGACGTCCATTTGCACCGCACCGTACACCGCATCGGGGCGTAACTGGTACAAAATGCAGAGACTCGTAATTACATATCTCTCCATCTTCTTATACTTGAGGGCGGATGCGGCGCCTTTAACGAATTGAGAATTGAGAACTAGACCTCATACTGTCCACATAAAGACTATCTGCATTTTGTACCAGTTACGCCCCGATGCGGTGTACGGTGCGGTGCAAATGGACGTCCCTTGACTCCGCATCGCTTGATTCTTTAAAATCGATATTAAATTTCCTTGTTATTATTACAGGAAATAATATTTTTACAGGCCTTTACGAAACCAACCTGTAAAAAACAACTTTTAAATACCTTCTCCAATCTTTCCAAAAAAGTCTTCTCAAGTCTTTTCATGTACTTTTAAATCCCTCCCAAAAAGAGGCGGGGCCCTTCCAATTTCGAATTTTTCAAGGACTAGTGGATCACCTTAAGGCTCCAAAACCGGGCTCTAATAGAAGAAGATGGAGAGATACGAAATAACTAATGTTAGAGGAGCGCGCTAACATTTACAGCGACAAAATCGATGTGAAAATTGCGAAAATGCTTAATAAAACACGACTAGTTTAAAATGGAGCACAAATCTCGTAAGGAGCATCTTTGGTATCATTTAAAGAAACATTGTGAAATTTTTCACAAATATAAATTAAAAGATAATAGAAACAGACTTGTTTTAAATAATTGTTGGAGCATACAATGGGATTTTTTTCTATGGAGGGAGTTACATATAATTTGCGTTTCGGCGTGGGCAGCAACTAGACATTATCATATATTTTTTTAAGAGCTTAAAAACTTCAAATGTTTAAGGGAGATGTAAGAAATCGGTAGAAATTCGGGTTGCTGAGGTTTAAATTGCCACTGTAAATAATGTTTAAAAAAATCGTTTTATTAAATTCCGATATAAGCACCGTATCTTCCTAAACTATGATGTTGCAGGTAATATTGACCACGTGAGTTAAGGTTTGAAGTAATGCCCGTGATTTATGTTCGATCCCAAGAGCACCGGATGGCCGTTACGTGCCGTTTATACAACACTGTTTATATCACACCATAAGTTATCGAGGTATAAATGTGGAAGATGACACTTAACCTACAAAAAAAAAATTACGTCTGTCATCAAAAGTAGAGCTCAGTTATTGATTGACCAGTCTTAAAAGAAAATGTAAATTTTATTTATGTGTATGTTTCTTTATATCTAACTAACATGGATAGGTGCGTGAGTATTTGGCAATTCAATAATATGAGAAGCGTTTTCAAAAGAGAAATATCGACGCAATTATATTTTTATTATTAATATCTGGGCAGATGTGTACTAATTGACTACTGCAGGTATTAAAAAATCAATGAATTAACAATATCAAAAATCAATGATTTTTTAAGTAAAACTTCTTTATGAACGCTTGACTTGGAGGGTAAGCCGGCGAATGCGTGATAAGAGCATTACGAAAAGCGAGGCGAACGCTTCGCATATTACTGTAGGAGCAATAGATAGCAGTGCGCGCGCACTTTTTCTTTCTCTCTTCCTACCATATAGAAAGAAAAGTTTCATTTCAGTTGTGTGGTCTAAGGCACACTCGTATATTTTTTTACATTAGCTTCACACAGGAGGAAAATAATCCCCCTCAGGGCTTATGTCATCTATGGGATACTGTGTGGGGGGTCTTTTTAGGAAAGGAAGGAGAGGAAGTTCTGGGAAGGAAAAGAGTAAAAGGTGTGGGTAGGAATCTGGGGTTCAGTGTATCCAGAAGTAACGGATGTATGAATCCATCCCTTCCACTACGGTGCAAGGTGATGTTCTGAGAGAGATCTCCAGGTATAGTCAAAAGGACTCCCTCAACCACACTCTCCCGATCTGGCCTGCCATGCAGCTGGTGAGCAGACGCATCCGTTGCCAAGACCAGGACAAATCTCACCCCATGAACCCGGGCACCCCTGCTAAGTCACCAAACGTAGTGACCACTTAGGGTGATCTATGGCAGGGATGTTAATTATCCAATAAATGGTTCCCTGAACGGCGGTACCCATACTCGTCGTCCAAATTAAAAATTGATTTATTTGTAATAGAAATAATTTTTCACAAAGTAAAATATCAAAAGTGAAATAACTGGGTAGATAGGTATATAAAGCAAGCGACTCATAATTGTCTTGTTTAAATGTATCTGAATAGGTCCCTAGTCGTATTCATAATTCGCACTTATTTCTCTTTAAAAGAGAATTTAGAAAAGGGAAGAAAATTTAGAGAATATTTCTTTAAATTCACAATTATCGAGTTCTTTATTAAATAAAGATTGCTGTTAAAAATGGAAGTGTCCTTTTGTCTTTTTCAAAAAAAACAAATAATGTAGCTATCCAGCCGGATATTATTGTTCGGGAGATTTTTTTGCCGAAAGATCGTGATAGTAGCATGGCATAATATCGGTAACCCGATTGAAATTAATTTTTATTTGGGGAATTTAAAAGGCTGATGATTTTTGCTGGGCGAGCTTGTTGATGGGAGTTTGGGATAGGAGCGGTCTTTCGGATGGTGACCGGCCAACTCAGAATGAAACCAACTCGGAAACACCTCAGAAAAGTCATTAAGGCTCCGCAACCGGGCTCGAAAAGAAGAAAATGGAGAGATGAGAAATAACGAATGTTAGAGGAGCGCGCTAACATTTACAGCGACAAAATCGATGCGAAAAATGCAAAAATGTTTAATAAAACACGACTCGTTTAAAATAGAGCAAAAATATCGTGGGGAGCATCTTAAGTATCATTTAAAGGAACATTGTTAATTTTTTCACATTTTTATAAGATAATAAAAACAGGCTTGTTTTTTATAATTTTTGGAGCATATTTAGCGATTTTTTCTTTCGAGGGAATTTCATATAATTAGCGTTTTGGCATGGGCAGCATCTCGACAATTGTGTTAAAAAAAAACCATATATTTTCTTATGAGCTTGAACACTTCAAATGATTTTAAGAGAGATATACAAGAAATCGGTAGAAATTCGGAGTGACGATAAAAAAGATTAAAAATTGGTTAAATAGGTTGAGTTAGGTTAGGGTTACCGGTGACCAGTTGACCTTTCTGAGGTGGTTCTGAGTTGGTTTCATTCTGAGTTGGCATGGAACCCTTTCGGATATGTGAAAGTTCGGAAGTTCCTAGCGGGTGCGATTTGTTCGATTTACAAAAAACAAAATAACAAAATGTTTTATATTAGGTTACATTAGTCTGGTTATCTTCCTTCACTATTATATTTGATAACTGTTCTATTTTATTATGAAATCTAAATTAACGAATTGTATTACCAGCCGTCATCCAATTGCACCGTACTTGGAGATTGAACCTGGCTTATGTGCAATGTGCATCTTGATGTTATGTAGTGCACATTCGTAGCGTGTAGTACCAGGAATAAGGCCGGATTAAAATCATTGGAATATACACATTAGATTGGAATGTGATTGTTTGTTACACTGGTATTTCAATTGAAAGGCATCCGATCGCAGCCAGGAGACATTCCAATCGTTTATGCTTTTATTGGGTGAGAACCGGGTAAACCTATTGTTAACTTATATTATTATAATTGTTTTTTTTTGTTGTTGTTTAACAACTTGGATACGGAATTGAAGACTTTCCGGCTGGCGTGGTTGAGTGGTAAGGATACTAACTCGCAATCCGTAGGTGGCAGGATCGAATCCCGGCGCAATGTGGGCAAATAAATTTTATTTGATTAATTTACGTTATTTCACAATTAATTTATATAAAATACTATAAAAAGTATATTTGCGGCACGTTCCAGAGTGGAAGATACTCTCAGTATCGCCCTGGTATAAGACCACCATTCAGACTTTGGCCGTGTTTGGTGACCAGGTCCAAATACTCGAGTACTTCCCTACCTTCCTCTCCCACATCTCTTTCCCCTCCCCACCACCTTCAGCCTCTCAACATCCCCAATTAGGGATGCCATTAATCTCACTGGCTTCAGACTGGAGCAGCTGAGACTCTTGTGAGGTATTCACATAAAACAAAAACAAAAAAGACCCTGCATACATTGACTGTGAAGAGAATAAAAAATATAATAATGTTGTTTAATAAAACAGTTGCAAAAAACAGAATCCCTCAACGATTTTATTTAATACCGAGAAAAAAAATCAATGCGTTAAAAAAGGAAGAAACCTTAACAAAAATAAATATTTGAAGAAAAATGTAACAAGAGCTGATAATCAAAGAGAATATCTACAATAAAAAAGTAAAAAAAAAACAGATAAATCACAATGTTTTTGTTGATGGTAGCTACTACAAAGAAATAAAATCAGAATGACATGAAAAAATATCAGGTTCAATAACATACTCGTACAGAGAGTAAATAATAATTAAATAACTCTGTTGTGATACCAGTTACTTTATTTATGAAAAACAAATTGAAAGAGAGAAACAAAATATGGAAGTCTGAGAAAATTCTGTGTTTTGTTGTGTTTTTACTTTTATAAAAGAATATTGTGTGTATACAGTTGATTCTTAATAAATTGATGGATAATAAATTCATAATAAAAAAACCACAGGTGCCTAACGGCAATTAACAACGTAGTGTGTTGTTGAGGATTTTATAATTGTATTTTTGGTTTTGAACGTCAGGAAGAAGAGTTGAACTTTAGCATTTAAGAAGACCTATAAAAATATGTTGTAAAAGCCATCAAACAAAAGCCAACAAGTCAAGCACAACAACGAATCGTGAAAACTGGGTTCACTGTTCATTTTCATGAAAAAAATATCACCAATGGTCAAATTAATCTTTGGCACGTGTTTGAAGTATCACACGGCTTTTCTCCGGTCTGAAGAGAATTACGCTGCTCTCATACGAGTGCTATGCTATCATGGCATATTTCAGCATTTAGCTTAGGCGAACAATATGATGAAACAGGCCAAGTCATCAGAGTATAGTACTCTTGCGAGACTAGCTACATAACGCTACATGTGATCACCATATATTGAAATATCAATTTAATAAATTCAGCATTCTCACCTAACGGGTATATGAATTTTTTTAAATTTACTGTTTGAAATTAACAAAATTTGCAAGCTGGCTTGGTTCAATGACTTTTCATTCCACAACGAAATATCCCTGACAAAATATCCTCCGACTAAATATCCTACGGACAAAACGTCAGCAACTTCCAATTATTGTTATCTGTATTATTTTGGTCCCTTTTTACTATTTTTGAACAATTATTTATTGTTTTCCAGGATGTCTGTATTATTTTTGTCCCATTTGTTTTTTTAGGTTAGGTTAGGTTAGATTAAGTTTTGGTAGATATTTTATTCTGGGATGTTTCGTGCGTAGGATATTTTGTCGGGAATATTTTTTCGCGGGATGAAAGTATTTCCAGCTGGCTTATATTACTCGTATATGCCCAAGTATTCATTTATTAATAAAAAAAACACTATTAATTGTTTTTGTGTTCAATTCGTAGAACTCCATTTTAATTTTTAGAAATTTAATTAAAATTAAATTTGATATTGTTATTAACGAGTTCTGAAAGTATTTTAGTTAAAGCTGATTATGTTGGATTCGAAATCTTTCCCTTTGGGAACATAATCACCCTCTCAATTAGTGTCTGCAAAATTGGATTAACCGGTAATAAATCAATTTAGATAATAAAAACACTTATAAATTTGTTGTAGACCAATTTTATTTTATAAACACTCTACCGGTTTCAAAAGAACCCTTCCTTCGCCAGGAGAATATTATAACGTTCCGTCGGTTCCCTTCGGTTAGTAATAGTTCTTGAGTGTTTATAAAATAAAAGTGGTCTACAACAAATTTATATGCGTTTTTATTGTAAATTATGGCGAGCCACAAAGTTAATGCTTTTTACAAATATGTAATCAATTAAGACTTAAAAAATTGACCTTTAAAATATTATAAATAATGGACGACGTGGCTTCACCACAGTTTGAAATTGACCTTACAAGTCGAAACAGCTGTAACTAAAATACATCCTAAAATACTTGCAGAACTCGATAATAACATTATCAAAATAAATTTCTAAAAAAAAAAATCTATTTTCTTAATATTTAAGGAATTGACTTTATGTTTCGAAATCAGGTCACACAGACGAATTCGGATACAAACTGAATTTAACGTGACAAACATGCGAACATGCGAAGGTCTCGTGGTGAGAATAATGCAGGCAACACTGAAAACGTAAATTGGACAGCGGAAAACTGGGATTAACCTGATCTTACACGCAACATTTCCCAACACCG
Organism: Limnephilus lunatus; assembly: GCA_917563855.2. Lineage (NCBI taxonomy): Eukaryota > Metazoa > Arthropoda > Insecta > Trichoptera > Limnephilidae > Limnephilus > Limnephilus lunatus. Next base: position 57,591,718 of record OU830599.1, read on the forward strand.
ACCGTACGTGAGCCCTAAATTACGTTTGATTAAATATGAAACAATGCGTAATTATTTTCAGCTCCTGAAAACCGTACCGTCGCTTCCCTTCGGTAGCGATTGAGGTTCGTTATGATTTTTTCATTCGTCTATCGTTTTCACGGAATGTTGTGTTTTATACGAGTTGTTTGAAAGAAATTCTCTCAATTTTTCTAATGAAGTATTTTGTATGCAATATTTATTCAAAGTTATTTTGGCGAACAGAATGTATTTTTATTGTGTATTTTGTGTCGGTTTTTCCAGGTATTTTAATTTGCTTTCACTGAGCATTTTTCAGTAGATTGTTAAATTTTTCGTGAGATATTTTGTTTTCAACACTGTGTGTTGTTAAAAAATGTATTTCGTTAAATCATTTCAAATCTTAGTGAAGATCGTAGCAAACGTTAGTGAATTGGACACGTGTGTTTTTTTTCAGAAATCTTTTTTGAGGGGACCTATTAAAAAAAACATGATTGCGGGAAAATGCTACATTCAGACAAATGTCATACCACAGTAGTTATCTACAAATAATAAAAAAGGTGTTTTTACTTTCATTTCGCTGCGTTCATCGTCCCTTAAAAACAAATTTAAAATGTTCGTAGTCATCCATGCCTTTTCGTTTGCATTATATTTTACGGTTAAAGTTTTTGTATTCTTTAAATACCTACATAGGCTTCAGCAAGTTGCCAATGTGTGGGGGGTTACTTGTATCAGTTCCATCTCTGTTGACACAAAACAACATGGAGATCCTCTCTTTTGAACCTTTACCAACGCGGTGGGCCTCGTTCTTTAACGTCATTTTTATTTCATAAATCGTTAGTATAACTATAGAATATGTTCCCAAAGTTTTAAATAAAATTTTCAATTCATTTTGGTGCTATGAGAGTGTTTAAGTGAGCTTCCATCCTTAAGTGCCGGAGCGCGTGGTAAACTTGAAACGCGTTTTTCTCGAAACGTCTTTTTCAAAAATTTTTTAAACAATCATTTTAAAAATTTGCAGATACTTTCTAAATGAATTTTTAGTACCATCATTGTCCCAAGTATTTTTTACTTGCAAAAAAAGGCAAAAATCAAGGTTTTCCGTTTACGCACCTGTAAAAAATTAAACTTTTAATTTTTTTGAAGGAATTTAGGTTAATATAGAGGAGACACATGTTTTTTTCAATTATTTCTGGCTTTCACCCTTCAAGGGTGTTCTAGGCCATCATTTAAAATTACAGAGAAAGGAAAGGTGAATTTATATATTAATTTTATTTAAATGTACAAATTTCAGAATTGTATGGAAGATTGGAGTCGAGTTCAGACTTAGAAGAGATGAAATGTTGAATGGAGGGAAGACAATTTTAGATAACGCTTGATGGAAGAGAGGATATTTATTTAGAGAGGGACAACAAAAAAAATGTGATCTAAAGTGCCCAAATCTAGACCACAGAATGTGCAATCGGGGGAGTCAAGGATGTGAATTTTAAAAAGGTGAGAAGGAACGGAACAATGTCCGATTCTCATTCGAATAAGCGAGGAAATTTCTTTTTTGAAAAAATGGGGAAATTTTTGAAACCACGGTTTTGATGGGATAGTCCTTTTCTTAAACTAAATTCAAAACCCTATTGATTTTAGATGAAAACTGCGACCTCCAAAATGCACACAAATAGTTACGTCTGATAGTGACGTTCGATGGGTAGCAGCTGATAATTTTAATATTTTCCGAGGAAGCGCTTCAAAAACTTCAAAACCCCGTCCTAAATGTAATTCCCCCTTAAACGATTTTATACTGATAAACGATACATAGAGGAACGATCATCACCATATATTTTTGCTTGTTTTGTATGAAATTAATTCAGGACTGAAAGAAATAATGATAAATGCGTGAACAGATTATAGGGGAAATGGTCGATGTAAAATTTACTGTCGGTATGTAACTAGGTATTATCTGTGCAGTGCGATATCCGATTTTGGACGAACGCAATAAAGTTTATAATTGAATAAGAAGATAATAATAATAAATCAAAACGAAAACTTGAAAAAGGACAAGGCACAGAAACATAAAAACGCTAACGGTCGCGACTAGGACTCGAACCGAGTACCCCTCATTTTATCAAGACAAGCGCCTTAACCAATTCGGCCACTGAGACCTGTTATTTTTAAGTATTTTTTGTAAAACTCATATTTTAAATTCAGATTAAACAATACTTTCTTCGATAAGTTTTTAGATTTTCACGGCCAAAAGCATTTTCGTTGTTAGTTTTTGGGGTGTTATGCCGTGTTGTGCTACCTCCTACTATAGCCGACGTTTCGGACAGCGTTGCAGTGTAGATCCGACGATGTGTCTACCGGATCTGCCCTGATGATGGACACTGCAACGCTGTCCGAAACGTCGGCTATAGTAGGAGGTAGCACAACACGGCATAACACCCCAAAAACTAACAACGAAAATACTATCTTCATTTAATTTTTCGAAGAAAACTTCTTCTAAAAGGTTGTCACTTTGTGATGTCATTATTTATTTATTAAAAGAAAATAACTTAGTTTACATCACTTTATTTTTTTGTACACTATCAATATGTTTCGTGAACCATGTTGATAGTGTACAAAAAAATAAAGTGATGTAAACTAAGTTATTTTCTTTTAATAAATACTATCTTCGATTATTTTTTCCCATATTTTTAGCAAACTTTAAAAGATAACAAACGTTCGATGAATTGATTTGTAATCTAGAGAGTGTCTCGAATTTTAGGGTCCCATTTGTGACCGTTAGCTTTTGACTTTTCTGAATATTGTTCTATTTTATATTTTCTTAAAGATTTATTAGTATTATTTTATTCTTCTATGATATAGTAAATTGATGGGAATGACCTTATTATAAAAAAGAGTAGTTCTAATTAAAAAAAAATCAATAAGTTTGTACAACAAGTTCCACAAAGTTAATAATAAGTTAAAATGGTATGCGATTGCTAAAAAAAAATGATAATGATTTGGTAATTCACCAAATCTAAAACCTACGTTAATAATATCATGTATTTCCAGTTATAAATCATTTGTCTAATAAACGCATCGCGTCTAACTGTGAAATTATAGTAATATATTTTATACCATAATCACCTCGTAATAATTTATTATCCTAATAATTTATTCAAATGACCGTGAAGCACTTGGATATCTTCTGAACGATTAAATACGCCGATAATTGACTGCTCAAATGATATGCTGAGTAGGTATTAATCCCCAAGTAGATACTGAATTAACAATTAAGGAGAATTATGTGTTATAATATAATTATAATAAATTCATCTAATGATTGTTGAATGTAGCTAGTGCTATAAATGGCGTTTCGATATTTAAGTATCAATAATAATAATTTCGGTTGTATCTGTAACTCCGGTTCAATGTAGTTATTCGAGAATTCAGATTTGCTTCGAATTTAACGGTAATTTTAAAAATTGGAATTGATTGGGTGAAAAATTCAAACAAGCGATAAAGTAGGTAGGCACCTACTTATTATATAAACAGTAGGTATGAAAAAACATATATGTTTTTTACAGAAAACTATTATAATTGACATTTTCAAAATTCGAATTTCAAGAATTCAAACTACCTATCAAACTACCACGATATTTCACGAGTCTACGCTAGTCTGTACATTATATATCTATGTTTTACAAAACGATTTTTTTTTTCATCTTAATTCTGTAGAAAAAGAATTTCTCAATTTTCTTTCCATTTTTCCTTAAAGTTATATCGCATATTTTATCTCGGGTTTCAGCAACTAATTTAGTATTTAAAACTTTACAATATTTACACTAATTAAATAATGAGCTTGTCGGATGACCCCAAGAAAATTGTGATAAGCATGTGCTTTAGTAAATCTGCATTATACAATATACTAAGGTGTAATTTAAAAGATGGCATACCCTTTGCAAAAGCATTTCGCCCTCTGTCGTTAGGTAGTTGATTATATTGTATCCTGTTAGTAAGCCCCATGTATTAATATAAGAACTAATTATAGGAATTTCGGAAAAATAACTAAAAAAAACGAACTAAATATTGCGATAACGACCAATTGAGTGAATATCAACCAAAAAACAGTTATTAACACGGAATAATAATTAGCAATATGCTTGCTTCAATGTTTATTTTCTTTACTAGCTTTTTGATACTTTTTTATGGAAACCAAATTTTCTAACTCTCTTAATTCTTTTTGATGAAACAAACAAATGTGCAAAATGTATATTTTGTATAAGCTTTGTACATATATCTTAAAATTGTATTTATTTATTCATTGTCTGTTTTGCAAACGTTAGGTGCATGATTTTTTGTCAAACTGTACTCATGCGGGGGCTGGGATTCTGAGAAAAATTGATGAAAGTTCATCCTAGTGATGAAAACATCATGTGCCTCCTGAAAAATGCATCTTTATGAATGTTACATGACAAGTGTTACATTTTTTATTTCAAATGGTTCTCTTTTGATAAAATATTGCAGCATTATTCAAGTCACCACTGAGTTTGAGGTAGGTACTACGTTCTACACTTAATTATATTATCTGGAATGAGAGAGTCTTTTGTAATAAAATAATAAATGTTATTGTAAAGTGACAGGAAAATATTAGTTTGCTTTGATATAATAAATTTAACAAGGGATTTTAGGTGAGTAATCATAAAATAAATAAATTGTGTTTTTCCCTTCCAGCCATTATTCAATATGGACGTGTTAAGGGACCCCTTCGCTTACTCTAACCGATGATTTCTGTTATTATTTGGTGTAAAAAATGAAGAGAAATTTTGGTCGCCGGTGACTTTTTGGTGTTTTTTTTTTTTAGTTTTTGTCTCAAAATCAAATCACAAAACATTTTCTTCCATATTTACTCAGCCGAGTAACCACCTAGCCCTCATCCCTCTTAACTGTCAAAAACCTAGTGGTTTTAAAACATCTAAAATGTGTCAAGGGACCAATTTTTTTGATTTTCTTATAAATAAAAATACACTCCAAATAATGACAGAAATCATTGGTAAAAGTACCTAAGTCAAGTACGTACGTCCCAAACATTCCCGGGTTACGAATAATCCGACAATATTTTAAAATCTCCTACTACCACCACAGTAAGCCGAAAATGTTGCTTGAGTCGTGATGGAAGACTTAGCCAGCCGAGGAATCGAACACGGAACGCCTGGGTGGGACCCAAATGCGATGTCCACTCAACCACTGACCATTTTTAAGTAAGTATGCGGGTACCTAATCTGCTTATGAATAACTAACAAGAAAACTTTAAAACACATTTTAATCATAATCAGCTTAACTTGGTGTACTCTTGCACAGTATTAAAGCTTCAAAAGGTCTTGAATGGTGAGCTCTGCCGTTATAAAAAATGTACTCTAGTAACGAAACAAAAATCTATTATTTCAAGGTAAACTAAAAACGATATGTCATTTCATTAATAATGCGGAAACTGTAAACCATAATTAAAACAAACTGTAATTGTTTATTTTACATTCATTCTCAATACACGGATGTAATGGCGTAGGGGTGATGCATGTTGTGAAAGAAAAGTGCACCCCTGTTTTTACAGGTGTGGCAACCCTTTTAAAACACCTTTGTTGAATGAAAAAATAAACCTGGCAGCACTGACCGTTAGTTTACACAGAACTGTTGTCTACGCGGAGGGACCTTTGATTATTTTTGGATAGTTTTTCAATGACAGTTTAGTCTTTTTTTTATATTTTTTATTTATTTATTTCTATTCTTCAACGTACATACATATTACAGATAATTACATTGGTGTACATAGATATTAAGTAAAGTAATAAGGAAAAAAATGTAACTGATCGGTAACTGTATATAGGTAAGTACCTAGTAGTATTTGGTGAACACCTCACTAGGCGAACCTGTGCTGAAGTGTTCGCATGTTTTGGAATAATTGCAATTCTGACGACAAAAGTAGAAACACCGTATCCTCCTTGATATTGTTAAGAAGGAGACTGTGGGTCGACCCATGGCGGCAGTATCGTATACGTAAAATAAAAGATTAGTTGCTGTTAGGAACTATACATACAGTTATACATGGCATATAGTTTATGTACAAGATAAAAAATAGTTTTGATAAATAGGTAGGTATATTATTCTAGGGACCACACGCCAATGGAATGAATAATATTGTGATTTTAATGTTTTGTCTTAAAACAAAGTTATAATTGCCTATTATTTCTTTTTAATATTTGTTTTTGGTTATGTTTGGTTAGGTGTTATGATTTTTTGAGTAAATTGAATACCTTGTTGTTTGATCCAGTCTTTGATGTGTTTTTTGTGAAGAATTGTATATGGATGTGTAGTTAGTAGTTGTTTCAGTGTGGTGGGAATGAGGTTATATAGTTTGATTGCGTAATACTTGAAGTGTCTTTGCCCGTGTGAGGTATGAGTTATCGGTATGTTAAGTGTTTTTTTTTTGTATAGGCCCTGGTTTTAATTGCTAATTGATGTTGCATTTGAATGTGAAGTTTATGTTGGAATAGGTATAGTAGTACAGCTTTGGCGTAGAGTTGTCTTATTGTCATGACGTCTAGTGTTTCGTAAATTTACATTTGAGCATGTGTAGCGAGAAACTTGGAGGATTAATTTAATTATTACCTTTTGAATTTTTTCTAATGGATCTATTACTATATTCGTTGCATTTCCCCAAGCAAGTATGCCATATGTAATAATGGATTGGCAAAGTGCAAAGAATTTGGTTCTGAGGATTGTTATTGGAAATATGATTATAGTTTTAATTTTAGTTAAAACTATAATCTTGAATTCAAGATTATAGTTTTAATTATATTTATTTATTTATACTGGGTTTTTACAGATTGTTCTCACAGACGTGAGAAGAACCCAGTTATAAAAACTCAGTTAATTAAAAAAATACGACAAATATGTAGGTTAAAAATTACATAAAATCAATGAGTCAAATTATACATTGGTTTTTGAAACAGTTTATATAAAAATAAAATATAATAAAATTAAAAACAGTTTATTAATTTACAAAATATACAGTTTATTCAAATGACAAATAACAAAAAGAAGAAAGACAAGAGACATAATTAGAAATACAAATGATACATCATAAATTAGGAATACATATTTTTCATCAATCGCAGAACATTTTTTTTCTGAATCCATATAGATATCGAAAAAAATATCTACTTCAGCACACTCTATTATATAGTCACAGGGCTAAAATAGGCGATATTGTTTTTAAATGTATTCAGGTGAAACATAATTATGACGTCTTAAACACTGGGAATTGGCAACATTTTTATGAAACACAATGCTAAGACACAATGTAGTATAAACATATTTATTTATCTTATACATTTATTTATATTATAGTTAAAAAAAAAAACAATACATTCACATTATTATTAAATGCGCATTTTAAGAACCGACATGGGAATGATAATACGCACAATAACAGATTTTATCAATATGCATACATCACTACAGCCCAAACTGTCCGGAGCCAGTGAAACTTGGGATAGGAAGATGGCAAAGATGATGCTTGGCAAGTACCTGAAAATCCATATCTGGTCACTAAATGCCACAAAAGCCATTTAAGCAACGTTTCGATTCTAAATGGAGGTGATTTACCAGAACGTTTCAAACTAAATTAAAGTGCTGACTCGTGTCGTGTCGCGGGTGATCGGACAACTCAACAATGTGCAACTTCATCACTCCTCCGAAATGTCATCGAAAGTGATGAAAAAACTTGGTTAAATAGGTTACGTTAGGTTAGGTTATAGTTTTTTTTTTTAAATTTTATATGCATCACTTTTAATGACTCTTCAAAGGAGTGTTGAAATGCCACTTTGTTGAGTTGTTGTGGCACCCGTGTCGAGGGAAGTGAGATGGGGCAGTGGAAGGTGGGGAAGTACCTGGCTTTTCAGATCTGGTGACTAAAGCCATTGATGAACAACGTTTCGTATATCTATGTGTATTAGGGAGTATCTTCCACATCTTGAATGTGTTTTTTTTACAGCTGTTTTCAAACTGTGGTGAAGCCACATTCGAACGACTTATTTATAATATTTTAATTGTCAATTTTTTAAGCTTTCTAAATTGATTTATTACCGGTAAAACCAATTTGCAGAGACACTAATTGAGAGTGTAATTATGTGGGGTTCGGAATCTGTTTCCCCAAGCACTAAATGTTATGGTTTTCTAAAATTTTCTATAATGACGTTACTATGTTATGACTCATTTAAGTGAATTATATATTTTTGGTTTTGTAAATATATTACGTAGTGGGGAATAAATAATTTTCCTTACTTTATTAATTAGCGTTACATTGGGGTCAGAATTGACATTTAAAATATTATAAATAAGTCGTCCGAATGTGGCTTCACCACAGTTTGAAAATGAACTTACAAGTCGAAAGAGCTGTAACCAAAATACATACCAAAATACTTGCAGAACTTCATAATAAAGTATTATTATTAAATTTAATTTTAATAAAAAATTAAAAAAATTAAATGGAGTTCTACGAATTAAACTTAAAAGCAATTAATAACTCCCATTTCTTCTTCATTCTCATGTAATGTTTAATATACAAAATAAATCAAATTAAATTTACTTGCGCACGCCGCGATTTGAATTCGCGATCTCCGGATTCGTACCTAGCCAACCACGGAGGTTGTGATTGAGTCGCAAAATGTACATAATGAATGTTTCGTTCAGGGAAGTGGGCTGGAATGTTAGGGCTGCTACTCGAAACCGGTAATGGAAATGTGTTTGAAAAGGCTTACAGAAAGCCTACATTCGTCTGTAGTTAACCTGATGGTTTCTGGCTACTTCCACACATCACTCAATTAATTGTGTTTGGATTAGTTCACTACAAATTTAGTTACAGGTACTGTTCAATCCTGCTCGTTCTGGGTTACGCGGATAACATCCTGCGAGTTGGTCCGTCGAGAGCTAAAATAGTGAGGACATAATTTTCATGAGGTTCAAGTTAGTGTGATGTTGCGAAGGTAATAAATTGTTCATCTTTTCGTGAAGCTTTAAACGATTCACGAGAATCTCGGACTCGTTCACACGAACTCGCCCATACGAGCCTATCTTCGCTATTAAGCTATTTGAAAATTAAACCTTTTTTGAAAAATGAAAATTTGTGCTATCAAAACCTAATAATAAAATCCTTTCGGAAGTCGCGAGTAAAACACGAGACACGACGATTCGTTAAGTTAGAGTCCCGATGACTTCACGAATCCCGATGTTGTCACGATTCGCGAGTTGCGAAGTGCGATGTAAAACACAGTTTCAATAACCTTACAAAGTCCGAAATATCTGCTTAATAAAGCAAACAAAACCAAGACGTTGAAGTCAGTTATAGAAATAACAAGGAAACAACCAGTATTCAAATACGTGGCGAAACTGTCGAGCAAACTGATCAATTAAAGTTGAAACTTACTTGAGTTCTCGGACAGCGTATTATTTGGATTAAGATAAAATGTGGAATCGTGGTTGCTGAGAAAGATGAGCAAACGGCCCGGGATAGATGCCTTGATGCTCATGGTCCATAGGATCATGATATTTTCTGGATGATTGTCAAAGTCCACGTTCTTTGCAAGGGGTTGGCAACTTTAGATGAAGAATGGGCGGCCTCCATCGTGTAGTTGTCTAAACATATGATTATGAGTCGAGGGGTTGCAGGTTCGTTTGTAGCGTAACGCAAAATATTATTTGCTAAACGTTACAAATATGACTTTACATCTCGCAGGAAAAATATTTAAACGAATATATCAAATTTTGTTATTTAAAAATGAAGATAGTTTTTAGATAATTTTATTATTATGTTAGGTTTAAATGCGCACCTGTATACAGCTCTCGCAACAGAATACCTTGAAATCTTCTTACGTTCCTATTCACCTAATTTATTTTATATCCGTTCATCTCGGTATAATCAAAAACAAAATAAGAGAATAAATGGACAGTAAAATAGTTACTGCTTTTAAATGAGTAATGAGTTTTGTTCTCAACTCATTGGGAATAATGTGTTACCTACCATGTTTTTGTAATACATTATAATTAAATAAATAAAAAAAAAAAAAAAAATACACGCGTAATTTATTGAAAATTTAGTAACAAGACTGACAATAGAGAAGTGAGCCAGTGAGAGTATGGCATCCCTAATTGGGGTATGTTGTGAGGCTAAAGGTAGCGGGGAAGGGAAGAAGATGGGGAAGAGGGAGGTGGGACGGTACCTGGCTATTCAGATCTGGTCATCAAACACGGCTAACGCCATTTCAAGCAACGTTTCAATTCTGAATGGTGGTCTTACACCAGGGCGGTACTGATAGTATCTTCCACTCTGGAACGTGCCGCAAATATACTATACATTATATTAAATGAATTAATTGTGAAACAACACAAATTATTATAAAATAAATTATTTGCCCACTCCGAGATTCAATCCCGCGACCTTCGCAAAGCCTTACCGCTAGAACACGCTGGCCGTCGTTACAGAATTACTTTCAATGTAATGAGTTTTCTATCAGGGATTCCCAAGCATATTTAGAGTTATAAAAACACTTCATTCACATATTATCTCTACTGGCAAGAAATTTAAGCCAACATTTCTTCGTTACTTCCCGCAGCATTGGATAGAAAAAACTCACTTCTAGCTAACTCCGCTTTACTACAAACCCTGCAGTTTAACGCTCGAGGTGACAAAACCATTTGAATATGATTATTCTCACATTAAGTATAATGCTTGCTTTGAATTCTTATTCGTTCATTTTCATTTCTTCCTCCGAGCGTATTTCCACGGTATTTAATCTGATTTTATCCATCTCTTATCACTCTCAAGTAGTCTTAGGCGAACAACATCGTATTAACAAAAGTCTCAGTTCGCTGCCCGAAAAACTCCTTGTTCGACGTTTTTAAACTGAAGAAGCACGACTGTTAGAATCAATGTTTATTACTTTTAAGAAAAAAGAAGGAGGGTGGTCATTTACAATTTCATGTTATTTAGGTATCTGTTTTATCACACCATGCAAACCGGTTCTCCTTTTATAAAATTACATTTTGGTACGATTTATTGAACATGTTAAGTTCATACAATATATTATAAAAACCCTATACTATACATATACAGTCTTACCAAAAAATGTCGTGAATATTTTATACAATAGATAAACGACCGTGCAAGTGAAAACTTTACTAATATAGTAACTGACCAAAAATTGTTTATGGAAAAATACGTATCTACATTGCTCACCCAGCCAAAGAGGGTTGTTAATTTGTTATTTATTCTGTTAATAACACTAATTTATCGCCGATTTTCAGAATTTTTCCAAGGTAAAATAAATGTCCTCTATATTTCTTATTTTTAAAGATGTCGTAAAAAAATTCCATTTTAGAAACTAGATAAAATTATTTTTAGATTTTTGTATTTAAAATATGTTTTAGTATTTAAAAACTGCAATATTTAAGCTTTAAACGTGAAAAAAGTTGAAAAAAAGCTTATCACAAGGTTGGAACTGTAAGATATTGACAATTAAAAAAATCGGATACGTTAACTTCCACATATACATTCCACGCAAGTTTCCTTTCCTGACCTTCATATCCTCGCATAATCTTCTTCCTTTCAGTCAGTTTACTTTTCTTCGAACAGTGGTTGTTAAGCTTCCTTTGGGGCACTTACTTGGTCTTGCGCTAAGTTGCCCTGTCCATTAGGCATTCCTTTTTTATAGCCAGGACATTGCAGTCTTTGGGACGTTTTCAGTTCATGCTAATTCAGATTCTCCATAAAGCATGTATCAAAAAACCGCTTCACTGAATGGAATTTGCAAATTAATTGAGGTATTGCGGTGAGTTTACCAATTGAAATTAATTCATCTCTTTACAATACCGGAATTATACCCACGAAAATACGAATAAATGTAGATTTTTGATGGTGCATTGGCAATTTTTGAAAAATTGATTCAATTTAATGTCATATTATTTGTCAGTTTTATCATCCCATAAAACACCAGAAATACCATTAGTTTTATTTGGTTATCCTTTTAAAAAATAACATTTAGTTACAATGTATTTAACAAATTAAGTCCATGAATGTACCCAGCCATGCAACTACTACTTTTATTACAATTGGTATAATATTTACCCCTTGTTACAAAGTGAAAGACAATCACTAAATCATCCGGGTGAGATATCATAATTTTACATCAACACATTGCTTTGCTTGAAATGGCTCCAGCCGTAGTGTCCAAATCTGAAAAAACACTTTCCAAACATCGTCTTTTTCATCATCTCATCCCACTTCCTCGAACCTTACAACACTTCTCCATTTGAGAATATCGCAGTCTTTTGGGTTTCTTGTACAATCTTGTGGAAGAATAAATATCTACTCCCAATTTGGGAGGGGTTCCCGGGTTCATGGGATGATGTTTATCTGAGTCTTGGCCGCGGATGCGTTTGCCCATCTACCGCATGAGGTAGATGGGCAAAATACTAGTTGAGGGAGGCCTTTTGACCTCTCCAGCCGAATTCTCAACCCTTTACCATCGCCTTACATTTTACACCACATTTTTGGCGGGATAAATTTACATATCAGTCACCTCTGGATGCACTGACCCCCAGTTTCCTACCCACCACTCATACCCTTTTCCTTCCTTTCCTCACCTTCGTTGCTTTAAAAAGACCATCCTCACAGCAACCCCTAAGATGATATAGGCCCTGATGAAAATATTTTCCGCAGGGCGTCCTGTGTGGAGCTAATGTAAAAAAAACTTCGTCAATTCCTTGGAAAGTCTTGTATCGTGTCTTGATCTGTAACTTCCCAAAAACGTGTTTAAGCCATAGTTACGATGTTTACCTCAACACCATCCAACCAGTGTCTCTGATTAAAAAAAAACTAAAAATATGAATGAATAATTAAGTGCGGTTGGTAAACGCGGCCATCAGCAAACTTCCTTTTGTCTTATTATTTCACCATCGGGTGAGTTAACTCGCCGTAGTTTAACCGGCACATACTACACCCATACTGAGCGCTGTCCACTGCGCAGACCGATGTTGACGTATGCTTCAATTAAGTCAAAAGTTACCTGCCGTATTTAGCAGTATAAAGGAACGGCAGGGAGGTTTTTTTACATACAAAACTTAAATTTGAATTTGAGGCCAAAATAGTTTTATCAAAAGGAGTATTAGATATCTATTACGGATATGTGCTACTTTATTTATTGGTGTTTTAAATTAGAAAATATAGGCCATTAAATAATTCAATTTATCATGATGTCAAAGAAACTTAGACATTTTTTTATAAGTTAAATGGTAATTATTAAATAATTATTTCTAATAATTTACTTAGAACAATTTTGTGTTTCATCGAAAGTCGTATTTCATATTCATATTTTTGAATTGAAAAGTTCTTTAGCACCGTTGCGATTTGAAACTCGATGAAACGAAAAATAGCGACACTCTAAAGAGAAAAACACTACACCTGTAGGATTTAGCCTGCGAGAGATTGAGATAGTATAATGAATCCACTCTTTTTTACTTTAGTTTTCTGAAGAAAATTTACTTCTACCGCGTGTGAATTCCACTTTATTTTTTTTTAAAGCCAAATATTTTTTTTAAATATTTATCATTTAATCAAATAATTGCCAAAGTTGCCTCTAAAATCGTGAAAAATCGATGTCTTTAATGGCTTATGTTTTAAAATTTGAAATACAAATAAATAAAGTAACATATTATGTGTGTACTTCATATTTGTTACAACTTTTGATTAAAAAAAATATTATTAAATTTGGTTAGGTATTTTAACCTTAAACTCAAATTTAAGCATTGTATGACAAAAGATGTATGACATCTCATTTTATTTGTAGGTGTGGTTCAGTCTGGACGTTCTCGGGGCGCCTCGTCACGGGAATAGGAATTAAAAAATAGGAATTAAAAAAATAGGAATTAAAAAATAGAGTCTTGAACGTTAAATTAGTCTTTTGAAAGTTTAAACCGACTAATTTTCACATTTGGTGTTGGGGTATTTTGTTTCCCGATGGGTTTAGTGATAACGTAGTTATGATTTTTTGTACCTTTTTCACAAATAGTATATATTTTTGTTATATGATTTGAAATCCCAGGTGAATTTGAGTATTAACATTATTTCGTTGTAAAATCAAAAAGGTGAAAACTCCATTTTAACAAAAAAATACCCGGAGTTGAAAAATGATTTTTTGTTAGAAGTTTTTTTCATGTAAGATAAAGCACTTCAAGTTAACGCCAAAATAAATACAAAAATATATTTTTTTTAAAAACCAATCCGCAGCATGCTACTTACGTCTTGCAGGGTTAGAAATTGGGGATTAAAAGCGATATTAATTGATACGTTTATTTTTTTTACGGATTTATGTTTTTTGTGATTTACTTTCATTTATTTTATAATTATTCTATTTTTCATTTTGGAGGGGAGCAGACATAGTTACGTTCATTTTTTGTCTCATTTTCGACTATTGACTTTATTAAAATTATTTAGAATTTTTGGAAATCATTCACTATTCAATATTATACCTCTATGAAGTATTATAAAGAAAAGAATTTTCTTAATAATATTTCTTTTGTGAATTTTTCCGGTGTTTTAATAGCTATTCTGCTATTCGGGGTAGAGTCAAATCCAACAAATCAAAAAGCATAAAAATCGGTCCAGCTGGTCTCGAGTTATAAATGGTGTTACTTACCCGACTTTGTTTTATATATTAACATTATATTTTCTTCGTTAAAAAATTAGAGAGATCTGATAAATGCGCTTAATGTTATATCAATAGTGACAGAAAATAAAATAGCAACCGTAAATCAGTGATTTTATTGTCTATAGCTTCCTCTGCGTGCAAAGTCATAACATAACCTATCCAAGCTTAAACTTTCTATTGAAATTGTGTTTATCTGAGTTGACCTATCGGGTAAATCTGCGAAAATGTAAATAAAGAATTAATAATAAAAAAATTATTTGGGCACCTACTTTACCTCCTGTCTCAAATGATTTAGGCTTATCAATTTCAATTTTGAGAATTAAAAGTATATTGAACTTGAATGATTTTACGCCTTACTCTTGAAAATAAATTCAAAACACGCATGCACTCATGCGTGAAATCAGTATTTTTAATCATAATTTTAAAACCAATATCAGTAATTTACTTATAACATTATTGTTTTCAAAGCAGTACTAATTTCGTGGATCTGAACTTTATAACATAATTTTTACTACAGAAAATATCCAAGTCCATCGTAGATTGCCCGGAACTCCTATAACGAATCCAACTACAATTTCTTAGAAGTTCTTAACAAACGAACCAGACCAGACAAAATTCTTAGCCTCCATCGATGCAACACCAATTCTAAGCAAAACTTCTTCATTTATTTGTATCTCATATTTTCAATACTCATTTGGAATGTTTTGAACCACCCCCCGTATCCAACTGACTTGGCGCCTTCAGGTTATCATGTTTTCACCTCCCTGAAGGCACATATGGGACAAATTAAATTTTCAACCAATGAGCAGATGCAGAAAGAGGTTCTAAAGTGCGGAAAGGACTTGGCGGGAGAGTTCTTCGAGGAGAGCATAAAGAAGCTTATGCCATGGCTCACCACATGCATCGAACGAGATCGCAATTATGTGGAAAAATGGTCAACCAGTATATCAACAATATCCTATTATTTATAAAATTCCAGTACACTTATTTTCAGAACATGCCTCGTATAATCAAAGTTGGTATAAACACTATATTACGGAATGCTATTCTCGTTTCTTTGGAAACAATGTTGGTAACTACCGCGTTTAGTTCGCCATTAACGTATAATAATAAAAATTTATAACATATTTCACAAAAGCACTTATGCAAGGACACTTACGTGAAACAAACCTACGTTAACCCACGGAAAATATATACGAGTATATATTATTACACGTGGTTTCTATCGTGAAGCAACTAACCCGCCTTAATAGCAAAGTTCTTACAAATTCGCAAAGATTTTAACTGCAGTCCAAGCCGCGCCAGGGCAAAATGGTGTTCCTTTCATTTCAACACCGCTGCTTTGCCAGATTTTGCTTGCGTTTCTATTATTTGCTTGCCAGAGCGTTTAGGTATAACACGTATCTAACAGTACTGCAGTGGTCGCCAACTAATTACCAGTCGAAGTCATCCCTTTGTTTCCATTGAGACCATTCTCATTAAATAATGCAAGTTCAACCTGGAAACTCAAATAGTCCGAGTATATTATTTGTGAGACCATTATAAAACCAGTGTTGTGATTTTTATTTTTTTTATTTAGACAAACTCAGTTGGTACGTTGTTACAAAATTATGAGTTACTAGATGGGTTACCCGGCTTCGCTCAGGACAAAATTCGAGAGTGTTCTGGAATGTTCCTCAATGAATTTTTGATTCCCCCGAAAATTTCACGACATACTCCGCCACATCTTCCAGAATTTTCTAGAGCTCTGGAACTAATAATAATTTTCTAGAGTTCGGAACTTTACAGAACTTTCCGGAAGACTATTCTAGTAATTTCAAGAGGGCGAAACTTCAAAAGCACGCCCTTTATGTAAAAACGGGTACCCTTATTCCCTAGTGGGGATAGAGATCTACCTCACCATATAACTCCCTTGATCGTACCGGGACTCGTTTCTGAGTTTTTGCGGTCCGCGTGTTTTTGGACTTTCTTTTATAATATATTGCTGTTTCCCGGCATGCGTTGCAAAACCTTATTCAAATAAATAAAATGTTACTCCTTGCATGTCCTTTCCCGTGTGTTCCCCTCCAGCGTTCCACTTCCACCTTCACCGCCACCGCTCTACCGCTTCCCCGTCCCGCCAACCCCCCTGGCACTTCATTTCTTGACTCCTCCTCCTTAATACTAACATTATTAAACTCGTGATATCTTTATATAGTATATATTCGAATTGAAAAATTAAATTATTAAAAAAGTTAAATAAAGGTATTGAAGCTGTCTTGAATATAAAGTAATTTATTTTGATAAGGATTAACACCAAGATACAAATAAAGAGCCTTTTCAAGCAGCGACATATTAATTAAATTTTTAAAATAAAAGAATACTTATTGTGGCATAAACATAATAGTTAGACATACGCTGTCGCGACCTTTTTTGTAAATAATAATGTGTTATACAAAGTCGTAGTACATTATTTTATTCTATAATCAATAGTTTTCGCAGCGCACGCGATGTAAAGAATATTTTAGGTAATTTTTTTACACCATGGGTTGCATTATTGGAGTTTTAGTAAGGATCCTAAATTTTTTTGAAAATATAATATAGCTTATGTCACTCGGGGATAGTGTAGCTTCCCAACAGCGAAAGAATTTTTGAAATCGGTTCAGTAGTTTTGGAGCCTATTCAATGCAAACAAACAAACAAATCTTACCTCTTTATATAGTGTAGTAGATATACATTTATTTATCATGATGAAGTTTAATTTTTAGAACCCTTTTTTTTCTTTTGTATTTTGATAATTTTATTTATATTAGCATTGAATGGTTATAATTTAAACTGTTTATTTATTGACAAGTTCTGCCATGTAATTATTATTATGCGTGATAGCTGTTTCGTCTTCTGAAGGCATTATAAAACTGTGGTTATGCCGCTTACAGAATGTATATTGAGATTATTTCTGAAAGGGTGGGTATTTATAATGAAAACTAATTGCTTTTATTTTTATTATGGTCTTATTGATTTCCAAGTAAAACGGCGCTACAAAAATCATCCAGATGTTATCATTTTAGTGTGTACTTGATATTTCCATCCAGGCTATTAATTTTTACACAGCTGACCACTAAATAATTCTCTGGGGTCGAAGTTATTTAAGTTTCTGACTTTGGCTATGACTTTCATAATTATAATGTCAGACAGAGGTCATAATGACCTCTTACCTTTACAACAAAGTTACTGACCAAATAGAGAAATTTTCAAGAACGATTATTTGCTTGGGTTTCTAGCGTAATGTTAAAGGATACATTCGTCATACCAGGTAATTAGATAAACTACAATTCTACAAGGCTAATATAATGTGGAAGTAATTAAAAGACGACTAGGTCAAAAAAGAAACTAAGAGCCTGCGCGAACCCACTTTTTTTGATTAACAAATCCAACTAAACCTTTCATAAGTCAAAGCAAAATTTTATTATTTATTATTTATCGATGTTACTTACATATTGTATGCATGTTCAAACTTATAAACGTCTAAAAATAAAATTGGCACTGAAGAAACATATAGATAGAAGTACACTCTGGCATGTACGCTGTTACATGTCCCGAAACAAGCTCAATTTTTCCTTACTTTCGGTGACATCAGTAAAAAATTTCAAATGTTGAAATTGTTTTGGAATCGAAAGGTCTAAATAAGCGATGTCACTTTGCTTTCAGAGTGAACGTGGATCACGCTTCTTGTTTAATATTGAAACAGTTTTGGCACTATTCTGTATCCCAAGATCCTGTTTAAAATATTGTCGTCTCCTTTGGTCCTCTTGCTAGATCTTTGTAGATTGAATAAAACTGAACATTGGTTAAATTGTTGTTTCAACAATTTAAAATCGTCGGTAAGCATTAATTAGCACATTATTAATTTATTCATACACTTGCATTTTTATCTGCAAATTAAGTGGAAAGTTAATAACTTTAATTTTACGAAGTAGGTAGGTACGTACCATTCGCATAGTATAGTGTGTAAAATTTGTAGGCTGGCAACACCTATTTAACTGTCAAATATTCTGTTAAAGCGCAATGACACTGAAAATATAGAACACTGTAAAACACATTTTAAAAAACATTTTTATGTACTTAAAGAAAAAAAAATTAACCGAAGAAGTGCGGTTGTTAAGGTACCTAAAATTATATAAATTTGATTAAATGGTGTTACAAATTTGAATTTAAGAGTAGGTAGAAATGAACAATCAATAATGGTGAGTTGAGTTACACTACTTTTAGATCTGAATGAGTTAATTACATTCAGATCTAAAATTAGTGATATGCTCTAAAGCCCGGTCAATGGCTAGTATTGAATAAATGTGAGCAATTTCTAAACTGTTCTTTATATTTTATTACAATATCGTTGTACTTCATTATGTTAACACAAAATTGCAATAATAATAATATACCAATATACAATTCAAATTTTGAGAACAATGGGTATTTATATTACAATAAAAAAATATTTTTTTCGCTTTTACGCCTTTTAATTTTTAATAAAAATGTACGTTGGACAGCTTTACATTTTCAGCGTGAGTTATATTTTTAGTATTGCCAGTTGAACAACAGTGGCGCCCTCCTATGTTTTCTACTCTTATTTGACAAATTGTACCTACTGCAGTATCATGTCGGTAGGTTTGGAAGTGATTCCACTCCATCTAGAAATAAAATAAATTACGGCGATTAGTGCAACTGTGATATATCTAAGAGCTTCCGAGCTTGTCACATAGAGGGCATTGCTAAGAGCTGTCCCGAAAGTCCGCTAGATGGCAGTTAGTTTAGTTCAGAGTTAAGGCACCAGGGGAGCCAAGGGCTCGGGTGCAGTATACAGGAGCTCATTCGATTCAGTTTGCATTTAGCCAGATCCAGTTAGGTCAACTATCGTGGTCACCACTTGTACATGCGAACTATTTAATAAATCCCAGATTAACTCAAAAGAACTCTGTACTTTTCAAAGAAGTAATCTCCTCACAAGACGAGATGGAGAACTTTTTAGATTTTCACGGCCAAAATCATATTCGTTGTTAGTTTTTGGGGTGTTATGCCGTGATGCGCTACCTCCTTCTATAGCCGACGTTTCGGACAGCGTTGCAGTGTCCATCATCAGGGCAGATCCGGTAGATCCGACGATGTGTCACACAAAAAAGATATGGAGAACTGTTTGTCTGAACACAACTGTAACACAAAACGCGCTCGATGTTAAATAGCAAGTCAAAAAGTCAGGCGTCAATTACTAAAAAAAATCACCCCTCTTTGAAAAATCTTGAATTCAAAACATAAATTAAAAAATATTTTAAAATAACTAAGTGTCGGTTAGGTAACAAAGGCTCGCGACCCCAACTCAGCGCGACCCCAGTTATGGCTTTCCGCAATTTCAGCTTTCTTTATTTACGTTTATTAACATCACTTTTTAATCGTTAGGCGGCGGCACGGCCACTGCGGCTAAATTGAAAAAGGTGAAGCAATTATTTTTAACGCCCAATTAGCTCCCCCCTTGCCGAGGAGATTTAAGCTCGACGCATTTTCACGATTTCAATTATTGCATCAATTAAACGTAGCCCCGCAGCTTGGGCCTTCGAAACTACGGGGTGACCGGACTTTGGTGGACAGAAAAGATAACAATTATTATAATAAATCTTTTTGAAAGCCTTTTCCGCCAAGACCTAGACACTTTCTCCCAGAGACTACCAGCTGAATGGAGGAATACGTAATCTGGATTAGTGAATATTTATTTTTACGGTGCTCCAGATTTTATGTCCGGGTTGAATCTTTCCCAAATGAAAGACTAAACCCTTCCACACACTTTTCCACAAATGAATATCTAGTAAATTAACGCAATGTAAGTGCACTATATAAGAATAAAACAATACAAGAACAATACGTCAATCCACCAGAAACATAATGGGAAAATATTTCACCGACTCCAGATATTTTCATATCAGAGGGTTCGGCTCTGATGAAATCCTAACTGGTCCGATAAATCCTACTGATCCGTCAATATAAATATTTAAAAAAATCTTTCGTAATCCTACATGTATTTAAAATGACCGACTTTTGCATTTTTATGTACAAATTTTTTGACAAATCTAATACACCTAAATTTTGAATGAGAGAGCTAGGTATAATGCCAGTAGCCGAAATAACAAATGGTAATATTTTTATAGTCTGAGAATGCCAAATTCTTTTAATTTCATTTCCTAAATCTGTATATTTTCTTATTTTTTCAGAAACAGTTTTCTGAATATTACAAGAATTTGGAATAGCGACATCAATGATAAAAGTTATTTTCTTAATTTTGTCATGTAAAACTATATCGGGTCTATTATGACTAATTGTTCTGTCTGTCAGAATAGTTTTATCATAATAAATTTTATAAAATTCATTTTCTAAAAATGAATTTGGTTCATATTCATAATATGGTACATTACGGCAGTCAATCAAGTTATGTTTAATTACCAAACTTTGGTGAATTATTTTTAAAACTTGATTGTGCCTAAATGTATACTCGGACGGCGCTAATACAGAACATCCCGATATAATATGTTCTATAGTTTCCGGAAAAGCCAAACATTTTCTACATAAATCATCAATTTGATTTGCATCTTTGATGATATGCTTCCTATAATTTTTAGTATTAATGACTCTATCTTGTATGGCAAGCATAAAGCCTTCTATTTCTGCGCTCAACTCTCCAATACTCAACCATTTGTTTGACGAAAATTTGTCAACATATGTTTGGTTGAGATAATTGAAGTGTTTTGCGTGAAGAATTTTATTTGACCAGGAATCTAATAATTCCTGGTTGGTATTTATAAGAATGCTGGCATTCTCGTCGTATAAATTTAATGGTGAAATATTTCTATCTGCCTTGCAAATTATTTTGTGCATTTCTGAACTATCAGCTTTCCTATGGAAAAAATTTCTTAGCATTTCAACCTGATTATGTTTTAAAGATGTTATTTTGACTATACCTCTACCTCCTAAATTTCTGGGTAAATTAATTCGTTCTACAAAGGTCATCAAGTGGCTGCCCAAAGGAGCGGCCATTTTTATATCTCTAATATCTACTAACACTTCGCTATCCTGTACTTTTGTAAGCACTTGCATACTGCTTCCTAACACTGTATGCAGAGACATTTGGAGGTCTAGCTTCGTTCATTTATATACAGAATCGATCTCCAAAAAAAAATTGAAGGGGTAATCATTAGTAACTTATACCAAAAAGACCTAGACTAACCCTTCAAAAAGACCTAGACTAACTATACCCCATAAACCCGGGCATCCCTACTAGCGTCACCAAACGTAGCCAACCACTTGGGATGACTTATGGCAGGGGTATTGGTTAACCAATAAATGGTTCCTGGGGCAGCGGTGCCCATACCCGCCTCCCAAATTGTTTTTGTTGATGTTAGCTCCATACAGAAGGCCCTAATGAAAATATTTGGTGATGGAAATAGATGATTTGCGGAGGGTCCATTTAGGGAAACGATGGAGAGGAAGTACTGAGAAAGGAAGAAGGTATGAGGGGTGGGTAGGAATCTGGGGGTCAGTGTGTCTAGAAGTGACGGACGAATGAATTCATTCCTTCCACTGCGGTTCAAATCCTGCTGAGAGTCCTGCTGGGGAGGTTAAAAGATCTCCCTCAAACAGTCTCTCCCGATTTGCCCGCCACATAGTTAGTGAGCAAACGCATCCGCCGCCAAGATCCATTAAAATCTGACCCATTAAACCCGCTGCGGCCATACCCATACCCGCCTTCCAAGTTAGTGATCCAATAAAATAAAAAAGTTGGAACGCCTAAAATTTGAAATGTTGAGCACATTATAATAAATAGACAATAACGTCACATAAAACACAAACTTCCACAAATCCCAAACAGTTCTGATCAAAGATATTGAAATACAAAATATTATATTTCAAGATCTTTAGTTCTGGTGGAAAGATTGTAACCAGTTTTATTTTATTTTTTTATTAATTATATTTCCTGTAATATTTTCTAATTATTTACCCTCACAAAGGAAGCCCCCATGTGGTTTCCCATTTTTCATAATTATTATGTAAATAATTTATATGATACGCAATTTTTGGAAAAAACTGTAGAAAAAATGAATAAGTTAAAAGTAAATTTAAAAAAAAAATACCAATTCGCGCCATTGACATTAATGAAAATATTCAACAATGTTTTATCGTTATTCATAAATACATATCGTATATTAAATTTAGTTTAATGTTTTATCATATATATGTCGCAACTGTGTGCGGCTGTTGAATTTGGAGAACTCCAAATTCGACGTAATGTGGGTGAGCGTTAATCTTGCCAGTACGGTAAGATTTTACGCGTGTTTATACCGCTCACTGAACCTTAGCGTTTCAGATACGTCCGAACTCTTCAAACATCTAAGCAATACTGTTGATGACCTCTTGCCCCGCTACCCTACGGTAGAGTTTGTGGTCCTGGGGGACTTCAATGTTCATAACGAACCTTGGTTAAAGTTCTCAGGACCTACGGACTCAGCTGGACGAGAGGCGGAATATTTTGCCCTCTGCTACGGACTGGAGCAAATGGTTCAGGAGCCTACAAGGGTTCCTGATGTCCAGACTCACCGCTCCAATCTGTTAGACCTGTTTTTAACCACTGTGCCACATGGTTACAAGATTGAGGTCACAGCGCCTCTAGGATCGTCCGACCACTGCCTGGTGACGACGTCAATCCCTGTAACCTTCAGACCGCCAAACGAGCGGCTGAAGAGAAAAGTGTGGCACTATAGATCAGCAGATTGGTTTGGTCTGCGGGCTCATTTCAATGCTTTCCCGTGGTCAGCTGTCTGTTTTCGGACTTCGGATCCCTCAAGATGTGCCCAGGAAATTGGTGAAGTCATCACATCCGCGATGGATGGCTTTATCCAATCCACTGTCAAAGAAACTGGTGTGGGCTCAAAGCCGTGGTTCAGTCGACAATGCTCCGAAGCAGTGCGACGAAAAAACGCGGCTTACCGAGCCTACAACACATCTCGAACGTCTGAAAACAGAATAGTATATAACAAAATGGCAAAGGAATGCAGGAGGATCATTAACAGGTCAAAATTCGAGCACGACCTGCAGATCAGCAGAAAGCTGGCTGCCTGCCCGCACGGCAGTAGAGCGTTCTGGTCGCTTGCGGGCTCAATAGGTCGCAATTTCTGCAAACCCAGTCTGCCACCTCTTACCAGACCTGACGGCTCTCTAGCAAATACCGCCGCCGAAAAGGCTAACTTATTAGGCAAAATGTTCGCGGAAAACTCGACCCTCGATGATCAAGGTGCTACCCCGCCGTCGGTTCCTCATTGCAGTTTTCGTATGAAAAAGCTGAGGATCCGGCATCGGGATGTACTCCAATGTCGGGATGTCTTACGAGGGCTTGATGTTAATAAAGCTAGCGGGCCTGACGGAATTCCTGCCCTGGTATTGCAGAGGTGCGCTGTAGAAATAGCTCCAATTTTGACGAAGCTTTTCAAGATGTCCCTGAAGTCTGGTTCTGTGCCCTCTGGTTGGAAAAAAGCGATCATTCACCCAATTCCAAAGAAGGGTGACCGCTCCAACCCAGCTAACTACCGCCCCATAGCGATCAAATCTGTTCTGTCAAAAGTGATGGAACGTGTGATCAACGACAAACTGCTCACATACCTCGAGAAGAACAAAATTAAACAAGAACATATGTCAATACGGATTCCGGCGGAACCACTCGTGCGGTGATCTTCTCGCATATGTGACGCATGTTTGGGGACGGTGCCTGGAATGTTTTGTGAGACCCAAACGGTTGGACTGGACATTTCCAAGGCCTTTGACCGGGTTTGGCATCGAGCGCTTGTCAACAAACTGCGTTCGTACGGACTTCCCGCATTATTTGTGTGCGTGGATTGCCGACTTTTTGAGGGGGAGGTCGATTCAGGCGGTTGCTGACGGTTTCACCTCTTCCTCGCATTCGATAAATGCTGGCGTCCCACAGGGATCGGTTCTGTCTCCGACTTTGTTTCTGTTGCACATCAACATTGTCATGTGCACCGATTCATTGTTACGCGGATGACAGTACAGTCCATGATAGCTTTTTATTTGACAAGTCTCCAAAGAGCACACAAACCCCAATAGCTCGGAGGGCTTTGAAGCAGAGAATGGACGGTTACCTCGAGAGTGTTTTCTCTTGGGGTAAGAATAACCTCGTCGAATTTAATGTTTCAAAGACCCAATCATGTTTGATAACGTCTAAAAGGGATCGAAATGATAATCTAGTCTCCTTCAACGGAAGCATTCTTCCGAACAGGACCTCCATTGATATGCTTGGTGTAACTCTAAGTGACCAGCTCAGGTATGGGGGCTCCATCGAAACCAGAGTTAAATTAGCCTCTCAGAAACTGGGCGTACTGTACAGGGCCCGCAGATACTTTAATATTACACAACTGCTAACCCTGTACAAATCGCAAGTGCGCCCTACGGTTGAATTTGGCAGCCACCTCTGGTCTAGAGCTCCAAAATACCTTAAAAAAACCCTTGACTCTGTGCAGAAACGGGCGGTCCGTTTGATAGATTCTCCAATCTTAACAGACGGATTGCAATCTTTAAAGCACAGGCGTCAGGTGGGAATGCTGTCCTTGTTCTACCGGTATTACAATGGAAAATGCTCCGAGGAACTAGCGTCGTTGATCCCCTCGGCACCGGTGCATAGTCGGGAAACACGCCAAACACGCACCCAACATTTGCACACGGTTGACATTAGTCACATGAGAACGGGTCGTTTTTCGACTCGTTCTTGAGTTCAACAGCTCGGATGTAGAACGATTTACCAGCCTCTGTGTTTGGTCCCTCCTACAACATGGGTCTCTTCAAGACCCATGTTCACTCCTTCCTTTCCTCGAAAAAACCCTCCACACAGCATCCTCAAAGATGACATAGGCCCTGAGGGAAATTATTTTCCTCCTGTGTGGAGTTAATGTAAAAAAAAAAAAGGCTGATTGTGAAATCAGGCAGATCATGATGCGCCTAGCCACATCGTAAAGTGGCTGAGGTGCATCATGATCTTACTGATTTTACGATTGGCCTGCGATATATATATATATAACGTAAAGTTAATAACTAGTCTCTAAAAGTGAAAATTAGTTATACTTCGTTATAAACAGAATAACTTAACCTTCTAGTAATTTTCCTAACCTTCTATTAACCTTCTAGTAATTTTTCTATAAAAAATTGTCAGAATGTTTTTTTTTTACATTTGCTCCACACAGCAGGCCCTGAGGAAAATAATTTCCCTCAGGGCCCGTTTCATCTTTGAGGATGCAGTGCAGAAGGTTTTTTTTGGAAATTCTGGGAAGGAATCGCATCGCGAAGTGCGCATCCACCGCCAAGATCAAGACAAACCTCATCCCATGAACCCACTTGTATCTATCTTTTTTTTATGTCTCCAAACATTTTTTTTCTCAAGATCTTTCTCCAAAGTATATAATCAAATACCCGATCGTTAATGTAATTGTTTAGGTACATAATGATTATTTAGAAACCTTATTGCAATATTTTTCCATGAATTAAAATTGATTTAACCATATCAAATTATTAAACAAAGATATTTATTAAATAACAAATTTACGCTTCATTCGCAAGTAACTAACACAAATGCACAAATCAATGCGTGAATAATTGAAGCTTGTTTTAAAATTGCATTGCCACAAGTTGATGATTTTTAAATGTTAATCATTATTCATTATGCGCTGCGAGTTATTGATTGCTTCAATCGGATTGATTATGATTGGTATAATCCAATCGTGCGTGTTTTTAGATAATGTGTCAATTAAAATTAAATATATTTTAATTCGTATAAATGAAACGAAAACATAGTAGCGATAAAACAAGCAGTATTAAAATGTTTTGTTCAAAACGACCCAAAAAGTGAGTACCTACCTGCTTTTATGGTTTAATTTCAACTTTGGCTTACAATCAATGTCTCGCGGTGGTTTTAAGAGGGAATAACCAGATAAAACCGGAAATGTGTCATTTTTAAATCAAATTTTAGAAATATTGACTCTTTTTCAAAACAAAATTATAAACTAATTTCGAGATACTGTTCGTTTATCTAGTAAAGCTATTTTTTATTAAAAAAAAATGGTTTTCTTTTAACAATAAGGTTTTTCCTTAGGTCGTTGGCAGATTTGTTAAATTTTCAAACCAAATTTTGTATTATACAACACACATTTCAAATCTTATAATCATGCAGAATAATAAATCAATAAATTATCTGGGAGAGTTATGTTTCAGAATTTTAATTTTAGTTTCAATAAAATCAATTAAAAAAAGATCCGCGCACGTGTTTTGTGACAAAAATACTTTAGTTTGTCTATTTATTTACGGTCTTAGAAACTAATATATTTAAGTTTTTGGTTACATTCTTATTTTGCTTAGACCTTATTGAAAAATTAAAAATACTTACGATTAAAAAATAATTACAAAAAGTAGATAATTTTAATAGTTTTATCATCACGCCTTTCAGCATTTTTGAATGTAGGTATAAATTAAAGCAAATTTTGAATGAAATAAAATAGATATTGAGTTATTATTTTAAAAAGCTGGTACAAAGAATATTTAATCTTTCTCATTGTAACCATCCTGTACGATCGTAAGAACATCTTTCGACGAAATTTGAATTCTCGGCCTCTGGCTGGTTAATAGCCCTTGAGGAGTAAATTTCAAATGCAAAAAATTATTAATGCGTTTTAAGAATCGTCACTCAAATGAAGTATTTTCCTTTGTCGATTTTCTATTAAAGTTATTTTAATGTAAAGCTATTTAACAAAATGAAAGCATTTTTCAATCACCGTATAACACGCGCCTGGATATGTCCTTGAGATTTATTAATTTAGGTAGCTAGCTTTGCTTTTCTTTCAGAACTTCTACTCTTGTACTTACGCTCGTAGAGATCTAGGTAATTGCTACAATGGCGTGATTCTTGCACTGTGAGAGAACGTGTCTATATTCTAAGGATTTTCTCATTGTTTGTGTGAACAGAGATTCCATGTTTTGACAGATTTAAAAAAATCTTATAATTGGAGTATATATATCAATTATATCAAAGCATTTTATAATATTAATCATTCTACAGAGGTGGATTTTAACATTTTTAAGGAACAATAAGTAATATTGCTTTATTTCAATTTGTGGGAATTATTTATTGGATAACCAACACTCCTGCCGTTGGTCACCCCAAATGGTTTGACACGTTTGGTGACTTAGCAGGGGTTCGGTGTCATGGGGTGAGGTTTTTCTAAATCTGGGTAGCGGATGAATTTGCCCACCTACTGCGTGGAGGGCCGGATTGGGAGAGACTGGTTGAGGGAGACATTTTTACCTCTCAAGTTGGTCTCTCTCAATAGCCTTGCACAGCAGTGGGATGTTGGATTCATATGTCCGTCACTCCTGTACA
The DNA here is from genome assembly GCA_917563855.2 of Limnephilus lunatus. Lineage (NCBI taxonomy): Eukaryota > Metazoa > Arthropoda > Insecta > Trichoptera > Limnephilidae > Limnephilus > Limnephilus lunatus. The sequence goes on from OU830599.1 coordinate 57,619,900, forward strand.
CATTGACCTCCAGATTTCGACCTACCCCTCATATTTCCTTCCTTCCCAGAACTTCCGCTCCTTCCTTTCCATAAAAAAGACCCTCATGCAGCATCACCAAAGATGGAATTTGCTTAGAGCCATATATCTGTAGATAATATATCTGTAGTATTTTGCGGCACGTTCCAGAGTGGAAGATATTCTCATTATCGCTCTGGTGTAAGACCACCATTCAGAATTGAAACGTTGCCTGAAATGGCTTTAGACGTGATTGGTGACCAGATCAGCATAGCCAGGTAGTTCCCTTCTTTGCTCTTCCCCATCTCTTTTCCCACCTCACTACCTTCAGCCTCACAACATATCCCCAATTGGGGGATGCCATAGTCTCGCTGGCTCCAGATGGGGGCAGCTGGGACTCTTGTGAGATATTCACGTAAAAAAAAAATAATGTCGAAATCAGAAACTCTGAAATAATAAGCATTGGACTAGAAATTTTACACAAGAAAACTTCTGTCCCAGTGTGATTCTGCCAAATTTCACCATTCGAGAGTTTTTTTCTGTATCAGAAAACCGATTTTTGCTTGGTAATTAAGATTTAAGTAATCGCCGAAATGACGAAAATAGGGAAAAAACATTTCGTCGAAATATTATTTTGTTTCTTACTAATATACAAAAACAACATGATAAAACATAGGGTAAAATTTAACAATATTAATTTATTAAAATGCCGAAGAATTTAATTGAATTAATGTCTTAATCAAAATAACCAAACGTAAATACTCAACAATCCCAAGCAGCAACTCATTAAGGAAGTCAATAGAATCACGTTTAGAAATTACAACGTATAAAGTAAATAAACTAAACCCCAGCCAAACTATTTGATGTGTCGTAAACACAATCTCCCCCGGGTCGGGAGCAATGCCCTCGCCGCTACTGGTCAAGCGCCGTACGTAGTCATATTTATTTATGAAAGCATTATGCGATTTAAAGTTAATGCGGCCAGTGGCGCGCGCTGGTAACGGCCACCCTTTGTTCTAATAGGGCAGCTCTCGGGTAGCGGCGAATATGGCGAGAGATTTTGTAATATTTAAATGGATGGGTGAGGAGAAAACTAAATTTCTTTCCCCCATGACGATATATGAGGTCGTTAATATGGGCTTAATTTTTATATTTATTTTCGGGAAATCAATGGTTTTCCAATTTGTCTGTAGGTGCAAGTGTAGTATTCCAAAATTAAAACCAATTATGGATCTCTCTCTCTCTAATGTCTTTACATCTAATAAAACGAAAATATAGATGATGTAAGAAATAAAAAATTGCTTATCAGAATCTTAGTTATTATTCAGGATCACATTATACCTTTGTAATAATAAGTCAAAGTTGACAAAGAATTCCACATCATCTATATATATATAAATCTTAAAATGTTTGTATGTATGTATGTATATCCGCTATGCGTTGTAAAACCATTCATCTTCATTCATCAAACTTTGGGGATTTGATGTGTGCAATGTGCAATGTGCATGCCCGCGATGGTTTCCGTATACAATAGTGAGCTCTGGCATCATGAAATTACGCATTGCTAAACCGTTCATTCGATTGCGATGAGACTTTGTCGAGTTATTGTGAGCACGTCAACGAAGGTTTCTATGTATATATACTGGTGAGCTTTGACATTATGTAATTTGTATAAAAAAAATCCAATTCCAGTTAAATCAAGTTATTGCACAATAACAGTACTTTAAAAAGTTGAAATGCTAAAATATTGTTTTATGGGTTACATAAAAGATCAAATTTACATTTCTAAATCTTAATTTTTTGAGAATTTTTTAGAAGTGGTGTTTTTTTCAAATATTAATATCTAATACATGTGTTCGTAAACGTATAAAATAAATTAACGTCTTTACAGATGCAAGAAATAACTTTCAAAGTCGGTTTATTTTTAGGTTATTTTTTTGGCATTTAAAGAAAACTTTGAAATTTTTTATTGTATGCACTAGAAAAAAGTGAGGTGACAGTTTCATTCCAAATTCATTATATGAAAGGACCGTATTTTTTAAATTTTGATTTTTTTTAAATTTCTGTACACTTCTATCAAAAATGTTTTGGTAAATTTTTTTCTCCATTTTTTCCGTGTTTGAATCTTAAAATATGGCAGTTTTTTAAAACTAAAGTGTATTTCAAATACACAAATCTAAAAGGTAATTTTATCTGGTTTTTATAACTGGTATTTGTTTTTACGACACCTTCAAAAATAAGAAATATATAGAACATTCGAAATACTTTGGAAAATTCCAAATTTCGTTCAGATATCATTACTAAAACAGTGATAAACTACCCTCTCAGGCTGTGTAAACAGTGTGTATTTCTTTCCAAGAACAATTTTTTAATTACTAATGTTTTCTCATCCGCGGCTGTTTGTCAATTGGATAAAATTTTCACGGGGTTTTTTCGTAAGGCTGTTAAGGCTTAACTCCATTCCCGTCATTTCACACTAGTTTTCTTGTCTTACGCCTTCCCCATACCCTGCAACCTTTTTTATCCTTAATAGGGTTCAGTTAAGGTCAAACGTATGAAGTCATGAAAGATGGCCCGCCTGGTTTGGCGAACCCATTAAAATTTTAGAGTTTTTTATCATAACATAACTTTATAGAAAAATAAACTATCCCGTGTGAACAAGTAAAAAAGACCAATTAAAAAAAAGCAACGAAAATTAAATAATATGTTAACTGATTATATTGTAGTGATGATTCGTTCCTTTTTTAATGTGATACTGAATGATAATGACTTTAGATTCCGAACGGTAATCTTTTGCAGGGGCGATACTAAAAGCATCTTCTACTATTTTATGACTTTTTCGGATATGATTAAATATTTCGAAGACAACCAATAAAGTTCCCGAAATCCTTATGGGTACGACGCTCGACTTTTGTCCGACTTTTGGCCCGACAGTTGGGCGGATCGGGAAAATAAACGAAAAAATTGTCAAACGATAAACGTGATTTATTTGGTTGAATCGACCTTCCATGATAAAAATAACTAGCATTTTTTATTATTTAAAAAATATATGTAGGTATGGACATTAACTCCACACAAGAGGACCTGATTTTTTGAGGAAATAATTTTCCAAGAGAACCTATGTCATCTTTGAAGGTGCTGTGTGGAGGTTCTTTTTCAGGTGTGGAAAGGAATGAGTGAACCTGAGTGTTGATCGTGAAGTGTGATAAACACAGAAGCCGGCAAATCGTTCCACAGTCGAGCTTTTGAACTCAAGAAACAGTGTGGTTTGAGAAGAGAGAGAGATTCTTTGTGGTATTTTTATAAAGATTTTCAGTAATTTGGTACGTCTCTCCAAATAGGTACCTACCTACATGTTTTTAGTGCCACAGTAAAATATTCACGTAAATTGGGTCAAAAATATAATTCACCCTTAGAAATTGGTTAATTCAAAGAATGGATACGATAATAATGGACATAGGATACCTTTGTTCGTTTTATATGGCAATGAATTTTCAAGATTTCTTTGTGCAACAACGATCAAAATTTATACATTGAACCATTATTGTACAATGACCCAGTTCAATCAACATAATATTATAAAAATGCTGGTTCGGCACACGTTGCCTCTTCTCGTGATGTTGTAAATATAATTCATTATAATATATTACCTTCATCCTTATTACGAAAATCTTCAATTGAACGAATATGCAAAATGTTACATTCACCTGATTCAATCAAAAGAAAACCTTTCGAAATTATTATTTCGAGATACTTTGTCTCTTTCGTGATGTCGTGGGTAGAATTATGCTTATATTCTTCGTTTTTAAGGGTCAGTAACTATTTCCTACCCACTGCGTGACTGGCCGAGCCCATGTTTTATTGCCAGCTATAAAATCGTTGGAAATATATCAGAACTCGTGTTTACTGACTTATGATCCAAGTAGTTCATTATTTTAACTGGCACGGAAGCTTAAAATCGGTGTGGATTTTACCACACATCCCAGCAGGTGGCATTTATCAGTCCACAAAAAAGTTCTGAAACCATCTCTGGTGAAACAATGTAAATGGGATCTAGACGTTATGACGCTTAAATGGAATGAATGTGTAGAGGAGATGGACGGAAGAAGGTGTTTCAAGGAATAATTTGATGACAGGCAAGTGAATTGAAGAAGCAGTTGTCGATGCTCGAGGAAGGCGTTTCACGATCAAGTTAAATCAAATACTCGCAGAGTAGGGCCACATCAAGCGTCTGATAATAGAAAAACACAAATGACGAAATTGAATTTTATTCTACTAAACATTAATCAACAATCACAGCTTTTACAATTACAATTTTTGCACAAGGGTAAATACTCCATCCCAGTCGGGAGCACTCATGTCGCGGTGCGACAGGTACAGCAGGGGACATTAAATTGTTTTGGCTTATTTCAAGTGTCTTGAAAATGAAAATGTGGTTGCAGTTTAATAAGTAACCTTCTAAAGAAACAAAAAAAAATTGAGTACTTGATCCATTCGCAGCTCAAATGTTTGCATTTCAAAGGATGTTATTATTTTGAAAAAATAAGGTATATTGCGTTATTTTTCTTAGAAGCAGATTGACTACAATTTTGTATCAATAAATCCGTTTTCCAATCATGCATTATTATAAAATATTTCACTAGATCAAAGAATTCAAATAAAATACAAAATGGTTCACCTATTTTCTTCTGAAATTTTGTTGAATGATCAAAGCTCTAAAATAAAGAAACTCTAGGGTTTAATCAAAGATCCAACATATTTGGGTTCAAGGAAACGATTATTATCTATCTGATAGAAATGTTTACAAATGAAAATCGATTTTTGGTCAATCGGTTCATCAAAATGTTGCTGTTATTTTGATGAGTAACCATTATAAACTAAGAGTATAAATGAAGTAGACTACCGGAAAACAATCAATTATTATTTCAATTAACCAGTTGTTTCCGAGTATTACTTTAAAGGGCTTTCCATTGAGCCTTCCATTTATAGGATAAAATAATATCCACTTCTTAATTACTTTTATTGACTTTTAGAACCAATTGATGGACGATTTTATTTTAGTCACTTCATGGAAATGTATAGTGAAATAAACGTTTTTGCAACTTACCTCAGGGGTAAGCAGAGTTAATGAATCTCTTCACAAATTAGTTTTGGATTATAATTCTTGATTTTTCCTCATTTAAGCAATACAACGCCTACGGACGGGTTTTTTTTTTAAAAAATGAACAATTCATCAAATATTTTAAGTTATTTTTCATGTTCTGTATAAATTCTATTCAAGTTGCTCTGTATAAGTTCTGTTATTATATCGTTGCTTCAGTTGGTTCTTGAACAGAACTTTCACACAGGGTGAAAATTAACTTAAAATATTTGAAGAATTTGTTTAAATTTTTTTAAACAACCCTTCCTTGCTTACTATTCTTTTATAACTACCTACTCTTAACATGATCTGACGATTTTTTTTTATTGTGATTGTTATTATGTAAATATTTCATTGCTATTATGTAAATATTTCATTGCTATTATGTAAATATTTCATTGCTATTATGTAAATATTTCATTCCATCGGAAGTTATCAAAACTTTTGAAATATTAAACAATTGTCAAAAACATTATATTGTCGATATATGTATATGGTTTCCATACGAAAAAAAGCACTACAGAAAAGAGTGTTGAATTTTTTTTTTATTATAATCTTTATTTATCAAGTTACATTTAATTGCTTTACGTCATTATACTGTACATGCAAAGAAAATTACCGGTTTTTTAACGTTGGAATTAAACTATTTATTTTTCCGATTTTATATATGTTCCGATACGAATGAAATAATTTCCAAAAAAAGTATTATATTGGTATGGTGTGTGATTATAATTAATTAAGGCGTTTAAAAAAACACTTCAGGATCATCATATTATTACGAATATTTACCACATTCTTGATAAAAGCTTTCATCTAATTTTCATTTAATCGCGAATTTCATTGAAAAGCTTTTTACAAACCGCAAAGAGAGAGCTTTGTTTTTAGTATTAGGTACGTGCTAACTAAACTGTTGGTGTTAATAAATTAATAGTCGTGCGTGGACGTACGACCAAAAACCAATGTGTAAGATCTTTAATTAATTAGTCAGACATTAACGAAGTCAATTTGAAGTGTGGGAAAATAAGCATTCTTTGAACACAAATTAAGTTTAAGAGATAGCTACATATAATAATTATCACGTTTGGTTTGTCATGAGTTTTTATTTATGATGGTGATCATGACTGCATGATATTTCTCTGATTGCCTATTGCAAAAGATTTGGCCTTCTAGTTTAGTTAGATTTAGTAGTAAAAATAATTTGTAATTTTTTTATTTTTTAAGTATTCAAAATCGCAACAAATGTGTGACGTCATCAGTTACAAAAAGCGTACCTACTTTTTTATTCAACAGATTTTGCAATGGAAATCGACACATTTTTACTTAAGATTAACCGCCAGGTAAAATGTAAGCATCTCGTCCCGGGGTTTTTCCTGGAAGCGGTTAGGATTTCAGATATCTTAAATATCTAGGTCAACGTACGTAACTATTTAATCCTAGAATACTAAAATAATTTTTTTACCGCTTTAATACTACTCATCGCTTGGGAGGCTTCTTTTTTAAAAAAAAGTAGTTTTTTTAAGTGTCTTTATTAAATTATGAAAAAATATATCTTTGCATATTATAGCACCCTCTGCCTTTTTAAATGCAATAACAAAAAACTTATTTTCTAAATCAACACAGTCTGAAATAGTGGTTTAAACTTAATACAAACCTTACTTTTTTTGGCACAACAAAGATAATATTAAGAGTTATTGATAATATTAACATTATTTTATTCTTGCAAAAATCTTAAAAACTAAACATTTTTATAAAAATATAATATCATTCTGTCGGCCTCCCAGGCGATGATTAGTACGCTAGGGTTAAGGCTATTCTATACTAGGGTTAAGGCTATTCTGTAAGAAAATAAAAATGTTACAACTTGGCCACCTCGAGCAGTAAATTTGCTAAAATAATAGGTTTTATTTATTTATATGTATTTATAAGTGTTTGCTTTAAATATTCACATTTTAAAACAATATTATTTTAAAGCTAGAAACGTAAATCCGGGCAGTAACTGCGGTATCTACCTGTGGCTGTACACTGCACAGTGTTCATGTATCCTAAATACCAATTTTAACTTACCAAGTGCAAAACTTTCCGTGCAAATAGTAATTGAGAAATTTACAAGTGAACATTTGTGGTGCAATTTAATTCCGCAAAGCAATAACACTGCATTATGAATCGCGACCACCGATGCTCTTCTGGATACTTCGTTAGACGGTCGAATTAATTAAACGGCTTAGAGTGGGCAAGAATAGGGGACTGGGTAGGGACCTGGTAATACTGGTACCTGCTGCTGCGCCACACAAGTGCAGTTCCCTCGAATCTAATAAGCACGCGGAGGTTTGGTAAGCAACAAATCTTCATCGCGTCGCGGAACTTGGAAGTTATTTTTGGGGGTTTGTTGAATATGGGTTAATTAGTTAGGAGCTGAATATTTCGGTACTGGACATATTTTCGTGATATCGAAAAAAATCGTGATATATGATTTCGTGATAGATAAAGAAGATATGTGATATATTATCTTTGCTTATTCCTCTTACACTCTGTTTTGGCACACATTTATCGCTTCATTCATCTTACCATATTCAATTTGTGAGGCGGATATGGGTCCCGCTACTCCGGGAACCATTTATTGGATAATTAAGACTCCTGGCATAGATCACCCCAAGTGGTTTGCTACGTTTACATTAGCAGGGGTGCCTGGGTTCACGAGTTAGGTTGCTACGTGAGAGACTGATCGAGGGAGACCTTTTGACCTCTCCACTCGGACTCTCTCAACCCATCGCCTTGCGCCGCAGTGGAAGGGATTGATTCATACGTTCGTCACTCCTGGATACATTGACCCTCAGATCTACCCACTCTTCTTAGCTCTTTCCTTCCCAGAACATCCTCTCCTTCATTTTCCCTAAAAATACCATCCACACATCATCCTTAAAGACGACGTAGGTCCTGAGGGGAATTATTTTCTTCGGAGTCTCCTGCGTAGAGCTATGTAAAAAAAGTTTGCAAACGGTATTCATTCGAAAGGTAAATTTATGGTCGACTCTCTAAGCATTTTTGTGATAGGCAATGCTTCCAAGGAAAATATTTTAATATTTCTAGAATCACAAAATCCTACAGTTATTAGATCCTGTGATTTTTCACCGGTCTGCGTTAGAGTTTTAATGAAATTATAAAATTAATAATGTTTCAACTTATTTAATTTTTTTGACAGCAAACTAATTTGTTAAGAAAATTTCATCAATAAAGTATACCTAATATGGGATTTCTTGACTTGTCTCCGTGTAGAAATAAATCATCGATATTATCTCCTAATTAAATTATTTCATTTTTTCTCTCTGATTCTTAGTGAATAACTATATTTTTTAAATCATTTAAAATTCAAACCATTAAAAATCTTAAAGGGTAACAATTATTATAAGCAAAAATAATTATTAGCCTGAAACACTCGTCAACATTTAAAAAAATCTCCCGAGAAAAGATAAATGCCGCCGACGGGACTTGAACCCGCGTCCTTCTGATATCAGAAGGACGTGGGTTCAAGTCCCGTCGGCGGCATTTATCTTTTCTCGGGAGATGTTTTCAATGTTGACGAGTGTTTCAGGCTAATAATTATTGCTTATAATAACTGTTACCCTTTGTGCTATGCATAAAAATCTTGTCTTAAACATTAGTTTACCAATTAAAAATAATAATTAAAAATCTTTACCAAAATTATTAAAAATATTCACCAAAATCATTGAAAATGGACTCTCTCATATGTGTGAGCGATATTCACATATATTTTTTAATATGAATACCACACAAGAGTCCCAACTGCCCATATGCAGCCAGTGAAAGAAGTGGAGCAAGCAACGTTTCAGTTCTGAATAGTTGGCTTGCATCAGGGCGAAACTGAGAGTATTTACCATTATGGAACATCTGTTTTGCATTTCGAAGGCATCAGCAAACTATGATTAGACCACTTGTAGACGATATATTTATATTATTTCTGTAGGGATTTAAAAAACTTACTGCTTTTATTTTTATTATCTATGCCCATAATGATTTCCTAGTAAAATATATAAAGTTTCTCCAATCACTGTATTTTTTAAATTTGACCATCAACATCACTCTTGGCTCTACAACCCCTAGTGGGTCTAGGCCTCCTCAATAGTCTTCCTCCACTCATCTTAGTTTTGGGCCAGCTCTCTCCAGTTTAGAAGCTCCAAGGTAGGTATCTATGTCTTTGAGGAAGTTACTGCTCCATCTTGATCTTGGTCTTCCCAGGCTCTTTCGCCCTATCGGTCTTGAGTTCAGCAGGGACTTTGGTGCTTGATGCTCGAATTTTGACTGTAGTTCGTTTACAATAATATTTATTTTATTTTGTTAATATAATAATACTAGCTGACCCGACGAAAGTTTTTCTGCCATATAAATGAAAGTTCGATGAGACGGACGTAGCGCCGTCTGTCAAATCAGAAAAAGATTTGATCGTATCTGGGAATTGAACACAGGTCCCTAGCCCTGCCAAGGATTTGCTCTACCTCTTGACTAATTCCTGTCACGGTCTTTGTGGTCGCACTCCTCCGAAATGGCTCGACCGATTTTAAGAATTTTTTTGTAAATAATTTTCTTTTGTTTGAAATACGAACGACGCGATTAAAATACTAAAATCGCGATTAAAAATGGGAAGGTCGCGATTAAATACTGGGAGGGTAGGGGTAGAAGGGTGAACATTTTGGGTTGTGGGTATTTTTTTAAGCTAAATAAAAATTTAAATAAAATTTGTCACAAATATAGAAATTTTTTTCGTAATAGGGACACTCTAATCACCTAGCGGTATGAAATATACTTTACGACCTATTCTCATACCTACCAAATATATAAAAAAAATTTCAAAAAATTGGTCCATCCGTTTCGGAGGAGAATGACCATGAACACCGTGACACGAAAATATACACATTATTCGCTCGCCAATTTTGCATATGTTTAAATATTAGAGACCATAAAAATACTCGTACTTAAGTATACTGAAAAAAAACCCTGAGTCATTATTTGGGGATAACACACTAAGCGACCTTTAGTCAAAATTAAACAATGCTGTAATTGGGGAAACTTTAATTGAAATAACCATTAAAAAATTCAGATATTTTACTCGTATATCTATAGGTTTATGTAACAAAAATAAAATCAATAAGTTTTTCATTATAAATACCTAGAAATAATAACTATAATACAAATATAATCGTCTGTAAATGGCCTACCTACAATTTGATAATGCCTTCAGAAGGCGAAACAGCTGTAAGGCGAAATATTAATTACACAGCAGAACTAGTTAATAGATAAACTGTTTTTATAAATTTAATAATCATATTATTGAATACATCGTCGGTCTACTGGCAAAGTCCATTAAGTCATAAATCCGATATTATTGTCAAGCAAAATACATTAAGTCAAACATTATACTCTAAATGTCCATAATTCATCGATTTAGAGTATTTAGACCATTAAAACACATGGAAAATCCACTAATCATCATTAAAATAATCTTAAAATCATTTTGCGGCAATGCATTCAACAATTTAACAGTAATTTTAAGAAGCAAAACACACTCATTATTAACTGGTAAAACCCACTAAGTCAAGCTCAATTTTAGAAAATCTTTGATTAAAGGTTGCTGTTATTGCTATAAACTGATATTGTGTATTGATAACGTAGGTATTTAAGGGTTGATTTTAAATTATAAAATATAAAAAAAAATATTTTGGAGATATTCATCCACTTATAGCCTTTCCAAAATTGCTAAATATTAAAATGCGATTATCTCAGGATTGTGTTTTAGTGACTTAGTAGACTTTGACCGACGATATAAAATTTAAAAAAATTAAAATGATGATCTGCAAATTAAACTTAATAACAATAAATTAATAATGATGTTCTCTTCCGTCCGCCTACATATTTGCATCAACGTTGTTAAGATAATCCTATGTTATGTTTGTGTTTTGATTTTATATCGCTGAAATACTAGATTTTTCATACTTAAATTATTGCGCATGATAGCTTTCCCGGTTGTGAGAAAGATTCGTATTTCTGATTCAATAAGATTAGTATCTACTTTCCTCCACGATTCTTCCGGAGATATGAATTTATTATTATCCTACAAACGATTTTTCTGCGTTTCTAATACGGAGTTTTCACAAAAGATCACGCTATCCAGTTATTAGTATTGATTCTGATCCCTATCTTTCTTTGCAGGGGAGGGACTAAGATTTTTTTCATACCATAATATACCGTACCAAAACATTTTTTTTTACTAAGAAGGTATTAAGATCAGCCATGCGATTCTGTATCTATTGTAGATATGGAATCGATTCCATACGTAATCGCCTATAAAAAATGTATGATTGTCTATGTCTTGTGATAGCTTTTTCAACTAGTTTAAAACACAAAAGTATGCATGAATACTTATCAATTTAATGTAAGTTTAAACTTGTATAGCATGATTTTGACATTTGGGAAGTTTCTTTTCAATCTAAATACGCATAAATTTCTTAGTTTGCCCAAATTAAGAACCTAATAACCTATTTTGTGCACGTAAATATTTGTTTTTTGTAGTAATTGTTGAAATGAAGTGTAATTCCCATAATCCGTGTCTAAAAGAACGGCGGTTAGTGGAATAGTTAACACATTTCGTCCCCAAATATTCAATTATTCTTTACGTGTGTCCTGCCTCAATAGCTTTGCCTTATATAGGTTCTTGATTTGGGAAAACTAAGTAATTCATGGGTATTTAGATTGAAACGAAACTTCGTAAACGTCTAATCCATGTTATACAACTTTAAACGTACATTAAATGAATTAATAATCATGTAGGTATACTTACTGCATTCCGTGTTTTAAACTAGTTGAAAAAGCAATTGCAAGCCATAAACAAGCACACAAATTTGATAGACGATTAAGTATAGAATCGATTCCATATCCACAAAAGATACAGAATCGCTTTTCAAAATAATAATTTTTGGATTTATTCATTTATTTAAATTAACATCTAAAAAATTAGTTATTGTAATATTCAGATGAGTGAGTATATTTCGGCAACATTGTAAAATGACGGGGCATTTCACCATTCTCTTGAAAGCTAATCCATAGGATAACGTAAATTTTCGATTTACGGTTTATGTATTTATAAACTCGATATTACTGTTCGATACTTGAACCTATGAACGTTTGCTATCTTATCGGATAAGTTAGCTGCGTTTTCTATGTATTGCGAGCATTCATCTGTTTATTTATTAATTTCCGTTATCGTGTAGTGTTTTGTCTGCTAATTTTCAAACGATTAATAAAACAACTTTAGTTGTGTTTGGTAACCTCCAAATAAGTTTGATGTTCGTGTGATTACAAGTTGATTTATGAAGTTATCGTACATATTTTGATGGATACGTCCTTACCACGCTAGGCTCTTTGTGGTTCTGCCGCTCCCGTTGACGGACTGGAGGTGCTCGCCCAACTCTCCGATGCATTCGGCGATCATCGTAATCGTTCGTACCTACGACACGAACGATGATATATGGTACTATTATGATATCACACTTAACTGCCATCTATTAGGATATAGTAAAATTTCATATTTCTAACTATGCCATCGACATTTATTTAAAGGAAGCTGAAACAACATGATTAACCTGTACACTACAAATCAAGTGATGATGAAATACCCTCTGTATCTTCTAACTATGTATAACTTAATATATAATCTAACACTACCGCTGCTTTCTAACCGGAGAACTATTAATGATATTTTTATATGCATTTACTTTTAAATTACTGAATAATTTAAATGCTATAAATATCCGAGCCTGTGTTATCTACTCGACTCCACCATCTTTTCTATCGCGACAACCATAATAAAAACTATAATTCACTATACTACAACGAGCGTATTTTTACTGAACTGCCAATACCAATAGATGTTCTTTTCGGTATTCAAAACCTTTCCCTCTTGCGTTAATGTAAAAATAATTAGTTCTGAATTAATTTTATTTAATTAACTCCACATAGGAGGCCCAGAGGAAAATAGTTTCCCTCTTAGGTGATGCTACGTGGAGGGTATTTTTAAGTTTTAGTTTAAATGAAAGGAAGTTCTGGGAAGGAAACAGGTATGAGGGGAGGGTAGGAATCTTGAGGTCAGTCTGTCCAGATGTATGAAGCCATCCCTCCAATCATTGCATTCCGGTTGAATAAAAGACCTCCCTCGATCAGTCTCTCTCGCACATCACGCGGAAGGTAGGCAGACGCATCGGCCGCCAAGACCTGGAAAAACCTCACCCCATGAACCCGGGCACCCTTCTAAGTCAACAAGCGTAGCGAACTACTTGGGGTGACTTATGGCAGAGGTGTTGGTTATCCAATAAATGAATGTATCTGATTATGTATTTTTTATTGAGTAATCATATATAAGTACAGGCAAAACATTTTAAAGAGCGCAAGTTTGAATGTATTTATGTACACCGATGGTGGCTCAAACTGATTAGAAATGGTTTGGAAATCAGCCCCCAATCCCCCCTACTCCACAGTTAATACGTAGTTCAACGATATAGTAAACTATTACACAAGCAAAAATCTCTAAAGATTCTACTTGTGCACGGTCTATTCTTCTGTCTAATAGTTTCGACAGTTCCGTTTTATATCAACTTTTGTGTCATGCTTCCAATATTCAAAACCTTGTTTGCGACGTTATTGAAGTAAATTTGATTGTTTCAGATTCGATTTTAATACCTCCCATCCCCTTGTTAATAAACGTTTGATGTCATTACGCCGGGACCTACCCGGAATTGCATAGTGCATTATCTCGGTATAGAAGCCGTGCAATTAATTCGATACACGATTTCAGGTAAATGCTTCGATTGAGTTTCCCTACTTTGATAATACTTAGCTTACCATTTACTAATTGGAACGGTTTTCATGGAAAACAAACTAGAAAGTATTATTTTTTTATTTTTTTTAACAATGTTTGAAACTCTCCTACTACCACTACACTAAGCGAAATATGTTGCTTGTGTCGTGATGAAGGACTTACGACGAAGCTCACCGAGGAATCGAACATTCGACGCGCGACGCCTGGATGGGACCCAGAAGCGATGATAACTCATCCGCTGATCGGTATACGCACAATAATGCAAACATTCTAAATCCCTGCTAAAGTCCCACTGTCCCAATGTACCGGATTCCCAAAGACAATACTTTTTGCTTGCGTACAGTTTGTACCGAAGTCAAAAACGTACATTTTGTTGTGGTTACAGACCCCGTTGTTGCCGTTCAGGCAAAAGTCACCATACAATTTTAAGATACCCATCTAAATTTGAATGTTACAGAAAAATTACCTATTTCGATGGATTTATTATTTAACTATTCTTATGAGGGTAGAGTAAACTTTGCGGTTTATGTTTCATAAACTTTAAGACTGTATTTTAAAGTAAATGAAACATAATTTAGCTTCAGACTTTGCAGAACCTATCTCTAAAATGTGTGTTATAGATTGGGGACTTTGCCTGAACGGCGACGCTTTTTACGAATACAATCTTGTCAATCATTATTGAATCTTTTCCGAGCTGTCAAGCTATCTTCAAAGTAAAATTACAATGGCACTCTGGCGCGTTCAGCGGTTCCGAAGATATCACCGCTTTTACAGCGAGGGACATACATACATTTAGTCACACAATTGAAAAATAAATAAAATAAAATTATGTAGATAGAATAACCTCAACACCTTACATGAAATTTCGATATATTTTTTTAAAATTTAATTTCATATTTTTTTTTAATATTAACTAATAAATTTTCTATAATCATACGACACGTGTCTTTTTTGATTTGCCGCCTGAACGACATAGGTAATCGTTTTTGTTTGTGAATAAGGGGTTATTGACGTCACTCCGCACCGTCCCATGCTGGTGACAGTTAAATCATAATGACGTAGTAGTAGCCAGTTCCAACCGTTTCAACAGTGGTAACGGTTCAGAATTTAGGATTTTTGATGTTTTAAATCAATAATTATGAATAAAAATATTATAAATAGACATAGATAAGGGATCAGCATCAGAAATATTAGTTTTTTATATTTTTAATGGTTTCCCAAGTTTGTAAAAATACCCCATTGAATATGTGTCTAATCGGACAATTTAAATGAGTAAAACATCGTCAAATTTTTCGAATTAGACTATTCTTTGTCGAACTGGACAATAAAAGTGCAAAGCCGTTGGCAGGCAAAACAAATTGTGGGTATTAATCGACGTTTATGTTTATTCACAATTTTTAAGAATATTTGTTGATATTTATGAAAATTTCGGATTTTGGAAGTTTATGGATCAACCATAAATAATAATGGTGTAATGGTTTCAGAAATTATTTAAAATTACATTTATGATTTTATGAGAAATTAGGAAAAAAAGAAATTTAAAAAAAAAAATTTTTTGATAGATTTCAGATTTTTTGCTATAGATATCTAATGATCTCCGGCGTAAAATATTACTTTTTTTAAATTACACATTTCCTTATTAATCATCACACACCGATTCTGAATATATCTATACCTAAATAGAATTAATAAATCGCCATTTAAAAAATTTTAAAACACTACAATAATCGGGTTCATTTCAAAACATCTTGTTTGGTTGGCATCCTTATTTGGCGGGTTCGAGCGTCCCGTTAAAAAAAATTAAGATTCATTCTGGATTTGTATTGGTTTTAAAGAGATAGGTCTATATTATTTTATGTGTCGATTTGGTTTCCATATTTAATTATGTATTTTTTTTAGTTCATCAAATTTCACAAAAAACGATCTGTTGATTGACTTCTTTGCTTGGCGGTTTCTGACGTCACGATAAAATAAATTACATGATTCATTTGGGTTTTGTAAAGGGTTTGAATGGATATTGTTATATTTGTACATATTTTTTTCATTTTGACAACTTCAAGTCCTTCCTTATTATCATTAAATAAATAAAAACACTACCATCAACAACGAAAATAGGATATAATCAACCGACAACCAACCACCGAATTTATTAAAGTATTAAAAATAGCTTCACAAAGTGTTCAATTTTTTTTGAAGTAAAAACTTCTTTAGTACCGTTGTGATTTGAAACTCGATGAAACGGAAGCGAGCGACACTAAAATGAGACAATCACATACATCTATAGGATTTAGCCTGGGAGATAATGAGATAACAATAAAATATTATTTATTTCACAGGTATTCCGAAAGCCAAAAAAAAAAGAAATTTTTTATTTATGTAAAAATATTATCCAATCTTCAAACCACTCCATAATGAACAGGCAGAGAAAACAGAAAAGAAAGCGTCATCTAGCGATTCCGAAGAAGAAATCATAAATACACTAAATACATACTTTTTTAAAAATAAATAAGTGCTTAAATTTTTCTTCGCGTTTTTGTTTCTCTAATTTCTTTTTTTTATCCATTTTTTGATTCTCGAGTTGATTAATTCATCCAAATCAATACAAAAAATTCTTGGAATGGTGAAAAGTGTAAGTACATGTTTATCAGAAAAAATATACATTTTATTTTATAATTTTCTTTTTATTTATTTTCTCTACATTTTTAATTTTTTTTTGTTAAATATATAATTCACACTTATAAGTAACTTCTTGTATCTATCATCAAAACATTAATATCATTTATCAAGTGTTATATTTAAGTAAAAGGCAATATTATAGTGAGCACACTAATTACATGTTAAAAAATCTGTTCATTTTGACTGTTCTAAAACGGGAAAATTGCCTAGACGAACAGCCAAAAATCATTATAAAGATGTAATATGTAATGTCTTCCAAATAAATAAATAAATACTAATAAGATGACCAAATGTGTAGGAAAAGGTGCACTGGAATTCTTCGTTTAAAATATGGAAAAGATCATCTTTCACATTGATAAAAAAAGTGCTGCTTAGTTTTCCCATTCTTATCTACTTTAGTTTTATGAAGGTTTAGCTTTTACCGCTTGTGAATTGCATACTCTGATTTTTTTAAATATAAGAAACGACTTATCGAAAACGATCGTTTTTTAAAAACATAATAAACAAACACCTAGTACATACAACCGCCTCCCCGTGATATCGGCAGCAGGTGTGTGCCTGACTTCAATCAGATACAGCCGTGTGCTGCCAACTGCTAAGGTATTGCGAACGGATTATTGCCGCCGAGGGTGCTCTACCGATAGATTGCTTCCAGACATGTTTGTCTTGTACGGGGTGGTAGGTGGTAGCGCACTCCCCGCGCCCGCGTCTTGCCACTAAACTTGCCGGGGCGGGATTAATGGATGATGCTGACGGATCAGATTATTATTTTGTGGATCTTGCAAACTTATAATGGGTTTTGAATTTTTATCTTTAAAATACCTTGTTGATACGTTTTATTCCTTTGGTAAGGTTGACGAAATATCATTCCCATGTGATAACAAGGTTCTATCATATATTATTGTAAATATTCAATTTGGGAGGTGGGTATGGGTACCGCCGCTCCGGGATAAATTATTAATACGTACAACAGGTTCTTCATCTCCTTGTCCTCGTCATCTTTGAAGAGTTCCTCGGCTGAGGCGTTGAGGTCCTCCTTGTTGAAGGAGGTGGTGTTGGAGCGGCACTCTGTTTGTTTAGCACGGCTTGTTTGATTCAGAACCAATTCCGTTTCACCCTTTCCGTGATTTCGTTTTCTACAGATCTTGCCGTCAAAAATCGGTAAATGTTTAGTGTAGAAATGTTAATGCAATGAGTACGGAGGCATCACCGATGCATTGATTATATTATCAGTCTTTGATTGAAAAACCAAACCCCAAGAATCATTTTTTGGAAAGCTACTTGTGCAGTAAAAATCAGTTTGGTGGCTTAGCAGGGGTGTCCGGATACATGAGGTGAGATTTGTCCTGGTTTTGGAGGTGAATGCGTCTGTCAATCAACTGCGTGACAGGCTGAATCAGTAGAGACCAGTTGAGAGAGAGCTCTCCAGCAGAACTCTTTTGGAACATTGCCTTGCCTCAGAGTGGGAGGTTGGATTCCTACGTCGATTACTCTTGGACACACTAACACCCAAATTCCTACCCATCCCTCATTCCTTTTTCTTTTTCAGAACTTAGAATACTATTTAAATTTATTTCTATGTTAATTCGCAGATAATCCTGCTACAAGCTCTTTTTTATAACAACAAGGTTTCATTTGCAAAGTCTATCTACCACGGAAAAAAATATTTGGAGAAGCATGGTTCGATTTGTAGATCATTCGCTATGGACAACAAGGTTCCTTCTGCCAAAAATGACCTTTCTTAAAAAGTGAATATGCAGAAGATATTGTAATTTTATGAATTTAATATAACTTTGATTTTATACAAAACTGCATGCGAAAAAACAAAAAAATTAACATTTATTACTTAAATTAAAATAAATTAAAATATTTACTAATTAAGTGTAAGACCACCATTAAGAATTGAAACGTTGCTTGTAATGGCTTGACCCATGTTTAGTGACCAGATCTGAATAGCCAGGTACTTCCCCACGTTCCCTTTCTCCATCTCCTTCCCCTCTCCACTATCTTCAGCCTCACAACATACCCCAATTGGGGATGCCATAGTCTCACTAGCTCCTAACAGGGGCAGCTGAAACTCTGGTGAAATATTTACATTAAAAAAAAAATGGGTCGTTTCAAAATATTTTAACAATTTACCAAATTTTTTAGATTATTTTTCGCGTTTGTGAAAGTTCCATTCAAGTTTTGTGATTATTTCAATTTTATGAAGCAACTGGCCTATTGTGATATAATAAATAATAAAACATGAACTGAACTTAGACAGAACGTGAAAATTAACCACAAAGATTTGATGATTGGTCAAATTGTTTTAAACAACCCGTCCATTAGTATATTATTCCGGATTCAAACTTTGAATCTCAATATCTCGGATCTTCTGATATAATTTTTCTCGACGCCACCTAGTGGCGGATCTAGCGCTTACAATGCCTTTCTCATATAAATAAAGTTGGTTGTTTGCAGGTGGAAAAATGTAATAAGCAGTAATTTTTTAATGAAATACTAGTATATATTGAATTATTTGGCGGGTAGGAGATAAGCCGCCGTATCTCAGTGGTTAAAGTGCAGTTGACCGGATATCAGAAGGACACGGGTTCATGTCCCGTCGGCGGCATGTATCTTTTCTCGGAAGATTATTTCAATTTTGATGAGTGTTTCAGGCTAACAATTATTACCTATAATAATTATCAAATATTGTTTATTTAAGTTATATATTCTATTTTTTTTTTCACTGCAGGTACTCATTGATAAAGTTTTAACAATTAATTAGGCGTTATAAATTTTATTTATGATTTTTTTTCCGAATCGGTGCATTTGGCATAAATTTAAACAGATTATGATTCAACCTTAGGTTTGTACAATAGTACATAATTTGATATGAATAGTGTCTGCTGTATTATCACGATCTTTGTTAGTACACATTTCAAAAATTACAACAGAAAAAAAAACTTTACCGTAGCTTCTCTCAGCTTTAGATTAAATTTATTCTGAAAATAGCATCTAGGCAAGCATTTACTCTGAAAGTTATAAAAAATTAATGAATTCCATTCAGCGTTAATTAGTTATCAATAATCCATAAGTAAATATAAACAATTTGAATACTGACAAAGGCTATTATTTTCTTTCCAACAAAAAGTTCGAAATGAATAGGTTTCTTCGATACGCTCTTCTGACGAACGAGTAATTCATTCTAAGAAAAAAATAACAATTTATAACGTCAGAATATTCTTAAACGTAACTTTATTGATTTCTATGAATCATTCTTCTTTTTGTAGAAACTATGGAAAATAGCGATATCAATTTTCTTTCAAATCAGTACCTATAGTTCACACTTCTTGAAATTACAGATGTGCATCAGGCGCCCTCCCTCTATACGTACTGAGGATGCTGCGCATCCCTTCATTTTTAGGCGTATAATAAATATAAAAATAATTGTTATTTATTTATTCAGCATTAAAAAAAACTTTCGGCTTTTTTTTTCTAGCCGTGAACAGCAATAAATACTTCAATTTAATGACACCGTCCCAACCCCAGCGGCCAAAAATGGACCGGACCGAAATACATAATAACAATACCATTCTCGAGCAACAAGATTCTCTGCTCTATTCCGTATCCATGATATTAGAACAAGTTTTATATTTGCGCATGCGCGTTTAGTTCTGATTGCCAAGTTTTTCCTGAATCAGTAATAATTTATTTGAACCATTAAGAATTTAAAGAGCTAATTTGACATACTATTTTTGTTAGTAATCGTATCTTGTTCGTGGGCTAGTCTGTAGGTATTTAAATTTGAAATAAGTTAGTCATAAACTTCAGCATCCCTTATACATAAAGTCACCGACCGCTACTGGTGTGCATGGTGTTAAGAAACGTAGCTGACTTTTACTAAAGTAAATAATCCCTGCAATCACTAGTTTTAAAATGTAGATTGCGTTTAAAACATAAAAAAAACTGTTGGTATCAGGCGGGTGGTTGGAGCAGTGATGATTTGTTTTATTTTTGTTTGAATATGAAAAAAAGAATTTTATTAAAAAAATCCAAAAAGTTATTTTACCGTACCAGATCAAATTGTATTATTGTTTTTTTACTTCGAATGAGGTAAGGATTCGTTGATCAAATTTTGTCTTTTCCGACTTTCTGTGTACAAAGAACATCACTTTTTAACTTCAAAAAAATACAAGGATTTTGCGAAAGAACTTAAATAGAACTGAATCTTATAAACATAACAAATTCCCATATTATGTAATCTAGATATTAAACCATTTATGCGTAGGAAATTGGGCAATATCAGTCGAGCAGTATACAGGTATTTTCCAGATCGCAGTCGTAGGGGCTTTGCCTGTAGTGGGTTTGACTTTACTCTGGCAAATATTTGTAGAGAAAAATTGTTACCAAGAGCAGTATCGCTTGAGAGAAGACTCGACTCGACTCGTATGGCGGGTTATCGTATACCTTGTGGGTTGTTGAACTTTATCCCCGGTTGACTTTTATATTTGTTCAGTTTCTTTGATTTGAGTTATGAAGGGATTTTGAGAATATTAGATTTATTTGTTTCCATTTTAAAATCTATTTTTGCATTGCACTTCTACGCAACAAAGTGGATTTTTCGCATACCTATTCATTTTTAATTGTTTCTTTTAATAAGCATTATGCAAATAGAAAGCATGTGAGAGATAGATTTTAAGAGGAATATAAACGTTAGAAATATTTCGATTCTTATGCCTGCAAAATTTAAAATCGAGCGTCTTATTTGCGCGGGGCAAGTAAGGGAAAAAATAGTTTTTATTTATTCTGTGCATAATTTTATAAGAATAAAAAAAAGTTAGAACATAGAAAACCTAAAAATAGTATTAGCCGTAAATGGGTATTTTTTAAAAATTGTTTCTTGTATTACTTCATAGGAAAGTCTTAAGAAAACATATTTTTTAGTGGTTTACGTTTATATTTTTATAAGTTCATCCTGCAAGCCAATTCGTCGTAAATATTAATCTAAATAGGATTTCACGTGTAACTTCACCTATGATCTGGTCGATAGTCTGGCGCATAGGACGCTTGACTGGCAGTTCTTCCATCACTTGGTTACTGAAATCAAATAATAAATAAAAAAAATTCCATGCTCGCCATATATGACAAATAACTTTAGTTTGACTCAGCACAGGACCCCTTATTAAGGAAGACTAAGTATTTCTTTGTACCCAATTGTGTTATACTATACTTATATCACCATATCATTGTGTGTACCTATAACGTTTTACATAGACACACATAACAAAAATTTAAAAATTTAAGGGCAGGGTTTTTATTTAACTGTTAGCTCCACACAGGAGGCCCCGAGGAAAAAATCTTCCAGGATCTATGTCAACTTTGGGGATGCTGTGTGGAGGGTCTTTTTAGGGAAAAGAAGGAAAGAAAGTTCTGGGAAGGAAAAAGGTATGAGAGGTGGGTAGGAATCTGGGAGTCAACGTGTTTAGGAATGACATACGTATGAAACCATCCCTCCCACTGCTAATAATTCGGCTGGAGAGGTTGGTTAGGTCTCCCTCAACCAATCTCTCCCGATCCGGCCCGACATGCATTTGTTTATTTGTTTATTAATGACAAACATAGTACATTGTAATACAAGTTTTAAGACGTTTAAGTTTTACATGTTTATGTACCTATTACGTATGTCATTTGGTAATTTCTAGTGCCCTCAACCCCATCATTAAAGCACAAAAACTAATAATAAAAATAATCCTTAAACTTCCTCTTACTACCAGCACGGATACGATCTTCAACACCTTCAACGTTATGGACATTAAACAGCTCTACGCAAGATCCATCTTAGTTAATTTACATAAAAACAACATAACCCTATACAAAGCAACACAATCGATACACAATACCCGAGCCAAAAACAAAGAACTCCTCCAAACTCCCTTTTCTAAAACCACCTTTGGACAAAGACACTTTAAATACATAGCTTACAAACTACACAATACACTACCAGCTACGATTAGACAAACCGAATCAATGACCAAATTCAAACAAGTTGTAAAGAAATGGATTATAAGTACTGGTCGTCACACTATTGCAAACATCTGTAAAATAAACTACAAATAGACAGAAATATCCATCTTCATACGTCCTTACCCTTATAAAACAAATTAAAATTATAAAATCCTAAATAATATAAATCCATAAATAGATTTGACAGGATTTACCACTGTACTGTATCTCTTCCCTCATTTATAAGAAAACTCTCTCTATGTGATTTACCCACACTTTCAATCATCTTTATGTTTAATTGTTAATTATATTACTCTTATATATATGATATGTAATTATGTACCTCTACGCCTGTCTCAACACAGGTATACCCTAGCGAGACAGGCATTGAATAATATATTGTAAACATCACGTATATAGATCAATAAAAAAAAATAAAAAAAATTACGCCTGACATATGTAAAAATGGGTTTTAAAACTTAATTAGTTAATGAACACCTAATAGTAATAGAAATAAATAAAAGGGAGGGAGGGGGGGGGGGGGGGGAGATAGAAAGACATTTTAAAAGAAGGATTATATTAAAAGAAGGACATATAAAAGAAGGATTACAAATAAACAACTGCTCTGGCTAGCGAGAGCAACAAAGGCAATGGGTTACCAATATGCATGGACGAAGAACGGGAACGTCATTCTACGCAAAAACAAGGATACTCCAATTATATATGTCAAAGACGCGAGCGACATACCACTTCAATAACCTGGACTCCCGTTTATACCTTCAAAGACGACCATCCGGACTCAATATAAATGGCTTCTTCAGAAGAAAACAACATCCCTGAAACTCACGAATGTGACAATTTTGAAGAAGTAAACACATTATTCAATAATATGTCGTTCAATTTACTAAACATGAACATTAGAAGCATTAGGAAACATTTTGATGATTTCTGTATCCTTTTAAATTCGTTATCCTTCCAAATTGATTTTATAGCACTCACTGAAACACAAATGCGCCAATGTGTTCCGTTCAACTTACCAAACTATACTACCTTTTCAATTCCGGCTAGACATACCTCTCATGATGGCATTACCATATTTTACAATGTACACTCCATATCCAACATTAATATAGACAACCCAAATTTCAAATATTCCAATGCTGCCCACGCAACTTTTACCTCCAAAGGGAAAAAATACTCAATTTTGACGGCATCCCGCTCACCCTCTTTATCTACAAATCTGTTTACAGAAGAAATTAAAACTTTTATTAAAAACAATAGCTCTAACCATTTCGATTTTGCATTTTTTATGGGTGACATTAATATAAATATACAAAACGCCATACTAAATCCGTCCGCGAACGAATATCTAAATGTTATGCATTCCTCAGGATATCTATCATACATAAATAACACCACCAGACCTAATCATCCTAATGATACTTGTCTTGATCATATATTCTTAAAATCAAATAAAAATAACCACTTTAAATCCGCTACACTAAAAATTGACATAACTGACCACTATCCTACCTTCTACGGTCACCATACTCCAACTTTGCCCATCTCTGCTGAACCAAATAGTTTTAACAAAACATTTACTAAAATCAACTACTCAACTTTAAATACCTTACTGAACGAAGAATCGTGGATCGCGGTCCTATCTAATGATGACCCAAATTTAACTTTGAATACCTTTTATGAAGTACTTCAAAAACATATTCTAAAAAGTCAAGAACAAATAGCACCACCAAAAAGTAAGCATAAGCACATAAAACCATGGATTATGCGTGGACTGATAATCTCAATACAACACAGAAACAAACTTTTCAAAATTTACAAAAACCTTGAAAACCATTGCACATCCATAAACGAAGCACAGATCCACACCAAACGGAATGAATACATTTTATTTAGAAACTACCTAAACACAATCATAAAAAAACGAAAACAACAATACTACTCTACACAACTACATAATGCTCAGAACGACTCAAAAAAAACATGGCACGTAATAAATGAAATTTCAAATAGGAACCAAAAGGTTGACAAAATTCCACAAAAAATCATTACTGATAATAACACAACCATTGAAGACGCTGAGAGCATCGCAAACAATTTCAACCACTTCTTTACAAACATTGCCTCAACCCTTATAGATAGTAACCCAAGTCTTAATATTCACTCAAATCAAATTCCTCCCGACCTCTTAGAGTCTAACGACACAACCTCTGAGCTTTCTACATTCAAAGAAATAACAAAACTCGAAATTTCAAGACAAATTGACAACCTTAAAGATAGGTCTGCAAAGGGCCCAGATAACGTAAGCAATACCACCATCAAATCAATTAAAAAACACATAATCATTCCATTACATCACATTTTCAACTGCTGCATCAGACACAGCATTTACCCCAATAATTTTAAACTCGCTCACATTATTCCAATACATAAATCCGGATCCCAATGTAAAACAGATAACTACAGACCAATAACCTTAACTTCACAATTTTCCAAGATCTTCGAAAAATGTTTAAAACGACAAATTATGAACTTTCTAGAATCTAACGCAATCCTCTCAGCTAATCAATATGGTTTTAGATCTAACCTGTGCACCGACGACGCTATATTTAGTTTAACCCAAAACATATATTCTAACCTAGACTCTAACAATAAAACTCTAACCATTTTCTTGGACCTAAAGAAAGCGTTCGACACAGTTAACCACAGAATTCTATTAAAGAAAATCTTTAACGTTGGAATTAAAAACAAAAGTCTCATGTTATTAAAAAGCTATATATTAAATCGTCAACAACGCACAAAAATAGGATCAAGCTTAAGCACTTATGATCTAGTAAAACATGGTATTCCTCAAGGAACTGTCTTAGGACCACTACTCTTTCTAATCTACATCAATGACCTATGCAATATTGTGATACCAGGTAAAATTCTCTCTTTTGCCGACGACACTGCAATCACAGTACAAGGTAAAACGTGGGAAGACACAATCAGTAAAGCCAATAAATGCATTGCAACAGTCAAAGATTGGCTAGATAGAAATCTTCTCAGCCTAAATTATGATAAAACTATTTTTATTCCCTTTTATAATTCCCATAAGTCATCCCCTAAAAATAACCTTAACTTGAAGTTCCATAATGTTAATTGTAACTTTGAGACATGCTCAAACTGCGAAGATGTAAAATTAGGAAAATATATCAAGTACTTAGGTGTAACTATAGACAGCCAACTCAAATGGACTTACCATATAGAAAAAACTGTAAATAAACTGAGATACTTAATTTACATATTCAAACGTATGAGCAATATCGTCAGTACAAGAACCATGAAACTTGTTTACGACGCACTGGTGCTTTCGTCCATTTCCTATGGAATAATCGCCTGGGGTGGAACATACAATAACCATGTAAAACCATTAGAAATTGCTCAGAAGTCCATCATTAAGGTAATGTACCAAAAGCCCAAGACGTATCCCACCAATCAGTTATTTCAAGAAACCGAAATTATGGAACTAAGGCGGATCTACTGTACCCAATGTCTCAAATATATATTTACTCGTCCTAACAATTTCACTAAAAACACAAATCGCTCTAGCCAGAGACATAACACATGCGTGTTCACAGTGCCTCACTGCAAAACCAGGTTGGCCCAAAGACACATTAATTATATTGCCCCAAAATTGTTCAATTCCCTACCTCACTCCACCAACATGTGTCAAAATTTGAACGAATATAAAAAAAATGTTAAAATCTGGATAAAAAATAATTTGGAACTGAGTAATTTTTTTCTGTAATTCAAACTAACAGCTTCCAAATTGCTAAAATATTCCATGTCGTTCTGAATATTTAGAATAAAAAAAGGAAATGTAAATGTATTTTTGTAAGGGTGTAAATATGCGATATAAATTTTTAAATATTTTATTATTGAAATATGTATATATCCAAATTTAAAAAAATAAAATAAACTCCAGTAAAATCAATCATGTTGATTGATCTCTATAGCCTCTATACATATATAAATATATATATTAAATTTTATTTTAACTACCACTGTTATCCACATAATATAATACCCACACACAGGCTTCGCCTTTGTGGGATTTTTTTTGTTACTTATATATATTTTTTTTTGTTATTATGTATTTACTTGTTAAATGTACCAAAAAAATTTGCTAATAAAAAAAAAAAAAAAATATTAGTAGGGCAAATACATTGGCCGCCAAGACCTAAACAAACCTCACCCCATAAATCCGGGCATCCCTGCTAAGTTACCAAACGTAGCGAATCCCTTGGGGTGACCTATGACAGGGGTGTTGGTTATCCAATAAATGGTTCCTGGGGCGGCGGCAACCGTACCCGCCTTCCAAATTGAAAGATTGCAGTTTACGAAAGCTGCCGAAACACTCACAAAAATATTATTTACGAAGTTTATGCAATCCGATAGTCAAAACTTATATAAAAAATGTATTTCAAATTATTACATGATTTCAGTTTATTATTTTTAACATAATGTTTTTTTTTTTTAAAATATATTTTCCGATCGAAAACCATTGTAATGTAAGTAACTATTGGTTGCAACTGCTCTAAGTACAGAAACTGCTGTAAGTAACTATTTGTTGCAACTTGCTCTATTACTAACCCTAGGGAAAAAAATACAGACATCCTGTAAAGACAGTAAATGAATTTTCAAATATAGTTATAAGTAAGAGTAAAATAGTTATAAGGGTAAAAAATATTTACATTGCATGTAGCCAAAATATTTTTTTCCAATGGTGTCCTGTCCTCCCACACGGTGCAGGAGCGGTGTTGCATACGTGCAGAATAATTCAGGCACGCAATATGTGGTATCGGAAGCGTCTTGATATTTTAGCGTCACCGCCGATATCACTTAGAGAATTTTATCATTTTTTAAGCCTTATGAATTTATAAATTACGCATTAATAATACCACTGAAAGCATTGGGAATAAAAAAAGTCTCTCGACGATACGCCAAATATGAGATGCTAAAACATTAAATTACAATACCTGTTCAAGATCATTCTTGTACAAGTGGACACCTGCCAGATGCTATTTACTTAAAAGAGGGCAGCTGGTGCTGCACGTGTTCCTTCAAAGCACTTAGCAACTAATTAAAATCGAACGATTGCTGGGAAAACAGTGAATAAATTAATTGCTTAATTGCTCATTGCAGGTGCACCGATCTAACAATAACATGTTTACACCAAAACTTAGGGCAGGTGCACTGGCCACCTGGGGTAAACAAGTAGATACTTGAGTCGGCCACCTGTGATGAACGAAAGACGTAAACAACACCTGCCATAGCAGGTTTGTCCAGCAGATGTGCGCGTGCACCTGCCACCTTACTATAAAAGCTGACTGAAAATAAATATATCACCATTACCAAAAAGATTTCTAAGTTGTCAATTACAAAGTATCTCCCGAACCGAAGTTAAGATTGGGGTCCAGCTGCCTAAAGTTTTACAGTATTGTATAGATCAATAAGTCGGTCTCATACAATACCAACAGTTTAATGTCCACAGAAATCCTGCAGACCCATATACGAGTCCATGCAGAGAGACTTCCCACAACATTACCCCCAGTTTTGCTTCACTGGTTTACGTCGATTCCTTACCGACCCGTGAAAGAGCCGCCTCAAACTTAAAATTTAATATACTATGCATGTTCATTTAAATATTCCGTTTAATTATCAAAAATCTTTATTGAAATTATTGATGTCTCAATTGCAC
Organism: Limnephilus lunatus; assembly: GCA_917563855.2. Classification (NCBI taxonomy): domain Eukaryota; kingdom Metazoa; phylum Arthropoda; class Insecta; order Trichoptera; family Limnephilidae; genus Limnephilus; species Limnephilus lunatus. Next base: position 57,648,349 of record OU830599.1, read on the forward strand.
CATTAAGAGGAACCAGACAAAACTGGAAATATGTCATAACTAAATTAAATTTTATACGTATTGACTCCTTTCCACAAAAAAATTATAAATTTATTTCGAAAGACTGTTATTTTATCTAGGAAAGCTTTGTTTTAAATTTTGAGAAGATATGTTTATTTTTAGTAAAATAAGGTTTTACTGTAGGTCATTGGCAGATTTTTTAAATTTTCAAACAAAATTTTGTATTATACAACACACATTTAAAATCATATAATAATGCAGTAAAATAAATCAATAAGTTATCTGGGAAAGCTTTGTTTCAGAATTTCAATTTTAGTTTAGATAAAATCATTTAAAAAAATATCTTGTGACGAAAATACTTCAGTTTGTCTATGTATTTACGGTCTTACAAACTAATATATTTAAAATTTTTCTTTAATTCTTATTTCTATATATTTTCTTGCTTCTTTACTCTGTAAATATATAACTATACGGGACGTTGCACTGTCCTACCCACATCCTGGAATAAAGAATTATTATTATTATTTTGCTTAGACATTATTGAAAAATTATAAATACATATTAATAAAAAATAATTAGAAAAAATACATATTTTAATAGTTTTATCACCACGCTTTTCAGCATTTTTGAATGCAGGCACAAATTAAAGCAAATTTTGAATAAATAAAATCGATATTGAGTTATTATTTTAAAAAGCTGGTATGGAGAATAATTATTAATCTTTTTCATTAGAACCACCCTGTACGATCGTAAGAACATCTTTCGACAAAATATGTATTCTCGGCCGCTGGCTGGTTAATGGCCCTTAACTGGTACATATTGATCGCAAGCAGTCACTTCTTTGGCTCAAGTAGGAGAGTAACATTGTTCAATACCAAAATAACAACCAATAAATACGAATAATGTTACATCATGTTTTTCCACTGAAGCTATTCATTAAATCCCGGTAAGTGTCTTTTTATTGAATGCTATATTAAAAACACATGACTAGATTCACAAATATCAAACGAATGTTGTTTTATTTTATTTTATATTAGAAAACATAAAGTAGAATACACATTTTGACGTATTGAATTTGTACTTGTTTGCGTCGTATTGAAATTTCTGCTGATAAGTTTTTTTTAAATGCAATATGTTCATAGCGAAAAAATTTCAGTTTTCAGATTTCAGCTATGAGAGAAGTTACGCGATGAATTCAAGTTTTTCTATGATTTCTCTTGCGTAGACTAAAAGGTCATTTATAATAGTGTCACCAGGTGACAAGGTAAGCTCTGAAAAAAGATAAGTAGTAGTTCTTTGATATTTTTTACAAGAGAGAAAAATGTTTTTATTTCGCAGTTCTTTCGAACAAGACAAGTCTTTTTCATTAAATACTACATTGTTACTCGTAGAGTCTCATTCAGAAAATATCTTTTCTTAGGCGAAAAAACATGCAATCTTTGATCAATCAAGATATGAATTTCTAAATAATAATAATAAATACATTTCTTCGTCCATAGATTCTTACATATTTATCGATCTTTTTATTTTATTTTTATATAACGACATAATTTTTTTAAATAGGTAATATTGATTAACGTATTTCGGAGAATATGGAAAAAAAACGTGAACCTATGTCTCTGATGAATGTGCAATGTGAAAGAAGGCCATAAAAGGCCTGTTTGTGTTGGAATGTGTTAGAGATTCCATTCCTGTCAGAGATTAATTTACCATCGAACCATCTATATTTATTGTCCCTTTCTACATACATTTTTTACATTAGATTCATACTATCTCATATTTGGGGATGCTGTGTGGAGGATCTCTTCAGGGAAAAATGTGCGAGATGGGCAGGAATCTGTGGGTTAGTGTGTCCCGGATTAGCGAACATATGATTGGATTCATATTATGAATCCAACCCTCCCACTGCGATAGAAGGTGATATTCCGAAAGAGCCCTGTTGGAGAGATCAGAAGATCTCCCTCAACCAGTCTATCACTATTCAGCCCGCTACGCAGAAGGTGGGAAAACCGCCAATATCTAGACAAACCTCACCCCCATGAACCCAGGCACCCCTGGTAAGTCACCAAATGTAGCGAAACACATAGGTTAACCTATGTCAGGGGTGTTGGTTATCCAATAAAAGGTTCACGGGGCGGTGCGTGGTACGCCTACTTGCCTTCCGAATTGACATTTATTTATTTATTAACGCCCTTTTTAAGGGTTTTTACACATGAATAGTAAAAAAATATACAGTATTTATTGTGCAATTACATTTTGAATTTGTTTAGTGACAAATTGAAGATGTCCGTTGAATTGGTAAAATTATTTTTCTCCATTAGTAGATATTCTGGGCGATGATAAATTATTTTTTTATTTTTATTTTTAACTTTATGAGTAAAAACTCACATTATAATATTTAATTAAATGAAGACAATATTAGCGAAACTCAATCAAAATCTGAAGACAGAAAAATCAGAAAAAAGATATTGGTGCCACTGGGATCAATATCTTTTTCTGATTTTCCTATTTTCAGATTTTTATTGAGTTTCGCTAATATTGTCTTCATTTAATTAAAGACGACGAATTCATTTGGTAGTTAGTAACATCAATTCTGGATTATCAACTACATCATTTAATATTTTTTAAATACAGATCAAGTCAGTGAAAATCGTCCTGTCTGACAATTTCATATCATTTAAAAGAGTATATGACAAACGAAGTATTGAATTCCCTAGTCTAAACTTACATAAAAATAATTTTCTTTATTTCAGAATGTGGGGAGGTGAATGTATCCCATAGATATATGTAGAGAGTATACATACATGTAGTGAAAACATAGGTAGGTATTCATAAATAAGAGTAAAGAACGGACGAAGTCAAAACGAAAACAAAGAAACGGAAGTAAGAAAGAAAAATTAAATTAATTTAAATAAAACAAAGAAAAAGTAAGAAAAGAGAATAGCATCATTAGATAAAAAGAGTATACAGCATAATATACGTAATACTTAAAAAAAAAAAAATAACATCATTTACTGAGCTCTTATTGGTCCATCGGATCTGAGATTATGGGAGTCAGCCAATATCTTTCTCCAGTGTTCTTCTACGCTCGATCCTGAAGTCATGCGGGATTCAATGATGAGTATATTTCTGGAGTTATTCATCCTTCCTCTCAGTCCTGCAATCCTGGTTCTTAACCCTAGAGTACTAATCATCGCCTAGGAGGCCACACTCTCACAGTTTTTTTGTTTTAATTTCAAATTGTGCGACCGTTACGACTCACGCGCTCACCTCAACTTAGTGCCCCCCCGCGACGCGGTGGATAACGGTCACGCGTCTCGCAGGCTCTTGTCTTTGCCGAGTTACTGAATGTTGGATCGCCTGGGAGGCGATCCTAAGTATCAAAGGTAATTTTTTTTAGACATGGTCATTATAATTGGAGTTTTTGACGTGATTAGTGTTAATTGTATTTATAAAAATAAATATTTTGTTTACAGATAAATTCAGACGATAGTCAAATAGAAAATTGGTTAATGGAAGGGGACTCTGCTAGTGAAATTAAAGACCATTTAGAAGTAATTTTTGGCTTTGTGATAAAAATATAAATGAACAAAATGTGGAAGAAAATGTCATTAAAAAAGGAAAACGAAGCATGAGCAACTTTTGCCCAGCAAAAAAAAGACGCAGCAGTGTGTACTACTGTGCGAAATGCAACAAACCATATTGTCTGGAACATCGATCGCCTAATTGCTTCACTGGTGGTAACAAATAAATAGACTAACTTTAAAGTTATGTGACATAAAAATTGTAATGCTAAAAATATTAGTTTTTTATAATGATCTCAACAGACTTATTATATTTTTATAAAAAATGTTTAGTTTTTAAGGTTTTTGAAAATTTTTTTTTTCATTCCTTAATATATCTTTGTTGTGACTGTTGGAAGTGTTTGTTTAGCTAGTGTAGGTGTGGATGGAGAGTTTTTGGTGTGGTGATCCTCTCCACGTCAGGCAGGGTAGCCTTCATACTTTACCAATACAGAGGTTTGAAATGCTCCTTGGGACCACGGTACTTCCAAGCCGTGATCCGGTGTTCAGAAACTTATAATTATGATGATGTTCAATTGATAACACTTATTTGTCCGCGATATTAACTTTTATTTAGAATATTATTTAGAGATATGCGTTCGCGTGCGAACGGGTAGAGAGGTAAATTGCGCGTACAACCGGGAGAATCGAGTAGATACTAGAAGCGGAATAAATTGTTTCGTCATTTCGGAGCAACCGGAGAGTTTTCGTCCGGATCATCGGGGATACCATATGCGTGAAAGTATTGCAAATAAGTACTGCCATACCACTATTTAAAACTGTGTTGATATAGAAAATATATTTTTGTTATTGCATTTAAAAAGGCAGAGGTTGCTCTATTATGTAAAAATATATTTTTCAATTTAGTAGCCTCCCAAGCGATCAGTATAATTAAGCATCACAAAATTATATTAGTGTTCTAGGGTTAATAGAATCGCAAATCCAGGAATTCACCCTTCGGAATATTGAAGAGCAGAGTTTACACACGCGCTATGCAAGCGGGTTCCCTAAAGAGCGCCGAACCATTATTACAGTAATGTTAAAGAGTATATTTTCATTCCTGCCGAAGCATTTCGTTACTCCACTTGATAAATTGAAGCCTCGGTAAATAACGGAGTAATTTGCAGTGCCACGTAATTTTGGTGTGCTGATTTCGTGTGCAATCTGACAAGAGAATTTATTCACCAACTGCAAACTGGAGTTCTAGCCCAATTTTGCCAAAGGTTTTTGTATATGTTCTAGGAGCTTACCAAAAACTCAAGTTAGCTACAAAACATATTGTGTGCACCGCTCGTGTGAATGGCCGTGCGCCAAATCCTCGCCAAAGTCTCGGTACCGAATGTTTTAGATAAAATGTTGCCTTTTAGTAAAATATAACAATGTGTACCCTACAGGTAAATCAAAATAAAAAGATTTATTTCTTCAAATTTTGCAAATTCACTTTGTGGCGCCATTTTATCAATTAAATAATTAAAAACATATTACATTTAATTTTAGTACATATAATGTCCTGATGAAGAGAACATCGTTCTCGAAACATGTCGACTTTTTAAATAAAGATTATTGTGGTAAAAATAAAGTGTTTTTAATTATTTAATTAAAAAGATTTATGTTTGGATAGTGATGTACTGTTAATGCGGGGTAAAATAGGACTTTGGGCGGGCGTTCCAAACTAATTCGAACCAGTTTGGTGCTTGCTTAGGATATTCATAATAATTGTTTCAAATAAATAGATACTTATATCTACAATTAGCTCGACGATTCACGATTACGGTACCGTGTTGGCAGAAAAAAGGTAATAAACATACGTTCCTTATCACAATAATGCTGCAGCTATTTTAAAAGAAGAGATACACAATGTACGTCGGTCTGTTTCCTCCAAAAGTAAAAGTAACTCGTTTTTGTATTTCTCTCACACACCGCACTGTGACGTCTTTTTAGACTCCTTCAATACTATTTAGCCGTGACAATAATTTTGAAAGTATGGAATATAGTTACAAAGATAAATTTAAAGTGTGAGTGAATTCCAAAAATTAAAAAAAGTCAAATGTTCGCTGATGGTTTTGTTTTTTTTTGAAACATATAATGCTGCAGCTCTTTCTTACAACTAAATAACAACAATCGAACATGAAACATAAGGCGAATGAATGTCTTCATCCCCCCCCCCCCCTCCCAAAAGGAAACAGACAGTAATTATCATACATCTCCCTCAAACTTATAAAGAAAATGAAACGCAATTCCGGTCGCCGTGGCTGAGCCGTAATGAGATATATCTGTTTCTTTCAAAGGAAAAAAAGAGTACTTGGAGGAAACAGTTACACTTATTTTGTATGTCTCATCTTTTGTCTCACCATTATTTAATGTGTACGAAAAAGCTGCAGCATTATAGCGATAAGGGATTTATGTTTATTGCCTTTGTTTGGCGTCATGGTACCGTAAACGTGGATCGCCACAGTAAGAATAAAAGCGCCTAATTAGTCAACAGATCTACCTCAATGACAATTCTTTTTTCAAACTTTTTTCAGGCAGGTTTCGTAGGTAGGAAAGTATCGAAAAAAAATAAAAAAATATATTAGAAATATCATAGTATCAAAAAAATAAGAGTAATAAAGTCGAAATAAACACGACGATTTTACATTTGAAGAGAAGATATTTTTTCAACCATTTAAACGGCCACGATCTAGAAACGGATGCGTACGTACACACGTACGTACAACGTACACACATCTTCACAGACAGGTGAAATGGAGAACGGTCGTGATAAAACGGGACTTCACAATCCTCAGATTGCTTCGCTACATCAATGATATTAAAGGAAATAATATGTTAAGTAAATAAGGTTACCTAGCACGCTCGATCGTTTAAGATTTTTTGGATAATGTCTGTAAATTGTCATCGTTACAGAGCATGACTGCAGATACATTTGCATTGCATTGAAGTTCGCAACGAACAAACAACAGTCTACAACGTCTAAGTGGTATTAATTTATTCGACGTGAACTATTGTTTGTACGTTAGCGATCTGCAGTCGTGCTCGGGAACGATGACAAGTTACCGACACTCTAAATCTTTTATCGATCAACTGTGCTAGAAATCCAGAACTGTCAATAATAACATAAAATAAATACATAAAAAAAGTTACGTGAATTTTTAAAAAATTTTTATTCTTTAACGCCTTAAGTATAAAAGTTACGCTGAGTTACATAATTTGGCTGTCACGTTAAATGTCAATGGTAATGAAAATGACATCATGTCAAACAAGCTTGTGAAAGAGTCTGATAAATAACGCGGCTGTCAGCTTTAGGTCAGATGTGACCTTCTTTGATCCTTTCTCAGAAACATAACATTTTTATATACTCTAACGTTAAATGTATACACCATTAAAATGTGGTTTGGAATTCTAATTCACACTCAAAAGAATGGAAAATGAGACGATTATCATTTATTTATTTCTATTATTGAACATACACTTTACAAATTATTATATTGGTTTACATAGTTAATAAGTTTAGAATAAGAAGAAAAAATGTTAATGATCCGTAGCTGTATTTAAATTGGTTAGTAGTAGTGTTTTGTGAACCCCTCACTAGGCGAACCTGTGCTGAAGTGTTCCCATGTTTGGGATTAAGTGCTATTCTGTCGACATAATCATCATGACGATTATTAAAAATCTATTAAGGAAATAACCTTTTCATTTTTCTGATAATGTTTATTTGTTTTTCATTATTTTCTATTTGGTAAATCAACGATTAATTTGTAGTCTTATATTTATTTAACCGAAGTTAACTGTATACTTGCTCAAGTTATTGAAACTACAGACGATTTCTACGAAAATGGATTCCACTCAAAATAGGTCAAAAGACAAATAATTCTGAACATCGCATCGTGTCAAAACACTAGCCCTCGGGCTATCCGGGCTACGATCACGCTTTGCAGAAATCGTATAATCTAGTTATTATAAAGTTATAACTGTAGTGGTGTACTATAGCCAAATTTTAAATTAGATAATCAAAAATAAAATCATTTTTTGATTTCACAGCCTTCTCTAAGGGCTGATGATGTTGAAACTCATTATGAAAATACGTTTAATAGTATCTTACTCGTAAGAGTTCATTATATTACCCCTTGATATAAGAGCGGAAGAAAACTACGACGATTATAAAAAAAAAGTTAAATCATAATTTTGCAGTGCCAACATATAATTTCTACTTTTTGCGCAGCATCCGCGCTCCAAAAGAAGAAGATGGAGAGATATGTAATTACGAATGAAAGAGGAGCGCACTAATATTTAAAACGATAAAATCGAAAATTGTGAAAATGTTTAATAAAACACGACTCCCTTTTTTAAACGAGTAAAAATCGAGAAAAAAGAAAAGAAAAAAAAATGAGCAAAAATCTCGTGGAAGGCGTATCATTTCAAGAAACATTGTGATTTTTTTCTTACTTGTAAAATAACTTAAACAAACGTGTTTATAATAATTTTCGGAGCAAACTTTGCGATTTTTTTCTATCGAGGGAATTTCATATAATTTGCGTTTCGGCATGGAACGCGTCTAGATATTATCTTCAAAATTAACATGTATTTTTTTAAGAGCTTAAAAACTTCAAATTTTTAAGGGAGATATGTAAGAAATCGGTGGATATTCGGGTAGCGGCGGCTTAAGTTTTGCTTATCATTTCGTTTGTATTATATACAAATCTATACATCTATATTTTTTTATTAATTCTATATATTATCGTACACAATTATCAAAGCTCCTTATGAATATATTATCTTCTTTGTTGCAATGTGAAATGAAATTTTAAATTGGAAATCCACATTGGAAATTAATTATTAGTTTGCGTCACTCCGTAACCTTTTTAATAGTTCTAATAATATATATATTGTTATGTGTCGCCCATAATTCTCCGAACGGACTACATAAGCCAGCAAGCGGATATAGTCCACGCACGCTTAACGTGATTGCAATCACGCATGCCTTGGATGGTCACAACAGGCGACGTGAAATGGACCAATAAGAAGACGTTTTACGACAAATCACCATATATGGGCACGACACAGGCGATGTGAAACGGACCAATAAGAAGACGTTTTACGACAAATCACCATATATGGGCACAAGTATTCCTTCCCCCCACTCTCTCGACAGAAGCAAGGGACCGAAAGACGGGACGAGACGGACAGACACGCTTGGATCGGGACCGCGAGAGGTTCTCAGATAACACAACGGCGGCTCGCCGCGCTTCGTCGCGCCCGTAGTTAAGTCTCGGCCTACGCCCCGAGTATTTGTGATAACACCGGTTCCGACTTAACCGCCGCCGGGTTGGAAGCATGCCGCTTCTAGTCCGCCCTTGACGCTGAAGAGCAGCCCACTTAACCGCCGCTCGGTTGGGAAGCTTGCCGCTTCCAGTCCGCCCTTGACGCTGAAGAGCAGCCCATTGCTGCTTACTGCCAGGTTACCATGGCCCGGTCTGTGAGCCTCGCTCCAGACCCATCCACCACGCAGGGAAGCTGCCTGCCGCCGCCCATCGTCACGTGAGGTTCCTAACTTTCGTATAGTCCTTTCGAGTCCAGAATCAGTAGTCCTTTTACTAGCTTGCCGCTCTCTTCCCAGGTTAGGTCTTAAACCGCATACTTTCTGTCCTGTTATTGTTCTATCCATGCACATTGGGAATAAACTGAATTGTAACTAAGTCCTGTTTCATTTGGAGTAAATAGTCGATGAGTGTGGCCGATTCCTTCCCCTGAGATGAGCGTCTCAAGCCCAGGCATATGACCCCCGGGGGGTCTGCTTAACACTTGTTCCCCCCCGGGGAGTGGCTGTATAACACAGGCCATAACCCTGGCGCCACAACACTGATGCTATAACAATATATGTAAGATTTTCCTCTTCTAAGTAAAAGAATGTACTTTAATAGCAGAGTGTATGAAGTATTTGTGTAAAAAAAATCATCAGTTGGTTAACCGGATAAATAAACTTAAATAATAAATTGATTCAAACGAAATCATAGATATCAAATAAAGGCGGATTAAAACAGAATTGTTGAACTTTCGAAAATACAGCTGTATTTTGAATTCTTTTAGAATTTCAGCGTTTTCGATTCTCATAATTTTCGTTTTGTATTTGCTTTATTTTCATCTTACAAAAATAAAGTTATTATCTATAACTTCCTCCAGGCACGGATACTCTCAAAATCCCTGGTTACAGGAATGTTAAGGATGCAGTTTATAGGTACCTAATTTTACGACGGTTATACCAAATAACTGAAAACATAATATCATAAAAGTAAACGTCAACCATATCGGTACCAACTACAATTTTACTCATCTGAAAAACTAGGGTAAATTGATGAAAGGCACCATATTTGTAGGTTAACTTTTTGAGAGCAGTTCTGATTATTCTTCCATGTTGAAGATTTAGACAAAATTAACTAAAGTCTCGATGATCTCTTACCTCCGAAAGAAAACCAAAAAAAGATAATAATTAAATAACTTCTAGAAAAAGTAACTTCCACTTACATATATATCAGCACCATGTAAAACTGTATAATTTTACTATTTATTTGCAACAGTCCCTAGAAGGGCGTTAATAATATAAATGAATTTAAATCATCGTTCTGACCGGGTCTAGGAAATGCCTAAATTTATATCGGTCACCTGCTACATATCCCCCTCCAATTAAATTTTCCTAATGTTGTGGTATTTGTCCTCAAATCCTCTTGCAACTTAAGCTTACCTCCCGATAATACTACTTTTATTATTATAATAATGTTATACTATAACTTCGTCGAGCTGCCATGTTACTCCTTTTAAGAGTCCTTTTTAGTTTTCAGCTATCTTCCATCCTTGCTTCACATCCAGACCAGTGAAGTTATTTGAATATTTTTTATGAATCTTACTATTGATTTGTCTTCAAAAATATTGTGAAGGTCATATATTTACCTTTTCCGTTGTACACCGTGTTCTTTGCCACTGGAGGAGCTATCTCCTAAGGTTGATTTTGCCAGTAGTAAAATACAGTAAATAATATTTATTTATCAAGCGGATTAAACATATCCTTTCATTATTTCTCCACACAGTTCAAGACTCGAAATTATTCGCAATAAAATCATATCTCCATAGATTTTATAGAACTTTGTTTGATTTTGTTGCTTTGTTTCTTGATTTAGTAAAACGTATTTCTTAAACGTGGCTGTAGCTTGCGATAAAGGTAAATAATACATATTATATTGCTAGACGGAAGATCTTTCATCTCATTTCACCCCTCTGAATTACCATTGGATTGTCAGGAAATGTTTTGTCATAAAATCCTTAAAAGAATAGCCATGGAAACTTATAATTTAAGAGTATAATTAAATAGCGGTCGAGAGGTAAGTAGGTAACACCTGATATTATAATGATTTACTCAATTTTCTACAGTATTTTAATTAGGTGGAATTTTTAGTACTTTAAAGTCTTGTGAAATAAATTGTTTTAGATAAAGTACCTTATATCAAAGTGTTGAGCAGTAGTGTCGTGTTGTCTATATAATATATGTATATTTAATTAAATGAAAACAAATAACTTTGTAAAAACCACTATATAAACAATATTCTCAACATGTTTCGAAAACTGTGTTTTCTTCATCAAAATAAGATTAATACGAGTACTTATATATTTTCTTTGTCAGGAGATATTAATCTTATCCTGACGATGAAAACACAGTTTTTGAAACATGTAATTTACGGTGCTCCAAATTTTATGTCCGGGTTAAATCTTTTCCAAATGAAAGACTAAACCCTTCCACACACTTTTCCACAAATGATTATCTAGTAAATTCACGCAATGTAAGTGCACTTTATAAGTATAATAAATACAAAACAATACAAGAACAATATGTCAATCCACCAGAAACATAATGGGAAAATATTTCACCGACTCCAGATATTTTCATATCAGAGGGTTCGGCTCTGATGAAATCCTAACTGGTCCGATAAATCATACTGATCCCTCAATATAAATATTTAAAAAATCTTTCTTAATCCTACATGTATTTAAAATGACCGACTTTTGCATTTTTATGTACAAATTTTTTGACAAATCTAATACGCCTAAATTTTGAATGAGAGAGCTAGGTATAATGCCAGTAGCCGAAATAATAAATGGTAATATTTTTATAGTCTGAGAATGCCAAATTCTTTTAATCTCATTTCCTAAATCTGTATATTTTCTTATTTTTTCAGAAATAGTTTTCTGAATATTACAAGAATTTGTAATAGCGACATCAATGATATAAGTTATTCTTTTAATTTTGTCATGCAAAATTATATCGGGTCTATTATGAGTAATTGTTCTGTCTGTTAAAATAGTTTTATCATAATACATTTTATAAAATTCATTTTCTAAAAATGAATTTGGTTCATATTCATAATATGGTACATTACGGCAGTCATTCAAGTTTTAAAAATAATTCACCAAAGTTTGGTAATTAAACATAACTTGATTGAATGTATGTATACTCGGACGGCGCTAATATAGAACATCCCGATATAATATGTTCTAAAGTTTCCGGAAAAGCCAAACATTTCCTACATAAATCATCAATTTGATTTGCATCTTTGATGATATGCTTCCTTTAATTTTTAGTATTAATGACTCTATCTTGAATGGCTAGCATAAAGCCTTCTATTTCTGCGCTCAACTCTCCAATACTCAACCATTTGTTTGACGAAAATTTGTCAACATATGTTTGGTTGAGATAATTGAAGTGTTTTGCGTGAAGAATTTTATTTGACCAGGAATCTAATAATTCCTGGTTGGTATTTATAAGAATGCTGGCAATATTTCTATCTGCCTTGCTAATTATTTTGTGCATTTCTGAACTATCAGCTTTCCTATGGAAAAAAATTCTTAGTATTTCTGCCTGATTATGTTTTAAAGATGTTATTTTGACTATACCTCTACCTTCTAAATTTCTTGGTAAATTAATTCGTTCTATAGCTGAATTTGGATGATGGGAATGAAATTTTGTTAACATAGTTCTAATTAATCGTTCTAAGCTATCTAAATCTATATTAGACCATTTAATTATGCCAAATGAGTAAGTTAATAGAGGTATTGCCCAAGTATTTATCGCCTTTACTAAATTTTTAGCAGATAGATTGCATTTTAAATTTTTTCTGATCCTAGTTTTAAATTTAATCCTAATATCATTTTTAATACTAGTATGATCTAATCTATTTGATTGCGGATATCCTAAATATTTATAAACCTCATCCCCTTTCATACTTTCAATTTTGAAATTTCTAAATATACCCTCGTCTCCATTTACAATTCTTCCTTTCTCCATATGGATCGTTCTACATTTATCTAAACCAAAAGTCATTTTAACATCAGCTGAAAAAAATTTTAACTACTTTAATCATTTTCTCTGAATTTGGTTCAGAATTCGAATATAATTTTAAATCATCCATAAATAATAAATGAGACATTATATTTCTCTCTCTTGTATTACCTTATTATGATTATTATGTATTTAACAAAGTAATTTTTTAAAATTTAATTAAAAATGATAGCACAAAGTATAATTGCAAATTTTAAGAAGTAAATAAATTTTTTTCTTCACAAGCACTTAAAAGTTAGTGCTCAGCAAAAAAATTCTTTATTATTTGTAAAATTAATCCGCAAGTCTCCGGAAATTATTTTATTGTTGTAGATGAATGAGTTTACATTATTTAGTTTATGAGTTTTAAAGGAAATACAAAGAAAATAATAATCTGGATTTGGAAGGCTGGTATGGGTACCGCCGCCCCGGGAACCATTTATAGGATAACCAACACCTCTGCCGTAGGTCACCCCAAGTGGTTCACTGCGCTTGGTAACTGAACAAGGGTGCCCGAATGAGATTTGCCTAGTTCTTGGCGGCGGATGCGACTGCCCACCAAATGCGTGGTAGGCCAGTTCAAGAGAGACTGGTAGACCGATACCATTTGACTTCTACAGGACTCACGACTCGTCGCCTTGCACTGCTGTAGGAGGGATGGATTCATACGTCCATCACTCCCGGACCCACTGATACCCAGATTCCTTCCCACCCCTCTTACCTTTTTCCTTGAACTACTTCACCTTTCTTTATAATAATAATAATATTTTGACGATTTATATAGCGCCATTTTTGTGAAAAATCACCTCAAGGGCGCTGTACAAACTTACCATACATGCCTAAAATCTAGAAAGACTACAAGCTAGACAAACAATTAAAAAGAACTTATGGCTAAAATTGCATACACCGGTTCACCGGGGATACGAAAATAAATGTACAATATTTTGACCAATGAACGCGATGCTGCCTAAAAATGAATTAATACAGCACCATACTTACCTGGGAGGTCGCTTGAAATTAACACTGTTTATTGTCTATTTAAAGAAATTTAGATAGAGTTCGCACGCAGAGGACATACTTGTGAACACATGATGTTTAATCCTGAAAATATTTTAACATTAATTTATAATATATTCTTCAATGAGTGTATTTTGGAAAGTAAAAGCAACATTTAATGGTGGGCGGTGCAGTAGTACAAGGACTTTCCATAACATCCTCCACACAACAACATCAAAGTTGACATAGGCCTGGAGAAAAATTATTTTCTTCTGGGCCTCTTGTTTGGAGCAAATGTAAAAAATAAAATACACGTATGTATTTTAAATTCCCGCCCCCGCCGAAGTATCTTAAAATGCAGTACCTACCTATCGTTTTACATTTTTTTTGATGATTTATATTATTGTTTCGATATTTGATTGCATCGTAAAATTAAGCAATCGTATTCATAAAATAGTTTTATTGGCAACCTCCTTAACTGGTGACAAACTGCTTAGTTGCACTTTAATAGTACTTTTTAAGAAAAATAAATAATTGAATTGATTTTTTTTACAATACTTACAAGAGTAGCCTGGAACCGTTAGAAAAATTAAAATTTAAGCATTTCTACGATGACCATTTATACGTTGGGAACATTGAGAAAATTTGACGAACAGGGAAAGATTTTACTGTCTTGATGAGACTCGCCGAAAGAGTAAAGCAGGCAAATTTTAACATATAAAACTAAGTCGGGTTAGTTACACAATTTATAACTCAAGAACGGCTGTACTGATTTATATGGTCTTTGATTTGTTGGATTTGTCTCCGCCCCGAATAGCCGAATAGCTAATAAAATATCGGAAAAATTTCCGAAAAAAATTTATGAAGAAAATTCTTTACCTCATACGTTTTGTATGGAACGAATTCTCATATTTTGAAAGAGCTGCAACAATATTGTAATAAATATAATATTGAATAGTGAGTGAATTCCAAAAAATCAAAACATGTCAATGCGCTGATTGTTTTGTTTTTGTTCCTAAACATATAATGCTGTCCCTCTTTCGTACATACTAAATGTCAATAGTCGAAAATGTGACAAACGGTGAACGTATGTCTGCACCCCTCCAAAGGAAAAATACAGTAATATTAATTAATCTCCCTTACACGTATAAGGAAAATGAAACGTAATTTCCGTAAGTAAATGGAAAAGTAAGAAAAAATATATAAATAAATTCACAACGCCATCTCTGATATTGACAAAAACAAAACACGGACAGTTGCGCATCGATAATAGCTACATTGTGTAATTTATAACTTAATAAAAAAACTGAATTTAAGTAAGCTATTAAGTTAACACAACAGTTATTGATTATCGGGAGGTACGAAGTTCGTCCGGTCAGCTAGTATATAAATAGACCAGATTTGTTGCTTGAAATGGCGCGATGAATATAACCTAATATAATCACTACCTTTCCTCTTGCTCCAGTAAGGCATTTCTCAACCCCTTCAAATAAATATCAAACATCAATAGAAAAACCTTATCCAGCTAAAATCAAGTTGAATAGGCAAATATTTCCTAATTTAACATTCAAACCTTTACTTCAAAACCCTACTTCCTTTCAGCCAGGATCGACCCGGGAAAGGGTGAATAAAACGGTAAATAACAAAATTTTAAGTTACGTGTAATAATATGCAAAGCCTTCGAACAAAAACCCACGCCACATCCGGGCACCGTAAAAGCCTCCCGAGGTTTAGGCCCCGGGGAGAAGGTACACCCGCTAATTTCAAGCTTTTTCGCGGCGTTTTATCGCGAAGGTAGCTTGTATATTTTATGAAAGGATTTTAATTTTTTGCCTGGTTTTACTAGTTGTAGGTACAATTAAAATAAATCGATGGGGGTTATGGGTGGTTCATTTTAGTAGGAGATATTTATGAAGATTTGATATTATTTGTATATATTATGTAATACAATTTGGGAAGCGGGAATGCGTACTGCCGCCCCGAGAACCATTATTGGATAACCAACACTCCAACACCTCTGCCATAGGTCACCCCAAGTGACTTGATACGTTTGGTGATTTAGCAAGGGTGCCCGGGTTCATGGGGTGAGGTTTGTCCAGGTCTTGGAGGCGGATGACCAGGACACACTGAACCCCAGATTCCTACCCACCCCTTATACCTTTTTCCTTCCCAGAACTTTTCCCTCCTTCCTTTCCTTAAAAACCCTCCATACAACATCCCCAAAGATGACATTGAGGGAAATTATTTTCCTCAAGGCCTCCTATGTGAAGCTCATGTAAAAAAAAAAAGTCACCCCAAATTTTTTCGTTCGCTGCCGATGACTTAGCAGGAGGGCCAGGGTCCATGGAATGAGGTTCTTCCGGGTCTTGGCAGTGGATTCCTCTGTCCACAAACTGCGTGGCATGGCCGGATCGGGAGAGACTGTTGAGGGAGACCTTTTGATATCTCCAGCAGAACCCTCTCGGAACATCGCATTTCACCGCAGTGGGAGTGTTGGATTCATACGTCCGTTACCCATGGAAACACTGACCCATAGATTCCTACCCCCTCATACGTTTTTCTTTAACATAACTTCCCCAGGGCCTCCTCCGTGGAGCTAACGCTAAAAAAGCTATATGCATAAAATGAGGGAAACAAAAACATTTTAGATACAAAATTAATAGATGGATTAAATATAAAAAAATGTACGAGTAATACTACAAAAAAATTATAACGTAAAATAATAAATCGTATATACGCAATTTACAATACCATTACACTAAACATATTTTTATAATTAACAACAACTGTACTTCATTCCGCTTTTTTTTGTTGTACTTTATTTTATTTCATCTTATTTACATTTATTTTATATTTCAATTTATTATTTCATTTTATTATCTCTTTGCTGAAGTCTAAATTGTAAAATGGGGCCTCGCATGGGTTAAGTACCCAGGGAGGCCAGATTGTTAAAAAATCTTTTAAAATATCTGAAATTATTGTTTCAAATAAAAATAAAACATTGATCTCTAGATGAATCACAAGATCCCGAAGTCCAGCCTTAAGAGCTGAAGCCAAATCCCGAATGACCGATTTCCAGACAACCAAAATCCCTAGGAAATAATTACAGAATATCAAAACGATCTATTTTGTTTATCTTCCGTACCTATACAACTAAAAGGAATTATATATACCTATACATCAAAATCAATATCAACCAAATTCTGGATATGGGTACAGAATATTTAAGTTATTATGATAGGAAAGAACAAAATTGTTATTTTTTTATGGTATAAAATGAGTCGCTCCCGCTGTCTGTGTGTCTGTGCGCTTAGATCTTTTAAACTACGCAACGGATTTTCATGCGGTTTTCACCAAAAGAAAGAGTGTTTCATGAGAAAGGTTTTAAGGTATATAATTTGGCAGCGGGCAGCAGGCTGGCAAGCGGGCGGTGTTTTTTTTTTAATTATAGTAATACTTCACAAGAGTCTCAGCTGCTCCCGTCTGGAGACAGTGAGACTATGGCATTCCCAATTGGGTATGTTGTGAGACTGAAGGTAGTGGAGAGGGGAAGGAGATGGGGGAGAGGTAGGTGGGGAAGTACCTGGCTATTCAGATCTGGTCACCAAATACGGCTGACGCCATTTCAAGCAACGTTTCAATTCAGAATGGTGGTCTTACGCCAGGGCGATTCTAATAGAATCTTCCACTCTGGAAATGGGTGTGGAATTGATTTAACAGATGGCGTTGGTTATAAAGGTTGGGTAATGTCGTGGCGTTATGTTTCGTTAGCCACAGCAATGTGTGTCCGGGTCTTCTTGTCTAATAATAAATTTTTCTTTTATTTTTTTAAACTCACGAACTTGTTTTTCGGTCTCTTGTTTAGTGGCATTTACTCGAAATTAGCTCTTTCACTTTATTCTTTCCTATTCCCCCCTTTTATCCATCTTATAAAATTACTCGGACGTGCTATGGACAACTCCGAGAAGATTGAAGTATTTTACGTCTTCGCGTTAAAATATATAAGTACCTATGATAAATGGTTTCTAAGAGTAAGGTGCCCATTATTTTGTATTCCCTTCTACGATTTTACAACCAACAATTTTATGGTACTTTTATAACCATTATAATTACATTTAAGTTGTCTCCAAGGGTAGAGTACATAAAGAAGGCGAATAAATGCATTGGGCGGAGCTTAACAGTAAATCACTATTTTACATTAATATTTACTATGAAAGTATTTAATTATAAATACAAAAAAATATGCGTTGAATACATAAGAGCGTTTTCTACTGTTATGATGTTTGATTTTATGCAGCTGCGGATATCGAAGGACCTTGAATGTTGTGAAATAAGTGAAATTTGTGTGAAAGACCACTGCACAAGTAGAGAGAATGTACATAAAAGTAAGGAAAAAAAGGACTTACTGCGCTGGCACTTCCTTCTATCTTGGTGGGTTTATTCATGTACTTGTAAAACTATTTTATTCGAGGTACTTTACTTGTGGTATACGGGATTCGGTTTGCGAATACCGTAAGCGGAATAAGAATATAGATGTTTATGCGGAGAAGGTCGATTAATTAAAGCGGTTAATATAAAATGACAGGTATTTAGGTACATAGGGATGGATAGGAAGGAACATATGACAATACTAACTACAAGCACAGGGTATATTGTGTTTAGATGAATGTAAATACGTGTAGCTATATATTGTGTAAATGCCCAACCACCTTCACCTACCGTTTCCATTGAGTAGAATTAAAATTAAAATCATAATTGCTTTATAAAAAAATATAAGCATAAACCACTAAAAAATATATTTTTTCAATAGAAATTATGAACGCACATAAGAAAGTTACATTATTATGGCTAAAATAATCTGTGACAGCTTCCATTGATAAACTTTTTTCTTTATCATAAAATTATGCACAAAACAAATAAAATCCACTTTTGTGCTTGAAATAGTGACATCGAGACTCCGTTTGCCAAACGATTTTTAAGCCAATAACGTATAAATATTCGGGGATATATACTTTTTTGGATTGTGGCTTCCTCTTCATCAAACTATGTACTTTACTACCTGACTTCGCCCGATTACTTTAATTTTTTGACTTAGCAGGGGTGCCCGGGGTCATGGATTGCGGTTTGTCTGGATCTGGCAGCGGATGAACTGGACACACTGAACCCTAGATTCATACTAACCCCTCTTACCTTTTTCCTTCCCAGAACTTCCTTTCCTTTAAAGTAAAACTTAAAAATACCCTCCACACAGCATTTACAAAGATGATATAGGACCTGAGGGAAATTATTTTATATGGAAATTATGTCGACAGAATAGCACTTATTCCTAAACATTGGAACACCTCAGCACAGGTTAAGTCCTATAGATGTTAAGTCATATAGAGTGAGGTGTTCACAAAAAACTACTAGATACTTACCTATTTATATACAGATACGGATCATTAACTATTTTTTTCTTATTACTAAACTTATTATCTATGTAAACCGATGTAATAATCTGTAAAGTGTATGTTAAAAATTGAAATACTATTACTTGTTTTTACTATTTTATACATTGAAAGGTCTACTTTTTACAACTTAAATATATTTTCTGTCTCTATGTAAATTTATTTTTTTCCCATTTTTAACGAGTAAACAGTCGTCTGCATGCGAAAAAATATATGCTGGAGAAAATAAGCTCCTCTATGAGGTTTCAATGGCTTTCAAAAACATTTCGGCGGAGCTTGCAATGTATTTTTGATGCAGTAAAATCAGTATGCAAGCTTCGTTGGAACAACCGGTGCAAAAGGTACCACAAAAAACCTCGCCGCAGGTCCGGCCAATCTGTTATTTATCAGTGATGAACTACTCCAAACCAAATAGGAAAATATTCAAAGTTTTTCCACGTAACACTGTGTTATATTCTTTATTCTGACAATGAGAATAATACTTCGGCGAAATAGATTTTCTAAAGTAAATAAAATGTTATGAATTGGCTAACCGTGAAACAGATGCTGACCTTGAATTCGATGATGTTTATACATAAACTTATAAACAACCTTTTACCAAAATACTTCTCAAATAAAATTATATTCAACAAGGACATTCACAGACATAACACAAGGACGTGCAAGGAAATCAGGCTTTAAAAAAAGAACAAATCGAATACGCAGAACAATTTACTCTACAAAGGGATGAAGTTGTATAACACGAACATAAGACAATAACGCCTGTGTTTCAGTCGCCAACGCGCTTTGTGAAGGATGATATTGGCAATTATGAAATTAAACTATATTAATTTCGATTGAGGATCTGTGTTTTAATCTCAGTTGTAATCGATATCTTTTTCTTTATTTTCGGTGTCTTATTCTATTTTCATATAGATTTTTTTTTCATTTTCACACTTACAATATTATTTTCATTGATTAAATAAAATTTATTAAAAATTTATATTGAAAAGAAGAAAACATTGTGCTATTTTAAATGTACCCAGTATTTCCTATTTAAACTCAGGCCAGTAATAGAACTCACAATTGTGCATACAAGCGCATTATGATCATATTATAAACTTTGTAATTTTCGAGTTGTTATACATATTTCAGTAAGCCACACGAACATGACATGAATAGGTGCGATTTTATGAATTTTGTAAGGAATTTTAAGCGCATTTATTCGGTTGGCCACAACTAGCGGGAGATGACAATAAGGTAATCACTTGTTCAAATTTTGCAAATTCACTTTGTGGCACCATTATATTAATGAAATAATTAAAAATACTTTTTTTACCACGATAATCTTTATTTAAAAAATCAACATGTTTCGAGAACGATGTTCTCTTCATCAGGATATTATATGAACTAAAAACTAAATTATCAAGTATAGAAAGAAGGCGTGGGTATAAAAGGAAGTAGTGTTTTTAATTATTTCGTTAATAAAGTAATCCTTTTATAATATTAAATGCAAAATATTAACGACAGTAACTTATTAAACCGACATTATTGAACTTAAAAACTACACACAAACCATCTTTGGTAATAGAGCAATACACACCAATACTATATTACAGACCTTGCGAGAAACTATGAAACTTATTTATAATATCTTCAGCAAATTTTTATAATAAAAAAATTGACATTTTATTTCTCCTTTGATACTCTATCTCTTGTCTTAGTTTAATTACGTTAAACCTTAACTAAGGGTGTATTTCAGTCTCCTCATTTTCATTTGATAAAAGGTCTCAATAATATTGGATATAACCTACTTAAATATTAAGTTCACCTAACAAGATCACCCCTGAGAAATAATTTCATAATTTTTGTACCAAAAAAGGTGGTACAAAGCTCGTAAAAAACGTAACGAATTTTACTGAAAGTTAATCGTATTTTAGAAATATCTTAAATTGGAAAATTCCCCTTTGAACTAATAAAGGCTGAGAGAATTTTAAGGGTCGGTGTGCTGAAGTGTAAAGGTAGAAAAAATATATCGAATACTGAATCAAATTACAATTTTAAACGAAACATTTATGTTATAGATTCTCATCAATGAGTAGTTGTTGAAGTAGTTGGTAAGGTGAGGAGTAAGGCTCTCTCTTCGGTAAAGCAATTCGAAGGTCACGCGTTCGAGTCCTGACGTGCAAATAATAAGTAAATAAAATTTATTTGACTAATTTGTGTTATTTAACAATACGGTCATTTTAAATAATATATTGATAGCGGAAATTTGAAATGCTGTAAAGGACAAGAAATCCAAAAACGAGTTAAATATGTAGTTTTTCTCTGTTTTGTTTCTGTTTCAATCTGCATCATCGATATATTTCTAGGAAAATAGGTGTTTCCTTTACAACGTCCATTTTAAGAAGATTTTTTGTCTGAAAAATTAAAAATAAATTAAGGAATTTACAAAAAAATGTTAAGTATTCTGAAAGATATATTTAATTTGGTTGTTTTAGTATTTGTAAGTGGTTTTTTTTAGTACTTAAGTATTTGTTGTTTTATTACTAAGAAAAATGTTGCACGGTATTAGATAATTTCTTATTAATGTTGTTGGCTTTTCCAGAAAACTGTTTTTTTGTACTACATAACATACCATTTCAATTTGGGAGGCGGCTGTGGGTACCGCCGCCCAGGGAACCTTTCATTGGATTGACACAATCAACACGTACGTCTTAGGTCACTCCAAGTGACGCCACATTTGATTCATGGGGTTATGATTCATGGCGACAGATGCAGCTGCCTACGTACAGAGTATGTCTTGGTTCGATCAACCTTAATATATGCTATCGTTGGTTGGGGATCCGCATATTAAACTAATCTTTCCCCAATAGAAGTTGTATGGAGATTAAAAATGAAAATCCTATTAAAAAACCTTTTGACTACCCAACGGATCGATTATTTAAAAAATTCCAAGTACCTTAAAGCATTCAAAGATTTGTACACTAAAAACGCATTGATATAAGTCATAAAAGAAAAGACAAGTATCAATTTCCAACTGAAAACCACAGGCATAAATACATTTTTCCATGATCAAAATTAAACACTTCCTTTGCACAAAATTATTATACTTACCAATGTAGAATTTTTTTCAATTAACTACCGTAAAAAATTAGAAACGTAAATGATAAAATCCAATTAATAAAAACTGTAAAATATATTTTAAAGAACAATATGCTCTTCTTCAAAAAAGTTAAATTTGGTTTTATCAATTAAATACAGTATTCAAATAGTTTTAAAGCAACAAAAGACTTACAATTATATAACACCTAACAAATTACAACTTATTATTTTCTACATAATATGCATTGTAATTTACTTAAGACGAAGCCATACTAAATAATGCTAAATCATACAAAATCATTTTTTTGTTTGTTTTGAAAATTTGATCGGTTAGAAGTATTATAGAAGATTCAATTAAATACTGCGTGTAGAACAGACCTCAGCCCTTAAAAATATCGGTCATTTTTGGAAGTCTTTTAATAAGCCTATAAAAAAATAAAGTATAAGGTCTATAAAAAACACTTTCAAGTCCAAACTCTCCTATTTATAAACCCCTTTTCGGATATGGTTTTATTGTATAATGTGGCAAATTCAGTTTCTTTTATAATAATCGCAAAAAAATATATATTTACGCCCGAATTTCCCAAATTAAAATAAAATATGCATTTTCACGTTGTTATTTTACAATACGGCCGCGAGTCAACAAATTTGTTTTTTTCAAAGTGAACCCTATGCCGTCCACCGAAGAACTAATGAATACGCCACACCCATTTTCAGTCAGACCTCCCCGGCCGTAGCGGAGAACAGAGTTAGGCTCTGCGTCGCTTGATTTCGTGAAATCAATTTTAAATTTCCATTTCATTACAATAAACAATGCGTAAAAAATGAGTTAATGTTTTTTACAGGTTTTTACGGAATCAACCTGTATTTTTTTTTCTCAAATACTTTTTTTTCAACCTTTCCAAAAGCTTTCTCTCAAGTTTTTTGAAACTCCTCCCTTAAAGGGGCGTGAATTCCAATTTAGATTTTTTCCTGGACTATTGGATCGCTTTAATATATGTATATACTAGGGCCCCAAGGCGCCACGGTTGCGAGGAATGATTTTACGCACAATCCTGCAAGTAGCCTGGTTTCTCTTTGTCAAATCAGCTTCATCGCGAACGGCTGCCACGCTGAGACTAAGTGTCGCAGAGAGTGCAGCGTGGTGGGGATTTGGCGTAGGGAAACCAGGCTACACGCCAGTGTTTCCGATTCTCGCGTAAAATTGTTTCTCGCGACCGCAGCACCTTGGAGACCTTATATTACGGACAGTCCTCGTAATATAATACATATATTATGTAACCTTAGTATTGTTAACTACTGTTTAAAATCTATAATGAAACAATGTACAATACTCTTCTAGCCACAAACTGTTGTTTCCATGGAAGAGCGGTATTGGAATAATTAAACATGTACTTAAATATATAAATAAAAAATAAAAAAATAAAAATTTCTTAAAGACAGGAGGATATCTACAAATGATTTATTTTAAATTTAATTCTGAATTGATTATTGTAAAAATATTAAATTCATCTGTTGATTTGCCAATTTTTAATAAAGAACTAAAGTAATTTTTGATTTAACTAACGATTTTATTTTTATATCGGATATTTTTTGTCAGTTCAAAGTAAGATGACTAAGGAACTTCGATCTGAATCGTCTCGGTATTCTTCCGACTCAGTGAATATCTGAGTTTGGCAGATCTAATGTGATTAAAAGTTCAAGCGAACAAAAGAAAATATTTTTGAATTAAACAATTCGAAAATTCGGGCAAATTATTCCCGCTCAGGAAGTCAGAAAAATACACTTCAAAATTAATCGAAAATTTAAAAATTTTAACGCAAAGTGATTCGATGATTTTTCTGGTGGAATGTGAGGTTTCTTGAATCTTGATTCACGGTCAAGGGTTCAAACCCAGCGTAGGTATTAAAAAAATAAAATTATGTTTTTTTTGCATTTACACAATTGAACCAAAATATGGTGTTTTCCAATATTATCAAAAAAAAAACATTTTAAACATCGATACTTGAAGAGGATTAAGTTATTATAACTGTTTAGATCTGATTTAATTTCCATATTCTCATAATAAGGTGAAATGTGCATATTCTTTTAATATTAAGATAAATACATTATTTAAAAAAAATGGATTTAAGGCGCCGTATCCCCGCTCAAAACGGAGATGATGAAGAGATATGTAATTACGAATGTTGGAGAGAGCGCGCTAATATTTAAAACGACAAAATTGAAGCGAAAATAGTGAAAATTAAAAAAAAACACGACTCGTTTAAAATAGAGCAAAAATCTCGTGGGGAACATCTAAAGGAGCATTTAAGGAACACTGTGAATTTTTTCATACAAACTTGTAACTAACTAACTAACTAACCATCACGCCATTAGGCAGAGAGGAAGGACCGCCAAACAACTTGTCTTGGCACACACTCTTTGCCTCACTCACATTCATACATCGTCTCATACATTCTCTTCTATTATTCTGACTTTTGACATGGCCCGACTCAAGTATCTGATTCACTTGATCGTGCCATGTCTTCCTCGGACGTCCACGACTTCTTCTACCATTCACATTTGCGTCGTATATTCTTCTTACACTGCTTTCTTCGTTCATTCGCTCTACATGCCCAAACCATCTGAGGGTCCCTTTCTTAATCTTACTCATTATGCATACATCAGCCTGACATTCTTTGCGGATATCCACATTTCTCACACGATCATACATTGTTTTACCACACATACGCCTCAGGGATCTCATTTCAACAGCATTCAGTTTACTTTCATCCTTCCTCTGCCAGTTCCATGCCTCACTGCCGTACATCAGGGTAGGTACCAGGACTCCATTGTGGACTGCTAGTTTCGCTTCTTTTGACAGTTTTTTATTAGCGCCAACGGCATTCAGTCCTCCATTAATGGAGTTACCAGCATTCACCCTTCTTTCAATATCCCTATCAGCCTTCCCATCTCTCGTAAATATACTACCCAGATACACAAACTCATCCACCTGCTCCAAGTATTCATCATTCACAACTATATTGCATACTGTTTTCGTACTCTCTCTTTTAAACACCATGACTTTAGACTTACTTAGTGTTAATGAGTATGAAGAATACTTCGTTCATCCTAGATACAAGAGACTGTAGATCTTCCATAGTGTTAGAAATCAGCACCGCATCATCAGCATACAACAGGCAACATACTTTCAGATTACTCAATTTCGCGCCCAATCCCACTTCTTTCAATTCTTGCATACAATTATCCATATACAGATTGAATAACCATGGTGACATTACACAGCCTTGCTTAACACCTTTTGTGATGTCAAACCACCCCGTAAAACCACCGTTCACCCTAACACATGCAACCCTTCCCTCGTACAGAGACGCAATTGCCTGTAACTTCTAAAATATGTGAATTTAACGTGTTTATAATTTTTTTCGGAGCATATTTTGCGATTTTTTTCTATCGAGGGAATTTCGTATAATTTCGTTTCGGCGTGGAACACGTCTAGATATAATCTTCAAAAATAACATATCATTTTTTTACAAGGTATGTAAGAAATCGGCAGACATTCGTAGCGGCGGTTTACAATTGAAATTTACACATTGTCAAATATTAAAAAAATATTGTTTTGGTTGAAACTGCAGACAAGCTGTCATGTGACAGCTTTTTAGGATTAACTATTGTAAATACAACTATTATTAATGATTGTAATAATTATGTTTATTCAAATAATAACGTAAACAATTTAAATTACGTTAGTGTTATAATTTATTATTTCGACATTATTCTGTAAAATTTGTATATTATTTTCAACTAGCAGACCCGGTTACACGTTGCTGTGGCTAACGAAACACAACGCTACGCCATTACCCAACCTTTATAACTAACCATTTGTTTAATCAAATCCACATCGCCCGCTTGCCAGCCCGCTCCCTTTATTTATATATTTCAACCAATTTACACAATACCTTGACAAATTATATACCCAAAAACTTCTATTCGTGAAAACCGCATGAAAATTCGTTGCGTAATTTAAAAGATCTAAGCGCACAGACAGCGGGAGCGACTTCATTTTATACTATGTAAAGAAAATGCAATTAATTTTGTAATACGAATATTTATGTAAGTATAAAACTTTACTAATTTGTTTATTGTCGTGACCGGACAATTCAACAAAGTGGCTCTTCTTTTGAGAAGTTATTAAACGTGATGAAAAAAACTAGTGTAAATAGATTACATTAGGTTAGATTATGGCCTATATTATCATCACTTTGAATGAGTCTTAAAATGTCACTTTGTAGAATTGGAACCGTTTATTAAAATGCCCTCACAAAAGCAGGTTTGTATCCGAAACTAGGTAATTGGAACTTGGTGTATCCAAAGTTGTTAAGATTCATTTCCGAATATTTTCTGACCAACTGATTAATATTTCCGTTGATAAATCACAGTATTTTTCACATTTTTTTACGACCTTCAATTAATTTCTTTATAGAAACATCAAGCAAAGCAAGCGATTTCATTGATAGCGTACTTTTATTACAGAACTGGCGAAATTATTCAACATTAATAGCAAGGAATCATTAGTGTAACCAGGTCAAACTTGAGACATAAGCTCTTAGTGAAGTTTAATCAAATTGATGAATGCATTTTGTTCGTCTTGATCCATGTGTGGCTATTACGATTTGCGCTGAGACGCATCTACTTGCAACGACTAACTGTTGGAACACTTGATAATGCCATGTATTCAATAGGGACAATGCAAATAGAGTTAAATACTGCCAAGTTATGGAAATGGTTGGAGTGTTTTGGTAAAGTTGTTGAAATTAGGGCAACTTGATTCATTCAGATCATTATTAAATGGATCTAGGAAATTATTATTAAATGTATCTAGGAAATTATTGTTTTATTCGAAAGGGAGAAAACTATACAACGGCTTGAAGTGAAATGTTTTGAATTGGATTAGAATTTTTGGTGAACGTTTTAGTTTAGTGGTTCGTATTAAGGTCCAGTTTCGGTTGCCTTATCACTCGCGTAAGTCCGATATGGTAATGACCCTGCCCAAATGGATTTCGGATGGTCATAATTATACGGTTAATGCCTGTGGAACGCGAGAAGTGTCTGCTGAATGAATAAGGGTGGAAGTGATATAGGGGGCGGATATTTAGCCAAGTTCCCGGGCCGGAGGGTGGTGAGCCACCGCCACTGCCGTAATAACGCGGTCATTGTTGGATTGTTTGGAGAAGTCTAATGCAGTCATATCAGATGCATGCCATTAAGGGAATCGTGGCGACCAAAGTGCACAAGATATTTTCTAACTATCGCTATCACTTGCGAAAACATACTCTATGTTATTGTTCACTTCAATGTATTTGCGAGCAATGTAATTTGCAAATAGTGCAGCACAGAGAAAGTCATTTGAATATTATGTTAGTGGATCATCTAAAACTCTAGTAAGTTGGACGGGTTGTTTAAAAAAAATTGACAAATTCATCAAATATTTGAAGTTAATTTTAACGTTCTGTGTAAGTTTTATGTTAAATTATTATATCATTATAGGCCAGTTGTTTAAACAAACTGAAATAATCACAGAACTTGAATAAAACTTACACAGAATGTTAAAATGAACTTAAAATATTTGATAAATTTATCAATTTTTTTGTAACAACCCATCCTTTTTCTTTTTCAATTCAAATAATTTTAAATGTACAACAACGGAAGTAACCCCCGACAAAAAGAGCTGATTACCTTGAAACGCCTAAACAGATTTTCATGAATTCTAGCTAAGAACTGTCTAGATCATCACAGCTTTCAAACAAAAAAAAGTTGCATCATAATCGGTCCGTTTGTTTAGAAGCTATGATGCCACAGACAGATACACAGACAGACAGACACACAGAAAGTCAAACACCGCTCCTTGCGTCCCGACGCGTCGGGGGTTAAAAATGTGTATTGTTACTTTAGATCAATATTATCTTGTATTTCTAGAGTCTGGAAGTTATTTCAGTAAGTTTGGTGTTTAGTCGTTACTTTGTATGTGAAACTTTAGACATTATTCCACTTAAGATGATTTAGTAAAAAGTACTACGTATATAAGAAAGGGTATAGTTTTTGCCATTCTAAGAATCGCGTTTTTTGCATAACTTTTATTTTCCCTTGCCCGAAATTTTCCCGCATATACTTGTAGCAAAATTGAATTGTGGGAAAACGCCAAGTCATAAGAAAGGCAAACAAGAAAAATTAAGCCTGGAGAAACTTCGAGTGGAAGAAATAAAAACCCGGTTTGTCGGCCCTGGTGGAAGAATTTACCAAACGGAACGCTAAGCACTTATTTTTTACTTCCACATTGTTTATAGACGGTAAAAAATATTTAGGCAACGAAAAATTGTTTCAATTTTTCTACCGCGTACAAATTTGCGTACCTTAGATGGAAAGGACTAAAACCTAACCTAACCTAACCTAACCTAACCTAACCCAACCTTTATAACTAACCATTTGTTTAATCAAATCCACATCGCCCGCTTGCCAGCCCGCTCCCTTTATTTATATATTTCAACCAATTTACACAATACCTTGACAAATTATATACCCAAAAACTTCTATTCGTGAAAACCGCATGAAAATTCGTTGCGTAATTTAAAAGATCTAAGCGCACAGACAGCGGGAGCGACTTCATTTTATACTATGTAAAGAAAATGCAATTAATTTTGTAATACGAATATTTATGTAAGTATAAAACTTTACTAATTTGTTTATTGTCGTGACCGGACAATTCAACAAAGTGGCTCTTCTTTTGAGAAGTTATTAAACGTGATGAAAAAAACTAGTGTAAATAGATTACATTAGGTTAGATTATGGCCTATATTATCATCACTTTGAATGAGTCTTAAAATGTCACTTTGTAGAATTGGAACCGTTTATTAAAATGCCCTCACAAAAGCAGGTTTGTATCCGAAACTAGGTAATTGGAACTTGGTGTATCCAAAGTTGTTAAGATTCATTTCCGAATATTTTCTGACCAACTGATTAATATTTCCGTTGATAAATCACAGTATTTTTCACATTTTTTTACGACCTTCAATTAATTTCTTTATAGAAACATCAAGCAAAGCAAGCGATTTCATTGATAGCGTACTTTTATTACAGAACTGGCGAAATTATTCAACATTAATAGCAAGGAATCATTAGTGTAACCAGGTCAAACTTGAGACATAAGCTCTTAGTGAAGTTTAATCAAATTGATGAATGCATTTTGTTCGTCTTGATCCATGTGTGGCTATTACGATTTGCGCTGAGACGCATCTACTTGCAACGACTAACTGTTGGAACACTTGATAATGCCATGTATTCAATAGGGACAATGCAAATAGAGTTAAATACTGCCAAGTTATGGAAATGGTTGGAGTGTTTTGGTAAAGTTGTTGAAATTAGGGCAACTTGATTCATTCAGATCATTATTAAATGGATCTAGGAAATTATTATTAAATGTATCTAGGAAATTATTGTTTTATTCGAAAGGGAGAAAACTATACAACGGCTTGAAGTGAAATGTTTTGAATTGGATTAGAATTTTTGGTGAACGTTTTAGTTTAGTGGTTCGTATTAAGGTCCAGTTTCGGTTGCCTTATCACTCGCGTAAGTCCGATATGGTAATGACCCTGCCCAAATGGATTTCGGATGGTCATAATTATACGGTTAATGCCTGTGGAACGCGAGAAGTGTCTGCTGAATGAATAAGGGTGGAAGTGATATAGGGGGCGGATATTTAGCCAAGTTCCCGGGCCGGAGGGTGGTGAGCCACCGCCACTGCCGTAATAACGCGGTCATTGTTGGATTGTTTGGAGAAGTCTAATGCAGTCATATCAGATGCATGCCATTAAGGGAATCGTGGCGACCAAAGTGCACAAGATATTTTCTAACTATCGCTATCACTTGCGAAAACATACTCTATGTTATTGTTCACTTCAATGTATTTGCGAGCAATGTAATTTGCAAATAGTGCAGCACAGAGAAAGTCATTTGAATATTATGTTAGTGGATCATCTAAAACTCTAGTAAGTTGGACGGGTTGTTTAAAAAAAATTGACAAATTCATCAAATATTTGAAGTTAATTTTAACGTTCTGTGTAAGTTTTATGTTAAATTATTATATCATTATAGGCCAGTTGTTTAAACAAACTGAAATAATCACAGAACTTGAATAAAACTTACACAGAATGTTAAAATGAACTTAAAATATTTGATAAATTTATCAATTTTTTTGTAACAACCCATCCTTTTTCTTTTTCAATTCAAATAATTTTAAATGTACAACAACGGAAGTAACCCCCGACAAAAAGAGCTGATTACCTTGAAACGCCTAAACAGATTTTCATGAATTCTAGCTAAGAACTGTCTAGATCATCACAGCTTTCAAACAAAAAAAAGTTGCATCATAATCGGTCCGTTTGTTTAGAAGCTATGATGCCACAGACAGATACACAGACAGACAGACACACAGAAAGTCAAACACCGCTCCTTGCGTCCCGACGCGTCGGGGGTTAAAAATGTGTATTGTTACTTTAGATCAATATTATCTTGTATTTCTAGAGTCTGGAAGTTATTTCAGTAAGTTTGGTGTTTAGTCGTTACTTTGTATGTGAAACTTTAGACATTATTCCACTTAAGATGATTTAGTAAAAAGTACTACGTATATAAGAAAGGGTATAGTTTTTGCCATTCTAAGAATCGCGTTTTTTGCATAACTTTTATTTTCCCTTGCCCGAAATTTTCCCGCATATACTTGTAGCAAAATTGAATTGTGGGAAAACGCCAAGTCATAAGAAAGGCAAACAAGAAAAATTAAGCCTGGAGAAACTTCGAGTGGAAGAAATAAAAACCCGGTTTGTCGGCCCTGGTGGAAGAATTTACCAAACGGAACGCTAAGCACTTATTTTTTACTTCCACATTGTTTATAGACGGTAAAAAATATTTAGGCAACGAAAAATTGTTTCAATTTTTCTACCGCGTACAAATTTGCGTACCTTAGATGGAAAGGACTAAAATAGATAAGAAAAATTCAGTGTATTTAAAAAGTGACAAAAATTTTATAATACGACATCTCAAAAGACACTGATGTTGTAAGGATATATTATATTCACACATATGTAATATATATGTATACAACACAATATTTCCCACAAAAGGATAACTAGCAACATCATCTCCTAAACAAGACAAACATTTCCAAATATCGATTGGACTGCAATAACGAAGAAAGAAATAAAGTAATAAAAAAATTATATAATCGATTTTTACTGCATATTCCAGGAATGTATTAATTTTATTTTCTATAGTTAAACTCATTTAAGAAAAATTAATAATTTTTAATCAAATGAAGGCAATATTAGCAAAACTCAATCAAAATCTGAAGACAGAAAAATTAGAAAAAGATATTGATTCCACTGGGACTCGAACCCAGATACCTTAGCATTCATGGCCAACTGCTCTCAAACATTTACTTAGTAACACGCTTTGCCAATAAACGTATAATAGATAATTTCATAACGCCACTGCTAATTCATAACGCCAGAGCTTACCGATATATATAGCCCCTGTTACTCGCAAATAAAGTAGCTTTCGATTAGTGAAAGAATTTATAAATTCCATTCGATATTTATTGCGTGAAAGAATAACGACCATCCAACCAACCATCCAACCAACCAACCAACTTTCGCATTTATAATATTAGTAAGATAAGATAAACGTGGACTTAAAAAGAACATTAAGACAATAGTGAAGTTTGTGGATCTGTTATGTGGTTCATTTACTATCTCTGGACAGTGGATTACTTTTAATGAGGTGATAACATTGTAATGGATTTAATTTGTATTGTGTGTATGTCTATTTCACTGTGAAGGGAGGTATTAAATAACGACTCGAATTATCACAGATTATTAAATACAATACGCTTTATTTATCGATTAAAATATCAGAAGGACGAGGAACTATGATACCGATTGGACGGTGTTGACCGGAGCAGCCACTGAAAACAAATATTATGATAATTAGAATAAAATAACTTAATTTTTATTAGAACAACTCTCCTTTTATAACTTTTGAATTTTATTATTATAAAAAGTTATAAAAAGATAGTTGTTCTAATAAAAATTGAATATTCTTTTAAACTTTTACAAAAAGGTCAATATGTGTTCCATATAAATAAAAATCAGATATATTTATCTGACACATCATCTATGTTTATTGTTAGTATATATTTATCTGACACAAATCCAGTTCTAAGAACAATTGTTTCCAATGAAAAGGGTAGTTGTCGATAATATGAAAAAAGAATTGTCGAAGATAATATCGTCTATTCTGAAAAATTTAAATCTGAATTTGAAAAATATGACAATTTAATAAGAGGTGGCAGTAGCCTAATTGAATAAAGCGTTCATCCCCTTAAGAGGTTCTAGGTTCGAGTCCCATTTGCGACCGTTATATTTTTATTTTTCCGTGTCTTGTTCTCTCTCATATTTTCGGTTAGAATATTAGTATTATCTGCTTAGCCAATGATAAAATAACTTAGTTAGAATATTACTTTACCGTAAAAAATTTTAATATATAAAACCAAACCCGATTCAACATTAACCGTCATCAGGGTTATATAAAAACATATACTAATTAAACGTATATACATATTTATATAACCCTGATGATATAAAAACATATATTTATTAAACGTATATACATATTTATATAACCCTGATGAAGGTTCATGTTGAATCGAAAGCGGTTGGTTTTTTTATTAAAGATGTATACAGTAAAGTGGTTTTCAAACTAAGTTATTTAATTATAATTATGTATACCCTCAAAGTATTTGTCATGAGAAAATATTATGATCCAATCCATCTCGATCGAGATAGATATCGGGCGAGACCTCTTCTCAGATTTGTTTGATTTTCTATTGCTGTTAAATGAATAAATAATCATGCATACTTGCATGAATTAGTGTTCAAAAGGACCTAAACTAAAATACGTGACAGCTCACAGCTGAAATTCTGTTATCGGCCCATAGAAAAAACAAATTACAGCCATGTAAAATCACACAAATCTAACAGCAAATTTCGGCCGAGAACTATCTCGTTTCCACAAAAGACATTGAATACGTCAGGTCTGCCATCGGTAAGCAGACCGCGGGCGCCAGTTACCAGCACAGAATTGGATGCAATTAGAAACCGCCACAACATTATAAAGAGTGACCAAAGTTGAGCCAATTATTGACAATCCAGGGAACAATTAATGCAAGATGCAAAAACAGGAAGACGCCGCTTGTTGTAGTTTAGAAATGTACTTTTTCTCTTACGTTACTGAAGAAATTAAAACTTGAAAAATATGAAATTAAAAGCAGAATAATAAAGTAAGATAATTTTAAACGTCCATGAAAATCGGTAAAGTTATCAAGCAAGCCTTCTGCCTTTTCTCCCACGCACTCGACCAACTGCAAGATAATAAAATAGTGGAAATGAGACTCAACGATGAAAATGCCTGATTGGGAGGCGGTTATGGGTATCGCCGCCCTGGAAACTATTTATTGGATAAAGAACACCTTTGCAGTCACCCCATGTGATTCGCTACGTTTGGTGGTTTAACAATGGTGCCCGGGATCATGGGGTGAGGTTCGTCCGGGTCTTGGCGGTGGATGCGTCTGCTCACCAGTTGCATGGCAGGCCGGATCTAGAGAGAGTGGTTGAGGGAGTCCCTTTGACTTCTTCAGCCGTACTTTCTCGGAATATTGCCTTGCACCGCAGTGGGAGGGATGGATTCATACATTCATTACTCTTGGACACACTGACCCCCAGATTTCTACCCACCCCTCATACCCTTTTCCTTCCCAGAACTTCCACTCCTTCCTTTCCTAAAAGACACTCCACAAAACATCATCAAAGATGACATAGGCCCTGAGGGGTATTATTTTCCTCATGGCCTCCTGTGTGGAGATAAAATTTAAAAAAAAATCATCACCACAAAGCTGGTAAATTTGAAACGCTCTTTAATCAGAAGTGAAATGATTGGTTGGGTCTTTTTGACGTGGTAGTCAGTGAGCGGTTTCAATATCGATTGTCAATTTTGCAATACTCATTACAAAAACAGATTTTTGGACCGTTATGCTAAATATAAATATTATGGTGTTTCTTATAAAATATTTAGTGGTTAGTAGCAAGCGGTCATGTATCACAAACAATAAACGGTATTCACTTTAGAAGATTTAGTAAATAAATGCAAGCACCATAATGATGACATGCAGCATTCACTGGTCTAATTTGAAGGTACTTCCATTTCTTTCTAAAATTTTTAAAATGCTCAAAAATATTTTACTAAGACAGAAATAATGCCTGTAAGGCAGTTATTTTTTTAAAAGTTACTCCACCAGGAGACCTTGAAGAAAATATTTTACCCCAGGGCCTATGTCATCTTTGGGGATGCTGGGTGTGATATGACGGGGTGGTTAGGAATCTAAGGGTCAGTATGCCCAGGATCCCCCACTTCCACAAAAGACGTTGGGGTCTAGAGAGTCCGACTGGATCTCTCCCATCTCTGACCTCTTCCGAAACGGCCCGCCACGCAGCTGTTGGGTAGTCGCATCTGCCACCGAAACAAACAGGCCACATCCTATGGATCCAGGCACCCCACAAACCATTAGAGATGACTAAAGACCGGATTATATGCAACAAAAACAGCCCAAAATATGCAATAAAAATAGCTACAATATGCACGAAAATCCATAAAAAGGGCCAAAATATGCAACAGGAAATAATAAAGGAAGTCGTATTTTTAAATATTTTATTTTTATTTTAGTAAGCTATTTGTTCACAAGGATAACAATCGTAAATTCGAAAATATCGATTACAAAATGTATTTAACAAAGAAATTTATAATTTACCTATAACAACGGATACGACTAAGTACTGCTCTAAATGTTCTGTAGACAAATTGTGTCTACGATTGCTTAATATATTTTTGGTAGCGAAAAAGGAGCGTTCAACGTCTACTGATGTGACTGGGCAGAATTTAAATTTGAGTGCCATTTTTTAACTTATTGTGCCGGGAAAAGATTTACCTGCTGATTTGAAGTTGATGAAGCTATCAATTTGACACAAGGGTTCAAATCCTGGGTTATTCAGTAAGTTTTCAAATTTTTCTAAGTTTACTCGGGAATAGCTTTGGCAACGAGGAATTCATAAGGCGGATTTTCTTCATAACCTGAATAGATTCAAACGCTTCTTTGCACTGGAAAACTGTCAAAGCTTCTGCACAATCGAAATCATTTTTTTTTTTTCATTTACTAGATTCTTATGTTTCTTGAAGAGATGAATCATTTAAATTTACTGAATTTAAAGTTAATGTTCTTTATAAATAGAACGGCGTCATATGCGCCTTGCAATTTTTACCTCATGTGGGTATTTTAAAATGTTACCTGGCTATTATAGACTTAAAGGCCTTGTATTTCATCGGTAGGGAAAAATTGTTATCTAAAAACCCTACTAAAATTGCATGTTTTGCTAAGCTCCATCATCATCAAGCAAGCCACGGCACCGGCAGGCGCTCATGTATACATACGTGTCTGTTTGTGTTATGTTGGGAGTGGGAAGGAGTCGGTCATGTCCTTATTTTTTGGATCTCTTCCGCATTTGCCTTCAGGAATGAGGAAATCATGAAAAACCTCATCCGGGAAGAGTCGGCCGAAAGTCAACATGAAACCTGGTGGCCTTCAGTGATTTCAATATATGAAATCCTGCATTGTGTGGTGAGGGGTGTGTGTGTCTGTTTTTATGTGAGATATATATACATACTATATGGGAAATTTATAATAAACATACATAAACATACATATTATACAATATTTAATAGATATATACATAGATATGTAAACATAAGTTTTGGGGGGGGGGTCTGGTGTTTAGGAATAGGAATCTGGTTCATACCAGATGTGGTCCAGGTCCATCAGGATATGTTTGGGTAGTCTGTGTGTATATCTGAAAGTAAAATCACTGGGTGCATTGTATTGACCGATTTCCTTGATTAGTCTATTTTTACTATGTCTGAGAGATTTGTAAAATCGGTCTGTCAGTCTTTGCGTGTATTCAAATAATGTCGGTATGTATTTTCTGGCATGTAGTCTTTTAAGATTCGTTCTGATTCTAGTGTTGTATGCAATTTTAATGCAGAGATTTTGTAGCGTCTGTAGTTTCAAATGGTCAGAGTGAGAAATACTACTCCACACGGGAATAGCATATGTCAGAACCGGTCGAATGAGCGAGTAGTAGATCAGGATCTAGGTTCTGGGAAGCAGCGGACTTCGTCTGTTGAAGATGGGCTTCATCGCGCCGACTGGATCGAAATCATTGATAACACCCTTGATGGCCTTAAAATGTTCATGGTAAAACATCGCAGCTTCGATCCATGTACTCCAACGTGTTATTACTGGCTCGGGAGGTAAAGGGGCATTTGGCAGTTTTTCTTATATCTTATCTTTTCTTATTTTCTTATACGAACAGGCACCTTAAGGAACACTTTCTTTGCTGATGAAATCAGTTTATTTACATTCGAAAACGTGGATCTAACTTCTTCGGCGAGTCTGTGTACTCTGTGAGCAAAACACGTCACATATGAATCAACTAACTAACCATCACGCCGTTTCCCCGCAGGGGTGGGCAGAGAGGACGGACCGCCAAACAACTCGGTCTTGGCATACACTCCTTGCCTCGTTCACATTCATACACCGTCTCATACATGCTCTTCTATTATTCTGACTCCTGACATGGCCCGACTCAAGTATCTGATTCACTTGGTCGTGCCATGTCTTTCTCGGGCGTCCCCGACTTCTTCTACCATTCAAATTTGCGTCATATATTCTCCTTACATTCCTTTCCTCGTTCATTCTCTCTACATGCCCGAACCATCGGGAATCAAATTGGGATAAAACAGTTGGAAGGCTTTCCCTGCTTCGATCATATAGGGGGCAGCATCTGAGAGCAACACATACACATTTTCATCTGCAGAAGATTCAGGAAATATTTTTTTATACCCTCATTCACAAATCTGGTGATCGTAAATCGAGCGTAAATATGCAAGATCCTAATTTTTTTTCTAAAATATGCAACTACCGCTGAAAAGGATCTTAATATGCAAATATGCATTTGAATATAATCCGGTCTTTGGAGATGACCTACGACAGAGGACGTGTTGGGTAACCAATGAATGATTCCAATTAAATAGTTTGTATGCAATTATTTTCTTAAATGCCATTGCTGGAATTAAAAATCAAAATCCAGCAAAATTTGATTGCATATTAAATTGTGATTGCATAAAAATCGAATGTGCAGCCTCTTGGTAAAAGTCATGTGTTTATATCACTGGGCCACGTGGGTTATCATATGAGTGACATAAGGGATTAATAATACCTCCCGGTCACGGCCGAAACGTTGGATGATGAATTTTCTGAACCACCTCTGCCAGAATACCCTATTACCGTACGATAGAAGAATAACAATGCGCTCCCAAAAGGTTTAGGTGAGACTGGACTGAAACGATTATTTTTCATAGTGTGGACAATTATTTTGACCGTAATCAGCAATTTTGGGAATGGGAACCGTTCATTGGATACATAATACCTCTGCCGTAGGTTACCCCAAGTGGTTCGCGACGTTTGGTCATTTAGCAGGGGTGCCCGGGTTTATGAGGTGAGGTTTGTTCGGGTCTTGGCGACAGTTGCGCAGATGCGGCCTGCTTGCGTGGCAGGCCGCATCGGGAAAGACTGGTTGAGGGAGACCTCTTGATTTCTCCGAATAACGCCTTTCAACGCAGTGAGAGGATTGGATTCATGCATTCTGTACTCCTTGACTCACTGACTCCCAGATTCCTACCCACTACCTCCACCTACTCCACATAGCATCTCCAAAGGTGACATAGATCCTGAGGGGTATTATTTTCTTCAAGGTCTGGAGTTAATGTAAAAAAAAATAATCTGTACAAAAATATTGTATTGAATAAAATTCAAACACATGACTCCATGCCAGTGGTTTTAAGTTCGTTTATGTTTTAAATGTTACCTTTGTTAGGAAAACATTCATAAAAATCCACATAGAAAACATCTTTTAGAATTAGGAATTATACAATAACATCAATCTTCCCTTCAACGGAATAACTCTTAACTTATTGGAAGCATTACGAGATTTCTTTCTATCTATCTTATCTAATTCCATCCCGCCATTTCCCCGAAGAGTTTGGCCAAATTGGATGGACTGAGAAATAACTCGACTCGTGAATTTAATCCCCTAGATCGTGACATGTCTTCTGACTCCTTCCATGCACTTGCCAAACGTATTATTTTCCATATCTTTTTACTTTTTATCCGTACCGCACTCCCAACCTGTAATTCCTGTTTATTGCCAGAATATGTGCGATGCAAGATATGATACCTATACCTACTATGGTAATAGAACAAGACAATGGAAAATAAGACGTGCAAGGTAATAAACCACACAAAAAAATATCCCTTCTTGAGGTTTCTCATTAAAAATATGCAGTCGATTAGGTTGGGTACACACTAACTGCTGCAAACAGTCGATGGCGACAGCTTCAAGCAATGATTGCATATAAGTGTTTAGATTTTCACAGCCAAATCGGATCTGCCCTGATGATGGACACTGCAACGTTGTCCGAAACGTCGGCTATAGAAGGAGGTAGCGCAACACGGCATAACACCCCAAAAACTAACAACGAAAATGATTGCATAGTTCTCGTAGAACGAAAAAATATTACAAACAACACGACAGTCCGTGTATTTGGATAATATCGCCTGTTTGTAGAAGTCAGTGTATTCCCAGAGTGAAATGTAACATTGTCATCAAATGGCATTCAGCGCCATTCTGTTTTTTTACTTTTGATGTTCCCGTTAAAAGCCGATTTGCGTTTCAGCTTTTTATCAAATTGTAATAAGCTGACAATCCTAACAACGTGATAGTTGTCATCTTCTGCTGATCAATGTAGATACAAATATCCGAAATAAAAAATATAATATGTAATGCGATATTCCGAGAAAGTACGGCTGGAGAAGTCAAAGGGATTCCCTCAAGTCATCCAAAATAGAGCTATACGGAATATATACCATCTACTATGGGATACACATGTCAAATATAAATATATATTTACTGACACAAATACTTCCCTTTACGATTCTGCCAAAATACAGCATCACCACTGCCATCATACAAATAATTCACATTCCTCACAAACCAACACTTAACCATCATTTGATTCCGATATACACCAGCACAAAACACGATCATAACCTCAAATACACTAATCGTCATCTACTAACACGACGAAATGTGGAATTAGCTCCTTACATACGCAATACAACGCATTACCTAATAACTTGAAACTTCCAGCATCTAACAAAAAACATTGGCAAAGGCTCTAAAAGGGTATTTTCGCAGCAGCTTTAAATCAGTGATGAATTAAGCTGTATTTCTTTGTAACTCTTGTATATTATTCTCACTGTATCAAATGTATTGTAATGGGAAGAACATTGTGGTGCCTATGGCAGCACTAGTGTAAATAAATAGATCACCAAGGAAACTATAAATAAAGATATCACCATGGAAACGAAAAATAACAAAGTAGTACAAATAAAATCTGGGTATAGTGAGATGACTGTAAAAATAAATAAAGCTGTATTAATGTAAATGGAATGCAAATAAATAGTGTGACTGACAATCGTGTTGTTTTTATTAGTTTGTGAACCCAGAACGTTATTAAAAACGTAACAATTGGTGTCAGATGTGGGGTTTAAAAAAAAAAACAAACTACAACAGTGAGAGTTCGGATCAGGATAATAAATTGTTTAACATTATACGGTGACAAGAAAAATGGCAACCAAGAAGAACAGATTGATGGACTTAAAGGTAATGGAATTAAAGCGGGAACTTGAGGAACGTGACCTGGAGACAACGGGGACGAAGAGTATACTGCAACAACGGCTACGGGTGGCTCTCGCGAACACTGGTGAAGATCCAGAGAGTTTTTCTTTCGAAACGACTGGCGGAATG
Source organism: Limnephilus lunatus (assembly GCA_917563855.2). Classification (NCBI taxonomy): domain Eukaryota; kingdom Metazoa; phylum Arthropoda; class Insecta; order Trichoptera; family Limnephilidae; genus Limnephilus; species Limnephilus lunatus. The sequence goes on from OU830599.1 coordinate 57,688,880, forward strand.
GATGACCTCTGTCGACATATTGACACCAAACTGGAAGCAACCTCCCAAAGCATCAGTGACATGAGGACGCAGCTGGAAGGGAAGCTAGACAACATTTCTCGCTGCTTCAATGAGAAAATAGTCGACATGGAAGAACGCATCCGGAGAATAGAGGAGCGACTCCACGCGACTGGTGGTGAGAGCACCGTCATGGATGTAAAGAATTTATCAAGGCCCCCAAACTCTAACGTCGAGGAAAGGATGGTCCTGACCCAGTTGATAAACGACCTACCCACCTTCGACGGAAAATCTTCCTGGGAGGAATACCTGACGCTCTTTGAGACCGCGGCCATGATAAATGAATGGCCAGGTATCAAGAAGGCGTCGATGCTGTGCTTGTCGCTGCGGGGAGATGCAGTAAGGGTATTGCAAACTATTCCGCTGACAGAGCGCCAGGACTATGAGCAGTTGACGCAATGTCTGGAAATGCGGTTCGGTCATCGTCACATGGAGCAGATCTACCGCTCGCAATTGAAGAACCGCTTCCAAAAGCCGAATGAGACGTTGCAAGAATTCGAAGCTGACATCGTCCGCCTGGTTAGAGGCGCCTACCCAACAGTGACTGACGATGTCTACGAGAGTCTGGCCATCGACAGATTCTTGGATGGACTGCGGGAGGGTGAAACGCAGCAGGCCGTCAAGTTGGCACGTCCGAAGATGCTGAGAGAGGCGTTGACGCAAGCTCTGGAGTTCGAGGCAGTGAAGCAGTCCGTGAGAAGCCAAGCTCGGGTACGTGCTCTGGAGACCATGGGGGAAGAATCGCAACCATCCATGGAGGAATTAGTGAAGCGTGTCTTGGAGGCTTTGAAGGTACAGAAAAGGGAGATACGCTGCTGGAACTGTGGTCAGACAGGACACCTTCGTAATAAATGCCCAAAACCAAGGAGACAAACCTCGGAAAACTAAAAAGGGTTGATGGGAAGGGGCAACCATCGATCCGTACTACCGAGGCCCTTGAAACATCCGTAACTATGGCGACACTTGGAGGGGGATCTAACGGAATTTACATAGAGGGTCTGGTGGATGGAAAAAGTCGCAGACTGTTGTTGGACACAGGAGCAACTGCATCGATCATAAGACCAGATATTGCTGCCTCCGAGGCAAGGATCGTGTCGTCACGATGGAAACTACGTACGGCAACAGGGGAGTTGGCGTGCGTTCACGGGGAGACAGCCGCCCTTTTCGAAATTGGCAACACCACCTTCAAGCATCAGGTTCTAGTCGCTGACATAGAGGAAGAAGTGATCTTCGGGATGGACCTGCTGTCGAAATTGGGCTGTAAGCTGGACCTGAGAGAGGGAGTCATATGGATCAACAATGAGGAAGTGGTACTGCAGAAGGGGGGTGGCGAAACGGTGTCTGTGATCCTTAGTGCGGATACTCTGCTACCCCAGTGCAGTGAGACACTGATTACCGCGTGTCTAGATACATGGAGTCCACTGGGGCAAACTGTTATCTTGGAACCCGAGAGGGACGGTGCGGGACTCGGACAAGGAATTTTGGTCGGTAAGGCGCTAATCCGCACCCGTGAAGAAATACCCATCAGGGTAATGAATGTCAATGACTACCCGGTAACCCTGAAGAAAGGCACTCGGTTAGGGCATGGTTCACCTGTTTTGGCGGTTGTTCGGCAAGTTAACAACATGACCGTGACATCGAATAAGCTTCCAGACCAGCTAAAAGATCTCGTTGAACGGGCCAGTAGGGGACTTCCTGCCAGACAACGGAACGCTGTCGAAACGCTGATCAGCAAATATCAGAATGTCTTCGAAGGCTCGAACGGGTTGTTAGGAAGGACCGACGTCGTACAGCATCGCATAAGAACAGGGAACGCGGACCCTATCCGACAAGTCCCTAGGCGATTACCATTTGCGAGACGTGACGAAGCTGAACAGATAATCCGGGACATGGAGAAAGGGAAGATAATTGAGCCATCAAACAGCCCATGGGTTTCACCAGTGGTACTGGTGAGGAAGAAGGATGGGACCACACGTTTTTGTGTGGATTACCGACGACTCAACGATGTGACCAAGAAGGATAGCTACCCTTTACCCCGGATCGATGACACGTTGGACACCTTGGGAGGCTGTCAAGTATTTTCTACTCTGGATTTGAAGAGCGGGTATTGGCAAGTGGAGTTGGACCCAAGAGACAAGGAGAAGACGGCTTTTTCTACGGGGACGGGACTCTGGCAGTTCACAGTGATGCCATTTGGACTTTGTAATGCTCCTGCTACGTTTGAGCGGCTGATGGAACATATACTAAGAGGGCTATCCTGGGAAACATGCCTGGTCTATCTGGATGACATCATCATCCTTGGCAAAACCTTTGAGGAACACCTGAAGAACTTGGAACAGGTGTTCCTGCGTTTGCAGTGCGCCCACTTGAGACTTAATCCCAAGAAGTGCAACCTTTTTCAAGAACAGGTCAATTATCTCGGTCATGTGGTATCCGAAAGGGGAGTCTCAGTCGACCCAGAAAAAATCCGTGCCGTCAATGAATGGCCAGTACCGAAGGACAAGCACGATTTGAGAAGCTTCCTTGGCCTCTGCACTTACTACCGACGGTTCGTCTATGGGTTTGCAGATATTGCCAAACCATTGACAAGGCTCACCGAAGAGAAAAATTGTTTTGCCTGGGACTCTCACTGCCAACAGGCGTTCGAAAACTTGAAGCAGAAGTTAACCGATGCCCCTATCTTGAGCTATCCCAAACCAGAAGGGAAGTTTATATTGGATACAGACGCCAGCAACGTGGGTATGGGAGGCGTTCTGTCGCAAGTCCAGGAAAGGGAGGAGAAAGTCATCGGGTACTTCAGCAAGGTACTGTCTAGACCTGAGCGCAACTATTGCGTGACGCGAAGGGAATTACTGGCAGTTGTTAAGTCGGTGGAGCATTTTCACAAGTACCTTTACGGGAGGAATTTCCTGCTGAGGACAGATCATGCGGCGCTCAAATGGCTCTTGCACTTCAAAAATCCCGAGGGACAGGTGGCGAGATGGATTGAACGGTTGCAGGAATATGATTATGAATCCGAACATCGAGCTGGAGTTCTCCACCGGAACGCAGACGCTCTATCCAGGAGACCTTGCGCGGAGGATTGCATCCACTGCTGGCGGATGGAGGAGAAGTCAGCAGTAGTGTGTAGAACAGGAGTCATGGATGAGGATTGGGAACCTGCAGAAATCGGGAAGGACCAAGAGGCTGACCCCGAACTGAAATATCTGGTGGAGTGGAAGAAGGCGATACAGCGGCCAACTTGGGAGAACGTCGCTTCTTCTTCTCCAAACGTCAAATCATACTGGGCTCAGTGGGATTCCATTGAATTGGAAAATGGGGTTCTTAGAAGGGCATTGGAAACGCAGTATGGAGAACCACGTAAGTTACAGATGCTGGTTCCAAGGAAACGCATTCCCGAAATCCTTCGGTTGTTGCACGATGGAACCTCCGGTGGGCATTTGGGAGTCAAGAAGACCCTAGAAAAGGTCCGGGAACGCTTCTACTGGGTGAACTGCAAAAGAGATGTCAAGGATTGGTGCAGAAAGTGCGTGACTTGCGCCACGGCCAATGGACCGTACAAGAGGAAAAGAGCACCGATGCGACAGTACAACGTAGGTAGCCCGTTCGAGAGAATCGCTGTGGATATAGCTGGACCGTTCCCTACAACCGAAAACCAGAAAAAGTATATCCTGGTCGCTATCGACTATTTCAGCAAGTGGGTTGAAGCCTATGCACTGCCCAACCAGGAAGCAGTTACCGTAGCGGAGGCATTGGTCACGGAGCTAGTCAGTCGATTTGGTGTGCCTCTGGAGCTACATTCGGACCAAGGACGTAATTTCGAATCTGCAGTGTTCCAGAAAATGTGCGAGATCCTGGGAATTAGGAAGACGAGGACTACAGCACTGCACCCGCAGTCTGATGGAATGGTTGAAAGAATGAACCGTACAATCGGCAGACATCTGGCGAAGGTTGTCTCGGATCACCAAAGAGACTGGGACCGACACCTGCCCTTGTTCCTGTTGGCTTACCGATCGGCGGTTCATGAAACTACGGGGCAGACGCCTGGAAGTGTGCTCTTTGGACGAGAGTTACGACTGCCCTGTGACCTGAAGTTCGGATGTAAACCGAAAGAAGACGTAGCTGGTGAGGACTACGTGTCAGACCTTCGTAGGCGTCTGGATGATGCCCACGACCGGGTCCGTGTGAATATCGAGGCTGCTAGTGACCGGATGAAGGAACATTATGATGTCAAGGCAGAGAAGGGGGGCTATCAATCTGGCGAACTAGTCTGGCTCTTCGACCCCCGTAGGCGCCAAGGTTTCTCCCCAAAACTCCAACGGTCTTGGGATGGTCCCTATGAGGTGCTGAAGCGGATCAACGATGTGGTCTACAGGATAAGGAAGAGGCCCAACGGGAAACCACGGATCGTCCACTTCAACCGGCTTGCTCCCTTCCTGGGTGACAATCAGGATGATCCGGAACAGCATGTCCGAGTCTGCAAGGTCCCTGAGGAGGAAATTACCTTCGAACAATTCATGTCCCAGGCTAGCGAGGGGCACAAGACCCGACATGGAGTGACACAAGAAATAGCGCAGGACCTGTTCGGGCTTTCAAAGGAGCATGCTCTGGCCTTCTGCGTGACACACGACTTCGACATGTCACGGGGAATTTCAAGGGTTTTGCAGCATAAGTTTCTAGTGAAACAGGAGTTGGAGCGGCAAGCACCAGCTATCGGAGAGGTGGCGCAACTCAACAGGGAAGGACCACCAATCTTCTGCTTGGTGACCAGGGAGACAACCCAAGTTACGCCGGAGTACCGAACCATTTGGGACTGTCTGATGGTTTTGAGGGACCGCTTGTTGCAGTCTGATATCAACCGGATAGGGATCCCGAAGCTCGGTGGCCGTGGGATTGGGCTGGACTGGAGGATCTTGCGGAGCATGTTCGAAGAGATCTTTCGATACACTGGCATATTGGTTCTGGTATGCTGTTACCACAAAGGGTCAGAAGCAAGTGATGGTAAAACTGTAGCTTGTCATTTCTTTGCGTCGGCTCGATGCAATCGAGGACTAGATTGCCGATACCTTCATGAAGAGAATTCGGGGCCTGTTCCGGGACGAAACAGCCCTAAGGAGGGGGCAATGTAATGGGAAGAACATTGTGGTGCCTATGGCAGCACTAGTGTAAATAAATAGATCACCAAGGAAACTATAAATAAAGATATCACCATGGAAACGAAAAATAACAAAGTAGTACAAATAAAATCTGGGTATAGTGAGATGACTGTAAAAATAAATAAAGCTGTATTAATGTAAATGGAATGCAAATAAATAGTGTGACTGACAATCGTGTTGTTTTTATTAGTTTGTGAACCCAGAACGTTATTAAAAACGTAACAGTATCTAGTCCGGTTTATAATCTACGTATTCTTTATTGAACTACTCTTCAAATTCATTTTCTTATGTAAAAATAATTTTATTTTGGTTTTATAATGTTGTTCTTCCCGAAACGAGTTTTATTAAACTCATTTGGAGTAATGAATTATACATGTTATGTAATAATTTTGTAAAATATTATCACTAATTAATAAATAAATGTTGAAATGCTGAAACGGACTTCGAGAATCGGCATTTAACAGAAATCTTTCAACTGTAAACGGCCAGATGATGACTTAGTCAAACGTGAATTACAGCGAACCAACCGGGCTAAAGCCAATTTACATATTTGTTTTTGCCATAACATTAAGAGCGTTTAACCAGCCAGCGGCCGGTAATCCACATTTCGTCGAAAGATGTTCTTACGATCGTACAGGGCGGTTCCAATGAGAGAGATTAATTATTCTCCGTATTCCGTACCAAATTTGCTTTAATTTATACCTACATCCAAAAATGCTGAAAGGTGTGATGATAAAACTATTGAAATTATGTACTTTTTTAATTATTTTTTGATCATAAGTATTTATAATTTTTCAATAATGTTTGAGCAAAATAAGAATTTAAAAAATCTGAAATATAATATATTTCAGATTTTTTAAAAGTCTGTAATGGCGCAAATAAAACAAACGGACAAATTATCGCCAAGAAACACATGTATGTTTAGGTATATTTTCTTATGATTTTATTTAAACTAAAATTAAAATTCTGTAATATACGTTTACCAGATAATATATTGATTTATTTTACACCATGATTATATGATTTGAAATGGGTTTTGTATAATACAAAATCCTTTTTGAAATTTTAACAAATCTACCAACGACCTATGGAATAACTTTATTATACTAAAAATATTTTTTTTTCTCAAAATTTAAAAAACACGTTTACTAGATAAAAGAACAATATTTCGAAATCAATCAATATTTTTTTGTGGAAAAGAGTTAATACGTCTAAACACTGATTTAAAACTGACATATTTCTGGTTTTCTCTGGTTATACGCTCTTAAAGAGAGAACTGTACTTAAAAAAATAGGTACACAACAAAAGCAAAACACGTAACCCGTTCACCCGTAACAGAATACAAAAGGATTATTCATATTCCATTAATAATGTTCGATTAAATGCAGTTACCACCATCAGAGATTTAGGAATCACTCTTGATTCAAAATTTAAATTTGATGTACACGTCAGTGATATCACTAGTAAATCCTTGAAAATGATGGGATTTATACATAGAATATCGAAACCATTTAAAAAACCCCAATCCATTATAACCCTATACAACTCATTGGTCAGAAGCAAATTGGAATATGGTAGTGTTATCTGAAACCCACACTACGTAAAATATTCAAAAACTATTGAATCTGTGCAAAAAAAAATTCTGAGTTGTTATCATTTAAACTTGGACTAAATGCCTTACTCTAATCTTACGAGGAACGACTCCAATATTTTAAGTTTACAACTCTGGAAAAAAGAAGAAAAGTTGCTGACTTAATGAGTCTATACAAAATCATTCATGATAAGCTTGAAACAACTCATTGTCTGAGCAATTTTTTTATTAAGGTCCCCAATAGACGTAATTTAAGGAGTCAGAATATATTTCATCTTGAATTATTTAAAAACAATATTGCATACTTCAATCCACTGTCTCGAATGTGTCGTCTGTAAAATTCCATTGAATGTAACCATATAGACATCTATGCAAATAGTCACGCTTACTTTAAAAAGCAAATTAACAGTAGACTAACCTAACAAGTAATTGAGAATTGAAAATGCTTATATTTGATCTTGAACTTGAATGTGAATGGCTGTTTCTTACTCTATTTGTACCGTACTTTTTTTGTTTTTCGGTTTTTTACATCGTATGTCGATCTTTTTTTTATCTTTGTCATCTCTATATTTTATCATCACTATTTTTGTTATCTCTTTTTAAATCTCTGTTTATATTTTGCTATTTCTAATTTCTGTTAACTTCTATGTATACATAGCGAAAAACAACTATTAAACTGTGCATTATGTCAACATTTTTAAGTGGACTCTTAACATCTACGCTTTTTACAATGCCAATCTAATGACTTTTTTATGTTAATACTCTGTAAATGTTCCAAAACAATAAATAAATAAATAAAAAAACAATCAGCGCATTGATATTTGACGTTTTTTTAATTTTTGGGTTCACTCACTATTCAATATTATACCTACGTATCACAATATTGCTGCAGCTCTTTCAAAATGTGAGAATTTGTTCCATACAAAATGTATGAGGAAAATAATTTTCTTCATAATATTTTTTTCGTTAATTTTTCGATGTTTTAATAGCTATTCGTGGCGGAGACAAATCCAACAAATCAAAGATAATAAAAACCGGTCCAGCTGTTCTTGAGTTATAAATTGTGTTACCCGACTTTGTTTTATGTATTAAGATTGTTACCAAGTTTAAAAATTATTTTACATTTTATTCTACGAAATACCGCACAAATATGAGGCTACGAAGCACGATATGCTACGATAGGTTACGAAGCATATGATTTGTCTATCACATTCTCTCGTAGGCAAAATCGTATACATGTATGTGTTTGTCACTTTTTAGTGACGCTCGTTTCCATTTCATCGAGTTTTCGCTTCAATAGATAAATCAAATCAGCAAGTTTCATAAAATGTATCAAAATTATCAGACCAGCGCAATTTTCCCTGAAAAATAATGAAAATTCGTGTGAAGTAACCGAATTAACGCGACTCTACACTTCTTTTCCCTATCAACCCAACCTTAATAAATAAAGAAGTCTCCATCCTACCAGACCCCTGATTGCCGCTTCTGTGAAGTATTTCATTTTAATTTACGACGGGGTGGCCGATACACACCGCGCCGTACTACGAACTACGAATACGTTACTGCTGCTTCGGTCGCGAGCTCGTAAGCGTGAGGAAACTCCGCAAAGCGCAAATACGAGGCTGTCCGTAAAATAAGGTCTCCAAGGTGCTGCGGTCGCGAGGAACATTTTACGTGAGATCCGGGAAAACTGGCGTGTAGCCTGGTTTTCCTACCGCCAAATCCTCACAATGCTGCATTCTCTGCCACACTTAGTCTCGGCATGGCAGCCTTTGTCGATGAAGCATCCGCTCGCCGCACCCGCCAGGTGTGATTTACGCTATATAATAAGTTTTTTGTGCCAAGAACAAAACCTCGGTAGAAATTCATTTTCAGCCACTTGAAGATGTACGGAAAACAGTGTATCAGTGCGAAAACGCGCGCAAATCCTGCAAAAAAATTAAAAGCGTGCTGGACGGCTATCAGTTTCAGTTGAAAAAATTGCCAAAGTGGAAAGAACAATTATTGCAAATCGACGGGTGATGGTTCGGGAGCTCTGTGATATGATACCTGATATCAGTACCACTATTGACAAGATTTTGACAGAAAAAATTGGGAGACCACAAAGTCTGCCCAAGGTGGGTCCCAAAATGCTCACCGAAGTTCACAAACAGCAATGGGTTGAAGCAGCCCGCGAATTCCTTGAGTGCTACGACATCGATGGCGAAGAATTCTTGGACTCAATTGTGACTGGGGACGAGACCCGTATACACTACACAACTTCAGAGACAAAATAACAATCCCAGTGGCATTGTTCAGATTTGCCGAAGCAAAGTTTAAAATTGAATTACAGAGTGGAACTCACACCTGGCGGGTACGGCGAGTGGAGGCTCCATCATGAATGGCTGCCACGCCGAGACTAAACATCACAGAGAATGCAACTTGGTGGAGATTTGACAAGGAGAAACCAGGCTATACGCCAGTGTTTGAAGGATTGCACGTAAAATCATTCCTCGCGACCGCGGCGCTTTGGAGACCTTATTTTACGGACAGCCCTAGTATCGTCATACATTCCGTTCGGTGCAGGCTTTTCACACGTGTTTGATAATTTTGAATGACACGTTATCGGGTGTTGCGCGGCGAAGTGTGGAAATGAACGAGGCATACAGGGGAATATAAAAATTTCAATTTTGATTGCCTTCACTGTCATCTTTGGGGTGCCATTCAGAGTTACCTTTTGGGAAGAGATGAGTGCGCGCGAATGTTATATACTCTAAATTATTTCGCCGTTGAAACCACTTCAGAATTAAAATGTTGCTTGAAATAGCTTTAGTATTAATTAGTGACTTTTAAAGAGAGTTGGGTATATAAGTCACATACTTCCCAATCTTACCCTTCTTTTTCTTTTTCCCCCTAAGTCATTCTGCTTGGGAATATTTCTAACCTGTTCCTTTTCCTACATACTTCCTACATACACACCTACCCACCTACATACTTCCTTCTAACTACACATGCAAATCAGTGCAGTAATAACTTCAAACAAGCAAGCAGTGTATTACCAAGTGTCTATGTGTATTCTATTTATATCAAATGCTAAATTACGAGTTTATTAAAAGTATTCATATTAAAACTGTTGGTATCATACAATCTGTGCACAGATTGAAACATTTTATGTGGAATGTGAATTCTTATGTGGACTCCCATCAGTCCTGCCTGCTACAGTAAATCTCCCTACACATTCCTAATTGGGGAAGTCATAACCCTACTTGCAGGGGATAGTTGGGAGCAATTGGAAAATAAATTGCGATAAAAGAATATGGATAAAAGTCGTCAAAACTTATTCCACTCAAGCCGTGTTGAAAAATCGTTATTTTGATATATGAAAAATGCTTTATTTAATTAATAAAGTTTTAGTATCAAATTTTCAACTTTAAAAAAAAAAAACAAAAACAACAATTAAACTTTTCTTTTAGAACTTTCATGTTACTGATCACTCTTAAGAGCGTTTAACCAGCCAGCGGCCGAAAATCCACATTTCGTCGAAAGATGTTCTTACGATCGTCCAGGGCGGTTCCAATGAGAAAGATTAATTATTCTCCGTACTCCGTACCAAATTTGCTTTAATTTATACCTACATCCAAAAATGCTGAAAGGTGTGATGATGATATTAAAATTATGTACTTTTTTAATTATTTTTTGATCATAAGTATTTATCATTTTTTAATAATGTCTAAGCAAAATAAGAATGTAAAAAATTCTGAAGTATATTAGTTTGTAAGTGCGCAAATTAATACACAAACTGATAAATTTTCATCAAGAAACACATGTACGTATATATTTTTTAATGATTTTATTTAAACAAAAATTAAAATTTAGAAACATCCGTTCACCAGATAATGAATTGATTTATTTTACAGCATGATTATATGATTTGAAAAGGCTATTGTAAAATACAATTTTTTTTGGAAAATTTAACAAATCTGCCAACGACCTATGGTATAACTTTATTATAAGTACTAAAAATAAACATTTTTTCTCAAAATATAAAACATACGTTTACTATGTAGATAAAAGAACAATCTTTCGAAATCAATTTATAATTTATGTGGAAAAGAGTAAAAACATCTAAAATCTGATTTAAAAATGACATATTTCTGGTTTTCCCTCTTAAGACACCATTGTTTTACCAAAAACAATATTAATTCTATGGATTTTATGGCAAACGTGTACACGATATTTGTAATAATAATTACTTCCGTAACATCGAGGAAGGTAATGAATTTTCCAAATAATCGTCGATTTATGATGGTAATACAAGCTCCGGGAGCAGGTGGTAAGCTTTTACCTATTTCCTTCCTTCCTCCTCACAATTCCACCCTTCACCTATTTTCTCATTCTGCTAAGGAAAAGGGGCGAGTACTCATCGTGGAATATGTTCACGAACGGGACGCAGAACAGAAATGTACAAAAAATCCAGATGAATGAAAGAAGGATCAACTTAGGTCTTCTTTCTTAAGGACCCTCTACCAATCAACCACAAAAAATATGACAACAGTCCTAGAAAAAACATTTCGAATTGAACTTTTTTTTAAAGTAATGTCTCTTTACGCACGCTTGACTTGGGGAGTAATCTGGTGAATTACGAAAAGTGTGATCGAGAGAGGCGAACGGAAGTTGAGAGGGAGATATAAGTTAGTGAAGATAGAAAGAAAAAGAGTTACGTTTCGTATATTACTGTAGGGGCAAGAGAGAGACGTGGGAGCACACATTTTCTTTCTCTCTTTCTCTCATAGTCATTTCGTATATCTAAGACACAGTGCAGGCCTATTGTCTGTATCACACTGTAGGAGCAAGAGAGAGCAGCTCTTCTTTTATAAGTAAGTGAAGTTTTACTTCAGTCGCGTGGTCTAAATTAGACTGGCTTTTTTCATATGAATACCGCACAAGAGTTCTAACTGCTCCCGTCTGGAGCCAGTAAGACTATGGCATTCCCAATTGGGATATGTTGTGAGGCTAAAGGTATTGAGGAGGGGAAGGATATAGGGAGAGGAAGGTGGGGAAGTACCTGGCTATTTAGATCTGGTCACCAAACACGGCTAAAGCCATTTCAAGCAACGTTTCAATTCTGAATGGTGGTCTTACATCAGGGCGATACTGAGAGTATCTTCCACTCTGGAACGTGCCGCAAATATACTATTATTTATTATTTCAAATGAGTAACACAAATTAATCAAATAAAAATTATTTGCCACGCCGGGATTTGATACCGCGTCCTTCGGATTGCGAGTCAAGAGCCTTACCGCTGGATTACGCCGTCACATGTATACTCTCACCCCGAATCGTACCACTTTACTCACCAATCACATTCACCTTATTTTGTTTATTGAACCACGTTCACCTTATTTTAAATTGTATATCTTTACGTTCACTTCAAATGGAATCACTTTACATTTGCACTTCGGATTGTGCCATTTTACTCTCACTTAATTTGTACCACTCTACTTTCATTTCGAAATTTTCTTTTATATTGAACTGAACCATATTCACCTTATTTCAAATTACATATCTTAACGTTAACTTCAAATGGTATCAATTTACATTCACACTTCGGATTGCGTCATTTTACTCTCACTTACTTCGTACCACTTTACTCTCACTTAATTGAAAGTACCACTTCCATCTCATTTTGTGCTAAAGAATCACATCTTCCACAAATATTCCATCAGTCTGGATACCGGTGGCTTACACATAACACATATTTCGCGGAAAAGGTAGCAGCAGGCTTGGACCATTTTTCTCAAGGAGTATGAGATTATTTTATTCCCGTCGTAAATCACAGGTGGCGCTGCGCTCGTGCACTTTTATTGGCTTCGTTTAACGCTGGAGCATATCATTTGGTGGAATAGTATGTTAAGTAGTATTATTTACATTTTACATGGTCTTAATAGCACCGACGTTCATGTGCAATGAAGAAAGACCAAGTCTCGATATTTAGGAGTTTGCTTTTCTCTAAAGGCTTTCTTTTGTTTTTGTTTTACACGTTCCGCTTTCCCCGTGATGATAGCCAACCGACGCTCATTAAAAAGATTTTCGTTCTGGACTTTTTACTTCTGGGGCGAATCAACTCCGTGGATATTCTAGGGTGTGAAAAGGACCAAGCAACAACTGCGCGATACAACATTGAAAAGGTAAAGCTAGAATATCTACCAAATTTAGTACTTTACCAACCAAGAGTACCTAATCAAAGTCAACTTTTTTATCTTCGCACGTTTTCAATGTTGTGTTTTTTTGGTTATAAAAGACACTGATTTTGTAATTTAGGTCGCATTGTCGTAAATCTATTATTTTAGAAAATATGCATGACAAAACAGTTAAAGACCTAAGTTAAAGACAGTGCAGTTGGGGAAGGGGGGGGGGTGGAGGGCTCAACTGTCACGGAATCAATAATACGATTAAAATTATATACTAATATTAAAATTATTTTTTATAGGCACGTAGGATGATATTATAATGTAATAATAATTAAAAATTTTAAAATCATTGAATTTAATGTAGATCTGAATGTAATGGAATCTTTAAATGCAATTTTCATACACTTCCCGAACTACCGGAATATGTGAATTTTCGCACACGTGATAAAAATGATACAATAAATACAATAACAAAAATTAACCATTATTAAAGTTTACTTTCCTTTATTAGTACGTGACTTCATGAGTCTTTTTAGACCATATTTATGTACCTGCCCACGCCCTCACTGTGCGCTCTCAACGCCCCCTAATTTTCTCTGGGTCTTCCACTGCCCCCCTGAAAGTCTCAAACGCCCACAAGTGGGCGTTATCGCCCACTTTAAGAACCTGTGCTATAGATGTATGTGTTTGTCTCTTTTTAGTGTCGGTCGTTTCCGTTTCAAATCACAACGGTGCTAAAGAAGTTTTCACTTCAAAAATAAAGCAGTACCCTATACAGAAAAAGTAGCCAACGTCTTCTTCTTGGCGCCTTCATATATATATTATAATAAAGCTACTCTGGAAGCAATATCATTTGCCATCGTGGACATCCTCGTTACTACTGCAAAGCGTGCCGGAATGTTCGAGACGTGACTGACTAACTCGTTTGTAGATTCTAGCGCACTCACTCAAAGCTCTGCGACAATATAATAATATTTTCACTCTTATTATGAGAACACAAATATTTTAAAGGCAAAAAAAATCCTGTAATAACTAAATTAATAAATAGATAGTATTGTGAACAGAAAAAAATGGTTTTCTAAATTTTTCCCATTTAATACTTAAATTAAAACCAAAATTTCCCCTGAAAACTTTGTATCTAGATACTTAAATACTTTACCTATTTAATTATAAAGCTTATTTTTTAATTAACCTTTTTTTAAATAAGTCGAATAGGTTACTTGCATCACATTTAAAAAAAAAAATTCCGGTTTAGGTAAATATTCTAAGATATTCTGGCGATTTTTTGAAAATTTCAATCCGAAAAATCATACCATTTTTTATAAACCGAAAAGACGGGACATAATTTTACGAGTGCGATAAAACGATAATTACGTAGCCGAAAATCATTTAAAAAAAGAACGTTTTCCACACGAATAGAAATAAATTGTACGGGGTTTTCTTCGTAACATCCGTAAAAACACCGCCATCTTTATCAAAAAATCAAACCAAAGGATAAGTTCGCATAGAATAAACAATAAATCTAGTGAACGTAAAACGAAAATTCAAAAAATGTTGCCATATAAAAAAAAATTAATCAGTGTGGAATTTTACAAAATTAAGGGAACATAATCGGAGACGGGACATTTTGATGTAGTTACGTCACGAGCTCAAATAATGGATTTATTTATTTAAAAATAAAAAACTATGCATTTCTAAAAATTCGTTTTCGTAATATTAGTAAAAAAATCTATCCACACGATTTTTTCCAAGTCGTTATGAAATCTATGCAAGTGGCCTATTGTCCAAAGAAATGTCGAATATTCTTCTGTTAAGTAGGTGGTACCACAATTTAAAAATAGGCGATTAAAAAAGTCCGAATAAGCACGAAAATTTCACATTTTAAAAAACGATCATTACCGAACAATTACATCGGCCACCATCTTGAAATGGAAGCGGATCTTACAAAAAAAATTCCAGATAAACAAAATGCAAAACAGTCGAGGATTTCAAGTAAATCTGAATAAATGAGTCAGAATAACAAAGAATGTACGTGACGATGATAAATTTGAATGAAAAAAGCAAAGTGAACCAATACAGAGTTGAACGGCGGTCTTTCTTTGAATTCAATGTTTCATCCTTTCTTTCACATGGGCGTGTCATACATGGTTTTACCGGTATACTATGAGCATCCAAAGTTTAAAACTTGTCTCCACTGATGATCTTAGTATCGTATTCTGCTGACATTTCGTGTTTACATCACCTTTGTATATACTAGCTTTTATCATAAATACTTCACTTTTTTATGTTAGGTCTTATATAAACCTCGCATATTATTTAAATATTGCTTAAATATTTTATTTTTGTTATTTTTAACATACTGATATCCTCCTATGAACCATTGTATCATGTATCACTTGAATGTAAAAGCCAAATGTATGGCGTTTAAATAAATAAATAAAATGACGTGAAGTACTTCACCGAGAATACTGGGTTTCGTCCTGCGCATTGCGTCGAATTTTAGAGACACCCGGATTCTCACAGTACTATTTATTCAATGCATTGGTCAAGAGTAGGCTTGAGAGTGGTCGGTGGTTGCACTACGCGGAGTATTCCCTCACGTTGGAGAAGGTTCAGAAGAAATTTCCGAGATTTCTCTACCTGGAGGAGTATTGCTGCTACCTGTGGCTCTATCCTACCAAGTCTCTCTTGCACGGAATGAACCATAGACGAGTCAGAAAAGATGTGCATATTGTATATAATATTTTTATCAGACTTGGTTCTTGAAATGTTTAAAAAATTTGACTATCATGGAGAGCATTAGCTTCTATGTTTCCGATGGTTATCTCCATCACCGACAGCGTGGACTGCTTTATCTTCAGGCCTGCAGGACTAACTTGCCAATGTTGATGCTGGTGCAGTGGGGTTGCTATTAAATATAATCACTTCGGATATTGATATATTTAACATCAACGAAGCAGAATTTAGACGTAAAGCTTTGTTGCTACTAGCGCTTATAAGATCTGCTTTAATATATTTACCTCCTCGCTGAAACCTGTTCAGGAATTACCACGGCTGATAGGCGGATAATGGTTGCTTGGCAGTTGTGTAGGGTTATGAGCGCATTTTTCAGTAGGGCACTTATTGTTTTCCTTGTGTACAGTTTGTCAAATAAGAGTAGAAAACATAGGAGGGCGCCACTGTTGTTCAAATGGCAATATTAAAAATATGACTCACGGTGGAAATGAAAAGCTGTGTAACCTACGTTTTTTATATTTTAAACTAGTGAGTTCCCGGCATGCGTTGCTAGGCCTCTAATAAATAAATTGTTTCTCCCTGCGTGTCTTTTCCCATTCGTCCCGTTCGCCTTCCATCTCTCTTTTCCTCTCCCATGTCCCCTTCCTCTCACGCGTTCCCCCTCCGTCTTTCCCGCCTTC
The DNA here is from genome assembly GCA_917563855.2 of Limnephilus lunatus. Classification (NCBI taxonomy): domain Eukaryota; kingdom Metazoa; phylum Arthropoda; class Insecta; order Trichoptera; family Limnephilidae; genus Limnephilus; species Limnephilus lunatus. Next base: position 57,705,270 of record OU830599.1, read on the forward strand.
CCTCTCCACTCTCCCGCAAACCACCTTGCCGTGATCCCCAACAAAGTAAAAAAAAAATTTCATTGCAATACAGATTAAACATTGCAATTAGAATTGCATATAGGTGTGAGGGAGCGGACGCGCGGATCGGCAGAGACGGGGGACGATGAAATGAAAGGCGTCTATCGATGTATGAGTCAGTCTTTATTGCTGCTACGTAGCGATGGTGAATTTGGTGTAAAGTAACAGTGTAGACAGGAGCAATGATGATGATAAGGCTCGTAGGTGTTGCAGTGATGTAGGTCGGTGATGCAGTGGTGTAGCAGACCTCGGGTCTGCATGTCGCCAGCATGTAGTTCTGCACCGTGTTGGTGGAGAAGACCTTGACGTCCAGGATCGATGCTCGACGCAGTGAGTCGCGGAGATGAGCTGCGGTGAACCTGAGGAGTTGCTTCGCACGTGACAAGAAGGCCCACCGCGGGACTTGTCGTGGGCAATTGTGTTTCTTGAGAGATGTTGCGTCCTCGAAGGTTGATGATGCACCGGCACAGGATCCGGCACGTCACCGTGGACCTGGCGGTTACCGCACTGGAGCGTTATCGCTTGATGCACTGTCTATGTGTGTTAGTGAGCTGTTACTGATACTAGAGACTAGAATTGACTGACTGACTAGCGCTGTGTCGCTGCGCTATATATAGCCGACCATGTGAGTAGCTACCCGGAACGCCAAGTAATATTGTTGCGTGCCCGCGCAAAAGGGAGAGGCCTCTCGAACCTTCCGCGGCTGTAACTATGCAACTGCTGTTGAGTCGAGGCCTTTCGATGTGCTTCCCGAAATGTGTAGCTGTGTGCGGCGTGAAACACTACCACTGCAGGTAGGTTGTATAATTCGAATATGCTGGCTGTATCAGTGGCGTGACTGTATTGTGGCTAAAGGGGGCGACCGTTCTGGTCGCCACAGGTATATTATACCCTTGCAATTTTGTGTTGCAACATAACAAAGAATAACGATATTGTAATAAAATGAGCACACTTTAGAAATTGATCATATTTATTTAATATTAGCTTAAGTACCTAGCGTTGCCCGTGTTTAGAACATGTCTCTAATTTTAGATCTGAATATATTTAACTAATTTAGATCTAATAGTAGTGTAACTAAACTCACCATTCGTGATTCTTCCTTACTACCTACTGTTTAATTCAACATTAATACTAAATTAAATTAAATCACTCTTTAAAACACCATTTAATCAATTTTATGTCATTAAGTAGGGACCTTAATAACAGTGCTTCTACAATTTAATTTTTTTTTCTTTTAGTACAATTTTTAAAAAAATGTTATTTACACTGTTCTATAAATTCAGTGTCATTGCGCTTTAAAATAATATTTGACAATTACATTGGAGCTACCAGCCTAAAATTTTGTAATTCCATTTTAAATATTTTCTACTCTTAATTGACAGACTATATATACTTTAGTAATGTTCTTAAAACGAATAAATTAATTGAAAATTGATAAGGAAATTAAAAATCTTCTCTTCCTACTGCTGCAGTAAAATGTCGTGACGTTTAGTTAGTTAGTTTCAAATTGAGTTAATGGGTGTATTCAAATGAAGTTTGCAACCCAAGTGCATAATATAGCGCCTCCTCCATTACATTGAACGTACCAAGTCGGAGACAGTAGCGGTAACGGCACACGCGCTAGCAGTGGATACAACAGAGAGACGCGCGGTGCATCTGTGGAGTGCCACGTGTGCAGAATAGTGGAATACGCTGGACGTCCTATGAGATCTAGCGGAGTGGATTAACGCGAACGTAATGCACGTGTCTTCGGTAACTGCTCGGGCGTGACAGGCACCTGGAATGTTTCATTTCAAAACAAAAGGTGTAAAAACATGATTTAGAAGTATGAAGATGGGTACCATTATAAAGCAAAAAGTTCTGATCGCGCATTATTATGGGATTGGTTGGGTATTGCATTCACAGACTTAGTGGGTAGCATAATATATGTCAAAATCCTGATTTTATCCTACCTACCTAATATTCCCATCCCAAAATGTCACCATGAAAAAAGGCAATTGTTGCAAGAAGAAGAGGTGACAGTGTGTTTATTGGAAGATCAGTCTAAAATAATATCTCAGACAGGGCGCATAATAATAATAATAATAATATTTGGACGATTTATGTAGCGCCGTTTTTTAAGAATATTACGATTTTAAAATTAAAGATTACATCTAGTGAAGTGTACACCAAACCTGGAGATCAGTGAGGCCCCGTCTGCAACTGGTGAGTCCTATTTTCCTTTTCCGTTCTGGGCTTATCTTATTGTTCAAAAGCCCAGATCTGAACCATCGAATGAATATCCACAGAGGGAATTTCATATTATAAATTGCGTTTCGGCGTGGAAGGCGTCTAGATATTATCTTCAAAAATAACATATATTTTTTTAAGAGCTTAAAAACTTCAGATGTTTAAGGGGAGATATGTAAGAAACCGGTAGAAATTCGGGTAGCGGCGGCTTAAAATGCTTGTCTAATCCAGGTTTACATTTGCAATACAATTACAAGATTCAAAAGGGATGAAGATCTAAGATGTTTGGCAAGTGTAAGCGAGATGGATTGAGGCTTTTGGGCTAAATGGACTATTTTTTTTTTAATTTGTATGGAAGGCACTTCTAGTTTTCTTCTTTATTCTATGAGTAGAATGATGAAACTAAATAGATAAAATATTAAATTATTTAATAAAAAAATATATCTAATCAAATATACTTTTGAAGTTAAAACTTCTTTAGCACCGTTGTGATTTGAAACTCAAATAAACGAAAAATGGCGACACTAAAATGAGACAAGTACATACATCTATAGAATTTAACTTGCGAGAAAAAGAGATAGTATATTCGGAAACCTCTATGTGCAGTGCTTCGTAGCCTAACAGTGTCCTCTTTGTGCGGTGCTTTGAAGCCTCCTAACTCATGTCTACTTTAATTTAGAAGATTTCACTTCTACCGCGTGTATACGGCACACTCCGAGTTGTTTTTATACTGACAATTCTTGATGGGATTTCACTATAAAACAATTATTTTATAAACTTGAAACTTTTAAGGGGAAATAGTTTTAATGTAATATATCATTCGTAACCTTACCTAAACAAACCTAATATATCAACCTGTTCTAACGTAACCTAACCTACCTAACCTACACTTACCTAACTAACTAAATTGCATAAAATATTCAATTTAAAGTTTCTATATTATTCACTAGCCGGGTTACCCGGCTTCGCTCAGGACAACATTCGAGAGTATTCTGGAATGTTCCACAACGATGTTCCCGATTCTCTATTTTCGAAGATTCCATTACATACTCCGCCACTCCTTCTAGAACTTTCTAGAGCTCTATGGAACATTCTAGAATTTTCCTGAAGACTGTTCTAGAAATTTCAAGAGGGCGAAACTTCCAACCCTTATATCTTCAAAAACACGCCCTTTAGGTAAAAACGGGAAGCGTCATCCCGGAGGAGGGATAGAGATCTACCACACCATATAAATCCTTTGATCGTACCGGGACTCTTTTCTCAATTTTTGCGCGCCGCACGTTTTTTTTACTTTCTTTTATAATATAATATTGATTATATCGAAAATCAATCGATCAATGGAGAATGAAACAAATTTTGTGGAACAAAGGTATTTATCAAAATTCATATAATATAAACGTTGTTAGTAAAGCAACACTGCAAAGCCAATTGAACATTTTAATTTTCAAGAAAAATATGGAAGGATTTGGAAAAATGTGAGATAAGAAAAGGTTTCAAAATAGTTATTTTATGTAAAGGGCAGGTTGTATCAACTCTCGTTAACGGTTGACATATTCACAAATTAAACATTTGGAGTATTATGAAATTTAAAAGGTTCCTTGTTACCATCAGCTTTTCGGTCTGTCGGCATTTGGTTTATATTTTATGGCTTAGTTGCCAATAATGTGACGGTTTATGAAAAATTTAAATTGAATATGGTTTAGTCAATTTATTTAAATACTAGTTTCTAAAACTCCTATTTTTGCGACGAAGAACCTTGATGCTGGTTGTTGAATCTTCACTTTTCGTGTATTTTTGAATCTCTGCCAGGTCGACTCTCATGAATGGGTTAGTTCTTTTCTCATCGTCAATCGTAGAAGGAACCTAAAATAATGGATTCAACGAGTTTAAGATATTTACCACTGCAGACCCATCAATCATAAAAATCACGAGATATTGAATTCTTAACAAATCGGTTTCAATTTTGAAAACGAAAAAATTAAAATTATTTTCTAACTAAATGAAGACAATATTATAGAAACTCAATGGAAAATCTGGAAACAGAAAAATCAGAAAGAGATATTTGCATCTCTGGGAGAGTGAGTCCATCCATTGAGTTTCGCTAATATTGTCTTCATTTAATTAAATATTACAATTTGAGGTTTTACTCATGAGGTTAAAAAAAAAAAAAAAAAATTCTGTTTATATAACATTTATGGGTTATTACTCTTTAGCTTGTCTAAATTCTTCACACTATCAGTTCCAATTTTGTAAGTAAAGTGATAGTTCACGAAACCAGAGTTACACAGGACACACACCCAACCAAAAATAGTATTTTTGATTGTTTTACTTCATACGTAGGCGTAGCATGTAAAAATATATATGCGAAAATGAAAAGAAAAAAAATCTTTTCTCAAAATTGTAATTGTTTTGTGTTGTAACTGTTCTATTTTGCCATGGAACCATTTTTTGTATATTTAAATTCTTCATAATTAGATTGTTATTGAAAAACTATAATTAAAAAAATATATATGTTCATGGTATTTCTCACCGTTGGTTCATTCTTTTCCTTTTTTATCAGGGCCCACTCCAGTTTTTGCGCTATATCCTCATTCTCAGGCTCCACCTTCTGCGCGAACTTCAGGTTGGTAACGGTGTACTCGTGACCGCAGTACACCAGCGTGGTGGGCGGCAGGCGGGCTAGCCTATCGAACGTGTCCTTCATTGCATCGGACTTGCCCTCGTAGAACTTCCCACAGCCGCCCACGAAGAGACTGTCACCTGACAAATATAGACAAAAGTTATGAGAACATTGCCCTGCACAGCGTCCAGTTTGCCTTCGGAGAACCTCGTTGAATCGCCCACGAAGGTATTGTCACCTTATACGGCTGCAAGAGTTATTATTTATCCCATGGTATCAATTCAAAGCCATTCTTAGGGAAAATTTTCAAACGTCATCTATCAAACCCATCAGAGGAAATTAAAAAAAGGCTTTGTTAATATGCGCCAGGATTGCCAGCAAAACTGACTGACATCAAAACTCATAAAACACATTCCAAATGACCAATAAATAAATTAAGTGATTGAAGAAGAAGATAACAATTAACGCCAACCGCTCGTGGAGAAACTGAAAAAAAAACATTTGGCGACGCAATCGCTATCCACAGGAAAGGAACTTGTGAATTTCATTGACGGTCCGCACACAGGTCATGAGCCGCTACCACGGCAACCTGTCAACAGGCAACTGAAACGCGACGGCTGCAGTGACTAGCAGCGCACGGACCTGTCAAGTTTTCAAGTAATTTGTGATATGTCAAATCAGAAATATATAGATTTTTTTCAAGAGGTTGATAAATTGTGTTGTGCCGAATTATCAACCAGTTTTCGGTTTTTCCATGAGCGAAGACCCTAACAATCGAAAATTAAATTATGAAAGATATATTATATTACATATAAGCCGATATGCTGAAATAGGCAAAGCCAAAAAACGCTTCCCCTGCTTACGCTAGATTTGACACTAGCATCAATGTTTAACCATGCTTGGTACTTGTTCATACTTTTCTGACCCATATGGTATATCGGACGATTCCCGGAACCTGGATTAAAATAAGAAGCTGGTAAAAAAAATCATATTCACCGGTGAACACAAGTCCCGGTACCGAGTACAGACCCCGTCTCTGCGGTCTGATGTAATAGCTCATGTGACCCCTGGTGTGGCACGGGGTATTGATGCACTCAATGGTGGTCCTGCCCACCTGGAAGGTGGTCTGGTGTTCCACCATGTCGGTGAGGTAAGGGATGCGAGAGTCACCCCCATAGATCCGCAAGTTGGAATCCCTCTCTATGAGGCTTCTGTTTGCGCTGACGTGGTCGCTGAGAAATAATTGGGGACATTTAGGGTAAGTGCTCGAAGGTTCTAAAAGTTACTTATTTACTAAAGTTACTTATTTGAATATTCCATCAATAACACAGCTTTACAAAGAGTCACGGAAATGAGAGATTTTGGAATTATTTTGGATGAAAAACTAAGTTTCGAAAATCATATCAACCAAATTGTGAACAAGGGTATATTAACACTAAGCTTCGCATTAAGCACAACCAAAAACTTTAAATCCATGCAAGCCATTAAATTATTATATATATCTCTAGTTAGAAGCCAAAAAACACAAAAAATCACATTAACAACATTGAGCGAATACAAAAAACATTCTGCGTTTTATAAATTTCAAAATTAAATATCCCACTAGAAGACTTTAAATATATATTTTTTAAATATTCTAAAAATACACACACTAGAAGACAGACATAAAATAAACGACTTAATATTTTTATTCAAAATACTTATTTTAATTGAATTTGCTCATAAGACAAATTGATCAAAATATAAGTAGGTAAGTACATAATAATAATAATATGTGCAATAAATATTATTACGATATTCTTAAACTTTGTCGGATAACAATACTTTGTGGTATGTTACAGTATAAAAATACACAGTTTTTATAAATTGCGAATATAATCAAGGGATTTTCCAACTAGTGAACTTATTGATAATTTTTTTTGAAATGATGGGTTTTAAAACTATTTGAAAAAAAATTATATTCTAAATTTTTTTAAAGAATCTGGAGTGTCCTCAACACGAAGTGTAAGACCTAGAACATTTGGAGATGTATGTGTACCTAGATGCAGCATGCCATTATGAATATGTAGGCCCTAAACTATTTAAAGAATACCTAACTAACTAACCATCACGCCGTTTCCCCGCAGGGGTAGGCAGAGAGGACGGACCGCCAAGCAACTCGGTCTTGGCACACACTCCTTGCTTCGTTTACATTCATACACCGTCTCATACATGCTCTTCTATTATTCTGACTCCTTTATTCTCGGGCGTCCCCGACTTCTTCTACCATTCACATTTGCGTCATATATTCTCCTTACACTCCTTTCCTCGTTCATTCTCTCTACATGCCCGAACCATCGGAGCGTTCCTTTCTTGATCTTACTCATTACGCTTACATCAGCCTTGCATTCTTTGCGGATCTTCGCGTTTCTCACACGATCAAAAAGAATACCTGATATTCATTATTATTTTTAATTGATAAACTAACGTTTAAACAAGATTTTTATGCATGGCACAAAGGGTAGATAACAAATATTATAATCAATAATTATCAGCCTGAAACACTCATCTACATTGAAAAAATCATTGCCGGTCAGGGAGTCAGAGCTCCTGACCGGCAATCAGAGGGACACGGGTTCAATTCCTGTTGGCGGCCAGTATCTTTTCTCGGAAGATTTTTTCAATGTAGATGAGTGTTTCAGGCTGATAATTATTGATTACAATATTTGTAAAATACCTGATATAATAAAATTTGAGAAAACCTATCTCATATTTTTAAAACAACTTACGCCACATTTTTACAGATTGACTTATTCCATCGATGATTTTCAGATAAATTTTCTGTTGCTAATATTCTGCTGATATTCTTTTGCCATTATTACATGTATTTTTACTTATTGTACAATGTTTTGTATTGTACAATAAATAAATAAATAAATTTTGTAATATTTTGGAGTATTTTTGAAAGTATTATTTTATATTTTTATTACTTTGTATATGTACTACCTATAATCAGTATTATTTAATAATTATTTATCATAAGTACATTAATATTTCCAAATATATAGCATAAGTAAATAGACTAGCTCCCCAGTTAGACCCGAGATTATTTCTCTACTAAGTGGGTAAATTAAAACTTTTAATGAATTATGTGTTACATAATATTATTATTGTCTATATTCACTTTTCTAATTAACAATAAAAAAAATCAATATTAACATTTTATACTATAATTTGAGTAAATTATAAATGAGTATCTATTTACAAATTATGAAGTACGTATGTACTGAAATTTGAGGTAAAATGCCTTAGACGATTTTCCAACTTTCCGTATTCTAAATATTTTGGGTACCTACTTATGCTTATCATAGAAATATTTAGAATATTAAAGTTGAATATTGTTCACTGGAAACCTAGAACATCTTATCGCATATCCATTTAGAAAATATAGATGCCTAAACGATTTCCTTCATTAGAAATTTACAAAGCAAAGTTTAACCCCATTTTCAAGTGCTGGCGTTTCAAAAGGTGTAAAAAGCACGCAAATTAAAGGTCATTTTATATATTTATTAAAATTTATACCTGTGGTGATGTGTTGACAAAACAGCTTGAAGTCTGAGATCCTCATTGACTAGAATGTGAACTAAATTATTTACGTCTCCAGGGTCTATTGCAAAAGCAATTTTGGTGCTCAAATCAATCAAGAGATATGAGTAATTATCTTTCAAGACCGGAATTACCATCACCTTAAGATATCCATATCGTTGTTCAGTTATGATTCTGTGGGACCTTATATGAGCTTCTGAAATGACAAAACATATATTTGAATATTAAAGGGAATTAAACAGATAACCGAAGCATAGTAAGGCAGTCCGAGGTAATTAACCCTTAAATCAGCAACTTCGTCTGACATAGGCAGACTAATAGAACCTAAACGAAAGCCAAATACTAAGTTTGGAGATCGTGCTTTCGGAGTATCTGGGCCTAAGGCTTAGAATATCTCTCCGGAATTAAGATGCATTACAAGCCCAACAGAGTTTAGGTTCAAACTAAAAACCTACCTTTTTGGGCTTTCATACCCTTAACTTAAATATACCTCTCTGAGACTATCATACTTGTATTGCCTATGATATGTCTTAATTACACTTTTCTTACTGAATTTAAATTACTCGAATCCTTACACATCAATCTGACTCAATCACAGGAAGATCAAATCCTTGAACTACTGCACCGCCCACCATTAAATGTTGCTTTTACTTTCCAAAATACACTCATTAAAGAATATATTACATATTAATATATTTTTCAGGATTAAATAACATGTGTTCACGATTATGTCCTTTGCGTGCGAAATCTATCTAAATTTCTTTAAATAGACAATAAACAGTGTTAATTTCAAACGACCTCCCAGGTTAGTGTGGTCCTGTATTCATTCATTTTTAGGCAGCATCGCGTGCATTGGTCAACACATTGTTCATTTACTCGTATTTACGTGTCGGTGATCAATGAACCGGTGTATGCAATTTTTAGCAATAAGTTGTTTTTTAATTGTTTGTCTAGCTTGTAGTTTTTATAGATTTTAGACATGTATTATAAGTTTGTACAGCGCCCTTGAGGTGATTTTTCACAAAAACGGCGCTATACAAATATATAGCGCCGTTTTTGTGAAACGTAAAATGTGAGGTGGAAAGAAAGAGGAATTTCTAAAAAAGAACGTGTGTGCAGTTCACACGCGATAGAAGTGAAACCATCAGAAAACTAATCTTCGTGAGAATGAGACAAATTCCGAGAGTCAAGAGTAGGATAATAGGTAAATATGCATAGAGTCCACCTCACGGATAATACGAAACGTTCGTGTTGTCAAAGTTTGATGCACGGATAATATGGAATATTCCTTTTTTTAACTAATAGACAATCAAATATTATATTTGTTAAAAATACCAATCTTATAAAATAAATTCTCTTCAAAATAAAAACAAAAAGTACCTACTTCGAATTATTGGGTTGAGGTTCAAACTACAAAAGCTGCATATTATCATAATTCAGGAATCTATACATCCCATGTTTTTAAAATGGTTTGTTTGGCAAAGCAGGGTTTGTCTAGCGGGTATGTGAACTTATTCTAATACATTTCTTTCCATATTCTGCTGTTATAAATACAGGTACAAACTTGTCAATAATGCATTAACTTCGCAGGGTGAATAAGTAATTATTGTTTTATATGGCAATCATATTTTTTCTACGATTGGTAGCATTGATTGATTGTCTATGAAATGTTAAATATAAACGATAAGTATTAAAATGGCGTATCCGCATAAGTGAATTAATTTAAACAAAAATAAAATGTAACATGTATATTTTAACATACTTTTTCGTCTCCCCCGACATAAATACTCACTTTTCATGATAATAAAACTAAATTTAACGGTTTGAATAAAATATATAATTAAATGTATTAACCGGTTCCATGACAGTTCATCCTGCGACAATTCATGCGGCGACAGTTCATCCGGCGACAGTTCATCCGGCCGACAGTTCATCCTGCCGACAGTTCATCCTGCCGACAATTCATCCGGCGACAATTCATCCAGCCTGATCATTTAGAAGATTTTTTCTTCAAGTAAGTATGCAAAGAGGATATACAACCAAAATCGATATACTTATATCTGAAGGCATCTTGAGTGGAAATCCGCTGTAACCTAACCTAACAAATTAGTCAATTCACCCTAAAAAGATGGTGTTAATTTCAGATAAAAAGTTATATTATATGCAAGAAGGAATCTTTACGGTTTTTTGCTAAGCCGACTGCACGTATAAGTATGTCTTTTTTTGTTATTCACGCATGCTTCTTCGGAGAGTCGAAATTATTGTTAGTAAAAATATTTTTACAGCGGATTTCCACTCAAGATGCCTTCAGATATAAGTATATCGATTTTGGTTGTACGGCCGTTATCCTCTTTGCATACTTACTTGAAAAAAAAATCTTCTAAATGATCAGGCCAGATGAATTGTCGCTGGATGAATTGTCGGCCGGATGAACTGTCGGCAGGATGAACTGTCGGCAGGATGAACTGTCGGCAGGATGAACTGTCGCCGGATGAATTGTCGGGTCACAGTATTAACCAGTAAGCGGTTCAATACATAAATAATAAACCCAAAAATATTTTTCTCTAAATATAAATGAAAATGCGCCCGAAACACTCGTTTTGAATTTTATGTAATCATCTCAGACACCAGTGTATGAGTGTAACCCTACAGTATACCCCCGAAACATCCATTTTTAATTTTATAAAAATATAACAGACACCCGAAAATAGTAAATTCTTGATAATTTCTGTTTAATGGGAGGCGGGTATGGGTACCGGCCGCTCCGAGAACCATTCATCTGATAACCAACACCTCCGGGCCTCCTGGGTGGAGCCAATTAAAAAATAAATTATAATGAAATGTGTAAATTTTACGAAATGAAATTATTATCAAGATGTTCGGTTTTTCAATTTTCTGCAAAATTTGGCCTTTTTACCATTGCAAACTAATCTAATGTCATTGATATTGACTGAATCACCCATTTTACCTCTAAAAGTGGTAAGAGCTGGAAATTTTTGGACGAAAAAGTTGACAACCGGGTTCCTGATTTTTGTGGGATTCACTTCCTTTTCAGATTTACTCATTTTGTTTGAGATTTTTTTGAATTGACTTCTTTTGATATAAATTTAATCACATGGCCAATTAATTTAGAAAATTTACATGCAGGTTTTATTTGTTTTTATGACACGTCAAAGATAAAAATAAATGTTTTTTGGTAACCATGGCTTTATCAGGGTTCACTTTTTTTCAGAATTATAACAGAGTGATTTAATTTAAAGCCATAGAAGTTTAAAAAAAAACAAAAGTAGGTACCTACCTACTTCCATTCTACTTAATAATTAGGTTAAAGATTGAAAGGATATCCCTGCAAGATTTTAATTTAATGCATTTTTTTTGAAATTTGTAGAACACCATTTTAGTTTTAAGTTTTTCGTATTCCATATCATTGTTGAATTTATTAACAAAAAATACCGTTTGTTCTTAATCAAGTTCTGCTTTGTAATAATTATTTTTTAGTATATTAGTTTCGCCATCATAAGGCATTACCAAACTGTGAACATGGTTTAATAATGCAATTGAATGGCGGTAAAGCTGTCGTGCGTGATAATAATTACACAGCAGAATTTTTTTACACGTAAGCTTTTTTTAGATAAATTAATTAATAATACTACTACATGAAAAAATTTTTATAACGGTTTCAGAGAATTACTACAAAAATAAAAGCGTGTAAGGAGACATTCTTCTTCTTTCGTATGGTGGGGGGTCAGAGGGGGACATTAGGTCTGCGATCCAGTCTAGGGAATAAATGGAGCGAGAATTCGTTGACCACATGTTCGGTGGTCTGCACCGCACCGCATTCACACATCGCCGACTCTTTAGGCCCCATCTATGCACCACGTGAGCACAACGGCTATGGGTGCACTTTATCCTATTGATGGCGGTCCATAGTTTGCGAGGCAATGAGAACCCAGGCTGTCTCTCAGTGGGGTCTTGAACGAGATGGGTTTTTTTTACGTTGGCCGATTGCTACTCAAGCTTCCACCTATCTTCTGGAGTGAGAGGTGGTCTAATGGGTCTTTCTCCTTCTGTCCAAAAGGGTTTTTGAGACTCTAAGCGGCATGCCGGAGAGAAACGACATCATCGTGCAAAGGTATTGCGCTTTTTTGCAACGCCTTTTTAATAAGGAGAACATAATATGACATGATAGTGAATGCGTCGCCTCAGTTCTTATTTGTACAATAGACCATTTTAGTTTTTTCTTCAATCTCCGCTTTAAAATTAAAAATAAAGTATAAAAAATGGTAGTAATCACTTAACAAAGAATTATTTAAACTAATGAGACCTTTTTCTTTACGGAAATAGCTTTATCTTAAACAACCTATCATAATGTTTCAATGAAATAATGAAAGAAAACCTTCTCCTCCTGTAAAATATTCTAATGGCCTGTTGGACAAATACGAACTAAGGCGACGAATGGTAAAATAGTCGGAGACACCAGCGAAGGTCGTGGCACGAACAAGTTACAAGTGTCATGTCAAGAGTCGGAACAAATTCTCCCAGGGTTCACATTCTCTTCCTACGTATGTGGAGAAACTGTGTGATGTTGTAGACTAGGACTGAAGTGGTAGATACACTAGGTATCAGTCTGCTAAAAGACCACTATTCAGAATTGAAACGTTGCTTGAAACAGCTCTAGCCATGTTTCGTGACCAGATCTGAATATTCAAGTACTCTCCAACCTTCTTCTTTCACATTTCATTCCCTTCCCCACTCTGTTCAGCGTCAAAATGGGAATGCTATAATAGTACCACTAACTCTTGACATTTGGAAGGAGTTGATACTCACGAGCGGAATTCAAATAAAAGTAATAATAAATATCTCTTTTAGGTTACGTTATATAAACAAAATTAAAAAAAGAAAAACGAGTGTGCTTTAGACTTTAGACCACACGACCATGGGGTGACCTATGGCCCTGGGGTGACCTACGACCGTGTGGTAACCTACGACCATGGGATGACCTACGTCCTTGGGGTAACTCACGACCTTGGGGTGACCTACGACCTTGGGGTGACCTACAACCTTGGGGTGACCTACAACCTTGGGTTTTTTTTTTTTTACATTAACTCCACACAGGAGGCCCCGAGGAAAATAATTTCTCTCAGGGCCTATGTCATCTTTGCGGATGCTGTGTGGAGGGTATTTTTGAGGAAAGGAAGGAGTAAACATGGGTCTTGAAGAGACCCATGTTGTAGGAGGGGGGAAACACAGAGGCCGGTAAATCGTTCCACAGCCGAGCTGTTGAACTCAAGAACGAGTCGTAAAAACGACCCGTTCTCATGTGACTAATGTCAACAGTGTACAAATGTTGGGCACATGTTTGGTGTGTTTCCCGACTCTGCACCGGTGCCGAGTGGATCAATGACGCTACTTCCTCGGAGCATCTTCCATTGTAATACCGGTAGAACAAGGACAGTATTCCCACCTGACGCCTGTGCTCTAAAGGTTGCAATCCGTATGTTAAGATAGGAGAATCTATCAAACGGACCGCCCGTTTCTGCACAGAGTCAAGGCTTTTGTTTTAGGTATTTTGGAGCTCCAGACCAGAGGTGGTTGCCGAATTCAACCGTGGGGTGTACTTGCGATTTGTACAGGGTTAGCAGTTCTGTTGTTTACTATTAAAGTGTCTGCGGGCCCTGTACAGTAGGGTGTATCGATTTTTAACTTTTTTTTTGTTTACAAATTCCAAGTTTAAAAAAAGTTGCTACTAGGCACCACATCTTATCACAAAAAAATTTAGATTTTAAAAAATAATTTTAGGTCTCCCGCACAAGGCTTAAAGTTTAGAAAATTTACTAAAAAAGTCAATTTTTACAAAAATATTTAAAGAATCTAAAACACTTTTATTATAAGCTGCAAGTTAAAATTCCTCTAACAATAAGTACCAAAAACGTTAAAAAAAAATTTTCAAAAATTTTGCACTTCATGTAGGTCTCCCGCATAAGGCCTAAAAGTCGTAAATTTCAGCCAACTTTTCAACAAGCAAATTTTCGACAAATCAAAAGTAGTACGTGGAAAGACTTAAGTCTCGTAAAGTAAAGCAAGCTCAACTCGAACCTCCGATCTGTTGGCTATTTACTTTGATGGTCGTAAAGACGAAACCATAACAAAAGAAATAGTAGCTGGTAAAAGCGTCAGAAAATCTATATCGGAAGAACACATCTCTATTGTTGAAGAACCTGGTTCCAAATATTTCGGTCATGTAACTCCCATAAATGGAACAGTAAAGGAAATCGTTACATCACTAGTTAAGTATTGTGAAAAAAAAAACTGTCGACCTGAAAACACTTAAAGTTATTGGTTGTGATGGTACGGCAACAAACACAGGTACTTCAAAGGGAGTTATAACCTTATTTGAAAATAAAATAGAACAGCCACTGCAATCATTTGTGTGTCTACTACATTGGAAAGAATTACCATTGAGAAAAATTATGGTTGCTCTTGATGGACCAACTTCTGAATCGAACACATTTAGTGGGACTATTGGTAAACAACTTTTAAGCTGCCAAAATCTGGAAGTTGTAAACTTTGTTGCAATTGAAAGCGATATACCAAAGGTTGATCTTAAACAGCTGTATCAACAGGCACATGTACATAAGAGTTGGCCAAACGAAACCCCGGCAACATCTTGCATGCCAGAAATGATAAGAATAAAATTAAATAAAAATGCACACAAGTCACAAAAATACAAAAATACAGTGATTTGATAAGTTTACAAAACAGTGATTTGATAAGTGTACAAAAATACATATATGTTTAGGAATAGTTTTGGAATAAGTTTTTTACAAAATCCACAAAATTCGCCAAGTTGATGTTGAATATGTCAACATCACTTAAGTACTGATTTCCCATAGTGTAAAATCTTTGTATCGGAGAGTGGGCAATGTAATTCCGCTTATGAATGCTGCAGTAGAATAGGGTATTTTGTCGTGTGGTTACTGTCGGTATTCGTAAGTTTATGAGTTGTAGGAGTTCGCAAAAGTCGAATTTAGAGTTAAGTATTTTGAATAAAAATGTCAAGTCGTTTATTTTACGTCTCTCTTCTAGTGTGTGTTTTTTTTTAGAATATTTAATAATAGATTATATTTTAAGTCTTCTAGTGGGATATTTAATTTAAAATTTATAAAACGCAGAAATTTTTTTTGTATTCGCTCAATATTATTAACGTGAATTTTGTAAGATGGAGACCAAACTACCGAGTTATACTCAATTTGGCTTCTAACTAGAGATACATATAATAGTTTAATGGCTTCTATGGAATTAAAGTTTTTAGTTGTTCTTAAAACGAAGCCTAGTGATTTTATACCTTTGTTCATAATTTGGTGGATATGATTGGCGAAACTTAGTTTTTCATCCAAAATGATTCCAAGATCCCTCATTTCCGGGACTCTTTCTAAAGCTGCGTTATTGATGGAATATTCGAATAAAACAGGATTTTTATTTCTGAAGAAAGTCAAGGTTTTACACTTTTCTACATTAAAAAATAAATTATTTTGAAGGCACCAATCTTTAAACTTACTAATATTTGACTGTAGTATTTGGCAATGATTTAAATCAGTTATTTTCTTGTATAGCTTGATGTCATCAGCAAAGAGCAATATCTTGACATCATTGAAGCAATTGGTTATATCATTGATAAAAATGAGGAACAAAACCGGGCCAAGGTGACTGCCTTGCGGTAGGCCACTAGTAGCCCAGAAAGCTTTCGAGATCCAAGATTTTATTTTGGCGAACAGTTTACGATTTAATAAATAGCTAGTAAACCATTTTAGCATGTTACCCCTTTTTCCAAGAACAAATAGTTTTTGGATTAGTAGTTTATGGGATATAGTTTATATATATTTTGGATTAGTAGTTTATATATATATAGTATATATGTGGTATATATTTTTAATATATGTATATATATATATATATATATTTTTTATTTTATTTTTTTTTTTTTATTTATTTTTTTTTTTTTAAAGAAAGACAAACATTCCCGGGTTACGAATAACCCAACAATGTTTGAAAATCTCCTACTACTACGACAGAAAGCCGAAAATGTGGCTTGTGTTGTGATGGAGGACTTAGCCAGTGAAGGAATCGAACACGCGACGCCCGGATGGGACCCAAGCGCTATGCCCACTCAACCACTGACCGGTGAATATGAATTATGTTTATATATATTGTCTCATTTTATGCCTTCTGTAAGAAAAGTACAATTAATTCCGGTGGTTTAAACTTTAAAAAAAACATGGTTCATAAACACAAAATTACAAAATTTCATCAAAATTAACAAACTTTAGGGCTTGTGCGGGAGATCTAAAATCCATTTTTTATAAAAAAAAATCGTTTCTTACTTATTTTTATGCTATAATATTGTTTTTTAACTTGGAATAAACACAATAGTTACGATTTTCTTTTTTTTAATTTTAAAAAAATTTGGTATTTTTTGAAAAAAATTAGAACTTTAGGCCTTTTGCGGGAGACCTAAACATTGTTTTAAAAATCCAAAACTTTTTGTGGTAAGTCGTGGTACCTAGTAACAACTTTTTTTCAACTTGGAATTTGAAAACAAAAAAAAAGTTAAAAATCGATACACCCTACTGTACAGTACGCCCAGTTTCTGAGAGGCTAACTTAACTCTGGTTTCGATAGAGCCCCCATACCTGAGCTGGTCACTTAGAGTTACACCAAGCATATCAATAGAGGTCCTGTTTAGAAGGATGCTTCCGTTGAAGGGGACTAAATTATCATTTCGATCCCTTTTAAACGTTATCAAACAGGATTGGGTCTTTGAAACATTGAATTCGACGAGGTTATTCTTACCCCAAGAGAAAAACTCTCGAGGTAACCGTCCATTCTTTTTTTCAAAGCCCTCTGAGCTATTGGGGTTTGTCTGCTCTTTGGAGGCTTGTCAAATAAAAAGCTATCGTGGATTGTACTGTCATCCGCGTAACAATGAATCGGTGCATACGACAAGAGGTCGTTGATGTGCAACAGAAACAAAGTCGGAGACAGAACCAACCCCTGTGGGACGCCAGCATTTATCGAATGAGAGGAAGAGGTGAAACCGTCAGCAACCGCCTGAATCGACCTCCCCCTCAAAAAGTCGGCAATCCACGCACACAAGGATGTGGGAAGTTCGAAAGAACGCAGTTTGTTGACAAGCGCTCGATGCCAAACCCAGTCAAAGGCCTTGGAAATATCCAGTCCAACCGTTTGGGTCTCACCGAAACGTTCCAGGCATCGGCCCCAAACATGCGTCACATACGCGAGAAGATCACCGCACGAGTGGTTCCGCCGGAATCCGTATTGACGGTCGTTAATGATTTTGTTCTTCTCTAGGTTTGTGAGCAGTTTTTCATTGATCACACGTTCCATCACTTTTGACAGAACAGATGTGATCGCTATGGGGCGGTAGTTGGCTGGGTTGGAGCGGTCACCCTTCTTTGGAATGGGGTGAAAGATCGCTTTTTTCCAACCAGAGGGCACAGAGCCAGACTTCAGTGACATTTTGAAAAGCTTCGACAAAATTGAAGCTATTTCTACAGCGCACCTCTGCAATACCAGGGCAGGTATTCCGTCAGGTCCTATTAACATCAGGCTAGTTTTATTAACATCAAGCCCTCGTAAGACTTGCAGTACATCCCGATGCCGGATCTTCAGCTTTTTCATATAAAAACCGCAATGAGGAACCGACGGCGGGGTAGCACCTTGATCATCGAGGGTCGAGTTTTCCGCGAAAATTTTTCCTAATAAATTAGCCTTTTCGGCGGCGGTATTTGCTAGAGAGCCGTCAGGTCTGGTAAGAGGTGTCAAACTGGGTTTGCGGAAATTGCGACCTATTGAGCCCGCAAGCAACCAGAACGCTCTGCTGCCGTGCGGGCAGGCAGCCAGCTTTCTGCTGATCTGCAGGTCGTGCTCGAATTTTGACCTGTTAATGATCCTCTTGCATTCCTTTGCCATTTTGTTATATACTATTCTGTTTTCGGACGTTCGAGATGTGTTGCAGGCTCGGTAAGCCGCGTTTTTTCGTCGCACTGCTTCGGAGCATTGTCGACTGAACCACGGCTTTCAGCCCACACCAGTTTCTTTAACAGTGGATTGGATGAAGCCATCCATCGCGGATGTGATGACTTCACCAATTTCCTGGGCACATCTTGAGGGATCCGAAGTCCGAAAACAGACAGCTGACCACGGGAAAGCATTGAAATGAGCCCGCAGACCAAAACAATCTGCTGATCTATAGTGACACACTTTTCTCTTCAGCCGCTCGTTTGGCGGTTTGGGGTGACCTACGACCTTGGTTTAGTATGTACGCCTTACCTTAGATGACCGTTCGCATCGATTACCGTTCGTATCACACTTTTCGTAACACATCACACTTTTCGTAACGCTTACCAGCTTACCCCCCAAGTCGAGCGTGCATAAAGAAGTTTTACTTCTAAAATACAAGTGTGCAGCTCACACGCGGTAGAAGTGAAACCTTCAGAAAACTAAAGTAGACATGAGAGAGCAGGCTACGAAGCACCGCACAAAAAAGAGACCGATTTTCAATCTCATTTTCTCGCAGGCTAAATACGATAGATGTATGTGATTGCTCTTTTTAGTGTCGCTATTTTTCGTTTCATCGAGCGTCAAATCACGGCGCTGCTAAAGAAGTTTTCACTTTAAAAATTCATAAATACTAATACACCTGCTATCTTATCATCATAAACTAGAAACACTCGATCAAATTTAGTTTTAATTGCAGCAACAATATCAGAACCGAGTCATTTAGATGCTCGTTTGTACGTAGATTCCAAGCAGTTGGCAATACTTTTTCAGAAATAGCAGACGTGTTCAAATGCACAGAATTTGTTTACAAGAAGTCTCTAATAACACACCTTATAAATAAATACGAATGTTAGCTTTTTTTGATGTAAAAACTTCTTTAACACCGCTGTCATTTGAAACTCGATGAAACGAAAGCCAACCACACTAAAAAGAGACAAACATATACATCTATAGATAGGATTAAGCATGCGAGAGAATAAGATAGTATAAACGGTCTGATCTTTGTGCAGTGCTTTTTGGCCTTCTTTCGCTTGTCTACTTTAGTTTTCTGAAGGTTTCACGTCCACCACGTGTGAATTATTGCACAATCTGTTTTTATTATTTTTTCAAGTTTTTTATACTAGGGTTGTCCGTAAAATAAGGTCTCCAAGGCGCTGGGGTCGCGAGGAATAATTTTACGCGCAATCCTGCAACACTGGCTTGTATCCGGGTTTCTCCTTGTCAAATCTCCACCAAGTTGCAGAATGGCTGCCACGCCGAGACTAAGTATCGCAGAGAGTGCAGCATTGTGGGAATTTGGCGTAGGGAAACCAAGCTACCTGCCAGTTTTCCCGGATCTCACGTAAAATTGTTCCTCGCGACCGCAGCGTCTTGGAGACCTTATTTTACGGACAGTCCTTGTATTATAACTTCTTTAACAAATTTAGCTTTTTTAATAATACTTCACTAAGTCATTATTATTTATATAACATATTTGTAAAAACTTGAATGGTCGTAAAAAATAAATAAAAGTATGAAAAAAAATAAAAACATTCTTCAAGTTCAAATCAAATTTTCGTTAAAATGGCTATCCAACTTCTCAATTCGATAAGCCCCCCATTCTTAGTAACCAACTGAGCGCAGGTACTTGGGAATATCCTGGAAAAGCTTTGAGATCAACAATTTATTAAGAAAACGTCAGAAATTTTCGCCTTCTGAAAGGCATTCTATTTTTTATTCAAATCTGAGCTCAAACCTGCGAGAGCATCTCGAATCACACGACTTATTTTTATCCTTGAATATTTTCACCTGAGATGGTTTACCTATTTTGTTTTTCTTTTGATTTAAGGCATGAATAGACAAAAGTATGAAAAAGTAGTTTATGGGAAGCGGAAAAGCTTATATTTTTAATAGTTTTTGAAGTAAAACTTCTTAACGCACGCTCTACTTGGGGGGTAAGCTGGTGAATGCGTTACGAAAAGTGTGATGCGAACGGTAATCGATAAGCACAGGAATCGATGCAAACTGTGATCGGGCGAGGAGTACATACTAACCCGAGGTCGAAGGCCACCCCAAGGTCGTAGGTCACCCCAAGGTCGTATGTCACGCCAAGGTCGTAGGTCACCCTAAGGTAGTAGGTCACCCCACGGTCGAAGGTTACCCCAGGGTCATAGGTCACATGACACCCCAATGTCAAATGTCATATGTTATTTTATAAGTTAGTGAAGTTTTACTTCAGTCGTGTGGTCTAAAGCATACTCGTTATTTTTTTTAATATTTTTTACTTGATTTTTTTTTCGTACATATTCGCATCCGTTCCCTGCTAACCAGAGCCAGTGAGACCATGTCATCCCCTTTCAAGGTATATTGTGAGGTTGAAGGATTTGGGAAGGGATGGGAGATATGGGGAATGGGGATGTCACTATTTAATGGTGTTAAATGCTATTTATGAGGTCACCAAACACGGCTAAATCTATATCAAGTAACGTTTCTCCACACAGGAGGCCCTGAGGAAAATTATTTCCCCCAGGGCCTATGTCATCTTAGGGGGTGTTGTGGGGAGGGTCGAATTATAAAATGTCTTCCACAACCTATTGATTAAAACCTTTTTTTTATACATAAACTGCGAAAATTGTGAAATACGTAAAAATATTTTTAAAAAAACATGTAGGTACCTTTTGTAACGATATGCAAAAATTGCACACATAAGTTTATATATCTTAATAATATACATACCTATGAATTAACTTTGAATGTACAAATGTTTTAACATTATTTAGAATGCAATTTATTAACAAAAATCATATTCTTTAATTTTTGATTTGTGAGAAAATCCTGATGATAATAAGGGAGGCGGGAATGGGTACCACCGCCCCAGAAACCATTTATTGGATAACCAACACTTCTGCCATAAGTCATCCCAAGTGGTTTGCTACGTTTGGTGATTTAGCGGGGGTGCCCTGGTACACGGGGTAAGGTTTGTCTATTACTTGGCGGCAGATAACCAGGACACACTGAAACCCAGATTCCTACCCACCCTTCAAACCTTTTTCCTTCCCAAGAAGCTCCTCTCCTTCTTTTCCTTTAAAAAACCCTCCATACAGCATCCCCAAAGGTGACATAGGCCCTGAGCGAAATTATTTTCGTTGGACTGTTGCAAAACATAACATTTGGTATGTTACAAAATAGTCTTTTGAAGATGTGGGTTTTTAAAACCATTTTTGCATAAAGTATCATTTACGGCTCTATTATTATAATGTTTATATTTGTTTAGAGATCAGGCATGGGCAACCTTTCCTAGGTCTGGGGCCAAATTATCATTCTGTCTTCGAGTTAAGGGCCGGACCAAATTATTAAACATGGTAAATTAATATTAAATTAAATAAATCACGTTGCTACTTCTCATATATATAATTTTATTTATTTATGTAATGAATGACCAAATATTATTATTATATACTGATTATAAAATTTATTGTGAAAAATCTCTCCCTGGAACTATTAATTTCTTTCTCTAATACTTCGCTGAGATGAATCAGGGCCGGACAAAATAGCTCAGCGGGCCGGCGGTTGCCCATGTGTGGTTTAGAGTGATAAAGAATCATCAAGCGTTTGAATAAATACAGAGAAAATTTATATTTTTTTACATTAGCCTTATGCAGAAGACCATGAGGAAAAAATCCTTCAGGGCTTATGTCATTTTTGGGAATGCCGTGTGGAGTTCTTTTTAGTGAAAGAAAGGAGAGGAAGTTCTGGGGAGGGGTGGGCAGGAATCTGGGTTCAGTTTGACCAGGTGTGACAGGCGTAAGAATCCATCCACCCCACTGTGGTGCAAGGCGATAGGTCGAAAGAGTCCAGTTGGAGAGGTTAAATGGTCTCCCCCAACCAGTCTCCAAAAAGTCTTACAAAGAGGCTATATCGGACTTATGTCCTCTATGTTGACTGTAAAATACGGGTGCTGATTTTCTAGTCGGCGGGCTGCTGTACACGCTCAGGGCCTGGTCTGGTTGCTGTGAGTATCCGAGGAGAGAGAATTCAGCTGTCCAAGGAAGTGCAAGGTCGGAAGTCAAAGACAATTGTAGAGTTCAGGCAGGAAGAAGCGGTCCAAGAAGGTAGAGGCGGTGAGAGTAGACGCGATGATAAAAGTTCGAATGAGACTGATTTGAACAGAATTCGGCGCTGCATATATATGCTACGGCTGAGCCGTGCGCGGTATTGGTTTGCGCTTTACAGAATTACCCTTTAAATGCTGGTACATTTCTTTGCAGGTGCATCCTTATACAAGAATGGAATGATAAAATTGAATTGTATAAGCAAAACTACTCTCTTTGCCGCTCTATCTCATGTAAACCACTTCATTCTAGCAGTTTTATTAAATTCAGTAAAAATTGTACAGTGTTAACCAGTGGGGTTTTAGCCCGATATCAGTATCAAAAAACCCTTATATCTATTTAATGGAAACATTTACATATTTTATTTTATCTTATCAGTATGGACGCAAGTCCAGCCTTTTAATCTATATAATTTTATTTGAAATAACTCTAGCAAAACTTGCATAAATACAATATTAATCTTACACAAAAATGTTCATAAGAAAGCCGCTATGCCGTTGTTGGCGGTCATTTCGAAACAAGCTTCGTCATTGGCTGGCCGTTCTAGAGCGAAGTAGTGGGAGGGGGTGGGGTCAACGTACGTCCCTGCGGTTGGTCAGCCATTGTCAAGGTGGGAGTAATTGCGCATATACCCATGGCGTTTTAGAGACACCATCATTGTCCATGCGCCAATCATAGAGTTCACATAACGGTGTTTGTAAGTGACATGACAGAATAGTCGGAGGGGGGGGGGGGGGGGGAGGGACCTTAAATTCACTTGGCGTCTTAAAGATGCTACCATTCTCTCTAGGACGGCCATTGAAATGACATATAAAGCTGTTTATTGGTAGATTCCACGTTCGATATAGAAGCAAAAATTTCCGCTAAATAAGTCCAAACGTGTCCACTACAGTATTCAATTGAAGCAACTGTCAATTATAGCCTTTGACGCCTAAAGATCTTTTTAATGAAAAATATGAAGGCCTTTGTTCAATGTATTCAAATTAGGACACATATTTTACTATGAAATAATATGGACAACTATTATAAATACGACAAATCTATCTATCTATATATTTATGAATCGCCGAAATGTATGTACGCGAATAAATTCCGAACGACTCCATCAAATTGGAAAATTCTTTTTTTTTGTGTTCGTTATTGTCTGGACAAGGTTTGTATAAAAGAATCGGTGAGCTCTGGCATAATGAAATTTGTATTAAAAAATGCAATAGGTGGTGCGCGAGCTGTTTGAAAACTGAATGTACAGAGACTGAATGTATGGAAAGCGGGAGGGGGAAGGGGAACTCGGGAGGCATGAGGGGAACTCGAGAGGCGGGTTCACATGGCGGGGGAACCGGGAGAGAAGAGTGGGGCGAGGGAAGGTCTAGAAGGCGGAGTAGGAACGCGTGAGGGGAAGGGGATGCGGGAGAGGAAGGGGAGGCGCAAGGGAAACGAGACGAATGGAAAAGAACACGCAGGAAGAAACAATGTCTTTATTAAGTGAACTCGCTAGTTTAAAATAAATTACAACTTTTTTCCTGCATTGCAAACTATATGTGTTTCTTGTATCTGTAACCTTTTTAATATAATAACATACTTTAAGTTTTAAAAATGATTCCAAAGTCAATGGACAACGAACGCTAAGTGGCAGGGGAACAAAAATGGCAATGTCCTAATTATGGTGGTATGTAGGAGTATTTCAAATGTTGTCGGATTATTAATTATCCTTGATGTCTTTTTTTCGGTAATAACAACAAGTAGACGTAAGAAATAAATGAAGCTGCCCTGTTTTTCTCTTACGTTTGATTAGGAGGCAAGGATATCACTGTCGGAAGGGCGTAATATATATGCACCAATAGAAATATTACTAAGTTTGTGCTTTCAACTCTAATCGCGAGACATAAGAGGGTAACTTAACTCAATTTGGGAGGCGGGTATGGGTTTATTGGATAACCAACACCTCTGCCATAGGTCACCCCAATCGGTTCGCTGCTTTAAGTGACTAAGCAGAAGCACCCGAATTCATGGGGTGAGGTTTGTCTAGGTCCATGGAGAGGTACTGCATGGAGAGTTTTGTTGGGGGAGGCCTAACCTAGATCTCTCCAGCCGGACTCTCGACCCATCACCTTGCATTGCAGTGGGAGGGATGAATTCATACGTCCATTACTTCTAGACACATTGACCCCCAGATTCCTAACCCACACCTCATAACTATTTCCTTCCCAGATCATCATCTCCTTCTTTTCCCTAAAAAAACCTCCACACAGTATCCCCAAAGATTACATAGGCTCTGAAGGAATTTTTTTTCCTTAGGGCCTCTTGTGCGGAGCTAACGTAAAAAAATACTTATTCCTATTCGATATCTTCCAGTTTCTGTCTAATGTTACCAAATTACTCCTCCTCGACGATCAATCTGATATACGTTAATTTTGATGGACTAGTAGACATGTATCGAACGTATTATGCAATCTAGATGACTCACAGCCAGATCCTTGTTGCATTATTATTTCTGCATTACGCGGCGGTACGAAAATATCGATGTCACAACATTTATTAAAACATGAATCACCCGACACCGGACCTTTACTATAAAAGCCGGTACCAAAGGGGCAGCTGCATTCAGTCACCAGTCATAAGTTATTGTGGCAATATCTATACAAAACTTACTCAATTCAAGACGTCAGTATCGCCGTTACAAGTTGGAACTTCAATACTGCAGTCTCTTTAGACCGCCTACTCGATTTAAGACGTCAGTATCGTCGTCACCAGTTGGAACTTCAAGACTGCAGTCTCTTTCACCTCAAGAATTCGTCGGAGCGACATCATCTGCCAATGTGTCTGAATAATAATAATAATAATAATAAATAATATTTGGACGATTTATATAGCGCCGTTTTTGTGAAAAATCACCTCAAGGGCGCTGTACAAACTTAGCATACATGCCTAAAATCTAGAAAGACTACAAGCTAGACAAACAATTAAAAACAACTTATGGCTAAAAATTGCATACACCGGTTCATTGATCACCGATACGAAAATATATGTACAATATTTTGACCAATGAACGCGATGCTGCCTAAAAATGAATTAATACAGGACCATACTTACCTGGGAGGTCGCTTGAAATTAACACTGTTTATTGTTTATTTAAACAAATTTAGATAGAGTTCGCACGCAGAGGACATAATTGTGAACACATGTTGTTTAATCCTGAAAATATGTTAATATTAATATGTAATATATTATTTTTTAATGAGTGTATTTTGGAAAGTAAAAGCAACATTTAATGGTGGGCGGTGCAGTAGTACAAGGATTTGATCTTCCGAGAGACAGATTGATGTGTAAGGATTCGAGTAATTTTAATTCAGTATGAAAAGTGTGATTAAGACATATCATAGGCAATACAAGTATGATACTCTCAGATAGGTATATTTAAATTAAGTTAAGGGTATGAGATCCCGAAAAGGTAGGTTTTTAGTTTGGACCTAAACTCTGTTGGGCTTTTTATGCATCTTAATTCCGGAGGGAGTCTATTCCAAGCCTTAGGCCCAGATACTCCGAAAGCACGATCTCCAAACTTAGTATTTGGCTTTTGTTTAGGTTCTATTAGTCTGCCTATAGCAGATGAAGTTGCCGATCTAAGGGTTAATTGCCTCGGACCGGTATTTTCCGGGACGCATAATTCAGAGATAATACCTACAAATTGCTGACGCCTGAGCCCCATGGCCACCCTCGGGCTCCTTTGAACTTGCTGATTCTTAACAAGCTTTTGAAGACGCTGCGCTACCCTTATCTTGCTCAGGGCTGCTAGCCTGGGGCCCCCATGCATTGGGCCTTGCATATCTCTGCTCTGACGATAACGCCTGAGCAAGATACATGATAAGGACTCCCGCCACGCCTAATAAAAGCAGAGCGATTATCCTGAAGCCAATCAACATGTGAGTGACTGCGACTGCCCCAGCAGTCCCGGTACGCCCAATAGAATGCAGACCTACCTGATTATGACGCCACGCCTGTCAAATGATAACACCATTTGGAGAGGCATGCTATACACCCGCAGCACGCCCAATAGAAAGCAGACCGATTATCCTGAAGCCAATCAACATGTGAGTTGCTGCGACCATCCCCTGGATGCTGATGCCAGATATGCAGCAACCCACGAGGACATACACCATCTGGGGCGCAGCCCGTCTCGATTACTAGCAACCGGCGTCCACCGCAGCCTACATGCTCCGATGCAAGAGTATTCCATCTCACAATGCACCACGGTGGAAGACGCAATACCACTCCACCCTAATGCGCAGAAGATGCCCGTCCAGCATAGACGCTTGTGACCATGCTACGGAACTTTTACAGCTGTCAAGGCGAGAACACATCTCTATCAAGTCGGGCGTCTCTGTGTGCCGGCGCTTATTGTCTAGAGTTTTGTGCAGGCCTAGAGGTCTCGTACAAGACAGGTGAATAATTTATAAAAATCGTATAAATACAGTCATAGAATCCCCTACGCCTTTTTTCGGCATGATTTCTCATTTTTATGCGTTATCAAATCGTTTATATTCCTGAAAATAAAGGAGAGTGTTTTTTTTAACGATTATCGCAATTATTCTTCAAGAAAAATTAACGTTTCTGACTAATAAATCAACTTGAAAGGTCTGTGAGCTTTAATTAAGAATTCACTGTGTATTTCAGCATTTATAATACAGAAAATCCTTTTTTGCGTGGGCCAAAAGAAAATAAAGAAGCGATTAAAAACAAGTCCCAGAAAGACTTTATCATAAAAATTTTGAGGGATTATCAATGACTATATAAAAAAGAGAAGGACTCGCCATACCAATAAAACATTCTGTCCAAACATTTCAACCAAAATGGTGGCTAAGATATTAGTGGCTTTACATTTGACATTTGGGGGCAATAACAATTTCTTATGATGTTAATAAAACACATTTTCTTTTTGTACAGTATTGTATTTAATCGTAATGATTATTCTGACAAGTCTAGTAAATTGTTTGAAAATGATTTTCTTTGTAAAACTTTATATTTTTCACAACGGTTTTAAATATTAATTGCCGATGTGCGATAAATCACTAAATGGTGCGTAATAATATTTTTATGAATGTAAATATCAAGGTGTTATAATACATATTATCTTTGATGTAAGTAATCAATATATACATATAAATATATATATTTTTTAATTTTCCTTTGGTACAATACATACAATACATACATAAATATAATGAAAGTATATAAAAGCTTAATACAATTATAATTATTACAATTATATATAATTATTTTTAAATTATTCTCCCATAATAAGTAAATGCTTGTGTGTACGAGAGGAAGTATTATTTGTTTGGTTTTTTTGATTTTTTTGATTTTTTTTATTGCTGTTTTTATTTATATTTAGTACTTTGAAATTTAGTTTATGTAAATAATAAGATAAATGTATGTTTATATAAGTATATGTATATATATATAATTTTAATTATTATTATTTATTTATTTTTTAGTTAAGGTTGTCAGTATATTTTTTTAATTGTGTTTTGAATTTTTTGAAACTGTCACAAAGGGATCTTATATTTTCTGGTAATTTATTAAAGAAATTTGTTCCCAATTATTTGTAGTTTTGCTGGCCTAAATTTTTTTACAAATGGGAATTGGTAACATGTATTTTTGCCTGAGATTTGCTGTGTTTTTGAAAGGTATGGTTTTGCTTAGGATATCCTCTTTGTAGACTTGTAAGGTTTAATGATACAGAAAAAGAGTATTTAATTTTCTGACTTTAAATTCTTTGAATATGAGTTCAGATGGATATAAAAATGATTTTTTTTAATATTATTTAATTATTCGTTTTTGCGCAATGTATATATATTATAAAAGAAAGTCCAAAAAAACCTTTATCTTATTTTAAGCGTAGGAGTACAACTCATAGTAAGTAGTTCTACGTAAATATTATTATGGCCTTAATAATAAACGTCTTTTAAATTTAACACATCTTCTGATAAACGACCATTAATGTGGGATAAGTAGTTGTTTATCAGAAGTATAAGAATGAAAATATTTTTTATTAACAAGGGGGTTATAATTTGTATTATACTAGCTGACCCGGTGAATCAGAATCAATAACTGTTATGTTAACTTATTAGCAGATTAAATTCAATTTTTTAATTAAATGAAAAATTTCACAATGAAGCAATTATTAATGCACAATTGTCCATGTTTTGTTTTTGTCAGTATCAGAGACGGTGTTTTGTGATTTTCTGACTTTTCCACTTTCTTTTGGGAATGGCGTTTCATTTTCTTTACGTGTGAGGGAGATTTATTATAATTATTGTATTTTACATTTGGAATGGTGCGACTGTTGAATTTTTGTGGGTAAGAAATCGAGACAGTATTATGTGATTAAGAACAAAAGAAAAACAATCAGCTTAATGACATTTGTCATTTTTGAATTTTCGGAATTCACTCACTATTCAATATTATATATGGTTGTCACAATATTGCTGCAACTCTTACAAAATATGAGAATTCCTTCCATACAAAATGTATGAGGAAAAGATTTTTTTTTTCTTAACTTTTTTCGTGAATTTTTCCGATGTTTTAATAGCTATTCTGTTTTTCAGGGCGGAGGCAAATCCAACAAATCAAAGATCATACAAATCGGTCCAGTCGTTCTTGAGTTATAAATGGTGTAACCCGATTTTGTTTTAAATATTAAGATTTATGCAGTTAAATAAAAGTGACAATCTTATTTCATTACTTCCGAACAAATTTTGAATGTTCAAGAAATATCTCACTACGAACAGCACGAAATTAATTTATCTCAACTTCCGACTAGTAAAACTCTTCCTCCGTCCATTTGCGAGCAAGTATAAACTAGCAATAATTCGAAAAGCAAGACATAAGAATCTAAACAAAACATGATATGAACGAGTATTTACGAGATGCACTATTATTTTCTTCCGGGAAATCGGTGTGTTTTCTCCCCGGTGCACTACTACACCCGATTGTTGCATTCACCTTGCTCAATTTAGTTTCCAAGCAGGAAGCATTTACAATGGCAGAATAGGGGCGTCCCTAGCAACAATGTGAGATACGAGTGGGTAATGTGATTTTCTTCGAAGAGAGCTTATTAAAAATAAGAGCTCCTTCAAGTTTCTTCGAACGAAAGCTGGGCAGGTTCCTATCCCGTAAGACGTCTAGGATTAAGACCTTTTAACTGCAGAAGATTCTGTAAATAAGGTAGTCACTTTATGCAGTATATTTTTATTTTCTTTTCGTTTTTTTTTTAAGTGAAACTTCTTTAGCGGCGTTACTGGTTGAAATTCGGGTGTAACGGAAATGCGTCACAACTCAGTTCTACACAAATACTCGGTTCTAATATAATGCTGTAAATTCGCACCTTGGCGCGTGACTTTCATAGCGTAGTTGGCAAGGTACCTGACAAGTATCTGTGGCTAGAGAAACAGACATCAAGCGAACGGGGGTTCGAATCCTACGAAATCCACTATTTTTTATTTTGTGAAATCAATATTCAATCTTCAAACCGCTTTAAAAAAAACAAGCAAAAGAAAAGAAAGCAACATCTAGCGACTTTCTAGTTTCACTTCTACCGCCTGTGAACTACACACTCTGATTTTTTGTTTGTTTTAGCTAAGAAAAAATATCCCTAAGGTCCTTTACTATCTCGCGGTGTGGAGGTTTTTTTGTGAAAAGGAAGGAGGGGAAGTTATGGGAAGGAGAGATGAGAGGTGGGTAAGAATCTGAAGTTAATGTGTACAGAAGTGAAGAACATTTGAATCCATTCTTTCCACGCCGGTGCAAGGCTATGGGTCGAAGGGGTCCGGCTGGAGAGTTCAAAAGACCTCCCTTAACCAGTCACTCAGTCTGCCCATCAACAGCCTGGCAGGCCGGATCGCGAGAGGCTGGTTAAGGGAGATCTTTTGACCTTTCCATTAGGGCTCCCTCGGAACATCGCCGTGCGCCGCAGTGGGAGAGTGGATTCATTTGTCCGTCACTCCTGGACATACTTACCCCCGGTTTCCCACCCATTCCTTACACCTTTTTCCTTCCCTTTCTAAAAAAATTCTCTCCTTACTTTTTTAGAAAAGATCCTCCACATAGCATCCCCGAAGATGAAGTGAGGAGTTATTTTATTTAGGGCCTCCTTTGTGGAGATAATGACCATCAAAACGATTAATTCCTATGTGATTTTTAATATTTTCGAACGGTCACCGTTAAACACCGATTCTCGACCCGTTTTAGCTTTCACAAAATTGTCAAAAATTAACAACATGACCGATGAATAGGAGGATTTTATTTTAATAAAATGCCCTAAAACATGTTGAAAAAAAAATTAAGAAATTTGCTTAGATTTTCAATAAGAATAATTTCCATCTTATATTTCGCTCAAGCGGGACAGCTTATGATTATAGTTCTTACACCATGTTCTCTGCAGCAACCTTCATTTTAAATTCATCGGAAACGTTGCAGTATCACGTATAAGGCTTCTTTCTTCCTTGCCGTGGGCGTTTTCGACGTAAATAAAACCGCTAGTTTCTCGTGCTTATTTTTTAAAATCTTGCGCTATTTTCATTTCTTACTCCATTTTAATTAAATTATTGATGTCGGACATAAAATCAATTAACTAAGAATACAATTAAAAAATTTACAGTTTTTTAAGTATTTTATAAATTTTTATAATTATTTCTTAAGATAGCTTCTCTGAATAAAATTTCATGAAATGTTCAACAAAACCAGTGATTTTTCTTTATTTAACCTTGAGTTTAATCATTACATATTTTTTTTCCGCATGTAATAAATCCGGATGGAAAATTATCTTTATATCCTGTGAGAAGCTAAATACATAAATAAAAACAATCATAGCTGTACCCGGGAAGCCGGATGCAAGTCCAAAATTTGAAGAAATGAGTTTTTGATGCAAACTTGAAGTAAATCATGGCAGAAATATACAAACCCTCCCATGAAGAAAATAAATATTTACAAAAATGTATTCAGATGCAACCACATTTGATGCAACAACTATCTTAGAAACAGAAAGTTCTAAATTGAAATTTTTATGATTTATTTGCATTTTGAGTATTATGACTCAAATCCGTTAGCATCCTCCTGTACCTAACATTACTACGCTTTCCATGGAAATAAACAATTTTCAAACATTGATCCTTTCATAATACACCATATGTCATAACAAAATATTCCATTTCATTTTGAAGCAGAAGTACTCCTAAGTCCATGTTTTTTTGTAGCATTTTTTAAACAATATTTTTAAATCTTTACATATAACATATTTCGTATTATTTTCTCGTTTTTAAAACAAAACTCATTGATTTAATAATTACTTTTTTTGTTATCTATCAGCATGGATATCCGAATAAGTTACGAGACCAAAGTCACAGATTTTTTTTTGGTTCTCCTGAACATGTACCTTATTTGCCTTGCATCCGTATGCTTCCCGGGTTAAGATATTTAATCTAGTAATAAAATCTCATTTAAAAATCGCTCGATTATGAGTGGAAAATCACCGAAGAAATATGACGAAATCTTTCTTCTGAGATTGTAATTAATTTTGAAGACTTTTCGCAACCTTTATATCCTAGGTAATTTAAAACCTAGGCTGTTCTAAGTAGGGAAATGAAGGAGATGTGGAAAAACAATGTTGCGAAGTACTTGGGTATTCAGAATTGGTCACTAAATACCAAGCAACGTTTCGAACTTAGGCCTTTCACCAGGGCGAAGTTTGAAGTATCTTCAACGATATCTCTGATATGTTACCTACGTGCCCAACTAGTAACAAAACAATTTATTAGTATAATATTTTTCAAATTTAATTCCCAATAGATTCCCAATGAAGTTTCGGTTTAATATTTTTCAAATTTAATTCCCAATAGATTCGCAATGATGTAAACGTAATTGGTACACGGTGCAAATTATAATCTATTTCAATCCAAATTACATAATAGGTACACTTAGCAAGTACTTGCGCCACAACAATATGTTCTAGTCGCAACTAGTTGAAACTGATGTTGTACAACTCGCACCACTTGTTTCCCAGTTTCAAGTTCATTTGTCGCGTTGAAACATCGCCTTATCATATCACGTGACATTGCACAGCGGAAACCTTAATTACTTGTACTTGTTCATGTTCACGAGTTTCAGCTGTACTTACAGTTGCAGTTGCAATGTGCTTCGGAAAGTTGCAGTGGAAGGCGACAAGTCTAGGCGCATATAAATATTATATTCTGCAAGCAATCGCTTTGGGATAATGCTTTGTGACATTTGAAGTAAACCATTGCAACCCGGATAAAATTTTTACGTACATTTTATAATGAGTTTTGTTTGAAATCGAATTATCGTGTTTTTTCTTTGACTATCATAAACACTTAATTTGAATGTCTATGATCACATTTGATAAAATGTTATAGGTATGATGAGTTTACAAACGAATTATAATAATTGAAAAACCGAAAAGGTACATATTAATTTAAAAGAAGGGATCAGTTTTCTGAAGCAGCAGAGTTCTATAAAAGTGAAAGATAACTTCATAAATTAATATGTACAGGTAATACCCATTAACTAGACAACTATTTTTGGCTCGTACGTTCAGTACGTTTTAATGCTCCAAAACACTTTGACTGGTTGAGGTTTTATTAACAATTAGTAGATTCTCGATATTAACAATCTGGTTTATTTGCAGCAAAAGCAACATGGGCGCCTCTACAGGTCAAACGGAGAAATACTTCCCTGCTGACATCTCGCGGAGTACTTGAAAAGCTTTTACAATACATTACAGCTCGCAACGTCGTCGTTTCAATGTTAATATTATTAATCGTCTTCGTGGTCGAGGGAAAAGGCTCTCAACTACAAATCCGTAATTTAGCCGGATTAAATTCCCCGGCGTGCGTTAATAAATTAAGTATTAATTTATACTGCTTCACAAATAATTCATTAAAAATAACATAAAATAGTAATAAATTTTCGGTACGTTCCCAAGTGGAAGATACCTTTAGTATCTCCCTGAAAGAGGACCACAATCCAGAACATGCCTATTCAAATTGGGAGCGATTGGACTCAAATGTACGTTTTGCTGTCAAAAAATATAACAGATTTTCATCTTGTGTGATCCACTGAAAAGATATAACAGTATTTTATAACTAAGAAAGAAAATTAAAGAAGAAATTATTCGTTGAATAAATAAATGCAGCTTGCATTATTTCAGGAATGCAAATGCAAAAATGCACCGTTATCCGCATTATCATTAGCATATCTAAGAAATTTAAGTTGATGAGTTGAAACCTTCACTATATCAAGGAAACACTTATTTAAAAAAAAATTATGATTTGCAAATCATAAAATTAATATACCTAATAAATTTTCAGTAAGTAGGAAGGTAACTGCTCTTAGTCCGGACGTTCTTACGATTATAATTTCTACATTCTAATTTCTAATTTATTATTGTTAAGGACCCTTTTATGACTTTGTAATAATATGTAGGTTAACCTCCTACACGTTGTATAAAAATCATACAAAATTTGCACGTTGTATAAAAACCGTACAAGTTTAGATTCGATTTGGTATCAATAAAAAAACTTTACATCTATTTTTTAAATCCGGCAACATCGCATTTGGCATCTCACACAAATCCCACGCATGCGCATTTGTGTTTATTTTCCTGATAAGATAGGTTGTGAAATGGAAGACAGTTTTTTAAAAATGTTTTCATGTATTCATAAAGAGTGTTTTTTGCTGAGTTTGCATCGCGTTTGAATCCCACCCGGGCGTCGCGTGTCCGATTCCTCGGCTGGCTCCATCCCATCACAAGCAACATTTTCCGCGTTCTGTAGTGATAGTAGAAGATTTTCAAACGTTTTCAGGTTATTCGTAACTCGGCAAAGTTTGTCTTTCTTAAAAAAAAAAGTATTCGTACAACTTTATATATTTTATGAGCGATCCAAATTAGTTCAGAATTTTTTAGTTAAGGTAAATAACCTGTAATTATTATTTTTATTTTTTTTCATTTTCTGGTTCTCCATAAAACAGTTATACACAAATATATTATGGAGAAGATTAAAAAAATTTAAAAAAGTGCGTGGGGGCAATTTTACTATGTTTATTTATTTATATTTATTTACGCCCTAGTGGGCTTTTACAACAGAAATTAAAAACATAAAAAAATTAAACATCATAAAAGAAATGAAATACTATGAGTAATAAGAAAAAATCAGTAATAAGACCAGAAATACAATAAAGTGCAATGTGTAAAAGCTAGTTAGTAGGTATAAACAAACAATTATATGTGTATAATAATGTACGATGATAAAACAGAACTAAATAGAACAGCAAAATAAAATAAAATCAGGTTATAAATTACAAGTAAGATTTTAAATGAGAGGAGGTTTTATGAAAAGAACAAAAATAAGAAAAGTTAATTATTAACAGATAAAATAGAGATTAGTTGTCTCTTGAAAATTGCAAAACTGTCAACACCAAATATATCTATAGATTCACAATGTTTATTTTCAAGGCTATGCATTCTAGGGATTGGTGAATTAATAGAATAGTTAGTATTGAGGGTATTGTTAAAATTGAAAATATCTTTATTGCGAGTTAGTCTGGCAGGTACATTAATACAGATTAATTCTCATAAATTAGGGCTGTCAACTAAAGATTTGATAATTTTGAATAAAAATAACAAATCAATTAACACTCTTCTATCTGATAATTTAAGGAGTCTGGTTTCTGCGCGTAAGTTATTATAATTTATAAGTTCAATTGGAATTTTCATTTTAAAATTAATATACCGAAGGAATTTGTTTTGTACCTTTTCCAATAATTAAGAATGGATTTTGTAATATGGTGACCAAATGGTGGAATTGTACTCTAATTTGCTTTGTACTAACGAGCAATACAGATTTTTTAATGTTGATACATTTTTAAAATTTGCACCCATTCTCAAAATAAAACCAAGAATTCTCATTGCATCACTTGTTATTTCATCGATATGAACATTGAACTGTAGACTCTCATGGAATATGATACCAAGATCACGAATCTGTGATACACGAAGAAGATTAACACCATTCATATCATAGGAAAACTTAAGAGGATTTTTACCTTTGTAAAAACTAATAATCTGACATTTACCAATGTTTAGTTGTAAATCATTGACAGAACACCACGTAAATAGTTTGTTCAGGTTCAACTGCAGAATGGCGCGATCATCATCGTTTTTGATTGTTCTATATATCTTCAGATCATCAGAAAATAACAGAACTTTAATATTACTAAAAATATTAACTATATCATTAATGAATAAGCAAAAATCGGGCCTAAGTGAGATCCCTGTGGTACTCCGCTCGAGGCTGCAAATGTATAAGAAGTAAACGAATCAACCTTGACCGCTAAGTACCTTCCCAATAGATAACTCTTAAACGATTCCAAAATATTCCCTCTAAATCTCAACAATTTCAGTTTTCTTCATAAGATTTTGTGGTTTACTTTATCAAATGCCTTACTGAAGTCAGTATATGTGGAATCAGTTTGATGTGATGCAATCAAGGCATTAACAATATCATTCG
The DNA here is from genome assembly GCA_917563855.2 of Limnephilus lunatus. Classification (NCBI taxonomy): domain Eukaryota; kingdom Metazoa; phylum Arthropoda; class Insecta; order Trichoptera; family Limnephilidae; genus Limnephilus; species Limnephilus lunatus. The sequence goes on from OU830599.1 coordinate 57,741,515, forward strand.
TATACAATATTAAATTGGAAAGGGTTGATTTTCCTTTAATAAATCCATGTTGAAGCGGTGAGATGGTGGGATTAATTCGGGATATCAACCTGTCTAGTACTAGACTTTCAAAAAGTTTGGGTAATGTAGACATGGTGCATATTGGCCTGTAGTTTTTTATGTCCCTCTTATTACCTTTTTTGAAAATGGGCGTCAAAAGACTAAACTTCCAAAGATCCGGGAACACACCTGATGAGAGTGACTTTGTAAATAACTTATATATAGGATATGACAATGTATGCTTGCAATTAACTAAGAACATGGGTGGAACTTTGTCAGGTCCTGCAGATTTACGGGAATCAAGACTCTTTAACCTGGATATAATATCACCAATAGTTACAGTAGAGTCAGATATATCAAGAGTCTCAACCAAATCAGAGCATGTGATATTGCTATCTACATTTGCATTAACATATACACCGCTAAAAAAATCCGCAAACAGATTGACAGTTTCCTGGAGATTTTGAGATACTTTAGAATCGAATGACATACAAGTAGGTATATAAGTACCGTGATCTTTTTGAGATTTGACATATTTCCAAAAGAAATTTGAGTCGTTCATGATAGAGCCTTCGACATCACTTATGTATTTTTTGTAACATTCAGCAGAAAGCTTATTGCAGTCTTCCCTCATTTTTTTTAAATGCAATATAGTCGATAGCTCGGCGACTTTGTTTGAATCTCTTATGAGATAATTTTTTGAGGTAAACTAAGTCTATCAGATCTTTTGAAAACCATTTTGGGTACTGAGTTTCCTTGTACGTCGTCAAAGGAACAAATTTATCAATTGCAGAATAAATTATAGAATAAAAAATAATAAGTTGTACATTAATGTCGGCTTCACTATCCAAGAATGACCAGTCAATCTGTTTGAGATGGTTGGAGATTTTTTCAAAATCTGCTTTTTTGAAATTTCGTGTTTTTACTACCCTTTTAACAATAGGAATAGGTTTTAGGTTAGACAAGCATAATTCAAGTGGTGGATAGTAAACATCGACAGGTAATAGTATTTTGGTACTTATCGCAACACAGATATCTGACACATTAGATAATGCCAAATCCAATGTACGACCACCAATATTATGAACACTATTACACTGAGTTAGTCCTAAGAACAGAGCCATATCTCTAATTACACGAATATTAACATTAGAACAATAATTATCAGAATTCATATTACTCCAATCATAATATGGCAGGTTGTTATCACCAACTTGAAGTAATTTAGTGTTAAGGTTTTTAGCACAAATTGATTCAACCTCATCGCAATGATCAATGTAACATTGGACGTCAGAATTTGGAGGTAAGTAAGCACAACCCACAATTAATTTACCACTAGAAATGTTTACTTTAACAAAAAGATGCTCGATGGATAGGTACTTCATGGATATTTTTGAGGAGCTGAGATTTTTTGAGATAGTAATGGCCACACCAACCCCTCTTGATTTGGCACTTGTTTTAGAATTCCTGTCCATACGATAAATGTTGAAATTAGGGAAGCCTAATTCGGCAGAATTAATTCCTGAATCGAGCCATGTTTCGGTTAAAATGAAAATATCACTGCTGATAGTTGCCGCTGAAGTCAGTAATATGGGAAGTTTAGTGCGGACCCCTCTCACATTTTGGTAGTAGCATTTTATTTTTTGTTGTTTTAGTTTTTTGGCGTACAATCAATGATTTTAGGTATGGAGTTTACATATTTGATAGTGATATTGGTTTCACCATTATTTTTCCTTGTGACGTAAATCAAAAGATAGTTACTTAACTCTCAGTAGGTTGCATTGAAAATGTCGATGGTCAATGCAGAATCGTTAAACAGTTGAGTCGCTCTGTTTAATTTTTTTTTTTTAAATAATTTGTGCATATGCTTAGTATTCACAATATCTTCTTTATTTATTTTTATTGCTCGTATGTAAAATTTATGCATTGTTAGTTGGTGTGGTAATATTTTAAAATGTATATTGTATTTCATTCTTTATTTTAAAAATATTTTATTTATTTTTTGCTGTTGTTTTCATGTTAATTTATAACCTTTATGTAATAGCCCAATAGGACGTTAATATAAATTAATAAATATTTGTATTATTATTCTTGAGTTTTAGTCATTGTATATTCATTTTATTAAAAAAAAACTGGGGTTATACGGTTATACAATATTCAAATCCAATTTTATATTTAAAGTTTCATAATAATTTCATGAAAGTGATGTTTTATTACAACATAAAAGCCTAATATACGTATTCTAGAAATAAACATTTTAAGATGTGCAAGCAATACGTTTAAAATGTCAGTTTTTGTAGTTGGTTTTTCGGAATTAAAAATAAGTTCAAATTATTGATTATATATTTTTTTATACGAACGAGGTAAAAAATTAAGGGATAATTTTTTTTGCAAATTCCTTATAAAAGGACCGTGATTTTATTTCGAAATCTTTCAAATTTTTCGAATAAAAATGTTTTAGGTAAGCTTTTTTTCAACTTTTTAACTGAAATACTGCAATTACTGAATATGTACATGTATTTCAAATATAAAAAAAACTAATAGGTAATTTTATTTTGTTTCTTTAATGGTATTTGTTTTTACGTCATCTTAAAAATTCTATATACAGGACATTTTAAATACCTTGGAAAAATTTCGCAATTCGGTGAGAAACTATATTATCATTTATAGTTTATGAAATACATAGAAAACCCTCTTATATATATTTCTATGAACTATTTTACGTCAGTGTCCATTATACGTTTCTATTAGTAAGGTTTTCACATACACAGTTTACCAATAGTATAATTTTTTTACCACGTACATTAGTAAGGCTGAAAGTGTTAACAGAAGTGTTAACTTACAGTTGTGTGAACAATGAGAAGAGAAAATATATCCAATTATGCATTAAAGTAGCGAGCTACTAAAAGAAAAAGAAATTCTATGGAAAGTTTCCGGGAAAAAGGAGTCTATGCAAACTTACTATATAATATATGTAAATGTAGATTAATTTAACAAAAGAAGTTCGATGAATTACCATAGAATAATATTCTAGTTAATTTGATCAATAATTAATTTAAATTTATTTTTAATTTCCGTTATAAGATTCTGACATAAAAATTTCAAATGAACGTGATGAAAATGAGAATCGCAGAAAACTTATTAAAATACCAAAAGCAAACAAAACAATATTCCAAAAAGGACCATATTACATGGCCATTAAAGTATAGATACATCAACCTTCCACAAAACATTAAACAAATTCAAGATACACACAAATTCAAATCATCACTAAAAACATTTCTCCTAAACAAATGTCATTTTAATGAATACCTTACGTAACTCAACTGCTTTTTTTTTCATTTTTTTTTCTTCATATAATGTTATATCTAATTGTTTGGTTTTAATGTCTTAACAAATGTCATTACACCTATTTTTGTATTTTTCTTATTTTGTATATCCATTATAATATTCTTCTTTGAATAAACATTACAATTTAACATGCATGTGGTTAGCTGGAAGAAATGGGTTCTACCCTTAAGCTACACCCTTTGTATTTTTATTTGTACAATAAATATTTTTTTGATTTTGATTAAATGTTATTTACAAGAATTAGAACAAAAAATAAACCAACAAAAAAGAGACCAAAACGAAAAACGTTCTAGTAAAAAATCAATTTTAAAAATGTGACGCTTTTGACCTTTTTTCTACCCTCAATCAACAGAAATCCAAAGAAAAAATGTTAATTTAGGATGGCAGAGATTTATAGCACTAAATAATAAATATAATATAATCCAGAAGTTTATGTCAAAAGTTGGGAGAGCTGTTGTCATTTTAATTTTATTCGTTGCGAAGTTAAAGGCAGAAAAAAATAGGTTGGCTTTAAGTAGGTATCTATACGCATGGACTATTGGAAATTTGATATTCTAAGTATTGATCAATTGCGGGAAATTTAATATGCAAAAATCCTCACTGGCTTCAATAATTTATGATTAATCAATGGATTTAGAGAAACTGGAATTGGATATGATCAGTCTCGAAGTTGTAGACCGAAAAATGAAACTGATCGGGCGGAAAAATAGGACTTTCTTGGTACAGATGGTGCGTTACTAAAATCTAATAGAAAAAAATGTTTTTTAGCATCCTGCTAGAAGCAAAAAAGATATAAAATTGTCTTTAGCTTGATCCTCGTCAGTAGGTTGCATATACGCCGGTTGGTCAGTTATCAATATTTGCAATCACGGTTAACAATTATTGCTAAAAGATATTCTCACTCCCACCCATTAATGAGAAAGATGACAGCGCGTTTATCCTTCTCGTTAAGAGTTGTTATTCAAGGGAAAATTTGCGAATCAAATGTCATCGCATATAAAAAAAACAAACGTTTACAAACATCAAAATAATATTACAAACGGATAGTAATTTATGAACGCATATTTGGCTTATACTATTAAATATGTACCTACGTAGTTGTAATATATGTAATAATGTTGATAACGCGTAAATCCTTTATATTTTTCGCCCGATACATTTTGCTTAAGTTGCCGAAATATCCGCTTGTGCTTATTTTCTAACCTTCAAACTGAACTTTGATTGAGAAAAAATTGAAGTTTATTGCAACTTTTACTATCTTCTGACATAAATATTTTTATTACTAATTAAGTTGACACCAAGTTATTTTACGCGAAAATAAATTCTAAAACTCAATTCTCCATTGAATGATAAATTGACAGCCTATACGCACGATGGCACGACGGACGCCTTCCGACGGATTTTGCCTTTTTGGCTTAATTCTCTCGTAACGCCGTCTTAACACAAAATATACAGAATCCCCCCCCCCCCCCCCTTTGATTTCATTAACGCTAAAACTGTACCCATAATAGACTTTAAGTAACAGTACCCAGAGGTACTGGGGTACCCCAGTAAATAAAACATTCTTTTTACATAAGAATAAACATTTATTAATAATCAACTTACATAGTTGAAACACATTTGAAATTACCTACCTACTGTTCGCACTTGTCGTGTTCTGTCAAGCTGTTATTTATACTAAGAAAATACAAGTTCAAACAAATCCGCCGGAAGAAAAAAACTATTTATCGTAAAAAACAACGAATGTTCAACCTGTGGAAGTGTTATTCTTGTGAATTCTTCGATTTTAAGCATATTTTTATAGTAATAAACTTATCATCCATAATAATTGTTTCTCATACAAAAGTACCACAGTGATGTTTACGGCAGCAAGTGCGTTCATTGGCTGCGTTTGATTATGAGCTCACTGTTCCGGGCTCCAATTGGTTGTTAAGTGTTATGAACTTTGAATACTTTCATCACAAATCGAAACTAATTGTATTTTGAAGAAAAATCATTTTTTAACATTGAACTGAAGTTACATATGTGTAATAATTATGGGGAAAAAAAAGAACTCTGTTAAAAGCCCTATTATTGCTTCCCCTTACACCTCCCAATCTGAAGAATCGGACTCAGACGCTGAGGAGATTGAAGCCGAAACCAACCCTGACCTTAGTCATGTATCAGGACACCAGACATTATCCGGTACCCAAATTGCCCTAAAAGCCCTACAGGACGCTTTGGCTGAAAAACCATCCAAAGTCTCCAAAGAGCAGCAGCTCAAAGTATCAAGAAACGTGACAAATGTTCTCGGCTCCGTTGCACAACTTTTGCTAGAGAAGGAAGAACTTAGAGGAGACCTAAATTCGGCTCTAGCTAACATCAAGGTCTTGCAAGCTGAGAAGAAAATGGCGGAAAACTATGCAAAGCAGCTGCTGGATAAAATACAACAGGTTGAGTCAGATCTGGGTCCAGTAATGCGCCGAGTGGCTGATGCGACAGAGGCTAGCCTTTCTTTCGCTGAAGTCACAAAGAAAAAACTCCCAGTGCCCCCGCCACTCACTCGTACCAGCATCAAAATAGGGAAACCAAGACCATCTGTATGTTTTTTTCCAAAACTACCGGGGGTTGATGATAGCGATGGCACAAAAAAAAAAATTAAGGACATTGTTAAGCCATCGCAGTTAGGAATAAGGATAACGGGAGTAAAAAATATCAAAAACAAAGGAGTCATTATCCACACTGCCAGCAGCCAGGAACAAGAAAGGCTTTTAAATGATCCTGTTATATGCAGCTCCGACTTGCTGAGTGCCCGTCTTCCAATTAAGAGGCAGCCTAGAATGATATTCTTTAATGTGCCCCGTGAACTTACGGACGAGAACTTTTTAGAGAAGGCCCTCTCCGGAATCTCTGAATCTAATGACTTCAAAGAGAGTGCATCCAAGTGCAAACTAAGTCATATGGCTGGAGATCGAACCGGACCGTCTTGCCACAGAGTGTACTCGGTGCCTGCTAACATTCGTCATGCATTGGTGGAACAAGGACGTGTATTTGTGGACTGGACCGTTTGCGGTGTGCGTGACTTTGTTGGACTTACAGTGTGTCTGAATTGCCAAATGGTCGGACATTCGCACAAGTATTGCAAAGATACAAAGAGATGCTCCCACTGCGGTGTAGAAGGACACGCGCGTGAGGCCTGCCCCGCTGCTGCTGCAGCACCCAGTTGCGCCACATGCGCACGTTTTGGAAAGCCTGCAGCTTCACGTGCCCACCCCACCGGAGATAAGGATTGCCCGGCCTACAAAGCAGCACTATTGAAGGACCTCTCCACCATTGACTATGGCATCTAACCATACCGAAATAGATGGCGAGGTACTTGCTGTTGATGCATTAAATATATTATATCAAAATGTGAGGGGTATTCGAACAAAGACCGTAAGTGTGCGCAATAATATTTTAATCAATAATTATGACATTATTTGTTTTTCCGAAACATGGCTGAACTCAACAGTATTTAGTGAAGAATTGTTTGATGATAGATATGTAATATTTAGAAGAGATCGTGAGTCAACCAAATCTGTGTCTAAAGAAGGTGGCGGAGTTCTAGCCGCCGTTTCTAAAAAACTTCTTGTGTCAAGAAAAACGGAGTGGGAGAGTGACAATGAAGATTTGTGGCTTGTAATTAAGTCTCGTTCCAACTCGCTCATCTTTATATGCATCCTCTATATTCCTCCTAGTGTAACCGTTGATAATTATTGTAAACATATTGAAAAATTACAGGATCTGTATTTAAAGTTTTCAACTTCCAATTCGCAGTTTATTTTTGTTGGTGATTTTAATTTGCCCGAAATTAAATGGATACCTGACCATTCATTCAAAAATAATGTACTTTCCCCTTCTAATTATAAAAGCATGAAAGCACATAGTCTTGTCAATCTCTCATCAATTTGCAATTTGTATCAATTCAATTATGTACTAAATAGAAATGAAAATTTATTGGATCTTGTTTTTTCAGATAAAGTTAACATTGATATACATATAGCACCAGGCTTAACCAAATTGGATCAATATCACCCTTCATTTGAAATTATAGTCAAACAAAATAAAGATCAATTCTTAGAAATGAATAGAAGCGATTCAAAATATAACTTCAGGAAGAGAAACTTTGATGAATGTCGACAGGATCTATTGTCTGTTAATTGGATAACTATCTTTAAAAATAAAAATGTGAATAGCATGGTAATCTTATTATATGAAAAATTGTGGGAAATTATTGACAAATACTTTAAAAAATATGGTACTCAAACAAAAAATCAATATCCTGTCTGGTTTAATCAGCAATTGATTGCTCTTCTTAAGAAAAAAAACAAAGTTAGACTTAAGGTAAAAAAACATGGTTATGAGTCAGATTATAGGGAATTCTCTTATTTAAGGAAATTTACAAAAAAAATACAAAGCGAATGTTATAAATCATATATCAACTCTGTCGAAAGTGGTCTGCAAGGTAACATAAAGTTATTCTGGTCGTACTCAAAATCATTACGAAAAAATAACTGTATTCCTAAAGTAATGCATCTTGACGATATTTCCGCGAATGACGGTGAAAACATAGCAAACATATTCTCTAAATATTTTTCATCTGTTTATACCAAGTCGGAATCATCTACTAATGATTCAATGCCAAACATAACTGAACACAATCAAAGCAATTTGGGTAAAATACATATTAGTGCAGATGAAATAAAATGTTTTTTGAGTAAAATAGATCCCAGTAAGGGCCCAGGACCTGATAAAATTCCTCATTTCTTTGTTAGTTGCTGTGCAGACTCTTTATGTTTACCGCTTTTTATAATTTTTAATGCATCCCTTACCACGGGAACTTTTCCCGATCTGTGGAAAAAAGCACACGTGGTCCCAGTATTAAAATCGGGAGACCAATCTTTAATAAAAAATTATAGGCCAATCAGTATACTATCCTGTTTTGCTAAAGTTTTTGAATCTCTGATATATAAAAGTATTTTTTCACATTTTAAACCCCTTCTCTGCACTAGGCAACATGGGTTTGTTCCTCAAAGATCAATCAACTCAAATCTTTTGGAATTTTGTAATTATGTTTGTAATTCTTTTAATGAAAGATTACAAGTAGATACAATTTATACTGATTTCCAAAAAGCTTTTGATAGAGTTAACCACTCCATCTTACTAAAAAAACTTGAACAAATTGGAATACATGGAGACCTATTACGCTGGGTGAAATCATATTTGTATAACAGAACTCAATTAGTTCTTATTAATGGATACAAATCATCCCCTATAATTGTAACTTCTGGTGTACCACAGGGTTCAAATCTTGGCCCCCTGCTTTTTCTTATATTCATAAATGACCTTGGCTCGAAATTAAACTGTGATTATGCTTTTTTCGCCGATGATCTTAAAATTTTTCGTAAAATTAAGTCTGTTTCCGATCATCAGCTGCTTCAAAATGACCTCGACACACTCAATAACTGGTGTACTGTCAATGATATGCACTTAAATGTTGAAAAATGTTACATTTTAAACTTTACTAGAAATAGAATTATAAAAGATTTTTCTTATGTTATCAATAATATTATTCTCAAAAAAGTTTCTTCAATAAGGGATCTAGGAATCACTCTTGATTCTAAATTCATATTTGATGTACATATTAACAACATTAAGTGCAAATCATTAAAAATGATGGGATTTATTCACAGAATATGTAAACCTTTCAAAGATCCTCAATCAATTCTAACACTTTACAATGCCTTAATTAGAAGTAAACTTGAATATGGAAGCACTATTTGGAATCCACATTACTGCAAATATGAAAACATTGTAGAATCAGTTCAAAAAAAATTACTAAGAATGTTATCCTTCAAATGTGGACTACACGACCATCTCAGATCATACGATGTACGTCGTGATTACTTCAAGATTGATACACTTAAAGCTAGAAGGCAATTGACTGATCTAATATGTTTACATAAAATTATTCACGGCCATCTTGATACTAAATTATGTCTTAACAGTATTAAAATTAATGTCCCCAATTCCCATTGTTTAAGACGCCATAACATTTTTCATATTAATATATTTAAAAATAATATCGCCTACTTCAGCCCTCTGACCCAGATGTGTCGACTGTATAACAAGATAGAGTGCGCTGATGTGGATATTTTCATTGATAATTTGTACAGTTTTAAAAAAAAAGTTCTAGCGCTGTTAAAAAGTACTAACTAATTATATTGTTTGAATTGTCCCTCTATGCATGCTTGCGTATTTCATATGTCTTTTACCACTCATTGTAATGTGTTACTTGAGTGACCTTGTATATAATTCTGTATTTTAATTTGTGATGTTTTTGTTTTTCTAATTGTATTTATTTGTATTTAATTGTACGTAATTGTAGATTTTTATAATTGTATAATAACTGAGTTTTATAAGTGGATTGTTCTCATGTAAATGTAAACATCTGTAAAACCCAGTATAAATAAATAAATAAATAAATAAATAGACTTTCATGGCACTTATTTTAGTCGCATACAATACGTAGTGGAAAGCATAAGCATGTTTTTCTTTTTTTCATTTGCTTGGCATTGAAGGCGTATATGATAGCAAAGTAAGTTCGTTATGAAAAGCAAACATTGATGTTTTCTTGTGGCGTTTTTTTGTTTCCAAGAAATTGGTAGGTATCTACGTTTTGTTTTTTTTTCAGTGTTCCAACGGTTTTAATATTTTTTGATACCCGTTTTTTAGCAGCAGGGATTGAAGTAAACAAAAAAATCATTATTCAACTTACACGCAACAAAATGCAAAACAACTAACGTAGGTACAAATATAATAAATAAGTATACATTTTTTTTCAAAAAAAAGTGTTGTCTTAGGTAATTATGCAAAAAAAAACATTAAAATAAAAAACATGTATCAAACAGCAAAACAACATGCTTTATTTCGTAAAAACATTAAAATCGTAGTAATGAATATAATTAACTTAACCGTTCCCGCGAGCACCCCACGCACGCTTTGCCACGACTACACATTTACAGGACTTCCTTCAAACTAATGCTTCGAAGCGACCCTCCACCCCGTGCAAATACGCGGCAGTGCAAAAAAATCCATTGTGAAACAATAAAGTAATCACACATTTTCAAAAAAAGATAGAATTTGTACCCCAGGGTACGGTTCTAGGGTTAATAGGAGCCTGATCGATTTATTAAAAAAATCGTATTCGCTGAATTTATACGCTAAATACCACACATTTATGAGCGAATTTGGTCAAAAAATAGACCACTTTTATTTATCTGCGATTTCCTTGGCCAGCCATTTATTTTAAAACGAAGTTATTGAAATGCTTTATCTATTATGACCATAGATGTCCCAAATCCGAACTTCGTAGACTACTTTAGAACGATGTTAAAAATAATTTTTTAAAATGTATTTTTCCCGCTGAGTTTTTGATCAGCTGTTTAATGATGAAATTAAGTATTTTTCCCATAGATATGCATGTTTAATTGTCAAGCATACCACAGACAACATAAAGAGATCGAAAATATTCTATGTTGACTCAAATAAGTATCCCCACGGCAGTTTTAAGCAAAAACACGCAGGATTCGCGCGATTATAAATTTTACGTTTTTTTAATATTTTTTTAATAAATCCAACAAATATAAAATAAACGGTAAAATGCAGGTTAGTTTATTGGCTACATAGCATGATAATAAGTTTTTATGTCTCAACGTTAAAATTCAAAGGTATGATTTTTTCAATGTTGGCGAAAAATTAAAAAAATTACCTTCTAGGAAATCTCGAGCAATCGAGGCACATTTATTTTTTTCTCGTGGTCGCTCCAGTGGGTGGTATATTTTGTTGTGGATTTCCCCTTTCTTTCAATATAAAACACATCATTTGTCAGTTACTAAACGAACCTTTATTAAAATTCTATCGATTTATATTATTCCAAGATATTTTAATACTGCTATGTATGATGCAGGATATTATATTATTGTAGCGGTAGGTACGCATACACCTTGCTCCAAACACACATAATAATATATTGGCTGTTGAAAAGGACTCAGTGCTTTCTCTACTTTATAATGTAGAATGCGGAGTAGTGATATCCTTGTATGTACGGTTTATACGTGAATCAGATTGCCTGCCGGATCTTCCTGACCCGATAAGGACGGATTTACTGGTTCAACCTATAAAACCTGTTTTATTTCCTTTTCAAATTTTTATTGTGCAAGGAGTATTTGTATCCGTATTCTACATGTTGTTGTTTTATCAATGCAAAAATAGATTGGTAGTAGATGGATAATAGAGTGATAATAAATTTTGGAAAATTATGAAAAAGTACGAACGTAAAAAGATATAATCAGTATTTGTTTTCTAATTTTTACACCCTTTTTAAATTCAAGGCGGAATTTCATTGCAACATGTTTTTTTTAACTGTCAAGGCAAGGATAAATTTTCTCGACTGGCAATCCGGAGGTCCCGTGTTCAAATACCAGTTTTTGTTTTCCGTATTTTTATTTTCACAATTAAAAAAAATTACATACATAAATTGCGACACATTCTAGAGTGGAAAATATCCTTTCTGTTACCCTGATGAAAGACCACCGGTAGGAATTAAAGCTTGAAATGGCTTTAGCGACCATAGCCAGATATTTCCCTATCTTCCTCTACCTCATCTCGATGGTCCCGAAGAACAATTTTGGTCTGCTGAAAATTGAAAATTAATCTGTTGGCTTATTTACTGGCTTATTTTGTTAATTTAAGAGTCAGTATTTTCGGAATTTTTAGTGAAATGAAATGAAATGCCAAATATCAAAAGCACACTATTTTTGTTCATTTTAAAAACAGTAAAGAGCAAAAATGAAACTTTAAACATCTCTACTTCAAAACTACAAAATCGCACATCCGGCATTGTTCTTCGGGACCGTCGATCTATTTCCATCCCACTATTTTCATCCTCACAACGTCCATACAATTACATATGGACGTTGTGAGGCTGAAAGTAAGGCTCCAGACAGTTGGGACTGTTGTGGGATATTCACATAAAAAAATTATACCTTTATTCCACATGCTACTGGATTCACTGGATCTAGACGGATGAGAGGATTGGTGACTCTTTTGTAGTATTCAGGAAAGTTATTTTTAATATTTCAGTATTAAAATACTTTATACCTTTATTCCACTTTTTTATAAATGAGAGGACCAGTTTTATATAATAACGGGAATCTTCAGACTGGTCAGAAAGACCTTTCTGAAGATGAGATGTGGAAGTAAGTTATAATGGTGTTTTAATCCATATAAAAATCATAGAAATTTAAAAGTTATTCAAGTTGCACATATCTACCAACTTAACCCGGTTAAGAAGAGTAATGAGTGCATGTATAATATCATATTAGAATAAGTTAACAATAATAATCTTAACGAAAATATGAAAGAGAACAAGACACAAAAAACAGAAAAAAGACAATGGTCCCAACTGGCACTCGAACCCAGACCTCTCCGTCTAACCGGGACGAGCGCGTTAACCAATTTCGCTATTGCCACCTTCTGTCAAACCGTCATATTTGTCAATCTCATATTTGAAAATTTTAGAATTAACATTATTATCCACTAATTATTTTTCTCCATATAACGGGCAACTACCCTTTTCATTGGAAACAATCATTCTAAGAATTGGTTTGTAACCTGGATAGCGTGTCAGATAGATATATCCGAATTTATTTATATGGAACAATTAACTTTTTATAAAAGTATAAATGAATATTCAATTTTTATAAAAAAAACTTTCTTTTTATTACTTTTTTGGGAATAACCTTCAAAAATTTAATAAAAAGAGGGTTTTTCTTATAAAAATTGCATGTATAATAACTCAAAAAATCATTTTTGAAAACATCTTCCTTCCTTGTTCATGATTGCTTTCAATGCATTCGTTAATTCTTTATATACTCGTACATTACTAGCATATTATTCAAACAACAAAGATCCTTTGTTTACGATTGGGTACACTGAACTAGACCGGTTGAATAAAGCCTCCCCTCTATAAATACAAATGCGCAGCCTCACAAACGAGCCACAGAAGACTGCAGAGGGCAAACTGCCAAAAAATCTTCACAACTTGGTGTGACTACTGACCAAAAGAGGTTTCGTAAGACTACACTATAAAAAATGTGATATTTGGAAACCATTTCAGCCCACTTATATCCTTTACGCTTACAAAAAAAGAAAATAACTAATAAACTATTAAATTTCACGTGATTCAGCTGTGTACTATATTCCACGAGCACGAACAAGCCATTTAATGCGAGTACCCACCGTAAGAATAATGAATAGTGAAACAGAAATGAAAGGAAGAATTTGCATGAAAAAAGACGCGTCGTGAGCAAAATGCAAAACACATAATAATAATTGAATAATTTGTAGAGCGCCATTTTTGTGAAAAATCACCTTAAGGGCGCTGTACAATTTATTAAGGATTCTAAGGATCTATTTAATTCTACTATTTACAAATGGATACAGAAACATACTTATCTGACAGGTCACTTCCGATAGTTTATGCTTGGAGAAGATTGGCTTTGCACGCGGAGGACATTATATTTAAAACACTGGACATATGCACGATTTTACATTTACTTCCCTCATTACTATTAGTATTTCATTTATGAAAAAATTTGTAGCAAAAGTATAGTTGATATTTATTTTGGAAGACTGGAGAATTTAGGAGTCTTTAGGGCTGGAGAATCTTCATGAAATGACCTATATGAACGCTTAAATATAGATTTTTTTCCTACATTTTTACAATTTTTTTTATTTACAGTGTCACGGGCATTGAATGTGAAGGTGAAAGATTTTTGATTTTATAGATACGACTGTCTGAAAAGGTGAGTTTTAAGTGTAGCTCTGAATTCCGCCGAGTCTGTGATTATACTTAAGTAATGTGGCAGTCCATTCCAAGCTTTAGGTCCTGACACTCCGAAAGCGCGCTCACCGAACTTAGTATCTGGTGTGCACTTTGGTTCCTTTAACCTTCCGATAGCTGATGATGCTGCTGACCTCAGTGTTGACTGTCGAGAGTTGGAATTTTCTGGAATACACAATTCCGAATTGACAAGTAATTTAGTCGCCTCTGTTGGCAGGTTTATGACGTGACGGAGGCATATCGAAATTCATCAAAATGAGACTCATCCAGGCGTTGATTTTCATAAACATGAACACTTAGAGCCAGAGAAAGAAAGCGATTAGACGCCCTCGAAAGGGGGTGCTGGAAACAAAATCTCATGGACAGCCAGATGCACAAATGTTTCAATTCTGGAAGAGCTATGCATAAACAATAAGCTCTCAACTATCTGCCCACAACGTATTTTAAGATAACTTGGACGCGTTGCTCATCAAACTGAGGACTCCAACTTGAAGAAACCCGTAGCCACTGGCAAAGTGAAAATCAAAGGAAGGTCACCAAGGAGTGACCAAGTATCACGACGACTGGTACGTCGGTGTCCTCAGCTCTCCACGCAGCGCAGAACCGTGAAGAGTGGAGGATCCTTGTACACCATGGAAATTGGAGTAGGGGTCACGATCCTCAGCAATGAGGAACCGAGAATGAGAATAATATATTTGGCTTTAGTAAAAATAGTCCAGCTTTGAGCACGAAGAAGCTACAAAAAATGTCTCCCGTTTTAGCAATTCTTCTAGGTTCTCTGTATTATTCTGAAGCCGGCAATTTTTCTTTGGTCATCTGTTCAAGTCATCTTTGGGTGATTCCATTTTTTTTCAAAATTAGGAAGCCATTTGTGAAATTGCGATTCCATAATAATGGTCATTCAGGTAGGTAAAGCATTTTACCAAATCGAAAAAAAATTACACAGAACATGAACCAAATATGTTTTAGCTTTGCATTTGACTGGTGAACGACAGCACTTAGCCTAGTACTGAAGATTTGAATGATTCATTCACTAAATTAATAAATATATTATTAAAAAAAACCTGATACACTTAATCTTTTGGTGGCAGAACTCTAGTAGCGTTACGTGAATGTTTTACAAGGCGGCTCGCAGTACAATGCAGCTTTTATAGGACTTTTGTCATATTTAGCTGTACTCAACACGACTTGTGGGCAATTGAGGACAATGAAGACACTTTCAAAAATTTTAAATTTTCTCTTTTCTCATAGAAAGATTCACTTTAACATATTTTTCTTTCGTGCTTAAGGATGAGGCAACACTTCAAATTTGGAACAACTTATTTGGGTTTCACCGAATACATATATTTTTACATATATAAATACAAATATTTCTTAGGTTTTGCCTGACCATTTCGTATTTCTTTAATCAAGGGTATTTGATATAGTTTATCTGTGTTTAATATACTAATCGACAATAATATTTGAATTCACTTGGAAATAAAAATTACTTTCATCAACTTCTATGAATACTTTTCAGGCGAGTTCATAATATATTATTACTAGGTGGTAACCGGCATGCGTTGCTATGCCATTTTAAAAAGAAATTGTTTCTCCCTGCGTGTCCTTTCCCATTCGTCCCTTTCCCCTCCCCCCATTCCTCTCCCGCGTCCTCTCCTCCTCTCGCGTTTCCTCTCCGCCTCCTCCACCTTCCCTCTCCCCACCCCACTCCCCCTTCCCCCGTCCCGCAAACCCCCCTCCCAAGTTCCCTTCCCCCCTCCCAGGTTCCCCTCCTCCCTCGCTGGTTCCCCTCCCCACCCCTTCCGCGTTCCATAAATTAATTCCCGGTTCATTTTGTTTTCAAACAGCTCATGTGCCACCTATTGTAATTTTATTTTACAAATTTCATAATGCCGTAGCTTACCAGACAATAACGACCACAACAAAAAATAATTATCCAATTTGGTGATCGGAAGTTATGCGCGTACACATACATAGATTTTTGCGATTCATTTTTATACAAATTTTATAATTATAACTACTGGTTTGCCCTGGCTTTTATATAAACCTTGTCCTGACAATAACGAACGAAACAAAAAAAGAATTATACAATTTGGTGCAGTTCGGAAGTTATGCGGGAACATACATTTTGGCGATTATTTTTTTTAAATAATATAGATTTACTTGAAATGTGTAAATCCACAACGAAGATGGTTAATTAACTTTCGGAAAAAAATATCTTAAATACTATTTGTTTACGATCTCCAGAAATACTTTTGATTGATTTGCGAATTTCTTAACGCAAAATGAAAAATTATTTATTAAACGATTTCGCAAAAACGAAATTGGATACTTAAATAACGCAGGATGATCATTGGTAATAATTATTTTTCGAAATCAAAGGATCATAGAGTAACTCGAGGTGTTCCTGATTAGGGCTTGGAATCAGACACCGTAAAAAAGATTTAAAAAAAATTTGGCTCCAGTTAGAAGTAGTTGCCGAATCCAATTGCGATTGATTTCGGTGATTGGAAGGTTTTTTGAAAGCACACTAGTCTCCAAAAAAAAATAAAAATCCCGTCCATCGTTAGGGTGAAAGGTTAATACTGCACGTTCTAAAAATAAAACCCGAGTTGTTCGCTGACATTATTTAATGCGCATCCTGGTGTTAAAAACGCATAAAATATACAGTTCCCATAAAAAAAGTCAGAACAAAAAGTGCGCTCAAAATGAAAAGGATTTATCTGAATTGAAATATTATGATTAAAATGTACGCCAAGCGATTCATTTCATGTTACCTAGATTTTAAAAAATCACGAAAAATTATTCTATTATTTAAAATCTAATAAATCAAATAGCTTTTATCCGTACTACTTATTTGCAATAGCACCCTTTGATTAATTTTTTTTTTTATTTATTTGGGTTGGGAATTTTGGCCTCAAATCCAAATTTAAGAGGAAACCGTTAAAAAGGGCAGTGTTTTGTCCACGCAAGCGCATTCCTTAATTCCTCTCTGGATTTTGAAACTGTGTGTATATGCAAATATTGTTTTAAGTTTTAAAGATATTGATCACTAGCATGTTGGTACGTTTTGCTTTTTTGATAAGTTACTAACCTGTTTCAAGAAAACATTAAAATGTTTTTGAAGGAAGTCAAAAAGTCCCGGAGTGGTCCAGAGAACGGAAGCATGAAAGTGATAAAATCGAAAGATGGACAAATGTTGACGAATGAAGAAGAAATTAAGGAGAGATGGATGAAGAAATACTTCGAGGAAGTCTTTGAAAGTAACCCGGGTGACAGTGATTCCAGCGGTGAATCGGCAATAAAAAAGCTATGGAAGGTGTTGTCCAAGTATGGAGTGAGTACGAATCTCATACAGGTAATTGCGTCTCTGTATGAGGGAAGCGTTGCATGTGTTAGGGTGAACGGCGATTTTACGGGATGGTTTGACCTCACAAAAGGTGTTAAACAAGGCTGCGTAAAGCCACCGTGGTTATTCAATCTATATACATGGTATAGTATGCGAGAATTAAAAGAGATGGGATTGGGGGCGAAGTTGGGTAATCTGGAAGTATGTTGCCTGTTGTATGCTGATAATGATCGTGTCTAGGATGAATGAACTATGTATGAAGAATGAGTTAATGATGAATAATAAGTAAGTCTAAAGTCATGGTATTTGAAATAGAGAGTATGAAAACAATGTGCAACATATTTACGAGAGATGGAAAGGCTGATAGAGATATCGAAAGAAGTGTAAATGCAGGCAACTCTATTAATAGAGGACTGAACGGCGTTGGCGCCAGCAAAAAAATTGTGCAAAGGAGCGAAGTTAGCCGTCTGAATGCTGTAGAAATGAGATCCCTGAGGCGTATGTGTGAAAAAACTATGTTCGATCGTGTGAGAAATGTGGAGATCCGCGAAGAACGCAAGGCTGATGTAAGCGTAATGAGTAAAATTAGGAAAGGGACGCTCACATGGTTTGGGCATGTAGAGCGAATGAACGAGGAAAGGAGTGTAAGGAGAATATATGACGCAAATGTGAATGGTAGAAGAAGTTGGGGATGCCCGAGGAATGACTAAGTGAATCAGAAACTTGAGTCGGGCCGTGTGAAGAGTTGGAATAATAGAAAAGCATGTATGAGACGAAGTATGAATGTGAACGAGGCAAGGAGTGCGTGCCAAGATCGAGTTATTTGGCGGTCCGTCCTCTATGCCTACCCCTGCGGGAAACGGCGTGCTGGTTAGTTAGTTAGTTTTAATTTCTTCTTATGGGAGTTAGGACCCTTTAAAAATCGTTAAAACTGACCAATGTAATTTTTAAAAATTGAAAATAAAATAAAAATAAAATATATTTTTGAAATAAAATTGTATATTAAAATATAAGTGGATAAACAGGTCTTTAAAACACGCGCGATTTTTCGAGCACGATGGCGTAGTAAAGCAAGTGTTTTAAAGACCAGTTATCCACGAATACTTTACGCTATTTTTTTTATTGGTACACTTTGAAAACATAAATATTGATATTATTATTAAAAATTTGGAAATAAGAACTATTAATGAATTCGTGATGTTGTAGCAGTTGGAATACTGCTACAACAAATGAGTTCCTACCCGGACAAGGAACATAAAAGAATTTCCAGCCGCAGGGTTCCGGCGAATTATTCTAGCCGCTCGCTGTCGTCTATGGCGGGTTGGCGTTGACTTGTGTAAACCACAGAGAAGAGCCAGTAAGGACCAGGCTTTCGAGAAGACATCATGGCGTTCCGGGCAGAGATTGGCGGCGTGCGACATTTACTTCACCATCAAGATTACACGTATCGTTACTTTATATTCCTTGGTTACAGTAGTAATTTCCTCTTATCGATTATGTGGACTAAATAAAAATCGATTGGCGCCCTTAACTTTAATTCTTTATAATAATACCTTAGTAAATTCAGTAGAGTCATTCTTTTATATGTTAATAATTTTGCCTGGCATCTTGGAGCAGGCAACCACGACCTGAGACTGATAAATTAAACATTAAATAGAGTCTTTCATTGATGTAGTCACACCTTAATTTACAGAAAAGTTTATTAGTAAATCCTTGTTTGATTTCTGACGCATTGAATGTTAACATGTTTCCTACCGCGAGCTCTTGATAATCTTCACAATATTTTCATAATTAAACATTCTAGCTAACATGATCTTTTTATTTAATGTTTAATTTATCAGTCTCAGGTCGTGGTTGCCTGCTCCAAGATGCCAGGCAAAATTATTAACATATAAAAAAATGACTCTACTGAATTTACTAAGGTATTATAAAGAATTAAAGTTAAGGGCGCCAATCGATTTTTATTTAATCCACATAATCGATAAGTGGAAATTACTACTGTAACCAAGGAATATAAAGTAACGATACGTGTAATCTTGATGGTGAAGTAAATGTCGCACTCCGCCAATCTCTGCCCGGAACGCCATGATGTCTTCTCGAAAGCCTGGTCCTCACTGGCTCTTCTCTGTGGTTTACACAAGTCAACGCCAACCCGCCATAGACGACAGCGAGCGGCTGGAATAATTCGCCGGAACCCTGCGGCTGGAAATTCTTTTATGTTCCTTGTCCGGGTAGGAACTCATTTGTTGTAGCAGTATTCCAACTGCTACAATGTGACATCACAATATCTTGTTGTCAAGGAAATGAAAAACACAAACATTAATTTGCAATCTGTCACATAAGATTAATAGTTGACATCACAGTTTTTACTAGTTATTGTGTGTTGTAAAATGAGTTCTAACATTGCTAATTTAAATAACAAAGCAGAATCGCGGTTAAAACCTGAAAAATCCAAAGACGTTTATAAAAAAGAATATGAAAGGTTCATAACATGGATGGAGGAGCAAAACGTAGTAGATGTAGATGAACGAGTTGTGCTTGCTTACCTTCAGAAAATGTCGGAACAGTACAAAGCATCGAATATGTGGGTCATACATTCGAAATTGCAATGTCTGTTGAGGATAAATAAAGGGGTTGATTTAAAATCATTTGTGAAAGTGCATGCATTCATGAAGGCAATTAACAAGGATGACGTTGCTAAGAAGGCGTATGTATTCAAAGAAGATGATTTGCGGAAGTTTTTCACGGAAGCACCGGACATTACGTACTTATTTTTGAAGGTGGTAGCCATTTGCGGAATCTTTGGCTCTTGCAAAAGATGTGAATTGTGCGATTTACGCTTATATGATATCAAAGAAGAAGGAAGTGTATTGCTTATTACCATCCGACCATCTAAAACAGTGAAGGCTCGACGTTTTACTGTTGCCGACAGTGGTGCAATTAGTTATGTGCGTTTGATGAAGCAATATTTATCATTGCGAACCCAAAATGTAAGTACAGGCAGGGTTTTCTTACCGTATGATAAGGGTAAGTGCACCAATCAAGTGGTTGGTATTAACACATTTGGATCATGCCCCTTACAAATCGCACGCTATCTTAAATTAAACGATCCTGAGAAATATACAGGACATGCGTTTCGACGTACATCCGCTACCATTATGGCAAATAGTGGCATGACGATTGATCAAATCCAACGACAAG
This sequence comes from Limnephilus lunatus, assembly GCA_917563855.2. Lineage (NCBI taxonomy): Eukaryota > Metazoa > Arthropoda > Insecta > Trichoptera > Limnephilidae > Limnephilus > Limnephilus lunatus. Next base: position 57,762,379 of record OU830599.1, read on the forward strand.
TAGGATGGAAATCGGCAGCTGTGGCGACTGGTTACGTGGAAGAGATCATTAGAAATAAGAAGAATGTTTCAAACATTATTGGAACTGCCATTAATGGAAGTGCAGCCTCATTGACTTCCGAGAATACTATTAATTTGAACAGCATTTCCTCCGATTTAAAAAACGGAGGTATTAATATTTCAAATAATACTAACTGCTCTTTTCACATCCATTTAAATAATTAGAATGTAAACGATGTAAAAAAGAATGTAAACTTTGAATAAAATTTTTGAAACATTTGTAATGTTTTATTTTACGTTTAAAATATTCCTGTCAGATTTATAGTTAAAAGTTGACATTTAGAATTCACATTTTGTTGATTTGTTGATGTTGCCATGGTAACTTTAAAAAACGCGCGTTCCATAAAGTGCGATTTAAACACGCTAGAGCGTACTTTAAATGAGTAAAAAAGGGCACCAATAAAAAAAAATATATTTTTGAAATAAAATATTATTTGCGCCAACACAGTTATACAAACAAATTTTAAAATCAGTCGTGTTTTGGGGGAGAAAAATGGGGTTATAATAAAACAAATAAAAAACTTTATTCCACTTAATTTTATTTGACCGTAACCGGTTTCAGCTCGTCAGAGCCATCTTCAGACTGGTACAAATAATTCTTAGCCTACGGTTTATATACATAACATATGGGGGCGGGGGAGAGGGGTAGTCTACAAGGATTTTAATGAATTATTTTTGTTACTAAGTCGTTTTAGACTGTCGAATTTCTAAGTATTTTGGTAATTTCAGTGGGCTAATTACTTTGGGTTTGTAGCTCACTTCAATATCTATTGATTAGGGAAAAACCTTACAAGTAATTTGAATTATTAATGGACTAATTTTATTGTCAAATCGTTATTATACATATCTATGATCAATGAGATTTTTTAATTGCTTTTTGAAGGGATGCATGTTTACATTGGAGTGGGAATGGTCAAACCTAAATACATATTTTAATTTCAAAATTATTATGAAAATTATACCGGATAAAAACCTGGTGTTTCAGTAAATGATTCTAATAGCTTATTAATTACAAAGTTACTTTTTGAAGGGATGCATGTTTACATTAGATTAGGAATGGTTTAAACTAAATACATATTTTAAATTTCGAAATTATTATGAAAATTACAATGGATACAAAAGCGGAGACTTAGCAAATGATTCTAATTGTTTATTCATTACAAAGTTAGGGTCTATTTTTTTAATTAAGTGAGTAATTTCTAAAGATTCTAGTCTATCTAGTTTATGACCTTTATTGCAAGTATGAAGAACTTTAACATCTCTGTCTTTATCAAACGAGTGTTTATTTTCTAATAAATATGATGCTCCATTCGACAATTCTCCTTTGTCATTCACCCAGTTTGTAAAGTTTTCTTTAATTAAGGTTTTGAATGATCTCCCTGTTTGACCAACGTAATACGATGGGTAGTCAGCGCAGTTCACTTGGTAAACGCCTGAGTTTTCAAGTTTTTCTCTCTTATCTTTATTATTGATTAAAATTCTCCCTAGAGAATTCACATTATAAAAAGCTGTTTTGCATTTATCATTATTAGTTAATCTGGATATTTTTGTTGATATTTCGCCAATATAAGGAATTTTAACCCATTGTTTCGTGATATCTTTTTCATTTTTAAGGCCTTGTGTAATAATTTAGTTTTAATGTCAGTTTTTTATCCGTTTTCTTTAGTAAGTTATCAATAGTTTCGCTTTTATATCCATTGTTCTTTGCTATATATATAAAAACCAAACTATATAATAAAAACCATGGCAAATATGTATCCATTGTTCTTTGCTATATATATATAAACCAAACTATATAATAAAAACCATAGCAAAGAACAATGGATACAAAAGCGAAACTATTGATAACTTACTAAAGAAAAAGGATAAAAAACTGACATTAACAATTATTTCACAAGGCCTTAAAAATGAAAAAGATATCACGAAACAATGGGTTAAAATTCCTTATATTGTGTGAACTGCGCTGACTGCCCATCGTATTACGTTGGTCAAACAGGGAGATCATTCAAAACCCGAATTAAAGAACACTTTACAAACTGGGTGAATGACAAAGGAGAATTGTCGAATGTAGCATCACATTTATTAGAAAATAAACACTCGTTTGATAAAGACAGAGATGTTACAGTTCTTCATACTTGCAATAAAGGTCATAAACTAGATAGACTAGAATCTTTAGAAATTACTCGCTTAATTAAAAAAATAGACCCTAACTTTGTAATGAATAAACAATTAGAATCATTTGCTAAGTCTCCGCTTTTGTATCCATTGTAATTTTCATAATAATTTCGAAATTTAAAATATGTATTTAGTTTAAACCATTCCTAATCTAATGTAAACATGCATCCCTTCAAAAAGTAACTTTGTAATTAATAAGATTTTAGAATCATTTACTGAAACACCAGGTTTATATCCGGTATAATTTTCATAATAATTTTGAAATTAAAATATGTATTTAGGTTTGACCATTCCCACTCCAATGTAAACATGCATCCCTTCAAAAAAAAATTAAAAAATCCCATTGATCATAGATATGTATAATAACGATTTGACAATAAAATTAGTCCATTAATAATTCAAATTACTTGAATGGTTTTTCCCTAATCAATAGAGATTGAAGTGAGCTACAAACCCAAAGTAATTAGCCCACTGAAATTACCAAAATACTTAGAAATTCGACAGTCTAAAACGACTTAGTAACAAAAATAATTCATTAAAATCCTTGTAGACTACCCCTCTCCCCCGCCCCCATATGTTATGTATATAAACCGTAGGCTAAGAATTATTTGTACCAGTCTGAAGATGGCTCTGACGAGCTGAAACCGGTTACGGTCAAATAAAATTAAGTGGAATAAAGTTTTTTATTTGTTTTATTATAATCTATTATAATGGACTTCCACCACGAATTATCAGTTTCAAAAATAGAAATATTAGAAAAATGGGGAATATAAATCTTCGATTTGATGAATGTATTATCTGCTTGAAATGCAGTTGTGTTTTTTGGTCAGTATTTAGGGGGGGGGGGGGGGGGGTACCATCGATAGTAATAGCAACGATTTGTTAAAATACCTATTATTTAATTCAAATTTCTCGTCGACCGTTTTTCCTCGTAAGTTTTGAATGATAAATAAAATAATTCAGGTCTGTTTGTATTTTGATCAAATAACCGGTTCCAATAAAATATAGGTTTAAATTCCTATTATTGGTATTTATTGTTTTTTGTGGTTGATTTCATTTCCTATATAAAATGATAAAACGAACTATTTAGTTTTATACTCGCGGAGATTTCTTCTAGTGTAATATTCAACGCTGGATGGGGAGAAATATGATGTTTGATGGAGCGTCAATGAATAAAAAATAGAGAATTGGGGATAAAGCAGTGATCTGTATTCTGAGAATAATGCACGGATACGATTGAATTCTAGCTGTGCCATATGATTGAAACGAATCCCCCATAGAAAACAATGGGAATTGTAGAAGATGAAAAATGAATCATGAATTGATGGGAGATTGGAAATCGCTTCCTTAGCGGAAATTTCATATAATATTTCACGTTTTCCTTCCCTAAGGCGGTGCCAAATGTATCGGTTAGTAAAACACGTTTGCTCTGGTGTTAAGCTACAAGTTTTTGCTGATATATTAAAATGGAAAAACTGATCTTTTATTTTCTCTACCTACGAGTATTTTCATTTAGTCTCACAATATTCATCCTGACAACCATTCAAAACGGTATAAGAGGTTGTAATTTTCTTCCAAAAGTTGCGAGTTTGATTCTGGTCGCGAGCAATGAAATATTATTGATATTTATTTTAAATATTCACTGGTAAAAAAATGATTGAGATAATGGTTTTCATTAAAGAAACGGGAATAAAACTGTTTTTTCGACTGTCAAAAGAACTAACGATCAATATTGAGGGTGCCGTTTGGTTTGGCCTACGTCTAGATCAGTGATTATAAACCTTTTTGGCCATAGGGAAAATATATCCTTTTTAATTTGTTCGCTGGCGGAAGTAGAGTACCTACTACCTACAGCTTGACGTTGCTGGTTGCTCTCGGTCGGTGGTGTCGTTAACATATTTGTATTTAAAAAAACAATAATTTTTCATCATTTTATAAATGAAACCAATAAATGTTGTCGATTTTCATCATATTGAAATATCAAAGAACGTATAAGTCAAACAAAATTTTGTCAAAAAACTTTTGGTATCTCATGAAATGGAAAACTTTAAAGTGCATTAAACGCAGATCTCTACGAGAAAAGCACTGCGCTGCAAAAGTGATTTTTTTCTGATCGAAACACGAAATTTTGTCTTTGAAAGAATATGTAAGAAAAATAAATTTGAGCGGCTGATTCAGAACTTCGAAGAAAGACTGAAGTTTTCCGATTATTGCAAAACAACAGAAATAGTTGAATATTTTTTACCGCAATATTTTTTAGCCAAGTGAAAAGTGCGTGCTCACGGAGTAAAGGTCCGCGGGACACACGGGATTGCGGGCCGCTTTGCTCGTCACTGGTCCAGATTCTAGAATCTAGATCATACAGATTTCAGATTTTGAACATCACAATAATGTAAATGGATTTATCGTAATATGATTTTGGGTAAAACATTTTTTTATTTATTTAAGTTTTCTGCTATGTACGTTTGGGCGTTTAAATACATTTGCTCTTTCGAATACTCCAGTGATATAAAATATCACAACAATGTATTGCTGAAGTTTTATGATACTTTCAGCTTACGGAGTCATTTTTTAAATATTCCATTAAAAGCAACTAATGAGATTGTTCTTCAATAAATAGTCAAACAAAATTTAAAAAAAATAAATATTATCTCGATCATTTCTTTTTTTTAATAATATCCAGTTTTTTTAATGATATTTTTTCAGACTGGTGATCCTTTCTTTATAATAAAATGTAGGTATACTTTGGTTAAAAAGCTAAAATAAACAATTAGTATTAGTACTAAACTACAATAAATTGTTGCTTAAAATTCCACCAACGTTGTATCCAATTTAAAACTGTTCGAAAAGGTATTTATTTTTTCAAATAACATCTTAAATCGAAATAAAATTTGTTAATTAACTTGCGCAGACTCGTCAAAAATAAATAAGATAGAATGATTTGTGAAGCTGAAAGTAATTATAAAATACTTGCGTCGGGTTCATTGCCTAATAATTCATTGAGAAATGGTACATTGAACTTTTTTTACATAAGCTCCAAAAAGGAGACCCCGAGAAAAATAATTCCCCTCAGGGCCTGTGTAATCTTTGGGTATGCTGTGTGGAGGGTCTTTTGAGGAAAGGAAGTAACTGAAGTTTTGGGAAGGAAAAAATTGTGAGAGGTGGGTAGTTATCTGGGGGTTAGGGCCTCCAAAAGTGAAGGACTTATGAATCCATACCCCCCACTGCAAGGCGGTGTTCCGAGAGTCTTGCTGGAGAGGTTAAAACTTCTCCCTCAACCAGTATCTCCTGATCCGGCCTGCCATGCGGTTGGTGGTAAAACGCATCCACTGCCAAAATATACTTTACAAACTTCAATCCATGAATCCGGACACGCCTGTTAAGTCACCAAATGTAGCGAACCACTTGGGGTGATCTGTGGCATTGATATCAATTATCCGATAAATGTTTCCCGGGGCGACGGCACCCATACTCACAATGAATTATTGAATAATTTTACATATTCCGATTTGACTGTTACCGAAATTAGCTTGTTAATTAATTAGAAATATATTTAGACATTTTAAGTAACCATTTATTCTAGCAGATAATAATAATAAATTTCCAATGAACAGTTTAGAAGCAATTACTTCGGGTGCGTACGAACCTCTACTAAATCCCTCCTGTTTTTCTGTCACCTATTCAAAACGCTGAGAAGACTTAGTGTTAATGGTCCACATTAGTTCTGGAGATTTACGGCCTTGAAAAATGCCCTCTTTCAATAATAATTGAGGGAGAAATGGCTACGTAAACAGACTTAACGAAAGTGTTAATTTATCTGAGCGTTCAAAGAATAAGGATGGAATCCAATTAGATTCATCAATTACATCAGATATTTTTCCAACCAACACCCCTGCCAAATTTCACCTTATTGCCTACCAAACACGACATCTTTTTTCAGACCGATTCCACTTAGAGACGAAAGTCAAAATTTTTCGCTTTACGCGATTCTATTTTCATCTCTATTTTTATATCTACGATTTAATTTGGCATCACAGCGAACAGCATGGTTCATGTGTTGTTTGTAGTGATCACAATTGAAATCGTAGATATTAATATAGCGATTGCATAAAGTGGATCTCTAAGTGGAATCGGGCTGAAAAAAGAGATGGTGCAAAGCCTACATTAGTGGTTCGCCACGTTTGGTCAATTAGCCGAGGTGCCCGTGTTCTTGGGATGAGGTTCGTCCAGGTCTTGGCGGCGGAAGCTTTTCCATCTAATTCTTGGCGGGACGCGTTGGGAGAGGATGTTTGAGGGAGACCTATTGACCTCTCCATCCGGACTCTCGCAACCCACCGCCTTACACTGCAGTAGAATGAATTGAGATCGTCTGGAATGAATGGGATAAATTCCTTCTTTTTCACTCCTGAACCTATTGACCACCAGATTCCTACCCACCCCTTATAGCTCCTCTCCATCCTTTCCCTAAAAATATCCCACAACATTCTCAAATATTACACAGACCCTGATATTTTTTTCCTCAAGGTCTCCTGTTTGGAGATAATGCAAAAAAATACTAGATAATGCTGTTGAAGACTGTGGAGAAAAGTATTAATTTTTCTCACGTAACGAGTTTGGGAAACTTTATTAACAAAAACGGAGTTTTTCAATTTCGTAACCCTTATTCGTTGATTTGGAAGTTCTTGACATTGAGTATTTCTGTTCTGACCAATTTTTGTCTTTACGTATATTTTCTGATCTCTAATTTAATTCATTTTTCCACCACATAGGTAAGTAATAATATTAATCAACCTTGATGGTTTTTACAACGAGCTTATTTAGTTACTTCGATACCATTTTTACTTTTTCTACGTAGATATTGGGACAAATATTATTTTACCAATATTCTTGTCATCTTCCATGGAAAAAAAGTTTACGTCAGAATAATAATAAACTAAATATATGACTTTTTCAATGAACATAGGAGCCAACCAGCAAAATTACTAGAGCTAAAACTACATGAATGCCATAGAAATAATGTTCAATGTCACTGCCTAGTCATAGAAAAAACATAAAACATCTCAGAGTTATAATTATTGATGAAAATCTTAGATGGGACCTACACATCAAAGGTATTACTGAAAAACTCACAAGCCTTACATATTTCTTTAAAAATCTAAGAAATGTTGTAAAAAAAAAGATTTGAAAAGGGTCTACTACGCGTTATGTCATTCTCGAATTGTATATGGAATTATAGGATGGGGATCATAAGTACATACATAAGATTATACACATAAGTACATACACCATCTGAATACAATTCAAAAAATAATTATAAAGACTATACTGAAAGTACCTATTAGAACGCCTTCAATTGAAATTTTCAATAGCTTTGACTTACTAATTTTTTTTTTTTTTTTTATTGATCTATATACGTGATGTTTACAATATATTATTCGATGCCTGTCTCGCTAGGGTATACCTGTGTTGTAATTGTACATCGAACATATGCCAAAAATATATTTTTGAAGCTATTCAAAAATACTCGCATCCATCACATTAGATCGAATAAAAATGACATAAAAAAACATTCCAAGTTATAAAACCACATTCGGACAAATAAACTACACTTATTTTGCAAATAAACTCCATAATATTCTTCCCCAAGACATAAAACTAATAAAAAAAATTATGAGTACAAATCAAGAATAAAGGGTCAACGAAAACACCCTAATGAAGACACTAAAAACGACATGGAAGACAAATAAACTATAATTAAACAATTTTAGTCCGCCTCGGCACAGGAACCCCTAGTGAGGAGAACTAAGAAATACAATATCTTTATCTAACATAACCATTATATTTTTGTGTACTTTGAGAATTATTTTGTATACTTATAGAATTATTTTATATAGTCGCTTAAGTAAAAAAATATACAAAATTAAAATATCGTTACATTTTGCTATTCCTACGGCAGATCTTAAGTTAACCATACAACATCCATCAAAATTCCCATTTCAGAATTTTATCAGTATTCCTTTGTCAGTCCTTATTTTTTATTTGCATTTTATAATAATTTCTGTTTGTTTCAAATGCTTCAAAGATAGAAATCTTTATAAAGTCATTGAATAAAAAATAAAAATTAGAAACGAAGATTTTTTCAGTTTTTATTGTTCAAAGCATCATTATTATGTAGCACGTTATTTATAAGTTTTTTAATGCTTCAAAGATATAAATCTTTATAAAGTTAATGAATAACAAAAGCATCATTATTATGTTGCACGTTTGTCAACTGTTTTTTTTTTTATTTATCGTCATATGGTTAAAATGGATAAAAAATAACAATATTTACTACACATAAGAACATTATCTGATTGAAAAGAATTTTTCAACAGATGTTATGTAGACAGCCTCCTTAGTCTAGGGCCAAGGTTCTTGACACGCAATCCGAAGGTCGTGGGATCGATTCCAACGTGCGTAAATAAATTTTATTTGAATAATTTGTGTTATTTTACAATAAATTCATTTAAACTAATATGTAGTATATTTGTGGTACGTTCCAGAGTGGAAGATACTCTCAGTATCGCTATGGTGTAAGACCACCATTCAGAGTTGAAATCTTGCTTGAAATGGCTTTAGCCGTGTTTGGTAACTAGATATGAATAGCCAGGTACCTCCTCACCTTCCTCTTCCCCATCTTCTTCCCTTCCCCACTACGTTTAGCCTCACAACCTACCCCAATTGGGGATGCCATCGTATCACTGGTTTCAGACGTGAGCAGCTGAGACTCTTGTGAGGTATTCACATAAAAAAGTGTATTAATAATGAAAATAGTTGGTTGGTTTGTGAAGTTCAGTTTTTTGTGAAAAATCACTTGAAGAATTTGTAAATAAAAAAGTACCTATTTCTGGTGTAGAAAGAGTAAAAATGTTACTACAAATATTTTATATTTCGCTGGACAACTAAAAGCTCACAGTCTGTCCTTTTATTTACCTATGTGAAGCAACGTTTTAATTGTGAATGGTGGTCTTACATCAGGTGATACTTATGTATAGTGTATTCCACTCCGAAACATGCCGCAGTTATATTTATAAGTAAATTAGGAATTAAAAAAAATAAATAATAATTAATCTAATAAAACTTACTTGCGCACGCCGGGATTTGAACCTGCGATCTCTTGCTTGCTCTTCGAGAGCCTTACTCCTGGACCACGTATGCCTTCCCTACTTCGTTTTTACTTCAAATGCCAAAACCGGGACAGGTAGGTACCTATTTGGATTAAAACAATCTAATGAAATTGTACCTTCTTTTCATAAATAATGAAGATAGGTACCACTTGTATTTGCAAGTTAGTACTAAAACCATCTGCTGTATTATAAAGGACAGATAGATAACAATTAAAATAGATAATAAAGAAGAAAAAAATCACTTTGAATTTTAATAGTAATTAATTTCAATTTGGGAGGTGGTTATGGGTACCGCTGACCCGTAATCATTCATTGGATAACCAACGCCTCTGCCATAGGTCACGTGATTCGCTACGTTTGGTCACTTGCCCGGGATCACGGGGTAAGGTTTGCTCGGGCCTTGGCGGCAGATGCTTTTCCCCTACCTACTGTGTGGCGGGCCGGATCGGAATAGACTGATTGAGGGAGACCTTTTGACTTTTTCAGCCGGATTCACATGACCCATCGCCTTACACCGCAGAGGGAGAGATGGATTAATACGTCCAACATCAATCAACCCGCCCCTAATACATATTTCCTTCCCAGAACTTCCTTTTCTTTCTTTCCCTAAAAATGCTTCCCACAAAGCATTTTTAAAGATGACATGTATCTCCTGTGTGTAGAAAATGTAAAAAATGTACCTAATATTGTATTATCAGAACCATTTCCGTGAGTGTTTCAAATACCCTAGTAAATACACAATTGCGAACTAATTACAAAGATGAAAGCTTAATATAATGTTTATAAGATCATATGAGGGCGATTAATATATTACTAAAATTGTGATATCGCTTTTTTTGGAAAATAATTGTAAATTATAATTTTTTTTAAGGACATTGAAATTGATTAAACCATTTGTTTCTAAGTAAACCCACTAAATATTTTAAATAAATAGTAAATATTCAGTAATTCGGCTAGTTATCAATTTAAATGAATTTTTATTTACTAATGCTCTTTTCAGCGACTTTTACGTAAGTATACATTATAATAATACTAAATTTATACATTGTTATAATTTACATAATTGATCTGCTATTATTGTATGTGTTTATTGTCATAAAAATTGTTTTCCTTTTTGCAAGTCTTGGTGTTTTAAAACAAAATTTTAACATTGGTCCGTCATACATATGTCTGATAACGTTAAATTATCGTGTAAACATGCTTATGGGTCCGAGTGGTTAAGCAAATTAACAGTGTTTACTTACGATACCACATTTTCTTTCTTGGTTTAAAATATAATCAATGGATATAATCCTCAAACAGTTCATCGTTAGGTACCCTGATTTCTATATGGTGATATAAATGTTCAATATTTCGTTTAAAAACCGAAAGTGCGGTCAGTGGCTGAGTTGGTATCGCGTTTGGGTCCCACCCGGGCGTGTCTCGTGTTCGATTCATCGGCTGGATAAGTCCCCCATCACGACACAAGCAACATTTTCCGCTTACTGTGGTGGGAATGTCTGTCTTTTTTTTTTTTTTTTTAAAGAGCCATATTTCGGTAAAAACTTATGGTTATACGTCAGCAACATCTTTTAATTTATATGACTATTTAACGTTCTTTAAACTGTATTACCTATTTCATTAAAAATGGGATCCCACCAAAAACGGCAAACACGCTTGATAATAGATGGCGGTAAATATACCAATTTAAAAAAAAATACTACTTACCGATATCCATTAACAGATGGCAGTAGGTATATAAAATATATAATTATTTATTTATTAAAATAATTGGAATTTGAAAAATGGAAAAGGGAAATAAAACACCCAGAGTTAAAAATTCAGACCCATTTACAAAATCCTTTATGACCCCAAGATCCCCAACCGAACAAGAGGACGATAATTTATCGTCTGATTCGGAGAATAATAGAGATGATGAGGAAGAAAAGTCTATATTGATAGAGACAAATCAAGTGAGTAACGCACTTACTAACTCAAGAATCATAATTAATTCCATGAAGACAACCCTCTCAGAAAGTAAAGGAAAAATTTCCATGGGCCAAAAAGAAAAAATAAATGAAGGAATTGATAATTTATTTAACATTATAGCTCATTTAGTGGCAGAAAATAATGAAATGAAGGGCGAATTAAAAATTCTCCGGCCGCTCACAAAAAATAGTAACTCAAAATTTTAATGAAATGAAAAAAATAATGCAGGAAAATAAATCGCTTTTCAATAACATGAATACAAAAAATTTAAAAATTTAAAAAAGACATAAGAAAAATAATAGTACCTGAAACTTATGCGGAAAAGGTAAAAAAACATGAGCCGATTGTAATCATAAAACCAAAAAAGAAAAATCAAGAAAATATTTAAACCAAAAACGAAATAAGCGTTGGAGTACCAAGGCCCGCTATCTGCGTCTTTCCAGTAAACGCTGAAGCCACCATGGACAGCGATGCCACAATAAAAATGGTCCAAGATGTCATTCGACCGTCCGAAATAGGCGTTCGGATCACGGGCATGCGCTAAATAAGGAACAAGGGCGTATTGCTCAACACGGCTACTGCAGGTGAGCAGGAAAAATTATTAAATGCCACTTGTCTTAATAATTCGAGCATACTTAAGGCCCGGTTACCCACCAAACGACTCCCGAGATTGATATTTTTTAACGTTCCGAGAGCTTTAACTGATGCTGAATTTTTGAGGATCGCTCTAACGGGTATTTCCAATGTTCAAGACGTCGAGGGAACACTGGCAAGCTGCAAGCTTAGTCACTTGGCTGGCGCTCGTACAGGAGATACCTGCCATCGAATATATGAGGTGCCTACTGCTGTGCGCAAAACACTCGTGGAACAGGAGAAAGTGTTTGTCGATTGGACTGTGTGTTGCTTCCGAGACTTTTTTGGGCTTACCGTCTGCACTAATAGCCATGTGATTGGTCACTCTTTCAAATATTGCCGAGATGAAACTTGGTGTGGGCACTGTGGCCAAAAATATCACACCCGCGAATCCTGCCCAAATGCCGCTTCCGATCCAGTCTGCGCTACATGTACCAGATTTGGTAAGCCTGCTGCTCATTCCACTGGAGACAGGGACAACTGCCCGGCCTACCAAGCTGCACAGAAAAAGGATCTTGCTACAATCGATTATGGAGTGTAACATACGTGAGCATAAGTGCCTCACCATCTAGGATTATAATCCCGTGATGAACTGTCTACGAATAATGTACTTGAACGCGAGAAGCATCCGTAATAAGTTTGATGAGATCGAAGAAAAAGTTAAAAGTTCGCTGTATATTGTGCACGTCCTCGTCATCACTGAAACGTGGCTTAATGTTGGAGAGGAAAAATTTTACTCCTTGAGGGGTTATAAAAGTGTTTTTGCCTCTCGCCCCAACGAAGGAGGAGGCGGCGTAGCAATATATGTGATTGATACTATGAAGTGTGCAATTATTGAAAAATTCTCAAATGAAAATTCCTTCTTAGGTATAAGTCTTTGTAGCAGTGATAGGAAACCAGTCAACATTTATGCTATCTATCGAAAACCTAACACATACATGCAGGATTTTTTAATACACCTAGAAAACATACTGAACGAAAGTAGACAAGATACATTATTATTCGGAGACTTTAACATTGACGTATCCATATCCACACACTCTTCATTAAATTTTTGCAACATCTTAGAATCTTCAAATTTTTCAATACACAACAAAACATTTTCCACGAGAGTTACTGATACAAGCAGCACCATTATAGATCACTTCATATCAAATAGGCAAAACATTCAGACTACTTTATCGAATATTGATGATCCACTTAGTGACCATAACATACTTATTGTTGACTATAAGAACAACTTAAAAAAATGTTTTAATAATAGAACCAAATCCCGGATTACGAGACCTATCATCAACAGAATATCAGTAAAATCCTATCTTCTTGATAACAATTTCACGATCAACTTAAGCAACTCAGAAGACCCTTTTAAAAGTTTCAATTACCACATTAAAAAGGCAATAGAATCAGGTACAACCAAACCAAAAACAAGATTAGGAAGTCGGGAACAACTGAATACTCCATGGTTTGATTCCAAATTAAATTCCTTAATCAAAGAACGAAACCAGATTCACAAACAGTGGAAACAAGACCCTGGTAATATTACTATTGTAACACTTAAAAAGAGATTGAGAAATACCATTACTAATTATAGGCGAAGTCTAAAACACAAATATTATGCGAACAGCTTTCAACAAAACCAAAATAACCCTACTAAAACTTGAAAAATCATAAACTCTATTCTGTCAAACCGAGCACATAAACCAACCAACGAAATAGAATCCCTCATCGTAAATGACTGCGAAATCAAGGATCCGGATCAAATAGCATCGGCATTTAATGAGTTTTTCCTCTCGATAGGAGAAAAGTTAGCAGCTACCATTCCGTCATTCCCGGACGACTGCAATACCGTCCTTGTGGAACCGAAGGCTTGCCAATCCTTATGGATTGGCAAGCCATGGGATAAGGATATGGTCAAGCAAGCAAGATGAATCCGATGGAGTAACACCATCAGTTCTTAAGGCTTGTAAAGAAGAACTAGCGGGTCACCTAGCAGAACTTTTTAATTGGTCACTGTCGTCGGAAAAGTTTCCGAATGAATTAAAGCTTGCGAAAATAATACCTTTACATAAAGGAGACTGTAAAACATGTATTTCTAACTACCGTCCTATATCACTTTTATCGGTATTTTCGTAAGTATTTGAGACCATAATCAAAGATAGACTCCTAAAATACATATCTGTGAATAATATCCTTACACCACAACAATATGGCTTTCGGAAAAATTCTAGTACTCAATGTGCCGCCTTTGATTTTATCTCTACCCTTCAACAGTATATAGACCAGGGTGAATATGTGGCAGCCATATTTATAGATCTCAAAAAAGCCTTTGATACGGTCAATCATGAAATACTCTTAAAGAAATTGGAATATTTGGGAATTGTTGGGAAGCCCCTAAACCTCCTCCGAAGCTACTTAGATGATAGATTTTGTCTTGTCGAAGTCAAAGAGGTCTCGAGTGGCTTAGGTAGAATCACGTGTGGAGTGCCACAGGGATCAATTCTTGGCCCTCTGCTTTTCTTGCTATATATCAATGACATAACTAAATGTGGTATCTCTGGAAAACTCCAACTTTATGCGGATGATACTGTAATCTACTATCACAGTAAAAGCCTGAGTGACCTCGAGTCTCTAATGAATGTAGATGTCTCAATTTTAGCTAATTGGCTACGTATTAATAAATTGAGCCTCAATATAAAAAAAACGCACTATCTAACTTTCGGTAATAAGGATTATGTGTCCATGAATATTTCACTTGGAACTGATAAACTTCAAAATATGGAAGTTACGAAATATTTAGGGCTATTAATAGACTCTAAACTTACGTGGAATTCCCATGTTGAGCATGTGAAATCAAAAATTTCCCCAATTACCGGTGTACTGTACCGACTCCAAGGTCTCTTGTCCATACCTCTACTACGGGCCACTTACTATGCGATGATTCACTCCCATCTGAGTTATTTAGTTAGTATCTGGGGCACTATTACTAAAAAACAAATATCAGAAATACAGGTGATTCAAAATCGAGCTATAAGGAATATCTACCATCTACCGTGGGATACACATACTAAACATATATATTCAAAGACAAACATACTTCGTTTTACGGTTCTACCTAAATACAATATCACTAGTGCAATATTACAAATCATACATAGATCCGCACACACTAACATCAGACCAGCCTTTAATTCAGACATACACCAGCACAAAACACGATCCCAAAATCAAATACACTTAGCATCATCTACCCACACAACTAAATTTGGTATTAAATCATTACAATATATTGCATATAGACAATACAATGCATTACCTAATGAAATAAAGCATTCAGTAGCTAACAAAAAAATATTAGTTAAAACGCTTAAAGAATATTTCCTGACAATGTATTTAAACCAGTGAATATTGGCTCGCCTTCATACGTTTGTTTTTTATGTTTTATGTGTATGGATGTCTCTCAGTATTCCTAAAATCTCTATTCTTGACAATGCATTTTTTATTTATTTATATATATATTTTTTTTCCTTTTCAATATACTGTATTTTTTAAACGTTTAATATCTGTGTAAAATGTACTTATATCTGTCCTTCCCGTAATGAGTTTTCTTCTCAACTCATTGGGAATAATGTGTTACTTATCATATTTTTGTAATAAATTATAATAAATAAATAAATAAAAATAAATAAATGCAATATTTTAATACAAGAAATACGTACTGCCTCTGCCTTGTATACCAATGAGGAATCTTTGTTCGTTTATTATTGTACCATTGAGGAATCATTGTTCGTTTATTATTGTACCACTGAGGAATCATTGTTCGTTTATTATTAAACCACTGCGGAAACATTGCTCGTGTATCATTGTTCGTTTATTATTGTACCACTGAGGAATCATTGTTCGTTTATTATTGTACCACTGAGGAATCATTTTCCGTTTATTATTGTACCACTGAGGAATCATTGTTAGTTTATTATTATACCACTGAGGAATCATTGTTCGTTAATTATTGTATCAGTGAGGAATAATTGTTCGTTCATTATTTTTCAAGTTTTTTTTTCTACCAAATTAAACCTCGAATAGTTTGTCAAAAAACACGATTTCTAATAAAATGTCTGCCGTTTTTGTGTTGGCGTCATAAACAAAACAGAACATGTGATTGCTTTGACCCTGAAAAAATGTAATATCTTGTTACAGAGAATTATTATTCGATAGGATGACAGTTGACATCAACAATGGAGGCATTGAGTACAAGCACAAATTTCTACGATGAAAGAATTTTAGAGATTCATTTATAGATATATGTATAAAGAATAGTATTCATTTTCCCGTGACTCGATGATGGTGATAAGTTGATCAGGTATAATTATTTTTCCGTTTTTATTGCAGTAGTAAAAAAAAAAAACCAACATTATTTTTTTCTTTCTCTGGCTTTCCGGAATCAATGTGGTAATGGTAGAAGTTGCTCAGGCCATGTAAAGTTGATTGAAAACTTGTTTAGCACCGTTGGGATTTGAAAATCCATGAAACGGAAACCACACATTTATATGTGGGATTTAGCTTGCGAGAGAACTAAATGGACTAATCCGTGTCCTCTTTGTGCGGTGCATCATAGAATAAAACGTAATATAATTATATTAATAAATCTTAATCTTGGAAAGAATATTATAATAACTAAACCCTACATTTATCCTACTCCCGATAATCTGCATTGGTCTCATTCTCTCGAAGTTTAGTTTTCTAAAGATTTCACTTCTACCGCGCGTGAACTGCACACCTATTTTTTTTAACTTTTATTATTTATTCCGGAATGCGGAAACGTAAATGTAATCTTCTTGTATTTCTTGAATAATAACCATGCAACAATTTCTGCACATTTTGTTTTGAAGAGTTTTATTCACAATGTACATTATTTGTTACTTAATTTTATTTATTATATTTCGATTTCGAAATTTTTTTTGCATGAATACCGCACAAGAGTCCCAACTGCTTCCGTCTGGACACAGTGAGACTATGGGATCCCCTTAAAGGGTGTTTTGTGAGGCTGAAGATAGTGGCGAGGAGAAGGAGATGGGGAAGAGGAAGGTGGGGAGGTACCTGGCTATTAAGATCTGATCACCAAACACGGCTAAAACCATTTCAAGCAACGTTTCAATATATTTAATATGCAAAATATGAAATTTTGAAAAAAAAATACATTTCCAGCTACAACAACTCATGGACCGCCACTGGTACATAATTGACAAATTTCCCAAAATTTTAAAGGTAGCTACTATGTACAATGGTACACCATAATATAAGTCAACAATAATCGCAAATAAGATAGCTCAATTTATTTATAGCAATATTTTGAAGGCTGATATAAAAATTGAACGAGAAATGTTAACTATTTAGATGAATTATTTAAAATAATTGAATAAACCATTTAAAAATAATTTAACTATTAAAATATATCTAAAGAAACATGAAACAGAACAACTTAAAACAGAAAATCAAAAAAAAAATATTAAAAAGATTACGATCGCAAATGGGCATAGAACCCAGTATCTTTGTATTACCGGGAGAAGGCTCTTACCGCTAAGCTATAGAGATCTGAATATTCAGGTATCTATAAAAATAGAGGTTCAATAGTTGGTAAAAAAGTTGTCATGGTAAAACGTTCGACACCCAATTGTGACTGTTATCTTTTTATTTCCAGTGTTTTGTTTCATGTATCATTAAGTTTTATTAATATTATCTTCTTTTTTGATAAAAAATTTCAATAAATTAAATGCATAATATAATTAACCGAATTCTTGTCATCATCAAAATAAAATATAGCTTTATCTATTTACAAAACAACGCAATATGCCACTTGGATCATTTTTTTCTGATATAAGCCAATATTCTAGGACATTCCGTTTTTTTTAATCGTATTTTTGAAACCCTGACGATTTTTTGAAAATTTCAATCAATAAAGTCAGACCATTTTTTATAAACCGGAAAGATGGGACCAAATTTTATGGGTGCAAAAACACGATAATTAGATAGCCGAAATCATTTTAAAAAAAACGAGATTTTCCACACGAATGGCACAGGAGAATAACGAGGCATACCAAAAATATTACATCTCATAAATATATTTTTTTCCTTGATCCATCTTATTGATCATTAGTCATTAGTCATTACAATGTTCAACGTAATCCAATCCAATGTAATCAACTTGTTTTGTAAATTGTTATAATAATAATAATAAATTTTAAAATTTGATTTTGTTTAAATCAGCTCCATTACCATTACTCTTCTAAAACAGGCACAGAAGGCATAAAATCACTTCGTAACACCTGTCAAAACGTCAAACCAAACGATAAGTTCGCAGAGAACAAACAATTGATCTAGTGAATGTTAAGTGTAAAATACAAAAACTCGTCAGAAATCAAAGTGTTGCCCAATAAAATAAAAAAAATAGTGTGGAATTTTACAAAATTAATTGAATATTTTCGGAGACGGGACATTTTCAGTTGGTGACGTTACGAGCCCAAATAACGGATTGATTGATTTAAAAAAAAAATAGTAACATTTTGGTAATCTTAGTAAAAAATCTATCCACACGATTTTTTTCCAATTCATTATGAAATCCATGCAAGTGGCCTATTCCTGTGAACTCTATTGAAAAAAGGTAGGTATTTATAATGTTTGATGAAATAATCTGCATCCTTAACACTTCACATTACTAACAAACTGACAGTCAATTTTCCCAGAATTGTTCTTATTATAATTTATGTCAACATAAAGCAACTTCATTACTACATCAAAAGATCTAGAGGGTCCATTCTCTGCTTCTCTTTATCTCGTTGTTATGGCAGAGATATGCTTTATTTGAACTGAACCCTCGTCGAATTCCAGTGGAGTTGTTTACTGACCACTGCGTATGTACATAGTCATGTACGTGAAGTCATAAATAAATATATCACGTGACCACATAAGGAACACCAGAAAAGCATTAATATTTTTGACATGTTTATAAAAATCGGATATGTTTTTTCAGAGATACTATCTAGGTTTTAAACCAGTAGTTCGAACATGTGTTAAAACAGGGTAGCTTCCAAAAGTAAGGAATAAAATTACTCAAAGATAATAGAGGCCAAATCGTTAAACCGCTTGTCCGGGTAAGACAAAGATTCTCGGTTCAAGTCCCAGTTGTAACCGTTATTTATTTATTTTTTTGTTTGTCTTGTTATTTTTCATATTTTCGGTTAGATTTATTAGTAGTATCTTCTTCTTCAATGACATATTACGTTGATAAGAATAACTTTCAGTAGTAGTTTTAACTAAAAAATTGAATATTTATAAGATAAGAGGCACTAACAATATTCATCCCGAATTGAAATTTGTCCTGTACGTCCGGGTCGTTTACATGATGCGCGTTTTCATCCCGCGACAAAAGATCCACGACGAAAAAATATCCCCCGACAAAATATCATACAGATACAACATCCCCCAACAAAATATCAACTAAAACTTAACCTAACCTAACCTAACCAAAAAATGAGACAAAAAAAAATACAGACATCCAGTAAAGATAATAAATTATTTTTCAAAAATATTCAAATATGACAAAAATAATAAGATAACAATAATGTATTGTCTTTACAGGATACTTGCGTTATTTTTGTACCATTTTTTTATTAGGTTAGGTTAGGTTTTAGTAGATATTTTGTTGGAGGATGTTTTGTCCGTGGGATACTTTGTCGGAGGACATTTTGTCGGGGATATTTTGCCGCGGGATTAAAAGTGGCGGAACCATACACGACGACATTATCGAGTTTCAGTGAATAATGGGGACGTGAAAATCCAATACACAACAAGATATTTTACAAGTTTTCACTGAGTTATCTTATGTTGACAAGTCACACTAAGTACAAAATTAGATATATTATTATTTTTTATCTCGTTTCTAAGTAGTAGGTCACAATTTACTACTATTTGTACATGTACATTGAACTGAGGTAGTAATTTTGTTTACATCGTCCAACTTAATCTCCCGAGTACACAACTACTTCAAGGCAAATAAAACATTAAGTATCTACTTCTAAATAATCCACCAGGAATCTTCCCTCCAATAACCATCCCCTTCAGGTATAATAAAAGAATTTCGCCGTAACTTAATTTATATTTTCCTTCGTTTGACGTCCGCCGTCATAAAAGCTCGCATGAAGTATGTATGACGAATACATCTTGATTGTTTTTCAGAATAAGTTGAAGTGAAACGGGACAGGAGTAGAAGGACATAATACAATTTCAGGGTATTAACTGCATTATTCAACGGGAAGCTAGACTTTTTATGTTTCAGATTATATTCAGCGGCCATTTTGGTAGGTACTGTAGATTTGTAAATCACTGACAAAAGTTTGAATGTTTGTAATAAAAAAGTAATGTTTAATTAATTGAAGACAATATTAGCGAAACTCAATCGAGAATCTGGAGACAGAAAAATCAGTAAAAGATATTGGCTCCATTGGGACTCGAACCCACGACCCTTTGCTTACGTGCTCTACCAACTGAGCTACTGAACCATCGTACTGAAATATTGGTCTTCAGAGGATTAACGCGCGCAATGTGGTATCATTTCTACATAAATAAACAAACACTTCTACACAATTCCCTGACACTGTAAAACTTTTCAAAACGTTGCGTCTAAAGAAGAAGAATGCGCAACATAGCATGATAACTCAAAAAATCACGAAAATAAACATTGGCAGTGAAAATCTCAACTCATATCTGATATTACTAAATTGAATTGAATGAAAGAGGTTGGGTTTCAAAATAATAGTGTATTTCTACATATGAGAATGAAAAAATTTAGTTTGGAAATTATTCTTTCCGAGAACAAAAAGAGGTCAACATTTTTTGTAGGTACAATAATTAAAATGCGTATGGCTTCAGTTACCATTCAAAACTGATTTGAGATAATTTGTGCAATAAAGGATAAGATCTTTAGAAGACTGTAGAAATCTCCAGGAAGATATAAACGCAATTATTGACTGGAAAATCGATAATAAACTCGATTTCACCCTCCAAAAATGTTCAGTTATGTGCTTTACGAGGTCACAAAAGACAATAAATTTTAATTATAAAATGAAAAACAACACTCATGACAACTTGCAAGGACTTAGGAATTGTGTACGACGCTCGCTTATCATTTCATGCTCACATTGAAAAGATCTGTAAATCAGCCACAAAGATGTCGGGTTTTGTCACACACAATTCAAAGGAATTGACCAACCTTACAGTTATAAGGCTGCTTTACTTTAGCTTGGTGCGTAGCATTCTCGAGAATGGATCTCAGATATGGGGGTCAGAGGACATCGTCTATGCACTAATGGTCGAGAAAATACAAAATAAATTTTTGCGATACCTCTATATATGAGAGAGTTAAGTTTTTACCCATGTCTGTTTCCAACAGCATTTATCTCGGGAATGCTGGGTATCTGCAGCCTTAGTTCCAGAACAGATGTCGCATTACTGCTGATGGCATAAAAGCTTCTAAATGGTTTATATTGTTACCAGATATTCTGGTTGAAATATGATTCTATGTCCCGGATAATTTCACGCGAGGCCGCCAACACAGGCTTTTGATTTTTATTAAATGCAGAACTAACTTATTAATGGTGATGCCCATGGGACGACTCACTAGGTTAATTAACTGCCTCGCAGGAAATGTGGATATTTTTCACATTTCCAACAATGATTTTAAGCGTAAAATAGCACTAACTATATGGTGCTCCAGATTTTATGTCCGGGTTAAATCTTTCCCAAATGAAAGACTAAACCCTTCCACACACTTTTCCACAAATGAATATCTAGTAAATTCACGCAGTGTAAGTGCACTATATAAGTATAATAAATACAAAACAATACGTCAATCCACCAGAAACATAATGGGAAAATATTTCACCGACTCCAGATATTTTCATATCAGAGGGTTCGGCTCTGATGAAATCCTAATTGGTCCGATAAATCCTACTGATCCCTCAATATAAATATTTAAAAAATCTTTCGTAATCCTACATGTATTTAAAATGACCGACTTTTGCATTTTTATGTACAAATTTTTTGACAAATCTAATTTATTATAACTGAAAAAGTAATTATTTTTATTATGTATTTTTTCTTACCGCTTTTGCAATTTGCTGTTTTTGCAAATAAATAAATTAATTTAATTTTTTTTTTAAAAGACATAGATGGCTTTACGAATCGGCTTACAAGAAGTACATTTACAAGACGGCTTACAAGACCTTACATTTTTAAAAGCTATATAAAGGGTCCGCCATCTAAAGTTTTTTTTTTCAACTAGTGCTTATTTCGTGAATGGTAACACTTAGCTCATGTCTGATTTGACAGATAATTCCGTTAGATGTCACTTGATAAGAGATACATGCTATGTACCGGCCTTGCAGACGGGCAAATTAAAGAATAACTAACAATGAAACAATGAATTCCTTGCTGTTCGAAGTCTCTCATTAAAATTGTGAAAATAGTCTAATAAAAATACAGAAGCTTAAATCTGAATGACGGTATGTTTTAATATCCTACATTCTGAGGTCGTGATGCATAAACTAGTGCAGCTATGTACCGAATTTACTGAAGCCGACTTCAGAGCGGATTGATATATAACTTATTGGAGTTTTTCCACAATCGAATGTCATCACTTATAACACATAATCTCATAAAGGTTGCAATCTGAAAATATTACATAAAAAGTAAAGAAAACAAAACTGTTCAATTTTCTTCACGCCATGCCGGTGAGATTAGAAAGTTTTTTTGCAGTCTTACTTAGCACACATATTTAGAGCTTCATATTAAAATTGCATTACAGTTTAATTTAAACATATAAATACACCTTATTTATAAATTAAGGACGTTGACAAAGAAACTATGAATAAACCTAATAATATTGTATAATTTTAGGTACTATTTTAATTAAAGGTCTTCTTCGTATCACTGGCACTTGAGAATTCAATTGATAAACAAAAGTTCGTCATTTGATCGACTCAAACGTCATTAATTTGATATCGTTTGAAAATCATTTTCAAACGATATCAAATTAACAAGTAACATTTTACACAGATCTGGTGCTCGACTAATGAATATTTTCATAGAAACGGGAGATTGTTATTTAGCCAAGAAAGAGCAGTGTAATTAATTTTTGGGGAAAGTCCAAACTCATCTCTTGAAGATAATAATAATATTTCGGTACAAAGGTAATATTTTAATAATGTACAAAGTAAAATGTGATTTGAACACAGACGAAGGAATTTATGGATTCATTGGACACCGCAAAGTCTTGCGGTGATGTAGTATTATAAAGTTATTTTTTTATTAAATGTATCAAACTTTATTGTACAAAAGTTGGTATTATTTTAAACTATATTATTAAATGCCCTTGGACTTTTGACCTAATATAAATTTAGTCAAAAAATAATAGGGTACAAATAGAAGTAGGTAGGTAAGTGTATACATTCGTTAGTTAAACATTACAAAATAGTAAAAACTTAAAATTTAAGAAATATCAGATGAATTCGAAAATAATTATTTTTGCTTTAATGCAAGATATGGAAATTTTAAATATGTCAGAAAGGTCTGGGAGTCCGCGAAGACGTCCTTTTATGGTGTTATGCGCATAGTTTGTCCAAAACATAATTTTAGCATAATCTGGGAGAAAAGTTTACTATTCACGATAAAATATAATTTATTTATTCTGCATACATACATAATTTCTTATTCGTGTTGAAGTTTTTCTAGTAAATCATGTAAATATTTTTGTAGGCACGATGTCTGTATTTTTTGGAAAATGTGCATTTTTGGCATTTCTATGTCATCTTTAATTCTTACAATATTTGATAATGTTTTCGGAAGTCATTTTCTAAGAAATCAATTTGAAAGTTAATTTTTCTCCTGAGTTGATTTTTGGAAAAACATTTCTAAACAATATATACAATCATTATTACGCGTATTGTGTAATATTCTCAACGTCGCATTGTAAGTAGGTACTATATAATATGGCGTTTAAAAAATATTTTCTAACGTAATTAATACAAGAATCACCAGTTTCCTGCTTGCACTGCGAGTTTCCAGACACCGTGTTTTGGGGGTTTAGACAAGTTTTTAATGAAGTATTTCACATATTTTTGTTTTCTTATAAATCTTTTATTTCATACGAGGCATATTCAGAAACTAAGCGTACTGATTTTTTTTTTTTTTTTTTGAAAAAGTGTATTTGAAAAAAAAAACAGAATATTTTTGACTATTTTCAAAATAATTTCCATTCCATTAAATGCATGTGGTGAGCTGTGGCACAAGTTTCTTTATGCCCCCTTCGATGAATTTTCCCGCCAGCTCCTTCTCTTACTTTAGAGCTACTTTCTGCACCTGCTCGTCAGTTGATAATTTAAGTTCATCCATGTATTCCTTAAGGGAAGAAAAAAGATGATAATCTGAAAGTGCCAAGTCAGTGGAATGCGGGGGTTGGTTCAAAACATCCCAACCAAATTAGTGCAAGAGCGTATTGGTGGCTAAGGCAGGGTGAGGACGGACGTTTTCGTGTAACAAGCACACTTTTCTGGTCCCCTTCTTTTGTTTTGAATGCTCCTTTTGAGTTTTCTTAGGGTATCACAATATCGTTGGGCATTGATGACCTCCAGCTGAGGCAGAAATTAGACCAAAATGATGGCTTTTCGGTCCCAAAACTTTTTTACTTTTCCACTTACTTATGGGAATTGTGTTTCAATTTCTTTATACGTGTGAGGGAGATATAGGCCCTGAGAAAATTATTTTCCTCAGAGCCTTAAAGTCATATTTGTGGATGCTGCGTTGGGGTTCTTCTAAGGAAAGGAAGATGAGGAAGTTCTGGGTAGGAAAATGGTGTCCGGGGTTGGCAGGAATCTTGGGGTCGGTTTGTCCAGGAGTTGCGAAAGTATGAATCTATCCCTCCCATCGCGGTGCAAAGCGATTTTCCGAGAGAGTTATGCTGGAGAGGTCTAAAGGTCTCCCTTAACCAGTCTCTCCCGATCCGGCCTGTCACGCAGTTGGTGGATTTCATTAAACTTCAGCATTGCTGTTAGTTAAATATTCGATTTCACACCCTGCAAAAAAACTTTACCTACCGCGGGCAGCATCCATGGTACATTATCAACCCCGTGAATTCAAACAAGTCATTATTTTTTTTTTCATTTTCATAAAGTTCCTTGCTTTGTATACTCAATTATTTATGATTATTTTTCCTCAGTAATTTTAAACAAATTAAAAAAAAGATTGATGTTAAAATGATACTTGTTTTCAACATTGAAACGAAAAGACATTGTTGAAATAGCGATTTTAGTAGGCGGAAATCCCAATTAGTAGACGGGGAAGAAATGCGATAAGATAAAAGAAAGATAAGGGAAACGTATGTCAATAAATAATCACCATCATCATCATCACTGTTGGCTCTACAATCCCTGATGGGTCTTGGTCTCCTCAAGAGTCTTCCTCCACGGTTTTCTGCCAGCTCTCTGCAGTTTACAATCTCCAAGGTGGAAATATCTTTGAGGACGTTATCGCTCCATCTTAAACTTAGTCTTCCCAGGCTCCTTCGCCCTGTCGCTCTGAGTTCAGCATGGACTTTTGTGCTTGATGCTCGGTCATTCACTCTACATAACCCAGCCACCGAAGTCTTCCCAGTTTTATAAATTTTGTGACGTTAAGATCCTTAAATAGAGTATTTGAGTTAGGGGGCGATATAGAAAAAAAAATATCTCTAAGTGGGCGGTGGGCAAAAAAGGTTCAGAATCTATGTTCTAGGGTAGGACCACCATTCAGCATTGAAACGTTGTTCGAAACAGCTTTAGCCGTGTTTGGTGACCAGATCTGTATGGCCAGGTACTTTCCCACATTTCCCTCCCCACTACATTCAACTTCACAACATACCCCAATAGGAAAGCCATAGTCTCACTGAATCCAGACGGGAGCAGCTGGGAATCTTAAGAGGAATTCTAAAAGAAAAGAAAACTCTCTTCGAGCGACATTGCAACGCATGCCGGGCACTCGCTAGTTAATTCATAAAAAATAAAAATAAACGTTTGAAAAAAAAAGATTATTCATCTGAACCCTTTTCAAACAATCTGTCTTATTACTAACACAACAGCAGGAAACATTTTTCAGAAATTTGTGATTCAGCATGTTTACCGAACCATACCCATTTTGCAGCATTCTGCTCCGCATCTCCAATTGTCCGTAGAGACCTATCCTACCGTACCAAGGACTCCCTGCATATACTGAACGGATAACGACTAGAAATGTGATCTATATTACGCAATTGATAGAAAACTAGAGTCAATTTTACGTAAGACCTTATGCAACAGATAGGCCAATCAAATTGATTTGTTTAGAAACTAATTATTAAAGTAATTTTGAACCTAAAAACCAACATTCTCTTCAGCAACATTGTTCAAAATTGAAGTACCAAAAATTGAAGACCTCTACAAAAAAGGTTCAATATTGCAAATGTAATGAAAACATTTAAACTTAACTTATCATTAAGGCATAAACATAACATCCAAATTCCTATATTTTCAACACAATAAATGCACAATAGTTATATTAACAAAGGCATAAAATATTTTAATAGTCTTCCAGAAGAAGTAAAACAATTAAAAGTTTGGCATCATTCAATAAAATTTAATTATTTTTTATAAAATTAACAACCATAACATCACCAATAAAAATGCTGTAACTTCATTTTATGCCGTATTATAATGTTTAACGCCACAACTTCTAGTACTAAAGATAATATTTATTGAACACTCTATTACATAATTTACGAAATAACTCCAAAGTATTATGTTTATTACTGTTGCAATGTTATAATTTAAACAATAAAAAATAAATTAAAAAATGAGTTTAAAAAATTTAAGTAGGAGCTGAGAAGGTCAGCTGACATCAATTTAACATGGAATATATCAATACCCGTTTAACAGGAAGATTTTTTATCCTATCCTACTAACAAAAGTAACATCATCTCCTTACTACAGACAAAGCTTCGGTAGAATGGGATACAGTCTCTTCAGGCCGATGCTGACGTCCTTATCGTGAAGACTGCTGTGGAACAATTCCCTCACAATTTTGTGGCTGTCGTTGGTGAGGATGTGGACCTTACTCCTTTAATTACTTCCACTCCTACCATTCAAGATATTCTGCTGCTGAAACCCGGACGAGGGAAAACCAAAACAATATCACTGTTCCCCCAAGAGATGCAGCACCGTGAATTTGAACATATCCTGTTCTTACGTTTAATTACCGACTGCGACATAACATCTGCAACTTTCAGAAGAAGCAAGGTGGGCTTCTCAAAATTGTACATAGAGTCAGAAATCATCAAGCAAGCGGCAATGATCTTTTAAAACGCCTCCTCTACTCTCGAGGAGATTGAAGAGGCTGAAAATAAATGCTTCCTGAAACGGTATGCGGCGCCAAAAAGACATAACTCCCTTAACCAGTACCGCTTCCAGTCATTCAAGAGGTCGGTAGCAAATATGAAGTCTGACATCAGCTCCCTCCCCCCAACGGAGAGCGCAGCTAAACAGCATACCACCAAGTACAGCAGTAGCCAGGGATTGAGCTGCCCCCAGAATGGGGGGTAGAAACGGAGTGGTGCCAATTACAACAGAAGATCCAGCAGCATCGGAGGTCCTTCTGAAAATTATATTTTGCCACTGTACCAAGGATTGTGCAATTGGCAAATGTGGATGCCGAAAAGCAATGCTGACCTGTTCCGCAGCGTGCCTCCACTGCCAAGAGAGATGCCTCAATAGCGTGACTGTTGCCGAGGATGACGATGAAGACGACATAGAGCCCATTCAGCAAGTACCATCCACTATTGAGAATGAAGATGCCATGGATGAATAACTCTTGCCAGGACTCTCACGTCCAAATAGGATGAAAACGTGAATCCATATTAAGTTGAGAATTAGTTATGTTATTCAGAACAGTGATAACAATGAGGTTTATAATTTTATGTACTTATGTAACGAAATAGAATAAAATTATTATGAGACAATTAATCATTATCATTATAAAATATTGTTCCCGCTTAAAGAATTATAATATTTGGCAAGTCACTTCCGTATAAATACAATGACAATAATATGGATAGGTAGGAAACACTTACGGAAAACTGGCAGGAAGCAGGTTTATCTGTGATGTATTGGTTTTGCGCGATCATATCACCATCTGATCTGCAGTTCACTTTGACACTGAATTGTTATGTTTTACATAAATGCGATGCGAACAGATTGCGCTAGTTATAATTAAGACGTCCCGCCGCAACGACCGTCAAACCTTCTCGCTCGTTGATCGGAGTTGGGGAACAGGGGGAATCAATGCGGGGAACGGGGGACGGGAGATAATCATTGCCACAGGAAATAAATAGTATTTAAATCCAAATAAACACAAAAATAACTCGCCAAGTTACTACTTATAAGCGGCGCGAACATGCCCCCGGCCTTGACAGGATGGTCAAAACAAACCAGAATGCGAATAGGAACGAAAAAAAAATAATTAATAAATGCTATAAAAACATTTACCGCAAAGTGTTTCAATGCTCAGCAAGTTAATGCTTATCTCTATTGGGAGTGTGATGAAAATAAAATAAAAATAAAATGATTGCAAGAATACCATATGTAGTGATATACCTACTAAAAATTAACTAACTAATTATTAGGTTTTATAAAAATAAACTTAAGTTTGCATGAAAAATGAACGTGTAAACTCGGTTTACGAGAAACCTTGTTTTGGTTGCGAGTTACATTGCTTTGTTGGAAAGTAACTATTGCGAGTAATGTTAGTTTGCTTGCGATTAGGTGCGTTTCCTACTAGTAGGTATCCTAAACTTGTCTGAATTGCACTCGGTAATGACTGAGTGCCCTTTACCTTGCCAGGTAGTAGGATTTGGCCAAAAATATTGGCACCAATGATTGCATCGATGACCCTGGGATGTGGAATTTGTCGTCGGCGAGTGGCAAATCATTTATTTATTTATTTGGAATTTCACGCCCGGCTGGACTTTTACATGCATTTTTTTTAAACAAAGAACATCTAAATCTAAATGTGCATTACAAAAAAAAAAAAAAACAAAATCATAAACAAAACAAAAACAAAATCAAAATCAAAATCAGAATCAATATCAATATCAATATCAATATCAATATCAATATCAAAATCAAAATCATAATTAATATCAATATCAATATCAAAATCATAATCAAATATCAAATCTAAAACAAAAATAGAGTAAAAAAAAAATTGAAATAAAAACAAAACACACCACCATGCAAGATGGAAAAACTGAAAACTGGGAAAAGTGCAATACATATGGAATAAATCGAAGCAGAGCTATGCAGTTGGATAAATGAGATTTGTGGTTCTTCTTTCTGATATAAATTCTACTATGGCTTGTTTATATTTAGTGAATGATGTGTTAAATATGTCAACAACATCTTTATAGTCATTACCCAAATTTTGTATACTATACTATATTGTGTACTATATATATATATATATATATATATATATTTATCTCCTCTCGTAAAACGTTGATCTTGCGCGACGGTACACCAGTTTTAAGTTGATCCGTTCGGACGTGTTGATCCATCCGGATATGCTGATCCATTACACAAGCTGGCATACACATCCTGATCCATGTGGATCAATTTATACCATCAAGATTTCGCTGTAAGCCACGCCCATTGTTCGGTGTCTTATACATTTTACACGTTTTTTTTTGTTGATCCATATAAATGCCAAGTTTTGACCGCCAACAAAGGTGCCCGTCTGTCGTACTTTTTAGCTTCTTTTAGTAGGTACCTGTACGTTCTTATTTCAATTCGTTCTATTTCATTTCTTTTTTAATGTATTTTGGTTTAAGATTTAATTTTTATTTTGATTTTGTTTTTGATTTTGATTTGGATTTCGATTTTGATTTTGGATCGAGATTTTAATTTTGATTTTGGTTTGAGATTTTAATTTTGATTTTGATTTTAATTTTTATTTGCATTCTTATTTTGATTTTTATTTTGATTTTTACTTTCATTTTGATTTTGATATTGCTTTTGGTTTGAGATTTTGATATTGATTTTGGTTTTGATTTGAGATTTTAATTATGATTTTGACATTGATTTTGATTTTGGTTTTGGTTTGAGATTTTGAATTTGATTTTTGATTTTGTTTTTATTTTGATTTTTGATTTCGATTTCGATTTCGATTTTGATTTCGATTTCGATTTCGATTTCGATTTCGATTTCGATTTCAATTTCGATTTTGATTTTGATTTTGATTTTGATTATGTTTTCGTTTCCGCTTCTAAGACCCGCACAAACCTCACCCCATGAACCTGGGCACCCCGGTTAAGTCACCAAACATAGCGAACCACTTAAGGTATACCTTAATTTTGGGAGGCGGGTATGATTACCACCGCCCCGGGAACCATTTTTGGGTAATCAACACCTCTGTCATATGTCACTTTGCAGTGACATTCGTGACTTAGCAGGAGTGCTCGGTTCAAGGAATGAGATTTGTCTAGGTCCGTGCGGCGAACGCGTTCGCTCACCTACTGCGTGGCAAGCCGGATTGGGAGAGACTGATTTTTTGTGACTTAGCAGGGCTGCTCGGGTTCAAGGGATGAGATTTGTCTAGGTCTTTGCGGTGAACGGGTTTGCCCACCTACTGCATTACGGACCGGATTGGGAGAGACTGGTTGAGGGAGACCTTATTTTTTTTACATTAGCTCCACACAGGAAGCTCTGAAGAAAATAAATCCCGTCAAGGCCTATGTCTTCTTTGGGGATGCAATGCATTATCGGGGAATACGTATGATTCCTCGATAATGCATTGCATTACGATCTCTACGAATTCGGAAGTCGCAAGAACAAATTGCATTACGATCAATACGAATTCGGAAGTCGCAAGAACAAATTGTTGCGTGCGAAAGTAAATATTATTTTGATTTAAATGTATAATTCAACGATATCTAAGGGGCATTGCGACCTTGACTACGAATTCGGGAGTCGCAAGTTCGAATTGTGGCGTGCAGAGGTAATTTTTATTTGATACGTTTGTATAATACAACAATAATGCAGTGCAGTGCGATCTTGACTACGAATTCGGATGTCGCAAGTTTAAATGGCATGCGCCAGTTAATTTTATTTTGATAAATACATATAATTCCTCGATAATGCACTGCCTCACTATCTTGGCTACGAATTCGGAAGTCGCCAGTTCGAATTGTGGCGTGCGGAGGTAATTTTTATTTGAAACGTTTGTATAATACAACAATAATGCAGTGCAGTGCGATCTTGACTACGAATTCGGATGTCGCAAGTTCGGATATTGATTTTGATTTTGGTTTTGGTTTGAGATTTTAATTTTGATTTGGTCTTTGACTTTGATTTTGGTGTTGGTTTGAGATTTTGATTTTGATTTTGAATTTGATTTTGACTTTTGATTTCGATTTCGATTTCGATTTAGATTTAGATTTTGACTTTTGATTTTGATTATAAAAGTGCAATATAAAATAACTCAATGTCTATTTTTAAATTATTGTGGCATTGTAAATGAGGTTTTTTCATAACTCAAATTCTCAATAGAAATCAACACAAACAGGCAATTCCGAAAGCGTTGTTAAAATCAATGAAATAGACGTAAGCTTCTATATTCATTTTAATTTTAAAATACTTACGTAATACAATGTTATTTTAACTAATTAATTATTTTGACAAATGCCTATTTATTTGATTGAAAATTAGTTACTGTTGTTGAATAATAATATTAATTATAAGACATTATAATATCTATGTATTTACAAATGACAGCAATTGGGATCAGTTTTTATTTTTATCGTTTTATTGTTCATTTTTCATATTATAATATCAAAATATATTATAATATGAAAAAAGTTTAACATTTTACTAACATTACTTTGCGAAACTAACATCAAAGATCATTTACTAACTGACCATAAACATATAACAAAAATACAATAAAATAAGGTATAAAGGTTGGTTTTATTTTTTATTTTTTATTGTAACTGCAAAATTTCATCGACGGAGGAATTAATGTTTGGGTTAGTCTCATTTTGAGCCTTTATTGACTGGCCTACAAGGCAGGGGCCGCCTCTGGTTACCGGATATTTTAAAATTATGTTTTCATAGCTTTTAAGGCGATCCACTAGTACAGGAAAAAATCGAAATTTGAATTCACGCCCTTTTATGGGAGGAGTTTAAAAATACTTGAGAAAAAGCTTTTGGAAAGGTTGGAAAAGATATTTGAGAATTTTTTTTACATGTTGATTTCGTAAAAGCCTGTAAAAAACATTAATTCCTTTTTTATGCATTGTTTATTGTAATAAAACGGAATTTTTAAATTGATTTCACGAAAACAAGCAGCGCGGACCCTAACACGTTGTTTCTCCGCTATATAAGAAACTGAATTTGCCACATTATGCAATAAAACCATATCCGAAAAAGTGTTTATAAGTAGGAGAGTTTGCACTAAAAAATGTTTTTTATAGACCTAATACTTTATTTTTTCTAAGCTTATTAAAAGACATTAAAAAAATGACCGATATTTTTAAGGGCCAAGGTATGTTCTACACGAAATATTTAATTGAAGCATTTATAATACGTCTAAGCGGTCAAATTTTCAAAACAAAAACATACGATTTTGTATGATTTTGCATTATTTAGTATGGCTTCATCTTAATGACCTGAATTATGAGTTGGTTTCTTTCTGAGTTTGCATGGAACCAATCTAACTCTATTTAAAGAGGAAAGATTTGATTGTTTGTTTGTTTGCATTGAATAGGCTCCGAAACTACTGAACCGATTTGAAAAATTCTTTCATTGGTAGGAAGCTACACTATTCCCGGTTGACATAGGCTATATGATATTTTCAAAAAAAAATTAGGGATCGTTACTAAAACTCCAATAATGTAGCCCAAGGTGTAAAAAAAAAACCTAAAATATTCTTTACATCGCGTGCGCTGCGAAAACTATTAACAATAGAATAAAATAATGTAGTACGACTTTGTAGAAAACATCATTATTTACAAAAAGTTTCGCGACAGCATATGTCTAACTATTATAGTTATGCCACAAAAAGTGTTTATTTATTTTAAAAATTTAATTAAAATGACGCCGCGTCAAATGGCTCTTTATTTGTATCTTGGTTTTAATCCTTATCAAAATAAATTACTTCATATTCAAGACTGCTTCAATACCTTTATTTAACTTTTTGAATTATTCAATTCGGACATTTTATTCTAAAGTTACCACGAGTTTAAAAATAGCCCCGTTTGGGGAAAGGGTTGAGAAAGTCTGATTGGAGAATTCATAATCCATCCGGTCCGCCACGCAGTTGGTGGGTAAACGCATTCTCCGCCAAGACTTAGACAAATCTCAACTTCTAAACCCAGGCACCCCTGCTTAGTCACCAAACGTTGTGAACCACTTGGAGTAACCTACGGCAAGGATGTTGGTTATCCGATAAATAGTTCCCGGGGCGGAGTTACACATATCCGCCTCCAAATTGATATTCCTTTGTTGGGAGACGGGTCGAGGGACTAATATAGGTATTTTATGAATGTACCGCACAATAGTCCCAGATGCTCTCTTCTATCTGGAGCTAATGAAACTAAAGACGGGTTGTTTCAAAAAATTTTACGGATTCATCAAATATTTGAAATTATTTTTTTACGACCTGTGTAAGTTCTATTCAAATTCTGTATTATTTCAGATTGATAGAGCAACTGGCCTATAATGATATAATGACGGAACTTGAATAGAACGTGAAAATTATCTTAAAATATTTGATTATATTACAAAATTACAATTTGAGGTTTTACTCATAGTTAAAAATAAATATTCCTCCTAGACTTGCAGAAAAGTCAATAGACGTCGCATATTAAATAAAAATTGATAACTTTATCCAAGACACTATCTAGATTATATTTAGTTCTGGTTGAATTTTGCAATCTTTCATACAGATAGCAGCCAATAAAATTTGCGTTACGAAAATGAAGATAATGTTGGTAGTTTCTAGTCGAAGTATGAAACGGTTAAAAATGACAGAATCGGATGGGGACTAATTAATTAGCTTAGCGCAATGGTTAGAGCTGCTGCCCGGAAAGCCGAAGGTCCTGGCTTGGAGTCCCTGATGTGACCGTACCTCTTTCTGATTTTTCTGTTTCAGATTTTGGATTGAGTTTCGCTAATATTGTCTTCATTTATTTAAATTTTATAATTTGAAGTTTAACTCATTGTTCTAAATAAAAATAAATATTCATCCTAGACTTGCAGAAAATTTAATGGCCGTCCTTAACCAGTCTCTCGATCTCGATCCGGCCCGCCACGCAGCAGGTGGGCAGAGGCATCCATCGCCAAGGCCTGGACAAATCTTACCCGAGGAATCGGGCACGCCCGCTAAGTCACCGAACAGAGAGAACCACTTGGGGTGACCTATGGCAGAGGTGTTGGTTATCCAATAAATGGTTCTCGGGGCGACGATACACTTATCCACCTCCCATGTTATTCCCAGTTGAGAGGCGAGTTGAGGGAGTTCTAGGTTAGGACTCTTTCAATTAGTCTCTCCCAACCTGGCCCGCCACGCAGTAGGTGGGCAATCGCATTCGTCGCAAAGACCTGGACAAACCTCTCCCCTTAAAACCGGGAATCCCTGTTAAGTCACTAAACGTAGTGAGTTTCTTGCGGTGACCTATGGCGGAGGTGTTGGTTATCCAATAAATGGTTCCCGGGGCGATGGAACAAATCGGACTCTCTCAACCTCCCAAATTGGGTTGAGAGAGTCCAATAGAAGAGTTCTAGGTTAGGTCTCCTTCAATCAGTCTCTCCCGTTCTGGCCTGCCATGAAGTAAGTGGGCAAACACATTCTCCTCAAAGACCTAGACAAACCTCACCCCTTGAACCTGGGCACCCCTGCTAAGTCACTGAAAGTAGTGAACCGCTTGGTATGACCTATGGCAAAGGTTTGGTTAATCAATAAATGGTTCCCGGGGCGGTGGTGTGCGTAATCCTCTTCCCAATATACCTATAATATTAATGATAAGTTTTTAGATTTTCACGGCCAAAAGCATTTTCGTTGTTTGTTTTTTAGGTGTTATGCCGTGTTGCGCTACCTCCTTTTTTATCCGACGTTTTGGACAGCGTTGCAGTGTCCATCATCAGGGCAGATCCGGCAGATTGTCGCAGATATCGTCGGATCTGCTGGATCCGCCCTGACGATGAACACTGCAACGCTGTCCGAAACGTCTGCTAAAGAAGGAGGTAGCCAACACAAAACAAAAAACGAAAATATAATATTAATGTATGTAGGTTTGCTGAATTGCTGCCAAAAATATTTTAAAACATACATCATGTAACATGCATATCTTCAATGGATTACAAATGTCAAATATTTCAAAACGGTTCACAGCAATGTATTTTCTTTACTTTTACGTAAAAATTAAACCAACTCGTTCGGTATCATTTTTTACGGAGTGCCTTGAAAATAGTTTCCATAGTGTGGATTATCATTGTGGGTGGTAGAGCCCGTTCACACTTCTGGCTAGGCATGAGTGCAGGTGTTCAAAACAAACTGGGTGTTTAAAAATGTTTGGAAGAAAATAATTATCGATTTTTTCTTTTTTAATTATTTTATTTATATAGATGTTTTTATTATTTGGAATGGCTAAAAGCTTATCAACTTTGAACTTCAATGAAGAATGCCCGAAGTAAAAACCATTGAAATCCCGCTTTTTTAAATATTTAAAAACATCTAATCGCATATCCCATTACTAAAAATTGCGTTTTAACTGAGAAAAATGAAATTATGTGTGGTATATTTTTGTTTATCAGTTGTTTAAAAAATAAAGCACGTTTTAATAAGTAAGGACATTTTTTTCGAAAAGTAGTTCTTTAGAGTAGGTATTTATTATGTTATTTTTTTGGGCAAAAAATTGTGTTACCTTTACATAGTATAAAATGAAGTCGCTTCCGCTGTCTGTGCGCTTAGATCTTTTAAACTAAGCAACAAATTTTCATGCGGTTTTCACCAATAGATAGAGTGATTCATGAGGAAGGTTTTAGAGTATATAATTTGTCAAGGTTTTGTGTTAATTGGCTGAAATAGGGCTGGCAAGCAGGCAGTGGGCATCGGGCAGTCGGCAGCAAGCGGGCGGTGTCGATTTGATTTAACAGATGGCGTTGGTTATAAAGGTTGGGTAGTGGCGTGGCGTTGTGATGGCGTTATGTTTCGTTAGTCACAGCAACATGTGGCCTGGTCTGCTAGTTTTTAACTAAAAGTATACTATCTCGGGAATGACTAGCTTAATTAAAAAAAAAAAAAAATTATATCATTGTTTTTACCTTACTTAAGAAAATATTTTAGAAATCATAATTAATACTTTCTTACGACGGCGACGGCCAAGGAGCCGCCTTTTTATATTAAAGTGATATTAAAAAGATTTCACAATCTACTCTTTCATAGATGGCGCAAGTTTAATTATTTTAGGGAACACGCTTTTTACAAGTAGTGCCTTAATAAGATGAATGAATTGTTAGCGCCCATTCATGCGTAATATGAATATGAATAAATAGTTTTTTTGGTTTAAATAAATCTTTCAAAAATGGCAAACAAATACCATATTGTATCGGTAATTCAATCCATTATTGTATTTGTACGCCTTTCTTGAAAGATTTATTCAAACCAAAAAAACTATTTATTCATATTCATATTGCAACTGTACGGGCGCAAACAATTAATTCATCTTAATATTTTAAAGCACAACTTAAAAAAAAAAGTTTTACGCTAAAATAATTAAACTCGCGCCATCTACATATAATATAGAGGCGTTCTTTTAAGGTGAAGTTATACGTGAAATCCTATTTAGATTAATCTTTATGACGAATTGGCTTACAGTATCAACATCAAAAAATATGCTACGGATAAATTGAAGCTTTTACTAGGTTTTTTATGTAATGGAATTAGAATAAAATTATTATTTACATAACAAAAACAAAATAAGCGTAAACCACTAAAAAAATGTTTTTTCATGACTTAACTATGAAGTAATACAAGAAACATTTTTATAAAAATACTCCTTTATGGGTAAGACCATTTTTGAGGTTTTCTATGTTCTAACTTTTTTTCACTCTTATAAAATTATGGACAAAATAAATAAAAACCACTTTTTCGCTTACTTGCCGCGCGCAAATAAGACGCTCGATTGCAAATTTTGCAGGCACGAGAATCGAAATACTTCTAGCGTTTATATTCCTCTTAAGTATCACATTTACTTGGAATTCTGAGTTTGTTTGAGTCTCAAAAGTCTAAAAAATCCACTTTCCGTCACATAATCGAGATGAAACTTGGTACACAGTCGATTCTTTCTGTCCCTGAAATTTTATGTTTATGTAATAAATAAAATTTGCCAATGCAGTTCGGCCCACATTTTCATTAATTAATACTAATGAGGCTACTGTGAAATAAGTTTTAACATAAAACATAATCGTAAAAATTGATTAATTTTTATTGAATTTGTTACCACACTGTAGATTTGCTAAAAATTTAAAATAATATTCAGATATATTTTTAAATAGCGGCAACATGAATATATCAAGTTACCGACATCCGGTCTTTAATACAATGGTTTTTAGAATATTTCAACCACTCGGATACGTAAGCGTGTTAATATATATAACAATAGCCGTAAAATAAGCGCGTTTTTTCGTGTGTTCCCACAGAAGTCGTTATAACTCTGTTATTGTTCTAGTGATAACCCTAAAACAAAAAGTAGAAGATCCATATTGAATGCTTCACATTTCTATTCAAAGTTGTCCATAGAAGTACATAAAAAATACTAATTTTGTAGAAACAGTTTTCACCCCCAAATCACCTACGCGCTGTTAGACATTATTAATTTTTTAAATATTCTTGAATGAAATGGTAAAAGGTAGGTGACAAAATTGTTTATTTATTCAATAGAATAAGTGTTTTTTTTACATAATCAGTGATTTTAGTACCGTTTCCACATAAAAACATCGCGTGAGTCATTTTTACAATATTTTTATGTTTGCTTTCTAAATTTTAATATTTATAAATGTTAATATTTTTTTGTAATATAACAATTTGAAACCTTATTTCAAACAAACGTTTCAAGTTTTTAGTTTTTTTCTGTTATTTGTTTATGGGGTGTTATACCGTGTTGCGCTACCTCCTTCTTTGGCCGACGTTTCGGACAGCGTTGCAGTGTCCTTCATCAGGGCAGATCCGGCAGATGTGTGACAGTTTTTAGTATTCGGCTACGTTCAGATATGTTCCATTTATTGACCCTTAATTGTGAAGCGGAAATAACACAAAGTTTTATAAATCTGGCAGTTCGTTTAAGACAAAAAACTTGCATAATCGCAAAATACCTGAGTGGTTAAAATATTGTGATACATATTAATTTTAAAAGTAAACAAACGATTTCCGACCAGAGGTGACCATAATTTCTGTTGGACATTTACAGGAAATACAGTTTTCTACTCCAAAACTTATGGGAAAACTATAATATTAATCAATGTGAATAGTGTTATAATCACCGCCAGACTTGGCAATGTCTGTAATCATGACGTCTGTTTATCGTGTATATTAATTAGTGCATGATGCACATTCGAAATCAAATATGAAGTGTAGGTAATTTTTTTTTCTTCAAACTTCGCAAATAAACTTTGTGGCTTCATTATTGCTTCAATGAGAATAAGTAATTTTGTAAACACCACTATTTTATTAATATTATCGACATGTTTCAAAAACAATGTTTTCTTCGTCAGCATAAAAGATTAATAATTTTAACAATTAATCATTATCCGGTTATTATCAATTGAACTACGGTGTCCCCATAGAACATATTGCGTGGCTGAAAAACTTTATAAGTAAATGAATAATACTATGAAGTACACTCCCAAACCAGATCGTGTTTTAGATTTTTTGTGAAATTCTTTCTAAACTAAATGTAGCTTCGTTCTTTCAAAAAAATTAGAGTCCTTGCGAGAGCCTTGAAGGAGTAACCATCTGTTACTTATACCAGGGCGGGTAAGTGGTGGATAATAACCTCCAATGCTCGTAGCCAGTAGGACTATTGCATCCCTAATTGGGATATGTTGTGAGGCTGAAGGGTGTGAAAGCTCAACTGTTTGACTACCGGTGTGACTCCAAAGTTCATCAAATTATTGTAGATTACCGGTTTCACTTTAAACCAAAGTTCACCGGATAGTAGTTTACCGGTTTGACTTAAACCAAACCAATTTTTTAATGTAGTTCAAGTACCGTACCGATCAAAGTTCATAAGAATTGAGCTGTAGCTCAAATGTGTTGCTGTAGGCAAATCGCCGGTCAGCAGCTCTGACCACTGAGCTATGGCGGCTTATGGCTTTGGCGGGTATTAGATAAGCCGCCATAGCTCAGTGGTCAGAGCTGCTGACCGGCAATCAGATGGTCACGGGTTCAATTCCCGTTGGCGGCCAGTATCTTTTCTCGGAAGATATTTTCAATGTAGATGAGTGTTTCAGGCTGATAATTATTGATTATAATATTTGGAATCTTATTTTATATAATTACATTTTTACAGTACCCGTATTTGATTGTGTAACATTTAAAAAAAAAAATTATTATACTTTATACTTGATCGACGCTTTTATTGCACATTATTAATTATTTTATTGAGACTAAATTTGGTAAACTTCTTTTCAAGGGATTATTTCATAAAAAAATATTTTGCATTATGATAAACTAATAATTATTATCTACCTTAAAAACAAACTAAAACTACGAAACTAAAAACTACGTATCCGCTGGTTGAATTCCTTTGTACAATTCACTTATCGAATACTCATACCTCTCATACACAATGAGTATTCGATAAGTGAATTGTACAAAGGAATTCAACCAACCTTTGTACAATTCACTTATCGAATACTCATTGTGTATGAGAGGTATGAGTATTCGATAAGTGAATTGTACAAAGGAATTCAACCACCGGATTCGTAGCTTTTAGTTTAGATTTAGTTTGTTTTTAGAGTAGATAATAATTATTAGTTTATCATAATGCAAAATATTTTTTTATGAAATAAACACTTGTGTTGTGCCTACTTATGTCTCTCATGCTCTGTTTATTATTTTATGTATTATGTACTTCTTATTATGCTATATACTTGTTATAATGCTCCTGTACAATTTAATCACATGTAAAATCCATCAAGTCGTAAACAAATAAATAAATAAAATAATATTATTATTTGTAATTAACTGTATTTCATTTACCCCGTCCCATATACATCGATTTAAAATTTCTCCCCATATTTAAAATTATTCCCCGTCCACATCGATTTTAAAAAAATGTCCTCCATATCCCAATTCATTTTGCCTCAGAATTACTAGCCTAAAGGTTGTTTAGTAATGTATTATAAAAAAAATGTAGAGAGGGAGTAAACTGGCATTCTACCAACGGTTTATCCATGGAACATGTTTTTTTATTCAAAAGTTGTGTGTTTTCGTACGCTTGAATACTATTTTATTTAAGTACATTGTCTTTAAATTAAAAAAAGATAGGTCTTCATAGATGACGATTTTTATCGGTGCTTTATTAGAAAAACCTTGGTAAAAAAAATTTGGTTTGAAGTATTATTGCATACCTATATCACACAAAAGCAATAAAAAAGAAAGATTTTATTAAATAATTCAAAAAGTTGTTTACAGATATTGTAACAGTCTTGAATATGAAGTAATTTATTTTGATAAGGATTAAAACCAAGATACAAATAAATAGCCTTTTCAAGCGCGACATTTTAATAATTTTTTTAAAATAAAAGAATAATTATTGTGGCATAACCATAATAGTTAGACATATGCTGTCGCGACCTTTTTTGTAAATAATGATGTGTTCTACAAAGTCGTTTTACATTATTTTATTCTATCATTAATAGTTTTCGCAGCGCACGCGATGTAAAGAATATTTTAGGTAATTTTTATACACCTTGGGTTACATTATTGGACTTTTAGTAACGATCCCTAATTTTTTTTGAAAATATCATATAGCCTATGTCAACCGGGGATAGTGTAGCTTCCCAACAGCGAAAGAATTTTTCAAATCGGTTCAGTAGTTTCGGAGCCTATTCAATGCAAACAAACAAACAAACAAACAAATCTTACCTCTTTATAGTGTAATAGATAGTAGAAGTGTGTTAGATTAGAATGATCGCCTTTCGGAACGGTGAACGGTGGAACAACTCATAATGAAACATACTGAGAAGCACTTCAGAAAACATAGGTTGAATAGGTTAAGTTAGGTTAGGGTTACCGGCTTTTTTAAAATTATATTTTCATAGCATTTAATGACCTTTCTAAGGAGGTTCTGAGTTATAATGAGTTGGTTTATTTCTGAGTTGACATGGAACCTTTCGGAACATCGCCTTGCAACGAAATGGGAGGGATGGATTCACACGTCCGTCACTCCTAGACATACTGACCCCCAGATTCCTACTCACACCTACTACCCCATTCCTTCCCTGAACATCCTCTTTTTCCTTTCCTAAAAATACGCTCCACACTGCATCCCTAAAGATGACATTGGCCTTGAGGGGATTTATTTTCTTCAGGGCTTCCTGTGTGGAGCTAATGTAAGAAAAAAGGTCTCCCTCAACCAGTCTCTCCCGATCCAGTCCGTAACGCAGTAGGTGGGCAAACCCGTTCGCCGCAAAGACCTAGACAAATCTCATCCCTTGAACCCGAGCATATACATATATTATCAAAATAAAATACAATATGAACTTACGACTGTATTGTAATGCGTTACCGAGGAATAAAACAAATTTATTAAATAAAATTTACTGGTGCACGCCAATTTTGAACTTGCGACATCCGTATTCGTAGTCAAAGATCATAATGCAACGCATTATTGAGGAATCATACATAGATATTTATCAAAATAAAATTTACTTGTGCACGCCAATTTTGTACTTGCGACCTCCGAATTCGTAGTCAAGGATTACAATGCAACGCATTATTGAGGAATCATGCATAGATATTTATCAACATAAAATTTACTTACGCACGCCAATTTTGAACTTGCGACTTCCGAATTTGTAGTCAAGATCGTACCGCAACGCATTATCGAGGAATTATATCTAAATATTTACCAACATAAAATTTATTATTTTTGAACTTGTGACTTCCGAAATCATAACCAAGATCGTAATGCAACGCGTTATCGAGGAATTATAAAAATTTAACAAAATAAAATTTACTTGCGCACGCCAATTTTGAACTTGCGACATCCGAATTCATAGTCAAGGATCATAATGCAACGCATTATTGAGGAATAATACATAGATATTTATCAAAATAAAATTTACTTGCGCACGCCAATTTTGAACTTGCGACATCCGAATTCATAGTAAAGGATCATAATGCAACGCATTATTGAGGAATAATACATAGATATTTATCAAAATAAAATTTACTTGCGCACGCCAATTTTGAACTTGCGACATCCGAATTCGTAGTCAAGGTTCATAATGCAACGCATTATTGAGGAATCATACATAGACTTTTATCAAAATAAAATTTACTTGTGCACGCCAATTTTGTACTTGCGACATCCGAATTCGTAGTCAAGGATCATAATGCAACGCATTATTGAGTAATCATACGTAGATATTTATCAAAATTATATTTACTTGCGCACGCCAATTTTGAACTTGCGACTTCCGAATTCGTAGTCAAGATCGTACTGCATCGCATTATCGAGGAATTATATCTAAATATTTACCAACATAAAGTTTATTATTTTTGAACTTGTGACTTCCGAATTCATAACCAAGATCGTAATGCAACGCGTTATCGAGGAATTATACAAATTTAACAAAATAAAATTTACTTGCGCACGCCAATTTTGAACTTGCGACATCCGAATTCGTAGTCAAGGATCATAATGCAATGCATTATCGAGGAATCATATATATTTATCAAAGTAAAATTTATTGCGCACGCCAAAATTTGAACTTGCGACTTCCGAATTCGTAGCCAAGATCGTAATGCAACGCATTATCACCCCTCGAACCCGGGCACCCTTGCTAAGTCATCAAAAGTATCGAACCACTTGGGATGACGTATGACAGATGTGTTTATCCAATAAATGTTTCCCGGGCGGCGGAGCCTAGCAACAAAAACCCGCGGAAGTATATTATTAGAATTTTATAAAATACAGAAAGATATATTTTTCAAGTCGGTGCCGCGGCCGTTATAATATTACGTTTTGCAACTTCCATATCGGCTCAACCAATGAGCAGTAAAACCAGATATAGGTATATGTTTTTTTATGACCAATCAGAAGGCTTCGTTCATAACGCCATCTTGAACGCCATTCTGATTGGTCATTGTCAGATCAACAATTTTATAGTAAAAGCACATATAGGTACATAAGATATACGATTATGTGGATCAACAACGCATGGCAATTTGGGCGGATCATCAACGCATGGTAAATTGGGCGGATCAACAGTTACGAAGCGTATGATTTCCATACAAATATCGAAAATATTATGTGTAGTATTTCGTTTACTTTTACTGGGAAACTGGCAACCTTGCTATTTAATGTAACGTTGTTGCAAATTCACACAGAAGTAATCCATTAAAGCCAAGT
Source organism: Limnephilus lunatus (assembly GCA_917563855.2). Taxonomy (NCBI): domain Eukaryota; kingdom Metazoa; phylum Arthropoda; class Insecta; order Trichoptera; family Limnephilidae; genus Limnephilus; species Limnephilus lunatus. The sequence continues at coordinate 57,806,127 of OU830599.1, forward strand.
TATTCGGTGTTAAAGGTGGATCAACACTGTCAAATAACTTCTTACTGGATCAGCATATTACGAGAAGAGGTCAATATATATATATATATATATATATATATATATATATATATTTATCTCCTCTCGTAAAACGTTGATCTTGCGCGACGGTAGACCAGTTTTAAGTTGATCCGTTCGGACGTGTTGATCCATCCGGATATGCTGATCCATTACACAAGCTGGCATACACATCCTGATCCATGTGGATCAATTTATACCATCAAGATTTAGCTGTAAGCCACGCCCATTGTTCGGTGTCTTATACATTTTACACGTTTTTTTTTGTTGATCCATATAAATGCCAAGTTTTGACCGCCAACAAAGGTGCCCGTCTGTCGTACTTTTCAGCTTCTTTTAGTAGGTACCTGTACGTTCTTATTTCAAGTCGTTCTATTTCATTTCTTTTTTAATGTATTTTGGTTTAAGATTTAATTTTTATTTTGATTTTGTTTTTGATTTTGATTTCGATTTTTTTTGATTTTGATTTTGGTTTGAGATTTTAATTTTGATTTTGATTTTAATTTTTATTTGCATTCTTATTTTGATTTTTTAATTTTGGTTTTAATTTAGATTTTGATTTTTACTTTCATTTTGATTTTGATTTTGGTTTGAGATATTGATTTTGATTTTGGTTTTGATTTGAGATTTTGGTTTTGGTTTTAGATTTTAATTTTGATTTTGATTTTGGTTTGGATTTCGATTTTGATTTTGATTTTGGTTTTGGTTTGAGATTTTAATTATGATTTTGACTTTGATTTTGATTTTGGTTTTGGTTTGAGATTTAGATTTTGATTTTTGATTTTGTTTTTGATTTTGATTTTGATTTTTGATTTCGATTTCGATTTCGATTTTGATTTCGATTTCGATTTCGATTTCAATTTCGATTTTGATTTTGATTTTGTTTTCGTTTCCGCTTCTAAGACCCGCACAAACCTCACCCCATGAACCTGGGCACCCCGGTTAAGTCACCAAACATAGCGAACCACTTAAGGTATACGTTAATTTTGGGAGGCGGGTATGATTACCACCGCCCCGGGAACCATTTTTGGGTAATCAACACCTCTGTCATATGTCACTTTGCAGTGACATTCGTGACTTAGCAGGAGTGCCCGGTTCAAGGAGTGAGATTTGTCTAGGTCCGTGCGGCGAACGCGTTCGCTGACCTACTGCGTGGCAAGCCGGATTGGGAGAGACTGATTTTTTGTGACTTAGCAGGGCTGCTCGGGTTCAAGGGATGAGATTTGTCTAGGTCTTTGCGGTGAACGGGTTTGCCCACCTACTGCATTACGGACCGGATTGGGAGAGACTGGTTGAGGGAGACCTTATTTTTCTTACATTAGCTCCACACAGGAAGCCCTGAAGAAAATAAATCCCGTCAAGGCCTATGTCTTCTTTGGGGATGCAATGCATTATCGGGGAATACGTATGATTCCTCGATAATGCATTGCATTACGATCTCTACGAATTCGGAAGTCGCAAGAACAAATTGCATTACGATCAATACGAATTCGGAAGTCGCAAGAACAAATTGTGTCGTGCGCAAGTAAATATTATTTTGATTTAAATGTATAATTCAACGATATCTAAGGGGCATTGCGACCTTGACCACGAATTCGGGAGTCGCAAGTTCGAATTGTGGCGAGCAGAGGTAATTTTTATTTAAAACGTTTGTATAATACAACAATAATGCAGTGCAGTGCGATCTTGACTACGAATTCGGATGTCGCAAGTTTAAATGGCATGAGCCAGTAAATTTTATTTTGATAAATACGTATAATTCTTCGATAATGCGTTGCCTTACTATCTTGGCTACGAATTTGGAAGTCGCAAGTTCGAATTGTGGCGTGCGCAAGTTATTTTTATTTTGATATAATTCTCTTAGAATGACAACACGCTTATGCAGTTCGCAAAAGACTGGCTTTTATTAGTAATAAAAGGTTTTAACAATCTTGTTAATAGATGGCGTTAGTAGTTACATTTTTAATTTTGATATGGATATTAATACCCCCACTTATCAAAATAAATTAAACATACAGTTTATTTATTGCATACAACGCCAAGCAAACTCATGAAATTGTAAATATCTCAGTATTCCAATGTATGTGACCATAACAATTATTAAATTGGCTAAGATAGCTGACAGAATAAGCAATGTCTGGTCTCGTGAATACGGCTAGGTACATTAAACTTCCAATTAATTTTTTGGTAAGGAACATTAGGTAAACATTTATCTGTTGAATTATCCAAATTCAATTTAGGCTCAATTGGAGTACTTTGTGTTTTACAATCAGACATCTGAAATTTAGAAACTAACTGTTCAATATATTGTTGTTGATCTACAGTAATAACATTTTTATTTTTATCTAAATTAATTCTCATGCCTAGATATTGTCGAACAGGCCCTAGGTCCTTTAACTTAAATTCTGAACCTAATACATTTTTTAATTTAGTAGTTTCAACCTCACTGTTAGAAAAAATTAGAAAATCGTCTACATACAGTGCTACTACTATTTTAATTTTACCATTCATTTTTGTAAACAAACATGGTTCATATTTACTGTTTTTAAAATCTAATTTAGTTAAAACCTCTTTAACTCTTTCATACCATGCTAGGGAAGATTGCTTTAATCCATAAATGGCCTTTTTTAACTTCAATACCTTTCCCCCACTTTTGTTTACAAAACCTTCAGGTAATGACATAAATATATTTTCATTCAAGTTTCCATTTAGAAAAGCAGTACATACATCTAAATGAGTAATACTCATTCTCATCTTTACACTAAGGGCAAACAATAATCGTATGGTAGAATGTCGCACTACCGGTGAAAATGTATCTGTGTAGTCGACACCAGCTTTCTGTGAAAAACCTTTTGCCACAAGCCGAGCTCGAAAACGCACTTTATTTTCAATATCAATTTTTTTATTAAGCACCCATCTACACTTCACTATCGTCACATCACCCGGATTATCAACAAGCTCCCACGCCTCACTCTCCTCAAATGACTGCAGCTCCTCAGCCATTGCCTGCTTCCACTGCTCCTTCTCTGGCCCCTCAAGAGCCTCTGCGAATACAATCTCTTCAGATGCTGGAAAAGTACTGGAAACACACATGTTACTAAAACCATATCTTTCTGGTTTCTTTCTCTGACGAGTGCTGCTTTCTGTCACTTGTTCGGGTGGTTCTGTTGATTGAACTACGTGTTCTGAGACATCTTGTGTTGGAAATTCAGTTAGTGTTTCATTGCCATCATCATATATTAAAGAATCTGAAAAGCAATCAAAAGGATCCTCAGTTTTTGGAATATTCTGAGATAATTCCCCCACTGAATCACTACTCTCTTCCACCAGATTGTCTTCTGTCGTCTCCTCATTAGGAATCCAGACGGCCGACTCTTCATTGGTTAACATCCCATCTGTCTCATCCTCTATCACTATGACATCTCTGCTAATAATAACGGAGTTCTTAGTAGGATTATACACACGATAACCTTTTACATCCTCACCATATCCAGTTAAAATATGTTTTGTGGCTTTTTTATCCCATTTTAAACGTTTTTGTTTAGGAACATGCACCATGACTTTGCTGCCAAACAAACGCAGGTGACTTAAGTCAGGTTTTGATCCATACCACAATTCATATGGTGTTTTTTCCAATCCTGATGCAATAGACCTGTTTTTCAAATATACAGCAGTATTAGCTGCTTCTGCCCAAAATTTTTTGTCTAACTTTGCATCATATAATAAACATTTAGCTTTCTCAACCACTGTACGGTTAGCTCTCTCACAAAGTCCATTTTGCTCTGGTGTATAATAATTTGATTTTTGATGTATTATACCAGCCTGGTTTAGGTAATTCTTAAAATCCTTATTGCAAAATTCTAGACCATTATCTGTTCTTAATATTTTAATTTTCTTACTAAGTTGATTTTCAACAACTGATTTGAACTCTTTAAATCTGTTGAAAACTTCACTCTTCTGCTTCAGAAAATATATGAACGTCATTCGACTATAATCATCTATAAATAGCAGAAAATATCGAGCTCCATTTAAAGAATTTGTTTCCATCGGACCGCAGACATCACTGTGAATCCTATGAAGCGTTTCTGTACTCCGCTCACCCACATGAGAAAAGGGTAATCTCATTTGTTTTCCCTCACAACAAATAATACACTGAGACTTGGTTATGTCAATAGTACTCTCATAATTCAAACCATCCACAACACCGTTTCTCATTTTTTGCATATCTTGACTGTTAATGTGTGCTAGTCTTCTGTGCCATAATTTTCCACTGACAGGAACAGTCAACAAACAACTTTGTGATTGTAATCTCAATTTGTAAACACCTTCTGACAAATCCGCAGTTGCAACCAAATCATTGTTTTTGTTTCGAATATAACAATGCTTCTCTTCAAAAATGACATTATTTCCATTCTTGATAAGTTCACTTACGGATAATAAATTGGTTGTCAAACTAGGCACACATAGCACATTTTTAACTGTTATATGATAATTTAATTCCGAAACAATTTCGACATCTCCGGAACAAACAACTTGCACTTTAGATTCATTGGCGACAGTAATTTCTGGCAAATACGGCGTTGTATTCATATTTTTTACCCAATCTTTATTCGCCGTCATGTGTGCACTTGCCCCCGAGTCGATGTACCATGAATTCTTGTTATATTTTCCATTCAGGAAAACAACATTAAAAACACATTTACTTGTATTTTTCTTTAACAATGGACACTGGCTTCGATAGTGACCCGTCTGTTTACATTTATAACAAGTGACATTATTGTCAACTGTCACTTTTGAGTTTATCGATGATACCGCACCATTTTTAAATCTATGCTTTTTGCTATTATTTGCAACGAATGCAGCGCCGCTGGTATTCACGTCATTCTTTGAAATCTCCATATCAAGCAACTTAGATTTTATTAAATCGGTGGTAATCTGCATACCCGAATGCTCCACCGCCATAATCATCGGCATGAATTTTTCTGGCAAACCAGCTAGAAGTAATGATCCGATCCATACTTCCGTAATTGCAAATCCTGTGCCTTTTAATCTCTGAGCTGTTTCGACCACTTGTGTGACGTATGAAGTCATGGAATCACAATTTTCTTGTCGTAACGAGATTAAATGTCTTAGTAAGGATATTTTACGAGAAAAACCTGAGTCATCAAACATAGACCTCAGTTTAATCCATAACTGTAAAGTTGTTTTTGTTTCCTTAATATGCACGTACAATCTAGGATCAATAGTTAAAACTAGCTTCGCCTTGGCCCTTGCGTCATCTGATGCTTTTTTCTCGAAATTGGCATCTGGTTCTGACTTAATATAGTTCACCAGATTGTCAAGCACCAACAGATTTTCGACTGCAAAACTCCACTGATCATAATTCTGGCGTCCTGTCAACTTCTCAATGCTTTGAAAATAGTTCACGGCCATATTTCAACGAAAAATCAACAATTTTCGACTGTTTTATACTAAATTCACACAGTAAAAACCGAAAAATATAATGGATATTTGCCCATAACCTCTTAGAATGACAACACGCTTATGCAGTTCGCAAAAGACTGGCTTTTATTAGTAATAAAAGGTTTTAACAATCTTGTTAATAGATGGCGTTAGTAGTTACATTTTTAATTTTGATATGGATATTAATAAATTCCTCGACAATGCGTTGCATTACGATCTTGACTACGAATTCGGAAGTCGCAAGTTCGAATTGTGGCGTGGCCAAGTAAATTTTCTTTTGACAAATACGTATGATTCCCCGATAATGCATTGCATTACGATCTCTACGAATTCGGAAGTCGCAAGAACAAATTGCATTACGATCAATACGAATTCGGAAGTCGCAAGAACAAATTGTGGCGTGCGCAAGTAAATATTATTTTGATTTAAATGTATAATTCAACGATATCTAAGGGGCATTGCGACCTTGACTACGAATTCGGGAGTCGCAAGTTCGAATTGTGGCGTGCAGAGGTAATTTTTATTTAAAACGTTTGTATAATATAACAATAATGCAGTGCAGTGCGATCTTGACTACGAATTCGGATGTCGCAAGTTTAAATGGCATGCGCCAGTAAATTTTATTTTGATAAATACGTATAATTCCTCGATAATGCGTTGCCTTACTATCTTGGCTACGAATTTGGAAGTCGCAAGTTCGAATTGTGGCGTGCGCAAGTAATTTTTATTTTGATATAATTCCTCGACAATGCGTTGCATTACGATCTTGACTACGAATTCGGAAGTCGCAAGTTCGAATTGTGGCGTGGCCAAGTAAATTTTCTTTTGACAAATACGTATGATTCCCCGATAATGCATTGCATTACGATCTCTACGAATTCGGAAGTCGCAAGAACAAATTGCATTACGATCAATACGAATTCGCAAGTCGCAAGAACAAATTGTTGCGTGCGCAAGTAAATATTATTTTGATTAAAATGTATAATTCAACGATATCGAGGGGCATTACGATCTTGACTACGAATTCGGAAGTCGCCAGTTCGAATTGTGGCGTGCGGAGGTAATTTTTATTTGATAGTTTGTATAACACAACAATAATGCACTGCAGTGCGATCTTGACTACGAATTCGGATGTCGCAAGTTCGGATATTGATTTTGGTTTTGGTTTGAGATTTTAATTTTGATTTTGACTTTGACTTTGATTTTGATTTTGGTTTTGGTTTGAGATTTTGATTTTGATTTTGATTTTAATTTTGATTTTGAATTTGATTTTGACTTTTGTTTTCGATTTCGATATCGATATAGATTTCAATATCGATTTTGACTTTTGATTTTGATTATGATTTTGATTTTGATTTTGTTTTTTTTTTCGTTTTCGTTTATGCTTTTAAGACTCGCACACCCTATGAACCTGGGCACCCCGTCTTTAGTCACCAAATATAGCGAACCACTTAACGTATACCTAAAATTTGGGAGGCGGGTATGGTTATCACCGCCCCGGGAACTATTTTTCGGGTAATCAACACCTCTGTCATATGTCACTGCAAGTGGTTCGCTACTTTTCGTGACTTAGCAGGAGTGCCCGGATCAAGGAGTGTGATTTGTCTAGGTCCGTGCGGCGAACGCGCTCACTTACTGCGTGGCAAGCCGGATTGGGAGAGACTGTTTGAGGGAGACCTTTTTTTTAGCTCCACACAGGAAGCCCTGAAGAAAATAATTCCCCTCAGGGCCTATGTCATCTTTGGGGATACTGTGTGGAGCGTATTTTTGGGTAAGGAAGAAGATGATGTTCAGGGAAGGAAAGGGGTGGTAGGCAGACGCGGCCGGTGCCTTAAATTTTTGATGGTTCACCGAGTAATTCATCAAAAACGTAAAATAAAAGTAGGTAATATAAAAATAAAATTAGACAGCCTAGTAACTCATAACTCGTACAGTGCCCTTGAGGTGATTATTCACAAAAAACGACGCTATACAAAGTATCCATTTCAAAGTTTTCTTTGCAGATTTAGGTACTATCTTGGTTGATAATTAAATGTAGTTTTGGCGGGCCATTGGCCATAATTCTGCTTTTATTTTCATGGTTCATATATATTTTATTATAGTCTATATTTATTATTACATCACTAATTTTAAAAAGGCAAGGAAATTTATTTATATATATAAACAGCGATATCAGAATATTTCTATAATATAATGATTTAGTAGGCGGCTGACGTAGGCAAAATGTATAGCGAGCGATATGCTGAAATAGGCCAAAACTAAATGATCTTTTATCTATTATAGCTAAGACTGTTAGCCCCATAAAACAAATTTAACCGGTTAAATAATTATAATTTAATTGTTTCGACTCAATCATTGTTTTGCCACCGCCAACCGCCTACAAAATGAATAATAACACAATAACAACATAGCGTAAACGTTTCTATTTGTAGCGCATTCACACAAACAAAAGGTCACAAAAACTAATAATGACAATGTCAAATCGGTTCCCTCTCGATCAAGATAATATCGCACACGATGACCCGTTGACTCATCGTTTCATTTTACAAGACCAAAACACAATTACTGTCTTATTTAAACCCGACTTAAGAATAGTCATTTCGCTGGAACCATTTCTTCGGAACTCTTCGGACATTTCCGTCATCCGCATGCCGCACGGACAGCCGGCACTCGGTTCCTACTGTTCCGAGCCGATATAAAGTGCGCGCGGGAAGCAATGCTTTAGGCCCCTATAACTATTCTCTACCGATTTCATGTGCACAATTTTATAATTAAAAATATTATGTAGGAATACGATGAGCTGCAAAATGTTGTTCAATTTTGTTGGCGGTTCGGCGCACGAGTGCACTTTAGGACGGGCCGCGCCTGGTGGTAGGTGTGAGTAGGAATCTGGCGGTCAGTGTGTCTAGGAGTGAGGGACATGTGAATCCATCCCTCCCATTTCGGTGCAAGGCGATATGTAGAAGTCGAAGGGACTCCCTCAACCATTCTCTCCCGATCCGGTCTAACTATCTAATCTGACATCTAATATATAATCTAATGGTGACCAGGCAACTCAGAAAGAAACCAACTCAGAAGCAAATCAGAAAGGTCATTAAGAGTGGTAATAAAAATATATAAAAACATTTGTTAAATAGGTTAAGCTAGGTTAGGGTTACCGGCTATATTAAAATTATGTTTTCATAGCTTTTAATGACCTGAATTATGAGTTGGTTTCTTTCTGAGTTTGCATGGAACCAATCTAAAACTATTTAAAGAGGAAAGATTTGATTGTTTGTTTGTTTGCATTGAATAGGCTCCGAAACTAATGAACCGATGTGAAAAATTCTTTCATTGTTAGGAAGCTACACTATCCCCGGTTGACATAGGCTATATTATATTTAAAAAAAATTAGGAATATTACTAAAACTCCAATAATGTAGCCCAAGGTGTAAAAAAAATACCTAAAATATTCTTTACATCGCGTGCGCTGCGAAAACTATTAACAATAGAATGAAATAATGTAGTACGGCTTTGCAGAAAACATCTTTATTTACAAAAAGTGTCGTGACAGCATATGTCTAACTATTATAGTTATGCCACAAAAAGTGTTTAATAGTAGAAGTGTGTTAGATTAGAATGATCGCCTTTCGAAACGGTGACCAGAAAACTCATAATGAAACATTCTGAGAAAACATAGGTTGAATAGGAAGTTAGGTTAGGGTTACCGGCTTTTTTAAAATTATATTTTCATAGCTTTTAATGACCTTTCTGAGGAGGTTCTGAGTTATTATGAGTTGGTTTATTTCTGAGTTGACATGGAACCTTTCGGAACATCGCCTTGCACCGAAACGGGAGGGATGGATTCATACGTCCGTCACTCCTGGACACACTGATCCCCAGATTCCTACCCACACATACTACCCTTGTCCTCCCCAGAACTTCCTCTACTTCCTTTCCAAAAAATACCTTCCACACAGCGTCCCCAAAGATTACATAGGCCCTGTGAGGGGAATTATTTTCCTTCGGGCCTCCTTCCTGTGTGGAGCTAATGAAAAAAAAATACCTCTACCAGTCTCTCCTGATCCGGCTTGCCTCGCAGTAGGTGAGCAAAAGCGTTCGCCGCACGGACCTAGACAAATCTCACTCCTTAACGAACCACTTGGAGTAACGTATGGCAGAGGTGTTGATTAGCCAAAAAATGGTTCCCGGGGCGGTGGTAACCATACCTGCCTCCCAAAATTTAGGTATACCTTCCTCATCAAAGAAAAAAAAATATAGCTATTATTTTAGCTCATTGACATAAGCTCCACACAGGAAGCCCCGAGGAAAATAATTCCCATCAGGGCTTGTGTTATCTTTGGGGATATCTTTTTGAAGAGACTCCCTTAACCATTCTCTCCCGATCCGGCCTGCCAGATGGTGGGCACACGCGTCCGCCGCCATAACCTGCACAAACCTCAACCCATAAACCCGGGTACCCCAGCTAAGTCACTAAGCTTAGCGAACTACTTAACCTAGACCTACAGTTTGGCAGGCGGGTACGGGTACCGCCGCACCGGGAACCATTTATTGGATAACGAACTCCTCTGCCATAGGTCTCCCTAAGTGGTTCACAACGTTTGGTGAATTAACAGGGGTGCTCAGGTTCTTGGAGTGAGGTTTGTCTAGGTCTTTGTGGCGAATGCTTTTCCTCACCTACTGCGTGGCGGTCCGGATCGGGAGAGGCTGCTTGAGGCAGACATAATCTAGACCTCTCCAGCCGGACTCTCTCGACCCCACGTAAATAATAATAATTAAATAACTTACATTGCTTAAAAAGTGAATCTAAAAGGTTTCATTATCGCCATGACGGCCGGCGTAGTACAGCAAAAACTCAACCACCGAAGGTCACGGGATCGAAACCCGGCGTGGCAAATAAATTTTTCTTGTCTAATTTGTGTTATTTCACAATTTATTCATATAAAATAATATATAATATATTTTACTTATCAGATTGATTACCATAGGTAGGTAGGTACCTATGGTCTGGAATTTTGACATGAAAAATTATTACAATTTGGAAGGTGAGAGTGGTACCGCTGCCCCGGGAACCATTTATAGGAATTTTAGGAACAAATGCAGCATAAAAATAAGAATATGCATAATATGAATAGCTGCATTTACAAATGCAGTTATTCTTATTATGTCGTTTACAGATTTTCTTCATTTTTATTGTTTCATTGGAAATAAGGTTGTTTCATGTAGTGACGACCGGCGTAGTCTAGATGTAATCAGTGACGGCCGCTGCCCTGAGAATGTGGTGGTTCACTGACAATCCGTACCTACTTATGACAAAAAAATTAAATTAGGAATTTTTTATTATTAATTTATTTTCAAACAAACTGTTAATCCCTCTTATATGTATATTCAACACTGGTTGCACTCATTTTGGTAATAAAATTATATATTAACAAATTATGTTATTAGTATTTAACATAATCAATACAAAAAAAAAACAAAACAATGACAATTATCACGTGACGGGTCAATATAACGCGCGCCGCAAGACGCAAACGATCTACGATCTTCGCCGAAAATCGATTGTATTCGTGTCACCTCGGGTCCATAGTTCATGGTCAATCGGTAAACTTCGGCAAGGATCGGATTATGTTGGGCCGGTGGCACGCGAATCCAAGCCAAATTCTGGTGCAAATAGAGAAATCGACGGGCTTTCGATGTTTTAAATATCCCGATACGAGGCCGCTCGGCGGCCGCGCTATGGGAGATTAAAACCGTTCTCTCTGATAATATTCGTAGCATTATATTGTATATTGGTAACTAATATTTTGAAATGATTAAATTAGAGATTTGATAGATTTAAATTAGATAAATTAAATTAGAGATTTTTTAGTCTTTAGTAAGTAAATAAAGTAAATTTAGGCATTATATTTTGCCAGTGCTGCACACGAGCGCACTGTGCGACCAGCCGCCCTTGGAGGTAATGCTCTTGACTCGTACACCGAAGTTCGCGTAATTTATCACAATTTATTAATTTAAAATAATAAATGCATAGTATATACACTGGGCGTACTGTACAGGGCCCGCAGATACTTTAATAGTACACAACTGCTAACCCTGTATAAATCGCAAGTGCGCCCCACGGTTGAATTTGGCAGCCACCTCTGGTCTGGAGCTCCAAAATACCTTAAAAAAAAAAACCTTGACTCTGTGCAGAAACGGGCGGTCCGTTTGATAGATTCTCCCATCTTAACAGACGGATTGCAATCCTTAGAGCACAGGCGTCAGGTGGGAATGCTGTCCTTGTTCTACAGGTATTACAATGGAAAATGCTCCGAGGAACTAGCGTCGTTGATCCCCTCGGCACCGGTGCATAGTCGGGAAACACGCCAAACACGCGCCCAACATTTGTACACGGTTGACATTAGTCACGTGAGAACGGGTCGTTTTTACGACTCGTTCTTGAGTTCAACAGCTCGGATGTGGAACGATTTACCAGCCTCTGTGTTTCCTCCCTCCTACAACATGGGTCTCTTCAAGACCCATGTTCACTCCTTCCTTTTCTCAAAAAGACCCACCACACAGCGTCCTCAAAGATGACATAGGCCCTGAGGGAAATTATTTTCCTTAGGGCCTCCTGTGTGGAGTTAATGTAATAAAAAAAATATATATTTGCGGCACGTTCCAGAGTGAAAAATACTCTCAGTATCGCCATAGTGTAAGTAAGACCACCATTCAGAATTGAAACATTGCTTGAAATGGCGTAAGCTGTGTTTGTTGACTACATCTGAATAGCCAGGTACTTTCCCACCTTCCTCTTTCCTATCTCCTTCCCCTCCCCACTATCTTCAGCCTCGTAACATACCCCAATTGGGGATGCCATAGTCTCACTGGCTCCAGACGGGAGCAGCTGAGACTCTTTACTATAAAAAACAAATAAAATTACTTAACATGAAATATATTTTACTTTTTATTTACCTACTATTAAACATTTTCGGTAGCATATCTCTTTTGTGTTTGAATATCTTGTACAAACTGACTGCGATTGAACGTGCAAAAACAACACGAAAGTTTCAACATTATGTATAGTGCGTGAAAATTTTTCTCACAACAAGGCAGCACGAACACTTTTACTTACATTTTAAACTCATCATATCTTTCTAATGAATTGTCCGATTTTAATAATTCAAAAAGTTGAATACAGATATTGAAACAATATTGAATATGAAGTAATTTATTTTGATAAGGATTAATACCAAGATACAAATAAAGAGCTTTTTCTAGCGGCGACATTAAAATTAAATTTATAAAATAAAATAACACTTATTGTGGCATAACTATAATAGTTAGACATACGCTGTCGCGACCTTTTTTGTAAATAATGATGTGTTCTGCAAAGCCGTAGTACACTGTTTTATTCTATCTATAATAGTTTTCGCAGCGCACGCGATGTAAAGAATATTTTGGGCATTTTTTTTACACCTTGGGTTACATTATTGAAGTTTTAGTAAGTATCCCTTTTTTTTGAAAATATTATTTAGCCTATGTCACCCGAAGATAGTGTAGCTTCCTAACAATGAAAGAATTTTTCAAATCGGTTCAGTAGTTTCGGAGCCTATTCAATGCAAACAAACACACAAAGAATCAAATCTTTCCTCTTTATATTTTAGTGTGCTAGATTAGATGTTCTTCAGCCGTACTTTCTCGCCTTTCGGAACGTTAATTATGAATTATGAGTTGGTTTATTTCTGAGTTGACATGGAATCTTTCGGAACATCGCCTTGCACCGAAATGGGAGGGATGGATTCACACGTCCGTCACTCCTAGACACACTGACGCCCAGATTCCTACCCACACTTACTACCCCATTACTTCCCTGAACATCCTCTTCTTCCTTTCCTAAAATACGCTCCACACTGCATCCCTAAAGATGACATAGGCCTTGAGGGGATTTATTTTCTTCAGGGCTTCCTGTGTGTAAGAAAAAAATGTCTCCCTCAACCAGTCTCTCCCGATCCGGTCCGTAACGCAGTAGGTGGGCAAACCCGTTCGCCGCAAAGACCTAGACAAATCTCATCCCTTGAACCCGAGCAGCCCTGCTAAGTCACAAAAAGTAATTGGGATGACGTATGACTAGTTGGTTATCCAATAAATGGTTCCCGGGGCGGCGGTACACATACCTGGCTCCCAAACTATAAGTCTAGGTTAAATGGTTCGCTACCTTTAGTGACTAAGCCGGGGTGCCCGGGTTCATGGGCTGAGGTTTGTACGGGTTTTGGCGGCGGACGCGTCTGCCCACTATCTGCATGCCAATCCGGATAGGGAGAGAATGGTTGAGGGGGTCCCTTCGACTTGTTCAGTCGTACTCTATCGGAACTTGCCATGCACCGCAATGGGAGGGATGGATTCATACGTCCGTCACTCCTGGACACACTGATCCCCAGATTCCTACCCACACATACTACCCTTGTCCTCCCCAGAACTTCTTCTCCTTCTTTTCCTAAAAATACCTTCCACACAGCGTCCCCAAAGATTACATAGGCCCTGAAGGGAATTATTTTCCTCAGGGCCTCCTTCCTGTGTGAAGCTAATGAAAAAAAATGTCCCTCTACCAGTCTCTCCTGATCCGGCTTGCCTCGCAGTAGGTGAGCAAACGCGTTCGCCGCACGGACCTAGACAAATCTCACTCCTTAACGAACCACTTGGAGTGACATATGATAGAGGTGTTGATTAACCAAAAAATGGTGACCGGGGCGGTGGTAACCATACCCGCCTCCCAAAATTTAGGTATACCTTAAATGGTTCGCTATGTTTGGTGACTTAGCCGGGGTGCTCAGGTTCATGGGGTAAGATTTGTGCGGGTCTTAGAAACGGAAACGAAAACATAAACAAAATCGAAATCCTAATCCGTAATCGTAATCGAAATCAAAATCAAAATCAAATAGGTAGGTAGGTACCTATGGTCTGGAATTTTAACATGAAAAATTATTACAATTTGGAAGGTGGGTGTGGTACCGCCGCCCCGGGAACCATTTATAGGAATTATAGGAACAAATGCAGCATAATAATAATAAGAATATGCATAATATGAATAGCTGCATTTACAATTATTATGTTGTTTACAGATTCTCTTCATTTTTATTGTTTCATTGGAAATAAGGTTGCTTCCTGTAGTGACGACCGGCGTAGTCTAGAGGTAATGTTCTTGACTCGTACACTGAAGATCGCGTGATCTATCACAATTTATTCATTTAAAATAATATACGTTCCAGAGTGAAAAATACTCTCAGTATCGCCCTCGTGTAAGACCACCATTCAGAATTGAAACATTGTTTGAAATGGCGTTAGCCGTGTTTATTGACTAGATCTGAATAGCCAGGTACTTTCCTACCTTCCTCTTTCCTTTCTCCTTCCCCTCCCCACTATATTCAGCCTCATAACATACAATTGGGGATGCCATAGTTTCACTGGCTCCTGACGGGAGCAGCTGAGTCTCTTTACTATAAAAAATTAATAAAATTACTTTACATGAAATATATTTTACTTTTAATTTACCTACAATTAAACATTTTCGGTAGCACATCTCTTTTGTATTTTAATATATCTTGTACAAACTGACTGCGATTGAACGTGCAAAAACAACACGAAAGTTTCAACATTATTGTGCGTGATAATTTTTCTCACAACAAGGCAGCACGAACACTTTTACTTACATTTTAAACTCATCATATCTTTCTAATGAATTGTCCGATTTTAATAATTCAAAAAGTTGAATACAGATATTGAAACAATATTGAATATGAAGTAATTTATTTTGATAAGGATTAATACCAAGATACAAATAAAGAGCTTTTTCTAGCGGCGACATTAAAATTAAATTTTTAAAATAAAATAACACTTATTGTGGCATAACTATAATAGTTAGACATACGCTGTCGCGACCTTTTTTGTAAATAATGATGTGTTCTGCAAAGTCGTAGTACATTGTTTTATTCTATCTATAATAGTTTTCGCAGCGCACGCGATGTAAAGAATATTTTAGGCATTTTTTTTACACCTTGGGTTACATTATTGAAGTTTTAGTAAGTATCCCTATTTTTTTTGAAAATATTATTTAGCCTATGTCACCCGAAAATAGTGTAGCTTCCTAACAATGAAAGAATTTTTCAAATCGGTTCAGTAGTTTCGGAGCCTATTCAATGCAAACAAACACACAAAGAATCAAATCTTTCCTCTTTATATTTTAGTGTGCTAGATTAGATGTTCTTCAGCCGTACTTTCTCGCCTTTCGGAACGTTAATTATGAATTATGAGTTGGTTTATTTCTGAGTTGACATGGAATCTTTCGGAACATCGCCTTGCACCGAAATGGGAGGGATGGATTCACACGTCCGTCACTCCTAGACACACTGACGCCCAGATTCCTACCCACACTTACTACCCCATTACTTCCCTGAACATCCTCTTCTTCCTTTCCTAAAATACGCTCCACACTGCATCCCTAAAGATGACATAGGCCTTGAGGGGATTTATTTTCTTCAGGGCTTCCTGTGTGTAAGAAAAAAATGTCTCCCTCAACCAGTCTCTCCCGATCCGGTCCGTAACGCAGTAGGTGGGCAAACCCGTTCGCCGCAAAGACCTAGACAAATCTCATCCCTTGAACCCGAGCAGCCCTGCTAAGTCACAAAAAGTAATTGGGATGACGTATGACTAGTTGGTTATCCAATAAATGGTTCCCGGGGCGGCGGTACACATACCTGGCTCCCAAACTATAAGTCTAGGTTAAATGGTTCGCTACCTTTAGTGACTTAGCCGGGGTGCCCGGGTTCATGGGCTGAGGTTTGTACGGGTTTTGGCGGCGGACGCGTCGGCCCACTATCTGCATGCCAATCCGGATAGGGAGAGAATGGTTGAGGGGGTCCCTTCGACTTCTTGAGCCGTACTATATCGGAACTTGCCATGCACCGCAATGGGAGGGATGGATTCATACGTCCGTCACTCCTGGACACACTGATCCCCAGATTCCTACCCACACATACTACCCTTTTCCTCCCCAGAACTTCCTCTCCTTCTTTTCCTAAAAATACCTTCCACACAGCGTCCCCAAAGATTACATAGGCCCTGAAGGGAATTATTTTCCTCAGGGCCTCCTTCCTGTGTGAAGCTAATGAAAAAAAAAATGTCCCTCTACCAGTCTCTCCTGATCCGGCTTGCCTCGCAGTAGGTGAGCAAACGCGTTCGCCGCACGGACCTAGACAAATCTCACTCCTTAACGAACCACTTGGAGTGACATATGACAGAGGTGTTGATTAGCCAAAAAATGGTTTCCGGGGCGGTGGTAACCATACCCGCCTCCCAAAATTTAGGTATACCTTAAATGGTTCGCTATGTTTGGTGACTTAGCCGGGGTGCTCAGGTTCATGGGGTGAGGTTTGTGCGGGTCTTAGAAACGGAAATGAAAACAAAAACAAAATCGAAATCGAAATCGAAATCGAAATCGAAATCGTAATCGTAATCGAAATCGAAATCAAAATCAAAATCAAAATCAAAATTAAAATCAAAATCGAAATCAAAATCAAAATCAAAATCAAAATTCAAAAGTCAAAGATAAAATCAAAATCAAAATCAAAATCAAAATGAAAATCAAAAGTCAAAATCGAAATCGAAGTCAAAATCAAAATCAAAAGTCAAAATCAAAAGTAAAAATCAAAATCTAAATCAAAATCAAGGTCAAAATTAAAACCAAAATTAAAAATCAAAATCAAAACCAAAATCATAATAAAAAAAAAAAATCAAAATCAAAATTAAATCTTATATAAAAAAACATTATAATTGAAATAAGAACGTAAAGGTATTATATTATAATTTTATAAAACACATACAGCAAAATGCATTACTCAAAACAAAAGATACAATATAAGTTAGGTTATGCAGAATGTATAAAAATATGTATTCTTCATAACCGTTTTAAAAATTTATCTGAAGTATTAGATATATTTTTCCACCAAGTGCCGTTGTATTACGTTTTACAACTTCCATATCGGCTCAACCAATGAACAGTAAAACCAGATATAGGTAAATGTTTTTTATGACCAATCAGAAGGTTTCGTTCATAACGCCATCTTGAACGCCATTCTGATTGGTCATGGTCAGATCAACAATTTTATAGTAAAAGCACATATAGGTACATAAGATATACGATTATGTGGATCAACAACGCATGGCAATTTGGGCGGATCATCAACGCATGGTGATTTGGGCGGATCAACAGTTACGAAGCGTATGATTTCCATACAAATATCGAAAATTATATGTGTAGTATTTCGTTTACTTTTACTGGGAAACTGGCAACCTTGCTATTTATTGTAACGTTGTTGCCAAATCATACAGAAGTATTCCATAAAAGCCAAGTTATATGGTGTTAAAGGTGGATCAACACTGTCGAATAACTTCTTACTGGATCAGCATACTACGAGAAGAGGTCAATATATATATATATATATATATATATATATATTTAGGTAAGATAACTCATTCGTATAGGGTTGTAATGCGATCCACGACCAAAGGTCGAGTGGAGAAAGATGTTTTATTATTATAACGCGACTCAAACTTTAAATTAGTCATTCCTTTAATGCGTTGAGAAATATCCCCAATGCATCTAATGATTGTGTGATTGCGATCTGTGAATAAGCACTATCGACTAAGACGCGTATTTTCTGATAATTATTCCTGAAATCAAGAACACTAAAAGATGCGGTACCTAATAATATTTGATGTATATAAAATTTGATTTGAGGAAAAAACGTTTACATCTCCATTATTGAGAGTACATAATGTTACATTATCTGACTGATTTTCAGGTTTGCGCTTGAGATTTAAATCTCGCTCAATATTATGAGAAAAATTGAATGAAGTGTCATAAAAATGCAATAAAGAATTATGGTTTTGATTACAACATCTGCATCGATTTTCCGATTTACATGTATTGGTAGAGTGCATTGTACTTAGACAATTTCGACATAAGTTTTGTTTTTGAGTTATTTTAAACCTACTCTTAGGAGATGCTTTTAAAAATTTGGGCATTTAAAAATGAATGTTTAGTCTGACAAGTTTCATAACGTGCACTTGTGGTATTTTGCTTTGTTATGCGTTTAACTAAGAAATGCGTGACCATCATGTTCTTTATGTAAATTTTTCTGCATGTTATGTTGTGATTTCAATTCTGGTAATGTTGACGTTCCATGTAGTATTTTGGCTTGTTCACGTAAAATGTTACAAACTCATCGTACGACGGTGCCTTTGATTTTCTAATTGAAGATTCGAATGCCATTATAATAAATTCGGAATTTTTAACTGTAGCAATGCTGAAATTGATGAATGAAATTGGTCTATAAAAGTTTCTAAATTCGATGCATTTAATACTGTAATTGACTTTAAATTTAAAATTTTATTGAAGAAATGTGTCGCGATTACCCGGCTATCCTCATATTTTTCTATTAAAGTATTCCATATAATCTTATAATTATCTGCCGTAGCTGGAATTTCTGCGCAGATACTTAAAGCCTTTCCCGACAAAGCACTAATTAAATTTTGATTTTTTTCCGTGTCACAGAGATGAATATTCTCAGGAATGAGTGTTTTAAAGGTTTGATAAAAAAATTTCCATTCCAATAAATTTCCATCAAATGGAGGTAAAGATAACTTTAGCAGCTTAATGTTATTAATTTTACAGGATTTTTTTTGCGTTGTAGACTCATTAATATTATTGTTACTTATTTGTTTAGCGGTCAACTGTATAATTGCGTAGAGTTCGTCAAATGATTGTTCAATATGAAAATTTGGAATAAATTCCGAGTTAATCTGAAGTTTTAAATCATTAATTTTTCCAACAACTTCCATAAATTCTTTTCTAATTTTCACTAACAGAGCAGCATGAGCAGAAAAGGAATTTCTTAAAACAGTCGTATTTAAATTTTTAATACTATCATAAATTTTCTGCGTCCTTGAAAAATACGAATTTTGTCTTGCATCTAGTAGTTTAATTTCACGTTCAATTTTTGTAACAAATGATTCCTCGGGCATTTTTAACGGGATGTTAATTATAATAGATCGAAAATTGTTTTTCGAGACTGAAGTCTGGTTCTACAGTGATAATATTGTAAACTCCTACCTACCAGCTACCTGCAGTCATTTGAAATACACTGAAAAACTATGCCGTAAATATTACCGTAAAATATCGCGCTGGTTCTTTTTTTTACATTACATAAATGATCCGGCTCGTTTGGAGCAAATGTTCCCGCTTAAAGGATTATAATATTTGGCAAGTCACTTCCGTATAAATACAATGACAATAATATGTATAGGTAGGAAACACTTACGGAAAACTGGCAGGAAGCAGGTCCATCTGTGATGTATTGGTTTTGCGCGATCAGATCACCATCTGTTCTGCAGTTCACTTTGACACTGAATTGTTATGTTTTACATAAATGCGATGCCAACAGATTGCGCTAGTTATAATTAGGACGTCCCGCCGCGACGACCGTCAAACCTTCTCACTCGTTGATTGGAGTTGGGGATCAGGGGGAATCAATGCGGGGAGCGGGGGACGGGAGATAATCATTGCCACAGGAAATAAATAGTATTTAAATCCAAATAAACACAAAAATAACTCGCCAAGTTAATACCTATAAGCGGCGCGAACATGCCCCCGGCCTTGACAGGATGGTCAAAACAAACCAGAATGCGAATAGGAACGAAAAAAAAAAAAATAATAAATGCAATAAAAAATTTACCGCAAAGTGTTTCAATACTCAACAAGTTCATGCTTATCACTATTGCGAGTGTGATGAAAATAAAATAAAAATAAAATGATTGCAAGAATACCATAAGCGTTAACTACGTATACTACCTATAAGCGGCGCGAACAAATATAATTTAAAAATTTTCAAGTAATATGATTTATGTTTACTTTATTTAATAACTGCCTTTAAAGTGTGTTCACACATAACATTATTAGGCGAACGAACAAAAGTTGTGTCAGTAATAAGATAAAAACAGCTTTTTCTGAAAATGACATTTTACGAAAAACCTTAAAATTGCAGTAAATATTTACTGGTTGAAGATTCATTTACATATGCATATATATTCTTAAAGGTAATTAAATCTTTTACAACTTTTTTCAAGTAAATTTCTTTCTTTGATAAATATTTTAGACGATATGAAGGATAGTTTTATGAAAAATGTGGGGTGAAATGATTTTTTTCGAAAATAGCTACATTTGTGGAGCGTGTAACTCAAAATCGGCTGGGATATCGAAAGTTACTTAAAGAATAAAAGTTTTGTTTTGTTTTTGTTTTTGTTTATTAGGGAAACAAACAGTTGTACATATTATAAGGTAATTACATATTACATGGGTGCATTAACCAGTGAAGTTTCCGCAAAAAAATTATAATATATAAACACAGATTAAAACGTTAAAGAAAAAATAAAGTGTTAGAAAAAAGAAAAACAAATACAACAGAAATGAAAAAAACACAAATTAAAGCATGTGGGAAAGAAAAGATGAAGTTAAACAGCGAACACATATAAAATTAACATATTTTCACATCATTAGAAAACGTTTAAGGATAAATGATTAGCCATTTGCCAGCGCCCTTGAGGGGGTTTTTCACAACAACAACAAAAAATAGCGCTACATAAATCATCCAAATATTATTATTTTTATAATAAGAAGGAAAAACAACATAATGAGAATGAAAAAACAATAGACAGCAGGGATGGAGGGTTCGCAATTAACAATTGGTTTTAATTTTTTCAGTTATGAATTTAATAAATTGGCCTGAGGACAAATGGAAGATATCAGCTTCGTAAAACATATCGTTGTATTTTGTGCACGTCCTTCGGAAAAATGAATGTTGTGTGTAATTTGTTTTTGAGTGTGGGATGTGGAATAGTTGGTTTGACCTTGTATTTCTTGTTGGACAGTGGAAATTAATGTGTTCTAGAAGATAGTTGTTGTCAACAACGTTGTTAATAATTTTGAATAAAAATTTCTGGTCGGATATATTTCTTCTATCTTCTAAGGTTGATAAATTATGGAATGTTAATGAGTCTTGTAGGTTTTCTGATGTTCGAAAGGATTTAAAGTCTAAGTGTTTCAGTATCTTTTTTTGAATTCCTTCTAACCTTAAAATATTAAATTTGTATTGGGGATTCCATATGACTGATCCGAATTCTAATATTGAGCGGACAAAAGAGACATCCAGTATTTTGATTACATGTGGTGACCTGAATGGTTTAGTCACTCTTAAGATGAATCCTAGAAGTTTGTATGCCCTGTCACAGATATAATTTATATGTGTTCGGAAAGACATTCCAGAGGCCATTATTATTCCTAAGTCCCTCACTTCACAACATCTTTTTATTTCTACGTTATTGATTTTGTACGGGAATGTTAGAGGGTTCTTGCTTTTGGTGAACGATATTGTGTTACATTTTTCCAGGTTAAGGAACAGTTGGTTGTTCGCACAGTATATTCCAAACCTATTAATATCCTCTTGCAATTCAAGGCTGTCATTAATATTAGTAATTTTTTTGTAAATTTTAGTGTCATCGGCAAAAATTTGGAATTTGGACTTTTTAAAACATTTACCTATATCATTGATATATAAAATAAATAAGAGAGGTCCGAGATGTGATCCTTGTGGAATTCCTGAAGGTATTTTGTAAAAACGCGAGGAGAAACCCTTAGCTCTAACTGCTTGACTTCTGTTTGTGACATATGATTTGATCTATCTTAGAAGGTCACCATTAATCCCGATTTTTAACAGCTTCTTCAAAAACAGTTCAATGTTAATTTTATCAAAGGCTTTTGAAAAATCCGTATAGATAGAGTCTATTTGATTTTTACTTCCCATAGAATTTAAAATAAAATCTGTGTATTCCAGAAGGTTTGTCTCGACCGACCGTTTTCTGAAAAAGCCGTGTTGATTTTCAGATACGATTGTTTGTACCGCTGGAAAAAGTTGATCAAGAACTATATTTTCCATGATCTTGCTGACAATTGGGAGCTTGGAGATGGGCCTGTAGTTGGCGATGTTATTTTTGTCCCCGCTTTTATGGATTGGTGTAATGAGTGCTTGTTTCCAGACGTTGGGGAAGTTGCCTTCTTCAAATGACATTTTAAATAGCAAGGAGAGAGGATAAGCTAATTGGTCCCGGCATTTTACATAAAATATGGATGGAATTAAATCAGATCCCGCACTTTTATTCGGATCAAGTTTTTTTAAATAACTAAGTACACATGATTGATTAAAGTTAATAGTGTGTATATGTAGATTAGAGTTGTCGTCATCATTCTCAGAGTTTATAAGATTGGGGCAAGAGTTGGAATTTTCTACAAAAACTGATCTAAAATAATCACTAAAATTGTCGCATATGGATTGTCCATCAGTGCAGGAAATATCATTAAGATACATTTGCTTTGGTAAATCTGAAGAGGATTGCTTCGATTTAACAAATGACCAAAACTGTTTGCTGCACTTTTTTATTGAATCTTCTGCCGTCATAATGAAGTTTTCGTAAAATTCAAGCGAGATCTTCTTTTGACGATTTCTCAGTACTGAAAATGATTGGTAGTCAGTCAGGTTCTTGTATTTTTTCCATTTCTTGTGATATTTTAATTTCTCTTTTACAATTTTAATAAGTGGTAAAGTGTACCAGGGGGGAAACCTTTCTAAATTACTGTAAATTTTTTTTTCAGGGATATATTTGCGAATAATGTCATTTATGATATTGTAAAGATCTAATACGGCTCTTTCGGTATCTTTACTTTGAAATTCGAGTTTCCAATTTATTTTGGATAGTTCATCGGTGATTATACCGTAATCACCTCGATGAAACATTTTAACTGTCCTAGATGAGCTGGAGAGAGACGGTACAGTAACAGGTGATAACTCTATGTCTAATGCTCTGTGATGTGCATCTTCGGGCGTCAGAGGTTCGGTACAGTGGGTTATACTACATTCTGAAATATTTGTCATGATTAAATCAAAAATTCGTTTGTTTGTATTGATTACAGAATTGAATTGGTGTAATTGAGTGAATGAAAGGAAGTCTACCAAGGCACAACTAGCTGTGTCTTCTGGAAAATTTGGTTCTAACTGGTTTTTCCTTTCGGTTGACTTCCACTTTAGTTTGGGTATATTGTAGTCTCCAGCTAATAAAAACATTCCTTCCGGGTGATTTGTGTGCAGGTCTGATGTGGTGTTGAAGTGACGAGTTAGATTGTGGATGTAGTTGGTGTTTTGTGGGTGATATGTGCAGCAGATATATAAATTTTTTAGTTTATTATTGTTGCCTAATATTGGCAATGATATCCAGATCTCCTCAGTACACGTGGACCAGGGTAATCTCTGCGCTTTGAGAGATTTGGAGGTTGCAATTAGTACCCCCCCTCCCTGCTGGTGTCCAGACAAAGAGTAGTTCCGATCCTCTCTAAATACATCGTACCTATTGTCAAACAATTCACTGTCATGGATCGATTTATTTAGCCAAGTTTCGCATAATAGATAAATATCGTAATTGTTCAAAAGGACCTGATTTAAGAAGCTATGAGTTTTTGTGCGAAGTCCTCGCACATTTTGAAAATATATGTTAAGCATTTTTAAATATTAAATAAATATTAAAAATAAAATAATGAAAATATTTCATTATTATGAATAAGATAATTATGTTGTGATGGGGGGCATTTTTGAACGTTAGATTTTTTTGTTTTTGTTTGTGGTAAAGTAAAATGTCTATGGTTTTAAGAGGCTTTAGTTTTGACAGATTGAGTGTTATATCTATGGACAGATTATAAATACAATTCAAACCAATGATAAAAACATGTTTTAACGTTATTTGATAAGAGTTTAAAGAAAATTTGCAATTAACGTATAATGAAGTTCCGTGTATTACGGCTGAGTAGAAATTTTGAATAATATTAAGGCATTGCAAGAGGTTAAAATTGATATAAATAGTAATACTTTTGAAATTATTTTGTAGATTTAGTTCCCTAAAAGTTTTTAGATAATATTATGAGCTTTTACTTGTTCTAAGAAAAATTTTCCTCTGCAACGAACCGTTTTCGAGATATAAGCGGAAACCCGAAAGATGGGACCTTCCCCCCCCCCTCCCTCCCCCCCGTAGCTCCCACCTAGGACTTTTAGTATGTTCACACCCTAAGCACCCTGAACAAGTTTCTGAAGGAATCGCTTAGGTTCCTGCTCACGCACTCTACACCTCATTTTGGACCATTCATTGACTGGACTAACAAGACATCGAAAAATAAAAAGATAATGGTCAAGTCTGCGACTATATAATATTGTTAATTCTGAAATTTGAAATATAAGATTGACAAAAATGACATTTAAGTAAGAGGTCGACCGTTTTCTTTATATTATTTGTCCCGGTAAAACGAGAGATTCTGAGTTCGTCTCCCAGTTGCGACCGTTATCTTTTTATTTTTCGGTGTCTTGTTCTTTTTCATATTTTCTTTAAGATTATAAGTGTTTTCGTCTTCTTAATGATATATAACATTGATGGGAATAAGCTTCATAGTTATAAAAAGAGCGTTGTTCTAAGGAAAATTTATTACCTTCAATTATTGTTTGATATTAGTTTTTTTTAAATATGTACAAGAGTCCCGACTGCTCCCACCTCTTCGGAGCAATCGCGCAACTATGGCATGAGATCGATCGTGCAACTATGGCATGCACGATCGAGGAACGCTGTGAGACTGAAGGAAAGAAGATGAGAAGGAAGATGGTTTTAAAGATCATGGCAATTCAACGATGACGATTTAATAAAATCTATCGGAATACTCAGATTCTCATCACGTCTAAATGTAATTTTTGTTAATCTAAAATTTCAGAATTAATAATATTATATTAGTACTGGACGAATACATTGAAATTGATTACTGCTCTGGAAAGAATTTCGATGTTTGAAAATATTTTATCAATTTCAACAGATTTGGCGGCTTCCGTGGTCCGATCGGCGGTTCCAGCAATCCGAAGGTCGCAGGTTAAAATCTCGGCATGCGCAAGTAATTTTTTTTTGGTTGATTTTTGTTATTTCACAATTAAATCATTTAAACATAAAATATGGTATGTTTGCGGCACTTTCCAGAGAGGAAGATACTAGTATCGTCCTGGTGTAAGACCACGATTCAGAATTTAAACGTTGCTTGAAATGGCTTTAGCCATATTTGGTGGTTAGATCTGAATAGCCAGGTATTACTCCATCTTCTTCTTCCCTATCTCTTTCCCCTACCAAGTACCTTTAGCCTCACAACTTAACCCAATTATTGGAGATGCAATAGTCTCACTGGCTCCACATGGGATCAGTTGGGACTTTTGTGCGATATTTATTTAAAACCAAAAAACAGAAGTAAGGAAAAATTAAGCTTACTTGGGGCACGCCCACAACAAACTTCCATCGGTTCATCTCTGTCTGCACATCTGAAATCACGGCACAGAGTAATGGTGGGCAAGTCTTCATAAATAATGAAGGAGAAATACTCTAGCCCAGGAAACAATACGAGTCTTTTATTATTTCTGGCCGCGGCGCAGTTTTTTTTTTCAATTTTTTCCCCATTTTATTTCCTCAGTTTTACAGTAAACGCTTAGGCATTCGCCCTCCCTGCCGTTTAATGGCGTTTTTATTTATACGGTACGCGGATACACACCGGGTGTTAAAAAACTAATGGTGACGAATTATTTTTAATGATTTCTTTTCTTTAAATGTACATCTGTAACCGTAGATAATATTTATGTTGCGACTGTCGCCGAAACCAGAATCCAATGAAAGTTATGCGTTTTAAATACAGACAGGGCACTGATATGCGTAGATGCGATTTTCAATAGTATGGGTGAACGAAATTAACGACCCTCGTATACGCGTTTTATACTAATAATGGATTATGGCCCATCTCCCTTCTTCGTGTTGTCTATTGTTTTATCAATCTATTCAACTGGATTTATACAAAAAGATGGTTTGACGATGACAATGTTGAAAGACCACAATATTCTCCCAATGAACAATGGCATGAATAATAAATAAATGCGATTTTTTGTGGGAATCATTTCAATTAGTGAAATGCAAATAAAGTATTACACGTTTGCAATATTCAGGTTTTTTTTCTTATTCGTTTGGCGCCATAAGTCTTCTGGGGGTGATTAATATCTTTTTTATATAAGTCTTCTTCCTCTGCCATAAGTCACCCACAAATGGTTCGTTACTTTTGGTGACTTAGCAGGGGTTCCCGGGTTCATGGGGTGATGCGTGGCGGGCCGGATCGAGAGAAACTGGTTGAGGAAGGCTTTTTGACCTTTCCAACCGGACCCTTTCGACCCATCGTCTTTGGAGTTGGATGGACTCCTGGACACAATGACCCCGAGATTCCTACCCACCCCTTACACCTTTTTCCTTTCTGGAACCTTCTATCCTTTCCTTGCCTTAGAAGACCCTCCACACAGCATACCCTAAGATGACATAGGCACTGAGGGAAATTATTTTTCTCATGGCCTCCTGTGCGAAGCTAATGTAAAAAAAATCATTATTTATCAAACTCAATTAGAAGAAACAACTTTTAATATACGAGTATATATGTTTAATGTATAAATGTATTTGTAAACCGCCCTTTAAGTGATTCTCTAACTAAAAAGTGCCCTTTAAAAGTCATCCAAACATCATCATTATTATTATTCAAATTTTGTCAATTCTAGTTTTTTAATGAAGGTACTTTTTACAGTATTTGCTTAAGTATTTTAAAAGCCACTATTCTTTAATAATAATGATATATGGATGACTTGTATAACGCCATTTTTGTGAAAAATCAGATAGATATAAGGATCGGTTACCCGAAAACTTAATTTACTGAAATTTTATTTAGGCAAAAAAAAATATATATAAATAAATTCTCATATTCATGAACTCATCCCCTGGAGTTTCGCTCTACCATCATGAAACACGATGTATAAAATGTATATCGTGTTTACATTACTTATTTAATACAGGTACAGCTCAATACATGTATACAGATTCAACGAAAACACAAAATTAGTAAAAAATTCAATGGTAAAACGTTATTTTTTCCAAATAAAACTTCTCATTTTTGACCACCGTGTTGTTCCTTTGTTTTATTATTTAAATTTGGAACGGAACGGGCTTTTGAAAGCATCTCCCGAAACGTCCTAAATTATAATCTGTTAATCGCACCAGTGACACGGCCGTGAAAACACGCGTGGAATGAAATAATCCTCACTTTTTGTTTGTTTCCCCACATTATATTCTGTGAGGGACGCTAAAGATGTATAGATTATACACGAAATGTGGGGATATCAACAATAATTCTAACCCAGAAGCACTTTGGTTTTAATTTTATTACTGACTAGCTGGTTCCCGGCATGTATTGCTACGCCATTTAATAAAGAAATTGTTTCTCCCTCCGGGTTCTTTCCCATTCGTCCCGTTCCCCTTCCGCCTCTCCTTCCTCTTCAACGTCCCCTTCCCTACCCACTCCCCCCCCTCCTGGGTTCCCCTCGCCCCCCTCCCCAATCCGAGTTCCCCTCCCCCTTCAATAAATTCAATCCCGGTACATTCAATTTTCAAACAACTCGCGTGCCACCTATTGCAATTTTTTTATAGAAATTTCATAATGCCAGAGCTCACCAGTAGCTATAAACAAACCTTGTCATAACAATAAAAAACATAATAAAAAGAATTATCCAATATGTTGCAGTCGTTTGGAAGTTATGCGCGTACATAAATTTCGTCGATTCATTTTTATTTATATAGATAGAAATTAGAAGAAAGATAGAAGAAGAAGATAGATAGATAGATAGAAGATGTATGTCTCAGAGGCTTCCGTAAGAAAATTGATAAAAATGTACAAAATTGCCAAACATAAAATGACATTTCAGTTAACATTATGAAAAAAAAAATAAGGAACACTTTATTAAAAAGTCAGTCAGAAGCACTTTTCGATTATTTAACCTACAGAAAAATCTAAATGTTCTCAAATCAACGAAATTTTTTTAATCTTCTATCACTGATTTATTTTGTAACTAAAGCATACTTCAGATCATTGAAAAGAAAATGGTAATATTTAAAATTAGAACAGATGTTTGTTTCATGTGTGCAATTTACGTAAATTAGCTTAGAGCACCGTAAACAGATAGGATGTTCGTAAGACCGCGTTCGTGATATTATTGTGCCTGTTTTTTTTATAGTCACGCAACCTACAATGCTTTCTTTTTAGCAGTTTCTCGAATTCTACAGAAGCCAGTTGAGGCTTGTTCAAATGTTGTGAAATTGTGCTCTTGATGTGTTCTGGGATGCGAAAATCGCAAAATCTAGTTTCCATATCGTCAAGAACCAATCTTTTTGGAATATTCTTATAAATTCAGATGTTTTGGATGGCAATCCTGGAAGCACTTTTGCATAAGCCAGCTTCTAGCTCAGTATCAGACAGATTGCATTCCGCATCAAATTTAGACTGTATCGTTTTCATGACAAAGTTGTCACAAATACCTGAATCGCCCCTAAAAATCTATCACTATTTAGAAGATACTCGTCTAATATTATAGCATTTCAATGGTCTGGAGAATTTTTTGCACACGGTAACATAGAGCGGGAAGGATCTGGTTGTTCAGAATCTATTTTACAACTAAGATACAAATGTTTTTTTATTTAATAAATATAGGTCTGACAGACCTCTAAAAGAACTGCAAACATCAATATATACATACCTTATAAGCGAATATAATACAATAACAATAATAAGGAATCGTCTCTCCCTTACTAATAAATCAAAAGTTGCATAAACGTACAATGCTTCTCAGCACACCAGAACGAAGGAACAAAATAGTTCATTATCGATTTATTGGAGCCTCGACTCTGCAGAAACGGGCGGTCCATTTGACAGATACTCACAACTTAATGCAAGGATTGCAATCTTTAAAGCACATTCGTTAGGTGGGAATGCTGTCCTCGTTCTACCGGTATTTCAATGGAAGATGCTTGGAAGAACTAGCCTCATTGATCCCTTCGGCACCAATGTATGTATAGTCGGGAAACATACCAAACGCGTGGCCAACATATGTTGATGGTTGTCATTTGTCACATGAGAACGGATCGCCGAACGGATCGACTCGTTCTTGTATTCAACAGCTCGGCTGTGGAACGATTTACCGGCCTCTGTGTTAACAACTTAGGTCTCTTCAAGACTAAATGTAATAATAATAATAATTTAAAAAATATTTATTCCAAATTCTTGTAATATTCAAAAAACTGTTTCTGAAAAAATAAGAAAATATACAGATTTAGGAAAAGAGATTAAAAAAATTTGGCATTCTCAGACTATAAAAATCTTACCAATTGTTATTTCGGCTACTGGCATTATACCTAGCTCTCTCATTCAAAATTTAGGCGTATTAGATTTGTCAAAGGATTTATATATAAAAATGCAAAAGGCAGTCATTTTAAATACATGTAGGATTACGAAAGATTTTTTAAATATTTATATTGAGGGATCAGTAGGATTTATCGGACCAGTTAGGATTTCATCAGAGCCGAACCCTCTGATATGAAAATATCTGGAGTCGGTGAAATATTTTCCCATTATGTTTCTGGTGGATTGACGTATTGTTCTTGTATTGATTTTTATTTATTATACTTAAATAGTGCACTTACATTGCGTAAATTTACTAGATAATAATTTGTGGAAAAGTGTGTGGAAGGGTTTAGTCTTTCATTTGGGAAAGATTTAACCCGGACATAAAATCTGGAGCACCGTATCATCAATAGAATTTTTTTACAATATACATTTTTATTTTATCATTGATTCTATTGATGAAAAGGTCAGTGCTCAGCTACAATTCAGGATGTCTCCTGGAAAGAAGCTGGTTTCCGCAGTACCTCCAATTTAAGCAGTGCTTTCAGCAGTTCATTCTTTCCTTTCCTCAATAAGACCCTCCACACCTCCCTCAGATGACATAGGCACTGAGGGAAATTATTTTCCTCAAGGCCTCCTGTGTGGAGTTAATGAAAAAAAAATCTATCAGACATACAATGTATCATTTCTTTAGCAAGGAAGAAACTTTTATCGAATGGATTTTTCAAAAAGAAAATGATTTTTTTTTGTAAATCTAAATTTTTTTCGATTTCTAGCACTTTATATTATTTTTCAAAGAAATTTAATTATTCATTTGTCAAGGTGATAGTTGTGAATGATATGATTATGAGTTTTAACATATTCTCCATAATTTCATCATCCATAAAGCACCATTAAAAATACGTTTTCATTTGATAAAATATGGTCATACACTCCGCAACAAAATTACACAAACCTATCGCCAGTCCTTTCGGTAAAAGCTTTTTTATTACCCAGAATTAAAGTAATTTTATTATATATTTTTTCATGAAACAATTTTACGCTTTTAATACATATTTATCAACATTATTAACTGTAGATTACGTGACGCTTTTTTTATAAATATTTTATGTGAAGCGCTCGGGGGTTAAATCTTTAAAAATGCTAGCTTGGGGAATAATGTTAAATCACGGAAAATCTTTTATTCGCATAATTTTAGGATGAATTTAATAACTTGAGAGTATTTGCGTCTGCCCTATTTTTTCCAAATTGAATATTTCATTGTGTTTGGATATTAGTAATACAGTATTAGTATACTTAAGTAACAATGAATCATCCAATACTCGCTCATCCTCACTCAATCTTCACTCAGTCCTAATTATTTCTTTCATATTGAAAGAGAAAGATTTTCGTTAATTTTATTACCCCTCGAATACCCATGATAGCAAAAGGAAATATTTTATTTGATTTTAATATTTCTACAGCGAAAACTGTTTTTTTTCTGTAACTTAATGTCACAATATGAACATTCTATATTATCGAGAAATCTATTTTAGGGCTAAAGAAGCTCATTTCCAAAGATATTCATTATATTTCAACATCATCTTTGCTCATTTCCAACGAGGCCCAATGGATTTGTAGCGTCGATTATAAAGATTTTTAATTCGTATGAAACCAGTTAGATAACTGAAATAAATGTGATAACGAACGTACCGATAAGTATTCGAGGACCACTGCTTTCTATTTAAATTTATCTTATTTTGTAAACAACGAATAAGTGGTAGAAATTTGTATTTACGTCCATACTGTACCTGTACACATTGATAATACATAGGTAAAATAATATAATACATAATTTGTTATAACAGAACCATCCAGCAATGAAATGCAAAAAATAAGATGAAACAGATGCTGGAACCAAAAAATCACATTAAATTTATTCCTCAATAAAAGACGATTATCAGCAAAATGTAGAAAATACAAAAAATAACACTATCATATCAACACTCTCAGAAACGCACCATCTTAACACTCTTAGAAATATTGCTAGATGACTTAAATTGTATTTAAAAAAACGGGCTGCGTGGCCTTTTTCATATAAAAATTTAAAATTTGATTAGGGGACAAAATACTTAACCAAACCAAATAATTTTTTTTTTATTAAACGGTTTAACAAATATTTAGTATGAATACGTGATATTTTATTTATTTGTGTTAACAATTATAGAATATAGGCCAAGAATAAAAAAAAAATATAATCTCAGAGTCAATTTGGGCATTATTTAAGAGTTAATGAAAATTATTAAAAAAAAAAAATTCCTAAATTTACGTTGAAAAGTATGAAAAATTATAAAATAAAATAATAAAAATGAAAAAAGGTATTACACGGGCTTAAATTTAAATTGCAAACTGATAATTTACGCAGTAACAAAAATTTGTTACACATAAATTAAAATAATACCGTAGATAGGTTAAGATTATTTTTTAAATGCTTACTATTAACTCAAAAAAATGCTTAAGTTTCCTCTAAAATCAAGCGAAATTGAATTCTGGACTATAATATTGTATCACCATTTAAAACACAAATAATTAAAATATCCTATCCGTAATAGATATTTGCTCACATCTTCATAGTCAGACATTTGTAATCACTTGTAAAATAGTATCACATCTCTTCAAATTCATTCTTCTCCATATTCACTTCCTTCAGCCTCACAACGTCCCTTGATATTATCGAGGACAATTTGCCACAGAGTTGTGCAGTATGTTGAGACTCATGTTCGGATTCACAATAAATGCATATCCAGTGTAAACAATAATTTTTAATGAGCATTTTCCTGTGACTTCCAGGCCAACCTGTAGATTAAATATTTACATCTTCCATCATCGTGTATGAGAAACATGGAAATTAGAATGTCAAAGTTCTGGCATAAAATTCATCAAGCATCTACCTAACTTTGTATTTCTAACAAAATAAAATATAGAGATGTCTTGTGCGAATGTGCAGAATTTTGTAATTGACATAAAGAACAAACTTCTCGTGACTTCATTACGCAAACAATATACAAATTAAACCCAAAACTTTATCAAGATTTTAGTGTTTTGAACAAACATCCATCCCTTTACGAGCCTTTATCAATTAAGTCATTCGACATTCCGACGTCTATTATGTCGATATCCATCGGGAAATTTATAATTACATAACCGTCTACAGAACATTTCTAAAAACCTTGCCAAATTATCAAAGGACAACTTCAACAAATTATATTCCAGGAATCGTTAAGTTAAGCGAGATAAGTTTTTTAATGAATGCATTGATATTAAATAACTAAAATTATTCCGTTTTCTGATAATTTTTTGGAAATAATTTTATAAATAACATGAACTTTGTTGAAAGGGAACAATGGTCGAAATTCGAATTGTAAGGTCTTGAAGTACCTAAGTGGACTACGAGAAGGAAACTCGCACAAAAATTATGTTACAACGATTTTATTCTAAGGACTTTTAACGTTGGTTCAAATTATTGTAACCCTTGGGAAAGAAATAGAAAACGCAAGATTGGCAGGGAGACTTGAAATCTTTAGTTTGTTTTAGCATTTTACATTACGCGGGAGATCTTGATGTTTCACACTCTTATTAGTTATTACTTATTCACAATCAGAGTTTTACTTGAATTCGTGTATTTTAATATGTAAACAAAATATAGAAGACAATTTAGTAATTAAAAAAACTTGCTATAATATTAGAATATCTCGTGCTTTTCACGATGGACTACATAAAATCTGGTAGTTTTTTCGATTTCAAGCTAGAAAACATTCGTGAGTTTGGGGCAGGGTCGATGTTCAGAGATTTATTGAACATTCCTCAGAGATCATTGGATATAAAGAGGAAAGTATGAAAATGATTCGCAAATATAATTTTTACTAGCAAAAAGAAGTCGTAAATGTAATTTATTATGTGATTTTCTTTCCCCAATAATAAATTAATTCATATAGAGTATGTAGACTATTCAAACGAGAAAAGCTTTTGAAGCATTTTTTTTAAATTTACTAGATTCTTGTAGGCCTTGAACAGGGGGAATCATTTAAATTTACTGAATTTAAAGTTAAGGGCGTTTAACCGGCCAGCGGCCGAAAATCCACATTTCGTCTAAAGATGTTCTTACGACCGTACAGGGCGGTTCCAATGAAAAAGTTTAATTATTATCCGTACCAGCTTCTTAAAATTATAACTCAATATCGATTTTATTTCATTCCAAATTTGCTTTAATTTATACCTACATCCAAAAATGCTGATAAAACTATTAAAATTATGTTCTTTTTGTAATTATTTTTTGATCATAAGTATTTATCATTTTTCAATAATGTCTAAGCAAAATAAGAATGTAAAAAATCTGAAACATATTAGTTTGTAAATGCGCAAATAAATAAACGAACAGACCAATTTTCGTCAAGAAACATATATACTTATATATTTTTTAATGATTTTATTTAAACTAAAATTAAAACTCAGAAACGTTTGTTTACCGGATAATGTATTGATTTATTTTACTGCGTGATAATATGATTTGAAATGGGTGTTGTATAATACAAAATCTTTTGTGAAAATTTGACAAATCTGCCAACGACCTATGGTCTAACCTTATTATACGAAAAATCAATATTTTTTCTCAAAATTTAATATATATGTTTACTAGATAAAAGAAAAATCTTTTGAAATCAATTTATATTTTTTTGTGGAAAAGAGTCAATACGTCTAAAATGTGATTTAAGAATGACATATTTCTTGTTTTCTCAGGTTATTCCACTTAATGCTCTGAAGCATTATCGCCCTATAACTACAACGTTACGATCGATAAACCCATTGCATAATAATCTTATGTGGTATGTTAACATTGTTTTTAAAAACCTTGATATTATACTTCTTCTAAATTCTTGAGAATATTTTTATATTACCGAAAAATATTCACCTAAAACCGACTACGGACTAGGATCTACGATTCTTATCTACCCTGGAAAACGATAACAAAGCAAAACATAAAAAAATGACTCGGTAAGTATTTTTTTTGGTCAAGTGACAAAAGATACATCTTGCGGATAATAAACCAATGGCCAGGTCTTTCTCGAGATCATTGGTTGAAAAATATATAGGAATAATAATTTCTTCTTACACCATTTATTCGGGAAAACATACTAATTTATCGGCCTACCCGGGACGTTAAGACTTAACGTCTAGATAAAGGGTTTAAGAATTTGTGACTGTTAGTAAATTCGAGCTTTTTAATGGAACTTATGGTGCGGAGATGGTTCTAGATTTTCTTTCACGATTTTCCTGGACCAAGGAATTTTTGAAGACAATATTTAAAATGGTAGAGTATTCAACTGAATCGGGGGGACAAAGGCTTACAAAAATATGTCTCATTCTCATTGTTAATCGTTTTACAAAGAAAAATAACGTGTAAACCAATTGTATTGTGATTTATCATTGAAGAAGTAGATAACACTAAAAATCTAAACGAAAATATGAAAGAGAACCAGACACGAACGTTGTCAATGTTCGTATTCCAGTTGCGACCGTTATCCTTATTTTTCTCTGTCTTATTCTCTTTTTAAACGACTTCAAAAAGGAGGAGGTTTTCAATTCGACGGTTTTTTTTATGTTTGTTACCTCAGAACTTTCGATTAGGTAAATCGATATTACTGATTCTTTTTTATTTGAAAGCTGGAGCTTCCCGTGTGGTCCCATTTTAATTTGGTCCAGTTCTGCCAATGGCATCCAGAAAAAACCATATAAGTCTTAAATTTGCAATAAGTATGTGCGCGACAAATGAACGAATAACTCAATATCACGCCAACCGATTTCGATGATTCTTTTTTTGAAGTAAAACTTCCTTACGCACGCTCGACACTTGGGGGGTCAACTGGTGAATGCGTTACGAAAAGTGGTGATTTTTACGAAAAATCTCTTGCGAACGGGCCTTTACGCACGCTTGTTATTCGTATTTTATTATATACAGCGGGAACCCGGCATGCATTGCAAGGCCACTGTAACCTCGGGATCAACTAAACTGTAATGGTTCCATCCCAAGTCCTGGGAAACTACATTACAGTGCCAGTGCCTGCACTATGTAACATTGTATACAGCGGGTACCCGGCATGCGTTGCAAGGCCACTGTAACTTTGCCATCAACTAAACTGTTATGGTTCCATGCCAAGTCCCGGGAAACTACATTATAACGAAAGCACCTATAACATATAACACACTATATAAAATTATATACAGCGGGTACCCGGCATAAGTTAGTGAAGTTTTACTTCAATCGTGTGGTCTAAAGCACACTCGTTTTTTTTATTGGAAAGGACACACTTCAAGGGTACTTTGATGAAAGTTTGGTTAGGTTCTGATTATGGGATCCATGACAAAGCAACGGAACTCTTCAATTCTTAGGAGCAAATTAACGATACTCGGCCGAATCTTTTATAAGCTATTCGGATCTTTGAGTCACCTACTGTAACAACGTTATGGTCAAGTAATATCTGTCTCATATGAGCAGCACGTTTAGTAGGTCTACCCATATTCAGATAAATCATTTAATGTACTTCAGATTCACTAAAAATCAAAAAATAAACAAAAATGTTAACAAAACAAAAAACGACTTAAAAAATGCACTAAAAAGAAAATAAATAATTTCGTATTCTTCTACAACTTAATAATCAACTTACTTTTTCTACTGATCAATATGTGGGTACGATTGTTATTTTCGGAGTCGGTGTCAGCCAAGGTAGGTTTGTAACTGCATACATAGTTATAGGTGAGATGTGCTTGTGTCGCACGCGCGACAAACCTACCATGGCTGACACCGACTCCAAAAATAACAATCGTACCTACATATTGATGGGTAGAAAAAGTAAGATGATTAGTAAGTTGTAGAAGAATACGAAATTTTTTTTAACTTTTTAGTGCATTTTTTTAAGTCGTTTTTTGTTTTGTTAAAATTTTTGTTTATATATTTTCGTTAAGATTATTAGTGTTATCTTCTTCTTCAATGATATGTAACGTTCGTAGGAATAACCTAAAAAAAGTAATAAAAAGAGATTTGTTCTATTAAAAATTGATTATTATGATCACTTCATAAATTTGACCATAAAATGTAGCCGCCTAATTATTTTTTGTTCTAAAGCTCTTTCTATGTTTTGTTATTCTTAGTAATAATTCATGCAAACATTTTAGGTAGCAGTACAAACAGTAGGTTCGTATACTGAGTACGTGTTCTTATCGATGCGTTAGTGCAAGTGTTTTGCTAAAATCTGTTGCAAACGTACGATTCAAATCAGTTGGGTAAATTTATTTTTTTATTGAAAGAGAAGACTTTTTAAAGCGTATCAGAAATACCTTTTTTGTGAATATTGCACAAGAGTCCCAACTGCTCCCAACCGCCTGGAACCAGTGAAACTCTGGCAATCGCAATTGGAGTGTGATGTGAGACTGAAGGTTGTGGCGAGGGGAAGGAAATAGGGAAGATGAAGATGGGAAAGTACCTGGCTTTTCAGATCTGGTCACCAAACACGGCTAAAGCCATTTCAAGCATCTTTTAATTCTGAATAATGGTCTTACACCAGGGCGATACTGAGAGTATCTTCCCCCCTGGAA
Organism: Limnephilus lunatus; assembly: GCA_917563855.2. NCBI lineage: Eukaryota > Metazoa > Arthropoda > Insecta > Trichoptera > Limnephilidae > Limnephilus > Limnephilus lunatus. Next base: position 57,843,694 of record OU830599.1, read on the forward strand.
AAAATATCGTATATAATTTTGATGATTAAATTGTGAAATAACACGAAAATTTACTTGCGCACGCAAGGATTTGAACCTTACCCTTCAACCACGGAGGTTGTAATGTAGGTACTAGAAGAAACAAATACGACTGTAAATTTGTATTTCGCATGAACCTTTCTACATTTTAAAATACGACTGACAATTATTTTAAATTACGAAAAGTATTTTTTTTTAATTACAGAAAATAATCACTTTATGTTAAGAGGGAAAAACCAGACATAATCGGAAAAATGTCATTTTTAAATCAAATTTTAAACGTATTGACTCTTTTCCGCAAAAAAATATTAATTGATTTAGAAAGACTGTTCTTTTATCTAGTAAAGCTATGTTTTAAATTTTGAGAAAATATGTTTATTTTTAGTACAATAAGGTTTTACCAAAGGTCGTTGGCAGGTTTGTTAAATTTTCTAATAAAATTATGTATTATACCTATAACATACATTTCAAGTCATATAATCATGTCGTAAAATAAATTAATAAATTATCTGGGGAAGCTATGTTTCAGAATTTTAATTTTATTTTAAATAAAATCCTTTAAAAATAGACCCGCACACGTGTTTTGTGACAAAAATACTTCAGTTTATCTATTTATTTACTGTCTTACAAACTAATATATTTAAGATTTTTTAAAATTAGACATTATTGAAATATTTTAAATACTTATGATTAAAATATAATTACAAAAAATACATAATTTTAATAGTTTTATCATAACGAATTTGAGCATATTATGAATGAAATAAAATCAATATTGAGTTATTATATTTAAAAAGCTGGTACAGAGAATAATTAGTCTTTCTCATTGGAACTGCCCTCTACGATCGACGAAATTTGATCTTTCGACGAAAGGGCATCTTTCGACGAAATTTGAATTCTCGGCCGCTTTAGAGAGGGAGTTACAAAAAGTACAGTTTTTAAGGCCACGCATTGAAATATCTTGCAGTTACAAAAAAAATCTACACACACGGTGTCACAGAACATAAACTACAAGATTTTACCTCGTAAGACTGTTGTAACTCTGTTTAAGGCCCTGCCTAAAATGCGACAGCATTTGGAATTGCAATGAATTAATAAATATTCGTTGCTCGAAATTCCAACGCGTTGCTCGCTTTGGTACGAAAAGCTTTAGTAATAATCTAAAAGGAAAAAGAATTCCAAATTTTTGGAATCGTAGGATAGTTATTTTGTACAGGTAGAAAAATAATTCAGCACAGTTTTTATGAGCATGTGCGAATGTGTGGACTTCGTGGAACTTTTCAAAACCGAGACACTGGGGTATGTGAATGATTTAAAATGAGATTTCCGTAAATATAAATTTGCGAGTACTTTTTATAGCATTTTTCCACATTTCAAACGTTTCAAATGTCGAAATATGTTTCAACGCACGAATTCTGATTCCATCGGAAATTTTATATGAGACATACCATAATTCATGACGTACGCCGGTAACGCGTAATCTGTTTAACTAAGGCTGTAATGTATTGTCGTTTTATTGACTGAGCTTAAACTCGACCATTTGGAATTTCTTCTGTCTGAAAATTTGTTTGTTTAACTTTCCGGTTCTGGTTTTACTATGGTGACCGTTCGAACATGCCGTTGATTTGTCTGTTAGATCGTGTGGCGGACGGCGTAGACGTATGACGGCCGTCGTAGTCCAGCGGTAAGCTCTTGACTCGCACACCGAAGGTCGCCGGATCTAATCCCGGCGTGAAAAATATTTTTTTTGATTTATTTTTTTTTAATTTTTCTTTATCCATTGCAAAAATTATTTACATTATTAGTGGATCTTTCGACCACCATGCTAGGCTGATGCCATGATATGGTAGTCGAGATTAATTTATGTTATTTCACAATTTATTATTTTAAAATAATAAAGTATATTTGCGACACGTTCCAGAGTGGAAAATACTCTCAGTATCGCCCTGGCGTAAGACCACCATTCAGAATTGAAACGTTGCTTGAAATGGCATTACTTGCATAATGCAGGTACTTCCCCACCTTCCTCTTCCCTATCTACTTCTCCTCCTTTCTACCTTCAGCCTCACAACATACCCCAATTGGGGATGCCATAGTCTCACTGACTTCAGGCGGGAGCAATTAGAACTCTTATATGGTATTCATATAAAAAATATATGAAAAATATGCCAATTTTATAAAAAAATAAACAATAACACCCGGTAAAAGGGGACCATTTATAAAATCTATTATAAAAAATATCAGATACTATTCATAGAATCAACTGGCTCACGGCGAAAATTTTGCGTCTGCCACGATGCAACGGTTTAATCGTTCATTAAAGATAATTATTTTAAATATAAAATCGTCATGTTTATTAATTCTCTAGAGTTGTTGTACCCACTTACAAATGTTATGATTTCAGAGGAAATTTGGTGTTCATTTATTATATAAGAGAAAAATGGAAATATTCTTTTTGGACGCGCGGTCCGCTGTTCAGCAAAATAAAAATTAATTCTTTTTTTTTTATACGAACAACTCTCTTTTTATAACTTTAAAGTTATTCCCATCAATGAATTATATCATTAAAGAAGAAGATAACACTAATCTGAACATAAATATGAAAGAGAAAAATACAAAAGAAAATGGTCGCTACTGAGACCTGAACCCAGAACCTCTCGTCTAACCGGGACGTGCGCTTTTTATCAATTCAGCCATTGCCACCTTCTACCAAACCATCATAATTGTCAATCTCATATTTAAAAATTTTGTAATTATCAATATAAGCTTCGACTAATTTTTCCATATCATACGCAACTACCCTTTTCCCAGTTGCAACCATTATCTTTTTCTATTTTTCTGTGTCTTGTTCTCTTTAATATTTTCGTTTAGATTACAAGTGTTAACTTCTTCTTGAGCGATAAAAACTAATTAACTATTACTACATAAGCCCCATAATTATTTTTTTCAGCTGTAGAGGTCAAAAGGTATTCCTCAACCAATCTCTCCCAAAGCATCCACACCTAGACAAACTCCTGCTAAACCGCTTAGGGTGACCTATAGCAGAGATTTTTTTTTTTTTTTTTTTTTTTTTTTTTTATTAGGTTTGTCAACAGTGATTTACATGAAAGCTTTCACAGATACAATTACACTGAACCATGGTTGATGCTATCACTAATTAAAGACAAACACAACATTGATAACATAATACTTACATATATATACAATCATTCACACACACATACCATATATTACAAAATTTTGAAACAAGTTTTTAGAACAATAATATTATAATATAAGTTTAAAGGTTTAGTTTATAAGTTTATATAACAATATAAAAAGGAGCTTTAAATCTTGTTAATAGACGATTTGAAGTTGGCCAATGTTGACATTGTCAAATTAATTGAATGTTTTTTATAAGCCTCATTAAAATTACGGCACATTCTTGATAAAGCTGAGTCATACCCCAGCTTAGTTCGATATTTTTTAATATTTAACGGAACATGATTTACAAGTCGTGAACCAATTCTAGGAACATTGAACCTGATTTGATGAAGTAGAAAAGGGCAGTTTATTAAACCATTAACAATTTTGAAAAGAAAATTTAAATCTGTATTTAGTCTTCTCTGTTCAAGGGTGCGTACATTGTAGAATTTTAGTCTATCGGTGTAGTGAGGAAGTGATCGAGCTCGCTTATCGGTATACGCTAGGTGGTACATAAAATGTTTTTGAACTCGCTCTATTCGCTGAATATGAACTTTGTAGGTTGGACTCCATACAGCACTTGCGTACTCCAACACGTTGCGGGTGAAGGAATTGTACAGCGTTATTTTTGATATAGGATTTTGAAAATGTTTACTATTTCGTTTGATAAATCCTAGCATTTTCAAGGATCTAGAAATGATGTTGTCGATATGAGGTATGAAAGTAAGTTTTTTATCAAATAATACGCCTAGGTCCCGAATGGTTGCGACTTCCTGGAGTTTAGTACCGTCGATAAAGTATTGAGTTGGAATAGGATTGTGTTTACGTGTAAAAGTTATGTGAACACATTTTAAAGAATTTAGAAACATTCTATTGTTGTTGCACCACTTTGAAACTCTGTTAATATCATTTTGGAGAAGTATTGAGTCTAGTGATGTATGAATAATTTTGAATATCTTACAATCATCAGCAAACAACAAAATTTCAGAATCCAAAATAACATTGCACAAGTCATTTATAAAAACTAGAAATAAGATTGGGCCCAAATGGGACCCTTGCGGCACTCCAGATGGCACTTCTAATCCTCTTGACTCATAGCCATCAAATACTACTCTTTGTATGCGGTCAGTTAGATAGGAGTAAAACCAGTTTAGCAAGGTACCATGAACACCCATTTGTTTGAGTTTACGAATTAATAATCTGTGATTTACTTTATCGAAGGCCTTACTAAAATCTGTGTAGATTGTGTCTATCTGTTGACCTCTATCGACAGCTTCGGTTAAGGTATTGACATAGCAAAGTAAATTAGAGGATGTTGATTTCTGGGAGAGAAAACCATGCTGTTTTGGAGTTATAAGATTTGTCATACTTCCTGGGGCCAGGGTGATACTGAAGCCACGTAGGGTCCAGTGTTATACTTCTGGTCTCCAGAAATATGTCCCTCCCGGGGGGGGACAAGTGTTAAGCAGGCCCCCCGGGGGCCATATGCCTCGGCTTGGAAGGCTCAGCTCAGGGTCGTAGGGCTCCTCCGAGGCTGTCGATGGTTGACTCCAATGAAACAAGGTTTGGGCACAATTCAAATGTATTCAATAATGCAAGGGTGAACAGTACAGGCAACCAGGTAAGCTGTTTAAGGCCTAGCATAAGAGAGAGAGAGGCACTAGAAATACTACTGAATTTAGGCTCGGAAATACTATAAGAGGGTTTAAAATCTCACGTGGCGTCGTACGGATGCAGGCAGCTTCCTACGAAGTGGAGAGATCTAGAGCAAAGCTCATAGATCGTGTGCAGGAACGGGGCGGCTCGGGGTGCGTGGGCGGCTTCTCGGCGTCATGGTGGGCGGATTCGGTCAGCTTACCGAACCGGTGGGTGATAACGGTGAATTAAGCGGCTATCGGCAATGTAGGCGGATTAAAAGCCGTGCGCGTCTGGGCGGCCATGGTATTAAGTAGGCGGCAGTTGTGAATTACTCGGCTCGTCGGCACGTAGGCGGATTAAAAACCGTGCGCGGCCAGGGCTGCTATGGTAGGCGGCAGTAGGATTATACAGGCGGCTGTGGTGATAGCGCCATACTTGGTTCGTACGTGAAGACTTAATTAGCCGCGTCGAAGGGTGGCATACTGCCCGACAGTACGTAGTAGTGCGTACGACCGCTCGCGCCGTTGTCTGAAATATGTCTGTTGCTTTGGCGATCGGTGGCTGGATCTCTCTGCCCGTGATGAGCGAGACGGAAGACTCGAACGCGTGCCCTATAAGGTAATGTCTTCTGCCATTGGCTGGATTTCGCGCCGTGTGGCCATATATGGTAATGTCTTCTGCCAGCCTGAGAGGGACAGCAATAATCATACGATGCTGAACATGTACTGAGCACGTGACACACAGCTGCCTGCCGCTTGTATAGTCCGTTCGTAGGATTTATGGGCAACTCATAACACTACCCTCCTCCCCCTGAAAAATGAAGGGAAAAGGCAGCGAGGCTGATGCAGGGGACCACGACCTTCCATACAGCATGTGATGCGATGATTGCCACAATGTGAGGTACAGAGCTACCTCTTCACCAGGATTTAAACACTCCCTACCTAAGAGCCAACAAAATTTTAACTACCTGTGAGCCAAGCTAAAAAAAACTAGCAATAACTGAACAAAGGTTGCCAACTCTCTCAAGAAATTAAAAAAATGTGACGTACCTAGTGCGATACAAGACACGCTAACGAAGGTGCATGAAGAAATAAAGAAAACATGACCCTTACGAGAAGGATTACTACCATGTAAAAATCTTAAAATAAGACAAAAAATTTCCAACACTATTCCTGTTATGGAATATTGTACGCTGACCAATGTCATGAAGTGATCGAAACCAACTCATATTCGCGTCTTACAATAGAATTCTTAAAATTATACAACTTTGTTTTTATACACTTTATTCCTGTTATGGAATATTGTACGCTGACCAATGTCATGAAATGATCGAAATCACTCATATTCGCGTCTTACAATAGAATTCTTAAAATTATACAACTTTGTTTTTATACACTTTATTCCTGTTATGGAATATTGTACGCTGACCAATGTCATGAAATGATCGAAACCACTCATATTCGCGTCTTACAATAGAATTCTTAAAATTATACAACTTTGTTTTTATACACTTTATTCCTGTTATGGAATATTGTACGCTGACCAATGTCATGAAATGATCGAAATCACTCATATTCGCGTCTTACAATAGAATTCTTAAAATTATACAACTTTATTTTTATACACTATGCTATTTTCACAATTCAATTCTAACCCAAATGTTAGTTTCCCGCACTCTCAGCTTGTCATGGTTTGTCTGGTTTGCATTTAATTATCAGGCATAAACGACCATCCTCTCATGTTCGCATATAATTGTAAGGTAATGCTACAAAACCTATCATGAATATTAATTTTCAGGCATAATATGAATCCTCTCATGTTTTCTCGACTCACCCTCGGTGACCCGTACAGCGCTGTACTTGGTATACTAGAAATATACCCTTGCCGCAACGACATAGACAACCGGATAGATCCCTTGGAATCCTCACGGTGAACTTGCGTTCGACGAAACCACATAGGACACCCTCTAGGTGTTCCCACCAAAATAACCAGACGAACCGTAATGACCATAAGTGCAATTACATTATTCTCTAATAAGAACAATACGACCCGAATGACATAACTTTATGACATTACCGAGCTAATTTACTCAACTGGGTGCATACTCTTAAATCTTCTTACTACGAGAAGTACTACTCCTTATTTGAATACAGTGATATAGCAAGTTACAAAACACCGTACAATTGCGTCCTGATATGGCAAGGACTTTACACGCTGGCTTACCATATTGATACCGAAGTAATCAATTACGTGTTTACAAAATATTTATATAGTAATTTAATTAATTACATTTATCATAATTAAAACACTTGAATATACATTTGTTTACCCACCAAAAACTCTATGTGTGTGAGTACAATTTTGTTAAATAACTTTCAATTCGAGTTTGTTTCAACTCAACTTAAACTCTCAGGGTTTGACTACGTAAGGAGAGAAGAAGGAAAAAAAAAAAAAAATTAAAATAAATAACAACAACGCCACGTATTTTTACCAAAAAATACGAAAATTTAATACTACCGACAATGTTATTAGAAGAGGAAAAAATTTTTAATTGAGTAACGAATTTCTTCCTAACACCGGAATCATATATACTTCCATTGTTCGGAAATTCGCGTTTCCAACAATCCTTCTGCTCTAATTCTAAGGAGTTTAGCCATCCTATCACGCTTTGGATTATAGCTAACAGCCGAATGACACGTTAGGTCGATACCCAAGTTCCATCCTATCGGACTTGTAACAGCTCTATAATACCACACAACGAGTAACCGTTGTTATATGATCGCGGAAGAAGGTTAAAATTCGATACCACCACAACCTATGTGAACCGAATAGTGTTGTCTATTGGGCCTATTCTGATAACAAAAATGTGGTAATATAATTATTACATTGCCTTTTCATCGTGAATTCACTCCAACATATGCTAGAATTGAGACATACCCCGTTAAGGAGTGGGTAACTACCCGATTGTGAACGTTTTACCGCCCCAATTTCTCCTATATCGCAACGTGTGAGATGTCCAATACTATAACGATTTAACCTACATGTGAGAATAATTCGATAATGAAAGAGATTGAAAAACCCGAAAAAAAAAGGACAAAAAATAAAAAAAAATTATAATTGAAATGATATTTCCATTTATACATGACCTTATATTAATATATACACAAGGTTATTTACAACCATAAGGTTCCTAAGTTTCCTACTACTCAATGACCTACCCCAGTATGATGAGAGCTAGGTGCCTTTATACCTACCACTTGTACAAGAATTTTCTTATGCCGTCTCTTGCCAACGAAAAGAAAAGAATATGCTTGCATATTCTTTCATTGCAACTAAAATTAAGTAATTTTTAGAATGCAAATTGTTCCACGAAAATAGAAATTAGGTCTCTACTTCGGTCCCGGGCAGGATACTGAATACCTAACGCAGTTTTTTCTAATGAAAAACCTAGCCTAATTTAGGGTTCCTTGAACTACGCCCTCAATCAGTGTATCGTGTCGTGTTTCTTAGACGAATTTATATACTTATGTAACCATATTCATATATAAATTTAAAAAAAACATTTTTAAAAAAAAACAACCTAAGTGGCTACGCACTAGGATGGAAAAGTAATAAATTATTACTACCAATAATAGTCATTACAATAAATGAACTAAATATCGCATCAGTAATTTCACTAGTGTAAGGTGAGTTACCTCTTTTTTTATAATAATAACAATAATAACACAAGTCTTCACGTGCAGACATACCGGCGTCCCGGATTGTCAACACTTGTGATGACGATCCATTAAGAAAGGAATTGTATACTTCTCTAATAACAAAGGTTAAGTTATATGCGTTATAACCTCGTACTAACCACTAGGGTTCATGACGTCCTTGGGTTGTACCTAAGGGGTAATAATTATATCTCAACTAATAACCGGACTAATCAGAGAAAATAACAACAAAAACATAAATAAAAACACTTATAAGGTTGCAACGACCGGGGTGTCACTACCCTTTTTTACTATGTCTTTAATGTGGAATTTACCGACAATTTTTCCATTTAAATTCTCTAGTACATATACCGTGCTAGAGATTTTTTCCCTTATTCTGTTTTCTACAAAACGGGGTGCTAGTTTGGCTGAAAAATATACGCCTGCCTTAGATTGAGGGAAGTTTCTTCTCCAAACTCTGTCTCCGATTTTATAGGATTCCAACTTGTGTCTAGTGTTATAACGAAAAGCACTTTGTTTATACGCGGCGGCGAGTGAATCGCTCACCTTGTCATACACGGCTACAAGTTCTTGTAGTTTATTTGCATAATCCACTACCGTATCTGGTTGTGTGTTATTTTGACTAGCACCAGGGGAGATACGCCAATGTGACGTGCCATGCACTGTCTGTTCAAAGCCGTGCATGAGGAAAAACGGGGTGTATCCAGTAGTAAGGTTGACCGTATTATTAATTGCTGCTTGTACCGTTCTGACGTGCTTTGACCACTGACGGTGATCGTTGCCCACCAAAATAGCCAACGAGGTTCCGATGGTTTGGTTATAGCGCTCTACCGTGTTGTTCATAGGAGTATAGAAAGAATTATAAAATACATCAGGAACGCCGTATTGAGACAAGAAGGCTTTAAAAGCACCTGAAGTGAACTGGCGACCGTTATCAACTATGAGTGTTCTAGGTACAGAGATTGGTAAGAATATATTGTATTCCAAGGCTTCTATTATGGTTTTTGCCGTCGCGTGGCGTAATGGGAATAACCAGCAGTACTTAGTAAAAACGTCTACCACGCTCAGAATATGAAAGTTTCCGTCATAACCTTTCGGAAAGGGACCTATCAAATCTACGCTAAGACTTTGCATTGGGCGATCTACGTTTTTGGGGTGGGACATATGACCTAAGGCTGGCTTAGTTGAATGTTTATAAGCCTTGCAAATATTGCAATTGGACACTAATTTTTTTACATCATTATACATTCCGGGCCAGAAATTCCTTAACGATAATTTTTTTAAAGGTTTTAAACACACCTGGGTGTATTGCTGTGGGTGAATTATGACATTCCGAGATTAAGGCCTGTCTATCCTCTACCGGGGATACTAATTTCCATTCGTAGTCTGTATGTAAGGAAAAATCAGCTTTACAATGCTTATACAACCTATTACCTTGTATTAAGAAATTAGGACTAGCTTGTGGGTTATTGGCGCACTTATTATACAGCTCTGAGTACCACTTGTCTTTAGAGCCAGGCGTGCCAAGTAATGAATTTAATTGGGTAATTTCAATACGAGATAGTACGTCTGGAACTACATGAAGGGAGCCTTTACGGTGAATTATGTCAAAATCGAACTGAGACAAGCGTGTCCCCCACCTGGCAAGTCTACCTGTTGGATTCTCGAGTGACATAAGCCATTTTAAACTTGAATGGTCCGTGACCACTGTGAATTTTGACCCTTCGACGTACGAGCGAAAGTTGTATACGGCGTCGAGAATGGCCAATAATTCGCGTTCAGTTGTACTATAGTTTCTCTCCGTTTTTGAGAGTACTCTGGAGTAATACGCGACGGGGTGTTCTGCGTCCTCAAATTGTTGTGAAAGGCACGCTCCGATGGCGAAATTGGAACTGTCACATTGTATTATAAAGGGTAACTTAAAATCAGGGCAGCTTAGTACCGGCGCTGAAATTAAGGCATTCTTCAAGGCGGAAAATGATTTTTCTATCTCCTCATTCCACGTAAAATTAGGTAGGTTCTTTTTACCACCAGTTATGTGAGTTAAAGGGGCTGCAATATTTGAAAAGTTGTTGATAAAACGTCTATAATAACTGCATAATCCAAGGAATGATTTTACCTGTTTTGTATTCTGAGGTCGGGGGAAATTTTTGATAGTATCTATCTTTGCCGGGTCTGTTCGGAGACCTTCCTTGTCCACTACGAAACCTAAATATTTGAGTCTTGATTTACAGAATTCCGACTTTTCTATATTTAATGTTAATCCGGCGGCCTTTAAAATATTACAAACCTTTTTAAGGAGTTCAATATGTTCTTCAAAGGTACGTGAGATAATTATTAGATCATCTAGATATGCAAAAAGGTTGGGTTCGAATTCTGGACCAAATAAGGTGTCCACGAGGCGTTGTAGTTCGCTAGGAGCATTACGTAGCCCGAAGGGTAGTCTTACGAACATAAAGGTACCCCTACCTGGAACTACGAAACTAGTTTTCTCACAAGACGAAGGGTGCAAGGGTATCTGCCAGAAAGCTTTAAGCAAGTCTAAGGAAGTAATAAAGTTTGCATGCCGTAAGTTATCAAGAATACGATGAACGTTTGGCAACGGATAAATTTGTGCCCTTGTAACAGCATTGAGTCTTCTACTGTCCAAACAGAACCTAGCTGTTCCGTCCTTTTTGGGAACTAAAATAACCGGGTTTGACCAAGGAGATTTACTTTTAACGATTACGCCTAATTCCAACATTTTATCCACCTCACATTCTAGCTGTTTCAACCTTACTGGTGACAGGGGGTAATAACGTTGTTTTATTGGGGTTCCTTCGGTTTCGATAACATGTTCGATCAAATTAGTTTTACCTAAACCGCGTTTAGCAAAAGATATGGATTGAAATTCCTCTATCACATCACTAAGTGTTTTTAGTTGCGCGGGTGTGAGATCGTTTTTTGACCTTACTACGTTAACTTCTGAGATGGAAGTATACGTAATACTTTGATTTGCTGTAAATAAATTTGGAGCTATGTTGAATTTTTTCCAAAAATCCACGCCTAAAATAATTTTCCGGCCGAGCGAAGGTATCACTACAAAGTCTATGGTCTGCAACTTATCGTTATAAACTACTGGAAGTGACAGCTTGCCAGAAACTTCCTGTCTCTTGTTATCTGCTGTAGTAATTACCAGATCACAAGGGGACAGCGCACGAGACGTGAATTGTTTGTGCAAATTCCCACCTATACAAGATAGTGACGCACCCGAGTCTAGTAAACCTGATAAAACACGATTTTTAACTTTGAATGTGACATGTGGCCGGCCATCTCCGCTACACTTCACATTCACTGCCTCGAGTGGATCGGTATTCAGAAAACCCTTCACGTAACCTAACCAGTCATTCCATTCCTTTTCGATTGTCTCTGCTGATGGCTTTGGACTGCAATGACCGCCTAGAAGTTTTTTTGATTCGAATTACAATGAGTCGGGGGTGGTTTAGAGAGATCAGGAAAATCGTTTGCTCTGCTGTAATCAGGCTTTTTCCATCGTGGGCTACGGCGCGGGACGCTGTTGCTGTTAATTTTATTGCAATTTTTTGCAAAGTGACCGTTTTGATTGCATTTAAAACAAGCACGATTAGCGATATCCGTGGTTCTTTGTGAAATCGCCGCGAGCTGTGAGTTTTTATTACGTCCGAAAGTTCTAACCCTGTGATTCTGTTGGGAATTATCGAAATGAGTATCTTCTAAGATCTCGCATCTTTGTATTACCTCCGCGCAAGTACGGGGCACATCGTACGAGAATAGTTTACTATATTTGTGCAACAACCCATTTTTAATTATAAGAACCAAGTCTAATTCAGACAATGGTGATGATAACTTATCATTCAGAGACGATATTAGATTTACATACTGCCGAACCGGTACGTTATACATTTGCTTGTAACGGTGAATTTTAGATTTAATTCCCAAATCACTGTCAACCTCCTTATAACTTGAGACGACCTCCGGCTCGACTGCCTTTTTACTTGATGCGCGACTGAATTTGATTTTATCCATCTCCTCACATAATGCTTGTAACTCCGAAACGTTGGTGATATTTTTACCGATCTTCAGTTGTGCGTAATCTGGCGTGAGACCTTTTGTGACTAACGATAAAAGTTCCGATTCCTCTAACGGCAAATTCAGCTTGGAATTGATAGCTAAAGCTTCCAAAATAAAATCCGCAGCTCTTTCGTTATTATTTTGACACAAGTTAAATAACTTCGACTTCTCAGTCATTTGAAACGTCGGGTCCTCGAATCTCTTCAAAAAGGCTGTTTTAATTTCTTCCCACTTTAGATTAGTTTTGAAAATTTTCCTATAGAATAATAGTGCTGAACCAGTGAGAAGTTCGACAAAACCCCTAGCCAAATCTTGACAATCAACGCCCCTCGCGTATTGTAATTCGGCGATTCTGTCTAAAAAAGCGCGGACATCCGAATTCCCGTCAAAAGAAATTTTCCAATTTGTTAAATTAACTATTTTTCTTTCAACGTACCTTGTGGTAGTCCTTTCATAGTGATTTTGCGTAGGCGAGGATACTATGTTAACGAGGTTTCCCGAATTACTAGTTTTTGGGGTGGTTGCTACACTTGGAGAATTTAATAAAATAGCAGGAGACTCAACCCGCCCACTAAGGGATTCATTAAACTCGACACATTGTTTCCGTAAAGACAACAAAGCCCTTTTGGGGACTATGCCTCTATCCATCAACATTTTTCTTATTACCGACGCGTTTGCTTTCTCGAAATTTAATATTCTATCCATTATTGGTATGGTGGCCTCCATGATTTTGCGTTATTATAATGAACAAAGCAAAAAAAAAATTTCGGACGATTATAGAAGACGAGAGCAGTTGCTGGCAGTCGACATTATATCCTCCTATTACAGGGAAACGGATGTGGACGAGCACAATCCGACAGTAGTTACTACCTTTTATTGGAAACAACCACTGCTCTTCAAGGAAGAAATAATACAACTACACAGCATCAAGGTGGAGAATTTAAAATAACGAGATTCATTACTCAATTAAAAAAAAATTCCGCGCGAATGACGAACAACTCTGACTGCCGCGATAGAAACGTAATAGCTTGAGAATGCTACTGTAGTAAGCGATGTTTAAAATACCTAACACTCGAATAGCACTAGCCGACGGACTCGCGACGTTTGGAATAATTCACACAGAGCTACAACGTTACGGTAATAAGCGATGTTTAAAATACCTAACCTCGAATAGCACTAGCCGACGGACTCGCGACGTTTGGAATAATTCACACAGAGCTACAACGTTGTTGATGGGAGCACAAATATAAAATATTTATAGCTAAGATTACATAATTATGTTTCTAGGGAGACAACAATCGACAAGACTTCGGCCCAGTTGGCGCGCCAGTGTCATACTTCCTGGGGCCAGGGTGATACTGAAGCCACGTAGGGTCCAGTGTTATACTTCTGGTCTCCAGAAATATGTCCCTCCCGGGGGGGGACAAGTGTTAAGCAGGCCCCCCGGGGGCCATATGCCTCGGCTTGGAAGGCTCAGCTCAGGGTCGTAGGGCTCCTCCGAGGCTGTCGATGGTTGACTCCAATGAAACAAGGTTTGGGCACAATTCAAATGTATTCAATAATGCAAGGGTGAACAGTACAGGCAACCAGGTAAGCTGTTTAAGGCCTAGCATAAGAGAGAGAGAGGCACTAGAAATACTACTGAATTTAGGCTCGGAAATACTATAAGAGGGTTTAAAATCTCACGTGGCGTCGTACGGATGCAGGCAGCTTCCTACGAAGTGGAGAGATCTAGAGCAAAGCTCATAGATCGTGTGCAGGAACGGGGCGGCTCGGGGTGCGTGGGCGGCTTCTCGGCGTCATGGTGGGCGGATTCGGTCAGCTTACCGAACCGGTGGGTGATAACGGTGAATTAAGCGGCTATCGGCAATGTAGGCGGATTAAAAGCCGTGCGCGTCTGGGCGGCCATGGTATTAAGTAGGCGGCAGTTGTGAATTACTCGGCTCGTCGGCACGTAGGCGGATTAAAAACCGTGCGCGGCCAGGGCTGCTATGGTAGGCGGCAGTAGGATTATACAGGCGGCTGTGGTGATAGCGCCATACTTGGTTCGTACGTGAAGACTTAATTAGCCGCGTCGAAGGGTGGCATACTGCCCGACAGTACGTAGTAGTGCGTACGACCGCTCGCGCCGTTGTCTGAAATATGTCTGTTGCTTTGGCGATCGGTGGCTGGATCTCTCTGCCCGTGATGAGCGAGACGGAAGACTCGAACGCGTGCCCTATAAGGTAATGTCTTCTGCCATTGGCTGGATTTCGCGCCGTGTGGCCATATATGGTAATGTCTTCTGCCAGCCTGAGAGGGACAGCAATAATCATACGATGCTGAACATGTACTGAGCACGTGACACACAGCTGCCTGCCGCTTGTATAGTCCGTTCGTAGGATTTATGGGCAACTCATAACAGATTTTTGAGATGATAATTTAGATATGGACAAATTAATTTTTCGAAATTTTTTGCAAACGAACAGAGAATAGAGATGGGTCTATAGTTTGTGACTTCGTGAAGGTCTCCGCTTTTAGGTATTGGTACAATATTAGCCTGTTTCCATCTTGTTGGGAAAATGGATGAAGACAATGATTTTCTGTAAATGATAGTCAGAGGGAGTGCGAGACTGTGTGCACATTTTTTTATTAGGAGTGGCGGAATTTTGTCGGGGCCAGGGCCTTTGCTCTGGTCAAGGTTTAGCATTTCTCTTTTTACATCGTGTACACTAATGTTTACTGTGTGCAGAGAGCTGTTCGAATGGTCTATTGATTCAGATTGAGGTTGAGTCTCTTCGTTGCTTCTAATGTCATCTTTCTCATACACTGATAAAAAATGTTGAGCAAATAGTTCGCTGCTTTCCTCGCCGTTTGACGACTTTTTTTCTCCAAACGTCATGTTTTGGGGGATAGTACTTATGTTTTGTTTCTTGTGTTTGACAAATCTCCAAAAAACTTTAACGTTATTATGATTAACCAGACACGATTCGATTTGTTCAATGTGTTTAAAGTAGCAATTACTAATGAGTTTGGAACAACGAGTGCGTAAGAGTTCGTAAGAGTTTTTATCACGTGGATTCTTATATTTTTTATAGAGAATTCGAAATTTATTTTTTTCTTTTAGTAATTTAACTAAGTCTGGTGAGTACCAGATGGGATGCTGCCTGTTACGATTTACAAATTTGTTTACGCATTTCTCAATTATACGATACATATGAGTGTAAAATAAAGAAACCATATCGTCTACCGGCATGAAATCAGGTAAAAGTAGTGCCCAATCCAGTTCTTGTAATTCCTGATTGAATTGAACGTAATCATTCTTATTAAAATCATATTTAAGTAAGTTTTTATTCTTTAGCATTTTTGTTAATTTGAAATCAAAACTATATTCAATCTCTAAAGGTGGATGGTGTTTATCAATGCGACTTAGGATTTCGGTACTTTGCCTGACTTGTATTGTTTGTGAATTGGATAGAACGAGATCTAAGATTCTACAGTTACTATTTGCAATGCCATTGAATTGATTGAGGTTATTTAGGGCAAGAAAGTTTACAAGATGGTTACCAATGTCAGTATTATAATTTTCTGGAGATAGGGAATGAGTCTGGTTGGGTTCATTGTGGGTCCAACCAATGCTTCCCAGGTTGAAATCTCCTAAAATTAACGTATTTGATTCACCAACTGCTTCCATAGCATTGCCAATTTTTTTTAAAAGATATTCAAAATTATCAACAAGCAACAGGGGAGGTATATAAACAGCACATATGTAGAGACATCTCGTTAGTTTGTTCTGGCTGAATTTGATGGTCACCCATAAGTCTTCCAAGGTACTTTCCCAATGCTTACAGCGGTTAGTTTGATATTCTCGTAAAACGGCTATTAATACACCCCTCCGTCACTTTTGTGGTTAGAAGAACTGCTACGGTCCCTTCTAAAAACATTATAACGCAAGCCAAAAATTTCAGCATCAGAAATAGAGTCGTTCAACCATGTTTCTGTTAGAATAATAATATCAAAATTGTTATTAAGTATTTCTAAGTAAACTTCATTAAGTTTTGTTCTTAAACCCCTGACATTCTGGTAATAAATTCTTAGGTTATCCATATCAGTTTACATAATTCACAGATAATGCACAATTTGAAATTTAGACAAAGATAGGTAGGGAATCAGATAAGCGAAGCCAATGAGTCCTGGTTGCGGATCACCACCACATGCGCCGAGTTTTCGTCTTTGCGAGCGAGGATTCTACCATTTCGGATCCACACGAATTTGTAATTGACTTCTTTCGCCCTAATCCTCGTGGCAGCATGCAAGGCCTTGTTTGCTGGTGTGAGATTTTCGCTGACGTATACCGGCGATTTGATATCGTCGATGCCTAAATGAGTCGAATTTAGCTTGGAGTTCTTGTTTTTCTTGTTGAAGCTGACGACTGCAGCCAGGACTTCATCTCTTGCCCTCACGCTCGGGAGCTTCACGATTATTGTTTTTGGCCTTCTGGAATCTGGTTTAATCTTGGAGACTCGATGGATGTTAAGAATTTCCGATTCGGCAATGGGGCGGGAAATCACGGTCCCAAGTTGTTTTATTATCGATATTAGATTCTCCGATTTGTGTTCTGGTACGCATTGGATCTCAACATTTGTTTCCCTGGCGGTCTGCTCCATGTGGGACACGCGCGCGTTAAGGTCGCGCACTACTGTATTTAGCTTGATATTTTCTGCTTGCAAATTTTTTATTGTGCTCAAGGACTCGGTTAGCATTTTTTTAAGTTCGTCGTATTCGGCTGAAATGAAGCCGATGGAATCTTTTATGTCTGGAAGAATATTTAATTTGTTTTTGATTGTGTCGTTCATCTCTCTAAACTTTTTGTCAATGTAAATTATGATTTTATTTTCGTCTTCCTCAGCGTCGCTAGATGTCGTTAGTTTCTTCTGCATATTCCTCTGTCTACTCATATTTATAAATAAAATTTAATTTTATTTATAAATAAAAACAAAAAATCTTTTGGTTGACTTGAGGATTGAACCCGCGCTGTCGCCCTAGCGAACTGTACCGAAACTTGACCGATTTATCCACTGATCCACGGCCCGGTTGGGAGCTACTGCCAATATAAAACTTTATAATGTGTGTTCAAGTTTGGGAAGATGATAAGGCTATTTTGAAAAAAAAAAATGTTTGTTTTTTTTTTTTCTGCACTTAACTCACTATTAATTGTGTATTATATGCATTTGATTGAGACACTGGATTGATATAATGCACTAGATTATGTATTTTAGTATAACTTGTCTTTGCACAGGTATATTTAAGGTGATTAGAATAAAAGGTTGATTTTTCGGAACAACACTAAACACATTTGACAGTTGATTTAAACACTTATAATTACTGTGAAATTACAGCGTTTAGGTTTCTCTAATTTCGGTTATTCACTAAACTGTACTTCGGGGACGCGTCCCACGATGAATTGTATGGTTTTATTATGAATTATAAACAGTAATTTTGTATATTTTTGTGGAGCGATTTTTGACATGCACTCTGTTGAAAAAAATATATAAGTGTGAAAAATATATAATATATAGATGTTAGTTATCCAATAGATAGTTAAGAGTTTGCATTAAATATTTAAATAAAATATTTTATTTGGGTGAATCAAGTACACAATTAAGAGTTCTATGCTCTCAAGAGCTCCATTCGGTTAATTTTTCACTAAAATTGTTAAAAGTAATATTCAAATGACTTTTTTTTCAAATGATTTGATTACTAAGCATATATAAATATTAAGGGCTAATGATTGATAGCCAAAGAATACAGAATCAAGATAGTATAAGATTAAACAAAACATTCACAATTAAATAGGGCAAATGAAACTGGTTGAGGCAAGGGGAAAGTTTGGTTTTGTTTGGAGAAGGATGGTTCGAACGAAGTAAGGATTTTTGAATCGTCAATAGTGAAAAAAAGTTTCTTCTGTGATAAAAGAATATTGCCATAAAAATATATATTATATTATGTCGGTTACCATTTTTCGGTCGCACATCGATCTAAAAGTTTATAGACATTTACAAAATTGAAAATTTTTTCGTAAATAGAGACAATAATTAATTTTAGAGGTGCATTAAGTTCAGAAATAAAAGTTTGAGTCGTTGTGACCCTGAATAATAATTAACTATGTTTTATAGAATTACATAATAGACCTACAAAAATTACTAAAATAATGAAAGCGTGGTACCTGCTAAATGCTTTGATACAGATTAGAATTCCACACGTAAAAAAATCATGAATTATTTCTCGAAATGATTTAATTTGCACACTATATTTTGTGTCAAGGTCTTGTTTAGGAAACACATCTTCCATATTTGTCTTTACTAATTATTATTATTGTGGATCTAAAAGCCTTGCGTTTAATTGTGAAATACACGTGTGTTGTATTGCAGCCTAATTAGACGCATGACTGATCACAAGATGAAGTAATTTGTGTATATACCCTACAGTCGCCTTCGGCAAGGGCGTAGAAAAGCATAATGTCTAATTATGAGAGATTCTCATATTCAAAAAGACGACGCTTAAAATTGTTAGTTGGCGAAAGAACATTCTAAAATCCACTGAACAGATTTTTTTTAAAGTGTTATCCGTGCCAATTTGGAAGAAAACTGATATTGCCATTTTACGTTTTATTTTTTGGCTACTAGGCTCCAGACAAGCCATTGAAATCGACATGTCTGCCCATGAAGGTCATGAGCTCAAACTACAGCATGCGAAAATTAATTTTATGCTTAATATTTATTTACCTTACAAAATAATGACACAAAATAAAATAAAATGTAAATTATAGGAATAAAGGATGGTATACAAAAAAAATTAAAATCAAGAAAATTTCATATCTGGGTCATATACTTCGAGGGGAGAAGTATCACTTGCTCCATTTAATATCGAAAGGCAAGATAGAGGGTCGCCGAGGGCCTGGTAGGAGACAAATGTCTTGGCTGCGAAGTATACGAGAGTGGACCGGCATTAGAAGTGTGGAGGAGCTATTCCGGGCAGCGCAAGACAGAGATACCTTTTCAAGAGTGATCGCCAACATCGGGGGACCTGATATGACACATAAAGAAGAAGAAGATGGTATACGAAAGCAAAGAAAAAAAGCAGATTTGCAAAACTTGGCTAGGCGTCAAAATATTCATAACATTTCATCACTTATTTAGTGACCGACAAAAACCATTTATAAAAAGACTTCACGACTTGAGTTGAGTCTACACATTCTAAACAACGTTAATATATCCATAATTAGTTGTGTTGATTGAGGAATAGCAGTTCATTAATTCTGAGCCTATAGTAGGCGATATTGAAAAGGGTGAGTTGTAGTAAAGTAGACTATTCAATAATTTAATTAATAATTTTGAAGAAATAAGGTCAAATTATTTATGGCAAAATATATTGTTACAATACGTTGTGATGTCATTCGCTTGTAATGATCTACTGATAATTTAAAACATTTATCATTTTTTACGATAGTTATCAGTTTTAGCCTACCACGGTCATTTTCAGACTGGTAATTTTTTTTTCTTTCTATGGAAAGATCGTCGTTGCGATAGCAAGACCGGCTACATGTATTTTACAAAATTTTCCAGGGGATACATAAAACATCTTCCCAGATTCGCATTTGAGTACAACAAAAAAAAATATATGTACATACATAATTTTAAAATAAGTAACTATAAATGAAATATGTTTCATTGTTTGGATATAAGTTTCAATACAATTTTGATCAAAATTGATTATTTATTTGCACATAGTCTCAAGTGATTTTTCACTAAAATCTTAAATTTAAAAAAAAAGGGGAAATTATTGTTGCATTCCCGTAATCCTAGACATCTATCTCTTGTTCCTTGTGAATTCTGCTTTTCGCTCTTCGCCCTCAGTGTTTCAGTGTTCGTTGCCAGCCCGCAACAAAAGTGCGCCATACCATCGAATCATTAATTATACCGCTGTACCACTAAAGTGATCCGCAACAAACGCGTAACAAACAGAATATGTACGAGTATAATATGTGTCTTACCGTAATACATTCAATAATATTCTTTGATTCGCCCGCAACCGTCAATAAAGACAGTGTAATCAACCAGCTCAAATTTAAGATAATTCCGCATCACCCAGCAGTAAGTCCTATTTCGTTTCCTTACCTGCATACATTTCTTGCACACCTTATTACATGCAACAATCAATTGTCCTTCGAAAACGACCAAATCACAACTATCCAAAATCACACTTCATCTGATGTTTTGAATGATAAGAAATAAGCTTGTAAATATTTATTTAAGGTGCTTATTTTAAAAAGTATGATGTAAGGGAAAATTTGCCATGCTTAGGACACACCAGTTACATCATCAAAACACGCCTATCTTCAGTGTTAGATCCTGAAAGAAAGTTGTTCTGAAATAATATATTTTTATCTAAAATTGGAGCAATTTTATATTTCTCTTTCTTCCCGCTTTTTAGAGCGGTCTTATGCCGTGATAGCGTGAGATATCAAATTAACAGCTGAGAATTCTTTTGGGAAAAGATCTCTTAAGAAATTGATAGAAACTTGATTCAATTTGAAGAAAAAATCGGCTCTTCGTGTATGCTGTAATATTCTTGTGAAATTGAAATAAAGATAAAAAATATTGTAACGAAATAAGAAGACGATATTAAGATTTTTATAAAACGTTTATTGTGAAGAAAGATGAACACGGACCATGTAAAATATTTAAAAAAATTGAAGGCAATACTTTTAAACCATGCATGTTAGTTAACTTAACTAATATTTATCTGCTTATTTCTATACCACTTTAAAATTTTTTTTATTTATTTATGGCATATATTGATTGCCATTATAACTAAAAGGTCACATCTAGAGAATGTGGACATGATGCTGGAGTAGCCTACATCGGACGTACGCTGTTATCAAAATCGATTATGCCTGATTTCTCCCAAAAGTCAGACTTTAACCACTGGAGCGATTGGGGTTCAGTTTTTGATTTGGCCATTCGATTTAATTAATATCATTCCTCAAAATATTAATAAGGAAACATATAAAATGGTTACTGCGGTGTAAAGCTAATGAATCCACCTAAATTTCACCGTTTATCTCATATTTGTAGGTTTGTTAAATGTGGTCCAATTTTGAAACGATATCAATCGCTGATAAATAAAAACGGTCCAAATTTGGACCTAAATCGCTCCAGTGGTTAAGAGCCATTAATCAGCAGCCGAGAATTTAAATTTCGTCGAACGATCGTACCCTTGCAACTCTACAGAGCGGTTCCCATGAAAAAGATTGATTATTCTTTTTTTGTAAATATTGTTGAAATTTTAATTTATTTTACTTGATTCAACCACAACCACAACCACTGGAGCGTTTTTTTGACACATTTTGGCCAATTTGCTAACATCCACTAGCGTTCGCTGGCCAAAATGTGGTCAATCTGAAGAGATATTTAAAAATATTTGTTGGAATTAATTGTTCAAAATATTTTATTGTTTAAAATATTTATTATAATTAAGTTCTGGCACACCGTACTCTTCTTTTAATCACAAAGTTTACTTATTTTTTCACGTTTCAATAAGGGATGTCTCGCATCTATTTTAAGGTATTTGGTATTTACATTTCGCGAACCGAAATTATTGAAATATTTTTTCCTACAAATCATTGATCGTGTGTTACACATTTATATCTGTGATTGTCAACTAAGCTACAGACAACACATAGAAATCATAAAATTCAATATTGTCATTCACTGGGGCGTGTGATATAGAATATGGCGTGTGGGACGTACAATTTTTAAGTAATCTTCAATTTCATAAATGTTTATAAACTTTTTCTTCCAGTTTAGGTTTTAGGCACCTACGTTCCACCAAAAAAGAGGTTGTTTCTCTGTTTCGGAGGAAATTATGCGAAACGTAAAATAGTTAATCTTTTTCTTTTCAGTAAGTCTTTTTTTCACCTCGTAGTGTAGATGACAACATGTCAACCGTAAGTTGTAAAAAAAATATATATTTCTTAAAACTTTGCAAAATAACTTTGTGGCATTATTGATTATTTAATTAATAACAAATCAGTTTGTTTAAACCACTTTTTAAAAAATTGGTTTAAACAAAGTGATTTGTTATTAATTAAATAAAAATATATATTTTTGGGTAATTTGTACACCGTTTTTGTGGAAAAATCCTCAGGACGCTGAGAATATCTCCTTTACGTAGAAATAAATTTTGTTATTTTCGAAAAAATGATACACAGAACGTAAAAGTCAATGTTTAGGTACAGAAAGTTTAGCCATGCGCCCTCTGAAGTCGTGCACTTTAAACCGAACCTCCAGACGGCGCGGCCTGCCAAAGCCTCGGGCCAAAACATTAGCACTTTGCAGTGAAAACCAGTCCCACGTTTCTCTCGACACTCCATTTTTCAGTACAGGCCCAAGGCATCGGATTGCCAAATTTCAACACAAATTGTCAAAGTGCAACAAGCTGTTCGAGTAATTTTCAAAGCGCACAAATCGTTGTTTGACAAAACACTAGGTATGAATAGACTTGGGACTTTTTTTGCTTTTTGGTAATAATATTATCAACTATAATATTGTGTGTTACATAATAACAAAAAAATAGGGGGCGGGAATTGGTAAATTTGCCCCGGGACGTTTATTTATTGGACTACCAACAACTTAGCCATAGGTCACCACAAGTGGTTTGCTACGTTAAGTGACTGAGCAGGTATGCCCGGGTTCATGGGATGAGGTTTGTCCAGATCTTAGTAGTGTCTGGCTGGCTGAGAAGAGACCGGTTGAGGGAGAATTTTTGACCTCCCCAGCAGGAATCTCTCAGAAAATTGCCTTGCACCGCGGTAAGAGGGATGGATTCATACGTCCGTCACTCCTGGACACAGTGAACCCCGGATTCGCATCCACCCCATTCCTTTTTCCTTCCCAGAAAATTCTCTCCTTCCTTTCCTACAAAGACCCTTAGCACACAGCATCCCCAAAGATAACATTAATACCTCTCAGGGCCTCCTCTGTGGAGCCAATGTAAAAAAGAATTTATGGAGGAAGTTTTCAAGATCACCGCTCACACACCGTCGAGATTCGGCTGGAGAATAGCTCCATTGAATATAAATCAATAGTAAAATATTTATTTCAGCTCAAACTCGACATTCTCAAAAACGACCAGCGCCCAAGCAGACACAAACTGAAGTCGTCAAGAGTCGCAGCACATGCAAATCAACGTTTTCTGCGTCGTCCGTCCTGCGGCGACATTTTTGCTCTGCGCGGCTTACATCTTAGCATATTCCCCGAACTAATGTGGCACGTAAGAAACAGTACTAACAGTATATTATACTCAATCCTCCCTGAGTGTGTGTAGCGGATACAAGTTTCAGTGCCTATTGTCCTGGAGACGTCAACCTGTGTGGAACAAGGGAGATATCAGTTTGTCAGGGAAACGTCTTGGCGCTGGTATTAGATAATATCGTTTTCGTGAAACCGGGCGTCTCTCAGATGTTCAAATTCTCAGCCCATAGATTAGACGTTAGATATCATTAGTCGATTCATGTTTGCCTAGAGGTCGAGAGGTTAAATAACTACTTACATAATTCATACATTGTATTTGTTATTTTCTTCTGCTGTTTCCTTTTATCTCGCTCTTTTATTTTCTTCTTACAATACAAAACTCTTTGCATTTTTAATATTTTAACTGAATTTCCAATAATCGGCTAGTTCTCACTCAATCAATCTCAAACTGTTTAGTTCTGAAACAGTTTATGAATTGAAACCCATTATCCCAAAGTCCTTACATTGTTATTTTCTCCCTTTGACCCTCTCCTTCCTTGAAAGGCCTTACTTACTTACTACAAGAAGAGGAAGGAGATGCATACCTACTTGGTACACATACACAATATTGCACAAAAAACCCACATTTAATTCTTCAAAAATCGTCGTGAAATCGATCACAACTCGCTATTGAAATCTCGCTTGAAAGTTCGTCAAATACTAATTAATACACAAAAAAATAACGGTAAATTGTGACCATCATTGTGCCATCACCGTAGAAGAGCGGCAACCACCAATAAAGCAGCATATGACCACAGCAAGGGGGCTTTCTCCTTTCAATTGCCAAATCCTTTGATTGACTTTAAAAACCGCCTTAAATTTTCTTTTCTCAAACTAATAAAATACATATTGTTCGTTGACACAAAAAATGTGTAAAAACCCAGTAGAATTAATTGCCTATTTAAAAAATCAGCAATTGATATTTCTTGCGGGCAACTTCGATTTCGATTTCGAGTTTTCGTGTACAAATACAAGAATTCAAACGTATTACGTAGATAATCACTAATTTCATTTTAGAATCCCCACCTTAATCTGTTTTTTTTTTTTTTTTAATTCTATGTTATTAATACCACCATTCTAGAATGAATCAAAAGACCCCACTTGGAGAAGTAAAGCGAGAAACAAAATAAGGACACACGGCATCTCGTTTTATCCTTGATAAGGATTCTACAGAGGCTTTCATTCTACAGAAAGTCCAATAAGGGCCAAGTTAAACATCCTGTCCACCCTCACAACATTTAAATGTACCCTCATAATAAGTTAATAATAACTGTAAAATACCTCCTTTCATTCCTAATGTGTCTTAATAATAATCTTTGGCAAATTTCCATGGCATAATTTTTATGAACATCTCCTCGAGGTAGCTTTTTTATGGGGGGATATGTTTACGTGTGATTGATTTGTGGTAAATCAAATAAGTAGATCGCAGTTACAATACTTTCAGTTTTATTTTACAAATTACAAACGAAGGTAACGTACCATAATTTAATATTTAAATATGAACAATTGTATATGAGAGTGGAGAACAAACAAGCACGATTTACAAGATGGTATATTATCCGGGAGTTTGTAGTAGAATCATCTCGATGCTCTTTGTTGGAGCGCGTGAGAGTGACTTGAGATAAGGCTTGATTCCTATTGATGTATGGGGGACCAATCGGATTGCCGTGAGACTGCAGATCGGTGTTCTTGTTCGACCTCCACACTTTTACTAATATAATTTATTTTAATTCAAATTTAATTTAACTTATATAATGAATAACAGATCACTTTGTATAAACCACAATATTATAAACAATATCTACATGTTTCGATAACAATGTTATCTTCATCAGGATATGTTAATATGTTATTAACGTATTCTGACGAAGATAACATTGTTATCGAAACATGTAGATATTGTGTGATGTAGATAAACAAAGTGATATGTTATTCATTATATAATTAATGATGCCACAAAGTAATTTTGCGAAGTTTGAAGAATTAATTTATTTTACTTCTTAGATGTTTTAATTATTGGGATTGCACTATCCTTCCCATTCCTGCTAAAAATTGCAATATTCTCCAAGTATTGCTTACTTAAAAATAAATAAACATAGATACAACGCTAGGAAAATAACGCGCTAATTACATAACTGAATTTCCACCTGCCTAAAAATAAGTTCATAAATAAAACAGAATGAGAAGACAATAAAAAAATCAAAGTGTTTTTTTTACATTAGCTCCATGCAGGAGGCCCTTAGAAAAATAATTTAAATCACGGCCTACGTCATCTTAGGGTATTTACAAGGAAGGAGAGGAAGTTCTGGGAAGGAAAGAGGTATGAGGAGTGGGTATAAATCCGGGGTCAGTGTGTCTAGGAGAGACGGACGTGTGAATACATCCATCCAACTACAGTGCAAGACGGTGGGTTGAGAGAGACCGTCTTGAGAGGTAAAAAGGCCTCCCGCAACCAGTCACTCTCATTCCGGCCTGCCACGCAGCATGTGCGCAGACGCATCCGTTAATCCCGGCACCCCTGCTAAGACACCAAACGTTGCAAACTACTTGCGAGGTGTTGGTTATCCAATAAAAGTACCCATACTAACCTCCAAAATTGAAACCTATTATATATGTTACATAACGGTTTTTTTTAAATAAATCGCGTTTCATCAATTTTTAGAGCAATGCTTGTGTAAAAAAGGTATAGAAATCTATGTAAACAGCAATTTAACGTATTTTTTTAGAAAGAGTAGGAACTTGAAGGAAGTTTTTTTTATATACAAAATAAATAATATACGTACAAAAAAAGAAGAGTTTTTTTTACATTAACTCCACACAGGAGACCCTGTGGAAAATAATTTCCCTCAGGGCCTATGTCATCTGAGATGCTGTGTGGAGGGTCTTTTTGAGGACAGGAAGGAGTGAACATTCGTATTTAAGAGACCCATGTTGTAGGAAGGAGGAAACACAGAGGCCGGCAAATCATTCCACAGTCGATCTGTTGAACACAAGAACGAGTCGAAGAAGCAACCCGTTCTCATGTGACAAATGTCAACCGTGTACAAATGTTGGGCACGCGTTATCGTGTTTCCCGACAATGCACCGATGCCGAGGGGATCAATTACGCTGTTCCTCGGAGCGTCTTCCATTGTAATACCGGTAAAACAAGAACAGTATTCCCACCTGACATATGTGCTCTAAAGATTGCAATCCGTCTGTTAAGATTGGAGAATCTATCAAACGGACCGCCCGTTTCTGCACAGTCGAGGGTATTTTTCAGGTACTCTGGAGCTCCAGACCAGAGGTGGCTGCCTTTATTTTTATAGTAAAATACGATTCGATGTGTGAATATGATCAATTGAGTTGTGTGGTTTTTCACATAATCATATTTATTTTTTATTTATTTTATTTTTATTTTTTTATTACATTAGTTACATTTATACAGCAAAATTACATAATAATAATAATATTTCAAATAACTGTAGATATTAAAATGTGTACAAGTGTTATTATGTCTTGTACGTTATTAGTTCCTAGCTAGGCAGATTGCCTGTTCTAAGGAACCAAATGCTGGTGAAAAATGCCAAAAATGTCTTCTGTAAAAAAAAAGAAAAAACAAAATATTGTTTTTTTTTTTTTTTTGTAGATTAAATATACATATACTAAGTTTAAATATACTATACTAAGTTTTTCTGATTGTGCCATTAATAGTTAGCCATGTGTAATTTTAAGTTTTAAATGACATTATTTAATAATTTTTCAGACTCAATCCTACCTAAGTCTATCAACCATTTAGTTATTATTGTACCGATGCATGCCATTTTACATGTTTTAATATTTAATTCTGGTGGGATTTTATTATACAATTTCGGTCCCAGATATGTATATGTCTTTTGAAACTTTGCCGAATTGCTCCCTGGGACAACGAGATCCTTTCTGGTGTGACTTCTTGTTATATATTTATGGTCAATTTGCTTAAGATTTTCTACATTTTTATGTACGTGGATAATAACCTTTTTTATATAGTTTTGACGAACATCAAGTACATAAAATTTTTTGTAGAGCTGATCGCTAGAAAACCTATAGGGTTTACGCATAATGACTCTAATTATGGATTTCTGGGCCTTCACTAATGGATCTAAAATTGTTCTACCTGACGCTCCCCAACCAATACATCATACTATCGTGGTTTACCATTTACCGGTTATGTGACGGTTGGGCGACATGAAGGTGATTTGTATACCTACTAATCTACAGTAATATATCCAAGTTGATGAAATTTAGCACGCATCACCGTAAAAAAACGTTAAAAACTAGAGATGCCACGAATATTCGGCTACTATTCGGTATTCGGTCTATTCAGCCACTTTTTTTACTATTCGGTATTCGGCCGAATATTGCGAACCATTCGGCCGAATGCCGAATACCAAATGATGAAAAAATGCATATAAATTTAATATTTAACATTTACTATCCTCACTACAAACTTCATAATATTCCCAAATAGGTGATTTTGTATTAAATGGTGCCATTTCGTAAAGCTTTTCGTGAACAAGCAGACGTTATACATACTATAAGTAACACTATTTGATGTAACAATCAACCAATAATGCGCGTTGGGACACTACCTACTCGCAAATGAAACAAATACGTAGTTACCACACGCACTTCAATGATTCCGGTCGGAACCTGTCACTAGCGAAATGTACTAAGTGTCGCCGAATATTCGGTTGCTGAATATTCGGTATTCGGCAAAATCACTATTCGTGGCTACTCTAGTAAAAACACTGTTTAAATGAAATTTTGAAAAAACCAAACATCCTAATTTCCTACTTCCTGAAGAAAATTATTTTCCTCAGGGCATCCTGTGGAGTTAATGTAAAAATAAATAGTCGTTTGCTATTCCATCTTTTGACATTCCAATACCTTCAAATAACAAAAATTATTTTTCCGAAGAAGCGCTTAAACTTTTTGCTTTTTTTATGATATTTTTTAAGTATGGTGTCAGTTCTTATGGGGTGGAAACGGTTTTCCGCCTTATAAAGCAAGGAAATCATAAAAATCCATGACCAACGGAAGGCAATTTTATGACCATAACTTTTATGTATTTATTGAAGAGATTTTTTAAACTAAAAATGTTTGTATTACACAAGATAATGTATAATATCCTCCATATTACGAGTTCACCTGTGTTAATGAGGTCGTTTTACAAGGGTAAGTTGATTCATGTAAAGGAAGACTTAAATTAATAAATTAGTATTACAGGTGTAAACAATTTTATATTATGGCAATTTAATAAGTCAGACACACCTACTACGTTATACCTACATATGTCTGACAACAATAAATTATCGTGAAAACAAGCTTATGGGTTCAAGTGGTTAAACAAATTATAAAGAATTTTTGTGGAGTACAATCCATTTTTTTATTCCATTCTGAATATTCTGAAAAAAAACATAAACAAAATAATGCAGCGTAATATTAAATTATGACAAGAATATCTACCATTTTACATATTAGTTGGACTAGTTGATGGAAAATCTCAAATGCACAACTCTTATAATAATTGAAGATCAAGTATGGACAAAGGGTGTCAAGCTGGCAAAGATTTCAACACTATTGTTACGTTTTGAAGTGAACTCGCAAAGAAAAACTAAAACGAACAAGACTAACATGGATTATAACATTACACTATAGTGTGAACAACGCGCCACCACTCAATAATATTATGCGAGCCAAGACTAAAAAATCCGCCAATAAAGCGCGAGGCTTGTACATATATAAAAATGTGTGTTATAAGTGCGGATCCCGGAGCGCACGTATGAAACGAAAAACCTTACATCTAAACAGAAATCATGATTCTTTTTTAATCGATTTGATGGCTTTGTTGTAACTTGTCGTAGTTCTCATCTTTACTTAATGTTTTTTTATTAACCCCCGACGCAAGGAGCGGTGTTTTAAGTTTGACTTTCTGTCTGTCTGTCTGTGGCGCCGTAACTACTAAAAGAATGGACCGATTGTGGTGTGTTTTTTTGTTGTTTGAAAGCTGACGTGATCGAGATGGTTCTTGACTACAATTCATGAAAATCTGTTCAGGCGTTTCAAAGTCATCAGCTGTTTTTTGTGACGGGGGTTGATTAAAATTTTGAAAATTTTACTTATGATTATTGATGTATTGACTGTGTGTCGCATAAATGTGTATGATGTGCGATAATAATGTGAATCTCATGTCACTGAAATCAAAAAGAATTATGTAGTATGAGGATAATAGTAATAAACATAACTATATATTTATAATGGATCGACTTTAATAAATTACAGAGTTGCTGCTAGTGATAATTTGAAAATATTGTATTCATGAGTAAATATTGTTTCGCTGTTATTAACACCATTTGGCAAAAAGTACTGTTGGTTTGCTTCAATTTATCATTATTTTCACAATAAATCAATGTCAGTTTCGTAGGTGAAACTTTAGCTGTATTCCACAAACCCACATTTCTCTGGCACCCTACTTACTACTTATTACATTATAAAGCTGCTTTCTTAAGGCATTCTATCCGGCTCTTCGGAATACAAGAGTAGATGGATTACTTTGAGAAATTTGAAACAAGATTAGGCAACTTGAGAACGAGTGTATGTAAATATGATGAAATGTTGAAAAAGGGTTGGCTAGATTGGTGCACGAGATCCTAAAATGACACTTAACGAAGATAAATAAAAATCAATACTATATTTATTCCTTCCTAGATACAACGTATATCTTCGAAAACTAACGAAGTACGGTTTAGATTTTTAACCCATTTTGTCATAATATTTTATTTTCATTCAAAGTTTTGGCACTTGTTGCTTCAATTAATTTTGATGATCGAGCGCTGTAATAATAAATAGATTTGTGTCAAAATATTTTTAAAAGCACGATTTTCGCAGATGTTAAATACCTTGGAAGTTCTAAATTCAGGGCTTACTAAAAATACAACCTTTCTGGAAGTCTGTCCTGGCGTGTGGGATGATAAATACAGAAAATGTGCAGATCCTTGTATTTACCTAATTAAAAAAAACAGGAAGGACACAACTTAAGTTAGTTAGTTAAAACAGAGATCATTTTAATATTTAAGTTAAAAAACCATCGTGCCATTTACATTTGAATGCTACGCAATTGGTCCCGAAATATTTGTCGCTTCATCGCATTTTTCATCCCGGTATTAACACAGTTGTTCTTATATGTAGGTATATAGCCACACGGAAAATAAGAAAAAAGTTAGAGGCACAACCTAATAAAATAAAGCGTTAGCATATTAACGAACTGTATTTTTTAAAAGATTATTTATTTTGAATTCTGATTTACATAATGTTTTTTTATGCTTCCGATTTTGCTGTCCGGGTTAAATCTTCCCCACAGGAAAAACTATACCCTTCCACACACTTTTCCACAAATGATTATCTAGTCAATACACTCTATGTAAGTGCACTATATAAGTATAATAAATACAAAACAATACAAGAAAAACATGTCAATCTACCAGAGATCAAATGGGAAAATAATTCATTACCAGATATTTTCATATCAGAAGGTTCGGCTCGGTAGAACTCCTAACTGCAGGGATAAATCCTAATGATAACTCAATATAAATATTTAAAAAATCTTTCATTACTATTATTTTTATTTTTTATTTAGAATTGGAGATTTGATTTAGTTATTTTTTTATTTATTATATTGTAATTTAATTTAAATATAGGAATGCTGTGTGAAGGGTTTTTTAGAGAAAGGAAGTTCTGGGAAGGAAAAAATTATGAAAAATGTGTAGGAGTGTGGGCGATGATTCGAGAGAGTACGACTGAAGAGATCAAAAGGTCTTTCGATTCTGCCCGCCACGCAGTAGGTGGGCAATAGAATCCGCCACCAAGACCTACACAAACCTCACCTCATGAACCCGAGGTACCCCTGCTAAGTCACCGTACGTAGCAAACTTCTTGGGGTGTCCTGTGGTAAGGGTGTCGGTTATCAAATAAATTATTTTGTTTTACCTCACAATTTACTTTTGTAAATTGTTTACAAATTACAAAATTACGATTAGCGAAATCTCAATTTCGGAAATCAATATTTTTGCAAAAATAACCTTTTTTTTTTAATTTCGGGGATAAAGGAAAACGCAAAGATAACAAGAATCCTTAGAAATTTATAAATACCTTAATAATTATGTGTCTTTTATTAACAAAAATTACTATCTTACACTCCAATCTGCAAACAAAATGTGTACGTGGAAGCGTAAATCTTTAAATGCTCTCGATTTTTTTTTACAATAGATTTTTATTTTTCGGAGATTCAGTAGGTACTCCAACCATATTCAGACGAAAATCCTTTAGTATTTTTACAAAAATATTTTTGAAAAAATATTATATTCTCATTCAACATTCATTTCAGTTCTTCCCCCACTCTTGAATATTCTCATATTCTCTTATAATTTACACGTTTTTAAAATTCTTGTTTTTTTATTGTAAATTTTAATTTTAAGTCGGTTAATAAAAATTAATTTAGAACATATTTTACCACAAGGAAAGACCGGTTTTTCCAAAACCAGTCGGCGTTAAAATAAATAAATGTATCTTGTGGTTCAAAACGAAGTAATATTAATTAATTTAAATAATATAATTCAATTACTAACGTAGCAACTAGTAAGTGCAGGGCACATCTAACGATTATTATGTCAATTTGTAAACAGTGCTTAAAACGGCTGTAAAGGTGTAAGTGTAAAGTATAAAACGCACGTCGGATCCCACTGACGACTGACGACGCTAATTTCGTATGTAATTCTAAAGCCGGTGGCGTACATCACGTTTGAATGGTACCCACCTCGCGTGTGAATACGAATTCCGCGTATGAAATCGTACGAACGTCTACACCCGCCGAATACTGAAATGTGTCGTCGTTAAAGTTACGACGGGAGGTTGAATAGACGTCTTAAAACTAAACGGTAGCATCACACGTCGGTCTGACGTCAGACGAATGAATACGTTTATTACACCATTCATCAAAATATCATTTGTGACTAAAATAATATAGGCTTGTATTAAACGTTTTATATTAAGGTAAATTTCATGTGCTAACGTTATGAAATATATCAGGAATTGACATTTTAGATTTTACGCTCGATTTTTTACCTGAATTACAACTATTATCATTATTTTTCTCATGAAAGTATGAAATATATTGTTAGGATAAAAGTAGACTGAATGCTGTTGAAATGAGATCTCTGAGGCGTATGTGTGGTTAAACCATGTATAATCGTGTGAAAAATGTCGAGATCCGCAAAGAATGCAAGGCATGTGTAAGAGTAATGAGTAAGATTAAGACAGGGAGGGAAAAATAATGTTGACTAACTAACTAACCGTGACGCCGTTTCCCCGCAAGGGCAGACATAGAGGAGGGACCGCCAAACAACTTGATCTTGGCGCACACTCTTTGCCTCATTCATATTCATACATCGTCTCATACATACTCTTCAATTATTCTGACTCTTGACATGGCCCGTCTCAAGTATCTGATTCACTTGATCTTGCCATGTTTTCCTCGGGCCATTTTTCCATTTGTGTCATATATTCTTCTTACACTACTTTCTTTGTTCATTCGTTCTACATGCCTGTGTACCGGTACCAAAGGATCAATGATGCTACATCTCCTCTGTTCTTCATTGAAATGCCGGTAGAACAAGGACAGCATTCGCACCTGACGCATAATCTCTAAAGATTTCAATTTCGCCCTTTTCTGTACAAAACAGGGGTTTTTCAGGTATTTAGGGGATTCAAACCAGAGGTGGCTGTCAAATTCAATAATGGTGTTCACTTACGATTTGCGGTGGGTCAGAAGTTGTGTTGCATTATAGTATTATTATAATAATCGTATTATAGTAATACATTTTTGGGTAAAAATCTTACCCTGTTTATCCTGATCCTAATTTATAAATATTCCTATTTAACTAACTCTTATTTTCCATACTAGTTATTTGTAAATTTGTGAAGAATGGAATAAGATTTTAATTAAAGCTTACCTTCTGGACCCATTTCCGGATACATTTCTAATGGAAAAATATAATTTTCAATAGTTTACGCATATATTTTTCATAAAGATATTAACAACTTTATTTAAATTCTACTGAAGCAAAATGATAGAGAATTCTTCAATCTATCGAAAGCATAATACATATTGTTTCATAATGCATAGCGATTCGCAATAAATATTAATTGAAAACAGTTATTTAGCACACGCCAATAAACTGCATTCGTATTGTTAGTACCTTCCGAAGGTTCCATCTAATGATACACTAATTAAACATACATTTGACGGTGCGAACTCAATAATATGTGCTTGCCAAACACTTTAATACACAGAAATTGGTCGATTCAAGTTACGGGAGGTACTCGAATAATCATTTCAGTATCAAAGCGATTGGTCCCCAACCGTTAAATTTGAGGTTTTAGCTAGTCAATTCAACTGCAATTGAGCTGAAATGATTATAATATTATTATAGAAGAGAAATTCTATTCGCTATAATAACCTATACCAGATTAATATTTATTTAATAATAATAGTTATATAATATTTTTTGCCAATTTTTTAAAAATATTTATATTGAGGGGATTAGTAGGATTTATCGGTCCAGTTAAGAGTTCTACCAAGCCGAACCCTCTGATATGAAAATATCTGGAGTCGGTGGATTATTTTCCCATTTGGTCTCTGGTGGATTGACGTATTGTTCTTATATTGTTTTGTATTTATTATATTTATATGGTGCATTTACATAGCTTGGATTTACTAGATCAGGGTTTTCCAAACTTATTCTGCAATGGAACACTTTACGACCCCTCAGATTCGAGGTCGACAGCCGTATACACCAGGCTAGGCTTGCATTCAATAAAAGGTCGAAAGTAATTGAATCAAATAATATAGACCTAAAACTGCGAATACTCCTCATCAAGACCTATGTGTGGAGTATCTTGATGTACGGCTGCGAAACATGGTGCCTATCTGAAAGAGATAAACGGAGACTAGAGGCTTTTGAGATGTGGTCCTATAGAAGATTATTAGGAATTTCCTGGAGAGACCACATTACAAATGAGGAGGTTCTCCAAAGTATCGAAGGAGGAAGGCACCTGCTCAGGACCTTGTCCGAAAGGCGTGCAAGATGGATCGGACATGTTATACGACAAGAAGGTCTCTTGCATACCATAATGGAGGGTATGACCGAGGGGACAAACTCTAGGGGACGCCCACGCCGAGAGTACCTAGACGACCTGCTGGTGGACGTGCGCTGCTCATCATATGCAGAATTCAAAAGAGCCGCACAAGACAGGGAAGAATGGAAAAGAAAATTAAAGGAAATTGCTGCAAACCAATCCCAGGATTGAAACCAGAGAGAGAGATTTTAACGGAACCCCTGGCTTTTTTTAGGAAGAGTAATTCCTAATAGTAAAAAATAAAAATAAAAGTAATTAAACACATTATTTATTTTGTATACGAACATAATAATAAGGGTGTTAAGGAACGCAATTGACTAGTGATTCCTGACATTATTTGAACTAAAAAATTTGGATG
This sequence comes from Limnephilus lunatus, assembly GCA_917563855.2. Classification (NCBI taxonomy): domain Eukaryota; kingdom Metazoa; phylum Arthropoda; class Insecta; order Trichoptera; family Limnephilidae; genus Limnephilus; species Limnephilus lunatus. The sequence goes on from OU830599.1 coordinate 57,879,243, forward strand.
AAATTTTGGTCTTCGATGACATTTTTGATGTTTTTTTTTTTACAAAAAATGGTATATAACAATATAACAATAACAGGAATAAAAATATTCCCATCCCCTCAACATCCCTATCAACTCAACTCAGCTCTCAACTCTCAACTCTCAACTCTCAACTCTCAGCTCTCAGCTCTTAGCTCTCAGCTCTCAGCTCTCAACTCAACTTAACTCAACTCAACTCAACTCAACTCAATTCAACTCAACTCAACTCATATCATTGATTAGCGTTTCACATTTTATCGTAACGTGTCACATTTTTTCATAACGTTTCATATTTTTTCGTAACGTTTCATAACGTATTCATCATTTTACCCCCAAGTGTCAAGCATGTGTAAAGAAGTTTTACTTCAATAATTTCGTGTGAATAATATCAGTGGTGTTGAAATATGAATATTTGTATAAAATTAAATTTAAAAAAAGTCTTCCGACAAATCTTTCGCGAAACACTAGTGTTCCGCGGAACACAGTTTGGGAAACCCTGTACTAGATAATCGTTTGTGGAAAAGTGTGTGGGAGGGTTTAGTCTTTCCTGTGGGGAATATTTAACCTGGACATAAAATCTGAAGCACCATATAAATATGAAGAGTTGTGACTTACGGCAAACGTATTTTTTTCCGTAATAATGATAATATATTTATAAAAACAAACCTTTTAAATAATTTTGCTAAGCAGGTAAACCAATTAAAAACTAAATATTGAAATAAAATAGCAACCTACGCTTTTGCAGGCATTTTTTTAAATGTTAATACTGCTCAAAAGATGCGGACTTGTTTAATGTTAATACGCTCAAAAGACTGTGGGTCTATGGCATCCCCGATTACTGTATGTTGTGAGGCTAAATGGAGTAGGAAAAGGAAAGATATCGGTAGAGGATGGCTTCGAAGTACCCGCTTTATTTATATCTGGGCACCAAATTTGGATCCTTAATGGTGGTTTTTCATTAAGACGTTAGTGAAAGTATTTACTAAATATACCTAATAGAATATTAATTAGAAATGAAATAATCCATTTTGTGAAAATAAAATTAATTTTCGCAAGCCGGATCCGAACCCGAAACCTCTGTCTGTAGGTATTGGACGATGGCGAGGATCTTAACCGCATTAGTTAATTATGATTTACTTTCACGAGACATGAAATACTCGTGTGTGTTCACAAACGTGGAAAAATGCGTGCAATTAAAATTGATCGAAAAAAATATTTTTGGTTAGACTTTCAATATTCTTCCCAAAATCTTGAATTTCACATTAAATTTTTCCGATACAAATTGAATTTGAAACAAGATGTATTTTTATCAAGACGTGGATTGAAGCCATCTTTAAAATTGTTTAATATTTTATTAAGTTTGCATAATATTAAACCGCCATCTCCACTTTCGATAAAATTGCCGGTTCTTTTATCTAAATGGAATTATCTTCGATTTTAAATGTACCTTAAAGCTGCCCCAAGTTTGAAAGTTGAGATATGAAATTTCGATTTCTATTTAAATAAAATAAGATTTAAGTTCGATAACGTCTTTGAAATTAAAATTGGGAAGAGATAAATTTTGAAAATATTCTTTACCTTTTCAAAAACAACATCACTTATTTTAGCCATAATATTACATCGGAGTTTACAATTTTTGATTATGAAAATAATATATTGTTCAACAACATAATAATTCAAGGTTTCATTAGTCATTGTTATCTACTTACTAACTTACTTCATCAACGGGGTGACATATAAATGTTGAAATAATGAAATATACAGAAACTATCAACAACCAACTTCTAAACAAAATTGTAGTCCCGTTTAAAACTTGACACCGCCGAATCACGCGAAAAATTCCCTTTATTAGAATGTCGTAGACGCACTGCGAAGTGCTGAAAATTAGAAACAGTCCGGAATGGAATCACATGGTTGCAGCCAAATACGCATAATCCAGACGCGCCGTTCTTTCATGGCTTGAGGCCGGAAAACCGCTCTCACGGATGGTAGCTCTGAAAAAATGTTAACAGACAGAAATACAAAAGCGAATGGATGGTATTGCCACCTCTTTAATAAGTACAGATATTTATAAAGATTTTGTCAAAAAACTTTCTCAGAATTGAAAACGAACATGTAAACTCCTCTCTGTGTTAATGTAGTAGGAGGAAAGGAAAATATCGGCAGTGAATTTAGTAACTTCTTTCTATAATAGCGGGTGAAGAAGACGCAGAAAAATCTCTGAATATAAATTTTTGCCTGGAAACCGAAGGTAGTAGTATCAGTATTACTGCGTGTATGGTTGAAAAAGCTATTAGAGAAATGGCAACAAGAAAAAGCCAAAGGACGTGACTCAATAGCTTTTGAACACATTAAGTCTGATGGACCAACGATTCATATTATCCTAGCCAAATTATTTTCAAATATTGTACGTTTATTGTATTTCGAATGAAATAAAGAACACGGTAATTATTCCCATAATTATATCAAAAAATCTTGAACTATCTGCGATCAATAACTACCGACCAATTTCACTCTCAACCGCGCCGTGGCAAGACTATTTGAATTTTTTTTATCAGTGGTCGTAACAGACCATTTAAAAACAAAGGATAACCAGTTCGGATTCAAAACTGCACTGTTAACATCTATGGCAATATATTCCCTAAAAGAAAAAATGAGTTATTATACAGGGTGTCCGGGGGTATCACCTCCAGAAGTTAATGCACTTTATCCCCGGACACCCTGTATATTAGGAAAACGCCAATCTATACCTGATTTCTAGAACTAAGCAAAGCGTTTGACTGTGTATATCATAATGAACTATTGTAAAACTAGGGGAAAAAGCAGTTCTCGAAAAAGCAGAAATTTGAATGCTTATATGGTCTGCAGGAGTATCACTAAAAGATAAGATTTTGAGTTCACGCATTCGCGGTAGCCTGGGTATATAAGACAGAGACCACCATAACCATACCTCACAGTAAAGCAAGCAATGTCTATGGAGCTTCATCGACAGTCATCCAGGGGAAGACCAAAGACTCCTGGATGACTCAATGCATCAAAATACTACAGAGAAACGGCCAAGATGAAAGCGATACCCAGAACCGAAGAAGCTATAACCTGAGAACGAGAAGAGCCGACCCCAAAAGCTTACCTAGGCAATGAGTTGGGACAGTGCAATGAAGAAGAAGAGGGAGGCGGGTATGGGTACGGCCGCCCTGGAATAACCACCACCTCCAAAATGAAACTTGTTACAGTTAGCTAAGTTGTTCGTAGTTTCTGTTGAAGTATTTTTTTTGTATGAGAATACTGTTTGGAGCCTGTGGGATTATGGCATTCTAATAAAGAGTGGGAAGGGGTAAAAGATGGGTAGAAACATTTGGAAGCACCACATCTGGTTATCAAACAAAGCTAAAGACATTTTAAATAACATTGCCATTCTAAGTCGTGGCTCGTGTTTTGATAACACACCATTTATTTGCTTATTATTCGCCCTCTATCCCATCCATGTATACAAAAATGAACCTCACCAAACATAATTTTTGTAAAAGTAGATCAAGGTTAAGGCCAGAAAGGCGCAGAAAACTTTCTTTCCTCGTATTCATTTCTTTTTGAAAGTCAAATTGATGCTCTCATTTTAGCGTAAGGTACATATTCGAAATTTCAACAAATAAAGGCTCACATTAAACAACACAAAATGTAACCTCGAGAAGTCTTCAATGTACAGTACACGTGTACATATTTGCTCAATAATCTAAAGTATGAGGTTTCTACGAAATACAACAGTAGGTATAATATAAATATCCTTGTTCAAATAAAAATTCTTGTGACTTCAAAGGCCAACAGAAAGCTTGGCGAAGCTTTAACTCTACCCGTGCGATGTATTCGAATAACACGATCATATATCTGTAAGTTATGTCAGAATGTATCATAATAAAAAGGTTATAACGTGTGTTTTACGGTTTCGTTCCGGTCGACACTAATCCCACGAGTTGGGCAAGGGGCTTCAAATAACAATCACGAACCAAAAATATAACTGTTACTTTAAAATTAACGGCACAAAAATACCTACACTTCGGATCTTCGGGCAAAAGTTATTAGCTACCGTTGGCGTGTGGCCTTCTATTATGTTTTAACTCGACTTTTCAAATAATTGCACCACAGTTGAACCATGTAGTTTAATGAATATTAGTTTTAGCAAAGTCGTTGTAAGCATTATTCTTAATAATATGAAAATAAAACACTTTTCTTATTCTTATTTTTTCTTAGTTTATTTACATTACAAAGGTATAGTATATTGTCCTCCACACGAGTTCACCTGTATTGTAGAGGACATTTTTCAGTTGTAAATTATAAATTGTAAATTGTAAGTAGTAAAACAAAACAATCCGTGGAATTAGTTAATATAAAAAAGAGAACCTATAAAAATTAAAAAATAGAGAAACAATAAAAATTAAAATATAAAATCGACTTCAATAAAATTATAAATTAAAAGTTAAAAGGATCGTAGCCAGTTCCTTATGTTTTTTTTAATATTCAATAATATTAGTTGTTTAATATTGTGTTGGAAGAGAATTGTATAGTTTTATAGCCTGGTATCTGTAGTGTTTTTGTCCAAATGATGTTTTTATTTTTGGTATTTGTAGTTGATGTGCATGTCTTGTTCTAGTATTGCGAGATTTTTGTGAAGTGTTCAATGTGTTTAAGTTCTTGCAAAGGAAAGTTAGTATTTGTTTTGAATACAATTTTTGAATTTTCAGCACTGGGAATTTTTCGAATATGATTGAAGTGGGTGTTAGTATTGGTAATTTAATTATTACTTTCATTAGGGTTTTCTTTAATGTTTTTTTTACTGGCACAGTCCAGGCAATAATGCAATAATGAATAAATAAAGTTGGCTGTTTTCAGTTGGAAAAATGAAATAATAAGTAATTGTCGAATGAAACACTAGTATATATTGAATTATTTGGCGGGTATTAGATAAGCCGCCATAGCTCAGTGGTCAGAGCTCCTGACCGGCAATCAGAGGGACACGGGTTCAATTCCCGTTGGCGGCCAGTATCTTTTCTCGGAAGATTTTTTCAATGTAGATGAGTGTTTCAGGCTGATAATTATTGATTATAATATTTGTTATATACCCTTTGTGCTATGCATAAAAATATTGTTTAAACGTTAGTTTATCAATTAAAAATAATAATTAAAATTAAGATATTCATAAAAGTAAATGAAAACTAAAGAAAAAAGTCATATTTTAAAGAAAAATAGAAATAAAAATGAAAATTCAAATTTTGAAATACATAAACTAATAATAAAGATTAAGTGTTAAGAACTCATGTGTTATATACAAATATATAAATTAAAACGTGTATATAAATAAGAAAATTCATAAAATTGAGTGAAAAACTTAGAGAAAAAAATAATAGCAATATTTTGAAGAAAGAAATATAAAATTTGAAATGCAAAAATTAATAATTTAAATGTAGTGTTAAGAACTCATATATTCTTTGAAGTACGCCCGTCCCCTTTCGAAAATCCAATGTTGTTCCTCGTGCTTTATAAAGTGATTTAGAATTACTTGACTTTATGTCAGTACTCAGAGCATTATATATTTTAGGAGCGATGAACCAGAATTGTAGTTGAGCGAATAAGGTATTAGTTTTTGGGACCACGCAACCCAGGTTTGATAAAATAATAATAGAGCTGGCTTAAAGAATTATATGAAATTTCCTCGATTTTATTGATTTGACCTTTAAAGGTTATACCCGTCAATTAATAAAGCATTGAAAAAGAACATATTACTAATGAATATAAAACATAAAACAACAGAAAAACCAAAAAGAGGATCTCATGTCTTACTCGGAGAACGCTTTAACCAGCTCGGTCATTTGATCTATTTATTTTACGTCATTTTGTGTCGATTTCATATTACAAAATCAGAATTTTCACCTGTGAATGTGAAAAATTAGTTAAAAGATAATATTATCGTAAGCTGTTCTTGGGCTATTATGCCGTGTTGCGCTACCTTCTTCTTTAGCCAACGTAGACTGTAGAGTATCTATTATCCATCATCAGATTGTTGTGAAATGTATCCTTATGTATTTAGATAGACGATACCTCCGATACTCCCAATCCGGCCCACCACGCAGTAGGCAGGCAAACGCATTCGCCGCCAAGACCTAGATCACCAACTAATTCACCAAATATAGCTAACCCTTCGGGGTTTACTATGGCAGGGGTATTGGTTATCCTAAATATTGTTTACGAGGCGGCGGTACCCATACACGCCTTCCAAATTGAGTTTGAGTATGATTATGTCTTTATTGGCTTGTTCTTTTACTTCTTTTCGCTAGGCGCCCTTTACAATAATAATTGAGTCTTCAGGGTAAGGAATTATTTTTTCAAATAATTGGATTTGATTCGTTTATTATTGCATTTCATACTAGTTTAGTTATTGTAATTGGAACTAGTTGGATTTTTAATAATTGCATTAACTTCAGTAGGTATATCTCCCGGATCATTTTCCTAAACACAAATAATACCACCATAACGAAGTACCACAAATTCAATATGATTTTAGAATTTGCGGTTCAATGCAAACGAATAACGCTTCACGATAATTGTAGATAATTTTAGAGTACTCGAACAAATGAACAAATTTGTTAAAATATTTTTCTCGCAAGAGAAATATCATAAATTTTACGTTTAAATTTATCTGACATCAAAGTAAATATGTTGTTCAACCCGCAATCAAATCAATAAGAAATATAGGTTCCATTCGTCGAACATCGGGTCAATAAAGTGTTGCGAAAAGGCAAACTCGTTTGTAATCAGTTAGGTACCATTGTTAGAAGTTGTAGATCCACGGAAAGATTGTCACGGAAGCGGAGGATTGGATGTCAGTGGTGAATTAGCAATCAAATTGTAAAATAAAAGACACAGAGTTCTTTTTCAGTTGTCTAAAGTAATTAAGATCGATGTAAGTTGTCACGGTATTATAATCGGTTGCATCTGTAAATATCAATTTCAATTTCTTTTGTGGCACTATCTATTCAAGCTAGACGGTATTAAATAAGTTCTTCAAGTACCTACCTACGTAGTTTCGAAAATACATTTTTTTCCAAAAATATTGCGGTAAAATATTATCGAAGTATCTAGATTATTTTTATTAAGATTTTAATTTATTACAATCTAAACTAGAAATCAAATCATAACTGGTGTCTACCACGGTTCCTTACCGACTCAAAATAAAGCAAGCCCATAACCTAACCTAGCCTAACCTATTTAACCAAACAAAAATTTCATCACTTTTAAAGAAAGGAGGTGTTGAGTTGAATTCATTCTGAGTTGATTTTTTTAATTTTTCTATCAAAGAAAGATAAACATTCCCGGGTAACGAATAATCCGACAATATTTGAAAATCTCCTACTACCACCACAGTAAACCGAAAATGTTACTTGAGTCGTGATGGAGGACTTAACCAGCCGAGGATCGAACACGGAACGCTTGGGTGGGACCCAAATGTGATGCCCACACAACCACTGACCGGACAAAACTGACCACTGACCGGAGTTGTCCGGTCACCGTCTGCCACAAGCTTTAGTAAACGCTTCAGTTCTTTTGTAATGTTTGGAAGCCTTGTCTTTGTGCATTGCGATAATTTAACAACTTCTTTTTACTATCGTGGTTTATTTTTTTGAATATTTTGCCACATTGCGGTTTCTTCAACTTTTCCTCTTTATCCAACGATTCGGACAGCGTTACAGTATCCATCAGCACATCAACAAAACAGTTGTGTAGATTGCGATGAAAAGTATATATGGAAACTAAACTATTAACATTAAGGAAACTGTGTGAATACAATACATGTCTCTATATATACAAAATAAATAATAAACTCGTATATACAAACACAGAATTCATTAAAACGTCCCACGTTCACAAACACCTTACACGATAACATACTTTTAAACACCAACCGCGCTAACTATGGTAAATAATCCATTGGCAACTTATATAATTGCCCCCAAAATGACATTAAAAATGAAAGAAACAAAACTTGATAAATTTAAAAGAAAATGATTATTGTTTATTATTGATAAGAATAGCGTATTGAATTAGAATAGCGCTGTATTGTAATATTTAATTTAGTTTAATTTTTATTTTTAATTGATAAACTAACATTTTAAACAAGATTTTTATGCATAGCACAAAGGGTAGATAACAAATATTATAATCAATAATTATCAGCCTGAAACACTCATCTACATTGAAAAAATCTTCCGAGAAAAGATACTGGCCTGGTAGATGAGTGTTTCAGGCTGATAATTATTGATTATAATATTAGTTTAATTTGTTTACTTATTTCTAGTTCAATGAGTGAGAATAAAATTTTATTTTTATTGTAATAAAAAAAAACAAAAAAGGGAGTGTTTGTGTATGTAGATTTATAACTTTACTTTATTGTCAAAGTGATACCGTGTTCCGCGCTTCAATCCTCTTAACCCTAGAAGCATTATCTACGCCAGCGAGGCGTACACTCAAACGAAAATTCTATAACTCATTCTAACAGTTGAAGTTAGCGCCTCATGCTCTTTAACCAACGCAGTGCCGACGGGAGCTTGCCGATGGTGCCTATGTCACTAAGGTAAGTCCCGCCATTTTCGACTTATTGAGGTACAGCACGCCTGCGAGACGTAAGTTTGGGCCTTGTGTAACTTTTAACTCAGTAGGTACTAATTTAGTTTAAATTCAATTAAAAAATATATTAAAAATTCTTTTTTATCGATTACTTAATGTGCGCCCTAAGAAAAAGAAATTAATGTTAAAAATATATTTAATTATTTTTTAAAAGTACATATTTCAGTTGATTTTTAAGTAGATGATTTTTTAGTCTGAAAATAAGCAAAAAAACATTTGTTGTTATTAATAATTTTGTTTGTAGTGTTCATTGATAAAAATGTGTTTTATTATTCGTTTACATCCCAACCTTAAATTTCCAACGAAAAATAGGATATAAGTGGGTATGTTTTGGGCTACAGACAAATATATGTAAATACATATATTCTTCCGAGAAAAGATACTGGCCTGGTAGATGAGTGTTGCAGGCTGATAATTATATGTAAATACATATAATAATAATAATAATAATAATTGGATAATTTATAGAGCGCCGTTTTTGTGAAAAATCACCTCAAGGGCGCTGTACAATTTATTCATAATTCTTAGGTTCTATCTAATTTTATAGTATAATTATATATAGTGATAATTATATGTAAATACAGACAAATATATGTAAATACATATATTTGTACGCCTCTGAGACGTATGTTAAGGCTTCATGTAACTCTAGAATAGATTAGGCTATGAGGGTTAAGGACGGTATTTCAATAAAGTTAAATTAATAAGCGTAGTTAGTTTTGGCGTAACCATCAAATGTCGGATATCAAGAACTGTTAAACGTAACCCCGTCGCTTCATCTCTACAAACATTAATGGATATTCAATCAAATGTTATTATATTAGTGTATTAATTAACTGTAATTTATTATATCAGTCTATAATTTAGTTCCTACATTACTTTAGTTGGCTCTTCGGGTCACACGGTCTTGTTGCCGAGTTGTGCCGAAGGTAAATAGGAGGAGACGTTATAGCTCCGGAGTTCCACAGACCAATCCTAGCTTTTAGCTAGTAATTATTTTAATTCATTAATTATTTAAGTATTATTATAAATTAGTAGGCTTCCTATGTATTTCTTTAACTGGATATTTGAAACAGTCCAGACGTGGTATATCTGTTGAATTTTCTTTTCAAATTGTTTATGGTGTATAAACTGCCCTTTTCTACTTCATCGAATCAGCTTAAATGTTCTTAGAATTGGTTCACGACTTGTAAATTATGTTCCGTTAAATATTTAAAAAATATCGAAATATGCTGGGGTATGACTCAGCTTTATCGAGAATGTGCCGTAATTTTAATGAGGCTTATAAAAAAACATTCCATTAATTTGACAATGTCATCATTGGCAAACTTTAAATCATCTCCTAGCAGGATTTAAAGCTCTCTATTATGTTGTTCTATAATTTTATAAACCTATAACCTTATTGCTCTAAAAACATGTTGCAAAAACTTTTTATTATTTTGTGATGTATGGTATTTGTGTGTGTGAATGAATATAATGTATATGTAAGTATTATGTTATCAATGTTGTGTTTGTCTTTAAGTAGTGATAGCATCAACTATGTTCAGTGTAATTGTACGTGTAAAAGCTTTGATGTGAATCACTGTTGACAAACCTAATAAAAAAAATTAAAAATGGCAAAAAATAAAACTTCTTTACCATCAATATTTCTATTATGAAATCTTTGAGTGTGTGCATTAAGTACGTAAGTCCACCACGTCGATCTTATAAAAAGTTCCCCCTCAATGCGGACCTGCCTGAAGAAGATGAAAGTTTCAGCAAGAAGATGTAAAGGTTAAGCCAGGTTAATACTTTTGACTTGATAGATCGTGCGGCTTTGCTTGATGCGTCCGTGAGTCAGGTGCAAAAAGAAGAAACTCATCTTCTACCTCTTACTCTCATTCCCCCTTTTCATTTCGCTGGAACATGTTTGGTGCGAGTTTAGCGCAGATGTGACGTAATGTGCCAATATGAATATTTTTTTATTTCGACAATATTTCATGTTTTTATCTGTATAATTTTGTTTATAGGTATGTGGTTTTTTATTGAGCGTAATGTAGCACTAAAATATATATTTATATCTTCGCAAATGATTTCTTCGCAAATGTTGGAAAGAATTTAGCAGAAAAAATTTCAACAAAAAAAAAAAATTATATTGACAATACCCCGAATACAGAAAATAAACTAGAACTTTTTGAACCTACTAATCCGTCCGAAATTATACAAATTATATCAAAAATGCGAGGTGGTTCTGCTCCGGGATTTGACGGCCTTTCCGTAAATATATTAAAAAATATTAAAAATCTTATTTCTACACCAATCTCTCATATCATAAACAATAGTTTTAAAACAGGAACTTTCCCGAGCACATATAAAAAAGCAATAATAACTCCAATTTTCAAATCCGGTAATCCGGAGGACGTCTCTAATTACCGACCAATTTCGCTTTTATCTAATATATCCAAAATTTTTGAAAAAATAGCTAAAAAAAGACTAACTGCATTCATAAAAAATAACTCAACCATAAATAAAAATCAATTTGGATTTACAGAGGGAAAAAGTACCCAAGATGCAATCGCAAAAATATCGTCAAGTATCCAGAGTACCCTAGACAAATCGAATAAATGTATAGGAATTTTTATCGACTTACAGAAAGCATTTGACAGCATCTCTCATGAAAAACTCATATTAAAATTAAAAGAAAATGGCATTGACCATATAGCCCTTAAATGGATAAAAAGCTACCTAACAGAGAGACCTCAAATTGTAAAATTAAACCAATCATTTAGCACATCATTAACAAGTAAATTTGGCATCCCTCAAGGTACCGTCCTCGGACCATTATTGTTTCTTATATATGTAAATGACATTTTCCAACAGAAAATTAAAGGCGAATTAATCTCTTATGCAGATGATACTGTATTATTAATAAAAGGTCAAACATGGGAACTAGTTAACAAAATTGCAAACGAAGATATTAATATCTTAAAATCATGGTTTGATAATAACCTTCTCACACTTAATGCTAAAAAAACAACATATGTCTTATTCTCCTTACAGAAAATACCTAACCAGAAAGTTAATATTAAAATCCACGATGAAAAATGTGACAATGTAAGCTGTAAACAAAATGATCCTTTTTGTACTGTAATTAACTCTTCTACTGAAATTAAATATCTCGGTGTAATTATTGATCAAAACCTGAAGTGGAATAGTCACATTGCAGAGCTAGTAAAGAGAATAAGGAAATGTATATATATATTTGTTAGATTACGAAATATATTGAATGTAAAAATAATCAAAAATGTGTACTATGCCCTTGTTCACTCTTTGCTTATCTACGGAATTTTAGGTTGGGGAGGTTCTTACAAAAACAATCTAAACTCTGTCATACTTCCTGGGGCCAGGGTGATACTGAAGCCACGTAGGGTCCAGTGTTATACTTCTGGTCTCCAGAAATATGTCCCTCCCGGGGGGGGAACAAGTGTTAAGCAGGCCCCCCGGGGGCAATATGCCTCGGCTTGGAAGGCTCAGCTCAGGGTCGTAGGGCTCCTCCGAGGCTGTCGATGGTTGACTCCAATGAAACAAGGTTTAGGCACAATTCAAATGTATTCAATAATGCAAGGGTGAACATTACAGGCAACCAGGTAAGCTGTTTAAGGCCTAGCATAAGAGAGAGAGAGGCACTAGAAATACTACTGAATTTAGGCTCGGAAATACTATAAGAGGGTTTAAAATCTCACGTGGCGTCGTACGGATGCAGGCAGCTTCCTACGAAGTGGAGAGATCTAGAGCAAAGCTCATAGATCGTGTCCAGGAACGGGGGGGCTCGGGGTGCGTGGGCGGCTTCTCGGCATCATGGTGGGCGGATTCGGTCAGCTTACCGAACCGGTGGGTGATACGGTGAAATAAGCGGCTATCGGCAATGTAGGCGGATTAAAAGCCGGGCGGCCAGGGCTGCCATGGTATAAAGTAGGCGGCAGTAGGATTATACAGGCGTCTGTCGTGATAGCGCCATACTGGGATCGTAAGTGAAGACTTAATTAGCCGCGTCAAAGGGTGGCATACTGCCCGACAGTACGTAGTAGTGCGTACGACTGCTCGCGCCGTTGTCTGAAATATGTCTGATGCTTCGGTGAACGGTGGCCGGAGTTCTCTGTCCGTGATGAGCGAGACGGAAGACTCGAACGTGTGCCCTATAAGGTAATGTCTTCTGCCATTGGCTGGATTTCGCGCCGTGTAGCCATATATGGTAATGTCTTCTGCCAGCCTGAGAGGGACAGCAATAATCACGCGAGAATGTACATGTACTGAGCACGTGACACACAGCTGCCTGCCGCTTGTATAGTCCGTTCGTAGAATTTATGGGCAACTCATAACACTACCCTCCTCCCCCTGAAAAATGAAGGGAAAAGGCAGCGAGGCTGATGCAGGGGACCACGACCTTCCATACAGCATGTGATGCGATGGTTGCCACAATGTGAGGTACAGAGCTACCTCTTCACCAGGATTTAAACACTCCCTACCTAAGAGCCAACAAAATTTTAACTACCTGTGAGCCAAGCTAAAAAAACTAGCAATAAACTGAACAAAGGTTGCCAACTCTCTCAAGAAATTAAAAAAAATGTGACGTACCTAGTGCGATACAAGACACGCTAACGAAGGTGCATGAAGAAATAAAGAAAACATGACCCTTCCGAGAAGGATTACTACCATGTAAAAATCTTAAAATTAGACAAAAAATTTCCAACCCTTTTCCTGTTATGGAATATTGTACGCTGACCAATGTCATGAAATGATCGGAACCAACTCATATTCGCGTCTTACAATAGAATTCTTAAAATTATACAACTTTGTTTTTATACACTTTATTCCTGTTATGGAATATTGTACGCTGACCAATGTCATGAAATGATCGAAATCACTCATATTCGCGTTTTACAATGGAATTCTTAAAATTATACAACTTTGTTTTTATACACTTTATTCCTGTTATGGAATATTGTACGCTGACCAATGTCATGAAATGATCGAAACCAACTCATATTCGCGTCTTACAATAGAATTCTTAAAATTATACAACTTTTTTTTTTATACACTTTATTCCTGTTATGGAATATTGTACGCTGACCAATGTCATGAAATGATCGAAATCACTCATATTCGCGTCTTACAATAGAATTCTTAAAATTATACAACTTTTTTTTTATACACTTTATGCTATTTTCACAATTCAATTCTAACCCAAATGTTAGTTTCCCGCACTCTCAGCTTGTCATGGTTTGTCTGGTTTGCATTTAATTATCAGGCATAAACGACCATCCTCTCATGTTCGCATATAATTGTAAGGTAATGCTACAAAACCTATCATGAATATTAATTTTCAGGCATAATATGAATCCTCTCATGTTTTCTCGACTCACCCTCGGTGACCCGTACAGCGCTGTACTTGGTATACTAGAAATATACCCTTGCCGCAACGACATAGACAACCGGATAGATCCCTTGGAATCCTCACGGTGAACTTGCGTTCGACGAAACCACATAGGACACCCTCTAGGTGTTCCCACCAAAATAACCAGACGAACCGTAATGACCATAAGTGCAATTACATTATTCTCTAATAAGAACAATACGACCCGAATGACATAACTTTATGACATTACCGAGCTAATTTACTCAACTGGGTGCATACTCTTAAATCTTCTTACTACGAGAAGTACTACTCCTTATTTGAATACAGTGATATAGCAAGTTACAAAACACCGTACAATTGCGTCCTGATATGGCAAGGACTTTACACGCTGGCTTACCATATTGATACCGAAGTAATCAATTACGTGTTTACAAAATATTTATATAGTAATTTAATTAATTACATTTATCATAATTAAAACACTTGAATATACATTTGTTTACCCACCAAAAACTCTATGTGTGTGAGTACAATTTTGTTAAATAACTTTCAATTCGAGTTTGTTTCAACTCAACTTAAACTCTCAGGGTTTGACTACGTAAGGAGAGAAGAAAAAAAAATTAAAATAAATAACAACAACGCCACGTATTTTTACCAAAAAATACGAAAATTTAATACTACCGACAATGTTATTAGAAGAGGAAAAATTTTTTTTTAATTGAGTAACGAATTTCTTCCTAACACCGGAATCATATATACTTCCATTGTTCGGAAATTCGCGTTTCCAACAATCCTTCTGCTCTAATTCTAAGGAGTTTAGCCATCCTATCACGCTTTGGATTATAGTTTACCTGCCGAATGACACGTTAGGTCGATACCCAAGTTCCATCCTATCAGACTTGTAACAGCTCTATAATACCACACAACGAGTTACCGTTGTTATATGATCGCGGAAGAAGGTTAAAATTCGATACCACCACAACCTATGTGAACCGAATAGTGTTGTCTATTGGGCCTATTCTGATAACAAAAATGTGGTAATATAATTATTACATTGCCTTTTCATCGTGAATTCACTCCAACCTATGCTAGAATTGAGACATACCCCGTTAAGGAGTGAGTAACTACCCGATTGTGAACGTTTTACCGCCCCAATTTCTCCTATATCGCAACGTGTGAGATGTCCAATACCATAACGATTTAACCTACCTGTGAGAATAATTCGACAATGAAAGAGATTGAAAAACCCGAAAAAAAAAAGGACAAAAAATAAAAAAAATTATAATTGAAATGATATTTCCATTTATACATGACCTTATATTAATATATACACAAGGTTATTTACAACCATAAGGTTCCTAAGTTTCTTACTACCCAATGACCTACCCCAGCATGATGAGAGCTAGGTGCCTTTATACCTACCACTTGTACAAGAATTTTCTTATGCCGTCTCTTGCCAACGAAAAGAAAAGAATATGCTTGCATATTCTTTCATTGCATCTAAAATTAAGTACTTTTTAGAATGCAAATTGTTCCACGAAAATAGAAATTAGGTCTCTACTTCGGTCCCGGGCAGGATACTGAATACCTAACGCAGTTTTTTCTAATGAAAAACCTAGCCTAATTTAGGGTTCCTTGAACTACGCCCTCAATCAGTGTATCGTGTCGTGTTTCTTAGACGAATTTATATACTTATGTAACCATATTCATATATAAATTTAAAAAACATTTTTTTTTTTTAAAAAACAACCTAAGTGGCTACGCACTAGGAGAAAGTAATAAATTATTACTACCAATAATAGTCATTACAATAAATGAACTAAATATCGCATCAGTAATTTCACTAGTGTAAGGTGAGTTACCTCTTTTTTTATAATAATAACAATAATAACACAAGTCTTCACGTGCAGACATACCGGCGTCCCGGATTGTCAACACTTGTGATGACGATCCATTAAGAAAGGAATTGTATACTTCTCTAATAACAAAGGTTAAGTTATATGCGTTATAACCTCGTACCAACCACTAGGGTTCATGACGTCCTAGGGTTGTATATACAGGACAATACAATACATGTACCTCGTGAATAAATTTACAATTTTTTATTAAGGTCATCCAATGATGGACAATAATGCTGACTAAGTCATGTAATCAATGAAACTGATACATATTCGCATTTTACAACCTTATGTAGAGGACAATACAATACATGCACCTCGTGTTTAAAATTACTGTGTCATTATAATTTGTAACCAATTTCTTTTCCTACTGGTGAACTAATTTCCATACTCTGTTCTGTTTTTCTGTTTTCCTCTCCGTGTAATTCTCAGGATACGCCTCCTATAGCGTCGGTCATATTATAAGGATACCTCCTATAGCGTTTGGCATATTATAAGGATCTCTCCTATAGCGTCGTATAATTATCAGGCTATACTATAATCCTCTCGTGTTTTCAAGAGATACGTTTGCAAACGTCTATCTCCGTGTGGCCACACCGTTACGTTCAGAGAACTGTAACCTTGCCTTAGTTCACCAACACAAATGAGAAATCACCTTCCTCAAATGCCTGTGCTTCGGCAAAAAAACACATAAAAATAACACAATATCCAAAAAAACAGAACTACATTAATTATTTTAAAATTTATGATACTACAATTTCTATAAAATTTCTCTTTAAAGGTTACTCTATATTTAACAAGAATCGTTTCCAAATTCTAATAACACAGATTTTATAACACCGCTATACGATGCGTAATACACACTGACTAAGTCGCTCAAATACCTAAGTATTCAATTCGTGTGTTTACATTTTAACATTACATGTTATGAGCTAACAATTTATATACATAAAAAAATTTAATCATAACTGAATTGCTAACGACGTTGCTTCTTACTATCTTCCAAAATTTAAAACTTTTACCTGTTTGACTGATTATTTGAAATTCCTTTTTTTTTAAAAAAATTCCATGTCTATTATTTATTTACTCTTAATTTAACAATATTATCCGATGATAACTTTTTTTACTAATAACTTTTCACTATACGTCTCAGTTTAATCTCAACTTTTCTGTTCATAACTTTTTTAACTTTTGTTCACTTTACTATCATTTTGTTTAAAAAAAATTCCATTGTATTTAACTATATAAGGGCGCCATGACATTTTTCTAAATTAGCTATGTCAAAACTATACGAATTTACAATTACCTAAAGCTTACTTGAGGGGTTAATTCTCTATTTCCAATTCTTTCCTATATCACAAATTTCTTTTTTTTTTTTTTGTTCAAGATTTCACATCTTAACAATCCCACTACTTCTTGCCCTAATTCTGAGGAAGGCATTCCTATAACGGTTTGAAACCAGAATTGTATACGCGGGTACCTATGTATCCGTAGTACATTTCTTGAGTCTATTAACTCAATATCTAATATGATATAATTTCCTAACAACGATCACGTTGACATATTTGTGAATACGAGAAAAAATGAAGAAGACAATTTCTTATAATTTTTATAACCCTTTCCTTCATTACAAGTAAGACATTATTAATTGGATTCTATTCACTATTTATTTTTGTTACTAAATGACAATGACAATATCGATTTAACTGTCGTAGTTTACTTTTTAATTTTATGTTTTAATAATTTTCCACAGATGTTTTCAAAAAAAACCTATTTTATCTTTTCTATCCTGAAGTCCATTATACTGTTATTCATTCATGTAAATTTGTTGCCGAAATCATTCCTACATTCTTATGAAAAAAAACTTAATTGAAGCTAAACATTCAAATGTTCTTTATTCGAGAGATTATTCTGTTATTTTGACAAGGTTTTCCTTTAAAAATTCTTCGTTATTTTTTATTTAATACGATAATTTGAACATATGATGCTATTCACTTGTTTCCTCTGAAGTGTCTTTACCAACGATAGTTTATTTTATTATCCGCATACTACTATTTAGAGTGGGATAGTCCCGATTAAAAACAAAACATGTTCCAATACTGTCTCTATGGTAAATACCTATAGCATATACAAAATTTTATTATTAAACCTTCCTTAGATAATCATTCGAAAAAACAAGTACCTAGTAACATATACCTTGTAGTTTTGAATTTATTCTTTTAATGATGTTCTACTGTTTTTCACTAATTTATTTAATTTCCTACCACTTTAGTACGAAAGCAATTCAGATAGATTTTAAGAGACTTTAACTAACCAAAAAAAACACTTAGCCAATTATATACATTGATATACACGTTGCCTTGTTTATATACATTTTATATACACGTTGCCTTGTTTATATACATTTTTATATACAAGTTTGTTCCCTTCCCGAACGTTTATTACTTTAACAACACTGTGTTTTCTAATTTGTGAAATATGGAATATTAATTCAATGATGTACGATCTCTAACCGTGGGTTCATGACACTCATGATTTTCAAACGAAACAACATTAAACTTCTAAGAACTTTACTATTTTTAACCGATCTGTACCTAAACTTATGTTTCTTAAAAAAAACTTTTGACTGAATTTGTTTATTCCTTTTTTCTTCTAAAATTTATGTTATTAATCTACATTTGTCCTGAACTGTTCATTAATCCAATACGCAGTTAGCTACTCTGCCCTAGACAATCAACAATCAAAATTACAATTCTAATTTATTATGATGCCTCAACAATAAATTAAAACTTCTATGAAGAAAAATAACAATTGTGGCTTTAACTAATATTACAAGGGAAGCTTTCCATATTAACTTATTCTGTTATGAAAATTAATAATTTGTTGCTTTAAAATTTCTCTTTTACAACATTATGTAACGTCGTTTTCCATTTTGTGTTTTAAAACTACCTATTGAGAGAAACGAAACTAACTTTATAACTTGTACTCATTATTTATTGAACTTTTCGTTTAACGTTTATTTTATAATTCAACTTCCGGGATTCGTTAAACTCAACACATTGTTTTCGTAAAGTTAAAAAAGCCCTTTTGGGAACTACGCCTCTATCTGTCAACATTTTTCTTATTACCGACGCGTTTGCTTTCTCGAAATTTAATATTCTATCCATTATTGGTATGGTGGCCTCCATGATTATGCGTTATTATAATGAACAAAGCAAAAAAAAATTTCGGACGAATAATATAAGACGAGAGCAGTTGCTGGCAGTCGTATTTACAACTTCCTATTACAGGGGAACGGATGTGAACGAGCACAATCCGACAGTAGTTACTACCTTTTATTGGAAACAACCACTGCTCTTCAAGGAAGAAATAACGCAACTTACACAGCAGCCACTCGGAGAATTTAAAATAACGAGATTCATTACTCAATTAAAAAAAATTCCGCGCGAATGACGAACAACTCTGACTGCCGCGATAGAACGTAATAGCGTAAGACGTTACGGTAATAAGCGATGTTTAAAATACCTAACACTCGAATAGCACTAGCCGACGGACTCGCGACGTTTAGAATAATTCACACAGAACTACCGTTGTTGATGGGAGCACAAATATAAAATATTTATAGCTAAGATTACATAATTATGTTTCTAGGGAGACAACAATCGACAAGACTTCGGCCCAGTTGGCGCGCCAGTGTCATACTTCCTGGGGCCAGGGTGATACTGAAGCCACGTAGGGTCCAGTGTTATACTTCTGGTCTCCAGAAATATGTCCCTCCCGGGGGGGGAACAAGTGTTAAGCAGGCCCCCCGGGGGCAATATGCCTCGGCTTGGAAGGCTCAGCTCAGGGTCGTAGGGCTCCTCCGAGGCTGTCGATGGTTGACTCCAATGAAACAAGGTTTAGGCACAATTCAAATGTATTCAATAATGCAAGGGTGAACATTACAGGCAACCAGGTAAGCTGTTTAAGGCCTAGCATAAGAGAGAGAGAGGCACTAGAAATACTACTGAATTTAGGCTCGGAAATACTATAAGAGGGTTTAAAATCTCACGTGGCGTCGTACGGATGCAGGCAGCTTCCTACGAAGTGGAGAGATCTAGAGCAAAGCTCATAGATCGTGTCCAGGAACGGGGGGGCTCGGGGTGCGTGGGCGGCTTCTCGGCATCATGGTGGGCGGATTCGGTCAGCTTACCGAACCGGTGGGTGATACGGTGAAATAAGCGGCTATCGGCAATGTAGGCGGATTAAAAGCCGGGCGGCCAGGGCTGCCATGGTATAAAGTAGGCGGCAGTAGGATTATACAGGCGTCTGTCGTGATAGCGCCATACTGGGATCGTAAGTGAAGACTTAATTAGCCGCGTCAAAGGGTGGCATACTGCCCGACAGTACGTAGTAGTGCGTACGACTGCTCGCGCCGTTGTCTGAAATATGTCTGATGCTTCGGTGAACGGTGGCCGGAGTTCTCTGTCCGTGATGAGCGAGACGGAAGACTCGAACGTGTGCCCTATAAGGTAATGTCTTCTGCCATTGGCTGGATTTCGCGCCGTGTAGCCATATATGGTAATGTCTTCTGCCAGCCTGAGAGGGACAGCAATAATCACGCGAGAATGTACATGTACTGAGCACGTGACACACAGCTGCCTGCCGCTTGTATAGTCCGTTCGTAGAATTTATGGGCAACTCATAACAACTCAGTAAAAGTTTCACAAAGAACCATCATTAAAGTAATCCTTAAAAAAAAACCTACCTTCTCAACAGAATCACTATTTAAATTATTTCCAGTACCAAATGTCGATGACATATTTAAGCAAGCTTCTATTATTAAAATGTGTAAAGAAAAAAATAATAAAGAATATGAAGAATTTTACACATTAATGAGAAATGGAAATCAATTTATTACACCAAATTTTAAAACAACAAAAATGCACAACCATTATATTTACCAAGCTATAAAAAACTACAATAATCTTCCTTCTGAATTGCGCTGTATTTTGAACCAATCAGAACAAATAAATAAAATTAAACAATTTTTCAAAAAAACTTACATTAAAAAATAAATATTTTATACAAAATATATTATAAAATGTAACCTAAGTAAGAACTGTGGCTCCCTTATCAGGCACAAGAGCTCCTCTTTTCTGATAAGGTATACATGACCAATCATGACCTTGAATATGATATTTTGTAAAATATGCATAATTAAAATGTAACCCATGTTTTATATTAAATAAAAAAAAAAAAAAAAAAATAAAAAAAAATCTATTATATATTTGATTCTCCAGTTAATTGCGCAGACTTCCACGAAATATCGAAATTTGTGTCGAGTACGTTGTGATGATCTCGCCTTTGGGCCTACGAAATGATTCTTTTAAAATTGAGAGATCAATTTGGAATTATATTCGATTTTGTAACAGGGAATGGTGTCAGCATACGACCCTCTGTTTCCAATTCATGGGGGTGATTTATGGGTCCTTGCCACTAAATAACCACATGTGTTTACGTGGCCCAAGTGCATGAGAGCCCCGGCAAAGGCCATTCCTCACAAAACTAAGAAAGGACCCAGAATAACATTTAGAGGGATTTTTTCAGGTTCATTATCAAGTCAGGGGCGGCCGATGGATATTTGCCCGAGTGGTGACTGACTTTAACGCGAGCAGATTGGATTTACGAAACAATTATCTGGTGAATTTCCTATGGCAGTAGGAAATTGGAAATTAGTCAATAAGGATTGCTCGTTGGTGCATTTAAATATACTAGCGCGACGCGCCGATTACGGGTTGAAATATTTGACATATTTGTCAAAATAAGATTGCAGAATTCGTTAAATAGTGACGCACGCAGAAAGAACGAAAACGTGTACAGACAATGCTTATATAATGTTATTATATAACCAATAAAGTCGACGCAAGTAATTAGGATGAGTAGTGAATTGAAGTGCGCCACTGAGCTCCTCTTTTAAGCGCTATTGGGACACTTTATGACTCCGGCGCAGACAAGATTAGTTTGTATTCTGTTATCTAAAGGTTACACACAAAAAAATAGCAAACATGAAAGTTGCACTGATTTCTTGGAATTTGGGACCTAATGTGACAGAACACTATTAAAACGATTGAAATATGCATATTGGGAGATGTGTTTATCACTTAAGATTTGAAGAAGTGGAGAATATATTATTGAAACCACACAAGTAGATGGATGGGAGTCAGGGGGCAGAGAGTTGGAACAGGACAGTCAGGGAAGGAACCTAGGGCCGCGCAGACGGGAAAAAAATCATCGAGTTTTGATAAACGGCAGAATAATAATTTGGTGCGCGTAAACCGGGAATAATTCAGATAGTTATATATAATAATAAAGGAAGTCGGGGTAGAGGAGTGTTAGAGGACAGTCAGGGAGAGATCCTGTTGAGAATTAAGATCGTCAAGTTCTGAGAGTCGCGAGGAGACCAGCTCGGTGCTTCTAAATCATTTTAATTAAACAAAGAATAGTTCGTCTTTATTAAACAAAAAGAGTCCACGCGAATAAGGAAGACAGAGATTGCGGCTTGCGAGTTCATGAAGTTAAATAATATAATTTGTAAATTAAGGCGGTCAATGTTAATTTAATATCAATACAAAATGCACTTTTGGGGCGTTTGTCAGGGAGGATAAAATTTAATACAAACCGACGCGAAAGTTAGACCGAAATAATAAGTGCTTTAATTAGTGATTAATCAATCAGTGCACGAGGGATGCTGGTTTTGGATTGTGATTCGTGCATGTCAAGGTTCGTGTGCATGAGAGGGGTAAGTTTGACAAATTGAATTAATTATTAACAACATTAATGTTTGGATTTCGTACAAACTAGGGTTAAAACAATAGAATCATCATTACTCCCGAGTATTTTAATTGGTTATAATTGTTCGTCTAGCTTGTATTTTTCTAGATTTTTAAACATGTATTATAGTTATATAGCGCCTTGAGGTGTTTTCCATAAAATCGGTGCCATGTGGATCGTTCAAATATTAGTATTATTATTATGGCTGCTTTAATGGGGCCTTTAATAAGGAACCATGTCATCTAAGTCGGATGATTTAATCGGAAAATTATAACGGTAACATTTAAAAAGCTATCGGGTAATTGTCGGTAATCGTAAAAAAGGAGCGTTCCCTCCGTAAGTCGATCCGGAGCTGCCTGATGTTGACCGGCGACGATTCTTGAGACAATACCGTTGTAAAATAATAATTTGGGGTTCAATGAACTAAAATACTATTTGAAGCACAATAGACACTTTCGGGCAATAAATCTTAGACGAGAGACTTCATTTAAAAGACGGGATTTTGAAACCACAAAACAATAATAAAATCCTTTAAAAGTGCTTTGTTGGTGATCTAGAAAACTAGGTTACTGGGTATGCTCCAATACATAACGGGTAACAAAATACAGAGGTATAGAATATAGGTATAAATTAATGTGTAATGCGCCTTTGAGGTGATAATTATTATTTAAGAGTTTCGTAATAATATTTTTAAACGTAGCTAGGGGACTATATTCAGGAAGGGTTTTTTTTTGAAAAGGCATTGGGTAATTTAACAGTTTATAGAATGGTGCGTAGCATGGGCATCTTTGCTTACTAACAAAATCTGACATAATTAAATTCCCATTCCAAAAGTTTCCCACACCTTATTCCAAATTTTAGGTATCACAACAAGTCTACTACATAGGACTTTGCATAAACTTGGTTCGATATTTTTCATATAATCGCCTTTGGTTCACGGTTAGGTATATTTCTTTCGACTTAGCAAAAAACTTTCATATTGTCGGTTGAATGCAGCCGTCGGTAGGTATTCACATTTTAGCGTGATGCGCTATATCCACCTACTTAATTAACAAACTCTTTTTCTTCAAACTTAATTGAGCGGGTTACGACTCGAGAATGGACGGCGGTTGTCGAATGAATTAACGGGTCCGGCTTTCCTATTTCACCATGAGGAAGTATCTCACGCGACTTTATCGGGGGCGATGTGATCGAAATGCAGGTGGGCTTACACTATTTTTCTAATGTGGAGGCGAAGTAAGCGATGGTCGTGTCTGGTCCGAGCAAATTGGAATCCCTTGTGATCACATCTCGGTAACGTGGATCTCGTACCCGCTCTAGACTGGATTGGAAGCGTGGCCGGAGCCATTCCATGATGTCGACGTATGTACGTCACTAAGGCATTGGGGGACTTCAGGAGAACAAAGGACGTGCACCCATTTCGCCCTCCCTCTACCGCCGCTCCGAGGTACCAGCGGATAAAAGTTGTCGTCGCGGGAGGCCAGTTTGATGCAGGACGAAGATTACGATCTGGCCGGACTACCTTCGTCATGGGGGAAACGAAGTGACGAAATTTGCGTGGGCTTCACTACCTTTTAGGTTACGCTCGTGTGGGGTCTGCCTTGTCGGCGGAACGAAGGGAACATGACATATGGAATCGTTTGGCAACCGATCGGCGGTTCTTTGTTGGAATCCGGATAAGTTTTCTTAACTACTTTTGGTTTACGCTTAGGTAGGTATATTTCCTTCGATATTCGATTTAGCCAAAAACTTTCACATTGTCGGTTGAATGAAGCCGTCAGTAGGTATTCATATTTTAAGCGTAATGCGTTATATCCACCTACATAAGTAGCAAAAGTTCTTTTAACTCCATCACAATAGGAATAGGGATCATCCAGCATCAGGGTGGGAATGTACTCTGGACGAAAGGGCAGCCGGGAAAATAGAAGGGAGGGAAGCCAGATTCACGACCTGGTGCCTTTCATTCTTGGACCCAGCACCCTGGACGCCGAGCTTGACCTTCCTTCTTTGAGCTGATTTTTGAGCTTGAGGTTGGGGTACGCCTATCGTAGAGCATATGCCCGTAACACATATAGGGGAAGGTCCCAAGTTACGCTTGTGTATGTTATGCGAGAGGACGTATTTTTCATTCAAATCAAATACCGATGACCATCGCGATTGCAGGCTGGCGCATGTTTTGTAGCGTGCCTAGGAAAAACGTAATCATTATTTCTACTGGTTCGAGGCGGCGTGCTGGACGGAGAACGGGACTATTGAGGACATGAGTGACTGCCAAGGCGAGGATCGGTGACATCAAAATCTTCCTTAATTAAATTCATACATCGCCAGATCAGAGGAGAGAGCGGCCCCACCGATCTCCTGACATTGCCGATTGTCTAATCAACTTCGGTTTAATGTTTATGCCGATGCTTTAGGAGTTAATGGAACTCAAGTCATCGGCATGCTGAAGAACTTCAACATCATCATCAATCCAGAGTAGGATGTCAAGTTCCAAAACCTCGTGCCACCCACACATTTCCTGAACAGTTCCTGACATCGGCTATCACACCATTAATCGGAGCAGACCCTCATATCAAACGGTATGAGATGACCTCTCATCATCATCATCAACATATTTATAATTTGGCGGCGTAGTGGTCGATATTATTCCCATTACTACTCTATGATCCAGAAACACACATCAAACCCTTTCCCGACAGAAGGCAAAACATGTCGATTTTCATTCGTCGCTTGCGACCTTAACATTCTCCGGAGGCGTTGGAATTGGAAGCTGATTCGGCGGTCTATGACCATCACCTTATCAGTTGGGCTATGGAGGAGTCCAATTATTTAAACAGCACATGTTCTGTCTCATGTTAATCCAAAATACCTACCCGTAGAATCAAATTAACAAAATAAAACAAGCTAGCTAACTAACAAATTGCATCTAGCACTGTAAGTGTAGAATTATTGCACTCCGTACTGCTTTGAGTGTAAATCTTTTGTTAGAATATACATAAATGTCAAATTATCTTCGTGATAGCATTTTATAGAGCTGCAGAGAGTACGTGACATCGCATCGAAAGGTAGGATCTTCTCAATTCGCCGTTTGAATGTAAATTTATATATTAGATGCTAGGAGGGAAAATGCAGATTACTTCAATAAAAATAGTCGTCGATGAGCGTAGGTGTATAACAGGTGCTAGGGGAGGAAGCTGAACGAATATAGATAGATAATTAGTTAATTTTCAAGCTAGTCAGACTCAGTCATTGTTATTCGAAGCCTTGCAAATTGTAACACGCCATATCTAAAAGAACAAGGGTTTACCACAAATAAATTATTAATTAAATTGGATTAACTATACCAAACCACTCAAACAAAAAAGTACACAACGTTGTGGGGTTAATTACAATTGATTAATTGAGAGCATCTCGTCACGTTTGCATAAAAGTATTACGTGATGGGGTTGAGAAGGCGCTGCAAAAGAAATGCAGGGGAGAGACGCGAGAACGGGCGAGCTACGAGTTTTAAAGGCCGGGCGGGGTTGCGCCTGTAGCTGTAGCATCAGGGTAGCAGCATTTTGGATTCAAAAGGTAGACGTTACTTCGTAGAGGGGGGGGGGGTTTATCACAACGTTGTTATGTAAAAGTGTACCTTTTATCCTGGTACATAATAATAATAATAATAATAATATTTGGACGATTTATATAGCGCCGTTTTTGTGAAAAATCACCTCAAGGGCGCTGTACAAACTTACCATACATGCCTAAAATCTAGAAAGACTACATGCTAGACAAACAATTAAAAACAACTTATGGCTAAAAATTGCATACACCGGTTCATTGATCACCGATACGAAAATATATGTACAATATTTTGACCAATGAACGCGATGCTGCCTAAAAATGAATTAATACAGGCCCATACTTACCTGGGAGGTCGTTTGAAATTAACACTGTTTATTGTCTATTTAAAGAAATTTAGATAGAGTTCGCACGCAGAGGACATAATTGTGAACACATGTTGTTTAATCCTGAAAATATTTTAATATTAATATGTAAAATATTCTTTAATGAGTGTATTTTGGAAAGTAAAAGTAACATTTAATGGTGGGCGGTGCAGTAGTACAAGGATTTAATCTTCCGAGAGACAGATTGATGTGTAAGGATTCGAGTAATTTTAATTCAGTAAGAAAAGTGTGATTAAGACATATCATAGGCAATACAAGTATGATACTCTCAGATAGGTATATTTAAATTAAGTTAAGGATATGAGAGCCCGAAAAGGTAGGTTTTTAGTTTGGACCTAAACTCTGTTGGGCTTTTTATGCATCTTAATTCCGGAGGGAGTCTATTCCAAGCCTTAGGCCCAGATACTCCGAAAGCACGATCTCCGAACTTAGTATTTGTCTTTCGTTTGGGTTCTATTAGTCTGCCTATAGCAGATGAAGTTGCCGATCTAAGGGTTAATTGCCTCGGACCGGTATTTTCCGGGACGCATAATTCAGAGATGTAAGGTGGGGCCATTTCGTTGATTGATTTAAACACCATCCAGCACAATTTGTACTGGATTCTTTCAGGGCACTTGAGCCAGTGAAGGTTACGAAGGTGTTCTGAAATGTGTGAATATTTAGAGACCCCGGTTATGAGCCTTGCCGCTGCATTAAACACGGATTGAAGTTTGTCAGTTTGGTATTTTGGAAGACTAGCGTAGATGCCGTTACAGTAATCAAGCCGTGAGACTACGTAAGAGTTGATTAATAGTTTTGTCGCCTCTGTAGGAAGGTTTCTTCGAACTGACTTAAGTTGTCTAAGGTGAAAAAAGCCGGTGCTTACTGTCCTATTTATTTGACTTTTAAGCAAAAAGTCTGAATCTAAATTAACGCCAAGAAGTTTGACTGTTGTCTTTGGAATAATGAAATGTCTATGAAATGTTGACGTTTGTTTGTGGCCGCCCAGAGAAACTCAGTCTTAGATGGGTTCAACTTCAGCTTGTTTGAAGACATCCAACGAGTTATTGCTTCTAGGCATTCAGCTATGCGGATTTTGAGGCTATTGATTTCGTTTGGAGAGCAGTAAAAATAAACTTGCTGATCGTCAGCGTAGCATAGGGACAAGAGACCAAATGACTCGATTATTTTGGCGACATCATTTGTAAAAAGGATGAAAAGAAGTGGACCTAAAACGGATCCTTGGGGTACCCCTGAAGAAAGTGTTGCGAAGTTAGAGAGTTTATTTCCAACTCACTTACTCCATCACTCATATTACTCACAAAACAACACCAAATCAATATTTATGATGCAGAAAAACTTGTGGTAAATTAAACAAAATGTGGATGGATACGTTTTTAGATTTTCACGGCCAAAAGCATTTTCATTATTTGTTTTTGGGATGTTATGCCGTATGAGCTACCTCCTTCTTTAGCCGATGTTTCGGACAGCGTTGCAGTATCCATCATCATGGCAGATCCGACAGATCTATCGAATTTATCTAATATAATGTTTTTTTTGTTTTCACTAATTTTAGTTACAAAAAAGGACGTAAACGTAAGCCATTTTTAAAACGGTTTTATGTTCGCATGCATAATTCTTGTATTTAAAAAAATGTGTTTATTTCATATTATAAAACGTGAAGGCGTATTTAATTTTTGGAAACGTTCAGAAATATCCCATTTATTTAGATTTTATTGCAAAGCAGAAATATTTTGATCCTCTGACAAAATATGGTATTTTAACCGCTGCTGTTTTTAAATATACCTACCTATCAAACATATTTATTTTCATGAACGTGTGACGCATCGAAAACACCAATGCATCAAGCTACGAGTTGGTCACACCTGACATAAGCCAACCACTGTATTATCGCAAACATCGTAATATCTTCGTCACACGTGTAATTATTATATGTACACAAACATGTCATATTGTCAAATTACATGATTTCAAATTTGATTGAGTGAGCCACTGAGTAACTGATCACTGTCACATTAATAATGTGTCGAGGACTAGATTAAATTATTATCAAATTCTATATAGATGGATCATAACATTTCTTCTACGCTTGAACATATCATTATCTAACCATTGCATTACACTTGACAATTTGATTTACCCCCTTTTGCTCTTGCATTATAAGGGGTATTTCTCCATCACCGAGTAAAATATAGATTAGCGCCACGCATTGAGTAGCGTAGGTATACATATTTTCTCGCAATTTGGGAGGCGGTTATGGATACCGCCGCCCCGGAAACCATTTGTTGCCAATACCACTGATATGGTCGCCCCAAGTCGTTCGCTACATTTGGTGACGTAGCAGGTGTGCCCTCATGAGGTGAAGTTTGTCCGGGTCTTGGTGGTGGACGCATATGCCCACCAAATGCGTGGGAGGCCGGATCGGGCATTAAATTGCGACACATTTTTTTGTATTGAAGAATAATTTATTTTCATCAGCCCATTATGAAATTGAATCTAAATCGATTTGTAATTTAACACAATCTTACCCTTCAAAAATTCTTTAAATAATTTAGATCATCAGCAAAAAGTAGGCAAGTGGAATGTTTGATGTATTCTTGAGTGTCATCAATTAAAATTAAATATAGTAGAGGTCCCAGGTTTGACCCCTGTGGTGCTCCAGAGGATGCAGAGAATTCCCTAGACCTGTATCCGTCGATGCTTTCACACTGTTTCTTATTTCTCATGTATATGTGTAATTTAATATAATTGTACATATTTTACTTTTATTTACAATTTTTTACTTTTAAAAAAAAATTAAGTCCCGTTAAACTGATATCAGTTTGTCAATTTTACTTTCATTTCATTTTTAATTTTATTTTCTGTTTTATATTGGAGCCACTGCTAAAAACCAGCAGCTTTCCAGGAGAAATCCTGAATTGTAGCTGAGCAGTGACCTTTACATCAATAGAATCAATGATAAAAGAACAAAATGTATATTGTAAAGAAAACTATAATATCGTTTTTATTATTATTATTATTTTATCAACTCTTTATTTTGACTATAATTTTAATAAACAAATAAATAAAACTGATTTTAAATAATTTCCATGCCACGCTTGGATAGCTTCACCTTGAGTATTTGTTTGTAAATTGTACATACTATCAAAATATGTTTTGTGTGGTGTATCTGGAAAGATAGCGTACGCTAATGGGATCAATTAATCACAGATCTACAGTTCATTGTCAATATTTGACCTGGTTTCTGGCAACTTGATATTTGGTTTGCTTTACGCATATCAATTTAGGTCAAGTCTCAAGATAACCAAACTTTGCACGTTATATCTCAAGCATCCGATCTATTATGACTTTAAAAGTTGATGTATACGCTTTTTTTCACCCCAAAGCGGTAATTATTCGAAAATTATCGTAAAACAGAAATATTACAAAAATTTTCAAATCAAAGAAAGGAACTTAAAAAAAGCTTTTTTAATTTATTTTTTTAACGATTAATTAATTATAAGAAATTAATTCCCCTTACGCTGTGTGGAGGGTCTTTTAGGAAAGGAAGGAGAGGAAGGCGGGGAAGTTCTGGGAAGGAAAAGGGTATTAGGGGTGGGTAGGAATCAGGGGGGGTCAGTGTGTCTAGGAGTTACGGACGTATGAATCCATCCCTCTCACTGCAGTGCAAGTCGATGTTCCGAGAGAGTACGGCCGGAGAAGTCAAAGGGACACCCTCAACCATTCTCTCCGGCCTGCCGTGCGACTGGTGGGCAGATGCATCCACCGCCAAGATCCAAACAAACCTCACCCCATAAACCCGGGCACCCTTGCTATGTCACCCGCTATTATGTTCCCTAAGATATTTTCGTCAATCACATTGGTACGTGCTTGCATAATATCTAACTTTTTCTACCGCCAGAGTTTGGGTGAGCGAATCCCACCAAGAGCTTTAAAATCGGAATATTCAATGTTACGATAGTTGCATTATCGCCGGTGTGGTGTATTATTTAAGTGCGCACCTACAAATCACAAATTACAAATTTTGGTTTAATATATTAAGCACCTCCGGCATCGGGCATATTTTGTCAGAAAGTCAAAATATTTTCACTTTGCCATAAAATCCAAATAAAAGGAATATTTCTGAACGTATCCGAAAACTAAAAACTGTTTGTGATAGGTAAAGAAATATGATTCAAATTTTATAATTTAATAAAAATAAATTAAAAAAATATTTGAAATTTAAAAAAAATCAATGCAAACATAAAAAGTTTTGGAAATGGCTCATCTTATGTTTTTTCTAACTTAATTAAAAAAATAATAATATTAACACGCTCATATATCATTAGTTGTGATAACTCTACTGTTTTGTCAATAAAAATTTCCAAAAGTTTCACAATTTTTTTTCAAATTGGTGTACATTTTAATTATTGTGGTTATCTTTTAGATTCGTGATAATTTAATATTCGACAGCTGGCGTGGTCTAGGGGTAAGGCTATTGACTCACAATCCGAAGGTCGCGGGATCGAATCCCGGCGTAGGCAAAGTAATTTTTCTTTGAATAATTTGTGTTATTCCACAATTAATTAATTAAAAATAATATATAGCATATTTGCAGCACGTTTCAGAGTGGAAGACACTCTTAATATCGCCCTGGTGTAATATCACCATTCAGAATTGAAACGTTGCTTTAAATGGTGTTAGCCATGTTTGGTGACCAGATCTGAATAGCCAGGTACTTACCCAGCTTCCTTTTCCACATTTCCTTCCCCTCCCTACTACCTTCAGCCTCCCAACATTCCACAATTGGGGATGCATAGTCTCACTGACTCCAGACGTGAACAGCTGGGACTCTTGTGAGGTTCATATAAAATAAAATAAATACTTAAATGATAATATACATAAACGCGTGGTGTTTTTCTTTCTAAAACTAATATTTCTAACCGTGGTAGTAAGGGAGACACAACATAATATGAGATCTATTTGAGTTGTTCCCAAAACAAACAAATTATGATTTGGGGTTAATAAGAGAAAATTATTAATATACTTTTTAGGACGCGAGGTCTACTGTTCACAGAACTACCAATGTAAACATCTCATTAACTTTTCCAAATTGCTTAGGTCATAGGTTCTCAACCTTATTTGTATTAAATTATTTATTATACCTTTTTGTTTAGCAAGTTAAAAAAACAATTAATTTGTATTTTAAGTAACGGGTTGCTACTTAATTCCTTATTGTAGGTATGTATGATGTAGTATCAATTCTTAATATTAATAAAACACGTAAGATGATAATATTACATAATAAAAAAATAATAAAAATATGATATCATCCAATTTAATATAGATCTGAATGTAATGGAATATTTCGGTTCAATTTTCAAATACCGAAATATGTAAATTTACACACACGTGATAAAAATTATTACAATACTTTTTTTTTTAAAAAGAAAGACAAACATTTCTGGATTACGAATAACCCAACAATGTTTGAAAATCTCCTACTACCACCACAGAAAGCCGAAAATGTTCCTTGTGTTGTGATGGAGGACTTAGCCAGCCGAGGAATCGAACATGCGACGCCTGAGTGGGACCCAAGTGCTATGCCCACTCAACCACTGACCGGTTAATACCTAACAATAATTAACCAACATAAAATTTTTCTTTGCTTTATGTCTTTATATGTTTTTTTTGTCTTTTTAGACAATGTTTTTTTTTACCTGTCCTCACTTTGTCATCTCTACGCCCCCTAATTTTCTCTAGGTCTTTTACTGCCCCCCTAAAAATCTCAAACGATTACAAGGGGGTGTTATCGCCCACGTTGAGAACCA
The DNA here is from genome assembly GCA_917563855.2 of Limnephilus lunatus. NCBI lineage: Eukaryota > Metazoa > Arthropoda > Insecta > Trichoptera > Limnephilidae > Limnephilus > Limnephilus lunatus. The sequence goes on from OU830599.1 coordinate 57,911,800, forward strand.
ATGGCTTTGGTGTACTCACCTAAAACTTTCATAGAACTGTTCTCCATAAATGAAAGCCGATAAAACTTGGTGCATCTACAAAGTTGGATGTTGTTGAATGCTTTGATACTCTGAACTTTCCCGAGGAATAATTATTTTTCGCCTTGTACCATTAATTGAAGAAGTTTACCTTAATTATGTTCTCGGCAGACGGGAGGGCGGACTAGAAATAAAAGTGAATGCAGGAAATTCAATTAATAGTGTACTAAATGCAGCCGTTGCACCTGAAAAACTGTTAAGGAGAGGAATGTAACAAATCGATGGTTTTGTACTAACCACAGTTGTTGACACTCTATTGCACAGGAGAATTACCACCATTGGCGAATGGAAATGGAAATGGCGTTCGACCAGATCTGATTAGCTAGGTGCTATCAAACCTTCAGCTTCCACATCTCCTTTTCCTACTAACCCGCTCCAACCTCACAACATATCAAATTTGGCAGGCATTGTCCTACAAACCCCGGACATTTGGGACTCTATTCATTTTATTCACGCATATGAAATGAATACAAATTATGTAGATCCTTGAGACAATTAGGCGTATTTTCCAATTAACGAATTATTAAAGAGATAATACAAACCGAATATAATGCAAAAAAAAATTAGATAACATCGAATAGAATTTTTATTAATATTATTGAACACAAATTTTTTTTTAGAACAACTCTTCTTTTAACTTTTGAAGGTTATTCCCATCAATGAAATATATCATTCAAGAAGAAGATAACACTAATAAGATAAACGAAAATATCAAAGAGAACAAAACACAGAAAAATAGAAAAAGATAACTGTCGCAACTGGAATACAAACCCAGAACCTCTCGTCTAACCGGGATGGGCACCTTTACCGATTTTATTTTGATATGGAACTTATATTGACGTTTTTATAAAAGTCTAAATAAATATTCCATTTTTTATAAGAACAACTCTCTTTTATAACTTTTAAAGGTTATTTCTATCAATAAAAGAAGAAGATAACACTAACAATCTAAACGGAAATATGAAAGAGAACAAGACACAAAATAATAGAAAAAGATAACGGTCGCGACTGAGAAACCTCTCGTCTAATATATTTTCGTTTAGATTATTAGTGTTATACCCTGATGTATGGTAGTGAGGCATAGAACTGGAAGAGGAAGGATGAAAGTAAACTGAATGCTGTTGAAATGAGATCCATGAGGCGTATGTGTGGTAAAAAATGTATGATCGTATGAGAAATGTGGTTATCCGCAAATAATATAAGAAATGATGTAAGCATAGTGATTAAGATTAAGAAAGGGACCCTTAGTTGGTTTGGGCATGTAGAGCAAATGAACGAAGAAAGTAGGGTAAGAAGAATATACGAGGCAAATGTAAATGGTAGAAGAAGTCGGGGACGCCCGAGGAAGACATGGCACGATCAAAAACAGATACTTGAGTCGGGCCATGTCAAAAGTCAGAATAATAGAAGAGAATGTATGAGAGGATGTACCTTCTGTTTGGTATATATCTGTTCCTTTCCCAAAGTTCCTCCCCACCTACATACTTCCTTCATTCCTATACTGAGTCTTTTTCTTACGATTGACATTGCAAATCAGTGCGGCGACAACTTCCAAACGAGCAAACAGCGTATTATCAGTGTATATGTGTATTATTTGTATCAAATGCTAAATTACAAGTTTATTAAAAGTCTTAAAATTCTAACTGTTGGTGAACAAACAATATGTGCACAGTTTGGAACATTTATTGGAATGTGAATTCTTATGAGGACACCATCGAACCAGCCTGCTACATTATCCAACAGTGCGTTACGCTTCCTTAATTTCCCACCTTCTAAGAAAGATTATAAAAACACCTTCAATGACTAACATTGCTTAATAGAAGGATCACACCCCCACTCACCACGCTCTCCAACATTTAGAAAGGTCTGTTTATTTATTATTACATACTTATCCCTATTTTATAAATAGTAACACATACACACCACTGGTAACTCTTTGCTAGTGTAGCTGATGCTTTTAACCCCACAGGCCTCGGGCATATTTTTTCATAAGGTCAAAACATTTCCATTTTACAATAAAATTCTAATAAATGGAATATTTGTGAACATATCTGAAAACTGTTTTTGAAAGCTGATAAAACACACTGACATGTAAATATAAAAAAAGTTTTAGAAATGGCTCACTTTACATTTTTTCTAACTAAAATTACTAATAACGTGATGAAAAAAAACACACACACACCCATTTTATTAGGCAAAGTACCATAAACATTATCGTCACCTCACTATTTTTTTTTTCAAATTGCAATCGGAAATTTTGGTTTTATAAGGTATACATTTTAAAAATGTATACCTTTATTTTGTGGTTAAATTTTAGATTAGAATATAAAGTTGAATGATAGATAGTAAGGGAAACACAACGATTTCTATGAGGCCTACATGAGTTGTTCCCAAAAGTGTACAAATAAGCTTGAGGGGTTGCCCCTTTTGAAGTATAAAACTGTACTTATTTTACATTTTAGCGCATTCATTCGTTTACTTTGTACAGTTTGGCAAGAAAGTGTAGAAAATAAATGATGGCGCTGCGATCGTTTTTTAGGTTTTTTTTAAATGGCAACACCAAAATGGCTCATAAGACAATGAATGTATGTTTTTAAAAACACTTCGGCCAAAATGCATATTTCATATCATATTTGTACTTTCAAAAATTTTGCACAAAAAACTGGAATTTAATAGAAGTAAAATAAAACAAAAAAAGTTTTAAGTGGGCATTTATTTAAATATAAAAACGTAGGTACTTAAATTTTTGAGTCTATTTAATTCAACACCCGACATTATTGTCTTTGTCCTCATGTGATTCTTCTTCTTCCGTATCTTCACCTAGTGCATAATATTCTGCCTCAATTGTCATCACTTGTTTGCAACAATTTTCCCAATCATTAGCACTTTTATGCTATTATTATTATTATGCTATTTTCCGTTTTCCCGGTGTTTCAAATTTTCCATCTGCCTTTTCCCCTTCCTTGACGATTCATCTTACCGTTGATTCAGATTTACCTGTGTGTGGAAAACATCATTAAAATTATTATTCTATAGAAGGGAGCTTAAAAAAACACACTTGATAATATTCATTTAGAAAGAAAGAAAGAGAAAATTATGAAAAAAGTAACTTTTCTATGAGTAAAGAAGTTGCATATTATTATTATTTTTTTGTTAATTGAGTTATTCCCCTTTTCTTGTGGCCTAATATTAACTGTCAAATGAAAGTGTCAAATTCGGATTTTTAAACATAACCTCAAATCAGATTGTAATGGTTATAATCGCTCGAAAATTGGCATAAATCTTGTAATACTAATAAAATTCATTTAAAGAATTTCTGTAGTTCGTTTGTAAACATCTTACAAATTATCTATCTCTATATTCTATCTCACTGCTACGCTGATGACCAACAAGTTTACTTTTACTGCTTACCAGAGGAAGTAGACAGTCTAAAAACTCGCATAATTGAGTGTCTAGAAGCAATTACCCGCTGGATGACCTCAAATAGATTGAAACTAAATCCGTCAAAGACTGAGTTTCTCTGGACCGCCACAAGCAGACGTCAGCATAACATTGATAACTCCCCAATAACCATTTCAGGAAGCGACATCACTCCAAAGACGTGTATAAAACTACTGGGTGTCAATCTGGACGCTGATTTTTCCCTTAAAACTCAAGTGAACAGAACCGTAAGCACGGGGTTCTTTCAATTAAGGCAAATTAAAGCAGTAAGGAGAAATCTACCAACAGAAGCGACTAAATTACTAGTCAATTCGTATGTTATTTCACGTTTAGATTATTGCAACGGAATATATGCAAGTCTTCCAAAATATCAAATCAACAAATTACAATCCGTTTTCAACGCTGCGGCAAGACTTATCACCGGCGTATCTAAATATTCCCATATTTCAGAGCATCTCAAAAATCTTCACTGGCTCAAATGTCCTGAAAGAATCCAGTTCAAGCTCTGCTGGATGGTATTTAAGTCCCTTAACGGAATGGCTCCGGCATACTTATCGGAATTGTGTATTCCAGAAAATTCAAATTCTCGACAGTCAACCCTAAGGTCGGCAGCGTCATCAGCTGTTGGAAGGTTAAAGGAACCAAAGCGCACACCAGATACTAAGTTCGGTGAGCGCGCTTTCGGAGTGTCGGGACCTAAAGCCTGGAATGGACTGCCACATGACTTAAGAACGATCACAGACTCGGCAGAATTTAGAGCTAAACTTAAAACCCACCTTTTCAGACAGTCGTATCCATAAACTCAAATTCTTTCACCTTCACATTCAATGCCCGCGACACTGTAAATAACTAACCTAAAAATGTAGGGGAAAAAAAAAAAAAAAAAAAACTATTGGTAAGCGTTTTTAAAGGTCATTTCAGTAACATTCTCCAGCCCTAAAGAGTCCTAAACTCTCCAGTCTTTTAAAATACATATTTTGATATTATCAACTCCACTTTTGCCACCAATCTTTTAAAATGTAATTCTTATAGTGATGGGGGTAGCAATGCAATGTCCAGTGTTTTAAATATAATACCCTCCGCGTGCAAAGCCGTATCTTTTCCAAGCATAAACTTTCTAATTAAAGTGTTTATCAGAAGTGACCTGCAGGTAAGTATGTTTCTGTATCCATTTGTAAATATTAAAATTAGATAGAACCTAAGAATTATGAATAAATTGTACAGCGCCCTTGAGGTGATTTTTCACAAAAACGGCGCTCTATAAATTATCCAATTATTATTATTATTATTATTAAAGCAACGCCTTTATGAATCACGGTGAATATATTATGTGTTATAAATAATTTTTTTTAGAACCTTTAACGACAAATCTTTTGGAAGAAAGAATGATAAAATCGTATTTTCGATCAGATTTTAAAAGACAACATGGTGTCAGGTAGAGGTCCCTATTCGTGAGTTCATTTTATCGGTGATACAACATCATAAAACGGGAAAATGATATTTCGTGTATCGTAAAAATACATGTGTTTTCGACGTGGAAAGGTGGAAAGGTGGAAAGGTTTTGACATACAAAACGCTGAAATCACGTCTAGCAATGAAACTTTTTATAGTTCATCACACCACCAAGGTTTTGTTGTTTTCTATATTAAAGTGTTCAGTCAATTTATATTTAATTTATGTATATAATACTACCCGGCATCACACGAGATTCAAATCTCTGTTTCAGATCCACATCTTTAATACTAAAGCCGTTGATGAAGAATTGAAAAATATGAAAGACAGATATTTTGTAGGGTATTTCAAATTATCAAAGAAATATGTAATACTGACGTAAATTCAATAAAAAAAAGCTATGCAAATTTTACAATGCAAGAGTTTACCTAATTTTTTCTGTTTTATAAAATACTTTTATTTTTATTTACATTAGCTCCACACAGAAGGCCCTGAGGCTAAAATTCCTTCAGGGCCTTTGTCATCTTTGGGAAGCTGTGTGGAGGGTCTTTTTAGGGAAACAAAGGACAAGAAGTTCTTTTAAAAAAAGGGATGGGTAGGATCTAGGTGTCAATGTGTCCAGGAGTGTCGGACGTATGAATCGATGGGGTCAGCCAGTATCTTCCAATCCAGGCCGGAACGCAGTAGGCGGACAAACGCATCCGCTGCCAAGACCTAAACAATGCTCACCCCATGAACTTGGGCACCCCTGCTAAGTCACCAAACGCAGCGAATCAATAAGTACAGAGTTAGGAGTTAGGAGAAATCTAATAATGAACTTTCGTCCACGATTTGTAGGGGATCGTTACCACTGAATTTATGTATGTAATTTCAATGTTTCTGACGACATGTGTTGGTATAAATATTATAAAATATGATTAAAAAATAATTTATTATACATCACTGTAACTGCGCAATCGCTTTTTGAGGTAGGTTTTCCTGCAGGCTCTCGTAATCTTGTAACTTTCATGACTTCCAAACTCAAAGTTCGAGATATTTTACTGCTTCATACGGAATCCGTTTTCAGTCTCATTGTGTTTTGTGTGAATTCGAAGACATACATAAATAAAAAAATAATTTCCCGTAATTATCACTTTATTGTTTAATAAAATTCTTACACTCCCATACTTTCACATAAGTAAACAACAACCCAACATTCATAAATTTTTACAATATTGACAAACTTTATTAAATTCCCAAGTACCTATCCGAGAGTTCAATATCAAATAAGTCCAATAAACTATATGGCCCTTAAATGATATTGAAATCATCGAACTCAACATTTTCTAAACATTTCAATAAATTTATTTTATGATTTCAGAGGATAGATTATGAAATTCACAAATAATAATATGCGAATAAAACTCAGCAAATTGAAAATACCAGTCAAGATTTTTGATTAAATATTTGAATATTACTCCTACATTGTGTTTAAAGATGAAAAAAATATTTTAGAAGACGAGAATGTGATTTAAAATATATTTAAATAACCAATGCTCGATTCCCACTCGATATATTATATGGTATATTTCGTAGAGCGAAAGTATCTTTGAGTTTATACATATTGTATAGAAAGACTTTTCTCGCAGATCTATTCCATGATATATGTATGAAAGAATTGATGAGGTGGGATCCCATATTAGGAGCTATATAAACGTATTAAAAAATTTAATAAACCTATAAAATTTTATTAATCTTCGATTTCATTATGCAATTTAATATATATGAACATGTACACAGTAATATTAAAATGAAATTGGAAAACATTTTACTAAAATCATCATAATTTTTTTTATTAATTTGTCAAAAATATTTTTTAAACCTCTGAAGAAATAAACACATTGGTGAGGATAGGAACATGCCTATATATAATATTATAAACTTCATACCATTAATCCACCATCAAAATCTCATAATACAGTTAGATATCGCATTCAATTCATTTTTTTAAATAATACGTTGTTTAAACCAAACATTTTTTTCATTAAAATTCGAGTCTTATAATGGAATCTGCTAATATTTACAAACTTACAAAATCTTACCTACTCCAGTGTTTAATTTATTTTTATTTTTCTAAAGTAAATAATGACTTCATTAAAAAAATTAATTAAAAATGTTTCAATGAAAAACTCTGAATTAAAAATTCCAGAACAATTATTTACTCCAAGGATATTTTCTCCAATGCCTTTTCGAAAAAATAAACATATTTATTTAACGCAATATTATTATTCAGCATTCTTCGTAGCCTTAATTTGAAGTGCTTTTTAAGATTAATTTGTTTACCAAAGAATAAAGACTGTGTAAAATATGCTTGAACGAAACATTTGTTGCAAATATTGGAATAATGTTATTAAGAATCAGTTAAAAATCATTTGTTTAAATCCCAGTTGCGTGTTTTTTTAATAACTGGTGTTTTAATAGCGATGTATATGTAAACAATACAAGTGGTAGATTTTAAAATACCTGAACTGCTGCTTACAACTGTGATGCAGTCAGTGCTACAAGCTGTCGATTTTAAATGCTTTTAACAGCCCGTGTATTCTCTGCCTAGTGCGTTTTATATTAAATTGTTGTTCATAAATACACCTTTAGTAAAAATAGAAAGCAAAACGTATGTTAATCGAAATGGATTGAAATATCATTGGAATAACCTTTTGAAACCGTGGTTAATAAATATGGTTTTTCATCAGTATCTATAAAATGAAAACTGGATGTACTTTGTGTTATTTTTAACTCCCGTATTATCCGATACACTTAAGAAAGAATATTATGAACGTATCACTAAGTCTTTAGTATTTATGTATAAAGTCCCTGAGATTAGAAGCAGTACGTTCTTGAGACATCGCACATGCTCCGGCCATCTTCATGTCACCCGTAGTAATACTGGGCATTGGAACATCTATTTAAACTTCTTGGACTGACAACGATATCCGTGGGTTGTTGGTTCATGTTCATCTGGGCCGGAATACCTCTGCGCAGAGTTCCTGTTTCAGGGATTCTAGGTAATGTGCCCATAGTACCCATGCTTACAATGTATTCATCGGGTTGTCCATACATATTGGCACCACTACCCACGTAAGCTGCGTTCGATAAAGCTCTCCCGTAGGCAGCTTTTTGTGCCAGAGACACGTCGGAAAATGCCGGAATCCTTTCTGGTTTTAAGGAAGAATTAACAGCCGCTATTGGCAGTGCAGTGGTCATGTCGATATCACCGTCAACTTCGGATATGTTGTCTCCAAAGCCGTTGGGTAGGTCGGTTGTGGCGGATATGTCGGGTACTTTGGCTTCTCGTTTTGAACTGCGATGGCGTACTGCGCAGTGGACGATACCGAGGCAAGCGCACAGCAGGATGGAGGCTGCCACGCTGATGATGATGTAGAGATAAATGCCTTCCGTGAATTCTGAAACAAAAATATAATGTTAGTTTCAAAGTCATTCAAAAATGAAAACATCGATTGAAGAGTGCTATTCTGTTGTTACCAATTTTTTTTTTTCGAATGAAAATCTATAACTTTCAGCACAAACAACAGATCTAATGCATAGTCCTATCTCAAAAAAATCCTTTAAATATCTCTTTTGGTCACATTTGTGGTTCCCGAGATATATATTATATTCTATTTCTCTAGGTATACTCCCTATTTTTAACAAAAATATTTTTAATCATTCCTGAAATGTTGAATAAGGATTGGATTTGACTTCGTTTGAGTTCTGTGATAAGATTATAATATTGGTCTAATCTATCTATCTATATAAATAAAAATGAATTGCGGAAATGTATGTACGCGCATAACTTCCGAACGACTGCACCAAATTGGATAATTATTTTTTTATGTGTTCATTATAGTCAGGACAAGGTTTGTATAAAACTACTGGTGAGCTCTGGCATTATGAAATTTGTAGAACAAAATTGCAATAGGTGGCACGCGAGCTGTTTGAAAACTGAATGTACCGGGAATGAATGTATGGAATGCGGGAGGTGGGAGGGGAACTCGGGAAGAAGGTTCGCCAGGAAGGGGGTAGGGGGTTCGCCGAAGGAGTGGAGGGGAACCTGGAAGGGGGAAGGGAACTCGAGAGGGGGGTTCGCGGGACGGGGTAAGGGGGGAGTGGGGAGAGGGAAGGTGGAGGAGGCGGAGTGGGAACGCGTGAGGGGAAGGGGATGCGGGAGAGAAAGGGGAGACGGAAGGGTACCGGGACGAATGGGAAAGGACACGCAGGGAAAAAAATTTCTTTATTAAATGACATAGCAACGCATGCCGGGTACCAGCTAGTGTCTAATAAATTTAAATTGTTTCGAAAAACTATTTTCATGTTAACATTAATATCAGTATGTTTTGCATTTGATGTGCGAACGGCTCCTTGTGTTCCACTGAATGTATATCTGTGCTACGAGTCTGCTCCGTGTTTCTTCGACGTGATGGAAATGATTTCCAATCCCCTATTTACAGCATCCACTATTAATTAACTGCCCACCTGTCCCCCGGCGAAGGTAGGGGAAGATGGGGCTAGTTGGAAATAGTAAAATCAGGAAGCATTTGAAAAATATAATATCTTTGAAACTTAAAATCAAATAAATATTTTTTGACCTGGTTATGAGATAATAATATACTGTCGGATTGACATGGAAATAATTTATTTTTTATTTTTGATTCAGCTTTTATGATAATCGAAAGTTTTTTTTGGGATAAGACTATATATTGTATTTATTTATTTTATTACTTTATTGTAATTTGTATGTTTGAAGATCCCTGAAACAGGAACTCTGCGCAGAGGTATTCCGGCCCAGATAAACATGAACCAACAACCCACGGGTATCGTTGTCAGACCAAGAAGTTTAAATAGATCTATGAAATAAAAATTTAAGTGCTGAAGAATACTTTATTAGACTAGAATATTCTGTACTAAGGGGAACCTGCGTTTTTTGGGGAAAAGGTTTACAGAGAACTCAATGGTATAACTTCATAGTTTGGGTATTGTTTTTGCAGTAACTTCTATGATGATGTTTTTGATATACCTACTATACTATTTCGATAATTCTTTAAGCCAAGATTTAATGAAATTGTTGATATTTTTTTTTCAATTTAATTGATACTGGGTGGGAGGTTATTATGGAATTTTACAGCTAAAAATCAGAGCATCTTTGACCAAGGGTAGTAAACTTGTAATACTCTGAGGTATATGAAACTTGCTCCGGTTTGTTTGTTTGCTCTGGTTATCATTCTTGCAATATGAATGATAGGAAATCATATTTATTAAAACAGTAGTTTAACGATAGTATATTGAAAACTTTATTTAAAAAAAGCACTAATAAGTAAAATCTATGTCAGTTCTTTATTTGCGTTCAGCTCTGAAATTGTAAATATGTCCTAAAGCAGCCTAAATCACGATAATTTCAAAACCCAGTTCAATAAAGAAATATTTTGTTATTATTTTAATAAGTCTAGTTTTAACTCCATATTTTGTTAACCCTAGTTCTAAATACAATATTTCTGGGTTATAAGTTAATGATGCCAAATGGTAATGAATCTCTCCCTTCATATTTCATCAACAAAAATGAGTCAAATTCGTCAAAATTATGTAGTAAAATCAGAAATATATATTAATCCGCAAATTGTTAGTTCAATAGAGAAACACGTCATATTTTTTCCCTATTGAACTATGTTAAATACGTCCCAACTGTAGCCATTTACAGTTCAATGGGAAAACACTTAACTTGTTTCTCTGCTGAAAATTTTAATATTTTTATACTGAAAACAATTAAAATTTTAGGAATTCTGTAGAAACTAAAAATCAAATTTCAAATACAAAAACAGCTCGCGTGCTATCTATTTTTTTCTACAAATTTCATAATGCCAGAGCTCATCAGTAGTTTTATGCAAACCTTGTCCTGACTATAATGAACACAAAAAAAAAACAATTTGGTGTAGTCGTTCGGAAGTTATGCGCGTATATGCATTTCGGCAATTCATTTTTATTTATATAGAAATAGATAGATTAGACCAATATTACAATCAAATTTCGGGATTGATTAAATTGGAAGTTCATTGTATTAAGTAAGTAAGTAAGCTAGCTATTCCAGATTATAATTTCTGTGGTCTAGAAGTGGGAAATTTAGATAACATATTTTTTGGTTATCCACCTCTAAACAAATATTCCATCTTCTGTTAAGCTTTATCTAAATATATATTTTTTTTCATTTAAGTAAATATTTTAGATTCGTATATTAAGATCACAGGGGAGATACGAACCGTGCGAATGTGTAGGTATACGGATGAGGCTTTAGAATGTTATTTTTAGTTAAGAGGAAAACAAATACACTAAGAATTAAAAAAAATATATAAATATAAAAATACATACCGCATTTTATATTTTATTTAGAAGTATCTACATATAATATATATTTTCAAATCAAATATTAAAATATATTCAGTCACCTTACATGATAAAATGATAACTACAATATAATTAATTAGCTTCCGTCGGCTTAGTATCCATTATTTGTAAGAAACATTATTGGACAATATTGTTCTTTTAAAATATTAATTTGTGTTATTCTTATTATTTTCAAAAAAATATATCTTCAACACAGACCTAAGTAGGTTAAGTTAAAATGTACACAACGATACTAAGTGAAGGAATAATAAACAATACCTCAGCCGTCACCAACTTCTTCTAACATTCTCTTCCACGTCATGTAATACACTCCTTACACTCCTTTTCTCGTTCTTCCACTCTACTTGCCCAACCACCTAAGCATCCTTTTCTTTACCTTAGCAATTACGCTTACATTAGCCTTGCATTACCTGATCTACACAGTATTTACACGGTCGTATGTTTTTACATAACCCACACCCTAGGGATCTCATTTCTACGACATTCAAACTACTTCCACCCTTTCTCTGTTAGTTTTATGCCCTTCCGTCCACGAAAAATATGATTTTCTAAAAAGAAACTATGAGTTTTATCTCTATCGAAGTGAGATGCTCAAGGGATTTTTTTTTTTTTTTTTAAATTTGTTTTAGATTTTTTTTAGAGAAAAATGTGTCCTTACTGGGGTATCCCGTTCTAAGGACATATTGTACAAGTTTTTTTTGTTTGAATATATGTAAATACCAACGTTAAAATATTACAGATGAAAATAATAAAGTTGAATCTAAAAGAAAGTACAATACAAGCATTAATCTTTGTTAGGTTGCAAAATTGTATCTATATTCTTCCTGGATGGTCAAAGTTTGGGTGGAAATAAATAGGAGAGTGATTACTTTTTAATTAATCTTTAAAAACTATAGCATGAAAGTGTCGGTAACCATAGATATGACAGGTTAATAAGTTACAAACATGTTTCATCTACTATTATGCAATAAAATTTCATAATAAGTTTTCAATTCCAGTTTTCTCCAAATTAGGTTTTTGAGTTGTTATCATATCGAACTGTGTTAACAATTTTAACTACTGAGTAACTCATCAAATTAATATATTAATCGATATAATATAAGGTAGTAGCTGCCATTTTTTTTTCCAGAAAACATTTTATTTATTTATTTTGAATTTCACGCCCGGCTGGGCTTTTACATGCATTTTTTTTAAAACAAAGAACATCTAAATCTAAATGTGCATAACAACAAAAAAAAAATCATAAACAAAACAGAAACAAAAATAAAATCAAAATCAAAATCAAAATCAAAATCAAAATCAAAATCAAAATCAAAATCAAAATCAAAATCAAAATCAAAATCAAAATCAAAATCAAAATCAAAATCAAAATCATAATCAAAATCAAAATCAAAATCAAAATCAAAATCAAAATCAAAATCAAAATCAAAATCATTATCAAAATCAAAATCAAAATCAAAATCAAAATCAAAATCAAAATCAAAATCAAAATCAAAATTAAAATTAAAAATCAAAATCAAAATCAAAATCAAAATCAAAACCAAAATCAAAATCAAAATCAAAATCAAAATCAAAATCAAATTCAAAATCAAAATCATTACCATATCACAAACAAAAATAGAGTAAAAAACAAATTGAAATAAAAACAAAATATCCCAGCATGCAAGATGGAAAAACTGTAGACTGGGAAAAGTTCAATACATGTAAAATAGTTCGAAACAGAGCTATGCAGTTGGATTAATTAAATTTGTGGTTCTTCTTTCTGATATAAATTCTACTGTGAATTTTTTATATTTAGTGAATGATGTGTTAAATTTGTCAACCACATCTTTATAGTTATTATCCAAATTTTGTATACGGCGAACGGGGGTATACAATTATGATTCTGTGTTGGAGTTGTCACAATAGAACGGTAGATACCTACTGCATCGATGTTGAATTGCAAGGTATATGGAAAGAAATCAAGTATAATAGTTCAGGGCTGTAAATTATTGCATTTATGATATTATGTAAACACGTTAGGTCATATACTATTCTACGTTCGGATAATTTTAATAAATTAAGTTGACATAGTACATAATCATAGTTGATACATTCCCTTGTAATACACATTCTGAAATTAATATATCTTAAGAATTTATTTTGAATTCTTTCTATTGTGAGTGAATGACTAGCATAACTAGGTGCCCATACTGTCGAGTTGTACTCGATTTGACTCCTAACCAATGAAATGTACAATTTTTTAAAGGTTTGAATATTTTTAAATTAGCTGCAAATTCTCATTACAAAACCCAACATTTTTAAAGCTTTATTTGATGTAATTTCGATATGATTTATAAATTTCAGTTTTTGATCAAAGTTTACACCTAAATCATTCACCTCGGTTACAGCTGTTAGTACTACATCATTAATGGAGTATTCATAAATTATTGGATTTTTTACTCTATGAAATCTCATAATAAGGCATTTACTTAAGACATTTACTTGCGTTTACCATAAATTTAGAAAAAAAACTTAAAGCTTAAACCCTAATTAACCCACATTTTGTCTAAGTATTGCTCTCAATTTTATTAGAGTTATAGGTACATTTCCCACCCTCGATCATCAAAAACCACTTATTTATAAAATTTGATTTGGCACTTAAGTCACTACCAAATTTATTACGTATTTAAAGTATACAATATTATTAATGACAATGACATGATATATGGTAGTTGAAGTCCCTTGCAAAGTACGGCAAATCCAGTCATTATAACGTGTAACGCTTTGGGTTCGCAAACTTTATGGCCTTACATAATATTATTTATATTTACAACACCATAACGCCCATAAAATGTAATAACTACCCAACTATCATATTAAGATTAAAACGATTATACTAAAGGACAACCACAAATTTATGAAACTGCCGCACCGGTGCCAAAATATATCACATAAATACTGAATATTCTCTCAGTTTAGTGATTTATTAGAAAGCAAAGAAAACAGTTTTATAAACACATAAAATCTACTGTAGAGAAAATGCTTAGAAGTGAGTTCTACACTGATTTCAATGAAAATTATGGTCACCAAATAACCAGACAGATGTTAGTAGTTCGAAAGATGTTTAAAAAAGTTAATTGAGCTTATTCGGGAGCACAGACACACCCACAACACATTGCTATCCTTCTACTCTTCAGTGCTTACAGCCTAATAATGTCCGTAGCATAAAATATTACCCTTGATATTTTTTAATTTATTAGGTTAATATAATCAAATGAAAATAAATCACTTTCATTTGTTTTCATTAAATTAATATGACGCAAAAAAAAATATTTTTGCAATTATTGAAGAAGTTTTTTCAATACGATGGTATGAAACGCAAAATCGTCTGTTTATTGTTTTTAGCAACGAATTTATTAAAACCTTCACGTTACGAATTAAAAAAAAAACTTCCTTATGGTTACAAGATGACACGCCAGCGTTACCTTAACCCTTCTAATCACAGGAGACCCAAGTTGTCCCAAAACATCATATGCCGTTATAATAACAAGAGACCCAGATTGTCCCAGAGCGACCGTGCATTATTAAAAGTTATATATCTCTCTTCCTGTCATGCGAATATTTGTGATTTCTTTTATGTTAGAGAGCCAAATAAATAATGCTTCTCATTGTATTAGGATTATATGAGCTATGTTGTTGAGATATTTTACAAACCCGATCATAAGTGATGGTTTTATTTCGAGCCAATTTTTGACGTAACAAACATTTAATTTTAAAATAAAATTGTATGAAAGTGATAAAAAGTGAGGTGACAGTTTTATTAAAAATTTTGTAAAAAAAGGGAATCTGTATTTAAAATTTTAAGTTTATTATATTTTAAGTACTTTAATTCCAATATTCGCAGGTATACATTTTTTAGCTAATTTGCATTTCCAATATCAAAATTTTAATATTTAGAAAAAAAAAAGTTGATTTCTAATAAACACATCGGAAAGATTATTTTATCTAGATTTTAGAACAATTTTTGTTTTTGCAAAAGGGTTAAAAAATAACCCATAAATAGGAAAATTTAAAATGCATGGCAAGAACCAGGAATTTTGCGCGCGAACCTTGACAGGCAAAAGGTTACAGATATTATTTTCTTATTATTCGAAGGGTTAACACTTGAGTGACTTACGCATTCCCATATCTCAATTATAAGTTTTCCAAAAGAATGCATTCATCACATGAATTTATACCATAATTAAGAATAAAAAAATCGTAAACCTATTAAGTTTGTCGATTTTTGCTAAGATTCCTCTGATCTTTTAAAATTTGATATCTTGCTATTTTTTTATTTATTGAATTATGTATCGTTACATATAAGCATTGAATTAGCACTCGATACTAAGTATATAATGTCGTAGGCAAATCGTAAAATGAGGCCGATCATGATGCGCCCGAGGCACTTCATTATCTGCCGCCAGGCACTTCACGAAGTTGCTAGGCGCATCATGATCTGCCAGATTTTACGATCGGCCGCCGACATATACACTGGATGTTAGAGTGTGTACACCACTGTCCGCTCTAGCGGTAGTGTCGGAACACCGATGTCATTGTCGAGTTATTCGCTTTGTGTGGGTATACGGGTGTGTCTGTATCTGTATGCAGTCTATTGAGTTTTGAAAAGCTTGATTTGCAAGACCCTGTCGCGTCCGTGGAGCAAAGATGAAACTAAAAATTTAATTTAACTTTTGAAAGGGCTTTCAGAGCTTTGCAAAATACTGAATACTGTCAACATATAAAAACGGGATAAATAAAACGAAAGCGTTTGAAAATTTGTCAGTGTAAGTAATCTTAAACTACTACAAAAATACAGAGGAAAAAACATAATTTAAGGATGCAATTGAATAATTAATTATGGGTAAAACAACGCGAAAAAGTTACTAATGAAATAAAATTGTATTTGCGCTTGGTAATTTTTTTGAAGAGCGAAAAATATTATGCAATCTGCGAAACCCAGTGAAATAGGGTACTTATTTTAAAAAATATATATCGCATGTGTAGCTAATAAAATTAGACATACATATTTATTTTACCAATCGAGAACTCAGTTCAACTAGAAGTTGTTAAAAAATCCCACATTTCTCTCTCCTTTTTATCCAACCCTTGATCCATATTTCCTTATTTTAACGTCAACTTCATTAAATATGATAAAGCTGCGACACTTAAATACGTGAATGTAGTGAAGACATCCCGGACACACATGTAGCAACAGTGTAGCAACTCAGACACTGCGGACGCTAATTTAAAAAATCGACTATGGTTAGCGTGTGGACTTATAATTGTGTGTGTCTAAATTTGTCTACTGTGCCTTAATTTCTAGTACAAGTATCTAGTGTCTAGTTTATTCGAACCATAACAGCTAAAATTTAAGGCTGAAATTGTGTAGTCTTACAGAGACAAACATTGAATAAACTACATACAAATGTACATGTACCTTGAGAACGGGAAGGTAAAGTAATCAAAGAGAAAATAATTATTGTATTTTTAAGTAATGCGTTCCTTGTAGACTCAATATATTTAATATACATATATCTACGATTATGATATGTATAATAAATGTCTTTTTATTCTTATCTTTTTTCGTTCCGGCTTTATAAAATCATTATGCATGAAGGCCGTGTTATTGGAAAACACAATTAATTTATTATTTAATAAGAAAAGTGAAAAAGAAAAAATATATGTGTATCATTATTATTGTTATGAAAAAAACATCTCAATTTTAATGACCAATTTTTCATTTTCACTGAAATTTTTACGGTATTTGTCTAATATTTTCATTATAAAAAAAACACGTTTTTTAATTAAACAAAAAAATAATACTTTTCTCAGAAATCTGTGTTTGTACTCGTATTTCAACGTTGATATACTCATATTCCCTCTTTAGAATTAATAATAAGATTTTCAGAGAATGTCTGTTGGGTCTTCAGAATGGCTTTCAATAATAACGTATTTTTCATTGAATCGTCTTGAGAAAAAAAAATCGGACCTTTTTTATCTTTTTTCTGAAATGTACCAAAATACGTTTGCCAAATTTCTGAGTGAGCCATGTTTCAAGAAAAGGACTTGAGTGATGAATCATACAATGATACTGCTGACAACCTCCGTGACCCAACATAGCACATTACTGCTAAAACTACTTCAGGATGTACGAGGGTAGGCTGAAAAGTAATGCACACATGCTTGTACAGCGCGAACAAAATGACCTTCAGAAGCGCGCCAGGTTGAATATGGAAGTGAAATTCATACTCTATACGTAAGCGCAAGTTTGAGGTCGTCAAATTCATCCAGTGTATTTTGAAAAGCGGAAGTATGGAGACGTGTTTTAGTGTAATGTCAATGCAAGGTAAACAGCGTGCTGTTATCGAATTTTTAACTGCTGAAAAAGTGACTCCTACTAAGATCCATCGTCGTTAAAAGTTTAAAGGATGTTTATAGTGACGATGCAGTTAAGAGGTCTATTGTAAATCAAAGTGTAATAAAATTTCATGATTGTGAGCCTGAAAAAGCAATAATTGTAGATGAAACACGCAGCGGACATCCTATCATTGATACAGACGATAAACAATTCAAACTAGTCCACGATTTGATTCAAAATGACCGATGAATCACTCAAAGTACCACAAATCATTTTGGAATATCCAAGGAACGTGTTGGCTTCATATTTGAATAATTAGGATATCGTAAAATCTGTGAACTATTGGCACCACACTGTTTCACAGACGAGAAACAATCAGCGTCGATTAGAGCAATTCCTTCGCAAAAGCTGAAGTTTGAACCGATTCCATATCCTTCTCACTCCCCCGATCTTTCGCCTTGCGATTTTTATTTTGTTCCTCTACTTAAGAAACGATGAGGTGAAGGCAGCTTTCAAGTCCTGGATTCAAGAAATGTCAGAAGAATTTTTCAGTTACGTAATGAAAAAACTTGTTACACGTTGGGAGAAATGTGCTAGCCTTAACGGTGACTATGTTGAAAAATAAATATATGATTTTGAAGCTTAAGAATCGTGCTTAATTAATTAACTTTTTTCCTTATCTTGCTAAATATATTTGTTCGTGTTTTACAAGCATGTGTGCATTACTTTTCAGCCTACCCCAGTAGTTATTTTTGTAACGAGATTTTTAACTATTTGTTGGCTTTAGCTTTTTTTTATGATCAGCTCTGATGAGCCAGGACTATCTTTCCTTTCTTCTTCTCCTTTTCCCGTAACTTCACAACATTTCTTAAAATAAAAATACAATTGCCGGTAGTACCAGACTAATAAAAAACTCTTTCCCAAAGTCAGGCAACATTAACGTCAGATTACTCCTATTTAAACCGTAAACCATAATTGTATTTTATCCGAATAAATCAATGATAAACCCAATCGCGTTTTACCTTACCACCCGTCTTCCCGCGCCTACCCGCCAAGTAATCTCCGAGACTACCTACTCAGGCTATATTGAAAACTGCTTACAGCCTCGCGGTTTTCCAACTAGTCTGGGAAATTATTTTTAATGGCTGAATCCACTCCCCATCATCCTCACACCCCACACCTCACCCCTTTTCCCACTATTCCCTCAGCTCGGGAGGGGTTCGCTTCGAGGAAGGGTATTGCCTATACGCGCAGGAGATGCCTTATTAATATCTCGAAGCGTGGTGCGAGAAATTTTAAAGGATGTTTTAGTTTATTTTCAGATGATGTACGAAGTGAAATTTGTAACGTAAGGGCCACCATCCTTTGACGAATTCTTGAATTCGAAACCGAATTACAAAAGTAGCCTTTTTAAGCGTATTAATAATTTAGATGGCAGTGCTTTCGTTCGTATCTTATTGTGAATCGAGTGTGTACGACAGACGCAAGGCTATTAATACTGTTTGATTGATGATGATATTTTTCCAACTAAACGTCAATTATTTGATTCCGCGACTGAGTAAGGTAAGAAAGATAAGTTTCAGTGCAGTGCATTTGCAATCACTGAATAAAAATGGCAACTATGTTATGGATTCATTCATTATCAGTCTATAATCGTGGTAAAAAATTGTGTTGGCAGTTTTCATGTGTTTTTAGTTACGAAAAACCAAGTGACTAATTATTGGAAATTGTGTATTTTTTATCTTTTTGAGGGAAAAAATTGCAAGCATTTTTCGCAACATACAGGAATAGTAACGGTTTTGTAACGTGAATTTTAAAGATTTTTTCACGTGGTTTAACGTAAGTTTTTGGACGCCCTGTATTCCTTCCCTATGCTTAAGGAATGGCAAAGATATCTCAAGTCATCACTCCCCCCAGGATTTATGACAAAGCCTTCATACGAGTTCAGTGGAATTTATATTCATGGAGTCATTTATCAAAGATGGACACGCCGAATTGTTTTATACCAACCCGACCTGATAGGCAAATTTATCGCCCATATTAAGGCCAATGTCGATGCCATCCCCACGGTTGGATAAACGTTATTTTAACCATCCCCTTTTATTTGCGTTACGAGAAAATTTTGCACATCCAATTTCGTCAGAGTTGATCCGAGGCGTTTTATAAATTCCATATTGTGTATCGAAAACAAAATTCCACGGATGAATAAACTCAATATTTAGGAAGGTTTATGCGCGGAGATTCCTTCCGGAGAGGTATTTGAGAAAGATTTTTTTTATTTATTTTCATAAATCAATAAGCTATAAAATCCTCGAAACGTATAGTGTTTTAGGATTTTTCGCTAAAATTTCTCTCCAACAGTTGAAGAAGATTTTTTACCCTTAACCTTAAAATTATTTATTTTATATTGTTAGTAACATGTTATTGTAGGTAACAGTGATAAATAAATAAATGTAAGCAAACAGAAATTTTGCGCGCGTCTATATTCAAAAGTTGATGGTTTTTTTCCTTCTCTAAAGTGTCTCTCAAAGTCTCCTTAAGTAAGTAAAGAAGAACTTAGTAGTTTTAAAAATAACATATGGGGGTGATAACAACACTTTTTTTGTAAACACTAATATCAGACTATCGACACAGGTATACCCTAGTGAGACAGGCATACAAATAAAACCAATGCAAATATATTTTCTTATAGATAAATAAAAATAAAAAATAAATAAAAAAATGCTGGGTTAGCGGGGTTGTTGCAACCCGGAGTGAATGGTTTGAGACTTGAAAAAATTTGGGAGAGGAGAGAGAAGACGAATATGTAACAAGTTGGGAAGCATCTGCTTATACATAGTCAGAAATCTAATTCATTATTTGTTTTCAAATCTCTAATACGTGATTTTTTTTTAAAATTATCACCTCATTGGTGGTTTTTTTATTTTTTATTATTTATTGAGTTAGTTTATACTACATGAATATAAACTAATAAGCACAATGTAACATTTCATTTGATAAATTTAAATATTTTTACAGTAAGCATAACATTTCTTTTTAAATACATTCATTCTTTCTTCATTCTTCATACTTTCAGGCATTTCATCATACATCTTTAGTCCTCTATACATTAGGCAGTTCTGTGATTTTGATTTCTTCATTTGTGGCAATCGAACTCTGTTTATATTTCTTGTTTCATAATTATGTACGTCTCTATTAAAAACAATTTCATCCTTAAAGTATTTTGGCATTTAGTTTTTCATAATTTTATGCACAAAAATTAACACATTAAATAGTAGTCTTTTTTTTATTGGAATCCAATTTAGCTCCTCTTAGTATTTGCCTTTTCCCAGTATACATCTCATAGCTCTGTTCTGTATAACTTCTAAAACTAACTAACTAACTAACCATCACGCCGTTTCCCCGCAGGGGTAGGCAGAGAGGACGGACCGCCAAACAACTCGGTCTTGGCACACACTCCTTGCCTCGTTCACATTCATACACCGTCTCATACATGCTCTTCTATTATTCCGACTCTTCACATGGCCCGACTCAAGTATCTGATTCACTTGGTCGTGCCATGTCTTTCTCGGACGTCCCCGACTTCTTCTACCATTCACATTTGCGTCATATATTCTCCTTACACTCCTTTCCTCGTTCATTCTCTCTACATGCCCGAACCATCGGAGCGTTCCTTTCTTGATCTTACTCATTACGCTTACATCAGCCTTGCATTCTTTGCGGATCTCCGCGTTTCTCACACGATCATACATGGTTTTACCACACAATAACTTCTAGTTTGTTTAAATTTCCTTCGTTGGCCAAATATAACATCGTAGAGCAGTAATCCAAATGTGGAGCAACAATAGTTTTATAAATGAGCTCCGTAGTGTTTCTATTTAATTTATGTCTTAGTCTTCTAAGAAAATTTACCTTTTTTGACACCCTTTTTAGCACATATTCAAAGTTTGCTGTGAAAGTCAGTTTTGAATCGAGTATTACACCCAGGTATTTGATTTCATTTACTTTTCCAATTTTTTCACCATTAATTGTCAAATTTAACCCTGTGTTATGCTTTTTATTGCCTATTTCCATATATTTTGTTTTGTTTACGTTCAATTTCAATTTGTTTAATTTTAGCCATTTTGATATATTTTGTGGTGAGGAAGGACCCGAGGAAAATAATTCCTCCCAGGGCCTGTGTCACCTATGGAGAAGCTGAGTGGAGGGTCTTTTTAGGAAAGGAAGGAGAGGAAGTTTTGCGAAGGAAAAGGTTAGTAGGAATGGCTACAAATCTGGGGGTTAGTGTGTCCAGGAGTGACGGATGAATCCATCCTTCCCACTGTGGTGTAAGGTGATTCCCGAAAGAGTTTGGCTGGGGTCTTCCTTAACCGTTCTCTCCCGATCCGGCCTGCCATGCAGTAGGTGGTCAGACGCATCCGCTGCCAAGACCCGGATAAATTTCACCCCGTAATCCCGGGCTCCCCTGCTAAGCCACCAAACGTAGCCAACCAATGACGGAGGTGTTGATTATCCAATAAATGGTTCCCGGGGCGGCGATACCCATATCCGCTTCCCAAATTGTCTTCATAATTAAGTAAATAACTCCTAAAATGTATAATAAAAATATTTAAAAATGCAAAAAAGTTAAGATTTTAATTACACTGGAATGCAATACAAATATGAGTATTCCATGTTTAAAGAATTTAATTACCAATATTAAGTACCTAATGCTAAGAATTTTTATTTTTTCGCATCCCACATATCAACCATCATCACATCGACGTTGTTAATTATAATCAATTTGTGTTATTGCTGAAATACCATCCTTATCAAAACAATGTTCCTGCTAGTAGAGAAGGACGAATAAACACACACCTATCAACAATCAATAAATTTTATAAGTAGTTGCTAAGTGAAGGGTTGTGTAAAACCTCACCTTAGGGGAAATTCTCTGATAGTACGGAAACACAAATGTTTATTTAACCCTAGAACCGTACCCTGGAGTACAAATAAATAAAAAATAAAAAATTGAAATTACTTTTTCGTTTCACAACGGATCTTTTCAAGCTGCCGCGTATTTGCACGGGGTCGAGGGTCGCGTCGAATCATCATTCGGGCGGGAGTCCTGTGACTGTGTGGTCGTGGCAAGGTGTGCGTGGGATACTCTAGTACCCCTGGGTACAGAAAGGTAATTATATTCACTATTATGATTTTCATTAAAAAAAAGTATATCAGGATCGAAATCTGGAAGATGTTTATTTTTTCCCAGGTCAAAAGACCGTAAATTACGCTCACGATGTGAAAAATGAAAAAGTTTCATATGTATAGAGCACCAAAAAAAACGAGTATGCTTTAGACTTTAGACCATACGACTGAAGTAAAACTTTAATAACTTATAAAAGAAGAGAGAAAGAACATGTGCACACGCACTGCTCTCTCTTGCTCCTACAGTGTGATACAGACAATATTCCTGCACTGTGTCTTTAGATATGCGAAACGTAACTGGCAATGAGAGAAAGAAAATGTGTGCTCGCACCTCTCTCACTTGCCCCTACAGTAATATACGAAACGTAACTCTCTCTCTTTCTATCTTCACTAACTTATACCTCCCTCTCAACTTCCGTTCTCCTCGTCCGATCACACTTTTGGTAACGCTCTCGTCAAGCATTCACCAGCCTACTCCCCAAGTCAAGCGTGCGCAAAGAAGTTTTGCCAAAACTGTTAAGATAAGTTTCTTTTATTTAGGCCTAATTGTATTATGTGAGACTGAAATATGTAAGTGCCATAAAAGTCTATGTAAATTATTACTCCAGTTCCCCTGGGTACTGTTACTTAAAGTCTATTATGGGTACGGTTTTAGGGTTAATTTAAATAAAATAGCACGTGGCAAGCTCTCCCTTCAATGTAATTTCCCATCCCAAGACAGGTAAACAAACCAATTCCAGGAATCAATAATTATCAGCAGGTGTGGAAAATAACGGAACAGAAGCAATTACTGATTTCCAGCAATCAAAAATAATGTTGAATTTTGTTCATATGTAGTCGAGCACAAACCTTTCCAAATGTGTTTATTGAAGACATGTACTAATCGTACAGGTAGGATATAATTTAGTATATTTACTGAGAAATTCATTACGGGAAAACAAAACAAAATTGTTTCACCAAATGTTTTTTTTATGGAACATGTACATAATGAATATGAAATTCCTTTCTCCAGTAAACTAAGGATCATTGATTTGGTGGTGTGTTTAGAGGGAGACTCTATCTTGCGCCACTTGGTCGCATTGCAATATTTTCTAGCAAAGTACTGTATTGGCATTATCTTTGCCTAATTTTTTTAGTCTAGGTCTAGGGCGACAAAAAAGTCATTTCGAAGCGTTTAGAAAAGCGCAGATTTTTAACCGACTGATATCAGTTAGAAAGACAGGCAGCTCGGTAAAAGATACTCCTCATAACTATACTTAACTTTGATCAAAGAGCAAAAAGGTAGTGATGTGCCATTTTTATTTTATTACTGGTTATGGAATATCACGGAATATGTATGACAGAATATCACAAGAAATCTTGTAATTTGATGAATAATGTAGTACCTATGTTGGATTCTGAAACGGTGGAAAAGGAGAGTCTGCACTCAGCAGCTGTTATATAAATTGAAATAAGCAATATGGTTAATATTTGAGCTAATTAATAAAAGATTTTATAACATTATTACTAAGCACAACTTATTTTATAAGTTAGCCTCTTAAAAATTGGGCGTAATGTACCTGTACAGGGCCAGAAGATTCTTTAATAGTAGCCAACTGCTAACCCTGTATAAATAGCAAGTGCGCACTATGGTAGAAATTGGCAGTCATCTCTGGTCTAGTCCAAAATACCTTAAAAACCCTAAACTATGTGCAGAAACGGGCGGTCCATTTGAATGATTCTCCTATCTTACAAACGGACTTCAATCTTTAGAGCACAGGCGAGCAACGGGTCGCTCTAATGACTCATTATCCAGCTCACCAGCTCGGCTGAGGAACGATTTTCCGGCCTACAACATGAGTCTCTTCAAAACCTATGTTCACCTCTTCCTCTCCTTTAAGAGACCCTCCACACAGCATTTTCAAAGATGACACAAGCCCTGAAGGAAATTATTTTCCTCAAGGTCTCCTAAGTGGAGTTAATAAAAAAATATGTAGGTATATATTATTATTTTGTCACTGTTTCATCTGACTAGCGTTTGTGATTATGTTTCTTCCTTTTGAGTGATTCTTTTATAAAAACCAGGAATAATTAACTTCAAACGATTCCGTTTTCAAGAAAATATACCGTGCTTTAGAACACTCCACAAATGCATGTAAATCTTACTTATAGTATAAATCCGAAAGTTTGTATGGATGGATGTGTCTTACTCTTTCACGCAATAAATACCGAATGGAATATAAAAATTCTTTCACTAATCGAAAGCTACATTATTTGAGAGTAACATAGGCAGTAATATATTATGAATAAGCTGTGGCGTTATGAAATTATTTATTATACGTTTATTAGCAAAGCATGTTGCTAAGTAAATGTTTGACGTGGGCTGTCATTTTGTTATTTGTTTAGGTTACTATGGAGATTTCTTTGATAGCAAAAATTCAAATATGAGTATTCTAATGTGAATATTTAGTGTAGATACAAATATAAAATAGGTACTAATCTACATTTTGACCTAAGCCAAAAGCTATACTATTATTATGAATGCGAAACGGAGCGAATTTGATTGTTGATTGATTGGGGGAGGGGGATAGGTAGTGTGGTGAAAAGGGGGAGGGGAGGGGGGTGAGTGAGGGGGGAGGGGGGTAGTGAGGGGGAGGGGGAGGGGGGGGGGATGAATATGCGAGCGAAGCCGGGGGCAAAAGCTAGTAATTAATAAATTAACAAAGCGTGTCTTCTTACGAGAGACTCAATTATTTTTTGTTAAATCATATTGGAATTTTATGTTTTCAAAATAAGCACATTCTATATGTTCTTTTGTTATGTTCAATAATTTGAATAAATTATTTCTGTTCTACTTTGATATCTGAAATATTTCCAGAATTTTTTCCGCGGACGCGTACAAATATTTTCTTTACAATCTTGATTAAACTTTCGAAAACAAACTCCACTAAAAACAATAAGGAAGCCATCAAGGAGCGAACATTCTCTCCACTATGATTTGAGTAATGGCACTCAAATATAAGCCACATCCTGTAGATTCTGTTAATGTCGGCCAAAGCGAGGAAAGCTGCCGGAATTGCAGTTGGAAACGACTTCCATAATAGTATTTAAGGAGTTTGTTTTTTAGGAGAATGGGAGGGGTCTTAAATCCAATTGCCCAAAACTTCCAGAGCTGTCAGACGATCACTTCGGTCCAATTCTGTTATCAAATAATCACTTCACAGTAAATCAACTGAAACAATGTTGATTGCTTTCTTTTTACTCGCGAGTAGTGATAGGCATTGGATATAATCGAAATATTAATTTCGCACTCCAAACTGCCTTAAATCAAAATATGTTTGGTACCATAATATATGTAGGTATTTAAAAGTTTTTGATTTTCGCTATATGTGTATGTACATAGGTAGGTATAGTTAAATCATTTTAAAGAGCTTCTTGCCTGTAGAGTGTTGTGGGTGGATCAAAGGTATTTATTTTTAACTTAATGAGTAAAAACTTCAAATTGTAATATTTAATTAAATGAAGACAATATTAGCGAAGCTCAATCGAAAATCTGGAAACAGAAAAATCAGAAAAAGACATTAGCACCTCTGGGACTTGAACCTAGGACTTTCGACTTTCCGGGCCACTACGCTCACACTGCGCCAAGGTGTCGATATCCGATTCGGTCATTTTTAACTGAATCATACTTCGACTAAGAACCACCAACATCACACGCAGTGGCCCGGAAAGCCGAAGGTCCTGGGTTCGAGTCCCAGAGGTGCCAATAGTTTTTTTCTGATTTTTCATTTTTTTCACAAAACAAAACAGAATTTTATTTTATTAAAATAAAAGACCCATCGTTCCCGATGGAGAGGCAGAGGGAGGGATTGCAAAGGAGACATAGTAGCGGTAGGGGATAGCAGGGCATGGCATACATTAAAAAAAAATTGTGCTTCTCACATAGACAGCTACATATTTAATATTATAATACCATCTTACCTTTATCATTATTACAGATTACCTTGAAGAATATCCTTGTATTGTTCATTATTTGCCAACAAAAGTTTCTTTAAGTTTCGACACATCAAACAAAAATAATTTGTTTTTCATTGTTGTTGAAAAATCCGAAAATACCATTAATTTAACTGCTCAATAGCCTGGAACGAACACACCCACTTTCCGCAAATATAGAAGTCCTCCAAAAGTATTTTCAATGAGGAAAATAATAATATAACATGACAGACCGTAAAACTTTCTCGGGACTTCATGGCCCCAGTTTATGTAAATACGGTCCCACCTAACCTTTGCTTTCCTTGGATAAAAGTTCACAACGATAATACCGTCTCGTATGATCAACCGTGAAGAACCCTCGGAATCATAACTGAATGGTAGAAGATTTATTAAGTCCGCTTTTTCTATGCAAAATATCCCAAGGTAAAGGAAAAAATGTTTCTATGACTGTTTATCACAACTGATATTATATTGGTATATTTTTGACAAAGCATGATGTATGTATTATGATTTGATAATATTTTATATAGATTAGGTATCATTTGAAAAAAGATACATTAACGCACGAAGGAGAGGACTTTGGGTTTCCCTCGGGGCGTGTATCATAATATATTTGCAAATGGAGTTATGTATTGTGAAGTTTCTGTTTAAGGAGGGTGTAAAGTTGTAGAGTAAACCCAGGTCTTCAAGTGACCAAAAAATATACGTGTCTTAGTTAATATGCGTTTAAAAGATAATGTTTTATGACAAATTAAGTTTTTATTAACTCAAAATATCATTTCATGATAAGGCAAACATTTTTTAACTTCCACAAATATTTCGGGAAATCATAAACTGCCTTTCTTATATTGTTTTGGCTGAATTTTTCTGGTGGTGTGAAAAAAAAAACATTATTTTAGGATTTCTTTTTTTTCACGCATGAGAGCCTGAGAAAAATAATTTCCCCTCAGAGCCTACGACGGCCTCTTTGGGGATGATGTGTCGGAGGTTTTTATAAGAAATGGTAGACGAGGAAGTTCTCAGAAAGAAAAAAATAACGAGGGTTAGATAGGATTTCGTGGATCAGTGTGTTCAGCAGTGATGGCGGCATGAATCCATCCCTACCACGGTGGTGCAAGAGAGGTTTAGAGGTCTCCTTCAACAATTCTCTCCCGATCCAGCCCAATATGCAGTAGATAGCCGGACGCATTAACCGCCAAGACCTAGACAAAACTCAACCGCATGACCCCGTCACTTGGTGTGACCCATAGCAGAGGTGTTGGATATCCAACACCAGCATGCCAAATTGAAAAATGATTAAAATTGTGTGTTTGCCTAAACAGCATAGGTATTTAAAATGAAAATTGAACATCTATAATGACTCGCGACATTTTACGCGAAATATGTAATATGTCTTCGGTTCATAAGAAAAATAATCGAATGCGAATTTTGCAAACTAACAATTCTATTAAAAGTAATTACAAATCCACATTCTTATGTCTGTGCAGACGATGGAAGGGGGTTGCTATAATTGATTTTATGGATTAAAATATGGATAATGCAATGCAGGTGGATGAGTTTGTTTATTTGGGAAGTGTGTTTACGAGAGATGGGAAGGCTGATAGAGAAATTGATAGAATTGAGAATGAAGGTAACTCTATTAATGGAGGACTGAACGCCGTTGGCACCAACAAAAAACTGTCAAAAGAAGCGAAGCTAGCTGTCCACAATGGAGTCCTGGTACCTACTCTGATGTATGGCAACGAGGCATGGAACTGGCAGAGGAAGGATGAAAGAAGACTGAATGCTGTAGAAATGAGATCCCTGAGGCGAATGTGTGTTAAAACCGTGAACGATCGTGTAAGAAACGTGGAGATCCGCAAATAATGCGAGGCTGATGTAAGTGTGATGTGTAAGATTAAGAAAGGGACGCTCCGATGGTTTGGGCATGTAGAGCGAATGAACAAGGAATGTAAAGAGAATATAATGATGAATAAGCAAATGTGAATGGTAGAAGAAGTCGAGGACGCCCAAGAATGATGTGGCACGACAAAGTGAATCAGATACTTGAGTTGGGCAATGTCAAGGGTTAGAATAATAGAAGAGCATGTATGAGAAGTTGTATGAATGTGAACGAGGCAAGGAATGTGTGCAAAGACCGAGTTGTTTGGCGGTCCGTCCTCTCTGCCTACCCCTGCGGGGAAACGGCGTGATGGTTAGTTAGTTAGTTAAAATATGGATATTTAAAAAAAACGGTTCGTTGGATCCTCTTTTAACAGCTTGCAGAGATAGGTTCGTCGCACTGTATAATTGTTTGTATCTCTTAGTTAATCTTAGAATAATTATTTTCACCAAAACTGCATCTAAAGTTAGCTTCTTGGCATAGTTTCAAGCAATTATTTGTGTTCCTCAACGTTTCTGTTCCTGCGAATAATGTCAATTACATTACCCAGACATCGCGCGTGAATTATTATTATATTTCCTCACTGAGATAAATAAATCGTGTCGATGAGACTCGCTATCCATCACATAAATAATATCGTGTCGATGAGACTCGCTATCCATCACATCGCCATCCCTTCGGTGGCGCAAAGAGGAGGACGGAACGTGAGCAATGCCGAATTGGTACATGGAATATAAGAGGAGGAATGGAAAGAAAGATGAATGAATTATGTGATACAATGAAAGGCAAATGTTTGGACGTACTTTGTATAACTGAGAGTATGAAAAAAGAGAGCGGTACATTGCAGCATAATGATAAGTTCCTCATCTGGTCTGGGAGACCAGATACAGAGAGGGCTTGTCAGGGTGTTGCAGCGCTACTGTCTCCCAGAATGGTTGAATGTATGTTGCAATATGAATGTGTAAGTCCGAGAATAATGTGGATCCGATTCAAAATTGGTTTGACAAGGGTGTTTCTTATTATTTGCTACGCCCCTGTTAATTCTGAAAGTGATGAAGTGAAAAATGATTTTTGGACTGGTGTGAATGATGTAATGAGACTAAAAGAGTTGAATGAAAAGATTATAATGGCGGGCGATTTGAACGGGTGGGTCGGTATTAGACGTGACGGATTTGATTCGGCCTTAGGTATGTTTGGGGATAAAAGAACGAATGACAATGGGAATAGAATACTTGAAGTATGTTTGGAGTGGAACCTTTTTGTTTCGAATACTTTCTTCGATCATAGGGGTATCCATCAGTATACGTGGGAAAGAGGAATTGAAAGATCGATAATCGATTTTGTAGTAATTGACTCTAGGTTGAGAGCCGTTACCGAGGACACAAGAGTTTACAGAGGAGCTGAGGTTGAAACCGACCACTTTCTGGTGGTGTCAAAAGTAAACCTCTTTCGCGGCTGGCGCTCTAAGGTGAAAACGGTATCAGCTCCAACAAGAGTCAAAATAGAAAAATTACAAAACGATTATGTCAGAAGTGATTATGAGAATTGTGCAGAAATGAGATTGAATGAGAAGGAAACGGACGTTCTAAGCATAGAGGAAACATGGAACCACATTAAGGTGAGTCTATGCGAATCTGCTAGAGATGTGTGTGGAATAAGTAAGCAAGGTAGGAAAAAAGGTGATGCATGGTGGGATGATGAGATCAAAGCACTGGTCTCAGAGAAGAAGAAAGCATGGTTACGTCTGATAGCGATTGGCAGTGTTTCAAGCGAAGAGAGAGATCGAGCGAAAGAAGTGTATAAGATATGCAAGAAAAGAGTAAGTGTTGGGGTGAAAGAACGAAAGAAACGCCTGGAAGAAGAAGAGGGAATCAAAATGACAAACCACTTCCAAGAAAACATAAAACTGTTTTGGAAGGAGGTCAAAAGGTCTCGGAGTGGTCCAGAGAACGGAAGCATGAAAGTGATAAAATCGAAAGATGGACAAATGTTGACGAATGAGAATGAAATCAAAGAGAGATGGATGAAATATTTCGAGGAAGTCTTCGAAAGTAACCCGAGTGGTTGTGATCCCAGCGGTGAATCGGTTATGAACGATGATGGAGTGAATGTTACCGAAATCAGTATGGATGAAATAAAAAGATCAATTAAATGCATGAAGAGTGGCAAGGCTGTGGGTTTCGACAATATTGCTGCCGAATACTTTAAAGGAGATAGTCGTATTATTCTAACATGGCTGTGCAGACTTTTTAACCAATGTTTAAAGGAGGGTTATACGCCATTAGATTGGAGAAGGGCTGTAATCATGCCATTATACAAAGGTAAAGGGTCACGTATGGAATGTGGGAATCATAGGGCTATTAGCCTTCTAAGTTCAGTGGGCAAGCTGTATGGTAGAATATTGATTGAAAGGGTAAGAATGGAAACAAAAGATAAAATATGGGATGTGCAAGGTGCTTTTATGAGTGGAAGGGGGTGCATGGACCAGATTTTCTCATTGCGTATGCTCACTGAGAAGTTTCTTGCAAAAAACCAGAAACTCTTCTGTGCCTTTGTAGATCTACAAAAAGCGTACGACCGAGTTGACAGGAAAAAGCTATGGAAGGTGTTGTCCAAGTACGGAGTGAATACGAAGCTCATTCAGGCAATTGCGTCGCTATATAAGGGAAGCGTTGCATGTGTTAGGGTGAACGGCGATTTTACGGAGTGGTTTGACATCACAAAAGGTGTTAAACAAGGCTGCGTAATGTCACCGTGGTTATTCAATCTATACATGGATAATTGTATGCAAGAATTGAAAGAGATGGGATTGGGCGCAAAATTGAGTAATCTGGAAGTATGTTGCCTTTTGTATGCTGATGATGCGGTGCTAATTTCTAGCAGTATGGAAGATCTACAGTCTCTCGTGTCTAGGATGAACGAAGTATGTATGAAGAATGAGTTAATGATGAATGTAAGTAAGTCTAAAGTCATGGTGTTTGAAAGAGAGAGTACGAAAACAATATGCAATATAGTTGTGAATGATGAATACTTGGAGCAGGTGGATGAGTTTGTGTATCTGGGTAGTATGTTTACGAAAGATGGGAAGGCTGATAGAGATATTGAAAGAAGGGTGAATGCCGGTAACTCCATTAATGGAGGACTGAATGCCGTTGGCGGTAATAAAAAACTGTCCAAAGCCGCGAAACTAGCCGTCCATAATGGAGTGCTGGTACCTACCCTGATGTATGGCAGTGAGGCATGGAACTGGCAGAGGAAGGATGAAAGCAGACTGAATGCTGTAGAAATGAGATCCCTGAGGCGAATGTGTGGTAAAACCATGTACGATCGTGAGAGAAACGTGGATATCCGCAAAGAATGCAAGGCTGATGTAAGCGTGATGTGTAAGATTAAGAAAGGGACTCTCCGATGGTTTGGGCATGTAGAGCGAATGAACGAGGAAAGGAGTGTAAGGAGAATATATGATGCAAATGTGAATGGTAGAAGAAGTCGGGGACGCCCGAGGAAGACATGGCACGACCAAGTGAATCAGATACTTGAGTCGGGCCATGTGAAGAGTCGGAATAATAGAAGAGCATGTATGAGACGATGTATGAATGTGAACGAGGCAAAGAGTGTGTGCCAAGATCGAGTTATGTGGCGGTCCGTCCTCTCTGCCTACCCCTGCGGGGAAACGGCGTGATGGTTAGTTAGTTAGTTAGTTAGTTAGTTAGATAAATAATATTATTATTATTTGCTTTCTACCTGTGACTGGAACATGACGCAGAATATTGAAGGGACAAAATAATGTAAGAGACATATCTACCTTGGAAAAAAAAGTTTCATGGTAGACAAACAATTTTATGCTGTTTTAAAAAGTACCACCGAAAAAAAAGTTGAAAAATTAAATGATAAATATACAAATTCTCGATATTGATGGCACCACCTACAGATAACCTCATATGGCAATTGCACGCCAATTGAATGGTTTCGACTATGGCATACAATATAATTTTATTAAATACCCGTACTAATTTCGGTAGAAATTTGCTAAAAAACCTCTAGAATTTTTGCATTTGAGTTTATGTTATTTTAACGGCCTCCGTGATCGAGGGGTAAGGTTCTCGACTAGCGATCTTTATAAATGATTGGAGTTTTCACAATTTAATCATTTAAAATAACTTAAGTTATTTTTGCGGCACGTTCCGGAGAAGATATTTTCAGTATCACCTTGGTGTAGACCACCATTCAGAATTGAAACGCTGCTTGTAATAGCTTTAGCCGTGATTGATGACACGATCTGAATATCCAGGTTGTTCTCCACCTCCTTCTTTCCCATCTCCTTTCCCTCTCACTCCCTTCGTCTTCACAACACAACCCAATTGGAGACGGGAGCAGTTGGGACCCTTGTGGGGTTTTTTAATATAAAAAAATATGAGAATGTGCAGTTCACATGCGGTAAAAGTGAAACCTTCACAAAACTAAAGTAGACAAGAGTGGGGAGGTTATGAAGCACCGCGCAAAGGAAACACCGATAGGCTACGAAGAACCGCACAAAGAGGAGACCAATTAGTCTATCTCATTATCTCGCAGGCTAAATCCTGTACATGTAAGTGTTTGTCTCATTTCAGTGTCCCAATTTTTCGTTTCTTCGAAGTGTTCACTTCAAAAAATGGAAACGCCCACAAAACACTTCTACGGATTATTAACTTCAGTGGTTCATACTTTGTTGAAACTTGTTTATTTTTCGCTTGAATTTCACTTTCATATATTCTACATTAATATTTTGATTCAAACACCAGTCAACCTGTTTATTCAGCGTGTTAAAGCCAGAGATATAAATATACTGTCTGGAGTTTATTCGAAAGAGATAAGTATCGGATTTCATTCAATTGAACACGACTTTTGTCATGTAAGTAAATAACTTTCGAAACATGAACCGGCAAATAAATCCATTCCGCGAAATACCAAGTAATTCAAACACAGTGTTAACTTACAATAAAGTTGTAGTTTTGACTTACCTGTTGGTGAAAAATTTTCCCGATAAGATAAATAAATTACAAATAATTCTATGGATTCTTATGTTCCTACTAGTTGTTCTTATTCGCTAAAAATCACGGAAAATATTTTTAATTATTAAAATTTAAACCTGCTAAACTACTTATATGTAGTTTATTAGCAGGTACATATTGACAACAACCTGGTACATTTTCAAACACATATGTATGATGTTGATGATAAAATAACAATAGATAAATTGTTTAAATTACAGAATAGTTTAGTTGTAAATACATAAATAGTAGTATAAGCCGTATATAAACAAGAACAAACGATTTTAATATAAGCAAATGAATATAATCAACAATTGAGTAAATAGTTTCATATGAATTATTACAAAAGCTAGTGAGAAGCATTTTGGAATATAATTCTACGATTTGGGCTCCACATTACAATATCCATATTTAAGCGATTGAAAAAGTCCAGCATAGATTCCTTAGGTATATTAATTTTAAATTAGGTATTCCAAGAGAATCCGTGGACTATAATTTGTTATTAAACTGGACTAATCTCGTAAATTTATCAGATCGCAGAAAAATCTGTGATCTATTAATATTATATAAAATAATTCACTCGGTCCTGGATACCCCTGATTTAATAGAACTAATACGATTTCATTGCCCTGGTCGCGCTAACAATAGACTCACTCTACCGTTCTACTATAATAACACACATACATGATCACATTATTACTCACCAATCAGTCGATTACACATTTTGGGAAATGAACATGCTAACATCGGCGACATTTATTTCTTAAAATTAGCGCAATATAAACATGCACTAAAAAATTATTTTTCCAAAATGTAACTTTATATACGCAATATGGACATGTTGAAATGAAATGATGATATTTCTCATTTTTCTTTTTTGTTATTTTTTGTTGTGATACACAAAATGATTGTATGTTATTTTTAAGTTTAAAACTACTATTATGTATGATATTCCATTAAATTCGAAAGTGAATTCCAATTACGAATACAAAGGCTTCGGTAGGGCATCAATATGAATCATCAGTATCTAATAACAATTTCCTTGGATTATATATATTTGACTTTAGCAGTAAAGAAGTTATTATTTTTAATTGTCATTGGGAGTTTATTAAATATTTTTGGAAATATATAGTTTAGGGTTATTTCACCGTATTTATTGGTACATTTCGGAACCACCAATCCTTAATTTTGAGTGAATCTTGTATTATGTTTATGGCAAACTCTTTCCCTATACATTCGACTTGCAAAAATGAAAGCTGAGACATTTTGTTTAAAAGAATCGAAAAATTTTACGAATTTCAAATAAAAATATTGGTTTTGTACATTATGTACATTATCATAATCTGGCTCCAAAAATTTTTAATTTAATTAAAAAAGATGTTAAAGATATCCACATGACAAAAAATGCAAAACACAAAATCCATATGTGGATAATCGACAAAGGCATTATATACTGCGGTCAGATAACCTGAACAATACAAGAACACACTCAACGCCTGTATTTTCCTCTTTTCCTCTCAATTATTTTTATGACTCTAATTTGTTTCTATCATATTTTTTTCTATTTTACTCTTTTATTTTTCTTTTATTGTATTTATCTTTCTAAACTTAAATATTTATTTTTTTAATCTTATTTTTCTTCCAAGATTAAGATATCAAAATTAGTTTAAATTCCTGCCACCTCGGAACAGGTTCAGCCTAGTGAGGTGGTTTATACCAAAAAAAAAAAAAAAAAAATGTACATTGTATTTTGTATATATGTATTCCAATATCTTGGTCAATAAATAATTAAAAAAAAAAAAAAAAAAAATATTTATATAAAAAGGTATGAGAGGTGGGTGGGAATCTAAGGGGCAATGTGTCCAGAAGTAACGAACGTATGAATCCATCCCTCCAACTGCTGTGCAACGCGATGGGTCGATAGAGACCAGCTGGAGAGGTCTAGGTTAGGTCTCCAACCAATCTTTTCCGATCCGGCCCACCACACAGTAGGTAGTTAAACGCATTGGCCGCCAAGACCTAGACAAATCTCACCCCATGAACCCGGGCACCCCTGCTAAGTCACGTAGCGAAGCACTTGGGGTGTTGGCTATCTAGCCTAGATCTTTCCTGCAGGTTTCTCTTGACCCATTGCCTTGCACTGCAGTCTTAGGGATGGATTTATACGTCAGTCACTCCTGGACACATTGCCCCCCCAGATTCCCACCTACCTTTTTCCTTCCAAGAACTTCCCACACAGCTTCCCCAAAGATGACATAGGTCCTGAGGGATTTACAAAGCCTTCTGAGTGGAGCTAATGTTACAAAAAAACTACTTACTCATAAAAATAGAATGCTTTAAATCTAGTTAATCGGTACATGAAAACACTATTTGCCAATCTGGGCGATCCTCAAACAACCTAATGTAATTTACCTACAAGGTGCGGCAGCATAACTTAATTTTTTTTTAAATGCGCGCCATTCAGTCGGTTGGTGTTGTAGCGGAGCGCTAGTGGTATCGTTCGAGAGGGGGAACTATAAATATTTGTCCCAAATATATTTAACAACATTATGCAAATATTTTACTTTCATAGGTTTGGTAGGCATTCAAGTATTATTTATGTAACCAATTACCAATCTCCTATATCTCCCTACTACCATGGGCTACACAGCGTAACCCAGTCGGGAGTGCGTCTCATTGAATTTAGTCGAGAGCAGTTTGGACTCTTGTGCGTACATAAAAATAAAGAATTTCACCATAATGAGACCAAAAAAGAAAACCTTGTTGCGCGGTAAAAAGATTCTTTATTTTCAGTGAAAATG
The DNA here is from genome assembly GCA_917563855.2 of Limnephilus lunatus. Taxonomy (NCBI): domain Eukaryota; kingdom Metazoa; phylum Arthropoda; class Insecta; order Trichoptera; family Limnephilidae; genus Limnephilus; species Limnephilus lunatus. The sequence goes on from OU830599.1 coordinate 57,948,454, forward strand.
CCTTGAGACCAGTGATATGTCATTGTTTCATGGAAATTCATACATAACTTTTGTGATATTTTAAGAGAAGACCTACTTCATCTCCTTGTAGATAAATAATTACATAAATGTACGAGTATTATGAAAAATGTATCATTCCCAATAAAAAGAACCCACAGAAAGAAAACATACTATGTAAATACTAGTGTTTAAAATCTACATAATTTTACTGCCTTGCGGGTATTCGCCCGAGTGAAGCGGGTTTTAAAAAACCCATTTTTAAAATTAAAGGGTTATTTGAGGATTGTAAAATTCAAAAGGAAATGCTTATGAATTCATCAAGCTACAGAATAGACTTTACGGTTTGTGTTTGTGGCGAGGCGTAATAAGTGTAAAAAGCGTAATTGAATTATATGGAATTCCACGGGGAAACTGTAAATGAAATAGAAAATGCGAGATGAGCTATGCGCTAGTTAATCTTGCAAAGTAAACTTATAAAATGTACATTTATAAAACCATCACAATATTATTTTTAGACAGGCTATAATTACTACTCATTTAAAACCCCTTTTTTCCTTAATATTAAGTGCCGGTAAAAGGGAGAGATTCAGTAACGTTTAGTCTGCAGTTTTACCGTCAAATTGCAGTGGTCGGTAAAATGATCAATCTATCCATAACCTCTTGCAACGCCGGGTTCCCGTATGGATTTGTAGCATTGTTTCGAGATACCGAAATTGCAAGGAATTATTATGGGCTGTGTCAACAGTGTAGTGCAGTGTAGAGCTTTTGTGATTTATAATTGATTTTTTTTTCAGAGAAATCAATGATTTTAAGATAGTGTTTATTTTTATGTGCTACAACTGCAGATAATTAACCAAATCACTTTATCATTTTACTTAACTGAAAATTTGTCAGCAACATCACAATAAAATGTACAATAATAATATGTTATGAAGCAGAACATCTTTGTCTCTGGATAAGCAAAAACTTAATGGTCGTCACTGGCACCATGAACATTTCGAAGGTTTTTCTATTGAGATGCTATGCAAGAAATTTTGGCATGCGATGATATTGCCTCTTATATGCCATGTATATTAGTAAAATTAATAACCCAATCCACTTATTTAACAGCCCCATTTTTATCAATTATTTAACAAGTGATATGAGTGTCGAAACTAAAAGAAGCCTGCCTTATGTTCTTTTCCCACTGGTCAACTTGTAAATTAAACATGGCTGTATTTTGGTTAGTTTATTTTACGGCAATGACGGAAATATTATATATATCATAAAAGTGTAATATCCTTAGAGAAATATGGGAATAAATTGTACGCAGAACGATGGGCAGATGACGGGAAAAAACTGACAAGAAACTCGAACACAAAGGGGAATTTAAACAATAAAAATTATTCAGAAGAGAATAAAATATTGCTTAGCGTAACTAGTACGAAGATGCTAACTAGTGCATAGATATATCATTTTAAACGATAATGAAACATAATAACTAAATACATAATCCAGAAAATGGTGAAATCGGCCAAACACGAAATAACCAGAAAAAACCGGAAATATGTCATTTTTAAATAAAATTTTTTGATGTATTGACTCTTTTCCACAAAACATTATAAATTTATTTCGAAAGACTGTTATTTTATATAGTAAAGCTATGTTTTAAATTTCAATAAAATATGAAGATTTGTTAAATTTTCAAACAAAATTTTGTATTATACAACACCCATTTCAAATCATATAATCATGAAGTAAAATAAATCATAAAATTATCTAGGAAAGTTATGTTTCAGAATTTTAATTTTATTTTAAATAAAATCATTTAAAAAAAGATCCACACGCGTGTTTTGTGACGAAAATATTTCAGTTTGTCTATTTATTTACGGTCTTACAAACTAATATTAATATTTTTTTTACATTCTTATTTTGCTTAGACATGAATGAAAATTATAAACACTTATGATCCAAAACTAATTAATAATAGTACATAATTTTTATAGTTTTATCATCACGCCTTTTAGCATTTTTGAATGTAGGTTCAAATTAAAGCAAATTTTGAATGAAATAAAATCGATATGAGTTATTATTTTAAAAAATTGGTACGGAGAATAATTAATCTTTCTCATTGGAACTCTGTACGATCGTAAGAACATCTTTCGACGAAATATGAATTCTCGGCCACTGGCTGGTAAATAGGCCTTAATAAGAAAACAAAATGCTTTTCCCAAAATATAACAATTTCTTTACAATATTTGTATTTTTGAATCTGGTAATTTATGGTGGAATTCCATTAAAATAAATCAAATATGAAACTCATTTCCACTTTCATTTATACTCGTAAAGTATTCCCCAAACAGTATTGAACTAAGCTACAAACCCGAGGTAATTAAGTTTACTGGGAATAACCAAAATAATTAGAAATTCGACAGTCAAAGACTTAGTAACAAGTGTAAGAAAACCCACATAAGTAAATAAAATCCTTGTAAACCACCCCTCTTCCCCTTCCCTCATATGTTATGTAGTTATATAAACCGTAGGCTAAGAATAATTTTTACCAGTCTGAAGATGGCTTTAACAAGCTGAAAACGGTTACGGTCAAATAAATTAAAATAAGTTTCAAATTTCTTTACCTTATCCTGGGGCCTAGGAGTCGAAATGTCTGGTCGACATCGATTTTATTTCAATCGTTATGGATAACCAACCTTATTGTAGGTATATATTCCAATTTTAGTATATTATATAGATGTTATTACGAAAAACTAAAAAAAATGTACCTAGCTCCATTTTTTGGTAACTACCGTATCGTGACTTCTGGGAATTGAACAAATCAGTTCATTTCATCAAAGTTTCCAATTTATTTTCAAATTTACTTCGTAAAAAACATCTAATGGAAATTTTATCGAAATAAGCGATATAAAACAGATCCACTTATCGCAGGTCATCAACCTTTTGGCTTTTCGGATAATAAGAGCAACTGCGATAAACTCGTCAATCAATCAACAAAATATTCTTCGCTGAAAGAACAGCTCTTAGATCAATATTGATTACGATCGCGTGTTGAGTCAATAGTTTGTGAAGACGCGACATGACTTGAGAAAAATAAAATTATTTTTAAAGTTAGTATTTATTTCATGCCTTTGTCTTGGAAAACTTGAGGTGAAGGCTTTGTTAGTATGGTAAATTGATGGCACTCAAGAATTATATCAATGAACTCGCAATGATTAAAGTAACACTTAAATATTTTGTTTTCACCAGTTTGTGGGAAAAATCGCCACAAGCCAATAGGGCTAATTATGTGGGTAAGGCTGTTAAAATTATAAAGTATTAAATAAATACATTAAAAAATAATTTTCGAGCATAACAGGATTTTATGCCATTGCTTAATACTTACATATAACAGTGGCGTTCAATAAATATCGTTTGAACGTAGTCATGCAGAAACCGGCCAGTCCACATTTTGGTTAAAAAAAAAGCTGTTGTTTCATAGACATATGAATATTAGTAGACCTGCCCTAAGTGATAAAAGCGTATTATTCCCCCCTCCCATTGGAACCATTCCATTGGAACCGGCTGGGATCGAGTATGGTTTGCATTAATCTAAAAAATGTGACGTCATCATTCTTCTGCGAGCCAGCGTCGAGCACTCATCGGTACATTTTACGAAATAACACGGTAAAAACAGTGCTTTGTGTTTTGAAAACGTGTAAAATAGAATTGAAAAAGAGAATAAACCCAATTGTCGTATTACATTCCATAGGCAAGCATTATTTTAGACTATTTTAAGCTAATTCAGACCGCTTAATATGATCGTTTTTCAAAATCCACTATCACTCGAGATACATGGCGTGTGCCCGTCGTTTTTTACTGGGGTAAGTGAATTATGAAACATTTGTAAAAGTGTCTTAACTGAATACCTCAGCAAAATATTGAACTCGACCTTATAGGCGACCTTTCTTTGCTTATTTAGACTTCGCAAAATTGTTCATTGCGCGGCGTGCAATTCGCGCTCCCATGTAAAAAGGTCTATTCATTCAAAAGCAGAGTTTACTTTTAAGAACTAAATGGTGATATTATAGTGCGAGATGCCTGTATACTGTCAGATTGAGTTTTGACGAATCACATATCACCAAAGCCACCTTCCCGCTCTTCGTCCCGCTGCAGTTGGTTTCTACCCCTCACCTTTCTATTCTGGTCTATTAATATTTATATGTCTATGTGTTGTTGTCATGATATATGCTACGATGTCTGCCCGACTGCCGGAAGATTATGATTTAATGGTACTAGTTTGAATACGGAATTAAGTTGATTTTTCAAAGGTGTGCAGTAGTATTGGTTAACAATATAGTTTGAATAAGGAAAGAATTCGTTGATTTCGTTGATGTTTTGAAGGTATGCAGTAGTATTAGTTCAAAATATCGGCGACACCAGGAAGCACAGTCCCACCCAGTAAAAACTGCTGAGAGCCCATCTCCTTATATTTCAGTATATATCCTAAACGTTCTATTAAATCTTTGTTCTACTAGAACCAGCCAGTTCACTTCATAAAAAAATCATAGTATTCGCCTTCCGAAATGTTTGTTGATCGTGATAAAAATACTTAAAAATGTGCAGAAAGCGTCCATGGCACTCAAAAAACTTTTAATTTAGCAATTTCTCAAATCATTTTTAGCAGAAAACAGCCAGAGTCAACTGGTCGATTTGAAAAAAAAAACCTAAGTTCATGACAACGACATTTACCCTATCAGCAAATCGGCTCTCGTAATTACATACATTAAGGGTTTTTGGTAACTGTTTTCTGCAGAATGCGTATTTCACTTAAGTACCTGGTTGATTAAAGAGCCTACAATATGTTTTCTACATAAAATAGCCAGACCTGAAAAACACCGATATCTCTAAAAATCTACATTTAAATCGACATTACAGTTATAAGAAGTTGGTTTAGATTTGATTAGTCAATCTTTAGACAAAAGTGCTTTAATCTCAGTTTGGGTTTTTTGTGGCTGGCTGCTCTCTGCATAACTGCGTTCATTTATCCTCAATATTACAAAAATAATCGTATCGTAATAGTAATAGAAATAACACAATTCAATTTCTTTAAAAATTGTGATAATGGCCTTTGAACTTTCACCATTTTTAACCTTCCTTATTGTTTATAAATTCTACTAACCAGTATTTTCTATTACGATATTGCTTTTTATATATTTCGATTTTCCCGAAATTCTAATAATTTAAAACTTTTTCAGTAAATTCACAGATGATAGTCGAAACAAATAACAATTTTATTATTTCCCATGTTGTTGTGACGTCATCAACCGCTTTAAAGCGAATTAAAAGTAACTACTGTAAACAGTTTATTATGCACAAAATAAATTAAATACTTTATTGCACCCGCGTTTCATGTTTCGCAGTAAAAACACTGTCGACAATAACAAGGGAATATTTTAACAATGTTGTTGGTTTTTGCAACGTTTCAGTTTATTTCTTTTAAAGTAATATTTTGATTTCAATTTCTATCTGTTCAGTATGAAGAAAAACAAAAATTTTAATTTAAAAAACTGTAACATATTCGTGTCATGTAGGGGCACACGTGATATTTTTCGAACAGTCGGTCTGAGAAGGAAGTTATCTTGCAAACTGAGGATTTTTAATTGCTAACTTAGTAATAATTAACCATCACGCCGTTTCTGCAGGGTGGGCAGAGGGGACCAACTGCCAAACAACTCGGTATTAAAGGGAGATTTTTTTTTCATTTGGACGTTTATTAAATAATTTCACTCAATCAAAAAATATAAAATTTGATTTTGAATTAAAAAAAAATTGGTGACCTTTCTATTAAGGTCCTAACTATTTTTATATTTATTATTTTTGCATTCAGTAAGTTCATTCAAAGTTATAAAATTAAAAGTTATGATAAAAATAATACTTGGAGAGAGCAAAGTTGTGAATTGTCTGCTCAAGAGGGATAAAAAGCTAAGCAATAAACCAAATTCTAAATTTGTCGTAAAAACGTTAGACTTTAAGACTAGGTTTTGTAAAAATGATGCATTGTACAGTAATGTTAGTTTTGTTTTCACAAAAATGGATAATAATTAAGTTATCTGTCGTAGAGACAGTTAAATGTTATTATCGTACATTTGTTATAGCATCTAAAAGGAAATTACTCTGAGTGTATTGAAACGGTAAGGTATTAAATACATTACTTTGTGGAATCGCTTGCATATGAAATGAAAAGAGATTGAAGGTTTTTCAACCCAATATAAATGTATATGAAATTATTCTTTAAGCGATCATTAGAGGCCTTTTAGAATTTCACTTATATTTTGGAAAATAGAGAAAACATGTAATTATATTATTGCATTTTTAGAAATGCGTTACGGAAAGCTCAAAAATTAAGTTTATTTCTTCAAGGAAAATCATTTTCTCGATTGCTTGCGGCTGAAGTAAAAAATTAATTATTTGTCTATGTTTGTTATTTTTCTATTGACACCATGTTCTATGCCTATTTTTAAAAATTAGTATTATTAAAACCCTGATGAAGTAAGCTTGGCTTACGAAACATGTCGGTTTTTTATAATCAATTATAGTGGTAAAAACAGAGTAATTTATTAATAAAAAATAAAAATAAATATTTAAACGATTTTGTTTGGCTGCTGGCGGTTAAAGCAAGTATAACGAATTTTCATAATGAGCTTCGGAATATCGAATTAAATGCGGAAAAGGTGTAGAAACTACGAAGGAACCGGCGAGCAACTATTAGAAGATATTATTAGAAAATTTTACAAACATTATTTCAGAACTAATCTAGCGTTTAATGATTTAGATTTAATTCACTTTCATTACAGAGCTTTTGTGTTATGCCAAAATACCTCAACTTAAAAAAATATATGATATTATTATTATTATTGCCGCCGAATATAATAAAACCATATAAGTCAAGTGGATGCCGCCATTGTCACGCAGTTACTATTCGCCTTGACCACTGAATTCATAATTCATAGACATACGATTATATCAATTTGAAAGAAAACGGTTGTCGACAACTTACTTAAATCCATTATCTCTAAGGTCCAGAAAGGTTAATGGAATTGTTTATCTGTTTAAAAAAGAATTTCTGTTTTGAACATTTTTGATTATTAACAAAAATTATCTTACTTCGGCCACATGCATACTCTCACATTACGTTTTTAAATGCTTTTTGAAAGTTATATTCTTTAAACCATGTTGGTCACTGAAATAATCTATAAAAATTTAATCTATACCAATTTGAAAAAAAACGATGGTCGACATTATAATATGTTATTTTTATTTTTAACTTTATGTGTAAAACCTCAAATCGTAATATTTAATTAAATTAAGACAATATTAGTTAAAAAAATATATTGGCAGCTCTGGGACTCGAACCCAGGACCTTACAGTATAGTATCATACTTCGACTAAGAACTATCAACATTTATTTTTTATTTTTTTATTGGTCTTAAAAATGGAACATATTATAATATTAATTATCTTCCATTAAAAGCATTTGCTTGTGGATCGAAGAGTTTGCATTTCAGAATACAGTTAATACAGTAACGTGTGTCACATATATAGGTAGGTACAGTTAATACATAGTTAATATACAGAAATCATATAATATAGACCCTTTAACTAAAAAAACACAAACATCCACGTACTCAGTGTATACATAATATATAATTAATTTTATGAAAACGATATTAGCGAAACTCAATAAAAATTTGGAAACAGAAGAATCAGAAAAAAATATTGGCACTTCTGGGACATAATAAATAAAATATGCGTTAAGAAAATGAATTATGCATTCATAATTAATAAAATATGCGTTAAGAAAATGAAGATAATTTTGGTGGTTCTTAGTCGGAGTATGATACCGTTAGAAATGACAGAATCGAATAGGGACACCTTAGCTCAGTTGGTAGAGTCGCGACCCGGAAAGCCGAAGGTCCTGAGCTCGAGACCTAGAGGTGCCAATATCTTTTTCTGATTTTTCTGTTTCCAGATTTTTGATTGAGTTTCGCTAATATTGTTTTCATTTGATTAATTATATATTATGTCCTTTTTACTCCTTTCCTTCACACCAGCTGATAAAATTAATTACCCGATGATAAAAATTTTCAAAAATTTTATGTTTGATCTATTTCACCAGAATCATCGATAAATAAAAATAATTTCGGGCCTTATATGCCCTTACAGGCAACTCATCAATGTGCCACACAACGGGGGACATTTTTAAAGCACACGAATCAAATATTATTATTATTTTTTTAATTTTTATTAGTAGCAAATAGATACATAAATTACAAATAAATTTTATACAGTAATTAATTATATGGTATATATATTTGATGTACCCCCAAAAGTAAGCAGGGCTTGTGTGTATGTATGAAGTATTGATGTTTGCCTAAGATTTCTGTTATTTTTAAAGGGTGCAAATTTATTTTCAGTATTATCTTTATAAAATTGTAATGTTGCATGATAAAAGTATAATGCACTTAATTTTCTGACCTTAAATTGTTTGAATAAAAGTTTTAACGAATATGAGTAGGGTTTTTTTTAATTGTTTTTATTATTAGTTTTTGTGATATGTAAATTGTTTGCGTTTGATTTGCATACGTACCGCACCATCCTATAATGCCGTATATCTGTCGATACTTCAAAAAGTAAGGAAAATAAGAGTTACTTCAGGCGCACGGACAAGCCCACAACATACTTTCATCGGTTTTCTTCTTCAGTGACCCTGACGGTGCGCATTTCGAAGCGTTTCGGTCATGCGTGTATTAGCCACACGCCCGAAATTTATTTGGAATATTCTCTATGCAAATTTCAGCAACGCCGGAGGGTTGAAAAAATAAGGGAAATGAATTTTTCCCCCAAAATTAATAATAATATAATGCGAGCAGAGAAACGGGGAACCTGAAACGAAGTGACATGAATTGATGGGCCCGCGCGAAAAGCACGACTGAATTATTTATTTGGATAATAACTTTCCGAATAAGATGATACGGATAAATAAATAATTTGTGGAACGCTTGCACTTGTATGAAAAGTGTTTTTTTCACAGGAAAATATTATGTTAAATAATATAAATAATAAAAACCTGGTTTTTTTTAAGTTTTCTTTATTCATTAGATTTTTCATTACATACATTGGGGATTTTTCGACCACCATGCTAGGCACATGCCCGTGTTGTGGTATAACTCAATTATTATCAGCGCTTCGTTTAATTTTGTTAGGTAAAATTAAAAGTTATTTCAGACAGACGAACTTTTTGTTACTTCCTATATTTGTCGTATTGTGGTCTCCAATCCGTGATTAGATAAGTGATCTGAAATCTTCCTGGAAATTTGAATTTAAAAAGAGGAAAAATGGTAAGTTTCTAAGCCACGTTTCATGGACGTACTCGTTTTGGGCCCGATATTTTGGAAGCATTTTTGTCGAATCATTAAAGTTAGTTAATGGCGATCAAAGTGCTAAATGTGTACCATATACTCCTTGTGAATACACAACATTAGCTCAAAATGTTTAAATAAAATTGATTTCCTAGCGGCAATTAAAAAATGTAACCAAATAAATCTGTTGAACCCGATTTTATTAATGTAATATTGAAAGAATTTGCCAATTTGTTAATGTTACTTCTATATTTCATTTAACTGTGAAAAAATTATCTGACCGATGAAAAATATCAAAGTTAACGCCCAAGCTTACACAAGAGCTGTGAAAAATCCTGTTTATCTAACAGACGTGTGGCGATTCTTTCGGCACTGGAAAAATTATTTAGACTAATCATGTAATCATACAAAAACATATCTACAACAAAGTAGAAACTTTACTCATAAAACAGCAGCATCCGTTTAGAGAGGGCCGATCAACAAAGACTAACTTAAAGGAATTTAGGGATCAAATATTTTTTAAATGAATGAATAAGTAGACTTTTGAAATAATGACTTTGTGAAAGCTTTTTAAAGTAGATCATCTCATACCAAACAAAAATGACAACTATGCTCTCGCACGGACTGATTTCGTTATTCCATAATTATTTATCTAACAGAAAATAATATTCAGTTTAAGGGCAGGTCACTTCAAAACCTCACCCCACAAATTCAGGGGTCCCTGAAGGATCTAATTTGGGACCTCTATTATTTTCAATGTTTGTGTATGACGCAGCTCCGATTATAAGATTACGATTTTTTTATTTGCTGAAGATATTAAACCGTATTCCATTATAATTTTGAACGAGAACTATGTTCGTAAAGATATCAGACCTCTCCAGATGCTAAGTTTTGAGAAAAGGAGGAAACAAATATTCGAATGTTCTCTGCACATCAAATATAATTTACATGTGTCTTACATTTTTAAAATTCTGTAAATGACACTGGTAGACATAACGATCCCGTACATTTTGTTTAATTCACTACAAGTTTTTATGCATTTTAATTGATTTGGTGGTGTCTATGTGTTATCGGAGTATTGTTAATTAATTGTTATCTTTACTTATACTTAGTATAAAATAAAGTCGCTCACGCTGTATGTACGCTTAGATATTTTAAACGATGCAACGGATTTTCATGCGGTTTTCACCAATAGATAGAGTGATTCACGAGAAAGGTTTTTAGGTATATAATTTGTCAAGGTTTTTTGTAAATTGTTTGAAATACATAATATATCTGGCCAAGCGGCAGCGGGCAGCGGGCAGCGTGGTGTGGATTTGATTAAACAGATGGCGTTGGTTATAAAGGCTTCGTTAGCCACAGCAACGTGTGTCCGGGTCTACTAGTTAATAATAAACTGGAAAAAAAACATTGTAGACAGAGTTAATCGCTGCCCAGACAGAAAAATCTCTCTCAGAATCAAAGGTTATAACTATTCTTATCCAGTAGAAAGAAAATTTGAAGATCTTTTGAGGATTAAATACCAAAAAAATCCCGATCGGAAAGAAAGGGAATTCACAAATAAAAATGCGGTGGGTGGGACATGTCCATTATACCTATAATATAATATTATGTAGGGTGGATACTGGATATTAATAGAAGATTTGTATTGTGCTTTTGAGGGATGAGCTCACTGATAGAACGGTCACAGAGGGATTACTACTGCCGTGCTGCAGCTTCCAGCCAAAAGGGAGCAGATTATCAAGGGTTTTATATTATTGGAAATAAGGATTTGGCGCGGCCATGGAATAAGGTTTTCAGGATATTACTGATTGCCTTGGAAAAGGAAAGGAGGATTTCGGATTTATTATTTCAGGATTTCTTTATAATTATCTGTATTATAATATTTTAATATTTTTGGCCAAAGACGATAAACCACAAGAAAAAAAAACATATTTCGAACACCGTAATGAATTAGAATTCAGTTTTCAAAATATACGAGGGGTTCTGGGTTCGAGTCCCAGTTGTGATCATTATCTTTTTCTATTTTTCTGTGTCTTGTTATCTTTCATATTTTAGTTTAGATTATTATTATTATCTCCTTCTTCATATTTTTTTACATTCGCTCCACACAAGAACCCAGAGGAAAATAATTTCCCTCAGGCCTGTGTCATCTTTGAGGATAGTGTGTGGGGGTTTTTTTTTAAGGGAAGGAAAGAGAGGAATGTCTGGGAAGAAAATGTATGAGAGGTGGGTAGGAATGTAGTGGTCAATATGTTTAGGAGTTACGGACGTACGAATCCATCCCTCCTGCTGGTGGTTAAAAAGGCATCCCTCAACCAGATTCTTCAAATCTGGTCCGCTGTACAGTAGATCGGCGGACGCATCCGCTGCCAAGACCTAGCCAATCCTCACCCCATGAACCCGGGCACCCCTGCTAAGTCACCAAACCTAGCGTACCATTTGGGGTGATCTGTGGCGAAGGTTTGGGTTATAATAAAAGATACCCAAACCCACCTCCAAAATTGAAAACATCGAAAGTTAAAGGAAATAGGACTATTTTCCGGCCCTGCAAAATAATGTATGTTTTTTAAAGTCTGCTTTAATCTTAGAAAGATACCCATGTATATTTAAGCGTTAAAAAATGACGGTGGATGTGGTCTAGCAGAAAGGCTTTTGACTCGCAATCCGAAGGTCGAGAGGTCAAATCCCAGCGTGGGAAAATATATTTTATTTAAAATATTTGTGTTATTTCACGATTAATTCCTTTAAAATAATATAATATAGTACATTTTCGGCACGTTCCAAAGTTTAAGATACTCTTAGTGATACCCTGGTGAAAGACCACCATTCAGAATTGAAAAGTTCTTTGAAATGGCGTAAGCCGTGTTTGGTGACCAGATCTGAATAGCCAGAAACTTCCCTATCTTCCTCTTCCCCATCTCCATCCCTTCCCTATTTCTTTCAGCCTCACAACATAACCCAATTGGTGATGCAATAGACTCACTGGCTCCAGACGGGAGCAGCTGGGAATCTTGTTAGGTAATCATATAAAAAAAAGGTACACAGAGTTATAAAGAGAATGGTGTTATTTTTAGAAGCCTGATCTTAGTAAAAGAAATAATGTTAAGATAATTTAGCACCTCTCGAGGTCATTTTTAACAAAAAAATATACTATGATAAAATTTTGGGGTGTTAATAATAATTAAGTTGTAATAAATTTTGCCAAAAGACAATCGAGTCTAAAAACAATTTATGAAAGAAAAATTGGTTTTGTTCATTAAATTTTCCATGAAATAGAATTTATTTACACTTTTGAGGAAACCTGAAATCAAGGAAATCCTTGAAGTTCATTAGAACGAATCCACGCCCTAATATGTTCAACCAAAACGAGTTTTATAATATAATTATATGTATTTACCCAAATCACATACACGAGTATTATCAAAACTACCCTTTGATTCCGGGTTAGTTCTATTATATAAAAGGCTTTTGTTAGTGTTTTCTTTCGGATACAGTTTTCTGCTTCAACTCTTTTCGATGAATCAAACATCTCCAATTCATAGCTGTAATTAGACCAATCTCCTGTATTTGATGTGGATAAATGTTTGCTTGCAATTCATATATGTACAAGTATATCAACCTATCTTGCGGATGCCTTTCCGCATTTTAAATTACCGTAAATAGTAAACAGGTTGGCGGAAAACATCCTTTCCCTACTGCTTTATTAACTTAAAAATGTTATTGGTCCGTTCCACATAACATCTGATTAGGCGTTTAAAACTATATTTATCTGTTTACAAAAAATAATCGTGATAAAAAATTTAATAACTTGAATGCAAAAACATGAACTGATAAGAATAATGGTTTAAAAGGGCTACATTTACAAGTATCGTTTGTTTTATTTAAAATAATAAAATTGTCGTCTTAATGGCTAAAAAATCGTAAAAAATATATTTTTGTCGCAATTTTTTTTTGTTTCTTTAAGCTCCCGCGCAACAATTTCCAGAACATAACTAATTTATTTTCTGGATTGAAGTGTGCTTTACTGTACATATGTTGATTTTTTGGATCAAGTTTTATTAACCTTCTTTTCTTATTGTATACTGTAATATCAACTTACTAATTTTGACTACCTACATAATAATTTTGACTGTCACAGGACATTCTTGACTTGCTTCATTTAACCAGTGATACCAGACATTATTTAAAAAAAAAATCAAACAAAACAAAATTGTCTTCTTTCCGTCATAGATCACTTAGCTGATTAACTGCCCAAGCCGTCACCCAACCCGAACTTTCAAATACTTGGTTTTTTTTTTTGTTTTGTTTAAAAACGTCAAAAATATCATCAGAGACGAAAATTTTATTTACATTTTCCAAATAATGTCGGGAATCGCTTGCTAAAGAAAGTCACGTACTTCTATTACCCTGTATATTTTCTTCTTATTATCAATCTACATGTCCGAAAACAAAAATCCTCCTAAGTGAAAAAAACATATTTTGAAATGTTTAATCTATTTTCGGTGCTGAATAATTTTAAAAAAATAATCGAGAGCGTGGATTTGCATTGGTAAATGAGGATTTATTTTTGGGGTAAAATGCCTCCTTCTTTAGACATGGATTAATTTCATATGACATCAACTTAAGCGCTGACTGACCACATAGTAATTATGTATGGTATATAAAGATAAGCCCTTTACTGCTAGTTGCAGATATTGTCCGGTTGCCTAGTTATAGTAGATACTCACCTAGTCAAGTGTAGTATTATTAATGTCCTAAGTTTATTGTCGGACCTCGTAAAACATGGGTTCTGGGTAGGGCCGATTCCCCGTTTTATGCTTCCCCGCGGTCGAATAATTCGGGTATCTTTCTCAATCTGGCAACACTTTTATCGCAAATATCCCGAAGGGTGAATAAATAATATACCCGTGAAATACTCGCTTTGGAGATCCGGGTAAATTAATGCACGGAATGTCGAGTATTCATTCGATATTAATCAATTTGTTATTTGTTTTGGTTTTCGGCGAAACGCTGAAATGCGATAACAAATTTCAAATTGAAAAATAAATTTGTTATTGTTAAATCGTTCCTGGGAATTGCGGAAAGTGAAATAAATTAAAAATAATTTAATTATTTTGCAAAGTTAAAATTCTTTTTCTGATTGGTAATCTTTCTGAGGAAAATGCTTTTTTTATTATATTTGGGTATTGTTTTGTGAAAATTGAACAGCAATTTATAGGAAATCAGATTGTACAATATTCTATCTTAAATTATCTGGTTTCTATCTACAACGCAGATCTTGCAAACCCTTCTACGATTGCCATGTTTGCTTGTATGATTACTAACTAACTAATGATCACGCTGTTTTCCGCAGGGGTGGGCAGAGGGGAAGGACCGCCAAACAAACTTAGTCTTGACACACACTCTTTGCCTCACTCACATTTATACATCATCTTACGCATACTCTTCTATTATTCCGACTCTTGACATGACCCGACTTAAATATCTGATTCACTTGATCGTGCCATGTCTTATTCGGACGTCCCCGACTTCTTCTACCATTCACATTTGCGTCATACATTCTTCTTACACTACTTTATTCGCTTATAAGAGGGAATATTGATAATATTCGATGGAAAAGATTGTTGAAATCTACCTAATGAAATAAAAAAAGTCTAAATTGCCGTGGAGGTCAATTATTAAACTAATTAGGTGTTTATGTATCGGTTGTTTCAGCTGTTTTCTTTTTTTATTGACTGATTAGAATTTACGACATTACCTTACCCACAAGGCAACAAGGATCAATAATTATTAAAGGTAGAATCGATGACACGATGTATGAATGTGACAGTGTTGTATGGCGGTCCATCGTTTCTAAGTAATCAGAAGCAGCTAGAGAACTCTGTCTAAGCACATACTCCTAGCTTATTCACATTCATGCATCATTTCATAGATTTTTGTGTTCTACTTTTGTCATGGCCCCGTTCCGTGATGGTACCATGAGATCCTCTACAATTTACTTTTGTCCCTACACTCCTTTCTCTGTTAATTTACTCTAATTGTTTAAATCATTCGAAACATCCCCGTCCTTTTCACTTGTGCATAACTTCACGTTTTCATAGGCCTGGCATTCTTTGCGGATATCCACATTTGATAATAATAATATATTTTCCTTACCTCCAACTCCTCTGTTTCCCGTATCATGTGGTGCTCTGGTCACCTGCCAGTCGGGCTCGGGCCCCATTCCCGAAGGGCCAACGAGCCCCGGTGGGCCTCCGGGCGCCCAGGACGAGTTCTCGGGCGCCTTCACTGCTGGGTTGGCGGCCACCTTAGGTGCAGGAGGGATAGCGGCAGACTCCTTGTACCAATTGTCGTCACCTGTATCTACAGAAAGAACTCTTGTAGAAACTGGCCATGATAATATATTGTTTTCATTTCCTTTAGCCAAACTTATCTAAAAGTAGTAAATACTCTCAGTATCGGCCTGGTGAAAGACCACCATTCAGAATTGAAACATTACTTTTAATTGCTTTGGTCGTGGTTGCTGACCTTATCTGAATAATTGCTGCTTCCGTATATTTATCTTCTATTCTCTTCCACACTCGCTTCATCCTAACAAAATCCATCAATACTAACTTAGATAGCCCACTGACTTCAGAAGGTTGGAAGTAGTTATTACTCTTGTGCGGATTCACAGGAGTAAAAAATACTACTAAGTAAATAAGGTAGCTGAGAACATGTTTAAATGGTGTATCGTGCTTTCCATCAAAGTTGTATATTGTTACACCAAAGATAAATAGATTAATCACCTGTGTCATAGAAGTCGTCCGAGTCTGATGTTGGATGTCCCTCTGAGAGGGGAATCTCATCTTCCTCTGGAGGGCCTTCGTATCGTTCTTTCAAGACCTTGCGTGGAACTGTTGAGAAATAAAAATATCTTTCAACGTCATTTCGTTGTGAGTGCTTATTATTGTTGGTTTATTGGCTTATAGTCTCTTTGAGTGCTCCCCACAACGGAAAACATTCAGTAAAAGACGAAAGACTTATTCGTTATTGGAAGGAAAATATTGTTGATTTTTCTTTATGTTTCATTGTTTCATGAATGCTGATTCAGGGAATAATTCTGAACATTAATCGCAGAAGGAGTGGCTTAAAAAAGTTTTTTATAAGAGAAAGTCAATAATTCATAGTGCGTATCTATAATGCGGCTAGATTTAAACATTGTTTATTATTTGGGGTTAGATTGGTTTCATCCGATTTCGTCCATCTTTAGACTTGTACAATTTTGTTTAAAGTTATTGTTCGTTTAATTTTTGTTGCAGGGGTAGATATGAAATGATTTTATGTAATTTTTTGTGACAGATTAATATCTCATGACAGATTTTATACATTGCAAAGCTTGAGATTTAATAATTTACTCAAAATTATAACTGTAATATATCTGTATGGCCTTATTTATCACAAAACTAAAAAAAAATTATGATTTTACAGGAAAAGTTTTTGTTGCAATGTGAAGGGTTGGTTAATATCTACTGATCGTTTTTTGTTTCACATTCGATCCACACAAGAAGGAGAGGAAGTTCTCAAAAGGAAAAGGGTATGAAGGGTGGGTAGGAATCTGGGGATCAGTGTATCCTGGAGTGACGGACGTATGAATCCATCCCTCCAACGGCGGTGCAAGGTGGTGTGTACGGCTGGAGAAGTCAAAGGGACTCCCTCAACCGACCGCTCTTTCCCGATCCAGCCTGCCATGCAGCTGGTGGGCAGACACATCCTGGATTACTAACGACTACGGATGACTAACGTCGCCTCATGAACCCGGGCTGCTAAGTCACCAAACATAGCAACCCACTTAGGGTGACCTATGACAGAGGTGTTGGTTATCCAATAAATGTTTCCCGGGGCGGCGGTACCCAATCCCGCGTCCTAAATTGAAAAATTTTTTGGGGTATTACATTTTTCTTTGTCAAAAACAAGCAAACGGAATAAAGTTGTCAAATTGAAAATACGAAAAAAAAATAAAGGGAAGATCACTTTAAATTTCCCAGATTCATATTGATAAACGTCTATGGGTACTATAAGAATAGTGCCGCAAATAAAAAGTTGGATATTGACTATTTACATTAATCTTACAGTTAATTAGCATGTCAAGAAAGTAGCTAAAGCGTACCGTAGATTAGAAGATAGAGCTCAGATTGCTTTTCGATGACTAAATCAATGGAGAAACGAAGAAAATAATGAAATATTTAACTTACCGCAAGTATAAACAACCTTCAGATACATCCTTGACTCTGGTTTGCAAGGGTTCCCGAAGGTAGCAGCGTCAGCGGAGAGAGCGCATCGTCGTTTTCCGTGACAGAGCTGCATCACTGTTTCAGTCGCATAGCTCACCAGGCAGGCTGTTCAAAATGTAAATAGAATTAATGTTTAATTTTCTAAAGAATCATTAGTGAACTAGTGAGCCATCATTGTTGAAGTGAAGTTTCTTTAGAACCGTTGTGATTGAAAACTCCGATGACACGAAAACGACCCTAAAAATCACTTACATCTATAGGAGTTATACTGCGAGAGAATGAGATAGAATGAAACCTTACCTCATTGGAGCTTTGATTATGAGCTCACTTTTCAAGATTCCTATTGGTTGAGATTGTTTTTTGTTACAGTGATTTTCTGTACATTGCTCGTTCTTTTTTTGTCCAATTAATAAATACATATAAATATTTATTTTTGGGGTGTTTTGCCGTGTCGCGCTACGTCCTTCTTTAGCGAACGTTTCGGACAGCGTTACATCCCAGAATCCATCATCAAGGCAGATGTGATGGATACTGTAACGCTGTCCGAAACGTTGGCTAAAGAAGGAGGTAGCGCAACACGGCATAACACCCTAAAAATAAATAACGTAAGCACTGTTGGTCGTGAAAATCCAAAATCACATCCAAATAATATATTTGTTATGCATATTTCTAATGATAACACTGTCATGATATTTCCGAAATATTTCGTTCAAAATAAATAGCTCTACCTACTAAATACTCGTAAGGAGGAAATGTGTAATGTATTTTATCATTTCGAGTGATTGTAGGCAATATAATTATGTAATGAACAATGAAATGAAGAAATCATATTTTTTTAAATAATGAGAAATAAGAAGGAATTATCAACATCCGATACTGCGCGGTGGCGATAAACGGTATAGATTTGTTGTGCAAAATCATTCACAAAACTATACAATTTCAGCTATGGACGGCTGTGCAGTAGTAATATAGTAGCCTTTGTTTGTAATAGGTCTGTAGTTACACTGTATTGGGTAACTACAGACCTATTAATATCTTGCCATCTTTAGAAAAAATTCTTGAAAAATATATTCAAATAAAATTAATAAAATATTTAGAAGATTTTTCTATAATAGATACTAATCAATACGGTTTCCAAAAAAAAAAGAGTACAGAATTGCTGCTTCAAAAATTTGCCAACATGATAAATAATGAATTAAACTGTAAAAAACATACATTAGTCTTATTTATAGATTATTCGAAAGCTTTTGATACTATTGATCAAGGTAAATTACTTAAAATACTAGAAATTATAGGAATACGAGGAAAACTACTAAAACTTTTTGAAAATTACTTAAACAACCGATGCATGAAATTAAAACTCTTAAACTCTTTAAGTAAAAAAAAGAAGTTTTTTGCCGGCGTTCCTCAAGGTTCCATATTAGGTCCAATTCTGTATATTATATATGTATCTTTTATTAAATTAATTTTTAAACATGTAAAGTACTTTGTATACGCGGATGATACTGCTTTAGTGATTTCTAGCAGTGATTTGCAAACTTGTATAGATCTTTTACAAAAAGACTACATTGAACTCTTAAAGTGGTCTCATGACTCTGGCTTAATCATAAATGCCAAAAAAACTAAATTGTTACATATAAGATCCCCTAATGTTAAGGTATATATTACACCTGAAATAAAGACACATACATCAGATTGCTTACACAATGGTATTCCTGCAACGTGTACATGTGAAAATATGGAACTAGTTAAAGAATATGTTTATTTAGGTGTTATTATTGATTACTTTTTCAAGTGGGATATACAAATAAACAAAGTTTGTGCACGACTAAGATCAATTGTAAGCAGATTGTATAAACTAAAAATTTTTGTTCCTATCTGCACACTTCGAATAATTTATTTATCTCTAGCTGAATCTGTTATAAGGTATGGAATAACAGCTTGGGGATGTTCCTGTAAAACAAATATAGACCATGTACAATCAGTGCAAAATTCATTGGTTAAATTATTAGTTGAAAAAAATTTATACAAAGAAAGGCATAATATTCCATACTTTTATCAGAGTCTCAAAGTTCTTTCAGTCAGAGCAATTCTGTGGTACAAAATTATATTTCAGCACATAAATAATCCTTTATATATTAACAGGCTGGAACACAACCATAATACTCGTTTTAACTTTAATGAAGGGCTAATTGTACCTAAGCATACAAATAAATATGGACAAAGAACATTAAATTACATGATTCCCAGTTGTTTAAATATGTTACCTGCTGAAATTAAAAACTGTGCCCAAAACAAACAATTGATGAATTTACTGAAGACTTGGCTTACGGAAAGAATTAATTTGTATTAGTTCACAATGACATATTATTCTAAAAACTTTAAAAATGTTATTTATGTTTTCAAAAATTTATTTTTATCTATATTTCTGTAAAAAATTAAATTTTATTTTATATAATTGTAAAAATGTAACTATTAAATCACTATAATACGATCTTTAACGTAAAGAACCCGTTAGACAAACTGCTAAAAAGTAGTTTATCGGGACTTTTTTGTCTTGTATTTGTAAAGTGTATAAAATTAAATAAATAAAAATAAAAAAAAAAATAAAATAAATGCCTAAACCATTAAATGTAGATTATGGAAAACCAAACAATCTTGACTCACACTCCTTTACATCGCCTTTTATATACAAGACTGTATATACCTGTTAGGGATTATCCTGCCTTGTACCTACCAAAAACTTTTGGCATAAAACATACTCACGAAAGATGTTGTTACAACAAACTACAATTTCTCAAGTGAAAGTGGCACAAAGCTTCAGTGCAAAAATAACCTTCAAATGAGTGACCACCCTTTCGGATCAATATTCGATAAACTTGTCGTATTCCGCAATTTTTCTTATTTAAATAGTTATATTTATCTTTATTATTACAAAAAGTGAGAATTTATGTCGGCGGATACGAAAAAATATGCATTTTAAATATTAATTTTGTTAAAATTAATTCATTTAAGCCAAGTATTTGTCGCCGTGATTGGCCAAGTGAGGCGGTATAATACAAATTTACTTTACCAAAAAATGGTTTTATGATGTGTTATGTTCAATTGGAAGCGGCTTAAACTAAAAGTGAGTAGCAACATTTTTTATGCCATCCTATTCGCTAAATCCAGTCATTATCTCTAACAATACCTATATTTTAGTACTGGTAACGGACTATAATACTGATACTACGGTCTGATGGTTAGACAAAGGTTGGTTAGGTTAGGTTGCTCTCTGAAACGCGCTATGAAAGCTCCAATTTAGAAGGAAAGGGACCCTTACAGTAAAAGAGCTTTTAAAATTATAAACTATGACATTGCAGATGAGTGGAGGAAGACTCTTGAGGAGGCCAAGACCCACCAGGGGTTGTAGTGTCAAGAGTGATGATAATAATGAATCTATGACATTGACAGTCCAAACCTATTGGAATGCTGTAAATTGTTCTTACCTAACAACTACCGCCAGGGTCGTCACCACGACTTGCTCTGTTTATACGTGGCAGAACGGATGTTCTTGCCCAGCATAGCATGACAAGAGGTATGGTAATGTTAAATGATATTTCTAGGTTTCTTGACATTTTCAACATTGGCCTTGAAGGCTTCAAGATTCATTTTAGGCAATAACTCTAAAATATATCTATACTAGCTTTTACCCACGGCTTCGCTCGCATAGTATTAGTGGGAAATTACTGGCATAATTATTGGCATAATTGTTATTATTCTTACTATTTTGTCGAATAGAAAATAATTATTGTTTGATAGAAAATTTCAAAATTTGAGAATGATATTTCGCAAATAAAAATTCTATTTTAGAAAATATTTAAATTTTAGAAATAGAAATTTATTTTAAGTACCTACTCCCTTTATTAGTATTTTATTCATATTTGAATCCAGAGTAACCTAAAAAAATAAGAAAATGACAGTCCACTTCAAAAAAAATGCTTTATAGCAACGTTATGCTTTTTGTTCGGAGAATAAACATTTTTAGAGATATTAAATACGACGCCAAAAAAGTACTCTTTTTAATCACAACAAAGCACTCTTTTAAAGCCTAAAATTTAAAAAAAAAAACATTGTTTCCAAGGTAACAATCTGTTTGACGTTTGCAATAACTCGATTTTGTTAGGGACAGAAAACGTATGATACATAATTTCATAACGCCACAGCTCATTAATAACGCCAGAGCTTACCAATATATAAAGCCGTTGTTACTTGCAAATAATGTAGCTTTCGATTAGTGAAGGAATTTTAAAATTCCATTCGATATTTATTGCGTGAAAGAGTAAGGACCATCCAACCAACCAACCATCCAACCAACCAACCATCCATACAAACTTTCGCATTTATAATATTAGTAAGATTATTTTTTTCATTTAAAGTTATGTATATGTCACGTGTATTGAAATAGGATTACACAAATCTGAAATGTACACTAAAATATATATGAGACGTTGTTTGAATATGTTTGACGCAAATAGTGTGTGCCAACACTGCGTTGTTTAACGGTCCTCTGCAAATTTAATAGTCTGTGCAAGTTTGATAGAAGCAAAATTGTACCAGCTTGAATGAATTTTATAAATTATGATATCAAATAAGCTCACTCTCTTCCGGCACCCCTTGTGGCTGCGGGCACTGAATGCTCTCGTACTCCGTCCTGCCGAAGCTAGCCGAGTAGACGGCTATCCTGGAGTGTGGGTTGCACGCCATCTGCAGAACATCGTTCTCGCAGCCCACCTTGCTGCGAAACTCATCTATAAAGACAGAAAAAAATTTGTTAACTTTTGTGTTTTTGAATGTTAAATAGTGACCGAAGCGCTCTTATTCGTTTTATTTTGTGCACTATATTGTTAAAACACATAATAATATAGATAATTTGGTTGAAATATACATATTTTTAAAATCTAACCTAACCTAATTAAAGAATTTCAAGCTCCTGTTACCCCAGTGTGAACTATCATAAATCACAAAATTCATCAAAATTATTTTAGAAAATTTGCTTTACCTGTTGAAACCAAAAACATTCGTAAAAAAAACAAAATTATTACAATCTGACATTATTTGGAGTAAAAATGTAATTGAAATTTTGGTCTCCGGTGACTATTGACACCATTTGTTTGATTTTTAAGAAAACAAATAGAAAAAAGGTAATTGAAAACTATGAAAGTACATTTAGATATAATATTATATGGATTGTTCCTTTACTATCTACATCCGAATAACTACATATTTACCCACCGTAAAGTCCCATAATTTCCCCCCCCCCGTCCCCCTTCCGTATCTGCACAAAACATTAGTCAAAAGTCTGCAGGTCGTGCTTTTTAAAACATTTATTATTTTTATTGTAATTCTTCATTATTTCATATTTTTCTGATGATTGTGGTGTAGTTATACCAGGGAAGGTTAAAAAAGTAAGATGACCTCCGTGGTTGAGTGGTTACGATCCTTGGCTACGAATCCGGAAGTCACGGTTTCAAATCCCGGCGTGTGCAAGAAAATTTAATTTGGTGAATTTGTGATATATCACAATTTTTCCAATTAAAATAAAATGTTGTATATTTGTAGCAGGTTCCAGAGTTGCGAATATTTTTTGTATCTCCCTGGTGAAAGACTAAAATTCAGAATCGAAACACTGCTTTAAAGACTTTAGCCTATTTAGTGACCAGATCTGAATAACCAGGTACTTCTCCACCTTCCTCTTTCACATCTCCTTCCCACCCCACTACGTTCAGCCTCACAACTTACCCCATTAGGGTATGATATATGTAGGTCAGCCTCACAACTTAATCCATTGGGGTATGCTATAGTCCTAGTGGATGCACGGCTAAAGTTGCTTTCAACCAACAACGCGCAACGTTTCAATTCCGAATGGTGGTTTTACACCAGGATGATATTTACAGTGTCTTTTACTTTGGAACGTGCCGGAAATATACTATATGTATATTATTTTTAATTAATTACTTGTGAAATAAGACAGATTGATTGAAGAAACATAAATTCCTTCAGCATTGGTTCATATTTTGAAGGGTCTAGAAGATTTTAAATAGCTTTACGCCTAAATTATGTGAAAAATAAAATAAGGCTTATAAAAACCTATTCTTGAAAAATTTAAAAAGTTGGATTGAAAAAAACTAAATCTTGTACGAAAATTCACGTCATGACTTTTTGCCCGTAAGCCAAATATTACAAACACGGTTCAACTTATCATCTAAAATACAAAATTCCATTATTATCTTGTCATATTATTACGAATGTCAGTTTCACGCAAAAATAACCATTTATCATAATGTAGAGCCTTCATTGCAGATAGAAAGGACCTTTATATCTACATTTCACATGTCGTAAATATGAATTACGAAAGCACGATCCGAATAAGGTAAAAGTCTGTGCTCAAGGTCATTCGGGTTAAAGTCAAGGGCAGTACGAAAAGTTTAAGGGATTTTATTTCATGATCCAGAAAATGTCAGAATAAGAGACACGATATCTTGAATTCGCACTTCGTTTCCTAAAGAATAACTAGTTTTACTTCCAGAATTCTTACGTAATTTTTGTATTGATATTAATATTTTCTTTTTTTGTACTTCTATTAACTCCATGGTTTCGAAACCTACGTGATTACTTAATGCGCCAATCAAAAAGAAGGAGATGGAGAGATACGTAATTACGAATGATGAAGAGAGCGCGTTAATATTTAAAACGATAAAATTGAAGCGAAAATAGTAAAAATGTTTAATAAAAACAACTCGTTAAAAATAGTGTAAAAATCTTGTATGGAAAATCTAAAATAGCATTTAATGAAACACTTTGAGTTTTTCATGCATATAACTTCTCTAAATAAGTTAAATGAATGTGTTTATTATTATTTTCAGAGCATACTTTGTGATTTTTTCCATTGAGGGAATTTCATATAATTTGCGTTTCGGCGTGGGAAGACATTATCTTCAAAAATAATATACATTTTTTTAAGAGCTAAAAAACTTCAAATGTCTAAGGGAGATATTTATGTAAGAAATCATTAGAAATTTGGGTAGCGGCGGCTTAATATTATTATTTTTTTAAACCTTCAAGCTATTTTTTTCCTCTTTTCCAAACAACTAATATATATAGGTTTCATTGAAATCGTTGTGTTAACTTACAAATCCTTACAAATTGTCGCGTTGGTTAGAAATATGATCTATAAACTGTGTTACAAAAAATACCACGTTTTATATTCGAATTTAAAAGTAAATCATAAAATAATTAAAATATTGACCCTTATAAAACAAAGATTTCCGGTTGCAATTTAAAAAAAAATTATGAAATTCGGAAATTTTTCTTTAATTATTTTTTTCACAAAGCGACAAAAAAGTGAGTTGACGATAACGTTTACAATTAATTTGCCTTATAAAATATGTGTGTTTTGCAAAGCGAAAATATTTCGACCTTCCGACAAAATGGGTTTCAGGTAAAATTTTCGAGTAAAATTTCGGGTAACGTTTCATTAACCTGAAAATATTTTAAAATCTCCTCCTACCACAACAGTAAGTGTAAAATATCGGTTGTGTCGTGAGGGAGGACTTAACCAGCCAAGGAATTGAACTCATGACGCTTCATGGGTGGGATCACAATTTGTTAGTTGGACACACAAACAGATATTCTACTTTATTTTAAAATGACATGAAAATTAGTGTTTAAACGATTTTATCCGTATAATATTAGGGCCAACCCTAATGCGACGCCATTATTTTATAAAATAATTAAACTTTTACTTTTAAATTGGGATTTAAGGACCATTAAAACTTACAAAATTTAGCTTTTATTACTTAAAAAAGTTTTAAATGGATAATACAAAGGTTGAAACAACGCAAAACATTTTTATATAAACCTATAATAACCACTGGAGGGCTTTTTGCCACAGTATGGCACTATTTAAAATACCTCAGATTGCTTTGCTGCCAATTTTGGCAAATTTTCCCTTATATGTATGTAATTACGTAGAATTACAATCAGTTTGTATGTCTCCATATTAAAATTTGGAGGTATGATCTTTTTAATGTGGGCGGAAAATATTAAACATGGGCCCCAAAAAATTGCAAGCCATCCGAGAAAAAGATTTTATTTGGCCTGTCGCTTGACTGGTTAAGTTATTTTGTATGCTTAGTGGTATAGGACGGCAATGGACGAGATGCTTATCTGAAATTAATTGTGTGGTATGTCATAAACCAATTAGATTAACTGTTTACGTAATACGTTTTCCAACAATTTTATCCTTTTCCACCTCTGTATTTAGTATTAAAAAGGCTTGTCATCAAAAATAAAATTTTAACACAATATGTTATGAAAATGGTGTATTTTAAAATTAATTACGCGGTAACACATTTATATTGTTCGCTACTAATGTATACATATGTGCGTTGGTTACGAGTAGATATATACGGCGTACATGTTATCGAAAATAAAGCACAAAATTCAATTTAAATTAAAAATGTATCTTTTCGTCTTTTATTATATATATATATATATATTTTCTTAAATAATTTTTTTTTATTAAATCAGCTAATCAAACATCCCTACTTTCAATGACATATTTATAATTTTGAAATTCCCAAGACATTTCAAAAGCATCGATGCTCACGTGTTCTATTCTAGATAACTCAACATTAAAAAGACATAAATGTATGTACATTAGAATTTAGGTACTGTAATTTCCTAGAAAAAAAGGAACAAAAGATCTGGGAAATCTAACGTTTTCACGGTTATATCAACTTCTTGCTTCTAATATCATTTTCTTGTTGTTAGAGAGAGTTTGTGGTGATTGCCTAGAAATGCTGATTTTTCTGCAATTTTACAGCGTTTGCAGCACATGATCGCGCATCCAAGGGAGGGAGTGGAACAAAGATTATTTCACGAGATGCTTATCCACTTCCCACGAAAAATAATAAAACATTAATTTATAAATATATTACACATTCCTACACCATGCTTGGTTTTGCACTATTGACAAAATTATCCTTTCGCAGCGGTACAATCGGAAATATGTAACTGGCATTTGTGCACTGTACACAACCTAGCATTAGAAAATTATTATGCATTTTTGGAATGAGTTCACCACTAAACTAATTGTACATGTAAAATTATTGGTACTAAGAAGTCTACCTGTGCATTCCAATTAATAGTGTTACCTGGATGAACGCTTGCAATGCCACTGATTTTAAGTGTTTACATAATTTTAATGTGATTCAAATTTTAATGTGACACCATATAATTAGTGCACGAAATAATTCCACAATTTCCCGTACGTGTACACAGTACAACACACAAATTAATAATATCTATGTACATTCTTGACAATAACCTTCAGAAATATTGAACAAAAGTAATGCAAACGATCACAAACTAGTGCATGAGTATCATCGATCAATAAATGAGTTTAGAATGTATCGATATCCTTATCTTCTATCCTTTTCATATGTGTATACCTTTTTCTCTTTACGAGTTAAAAAGCAAAATAAAATCGCTATCTTAAACCAACATTACCATAAGAACTTTTTTTGTGAAAAGAGAAATAAAGAAACAAGCAGTCTATCAAGTGGTAATATTTGCCTTCTACTGATCACTAAATATTGTACTTACTCAATCAACGATGATTCAATTCATTGTATAGGAAAATTATCCAACAGCTTTAATTTAAATTGAATCAGAATAACTACAAAAACATCACAAAATCCGTAACGACTATGACCAAAAAGCTATATTGTAAACCCTAACTCAACAAGAGAAATTACGTCACGGAGATCGTATAATATGTTGTGATGTTATATTATGTCGTCATAATCTAATTTCATTGTACCTACCTATAGTAGTCTACCTTAATCCCAAACCCTTCATACATACATGTTTGATAAGTCTAAAAATAAATCATTCATAAACTTCCCAGTACAACGCAGTGTGGAGACGAGGCTATGAGAACACAACAATGTGTTCTACTTCCAGCGGACGAGAAAGTAAATAAGATATGATCCCAAACAATGGACAATTCCACTAAATGCCCTCTTAGCCCTGTTAAATTTTAAGCGGAAAGGTCAATAGATTTACCGTAATTTGCTGTAAGATGTCATTATAGCGTGGTACAAATTAACATTTTGGGAAAATACTGCATGAAGTAGAAAAATGAATGATAAATATATCATCCATTATTCCATCCATTTTATAAAACATACCCATTGAAAAGCACCTTTCTGTTAAAAGATTTTTTTTACATATTTAATAGCAGAAGTCCCCAGCGTAGCCCAAAATTAATGAATGGTTTGGAGTAAATTTTTGAGATTGTGAATTCTAGTAAATTGGTTGTGGTTTTAAGGTGAAAATAATAAAATTGTTATGAATTGAAAAAGTTTATTTTTAAGCATTCTATTCACTCCATAGTTTTCCTCCATGCATGTCTTCCTCGGGAGTCCCTGACTTCTTCTACCATTCACTTCCATGACATATAATCTCGTAACACTCCTTTCTTCGTTCATCCATTGTCTAATTCCAAACAATCAGAGTATCCCTTTCTTAATCTTATCTATTTCACTTACATATGCCTTATACATATATACACCTCACTTTCCCACGGGCAAGGGGTGTAAGTGGAATGTGTGACTTTTCAAGTAACACATTCTGCTTACACCCCTTTCTTCATTCATCACATACGCCTCATTTTACCACACATGATAATTTGATTATTTTGATCATGCCATGTCTTTTTCGAGCATCGCCAACTTTTTCTACAATCCACTTCAAAATTAAATATCCGTACCAGCTAAACGAACGGTGCAATCCCAGTCTGCCATATTACTTGAGAAAATTATGTGCAAATATGTTTCAATTTAAATATTAAAAATTACAATAAGAAAATAGTATGTAATGATCATGTAAAATATAAAAATAAATTAAATTAAAAGGAAGTCGCTGCATCATCTGCATCCATCCGGCATTAAGTGGTGAACTGAACCACGAAAATGTAGTTTTGAAAATTATTTTGAACTTTGAATTTTTGAGTTTGAGCTTTGGCCTTTCAGATTTGAGCTTCGAGCTTTTAATTTTCAGCTTTGGGCTTTTAGCTATGTGCTTTGAGCTTTGATCTTTGAGCATTGTGTTTTGACATTTAAGCTTTAAGCTTCGAGCTTTGAGCTTTTAGAGTTGTGTTCTAATTTATGAGTTTTGAGCTTTGGGCTTTATTGAGTTTTGAGCTTTTAGTCTTTTTATGTACAGTTTTGAAGTCGCATTTGGCACCTGCTGAAGAAATTTTTGTCCCCGGCGTAGAGTTTTACATTGAGTTTTTTTCGAATTCGAATCGGTGATCATCCCCTTAAGAATATCAAAATGGGGAATGGTGGTTTTTTTTAAATCGTATGTTACTAATCTAGGGATAAAACTGTAGATTTGTGTAACAAAATAAAATCCACCCATTTAAAAAAATATATATATATTTAAAAACTAGCTGTCACGATTGTTTCGCATGATAGCTGTTTCGCCTTCTAAATGCATTATTAGTTTGATATTGCCTTCAGAAAGCACAGAAATATTTTACGAATAATAATAATTACAAAGGAGAACTTTTTTCAAATAAACTTTTTTTATAAATTGTATAATGATATTATTGAATATATACGACAAATTTTTTAAATTTAATTGGAGTTCTATAAATTAAACTTGGTAACAATAAAAAATCACCTTTTCTATCCATTTTTGAGCAAAATAATAAAAAGAGTCCACTCTCCCAACAAACGATCTTTTAATGGATGTTCAAACGTCGTCGGCCACCATCAAGCAGATGATATTTCATTGCTTTCTTGGTAAAGCCATACAGAAAAATATATAATTTTCTCAATGATAAAAAGAGGAAAATTGATAGAATATAGTTTGGAAAAGGCCGCACTGTTTTAAAATCTTCCGTGACTAGAACAACTGCATTACTTCTTTCTTAGTTATCTGCAGATTAAGATGTCCCTGATGATATCTAATCTCTGTTTTGTTACTATGCAAAACTTATGTTTGCAGACCAAACTATAAAATCTATAATAACCGTTCAATTTCAATACCCGTTTAATCCTACATTTTTTTGTATTCAGGCTCTCAAAGGAATTGGTCTTTCTTAGTATTAGTGCGCCCTGCACACATTTTATTCGTTAAGGTGACCTTTGTACAGTCTGTAATTCCGACCGACCATAGGGACAATAGTTGACAAAGAAACTAACTTTTAAAAGTTACATAATGAAAGCTTATGAAAACGAAAAAAATGGCTTTGTAAGGTACAAAATTTGGTAAAATTTAAGAAAATGTTTTATAATATTTTTTTAAATATACAGAAGCGGCTGCTTAAAGTGGTCACATCGTATCTACTATTTTTGAGCAGATAAAGCGGTGATTTGTAATACGAAGTATGCATACGGAAATTAAAAAAAAATTCTTACGAATTTACAGTATTTGCATGAGGGTACGAGTATTTAAGTATTTGCGTGAGGGTTGACTTATACCTACTTAATTTAAAAAAAAATGAAAATAACCAATAATACACATCTAGTTTTTATGTATTAATTTAATATGACAGAAAATGCGCTTTTATTAAATTTCGCTTTCTGTCAATCAATTATACAATAGGGCATTATAGGATGGGGTGGTACATATACAAATCAAACACAAACAATTTACATATCACCAAAACTATAATAAACAATTTAAAAAAAAACCCTACTCATATTCGTCAGAACTTTTATTCAAACAATCAAGATCAGAAAATTAAGTGCATTATATAAATATATTATACTTATGTAATGCAACATTACAAATTTATAAAGATAATATTCAAAATAAAGTTGCACCCTTTAAAAATAATAGAAATAATAGACAAACATCAATACTTCCTACTCCAAAATGTAAAAAAAAAACAATAGGACAGTTAAATCATAAATATCTCGGAGTAAAATTTTTTAATTCACTACCTGAAAAAATCAGAAACATGAACAGTAATATAAAAAAAATTAAAACTCAGCTGAAAAGTTATACCGAAAATTTGAACTGAATAAAAAAAAAATTGTTTCAATGTAATAACACCTCCCATACACACTAGCCCTGTTTATTTATGGGGATAAATCAAATATGTATACATATTATGTAATTAATTATCGTATAAAATTTACTGTTATTTGTGTATATTTTACTGAATAAAAAAAAATAAAATAAAAAAAAATGTCCTCACTACCCCTTTGTCTTTTCAAGTTCATTTTTTCAAAAAATTTTTGACAAAAAATAAAAATTGATTCCTACAATGAGTATTTAAAAACAATATTGTATAGAAAAAGGAAATAAACTTGCGATTCATCCCAATTGTGTTATTAATTTTAAAATAAAAATAACAACTGCTGAGGGTGTCCAAGTCTTGCGTAATATTAACCGGTTTATCTCATTCCACGACGATGTTAATGAATCATAAAGACTAATTTCGTTAGTAAAATTTTTATTTCTTTGTGTAATATGATTTGTGTTTCATTGAGATAATAATGGACTATTTATGTTAAGATCCGTCGTCCTAATTTTGTACTGCATATGGGTCATTTTAGTACTCAGACCACTTGAGAAATCCTGTTCAATCAGAAGTATTGGTGGGTACTTACGAGCTAATTCAAGAAAAAAGGCGAATTTGTCAAATACTTTTGTTATTTATTCCACCTCACGAAAAATGAGCAGATTAAGCGGGTGACCCCATAAACTAAGTAGGTATTACATCGGCTGGCGCCTATTATAATTTTCTTGAAATGATCAGGACGACCTTTGCGTGTTCTTGAACAAATTCTAAATTTCATTAATGACCATTTTTAATGATTATGAAAAACCACCGACTGATAAATCTCATTTTTCAATGATAAATGAATTTTTTTTAAATAAATTTTATTATTTCTATAAAAAAAAATTTCATTGAAAGGTCAGAGGCTTATTACCTAGTGGGCATTCAGGAAAATTGTGTAGGTATATCTTTTATTTAGATTATTGGAAAAAATTAAATCAACTATTTTAGAATTTTCTGACCATAAACTTCGATATTTTGCTATTCGTCTACATTTACGTTGCGCGTCGTTGGAATCTAACGGCCGTTAAACGTAACGGCTGAATTTTCGTTATTCGCCGCAGCCATCATCGCATTATTTCGTTATAAGTAAGAGACTAGTAATAAAAACATACTTGTACAATACAGAGGACGGCTCAAGGTCCCGGATTTAGTGCCCATTAAATTCCGAATATTAGCGATGACCTCTACCGGGTCATCTTACGTATTTTCTTTCTTTATTTACTTTAACGAATCTCTACAGTTTCAGAGTTGAATAGCGGACCCACGTGTGTTAAGATAAGAGAAGCAAGTTAATAAGGTAAGTAACAAGATGAGAGCTTCCACGAAATCTGGGATCTTCCTAGATACGAGAAAGTTTCCGAAAGCTTCAAAGGAAGGCAAAAAATCGACATCTTGGTTCCAGTCTTTGTAAATTACTTCTAAATCTGCAAGTTTAGGCCTTTTGTGAAATGAGATTTATTACCATATAAATACTTGCTTAGGTAAAAGGCTGTTTTCAACATGAACGCGCAAAAAATAAAGTCTCGCATCCCAATTCCAGTCCAATCTTCTTTTAATATTAGATGGTGACTTAGCTATTTGCTAATCATCCAAGTATTCCATAACATTTTTTAACACAAACTGACCCATCGTGCTAGTAGGACAATAAGCCATAATACGTATTTTATATGATACCTATATCTTCTAGCCTTCCACGGACGCTTATTGTTTTTTTTTAACTTTTAAAACAATCGTTTTTTTTTTAATAATTACTTTCAACTTGGCAAAACCTACTGGGTTACCAACAAGACGTGACGAACGTGACTATAAGTATTTACACTGGAAAAAAAAATTATCTGAATTATTATCGTTACGAGAGAGTTTTTGTTTTTATTGTTATATATAATTCTTTTATTTTTTAATTTTAATTTGTAATTTTAAAATATATTATTTTTTGTAATTTGTACATCTAAGTATACAAATTTCTAATTATTATGATATTTCATATTGCAGCTAATTAATTTTTTTTTTCACCGTGTTGTTGACGGTATACAACAAATTAATGTAGTATACCGTCTTATTTTTTAATAAGATACTCTTTCCTTAAAGTTCAATTACCACCAGCATAAGCAGTATAAAATGAAAATTTTTCTTACTCGCCTTCAGCAATTTTTTAATATTCGTAATTTACTTAAAAATTTCATAATGTTTATTTTTTAAATGCTGTTATTATTAGAGACAATTTTGTAAGGAGGAAGTCTCTACTAATTATGTTAAAACTGATAAAATGGAGCCTAAGAATTTCCCGAAAATGCAAATTAAGCAAACAAAATAAATAATATGTGTCCATACTAATATTATAGATGCAAAAGTGCGCGAGTTTTTTTGTTACGCAATCACGCCTAAACCGCTAAACCGATTTAAAAAATTCAGTAACCTTTAGAAAGCTACATTATAGGCGAGTAAAATAGGCTGTATATAATGGTAAGCTTTGGCGTTATGAAATCATAAATATTAATATATTATATTTATTAAACGTTTATAAGTTGTGTTACTCGGGGGAGGGGAACTCGAGTAGGGGATAATTCTGGAGTGGATTCGCGGGACGGGGGAAGGGGGGGAGTGGAGCGGGAGAAGGAAGGTGGAGAAGGAGTGGGAACGCGAGAGAGAAACGGGAGAGGAAGAGGAGGCGGAAGGGGAACGGTTCGAATAGGAAAGGACACGCAGGGATAAACAATTTCTTTATCAAATAACATAGCAACGCGTGCCGGGTACTAGCTAAAAATAATAATGTTTAACAATTTTTATTATTTTTACATGAAAAGAACTACTAAGGGCGTCAAAATATAATAGATTTTCGGAGTCCAGTAAAACAGATCAAAATGAAAGCTGTAATATCAGCAAAAGTCTATATTATCTCCCTCCATAAAGGTTGACGCTCCAAAACTTATACATTTACATATAAAGGATTTGTAAAATTCAACAAAACAGCCATAAATCCTGTGTTCGGAAGATAAAAACTTATTCGAGGTGCTTTGTTCAAACGTTAACAGTTAACGTGAATGAAACTAAGTGCCAACTCAAGTGTCAATTCTAAATGGTGATTTCCACTAAGGTTAACAGGTACAAGTTACTGCGAATGGTTTCCCAGGAGAACGACTCTGCTTAGATCTTGCGAGGATTTCAGAATTTTCCCTGTGAACTGATGCCTAGTGAGTCTGAAAATGGATCTGTATCTAACATATTTTAATCAATTTCTCACACAATAATATTTTTTATAAAACCTAGGACCCGATCTAAATTTTTTTTTTTTAAATAATCTTTAGAATACTTAATATGATAGCGGACGGCGAGCTCTGGCGTCGTACAATATGAAACTATTTCGCCAAGAAATTTCATGTTATCGTGAGTTTGAAAAATTAATTTATCTGTAAAAAAGTAGTATTTTTAATTTTGTTTTTTGTCATGTATTTCGAATCAAATTCAAATATCTTCTTTGTACAAAACTGGCAGACCCGGCCACACATTACTGTAGCTAACGAAGCACAACATCACGCTTTTACCCAACCTTTAAAACCATCGCCATATGTTATAGCTACCGCTTGGCCAGATATATTATAGGTATATTTCAACCAATTTACACAAAAACTTGACAAATTATGTATTCGAAACCTTCCTCATGAATCACTCTATTTATTGGTGAAAACCGCATGAAAATCCGTTGCGTAGTTTAAAAGATTTAAGCGCACAGTCAGTGAGAGCGACATTATTTTACACTACATATGTAAAGATTACACTCCAGGTAAAATGTACAACGGTCTATCTAGAATTCACCCTTTCTTGCTATGTACAGTTAAATTCAAATATTGAGCAAAGCCTGGTAGAAAACCTAGTACATTAATGGAATATAGGCGTTTTTCGTCAACAATAATCTTCAGATTTAGGTGCACAAGGACTTTCATTAAGAGTCAGAAATTTGTTGCGGTGTCAATGAGCGCAGTTGTTATTATTATCTTATAGTGTGGGCAGTGTGCGATAGTTCATACTACCTGAAATGTACTTTACGTTAGGGTTATTTTGGTAAACGAAATCGATCATGGACCATATTTATCCGATGATATTCCCCAAAATATTCTAATTGTGTATTCCAGTAGCGATAAATCATACTTTATTTTGGATAGTGGTATTTTGAAATCATTACGTTTCCTCTATAAAGTAAATTAATTTATTTCTGCTCAATCAATGTAGCATTTTCGAAGAGATCTTAAAATATTTTCCGTTGAGAATTTTTACGATGGTTGACATGTTCTATAAATAATATAAGTATGTTTTATTATTATAGTGACCTCTGTGGCATATTTGCTTATTTGCTCTGAGCCCAGAAGCCAAGAGTTCAAGTTGTATATTCAATGGGTTCTCAAATAAAACTATTTAAAGTTACACAACCGACGAACTGATGAATGTGAATTTAGCAAAACATGTGTACCAAAGCAGAGACGTGTAGTAGTCAATCGTCTCTACATGACGTTTAGTTAGTTAATAAGTATCTTCGTTTCATTTGAAAATGTTTTCAGTATCGTACTGGTAAACAATCGAAAGGTCTCTCGAAAATCTCACATGGAAAGGCAACTTATCATTCTTTGCTATGGTGAGATTAAGTTTCACGATCGGAATTGCAAGGTGCTTCCTGACCTTAATTGTACCCTTTCTCCGGCCTAACAATATTTTAGGGCATTATAGTTTCAGCGACCAGTATTTTGGAGTCCTTAGTTTGTAGACATACACAAACATGTCTTAATATATAAAAATGAATGTAACTTGTTTGTCCTTTATGCGTTCCTAAACCATTCATCCAATTGCAATGAAACTCTGGTGATTTGATGTGCGCATGTCCGCGATGATTTCTATATACAATAGTGAGCATTGGCTTTATGAAATTATTTTCTATACTATTATTCCGATTACGATGAAACTTTGTTGAGTTGTTGTGCACCGGCTCGCGAAGATTTCTATATATACTGGTGAGCTTTGGTGTTGAAAAAATGCAATATAAATTAGTGTATTTTATACGGTTGGAAGGAGGGTGGAGAAGGAGGAGGGAATCCTGGAGGGGGAAGAGAACATAGAAAGGGGGGTTCGCGTGAGGGTTGGTTAGGAAAGTGGGAAGGCGAGGAAGGTGGAAGGAGGGGAAAGCAGAAAGGGAAGGGATCGCGAGAAGGGAATGGGGGGCAGGAATGGAACGCATGGGAAAGGGGACACACAGGGAGAGACAATTTGTTTATTTGAGTGTCTTTCAACGCACGCCGGGTACTCGCCTAGTTTATAAAAAAAATCCAATTTCTTTTTCCAAAAATAAATTGCCTTTAAACTTGGGGTAAGATATTTAAGACAGTCTCCGTTCTATATTTTTAGATTGTACGTCTATGAACATAATTTAATATTCTACCTTCTTATCGAGACGCCAAAGCCAGCAATGGTAATAGTTAAATTACAATAACGCGATCCACTAACTTTCGAACTATGCACGTTTCCGAACATTGTAACATTTGGAGATAGAACTAAAGCATAACTATTAACTACTGATCCCAAATTAAACTAAGATACCAATTCCAATTTAAGGAGCGATAAAACGCTAATCTGGAGAATAACTGCCCATTTTAATACGTTCAAGACATTGCAGGCTTTATCGGAATCTCAATTTGTTCAAATATCCCTAAGCTGATTAACTCAGAAGGTAGGCTTTTATTTGGGTAACTAATTACCATAGAATAAAGAATTAAACTCTAGAAGTGCCTTCTGTACAAATTTTAATGAAAAAAAACGTCTCTTCTCACTTACACTCGCCTGAAATCGTAGATCTCCATCCCATTTAAATTTCGTAAGCAAAGTTTTGTATGAAATCATAGGTTCAAATCAGGCCTGTAATTAGATCACGAAAAATACTCACGGGTCACTTCTAACGTTATTATAAATTCTATTCTTATTACCAACGCGCGTTTAAGGACGCTTTTTTTAGGTTTTCCGATATTTTTCCTATCAATTTTAAAATTTGTTGTATTCGTAAAAGCATTTATTTTGTACAAGATACTGCTCAATTCAAATGTCCCTTTCATTATATTATGTTCTTAATAAACCGTTTAGCTCTTTTGCAAATAATTTTCTTGTTGCGTAATTTCCCACTCCAAAGTGAAATAAATTAATTATTCACTTATTTAACATTATGTGCTTGTCGTTAGTGTATTTTATCTTTAAATAATGATGGCTCCTTTTAAAACTAGATGATGAATAAATATCTGCGACTATATATTACATATGACGCCACTGCCTGTCTCGGTTACTTTGTACCGGTGACTAGCGATCACTTGATGACAGTGGATTCGATTAACAGGCTATTTTGGAACCAGTTCCTATACCATTACCTGTCTCGGTTACTTAGTACCAGTGACTAGCGATCACAGGATGACAGTGGATTCGAGGAACAGTTTTTGGAACCAGTTCCTATTGGAGCACGCCTGATTACGGAGGCAATTAAAATCTTCAACTATCTTGAATTATACTGTAATATCAGCTCGTAGTAGTGTGGAGCTGGCAACACGGTATCGCTTCCAAGCACATAAGCACACATTTCACAACTAACAATTACTCTGTCCTGATGATGGACACTGTAACGCCGTCCGAAACGTTGGCTAAAGAAGCAGGAAGTGCAACACGCCATAACACCCTAAAAACACATAATGAACATACTTTTGGCTGTAAAATCCAAAAACGTAAATGAATAAATACATCGTAAAAAACTACCGTTTACCACGCAAAAGGTTGATTTTGGCCAAAGTTTTACTTTGTTTATGTTTCTGTGCTTACATCATGTACTTAGCCACAAAACTTAGGCGCTAAACGAAAATCGATACAACTAATTAGTTATCTACTCTCTTTGAAACCTCATAAAATT
Organism: Limnephilus lunatus; assembly: GCA_917563855.2. NCBI lineage: Eukaryota > Metazoa > Arthropoda > Insecta > Trichoptera > Limnephilidae > Limnephilus > Limnephilus lunatus. Next base: position 57,986,176 of record OU830599.1, read on the forward strand.
CTTACTCTTCCATCGGTTGCAATGCTAGAAAACTTATCAGTATATCTTTAATATAATTGTATCCGAAAAATACCTCTTAATTAAATTTAACTTCAAAACAGACCTGTTTCTAAAAGTCATCTCTCCACTACAAGCCACAAAAGAAGAATAACAAAAGTTATGACACTGAGTAAGCAAATGTTTGCAAAATACTTTTTAATTGGTTGGTATACTCATATAAATTGAAGATGAACAATAATGTCTTTCTATTGTGATATATCTATTCAGAACAGAAAATTTTTATCAGTGCTTGTAAAATAAAAGCTTTATTAATAACGTTAAATGGACAGTAGGAATTTGTCAGTTTTCATCGATACTTTTAATTTGTTGTGTATTATGGTAAATGATAGTTATAGAAGCCAGGAGGTATAGCAAGGACGATTGATAAAACAATATATCAATACGACATTGAATAAATATGTCATCCATGGTCAGTTATCGACATTTGCGAGCACGGTCAACAATTGGTAAGAGATATTCTGACCGACGTGTCAGTTAAGCTCTCAATCCACAAATCATTTTGAATAATGTCGTTCGTTATAAAAATAACTGGCTAATTAACGAAGCTGTTAGAATTGAAAGAAATCGTATATACGATCCATAAACTTAATTAATTCATCTAAGATGCTAAAGTGGTTCAAATATGACTAAAAACCTCATCAACTAATTAACGCTTGTTTAGTCTCAAAAAGTACACACGAATTGCCAATGTGTAATAAAGTTAAGATTTCAATTGAAAATGATCTATTTATTAGTATTTTTATTTTTTAAACAGTGGTCTGACGTTAAGGAATGTTTATCCATAGATTGATCCACCAGTGTTGACAGCGTATACTAATTTATTATTTATTTCCTCTCAATGTCGGTCTGGCTATCAACCGTGCAGCCGTGCTCGGTAAAATGGTTTAAAATCGTCGGTAGTTAAACATATCGATTCGATATAGAAAAAATATCGATTTTACTGTCCTAGACCTCCAAATGCTCTTAACCGTCCTCTGTCCACTACATTTATTTTTTTACCACAGAAATAAAATGTTAAAGATTGCCAAAGAACTCCCCCACTTTCGACAAGAAACGCTGTTGACGTGTTACCTAACTTTCATCGAGTTTCGTTTAATCTTCCGCCCCGTATTTTACATTTCAAATTTTGTATTACACGACATAAATAAAAAATAATGTAATTCTGTCCTTTAAATTTTTCTTTTAACATTTTACACTCGCGAGAATTGCTAATTTAAAAGTTTATCCCGCTTCGGAAAACGCTTTCGGTTCCCATTGAGGTTTCGTTTTCGGAATTAACTTATACAACCGCTATGCCTCACCGTAACAAACGAAAATTAACGCTAACTTTTGGCAAATCTCATTCTTCCGACCGTAAAATGTTTCACTTTTATTCTTATTTCATCTACATCTCGCCAGTCATGGTAACTGTTTTTTTTTTTAAATTCATGCGAAAATTAATTAAGAAAAGCCTATATTTCTGAAGCTTTTAAGGAAAATAACTGGGAAAAATATTGCGTCAATCGATTCTTTGCCTAGCCTTGGTTATTTTATTTTACCTCTCAATTATGAGAAAAATTTCAATCACTTGAATGAAAAGTAGTCCCATATTTTATTTATATTTATTATGCTACTTACTTTTTAAGCACGTACGAGTAAATATCATTGATATACACACATATCAATGATATTTACTCGTATATCAATGATATTTACTCATATATACATAAATATATTATGATTTTTTTTTTCTTTTGTTTTTAATAAACCTCATATTATATTATTTAATCGTTTAAGACAAAATTAGCGACCTTCAAACGAAAATTTGAAAATTTGGTCGCAAATAAGCGCAAAGAAAATGAAAATAACGTTGGTAGTTCTTAGTCAATTATTTTATTTTAAATACATAAACGGCTTTACTGCCTTTTATAAATAAACATATAATAGAGTACAACAGTAATAAAAATAATATCATTTCATAATAGTAGTTTTAAATTTTAAAATAACATACAATCATTTTGTGTATAACAACAAAAAAGAACAATGAGAAATATCATCATTTCATTTCAACATGTCCATATTGCGTATTTAAAGTTACATTTTGGAAAAATAATTTTTGAGTGCATGTTTATATTGCGCTAAGTTTAAGAAATAAATGTCGCCGATGTTAGCATGTTCATTTCCCAAAATGTGTAATCGACTGATTGGTGAGTAATAATGTGATAATGTATGTGTGTTATTATAGTAGAACGGTAGAGTGAGTCTATTGTTAGCGCGACCAGGGCAATGAAATCGTATTAGTTCTATTAAAGCAGGGGTATCCAGGACCGAGTGAATTATTTTATATAATATTAATAGATCACAGATTTTTCTGCGATCTGATAAATTTACGAGATTAGTCCAATTTAATAACAAATTATTGTCTACGGATTCTCTTGGAATACCTAATTTAAAATTAATATAAATAAGGAATCTATGCTGGACTTTTTCAATCGCTTGAATATGGATATTGTAATTTGGAGCCCAAATCGTAGAATTATATTCCAAAATGTTTCTCACTAGCGTTATGTATAAAATGCTAATAGTATCAATGTAACAAAATTGTTTGGTTATTCTAATAATAAATCCTAAAATCTTCATTGCTCTATTAATAATATTAGTTATATGGCTAATAAATGTAAGTTTTGAGTTAAAAATAATACCTAGATCATTTATTGTTTCTACTGAGTTTAATATAATTTTGTCAAGATTGTATTCATAAATGGTCGGTTTCTTTATTTTATAAAATCTTATTATTTGACATTTACTTATGTTAAGTGCCAGTTTATTAGTTTATGATATAGTCAAATAAAACCGAAGGGGATACGACTGAATTAACTCAGTTTTTAGAGCTGTTTGCCGGTAAAGCTAGGTTCTGGGTTCAATTCTGAAATGCGATCGAATCTTTTTCTGATTTTCTGTTTCAAATTTTCGTTTGAGAGTCACTTATTCACACTAAAGTCAATAATTTTTCAATTAATAAATGATATTACAAAAAAAATCTGTTAAAAAGTATTATTTTATGGATAAACCCTACGATAATGCACAGCTATCGGTTAAAGGTCTGATTCCGCAAAAACTAGCGAATGGTGAGGTCTGGCTTCATGAAATTTTCACTAGTTTTCAATCTACATTTTACATTATGCATGACGAACTTTACAGATTTTAAATATGCAAGGTACGTTTAAATATATTCAGAAGATATCACGTTGTTTGTAGATTTTTTTTATTCATCGAAATGGAAAACCAAAAATGGTGTTACAACTCTTGCAAGTATTGAAGAAAAACAAGACAAACAATTGCATTGTCAATTTTTTTTAAATTAATTTGTTTGTGCAAAATAGGCATATATGTTATTATTTGCAACTCGCCGTTGAGTATTTTAGCAATATTATATTTAATCCACATCGTTAATTTATTAAAATTTCTGTTTTCTTCTTAGACTTCAAAGGTACGCAGGTACATTGTTTAATAATAAATTTACATAATATGTTGATACCTATTCAAATATATGTTTTACGTATGCCCCCTCGCAAAAACACATAACATTATTTGCTACAAACGTAATATTTCGCCTTCCTTTGACATTGCAAATACGCGAGGTCTCAAAATAAGAACAGCAGTTTTCTTTGTGGAGCTCTTAGCAAAGACATGAACCATAGTCCTTCTTAGCAGAGACACGCACCCAATCAGTCATGGCACGCACACTTATGTTACAATGTAACTTTTCCCCTGGAGCTACGAAATAATGAGACAGTATTGCCAGCCTTGATAGACTCCCATGCGTAGATATAACTTCAGTTATAGCTCCGCCAGGAAAACAATTATAAAATATTATATTATCTGTTATTAGTGCCGGCTTCCCGAATTTCTACCGATGTATTACATATTTTTCTTAAATAATTCCTTATAGACGCAGTGCTGAAAACCAGCTGCTTTCCAGGAGAAAATCTGAATTGTAGCTGAGCAGTGACCTTTTCATCAATAGAATCCATTGAACAAAATGTGTAATATTGTAAAAAAATCTGTTGATGAATAAACATTTTTATAATTATTATTAAATACTTTAAGTTTTAAAGCTTTTAAAAAATATATGTTATTTTGGAAGATAATATATATGCATTCCTCACGCCGAAATGGCAATTGTATGAAATTCATTCGATAGAAAAAAATCGCAAAGTATGCTCCGAAAAATATTATAAACACATTTTTTTCCAGATATTTTACAAGTTATATGTATGAAAAAAATGACAGCTTTTCTTTTAATGCTATTTTACACAATCCCCATGAGATTTTTGCTCTCTTTTACAAGTGTCGTGTTTCATTAAATATTTTCAATATTTTCGCTTAAATATTATCATTTTCAATAGTAGCGCGCTCTCTTTAACATTTGTATTCACTTATCTCGCCATCTTCTTCTTTTTGAGCGGGCATTTCGTGCCTTAAACCTAGTCCTATTTATTCAGCCCTTCTGTTTCATGAAGTGGTTGGGCGATATCAAAAGACAAACATTAATTGAAATTGATGACTTATAACTCTAATTCGTGACATCTTGCTGAGAATTTGTTCTCGAAAGAAGAAGAAGATTCTGGAAAGAGGTTTGATTCTTGGAAGACAATAAAAGTAAGGATTTTTTTTTCTTGAAATAGGACTAATGTGGACTTCCTGCTGCTATATTTCTACCGTATTCCTAAAGCTCATAAAAAAATGTGAAAATTATATCTAACCATGGAAATGTAAATTCGGAGCGGTAAAATATAAAGCAAAAAAGTGTATTTTGTTGTGTTCTATTTATTTAAATAATAAGATTACAGACCTAAAAGAATAAAAATTAAACAGTCCAGAATATTTTTCCGGTATTTCTGCCTGCAGCCAAATTAGCATTTTTTTAAATTTCACCTTCAGCTCCTCATTGGTTCGAGTTCAAGTTCGAGTAGCTCCTCTTGTAATACCACATTCAACACTTTCGTTTCATCAAATGTATTTAAGATCCATAGTGGTATTTCCATTGTCAGAATATCTTCAAATCTATTTTTGAAGTCATCAAGGAGGTCATTTAAATGCTGAACGTATGTCTGAATATCCTCATCAAGACATTCTGCCTGTGACAAGTTTGGAAACTGGGAGAATTCGCGCCGACTAATATTTTGCCACATAAATTACAATTTTACAAGAAAAGCCAAAATTACACCCACTGTTTTTTTTTTTTTAACTTAGGCTGTCCCCTTATAACCGCAATATAATGTCGGCAATTTTTTTGAACAAATCTGTCAAATGTCTGTTTTCAATTTGTTTAGTTTTTCTTTTAAATATGGAGCTTTACTTTCCAGAAACTCTAAAACTAGTTAAAAAAAGTGAGTAAAATCTTGTTAAACATGCACCTTTCGAGAACAGCAATTGACAAGAGCAATCGTTGGAAGTGTTCAACATAAACGGGTATTCAACGCATTGCTACTTATTTTGTAATATTAATCACCATTGATTTTTTTTTGCTCCCTTAATTTTTTTGATTAGTGTATTATCTGCCGACATTGATAGGCAAAGCCAAGCCAACATTTTTGTTATTTTCTATCGAAACCAGATACATTTTTGTGGACCCCACTTACAACTTCGAGTCTCCCGTGGACCACTGGGAGTCCACCTGGACCACTTTGGAAATCACTGGCCTAAACTAATGTAACTTCTATAACCATTTTTTCTCACTTTTAATGACTTTTCAAAGGTGGTGTTGAAATTGCACGTTATTGAGTTGTCCGGTCACCTTTTTTTCATATCATACAGAGATCAAGTTTAAGGAACTAAGAAATGCAAAAGCCTAAATAGTTATTTTTGTACAAAAAAAAGTTATAAATACATACATCAGTCGTATGAAAATGTTGGAAAATACGAACCAAATACCTACTAGATACTTTCAGTTTTAATTTGTCGGTGTAATTTCACATTGAAATTTTTTAACAATAGAACATACACAGTAGTCCACGTTTTTTGATTGCATTAGTTTTATTCTAACACGGTTTTTATGTTTTCTGTACCTTGATTAAAATTAAATCCTCAAAATTAAGTTTACTAATTGACAGTTTTGAGGCAGACAAAATTGGGGTTAGTTAAGTTTTACTTTAAAAACATACCTTGAAATTCAGCTTTGCCTTAATAATTGTGGTGTACGATTACAAGAGGTTAGAAAATTTAAACCAAGGACATGAGTGAAGTTTCCTTGAACAAAGCGCTTGAGCATTAGGGTAATTAATGAAAGTAGTTCAAGCAAATTAGTAGGCATTTACGGAAAACAAAGATGTTCCATAATCTTAGATTTCAACTTGGATACAAAGTCTTTCTTGGTATTATTATTATACAATACCCTCTCGTTGTTATTTAACAGTGAACAGTATTATCAATTTGGGAGACGGGTATGGGCATGACCCAATACTTCTGCCATAGGTCACTCCAAATTTGCTACGTTTGGTGACTTATCAGGGGTTTCCGGGTACATGGGGTGATTTTTGTCTGGATGCATCTAACTACCACCTACATGGCAGGCCGGATCGGGAGAAAGTGGTAGAGGGAGTCCCTTTGACTTCTACAGCCGTATTATCTCGGAACATTACTTTTCATTGGGAGAGATGGATTCATACTTCCGTCACCCCTGGACACACTGACCCCCAGATTCCCACCCACCTCTAATACCCTTTTCCTTCCCAGAACTTCCTCCCCTTTCTTTCCTAAAAAGTCTCTCCACACAGCATCCCCAAAGAGGACATAGGCAGTGAGGGGAATTATTTTCCTCAAGGCCTCCTGTGTGGAAATAATGTTTAAAAAAATCTTTTGATGTGTGGTCCTACACCAGGACGACACTGGTAGATACTTTCAGTCACAACCTTGTGGAGAATCACCATTCAGAATTTTAAAAAATGCTTGAAACGTCTTAAGTCGTGTTTGGTGGCCAGATTTCCACTTTCACTTCCCCGCCTTCTTCTCCACCATTTCATTCCTCTCTCCACACCCTTCAGCCTCACAACATACCCAAATTAGGGATTAGTCTCTCTGGCTCCAGTTAGCAGGGCGTAGTTTAAACACTTTATTTTTGTTTTTTCTGAAGTGAAAGGTCAGCTGTCACGAGATTAAAATTGAAAACGGAAATGGTAAAATAACTGTTATATCTAAAAGTTTCCGAGCTTGTTATATAGAGGGCAGGTGAATACAACAACTAGTGAACACAACAATAACCTATAAACATATGTACCAGACAGACAGGTATGTAGACACCCGATTTTTTGTTTACCTAATTTTATTTAAAAAAATGTCACACGACAACCTTTCTTCTACCAATTCTACACTTTTTTAGTATGTATCTACATACTTAAAAGTGGACATCTGTTTTGTTTTTTTTTACTTTCGTGGCTCCGAAAATAATGGGCTTTAGACGTATGGACTAAGGTACAATACCTACTCCACTTTATGGTTTAAATCATATTTTTGTTGAGTCACAAAAGTACCAGCATTTAGGTTTAATTCCGTGTTTAGGAGCACTAAAGCGGGCAATCCATCAATCTGTCATTTTTTTATGAAAGAAGGTTCTGGTAATAATAGTGGCGGCTACAATAAACAATAATACGTCCAAATAATTCATAAAAAAAGTTTGCGTACTATTGTAGAATAGTAAACGTGTTGCTTCGCATGAAAATATTTAAGGTACGAGTACATAATCAATTATAATATCATAACTCTCCGGAATGGTTTATTCTCTTAGTGAAAGTCCATTATTCAGAATCGAAACTTTATCTTTGTTTAGTGACATGATTTGCAAAGCAAGGTACTTCCCAGCCTTTATCTTCTTCAATTAATTTTCTTTCGCTTTTCCTTCAGCTTTCCTAAATACCCCAGAGGTAGATGTCATAGATTCCCAGGCTCCTGACATTTGTTGTATTCGTATTATTATATTTGCATTAATTCGAATGTATAAATGAACACCCAAATAACATTTGGTCAACACATATTGTTAAACATTTAACTTTAAAAAAAAATAACACAATATTTAAATTTCTAAAAACTGAATGTACTTCTGTACTCCACAATCCACAATAAAACATACCGAACAAAAAAAAATTTGTACAATTTCTCGTGAAATGTTAAAAATTCGGCATTAAAAATTCGCCAATTAGGACCGCGAAGTATTTTCAAAAAGTTGCTAACATATTATTCCGGAAATGTCAATGATGAAATTTGAGTAATGCTGAAATATGGGATTGTCCGCGTAATGCCGATCCCACCCTTAAAATGAATATGTGACGACCTACCCCCAGAGATATGAAGGCTTCGCCGCGAAGGTCGTATGGTGAGGCACTCCCCGCTTTTCCGTGAATTTGTGTAATTTTCCGAACAGCGAAACATTTATATTTTGTACTACCTACATCAGCCACCACTTTGCGGTGAAAATGCTTCGGATAAAGTTGAAGCATATTTTAATCACGCTACTCCATAACGTCGTATGTATCTCAATCAGATTCAACAAAAAATATAGCTTATTGAAATTCCTAGAATGATTTAAATTACATGCTACATGTTTTGCACTTCAAATCGCTATGATTTTTCAGCACATATATGCAAGAAATTTTTACCTGGCATTTTTTATATTTTTTCCTAGTAGCATTACTTTGTGACGATACCCTATTAGCATTTAGGTACCCAGTCTAACGAATAGCAAAATTCTTTTAGCCTGTAATTTTTGTTCTAAATCTTATAATTTAAATAGTACACCCTTCAAATCTATTCGTGACATGTGCTTAAAAATTATTTCAGAGAAAACATTCTCTGACGTACTTTCAAGGTGATTAATAAAAAAAAATCTCTCCAGTTTTACAAAGCGCCATTGTTCTGAAATTGAACAAAGCGAATTTTTACCTACGAAAATTTACTTAATTGCCATTTTTCGGCAAAAAAAACTTGTTTTAAAAAATCCAATTTGACGAGTATGAAATCCAGTTATATCAATGTAATATTTCTAAACAGTTTCTTACTTCTCGAATTCGTGAAATCAATGTAAGCCAATTCCTCTATAATCACGTTATTAACTACATATATAGTATATTTGCGGCACGTTCCAAAGTGGAATATACCATTCACAATTGAAACGTTGCTTGAAATGGCTTTGACCATGTTTGGTGACCATATCTGAATAGCCAAATACTTCCCTACCTTCCTCTTCCTCACCTCCTTCCCCTCCCCACTACCTTCACCTTCACAACATACTTCAATTGGGTATGCCATAGTATTACTGGCTCCAGATGGGAACAGTTGGGACAATTGCACATGAACTTTATTTTTATTTTTTTTAACTTCATTTAATTTGATAAATTACAATAAAGCACACAAAATGAATGATTAAATCTAATGTCTTAACCAAAAAAAATTTACCCACTTCATGTAAATAATAAGAAATCAATATTCTGAACCACCTTTCTTCATCTTTGTTTTGTAATATTACTGCCTGCTCAAAAGCACATTATAATTATTACACAACGTCGCTCGTTGCGATACACCTAAACCTTAAGTTTTTTATTATATTTTTTTTATGTTTCTGCCTTTCATCCTTCGAGGGTGTTCTAGACCATCATTTGAAATTATGGATAGAGTGAAGATGACTTTGCATATTAATTTTATTTAAATGGTAAAATTTGCAAATTATATACAAGATTGGAGTCGTGTTGAGACTTAAAAGTAATGAAATATTGAACGGAGTGGAGGCAATTTTAAATAATCTAGATAGAAAATAGGATATTTGTTAAGAGAGGTAAAACCACAAAACTTGTGGTATTCATCTTTCAAATATGGTTTTCAAAAAGAGGTAGACAATGAATTTCCTCTTTTACAGCAGGAACGAGAAGGGGAGCATCCAACCCAGATTCTATGCCATACAGTCAACAGCTGGTATCGAATTTAGACTACGAGTAAAAGCAGATAATCTCAGTTTCACAAAAACTGGCATCAGTCGCTTTGGAATCATAAAATTTGCACAGCTTCACCGTCGGGAATTCATAAAGCCTTGCATTTTCCCGTTAATAATGACATTTGAAACATTGAAAAATTCCATAAAATTTTCTTAAAACAAAACATGTTATTTTATTATATGATCTTGTTTATTTGCCAAAATATTTCTGAGAATATGCACGACTGTTAAATCTTTTTACTTTCACGTAATAAACGAAAGAAATATTTGTAATAATTGCAGCCAACCAGCTTTCTAAAATTTTCGATCTTTGTCGAAAAATGTTATCAACCACTAAAACCATTTATTCAGGTCAAAATAGGCTAAAAATTATATGAATCATAATTTCGTTTTTTTTTTTAAATTAGAGATAATAATTTTCGGGGAAGAGCAGTAGAAGTAATAACTCGTGTTCATATTATGAGAAGCTCTAGACATAAGTAATATTCGGTTAGAAGAAAAGTGCGTGCTCGGCAGCGGTTGGAAAATGGGTTAATGGAAAGAAAGTTGAGAAGTTTTCCCCGAAATTACACAAATAAATCATGCATTTATTCGTTGGATGAAAAAGAAGGCGGACTCTACTTTGATTCATGGGATAAGTAATTTTGCTTTTATTTTCTTGGCTTCTTTTATTGTACTATCAATAATAGGCAAAAATATAGATGAGTATTGAAAGCTTCGTTTTGTTGTAATGCGCAGAAAATTTACCATTTTTTGATCTCAGTGGGTGTTTCATATAAAAATTTATATTTGCAAAATCAGGAACTTTGGTATTCGCTGTTTATAAATCAACTTAATGATTAATCAGTTCTCAAAAAATAAATATTCAAAATTTTTTGTTCATATGAAGCAGTTACTTTGTGATGTGACATTATAATTTAAAATAAAACAATAACTTTGTAAACACACTTTTATTTTTTATAGTAGAGATTGTACTGCCCTGAAGAAGCTACGGTTGTAGCGAAACCCGGTCGGCATAAAGTATAAAAAATAAAAGTGGTGTTTACAAAGTTATTGTTTTATTTTAAAATATTCAAAAGTTCACTTAAAAGTTGTTTTGAATTCTCAAAACTATTAAACTCAGGACCTCCCACTATCCGAGTGTCTGCTTTGACCACTAAGCTATTGCGTCAAACTGATCGCAAAGCGCAAATAACCGTTGTTAGAGGGGGAAACGATATATCATTGATTGGGATATGTTATGAGGCTGATGGGAGTAGGTAGGAGGAGTACGAGAAGAAAAAGAGGAACGTTATCTACGAAAGTAACTGATTCCTCAGATCTGGAGGAGCACAGTCGATCGATTAAAAAATTATCGATAATTCGGTAACTTGTTCTCGTTCCCGAGCACGACTGCAGTTCGCCAACCGATGACCAACAGTTCACAATGACTGAGTGTTCTTTATTTAGAGTATACACTCTTGTTTGCGATTTGTAATCGCATTCGGGAACGATGACAAAGTTATCGATAATACCCTCATCGATCGACCGTGCTAGCCCCTTAGGTCACTGTACACGACTGAAGTCATTTCTAGCAACGAGCAGACCGTTGATTCTGAATAGATTTGTCGTTGATTTAATTAACAATGTATAAAATTTTAATGAAATACGAATACAATTTACGATTTTTGTTAGTCTTAGTGAGAAGACACAGTCACCGTTTTTGCCGGCTGGTTTTAGACGGATAAGCCGCGTGGGTGCTTATTTGTACGGTAAAACCATAGACATATGAATATTGATAGACCAGAACATAAAGGTGAGGGGTAGAAGCCAACTACAGCGGGACGAAGGGCAGGAAGATGGCTTTGGTGATACGTGATTCGCCAAAACTCAATCTGACAGTATATAGGCATCTCGCACAATAAAATCATCATTTAGTTCTTAAAAGTAAACTCTGCTTTTGAATGAATAGACCTTTTTACATGGGAGGGCAAATTGCTCGCCACGCAATGAACAAATTTGAAGTTCAAATACGTCAAAGCAAGGTCGCCTATAAGATCGAGTCCAATATTTTGCTCCTGTAGTTAGTTAATACACTTTTACAAATGTTTCATAATTTGCTTACCCCAGTAAACAGTGACGGGCACACGCCATGTATCTCGGAGTGATAGTGTATGTATGGGTGATTTGGTGTATTTATGGTGTATGTTCAAAAACGATCATATTATGTGATCTGAATTAGCTTAAAATAGTGTAAAATAATGCTTGCTTATGGAATGTAATTCCACAATTGGGTTTATTCTCTTTTTCTCTTCTATGTTTACACGTATTTATAGCACAAGCCATCATTTTTACCGCGTTATTTACGATGAGAGCTCGACACTGGTCCGGACACGAATGATGACGTCACATTTTTTAGATTGACGCGTGGCTCTCGCAAGCCCAGCCGGTTCCGAAAAATGGTTCCAATGGGAGGGGGAAATAATACACCTTTTATCGCTTAGGGCAAGTCCATGTATTTTGTACGTCCGTGGGTAAAACATTAAAAACAAGGGGGCCCTCTTACACCGTAGAACGGCCTCGACCTCACACTACGGACTTAAAAAATAGTACCGTCTAGCAAAACCGGTGCCTGCGTATTCGCACTAACGTCTGCCATGCCAAAACTAACAAACCAAATTAAAATTAAACCCTTCGACAATCACCTGTCCGTTTAATAACATCCTAAAAATCAAATCCCTATAAATGCCTTCAGACTTAATTACATAAAATCATAAATTTGATAATTTTGCAGTGCAAAGGTAAGGTAAGTATTAAGTACGTACATAACTTCATTATATTTTCGCCAGGTTGAGTTTGATAAGGGTAAAGCAGGTATACTATTGTTTATGAAAGCATAAACTATTTATTTAGGTGAACACAAGTTAATAATCTGGCTATTTATATCCCGGCTGCTATCGTCCGATTGACGTGCTAATCATAGCTCCAAAATTATTCAATGTGTACAATGTACACAAAATAATATAAAGTAAACAAGTATAATATGAATCACATTAAGCTCAAACTATTTATTCCAGTGAATACATGCTTATAATCTGGCTATTTATATTCGAAAGCACCGGATAGCTATCGACCAATTGACTTGCTAAAATCAGAGGTCCGAAATTATTCAATGTGTGCAATGTACATAACACACTTTACCCTCAAGGTGGGTTCTAAATTCTCGTGTATCCAAAATCAACGAATGAATTGGTATCTCGGGCTTCCGTTTACACAAGAAACTACCTCTTTGTTTGAACATCAAAATCAATAAGAGCTGCCAACAACACGGAAAAAATCTCAACCATTGTGGCTGGAGAAAAATACTCCCATGCTACAGGGTGTTTACTGTTAAAATTGCCCATTTTCATTCCTATTAGAAGAACCTTCAATACAACATAACCTGGTGCTCTTTGCTTGTTATTTACTCTTTCTTCCATGCACTTTGCTTGTTATTTACTCTTTAGACACTCTTTTCTCCGACTATTCGCTCTGTATAACCTAACCTATTGCTTTGTAGGTGGGTCGCACAAAGAAGAAGATGGAGAGATATGTAATTACGAATGTTGGAAAATTGTGAAAATTTTTAAAACAGGACTCGTTTAAAATAGAGAAAAATCTCGTATGGGTTGCCTAAAACAGCATTTAAAGAAACACTGTGATTTTTTTCATACATATAACTTGTAAAATAACTGAAACGAACGTGTTTATAATAATTTTCGGACCATACTTTGTGATATTTTTCTATCAAAGAAAAATATCATATAATTTGCGTTTCGGCGTGGGGAATGCAAAGATTTTATCTTAGAAAATAACATATATTTTTTAAGAGCTTAAAAACTTCAGAAAAGAAATCGGTTGAAATTATAGAAGTTGTGCATGCTCTCTTTTAATAAAGTAACAGTATTTTCTATATAAAATAGCTTATACTTACATTTTTAAATATAGTTGATATTTTAGAAACTACATCACTTAAGTATTAACTTTACATTGTGCAGAATATGTAGTTAATTGCTAAGTTTTACTTTTATTATTCTAAAACGTTTTACAATCAGTTGTCATAAATAGTTCAATTTTATTTTTTATTTATTTTTATTTTTGGCCGTGTAACAAAGCAATCAACCCCTTGTGGTGATTATTCACTGTTATTGAAGCTAATACAATTTGATTATAACAGTAGGTTAATATATATATTAATATGACAATATACCCTAAAATATATTCAGAATCTTAACGTCGTAAGTAAAGAAGCCGTGTATACATGCAGCGACTCGCAACCCGTTTATTGCACGGACCTACTGTCGAATTTGCCCTATCAAAGAAAAGAAGAAGAGACAAATAATGTGGGAATCTTAACGACGTAAGTGAAGAAAGCGTGTAAAAAATATGCGCCCGCTGCACGGCGTACTGGACGAACGTACGGTGGAATTCACCCTAGCAGGGATGGCATTCACCCTTTCCACCGTGTTCAAAGTAATTAATTCTAATGAACGTGTTACAAATATTGAAAATGTGCCATGATGTCGCACTGCCGAAGTTATTAATTTATCGTCTAGAAAAATAAAATCTGGTGCTTTATAGTTGTACACGGGTTATAAAGTTTTAAAATCGTTGTACGTAAATTATATTAATGGGAAGGTATTGTTTTTATTAATTTTAAATACAAAGAACTTACATCCCAGGACAAGATCTAAATAAAAAAGTTAATTTAGTTACGAATTCGCCGGAAGTGATTGAAAAATGAGTCCTGAGCAAACAAAAATTATTAGGATTGTGTACCGCCTTAAGATAGGTCAGATACGTTTTTAGATTTTCACGGCCAAAAGTATTTTCGTTAATTGATTTTGGAGTTTTATGACGTGTTGCGCCACCTCCTTCTTTAGCCAACGTTTCGTACAGCATTAAAGTGTCCATCACCAGGACAGATGTCATGATGGACAATGTAACGCTGTCCGAAACGTTGGCTAAAGAAGGAGGTAAGTAGTGCAAAACGACATAAAACCCCAAAAATAATTAACGAAATTACAATTTAACCGTAGGAGGATTTTATTATTTTTAACAACTATTTTTTTACTGTGACACTGTTGTAAGTATGTTTCTATACGACTCGATTTTAAAATAACAGAACAAGTTTTAGTTTCAAAAAACTTTTTCAGTTCAAACAGTTTGTATTATTTAATTAAATGAAGATAAGCTAATATTAGCGAAACTCAATCGAAAATCTGGAAACAGAAATATCGAAAATAGATATTTGCACCTCTGGGACTTTCGCTTTCCTGTGTCCTGGGTTCGGGTCCCAGAGGTATAAATAAATACCTTTTCCTGATTTTTCGGTTTCCAGATTTTCGATTGAGTTTCGCCAAAATTGTCTTTATTTAATTAAATATTTCGAAGATTTACTCATAAAGTTAACAATAAAAATATACAAATAATTTGTTGTTATTTTCCAACAATAGTCTCGTTCTAAGTGTTCAATGTCATATTTATTTCAAATATATAACCTTAAATTCATGATGGAATTTCAATTCAATATTATTGTGTTTTATAAGTTTAAACACCTTTTAAAACTTTCTTATTTATTCGCCTGTCGTATTTGTTTGTAACCCTTTCGACCAGAAAGGTGCTACCTGCGATTGGTTGGTACCATGTATGGTAGTTCCGGTAAATGTTAATATTTTATAAATAGACAGTGGCACACACGCAATGCAAAAAGCACTTTGGCCTAAAACCTCGCGTGGGCTATGCGAATTCGGGGAAAAGAAAAAAACCTTCACTTCCTCGGAATAAAATTCAATTTTATTCGGGAAGACTATTAGGAAAGCAAATTGTTTTTGCTATTTTATTCGAATTCTTTTCAGACATAATTCAAATTTAAAATACGTTTTATGTTGTCGTTTTATGGTTGTCAAGCGAAATGGTAATTAGATTGTCGTATCGCAGTCATATTATTAGAGAACAAGTGTCAAAGGACCTAGACTTGAAAGAAAGAAAATCTTATTCGCAATTTGTGAATTTTTTTTTTTTTAATTTAAGGAAGTATTATTATGAGCAACTGAAGAAATAAGGGAATGATAAGGTTTTATGAAGATATAAATTTGCTAAAATAATATTACATTGACCTGGAATGAAGGGTCGTCTTATTTACAAACATTATAATTCAAGTCAAAATATCAAAAAATGATTTAATTGGTCATATATTTATGAAAATATAATTTCATTTATTGATAGGATCTAAAAGTGAATACAAAACAGAACTGTGAGTTCATAGCCAGACTAGACCACTAATTTCTGATTTCTCATATAAATAAAAGGTAGTTTTCGATTGTATTTAAAATTTAAATGTTTTTCTAGTACCTATATTTACAAAAAGTCCGAAACTTTTCACATTATAAAAATTAAAAATGAATGCATTTAAATATATTATTATCTAAAATCTAAATTGCATTTTATGTAATTAAGTAATCAGCATTTTGTCATATGTCATACTTCTATATGTCATTTTTCATTATTTTCTAGCGTTGTAAAGCGCCTACGCATTAGTGATATTTCAAAAAAATTACGTTATAAAAATAAGCACTTTATCGTTTTACCATTTTTTAAAATGGTAAAATACACACAATATTTAAAATACCTATACACACATTTTAAATCATAAAATCGTTATATACAATTTGTTGTCATTATGTTTTTTTTTAATTTAATTTAATGTATCTATGTAGTAACTTTAATGTAAATATATAAAAATGTTAATTTTTCGAAAAAAACTTCTTCGAAAAGGTTTTTCACTTTGTGATGGCATTATTTATTTTAATAAAAAGACAAATAACTTTGTTTACATCACTTTTATTGGTATACGTTTGATCCTGATGAAGTAAACATTGTTTACGAAACATGTTGATTGTGTACCAATAAAAGTGATGTAAACAAAGTTATTTGTCTTTTTATTAAAATATAAAAATGTTGTAAATCTTGCTTGTAAGTTTTTTTAAAGGTCATTTCATAAAAAATCTCCAGCCCTAAATAAATAAAAACTCTATTTTGCCACTTATCTTCCCATAAATGTAATACTAACAGTGATAGGGGTAGCAAATGTAAAGTCTTGCAATATCTAGTGTTTTAAATATAATGTCCTTCTTGTGTAAAGCCATATCTTTTCAAAGCATAAACTTTCTTATTACATTATGTTTATGGGAAGTGACCTGCCAGGTAAGTTTGCTTTCTATATCTACGTGTAAATAATAAAATTGAATAGAGCCTAAGAATTCATAATAAAGAGCCTGTCTGAGGTGTCTCTTTAATCGATGATTTGTATTTTTAAGTTCACAAAATGCATTCAAGCAAATTACTCTATCACCAATTTTGGGAGTTAATAAGTAAAACCTTATAAATGGCAAGTACCCTTCATTATTTAACGAAAAAATCAACGAAAGACATATATTATAACCAGAAAAAATGCGGAGAGCTTTTCATATATTTTTCGTCTACGCGGCGCGTAGCGTGACGGTATGTCTTAATGCAAAGCTTTGAGGCAGCCTTAACTTGATTAGCTTTGTGGCAACGCGGCTTTGTAAACTTTACGCGGGCTTATAAGATGAAAGATCCATAGTTAGATAAGTACCTACTCACGTCTCACGTGTACCTACACGACAAAGAACATGAAGTTTTTACAAGAGAAATCTGAGATTTTATATGAGTTGTTGAGTTGAATAACTTTTGTATGGTGCAAAGTTATTTCTGTGATAGCTCATAGGTCACTGCTCGCATCTCACAACTTTTACAGTTTTCAAGAGGGAAAAAAATCAAATATTTAAGAGTAACGGCTGTGCTGCCCTTTTTCACACAAAACTTAAATTTGGATTCGAGGCGAAATACCCAACCAAAATACATAATTATTTTTTCAATCGTAAAGTATAGCATATGTCTGGTAAGGACAGGTGCTACTTTATTTACTCATGTTTTAAATTATGAAATATAGGCCATTAAAGAATTAAAAAAATCATAATTTTAAAAGCAACTATGGCAATTATGTTTTAAATAATAATAATATTTTTTTCTAATTAACTACAACGAATATTATGAAATGTGAAATAAAAATAAAACATGTTAGGTATATGTTGGAACCAAAATTTGTCGTATTTAAAATTTTAGTATATTTTATTATTTTTCATTAAAATATCACAATAGATAGGGGAACTCAAAAAAATGCAAGAATTACCTCTAAATTCGTGCAAAATTTTATTATTTAATGCCTTGCATATCATAATTTCAAACGCAAATAAATAAAGTAACACACATTCGTTCGTACTAGATATTTGCTATACGTTTTGATAAAAAATAATTGAATAGTTTTGTGTAGTTATTTTGGTAGTTTTTGTGTAGTTATTTTGGCGTCAAATCCATATGTATGAAAAGGGCCGCGCATAAGTTCATCTTAAGTTTTTCGATGTTTTTCCGGTCGCTGGTTCGCAACTCAGTGAGGAAAATATGTTTCCAATTTATTTACAAATAAAAATAAAAATAAATATTTTCAAACTGATAAAAACTCTCACTATTGGCCTGGTATAAGACCACGTTTTAGAATCAATACGTTTCTTGTGGCTTTTCGTTGTATTTAGTAATCGAAACAGCCCAATATTTCAAACTCCCTCTGTCCAATAGGGTTATTTCTCTAAATATCTTACATCATTACTCAAATACCTGATAGTTCAAATCACTCTGGGAGGTTCAAACACTTGCACCGCAGCAAATTGTATAAAATTAGGAAAGTAAAATGAGAAACTTTAATAAAGGTCCTATGTAATGTTTTAACAATGGTAAAGTTTCGAACGTTATCGGTCACACACACAATCAAAGACTTAAACATGTCGCCACAAGCTTTAAAAATTATGAGTATTATATTGTTTATTAAACACACTGTGATTTGAACTATTCGGGAGTATAGTAGCACAGGGTCAAGCCAACCGTTATCGGGATATGAAAATGCGCTGACTCAGGAAGGTTACTTGGATATGGAACACGGTTGGGCCATTCCCAAATATCTGAATATCGCCTCGTTATACTCGTACATTAGAGCCGAGGTTCGGACTTTTCACTAGAAATATGTTTGTTACAATGTCGACCAAATGAATATACTTGTGATATAATGACCACCGCAAACTGGTAAAAAATAATGAGATATTAAAAATTGCATGAATTGTCGAATAATTTTTTAAAATATTTACATCGTGATCGTTGCTCTCAAAATACAATTATAATTTAACCTTTATAATGAACAACGTTAGTGAAATTGAAAAAATACGACATCTGAAAATAATAATAAAACACGTTTCAAATATAAACTATCATTACATAGTATAAAATTAAGTAGCTCAAAATGTTTGTGCGCTTAGATTTTTTAAAATACGCAACGGATTTTCATGCGGTTTTCACCAATAGATAGAAGAGGAAGGTTTATATGTATAATACATGCTTATTATAGTATAGAAAAGCTGAGAAATTCAAATATTCAATTCAGGCAGCGGGCAGCGGGCAGCTGGCAAGCGGGCGGATTTCATAAAGGTTGGGTAATGGCGTTGTGTTTCGTTAGCTACAACAACGTGTTTCCGGGTCTGCTTGTTGATTAATAACATACATTTCGTGCTTACTTTATCGTTTGTATAAATTTTTCAAATAATAATCAGTTACAATTTTGAAATTCAAAGCAAATCTCAGTTAAAGTAGTCATTAAACCGGAGGTACCCGAAGAAACACCACCCAAATTATTAGTTTTATTTGTGAAGTCTTTTTATAAAATCATATTCTTTTAGATAAATTGTTTAATGATGAAAGTAGGGTGTCGTGGAAAAATATATTAATATCGTAGTTATTTTAATAAAATGCCATTGAAAACTTTCATCAATTCATTACATCGTTCCTTTGTGGATATCTTCTTATTATCCTCATCATACATAACTTATTATCACCCAAATTTATTAGATTCTTGAATTGATTAGAAAAACCAATCACTTTGACGTTGAGATATGAAGAAGTTCGGGTAAAATAATTGGATTTTGACATCCACGGGAATTTTCCGGTGGGAAGTGGTAGAAAAAAAACTTTTCCAACCGTAAAACTTGTTACCAGAGATACAAACTGTCATAATATCTCCCGACGTAACTACTCAATTTACTTTATGGAAGTCCTGTAATAAATTATGGATTTTTTTTTTAATTCTAATAAATCTATGAGATTATATGGTAAGGAGACTTGAGTAATACAATAACTCAAAACATTGAATTATTTGTAAAGACACCAACTTAGAACAACTTCAAAAATCTCCTCGATTTTACAACTTTATAAAAACAATTTTGCAAAAAAAATTTGTACTTAACGTTTCTTTAATAACCTTAGATGTCAATAAATACGCTTTTAGAATTTGGCTGCAATACAACATTATCTTATATTACTGAAGTGAAAACTTCTTTAGTACCGTTGTGAAACTTGATGAAACAAAAAAGCGACACTAAAGAGAGACTAAACACATACATCTATAGGATTTAGTCTGCGAGAGAATGTGATCGATCTCATCTTTGTGCGGTGCTTCTTAGCTTCCCCACCTACAAAAAGTCAAAACAATTTAATAATGCAAATGATTGCATGTAAGCAATATATTATATACATGAGTATAATATGTCTACGTAAGTTTCAGTAAGGTGAACTTACTTTGTTAGTTCAGGATACATTAATTTCTGAAACGTCGGGTAAAATTAAGTTAGTTTTGATTATCAGGTAAAATACAAAAATAGAAGAAATCAGGAAGATTTTAACCGGAGACTAATCGCGTTTTTTTAACTTAAGGACTAGTTATTTCTCAATTTGACTAAAACCTCCTAAAGGACTAGTAATTTCTCAATTTGACTAATCCTCAAAAAAAGCATTTTTTTTTCGATGGTTTCAAGAATTCTATAAGCTTCAATTTATAAAATTTGTCCATTTAAAAAAAAGTTAAGTTAAGTTAAGTTTGTAGTTCATAATATTAAATTTTAAAAAGATGTTAACCGATAGGCTATAACTTTTCGAGATCAAAGTTAGCGGTGACTTATATCTCAAGAAAATTAATGATTTTTATGTATTTTTTTTAAATCTTTTTCTACACTTTACTTATTTAACATGCTTTTTATAAAAAAAATAAACTAAGGTGCATTTAATATAAACGTATAACTTATTTTCTTCGTAGACTGAAATAATTAGGGTATTTTAATGTATAAACTGTCGGCATTGACCCCCCCATAGCGCATTTACTTCCTGCAAGCCCTTATCGGCGACTGATTTGAATATTTAGAACTAGCACGACCGGCGCATCCGTTACAGAGATACATTATAAAACACACTAACTGTTAGTCGAAACGACTGAGAATAGTCTTCTGGGGGTTAAAAATCCAAATAGTAATAACATGAGATGTTGAAAAAAGGCTCAGTCAGAGAGTAATGCCTCCAATTTTTTTCTAAATAAATAAATCTAGTTAAAGTTAAATGAAAAATGTGGCGGTATTCCTCAAAACTTCGTCCACAATCTACTGCAGTAGTAACTTTCTGCGTCAACAGGTTGCAGCACTGCAGTCGCTCATAAAATGACCGACATCGATGTTCGTATTAGACAGCGTCCTGATTAATGAATGTGATTTAATTCTTGAATTCAGAAGGTGTAACTCCTATTCGCATTCATGAAAGACTGAAAAATGTGTACGGTGATGCAACTGTAAAAAAAGTGTGACCGGAGACGAAACATGGGTTCATTTTTTCAACCTCAATCAAGAGGCAGGCAATGGAATAGCATCACACAAACTCACCGAGGACGAAAAAATTTAAAACTGTGCGATCGACAGGGAAAATTATGGCGACAGTGTTCTGAGATGCAGAATGTTTGATTATGGTTGATTTTTTGGAGCAAGGATGCACAATAAATTCTGTCCAATACGTCACAATCCTTATAAAGGCTTTCGCCTAAAAAAGCTATGGCGGATGAACTTCTTTTGCTTGATAATGCAAGACCATACACACCAGTCGTCACACCACTGAAGAGATTGTGAAAATTGGATGGCTGGACTTGCCCCATCCTCCATTCATCCTGACCTGACGCCATCAGATTCCATCTGTTTGGGCTGCTAAAAGAAGAACATCGCGAGATTCACTGTAAAGATAGGCCGTGAAAACTTCCATGCGGTCAATGGCTTAAGAAGCGGGACCTTGCTTTTTACTACTCTGGGATACATGCCCTTGTTAAAAAATGGACCAAAACTTTTGAAATGCACTGAGATTATTTTGAAAAGTCACTAATTAATCCTCAATAGTGTGGTAATTGCATTTTAAATTCTTAACAACTAAAGGAGAAAAAAATTGGAGGTTGTTAGTTTTTGGCTGACCCTTGTAGTATTTATTCAAAACTAATTCAATGACCGTGAAAACAGTCCGTCTTGACCAACATAACACGATGATGAATGGTTGTGATGAAAAAGTTTGAAAGGTGTCAGGAAGGGAAATTATATTATGAAACTAGAAAAGCGTATGACATCTTGTCATACCATATTGAATAATAATATGTGACTACGGAACTCAGGCTTCCTTCGTCAAGTAATATTCTTGACTCATGGAGTGATTTTAGTAAATTTCATAGAGCGATGATCTTTTCGAGGCCTTTTTTCATTTTTTTAACGTCTTTTATTATATAGAATGAAACAAGTACTTTGTTTAAAAACCACTTTATTTAAATAAAGTGGTTTTTAAACAAAGTACTTGTTTCATTCTATATAATGTCAAGCCACAAAGTGTTTGCTTTCTACGATAATTCTTTTATTATACTTGGAGCAGTTGGACGAGTTTGTGTGTCTGGGTAGAAGTTGGGTTATCTAGAGCGAATGAATGAATAGAGTAGTATAAGAAGAATATATGAAAGGTGAATAGTAGAATATACAAATGTGAATGGTAGAAGAAGTCGGGCACGCCCGAGAAAGACATGGCACGATCAAATGAATCGGAAACTTGAGTCGGGCCATGTCAAAAGTCAGAATTATAGAAGAGTATGTATGAGACGATTTACGAACGTGAAAGAAGCAAAGAATGTGTGCCAATACCGAGTTGTTCGGTGGTCCGTTCTCTCTGCCTACTCCTAAGGAGAAACGGTGTTGGTTAGTTAGTTAGTTTTATTATACCATGGCTTCGACAGCGTTCTTCCACAAACAACCGGCTTTTTTCAAAAAACATTTTTAAAAACAAGAACAAATTTGTTTTTCAGTGCTCTATATATATGTATATATATATAGCTAATAATGGAAATAACCTATTAAAAAAATAGTTCCGATGACCCCTAAATTTAATTTTTTTTAATTTTTCGAAGAAAACTTCTTCGGAAAGGTTTTCACTTTGTGATGGCATTATTTATTTTAATAAAAAGACAAATAACTTTGTTTACATCACTTTTATTGGTACACAATCAACATGTTTCGTAAACAATGTTTACTTCATCAGGATCAAACGTATACTAAACTTAAAAATTAAATATAGATGACACATGGAAGGAAAGGGTAGGAGGGAGGGGGAGGGGTAAGAGTGGGGAAAGTTTATCAATTAGGGATTTCAAAGCTATTAGCAGGGAAAGACCGGTTAAGTGGGAAGAGGTTCAAAAGAGGGTTTATAAAAATTTGCTGCTTATTAATTATGTCTGCTTTATTATTAACATTTTTTCTAATTTCTAAAATCTCTAAATTATTTATCTTATGCCTTATAGCCTGTGTGTAATATTTTAAGTCCATGGTTTTTGTCAAAATTATGATTATTTTTTATTAAATGATCTGCGAATTCAGACTCGCTGTTGCCATTTAATGCCCTGAGATGTTCTTTAACCCTTACTTCAAAGTTTCTATTTGTTCTACCTATATAAAAGCTATTACAATCTTTACAATCGAGTTTATAAACGCCCGATTTTTTTGTTTTGATGTCGCTGTCTTTGTTATTGAGGATGAATTTTTTTAATTTGTTATTTGTGTAAAATGCAGGTTGTATATTACTGGGAATATTTTTGTTAATTATTTTTGACATATTGTTATTAACAAATAGAATTCTACGCCATTGATTATTATTATGTTTAGAAAAAGGGGCTAAATTTAAGACAAAATTTGCCTTGCAAAGTTTTTAATGACAAACCTCACCGATCCCGAGTTATGTATGATTTAAACAAACTCATTCATCGTATAAGTTTTTTAGATTTTCACGACCAAAAGCATTTTCATTGTTAGTTTTTGGGATGTTATGCCGTGTTGCGCTACCTCCTTCTTTAGCCGACGTTTCGGACAGCGTTGCAGTGTCCATCATCAGGGCAGATCCGGAAGATCCGACGATGTGTTACGTCGGCTAAAGAAGGAGATAGCGCAACGCGGCATAACATCCCAAAAACTAACAATGTAAAAAAACTCATTCATCGATCAATATAATCTAAATTTATTTTCAACTCTCCGTTGGTCAAGATAGAAAATAATTTCGTGAGCAAATATTTCTTTTTTTTATATTCTACACTGAAAAAGCCGTGTAAATTTTGTAACGCCGGAACAAGTGATGACTGTTTTGTATGTCAAACTAGTCTTACTCAATGTTAAAAAATCTACTGATAATTTATTACTAAACCTATGTGAAATTGTGAACCCAAAAAGATCCCACGACAATTTTTTTTTTTATTTCCGTGCTTTCATTTTGAAACACATCAGCGTGGAAAAAAGAACATTGAATTTCGTAAAAGCTTTTGATACGAGGATGAGAGCTATATGAATTAATCCCTGAGTCAGCATTACACGCTCACATTTCGCAGGGGCCGCCAACGTAGTAGGTAGGTACCTCTATCGGCGATGTATGACTCGTAGTATGTATCTCAAAGTCCTTGATTTATAGACCGGGTTCTTTGGCCCGCGGCCACAAAAACTCAAAACCGAGTTCCGCGAGGCATAATGAAAATAGAGGTCCGATAGGTTGTACGTTTAGAACCCGGTCCGAAACAGCCTTATAGTTCTGAATAGCGGGCTCGCCCTAGCACGATCTTTGATTAGTTAGTTCAGTCATGAAACGAAACCAGTGACATTACCAAATGGGGTATGTTTTGAGGCTAAATGAAGTGGAGTGGCAGACGAAGGTTTGAAAGTACCTGGCTATTCAGATCTGGTCGCCAAAGACGGTTAATTCGATTTCAATAACGTTTCGATTCTGAATGGTGGTCTTTCACTAGAGCAAAACTATCGCCATTTACCACACTTTTATTGGATTACTAGCAGACCTGGCCACACGTTGCTATGTCTAACGAAACACAACGCCATTACCCAACCTTTATAAAATCCTTACCGCCCGCTTGCCAGCTGCCCGCTGCCTGCTGTCTGAATTGAATATTTGAATTTCTCGGCTTTTATCTACTATACTAAGCATTTATTATAGATATAAACCTTCCTCTTGAATCACACTATCTATTGGTGAAAACCGCATGAAAATCCGTTGCGCCGTTTAAAAGATCTAAGCGCACAAACATTTTGAGCGTCTTCATTTTATCCTATGTAATGATAATGATTTATAAAGCGCCATTTTTATTGAAAAATCACCTCAAGGGACTTGCAACTTAATAAATTTAACGTTTGACTTATCACTTCTACTTACAGAGAATTACTTACTACTAAAAATTATTTTTAGTGACTTTTAAACAAGATGTATAATTCGTTACGACTAAGGCATAGCTAGCAACCAAGTATCTTGGATATTATAACTACTTACCGACATGTAAGACTTATATGGCTAGTGATTTACTAAAACTAATGCATATTTATGACCAAATGGGTCTTAGTATATAATGCTGCTTTATTCAATGAATATACAATAAAAGCCTAAACATAGGTACATATTTATTATTTTAAATTTTAATAGTATTTTTAGATAATGTCAAAAATATAAAGGTGTTTTTATGTTATTTAGAAAAAATGCGGTTCTTTATAAAAACATGTTTTTTCAAATACATTTAGATGTAGGCAGCTAACAATGATTTGCCCTTTATACGCCTATAACTGAACATCACAATTAGTATAGCAGGACGAAAACAGAAACACGTAGGTGTAATATTAACTTTCTAAAAATAGCACCAACTTAATACTCGCATTAACTTTCTATAAATCAGCAAAAAATAACTTTCTAAAAATTATATCATCTTTGTTAGAGCCGGCTTACTCGCTTCAGAATTGCGTGTACTTAATGTAATGAGAGGAAATAGGGTTTCTGATACCTAAAGGTACTTTCGATGTATGGGTTTTTGGGAGGGTCAGTAATCGTTAGCTAATGGCCTTTAGTTTATTATAAGTGAATATTTTCTTGTAAGGCATAAATGATGGGGAGCTGCGTCCGACACCAGTGAATTTATCTAATACGCACTGATTCATTACTGAAAATGAAATTTAAGGGTTTTATATTGTACCTATTTATTGACAATGAATTAATGGTCACAATTAAAACGCATCTTATATATTTATGACAGGTACTTTAAAATACATTTATTCGTATTTAATGGTTACAGTCTTTGGTTACGAATAAAGAGAGCACGGTTTCAAATCTTATTTAACCTTCTTATACTCACACGTTGTTCTCTCAGACCGACAAATCAATAATTCGTTGTTTTCTCAAATATTTACAACAATCTTTTTTCTTATTTTGTACGACAGACAGGTAACATTGTATAGTGATATTAAACACATCTATATCTGCTGGTAGGGCATTAAGTAATGTCATACCTCTTGTAATGCTATGTTGAGCCATGACATCTGTCCGACCGTGCGGTATGCAGAACAATGGGACTTTGAGGTGTTTAGTAGCTTCTTAAAAGTATAGGAAAGGAAGAAGAAGAAATTCTGTGAAGGAAAAGCGTGGGTAGGTAGGAATCTAAGGATTGGTAGGAAAAATGAGGGGTGGGTAGGAATCTGGGGGTCAGTGTGTCCAGAAGTGTTAGACGTATGATTCCATCCCTTCAATTGCGGTGTAAAGCTATATTCCGAGAGAGTACAGCTGGAGAAGTCAAAGGAACTCCCTCAACCATTCTCTCTCGATCTGGCCTGCCACGCAGCTGGTTGGCAGACGCATCCACCGCAAACCCCTGCTAAGTCACCAAACGTAGCGAACCACTTGCGGTGACCTATGGTAGAGGTGTTGGTTATCCAATAAATGGTTCCGGGGTGGCGGTACCCATGCCCGCCTCCCAAATTGCAAATGCCAATGGTGTTAGGCATTGTTAAGTTCGGCGCGCGCATTTGTGCTAAGTGGAAGTGTGACACTTATTTACTGTTATCGGTCTTTTAGGTAAGAAAGATATACTACACAAAAATCCTAATAATGATTAATTTTTAATTTTTATTTATTTAAAATTTACGGCACAAAGTGCCATTTACAAACATCTTTTTATTAAATATTTTTTAACAGTCGTAGTATTATATTTATAACAGAATTGTAGCCTGAGACCGACTTATAATTGTCACAATAATACATGCTAGGGAACCTTGATCTAATGGTAGGTACATGAAAGTGAATCAACTTTATTATATCAGGGCTATCCAACTGATAGTTTACAATTTTATATAAAAATATTAGATCAAAAATTTTTCTTCTGTCGCTTAACTTCAACAATTTCAATGAATTTAATAAAAAATCATGATTCTGAAGGAATTCCAAGTCTAACATTAATACACCTCAAAAATTTGCATTGGACTCTTTCAATTATATTAATGTGATTATTAAAGACAGGTGACCAAATTGTAGAATTATATTCTAGAATGCTTCTAACGAGATATGTGAACAGAATTTTTAATGTGTGAATATTTTTAAAATCTTTGGAAATCCTTAATATAAAACCTAACATTTTCATAGCCCTATTTGCTATAGAAGTTACATGAGATACAAAACAGAGTTTCTGGTCAAAAATGATGCCTAGGTCAAGTATTTCGTCTACAGAGATTAAGTCAACATTAGAGAGTGCATAATTATATATTATTGGATGTTTAATTTTGTAGAACCTCATAACTTGGCATTTGTTAATATTTAGCTGAAGTTTATTACTTGAACACCTGAAAAAGTTGTTAAGATTCTTTTGCAAGATTGTGCAATCATGCACATCATTAATGACTTTAAACAGCTTCACATCGTCGGCAAAGAGTAAAACTTCGACACCGTGGAAAACGCTAGTAGCGTCATTGATGAATAGGATAAATAATAAAGGTCCCAGGTGCGAACCTTGCGGGACACCGCTGGTAGCAATAAATTCGTAGGATAGACAGTCGTTGATCTTTACAAAGAGTAATCTATCAGATAAGTAGCTGATCAACCATGCCAAAAAATTGCCACTTATCCCTATTTTTTTTAGTTTATTTATTAGTATTTTGATGCAGACCTTATCAAAAGCATTGGAAAAATCAGTATAGACGGAGTCAACCTGTTGCCTGTTACTCAATGCTGTGTTTATGTAGTTTTCATATACTGTAAGGTTTGTGAGAGTAGATCTAGATGAGACAAACCCATGTTGGCAATTGGTAATAACATGTTTAATATTAGAGGATATTTTACTAAGAATGATTTTTTCAAAAAGCTTAGGAATACTAGACAGAATACAAATAGGTCTGTAATTGCATACATCATTTTTTGAACCCTTCTTGAATACATTTTATAATATTTTAGTATTCTTGATAGTTTAATTTATTTGAGTTTTTTTTAATTAAGTAAAAAAAAATTATTTAATATAATGGTACGTAAATAACATGTTTTTATAGATACAACGAAGTTTTTTCTTTCCAAAATACGACTTACACCTTTTTTAAGAGCATGAAAAAGTATTTTTTTTAATTATTTTAGTTATAGTCCAAAAAATTTGGTTCTTTTTAAGAGGCTTAGTTCAAATTCAGTTTCTACCAAATAAAGTAAAAGTTTCAATATTTTTCCTTTATTTTGAATTCAATTAAACACGCCAATAATGCTTAAAAACTACATATATAATTAAAAGAATACGGCCGAAATGAAATCTCGGTCTGAGACACCGTGCGCAAGTATACGTGTTGTGCCGCTGGGAGCGAGTATACGAAAGTTAATATAATATACCTTCGGACATCCTTAGGTTCTATACACGAGTTATGGATAATTTCATCATCGTCCTGGTGAAAAACCATAATTCAGAATCGAAACGTAGCTTAATGGCTTTAGTCGTGTTTGGTAATCAAATCTGAATACCCAGGTACTTCCTCACCTTCTTTTTCTTTGTCTCCTTCTCGTCCCCAGTACTTTCAGTCTGTTATAGACTGGGGATGCCATAGTCACACTCCAGATGGTTGGAGCAGTAGGTCACCAAAACCAACTTGTTTACGGGCTAAGAGCGATTTCAACTGATTTATAATTATTGTTTTATAGTTTTTAATATAAAGACAAAATTGAGGAATGCTTAGTATATTTTAAAAGAAAGTTATTATGAAAACTATTCAGATGAGTTAAAAAAATTCCTGCAACTCGACAGATACGAGCAGAATACCCGTTCAAAGTTTATGTTATATTCTGAATAAGAACGGATAGTTTCTCTAACTTATTTTCTTCTGTAAATTATTCTTTCTTATGAAATATCACCAACTTATTCTTTCTTATATTTCTTAAACTTAAAACATGCTCAATATTAATTTATTTTTTAGCATTAGTTCCACACAGGAGACGCTGAGGAAAATAATTCATTTCAGGGCCAATATTACCTTTGAGGATGCTGGGTGAAGGGTCTTTTTAGGAAAGGAAGGAGACTGGAAAGGAAAAAGGCATCAGGGGTGGGTACGAATTCTGTTATAATTATGTATATACGAATTCGGTCCAGGAGTGACGAATGTTAGTATGAATCTATTCCTCCCAACACATTAAATTAAATTTTATTTGATTTATTTGTGTTCATTCACAATTTATTCATTTAAAAAATATATATAATATTTGCGGCACTAACCAGAGTGGAAGATACTCTAAGTATCGCCCTGGTGTAAGACCACCATTCAGAATTGAAACGTAGCTTGAAATGGCATTGTACTTGGAATAGCCGGGTACTTCCACACCTTCTTCTTCCCTATCTCCTCCCCCTCCCACTACCTTCAGCCTCACAACATACCCCAATCGGGGATGCCATAGTCTCACTGGCTTCAGATAGGAGCAGTTGGGACTCTTGTGTGGTATTCATAAAAATAAATAAAAACACGGTGCAAGGCGATGTTCCGAGAGTATTACTGGAGAGGTCAAAATATTTCCCTTGACCAATCTCTCCGATCAGGCCTGCCACACAGGTGGGGGGTAGACGCATCCACCGTCAAGAACCGGCCAAACCCCACCCCATGAAACCGGGCACCCCTGTTAAGTAACCAAACTTAAAACTCGGGTGAAAAACCACTTTGGGTGAACTGTGGCAGAGGTGTTGTAATGCAATAATTATATATTTAATATATATACATATCGCACATCCCATAGAAAAATATCTTCATCGGAAATTTTCCATTTTGCATTTTATCTTTGAGGAGTAAAGTAATTGCGATTATCAAGGCCCCACAAAACCGTATTTAAGTTAGATCACTCTATCTCCGCAAGATGTCGCTAGTATCTCTTTTCGACGGGACCTGTTGTTCATCATTCCTTGTTTTCGCTCTCCTGTAAAATTAACTTTTTTACTTACGACGCATTTCTATTTTCTATCTATAACTTATAATATTATCATCCAGGCTTCTATATTACCGCATTAACATATTCCTTTCCTCAACCCCATTCCATAACGATTTCTAACAGAGTAATTATATAGTTCTCCAGACAGACGGTTGTTCATCATTCAGCAAATAAAGTTTTATCGTCAAGCTATTAATTCCTCTCGAGGTCGCTGGATTTTTGTATCGACAATTAGTTATAATTTCAAGATAATTTCAGACGCCTGACTTATGTATGTTCTTCTGAAATTCAGGTCATCTAATCATTGAATCACAAGTCTAGGTCACAGAAAACCTTCCAGCTACTAGTTAGCACTTTCGACATTTAATTTGATTAATGTAATTAAGTTTATATTTGTTTATAACTTCAGTTTCCCTTCAATGACATTCGAGTTTATTCGAGTCAAAATCCCTAAAGTCAAAACTTTCCACCGAGATCATAGTGGAAAATCGACGTATTCGATAGTTTATTTACTTCGCTTATTTTTGGGAGATTCGAAGAAATGGATTTATGCCATCGTAGGGCGTTCTCAGGGGATCCAGATTACTTAGAACCAATTCTACCCCTTTTTCGCGTTCGCACACATTTCAGAATTTGTTAGTTTCTAGCTAGAAAGGTTCACCTGTTAACAAATAACTCTGAAATCTTTAATTTTCTTACATCAATGAAAAAAATATTTATTAAATTATAAAAACACTAACTTCAGTTGCAAACTCCGGTTCAATGAACTGTAGAACTTTTCCTTTAATTAAAGTTTCATTTTCAAAATTGAAAATGTTTCTTTTGGGATCGAACAAGTTATGAAATTAGCCTATAAGATAAATTTTTTAAATCGCAAAATTCATTTAACAGAATTTAAAATATCCCCATTGTTGTATTACACTATATAGATGAGACACGAAGTGAAAAAAATTGTTACACTCTTTTAACCCCAATTTGACTTCAAACGTTCCTAACGCTAAACATCGAATTTACCGGAAACATCTGTATCAGTTTCAAGCGCACTACTACGCGCTTGTTAAATGTAGAAAACGTTTCAACGAGATATTAGTACCCGATATGACAATCCCGTAATTTTTTTACGATCCTTCGCTAGTAACTAATATAATCTTTGGAATAAAATATTTATTGGAATAAATCATATCTTATAACCAGTTCGGCTTTCGACCAGGTCTATGAACAGAAAATGCTATTGCAAAGCTGGCGGATATTATTTCCAACAATATTGACCGGGGTAATAAATCCATCGCTCTCTTTTTAGATCTTGCCAAAGCTTTTGATACCATCTCGCATAAAATTCTTCTAAAAAACTAAAGGCTATAGGTATTCAGGGACAGCTTTACAAATGGATGTGTAGTTACTTAACTAACAGATACCAAAAAGTTAAAATTAATGATACTGTTAGCGATCCGGCCCTTGTAGAATTTGGTGTACCCCAAGGGAGTACCTTAGGTCCTATTTTGTTCAGTATTTATATCAATGATCTATGTAACAACAATTTTTCCAATCACATTATTACATTTGCAGATGATACTGTCCTAATATTTGAAGGAAGAACATGGTATGATGTACACTGCAAAGCAGAAGATGGAATAAAACAGCTTAAACTTTGGTTGGACCGTAATCTTTTGACACTCAATTCGGAAAAAACTAAATTTATACGATTTAGTGCGACAGAAGCGAGCCAACCCAAGGAAGCATATAACATTTTTATACACAAATGCACTGACTCAACTACCTGTAATTGCTATAAATTAGAATGCGTAGACAGTATAAAATACCTTGGTGTTATATTAGACAAATATCTTAGATGGGACGGACACATAGATCTAGTTGCCACAAAGGTTAGAAAGCTTACGTACATGTTTATAACAATCAGAAATATCTTACGTAAAAAAGAATTGAAACTCATTTATGATGCTATGCGTGTCACTTCTAGACTATGCATCCTTAGGTTGGGGTGGCTGTGCAAAAACTGTTTTGGACAAATTAGCAAAAGCTCAAAAATCTCTGCTAAGGGTAATTCTCAAAAAACCATTTAGATATCACAGCGATCCACTATTTGAAGAGTTACGAGTTCTGGATGTTAGACAACTGTACATGAGAAAAATAATTTTAAACACCCATCAACAACGCCACCTCTACCCATCTATTAACCACTTTTACGACACCCGCCACTCACGGAGAAATCCAATTGTACCACTCACAACTAAAACATCTCTCGCTCGAAGACACTTCTCATTCTTAGGTCCAAAACTATACAACTTAATGCCTGATGTTTGGAAAAAGGAAAGCACAGGTGTTATTTGTAAATTGGCCACTAACTGGTTTCATCAATTAGGTAGAAAGGAGAGTGAACTTTTACTACACAAAAAATAAAATCAAACACAAACCAAAAACAACAACCAAAACTCAAAAAAAAAAACATGAGAAAGATATCTTTATGTTCTAATCTTTATCATTATGTGTATATATGTTGTTACGATACGCCCCTGAAGCGAGTAGATACCTAGAGCACAGAACGCAGCAAGTCCACACAACAAATCCTCTCTCCCCCCTGTTTCCTGTTTCCCCCTGCTTCTCCCCGCTTGCCCTGCCACTCGCGCAGTCCGCTGCCACTTGCAGAGAAGATTTGAGCGCCCTTGCGAACGGACGTACGCGGCCCGCTTTCGGGCGAGCAGTCCAAATTCAATGTGGCCGCGATGTATTATTGAAATACCTACGAGTAGAGTCGGCCTTGGCCGCGCTAATAGTTCGGTCTATTTAGACTACGAAAGTGCCTGATGGAACTACCACATGAGACGAGGATCCTGCTAATCCACATGTAAGCTGTATCTTGATTTCCTCTTTTAAATGTGTCCGTAATCAGTGAAATGTAGGGCCCCGCGAAAATCACCACTCGGAGAGTTTCGTTTTGAGAGAGAGACAGTGAGAGATTAAACACTTTAGCTAGGTTTGTGTAATTTGCATTTCTTGTATTGAATTGTACTGTAGAAACCTATGTACTGTGTTTGAGTTTACAATACATGTCTTAATGATTTAACTTTGTTATTATTCTGCTACGGCAGGAGGATTGTTGACCAGTGTGTATCCCGTGGGACGCCGGAAGGTAGAGAGAAATTCCATAGCTTTGAGCGGCTCACCCCCTGAATAGAGAGTACCATTGTCCCGCTGAGAGCTAGCCTGGGACGTGTTGGGCCTGGTGTTGGTTTGGTAGCCGACATCGGGGTACCCTAACAACTGACGCCAGAACGTGGGGCTGGAATTTTTTTCTATCCCGGTCGCTTTGCGGGACCTTTGTTTGTCGAAATCCTCCCCGCATGGCAACTGTTTTGTAAACATTAATTATGCCTTGATATTCTACACCCAGTGTACTGTGAATCCTGTGAAAAAACCACAGAAACCAATATGTAAATTAGATCCATAACAGATCTGATTGAAATTATGAATTGAATCGCATTTGAAACGACGGCCATTTTGGGTACCCGAAACGCCAACCTTTGACCGCGAATCTGACTGCACACGCGTCACCAAACAACGGGCGCGTAGCAACAGTGATTCGCGCCAAATCTCAACGGCCCGATGTTTCACGCGATATTCTCTGGATTGCGCGCGCAAATGCTTTGACTCGCGCCAAATCCCAACGGACTGTTGCTAGGCAGCGTTTAAATTCAAACCGCCTTTTATGACTGAACCGGATACCAACGGAAATTATTATTATAAATCTGATTCTGGAACCCCAGTTATTTTGCGAATTCCTTAATGAAAAATTTCGGACTTACGTATTTTTATTGTTTCTGCACAATATACCAATTGGCCCACTTGTGTCTGTCAAATTAGTACAACTTAATATTTCTCCAAATGGACAAAATAATGACTTTCTTTCCCCATTATACACTATAGGTACTGCTTTTTTTTCAGCATAAGTGAAAGTGAATTGTGTTTTTTCCCTTACATAAGTGAAAAGTGAAATAATAATAAAGCCAATGACTGATTCCATGAATAAATAAAATAATTTTAATATGGTTGACGCAATAAATCCCATATTCAGTCATTTTCATCCGGAAGTTTGTCCTTTATTTGCCAGAAAAGTGCCTTTTGTGAATTTTAGTGCCTTTCTCAGTGCAAAGTGAATTGTGAAAATAAAAAACCTGTTTTCTAAAGGTCAGTCCTGGCAAAATTTTTTTCAAAAATAAATAAATACTTGTGAATTTCACAGTTTTCTCAAAAGTGGTCAGTGAAATACAAAAACCTTTACCACTAAGGTCTTTCCACGCAAAATTTTTTCTCGTCTGCCTCCCTTTGACAAGAATTCTGGTGTCATGTATACCAAATTGTAATATGGAATCTCTGTAACCATATTTTGGAAGTACCAACAGTGATCACCAAGTGAAAAGTGCCTCACAAAAATTAATTTTGCGCTTTCTAAAGGAAACCCCTGGCCAATTTTTCTTTTTCTCACCACCCAGGAAACTCACAATGGAGGACAAGCAAGCTATTACACCATCCAACTTGGGTACCATTCCCAATGTGCATAGTTTATCCAAAGCCCACTTACAAGCTGCTTTAAGGGATAGAGGACTCTCGCCATCAAGCAAATCTAAATCTACATTGAAGGCATATGCACTTTTATTCAACAAAAAGTACATTAGGAGAATAAACCTCGCCCCCTCCAACGAAAATAATTCACGTTCGGCTACGCAAGTTTTGGATAATCTTGACAAAGGACCTACGCCGCATGTAATGATAAAACAGGACGTCGCACCCATCTTGACACAAGATAAAACTTACGATTTATCCTCTTGGAAAGACAAATATAATGGCGTCTCCGATGTGCTGGATTTCATTGACCGTATTGAAGAAACGGCTACAATCAAAAATATCCCATTCGAGATTCTACGGAGAAACTTTATAGAACTCATCTCCCCAGAATTAATTCCGTGGCACCGCATCCAAAAGACTAAATGCAAAGATTGGAATAAACTCAGATCTGCCCTAATCTCTAGCTTTGGAAAAAAAAAAGGCCCAGCACCGGATCAAATTATCTTTACTATCTATTAAACAGCTAGTAGATGAACCTGTGGCAACATTCATAGAAAGGGCTGAGTCCATCAACATCAAGCTTTCACATCCTGTTCCGGAAGCTGAACTATTACCAGTCATAACTGATGGCCTTTTAAGCAAATACGAGAACATCATCACCTCACAGAAAATTGCATCCCTGGCCCAGCTAAACGAAGTCTGTCTCCTCCTGGAATCATACCAGGATAGGAAGAACATAAAGAATGTGTCGAATAATGTGGTTGTGCCAAGCCGTTCGTCTGGTTTAAAACCAGAATTCGACAACAAAAAAGTGTGCTCCTTTTGCAAAAAAGTAGGCCACCTGGCCGCTACTTGTTTCAAGCAAGCAAGACTCCTAGAATCCAAGGAACCCCGAACCTCCAAGAGACACCACTCTAGGGACCGCTCTCCTCCACGCGACGAACTGCGCAACATTTTCAAGAAATCAAGGCACAATGCAGAAAGGTTACAAAACCCAAGCGATGTCAGACCTCAGGTGGATTTCTCCAAGCCCCCACCAAATTTCTACATGAAGAGGCCAAAAAACTAAATAATAACCTCTCAGGCACCCATTCTGAACCAAGGTCTAAAGAATGGACTGATTGGTTATCACACATTAAGTATTTTAACCAGGCCTTAAATGTTTCCTCGGTTTGTTGCAAACAAGCTAAAGATGGGAGACCCTATGCCCTTTTCTCTGTTAACAATGTACCCTTTTCCGGATTACTTAATAGCGGTGCATCTGTCAGCTGTCTTGGCAACAATGCTCACCTGCCTTTTGTTAACAGTGATTTTAAAATTTCGCCACAAACAACACACCTGACGACTGCGGATAATGTTTCCCAGCCGGTCATCGGTACCCTTGCCCTGCCAATTAATTGTAACAATAAAATAGTTACAATCAATTTTCTAATAGTGCCCTCTATATCCCAGAATTTCATCCTTGGCGTTGACTTCTGGAAGGCTTTTAACGTTGCTCCCCAAGTATTTAATACTCTTGGCGAAACCTCCACTGCTGCTCAAATCAGTGAGATCCGCACAATAATACCTCACGAAAATTTAAGCACGGACCAAGCTCTCCAACTAAAGGAAATGGTCAATAAATTCGAATCAATATCTTTCGAAAAATGTGGATTGGGTTTGACAAATTTGGTAGAACACCACATTAAAACCAATGGCCCACCCATAAAGCAACGTTATTACAACTTAGCCCCCCAAAAGCTTAAACTTTTAGAAAAAGAACTTGATGAAATGTTAAAAATGGGTGTGGTGGTTCCCAGCAGAAGTGCATGGACCAACCCAACCCTTTTGGTTTCTAAAAAAGATGGCTCCGCACGTTTCTGTCTCGACAGTAGACGTTTAAATTCTTGTACGGAAGCTGACGCATACCCCTTACCTTACGTCCACGCGACCTTAGACAAACTGCGCAACGCCAAGTTCATCTCCTCTGTTGACCTAAGCAAAGCTTTTTGGCAAATACCTTTGGACGCAGAATCGTGTGAAAAAACTGCTTTCGTTGTACCTGGTAGGGGAATGTTCCATTTTAAAAGATTACCCTTTGGTCTAAAGAACAGCCCCGCCGAATTACAAAGACTGATGGACAAACTCTTCGGTCCTGAAGTCGATAACAGCCTGTTTTGTTACCTTGACGACCTCATCATCGTCAGCGACACCTTTGAAAAACACCTATTAATGCTGGAAAAGGTTTTTCAACAACTCAAGTTCGCCGGTTTAACCATCAACTTGAAGAAGTCTGAATTCTGTAAGTCCCGTCTACGTTATTTGGGATTCATTGTCGACGAAAAAGGTCTAAGAACAGACCCCGCTAAGGTGGAAGCCATGGCGAATTTTCCCCGACCCAAAAACGCGAAGGAAGTCAAAGGTTTCCTTGGACTTGCAGGTTACTACAGAAGATTCATCAAAGACTTTTCCACAATTGCAGCCCCCTTAAATAAAATTACCGGCACCCGTAAAGGTGTCAGCAATTTCCGATGGTCTGCTGAAACTGAAGAAGCGTTTACAACTTTAAAAAATGCCCTTCAAAAAGCCCCCGTTCTGAATTGCCCGGATTTTGCACTCTCTTTTACCCTCCACACGGATGCCTCCAACGCAACGTAGGAATCGGTGGAGTCCTAACTCAAGAGTTCCCAGATGGCGAACACCCTGTAGCGTATTTTTCCCGTACATTAAATAAACACGAGAAAAACTACGGAATTACCGAAAAGGAGTTTCTGGCTGTATTGGATTCTGTTCACCATTTCCGCGGTTACATAGACGGTAGCAAATTTACTGTAGTCACAGACCATAGTAGTTTGAAATGGTTGATCTCCTTAAGTAATCCCTCCGGTAGACTCGCTCGTTGGGCCTCCCGTTTGTCTCAATTCAATTTTGATATTGTTCACCGTAAAGGCGCGGACAATATTGTTCCCGACGCTCTTTCAAGAATCGAATTGGCCTCATTAAATGTTGACACAATTGCCCCCCCTCCATCTACAAAAGATGAATGGTACTTGAAAATCTTCGAAGGTTGTAAAAATAATCAACAAAAGTTTCCTAATTTTA
This sequence comes from Limnephilus lunatus, assembly GCA_917563855.2. Classification (NCBI taxonomy): domain Eukaryota; kingdom Metazoa; phylum Arthropoda; class Insecta; order Trichoptera; family Limnephilidae; genus Limnephilus; species Limnephilus lunatus. The sequence goes on from OU830599.1 coordinate 58,024,583, forward strand.
TCATAAAAGAAGGACAACTATACCGTAATTGCAAGGTACCACTATCCATCCTCGAAGATTACTCTTGGAAACTTGTCGTTCCCCTCGAAGGAAGAGAACAAATAATAATTGACAATCATAGTGCTCCCGACTCTATACACCCAGGAACTTTCAAGACGTATAAAAAGATTTCCTTGAAGTATTACTGGCCTGGTCTCTTCAAACAAATTCGCAATTACATCTCTAAATGTGAAACTTGTAAGGCTTATAAACATAGCACGGCAGCACCTGCCGGCCTAATGGGTTTTTTTTTTTTTTTTTTTTTTACATGAATACCTCACAAGAGTCCCAACTGCTCCCATCTGAAGCCAGTGAGACTATGGCATCCCCAATTGGGGTATGTTGTGAGGCTGAAGGTAGTGAGAAGTGGAAGGAGATAGGGAAGAGGAAGGTGGGGAAGTACCTGGCTATTCAGATCTGGTCACCAAACACGGCTAATGCCGTTTCAAGCAACGTTTCAATTCTGAATGGTGGTCTTACACCAGGGCGATACAGAGAGTATCTTCCACTCTGGAACGTGCCGCAAATATACTATTTATTATTTTAAATTAATAAATTGTGAAATAACACAAATTAATCAAATAAAATTTATTTGCCACGCCGGGATTCGATCCCGCGACCTTCGGTGCGCGAGTCAAGCGTCTTACCGCTGCGCTACGCCGGCCGTCAAACGTGGGTAACCCCAAACGTGCCGACAGACCCCTACAGTCATTGTCAATGGACCTCGTCGGACCTTTTCCTCGAAGTTATGCCGGACACATGCACATACTTAGTGTAGTGGATGTTTTCACCAAATTCTGTTGGATCTTCCCTTTAAAAAGAGCCAACGCGTCCGCCATCATCAAACTTCTGGAAAAACACATTTTTATACCTTACGGAACACCCAGAACCGTAATTGTTGATAACGGAAAACAGTTTATTGCCCAAGAATTCAAAGAATTTCTTGCCAAATACGGAATCAAGGACATTTATTATAACACCTTGTACACTCCCCAAAATAACACTGTCGAACGTTACAACCAAACAATCAACACAGCTCTAGCTATTCTAGTTGATAAAGATCAACGCACTTGGTGTAAAAACCTAGATAAAATTCAGGCCGCTATGAACAACACTGTTAATCTGGCCACTGGTTACACACCTTTCTTCTTAAAACACGGTATGGAACAAGTCGTCCATGGTTCTCTACATAGGGACACAAACTTTCCTACGTCATCTGCCACCACAAGCAACCCTACCGCAGACTATGCCCATCGCCTGGAAGAACTGTCGGCCATTTACAGTGAAGTCACTGATGCTTTGCTCCTGGCTCACCAAAAGAGTGCGGACAGATATAACTTACGTAGGAAACATGTCACCTTCAATACAGGAGACATAGTTTGGAGAAAGAACAACACACTTTCCCAAGGAGCCATGTATTTCTCTGCTAAGCTGGCACCACGTTTCGTGAAGGCCAAAGTCCTAAGGAAAATATCAGACCTAGTGTACTCCTTGTCTGACTCATCTGGAAAGCACATTGGTAATTACCACATTAAGGACATTGTAAAGTCTGGAAGTGAGGAGTCAAGTAAAACTGCCCCCACTATCTCAGCAAACTTAAAATGATCCAGTATGTATCACTTTTTTGTAAGCTTACAAAGTCTTACTACGTCAGGCGTGTATTGTGTCAATCACATGCCCATCGTTTCGTAAATGAAACAAGTTGTAAATTATTTTGTAAATTAATGCGTACTCTCCTTGAAGTTACTTTCAAATGTTGTTTTTGCACTGTTTTTTCTTTCCCTCACGGCAATTTTTTTTCTCTATTTTTTTCACCTGTTCTAAAACTGATCACTTTGGAACGGAGACACTTTTCGAGTTTCAATGTTTGGGAAGTCGCGAGCCCATTTATTGTCTCAACACGTACACTATGCAATGTTCATGCCATGTCATACCCTGCCGTGTCATGTAATTTTGTAATTTTTCTCCTATTTTTTGTTGCATTTTTGTCGTGTGGAAAGGAACTTTCTCACCTGTTTATTTTGTTCATGTAAAGTAGTTGACAATTGCCCATCGGCGTGTCGTTCTAGAAGTCGGGTTTTGTAAATTCCAAAGTGTTAAATTCCGACTCAGAACCAGTTAACTATTTTTTACAATTTTTCTCCCTTTTATTTTGTTCATCATGAGTTGTAAAACCTTCCGAGGTATCTCTAGCATGAAAATCAAACAGTGGTTACTTACATAGTCGCCCCTCGTGTATATAAGTTTTTTCAATTTTTCTTCTTAAATTAAAAATTGATAGCGTCCTACCCAAATTCATGCTCATGTACCCAAATTGGATATCGACACGTCCATTTTGGAACTCGAATTTATAAAACCAATGATTGGTCTTTATAACCCTGTATATAAATCAATTTGGCTCGTTTCAACTAAAGTACGTAAAACCGAATCATCCGGTCTTTGGTTGTTATAACAAAGTCACCTTTTTTGTTATTTTGCTTTTTTTTCGCTTGTACGTTACGTATGTCTTGTATGACACGTTTCAACCCTACGAGACGGGTTGGTAAAGCCTTATGGTCATCCTGATTTTGGAATTCACAACTTTTAGGTGTTCATTTAACCAAGTATTTGCAACCCAAATTGCACATAACCTGGTATGTTTGTAACTGCACAAAGGTATGTAAAACCGTAATTGGTCCCTTTTCTTTGGTCTTCCTCACTGTAGGTTGCCACAACAGACAGTATGTAAAACCATTATAGGTCTGTCTTTGTTTTAAATACTTGGTGTAAGTAGAATTATACTCTGCCATCACCCTTGTACTTTGTAACACATGAAGTAACATCAAATTGTCTATCTTCTCTGTCGTACGCTCTTGGGCTACGGAGTTAGTTAATCTAACGAATCTTTATAAAATGTGTTAAAATCAAGCATCGTTAACGTTTATTGTGTTGTATTTAAACGTAATCCACCGTCATAGGAGAGATCCTTAAAATACCTGCCACGATACGAGAAGTTCGTCATAATCACTTTTACTCATAGCTAAATGTTATTGAGTTGGTCGTGTGACATATTTGTCATGAGCACCGTTTTGTACAATCTGTTTTGGTCGTGTGTCATTCATTTGTCATGAGTACCGCTTTTGTATTTTGGTCGTGTGTCATTAATTTGTCATGAGTACCGATTGTATGTATAATTGTGTACAACCCTTGTACACGAGACATGGAGACGTAATAACAATACTTACCGTGATTCGTGCGAACGACATAATATCGGCCTTGCCATCTTCTTTAAGAGGCATTGTATAAACTCTTGACTTCTGTCTATAATTGAGTTTTATCTTGTATGAACTTACATGTTTTGTACACTATACGTGGAGACGTTAAAACACTTACCATGAGTCGTGCGAACGAAATAATATCAAACCTTTTGCGTGCGATCTACGAAATGTAGTCCACAACCCTTTGTTGTCATTCAACGCCAATGCCCGTGGACCTCCTGTTTTTACTTCTTTGCAAAAAGGAAAGAAGCTCAGGAATATCTACTATCCCAAAAGGACTAGTTTGTAGCTTCACTGCTAACTATGGGGCATAGTGCTGTGGGAGTTAATCGATTGAGCACAAAACCACCCAACTCGTTGTCTGGGCAACGGATAAGAAAACCCCCAGGTTTGTGAAATTGGAGCAAGGGTCTGTCTTTTCTCACAATCACGCAGGAGTTTTTAAAAATGACCCCTAATCTTTTGCCCAATACACGCAAAAGATTAGTCTCTTTGATAATGTGTATTCAAATTTCTCCTCATCCTTTTAACAATTGTAAAGAGTCAGGAAATCTGCTGGTTGATCATGTTTCATTCTCACATGGAGTTTGAAGTGGAAATTAGTCCAGTCTCTAGCAAGTTTCGTCACTCAACTCCTTTCCTTTTCCTTTCCTTTCTCCTCACCATCATGTTCTCAGGTATATGTTATGAAGAAGAAAATCTGTTGTTGACCATAATTCGCCCTCACTGGGAGTGCGAATCGGTAAATTGACCAATTATCAGCAGGCTTTCTCCCTCACTCTCTGCATATGTCTCACCTTTTGTTCTCTTTCTCAATTTTACGAAACACATTCATGAATGTTGGATATGTACGATATGCACTTGGCATACCGTCTGTCTCCTTTTGACAACCTTTATTCATGAATTGGTTTCTCTGCTTTTACCGTGACTCATTCACGACTTCTTTGTCTTGTTTTTTGAAATTCTACAAAAAATGTTACCACCTTTATGTTAACATAGGCCATGGAAGGCCGGTTGTTTTTTAACCAAGACATATTGTCACTCGGCAAACGCCAAGTCATCCTGGTAAAGGAAAATGTTCATGTAATCACAATTTAGTTAGAAAACTCTCTCTTCGTCACTCTCTGGGTCGGTGGTTAAAATTTCGTTTATTTCATTATCTGGACACATTTTGTTTCTCTCCAAACCTTTTCTTCATTGGTCCCTAGGCAGGTAAACTTCAAGAATTTTGCTCTAATAATAATTTCTCCCGGATTAAAAAGAAGCCCAGGCGGATGTCATCACCAACAGCCAAGCTGAGCTCCACTTCCTGACAGCACGCGCTGTGGTTACTAGGTCCCTCCTGCTGCCATTTTTCTACGCATTTGTTCCTGAAAGCACAGACCATACCGCCCATATGTATGTTGTTTTGTCATGCCACAGCAAGTTGAGTTGTCCCACTATACATTATGACACTCTGAACCACCTTTTGGGCACGCTAGCTCCTAGGTTTGTTCTTACTCTTGCTATCAATGCCAACCATGTCGTCTCTTGCGCTGTCATGCAGTGACGCATATATCGTCATGTGTAAACCATCATTACCTTGACCTCCAGTATTCGCTGAATGCGTACCAATACAAGTTATGTTGAGCTACATTATGCTTCAATAACCATTATATACGATCCGTGTTTACCTTAATAACACTTAGGATTCGTACTGGCATGTCTGCAGACACTGGATTCTCCTCTTCAATGACCTCTGTAACCATAGTCGCGACACAGCAACCATAGTCTCCACTTCGTGAACTTCGACGTTTTCGACAAAACCAAGTGTTTTCTAAGGCCCAAGTGTACTTCTGAGTGTTATCTCAAAGGGGTCTGATTACAGTGATAATGTAATCCTTAGAATCTGTGAAACCACGTCCTCCTCTTCGAAATTCTCCGAAACCAAACAAATCCACGCTTCGCAAACTTAGCTCCCAGACCAATGAAACCTTAGAATCACACAGGCATTTTTGTTCTTGCTTTTTGTTCTTCTATTGTACAAATATGAATTGTTATTTTTCAATTGCATAACCATGTATTGTTATTTTGTTCAATTGCATAACCATGTATTGTCATCTTTCAATTGCATAACCTTGTATGTTGTTTCACACCATGTACTTTTACCAAAACTGTTCTTTTCCAAACATTGTATGTACCCCTCACCCATTCCCTACAAACATTGTGACCTAAACTATAACATAAATTGCATGTTCTAGCTAGGCATCTCTCAAGCAACGAATCTCTCAAAAACCCCAATGGAAGCTTAAGAGGATTTTTTTTTCCTACAGCTCCATTGCCACGTCGCTTTTTTTCCAAGCGCGGGGGGAAGTGTTACGATACGCCCCTGAAGCGAGTAGATACCTAGAGCACAGAACGCAGCAAGTCCACACAACAAATCCTCTCTCCCCCTGTTTCCTGTTTCCCCCTGCTTCTCCCCGCTTGCCCTGCCACTCGCGCAGTCCGCTGCCACTCGCAGAGAAGATTTGAGCGCCCTTGCGAACGGACGTACGCGGCCCGCTTTCGGGCGAGCAGTCCAAATTCAATGTGGCCGCGATGTATTATTGAAATACCTACGAGTAGAGTCGGCCTTGGCCGCGCTAATAGTTCGGTCTATTTAGACTACGAAAGTGCCTGATGGAACTACCACATGAGACGAGGATCCTGCTAATCCACATGTAAGCTGTATCTTGATTTCCTCTTTTAAATGTGTCCGTAATCAGTGAAATGTAGGGCCCCGCGAAAATCACCACTCGGAGAGTTTCGTTTTGAGAGAGAGACAGTGAGAGATTAAACACTTTAGCTAGGTTTGTGTAATTTGCATTTCTTGTATTGAATTGTACTGTAGAAACCTATGTACTGTGTTTGAGTTTACAATACATGTCTTAATGATTTAACTTTGTTATTATTCTGCTACGGCAGGAGGATTGTTGACCAGTGTGTATCCCGTGGGACGCCGGAAGGTAGAGAGAAATTCCATAGCTTTGAGCGGCTCACCCCCTGAATAGAGAGTACCATTGTCCCGCTGAGAGCTAGCCTGGGACGTGTTGGGCCTGGTGTTGGTTTGGTAGCCGACATCGGGGTACCCTAACAATGTACCTACCTATTACGTTAATATTATGTTTAATTTCTTTCTTTTTTTTTCTATTTCTTCTCTTTGTTATTTATATTTATACAAAATATGTTAATAGGCTTATGCAATGCAGCACCAGTTAAAAGTACACATTATACCTATTATTTTAATACTATACTAATCAATCAATAGTAATAACCATCTATTAAATGTTTGATTCATTTTATTGTTTCTGTTCTCTTTCTAGTTCTCATTTGTATAAAATGTGTATGTAGGACTAGGTATTATTTGAAATGCAAACACAAGATACCATAATGTTTTAATAATTTACTTTTAAATATGTATATATTACTTTTATGATAATTTAAATAAGTATGATAAGCATTGGTTATTACTATTATTATTTTTTAATTCTTTCTCTTCTCTTTTATTTTATTTTATACAATCCATCTGTGTAGGACTATGATATGCAATGCTTACACGTTTGTTCTATATGTTTAAATCCTCTGTAATTAAGTACCTACCTACGTAATTAATATTATTTTTTAAAAAACTTTGCTAAACAGAGAACAGTCACTTTGTTTTAATCTTTTTTTTTTGTTTTGTTTTTTTTTTAATATTATTTACAGACCATGTTCCGTATGTTAATACGCATCCTAATTTGACTGTCCTAAAACGGGAATCCTCCTAGTTGGGCAGTCAAAAATTTTCTTAAATAATGTATATAAATGTATAATCTTTTACTAAAAAAAAAAAAAAAAGTTCCTATTAAAAAATAAAAACTACACTAGATAATAGAAGATCACGCAGAAAATTTTCTTAATCGTGCCATGTCTTTCTGGTAGATTTCCGATTTGGTAGTTACGATTGTATCATTTATGTATTATTTATCGGTTCTGCTAATTTACCACACACACATGACTCAAGGATCTCGTCTTCCTTCCTCCGCCAGCGCCGTGCATCACACGGCTGATAATAAAAAAAAATAGTTTGTTTTATGAATGAATTCTAGGCAAATAAGATCATATTAAAATCTTCTTTCTCGTTCTCAAGTTCTTTGTTTCACAAACTTCCCCCCACTCCCCGCACCCGAGCGTCACAGTTTCTCAGCTTCACTTTTCGTAGCAAAATAGACAGTGAGGGGGAAGGTTGCGTCGCTGGGTGCATAGCAAGTGAGTAATAATGATATAAATATTGGCTGGAGCCTGCCAAGCTCCACGTCCACATATAAAATATTTTGATAGTTTTGGTGCTGTTTTTAGATTTTTGTTATGAAAAATGTTTTTTTTTTTACATTCGTATATTAAATTAGTAGATACAGGAGTTTTTTTGTTCTAGTGTTGGATTTAGTTAATTTTAATGTATCAAAATAATAAGTGTAAAAAAGTCTGAAAAAGTGCTATGATAGTTGATTTTTCATATTTTGTATAGTTATAATAAAGAAAATTGATTACAATACTTTTTTTTTCTTATTAAAGACCTATATTTAGATAGAGATACGGATTGCCGCGGTTCGGAATCAGTTTCTAGAAAAAAATTGGATGTGTAGTACATAGAAGCCTGGGAGACTCTTCGTCCGCACTAGTGTTTAAAATATTTGACGTCCATACTTAAAGGTTAAGACGTACACGCCATACAGAACTATTCCACATGCTTAATTACAAGACAAATGCAGCAACTAATTCGCCAATCAATCGTGCTCTTCATATGTTCAATAATATTAGTCTAAATTCTAACATAGACATTTTCTCTGATTCACTGCCTAAATTTAAAAAGAGCATCATGTCAATAATATAAATTGTTCAATGCGCATGTATACATACATACATACACACATACTCACGCATACACACACCTTCCCACAAGAAACATCACCCGGTAATTACTTAATATGCGTACTATAAATAAGACACTACAATGAAACACATAATAGGTACCCACAATGAAATATACTTATTAATTGTAAATTGTTTTCACCGATGCAACTTATGTACTGTTGTAATGTAATGTTTCTGTTTATAAATAAATAAATATTTATTTCTTTACCATGCCAAAAATAACAGGTTAACGTGCAATAAGTATGCTTCCAAGAATTCCTCTTCTAAAGTAATATAATACGTCCGTCATGATTAGTTTGATTCCTCGTATAAGAGTGTGATTTGAAGTGAATGGAATATTGCCTTTCAATATCTGAACGAAAAACCAATAAAATATGTTACAATTTTGCTAATATATGGCGTGTTTCACTGTGGGAAAAAATTCAGATTGAAAGAAAGCTTTCAAATATGAAATAAATGGATTTGTAATTTTTCAAAGGGAGCCAATAAATTTCTAGATGATTCAGCAGACACGTAACTAGGTAATTTATTTCCAATATTTATAAAATATAACGGAATTTCTCATTTTTCTGGTATTTTGTTAAGATTCTAGATTCAATATACATTCAATGGGCAAATCACAACTTTTTTATGATTTTAGAGACATTTACGATGAAAGTTTTTGACGGAATCTATTTTCATACAAGATTTTTCCTATTTTCCAATGTAAAACCGTGAAAACTAAAAATTGGTTTAGAAGAGTGTATCGTTAGAGCATTTGTATTCGGGTTCACGAATATTCCCTACTGAAGTCGAAGGCTAGACTTAGAACTTAGACTGGCTGATCGGTCGAGGCACCGAACTGACGAATTATAGTACTGATAAAGGGCAGCCATATTGTGGCTTGTAGATTCGAGATTAAATAAATAAATATAAAAATGGAATTACGCTTCTTTTTAAGAGATTAGTTATCACACTTCCAACGAAAATTCCATTCACACTTAAAGGGACGTTATAAAGAAACAAAACATTGAAAAAGTTAGAATTTTTGGTGTGTTTTCTAAAACACAGCAAAAATTCTAATTTCAATATGATAAGATAAGGCTTATAAAGACATAAAATAAAACAGAAAAATGATTTTTTTTCAACCTGAGAATACTTTACAATAAGCCAAGCCTTTTCAACCTTTTGATAAATGAAGCACAGCCATCTTTCTTTTTCCGATAAAAATAACGAAGAACACTATTTTAACTCCTTATTATAAAATTCTGAGTAATATAAACTTTAGCATCAATCTGGTTACTACGAAGAAGATAGAAGCAAAACGATTTGTAGGTTATAACTAGGATTCTCTTGAAGCTCAATGCACTTCTAAAAGTTGAAAAAATCAGTACAGAGAACTAACATTTCTATCGATAATTATTTTTTACGCATTTCTAATTTTTTTTTTCTAATATTAGTTCGAAAACCTATTTGCAGTAAACTTTCATGTCAAAATGGAACATAAGAACATTTTAAGTTATATAATACTAGCTGACCCGATGAACTTCGTACCGCCTCAGTATCAATAACCTGTTGAATTAAATTCAGTTTTTGTTATTAAGTTAAAAATTACACAATGATGCAATTATCGATTCGCAACTGTCCATGTTTTGTTTTTGTCAGTATCAGAGACGGCGTTGTATACCGATTTATATTTTTTATGATTTTCTTACTTTTCCACTTACTTACGGGAATTTGGGAGGCGGGTACGGGTGCCACCGCCCCGGGAACCATTTATTGGATAGCCAACACCTCTGCAATAGGTGACCCCAAGTGGTTCGCTACGTTTAGTTATTTAGCAGAGGTGCCCGGGTTCATGGGGTGACGTTTTTCCGGGTCTTGGCGACGGATGCGTCTGCCCACCTGCTTCATGGCGGGCCGGATCGAGAGAGACTGGTTGAGAGAGGATTTTTGACCTTTCCAGCCGGACTATCTTGACCCATTGCCTTGCACCGCAGTTGGAGCGATGGATTTGATGGATACATACATCCGTCACTCCCAGACACACTGACCCCCAGATTCCTACCCACCCCTCATACCCTTTTCCTTCCCAGAACTTCCCATCCTCCCCTTTCTTAAAAAGACCCTCCACACAACATCCCCTAAGATGACATAAGTCCTGAGAGAAATCATTTTCGTTAGGGCCTCCTGTGCGTTAAACTACATTTAATTTCAGAGATTTATTATAATTATTGTATTTTTCCTTTGAAAGGGTGCAGACATACGTTCGCCGTTTGTCTCATTTTCAGCTATTGATATTTAGTGTGTAAGAAAGAGGGGTAACATTACACGATTAAGAACAAATACAAAACAATTAGCGCATTGACATTTGACATTTTTGAATTTTTGGAATTCACGCACAGTTCAATATTATAGGTACTTATCAAAAAATGCCCGCAGCTCTTTCAAATATGAGAACTCGTTCCATACAAAATGTATGGGGAAAAGAATTTTCTTAATTACTATATTTTTCGTTAATTTTTGTGATGTTTTAATAGTTATTATCCTTTCCGGGGCGGAGACAAATCCAACAAATCAAAGATCATCAAAATCGGCCCCGCCGTTCTCGAGTTATAAATAGTGTAACTAACCCGACTTTGTTTTATATATTAAGATTAAAATAAATACCACCAAAATTGTAGAAATAATGGACAAATTGTTCAAGGTATCATTCCTTTCCTACACGCAAATTCGATCAATCATTAATGTGTCAGGTGTGCAACACGTCACCACCTTTAATTTAGTTAAATTGCTTTCCACTAATATAATTGTGACATGGGAATTATCATTCAGTTGTCACTAAGGTTTCTCTACATCATATTGCCGTGTTTTCTCATAGAATTTTATTTTATTTTTTAAATTAACTCCACACAGGAGGCCATGAGAACAATAATTTTCCTCGGGGCCTATGTCATCGGAGATGCTGTGTGGAGTTGTAAGTCTTTTTGTGGAGGAGAAGGAATGAACATTGGTCTTGAAGAGACCCATCTCGTAGGAAGGAGGAAACACAAAGGCTGGCAAATCGTTCCACAGCTGAGCTGTTAAACACAAGAACAAGTCGAGAAGCCAATGCCACCCGTTCTCATGGGACAAACCGTGTACATATATTGGGCACACTTTGGCGTGTTTCCCGACTAAGCACCAGTGCCGATTGGATCAATGACGCTAGTTCCTTGGAGAATCTTCCATTTAAATATCGGTAGAACTAGGATAGCATTCCCACCCGACGCGAAGCCTGTGCTCTAAAGAAAATAAAACCATAGACTATTAAATCGCACATTGTAACGGCCATCGGTTGGCGTGGGGCGGCCATATTCAACGCTACCCCACGTTTTTTCGAATGTAAACGGCCCTTAAGTCTGCTCACGGTATTTGTTTGTTCACAAAAAAAGTAAATAATGTGTGAATAACCCCATATAAATAATAAATTATTATTTCTTTGACCCCCTCAAGGGTGCAGTTATTCATTTAACCTATAACTAATCACTTACACTAAATTAATAATGTTCAGCTGAGATTAGTTATTACAAGTACGATCTACAATCAGTAACGTAGTGACAAACCAAAGACTTAAACATAGCTGCCTACTTACAAGTGACTTAAAACCATAGAATAAAGGACAACCAAAATAATTATTCTTTTTTATTCAATGCTTAAAATTAATGACATTGATACTATTTTTTACTCAGTTTTCGCACTCCAGCAACGATAATCTATATTTAAAAAATAAGGTATTACCATACCAAAAATGTTTACAAAAATGAAAATAAAAATATGTCAGAAAATTAACTTTATTCTGAAGTCGTATAATGATACTCGTAGGTTAATAAACGTTTGCGTTTTTTCGATTTCTTTAACCTCGTCCCCAGCCCCCGTTCACAAATAAAATATTATCGTAATAAAATTGCTCAAGTGTCTAGTTTATCCCGAATAATTTATTAATGATTCTACAAAAAGCTCATTTCTTGAAACCCACTGATGCATAAACTGTCATAGCTTTCGATTTGAGAAAATCCATTTTGGTTAAATGAGCTTCCACAAGCAAACGCTTTCAGATTTCCCTAATGATAGGAGTGGGATTGGGTGGAGAATCAGCTTAATCACCTCTTACACCGGCCAATAAATTTTCTTGTAATATGGAGAGATTGTATGGGAAAATCAATTTTTTTATTGCATTTCTATTTATTAAGTGACGCGGTAACAGTCCCAATTTTAAGGCTCCTTAGTAAGCTTTCAAAAAGAAGAAGAAGATAGTTTGAAAGGGAGATATGTAAATGTGAATGTTGGAGGGAGCGCGCTAATATTGTAAAACGATTATAAATTGTAAAAAGAAATACGACTCGTTTAAGATGGAGCAAAAATCTCTTTTCAAATTTCAAGCATGTAAAGATATATTGTTCAAGATACAAAGATACATACATAAGATTTTTTTTGCATATCTATAAAATGTTGCAAAGGAGAACAAAATGTGCTTTTAATAATTTTCGGAGCATACTTTGCAATTTTTTTCTATCGAGGGAATTTCATATAATTACCCTTTCGACTTCAAAAATAACTTTTTAAGAACTAAAAAATATAAAGTGTTTAAGGTATTTATAAAATTGAAATGCCAGGGCTTAAATAAAGTTGAGAAGCTAAGAGAAAATGGAAGGGGAATACATATAAAAGGCTCTTCAGATCAATACACTAAACTTAAGCAACTGCTACTTAAAAATGTTTGAAAACCCTTTTTATTTAGCCCTCTCCGGGAGTTGAACCTTATCTTGAATTCAGACTCAACGGAGCTAGTTTTAAAATATAGATTTGAATTATGGTTTTAAAATATAGATTGAAATCATGGCTACGTTTTAAATTTTAAGATTTAGTTTTTAAATTTAGATTTGAATCATGGATACATGGCTACATTTGGATAATTTTCCTGAATGAATGATTTTCTGAAGATAATCTCCGGAATTCGATTAGATCCTGGATAGTTTTTAATTAAAAAAAAATCCTTTTTTTTCTTAATTAAACCAGACGGTTTTGAAAATAAACTCTTAGTTATTCAGTTTCTCTTTATATATTTTTTTAAAAGCAACCTATTGTTCCATGTAATTGGGCTTTAAGGGGTGAATAACTGGTACCTAATGGAGAGAGCCTAGCTATAAGGTAAGGGGGACTTCGCCTAGTATATTAATCCTCACTTCTGACTCAGACGATTGGGGAGCGCCCTTTGATTAATGACCTATAAATCATGAATAACCATTGCTGCGGCAAACGCCCTGAAATTTAAAGTGGTGTAGCGAGCCATACTATAAATTAACGTTGGATTACTTAAGCATCCCCTAAGGATAGATCGTATGGGGATGATTAATGGAAAATCATGTCACGAAATCATTAACGGCTTGCATAATATCAGCTGATACCAGGCACTTTCCCGCTGAATTTTGTAGCTCAATTTTGATAGTACTTGCTGATTTTTACTTTTGATGGATCTTCCTCCGTTGCAGAACGGCAGATTACTCGGCTCTAGAAACAATTAATGCAGGTTCAAACCCAGACCGTGAATTTTTAATGTATTTAATTTATGTGTCACTCGTATATAAATTTAATAAAATAATTTGCAGTTTATCTGTATTGTGTTAAAGAGCTGTTGATATCCGTAGTTTTGGCATTGTGATCACAACTATTAAGAATATAAATTTGCTTGAAATAGCCTTAGCCATGTTTGGTGATCTGTGTAGCCAGGTTCTTTTCGATCTTCCATTTCTCTTCTTCTTTGATTCCCCAGATCCATCAGCCTCACAGCAAATACCCTAAGTAGGACTTTCCATACTCTCACTAACTTCGGGAAGTAGGATCTCTTGAACAGTAATCACACCAAACATTTAATTTTATGTGTACGTGTTTAATTGACATTCCAAAAATGTTTAATGACTAACATCATTTCCATCTTCAGGTGGTACAATTTCTTTGATGTTTCCCTGAAAATTACGATGTTCGTTCTGTAAAAAAAATCATTATTTTGGGAGGCGGGTACCGCCGCTCCGGGAACTAATTATTGTATAACCAACACCGCCGCCATAGGTTACCCCGAGTGGTTTGCTAGATTTGCCCAGGTCTTGGCGGCACTTGCGTTTGCCCACCTACGATACTGGTTAATGGATACAGATGTAATAATTACAAAAAAATATAAACATTGTAAGGTCCTAGGAAATAACAAACACAAATCGACAGCGAAGTAAGCTCATATTATGGGATTTTCTTCTCTTATAGTAAGTAGCTGTCAAATTGAAATATTACGAGCATCGCTTTAAAACCCAACATTTGCTAACAGACAATACTTAATTGAAAAATGAGTCTTTCCTGTCTATGGTCATGCAAGGAAACATTATTATTGTTGGTAAAACATGGTCGAAGTCCAGGCATTTATATAATATCTATTATTAATAATTCTCAGACAATAAAAATATTACCATTTGTTATTTCGGCTACTGGCATTATACCTAGCTCTCTCATTCAAAATTTAGGCGTATTAGATTTGTCAAAGAATTTATATATAAATATGCAAAAGGCAGTCATTTTAAATACATGTAGGATTACGAAAGATTTTTTAAATATTTATATTGAGGGATCAGTAGGATTTATCGGACCAGTTAGGATTTCATCAGAGCCGAACCCTCTGATATGAAAATATCTGGAGTCGGTGAAATATTTTCCCATTATGTTTCTGGTGGATTGACGTACTGTTCTCGTATTCTTTTGTATTTATTATACTTATATAGTGCAATTACATTGTGTGAATTAACTAGATAATCATTTGTGGAAAAGTGTGTGCAAGGGTTTAGTCCTTCATTTGGGAAAGATTTAACCCGGACATAAAATCTGGAGCACCGTAATAATAAGTTGTTTATTTCAGCCGAACAGAGCGGTGGATGCAATACTCTGTCAGCCATATAAAAGCATACATTACATAAAATGGATTTACTAGATAAAAAATAAAATAACATAAAAAATTTTAAAAATATATATATATACACATATTTAGTAGGTACTCGTATATCTACTACGGGGGCTTCAGATGAATTCTCCATGTTTGGTGAAGAGGCGCGCCATGCCACTGGGTCACGGCCTGGACGAGAGTGTTCTCCGATCTTTGGTATGTCTTATATTTTTAGCTTAATCAATTGACGTGGAAATGAAATAGCTTACCTCAAATTAATGACCTATGAATAAAAACAGAGTTTACTTTTCCTAATAAATCAACCTTAACTAATATTAATCATCTATTCAGGGAACACCCTGTTGAATGCCGGGGGCGAACGGGTAGGGGAAAGGATAGGTAAAGGTAGATCTTATTTCATTTCTTTGATTGGCTTGTTGGGTTAGTTGGTAACTCTGCGGAGGATATTATTGATTGATTAATTGCCTACATCGATCAAACGAACCTTTATCCAATCAAAATTTGTTTACTGAAGTTAATTAGAAATTTGTCTTGCGTTCCGATCTTCCTGTGAATTATATATTATTACCAAAGACATCCTTGGAATACTATTATTATTTATTCAAGTTGTTTCTCTTTGGGAAATACAATTTGGGAGGCGGGTATGGCTACCTCCGCCTTGGGAACACCTCTGATATAGATATCTACGTTTTTAGATTTTCATGGCCAAAAGTATTTTCGTTATTTGTTTTTGGGGTGTTACGCCGTGTTGCGCTACCTCCTCTATCTGCCCTGATGATGGACACTGTAATACTGTCCGAAACATTGGTTAAAGAAGGAGGCACAATGATGGATGGCACAACACTTAAAAACAAATAACGAAAAAAAAATACCCAATAGATCACCTCAAGTAAATACTTAAGTTATGGGATGAAATATGTTCAGATCTTGGCAACGGATGCATCTCACCACCAACTACGTTGCTGGCCTTATCGCGAGAGATTTTTTGACCTCTGGAGGGATGGATTCGTAAGTCCGTCACTCCGGGACACACTGACCCCGAGATTCCTACCTACTTTCCATACCTGTTTCCTTCTTAGAACTTCCTTCCTTTCCCTTCCTTCAAATGACTCCCCACATAGCATCACCAAATATGACAAAATCTCTGGGATACCAACGTAAAAGTATCAGCTAATAATTGCTCTCGACAATATGGCTTACGTTTATTTCGGTAAATTACTTTATTTCATAACAAAAGATAAGAAATTCATATACATGAAATGAAAAGAGCGTAAATATTTATTTTTAAAACACGGATTTGCGGCCGACGGGAATGTTCTAAGCCCCTTGAAATGAATATAGTTTTTCGAGAACAATGACTTGCACTTTATTTTTCTTCCAATGTGGAACCAGTATATTTCTGAACGGGTTTGTAAAGACCTTTACTCTTTTAAGTTTTTTATTTTTTTTTATTGAGTTCTGACAACAGTTTTCTAAGTAGGTATGTAGGTTCTAAATAAGCTGCTTTAAACTGAAACAGTTTTTTAAGATAAGCATAATATCCTACCTAGGTTACTTGAATGATTTGAACTCTAATAAACGTTATATTAAAAAGATTAAGATTTTTTTGTTCAACATGCGAAAAGATCAATAACTTAAAAAAAATGAAAATCCTACATTTTGCATGTTTCCAGTTTACTAGAATACGCTAAATCAGATGTAAACAATCTGGAACGTGTTTCCCTACGATACTTAGATTTCCAGAGCAATCGTCCCCACTTAAATCATCAAAATTCGGCCGCTTACTTTAATATGTTATCAAACAGTTTCCGTAATTTGTTCTATTATGATATTTTTGTTCACTGTTTTATTCATAGAATTGATCTAAAGTACACTCATTGTTACGCAAATTTCTGACACAAGTCGCCGACGCAACGTAAGTGGAAACAACCTCACCCATCTGGTTGCGGGAGACTGGGGTAACCGACGAGTTAATAACAAAATATCGACAAAGTGTGTACGATGCAGAAATGCTGCGGGAGTCGCCAAGATACTTGAATCATCGAATATCGAATACATGGGCGTAAGAGTAAAAAAATACAACGACAAAGATGTAAAAAATATTATATACAATTTTGAAAGCAGTTTAAAAGGCGTTCAAACTAAATGAAAGGGATAGTTTCCTTCGCCCTGCATTAAATAGTTAAATTAAAATCAAAATAACATTTTCGTTTGAACAAATATGAGCCTTTCCCCTAGACTTAGACCGTCGTGGTTTAGAGGTAAGGCTATTGACTCGCAATCCGAAGGTCGTGGGATAAAATCCGACGTATTCAAATAAATTATATTTGATTAACTTGTGTTACTTCAGAATTGATTCATTTAAAAAATAACAAATAGTATATATGCGGCACGTTCCATAGTGGATAGTTCCATTTTCACGTGGTAGATACTCTCAGTATCGCCCTAATAGTTATAAGGCTACCATTCAGAATTGAAACGTTGCTTGAAATTTATTTTATTTTTATTTATTTATAACACGTCCTAATGGGCTTTTACATTCTTTGTTTATAAGTTAAATATCAACAGTTATTTTAAATACCTACTTTAAAACTAAAACAAAACTGCTTTAGCCGTATTTGGTGACCAGATCTGAATAGTTAGGTAAGTCCCCACTTTCCTCTTCCCCATCTCCTTCCCCTCCCCATTACCTCCAGCCTCACAACATACCCGAATTGGGGATGCCATAATCTCACTGGCTCCAGACGGGATCCACTGAGACTCTTGTGAGGCATTAAACATTTCTAAAAAATTAAAAAATTGTATAGATATAACGTCACATTTTGATTAAATAAATATTTAAAAAAATGTTTTACTCACATGGACGGCACTTGTAGGCTACCTCCACGTACTTCCTGACCCCCGGGCAAGGGTCCCCACCAAACGCCTTGGGGCTGGTGTGAAACTTGCATTGCCTCTTCTTCTGGCACGCTTCAACCACCGTCTGCAACAGAGAGTACTGGAACACTTCAGTCAGATCAGCCGAACGAGTGGCAGAGTTGGGACAAAGGGATATTTACAGCTGTGTTGGGCATTATCGGATTTATTCGCATAAAACTACATTTAAACTAATTCTCCCTCGGCGGTTCCAATGAGAAAGATTAATTGTTCTCCGTATCAGATTTTTAAAATTATAACTCAATATCGATTTTATTTCATTCCAAATTTGCATTAATTTATACTTACATCCAAAAATGCTAAAACTATAAAAATTATATACTTTTTGTAATTATTTTTTGACCATAAGTTTTTATCATTTGTCAATAATAAAAATAAGAATGTAAAAAAGTCTGAAATATATTAGTTCGTAAGCGTGCAAATAAATACACAAACTAACCAATTTTCGTCAAGAAACACATGAACGTATAAATTTTTTAATGATTTTATTTAAACTAAAATTAAAATTCTGCAACATGCGTTTACCAGATAATGTATTGATTTATTTTAATGCATGATTATATTATGATTTGAAATGGGTTTCGTATAATACAAAATGTTTATTGAAAATTTAACAAATCTGCCAACGACCTATGGTATAACCTTATTATACTAAAAATAAACATTTTTTTCTTAAAATTTAAAACACATGTTTACTAGATAAAAGAAAAATCTTTCGAAATCAATTTATAATTTTTTGTGGAAAAGAGTCAATACGTCTAAAATCTGATTTAAAATTACATATTTCTGGTTTTCTCTGGTTATACCCTCTTAATTTGAAATATTTTACTATTTGCTATTTTTACATTAGCTCCCCACAAAAGGAAAATGATTTTGCTTAGGGCCTTTGTGAGCTTTGGGGTTGCTGTGTGGAGGGTTTTTTTAAGGAAAGGGGTGGGAGATCTGCGAAAAAAAAGGTATGAGGCGTGGTAAGAATCTGAGGGTCAGTATGCCCAGGAGTGACGGACGTTTGAATTCATCTCTCCCCCTGCGGCGCAAGGCGATGGGTCGAGAGAGTCCTGCTGGGGAGGTAAAAAGGAGTCCCTCAACCAGTCTCTCTAAATACGACCCGCCACACAGGTGGGCAAATGCATCCACGGCCAAGATCTAGACAATCCTAATTACAAACGTAATTCACCAAACGTAGTGAACCACAGTAGAGGTGTTGGTTATCCAATTAATTGTTACCAGGGCGGCGCGGCGGTACCCGTAACCGCCTCCAAAATTGCTTGCTTCTCTTATATTATATTTTTAAGTCTTTTGCTATCTTCTTATGCTCTTTTATCTTTACGCGACGCATCTTTTCGATTGAGTTTTTGAGTTTTTAATTGGACTATTCTAACTCACGTGTAAACAATGTGTAAAAAACTAGGCAAACATATTTTTTTCTCATTATCAATATAGTGTATTTAGTAGGTTATTTTCTCGTCTACATTTATGAATTATTTTAATTAATGTCATAATATTACGTTTTTCTGCGAAGAGGTGAAATAATTTGCCATTATGTTGTTTTTTTTTTCATACTAATTTTGTAACTTTTAATGAGCATGCTTGCTTTCATCCGTATGGCAATAAATGAACATAAATGAAAATTATCATTTGAGTATGTAATTAATCATGTTGGCTTTTATTTTTAATGATCGCCATAATATTTTGGATTTGCGAACATTTTTAAGGACTGGAAAATTCCAGAATGGATACAATTATCGAGGAGAAAAAAAATTCAAAAGAATTTTATATTATATTGAACTCTTTGACGTCAGCACTGTTAGCACTTTCAGGACTTTTGTCTCCGTGATAAAAATTTCCCAATCAATTCCGGTCAGTGGTTGAGTGGGCATAGTGCTTGGGTCCCACCCGGGCGTCGCATGTTCGATTCCTCTGCTGGCTAAGTCCTCCATCACAACACAAGCAACATTTTCGGCTTTCTGTGGTGGTAGTAGGAGATTTTCAAACATTGTTTGGTTATTCGTAATCCGGGAATGTTTGTCTTTCTTTAAAAAAAAAAAAAATTGATGGAAACTTATTTGAAATAATGTCAGTCATAATCAATGTAAATAAATTACTTAAACTACTCGGCTTCATTCACAAAATTACCTCTGACTTCAAACATAGTACACTTAAAACTCTTTACTGTTCGCTGGTTGGCTCTCACATTGAATATGCTAGTGTCATTTGGTCTCCTTTCTATGGTGTTACATTTGTCACATCGAATCCGTACAACATCGCTTAATAAGAGGAATGGCTTGGAGGTTAGGTCTTGAAGGTGGCGAGTACTCATATGATATCGAACAAATTTTAAACAATTCTTCTTTAGTATAGGACTCTGATCTTATTTGCATATTTAAACGTATCAACAGTATTACTGATACACCTGCTTTGTTACAACTCATCCAGTTCAACATCCTTTCCCATAGACTCCGAAATAATGAATTGCTGTTCCTCAATCGACATTCTACTAATTATGGATACCATTTCCAACGCAAGTCAAAGCATTGAATTTTTTAGTGTAAAACTAAATGACTTTGGGCAGTCGATACGCAATATTTAAATGCTTCTTCATGCTTTGACTTGTAGTGTCTTCTATATGTACTTTTTACATTTAATATTGTCATTGCTATTCATTTATATGTGCTTTCCCTTCAATGTCATCTCTGTTATTTTTTTTTTAATTCGTGTTATTATTATGTTTTTAATGGACTCTTGTCAGTAAATTAATGATTAAATAAAAATTAAATTAAATTAAAATTAAATCAAACTGATGGTAGCTTTAGAATTTAAGTCAGTTTATGTCATTGCATATTGAAATTATTTCGTGCCGTGAACTGTGCTAAATTCGAAACAATCACCCGACAAAGCAATTAGATTCAATAGCGCAGCCGCAGGTCAAGCACAAGGCCCGAACACAATTGACCTTTTGACTAAATACGTGAAATTGAGTTGAATCGTTGAACTAATTGGACTAAACACCATCAGCATAACACCTGACACGGCTCACCAGTCATTTGCACAGTATTGTTGGGCAGGTAGGCTTTGGACAGGTGGTGACGGGCTGATTTGCATAATGTTATTATATGATTGTGTATTGGACTTGAGGGTCATAGGAAACGCATTAAGTACGTAATTATGTGCTTGCGGTTTATGCCATGCGTAAGGTATACTGTACCAACAAAATGCATATTATGAAGGTTTCATCAATTGGTTCAGATTCAAACGCGGACAAATAAGCGAGCAATAGGTATTCCTAATCTCCCGACTCTTTATCACATAAAGTACGTTTATATTTCTATTTATATAATATTTTATAGTATGTCCGTATATGTATGTTTATTATTCATAGTCCCATAAGGTTTTTATTTAACATAAAAACAGACACACACACTCTACACCTCACAACGCAGGACATCATATTTATACCGATATCACTGAAGGCCGACCAGTTTCATGTTGAAAATCGGCCGAATCTTCCCGGATAAGGTTTTTTTCATAAGTTTCCCTTATTCTCGAAAGTGAATACGGAAGAATTCCAAACACAGGGACATGACCGTTTGCCTCCAACTCCAAACATAACACAAACAGACACGTATGTATATATATATACGGACGCGCGCCGGTTGCTGGTGTTGATGAAAATATGCAATTTTAGTAGGGTTTTTAGGTAACAATTTTTCTAAAATTGCGAGTCCGGTTCTCTTTGTATGAAGAACAGTAGATTTAAATTCAGTAATTTCAATGATTCCACTCTTCAAGGCAAATCAAAATCTATCTTTATTGGTCATAGTTACCTGTGGTGAACCAATTAAATTCAAATGGAAACTATTTCCAAAATTGGAAAATAGGAAAAACTTTATTGTGATATTCACAGATTAACTCAAATATAAGCAAGTCTTCGCAGAAATGTACATAAAATATCGTAGGTTAAACATTTTTGAAACTCGTAACAATGGACCCCATGTATTAGGTTAAGAAGTGCTTTAATATTTTGCCTCAGATGACGTCACAACATTGTCAATATCTGCGCGATACCATCTCGGGCGGTATCAAATGACGTCAGAGCTGAGCAGGACCGTTTAATAATAATAGTTCTTTATTACAGAATGTGTGCAGGAGTAGAGAAATTCAACACTTACAAATTAATTCATAATTTTAAAAAATAATAATTAATACAGAACAAATATATTTTTAAGCCCGGCATTACTTAGGTGAAATATATTTGACACCATTATTGTAACTATATATAACTCTTCGTAAATAATAATATTTAAAAAATTTCATTTGTTTTTTTTTTATCTGATACCTCACTTTTAGATCGAGTTTTTGAGATTACAAAAGAATCCTTGTCTATATAAATATCTGTCTATGTCTAATATAAATCTTAGGGTTACCGCAATAATTGTCGAATGGCCGGAATCGAGGTTAGTTTGATTACTGAAACCTTAAGCATTTTTACAATCTACATGCCGACTTGTTCAACTGACAACTTCGAGGAATATTCTAACTGCCTTGCTTCCTTACAAGCAATAATTGACGATAAAGATTACATTAATACAATTATAATCGGAGACTTTAACGCCAATCCCGATTCACTCTTTGGAATGGAGCTAATATCTTTTTGTCAAGAATTTGAATATATATGTGCTGACATCGAAATTTTACCTTTGGGTTCTTATACATATATCAGTGACGCACACGGCACCACCAGGTGGTTAGACCATTATCTAGTTACCAGATCTCAATAGCAAGGTACTTCCCCACTTTCCCACTACCTTCAGCCTCACAACATACCCCAATTTGGGATGCCATAATCTCACTGGCTCCAGACGGGAGTATTTGGGACTCTTATGCGGTGTTCATTTAAAAATAAAAATAGAAAAAAACTTGTTGAGGTTTGTCCCACATAACTAACGCTGGATTAAGAGAAAAAAACGAGTGTGCTTTAGACTTAGACCACACGACTGAAGTAAAACTTCACTAACTTATAAAATAACATATGACATTGGGGTGACATATGACATTGGGGTGACCTACGACCTTTGGGGTGACCTATGACCTTGAGGTGATATATGACATTGGGGTGACCTACGACCTTTCGGGTGACCTATGACCTTGGGGTGACCTACGACCTTGGGGTGACCTACGACCTTGGCGTGACCTACGACCTTGGGTTAGGATGTACGCCTTACCTTAGTTGTGCAGTATGTACGCCTCATAACAGTATGTTTGCATCACACTTTTCGTAACGCATCACACTTTTCAGAAAGTATCACACATTTCGTAACGCATTCACCAGCTTACCCCCAAAGTCGAGCGTGCGTAAAGATTTTGCTTCAAAAAAACCTTTGTGCATATTTAAAAAAAAATTGTTTAATGTAAGCTTTAAAACTTTTTAATTCTTCAAAATGTAACATATTGTCTGTGGAAAAGGAGTTTAGAAAATTCAAGTCTCAAGGTTGTGGAATCGTTTAACAAATTATGATTTTCATTCAAACTTACAACTAAGAATGATTAAAGTTGAAGTGAAACCGTTTCGCATTTTCAAATAAACTTTTGCAAAGAGATTAAATAATAATTAGGTACTTCATGATGGAATTCATATTTTAATATCCTTTGTACTAATGAATAATATATTATCTCCGTCATTAAAAATCCCTTTAGACTTTAGATGATTCACCCTTCGAACTTCGAATTTAGAATTGTTGATAAGTCAGAATTTATAAAATCTGGAATAAATATTTTAATGGGCACTACAAACTCGTCGTGAAATTCGATCTCACTTTTCTCTTTTGATTTTTTTTCTCAATTTTAACAAGTGCTTAATTCTATGTAAATATAGGCTTTGGTGCGCGCTGAGAATTTAAGCATCGATTATTGGTGTGAGAGGGGGAGAGTATGTCAGTGAAAAAGGTTGAACGGATAATAAAATTAAACGAAAAAACGCCTGGCGTGTTTTTATAAATTAAACTGGTGTACAAAGTAACAGCATTTCATTTAATAATTTCCCAACACAGGGTTACTAATTTTCAAAGGTAAAAAAATAAATGGATGTGTGATGATTTTTCAAATTATGAATTCATGTTTTATTGTTATTTTAATTGCTTGTGATAAATGTAAAACAATGTTGATAATTATTATTTGACACATTTAACAAAATAAACAACTACTTTTTGATAAATGCCGAGAACCTAAATTTTTATTTTGTTCGTAAAATTTTACTGTTTGAAAAACATTGAAAAACAAATTTCAGCTTTATGAAATAAAGCTGAAATTTTCCATGGGTGAGGTCAAATATATTTATACTTTTTTGAAATGGGCACAGCTTTTTTGTCTAGAATTTCTGAGTTTACGGGTAACTGTTTTCCGGTGACGGCGTCATATCTATCACGAGTTAATTGTAAAAAGCAACTGTAAAATGTTCGACTCTGTCAATGCATAGTATTAGGTTTCAGTGCCATTTTTACCATAAGTTATGTAGCCTTGAAATATATTATATTTGTAGGTAAATAAAATAAGACTTTTTTCTAACATTGGCCCTGAGCGGAATAATTCTATAAAGGAGAGTAGGAAATTAGGGGTCAGTGTATCCAGGAGTGTCACAGATATGAACATCTCTCTCACAGAAATGCAAGGCGATTAATCGATAGAGTCTGGCTGAAGATGTGAAAGGGTCTCCTGCAACTGGCCTCTCCCATTTCGGCTCCGGGGAACGTATAGATATTATCTTAAAAAATAACACATATTTTTTGAGAGCTTAAATTTCAACAGCCCTACTAAAAAACCCGTGAAAATTTTATTCAATTGACAAACGGCCGCGGATGTGAAAACGTTAGTAATTCAAAAATTGTTCTTGGAAAGAAATACACATTGTTTACACAGCGTGAGAGGGTAGTTTATCTCTGCTTTATTAACCCATTCTACCACTAATTATATGAATTAATTTGTTAATTAAAAACACTATTTATTTATTACAACTTTCATTTCAAAGAAACCAACACTAAATTTCACTTAAATTGAAACGGTACAACTTTTAACTATATATTTTTTTTTGTTATTTGAATATTTGTTTAATCTTCATCTTCAATTTGGGTGGCGGGAATGGGTACCGCCGCCCCGGAAACTTTATTGGATAACCAACACCTCTGCCATAGGTCACCGCCAAGTAGTTCGCTACGTTTGGTGATTTAGCAGGGGTGCCCGGGATGAGGTTTGTCTAGGTCTTTGGAGGTGGATGACCAGGACACACTGAACCCCAGATTCCTACCCACCCCTTAAACCCTTTTCCTTCTCAGAACTCTCCTCTCTTTCTTTTCCTAAAAAAACCCTTCACACAGCATCCCCAAAGATGACAAAGGCCCTCAGGGAAATTATTTGCCTCAGGGCTTACTGTATGTACCTCATGTAAAAAAAATTTTTTTTTTTAAGTTTGAAATTTTGGATTTTGGGATTTTTTATGCGTAAAATGGTTACGCAAAGCCAGACCGGCGTTTCGCCGGCTTAGTGCTTCAATACCATTATATAGTTGACCGGCGATTCGCCGGCTTCGTGTGTCAATGGGTTAATGATGTCTGAACGAAATTTTTCCAAAGTATTTTGAATGTTCTATATATTTCTTATTTTTGAAGGTGTAGATAAAATTTCCTTTAAGATGTGTGTATTTGAAATACACTTTAGTTTTTAAAAACTGCCATATTTTAAGATTCAAACGCGGAAAAAATGGAAAAAAATTTCTTACCAAAACATTTTATTTTATAAAAAAATTAATAAAAAATACTTTTTTATTGCTAAAAAAATAACCTAAAAACATATCTGACATTTATGAAACAGATTTCTTGCATCTTTAAAGACGTTAATTTCTTTGGTACGTTTACCACCACGTGTATTAAATATTAATATTTAAAAAAAAACACCACTTTTATGAAATTCTCATAAAGTAAAGATCCTTAAACGTGAATTTAATCTTTCATTTATCATATAAAATACTTTGATATTTCAACTTTGAAAGTCCGATTATTTTTATTATAAATTGACTAAAACTTATGAAAAACCACAGAAAACACGGTAAATATATCAATTATAAGAATATAAAAGTGAATTAGTCATACTAATAGAAATCACAATCACATTTGTAATATTACGAAACACATCCTAGGAGCGAAATTTCTTTCGCGGTTTAATATGTTTTCAACGCGAACGACGAATGCGCAAGCGCCGCCACCTAGCGATCATGAATGAAAACAAATAATTTAATATGTGTACAGTATAAAAAATTACATTGTTGCCAGATTTAAAATGCCTTTTAAGAAAAAAATCTCATTAGTAATATTTCGTGTTTTAATGTACATTTGTTGTATCCATGTTGCTGCAACTACACATGTTATCGGTCATGCTGTGGTTTTTTTTTATTAAGGCTGGAAATGATTAAGAAAGACATGTAAGAAATCGGTAGAAATTCGGGTAGCGGCGGCTTAAGGAAAAGTCCGGCAGCAACAACTATTAGTGATAAATATTTTCACAGCGCTTTCCTAATACGTAAGACCAAAAAAATGTGATGTATTTAATAACATTTATTTGATTTTCAATTCTTTTTTCGTGAATAAATGAATGCATGCAAATCTTAAAAGCGGAAATTAACCCACTCCCCGACATCTGATCGAGCTGAAACTAGGCCAATAGGCTTGTTGTCAATGACAATGCATTCTTTCAACTTTTGGTGGCACTCACGCACACACACGATTTATCACATTTCTCTGAAATTGGCTATTATCCGGCCCAAGAGATGGTGCAGCTAATAGTATTCAAAACGTAGGACCGTGGCGGAAAATCAAAACTGTCTCACTATTACAGACGAAAAATCTTTGCTTTCACGGATTGATTTTTCACATCTCAGTTATAGCGGAAAGTTACATAAAGGACGCTTTATAATGAAACGATACAAAAACATAACATGTCACACTCTGATCGAGATAAACAGATACACGATTTAATATAGTACGTGCTATAGTTGTTATGTAAATAGTATCCTATCTAGTTACCTATATATGAGGCAATATACATATGTACATACTACCCATTTCTGATTTCTGGATCCATCATTGTTCTGTTTCGAAAATCGATTTAAATACTTTAGAAGCCCGCAAAAAATATTTTTAGGTAAACATTTTTTTTTTTTTTTCTCCGGTACTATACTAAATCCGCCTTTGTGAAAAGAAATTAACTTATATGTCCCATGCATTTTTTAAAGCTCTGAAAGCGAGAACAGAGCTAACCAGAGAACACCATAAATATGTCATTTT
Organism: Limnephilus lunatus; assembly: GCA_917563855.2. Taxonomy (NCBI): domain Eukaryota; kingdom Metazoa; phylum Arthropoda; class Insecta; order Trichoptera; family Limnephilidae; genus Limnephilus; species Limnephilus lunatus. Next base: position 58,052,041 of record OU830599.1, read on the forward strand.
TAAATCAGTGTTTAGACTTATTGACTCTTTTTCACAGAAAAATATAACTTGGTTTCGAAAGATTGTTCATTTATCTAGTAAGCAAATGTTTTAAATATTCAGGAAAAATGATAATTTTTAGTATAATAAAGTTATACCATAGGTCGTTGGCGGATTTGTTAAATTTTCAAAAAAGTACATTTATTATACAACACCCATTTCAAAGCATATAATCATGCAGTAAAATAAATCAATACATCAGAATTTTAATTATAGTTTAAATAAAATCATAAAAAAATATATAAGTACATGTGTTTATTGACGAAAATTGGTTCGTTTGTGTATTTATTTACGCACTTACAGACTAATATATTTCAATTTTTTTTACATCCTTATTTTGCTTAAACATTTTTAAAAAAGGATAAATACTTAAGATCAAAAAATAATTACAAAGAGTACATAATTTTAATAGTTTTATCAACACGCCTTGCAGCATTTTTGGATGTCGGTATAAATTAAAGCAAAATTTGCCATGAAATAAAATCGATATTGAGTTATAATTTTAAAAAGCTGGTACGGAGAGTAATTAATCTTTCTCATTGGAGCCGCCCTGTACGATTGTAAGAACCTCTTTCACTCACGAAATGTGGATTTTCGGCTACTGGCTGGTTATACGCTCTTAACGATTCTGCATTGAACATCGACATATTCAATGTCACCTACAGAGAGTTCAGCAACTATCTTTTAACATATTTAAACTGCCCCCACACACTTTTTTTAATTTTGTAATCTCCATAATATATTTGTGTATAACTGTTTTATGGCGAACCTGAAAAATAAATAAATAAAATAAATATATTATCTATCAATGTAGCAGAGCTTGAATAAACTAATAGGCTCCCTCGGGCCAACGAAACAAGAGTTACAATGAAGTACTAATTGAAAGAACGGTATTGGCTGGATTTAATCAATTCCGGCTCGCTCCTGGAATGAGTATTTATGTTAAGAGAATTAACGAAAACATGGCTATCCATTCAAACGCTAATTTACAAAAGTCCGCTCTTTCGGCAAAGCTTTCGTTCTATTTTGGGATCAACTTCCATGAAGCCAGCGTATTTGAAGGAGTTTAAATTATTATTGCTTTAGAGTTGGATATAATTAAGCTAATTTGCTGTTAATTTGTCATGCAAATTTAGAAATATAAATACAAACCACCGAAAAATATAACTATCTATTTTAATTGTTAAGTAATGTGTAAAACCTCAAATTGTAATACTTAATTGATGAAGATAATATAAGCGAAACTCGATCGAAAATCTGAAACAGAAAAATCAGAAAAAGTTGTTTTGACTCTTTTTCATAAAAATTTAAAAATTGTTGAAAGAATGTCCTTCTATCTAGTAAAGCTTTGTTTTAAATTTTGAGAAAATATGTTTATTTTTAGTACAATAAGGTTTTACCGTAGGTTGTTCGCAGATTTGTTAAATTTTCAAACAAAATTTTGTATTATACAACATACCTACATTTCAAATCATATGCAGTAAAATAAATCAATAAAGTATAAGGAAGAGCTACTTTTCAGAATTTCAATTTTAGTTCAAATAAAATGATATAAAAAAAGATCCGCGCCCGTATTTCATAACGAAAATACTTCAGTTTGTCTATTTATTTGCGGGTATTACAAAAAAAAAAACATTCTTATTTTGCTTAGACATTATCGAAAAATTGTAAATACATACATTTGATCAAAAAGTTATTACAAAAAGGACATAATTTTAATAGTTTTATCATCACGAGTTTGAGCATTTTTGAATTAAATAAAATCGATATTGAGTTATTATGTTAAAAAGCTGGGTATGGAGAATAATTAATCTTTCTCATCGGAACCGCCCTGTACAGTTGCAAGGGTACGATCGCAAGATAATCATTCAATGAAATTTGGTTTCTCGGCCGCTGGTTAGTGGCCCTTAAATTAAAAAAATATAATATTCTATTTTAATAGTCTGTTTTTTATGTTATACTTAGCAATTCTTTATTTATTTTCACGATATCTATACCGTTAATAATATCTATATTTTTGCTACCTTTTTTTTCATATTCTCTAGTCTTCTATTAATGGTCTACATCTAAAAATATTAAGTCTTTTTATTTTTAAAGCACTTACCTCGCTCTCAAACTCGTCTAGAAGCGTACGTTATCAACAAGGATTAAAAGTGTTAACTGTATTTTATCACTTAAAATGTTTAATCTATTTTTTACAGCACTAAATGTAGATATGTTGTTATGTAATAATATAACTTTGATTTTTTACCTCATCTCGATGTTACAAAAGCCTTAATAATAATAATAATAATTGGACAATTTGTAGCTAAGTATAACCACCACACTGTTCCGCTATATAATCGATTTCACCCTTGAGCGCTCGAACATTTTACGGTTAAGAAATTTCCCACCTTCTCCAAAAATCATACCTCTGAATTTTAATATGGAGACATATAAACTGTTTTTTGTGTTCCAGAGCCATTGAATGCACCTATATTTAATCCTGTATTCCATATTTTAAGGAATCTTAAAAAATATATAAAAATTGTTAAATTCATAAAAGCATGAATTGTGTTTATTATTTACTTAAAATTACCGTATATGTACTTTGTACCTATTTAAAGAATATTAAATATTAAAACTTCTACATGTTGTCCATAGCTTAGTTGATAAACACAGATATACATTTAAATTCGAACATTCATTTTTTAATATGTAGAAATATGATCGATGATTTGTAAGAAAAAAATTCTATAATTTCTAACTAACTAACTTACCATCACGCCGTTTCCCCGCAGGGTTAGGTAGAGAAGACGGACCACGAAATAATTCGATCTTGACACACACTCCTTGCCTCGTTCACATTCATACATCGTCTCATACATGCTCTTCTATTATTTCGACTCTTCACATGGCCCGACTCAAGTATCTGATTCACTTGGCCATGCCATGTCTTCCTAATTTCGATTCACGAAATGCCAATAACAAATAATTCCGAAGGGTTGAGAGACATCTCTCGTTTAAAAGTTAAACTAATAATTTATCTTTGTGATTAAACAAAGTATTCAACGAGCGGGAACTTTTGAAATAATTCTAATGAATGTTTTAAAATATCTTTCCAAATTGGCCTCATTTTGGCCAAAAAACGTTCGAGGGTATTTGCAAATTAGCTAAAAAATGACCAAAAACACTCTAGTGGTTAAAACGTGTCTTTCTGAAGATGTTTGTAGAAAGGTAAAACGTTAACTAAAAAGAGAACAGGAAAAATTTTAGTAACCCAAAACATAAAAAAGAGTTGATGACCTTGAAACCTCTGAACAGGTTTTCATGAATTGTAGCTAAGAACCATCTCAATCGCGTCAGCTTTCAAACAAAAAAAACGCATCATAATTGTTCCATTCGTTTAGGAGCTACAATGCCACAGACAGACACACAAACACACAGACATGTCAAACTTATAAACCTCTCTTTTTGCGTCGTGGGTTAAAAATGCATTTAGATGGCATTCTTATGAACATAATATTAAGCAAAATAATCATTATTAATCTCTAGCAAAACAACAATACAGTTTATTGAAACACAAATTTAAAAAAAAAAAATATTTTTAACTTTATGAGTAAAACCTCAAATTGAAATATTTTATTAAATGAAAACAATATTAACAAAACTCAATCGGTCCTGGGTTCGAGTCCTAGAGGTGCCAATATCTTTTTCTGATTTTTTTGTTTCCAGATTTTCGATTTAATTTCGCTAATATTGTCTTCATTTAATACAAATTTAAATATTTTTTTAAATAAATTTTCACGATTCTGATTATACAGCTATCAATATGATATTAGAAGATATGCTTAATTGAAACACATAAAAGTTGTCATAATTAGCCGAACAAATAATTTTAAATCTCTGTAAATTATAAATATGAAATAATTCTAGGACAACATGTAATTAAATACTATTCGAGGCGAACAACAAGTATACACGTAAATAACATTAATTGCATTAAAAATACGTGTTGAATTTAAATGTCTCAATATGTTAAATTTAATACCTTAAAATGCACAAAAATTCCAATGTACTCGTATATAAATTAATAATTACTATAAAAATTTCTGCACAGTTTTCATCTATCCAAACTGTGATTTTCTTTCTCAATTGCGCATTGAATTTTTCTAATGTTTAATTGTTATTGTTGTTATTTTAGCTATTTCTGAAAAGCAAACATTAAAATACATTTATTAAATAAACATGACAATGCCCAAAACACAAGCTTTTTTAAATCACCAATCGCATCCCAGCAAGACAGTAGTACAAAACACTAGATACAGATTGGCAGTATATTTTTTACTAATCAATTAACGTTTTATTATCACAGCATCTATTAATAATGATGTTAGTGGAGTCGAGTCACGGAATTAACAAGATAATGAAAATGAATAGTTTCGCACATAAAAGCTGAAGACGTTCGTCCGCTTTCAAAGGAAATTATTTCGGTACGGGAACATAATAGGTAGGTTTGTGGACAGAATTATTTGCTGAAAGAGTGTCAAGCAGGTCGGTGACATTTTTAGAACACTACAAAATATAAAAAAAATAACAATGCTGCTTACTGCAATACTTGGACAACAAATAGTTTATATTTAGATGAAACATTGTAAAAAATAAATGAACTCTTTGTGCACACAACTTTATTTTAATTAAAAAGCCACATAATTTCAGCATAACCCCACTTAATGCACTCTGCGCTTTGTATTCCAAAAATACTTTTTAATACAAAAATAATATAAATTTGTTCACTACGCTCTATTTGTGTTAGCTAACTGTGTACATAGTTTCATTACAACCATGTTTTCTGTAGAGAAGATTACACGGTTGGAGGAACTGATTTCTGGAAACTCTAATTATTTTAATTTTTATAAGAAAAACTTTTTTTTAATACTTTTTTTGAAGGTTATTCCCATCAGTGAAATATATCATATTAGAATTAGTTAATAAGTTAACAATAATAATCTAAACGAAAATATATTAGAGAACAAGACACAGAAAAACAAAAAAAAGACAATGGTCGCAACTGGGACTCGAACCCAGACCTCTCCGTCTAACCGTGACGAGTGCGTTAACCAATTTCGCTATAGCCACCTTCTGTCAAAGCCGTCATATTTGTCAATCTCATATTTTCTAATTTTAGAATTACATTATTATTAGTTGCGACCATTGTCTTTTTTCTGTTTTTATGTTTCTTGTTCTCTTACATATTTTCGTTTAGATTATTATTGTTAACTTATTCTAATCTAATTATTTTGTTGTGGTTTAAAATAATTTACTTTTCAAATTATGTTAACTGAATATTATTAGTACGTAGATTTACTTATTTATTTATTTAAGTAAACCGTGATGGAAAAATATAATTTTTTGTATTTTGAATTCATAAAATAAGTGGTTCTAATACTAACCTCCAGGAAACAATTTCGAATTTATTACTGTGAGTGGTTTTGGCTATTTTATCAAAATTAGAGTCTGTTAATTTAAGCATCCCTAGACCCTTGTTATCCCCAGTGCGTCAGAAATAATTAACAGTACTGTTAGTAACTTCTGACAGTACTGTTAATTATTTCTGAGGCACTGGGGATAACAAGGGTCTAGGAATGCTTAAATTAACAGACTCTAATTTTGATAAAATGTTTGGCTATTTTATCAAAATTAGAGTCTGTTAATTTAAGCATCCCTAGACCCTTGTTATCCCCAGTGCCTCAGAAATAATTAACAGTACTGTTAGTAACTTCTGTTATTAAATTGTTAGTTATTATTATTTTTATTAGTGCCTCTAAGTTTCACAGTAGCTGTATCTTGCAGATAAGCGCAAAAGTTAACCAAATATTATTTATAAATACTAATAGTTCTGTAAATAGTAGAACGCATACAAAAAATATGATCCTATTTTTCTCTTATTTAATAAATGAAAACGAATGGTTTTTAATTAAGTAGGTATAAACTACCCACTTAATTAAAACCATTAATATTTCATGCCTTTTTCAAATAACTAACTACTCATGCAATTTTTCACAAAGAAATCACTATCTCAATTACAATTATCTTTTCATTATTTCTTCCTGCAGGTAGGTACCATGTTGTTCGTAGAAGGATTCACGCTCATGCAAAATCTGGAGGTATAAAAGGTAGAATCCAACATGGCCACCAAATTTAGCTGGAAACGGAACGTAAAAAAACAAATTTACGGAAAGGTGAAATTCCTAACGGTCAAGTTAAAACAGGACTATGCAACGCTCAACTAAATGCAGTGAGTATTGGAATATCGATTGACGATGTCTATTGAATATCCGTTGGTCAATTGATATTTACTCTTGCACAAGGTGGAAGCTTTGACAACTAAATCTGTAACAATGTCGAGATCGGAAGCTTGAAATGCGATTATGATATATTATGTGAATATTATGGAATATAAGCAGCCCGCCCAAAGAGGAGACAGAGAATCTGCTGTTTAACAATGTCTTCTGAAGTACCAACTTCAGAAAATCACTATAATAGGAAATCTTGCAATTTTCATTTGAAAATGCGAAGTTAATGGCAAAAATTGACATTGACTGAGGAATTTGGCACCAGTTTAAAAATACATCTTCTGTTTTTTGTGCTGTAGATTTAATTAAGAACTTGATATAAAGTAATTAACCTTTTTTTTGTTAAATTTAAGATACTTACTCCGACAAAATTAGCTACTAAGTGACATTCCTAAAGATCTGGCATACACAGCATCTGCATAACACAACATCACAGATGACATAGGCCCTGAGGGAAATTTTTCCTCAGGGCCTCCTGTGCGGAGTTAATGTAAAAAAAAGGTACACGCAAATTTTCTGCTGACAGCTTTGTTGTATTCCAAAGGCGTTGTCAACGATTTTTTCAATACATTTCAACACAAGAAAACAGCTGTAACAGAAACAAACCAATAAAAATACGTGAAAATCGTATTTGATCTCTCAAAAATGCTATTTATGTGCTGGAAATGCGTTCATTTAGCATCGTTTTTCTTACGTTAAATTAATGTTAGATTATAAAAGGTTATGTTAGGTTGGGTCAACAATTACTATTATCAGTATTAGGTAGGTACCCTCGGTATATGTGATTAGTATCTGTGTTAGTTTTAGTCTTGCCAGGATGCGATAGTGAAATAAGAAGGAACCAACCAACCTGTAAAGCGTTTGGCCACATGCAAGTGCTGTTGCCCACAATCTCCACTATCGTGGGGGTGTACTGCGCGAGCTCGGTTGCACACAGGTTCTGCGCGGGGGTGGACTTGCCGTACTGCGCAACCTGTATCGATATGGAAGTTCCTCGTGGACACTTTAAAGTCACCATCTCCTCGTCACAAGCGGCTTTCTGGTAAGTTCTCAACGTGCCTGATAAGAGAGCTGTTTCGCCAAGCAAATTTCACCACAATGATTGATGAGGGTTTAAAATGGACGGGTTAAGACTTATTCAAATTGTTTGTATTATTAAGTGATTGTAAGTTTTAATTTGAAGTTCTTAATTCATGCGTTAAAGATATACAGATTTATTAGTTGATTTTAACATATTACAGAGATTCGTAAATAGTTTTTTAAAGAAATTAAGAATTTATTCATTATAAAGACAGTTTAAAATTAACGCTTCAGCAACTTTGTTCAAATTTTATTACTTTAGTAGTTTTGTTTACATGTTATTGAACAAATTTACCCATTTTATTATTTTTCGTATAAATTATATCATGTTTAGATGTGTTAATTACATCGTAAAAAGAGTTTGGTTCACATTTATCAATCCAAGATTTTTAATATTTTATTTAAAAATATATGAAAACGCGTAATTTTAGCACAACCAACATTTTTGTTACGGATAAATGGTGTTTTATTTGTGGTTTTATTTGATGTATCGAATAGATTCGAGTGTGCATTTGCGCGTTGTTGTCGAAGTATGAATTATTGAATACGAAAAAAGTAAAATACTCGGAAGAGCTTTTTAAAAAGTGCATCGTACCGAAACGACATGGAATTACAATATGTATTTTAGTGGAAAAATATGTGTGGCCCATTTTTAGCGGGTGCATTTCAATGATGAATGAAATTGTATACACGAATGTGTACGAACTTGCAATAAAAGCATTAGAATTTATATCGAATGCATCGGAACAAGATTACAAATATTCGTATGTAGCATGAATTTAGCGAAGACCCGAACCGGTTCAGTCGATAATAAATTTTGTTTCACTTTACAGTAGGGAATTCCGATTGGCTTTACAAAAATGCATGTGGACGTCCACGTTATTTTGTCGAGAGAAGATTATTCATAAAAGTCAACGGAATTTACCGCACGATAAAATGCAGCACTTTGAGTATATTTTTTTATTGGATACATAGATGGCGTTGTATATTTAGTATTTTTTGTTTTTAGTCACTTTATCACTCGAGTTTATTTTTAGTATTATGTTTTTGTGGTGGTTTACGGGAGACGAGATTTTTAAATCCGTCGAGATAATTAGCAAGACGAGACGTTAATCGGGTGATGTTCCAGGCGAAATGAGGCAGTTGTCATGGTGATGAAGTCGGCCGGATTTGGTTACAGGTTTCCAGGACATGAAATAAAAGAAAGAGAAATGTGATTAGTATTTTGACAAGATTAATTCATTTGGATATTTATTTACGTCTTATAATAAAAGAACAATATTAAATACATAATGACGTGAATAAAACATAATATTAAGAGATTCGATTTTTCAAACGGTAAATACGAGTAGTGGTTACACATTACACATGTAATCAAATAGAAATAAGTATTTTATAGCCGTTGCTGGTACGCCCGAAGGTAAGGTAATTTCCGTTACTTCGGGTGAACAGATATTCAATTTCAATGGGGCAGTCTACAATGGGGTGCTGATACCTACCCTGAACCCTGGTGTGTGGCATTGAGACATGGAACTGGCAGATGAAGGATGAAAATAGATAATGTTGTGGAAATGAAATCCTTAAGGTATTTGCGTGGCATAACCATTTATAATCGTGTGATACACATAGAGATTTGAAAAGATTAAGCGTAAGTAGTAAATTTAAGTAAGGGACGCTTTGATGGTTTGCGCATGCTGTTGATCGAAGAAATTATTGTAAAGAGAATAAATGAGGCGAATGCGAATGATGGGATATGTCTGGGACGCCCGTGTCGCAATGAAGTGTGATCACAATTTTAATAATAATAATTGGATGATTTGTAGAGCGCCGTAGTAGATTTATAGATTTCGTAGCCATTTGTAGATTTCGTAAGCTGGCGTGTCGCGTTGAAAATGAACATTCAGGTGCCGCACCCGCACTCAAAAAGAAGAAGATGGAGAGATATGTAATTACGAATGTTAGAGGAGCGCGCTAATATTTAAAGAGGTAAAATCTCGTCAAAGGCGTCTTAAGTATCGTCAAAAGAAACATTGTGAATTTTTTCACAACTATAACTTGTAAAACAACTGAAAAAAACATGTTTATAATCATTTTCAGAGCATACTTTGCGATTTTTTTCTATCGAGAGAATTTCATATTATTTGCGTTTTGGCGTGGAACGCGTCTGGATATTATCTTCAAAAATGACAAAAAAATAATTTAAGAGCTTAAAAACTTCAAATTTTGGACTCATCAGAGAAGCATACCTAAAAATATCATGATCAGACTACTAGATATGTAAGAAATCGGAAGAAATTCAGGTAGCGGCGACTTCAGATTCTGCGCAGAAAAGTCTCTCAATGGAGTGCGCTGCAAACCTTTGCCTTACTTTAGCGAACTTTACTTTTCTGCGCAGAGACTGGTTATTTTAATGTGCGCTCTTTGGTGGTCGTGTAGTTTATTCAAAGCATTCTTGAACCCTCCTGGTGCCAAAAGTATGGACACGCGGTTTGCCTCCAGCTCGTCGAAATAATATGGCTGTAACCAAGTGTGGTAAGAGAGGAATTAGTGTGTGTGTTTTAAAAACATTACCGGTTTTTAGTAACGGTGTGGGCGCGTGGGTTGTTTTGATCGCAACACCCTCCCTTGCATGAAAACAATAATGTTTTTTGTTTGAAGTTGATTGATTGGGTAATGAATAACCCGTTGGGTTGGATAGCGGTCGGTTGAATAGAGTCAGAACTTCGGGAAACAAAAACAAAAACCATATTAATAAAATATTTAAAAAAACTTCGAAAATATAAAGCATTTTCCTTGATCATTCGGTAACTAAAATATTTAATCACAAAACTTCAATAACTCTTGTTAAATTTTAAATAATCATGTGTCGAGAAGAGACTATAATTAAATGTTTGAAAAGTGGCTTAATACGTGTTTGATGACCAAATCCGAATATACAGTTTTTTCTCGACCTTCCTTCCGCCACCTCCTTCTCCTCCCGTTCCCTCCAGTCTCACAACGTACCCCAAATTAGCGTCACATTTCAAATCAAATTCAATTTTATTTAAATTTAATATAATATCTCAGTATCGTTAAATGAAAAACCACCATCCACATTCTAAACGTTGCTTAAAATAGCTTTACCTATATTTAATGACCAGATATTATTTTTTTTTTATATGAATACCTCAAAAAATCTCAGCTGCTCCCGTCTGGACCCAGTGAGACTATGGCATCCCCAATTGGGGTATGTTGTGAGGTTGAAGGTAGTGAGGAGTTGAGGATGGGAAGGAGGTGGGGAAGAGGAAAGTGGGGAAGTACCTGGCTATTCAGAGCTGGTCACCAAACATGACTAAAGCCATTTCAAGCAACGTTTCAATTCTGAATGGTGATCTTACACCAGGGCGATACTGAGTGTATCTTCCACTCTGGATCTTCTCGAAAAATGATTCCGTCATTAAAAAATATTGTTCTTAAAAGACACTCCTTTTTAAATATATATTCCATTTAAAGCCTCGTCCATTTTCATTAAAATAATAACAAAGTGTAAGGCATTGAAAAAAAAACATCACAACTGGAGATACTGTTCCATAAAAAAAAATTGGAATTAATCCCTCGTTTGAGCTTTCACGATGTAAATTGATATTTACTTGAAAGCACGATGAATTTTATGGGGTTGTTATATGGAGCAATTTATTTGAATAATGCGAAAACGATGCTTTGGAAAAAGAGCAATACGATAAAAAAATCGAACATAACTTTTTACAATTTTGTGATAACCCATAAAGCTTTATCATTCCATCTATTAATATAATAATAAATAGCATTTTATTTGCGGGGATTATTGATAACTTTCCACAAGTTGAGATTATTTACATCCTAATGTGAAATATTATTTTATAAATTTTTATTTTATCTATTGGTGAAAGAAAACCTGTTACAAGCCGAAAACTTTTGTAACCGTTGATTTTATCTCAAACTACGTATTCCAACGTTTTAAAGTGAAACTTCTTTAGCCTCGTTGTGATTTGAAATTCGGATTAAACGGAAGTTCGTCACTAAAATTTATTATTTGACGGGTACTCGGTTCTAATATAATACGGTAAATTTACGGCTCCGCCTGAGCCTACGACAGCGCAGCGGCGCAAAGCGCCTGACTAATCTCAGGTGCCAGAGACATCAAATGTTAAAAAAAAACATTTAAAAAAAAAACATTTTTATATCCAAACCAATTTAAAACAAACAGGCAAAAGAAAAGAAAGCGACATCTAGCGACTTTCTAGTTTACTTTCTAGTGTACTTAATGTAACGAAATGGAATAAAATTACCATGAGATAGTTATCATTATAGAATAATTTTTATTTTTTTTCAAGTAACATGATATTAATATACTTTATTTAATAACTGGCATTAAAGTGTGGTCACACATATTATTAGGCGAACGAACAAACGTTGTGTATCAGTAATAAGATAGAAACAGCTTTTTCTGAAAATGACAACATTTTTCGAAAGAACTTAAAATTGCTTCAAATGTTGACCACTTGGTGATTAATTTGCATATGTATATGTATTCTGAAAGAGAATTAAATTTTATACAACTTTTTTTCTTTCTCTGATGAATATTTTAGACGATATGAAGGAATTTTTAATGAAAAATGTGAGGTAAAATGATTTTTTTTTCAAAAATATCTTCGTTTGTGGAACGTGTAACTCAAATACGAAAATTAACTATAGAATAAACGTTGTAGATAATTATATGAGCTTTTATTTATCCTAAAAAAAATTCCCCTGTGATGCGACGCTCCGTTTTTGAGATAGAAGCGTAAACTCAAAATTGAGACCTCCCCCCCCCCCCTTAGCTCACCACCTAGACGTCAGGAATTTTGGTATGTTCACTCCATAAGTACCCTGGACAAGTTTTCTACACCACCTTTCTTGACTGGACTATTACAATATTTTGATTTCAGTAACTTTATTTCACTGTTATAACTAGTTGGCTGTGTATTTCCTATATCCCAAATTCCGTAAAAAAATATCCATAAACATAGCTCAAACATTTCCCTGTGAACTTACAATTTATTAAAATAATAATATTATTGGACCAAGGGCTTTCAATCCTTCCGAGGAGGATACAAAGGACTTTATTTCAGACTTTATTCTTAATTGAGGATGTTCTCCGTAGATGTATTGTTAGCAACACAAAGGATTATCTCCCAAGACCGTTAATCCAACGAAAATCCAAAGTAACACTGTGTCATTGCCTTAATTGCTTATTTATTTTTTGTTGCTTAAATAAATGATCACCTTAAGCAGAAGGTTGAAGGTACATAGGGACGGCGGACGGTGCCCTAAAAGGAAAGTTTTGTTTTGGAGCGGAACAGAAAACTGAATTTGTAACTTTGTTCGTATTTTTTAACGTTTTATGTCCCACTGTGGATATTCTTTTGCCGCTATGAAACTTTTAACATTATTTCAATTTGTTTAAATACAAAGTTTATTTTTCGTTCTCTAAAAAAGTACTTACACTTTTTCCCCTTTACTAGTATTTGCTTACTACACGACTAAGTTAAAGTTGAAAAAGTTTTTCAAAATTCTGGCTTAATATGGAAAACTATTAGAAATAAACCGCATGAACCACGAAGCAACCAATGTGGTGTATTCCCTAATCCTATATATCAGGATATTTCAAAGCTTTTGGCGAATGTTGTCGTGAGCTAAAAATAATTCCTGTTGTACGGGACAAGTGTAGCCTGCACAAATATTTTAAATTCAACAGGATGTCTGTACACATGGACATCTTGATCCCTGAGTTGTTCAGATAGTGTTCAACCTGTAGTGACAGCAGAAGCTTTGTATGAGCAGTGAGAAGATAGTCAATAAAAAAATTTATTACTTTTCTCAAGTATACTGGCAGATGAGGAATGCCTGCTTGTACCCATTCATTTCTTCATTTCTTAGGCAAAATTGTACACCAATTTTTCCACATGTGTTTAATAGGTGTAATCATTTTTATAAGCTGATGGAGTTGAACAAAGAAAAATATTTTTAAAAGCCTGGTAAAGCTGAAAATTAATTTCAATGAACTCACGTTTTAGGATGCGTGTTAAGATATATAGTGTGATATTATAGTATCATACATATGTCATCGGCCGATCGTAAAATCAGACAGAACATGATGCACCTAGCTACTTTGTGAAGTGCCTGATTTTGCGATTTGCCTACGACATATACATACGGTAGAAAGTTATAATAAGGCCTTTATCAAGTGTGAGAAATTGACATTTCTCCCACGAAATGCATTTGGGTCATCACGTCCGATATACCTACTATTAACAAAAAAGAACAGTAGAAATTTTTAACCTTGATTTAGAGGTTTCCATGAAAAAAAAAATTGAAGAAAAGTGAAAAAAAATTTTAAAAAAAAGAAAAAACCTCGCCAAACCCAGCTTTTTTTATTTTCTTTTTATCTTGTTCTGTTTTGTCTGGTTACCGAACAACACTACTTTTGTGGGTGGTAAGATATGTAAATACACTTTTAGTGGTTGATTATTTGTTTCAAAGATTAAATTTCTCCACATCTGGAATGCTTTCACAAAGACCAAAAATGCTAAACGTATATTCACCTAACGACGAGGCCTGAAATGAAGTGAGTATGTTTTCAGTTTGTCATTATTCAGCATTATTTTCCCCTGAAATAATTTACGGAAACCATTAAGGAAATTAGTTGGATGAAAAAGTGGAAGATTATAGCGTAAACGGGCAATACTACTTTACGATTCATGAAGGCACTTTTACGGGTAATTTAATAACCTTAATCTATTTTTTTAATGTCTTAATGCAGCTTCCATAAAAAAGTAATGCCAATTGAGATAATAATAATATTTGAGGCCCACACCTTTCAGGTTAATGAGATTGCGTAAGGTTTATAACCGCATTAAACTACCTTCCGTATTTCCAGAGTGGTAGATAATGTCATTGTCTCCTCCGTGAAAAGCCGTCATTCAGAGTCGAAAAGTCGCTTGAAATGGTTTTAGTCATATTTGATGATATGAATAGCCAGGTTCACCCTAACCAACTGCTTGTCTTCAGCCTGGCAACATAATACCACTAAAAGAACTTCAGCCATTAAAAAAAAATGTTCACATTTTAGCTTAAATTCCGGTTTTGTTTCATAAATTTGAAATGTGAAAATAAATAAATAAATACATGAATTTAATGTGACAAATTAAAATTATATACGTATGTAGTTAAAATAATTTCCAAAGCCCGCCAAAACCCTCGAAATCTGGCGAGGTACGCATGACGTCATACCTCGGTTTTGTCGGATATCATGTCGGTACGAAATCAACAAATTTCTTAATAAGAAATTGACAATAATTAAAAAAAAAAAACTTTTGAAAATTATTTTTATTTCGAAATAGTGATGCAGCGTGACATCGCACTAAATGGACAGCTTTCTTAATTCACGCGGAACTCCATTATTATTATTCTTTCAGAACCCGCCGTCCAATCATGGTTTGGATCCAGTGGATCAGAAGAACCAGGAGTAGATAGGAATCTTCTGCGGTAATAACATTAATTTTTTTTTTAAATTTAAGTGATTAAAAAAACTACATATACAAAAAACAAACCTATGATAACTTATAAAACTTAACCTATTATAAAGTTGTGTGCCTATATATTAGTTAACAGTGAAGGGAGCCAAGCAACTGCAAGCAACAAAATTATGAAACTGACATCACGGCGTACAAAGATTTTTGTGACAAAAAAGTAAAAAATTTTGTCACAGCTTTTTTTTAAGATAGAATGGTGAAACTTTGAACATTTATACTTTGTGGTGTTATCTTATAGTATTATAGATGTTATATGTGTATCACTTGTGTGGTAGTCAAAAGAATATACCTATGTACATGTTAATGTTAATATTTACAACACAACTTTTCTACTTCTACATCAACATAATTAACTTCTCTTACGTGTTTAGCGTACAACGTCCAGTAAATTGACCAAACAGCAAAGCACAATATATCTTTTGAAAGTCAAACATTTCACACGCTTCTTGGCATTCACCGCGTTATAAAAAACAACACGATTTATTACACTGCAACCGAGTGAGTTCCGCAAACAAAATACTGTCTGCCAGATAACCGGAGATACTGGTAGCAGCATCCTTCATACTATTTATCAAAAGCCCGGCTTTATTGCTAATGGCCTCTATGAAATCTAAGACGTACATCCATTTTTCTATTTTCTGCGCTGGCTCCTAATCGATCATCTCAAATGCACTTGGCTCCTCCGTAGAGGAAACCTTTCATGCTCTCGTGTTACGCTTCCCATTGTTGAAGCAAGATAACCGCAAGTAATATTTTCCTTTTCAGAAGTATTACGCTGGTAGTTTGGAAGTACATTTATTAACCTTCTTTCAATACAGAAATGTTTTACTCGATTGGTCATAATGTTGTACTTGAAGTATGTCACTAGTTTGTTGAAAGTTGGTGATTATTATTGGACGGAGTTGATCTAGCATCTTCCAGTAGAGATGTGAAGGCCCCTGTCTAAGATTTGTCCATGCCCTCGCTTTAGGATTGTTTTCTTCTCTGTAAGGAAACTTCCGAAGAACTCTTTCAGGATCAAAAGGAGAACTTCCTAATGCTCTGAACCATGCTACCAAATTTCCGGGTGTCTTAAATTGATTCTCAAATGCTCGAGCATCCTCGGAAATTTACTATTTGACGGTCATATTTCTCACTTTTCATTTTATTTATTATTTTCGCTGAGCTCCTTTTAAGGGACTTTTAGGTAGGTACTGATTATTTTTACTTTTACTTCTAATAGAAATTTCAATTTTAGACACGACCTTAATATCAAATATTTTCAGCCTCACAAATTCTATAATTATAATGTTCCGTGATTTTTTACCGGTTTGCAGTCATGCTAGGGCTTCTGGGTTGTCGATATTAAATGGATATGAACTTAAAATGAATGAAAAAATATATTTACATATTTCAACATCCGAGAAAGCTTTCTCTTTCGGAGCTGGAAAATTCCATGCGTTCCGGTATTGTAAACTCGATAAACGGCGGTGTACAAAACATGAGTTTTGTGATTTTAATAAATATTTGAACATGAATAATTGTTATCATTGCCGTCAAACTACGAATACGGTCCATACGCACTGATGAAATAATATCTGTTCGTAACGCTCAAACCATATTGAAAACAGCAATAATGGGTTAATATATGCTAAAGATAAAATTATTTATTACACACCCCCTAGCAGGCTTTTAAATTTTATTTTACAAGCTGTTTGCACCACTGAACTAATTAATAAATAAGTGTAGTTACGATAAATAATATCGTGATTCACTCGTGTATAAGGAAAATTAATTAAAAGTGTTTATTATTACACTCGTCGACTTAATAATAATATTTTCATTCTAAAGGCGCCCTTCGGGCAATTTTTCAACAAAATCCGCAGAATCATCGCCGTATCGTTCAGTGCATATTTAAGTTGTAAATATTTTATTTTTTCAATGATTTGTTAAATATGTGGTTATAAAAGTATTTATTTTACATTTGTGTATGACTAATATTTAAAGAAAATACAAATATCGCATTTTATTTTCGCTGGTAAGCTTTGTTGTGGTGATTTTTAATTAAAACTTCGTTAACATTAAACAGGATTTTCAACCATTTATAACCATATTATAACCAACAACCAACTGCGATTGATATTTTGCAACCTACCAAAAGTCAATTTTTTTAAAGTTTTGGTGTTAGGGATATCTTTTCATATAAAACGAAATTAGTTATAATATCTTTTGCATACTAAGGTTGATGTGGGATAATTACGATTTATCGGACCCTCAGGAAAATAATTTTCCTCAAGGCGTATATCATCTTTGGGGATGCTGTGTGGAGGGTTTTTGTTAGGAAAGGAAGGATAGGAGAGTTCTGTGAAGGAAAAGGGTTTAAGGGGTGGTAGAAATCTGTGGTTCACTGTGTCCTGGTCATCCGCCTCCAAGACCTAGACAAACCTCACCCCATGAACCCGGGCACCTCTGCTAAATCACCAAACGTAGCGAACCACTTGGGGTGACTTATGGCAGATGTGATGGTTATCCAATAAAGGTTCCCAAGACGGCGGTACCCATTCCCGCCTCCCAACGTATATATGTATTGTAATAAAGTGCCTTAACAAGGCTTCAATTTAATGCAAAAACATACCTAAAAGGCTATATTGTCTGTTAGTAAAAGCTTCCATTATACGATTGTCATCCATCCCTCCTTCTACTTTCTCTGAGCCTTTTCAGGCCTTAACGAGATAATCCAACGGGCGGCGGAGGAAAAAGCCCGACTGGATTGATTTTCGCATAAAAACAAATTTTATCGATACAAACCGTACTAATACATTGACATGGCCTTTGGCATATGACGGCCGGTCGAATAGATTTTTGGGTGTAGCCGTTTGAAAATTATAAATATATTCCTTTGCACAGTTCTAAGAAAAATCCAATGTTTTATTTGACGTCACTTGTCACTTAATCGTTTAGGTAGACGTCATTTTATATTATATTTTGTAGGAAATATTACATAAATATATATATATTTTTTTTTTTTTTAATTAGGCAATTCATCCTAAAAAGAGTGCTTTGTGACATAAATTCATTAATATTGATGACCTGAAATAACTAAATTTTGAGATGGTATGAGACGTAATCTTACAACACAGCATCCCCAAAGATGACGTAGGACCCAAGGGGAATCATTTTCTTTATGGCCTTCTGTGTGGACTTAAGTTTAAAAAAACACTCTCTGAAATGTTGGATAAAGAAGGATCGAGATAAGTGATAATTAAGAAATAAATAATCACGATATGTAATTAAATTTGTTAATGTGGGTCTTGAATGTTATTGTTTGTGCTACTTTTATATTATCGTCATTTTACATAAGAATGAGACCGAGAAACGACTTCATGCTGTCTATGTTAAATAATAATAAATTGGTGATGGAATTATAATAATACTAAAAATAGAAAATAATAATAGTTAATGTGATAAATCACATAAAGGACACTGTGATAATGATCTTCATCAAAAAAATTTAAAGCTTTTATCCCGAAGATGAACCAGTCTGAAAATGGCTGCGTTAGGCTGAAACCGGTATCTGTAAAAAAATAGTGGATAATCTTAAATGGTTTTAGTAAATCATTACGCCAATATTTTATTTTAATTAACAATCAGCTCTTATCGTGTCAGGTAACATTTTTTTAAATTTCATAACAATTAACACAAGTGAGTATATGTACCCTCTTTATCATTGGGAATGTTGATTTGTAAGTGCGAGCTTTCCAAAAATTCGTTTCATTTTATTTTTGAAATGACTACATGAAAACCATGAAAGTAATGAAATTTTTTGCCAGCAAGACAATCTCACTTTAAATTTTGGATAATACGCCTAGTACAATTTTCCGAGGTTTGAAGAGGGTGAAAAAAATATCGACTGATTTTATTTTATCAGTGTTTACCGCGAATCCGTGTTTTCTAAAAACAAAGCTGGATAAAGGGAACTGAGAGAGAATAGCGCAGAAAAGGATTTCCTAAATGTATTTTCATCGAGTGTTTTTGTTAATTTTGAAGTGCTAATGCTGTTTTTGTTGTTCAAACAAACATAATGATAATTGTTAATCTTTCACTGTGTCAACAACCGAGATGGCTTAATGCTGTATCAACAGTGGGTGTCTAATGCCTCTAGTCTAGCCTGTACCAAGAGAAGCCAAATTGTCACCGCAATACAATAGAATAGGGCGTTCGCCGTTCACGCTAGCAAAATAAGCCCATGTCTTTTAAATAATAATATTAATATGGCGCCGTTTTATGAAAAATCACCTCAAGGACGCTATTCAAACTTATAACATATCTCTACAATCTTACTTCTAACTAGACAATATAACAACAAAACTCAATAGCTAAAATTGAATCCACCGGTTCATCGATGATCACCGATACGAAACCGTATGTATAATGATTTGACCAATGAACGTGATTCTGCATAAAAATGTACTGTACAGGCAGAAAATAAACAGGACCATACTTACCTGGGAGGCCACTTGAGATTAACACTGTTTATTGTTTATTTAGAGAAATTTCGGTACAGTTCTCACGCAGAGGACATAATTGGGAACAATTGATATTTGATGTAATGTTAGGTAGATTTTCGTACTAATGTTGTTAATTTATTATGCTGTAAAGCTTATACACTTATCATTGTAAAGATCGTACTTTTCTGTACATATCTGGACGAACTCAGATTTATTTCGATACTTTACTCAGCATTTTAACAATTTTCTGAAGATTAGCAAGTATTACTAGGACTCTGAAGGCTATTTTTTTGCTTGAGCGGGATCTGGAAGCTCTTAATTTATTCTTATATGTAAAAGGATGTGGCTTGTTTACATAATAGGTATATTTTTTTACATTAGCTCCACATAGGATGCCCTGAGGAAAATAATTGCCTTCAGGTCATCTTTGGGGATGCTGTGTGGAGGGTCTTTTAAGGAAGGAGTGGAAGTTCTGGGAAGGAAAAAGGTAAGAAGTTTAGGTAGGAATCTGGGGGTCAGTGTGTCCAGGTGTTACTTTGCTTTATTTGATACAATAATATAAATGTACCATTTATTTTAAATAACCTTGAAATAATAAAAAAATTTACATTGCTTATAAGCTAACATTTTAAAATGGACCTTTTCAATTTTCTGCGAGAGCGTTTCCTCACTTATATTTATTTAATAATTTTACCGGTATTTCAATGAAAGGTGCTCCGATAAACTAGCTTCTTAGATCCTCCGACATCGGTGCATAATCGGAAAACACGTAAAAACTTGCACCGAACATTTATTACAGCACCACTGACTACTAAAAAAATAAAAGTTTTCAGTGAAAATAAATTAAACATCATTATTGCAGGATTTCACGAATGAATCACAGAAACCAACATTATACACACAATCCTAATAAACCCACGTAATTAGTGAAAGGAAATCATCAGTTTGAGTTATAAATCGGTGGGCCATAATATTATTTCATTAGACTGTTAACTAACCTAGATTAGATCGTTTGGTCAATAATGTTTGTATATCAATACGCAAGTCAACACACCTAGTAGCGATGATGGGAAGTAAGAGAGGTGGAGCTCCCGCGTCAAGAGATTGGAGAAGGGGGTTGGGGTGAAATTAAGCTAAAGACAATGGCTTGAGAAACAGTGGAGCTCTCGGAAATTGATAGATGCTGGGAAGAAAGCAGGTGCACAGTTCTATTTTATTCCGGTAATCTCAAAATCAACGGTTAACTGTTTGATATTCCAATAATTGTTCAATTTATATTTATCCAAAAAATACAAGAAGCATCACCAAAATTAATCAATGAAGCACAGAACTTCCAAGCCTTCGCCATATCATCTTTACGCCAGAGCTTACCATTATATATAGCATATAACTTTTGCGGGCGTGCGTACAATAAATCACCAAAGTTTCATCGCAATCGGATGAACGGTGTGGCAGTGCATGAAATACGAACAAACGAGTAATCTTGTACATAAAATAAGAATATCTCT
Source organism: Limnephilus lunatus (assembly GCA_917563855.2). Taxonomy (NCBI): domain Eukaryota; kingdom Metazoa; phylum Arthropoda; class Insecta; order Trichoptera; family Limnephilidae; genus Limnephilus; species Limnephilus lunatus. The sequence goes on from OU830599.1 coordinate 58,073,082, forward strand.
ATAAAAATAACACTATTTAAACAATATTACTATTGTGTTCCTTTTAAACATTGAAATATTAAAACCTAGTGCGGATCTGTCTATGTCTATCCAGGACTATTTAGAGCCTATTTTTCGTCGATGGGAAAATAATTTTCTCTGAAGCATTCTTTTCGCGAATGAGAGAGAAACAGCAACTACTTTTGAACTCATAAATATTTCCAGCGAATATTAAGAGTGTTTTTTTCCGTGAAACATGAATACATTACATAACTCTGGCAGCAGAGGCCGGCACGATAATTAGATTTTATTCAAAGGTTCTATAAGGAGGGTATTAAATTAGGGTTCGCACGGAATAAGGGACAGCCTAAGTGAAGAAAAACTACCCATCCCTGATAAGGTAATGTATGTCGTTCACGAATACAAGTCAATGATTAAAGAGGTAGAGAGGATATTTTTCTAAAAAAATGTCTTATTTTTATTAGACACTGATTAACTCGGTCGAAAGTCCGGTCTAGGTTAGATCTCCCTCAACCAGTCTCTCCCGATCCGGTCTGTCACGCAGCTGGTTGGCAGATGCATCCATCACGGAGACCCGGACAAACCTCACTCCATGAACCCGGACACACCTGCTAAGTCATCAACCGTAGCGCACTACTTGGGATAATCTATGGCAGAGGTGTTGGTTACCCAATTAATGGTTCCCGGGGCGGCCATAGCCATACTCGCTTCCCAAATTGTAGAGAGTAAAGGTAATATGGCGATTTCACAAACAAGGCATTCGTTTTAGTCATTGGTCCTGCGTATTTTACTATTCGGTAATATTAGGTATTTTATCCAGCGTTAGTTTGAAAACAACATAGTACTGGCATTGTGATTATCTATTTATATAAAAAGGACAACTAATTGATCTGCACGGAATTTTTTACGAAAATCTGTAAGTATTTAGACCACTTTTAGAGTAAAAACTTCTTTAGCACCGTTGGGATTTGAGACTCGAAAAAAGCGACACTAAAAACACAAACACATACATATGTAGGATTTAGCCTGCGAGAGAATGGGACAAAAATCGTTCTCCTCTTTGTGCGGTGCTTCGTAGCCTCCTCACTCTTGTCTACTTTTAGTTTTCTGAAAGTTCCACTTCTACCGCGTTTGAACTACACAATTGTAATTTTTTTTAGTATGTCGTCGTTTCTTAATGTGGCAAACCGACATAATATTATAAACTTTATTATTTTTTATATTTCAATGTTCTACATCCGCATTTCTACAATCTTCGGTAAATGTTGGTCCAAGTAAAGCCACTTTCTTCCATCTTCGGTCAGCGAGGGAGTATAAAAAATCGGGTGTCCATAAAAAGCGAACCCCAACGGTTGCCTGAAGAAACTGTATGGGGGTTTAATAGCGGGATGCGATGACCGCCGCACAAAGAAAAGATGTCTGGACAGTCTCCATGAAAGGGATGAAGAAAAATTACTTTTTATACGATTGGAGTACTGTAATAATAATTTAGATACCGAAAACTATGGACAATATGGACTCTGCGGACGTGTGGGTCATTTTATAAAAATGTTGTTTCAAGCGAAGATATAGTTTTGGTGTGCGATAGCAACGGGTTGAAAAATGAAGAAAATATTTTTTTCTGGAATATGTTACGTCAGAGGTCCCAAAGTGGGTGCCGCGGCACCCTGGGGTGCCGCGGACAGAGGTCAGGGGTGCCGCGAGGCGCCCTTTATGTCTCTACTAAAAATCAAAATTTACATGAACGAATACAAACATTTTATGGAATGGAAAATCACCCGCGTGGCCGGTCCGCGCTCTGGGAATGGATTGGGTGGGAGGCACAGGAGTGGGGATACGGTTGTGGTGCTGCGCTTACAGTGGCCGCGTGCCGCATTCACTTGTAGTTTTTTCATTCAGATTTCATCATTCAGGAAAAAACTACAAGTGTGGAAGAGAAAAATGGGTGATGATGGAGGCAAAGATTGTTTTCCAATCTTGCAACAGTACGTGGCCCATAGCGGTGTTAAGGTTTCAAATAACTTGCTGACCCTTTTCACAGAGCACCTACCACAGTTAACTGACTGGTTTGCCAAGTACTTCGCAGAAGACCAAGTGGAGAAGTTTGTATGGATCCAAGATCCATTCCGTGCTCAAGCTCCCCAAGATTTTACTACGCAGGAAGAAGAAGATTTAATTGACCTATCGACCCACAGCAACTTAAAAATGAAATACGCTTATTCGGATTTGACTGAGTTTTGGATAACAGTCAGAAATCAGTATCCGATTCTAAGAGGAAAAGCTGTAAGGGTGCTCATTCCCTTTGCTACTTCATATCTGTGCGAAGCTGGATTTTCAGTGGTTGCGGTTATAAAGAGCAAATATCGCTCAAAAATAAATGTGGAAAACGAAATCCTCATCAAGCCTTATTCCCCGGTTTGAAAAATTGTGCAGCGAGCAACAGGCTCACCCGTCGCACTAAACGGTTTTTGTACTTGTATTATATTTGCATTTTCTTTGTAAGTTTTCCTACCAATAAATGCACTTATTCATTTTACGAGTTGTATTATTCAGTGGAGAAAAAATTGATCCTGTCTCCTGGGGGGGGGGGGGGGGGTGACACTCGGTCCCGGGGCTACCACGGATAGACATTATATGAGACACAGGGGTGCCGTGAGAAAATTCAAATTTTCTAAGGGTGCCGCGACTTGCAAAAGTTTGGGAACCCCTGTGTTACGTAATGCCTGAGTTTGCAAAATATTTTGATCAAAGCAATGCCGTCGCTCGGTATGAGACAGTGGAGTAATAAGCGACACGTCAGTGGATTTTTGTGATATTTTTTCATGTGTATCTAAGGTAGGTACGATAAGATATATATTTTATGGAATCATTTTTCATTTAATAAATGCATGAAGTAAAATAGTACTTTTGTAAAACCTAGCATAATATTCGCCTTATGCATATTGTATATGACATTAACGATGAAGTTGCAATGAACGTCAACGTTTATAAATTATAACAATATACGTACATAAAGCGTACATTGCGCAAGGCATAGCCAATGAAGTTGCAATGAGCGTAAACTTTTATACCTAAAAACAATATACGTAAAGCGTATATTGTTTAAGCCGTAAACGTTTAAGTTGCAATAAGCGTAAACTTTTATACTTAAAAACAATTTGCGTAAAGCGTATATTGTGCAAGCCATAAATATTGAATTAGCAATAAGCATAAACTTTTATAAATGATAAGAACATACGTAAAGCGTATATTGTGCAAGCCAAAAACATTTAAGTTGCAATAAGCGTAAACTTTTATAAGTAATAACAATATACGAGTACGTAAAGCGTATATAGTGCAAGCCATGAACAACTTAACTTAAAAAAAAATATTTTTATATATATAAAAAAAAAATTGAAGTTGCAATAAGCACATACTTTTATACCATTTAACAATATACGTACAGAGTATATTGTGGGAAGAACAAACAATGAAGTTGCAATAAGCGTAGACTTTTATAATATAGCGGTTTTAGTTTGAAAATAAACAAATTAAGTTTAATGACAATTTTTATACAAAGTTTGTGAGATACCTAAAAAAATTGAAGATCATTAAAAGTATAGTTTCAAAGTAAATTAAACAAGTAAATTTCAAAGTAAATAAAACGAGTAAATTAAGTAAATTTCAACGTAAATTAAACAAGTAAATTGGGCGATTTTTTCCAAATAAAAATTTGGTATCAAAGAAAGGAATTTAGGGAAATCATGAAACAGCCATTTTGCAATCACGGTTTACGAAATGCACAAGAGGTTTTTATTATAACGGATCTCACAATGTTTGTTAAATCGTTTGAAAATCTTAAATTAGACCTCCCTATAAATTTGCCAGTAAGTTAATAAAATACTTTAGAAAGATATTATTTGTTTTATACACCTTTCTTGTGCGTTGTGTGACTTTTCCTTCCTTTGTAGCAAACCTCCTGTGCCCTTTAATATCCTATAATCTTACTTCGAGACCGGTCAAATGCATGCCACACACTACACTACATATATACGCTGACGGTTCATAGCTAACAACTGCATGTGATTAGCTAAGGACATGACTCTGCCCAGTGTCCATTCGCCCACATATCCGTCTCCAACACAATAGACTATCAGCCTCCGGGCTGCGGTGACCTCCATTATTGGGGAATATTGGGATACGGAAGGATGTGCAGAAGGGTATATGAAGGTTGGAAAATAGCCGTAATGTATATTTAGATCTGTTTACTTAACAAGCCATTTCAAATGACGTTTGACTGTAGGACGAGTTGCTTCAAATTATTTGAACAATTTATCAAATCTCAAAGTAAAAATTCAAGTTCTGTGAAAGTTCTGGTAACATTATGGGTCCGTTGATTTACATCACTTGGATAATAACAGAACTTGTATGGGACTTTGAATGAGAATTTGAAAATTAACTTCAATTTCTGTGAAACACTCCTTCGTTAATGCTATTCATTTAACGGGGAAATAATAAATAATATTTTATTTTTATTTGAACTTTATGAGTAAAACCTCAAATTGTAATGTTAAATATTAATTCAAATTCAAATAAAAAGTTATGTTTTACAAAGTGTATTTTTTTATTTAATATATAACTAGCTGGTTTCCGGCATGAGTTGCAGTGCCATATTCAAATAAATACATTGTTTAAATAAATATTTGTTTTATTATAATCAAATACATTGTTTCTCCCTGAATCACCTTTCCCGTGCGTCCCCGTTCCCCTTCCGCTTCCCCTTCCTAGCTAACTTTATAAATTATATAGCCTATGTCACCCGGAGATAGTGTAGGTTCCCAGCAGTGAAAGAATTTTTCAAATCGGTTTAGTAGTTTCGAAGCCTATTCAATGCAAACAAACAAACAATCAAATCTTTCCTCTTTATTATAGTGATGATGATGATATCACACCAAAAAGTATTTGCTTCCTTCGATAAAATTACTTATGGATTCAAGCATCGGACTTAGTCTTTTAGAAGGTCAGAAAATTTCCGCTTTGCCATAAAAACAAAATGAATTGAATATTTCTAAATGTATCCGAAAACTAAAGAACTGTTTTTCTTTTTGAAATAAATTAACATTTTATTACATTAGTAGGTACACACAAAAACTACAATACCTAACTAAAGGAAGATATATTAAATTATATGATTCCAGAATATATGTAAGATGAGTTTATTTTATTTTTCGGAAATAGAAACGAGATAATATATAGATTATATTTCCTATAAGATCACAGGAAGACAATAAATTCAGCCTAAGACTAACATTTTCCAACAGCTGATTTTATTTACAGCAATTGGGACAGAATCGAGAGCCGATCGTTTTCTTTTCGATGAGCTTTTCGCACTCACTCCACTGTCGTTAGTTCTCTGTCGTGTCGTTGTACTGCCGTTGCTTTGTCGTTTTCGTTTGCAGTTCCAGGACAATGGGCAATCTTAGGAAACGTACCTATTTGAAAGGTGGTTATTTCTTTGAACAGATTTTTTGAGTGGGCGTCTAAGCAAACGTGACAATATTTATTCTTTTGGAAGTATCTACCGAAGAGATTATTTTTACCATAGTCAAATAGTTTGGATGAGATTTTAAAAAAATTGTTTTTCGAGAGATCTCTTGCCAGGAGCCGGTGGATTAATGAAACCGGTAGTATTGTATTTTTTAATTGAGGCTGAAAGAAAATAGCGGAGGTGAAGAAGAAAATAAAAAGTGACAGATAGGAAGTACCTACTTTTCAGATACTAAATATAGTTAAAGACCTATTGAATTGTAGTCCATCTCGATTCTAACGAAGAGCAAACGAACTGTCGTGAAATGTAATACAAGTTATAATAAATAATCATTTAATAATAATAATTACTTTAATACAGATGAAGTTCGACGAGAGTGATGTTAAAATATTAATTTAAATAAGCAAGATTTAGAATCTCAGAAATTAAGTAGCATGATAGTCCTTCAATAATAAAAAATTACCGATATTATTATTCATTATATTAATAATTATGCCACAAAGTAATTTTGCTAGTTTGAATAAGTAATCTACAGATAGTTGAAGTTGAAATTATTAACGAAAGTGTTTTTTTTTTTTTTTGGGTTTCATTCTTTGAACTCATTTAATTTTTTTTACATTTTACGGAGGCGTATATTGGATTAAGTCGATAAAATAAATATAAAATTTATTTTATAACAAAGTGTTTTATTCACTAAAAATGACCTATCAACAAACCATAGTCTTTGCTGATCTTTTTTCAGGCTTTGTCGAAAATAAAATTGATGCAATCAAAGAATTCTAAAAATAGCCAAAAGCAATAAGCTCCTTACGAAGGCCTATAAAAAAAAGAGGTTGCATTTTTCGGTCACGTGGTACTGTAACCGCAATCTGAACTCAGCAGGCGGCTTCTCGGGGGAGCGATTGAAATGGGAGAAAGGAAAGAGGCAGATCAAAAAGAGGGTGGATTTTCGATGGTAAAGAATTGACTGGAAAATCGATAAGGGAATTGTGAAGCAGACTTTATTCCAGAATATCAATATCGTTCAACTTTAATGGAAAGCACCAAGACCCTACAAATGATTCTCTAGCTCTTTGCACTGTTTTGGTTTCTTTTATCCTTTTTTGGTATCCTCTGGTAGTAAAAATGATAGATTCCAAACAGATTTTTTTTAAATTTTGTGGTAATATTGTCATTTCAGATAATTTGTTTAGGAAATATGTGAGTTTAGATAAGGTTGAGTTGGGTTAGGTAAGAGGCATTTTATACTCATTAACCTAATAATTTTGATAATATCTAAATTATAAACGAATGCCCTACAAAAAGACGAAATATCCACAAATTTCGTCGAGGATCCCTAAAATCAATCGGAAAAACTTTCTGTTTCGTCTTCTCCAGAGTCATCAACCCGTGCGCTAGAATTCCAATAAGATATCAAGGAAAAAGAAGTCACCCGATCTAGAATTTAAATCAGTTTTTATTTGCATATTAATAAGGTCGGAAAAGGATTATGTTTTCTTTTGCAATATTATTCCGTGTCGTTTTCAAACTCATTTGCATTCGAGTCCTGATCTTTGCGGGATAGATACAGACATATTGTTAGCAACTCTGTTTCTTTTATGCTGATTCATGTTGTTTATTTTAAATCAATACATTGAAAAATGCAGAATGATTATAAAGAATTTCCACAATGGAATAACTAATTAAACGCGGGATGAGAAATACATTATAAAGATTCAATTTTTATTATATGAATACAGGATTAGAATGGTTTAAAAACCACCACGTTAATAGAGCTTTGAACTCATGCAAATTAAGCTGCGATAACGGAGAGAGGCATTATGACTCCAACACGAAATTCTGGAATACTTTGTTAAAATAAAATTTTCCGTTTTGAGTGTTTGTCTTTACGAATTCATGTCGCTACCTCGACGAAAAGGTTAAAGAACGTTTTTGAAATACAAAATATGGAGTAAAAAGAAAATTCTAGGCACTTTAAAAAAATCCGGGAGAGAATAATAATACTTACCGTAATTTGTTTCCCAGAAACGATCACATTTTATTCCGTAAAGTATTAACTTAGTTAAGGTACTTCCTGAGGCAAAGCAATTTTTAAATTATGAGTGGTTAGGTTATCAACAATTTTTTATCTTAACGGCTTTCCAAAACATCCCGGCTTATAAAATAATACTCAAAGATTCGCATTAAGTCACAGACTAACGCTTCCAATAATACAATTTTATTTTTCATTTTTTCGTTGAATAAGTTTATAAAAAAACCATGGTCAGTAAAATAAATATTATTGTTAGACATAGAATCACAAAAACACCATTGTTTTCCTGTATGGGACATACTAGGATTAAAAAGCACATTCTTAGCAACAACCTACTCGTAACCAAAGAAAGTATCGACAACTGTTTTCAATTAAACCGTTTTGCAGTTTTGTTCTGATTATTATTTAAGAAATTCGACCCAAAATTATATAAATAAAACTTTTAGAATAGTAACAGTACAAACATTGTAAATGAACGAAGCAAAAACAAAAGTAGAACGCGTGTAATACATACATTATAGATATCTAATATTCAAGTCAAAGCCTATTAGGTTTCGGTAGAGATCATCATAATCGACATTATTCCTTAAAGATCAACGAACATCATTTAGACTTCCATCAAACATTTTCCAATGTGATGTTTTACAAAAATGGCACTTTATAAATAAATAATGCATTTCATAATTACGATTATTTAAGCTAGACAGCATAAAAAATCAAATTGTAAAAAACAGCGTTTTTTTGCTATAAAATCTATTTTCAATTTTCGACAGTTGTACCATGTCTTGTTTTTCGTGATTGAACCTTTCTCCCCAGGTTGGCTTTTAAACTGCTGTGAACTTAAAAAAATGGTTTGACTGAGAATAGATCCTTCTTCCCCAGGGACAGGAGTCTACAGCGTTAATAACTGAGCCAAATCCAAATTGGATAGACCGACATTCGTTTATTTATTGCCGATTTTTTTTTGTTTTACATTAGCTCCATACAGGAGGCTCTGAGGAAAATAATTCCCCCAGGGCCTATTTCATCTTTAGTTTGCTGTGTGGAGGGTCTTTTTAGGAAAGGAAAGAGAGGAAGTGCTGGGACGGAAAAGGGTATTAGGGGTGGGTAGAAATTTGGGGGTCAGTTAGTCCAGGAGCGTTTCCTGTCACTCGATGTCCCGTGAGAGTACGGCTGGAGAAGTCAAAGGGACTCCCTCAAACATTCGGCCTGCCAAGCAGCTGGAGGGCAGACGCATCCGCCGCCAGGTCCCGGAAAACCTTACCACATGAACCAATGTCATCCAATTTTAGAGAAATCCGTATATGTCCGCGGGTGTATGCGTGATTGCCAGATTGCCACCAAAAGATGCATTGTCATCAACAAAGAGTCTGTCTGTCGAATTTCAGCTTGATCGGATGTCAGATAGTGGGTTAATTTCCACTGCCAAGTTTCCACCTTATTCATTTATTCAAGAAAACAAAATCTAAACTCAACTAAATGTATTTAAAAAAATACTAATATAATATTATTTGTGCCTTCGTTACAAATTTGTTCAGTTACACTAAAAAATTTAATACTTATGCCTCTACGCCTTTGGTTCACATCTGTTTTGATGAAAATTCTCGCAATAATCGAAAGCAATGAATCGAAAATATCTCCCAGCACATATTTTATGGTGGCATTTGTTCTTTGGATGAACAAAACAAGAACAAAGAACAAAACCATGATAAATTTTGTGTTCGCGTTTTATCGTCCTTATTCTATAGACAGACTCATTAGCTGAATAAACAAGACAGAAATGCTGCGGGAATTCTGAAGGTTATTCGTTGGCGCATTAAGCCAAACAAATTAATGGTGATTCAATCATGGAAAAGTCAAGTTAAATCTGTACCTTAAAAGATAAACCACGTAAGTCCATAGCAATTGCTAGGGACTTACGTGATTTATCCTTTAAGGTAAAGAAATCATCGGTCGACAATGTTTATCATGCAGGTTGCCCAAATTAAAATGAAAATTATGATTAGTGTTTTTCTTCTTCAAGGATAAATATTTTATTTAATTTGAATAGTTCCTACAGCTGGAACGAAATATAGCAAGGATGGAAGAGATGCTTGGGCTAAAGAACTACTTGGGCTAAAGTACCCGTAAATAACCTGGATTGGTAAAAGTTTTCTAGAAGCGGGAGGGGCAGTTTGAGAGGCGGGTATGGGTACCGCCGTCCCGGAAACCATTTATTGGATAACCAACACCTCTGCCATAGGTCACCCCAAGTGGTTCGCTACGTTTGGTGACTTAGCAGGAGTGACCTAATTTATGGGGTGAGTTTGTCTAGGTCTCGGCGGCAAATGTGTTAACCCACCTACTGCGTGGCGGGCCGGATCGGGAATGATTGGTTGAGTGAGATCTAACCTATACCTCTCCAGCTGTACTCTCTTGACCCATCACCTTGCCTTGTAGTGGGAGGGATGGATTTATATGTCCGTCGCTCCTGAACACACTAACCCCCAGATTCCTACCCACCTTTTATACATTTTTCCTTCCCAGAACTTCCACTCCTTCCTTTCCCTAAAAAGACCCTCCAAACAGAATCCCAACGATGACCTGAGGGAATTCTTTCTTCCTCAGGGCCTCCTGTATGGAGCTAATGTAAAAAAAGGTATCTTCACGAAATGTAGTCATTTTTCATTAGCTGAGGAAAATATTTCCTTTCAGAGCCTATGTCATCTTTGGGGATGCTTTGTGGAGGACTTTTGAGGTAAGGAATAAGTACTGGGAAGGAAAACATATGAAGGGTTGATGTGAATCTGGGGGTCAGGGTTTCCAGCAGAGACGGAAGTGTGAATCCATCTCTTCCACCGCGGTGCAATGCGATGTTCTGAAGGAGTCCTGCTGAAGAGATCAACAGATCTCCCTCAACCAGTCTCTCTCGATCCGTCCTGCCACGCAGGTTAAGGGCAGGTCCCTTCACCCCAAGACTCGCAACTCTCACCCCATCCCATGAACGTGGTCACCCCTGCTAAGTCAACAAACGTAGCGAACCACTTGGAATGACCTAGAGCAGAGGTTTTGGTTATCCAATAAACGTACGCGGTACGCATACCCGCCGCCCAATTTAAATTGAAGTGCCAATCATACATAAAAGTAATTCATCATTTTTATGTCGCTTTTTCGTATAACTTCATCATTTTCGGATATAAATGCTGTTCAATGTAGATAGCTTAAGGGCCATTAACCAGCCAGCGCCAAGGATTCATATTTCGTCGAAAGAAGTTCTTACGATCGTACAGGGAGGTTCCAATGAGAAAGATTAGTTATTCTCCGTACCAGCTTTTTTAAATAATAAGTCAACATCGATTTTATTTCATTAAAAATTTGCTTTAATTTCTACCTACATTCAAAATGCTGAAAGGCATGATGATAAAACTATTAAAAATATGTACTTTTTGTAATTTTTTTTGATAATAAGAATTTATAATTTTTGAATAATGTCTAAGCAAAATAAAAATGCTAAAAAAATCTTTTAAAAAGTATTTTCGTCGATCAACATTTGTGTGCGGATCTTTTTTTAAATATTTCATACTAAAATTCAAATTCTGAAACATAGGTTTCCCAGATTATTTATTGATTTATTTTACTGCATAATTATATGATTTTAAATGAGTGTTTAATAGTACAAAATCTTCTTTGAAAATTTAATATATCTGCCAACGACCTAGGGTAAAACCTTATTATACTAAAAATAAACACATTTCATCAAAATTTAAAATATAGCTTTACTAGATAAAAGAACAGTCTTTCGGAATCAATTTATATTTTTTGTGGAAAACAGTCAATACGTCTAAAATTTTATTAAAAAATGACATATTTCTGGTTTTGTCTGGTTATTCCCTCATAACCTACAGCAACACTTGGTTCACATTTCAACGATAATCAATACAGTACTAATCGTTTTACTCCATTACTCATAAAATTTTACTGATAGTTTTAGTGATGATGTTTCGTCTTAGAATCTCATTTTTTTAGTAAAGTGCTAAAATAGTTATTACGGTATATTACGACGCCTTTATAATTTATACGTTAAAAAATCAATTTCCACAAAATTTAATGCCAATCATAAAATACTTATAGTGCATACCTGTTTATAACAAAATCCTTTACTACACTTTTACAAAGCCTTGTCTGTAAAACTAAGAGTTATTTTCTTATTCCATTTTACCGGTACTCATTACATGTTTTAATCAATGTGATATAATTTTTGTGTAAAGGATAATAAAAATAAAATGGCTTTGAACATAAGCGACCATTAAAGTTTGCCTACTGCCCACGCTGTGCCATCCTTAAACGATTAATGCTATTAAAAATTTGTAATATTCCTTAATTGATACCAAAAAGTTGAATCTCTCGACAATCTACCATAAATTTTCCATTTCTTTTTTTTCCGTATGTTTTACTAATTCGTACTGATTAAATATATTTTTTAATTATTACCTCGGTTTGTAAAAAGATCTATAAACATTTAAAATCTTATTATTGTTAATAATTATATTAATATATGGATGATTTGTATAGCTCCATATTTGTGAAAAATCCCCTTAAAACTCGTAAGGGCGATATACAAGTATTATATATTTCTACAGTGCTCTACTTTATCTACTATCTACTACACTATATAAAGAGGTAAGATTTGTTTGTTTGTTTGCATTGAATAGGCTCCGAAACTACTGAACCGATTTGAAAAATTCTTCGCTATTGGGAAGCTACACTATCCTTGGATAACATAGGATATTTTATATTTAAAAAAAAAATAGGCATCCTTACTAAAACTTCAATAATGCAACCCAAGGTGTAAAAAAATTACCTAAAATATTATTTACATCGCGTGCGCTGCGAAAAATATTGATGATAGAATAAAATAATGTACTACGACTTTGTAGAACACATCATTATTTACAAAAAAGGTCGCAACAGCATATGTCTAACTATTATGGTTATGCCACAATAAGTATTCTTTTATTTTAAAAATTTAATTAAAATGTCGCCGCTTGAAAAGGCTCTTTATTTGTATCTTGGTTTTAATCCTTATCAAAATAAATTACTTCATCTTTAAGACAGCTTCAATACCTTTATTTAACTTTTTGAATTTTTCAATTCGGATATTTAATTAGAAAGATATAAAGAGTTTAAAAATGTTAGCATTAGAAAAAAGTATCGGCTACGGGCCGGGCGGGAGAAGAGTCAAGGAATGAAGTCCCAGGGGGGTTGGCAGGACGGGGGAGCGGGAGAGCGGTGGCGGGGAAGGTGGAAGTGGAACGCTGGAGGGGAACGCACGGGAAAGGACATGCAAGGAGTAACATTTTATTTATTTGAATATGGCATTGCAACGCATGCCGGGAAATAGCTATATATTGTAAAAGAAAGTAAAAAAAAAGTGCAGATCGTAAAAACTCAGAAAAGAGTCCCGGTACGATCAAGGGAGTTACATGGTATGGTAGATCTCTATCCCCCCTAGGGAATAAGGGTTACCGTTTTTACCTAAAGGGCTTGCTTTTAAAGATATAAGGGGTGGATGTTTCGCCCTCTTGAAATTTCGAGAACAATCTTCCGGAAAGTTCTAGAAGGTTCCATAGAGCTCCAGAAAATTCTGGTAGGAGTGGCAGAGTATGTCGTGGAATTTTTGGGAATAGGGAATCGGGAACATCAGTGTGGAACATTCCAGAACATTCTCGAATGTTGTCCTGAGCGAAGCCGGGTAACCCAGCTAGTAACTAAATAAATACGGACTAAACAAACTATAAAATACTTACGGCTAACAGATTGCATCCACCAGCTCGTCAAAAAAATAACGTGATGTAAATTGTCATAGGCAACAATAATCGATAATTAACAATTATAGCTTTGTTTTCCTCTACCGATTGGTCATTAACCGGCGGATAGAACGTTGTGATAGAAATATTGTGGTATAAAATAAAGTATGTGTTATTGAATCATAATAAATAAGCTTAAAAGTAACTCGTATTGCTCATAGTAATTGCTGTTTTAGAAAATTTTGCCCTCATTAAGTTAAAGCAATGAAAATAAGTTTCATATTATGAACCATCCCATAACCAAAAAACTGACGAAGAAACTTCTCCATTTCGTGATGTATTCGCAAACCACGGCAGGTTTTAACTTATAATATCTAATATCATGTATATTTAATGTACTGTTTATTTCCTTACAGTTCTATCACTACCTCTATCTATTTCACTATCGAACGTTTGCAACAAACGCAATATGCTCCATACTCTTCTCAATGGAAATGTTCCTGCCATGTCAACTTAGGAATGTGATATTGCGGAGAATTGATAGTGACAGATGACAATATATTATATAACACTTGTTCCAGGAGATGTATTGCCAATGCTTCATGGAAATTCGTGCTCAAATTACAGATGTGGTCCTCGGTCCCTGAAGCTAGCCTTTGGCAATGCAGCTTGAAGGGAGTAATCACTGCAAGTGTTTCGGTACTTTGTCTTAATATTCAGAGAAGTGTCATTATCACAGTGTGGTATTGCTTGTCTTAAGAATAATATGATATAGAAAGGCATATTCTAATATATTGCGATATAATTTTCTGTTTTCAATTATGGACATGGATAAGATAAATATTATTAGACGTTATTTGCAATATAATATTACATTATGTACCTACGTTTCATTTTCATTTTTTTTTTGTGATATAAAAATAATATATTGGATCAATATGCATCAATGCATATAATGCAATATTAGCGAAAAGTCTTTTTCTCAGGTTCTACGGCACCGAATCGACTGAAATTTTGGATTCTTAATAAAAATCATGGTCTGTACACGAATCAATTATAAAATTCAGCTTCAGTATCATATCTTAGAACATGAAATAAACTTACACTTGATCTAAGTTGGATAAAATACTCAGATCTATTCGTTAAATACCGGTGTCGAACACGTTCAAATATTTTTTGTACTTAACTAATTTGTATTAGAAGTAAAAATAATTTTTGTCGGAATAAAAAAATGGAAATAACGTCGATGATACCCGTACAAACTCTTGCTGGGACTAGTTTTCTGATTTTGTCAACGCGATGGCGTTTTAGTAGGTACCTTTTTAATAAATTGGTAACTTTAAAAAGCTAAAGAATTACTTTATTCATTAATTTAGTGTCTTCACGTATCAAAAAATTAGTGAATATATGTAATACGAATAATTTTACAAGGACTGTTAAGTAAGTTCTGGAAAAAAAACTCGATACGACCCATATAATATTGTACTCGTGTTTTAATCCAAACTTCCAATCGCCATTCTGAAAAATTCCGGTCATTTCTGTTATTGAAACCCTTTGCCAATAAAAATTGGCAGTCGTTCTGGGAAATATGTAATAATCAACCAGCAAAACATGATTTATTCATAATATGTTCAATAGAATTTCAACATAATCTACATCATTAGGATTTTTTTCCAAACTTGCCATTTGCATAGTCGTTAACAACCGATAGTTAAAATTATAGCCAACCGAAACAGTTCTAGGAAGGATGGGTCACGGACTAATAAAAATAATGATTGTCCCAAAGTTTATCCTCGTTTTTTATCTAAACTTAAGCAGTAAAATATAAGTTTCATCCAGTCTGGGTTACATCTTTCATACTGGGAAGCATCGATTAAGAAACTCTATGAAAGCTTACTGTGATTAAATAAATAAAATTAAATGGGCTCACTGACTAACAGAACAATAATTTTTCGCTATCTCCATTAGTTTTATTGAATCATAAAATCGATCACGATATCTTCACGGCGCAGGTGGCGCTAAGCTATGAATATATCTACTATAGTATTTTATCTATATTTAGAAGAAATGCACTACAGTCATATGATAGCATCCTAGAATAATTAAGAACACAAAAATTTCATGTGAGTGTGTTTCGTGAACCAAAAGTCTGACCATTATTTGCTTAAATTTCATATACAGAACTGTGTGTTACAATCAATATGAAATTCAAATGGAATGGTGATAAATTATGTCAGGCAAGAGAATAGAGATATATCGAGTGCTAAATGAGTAAGTAGGTCATTGGCGACAATTGGATTTTATTAAAATCTATATTCAATGGTTAGCGTTAACCATACGTATACCTATCTAAATATATATGTTAACCTACTGTTATAATCAAATTGTATTAGCTTCAATAACAAAGAAGAACTACCACAAGGGGTTGATTGTGTTGTTACTTTACTAAGATAAAAACAACAATAATCTCATATTACCATGAAGACGCCAATCTTGTATAACACCTATTGCACATACCAAGGACAGTTTCGTACAAAGTAGGACTTTTTTGGCAGCATGGTAATAAATATAATCCTTATAAAAAAAACGCAAAACGGTTATAAAAAAACTTAAATTAAAAATAGAAACGGGGCCAATTTTTTACTTGTGATGAGGGTAGCTTTTCAGAAACAGCGACGCCATTTTTTCTGGTTTCTAAAAAAATTTGGTTATTCAGTAAAAACATGTCTAAGTTTAGAATGGGTTCTGCGATGAATAATCTTGTGCTAATGACTTTGTTATGAAGCCAAATCTCCGCTCTTAGGTAGATCGGGGGTTTCAGTTTTCATTTTATTTTTATCACCGTACCTTAAAAATATCTGTCCCATTTGTCGTAAAATCTAGTTTCGCTTTACAACAAATTTGTCTTCAAACTTAGCCAAAGTTCTGGAATTCATTCATACGAAACTGGGTTACAGAAATATATTCCTGTCTCCTATCTTCAACTTGGGGAAATTAGCACAAAACTTCAACTCTCTGTAATACTTTTGATGGTGGATTGAAATTGCACGAGTAGATATTTTTTGTATCATTTTAAGACACACTAATTAAGTGATTCAATAATAGTGGAAAAAAATATTTCATTGCAATCGGCCACCGTGGTCAAGGGGTAAATAAGGCTCTCGATTAGCAATCTGGTCCCACAGTACCAGAATGGTAGATACAATATTAACACTGGAGAAAGACTTTTTTATGTTCTATATTTCATACAGGTGCTTACAGATTTTTACACGATGCGATGCAACCTCATGGAGCCTCATAAATAAGTTTTTCTTTTATCCTATTTAATTCGTATTTGTCTTACTAACCTATTTTTTTGCATTTCATTTTTCCTGTTAAGCACTTGCATACTGCTTACTAACAACGTATACAGGGACACTGGAGGTCTAGATTTATTCCAAATAAATAAATGTAGCTTCGTTTAACGAAAAAATCAGAATCTTGAAGGAGTAACCATCTGTTAATCCTCAATTACATTGAGCGAGTTTACAAGCTACTATCTACTAAGTTTAAAAGCGGGTGAATCGGCGAGTGAGATTGTCATGATGACTGAAGTCGCTGCTAGCGCCAGTAGCGAGAGTAACGACGCCTGCGTGAACTTCTTTTTCTGAACGAAATGTGAATTCTTCAGATGTTTGACAGTCGAAATCAGCTGTTTATTGGCAGCCATATTGGAAGCATATATAAATAAATCACAAGTAAGCGAGTGGCAAGTAAAGTTGACGACCTATCAACTTTTTTCGTAGATTGTCAACAATCTGCTAGAAAGCAAGTAACACGATGACACTGAGCGAGTTTACTAACAGATAGTGAATTTCCCAGATAGTAGCTTGTAAACCCGCTCAGTATCATCTAGCCTTTACTTATAACCTCTATGATGAGAGAGCACTATTCAGAATCGAAACGTTGGGAGCAGTTGAGAATTGTGTGAGTCAGTGAAAATATACAATTTGTAAGAGACAATAAATTTAATCATTAAATAATAAATGACTGCCATCTGCCATCATTAAGTGACAGTTGTCTTATCGGCAAAATGTGTAATACGAAGCTCCATTTTTTATTGCGATGAAGTTCTGTATAGTGCCTTATCACACCTACCTGTCAGGCTCCGACAGGAGTTTGTCGGTTATTAAGCTCTTCGACTTCCCTCCAAACAAAGTTTGCTCAAATTTGTCCGCTAATATAATATTACCTTTTAGATATCATCGTTTCTATTTCTTTTCGGTGTCACATTTCCAAAAGCTCTTAACGACACCCGCTAACGAGCGAAAATTGTGTATCTATTCGTGTTTTTCGTCATTTTATTTTTTATGTCACTATTTTGATAAAATACTGCATATTATTGTTGTCTTCATTTTTATTTATATTATTGTATTCTAATTTTGACATTTTAATAAAATACATGAAATATGTTTTTTTTATGTTAAGAGTCTTAGTTGCTTCCGTCTGGAGCCAGTGAGACTGTGACAACCCCGATTGGGGTATTTTGTGAGGCTGAAGGTAGTGGAGAGGGGAAGTAGATAGGCGAGAGGAAGGTGGGGAAGTACCTGGCTATTCAGATCTGGTCACCAAACACGGCTAACGCCATTTCAAGCAACGTTTCAATTCTGAATGGTGGTCTCACACCAGGGCGATACTGAGAGTATCTTCCACTGTGCAACGTGCCGCCAATATACTATACATTTTTTAAATGGATTAATAGTGAAATAACACAAATGTTTCAAATTAAATTTATTTGCCCACGTCGGGATTCGATCCCAAGACCTTCGGATTGTGAGTCAAGTGCTTTACCGCTAGACCACGCAGGCTGTCATATAATATATATAAAATAGATTGAGAATAGTTTCTTAGTCCTCCTCAGTAGGAAATCCTATGCTGAGAGGAACAATGTTTTGGACAGAGGGTTTCAACTACTTCCATTGTACATACAAATTAACTGAATGGTGTAACTTCTGTGACTCCATTTTTAAAATACTGGTCAGTTATTTTCCGATAATAACTTAAGTCAAGGCCTGATGGACGTAATGAAGGTATTTTTTAATTTATTTATTTTATACTGGGTGGGAGGTGGGAGTAGATATGTTATAATATAACTGTTCATGTAGCTCAAAATTCAGATCTTCTTTACTTGGATATATTTAGCTGATCTATTGACTTTATTCTGGTTTTATGATGATGTGCGGTGTTTCCTCTTTGCCTGTTTTAAGGTGATGAACCAGAATATTTTAGCATAATTAAGAAATGGTTATATCTGAAACGAGTTAACATAACAGAAAAATAAAATTTTGCAAAGCAGCCATAAAAATAGACTGAAACAGTGCATACATAAGATCCATTTGCATATGAAAAAGAAGTCGGGGATGCCCCTAAAATAAATAAAATAAAAAGAGAGTCAAATATTACGAGATCATGTTATGTTCTTAAATCTGAATGAGCAAAGAAAGATTGTATAGACAAATAATAAGGTGGACATATCTGCCTATCCGTGTGAAGAATATTAGTATGATACTTAGTTCATTAGATGATTGAAAATCAATTTAAACGGCTCTTTCTATATACATAAAAATGAATCCCTGTTTCCCTTGGTAACGCCATAAGTTCAGAACGATTTTATCTTATTTCATTAATATTTATTTTAAGTTTTCTAATACTTTGTAGAAGGTTCTTACGGAGAGAAAAAATAAGAAAATTGCGCAGAAAATGGAATAATTTCAGAAAAATGGACGACTATTTTAACTTCGTACCTTTAACAGTTCGTGCATTTGATGAAAGTGAATTTAGCATGCAGCTATTTATTTTTAGTATTAAAAGAATTGTCCATGGATTTTTTAAATTACAGATATTTTAAATATTTACCAAATTTGATTGATTGTTCTTATAATACACAAAAATAAATATTTGTAATGTACGAAAAATTTAAATTTGAATACAAAAATTGTAATAGGTGGCACGCAAGCAGTTTGAAAACTGAATATATGGAACGCGGGGGGGTGGTTTGCGGGACGGGGAGCGGGAGTGGAGAGAGGGTGGGCGGGGAATATGGAAGGGGAATGCGGTAGGGTAGGGGATACGGGAGGGGAACGGGGATGCACGGGAAAGGACAAGCAGGGAGAAAAAATTTATTTCTTTGAATTTGGCATTGCAACGCATATCGGGAACCAGCTAGCAGAACATATAATAAATTAATTTTTCAATTAATTATTTACTATTCCAGGAAACTGCTATAACTCCTTTGATGAGTGAAGTTAATAAAGATATAATATGTAAACATCTCTTAACTTAATTGACTACCCAAAGTGCTGAAGTGGTTGTGACATTTGACTTTGAGTCCGGTTTCATTTAATGTACGGGTATTATGTATATTCCTTCTCTAGTTCCTACATTGTTAAGCATGATGTCATCTCGAAGTTGGAAGCTATCAGGACACGAGATACAGACATTATCTAGTTCAGTAATACTTGACACTTGATTAACAATTACCACGCATCAAAGTGTTTCTCATCTTACTAGATGGAATAATTGATTATTAATTATTATAATATGTAAGGTATACGGAATAGATTATCGTCATGGGTATATAGTAGTTTAAGCCATGAGTTAACAGTGTTAGGTATCTACAAGGAAATTTGAGCCAATTTATATATTTAAATCGATATCAATTTACGTAATTTATTATAGTATAATATTAATATTAAATAAATACACATGACTTTATAAAATACCGATTATTTGATCAAAATTATCTATGTGTTTCAAAACCAATGGTTTCTTCGTCAAATAATAATTTATAATCAAGAAAACTTCAAAAAAATAAAATGCCAGAGTTAAGGAGCATCTAAGATATTTAAATAATAATAAATATTATTATCAATTTTCCAACCGCATTTTGGAAGTTTTAAATTGAGTTGAAAATTTTACACAACGGGTTTTACGGCCTTACTAAAAAAAAACCACAGCACGACCGATTACCTGTGTTTTTGTAGCATCATGGATACAACACATTTACACTAAAACACGAAATATTACTAAAAAAGAATTTCACTCTAAAACACGTTTAAATTTGGCAACACTGCAATTTTTCAAATTTTACATAGATTTTTTTTTTGTTTTCATTCATAGCCGCTAGATGGTGATAGCGTCGCGCCTGCACATTTCTACTATCTTGCCCGCGCAAAGAATAGCAGTTTAGTTTTTATGTGGCGGGAATATTTCTAGTAAATATTGAGATTTTACTGAATGATTTCTATTATAGCGACCGATTCACTCTTCTATTCATGTAATTAATATATTTGCCGTGTTATTTATGTGGTTTTACATTAGTTTTATCAAGTTATTGCACAACAAACAGTACTTTAAAAGTTGAACTGTCAAAATATTGTTTTGGGTTACATAAAAGTTCAAATTTACGTTTTTAAATCTTTATTTTATGAGAATTTCTTAAAAGTGGTGTTTTTTTTAAATATTAATATCAAATTCACGTGTTGGTATACTTATCAAAGAAATTAACATCTTTAGTGGTGCAAAAAATTTGTTGAAATGTCAGAGATATTTTTAAGTTTATTTTTTTGGCATTAAAAAAAACTTTGAAATTTTTATCATTTTTTTATTGTATGCACGAGGAAAAAGTGAGGTGACAGTTTCATTTCAAATTCATTATATAAAAGGTCTGTATTTTTTAAATTTTAATTTTTTTAATATTTCTGTACACTTTCATCAAAAATGTTTTGGTAAGAAATTATTTTACATTTTTTTCCGTGTTTAAATCTTAAAATATGGCAGTTTCTTAAAACTAAAGTGTATTTCAAATACACAAATCTAAAAGGTAATTTTATCTAGTTTTTAAAAATGGTATTTGTTTTTACGGCACCTTCAAAAATAAGAAATATATAGAACATTCAAAATACTTTGGAAAATTCCAAATTTCGTTCAGACATCATCCCTAAAACAGAGATAAACTATCCCCCCAGGCTGTGTAAACGGCGTGTATTTTTTTCCAAGAAATTTTTTTTAATTAGTAATGTTTTCACATCCGCGGCCGTTTGTCAATTGAATAAATTTTTCACGAGGTTTTTTAGTAAGGCCGTTATTAGAAATTAGAAAAAGTTTTATTAGCAAATTAAGTATAATAAATGACCAAATTTTTTTTTTTATATCCATCTCTTAAATTTATTTTTCATATTAATACTTACTTATATTTATATTAATTTATTTTTGTTATTTAAACAACTTGATCTTTTTTTTCGTTATTTTAGAAAAGTTTTTAATGTATAAATGCAATTATTACATAATCAAAAATATTGTTTATATTTAAGTTTTATGTGTGTATTTGTTTTTTATAATTTCTACCTTTAATTAATTAAAATTAACTATTGTTCTTTAATTTTGTCTATCATTCTTATTTGTCTATACTTGTTTGTATTTTTTAATTTTTGTGAAATTTAATCTTATCCTGTCGAAGAGACCATTGGTTTAGAAACACGTACATAATTATGCCTAAATAAGTGATCTTTTTCAAAGCGATTTGTTTTAATTTAAATGACGGTACCAAGTGAATTTGCGAAGATTGAAGTAATATTTATATTCAATTTTTCATAAGAACAACTCTTTTTTATAACTTTTGAAGGTTATTCCCATAAATGTAATATATTATTGAAGAAGAAGACAACACTAATAATCTAAAATTTGAAAGAGAACTAGACACATAAAAATAGAAAAAGATAACGTCTAACCGGCACGTGCGCTTTTACCAATTCAGCCATTGCCAACTTCCATCAAACCGTCATAATTGTCAATCTTATATTTTAAAATTTTAGAATTAACAATGTTATCTTCGACTATATTCGTTAATTTTTTTTTTACTCATAATTTCGACAATTTTTTTTATGTTCATATGTTATAAACAAGTTCTTAGAACGATTGTTTCCAATAAAAAAGGTAGTTTGCATATGATGTGGATATATATTATCTTCTTCTTCAATAATATTTATATATTTTTAGATTATTCCTTCCAACAAAATCAATATTGAAAATATAAGAAACTGAACAACGCCAAAAAGTGATTTACGTTCCCTAAACGTTTTTTTGGGAAACGTGTCATCATATCTCACGACTTAAAGATTTTTTAAATAATAAATTTGCAAGACAGTGTAATATAATATTATAATTCGTATAAATGTAGCTACGTTGAAGGATATCAAATTTAATATACCCTGTTTCTAAATTCATGTAGAGACAGCAAAGAGGCAACTCATTACATAATTTCAATATGAAAAATTTCCTGCACATTTTTCCCAAGGTATCTTATAATATCTTGCGTAAAGTTTTCCAGGTAAACGTTCTTAGGAACTTGCAGGTACGACAATGCCTGTATCTCGCTGGATACGTTTTGACTTTTTAATATGGAAATATTTTCAATATCACTTCAAAACTTATTCTCCCATATTCCATGAAATTAGTTTCAAGAATGCGAAACGCTTTTATGAATTTGCTCCAAAAACTGGAAGGAGAATCAATTTGGAATTCTATATCTTGAACACGGAGAAACTTTCGTTAAGCAGGCATATAACCTACATATAATTTAAATGTATCATCATACATGAATACGTGTTTTAGGTAAACTCCTTCCTTTGAATTTTTTACGGGCATTTTTTTAAACGCATTTAAAAATTCGATTGCAACACATAATATTGTTAAAAGGCTAGCACCTTCAATTCTCCAATTGAGAGGATAAACTTTACAATACTGCAATTTTCACGACGCACCCAAAGCTTTTTAAATTAATAAATATGTACGTGTTTTTTTTATTTTTTATTTTGGATTATTATTTTCACCACTTTAAGTTCCACGGAAATAATAATTATAACTCCTGGTTCAACTGACAAAAATGTTGGTATTATTGCA
Source organism: Limnephilus lunatus (assembly GCA_917563855.2). Taxonomy (NCBI): domain Eukaryota; kingdom Metazoa; phylum Arthropoda; class Insecta; order Trichoptera; family Limnephilidae; genus Limnephilus; species Limnephilus lunatus. Next base: position 58,096,366 of record OU830599.1, read on the forward strand.
GTTTAATACGTTCATTAGGTTCATAAAGGGAAAAGAAAATTTTTGATTCGCTTATGATATGATAATATTAATTGAGTATTATATTCAATAATATTAATTACCGTTAAAGTTCATGTTTATTTCGGCTCCTACTACGTTAAACGATGGTTTATTCATTTGTTGATCAGATTTTCTCAATGTTTCAGGCTAAAAACTCGCAAAGGTGATCTTGAGAAAAACGTTGAATCATTGCATTCTAAAGTAAAAAAAAATTTAAAACCATTTTTGACAGATTGAAAAACTAATTGAAACAGATATATTAATCTACACGGTATCACTCTACAAGTAAACACAGAAGACGCATGCACGTTTCGTGATCTAAAAGTCTGACCATTCTTTGCTTAATTTCAAATAATGCAGAAATGTTTCAACATTGTGGTAAACTGTTGTTTACTTTGGTGAACTATAAAACTCTCTGGGAGTTTCAATGATCTTACGAATGATGTTTATTATCAACTTATTTACAATTAATATTTAAATGCACTTAACGTGGTTAATATTTAACTGCACCAATGGCTACTCTATGTTGATCAGCGGCAGGAGAACTGGTCACAGAGGTGCCCACCTTTCTATTGGATATCCGTAACCGATATCATTTGACTTCGCTCATATTGTACAACTTTACTGACATCAAATCTTCATGTTACTACCTCTGTTGAAAGACATTGAAACTATAAAAGTATTCATATACACTGCAAACGTCAATATGACATTTAAATGGGTTAGCGATTTACCTACGATGTCAGGCAAGTGTATGGGTGACAGAGCGCACGCTGAATGGGCTAGGTACGAAAGATAGGTACTAAGTAAGTTACGACATCGGTTTCCATCCAAAACTATATGGAAGGCATATTTAGTATGATGTGCAACTCTACGATTTCCAAATTTGATGAAAATTTATGCAGTTTTTGACAACAATCACAAAAATTATTACGTTGCTTCACTCTGGATAATTTTTAAAAAAATCGCATCATTCCTGAAAATATGTTTGGGTACTACCGAAATTTGCAAATTTATTTCGTGTAACATTATTAATATGCGAGATACATTAATTCCGACACCTGAGACTATTTGATGCAAACATTGGTGGAATTAATGGAAGGTTATTGATTTATTAAAATTGCCTGTAGCACTTAGCGTTATGAAAGGAATTATTCACGAATAATAATTCATACTTCATATCGCGGTAAATACTAAAAGGGAAAATTCGGATAATTAATTCGTATTTGTGACAGTTTCGTTAATAATACTCAGTTAATATTTATTTTATAGATTCTGATACAAAAGTACCTAGGTGGCTTGTTGTGGGGATGTTTATTATTTATTGAATTAATTTGAAATTTTGCCAAACGTTTTTCCCCTTTGTTATGTTAAATACGATTCTGTTATTCAGAATGTATTATGGTTTTAAAAATAAAGTGGCCACCGATAACTTCAATGATCTTCCCTGAATCATAATTTGTGATTTCTTTTACACTAACTCCACACAGGAGGCCCTGAGGAAAAAATATCCATCAGAATCATTGACGTAATGATCAGGACGTATGTCATCTTTGGTGATTATGTGTGAAGTGAAGGGTCTTTTTAGGGAAAGGAATGAGAGGAATTTCTGCGAAGGAAAAATGTATGAGGTGTGGATATGAGTGACGGACGTATGAATCGATCCCTCCCACTGCGGTGGAAGGCGATGGGTCGAAAGAGTCCGGCTGTAGAGGTCTAGATTAAGTCTTCCTCAACCAGTCTCTCTCAATTCGGCCACCGCGCAGTAGGTGGGCAAACGCATTCACTGTCGAGACCTAGACAAACCCCACCGCATGAACCCGAATATCCCTGCTAAGTCACCAAACGAACTACTTCGGGTGACCTACGGCAGGGGTATTAGTTATAGTATCCAAAACCGCCTCCCAAAGTGAGAAATTTTCATATCATACTAGTATAAGTAAATGGATTTACATATTACAAATTCAAGCACCCTTAATGTACCCTTACTTTAACTGTAATATTTAATATTTAAAAAAATATATTGTTATTATCCTTCTATTACTATCTTTTTTATTAATTATGGACCAACTCGTTTGTTAAATAATGTTTGTTTTTATTTCTTAAGTTTTTTGAACATTGTTAAATTAAATTGGAATTTTTTTTTTATGTAAATATTTGTACAGTACAGTTAAGTGTTATTTAACTTCAAGTGCGCTTAACTATAATAAACTTAAAAGTAATCATATAGTGTTCCTTACGAGTCCTTACAAAATATTGATCAAATAATATGAAACAAAGAATATACAGTAATGTATATATAAAGCAATGCCAAGAGAACAATAATAGTGCTGTTTTGGTAAAGGACAATGGATAATGATAAACAATAACGGTGCCATTAAACAAGAATTATTTCTTAAAAAATGTATAAAACAGGAGGCAATTTACGTTTTGAAATAAGAAACATTGTAATTTTGTCTATCATCTTCTAAGCAACTCCCTCCCCCTGTATATCTGCTAAGATCCTCCTCTTTCCAGCCCTCTTTCTCCCCCCCCCCTCTAACTAATTCCATTTCCACCCACGCCTGTCTTTTTATGCTTGATAATTTAGTTTTTAGTACATATAATGTCCTGATGAAGAGAACATCGTTCTCGAAACATGTCGACTTTTTAAATAAAGATTATTGTGGTAATTTATTTATTAGGGTATATTGAAAAGGAGTTAAGATTCATGAATAGTATGATTTTTTAAATAAGTTTGTTTTGAATAAATTGAGCCAAGTTCTGAATAAGGGTATTTTATTCCAAATGAGCGAACCAGTTACACGAAAAGATCGATAACATGTAGTAAACGGCTCGATTTGACCTAGAAAGTTCAATTAAACTATTAGTTACATCTATGTCTGCTGAATTTAGAGTAAGGTGTCTATAGCTTAAGGTTTGTCGGATACACAGTTCCGATACATAGACTGGCGCCATTCCTTGCAATGCTTTGAAACTTTATTCTTTCAGGGCATCAAAGCGAATGAAGGATCCCTTAGAAGCGGGGTATATTATATTTAGGGATGCAAAGTTTTTAAAAATATCTATATATGTATATATCGGTCTAACAGGCCGATGTATCGATATTTTTTCTTTTTTTAAAGCTTATAGAAATCCAATGTAGTTTTAGTTATATCAAACCTTTATATGTATATATTTTTTTTATACCTACCTATGTGAAAAAACAGAAATTTTTGTTAGGTAAGTATATAAAATGTGTTTTTTTTTCATTAAAAAAAAAAATTCCAGTGTTTTGTACCAGCTATCGTAACTATTTATTAATGAACTATGTATTAAATAGTAACTTTGGCAGTCTGCTTCCTTGTAGCCGATTTCTGCTTTGATAAAAAGTTTTTTTTTCAATATTTCAATACGCTATATTGAGTTTTTTCGAAATTGATATATCGATATGGGCGTATCGTCGATATCGATAAATATCGATATTTTTAGGGGTCGATACATCAATATTTATCGGTTTTCCGATATATCTTTGTAACCTACCTACCTACCATGTAAATACGTAGGCTTCGATGCAATGTGATCACGAAAATCCACATCGGATTACACATCTTCCCTGATGGTGGACACTGTAATGCTGTTCGAAACGTTGGTCAAAGAAAACAGCGCAATACGGCACATTTACCCAAAAATTGATAATACCTTTGGCCGTGAAAATTTAAAATCATGTCTAGTATTATTTTTTCGATGTTCATGGGTAAAAGCGTCGATTAGGTATGTAAACGACGAAAGTAGCTAAGCTTTTGTATAAAAATACTTAATGTGATATACTTGACAATGAAATTTTTAACTCATCTAGAACAGGGTGGCTATTGTACTGATTCTGAGCATATGTCGCCTGTCAACACATTCGCTGCGTTTCTTTCAGTTTACAGGGCCCACACACTACCTCTGTAAGTGTAAACAGCTTTTGTGACTGAAAGGGTTGTAAAACCGGGTGTCGGCGCCCGGGCAATAACACCCAGGAATTATGCCCGGATTTAGTTTGGACTCAAGTGGCTCATTGTTTTGTCAGTCTTGTTTGTGGAAAGACACGCTTAGTGCTGCTGGGACGGTAGACAAATGGTTTGGTTTATTATCACTGTGAGTTGTCTTTGTTATTGTTAAGGGTGAATCTTTAATTATCACGGATCGTTTAGAGGAAAGAATAAGTTGGTTTGTTTAAAAGTAGTCGATCTGATTTGAATATGAGTAGTAATAGAGTACATTGTATAATTACCGAGGGTCGGCTGCAGGCTCTTTTCGATTGCTCCTTCAAAACATTAAATATTTTAGTAGCCTTGAAAGGGGAGATTTTTATCATTTGACAAACGAAATTTTTCAATTGTCAACAAATCCCATTTTCAAAATTCAAAGAATTACTTCGTTTCGACCACTTTTAATGTCTATATAACCGACATGTTTCGAAAGCGATGCTCTCATTCTCAGGATTTACTAAAAACGAATTATAAACAAACTTAATGGTGTCAACAGGAACGGTAGGAGTCGGAAGGGGGAAGGGGGGTAATTGAAGGTACAATTTGCAGAGGGAACAAGTTCAGTAGCGAGTCATTTAAAAATATATATTGTTGATTATTTATAATATTTAGATTTGCATTTACGCTCTTTCTAGTAAACCCTGCTTGGTTAGTCTTTAGTATTTAGTTAGTCGTTAGTCTTTCCCTGAGGATGGAGCATCGCTCTCGAAGCATGTCGGTATTATAGACATTAAAAGTGGTCAAAAGAAAGTAATTCTTTTAATTTTGATTTAAAATAGTGCCACAAAATAAATTTGCTGTATTTGAAGAAGAAATCCCATTTTCTTTCCTTTTTTGTAAACTCGCGTATTATTAATCATACTAATATCGGTTTTCTGAGATGTGAAATATTCCTTCGTAATGAACTGAAATTTGCTTCAATATTTTCAATTGAACTGAGAATTGTGTAAATTTAAACAAGCGATAAAGTATGTATCTATTTATAATCTCAAAATTATTTTATTTCGATTTAATAACAATGCTGTATCAGAAATGTATATTTCTTTTGATTAAGTTTATGACATATAATTTTTCAAGTTGACTTAAATTTCGTTTAGTTAAACTTCTGACATCTCACTAAAATGTCAAAAAAAATATTGTGGTAAAATTGGCAACATTTGTTTTTAAAAAAAAGTTCTAGCGCTGTTAAAAAGTACTAACTAATTATATTGTGTGAATTGTCCCTCTATGCATGCTTGCGTATTTCATATATCTTTTACCACTCATTGTAATGTGTTACTTGATTGACCTTGTATATAATTCTGTATTTTAATTTGTGATGTTTTTGTTTTTCTAATTGTATTTATTTGTATTTAATTGTACGTAATTGTAGATTTTTATAATTGTATAATAACTGAGTTTTATAAGTGGATTGTTCTCATGTAAATGTAAACATCTGTAAAACCCAGTATAAATAAATAAATAAATAAAAAAAATAAATAAAAAAAAAGACAATGTGATCCTGAGAAATATTTTATTAATACTTTCAACTTCACAAGATTGTCAGAAAGTCTCTTTCTTTATTGATTTATCGGTGGTCTTCTTTCATTTTTTATTTTCTACGCAATTTTCAACGATAAATTATACTTTAATGTAAATACAAAATAAACATGTAATATTACGCTTTTGCTTCTTTTTAAACGTGGGCTGTCGTCGGTTGGCAACAATTTATTTTATTTTATTTCTTTTTGGGTATTATTTGAGTTTTTCAACCGAAAATCTTTATTCTTCGTCATTATGATGTAATATGGGCTTTGTATAAAGGTGCTCACATAAGGCAGCTCGGAAAGTCAAACAAAACCAGGAAAAAGGCTAGGTACCGTTTTGATCATCAAATACCGATAACGTACAATCTTTATCATTCAAATCGTTATTTAAATTCCAATATTCCAATCGTATTATTTGACAATAAAGGACTTTGGTCCGTTCGAACTTAGAATATAATGTCAAACGGTAGAGAAAATCAAAGAACTTCAACTATTGAATCCTTAATTGAAATGGCTTTGGATCTTAGATTTTCCTTTGTAACCCAAGTAGGGTGAAACCATTCAGCGTTGGAGTATTATTCAACATTGGGTATAGAACACACAAGAGTGGCTTTTGTTGTAGGTACCCCCATAATGACTAAGATGCATTAAGCCCCCCATTCCGAATTGGTACCGATTAATAACATACCAATTTCTCTTGAACACCTGAAGTTTCTAAGTTCCTAAAAAGATATATGTTATTTTTGAAGATAATATCTATACATGTGTAATGAAGAAACGGTAATTATATTAAATTCCCTCTGAAGGAAAAAATCGCAAATGCGATGCTCTAAAGCTTTCGATAGCTTTAAATACAACTTATGCATTTGTGGAGAGATTTTTATTAAATTTTTCACAATTTTCGCTTAATTATTATCGTTTTTTTTATATATGTGCTCTCCCTCTAGCATTCGTATTTACATATCGCCCTTTCAATCCATCTTCTCCTTATTTTGAACGCTTAATACGGAGCCTTAAAGAAAATACATATAGTTGTTGACAAACGTACACATATCTGAATTTTACTGGGGTACCTAACTACATACTCAAAGCCGCTCTGCCCTAAAAGGTAGACTTTCAAAGAAGTTAAATGTAAACATTTTTTGTTTTAATGAAAAAGTATTTTCATCAAATTGTAAGAATCTTATCGCCACATACAGATATATATTGCATGTGCATTTTAACACATTATTTCCACACAGGAAGTTATGAGGAAAATAATTTCCCTCATGGCCAATATCATATTTGGTGATGCTGAGTGGAGACTAATTTTGATTATTGGAAGTAGTGAGTATGGGTCTTAAAGAGACTCGTGTTGCAGGAGGAAGGAAAAAAATATTCCGACAAAATTGTATGCACCCATTATTTGAAGCAAAGCGCACTTGAAGTGAAATAATAAAAAATTGTACTACACAAATAATGTTATTTTTAAATAAATAACGTATATCATTGATGTCGCTATTCCAAATTCTTGTAATATTTATAAAACTGTTTCTGAAAAAATAAGAAAATATACAGATTTAGGAAATGAGATAAAAATAATTTGGCATTCTCAGACTATAAAAATATTACCATTATTTGTTATTTCGGCTACTGGCATTATACCTAGCTCTCTCATTCAAAATTTAGGCGTATTAGATTTGTCAAAGAATTTATATATAAAGATGCAAAAGGCAGTCATTTTAAATACATGCAGGATTACGAAAGTTTTTTTTAATATTTATATTGAGGGATCAGTAGGATTTATCGGACCAGTTAGGATTTCATCAGAGCCGAATCCTCCGATATGAAAATATCTAGAGTCGGTGAAATATTTTCCCATTATGTTTCTGGTGGATTGACGTATTGTTCTTGTATTGTTTTGTATTTATTATACTGATATAGTGCTCTTACATTGCGTGAATTTACTAGATAATCATTTGTGAAAATGTGTGTGGAAGGGTTTAGTCTTTCATTAGGGAAATATTTAACCCAGACATAAAATCTGGAGCACCGTTTTTTTTATGTAGTAGTCATATCAAGCAAGCCGTATTTTTACATGCTGTTTCATTCAATTATTTAAGATTTTTTTGTTTAATACGTGCCAATACGTGCCAAGAACAAGGAAAAACTGAACAGTTTTTATTTTCATCACATTGTTTAAATGAATTAAAAATAAAACTTTTGTTAGTATTCCAGGACTCTCATATGATGTTTTATTATTTATCAATGAATATATTTTACAATTTCGAAATTTTACAACCGTAACCTTAAATTCGTTTCAATTACAAAGTGGGCAGCGTGCCCAATATTAAATTGCTTCCATATCAACGCAGAGCTCATCTAGAGAACTATAAATCAAGGTGATGTGGACCTTTTACCATACAGTTTGTGTGTCTGATAGATTCCGGGCACGGGGGATTTCAGAAGTTTCTTTATTTGTTTTCAGGCGATAAGAAGAGTTCCGTCTTAGTTGCCTTCCGCGGCACTGAAGTCAGAACTGGAAGTCAGCCATCTTCTAGCATCCGCATTTTCAGCTTTTCAGGCGTGGAAACAAACAGTTGACCTTTTTTAATACTGTTGTGTAAATTTTTCGCTTTATCGGATGCAGCATTTATAAAGTCACGTAAATTGCAACATAGAGGATTTAATTTTAATTAAAGCATATTCAAGAGAAAGAGTAATATAATTGGTTATTCTACCATTACCTGTTGGAGGTTTAGGTCAAAATTGTGAGAAATTTGACTCCATTCCAGATTCTCCAGGTTCCTATGAAAAATTGCCTCTTTAAATATTTGTTTGCGTTCTAAAGATGTGACCAAAATGTGCATATTTTCTATTCTGCGATTTGAGAAATATTGCGTTGGATTTTAGGTGTTAGGCCAGCAATCGAAGTACAAGATACGGACGCTTTATAGGTCTAGGAGAGAAGTGTGGTTAGAAAACTTTGTCGTCGACGGACTGCCAAAATAGAATAATTTTACTATTAAATTACGAATTCTACAAAAAACCTAAGAAGTTATACTTATTTTCTTTAAATATTTGTTTGGGAATTTTATAAATATATTGGTGGTATTCGATATTTAATATGCTGACATTTATAGAAATGATTGAAATCTACTTACGCACCTTATTCTATTTTGGCAGGCTGTTCGGTGTAGGTGCGTAACAGCTTCAATGACAAAAACATATAAATTGGTATCTTAGTTTGCCTACTTAACGTTAGTCAACATATTATATTATTAAATGTCTAACCTTAGAACACGTAGAACAATATAAAAACAAATTATTTTAAAAAAAAAATGCTTAAAGAAAGGTTCATTCAAGGGGTCGTCTATTGTGTCAGAAAAACAATCGATTTGTTTTCATAAATCACATCTAAAACATGTATAGAAAGACGCGCGTAAAAGGATTTTTCAAAATTGGAAGCCGTTGAAAAGTTATAGCCGTGAACCGGAGCAGGTATACGGAGCGCGCTGGGCCATACAACTTTCAAACACGTTTTTTTCAAACTGCTACCATGATAAAATAATAATAATAATATTTGGACGATTTATATAGCGCCGTTTTTGTGAAAAATCACCTCAAGGGCGCTGTACAAACATGCCTAAAAACTAGAAAGACTACAAGCTAGACAAACAATTAAAAACAACTTATGGCTAAAAATTGCGTACACCGGTTCATTGATCACCGATACGAAAATATATGTACAATATTTTGACCAATGAACGCGATGCTGCCTAAAAATGAATTAATACAGGACCATACTTACCTGGGAGGTCGCTTGAAATTAACACTTTTTATTGTCTATTTAAAGAAATTTAGATAGAGTTCGCACGCAGAGGACATAATTGTGAACATATATTTTGTTTAATTCTGAAAATATTTTAATATTAATATATAATATATTCTTTAATGAGTGTATTTTGGAAAGTAAAAGCAACATTTAATGGTGGGCGGTGCAGTAGTACAAGGATTTGATCTTCCGAGAGATAGATTGATATCTCACAAACGGTTCAATGTATTCTGCTCAAATCAAATTGAACTACAAATTGAAGTAAAATAATTAAGATTGGTAAATATTTTAGGACTTCTTACTTTATTTCAGTTCCATGTAGAGAAATAAGTATTTGATTTATTTATTAATAATTAATTTATTTATTTTTAATAATTTTTTACATTTTAAGTCTCACAATTAAAATTGCGTTTGTTTTTTTTTATTTCAGATGAGCAGAACGGCCAGAATCATACAGCAGTCGAGCACCTCTTTTTATATGTGTGTTCCTGTTGGGCGGTGTATCTTCGACTGTATTCTGTATAGTGATTTCAAAAAATTTTTTGAATGTTAATGAAAATTATGTATAATTTTATTTTAATAGTTTGTCAAAAAAACGACCAAAAAGCATTAAAAAACGGCCATCACACTACGACCCCCTTAACATTAAAAAAAATTAGTAGGTGAACATTTTTCACGTAACATTCAGATTGTGTATATGAAAATAAAGTGATGTTAACAAAGTTATTTATACTTTTAGCAAAATCAATATAAAACACGAAGAGAATGTAAAACATTAATCATGTGGTAGGTACTCTAAATCAACAAAGATTATACTCGTAATTCAAGTTCAACAGAATTCTGTCTAACCACCAAATTATTCTCCAGCGAATTTCTGTAATGAGTATTTTAAGAACTTTCACTGGAAACCAAGCAACAACTGAATATATTTTGGCAAATTTACGTAAACATTCTCTCATAAATATTTACCGTAAAACAATTAAAATAAATTAGGAGTATATCAGATGAGCTTAATTGACCCCGAACGTAAAACAAATTTACGAGAAAAGTAAACATTATGGTTAATTGAACCGGGGTTCGTTCAGATAACTTCGCGAAGGTATCTGATAGTGTGCCTTAAATACTAAGCGATTATTTGGAGATAACGCATGAAAATATTGCATAACTAATAAAAAACAACTTATTGTTTTACTGAGCAAAATTCTTCAGATTAAAAAAAACACATTTATTCTAAACATGGTATAATACCCGTAATTACTCTGGCTTTTCCCATTAATTTTTTCGAGTTATAAATTAAATAACATGTTCCTAACTACAAAATATATTATTAATTATTTTTAATTAGTAAACTAATGTTTAAGACAAGATTTTTATGCACAGCACAAAAGGTAACAATTATTATAAGCAATAATGATTAGCCTGAAACACTCATCAACATTGAAAAAATCTCCAGAGAAAATATAAATGCCGCCGACGGGACTTGAACCCGCGTCCTTCTGATATCCGGTCAACTGCTTTAAGCTGCTCTAGAGCAGTTGACCGGATATCAGCAGAACGCGGGTTCAAGTCCCGTCGGCGCCATTTCTCTTTTCTCGGGAGATTTTTTCAATGTTGATGAGTGTTTCAGGCTAATAATTATTGCTTGTAATAATTGTTACAAAATGTATTATAAGATGAGGTTAACAATTTCTGAAAGCCCTAAGCATTTTAAATACTGGGTTAAATATGGACTCTTATTTGATTATTCAAAACTCTCAGGGGAGGACAAGAATCCAAGAGATCTCTCCAGTAAAATAACTTTAAATTCACTTTAAGCGATTGTCGCAGGAACCCCGCGATTATATATACCAAATATCATTTAAGTGTAATTCTGGGGTTTAATGCTAGAAGTGCATATGTCAGTTTTATTTATTTATTTATTTATATACATATATATGTATTACAATACATTACAAAATGATACTTTGTCCAACTGGGAAGGATACCCGTTTTAGGACAGCCAAATTGTATATTTAGTTCATAATATTTTTTAATAAGGGAATGGTTTCTTTGGAGATATCACAGGAATGAGCCTTTGTAAAGACAACTTTTGAGAACATTAAAATTTGTTTTCTGAACGAAGCGATGGTTTCTATATGAATGAGATAGTGTGTAGAGTGGATTTAATATGTGCGAAGATTGACTGACGAAGGACCTTGAATTTTGTGTTACTGTTTACTGCTTGGAACGAGGAAAAAACATATGCTGCATATAAAGGAAAGGACTCACCGAAACAGGATAAAGAACTTGTATGCTGGCAATTTTGTCTTCTTTCTCCCCGTCCAATTGGCACTGAAAACAGCAATAGGCGTGCGTTTCGTGTACACGGCGAACACGGCGGAATTAGGTTAACAGATAGCGGGAGCACGGTGGCTATAGTAGGTATATGTTGCGGCGCGGGCTGTTGATTGCAGACTCACGTGGTGAAGGTAGTTATAGGTGCGGATTTTGGGAACAAGGTAGGACAGGATTTGCAACAATATTAATACCAATCCCAAGCAGCAACAGTATGTATGTGTGCTATGTAGGTGTGTGTATGTGTGGGTATATGTATTGGCGTAACCATGCCCCCCGCCTGGAAGGGGATGAAAGAATCCACTTCCATAAACCAAAAGAGTGCCAATACGTTTCAATGCGCAAACAAAATTATAATGACACGCGGTAGAATGTAATAAATTATGTAAAAGTTACGAAAATATTATGTAAGTTATATAAATGCTTTACCAAATGGTCAAAATGACTGATATAGCAAGGAAATAAAAAGAATAAAAAACATTGAAACGAAAAATACGACTTGAAAGGATTCAATAAATAATACTGAACCTGCGGTAGATAAAACTAGTAGGGTTTGGTACCTATTTAACAATGAAACTAATCTAATTGATTTTTAAAAATTAAAGTATTATGAACTAACTTCTAAGATGTCGTTAAATCTATTGTGACGGTAAGGGACAGAGTTTAACGACTGCCCTGCGGTATGTTCCGGAGTTAGTTTTAACTTCCGCAACCCGGATCACCCCATCTGCCCCGGGGTAGACATTGACTATTACCCCAATAGGCCATTGAAGAGGCGCGATGTTGTCACTCTTAATCATTACTACCGTGCCTGTCTTTACCGAATTAGCATTTGTATTCCATTTCTGGCGAGCTTGCAAAGTATTTAAATACTCAATTCGCCATCGGTTCCAGAACGTCTGAACAAGACGATCCACGAGATGTTTGCGTTGTATCAAGTTGACTGGCTCGTCTGACAAATCAGCAGCGGGTAAAGATTTTAAGGGAGTGAGCGTTAAAAAATGCGCGGGGGTTAGCGGCAATGGAGCCGAAACATCGTTAGCGCTAAGTACAGATAGCGGGCGTGAATTTAGAATTGCTTCAATCTGAGAAAGCACTGTTTGCATCTCTTCATAAGTCAGTAGAGAGGTGCCTACTATTTTATTTAAATAACCTTTCAGGCATTTAATGTTACTTTCCCAGATCCCACCAAAGTGAGGAGCTTGCGGTGGATTCATCTTCCATTCGATTCGATTCTCCAACAGATTGTCTGAGAATTCCTTTTTGTAATTGGGTGACTCTATAAGTGCAAATAAAGACCTTAAATGGGATTTGGCTCCCACAAAGTTCGTCCCATTGTCGGAGTACATTATACTCACAGGACCTCGACGAGAAAGGAAACGCTTGAAAGCGTTGAGGAAGACTTCGGTGGAAAGATCCGAAGCGAGTTCAATATGAACTGCTCGGGTCACCAAGCAAATAAATAAGCAAATGTATGCCTTTTGACTTCGCACCCCCCGACGTCTATAAGGGATTATTTGAAGCGGGCCAGCGTAGTCAACCCCCGTGTGAAGAAAAGCCTTAGCTTCGCGGACGCGGCATGCGGGTAAATCTCCCATTAATGGGAATTGTGGTTTAGGATTGACTTTGAAGCACGTATTGCACTGATGCACACGTTTCCGAACCAAATTGCGCGAAGAAAGTATCCAAAATCTTTGTCTTAGCAGCGACATCAGTAACGTAGGACCCGTATGTAGGTTCTTAATATGATAGTAGTCTATTATTAAATTGACTACATTATCACGAGCGGGTAATAGAATGGGATGACGACTGTCAAATTCTGTTTCAGCATTACTCAATCTGCCTCCTACCCTTAGAATTCCGTCATGAAGAAACGGATTTAATTTTGCAATCGCTCGCCGAACCTTCTTCCCATCTTTGACTGCCTTTATATCTTCGGAGAAATGTTCTTGCTGTATAGAATTTATAACAGCGATTTCTGCAACTAAGATATGGCTTAATTCGAATGCTCGTGGTAATTTCTTAATGAAACGAAAAACATAAATTACTATTCGAATTAATTTCGGCCATGAACTAACACGAGAAGCTAGTGCACACAATAACGGTGGAGCGATTGTTTTAGGGCGGTTATTGTCTTGAACGGACATCAAAATTTTTGTTTTTAATTCGGGTGGATCAGATATCGATTTCGTATCAAAACGTTGTAAAGGCCAATCACTTTTAGGTAATTGGGCAAATACGGGACCGTTAAACCATAACGGATGGTCTATTAGCTGAGCGGGAGTAAGACCCCGCGATAAGCAGTCGGCGGGATTGTCTTGACCTCTTATATAATGGAAGCATTCAGCCCCAAGATGGTTTTGTATTTGTGAGACGCGGTTGACAACGAAGGTCTGCCATTTTGCAGGCGGTGAATTTATCCAAGCTAGAGCAACCGTGCTGTCGCAAAAAACTAAAGTCGTATGAGCTTTCGAATTTGATGTGTAGGTATTACTGACCGTATGCATTAATCGTGCAAGTACTAGTGCTCCACATAGTTCTAATCGCGCAAGTGAAATCGTCTTAGCCGGAGCGACCTTGGATTTAGCGCATAATAAATTAATTGTGGTTTTATCAGTATTCGGACAGTAAACATGTAAGTAAATAACACCTCCATATGCGCGTTCGCTTGCGTCTGAAAACCCGATAAGCGTTAATACACATTGGGGTTCGATTCCTAAAAAACGAGGAATTTTAATAGATTGCAGTAATGGCAATTCCTTTTTAAACTGTCGCCAAAGTGTGACAACTGTTTCAGGAGGAGTATCGTCCCAATTCAGGTTATACTCCCATAGAGATTTAATTATCAGCTTAGCCAATAATACAACTGGTGCGGCGAAACCCATCAAATCCCAAAGACGAGCAATCGTCGAGAGAATATTTCGTTTAGTACACGTTCTTTCGTCGGTGTGTACGACAAATACAAAATGATCAGAAGCGGGTATCCAATGAAGCCCTAGTATTTTTAGGTTTTCATCGGGATTAAATTCCACATGTTCCTTAACACGACGAGCTGTAGGAATCGTGGATAAAAACTTTGGAGAATTAGAAGAGAATTTTACAAGGTCGAATCCTCCGGCAGCGAATAACTGAATTAATTCCGTCGACAACTCGGTAGCTTCCTCGACTGATGAGCAACTGGTGACGAAATCATCCATGTAGAATGAGCCATTTTCCACCAAGTTTGCCGCGAGTGGGAAACGAGGTTTTTCATGCGTTGCGAGTTGACGCAGTGAACGCATAGCCAAAAATGGGCTACAAGACATGCCGAAAGTGACGCGATTAAATTCGAACAATTGTAAAGGGTCACTATTGTTAAATCTATACAGCATGCGCTGATAACGACGGCATTCTTCTTGCACTACGATTTGTAGGTACATTTGTTTTATGTCAGCGGTTATAGCTATTGCGAACAATCTGAAATTGAGGATAATGCGAAACAAATCACCTTGTAAATTCTTTCCGGTATGTAGGATGTCATTAAGCGAATAACCCGAATCGGATTTCATACTCGCATCTAGCACCATGCGAATTTTAGTAGAAAGTTTATCTTCACGAACTACAATATGATGCGGTATAACGTAATGAGGTAAGTCAGAATTGTCGACCGGCGAAATGTACCCTTTCTGTAGGTATTCGCGTAATATTTTGTCATATTCTAACTTTATTGCGGGTTGAGATATCAAGCGGCGTTCGAGAGATCGAAACCTGCGTTCGGCGGCGGGTAACGATTCACCGAGAACAGAGGGACTGTTTCGAAACGGCAACGCGACGATATAACGACCTGCCGTGTCACGAGAGGTAGTGAGTTTAAAAATGTCCTCACACTCTTGTTCATCAGGCGTTAAAAACTTCTCATCTGGAATGTCTTCCAATTCGAAGAAGCGCGACAGGCAAAAATCATTATTTTGCGTGAACGTACAAAATGATTGCGTGGCGTTTATACTTGGGTTTTCAATCATCGTTGGGGCAGTACCCAAGATGAGATATCCCAAAGTGGTTTCAATAGCAAATGGCTGGCCGAGAGAACCTGATATTTTGTTTGCCTTTAGAATGCGAGCAAATATGTCACATCCTAAGATAATATCAATCTCACCGGGCGTACAGAATGTTGTGTCTGCTAAGGGCAAATTGTCAAGATACGACAAAGAGGAACGGTTAATGTTAACAGTAGGCAACTCACTGGTTATAGTTTCTACTACATATGGTTTAATCGTATACGACTGAGTGATGTCATAGCGGGAATGTAACTTTAAGCAAGTTACGCCATTTGTCACATTTCTTACGTCACCTATTCCCGTGACGTAAGTACTTGGAGATGACCGCACCGTAAGATTCAAGCGTGAACAGCATTTGCGCGTAATTATGTCCCTTTGGGAGCCGCTATCTATTAGAGCCCGTATCGTCTGTACCTGGCCCTTAGCGTCTCTGGTAGTGCAAACAGCCGTTCCTAAGAGTGCAGTAGTATTTGCACTAGGGCATGAATTTGTTACACATAGCGAAACCGGATTAAAAGAATTTAAGTTATCATTATCGGCATCTGCTTGTAACGCGGGAGATGGTATTGGGTCTGTTTGTGACTTTCGCCCATCAGTTTGTTTGAAATGCAATAAACTATGATGGTTGAGCGCGCATGTTTTGCATGTACTCTTTGATTTACAAGCTTTCGTGATGTGCCTAGTACTGAGGCAGTTCACACAAACTCGAATATTCGATGACTTAATAAAGTTAAATCGATCGCGTGGTTCTAGACTTGTGAATTTAGTACATCGGTATAAAGGGTGCGATCCCTTTTGACAACAAAAACAAATTTCGATGGAGTGATTATCGATTTTTTTCGACATTAATAAATGCCTTTGCGGAATTAGTTTTTAGCGGTTTAGCGGTATAATTAATATTTGAGCCAAGGCGGTTCGAGGTCGGTTGCGTGAATTGCGCGCGGTTGAGAATTCGTTGCTGTTGTCTTACAAAGTCGATTAGTTCCGCGCTGGAAGGTAAATTTTCATTATTTTTAATAGAAGATTCGAAAGCCTTTACAGTCTCTATGTCAAGCCGTTTAAGACCCAGTTGTAGCAATATGAATTCTGCGAGGTCTTTTATTTTTAATTGCTTCAGCGCGGTGATGTTAGCGGAGTATGCATCTGCGAAATTCTCTAAAGAAGCGGGCGTGGCCGAGTTAACTGGAGGCAATTTCAGCAATCGGTCAAAGTATGATTCAGCAAGAACGCGTTGATCATTATACTTAGTACACAATGCGTCCCAAATAACTTGATAATTTGTACCAGTAGGCGTAATAGTTTTGCAAATATTTAATGCTTTTCCGGTTAATTTAGACATCAGATACTGCATCTTTTCAGCATTATCCAGAGAATCATTCAAATGTATAACCGAATTATATATTTCATAGAAAAGAGGCCAATTATCTAATTTTCCGTCGAAGCACGCTATTTCCAAAGGCGGTAACTTAATTTGACGGCGAGGTTTCGCAACTGGATTGGACAGCATATTTGCTTCGGTATATTTAATAACCCCGAAGAGTTCTTCAAATGCATTTAATTGAGAGTATTCAGCAATTGCTTCCGGATTCAATTCCAGTTCGCAATCCACCTTTTCATCTAAAATTGTTATAAATTCAGAACGAATTTTTTCAACAGTAGTTGCGCCTGACAAAAAAGATTGGCGATTGCTAATGCTTTCCGAAGCTTTCCTTATCTTGTCATACACCGACTGTAAGCTTGCAAAGCTAGCTGATAGTTTAGCATTTAAACGTTTGAGACGTCTTTCGTCCCGAGACGACCCGGATGACGCGCTTGTAGCCATTTTATTTATTCCGGTTATATTTTACAAAATATGAGACGATAAACAACTAAAACTGCGGTTAAAATAATGTGTCTGTATTATTTATGCGGAATTAATTAATTAATATTTAATAAATATTTAATTAATTCACAGTAATCACCGCACGGGGTTAAATTGACTGGTGAGCTGTGAAAGGTTAACAGGTGCGCCGTGCACTATTTTATTTTGCGTTTATTATCATTAACAAATTATAAATATTACGATCGTATTATTCTATTTGTAATGTAATCCAATAATATAAACAATACGAACATTAAGAAATAATCGTATTATTTATAAGGTAGGTAATGCGATTTGATTAGCAAGATATAATTACATGAGTTATCAGAAATAAATATCAAAGCAGTGTCTTGTATCTATTTATTCTAATAGCGGGTAAATATGTTATTTCCAACCATAATACGATAGGTATAAAGAAACAAAATTACTCATGTAGGTATATCAAACTGCGGGTATGCGGGTAATTATTTATATGCGGTATTGTAAAACGTATTCACACTCTGCTGGATTATTATCTACTAATATTATGGTTCAAAAATGTCCGGCTCGTTTGGATCAAGATGAATGAGATAGTGTGTAGAGTGGATTTGATATGTGCGAAGATTGACTGACGAAGGACCTTGAATTTTGTGTTACTGTTTACTGCTTGGAACGAGGAAAAAACATATGCTGCATATAAAGGAAAGGACTCACCGAAACAGGATAAAGAACTTGTATGCTGGCAATTTTGTCTTCTTTCTCCCCGTCCAATTGGCACTGAAAACAGCAATAGGCGTGCGTTTCGTGTACACGGCGAACACGGCGGAATTAGGTTAACAGATAGCGGGAGCACGGTGGCTATAGTAGGTATATGTTGCGGCGCGGGCTGTTGATTGCAGACTCACGTGGTGAAGGTAGTTATAGGTGCGGATTTTGGGAACAAGGTAGGACAGGATTTGCAACAATATTAATACCAATCCCAAGCAGCAACAGTATGTATGTGTGCTATGTAGGTGTGTGTATGTGTGGGTATATGTATTGGCGTAACCACTATATGTCTTTGAAAGAATCGCAAAGATGTGTTTTTTTTTCAAGGTCATTTTGAAGAACATTGATACTTGCATTCAGAGTAAATGAGTGGTTTCTTTAGTGATATCACAAGTAGCAGATTCTTTCCAAGTCATTTTAGAGAACATTTACAATTGTATAATTATGATTTACATATATGATATAAATTCCCAGTGTATTTATGGCTTTAATAAAGTACTACAAATTTTAAAATATCGTTTCAGTTGTAGAATTTACACATTTATAAACCCAATATATGACAAATGAAATTTTCAGGCTCGTTTTGGAGAACGTTAATATTATATTTTAATAATTTGATTAACTTAACATAAAGAATTATCAAATCTCCTTTATTTAAATGCTATGAAGACCTTCGTCAGGTGATCTAGATTGGTGAAATTGTAGCTTATCTAATGAAGAAGTCAAAATTTTGATTCAACATCTTTTACGCCAAGAAATATATAAACAATCTTCATCCCTGGGCGATTCAGAAATTTGACATAGGCAGTTCTCTTATTAAGCCCAGAATTATTCTATAGGGCGCCATATCGTTCGAACGTATTAATAATAAAATTATAAACTATACTAAACGATTTATTCGTTCACGTATTTCGCTTTCGTTGTTAGATTTGTTTAGCTCCTGGCGAACTCCGTCCGATGTAGGTATTCTATCAACCTTTAGTGGCCCTCAAATTTATCTAAAATTGGCTACTAGTTTGTGCGGTTCGATGTGTAGGACCGTGGTGGTAAATCAAAACTGTTTCATGATATAAATTTTTTAAAAAAAGTCGCATAATAGTTAAAAAAAACTTTGTTTTCACGGGTTGACTTTTTTAATGCTGCCGCTCTTTACGAAACGACGAGTTAGAACGCTAATTGTTTATTTTGTTGCCAATCGAATGAAATTTAATTTAGTAAGCTATAAACATTTTTTCTACGCAGAAAATCCCAATAAAAGAAAGTATGTTTCTAACGATTCATAAGGATATGTCGGCGTTCAAAGGATACAAAATATTCGTAACGTAAAGATATGCCGGTGGAATTAAATAACCTCCTAAAAAATATATTTAAAAAATTCAAAGATTTTTGAGGGATGTTTTTTTACTATAATAACGCGTAAATTAGTTTATTTTATTACCCTAGAATAATCTGGATGATGTATCTAAAAGGTCATCCTTTCATGTATTGAATTGAAAAGAGTGAATGCAGTAAGTTAATCTAATAATTACAATTTTCGTATACTTATAATGTAAACCATAAAATGTTCGCAATCTGTCAAAATATTACACCATTATTAATAAATCATTTGTGTTGCCATGTATGTATTAACATAGACTCAAAACAAGTTGAATAAAATAGACTACGCGACGGTGGTGCTTCATTAATTTGCTGAGATCGATTTTTTGAAATTTAAATTTCCCTGTCAATTAATGGCTAACGCAACAGGAGAGGAGAGAGGCCGATAATTAATTCAATCACTAGATTTACCTTCTTTAATCCTTCAATAAAATAAATGATCATACAATTATATAAAATAATTTGTCGGTAGTTACAAACCAGCATGGTTCTTCTTTCTAATTGAACATTTAAAATTTATGGAAATGCTCTTTTCGCAGATAAATGATTTTTTCAACTCCATAGCCCATGATGAATCTTTATCGAACTGTAAAAAGTTAATTTGCCCCTGGAATTCAGACAGAAAAAGCAGTGCAAATTTCAGGATGCTTGAACTCAGCTCGGAGATTGATGGATGTGCCTGGCTAAACTAACGTGGTACTAAATAAATCTGAAGTAAAAGTACTTCGAATGACATTTCTCGGGCTCTGCAAATATACTATGATTTAGTTAAGGCTCCGTTCCCGGCTCCAAAAAGAAGAAGACGGAGAGAAATGAAATTACGAATGTTCGAAGAGCGCGCTAACATTTACAACGATAAAATCGATGCAAAAATCATGAAAATCTTTAATAAAACAGGACTCGTTTAAAATAGAGCAAAAATCTCGCAATAATTGTCTTAAACAGCATTTAAAGAAACGCTTTGAATTTTTTCATACGTATAACTTTTAAAATAACGCGCGACTAATGTCTAGATATTATCTTCAAGAATAACATATATTTTATTAACAAATATTATAATCAATAATTGTCAGCCTGAAACACTCATCTACATTGAAAAAATCTTCCGAGAAAAGATACTGGCCGCCAACGGGAATTGAACCCGTGACCTTCTGATTGCCGGTCAGCAGCTCTGACCACTGAGCTATGGCGGCTTATCTAATACCCGCCAAATAATTCAATATGTACTAGTGTTTCATTCGACAATTACTCATTATTACATTTTTCCAACTGAATCAATTCCCGTTGGCGGCCAGTATCTTTTCTCGGAAGATTTTTTCAATGTAGATGAGTGTTTCAGGCTGACAATTATTGATTATAATATTTGTTATCTACCCTTTGTGCTCTGCATAAAAATCTTGTTTAAACGTTAGTTTATCAATTAAAAATAATAATTAATATATTTTATTAATAGCTTAAATACTTCAAATGTTTAAGGGAGGTTTGCAAGAAATCGGTAGAAATTCGAATACCGGCCTCTTAAGTTATTTTAAATTTTCTTTTTAAAAGCCTTATTTTATGTTTATATTAATAAGTGATTTTGAAAAGCATTGTTACTTAGAACAAAAGCAAAAAATCTGTTCACCTTCCAATATTGTGAAACATTTATTATGAAATCCGGGTTTCTCACAAAATTGTTATCTCAAGACTTCTCGAAAATCAGACAAAAACAAATATTCAATATTGAAATTGTTTGTTCTCAACTAAACAAAAACAAATACAAACCTTTATCAAATTCACAAAAAATCTTAATAACAGGCAATATATATCTACCTCGGGGCTATCGGTTTTTATTGGATTATGTTACGGGTTGTAATATTATGCAAATAAACATGTTAAACCCCTAAAAAAACCTGCCAACCAAAAAACTGTCAACTGCAGTTAAAACACCATTTTCAATAAACGGGTGCCTATTATGATTTGAAAATGTAGCTCAGCTGTTGTTTTTAAATCACCATCATAGGGAAAAATGTTGAATATTAAATTGCAGTATTCAACAAAAAACTGGAAATGTTAATATTTGAGCGGTTGCAAAAAAAGGGAACGACTTTTTTCGTGTTTTTTTTAACACGCCTGGCTTGCCGCACTCAGAATTGAAATAAAGCGTGAGGAAAAATGATTGGGAGGTAAACAGTGACTGATTTTTATTTCTCCTCGTTGTTTCTGATGAATACCTACTAGAAAATGGGTTACGAACGTTACAAGTTATAACCTAACAAAATATTGTACTCTAGGGACACGTTCCATAATAAGTTCACAATATTATAATGTATTTATACTTTGTAGCTGCGATACCTGCTTTTGGATGTTCAAAGTATTTCGGTTTTGTGAAATGTGGAATTTGAATGTATATTGGAAAAAGTTTAATATTACCGAAATGCCGACAATTTTGAAAGTTTTGTCATTTGCGTTGCTTCAGTAAAATCAATAATCTTACAGTTATGTTGATTTTTAGTATCGCAAATCAGATGTCAGTGTAGTAAATTAATCAAACCGTATTATTAATCAACTAGCAAACCGATAAAATTATCAAATTGCCAAAATTAAAATTATTAAGCGCCCTTGATTTGAGTTGATATTTTTAGGGCGCAATAAAATTTATCCAACAATATTATTAGTGTATAACATACTGCGGTTCATAATACCAATTATTTTAATGAGATTTGTGGCTTAAATAAGTCTTCTTTATTGTACATCGCATAATAAATTATGTTATTGTGGGCAATATAGATATAATAAGAGGATTACTTCCATACCTCTCGATCCACTAAATTCGACAACACATTGACCGCAACAATTTTAATATTGTTTAGTCATTGCTTGACAGTGATTGTATTTTAGACTTATTGTAGATTTAATTTATAATTTTAATGTACAGCTGCTCTCTCCACGATAAATTGTAATATATTATTTTGTAACAATAGCTAGAATCATGGGTGCATATCATTAGGTAGGTATACAAAATTTTAAATAGGTAACGTAGATCATGAAAATGTTGCAATTTTTAATTTTGAGCTCTACGTGCGTACTTATCCAAAAATTAATTCGAATACCTATATCACCTTTTCATTAAAAAAACTTTTGTAACATTTAAAATTGTTCATTAACTTTACAAAAGGGTTTTAAATTAATAAAATAATAATAAAATGGAATCGTCATTTCGTCTAAAAAAATACCTTTAAAGCTCTTTGTCTTTAAATATGCTTTCGTATGATCAATCGAGGAGAAGTAAATTATTTTTAAAAAATTAACCAAAAACAACAAAGTCAATCTTAACATTTTATAACGCAATTTAAAGATGATAGGTTTAACAATTTCTATTAATTTTAATGAATATGTTTGAACCCACGTTTTTTATGGAAAATATTATTTTTAGACCGATTTTTGTGTATATTTGGTAGGTATGAGAATAGGTCGTAAAGTATTTTTTACACCTCTAGGTGATTAGGGTGTCCCTATCCAGATTTTTTTTTTTTATTTTTTTTTTTTAATGTTCTATTTTTTTGTTGTCAAATAACTAAATATCAAAAAATACCTATAACCCCAATACCTTCCCATTTTTTAATCGCGATTTAAGTATTTTTGTGTGAAAAAATTTAACCGTCGTTCTTATTTCAAACAGAACGAAATTATTTATGTTGTTGAATGACAGATGGCGCTACGTCCACCTCATCGAACTTTAGTCACCAAACATGGCTAAAGCCATTTCAAGCCACGTTTCAATTCTCAATGGTGGTCTTATACCAGGGTGATACTGAGAATATCTTCCACTCTGGAACGTGTAGCAAATATACCGTATATTATTTTAAATGATTAAATTGTGAAAACACAAATTAATCAAATGTAATTTATCCGCGCACGCGGATTCGCACCCACGACCTCTGGATCGCTAATCGAGAGCTTTGCCCCACGACCTTTGGGTCACGAAATTCCCAAAATGCACATCTTGTTTGCGTTATTCTTTATTCTCTTGGGGTAAGAATAACCTCGTCGAATTTAATGATTCAAAGACCCAATCATGTCTGATAACGTCTAAAAGGGATCGAAATGATAATCTAGTCTCCTTCAACGGAAGCAATCTTCCGAACAGGACCTCCATCCTCCATCGATATGCCTGGTGTAACTAAGTGACCAGCTCAGGTACGGGAGCTACATCGAAACCAAAGTTAAGTTAGCCTCTCAAAAAATGGGCGTACTGCACAGGGACCGCAGATACTACTGCTAATCCTGTACAAATCGCAAGTGCGCCCCACGGTTGAATTTGGCAGCCATCTCTGGTCTGGAGCTACAAAATACCTAAAAAAAATCTTGACTCTGTGCAGAAATGGGTGGTCCGTTTTATAGATTCTTCCATTCTAACAGACGGATTGCAATCTTTAGAGCACAGGCGTCAGGTGGGAATGCTGTCCTTGTTCTACCGGTATTACAATGGAAGATGCTTCGAGAAACTAGTGTCATTGATCCCCTCGGCACCAGTACATAGTCGGGAAACACGCCAAACACTCGCCCAACTTTTGTACACCGTTGACATTAGTAACATGGTCGTTTCTACGACTCGTTCTTGAGTTCAACAGCTCGGCTGTGAAATGATTTGCTGGCCTCTGTGATTCCTCCCTCCTACAACATGGATCTCTTCACGATCCACGTTCACGCCTTCCTTTCCTCAAAAAGACCATCCACACAGCATCTTCAAAGATGACATAGGCCCTGAGAGAAATTATTTTCCTCGGGGCCTCCTGTGCGGAGTTGATGAAAAAAAAAATTCTATGCTTATGACTCCAGCATCACCCAGTGTGATCTTCCACAAAATTATGTTTACAGTCACGGGTTAATATAACACAGGATCTTTAAACAATGGGTCTAATGAATCGTATCGTGTTGTATCGTATCGTGTCGTATGGTGCGTCACGTCCGCTGCCATTCCAAAAATGGACCCTATTTCACTAAAAGCGGTATGAACGCGTCATTACGCTTAATGGTTACCGTGTGCATATGCGCAAGCGGCAACCAAAACGTTATTTGTGAATTGTTGTGATATTTTAGGAAGATAATAGCGCTCATTATAATTTGTTAGCATTAAAATCGCCATTGTAGTAGGTTAATGTTGGGGGAATTCGATGTACCCAGGGAGAGATCGTATGCTCGTATGATCGTATCATCATCGACGATCATCCTATAAGCCGATCATAATCTTCCTTCGACTTGAATAAAAATCTTTATATTGCTGGAACGATACTAGAGAAGGTACAGAGTATTGTATACTTTGGCTGCAATTTAAATGAAAGATGGGATCCTTCGGTTGAAATCTAATGTCGCATTGAGCAAGCTCGTGCAACCTTTATCCCTATAAAAAAGATGTTCTGCAGTCATGATCTCAAACAAATGCGAATTTTCAGATGCTACGTGTTTTCGGTATTATTTTATGGAATGGTAGCATGGACGCTTACTAAAGAACTGATACGGCGACTTGAGGCATTCGAAATATGGATCTTTAGAAGAATACTCAAAATAAGCTGGATGAACAGAGTTACAAATGAAGATGTCATGGTTCGGATGAATAAAGAAAAAAGAGTTATTGAAACAATAAAAATCCGAAAACTTCAATATCTAGGACACGTGATAGACATCCAGAGATGTATGAGATGTTGCATCTCATAATGCAGGGAAAGATTGCCGGAAGACGACGCAATTGAAGAAGGAGAACATCATAGTTGAAATCCTGATAGATACAGTGATTTGGCCAGTCTACTGTAGAGCTGTTCCGGGCAGCAGAAAACAAAGTCCGCATAGCCAACGTCAATGGACAGAGCACGAGAAGAAGAAGAATCTTCCTTCTCACACGTCGTGTATGAAAACGAAAATGACGGAAGATACTAGAAAGTCGAATGTATTTTATCGTATTCGTGAAAAACATTTCGCGAACGTATGTTTATTTCGAATCGTAGAACTATTATGATATTGCGAATTATATATACAAAAACGTACAAAAATTAAGTGCTTCATTTCTTAAAACGCTAACAATGGTAATAAAATTCGAACAGGATAAGGAAGGCATTTAACATTAATTACATACTTACTTATTCGTTCATAATTTTTCCTTAAAAATAGTGTAAAATTATTATTATAAAGTTATTAGTTAGGTTATATTTATAGGTTATATTTATTATGTTAAGTTTATATTTCTTGTCCGGGAAGACTCATTTCTAGATATTTAATGACTTTGCCTTCGAAATTGAAATATCAACGTAATGATATGGTAAAAAATTTCCATAGTCAGTTTTGAATGTTGTAAAATTTGGAAGACTTGAAAAACCCGCGACCTCCAGATTGCTAGTTGAGAGCCATACCCCTCGACAACCGAGGTCGTCAAAATGATAGTCAGCATTATTCCATAAATATTTCTTGAAATAAACGACACTCATAATTTATAACTACCTCATAATAAAATCATATTTCTGTCATTTTTTCTGAAGGGTTTCTGACTTAATTTGCAACTTTAAAATCAACATGCTGAGTTAAAAGTCATTAGGGCCACATTTTCCATTTCAACTACGAATTTTCCATCCAAATTTACTTCCGCCGAGGAAAATTTATCGTAAATTATTCATCCTCGCCGCCCGCCTAGGGTTATATTCGCTTGCATTAAAAATATTACATCTTTACTGTCTGGCATTACATCGTTCAGTACAAATGTAACTAAATCTTTGCGAATTGCGCAGTAAAACGACACGAACACCGAACACTACGATAAAACCAGGAATACTTTTCCAGGCTTACTTAGCTGGGACGTACGGGAAAATACGTTATATGTTTTATACATACATTTGTCTGATCAAAAATTGGATCGAATACCATTTTATGTATCGGTTTGATTTTATGAACAATTTGAATTTATTTAAAACGGTTGTCTTTGCGTCGGTACAGTCTCGAATAGTAAGTAATACGCCATGTTATTCTACCCTTCTTAGTTTTAAAATGCTTTTAAGATTTGAGGGAAAAGCTCCGGCATTTATAATAAGTATTTGACAGTTTGGAGGAAATTTACACGAATAATTTATTTTCCATTTTTAAATTTAGTCCCTTATTTTTATAATTACACGAGTTATTATATGCAACTTTTAAATATTTCTTTTTATATAATTCTTTTTTCCAAGATCTGTGGAATTTACATATGTATCTACATATATCCACCCGAAAATTGATAATAGGTACCTCATTTACGGTAAAAAAATGTTCAACCTGATTGCTAAATTCTTACTTGATTTAAGACCCTGTTGTACCCGCTCAAATAGAAGAAAAAGAAGAAATATGAATATTAGAGGGTACGCGCTAATATTAAAAACCATAATATTTAAGCGAAAATTGTGAAAATGTTTAATAAAACACGAATCGTTTAAAATAGAGCAAAAATCTCGTGGAGAATGTCTAAAACAGCATTTAAAGAAACACTGAATTTTTGCATGTATATTACTTGTAAAATAAGTGAAAAAACGCGTTTATAATAATTTTTGGAACATACTTTGCCATTTTTTTTATCGTGGGAATTTCAAATAATTGCCGTTTTGGCGTGGGGAATGTGGGGAATGCGTGAATACAGTGTCTTCAAGAAAAACATTTATTTTTATAAGAGCTTTAAAACTTTTTAGGAAATCATGTAATAAATCGGTAGAAATACGGGAAGCCGGGCCTTAAACATTACTCTTATTTTTAGAAAGGCTTCAAAATACAAATCAACACAATGTATCGACGTGCATTTATTCCATCAAAACAGTCTGATTTAGCGGAGACATAAATATAAATAAACCGCTATACATTATTTTTACTAATGGCAAGTATTACTTATATTACATATGACGACTCACCGTGAATGGGGATGTTTTATGCAATCATTATGTTATGCAGCCTCAAAGTTTCTGAGATTTTTCTACATGAGAGAGTGCGGTTACTACCCGTTGCTCTACACAACGAACTTTCTTCTGGGCATGCTGGAACTTCACTCCCTGGCGATCAGAAGAGAGGGATATGCCGCCACGCACTTATTTAGTCTATTGCCAGCCTACATTATTTTAACTCGGCTATTTTGAAGTCCGTGAGCCTCTATGTTTCAGATGACTTTCTTAGTGACCGTCATCATAGATTTTTCTATCTATCTACCAGTATGACAAACCTGACAACGGTTCTACCGGTAAGGAATAGTTCATTGCCCCTGAGCTGAATCTCTCTGAATCTATTGATGCTTAAAAGAGACTCTCCTCATTGACGAGATCTTCACCACTAATTAATAGAATAAATAAACACCAATTAATAGTCAGATATTGCTATATTTAAAAAAAAAAATTCTCAATAAATATTTGTTAATATCCTTTTTTGGCAAATAACATTTCATTACGTTTCTTACATAATACAGGGTGCGCCAGAGAAACTTACTTATTTGAAAAAATTCCCGACCGTTGAGTTGGGCAGGTAGAGGGGCGGGAGGGGGCGCATCTGGAGGGGGACGTCCCCAAGTTTGTTTCCCATTCTCGTCGGTTGCCATTATGCTATGGTCTAGAGAGCAGCGGGCCTTCGCCGTCGAGAGCTTCTTTTGTAACGGTCGCTCAGTTGTTGCTACGCAACGTGCCTTTCGCGCTTGCTTCGAAATTCCTCCTCACAGACTCGTTCCTGGCCGTAATTCGATTCTGTCGTGGGTCAACTCATTTCGGGAGTGTGGAAGTGTCGCTAAACCCAGAAATGAATATCAACGGACCAGCAGAACACCGGAAGCTGTGTAAAGAGTGAGGCAGTCAATTCTGCGTTGTCTCCGGCGTTCGGCTCGCGTTAACGAACGTTAGGGACGTGTGGTTTCAGCAAGATGGAGCCACAGCACACACAGCACGAGACTCAATGAATTTGCTGCAACAACATTTCCCCGACCGCCTCATCTCTCTCCGAGGCGATCTCCCATGGCCGGCGCGCTCTCCGGATTTGACTCCATGTGATTTTTTTTAATGGGGTTATTTAAAATCCCTTGTTTATGTCGATCGACCACGGACCATAGATCACCTGAAGAACAACATTCGCGACGCTATTGCCAATATTCCGATTGATATGCTGAGAAGAGTGGACGAGAACTTCAAAAAACGACTAAACCAGTGTATGCGCGATGAGGGTCGCCATTTAAAAGATGCAATTTTTAAGACAGTATGAAAAAAAACTTGGTACATTGTATTTTCAAATAAAAAAATAATTACAACAATAACTACAGTGCTTTTGTTTTTATTGAACTTTCAAATAAGTAAGTTTCTCTGGCACACCCTGTATATTAAACTAAATTTTTGAATTTGATTAAAAAAATATATTTTATTATTAGACAAGTTTGCTACCAGGTAAGGGATTTCGCAAACAGCGGAATACTATTTGCCGTTTTATGTAAGAAATTGCTTTCAATAACTTTCGTAATAATTTAATTCAGCTCACGACGCCTCTGTCGGTGTATGTTTACGACAAATTTTACCACCTGCACTTGTGGGCTGAGCTCGCTCGCAAAAACAAATAATGTGATGAAACGGATTTACCGTAGTACTACCCCCTACCCTTCAAATGCTGGACAAACAGAAAGAGGGAGCGTTGTTCAACAAACTGATGTGAAACAGTCTAGAAGAGTCCTTTGCTGAAAAATTTCTCGGTGTGGATTGGACCTACTAGTATTAAAACTGTAAAAAATCATCTTAATTTTTACCTACATATTTAGTAATTTTTCTTTATATGTAGTTTTTGGAGTGTTAGCATATTTTGAGTTATTACTAGCGAATTTTACCGTTTCGTAAAAATAAGGCTTACGAAAAAAAAAGACATATCGCATCCTTGAATCAACATGATTCCATCTGACATTTTTTGTCAATTTCTCTTCAAAACCAATCTACAATATCTCCAAGATCTATGTTAGTTCGCAGATAGTTATGTAATAAAGAAGACCTTTTTATTTATTTTTAACAAGGTTTAATTTGCAAATTTTACGGGCAGCTTAGTTCTATCTGCTATAGAAAAATATGTTTAAGCTTGGTTTCATTTACTTTATACTTAGAACTCATTCCCTTGGGATAACAAAAATCCATCTGCCAATTATATGATTGAAAATAAATAATGAAATTGCATTTGTAAATAAAAGGTAAGAGGCACAACCTATTGGAATTGAATTAACTTTACGATTAAGAACATTCTATGAAAAAAACATGGCGTTTAGCCAAAAAAAAGCAAATAACCAGATCCTGTTCTGATCTCTGTGTTTAACAGATTTTCAAAGCAACAAGGAACTATCTGTTTTTTATTTAGGTTTTTGATTAAATGCCATGTATTTTATGCTTATTATGATGTTCTTAACAACGTTCTTAAAGAAAATTCAATTAAAAACTTTTTTTAATATTTTTTAGGGATTCAAAATTTCGACCTCAACATCTCAGCTTCATCCAGATTTTAGAAAGAATCCAAAATCATGAGCCGAATATGTAACTTGTGCAATGATGGAGGAGACGATGGAACCGCGACACCTTGTTCCTCGTGGAATGGATATCCCATATTTTTAGCACTTAAGAGAAGCTCTTGTGAATATAAGAACGAGATAGTATAAGGACTTTCTAAGTGTATTTGCTTTGAAACTTATGACAACCATTAACTGAATATATACGTTGTGCGCTTGCTTCTAGTCCATAGGTAGCAGGCACTTAAGATAATGGAGTTTGGATCCGATAATTTGCCATTAATTTTCCAACAAAGTGCAATCGTAAAAAATAAAGTTGATTTAGCATTATCACAGAATAACTATCCTACTAAGCGGAGTCCTAATACTGACTCTGGTAAACGAAATTTAACAAATAATGACCTAATATGAAATTTCAAACAAATAATCAGTTTGTTCAATACTCTTTAATAATAATAATGTTAGTAGTTGAGTGGATAAAAAAGTTCACTTCCCACCCGGGTGTCGAGGGTTCAATTCTCTGTAAGTCCTCCATCATTACACAAACAACATTTAACACTTACATGATGGAAGTAGTAGGAATTTAAATATTGTCAGGTAACCCAAAAAATATTATGTACATTTATTTACCTTTTCAATAGTCTCTAAATTTATATTTAAATCGGACTTATTAATCGGCGTACGGTTGAAATTTAAGAATCCAACTACGAATACATTATTATTACGCCTTACTCAAAAGTTTTGAGGTTGTTTTGAGTCAAAACCACCTTCGTACTTGAAGTTTGTTAAAAAGCTACTTTTGTAATAGAACCGAATTCAACCAAGTAGCCAATAATGCCAAAAGATGGCACCATTTACGTTAACCGGCCGCTGGCAGGTATAAGTGCTATTGGATTTGTAACTTCGTGAATCTTTCCGGGTATTGAGAGATTGATGATAATATGATATTATTATAACCGACAGTTGTGAATACTAAAACCACACGTCTATATAATATTATATATTACGTCATTGCCTCTCCCGGTTACTTTGTCCCGGTGACTAGCTACCACTGGATACGAGGAACCGGTTATTTTGGAATTGGTTCGAATTTATGAAATTGTCTCTCACATTTAAACCGAGCGAAACCGAACCAAAGCCGCCCGCAGTCTATATAACGTCTACTTTATAGACATACAAATAACTAGACGAGAACTTACAGATGAGGGGTAAAAACCAACTATGGCGGGGCGAAGAGAGGAAAGAGACTTGTGATTCGCCAATAAATCAATCTAACAGTATATAGGCACCTCGCACTATAATATCACTATTTAGAACTTGATAGTAAAATCTGCTTTTGAATGAATAGACCTTTTTATATGGGAGCGCGAATTGCATGCCACGGTATGAACAGATGTGTAAAATCCAAATTCGCAAAGTAAGGTTCAGAGTATTATCATAGTGGAATATTTTGTTTCCGTAGACACTTTTAAAAATGTTTCATGATTTACTTGACCCAGTAAACAGCGGCTTTGTGTTTCGCGTCGCTATGTATCTCGATGTTTAAGTATGTGTTTCATAGACATACAGCGTCCGTGCGTAAAATGTACGATGAGAGCACGACACTGGTCCGGACACGCCCAGCCGGTTCCGAAAAATGGTTCCAATGGGAGGGGGAAATAACACGTTTTTTAACACGTAAGGGCATGTCCATATATTTTGTACGTCCGTGGTCTACTCTTTATAACGGCTAGTATATAAGTAACATATTATTACATCTACTATGAATTAACAATTTCGAAATTAGCTATATTCAATATTCATCCAAACAATTGTGTGTAATCTAAATACATGTTCAGTAATAAAATGTTACCACCCCCAAACAAAGGAATCTAGTGTTATTTACATCAAAGGTTCACAACAATAATTTATTACTCGAAAATAGAAAAGGAGCTAACTGAAACTACGGAGATCCTAATCGCAAAGGGGAAAATTTATTGAAATCTCGATTAAGTTATGTTTATTTGGAAACTTTCGGATCAAAATAACGTTGGGATCGATTGTGAAATGGGCTCCTTTATTTCTCTGTGTAGAAATCTTTTGTTTTCGTATCCCCGTATTTTGTTGGATTTTGGTTTAAATGTGCTGCTTCCAGGGATGTTTTTAAAAGGGTAACGATTTTTTTTATCTCTTTGCTGATGATAGTAGTTATTGATAAACCGTAGTCAGGAGAACAAACATGATGTTACAGTCCAAAAAAAAGGCAGTTATTGATTCATAATACGTCTTTGTATTATTTTAATGCTTGAGTTTGAACAAATAATAAAATATTGAATAATATCAAACATAGTTTCAAAACGAGGTATTATATGGAGAATATATAGCACGGTTCGTGAATTTATGGAACTGCAAACGAGCAAACGTATTTTTTTACAAATGTCTAAAAGAGGCTTGTTCCAATTTCATCATATTAAAACTCAAGCGACTTCTAGCTCTCGGAAGAAAAAATAAAATAAACCGATTAAGTAAAGCACGAAGTATTAATAAAACGTTATTATAAACTAAGTGTTACATTTTTTCATTACCGACCTCACAAAAATATACGACATCATTTCAATTACGAAAAATCAGCGTTTTTGAGCGGCACTTTTAAAACCGTTGTAGCGATGGTTCAACCCCCCTAGGGGTGCGATAAAAAACAACTCGTGGGGTGCGAACGGCCTCTAAGTGACAACAATTGGAGGGAAAGTTATGGACCGTGGTAAAAAATTTGATAACTCATCTTGTAAAAATTATTCTGTTTATTTTCCGTCAGCGAAGACCCAATGGGACAGAAGTGGGAGATATTATTAAATTATTATACCCAAACGTTTTATGCGAATGGTGGAATGGTTTATTCATGAAATTTGAGCTGTTTTTATGGCGCCTGAGTATGTTACGACAATTTCTTTATTATATTATCCGCCTACATTATTTTAATGCGACGCATTTGTATGGTACCTGCGTAGGGAAAAACTGAACTATTATGTGAAAATCGCTTTGAAACGAAAAAGACTTTTCGCAATTCCAAAACAATCCTTGAACGAAAAGTACTTATGTATAACTTGCAAACTATAAAATCGGTCCTCCGAAGTGGAAGGCTGAGAGAATGGAACGCAAACCGTTATGTCTTAGAAACATTCTTCATATTTCACATTTATACATCTTATCGTAGATCCCCGTTATTTTGACCTATCTTTTCTTTGAGGCATCGCCGAGGAACCGGTTAAGGGGTGCGGAAGTTGAGTGTGGTTCATGGCTAGACCGAACGTCATGCGCATTCTTGCTGAAACTTATGTATTTCTTTAATCGTATCGTACCTTATTCGGTGTCCACAGATATTTACCAACCTTGCTTTTTCCCATATCTCCCTTTTCCACTTTTTCCCGTCCCACCTTATTCCAATTGGGAATACACTAGTCACACCAACTAAAAGCATGAGCTAAATACCAGTAAGCTATCGCAACAACTGTCAAAATCAGCGACCGTCAAAATCCAATACATATTTTTAACAAAAACAATTACAGGGTATTTTTTAAACAATTTATCAGGCAACCTTAAACCTTTTAAACGGGCTTTAAAATTACCTTACCACCTGCTACGGGTCGGCACTTAGAGACACTTGATTTAGATCCAGAGATGATGTGGGTAGTTAAAACCCGATCCCGAAAAATAAAAATAAATCCCACTCCACGTAAACAAATCGACAGACATCAAGGTCAGCTTCCAATACGGTCATAGACTTCTATTCTGAGCTGATCACTATCCTTTCTCAAAGATGTTGAAGATTAAACAAAATGAATTCATTTTTGAGCGATCAGAGCAACTGACCAACTAAAGAATTTCGTCAAGTTTTAATTTTCATCAACAGATTGTTTGAACTGATAATATGTAATATGATCAGAATAACGTGTCAATTATCACGTGTCGGTGTACTAAACGCCTTCCACAATTTATTAACTTATCAATATATTGTTTCCTTCGATATAAGTATTTCTAACGAAATAGTTATTAAAATTAATCATTGAAGAAGAAGATAATACTGATGAATCTAAACGAAATGTGAACTAGAATAAGACACATAAAAATTAAAAATGTAAAAATAAAATTAATTTAGCATAAACTTCATTTAGTCAGTTAACTGCAGTCAATCCATGAACTGCACGGGAACAAAAATTCTACTTCATAAATCGATCCAGGTTAAAATGGCGAGCGTCGTATGCTGAATTAATTTATGATGATTGATTTCGCTCGAACAGGGCGTCACCGGATATGGTCCGTTTAATTGATAGTGCCTGTATTGTCACCGCCATCTTTTTCCGTCGGCCATTTTGCCGCATTTGCGCGGGAAGCCAACGCTTCCGGTGTAGTAAAACAGTTAATCGTCCTTTTTCCGGTTCCTATCTGCGAGATGGCTTTTTAATTCTGCCAGTGACGGCTTTTAATCGCTTATTAAATTCAGGCTGCCGTTTTTTAATGTCTTTCCTCTGATAACCGTATAATATTGATTGAGAAAGAATGATTTAAAAAAAAAAAAAAACTTTATTTAAAAGATTCAACCTTGTATATCTAAAACTTAGATTGAATAGCACTTTACTGTATGTATCTTTAATATAAAAAACCAACCGGTTTCGATTCAACTTAACTTTCATCATGGTTATATAGAAATCAGATTAAATTAATTGCAGATTTACTGTGTATTTATAGGTAGATAACATTGAAGAAGAAGAGCGAGCAGATGGGTGGGAGCGAGGGGGACATAGGTAAGAAAGAGGGGGATGTGGGTAAGAAAGAGGGGGATGCAGGCAAGAAAGGGGGGGGGACTTAGATAAGAAAGACAGGGGGGGCGGTAGGTAATAAAGTAGATGTAGAGAAGGGGAATATGTTTAAAGTGGGGCTATTTGATAAATCTAATTGTTTCTTTAATAAATTGGTTTATATAACTTTAAGGGGTTTTTAATTTCAAGAGCCGATGAATATCACAAAAATGTAATTTACGAATAATACCTATACTTTCACGTTATATTATTATGAAACTACTTTAAAGGGGATTTAAGATTATAAATTGAATCTTACCAAATAACACAATGGCATTTCGTATTAATTTTGAAAGCCAATTACGTAAATCAGTAGATTAATAGAAAAATAGTTGCGTTGAAAGAATTTTTTTTTTTATTATTAATTTTGGAAAAGTAATGCTATCAATATAATTAATTAATATAACGTCATAATGCCAAAACTAAAATACGAAACCCTTAACTGTTTCAGAAAATAACATACATATAGATTTATTATCATTAATTTTAAAAAAATCAAGCAATTCGATACAAATATTCTTATAATAAATACGGTAAATATTAGTATCCATTTGATAGATAAATCAGAAGTGTTTAAGCGTTTAGCTTTATCTAAAACGTGTAGGTAATCACATAAGATAAATTTCATTGTTTGTTGTTTTTAAATAATGTATACAAATTAGCATAATTATGCAAAAACATCAACTACACTGTAATAACACATTGTGACTTCTCAATATAATATTATAGTAATATCTCTACAACGTTGATAAAACATTCTTTTACTGAATATATTCTGGATATGTACAATATGTCTTACATACATTTTCGCGAAGATTTTTTATTAGAGCAATTCCTGAAAATTATTTCTTGTACGACAATGAAACATAGCCAATTCGAAAACAGGGTTATTCATTTATTTAGATTCTTAATTAGATCCAAGAAATCTTACTTGGCACAATGAATAATTGAAAACCTTTGATTTTCTGAATAATGTTTTATTCAATTCCTCTGTGTGTTTTGATTCAATAGAGTAAAATAGCCGGGCCTCTTTCGTTAGATTTGTTGTTACAAAGAAGATTCCAAGTTAAACAAAGAACAGGCCTAATTATTATTTCTACATGAAGTCCTTTTGCTTTTCCTGAAAGACAACTTTAGTTTAGTTTCCTAGAATTTAATTCCACTTTCAGAAATAAATGTTTATTATTAAAGACTATTTAGTGAATTTCATATAAAAACACATAATAAAACAAGTTTAAGTTGTCTAGTATAAATATGAAAACAAAAACTTTCCTTCGACACGTGTAGATTTAAATTAGTGTCGAAAACGTTTAAAGGTAGGAGTAGAATATTTTCTTTTCACATTTTTTTTTACTTCTCTAATATAAATATAGATATATTCATTGTGTTATCTTGAGCGTTTTTCAAATAATAAATATACACATTTTGATGATTTGCGTATGTGGCAGATCACGTTCGTTGTACATTTTTTTCAAGACTGTGTCCCACTAGTAACTATTTAATTTAATGTTTTATGACGATCGTTAGGCAAATTGCATTTAGTCAGTTAAAGTTAGGCAAATAACTAATTATTATATCAGTAATAAAGCAATAACTGATTAATATAATGTATTATAATGAATAGTTAGTTCAATTATTACAATGAACGTTAGGCAAATTGCATTTAGTCAGTTAAAGTTAGGCAAATAACTAATTATTATATCAGTAATAAAGCAATAACTGATTAATATAATGTATTATAATGAATAGTTAGTTCAATTATTACAATGAACGTTAGGCAAATTGCATTTAGTCAGTTAAAGTTAGGCAAATAACTAATTATTATAGCAGTAATAAAGCAATAACTGATTAATATAATGTATTATAATGAATAGTTAGTTCAATTATTACAATGAACGTTAGGCAAATTGCATTTAGTCAGTTAAAGTTAGGCAAATAATTAATTATTATATCAGTAATAAAGCAATAACTGATTAATATAATGTATTATAATGAATAGTTAGTTCAATTATTACAATGAACGTTAGGCAAATTGCATTTAGTCAGTTAAAGTTAGGCAAATAACTAATTATTATAGCAGTAATAAAGCAATAACTGATTAATATAATGTATTATAATGAATAGTTAGTTCAATTATTACAATGAACGTTAGGCAAATTGCATTTAGTCAGTTAAAGTTAGGCAAATAACTAATTATTATATCAGTAATAAAGCAATAACTGATTAATATAATGTATTATAATGAATAGTTAGTTCAATTATTACAATGAACGTTAGGCAAATTGCGTTTAGTCAGTTAAAGTTAGGCAAACTACCAGTAACTAATTAAGAGTCCTTGAGGTAATTTTTCACAAAAACGGCGCTATACAAGTCAACAAATATTATTTTATTATGATTATTAATATAATGAACGTTTGGAAAATTGCATTAAGTTAGGCAAAATACTAATAACTATTTCATATAATGTTTTATAACGAACGTTAGGCAAATTGCATTTAGTCAGTTAAAGTTATGCAGATTGCATTTACCATCTCTTCAGTCAATATCATGAAAATTATATTTACGATGTATTACAAATAACCGCAATGCTGCCTAAAAATGTACAAATCATTTATATATATATATACAGATAGATAATAATATTATAACGCATCGTACCTAACAGGTTACTTTAGTGTTGTTAATTACTCTCATTGTTTGTTAAATAAATTTATGCACAGGTTTGCTAGCAGGGAACGTAATTGTGCAGCTTTAATTTTTCTGTTGCGATTTGTTTAATTCCACTTTTTATCTGGATATTTTTTATTCATCACAGCTGTTTTCCGTTATCATCATCTCAAAGTGTGTCTTTAAGGAAATATGAACAATTACAGAATTCACAAAAAAAAATCTAACAAAAAAACTGATAACTTCAAGAAATGATGACCGAAAGTAATTTTCTTGCTAAAAACTCAAAAAACTTCCTCCATTATTAATCCTTCTTCCAATATTTTTAAAGGTTGCGTCAAAAATTGCGACAGCCTCTGAAAATGAAACAAACTTAACAGGATTGCTTATTATTTATTATGAAACTAGCTGAACCGGCGAACTTCGTACCGCCTCAGAATCAATAACTGTTGTGTTAACTTATTAGCTGAATTAAATTCAGTTTTTTTTATTAAGTTAAAAATTACACAATGAAGCAATTATCGATGCGCATCTGTCCGTGTTTTGTTTTTGTCAGTATCAGAGATGGCGTTGTGTACCAATTTATATTTTTTGTAATTTTCTTACTTTTCCACTTACTTACGGGAATTGCGTTTCATTTTCTTTATCCGTGTGAGGGAGATATTGTATTCTTCCTTTGGAGGGGTTGATTGTCGCAATAACATTTGACGTTTTTGAATTTTCGGAATTCATTCACTGTTCAATATTGCTGCAGCTCTTTTAAAAGATGAGAATTCGTTCCATACAAAATGTATGAGGAATAGAATTGTCTTCATAATTTTTTTTTCGTGAATTTGTTTGATGTTTTCATAGCTATTCTGCTATTCGGACAGAGAAAAATCCAACAAATCAAAGATCATAAAAATCGGTCCAGCCGTTCTTAAGTTATAAATGGTGTAAATAACCCGTCTTATATATTAAGATAATTTAATAGCATGTGTAAAAACCTTAGTAACTTTTATAATTTAATCGTTGTGTACTTAAGGTAATAACGTAGAATGAAGCTCCTGCGCCTCGCAGCGAATTAATCATTGCATTAACTGATTTTTTCCGGATGTGGTCTCCGCTAAAGCTTTCCTGGTAGAAAAAAAGCGCAATGGAGAGTGCGGCGCGATAAAGTCGTTACGTGG
This sequence comes from Limnephilus lunatus, assembly GCA_917563855.2. Classification (NCBI taxonomy): domain Eukaryota; kingdom Metazoa; phylum Arthropoda; class Insecta; order Trichoptera; family Limnephilidae; genus Limnephilus; species Limnephilus lunatus. Next base: position 58,135,283 of record OU830599.1, read on the forward strand.
TGGGGGCGGGGGGCGTGTAACGGACGAGGCCCGATAAATCACACTGCAAGGGAGGTTTGCACCCCACGAGAACCTTCCCTCAACATTAATTGGCCTTTTTAAAGAGTTTCGTTCAACTTGAGTTATAATAATGATCTTCTGTTCTGTCGGAAGATGTGATATGAAGTTATTAATTACTTATGCGAAAAATCTTCAAAAAAATTTCTGAATTTCTGTAATTATATGCAGACCGTTCAGTGGTTGAGTGGGCATAGCGCTTGGGTCCCACCCGGGCGTCGCATGTTCGATTCCTCGGCTGTCTAAGTCCTCCATCACAACACAAGCAACATACCCCACCCGGCATACTTATCTATCTTTAGAGACCAAATATGAATAGCCAGTTACCTACCAGAAAGCAGCTTTCTCTTTTTCTTTTCTTTCCGCCCTCTTCTACTGTCGTAAGCCCTTCCTAACTTTCCCGTCCAAGGAGGATGCAGTAGTTCCACTGTTTATCAACAGATATAACCATTTGTTAGTAGACATCACCTATCATTTCGACAGGATCACATAATTAAGACCACAAACCGCAAAGAAAAAAAATGGATTAAGCTCAATGAAAGCAAAAAATCAATGACCAAAGAACCATATTTTTATGACATGACTCGATTTCTTTTACAATACCCGAAAGCTAAGACATCGTTTCTTTATTTTTATTCTTATTTTTTTACATTAGCTGTCATATTTGGGGATGCTGTGTGGAGGGTTTTTTAAGGGAAAGAAAGGAGGAGAAGATATGGGAATGAAAAAGGTATGAGGGGTCAGTGTGCCCAGGAGTGACGGAAGTATGAATCTATTCCTCATACTGCCGTGAAAGGCCTCCCTTAATCAGTCTCCTCCGATCCAGCCCGCCACACAGTGGTTGGGCAAACTTATCCGCCACCAAGACCTAGACAAAACTCGCTCCATGAACCCGGGCACTCCCGCTAAATCACCAAACGTAGCGAACCACTTGGGGTGACCTGTGGCAGGGGTGTTGGTTATCCAATAAATGGTTCCCGGGGCGGCGGAACCCATACCCGCCTCCCAAATTGTAAATTATGTTTATAAACACTAGTCTACTAAAATTAAATTCTAAATTGCCTTTTAGTTCCTATATAATTACTGATGTTATTATCGCAAGTTTTCGCTACAAAATAAAATGAACGCTTGACGACGGCGTTTCAAACATTATTCAAAGTCAATTTGAGCCACAAATGATGTCACAGTTTGGTATCTTTGAGTCTAGGCAACTAATGAATACTAAAATTTAATTTACATACACACTTAACTACTTTTACCACCACCAAATTGTGGAGAAGGTCACATTAACAGTAATTGAAGGGTAAAACTTTGGTATAAATACCGGTTTTCACAAAGACAATTATAGTGTTAAGAACCATTTTCATAAGTATATCTGTTTCCATAATATACAAACTAACACTTAAAATTAGCATTAGCATTCTTCATTTTTTCTCTTCACTTAGGTATTCTTTTTCTCATAAGTACAAAATTGTGTATTTATCTAAAGCTTATATGAGGAATTCAATTGTAACACATTTTTTCCTTCATTAAATTATATTTTATATACATAAACAATGTAAAAAAAAATTTATGATATGAACTAAATTTGTCAATTTGACTGGCCTAAAACAGGATACATTCCTAGTTGGCTAGTCAAAGTTTCCACATATGTTTAATTGTATAATTTTTATCTGAAATAAATTTATTATATTATAATTATTATTAAATATTTGAACGCAATAATCGAATCGTCTCCAAGCATCGGATCGTCGTAAAACTAATACTGATTTACATTTTTCTGCATAAGGACCCGTTTTGCAAGTAAAATTATGTTGTGATTCACGACACTTATGTGAAAGTTTTGCAAACTTTATGGTAATTAAAAAGTGAATAATTAATTGTAGTAACTTTGGTCTTACTTCGCTACTATTTTTTTAGAACATACATCTACTACTTCTGAGAAAGTATTGCCAACTGCATGCAATCTAGGTATAAATGCGTAATAACAAAGAAGACAAGTTAAGGCACCATATTCGGGCTTAAAAAGAAGAAGATGGAGAGATACGTACTTACGAATGTTAGAGGAGAGCGCTAATATGTAAAGCGAAAAAATTTCGAAAATGTTTAATAAAACGCGACTCGTTTAAAATAGAGCAAAAATCTCATGGAAGGTATTTTAAGTATCATTAAAAGAAATATTGTGATTTTTTTCAAAACTATAACTTGTAAAATAACTGAAACAAACGTGTTTATAATAATTTTCGGAGCAAGCTTTGCGATTTTTTTCTATCGAGGGAATTTTATATAATTTAAGTTTCGGCGTGGAAAGCGCCTAGATATTATCTTCAAAAATAACATATTTTTTTAAGAGCTCAAAAACTTCAAATGTTTAAGGGAAATACCTAAGAAATCGGTAGAAATTCGGGTAGCGGCGGCTTAATACATAATAAAATTTTGTTAATGGAAATTAGATCAAAATATTTTTTACCTTATATTAAGGAAAAAAGATTTGGTGTGTCCAATATTGTCATCATTGTACAGAGGTTAAATTTTAATGATAATGCACTTATATATCACCCTTTGTTTGAGTACGATGGAAGGATATTACGCCAATCGAAATAAAAATATTGCATGTCTTCTTGCGGTATGTCCGACTAGATGTTCTACTGATTTGCGAATCAGAGTAAAATTATTCTCCTTTAGCTTTTGTATAATTGACAAATGTAATAAATGCCCAGAGTTAAGGACAATCAGGTCAACAGTGAAATGACATTATAAATATAAGTATTAACTTAAATTAAATTGACTGTAATTTCGTTTTGTGACATGATCCGAACACACAGACTCGTTTAACTTCCCTCTTTCACTTTTAAATTCACTAGATAATAATTTCCATTACAATTTCTTTTCGATATTATTAGTAACAGATAGTAGTTATGTCCTTATTAATAAGTGGTTCAAAATAGAGTGAAATAAAATATTTAAAAAAAAACTTCAAATCCTTAAGGGGGGAACTTTTTTTTAAATTTCATAAATTGTTAGTATAACTATTTAAGAATACGTTCTCAAAGTTCTAAATAAAAATTTCAATTCGTTCCAGTATTATGAGGGTGTTTAAGTATGCTTCTCCTCTTAAGTGCCGAATCTCGTCGTAAACTCGAAATGCGTTTTTCTCGAAATTACTTTTTTTGAATTTGTGTGCACTCTAGCTCAGAAAGTTTTTAACCAATCACTTTACAAATTTGCAGATACCTTCTTTAGATAATTACGCTCTATGTGAACCTAAATTCGTAGTAATGTCCAAAGTATTTTTTAATTCCAAAAAAAACGTTAAAAAATGGCAAATATCAAGGTTTCTTGTTTATACACCAGTAAAAATTTATTTTCCATTTTTTTGGAAAAAGTTAGGTTTTCATAGAAGAGACACATATTCTTAGATTGGATTCAAAACCTTATTGATTTGATATAAATACTGTGGCCTCCAGAATGCATACAAATAGCTACGGCTGGTGGTGGCGTTTGGTGGGTATCATCTGATAAATTTCATATTTTCCGAGGAATCGCTTAAAAAAAATCACAATATTTTCTTAAATAGACGTATAAAATAATCTCAAAATTTAATAAATTATATATGTTTCTTCCATGGCAAAAAAAAATCTAAAAAATCTAGTCCTACATGTAATTCCCCCCTTAAAAGAAATATTACAAAAATGTGGTCTTTGTTCAAATAATGGTTGCCTACAAACCATAGAAAGATAGATACCTCGGCTAAGAAAGAACTTCCGGTTAAACCTTAAATATTTCACTTTGGAGGAAGCTTTTTATTCGCCTTTAAAGTTCTATAAATACCTACTCAAGCACTCCCCGTGGATTAATAGCGGGAACTTCCGAAATAATGTGTTTGTTTTTAACGACCCTTATACACGTAGGTTTTACGGTGAAGCTCTGGTTCCCTCGAAATGTTTCGCTAACTTTATAAGAAGTTTGTCAAACCGACCCGAGTCGTAAAAAAGATATTAATTTAATTATCAAGTTAACTACACCTCGCTAAACGTTATTGAACACGATTATGGAATACTGCAAAGATGAAAGAATTCACCGAATTGTTTTACAAATTCACAAAAAGTTTTTTGTAGATTTTTTTCGCTGGAAAAGTTTAGTTTAGAAAAGTTTAGTGGCCTCTCAGGATCACCGATTCGAAATCTGTGACGCTTAATCACAAAAAAACTAATTTGTTGTATTCGAAATATTGAAACGATGCTAAAAATGATTTTACCTCCATACCACCTCGAAATGAAATGAAATGAGATCCCTGAGGCGTATGTATAGTAAAACAATGTATGATCGTTTGATAAATGTGAATATCCGCTATGTAAGGCTGATGAAACAATAATGAGTAAGATTAAGAAAGGGACTCTCAGATGGTTTGGGCATGTAGAGCGAATGGACGAAGAAATTAGTGTAAGAAGAATATATGACGCAAATGTGAATGGTAAATCAAGTCGGGGACGCCCGAGGAAGACATGGCACGATCAAGTGAATCAGATACTTGAGTCGGGCCATGTCAAAAGTCAGAATAATAGAAGAGTATGTATGAGACGACGTATAAATGAGAGCAAGGCAAAGAGTGTGTTCCAAAATCAAGTTGTTTGGCGGTCCGTCCTCTCTGCCTACTCCTGCAGAGAGACGGCATGATGGTTAGTTAGTTAGGAAAGGGAAATAATTTTTAAGGTAGAAGATCTTTCGACAGTTTCGATGAATTCCTTTACATTTGTATTTAATAAACGCTTTATTGTGGAACTTGACCTTAGATGTTCTGAGGAATATTTAAACAAAAAATATTTTGATACCAAACAACTTCAAAAAGTGTTTCCGCTTCTATATTAGTGGTTGTTGAACTTAAATCACATTATATATTTATTCTTAATAAACGATCATAATATTATTCAAATTGAAAATGTATTTACCCGGCGAGCGGTAAATTGGATTCTCTGTTATTAAACTCTTTAAGCTTCGATAGCTTCAATTTTGCGAGTTGAGTCAATAACATTAATATTGTATCAATAGTATTGATACAATATTCGATTTGAATTCGATTAGATTTCTGGTGCTTAATAATAATAAGATAAATCCGTTTGTAGCGCTACTGGGTTCATAAATAATAAATCTTTCCGAAGTAGGGTACATAAATAATCTCTACTATCACTGAAATCATCCGTTTCAATATATGAAGTTCGTATTATTATTTTAAGGAGAATATTTTGTTTATGGGTTATTAATAGAAAATTTTGTTCATTTTTAATGAACTAATTATATCTGTACCTTAAAGGATAAATCACACGTAGCTATAGACTTAGCAATGGATTTAGGTGGTTTATCCTTTAGGGTACAGATTTGTAATGTGCGTTCATAATTAGAAATTTATATTTTTAATGCTAATAATATTGTAACAACAAATAATAATTATTCTGAGAAACTTCAAAGTTTTTAGGTTAGTGTGAAAATTCTAGAATATATAAATTCACTAGTTGTACAATCCAGCGACGCTCAACAATTTTTCGTATTTTTTTCTTGCCCCATTTCTCACAGATAAATGGAAAATTGAGAGTTCCGGAACTCCGTTTTTATAATGACTTGTGACTTATATGCATAACATCAGAACTTACATTTCGAGAGTTTTTTCTTCTTCAGAGTACTGTTTTTTTCTAGTTAATGTATGACACGTGGTGCGGTGAAATTTGAGACAGATTGCTTGTGATTAATGAGACTAAAGTTAGTATCAGACATCAATACCTCATACAGTTTTTACAGTAAAAATCGTTAGCATTTGATTAGATCAAAATCTATTCTCGGCTAAACAGTAATTTCTATTACAAATACACGCTATCAGACTATAGTGAAAATTATTTGAGGTAAATAGTTACTTTGGGAATACTTAGCATCCGAATCAGCTTTAAAAGCCACTGAAGAAAGTTTACCTTCACTAACGTTTAGGTTCAGAGATAGGAGCCTTTACACATATTGGTGAGCTTTTCTTACAGAAAGCAAACCACTCCAAAACAGAAATTACACTTTCTGGCTGTTTGATCTTCATATTAATAGTTCTTTAAAACAATTAATCCTGTTATGCTTTAAGTTTTACCCTGTTATTAGGAAAACTTAAAGATGGTTTTATAGTTTTAAACACGAGCCTTAATTGTCGAATAATCGCTGTCTATTTTTAAAACATAATTCTCAACATGAACATCTTGTGGTTTTTCGTATTCTCTGTTTTATGAAAATGTTTTATTGATTAACATTGTAATGATAAAAATAGTGACAATGAATTCCTTCTTTTTCACCATAAAATAAAGATGTAGAAGATTAATTCTATTGCTGTGCAAAATAAAGAAACGGTTAGTCGATAGACCCTCAGAGGATCAGTTAAAACAAGAAAATCGTATAATTTTTCAATGTAGAGTTTCCAAGTAGATTTTAAAATAACTTTTTGACTTTTTAAAAATTCAGGAAAAATGTTATCTTAAATTATCAATATTTTCATTCTAAATCTCGTGCAAAGCAAAATATATTAGAAAAATTATATTTCGTTCCTACCTACTTAGTCACTAAATGTTGAAATTGTCGATCAAATCAAACGACAGTCTGTATGGTAGTGGGGTTAAGCTCTTGACTATCGATCTGGAGGTTGCGGGTTTAAATTACAGCATGCCCAAGGAAATTTTATTTGATTGATTCACAATTAAGTGATGTCAAATAAAATATTGTTTATTTGAGGCACTTTCCAGAGTGCTTTCTCTCAGTATCTCCCTGGCGTAACACAACATTCAGAATTGAAACGTAGCTTGAAATGGCTTTATCCGTGTTTGGTGACCAGATCTGAATATCCAGGTACTTCCCCACCTTACACTTCACCATCTTCCCCTCCCCAATACCTTCAGTCTAAAACATCAAAAAACAAACCACTTCAAGCAAGACAAGTGATTTGCGGGAGTGCATATGCTGTTTCAATTATTAAAAGATTATTTTAATTTTACTATCCATAAAATTGTTATTGTCGTAAATATTCAACCAGTAGTTAAGCTTTACAATTAAGACAAATTTACAAAATAAAAAAACAAAAGTTATTTTAAGAAATCTACACTCAAATAAATTAAGTCATCAACAAAACCAACGAAACGATACTCTTACTCGAAATAATTTTTATTTGGGTAGTGGTTTAAAATTTTTCCATTCTTGCAAGAAAATTTAAGAAAATATACGAAGCTGAAAACGATTCATAGTTTCTTGAAAACATGTTATCCTTAATTTTGGTTTTCCTTTAGTGGTGTTTTCTAGTCACAAAGAAACGCAGTATCATTACGGGGAAAACCTCCGCCAGCGTCCTTTTCTCGCTGTGCGAAGGCTTTTTCTCAGTCCTGAAAACAGCGCCCTCAGAAGATTAATGACCCAGCTGATAAATAAAAGGTCGGCAGAAACACGTGTCATTTAGGGGGAAATAACCCTATAATAATTGCAGCAGTTTCTTTGTCCTGTGAGGAATTTTGGTGTCAGCATTTTTAGGTTAATTATTTTTCATTTAACATTAGACAATAATTAATTGAATTGAATCTAACAAATATTATAATCAATAATTATCAGCCTGAAACACTCATCTACATTGAAAAAATCTTCCGAGAAAAGATACTGGCCGTCAACGGGAATTGAACCCGTGACCTTCTGATCTACATAGAAAAAATCTTCCGAGAAAAGATACTGGCCGCCAACGGGAATTGAACCCGTGACCTTCTGATTGCCGGTCAGCAGCTCTGACCACTGAGCTATGGCGGCCTATGGCGCCGCCATAGAAGATTTTTTCAATGTAGATGAGTGTTTCAGGCTGATAATTATTGATTATAATATTTGTTATATACCCTTTGTGCTATGCATACAAATCTTGTTTAAACGTTAGTTTATTAATTAAAAATAATAATGAATTGAATCGTTATTATTGTACCTTTGTGATCATTTATCACCTCAAAAAATAAAAGAAACCGAAAAAACAATAAAATCCAAGTCGAAAATAATGTTATTTTATTATAGGCATGTCTGATCGTGATTGATAATTATGACAACTTTCACTACAATTTTGTATCTTCGATAGTAAATTTGACACTCATCTGAATTTTTTTCTTGTTGAGTATGAAAATTATTACATTACGAAACAGTAATAGTTTATATTGTTTTTTATAATGTAATTTATTTATTTGCAAAAACAGTGTTAAAACCAATACATTGCAAAAGCGGTATATACATTATAGATACATTTACATTTGATGAAGTTGTTGACGCAAACATACATACCTTTCCCTATATATACCTTTACATTTCTGCCCATCGTATTTACCCACAAAAACCTTTCTTGAGCTGACGACAATACGCGGGCTAGTGAACAAAATGACAATAATAATTTATGTCAGTCTATTGTACTGTGACCTTGTTCCCTCATGACCGCTCATGACCATCATAGTAGACTTGTGCAGGAATTCTCTTGTTTTCTCAAGTGCTTGTGCAGTGATTGCCGCTAGTGGTGTCCCTCAGGACCGTGAGATCACCAAGACGAAGGATTTATCATCACAGTCGAACAACGTTGGGTGAGTCGGATCCTGTCCAATTCCACATTACTATCCCGTATATTTGTGTCAACATCAAAGTCCACAAAACAAATTTGAATGCAGTCCACTCTTTGAATCGCATTAAATCTAGATTTAATTATTTATTTGCTTTTATTGATTTAATATATTATTGATACAGAAGTTGACATATCAAATCACCATAGAGTGCGAGATGAAAATAGTAGTTCAGTAATAATTGAATTCAGTGTTATGTAAATTAGTAATCGGTTAAAAATATTCCGAAAGGACTATACATTTATTGCAAAATTTAGTCAAAACGTAAGAAAACACACCAAATTAGTACCAATAAATTAAAAACATTTGAATACACCATTATTGCTTAAAATAAATAATATATTTGTGTACCGATACGTAACCTCTATTTCCAGTTAAATGTTTTTAACCTTCACTACATTATAACTATATAAATGAGTTTTAGGTTTCACTCTGAAAGCTGTTAAATTCGTAGAATTTTGAATGCTTTGATCACAGATAGGAGTTTAATCAAATATTTAGTGTCCGCTACTTTGAAAGCATGATCACCAAACTTTCATTATCAGAATATAGTTTTGGTTCCTCCAACATTTGAACAACTAATTACAATGTTGATCAATGATTTTCATAAATTGGTATTCTCCGAAATGCATGTAATTCAGAATAGTTCTGTCGGATGGACTTTTCCATTATTCGCTTTATATGTTACCCTGCACCATTTGAACATCAAGCATTTAATTTGAATATATATTATTTCACCAAATTAAAAAGTATTCTTTTTTTAAATACGGTGAAACATTCTGTTTATTTATTTACTAGCTGGTCCCCGGCATGCGTTGCAATGCTATTCAAAGAAATAAATTGACTCCCACTACGTGCGCCTCCGTTCCCTTCCACCTTCCCTCGTCTCTTTTCTCTCCGCGAAACTCACCTCCCCAATCCCCTTCCCCTTGACTTTCCTCTCTGCCGCTAACATATATGAAATACGCACATTTTACAAATTTCATAACGTTAGAGCTTACCATTGTATATCGATTATATGTTATTCTGTTAAATGAGCTATATTATTGTAAAGTTTGAAAGAGAAACAAACACACATACATCCATACAAACTTTCGCGTTTGTAATATTAGTAAGATTTATTTATTGATTAACGCCCCTTTTCAGGGCTTTTACTGCGGGTTTAAAGAGTAAAAGTATATTCGAGAAAATGAATGTTATGACGTTTCGATGACCCAACACACATTGGCAAGAATAAAGATAGAACTTTTGGATAAGTATTTTAATTTTTAAAACATAAATGTTTCAATAAAATTGTGTGTATTTTTTGGAAAGAGTCTTTGTAAAAAAAAAAAACACTAATTCGCCTCATTCATAATACGTATATTTTATTGAAATAATTGCAAAAAGAAACAACTTTTAACGTCGGAGGAGATTCAAAACAATACATGTATCTAATTTGTAGTTTTTCTAAAATTTATGTACCCGTAATTTCAGGTTTCATTTGACACCGTGTTTTAAAATTTAATACATTTATCCGAATGACAGTGGTAGGCAATGCTGCCAACCGTACAAGTTTTTATACATATGTATATGGTCAATGTTATTAATGAGGCTGTATTAAACAGTGTTTATACTCTTAATACATTATTGTTACATAAATTTAAAACAACAAACCTAAAAACCTATTTTATATAAAATAGGTTCATAGGTTGATTTACTTACATCACTTACATCACTTAAATACTGTTGGTATTTCCGACAAATGTCACATCGTAATACTAACAAGATTAAACTAGGCGTCAGTTCTAACGTCAAATTCAGCTTTAATTTTTTTTTCCAAATAGTATGCATTTTTATTGTAGTAAAGTTTATTTCAATAATTTATGCGTATTAGTTCCAATTTACATTTAAGTACATGTATTTTGATGTTATTGATGTGACAAATAATTATAAAGCCTTTAATTTGTGTTGGGTTTATAAATTAATCGATTTCACTTAATACTAATGCTACGAAACTATGGACAGGTCCCTAACTTTGATTCTTACATACGTACCGGGAATAATTTTTTTTCAATTTTTCCATAATTTATCGCCCTTAATGCCGAATGATTTATGCCGGTTAAAATATCTTTGTAACTTTCATTTCAATTTATCATATTCGCATTTGTCCCCAAAGTTTACAAAGTAACTTTTCATATTTTTAGATTTCTCTACCTGATTTGTGTCGGGCTTGATATTCCTAAGATCCGTGTTTTTACACTTAATTCATTACTTAAACATAGATCATAATAACTTTTGATGATAAATCTTTTATTGTTCACAGGGATATAATGAAAACGCATATTTATTTAGGTAAGTAATTATTTTTAAAATTTCCTGATATTGAAATGACGTCGCGCATTTTGTAATTGATAAATCTTTTTTGTAAAGGAATACGCAGTGTCATCATACACAATGTGTGACGCATAAGAGCGTGTAAAAAGTGATCGGTTATGGCCTAGGAAGATTCAGTTACTTGTATTGGGTCTTGTGAATAGATGGAATGATGTGATAGTATAAGACAATGCATTATGTAAGTACGTGATTGAAGTAAGGAGTGTTAGCTGAAAGATAATTATAATGTATAGATATACTATATAAAGATAGGGGCCTGCATGGAATCCATAAATCAGAAAATATTGTTATTGCTGAAAAAGAATGGCCTTAAATCAGTGAATACATATGTAGATAATACGCTCGAGAAATGACTTCCATGTAGACTTGAATGGTAACATGGAACCCTGTTGTTCTAGCAAATTTAGCAAGCGATCTGTCTCTCTTACACTACTTACTCGACGTAGTTTATCGCCATCACAAGTGATCGAAATGAAAATTTCATAATTTGGAATTTAAGGGATGAACACCCTGCCTTTTTTGGAATATGAAACATATACACATCACATTCCTTTTCCTTGTTTCCACATTCCGTGTTTTTTCTTTATTCTATGCCTAGAATAGATTTACAATCTTTTAGAAGATGAAATTGTGTATGCTTTATTTTTCTTCTTTAATACCATATTATAAATTCAATAAATAATCTGCTTTGCTGACAGCTTATCCATTCGAATTAATTTCTATATTCCAGATGTGATTATGAAAATTAATTTTACCAACAACTTTGCAGGACTTTTAATTCTGCTTCACCAAAGTCTTTTATTTAAAAAAAACTGTAGGTGTTTAATAATTTGATGAATATTCAAAAGCTTTCTCGAGAATTTTTAATTCTAGCGGTATTGGCGAAATACTGCCTTATCATAATATTTTCAGAAAAATGAATTTTAAATAATTCATTTTGTGGTCTTAAAATTTAATAAATTATTCGCATATTTTTTAACTTTTTCACTTTTGCCAAAGCTAGTTTTCAAGGGGGATTACTCTTTCTTCAGCTGCTGCAGACACATCCGTTGTAATATTTTTTGTCTTTTTTGGTACTTAGCAAGTGGATTTTAACGAGCTTAATTATAATTCGTGAAATTTAAACTTACATTTATCTTTAAATTAGCGGTAATTTGGTGATCACATATTTTCTTGAAATTAGCTTGTTTTTAAAACGACTTGTATTTCCCTAGAAGCCATCATCCAGAAGCAGAAATCGAAAAGTTGTTTGAACTGGTTTTACCCTTGTTTACTCGCCAGAATCGAGCAGATAGGTACTTTCCAACCTATCTATTTATTTTTACCATCACCTTCCTCTCTCAACTTCATTCGAACACTATTTACCTCGATTTGGTTATTTCTACCATAGTCCCACTGGCTACTGGTCAATGGGTACCTATCCTGTTTCATAATTCCAAAACAAATAAAAATTCTTAATAACAAATGCTCTAATTGCTTAATCTAAGAAATTAATCGAATTCTTAGTAAAGGTGTATTAGAAGGCTTTATCTTGTAAAAAATATAAAACGACGTACCAAGGCACTAAAGTTTGGATTAATATTGTTATGGTTTTGAGAAAATTGGACGATAAAGGCTAATTTAATGTACCCAAAGAGGAATTTCCTAGCAAGTATTATTGAAGGAATGCTTATTCAAGGAATGTTTTCATAATAATTTATGGAGCCACGCCAGAGTGGCTTATTAATAGTGCATAGAAAAAATATGGATATGACAAGTCTCAGATAAAATAAGACATCCCTCCATAAAAGCTTTTAAGAAACCCTTCAAATAAGACACGTGTTGTTTAGGTTATTTTAGTGCATATTTAGGGAGTTCCGAGCTTAACCCTGTGGGGACTTAGAATTTAAGTTATCTTGTTAGAACATCATATTCATTCATTTAAGTACTTTATTTTTCGTATCAATTATTTAGTTATCATTGTATGAAATATTTGATATATCTTTTCTCAAAAGATATTCTGAACAAATTCGCAAAAAAATCATATATATTTTTTTACAAATCCAATCCGAATACTTAAATATTGACCTCATCATAACGTCTCATAAACATTGGAATTCCGGCATATTAACAACCAAAAAGTAATTTATTTTTACCATTTTGTCATAATATTTACAAATTGGAGTTCATCCAAAAAAATCACTTCAGTGTTGTGAAAGAATGAAAAAATGTTTAGAGAATTTTTAGAAGCATATAAAATTAAAATAAAAGAAAAACCAAAATCTCTGATATTTTTAATGAAACTTCGTCTAATTTAAGTCAGTAAAATTATTTTAAAAACTGGTTTATCTTATTTTTGCAGCTTGCAAGACCAATGTCATTTTAAAATAACATTATGATAAATCTGTTGGTAATTAATTTTATAAAGCATTATTTAATCTATCTGTAAGAAATATTTGTTAAGGATTCTAAACTCGTCACGATGATATTTTCCTCATAAATGATGACGAAAAACTGAAACGAATATTTTACATAATTACAATTTATTATGTGAGGAACAGTTTTTCAAAAAATATTTTAAGATCTTCAGGTGATTTGCCAAAAAATGTTGGAATTCAAATAATAAACAAAAATATTATTAAATCGAGATGTGTTTTGAAATACAATCATACACTAAACAATACCTCTGCAGTTAACTCGACCAAATGAAGACCATATGTCATTCCAGGTTAAACTGTAGTCGGAGCATTTGCGACAGTGTTCTAACTTTGTTAAAAAACGGTTGTAATATTTTGTAGCATAATACAGGCCTGCTCTCATTTAATTCATAATTTATGAAGGACTGAGATTTATCACTAGAGTTATAACTTAATCCCGAGCCCATAGCGTACGTTTTATGACAGATAAATGTACATGTTTTTTTTTCAAAGGTACTTTTCTTAAGCCTCACGTAGCTAAGAAGAAGCAAAGAACGATTTATGGAATGGAATAAGTACCAACAGATATCATGTTTTAGTGTAAAACGTTATTTATTGCATCGTTTGAATAATTTCTGAATAAAAATAGCGTTTTATTTTCATAATGTGTAAATTGGAAATCTTTGAATGAAATATAGACCCGACACATTTTTTGGTTTGTATGGGATTTTTTGGTTTAAAAATGTCGATATAAGATATTGTATCATTGAGATTACATAAATATTAATGTATCTTGCCAATAATCTTCTACATTTTGATGAGAGGAAAATCGATTTACTCTAAATATACATACTTAAAATGACAAGAAGGTATTTAATTTTTAAATTCCGTCATGAATAATAGTATACGTATATTACACGTGCTAGCTCTTGTCCAGATTTCAACCATTTTAATTGCTCATTAAAATGTTTGCTTACCGGAGAAACGAAATCAAACTTTGACTTATTACTCTGAAGCCTGTTTGTTAGTTTTTATTTTTATTTTCTTAAAATTTTATTTGACTTTCTCCTTTCTAGGATGTCATCTAGGACCTCACCTTCGATTTAAAGTTTGGAGAAAGGAATGTTAAATTATATTTATTTGATATAAATGACAATAAATTAAATTAAATTACCCGACTTTGTTTAAATCACCTTTGTTTTAATTCTTTGTATCTTACGAAGAAACCTGTGGTTTTTAAACATGTTGATATTTATTATTATACATGTTGATATGCGTTATTATGCCACTTAATAGAGAAATTGTTTCTCCCTGCGTGTCCTTTCCCATTCGTCCCGTTCCCCTTCCTCTCCTGCATCCCCTTCCCCTCACGCGTTCCCACACCGCCTTCTCCACATTCCCCCTCCCCACCCTCCTCTTCCGCTTCCACCATCCCGCGAACCCCCCTCCCGAGTTCTCCTCCCCCCTCCCGTATTCCTTACATTCAGTTCTGGTACATTCAGTTTTCAAACAGCTCGCGTACCTCCTATTGTATTTTTTATACAAATTTCATGATGCTAGAACTCACTATTGTTCAAACCATCGCGGACAAGCGCAAATTAAATCCCCAAAGCTTCATCGCAAACGGATCAATGGTTTAACAACATACTCATATACTTATATACACATACCCAGAAGCAAGTATATTTTGATTTTTATATAATAATAATATTTCTTATAATGATGACGCGAAGTTATTTTACAATTTATTATGGTGGATGTATTTTAATGTTTTTAGAGAGAATATTATGTTTATTTGAAAAACTAGCTGGGTTACCCAGCTTCGCTCAGGACAATAAGATAGTGTTCTGGAATGTTGCACAATGATGTTCCCGATTTCCTATTCCTGATCATTCCACTCCTTCCACAACTTTCTACAGCTCTACGGAACCTTCTAGAACTTTCCGGAAGACTGTTCTAGAAATTTCAAGAGGGCGAAATTTTCAGCCCTTATATCTTTAAAAGCACGGCCTTTAGGTAAAAACGGATACCATTATTCCCTAGGGGGGATAGAGATCTACCACACCATATAACTCCCTTGATCGAACCGGGACTCGTTTCTGAGTTTTTGCGAGCTGCACGTTTTTTGGACTTTCTTTTATAATACATGCCATATTCAGATAAATAAAATGTTACTCCTTACATGTCCTTTCCCGTGCGTTCCCCTCCAGCGTTCCACTTCCACATTTCCCGCCACCGCTCTACCGCTCCCCCGTCCCGCCAACCCTCCTGGCACTGCATTTCTTGACTCCTCTCCCGCGCGGCCCGTAGCCGAAACTTTTTTCTAATACTAACAATTTTAATCGTGATATCTTTCTAATTAAATATCCGAATTGAAAAATTCAAAAAGTTAAATAAAGGTATTGAAGCTGTCTTGAATATGAAGTAATTTATTTTGATAAGGATTAAAACCAAGATACAAATAAAGAGCCTTTTCAAGCGGCGACATATTAATTAAAATTTTAAAATAAAAGAATACTTATTGTGGCATAACCATAATAGTTAGACATATGCTGTGGCGACCTTTTTTGTAAATAATGATGTGTTCTATAAAGTCGTTGTACATTATTTTATTCTATCATCAATAGTTTTCGCAGCGCACGCGATTTAAAGAATATTTTAGGTAATTTTTTTACACCCTGGGTTACAATATTGAAGTTTTAGTAAGGATGCCTATTTTTTTTTAAATATAATATAGCCTATGTCACCCAGGGATAGTGTAGCTTCCCAACAGCGAAAGAATTTTTCAAATCGGTTCAGTAGTTTCGGAGCCTATTCGATGCAAACAAACACACAAACAAACAAACAAATATTACCTCTTAATATAGTGTGTTAGATTAAGACTACCTACAACTTGTAAGTTGAAAGTTAGATTTGAATCAAAAAGGGAAAACAAACTGAATTCGTTCTATATCTCATAATTCTAGGCCATAATGAGTTAATTCCACTTGATTTTATTGGTGATATTGTCTGTTATATGAATATTCTACGCCGTAAATATTTTCTAAATTTATAATACATAAGTAGTAATCTACGATTTCTTCTTCGTTAGAAAGAACTGGTAGTTTCATTTCGATGCCGAGTATAGACAATAGTCTTTTTTCATAAAGCATAGTTGTTTTTTTATAAGTAATATTGACATAATGTGTAATTGTTATTGAGCAACACTCCGCATCGAGCATAAAATATGTACTACTATTAGTGTATGATTTTTGCTGGCAATACCTGTTGTTTCTTTAATTAAATCAAACCTTTAAATATGTGGAGTTAGTACAAGATTTATGGTATTTTTCCCTGAATTATTACTGAGTCGAACATAAATAACCTTTAGAAGAGATAGATTTTTTGTAATCCTTTCAAGATGAGAATGGACAAGAAAATTATTGCTTCAAATAATTTTTTAAAGATAAAAATGTGTACTCTTTTTAAGGTCTTTGCGGGAAAGAATTCACATGAAAATTAATTCTTTTCATCACTTTTTTGAGACAAAAAACCCAGGTTGGTTATAACAAAGGATTTACTTCAAAATGTCTCTGATTTAAAAAAATCTATGATATAATAATATTTTATCTTGTTACCTCGCACTACACCTTATTTCATCATCCTTTTCATTCTGTGAACCGAATAAATATCTAATTCTGTGTTTGGTGCTACGGTTGACTGGACATCTCTTGTCCCACAATCAACAAGGATATAATATATCACTTAGGAAACAAGACGAGAAGAGAGATAAATAAAGGATAAGACGGAAATCTTCAGTTCAAGGAGTATTGTCGGGCGGAAGGGAGCGAATGGTGTTACGGTTAAACCAAGAATAAAACGAAAAGAAATAAAGCAAACTTACACTCGATATCTGTAACAAAAGAGCCAGCTTTGCAGGCACAAACACAATTATAATAAAGTAATAGTTAAATTAAATGAATCCTTTTTAGAAATTTCGTTTCTCATTTGATACCTACCTGAAAAACTACCAGAAAATATTTACCCGGCGTCGCTCAGGAGAACATCCGAGAGTGTTCTGGAATATTCCACAATGATGTTCCCGATTTCTTATTCTCAAAAATTCCACGATGTACTCCACCACTCCTTGTAGAACTTTCAAGGGTTCTATAAAACCTTCTAGAACTTTTCGGAAGACTGTTCTAGAAATTTCAAGAGGGCGAAACGTCCAGCCTTAATATCTTCAAAAGCACGCCCTTTAGATAAATACGGGAACCGTCGTCCTGGTGAGGGGATAGAGATCTACCATACCATATAACTCATTTGATCGTACCAGGACTCGTTTCTGAGTTTTTGCGGGCCGCACGTTTTTTTGGACTTTCTTGTATATCTAATAAATCTTTATTAATTATTGTTTTTATTTGATAAAAAAATGTTTAAGACAAGATTTTTATGCATATCACAAAGAGTAACAATTATTGTAAGTAATAATTATTAGCCCGAAACACTCATCCACATTGAAAAAATCTCCCGAGAAAATATACATGCCGCCTACAGGACTCGAGTCCCGAGTCGGAAGAACAAGTTGGTAGGTGCGTCCAAAACGTGGTTTAATATTATTAGGTAGTATTATGATTAAAACGGGTAAATAACTTTTTCCACAAGTTTCTTTTGACCCAACTGATTTGAACATGCGATGATCAAATAAAAAAATATTCTGATGTGTGGCATCATTGCCGTCATATTGGCGCCCTACGTGTGAACAGGAGTTTGAATTTTTAATTTGAGGAGTTTGGTATATTTTAAATGTTTGACACCAATTCATTATTTTGTAGCACTTTAATGGTCTCGTGATCAAAAAAATCCTGTCCTCCAACACTCCAAACCGGTGAAGTGCACTTAAAATTTCAGTACAAACTTAAATTAAATTAAGTCAAAGTTCACCAACAACAAAGAACATACTCTAACTCGGTGGCTTTCACCATCGAGGGTATAGAGGATGGAACCTAACACAACTCTGTCCGCAACCCACTTCTTACTTCACCTACACTGTGCCTTCTGTCTTTACAATTCTTGACATAACTCGATCCAACTCAAATATTTGATATAATTGTTCGTGCTAAGTCTTCCTGGAGGGTCCACAGCATCTTCTTCTATCCACTTTTGCATTAAATATGTTTTTTATGCACTTTCTCCATCCGTCTATGTTAGACGTTTAAGCGATCTAAGCATCCCATTATTTCTCACACATGTCGCTGACATCGGCCTCTCATTGAATACATCGAATCTCCTTATTCATTGCAGTGATTATATCATGGATATATTTTATTTTATTTTTTAATTAATAACGGATAACTTTGTATAAACCACTTTTTAATAAACAATATCGACACGTTTCAATGTTATCTTCTTCAGGATATGTTAATAAAAAAGAAAAATAAATGACAAACAAGTATAAACAAATTAGAATAAACTATAACTTAGACGAAATATTAAAGAGTAGAGGTGATTAAATGCTTAAAAATCATAAAAATAGTTATACAAAATTAAATATAAAAATTATTTAAAGAAAAATAAAATAGCATTTAGATAATAAATAACTTTTAAGAACAAATAATTAGTCTAAATCAAAAAATAAATAATTATTGTAAGTATTAATGAGAAAATAAATTTAAAAAATGGCTATTTTAAAAAAAATGTTTGGTTATTTATAATATTTAAATAACTATTAATGCTTTTTCTAATTTCTAAAATTTCTAAATTTTATTTTATTTATTTAAACACCCATAGGGCTTTTAAATATATTGCAGTACATGTGTTTTTTTTTTAATTACATTGAAAATAATGAGTTTAAAAAAACAGGTAACATAATATATGTTAAAAACTAAATATAGGTTAAATAAAATATAAGCGTTAACAAAATATAGGTAACATTAAATATAATAAACAAAATATAGTCCATAAAATATAGGAGTTGACACAAAGTAGGTCCCTAATGTTTAAAATTGTTGACATTAGTTTATGGGATAGGTAGAAATACATAGTTGGCACATATTGCGTTCGAAGTTTGCTAAGTTCAAATTATTGTCAAATACATCCATATTGTTTAAGTATTTGTTACCAAGACTATGTATGTAAACGTTGTATTGGAGAATGCAAATCATAGTTGTAACGACATGTGCGTATATAAAATGTTAATGTTTTTATATGTATTCGTATAGGTACATGTAGATTTATTAATTACAGGAGTTCACAACAGTCGAATTTCAAGTTTAATAATTTTAATAAAAAGGTTAGGTCGTTATATATATTACACATATATAACACAATTCCTAATTTCTTCTGAATTCAGTCGACTTACATCCTTCTTCAATCAATTCCAAGTAATTTGATTCATCACGAATATAATTTCAAATATTCTACTCATTGTGAGGTGACATAAAATTTTTGTTAGAGGAGTCTACGATATATTTTCTTTTTTTACGCGTCAAATCCTCTCCAAACAACACAATACAACTGATTTAATGTTGACAATACTAATTTATGCCGAGAAAATACATTAAAACGTCGATACCTAAGTTTAGGATTCAATCTGTCATTGGCTCGTAGGCGCGCTGTTGATTCTTTCCGGGAAAAGTTGCCTTGAGTGACGTTCTCGGCGGGGGAAACTAATTGACATTGTTAAGTGTGAACGGGCGCTAAGAGGGGGGAAAGTTCAACTCGAAAGGAAAATACGTGAAAAATTCCAGTCGCGATTTGCCACAGAGAGCCGGAAATTGAAAAAAAAACCATTGTTGAAAATAAGTGAATTGGAAAATACGCGATAAAAACGTCGATGAGTGGTTGTAAGCCTTACGTTGGTTAAAAAGTGAAGATTATTTTTTTTGTAAGCATCGAAAATTACGACAGTGGGATGTTGGTTTCCAAGATATTTCAGATCGTATTCAGAGATCTTTGAGAAATTTAATTTATTTACGTAACATCTATCACCTTTCCCACCTAGAAACCTGGTGATTTCTTCACTTTTGGGCCTAAGACACTGGATGGAGATGGTAGAAGATACTGAGTAGTGAAAGAGCTTCATTGAGGTGGCGAGGACTCTTTAAGGGTGTAAGCGCCGATTAAGGTGATAATTATTCTTTCCATTTAAAATCGAGGAAGCTTATTTGAAAACTACTTACATCAAATATATTTATGCCACTCGTGCTATGTCATGTTGTGTAACCGTATAGCTTAAAGAATCATTCAACAAATTTACTGCACATATTTGTCTAAACTTAAGACTTTAAAGCATCCATATACACATCGACGTTACACCCTTTGATGTTTTCCTCTACTTCCCTTTTTGTCTTTATGTAAATATTAAGATTCTCATTGGGACATTTAAAGAATATGATAACATTGAGAATTTAAAATAAAATGTATCATTTGACAGTACCATTCTTTGTCGCTTGAGAAGATATGATAAATATTACGTGTATATTAAAATACTTGATTCAATTAAGTTTTTATTATCAAATTTTCAGAAACGGCTTCATAACATAACATCGTGGGTCCTAAAAGAGCGTCGTGACATTGTTCTAAAATTATTTTTTGGGGAATTAGGTTCCTTTGGATCATGACGATTAGTATGAAACGCCGAAAGATTGTTTTATTGTATGAATTTAGATAAATAAATCAATTTCAATATATTCCCATACATTTCCATTTCCAAACCAGTGATTTGTGCATCAAAATTAGTAACTACAAAAATACAAATATATCACCTGATCCCATTGAACTCTATCATCGTTTTGAAACTACATTAATTTTTCTACATTAATGTGTATTCATGTTCACTTAAAAAAGCGTTATTGGGTATTACGAGGTAATAACTGGACAAAACCAGAAATATGTCATTTTTAAATAAAATTTTAGCCGTAATGAATCTTTTCCACAAAAAAGTATTATAAATTGATATCGATAGATTGTTCATTTATCTGGTGAAGTGATTTTTTATGTGTATTTAATTTATTTTTATTTTTATGTGAATCAAAGTGATGTTTTAAACTATTAAAAAATATGTTTATTTTTAGCATAATAAGGTTATACCTACAGGATCGTTAGCAGATTTGTTAAATTTTCAAAATAAATTTTGTATTATACAACACACATTTCAAATCATAATATAATCATGCAGTAAAATAAATCAATAAATTTTCTGGGAAAGCTATGTTTCAGAATTTATATTTTAGTTTAAATAAAATCATTTAAAAAAAGATCTGCACACGTGTTTTGTGGCGAAAATACTTCAGTTTATCTATTTATTTACAATTTTACAAACTAATAAATTGATTTTTATGTATTGAAGACATTATTTAAAAAATTATAAATATACTTATGATGAAAAAGTACGTAATTTTATTAATTTTATCATCACGTCTTCAGCATTTTTTAATGTAGGTATAAATTAAAGCAAATTTTGAATGAAATAAAATCAATATTGAGTTATAATTTTTAAATTCTGGTACGGATAATAATTAATCTTTTTCACTGAAACCGCCCTGTAAGAACATCTTTCGACGAAATTTGAATTCTCGGTCGCTGTCTGGTTAAAGGCCCTTAAGTGATATTTTGTAAAATTTCAGAGACCGGAAAAAAAAGTTTGTGATTTATAAAAATTATTAATGGTTCTATTAAAAGACATACATTTTATGACAACCATTTTTTTTATAAATGAAAAGAACACATAATTAAGAATATAAAAAAAAAAAATCGAAAATAACCTAAATTTTTTAAATAACACTCACAGCAAAATGTCATTAACGCCCTTTCGGTTTAGGACCCTTGATATGTAAGAACCATATTTCAATGGCGTCGTGAACCTAAGCACTTTGCAAAAGTATAGAAGGTAAAGACAAATTACGAATCACATGCTGCAAACAAAATAAGAAAAAGGTTTTAAAAAACACCCTGTGTACTTTCTGTTCGCTTTCGATTCTTTGTTTATTTCTAGACATCGGGAAAAGAAATTTCATTCCGTGAAAAATGAGTTATTCTGGCGAATGTTTTACGCCGCTTTATGCAATCAAATGGAAAGGGGTTATTTGAAATGTGAAAAATGTTCGCGAAAAAACAGAGTAAAACGCCAATGAAATAATGGCGCGATTTCTTTCCGGAACATTTTCCATGTTTTGCAAACAGAAAGATCAAAATTTTATTTTCAATCCCTAAAAGCACTTGATTGGAATGTACCTCACCATTGTACCGTGCAACCTTCGGTATCTTTTTATGAAATGTTTCGTGAAAACGAGGATGTTGAAAATTGAAAACTCTTATTTTTACAACCAGCCGACCCGGCGAACTTCGTACCGTAACAAATTAATAACTGTTGTGTTAACTTATTAGCTGAATTAAATTCAGTTTTTTTTTAAGTTAAAAATTACAAAATGAAGCAATTATCGATGTGCAACTGTCCGTGTTTTGATTATGTCAGTATCAGAGATGGCATTGTGTGCGTATTTATATTTTTGGGATTTTCTTACTTTTCTATTTACTTACGGGAATTGCGTTTCATTTTCTTAATACGTGTGAGGGAGATTTATTATAATCATTGTACTTTTCCCTTGGAGGGGTGCAGACATACTTCACCGTTTGTCCCATTTTCAACTGTTGACATTTAGTTTGTAAGAAAAAGGGGCAACATTATATTATGTTTAAGAACAAAAGCAAAACAATAAGCGCATTGAAATTTGACGTTTTTTGTATTTTTCGAATTCACTCACCACTATTCAATATTGTCCTCGTCGCAATATTGCCGCAGCTCTTTCAAAATATGATAATTCGTTCCATTCAAAATGAATGAGGAAAATAATTTTATTAATAATTTTTTTTTTTGTGAATTTTTCCTATGTTTTAATAGCTATTGTGCTATTCGGGACGGAGATAAATCCAAAAAATTGAAGATCATAAAAATCGATCCAGCCGTTTTTGAGTGATAAATGGTGTAAAATTCCGACTTTGTTTTACATATTAAGATATGGGCACCGTTCTCTGTCTCATGTCGAAAATGTTAATTTAATGGTACAGTGACTAACATCTAGTGAAATTCTTTATTGTGGAGTGTATTAAGAGAATCGTGTAAGCTGCCGTACATCACTTATAAATAACGACCTTGATCTGAAATAGAAACAACTGTTAATGTTTTAAGATAAAATTAAATCAACTTTTCTTGCAGTGATGATTTCAATGGCAGAAGGAAAAATCTTGTTCAATAGCTTTCAAGTATATCATGTGTCGAAAGAAAATTGTAGAGAGGATATCAAGATAGAAAACTCCCTGTTTCATCCGCATTCATACAAAATAATTTGTTAATATTAACAAAATTATGATGATTTGCATTTCGCCGTGAAAATCGAACCAATGGCTCTGTGTAAAATATAAGTATTTAATTAACTGGTATTTCTTCCAATGACTTTCTCGATTAGTTGTTCATTCATTTTTGCATAGTATTAGATTCTCCTCATACCTCTTTCTCCATTCACACGTTTTACACGTTCATGGTATTAAGCACCCCTATCTTAATATTATTGGCAAGCCTACATTAACCTTATGTTAGTAATTACTCGTGTTATTAATAAATTATTTAAAAGTGTAATATATAAATAAATTTATTAAAAAAAAATGGTCTAAAGACTTCTTAACAAAGAACTGTTTAGACTTTAGACTTAGACTAACGATAGTCTTATATTATATGAGCGATATTCCGACTAACAAAGTGAAAATTTATTACGTTGTTTTTTAAACTATCCTTGGGTAGGATATTTTAAGGGTGGGTTCTTCTGTGCTCCGAAAGCTTCCGCATTATTGTCTTCGAGTTTCGTCCGGCAAACAAGAACCGCCCTAAGCCCAGAGAAATGTACCACGATAATAACTTTTCCCCATTAGAGAGAAAAATAGATGCTAGTGTCTTGACCTAATTCTGCCAATGACAGCCGGCCTTACTGGAGTTATTATATCTGCCAGGCTATTTATTTATTAATTTTATTATTCCTGCCACTGCTCCACTGTTGGCTGCAGGCAACGTTGAACAAAATGTGGATTCTTATGCTGTAATATTGTATACTGTCTAAGATCTCTTATTGGTTATGATTTAGTACTAGCAACGAAGTTACTAAGGCATTTTTCAATAGTTCTAAGAACTGTTAATAGATTTTAGATTGCACACTATCGTTTCTGACACTTTTACATAGCGTTTGTAATAGAGTACATTTGATGTGACTTTCATTTATATAATATCAGAAATAATAACTGAAGACAATGTTAGCGACTCTCAAACGAAAACTCGAAAGAGGAAAGGGTACGGTTACATCCCGATTTGACCGAATTGTTTTCTTATTTATGTTTTTTAAAATAACTTCTAATTTAAAGATTTTAAATAAATGAAATCAATTTTTTGTATTTCTTGGGCATTAACTATGTAAGAGTTTCCAGACATTTTGTTTTGAAGAGTTTTAATTTTCAATGTACACTTGTTATTTTAAATTTTCTGCTTCCGGTTTCGACATCCTTATCATTCAGTAGCAAACTTAAAATTAACTTTTAAATTTGCTATAGAATGCTACGGATGTGTCGAAACCGGTAGCAGAGAATTTAAAATTTAAAGTAACAAATGTACATTTAAAATTAAAACTCTTCAAAACAAAATGTAGACAAAAATGATGACAATATTGGCAAAACTGAATCTTAAATCTGATAACAGAAAAATCAGAAAAATATACGGTCACATCTAGGACCTATGTACATGTGACCGAGTTTTTGCTGATTTTTCTGTTTTCAGATATTCGATTGAGTTTTGCCAAAATCGTCTTCAATATGTTTTGAAGAGTTTACATTTTCAAAGAACATTTGTTGCTATAAATTTTAAACTCTCTGCTACTGGTTTCGATTTAATTTAAACATTTATTTTTATTTATTGCAGATCTTGGACCAACAGTCTGGTAGTTTGAGATCAACAAACATAAGGTAATTTATTTTCTGTTATTGTCCAATTCAATAAATTTTGAAAGAAAATGATCCTCGCGATATACATTTTTGAGGTAACAGCGAAGAATGTTTATTGATAATGCCAAACGAATAATTTATAATATAATATATTGTGAACTTATTATTTGAATAATAATGTTTTGAATCGCGTTGTTTTTGTGAAAAATCACGAGGACGCTGTACAAATATAAAATATATTTCTAAAAAATGCTCTTTCTCATCAGTAATTTCAGACTAGACAAACTATTATAACTTATTGTTCCATCGGTTTGTTGATCACTGTTATAATACAATATATTTAAAAAAAAAATAATTTTTTAATACTCAATTCTCAATTTGGGAGGCGGAAATCGGTACCGCCGCCCCGGAAACCTTTATTGGATAACCAACACCTCTGCCATAGGTCACCCCAAGTAGTTCGCTACATTTGGTGATATAGCAGGGGTGCCTGGGTTCATGGAGTGAGGTTTTTCTAGGTCTTGGAGGCGGATGACCAGGACACACTGAACCCCAGATTCCTACCCACCTCTTAAACCCTCTTCCTCACGAGAACTCTCCTCTCCTTCCTTTCCTTTAAAAAAAACCCTCCACACAGCATCCTCAAAGACATAGAGGCCCTGAGAGAAATTATTTTCCTCAGGGCCTCCTGTGTGGTGCTCATGTAAATAAAAAATTTATATAATATGATTTAATTCTTTTCTATTGATTTATAAATAAAACACTTGAGTTGCAAAGTTTAACAAAGAAACGACATTTATGTTTATTTATAATAAAATAATAGAAAATAAAACAAGTGACAATTGATAATTACATTCCAAGTATTCCAACTGACACTACAGGATTCAAATTTAAATGGAATATATTGCCATTACATATATGCAACGCATTTGACATTTTTATTTATTTATATTGTGTGCTAGCAGATAACATTATTCAGGACCATACATACCTACGACATCACTTAAGATTAACACTGTTTTTTAATGTACAATAGCAAAACCAGCAAAAAAAAACTCGCACAATTCACACGTGGTAGAAGTGAAACCTTCAGAAAATTAAAGCGAAAAAAGTGAGTAGGCTACTAAGCACCGCTCAAAGAGGAGACCGATTATACTATCTCATTCTCTCGCAGGCCAAATCCTGTAGATGTAAGGGTTTGTCTCTTTTTGGTGTCACTATTCCTAAATCACAACGGTTTTATAGAATTTTTCACTTAAAAAAAATAACTGGAAACTTATGAATTTGGATAATATTTTTTACCTGTTATAAAATTAATTAACGACTTTTACTCTGAAAACAATATGACAGAAACGAAATTCGTTTCTCAGAAAGAAAATTTGACATATTTAAAATAATATTTATTCATCTTTTTACCGAGAAAAAATACGTGTAGAACTAGGACAAGACGGGAGGAAATCCAAAATCAAAACAAGCGGAAAATGCGGCGCAACTTTCCCGTTTCATCCGCATCCGTATCTTTCATCACGCCGGTCTTATTATACTTTTCACTTCCTCGAGAAACATCGGATGTTGTGAAAGGGCCGTCATATCTCTCAGCAATCATTCTTCCGTCAGTCTGTCTAAACACTGGGCTGTTATAAATCCCTAAAGTCCGCCGTCAGACTGCGTCAAACATCAATTTTTCAATAGAACTGAACTACTGAGCGATTCCGCAAAATTTTTCTTCTTCAAAGTTAAGATTTATTTTGGTGAAACCAGTTGAAAGCATGCCAGTAACTTCCTGGATAATACTGAATGTATTTACACAACGATGATTTGCTTTAAATAAATAAAAATCACTTTAAAAATTAACTTCACAAATTAACTTTGCAAAATAACTTTGTGGCATTATTGATTATTTAATTAACATATTGATTATTTTATTAACATATCCTGAAGAAGATAACATTGTTATTGAAACATGTCGATATTGTTAATTAAAAAAGTGGTTTAAACAAAGTGATTTGTTATTAATTAAATAAAAATCAAATCTTAAGTGTGTTTTTATCAAATTTACCGAAAATAATTTTAAAACGAAAGGTTTCATTTTTTTTAATAAAGTGTATTTATGTTGATTGTGTTCCCAAAATATAAACAACTCATTTTGCGATCAGAATTTTAATTATACTATAACTACATTTTTCACTATTAAATTATATTATATCCTGAAAAAGCTATGGAAGGCGTTGTCCAAGTACGGAGTGAATACAAAGCTCATACAGCCAATTGCGTCTCTATATGAGGGAAGCGTTGCATGTATTAGGGTGAACGGTGATTTTACGGGGTAGTTTGACATCACAAAAGATGTTAAACAAGGCTGCGTAATGTCACCGTGGTTATTCAATCTATACATGGATGGTATGCAAGAATTGAAAGAGATGGAATTGGGCACGAAATTGAGCAATCTGGAAGTATGTTGCCCATCGTATGCTGATGATGCGGTGCTAATATCTAACAGTATGGAAGATCGACAGTCTCTCGTGTCTAGAATGAACGAATTATGTATGAAGAATGAGTTAATGATGAATGTAAGTAAGTCTAAAGTCATGGTATTTGAAAGAGAGAGTACGAAAACAATCTGCAACATGATTAATCTACAACTTGTCAATGATTATTACCTAGATTTAATCTCTTTTTCAAACATTAATTTTTTAATCCACTTGAAGCCTTCTATTTTCATTGCGCCTTTTTATTACTGAAGAGGTTAATCTCTTGAGCTCGTAATACATTAAATAAATGTAACATTTAATTACGAATAATAATTATTGATATCATCATTTTTATAAAATTTAATTTTAATTTTAACTAATCTTTCAAGCCACATTTATTTACCCCCACAGTAAATACCCGGCTTTGCCCGAGGTCCAGTCCTAATATATTAAGTATTTTTTAAAATTATATTTACAAGCTTCTTGGATTGTTACCTTGATATACCTACCTATTAATTTATAAAAAAACGTGAAATTTTATAGTATATTTAAAGACGTTGCTGTTATAATATTAATTCGATAATAATGATAATAATAATAATTGGATAATTTATACAGCGCCGTTTTTGTGAAAAATCACCTCAAGGGCGCTGTACAATTTATTCATAATTCTTAGGTTCTATCTAATTTTAATATTTACAAATGGATACATAAACATACTTACCTGCAGGTCACTTCCGATAAACACTTTAATTAGAAAGTTTGTGCTTGGAGAAGATACGGCTTTGCTCGCGGAGGACATTATATTTAAAACACTGGACATTGCATGATTTTACATTTGCTACCCCCATCACTATAAGTATTAAATTTTAAAAGATTAGTGGCAAAAGTGGAGTTGATAATATCAAAATATGTATTTTAAAAGACTGGAGAATTTAGGACTCTTTAGGGCTGGAGAATGTTACTAAAATGACCTTTAAAAACGATAATGTTTAGATACAGCGTCGTTTTTGTAAAATAACCTCAACGTACGCACGACCTACGTGGTCTAGAAGTAAGGTTCTCGAATCACAATTCGGAGGTCGCATGATCAACCCCCGTCGTGCTTAAGTAATTTTTATTTTATTAATTTTAATTATTTCACAATTTATTTATTTAAAATAATATGTAGTATATTTGCGGTACGTTCCGGAATGGATGATCGCCCTCGTGAAAGACCACCGTTCGGAATTGAAACGTTGCTTGAAATGGCGTTAGACGTGTTTGGTGACCAAAAATGAATAACCTGGCACCCCCTACCTTCCTCTTCTCCATGATGCCCCTCCCCACTACCTTTACCATTATAACATATCCCAATTGGGACGCTATAGTCTCACTGGCTCCAGACAATTGGAAGCAGCTTAGACTCTTGTGCGGGATTCACATAAAAAAGCAAACAAATATAAGTTTTACTTTTCAAGGTTTATGTTATTGTGTACAAATAATAAACGAAATATACTTACCTGATGTTACTGAAACTGAAATTCTTCAAGCTTACGTACTCCTACCTATTTGGTTTTTAAAAATGTCGAGGCTAGAACAGTACCTACCTATATTTAGGATTTTTAAAATTACACTCAATCTTTTCATGACTCCAATTTCAACTTTTAACCACCGGAGCGACAACGCAATTTAAAACGTTTTTCTCCGATTGCTCGAGATTTTTTTGTGACCATTTTGAATATTTTCCGCCCACATTAAAAAAATTAAACTTCCGAATTTTAATATGGAGACATACAAACTGATTATAGATCTATATAGCCAATGAATACACCTATCTTTCATCGATTATCATATGTTCGTAGGATTTATAAAATAATATAATAAAATCGTAAACTTCTACTAAATTACTTACAAATAAGGGAAAAATTGGCAGGAAAGCAATCCGAGGTATTTTAAATAGTGCCATATTGTGGCAAAAAGCACTCCAGTACTTAGATCGGAAACTTACCATCTTTCGATAGTAAGTTTCCGAATTTTATCTTTGTATTTAAAATAAGAATCCCTCTTGACTTAAGCATCAAATGCCTACCCCATGTGGAAGAAAAATAAACTATTCAATGAACAATGGTATCTCGCGTCTGGAATCTGTAACCCGAAATAGCTTAGAGTTTTTGCCCGATCTTCCTGCTGAATCAATAGTATGGCTAAGTTCAAACGTTTCGTTAAAAGTTTGAGAAAGTTTGTGAACTGAATTCAAATATATTCGTGGTCGATTTTAAATGGCAAAGCATATGGTGGAATATTAAATGAAGAATAAGAAAAAGATTTTTTTAGATTTGTCTTGTAAGAATGTTTCAAACCGTTTATCTAACGGCCTTCAATGCGTGGACAATCCATGAATTTGTATTACACAATATTTTTAAGTTTTTAACCCTCAAGCTAATTTGTTCGCTTTTCGGAACAACTCATATAGGTCTCATAGAAATGTTTGTGTCTCCCTTACTCACAGTGAGAAATATGATCTAATCCATGTTAGAAAGAAAAACAACACGATTTATATTTTAAAATTTAACCATGAAAGAATTAAAATGTACACCTTTATGAAGCGAAAGTTTCGGATTGAAATTTGAAAAAAAAAAAAAAAAATTAGTAATATTTTATTAATTATTTTGTTGCATGGAACGCCAAAAAATGAGGTGACATTAAATTTTATAGTACATTTGTTAACAAAATTTTGTGCGTGTTTTTATTTATTTTTTCCGTATCAGTATTTTAGTTAAAAAAAACATTACGTAAGCCTTTTTTAAAACGTTTTTATATTTGCATCCAAAATTTTTACATTTCAAAAATTATACATTTACTTCGAATTACACAATTTGAAAGCTTATTTTATCACCTTTCAAAAACAGTTTTTAGTGTTCGGATACGTTCAGAAATATTCCATTTATTTGAATTTTATTTTGACCCTCTGTCAAAATATAGCCAAGGCCGAGGGGTTAATACCCATTTCAAGTTATCCTATGAATAGTTACGTATCGCGGCTTGTAATGCAGCATTTGCCTTAAAGTTGGCTTAAGATAATTTGAAATTCTGGTTACATATTATGTAAAGTATTATATTATCCACGTTGAATAAATAAAGAGTTGAACAAAATTATGCAAAGTTTTTTTTCATGTGAATACCGCACAAGAGTCCCAACTGCTCCCTGGATTATGGCGTGCAGTATATTGTGATGCTGAAGGTAGTGGGACAGAGATGCAAAGGTCGCTCTACATATTTATAAGAATTTCGTTAAGATATATATTTTTTTACATTAGCTATACACAGAAGGCAATAAGGAAGAAAAACCTCCCTAAGGGCCTATGTCATCTACGGGGATGCTGTGGAGGATATTTTTATGGAAGGAAAGTTCAAGTGAAAGGTGGGTAGGAATCTGAGGTCAATGTGTCCAGCAGACATCCCTCCCACTGCGGTGCAAGGCGATGGGTCGCGAGAGTCCTGCTCCAGAGTTCTAGGTTAGGTTTCCGTCAACCAGTCTCTTCCGATCCGGTCCACCACGCAGTAGATATGCGAACGCATTTGCCACGTAGACCTAGACAAACCTCACCCCATGAACCCGGGCACCCGATAAGTCACCAAACGTAGAGAACCTCTTGGGGTGACCTATGACAGGGATGTTGGTTACCCAAAAAAATCATTTCTGGGGAGGTGGTAACCATACACGCCTCCCAAAATGAAGTAAACTTATGAAATATTACGAAAATTCAAGTAAATTTCGGTAAAGTTAAGAAAAATAAAGTAAATTTTAATAAAATAATAAAGCCTGAACAAAAGGAAAGAAAACTAAAGTACCTATTCTTGTAATCCGAGCGTGCTAGCTAAGCGGTGCACCAACAAACTTCACAACGTGCTGAAGAAAATTTTACGAACGTGATAATTTGGTAGAATGTAGAATGTAGAATGCAGCCGACGGGTATTTATAATTTCCAAAGAGCAAAGTTCTTCAGGTACTTTCTCAGGCATATTTTATGTTGGTACTTTAGATTCACTTTGTAAACTGGTAATATCATAACCACACTAGAAACGCTTCTCACCATAAATTTGAAACTTTGTTGAAAAACGTTTAGACATTTAATATTTAATACTTTGGCTGATTATTAAAGTACACTTTTGTTGATATAATAATAATAATAATAACATAGTATTTATATAGCGCAGTTTTGTGATATTTCACTTCAAATGCGCTTAATTATAATAAGCTTAAGATTAATTATATAGTGTTCCTTACGAGTCTTTACAAAATTGATTAAATAATGTGAAACAAAGAATATACAGTATATACAAAGCAATTCCTAAAGAACAATATTAACAACAATAGTGAGTGCACATGACAATAGATATTGATCCCATTGAAACCATAACGTTGCCATTCAACAGGAATCATTAAAAACTAAAATATACTACAGAACAGGAAACAGTTTACGTTTAGAAATAATAAAAATTCGGAGTGCACATAAAACTATAGTAAGGAGGGAATCGAAACCAAACAATTACTGGAAAATTGAGGAACATGGTTTATTATAGTTTTTTGAAAAGGAGTTAAAAATTCATGAAAGGTATGATTTTTTAAATAAGTTTGTTTTTAAAGCCCTTTTGAATTCAGCCAAGTTCTGGATATTAGTAAGAACTGAGGGAAGTTTGTTCCAAATGAGCGGGCCAGTTACACGAAAAGATCGATCATAGTAAACGGCTCGATTTGACCTAGAAAGTTCGATTAAACGATTAGTAACATCTTGATCTGCTGACCTTAGAGTAATCTGTCTATCGCTTAAGTTTTATATTAACCGAACAACAATTTTTAGGCCGTAATAAAACTTAATAAAACGTCATTAAAAATCGTAATCCATTTTACTAACCCTTAACGAGGCTCTATAAAATAGTTGAGTTTTTATGATTTCTGATTTCGCGTTGAAAATGGTTCGAATTTGTATAAAAACGTAAATACATTATTATACATAAAAAAAACTTTAATACATTATTATATATTTAAAGAAAAAAATAGTCGTAGTATATAAAATTAGAATTTAGGTGTAACATTATTAATATAAGGATTTGGAATGGTTTAACATAAATTAATATAAGGATTTGGAATGGTTTAGACTTTGTCGAGTAGATTCAGTAGATGATCGAATAAAGGAGATTATGAAAGGTAGGCGAAGATGGTAGACGCAAAAGTGAATGTTAGGAATTTTCTTAGAAGGTGGATAGCGTAAAACTCACTGTAGTCTCATGTAGCAGCCTAGATTGATGATGTCCACATAAGAATTCACATAAAATGTTCCAAACTGTGCACAGATTGTGTTGTCAACAAAAGTTATAATTTGTAGTCTTTACGTAAACTGGTAATTTGCACTTGCATTCGAAAATACGAAAATAATAGGACTTTATCATATTAAATATTAATATACTGCTTTCTTGTTGAAAGTTATCACTGCACTGTTTTGCAATGTCATTAATTAGGTAGAAGGAAGTATGTAGGTGGGGAGATGTGTATGTAGGAAGTATGCAGGAAAAGGATAGAAATATTCCCAAACAGTGAATGGAAGGCGAAGTCGGAGACTTAAGATAAAGGTGAGAAAGACATAGCACGATCCATGAATCTGAGTCGAGTAATATCAGAATTGCATTAATTAGAAGGATTAAGCAAAAAAAAATTATTTATATTACTTCAAGTGCGCCATCACTACCAGCGCGTGTCGCAAGTGATTGCACCTGGTTTTGAAAACAATAATTGTAGTTTCGCTGAGTCGGCAAGAGGCGATGCCAACTAAAGCTCTTTATAAAGTTGAAAAATACTTACGCAAATCCGCTCCTTTAAAAATGGTCAAAAAATGTCATGTCGGTTTCAGAAACACAATAATTTTTTTGCATAGTAAAGAAATACGACTTTAGACATAACTTTTAATTTTCTTAGTTGTAGTACCTAGGTCAAATAAATAAATAATTGATAATTTAAAAAAAATTAGAACTATATAAGCCGATCTACAATTATTTTCAGTAAAACATCAAGAAAACTTGGGTACCTTACATTGAGAATAGGTATTTTTTCCGACTCGGGACCATTGTGCTGCGTGACCGTGAAATTAACTTTTTCATCTTTAATTTAAGATTAATTAGATATTTTAGCTAAAACGACGAAGTTATGTTTTATTATAAACCAGCTGATTCCCGGAATGCGTTGCTATGCCATTTAATAAAGAAATTGTTTCTCCCTGTGTGTCCTTTCCCATTCGTCGCGTTCCCCTTTCGCCTGACCGCGTCCCCTTCCCCTCTCGCGTTCCCTTCCCCTCTCGGGTTCCCACTCCGCCTCCTCCACCTTCCCTCTCCCCACTCCACTCCCCCCCTTCCCCCGTCCCGCGAACCTCCTCCCTCCCCCCTCCCAGGTTCCACTCCCTTCTCCCGAGTTTCCCTCCTCCACCCCTCCCATGAAACCCCTACCCGAGTTCTCTTTTTTCTTATTTGAATTATAATATTTTTTCGGACTAGACCAATAAATTTTAATACTTTAAATTCTTCAAAAATATGGTGTGTTGGATAGTCTATTGGTTTTTTCAAAATAATTTTTATAATTAGACGTTGCACAATTTCAACAGGGAGCAGATTTGTTTTGTATGCAGCTCCCCAGCTTACTACAGCGTATTGGAGATTTGATTGTACCTACTATAGCATGGTAGACTGATGTTAGATTATCTAATGAGAGAGAGTTTCGGATTTTTAAGAAAATGCAAATTAATTTCCTAATTTTGTTAACGGTAAGGTCGATTTGATCTTTCCAGTTTTTGTCTATTATTATTCCTAAATATTTAATTTTAATTGAATTTTTTATGTGAAACGGTTTATTTTACAGTGATCTTTAGAGTTGTCATTTGTCATGTATAGTTATATCAAAATTTTGAGGAATGTCCGTTGATTTTATTGCAATTTATTTTATTTTATAAGTGAATTTTAATCTTTTATTGTATCCAAAAGTATGCTTTCAGTTAAGAACTCGTATTACGACCACGATAACTAGGTTTTCAGAAAATCCGCAATGCAACAACTGATTAATTCCACGAGTCGAGTTATATTTCAAATTCTCGTGGAACAAAACCCCTTTGTTATTTTAACTGCAATTGAGAAGTGTTTTCCCGGCTAAATTCCTGCACTCCTGTCTAGATAAACTCATTTCATTCCCCATATTCATTATTTATGCAACTTCTCTGAGAAAATGATGGAACGTGTTTGGTTTTATATTCTCTCCAACACAAGGTGTAACTATTTGTTGCCAGAGATGAAAAATTAATTAGTGTAACCGAGTCAAGAAATATTCTAACAAAGGAATGTCATCATTTGATAAAGCGTAAAAACAACCGAAGAAAGACATCAAAAATAGGCAGATTCGTATATGAACATACATATTGCTGCGTTCCAACACTATGTAAAAAAGTGACAAGTTTTTAGTTTTAAATTAACATAACGTCTGTTTTATCTTACATATTATTGATTATTGGCCTATATTTTATAATTTAAAGCAAAAATAAACGATGAAGCTCATATCCGTAATAGATATTTGATATGCCTTTCGATTTAAAAAATAAATTTTCTGTTTGGTGGATATTTTAATCTCAAATCTTAAAATTTGTATGAAACAGGCCGCGTGAACGTTCCTCTAATTGAAATAACTTTTTCTGTCATAATCGGTATCAGTAGCTTTGATTTTTTTCATTCAATTCTTTCCATATGTAAAAATGAAAGCCATTATTACGAGTATATTGAAAACGGCCTATTTTTTTTAAACCATCATTGGCAAATTTTGTGTTTCTCTAAAAATCCTTTTTTTTATCTGGAGGAGACTGTGATCAATTTAAAAAAATATTAATTGAAAGAGAGCGCTATTTATTCGTGCAACAGAGAAGGATTGCGATACTGAGCATTATTTTGGAGTGGTTAATTAAAGTATTTACGAATGTATCGCTATCCTCCTCTGTTACACGAATAAATAGCATACGCGCTTTCTTTCAATTAATATTTTTTTAATTAATCATAGTCTTGCCAGGAATTTTTTAGACAACCCAATCGAGATATATTTTCTAACATTATATTAAATTTGATATATAATACTTTTCATCCATTAAATAGATAGGTGAAGGTCGTTTCAAGTGCGGATCCTTTACTAAAAGTGTGCGAGAGTTCGACGCTATTTTTAACATTTATGGTCTAACTTAGTGTACAAAATAAAAGAAAACAGATAATATCGAGTGTACCTACATACTATTAAATAACATTTACATATTTCGAGTGTACTATAAATAATATTTTTTACAATAGCTCTAAGAATCTATATTAACACAGGAAGCTTCTGAGAAAAAATTTTTACCTCAGGGTCATGTCATCTTATGATATGCTGTGTGGAGGGTCTTTTTACAAAAGTAAGTTTTGGAAAGGACAAAAGGTTTATCATATTTTTTACATTAGCTCCACACAGAAGGCCCTGAGGAAAATATTTCACTTAGGGGCTTTTGTCATCTTTGGAGATGAATTGTGAGGGATCTTTTTAGAAAATAAAGAAGAAAAAATTCTAGAAAGGATAAAAGATTTGAGGGTGGGAATCTAGGAGTCAGTGTGTTCGGTAGTGACCGACCGCGACGTATGAATGAGATGTTCCGAGAGAGTCCAGTTGGAAAAATCAAAAATATACACATGTAGGTATATCAAGTATCCAGTCTTCAGCGCTAATGTTTGTGTAAATATTCCAATATTTCAGAGCACCTCAGCAATTTTCATAGGCTGAAATGTCCCGAAAGAATTCAGTTTAAGCGTCGCTGGACGGTATTTAAAGCAATTAGGGGAATGGCTCCGCCTTACTTATCTGAACTATGCATTCTTGAAATACCGATTCACCATAATAAACTCTTTGATCAACAAAAACATAGCCCTATCGGAATATCGGGCCCTAAAGCTTTTAATGAACTCTCACACCAACATAAGTTAAAAAAAAATGGAATTCATAACGAAACAATCAAGTAAAAAGAAATCAAGCTAATTGTAAGTTACAAAACAACGTAGATATAATAAATTTTATCGGTACCTCATGTATCTACCTATTTATACGAATCTTTTTTCAAATGCTTTAAAATTCCTTACATCAAGCGCCCTTGAGGTGATTTTTCACAAAAACGGCGCTCTACTAATTGTCCAATTATTATTATTATTATCAAATATAAATTTTCGAAGATTTTATAACTCTAATAAGTAAAATTAAACAAAATAGGTACTTAAAAAAATATAAAAAGTAATTGATTTATTGTGCACTATCTGGCTCCCGGCATGCGTTGCAATGCCATATTCAAAGAAATAAATTGTGTCTCCCTGCATGTCCTTTCCGGTGCGTCCCCGTTTTCCTCCCGCCAGCCCTTTCCCCTTTCCCACTCCCCCGTCCCATCAACCCCCCTCCCGCGTTCCATGTATTCAGTCCCAGTACATTCAGTTTTCAAACAGCTCGCGTATTACAATTTTTTTATTCAAATTTTCATTTTTCGTATATTAAAAATATTCAATTTTGTATATTATAAGAATAATCAATCAAATTTGGTACCTAACATAGGTACTTATTTAAAATATCTCTAATTTTAAAAAATCCATGGACAATTTTTTTGTTACAAAAAAAAATACCTGCTAAATTCACATTCATCAAACACGCGAACTGTCAAACGTGCGAAGTTAAAATAGTCGTAATGTTTTATGATTATCCAATTTTCTGCGCACTTTTCTTAGTTTTTCTTTCCGTAAGAACCTTCTACAGAGTATTAGAAAACTTGCAAAAAAAGATGAATGAAATAGGTAAAGTCGTCCTGAAGTTATGGCGTGACCAAGGGACAGGGATTCATTTTTATATACATATATAGAAGATATTGAGAATGGTAGTAAGGAAGGTAAACTGGGTATCGCTCAGGTTTACAATGTTACGTGTAGTTTGTACGGCACAGGTTCAAAAATTCATTTAAATTAATTTACAGTAAAGTTATATAAGTAAGGTTCTACTCCGGTGATGGTCTAAAGGGAAATGAGCTTCCGACACACAAACTCACCTTTTATATTCTCCGATCGCGTCGTACATTCATTTCAAACATACGTTAACTATTCAAAAGAACTACGATCTACGTCTAGTACAATCAGGCACTTCCAACCCTTCCTCTTACCATTTCCTTTCCTTTCTCACAAAATACCTCTCGTGGGAATGCCATAGACCCACTGGTTTTGAACAGTATGGATACTTGTGCGGTGTGAATTAAAAAAAATCTTCTTTGGATTATTTTATATATGTAGAATGATTTCCAAAACCATTATTTTTAAACAGCTGAAATCTTTCATAAAAAACGACAATCTCGAGTGTTAAAAAACTGGTTTTAGTATCTGTCCACTTCATTAGTTTTAATAAATTGAAACACCTACATTTTTTCAGACTTACAAATTTTTACCATCAGGGGTAGGCAGAGAGGACGTACCAACAAAAAATTCGATCTTAACACACATTCCTTGCCTCGTTCACATTCATACATCGTCTCATATATGCTTTTCTATTTTTCTGACTCTTGACATGGCCCGACTCAAGTAACTAATTCACTCGGTCGTGCCATGTACTACTCGGGCGTCACCGACTTATTTTACCGTTCACATTTGCGTCAAATATTCTCCTTCTGAGCGTCCCTTTCTTAATGGTACTCAATACGCTTACATCATATATTTATATATTTTATCACCTTTCGAAAACAGTTTTTAGGTTTTACAAACATTCAGAAATATTCTTATTTTTGGATTTTATTGCCAAACGGAAAGAATCTGACCATCTCATAAAATATGCTCGAGGCCTGAGGAGTTAAATAGAAATTGTTTTATTTGCCTCTGCGTAAAAGTGGGTCTGCGCTAGCCTCTTATAAAAACATTAATCTCTTAAAAAAACTAATCTATCATAACATTACTATCATAACATTTCCATCATGATTTTTTTATTCAGTTGTCATCTATGCTCGAAATCATTTGAAATACAGTGTAAGATTTATTTTATTATCTGAATCGAATATACAAAAGCGTTTTTCAACAAAAAGCCAATCATCTAACGTGACAGTTCTTATCATCAGATGTTTATCTCTTCTGACATGTAATAAAAGAACTTGCGTAGTACTTGAACAACTCGCGTGTTAGAATGATTTGGGAGTGTCTCTCCTGAAAATGGATTCCATGGTTTGCTGCTTAAACTGGAGAGGATGAAGGATAACGATATATGGAATAAAAATGAGTTTTCTTGGTTTTTAATCTTAGTACAATTTTGAGAAACATCTAATCTAGGCTGAAAGAGTAAGAAAACAACTGAAATCAACAGTAAAATCACTATAATAATATATTATTTTCTTTCAGGACTCTAGTACCCTGAATGAATCCAGTACAAATTGTGCTGGATGGCGTTAAAATCAATCAATGAAATGGGGCCCACCTTAGATCAGTCAACCCTTAGATCAGCAACTTCATCAGCAATAGGCAGAATAATAGAACCTAAACACAAGTCAAAAATTAAGCTTTGATATCGCGCTTTCGGAGTGTCTGGGCCATGGAATAAACTCCATCCGGAACTAAGATGCATAAAAATCCCAACAGAATTTAGGTCCAAATTAAAACTTACCTTTCTGGGCTCTCATATCCTTATTAAATACTCGTTTATACCTATCTGAGAGATCATTCCTGTTTTGCTTATGATATGTCTTAATAACACATTTCGTCACCTCAGTTCTTAATTGTCCAAACGACCATTTTAGTTTTTGTTCAATCTCCATTTTAAAACTAAAAATAAAGAATTAAAAACTATAGTTAATCACTTAACTAAGAATTATTTAAACTAATGAGACCTTTAACTTTACAGAAATAGCTTTATCTTAATAACCTAGCATAATGTTTCATTAAAATAATGAATGAAAACTTTCTCCTCTTGTAAAATTTTCAAATGGTCGTTTGGACAATTAAGAACTAAGGCGAGGATTTCTTATTGGATTAACGAATGGATGACGAATCACATTCAGGAAGATAAATATTCTGACCAAATCCTTTTACTATTATACCGCCCATCATAAAATTATACTTTTGATTTCCAAAATACGCTCATTAAAAAAAACATATTATACCACGGCGGCCTACTTTAAAGCGTTGTAAAATAATCCCTCTGAAGTGTAATTTACATTATTAATTAGACGGGCGTTGCGTATCGTGCTATACATAATTTTTTTTTTCAAACGCTTCATTATCAAAATGTTTTTTTTCCTACGGCAATAAAGCAGAATAGAGCTGCCAAAAATAAAACAAAAATTCGAACCAACCCTGTTTTCAAAAAATTTCATAACTTTCTCAGGAATCTAACAACAAATCGGTCGATACAAACTAATGCACGTACATTTTATATTACAACGTTGCAGATATTTGCAGATCATTTCACCTTGAGTTGAAAGATTGCCGATTCGGTTTCGTTAATGTAACTTTGTATTATTTTGTAATTTTGTATAGTCGACATTTTTGAATAACAAGGTTCCATCTGTCGCTATTACGTCATATGATAATGGGATCTATAGTTACCTACTTTAGAGTACATTATTGCATGACGTTATCGCAACAGAGAGAACCTTGTTATTCTAAAGGGTCGTTATTTTGTAATTTTTCTTTCAAATATCTACGTATTATGGGCAATACCAGATATGCGACGGCCGGCGTAGTCCAGTGGCAAGGCGCTTGACTCGCACACCGAAGGTCGCGGGATCGAATCCCGGCGTGACAAATAAATTTTATTTGATTAATTTATGTTATTCCACATTTATTAATTTAAAATAACATATAGTATATTTGCGGCACGTTCCAGAGCGGAAGATACTCTCAGTATCGCCTTGGTGTAAGACCACCAATCAGAATTAAAACGTTGCTTAAAATGACATTAGCCGTGTTTGGTGACCAGATCTGAATAGCCAGGTACTTCCCCACCTTCCTCTTCCCTATCTCCTTCCCCTCCCCACTACCTTCAGCCTCACAACATACCCCAATTGGAGATTCCATAGTCTCACTGGCTTCAGACGGGAGCAGTTGGGACTCTTGTGCGATATTCATATAAAAAAATATATTTAAAAAATGCGTACCATGGTTAATATTCATTTTCCTTGTAATATTATAGTTGAGCTGCGCCAAAACATTTCGTCAGACAATGTTGAACAGGATTAAATTAATAATGTTAGCCAATGTGGAATAATGTTAGACAATGTGAAATAATGTTAGACAATGTGAAATAATGTTAGACAATGACCTTGCTACCCAGACGTTCCTGACTCCTGACCCTTGAAGATTTCCAAATAAGCTAAAATTCCAAGAGTTTTGTTTCACATTCCTACCGTCAGAGTTACCTCCATAATTCTTTCAGCGCTGAACGTCTGTACCTTCAGCGCGTGCATAAATAACTCTGGAGAAGAAGGGAATGATGCACGATAACAGGACGGTGAAATGGTAAACACGAGGCATTCCGAATATTCCACAATTACTTTTAACCGTCGCTTAAGGATTTAACATCTTTCAAGCTTTCAGACACTGAGATGGAAATAGTTTTATGGCTAAACGTTATGATGGGTTCCGTTTGGAGGTAAAATGTATTATTTTAATGTGAGACTTTATCTGGGGATTCTGTTATTTATTGCTATTAAAAGATTCTTTCAAAAATTTTGGAATCATTGTTTATTTAACTCATAATGTTTCAGCTAGAGGTTTTTACAACGAGTGGAGCTACACATTTCGATCACGCGAAATAGATAAATTTGCCTCGATTGCTCGAGATTTTCCAGAAGGTCGTTTTTTTTCAATTTTCGCCAACATCAAAAATAATCATACGTTCGAAATTTAACATGGAGACTTCATTTTTTTTATAGTGCTATATAACCAGTGAATTATCCTATATTTAACCGTTTATCTCATATTTGTAGGATTATAAAAAATGTATGAAAAAATAGTAAAGTTTATAATCCGCGCGAATCCTGCATATTTTTTACTTGAAACTGCTGTGAGGGATACTTATTCGAGTCGATATACAATATTTTCGATTTCTGTATGTTGTATGTGATATATTTGATAATGAAAGGTGCATATCTATGGAAAAGGGACTTAATTTTATCAGTAAACAGCTGATCAAAAATTGGGTTAGAAAAAAATATTTAATTTTATTTTTATTTTTAACATCGTTCTAAAATAGTCTAAGAAGTTTGGATTTGCGATATGGTCATGATAGATACATAAAGCATTTTAATAGCTTTATTTTAAAATAAATGGCTGGCCAAGGAAATGTTTTTTTTAACTAACTAACTAAATAACCATCACGCCGTTTCCCCGCAGGGGTAGGCAGAGAGGACGGACCGCCAAACAACTCGGTCTTGGCACACACTCTTTGCCTCACTCACATTCATACATCGTCTCATACATTCTCTTCTATTATTCTGACTTTTGACATGGCCCGACTCAAGTATCTGATTCACTTGATCGTGCCATGTCTTCCTCGGACGTCCACGACTTCTTCTACCATTCACATTTGCGTCGTATATTCTTCTTACACTGCTTTCTTCGTTCATTCGCTCTACATGCCCAAACCATCTGAGGGTCCCTTTCTTAATCTTACTCATTATGCATACATCAGACTTACATTCTTTGCGGATATCCACATTTCTCACACGATCATACATTGTTTTACCACTTTTTTTAAAATAATTACGATAAATGTTTTTCTAATGGTAGGAAAATGTGGTCCATTTTTGGACCGCTATCAATCCCAGAAAATTAAAAGTGGTCCATTTTTCGACCAAAATCGCTCCAGTGGGTGGCAAATAACTTTTGTGTACTTATAATGGAAATAATTTGTATTTAACAAGGAAATAACTAACAGGAATAAAAGTGGAATAGATTCTCCGCAATTTGAAGGGTGATTCCTCTCAGCATTTCACTATGAGTTTTTTTTGTTTTTACTTCGTATTAAATGAATATTGCGACGCGTGTTGAATGCTATTTTTACCGTCCACTAGGAGAGCGTATCACGGCGGTTACTTCCGAATAATAATAAAAAATGCGTGTTGCGTGAAAACTGACCGGGGGGTGGGAAGGGTATAGAGGAGGGGACAATTATTTCCCAAATAAACACAAAAATAATTCGCCGAGCGCAGCAAATCATAATTGGTGCTAACACACTGTTAATGGGCTTTTACATGGAAATAGTAAAATTATAACGTTTTTTTCTTTCTTTTTATAATATCTAATAAATGGATAATTTTTTGAGATTTTTTTTGGGATAAATCACCTCAAGTGCAATATATATTTTATTGTGATTTCTGGGCTCTATCTAATACGATTATTTATAAACGGAAACAGTAAACATACTCACCCGGCAGGTCACTTCCAATAAACTCACTTTTATTAGAAAGTTTATGCTTCGAGAAGACACGACGCGACGTTGCACGCGGAGGACTCTATATTTAAAACGCTGGACATTGCATGATTTTACATTTGCTACCAGAGGCGGCCCCTCCCTCAGTGCATTTGTGCACTGCACTTCCAAACTTCGATATCCGTCAGAAGTGTAAATTAGTATATCCTCTCACGAAGAATTCCCGCCAATTCGTTACAAAATCCATACAAATTGACTAGACTCCCTTCCATGAGAGAAGGGAATTCGTGCACATTTTGTTATGCCTAGGCGTGACGTCACATGAAGGTATATTTCTACTGGGGTCATCTCCAGATGCTGAAGTGCCCGTGCCCGTGAAATGAGCATGACAGGGATAGACCCATACGAAGATTGACGTGTGAAAGCAGAGAAGACATATGGTGCTGGCGTGCATTGCCGGAGCAAATGACAAAACATTAAACTTGCGTAATGCGGTCCCGAACCTTTGGAATGAAATAGTTACGTTTAACGAATTTAGAACTAATTAACAATGTTATGTTTTAACGCCATCGGTCGCCAGCCTGGCGCATCATCCTCAGTATTTTTTCGGGGTTTGATCAAGTTTTATTCTGTAAAAAAACTTATTTAAAATGAGTGCTACTGAAAACATTGCGATTAACGTCGAATTTATCAAATGTAACGTAGTGGAGTGTTTTAGTGAAACGGTTAAACTTTTAAAAATAATTTGTACTATTCCAATGACAACTTTTGAGTGCGAACGGTGTTTTTCTACGTTAAAACGTGTAAAAACATTTGTGAGGAACACTTATGTCCCAAAATCGACTTAATGCTTCGTCAATGATGAGCATCGAAAAAAGTTTGATATCTTATATACCAGAGTTTAATAATCGTGTCATTAAAGTATTTTCACAAATGAAAGGGCGACAAATGGATTTTCTCTACAAGTGAAGGTTTGCACTAGGTATGTCGCGCCCTTTAAATCACTTTATTTTCCCATGTTAATGCTACCATTTTTTTGTGAAATGCACTGCTCGCAAATTTTGACACGGGCCGCCTCTGTTTGCTACCCCTATTGCTTTTGATATTAGATACATTTACGAGACGATTAGTGGCAAAAGTAGATATTTATATTGAAAGACTGGAGAATTTTTATGAAATTACTTTAAAAAGCTTACACGTAAAGATGCAGGTGAAATATTTTTGACTTTATTGATACGACTGTCTAAAAATTTGAGTTTTAAATCTAGCTCTAAATTCTGCCGAGTCTATGATCATTCCCGCCGCTACCCGAATTTCTACCTATTTCTTACATATCTCTCTTAAACATTTGAAGTTCTTAAGATCTTAAAAAATATGTACATTATTTTTGAAGATAATATATATACATTCTCGACGCCGAAATGCAAATTATATGAAATTCCCTCGATAGAAAAAAAATCGCGAAGTATGTTCTGAAAATTATTATAA
The DNA here is from genome assembly GCA_917563855.2 of Limnephilus lunatus. NCBI lineage: Eukaryota > Metazoa > Arthropoda > Insecta > Trichoptera > Limnephilidae > Limnephilus > Limnephilus lunatus. Next base: position 58,180,146 of record OU830599.1, read on the forward strand.
AAACGTTTGTTTCAGCTATTTTACAAGTTCACAGTGTTTCTTTAAATGCTGCTATAGACAAACCCCAAAAGATTTTTGCTCTATTTTAAACGAGCGTGTTTTATTAAACATTTTCAAAATATTCGCTTCAATTTTATCGTTTTAAATATTAGCAAGCTCAACATTCGTAATTACATATCTCTCCATATTCTTCTTTTTCAGCAGGGATACGACGCGGCGCGTGGAAGTCCATTCCATGCTTCAGGTCTGACACTCTGAAAGCACTTTGTGAAGTTTACCGGACATACATAACTAAACTGCGCCAGCAACATCTTTTGTATTTAATTAGTGATATATCAGTATTCTGGGTATTGATGAGTATATATTGTGGTAGTTAGTTATTCATGTAAATATGCTTGTATTTAAAACTAAGTGGTAAGTATTTAAGTAAAAGTTAGACTATTTTATCACAATCAGTTTGAATAATAAATTATAATTCTTATTTCACAAATATCCAAATACACCCACAAATATTTCCTTCAATAAAACTCGATATTATCGGTTTATACCATGTTTCAAATTTAGGTCGGCTTTGTTTTATTGCATTTGTTCATTGGTGACAGTTTTTCCCATAAATTTGAACCCTTTTACACCCAGCGACGTGAATAAATACGTAAAACCTATTTTTCCTTACTTTATAACACCTCGTTTAATCTGCCCAAGTAGTCAATTATAAAAAAGCATAAATAAACCCCGATGAAGTAAGCAAACAGAAACATGTTGGTTTTTTAACATTAAAAGTGGTTAAATCTAAATACTTTATTAATTTTTAATTAAATAAAACAATATCTATGGTGGTAAGATGTTTTCTAGTATCGTAAAGAACCCATTGAAAGTTTAGAAAAAATGGTATAAAAGAGCATAACAATAGTGATAATAATTGACGCCGTGAATTGAAAAATCACCTCAAGTGCGATGCCATATATTTTTTTAAATCCTAGCGATGAATTTTGAAGGATATTTAATTTATAACAAAAACGAGAAAAGTTTGACTTTCACCGTTGATTAGTAGACTCGATGTAAAAAACTTTTTAGTAGATTTTTTTGCTGATGCAATAACGGCTATCACCGACGTCACTTAAATAACTTGACAATTTGTAAGACTTACTTATTAGGGAAGCAAGGGACGGTCTCCGTGGTCGAGAGATAAAGCTCTCGACTATCCATCCGGTGGTACAAATCCCGCCTTGCTAATGTAAATTTTATTGATTGAATTGTGTTATATCACAATCCAATCATTTTAAATAATATAATATATTATCGGCACGTTCCAGGAAAATACTCTCAGTATCGCCACGGTATTGGACCACCATTCAGAATTGGAGCATTGCTTGAAATAGACTTAGGCATGTTTGATGACCAGAACCGAATAGAGTGGTGCTTCTCCACCTTCCGTTTGCCCATCTCCTTCCTCTTCCTACTACTTTCAGCCTCACGACATACTCAATTTGGGGATGCCATAGTCTCGCTGTCTCCAGGCGGTTGGAAGCGGTTGGGACTTAAGACTCGAGTGCGGTATTCACGCAAAAAGTTTAAAACAAAATATTGTTTGGTTTTATTAAATTATTTACCAGACAATGGCCTGTTTTATTTTGTCTGTCACTTTAATAAAATCTTAAAATAATTAAAATAAAAATAAAATCTTCAGAAAGTCACATCCATAAATAGATTTGTAATCTTTTTTTGCGTAGCTAGGCCGGCCTAATAGATTCTTAGATCTTTGTTACCCATTTACATTATCTTGAAAATATTGATAACGTTAACTACAGTTTACTTTCCTTTCAGAACTTCCTCTCCTTCCTTCCTTTTAAAAAACCCTCTACACAGCAAGGATAATACTCCAAGATAAACAGGCCCTGAGGGAAAATATTTTCCTCAGAGCCACGTGGAAGAGCTCATGTTAAAAATAAAAATAATAATAAAACCTACCTATTGATCTTGATTAGAGTTTAAGATCATTAAGTTGTTTATAATAATAAAATAGTTGTTTAATACTGAATGTACGCAGCGGGGTAGTGCAATGCAGTATATTCAATATTTCAAAGTAATAAATATTTTTAAAAAATCGAGTGCAGTTCACACGCGGTAGAAAGGAAACTCTTCCAAAACAATCTCAACCAAAGGAGTCTTTAAAAGTGAGGTCATAATCAAAGCGGCTAATGAGCGCAGACCTAGCGTCATTTCCATTTCATATCTCAACCAATAGGAGCCTTGCAGTGATAAGCGGCCAATGAACGCGGTTTGATGCTTCGCAGGTGTATTTGGTGTAGGCGTCATTTCCGTTTCATCCGAATTTCAAATCACAACAGGGCTAAAGAAGTTTCACTTCAAAAATGCGATATCAAGATGAACGAAAATTACTTTAACGATATTTGTGCAAAGCCAAAATGTATACTTTAAAAATAATTATTTCCCATCGCGACAAACATCTTAATACTTCCGCAGCAGAACGCCCCGCCAAACTCATTACAACGACTTAATTTTAGGCGGAACACATGTGCTATTATCAGAGCTAAGTGAAGGCACAAGGCGCGCCAGCCCTTATAAGTGGGAGTCATTTGGATAAATAAGGGCTGGCAGTGTTCACTGCTCCCTGTTCAGCGTTCGCGCATCAAAGGGAGCTTTTAAAAAGCAAAGTTTCGTTTGACGTTTGAAGTGTTCGGGCTATACGGTCGTACGGCCGCATGCCGTACCGGTGGACGGTGTTCGCCCCGTACAGTGTAGGTTGGGCTTCAGAACTGAACTTTGCACTTTTAATGACTCGGTTAGAATTTACTTTCAAAGTGTTCCGTGTCTTTAATGCTGTTTGATAACAAATTAAAAGAAGTTGAGCTAAATTTAAGAAGCTCAGTAAGGCAGTTTTTAATGATATGTTGGATAGTTTTAAATATACCTACTAGGTAGGGAAATAAAATTATGATTTTTATGATATTGACAACATTGCATGACATGAATTCCTTTTTTTAATAGTGAAGAGTTGACATTAGGTAGATACCTATAATAAAATAATGAGCACGTTGGATTCATTTACATAAGGTCACAATTTCAGTCGGATAAGTAGGTAGATGTTATAGTTCTTAACGCTTTCCTGGTATTTAGTTATATGTAATCAATATATATTGTAAAAGAGAATGATACGCAAATGTGAATGGTAGAAGAAGTCGGGGACACCCGAGAAAGATATGGCACGACCAAGTGAATCAGATACTTGAGTCGGGCCATGTCAAGAGTCAGAATAATAGAAGAGCATGTATGAGACGATGTAATAATGTGAACGAGGCTAGGATTGTGTGCCAAGGCCGAGTTGTTTGGCGGTCCGTCCTCTTTGCCTACCCCTGCGGGGAAACGGCGTGATGGTTAGTTAGTAAGTTAGAGAATGTATGAAAGTATGCGATCATTTAAGACTCAGAAACGAGTCCCGATACGATCGAGCGAGTTATATGGTACGTTAGCCCTCTATCCCACACCCATGAAGCAGGTTCCTGAAGGGCGTGCTTTTGAAGATATTAGGGCTCGAAGTTTTGCCCTCCAAAAATTTCTTAAACAGTTTAGAACATTCGAGATTATTCTAGAGCATTCCACAATATTCCAGAACATTCCGGAACTTTCTGGAGTATTGTGGATTGTTCGGGAATAGTCTGGACAGTTCGAGAATATCTCTGAACATCCCGGATCATTTTGAAGCATTCCAGAACACTCTCGAATGTTGTGGAGTGTTTTGGAACATAATGGACCATTCGAAGTATTTTTTATATGGGTGGGGTTACCCATTAGTAAAGGTATATAAAGCAAGAGTGGGTTCGAACGTCAGTTCAATCTCCTATCAACTCCATGAACAAAGCCGGATACCCCAGTTACAAATACAATAATTAAATTAAACAGACATATTACTCTGTCATGGCACATATTCCTTTCTTTATTCACATTCATACATCGTCTGTTATGTACTGTTTTGTTAAAATAATAACTTTTGTAAAATAAAATTTTAATATTATTTTTATTTTAATAAATTAATATAACTTTTTTTACGCAAAGTTCAACATTTGTGCGGCTCTAACTAATTGCGAGTTTTCTACGCTAATAATCGAAAGGTTACTCAAACATTATGGTCGGAAGTGGTGTGCATAATTAAATTTGGTTATTTTGACGAGAATTTTGTGCGTTGATTAATTTATTTTCTCGATGTAAAAGTGATAATCAGGTTATTGCTTTTACAGCGCGAGCTTTTACCCGACAATGAATTGTTTTCTAACTCTTTTGTAACTAAATTCCTTGGAAATATTTGCGCGGAGCATTCCACTCACTCGAATGTTATAATCAATGGCAATGATTTGCCAAATTTGTAAAACTTCGCACTTAACTTTTGTTCAACATGAAATGGGTACGAATATCCATTTCCTTAAGTGGCATTGATTTTATTACTTTATTATGAGTTTTGTGTGACACCTCACAAAAGCTCCCTGTAGTCCAAAGGTAACCAAGAAAGTATGTAGTTAGTTCTCCACCCCGTTGGGTAATGTGGTGAAACGGGTTGAGCTGTAAGGAGGGATTAGTGCGAGTCTTTAAAAGACCCAGATTATTTAAGGGAAGAAAAACCGTTGCATTTAATACTTGCCAAAATAAAATTAGTCGGAGGACCGACCTGCCCTGCTTGCTATTAGTTCTTCCGAACATGTTCCATTGAAATCTTTGTAAAACAGACTCAACGTAGGTATTCATATGCGCATGACAATAATTAATAAATCTGGATTTTTAACATTTTTCCTTTTCTATTTTTTATCTAAGTTTTTTTTCAATACGGAGACTGTTTTGCTCAGTAAACGCCTGTCACTATACCGAGATCCAAGTCACAAAAATGGCTTTTTGTTGGTACTTTATATTTTTTATTACAAATTTTAAAAAAAAACGGGTTGATACCGAATTCTTTGCCTTTTGAAAGTATTATCTGAAATGAATGATGAATTTCAAAAGATATACTTTATCCCATGAAGGTTTACAATTATTTATTTTTAAAACGTGGAATCTCTCTTTAGTATATATAAAGAGTCTATACCATCGACCAAAGAAAATACCTTTACAAAAAGCTCTTGAAAAAAATTCCCTTCTCTTATATTTAAAGCATTTTACCGATAATCTTAAGGTTAAAGTTTTAGCTTTATGGTCTTTGACATAGTGAAAGCTGTTCTATTTATTTATCAAAATGAGGCACGATCCCAAGTCCTTTTCAACAAATTGTATTATCCTTAGAAATTTTAGAATAGCAATTATAATGGTCGACTAATATTTCATGTCTTTTTTGCATTAGCTCTTTGGAGGCCCTGATGAAAAAAATTCCATACCTTTCTTTGGGGATGCTTTTGAGGAAGGTTATTTTAGGGAAAAGATGGAGAGGAAGTTCTGGGAAGGAAACAGGTATGAAAGGTGGGTAAGAATCTGGTGGTCAATGTGTCCAGGAGTGACGGACTTATGAATCCATCCATCCCACCGCGGTGCAAGTCGATGGATCGAGAGAGTCCGGCTAGACCCAGAGTCCAGAAAGACTCCCTCAACTAGTCTCTCCTAACCTGGTCCACACCACGCAATAGGTTGGCAAACGCATTTGCCATCAACACCTAGACAAACCTCACCCCATGAACCCGGGCACCCCTGCTAAGTCACCAAACGTAGCTAACCACTTGGGTGACCTGTGGCAGTGATGTTGGTTATCCAATCAATTGTTCCCGGGGCGGCAGCACCCATACCATACCACCTCCCTAATTATCATATGACATCGGTAGCACAGTGGTTTATGACTATGTACGCAAGATCATAGGTCCCTCCCCTGTTACAATAGCCCCAACAAAGTGTGTATACATTTCATGTAAGTAAGTGTAAATATCTGTGAGAGAGTTAATTTCATACACCGTATCATGTCATGTTTCTTTGGGCATCCCAGACTTCTTATCATTGTTACAATTTTAATACAGACCTACCAAACAATTAACCATTACAACATCTAATGAAGCGTAGGTACTTACTTGAAGTGAACTTTCATAAAACTGCGCTATTTAAATCATTAACACTTATTGTTCAATTAATTTATTCGGTTAATCGTTCCATATCTTTCTTCAGCATCCCCGATTTTCATTGCATTACAATCAATAAAATTTTAAAATTAAAGCTTCGTTGAAAAATTTAGGGTCGAACAATCAAATTTATAGGAGTGGTGGATTTGAACTTTTAACGGCATAACTTATACCCAACGGGGCATCACGATATAAAGCAGCTCTGCGGTGCATTTTTACGATTTACAGCGCTGGCGGTAAGAAATGAATGCAATCATTTAGGAGACGCAAGCACGTACCTGCTTAACTTAAAATAACATTTGCGTGAAATATGTTGACTTGTGTAGATTTCTAAGAATTAATTTAAAGCCAGCAAGACAGCGGCGCCCTTGAGATGATTTTCTGCGCGAGCGGCGCTATGCAAATCATCCAAATGTTATCTACTTCTATCTACTACATCTACTACACTATATAAAGAGGAGAGATTTGTTTGTTTGTTTGTTTGTTTGCATTATTTATTTTATTATTTTAATTACATAAACGGCTATACTGCCTTTTATAAATAAACATTAATAGAGTACAAAAGTAAGAAAAATAATATCATTTCATAATAGTAATTTTAAACTTTAAAATAACATACAATCATTTTGTGAATCACAACAAAAAATAACAAAAAAGAACAATGAGAAATATCATCATTTCATTTCAACATGTCCATATTGCGTATATAAAGAATTGAATAGGCTAAATAATTGCATTGAATAGGCTCCGAAACTACTGAACCGATTTGAAAAATTTTTTCACTGTTGGGAAGCTACACTACCTCCGAGTGACATAGGCTATATAATATTTTCAAAAAAATAGGGATCCTTACTAAAACTCCAATAATGTAACCCAAGGTGTAAAAAAATTACCTAAAATATTCTTTACATCGCGTGCGCTGCGAAAAGTATTGATAATAGAATAAAATAATGTACTACTACTTTGCAGAACACATCATTATTTACAAAAAATGTGACAACAGCGTATGTCTAACTATTATAGTTACGCCACAATAAGTGTTATTTTATTTTAAAAATTTGAACAAAATTTCGCCGCTTGAAAAGGCTCTTTATTTGTTACTTGGTTTTAGTCCTTGTCAAAATAAATTAGTTCATTTTTAAGAATGCTTTAATACCTTTATTTAACTTTTTGAATTATTCAATTCGGACATGCCATTCGAAAGATATCACTAGTTTAAAAATGTAAGTATTAGAAACGTAAGATAGTATTAGACGCGGGAGGGGAACGGGGACGCACGGGAAGGTGATTCCGGGAGAAAAATGTATTTATTTGAATATGGTATTGCAACGCATGCCAGGAACCAGCTAGTTATTAATAATAAGGTTGGCCTCGTGGAAACTGAAATAAGAGCAGCGATTTAATTAATGTTTTATAAATTAAATACCTGCTTAGTTTCTAGTTACGAAACAATCGCTCAAAATCAAGTAATACTAAACTCAACTGCACTTCAAAATTGATTCCAAATTTCTCTCCAAGTACGCTTTTCTCTATTTGACACTAACCTTCTCGTAAATGTAATCTCAATAGTAATGGGGATAGCAAATTATTGTAAAATCATACCCTTCGCAACGCAAAGTTCAACGTCGTATCTTTTCCAAGCATAAACTTTATAATAAAGGTGTGTTTATCGGAAGTGACCTGCCAGGTAAACATGTTTTCTGAATGTGTAAAAAAATTAGAGTCTAAGAAATCATAATTAATTGTACAGTCCCCTTGAACTCAATTTGCTAGTATAGAGACATCTCGCATTAAAAGTAAACTCTGCTTTTGAATGAATAGACCTTTTTACATGGGAGCGCGAATTGCTTGCCGCGCAATGAACACATTTGCGAAGTCAAAGTAAGATCGCCTATAAGGTCGAGTTCAATATTTTGTTGCCGTATTTAATGACACTTTTATAAATGTTTCATAATTTACTTACCCCAGTAAACAGGAACGGGCACACGCCATGTATCTCGAGTGATAGTGTATGTTACAAAAACGATCATATTATGTGATCTGAATTGGCTTAAAATAGTGTAAAATAATGCTTGCCTATGGAATGTAACAAGACAATTGGGTTTTTTCTCTTTTTCACTTCTATTTTTACACGTTTTCAAAACACAAGCCACTATTTTTACCGTGTTATTTCGTAAAATTCACCGATGAGTGCTCGACGCTGGCTCGCAGAAGAATTTTTTAGATTAACGCGAAGCCATACTTGATCCCAGCCGGTTCCAATGGAATGGTTCCAATGGGAGGGGGAAATAATACGCTTTTATCACTTAGGGCAGATCTACTAATATTCATATGTCTATGCCTTTAGTTAAATTTTCATATGTCGATCGTTCAGTACACGAATAAATTAATATCTCTATGTATTTTAAGTAACAAAAACATTATTTTTATTCCTGCGCAAAATTATTCAATTAAGAAAACAACTTAAAAAATTCAAATTTTATCTCATCTCTTTTTATCTGTAGACTGATGTAAACATTCACAACTCGGCACAATACGATTTCCGGTACAACGTATTTTCATTCAATTGATTGGACCGCGTCAGATGGGGTTAATCTTTTAATTTTTTTACTCAACAACCGCTAAACTCGAGAATGTACTTGTATTTTTATTTCAGGTTGAATTGTTCAATCGGGTGCTCCCGGGGTGAAACCAATATCAAGCTTTCTTCACCCCCTGATATAAAGTGACGTTACTGTATTGGGTTGAGGGTGCTGAGGGTGTGGGGGGAATCCCAGCGGGTACATTATTAATTCTCGCCAATACAATCTAGGGAAATTAATCAGGTTAAAACATTGATTTGCTTTAAGTGTATGGTGCACTACGATTTTCGTAGAGTATTACGGTTGATTAAATTGAGTGCTTTCTGATGCATTAAAACGCGAAGTACAATAACAGTTGTAAATGTTTTTTTAAAAAAATTTATTTCCGCAATGATTCCTTTGTTTGAATGTCATTTAATTCCATTAATTTGAGACGTTATTTTATTATTAGTAACAGTGCATAACTTTGTCATTTAGACAAAGGAAAATTGTTACCATCAATTAAGCTTTAAAATTATATTTTTTTGATAATTCAGTCATAGAATTCGGTATCTAGTCATTATTCAGAATTGCAATCGAAAACTTAGGTTCATTTGAATAGATTGTGTCTGAACAGGTATACGTATTGTTATTTTTTATAAATTTTTATTTTAGTAGTTTGAACATTTAAGTTTACAAATTTCTAATTTTATTATAATACTAGCTGGGTTTCCCGGCTTCACTCAGAACAATATTCGAGGGTGTTCTGGAATGTTCCACAATATTTTTTTCCGATTCTCTATCCCCGAACATTCCACGACACACTCCACCACTCCTTCCAGAACTTTCTAGAGCTCTATTGAACCTTCTAGTTCTTTCCGGAAGACTGTTCTAGAAATTTCCAGAGGCCGAAACTTCCAGCCCTAATATCTTCAAATGCACGTCCATAGGTAAAAACGAGAACCGTCATCCTGGAGGGGGGATAAAAATCTACCACACCATATAACTCACTGGATCGTACCCGGACTCGTTTCTGATATTTTGCCGGACGCACGTTTTTTTAGACTTTTATAATATACTCGTACATTGATTTCATATTGCAAACAATATTTTTCTAGTTTTATGTAGCTCCTACAATACATAAATGCAATAAATTTACGGTTGTTCTTATTTTTTAGTAAATCATATAATTGGTGTTAGGATCTTGCCTTCATTTAAAAAAAAATGAAAATACGGCGCCACACATAATCCAAATATTATTCTTATTATTTTGAAATCTGTACGTTAGGTTCAACATAGGTAATTTTTAGATTTATAAATCAAGGTGTTTTTCGAATGTTTTAATTGCTAGCCTAAAACTTCACAGTGCCTTCGAGTTAAATTTTTTTAAAAGCGGCGCTGTACAAATTATTCAAATATTATTATTATTATCTTAACCCATCATAAAGAATTATAACAGTATAATTCCAGAATTATGCGCAAAAATCTAGGGTATGCTCAATAAAGGTACATTAAAATCAGAAAACTAAAATGTTGCATTTTCGAATCTTTTGCTTAAAGTTCTGGTACAAGTTCCTGGTGTCTCGCTTGATGTAAAGGAAAAAGCATTGAACTGAAGAAAGAAAGCAGAACAAGACTGAATGCAGTTAACTCACGGGGACTCGAGAGAAACCATGCTTGACCGAGTGAAGAATGGGGATAAAATGAAAAATGCAAAGCCAAAGAACCGCACAAGACGCTTAGGTGGTCGTGTCTAAAGTGTTTAAGTTGGATGGAGATAAAAAAGACTTCCTTTTGAAGAAAATATTGATCGTAAATAAAGTTAATTCTTGCGAAACAGGCACAAGAGGATTTTGTAAAACAGTCAAGACCGAAGTCAATTTTAAAATTATGCAAATTGGACGAATCTGTTTACATTTTCAATATAAAAAATAAAATGTTAACATTCGCAAACCGGGATTATACCCAGATCTTCTGTCATTTCGGGACAAGTATTTCATCCAGATTTTTTAATATTTAACATCATCTTTTTCTTCATTGTTTACATTTCTTTGTAAAACTGCACTACCCATCGCTGATTTTGAAAAAAAGATTCACTTCTCTTAAGTAATATTATTAAGGCTGTTGATTGCGAGATAAAATTCAGTGGGTTGAGTTTTCAGGTATTATGAATGGTTTGGTGAATTTGATGGGAGTCGAAAAATTATTTCATATTTTCCAGAAAATTATTTCCTTGTTATTATTCTCTTCACATTATACGTAAGAAAATCTTCTATTTGTATGAAGCAGGCAGCCATGATATTTACCTTAAATTTCTAGGCAGTGTAAATATTTCCACGTGCGTAATCATTTCCAAATGGCGCTTTGAAAACATCAAGAATTTTCGAAAATAAAACATTATTTTAAACTTGCCGTGGAATATCACGGGACCTCTGAAATATCATATTTTTAAAAAAGAAATGTTTTAATTTTAAAAAATATAACATTGTTAAGGCCGATAATCGAACACCGATTATGTGCTTGAAATGCAATTACGCTGACCATTACACCACCAACCGTTTTAAGAACGGCAGCATAAATTTATTATCATTATTTAGAATAGAAGAAAAGTTTTTTTTTTTAATTTGAGAATGATACGTATTCACAACAACAAAAATATTTAAAGCGCTTCCGCAGACCATTCAAAATTACGAGATATTAGGTATAATTGTAGGATTTTTTAATCTCGTTTCCTTTTAAAAATAAGTTTCCTCCTGTGGTTAGAATGATACAGTTAAATATGACCGAAGGAGATAGGGTCCCATTAGCTCAGTGGTAGAGTAGCACTCCTGTAAGACTGGGTTCAATTCCTAGAGTCCCTAAAATTGCCTTCAGTGATTAAATATTACAATTGAGGTTTTACTCACTAAGTTAAAATAAAAAAAATATATAAAAAGTAACTATTGACTTTTATATAACGATTTTTCATGATGTATTTTTCTTGCTTTTTGCTGATGATCTCAAAATGTTTAGAATTATTAAAAATATTTACAATTGCAACATTCTTCAAGATAATATCAACAAATTGTTGATTTGGTGTAATGAAAATAGACTCTACTTAAATATCTCAAAATGTCAAGTAGTAAGATTTTCTCGAATAAAAAATCCAGTGATCTTTAATTACAACATTGATAACAATACTCTTGAGACATTAACAAAAATTAAAGACTTAGGCATCACTTTTCAATCAAATCTTTCATTTGTTAACCACATAACAGAAATTTCTAATAAGGGCTTAAAAATGTTGGGATTTATAATTAGGCTAACTAGAAATTTTAAAAATATAAAGTGTATTAAACTGTTATATTTTGCATTTGTTAGAAGTCAACTTGAGTACAATTCTCCCGTCTGGAACCCATATTATAATACACATGTACAAGCTGTTGAAAGAATACAAAATAAATTCTTACGTTTTCTAAATTTTAAAATGGGTATTCCAGCAATTATGTTGAACTACAACACTATTTTAAATGATATGAATATGCTCAAATTGTCAGACAGAAGAATTTTCACAGACTTGGTATTTCTTTATAAAATTCTAAATGATTTAGTTGATAGTCCATTATTGCTTGAATTAATAAGCTTCCGGATTCCTCTACGTAATACTAGAAGTCAGGATTTATTTCAGTGCAGAAATTCTGGAACTAACTACCATATGTATTCCTCTTTGCCCAGAATACTAATGGAGGGAATTAATTTTACCAAGTCTGTGGACATCTTCAATTTATCCTTAGACAAATACAAAATGCTGTTACTGAGGCAGTTCAGTTATGTAAAATAAATACTGTATATTTCTTAGTAAAAGAAATATATACCTTTTATATTTATTGGTAAAAGAAATATATAGTATTTATATTTTATTTAATCAAGTGTAATTTTTAAATTGTATATGTAAAAGCCCCGAAAAAGGGCGTAAATAAATAAATAAATAAATAAATAAATATTCGATTATTCGCTAATAATGTTTCCCTATATTTTAAAATGTACTGTCTGTGCATGTGCCGTTGGGGTAACAATTCTGTAAATATAAATAAACAAACTTCCCACAAAATAAATCAATCAACGTCCGGGGCGACTGTAGTTGGGAGAAAAATGAGCTTTTGAAAATGAAATGCACACAACTATTTTTAAACTAGTGTCATAAAGTCAGAAACCAACGTTCAAAAAGACAAGCGTTTCTCTCGAATTCCTCTTCTTTATCGCCAAAATGAACATAAATGCAGAGAGAGAGAAATATTTCTGAAAACTTCTAAGATCCGGTTTTATAAACGAAGTACCAAATTTCTGTTACGTAACGAACCGTTATTCGTTAACGGACCGCTATCCGTTCGTTATCTTATTTCAACTAACTAACTAACTAACTAACTAACCATCACGCCGTTTCCCCGCAGGGGTAGGCAGAGAGGTAGGACCGCCAAACAACTCGGTCTTGGCACACACTCTTTGCCTCACTCACATTCATACATCGTCTCATACATTCTCTTCTATTATTCTGACTTTTGACATGACCCGACTCAAGTATCTGATTTACTTGATCGTGCCATGTCTTCCTCGGACGTCCACGACTTCTTCTACCATTCACATTTGCGTCGTATATTCTTCTTACACTGCTTTCTTCATTCATTCGCTCTACATGCCCAAACCATCTGAGGGTCCCTTTCTTAATCTTACTCATTATGCATTCTGGTTATTTCAACTAACTAACTAATTAACTAACCGTCACGCCGTTTCCCCGCAGGGGTAGGCAGAGAGGACGGACCGCCAAACAACTCGGTCTTGGCACACATTCCTTGCCTCGTTTACATTCATACAACGTCTCATACAAGCTCTTCTATTATTCTGACTCTTGACATGGTCCGACTCAAGTATCTGATTCACCTGGTCGTGCCATGTCTTTCTTGGGCGTCCTCGACTTCTTCTACTATTCACATTTGCGTCATATATTATTCTCCTTACACTCCTTTCCTCGTTCATTCGCTCTACATGCCCAAACCATCGGAGGGACCCTTTCTTAATCTTACACATCACGCTTACATCAGCCTTGCATTCTTTGCGGATCTCCACGTTTCGCACACGATCGTACTTGGTTTTACCACACATTCGCCTCAGGGATCTCATTATCTTATTTTGCGTACCAAAAATAAATGTGCATTACTAGCGGTCAGAATTTCTTCCATGCAATTGTTATTACGTGTGATAGCTGTTTCGCCTTCTGAAGACATTATCAAATTAGGTGAAACAGCTGTCACGCAAATACTAATTACATAGCAGAACTTGTTTATAAATAAACTGTTTTTATAAATTGAATAATAATATGGTTGAATATATAAAAGAAATAAAGCTGGGCTGGCGTAACTGACTGATTTCGATATGTTGCCGGCATTAATTGAGTTTCAATTGTGAAAGCCAGTCTATGGTCCAGTCTATGCATAAAAAGTGCATGGGTCCAAATAACCGAGCGCCGGGAACAACTTCCTACTTGCAACTGTCAAAAAACGTCAGCAAACGGACCGCTATCCATTTAACTGACCAAAATCGGCCCGTAAAGCTTTAACCGCTACTTAACCGACCGGTAACCGAGCGAATGTTTATAAAACAGACGGAGACCAAATATTTGTTAAAAATGGTATCAAGCGTGACAAACGGATGTTTATAAAACCGGCCCTAAGCGTATTAATGCTTAGTGAGTGATCATATATAAAATTCGTCAAGATATAAGAAATAACTCTCACATGGATCTGGCATGACATGATGTGGTGTATACCTAGGTAGTGTAGGTATAGGTTAATATAAAGTCTTAACATCCTTCAATAGATTGTTAGTTATACGAAATTTTATGGTATCTTAACAGATGTCAGTTAAGTATTATTTTAGAACAGCATCATCTATCGCCGTTCGTGTCCGATGATAGCCGAAGGCATCTGGTGGTCTGGCCACCAGCCATCGCCATCAGTTTGGCGACCCGCAGCGGTAGAATAACTTAGAGCATAATAGAGTAAGGACGTCTGGTCCCGTTAAATATTCATTTAACGGGATACGATAACGTAAATAAATCAACTTAAAAATCTCAACGAACCTCGGTCTTATTTGGAAGTTTCCTAACACATTTCAAGAGATACTGAATATTGAATAAATTAGATATTGAATATATTTATATTTTTATTTACAAATCAAAACAAAAAACAGTTTTCTTAGACAGAACCTAATCACTTTTGCTGACTTTATAATTTTAATGATAAAACACAGTATTTTTGTTTAATTTTGTTCGTTAACATACATTTTTTCCACATTTTGCTTGCAACCAAGAATCGCTTTGGTTTTATAAGTATTTTATCTAAACCTATTTATTATGTGTAAATTTGTATAAAATTATTCAATAGCGCAAACCCGCAAAAATCACGGGATATTAAAAAACCTATTTTGAAAAAGAAACTTAAAATAATTTTGTGTTAAAATATTATATTATAGGTTGGTACTTACTTTATCGTTCGTCTGAATCCTTCACACAAACAAACAGTTACAATTTTGAAAATGACAAATAAATTCAATACAAATTTGAGTTCATTTTAAAAGGACGAACGAAATTGGTATGTTTGACATTTTGAAGTTAGAATATTTTTCATTTTACAATGGAAGGATTAACCTGGGATTGTTATTGTCAATTCTTTAATTGCAAACTAGTGAAAGAATTAAAATAATGAATGATAAATATTCTATCTAATTTGCATCAGAATGCAAAGGAATACAATTAGTACATATTGTGTGAAGAATACGCATACGAAAGAAATTTAATAATAAATTCGGACAGAGAACGTTTGAATGCAATACACCGAAGATATTTAATTTATTACCTGACACTATAAAGCAATGTAATTCTATGAATATAGTGAAAAATTGGCTATCGGAAAAAAAATATTTACATTGATATGTAAGAAAAAATGTTGAATCTGTAGATATAAGGTGTAAATTATAACTTTTTAAATGTATATGTAGCTAAACTATAAGCACCTGTTTTTAGCAGGACTTGTTTCTTGACGTGTATTAACTATTCTTTCAATAATAAAAAAAAATATGTGTTAAACAATATGTTTATAGTGCGAATTAAAAAATTGTGAAAAATACTATTAAAAATCAGGAGGTTACGGGAAATAACTTTTTTGTAAAAAAATTGTTTTGAAGAACAGATGCATAAATTCGGGCACAATCCTGCTTTTGCCAAACAATTATAGCAGAAAACTTAGCCGTTTGAGCTCCGTCGTAAAAAATAACGACTTTTTTGCAAATTTTCGTAGTATTTTCCGATAAAAGTATTGTGCTCGTAAAAGTCTGTGCCTTATTGAAAATATTGTCTCTTTATTATGGCATTCCGAAATGGTGGCAATGCGGCAAGTACTGCACAAGTGCAAGCGCTGTACAGGTTGTCAAGGGACATACCTGATAAACCGATTTGGAGACGAAATAATGTGCAGAGTATGGTATTCTGATCTCGTTCGGACTCTCTGCTGTCTGCACCCATCGCTTCCCATCGCAGTGGGAGGGTTTGATTCATACGTCGATCCCGAATACATTAACGCCCGGATTTCAACTCTCTTACCCTTTTCCCTCCCAGAACTTCCTATCCTTCCTTTCCTTAAAAATTCCCTCCGTACAGCGTCATCAAACATGACATAGGTCACTTGTGAAATTATTTTCCTCTGGGCCTCTTGTGTGCAGTAAAAAAATACGTTTTTCAAAACATTTGTACAGTTACCCAACTGCCGTTTGTGTGCAATATTATGCGTACGGAAAAAAAGTTTTTAAAGAATTTTGCATATTTTACAATGCGTTTATAACATTATTTTATTATTCGTAGAGCTCCATTATTAAATTTACATAAATCAAATTTGATAAAAATAATGAAAAACACACAAAAATATAAATAAGTTTTTAGATTTTCACGGCCAAAAGCATTTTCGTTGTTAGTTTTTGGGGTGTTATGCCGTGTTGCGCTACCTCCTACTATAGCCGATCTGCCCTGATGATGGACACTGCAACGCTGTCCGAAACGTCGGCTATAGTAGGAGGTAGCGCAACACGGCATAACACCCCAAAAACTAACAACGAAAAAAAAAAAAAAAATATATAAATGTTAATGCACTAATGTTGTAAAATTATTGGTACAAATAAATAAAAAATATAAAGTGTGCAATTCACACGCAGTAGGAGTTTAAACTAGAAAACTAAAGTAGACAAGAGTGGGAAGACTAATAATAATAATAATTGGATAGTTTGTAGAGCGCCGCTTTTGTGAAAAATCACCTCAAGGGCGCTGTATAATTTATTAAGAATTCTTATGTTCTATATAATTCTACTATTTACAAATGGATACAGAAACATTCTTACCTGGCAGGTCACTTCCGATAAACACACTTTAATTAGAAAGTTTATGCTTGCAGAAGATACGTCTTTGCACGCGGAGGACATTATATTTAAAACACTGGACATTGCACGATTTTACATTTGCTTCCGCCTTCACTATTAGTATTACCTACATTTATGAAAAGATTAGTGGCAAAAGTGGAGTTGATATTTATTTTAAAAGACTGGAGAATTTAGGACTCTTTAGGGCTGGAGAATGTTCATGAAATGACCTTTATGAATGCTTACAAATAATAGTTTTTTTTCCTACATTTTTACAAATTTGTTATTTACAGTGTCACGGGCATTGAATGTGAAGGTGAAAGATTTTTGATTTTATGGAAACGACTGTCTGAAAAGTAAAAGGTACTACGAAGTACCGCACAAAGAGGAGACCGATTGTACTATCTCATTCTCTCGCAGGCTAAATCCTATAGATGTATGTTTTTGTCTCTTTTTAGTGTTTCATCGAGTTTCAAATCACAGCAGTGCTAAAGAAGAAACACCAAAATGCCTTGTTAATTTTTTTTTACAAAAAAAGGTCAGGAATCCATGATTATCGGTTACGTCTTGTTACACCCTGTAGGTAAGTTTACTAGAAATAGTTGTCGTTTTAAAGCGAGCAAGAGCCAGAAATCGTATGAACCTTTTGCTTTTGTTCGTAGAACACAAAAAGCTGATTTTTGTTTTTGGACCCTTCCTGAAACACTGCATGATTTTTTTAAAAATTCGTTTTTACTGTTTTTTGTTTAAAAAAATGCACTTTTATGAATTCTGCTGGGAACGTGAGACAGTATAATTTCGGGATTAGTTTACTTTCCAAAAAAGAAACTTGTTTAATTTTATAAGCCATTAAGAATCAAAATGTTGCTTGAAATGGCTTTAGTCGTGTTTGGGGACCAGATCTGAATTTCCACCATGCGCTTAGTTTTCATTCTGTCTATATTTCACTTTTATGTATATGTACATGTAATTTATGTTGTGTTATATTAAAAGCCACGATGGGCCCAGTGTTATACAGTCACTCCCGGGGGGGGAAGTACGTAGCTAGACGGGGGAACAAGTGTTAAGCAGACCCCCCGGGGGTCATATGCCTGGGCTTGAGATGCTCATCTCAGGGGAAGGGTTCGGCCGCGCTCATCGACTATTTACTACAGTGAAGTTTTACTTCAATCGTGTGGTCTAAAGTCTGTTATGTTGGTAATAGTATGCATCAGCTGTCACATTCTGATAGTTGGCAGGTCTGTCAACTCACTTGATAGATAACCTTGAACTTGTTAACAGTGTCAATAAACGTCTCTTATATGAATCGGCTTATTGTATTTAATTACAAACCTCAGACATTATAATTGGCGACGAGAAAATCGGTAAAACATATTAAAACGTGTGTTAATAATATTGTCAGTAATTAACAGTGATTTTGCCGCGGAAAAAAACATTTTTTTCAACATGTCGAATAGTAATTTGCCAGTGCCTCATTTCGAACCGGATTGCGAAAGTTTCAATATGTTTTTGGAACGCATTCAAATTTATCTGAAGATTATTAATATCGCAGAGAAAGAAAAAATTGGTTACTTATGTATGTTGATCGGTGCAGAAAAATTTAAAATTTTAAAAGAAACAGTGCATCCGAAAAATTTAGAAGATTTAACCTTCAACGATATGGTAACAACACTCAAGAGTAAATATGAAGAAAAAAAATGTACAATTGCCCAAAGATATAAATTTTATAACCGGAAACAACATTCTAACGAAGGAATCGATGATTATATTACGGATATAAAAAGTCTGTCAATATCATGCAATTTTGGTGCTTTTCTAGACGAAGCTCTGAGAGACAAATTGGTGTGTGGTTTAAAAAACGATGCAATGACTAGAAGATTACTATCTGAAGACGAAACGTTAACTTTTGAAAAAGCAAAATTAATTGTCAAGAACATTGAGACAGTAAGTCACAGCTCAGAGCAAATTTTACACAAAGAAAATTATACATCGGAAATTTGTGAAGTCAAGTCAAAAATGTCACGTAAAAAAACATGTCATGTCTCAAAGGATCGCCCTTCACGTCAGCATAGTCCGAGTAGGCGAATTCATCTGGGTCAAAGGAGTTCAAGGTCATCAAGTCATCCGTCATCTCCATCACGTCAAGGGTCCAGAAGATGCGAGAGGTGTTTTATAACTCACCAACCGGAGTTATGTCCGTCAAAAAAGTGGAAATGTTACAAATGTAATATTTACGGTCATACGTCGAAATTTTGTCCAAGTGCAAAATCAATCATCAATCACGTAAAATGTGTCAATAATATAAATGTATTAAATATGTCAGTGTCTGATACAGCGGAAATTAATTTAATTGTTAATGGTATCCAAATTTCTTTCATGATTGACACAGGAAGTTCATCGACATTAATAAGTCATAAAATGTACATAAAATTATTCAAAACTTGTCAGTTAAAGCAATTCTACGGTAATTTGTTTACAGCAAATAGTCAAAATTTATTGTGTTTTGGATTTTTTATGGCAAAAGTAAATGTTGTTGATTCTAATGTTAAAATAGATTTACCAATATTGGTTATAAAAAATCTATCGTCTGATGCTATTCTGGGTAGAAATTGGTTAAAAGTGTTTAATCCATCTTGGGAAAATACTTTCATAAGTTCTTTAGTGTCAAATATAAATAATAATACTGTAAATTCAGTGTCTGTCAGCGAGAAAAATAAATCAAATATTATCAAAAAATTGTCACAAAAATATTTAAATTATTTTTCGATTACTAATAACGATTTACCAATTAAAGAATTTTCTGTGAATTTAAGTTTAAAAAATAATGCTACTCCTGTTTTCCACAAAGCATATGAAGTTCCTTACGCACTTCGTTCTGAAGTTTGCCAAGAGCTAAGTCGTCTTGAAAGCGAAGGCATTATTTCAAAAGTAAAATATAGTAATTGGTCTTCCCCAATAGTTTGTGTACCTAAAAAAAAAATGGAAAATTACGTTTATGTGCAGATTTGAAAATTTACAGTCAATCCACAATTGAGAATTGATCAATATCCTATTCCACGTCCAGAGGATATTTTTAATAAATTTTCAGGTTGTCAAGTATTCTGTAAATTAGATTTAACAAACGCATATTTACAGTTGTCTGTGTCAGATTCTAGTAAAGAATTACTTACAATTAATACATGTTATGGTTTATATGTCTATAATCGTTTACCTTACGGATTATCATCGGCTCCTGCCGTATTTCAAATGGTAATTGATACAGTTTTGGGTGGCATAAAGAACTGTGCTGCATACATTGATGATATTTGTGTAGGTGGTAAAGACGAAAAGGAGTGTTCTGATACTTTGGATAAAGTTTTGTCAAAATTAAATGAGTTTAATATAAAAATTAATATGTCAAAAAGTGAATTTTTTGTGAATTCTTTTGAATTTTTAGGTTTCACTTTGTCAGGTCAAGGCAAAAGTCCGTCTTTGTCGAAAGTTGAGAAAATTAAGTCTACTGGGTGTCCAGAAAATGTTACTCAACTAAAGTCATATTTGTCAATGTTGAATTTTTACAGGAATTTTATTCCTATGTGTCCTACAGTGCTAGAACCACTTCATAATTTATTAAGAAAAAATGTAAAATGGTGTTGGTCTGATGAATGCGAAAAGGCATTTGTAAATAGTAAGTCTCTTTTGTCAGATAAAACTATGTTAGTTTTATTTGATCCGTCAAAACCATTGTGTCTAACAGTCCAGTGCATACGGTGTCGGTTGTGTCTTAAGTCATGTCGTAAAGAATCAAGAATTCCCTATAGCTTTTGAGTCTGCAACATTAAATTCAGCTCAAAGAAATTATAGTCAATTGCACAAGGAAGCCCTTGCAATTATTTTTGGAATAAAGAAATTTCACAAGTATTTAATTGGTCGTCATTTTACGATATATACTGATCATGCTCCATTGTTGTCTTTATTTGCTGAAAACAAAAAAGTCCCCGTTTTAGCAGCATCACGTCTTATAAGATGGTCTATAATATTGTCTGCGTACAATTATAAATTGGAATATAAAAAAGGATTGAAAATTCCTCAAGCAGATGTAATGTCACGTTTACCAAGTAAACAACAATTCAATACTGAGGAATGTAATTTTGTATACATGTCTACACCTTTAATTCCATTCTCAGAAGTTGAAAGTCATTCTGAAAAAGATGAAACATTATGTAAAGTCATTAAGTATGTTTCAATCGGTTGGATTGAAAACTTGTCAAGTCCAGAAATTAAAAAATATTTTAAGTTTAAAAATTTACTGTCAGTCAAAGGAAAATGTCTTTTATTTGGTGACAGAATTGTAATACCAGAATCTCTTAAGTCCAAAGTCCTAAATTTAATACATTATGGTCATCCTGGTATAGTCAGATCAAAAATTCTTGCCCGTTCATATGTATGGTGGTTAGGTATGAATCAAGATATTGAAGATGTTATTTCTAGATGTGAAATGTGTCAGTCTGTACAAAATGCTAACAAAAATGTGCGCCATAGTTGGCCTATTGCTGAAAGTCCATGGGAAAGAGTCCATTTGGATTTTTTTGATTTAAAAGGTTCTAAATACTTATTAGTTTGCGACTCATATTCAAAGTGGATAGAATGTTTTTACATGAAAAATACTAAATATTCGGATTTGTTATCTAAATTAAGTGAAGTTTTTTCCAGATTCGCTTTTCCGAAAACTATTGTTTGTGATAATGGTCCTCCATTTTCGTGCAAAGAATTTTCTATTTTTTGTAAAGAAAAATCAATTAAATTATTATTTAGTCCGCCGTATAATCCTGAATCAAATGGATTAGCAGAACGGTCTGTTCAAACTTTCAAAAAAATATTAATTAAATTTATGTTTTCGAAAAATTCAAAATTTTTGTCGCCAGCTCAACGTCTAATAGATTGTCTGTATAGTTATCGTTCCACTCCTACTTCTGTTACGGGTGTATCTCCAATGGCTAAAATATTTTCATATGAGCCACGTACACCACTACATATTTTGTCTGAAGAAAATCATGTCAATAAAAGTAAACAATCCCAAAATGTCAAACAATCGATAAAAAATACATTGAAAGAGTTTAAGGAAAATGATAATGTTTTGGTCTATTTAAGACATGTGAAAGGTCCTATGAAATGGTTTCAGGGAACTGTTAAATTAAAATTAAGTTCATGGGTGTTTTTAATTCAATTAATCGGAGGAGAGGTGAAAAAGGTTCATGTTAACCAAATAAAAAAAAGTTGTCTTAAGTCAAAATCAAGTTATGATAATCCCGATAAATGGCTAGACGTTAGAAGTCAGGAAAATAAAATTGTTATTGAACCTTTACCCAGCACTAGTGGAAATAATGATGTTATAACTAGGTCTGGCAGAGTTGTGAAACCTCCTGTACGATTTAGTCATAGTGATTACTCTTAAGTTTCCTTGTCATTGTATTTGGTTTTATATAAAAATAAAATAAAAATAAATGGAAGGAGGGAAGGATGTTATGTTGGTAATAGTATGCATCAGCTGTCACATTCTGATAGTTGGCAGGTCTGTCAACTCACTTGATAGATAACCTTGAACTTGTTAACAGTGTCAATAAACGTCTCTTATATGAATCGGCTTATTGTATTTAATTACAAACCTCAGACATTATAAAGTCTAAAGCACACTCGTTTTTTTAATACCATATTTATAACCATAGTATTTATGTTCCATAGTAACCATACACTATAATGTACGCATACGGAGTTTCAGTTGGTTGCTGTGGTAGTACAGTAATAATAATTTGATATTTTAAATAGTGCCGTTTTGTAAAAAAACCTCCTCAAGGGCTATGAACAAACCTCATTTCCTTATTAAAAGGAATACACACTTTCCAAAAATGTGTCTATTCTTAGTATACCTTATATTGCCACGTACACAGGCATAAAAATCGCTTAACGGGAGTTAAGAAAGCTTATTTTATATTGATTATTTTTGGGGTATTATGCCGTGTTGCGCTAACTCCTTATTTAGCCAACGTGTCGGAAAATGTTACAGTTTTCATTATTAGGGCAGATGTGTAACTGAAGATTGGGTTTTCTAATATATTAAAATAAACACTATAAAAACTGGAGCGACAGCGCAATTTAAAACTGTTTTCTCCGATTGCTCGAGATTTTTTGGTGATCATTATGAATATTTTCCGCCCACATTAAAAAAATGATACCTCCGAATTTTAATATGGAGACATATAAACTGATTATAGATCTATATAGCCAATGACTTCACCTATCTTTTGACGATTAACACATATTTGTACGATTTATTAAAAAAATATTTTAAAATCGTAAACTTTCTGCTTAATTATAATTTACAAATAAGGGAAAATTTGCCAAAATTAGCAGCAAAGCAATCCGAGGTATTTGGTATTGCGGCGAAACGCGCTCCAGTGAATAATACTTTTGGGCGTGAAAATCTAAAGTCATATCAGTTTTTTTAACTTTTTTTTTGAAATTTTGTAAGAAAGAAAAAAATTTAATTATGTAAAACAGTTACAGATAATCGTAGCCATAATTTTGTAATTTTTTTAAGTTGTTTCTTATTATATGCGTTCATACATTTCTAATGAAAGTAATTAACAATTTTATTTTAATGCTATTCAAGCGAAACTATAGGAAAAGCTTTCATTTATTTTTTCAAAGCATAGTTTTGGTATTCATAATATAAACCGATTCGTAGGAAAATTAAACATTGATTTCACTTTAAGCTTCGCATTCATAATATTCTGTCGTAGTTCGGGTTAATGACAGATTCCGTCGATCTAATTCTGATCTTAATAACCCTATTGTTTTCTTTCTAAAGCTTGGGATTTGACTGTTAATATTGTTCATTTCCATTTTTTTTCAAATTATAAAAAACATGATGAAGTGCCAATGCGGATATTTTTTAAGATCTTTGTGAGAACCTATAAATAAATAACATATATTTATATATCTAAGCCACATAAAATACTTACCTAGAAAAAAAAAATCAAATTATCCATTCATGACTCACGTTCATTATTGACTTTCTGCTTCTTTATTTTTACTTTTCTTTACGAATAACTACCGTTAAAGCTTTGATATACAGAGTATCTATTAAGAAAATCATATTTCTTAAAAAAATAAAAAGGAAGTATTATTTTTTTACGTTTTATTTGGTACACGATCTTTGGTAATGCCAACCTTTTCATGAAAGTCAACATCACAGATATCTTCTTTGCCTACCCAACGTTTCTTTCATAAACGTATTTACTAGATAATATTGTCAGATTTCTTTGAAAACATCTATGTGTATAAGTATATATTTGTTAAGGAAAATATTTTCATTGACATTTTGTACGCAACCACTGCGAAAATATATAATATTACATTATTTATAAATCTCTGTCTCTCTTGATTTTAACTTTGTAGTATTCTGAGAACGGTTTCCTATCTTCTAATGTTTCTTTGATTAGGGTTGTTCCGAGGAAAACCTTCGCAGGTTATTCAATTCTCAAGGGTGTAATTTTTGACCTCCCCTCTTTTGAGATTTCGCCCGGTAAACAACTCCTTGGAGTATAATCTACAAAGCGTCTTACTTAAAACACACTTTGCAAATGCTGCGAAAGTTACAAGTAGGTACTTTTGTCTATATTCTGTTTCTGTTTGTGTACCTTTATCAAGGTGAACTGATAAAATTATACAGTCAACAACTTGGGTAAGTGGATATTCTTACAGTTACCTACGCAAGTAAAGTGTTTAATTCAAGCCAGTATATTCTTCCATTATATACTAACAATAACCCTTAGATCGAGTAAGTAATATAATTTACTCCGCGTAATTTTTTTTACAGCTTTTGAGGCAAAAACAGCTTGGAAAAAAATGTTTTTTTACCGAAGTCCTTTTATGAGGCATTTTAAAAATAGCGATTTTTTTTTCAATAATGATTTTGTATGAAATCTGGCCAGAGTGTTTTGCGAGGAAAGGTTAAATTCCTGTCAAATTTACTATTTCGAAAATTGCACACCTCCCACACAACTAATGATATTATTTTTGGATGGTTATTTTATTTTAAATTTTCATCGAATGAAACAATTTTATAAATAAATCTAGAATCAAAAAAATTCTCCAAAATTGATGGCCTTTACATCTCTGTGGTCATTGTATTTGTGTTTGAAGCGGGAAGTCACAGGTTCGGTTCCAGGGCTTTGCTTTCTAAATACACATAGATATGTATTTTATTATTTAATCACCGGATGCTGTAATGTTGATGGTGAAGTTTAATAACCTTTCAGAAATATTTTTACAACTGCGGTTAGAATGAATGATCAACAAATAAAGGTAGAAATGAAAAAAAAATCATCGGCAAAGAAAGCATAACTTTTTCTAACTAACCATCACGCTATTTTCTTAAAGGGGTAGGAATAGAATTGATGGATCGTCTCACAACTCTATTTGGGCGCACGCATTTTGTTTTATTAAAATTCATGCATCGTCTCATAAATACCAAATCTGTTGTTAAACCTTGACTCGAGAATTGGATTCACTTGACCATTGGTCGGGCGTCTTTGACTTCTTCTACCATTCAATATTGTGTCATTATTTTCTCTAGCTTTAGGAACTCCTTTCTCAGTTTATCCACTCTTTATCTGTCACCCCTTTCTTAAATTTTAACTGTTAAATTTTAAGTTTTAGATATTTACGTGATTTTATAGTTTAATCTGATACATCGAATATTAAAATGAACCCACTCGATAATAATTGGAATAAATTTCAAACGAGAGTTAACTTTTCCATGCTTAAATATGCAAAGGTTGCGAGGGAAGTTTTTAATCTGTTAAAAATAAAGTTGTATTGGATATCAAAATAGTTATTAATGCGGAGCGGTAGCCGCAACTTTACCTTTGAAACTCCCTCGTAAATGAACCTAGGACATTTAATGAAGCTAGTTTCTAGACTGTATTTTAACAGGTTTTTGTTTCACAAGCGTTTGCAGTAAACGTTGTGAAAGGTATCCAAAACAATTTGTTTTTATTTTTAAAAAGCAGAATTTAAAAAATATCTACATCTTTACCTGGAAACGTACTGCAAAATACTTATATTTTTTTGTACATCTATTACAATCAAATTATCGTGAATTACACATTAGCTCAATCAATCCAAAAATATTTTTATATAATCAATCCAAAAATATTTTTATTTTATTATTTTAATAAATCATCTAGAATATAATAAATAGCACCACCTGTTAATAAATAATATTACTAGTACATAGCCTAGTTGTGATCACGCCCGCTAGACCGGACACGGTACAACCACAAACTGCAAAATGAATAACTGTTATGATTGTGCGGAACCTACTCTCTCTGCTGAATCATTGTTTACATGCTCCGCCTGCAAAGGGACTTTTCACCTAAACTGTGGCGGAGTGGTTGAAAGCACATTCCGACGCCTCAGCAAGGAGAAACGGGCTCAAATTAAATGCAAAAAATGCATAGCTGGCGGGTCTTCCGCTAATCCCAAAATAGCGAATAATTCACCTCAGGACTGTGAACTATTAACTAAACAGAACCTAATTATAGAACAAAATACCCAAATTCTCAACACAATATCAGTAATGAGTAAACAATATGAAGAAATCCTACTTCGAGTGCACGAACTAGAAGATGCAAACATAAAATTAGAAAAAAAAAATGTTGACCTTGAAAATCGTTTAGAACAATTAGAAGGTCAATTCGAACAAATTGAGAGAGAAAATAGATTAAAGAACGTGGAAATCAGGGGAATTCCTGAAATAAACGGTGAAAATCTGAACAACATTATATTTAACATACAAAAAACAACTAATGCCAACACGGAACTCAAGAACGTAGATACAGCATACCGTATCTCTCAAAAAAACAATAAAGATCAACAGAGGCCTATAATACTTAAATTTAAAACTAACATTGATCGTGAAAACTTCTTAAGCGACGTCAAAACGTACAACAAAAAAACTACAAATAGAGACAATAAACTTAATACCTCTCTCATCGGAATGGCAGGAACTCGCTCTCAGATCTACATCACCGAACACCTAACTTTTCGTGCGAAACATCTTTGGTATCTTGCACGGAAGGCTTCACGGGACAACATCTTCAAATTCGCCTGGGTCCGTGAGGGAAAGGTGTATGTGCGAAAAGACATTGGGACGCCTGTTTTACTCATCAATGAAAAAAACAAACATCTTTTATCGCCCCCCCCCAATCATCTCATAAACTCTACTCGCCCTACAATGTTGCTTATCTATTTGTTTTTAATCTATCTTTCTCTAACTTCAACAATATTATGAAATCAGTTACTTCTCTCTCCCTCATATTTTGTAATACCACATTCACAGAACATTATTACTATAAAGTTAACTTGTTTTTAAAGAATCATTTAATAACTAGTTTTTCTGATAATTATATTTACTTAAAAAATAAATGTAGTCTCAGTAATTACAAACACAAATCTCAAATTTTTGAAATGAATTCTAACTGTAAAACAAATTCAGCTATTATTGTAAAGGTCACCGAACTGTGTATTTTTGTCATTGCTCTGAGTAACTGTCAAAATCCTTCTCTACTATTACCAATAACAAAAGCCAATGGCATAATTTCCCTAAATAATACTCTACAGGTTATTATTATTTGTATGCAACCTGCAACTATTACCCATGATTACAATTCTTATCATATACAACATGCATTTACTACTATAAATATAATCAGAATTGAAAATAACTTTTTAATTTCTAATGATTTTTATTTTAACAAAAATAGATACTTTTTGAAATATTTTTTTCATACATCACTTAACTGTAATTTATTATTATCAAAAAACATTATTGTTGTCAACAAATCTTTTTCTAAATTCCTATTATACATTTCACGTAGTTCTAGTACCTATAAAGATAAGTCTTGTATTTTTGATATAGACTCCAAATGTCAGAATTTTATAAATGAAATTATCTTAAAAAACACTTTATTTGCTTATTTTGTTTCTGTAACCATTGTGAAGGCCAATGTTATTGCTATTATTGTCATCGCTTCGAATAACTCTCAAAATCCTTTCCACCTCTTACCTACAACAGAAACCTATGGTTCAAGTTATTTTATTAATATTCAAAACATTGAAACAATCACCCTAAACAATATTACTAAAATTACTATCAAGAGTGTAATTAACTTTTCAAATTTTATTGTTTTTAGTTTTGCCAACAATAGATGTTTTTTTAAATATGTTTTCCTTTCTAAACTTAACCATTCCTCATTTTTAATCTTTTTTTAATTTCCTACTAAATATTTCAAGTAGTTCTAGTACCAACAAAGATAAATCTTCTATTTTTGATATTGACTCCATATGTCAGAATTTTATAAATGTAATTCACAAAAAACACTTCTATTGCTTATTATGTTTCTGTATCCATTGTGAAGGCCAATGTTATTGCTATTATTGTCATCGCTTCGAATAACTCTCAAAATCCTTTTCACCTCTTACCTGCAACAGAAACCGATGGTTCAATTTATTTTATTAATATTCAAAACATTGAAACAATCACCCAAAACAAAATTACTAAAATAACTATCAGGAGTGTAATTACCTTATCAAATTTTATTGTTTATAGTTCTGCCAACAATAGATATTTTTTTAAATATTCTTTCATTTCTGTACTTAAACATTCCTTATTTTTATCTACAAACACAACCTTTATCACAAAATCTTTATTTCGAATTCCATCTATAACATGTGTACTTTTAACTATCGCTTTCGATACTTATTTCTACACTCATAAATTTAAAAAACCCGGTATAAATTATATGTTCATACTATATCTTTACAATAACTTAATCCTTTCAAAAACATCACTTTCACTGGATCTTTACAATTACCTATTGAATCAAAGAAAAAAAAATAAAGAATGGAAGAATTAGCAGATTTACTAGATAACTCAACACCAATCCCATTTACATCAACTAATGATTCTGAAGTAGTTCGTCATTTATTACTAGGTAACTCTGCGCCTACAATATTCTCTATGAATATAAGAAGTATTAACAAAAACTTTGATGAACTACTAATTCTTCTTACTGATCTTGCCTTAGATTTCGATGTAATTATCTTGACCGAATGTTGGATTAAAAAATGTTACATTCCTAAAACGTTAAGAAACTACAATCACTATAACACTCTTTATAACCAAACTCAAAACGATGGCGTCATTGTTTACATTAAAAACCACATCGCACACTCAGTCAAAGAGGTCAGAATTCAAAACGCAAACTGTCTTCAAATTCAACTAGATAGTCTCATAACAATTCTTACCATATACAGATCTCCAACAACACACAATATAACCCCATTTTTACATTCACTACAAGAAACATTATCAAACATAGAACACTGCCAAAACACCTACATAATAGGTGACCTGAACATAAACATAATCAACAAAATGCATCCTCAAGCCAATGAATACCTAAATGTATTAACTTTATTAGGATACTTCCCTGCTGTCACCGCTCCAACACGAGAACCAGACTCAAAAAACGGCAGTTGTATAGATCATGTATTTGTTAAGAGTAAACTAGACAATAAATCAATTATATTTCAATCAACTATTACAGATCACTATGCAATTATCACTTCCATCACCAAAAAAAAACATAAACCGCCCCAAAACACTCAACCCCAAGAACACATTTCTTATTAAATTCTTCTAAATCATGTCTCGGAGGAAAACTGGGAACTTACCTATTCATGTACTGATCCCACCTCTGCATGCGATGTTTTTATAAATACTTTACAAAACCACTTGGCCAATGCAACATCTTATACAAAATGTAAAAAAAAACGATCGGAAACAAAACTGAAACCATGGATCACTGCTGGTATTCTCCATTGTATTAGAAAACGTGATAAAATACATAACTTCTGCAGGAAAAACCCCAATGATTATAATTCTCTCATATTCTACAAACGTTATAGAAACCATTGCAAAAAAATAATTGAAAAGGTTAAAACAGACTACTACAAAAAAAAAATCAGTGAAGCTACCGATGATAAAAAAAAAATTTGGAACATCATAAAAGATATAACTAATATTAATAAAACCGACACACCTATTGTTAAGGTTGATATCGAAGACCGAACAATACATGTAAATTCTGAACCTAAAAAAATATCTAACCATTTCAATAAATTTTTTTCCAATATCGGACCCAACTTAGCAAAAAATATTTTGAACAGAAACTGCGTCTCAGAGAAAGACCTGGCCAACAATATACCTATCGATACTCTGAGTTATAACCCATTTCATTTTACTCCCACCACTGAACCTGAAATAATAGAACTAATAGCATCTCTTAAAAATAGTAACTCCACCGGTATAGATCACATCTCGGCAAAAATTATTAAAAACATCCAAAAATATATCGTCTCCCCTCTTAAACACATTATCAATTTAAGTTTCAAAACTGGCATTTTTCCAGACTCCTTGAAACAGGCCACGATAATCCCAATCTTCAAAGCAGGTGACAAATTATCTGTAAATAACTACCGACCGATATCCCTACTAAGCACGATATCTAAAATTGTAGAAAAGGCGGTAAAACGTAGACTCTGTAAATTCCTCGAAGATAACAAAATACTGTCGGATAACCAATATGGCTTTCGCAAAGGTAGGAGCACTTCAGATGCAATAGCCGCCCTCACAAAGATTGTTTCCCTTAATCTTGACATTGGTCGCAAACCACTTGCTGTTTTTCTTGATCTGGCAAAAGCATTCGATACGGTCTCCCATCCCTTACTGCTAAAAAAACTACAGCAGATTGGAATAACAGGAATAGCCTACAGATGGTTTGAAAGCTATCTTATTAACCGAACACAACAAACTCTCATCCAATCTGATAAAATACATATAAGCAATAAATTACCTGCGTCATATGGTGTACCCCAAGGCAGTATACTAGGACCAATTTTATTTCTCATATATATAAACTCACTATGTGCCATGAATATTGGAGGTAAGATATTATCATTTGCCGACGACACGGTCCTAATATTCGAAGACGAAACATGGCAATCCGTCATTAAAAAAACTAATAATGCCCTAATAATAGTAAAGCATTGGCTAGACACTAACCTCCTCACTCTTAACATCGACAAAACCCAATATATGACATTTTCCATACGTCAACATATTTTACCTAACAACTGTCCTAAACCTATCATTCATTCATGCTCACTTAATTTACACAATCCCGTAACCACACCTAATATTAATTGCACTTGTTCTGTCCTTAAATCATCAAAGGTAGTTAAATATCTGGGGCTAATCATAGACAATCAACTACGTTGGGAAGCCCATATCAGTGACACAGTTAAAAAACTCCGTAAACTCTGCCATATATTCTGCTCCCTTAGGTCTATCTTAGATCTACAGACCATAAGAAGCGTATACTTTGCCCTCTTCCAATCCATAGCAACATATGGTATTGTGGGATGGGGTGGTTGTGCTGAATCCATCATCAATCCAATTATTAAAGTTCAAAAACTAATTTTGAGAATCATATTTAAATGCAAACCTACCCATCCCTCAAAGGAACTCTTCGCTAAACTCAAGGTCTTAGATATTCGACAGTTATTTACTCAGATTAGCGTATGTTACACATGGCAAAAAAACCAACTGGTTGCTCCACAACATCAATCACACACTCGTTTCTCATCAAACCTGGGCTGCGTGGTCCCTAAAACTAAAACCTCATTCGCTCAAAGACAATTCTGGTTCATCGCTTCTAAAATATATAATGCTTTGAGTGCCGACATAAAGTCACATAATTCTAAATCTCTTTTCAAATCCCATTTAAAACTTTGGATATCTGAAAAAGGAAGAGATTTCTTCAAAAAACACATAAGAGCTTAACATTATATTTAAAAAAAAAACTACTCTGGCGCATATATTCTCCTATTTCTTTCGCAGAAAGAACTTCAAAACTGAACATAAACATAATCATCGACCAAGATATCATACGTCAATGGGAAGAATACTTGACAAATTTTATTTCTATCTTTTATTTCAATCTTTTTTTTAAATATCTTTATACACTTTTTTCTCAGCTTTCTTCTAATTCTTATATTTTTATCTGTATTAGTATTTATATTTAATTTTATTTATCCCTAAATATGTTCTTTTTTTCTTTCCTTTTTATATATTTTATTACATGTTTATTTAAAATAATGTATCATATATGACTACCACAGCACGGGCAATAGCCTAGTATGGTAGTTTAAAAAATTGGCTGTATTATGTATTTTGTAAAAATTTATGAAATAATAAAAAAAAAAAAAAAAAAAAAAAAAAAAGCTTTCGAAAAGATTTCCTTATAAATAATAATGTTATTTTTAAATGGAAAACGAAATGCAGAGATGTGCGGGTAGATATCTGTGATCAGTTTATTTGAAGTGATCACAACGGGAATCTTGGGTCAAACGTTTAATTTTTTATAAAGTCGAAGCAGGGCTAGGTAGTTTTATCAACTACATTTTTTGTTCTGCTTACTGATATGAATTTGGTAATCAACTAACCTTTTTACAATAAAATAGGCATTGATTTTTGTGATAAATAATATTATCTATTTAATTTATTTTTTAAATAGTGACATTAAGAATATTCCTAGATGCCTAGTAAGATTCCTTGTATGCCTAATAATTTGTCTCTTAGGGAAGGACGCTTCACACTTAGGAAAATAAATTATCAAATTCTGTACTATTGTACCGCTTATCACAAAATTTTGCTTTCCAAAATACGCTCATTATAAAACGTTGTACATATTATTATTAAAATATATCAGGATTAAATAACATGTGTTCCCAATTATGTCCTCTGCGTGCGAACTGTAACTAAATTTCTCTAAATAAACTGTAAACCGTGTTAATCTCAAGTGACTTCCCAGGTAAGTATGGTCCGGTATATTTTCTGCTTATACAGTGTATAAATTAAACCATGTAGATATATGATACATTTTTAGATTTTCACGGCCAAAAATATTTTCGTTATTTGTATTTGGGTGTTTCACACATCTGCCGATCTGCCCTGATGATGGACATTGCAACGCTGTCCGAAACGTTGGCTAAAGAAGGAGGTAGCGCAACACGGCATAACACTCCAAAAACAAATAACGAAAATACAGATATGTGCATTTATACGCAGCGTCGCGTTCATTGGTCAAATCATTGCTTGTATAGTTTCATATCAGTGATCAATGAACCGGTGAATGCAATTTTTAGCCATAAGTTGTTATAATGGTTTGTCTAGTTTGTAGTTGGAAATAAGATTGTAGAAACGTATTATAAGTTTGGACCGTGAGGTGATTTTTAGCAAAAATCTCATTCAAATATTTTTTTTCAAATGATGATATCAAGAATATTCCTGGATTCCTAGTAAGAAAAGAAAACACTTTTAAAAAATCTTTAAGACATTGTTTAAAAAAAAGACTACGAATGGATTTAATCAAAACATCATTTGTTGATGTCTTTTGTTTAAATTGACTGTTTTAATATTCGTATCATTAAGTAGGCAATGTTTAGCCTGGTATTGTATGGTTGAGTCTAAACAAAGCTTTTAACTCAAGCGGAGTGCTGTTTGTACACAAACTTATCTTTTAAATTTAATAATGTATGCCTAAAGGTTGAGTGTTTCTCGTTTCAATTGTATCAGAGGAAGATCGCCGAAACTTCTCACTTGTTAGCATCAAATACCGCGAGTTTGCAACACACCACTCTGTAGTCTTTGTACAAACACAGTGCAAATAGTAATGCATCCATTACGAGGGTTAGGTGCATTCACTTCTGCGTTTGAGGCAAGACTATACCTGAGGGTGAACATTTGCTAACTTTCTACCTTTGATCGTTTCTCCTTCCCAATTTTGCCATCAACAAAACTTTTTATTGTTGGGAATGCGTCAGAATTGTTGATTCTTGGCAGTGACTCCAATGTTACTCTGTAAAATAAGGTTTTGTATGTTTTATTAATAATTCTTTAATGAGTAAATTATACAAACGATAGTTAAAAAGTCTTCCCTTAAAGTAGTATGTAGTCAAAAATCAAATATGATCAATTCGATTATAAATCGATTTTGAAAATTTGGCTTTATCGTAACAACTTTTGGAAAAAATACGTATTTGGAATGTAGTTTGGTTTTCACTAGAAACCAACTACATGTAATGTACGTAACATTCTAAATTATGAGATAGACAAGCAGTTGGTCTAGGTTCGATTCTCAGCTGTGGCAGTTTTTTAAAATGTATATATCTTTTCTCATGTATTTGAAAGTATTGATTTACTTGTTAATTATATTAATTTGTTCATTCTAAATCCATTTGTAATTTTTTTAATATATGGTGCTATTTACATACCATACGTACGTCGTACATGTGAAATTCTACAATAAAATACCACTCTTACTCAAAAATCTCAACATTATAACATTTAAATCTCAAATAAAAAGCTGGATACTAAATATAGAGAGATCAGAAATAGAAAATATACTGATATGAAATACAGACTAAAACCGAATCTACTGTATGAATTATAAAAAACACTGTCTTATTTGATTATTATTTTTAATTGATAAACTAACGTTTAAACAAGATTTTTATGCATAGCACAAAGGGTAGATAACAAATATTATAATCAATAATTATCAGCCTGAAACACTCATCTACATTGAAAAAATCTAAGATCTAGAAAGATTTTTTCAATGTAGATGAGTGTTTCAGGCTGATAATTATTGATTATAATATTTGTTATCTACCCTTTGTGCTATGCATAAAAATCTTGTTTAAACGTTAGTTTATCAATTAAAAATAATAATTAATATTTGACAAGTTAAAGTATTTCAGCAAAAAATGCAGACATAATTAGTCTCGACGCCATCTAGCGGGAGATTTAGTATTAAAAATACCTCTCTCACAAAAATAAAGTTGGTTGTTTTCAGTTGGAAAAATGTAATAATAAGTAATTGTCGAATGAAACACTAGTATATATTGAATTATTTGGCGGGTATTTGATAAGCCGCCATAGCTCAGTGGTCAGAGCTGCTGACCGGCAATCAGATGGTCACGGGTTCAATTCCCGTTGGCGGCCAGTATCTTTTCTCGGAAGATTTTTTCAATGTAGATGAGTGTTTCAGGCTGATAATTATTGATTATAATATTTGTTAACTGTCTTATTTATTTTATAATAATTAAAAAAAAAATACTACATGATATATGTTTATTACTAATTCATACTAATTTCTTATCATTAAATTATAATATGTAAATGAAATCCTCAGCACGGGAGATCCCAGTGAGGTTATCATTATCTCTACATGTTACTAAGAAAGGAAGACAATAAATCATTATTATTACATATATATACTATTCCGTAATTTAAATAATTTATCTAATTGTTATTTTAGCATCAACATTATACATATATGTACACTGTTTGAAAATGTACCAATTTATTACATAAAATGTTGTCATTATGTACCTGCTGACAAACTATATAAGTTAGTAGTTTAGCGTGTTTAAATGTTGATAAATATATATTTTTTAAAGCTTTTATTTGAATTAAAAAAATATATTTCCCATAGATTTTTCATAATGTGGGAAGTGCGTATATTCTGTATTACAATTTTCGTGAAAGATCTTCTCGTAGACGCTTTTGATGAATAGAACAAAACAGGAGCTTTTCTATACAAATAAAATATGAACACGCCTAATTAGGTAATTATTATTGAAAACTTATGTATTGACTACTTTCAAAATGCAACTATCAATGTATATTAGGAGAAAAAGAAATTCGGTAGTGAAAATAAGTCTAACCTTGAGTTAGGTCAAGAGTGTTAGAGAAGTGCGTGCCAAGACATTCCATTTCATATTCTACTACTGCGATGAAATAGCACGATAATTGGTTGATTAATTATTATGCAAATAGATTATCTACGTAAGTGTAATCTCAAAAAGCACATTTATAATGAGAAAGCTCACAATAAACCGTTTTAGATCGGCACTCCATCAGACGTAAAAGCCTTACCGGAAATACCCTCTGGCTGAAATATTCAGAAAGATTTAAGACCCTGTCTATTTATTCAGCGCTAACATTTGTACATTCCGGGTCGAGGCTGTAAATCAACGCAGATTTCGCGTATTCCTGCGGTAACTATAAATTCCACTCCCTGCGTCTCTCTTGACTTGCCGGGGGTGGCTGCGATTGACCAAAACTTGCCCTAACTTACCCTAACCTTGAACATAAATATTTACATACCGACATACCGTTCTCTCTCACGGTAAGGCAGACAAGATACAATACTGTACCTAGTTTTTAACTCTGACCTCTTACGAACGTATTGATGTACCCAACCTCTGTAAAATTCGCACTTAGGCATATATTGATACGTCATCTATATTGCTAAAGGGCTCTATAGACAATGCTCGAATTCAGTTCGACGCTTAAAACTCATGTCTCTTTTACTTTCTAAAATCACATAAATAAGTGAACAATATAAATTTAAACCTGATTTTCACAGCCAGGCTTACCGTACTCTTATGAGACTGACCTTATAATAAGAAATTTATTTTATTCCTACACATTTTTACTGGCTTTCTTATAATATTATTATTTTTATAATACTGCATACTTTATTTTTAAGATTGAAATTCGATTATTCTCATTTACCTCATTTGTTTGTAAAAAAAAAACAGAATTAACTCAAAATTATATAAAATATTTTTTTTAACAAGGACAGAAATTCATGAACTTTTTTTTAAACCAAATGTTTGAACTAACCAACTAACCATCACGCCGTTTCCCCTCAGGGGTAGGCAGAGAGGACGGACCGCCAAACAACTCGGTCTTGGCACACACTCTTTGCCTCACTCACATTCATACATCGTCTCATACATTCTCTTCTATTATTCTCACTTTTGACATGGCCCGACTCAAGTATCTGATTCACTTGATCGTGCCATGTCTTCCTCGGACGTCCACGACTTCTTCTACCATTCACATTTGCGTCGTATATTCTTCTTACACCGTTTTCTTCGTTCATTCGCTCTACATGCCCAAACCATCTGAGGGTCCCTTTCTTAATCTTACTCATTATGCATACATCAGCCTTACATTCTTTGCGGATATCCACATTTCTCACACGATCATACATTGTTTTATCACACATACGCCTCAGGGATCTCATTTCAACAGCATTCAGTTTACTTTCATCCTTCCTCTGCCAGTTCCATGCCTCACTGCCATACATCAGGGAAGGTACCAGGACTCCATTGTGGACTGCTAGCTTCGCTTCTTTTGACAGTTTTTTATTAGCGCCAACGGCATTCAGTCCTCCATTAATGGAGTTACCAGCATTCACCCTTCTTTCAATATCCCAATAACCCGCGAAAGCCATAAATAAATAAATATTGTTTAATGCCAATAATGCGGAAAACAATAAAAAACGAATAAAGTTGAGTGCTTAAGTTTGTTAAGATAATTTATTTTTATTTTTAACTTTATGATTAAAATCTCAAATTGAATTTAAACTAAAATCTGGAAACAGTGTTACCAGGTTTTCGATTGAGTTTCGCTAATATTATCTTCATTTAATTAAACATTACAATTTGTTAAGATACGTTGGCCTACACGGTGTGTGTTAGTCCAAGTAGTTTGTAGAAGATCATTAGTATTTTTATGGTGGTGTAGGTAAGCCAAAGTTTTTACTTATTGTCTAGCTCTGTTAATCGCCCATTTTGACCCGTTTTGAAAAAATGAACCAATAAAAATAATCAAAGTATTATTTTCATCGACGTAGGTTTCAGGTAATAAAATAGTCTACCTCTATAAAGCGTACCTTCCAATAGACATTCGTCGGGTTTTCTGACTTGTACAAACTACCCCCATTCAAGTGATCCCTTGGGATGGGTTTTGCGGATATGCGCAGAGATCTTGTATGATAGAAAGCGTTCTATTTGACTCCTGACAAACACGTCTCACGTTTTCCACTTCGAACAAAACTTTGTTTGACCCGAATTCATCGCGAATCTCAATTCTATTTCAACTCAACTTGTTCATGTATAATAAATATATAAACATATCTACAGTACGTGGACGAGTTATCAAATCGCCTGGACAATAGAGCAGGCTGTCGTATTAATAATTTATACCCAAATCACATAATCCAAAACGGGACGATAATATCCCAGAAGTGACCAGAGGAGCCGAGAAGAGACCAGAAGATCCAAGAAGAGACGAAAAGACGCAACAGGAAACAAGAAGAGTCATGAAGAGACGAGAAGATTCAAGAAGAGGCAAGAACAGCCAAGAAAAGCCAGAAATAGACAAGAAGATCATTCCATTCCACAAAAAATCCATTCCTTTATCCTAAATTCCTGTATTGGCTTATTAGGTTGCCATTTATACCGGTTGATTAAACTCCAACCTCCTTTCCATCCTCAGAGCACGTGTTCCAAGTCCTAACAAATAAGTGTACCGGTGTACCGGTGTACCGGTCTCACCAGGATAGGAGTGCTCCTGACTGAGGGGTACAATCGTATCGTATCGTATCGTAAACCACATAATCAATGCGGACGACATGATTTTCATAGATTCGTACCGGACACCGGGTCACTGGAGCCAGGATGCGGCTAATGGCTTCCGACAACACGGTGGTGAACAAGCACCAATCCTAAGTGAGTGCTACTCCCGAGCTCACTCAAGACCACGCCCCCAAGATAATTGATTATTTTTTATTTCACTTTTTCTTAATATTTATTAGATTTAAATTTTACTATTCTAGAAATATGTATAACTGCATGCGACGCGACGTGTGTGATTGCACTATCATTTCCACATCCTGGAATAAAATAATAAGTATTATAAGCAATAATTATAATTATTAGCCTGAAACACTCCCACCAAATAATTCATAATGAATTATTTGGCGGGTGGGAGATAAGCCGACGTAGCTCAGTTGATAAAAGAGCAGTTGACCGGATATCAGAAGGACGCGGGTTCATGTCCCGTCGGCGGCATTTATCTTTTCTCGGGAGATTTTTTCAATGTTGATGAGTGTTTCAGGCTAATAATTATTGCTTATAATAATTGTTACCTTTTGTGCTATGCATAAAAATCTTGTCTTAAAAAACATTAGTTTACCAAAATAATAAAAGTAATTATTATTATTCGACTATATTTCTTAGTGATTAATTAAATAATACAATCATTGAAACTTTATTTTCATTAAACTTTAATCAATTACAACTAGTGAGCATATAATTCTTGCTGTTAAAATTTATCTTTATCCCCCCCCCCCCTTTTCTTCCTTTTTAATTATTATAAGGAAGAAGAGGGGGGGGGGGGGGGGTTAGATGATGATACATTTTAAAATCAAGAATTATATGCTCACTAATTGTACATATTTTTCAGCGAAACTTTTATTTATTTTTTTATTCCGTTTAAAAGAAAATTATATTTTCACTCATTTAACTAGAAATAATTATACACATTAATATAAACTAAATATTACAATACAGCGCTATTCTACTTCATTATTTTGCTTATCAAGAATAAATACTAATAATTTTTTTATTTATTTACTCAGCTCATTTCCGTTTTTAATGTCGTTTGGGAGGCAATTATATAAGTTGCCCCCCTCGTTACCAATGGATTGTTTAACATAGTTAGTGTGGATGGTGTTTAAATGACATTTTATGGACATACGTAATGGATACATAACCGTGTAATCATTTAATTTAACATACCTCATAACCTGTATTATAATGTACCGTGTATGTCTTAAACAAATAAACAAACAATTCTACTTTTATTTATTTTCCTGTCCGGTTAGAAAGAAATAGAGGTGGATAAAGTTTTAAATGTTGCATTGTTCATAATTTATTACTGCAATTAAGTTTCTCGAGTTAATAACAGTTGAAAAATGGACATTCTAAGCTGTAATTCTTATTTATAACTGTATAATTTTTAAATAGCATACATAACGGCTAAGACGGTACATGATGTTTTGTTTTTCCATTTCGCTTAAAATATTGTGCGAATGACATCTCATTTTGTGAAAGTACAATATCACTTTTCAAAGTAGTTACACCGAGAGAAGATGTCGAATCTTCTTAAACATTTTCATTTCCTGCAAACGCTTTACAATAGAACCATGATCGGAGCTTTGCCTTGAATGACCGTTCGCGGAACAGCTCTATTATAAAGATGTCATCACAAAATGTGATTCTTGCGATATTATTTATAAAAAACTGTTTTTAATATTAAAAATATTTTTTTTAAATTTATATATTTTTTTAAAGTAAAAAAAAACGAGGGTACCTATAGCTCATGGAAGTGTGTATATATCACGAGTATTGAGTGAAATTATTTGAACAAAGAACAAAAACAATCGATTTTAAACAACATAACGTTACAAAAATAAGATACATTTATACAACGGATTACTTTATGATATATATTAACAGATTTCGTACAGCCTTACAGTGTCCATCATCAGTGTAAAATTTTGGAAGAAGGTACACTTGCAAATGAGACGCATCATTCAGGAAATCAAAAGGACTAGTGAAATTTATTGTTATATTCCCAATTACATTGTGAATATCGTTAGATCCAACTACCCAAGACAGACCAAGGAGTTTATGTTGTTTATGAAGCTACATCGAAGGAAAGAGAGATAAAAAAACCGCAACTCGATCTTTTATAAATTATTTGTCCTGGTAGAGTGGGAGTTTGCATCTAGCGACATCTATTAACAAGTACAGTTTGCATCTAGCGACATCTATTAACAATTCTTACAATTAATTAGTTTGGTTCCCAAACAAACAATTCATTTTATCTACATATTTTGAGAGGTGTGAGTCCTAGCTAAAAACTAACCCAAAAATTTATACAATCAGGGCAGATGTTAATGATGGACACTGAAATGTTGGCTAAAGAAGGAGGTAGCGCAACACGGCATAACACCCCAAAAACAAATAACGAAAATACTTTTGGCCGTGAAAATCTAAAAACTTATCTATAGGTATTGATAGAGTTTTCTAATGTCAATTCTACTGTACAAAAAATATTTATGAAAAATAGCGACTACTTTACACTGGCATTACTTGAAGGTTGAAATGATAGGCTGGGAATGAATTCTTCCGTGAATTCTGCCGTGATTTTCTTCGGGCGATCCAATGTTTAATTTTAACGGCAAAAGTTTTATAATGATTAATTTTTGGGATATTGTGCCCTGTTTCGCTACCTCTTTCTTTAGCCAATGTTCCGGACAATATTACGGTGCATATTATCAGAGCAGATGTGTAATCGAAGATTATGGTGTGTGCTTACGAGTATTTATATCTGTGCGATACCATGTCTTCTAAGAGTTGGTATTACAGCAAAATTCTCTCTCGTTGGTCGCGATTTTCACTGTCTGTAGTTCATTGATCTTCAGGATTGGTTGAAATTTGCGTCGGCCTAGAGTAGGTCTCCTCATGTTAAAGGCGACCGAATTTGGACCCACTGATT
Source organism: Limnephilus lunatus (assembly GCA_917563855.2). Classification (NCBI taxonomy): domain Eukaryota; kingdom Metazoa; phylum Arthropoda; class Insecta; order Trichoptera; family Limnephilidae; genus Limnephilus; species Limnephilus lunatus. The sequence goes on from OU830599.1 coordinate 58,221,842, forward strand.
GTACCTTCTTCAGGGAAAATATAATTACATTGAACTCATAATTTACTTTGCGTACAGGTGGTAAACACGATTATAGAATAAATATTTCACGAGAACACAATGAGAAAGGTTGGAATGGGAAACACAAAGGTTTACCGGGAACGTGTTAAGTATTAGGCTTTACGTTGAGTATTAATGATTATATCTATATAATTAATGGCATTTCTCGGTTTCATATGCTAAGTGATGTGTTGTAAGACATTTAGTATTATTGTTTAAGAACCTACATAAATCATAAATGAGTTTAGTCAAGTTGTTGGAAATATATCAAATTTCATTTTTAATTCATGATCTTAAGCAAATGTATGTACTTAATTATTATGCTCACTATTAAGGGATGACAGGGATTATTAATTTCAAACGACTTCGTAGTTTATGGTAATTACGCCGTTCCGTTGGACCAAACGTTGTACTACCTTACTTAACTTTATCTAACCTAAACTAACCAAATTGTGGTTATGGAAACAAACTGCAATATTTTTGGTGAATTTTGAAAAGAAAAACATTTTTTGGTTCTATCATTTTTGCACCATAATTCCAGGTTTATATTACTTAATTATAGTACAAAGAAACGAACAATTTTAGTTATTTGTTTGGCAGGCGATCCAATTTTACACCATCACAACATGTTTTTAAATTGTAGATTAACCTAAAATTGTGAATTTAATACGATGAAAACATGACGACATCACCTCCAGCAAGTCATAAGAATATTAAAAACGGGTCATTTTTTAACGACTTATACCAGGCAAATTTATTCGGATATCGGAACAACTTACATAGGTCTCATAGAAATTGTTTTGTCTCCTTTATTATCACGGTTAGAAACATGATCCAAACGGAGTTAGAAAGAGAAAACACTACGCCCTATATGCAAATATAAAAGTTAATCGCAAAATAATTGGAATGTACATCTTTATGAAACTAAAGTTTATGATCGCAATTTGAAAAAAAATTATGTAACTTTGGGAATTTTTTATGAATTATTTGTACATGAAAAGACAAAAAAAATGAGTTGACCATAACGTTTATAATACATTTGCATAATACGTATCCCTTTTTTATAACAGCCGCTCCAACACCAAAATTCAAAACACCAAAATTGCTCCAACACCGTAATACAAATCAACAACAAAAAAGAATTCATACATCGAGCCTGCCACTATCATAATACACACCTCACATATACAGACATCTTCAATATAACTTTCAACAAATTCAAAGCAACACTATCAGATAAATGTAATGCATCACAACACACCACTTAACATCCATATTTATAATTATTTATTATATTATATTTATTTATTATAGATATTATATTTATTTATTATATTATAATTATTTATAATATTATTAATCAAATTTTTTTCCTAATTTGCAATATATTTACATATTAAATATATTGCAAATTAGGAAAAAAATCTGAAAAACTTAGAAAAACAATTTGGATGCGTTCAGAAATATTCCATTTATTTGGATTTTATTGTAAAGCGGATATATTTAGAACTTCCGATAAAATAGGCCCGATGCTTGAGGAGTTAAAAATAAAGTTAATATTTTTTAATAGTTTTTTCCGGGACACTGATTGAAAAAGTCTAATGCTAATCGAACCCGTATCCTCTCATTTAAAGTCAAATTCATAAGCCACTAGTCTATGGAGGTCTTCACATGAGCCTTTTTATCACATAAAAGTTCACATCTCAATAGTATTCTGGCCATTTTATCTCGGACGGTAATTCGGCCAAGCATTTCGTACGTGTTTCGGCACCCAATTATCTTATGTGTATTTATAAATATTTTTCACTTGTTTAAGGCCATTATCCCAAGCCCTTGGCCGTTTGCTTGTCCACTCTCGTTTATTGTATTCTAGGGATGCCTTAAACAGTGTCTTGGCTAGTAAATGAAAAGAGAAAGGAGGGAAAAGTGGAAGGAACGGGTGACCCAAGGCAGTTCCCTGAAAGAGACAATTTTATCGGTGGGTCGAATGGAACCTCCGAATTACTCTCAAGTATTTTTTCCCGGCATAAAATGAATAGTTAAGGCCCCGACTGGAGCAAAAGGCGGCCGCTCGCTCTACCAAAATGTATCTAACTGCCCATTGCCTCGGTGTGATTATACGCACAAGTCTGTGCGGCAATGCTGTTTTATTTGTATTTTAATGACGGTTTTGCTGAGGAGGTCCTTAATTAAAATGAAGTCAAAATACGTGGAACGCAATAAAGACAATACTCAGTACCATAATAAGGGCGTACTTGGCACATTTTCAGAATAAAAATGTTTTAAGGGCTTAGAAATATTTTGAGTACTTTTCAGAACGAATGCGCTTATTTTCAGTATCTTGGTTGGAAAATGTTTATTTTCATTTTGTTTTTAATTTGTTTTTATTTTTGATTTTAGTCGTCGCAGTCGTGGGAATTATAAAATTTAAAAAAAACTATCGTTTCTCCTCTCTGCCTTAATAGACACCTGTGATTTCCAAATCGAAATAGACGCTCCTCACCAAAAGTATAGCATAAACAATAATTTTCTGCCTTTACAGTACATTTTTACAGAATCGCGTTGGTCAAATCATTGTACATTTTTATAGTTTCGTATCGGTGATCGATGAACCAGTGGATGCAATTTTTAGCCATAAGTTGTTGTAGTGGTTTGTCTAGTTCGTGTAAGATTGTAGAAATGTATTATTAGTTTGTACAGCGCCCGTGAGGTGATTTTTCACAAAAACGATGCTATACAAGTCATCCAGATATTATTATTATTATTATTATACAATGACGTCCTCACGGTAGCGTGTAGTAATCCGGTGATGTATTTAGTGGGGCCCAGGGCTAAGTTCGTTAATTTACACTCTAATATGATTAGGAGAACGTCACAGGCACATTTTAGAACAAAAACCTGGCTAGACCATTGTGGAGAAGTAATTGACAACTTGACAGGGTAATAGGTACACTGATGGCGGCGACAGAACGCTTTGTTTGCGGATTTTTTTATCTGATAAAATAAATATACGTATTTATAACATTATTTAATAATGTCATATAATTTTATAGTTTAAACTTAATTTTTCAAATCCTGGCTCTGTCATTGGCCATCTCTAACCATAAGCCATCTAAAACCAATGTCGTCACGAAACAACAACTAAAGAAAATAGAAGAAAAGGTGGTGCAAAGCATTAAAAATAATTTTATCAAACGACAAAACACTTGTTTGTTTAATTTAATAATGTGCCAAACACTTTTTACGAAACCAAAAAAAACGTTTTATTTTATTAATTTTTTTTTAAAACATTACATATTTTAATTATCTTTGGCTGTCCAACTAGAAATTTTACCCGTTTTAGGACAGTCAGAATGAGCAGATTTATTACATGAAATATTGTTTTGTCTATTGAGTATATTGACTTTTAATTAGATGTTAGTATCATTGTTATCGTTAAAGCTAACACTTAAAAAAAAGTAAACATTATTATATCAAGTTTCGTCTACGAGACTACAACCCCGTTATTTGATAAACAACATCGTATCGAGGAATTTAAATCTCGCTTTGCAGCAGATATTTGACTTGACTGATTATTTTTTAATGTTCTTTACGAATTTTTTTTTACAAAACTTTATTATCTACATTCATATTACCCTACCACCTGCTAGTCCATCCAAAACCCCATCCCGAATTCATCATGTTTCGTATCACATCGTTGATCGAAATTTATAGATATTCTACCTTTTTCCCATTCTTCCGGCTGTATTATTAATGGTTTCTAACACACTTTGCACAAAAAACGTTCGAACCTACTGAATCGTTTCTACATATGGACTCCTTTTCAATTTGCATTGTTTTTCAAATGCTTTTATGCTGATGTAGCGGCGCTCTCGCTCGACGTGGCGAATGGCAACTCCCATTTTCCATCTGAACCTTTCAACTTGACAGATTACATCTATTGAAAAATTCAATATACGTATCATTTCACGGTATGCTTCAAAACCATCCCCACAAAACGAACTCAACGATCAGTCAAGACCCACATATCAAAAGATAAAAAAGGATTGTCTCTGTGTAATGAATAGATCGTTACTTTAAGTGGGTTTTTTTTATGAAAAGGTGAGATTTGCTAGCGGTAGAGAGACGGGTTGTTTTTTTATAGGGTTTGCCACTAGAACCACAAACGCCTGCGTAAAGTGGGGTGAACATGAGCACCTCTTCGCATTAATGGATTTTCTCGAAAATTCAGGCAGTTTGTTCATATAAAATATGCACATACGAGAACACTCTTATTTTCCGCTATCCTTTCCACTCTTTTCTCCACATATGTGGATTGTAAAGCCTCGAAACGATCCCCCTCGGCAGTGGGGTACATTATATTATCATACGGAGTCATAAATCTGAATGTTTATGCAATGTTTCATAACGTGACGTAATGAGACCGAGTTATGACTTTATTAAAGCACTGAGCGAGCAAATTTGAATTATGGCGTAATTTCGGATTCAGTTGACTCCGGGGACAGATAATAATTAAATTCTGTAATTTCGAATGTGAGTCCATCTGTCTACCGGGTAACATGTCAACATCAAAAGGTAAATAGTTATACAAACTACAACATTCAAAACTTGAATGTTTTCAGGGGAATTTACGATGATCAAGGTAGGAATATTATACAATATTAACTAAATGTCACATTTCAGAGCTAGTCTGTCGTTCCTTCATAATATTATATAATATTTTCAGTACTCTTCTGTAAATTTAATTAAGTTCTTCGTTATCACTTTTATGTTATAATTTAGCCCGTTTATATATATTTTTAACTTATTCCATCTAATATGTGTTTTTAAGTGACAGCTTTATAAAGCGTAATGTGGGTGAAACTCCATTTCATTTTTTTGTATGAAGAGAAAATATTCAATTTTCAAATTGATATTAACAAAGTTAACACTCCTTGAGGCTATGCTTTTTGACTCTACGTGGTGAAAGTTATAAGTTTAAGTGATAGGGTGTAGGTGAAATGTGTAAATTAAGTTGTAAACCGCACATGAGGTGAAGCTTTCAAAACGTTATTACTATTATTATTTTCCCTGGATTTAAAGCGAGAAAAAATCTCATGTTGACCATTTCAATAATAATAATAATAACGTAATATTTGTATAGTGCAGCTTTGTGTTATTTCACTTCAAGTGCGCTTAAGAGAAGGTTTACTTCATTTGTAAATGTTTGTGCACAAGCTTGTGTTTGAATTTGGGAGGCGGAAATTAATGCTCCAGGAACCATTTATTGGATAACCAAAACCCCTGCCATAGGTCACCCTGAGTTTGGTGACTAAGCAAAGGAGACCGGGCTCATAGAGGTGATGTTTGTCTAGGTCTAGGCGGCGGAAGCTTCAGCCCACCTACTGCCTGGCAGACTGTTTAAGCGAGACCTTTCGACCTCACCAGCCGTACCCAAATGACCCATCGCCTTGTTCTGCAGTGGGAAGGGTGGATTCTTAAGTTTCTTCACTCCTGATCGCATTCCTACCTTCTGTTCAGATTCCTATTCACCTTTTTACCTTTTTCCTTTACAGATCTTCCTCTTCTTACTTTCTTTAAAAACACCCTCTACAAAGCATTCCCAAAAATGATATAGAGTATGGAGATAATTTGAAAAAAAAACTACAAAAGAAAAATTTAAATCAGAAGCTAATAAAATATTTGTAGAATTTGCCTTTAATCTGGCTTCCTCAGAAAATAAGCGAAAAAACTTAATTTCGTCATTTTAAAAATAATTTAAAATTTTAGCTTCTTAAGTTTTTGAAACGGAGATCTCCCACCATTATGGGGTTTTGAAGAATTTAATAGTCGATCGTCAATATAGTAATACGACTCCATACCAAATTCCGACCATATTGCTGTTGAAGCAATTAAAACACACGACTGGAAACTGTACACAGAACGGCAGACCACGGCACCGGACACCGGACACAATGTGGCTCCGATTAGTTTCGCTTCTTTGTCGAGACTGTGCCTAAACGCTGGAAACCAAGGCAAAGGTTCGTGTTTCCTTTCCTTTGAACATTAAATAATAATACATTACCCTCCGCTCGTGGTCATTGAATTCGATCAAAAGAAGCGGAGGATAAGTGCTTGCTGACGTCGCTAAAGCTATAAGCTAGCCTGATCTGGACTATGGGATCTAAACTAATGCATTTGAATTGGTATTATTGTCGTTTGTCATGGTTAAGAGATGTAGCGGATGAAAGGATGTGTGTCGGGAGAATATACGATGTGCAGGTGGGTGGAAGAAGAATCTGGGATATTCCAGGAATACAATACAATTATTATTGCAAGATCAAACGATTTAAATTGTTTTCGTAATATGAACATTTCCTATAATAAAAGAGGATACTTCAGAATACATTAATATAAACGTAACCATAAGAGCGTGCAATGAACGAGTTTTATATCATTTCACTCGCTCTTTTTACCTTAGGTGAAAGAAAAACATTTACATTTTTAATGAATAGGTGCTTACTTTAACCATAGATATTTGTTTGAAGTATATTCGGTGGATCGCTTTACTATATTAGGAACCAACTAAATGATCAATAAAATTACATCTAACATAGAATCTGAACATTATTTATATACCAAAATTGATTAATGCATTTACGGAACCCTTTGGGAGGCGGTTATGGGTACCACCGCCCCGGGGAAACATGTATTGGATAACCAACACCTCTGCCATTGGGCACCCCAAATGAAGTTTTGAGGTTTGTCCGATTCTTAATGGCGGATGCGTCTGCCCACCAGCTGCATGGTCACACTAACCCCCAGATTCCTACTCACCCCAAATACCAATTTCCTTCCCAGAACTTCCTCTCTTTCCTTTCCTAAAAAGACCCTCTAAACGCAACCCCCAAAGATGACATAGGCCCTGAGGGGAATTATTTTCCTCAGAGCCTCCTGTGTGGAGCTAATATAAAAAAACATTATACAAAGCCATTTAACTCTCGTAAAGGGCGCTTGGGTAAGTACATAAATTTATTTAATAATACAAAAACATATAGTTTTCTATTATTGTATTATATTCATTATATTGTACTTCCTCACCTTCCTCTCCCTCGAGTCCTTCCCCTCTCCATTAACTTCAGCCTCCCAACATACCCGAAATGGATATACCATCATCTCACTGGATCCAGATGGTTGAGAGTACTTGGGACTGTTATATTAGTAGTGCGCGGTATTCACATATGTATAAATAAAAAAAATAATCAACTTATAATTTATATAAATTTCTAGTACTTACAAATTGGATTACGTTTTGGCTTCCCATCAATATCGCTATTTTCCGTTCAATCATATCAAGTTTATTTTTTGAAAAAGCTGATAATTCTAATTAAAAAAATTATGTGTCAAAACTTTACTCTCCAAAACTTTACGTCAAACACGATCCAAAAAATATTTCAGTCGGTAAAGCAGTGTTTTAATAATTTAGCCACGTGGGTTGACTTTGCTTGGCTCGGCTCGGCTTTGTAATCCTAAACCCAGCACATGTTCCACTGTAATTTAGCGAGGAACCTTTTGTGATGTTTTTAGAAATATTTGTTAATTAGCCGATCCCAGAACCATGGGAGCATTCTGGAAAGCACAGGGTCTCACTGGTAAACTAATTAGGCAAAGGTTTAATTTTTTTTTAAACCGGTAAATAGGTATAACAACATGGACTTTTTTCGTCAAACACGCAATAAAATGTATTATTCGAAAGGAAATAATTGCTGCGGGTATGTGTTGATGCTCTGAGCAATAGAAAAGTCACATTTGAACTTAAAACGATTCAGAGCTATATTAAATCACCTTCGCAAAAAAATATAAATATCAAAGTAACTGTGGTGTTTTTCATGCAAAACTAATAAATCTACTTATTTTTAAAAGGTTTCATAAGTTTTGCTAATGTTAGCTATGGAATAAATAAATACTTTTTTCATGTGCTTTACCAGTGTAAATTTATTTATTACCAATAAAACATGAAAATATTAGACGGGCTTATTGTAGGTTTACAATTTCTTCCAACAAACAAGGCCCGGCGTTTTTTTTTTTTTACATTATCTCCATATAGGAGGCCCTGACAAAAAAAATATTTCCTCAGGGCCTATGTCATCTTTGCGGATGATGTGTGGAGGGTCTTTTTAGGGAAAATAAAGAGAGGAAGTTCTGGTAAGGAAAAGGGAATGGGTAGGTATCTGGGGGGGTCAATGTGTCCAGGAGTGATGGACGTATGAATTCATACCTCCCCACTTTCATTGTAATAATTTGCATAGATAATAATATCTTTATTTGGAAAACAAACAGCTTTACAAAGATACATAAAAATAAAGAGTGCTAAAATAAAACAGTAAGCCTAAAAACATGTTTTCGCTGATAAAAAAATAAACCTATGCTTAATTTATTTCATGTTGAATGACACAATATGTTAAGGCCTGGCTTCATGTATTTCTACCGATATATTAGATATTTTCCCCCACGCCGAAACGGCAATTATATAAAATTCCCTCGGTAGAAAAAAAATCGCATTGTATGCTCCGCAAATATTATAAACACGTTTTTTCAGTTATTTTACAAATTATACGTATGAAAAAGTTCCCAGTGTTTCGATAAATGAAATTTTAGACAATCCTCTTTAGATTTTTGCTCTATTTTAAACGAGTCGTGTTTTATTAAACATTTTCACAATTTTCGCTTAAATATTATCGTTTTTAATATTAGAGCGCTCTCTCTAACATACGCATTCACAAATCTCTTCATCTTCTTCTTTTTGAGTGGGTACACCAAGCCTTAAATTTATTCTTGCGTTTTAAAATAATAAAAGCCCATTATCTCTTGAACATGACCCACACCGCCCCTGATGATTTGTGTTGAAGTTGTGTTTTTTGCGGTGAAATACTAAACTCTTGTGTAATTTGAGAAGGTACGGTTCTTGTTTTTGCCCGCAAGGGTGCGGCAGGAATGACTTATTCAAATGTTTTAAAAATAGAACAATGCTTAGATTATATTTAGTAGTAAATTTGTCATTAACCTTGAAACATATACATATACTTATTAGTGGATAATGTATGACTAATATGTCGCTGTTTTGTGACAATACACATTTATAAAAAATAAATTTTAAAATAGTCAAAATGTAAGAATCAAGCTGGCGACCTAATTAAGAAAAGGGGTCTAATTTCCCATAATATTTAGGTAGGTGCCTATATACCCATTAGTTCTGACAACACTACTCTGTGCATGTACCAATCAGAGCTATCGGACTACTTTCCGTGATCTCTACGATCACTAAATTGATTAAAAAAGTCTCTAATTTCCCATAACCTTTCTACTATCAGTTTTGACAAAACTCAACCGCAGGTACGTATCTATTTACCTATCAGCTCTAACATCTATTTCAATTTCTATTTTATTTTGGATTCATGATTAAATTAATTTATGAATGAAGTGGAAATTCACCCACCTCCGATCGAGCTGAAACTCGGCAGATAGACTCATTGTCGATTACATTGCATTTTATTAACTTTTGATGACAATCAAGCACACACGCGGACGTATACAACACTGCGCTGATGAAATTGCAGCACTGAATATATGAAATAAATGTCCGTATTTTTTAAGCTTTAAAACACATTTGGAAATAGATTTATTGTAGTAAAAAACTCTATTTTTCACAGGGTTAATTTTTTGAGCCTTTAGCACCGATGTGATTTGAAACTCGATGAAACTAAAAATAGCGACACTAAAAAGAGTCACACACATATGTCTACAGGATTTAGCCCGAGGTGCTTCGTAGCCAAACGGTCTCATCTCTGTACGGTGCTTCGTAGACACCCCATTTACTTAAGGTTTCACTTTTACCGCGTGTGAACTGTACAATCTGATTTAATTTTAATTCAATAATAATAATTGATCTATTTATTAACGTTACAGAATTTTAAAAAAAAAATGTGGAAAAATTTATTTTTGGTGAGGAATAAATTTAAAGAGGTCTATTCAGATTTAGTAAAAAAGTATTTAAATACTCGTTCAAATAAAAAAAAAAAACAAGCAAAAAAAATAAAGCTGTTAATTTGCTACCGGAAAATATCATATTCGTTAGAATTAAAAATGGCAAGTCGTGATTTTTTAGCCTCACGGATTAAATAAATATATCTGGTTTCCTCTGGTTTTGAAGTTAAATTTTAAATGCGAAAAACTCATTTAGATTCATGGTAATACAATCCTTAAAAGGTCAGAGCTAAGAATAAACCAACTGAAAAATAGAAGGAACTTGGAAATGGGAAAGCCTTTTCATGCTATAGAAACACGTATATGTTTTCCACAGGGTTTATCTCTGAAACTGAAATGTCTAAATAAAGCAAAAAAAAAAATTTTTTATTTTAATTCTATTGCCTTTTTTATGAACTATTTTTGTGGCAAGCTTGAAGATGAAATAATATAAAGTAGTCTTTTCAGTAAATGAAGAGGTTTTTTTTTTATTAGTATTTTTATTATATTAACTAGCTAGCCCGGAGAACTTCGTACCGCTTCAGAATCAATAACTGTTGTGCTAACTTATTAGCTGAATTAAATTAGGTTTTTTTATTAAGTAAAAAATTTCACAATGAAGCATTTATCGATGCGCAACTGTCCGTGTTTTGTTTTTGTCAGTATCAGAGATGAAGTTGTGTACGGATTTAAATTTTTGTGATTTTCTTACTTTTCTACTTACCTGCAGGAATTTGCGTTTCATTTTCTTTATACGTGTGAGAGAGATTTATTATAAGTATTGTATTTTTCCTTTGGAGGGGTGCATTCGTTCACCGTTTGTCTCATTTTTGACTGTTGACATTTAGTGTTTGAAAAAGAGGGGCAGCATTAGGTATATGTTTAAGAACAAAAGCAAAACAATCAGCGCATTGACATTTGACGTTTTATACGTTTTGGAATTCACTAACTACTCAATATTATATTTACAATATTGCTGCAGCTATTTCAAAAGATGAGAATTCGTTCCACACAAAATGTATACGAATGGAATTTTCTTCATAATTATTAATTATGTAATGTTTTAATAACTATTCTGCTATTCGTGGCGGAAACAAATATAACAAATCAAAAATCATAAAAATCGGTTCATCCGTTCTTGAGTTATAAATGGTGTAACTAACCCGACGATGTTTTGTATATTAAGATAAGAAATCCAATAGGAATGCATAGCATGATCAAGTGATTGAAATGAACTCTCACACAGAGGTAAACATTGACATCGTTGACATAATCATTAATAATTTACATTGATTATCACCGGAACGATTAGCGGCCAATCTACAGAAATCAATCTTATGATGCTTTAAAGTAAACTATGTTTAAAAAAAATTAATAATTCTAAGGATGATACCTACTATTTTTTGAAAAGATTTTGGATCATACCATCTTGAGAAAAGAGACGAAATTTTGCTAAGTGGAAAAACACAAAGTTAAAACTTTACCCCTAAGATAATCGGTTGTAGGATTTAAATACGAGGGAAGCGAATATTTTTAGGAGCTTTTTATAAAGGTACAGACAGATTCTACGATTCAAAGAATAAATAATTGAAAACGTTCCGAGGACAAAATATATCTTTTGAAAATCATCTTTCATTTGAGCTGAAAACTTTCAAAAGGCGAAGATTGCGGGACCAAACCATTTTTTTACCTTTGATGTAAAAAAGATAAAATAATGACGAAAAGCTGCCATATTTTTATGATTTGGATTTCGGTGTCACGAATGGTTATTCTTAAGCAATAACCTCACAAAAAGGAATTCGTGATTTTGGTAACGAAGCGGAGTTTTTTAAAAGCGCACACCAAAAAATTTTAACAGATCTATAGTGCCATGTATATTCTCTCAGGGGGCCTAGTCCCTATCTTTTACGTTTTGCTAACAGCCTGTTAGCTTAACTTGGTGGTTTGAGCAAAGTTGTCGCAACTGGCTAAAATGGTAGTCAGTAACTTTTCTGTTAAGGTTTAGTTTATTTTATCGTCGCGACCGACAGAAAAGAAACAGAAAAGTTACTGACTACCATTTTTAGCCAGTTGCGACAACTTTGCTCAAACCACAAAGTTAAGCTAACAGGCTGTTAGTATAGGGACAGGAAAGCACGTTAAGTTTATTGTATAAATATTTCATGGTAGGTATATGTTTGAAGAAATCAGTAGCAAGAGGGCTACATAAGAATGGTACGCATATGAAAAGAGATACCAGCGTTCGTCTTTCTTCCCTCATAAAAAATCAGGTCTCTCCAAGATCCGCATTAACAAATATCTTCTTACAACTCCTTCCTTAACTAGCCTCACAACGTTTATAATAACTTTCTCAGTTACCTATACCTACAGAGTGCCACATACAAAAAACAATACACGGATTTATAGCAATGCCACTTTACGGTAAAAGATATTCGTACCCATTTCACGTTGAATAGAAGTAAAGTGCGAAGTTTTACAAATTTGGCAAATCATTGATACTGATTATAACATTCGTATGAACGGAAAACTCGAAACAAAATATTTACAATTAATTTAGTTATGAAAGGGTTGAAAACAGTCAATTGTGGTGCGAATGAGCTCAAGAAGCAATAACCAGATTTTAACTTTCACCTCTACACAATAAATCTACGTTCAAAGTTCTCGTCAAAATAACCAAATTTAATTTACAGTACTGACTTTGAAATATTAATGTTTGAGTAATTTTACGTTCAGTGACGTAGGAAAGTCATAGGCCGTTAGAGCAGAAAAGCTGATTTCTTCAATATTGAATTTCACAATCACAATCTAAATCATTTTATCCAGAAGAAGTATTTGACTATGTAATTATAGTGAATTCTGTGATAAACTGTACTATAAACTGTAGAAAATAAATAGGTATGTAGATTTGGTTTTGCTGAACAGTGCAGTTTATTACAAGAGCTCTATAGAGTTAAACTTAAATCTAATCTTTTTAGACGGTCGTATCCATAAAGTCAAAAACTTTTCACCTTCACCACAATACGTAAATTAAATAACTAATTATGTGTTTAAATAACTAATTGTATGGTTTTACATTTGATACCCTCCAATACTGGTTGATATAACATTTATGAGAAGATTAGTAGCAAAAGTAGACTTGATATTGATTTTGACAGACTAGAAAATTAAGGACTCTGTAGAACCTGCGATTTTTTTTATGAAATAAGCTTTGTAAGGTAATTCTTATTTGCTTATAATAAATAAGCAAATAAGAATTACCTTAATATTAATAAGCAAATAAGAATTACCTTACAAAGCTTATTTCAATAAAAAAAATCGCAGGTCCTACAGAGTCCTGAATTTTCCAGTCTGTCAAAATCAATATCAAGTCTACTTTTGATACTAATCTTCTCATAAATATTATATCCTCCAGTATTGGAGGGTATCAAATGTAAAACCATACAATGTCCATTATATTAACTAGCTGGCCCGGCGAACTTCGTACCGCTTCATAATCAATTACTGTTGTGTTAACTTATTAGCTGAATAAAAATTTTTCGTCTGCGAGCCACGACGGAGAAGATCGGAATTGACCTGCCAGATATGAATGTTTATGTACATGTAGGCATGTAGAGCGAATGAATGATGAAAGTAATATAAGAAGAATGTGTGACGCAAATGTGAATGGTAGAAGAAGTCGGGGACGCCCGAGGAAGACATGGCACGATCAAGTAAATCAGATACTTGAGACGGGCCATGTCAAGAGTCAGAATAATAGAAGAGTATGTATGAGACGATATATGAATGTGAATTAGGCAAAGAATGTGTGCCAAGACCGAGTTGTTTGGCGGTCCGTCCTCTCTGCCTACCCCTGCGGCGAAACGGCGCGGCGTGTTGGTTAGTTAGTTAGTTTGTAAATAATAAAATTAAATACTGCCTTGTACAGAATTGTACAACGCCCTATAGCGATTTTTTACAAAAACGGTGCTATTAAATAATCGAATTATTATTATTACACCAATTATTAACTTTGTGGGAGGGATTTGACTATTAAAGTCAAAAGTAATATATGTATGTAATATCACAATAGACCTATAGCCCGAGTTGCTTACAAGAGCCACGCAGAACGTCTCAATTTAAAATAATGCTAAAATAGTTTAAAAAAGGGTACGTTATACCAACAGTGTAGTCAGCTACTAGAATGTGAGTTATATTTTGGAAGGAATCTTGGTAGGAAAAAGTAATAAGTTAAAACCATTCCCAAAATTCCACGGAGGCCATCAAAAATAAGCCGAGCCCATCAAATCAAAATTCGGCAGTTTGTCGCCACGCCACTGTAGTTACGTGGAATCTCACCCCTTTCGTTTTCTCGTTGGAAAACTGTACCGTGAACACAAACGGAGGACCCCTTTTCCGCAGCATAAGGCGTACAGTCAATCAACCGGGAATGCCGACATTCAGAAGCATCTCGAGAGCTTTAATTTGGAGCATAATTCATGTGCACGAGACAATATGAGATTATTAATAACATTTTGATTACATTTTGAATAAATTTGCATACTCGAGTGTACCGTATTCTTACAGTAATAAACATCGCCATGGAATACACGAGATTGCTATTCGTGGAAATGAAAACATAGTGAATAATTATAATAAAAAAACACAAGACTAATAGAAAGATGTTTTGTTTGAATAGAAGTAAAAATAACTGCACAAGTTTATGCGTGACATAAATTTAATGAAAAGTTGAAAATATTTTCTTTCCTTTAAATAGAAAGTTATCACTTTCTGCCATTTTGAAAAAACAATTTTTTTGTAACCATTAATTTAAATGGTTTCACTTTTTTCCCAGTTTAAAATTTACCTTGTCACACTTGAGCCTAGTGAAACCAATCGATAAATAAATTTATGGTGAAAAATAAAGCGCATGTTTAATATAGAAATATTTTTAATAAAATGCGATTTTTCTTTTGGAGTGTTCCACAGCAAATTTCAGAGCGAAACTCACAACCGCAAGAAGTCTGAAGTAATAAATTCATCTGAAAGCACCAGGTACTTCGGGATAGCTGCATAACCTAAATTCCATTATTCTTTCATTTCTAGTATAAATTTTGATCTCCTTTAGGTATTTTTTTTACATTTTGACCTTTTTTCCAACCCTTTCATGACACGCGATATTTTATAACATCTACTAACTGTTTTAGTATATCTGTCCGAACAGCAAGACTTTTAGAAGTAATTTCTCTAAAAGAGACTCTTACTAGGGAAACATAAATTAACAAAGTACATATTTATTATCTGTGTATCATTTTAGCAAATACCATTTTAGGTTGGACACGAGTTTTAATAACACAATATTGTATTCACGCTCACAAATTTATTACAATAATGTATTACTGGCGGAAAACACCCTTGGTATACTACATTTCAATGCTTTCAAAACGAAAATGGTAGGGAAGTTTAGTATTACTAGGTACTTCTTGAAATGTTCGGAATGAAATAATAACGCGTGGGAAAATTATTAAGATTTATCTTTTGTGTGGTTTTCCGTTACAAAATATTCATTACATAATACTTCTCCCAAATCTCATAAGCTTTCCACGTACTGTACCTTTAATCACAGCAATAGTTAGGATTTAAATGAAATTTCAAATGAAAATTATGAAGGTAGCATAATTTTCATTACTCAGACTATAAAAATATTACCATTTGTTATTTCGGCTACTGGCATTATACCTAGCTCTCTCATTCAAAATTTAGGCGTATTAGATTTGTCAAAAAATTTGTACATAAAAATGCAAAAGTCGGTCATTTTAAATACATGTAGAATTACGAAAGATTTTTTAAATATTTATATTGAGGGATCAGTAGGATTTATCGGACCAGTTAGGATTTCATCAGAGCCGAACCCTCTGATATGAAAATATCTGGAGTCGGTGAAATATTTTCCCATTATGTTTCTGGTGGATTGACGTATTGTTCTTGTATTGTTTTATTCTTATATAATGCACTTACATTGCGTTAATTTACTAGATATTCATTTGTGGAAAAGTGTGTGGAAGGGTTTAGTCTTTCATTTGGGAAAGATTCAACCCGGACATGAAATCTGGAGCACCGTAAAAAATAACACGACATGTTACCTTTCATGGACTTATGCCGAGAGCAGATAAGTAAAGTAGGCACCTACACAAGTATTACATCTTCTTCGTAAGCGTTTTTAGGTCCAGCATTTGACATCTACTAATATTTTGTTTTGTAGAATCTTTTAAATTCAATTATATGCATGAGGATTCTTAGTTTGTGTTTACATTTTTATCAATGTATTTTGTTTTGTTTTTTGTTGCAACCTTTTTTTGTCATTATCTTTATATTTTTCTTTATTGCTTTATTTTAAAGTATTTACTTTGATACAAATAGTTTGTAAAATTTTATAAGAAAAGCCCACTAGGGCGTGTAATAAATAAATAAATAAATCTCGATTTATTTGTTTATTAATTACACGCGATATTGGAATTCCATCGGCCACCTTTTAGCCGTGCTATGTATCCAGCATAGTTGTATTATACAGTTTGGTTTTTTGTGCTTACTCCTAAAGCATTATTTTTTTAATCTCACAATGAGACAATTAGTTTAACTATTTATGACTCAAGAACGGCTTGACCGATTTTTATGATATTCGATTTGTTGGATTTGTCTCCGCCCCGAATAGCAGAATGTCATTCACGAAAAATTCACGAAAAAAATTTATAAATAAAATTCTTTTCCTCAAATGTTTTGTACGGAACGAATTCTTATCTTTTGAAATAGCTGTAGCAATATTTTGTTAAGTATAATATTATTGAATAGTGAGTGAATTCCAAAAATTCAAAAACGTCAAATGTCAATCCGCTGATTGTTTTGCTTTTGTTCTAGAACATATAATGCTACCCCTCTTTCTAACACATTTAATGTCAACAGTCGAAAATAAGACAAACGGTGAACGTATGTCTGCACCCCTCAAAAGGAAAAATACAATAATTATAATAAATTTCCCTCACACGTATAAAGAAAATGAAACGCAATTCCCGCAAGTAAGTGGAAAAGTAAGAAAATCACAAAAATATAAATCCGTACACAACTCCATCTCTGATACTGACAAAAACAAAACACGGACAGTTGCGCATCGATAATTGCTTCGTTGTGTAATTTTTAACTCAATAAAGAAACTGAATTTATTTCAGCTAATGAGTTAAAACAATAGTCATTGATTCTAAGGCGGTACGAAGTTTACCGTGTCAGCTAGTATGTAATATAACCTTACCATGGCGATTAACTATTTTTTTTTAAAAATTAATTTTAATTTCAGCTTCTTTCATCAACTGTACAAAGATAGGCAGTATGCCAACATTGTTCGAGAAAGTTCTCATTTAAAAATATATCGTTCTTTTTTGTAGAATCTCAGCATAGAATTTTAATTCGTGGATTAAATAAGCAGTTTTGGGTTTCCACTCGATAGTAACTTTGATGAAACGTGTTCTGGGGAGAATTCTTTTCTTTGTTGTAATAATCTTATTTTTCACTACAAAAATGAGGCAAAAAACGTCGCACCTTCACAGACGTGGTAAAGAATAGAGCTATAAAGAGATAACTGAGTTTTATCGTCGCACTAGCTATCCGAAACTGTTCATAGGCCGTGGGGAGACTGAGAAACCGCCGCGAATGTGATAATGAATCAGGCGAAGGATCTCTAATTCAAAACACGGGTTCTGCTATGGTTCTGCCTGTAGGGGATGATTGTGTGGCTCCCCCTGCCGGGGGGTGGGGGTAGTTGCGCTAGAATGGTGAGAATCTCCGCTTACCGGAAGGGAGGATTCCGACCGCCACTTGATGTATGCGACTCTCAAAACAAACCGGCTTAATGTATTTATTGCCCGCTCTGAGCAAACAATGTATTGTTCCTTAGGTTGAACAGCGAACTGCGGAGAATCAAGTTTCGTAAAGCTGATAAAAGAAGGGAAATAAATGTTTGAAAATGGATAATGTGATATAAAACGAACCTAAATTATGCTTTGCATATTATACACTTGAAAACAGGCCTAGGAACAGATAATAGGAATTATTAGAATTTCGTGAGACTTAGAAAATTTTCGGTGACACGTTGGCATAATTTTCATTTGTGTGCGAATTGTTAGTTATTTTTTTGATATAGTAGATCCGGTTGATGAAATTTACACAATGTTAGAAATTGGCATAATAACTGAAGCTTGGTGTAGCATTCAAAGTCTCCAATTAGTGATTTAGTACCAAACAAATCCAAACAAATATCTCGTCTAGTTGTTTATTTTAAAACACGAGATACCTACTTTTTGAAAGAAGACTCACAACAAAAAATATATTTGGATGTTAATGGTGGCCCATAACTTTCCCTCTGGAATAAATTACATATGGTTACTCCTACAAGCTAATTAATTTTAGTCTCCAATTTTTATTTTATGAACCAAGCTTCATTTAAATTTTTTTACGAATCTAGACCCTTCCTTTATTTGGATAGGTATAAATATTTTTGTGTATTTCTCTGACAAGCGAAAATTATTTATAATCTTTTAGACCCTAAGCAATAGATTCGCCAATCCTTGCTTAATACCTTTTACTCATAGTAATGACTTCTCTAGATCCTTTTTTATCGAAAGTAGCCATATAATACCTAAAATATTATTTTTATTTTTGACTTTATGAGTAAAATCTCAAATTATAATATTTAATTAAATGAATACAATATTAGCGAAACTCGAGGATCTGGAGACAGAAAAAGATATTGGCACCTCTTGGACTCGAACCTAGGACCCTTTGCTTACATGGCAAGAGCTCTACTAGAGCATATGTGCTTCGATTTAGTAACAGTTCACCGCTTGGATTTTGGTCTGTCAATCGGTATTACCGACACATATGTATACTGTACATATGTGTGCAAACCTAAGCTGAAATGGATATGTCTGATTTAAGAAACATATTTTTCAGAATTTTAAAATCCTTTTCCGTTGAACCCCGTTATAAACAGAACACATCCCCTTTAATTCTTTCAACCATGTTTTGTTTCTCGGATGCTTTGCCTTACCATTGTAAGTGTCTCTCAACGGGAACAAGGGAGGTTAGGTTTTTACTTGTTTTCCTTGACAAACAATACAATCCAACGGTAACAATGGCTAGTTTTTTTAATCCCTCAATGCGTTTGTTCCGCTAGTTACGGCAAACGAGTTTAAAACTACACAAAAACGTATGAAAAACTACGGTTAGTGCTACGGTAACCACGATTGTACATATTACAATCGTAGTAATCGTTGCGCTAGCAATATTTTTTTATGAATCACTGTTTAACGGGAAACACCATTTTTAATCAAATCTAATATTAAACAAGATCATGAAAACATAAATAATCTTTTGAATAGGTACAAACGTAAAAAGATTAAGATAATTTGGTTAGGTTAGATTAAAGGCTTAAAACTTTCATTTCGTGAAATACTGAAAACTATTTTGTAAATTGAAAATGATAAATTACCTTTTAACTTTCAGTTTTATTTTCAATCATCGTGATATAACCTTGAATTAAGCTTTAAAGATACGATCGTTGATCAATTTTTACCTTTGGGACAAAGCGGTTAGTATGCTTTGAAAAGCTCTACATAGTAATGGTATAGCTTACAAATCCGTCTTATGGAAATAAATGAGATGAAAATACTTACAGATATCTCCACAGATACGAAATACATATAAAAGGGTGTTTTTTTTATCTGGCAACAGTTGTGTAATTTTATTATGATGCCCAAAAATAGTAAATAATTTAATCTTCTTTTGAAAAAGTCCCTGGAGAATACTAAAATTCGTTTTAAACGAAGCTTAAATCGCCTTCAGAGCAGTGGTGGCTGGTTTAAAATATTTCAGGCCTATGTTGTTGAAAAAAAAAACGTACGAGGATTAAAAACAATACGGCTCTTATCTAACACTTTCGTTTAAATTGAGGAGCGTTTTCACATGGAGAATTATTTATTCAATTATTTTTATTATTAATATTCTCTATTTAGGTGTCGACAAAATGGCGAAATCAAATTTCTAAAAATCTATACACTTACCTGTTTTATATATAGGTAATGGAAAATGATGAACTTTAAATTTAATAATTAATTAAAAATTAAGGTACCTACCGATATTTCAGTTTGTAAAAAGTTTTGTGAAAATTTTTAATTTTTTACTTCTTTTTAAAATAAAGGTGGCTTTTAACAAATTAACTGAGTCGTGTCTAACACTTAATTGAATGTAATTAAAGATTATCATAAAATATCGACCTCGAAGTACTTAAAACAGCTCGATGAAAAAACAAAAACAAAAAATTGTAGATATTTATTTCTCTTTGTGAAAACGTTCCTCAATTGCGACATAAACAGGGCTGCGTTTTCCTCCAAACTGTCAAAACTCCAAACTGTCAAAAGAAGTGAAGCTAGCAGTCCACAATGGAGTCCTGGTACCTACCCTGATGTATGGCAGTGAGGCATGGAACTGGCAGAGGAAGGATGAAAGTAAACTGAATGCTGTTGAAATGAGATCCCTGAGGCGTATGTGTGGTAAAAAAATGTATGATCGTGTGAGAAATGTGGATATCCGCAAAGAATGTAAGGCTGATGTATGCATAAGGAGTAAGATTAAGAAAGGGACCCTCAGATGGTTTGGGCATGTAGAGCGAATGAAAGCAGTGTAAGAAGAATATACGACGCAAATGTGAATGGTAGAAGAAGTCGTGGACGTCCGAGGAAGACATGGCACGATGAAGTGAATCAGATACTTGAGTCGTGCCATGTCAAAAGTCAGAATAATAGAAGAGAATGTATGAATGTGAGTGAGGCAAAGAGTGTGTGCCAAGACCGAGTTGTTTGGCGGTCCGTCCTCTCTGCCTACCCCTGCGGGGAAACGGCGTGATGGTTAGTTAGTTAGTTAGTTAGTTTTCCTCCATAGTTGCGTTAATATTTATAATCAAGCCATATAAAGCTGTTCAAATTTCACCTTGTCAAGAGTTTTTGCTACTTCATAAATACGTTTGCTGAGTTACGTCAAACTTTTCATTGTTTTTATGAGCCTTTTTTCTTCGAATTTATAAATAAATCCACCAACCGCCATTGCTTCCGCACCTCGATCGTTTCTCCGAATTCTCCGGAATGACTAAAGCGATTACCATTTCCGGAGAATTCGTCCAAAGTGTGACAAAATGAAAATAAAATATACCAACAAAAAATTAAACATAAAAAGCGTAGAAACTCGCATAAGAAAATATCAAACAAAATCACACGGTCATAAATGAGTTAATGTACAAATGATATTTTTAAACGACTTCGAAAAGGAGGAGATTCGACAATTTTTTTTTAATGTTTACCTCAGATCTTTCGATTGGGTGATCCGATATTGATGATTCTTTTTTATTAGAAAGCTGGTGCTTCCCGTGTGGTTCCATTTTAATTTGGTCCAGTTCTGACAATGGGATCCATAAGAAAACCATATATGTCTTAAATTATATATCAATGTACACTTAAGTTAACAAAGCGAAATTTGTATTTCTTTTAACTTAATAAATAACAAAAAAAAAAATTTTGCAATAAGTATGTGCGCGACAAAGACAAATGGAAGAATAACTCAATATTACGCAAACAGATTTCGATGATTCTTTCTTTGAAGTAAAACTTTTTTACGCACGCTCGTCACTAAAATCAAAAAATAAACAAAATTTTTAACAAAACAAAAAACGACTTCCACAAATGCACTAAAAAGTAAAAAAATAATTTCGTACGATTGTTATTTTTGGAGTCGGTGTCAGTCAAGATCTCCACATCTCACCTATAACTACATATGTATGTAGTTACCTTGGCTAACACCGACTCCAAAAATAACAATCGTACGAAATTATTTTTTACTTTTTAGTGCGTTTTTTTAAGTCTTTTTTTGTTTTGTAAAATTTTTTGTTTATTGTATTAATTACTCGCTCTTACACCGACTTTTAAAACGTGTTGTTTTTATGAAAGGATTTGAAGATTTTTTTACTTAATCGGATTATACGTTAAGATTTTTTTTTATATTTATACGATTGCGTCAGGTTATTGAAAAAAAACACTGACGTAAGTAGCAAACACAAGTTGAAAGTTTTTCCTTTAAGGATTTTATTTTTTTATGTGTTGCCTATTTTTATTTTAGTAAATCTTTTGAGAAAGTTTTTGTAAAGTAAGAGCCGGGGCTAAAATTCGACCCTTATATGCACCCGCGTACAATCGAACTACAAATGAATTTTATAAATTTATCAATGAAAGGTAGATGAAAATGTTGCGAACTACTTTAAAAAATAATGTTTATTTTTTTTTTTAAGAAATTATTTTCAGGAGAACGTTTGAAGGGCATGTGGATGGAACTATATATTTGAAATTCCTCAAAGACGTGAAGAAGTGATAAGAATAATAATTACTCTACGTCTACTCTTATGGCGACGTTTAGTGATAAAATCACCTAACTAAGGGACAAATGCTTTGTTAAAATTATTAAACCCTTTGCTACCTGAATGGACAAATTTGTACTAATCTATAGAACTCCACGTGTCTTATGTGCTAAAAAACATATTTTTACGTATAATGCCTGAGAATTCATAATTAAACAGTTAGAACCAGGAAGAGCATTTTTTTCATATTGTCAACCAATAATGTCATTATCTATCAATTTTTTTTTACATTAACTCCACACGGGAGGCCTGAGAAAAATAATTTTCCTCAGGGCCTTTGCAGATGCTGTTTGGAGGGTCTTTTTGAGGAAGGAAAGGAGTGAACACGGGTCTTGAAGAGATTGAGAGAGAGAGTGTGTTATCTATTTGTAAGTAAACAATTAATGGACGGTATAAAAATGTACCGGAGGAATTTTACCTGTAAGGAGTTTTCAGACTAACTAACTAACCATCACGCCGTTTTTCCGCAGGGGTAGGCAGAGAGGACGGACCGCCACACAACTCGATCTTGGCACACACTCTTTGCCTCATTCACATTCATACATCATACATACTCTTCTATTATTCCGACTCTTCACATGGCCCGACTCAAGTATCTGATTCACTTGGTCGTGCCATGTCTTCCTCGGGCGTCCCCGACTTCTTCTACCATTCATATTTGCATCATATGTTCTCCTTACACTCCTTTCCTCGTTCATTCGCTCTACATGCCCAAACCATCGGAGAGTCCCTTTATTAATCTTACACATCACGCTTACGTCAGCCTTGCATTCTTTGCGGATATCCACGTTTCTCTCACGATCGTACATGGTTTTACCATACATTCGCCTCAGGGATCTCATTTCTACAGCATTCAGTCTGCTTTCATCCTTCCTCTGCCAGTTCCATGCCTCACTGCCATACATCAGGGTAGGTACCAGCACTCCATTATGGACGGCTAGTTTCGCGTCTTTGGACAGTTTTTTATTACCGCCAACGGCATTCAGTCCTCCATTAATGGAGTTACCGGCATTCCCCCTTCTTTCAATATCTCTATCAGCCTTCCCATTTTTTGTAAACATACTACCCAGATACACAAACTCATCCACCTGCTCCAAGTATTCATCATTCACAACTATATTGCATTCTGTTTTCGTACTCTCTCTTTCAAGACTTACTTTCATTCATCATTAACTCATTCTTCATACATACTTCGTTCATCCTAGACACGAGAGACTGTAGATCTTCCATACTGTTAGATATTAGCACCGCATCATCAGCATACAATAGGCAACATACTTCCAGATTACTCAATTTCGTGCCCAATCCCATCTCCTTCAATTCTTGCATACAATTATCCATGTATAGATTGAATAACCACAGTGACATTAGGCAGCCTTGTTCAACACCTTTTGTGATGTCAAACCAATCCGTAAAATCGCCGTTCACGTCGCAATCCGTAAAAATGCAACGCTTCCCTCATATAGAGACGCAATTGCCTGAATGAGCTTCGTATTCACTCCGTACTTGGACAACACCTTCCATAGCTTTTTCCTGTCAACTCGGTCGTACGCTTTTTGTAGATCTACAAAGGCACAGAAGAGTTTCTGGTTTTTTGCAAGAAACTTCTCAGTGATCATACGCAATGAGAAAATCTGGTCCATGCACCCCCTTCCACTCATAAAAGCACCTTGCACATCCCATATTGTATCTTTTGTGTCCATTCTTACCCTTTCAATCAATATTCTACCATACAGCTTGCCCACTGAACTAAGAAGGCTAATAGCCCTATGATTCCCACATTCCATACGTGACCAGGTGACCCTTTACCTTTGTATAATGGCATGATTACAGCCCTTCTCCAATCAAATCAGTAACTTACATCAGTGTAACCCTCCTCTAAACATTGGTTAAAAAGTCTGCACAGCCATGTGAGAATAAAACGACTATCTCCTTTAAAGTATTCGGCAGCAATATTGTCGAAACCCACAGCCTTGCTACTCTTCATGCATTTAATTGATCTTTTTATTTCATCCATACTGATTTTGGTAACATTCACTCCATCATCATTCATAACCGATTCACCGCTGGGATCACAACCACTCGGGCTACTTTCGAAGACTTCCTCGAAATATTTCATCCATCTCTCTTTAATTTCATTCTCATTCGTCAACATTTGTCCATCTTTCGATTTTATCACTTTCATGCTTCCGTTCTCTGGTCCACTCCAGGATCTTTTGACCTCCTTCCAAAACAGTTTTATGTTTTCTTGGAAGTGGTTTGTCATTTTGATTCCCTCTTCTTCTTCCAGGCATTTCTTTCGTTCTTTCACCCCAACACTTACTCTTTTCTTGCATAACTTATACACTTCTTTCGCTCGATCTCTCTCTCGCTTGAAACAATGCCAATCGCTATCAGACGTAACCGTGCTTTCTTCTTCTCTGAGACCAGTGCTTTGATCTCGTCATCCCACCATGCATCACATTTTTTCCTACCTTGCTTACTTATTCCACACACATCTCTAGCAGATTCGCATAGATTCACCTTTATGTGGTTCCATGTTTCCTCTATGCTTAGACCGTCCATTTTCTTCTCATTCAATCTCATTTCTGCGCAATTCTCATATTCGCTTCTGACACAATCGTTCTGTAGTTTTTCTATTTTGACTCTTGTTGGAGCTGATACCGTTTTCCCCTTAGAGCGCCAGCCGCGAAAGAGGTTTACTTTTGACACCACCAGAAAGTGGTCGGTTTCAACCTCAGCTCCTCTGAAAACTCTTGGTAACGGCTCTCAACCTAGAGTCAATTACTACAAAATCGATTATCGATCTTTCAATTCCTCTTTCCCACGTATACTGATGGATACCCCTATGATCGAAGAAAATATTCGACACAAAAAGGTTCCACTCCAAACATACTTCAAGTATTCTATTCCCATTGTCATTCGTTCTTTCATCCCCAAACATACCTAAGGCCAAATCAAATCCGTCACGTCCCACCCGTTACCGACCCACCCGTTTAAATTGCCCGCCATTATAATCCTTTCATTCAACTCTTTTAGTCTCATTACATCATTCACACCAGTCCAAAAACCATCTTTCACATCGTCACTTTCAGAATGAACAAGGGCGTAGCAAATAATAAAAAACACCCTTTTCAAACCAATTTTGAATCGGATCCACATTATTCTCGGACTTACACATTCATATTGCAACATACATTCAACCATTCTGGGAGACAGTAGCGCTGCAACACCCTGACAAGCCCTCTCCGTATCTGGTCTCCCAGACCAGATGAGGAACCTATCTTTTCAGAATATTCCAAAAAAAAATTCAGAATGATTTTCAAGCTACAAACAACAAATAATTCACAAAAAAATGTACGAGAGTCCTACCAATCTAATGTTCAGGAATCAAAGGTCTAACACAAATTTAGCTGTAAAATTTCAGTGGTCTATTACGTTACGCTTAACCTTATAGTATATAAAAGACTCTTGAAGGATACATTATATAAATAATAAGATAAGGAATATTATTATTTATATAATGTAACCTTCAAGAGTCTTTTATAAAATACAAGGTTTTGAAAGACTCTTTAAGGTTACATTATATGAATAATAAGATAAGGAAAATGTAAAATAATATTCATGTCAGAACGGTCAAAAGGTCGCTTAATCATATATGCACAATTTCACATAGATAACAAGCGTGTTTACTTCATAGAACTGACTGCATAATACTGATCCGTGAAAAATTGCAGAATATTATAATTGTAGGATTTGCGAAGCTGAAAATATTTGTAAAATGTTTGTGTCAGGATATTTAAACTATTTAAACATTTAAACACATAATATGTACCCAATTATACCACAAACAACATACAGAAATCGAAAATATTCCATGTTCACTCGAATAAGTACCCCTCACGGTTGCGGCAGTTTCAAAATAACAAACACGCAGGATTCGCGCAGTTATAAATAGCTAGATAGATTTTTTTTAAATTTTAATATAAATCCTACAAATATGAGATAAACTGTAAAATACAAGATAATTCAATGGCCATAAAGCAATACACCTAATAAGATTTTATGTCTCATAATATTCGAAAGTACGATTTTTTAATGTTGGCAAATAATTAAAAAAACGATCTTTTGGAAATCTCGAGCAATCGAGGCTAATTTATTTATTTCGCGTGGTCGCTCCAGTGGCTAGGCCGGGAATTCACTGAAATCATATGTAGATAGTACTATCTTATTATTTTGAACGTCAAGTGAGTAAAATTTCACCAATGTTTATTTATTTATTTATTTATTATTTAAACGCCCGTACATAGGGCTATTACATACATAATGTTGTAAGGAATGGGAAATATTGAGTGGTTTCTAGACCGCTTTTTCAATATTTTATCTCTGTCTGTTATTATTTTGTTAATCTTGTTCTTACGATTATTATAACCATTGGTTTTGAAACATGTAGATAATTTTGATTAAATAAATGGTGTTTTACAAGGTGATTTGTTTTTATTTAATGTTCACTCATTTAAATTACAGATTATTATTAAATAAACTAATTTTGGGATATATTTAATTGCCTAGCTGCCATAATTAATTTTGGAAATTATAAGTTCACTGAATGTGAACATTTTAACGTATTACATTACTCAATAATACTTTTCATCACGCACGTCACCATAGACAATCGACACTAGTATGTTTGGTGATTGTATAGAGTCGATGTAACAGAAGATGCTATATGAATCTGTAAGTGTAGGTGAAGCAAGGCAGGTGAACTATTACAAAGTTCTTTAGCATTATATCCACTCTGCTCTGTATCATAATGGGTAGTGTGAGCGTGATCACGAGCAGTCCTCTTACTTTTCGTGCAACACTAATTCCCAAATAAAGCGACGAAAATCAAAAATAATTAGTGGAGTATGGCAAAGGAGAGAATGCGGCGATGATTGATTCGCAGAAACGCGTGTTGATAGAGGCGGGGTTAACCTGAAAAATCACCAATCACCATTCTATTTTCTTTAGTTTCCCAAGCTCTACACAGTAACAATAAAAATTAATATCATCAATACAAGCTATCTCCGTCCATGTCTGATAATATTTTAGACAAAACAATTAGAGTTGGTAATACTTCATGAATATTAACTAACTCATTTGAGAATAAATTTATTAACGCACTGTCAGAAAATAATGAAAACTGTCACAATATAAAAATACTTTCATATTATGATAATCAGTCAGTTTAATTATTTTTTCGACTAAACGAACGAAAGCATTATTTTATCAATTTTAAGAGGTAACCGGGCTGCGTTTTGTCCATACAATTTCTCTCTGGATTTTGACACTACTTTCTCACTGGATTTATTCCCATATTTCCTTTCTGGATTTGACATTAGGTACTGCAAATATTTTTAAATAAAATATGCATATCGACCAATAGCGTTTCTTTTCTTTTTTCGATAATTTATTTCTTAAAGGAGTTGGACCCTCTAAAAAAATGCCTGATTTTAACGCAATCAACAGACGTTCGGTAAATAAACTAGACAATTTTTTTTCTAAAAAAGCAAAACGTACAGATATAGAGTATTTTCTTCTAACACAGTTAGTAAAAAAAAATTGAGGAGAAAAATGGGGTATACAAAACCACGATTTTAATGATTTCATTTAGGTATTACTAGCCTGAGGTACGGTTGTACGGGGGGGCGATAGTGGCAGCAACAGTTTGATAAAATATCTGTCGTTTAATTTTCTCGGCGAGCGGGTTTCCTCTTAAACAAGACATATTTTCATGCAAAGTGTTATTGGGTAGACGTAAAATACTAAAGGACAATATTTTAAAGAAGACTTATTATAAAAAGCCTCTTTGCGAATACCTTCGTCTACAAATGATTGCAACATAAATATTCAGCGGCTTCAAATTGGAATGTACTTCTAATATTATGGATAATGCATATTAATATATATTTTAATATGGTACATGTTTTTCAAATAGAATGTTCCTATTATACCCACTGGACAAGTACGCACTCCTGACTCAGTTATTCCGCAGCAATACTGATACCTTTTCAGTATTGAGTCAATTTCGGACGCAAAATGATATAGGCATATTATATAATGTTGTACAAATAGTTGAGGTGAACTTTTGTTTTAATATAACTAGTCCACCACCCACACTGGAGCGATTATGGTCGAAAAATGGATCACTTCTATTTTTTTCGATTGATAGCGGTCCAAAATTGGACCACATTTTCCTACCATTCGTAAAACATTTATTGAAATTATTTAATACACTCCCATGGCCAGTCATTTATTTTAAAACGAAGCTATTGAAATTCTTTATCTCTTATGAATATAGATAGATGTCGCAAATCCGAACATCGTAGACTATTTTAGAACAATGATAAAAATAATTTTTTTAAATATTTTTAACATCATAAGTCCTTTTGCCATAGATATGCACCTTTCATTATCAATAATACAACATACTGAAAACGAAAATCTTCCATGTTGACTCGAATAAGTACCTCTCACGGAGTTTCTAAGTAACAAACGCGCAGGATTCGCGTGGTTATAATTATTACGATTTTTTAATAGTTTTTTTTTATAAATCTTACAAATATGAAAAAAACGGTAAATTACATGTTAACTTATTGGCTATATAGCACTAAAAAAAATTATATCTCCGTGTTAAAATTCGAAGGTATGATTTTTTTAATGTCGTCAAAAATTAAAAAAAATGATCTCTGGAAATCTCGAGCAAAATCGAAGCAAATTTATTAATTTCGCGTGGTCGCTCCAATATCTACTATGTTAATCGCTTTTTAGAAGTGTTCAGATATATATTTTCCAGATTTTAATATCAATATAATGATAATCAGAAGCAAAGAATAACGTTGTATTTACACTTCATTCGGCAACGAATCAAATCAGAAATAAAGAGAAGTCTCTGATATAGATTTGTAAAAGGTTTTAGACACGTGCCAAGGTATTTACAAGAAAAATAATTACTTGCGTCGAATATTCTTTCATTTGTCATAATTATTGGAAAATTAATATGAGGGAATAATTCCCACTGCCACAAAGAATAAACAATGATTAATGTGATCATTTCCTGAAACGAGGCCGCTCCCAAAAACATTTTTTTTATGAATAAAGTAATAATGTCTGCTCTTGTGGTGAAACACTTCCCTTATTCTCTTACCAATTTTATTACAGGAATAAGTTATAATTATTTTATTATATTAGCGGATTCGACTAAAAACCAAACTTTCAGAGGGAAGGCATAATTTTACCTTAATAATTAATGATAAAAAATACCTAAGACCACTACTTATTTAGCAACTAGCGCAGACCCGTGAAAAATCATTAGATAACTTCTTTAGCACCGTTGTTGTGATTTGAAACTCGGATGAAACGGAAATGACGCATTACAGTACCTACGAAGCGTCAAACTGCGCCCATTGGCCGCTTTGATTATGATCTCACTTTTTAAAGCTCCTATTGGATGAGATTGTTTCTTTAGCACCGTTGTGATTTGAAACTCGGATGAAACGGAAATGACGCATTACAGTACCTACGAAGCGTCAAACTGCGCTCATTGGCCGCTTTGATTATGATCTCACTTTTTAAAGCTCCTATTGGTCGAGATTGTTTCTTTAGCACTGTTGTGATTTGAAACTCGGATGAAACGGAAATGACGCATTACAGTACCTACAAAGCATCAAACTGCGCTCATTGGCATGATATTACCTTTCAAGGCTCCTATTGTTTTCGTGAAGTTTCGCTTCTACCGCGTGTGAACTGCAATCGATTTTTTTTGTTGTTAACAAATTAGAGAGTATGTAGCATCAACAGAGGTTAAAACAGTAACTTTAAATCAGGCAATATAATGTAGTATTTTTAATATGGTGTCCAACGCATGCAAAGTCATATATTCTCTAAGCTTGAACATTCTCATAAAAGTGTGTTCATTTGAAGGAATCCATGAGGTCTTTTTTCTATCTATAAATAATTATCTAGTTAGAGCCAAGGAATTATTATTTAGTAAATAAAGCTTTCTTCATAATGGAAAAACATCAGACCCTTGAAAAATCATAAAATCTGACTTCAATTGTCAAGGTTAAGTCGAAAAATTTACACGAAAGAAATACGCACTTCAAATGTTGAATTAATTTATTCTATTGTATATAGGTGCTTATCGATCTATCGCTTTATTATAATCAGTTTCAATTATGAAAATGACACCTAAATGAAAAGAAAATCTGAGTTCTAGAGTTCATTGAACCAGAGTTGCAGACCGACACAATAAAAATCAGTATTTTTGAAATATAAATTCGGTAGTTTATAATGTTACGTCATGTCGAGTTTAGATGCAGCACAGCGGTGTTCCGTTAAAATATAATATTCGAACAGTTTATTTATTATTATAACAAAGAGGAATGTATTTTATAAAATGTTCACCCCACCATAAAAGAATAATTCTTCATATATGTAGCTACTTGTATGTGATTTTTGTTTCAAGTACAAGAATGTATGTCAAATGTTTGTCCTGCAGATACCTACCTACATTTGTTGATCCTTACTAGCTGCCAACTACAGAAATTTGATCAACAACTCCATGTTTTTAACCATTCGATCGGTACGGTAATTGAGACCTCCCGAAACATCGGTTTCATTTCGGCTTCTGTCGTTTCGGTTTATGTCGTTTTCGTTTCGTGTCGTTTCGGTTATGCTGCAAAGTGAAATTAGCCAGCGAGTTAATTGGACACATCCAGTTTTATTGGCACATTCCGACGCGCTATGTGTATGTAGTCTGTAGTTGGAGTGTGCTTTATAGGTTTGAAGTCTGCTCACTCGTTACAATGTGGATTAAAATAATTACGACAACTACTGTCAGAGAAACGTACCGATTTTATTGATGCAGTTAATAATGTAGAACCGGAGTTGTTGGATGTGCTAATCACGCTGAGTGTTGTGGGTTCAAGCAGTTTATTTTAGGTACGTGACTTTTAGTACTGTAGTTCACAACTATCACAGGTGGGATATAGACTTATAGACTTAGGTTGGATGTTTCAAACTCTCGTCATGTTTGATAGCGCCATTTTGGATTTTTGACATTTAAACAGTAAGTTTTGATCATTACAGCAGTTTATTCAAAGCTAAAACGCATCCACGCCGTAAAAATGTTTTAAAAAAATCATAAAGACGCTGATCGACGATTTGATGTTTACGAAAATCTATATATTATCTAAGTTTGAAACAACCCAAATCCAATTTGAGATGCGGGTATGAGTACCGCCGCCGAGAACCAATTTTTGGATAACCAACACCCCTGCCATAGGCCATGCCAAGTGATTTGCTAAGTTTGGTGACTTTGCAGGGGTTCCCAGGTTCATAGGATGAGTTTTGTCCGGGTCTTGGTCGCGGATGCATCTGCCCATCTGCTGAGTAGCGAACCGGATTGAAAGTACTGCTTGAAGGAGGTCTTTTGACCTCTCCAGCCAGACTCTCTCGCCCTATTGCCTTGCATTGCAGTTGAAGAGATTCATACCACTGTCACTCCTGGACACAATGATGCCAGATTCCTACCCACCCCTCATATATTTTTCCTTCCCAGAACTTCCTCACCTTCCTTTCCCTAAAAAGATCCTCCACACAGCATCCTCAAAGATGACATAGGCTCTGAGGTATTTTCTCCTCAGGGCCTCCAGTGTGGAACTAAAGTAAAAAAAACTTTATTAAACCTTATGATGATTAGGTACTAAAGATGTTACCAAAGAGCCGAAATATATTATTATGATATGTAGGAAACTCTTAACACTTTCCACGACTAGTAATAGCAATTGCTTTTATTAAAATGATTTTTTTTCTTTTTTACAATTTACCAATAACTACAAAAATAAACATTCAAAAATATGAATAATTTTTGACGATTCGCAACTCGCAACCCTAGATGTAAGGCAAGAGTAATGTGCTAACAATTATATCACACAGCTTGTCCTATGTCATCATCCGTCGGTATTAACGACTTTAAGGGTCACGCCTATATTTCCCGGAAATATGTTGTTCGGTATATAACCGTAAACTTGAATTTAGGTCGCATGCATAAAATGTTAGAGATGATGCTAAAATCACGGACCTGCGACTTTGTCACAGCGATATCAAATGAACAGGCGCAGGTCACAACACGTAAAATATATTTATAATCACGGGACAAATGTCGCTGATATAAATCAACCCACTAACCGCGAGTCGCAGGTCTTGTTGCTTATATGCCCCGTTGCTGAGAGCGCGTGGCTTGTCATAGTTTCGTTTAGACTGCTCCATTGTCCCCGCGCGCGGGCCTGTCTCAGGCATCGGTGATAAACTACCGCTCCGTTATCTGTGAGCTTAGAACTAGTCTAGGTCTTGCTGATAAACTGCTTCACGGAGCAGATTCTGGGGCATAGATCTTAGCTGCAAGAATATGTGCTCGCGGCCTTTAATTTTGTGTACCCAATGTGAGGGAGAAAAGGAGACAGCAAGACAGATTATAATAATGTATTTGGCACGAAAGTCAGAGAGCGCTTCATTTTCCCAAAACAGCTATTACCTTCAATAAGAAAGATAAATTGATTATTCAAAGCTTCATTATTACAGAAATTCAAGATAGAAGAAGCTATCAACATTTCATGACATCAGAGCTCACATTTCGAGAGGTTTTACGGGTTCATACAAATATTTCAAACTTTTTACGTTATTTTTTACACTCTCATACGCACTTCGATTTGCACCATATTACCGTATTTTAGTGCCCTGTACCGTGATTTTATCACAGTTTTTTCTAGAACTAGTTTCTGCAGCAATTGATTTTATATTACGTAGTCCAAGTCATGTAATACTTTTGCCTCCTCTTCCATCTTCTCATGTAAAATTCACAGAAACTAAAGCCTTGAAAGACAAATATACAAAAAAAATATAGCGTCATCTGTTCCGGAACAGAGCTGGAAATGCAGGAACCACGGAAAGCTACTCCTAAAGAATTCCCCGGCTTTATTAATATAACGTTATTCACTGCCCGCATTGTTGTGGCTTTGGGTTCGGCGATGAAAGAACAATAGAAGTCGCGGTAATTCATGACAGTTGATGAAATCTTGGAAATCCAGGTTACGAAATCCGCAAGACATCCGACAACATTTTTTGGTAAAAATCTGTTCCCGGAAAAAACATATTTGTAAACTATAAAATTAGCAAAATTTAAAAAAGTAGGGAGTAGAATTATCGAATGTTAAGCTTTTATCCCACACATTTTCGGAATATTTTAAGGGTTGCCGGGTTAACGGCAAACGTAAGGTTGGGTAAAATTTACCCGAGGCAGTTTATGTTGCTCAATACACCGTACACCGTACTCAACTTATGTAGATAGACGTAGTCAAAGTTGTCGGCGTGTGAGTTTTACCCACCTAGCGCTCGGTCACCACTAGTAGGTACTAAGATTAGTTGTAAAAGAAAAAAACTACTATATTTTGTGTATCTTATGATTAAAACTTTAAAAGATGTAATGTTTTTTGTAATTTTATTTGGTTTTAGAAAAAAATGGACAAGTAAGGTACCATAAGTTGAATTCTCTAAGAAAAATGTTGATTCGAATAAAAATTATTAAACAACTAATTATAACACTTTTATTCATAGTTTCTAATAACAAGTACTGAGAAAACAGTTAATAAGTGTACTATCGAATTAAAAATAGTAATAAGTCGAGAATAAAAAAACAACGATCCAAGCAAGAAAATTTCGGATGAAACCTAACCTAACCCAACCTTACGCTCCTTCTTACAGATTGGAACCTTACACTCACCGGGTTAAAAATATTTGTTCGGGTTGCAAGTGGCATTTTTTTAATTAGTTTTATAACATTTGCAAGCGTCCACGCAGACCCTGAATGCAGTCCTGCAAGCGGTTCTGCAAGCAGTTCTGCAAATCGGACGGAGAGTAGGCCGTTTAATAGTGCGTCCTTTTTCTTATCTAGTTCTTTAATCTGCGTGTGTGATGCGCTGTTGGCTATTTCTTGAGCACAATAATAAACATGGCGTCCTTTCGCGTTCTAAATTTAAAACAGTCGCGCTACAAACGCCCGCCCCAAAATGGCCGCGACCGTTAACAGCTGACGATGACAACGATTCGCTCGGAAATGTTAAGGATTTTAATTGGCACTCTGGAGAAGGTGACTCATTAATTATTTTTTTAATCGTCACCTGGGATAGGTGGTCGTCTTGGCTGAAACTCTCATAATAAAAAGGAGAAAAAAATGGTACTAGCCTACCCAGGTTAAGGCACGCTGGCCGGGTAATAAATCACATCTACAATATTCCATTACCCGTGAAAATAGCATAATATCTGTGAAAACCCTTATTCATGTTAATTTACAATAACAAAATTCGATTTTTTCATTTTAAAAACATTACAAAATTAATTTTTTTATAAGAATAACTCTCTTTTTACATCTTTTGAAGGTTATTCCCATCAATGTAATATATGATTGCAGAAGAAGATAACAATAATTTAATAAACGAAAATATGAAAGAGAACAAGACACAGAAAAACAGATAAAGACAATGGTCGCAACTGGGACTCGAGCGCAGACCTCTCGTCTAACCGGGACCCTGCGCGTTAACCAATTTCGCTATTGCCACCTTCTGTTAAACCGTCAAATTTGTCAATCTCATATTTATTATTAACAATATTATCTTCAACTAATTTTTTTTCCGTATTACGGGCAACTACCCTTTTTATTGGAAACAATCATTCTAAGAATTGGTTTGTAACCTGGATAGCGTCTTGGATAAGTATATATATACGTATTTACTCATATGAAACGATTGACTTTATATAAAAGTCTTATTGAAGTCTTATTATATTATATTGTAAAATTTGTGTTTTTTTCTCATTTTTACCCTGCTAATTTAATAGCATTTTAGAATGAATTTTTTTTTCAATCTTTGACCTGCTAAATCAAAAGCAATTATTATTATATTGTAAAAATCATTATTCCAGTAATACCAAATTATATTGTAAAAATATTTAAGATATCACCACTATGGTCACCCTACATATTTACAAAGCGATGTACTAGAAGCCTTCTGCGTGAGCAGCATTATCTGAAATTTAATTGCACATTTTTGTTCTTCAATATTAATATTATTTTGTGTTATGTTTTGCTACTTTGTAGAATTATTAACCTCGACACAGGCTTGTCCTAGTGAGGTTAAAAATTGAATTGAACATAGAAATAACATGTAAAGAAACGATAAATAAATAAATAAATATTCAATTTTTTGTAAGTAAAACTCTCTTTTTATAACTTTGAAACATGAGATTGACAAATATGACGATTCGACAGAAGGTGGCTATCTATTATAGGTATTATTTTCTTGCAAATTGGCGTGGAATGCACTTTTTAGTGGTGTCTTTGGTGGATTTAAAGTTAGAAAGTGCTGCACTTTTAAAAAGTAAGTCTCCACTACGTTTCTTCAGTTTTGTTATGACATCGTTTACCATCGCCTACATGCTCTACAACTTATTATATTTACTTTATTAGTTCGACGTCAACTATAAGGAGCGTGAAAACGTTGTAAGAGGGTACGGTTTTCGGAGGGCTATAATTAAAAAGGTACAACCAAATTCTAAAGCACCACGTTTGCGTTAAAAATCTTCAAAATCATTTTATAAAAAAATTTAAAATCTAACTTAATAGTGTATGTTATCGTATTTGAAAAGATTAAAAGTAAATGGAAAGACCAATGGGCATCTAAATAAATAAATGAAATCACCTCTTTTCTTAAAATGGTTTTACTAAAATATCGGCAACAAAATATCAAAATTTACATCAAAGAAATAAATTTCAAGTCGTGTCGATAGCATCTCACGAACCATTTATTTTGCTATCCTTCTTTTGATATTATATTTTATAATATGTTCGTATATGAAGGAAAAATCGTTTACATGCAAATTCTCACTTCAGTCTTGTGACTTACGACATTTCTTATTTTCATACAAGAATGGTGTCACACACAAGACCCCTTCTTTTTCCAAGCAGACATAATCTCGCATACAAGATTTAGTCGCTTCACCGTACAGAAATAATATCACACTGTGAGATATTTTGTGAGTTTTCCATAGAGAAATAATCTCTTATCGCGCCATAGTTTGTCAGCATCCCACAGAGGAACCATCCCCATACGAGTCTTTGAATTTTTCGCGATAAAATATTGAACTTACATAATTCTGCCTTTTGACAATGCGCTGAGCGGTTCCAGGCTATTATCGGAATAATTTTCATAAATCATTCTTCATGTGCTTTCGACAAGGAAATGTGAAATTTCTTACGCGAGTTCGATTTTATAGCAAGTACCTATTAGCCTATTTTATTCTTGGATTTTTGACGCCGCGCAGTCTATCGAATAAAGCGAAGTTATTATGGGTTTTGTCGAAATAATCTTTTACATTTCAACATTCTAACCGACACGAGATATATACATATATGTATTGGGCAAGAGAGTGTTTTGTGGGCATCTCGCAAAGATATTTACGATACTGCGGTCAGACCGAAAGAGCGTCGTAACATTTGTAACGTGTTTTATTCTGTGTGTTTATTGAATATTCATTCATCAGATACATTACAGATACAATATTCCAAAACGCATTCGTTTTATTTCATAAAAATATTGCATATAGCTTCTTTTGTCAGAGAAAATGCACTGTATTCGGAATAATTATTCAAATAATTGTAGATATCGTACAATGCTCACGTTCAGCACCGGGTCCTAAATAAAGATAAAATAATGATATGACTAACCAGAAATTATAGAAAATACATTTTGCACAGAGCTTCTTTAGATACGCGTGTATTTTTTTCTAAAAAACTACACGCACGAAAAAATGTAGCAAATATTTATGAACATTTAGAAATTCAATCACATGGGTTTCAATCGTATAAACGAGTAATTGGACGCATGGGCTGATTGAATACTTTAAAAATAAACACGCCTCACAGGTGCTTTCAAATACGTAATCAATACCCAATTTACTAAAAAGCCTTTGCCGGTTTATCATCTGGTTTCTGTCAATAAAGCAGCGAGTGGATTTTAGAAAAAAACATTTTACGCGAAACGAAAATGAAATTCCGAAATAAAATCTACCGAAATCTGCAGAGCTAAAATTAAATAGGTATCAGGGAACCAGCGGGAAGGGGGGATATAAAATGGATCCGAGGAAATCTTTACGCAAGAGATTAGACCAAAGAGTGAATCCAAATCCCATTTGTTCTCCGCCAGAACAAATAACATTTTTAGATAATGCCCGGGTCTAAAGGCCAAATCGCGAGCCATGTTACCGGAAATCTCCATAGTTTTTTTAGACTTTTATCTGAAGGAACAAAGTCAGGATTCGGAACGTTAAAAGAGTTTTCAAAACCTTTTCTGCAAGAACAAATAATACATGTTTCATCGGCCGCGTTCAGGAAACGCGATTTTCAATGATCGCTTAGTAAGTTTTCTCTGAGCGGGGCTGATCAAGCGAACCGATTGCATTATAAAGGTTGTGTTACGTATTATTATAACTTATAACATAATAGGGACATAATTAGAAAGTTTTCAGTATGACTAACATATATTCAGAATTTGTTATGTAGATAACCATACGTATCTTCTACGTATTGGTTCGTACCTACTGAAAATAAATAGTTTATTTTTACCGATGGAGTACGTATAAAAAAAATGTCCTAAAATCTCATAAATAATAATATGTACGTATAAAAAAAAATGTCCTAAAATCTCATAAATAATAATATATCGAATACACTAAGTTTCCAACTACTGATGATGATAAAACGCAGCATCATCATGACATTACTATAAGAATTCTTTCACCTTTGGGTCAAAAATAAATTATCACAATCAATTTTTGTCTGCATATTTGAGAAAAAAAAGTTAATATTTCTCCTACGTAAGTACAACGAGAAACCGTGTGAAAAGATTCACCCTCCATTGCGTATTTAGTGTACGAATCTATAATAATTCCTTTGAAATTGCATTAAAAGCTCTGTACGTGAAGAAAAATTATTAATTAATAGCGATATTAAAAAATTAATTTTAAGACAGTTGCGAGTCATAATACGATTATGACTCGCAAGTTCAAACTCGGTTATGAAAATAAGTATAATTCTAAGTCACTAGTCATATAAGTCTTAGTTGTAAGTCATTCGTTATCAATCGTATTTGTAAGCCACTTGTAGTATATATGTTTGGATTAAATGCATAAATTAATTCGTAAAGAGCCCTTGAGGTGATTTTCTCACGAAAATGGCGCTATAAAAATTATCAAATAATAATATTTATTATTATTATTCCCTATTGACAAGGAGAACTCTCTTCCCAATCCTTCTTCTTCCTCTACTTAATATTATTTAAAACACGTAATAATAATAATAATAATTGGACAATTTGTAGAGCGCCGTTTTTGTGAAAAATCACCTCAAGGGCGCTTGTTACTAAACTTGTAGATTTTAGTAGTGTACTGCCCTGAAGCAGCTACGGTTGTAGCCAAACCCGGTTGGCAATAAGTGTTGTAAAAACGTGGTGGTATTAAAAACTTAGCAAATAAGTTATTTTTTTATTTTAAAAATAATATTTTATTTATCAACGGGTTTTTCCTCATCTTGCTTTTGCTTATTTCGAGGGAATCTTTTCACGGATTAGATAATTTCGTCATTCATGTAAATAAAAATTACAGCATTAATTAAACTCAATTTCTGAGAGCCAAAATGACTTTCAAATACCACTTCAAAAGATATTAAAATATTTAGTAGTTACTAAACCGATAATATTTACAAAAAAAATACTTATAACGCAATAATAATTGGTAGCGTGTAGAATAAAAAAAACCCATCTAACCGTTATAGTACAAAAACCAATCTGATTCCACAGATTGTTGCACGGTATATACAAAACTTAAAAAATAGGGTTAACATTTTTATCTTTCTTTTACAATTGATGTGAAAATTTCTTTGGCACCGTTGTGATTTGAAACTTAACGAAACGAAAAAGCGACTCTAAAAAGAGACAAACACATAGGTACATCCATAGGGTTTAGCCTGCTAGAGAATGAGATTGAATAATCGGTCACCTCTTTGTGCGGTGCTTCGTAGCTACCCCACTCCTGTCTACTTTAGTTTTCTGAGAGTTTCACTTGTACCGTATGTGAACTGCACACTTGTATTTTTTTATTATTTTCAATAACTAACTAAAGTACCTAATTTAACAGAAACAACGCGAAGCATTCTATAAGCGTTTGTGCAACTTGCATTTACAAAACAAATTCGCCGTCCATTTAAATAGTTTTCTATCGTTGAAACAACATCTCATTAAATGTCTGTCTAAAACACAGTCAAACCGTTTTACAAAATAATTCGGTAGAGACGAGAGAGGAGAGTGTATCGTTCCATTATTAAAATACAACGTTTAAGCTTGCGTTTGACACGGGTCAGTGTTTTTCTATTGAAATATCCGCACCATATTTTTCGTTGCGTCGCTGCGGGGCCATGTCGGGGTTTTTTTGCTCCACTATGCAAAAGAGTTTTTTTTTCCTTTCATGGGTAGCCAACAGATGTCACGTTTATGCGCTGTGCACAGTGCTTGTTGCCCGACATTTTTATTTTTTAAAATAGGTTTGCTGTTTACTCAATTGTAGCTAACATTGTGTTTGAGTGAGCAATGATTTATTTTTATTTAAAATTATTTAATATTGTAATGGTATAGAAAACACCTAATTGACAATTTTAAGAAAATGGCTTCTAAACGAGGTTATGAATCATAATAATTTATTTACCCAGTAAAGTTAAGCCACCGCTATCCGAATTTTTACCGATTTCTAACATATCTCCCTTAAACATTTGATGTTTTTAAGCTCTTAAAAATATACATTTTATTTTTTAAGATAATACCTATACATTCCATACGCCGAAACGTAAATTATATGAAATACCCTCGATAGAAAAAAAACGCAAAGTATGCTCCGAAAATTATTATAAACACGATTGTTTCAATTATTTTACAAGTTATATCTATGAAAATATTCAAATGTTTCTTTGTGTGCTATTTTAGACAACCCCCACGAGACTTTTGCTCTACTTTAAACGAGTCGTGCTTTATTAAACATTATCACAATTTTCGCTTCAATTTTATCGTTTTAAGTGTAAGCGCGCTCTCTCCAACATTCGTAATTACATATCGCTCCATCTTCTTCCTTTTGAACGGGGATACGGCGCCTTTAGTTGTGATTGCTGCACAAATGCGAGGTTATCGGTATAAATAGTAAGCAACTAATCTTACATTAGGGGATAGCTTTAGATAATGTTTTAACATATTTCTTCTGGTAATTTTTTTTTATGTTACATAATACTACCTATGGTATTATAGACTAAACATACCACAAACTTAAAATATTATTTTTTCAAAAGAAGCAAGCATATTGCGACTTGACATTTTGAATAAATAAAAAGAAAATACTTAGTTTTAAGTCACTTTATTAATTTATTTTCACTATCTTCCGGTTTCGGTACCTCAATATCATCATCAGGACTATTATAAAATAAATAATGCTATCAAATACAGAAGTACACATTTATAAATTAATAACTGTAAAACAGTGTCGAACTAATTATTTTTAAAAAATGTTAATAATTTTTTTTTTACATTTTGTCAAGAAAGAAAGGGATAGTATGCTAGAGTGGGACAGGGCGTCAGTTGTGGGAAGGAGGTGGGGGAGGGGAGTGTGGGATAAGTGAAGTAACGGGAAACACACGTAAAATAGGGCCCAATGTTAAATTTAATTGGTTATTAATGATTTCAACCTTTGAATTTGGCTATTTTTTTAAATTTCCAAATGCTCTAAATTGTTAAGTCTTAAACCTTTTTCATTTTTGTATAGGACTTTAATTCCTATATTACGGTTAAAAGTATGATTTTTATCAAATAAATGTTTCGAGAACTCTGAAAAACCTGAACAAGTTGTAATTAGACTTTATTTTTTAGTCTTAACAATTCAGAATCTTTGGAAATAAAAAAACCGTAATTTCAAAGGTTGAAATCATTAATAATCAATTAAATTTAACCTTCAGCCCTATTTTAAGTTTGTTCCCCGTTACTTCATTTATCCCGCACTCCCCTACCTCACCTCCCTCCCACAACTGACGCGCTGTCCCACTCTAGTATACTGTCCCTTTCTTTCTTGGCAATATGTATAAATGCATATGGGTACTTCTGTATTTGATAGTTTTATTAATTTTATAACAGTCCTGATGATGGTACGGAGGACCGAAACCGGTAGACAGTGAAAATAGCCAGTGAGACTATGGCATCCCCAATTGGGGTATGTTGTGAGGCTGAGGGTAGTGGGGAGGGGAAGGAGATAGGAAGAGGAAGGTGGGGAAGTACCTGGCTATTCAGATCTGGTCACTAAACACGGCTAATGCCATTTCAAGCAACGTTTCAATTCTGAATGGTGGTCTTACACCAGGGCGATACGGAGAGTATCTTCCGCTCTGGAACGTGCCGCAAATATACTTTATATTATTTTAAATGAATTAATTGTGAAATAACACAAATTAATCAAATAAAATTTATTTGCCACGCCGGGATTCGATCCCGCGACCTTCGGTGTGCGAATCAAGCGTCTTACCGCTGCGCTACGCCGGCCGTCTCTTGGTTCTTCTACACGATATGTCAGTTAATTTAAGTATTTTCATTAAGTTAACATAATTAATTTGTCCAATGGAGAGTTTGAAATTAAATGAACCTTAAAAATTTATTTTGAGCTTTCTCAATTTTTGTTTTGTGTGCTTTATAGAATGGGAACCAAATAGTGGAATTGTATTCTAAATTACTTCTTACTAAAGCAGTGAAGAAAATTTTAAATGAATAAAGTGACAATCAAGTAGTCTGTTCCACAAATCTAAATATATATTTTTTTTTTTTTTTTTTTTGCTTCTCTGCACAAATTCAGGGTTAAAAGAAGAATTTGTTTAAGGAACGTGACAGCGACAATATACATTACGAAGAAATAAATCTCTGAAAGCTAAAATGAAATTACTTTTCTGCTTTTCCTAATCATGTACAATTTTATTTTTAATATACCGCTGAGAAGAGCGTACAACACAATTTCTATTCGCAGAGTGCCACAATAAAGCAGCTTTCACGAGCAATTCTGCGCCGGGTTTCAGGAGTACAGAAATATAAAGGGATGATATTTTACTCATATTAGGGGACCCATATATTACAAGAGTTCTGGAAAAGTTCTAGCATAAAATGCTGAACTCGTGTACCTTCCTTTATGAATTTATTATTTATAAGGACTACTTAAAAATAAAAATATGTTATATGAGATTGACTGCGGAGTTTGTGAAGATTTATTGTATAAGTACATATAATTATTCAGTTTTAAGATCTTGTCCGTTATACTATTCACCGAGAATTCATATTTCGTCGAAAGATGTTCTTACGATTGTACAGGGCGGTTCCAATGAGAAAAATTAATTATTCTCCGTACAAGCTTTTTTTAAATAATAACTCAATATCGATTTTTTATCATTCCAAATTTGCTTTAATTTATACCTAAATTCAAAAATGCTGAAAGGCGTGATGATAAAATTATTAATATTATGTAGATACTTTTTGTTATTATTTTTTGATCATAAGTATTTATAATTTTTCAATAATATCTAAGCAAAATAAGAATGTAAAAAATTCTTAAATATATTAGTTTGTAAGACCGTAAATAAATAGACAAACTTTTGTATCTTCGTCACAAAACACGTGTGCGGATCTTTGTTAAACCATTGTATTTTAACTAAAATTATAATTCTGAAACACAGTTTTCCCAGATAATTTATTGATGTATTTTACTGCATGATTACATGATTTGAAATGTGTGTTTTATAATACAAAATTTTGTTTGAAAATTTAAAAAATCTGCCAAAGACCTATGGTAAAACCTTATTGTACCAAATCTTATTGTACTAAAAATAAACATA
Source organism: Limnephilus lunatus (assembly GCA_917563855.2). Classification (NCBI taxonomy): domain Eukaryota; kingdom Metazoa; phylum Arthropoda; class Insecta; order Trichoptera; family Limnephilidae; genus Limnephilus; species Limnephilus lunatus. The sequence goes on from OU830599.1 coordinate 58,265,419, forward strand.
TATTCTCAAAATTTAAAACATAGTTTTACTAGATAAAAGAACAGTGTTTCGAAGTCAATTAATAATTTTTGGTGGAAAAGAGTAAATACATCTAAAAATTGATTTAAAAATGAAATGTTTCCGGTTTTGTCTGGTTATTACCCCATAAGATGTTGTTTAATAAGTTTTTAATAGCTCGTAATAGAATAATAATTCGAAAGTTTCGTGATAATAAAATGGGTATGTACTCGAACAATAATATAATGTTTTTTTTTATTTTTTCAATTATTTCTGGCTTTCACCCTTCAAGGGTGTTCTAGGCCATCATTTAAAATTACAGAGAAAGGGAAAGGAGAATTTATATATTAATTTTATTTAAATGTACAAATTTCAGAATTATATGGAAGATTGGAGTCGAGTTCAGACTTAGAAGAGATGAAATGTTGAATGGAGGGGAGGCAATTTTAGATAACGCTTGATAGAAGAGAGGATATTTATTTAGAGAGGGACAACCAAAAAATATGTGATCTAAAGTGCCCACATCTAGACCACAGAACGTACAATCTGGGGAGTCAAGGATGTGAATTTTAAAAAGGTGAGAAGGAACGGAACAATGACCGATTCTCATTCGAATAAGTGAGGAAATTTCTTTTTTGGAAAAATGAGGAAATTTTTGAAACCACGGTTTTGATGGGATAGTCCTTTGTATTGAGGCGTTGCGAGCTCCCTTGGATTGACTGGCAATGTTCCAATGCTCTGTCCAAACATTGCGGGATCTATCTTTGATGTTGGAAAAGATATCAAATAGGGGAATATGGTTTACGAGGGTAACAATAGGGTTAGACACTCCTTGTTTTGCCAAAGAATCTGCAATATCGTTACCCACTATGCCAATGTGTCCAGGGATCCAAACAAGAATTACGGTTTTTCCAGAGCTTTGAATGGAGGCTATCAGCACTCTAATGAGACATACAAAGTGATCATCAGGATGAAGAAGAGGACAGGATTTAAGTTTTTTTAGGGAACTGAGAGAGTCAGAGAGAACAAGGGAATGTTCACAATTATTTTTGATTATATATTTGAGTGCTTCAATTATTGCAATGCACTCAGCAGAAAATATTGAAAATTGGTTTGATATTAAATAAAATATTCTATCATTAGAATTATTGTGGTAAACGTTAATACCTATACCACAGTTAGGAGAGTCATGAGATTTGGAGCCATATTATAATATATTGTTGTGTTACGTAAATAAAGTCTATTTTCCAAATACTCTAATAATAATTGAGATATTAAAATCTCTCATAGAAATGTACACCTAAATCGCATAGCTAGGATTGCCGATTAGTACATAACCTAAAGTCACTTATTAAAACACTGACTAACTAACCATCACGCCGTTTCTCCGCAGGGGTGGGCAGAGAGGACGGACCGCCAAACAACTCGGTCTTGATACACACTCTTTGCCTCACTCACGTTTACAGAAAATGCAAATTGTTCGATGCACTATTGCGCAAATGCGTCTATCAAAAAATCGGAAGGTTTCTCAGTCCGCTATATTATAAATAGCTAAAAATTAGAAAATTCGTGTTGGTCTAAGTTGAATTTTTATATTTGTATTAAAAAAAAACTCCCCTGTCCATATAACAATAAAATATCGATATTTAAATACCAACAACACTTTTGCCACTAATCTTCCAATAAATGTTAAAGCAACAGTAAAGAATGATAAAATAGCAACGTAAATTAATCATACAATATTCAGCGTTGTTGATACTATGTGTTAAATCTGTGCGTAATTGTATATTTTCCAAGCATACATTTTTAAAATACTGTGTTTATCTGAAATGACCTGCCAGTAAGTATGTTTTATGTACATATCTGTATATATACATAATTAGATAGGCCTAGGAATAAAATATCAATTCGTACATCCCTCTTGAGGTGATTTTTAACAAAAAAGGAGCTATTCATATTATATATTTATATATCTAATGCGGGTTCAATTTCTAAATTAAGAAGCAGTCTATAAATATATATACTCAATATTCTCCGCACTATTAGATAAAGTCTATTCTTCAGTATGCCATTATCTGTTGGGGAGCAGCTTACAAAACTAGTCTGACGCCCATAGAAATTGTTCAAAAACTCATAATAAAAATTATACTAAAAAAACCTCCAGACTTCCCCACCGAATGAATATTCGAAGAATTCAAAGTTCCAACATTTAAAAACTTATTTGTGAAAAATTCAATCGTACAAATTATAAAAGAAAAAGACAAATACTCATTCATAACTGAAAATCGTACTAGACTTTAACTTGTACTTGTATGCCCCAAAGTAAACAGTTTCTTTTGCCCAACACCATTATACACACAAAGGAAAATATTTCTTTAATAACCTACCAGTAGAAACCAGAAGCATTAATGATAAAGTACAATTGTTGAACTCTCTCAAAAAGTATTTTAGAGAAATCATCAACCAGAAAACTGTTGATCTCCTACTGAATACATGGATGTTTGTATCTTTTAGTTAAAGGGTCTTGATTGTGATGTAATTTAATTGTATATTAAACTGTACCTATATATGTGACACACCTGACTGTATAAATTGTATTTATATGAGATGTTAACTCTTCTTCCATCCACAAGCAAATGCTTTAAATGGAAGATAAGCAATATTAAAACACATTACATTTTAAAGATAATTAAATAATAAATAACTGAAAGGACTAGCGTTGGTAAATTTACAACCATTGTTGTCTAAGAACTTTCACAGCTAGCTCAATTTTAGCTCTCAATGTCATTTCAAAGTTTCTACATTATTCATTTCATTTTATATTAATATATAATATTATTAAAAAGGAATGCAAAGATCTTGGCATTTACCTTGATAGCAAACTTATATTTAATAAGCACATCGACTCAATCGTTCACCGGTCATATAAAATGCTTGGTTTTGTTCTTCGTATTAGTAAAGTATTCAGTAACCGGCGTACAGTAGTAGTGTTATATTTTGCATTAGTCATAAGTGCACTGGAATATGCCTCACCAATTTGGAACCCGCAGAACAAACTGTATATTGATAGCATAGAAAACATTCATCACAAATTTATAAAATATCTTACCTTCAAATTCAATAATAACTTTGGACGCACATTTCAAACTTTGCAACAAAGGCGAAGAACAGCAGATTTAACATTTATACACAGAATTTTAAATAATAACATCGACTGTACCGAACTTTGTTCCCTAATTAATTTTAACATACCCTTAAGACGTACACGCCATACAGAATTATTCCACACGCTTAATTATAAAACAAATGCAACAAGTAATTCGCCAATTAACCGTGCTATTCATATGTTAAATAATGTTTGTCTAAATTCTAATATCGACATTTTCTCCGATTTACTTCCCAAATTTAAAAAGAGCATCATGCCAGTAATGTAAATTATTCAAGGCGCATACATACATACATCACCACTTTTCACATTTACAAACATACTCACACACACACACACACACCTACCCACTACGCACATCACCTGGTAATCTTTTAACCTAAATAAGATACTTCAATGAAACATACCATAGGTAACTAACTACCTTGAAATATACTTAATAAATGTAAACTATTTTATTTTAACAAACTCATAACAAATTTATATGTAACAAATTTATATGTGTTTTTATTGTAAACTATTTTTACGTTTGTAAATAATGTACTTACTGTTTGTTTGTGTTAATAAATATTAAAAAAAAAAAATCTCGGGTAAATCCGGGTGGTAACTACTTATTAAAAACATTACACTAAAAGTATTAATAAAAACATTATCTTCGTTGTGTTGTACACTCTGTTAAACATCCAGAATTTAACTACAAAACTTTTGACTTTAATGAGTGACTTTTTACTTGTACATTTATACTTGGTTGAACCGACAACGGTATTTCGTATAATTTTAATTGGTCTTAAAACATTTCAGCAGCAAACAGAGTTAAAATAAGTTATAACTTTACCACAGTATAATGCCGCTCTATGTTAGCACCGTGTCATACGAGCGCTACTTCGTCCCTCGCAGCATCTTGTGTACTAAAATTTACAGGAATTTTCTTAAATTGCTCCGGCGTTTCCATGTATTTTCAGGAAAACTTTTACCGTGGAGTGTTTCATTCTCGGAAAACTGTGCCGTGGGGGGAGTCTTGCCTTCTGAAACTTCCCCAGAATGTTGAAATGATTCTAATGATCCTTATTTCGCTGAAACGCAGTGACCTGAGACGATACATGAAAGAATTTACAGCGAAGTTTGCCGCTATTCATTAAAAAACACCGCCACTTAATTTTTTGAAGTGAAAACTTCTTTTACACCGTTGTGATTTTAAATTCGATGAAACGAAAAATAGCGACACTAAAAAGAGAAAAACACATACATCTATAGGATTTAGCTTGCGAGAGGATGAGATAGTATAATCCTAAAAAGAGAAAATATACATATATACATCTATAGGATTTAGCTTGCGAGATAATGAGATAGTATAATCGGTCTCCTCGTTGTGCAGTGCTTCGTAGCCTCCTTGTCTTCTTTAGTATTCTGAAGGTTTCACTTCTACCGCGTGTGAACTGAACACTTGCATTCTTTTTAATCCTTTTCTTCGCAGTTATGAAAAGAATACGACAATATAGTTATAATGAATAAAATTCTTACTGAATACATGATGTTTATGTGTTTTGGTTAAAGGGTCTTGATTAGTTTATTAACTATATATAAGCTGTTTATTAACTTTACCTATATATTTGAAACACGTGACTTTATTAATTGTACTTATATGAAATGTAAACTCTTCTTCCATCTACAAGCAAATGCAATTAATGGGAGAGAAGAAACATCATAATATGTACCATATAGTAATTTATATGAGTTGGAAGTGATACTCTGAGAACTGAAATAGTAATTGAATTTTAAAAAATGAGTTTTATTCACGACACGGAATTATCCAAATATGTCAAATTTTTAGTAGTTACGTAACCCATTATTAATTTATCTTCTTTAAGACATATGTTTCAGAATTATTAAAAAATATTATGTTGATATTTTAATGACTTCAATGATACTACAGTAAGGGAGTATTTCTATGTATAAATAAAGTATCCTTTTGTAAATAAGAAACACACAATGGTGCCGTGTAGGAAAGCATTGAACGGTCGGGTTTTATTTGTGAAACGTAAACTTTTTTAGAATTTATTTTCCTGATGGGATTTGCATTTCAGCAAAAGGCAAAAGGAAAGTCCTTTCAGCAGTTTTAAATAAGATACTAACTTAGAATTTCACCCTCGTGTGATTGTTGTCAGAACCAAAAGGCGCGGTGACCCAACCAGCAAATTTCACCGAATTCAAATAAGATTTTTTGTAGCGATAAATAACATATTCATCCACTTAAATTTTCCATCTTAATCACGTCGAAAAGATCATTTTATTTAGCACAATAATAATTATGTACATTTAGAATTTATGAAACTACAAAGCCAAAATAGTAACCTAATGATAAAACTAGAGCACTGATTCATGGCGTTAACGATATTTTCACGAATTAAAACAATAAATGGTGTTTTTAGTGATAAATACGTTGAAACGCGAAATAGCAGCTTTTTTTACGACAAAATTCAACAATATGCGAACTTTTCATTAACGCGAGCAAAGTACAAATTTCGGGATTTTCAACCAAGCGCCTCGGCTGCCTTGGTGAAATAAAAACCCAAATAAGAGAGAGTTGTGAAATTGGCATCTCATATGCTGAACCGTCAAGACAACAGCACTAATCTATTTCTTGAGCACGCAAAATGTTCAATCCTGCGGTTGTAGGTCAGAGTATCCAGCGATCAGAAGCTATTCTTTTAGCAAGCAAAAGTAGGTTTGCACCAACATTCAAATTTGTTGGTGGCAGTAAATTCCTGGAAGGTAACAGCTATTTTCAAAGACAGCTTGTAGACCAAGTGAGGGATGGAGTCACTTAGCTATAAAAAATGTTCACAGAGAATTTGCTAAGGCACCTCAGATGACTGTGTTGGCCTCTGTGAATAGTGTTGACGCAGAAAGAATTTTTAATCGCTATAATCTTGTATTGAAAGATTGTAGAACGTGCATGACACACTCTACTGTAAAAACATGTGCCATGTTGAGTTTCAGTAATACAATAAACATTTTTCAAGTGATTTTGCTAATTTATTGTTTTGCTCTCCTTGCAGACTCCCATTCCTTGACCTTAACTTTTTTTTTTTTTACATCAACTCCACACAGGAGGCCCTGAGGAAAATAATTTCCCACAGGATCAATGACGCTAGTTCCTCGGAGCATCTTCCATTGTAATACCAGTAGAACAAGGACAGCATTCCCACCTGACGCATGTGCTCTAAAGATAGCAATCTATCTGTTAAGATGGGAGAATCTATCAAACGGACCGCCGTCTCTGTATATAACGTACGAGGTTGCGGTTAAGTTGTGCGGCACATATAAGTAGCCATACCATATCTTAATCTCCTTTCTTCTGCATAAAATTACCTACAGTCGACTCTTTTGAGAAAAAGAACATTGAATAGATACGACCGTTCAAAACAAAAGTGTACCAGTACAAAATCGCTTCATTTGAGGAGGATGATGGCTGTAAAAAACTCAGTATTTCTTAATAATTCGATGCATATTTGTTATGATTTTTCGCGACCAGCCTTTTTATAATCGTTCACACTAGTTTATCGTGTCACATGAAACCATCGTCATTGACATTGACCTGCAGAAAACGTGAGTAAGCAAAATCGCTGTAATAGTGTAATAGTCGATAAGCAAAACCATTGTAATGTAACAGCTTGAGCACCAATGTGAGTTAATCATTTGATTTATATTTATGACAATATTATATTTTCATCGCTGCAGAACAAACATAAAAAAAAGTATAACGTTATAACTCCCAGGTAAACGATAGGACTAACCTAAGTTGTCTGCCTCACAGCTCCACAGGTTTCTCATGATGAGGAGGATCACCAGGATGCCCTGGCCACTTCCAAGAGTCAAGCCTCCCAGACTACTTCCACCTCCACGCCTTCTCCACGAAGAACTGGTCATGATGACTATCCTTTGACTTCTGATTCAAGAATCACAGCACAACACTATCATATTTTCTCATTTCTTTCGTTTGTCGGAAAAGAATGTTCACTGCACATATTTCATTTTTGCTTTAACGAACTCCGTTGATGAGGTTTGGTTGATTGTTGTAGGTTTATATCTGAAAAGAGAAAGAATTTTTTAATTAGATTATTAATTAACTTTCTCTACATACACGTATGTACGTGAAAAAATCGTTTAAAAAACTATTTTATGATGTTTATTTTATAATGTGTGTATTGTGGTATTTTTTCCAGGATGTGGGGAGGTGAGTGCAATCCCACAAATCCCATGTGTAGGGTGTAAGTACATATATTGAAAACAAAAGTATTTCTAAATGAGAGTAAAGGTGGAATAGAATCGAAATTAAAAATAGAATCGAAAGTAAAAAACACAAGAAAGTAATAGAAATATAGTAAAATAAAATTCGGAGAAATAAAAATGACTAATATCACCTAGATAATAAGTATTCGTAAAAATATGATAATTTTTTTAATTGAACTCTAATTGGTCCATCGGTTCTGAGATTGTGGGAGCCGGTGTCTTTCTCCAATGTTCTTCTATTCTCGATCCTGATATACATAATATATACTGGTCACTATATATGTAACTATAATTGTTCGAATAGAGTCAGTAGCTTTGCGTTAATACTAATATTTCCAAGAATAAGACCAAGTTTTTATTTCGTAGAATATTACATACTCTTTTACCCTACTTCGTTCCAGATTTTTCTCAGTTATATCATTTAATTAACACCATATTTATGTTTGTTGAACCGTTTCTTGGAGAAAAATTCTGATTCATCTTTCTGGGGAATGATGTTAAGTTAATCCAATGCAACTTTTTTTATGTAAATACCTCACAAGAGTCTCAGCCGCTCCCGTCTGGAGTGATACTATGGCATTCCCAATTGGGGTGTGTTGTGAGGCTAACTATAGTGGCAAGGGAAAGAAGATGGGGGAGAGGAAGGTGGGGAATTATCGAGTTATTCAGATCTGGTCACCAAACACAGCTAAAGCCATTTCAAGCAACGTTTCAATTCTGAATGGTGGTTTTACACCAGGATATTGCGAGTATCTTCTACTCTGGGATGTGCCGCAAATATACTTTGTATTACTTTAAATGATTTTTTTGTGAACTAACACAAATTAATCAAATACAATTTTAATTTAGTTTAGTTTAATTTAATTTAATTTAATTTTTCAAATTTAATTTAGTTTCTGATTATCAATTGATTTTATTATTTGGGACTTGGGATTTTTTTATATCTCAATTTGGGAGGCGGGAATGGGTATCGCCGCTCCGGGAACCATTTATTGGATAACCAACACCTCTGCCAAGGGTCACCCCAAGTGGTTCGCTACGTTTGATGATTTAGCAGGGGTGCCCGGGTACATGGGGTAAGGTTTGTCTAGGTCTTTGAGGTGGATAAGCAGGATACAATGAACCCCATATTCCTACCCATCCCTTTAACCCTTTTCCTTCCCAGAACTCTCCTCTCCTTCCTTTCTCTAAAAAAAACCCTTCACACAGCATCTGAATGGATTTAATGTAAAAAAAATAAAAATGTATATATACATATATAAATATATATTTCATCTTTCTGTGTACGTTCTAGCAGCGGTAGTTTTCCAATATCGGTACAATAGAAACACAAGTATGTATTTAAAACATAATGAATGCACATAATTTTTCACTTCAATAGAATTTGCCTTGGATGATAGCTTAAAATAGAAAACTGAGAATTATCGAGTAAAGCAGAATTTTCTTTAAAAAATATAAGTCTACTGCAACTCGAAAGTTATAAATTAATAATATTCAAAAGTTTAAGAAATATACAGTCAAAATTGGGAGAATTATGGTGAATTGTACAATTTTTACGGTTTGCGATTTTAATAAAAAGCTTTTTTTTTAAATAGATAATGAAAATTTTCAGTATATTTTTTTTAAATTGATAATGACTACCTCTTTGGTCCCGAGGAAAGACTCTCGACTCACACTCCAAAGGTCGCGGGTTCGAACCCGGCGTGCGCAAATAAGTTTTATTTAATTAATTTGTGGTATCTCACAATTAATTAATTGAAAATAATATATCGTCCAATCTCTATATTTCCAGTTATCTCTAAAATTTTTGAATGTATCATTTATTTAAGAAAGACTACTGAAATATCATGAACACAACAAAATTCTCACGTCAAAAAATACGGTTTCAGACGACGATCTAACACTAAATGTGCAGCTTTCGATTTTGTATCAAATCTACAGAAACATATTGATCGTGGGGATTTTACGGCGGCAATATTTATTGATCTAAAGAAGGCGTTTGACACGGTGGATCACAACGTATTGATCGAAAAACTAAAACATTTGGGTATTGTTGGTCCTCCTCTGGAACTTTTCCGATCTTACCTATCAAATCGCTTTTCGGCAGTAGAAATGGGAGGAGAAACGAGTAAGTTGGGTAAAATAACATGTGGAGTGCCACAGGGATCAATTCTTGGACCGTTGCTATTTCTAATCTATGTGAATGACATGACAAAGTGGGGTATTAAAGGTACTCTACAACTTTATGCGGACGATACAGTAATTTTTTATAATAAACTGAACCTAGCGGAGCTTGACACGGAAATGAATGCTGAAGTTTCTAAACTCACAAGCTGGTTAAGAATAAACAAACTAACTCTTAACGTAAAAAAAACTCATTATATACTTTTTGGCAACAAGAAAAATTTCAGCCTCAATATCAAAGTTGGTGATAACTGCCTCGAAAAGAAAATGAGCACTAAATAGTTGCGCCTGATCGTAGATTCCCAACTCTCGTGGAATCTTCACATAAATCATGTAAAGGAGAAAATTGCCCCCATAACTGGTGTGCTATATAGACTCATGGATTATTACCCATTCCTTTACTAACATCAGTGTACTACGCCATGGTACATTCACACCTTTCTTATCTCTGCTGTATCTGGGGATTTGCCTCAAAGAAATTGATAGCTGATCTGCAGGTGGTTCAAAACCGAGCTCTCAGAAATGTTTTTGGTCTTCCATTGGACACCCATGTCAGAGACATCTATTCAGTTTCCGGTATTCTTCCCATCACAGTCCTTCCTAAACATGAAATCACAAGCACCATCCTACAAATTACTCAACAATCAACTCACACTAACATCAAGCCACTTTACAATCAAGACATTCACACTCACAATACTCGAAATAGCAATAAAATTCGCATACCTCAAACACACACAACAAAATATGGGATAAAATCTCTGAACTATGTTGCCTATATACTATATAATTCGCTTCCAAATATGTACAAGGGAATCCAGCAAAATAAAAAAAGTTCAGAATAATGCTTTAAAAGAATATTTTTAAATACGTTTAAGGATGAAACTATGTAATTTTTCTTTTCATGTCTCAATTGTCTTATTTCCTTTTCTCTTCTTTTCTTTTCCATTTAGTTGTAATCATAATCTTCCATATTTGTATAACCTTGTTCCTTGTTTCTTTAATTATTTTCTATTGTTGTTTGCTCACTCAACCTGTTTTTTTTTTTTTTTCATATATGTTGTATGTGAAACTTATATTTTTAATATTCAATTTCCAAGTAAAACTGTAACTATTTCCTCACACCCATAAATTTTCCTCCTGTCCTAAAATGAGTTCTGTTACACACCGGGATTGCTCTAGCAAGTAATAAAAAACAATAAAAAAATATAGTATATTTGCGGCACATTCCAGGGTGGAAGATAATCTCAGTATCGCCCTGGTGTAAGACCACCATTCAGAATTAAAACGTTGCTCGAAATGTCTTTAGCAATTGTTGGTGAACAGATCTGAATAGTCAGTTACTTTCCCATCTTCCTCTTCCCCATTTCATTTCCCTCCCACTACCGTGTTTTGTGACCAATTCTGAATATCCAGGAACTTCTCTTGAAAAAATAAAAATCACTTCTATAAAAAATAAAAAATAAAAAATTCATTTGCATGTGATTTAAATAGGGTTTTTTTTTAATTAGCTCCACACAGGAGGCCCTGAGGAAACTAATTTTTCTAAGGGCCTATGTCATCTTCGGGGATGCTGTGTGGAGGGTCTTTTTAAGTAAGGGAAAGATAGGAAGTTCTGAGAAAGGAAAAAGTGTGAGGGGTGGGTAGGAATCTGGGGGTCAATATGTCCAGAAGTGACGGATGTACGAATCCATCCCTCCCACTGGGGTGCAAGGTGATCGGTCGAGAGAGTCCGACTGGAGAGGTCAAAAGGTCTCCCTCAACCAGTCTACATATCTCGATCCGGCCTGCTACGCAGTAGGCGGGCAAATGCATCCGCCGCCAAGACCTAGTCAAATATCACTCCATGAACCCGGGCACCCCTGCTAACTCATTAAACGTAGCGAACCACTTGGGGTATTGGATGTCGAGGTGTTGGCTCACCGGCTTCAGTCCAAGCGAATGAAATCTTACTAATATTATAAATGCGAAAGTTTGTATGGATGGTCCTTACTCTTTCACGCAATAAATATCGAATGGAATTTAAAAATTCTTTCACTAATCGAAAGCTACATTATTTGCAAGTAACAACGGCTTTATTTATTGATAAGCTCTGCCGTTATGAATGAGCTGTGGCGTTATGAAATTATGTATCATACGTTTTCTGTCCCTAACAAAATCGAGTTATTGCAAACGTCAAACAAATTGTTACCTTGGAAACAATGTGTTTTTTTTTTTTATTTTAGACTTAAAAAGAGTGCTTTGTTGTGATTAAAAAGAGTACTTTTTTGGCGTCGTAGTTAATATCTACATATCTCTAAAAATGTTTATTCTCCGAACAAAAAGCATAACGTTGCTATAAAGCATAGCGTTTGAAGTGGACTGTCATTTTCTTATTTTTTTAGGTTACGCTGGATTAAAATATGAATAAAATACTAATAAAGGGAGTAGGTACTTAAAATAAATTTCTATTTCTATAATTTAAATATTTTCTAAAATAGAATTTTTTTGCGAAATGTCATTCTCAAATTTTGAAATTTTCTATTAAATAATAATTATTTTCTATTAGACAAAATAGCAAGAATAATAAAAATTATGTCAATAATTATGCCAGTAATTTCCCACTAATACTATGCAAGCGAAGCCGTGGGTAAAAGCTAGTTCAAAATATATAATATGTTCCTCCAAACGAATATTTGATTTCGGAAACGCTGTACTTATTATTTACTGAACTGACGAAACATACCAATATGCTTTTTAAATCTCAATATTTAATACTTTGATATCCATTTCATACTTTATTTTAAGTTTTATTTTATTTAATTTTTTAATTCCTTGAAATTAAGTACAAGACTCAAAATGTTTTCAAACCATTCCACAATTTATAACGATGAGCTTTATCATTAAATTAATAACGTGGTATTTTTTTCACTCATCGTCGTTTTTAACCCACATTTCAAATACGCCCAAAACACATGTCAATTCGTCAGCTGCATAATTGACTTCCGTGTGTTAAAATTACCAGCTGGATGGAATACGCGCCAAACGACAATCTGCCCCAATTTATCCACCGAGTAGATACTATGTAGTGTGTAGCGGCCGAGTTATGATATCACATATTACTAAACCGCGTCACTCGCTAAAGTCGACGAACCGTTCCGCATTGTCCGCCCAGCGTCATATTAACTTAATCAGGAAATGTGTGACATTCCGGGATGGTGCACGGAACTTAGTGGCATACTAGTATGTAGTCGGTTACATACACATTTCCCTTTTCATGTGTGGAATTTTAGCAAAATGCAGAATATTGTGGAATTCACCATTTCAACACCGTGCGCTGGGTTTGATTTTTCTCACAGGTCCATTGCCAGAAAATTTGGGACTGCGGTATCCGCGAATTCGGGATTCGGGAATGTAGTGAGGCATCATGAAATGTGGTTGGGATGGAAGTGGGAAGTGGAAGGTTTAGAATTACCTGACTCTTTGATCGGTTTAATCAATGGTTTGTAAACTTTATTTTAAATGTAATTTTTTTTACATTAGCTCCACACAGGACCTCTGCCATAGGTCACCCCAAGTCGTTCGATACGTTTGGTGACTTAGGAGGGGTGCCAGGGATAATGGAGTCTAGATCTGCCCACCAATTGCGTGGCAGGCCGGATCGAGAGAGACTGGTTGAGGGATCATTTGACCTCTTCAGCAGGACTCCCACGTTACGTTGCCTTGCACTGCAGTGGGAGTGATAGATGTATCATGAGTAGGTAGGAATCTGCGTCCGTCACTTCTTGACTTTGACCTTCAGATTCCTACCTACCCATGATACATTTTTCCTTCTTAGAACTTGTTCTTCTTCTGTAATGGGGGAAAAGGAATGTCGGGATGAACCTGGTTATATCTCATTACCAAACACGGTTAAAGACATTTCAAACAACGTTTCAATTCTGAATAGTGGTATTATACCATGGCACTGCTTATATTATCTTCCACGCAGGAACGTGCAGCAAATATACTGTTTATTATTTAAATTAATAAATTGTGAAATAACACAAGTTAATTACATAAAAAATTTCTTATGCGCCGGGATTTAAATCTTTAACTCCCGGATTGCTGTTCGAGAGCCTTACATCTCGACACGGAGGACGTACTAAACACAAATATAGCCTTTTATGGGATGGTTACATTATTTCTGGACGGCGTTCAATCACCATATCATCAAGAAGGTATGAAAATATATTATCCACTCTCTAACCCCTTGCAATGTGTGATAAATTGCATACTCGATACGTTAACAGTTCATCCTTACGATTAAGGCAGGGCACAATGTTCGTAGTGTAATAAAAAAATCAGAGTGTGTAATTCACACGCGGTAGAAATGAAACTAGAAAGTCGCTAGATGTCGTTTTTTGTTTTAACCTGTTAATTTTAAAGCGGTTCGAAGATTCTATATCAATTTCACTAAAATATATTTTTTTTGTTTTTTCGTAGGATTCGAACTTCCGTTCACTTGATGTCTGTCTCTCTGGCCGCTGAAACTTTTCAGGCGCCTTTCCCACTGAGCTATGGGAGAAACGTGCCAAAGTGCAAATTTACCGCATTATATTAGAACCGAGTATTTGTGTAGAACCGAGTATTTGTGTAGAACTGAGTTGTGACGCATTTCCGTTTCATCCGAATTTCAAATCACTAACGGCGCTAAAGAAGATTCATTTCAAAAATACAAGTGTGCAGTTCACATGCAGTAGAAGTGGCACCTTCAGAAAACTAAATTAGATAAGAGTGGGGAGGCTACGAAGCACCGCACAAAGATTAGACTATTCTATCTCATTCTCTCGCAAGCAAAATCCTATTGATGTATGTGTTTATCTCTGTTTGGTGTCACTTTTTTGTTTCATCGAGTTTCAAATCACAACGGTGCTAAAAAAGTGTTCACTTCAATAATAAAAACAGATTTCAAGTCAATTTCTGACTCAAATTGTTTATTTTAGTTTTTAATACTTAAAATATAAATCTATGTTCTTCAAATGTTATTTGATAACGTGGGCCTCACTGAGTGCTTTTCCGTTTAGAGGCCTAGTTTGAAGTGACCGTGTTTGAAGTAACATCTTGACGATTTAAATATTACAGTTTTCTTCTTTCTAAACTCTTTACGCAATATTTTAAGAAGAGAAACCGTGTTTTGGAAGAAGACAATTTTAATTATTAATTCTCCGGTCGTAATTTAAAATAATTGTAATAATTAATGTAGTTTTTCTTAACCAAGAAGGCTCTATCTCATCTTTAAGCAAAAGGCCTCTGAGTTCAAGTATTAAGGCTTTCTTCTACGAATCCGGAGGACGCGGGTTCAAATCTTGGCATGCGCAATACATTTTATTTAATTAATTTGTGATGTTTCACTCTAAATTTATTCAATAGAAATGATGTACAGTATATCTAATGAACAATGTATCTACATTCTTGAAATGGCTTTAGCCGTATGTGATAACCAGATCTGAGTAGACAGGTTCAACCCCATACTCTTTTCCCTATCTCCTACCCATCCCACTACCTTTACTATTCAACCTCTCAACAGCCTCAACATACCAAAATTGGGGATGCCATAGTCTCATCGGCTTTAGTTGTGAGCAGATTATTCGATGTTCACATAAAAAAGTCGGTAGGTAAATTAATACCGGTGTTTAAGAAAGATCAAGTTATGTTTTTTTGTTTATTAAAAGGACGGTACCACATTATCTTAAGTTTTAAGTATTCGTATTGGTAAATAATTATATTATATGGAAGATAAGGTACCATTTCGACAAAACCTAAAAAAACTTTCAGAAGGTGCTTTTCTGGCACCAACTATCACATATTTTTACGTAGAACTCCTAAATCATTGTAACTTTTTTTTTATTGATTTCGACCTCGTTTTACACTGTTCCGTACATTATTTGTTGAACTAACTGGTAGATCAAAAAAACAAACGTGCTATTCACACGCGGTAGACTTGAAACTTTCAGAAAACTAAAGTGGAGGGGTTACGAAGCACCGCTCAAAGAGAAGACCGATTATACTATACTCCTCTCCTATAGATTATAGATATATGTGTTTTTTCTCTTTTTAGTGTCGCTATTTTTCGCTTCAAAAAAATAACAGATATGAGAGAAACGACAGACTTTATACCATAACGTTAATACAAAAATTTGAATATTTAATATGCAAAAAATATTTCAGGCAGATAGAAAATGCACAGAAATATTCCATGTTCATATCAACTCCACCACTGTACACCGAATCCCAATAGAATTCATCTGAGATGAATTGGACAGAATGATCTGACAATCCTGTCTCGCATCAAAACACATTCCAGGGAGTTATAACGAGAAGAACGGATCAATACATCTGCAGAGAAATAAGTAAATAACGTTTCTAAACAAATTATTATTCAATTTTTAATTAGAAAAACTTATAAAAAACTAGTTTTCTTTTAAAAAGTTTAATATTCATTTAGATTTTCATAAAAAGACAATATGTGTTCAATATAAATAAAATCGAATATATTTATCCGAGACGCTATCTATGTAGGTTACAAACCAGTTCTTAGAAAGGTTTTTTCCAGTGAAAAGGTAGTTGCCCATGATACGGAAAAATTAGTCGAAGATACCTAATATTGTTAATTCAAAAATTTGAAAACATAAGATTAACAATTATGACGGTTTAATTGAAGGTGGCAATGGCGGAATTGGTAAAAGCGCACGTCCCGGTTAGACGAGAAGTTCTGGGTTCGAGTTCCAGTTGCGACCATTATCTTTTTCTGCTTTTCTGTGTCTTGTTTACTTTCATATTTTCGTTTAGAATATTAGAAGTTCTTCAATGAAATTATTATTTTTTGACAACGGCCAAATTTTACTCAGGGACGGTTTTGAAAAAACAACTAAACCATTAGGTACATGGTTCTGTGAACAGTAGACCTCGCGTCTAAAAATGTATGTTTCTAATTTTCTCTTATTTAATAAATCAAAACCATAATTTCCTCTGAAATCATCAGTTTTGTAATAAGTATGTAGGAATTTAAATACCTACTTCAGACTTTAGTCGCAGCGACCGCGACAGTTGGAAAACTATTCCAAAATTCACAAAAATTATACAAATTTCTCAACTATAAAGTCTATCGTGTCCAAACCTCCATAAGTATACCGTTTTTTATGCCCACCACCGCATGCCTAAATAATTTCAAAATAAGAATTATTCAATTCGCCGCTAGGTACCTAAATTTTTCCGATTTGTCAGCTCGTAGTTAGAACCATGCTCATGCGAACTTTGGCAGGATAAAAGGTAGTATCCAATACGGCAACCATCTTGAACCGGAACCGGACGTAACAAACAAATTTTCAGACAGATGAAATGCCAAATGGTTAAGACAGGACTTTGCTACACTCAGTTTATTTCTATTACATTACCCCGTGGGGATGGTTACATACCATGTAGTTTTTGAAATGGTATAATTTTAACAATTATTATAAGGAATAATTATTAGCCTGAAACACTCATCTATATTGAAAAAATCTTCTGAGAAAAGAAACATGCCGCCGACGGGACTTGAAACCGCGTCCTTCTGATTTCCAGTCAAATGCTCTGACCACTGAGCTAAGTCGGCTTATCTCCTATCCGCCAAATAATTCAATATATACTAGTGTTTCATTCAACAATTTTATTACTGCTTATTACATTTTTCCACCTGAAAACAACCAACGTTATTTTTTGTGAGAAAGGCATTGTAAGTGCTAAATCTCCCACTAGGTGGCGTCGAGACAAATTATGTCTACATTTTTTGGTGATATACTTTAACTTGGCTATTAAATACTTATACTTTGACTTTATTTGGCTCAGTGGTCAGAGTATTTGACCGGAAATCAAAAGGACGCGGGTACAAGTCCCGTCGGCGGCATGTATCTTTTCTCGTAAGATTTTTTCAATGTAGATGAGTGTCTCAGGCTAATAATTATTGCTTATAATAATTGTTACCCTTTTTATAATTTTAGCTGTGTTTTAATTTAAGAAAAAATATATTGTTCCTTGGCTTCAAAATAAGGGCGAAATTTTGCTAAAGAATGCTGCAAAAACCATTTCATGTGTATGTATACCTTCTATTTCCGATACTTTTAAAAAAACTACACTCTACTCGATTCCACTATGAAATCCTTCATTCAATAAGTAAAATCATTCTTCTGCTGAAAAATCATGCTTCTAAGGGATCATGCTTCTAAAATCATGCTTCTAAAATCATGCTTCTAAGGGATCGTCTTCATTGGCTTAGATGTCCTGAAAGAATAGAGTTCAAGATCTGCTTAATGACCTTCAAAGCATTGCAAGGAATGGCGCCTGCCTATATATCGGAACTATGTGTCCGACAAAACTTAAGCGAGAGACAGCTTACTCTAAGGTCAGCAGATCTGGATGTTACTAATCGTTTAATCGAACTTTCTCGGTCAAATCGAGCCGTTTACTATGATCGCTCTTTTCGTGTAACTGGCCCTCTCATTTGGAATAAACTTCCCTCAGCTCTTACTAATATCCAGAATTTGGCAGAATTTAAACGGGCTTTAAAAACAAAATTATTTAAAAAATCGTACCATTCATGAATCCTAACATCTTTTCAATACAAGTAATAAGTCATGTTCTCAAGTATCCGGTAATCGTTTGGTTTCGGTTTCCTCCTAATTGTACTTTTATGTTTAATATCTTGAATTTTTTGTAAGAAGTTAGTGTATTATATTTTAGTTTAAAAGTTCTTGTTTTGTCCTGTGCTACAATAACACTGTGTTTGTATATTATTATTTTCCTCTGTGCTATAACAGCACTGTTTTGTTAATCTTTGTTCTCTTGTCATTGTTTTGTAAATACTGTATATTCTTTATTTCATAGGTATTATTTTATAAATATTTTGTAATGATCTCGTAAGGAACACTGTAGGATTATTTTTAAATTTATTATAGTTAAGCGCACTTGAAGTGAAATGACACAAAACTGCGCTATACAAATATTACGTTATTATTATTATTATTATTTAACAAATTTAACCATCCCAATTTAGCCCTTGCGTAAAGCCTTACAAACAAAAATAAAATTCCTTCCGTCAGAATGAAAAAAAAAGTATTTTTGTTTGTTTTTAATTTAAGCCCGCTCAAGTTTAAGTTTGTTAGGGTTTATTTCATTACTTAAGTCGACGTTGACGAATTGGAGAGCACAGCAATATATTTTATTTCTTGTTTCGACAAAGTGACGTAATTTAACGGCGTCGCTCCAATAGAGGGAGTGTACTCCTCGGAAGTAACGCAATTAAAATGTAAAGAAATTAGTATTAAGTCGAATATATTGTTCTTAATTTGTTCGTCACTTCCAAGAGAGAGGAGAGACGGATTATATTATAACATTATCTTAAGACGCTGACGGAGTGAGGATAAGAATTATATAATGATGGTAATATAATTACGGGTCGTACTCATTTCTATTTGATAACAATAACAAAACTGAAAGACGAGATTTATTTTTGTTTCATAGAATAAAACATAAAGTGGAACTGCGGTGTATTTACAAGTTGGAAGACTTTTTTAAATATTTTTAAGATAAATAAAATAGTTAGTTAACAAGATAATGTAAAATTATCGCAGAAAGCTAACACTTTGTGTCTTGAAGTTATACAGAATGGAACAATCCCCTTGTTTTTTTTTTTTTTTTTACAGTGAAATACCGCACAAGAATCTTAACTGCTCCCGTCTGGAGCCAGTGAGACTATGGCATCCCCAATTGGGGTATGTTGTGAGGCTGAAGGTAGTGGAGAGGAGAAGGAGGTGGGGAAGAGGAAGGTTGGGAAGTACCTGGCTATTCAGATCTGGTCACCAAACACGGCTAAAGCCATTTTCAAGCAACGTTTCAATTCTGAATGGTGGTCTTACACCAGGGCGATACTGATAGTATCTTCCACTCTGGAACGTGCCGCAAATATACTATATATTATTTTAAATGAATTAATTGCGAAATAACACAAATTAATCAAATAAAATTTATTTGCGCACGCCGGGTTCGAACCCGCGACCTCCGGATTGTGAGTCAAGTGTCTTAGCCACTGGACTACGGAGGTCGTCAAAAACCAGTTTATATGTTTTTTGTCCTGAGGAAGATTGACGTCAGAATAAAGTGGTTTTAAACAAAGAAATTGTTTCATTCTGTAAAATAATGTGATGCTAAATAACAATAAAGTGTTTACATCTAATGAAAACTAGCGATAAGTAATTATTTTTAAATTAGCGCAGACCCATGAAAAATCACGGCATATAATATTTAACAAAGACAAAAAAGTGTATAGTCGGGAACACGCAAAATGCGCATAATATGTACTTGGTTCATATTGATTTAATTCTACGACTCGTTTTCGCGTTCAACAGCTCGGCTGTGAAACGATTTGCCGGCCTCTGTGTTTTCAAGAACTACGTTCACTCCTTTCTTTCCTCAAAAAGGCCCTCCGCACACCACCCCCAAAGTTGGCATACCCTGAGGGAAATTATTGTTCTCAAGGCCTCCTGAATGGAATTAATGTGAAAAACGCATTTTTTAAATAAAAGTTTAAAAAAAATATACATATGCAAATAATTTTATATAAAAGACAAAAAAATTGCTACGGCCGAGAATTGAACCCCTATCACATGCTTAGAAGGTAATTATGTTGACCATTACACCACCAACTATTTAAGAACGGCAGCATAAGTTCGTTATCGCATATTTACTGGAAAAAAGATTTGCATATTTTTTAAATTTTAGAATGTTTCGTGCGAATATCACACCCGCAATTATATTGTGTAATTACTCGTATAATAGCTGAGATTTAATATTTTTGTATGGTTAGTAAATAGATGTAGTTTGTAGTAGTCATGTGTTATACAAGTTACATTCTTCCTTAATAAGCTGATAAATCAGATTTTTGATAAACTACATTATGAATTCATTTAACATAACTTTTCGCCATTTTATCAGCTGGGTATCCCAGGCAACAAGGAGAAAAAGATTCTACGAAACACAGATAAACTTTTTGTTTGGTGCCAAGAGAACCATCTACAACTAAATTTAAGTAAATGTTTTATTATGAGATTTCATAGAATATAAAATCCAATAATTTATGAATACTCCATTAATGATGTAGTTCTAACAACTGTAACCGAGGTGAATGATTTAGGTGTAAACTTTGATCAAAAACTGAAATTTATAAATCATATTGAAATTACATCAAATAAAGCTTTGAAAATGTTGGGTTTTGTGATAAGAATTTGCAGCCAATTCAAAAATATTCAAACCATTAAAAAATTGTACATGTCATTGGTTAGGAATCAAATCGAGTACAACTCGACAGTATGGGCACCTAGTTATGCTAGTCATTCACTCACGATAGAAAGAATTCAAAATAAATTCTTAAGATATATTAATTTCAGAATGGGTATTACAAGGGAATGTATCAATTACTATTACTATGTCAACTTAATTTATTAAAATTATCCGAACGTAGAATAGTATATGACCTAACATGTTTACATAAAATCATAAATTCAATAATTGACAGCCCAGAACTATTATACTTGATTTCTTTCCATATACCTCGCAATTCAACATCGAGGCACTATCTACCATTTTATTGTGACAACTCCAACACAGAATCACAATTGTATAACCCTGTTCGCCGTATACAAAATTTGGCTAATGACTATAAAGATGTTGTTGACATATTTAACACATCATTCACTAAATATAAACAAGTCATAGTAAAATTTATATCAGGAAGAAGAACCACAAATTTAATAATTCCAACTGCATAGCTCTGCTTCGAATTATTTCACATGTATTGCACTTTTCCCAGTCTACAGTTTTTCCATCTTGCATGGTGGAGTATTTTGTTTTTATTTCAATTTGTTTTTTTACTCTATTTTTGTTTTAGATTTGGTTATGATTTTGATTTTGATATTGATTCTGATTTTTATTTTGATTTTGATTTGAATTTCGATTTCGATTTTGATTTTGATTTTGATTTTGTTTTTGTTTTGTTTATGATTTTGTTTTTTATTTTGTTATGCACATTTAGATTTAGATGTTCTTTGTTTTAAAAATAATGTATGTAAAAGCCCAGCCGGTCGTGAAATTCCGAATAAATAAATAAATAATATACTTTTAGCGTTGAGTATGTGAACAGGTGGTTGTGTACGCCCTAATCTAACAATAGGCAATTTTTCAAGGATTAACAAAGATCTTACGCCATTTTATAAATATGGTGCGGAGATATGTTATTTATTTATTTACTATGGCATCTTGTGTAGGGCTAGCAGATTCTTCAACAGTGTCCAGGTGGTTTTCAATTTGGGAGGCTGGAATTTGGACCACCGCCCCGGGAACCTTTATTGGATAACTAACACCTCTGCCATACGTCACCCACAGTGGTTCAGTACGTTTGGTGATTTAGGAGGGGTTCCCGGGTTCATGGGGTGAGATTTGTCTAGGTGTTGGAGGCGGATGACCAGGACACGTTGAACCCCAAATTCCTACCCACCCTTTAAACCCTTTTCCTTTCCACAACTCTCCTCTCCTTCTTTTCATAAAAAAAACCTCCACACAGCATCCCCAAGGATGATATAGGCTCTGAGGGAAATTATTTTCCTCAGGGCCTCCTGTGTGAAGCTCATGTAAAAAAAAAGCTGCTAATCCTATACAAATCCCACCTACGCTCAGCAATTGAATTTGGGCTGGAGCCCCACAATATTTGACATACCTACTTAAATGGGTATTTCGAATAATTTACGATGATTATAGCATTTTTATTTTATTTTTATGTTGACGAATAAATTTTCTACAGCGAGTTAAAGTTTCCCATTTTTGAATTACCGCTAAAACGATGTTTTGTGGCGTGGGCTATCGTGTGACGTCATGAGTGCGGACGCTCAATGACAGTGTTTATTTATGCTAGTTCAGCTGAGCTACGCTTGTGACGTCACATAGTCCTTTTTAAAAAACGGGTCTTTTTGATTTTGTCCGTTTAAGAGCGTTTTTAAAAACAATAAAAACATAAAACACAAACATTTTTAGTAGGATGAATAAAATCAGAAAAATGATATTTAAATATTTCGTACATTTTCAACAGAGTCCCTCGTTTGTGGAAATACCCCAGTCTGTGCAAAGGACAGCGGACCGTCTGATTAACAATCCGTTGACAAACAATTTTTTTTTTGATCTACAGCAATTTTTATTAAGCTTGCTCTAAGAAACTAGCAGCATTGATCACAGCGTAGCGATACATGTGCGTGAATCTCGACAGACACAAGCGGAACATCCATTTTTAGTTGATTTTGGCTTTACGTGAACGAATCGTTTCTTTGACTCGTTTTTGTGTAAAACGGCTCCTATGTGGAACTACCTACCATCATCTGTTTTTCCGCTTTCATACAATCCGGGCATCTTCAATCCATTTCGACGGCTCCTACCTTTACCCGCCTAACAACGCTGCTCAACCGGGTGGTGACGTAGTTCCAATGGGTTTTCACCGTACAGACGTACTAGTCTAAAATTCAAACTAGAAACGACCTTCACCCATCTGTTTAATGGATGAAAAGTATTTTATATCAAATTAAATATATTAGAAAATATATATGATACTGAGCATTATTTTGGAGTAGTTAATTAAAGTATTTGCTAATGTATCGATATCTTCTCTGTTGCACGAATAAATAGCATACGCGCTCTCTTTCAAATAATATTTTTTTAATTAATCACCCATCTGTTTAATGGATGAAAAGTATTTTATGTCAAATTTAATATATTAGAAAATATATATGATACTGAGCATTATTTTGGAGTAGTTAATTAAAGTATTTACTAATGTATCGATATCTTCTCTATTGCACGAATAAATAGCATACGCGCTCTCTTTCAATTAATATTTTTTTTCAATTAATCATAGTCTTGCCAGGATTTTTTTAGGCGACCCGCTTGAGATATATTTTTTAATATATTAAATAAGATACAAAATACTTTTCATCCATTAACCCTAAAGTGGGCATGCTATGAGCATTTTGCCGCCCTCTGCAAAAAAACGTTGATAATTCTTAAATCTATTGCGCGTAAATTTTGAGCTTTTTGGTTGCTGGCCCCACTGTAGTTCGCAACCCGTTCCGAAAAACTGGACGCCATCAGTGCATGGGGGGGTCGCTGGAGAAGGAGGTTTTTACCAACAAGTGTCGTCCGGCGGCGATTTGTTAGTAAAAATTGCTAAATATTATGTACGGTTTATTACATTTATTCACTAAATTATGAAAAATACAAGTGATTCTTAAAACTAAATATAAGAATTACTTTTTAATAAGGTAGGTACTTCTAAATAAAGAAACTAAAATAGTTTGGCAATTAAGTCTAGAAATTTATTATTTTGGAACTAAATTTTTTCATTACTATGGTAACACCTAAATAGTCGTTTTGTCAATGACATTTCGTATGGCTCTTGGCTTTACTGACTTAAAAAGTGTAGAAAACGCTGAAAATCACTCGTTTAATGTTTGTTTTTTCATTGCTTGCCTGTGCATTGTTTGAATCGAATAAAAAATGAACAAACCAATATGTAGTGGTGCAAGAGAAGTTACATACTGGGTTTTCAACGCTGCCTAGCCGATTATCGCGCGAAGAAGCTCCTATGCCTAATTTGTAAGATGTTTACAAACGAGCTACAGAAATGACTGGTACGTAGTATCGTTTTTTAATGAATTTCATTAGTATTACAAGATTTATGCCAATTTTCGAGCGATTATTGAAGTAGGCGTCCTGGCGTGGTCTCGGGAAGTCTCCGGTCAGGTCGTAAGGCTGACGCTGCGTTTTCGACTTCTTTTGTTTTCAACGCCAAGATGGGCGTACTGGGAGGAGAGATTGTTGAGGTTATCCTTAAAACACTTGTGTTTTGGATATAATTGTAACTTTATTAGATAACTTTACAATTGAGATGACTGGCAATTAGTCGGTTAATTGAGTCGGTAAGAGAGAGTTTATTAGAGAGAGTTTTTATAGAGAATCTTTAGAGAGAATGACTTTGCCAAAACAATGGACCCATATTTATAAAAAAATCAAGACTTGACGTAACCACAGAGAAAAGACAATATAGATGAGAATTAATGACAATATTACACTATGAAATAGCATAGACAAAAAGATTTGAAGTAAGAGGTGGCATAGACATAAAAAGTTAAAAGTAAAGGACTGTACACATCGAGATAAATACTAAGAATGAAAGTGTTATGAAAAGAATGAATTTAAATATGAAATAGGACAATCACAACACAGAGGACACGACAATTATAACCATTACAATCTGATTTGAGGTTTGTTTAAAAATCCGAATTTGACATTTAGATTTGACAGTTAATATTAGGCCACAAGAAAAAGGGAATAACTCAATTAACAAAAAAATAATAATAATAATATGCAACTTCTTTAAACTCATAGAAAAGTTACTTTTTTCTTAGTTTTCTCAGTCTTTCTTTTTAAATAAATATTATCTAGTGTGTTTTTTTAAACTCCTTTCTATAGAATAATAATTTTAATGATATTTTCCACACACAGGTAAATCTGAATCAACGGTAAGATGAATCGTCAAGGAAAAAATCGTGAGGGACAAAACCCATTTGGCTTGCAGCGTGAACCATGATCCACCGCTTACCTTTTGAAATATCGTGCTGAACTCCAGTCACATATATAGATTGCCAGCATTTCTTTAGCTTGTAGGATGAATGGATATAACTTTCATCTAAGTTAATTATATTTTTTTGCAGTTCTTCTGGTAAATTTCGGATATCCATGTTAATTTTTAAGTAATGCTCTCTTTTAGCCGCTATATTTGTTTTTTTCAATAAGTGCAGTTCTGTTTGTTTTGCACTTTTTTATAAACAAAGAAAATGGAATGCAAAATTTTTTGTAAATTTTCCCGGCGACCATCAAATCCAATGTCTTTTTTGAGCACGGTTAGTAAAGTTCTTAAAGTTGGGACTTCTTTACGTACTATGTAAAAAAATGATTTTTTTGACGAATGGTGCGGACGGATGATTTACCCCCATAAATAAGTAGGACTCGTGTATATGGTGGGGGGGGGGGGGTTATTATATTGGTTTAATTTTTTTTTGTTCAGTACAAATTTTCCTTGTAATTTTTAAGCTGAGTTTTAAATCTTTTTAAATTATTGTTCCTGTTTCTGATTTTTTCAGGTACATAGTGAATTATGATTTAACTGTCCTTTTGTTTTTTTTATATTTCGGAGTAGGAAGTATTGATGTTTGCCTAAGATTTCTGTTATTTTTAAAGGGTTCAACTATAATTTGAATATTATCTTTATAAATTTTTTAATGTTGCATGATAAAAGTATAATGCACTTAAATTTCTGACCTTAAATTGTTTGAATAAAAGTTCTGACCAATATGAGTAAGGTTGTTGTTTTTATAATTAATTTTTGTGATACCTATGAAAATTGTTTGTTTTTGATTTGTATATGTACAGCCCCATCCTATAGTGCCCCATCCTATATTAATATTATTATTATTACCTTATAACGAAATACAAGCCCACTTATAATTTGTTTTGTGTTATTTTATTTATGGTAAATTGTAATTTTACTTCGATTAAATTATAGTTTTTTGCAAAATTTTTGAGAATACAAATACATTATGAAATATGCATTTTGAACGAAGTGTTTTTTAAAACTTATATTCATTGTCGTATGAGCCATCTTGGTGTTGCCATTTAAAACCTAAAAATCGATCGTGGCGCCATCATTTATTTTCTACACTTTCTTGCCAAACTGTATGTACTTTTTTTTTTCAGTAACTGTACCTATATTTATTATTTTTTACATTTTTATATGAAAAATATTAGGTGTGTATATAAAATAGAAATTGTATTATAAATACTTAGTCAGACACTCTTAGTTCGACAATAAATTACAGTATTGTGGGGGAAAAAGGGTGTTGCAGATGCTCAAAATTACGGAGCAATGAACATTGCACTTACTATTTCGCCAAATCACATACCGTAGATTTAGAAAATGTTAATTTTTTTTTTTTTTTCATAAATATTATAGAAAAATAATGTAGGATAACTAAAAAAAGTAAACTAAAATGTTAAATTTTCTTAAATTGACTGTTAACCAAAGTTTCTTAAACAGACTTCAATAAATATGTTGATTTGTCATTCCTTATTTGTGTTTTACTTAAACCCTGAAAAAAAAAAATTATTGCAGTATACCTACTTAAAATTGTCCACGAAAACGAGCGGCAAAATGCTCCCCACGCGCCCACTGACGTTTTATGGAAAGACGCGCCCACTCTAGGGTTAAACAGATGGGTGAAGGTCGTTTCTAGTGCGGATCCTCTACTATACACCGTGCACCGTACAGACGTGCACCGTAGAGCATTCTTGAGAGTTGTCAGTTAAGGTGAAGTTATACGCGAAATCCTATTTAGGTACTATTTAGATTAATCTTTACGACGAATTGGCTTACAGCATGAACATCAAGAAATATGCTATGGATAAATTAAAGCTTTAACTAGGTTTTCTGTGTAACGGAATTACAATAAAATTATTATTTACATAACAACAAAAATTAGCGTAAACCACTTAAAAAAATGTTTTTTCATGACTTAACTATGAAGTGATACTAGAAATATTTTTATAAAAATACCCCTTTATGGCTAAGACCATTTTTGAGGTTTTCTACGTTCTAACTTTTTTTCACTCTTATAAAATTATGGATAAAATAAATAAAAACCACTTTTTCGCTTACTTGCCTCGCGCAAATAAGACGCTCGATTGCAAATTTTGCGGGCACGAGAATCGAAATATTTCTAGCGTTTATATTCCTCTTAAAAAAGGTACTTAATTACGGGTAACGCTATTAATAGGACTTTTAATAAAAGCAAAATTCTTCGAGTTCCTTTAAAATTAAAGAGTTTAGGTAAAGAATGTTATAAAATATGTCAAGAGCTGGAGTTTTGCCAGAGTTTTTTTTTCAATGTCATGTACTCGTTAGGCATTTAGGCCCAGTGTTTGTCCAGTCAGCTGGGTTTAATTAAATTGGGTCATAAGGCTTCCGCTTGCAATTGAAACTAAATAATCCATCCCGTCGCTTTATCGCCAGTGTAGACAAAATTTAAAACGGAAGCGAACTCGTATTTTGTTGATCCCTAATGACCCTTATGTATTACAATTTTCACGCGAGCAACCAAATTTTTATATAGAACTAGCAGACAAGGCCACACGTTGCTGTGGCTAACGAAACACAAGGCCATCTACTGAAAAAGCCATTACCCAACCTTTATAACCAACGCCATCAGTTAATTTGCATACATATCAAATCCACACCGCCCGCTTGCCAGCCCGCTCCCTTTATATAATATATAATATATTTCAACCAATGTACACAAAACCTTGACAAATTATAAACCTTCCTCATGAATCACTCTATCTATTGGTGAAAACCGCATGAAAATCCGTTGCATAGTTTAAAAGATCTAAGCGTATGAACAGCGGGAGCGACTTTGCTGTATAGTATGTAAAGATAAACGAATTTGCTAAATCTGAGACTCAATCGAAGTACTTCAATCATTAAATCAATACTTTATAATAAATATCTTAACGTTTCCCGGCTACCTTAGAGTACGTCTGAAATATATTTTATTTTTATGCGCATTTTGAGGTTTTGACCGCCGGCATGGTCCTGACTCGCAAACCAAAGGTTGCGGGATCGAATCCCGGCTTGGGCAAATAAATTGTATGTGATTAATTTGTGTTATTTCACAATTAATTCAATAAAAAATACCATATTTAATATTTGCGGCACGTTCCAGGGTGGAAGATACTCTCATTATCGCCCTTGTGTAAGACCACCATTCAGAATTGAAACGGTGCTCGAAATGGCTTCAGCCATTTTTGGTGACCAGATCTGAATAGCCAGTTACTTACCAACCTTCATCTTCCCCATCTCCTTCCCTTACCCACTACTTTCAGCCTCACAACATACCACAGAATGGGATACCATACTCTCTGACTCCAGGCGGCTGGAAGCAGTTGGGACTCTTGTGCGGTATTCAAAAAAAAAAATTCCAGTAAGCGTGTAATTCTGTTAAGTGTGTAAATCCAGTTGGGATGCAATACTAGTAGGTGTGTAAATTTAGTAGATGTATAATTCATGTGTGATCCACCAGTAGGAGTAATTTAAGTAGGTGAATCGCCCTTGAGGTGATTTCGCCCTTGAGGTGATTTTTCACAAAAACGGCGCTATATAAATCGTCCAAATTTTATGTCCGGGTTAAATCTTTCCCAAATGAAAGACTAAACCCTTCCACACACTTTTCCACAAATGAATATCTAGTAAATTCACGCAATGTAAGTGCACTATATAAGTATAATAAATACAAATCAATACAAGAACGATACGTCAATCCACCAGAAACAGAATGGAAAAATATTTCACCGACTCCAAGATATGTTCATATCAGAGGGTTCGGCTCTGATGAAATCCTAACTGGTCCGATAAATCCTACTGATCCCTCAATATAAATATTTAAAAAATCTTTCGTAATCCTACATGTATTTAAAATGACCGACTTTTGCATTTTTATGTACAATTTTTTTATTATTATTAATATTTAGGTATAATTCTCTTCATGTGTCTAATTCGTTACTTATATATCTATTTCTAACAGAATAATATTAGTACGTAAAATTTACGTCGACTTGACAACAGATGAAATAAGCCATATAAAAGGTGGCGCAACCGAAATTATTAAAGAAAAACGTAAATAATGACAAAACTCTTACAGCTAAAGGAAATTTATGTGATGCCAAATTCAATATGTTCAAGGCGAAACATATCCGAACTTGTTAAGTCGGTTTTGATCCGCAAATGTAAAAGTTACCCTTTTTCGTTCTGCGGAATCAATGAAATACAAGCTGATACCAGAAAACGAAGAAAAACCTATTCATTCAATAGGAATTCCGCAAAATTGCGATTTAGATACATTTTCCCAATTAAACTACTTTAATGCCTTAATGGAAGAAATTCAAATATTTCCACAGTGAAATTTAACAAATTGCTTCAGTCTGTATTGTAGAGTAAAACAATTAAATATTCTAACTTATTATAGATGGGTAACAAGTTTTTTCGTAACGGTCATTAAAAATATTAATTAAAAATAAGCTGTCCCAATGGCTGAGTTGGTGAAGGCGTTTGTTCCCGTGAGACGAGAGATTCTGTGTTCAAGAAACGACCATTACCTTTTTTTTATTTTTCGGTGTCTTGATCTATTTTATATTTCCGTTTAGATTTTTTATTTATTTATTTATCTATCCAAAGTTTGGTTACAAGTGATTTTTCGATGCTTGTCTTACTAGGATATACCTGTGACGAGACTTATTTTCTACTTGAAAAGACATCGATTTCGCAAATCGTAAGAAATTTTTTTGCTTGATTCTGGCACACGGATATGTCTACAGCACATTTTTTTATAGATTTGTCTCTTCAGTGGTAAATTCTCAATGTGAAAACAGAAAGTTTTTTTTTCCCAAAGCAAAATAAATCGGAGCGAATAAGTTTGTTTTGTTCGAAAATCTGCCAAAATTTGGATTTGATGGCATCAGCAAGTTGCGGAAGGAATTCTCGAGTTTCCTGATGATAATTTCATACGATTCATTATTTCGTTATTCCCAGAAACATGTGATTTTTTCTTATTCACAAGGTTGTTGGGTGAAGATAATTCTTGGCACAATTTCCAGTTCACGTGGGCGGTATTTATTAGCTTGCCCCGTAGATACAGAATATAGGTAGAGAGTACCTATATATCTAGCTACTAGGTATGCAATAAGCAGTAATTACCTATATTCAAAGCACGTAATCAAAGGTGGAGTTTTCTATGTGAACTAGATATTTTTTTACATTAACTCCATACAGGAGGCCATGAGAAAAATAATTCCCCTCTGTGTGAAGGATTTTTCTTGGAAAAAAAGGAAAGAAAGTTCTGCAAAGGAAAAAGTTATGAGGAAGAGTGACAGAAGTATAAATCTATCCCTTTCACTACGGTGCAAGGCGATATTCCAAGAGAGTCCAGCTGAAGAGGTCAAAAGATCTCCCTCAACCAGTCTCTCCCGTTCTGAAATGCAACGCAGTTGGTGGGTAGGTCATCCGCCGCGCCGTCAAGATCCAGCCATGTCTCATCCAATGAAATCGGGCACCCCTCCTAAGTCACCAAAAGTAGCGAACCACTTGGGGTGACCTATTACTACTTATTACCAAGGACTTGCAATTTTTTCCCGTAGAACGTTTTTTTTTTTAATTTTTTGTTTTTTAGTAATTTTTAATGCACAAATCACGAAAACTATTGAGTTAAACTGTTATCTCATCAGATAATAAGTAAAATTTTCAAAATTTTAAGCAATTCTGAGAAAGAAAAAGAGCTGATACCCTTGAAACTCCTAAACAGATTTTCATGAATTTTAGCAAATCTCGATCACGTCAGCTTTAATTGGTTCATTCGTTTAGGAGCTACGATGCCACAGCATACACACAAAAAGACACACAGAAAGTCAAATTTATAACACCGCTCCTTGCGTCGTCGGGAGTTAAAAATAAACAATTAAAAAAATGAAGACCTCTCTGTTTTAGTTCTGAATAAATTGGTCTGATTTCCCTTTTCAGAAAACTCACTAAAATTACTCCCGTATTCTCATTCTACGGTCAGTGCGGGTTCGGTGTAAGTCTGTTTAAATTTACAGGCAAGTGGATTTTTATTCCTGGAGATTTACCGTCGGAGAAATTTATGCTCTGTGATTATTCATTATTTGAATTCTATAAAACTTAGCCACATTGCGCCGGAGAAAAACCAGTAAAATAAGAATGGAGTTCCTACTTTTAGTTGATGTCGGCAATACGAGAACGATTTTTTTTTACATTATGTTTCATAATGGGGATAGATACATACCTACCGGGAATCCTTCATTTGCTCCGAGTCAATTCAAAGACTCGCAAGCAGAGCTACTAATCATGAATCGGCTATGAACTACCCAATCATTGAAACCTGATCACAACCCGGTAATACGCGATCGGGTTACTTTTTCAAAAAAGATTCGATCTTCAGCACCCGTATTTTACCATGGGTGCCAGTGTAGCGAGCGGTCATTAAAATATGAATTTTGTAGACCAGGTAACTTGAATCTCTATTAAATGTTTTTGTGTTTAATTCCTAGAACTCCATTTTAATTTTTAGAATTTTAATTAAAATTAAAATTGATAATGCTACTATAGAGTTCTGCAAAGTATTTTAGTTATAGCTGTTTCAACTTGTAGGGTCATTTTCAAACTGCGGTGAAGCCACGTACGGACGACTTATTTATAATATTTTAAATGTCAATAAGACACCTTCAAAAATATACATTTAAAATATTATAAATAAGTCGTCCGTACGTGGCTTCACCACAGTTTGAAAATGACCTTCCAACTCGAAACAGCTGTAACTCAAATACCTACTAAAATATTTGCAGAACTCGATAATAACATTATCATATTTAATTTTAATTAAATTTCTAAAAACTAGAATTTCGTTCTCGTGGCAGACAAATGGATATTGTAAGTACCTGACATCTAAAATAGGCTATATCTAAAATTTGCTTTACCTACTATTTACTTAATTCAAATATAACCCAATCAAAGATCAGTAAAAGGGGTATTTTCTCTGCTATACCCTATGCAATTTTTTTTATGTGTACCCGATCAAAGAGCGTGTACTCTCACCCAATCACTTCACCAGTGGGTCGTGATCGACTTGGGTCGTGTAAAATGATCGATCAACCCAGATCTACTTTCTATAGCCTTTTCCTTAACCCACCTCAAAGCATTGTCCAATCGTAAGACAATTTAATTTCACTAGCTTACACAGATCTGCAAGAAGAGCTCTTATATTTAAGAAAGTTTATTTTACTTATAAATTACATCAGTTAGATTTATAATGAACGGAAGATGGAAGCTTTAAGACGTATGGCACAAACGATTGAATCAGAATAACAAAAGAGCATGTATGCGACGATGAATGAATGCGAATGAAGCGACGAGTGCAAGCCTATACAGATTTACACAGTCGTCCACCCTCTTTGCATATCCATACTTTGAAATGGCGTAATGGTTAGTTAGTTGATTAAATTTAAATTAAAAAGTTTTTATTAAATACCATGCTTTAACGCGTATAAATAAAGTTAGAGTTAGTAATCCTCGTTAATGAATCAATTATTATAAATCCACTCACACAATATTATTTTCAGTGAATTATTTTCGCTGATGAGCTTAATACCTTCAGAGCTGTACCATATTTTTGTTTAATGAACTTCCGAAAACTAATTGGCTTTTCTAAAACACTCATTACTCATTAGCATTATTAATGTGAAATAAAAGTTTCTGGAAACTATTTATTTGAAAATAGTAAGTATATTCTATTTATGCGTAAATTATAAAACATATTACATTATAATTGTTTAAACACAATCTTTTATTATAAAAATAAAACACAAACACTTTGTATTTAACCACGAATTTATTATTGCATATATCGACCGGTTTCACTTCAATCTTTTATATTTGTTACAGTAGTGGAAGGACATAAAATGCCATCCCCGTATTCAGACTGAAGGGAAAAGTGGAGAAGGGAAACAGAGGGGGCAAAACCAATCTAAAAAAGAACCCTATTATTCAAATGAGGTCATGTCACATAGCTACAAAAACCCCTTTTAAGCAATGTTTAGAATCTTAAAAATATATATATTTTTTAAATTAATATTTAAGTGGAAAATTGCCATGTTTCTGGCAATTCAGTTTTAGACACTAAACAACCTCTAGGTCCAGAACCAAAGAGCTTAACGTTATGCAAAAAATGTGATTAATATCACGCATATTTTTGACTAAAAAGACTTTGAAGGAAATTAAATAGCGGTTTGAAGCAGTCCCGGCCCGTGACTTTTGGGTGTGCCACAGTGCTAATATTTAATAAAAATGGCATTGTGTTGTTGTAGCTGAAAAGGTTTTTTTTTTCAAAAATTCTTTTGTTTTGTATGATGATTTTCAAGAATCCCGGTGCAGTGTACTTCCAAACCGAAATTTCCTGAAAATCTTCATCCAAAATTATATACGGAAAAAAATAAGAATAAAACTTTCGGCTGCAACATCAATAATGCCATTGTTTTAATATTAGCGCTCTAGCACACCCAAATGACACGAGCCGCCACTGGTTTGAAGTATTTATCAATTTTACTGATTCACCATTTCCAAATAACCTGTAAACATTCCGAATTCGTGACCGAAAATTCACCTTAAAAAAACTGTCATAGGCATTTGTTATGTTTTGTTTACTCCATACTCGTGTAGGTGTATAATACAATGGACTCAAAACAGCAAATAGAACAAAAGGCTGCCGAAAAACGGGATCAATTTTGATAATGAAAAAAAAATATTAATCACCATTAAACACGGAGCTATGTTCTATGGCTGCCACCTGTATTTAACTCCTATTTTTATACCAAAAAATCCACCGTGCGTATTTATTTTACGTGAATTTGCACGTATTTTTAATAAAATCTCACGTCAATACGAGTAGTCAAGCTTGTATAGTCAAAAATTGTCATGTAGATTTTATTCCATATTCGAAATGTTGGTTTAAGTCGGATTTAACATTTGATTTATTGCATTTTTTAACATTTTATGTATCATTTCTTATAATCTGAGTCCCGTTATCCCATTTCAACTTATCAATTGCGTAGGCTCGTTTGGCTCTTTCAGGCTCCTGCATTTATTTGATGATTAAATCTACCCATGTTTTTTAGTTTTATTTCCTTTATTGTTTATACTCACAACTTTCCTCAGATAATGTTTTTTTTATATTACTTAAGTTACTATCAATGATTAGGCTTATGTTACATTAACATTGACCTTTCTTCTCCATCTTCTTCTTCTTGTGCCCTCTCCGTTCAACGGACGTTGGCTATGCGGACTTTGTTTACTGCGACCCAGAACAGCTCTACGGTAGACTGGCCATTCTGGCCAAACCACTGTCTCGGGTTTTTCAGCCATGAGGTTCTCCTTCTGCCAGGGCCCCGTCTTCCGGCAATCTTTCCCTGCATTATGAGATGCAAGATCTCATACTTCTCTGGATGTCTCATCACATGTCCAAGATATTGAAGTTTTCGGATTTTTATAGTTTTAATAACTTATTTTTCTTTATTCATCCGAACCATAACATCTTCATTCGTAACCCTGTCCATCCAGCTTATTTTAAGTATTCTTCTGTAGATCCACATCTCGAATGCCTTAAGTCGGTTAATTAGTTCTTCAGTAAGCGTCCATGCTTCCTTTCCATAAACCTTTGGGTTTATTAATTCCACGTAATTAATAAACCCACGTACAATGTCAATCGGGTATCTACCCCAATTATGTAATTTTTCCGAGTTTTATAAAAAAAATCTAAGTAAATTCATTAAAAAATAACAGGCATTCATTGTCTAGATGATGATTCCGACAGAATTTATTTGAACAAAAATAGATAAAGTATTTTGAAGTGAAAAGTTTTAGCACTGTTGTGATTTGAAACTCGATTTCAACTGCGAGGATTTATTTTGTTACAATATTTTACATTTCAATAGTAATCCAGTAATGTTGGCCTCACTGGGTAAATTATTCGTACTGAGGCCTCCATTTTATAAAATAAAAAAATATACACAATAAATATGAAATATGTATATACGTATATAAAGTTATATGTTAAGGGTATGTTTATTATTTTATGTTATGTAATTTCGGTAATATTGCTTTCTTTTAAATAGATAAAACAACGTTTTAATAAATCCGACGGAAGACAAAATATAATCGCCGTGAAAAGCAACTGGTGGTAGTGTTCCTCCGGTGATTTTTTAACATTTTAACTATTAATTTAACTGTTTTCCTAGCCGAGTTGTTGTGCACAACGGTCCAAGTGAAAGTTGTGAATTTGTGATATATTTTGTTTACATATCGAAACTAATTTTTGAAGTGAAAACTTATTTAGCACTGTTGTGATTTGGAACTCGATGAAACGAAAAACCGACACTAAAAAGAGACAAACTCCTACATCTATAGGAATTATTCTACGAGAGAATCAGATAGAATAATCGGTCTCCTCTTTCTGTCGTGCTTCGTAGCCTCCTCACTCTTTTCGACTTTAGTTTTCTGAAGGTTTCACTTCTACCGTATGCGAACTACACACTTGCAATTTTTTGTTTAGTTTTTCTAGATGGACAATGCAGACGATGCGACCGGATCAGAGGGTTTTAAACCAACCAACTCAGAACAACCTTAGAAAGGTCTTTAAAAGCTTTGAAAGAATAATTTTAAAATAGCCGGTAATCCTAACCTTACTTAACCTATTTATCCTTTTTTTTACATTAATAAACCTTTCTGAGATGATTCTGAGTTGGCCGGTCACCGGATCAGATACAAGGTACGTAAGTAAAATGAAGCTATTACAACGTCAATTTAACTCAACTGCATTTTGCGCAATATTAAAATAATCAAAATTAATTTTGATAATATAAATGTTTTAGTATTTGGTATCCGCGATCTCTCCTGCATCCCATCCTTAACCATATATACCAACAACAAAAGATAGTCGGAAAATGGGATCATTTTTGTTTTCCCGCATTATTTATCATCATTAATAAATGGCTGGCATTAAGATTAACTGCGAACAATCAAACATTGTCCCCGGGCGAGGCCGGGACCACCGGTTAATCCGCCGTAAGTAATCAGTAATCATCCGCACGCGTGATTGTACGGCATCCATATTTCATGGTCCGTGTATGATTGATTGATTCCGCCGCTTGACGTTTTGAGGTGCGAGACGGCCGAGAGGGATCGGTGGATTAAAAAACATACAGGATGCAGCTAATCATATGATTACAACCCGCTTCACCCAAATTTCATCGTTGATATTAATGAATTATTATATTATCAACATTTAAAAAATACGGAGCAAACAATAGAGGCGCTTAAGGATTTTTTTACAAATTAACGGGTAGGTATTTCAAAACTCTACAGCTCATATTGGAATTACATTGGTTAGCTGAAAATGGTTGCATTGACCTTAAAATTCTACAATATTTTGATATATGCAATTTTCATTACGCCAGAGCTCACCGTTTGAGTGATTTTGCTGCTACGGAAATCAGATTCTGAATTATATTTGAGATGGTGATGTTCACAACGAATTACCTTTATCTTATTTTTTTAAGAACTCAACACATGAGGCACTGTGGAAAATAATTTCTCTCATGGACTATTTCGTCTATGAGACTGCTGTGTAGTGGGTCTTTTTAAGGCAAGTAAGGATTAATCTTGGGTCTTTAAGATAACTATGTTAAAGGATGGAGGAAACATAGATACCCTATATTATTAAATTATTCCCCAGCCAAGCTGTGGAAATCAAGAACGAGTCGTAGAAACGATCCAAATGTGAAATATATGCGTGTCTTACTAAACCTAATCCACCCAGCACTTTTTAATTTGAGAGAACTTTTATCTTTAAATATTAATCAAGACATATGGCCGTTGTTCGTAATCCTACTGATCAAATCAAATCAAATCAAATCAAAAAATATTTATTGTACATATAAAAAATACAAAAGGTATTGCTTATGGGTAGACCCCATTTCTTCCAGCTAACCGACTCAACAACTGTTGAGTGGACTAAAATTTCGACTCAACGACTGTTGAGTAAAAATTTAACTTTTAAATTATTTTTTTTTTGAATTTTAACGCAACACTCTTCAAATGCACGAATACGCTCTTCCCAACGCAACTCTCCGACCAACAGGCGAATCGAGTGTCACTAAACAAATCACTTAGCTGATCGGAGACTCAGATTGATCGATCGAAAGGTTGGGAACAACGGCCGTTAAATAACATACGAACAAATAACGAAAATCATCTTTGGTACGAAGGAATCACATATTTACCAAGGAGTTCTGATTGCCGATGGTGGAACATCACATATTATCATATACGCTCTCAAAATATTATAAATGATTCGATAGTGTCAGGTTTAACAGGTCTGTCTCAACACAGGTATACCCTAGCGAGACAGGCATCGAATAATATATTGTAAACATCACGTATATAGATCAATAAAAATAAAATAAATAAAACCACTTTCGCTAATATGTAGGAAGAATTTTGAATAACCCTTTACTTGTGGTTTTAATTATGTCTACGTAAGAGCAACATCGCGGAACTCAGCACGATGACCTAAGTACACAATCTGGTTTCATTATTATTATTACAGTATTATGATTTAATCTAACACACATCCGTAAGCTCTTTCATCCCGAGAGGAACACGGGAGATGGATTGAAATGTCAAAGTATGGGACTACTTGTGACTACCGTCAACTTTCTGAGCTTATTCTGGAAAATAAATAAATTCCACAGATACTCGCATGGGGTTATATTTTATTTATTGCTTTTATTTGAAGTCATATTTGATAAATAACAAATAAAGTGGATGGATATGTATTTTAGTGGTTAGCAGATCTGTGACACTGGAAGTTTAGCAGCTCAATAGCAGGCTTCATTCCAAAGTAAATAAATATAAATACATAATTGTGAGAGACTACCAACCAATCTAATCAATCATCGTTACTTTAAATGTCATAGTTCTATGTTCTATCCATATTTATTGAAAATATCCGAAGATTTTAAGTTTATTTTACACTTCTCCTTCCCAACTTTCTTCCGCTGTAAACGTTTAAAACCATAAACCATTGTGAAGGGCGTAACAGCTTTCAACCGTAAGATCGCAATGCAATGATCGCAGCTAGAATAAGCATCTCCTGTATGGTCTTTTATTATCTATACATACTTAAAAAATAAAAACAAAATAAAAACTTTTTTTCATCATTTTTTCGTTACAACAATGAGCTAGGTATATAATCTGTTTATGGATCTAAACGTCACAAAATTAAATAAAACTTAAAACCTTATAAAACTAGGAAGACTTCGGTGGCTGGGTCATGTAGAGAGAATGACCGAGCATCAAGCACCAAAGTCCCTACTGAACTCAAAACCGTCAGGGCGAAGGAGCCTAGGAAGACCAAGATTAAGATGGAGCGACAACGTCCTCAAAGATGTATCTACCTTACTTTTGTTTTTCTAACTAACTAACTAACCACCACGCCGTTTCCCCGCAGGGGTAGGCAGAGAGGACGGACCGCCACACAACACGTTCTTGGCACACACTCTTTGCCTCGTTCACATTCATACATCGTCTCATACATGCTCTTCTATTATTCCGACTCTTCACATGGCCCGACTCAAGTATCTGATTCATTTGGTCGTGCCATGTCTTCCTCGGGCGTCCCCGACTTCTTCTACCATTCACATTTGCATCATATATTCTCCTTACACTCCTTTCCTCGTTCATTCGCTCTACATGCCCAAACCATCGGAGAGTCCCTTTCTTAATCTTACACATCACGCTTACATCAGCCTTGCATTCTTTGCGGATATCCACGTTTCTCTCACGATCGTACATGGTTTTACCACACATTCGCTTCAGGGATCTCATTTCTACAGCATTCAGTCTGCTTTCATCCTTCCTCTGCCAGTTCCATGCCTCACTGCCATACATCAGGGTAGGTACCAGCACTCCATTATGGACGGCTAGTTTCGCGTCTTTGGACAGTTTTTTATTACAGCCAACGGCATTCAGTCCTCCATTAATGGAGTTACCGGCATTCACCCTTCTTTCAATATCTCTATCAGCCTTCCCATTTTTCGTAAACATACTACCCAGATACACAAACTCATTCACCTGCTCCAAGTATTCATCATTCACAACTATATTGCATACTGTTTTCGTACTCTCTCTTTCAAACACCATGACTTTAGACTTACTTACATTCATCATTAACTCATTCTTCATACATACTTCGTTCATCCTAGACACGAGAGACTGTAGATCTTCCATACTGTTAGATATTAGCACCGCATCATCAGCATACAATAGGCAACATACTTCCAGATTACTCAATTTCGCGCCCAATCCCATCTCTTTCAATTCTTGCATACAATTATCCATGTATAGATTGAATAACCACGGTGACATTACGCAGCCTTGTTTAACACCTTTTGTGATGTCAAACCACTCCGTAAAATCGCCGTTCACCCTAACACATGTGTTAGGGTCCGGTAGGTGATTGTCAATGTTGATTCAGTACTCGGTATAATTTCTGTATATAGTTTATTTATCGGTATTTATGTTACAGGAATGCACGGACAGCGATACTGTCTGGTCCGGCTACAATGTTCACTCTGGTGCTGCTTCTCTAATTTCTCTTATATAATAAATAATTATCTTATCTTAGAATTAACAAATATTGTTCTTATAAACTATGTGCTTATTGATTAATAGGGTCCAACTAGGTTTATTGCTATCTTTATGTATTTATTGATAACTAGGTTCCAACTAATTAGTTGTTACAAATATGCATGCACAAGAGAATTGATAACAAATGATAGCATGGGGTACATTGGCACATAACACATGCAACGCTTCCCTCATATAGCGACGCAATTGCCTGAATGAGCTTCGTATTCACTCCGTACTTGGACAACACCTTCCATAGCTTTTTTCTGTCAACTCGGTCGTACGCTTTTTGTAGATCTACAAAGGCACAGAAGAGTTTCTGGTTTTTTGCAAGAAACTTCTCAGTGAGCATACGCAATGAGAAAATCTGGTCCATGCACCCCCTTCCACTCATAAAAGCACCTTGCACATCCCATATTTTATCCTTTGTTTCCATTCTTACCCTTTAAATCAATATTCTACCATATAGCTTGCCCACTGAACTAAGAAGGCTAATAGCCCTATTTATTTATTTATTTATTTATTGAAAAAAATAAGAAATACATGAAAACATAAGCTGCACATCTCACTAGGGCATTCCTGTATCGAGAAATGCAGTTTTACAATAAAGTAATTAAAAAAAAAAGAAACATTCATATACCTAAACTTAAAAGAAATTTAATAATAAACCTACAAAAGAAGCACTGAGTACAGTTATTTAAACATTACTAATTAATAATTATTAAAGCTGGGCAGTATGCTCATTGTTGACAAAAATAACATTATACTGTAAACTAAATATTAAAATATGTAAATACAATGAACCTGTTGTGGCTTACCAGATGCAATAATAGGGTGATCATACCACAGTAGCATTAAATTATTAACAAAAAATAAATGATAATAAACAATTATGTAATAAATTTATATAGTTTATGAAATAAATATAATATATTAAGTAAATATGTAGATATAAATAAATTAAACAAATAATATAATATAATATATTTAGTTTTTTAGATCTTCATACAATAGTGTACGCTAGTGCTATCACTATATGTAATAAGTTAGGAGTTAAATTAACGTCTTCTGATGATAGATCATATAATTATAGAAAACCAGAATGGCAGAGTAGATTAGAAAATGATGTAGTATTTTTAAGAAGTAGCATAGCTAGAATAATAGAGTATAAAAACGGAAATAGAAGTAGGAATATTTTGAGACATGTAGATGTAATTGGGAGAAAATTTGGTTATAGCATTGGTAGTAATAATAATCAAAATATAATCAATGATTTATTAGATTTGTTAAAACAAAAATTAGGTGTAAAAGCTAGTAGATTAAAAAGATATAATTATACGTATAATAAAAAAAATAATAATAGATTATTTCAGAAAAATGAGAAAATATTTTATTCCAAACTTGACGATAAACAAAATATTATTTCGAATAATAATAATCCGTTGCCATCTGAATCAGATATGCGCGATTTTTGGACAAATATTTGGAGTAAAGATATAAAACATAACGAGTCAGGTCCGTGGATAGAAAATGAAGAACTCAATTGTTCAGACATTGAACAAATGAGTTTTTCTGATATATCGGTTGAATTGTTAGCCAAAATTGTAAAGAGTACTCATAATTGGAAAGCCACGGGTTGCGATTGGATACATAATTTTTGGTATAAACGTCTGACTACTTTACATCCCCTTTTGGCAAAAAATCTTTCAAAATTTGTCAGAGAACCTCAAAATTTTCCAAATTTTCTAACTAAGGGCATTACTTATATGTTGCCTAAAAGCGAACATATTAATAATCCCTCTCAGTATAGACCCATTACATGTTTACCGACAATATATAAAATTTTAACCTCTTGCTTGACAGATTTAATATACACTCATTTAGATGAAAAAAATGTTTTATCTGAACAACAAAAAGGTTGTCGCAGAAAACATATGGGATGTAAAGAACAATTAGTTATTGATTCTGTAATTCTAAAACAGATTCAAACCCAAAAACGTAATTTACATATTTGTTATATAGATTACCAAAAGGCTTATGATAGTGTCCCGCACTCGTGGCTGATAAAAGTTTTAAATATATACAAAATTAACCCAATTATTATTAGCTTTTTGGAAAAAATTATGGCATTTTGGAATACCGATTTGATTTTGAATTTGAAAGATAAGAAAATTATAGTACCGGGCATTTCAATAAAAAGAGGGATTTTTCAAGGAGACTCATTGAGTCCTCTTTGGTTTTGCTTAGCATTAAATCCTCTATCTAAAATGTTAATTAAAAGCAAGTTTGGAATAAAAATTAAAGGTAATACTAGAGAGAGAAATATAATTTCTCATTTATTATTTATGGATGATTTAAAATTATATTCGAATTCTGAACCAAATTTAGAGAAAATGATTAAAGTAGTTAAAATTTTTTCAGATGATATTAAAATGACTTTTGGTTTAGATAAATGTAGAACGATCCATATAGAGAAAGGTAAAATTGTAGATGGAGACGAGGGTATATTTAGAAATTTCAAAATTGAAAGTATGAAAGGGGGTGAGGTTTATAAATATTTAGGATATCCGCAATCAAATAGATTAGATCATACTAGTATTAAAAATGATATTAGGATTAAATTTAAAACTAGGATCAGAAAAATTTTGAAATGCAATCTATCTGCTAAAAATTTAGTAAAGGCGATAAATACTTGGGCAATACCTCTATTAACTTACTCATTTGGCATAATTAAATGGTCTAATACAGATTTAGATAGCTTAGAACGATTGATTAGAACTACATTAACAAAATTTCATTGCCATCATCCAAATTCAGCTGTAGAACGAATTAATTTACCCAGAAATTTAGGAGGTAGAGGTATAGTCAAAATAACATCTTTAAAACATAATCAGGTTGAAATGC
The DNA here is from genome assembly GCA_917563855.2 of Limnephilus lunatus. Taxonomy (NCBI): domain Eukaryota; kingdom Metazoa; phylum Arthropoda; class Insecta; order Trichoptera; family Limnephilidae; genus Limnephilus; species Limnephilus lunatus. The sequence goes on from OU830599.1 coordinate 58,308,411, forward strand.
TAAGAAATTTTTTCCATAGGAAAGCTGATAGTTCAGAAATGCACAAAATTATTTGCAAGGCAGATAGAAATATTTCACCATTAAATTTATACGACGAGAATGCCAGCATTCTTATAAATACCAACCAGGAATTATTAGATTCCTGGTCAAATAAAATTCTTCACGCAAAACACTTCAATTATCTCAACCAAACATATGTTGACAAATTTTCGTCAAACAAATGGTTGAGTATTGGAGAGTTGAGCGCAGAAATAGAAGGCTTTATGCTTGCCATAAAAGATAGAGTCATTAATACTAAAAATTATAGGAAGCATATCATCAAAGATGCAAATCAAATTGATGATTTATGTAGAAAATGTTTGGCTTTTCCGGAAACTATAGAACATAATATATCGGGATGTTCTGTATTAGCGCCGTCCGAGTATACATTTAGGCACAATCAAGTTTTAAAAATAATTCACCAAAGTTTGGTAATTAAACATAACTTGATTGACTGCCGTAATGTACCATATTATGAATATGAACCAAATTCATTTTTAGAAAATGAATTTTATAAAATTTATTATGATAAAACTATTCTGACAGACAGAACAATTAGTCATAATAGACCCGATATAGTTTTACATGACAAAATTAAGAAAATAACTTATATCATTGATGTCGCTATTCCAAATTCTTGTAATATTCAGAAAACTGTTTCTGAAAAAATAAGAAAATATACAGATTTAGGAAATGAAATTAAAAGAATTTGGCATTCTCAGACTATAAAAATATTACCATTTGTTATTTCGGCTACTGGCATTATACCTAGCTCTCTCATTCAAAACTTAGGCGTATTAGATTTGTCAAAAAATTTGTACATAAAAATGCAAAAGTCGGTCATTTTAAATACATGTAGGATTACGAAAGATTTTTTAAATATTTATATTGAGGGATCAGTAGGATTTATCGGACCAGTTAGGATTTCATCAGAGCCGAACCCTCTGATATGAAAATATCTGGAGTCGGTGAAATATTTTCCCATTATGTTTCTGGTGGATTGACGTATTGTTCTTGTATTGTTTTATTCTTATATAGTGCACTTACATTGCGTTAATTTACTAGATATTCATTTGTGGAAAAGTGTGTGGAAGGGTTTAGTCTTTCATTTGGGAAAGATTCAACCCGGACATAAAATCTGGAGCACCGTAAAAATAATTATGAGTAAACAGTAATAAACAATTTAATAATAATAAGTAAATAAACATAAGTAAATAAAAAACATAATAATTATGAGTAAATACTAATAAACAATTATAATATTGTATAGTAAGTAAATTATGATACGAAAGAAGTAGATAATAGTAAGTAAATACTTATAACAATAAGCAAATTAAAAAGTACATAACAATAAATAAGTTAAGTACATACAGAGTAATTAAATATGGATTGTATCAAATATAGCTTAAATATAGCTTAATTCCATAGTGATTTATGATATAAGCGACAACATGGGTAATCCAAAACCATCACTCTCAGTTAGTATACATATTTTGACCATTTTCTTGAATAAATGTAATGTAGCAATAGTTTTTATTTTTTCATTGAGCATATTATAAAGCAACGGAGCTTTATATGAAAAACTTCTTTGTCCAAAGGATGTTTTGGTATATACCGGCTGATACATTAAAAAAGAGCCCAATCTAGTGTTGCGTACTTGTTGAGATCTTTTAGCAGTGATAATGTTGTTGAAAAATTTACAGAGAGCATGTATTATGTACAATTGCCTTATTGTCATAATTTTGCTTTCGCTATATAATAACTGTGATGAATACATAAAACTTTTCTTGAACATTATTTTTAAAATTAATGATTCCCACATTCCATACGTGACCCTTTACCTTTGTATAATGGCATGATTACAGCCCTTCTCCAATCTAATGGCGTATAGCCCTCCTTTAAACATTGGTTAAAAAGTCTGCACAGCAATGTGAGAATAATACGACTATCTCCTTTAAAGTATTCGGCATCAATATTGTCGAAACCCACAGCCTTGCCACTCTTCATGCATTTAATTGATCTTTTTATTTCATCCATACTGATTTTGGTAACATTCACTCCATCATCGTTCATAACCGATTCACCGCTGGGATCACAACCACTCGGGTTACTTTCGAAGACTTCCTCGAAATATTTCATCCATCTCTCTTTAATTTCATTCTCATTCGTCAACATTTGTCCATCTTTCGATTTTATCACTTTCATGCTTCCGTTCTCTGGTCCACTCTGGGATCTTTTGACCTCCTTCCAAAACAGTTTTATGTTTTCTTGGAAGTGGTTTGTCATTTTGATTCCCTCTTCTTCTTCCAGGTGTTTCTTTCGTTCTTTCACCCCAACACTTACTCTTTTCTTGCATATCTTATAAAATTCTTTCGCTCGATCTCTCTTTTCGCTTGGAACACTGCCAATCGCTATCAGACGTAACCATGCTTTCTTCTTCTCTGAGACCAGTGCTTTGATCTCATCATCCTACCATGCATCACCTTTTTTCCTACCTTGCTTACTTATTCCACACACATCTCTAGAAGATTCGCATAGATTCACCTTAATGTGGTTCCATGTTTCCTCTATGCTTAGATCGTCCATTTCCTTCTCATTCAATCTCATTTCTGCACAATTCTCATATTCACATCTGACATAATCGTTTTGTAGTTTTTCTACTTTGACTCTTGTTGGAGCTGATACCGTTTTCACCTTAGAGCGCCAGCCGCAAAAGAGGTTTACTTTTGACACCACCAGAAAGTGGTTGGTTTCAACCTCAGCTCCTCTGAAAACTCTTGTGTCCTCGGTAACGGCTCTCAACCTAGAGTCAATTACTACAAAATCGATTATCGATCTTTCAATTCCTCTTTCCCACGTATACTGATGGATACCCCTATGATCGAAGAAAGTATTCGAAACAAAAAGGTTCCACTCCAAACATACTTCAAGTATTCTATTCCCATTGTCATTCGTTCTTTTATCCCCAAACATACCTAAGGCCGAATCAAATCCGTCACGTCTAATACCGACCCACCCGTTTAAATCGCCCGCCATTATAATCCTTTCATTCAACTCTTTTAGTCTCATTACATCATTCACACCAGTCAAAAAATCATTTTTCACTTTCACTCTCAGAATCACTTTCAGAATTAACAGGGGCGTAGCAAATAATAAGAAACAGCCTTGTCAAACCAATTTTGAATCGGATCCACATTGTTCTCGGACTTACACATTCATATTGCAACATACTTTCAACCATTCTGGGAGACAGTAGCGCTGCAACACCCTGACAAGCCCTCTCTGTATCTGGTCTCCCAGACCAGATGAGGAACTTATCATTATGCTGCAACGTACCGCTCTCTTTTTTCATACTCTCAGTTATGCAAAGTACGCCCAAACATTTGCCTTTCATTGTATCACATAATTCATTCATCTTTATTTCCATTCCTCCTCTTATATTCCATGTACCAATTCGGCATTGCTCACGTTCCGTCCTCCTCTTTGCGCCACCGAAGGGATGGCGATGTGATGGATAGCGAGTCTCATCGTAATCAACATGTTTTTCTATGTAGCGTCTAAACTGGAGAGAGCTGGCACAAAACTGAGATGAGTGGAGGAAGAGTCTTGAGGAGGCCAAGTCCCACCAGGGGTTGTAGATGATGATGATGATGATTATTTTTTTTCAATTTATATTTTTCTTTTATCATTGATTCTATTGATGAAAAGTTCACTGATCAGATACAATTCAGGATTTCTCCTGAAAAGTAGCTGGTTTTTAGCAGAGCCTCCAATATAAAACAGAAAATAAAAAAATAATAATAAAAATAAATTAAAAAATTAAATTGAATTAAAATAAAATAAATATAATTAAATTAAATTCCATAAATAATATTTAAATCAATATCAAATCTCTAATTCAACTAACACAATGCAATACAATATAAATAATAGAAGTTAAAATAGTTACTTGTAACTTACACTGCTTGGAGAAAGCACAAAAGAAACATCATAGATTTTTGTTCAATATAATGTAATCTGTAAATGTGATGATATCTGATACAAAAACATTAATACCTTATCTGAAACTACAGCAATTTTCCGCCGGGGAAAAATAATTAAAAATATTTAATTTAATGTAAGAATGTTTAATTTTTCCTTACGCTATCTGACATCATGTTACGCTTTGCCATTTTTTTATAAAGTGAATACCGTACAAGAGTTCTAACTGTTCCCAATCCAGTGAGTTTATTGCATCCATAATTATCATATGTTGTAAGACTGAAGAGAGTGGGAAGGGGAAAAATGGGGAAAAGGAATTTGGGGAAGTACGTGGTTATTCAGATCAGAACACGGCAAAAGCCATTTCAAACAAAGTTTTTGAATCCGCGAAATCTGGATCACTAATCCAGAGCCTTACCCCTTGATAAAGGTGGTTAGTAATGTACATACGTAATATAAACTTAGTGTGAAACTATTTTTTAAATAGATGGGGAAATTATAAGTTTTGCTGATGATACCGTGTTACTCTTTAAGGCCAATAACTGGAAAACACTAATTACAAAAGCAGAACTTGGCTTAAATATTACTAAAAAATGGCTGGACTCTAACCTATTAACTTTAAATATAGATAAATCGAAATTCATAACTTTTAGCATAAACTCGAGAGGCCAACCCTCCAATAACATTCCTGTCAATCAAAACACACCCCATGCGATTGTCCCCCAATAACATATTATTCTATTCAAGATTAATATTACTTTAAGCTTATGCTACGAGTAGATCAAACAAATTAATATAGGATACATATTTAAGCTAGTAAAGAGATTTTAATTTATGTTTTAAGTTTCAAGTCTCTTCGTAGGAAGAATCTTTGTCAACTTGACATGCTTTAATTAATTCGAGTTGACTTCCCCAACTTTTAAACGCCTAACGACGCTCTGTTGAGAAATTATTCAACATGTTTGCTTTTTACAGCGTTCTTTATGTGTTTTGGGAAGTTTAAAACGCCTAAGGGTCTCTGAGCCTTGCCAGCAGAAGATTTGGTGTGAACCTTCACTAATATTATCATAGTTCCGGAAAAATGTTTTTAGTAAGAGGTACAAAAAATTCCTGCTGATGGTTTTATATATTTTTTTTATTCATTCTTACTTTTCACCACTTTTACAGCTTTAAAACTTTTCCCAAATGGAATATCTATGTATACATATTATTTCTACCGACTTTACTTTAGACTAAACTTAGACTTTAGGAAGTGTAAAAAACTGTATGCAAGTAAATCATGATACGATGTCGGACTTATTAAATCCGGACCGTCCCGATGCCGTAATAATTAATCTTAAATGACTTAACGAATGAAAGATGAGAACTTAAGAGTGAATGAACGAAGAAAGTAGTGTAAGAAGAATATATGACGCAAATGTGAATGGAAGAAGAAGTCGGGGATGCCCGAGGAAGACATGGCAACATCAAGTGAAATAGATTCTTGAGTCGGGCCATGTTAAAAGTCATAATAATAGAAAAGTATGTATGAGATGATGTATGAAAGTGAATGAGACAAAGAGTGTGTGTCAAGACCGAGTTTTTTGGCGGTCCTTCTTCTCTGCCTAGTGTAAAACTTAACTTTTCATTATAGTTTTTAAAGATTTATACGCAAACTAAATCGTTTCCTGCGCGGCCTGCGTTTAGGTTAGGTTTAATGAGGTGATTTAGTTAGATTAATTATTCAGGTAAGAGTAAGTAAGATTAGATTAGATTAGGTTGGATTTAAGATAGGTTGGATAAGGTTAAGTTAGGTTTGTATTTGCCAACCATTAGCTCAGGATCACTAAAGTCAGTCATATAATATCATCACATACTTGCTCAACAACCGAAGTTGATCTGAAATTGAGTGCTTTATGAAAGGCCTTGTAAAATGCGTCAATTTTTGCATGAAGGTGGGATCTGTACTATAAAAATGCCTAAAGGAGACAAAAAATAAAAATAACACCTTCCATCTTCGGCGTGCTTACGACCAACTTTTACGGGGCCAAGTCGTGAACGGGGAAGATTACGTCAGTAAGGTTAAACGTGTGAATGTTTCACTGAAGCTTTCTAAGAATTCTGATTAATTTATCGTGGGACAAACATTGTTCACTCTGAATCCACAACTTTGCAATTCAAGACCTTGTAAGCCATATAGGATAAAGACGACAAAAAAACAACATGTTTTTGCTTTTCTTTTCTACGATTCCATTTAAAAAAACGTTCGTTACAATTAGCACGTGCGCAGTATAAAATAAGTCATCAGTTAAGTCACTAGTTATTTATTGGTCACTAGATAGATACAAGTCACTGCTTCACATTTGTCCGTAATTAGTTGCTAACTGATTTAGTTTTTAAGTTACTAGTTATAGTAGTTAGAGCCCAGGCGTCAGGTGGGAATGCTGTCCTTGTTCTACCGGCATTACAATGGAAGATGCTCCGGGGAACTATCGTCATTGATCCCTTCATACATTTACATGGCTGAAATTTGTTATATGAGAACGGGTCGTTTCTATGACTCGTTCTTGAGTTCAACAGCTCGGCTGTCGAATGATTTGCGGGCCTTTGTGTTTCCCCTCTCCTCCAACATGGGTATCTTCAGGATCCATGTTCACTTCTTCCTCTCCTCAAAAGGACCTTCCACACAGCATCTTCAAAGATGACGAGGGCCCTGAATGAAGTTATTCTCCTCAGGGCCTCAAGTTTGGAGTTAATGTTAATCTTAGTTGTAAGCCAATATGTATTGATTTTTCGCAAAAACTGCACCATAAAAATCATCTAATTATTATTATAAGATTTTGATGGTTGGTAACATGGAACTACGGTAAGGAGAAACCAAAAGTTAATCGAGAGCAAAGCTGCATCAAATACAATTTAAATACAAAAACAAGTGTGCTGTAGACCACACAACTGAAGTAAAACTTCTGCTCCATCTATATATTCTATATGATAGGAAGAGAGAAAGAAAATGTTGCCGTGCAATGGTCTCTCTTGCTCCTACAGTGATATACGAAGCGTTCGCCTTGCTTTTCGTAACGCTCTCGCTCTCTTTTACTTCAAAAACTTCTTAAATAATATATGTGTTAAATTAACAATGCTGATTTTTAACCTGGGTTATCTCTTTGCTTAAAGAATATCTAATCTGCAAAAAGCTTTATCAATATTTTTTTCACGACTTTCAGTTAAAAAAATGTTTTCTTCGATTAATCTCGAAATAATTAAATCGCCGCTGAGCGCCATGTTACGATGAAAGTATAAAAATGATTAAGATCTTAAATTATTTTTTTGGATACATAATTAATGAAAACAAAATTAGCCGAACTCAATCGAAAATCTGAAACAGAAAAATCATAAGAAGATACGGTCACTCTGGGACGCGAACTCAGGACCTATAACTTGCCGGGTCAGTGCTCTACCAACTGAGCTAATATCCCTATCCACTTCGGTCATATTTAACTGTATCATTCTTTGACCAAGAACTACCGACAATAATAATAATAATGATGACTTGCATGGCGCCGTTTTTGTGAAAAATCACCACAAGGGCGCTGTATAAACTTATAATAACATTTCTACAATCTTACTTCTAACTACGAACTAGATAAACCACTATGACAACGTATGGCTAAAAATTGCATCCACCGGTTCATCGATCACCGATATGAAATTATACGTACAATGATTTGACCAATGAACGTGATGCTGCTGTAAAAATGTACTGTACAGTTAGAAAATATATACAGAACCATACTTACCTGGAAGGTCACTAGAGATTAACAATTTTATTGTTAATTTAGAGAAATTACCAACATTATCTTCATTTTCCTAACGCTTAAGTTAGTTAGTTAGTTAGTTAGTTTGTTTTTATTGGCTGTTATCTTTTATGTATGATTGCAAGATTCCACCAGAACTAAATGATATCTGTATAATCTCTTGGATAAATTTATCCATTTTTTTATTTAATATGCGACTATTGACTTTTCTGCAAGTCTAAGATAAACACTTATTTTTAACTTTAGTTAATAAAAATAAATAATATTGTCTTTATAATCAAACTGTAATATTGTCTTTATAATTTTAGGTTTTACTCACTAAAGTTAAAAACAAAAATACATATTTTTAGAGGTTCAATAGTATCAACATCCTCCAAAAGTTGAGCACCTCTGTCGTAGGTCATAGTTTGGTTAAATGGTGAATTTACCGTTTTGATTTTTCAAGCCTAAGTTAACATGTAGGCATTTAGTTACGTTGGAATACGTGTTTTCACAGAGATTGTAAACGAAACTTGTATGGGATCCTTCGAAGAATCCCCTGTTAATTAGAGTTAACAAATAGACTTAGGACATACCCACGTACAATAAGCAGGGAAAACATTTGTTCCGCAATAAGCTTTGGATTATTTTCAAGAATTTATTTGTGGAAATTGTGGACGCCGTTGTATATTAATGAAGTATGGTATAGCTTGTGGGGTGCGCGTGGGACGGCGTTGTGTTGAAATTAGAGAAACATATTACAATAACATTTCTGAAATGACTTGAACTAAACTAAATAACTATCACGCTGTTTCGCCGCAGGGGTAGGCAGAGAGGACGGACCTCCAAACAACTCGGTATTGGCACACATTCCTTGCCTCGTTCACTTTCATACATCGTCTCATACATTACCTTCTATTATTATGATTCTTGATTTGCGTCATATATATTCTCGTTACACTTCTTTCCTCGTTCATTCGCTCTACATGCCCAAACCATTATCATGATTATAAATAAACTTACCCTATGATAATATTTGAAACGATCCCGGAGTGCGCATGTAAATTCTCTTTGATTGAATTGTGTTATATCACAATTTTGATCATTTAAAATAATTTAAGGTTTATTTGCTATTTTGGAAGATACTCTCAGTATCGTTCCGGTAAGACCACCATTCAAAATTGAAACGTTGCTTGAAACGGATTTAGCCGTGTTTGGTGACGAGTTCTCAATACTCTACCTTCCTCTTCCCAATATCTTTCCCCTCCACATACACCAATCAGGGATACCATACACTCGCTGGCTCCAGGCGGTTGGGAGCAGTTAATCGATTGAAAAAAAAAATTGCCCAAATTCATATTTCATTTTATTTTGTGAAGTTCTGGCATAAATATATATTTTTTTGCGATTATATAAAACCGTATCCGAAAAGGGATTTATAAGTATGAGAATTTGCCCTGGAAAGTGTTTTTTTATAGACCTAATACTTTATTTTTGTCTAGGCTTATTTAAAGACTAAAAGATAAAAAATATTACATTTTGAAAGACCAAGATGTGTTCTACTCGCAGTATTTAATAAAAATTTTCAAAACAAAAACACATGATTTTGAATTATTTCGCAGTGTGGAAAATTGATAAGTTACAGTCGCTTCATATCAACTTACTAACAGAAAGTAAAAATTAACAAGAAAACAATAAACATTAATTAATTCGCCTATTACGATCTATTTCTCAAAGATTAACATAGCTGCAGATAAATTAAAAATAATAAAACTTTACTAATATTCTCACCTAAATTGATAGACATACAAGAAATATAACTACAGATGGAAAAAATTAAACAAAAATGATTCGAGAATTTCTGCGGAGAAACGAGGAGAGCACATACAGTATAAACGAAGTATTTCTTATTATTCTTTAACTATACCTATATTATATATTCTTATGAATGCGTCGTCACAGCGTTTAATTCGACGCCTCTATCCTGTTCAGATCTGGTCACCAAATACGTCTAAAGCCATTTCAACCAACTTTTCAATTCTAAATGGTGGTTTTCACTAGGACAATATTGATCTATCTACCACTCTGGAACGTGCCGCAAATTTAATATACATCATTTTAAATGAATTGATTGTGAAATAACACAAATTAATCAAATAAAATTTATTTTCCCACGTCGGAATTCGATCCCGCGACCTTCGGATTGCGAGTCGCCTTACCCCTTTCCCACATCCTTCATACATCCCAACGTCCTTCAGACAGAATAGAATATGTTCTTAATATTGCCATGGTGAAAACACCCCCTACTTAAAGTTAATCTTCTTTAAAAGGATTATAGTCAATGAATCGATCACTTCAGTAAAACAGTTTTCATTTTGCTTGTAATATTTAAACACCTTGACTACCTGCGTTCTCAATGATTGCTACCAACCTGATAACTGGAAACCTAGCTAGCAATGATAACCAGTATCAATTTAATCTTAATATGATGTTCTTTTGAACATTTAAAAAAAAAAAAAAACACGCATTCCCGGGTTGCGAAACAATGTTTGAAAATCTCCTACTACCACCACGGAAAGCGGAAAATATTGCTTGTGTTGTGATGGAGGACTTAGTCAGCCGAGGAATCGAACATGCGACGCCCGGGTAGGACCCAAGCGCTATGCCCACTCAACCACTGACGGGTCTTTTGAACATGGCTATAAATTTGTCTTAATACATTATAAATATAATAAATTTAACAATATTATATTGCTTTTTCGTTATTTATTTTTGGGGTTTTATGTCGTGTTGCGCTACTTCCTTCTTTAGTCAAAGTTTCGCCATTGGACGTGAAAATCTTTATATTAATATTTTATCACAAATATAACTTCTAAAATAAGTGGAATGAACGTGTTTATAATAATTATCGGAGCCTCCTTTGCGATTATTTTCTATCGAGGGAATTTCGTATAGAACGTTTAGATATTATCTTAAAAAATAACATATATATTTTAAGTGCATAAAAACTTCAATTGTTTAAGGGAGATATGTAAGAAATCGGTATAAATTCGGGATGCGGCGGCTTCCGAGAGACTAAATTTATTTGTGCCTCATTACAGTAGAATTATGCCAAATATAAATAATTTGTTTCCACAAAAGGTCAATCAAAAATAAAATATTACTTTATTTAATATCGTATACGTTCGTATAGTTTTAGCCTGCGCTTGAGGGTGCATTTACCAGCTTCTATCCCAAATAGGGATAATAAATATTTAAGTACACTCTTTTCTTCCATAGACTCTTCCTATCTTCATTTTATGTTAAATCAGCGTGCGAAAACTTTGGGGAAAAAATATCAATCTCCATTCTGTTGGGGCAAACGCCGATAGAATAAATTTTGGCCCCCGAGGTCGAAAGAGTTTTTGCCAAATTAAATTAACATATCCTTGTCATGTGTACCCATCAGCCAACAGTGGCGTATATTGCCATACTGTATTATTATACAGTTTTGTATGTGCATGCCTAACAATTTAAAAAATATATTTTTTTTTAAATTCGAAGAAAAATTATTCCAACCGGTCATCACTTTGTTGTGGCATATTTATTTTATTAAAAAGACAAATAACTTTTTACATTATTGTGGAAAGCAATGAGTGGTTTGACGAATTTAATAAAAATGAAACACTCATTTTGTGTAAAACCACGAGTTTTCATTAATATATTTACCAAGCGGTTTTGCTTTGCTCAAGCACCATCAAGGTAAAAATTAATACTGCATTAATTAATAATCAGTATTAATTAGCTTGCCGATGATGCTTGAGCAAAGATAAACATAAATTGATAAAATTAAATAAAACTCGTGGTTTTACATTAAATAAGTGTTTTATTTTTATTAAATATTTTTTTAGGTTCATGTTTAAGTCATAAATGCATTCGCCAAATTGTCGCAATGCAAGGTACTTACTAAAACTCATTTTAACAGAAAATAATTATCCATTCAAAAATAATTTAGGAAAAATTATACACAACGTACAAATTTGGGTTAGTTGGTATATTATTATTAATAACGTTAATATTTGTAACTTTATCAAAGCAACCGACTTTTAAATTTTACAAATATACACAGATAAAAAATTATCTACACCCTGAAATTAGAAAAAAAAGGTTCAAAAACATTAAATTGTTTTTAAGCTTTATAGCAGCACCATTCAGATGAGATATTTCACTAAAGAATCACGATGAAAAATCACTAAATATATTACTTAGTCAGTAATTATTTTGCATCTTTATAAATCAATCAAAATGTTCTAACTAAGATATACCACATTTTTTTATGATAATAATATGTAGAATAGATTTTACATATACACAAAAAGAGTATTCATTTTTCCTTACCATTCTTTTTAATAAACTTTTCACTTTTCAACCATAAAATATTGTTTAAGACTTTCTGGGTAAATAGGTTCTTCAATATTTTGAATAAATATCCACAATAACAATGAAAAATGACACTTGTTTAATAAATTTTCCAAAAAGAAACTTCAAACTAAATTTGTACGTCAATTAAATCCTTCAGTACAATCAAATGTACCGGTAATTCACAACAAATCGTTTCCTGTTCACAAACTCAACGAAAAAGCACAAATTTTCATCAACGGTCAGTGTAAAATCACCGACACTGTTTCACAAACGTCTATATTTATATCAATAATTCGCACTGAAATATACTACGCTTTCGGACTCGAAACTCGCGAGCTTTTGGCTGAAAGCTGAAAGTGCGCGCGCAGCGTTCCGCCGAAACACGTCCAACCGCTCTGCCGTCGCGCGGGAGACTGAAAGAAAAGCCGTCCAAATAGGCCGATGCCGACGCAGCCAAGTTAATATACAAGCAGCCACATCAAGTAAAAAAGAACCAACCAAATACACCGGCTAAAAACGGAGACACAGAAATGATGGTGACTTTTTTATATTATTGTTAGTGTTGTTATTCCTTTGATTGGTTGTTTTTTTTTGGATTCGTCTTATGTACATAATGATGGACTATGCGTCGACGCCGAAATACGACGCGGTATCTACAACAAACCTATAGTTCATTAGAACAAGGAAAAGTTGTGTTCTGACGATCAAATCGTCAAGATCGAAACAGAAAAACGGCTTGTTGGTTAGTACTAAGTTAAGTTAAGAAGGGTACGCGTGTGTTCCCCATTTTACGCCCGGTTTGATTTCCTCTTGGTTTGTAGGCGTTTCCTGAATACGGGATGGGTTTATAGTTTTATGGGGCCGTTAAGATCAATATAAACATTTCATTTTAAGAATGGTCGTCCTCTTTTGGTTTTTAATGGTGTGTAGTGTGTAGATACTTAGGTTTTGTTTGGTTTGCTTCTCGAATAGAATAAATAATAAAGTATATAAAATGTTTGTTCCGCTCCATTTCTATAATAATAATAATAATAATTGGATAATTTATAGAGCGCCGTTTTTGTGAAAAATCACCTCAAGGGCGCTGTACAATTTATTCATAATTCTTAGGTTCTATCTAATTTTAATATTTACAAATGGGTACAGAAACATACTTACCTGCAGGTCACTTCCGATAAACACTTTAATTAGAAAGTTTGTGCTTGGAAAAGATACGGCTTTGCACGCGGAGGGTATTATATTTAAAACACCGGACATTGCATTGCTACCCCCATCACTATAAGTATTATTTTTTAAAAGATTAGTGGCAAAAGTGGAGTTGATAATATCAAAATTTGTATTTTAAAAGACTGGAGAATTTAGGACTCTTTAGGGCTGGAGAATGTTACTGAAATGACCTTTAAAAACGCTTACAAATAGTTATTTTTTTTTTTTTTTTTTTTTTTTTTTACATTTTTAGGTTAGTTATTTACAGTGTCGCGGGCATTGAATGTGAAGGTTAAAGAATTTGAGTTTATGGATACGACTGTCTGAAAAGGTGGGTTTTAAGTTTTGCTCTAAATTCTGCCGAGTCTGTGATCGTTCTTAAGTCATGTGGCAGTCCATTCCAGGCTTTAGGTCCCGACACTCCGAAAGCGCGCTCACCGAACTTAGTATCTGGTGTGCGCTTTGGTTCCTTTAACCTTCCAACAGCTGATGACGCTGCTGACCTTAGGGTTGACTGTCGAGAATTTGAATTTTCTGGAATACACAATTCCGATAAGTATGCCGGAGCCATTCCGTTAAGAGACGGTTCTCCGAATTTCTACCGATTTCTAGCAAACCTCCCTTAAACATTTGAAGATTTTGAGCTCTTAAAAAAATATATGTTATTCTTGAAGATAATATCTAGTGGTTTATCGCGCCGAAACGCAAATTATAAAAAATTCCCTCGATAGAAAAAAATCGCAAAGTATACTCCAAAAATTATTATAAACACGTTTGTTTCAGTTATTTTACAAGTTATATGTATGAAAAAATTCACAGCGTTTCTTTAAATAAAATTAAAGACAATTATCGCGAGATTTTTGCACTTTTTTAAGTAAGTCGTGTTTAATTAAATATTTTAACAACAGGCGCTTGCGTTTTTTAATTCTGAAGATCATTATTACAGGCCGTCTCTGTCTAACGCGCGTGTAACATATGTGCCTTTCAAATATCCGCCAGTCGCTACCAGGAGAGCTTGCATAGCGGACCTATGCCCGGATTTTTAACTGATTTGTCGTAGAGTAGAATACATATTTTTTACCAAACTCGATATTGGCTCTCGCAGTCAGATTTTATTCTTCCGTCGGGGCTTGCGACTTGCGTGCGGCCAGCATATTCTGCGCCGCTGATATACTGTTAAACTGTGGGGAATCAGAAATCTTGATTATGAATTATGATTTTTTAAAGATTAATAATACGGTTAATTAAAATGTAACTTTTACATATACTTTTATAAAATTTATAAATACATTTATAAAATTCAATTTACGTTTTCGTTTGTATTGGCCTAGCGGTTCATGTAATGGTCCCAGTCTTATTCTTTATTATGGTCCCAACAAATAACAAGCGTTATTTCTAGGTTGTCATTTTACTTAGTTTCATTCGTCATTTTATTATTTTTTTTATTATTTGAAATACATACATATGACAGATTTACAGAAGAAAAATACAAGGAACTAATTACAATAAAGTAATTTTTTTGTTAATGAAATTACCCAATTTAATAAAGAAAAACATTTCTCGTGTTTAAATTGGGGGGTCGTGTCATTACATTAAACCTTTGTTTTTGTTTGATGTAAGAAATAAAATAAAACTTATAGGAATGATAACAAATATAGAAATTTACTAACTTAACAGTTAGATGTACGGTACATAGATACATAAAAGTTAGGATATAGGTGTACTAGTAAAATAAAAATATTATTACATTTCAATTAATAGGTAGGTAGGTGGTAAGTAGGTACATAAATATGATTCAGTTATAATGGAATTACCCGATAATATTGTAAGACTAGGTACATAATAATATTTTGCGACAATAATCTTTGATTATACTTTGAAATGCTGGTAAAATATTTTAAGAGGATATGTTAAAACAGAGAAAGACATTTTTTTTTTGTAAAATTAATGATGAAATTAAATATTTAATTTTAAACTTAAGTACATAATATTATAATCAACACTTGATCAATTATTACTAGTAGGTGCAATGTAATAAAAATAAACGTAGAAATTCGCTCTATGTAATTAAAACTTATAATTAGTGTTGGGTTGATCTAGTAGTATTTTGATTTGTGATTTAAAGGCTTTATAATTTTCTTCAGATTTGATTTTATATAGGAGAGCATTAAAATTTTTTATACCTTGATAAGTATAATGGAGTTGAGAAGCACTTGTTTTATATTTTGGAATTTCTATGTTGCCACGTGATTGTGATCGTTTACTTATTTTTGTGATTGTTGTTATAGTATTGAATTGATCTTTGTGTGTTTGTAACAGTGAGTTTTTTTTGAAAATTTTATTTAAACTAAGAACCCTGAGAGAGTTAAATAACTGTATAGTTGGAAATATAGATGGTTTTCGTAGAATGAATTTTAGAATCAACCTCGGTGCCTTTTCTACCGAACATGAACACGTTAATGCACCTGTTGTTGCTGACGTCTATAAATTATTACATGTGTATAGTTAAATGAATATTTTTGACAAATTAAATAATGAAACATAGAAAAACTTAAAATAACATCTAAAAATATAACCAAAAAGAATTCGAAATAAAATTGACAGCACTCTGAAAACTTATTAAAAATAGTAGAAACTACATTTCTCGCCAATGTGCATAAATAATGCCCCAGCTTTTTAAATAATCACAAAAACGAATTCTGTTGGAGTACAAGTACACGGCTGTACCTAGTGTGCAAAACCTTTTGACATGAAAAAAAAACTTTAAATATATAAATAATTTTTTTATAGTAATACCTCACAAGAGTCTCAGCTGCTCCCGTCTGGAGCCAGTGAGACTATGGCGACCCCAATTGGGGTATGTTGTGAGGCTGAAGGTAGTGGAGAGGGTAAGGAGATGGGGAAGAGGAAGGTGGGGAAGTACCTGGCTATTCAGATCTGGTCACCAAACACGGCTAGTGCCATTTCAAGCAACGAATTCTGAATGGTGGTCTTACACCAGAGCGATACTGAGAGTATCTTTCACTCTGGAACGTGCCACAAATATACTATTTTTATAATAAATTGTGAAAACACAAATTAATCATTATTTGCCACGCCGGGATTCAGTGATGGTTAGTTAGTTTGTTACGAGTAATATCTTCGATTGAAATAATATCTTCTATATCTCATATTAGAATAATGGACAGGATATCCGGGGTTAAAGTGCAGAAACTTTATAAGATGATTCTACATGATGGTAGAAGTAAAAAAGATGAACAACTTTTTTCGAAATTTCATTTTTTTTATATGAATAAATTATCTTCGTTATACAAATAAAATATGATAAGCATCAAAAATGTATGAGTGCATATAATTTATATAAATGTTCAAAAGTAGATAATTTATGAATATACATATATTATATTCTTTATACAAGGTGTCCGGGGGTAAAGCGCGCAAGAAAGGTGATTTTCATATCATAGTGTTTCCATACAAACGAAGTATTGAAATCTGTAAGTCTAAGTTTTAACTTTAGGGCACACAGTTTACACCCGCGCTGTGCAAGCGGGTTCCCCACAGAGCATCGGACCATCCCATTACATGATAGTTCAAGTAAAAGAGATAAAATCAAATAACTTTTTTCGAAATTCTAACGTTTTAAGCTAGTTTTCGGGTAAAAAATTGAATTGTTTGTATAGAAAAAGGTATATTCTTCCATGAAAAAATATTTTTATAAGGGAAAAAAAAACATTTAAATTTCGAAAAAAGTTGTATTTTACTTCATTCGTCATGTAGGATCTCCTTCTGAAGTTTGTGCACTTTGCACCCGGACACCCTGTATAGATAACCTAATAAGAAAAACTTTCATTAATTTCGATTTTTTTTTTTAAATATATTAAGTTTCATTTTATTATAAAATTTTAAAAATATTTAATTCATTCCACAGTTTGTGAATCTTCGTTGAACATGAAGACCGCCCGGAGAACACAACCACGATATATCAACTCATATTTAGTTTGCTGTCATTTTCATAGATGTCTCTAATGAGGCACGCTAATTATTATCTGCGCTATTCGATACACCTCCTATGAAGCCGTTTTAAAACTAAATATCACGACTGGTCCAAATCGAAATTTTTCGTGCGGTTATCTGAGCCTTAAGGGACTTAAATACCATCCAGCAGAGCTTGAACTGGATTCTTTCAGGACATTTGAGCCAGTGAAGATTTTTGAGATGCTCTGAAATATGGGAATATTTAGATACGCCGGTGATAAGTCTTGCCGCAGCGTTGAAAACGGATTGTAATTTCTTGATTTGATATTTTGGAAGACTTGCATATATTACGTTGTAATAATCTAAACGTGAAACAACATACGAATTGACTAGTAATTTAGTCGCTTCTGTTGGTAGATTTCTCATTACTGCTTTAATTCTACGGGATGGATTATCAAGTCTGTTCCATTTTGAACAATCTATACAATTGGAGAGTCTAAATAATGGCAACTTACGTTTTCTCCCTTAAATATATTATTAGCACATAAGTCGAAGCATTAGACTATGAGCTTCGACCGAATTCCGAGGCTTCGACCCACCGTGAATAAAATGTAAGAACTAATTTATTCTCGCCTATTTTTTTCTATTATGGTGGTGCTTAGTATGTTTGTTGACCCCTACAAATTTGTATTCACAGCTGTAAAAAAATGTTGTCAAGAAAAGCTAAAAACAAAATAGTTCTTTTTGTAGAAAATTACACTTTAGTTTTGATGAACTTCCTGCAATTTCTAATTTTTTTATAACCTCATTGTTTACTAGGTGGGCATGGTTATATTCCTTAAGCATTTAGATGTCTTCTTATGGGGTTGTGATATGTAAAATATTCCTCTGGCCCGCCGTTAAACACTCTAGGGATAGTATATTATGTCATCGAAATGAAAATGTTCTGGAAACGACATAACGTGATTGTGATTTTACTTTATTTTTGATTGACTTTTATTATGATCTTACACGTAATCGATAATTTTCAAATGGACAAGAATTCTAGAGTAAAGCTTTTATAAGGGAACAATAGTAAACGTAAGAAAAAAATTACCTCTGCATTCCCAAATACAAGCATTGTATTCCATTTGGTGATATGTGGTTGTTCTTCAATAAATAATCTATTGGTAATTCTTTAATAAACTGTTTGTAAATAATTATTTAACAACTACATTGTTTTGAATTTTTATTTTTATTTTTTATTTATTTTTTTTTTATTTTTTTATTTATTTAAAAATATAAATGGTTACAGTTTTACAACATAATAATACATCAATATTTCAATCACTCTCCTAATAAAGCAGCTGCTTGTGTTTAGGAGAGGACAAATAAAAAAAAATTACATTTGTTTAAATTAAAACAAAAAATATTAGTAATTTAACAAAAAATATTAGTGATTTCATGAGAAAATACAGATAAAAGTAATAAAAATAATGGTTAGTTAAAATAAATGATTTAAAGTATTGATAAGGCAAAAATATATTTCTAAATATGCAATACATATTTCTAGATATAATATACAATAAGTTATGAGGTGGTACTAGAATATTTTTATTTATTTTTTTCGTAGCTTTCTTCCAATCGTATATCAAGAGGTAACTTATTAAATAATTTTATACCCTTAAATACATAATGATGCTGTGCTGTTGGCTGTTGTGGTTCGCACTAGTGGCACAGTAAATCCTCCAACAGATATTATTCTTTTGCTTATATTTAATTGTGGTAAATTATTTTTACTAAAGAATATTGTTATAAACCTACTTATAATAGATAAAGTTAAAATAGACTTGAGTTTAAGCGAAAAGTGCACATACACATTAGGGAATGTTAATAATACTACACACTGTAAAACACATTTTTCTAATCAAAACAGTTTCACCGTGTACATTGGAGGCTATCCACCACTTACCCGCCCTGGTATAAGTAACGGTGACCGGACAACTCAGAATGAAACCAACTCAGAAGCACCTCAGAAAGGTCATTAAGAGTGATGATAATTTTTTTTTTTTTTTTTTAAATAGGTTAAGTTAGGTTACGGTTACCGGCTATTTTAAAATTATTTTTTCAACCTTTCTGAGATCTTTCTGAGTTGGTTTCATTCTGAGTTGGCATGGAACCATAAGTAACATATGGTTACTCCTTCAAGGCTCTCGCAAGGACTTTCCGTGTACAGGATACTACATACAGTGCTTAGATGTGGGAAATGTGTTTTTACTTGGTAAAATCTGACCGGCAATCGATATAAGTACAAATATTGGCTCACGGCCACAAAGTTAGTCCAAATTATTTTTTTAAAGATATCTGTATGCACTGTATGTCAAAAAATGCAATAAAACCCATTTAGGAAAAAATGGCTTGTGCAGTAGGTACTGTGTTCATGGGACATTCGTAATCTTCTTATTTTTTTTTAAATTTTACGAATAGTAAAAAAAAAAAAAAAAAAACTTGCCAATATTCTCATATTTACTATTGTATAAACTAATATCTGCAACAAGAAAGACTGATAAGTTCCTGGCTTTTCAGACCTGAACAACAAACATAGCAAAAGCCAATATAAGAATTGTCCCGGTTAGACGGAGAGACCAAGTCCAAGTCCAAGTTGCGACCATTGTCTTTTTTCGGTTTTTCTGTGTCTTATTCTGTTTCATATTTTCGTTTAGATTATTATTATTAACTTATTCTAATATAATATATTTGACTGATGGGAATAACCTTCAAAAAAGTTACAAAAAGAAAGTTTTTCTAATAAAATCCAATATAAGAAATTTCTGAATAATATTCTCTCACCAGGAATTCATGCAGAGAACAATTTTCTCTCAGATGAGTTAAATCCTTTGTTTTTTTTTTAAATTTATCATCCTAACTCCTTGATAAGCGGTAAAATATGAAGCAAAAGAGCACTCTAATTTATCTACAAGAGTCATTATCTAGTTGTGGTTTACACGGAAAGAAGTACGGACTTTCCCCGAGTAGGTACTCCGCCCAGATGCAGTTCTGTGCAGTGGCTGCGCTATCTCACAACTTTTTAACTGCTCATTCGTTGCATAGTCTCCTACAAGAATCTCCTTTACCCCACCCATTTTATACCACTTACAAACATCCGACAAGCTCCCTGAGCGAAATATTCCTTTGATTATTTCGGTAAGCCTTTGTATAATTTTTTTATTTTGTTTCCAAAGGTCACACTGCCGTGTTAACAATGGAGATATTTATATTTTTAGCCAAAAATAGGTTTGAAATATGATTACGTCTCTGTCATATCAATATTACAGGAGTGGGTGTTTTTTGATTTTATCTTCAAATTTTCTAAAGATATTTATAAAATATCAGGAATTTCATGATTATGGTTCAAAATTAGCTATTCAGTAATTGAAAACATATCAATCACACATCTATATCAAAATATAACTATCTCAAAAAACACGTAATACAGTAGTGTCGAAGAACTTATTGCCATGTCTCTATACTTGATAGGAGATTGCTGTTTTGTTTTATGAAAGCAAAGTGCATATTAAAAAAAGTTCAGATTGAAAAATTTCGTACAAATCGTCCAATTAAGTTGGAAATTGGGATTTTTTGAGTTACTACAGTTTTGTTCGACGCATTTTAGTTGTTTTTTTCGGTATTTGAACTTGAAACGGTTTAGTTGATATTTTTTACTTCATATACCTTTAACAGTGAAAATCTTATTCAGAAGAAGTTTGGTTTCTTAGTTCAGTTTCATTTGGGTGATGCTAAAACAATATAGTGTTTATTAAGTATGAAATCTTTCTTTTCAAGTGTTATTTTGAAATCCCGGTATAAATCGGCAAATAAATTATCTTTTTGTTTGAGGTCTTACGTAGTGTAATTCAATTTTCAGAATATTTATAACGCTGTACAGTAAAGCTGTTTAAACTGTATCAACTCAAAAATAATCACTTAAAGATTCAACTGCCAATATTTTTGCAAAGGCTTAAAAAAATAGGTAATTTTTCGAATAAAACTTCTTCTGATATGTTTTTACTTTGTGATGGCATCATAATATTTATTAAAAGACTTGCTTACATCACTTTATTATGTACCTATACAATCTATGATATATTATGTACAAAATAGGTGTCTCAACTTAACGCTTTACGTCACTTTATTTAAAGTACTTTTGCTGTGCTTTCCTAAGAAATGATGAAATTCAGAGAACTACTCAGCAAATCAGATATAACTAGAGATGTCAAAATTTTTTCCTCAAAATCAAAAAAATAAGCTTAAAATAAGCTTAAAAAAATAAGCAAAAAAATAGGCTTTAAATATTCACTTATCTGAGTATCAAAACCGTTGCGACTCAAAATTCAGATTTGTTCAAGATCTAGTCCAAAATTGTTCCAACTTGAAATAAAACATATTTATACTACCAACGAACGTATTTTCACTTCCGTATTTTGATAAGTAATTTAAACAATCTTTCTAAAGACATTTAAAGATATTAAGATATCCAGTAACAATATAAATTACTGCGTGTTTTCAATGTTAGCCATTTATTTCGAACGAAGTTAGGACTGAGGTAGTTCCTCTAGCACGAGTCAAGATATATTACGACAAATTCATTAGTTATGTTTGAATTCTTCATTTAGATACTGCAAGAAAGTCGTCCTTGTTTATTTTCTGTCATCCCGTCGCCATATAATCAGACTGCAACTTATTATGAAAACTTCCGAAGCGTCCAATTTTTAAGAAAACTTTCGTGGTAGGTACTCAATCTTGTTATTCCAAATAAACAGGGTGATTGAAATTTAGAATTTATAAGTAATGAATCTATTCTATAAAATAAATTACCAGGAGAGTTCAAGATAAAAAGTATTTATCTCCAGGTTAATTAATTTAAATTTTTGTTTTAGTAATTAGTACATTTAAGTTTACAGATTTCTAATTAATTATAATATTTCAAATTCAGTATATTTTTTCTAGTTTTATGTAGCTCCAACAATACATTTTGAACTTTACAATTGGTGTGGACTTTAAAGTTTCTGTAAGCGTGTTATATAAGTTCATTCCCTTGAACAGTAAACTGTTCTGCGTATTCGCTTTATTCTTTTTTTTGTAGCCTGATTTCCTTGCACATCCTCATGTTATGTCTGTGAATTTCCTTGCTGTATACAATTTTATTTGAGAAGTATTTTGGTAACATATTGTTTAATATTTTGTGGATAAATATCATCGTGTTCAAGGTCAGCATCTGTTTCACGGTTAACCAATTTAGTTCCTTTAACATTTTAATTATTTTAAAATCTATTTTGTGGAAGTATCTATTTTTCGCATTGTCCTGTTTTGTAGAATTTGTAAATTATTTTGTTCTCTTTCATTACATAGAAAAGGAAACTTGAGCAGTAATTGAAGTGTGGAGCAATAATTGAATTGTAAATGGTGATTGCAGTTTTTCTGGAAATTTTTGCTGAATTCTTACCAAAAAAGATATATCTTTGCCAATTGCGTTTGCATCAGTGACATTTAAAATACAAAAGGTCAATAATTACGATTCTTGCAAATACATATTGATTTATGGCGGCAATTTTATTTTCTAATGTTTCAATTGAAAGAGATTTGAGTTGAACACAGTACTAATGAAGATTGCATTGCTTGCATGGAGCATATTTCAAACTAGATATTTGACTTTAAAAAAAACGGCGAAACAAAAGAAAACACCTTTGTCAATATAAAAAAAAAACTTATTGAATTTTTTTAACTAATGTATTAAGAGAATGCAAATGCACTGTCAAAAACTTTTTGAAATTTTCAACAATTTTCGAAATTCATACACTTATTATTATCTTTTTTTGTTTTTAGTGATAAAAAAGCGTAAGCAAGAATAAACTTTTCACTAGAACATCGCCCTCGAAAGTGTATACATATATATGCAACAATACTCACATTTCCCTAACACTCAAATATGTTGTTCTCCTCAACTCTGTGCAACCTATAAGATGGTCTAGAATTTAGATGCGGAAAGTTTCGTTTCGATCTGTCAATCTTCGGCCCCTCTAGAATGAATCACTCAATCAAGGTGAAAGATTTGACCCGGCACCTAACATATGCCGCTGTACTGTTATCACAAAGTAAACCAATTGTATCGGTAATTGTAGGTACATTGTTAGAAATCCTGATCTCTAAATTGGTGTTCTGTGTGGGGAAGATCGTCACTGGAACTTTTCACTTTCTTGCAGCAACTGGCGCAAGTCGCGACAAAACTCGTTACAAACACTCGAGAGCAGCTGATGCAACCGTATGAGGGCGTGCGAAAACTTTAGCGCTTGCTGCAGGATCTAATAGCAATATCCTATCTATGTTAATATACAAACGTATACATACAATAAATTGTAGTCACCTGCGACATAAACCATTTTCAAACATGGTACACTATGGTATTTTTATTGGTAACTAATAAAAACTAACTATTATCACCCTTTTTTCATTAGCTCCACACAGCGGGTCCTGAGAAAAAAAATCCCTCAGGGCCTGTTTAATCTTTAAAAATGCTGTATGGAGGGTCTTTTTAAGGAAACGAGGGAGAGGAAGTTCTGTGAAGGAAAAGGTATTAGGGTGGGTAGGTATTATTATATATTAGGATGGGTATCTGGGGGTCAATATGTATAGGAATTTCATATTTACGCACCATCTGCAAATGAAATAAAAGTGCACTTGCATATGGGTTTTTTTTTACAATAGCGAACCACTTAGGGTGACCTATGGCAGGGGTGTTGGTTATCCAATAAACGCCTCCCAAATGGTAAAATGGATATACCACATTGCTCCCACTGATTGTAACATTCTTCAATATACGAGTATTATGGTAGTTACATTAGTATATCTTGATTTATCACTAGACTTTAAGTCCTCCAAAAGTACGATGAAACAAGACTGTAATGTTAAGCGTTTTCTCCAATCATCAGTAAAATACAAACTAAACGCACTCTCACAATAACAGCAGCAAACTTCAATAGCGCAGCATACCGAACTGAACTTTGTGTACGAAGATCACGCCTCTGTCGTCCGTAGGGCCCTTTACCTACCCGCCCCGCCCGGTACCCCTTTCCACCCCTACCTTAGCGAGTGCGAATTCCGTAAATTAAGAAAACATACAAAATAATTATAAAACTAAAACTACTCTTAAAATAACAATTTCTAAGCAAAAAACCGAACCTAATTTTTTATTCTTCTCATTTCTTTCCTAGTTCGTTCTGGAATTCAGTAATCCTGTAAAACTTTAAATAGAAAGAGGGTAAGAATAGAAATTAAACATTTTTTTGATTGAACAAACCATGTTGCCAAACTTGAACAGGGTTTATTTACAACACGGGTCTCTTCAAGTTCTAAGTTCTCCCCTTCCCTTCTTTAAAAGCTACACCAAAGATTCTGTGAGCCCAGAGGGAAACATGTAGTAAAAAATATGAAAAATAATACACATACAATAATAACTAAATGCTTTTTAATAGGCGTTCGTCGTAAAATAAACTTCTTTATAGTTTAAGCGTCATAAATCCGATTATTTTTAAGCATCTGTGAATCATCGCATCCCCTTTCCTCTCGAGAAATTTAAATGCGGTTTAAAGGAGGCTTCAGCACAGAGGGTGCAAAGCATTTTTTATGTTGGTTTTTTATGGTGGTTCTATTAAAAGCTAAATTCCTGTCTTGCGCTACCACGTAACAACACTTTCGTACATCATAAATAATGTTTAAATTTGTTTTTTTTTTGTAAAAAATAATGAAATGATTAAAAGACACACACGCTAAACTATAAATCTGGCGATTAATCCTATTCATATCTATGCCTGTAAATTTGGTTTGGGTATCAGTCCTTTATCTTAACAGAATTAATACTAATTCAGGTATTTTCTATGTTTCCACGACTTTTCATCCTGCGACAAAATATCCCCGATAAAATATCCTTCAGACAAAACATTCCCCAACAAAATACCTATCTACTTAAAACCTAACCTAACTTAACAAAAAATGGGACAAAAATAATACAGCCATCCTGCAAATACAACAAATTATTATTTTTCTTGATAAACTAACGGTTTTTAAGACAAGATTTTTATGCATAGCACAAAGGGTAACAATTAATATAAATTATTATTGTTGAAAAATTGTAAAATGGGACAAAAATAATACAGTTATCCTGTAAAGACAATAAATTATTTTTCAAAAATAGTAAAATGGGGCAAAAATAATACAGACATCCTGTAAAGTTAAGTTAGGTTAGGTTTTAATAGATATTTTGTTGGAGGATATTTTGTCCGTACAATATTTTATCGGGGATATTTGGTCGCGGGATGAAAACGTGCATTACCATTTTGTATTAATGAAACTATTAATAATTTAGTGTAGAAATAGAAATATTTTTTCAGCGTTTTTTACGCCTAGAAACCGATGAACAATCTTCATTTCTGAGCGATTCATATATAAGACATACGCACTTCTGGCATTATGCCCAGAATTATAATGTTTTTGTACCTCACGTATGTTAAAGTCTCAAAAACTATACTAGCACATTATTAAAACTCGTATTACTTAACAACTTGTGACTAATGGCAATAACTTATAACAAATGGCGTATATGAGCATCCAGCAATCAAAATAAAATAATCAACACGTAAAACCATTTGCTTTACTCTAATACATCTATTTTCACTTTTCGACCTAGTTGCGCCATTTCTTAGGCCGATAGTAGCAAATTTCATTTTTTTGGTTTGACTGAATATTCAACCTTCCTCCCAATGGATTCGCTCTTAAACTGCTTTGAACTTTTAAAATGATTTTAAAACTTTAAAAAAAAATATATTGGTTTGACTGAGCATTAAACCTTCCTCCCCAGGGACTGGAGTCAGTACCACTAACAACTATGTCAAATTCTGATTGAATAATATTTGCATTTATCTCATATATTAACTGCTGTAAATATTTAAATATAACATCATCCAATTCCAGAAATAATGCGTGTTTGCACGCTTGTGTATTCATATGTGCCACTGACTTAATTTTTATAAAATTATATACTATATTCTCGCCAATTCATTAATACAATATGGTATCGTTGCATGGGGGGGAGCACAAAAAACCTCAATTCCGCCACTGGAAATTACTCAAAGACTAATAATCAAAATTATAATTTAAAAAGATCAGATTATTCAACCTTTCAACTTTTTCAAGACTTTTAAGTCCCACCTCTAAAAAATACGCTGCATCAAATACACAAAGATCGTTCTAAGAAATCACACCATGTCATGGTACGTGTCGAGAGCAATAGACAAAACACGGTGGGTAGCTTATGCACACCATTAATGCATACCAGTTTTACACAACACTACTATACACACAATGGAGTGATGTGGTTTAATCAACTAGCAACAGAGCTGAGATTAAAACCTGACTACGATAAATTTAATTATTAATTAAACAATAACGTCATAAATAATTTAGCACGTAATATCACATAAGTTTCTTTTGACTCTCGAATCCTTCAAGCTTCTTATGACTCTGAACTTGACTTGTTGAATTGATGCAAACTACATACAACGACAGAATAAAGACAATTCATCTATCAGTCCCTAAAATTTTCAACCTTCTCCTGGCAACCTAAATACCGAATCCTGACTTTTTACTTTCAAAAACATGAAAAAACGCTGTAGAGCCTTACATCTGCAATACATTTCAATCATAATATCCATACATTTTACACTCCATCCAATCCACCTTCACGTCTTCCCACAATCCCTATCAAATTTTCCTTATTTAAATTCTACATAAAATATTTTTAAAATAATCTGAATTATATAATCGAATTTCTATTATTGTCAAGCATATTGTGGATAATTCCAATCTGTTTACTTCACCTGCTATAACACGGGGACATCCCTAGCATAGCGGGTAAAATAATACTAAACATGTACCTTTCTTTTCGTGGAATAAACAAATAATAAAAATGAAAAAAATGATGGAACGCATTGTCATCGACAATAAGTCTATCTGCCGAGTTTCAGTTCGATCGGATGTCAGAAAATGGGATAATTTCCACTTCCAAGAATCCACTTCATTCATTCATTCAAGAAATCAAAATCGGAATCCAAATTGATGTCCTGTCTACTTGTATATTAAAATGCATAAAGATGTACAGAATTACTTAGGTAAAATAATGTATATATGCTATAATTTTGAATTATAGAATTATAATTATTATTATTGTTCTCCAAAATGACCTTGAAAGAATCTCATCCTTACGATCTCTCGAAAGAAACCATTCCTTTGTTCTGAATGCAATTATTAATATTCTCCAAAATGACTTTGAAAGAATCACATCCTTGCGTGTCTTTCAAGGTCAAAAAGAAACCATTCCTTCGTTCCGAATGCAATTATTAATGTTCTCAAAAGTTGTCTTGATAGAATCTCATTCTTGTGATATCTTGAATGAAACCATTCCTTTGTTAAGAATATTTTGAACTAAATGTGCAATTTGGCTGTCTTGAAACGGAAAACTTTCCCAGTTGAACAGACAAAGCATCATTTTCCAAATAAATGTAAATATATAAATAAAATAAAATAAATACAATAGGGTTAAGATTTTTGGATTAAAATGCCAAAAATTGCCCTGTAGAATTTAAAATTTTCTGCTTGTTTTAAAACGTTTTCAGTTAATCGGTTGTGTACTGTGTATGTAGATTGTTTAAAAGATATCGTCAAGTTGAAACGTGCCGCTTTATCACGTGCTTTAATCCTTGAAAAGAAAACTCATTTTCTGCTATAACTCATTAACGTCCCGTCTAGTGGCGACAATATTAATTAAAATAATATTTAAACGTGGTCATAAACATAAAACATACAGTATTTGAATTGCTAATCAGTTTTCGTCTTTGTCACGGGCGGTGGTGTTAGAAATTCTCATGCTGGACGTATTTATATGGAAAAAAGAGTCAATTACCAAACTGTTAGATGATGTTTATGAATAAAGTAATTGTTCGAGCCGTGACTAATTTCCATGCAAACTGCCTCGATGTGATATTTGGCGCTAGGGATGCTGGTTAGTTAGTTGGGCGTTAGGCTAAGTTATTATTAATACTTCAAACAAAGTTGTTAATCGCGTAGTTGCTTCTATTGTACCACAAAAGATAAATTAAATGACCATTATTTAGTAGGTGAAAGAAAACTATTACAGTATTACGCAAAGTTATTCTGAATTAAGCAGAAAATCAGTTTGTTCTTCTCAACTCTAATAATCGCACTGACGCGGTTTTTATGCATTTAAAAATGTATATTAGATCCTCGCATGTATTTTCAGCTGGCTTTTTTATTTTCGGATCTAGCCAGGGACCCTTTAAACATGGGTCTCTTCAAGACCCATGTTCATGTACTCCTTCCTCTCCTTAAAAACCCCCCTCACACATCAATCAGATTATTCAACCTCTCAACTTTTTCAAGACTTTCAAGTCCCACCTATAAAAAATACGCTGCTTCAAATACACAAAGATCATTCTAAGAAATCACACCATGTCATGGTACGTGTCGAGAGCTATAGTGGGTCGCTTATGCACGCCATTAATCGATACCTAGAAAATGACGTAGGCCTTCGGGAAAATTATTTTCCACGGGGATTCCTGTGTGAATTTGATTTAAAAAGTAGAGCTGAGTTAATAATAATAAAATAACATTTTTATGACTTATATAGCGCCGTTTTTGTGAAATCAAAGGAGTTGTTTTGAATGTGCATTAAACTCTTAAAAAGAAGACATCATGGAGTTTTATTTGTTTTTTATTGAAAACACGATTACATTTAACAAAAAATTTCACAACGAAATCTACAAATTCGAACTGCTGTGTTCGCCGCTCTGATTTTGAGGAAGTCATGAAACTATTTCGTTCCAATAAGCTAGAAAAAAGTTTAAAAAAAATTTAAAATGGAAAAAAATCCGTGCACTAGTTTTGTTGTGTTTTAAATTCAAATTTATATTCGTAAAACTCATTATACTCAAGATTTTAATATTTAAGAAACCTTGATGTTTAGATATTTAGCGAATGTAATTATGCATACTTCATAAAATGTATAGTAGAATTTGGTGTCTACTGGCTAGTTATGACGGACCGTAAAGTTAGCCAGATATAGCCATCTTGATCTTCAACAAGTATTATTAGTCAATCTGCGTTTGAACTTCGATATTTATGTATTCAATATATTTACGTTCGAAACGAAGCAAACTTTAAATTATTTAGTTATTAATTATTCATCTGATTGAAATTCCCCGTTGCTAAGCGTTCTATGTAATAAAAGTAAATAGTAACTGACAGCGTGTTTGTAGCCAAAAGCTCCCTGGGCTGAATGGCCGAGTGACGACTCCTACGCAAAAATTCCACGTTAAATATTTATCTTCCAATATCAGTAATATCCCAATACCTAACTGAACTTTCACTGTTTCAGAGTTATTATGGATAATGGGGTGGTTTGAAATCACTACCGTGGTTATTCAATCTGTACATGGATAATTGTATGCAAGAATTGAAAGGGGTGGGATTGGGCGCGAAATTTAGTAATCTGAAAGTATGTTGCTTGTTGTATGCTGATGATGCGGTGCTGATTTCTAACACTATGGAAGATCTACAGTCTCTCGTGTCTAGGATGAACGAAGTACGTATGAAGAATGAGTTAATGATGAATGCAAGTAAGTCTAAAAAAGTCATATTGTTTGAAAGAAAGAGTACGAAAACAGTGTGCAATATAGTTGTGAATGATGAATACTTGGAGCAGTTGGATTAGTTTTTGAGCCTGGGTAGATGTTTACGAGAGATGGGAAGGCTGATAGAGATATTGAAAGAGGGGTGAATGCCGGTAACTCCATTAATGAAGGACTGAATACCGTTGGTGTTAATAAAAAAAAACTGTAAAAAGAAGCGAAGCAAGCAATCCACATTGGAGTCTTGATACCTACCCTGATGTTTTTTATAATTTTATTTTTTTATATATAGATTTTATACAAGAGTCCCAACTGCTCCCGTCTGAAGCCAGTAAGACTATGGCATCCCTAATTGGGGTATGTTGTGAGGCTGAGGGTAGTAGGGAGGGAAAGGAGATAGGGAAGAGAAATGTGGGGAAGTACCTGGCTATTCAGATCTGGTCACCAAACACGGCTAATGCCATTTCAAGCAACATTTCAATTCTGAATGGTGTTCTTACACCAGGGCGATACAGGGAGTATCTTCCACTCTGGAACGTGCCGCAAATATACTATATATCATTTTAAATGAATAAATTGTGAAATAACACAAATTAATCAAATAAAATTTATTTTCCACGCCGGGAATCGATCCCGCGACCTTCGGTGTGCGAGTCAAGCGCCTTATCGCTGCGCTACGCCGGCCGTCATGGCACAGTATGGCAGTGAGGCATTGAACTGGCAGAGGAAGGATGATAGTAAACTGAATGCTGTTAAAATGAGATCCCTGAGGCGTTTGTGTGGTAAAAGCACGAATGATCGTGTGAGAAATTTAGATATCCGCAAAGAATGTACGGCTGATTTAAGCATAATGAGTAACATTAGGAATGAGACCCTCAGATGGTTTGGACATGTAGAGCGAATGAACGAAGAAAGTAGTGTAAGAAGAATATACGACGCAAATGTGAATGGTAGAAGAAGTCTGGGACGCCCGAGGAAGACATGGCACGATTAAGTGAATCTGATATTTGATTCGAGCCATGTCAAAAGTCAGAATAATAGAAGAGTATGTATGAGACGATGCATGAATCTGAGTGAGGCAAAGAGTGTGTGCCAAGACCGAGTTGTTTAGCGGTCCGTCCTCTCTGCCTACCCCTGCGGGAAAACGACGTGATGGTTAGTTAGTTAGTTAGCTTTTAAACAGTCATTTGAATACTACTGTGGTAAATTAATACCGACAACAAAACATTATTATCATGACTAATTAACTTCAATGATAAGGATGCGTTATTTCTAAATGTTTGATCTTCTTTTGTAATCCTGAGTATCAGAGTTGTGGACACTCTCCATGTTGGCCTGGTGAAAGACCACCATTCAGAATCTAAACGTTTCTTTTTTGAAGTAAAACTTCTATAGCCGCAGTGGAATTTGTAATTCAGAAGAAACGGCAATGGCGCATAACAGCACCTGCGAAGCATAAAACTCCTATAATCTCCTATCGAGGCTCCTATTGGTTGCGATATAAAATGGAAATGACGCTAGGTCTGCGCTCATTGGCCGCTTTGATTATGACCTCACTTTTCAAGGCTCTTTGATTATTTATTGGTTGAGATTGTTTTGGTAAAGTTTCGCTTCTACCGCGTGTTAACTGCACTCGAATTTTTTGTTTATTTAATTTTTTTTGTGTGAATATCTCACAAAAGTATCATCTGCTCCCGTCTGGAGCCAGTGATACTTTGGATCCCCAGTTGGGGTATGTTGTGAGGCTAAAGGTAGTGGACAGGGGAATAAGATAAGGAAGAGAATGGTGGGGAAGAACCTGACTATTCAGGTCCAAACCAAATACGGCTAAAGCCATTTCAAGAAACGTTTCAATTTTGAATGGTGGTTTTACACCTGGGCGATACTGAGAGAATCTTAAACTCTGGAACTGGCCGCAAATTTAAACTGTTGAGCTGTTCTGCCACACACACAAAGAACCTTTTTTTCTACGCAATTAATAATACTTCAGTTCCAATTTCTATTCCATCTCTTTGCTACAACCTCATGTGGGCAATATTCTTAAACTTTTTATCCTGTTCATGCATATGTCGAAAAATCCAAAAGAAGATTAGAAAAATCCCCAAAAAGAGATAAAAGAAAACATAAGCTTATAACTTTTAAACACATTATTTATTTAACTGAATTTATTATTTGTTGGTGCCTTCTTTTCTTAGAATTTTTCTAACTTAATCTGCTTTTTTTTGGCTTCTGGAATGCCCCCCATTTTTTGCATGCGCCCAGAAAACCGTGCGACTTTGAGAAGGGCCAACCCTTACCACGAAAATATATATATTTCACAATAACAAACCCTATTTCTTTATGTAATAACCACAACAGCTAAGTAGGAATATGACATCCATGATATTGGCGATATGGGATTGTTGCAAGGGGAATGAAATTGAGGAAAAGGACAGTGAAAGAAAAAAAATGGGATTTGGTTAGGCTTTCTATTCTGATCTGGTGATGATGTAGTTGATATCTGAATTAGGAAAGTATTTCAACCGTTAATTTAATACTTTAGAATGCTGGTCTTTTACCTTCTTGATCATTATATCGAACGTGGAATCTACCAATAAACAGCTTTATATGTCATTTCAATAGCCGCCCTAGAAAGAATGGTAGCATCTTCAATACGCCATATCTATTAAAGGTCCCCCCCTCCCAGACATTCCGTCATGTCACTTACAAACACCGTTATGTGATGATTGGCGCATGGACAATGATGGCGTAAAACACTATGGGTATATACGCCATAACCCCTACTCTGACCGTCCTAGGCCAACCGCAGGGACGTAGATTGACCCCACCCCCTCACACTACTTCGCTCTAGAACGGCCAGCTAATGACGAAGCTTGTTTCGAAATGGCCGCCATCAGCTGTGTAGCAGACCTTTAAGAACATTTTTGTGTAAGATTAATACTGAATTTACGCAAGTTTTGCTAAAGTTATTTCAAATAAAATTATATAGATTAAAAGGCTGAAATTGCGTCCATACTGTTAAGATAAAATTAAATATGTTAATGATTCCATTAAATAGATATAAGGGTTTTTTAAGAGCGGCACAGAGAGTAGTTTTGCTTATATAATTCAATTTTATCATTCCATTCTTATATAAGGATACACGAAGCCGCAAAGAAATGCAGCAACGTTCAAGGAGTAATCATGTCAAATGCGAACCAATATTGGGCACGGCCACGCGGCAGCGTATATATAGAGCGTCAAGCTCTGTTTAAATCAGTCTCATTCGAACCTTTATCGTCGCGTTTACTCTCACCGCCTCTATCTTCTTGGACCGCTTCTTCCTGCCTGAACTCTACAATTGTCTTTGACTTCCGACCTTGCACTTCCTTGGATAGCTGAATTCTCTCTCCTCGGATACTCACAGCAACCGGACCAGGCCCTGAGTGTGCACAGCAGCCCGCCGACTAGAAAACCAGCACCCGTATTTTACAGTCAATATAGAGGACATAAATCCGATATAATCATGTTAATCGCCAAGAGAAGGTCAATTTATAACAAAGGTACATACTTACACGTTGAGAACTGTTCTCTCTGGATACATTTTTTTGTATTATTACTAATTAGACCTAAAGTAGGCCTAGACATTTTATTGGTACCATACAAATATTGAAATTTTTTTTTTCATTACACCTGAATTCACATTTGCATTAGAGTGCACAACATAATAATTAGTGTCCTCAATTAACTTTGTCGTTAATCAACTAAAATCACAAATTAAACCGTTATGTTCATGGCTTTCAAATTCACAGTATCGCGTCGCGTAAAAAATAGTGCTGGTGATTAGTTTAATCGCTTTAATACTTTGAATGAATGGAGCGGGCATTTATTGACCACATGTTCAGTGGTCTGAACCGCACCGCATTCACATATCGCCGACTCTTTAAGGCCCCATCTATACATCATGTGAGCACAACGGCTATGGGAGCTCCTTATTCTATTGATGGCGGTCCAGAGTTTGCGAGACAATGAGAACCCAGGCTGTCTCTCAGTGGGGTCTTGAATGAGATGGGCATTTTTGACGTTGGCCGATTGCCACTCAAGCTTCCACCTATCTTCTGGGGTGAGAGGTGTTCGAAGGAATCTTTCTCCTTCCGTCCAGAAGGTTTTTCTCAGTATTCCCTCAGTGTTGCAATATCTCGCCTGATATTTGGCGGGGTTATGTTTGCAAGTACGAGGAGCCAAGGAATAGGAGTCGATTTTAAGGTTCCGCTGATGGTTCGCATTGTGGTATTAAGCTGAACGTCACACATTAAGCTGAACACGCTCCATTCATTCCCCGGCGGGATTGATGAGGTCCACAGGGCAACGCCTGAGGCCCTAGACTGGCTCGCAGACCTAGATGTTCCCCTCTGACCCCCCCATACGAAAGAAGAAGAATACTTTGAACACTTCAAAAGAGTAATACAGCCTGCTATCAGTTGGGAGTATTGAAAATGTGTTAATAAATAGAAAAGAGGAAGGATAGATAGAATTCAACCACTCCTGCAAGTGTTGTTTGTCAAATTTAGTGTACTGTTATGGGTCGCCCATAAATCGTACGAACGGACTATACAAGCGGCAGGCAGATGTGGTCACGTGCACAATACATGTTCAGTCCCGCATATTATTGCTGTCCCTCTCAGGCTAGCAGAAGACATTACCATATATGGCCACACGGCGCGAATTCCAGCCAATGGCAGAAGACATTACCTTATAGGGCACACGTTCGAGTCATCCGTCTCGCTCATCACGGGCAGAGAGCTCTGGCCACCGATCGCCGAAGCGACAGACATATTCTAGACAGCGGCGCGAGCAGTCGTACGTACTACTACGTATTGTCGGGCAGTATGCCACCCTTCGACGCGGCTAATTAAGTCTTCACCTACGATCCAAGTATGGCGCTATCACCACAGACGCCTGTATAATCCTACTGCCGCCTATTTAATACCATAACATTGGACGCGCCCGGCTTTTTAATCCGCCTACGTGCCGACGAGCCGAGTAATTCACAACTGCCGCCTACTTAATACCATGGCCGCTCAGACGCGCCCGGCTTTTAATCCGCCTACATTGCCGATAGCCGCGTAATTCACCGTTATCGCCCACCGGTTCGGTAAGCTGACCGAATCCGCCCACCATGACGCCGAGAAGCCGCCCACGCACCCCGAGCCGCCCAGTTCCTGCACATGGTCCGTGAGCTTTGGCTCCAGACCTCTCCACTTCATAGGGAAGCTGCCTGCATCCGTCCGACGCCACGTGAGATTCTAAACCCTCTTATAGTCTTTCCGAGCCTAAATTCAGTATCATTTCTAGTGCCTCACTCTCTCTAATGCTAGGCCTTAAACTGCTTACCTGGTTGCCTGTAATGTTCACCCTTGCATTATTGAATACATTTGAATTGTGACTAAACCTTGTTTCATTGGAGTCAACCATCGACAGCCTCGGAGGAGCCCTACTACCCTGAGCTGAGCCTTCCAAGCCGAGGCATATGGCCCCCGGGGGGCCTGCTTAACACTTGTCCCCCCCCCGGGAGGGACATATTTCTGGAGACCAGAAGTATAACACTGGACCCTACGTGGCTTCAGTATCACCCTGGCCCCAGGAAGTATGACACTGGCGCGCCAACTGGGCCGAAGTCTTGTCGATTGTTGTCTCCCTAGAAACATAATTATGTAATCTTAGCTATAAATATTTTATATTTGTGCTCCCATCAACAACGGTAGTTCTGTGTGAATTATTCCAAACGTCGCGAGTCCGTCGGCTAGTGCTATTCGAGTGTTAGGTATTTTAAACATCGCTTACTACCGTAGCATTCTCAAGCTATTACGTTTCTATCGCGGCAAGCAGAGTTGTTCGTCATTCGCGCGGAATTTTTTTAATTGAGTAATGAATCTCGTTTACTTTCAATTTCCGAATGGGTGCTGTGTAAGTTGTGTTATTTCTTCCTTGAAGAGCAGTGGTTGTTTCCAATAAAAGGTAGTAACTACTGTCGGGTTGTGCTCGTCCACATCCGTTTCCCTGTAATAGGTTGAAGTAATAACAGCTGCCAGCAACTGCTCTCGTCTTCTATTATTCGTCCGAAATTTTTTTTTTTTGCTTTGTTCATTATAATAACGCAAAATCATGGAGGCCACCATACCAATAATGGATAGAATATTAAATTTCGAGAAAGCAAACGCGTCGGTAATAAGAAAAATGTTGACAGATAGAGGCATAGTCCCCAAAAGGGCTTTGTTGTCTTTACGGAAACAATGTGTTGAGTTTAATGAATCCCTTAGTGGGCGGGTTGAGTCTCCTGCTATTTTATTAAATTCTCCA
Source organism: Limnephilus lunatus (assembly GCA_917563855.2). NCBI lineage: Eukaryota > Metazoa > Arthropoda > Insecta > Trichoptera > Limnephilidae > Limnephilus > Limnephilus lunatus. Next base: position 58,344,859 of record OU830599.1, read on the forward strand.
AGTGTAGCAACCACCCCAAAAACTAGTAACTCGGGAAATCTCGTTAACATAGTATCCTCGCCTACGCAAAATCACTATGGAAGGACTACCACAAGGTACGTTGAAAGAAAAGTAGTTAATTTAACAAATTGGAAAATTTCTTTTGACGGGAATTCGGATGTCCGCGCTTTTTTAGACAGAATCGCCGAATTACAATACGCGAGGGGCGTTGATTGTCAAGATTTGGCTAGGGGTTTTGTCGAACTTCTCACTGGTTCAGCACTATTATTCTATAGGAAAATTTTCAAAACTAATCTAAAGTGGGAAGAAATTAAAACAGTCTTTTTGAAGATATGTAAATCTAATATCGTCCCTGAATGATAAGTTATCATCACCATTGTCTGAATTAGACTTGGTTCTTATAATTAAAAATGGGTTGTTGCACAAATATAGTAAACTATTCTCGTACGATGTGCCCCGTACTTGCGCGGAGGTAATACAAAGATGCGAGATCTTAGAAGATACTCATTTCGATAATTCCCAACAGAATCACAGGGTTAGAACTTTCGGCCGTAATAAAAACTCACAGCTCGCGGCGATTTCACAAAGAACCACGGATATCGCTAATCGTGCTTGTTTTAAATGCAATCAAAACGGTCACTTTGCAAAAAATTGCAATAAAATTAACAGCAACAGCGTCCCGCGCCGTAGCCCACGATGGAAAAAGCCTGATTACAGCAGAGCAAACGAATTTCCTGATCTCTCTAAACCACCCCCGACTCATTGTAATTCGAATCAAAAAAACTTCTAGGCGGTCATTGCAGTCCAAAGCCATCAGCAGAGACAATCGAAAAGGAATGGAATGACTGGTTAGGTTACGTGAAGGTTTTTCTGAATACCGATCCACTCGAGGCAGTGAATGTGAATTGTAGCGGAGATGGCCGGCCACATGTCACATTCAAAGTTAAAAATCGTGTTTTATCAGGTTTACTAGACTCGGGTGCGTCACTATCTTGTATAGGTGGGAATTTGCACAAACAATTCACGTCTCGTGCGCTGTCCCCTTGTGATCTGGTAATTACTACAGCAGATAACAAGAGACAGGAAGTTCTGGCAAGCTGTCACTTCCAGTAGTTTATAACGATAAGTTGCAGACCATAGACTTTGTAGTGATACCTTCGCTCGGCCGGAAAATTATTTTAGGCGTGGATTTTTGGAAAAAATTCAACATAGCTCCAAATTTATTTACAGCAAATCAAAGTATTACGTATACTTCCATCTCAGAAGTTAACGTAGTAAGGTCAAAAAACGATCTCACACCCGCGCAACTAAAAACACTTAGTGATGTGATAGAGGAATTTCAATCCATATCTTTTGCTAAACGCGGTTTAGGTAAAACTAATTTGATCGAACATGTTATCGAAACCGAAGGAACCCCAATAAAACAACGTTATTACCCCCTGTCACCAGTAAGGTTGAAACAGCTAGAATGTGAGGTGGATAAAATGTTGGAATTAGGCGTAATCGTTAAAAGTAAATCTCCTTGGTCAAACCCGGTTATTTTAGTTCCCAAAAAGGACGGAACAGCTAGGTTCTGTTTGGACAGCAGAAGACTCAATGCTGTTACAAGGGCACAAATTTATCCGTTGCCAAACCTTCATCGTATTCTTGATAACTTACGGCATGCAAACTTTATTACTTCCTTAGACTTGCTTAAAGCTTTCTGGCAGATACCCTTGCACCCTTCGTCTTGTGAGAAAACTAGTTTCGTAGTTCCAGGTAGGGGTACCTTTATGTTCGTAAGACTACCCTTCGGGCTACGTAATGCTCCTAGCGAACTGCAACGCCTCGTGGACACCTTATTTGGTCCAGAATTCGAACCCAACCTTTTTGCATATCTAGATGATCTAATAATTATCTCACGTACCTTTGAAGAACATATTGAACTCCTTAAAAAGGTTTGTAATATTTTAAAGGCCGCCGGATTAACATTAAATATAGAAAAGTCGGAATTCTGTAAATCAAGACTCAAATATTTAGGTTTCGTAGTGGACAAGGAAGGTCTCCGAACAGACCCGGCAAAGATAGATACTATAAAAAATTTCCCCCGTCCTCAGAATACAAAACAGGTAAAATCATTCCTTGGGTTATGCAGTTATTATAGACGTTTTATCAACAACTTTTCAAATATTGCAGCCCCTTTAACTCACATAACTGGTGGTAAAAAGAACCTACCTAATTTTACGTGGAATGAGGAGATAGAAAAATCATTTTCCGCCTTAAAGAACGCCTTAATTTCAGCGCCGGTACTAAGCTGCCCTGATTTTAAGTTACCCTTTATAATACAATGTGACAGTTCCAATTTCGCCATCGGAGCGTGCCTTTCACAACAATTTGAGGACGCAGAACACCCCGTCGCGTATTACTCCAGAGTACTCTCAAAAACGGAGAGAAACTATAGTACAACTGAACGCGAATTATTGGCCATTCTCGACGCCGTACACAACTTTCGCTCGTACGTCGAAGGGTCAAAATTCACAGTGGTCACGGACCATTCAAGTTTAAAATGGCTTATGTCACTCGAGAATCCAACAGGTAGACTTGCCAGGTGGGGGACACGCTTGTCTCAGTTCGATTTTGACATAATTCACCGTAAAGGCTCCCTTCATGTAGTTCCAGACGTACTATCTCGTATTGAAGTTACCCAATTAAATTCATTATTTGGCACGCCTGGCTACAAAGACAAGTGGTACTCAGAGCTGTATAATAAGTGCGCCAATAACCCACAAGCTAGCCCTAATTTCTTAATACAAGGTAATAGGTTGTATAAGCATTGTAAAGCTGATTTTTCCTTACATACAGACTACGAATGGAAATTAGTATCCCCGGTAGAGGATAGACAGGCCTTAATCTCGGAATGTCATAATTCACCCACAGCAATACACCCAGGTGTGTTTAAAACCTTTAAAAAATTATCGTTAAGGAATTTCTGGCCCGGAATGTATAATGATGTAAAAAAATTAGTGTCCAATTGCAATATTTGCAAGGCTTATAAACATTCAACTAAGCCAGCCTTAGGTCATATGTCTCACCCCAAAAACGTAGATCGCCCAATGCAAAGTCTTAGCGTAGATTTGATAGGTCCCTTTCCGAAAGGTTATGACGGAAACTTTCATATCCTGAGCGTGGTAGACGTTTTTACTAAGTACTGCTGGTTATTCCCATTACGCCACGCGACGGCAAAAACCATAATAGAAGCCTTGGAATACAATATATTTTTACCAATCTCTGTACCTAGAACACTCATAGTTGATAACGGTCGCCAGTTCACTTCAGGTGCTTTTAAAGCCTTCTTGTCTCAATACGGCGTTCCTGATGTATTTTATAATTCTTTCTATACTCCTATGAACAACACGGTAGAGCGCTATAATCAAACCATCGGAACCTCGTTGGCTATTTTGGTGGGCAACGATCACCGTCAGTGGTCAAAGCACGTCAGAACGGTACAAGCAGCAATAAATAATACGGTCAACCTTACTACTGGATACACCCCGTTTTTCCTCATGCACGGCTTTGAACAGACAGTGCATGGCACGTCACATTGGCGTATCTCCCCTGGTGCTAGTCAAAATAACACACAACCAGATACGGTGGCGGATTATGCAAATAAACTACAGGAACTTGTAGCCGTGTATGACAAGGTGAGCGATTCACTCGCCGCCGCGTATAAACAAAGCGCTTTTCGTTATAACACTAGACACAAGTTGGAATCCTATAAAATCGGAGACAGAGTTTGGAGAAGAAACTTCCCTCAATCTAAGGCAGGCGTATATTTTTCAGCCAAACTAGCACCCCGTTTTGTAGAAAACAGAATAAGAGAAAAAATCTCTAGCACGGTATATGTACTAGAGGATTTAAATGGAAAAATTGTCGGTAAATTCCACATTAAAGACATAGTAAAAAAAGGTAGTGACACCCCGGTCGTTGCAACCTTATAAGTGTTTTTATTTATGTTTTTGTTGTTATTTTCTCTGATTAATCCGATTATTAGTTGAGATATAATTATTACCCCTTATGTACAACCCAAGGACGTCATGAACCCTAGTTGTTAGTACGAGGTTATAACGCATATAACTTAACCTTTGTTAGTAGAGAAGTATACAATTCCTTTCTTAGTGGATCGTCATCACAAGTGTTGACAATCCGGGACGCCGGAATGTCTCCACGTGAAGTCTTGTTATTATTATTAAAAAAAAAAAGAGGTAACTCACCTTACACTAGTGAAATTACTGATGCGATATTTAGTTCATTTATTGTAATGACTATTATTGGTAGTAATAATTTATTACTTTTCCATCCTAGTGCGTAGCCACTTAGGTTGTTTTTTTTAATTTATATATGAATATGGTTACATAAGTATATAAATTCGTCTAAGAAACACGACACGATACACTGATTGAGGGCGTAGTTCAAGGAACCCTAAATTAGGCTAGGTTTTTCATTAGAAAAAACTGCGTTAGGTATTCAGTATCCTGCCCGGGACCGAAGTAGAGACCTAATTTCTATTTTCGTGGAACAATTTGCATTCTAAAAATTACTTAATTTTAGTTGCAATGAAAGAATATGCAAGTATATTCTTTTCTTTTCGTTGGCAAGAGACGGCATAAGAAAATTCTTGTACAAGTGGTAGGTATAAAGGCACCTAGCTCTCATCATACTGGGGTAGGTCATTGAGTAGTAAGAAACATAGGAACCTGATGGTTGTAAATAACCTTGTGCATATAAAATATAAGGTCATGTATAAATGGAAATATCATTTTAATTTTAATTTTTTTTTTTGTCTTTTTTTTTTCGGGTTTTTCAATCTCTTTAATTGTCGAATTATTCTCACATGTAGGTTAAATCGTTATAGTATTGGACATCTCACACGTTGCGATATAGGAGAAATTGGGGCGGTAAAACGTTCACAATCGGGTAGTTACCCACTCCTTAACGGGGTATGTCTCAATTCTAGCATATGTTGGAGTGAATTCACGATGTAAAGGCAATGTAATAATAATATTATCACATTTTTGTTATCAGAATAGGCCCAATAGACAACATTATTCGGTTCACATAGGTTGTGGTGGTATCAAATTTTAACCTTCTTCCGCGATCATATAACAACGGTTACTCGTTGTGTGGTATTATAGAGCTGTTACAAGTCCGATAGGATGGAACTTGGGTATCGACCTAACGTGTCATTCGGCAGGTAACTATAATCCAAAGCGTGATAGGATGGCTAAACTCCCTAGAATTAGAGCAGGAAGATTGTTGGAAACGCGAATTTCCGAACAATTAAAGTATATATGATTCCGGTGTTAGGAAGAAATTCGTTACTCAATTAAAAATTTTTTTCCTCTTCTAATAACATTGTCGGTAGTATTAAATTTTCGTATTTTTTGGTAAAAATACGTGGCGTTGTTGTTATTTATTTTAATTTTTTTTTCTTTCTTCTCTCCTTACGTAGTCAAACCCTGAGAGTTTAAGTTGAGTTGAAACAAACTCGAATTGAAAGTTATTTAACAAAATTGTACTCACACACATAGAGTTTTTGGTGGGTAAACAAATGTATATTCAAGTGTTTTAATTTTGATAAATGTAATTAATTAAATTATTATATAAATATTTTGTAAACACGTAATTGATTACTTCGGTATCAATATGGTAAGCCAGCGTGTAAAGTCCTTGCCATATCAGGACGCAATTGTACGGTGTTTTGTAACTTGCTATATCACTGTATTCAAATAAGGAGTAGTACTTCTCGTAGTAAGAAGATTTAAAAGTATGCACCCAGTTGAGTAAATTAGCTCGGTAATGTCATAAAGTTATGTCATTCGGGTCTTATTGTTCTTATTAGAGAATAATGTAATTGCACTTATGGTCATTACGGTTCGTCTGGTTATTTTGGTGGGAACACCTAGAGGGTGTCCTATGTGGTTTCGTCGAACGCAAGTTCACCGTGAGGATTCCAAGGGATCTATCCGGTTGTCTATGTCGTTGCGGCAAGGGTGTATTTCTAGTACATCAAGTACAGCGCTGTACGGGTCACCGAGGGTGAGTCGAGAAAACATGAGAGGATTCATATTATGCCTGAAAATTAATATTCATGATAGGTTTTGTAGCATTACCTTACAATTATATGCGAACATGAGAGGATGGTCGTTTATGCCTGATAATTAAATGCAAACCAGACAAACCATGACAAGCTGAGAGTACGGAAATTAACATTTGGGTTAAAATTGAATTGTGAAAATAGCATAAAGTGTATAAAAACAAGTTGTATAATTTAAAAAAAAAAAAAAATTCTATTGTAAGACGCGAATATGAGTGATTTCGATCATTTCATGACATTGGTCAGCGTACAATATTCCATAACAGGAATAAAGTGAAAAAAATAAAAACAAAGTTGTATAATTTTAAGAATTCCATTGTAAGACGCGAATATGAGTGATTTCGATCATTTCATGACATTGGTCAGCGTACAATATTCCATAACAGGAATAAAGTGTATAAAAACAAAGTTGTATAATTTTAAGAATTCCATTGTAAAACGCGAATATGAGTTGGTTTCGATCATTTCATGACATTGGTCAGCGTACAATATTCCATAACAGGAATAAAGTGAAAAAAATAAAAACAAAGTTGTATAATTTTAAGAATTCCATTGTAAGACGCGAATATGAGTGATTTCGATCATTTCATGACATTGGTCAGCGTACAATATTCCATAACAGGAATAGTGTTGGAAATTTTTGTCTAATTTTAAGATTTTTACATGGTAGAGATCCTTCTCGTAAGGGTCATGTTTTCCTTATTTCTTCATGCACCTTCGTTAGCGTGTCTTGTATCGCACTAGGTACGTCATATTTTTATAATTCCTTGAGAGAGTTGGCAATCTTGTTCAGTTTTTGCTAGTTTTTTTAGCTTGGCTCACAGGTAGTTAAAATTTTGTTGGCTCTTAGGTAGGGAGTGTTTAAATCCTGGTGAAGAGGTAGCTCTGTACCTCACATTGCGGCAACCATCGCATCACATGCTGTATGGAAGGTCGTGGTCCCCTGCATCAGCCTCGCTGCCTTTTCCCTTCATTTTTCAGGGGGAGGAGGGTAGTGTTATGGGTCGCCCATAAATCGTACGAACGGACTATACAAGCGGCAGGCAGATGTGGTCACGTGCACAATACATGTTCAGTCCCGCATATTATTGCTGTCCCTCTCAGGCTAGCAGAAGACATTACCATATATGGCCACACGGCGCGAATTCCAGCCAATGGCAGAAGACATTACCTTATAGGGCACACGTTCGAGTCATCCGTCTCGCTCATCACGGGCAGAGAGCTCTGGCCACCGATCGCCGAAGCGACAGACATATTCTAGACAGCGGCGCGAGCAGTCGTACGTACTACTACGTACTGTCGGGCAGTATGCCACCCTTCGACGCGGCTAATTAAGTCTTCACCTACGATCCAAGTATGGCGCTATCACCACAGACGCCTGTATAATCCTACTGCCGCCTATTTAATACCATAACATTGGACGCGCCCGGCTTTTTAATCCGCCTACGTGCCGACGAGCCGAGTAATTCACAACTGCCGCCTACTTAATACCATGGCCGCCCAGACGCGCCCGGCTTTTAATCCGCCTACATTGCCGATAGCCGCGTAATTCACCGTTATCGCCCACCGGTTCGGTAAGCTGACCGAATCCGCCCACCATGACGCCGAGAAGCCGCCCACGCACCCCGAGCCGCCCAGTTCCTGCACATGGTCCGTGAGCTTTGGCTCCAGACCTCTCCACTTCATAGGGAAGCTGCCTGCATCCGTCCGACGCCACGTGAGATTCTAAACCCTCTTATAGTCTTTCCGAGCCTAAATTCAGTATCATTTCTAGTGCCTCACTCTCTCTAATGCTAGGCCTTAAACTGCTTACCTGGTTGCCTGTAATGTTCACCCTTGCATTATTGAATACATTTGAATTGTGACTAAACCTTGTTTCATTGGAGTCAACCATCGACAGCCTCGGAGGAGCCCTACTACCCTGAGCTGAGCCTTCCAAGCCGAGGCATATGGCCCCCGGGGGGCCTGCTTAACACTTGTCCCCCCCCCCTGGAGACCAGAAGTATAACACTGGACCCTACGTGGCTTCAGTATCACCCTGGCCCCAGGAAGTATGACAGTACATCCACGACAATACTGAGGGTATTTTCTAATCTGAAACCAAATGAAACAGAGCGGGTTGTTTCACAGGATTTGGAAAATTCACTAAATTTCAAAGTGAAAATTGAAATTATTTAATCATAATGAACATAAAATTATTTATTTTCCTTAAATCAAATGACGAAACAAAGTGAATTTGCGATTATTGAAGAAGTGTTAAATTTTAACTTGTAGCCGATCGAAAATATAACTTACTATCTAGTTTCAGGCATGCGTTGCAATGCCATATTCAAATAAATACATTGTTTCTCCCTGCATGTCCTTTCCCGTGCTTCCCCATTCCCCTCCCGCATAATTTTCCCCTCCCGCATTCCCCTTCTACCTTTCCTGCCTACCCTCACCCATCTCCCACTCCTCCGTTCCGCCAACCCCCCTCCCGTGTTAAATATATTACAATTTTTTTATTCAAATTTTCACCTAAAACAATTTTTTTATTCAATTTTAATTTTTCATACATTACAAATATTCATTTATGTATATTACATGAACAATCCATCAAATTTGGTACCTAACATGGGTGCCCATTTAATATATATCTGTAATTTTTTAAATCCAAAGACTATTCTTTTGTCAAAAAAAAAAAATTGCTGCATACTAAATTCAATTTTGTCAAACGCGCGAACTGTCAAACGTGCGAAGTTAAAATAGTCGTTAAGTTTTCCAAAATTAACCAATTTTCTGCGCAATTTTCTTTCCTTGCAAACTTCTACAAAGTATTAGAATACTTTAAAAAAAAAGATGAATGAAATAGGAAAATTCGTTCTGAAATTATGGCGTGACCAAGGGAAATTGGGATTCATTTTATGATTTTGCAGTTTTTGACAATCTCCTGCTACCAAGACTACCTTTATCTTTGCAACCTTTTATATGCAAAGGAGTTTGTACGTTACAAAAACCAACACGATGAATTATTTCGCACAAGAATGTTGGTGGGCGTTAAAAAGTTGTGGAAGTTAGCAGGAATTAATTACACCACGCCAAGCCGTCTTACTCCACCTAAACAAAGGCTTGAATTACAAAAGGGCTCTAAAAACATGCTTCCGTCACAGGGGGCTTAAATATTTATCTTACCAAAAAGGTTCGTAACTCCTATTAATTATGAAATGAATGTAAACTTCGCGCGGAAAATAATACTAGGGAAAAAATATTCGTGAAAATAGAATAAGAACAGTACATGTAGTAAGAAGTGGGGTCATATTCGGAATAACGAAACAGTTTTATCTCGTGAAAGTTTAGTTTTTGTAGACCCAGTGGAACAGACACTGCGCTTTATTATTTTGGGAGAAGTAAACGAATATTGGGTGGTTCAGATAAAAATATAACATATATATTTTTTTAAGGACCCTACATTACAACTTCACCAACATACGCGTAAACAATTATAATATGACATAACCCCACTGAGAGGCAGCCAGGGTTTTCATTGCCTCACAAACTCTGGTCCGCCAACAAAAGGATAGGATGTTCCCATAGCCGTTGTACCCAGATGATGTATAGATGGGGCCTTAAAGAGTCGGTGATGTGTGAATGCGGTGCGTTGCAGACCACCGAACAAGTGGTCAACGAATGCCAGCCCCATTCATTTCCCGGCGGGATTGATGAGGTCCACAGGGCAACGGCTGAGGCCCTAGACTGGCTATATGTCCCACTCTGATCCCCAACCATACGAAAGAAGAAGAAGAATATGTCATAACGGGATGCATATTGTATTTTCTTGATTCTGTACTTATACCTGTGATTCTGGAGTTATAATTTTACACGGAAGTGTTTTTTTTGTATGTATTATTACTTCGTGATACTATCGACACCACGAAAAACAATGTCGGATCTGCTAAAAATGAAAAAAATGTTTTTTGGCTTGTTTATTGGTTTATTTTGTTGAATTGAAAGTATTTTTTTTGCAAATTTTATATGAAATCAAATGCAAAATACCAAAACAGCACTCTGCCACAAAAACCGTACAATGTAGTAACGAAAATTTAAAAAGCTCTACTCTAAAACTGTTACATATCCCCGTAAACATTTGAAGTTTTTAAACTCTAAAAAAATATAAGTGTTATTTTCGACGATAATATCTAAACGTTTCCTACATAGAAACGCAAATTGTATGAAGTTCTCTCTATAGAAAAAAATCACAAAGTAGGCTTCGAAAATTATTATAAACGTTTTTTTCACTTATTTTAGAAGTTATATGTATGAAAAATTTCAAAATGTTTCTTTAAATGCTATTTTAGATTTTACCCAAGAGATTTTAAATTTTAAAAAAGCACGACCCGTTAAAACGAGTCGTTTTTTATTAAAAGAGAGCAAAAATGTCTTATTAAACATTTTCACAATTTTCGCTTAAATTTTATCGTTTTAAATATTAGCGCGCTCTCTCTAACATTTGTATTTACATATTATATCTCTCCATGTTCTTCTTTTTGAGCGGGTATAAGCCGTATACGGCGCCTTCAGGATCGTCGCTGTAATAGGTACTTGTTTTTAGTAGGATTTCACTGTCTTTGCCATCGGGAGAATAACCTTTACATTAATCATAAGATTTGTTCAGATTATTTCCTGAATGAGCCAGTATGTTGAAGAGCCGGAGGATGTTATACAAAAACAAAGTACGATTCTTATTTCCCTCCGCATCCATGTAAAATAATATTAGAAATGTCAGTTCTGCGCAACCTGTAGCATTTGAACCAAGTGTGGGCTCTTTTTTGTTGCCTCCGGCTTTTTCCAAGAGTGTGTTAAAAGAGTTGACTTTTCATCAGCAACCTTTACTTAAGTTTCACATCCGGAGACCTAAACTAAATCACAATATTTTTGATTAAAATGATAAATTATCTATGTATATATAAATCTAGTGTCACGGTATTTGTGATTGCACTCCTCCGAAACGGCTTGACCGCTTTTTATGATATGTTTATTTGGTAGGTATGAGAATAGGTCTTAAAGTATATTTCATACCACTAGTCAATTAGGGTGTCCCCATCCAGATTTTTTTTTCCTTTTTTTTGACATTTTTTTTTTTGTGTTTTTTTTTATTTGGCGTCAAAAAATACACATAACCCCAAATTTTCACCCTGCCATTTTTTAACCGCGATTTTTGTATTTTTGTATGAACGTTCGTATTTCAAACAGAACGAAATTATTTTATTGTTGTTGTTGAACAGATGGCGCTACGCCCGCCTCATCGAACTTTCATTTATATGGCAAAATAACGTTCGCCGGGTCACCTTGTATTAATATAAAATTCTAAAAATGTAAAAAAAAAATCTTAATGGCACCTATATTTTTAACACCCTAGGTAAACTCAGGAATCGCTGGGTAAAATTTTTCGGGTATTTCCTAAAACATACATATGTACCTACATATTATGTGTTTCCATATTCCTGATACCGACAGAATTTTTTTTGAATCGAATTTCGTTTCACCGTTGCTTAAAATGAATAATTTGATAAGCAACGATCGATTTGGGAGGTGAGTATGAGTACCGCCGCCCCGGGAACCATTTATTAGATAACCAACACCTCTGCCATAGGTCACCCCAAGTGGTTCGCTACGTTTGGTGACTTAGTGGTGGTGACCGGGTTCATGGGATGAGGTGAGGTTAATCTGGATCTTGGCAGTCGATGCATCTTGACATCTACTGCGTAGCGGGCCGGATCGGGAGAGGCCGGTTTTGGGGAGATCTTTTGACCTTTCCAGCTGGTCTCTCTCCACCACCGCAGGGGGAAGGATTGATTCATACCGTTCATTCAGTCCGTTGCTCATGTACACACTGACCTCTAGATTCCCCACCCACCCCTCATGCTTTTCCTTCCCAGAACTTCCGTCGCTTTATACCCTCCGCATAACATACTTCAAGTTTTCATAGAAAAAACTATAACTTATCCGCAATATATATCTATTATATATTCCGCAATCGCCGTGACGGAAGGACGCATTGTTTAATTATGTCGTGTAATTCATGTAATGTCATAATAAACGAGTGTCTTACGTTTATACAGAACAAGGCCGATACTCTCGATGAGATCGCCATCACGCAATTATGTATTTCTACCTTCTCGGAGGAAGACGTCAAGGAGGCAAAAACCATCCTATTTGATAAGCTTCCGGAGAAACGCACTCTGCGGAAAGGAGACGGCAGGATTAGCAGAGATCTTCAGGACATCCTGAGGGCGCTGAAGGAGACAGACCCCGACAAACTGCCTATATTCGTCGCCAGACAGCTACACAAATTGCCTCCAGTCAACTTTGACAGTGTGGACGTATCTAAACTTCTAAAGGAGCTAAATTTCATGAAAACAGAAATAATTCTTATCAAAACTGAACTCAAAGATTCGTCGGTCACTAGAAATGATGATTTAAAACAAGAATTGGCTTCACTAAGAGAACAAATAACAAAAATGCATTCCCCAAACATACAAAGTGAATTATCTGAGAACACGCAACAAAATAGCGCCAAAAACGTAGGTAATTTACAAGTTAAAAGTAAAGTAATACCGACAGAAGCGTCCTACTTATCGACCGCATCTAAGAACGCATACAGTAATGGAACTACCACACACACGAAAACTACACAAGAATGCACAGAACGAAGGAGCAGTGATCGCCGTGAACAACCGATTTCGGACTTTGAACCTAGGCCCGAAAACACAGCAAATAAACAGGGAACGCGCTATCACGGCCCGCGGTCCCAACCCCGGCCATCCGCGACTGACGAAAACGGATTCACATTAGTCACGCGGAAATTCAACCGAAATTTGAGAGGGAAGGCAACGTCAACAACATTAAAATCAGCTGACATACTCACAACGGTATACATTTCGAGGTTTACGGTGGAAACTACAGAGGAAAACATCAATGCTTACCTAGTAGAAAAGGGTCTAGAATGTACCAAGATTGAAAAAATCAAGCCTTTTCGACCTACGCCATTTAACACCTTTAAACTCACTGTTAAAGCGAGCGAGATAAAGAAATTCCTGGCAGAAGAACTTTGGCCGGAGGGAATTGCATTCCGAAAATTTATAGAACCGCGCATACCTACCAAACATCAAAATGACAAGCAATAACTTAAGAATTATATCCGTGAATTGCAGATCGGTTCGCAGCTCTGAAAAATTTATTCATGATCTCTGCGAATTACATGATATTATAGTAGTCCAAGAAACTTGGTTACTCCCTACAGATATCGACTTTCTATCTCATATTCACCCGGATTTCAATAGCTTGGGAACCTCTGCCGTGAATATCGCCGACGGGCCACTACTTGGAAGACCTCACGGTGGAGTGGGGATAATTTATAGACAAAATCTTAGGGTTACCGCAATCCCGATGAATAATTGTCGAATGGCCGGAATCGAGGTTAGTTTGATTACTGAAACCTTAAGCATTTTTACAGTTTACATGCCGACTTGTTCAACTGACAACTTCGAGGAATATTCTAACTGCCTTGCTTCCTTACAAGCAATAATTGACGATAAAGATTACATTAATACAATTATAATCGGAGACTTTAACGCCAATCCCGATTCACTTTTTGGAACGGAGCTAATATCTTTTTGTCAAGAATTTGAATATATATGTGCTGACATTGAAATTTTACCTTTGGATTCTTATACATATATCAGTGACGCACACAGCACCACCAGGTGGTTAGACCATTGTCTAGTTACGAAAAATATTCTGAAGCAAATTGTCGATATGAAAATACACTACGATATAGATTGGACAGATCACCGGCCTCTCGAGCTGACCTTACAAACGGTGGGATTGGCGAAAACGGAAGTCTTTACTTCTGCAATAAGGGATCCAGCATTATGGAATCCGAATAATATACGTGATATAGGAAAATACAACTCGTGCTCGGAAACTTTTCTCGTAAAAATCAAGCCAACATACTCATTTCCTGAGGACGGTGGTAACCCTGTACACGCCAAAATAAAATACCTCTACGAGAGTATAGTAGAAGCTCTACGAAGTAGTGCCATCTCTGTATTTACTAAGTGTACTATTCAAAAACACAAGCAAGTATGTGGGTGGAACGAACATGTAGCAAATATATACAATGAATCCAGACAAGCGATGCACACATGGATAATGAATGGGAGACCGCGCGATGGACCTGTCGCAGAGGATAGAAGGGCAAAGCGTGCTGCCTTTAAAACAGCACTCAAACTATGTCAAAAGAACTTGATTCAACTTCAGATGGATAAAATAGCAGAGGACTTAGAAAATCGGGACTTCAAAAAATTTTGGAACAAGTCTAATAAACTGTTAAACATGCGTTGCAAAATCTCGTGCAACATAAACGGTGAATCGAATCCGGAAGTAATTGCAAACATTTTTAAAGAACACTTCGCAACCACTACGCCGACTATCGACGCAAATGAAACGCATTTGACTGCTTATGATGATATCGATCCCATTGTTACAACTAACATGATAAAATCGGCCATTAGTAACATGAAATCTGGAACGTCTGCAGGGCACGACGGTTTAAGCACCGAACACTTCAAATATGCAGGGGCAGCGATTATGGAACTAATGGCAATACTATTTACCGATATCTTAAAGAGTGGCTATCTACCTAAAGACATGACAAAAACAATTATAATACCTATAATAAAATCCAAACTGACAGACATAACTTTACAGGAAAACTACAGACCGATATCCATCGCCACGGCTATCGCTCGAATATTTGAACGAGTTCTCTTGGATCAAGTCGGATCTTACATGAAAACGAACGATAATCAGATGGGCTTCAAGAGAGAGTGCTCTACGGACTCGGCTATTTTTTGCGTTAAACGGACGTTGGAATACTACAGGAAGAAGAAAACATCAACTTTTGCATGCTTTCTGGACCTAAGTAAGGCTTTTGACCGAGTTTTCCACCCCTTATTATGGAAAAAACTAAAGGAAAGAGGTATACCTTGGAAAGTGGTAAAAATTCTCGAAATATGGCACCGTCAACAGGAAAACCTTGTAAAGTGGAAAGATGGATTTTCTGAACCCTATTTCCTGAAAAGCGGGGTCAGACAGGGAGGATGCATGTCCCCAGTACTGTTTAACATATACATGGATGAACTAACCCACAGGTTAAACAATGCTGGAGTGGGCTGCCACATCGGAGGTCAATGTATCAACAATATGAGCTACGCAGATGATATGGTCCTGATGGCACCTTCAATAAGGGGATTGCGAATCCTCCTAAAGATCTGTGAAGAATTCGCACACGAAACCAACATGATCTATAATGCGAAAAAAACAGCACTGTTGGTCATAAAATACGGGGAAGGCCCAAAAAATATTCCCCCCGCCTTTTTGAACGGCGAACTTCTGAAAACAGTAGAATCCACCAAATATCTAGGACATATCATCAACAATACATTAACAGATGACGAAGATATTGACAGGCAGAGGCGTGTACTGAGCATAAAATGCAACATGCTCAGTAGAAGATTTCGACTCTGCAGTCCACGGGTGAAAAGGACGCTCTTCTTAGCCTTCTGCACCACCCTGTACACATGCGAGCTTTGGGCAAACTTCAAAAAAAGAACCATGGAAAGGCTTCGTGTACAATATAATAATGCTTACCGTCTGATGTTTGGACTCCCCAGGCACTGCAGTGCCTCCTCAATGTTTACAGAAGGACGAGTTCCAGGATTTAAAGCTCTATTAAGGACCAGGATTGCAGGACTGAGGGAAAGGATAAACTACTCCAGAAATATTCTCATCATAGAATCCCGTCTGTCTTCAGGTTCGAGCATCGAAGAACACTGGAGAAAGACACTGGCTCCCACAATAAGAGCTCAGTAAAAGATTGAGAATTAAAAGATCTATGAATCCTTATTATTATCTAATAATATTACTTCTTTTATTTTATTTTTATCTTTCTAAATTCAATCTTACTATATTATTGTCACTTTCCTATTTTTCTTTGCCTTCGATTTATATTTTTAATCTATTTTATTATTTTTTAGCCTTGACTCTGTTTCATCTTAACTCTTATTTATTTATAATTATCTATGATCTTATTACATGCTGTACCTATACTCTGTATGGGATGTGTGGGATTGCACTCTCCTCCCCACATCCTGGAATAAAGACCTTTATTATTATTATTATTATATAGGCCCTGAGTGAAAATATTTTCTTCGGGACCTCCTGTGTGGAGTTTTTTTTAAATCAAAGTGCAATAATTCCGGAAACGAATTAAAAAATGTATAGAACTGATAATTATAATAAACTAGCTGGTACCCGGCATGCGTTGCAATGCCATTCAAAGAATTTTTTTTTTAGAGAAAGACAAATATTCCCAGGTTACGAATAACCCGACAATATTTGAAAATCTCCTACTACCACCACAGAAAGCCGAAAACGTTGCTCGAATCGTGATGGAGGACTTGGCCAGCCGAGGATTCGAACACGGAACGCCTGGGTGGGACCCAAACGCGATGCCCACTCAACCACTGACCAACAATAAATTGATTCACCCTGCATTCTCCCACCTTCTCCGCCTTCCCCCTCCCTCGTCTCTTCCCTCTCCGCGAACCCTACCTTCCCCCTGCCTTTCCTCTTTGCCGCTAATATACATTAAATACACATATTTTCATTTATACAAATTTCATTACGCCTGAGCTTACTATTACATACAGCCTATGTTACTCGCTGATAATGTAGCTTTCTATTGGTGAAAGAATTTTTCAAATTGGTTCAGTAGTTTCGGAGCCTATTCAATGCAAAGAAACAATCAAATCTATCCTCTTTATTATAGTATGTTAGATAAACAATACAAAGTGTTAAATTAATGCCGGAACACTACCCTGATGCAGAATGGAAATACAAGGTATGATTATTTTTTGTGGAACGAACGGTATTTTAAATTCTCGCGGAGGTCTGGTCGGAGAGCTTCATTCTGCAGAAGAGGTATGAAAGAAAAATGACGAATGCCTGGAATCTCAACTCCTGTAAACGACTTTTTTTTAAATGACTGTCGCTGACATTAACATAATTAAATTGTGCTTCCAAAGTGCGGTCATACCCAGACAAATTTCCACTAAAACAACCCAGACAAACAAACATGAAACCAGGTATTCACAAAACTTTAGAGCTCCTAAAAACAAAAATAAAAATAAGATTATAAAACGGTTCTATGATAACTCAACAAAGTGACATTTAAACACTTCTTTGAAAAATCATTAAAGGTGATGAAAAATATTGTAAAATTCTAATACTATTTAACCAAATTGTTTTTTTATCACTTTATGACTTTTTAAAGAAGTGATGAAGTTGTACATTGTTGAGTTGCCCGGTCATCGTATAAAACATGCACTGTATTGCCCTTGTGAAAGACCACCATAAGTGGAGGTGTTTGAGTCCCACAGACTCCGGTCAGTTAGGCATAGCTGGGACTCTTGTGTGTGTTTTTTTTTATATGAATACCGCACACGAGTCCCAACTGCTCCCGTCTGAAGCCAGTGAGACTATCGCATTCCCAATTGGGGTATGTTGTGAGGCTGAAGGTAGTGGGGAGGGGAAGGAGATAGGGAAGAGGAAGGTGGGGAAGTACCTGGCTATTCGGATCTGGTCATTAAACACGGCTAATGCCATTTCAAGCAACTTTTCATTTCAGAATGGTGGTCTTACACCAGGGCGATACTGAAAGTATCTTCCACTCTGGAACGTGCCGCAAATATACTATATGTTATTTTAAATGAATAAATTGTGGAATAACACAAATTAATCAAATAAAATTTATTTGCCACGCCGTGATTCGATCCCGCGACCTTCGGTGTGCGATTCAAGCGCCTTGCCACTGGACTACGCCGGCCGTGGTGGTATTAAATTAACATTAAAAACGGATGTCTTTAAAAATGAATATTAGTTATTTTTACATTAGCTCCACACAGGAGGCCCTGAAAAGAAAAAATCCCTCTGGGCCTATGTCTTTTTAGGGTAAGGAAGGAGAGTGAGTTCTGGGAAGGAAAAAGGTATGAGAGGTGGGTAAGAATCTGCGGATCAGTATGTCCAGGAGTAACGGACGAATATATCCATCACTACCACTGCGGTGCAAGGCGATGTTCCCAGACAGCCCTGCTGCAGAGGTCAAGAGATCTTCCTCAACCAGTCTCTCCCGATCCGGCCTTTCTCAAGGAGAAACCTCACCCCGTAAATCCGGCCACTCCTGCTAAGACACCTAACGTAGGGAACCACTTGGGGTGACCTATGATAGAGATGTTGGTTATCCAATAAATGGTTCCTGGAGTAGCAGTACCCACACCCGCATTCCAAAGTTTACTTATTTTTAAGTAAAACTTCTTTACGCACGCTTGACTTGGGGAGTAAGCTGGTAAATGCATGACGAGAGCGTTACAAAAAGTATGATCGGGCGAGGCGAACGGAAGTTGAGAGGGAGATATAAGTTAGTGAAGATAGAAAGAGAGAGAGTTACGTTTCTTATTTACTGTAGGGGCAAGAGAGAGAGGTGCGAGCACACATTTTCTTTCTCTCTTTCTCTCATAGCCAGTTACGTTTCGTATATCGTATTTCTGTATCACACTGTAGGAGCAAGATAGAGCAGTGCGCTAATATTTTCTTTCTCTCTTCCTATATAGTGAAGTTTTACTTCAGTCGTGTGGTCTAAAGCACACTCGTTTTTTTTTAGCAAAGATCTCAAGTATTTCAAATTCAATTTCGAAAGTTTAAAATAGTTGCAAAATCCCGTGAAATCAAGTTCAGCTATATTTAGATTGTTGAATAACTAAGCTAGACTTGACCTTTCAAACTTATATTCAAAAAACATCTTGTCTGACCCTTTGAATAATGGTCAGGGATTGCCGAGCTGAACAGAATAATAGTACACATTATATTTCTGAACACGCTTCTTTATTTCAGCATAAATCTAACTAGTTTCATTCAGAACCTAACCTTCTTCAAGGTAACAGAGTGTTATGGTTGCCCATAATTCATACGAACATACTATACAAGCGGCAGGTTGCCCATAAATGCTACGAACGAACTATACAAGCGGCAGAGTTGCCCATAAATGCTACGAACGGACTATACAAGCGGCAGGCAGCTGTGTGTCACGTGCTCAGTACATGTACATTCTCGCGTGATTATTGCTGTCCCTCTCAGGCTGGCAGAAGACATTACCATATATGGCTACACGGCGCGAAATCCAGCCAATGGCAGAAGACATTACCTTATAGGGCACGCGTTCGAGTCTTCCGTCTCGCTCATCACGGACAGAGAACTCCGGCCACCGTTCACCGAAGCAACAGACATATTTCGGACAACGGCGCGAGCGGTCGTACGCACTACTACGTACTGTCGGGCAGTATGCCACCCTTTGACGCGGCTAATTAAGTCTTCACTTACGATCCCAATATGGCGCTACCACCACAGACGCCTGTATAATCCTACTGCCGCCTACCATAGCCGCCCTGGCCGCGCACGGTTTTTAATCCGCCTACTTAATACCATGGCCGCCCAGACGCGCACGGCTTTTAATCCGCCTACATTGCCGATAGCCGCTTAATTCACCGTTATCACCCCCCGGTTCGGTAAGCTGACCGAATCCGCCCACCATGACGCCGAGAAGCCGCCCACGCACCCCGAGCCGCCTCGTTCCTGCACCCGATCTATGAGCTTTGCTCTAGATCTCTCCACTTCGTAGGAAGCTGCCTGCATCCGTACGACGCCACGTGAGATTTTAAACCCTCTTATAGTATTTCCGAGCCTAAATTCAGTAGTATTTCTAGTGCCTCTCTCTCTCTCTTATGCTAGGCCTTAAACAGCTTACCTGGTTGCCTGTAATGTTCACCCTTGCATTATTGAATACATTTGAATTGTGCCTAAACCTTGTTTCATTGGAGTCAACCATCGACAGCCTCGGAGGAGCCCTACGACCCTGAGCTGAGCCTTCCAAGCCGAGGCATATGGCCCCCGGGGGGCCTGCTTAACACTTGTCCCCCCCCGGGAGGGACATATTTCTGGAGACCAGAAGTATAACACTGGACCCTACGTGGCTTCAGTATCACCCTGGCCCCAGGAAGTATGACACTGGCTTTCAACGTGGGGACCAGTAGTATGACACTGGCGCGCCAACTGGGCCGAAGTCTTGTCGATTGTTGTCTCCCTAGAAACATAATTATGTAATCTTAGCTATAAATATTTTATATTTGTGCTCCCATCAACAACGGTAGTTCTGTGTGAATTATTCTAAACGTCGCGAGTCCGTCGGCTAGTGCTATTCGAGTGTTAGGTATTTTAAACATCGCTTACTACCGTAGCATTCATTCCCACGCTATTACGTTTCTATCGTGGCATCTTAGCTATAAATATTTTATATTTGTGCTCCCATCAACAACGGTAGTTCTGTGTGAATTATTCTAAACGTCGCGAGTCCGTCGGCTAGTGCTATTCGAGTGTTAGGTATTTTAAACATCGCTTATTACCGTAACGTCTTACGCTATTACGTTCTATCGCGGCAGTCAGAGTTGTTCGTCATTCGCGCGGAATTTTTTTTAATTGAGTAATGAATCTCGTTATTTTAAATTCTCCGAGTGGCTGCTGTGTAAGTTGCGTTATTTCTTCCTTGAAGAGCAGTGGTTGTTTCCAATAAAAGGAATTAACTACTGTCGGATTGTGCTCGTTCACATCCGTTCCCCTGTAATAGGAAGTTGTAAATGCGACTGCCAGCAACTGCTCTCGTCTTATATTATTCGTCCGAAATTTTTTTTGCTTTGTTCATTATAATAACGCAAAATCATGGAGGCCACCATACCAATAATGGATAGAATATTAAATTTCGAGAAAGCAAACGCGTCGGTAATAAGAAAAATGTTAATGGATAGAGGCATAGTCCCCAAAAGGGCTTTGTTGTCTTTACGGAAACAATGTGTTGAGTTTAACGAATCCCGGAAGTTGAATTATAAAATAAACGTTAAACGAAAAGTTCAATAAATAATGAGTACAAGTTATAAAGTTAAGTTTTCGTTTCTCTCAATAGGTAGTTTTAAATCACAAAATGGAAAACGACGTTACATAATGTTATAAAAGAGAAATTTTAAAGCAACAAATTATAAATTTTCAAAACAGAATAAGTTAATATAGAGAGCTTCCCTTGTAATATTAGTTAAAGCCACAATTGTTATTTTTCTTCATGGAAGTTTTAATTTATTGTTAATACATTAGAATAAATTAGAATTGTAATTTTGATTGTTGATTGATCTAGGAACAGAGTAGCTAACTGGTATTGGATTAATGAACAGTTCAGGACAGATGTAGATTAATAACATAAATTTTAGAAGAAAAAAGGAATAAACAAATTCAGTCAAAAGTTTTTTTAAGAAACAAAAGTTTAGGTACAGATCGGTTAAAAATAGTAAAGTTCTTAGAAGTTTAATGTTGTTTCGTTTGAAAATCATGAGTGTCATGAACCCACGGTTAGAGATCGTACATCATTGAATTAATACTCCATATTACACAAATTAGAAAACACAATATTGTTAAAGTAATAAACGTTCGGGAAAGGAAACAAACTTGTATATAAAAATGTATATAAACAAGGCAACGTGTATATAAAATGTATATAAACAAGGCAACGTGTATATCAATGTATATAATTGGCTAAGTGTTTTTTTTGGTTAGTTTAAGTTCTTAAAATCTATCTGAATTGCTTTCGTACTAAAGTGGTAGTAAATTAAATAAATTAGTGAAAAACAGTAGAACATCATTTAAAGAATAAATTCCAAACTACAAGGTATATGTTACTAGATACTTGATTTTTCGAATGGTTATCTAAGGAAGGTTTAATAATAAAATTTTGTATATGCTATAGGTATTTACCATAGAGACAGTATTGGAACATGTTTTGTTTTTTAATCGGGACTATCCCACTCTAAATAGTAGTATGCGGATAATAAAATAAACTATCGTGGGTAAAGACACTTCAGAGGAAACAAGTGAATAGCATCATATGTTCAAATTACCGTTTTAAATAAAAAATAACGAAGAATTTTTAAAGTGAAATCCTTGTCAAATTTAACAGAATAATCTCTCGAACAAAGAACATTTAAATGTTTAGCTTCAATTAAGTTTTTTTTTCATAAGAATGTAGGAATGATTTCGGCAACAAATTTACATGAATGTAATAACAGTATAATGGAATGCAGGTTAGAAAAGATAAAATAGGTTTTTTTTGAAAACATCTGTGGAAAATTATTAAAACATAGAATTAAAAAGCAAACTACGACAGTTAAATCGAGATTGTCATTTAATAACAAAAGCAAATAATGAATAGAATCCAATTGATAATGTCTTACTTGTAATGAAGGAAAGGGTTATAAAATTATAAGAAATTGTCTTCTTCATTTTTTTTCTCGTATTCATAAATATGTCAACGTGATCGTTGTTAGGAAATTATATCATATTAGATATTGAGTTAATAGACTCAAGAAATGTACTACGGTTACATAGGTACCCGCGTATACAATTCTGGTTTCGGACCGTTATAGGAATGCCTTCCTCAGAATTAGGGCAAGAAGTAGTGGGATTGTTAAGATGTGAAATCTTGAACAAAAAAAAAAAGAAATTTGTGATATAGGAAAGAATTGGAATTAGAGAATTAACCCCTCAAGTAAGCTTTAGGTAATTGTAAATTCGTATAGTTTTGACATAGCTAATTTAGAAAAATGTCATGGCGCCCTTTAAAGTTAAATACAATGGAATTTTTTTTTTAAAACAAAATGATAGTAATGTAAACAATAGATAAAAAAGTTATGAACAGGAAAGTTGAGTTTAAACTGAGACTTATAGTGAAAATTTATTAGTAAAAAAAGTTATCATCGGATAATATTGTTAAATTAAGAGTAAATAAATAATAGACATGGAATTTTTTTAAAAAAAAAAAGGAATTTTCAAATAATCAGTCAAACAAGTAAAAGTTTTAAATTTTGAAAGTTGTAGTAAGAAGCAACGTCGTTAGCAATTCAATTATGATTCGAATTTATTTTTTTTTTTTTTAAATATGTATATAAATTGTTAGCTTATAACATGTAATGTTAAAATATAAACACACGAATTGAATACTTAGGTATTTGAGCGACTTAGTCAGTGTGTATTGCGCATCGTATTGCGGTGTTATAAAATCTGTGTTGTTAAAATTTGGAAACGATTCCTGTTAAAATTAAAGTAACCTTTAAAGAGAAATTTTATAGAAATTGTAGTAACATAAATATTTAAATAATTAATGAAGTTCTGTTTTTTTGGATATTGTGTTATTTTTATGTGTTGTTTTTTGCCGAAGCACAGGCATTTGAGGAAGGTGATTTCTCATTTGTGTTGGTGAACTAAGGCAAGGTTACTGTTCTCTGAACGTAACGGTGTGGCCACACGGAGATAGACGTTTGCAAACGTATCTCTTGAAAACACGAGAGGATTATAGTATAGCCTGATAATTATACGACGCTATAGGAGAGATCCTTATAATATGCCAAACGCTATAGGAGGTATCCTTATAATATGACCGACGCTATAGGAGGCGTATCCTGAGAATTACACGGAGAGGAAAACAGAAAAACAGAACAGAGTATGGAAATTAGTCCATCAGTAGGAAAAGAAATTGGTTACGAATTATAATAACACAGTAAATTTAAACACGAGGTGCATGTATTGTATTGTCCTCTACATAAGGTTGTAAAATGCGAATATGTATCAGTTTCATTGATTACATGACTTAGTCAGCATTATTGTCCATCATTGGATGACCTTAATAAAAAATTGTAAATTTATTCACGAGGTACATGTATTGTATTGTCCTTTATATAATAACCCAAGGACGTCATGAACCCTAGTGGTTAGTACGAGGTTATAACGCATATAACTTAACCTTTGTTATTAGAGAAGTATACAATTCCTTTCTTAATGGATCGTCATCACAAGTGTTGACAATCCGGGACGCCGGTATGTCTGCACGTGAAGACTTGTGTTATTATTGTTATTATTATAAAAAAAAGAGGTAACTCACCTTACACTAGTGAAATTACTGATGCGATATTTAGTTCATTTATTGTAATGACTATTATTGGTAGTAATAATTTATTACTTTCTCCTAGTGCGTAGCCACTTAGGTTGTTTTTTTTAAAAAAAAAAAAAAATGTTTTTTAAATTTATATATGAATGTGGTTACATAAGTATATAAATTCGTCTAAGAAACACGACACGATACACTGATTGAGGGCGTAGTTCAAGGAACCCTAAATTAGGCTAGGTTTTTCATTAGAAAAAACTGCGTTAGGTATTCAGTATCCTGCCCGGGACCGAAGTAGAGACCTAATTTCTATTTTCGTGGAACAATTTGCATTCTAAAAAGTACTTAATTTTAGTTGCAATGAAAGAATATGCAAGCATATTCTTTTCTTTTCGTTGACAAGAGACGGCATAAGAAAATTCTTGTACAAGTGGTAGGTATAAAGGCACCTAGTTCTCATACTGGGATAGGTCATTGGGTAGTAAGAAACTTAGGAACCTTATGGTTGTAAATAACCTTGTGTATATATTAATATAAGGTCATGTATAAATGGAAATATCATTTCAATTATAATTTTTTTTTATTTTTTGTCCTTTTTTTTTTCGGGTTTTTCAATCTCTTTCATTGTCGAATTATTCTCACATGTAGGTTAAATCGTTATGGTATTGGACATCTCACACGTTGCGATATAGGAGAAATTGGGGCGGTAAAACGTTCACAATCGGGTAGTTACCCACTCCTTAACGGGGTATGTCTCAATTCTAGCGTATGTTGGAGTGAATTCACGATGAAAAGGCAATGTAATAATAATATTACCACATTTTTGTTATCAGAATAGGCCCAATAGACAACACTATTCGGTTCACATAGGTTGTGGTGGTATCGAATTTTAACCTTCTTCCGCGATCATATAACAACGGTTACTCGTTGTGTGGTATTATAGAGCTGTTACAAGTCCGATAGGATGGAACTTGGGTATCGACCTAACGTGTCATTCGGCAGGTAAACTATAATCCAAAGCGTGATAGGATGGCTAAACTCCTTAGAATTAGAGCAGAAGGATTGTTGGAAACGCGAATTTCCGAACAATGGAAGTATATATGATTCCGGTGTTAGGAAGAAATTCGTTACTCAAAAAAAAAAAAATTTTTTCCTCTTCTAATAACATTGTCGGTAGTATTAAATTTTCGTATTTTTTGGTAAAAATACGTGGCGTTGTTGTTATTTATTTTAATTTTTTTTTTTCTTCTCTCCTTACGTAGTCAAACCCTGAGAGTTTAAGTTGAGTTGAAACAAACTCGAATTGAAAGTTATTTAACAAAATTGTACTCACACACATAGAGTTTTTGGTGGGTAAACAAATGTATATTCAAGTGTTTTAATTATGATAAATGTAATTAATTAAATTACTATATAAATATTTTGTAAACACGTAATTGATTACTTCGGTATCAATATGGTAAGCCAGCGTGTAAAGTCCTTGCCATATCAGGACGCAATTGTACGGTGTTTTGTAACTTGCTATATCACTGTATTCAAATAAGGAGTAGTACTTCTCGTAGTAAGAAGATTTAAGAGTATGCACCCAGTTGAGTAAATTAGCTCGGTAATGTCATAAAGTTATGTCATTCGGGTCGTATTGTTCTTATTAGAGAATAATGTAATTGCACTTATGGTCAGTACGGTTCGTCTGGTTATTTTGGTGGGAACACCTAGAGGGTGTCCTATGTGGTTTCGTCGAACGCAAGTTCACCGTGAGGATTCCAAGGGATCTATCCGGTTGTCTATGTCGTTGCGGCAAGGGTATATTTCTAGTATACCAAGTACAGCGCTGTACGGGTCACCGAGGGTGAGTCGAGAAAACATGAGAGGATTCATATTATGCCTGAAAATTAATATTCATGATAGGTTTTGTAGCATTACCTTACAATTATATGCGAACATGAGAGGATGGTCGTTTATGCCTGATAATTAAATGCAAACCAGACAAACCATGACAAGCTGAGAGTGCGGGAAACTAACATTTGGGTTAAAATTGAATTGTGAAAATAGCATATAGTGTATAAAAACAAAGTTGTATAATTTTAAGAATTCTATTGTAAGACGCGAATATGAGTGATTTCGATCATTTCATGACATTGGTCAGCGTACAATATTCCATAACAGGAATAAAGTGTATAAAAACAAAGTTGTATAATTTTAAGAATTCTATTGTAAAACGCGAATATGAGTGATTTCGATCATTTCATGACATTGGTCAGCGTACAATATTCCATAACAGGAATAGGGTTGGAAATTTTTTGTCTAATTTTAAGATTTTTACATGGTAGTAATCCTTCTCGGAAGGGTCATGTTTTCTTTATTTCTTCATGCACCTTCGTTAGCGTGTCTTGTATCGCACTAGGTACGTCACATTTTTTTAATTTCTTGAGAGAGTTGGCAACCTTGTTCAGTTTATTGCTAGTTTTTTAGCTTGGCTCACAGGTAGTTAAAATTTTGTTGGCTCTTAGGTAGGGAGTGTTTAAATCCTGGTGAAGAGGTAGCTCTGTACCTCACATTGTGGCAATCATCGCATCACATGCTGTATGGAAGGTCGTGGTCCCCTGCATCAGCCTCGCTGCCTTTTCCCTTCATTTTTCAGGGGGAGGAGGGTAGTGTTATGGTTGCCCATAATTCATACGAACATACTATACAAGCGGCAGGTTGCCCATAAATGCTACGAACGAACTATACAAGCGGCAGAGTTGCCCATAAATGCTACGAACGGACTATACAAGCGGCAGGCAGCTGTGTGTCACGTGCTCAGTACATGTACATTCTCGCGTGATTATTGCTGTCCCTCTCAGGCTGGCAGAAGACATTACCATATATGGCTACACGGCGCGAAATCCAGCCAATGGCAGAAGACATTACCTTATAGGGCACGCGTTCGAGTCTTCCGTCTCGCTCATCACGGACAGAGAACTCCGGCCACCGTTCACCGAAGCAACAGACATATTTCGGACAACGGCGCGAGCGGTCGTACGCACTACTACGTACTGTCGGGCAGTATGCCACCCTTTGACGCGGCTAATTAAGTCTTCACTTACGATCCCAATATGGCGCTACCACCACAGACGCCTGTATAATCCTACTGCCGCCTACCATAGCCGCCCTGGCCGCGCACGGTTTTTAATCCGCCTACTTAATACCATGGCCGCCCAGACGCGCACGGCTTTTAATCCGCCTACATTGCCGATAGCCGCTTAATTCACCGTTATCACCCCCCGGTTCGGTAAGCTGACCGAATCCGCCCACCATGACGCCGAGAAGCCGCCCACGCACCCCGAGCCGCCTCGTTCCTGCACCCGATCTATGAGCTTTGCTCTAGATCTCTCCACTTCGTAGGAAGCTGCCTGCATCCGTACGACGCCACGTGAGATTTTAAACCCTCTTATAGTATTTCCGAGCCTAAATTCAGTAGTATTTCTAGTGCCTCTCTCTCTCTCTTATGCTAGGCCTTAAACAGCTTACCTGGTTGCCTGTAATGTTCACCCTTGCATTATTGAATACATTTGAATTGTGCCTAAACCTTGTTTCATTGGAGTCAACCATCGACAGCCTCGGAGGAGCCCTACGACCCTGAGCTGAGCCTTCCAAGCCGAGGCATATGGCCCCCGGGGGGCCTGCTTAACACTTGTCCCCCCCCGGGAGGGACATATTTCTGGAGACCAGAAGTATAACACTGGACCCTACGTGGCTTCAGTATCACCCTGGCCCCAGGAAGTATGACAAGAGAAGTAACTAATTTGCTGAATATTTATATTCTACCAAAGGTTTACCAACAAAACGACCTTGAACGTGGTGATAGAGCGTGATGAAAGATCTAATCCATAATTGACTTAGCGTGGCGAAGTTCTCTTTCGACCCGACCACTTTGCGTTTAGTGTGTCCTTTTTTTACGTTGGAGGATAGCCCTCACAGAAGGCCCTGAAAACAATAATTAAACTTAAAAAATAAGAACAGCCAGTGATATATATTAAACATTATTAAAAAGAGCTTGCAAATTTGAAATTCGAACTAGAAAAAATGCAAGGAGGGTTTAAAACAATAACCACCTGCCAGCGTGAATCCGAAGGGGTTTTGCGGGATTCGTGAAAATAGCGTCTAAAATCATCAATCGTAAAGATCTTAATTAAATCGAATTTTAAGTCTTAAAATATTGAATTAATTTTTTAATAATATATTTTATCACCTCTTCTTGATTTTTATTCTTTTGTGCAGCTAGTTATATATTATTATAATTTATTAATAAAGTTTGGTGCCTAATCTATGAATAATACCTGAAAACTGAAAAATACGCATTTTTTACAACTTTTCAGGATTAAAAACCGCCAGCACCGTAAGGGGCCATCAATAAATTATCTCGCACCTAAAGGGGTGGGGGAATGGAGTAGAGAAGTGTGACAAGTGGTTTGGGGGGTCATCAGCTCTGTGAGGTCACAAATTTTGAACTAATGTTTTGATTATTTTTAGGTGTAAAATTGCAAAATATGTGACCTTAAACAAAGGGGAAGGGGTCTCACAAATGTGACGATGTGTGACAGGGACGTGGGACGGTCAATAGATCATGAAATTATTAATCCCGATATTTTTTCATTCTTAAAAATCATTGAAATAAGCACTATTCATGGCACACCACTGACAGGCAAGCGGTTGGTTTTATCGGTGTATATTTTTATTGTTACTAAGTTTTATAACGGTGTTACTATTATACCTATTTTATTCTCCTTTGGTGAGAATTTGACTTATAATCTAATCAATTAAGCTATTCCAACAAATTAAATTCAGAGAAATTGAATTACTTAGTTATTCGGCTGGCGAATTACGCTGCACAAATTGTTTCGAATTTTTATTCTCGACAGACTCGAAATTACGTTAAGCCTTGCTTCGGAGAGCGTTTTCGAGCAAACTTATCTAATTACACCGAACTGAACCAGATAAACAAAGAGTAGTCGACGGGCAACACAAATAATGAGACTCCGGTAAACATAAATCACTTAACATAACTACGTCATATTATTATTATCGTCTCGAAGTTCTAGTGGTTTTGTTACAGGGAATGTACACTGTACTGTATACCGAAGAAACTCACTCAAGTTTTCATTTTTTTTTTTTTTTTTTTTTTTTTTTATTAGTGACTATTTAGTTACAGGTTTGATAACAATTACAAGATATGATGATATATATAAATATTTAATCCGTTTGTTCTTAGTCCTCCTCACTAGGTGGTCCTGTGCTGAGGCGGACTGGTAGATTTCTTTGATTTTCCGTTATTTAGTTTCTATGATGTTTTTAATACATTCTCTAGTATGTCTGCATTAATTTCTTTCACCCATGTTTTGATTTTTTCCTTAAACTTATTTATCTTTTCTATCTTTTTCAGACTTGGAGGAAGGATGTTGTATAGTTTAGTTGCAAGATATATGTGGTTTCTTTGGCCAAAACTTGTCTTGAATTTTGGAACATCTCGTATATCCTTTTTTGAGGCTCTTGTGTCATGTATCCGAGTTTCATTAGGAGATTTTCTGTTTTTAAAATGATGTATAAGAATATTCTTGGCATATATTTGTTTTAAATTAAGAACGTCAAAACACTTAAAAATATCTTTTGAGGGGGTTCTGATGGGTAATTTTAGTATGGTTTTTATAATGCTCTTCTGAGCAATATCTAAGTGGTTAATATGATTGGCTGTAGCAGATCCCCATACTAGAATTCCGTACTCAAGACGGGAATGACATAAGGCATAAAAAACTTTTTTTATGTCTTTCCTAGGTAGTATGTTTCTTAGGTTTTTGAAGAAATACACAAGTCTCGTGAGCTTTTTAGTGATTCCATTTATGTGTATGTCCCATCTAAGGTTTTCGTCTATTTCCACTCCTAGATATTTAATACTTTTTGCCTTTGTTATAATAGGGCAAGAGCAATGTGACTTATTGTTTTGACACTCGTGCAATTTGAGAGTGTATTCTTTACCCGGTTGACCTCTTGAGTTTATTGAAAAGGCTAGATAATTAGTTTTAATTACATTGAGCGTAAGAGAGTTCATCCGAAGCCAATTTTGAAGTACAGTTAGTCCATGTTCAGCCTCTTTATAAGTGTCCATCCAGTCCTTTTCGTGGAATAACATAACAGTATCATCAGCAAAACTAATTATTTTTCCATTGATGGGAAGTTTGGTAATTTCATTTATGTAGAAGAGAAATAAGATTGGTCCCAAGACACTTCCTTGAGGGACGCCGTAGTTTATTGGAAGAGGATTGCTTTTTTGTTGGCCTATTTGTACTTGTTGTTTTCGTCCTGTGAAGTACTTCATCAGTAAATTTAGTGGAGTGCCAGATATGCCAATTTTTTTAAGTTTTGTGAGAAGAATTTTATGATATATTGTGTCAAAGGTTTTTTTTAGGTCTATAAAAACAGCCAGACATTTTTTTCCATCGTCTAATATATTCATATTTGTATGTAATTGTTTGGCGTTTGACGTTTTTGAATGTTAATTCATAGGAAACACCTCTAGTGTTGCATGCGTACTTCGATTTTTTATTGATTGCATGTCAATATCGTTTCAGCTGTCAACAGTGAAAACGTTCTCGAAATATCGATATAAAATCATCGAAAGCTATATATAAGCAACCGATCCAATATTTTTAATTTGTCGATTTCTCTGTGCTAGACCTCATGGAATATCTATGCAACAATTTGAGTTACAACAATAGCTGCATTTATAAAAAAAAAATTACATTAGCTCCACGGAGGCTCCGAGGAAAATTATTTCTCGCAGATCATGTGTCATCTTTCGGGATGCTGTGTGAGGGTCTTTTTGAAGGAGTGGAAGTTCCTGGAAGGGAAAATTTATGATGAATGGTTAGGAATCTGGGGGTCAATACATCCCTCCCACTAAGGTGCAAGGCGATGGGTCGAGAGAGTCCGACCAGAGAGATCAAAAGATCAAAGAGTAGGTGTAGGTAAGTTCTAAACAAACCTCACCCCATGAGCCATGGCACCCTTGCTAAGTCACCAATATATAGCAAACCACTTGGGGCGACCCATGGCAATATTGGTTATCCAATAAATGAAATCCCGGGGAGGCGATACCCATATCAGTCTCCACTCGTTAATACATAGTTTACAATTCAAAAACCAGTGTATCATTTTGAAATAAGTTCTTGTTTACTATTTGGATTTGCAACTTCATTAAAATACAATTAGACGATAATGGGATAAAAATTATTGGATTATCCATTTCCATCGGAATAGCAGAAACGTTATTGAATTATTACACATATTCGTTGTATTTAAAAATGGTGGAAGTAATTGGCATACGTGGTTATTGTTTTAATTAAGATCGGCGTGACTGAATTTGTTCCATTGCGAAGCGAAAAGAGTGATGACCATTCAGTTTTTCAATAAAAAGAAACGATTCGTAAATGTTTGAATAGTTTTTTTTTATGTGAATACGGCACAATAGTCCCAACTGCTCCCAACTGGAGTCAGTGAGACTATAGCATCCCCAATTGGGGTATATTGTAAAGGCTGGAGGAAGTGGAGAGGTGTAGGAGAAAGTTTTCCGAAACGTGAGCAGGCCAGATACTGTTATCCGTGTGAGAAACCTAGATTTCAGCCTTTATATCTTCAAAAGCACGCCCTTTAGTTAAAAAAATAATACCCTTATCCCCTAGGGGGATAGAGATCTACCACACCATATAACTCCCTTGATCGTACGGGAATCGTTTCTGAGTTTTTGCGAACCGCACGTTTTTTTGGACTCTCTTTTATAATATATATTGATTATTGAGGTACCTACTTCAATTTAATAGGTGAAATGGAATTTTTTGTTGTATTTTATGCCCAACTGGGCTTAAACATAGATTATAAGAACTGGAGTCGCAAATATATTGACTGAGAATCAATAAGCTTTTATCCATGATTTTTTTAATAAACTTTTGTATACAGTTTTTTTACAGGTTTTTTGAATACCACACTAGGCACATGCCCGTATTATGGGTAGTAGAAATCAACTCTGTCTCCATAATAATAATAATAATTGGACAATTTGTAGAGCGCCGTTTTTGTGAATAATCACCTCAAGGCGCCATGAACCTTAAATCTCTTGATCAACGCCGAGATATCAGAGACCTAGTTAATACTCTGTAAGCATTGATATATATACATCTCTATGTCTTTAAGATATTTCACAATTTTATTGGTAGCCCATAATAATAATAATTCATTGTTTTTTGTTACAGATCATATTTCCTTTTTTGCTTTCAGCAGTTTGAATTTGAATAAAATCAATTCCTCAAAGATATTATTGATATCCATTCTAAGTTTAATACAAACTTTGGAAATCTTAATATATAAAACAAAGTCGGGTTAGTTACACTATTTATAACTCGAGAACGGCTGGGCCGATTGTGATTTGTTGGATTTGTCTCCGCCCCGGATAACATAATAACTATTAAAACTTAAAACATCACAAAAATTAACTTAAAAAAATTGTTATTAAGAAAATTCTCTTCCCCGTACATTTTGTATGGAACGAATTCTCATATTTTGAAAGAGCTGAGGGAATTTTGTGATAAGTACCTATAATATTGAGTAGTGAGTGAGTTCCAAAAATTTAAAAGCATCAATTTTCAAAGTGCTGATTGTAACATATAATGCTGCCTATCTTTCTTACACACTAAATGTCAATAGTCGAAAATGAGACAAACGGTGAACGTATGTCTTCAACCATCCAAAGGAAAGATACAATAATTATAATAAAAATCCGCCACACGTATAAAGAAAATGAAAAGGATTTTTTTTTACATCAGCTCGCACATGAGGCCCCAAAGAAAATTATTTTCCTCAGGACCTATGTCATCTTAGGGGATGCCTAGTGGAGGGTCTTTTTAAGGAAGGGAAGGATAGGAAGTTCTGGGAAGGAAAAAGGTATAAAGGGTGGGTAGGAATCTGGGGTCAGTGTGTCCGGTAATGACGGACGTATGAATCCATCCCTCCAACTGCGGTGTAAGGCGATGGGTTGAGAGAGTCCAGCTGGAATGGTCAAAAGGCCTCCCTCAACCAGTCTCTCTTGATCCGGTCCGCCAAGCAGCGGGTGGGCAGATACATCCGCCGCCAAGACCCGGGAAAACGTCATTCCATGAACCCGTGCACCCCTGCTAAATCACCAACGTAGCGAACCATTTGCGGTGACCTATGGGTGACGTATGAGAGAGGTGTTGGTTATCCAATAAATGGTTCCCGGGGCGGTGGCTCCCATACCCGCCTCCCAAATTCCACTTATAAATCCGTATACAATGCCATCTTTGATACTGACAAAAACAAAACAGGGACAGTTGCGCATTGATGATTGTTTTATTGTAGAATTTTTAGCTTAATAAAAAAACTAAATTTTAATTCAACAGTTATTGATTCTGAGGCGGTACGAAGTTTGTCGGGTCAGCTAGTATTTAATAAAATACTTTTTGTTGATTTAAATAAGACGATGAACTTTATGAGAGCTGTTTTTAGTACATACATTGTTGTGTATTTTTCTTTTTCTAATGTGGTCTCAAATTTCGATGTCGTTATTTTATTGGTCATGACATAAATATTGATAACACTGTTATTCATGAATTTATAAAGACTCTCTATAATGCTTTTAAAAAAATTTTTTTTTTGCTAATAACTAAAATAAAATAATTGAGATACTATCTGACAAATTCAGAACTTAATACGATAGACTTATAGTTAAGTTACCACTAATGACTAATGATTTTAAATAGATGAATCACACATCTCCGTCTTAGAACATGTTATTTACGTCACTCGCATTCACACTCTTCTCTTATTATAATTATTAATATTCCGTAGATTTCTGGGACATCCCTGACTTCTTTTATTCACTAGCGTCAAATATTTTAGACGGATACTCCATTCTGGATTTTCTACTGCGTTTGTTAACAAATCCATATGCCCAAATCACAAATATTGCAAAGCACTTCAGGACTGCAATGATAAGTGTATTAGTTCCATAATATATTGCCAAACAGTATAATGAATACCTGTAGGACCCGACATTAAATTTGTGGTGTATAATGAGTCTCCTTATAAACTTCACACTGGATTCCTCGGGTAAGTATATTAGATTTCTCCGCAAGTTGCAATGAGATTACTTCTTCGTGCCTCGGAACCAGCTCGCGTGTGTGTGAAACTTGATGAAAGAGGTGCGTTCGATGGCGCTTGCTTCGCAAAAGCTTAGAGATTTATAAGAAAACTTCCACCTCTTCTGAACTCGACGTTAAGTACGAAATGATATTATGCAAAATCAGAATAAGTACTTAACACAGTTTATGTCGTAAATTTTGTCGCAAAACTATTTCTTGTTTATTGGCGAAATCAGAAGAGATTTTTCGATAAACCTTTTTTTGTTATTTCGACGCTGTTTAGTATTTTTTGACTAATTCACTGTTTCATTAGTTCTCTACTCAAAAGTATTTTAAAACCCTCATTTTTAGTTCAGATGTGATGATGAATAGAGAGAAAGAGCTCAACTGTGTAATAACATACTGATCACGTATGAAACTAAAATATAAACTGAAATCTTCGCAAAGTAGTTGTCATATTATTTTAATTAAATAGTCGACCCAAAGCACAACCTTGCGGAACCCCGTCCCCCCGACAAAGTCCACCTCTTATTACAAACGAAAGCCCCAGCGCGTATTTCCGTCTGTAAAACCTTTCACGGTAGTTCATGTCTATGATTCCATTAATTACCTTTGCAAATGTTGGTTCTCTGGGTTGGGTAGATACCTGTATATTTCACGGTTACTTGCAGATACGGTTAATGATGTATGGTGAACATGGTCGTATTTCTGATTTTATAAAAAAGGAACATGTTTGCGGTCCAACTTTGGATCTAAATCGCTCCAATAGCTAAGGATTTTGCAAGGCAAAAATGGTTGTTTAGCATTTGAAAACATTACACCCCTCGAAATAAATAAAACAGAGGATCGGCGAAATACGGTGATAGTATTTTTCTAAGTCTTATCAAAACCGTACCTGCGGTAATTGCTATGATTTTATAATGATTCGATCCCGTGACCTTCGAATTGCGAGTTATGTGTATCTAAACTGTGGTAAGTAATGTCAGTTCTCTTCAGGAGTATGTCAGAGAATAGAAAGAATTTCAAAATATTTTTTATATAAATCACAGTTTTATTCAGAGATTGATAAAATTTTGAACCCTTGACTTTCGAAACAGAGGAAGGAGATGCGATGAGATTTTGAAAAACTCTGCGTAAAGTGCGGGCAACGCTGGGGACATCAGCTAGAACTATTGTAATCGAAAAATTTGCATTTCAAAAATCCACACTTATGAATTCATTTAAAATTTTTCAGATAAATAAAAAATTTGACATCAAGAATCTAGGAATAATTATTGGTTTTTATAAAGCCACTTAAATAGATTTTTTAAATATACAGTATTTAGGTGGGTACGTAACTTATGCCACGCTTATCCTCAAAAGGTTAAAAATGTATATCTATTATAACTTGTACCATACCTATATTGCGCAAACAAAATATTTCTCATTAACACTTTTAATTATTTGAACAAACTTTATATAATTACCACAAAGTTGGGGTTTTACCTCGGGTTTAATTTGAGTGCTAAGAGTTGAAAGGAAAAAATACGTGAATTTAAAATGTACGCTGAAGTAGTCATGCTTTTAGAGTGTAAACAAAATGTAGATAGGTGTATGAAGGACAACCGCACCGGACCAAGTGTATGCACGTTGAAACCAAAAAGCCGGACTAGTACGTGTAGTTTGCATGGCTTTTATCTTTGACAGAATTAGCCGTTCAGAAAATAGAAAAAACTAAAATTTAAGCTTTGAGCTTTTTTAACAGTGTTTTGGGTGGAATTTTTGTGATGCGCTTTCGTTATAAAAGGGGTCGAAATCCGAGTCAAAGGTTGTATCAAAAATCATAAAAAACGGTTGTTTAAACATATTATTAGCTGTCGACCGGTTGGTAAATAAGTGGACAAAGGCCTCGGGTTCACACCCAGGCTTCGAACGTTGTGGGTCATCTTCTCTATTGACCAAGTCCGAAACGTTGGCTAAAGAAGGCATAATCTAGAATCTAGACATAGGCATAACCCCAAACATAAATCACGATAGTATGAATGTATATAGTTATAGATTGAGGTTTTTCATAATCCGTCTCTCTAGGCTAGCCTGTGCCGAGCTTCCTCTTCATGCTTAAGCTTTTCGATTCCAGCCATGGAAAAAGATCTCCATCAAAAGGTAAATCAATATTTCAAATTGTCGAAATTCAGCAAAAATAATGGTTGCCGAATTTTTGGCGGCTTTGAATAATTTCATCGCATAATTTTCCTTTATATATTTGATCACTAAGAAATGATACATAATTCTAACTTTCAGGGAATTGTATCTAATAATATCAGATTTCAAGTAGCTTACGGAAGTGGCTTAATAAAGGTAGAATTACAAAGAAACCGAAAACCAAGAATGTAATCAAAGTGTCGAGTTCACCTTTGATTTCCCGACCTTTCTTTTATATCTCGGAAAGTAAAATCATCATCGTACTAAGTTCTCAAAAGGGTTCCAAGGGATCAGAAAAGAGAAAAAACCATAGTATATTTTGTATATTCGTCTATCTATATGAATATGTATAACCACGAAGTGATTGTTATCTGTAAAAATTTAGTAATCATATGTACTATTTTATTTATAACATGATATTCATGGCAATTCACCACGCCATTAAATAAAATCTTAGAAATAAATAAATGTGCTTTAAACTAATGTTAAACTAAATTAAAAAAGAGCTGTTGGAAAATTAGGTGGAAAAGATATACTTAATAAAATAGAATGTGAAGTGAGTCCATCTAGAAGTCAACAAGTTAGTTATAAAAATAATTTAAAATAAAACAATAACTTGAAAACACCACCTTTATACAAATAAAAGTGGTGTTTACAAAGTTATTGTTTTATTTTAAATTATAATGTCACATCATAAAGTATCTGCTTCATATGAAGAAATAAAAGTAATTCAAATTAATAAAATACTTTGTTTTTACCACTTTTATTGTTTATAAAAACCGACAACGCTCACTTCTTCAGGGTCTTAATAATACTAATTTTAAATATTTTTTAAATAATAGACATAGACAATGGTGTCAATGAAAATTAATAGACATAGCCAATGGTAACAATGAAAAGATGAGAATGGGTAGGAGACGAGAGGCAATATGGAACAATAATTTACAAAGGAGATAAGTTTAATATTGGGTCATTTAAAAACAATTTTCTATTATTAATAATATTCATATTCGCATTCACACTCTTTTTTATCTCTAAAATTTCTAGTTTATCCAACTGAATGCCATTGACACGCCATTAATTATATTCCACTGTTGAAGTTAAAGGTGTGACTAGTTTCCAACAAATGGTAAGCTTACTCCGAGAAACTGTATTGTTTAAAGATTTTATATATGTTCTTTAATACTTATTTCGAAGTTTCTCGAAGTTTTACCTACATATATAAAAGAACCACAATCATTACACTTCAATTGATAGATTCCACATTTTTTTCATTTTTGAATCTCTATCTTTGTTTTTTACTATGTAATTTTTAAGTTTGTTATTTTCAAAATACAGGAAAAATTTCATTAGGTACATTTTGTATTAAGGAATTAGAAATTAATTATTAAAAAACATAATTTTCCTGCATTTTTTCTCTTCCTTATCCTTTTGTACAGGATAAATGTGTGATTTAAGAAATTTATTATTTTATTTTTTATTAAGAATGTTTTCAATTAAAATGGTATTATATCCATTATTGATTGCAGTTTGTTTAATAATATTGAGTTCTTTTGAAAAATTATTAAGAGATAGGGGTACATAAACATTAAAAATTATAAAGAGATAGGAGTAAAAGTGGCTATACATGGAAGTAAAGAAAAATAAAAGGAAAAACGATACAGTCTACACAATACTCGGTGCCTTTCTTGTACAAGCGCAATTGATAGGCGTTAATAATACCTAACAACTAACACAGCGTCCTTGTGTTTTTACAAGCGCCAGGCGCCGCCGTTTGGCTCAGGGCCGGCCCTGACAATAATACTAAATAAATAAGTTGTATGGTAAAGCCTTGTACGTCGTACGACACAATGACGAATAGGGTGATCCTAGACCTAGACGAATAAAATCCGATACAAACGTAGTGAACATATTTAGAAAAAGATGTACATGTGGTTCAGAGATGCAGAGTAAATAAAAGGAAAAGGCTTATCTAGATAAATTTCGGCAAACAAGTGGAGGAAGAAGTCGGCTGCGTCCCAGACAGAAATGGTATTAAATTATTGTATTTTATTTTGAATTGCAAACAAAAATAAGCATTGGAAATGAAATGAAAAAAAATTCCATATTAGTGGCACACAAAAACCGGAAAAAGGCTTTTAATTAAGTTTCTTCAAAGTCTTATGCACAATACGATTATTAGCGAACTATTTAACAATGCTTGATTTCAAAAATATTTTATTACTGTCGTATCCAAGATCGCATCACTATGGGCCGGTATATCATATCAGTCTTTGCTAAGGACGACATTCGTCGCTCAATTTAAACCAGCCAAATCGTCCGCTTAAGCCATGGTAAGCCACAGAAGAGTTCCTTTGCTAGACGCTGTGGCGCTATTGGCAGTAACACATCTGTCATCTGTCAGATTTCACATTGCTTCGATTTCGATCTGCTACGTACGGACGCAATAAATTACATTGGAGGAATAAATTTACCTATCAGCATGGAATTCGAACTTTCTTCGAGTGATGACGATTTAGACATCGTTAATTTCGTCGAACGTCGATGTTTGACGTTTGATTGTTTGATAATAACCATAGAGTCCAAAGTTCCATTCCGTCAAAGCCGAGCTTTAGACCAACTGGTATACCGGCCCTATATGCCATACGCTGGGTAAACAAGTGATAAAAAAAAAACTCCAAGCAAGATAAAGTTTCCATTAGGAGGGATTAACCAGATAAAATTGAAAATATGTCAATTATAAATTAAATTTTAGCCGTTTTGACTCTTTTCCACAAAAAAAGTATAAATTGATTTCGAAAGATTGTTCTTTAATCTGGTAAAGTTATGTTTTAAATTATGAGAAAATATGCTTATTTTTAGCATAATAACCTTGTAAAGTGGAAAGATGGATTTTCAGAACCTTATTTCCTAAAGAGTGGCGTCAGACAGGGAGGATGCATGTCCCCGATGTAGTTCGACCTGTACATGGACGAACTCACCGACAGGTTAAACAATACAAGGGTAGGTTGCCAAATCGGAGGACAGTGTCTGAACAACATCAGTTATGCGGACGGCATGGTCTTGATGGCACCATCTATAAGGGGCCTACGTATTCTTCTGAAGATCTGCAAAAAGTTTGCTGAAGAAACAAACATGCTATGTAACCCCACTAAAACGGCTCTACTGGTCATAAGACATGGACAAGGACCAAAGAATATTCCTCCAGCTACCCTGACCGGTGTGAACCTGCAGTTGACTGAAGTAATTAAATACCTTGGACACATAATCACCAGTAATCTGATGGACGATGATGACGTCGATAGGCAAAGAAGAGCTCTCAGCGTAAAAGCAAACATGTTCAGCAGAAGATTCCCCCTTTGCAGTACCGCTGTAAAAAGGACGCTATTCCTTTCCTTCTGCGCAACGCTGTACACGTGCGAACTCTGGGCAAACTACAAGAAGAGTAGTATAGAAAGACTTCGAGTTCAGTACAACAACGCCTTCCGCATAATATTTGGTCTCCCCAGATATTGCAGCGCTTCCCGGATGTTCACGGAGGGGCGAGTTCCCGGCTATGCAGCCCTTTGAAACACACTTATTTAAATATGTGTAAATATAATCTGTACCTTCCCACCGGTGTAGTTTCAAATACCTATACATTTTAATAAATTCTTAGTTTAGTTATTATTTATATTGTCCTGATGAAACCTTTTGCGAAAAGGGACCACAATTTGAATCGTTTATAATTAAGGGGATAAAATAATATAACAATGTTTGTTTTTATTCAAAAATTTCGACTTGTTACTAGAAATAGAATCTTTGGACAAACTTCACGACAAGTGGTGAAACTTGGCTTTGGAGGTCTTTACAGGTGGATATATTATTAATCACGTACATTTGAAATGCTGCATTTGTAAAATTTTAATTGTTCAGGAGAACGAAAATAATGTTTTCAATACACGGTTTAGCATTCGTTTTATGCCTAATAAATCATTCAATCACTACTACTTTTGTGCATTTTTATATATATAATAAGCTTTGAATCAAGGTTACTTAAAAATAAATATTTTTCCTATTCTGCATCACAATGTTGGTAGGTATGTTATATGTGTATGTTGTTGGTACGCTAACGCTTTTATGGTTAAATTATTTGTAGTTGTAACTAATCTGCGGAACTAATCTCCTGCTGACGAGCTACTTAAAGTAGCTTAGCGGGTAAGAAATTCCAATTGTATGCAATTTTTTATACAATAATAAAAAAAAACTTCAATGCTCAACAGAATGACGTATTACCCAAAGGACTTAATTATTAATACATGTACAAAAAGTTGTAAAAGGTAAAGAGATTTTGGAAGAACGAAATAAACATGAGGTATTATTATTTATCCTATGAAATTGACAGACAGGAGGACGTGAAAAGGGAGTGATATTATTGACAAAGTAATAAGATTAAGCAATAAAATCTTTTGGCAAGTAAAAATAACAAACAAAACTTTATTTTTCATGCCAGTTTTACCGTTTTGTTATGATTTGTTTCGCCCACGTATTTTTATTTTACTGTTTCATTTAGTTGACATAAATATATCAGATAATATTATCTGAGGCCTTGTTTATTTTTATACCATCCAGTAAAAACTTAAAAAATATTTACTTTCATATCGTTTAGATTGTTTAGAATGTTATTTGTTTCTTACGACAGCTTAGGCCAGTTTAGTAATACCAACTTAATTATCGATAGCAAAACAATCAGATTGAAAAGCCAATTCGTATTATTTTATAACATATCCAAAATTTACTATGCTTATATTTTATAGGAATCAA
Organism: Limnephilus lunatus; assembly: GCA_917563855.2. Classification (NCBI taxonomy): domain Eukaryota; kingdom Metazoa; phylum Arthropoda; class Insecta; order Trichoptera; family Limnephilidae; genus Limnephilus; species Limnephilus lunatus. Next base: position 58,386,296 of record OU830599.1, read on the forward strand.
ATTAAAAATTGTCGGCAAAATAATATTATGCTATCAAACAAAAAATCCCATTTGATCATAATATTTAGTTATCCGTGGAAATGCCAAAGTACAACGTACATAGAAATTTACACGTGCGTGGTTAGAAGTTCGACAGATTCGTGGTTAGTTATTTATTGGAAAGCAGAAAATTAAAAAATTAAATTGAAAATTCAGCAAAAGCCTCTGCCAAAAATTGTTGTGTATGTTAGTCACATGAAGTGATTACATTAAAAAAAATTAGAAAATGCATCGCCTCACAGGGGTATATCGAGTTGAAAAGTATTTAAATTCGATTAAAAATATTAGTTTTTCCTCTAAACCCGACCTATTAAAGATTAGCTTCGTAAACAATTTTGATTAATAAAATCATTTATTTTGGTTCTAATGCAAGTAAAAGGGTTTGGCGGTGAAATTAAGCGAACGATTTTCTCGTTATTGATTTTAATGATACATATTATGATGAATGACCGGTCAGTGGTTGAGTGGGCATAGCGCTTGGGTCCCACCCGGGCGTCGCATGTTCGATTCGAATCCTCCATCACAACACAAGCAACATTTTCGGCTTTCTGTGGTGGTTGTAGGAGATTTTCAAACATTGTTGGGTTATTCGTAATCCGGGAATGTTGGTCTTTCTTTAAAAAAAAAAACCATAAAAAAACAAAAAAAAATATAAATTCATTTTAATAGATTAAAAATTTATTCCATAAATTTTACGTAGTAATATATCAAGATTACTATCGGTGTTCATTCGCAATGTAAATTTTGGATCTTCTGTAAAATTAACAATATCTGCTTCTGAAAAGCAATGATCCTGAGGCAATATCTGACCGGTCAGTGGTTGAGTGGGCATAGCGCTTGGGTCCCACCCGAGCGTCGCGTGTTCGATTCTACGGCTGGCTAAGTCCTCCATCACAACACAAGCAACATTTTCGGCTTTCTGTGGTGGTAGTAGGAGATTTTCAAATATTGTTGGGTTATTCGTAACCCGGGAATGTTTGTCTTTCTTTCAAAAAAAATTATGAAAAAAAATTATTAAATATTTTTCTATAAATTTTTTCGACTTCATAATTCCTACAATTACCTATAAAATCCCGTAAATTTTTGCGGGTCTGCGATAGGTAATAATAATATTGTTTTTGTGAAAAGAAGTCATACGCCATAACATTTGTTGTACGGGCCAAAGAATAAAGATGAGCCCGAGAAATACGTTGTGGGCGTGTTTAGTGGGCCAAAAGTATGGCTTCTCTGGTCTTAAATTTCATATTTAGAAATTCGCTCTCTTGTGAGCGAATTGAGCATTGTTGGGTTATTCGTAACCCGGGAATGTTTGTCTTTCTTTAAAAAAAATAAAATATATATATATATTGCTTTTCTATTGACATACTGTCGAATGAATCGTTTCCTAAAAAAATAGTACCAAACAAATTAAACCTTCTCGCAGAAATTCTATATTAATTCATTTTGCAATGCGAGTCCCCACTCAAAAACAAAAACGTAATTCAATATCAATCATTCTACGGTAGCAATCAAAATCATGAATTCACCTTCCCCGCAATAGAATAACATTAAACAATATTCTCATAGGCCTCTTCTCCCCTGACGATCGTCTACATGTTTTTCAGCTTATTTCGTACAGCTTTTCACAGCTCCGTAAATAAGTCATTTAATCCAACTTTAGTTTTTTCTACTTCTTGACACATTTACCGAACACTTTTTAGAAACCCTAACTCTACTTTGGAATTCATACTTTGTTAAGTTCGTAAATCCAGGGAACCTCTGATCTTTTTCCTTCTGATTTCTCTCCTCCCAACGCATCAAATTGTCGTTCTTCATTACCACCAAGTAAAAAGGCAAATATTTCTCTCACTGCCAATTAAATAGTTAGAAGTTGGTATATTTGCTGTTTTTGCTTAGTGGTGCCCGAAATAAGAGACGTGCGGATCGTATTTTCCTGATTTATGCCCAGTGGCGCTTCGAACGGATTGATTTATTGGCCGTTTATTTCCGAACATTTATTTCCCTCTTAAAAAGAAGACGAAGAAATTGTAATACCTAGGAACACGTACGCTACTGTACTTAATATTATAATATATGAACATACCTTGAAAGTTTAAAGATAACTTATTCCTTCTGGTTCTTACTAAAAATGTTTTTTTTAAATAACATAAAAAAATGTGTATGTCGAACATATTAGGCACGCCACAAGTGTTTTTTTAATGAACGTTCTTTAACGACAACCTAAGCTATTTTATTAAAATACCAACCCTTGAAAAAAATTTGACAACACTCATACCTGGCCGTGACAATGCCTTCCATTAATAACCCATGACAATAAGCTATATTACAATATTACATTATTATATTAAGACTTTAATATATATAACATTATAATAATATCTTACTGGCCGTGACAATGTCTTCCATTAATAATCTATGACAATAAGAAATAATATTGTAATATATATTAAGACATTATTATAATGTTATATATAATAATGTTTTAATTTAATTAAATATAACAATGGTTTTACTCGTAAAGTTAAAAATAAAAATTATAATTATTCATCCTAGACTTGCTGAAAACTCAATAGATGTCGCATATTAAAAATAAAAATCATAAAAATTATCCAGACACTCCCTAGATAGTATTTAGTTTGGGTTTGAACCTTGCAATCATACCTACATAAACATAGCAGCCAATAAAATATGCGTTAAGAAAAATGGAGATAATGTTGTTAGTCGAAGTATGATACAGTTAAAAATTACCGAATCGGATAGACACACCTTAGCTTAGTGGTCAGAGCTGTTGCCCGGAAAGCGAAAAATCCTGGGTTCGAGTCCCAGGGGTGCCAATATTTTTTTCTGATTTTTCTGTCTCCAGATTTTCGATTGAGTTTCGCTAATATTGTCATCATTTAATTAAATATTACAATTTAAGGTTTTACTCATAAATTTAAAAATAAATATAATTATCTATTGAAATTGCCAGGGAATCACGAATTCACAAACTGCAAAAATGATGGCCTCACCACCAGAAATATGATTTGAATATGATCATTGGAGGTTATCCACCACTTACCCGCCTTGGTATAAGTAACAGATGGTTATTCATTCAAGGCTCTCGCAAGATTCTAATTTGTTTGAAAGAACGAGTCTACATTTATGTTTGCACGAATCTAGACCTCCAGTGTCCCTGCATACGGTATTAGGAAGCAGTATGCAAGTGCTTACATAATATATAAAATGCGAATAATATAAAGCAAGTCAGGGATAAACTAATTTAAAAAAAGATAACAGATAAACACAAAAGGCGGCTGCTCGCAGGGTAATGGCATCTTGCGTATTGTTGGGGTTTCAACATGTACCCGCAAAGCGGAAGGGAAGGAAAAATTTGGGGATTGCCGACTTACCCGCAGATTTTCTCCCTTCGCTTATCTAATTTTGATCCGCTGGTTCTTCCTTTTTTTTTTGTTTTCACAAAACATTTATTATAGTAATATTTTGCACACAGCACGGCTGTAATATTTCCACACAAAACATTCACTTATGAGTTTCACTTTAAAATGTTCGGTACAAGAGCTCCGTATTCAACATATGTGTTGACAGGACAGTGGATAATTTGTAACTAAACTGTCTGGTCGGCATGGGTAGGTATGATTTGTGGGTAGGTGGTTAGGATTGGTAGGTAGAAATTAAAAGTTGGAAAAAATAAAGGTAAATGAGCAATGCTAGGCACCAACATTTCCGCCCACCTAATTTGATCGAATTAACCAAATCGAATTAAATTACAAAGAATCCCCATGGAGGGTACAACAAAAAAAAAAAATATATATATATATAAAGCAAGATAAATTGTTCATGCACGCTGTATCTATACTGCTTCGAAGATACTTTCAAAAAAAAAATCAAATAAAATAATAATGAATGTGTCGGGAGTACGGTTCCCGCAGAAAACAAAAAAAAAAAGAATATTTTGAAAAATAATGAAAATTTGTAAAGACACCTCGGGTCTATGATGTGAGTAGGATACTAACGAGAATTCGAGTATAGGCATCCAAAAAAAATAAAATAATAAATAAAATAAAATTAACGAAAATTGAAATGGAATAGGCATTTCCCTTTTATACATACTGAATAATTACTAATACTAGCTTTATTCTACCGGTAACGGACACAGTTTTATCACTGGTCGAACCAACGAACCAGTTTGAGTCTTAACCGTAGCTACTCTAACTATCCCATCCTTACCGGGATGAACATGGATAATTCGTCCTAACAACCACTTCATAGGTGGAAGACGATCGTCCTTTATTAACACTAATTGCCCTATCTTCATGTTAGGATTAATTTTGCACCACTTTGATCGTTGTTGAAGCGTATTTAAGTATTCTAAATGCCAACGTTTCCAGAAATGTTGTGACATTTTTTGGAGATGTTGCCACCTACTTAATCGATTAGACGCGGTGTCAAGAAAGTCATATTCAGGCAACCCCAATAAGAATCCACCGATTAAAAAATGACCTGGGGTGAGTCCATTTAATTCTTCAGGGTCTGAGCTCATTGAACACAAAGGGCGGGAGTTGAGGATGGCCTCAATTCTGGTAAGAACTGTCGCAAATTCTTCGTAAGTTAGAACGGTCTCACCTATTACCCGCTTTAAATGGTATTTCACAGACTTTATCCCAGCTTCAAATAGACCTCCAAAATGCGGACTAGACAGAGGGTTAAACGACCAAATAATGCCACTTTGAGTTAAGTGATTAGATATAACATCATGATGTGATGCCAAGAATTTATTTATGTCGAGTAGGTACCGATTTGTACCTATGAATTTGGTAGCGTTGTCGCTCATAATTTCTGAGCATAACCCTCGACGATCCGTAAACCGGCTAAGGGCTGCAATAAAGGCTTCAGAAGATAAATCAGACACAGCTTCCAAATGAACTGCCTTCGTTGCCATACATACAAATAAACACAAATAACCCTTTGACGTTTTAGCTCCCCTCCGTTTATGATCTTTCAAAGTGAAAGGACCTCCGAAATCAATTCCGACTCGAGAAAAGACACGGCTCTGTTGCACTCGAGAGGGTGGTAAATCAGCCATCAATGGAGGTGGTAACGTTGAAGATTTCATCTTATGGCAAACAATGCATTTTGAAAGTTGCGAACGAATTTTATTTCGTGCCGCTACTATCCAAAACTTATGCTGAATTGTGAATTGAAGGCTTCGCGGGCCAATATGAAAATATAGTTTATGATAATAATCTATAACTAAATAAGCTAAATGACTGTTTTTCGGTAATAAGATCGGAAATTTATTTTCGTAAGACAGATCGGAGTACTTGAGTCGACCGCCCACCCTGATAATACCGTGGCTATCAAGAAACGGTTTCAAATTTAGAATTTGCGTTGAACATGGAACGTTATTTCGCATGTTACATATATCGACAGAAAAATACGTTTCCTGTTCGAGAAGTATAATTTTCAAAAGCGAGTCATTTAATTCGCGAGAGCTAAGATAAGTAGAGTTTGTATTACCTGTACCAGGAAGTTTGCGACAATTATTAACGAAACGCATTATCCAAGCGACGACGCGTTGCAATTTATTGAATGAAGAATATTTACTAATAATTGAATTAGGTACGATTTGAGATGATACAAAGGTTTTAAGGTTGCCAGTTTTGATTTCTGGTACCTCTTCGATAGATTGATTGGACACACCTGAACACGGCCAGTGTGCCACTGGTTGACTAAGCCACTTTGGTCCCGTAAACCACAATGGGTGTGAGATAATGTCTGCTGGAAAAAGACCCCTTGAACCTGAATCGGCGCAATTTTCCTCTGAGACAACATGTTTCCAAATAGCATTTGGTGTATTTTCCAGTATTTGGACAACGCGATTTCCGACAAATGTTTTCAACAAATAGGGCGGCGTTTTTAGCCAAGCTAGTACAATAGTCGAATCTGTAAATAGAAAAACGTTTTCTATTTGTTCGGTAAATTTTACAAATGACATAATATACTGTATAAGTTTTGTGAGGAGTACAGCTCCGCACAATTCTAATCGTGGAATTGACAAAGTTTTCAAAGGAGCGACCTTCGATTTCCCCATTAAAATGTGAGTGGTATTATTACTACGCTCTAATAAATACACCACTGCAGCATAACCTAACTCTGAGGCATCACAGAATCCTATGAGGACCAGACGGCTTGTGCCCACTGTGTTATAATATCTTGGGAGATTTACTGTTCGAAGTAATGAAAGCTGAGTTACAAATTTACTCCACATATTACGAATATGTGGTGGAACTTCACAATCGTCCCAATCAACCCTTAACTTCCATAATTCCTTTAATAGACATTTAGCAAAAAATGTCACTGGGGTGATGATCCCAAGTGGATCGAATAAACGAGCTACCGTTGACAAAATAGTTCTTTTTGTGCATAACTCGTTTCTAGGTATGTTTACCTTGTAGGTAAAATTATCAGTCATCTGATTCCACTGAATGCCTAATATGGGATCCCTCTTAAAACGAATTTCTAAGTTGTTCAATCGTGATTCGGCAAGTTTGAATGAATTCTGTGCTGGCATAGTTTCAGATTTTATTAACAACGGGACAACATACCTCCCGTCACTTTCTCGATAGTGTTTTGAAGCATAAATTGTTTCGGCTAATTCGTCTTCCGGATTAGTCAACATTGAAGGCGTTTCTTCAATTTCCCAAAATTTCCTAAGATCATCGCTCAAGGAATTTGTCCCAACAAACAATGACAAAGGCGTTTGACATGCTGAATTATCTAATTTTCCCATTATAATGTAACCGAAAATGCTATTCACTGCACAAGGATATCCACGAATTATTTCATGTCTACCATTAAATATATCCAAGTATATGTCAGCACCTAACAAAATGTCTATTGGGCCTGATTTGTCGTAAGATTCATCAGCTAATTTTAAATTACTAAATTGTGACGTCACACTCAATGGTAAATCATATGACGGAAGATTAGAAGTGATTTCCGTAATCACAATAGTTTGACATTGAAAAATAGGCCCCTTTTTATTTTTAGGTTTTATAAAACATTTTGTTGTGCCATAACAAGAATTTATACTACAATTACCTAAACCGTTAAGTGGAATTCGATTTGCTTTTATTGACAAACCGAGACGCTTGGCGCATCTTTCTGTAATTAAAGATACCTGACTACCACTGTCTATAACCGCACGGACAGGTAGATACTCATTATTTTTGCTACGAACTTCAAGTTGAATTGTACCCAGTAATATAGTAGATACGCACGGTGCATTTTGTAAAACTGTCGCTGCTAGGGTTGTTCCCACATTATTTAAGTCGTTATTACCCGATGGTTCGGCGGCCATATGCAACATTGAATGGTGTTTTTTATTACAAAACTGGCATGTAAACTTTGAAACACAATCTTTAATATGGTGCTGTTTCAAACAATTGAAACAACGGTTTAAAATTTTAATTTTGTCCCTCCTCTGAAGGGGACTTAATGACGTAAAAGTTGCACATTTATAAAGAAAATGTGAACCTTGACATAACGGACAACGAATGTTATTATCCTTATTTGCCGTTAACAACGTTTTCAATGAACCTTTTTTCTCTTTTGTCGTAGGTGGAGATGACATCTCCAACATGCGTGATTGATTTCTAAGAAACCCGAAAATTGAATCTGACCCTGGAATCTCCTCGTCAGCTAATTTGGATTCAAACTGTCGTTTTGTTGTCGGATCCATTGCTCTTATTATAATGTGACCCACGAATTTATCAAGGATATTTTCTACTTTCATCGCATTTATCGCGGCGTAATTCTCCTGAAAATTACTTAGTATACGCACTACACCTGCCGCTGACTCGGTTTGTAGGCATTTGAAATTAAGAATTTCATCAACGTAATGCGTAAAAAGCATTCTAGAATTTTGATATTGATTTACCAGAATATTCCAGGCTATGTCATAGTTTTCTTCAATAAGAGGCAATGATTTTATCAGTCCTAGTGCTGGCCCTGTAATTACCGATAAGAGGTAATGAAATTTTTCTACATTTGTGTACGCATTATTATTGTGTATAATACTTTTAAATAAAGAATGAAATGTACACCAATTTTTAATTTCACTGTCAAAAGTAGGTAACTTTATTATTGGAGCACGAACCGTTGAATTATTTGGCGTTTTAACAATTGAATTTTCTAAACTACTACTGATAGCGTTTTTCGTTTTCAATATATCAAAATACCATTCATCTACTTGAATAGCAATCACTCCTAAATCAGACATTTCTTTCACTTTGTCTAACTCCAATAATTGTTCTTCAATCTCCTTTTGAATCCATTCAAATTCCTGTAACCACTCTTTTATCTTTTCACATCTAGCCAGAAATGTATCTTTTTTCTTTGTATCATCGTAAATGTTAGCTATAAGCTCATGTGTTACACGAATTCTCGAAACTATCCGGTCACATCGGTTTTTTAACAAAACTGCTTTTTTCTCCGCCATTGTTACGACAAAAAAAAAATATTTTTGTGAAGAATTGAATTATGTTCACTTTAAAGAATATTATCAAATCAATTCCACAGTATATAATCAAAATAATAATAATTTGTAAGCAGTAAGGTATTTTTTCACTACCTACAGAAAACTTTTGCACACAGCACGGCTGATGCGCATTTCACAGATCAACTTTATGAACAATTTAATCCTGATGTATATTAAATTAATGAAAATTTTCAATTTATCTTGGCTCGAATCGACCAAATGTTGGGGTTTCAACATGTACCCGCAAAGCGGAAGGGAAGGAAAAATTTGGGGATTGCCGACTTACCCGCAGATTTTCTCCCTTCGCTTATCTAATTTTGATCCGCTGGTTCTTCCTTTTTTTTTTTGTTTTCACAAAACATTTATTATAGTAATATTTTGCACACAGCACGGCTGTAATATTTCCACACAAAACATTCACTTATGAGTTTCACTTTAAAATGTTCGGTACAAGAGCTCCGTATTCAACATATGTGTTGACAGGACAGTGGATAATTTGTAACTAAACTGTCTGGTCGGCATGGGTAGGTATGATTTGTGGGTAGGTGGTTAGGATTGGTAGGTAGAAATTAAAAGTTGGAAAAAATAAAGGTAAATGAGCAATGCTAGGCACCAACACGTATGTTGCAAGCATCTGCAAGAAAAGTTAATGAAAACAAGTATTGTGATATGAAGAACGCTTGTGTCGGGTGGGATACATCTCTCGTCATCTGGCAGTACCAGCCAGAATGTGTAAGAATATGATCAGTATGATCACCAAAATTAGGAATATGAAATTTAATCACTAAACGGAGAAAATGAAAAATGAAAAACATCGATTCTGATAATATTATACGCTCCGCAAAGTGAATTTTGGGGGGTGTTTTTCAGGTTTTGACTACGTACCCTCTGGGCCCACCCTGCTGTAAATGCACGAGAAATCAGTAAAACATTTCTTTGCGTATTGAAAACTCAAAGCCCACAAAAATTGGCCGTAAAAAAATATTCTTCAGCCAGGTGATTGGTAACAAAAAAGGCTGTTCTAATAGACCAGGAGACGAGCTAGGTAAACCCTACGTCATCGAGTACACGGATGAAACTACATTTAAGTGATAATGGACACTTAGAAAACCTTAAAAAAGCTGGTCTGCCGGTGCGCCTCTTGGCAGGAGCCGCGCTGCCTTGGAAATAGTCAGCGATTTTTTTCGAAAAAATTACGTCATCGAGTACACGGACGGGAATGGTTTCATATGATAAAGGTCGATTAGAAAATGAGAAAAAAGCAGGGCTGCCAACCGGCAGCCTGGCAAGTTCGCAGGCAGCCGGCGTCAAAGTGGGGTAAAAATAGTAAATTTTACGTCATCGAGTACACGAATGAAACTAATGAATAACTATAGTCCAGATCATTCCGTTTAAGAATTTCTTGGTCTGCCTGGCAAATTTTTGTGTACGATTTTTTTTAGTTTTTTTTATTTATTTTTTTTATTTATTTTTTTTATTTTTCTTATATCTTTATTATTATTTTTATTTCATTATATGTTTAAAAAGTTAGATTGCCATATTTTAAAAATATAAGCGATAATTTAAAAAAAAAAATAATTTGAGAGTTCCGAGTGTACAAATCCGTCAGGTGAGCCGTTCGACGCCAAACCACTTGCGAAACCTGCCGCGGTGCCCCTCACCGCTGTCGCGTGTAAATATGATTGCACAAATTTATAATATTAATAGTCCTTTTAAGATTGCCTAATAGTCCATAGTAGTTGGAAGTTCGAAAAACCAACGCACCGTCTCTGTAAGAGCTGCGTTCGTCCGTAAAACGACGGAAATTTCCAAAACCCCGTCCGTTTCATATCGGTTTCGCTTGCCCTGCTGCACCGATTACATCGAAAACAAGATCTAAACTAACAAAAAACTGTGGTCTAGATGATTTTATTCACGATTTCTTTGGTCTGCCGACCAGCAGCCTTGCAGTTTTTTATGTACGATTTTTTAAAGTCTTAAATTTTATTTTTTAATTTTTTAAAAAATTATTTTCAATATCCTTATTATTATTTTTATTTCAATATGGTTTTAAAAACTTAGAATGCCAGATTTTAAATAAAGTATGTGGTAATGATAAAAACAAATTGAATGTTTCGAGTGTAATCGATGCAGCAGGGCAAGCGAAACCGATATGAAACGGACTGGGTTTTGAAATTTCCGTCGTTTTTCGGACGAACACAGCTCTTACGGCGACGGTGTGGTGGTTGTTCGAACTTTCAACAACTATGTTCTATTAGGGTATTTTAAAAATACTATTAATATTATAATTATGTACAATAATATGGGCTTGCGATGGCGGTGAAAGGCTCCGCAGCCAGTTTCCAGTAAGTTGTTTCGCGTCGAAAGGCTCTCCCGTCCGATGGGTACACTCGGAACACTCAAAATTTTTTTTTTTTGCATTACCATTTATTTTATTTAAAATCTTGCATTCCAAATTTTTAAAACCATATTGAAATAAAAATAGTAATAAAGAAATTGAAATTAATTAAAAAAAAAAAAAAAAAAATTAAACTTAAAAAATTGTACACAAAAAACTGCCAGGCTGCTGGTCGGCAGACTAATAAAGTCATAAATGGGATGATCTAGACTACAATTTTTCGTTAGTTTTGATCTTGTACTCGAGTAATCGATGTAGCATGGCAAGCGAAACCGATATGAAAAGGACGGGGATCGGAAATTTCCGACGTTTTCCGGACGAACGCAGCACTTACGGTGACGGTGTGGTAGTTGTTTGAACTTCCAACCACTATTTTCTATTAGTTAATTTTAAAAAGATTATTATTATTATAATTTTGTATAATAATAAGGGCATGCGATGGCGGCGAAGGGCTCCGCGGTCAGTTTCCAGTAAGTTGTTTCGCGTCGATAGGCTCTCCCGTCCGATGAGTACACTCGGAACACTGAAAATTTATTTTTTTATCATTACCACTTATTTTATTTAAAATCTGGCATTCTTAGTTTTTAAAACCATATTGAAATAAAAATAATAATAAAGTTATTCAAAGATTTTTTTTTAATTAAAAAATAAATTATAACTTTAAAAAATCGTACACAAAAAATGGCCGGGCTGCTGGTCGAAAAACTAAGGAAATCATGAATGGGATGATCTAGACTACAGCTTTTGGTTAGTTTTGATCTTGCATTCGACCTAATCGATGCAGCAGGGGAAGCGAAACCGATATGCAACGGACGAGGCTCGGAAATTTCCGTCGTTTTCTGGACGAAAGCAGCTCTTACGGCGACGGTGCGGTGGTTATTTGAACTTCCAACCAATATGAACTATTGGGTTATCTTAATATGATTATTATTATATTAAGTTTTTATAATAATATAGGCTTGCGATGGCGGCGAAGGGATCCGCGGCCAGTTTCCAGTAAGTTTTTTCGCGTCGAAACCCTCTCCCGTCCGATGAGTACACTCGGAACAATGAAAATAATTTTTTTATCATTACTACTTATTTTATTTAAAATTTGGCATTCTTAGTTTTTAAAACCATATTGAAATAAAAATAATAATAAAGATATTGAAAATAAATTTTTTTAAATCCAAAAAAAATTTAAGACTTTAAAAGATCGTACACAAAAAACTGCAAGGCTGCTGGTCGGCAGACCAAAGAAATCATGAATTAAATATAAGAAGATATAAGAAAAATAAAAAAATAAATAAAAAAACTTAAAAATATCGTAGACAAAAATTTGCCAGGCTGCTGGTCGGCAGACCAAGAAATTCTTAAAGGGAATGATCTGGACTATAGTTATTCATTAGGTTCATTCGTGTACTCGATAACGTAAAATTTACTATATTTTACCCCACTTTGACGCCGGCTGCCTGCGAACTTGCCAGGCTGCCGGTTGGCAGCCCTGCTTTTTTCTCATTTTCTAATCGACCTTTATTTATCATATGAAACCATTCCCGTTCGTGTATTCGATGACGTAATTTTTTCGAAAAAAAACGCTGACTATTTCCATGGCAGCGCGGCTCCTGCCAAGAGGCGCACCGGCAGACTAGCTTTTTTAAGGATTTCTAAGTGTCCATTATCACTAAAAAGTAGTTTCATCCGTGTACTCGATGACGTAGGGTTTACCTAGCTCGTCTCCCTAGTCTATAAATACAAATGTAATGATCTCATTGCATGAAATGTAATGAAAGCATTTATTTAATGAACTTAGTGCACTAATAAATACAAAGCATTTCTTTAATGAACTCAAGCGTCATAAAGTTAATGTTGTACATCGCAGATGCCAGCCGCTAAATACTCGATAATTCCAAACGTTCACCATCTCATATACGTACGAACGGGTCCTATTGTTTCTATTTCCGTCGAGCAAGATGTATTGCTTAGAGTGTACCTATCTCGGAGGAAATGGTACCTACGATCTACCCACTGTGGTACGCATCGCCACGTTATTTATAATGGTCGGTCCCCCTGCCTACTCCTGTAAGTTGCACAGTGCGTCGGATTCGAAAATTGCAGCCCAAAAACCGAAAAGTGCGTATTTAAACAATGAGTGTATTATAAAATTATCTGGAGACCGAAAGATCAGAAAAAGATATTGGTTCCACTGGGACTCGAACCCGGGGTCCTTTGTTGACATGACAAGAGCTCTACCTACTGAGCTATGGAACCCATTTCTATTTCTGTCACTTTTAACTGTATCATACTTCGACTAAGAACTACCAACATTATCTTCATTTTCTTAACGCACATATTATTAGCTGCTATCTTTACATATAATTGCAAGATTCAACCCGAACTAAATGTTATCTAGATAGTGTCTGGTAAATATTTTATCAATTTTATTTTAATAAGCGATATCTATTGCCTTTTCTTGCAAGTCTAGGATGAATATTTTTATTTTTAACTTTATGAGAAAAATCTCAAATTATAATATTTAATTAAATGAAGACAATATTACAGAGACAGAAAAATCAGAAAAAGATATATATATATATATCCCAGGTTCCACTGGGACTCATAAAGTTAAAAATAAAAATATTCATCCTAGACTTGCAGAAAAAGTCAATAGATGTCGCTTATTAAAATAAAATGGATAAATATTTATCCAGACACCATCTAGATAGCATTTAGTTCGGGTTGAATCTTGCAACCATATATAAAGATAGCAGCCAATAATATGTGCGTTAAGAAAATGAAGATAGTGTTGGTAGTTATTAGTTGAAGTATAATACAGTTAAAAGTGACCGAATTAGAAATGGGTTCCATAGCTCAGTTGGTAGAGCTCTTGTGATGTCAACAAAGAGCCCTGGGTTGGAGTCCCAGTGGAATCAATATCTTTTTCTGATTTTTCTGTCTCCAGATTTTCGAATGAGTTTCGCTAATATTGTCTCCATTTAATTAAATATTATAATTTGAGATTTTACTCATAAAGTTAAAACAAAAATATAAATTTCTCATCCAAAAATATGAAAAATTCAGCTGGTGGGATCTGGTTTCCGTAGATCCCTTAAAAATTGTGTTTTTCGGTTAGTATAGCTTATGCTTGAATGAAGGATTTAAAAAAAGTTCAATCTTATATGAAGCTATCAGGATTTTTCCCGTCCAACGCAAAGGCATCTATTTTAAGAGGTCTCCGGAAACCAGGTGTTATCAGCAAAAGTTTTGAAATTTTTGGTTGAAAAATGTATAATTTTTTTTTTCATAAGAAGCAATTACTTTGTGGTTAGACATTACATTATAAAAATAAATAAAACACTTTGTATTTAACCACGAATTTATATTGGTATATATCGACCGGTTTCGCTTACATCAAGCTTCTTCAGGATATAAATAATAATAGCTGATAGTTATTATTATTTATATCCTGAAGAAGCTTGATGTAAGCGAAACCGGGTCGATATATACCAAAATAAATTCGTGGTTAGATGCAAAGTGTTTTATTTATTTTTATAGTATAATATATATTGTTTAAATGTTGCAATTTTCTATGCTTAAATTTTTAAATCATAATATTATAATCTCTTTATTGTATAAAAAAAAAAAAGAAAATATGTTTTTATTCTAAACTTCGAAACTCAAGTAACCCCCAAAGTAGATAGGTACCTACATTTTGCAGATTAATTTTTAATTAATAAATAATTTATTCTTAATAGTATGTAGTAATATATCAAGATTAATATATCGAAATGTAGGTAAATTTCTGATCTTCTGTAAAATTAAGATTTTTTTTTGAAAAGCAATTATCCTGAGGCAGTATTTTTCTGTTCATTCTTTCAGCTTCACATATCCTACAATTGCCTATAAAATCCCGTGAATTTTCACGGGTCTGCGCTAGGTAATAATAATATTGTTTTTGTGAAAATAAACCAAAAGCCATAATATTTGTAGTATAGGCCATAGAATAAAGTAGAACCCAAGAAATGCGTTGTGGGCGTGTTTCGTGATCCCGAAGTCTGGCTACTCTGGTCTTAAATTTCATATTTAGAAATTCGCTCTCTTAGTACAAATTCATAATCTAATGGAATGAATATACGATGCCAGGTAAGAGAGACAGAGCTTTGTATTTAATTTGGCTATCATATAATGATGACACAAATCTATATGGAAGGCTTTTCTATTGAAGATGTGTGTTGTCTATTTAGTTGAACAGACCTTCTCAATCAGCATAAGTTGTACATAATGAAAAGGAAACCAATTGTGATCGACTCTATTGTAAAAAATACATTTTACTAATAGCCTTAAAATAAAAATCATGACAAATAATACGGTCAAGAGCCTAGTATAATAGTCGAGGGAACTCTAATAAATAGTAATATTATGATTAAAAATATATATTTTTTAATTTATCCAAAGATATTGACAATATGCTCCGAAAAGTATATTGTCAATATCTTTCATATTATCCACTGGAAAAGTTAGAAAATATTGTTTTATTTTTAGGTTTAGTATATATTTATTCTACTTTTTAATTATAAGGCCTCAAAAGACATACGAGTACGTCAGGCAAAAGTCACCAACTTCTAAATACATTTTTCGATGTCAATCTTCGTGATGCAATCATTTTTTTCAATACCCTAAAATTATAATTACTAATTTTCAGACGGATAAAACTAAAAACACATGAATGATACGAATCCTAAATTTCAAAATTACGAATCCTAAATCCTAAATGTCTCATTACCATGTTTTGGAGTTTGCGACTATTGCCTGAATGGAGTGCATGTTTTGTTGTGGCTTTATACTGTTCTGCGTCATTCGTCGATTGAGAACATCTTTAATGATGACATTCATAGTTTAAAAAAATATCTCACAAAAGAAGGCAGTACATAACATCTTGTAGTGTAAAA
The DNA here is from genome assembly GCA_917563855.2 of Limnephilus lunatus. NCBI lineage: Eukaryota > Metazoa > Arthropoda > Insecta > Trichoptera > Limnephilidae > Limnephilus > Limnephilus lunatus. The sequence goes on from OU830599.1 coordinate 58,402,203, forward strand.
ATTATTTGTGGAGTACTAACAATTGAAGAAATAGCGAAGTTAAGCCGTTTTCTTTTAATTAAATAGATTTTCACAATTTTTCTTAAGTTTTCCGCTCATTATTATTTAGAGTTTTTTTGGTGATTGACCAACAACATTTCCTTAATGAATAACTCGCCACTGTGCGACTCCCTCCTCACTAGAGTCTGCGATACATGTTTAATGGGGTAGTATGTCAGCACACACCGGCGCCAGGAGCATAATTAAAATGTCACGTTTCTTTTCTTTTCTTTTTTCCCTCCCTGCCTCGCGATATTCCAGGGGTAGTAATTTTACTAACAAAGACCAGCCCAGAGGTAAAATATTATGTCAAATTTAATGGTTCTCAAGATTTTCTTGTGTGCTTTTGATAATGAATGAAAACATAAGGCTATTTAAAGACTAATAATTAGGGAATATGGTTTGCATTTACAAAACAACAACTGGTAATAAATAATTCACAACTTTGAAGAATATAATATACAGGATATTAAGGGAAGTATGGGATGTAGGGGAGGGGGGCATGACGGGGTAGTTAACGTTTAAAGATAAATAAAATTTTGTTCTTCAAATATTACAAAATCTACATTTTGTGCAGATAAACGTTGGTCATTCTGCTGTGAAATTCCATGGAATAAAATGCTAAAAGCTATTTATAAAAACCTATAAAAAGTGTAATTAAATAAATCGATCATTTTCACCATCTTTCCCCAGACGGGGAAGGCCGCCGGGCAAGAGAAGTATTGACTTCTAGTCTTTGTCTTTAACACCTGCAAAGGAACAGTGAGCCCACTCTTAACACATTTGGCAGGCAATCCATCCTCCTACTGACTCCAAATACCTCCCCTTACAATAAAGGCAATATGTATAATATTTATATCTTCAGAAATAAGAAGTTTTTTTCGACCCTGTGACTTCTCTTAGTTTTTTTTTGCTGTTTGCAGATTTCCGTTTCGTATTTTAAATAACTAATAAATAAATAAAAATTCAAAAGAAGCAAACACATTGTGACTTGAAATTTTAATTAAATAAAAAGAAAACACTTTGTTTTACGTCACTTTATAGTCAAAGTATTTTATTTTTATTTATTTTAAAAAAATAATCGTAAGGAAGGAAGGGCATGGTGGAAAGGGCATTATAGCATTGCCCCGTCATGCCCCCAGGCGTGTTTTTTTTAACATTGTAATAATTGTGTAACTTTATATCTTCAGCCAAATTTAAAACTCTTACTTTAAGGACAATAAGTAGTCAATGTCGGATACCTGTCAACCAGTCTAATCGATCAAATAATCCTCAATATATCACGCTCGAGGTGGGAACATATATGGACACGTTATCGTCTTGCCCCACCCTTGGACGTTTTATTTTCTATTTTTTTTTCTTAAAAGACAAGACCGTCCAACTCCTAACCCCGACCCTAATTGTCCAATACATACGGATTTCGACATCATAAATATCACCGACGTCAAATGAAAATAAAATTAAATATAAGATAAATTATTAAAAAATCGCAAAAAGGGCGTTTTTGGAACAACTTTTTAAAATTTATATTCGGCAAAAATTTGTATTCCAACTTAAATCGGTAATTTGGAATTAAACCTTAAATACATCGACAGGTTTTTTTTCTTATTTTACTTAATCACTCGAGAAAAAAATTTCATTTACATTTTTTTATTCCAAATAATGTCAGGAATCACTGGTAAGTGCGAGTAAGTAAGGCAAGTACGTCCCTTAACGCTCAAATTTAATGGTTCTTGTGATTTTATTTTTGGTTTTTGATAATTACTGGTAATATAAGTTATGACTATAAATAAAAAACCATAATAGATGCAAATATCTTATTACATGCCTCTTAAAACAACAGCTTTCCAGAATTTTTCTATATAGTTAGGTACCGTTTAATTTCAAGCACTTGCCATTGTTTTCACTAATTTGAAATTGCTTCTGCATAAAACTCGGCCGCCTGGGAACGAAGCGAGCTTGTCACAGCATTTCGAAGATCTAGATCGAAAACCCAAATGTCAAATAAAATTACTGACAAAATTGGGATAAATTCGCTATTCAATTATTAAACTACCACATAAATGGGTAATAATAATAATTATTGCACATAAACTGTCACAAACACATGCTGTTCGTATGCAGCCAATCATGGCATGAATCCTACTTAACCGCTTCGTGTGGCGGATGCAATGTTATTGATTAACTGTGGCAAGTCATCGAGCCAAGCTAATCACCATTACCACAATGGTTAGTGTAAATTCTATAAATTTAATTTCCGATGATATTTTGTCAGATATGAACTAATGCTCTTTTATCATTTATTACATTAAAAATAGATTAGATAGAAATAAAGTAAAGATTACTTTAATGGGCTAAAGACCCGGTAGTGAGCAGTCAAAAATAAGAAGAAAGAGAGATATGTAAATACAAATGTAAGAGGGAGCACGCTAATATTTAAAAAAAAAAACGATTATAATCAATCGAAAACAGTGAAAATATTAAATAAAACGCGACTCGTTTATTATAATTCTGTGAATTTGTTCATAGCTATAACAGGACAAAATTGTGTTTTTAACAATTTTCGAAGCACACTTCGCAATTTTGTTCTATCAAGTGAATTTCGTATAATTATCGTTTCGGCTTGACAAGGTTATTATTTTTAAAAATAACAAATATATATTTTTGGAACTTAAAAACTAAAAGTTTTCAAGATAAATTTGTTATAAATCGGTATAAATGCGAAATGCCGCGGCTTCCGAGGAACGGCTGCGCGGCCTATTTCATACAAAACTTATTTTGGATTTGAGGTCAAAATACCCAACCAAACTGAATAATTATTTTTTAATCAAAAGGTACATCAATTTCTAGTATGGATATGTGCTACTTTATTTATTTTTGTTTTAAGTTATGATATATCGGCCATTAAATGATAAAAATTTTCATGATATTCGAGGCAACTTTGACTTTTTTTTTTTGAGTTTATGATATTTATTGAAAAGTAATCTTACCTAACCTACTGTAAAAATAAAATGAAATATAAGATTAAAAAATAAAAACATTGCAAAAAGGTCGTTTTTTGGGATAATCTTTTTAATTTATATTCAGCAAAATTATATTTATATTCAGCAAAATGGGTAATTTCTAAGTAAAAATTAAACCCTTCAAAATGCTTTTTTTAATAATTCTTATTTTGTATTTCGTTATATACGTAGAAGTTAGAGCAAAATATATTTTTTAAATAATTAGCATTAATTCACAATATTTGTTAAGAGGGCTCTAAAAACATGAAAAAACAACTTCTGTAAATTACTACAATTAAAATTTCAAAACTTAAATAAATTAAAAATAATAAAAATAAATAAAAAAAGTGCTTTTAATTATGTTAATCAAAAGCAAGTTTGGAATAAAAATTAAAGGTTATACAAGAGAGAGAAATGTAATTTCTCATTTATTATTTATGGATGATTTAAAATTATATTCGAATTCTGAACCAAATTTAGAGAAAATGATTAAAGTAGTTAAAATTTTTTCAGATGATATTAAAATGACTTTTGGTTTAGATAAATGTCCGAACGTTCCATATAGAGAAAGGTAAAATTGTAGATGGAGACGAGGGTATATTTAGAAATTTCAAAATTGAAAGTATGAAAGGGGATGAGGTTTATAAATATTTAGGATATCCGCAATCAAATAGATTAGATCATACTAATATTAAAAATGATATCAGGATTAAATTTAAAACTAGGACCAAAAAAATTTTAAAATGCAATCTATCTGCTAAAAATTTAGTTAAGGCGATAAATACTTGGGCAATACCTCTATTAACTTACTCATTTGGCATAATTAAATGGTCCAATACAGATTTAGATAGCTTAGAACGATTAATTAGAACTACGTTAACAAAATTTCATTCCCAAATGAGTAAGTTCAGCTATAGAACGAATTAATTTACCTAGAAATTTAGGAGGTAGAGGTATAATCAAAATAACATCTTTAAAACATAATCAATACTAAGAAATTTTTTCCATAGGAAAGCTGATAGTTCAGAAATGCACAAAATAATTTGCAAGGCAGATAGAAATATTTCGCCATTAAATTTATACGACGAGAATGCCAGCATTCTTATAAATACCAACCAGGAATTATTAGATTCCTGGTCAAATAAAATTCTTCACGCAAAACACTTCAATTATCTCAACCAAACATATGTTGACAAATTTTCGTCAAACAAATGGTTGAGTATTGGAAAGTTGAGCGCAGAAATATAAGGCTTTATGCTTGCCATTCAAGATAGAGTCATTAATACTAAAAATTATAGGAAGCATATCATCAAAGATGCAAATCATATTGATGATTTATGTAAAAAATTGGCTTTTCCGGAAACTATAGAACATATTATATCGGGAAGTTCTGTATTAGTGCCGTCCGAGTATACATTAAGCACAATCAAGTTTTAAAAATAATTCACCAAAGTTTGGTAATAAAACACAACTTGATTGACTGCCGTAATGTACCATATTATGATTATGAACCAAATTCATTTTTAGAAAATGAATTTTATAAAATTTATTATGATAAAACTATTCTAACAGACAGAAGATTAGTCATAATAGACCCGATATAGTTTTACATAACAAAATTTAAAAAAATAACTTATATCATTGAAGTCGCTATTCCAAATTCTTGTAATATTCAGAAAACTGTTTCTGAAAAAATAAGAAAATATACAGATTTAGGAAATGAGATTAAAAGAATTTGGCATTCTCAGACTATAAAAATAATACCATTTGTTATTTCGGCTACTGGCATTATACCTAGCTCTCTCATTCAAAATTTAGGCGTATTAGATTTGTCAAAAAATTTGTAAATAAAAATGCAAAAGTCGGTCATTTTAAATACATGTAGGATTACGAAAGATTTTTTAAATATCTATATTGAGGGATCAGTAGGATTTATCGGACCAGTTAGGATTTTATCAGGGCCGAACCCTCTGATATGAAAATATCTGGAGTCGGTGAAATATTTTCCCATTATGTTTCTGGTGGATTGACGTATTGTTCTTGCATTGTTTTGTATTTATTATACTTATATAGTGCACTTACATTGCGTGAATTTACTAGATATTCATTTGTATAAAAGTATGTGGAAGGGTTTAGTCTTTCATTTGGGAAAGATTTAACCCGGACATAAAATCTGGAGCACCGTAAAGTAGCACATATCTGTACCACATATTTTGATTAAAACAAAACTGTTTCAATTCGGTTAAGTATTTTGCCCTCAAATACAAATTTAAATTTTGTTTTAAAAAGGCCAGACAATCTTAATGATCATTTAATAACTAATTTTTCGAAGAAAACTTCTTCTAAAAGGTTGTCACTTTGTGATGTCATTATTTATTTATTAAAAGAAAATAACTTAGTTTATATCACTTTATTTTTTTTGTACACTATCAAAATGTTTCGTGAACCATCTTCACTTCTTCAGGAATAAAAGTATACTTAAGTTAAAAAATTAATTATAGATTACATATGGAGAGAAGGAATTGAAAGAGGGGGAAGGGTTGACAATGGTGGGAGTTTCGAAGAATTGGGGATTACCATGCTATTAGAAGTAAAAGGCCGGTTAAGTGGGAAGATATTTAAAACAGGGTTTTAAATATGTTTAACAATTCTTCGAAACTCCCACCATTGTCAACCCTTCCCCCTCTTTCAATTCCTTCTCTCCATATGTAATCTATAATTAATTTTTTAACTTAAGTATACTTTTATTCCTGAAGAAGTGAACATGGTTCACGAAACATGTTGATAGTGTACAAAAAATAAAGTGATGTAAACTAAGTAATTTTCTTTTAATAAATAAAATTTAATAACTAAAAAAAAATATTTTTATTTAGGTTTTTGTATTATGATTCGATTTTAAGTTATATTCAGTTCAATTACAAGAAGTCTCCCTTTTTAACATAATTTTTTTTAACAATATAGGCACTATCAGTAAGTTTTATTTATAATTCTTAATTTTAAATTAACTTGTAACAGGCACGTTTTTTGCCAAAACAGGAATGAAAAATAACAGATATTAGTGTTGGTTTAACACCCCTCAGTAAACCCTGATAATCCTGTGCGGTTGTAAGAGTAAGAAAATAATGTTTTAAAAACCTTTTTCTTACATTTTGTAATTTCCGAAGTCCATTTACTCTAACAGTTTTTAAACAACTTGAAAAGGTTATATCCCAAAGATTTATAGTGCAGACTTATATGGTCGTTTGGACAATTCAGAACTAAGGCAACGTTATGCAAAATTATATTGAAAAGACAATAGGTCGGTTCTCGACACGATATTCAAATATGATTGTACCACCAACCGTGAAATTCAAAATTTCACTCCTAAATATTCAACATTTTACAATCAAGAAACTCTCGAAAGCTTTACCAATTATTTTATTGCCTTTACGTGGTTTGCAAATAACATATTGTGTTCAAATTTATTCAATTCAGGCTCAATAGAATGGTTAAAGGACAATACATACCCCTAAAGTTGGATATCTCGCAGTAAATTCAACAAGGCTTTCAAAGAAGACCCTTTCACGAACGGTGAGATGGATTTAGCTCAACATTTTACGCAGAAAAGCCCCTAAGGGCCCTTACAACGATAAAAATAAACCTTACATGATTTGAAATAACCCTTCATTCTTTATGAACAGTGGCACGTTGGGGGACTAAGTTAATAATTTCGTTTTAAGTTTAATCAAGTCTTAGTTTTTATAATGTGAAACGTTAACCGTGAAATACTATAAAACGCCGCGCTTCACACTGATGAACAATGGATTAATAACATTATTTTATTTGCGTTTGTTACAAACCTTCGTCGATTCGGCTACGCATTGAAAAAATATTGAAAGTATTTACATAAAAAATAATATTCGGATAATTTGTGTATCTAATAACTCTTGGAAATCTATAACATTTACGAGTAGATTATTTATTGAAACTTATTAAATTAAGTGGTGCTTATAAAAGTGACGGAAAAAATTAGAGTCGAGATCACCTATAATGTTATAAAAATTATTACTGACACAAACAGTTTAAATAAGAAAAATAAAATCAAATGTACATTGGTAATTCAGAAAGAAAAATTATATCTGCCTATGTGCAAATCACAGCAATCATTTATTTATTGTAACAATCGGTAGGGGTCTTAACCCCCAAACATTTTAAATATATGAAAAGTCAACTGTGAATAGTGACAATGTTACAAATAATCTTCGTCGTTTCAACGACGCGCGTGCTCGAATATGCTGTTAATCTGTTAATCCGCGCCGTGCATGAATGTCCTCCAATATTTTAGCATCAGATGCCGAATGAGATTACGAAATGTTTTAAAACCATAGATCGCTGAAATAAAAAAACACGACTCTCAGAATCTAAATTTTATTATTTTTTTTTTCGTATAAACTCATTGTCACCAAATGGCAAATCAGGGACATTTTGTTTTATTACATTTGAAAGTCATCAACAGATCCGTTTTGGCCTTTGAATATGTTTTATCTTTTTAAAATTATACATGAATCTCTACATATTATAAATTAAAGTCCTCCGCCGCGTCTGTCTGTCTGTTCGCGATAAACTCAAAAACTTCTGAACGGATTTTCATGCGGTTTTCACCAATAGATTAAGTGATTCATGAGAAAGGTTTAAGTATATAATAATGGCGGTGTGAAATAAAAGGTTGGGTAACACTCCAGTAAATGGCTGAACGGGTCAGTTAGTAAAATACAAGGGAACAATTACTGACTTGAAACTCGGTATTCCCCATGTTCTTATGGTCAAAAAGTATTCACGTTGCGGTTCTGGTCAAGATTTTCACCGTGTTGGATTCTACCTGTCAAATCGGAATAATTATTAAAAACTATTATTAGTTCAGTTTTAAGTAGGTTACCGGGAAGAACGTTCGAAAGAATAATTGTCATTGAGGTGGTGATGTTTCTATAAACAAATTGTATATTTTTTAATATGAAGTGAACAAGATGTTAAGTAAAATATTTTTGGTTTACGTAAGCTTTAGTAAGTGGGTAGTACCTACTTACGATGCTTTTATGATTTCAGAGGAAATTTCTGTTTTGATTTATTAAAATAAGAGAATCTACTGTTTGCAGAACTTCTACTTGTAGTTATATATCATAAATGGTGAAAGTATAATTAAAATAAAATTTAGAATGCTCAAGATCATTAAAATTATCTGAGTATAGGTACTTACTAAATAGTTTGTTGGTTTTAAAGAGAGAAAAAAATACGCTTATGTTAACCAAAAACTGTGATATCCAGAGGAATATGACTTGCTATAATAAAAATTATTTCTTAGAAACATCCCGGCCTAATTGTGTTTCTGCGTAGTCGATTTGACGAAGGTCAGTGTTCTTGGGTCAATGGATTAATTCATGTTGCTTTCGTATTTGCTCACACATTTTTGTAATCACTGATGTTTTTTGTGTGTTGCTAATTACAAAGGTTGCTAATTATAATTAAAGGAAAGTTCACTGAATTAGTCACGATGGTTTACGGAAAAGGGTTACGGACGGACCCTTTATCCATGTGAAATATGTTGAAGGATGCTTTTCAGGTGAAAAACACTCTTGAAATTGTTTGAAATGAAATAAATTTATGATATATTATCGTGTTTTTATATTGAAGTAAGCTGTCGATAAAATGTTTGAAATGGAATATTATTAAAAGTTAAGAACTCCAAAAAATACGATCAAGTCAATCAAATACTTGATTCGGACCATGTAAAGAGTCAGAAAACAGAAAAGTATGTATGAGGCGATGTATGAATGTTGATGAAAAAAGGAGTGTCTGGCAATACAGAGTTGTTTGGCGGACTATCCGCCTTTGCCTCCATGGCGGGGAAGAGAGTTAATGGTTAGTTAAATGGTTCCAATTATGCTTCTGTTCTCGAGGGTAAGCAGAGGGGGATGCAACGCCTTACCATCCACTCATAACTAACACTCCTTGTTTCATTTACATTCATCCGTACTTTTCTGTTATCATATTTATATACGACACTAGACTCCCAACACAAATATTGTCATATTTGTGTTTTTAATCTTGGAAATTCATGTTCAGTCCCAACAGAAAGAAATAATTTCCCTCAGGGTCTATGTCATCTTAGGAGATGCTGTGTGGAGGGTATTTTAAGGAAGGGAAGGATAGGAAATTCTGGGAAAGATCAATGTATGAGGGGTGGGTAGGAATCTGAGGGTCAATGTGTACAGCAGTGATGTACGTATAAATCCATCCCTCCAACTACGACGCGAGGCGATGGGTCTGAGAGGCTGGAAAAGTCCTCAACCTCAGACCTGGCCAACCTGGCCAAATCTCACCCCATGAACCAGGGTACTCCTGCTTAGTCACCAAACGTAGTGAATCACTTGGGGTGACCTATGGCGGTGTTGGTTATCCAATAAATGGTTCCTGGGGAGGTGGTACCCATACCCGCCTCCCAAATTATAATATTTTTATAAACTTTTTTAAAGAAATTATGAAATTAATCACTTGTTTTTTTTAAAGAATGAAATTAGACACATAATTTTTTATAAAAATTAAATTAATTACCTTGCTTTTTTATGATACAATGAACCGGTTCCACGCTTTTTCATGAAAAAATGAAATTAATCACCTTGCTTTTTTATGATAAAATGAACTTTTACCTCGCTTTTTTATAAAAAAAAGAAATTAATAACCTTGCTTTTTTATGATATAATGAATTTTTGAATCGCTTCATGAAATAATGAAATTCATAACCTTGCTTTGTATGTTACAATGTAATTAATCACCTCACTTTTTTATGATAGAATGAAATTAATCATCGCAATTTTTAGAAAGAATTAAATTATTCACCTCGCTTTTTGATTTTAAATTATATACAAATACCGTCTTTGGGATATATGGTTGGTGGGAACTCTCTGATTCGAATAACTATTTGTTTTAGATCAAATGATGACGATATTTTCGTGGGTACCTTTTTATCCACCTACTGTAAAATCTTATATCTTTCTTATAGTAAGGCAAAAGTTTGTATGGATGAGTGTTATTCTTTCACACAATAAACACCGAATAGAATTTTAAAATTCTTTCACTAATCGAAAGCTACATTATTTGCGAGTAACATAGGCTATATATATTGGTAAGCTCTGGCGTTATGAATAAGCTGTAGCTTTATGCAATTATTTTTCATACGTTTTCTGTCCCTAACAAAATCGAGTCATTGCAAACGTCAAACAAATTGTTACCTTGAAAATTTTTTTTTTTTAATTAGGCAATTCACCATAAAAATAGTGCTTTGTTGGCGTCATAGTTAATATCTACCTATCTCTAAAAATGTTTATTGTCCCGACGAAAAGCATAGCGTTGCTATGTAATTATTTGACGTGGGCTGTAATTTTGTTATTTATTTAGGTTTTTCTCTGGATTCAAATATGAATAAAATACTAATTGCTAATTGAGGCGAAATCATCAGAATAAATTAGGGGAGTATGTACTAAAAATAAATTTCTATAATTTAAATATTTTCTAAAATAGATTTTTATTTGCATTCTCAAATTTTGAAATTTTCTATTAAACAATAATTATTTTTTATTAGACAAAAAAGCAAGAATAATAACAATTATGCCAATAATTATGCCAGTATTTTCCCACTAATACCATGCGAGCGAAGCCCCGGGTAAAAGCTAGTATAGAATAATTGCTCTATGGTTGGTACCGGCTTTCTGAATAAATTCTTAATTTAATATTATGTATATTAACTCATGATAGCCTTAACCCATTAAGGCTCCATAATATGTATGTAATTGATTAATAAAACAGAAGAATTTTCTTATCAAAAAAGGTGACTTATTTTAGAACTGGATTCGAATAATTTATTTGTTTGAGAAAATTTATTTGGTTGCTTATTACGAATCTAAAATGTTTGCCGGTGACCCTTAATTCGTAACTGAAGGTTATTTCTGTAGTAAATAAGAATGGATTTATGCGTTTGCAAAAATAGCTTATATAGCTTTTCTTTTCAAAAATAGCTTATATTACTCTGCAAAATTAGATGGGTAAGGCAAAATACATGAAAGGTTTATATATGTAAGTACAAGGTTGTCTATACTGAGACCTTGTTTAAGTGTCGAGCATCACCTCACATCATTAACGTTCGCGAATACTGAATCGTATACTGTAAGCCTGAGCCAAAATATGAATCTGGATCCCCTTTGTACAACTTACTGATTGAATTCTTATACCTACTTGTGATAATAATAATATTTGGACGATTTATATAGCGCCGTTTTTGTGAAAAATCACCTCAAGGGCGCTGTACAAACTTACCATACATGCCTAAAATCTAGAAAGACTACAAGCCAGACAAACAATTAAAAACAACTTATGGCTAAAAATTGCATACACCGGTTCATTGATCACCGATACGAAAATATATGTACAATATTTTGACCAATGAACGCGATGCTGCCTAAAAATGAATTAATACAGGACCATACTTACCTGAGAGGTCGCTTGAAATTAACACTGTTTATTGTCTATTTAAAGAAATTTAGATAGAGTTCGCACGCAGAGGACATAATTGTGAACACATGTTGTTTAATCCTGAAAATATTTTAATATTAATACGTAATATATTCTTTAATGAGTGTATTTTGGAAAGTAAAAGCAACATTTAATTGTGGGCGGTGCAGTAGTACAAGGATTTGATCTTCCGAGAGACAGATTGATGTGTAAGGATTCGAGTAATTTTAATTCAGTTAGAAAAGTGTGATTAAGACATATAATAGGGAATACAAGTATGATACTCTCATATAGATATATTTAAATTAAGTTAAGGGTATGAGAGCCCGAAAAGGTAGGTTTTTAGTTTGGACGTAAACTCTGTTGGGCTTTTTATGCATCTTAATTCCGGAGGGAGTCTATTCCAAGCCTTAGGCCCAGATACTCCGAAAGCACGATCTCCGAACTTAGTATTTGGCTTTCGTTTGGGTTCTATTAGTCTGCCTATAGCAGATGAAGTTGCCGATCTAAGGGTTAATTGCCTCGGACCGGTATTTTCCGGGACGCATAATTCAGAGATGTAAGGTGGGGCCATTTTGTTGATTGATTTAAACACCAGCCAGCACAATTTGTACTGGATTCTTTCAGGGCACTTGAGCCAGTGAAGGTTACGTGCCTGTTTATGTCTTCTTGTACTATATACTTGTTATGATGCTCCTGTACGACTTACCAATGTTACATAAATAAATAAATACATGGTTAGGTGCATCAACCATGTAACCATCATCATCGATGCTTGGAGAGTCCTGACTGCTTCCAGAAAAAAAAACCACTATCACCAGTCTCCTGTCGTCTTCCTCCAGTTCTGTACGTCAAATAATACGATGTTCACGACATTTGTGACGTTGTAAAATAACAAAATCCCTGCAGGCTTACTATACAAAATGTTAGCTAAGTGTTCTGCCGTTGTAGCTCGGAACAATAATTCATTCATTAGACTGTATTTTCTTGAATAACTCCGAAGATGAAAATCTTATCCTCATTTTAAAAACAGTTATCCTTCCTCTCAAAAAAATCCTATTCCTATTCGATCTTCTTCGTGATTGATCAGCACACAGAGTTAGCTGTGTTTTCAAAACAGCCTGATAAATGTTTTCTGTGGATTCTGTTGTTTTTTCGATGAGACAAACTGTTTGTAAAAAATTGGTTAATTAATATAATAACCAAACCAAATATTGTCTTCTTCTTCACATTATTTAAGTTTAATCTGTTTGGAATAGGTCCCTAATTTGGATCTGCCATTTATTCCTTCCGTCTCTGCTGCGTTCTTACAGAGTTCCATTTGTTTCTTGTTTCCAGGTCACCAGAGTGCTGTGACATATTTTTTGGTTTGAAGTGTAACCCTCTATTTCCATTTTAGATCCTAAAATGATAGCAGCGAATATTCATTACAGAGTCACTTAAGTTTTCATTTTGCCACATAACAGTTTCAATATATTTATAATAAAGTAATGGGGGTGTGGTGTAGGTTTGTTTGAAGGCCGCCCGGCAGGACAACGTAAGCCGGGTAGATTAGAACTGACACACCCTGCGGGGTTGGTTACAACACACTCCCGGAATGAATATTTCATGAAAACACGTTATTAAACTGGGGATGAAAACAAACAAAATACGCAAGGGATGTTTGTAATAAATGTAAATAATTGGAAATTCATTTCGGCGAGGACTTTATTGAGATGTGTTTATAAACCGGGCTTTCATAAAGCAACACCCAATTTCCTAAGACTAAATTACTTTTTGCAGCCCGCATGTTTTCATGAAATTACATAACAACGCCTCTGAAGCTGAAGGATTTTAACGTATCCAGTATACACTTGCATAAATCTGCTTTAAATTTATATTTAGATTATAGGCTCCTATCATAATATCTACTGCTATGTTATAAGTTAGACATGGTTTCTCTTGTGATATAAAATTACAAGACGCAATGTTACCATGCTAAAGTGGTACCGCATTGGGACGTAGCAGAATTGTTTAGGTTGTTTACGCGATCAATTCCTACCGCAGCCAAAAATATATTGATACTATTTTCAATGTGAGGATTATAATTAGTAGACTTAAAAAAATTGGCTTAATGGGAGTGAAAGAAAATCGGCTCCTTAATAGGTGAGTAACATATTGATAGTTTATTTATTACATTGTCAAACAAATTCAGAGTATGTCATTACAAAAATGTGCGTTCATAGTTGTATAAGCAAAATAATAGATACCGCTCGATGAGTGTAACTCGGAAGATAATAATAATAACAATAATTAGGTAATGTTTATAAGGGCGGTTTTTGTGAAAAATTACCTCAGAGGCGTGTGATATTGTGTAATAAATTTTATGATATATAATATGGTTTTCCTAAAACTTCTAATGCTTCATGAAGTAGAGTTTTTTTTGTAATTATCAATCGAAAGTTAGCTCACATTATCGTACGTGCTAATAGTTTAACAAATATGATTATAATAATTATAATAACATGTTACGAATATTTCTTTTCTTTTAAACTAATTTTTACCGTTATTTTTTACAAAGGTAAGACCGAAAATGTTGTAATTATTTTTTTAATAATTTTATTTTTATACAAGGAATGTTCAGAAAGTAAGTGTACTTAATTTTTATATATATATATATATATATATATATATATATATATATTTTTTTTTTAAATTACAGGATATTTTTTATACACTTGTTGACTATTTTTCCGAATAATCGACATTCCGTTCAATGCATGTGGTGAGCCGTGGCACAAGTTTCTTCATGCCCTCCTCGAAGAATTCTCCCGCCAGCTCCTTCCCCCACTTAAGAACCACTTTCTTGTTGGTTTAAAATTTAATTTCATCCATATTTGCCTTAAGGGAGGTGAAACATTGATAATCTGAAGACGCTAAGTCAGGGGATTACGGGAAGTGGTTCAAAACATCCCAATCAAATGAGTCCATGATCGTATTGGTGGCTAATTCTGTGTGAGGACGGACGTTTTCGTGAAAAAAAGCGCACTTCTCTAGTCGGCATTCCCCTCCTTTTATTTTGAACGGTGCTTTTAAGTTTTTTACTGGATACAAAATATTGTTGTGCATTGATGGTCTCAATCTGAGGCCGAAATTCAACCAAAATTGTGCATTTACGGTCCCAAAACACTGAGGCCATGATTTTTTTTTTGCCCGAAATTGTGGTTTTCAATTTTTTGACAGATGGGGAATTGGTGAGACGCCACTTTGACCGTTTTATTTTCCTTTGACTGTTTTCTTTTCCAGGCATGTAATGAGTCACCTACTATCATCTCCAGTCACAATGGAGCTTAGAAATCCTTATCTTTTTTTGTAGGTGTTATTCCTTCCGTGAGAAAATAGCGGATCACAGCACTTGGTGGGATTTTTTGCCGACATCTTTTACGCAACTGGTCACTATAACGTGAGTTTACATACTACCACGTTCCTGCGTTGCTCGTTCTGGTCAAGAGATCTCTTTCTACCACTCAATACCGCCAACACCCAAAAAACAAAAAACCACATCCCGTTATGGTCAGAGTACACTTACTTTCTGAACATCCCTAGTATATTAAACGTTTAATTGAATTATATTAACCATAAAATAATAAGATAAATTTTTCACTTTTTTTTCAATTTTTCTTCTTGTCGAGTGCAGCTTTTACCAAAGGCCTCCCCTAAATGTCACAAGTACTGTCGATTCTTTGCATTTCTCCCATTTCTGAAGCTGGCCAGGTTTTCTACGATATGTCTGTGTTCTCTTTCCCAACCAATGACGCCATCCAATATTGTTGGAATTCCAATGTGATCTATTAATCTATGGTTACTTAAGAAAGCGGTGCTGTTATCTAGCGGCCGTAATGTGCCGGTGGATGAGGTACCTAAATAGGCAATTCACCCTAAAAAGAGTGCTTTGTGCCGATAAAGTTAAGAAAGATAGTTATTATTTTGAGGTTAATCTATGGGGACAGGACAAATCAAATATTAATTTATTATTTATTAACAGATATACGGAAAAACACGTGCCATTAACATAATTTACATACTTATAAATAGAACAACAACATGAAGAATATAAATGAAATTAAGAAAAAAGGTTAAAAGTATGGTAATAAGCAGAGAATAAAATGTAAAATTTATAAAAGTAAATTATAAAGTGAAAGTACAAAATATAAAGTATAAAGTACAAACTATAAATTATTAGGTAAAAGGTAAAAATAAAAATTTAAAGTGAGAAAAAAAACAATAAAAAGTAAAATGTAGAAATATAAGATATCTCTATACCTACATACAAAGATTTAAATATAAAATATAAAAAGTAAAAAATCCTGGACTATGTTATTCGATATGATAAATTTTACCTATTATACCTAGTTATAGTGTGAAGTACTGGTAGGCATATTATTTTCACATGATGTATTATAATATTTACGTGGTACTAGCAAACAAATTTAATTTAATGCATCTTTTGGATGAGGCCAGATTACCGGCGACGTGATCGATATTACCATATTCATTGCCTAAAATATTCAAGCGATTTATGATTTAGGATTTATGATTTATGATTTATGATTTATGATTTATGATTTATGATTTATGATTTATGATTTATGATTTATGATTTATGATTTATGATTTATGATTAATGATTAATGGTTTATGATTTATGATTTATGATTTATGATTTATGATTTATGATTTATGATTTATGATTTATGATTTATGATTTATGATTTATGATTTATGATTTATGATTTATGATTTATGATTTATGATTTATGATTTATGATTTATGATTTATGATTTATGATTTATGATTTATGATTTATGATTTATGATTTATGATTTATGATTTATGATTTATGATTTATGATTTATGATTTATGATTTATGATTTATGATTTATGATTTATGATTTATGATTTATGATTTATGATTTATGATTTATGATTTATGATTTATGATTTATGATTTATGATTTATGATTTATGATTTATGATTTATGATTTATGATTTATGATTTATGATTTATGATTTATGATTAATATTGAAGTCATTCAAGTCTATGAACTTATATAGAACTGAAAAAACGCGAGAATTGATGAGAGACAGCAAATACAGAATACTGTGGGGAGAATGGTGGGCGATTTTTTGTCCATCTTTATATCTAAATCAATCTTTACACAAAACTGATGGCGTTTGTTTCCTAGAGAGCTTTATTGTGTCAGGTACATCAAATAGCGGTGGCGCCATTTGCATGACCGCCGTCATAGCGGTGACAAACTACAGTTCTGTACGTTTTTTCCTCTATAACGGTTAACATTTAAAAGAAATAAGTGCAACCGATTTTCTTGAGACCGTAGCTTAAGACGGCCGACTTTTTACGCACCGCATCACGAATATCACGGCTGCTAGATAATAGCACGGCTTTCAAGATATTTTAACTTAAAACGAGCCACATATCCCGCATGTTCCCACTAGAGATTCTGAAGATTGTGTGGCGTTTTCCTAAAACGAGCTTACTCAGCAATATTTTTTAGCAATTATTATTATTATTAGTTTTTAGTTTTGCACTCTCGACAGGATTAGAAGCAAACACATTTTTTGTGTCAAAAGTCCCACATGATATACTATTTATTATCAGTCCCGATTTGAAAAAATACTCGTTTGGCCTTGGTTTTGTAAATGAAGAATAACCCTTTGAGGACGAACAGGGGTTTGCTCAAGAACATTTAAGCCCCTAGGCAATGAGTTATAGATAACCGAGCATTTCGTCTACGTGGCCAACAAAGTTGTATTGAAATTTAGTGAATTATGGGCAAATTTCCAAAACATTTCACAAAACTATATTGAAAATCGGTCCGTATATTATAGAAAAGTCAACGTCGATGGGCACTTTAAATGAATGGGAATCTGATAAGAAGCTATAATTTCAAAATTTTATCAAAAATAAATTGACATGGAAGATTGATCGAACAATAATGGTTTATTATTTTTAGATCAATTATTACCATTGGATATTTTGAAAAATATTTTTTAAAATATTTTTTTGCGTGAATATCGCACAAGAGTCTTAACTGCTCCCAATCGCCTTGAGCCAGTGAGACTACGTTATCCCCATATTTTGCATTTTGTGAGGCTGAAGGTTAGTGGGTAGGGGAAGTAGATGGGTATGAGGAAGGCGGGGAAGTATCTGGCTATTCAGATCTAGTCACAAAACATGGCTGAAGCAATTTAAAGCAACGTTTCTATTTTGAATTGTAGTCTTACACCAGGGCGGTGCTGAGAGTATCTCCCACTCAGGAAGATATCGCCCTGGTGTAAGACCACCATCCCGAAGTATGTTTTTTAAAAAATTATTTCTGGTTTTCACCCTTCAAGGGTGTTCTATATCAGTAAAAATTACAGAGAAAGGAAGTATAAAAAGTGTATTGACTTTAGTTTAAAATTTAGAGATTTAAAAAAAAATTAAACCGCTTTTGTGAATAGTATCCTAAAAGACAACTTCATTTTTCCAATCGGAGGTCGGCTCTCATTACATTCGGCAATTGAATTTGGGAATCACCTGTGGACTGGAGCCCCAAAATACTTGATAAGTCTACTTGATTCCGTGCAAGGGAGGGCAGTTCGTCTGATTGAAAATCTGTTGTTAAATGACCGATTGCCATCTCTAATGCACAAGCGCAATGTAGGCATGTTGAGTCTGTTCTACATGAATTTTAATTGAACCTGCTCTAACAAGCTTGAAGCATTGATCCCGGTGCACCGGTACTCAATGGATACAAGCGGAACACCTGTTCAAATTTGATGTAGGTTTCATGAGAATGGGTCGTTTCTTCAACTCGTATTTATGTAAGTCGGTTCGTATGTAAAACGAGCTACCTGCATGTATTTTTCCTCCTTCAAATAAACCTAAATGTGTCACGTAAAAAAAAATTACCTTTTTTTTATTTCATGAAAAAAAATCTACAAATTTTTTTCGCTCGCCATGCTAGGGATGTCCCGTGTTACGGTGAGCTATGTTTTATTATGTGGTGACCTTCAACAAACAGATCACCTAGATTTCCAAGAGATGAAGTCCTCCACTACGTCTTCAATCAATCTTTCGAAACGACCTTGACTTCAGAGCTTCAGTCAAGTTTCTTCAAAAAAATCTTCCACTATTCAAAAAATCTGCGTAAATTTCTACCAGACATTTCAAAATAAGAATTACTATAATAACTAAGGGGCAGGCAAACAACTCGGTCTTGGCACGAACTATTTACCTCTCTCATATGCATACATCGTTTCGTACATACTCTTCTATTAATCTGACTTTTGACATTGCCCTACTCAAGTATCTGATTCATTTGATCGTGTCATGTCATCCTCGGGCGTCCTCTTCTTCAAACATTCACATTTGCTTCATATATACTTCTTACACTACTTTATTCGTTCAATAAGAATAACCAGGAGTTAATAAGATCAATAAGCAAAAACAATGGTGTATCTACATACAAATAAAAAGCAACTACTCATATTTCTAATACTTACACAATATATCTCATGACATGCTTATTGAAATTAACAGAAGGAGAGGATTAGAAAACAGATAGATTTTTCGAAGTCTAATATATTTTGCGTACGTCTTAGTAATTGGGAAAATGGTGGAAACTCAAGTGGGAAATTCAACCTAGAAGTTGTATAACCAAACATTAAAAGCTTTATACAGTGGTTAATAATGTAGAATCGTTATGTTGCGAAGAGTTTTCCAAATGTTTGTTGAATAAATTTATGTATTTTTCGATTGAATACATTTTAATGTTTGCCTTTCATCATTTTATAAAGTTCCAATTAACCTAATTTCCCGTAGTTTGTGGAATTGATGAAATATTTAAACGTTGGGTTTAAATTAATTAAAAAAATATTTGTCTCCCTTCTCATTTAAACATATTTTAATATCCATATAAATAAGTATTCATATTTGCGAAATATCGTTGTAAATTTCTGTATTCGAAATAATAGATACCTATTGTTAAGCTTCACATATTTTAATATGTTATTAAAAATCGCACAAGTTACGTAGTGACAAAATAATAAATATAGGTGGTACCTAGGTATTTCTAAAAAAATTAAACGCAAATGTTTTGTTTCAAACCATTTGTTTATAATTTATTATAAAAATACTTATTTCGGTTGTATGTCTGTAACTTTGGTTGATTAAACTCTAGAATATTTGCTTTGAATTTACATTGAAACTTTTACGAAGCGTAAAATCGATAGTGTCTACCCATAACATAATATTTTTAACCAGTTTCTTTAGTGCTGTTTACTACAGTTCTTAAATATATTAATATAGTTCTTTTTACCAGAAAAATATTTTATAATTTATTTTTGTACATTAATTCCCCACAGAAAGCCCTGAGAAAAAAATCCCTCAGGACCTGTGTTATCTTTGAAGATGCTGTGTGAAGGATATTTTTTAGGGACAGGAAGGAGAGTAAATTCTGGGAAGGAACAAGCCATTAGGGGGGGAGAAATCTCGTGGTCATTGTGTTCAGGAGTGACTGACTTATGCATCCATTCCTCCCATTGCGGTGCAAGGCGATGTGTCGAGAGTCCTGCTAAAGAGGTCAAAAGGTCTCCCTTAACCAGACTCTTAGCCACTCATGTATGAGCAAATACATCCACCACCAATACCTAGTCAAACTCATCCCACGAACTCGGGAACCTTGTTTAATCACCAAACATAATGAACTACTTGGGCTGACCTATACAAGGGGTGTTTGTAGTTCAATAAATACTTCCTGGCGCGGTTGTACCCATACTCACCTTCCAAATTGAAAAATATTGACTTAGTGTCATTGTTAAAGTAAACCAATTTATAAAATGATTATGAAAAGAGGTTGGACATTTAAGAATACTCTTTATGTATTTACAGTTGTCTCGCTCCATTACCGCCTCTCTCATACAAGACTTCAGTCGCACGTTCAATACAAAAAAGTTATTTTAAACCCAGTGCAATCCGCTTTCCCTTCCAGAATTCCAGACATCAAATAAATAAATTTAATTACGATAATTATTCGTTGGGAGCTTCCAACCGATGGCCTTCATTTAAAAAAGGGCTCGTGTATAAATAAACGGTGTGTGTATTAATTAACAACACTTCTCAGGGCCAACACGCCCTTCTCTTGTATGGGTATTAGTTTTATCTTCACCAACGTAACTTATCTTCCGGTGAAATTCCTTAATTGCTGGCGGAGGGCCTATGTACGAACGTCTATTTATCAGACGCAAGCCACACGCTTCCAAGGCTTTCCAGAGATCAATAGCTAATTTATTCATGCGTATTTACATACATATGTGAAAGTTCACGATACACGAATAAGGGAACACTGAGCTAGTTACTATACAAAACACAAAATCTTTTTGAAGTCATCAAAAAATTCTAAAAAAGGGTCTAATTGCGAAAGTCATGTTCAACTTGTTACAAATTGCAATTATAAAAAAAGATTTTGTTTGTTTAACTCAAACAAGCAGAAAAATGGTGAGCTCTGGTGTTGACGCAACTATATACATCTCCCTTCTATCTATTTTACATGTACCTATCCTATTTAAAAATATAAGGCTATTGTACCTACAGGTCACATTTGGGACAGTAAATTGAGAAACAATTAATCAAAATAAACCAGAAGAGTGAATATCGAGTTCATGCTTTAGTCCGCTTTATTCGAATATGTTAGGTACTTGTGCCGTGATTACCGTCTGCTGTGTCCCTCAAGATCATAATATCGATTTCCCATAGTACCGTATCATATTAAAGGGGTAAGTAAGCCTTTACAAATATCCAATGTTTTCCAACCCCACATAGCTGCGTCAATCTGAAAGGTTTAATTAACCCTCCGCCCGTCACGTCTTTTTTTATAACGCGAGGTGTCGCTCGGGGTCACTGAGAACTCCAAAAATAAATGTGATTAATTTGTTGTTATAGCTTACATTTATTGTGTTATTATCAGGTGATTTATAATTGATATTATAACTGATTATTATCAGGTGATAATGACTGCATTGAAATAAATGGAAATATTAAAAATTAGATATTTATTGTCAATATAAAAGTTTAAAAATCGAAAAGGAACATTTTTTATAATTTTTATTTTATTTAAAACATTACATTTGTATAGCAAAAATAACATAGTAATAAAATTGCAAAATAACTATAGACATTAAAATGTGAACAAGTGTTATTATGTCTTGTGGGTCGATATTAGTTCCTACCTAGGCAGATTGCCCGTTCTAAGGAACCAAATACAGGTGAAAATGCAAAAAAATTATTCTGTAACAAAATGTTGATTTTTTTTTTTTTTTTTTAATGTAAATTAATAAAAATGCCAAAAATTTATTCTGTAACAAAAAAAAAAGGTTTCTTTTTTTTGAAATTTTAATATATATCTACCGATAGATTTTGAATCATACTTTTTTAATAGAAAACTTTAAAATAAAAACTAACCAATTTCAATCAAACTTATAACTATTTGAAACTGATACAAACTTTTTATTATTCCAAAAAAAATCAACAAAATACAATGAAAAAACCTATAAACTTGATTTTTCATTAAAAAATATCAACAAAAAAAATGTTGATAATTTTGAGCCTCACGCCGAAACACGAGTCAGGATCTCACATCGCACATGCGCAGACTGAATTTTCGCGGCGCTAGCGTCAAGTATAGTCCAGTTTAGGAAGCTGCCGTAAGGAATCAGTGGGAACATTTAAAATGTACATAATTAGCATTTCTGTAAAACCTGGGCTTTTAAAGACCCCACGTGACGGGTCGAGGGTTAAAATTCATTGACTACAGTCCATTCGTTGATTCGCAGACAATATATCTGGCTTCTTTAGATTCTTTAGCTTTTTCTGCATGTAATTTTTGTGTCAACGTAGTACTTCTGTCATGAAAGTATGCAAAGTGGTCTAATTGCGAGTAGTAAGTGAGAAATGTCCGCTTTTTCTACATGGAATTACTGGGTCAACGTAATACTTTCGAGTTTTAAAATCAACTTTAAAAGTCAAATTTTTGAATAACTACTACTTATGATTTCGGTAAAAGTTAAAAATCAAGATTCGTCAGATAGTAATTATAACTAGTGCAACTACCGTATAATTTGCGAAATTTCATTATTTAATTAATACAGAGAGACGTGGTGTGACTTTTCAGCAGGTCTTCCAGAGCGAAAACTTTTAGTTGACACTTATTCTTACAAGAGAAATTTCTGGATAATTTGTCCGACCCAAAAGAGGAATTTCACTGAAAAGTCATTTTGTTCGCGAAAACACCAATCAAAAATCTTTTCCTCTGGAAAATCACGTAGATCGAATTTTAATACGCCACACCCCGTCTCACAGGTACTTTCTTGTCTTCCTATGTACTGAAAACTCATTAAAAACTAATTGGCCTTTAAAATCTTTAAGAATCTGCTCGATAGAGTCTGACATTGATAGCACGATGGTATGTGTTCATGGCGAAGAGCCCACGAAAATTTTAGTTCGTGTGTGTCATATGTCCTTATGACTCTGAGTGCGGCTAAGCGAAATGGCGTAATATTATGATAGTGTGTATAGGTATATTATTTCGAAAAAGCAATGCAAGATTTTTTTCTTTTTCTTTACATGTTATTACTATTTACATTTCAATTTTTAACCTCACTAGAACTAGCCTATGATGGGATTTCATTTTATAAAACAATAAACAACACAATATATTTAATTGAAAGAACAATATTAATTTTTCTAACAAATAATGGGTAGGTACCTACTACGCTTAAGTAATTCATCACAATGTAGAAAATATGTAAAGTGACCGTAGGTTGATATTTAAATTGAAATAATATATTATGCTGTTAATTTACACAAAAATTATAACACATTACGCTATGTAAAAAGATGAGTTGGAAAGAAGGAAAATAAAGTAAATCAATTTTATGTTAAAATGCTAATCTTTGGACATCACTATTTTAGTGGTTTGTGATTTTGAACATTGAACGTTTAAGGACTTATTTTCACATTTTAGATTTTGCAGAAAATAGCTAAAGTTTGTCTGTGAAAGTTAGGAGAAAGTAGGGTTAGGCTTATTTTTTATATACCTACTACAAGAAAATTAAGAAAATTCACGAAGTTTTGGTTTTAGTATTATCCGACGACCTTCACTAACAACTAACAACTAACAAAGGTTAAGTAACAATGATAGTAAGTTTTTAAAATTACCTCATTATGGTCAGGTAAACCCAATCGTACCGTATTTCAACACTGCGAACACTAAAAAGGCATTGTTAGAAAAATATTTGTATAATAACTGTGCGCAGCCCAACATTTTGCCAAAGAAAAAGCATCAGACAAAAAATATTCACCGATAAAATCAAAGCACTTAATAACAAAGTACACCACTCCAAAGTCTGTAAATAAGATGACTGGGGAATTGATATGGATCTTTTTATATGGGTTTGTGTGTTGGAAATATTTCAAGAAAGATTGAGGATCAAATGTTTTCAGCATTCCTATAACGATTCGTCTGACTTAAAACTTAGAAAGCCTCTGAAGTTTATCAGGATTCGGCTCAAGTTTATATCAAAAGACTTGCAACTATAGGAATAACGGGGGAAAGTTTCTCCTAAGACAAACACATGGCAGATACCGACTATCGCTGCTAGAGTATTGTTTTCATTTATACTACATTATGAAGCTGTTTATGTGCTGTAATCCATCCGGCTTCATCACTTTTCTAACAAGTATTAAAGAAAAATAAATAAACTACCATTAATACGCTCTAGACAAGTTTTTCTTTTTTTATTATTTTGTTATGTAATATGTAATCTATCATACCAGGTAAGTAAATATAGAATCAACTCAGTAAGACGCTTAGTAACATATACGTAATCTATTTCAACACCCATGATCGTTAATTCCCAACCATGCGTATAAACAATATATAGCAGGTTTACGGAAAATACGTTTTACTTACACAAAACATAACTAAGTGTCCCCAAAGGGGTGCGCATAGAGGATGTACCATCGGACAACAAAATTATAAAATACTAGCTGATCCGGCAACGCATTGCTGTGGCTAACGAAACACAACGCCTAGATGTTTCTTCACTACCAGAATAGAAATATTTTATAATTTATTATGTGGAAACTTTTTTTTTCTATATTTTCATGATTTACACTGACAGCACGGGTAGTTATCATGACAATATGTATTTATAAATGTAAATAAGTATGTTAGTCGTAAATAACTAATTTTAAGACAGTTGCAAGCCATAATACGAATGGAGCAGTAACAATACTGCTCTATTCGTATTATGACTTCGTATTATGGCAGTAACCGTTACAAATATGTGGTCATAAATGTAAATAAGTATGTTAGTCGTTAATAACTAATTGTAATACTGTTGCAAGTCATGGTACAAATAGAGCAGTAACAATTCTGCTCTGTTCGTATTACGACTTGCAAGTACAAACTCAATTATAAAAATAAGTATGGTTCTAAGTCACTAGCGATAAAGTATTTGTTGTATGTCATTAGTTATCAATCTTAGTTATAAGCCACTTTTAGTATATACGTATAGATATGTATAGGTAAATGAATTTCTCAAAGCGCCCTTGAGATGATTTTCTCACGAAAATGGCGCTATAAAAGTCATCCAATTATTATTATTATTATTGTGTCGATAAATTAACTCACGTTGCCATCTGTTAGAAACATACAAATATTACAAAGCATTGTCCTATAAGAAACATTTAATTCGCAATAATAAATATTGAGGCCAATAATCGATATAAATCTTACCTCTTTAGTTGGACCAAATTGCACACAGTAAGCCAAATTTCATCAAAGTCGTTTCGGAGTTTATATCAAACAAACATTGTGACTTGAGATTTTTTTATATAAATAAAGATATTGTCATCAAGAATAAATCTATTTCTCCATATATTGGGTGTATACCAGCGTATAAGCACAAAAAATCAACACTGTAAATAAATTCGTTTGATATTCTTTCCAACTGATGAATAAATGTATTTCTTAAAGTTGGTTATAGGTTTAAATTTTTTTTTAAAGGCAGCAAAATTTATAATGTTATAATAATTATAATTTCGTGGAGCCAACTGTCGGATAACAATTTCAAAACTATATTATGATTTTTTTTACGTTAGCTCCACACAGGAGGCTGTGAGGAAAATAATTTCCCTCAGGGCCTATGTCATCTTAGGGGATGCTGTTTGGAGTGTTTTTTTGAGGAAGGGAATGGTACGAAGTTCGAAGAAGGAAAAAGTTAAGAGGAGTGGGTAGGAATCTGGTGGTTAGAATGTCCAGGAGTGATGGATGTATGAATCCATCCTTTCAACTGCGATGGGTCCACAAATTCGATCAAAAAGGTCAAGAGAAAGGTCAAAAGTCTTCCCTCACCCAGTCTATCGCGATCCGGCCAGCCACGCAACAGGTGGGCAGATCATCCGCCACCAAGACTGGACAAACCTCCCTTCATGAACCCGGGCACACCTGCTATCAAACGTAGCGAACCACTTGGGGAGACCTTGAATTGAAGCTATCCGATTTTATTTTATACTCAGTAGGTATCTACTAGTAGGTTACTAACTAGTTACCATACCTGCCATATATTACCTTCATTCTTAAATAATTTGATTCTCGGAACGAGTAAGTTTTCCTACGAATTACCAATGACGTTATATTATAAACGAATTACGAGTACAAAATGTTCTCAATTGTTTTAAGAACGTTTTAAAAATATTTTTTTTAAATGCTTATTTCAAAATCAAATGATTGGGAGAATACATATTTTTTCCAACAGTAATATTGTTAGGTACGTACCTACATGTCTAGATATTTTCGTTCAATATTATTTTTCATATGGTATGTGTATATTAACCGCTTCACTACTAGCCAATGTCTGTTCTGTGTTAGAAGAAATCTACACAAAACCGTTCGAATTTTACTACCAAAAACCTTATGGTCCTTCGGGAATGTATTTTCGGCATTTTTTTTAAAAAACTATAAAAATAAAGTATCCAAAACAGCTTTCCGCAGCCAGGCCATCTCGTTCCATGTGGCGTGTCACCCATTTTGTCACGCTGACAGCGATTTAAAAACCCGATGATGGACGTCTGCTAATGGCCGATTTCCATGAGCAAGTGGATTTATGTATTGGTGCTAGGTGTCTACAGGCGTATGGGTGTGTTGTGTACGATAATGTGTGTATTTCTTATAAGAGTATAAAGTTGCTACATTATTCTTAATTAAAATAATGGTTACAGGTACAGATTGTAGTACCTACAACAATTGTTTGCAATCACTGACAAAAGCACAGAATTTTCTGTGTACTGTACCCACGGATTAATTTGAGAGGACATTTAAATAATGAATGCATTAGCAACACGAAAATGTTGTTTTTAACTCACGTCTTACTTATTTGATGAGAGATATTATACATATATAAATTAAAAATGTAACGCGCGAGAACGTCGCAATGATTTTTAAAAAAATGTTCATATTTTTTTCAGAATACAAATTGCCTTAATTGCTGATCACAGTGTCTCTCTCTTTACAGGATAGCTTCAAGGGAAAAATCGTGAATCGCATCAGAGGTAAGTGTATTTCTTTTGAAACATGACTTAAGTATATATTTTATATACATTGTACATGATCTTTTGACTTTAGTTTCAACGATTTCAAATTAAACAAATCGAATACGGATTTTTTTTTTTGAGAGTTAACAGTGTTAGTTGTAGAGCACGTCAATATTTATTTTGATTTTAACAAACTTTTTCAATAATTTCAAAAGGTTCATGATTTTAACACGACGAACTTAACATTATGTATTTTTATTTAGGAACCTTTCTAAGGCTTATAGCTTATAGTATTTGAATTGATACTTATATGATTTGGATCTTACGAATAACGAATAATGATGGATTAAAATTATTTTTAAATCGTTTCATTTAAATGATTTTAATCAAATTGCCGGCTTATATTGAGATAAAATATTCTGTTAATGCCAGTTGTCTGTTCTGAAAATGGGTAATATAACAATAAAATTAAAATATTATAAAAAAATGAGTACTTAAAATTTTCACAAAATAAACATAAACATACAAATTATGTGTATCAATAGCTAAATAAAAGACAAAAGTATATAAAATATCTAATATAAATGTATACATCAATGACCTCTTGTTACGCGGATGACAGAACAGTTCATATTCTACTTAGCTTGTTTGACAAGCCCCCTGAGGGCACACAAACCCCCATGTTCTACCGGTATTACAATAGAAGGTGCTCCGAGGAACTAGCGTCATTGAATGCCTCGGCACCGGTGCATTGTCAGGAAACACGCGCCCAACATATGTACATGACTACATGGTTAACATTTTTCACATGAGAATGGATCGTTTCTACGACTCGTTCTTGAGTTCTCCTACAACATGGGTCTCTTCAAGACCCATTTTCACTCCTTCCTCTCCTCAAAAAGACCCTCCACACAGCATCTTGTAAGATGACATTGGCCTTGAGGGAAATTATTTTCCTCCAGGCCTCCTGTGTAGAGTTTAATGTAACAAAAAAAAAATCCATTACCTAAAAACTTCGTGGTATAGTTGCGTTCACCGACTTACGGCGTCCGATATATGGACTTAACAATATTTTGACTTATAAAACGGTCAGAACAATGTTTTCCCCACATAGGATCAAATGGCAAACATTGACACGGACGGAAAAAAATTCTCAGAATGTCTGGGAGCGAATATTGACCAACTACAACGAGAGAAATGCCTAAAGCACCATTGAAATCTTCCATAAACATAGCATAATTAACAGAATGGATAGGTTTAAAATGGAGATAACGGTGGCTCAACCATTTCAACTGTGCGCTGAATCCAGTATTTTTTAATCAAATGACATGACATATGTTTGTTTTAGTTAGGCATAACGTCTGTGAAGATATGTGGTATGAAGTGTAACATGGATGTGAATGTATTTGTGTCACGTCATCGTAAAACAATGTCCGTCGGAGTGCGAAATATGCCACCGTGGCAACGCCCAACGTCGAGTTCAGCGTTCACTGTTCACGTGATAATCATCTCCCGACGTATCCACTCTGGCAGTTCCTAGGGCAAGATAATTACTTCAATGTTCCGTCCGTTCGGTGTACACTAAAATCTCTCAGTAGTAAATGGGCATTGAAAATTCATTGGAGAGTGGAATTTTACATCAAAATGTTGGGCATCATTCGAAATCTATTCTAGTAATGTAGTTACGAGTTTGCTTTCTTTTTAAATTTCCGTAGTAAGCGTTCAAAAAGAAGAAGCAGATGATGTGAAAGGGAGATATATAATTTCGAATGATAGAGAGAGCACGCTAATATTAAAAACAGTTATAATCAACAGGCGTAAGAGAAAATATTTACAAAATTGACAGAATATTTAGTTTTTTCCACGTTTATTGTTTATAAAAAATCGACATGTTTCGTGGACGATGCTCACTTCTTCAGAGTTTACTTAATACTTTTAAGTAAACCCTAAAGAATTTATTATTACTCGTGAAACATTACTCATGAAACATGTCGGTTTTTTTATAAACAATAAACGTGGTAAAAACTAAGTATTTTATTAATTTTTAATTAAAATGGTGCCGCTAAATAAATTTGCTGTGTTTAAAGAAGAGAAAATATTTTATAAAACATTACTTATAAGTAGAGCAAACATCCTTAAAATTTGAGAAAATTAACCTCTGCAATGGAGAAATAAAGAATTGAAAAACTAATTATTCATTTCCAGTACCTATGCATATGTAAGTTGTAAGTACGTAAGTAAAGTGTATCATCAGTGAGCGGAGCGTGGTGCTGCTTGTGTGTAAGTAATTATTTAATTTTGAACTGTTTAGCATATTTTTTTTTACAAAGTTTGTAAACAGCTTACGTACATAAACGTTTGTGCTAACATTATTAGTAGGTATTATAAAAAACTCTCCATTTAATACGAGTATTCGGAAAAGTCGTTCCAAATATATTCTTGGTCCAGTAATTTATTTTGCACCAGTATCCTGAAAGTTATTTACATCTTGCCGTAAAATGACGGAATAATAAACTTTTTCAAATAATGAAAAAAAATAACACCTCAAAAAATACGCCCCTGTCTGCACTGCTTAAAACGCGAACTATATCGCCACTAGAGATGGGTAAGTTCTACATTTTACCGGAGGCTTCTCAGACGTGCTTCCTTTTAAAAGCACTCGAGTTCTAAGAGCAGGTCCCGGGTCCGAGTTGTGGTACTGGGTGGTTTCAACCGGAACCGGGCCTCGGAGCCGGAACCCACAAAATAACTCGAACCCGGGATATGCTCACGGCTCGCGAGTGGCTTGAACCGCCGCGCCGAGTTCCAGGGTTGAGTCCGAGCCCTGGACCGGGTTCGGATCCGCTTCCCGTGAAGAACCCGAGTTCAAGAGCCCACTCCAGCTGAACCCAGTGGCGGCTCGTGACTTTTGATTGTGCTAGTGCTAACATACAAAAAAATTGCATTATTGATGTTGTTTTAACCGAAAAATATTTTTTTCTTTTACAAAAATTCTAATTTCAAAAAAAAAAATTGTTTTCGCCTACGACTAGATAAATAATGCCATTTTTTAATATTAGCACTCTAGCACACCCAAAAGTCACGAGCCGCCACTGCCCTGAACCTACACATCGCTAATTACCACTGGGTTGGGCGACATTGTGAGTCAATAGGGACTATATGAATTGATGTAGAATGTAGATCTAGAAGAGGCCTGGTTTAAGGCCTATTGACATAATATTATTGGCGATATTTGCTGCCGCTAGCGCTGTGGATATATAGCGAAAACCGAGTGGAGATGTGGTATTCTCACTGTTCAAACCTAGGTGGATTTCACTTCTGCTACAGGGTAGGGTCCAATGAAATATCTGTAGAACAGATTTAGTTTGCCAACGTTGAAGTATGCATGCATTAGAGATATCAATCAGACGAACCGCTTTCCTTTGCACATAATCAAGTTGAGATAACCTCATATTATACTCACCTGGAATCAAAAAGCGAACCAGGAGTTCAAAAAAAAATTTAAAATTAAAATGTCACGAAAGGAAAAACCCCTTTTCCGTATCGTATCGCTTTTTCTTCGTGGCCGGCGAATTGAGAAAATATTTCTACAATACTTTGTGGAGTATAAATCAATTTGAAAATGCGCATTATTTATATATGTTGGTACCGTCTGCCTTTCATTTACAAGTTGAGGTAGAACGTAACGAGATGCTGTGAAATCTCTGAAGCACGAATTTATATGGGATTTTTGATTTTTCCAGCCCGAGTAACTTGATAGGAGCTTTTTTCGCATACAAAGATCTCATCGAATAAGCACCAATGCACATGTGAATGACGGGACCTTTACATGAGGATTAAATTTTTTGACAGCCGCCATTTCAGTTAGATAACAAAACAACTCAAATAGAATGCTTTTTACCAAAATACTTCACAATGTACGTGTTTGAATGACAACAATATGGCTTCTAGGTAGATCTTTTTTTCCCTACATTTTTGTAGGATTAGTTTTCATCTTTTACACAGTTTGAATTTTTTTTCACGAAAACCACGTCGTGTTTCAACTGTTGTCAGACTATACACGGTGAAGGTTAGGAAGTATCCGACTATTCAGATCTATTCGCCAAACATATCTGAATGTCGGTATTATAAATACAATCCTGTAACGTGCAGCAAATTTAATGTAGGTACTTCATATTAGCTTGCGTGATTTATTAAAAATACTCATTTTAGTTGTGATTCTATCTGTACCATTGATATATATATATATATATATACATAGATGAGACATTTAACGAATAAATTGGTTCAACGGAATCGCAGGTTAGTACCTCCATTTCTCTATTAGTACAACAACAACAACAACCGTCGACCGCGGCTGGCGTGTGACGTATCAAAGTAGGATGGAAAAGGATAAAACCATGGGCTTGAGTAAAAGGAAAGGACGGTCTGACGGCCGAGCCTTTCTACGGGGTGGCTTCAGTTAGAATTCACTTTCCTGAAGGCCTGTTCGTGGATGATTTGAACACGAATCTCGGAGAATTATGTACGGGATAGCGCCCCTATAGTATAATATCTCTATGGTCTGTACTTCAGTTTCAATAAACTCTAGAATTTGTGTTAACTCTAACTTAGAACTATAGAATTAAGTGTCATTTCCAAAATTATATCTGTTTATAGAAACAATTCAGACAAGCGATAAAGTAGGTCCACAATCTAACTAATTTTTAAATACGTATATCTTTTGTTTAAATTTATTATAGATGCATTTCAAATTTACTAACCATGTTTATTCGAAAGGAAAATTTCTGATCGTTTCTGAAATTGACAATGTTTGTTTTAGAATATTTTCAGATTTTTAAGATATACAATTTTAATATCACGTGATTTTTTATGGATCTGCGCTATTACGTCATTTAATTTAAATGATTTTGTTTAAAATAGGGCACACTGAGTTTCGAACCTGTGGCAACTGGATTCGGAGCTGAAGTTTTTAAACGCTCCCCTAGGAATTTGTCAATTCGTCGAACAATAAAAAAAACATTCATTGAGACAGCACGGTCACTTTTGAAGCAATATGTTCACTTTTCAACTTTCCGCCATTCACATCCATCCCCCTTCATTGTGACACTGGCAAATAATTGAGACCTTTTCGACAATAATTGTAGCAGTTCCACCCCAATCACCTTGTCACTGAAGAGAAAAGCAGGTAGAAGTTTGCTGTAGGTGTACCGCGTGTTCATTATTCGTCCGAAGCAAGTACAATTTTTCCTCACTTCCAGAAGCGGCTCTAGGAGTCCAGAAGTGGAAGGCCGTCTTTAAAAAAATTATGTTATTATACAATATCGGATTAAATACGATTATATGCATTTCACGTGGGTACCTCACGAGTTTGAGAGCCAAATTACATTATTTAATACCAGCTGACCC
Organism: Limnephilus lunatus; assembly: GCA_917563855.2. Lineage (NCBI taxonomy): Eukaryota > Metazoa > Arthropoda > Insecta > Trichoptera > Limnephilidae > Limnephilus > Limnephilus lunatus. Next base: position 58,434,834 of record OU830599.1, read on the forward strand.
GGCAAACGTTGTTCTGCCATATAAATGAAAGTTCGATTAGGCGGACGTAGCGCCATCTGTCATTCAACAACATAAACAATTTAGTCCTGTTTGAAATACGAACGACGGTTAAATTTGTTCATACAAAAATACTAAAATCGTGATTAAAAAATGGGATGGTGGGGGGTGGGAGAGTGAAAACTTATGGTTATATGTATTTTTTAATGCCAAATATTTTTTTTGTATAACAACCCTATATTCGTGGTGATATAAGACACACTAAGAATATACACATTTTGGCTTGTGTATCTATTCTTCTTATTATATCCTTCTTATATTTTTATTATCGTCACAAGAAAGCAATACTGTTGTAACAGCCAAAAACCAAATTGTTCACCAGAGCCAAAAAAAAATTCAGATTTTAGAAAAAAAAATCGTAACTTTTAAACCAGTAGTTACAGAAACGTCATTTGTAAAATGCTTAAAAAATAATTAAAAAAATATGATCTTTAAAATAGTAATATTTAAATATTTTATAAGTGAAGAACGACAATGTTTTTGGCGCTTACAGCAGTTGATTTTTGTTTTGTGTACGCAAAAAATGTTTTAAACACCGCTGCTAATATATTAATAATGAAACTTTATTTTCAGCTGCATATGTAAATTGCTGTAAGCGCCAAAGTATATCAATATTAAAATTTAGAATAGCTTTACATGTGTGTCGTTATTTTTTTGAGCTGAATTCGTTTGGTTTACAACATACAACTAAAAATGTGTTTGAAATGTCGTAATCGCCAGACGTAAAAAAACACAGGATTTCGAGGTGAGGTGTATACATCACTTAAAAACGTATTATTGACAAAACGGCTAGCTTTTCCTACGTCGTACATTTCTTATTTATTATTGTAGAGTCACAGGACCCAGATAGATCGACACAGAAATAAAACGCTGCAAAATGATGTATAAAACGCATTTTCGTAAAAAGTAGCGGTTACGGTTCTTGCGACGTTATACCCTTCTAGGAATCAAAGTTCAGTGCCGCATGCGTATTTCGTTAGCTGCAGGTTTATTCTTGCAATAATTTTCGTTTCGAGCTCTAAAGTGACTTACTGACTGCAGTGGCGGTTATTCGGATGAAACTACTACAGTAATGTTCGTTCGTCCGGAAATCCCCACGACATTGTTTTTTCAACACCATCGGCTGTCTCTTGTACTAGATTCTTTTCTTTTTTCGGGCCAAATAGTATTATTATCGTTTTATTTTTTTATTTTTATTTTATATATTCGATACTGCCGCCATGGATCGACTCACAGTGCCCTTCTTGACAATATCAAGGAGGATAAGGTGTTTCTACTTATTTCGACAGAATAGCACTTATTACCAAACATGTGAACACCTCAGCACAAGTTCGGCTAGTGAGGTGTTCAAAAAATACTACTACTAACCTATTAACGTACAGTTACGGATCAATAACCTGGGCATAACAATAGACCGGCGTTTAAAATAATGGTCCCCACACATAAATATTCTGAACAGGAGAATAAGGAAACTAACCTATATATTTAGCTGTTTAAGAGTATTTTTTAATGAAAAACTACTTAGAACCACATACTTCGCTTTCTATCAATCAATTATAGAATCCGGCATTATAGGATGGGGCGTTACATATACAAATCAAACACCAACAATTTTCATATCACAAAAACTAATTTTAAAAACAATTTTAAAAAAAACCCTATTCATACTAGTCAGAATTTTTATTCAAACAATTTAAGGTCAGAAAATTAAGTGCATTATACTTTTATCATGCAACATTACAAATTTATAAAGATAATATTCAAAATAAAGTTGCACGGAGTAAATTTTTTTAATTCACTACCTGAAAATCAGAAAATCAGAAACATGAACAGTAATATAAAAAAATTTAAAACTCAGCTTGAAATTATACCGAAATTTGAAAATATGAAAATAAATTGTAAGTTTTTTTTAATTCCCTACCTGAAAATCAGAAAATCAGAAACATGAACAGTAATATAAAAAAATTTAAAACTCAGCTTTAAATTATACCGAAATTTGAAAATATGAAAATAATTTGTAAATTTTTTTAATTCACTACCTGAAAATCAGAAACATGAACAGTAATATAAAAAAATTTAAAACTCAGCTTGAAATTATACCGAAATTTGAAAATATGAAAATGAATTGTAAGTTTTTTTTAATTCCCTACCTGAAAATCAGAAAATCAGAAACATGAACAGTAATATAAAAAAATTTAAAACTCAGCTTTAAATTATACCGAAATTTGAAAATATGAAAATAATTTGTAAATTTTTTTAATTCACTACCTGAAAATCAGAAACATGAACAGTAATATAAAAAAATTTTAAACTCAGCTTGAAATTATACCGAAATTTGAAATGAATATGATAATCCCCCCCCATACACACAAGCCCTGCTTATTTATGGGGATAAATCAAATATGTATACATATTATGTAATTAATTATTGTATAAAATTTACTGTAATTTATGTACCTTTTACTAAATGAAAAAAATAAATATATAACTTTTTTTTTCTTATTACTGAACTTATAATCTTGTAAACCAATATAATAATATGTAAAATGTATGTTCAAGAATAGAAATAAAATAAATAAATGACGTTCTCCCATTCAGGGAGCTTTTTCAAGTTTTTTACTTGGTTCATCGAATGACTCCAAACTAATTCACATGACAGTACAACTACTACCATGAAAGGTGAATTCATTGAAGACCATCCCAGACACATTAATATGTATTAAGTTTCCATTTGCAGTCCAGGAATTCAGTCGGTTCTCCACAATGACTGCTAAATTATACGGGCTCTGATATTATTTCAGGGAATTCGACTTTATGATAAAGAGCGTGGATTATACCGCAGTCTTGGACGTTATTTCAACGGTTCGGAATGTTTTATAAACCGTGGATTTTATGTCACTACTAGCGCAGACTCGTGAAAAATCACGGGACATTATAATAATTTTAATATTCTGTGTTTTTTTACAAATTCCGTACAATTATTGTAGAATTTATAAAAAAATGCGTCAGGATCAATAATTGATCCTGTATTATTCCTTTCAAAAGACTATCAGATATTTTCCTTTCGAATGAACAAAATTCCTAATTCCCACATTCGTAAAAAAATTAAACAAAGATTTAGCTTCAATTTTAACTTCAATTTAACGCTTCAATTTAAACTAAAAAAATTTCAACCAATATCTTTATATTTAGTATCAAAATCTCGGGTCACGATGTTTGTTGGAGATAAACTCCGAAACTAATTCACCGATTTTGATGAAATTTGGCTAACTATGTGTAATTTGGTCCTAATTAAAATATAGGATAGTTGTTACGTCGATTATTGACCTCAATATTTATGATTGTGAATTAAATATTTGTTATAGGAGAATGCTTTGTAATTATTTGTAAGTTAAATAAGTTTATAAAAGATGGCGGCGTGTGTTAATTTATCGACACAATACTTGGTTTTATAAGTTGGGTAACGATCAAGTAGATGGCGTTGTGTATCGTTAGCCTTTTATGTGTTTGTCTCTTTTTAAGTATCACTCCCCTCCGTTTCATCGAGCTTCAAATCACACGGTGCTAAAGAAGTTTCACTTCAAAAAGGTAAGTCCCTCGCGATTACTTGTCGCATAAATGTGTTGCATGAACTTGAACAAATTTGACTTTATTTTTTGGAAATGAAGTGGCTATGCGGAGAGTCGCTACGTAACGGTGCGGTTAGCCGCAAGACAAAAATCAACCAGTGTAATTCCGGCGTTACGGAAAAATTAAGCGAAATACGTAATGCAGGATAACCGTCCCCTCAGGCCTCGGGCATATTTCGTTCTAGGTCAAAATATTTCCGCTCTGCATTAAAATCTAAATAAATGGAATATTTCTGAATGTATCTGAAAAATAAAAACAGTCTTTGAAAGGTAAGTGATGAAATGCTGTCAAATTTTATAATTCGAATTAATATATAAAACAAATTCGGGTTAGTTACACCATTTATAACTCGAGAACTGTTGGGCCGATTTTTACGAACTTTGATTTGTTGGATTTGTCTCCGCCTCGAAAAGCAGAATAACTATTAAAACATCGGAAAAAATCACGAAAAAAAATATGAAGAAAATTCTTTTTTTTCATTCATTTTGTATGGAGCGAATTCACATATTTTTAAAGATCTGTAGCAATATTGTGATAAGTATAATATTGAATAGTGAGTGAATTCCAAATACGTCAAATTTTAAAGTGCTGGTTGTTGTTTTTGTTCTTAAACATATAATGCTGCCCCTCTTTCTAAAAGTCGAAAATGAAACAAACGTTGAACATATGTCTGCACCCCTCCAAAGGAAAATACAATAATTATAATAAATCTCCCTCACACCTATAAAGAAAATGAAACGCTATTTCCATAAGTAAGTGGAAAAGTAAGAAAATCACAAAAAATATAAATCCGTGCACAACGCCTGATACTGATATAAACAAAACATGGACATAATAATAAATAAATAATCATAAATAATCGATAATTATTGCTTCGTTGTGTAATTTTTAAGAAAATAAAAAAAAGTGAATTTAATTCAGGTAATAATTTAACACAACAGATAGTGATTCTGAGGCGGTACGAAGTTCGCCGGGTCAGCTAGTAAACATGTAATTATTAAATGTTACTGACGAAAAAAACAACACATACCAATAATATATTTAATTGGACAAATGTATTTTAAACGTTACCGTCACTTAACATTTTTTTTGTTTCATGTAAAAATCTATATATATAAAAATATAAAAATATTTGTATGTCCGCAATGCGTTGCTATACCATTCATCCGATTGAGATGAAACTTTGAATATTTGATGTGCGCATGCCCGCGATGGTTCCTATAAATGTAATAGTGAGTTCTGGCATTATGAAATTTGTATAAGAAATTGCAATAGGTGGCACGCGAGCTGTTCGAAAACTGAATGTACCGAGACTGAATGTGTCGAAGGCTGGAGGGGGAAGGGGAACTCGGGAGGGGGTTCGCAGGACGGGGGAAACGGGAGAGGGGATGGGGATAGGGAAGGCGGAGTTGGAACGCGAGAGGGGAAGGGGACGCGGAAGAGGAAGGGGAGGCGGAATGGGAATAGGACGAATGGTAAAGGACACGCAGGGAGTTATAATTTCTTTATTAAGGGGCATAGCAACGCATACTGGGAGCTGGCTAGAAATTAATTAAAAAAAATACCAAAGTTTTTTTGTTGTTTTAAATTGTATCGTAAATTTTGGTTTCATAAAGGTGTAAAAACCCAAAATACCTACCTGCGGAAATCAGTAATAAATTGTAATGTCTTTGCCTTTGGCATAATTGCCCTTTACATTAAGGTTTTACCATGATAATAGGAGAGTAGAATAACAGTCAATATAATTTTTAATACTTCTATTTTTGATACTGACAATTCGTGGTGGAATTGCGTTTTTTGATTAAATAATAATAATATAATCAAACAAATATTAAGAGTATTTCCAATTAATGTATAATAAATAACCTTGGGCGTATAGATTAATCTATGAATCCGAAGTATTTATATCTACTGGCAATAATCAAATGATTAGAGATTCAATAGTCAAAAACGATGTAGCAAGAAATATGGGATAATCCATAATCTTGTATAAAATTCTTATTGACCACTCTCCCCCTTCCCCTATATGTTATGTATATAATCCGTAGATTGAGAAACAATTACCAGTCCGAAGATGACCTTAACAGGCTGAAAACGGTTACGGTCACAAATAAATTTAGTCTAAATAAGTTTTATATTTGTGTAATGTTTATGATGTAAGCATTATCTCAGATTACAGGTGATAATGAAGAGAACAACCGTGCAAACTCTTCTCATACGTACAGTTGTCTCGTTTTCATGCCGTCTTTGGGGGCATACGTTAATTAAGTTAGCAGTTTTTCTTCCAATCTAGACCCCCCCCCCTTGGTGAGATAAATTTAGGTCACTTCATATATTCTTTTGAAGTAAGTAAAGTGTGATTTTGCTGGACCCCCCCCCCCCCCTTGAGCTCACGTAATTAATGTATGCCCCCTTACTCATACAATACTTTAGTCGCACCTACATTACATAAATTAATTCGTGATTTGTTTATCCTGTGCCAAATAATTATTGATATTATGAATGACTGAATGAATGATGAATGGAACTAGATATGTAATTGTAAATGAGATTGTAGAGCAACGGTCTGCGAATACTAAAATCCAAATCAATTTTTTTAAAATTATTTCTGGCTTTCACCCTTCAAGGGTGTTCTAGGCCATCATTTAAAATTACATAGAAAGGGAAAGGTGAATTTACATATTAATTTTATTTAAATGTACAAATTTCAGAATTATATGGAAGATTGGAGTCGAGTTCAGACTTAGGAGAGATGAAATGTTGAATGGAGGGGAGGCAATTTTAGATAACGCTTGATAGAAGAGAGGATATTTATTTAGAGAGGGACAACCAAAAAATATGTGATCTAAAGAGCCCACATCTAGACCACAGAACGTACAATCTGGGGAGTCGAGGATGTGAATTTTAAAAAGGTGAGAAGGAACGGAACAATGACCGATTCTCATTCGAATAAGTGAGGAAATTTATTTTTTACACATTGGATTATTAAGGAATCAATTACAAAATCAGTTTCATCGATAATAGTTCCATCATCATCAGAAATGTTCCGTAGATGATCATCGAAAACCGATCTCTGTGTTTTCACGAGTAACAATATATTATTATTATAATTGGTATTGTGGCGGTCAACAGCTAAATTCTAGTAAAATGCAGAAATCAAAATTAAATCACATTTCGTAACTATCATTACGTATTCCTGGAGTTTTAGTTACTTTAATTAATTATTCGTTTATTTTATGTTTTCTTGGAAATCATAGTATTGGATAAAGCATTTTCTCGTAAGTGCGGTTGAATTGAGGTTAGTACTACCAACATTCTTTCACGTTGAAAGATTTATTTAACCTAAAAAAATCCTTTTTTGCTCCTTGCTCCTTTGGGTGATTTATGAGCGGAATAATATCCATCAACGCTAAACATTGCTAAAGTCATTCCAAACAACGCAACGCTCCGATTTTGAATGGTGGTCTCTAAACAGTGACAATCTCTCTAATCATTAAAATAGTTAACTTTATTGAAATCATCTAAAATCATTAAAAAACGGTTGAAATCATAAATCTATAAAATCTTTCATCAGTAAAGAAACATAAAAAATATGCCTTCATTAATACAACTCGGAACTTTTCTCTTGTATCTGACATGAAATAGGTGTAGGTAACTCAGATAAGTAGAATATGTAATTAAAATACAATGTTTATGTTAACCTTTGGAATATACGAACTATGATCATTGGCATCTCAACAAAAAAAAGTTAATACCGCACAAGAGTCGCAACTGCTCCCAACCGTCTGGAGGCAGTGAGACTTTGGCATCCCCAATTGAGGTATTTTGTGAGGCTGGAGACATTAGGGAGAGGAAGGAGTAGGTAAAGAGGAAGGTGGGGAAGTACCTGGCTATTCAGATCTGGTCACGAAACACGGTTGAAGCCATTTCAAACAAAGTTTCAATTCTGAATGGTGGTCTTATACCAAGGCGATACTGAGAGTATCTTAACTCTGGAACGTGCAGAAAATATGCTATATATTATTTTTAATAAATTGTGAAATAATACAAATTAATCGCGACTTCCAAAATGCTAGTCAAGAGCCTTATCCCTCTACCACGGAGGCCCTCAAAAGTATCAGTAGATATTGACTGTGATCATAATCAGTGTGATCTAGAAGTGAAAAGTCTGGTAGGTATTGCTGATTATATCGAATGCTCTTGTCAGTTTTAACAAACGAGAAAACGCATGGTGCAAGCGGTGTTAACCTTTTCGCACTTGTTTTTGCCAAATAAATTATATTTTTGACCTGCATCCTTTCAAACCACACTGGACTTCTGGTTACGTTATATCAATCAGTTTCTGAGGTCTTGTAATTCACACTGCACTTCTGGTTATGTTTTATCAGCCAGTTTCTGCAGTCTTGCAATGCCCACCGGACTTCTCGTTGTTTTATCAGCCAGTTTCTGCAGTCTTGCAAGGCACACTGTATTTTTGGTTACGCTTTGTCAGCCAGTTTCTGTTGTCTTGCAAGGCATACCGCATTTATCCTTAAGTTTACTCAGCCAGTTTCTGCAGTCTTGTAATTCACACTGTACTTCTGGTTAACGTTTTATCAACTAGTTTATGCTTCCTAGAAAACTCTTCACGATTTCTCGCCACAATACTCACCGACAAATGTTATCGTAATTATTGCAGTGACTTCAATCACCTTAATTATTGCATACAGTGATTAATTTAGCGCTCTTGCATATCTTGCACACTTGAGAAAATTGATACGTAAGAATTTTGAAAATTGGTAAATAAATGCTCGTTCTGATATTTGTGATATGATTACGCTGTCCCACACCCTTTCCTTCGTCAGTGTGGGAATAAACTGATTACAATATTCACATTATGATAACAATATAGAGAAATATCATACTTAAAAAATCAGTGAAAATTTATTATGTAGTTTATTTCTATCAAAAAAGGTTATTTTGAAATATAAATATTATATTTTATATGTTATTTTGCTCTATAAATAATGTATCTTATGTAATAAATAAATGAAAAAAAAAAAAGTATTACTCTGGCTTACTTAAGGCGATCCCCTAGTACTGGACCAATTCAGCATCGGGGAGAGTAAAGGACTTTGGGGAGTTGACGCTGTTGACCAATAAAAACCATAATCCGTAGCCAACAACGGTCCAATTTTACAAAAAGTACAATTTTACAGAACGAAGCAACGTGGAGAATGGAGCAACGTCTAATAGGCCCGAAAGACGGGTGGACGGGCGGCAACTGACTGTGAATATAATACACGCTATCGGATCTTCTGCAGATGGCGTAGGGATTATATTCGTAGTTGGGTAACGCCTCTTTTTATGCACTGGGAAAAAACATCGCCAAAATTTATGTTTTTTTTTTCATTTTGTGAAGTTTGTATTGAATATAATTTTTTTGCGATTATTATAAAAGAAACTGAATTTGCCACATTATACAATAAAACCATATCCGAAAAGGGGTTTATAAATAGGAGATTGTTTTTTTTTTATAGACCTTATACTAATTTTTTTTTTAAGCTTATTAAAAAAATTATTATAGATTTGGGCGCGCCCCGGCCGCGACGGGGAATAGACGCCTTGGACTCCGCGCCGCTTGGTTCCATGAAATCAATTTTAAATTTCCGTTTTATTACAATAAACAATGCTTAAAAAGGTATTAATGTTTTTTACAGGCCTTTACAATTTAAAGATGTATTTTTTTTTCTCAAATACCTTTCCAAAAGATTTTTCTCAAGTATTTTTAAACTCCTCCTATAAAGGGGCGTGAATTCCGAATTCGATTTTTTCCTGTACTATTGGATCGCCTTTTCTTTATAATATCGTGTTTTACTTGACATACCCTTCCTTAATAATTTACATTAATTTAGTTGTAACGAAGAACATTCAATGCCAACTTTATTTGTCAGGATAAGAAGCAGATATCTTTTTGAAATAATAACATAATTCCACCGGAGTAGAAACTATGTGTCTTGCTTTATAAGTGAGAAAGTAGTATGTCTTGTCGCAATAAAAAAGACAGAGAAATAAATTTCGGAATACTCCATTTATATGGCTTTTAACGAACATTATGTAAAAATAATCTTTCGGCTCGGCAAATTTCTCCCCGCACATAAATAAGGGAGGAGAGACACTGTTAGAAAAATTCAAAGGCCGGTGGAAATATTATCTCGCTCAGGGGTAATCAAACGAAGCCGCAAATGGTCGGCTCCAGGGCATTCGTAATGTTTTTGTTAGCATTGTTAGCTGGCATTATAAAAATGCTAACAAAAGTCTTTAAATAGCCCCGTTTAAAAAATCTACCTGCGGCGCTTTTTGTAAGACAGATCATATTTTATATGTAATTGTCAAGGGTTGAATTTTCAACGCAGAGAACGTAGTACCTAGATATCCAGAAGAAATTGAAGCCTTTCCGAATTTTAACACCCAATCTCACCACTCTCATGCACAATCTCATACTCACCACTTATTTCATAGGGACATTATCATTTTTACATAATATGTATATAATATTATTATTGGTATTAATTGTTTAAAACTCAGATACGTTTTTAGATTTTCACGGCCAATCGTTATTTTTTTTGGGGTGTTCTGCTGTGTTGCGCTACCTCCTTCTTTAGTCAACGTTTCGGACAGCTTTACAGTGTCCATCATCTGCCCTGATGATGGACACTCCGAAAAAACCTGCTGCTAGTAATATAAGATTTGCTACTTGTACCGGTGATTAGCTATCACTGGATCAGAGTGGATCCGAGGAACGGGCTATTTTTGGAACCAGTTCCTACCAGATTTATAAAATGGGATCGGATTTTTTAAATGTTCCCGTCGGATTTATAAACAACACCCTAACCGGGCGAGGCCGAACCAAAAGCCGCCCGCAGGGCCTAGCAGCAAATTCTTGCGGAGAGGGTTTTTAATTGCTAGTAATATAAGACTTTCCATGATCTGGGCAATCATTAAGGGGCCGCAACCCGAATTTCTACCGATTTCTTACATATCTCCATTAAACATTTGAAGTTTTTAAGCTCTTAAAAATATATGTTATTTTTGAAGATAATGTCTAGATGCTGCCCAGGCCGAAACGCAAATTACATGAAATTCCCTCGATAGAAAAAAAATCGCAAGGTATGCTCCAAAAATTATTAAAAACAAGTCTGTTTTTATTATCATATAAATTATATTTGTGAAAAAATTTACAAGGTTTATTTAAATGATACCCCACGAGATGTTTGGTCAATTTTAAACGAGTCATTTTCGCATCGATTTTGTCGCTGTAAATGTTAGCGCGCTCCTCTAATATTCTTCATTTTGTGTCTCTCCTTCTTCTTTTCGAGCCCGGTTGCGGAGCCTTAAATGGGTCCATCATTTTATAATAATAAAAAATATTATTATTTTTTCGTCATCACTGCCATCTGTGAATTTCCGTTAAAACTTAAAGCATCAGGCAGATCCATGCAGCAGATTCAGATCTAAAATGTTTTAATTTTTCATTCACCACCATTGCCATCTTTGAATTTCCGTTAAAACTTAAAGCATCATGCAGATCCATGCTTCATAAATTAATAAAATGATTTTCTTTGTTCAAATAATATTAATTGCTAATAAATTAATATGGAATTTAAATTTAAAAAAAATTAAATTAATTTATATTATCAAAAAACCGTGGATGGAAAAAAAGAGGGCGCTGTATTTTTATGCACAAATATTAATATTTATATTTTATCGCTGTTTAGTTACAAATCTGTTTTCTGACTACTAACAAGATATTATATACAAATTGTAAATTTACTTGGCTAGCAGCATATTCGTACATACATACTTTATATATTTCTTCGTAGAAACAATAAAAAAATAAATTTAATAATAAATAAAGTTTGTATTTCATAAAAGGTAAATAAAATAATATTTAAAAAAAAACATTTTTTATAAAAATGTGCAGCGGATGGATCGGTCGGGATTCGTTGTCTGTCCAATTACATAAGTACGACTCTGTCGACGATCTCATCGACTGGAGGCGTGGCGTCCTCTGTAATCCGGCTTCTCGGAGGTCGGGTTCGGTGGATCGCCGCGGCCTAGAGCTTCTTCACTACTCCAACAGGCGAAGGACTTGTCTCAGGAGATCCCTGCCGCCTGGAATGGATGGACAGCGATGTCCAGTGCAACTAAACGAGCCTGAGCTCGTTGTTCGCATTTCCGTAGGGTCTTTTATATCGATAAGGGACCCCGGAGGACGCGCGCAGCTTGTGGATGAGGTGTTGTGGTTCCGGCCCTCTCACAGCGCGCGTCAGCTCTGATCACACGAACTGGTCGTTTCGTGTGATAGAGATACCTTGGTCAGGCGGGTTCTTTGGGATCTTGGGCATGTATCGCGTAACCTTTGGGGAAAATGGAGAACTTTCTCGAAGCAAACGTTGGCGAGACTCGAACCTTTTGCTTCGGTTTCTGGACTCCGTGTTTTGTCATTTGCTCTGCGTTTATCTTTTTTAAATCTCGATTTATCTTATATAAAATCAAATTTTAAAATAAATCAATAACGAGATAATTGAATCGTCTGCGATGGCTTTCTAAGCTAATTGGAAGAAATCCGTGGACATTAAATTTGTAAAACGACATTAATTTGTAACCCACTATAGGAGCTGAGATTTGACGTGCTGACTATCGCCGAGCTACGACCAATCTTGGCGCAGCGGAACCAATGCGATGAGAATGAGAAGTTATGCGTTTGGAGTGTGGGTAGAAACAAAGGCGGGACGCCGCGTTGCGTATTGGCAGTAAGTACAGGTGAACGAACGATGTTCTCGACACTACCCACATATCTACTAATAATTCGGATAATTTGTATACGCCATTTTAGTCAAAAAATCACCGCTGGCTGTACAAATTTATAATGTATTTCTAGAATTTCTACTCTAACTAGTCAAGCCATTATAACTTACGACTAAAAATTTCATTCACAATTCGCTGGTACAAAAATCTATATACAATGCATTTGACCAATGAACGCGATGCTGCGTACAAATATGTATTGTGTGATTTATACTCTGTACAGCCAGACTCTTATTTTTATTTTACGCCCAGAGGGCTTTTACATTATCTTTAACACTAGAAAGAAATAATATATATCCACATAAAGTGACGATAGAAATAAAAAAGGACATAAATGAAATAAAAATATAAGCAACAAAAATTTAAAGTACAGTGAGATATAATAACAATAAGTTACGATAAAAAATGGTTACCATATTGCCATATGGTATCATATGGTGACCTGATTTAAAAAAATTACAACATTAACCCATAGTGTGTATATATGTATATATTAACCTTGTCCAATGACACCTAAGTATTAGTTTCGCATAGTACCTACCAAACCACTATATCGGTGGTACCTGCTGTACCTCTGCAAGTTGAAGGAGTTCTGAACTGTCCAATTTGGATTTTAATTTAGTTAATTTAATTTAGTTAATTTAATTTAGTTAATTTTAATTTAGATAAGAAAGTTAAATCAATTTGTTTTTTAAATAACTAAATAATAGGTACAACGGGCTATGATGGTTTATAATATTTCAATGAATTTACTAAGACATTAGGTAGATTAATAAAATAGGTAGAGATAGTTTTCTAAATTTCTCGAAGTAGTTTAATAGATTTACCAAAGAATTACCTTAGTGTACCATGGATAAATGATTTCATTATTTCATTTTTATATTCTATCAGCAACATATTCCATACATCTATGTGCGAATACAGGACCATACTTATCTGATGGCCTATCTCCCTGAATGGCCTAAATTTTATTAGATTAGATTGTGTTATTTCACAATTTAAACATTTAAAATAATATATGGCGTATAATATTGGGGTAGGTTCCAGATTGGAAGACACTCTCAGTATCGCCCTGGTTTAAGACCACCATAAAGAATTAAAAAAATGGTTTGGAATGGCTTTAACAGTGTTTGTTGACCAGACCTGAAAAGCCAGGAACTTCTCCATCTCCCTCCACTCCGTTTCCTTCCTCTCCCCACTACCTTTAGTCTCACAATATACCCCAATCGGGGATGCCATGGTCTCAGAAACTAGTGATTGGGAGTTGGGACTCTTGTGCGGTATTCACTTTAAAATACTCCCTTAAGAGGCTGCTATTCGAATTTCTACCGATTTCTTGCAAACCTCCCTTAAACATTTGAAGTTTGTAAGCTCTTAAAAAAATATATGTTATTCTTGAAGATAATATCTAGACATTAGTCGCGCCCAAACGCAAATTATATAAAATTCCCTCGATAGAAAAAAATCGCAAAGAATGCTCCAAAAATTATTATAAACACGTTTGTTTCAGTTATTTTACAAGTTATACGTATGAAAAATTCACAGCGTTTCTTTAAATGCTGTTCAAGACAATTATCGCGAGATTTTGCTCTATTTTAAACGAGTCGTGTTTTATTAAAGATTTTCATGATTTTTGCATGGATTTTATCGTTGTAAATGTTAGCGCGCTCTACTAACATTCGTAATTCCATATCTCTCCGTCATCTTCTTTTTGGGGCCGGGAACGGAGCCTTAATTCTTAGGGTCACTATTAAAGAATTATTACCGAAATAAATAAAAAAAAATAATAATTAAATTGTACAAGTGATTTTGGAAACTTCTTTTAACCCAAAAGACGTGTTTTCACGATACCAGTATTTAGTAAAGTGATTTAGTTTTACTGTTTAGTTAGTTTGAAAGCACTCCCCAGTATGGACAGTGCGTTTTAGTGGAAAGTTAGTCAACGTTTAGTAACAGCAGTAGCCAATAAACCATTTTACTAAACACTTGTAGTGTGTAAACAGGCTGTTAATGAGTGTTCTAGTTTCAAGTAGAGCTGATAGTGGAATGTTTATAAGTGTAGATAAAAAATTAAAAATTTCAAATAAGTAATACCACTGCATAATATATGTATATAAAATACACAGAAAATACAAAATAAAAGTCCTATAATTAGTTCAGAAATAAAAACAAAACGAATATATTTGTTAATAAATCTCCCCTCATGATGGATACTGTTAAGAGCGTTTAACCAGCCAGCGGCCGAAAATCCACATTTCGTCGAAAGACATAGACATATGAATATTAATAGACCAGAACAGAAAGGTGAGGGGTAGAAACCAACTGCAGCGGGACGAAGAGCGGGAAGGTGGCTTTGGTGATATGTGATTCGTCAAAACTCAATCTGACAGTATAAGGGCATCTCGCACTATAATATCATTTAGTTCTTAAAAGTAAACTCTGATTTTGAATGAATAGACCTTTTTACATGGGAGCGCGAATTGCACGCCGCGCAATGAACAATTTTGCGAAGTCTAAATAAGCAAAGAAAGGTCGCCTATAAGGTCGAGTTCAATATTTTGCTGAGGTATTCAGTTAAGACACTTTTACAAATGTTTCATAATTTACTTACCCCAGTAAAAAACGACGGGCACACGCCATGTATCTCGAGTGATAGTGGATTTTGAAAAACGATCATATTATGCGATCTGAATTAGCTTAAAATAGTCTAAAATAATGCTTGCTTATGGAATGTAATACGACAATTGGGTTTATTCTCCTTTTCACTTCTATTTTACACGTTTTCAAAACACAAAGCACTGTTTTTACCGTGTTATTTCGTAAAATGTACCGATGAGTGCTCGACGCTGGCTCGCAGAAGAATGATGACGTCACATTTTTTAGATTAACGCGAACCCATACTCGATCCCAGCCGGTTCCAATGGAATGGTTCCAATGGGAGGGGGAAATAATACGCTTTTATCACTTAGGGCAGGTCTACTAATATTCATATGTCTATGTCGAAAGATGTTCTTACGATCGCACGGTTCCAATGAGAAAGATTAATTACTCTCCGTACCAGCTTTTTAAAATTATAACTCAATTTCGATTTTATTTCATTCCAAATTTGCTTTAATTTACACCTACATCCAAAAATGCTGAAAGGCGTGTTGATAAAACTATTATAATTATGTACGTTTTGTAATTTTATTTTGATTATAATTATTTATCATATTTTCAATAATGTCTGAGCAAAATAAGAATGTAAAAAAAATTGAAATATATTAGTCTGTAAGTGCGTAAATTTATACACAAACGGACCAATTTTCGTTAAGAAACACATGTAAGTATATATTTTTTTAATGATTTTATTTAAACTAAAATAAAAATTCTGTAACATACGTTTACCAGATAATGTATTGATTTATTGTACAGCATGATTATATATTATGATTTGAAATGGGTGTTGTATAATACAAAATCTTTTTTTTTTTTTTAACAAATCTGCCAACGACCTATGGTATATCCTTATTGTACTAAAAATAAACATTTTTTCTCAAAATTTAAAACAAACGTTTACTAGATAAAAGAACAATCTTTCGAAATCAATTTATATTTTGTTTATATTATAAAAGTTACAATGACTCTTACAATAAAAAAAGTGAGTGAAAAAAGTTACAGTGACTCTTTTCCAATAAAAAAATTACAGTTATATTGGAAAAGAGTCAATACGTCTAAACACTGATTTAAAAATGACATATTTCTGGTTTTCTCTGGTTATACCCTTTTAAATTATGCTTTTCGATACGTTGGCAAGAGAAATAAGAAGTGCAACACGACATACCTATTACCCTAACCTAAGACTTATCACGATAAAATGCTTATTTTTGTTTTGCAAATCTCAGGAATTCAATTATAAGTGAGTGTCATTAACTTTACGAAAATTAGTTTTGATTCTGTACCTATACACATTTGTTCGCAAATGATAACAGGGATTCAATGTTTTTGGGGGCAATATATCTATACAGGGTGTCAAGTGATGTAATTGACTTTCTTTAACTTGTGATTCCTGAAAAAACTTGGACAGAAAAATGTATGCTAGATTTTGGTCTCCGATGGCTTATGTTTTTTTTTCTTCAAAATCTTCCAAAAGTCTTCCATGGGTTACTCAGACGAGTAACTGACCAACCTTTCACCCGCCTCTAACTGTCAAATACCTACTGTTTTTTTACGTTTTTAGTTGAAAAAAAAGCATTAAAAATGTCATCAGAGACCAAAATTGAATTTACTTTATTATTCCAATAAATGTCAGCAATCACACAAAAGTAAGTTAAGTAAGTCTCCTAATATCCTGCATTGATCTGATCAGAGGTAAAATTTAAAAAACTTAAAAAATGTGATTGAGGTCCACTTCTTCACTAAGACACTCGGTGTTAAGACCTTCAGTATGCACCAAAGATATTAGAAACCCGAGATATGCTATGTTGGCCGCCAGACCGTGGACGGACTACGACCTACGGAGCGGAGTGTGAATACGGAAAGAATTCGTTCATTCAATTGGTTTTGTGTCGTAACCGCGTACAGTTTGTGCCCGTTTTATTCAAAATTCCGTCTTGTTCAGTGCAACTAT
Source organism: Limnephilus lunatus (assembly GCA_917563855.2). Lineage (NCBI taxonomy): Eukaryota > Metazoa > Arthropoda > Insecta > Trichoptera > Limnephilidae > Limnephilus > Limnephilus lunatus. The sequence continues at coordinate 58,451,980 of OU830599.1, forward strand.
GCAAAAATAATACAAGAAATGTGAACTTCAAGATAAATGGAGTTTCATTTCACCGGTAAGTACAAAATTAGAGTACGTTATCAATTTTTAATGATTATTCGAAGTTTTTATTGACATAAGGCCCCGTTAAAACAAACATCACCGCCATTACGATGCTAGTGATGGGGACGCGAATTCTTTTAAATACCGACCATCGATATTTCGTAATATTAGTAGGGCTTTATAAAAAATTAAAAAATATGTATAAACATATTATTTTTGTAGATAATTATTGTTGTAGATGCTGATTGGTGGTAGAAACAAATACAATGCTTTTCTTTTAAAATCATTATTTATAAAAATTAATCTTTCTTTGTTCCGCATGCGTTCGTGTGTCATTTATTCGATTTTCAATGGAACTTTGGTGATTTTTAGTGCCGGAGCCCATGGAGGTTTCTATATACGAGTATAATGGTGGGCTCTAGCATTATAAAATTATTTCATGAAGGTTTCAATATATATAACGGTAAGCTTTGGCGTTATAAAATTCGTAAATTTTTTGGCGCATGATCAGTTTGAGAAATGTGCGTGTTTTATATAGTTTAGCCTCAGGAAGGGAAGGAGAAGGGGAAGAGAATCCGGGACGAGGGATCTGATAGGGGGAGGATTATGTGGGTGGAGAAGGGAAACGAAGGAGGGGGTTGGCGGGGGTTAGGGAGTGATGAGAGGGGGGGGGGGGGGGTTCGCGGGATGGGGAGAAGCATAACAAAAAAGCGTGATAATTTATTTATCTTAGGTAACGTATAATTTATATCCGTTTTTAAATGCAGTAACTTATAGTATTTTAATTATTTCAGATTTCCGAAGGACGGAACAATTAAAGAAAAATGGATTGACGCAACGGGGAGAAAGGGAAACTGGTTTCCGACTCGCCATAGCATCATTTGCTCGTCTCACTTTGGCCAAAACGATTTTAAACCAGCAACCTGGCCTTTTTTTCCCCTTCAATTGATGTTATAAACATTTGCAAAACAATGGAAGTGATAATAAAGAACGCTATTGTAGATAAAAATAAACTGAAAATGAAATCAAAAAATAATATTAAACAGGAACTAGTAACCAAAGCCTTACGACATTTTGTTGGAATCAAAGTATTTGAAAATATTTAATTTCATCAATATGACCAATCACCAATGAATAATCATTCAGTTCAACTCACTAAAGCCGTTTTGGAAAAATACATTGATATCCGTTTACATTACTTAGTTAAAACGTAACACCAAAATTATCTAAGCGACAAGTATCTCCAAATACAAATATCTCCACTTTACCGGTCAATAATATGTATATATTTTTTAAATTTTTGTTTGCTAAATGAAATACCTCTTGTACATACATATTTCTATATATTTTTGTTAATTATACCAAGGTGGGTTTTTTATTTAAATTTTTTTATTTACATATGTTCGAGATTGATGAATACTAGCACATTTGACATTCAAAAGAGGAGGAAAATAACTGTTTACATATTATTTAAAAAAACTGCCTGTAAAACACGGCTAATAAATAGATTATGAAACAAAATATGAAATCGCAAAATAAAGGCTCTAACACGGGTAGAGCACCCAACGTTGCCCAAAATACTTGTCATTATTATTGTAAAATTATTAATTGTGAAACAGAATTGTAAATACTTTTAGTATAACCCTGGTTAAAGACCACCATTCAGAACAGAAAGGTTGCTTTAAATTTATTAGCCGTGTTTAGCGACCAGATCTGAATAACCGGGTACTTCACCACTTTCATTTTCCTCGACTTCTTCCACTCCTCACCATCTGAAACCTCATAAAATACCCCAATTGCGGATGCCCTAGTCTCACTGGTTCCAGATGGTTGGGAGCAGATGGGACTCTTGTGAAGTACTCAAATACAAAATAAATTAACATGAGTAAAAAATGAGAGTTTCTTTTTATGGATTTTTACAACAACAAAAACACACTGTGAGTGTTATTGTGATTAAAGTTATTGAACAAAACCAAAAACTGTTAAAATTCAGTTATCTAATTATAGATTAGAAACAATTGATTTGGATTTGTTACAAATGGGACACGTTAAACGTGCCCAGAGTCCAGATCACACTTGTTTCGATTTATCGGTTCTGAGAATAAGATTTTTTTTCAAAATTTTAACTGGAACCATTTTTTAACTAAAATGTCGATCTCTGTCGATTTGTATTCTTGTAAGCCTTATTCGTCATCATTTCTATGTATTGCTAATTGCGAATGCGTTCGGAACGTGTACGCATAGAAATCTGTTGTAAGTATTAGTGCCAACGAAAATGACAAGTTTTAAGTGTGAGTTCGAAAAGGGGCGTATACTTTAGCGTAAGCGAAGGTGTGTAATAGTATTGGTTAATAATATCGGCGACACGAGGAAATACAGTTCCACAAGGTTTAAACTGCCCATAGCATATCTCCCTTTGTTTATATTATCTGTGGTATGCACCAACGTTGCAATTGTTTCAAAATGTTTGATTCTTGTTATTCTCCCCCGTACCCCCGGCTCAAGACAGCCCTCGCATACCAACATGAATATTCAACAGGGTAGATCGGCACTGCCTTAGTGCAGCGGTTAAACCAACTGCATCGGTTGGGTTATGGCGGCCAACACATATGAGGGTCTCATCATTTGAGGTAGGTAGCAAAGAAATTAAAATCTAGACACTCTTCAAAACCCATTATTACGCTATAAATTTAATTGTTGTTTAAGGCCAGCGGTCGAGAATTTTAATTTCATCAATGGTGGTCTTACGATCATACCCTCGCAATTGAACAGGGCGGTTCCGATGAGAAATATTGATTATTCTCATATATTCTATAACTCAAAATCGATTTTATTTAATTAAAAATTTGCTTTAATACATGCCGACATTTAAGTTAGCTGTACAAATGCTCAAACGCTGATGTAAAAATTATTAAAATTATGTATTATTTGTAATTATTTTTGATAATAAGTATTTATAATTTTTCAATAATGTCTAAACCAAAATATGTAAATGTACAAAAAATTTTAGTTCGTAAGACCGTAAAAAAACCTTATTATAATAAAAATGTGCATGTATTTTCAAAATTTTAAACATAATTTTACAAGATAAAATAACAATCTATCGAAATCAATTTATGTTTTTTGTTGAAAAGAGTCGACACGTCTAGAATCTTATTTAAAAATGACATATCTCTGGTTGTATCTGGTTATTCCCACTTAAATTAGTATCATTATGATGAAAACACTTTTTACTCATGTCATGAGTCAGAATATACAACTGAAGACAAGTGTGTATGGTAAATATGGTGACCGGCCAACTCAGAATGAAACCAACTCAGAACCACCTCAGAAAGGTCATTAAGAGTGATGATAAATTAACTCCACACAGGAGGCACTGATAAAAATGATTTCCCACAGGGCTTATATCATATTTCAGGATACTGTGCGGAGGGTTTTTTGTGGAAAGGAAGAAGTGAACCTTTGTCTTGAAGACACCCATGTTGTAGGAGGGGGGAAACATAGAGGCTGGCAAATCGTTCCACAGCCGAGCTCTTCAACTCAATAACATGTCGTAGAAACGACGTGTTCTCATTTGGTAAATGTCAACTGTGTACAAATGTTGTATAACATTTAAAAGTACTTGATTCCAATAAATTTATTATTATGCTTAGTTAAGGGCTAAAGTAAGTTCAGCCTAATAACATTTTATCATGAATATAATTTTATGTTTTATTGTGTGTACATTACAATATCATGAATATTATTAAGTGTTTACAAAAAGAATTCCAATAAAGCTGTCGCCTGACACTGAAGGTTCTACAAACATAAAGTATTTAGGACTTAATATTTTTACCACTGTCATGGAACTTGAATACAGAGGTGGCTGTCATGAAACTTGAATACAGGGGTGGCTGTCATAGAACTTGAATACAGGGGTGGCTGTCATGGAACTTGAATACAGGGGTGGCTATCATGGCACTTGATTCTCGCGGTGAGTGGCGCGAATCAATTTTGCATGCAGAGCTTAACTTAGAGGAAAATCAGCTGGGGGAGTCACCTGATGAAAAATAAGAGATAAAAGGGATGTCTACTAATAACGTTAACCATTTCCCAAAGCATTGTTAACAGTTAGATCATAATAAATATTCATGTTAACTCATTAGCTAGCTAGAACTCCCCGTTGCGCTGCACGTTGCGAGAGTTTCCCCAATATTCAAGTTCCGTGACAATGGTAAAGATAAGCCGAGTCAAAAGATGTCGCCTCGTAATGCTGTATTAATGACGTCGTTAAAACGTCTCGCATGCCTTCGAGAAGCTCTAATGCATCGTGCAAACCACGCCGAATTGTCAGACAGGGCGACTGAGTTGGTAAACTAACTCACTCGCACTTACAAATTTTAGAAGTTTATTTATTAATTTGAGCCCTTTTCTGAAATAACGTTGTATATAACAAAAAAAATTATGAGAAAAACGAAACCAGTTGTTTCACCACTTTTTACATTTAAAATAAAATAAACGTAAAATTCTTATGAGTTTTAAATGTGAAGCGTTGAAGAAGGGCTTAATTGAATTGAACTTCGATTTTTTAATAGAATTCATGCTTAGTAAGTTACTGGAAAAATGGTGTATGCTTAAATTACACATACCCGCGTCCTACGTTTGAAAAAGTTTATATTAATATTGATCACAACATGCAACATGTAGGTACCTGAATCGAATACAAAAATATTAAAAATTGTACGGAATAAAGTTGTTAAGAGTTTCAGATATTCATATTTTAATTGGTTTATTATATTATTACTCTCGATAGTATAACACGGAAATATATTACTCGTGTGTATCGTTTACATGTAATTTACGAAATTTTACTCCAAACGTGTTCAGGTAAACGTTAATTCGTCACCTTTATTAATTAATTTTCTTCACTACGCAGTAATTACTAAGCCGCTATATCATAACGATAATCGAACATACCTAACCAAGAACTCGTGTTAACCTCAAGCTTATAGAATTTTCAAATGGTATCACCTACAGGTTAAATAAATATGTCAAATAATTGAAGACAATATTCGCGACTCTCAATCAAAAATTGAAGCAGAAAAATCAGAAAAAGATACGGTTGCATTCAGGAAATGAATGCGGGATCTTAGCCTTGTCGGGGCTCTGCTCTGACCACTGAGCTATCAACCTTATCCCCTTCGGTCATATTTACTGTATCGCACTTCGACTAAGAACTACCACCATGCTCTTCATTTTCTTAACGAATATTTGCATTGGCTGCTATCTTTATGTATGATTATTGATTATTATTATTTAAATTGAGATTCTGCCTGGACATGAAATGTAATCTACGTAGTAGGTACCTTGGATAAATATATCTATTTATTTTAATATGCGACATGTATTGACTTTTCTACAGGACTATGGTGAATATGAGATATCCCAGATGCGGCCATATCTTTTTTTAATATAAATTTTGTTTGTGAGACGTAAATTTTTTTTTTGATCTTAATTCTTTTTTCAAAGATAGCGAAGCTTAAAATTAATGTTGCTTCTGATAGAAATACTTACACATTTTTAAGAATATATCTTAAATGCACCAAATACAAGTAACAACATCATATTTATTTAATAATAAAAACTGTTAATTTTTTTACAATAACACACTGTTCATTATTTACGTTGTGATATATTATGTTGATAAACACTTTTCAAATGTTTAGAAGAAACCCAAGTTGTTTTTAGAAAAATAATTTTCGAATCGGTTTTGATTCGATATTGAATAAATATAAATAAATCGTGTGTAAGAGACTTCACCACCATTTTAAGACCTTCAGAAGGCGAAATACATGTCACCTACGATACGAATTCAATAGCAGAATTTGTTTATATGTAAATGTTATTGAATAAAAGTAAATATCACAGCCTTACTAAAAAAGGCGTGAAAATTTTATTCAATTGATCAACGACCGTGGATGTGACAACACTACTTATTAAAAAATTGTTCAAGGAAAGATATATACATTGCTTACACAGCCATAATAGCCTGCGCAAACTGAGAGCGGTCAGGAGTTCCGAGTTCCGCGTTCGGCGTTCATTAGAATGTACTGAGTCTAGAACAACAACGCACACAGCGGGCTGTCAGACCGCGGCGGTCAAAGCGGAACGTCGCGTTCTAAGAGTTCTTTTCCCGCCGAGACCGAGAACGCCTGAACGCCGACAGAATATTACGAAAACATATCGTATTCGTTACATAATTCGATTAACAAATGAACCTTTCGTATATTGTGTTATTATTTCTAAATATCTACTTTAATGTCTTTTCTTATCCTTAATAAATAAATACATACCTTCAAAATTCAGCCAGCCTTTCTTTTGATGAAACACAGTTCCTCCAGTTAGTATTTTGTTTTTGATATCAGGTTTAATGATGTTATAAAATTCATTAAAACCATGAAATAAATATAGAATCGTTGTTCATCTTTAAGTAAATCCTGAAAAATTCTACTAAATTCACCTTGTTCTTCTCGCGTTGTGTTGATTGGGTGCACCCAATAATTCATTTTCTTTTTAGAAGCTGCTAAGCTCCACAAGAGCAATAATTCTTCATCGGATGATGAACTTTCTAGTGACATGTTGCATGTGCAAATACCCAAACGAAACTAGAACGCGAGAATTTGAACGCCGCTTGTGTGCGTTGGAACTCTTGAGCGGCCAGCGGTCACTAGAACGCAGAACTCGGACCGCTCTCTGTGTGCGCGGGCTATAATAGTTGGTAGAGCAGTTGACCGGATATCAGAAGGACGCGGGTTCAAGTCCCGTCGGCGGCATTTATCTTTTCTCGGGAGATTTTTTCAATAATGATGAGTGTTTCAGGCTAATAATTATTAGATACTTATAATAATTGTTACCTTTTGTGCTATGCATAAAAAACTTGTCATAAACATTAGTTTACCTATCAAATAAAAAAAAAAAAATTATTAATGTTTGACAAGTTAAAGTATTTCACCAAAAAATATAGACATAATTTGTCTCGACGCCATCTAGTGGGAGAGTTAGCACTTATAATGCCTTTCTCACAAAAAATAAAGTTGGTTGTTTTCAGGTGAAAAAATGTAATAAGCAGTAATTGTTGAATGAAACACTAGTACCTATATATTGAATTATTTGGCGGGTGGGAAATAAGCCAACGTAGCTCAGTTGGTAGAGCAGTTGACCGGATATCAGAAGGACGCGGGTTCAAGTCCCGTCGGCGGCATTTATCTTTTCTCGGGAGATTTTTTCAATGTTGATGAGTGTTTCAGGCTAATAATTATTGCTAATAATAATTGTTACCCCATAAAAGTATTGTTTATCTATTGTGTACGCGTGTTTTATTAATAATTTCTGAACAAATTTTGGAATTTTTCCAACGTATTTTAAAGGTCTTATATATTTCTTATTTTTTAATGTCTTAAATTGATGTCATAAAAAGTACCTTTGTAGAAACTAGATAAAATTGCCTTGTAGATTTTTGTTTCCTAAACGTAATTTCGTGTTTAAAAATTGCCATATTTGAGGCATCAAACACGGAAAAAAATTAAAATAAAGTTACCAAATACATTTTTCACCAAAATTTAGAGAATTATAAAAAAACACAAAATTTTATTCATTTAAAAGAAAACTTTAACACAAAATTTTTCTCATTCATTAAATTAAAAATTATAAAAAATATAATAGCTATTCCACGAGAGTATCTGAAAAAATCTGATATTATAGTGTTAGCAGCATATTTGAATATTGCCGCTTCACAAGTTTACGCCACCAGAGGTACTGCTATCGCCTCTGGCGGCCAACGGGGAGACTACACCGTTCAGGCGGCCGGCGCGCGGCTGCCGGTAAAGGAGAGAACTACCTACAACACGGACAGCAAACGGCTGGATTTGCAAATGGCGGAACACGGAATATAATCTTGCTGATTCTTGAATGTTGTTATTGTCAATTAACGTGGAGACAATATATTTCATCATAAATATTAACTTAGCGTTTTATTATTGCTAACATCAGAAGTGGGATTCGTAAAATCAAGTGTCAATTGGCTTTTGTTTCGTTCACCTGACAAAAACTCGTGTTTTGTATGCAAACGGCGGCCATCACGGCGTCTCTCGAGTTTGTTTACGTTTTGATGTTTGATGCCAGTGATTTAGTGACAATCTGTGTATCGGACTTCTGAATATATGTGAAATGTTTGGACTTCTGTTGTGAATTTACGTAAAAATGCCGCGTAATTACAGTGATGACGGATGCATTGATGCCCGATGTCGGAGGAATGCGTGTATCGTGTTCCCGCCGAAAGGACGCATTGAAAATTTTATTTTGGTGCTTGAAAACTCATTTGTGCTTTAATGGATTTGTCAAAAAGACCTTTCCCTTTCGTGTTTATCATCGTGAGCCTAATTTTATGATCGAAGACATTTTTCCAAAATGTCAACCAACGGTTGTCAAATAAAGTCGCTAGCATTATGCAGAGCGCATAAACCGAAATACAAGGTGAATCAGGGAAGCTGACTTCGGGTCCAGAAGATAGCAGATGGATATGATCTCTTGATGGCAATTGGTGAAATGTTCGGAACCTCAAAATGTTTCAAAATTATGATGCTGAAAGTTTACGCGGCGATGACAGTCTGATCTTGGTAGCCGTCTAGCTGACAAAAAGAGGATCAATTTGGTGATTTGCTTTGAGAATGGACATCCCAGATGGCTTTATGAAATAACTAAAAGGAAATATGTTTGCGAAAATTAAAGCCCGTTTATGTGTGGCGAAAAGGAGTTGTAATCATGTTGAATTATGATTATGCCGACTATCTATGTCGAAACCTTGTATTATGGTTCGAAGTTGTTTAAAATGGTTCGGAGTTAAATCGAAATGATTCATAGTGGTTTGAAATGATTCGGAGATAATCAAAATGATTCAAAGTGGTTTGAAATGATTCGGAGATAATCAAAATGATTCAAAGTGGTTTAAAATGATTCGGAGATAATCAAAATGATTCAAAGTGGTTTGAAATGATTCGGAGATAGTCAAAATGATTCAATGTTGAATGGTTCGAAGATATTCGAAATGGTGAACACCTAGAAATGTCAGGTGTGGCGTCCTTTGGATTCTTCATGATGAGATTGGACATCGAGGTGTTTATCAAACACTGGCTGCCGTCCGGGACAAATTCTGGTTTCCATGGAAGAGGAATGTTATCACAAAATATGTGAAAAACTATTTTAAATGTTGGTTGGAAAATGAGATACTGGGCGATGTGATATGTGAGCCCGGGGTTTTTAGAAAATGGAGATGTCTTTTGCAGTTGGCGTTGAGCAGGTAGATCAATTTACTATGATCTTTCGTGAAGAGCGTGGACGGAATGCTGCATGTTATTGCTCTCCAGGATGGCTTCATGGAAAATAACTGCCGATTAGAGGCAGAGGCAGAGGCAGAAACAAGCACAAAAGTTGTCATCATGACAATTTTGTTGCGATGGCGTACCTTTTAGAGGTGCCACGGGTGCTTTTGATGAATATCAAGAGCGGCAGATGAAACGGTTCATCTCGAACCGATTCATAAACTCACAGGTTGGTAAGTAACAGGACCTTATGGTCATACGTGCTGAGACACGGGTGCTTTTGATGAATATCAAAAGCGGCAGATGAAACGGTTCATCTCGAACCGATTCATAAACTCACAGGTTGGTGAGTGGCAGGACCTTATGGTCATACGTGCTGAGACACGGGTGCTTTTGATGAATATCAAAAGCGGCAGATGAAACGGTTCATCTCGAACCGATTCATAAACTCACAGGTTGGTGAGTCGCAGGACCTTATGGTCTTACGTGCTGAAACACGGGTGCTTTTGATGAATATCAAAAGCGGCAGATGAAACGGTTCATCTCGAACCGATTCATAAACTCACAGGTTGGTGAGTGGCAGGACCTTATGGTCGTACGTGCTGAAACACGGGTGCTTTTGATGAATATCAAAAGCGGCAGATGAAACGGTTCATCTTGAACCGATTCATAAACTCACAGGTTGGAGTGGCAGGACCTTATGGTCTTACGTGCTGAAACACGGGTGCTTTTGATGAATATCAAAAGCGGCAGATGAAACGGTTCATCTCGAACCGATTCATAAACTCACAGGTTGGTGAGTGGCAGGACCTTATGGTCGTACGTGCTGAAACACGGGTGCTTTTGATGAATATCAAAAGCGGCAAATGAAACGGTTCATCTCGAACCGATTCATAAACTCACAGGTTGGTGAGTAGCAGGACCTTATGGTCTTACGTGCTGAGGCACGGGTTTTTGATAAATATCAAAGGCAGCAGATGAAACGGTTTAACTCGAACCGATTCATGCGTTTTGATGCAGATCAAAGGCGGCAGATGAAATGATTCAATGCGAAACAGTTCATTAAACCTTCGTATCGCGTTGGCAATACTGTTTTGATATGGATTTCTAAGGGAAATCCGGGGTACAAAGAAGTTGAGGGTCGGTTTTAGAGCTTGCCTTATAAGGTGGTAGAAGTCTTGCCGAACGATCGTTTTGACGTGTACAAAAGTTGAAAGGTCGGTTTCGGAGCTTGCCTTATAAGGTGGTAGAAGTCTTGCCGAACGATCGTTTTGACGTGTTGGGTAACAGACCCAATGGCAGCACTCGCAGAGTGATAGTCGCATATGAAAATATGAGGAATTGACCGGATGAACAAATTTCTGCAATGGTCGGGAAGGGCGAGCAGGGTAATCTGTTTGTCAGTACCATTTTGGGGTTGAAAAAAATTTCAATCCCTGTGATCTTTTTTTTATTCTTTTCTTTTAGCTTCCTGCTTTGAGGTCAAAGCAGTGGTCAGTATGGCCGTGTTAGCAGCATATTTGAATATTGCCGCTTCACAAGTTTACGCCACCAGAGGTACTGCTATCGCCTCTGGCGGCCAACGGGGAGACTACACCGTTCAGGCGGCCGGCGCGCGGCTGCCGGTAAAGGAGAGAACTACCTACAACACGGACAGCAAACGGCTGGATTTGCAAATGGCGGAACACGGAATATAATCTTGCTGATTCTTGAATGTTGTTATTGTCAATTAACGTGGAGACAATATATTTCATCATAAATATTAACTTAGCGTTTTATTATTGCTAACAATAGATTCATTTTTGCATAATTTAAACGCTGATAATGCGAATTTGGTTTGTATTTACACATGCAAAAGTGATTTGTTATCAAATAGCATTACTTTTATGGAAATTTTATTAAACTCAAGCGAATAAAAAAATAATTTATCTGGAATAACATATATTATTCGTTAAAAAAATTAAAACATGACATTATGATACTAAAACTGATAAAAATAACGCAAATTATTTTCAATCATTCAAAAAAATGGTGAATTATCTGATATTTAAACATTGCTCTAAAATCACGTTAAAAAAAATTGAATTAACTGCGCCTCAAATATCACATGTCACAACAGAAATTTTCCCCGCGAATGAACGAAAAAATATGACCGCCGTACTTGCGCAAATGTACCAAAGTTCTATGCAGCAAACATAAAAACGTCATTATGTTATTGGTAACGTTGCAGGAACACCGTTTAACCGCCACCGAATAGGAACTCCGTTAAACGGTCGTTAAGTGTTTTTTTTTGTAAGGCTGTAAGACTTTAAATTAAAATGGCGTTCCACAAATTGAACTTGTAAACAATACATCGATAACATATTAATCAAAATGACGGAATTTAAAAAGGTTTCGATAGTATAACTGGTTAAAGCGACCCGCTTATAAATAGAGTGAATAGATATTTAGTGTAGAAAATTAATAAATATTTTTTATAAAGCGACCGGTCAGTGGTTGAGTGGGCATAGCGCTTGGGTCGCACCCGAGCGTCGCATGTTCGATTCCTCGGCTGGCTAAGTCCTCCATCACAACACAAGCAACATTTTTGGCTTTCTGTGGTGGTAGTAGGAGATTTTCAAACATTGTTGCGTTATTCGTAAACCCGGGAATGTTTGTCTTTCTGTAAAAAAAATAAAATAATAATAGTTATTTCTTACCTTATTTATTTTATTACGTCAGTTAAATTTATACAGCAAAATTACATAATTATAATATTTCAAATAACTGTAGATTTTAAAATGTGTACAAGTGTTATTATGTCTTGTACGTCATTAGTTCCTAGCTAGGCAGATTGCCTGTTCTAAGGATCCAAATGCTGGTGAAAAATGCTAAAAATGTATTCTATTTTAAGAAAAGAAAAAAAACAAAAAGTTGTTGTTTTTTTTGTAGATTAAATAGTTTAAATATTATACTATACTAAGTATTTACTGATTGTCCCATTAATAGTTAACCATGTATAATTTTAATTTTTAAGTGATATTATTTAATAATTTTTCAGATTCAATCCTACCTAAGTCAATAAAAATAAACCATTTAGTTATTGTACCGAGGTACCGATGCGTGCGCCATTTTGCATGTTTTAATATTTAATTCTGGGGGGATTTTATTGTACAATTTCGGTCCCAGATGTGGTATGTGGTCAATTTTTTAAAGATTTTCCACATTTTGGGGAACGTGGATAGTAACCCTTTTTATATAGTTTTGACGAACATTAAGTCCATGAAATTTTTTGTAGAGCTGATCGCTAGAAAACCTATAGGGTTTACGCATAATGACTCTAATTATGGATGTCTGGGCCTTCACTAGTGGATCTAAAATTGTTCTACCTACGATTACTATACTCGTATGACGTATTTACATGCGAAGAAAATTAAACTAAAATATTAATAAATACGAATGAAGTAATCGGTAAAATAGAAAATCAATTAAATTTAAAAGGATTTGTACATTTTCAGCGTTTTTATTTCGTCAAAAGCAATATAGTTTATTTCACGGAAGTAAAAGGAATTACAAATCGAAAACATTGGTGAGGAAGTAATGTTTTTCAGTACTAGCATAATAAAATAAAATTTATTGATACATAATATTTTACTAACAAAAGTGCTTGTAAGATAAAATCCGTTCTATTTTTTTTCTCTTTAAGACAAAACTTGTTCCCATCTTTGATGACATTCTTAAAGAAGCTCTTTCCATAGAGCTCTTTTCTGAAAGCTTGGGTTTCCTCATCTGCAATAAGCAATACCTACCACTCATGTTAGAAACAATATTATCTAATATTATACACGTTTTATCAAAGGCTTCACATCCTCGTGCGATCGTTAATCTGGAATTTAAAAGCGCCACCTAATACGGGAGACTTTACGGTTGAGATAAGACGCTACCGGAAGGGGGAGGAGGGGGGGGGTGACTGGGGGTGTCTACTGTCAACCTTCCTCCACTCGGAGGCTTCGAGGCTCAAACCGCTACAAGTAGAGCCTTAAACCCAGCGACCCTCGCCAGGGCTAAAAGGAGCGTAGCTCGCTCCGTCGCGGCACTAACGGCCTGCGGTTTCAAAGGTTTTTTAAAAAGCTTTTCTTGTTTTCAATTTAAATAACTTTTAGCAGTTTTGCTCTATCTTTTAGTTGAAGTTATCGTAAGAAAAAATGGAGCCACTTTTTTAGAACTTAAGTATGAATTATTTAAGAAAAATTTACTTTTTTGATAATTTATTAGCATAAGAAAAGTGTCGAGTTATAAAACCAGGAAGGCTCAATATTATAAGTAAATTGTCAAAGGCTTTTTTAATATTCCAACTGGGGTCCAACCACCAGCCGTCGGTTAAAACGGTAGAAAAGTTTTAAAAGTAAAATGATAAATATACATTAAAATTTATACTTCTTTATGTATACGTTATTATTTCTATCTACTTTGAAGAATCCAAAGAGAAATCTAATTAGAACCAAAAACTTTAATATTTATAACCATATATTATTTTGTACTCAAAGCAATAATGCTGATATTGAATATTAATATAAGTGGACGTTCAGTGTTCACTATTTAAATTCTGGCGATTTTTTAGAAACCTTTTTTTTAAATAAATCTCATATATTTTCCCTCCACGATAAAATCGTTTGGTCGGGAGACCCTCTTAAATAATTCTAATCTTGAATAAACACTAGTCACAAGTTAATACCGTCGTAAATAGTGCGGGAGTTCCACACTATTAAACACTGAAAGAAGATCAGGCTAAGATGCGACGCCGAGGAGCACACTCGCTACCATCTCCGCTACCCCAGGCCTACCCCTGAAACCTGAAGCCTCACTCATCCCCTTAACCCTGTGGGTGTGAACTGCGCGTTTATTAACACATTACAGACGCTCCCGACGCGCTAGCGATGCTCCCGGCGTAAAGCGGCTCGGTTGAGGTGTCGCGGGTTGCTCCGAATTATCTCCGGTGAAAAATTGGAACCCCACCTCGGGCACATAAAGTATTGGACTAAATGGGGAATTTAAATATTTTGAGCCTGAACGAGAATATTTGTGTAAGTGTAAATGGAAATGTGGGTTTTGAGACAACACATTATATTATATTTTTCTGAGTTGCAACTTTATACCGGGAGATAAATAGCATTTTTTTCGAAGGATACAAATATTTGGAGGTGTGACGTTAATTTAAATGAAGTCACACTTTGTAATACACCACATTAATTAAACTAATACATGACAGTCAACCAGGTTTCGCAAGTATTTATCTAATAAAAGTGGTGTATTACCAAGTGTGTGTTTCATCAACTATGTACGTAAATAACGAATTCTATAGGATTGTAGACTATTATTATTAAAGCCGGTTGTACACAGAAACAATTCTCCCTTCGTGCAAATACCAAACCTTTAGTGATGTCTCCACTGATTTTGTAAATGATGCCTACAATTTTTTGATTGATTTCAAAACCATTAGCTCTGATAGTCTGCCAATCATTATAGTGAGTGAATTTCATATTTCGGCTGTACTTAAATTAGGTGTCGTTTGTTGCTGGATTTGAGAGCAGATGCCGCAATACATAGGTTTATTCGTTTATTGGTCGACCGGTAATGCTATCTGATAGCACCTCTGTAACATTGTTCAGTAAAAAATAAATTTTGCATATCCCACGAAAGAATCTACAGTTATAACATACATATTTAATAATTTCAGAAATCAAATGTATTTCATGATTCACGTTATAATTAACATCACAAAGAACAATTAACATCATAAGTAGCAAAGAAAAATTCAATTGTTTTTAGGCAAACTTATTTACAAAATAAGAAGAAAAATGCATATTTTCGACCGATTAACATCCTTCCTATATTCCCGATTGAAAGAGCAGCCTACAACCAACTCTCACATAACTAACAACTTTTTTGACCCCTTTCAATCCAGCCTGCGAACTAGGCACAACTGTGGTACCGACGAAAGTTAACCGATGAATGAAAAACTTCTCACAATTTTAATCCTGCTTGATTTAATTAGAACATTGAACTCGAACTTTCAAACTTTGACTTTAGTGCTTATTCAGAAATTAAAACCAAAAAGAATAAGTAATGCCTGCCATTGTCGGAGATTGGTTGAACTTGAAAGGCGTGTGATTGAGTTTAGAATATTTTTCTGCTTAATCCTTCGAATGTTTGCCGGATGATTTCAGAAGGTACAATAGGTACAATTTTTTCAAGTGCTGTCTGATAACTTCAAACATATTGTAATACGGACCAAAATTGTTTTTCAAAGAAAGTGATCTAACAATGCTAAAAGTACTCTGAAGAAAAACGTGTAGAATAGTGAGATCCTGCTGTATGTACTCGTAATTGCTTTCTGATTCACATACTATGATACTATAACGTAAAGAAAACTAGGTAACCAATTCCGTCTATTTACAAATGTGTTTGTTGAAAGTGTGAGTACGGGGAGTGTAATTAAGGAAATGAAGAAAGTCATTAGCTCTTTGTTAGGCTGCACTCGCTTACGAGACTAACAAGATCCCACCTATCAATTTCAAACAAACCCAGGGCCGGGCTTAGAGGCCCAGGAGCCCTAGGCACTCAAAGTACGAGCCCCTTGGATGTGGGAGAGGTGGAATTGTAAGTATTATGAAATTCATCTTATATTA
This sequence comes from Limnephilus lunatus, assembly GCA_917563855.2. NCBI lineage: Eukaryota > Metazoa > Arthropoda > Insecta > Trichoptera > Limnephilidae > Limnephilus > Limnephilus lunatus. The sequence continues at coordinate 58,468,046 of OU830599.1, forward strand.
TGGGTCTCTATTATGCCTCTACTACGATCAAAACATAACTAACCCCTTTCGATCTTAACCAGCTTGGATTCCGCTTACATTTTTCATTTTTTTTCTTTCTTCTTCACGTTCTCTCCACTTTTGATCGAGAACTTCCCTCGTGAAAAACTGTTTTTTTTTTTTTAAGTTGGACTCTGTTTTAGACATCGCATTATTATTTATTTATTAATCTTATTTTAAATTCACTTTAGTTTATATTATATTTCATTGAAATAGAAGATTGCACTAATAATCTGAACGAAAATTTGAAAGAAAGCAAGACACAGAACAATAGAAAAAGATAATGGTCGCAACTGGGAATCGAACCCTGAACCTCTCGTCCAACCTGTCTCCCTGCGTGTCCTTTCCCATTCGTCCAGTTCCCCTTCCGCCTCCCCTTCCTCTCCCACATTCCCTTCCACTCACGCATTTTTACTCCGTCTTCCCTCTCCTCACTCCCCTCTCCCGCTTCCTTGAGTTCCCCTCCCCCCTCCCGAGTTCTCCTCCCCCCTCCCGAGTTCCCCGCCCCACTCCCGCATTCCAAATATTCAGTCCCGGTAAATTATTTTTTTAAACAGCTCGCGTGCCACCTATTGCAATTTTTTTATACAAATTGCATTATGCCAGAGCTCACCGTTTATTTTATACAAACCTTGTCCTAACAATAACGAACATAAAAAAAAATATTATCCAATTTGGTGCAGTCGTTCGGAAGTTATGCGTGTACATAAATTTCGGCGATTCATTTTTAGTAATACTGCATTATGCCAGAGCTCACCGCTTCTTTTATTCAAATCTTGTCCTGACAATAACGAACACAAAAAAAAACAATTTGGTGCAATCGTTCGGAAGTTAAGCGCGTAGGTACATAGATACATTTCGGCGATTGATTTTGTAGATGTATTCGTCTAGGTACTTAAAATCTTCACTTTAGAAATAAAAATAAAAATCAATATTATACCCACTCATACGCATCGCCTTTGTGGGATTTTTTTTTCATGTTTTTATTGTATTAATATATCAATAAAAATTTTAAAAAAAAAAACTGTACAGCCACAATACGTTGGCTCAACACTCCTCAAACTCCAACCAATAGGCGAATCGAGAGTTACTAAGCAGATCACTTAGCTGATCGTAGACTCTGATTGATCGATCGAAAATTTGGCAACAACGGCCTTAAGTCACTAAATTTAAAGTTCATAAACACTGTGAATCAGGAAAACCGCTGCCGTTCGCCGGAGACCATGTTCGTTGATGAATAAAGAATTTTAATTTTTATAAAATTTACTTCATTATGATAATGATTATATCATGAAAACTCACGAAATGTATAGACTGTAAGAATTTGATATATATTTAATGAAAAAATTGGAATTAAAATGATAAAATGCGTTGAGCAACTTATTCACTCTTAATGGAAACACAAGTTTTGTTGTGCATTTCTGCATGCCGGCGGTTATTTAGCATTGTAGGTTTTGCATCCCCTCACTAGAGAATTGTAAGCACACAGTGCCAGGCGCAATATCCATCTTCATCCCACGCCGCATCCGTCATCTTACTCGGCCGTACTGTACTTCTATACAATATGGGTGACGTGATTAATGCTACAACTTAATTGAATTACAAATATGCAGGGTGCACTTTATGAAAGTGATAAAGTGAATTTTTAAATAAATTAATAAGAATGCGATTAAGATTAGTGTCGGTAGCAAACTCCAATGATAGGACAAGGAAAATAAGTTCCGAACAGAATTACCTTAACTTATGTATACCTAATTTTTTTTTTGCGTTAATTTAAGGAATTTATTAACATTTCCCCACTTTTAGAGTATAACTAGTTATACTTCAATCACTTTTATTTCTATGATTTTATGAAAATAATAAGAGGAAAATAAAAATGGTAATATAAAACCAATAACGTTTCCTTTTCAACCTTCATTTTTATAGGTTTTTTTACATGAGCTCCACACAGGAGACCCTGAGGAATATTTTTGTTTCAGGGCCTATGTCACCTTTGGGGATGCTGTGGGGAGGGTGTTTCAATGAAAGTATGGAGAGGAGAGTTCTGGGAAGAGAAGGGGTTTAAGGGGTATGTAGGAATTTGGGGGTTCGGTGTGTCCCGGTCATCCGCCTCCAAGACCTAGACAAACCTCACCCCATGAACCCGGGAACCCCTGCTAAATCAACAAACGTAGCGAACCACTTGGGGTGACCTATAGCAGAGGTATACGTAAAACCAAATATCTTTTTGATTATTAGATCATATGTAATATTTAACAGCCACATGATTTAAGAATGAACACAGACTCGACGGAATTTAGAGCTAAACTTAAAACTCATTTTTTCAGACAGTCGTATCCATAAAGTCAATAACATTTCACCTTCACTTTCACTGCCCGCGACATTGTAAATAACTAATTTGTAAAAATGTAAAAAAATCTTCTTTTTAAGTGTTTGTATAGGTCATATCATAAAAATTCTTCAGCCCTAAAAAGTTCTCAATTCTCCAGTATTTCAAAATAAACATAAACTATACTTTTGCCACTAATCTTATCATAAACGTAATACTAGTGATGGTGGTAGCAAATTTAAAATCATACAAGTGTCTTAAATATAATATCCGCTGCACGCAAACCCGTATCTTCTCTATAAACCTAGCATAAACTTTCTAATTAAAGTCTGTTTATCGGAAGTGACCTGCCAGGTAAGAATGTTTTCGTTATTTTTTTTTTTTTTTTAAATTTTATTTGTGTTCAAAAAATTTACAACGTTACAGATATTTTATCTAATTAATTGTAATAGTACCATTTTCACAGTGAGAATATAGCGACAAAAACCTTACAAACTCATTGAATTTTTCGAAGAATATGTCGAAATTTTTATCTTATATATTTAAATAGCGTATCGCTCTTCCCACGTGCGAATTCGGGTACAGATTTGTACGACTCAATCAGCAATATCTATTTGTTAATAGTAAAATTAGACAGAGCCTAAGAATTCATAAAATAAATTGTACAGCGCCCCCAACGTGATTTTTCACAAAAACAGCGGTCTACAAGTTATCTAATTATTATTAATTTATAATACTAGAACACAAAAAAAGATTAAACTTTTAAAAACCAACATTAAAGCTCCTACAAAAAATTAATATTTCTCAGAACGAAAAAAAAGAATAAACTATTTATAATTTAACAAGCACACCCGGCCACGCGTTGCTGTGGCTAATGATACACAACGCCATTAACAAACCTTTATAAAATCCACACCACCCGCTTGCCAGATGCCCGCTGCCAGCTGCCTGAATTGAATATTTAAATTTATCGGCTTTTCTCTACTAAAATAATCATGTATTTTACATAAAAACCTTCCTTATTTATTGTTATCAAGTTTAATTTGTAGAACTCCATTTTTATTTTTATTTCTTTTATATATTGAATAATTTTATTATTAAATTAATAAAAACAGTTTATTTACAAACATTATAAATATTACCAGCAGAACTTGTTCATAAATAAACTGTTTTATTAATTTAATAATTAAATATTGAATACATAAAAGAAATAAAAAAAAATTAAAATAAAGTAAAAATAAATAAAAACCTTTCTCTTGAATCACTCTATCTATTGGTGAAAACCGCATGAAAATCCGTTGCCTAGTTTAAACGATCTAAGCGCACAAACATTTTGAGCGACTTCATTTTATACTGTGTAATGATGATAACATGAACGGATTCGTATGTAATGTACCTTTTGCAGCTTTTCACCGTAACTCCAAAAATTGTAAAACTGTATAAGATAGAAAAATAATAAAACCTCAAAGTTAAGATTCTGTGTTCAGTGTTCTTCCAGGATGCACCTTAAGACATGAATAAAAAATAAACAAATGAATATTGTTGTGATGTTAACCTCCTATACCAAAGATCATTAGAAGAAATGTAGATAAGTTGTAATTTTGAATACATTATTATGATGGTAGCTTCCCATTGTACAGACCGAACCAACGAATTCGTAATGAAAATTCTGGGAAGCCGGTTGATTTAAGATATCACAGAGCCGATAGGCCCAGTAGCATTATGTTGGTTGACTGGGTGTAGAGCATTAACCGGGATGACGGGTTAACACTCAACACTTCGTGGTACCCGGCTTTGAGGGGTGCTTTTGGTAAGCGACCCGTGTAACCCATATTAACGAGGATTGACTAAGACACGGTATTACTGAAAACCGAATACACTTTATATCTAATACACTACGAATATCTCTTTATGGTACACAGTATCTAAAGTTATAAGACCTAAAAAATATCAATTTTCGCCAGTCTCGTATATTTTTAGCCCACCGTACTAAAAACATCCCTTTATTCAAAAGTGTATAACGTAAGAAAACTAGAAATATGACAGCCGAATTTTTGATGATATGCCAGAAATGAATTAAATGGATGTTTTTTGAGACCGAAAATATGTACTGTTTACCACAAGATATCTCAAACATGTGCATGAAATTGTCAATATTTAAAGTATATGATTTTCATAATCACAGCCTTCTTTTCATCAAGACTTCATCATCTTTACATTTCCCCAATTGGTATATTTAGTAAATTTCGCCATCCCCAGCAAGTGAATTTCCCTAGGCAGCAAATGCTTTCTTGGTAATTCTGCTAATATCTTCCTCTGAATCCTTACCATATTAAGTAGTTTCCTAGCCCGCTGGGGGTTTGAACATTGAACTAAGAATATTTGACCTTGGATTTTGGATTATCTCATTCAGATGATAATTTCAAATTAGTTTTCCAAGAATGTTTAAAGTAAAGTAATAATATAACGAGATGGAATAGATCAAATCAAACAGCCGATGTAATGTTGGCCATCATGACAAACGGATCGTCCATCAGTAGAAATACGACAAATGGCTTTTAAAACAAACGTTATTTATCATGTTCTTGGTAATTTTAAATTTCAAAAGCAGAATATATCGATCGTGCAGTTGATTTGTCAGTCATCTCCGAATACAAAGTTTTGAAATGATGAGCAAAGCAATGTTCGAATGCTTACCATAAATCAAATATTATTTATACGTGTCTATGTTTTACATATTAGCTGTAAAATTACACCGGGAAGTATAACGGTGCGGTACATAAGTATGACATTTTGAAATATCATACTAGTGACCCAGAAAACATTACATTTGGTTTAATTCAAGTTTTTCTGCATTATAATTGATTTTTCGGTGTTTGTGAGCAGTCTGAGTATTGCACCAGATAGAATATGCACTTTTACTCATACATTCAACTAAAAATACAATTTTTCGGATATGTCTGACTGATCGACTGGACTATCGATGTCGTCAGTATCCTCAGTATCAAGTGAGAGGAAATCATTTAGATTTTAAAGGTTCCCGGTCCCGGCTGTTGACACTTTTTCGAAGTCAAAATGTATTTACTCAGATTGCAATGTTTTCGGATTCAAGACTTTACCACGACATTAGAAATGTTACAATATCGATCTTGTATATCGTTACATTTTGTGGTTGCTCACGAATATACATACGTAATTATATTAATGTTATTTATTTATTTATTGAATACATGAAAAATCGAAAGTACGTATAGTTTTTTATGATATTTCACCCTCCATGCTAGGGATGACCCTGTGTTATGGCGGGTGAAGTTTACAGTTTTCGGATTACATTCATTAGTATTGGTTGAAAATATTCACTAATTAATACTATGCACACAGATTCTTCTACAGTAAGAGAGTTTATGTTGTTATTTTGGATTATGATTAAAGTGATTAAACCATTTATGCAGATTTAAAATAACTAAACATTACGCCAACAGGAGTAGATAGAGAGAATGGAATACCACACTACTCTGTTTTAGCATGAACTCAGTCTCACATTTATACGCATCGTCTCATAAATACTCTTCTAATATTCTGACACTCGAAATTACCCGATTCAAGTATTTGATTTCCTCGGGCGTCCCTGATTTCTTCTACTATTCACATCATAATAAATAAAAATCTATTTTGAAATGTCAGTTTATACTGTTGCACCCTGTATACAGACAAGATAATTTCCCATAACTCGTGTTTAGCGTACAGAACTGTTGACTCCACTGAACTTCCTTGAATACAGTTAACTTCCATAACTGTTTTCAGTGGAATTCGAATGTCAAGCAGTGGACACGTTGATAAAAGCGTTGTTTCTGGCGTGCGATTCTCGAATTTCCCTAGTCTTCTTTCTTCTAATTTTCATGCATTCTCGAGGTTTGTGGATAGATAAATTGTTGGTAGGACTATTTTTCACAATGTTTGGTTTTTTATGGTTATACACAAATACCCTCCATTAATCATTTTTGGTTACCTATGTTTGATTTTACCTGTCATACAAAATGTCAGATTCTATGAAAATCAACTTGTTTTCGATTGCAAATATGCGTCAGAAACGGTAAACTTTACGTTTGTGTTGTATTTACAGGCAAACATAACTTGATAACAATATTAACGTGTATGAAACCAATCGCTTTATTATTGAATAGCTTTGTACAATTACCTAATACCAAGTACATAAGTCAAACGAGCACGACATAAGAGAATTAATTAACGAATTCCAGTGTATCTTCCCAGATTCCCTTGTCCTCCGTGTTTCCTCCATCCTACAATATGGATCTGTTAAAGACACGGGTTCACTCCTTATTCACCAAAAAGATCCCCTTCGCAGCATTCCTAAAAACAATATATTATTATTTAGTTAATTAACAATAATTTATTTCCCTCAAATGTGGAGTTTGTCAAAAATAATATATAGGTAATAATTATGTATTTCCGATATTCGTTCTTAAAAAAATGCTACTTTCTTATCTTTTCTGACAGATAGCTGTTTCGGCCCGTTTCATACAAATCCTAATTTTGGATTTGAAGCAAAAATGCCAACCAAACTGAAAAATTATTTTTGCAATCAAAAGGTATATCGAATATGTATTTGTGCTTTAAATTATAAAATATAAGCGAATAAGTATTTTAATATACGGCGACTCGGGCAATTATTTGTATTTTACCACTTTTATTAGAAAAATATAGTGAATTTCACTTATTTCACTATGTATTTGATATAAATTAAAATTTAAGTTATTAAAAGAAAGTATTTTGAGGGGTGTAAATTTAAATTACAAATTACCAGTTTACGTCTGAACACAAATTTGTGGTATATAAATGACCATTACTAGATACCCAAAAACGCATTTTGTAGATTGCTTAGCATCTTTTTTTGCATATACACCATAATTTAAAACAAAAATAAATAAAATAGCAGAAATCCATACTAGGTATTTAATATAAGTTTTGAATATGTATTATATTATACAGATTGTTTGGGTAATTCGGCTTCAAATTTAACGTTAAATTTTGCATGAAACGGGACTCGCAGCAATTCCGTATGACCGTCAAGAATAGTGACTGAAACTAGGTTGCATTTTACGTGCGCCTTCCGAGAATAGAGATCCTGTCGCTTCCTCCGAGACAAGTCGCCAAGTGGGACGGTGAGACAGTGGGATTCGTTTCCTCCTGGGCACAAAGGGAGGCCATGTCACCGTTAAACATGTTGAGGAGTACAGTTTCTCCGCAGCCTTAAAAATTCTCTTTAAAAACTGTTACTTATCGCCACGTTGCGCACTTTCTAACAAAAGAAAATTGAAGGAGAATATTCTAAGTATTATGTTAGTACTATGGGTCGTGCAATTAGAGTTACTTCAAAAAACACCTATCAAGGTTTTCGTTTATTAGTGAATCTGTATAGGTACGTATCATTGCGAAGTGTTACTGAGAAACATATTTTTGGCGATTTCAAAACTATTTTTCTGAAATATTATTTAATTTAATTGCATACTATGTCAATCTACATGACTGCCTTCTACAAAAACAATTATTTAATTATTCAGTTTTGATTTGTAGGTACCAATATATTTTTTGAGAATTTGTCATGAAAATGCTAAGATTACAAACGACAAATTTCAGTGAAATGATAAACCTTATTAAAATATGAGTTTCAAAAGCTAGTTAGTTTACAAGTATTTACAAGATTAACAATGTTTTCTGAAAGTTGGGAATTCAAATGAGTCCTCTTCTTCGAAATGAAAGGTAATTTCGTAAAACTTGCAACCATTATTAATTTTAACAGAGCGCCTTGTTCGACAATAATTATTTTTTCTTAAAAACATGTTTTATGAACAAGGCAAAATTTGCCGTATTTACCGCATGTCTATTACAAATACACGGTAGCTAAAAATCACGTCTTTCAATAATTATTACTGGAGCGGTCGACAATACACACTCTGTTCGCTCCACGTTTTTGAAGTGAAACTTCTTTAGCTCAGTTGTAATTTAAAACTCAATGAAACGGAAACGACACTAAAAAGAGACAAACACATATATCTATACGATTTAGCCTGCGAGATAATGAGATAGAATGAAACGTACAATATCTACGAAGCGTCATTGGCCGCTTTGATTATAAGCTCACTTTTTAAGGCTCCTATTGGTTGAGAATGGGTGGGGAAGGTTTCAATTTGACTGCGTGTGAACGTGAACTGCACTCGATTTTTTTTTTAATTCTTGGTAACGTCTTTATGCGTTTGATTTCAAACCAATATATCCATATTCTGAATAGAATAACCTTTTGTGTAAATTCACGTTATCATGTTTATATTATCTAATGTCAAATTTTAAATTAATTCTTTGGCATACGCAAATACAATGATAATGACAAAATATTAAATTATAAATACTCTTAGGAGCCGACGTGTTAATGCCTGAGGTGGAGAGTGGGTAACAAAGGATGCCGTGACTAAAACAAAACTGATCCGATAATGGATCGATCCTGGTCCGTAGCGTACCCAATAATGGAAGGTCGATTCCTAGCTTCTCTCCGTACCAACAATGCGATCGTAGGAGTCAATTGTGAAAACGAGAAGAGAAAAGTGTTTTCACAAAATCTGGCCAGAATGGGCGCCTGGAATAAATCAATTGTTTTTACACGGAACCTTAATGAAAGGGCTCCTATTTTCGGAAGCGCTTTGTGACTCGGTGATAATGGGAAGCTGGATTTTTGTGACGGTGAAGTTGTCAAGATTGGCTTTGTCGTATCAAAAATGTGACAACGCCGTAATATTTTCATCTTAGATATTGTAATTCTGACGCTGCCATCAACAATTTGGGAGACTGGTATGGATTAACCATTTATTGGATAACCAACACCTCTGCCATAGGTCAGCTCAAGTGGTTCGCTACGTTTGGTGACTTAGCAGGTGTGCCCGGGTTCATGGGGTGAGGTTTGTCCAGGTCTTAGCGATGCGTCTGCCCACCTGCTGATCGAGGGAGACTGGTTTCCATTGGCCTCCATTTGACCTTTCCAGGCGGATTCTCTCGACCCATCGCCTTGCACTACAGTGTTGGAGGAATAGATTCATGTGTCCGTCACTCCTGGATGCATTGACCTCCAGATTCCTACCCATCCCTCACACCTTTTTCCTTTCCAGAACTTTCTAATCCTTCAGCATCCCCTAAGATGACACAGGCCCTGGGAGAAATATTTTTTTTCGGGGTTACCTTATGGAGTTAATGTTAGAAAAAATCACGCATTAAAGTCACCACTAATGGGCAAAATGTGGCAAAACATTGTTAAAATATTCTTAAAAATGAAACTATTGATCAAGGACTAAAAGGTACAATAATTATCAAGGTGCTTTATTAAATGGAAATTTTGATAATTTATACAAATGTTAGAATTTATTTAACACTGAAAGGTAGGTAATCTAAAGTTGAAAGGAAATTATGACAAAAACCAATATTGTGTGAAGTTACATATCTTCCCATTGGATTCCTCTGCTAAAAAAAAGATGTTAAAAAATTATTGTATACTATGATCCAAAAGATTTAAAACAATTATAAAATGCATGAAGCCCGGAAATATACTATGGATTAGGTATAATGCTTATGTAAATGCTAAAAAAATAAATAAAATCTTTATACCAATGATTTAATTTATAACAACAATATACTTACAAAATACAGTGCGTCTTAGCTAATTAATATAGGTGACATACTTTCATCTTGAAATTGTAAGCTTGAAATTTAAAACGGGGTGTAGAAATTTAATTAACAGAATTCATAGTTCACAAGTTTTTGCTGTTTCCGATAAATATGTATTAATAATAACAGATTTAAAATTACTATTTACTGGAACTTATACTTCAAATCCATTTTACGACTTTATGTTCGAATGTGGGTTTCATCTAGGTTAATCTAGCTCAATGCTGGATTCAGTTTTGTTCCTGTGCCTGGAGTTTAATGTTTTTCGATCACATGGAAAGGTGGGAGGTACGGGCGCGAGTATAATCTGCTCTCTTTCCAAGTACCTACTCATTACGGATGAGGGATCTGTTTTTTATGCAGAAACCAGAGATAGGAGCCAGATAAAAGCGAAATGTGACAGTGGGCTGCTATTATTGAGATCGTAGATTCATTTTAAAGGTACTAACCAGTATATTTATTATGATCAAGGGATTGTTGGGTGACTTTTTCAAAATGATTTATTACATTGCCCAGTGAGTAAGCGAATCGTTAAATTGCTTGCTATATTATTGTGAATACATTTCAAAAATCTCGCCATGTTTTATTTTTATTTTTTTAAGTGAAACTTCTATAACTCCGCTGTAATATGGATTTTGGATGAAACGGAAATTACGATTACTGCACCTGCGACGCATCAACTGCGCTCATTGGCCGATTTGATTATGATGTCACTTTTAAAGGCTTCTATTGGTTGAGATATGAAATTACTAAGGTAATTAATAAGGTCTGCGCTCATTGATAACTTTGATCATGACCTCACTTTTCAAGTATAGGTTGAGATTGTTTTGGTAAAGTTTCGCTTCTACCACGTGTAAACTGAGATTTTTTTTTATGTGGATGCCGCACAAGTCTCAACTGCTCCCGTTCGAAGCCAGTGAATCCACGGCATTCACAATTGAAATTTGTTGTGAGACTGAACGTAGTGGGGAGAAGAAGGAGATAGAGAGGAGGAAGGTGGAGTACATTTCAGATTTGGTCACCAAACACGGCTAAAGCTTTCAAGAATCGTTTTAATTCTGATGTTCTTACACCGAGGCGATAAGGAGAGTATCTTCCACTCTGGTAGTTTCGAAAATATACTTTACATTCTTAAGTAATAATTAATCAAATACAATTTATTTGCGAACCCCTGGATTCGAACTCGCGTCCTTCGGATTCGTCCAGTCGAGACTAGTCGAGAATCTTACGGAGGTCGTTAAATATCTCATATATGTATTATAAATACGCCAAATATTTAAATATTGATATTTACCTTTGATTGCACGATTGGAGTGAAAGTTTTTTTAAAAACGTCGTTTTTCTAATACAAAATTTTAATATCACCCAGGTAAACAAAAAATACACCATAATAAGACATTTTTTGACATATCTTATACAACAGAACCGTAACAACTTTGAGCATATTGATATTGTCTTTTCAGGATCTTGTGAATCTTGATATTGACTTTTTATATCTGCTGAAAATGTCCAATAAAATTTCACAATTACTTCTTCATTCAACTGTAGAAACAATTGAATACCTATCATGAATTAGAGATGTGTAAGTTCTTCATTTTTCCGAAGGCCTCTGAGAAGTGCTTCCTTTTAAAAGTATTTGAGTTCTTGGGGCAGGTCTCGGGAACCACTCCCGACTCGTGACAGGCTCGGTCCGAGAGTAGGATCTACTTCGCGCGAAGAACCCGAGTCCAGCTGAACCTACATAACGCATTTAAATCTATGACATTTGATGGCAATGAATTAAATACGTATGATGATATTGCATGCAGCTTTGCAGTTTTCTTTTCATCCGTCTATAATACTCAACAACCAACTCTCGACGTTAACGCCATCCTAAACACCGAGCAAATAGGTCAGCCGTTCGACTTTGTCAAAATCACAGAGGAGGATGTTAAGACGGCAATATCCGCACTGAGTAAGCCCAACTGAATGGGACCTGATAACATACCTACGTTCATTTTTAAAGGTTGTTCTGACTTTTTATTTTACCATTGTGTCATTTTTTTAACACTTGTTTAAAAACTGGATCTTTTCCGGACATATGTAAACTTACCAAAATAACCCCGATACATAAAAAGGGTGATAAATGCGATATCCGTAACTACCGGCCGGTTGCAATTCTTTGCTCTGTAGCTAAAATATCCGAAAAAATCCTTCATCGGCATCTGTACAGCCATGTCAAACCTCTTCTTGACGATCGTCAACATGGGTTTAGACCTCAGATGTCAGTATCATCAAATCTACTATGCATTTCCGACTTACTATCAAGAACTCTCGACCAAGGAAACCAAGTAGATGTTACATACTTTGACCTTGAAAAGGCCTTTGACAAGGTCGATATCGATGTCCTATTAAAAAAAATAGCTACGTTTGGCTTTTCCAAAAAACTTTTATTACTTTTTGCTTCATACTTCACTAATCGCAAACAATACGTTTTTTATAAGGGTTCTCGTTCTGCTGAATTCCTGTTTTTTTTCTGGAGTCCCGCAAGGATCAATTCTTGGACCGCTTTTATTTTTGTTGTTCATCAACGATATTTGCTCAATCATCACTCATTCCTCTTATTTATTGTTTGCTGATGACCTAAAACTCTACCGCATAATAAAAAATCTCGCTGACTGTGTCCTCCTACAAATCGATGTAAACTCTGTCGCAAACTGGGCAAAAATTAACTGCTTAAGCTTCAGTGCACCTAAATGCAATGTAGTCTCTTTCACGAGGGCAAAACAGACGATCTTATTTGAATATTCAATTAACGGTAACATTTTTCATCGCTTTAGTCAAATAAAAGATCTAGGGGTTACTTTTGACAGCAAAATGACATTCCACCAGCACACAAATGACTTATGCAACAGAGCATATAAACTGCTGGGCTTTGTCATTCGCAATTCATGCTCATTTCAAAACCCACTACCAATTAGGCTACTTTACAACTCACTAGTGCTAAGTGTACTGGAGTCGAACTGTATTATCTGGGCCACATTTGAAGCATCCTATATCTTAAACATTGAAAGAGTTCATAAAAAAATTCCTTCGTTTTTTTTTATTTTTACGCCTCTATGGAAAATATCCATATTTATATCCATCGAGATTTATTCTAGGTATGACTAACTACCATTTTCTAGAAACTTATAGATGTTTTGCGTTGCTAAACTACTTCTTTCAATTTATCAATGGCCTCGTCTCTAACGATGAGATTCTGGCGCAAATCAATTTATTTATACCAGAGTCTCACTCTCGGGCATGTCGCCATAACATATTATATTGCCGATTGAGTCGTACAAATCTGTACCCGAATTCACCCGTGGGAAGAGCGATACGCTATTTAAATATATTAGATAAAAAATTTCGACATATTCTTCGAAAAATTCAATGAGTTTGTAAGGTTTTTGGCGCTACATTCTCACTGTGAAAATGGTACTATTACAATTAATTAGATAAAATATCTGTGTAATTTTTTGTACACAAATATAATAAAATAAAAATAAAATAAAAATCGCTATCCTGAATTCGATGATCACCAAAGTTCTTATTTTCCCTTAACGTTTTAAAATCTTCACTCTGTATTATTTGTTAATTTTATTTCATTAAAAATTTTACTTTCAGATTCATTTTTTTATGTAAATAGTTGGTAGAATAATTGACTAAATACAATTAATCCAACCAATGTACTGAGTGTACGGAGTGTCAGAAAGTCAAAGCTGAAGATCCTATCTGAATAACGGTAAATGAAAATAGAGCATTCTCTATCGTGCTGAAATTGACTTATTTAGAACTTCTCATTACATTTTGAAGCGAGCTCTTATTGGGCTTCTCCTAAAAAGGGGCAATTAACTGAATTCTGCAAAAATAATAAATAAATACTTTAATATATATTTGATTAAGGGAACAATGTTTTTGTTATAACAGACGTAATCTTTCATCAGAAAGTTACGTTATTCGTCTGATTTGAAATATTTAATAAGAATTTGTACGGTAACCAGATAACTCAGCATGGTGACTAATCAACACACTTCAGAAATTGATGTAAAGGCAGGTTAGGTTTATAGGCTGGTTTTTCCATCGTTTTTGTGGACGGACTTTTTATCATTTTTCAACTGTGTGTTGATTTTACTCGGTGTTGAGTTGTCGTGGATTGTTTAAATATATATTTAAATTGAAATATTAAGCATTAAGTTTCATGATAAATCTCAATATATAAAATGAATGTTTCTTTGTTTGTCCCTTATGCGTTCCTAAATCATTCATCCAGTTGCGATGAAACTTTGGTGATTTGATGTGCGCATTCCCGCGATAAAAAATTTTCCTATTTTATTCATCCGATTGCAATGAAATTTTGGTAATTTGTTGTGCAAAGGTTTCTATAAATACCTACTGATGAGGTCCGGCGTTATGAAATTTGTGGCGTGCAAGTTGCATTGAATTGAAAAATGAATGTATTCCATATGGTTAAGCAGCAGCGAGGGAAGGAAGAGATAGAGGGGAAACCGGGAGGGTGGGTTAGCGGAAGGAGGGGGGGGGGGGGGGGTGGAGGAAAATGGATTGCGGTGACGATGGAAAGAGAACGCTGGATGGGGGGGGGGGATAGCAGGATGTGGGAGGGGAACGCGGGATAGGGGAGTAGGGGAAAGCGGGAGATAAAGGGGACGTGGAAGGGGAATAGTAGTAGGAACGAGGACGCATACGTGGGGAAGGGAAACACAGGGAGAAACAATTTTTTTCTTTGAATGGCTTTGCAACGCATGCCGGGTACTCGCTAGTGCTTTAAAAATATTCATATTTCAATTCCCTGTGGATGTTTAGATGTGAGCGATACACGTATACGAGGTATACATATTATTATATGAATTCAGTTATTTAATATATTCTGTAAAAAAGAAAACAATAAGAGGTGACTTTTTCTAGAAAAAACCTTTGTAGGTATCTCATATATATATATATATACATATATTAATAAAAAAAATTGTAAATACACTAACTACCCAGTTAGACTCGAGAATAATTCTCCACTAACCGGGAATTGAAATAAGTTAATTAAGATTGTTTTGTATTATTTTATTATATTGTTTCTTTTATTATTCAAATAAAATAAAAAAAGTAAAAATAAAATATTAAAAAAAAAATATTTTTTTTTTAATACCTCACAAGGGTCCCAACCGCTCCCGTCTGGAGCCAGTGGGACTGTGGCATCTACGATTGGAGTATGTTGTGAGGCTGAATGTAGAGGGGAGGGGAGGGAGATGGGGAAGAGGAAGGTGGGGAAGTACCTGGCTATTCAGATCTCGTCATCAAACACGGCTAAAGCCATTTCAAGCAACTTTCAATTCTGAATGGTGGTCTTACACCAGTGCGACACTGAAAGTATCTTCCACTCTGGAACGTGCCGCAAATATACCATATATTATTTTTAAATAATTAATTGTGAAATAACACTTTACTAACATTCAAATAAAAATTATTTGCCGAGCCGGGATACAATCCCGCCACCTTCGGATTGCGAGTCAAAAGCCTTAGCGCTAGACCACGCCGGCCGTCAAATTTTATTTTAAAATTAAAAATGGTATATGAAATATGAACGTAGCACATTTTAAACAAGTACACTTTATTTAATTGGGCTTAATTTGTATATTGCGTCAAAACACAAAAAGTCTCCGGAGGAAATAAACAGGGTTGCTCTTGTTTTTAACCTTCCCATGGCCGCACTTGATGGTCCCATCAAAACGCGCGTGATATTGTTGAAGTCTACTCCTGAGAATGTCTTAAACCCCTGTTAAATAAATACACAATTAGAATTGCCCATTATACTGAACATTATATATACATGTACAATATGAAAATAAATACATGACAAAAATGGGCGGCTATTTATTTTGTCAATAAATGTATACCAGTTTAATGGGCAGCATTTTACCAAAAGGGGTTTGGTTCTTTTGTGAACGTGTCGGAAAAATATCATAATAATTGATCAAAATGATCAGGGTGCAAAACTTACTTTAACCAGTTATTCCTGACATTATTTGGAGTTCAATATGAAAATGGAACTTTTACCTTTCATGTTTTTTTACACCTTCAAACATAAGTAGTATTGGACAGGTAGGGGGTTGTATGGTTACTCGGCTGAGTGAAGAGTGACGAGATGTGAAAGAAAAATGTTTTTTTTTAACCTTTGACTGGTGACATGGTTTTTTTGTGACGTAACTGGTGAAAAACGGCCTGAGAGGCCGCTGCCGTATCCGGCCTATAGCATAGAAATTAGGTAATTTAGCTTACAGCACTATTACAGCAGTCTTCAAAAACAGTTTAATAACATATAAAACGATAAAATAAAACTAATCAATAAACTCTAAATGTAATTTTTAATGAAGAACTTGTTATTAAAATGTATGTAGTAACTAAAATAAAAAAAAAACTAGAGATGAGATCAGTAATTATAAAAAATAAAAATTAAATCAACATATTATAACAAAAATACTAATTTTCCTCATAGTTATGATACTAACCAATAAACAAAAAAAATTATGCTTTAATCACTGGTATCCTTTTTCAAAACTGGCAATGGTCAAACTTTGGTTATTTTTATTGGCAATCAGGGCATAATTGCATAAATCGCAAATCTAATTGCCAAATAACATTGGTAATTAGATTTGCGATTTAACCTCGGAGAACAACTAGCACTGGTTTTCCGTGTTTTTGACCTGTCATTAAAAAAAAAAACGAAAAAAAATATTTGAAAATTACTTTAAAAATTACGTAAGTGGTGACATGGGGTCTGAGAGACCGCTGCCGAACTTTGGGAATATGCGTTGTAACAATCCTTATCCTTATCTTATCCACGTAGCTACTCAGGCGTTGGAACAAATCAAACGTGAGGAAGGGGGTGAAATTATGTTTCACTGATGCTGCTCGGCCTGTGAGACCGCTTATCACCAGTTAAAGATTAAAAAGACATCAAAAAAGTCACAGGAGACCAAAATTTCATTAACATTATTTTTTACTCCAAATAATGCCAGGAATAAATTAAATCAATTACGTTCCTGAACACTCTGTACAAATAACGGTAAGTTGGGTTACCTTTATCATTTTACATTGTCGATTTACTAAAACAATAGGATCCAAAACATATTTTTTGTGAAATTGATAATCACAGACATTGTAAGTATTAATGTTAAGGAGCCTTTCAAACCGGTTTCCATTCCACTTCCAATTTCGTAAATAAGCCTGAAAAGTAAAGAAGCATGAGCAGGGCGTCCTATACCAGTTTCATCATCGTCCCGGTTATTTTAAATGGAGTTGTGTAGGGTTTCGAGTGGTAACGAGCCCTAACTCGGTAATATCAGCGCGGGAATAATGTTCAATTATAATTTGGAACAGCCTTATATAAAAAAAATTAAAGCTTGAAATTTTTCTCCTCAATGAACCAAACTTCAAGTTCTAATTTTAGAATTCGTAAACAAAATATAAACGATAAAAAAAACTAAGGACGATTGTTTAAAAAAATTTGAACAATTCATCAAATATTTGAAATTAATTTCCACGTTCTGTGAAAGTTCTATTAAAGTTGTGTGATTATTTATTTTTTACGAAGCACCTGGCCTATAATGTTATAATAACAAAACTTGAATACAACTTACACAGAACGTAAAAATTAACTTAAAAAATTTGATGAATTATTAATTTTTTTTTAAACATCACGTCCCTGTCTTCTAGTATTCAAAAAAAAAATTTTAAAGTCGGTAGTAACTCGAAAACTAAATTTTATCAACTTGTGAGTTTGTCATCGAGGGCGACGAAATTGTTTACATTGTTAAAATTGTTATAAAAATAAAAATAATAATATTTTTAACTAAATAAGTAAAACCTCAAATTGTAATATTTATTTAAATGAAGACATTATTATAAAAATAAATGTAAATCCTAGACTTTGCAGAAAAGTAAATAGATTTCGCATATCTTACTAATATTATAAATGCCAAAGTTTGTATGGATGGTTGGTTGGTTGGATGGTCCTTACTCTTTCACGCAATAAATATCGAATGGAATTTAAAAATTCTTTCACTAATCGAAACCTACATTATTTGCGAGTAACAAGGGCTTTATATATTGGTAAGCTCTGGCGTTATGAATGAGCTGTGGCGTTATGAAATTATGTATCATACGTTTTCTGTCCCTAACAAAATCGAGTTATTGCAAACGTCAAACAAATTGTTACCTTGGAAACAATGTTTTTTTTTTAAATTTTAGGCTTAAAAAAAGTGCTTTGTTGTGATTAAAAAGAGTACTTTTTTGGCGTCGTAGTTAATATATACATATCTCTAAAAATGTTTATTCTCCGAACAAAAAGCATAACGTTGCTATAAAGCATAGCGTTTGAAGTGGACTGTCATTTTCTTATTTTTTTAGGTTACTCTGGAATCAAATATGAATAAAATACTAATAAAGGGAGTAGGTACTTAAAATAAATTTCTATTTCTATAATTCAAATTTTTTCTAAAATAGAATTTTTATTTGCGAAATGTCATTCTCAAATTTTGAAATTTTCTATTAAACAATAATTATTTTCTATTAGACAAAATAGCAAGAATAATAACAATTATGCCAATAATTATGCCAGTAATTTCCTACTAATACTATGCGAGCAAAGCCGTGGGTAAAAGCTAGTTAAAAATAACAACGGATAAAAATTTATCCAAGACACTATCTAGATAGAATTTAGTTCGGGTTTGAATATTGCAATCATACATAAATATGAAGATAATTTGGTAGTTCTTAGTCGAAGTCGGACAAAACTTTATAATTCCGCCTCTCAAACGAGATCACTAGCGCTCCGCTACTACATCAACCGACTGAATGGCGCGCATTTAAAAAAAGGAAGTTATGCTGCCGCAGCCTGTACTCGGAAAAGCGCAAGATTTTCGATTAAGTTTTGCTAATATTGTCTTAATTTAATTTTAATTTTTTTTGTTTTTTGTGCGTGCTATATACACTATTTGATCATCAATGTTTTGTTATTATTTAACATGTTTATCGACTTACCCCTACAACAGATCCTGATTTTAAACTTGTACTGTTTCCATTTAAATAAACTTGCCCGATTTTAGGATCTACAATAGCTTCGGCTTGTACATTGACGAGATTAGTCAATCTTTTTCCTTTGCACGTTATAATAGACTCTATAAATAAATCATAGGGTCCCTGAAAATAAACAAACAGAAACATACAGTAGGTACATTAGATATATTGGTGAAAAAAAATTACAATTAATAAGTATATTTCATAGTGGGTACCTATTATGTATTTCGTTATAGTGTCTTATTTATGGTATGCATAATAAGTAAGACAGTACGCTTAAAGAATATTTCCTAAAAATGTTTTTAAACCAGTGAATATTGCTTGCCTTCATCCGTTTGTTTTTTATGTTTTATGTGTATGGATATCTCTCAGTATTTCGAAAATCTCTATTCTTGACAATGCATTTTTTGTATATATGTTGTATTTGTATTTTATATATGTTGTATTTTTTAAACGTATAATATCTGTGTAAAATGTACTTATATGTGTCTGTCCCTCCCGTAATGAGTTTTTTCTCAACTCATTGGGAGTAATGTGTTACTTACAATGTTTTGGTAATACATTATAATTAAATAAATAAGTAATTACCGGGTTATGTGTGTAGTAGGAAAGGGTGTGTGTATGTGTGTAAGTATGTATGCACATTAAACAATTTATATTATTGATATGATGCTCTTTTTAAATTTAGGCAGTGAAGCGGAGAAAATGTCGATGTTAAAATTTAGACCAATATTATTGAACATATGAAGAGCACGATTGATTGGCGAATCAGTTGCAGCATTTGTCTTGTAATTAAGCACGTGGAATAGTTCAGTATGGCGTGTACGTCTTAGTGGTATCGTCGCCTCAGTTCTTAATTGTCCAAACGACCATTTCAAAATTTTGCAGGAGGAGAAGGTTTTCTTTCATTATTTCAATAAAACATTATGATAAGTGTTTAAGATAAAGCTATTTCCGTAAAGGTAAAGGTCTCATTCGTTTAAATAATTATTAGTTATGTGATAAATTATCATTTTCGATGCTTTATTTTTAGTTTTAAAGTTGAGATTGAACAAAAACTAAAATGGTCGTTTGGACAATTAAGAACTGAGGCGACGGTACGTTAAAATTAACTAGAAAAAGAAGTAATATTGTAATCAAAATCAACTGCGTTCATAGAATTGGATTACTTACGTAGTATATATTTTCAAAAGAAGTTAAACTCAGGCTACAAACATTTGCGATGTAGTAAACAAGCAAGCACAAACCATAGGTAACCACCCCAGCTTTCCGAACGTTATATGAGTGTTTAGTCATAATGAACAACCCTTTTAAAATACCAAAAAACACGTGAAATAATTTAACAATTATAAGTTATATTAATGAAATATTAAAAAGATCAGAATGTATTTGAAACCTGTAGATTTTAAAATTGGAAAACCAGTGTTAACATGGCCAGAGAGGTCCATTGATTGAAACGTACGAGTATAAAATTAATGGCATGCGCAAGTTAATCCACATTTGCTGCTTCGTGTTTAATATTTTGATTGATGCGGCGAGTATTGCTTCCGGTAGAATGTTGCAAACGACGAAACCCAAATTAGGTATAAGTGTCGCATGGTATAATTCATCACAGTACTCACACGGATGCAAAATTTTCATACAGCGTGTTTCGTATTAATTAGGCTTAAAAAAAAAATTATGATTATTTCACAATTGAGAATTCTAAGCCAAAGCGTATTGAAGTCGGTCACATAAAACTTATTTTGTTTTACAACATCCTTATTAAAATACTGAAGGTTATCATTTTTTTTTTCTAAACTAAATGTGATAATTTTCAGGATTGAATTCAAATGGGTAGGTATTCATTAAAAAAGACAATGGTATTGCTAATAATTCTTAGCCATTTATTTAGGAATGCTGTAAATAAAAACTTCCATTGATAATTACTCTAATTCACGGAAATCACGGCAATTGGAAATTATACTTTGTTGTTTTTTGGAGAATAATTATTATTCTGACCAGAAATATTTATTTTACAAACCATGTTTAATGTTAATCTTACTAATATTATAAATGCGAAAGTTTGTATGGATGGTCCTTACTCTTTCACGCAATAAATATCGAATGAAATTTAAAAATTCTTTCACTAATCGAAAGCTACATTATTTGCGATCGAAAATTATATATCATAAATTATATATCATACGTTTTCTGTCCCTAACAAAATCGAGTTATTGCAAACGTCAAACAAATTGTTACCTAGGAAACAATGTTTTTTTATTTATTTTAGGCTTAAAAGGGGTGCTTTGTTGTGATTAAAAAGAGTACTTTTTTGGCGTCGCGTCGTAGTTAATATCTACACATTTCTAAAAATGTTTATTCTCCGAACAAAAAGCATAACGTTGCTATAAAGCATATCGTTTGAAGTGGACTGTCATTTTCTTATTTTTTTAGGTTACTCTGGATTCAAATATGAATAAAATACTAATAAAGGGAGTAGGTACTTAAAATAAATTTCTATTTCTGTAATTTAAATATTTTCTAAAATAGAATTTTTATTTGCCAAATGTCATTCTCAAATTTTGAAATTTTCTATTAAAAAATAATTATTTTCTATTGGACAAAATAGCAAGAATAATAAAAAATTATGCCAATAATTATGCCAGTAATTTCCCACTAATACTATGCGAGCGAAGCCGTGAGTAACAGCTAGTTTGATATTTTTCCTAGAAGTACCTATAATTAACCCACATTTCCAAAGTTATAGTGTTTCCTAGAATATCCCACTGGACCTTTAGCACATTAGTCAGAACTATCTAAAAGTTCACCTATACCACTTATTTTCCCACTGATTGAAGATCCCAAAGATGATCCAACGGAGGTATCTTCGTCTGATTCCCCAAGATGTATTGTGAATTCATCAGGGTAATTATCGATTTTGGGTTCTAATTTTTCGTATTTATCTTCTTGTTCCTTGACCTTTCAAAAAATGTCTTTGAAAGTCTGTTCGTTTTTTAACAGAACTCCATGAGGTCGTAATAAATATTTAAACACGTACACGCTTTAAAAACACTCCGTAAATCTACTAATAAAGATTCGAATTGAAAATAATTAAAACTATTTGTTATTTCAAATTTAAAAATTAGTAATAATTATTTCACTTGCGATATGTAGGCGCACGTATGTTTAAATCAAATTAAGAACTGAATGAATAGGACACCCCGTAAGTGAAGCCCGTAAGGTGTCGTTAAAACTTGCCTCTCTTCCAACTAGTTAAAATAAGTGAGCGTAAGCAAGACAGAGAGCCTTATCGGGTTAGTGGGCGTCGCTTGACGTTCACACATATTATAGACCAATACATCAATTCTAAGCATTTTTATTGCTTTCATCTTTCGTTTTATTCCTATAACTGCTTCGAAGTTTTCGACAATACAGGGTAGCTATTTCCGAGGAACGATCAATCGTTACTCGTTAAGCGCCATCTACGAGCGAAAAATTACTCGTCGTCGCTATGAACCATATCGAATGTTTCATTTTTACGTATTCTTGAACGTCGAACGGCTGCCAATATTAAGATGATAATATTGGCAGCCCTGTGAATATTGTCTTTGTTCTGGATGTTTTTGAGATTTCTATGATGTAAGTTTTAAATGTCAAATAGTTGATACACGTATTTTTACCGCGTATAATTTCTACGAGTTGATAATATTCGACAAGGCTGGGCAACAAAAACATCGCTGGTAAATCAGTCATTGTAATATTGAACCTTAAAACGACATTATAAAAATATACGAAGTCTTTGAGGGTGAGAAAAGTTAGCGCGGGAAAAAATACTAGATTTTGATAGCCAATTGCATAGATACGCCAACAACCCACCACTCGCTGCTCTGTTTCTACTGGTTTGACCCACTCGTTGTAGTGTGGAATGACTTTTGACGTTTGGCGTCTAAGTATGCTCCTTCGACCAAGCTCAAGAATAACCAAGTCGACCAACGGACGGACTTTCGACGGCGATTGCGAGCGATGAGGCTTGGAGAATAGCTAGCCAGGGTGTAACAGCACGTACCCGAAGGATTTTAACCAGCGATTCTGGAGCATATTTGGAGTAAAAATTGTATTCTTATGTGATTTTGACGTCGTTTGATATTTTTGTTCTTTTAAAAACAAAAAATATTTTTTTCAATCACACGTGGAAACTTATCCCATCCCTATACCTCATGATGCGTTTTGTATGTTACCGTGCTGTTAGAATGAGACAGAGTGCTTATCATACGAAGCACCACTATGCTTCACTGGACCACTCAGTTGCGACGTGTGATGAAGTAATATTTTTATTATTTTTAATTTAAAACAAAATCATCGGACAGTAGATTATAATCCTTCGGATACGTGCTGTCACACCCTGTATACAGGGTGACAATTTTAACCTGTCAAATTCCTGACATTATTCGGAGTAAAAATGTAAATGAATATTTTGATTTTAAATTTGTTTTTCAATTAAAAATAGTGATAGGTACCTACCATCCAGTCACGAAATGCCGGCGCTAGGCGTCTTACGAGCGGCGGCCGGAACGTTCTTGTTAGTTCAGCATCCAAACATTTTAATATGGGCGACGCTTCTGGAAAGATCAATATTTTTCGGAAACAAACCAGAGCATGAGGTAGCAGAGGCTGGCTGCTATAAAGTCATTAAGTATTAGACATTTTGGATCAGGGTAAAAGGTTGAGTGGTTACTCGGCTGAGGGACTAGTGATGACGTGTGTAAGAATTTTTTGTTTTTGTTTTGTGTTGAATTAAAAAAATCCACTATTATTTTCAAATATTTTTTAAAACTTTGTTTGACTAAGGATAGAACCTTCCTACCCAGTGATCCGGGTCAAATCCCGAGTTGGTAAGAGCGACATTTATTTCGCAAATTATGTGCTATAATGTTATCGAATTTCAGAGAAATGAGTGTGTGTGTGCGTGTATGTATGTGAGAGCTAACAAAAATTGATATAATTCATTTTCATTGATAATGATCCTATGTGCCGAGTTTCAGCTCGATCGGATGTCGGAGGTCGGTTAATTTCCAATTCCAAGATTTATATTAATTTATTCATTCACGAAAACAAATTCGAAATTCTAATACATTAAAAAATCGGTCCATTTCCAAAATTCTTCACAATATTATACACATTGCTATTTTGCTTCAATAACCCGATGCTACCGTGATTATTTTCAAACCCCAATATTAGTGTGATTGTTTCCAATAACCCTATATTAACGTGATTATTTCCAATAACCGGATATTAGCGTAAATATTTCCATAGTCCGTCTTATCCATGTAGAACATAGGTTCTCAACTAGGGCGATAACGCCCCCCTGGTGGCATTTCAGCCCTCCAGGGGGGGGGGGGGGGCGGTAGGAGACATCAGAGAAACCCATCCCATCCCATCCTATCTTGCCCCATCCCATCCCATGAGGGGCCTTTTCCATTTCCCGTTACACCCCCTCCGTTGGCAAATGTAACCCTCTCATGGTATCCCTTTCCGCCCCCTCCGTTCAGATTTATGAGTTACGCCCCCTCCGTTAGCAAATGTAACCCTGTCATGGTATCCCATTCTGCCCCCTCCGTTCGGATTCACGAGTTATGGGGCCAGAAATAAAAATGTTCTCAAAGTGGGCGGTGGGCAAAAAAAGGTTGAGAATCTATGATGTAGAATATGCCACGAGATGCAGATCAAGTTACAAAATCCTTTAATAATAATTAATAATAATATTTAGACGATTTATATAGCGCCGTTTTTGTGAAAAATCCCCTCAAGGGCGCTATACAAACTTATAATATATATTTAGAATCTAGAAAACTACAAACAATTAAAAGCAACTTTTATGACTAAAAATTGCATTCACCGGTTCAAATTGATCACTGATACGAAAATATACACAATTTTTTTGACCAATGAACGCGATGGTGCCTAAAAATGTATTCGCAGTCATTGATTAAAATTATTAATTTTGGAAAAATGTAATTAAATTTTTTAATATTTGGGACACCGTTGATTAAAAAAAACATTATTACACACTTCATTTATTGTTCTAAATAATTACATTTCCATTTAATACGTTTAACCATTAAAATAACTCTAAATGGTTTTTTAAAGGGTTTCTCGAAAACATAATTTATTTAAAAAAAAAATTATTATTTAAACATTATTTGACATAATTTATGGCGGAAATAGTTACGGAATGCCTCATTTATTTCATGCGTTATCTGCGTAATTTGCTGTACACTTTTATGATGTCCGTTGATAGCTATCTATCGTTTTACAGCATCTCTTTTTCAGCCCGATTCCCGTAAAGAGACCAAAGACTAAATATTTTGCTTTATACGTTCGCTTTTTCATGTCTTCAATTTCAGTCGGCATCACTACAAACAACTCGGTTCATGTGTTGTTTGCAGTGATGCCAACTTTTCGCTTTATACGTTCGCCATTTTCATCTCTATTTTCATATCTATGATTTCAGTTGCCAGTGAACCTCATCAATGTATACACAATCTGTCAATTTAATCACCCTTCAGACAAAACATAATATATCTCTATTTTCTAAATTAGCGGCATTGTATGTACAAGATTAATTAGTGTGATCTATATCTAACAACTCCTCAAATTTTTCATTTTTCATTTTCTAATAATTCTCTAACATCTTCATCTTCTTCTTGTAACCCAATCTAACTATGTATTCTTTTTATAGAAGATCGTGTGCATAGTATTAAGAGCAGGCAACACTTGATATATTTATATTTACTATCTAAGCAGCGTTGTATGTATGTATAAGACTGATTACTGTGATTTATATACCAATAATTCTTTAATAAATTAATAATAACTTCTCTTTTCCAATTATTCTTTAACGTCTTCACCTTATTCTTGTCATCCAACATAACTACATAAACTCTTTTTCAACCTATACTAATGAATGTATATCCGCAAACTGCAATGTAAACTTCACCCGCCATAAAACAGGGTCATCCCTAGCATGGAGGGTGAAATATCATAAAAAATTATATGTAATTTCAATAATTCATGTATTAAATAAATAAAAATAAATTATTTTAACGAATTGTTTTAACTAACATAAAATATATGAAAAAATCAAATCACGGATTTCTTTCGCCTTAATTGTCTTAATTAAGCAAAGAGAAAAAAATATTCAGAGAAGAATAAAAATGTCAAATAGCTTGCCGATAGAATAACATCTGTATAATGTCTTTAATAAAAACAAAATATTTGATATATAGAAACTAACTCAATAGGCTAATATGAAACTGCAAATAGAAATACTATTGTCAACAAATTGAAAACACTAAAAATAATACTAAAGAACATGGAATAATATAAATGAATTTACGAATCATTAAAATTGACTTTAACTGTTTTATGTGAGGTTAAATAAAATAACAAATTAATATCTGACAAATCCACCATATTGTCAAAAACTTGAATAACTTTTTTACAAAAATAGTTGAGGAGGTGCTTGAATCATCCAGTATAAATGCTAATAATTCTTATATACAGATATATTTGCAATTAGATTCAAATAACGAATCAATCATCTCTGTAGAATATGTTCACCTCTAACAATAAACAAAATTGAAAATATATTGGTCGCCTAAAGCGAATGCATAAAAATAGAGTCAAAGAATACACAAATAAATATAATATTCTATCGCGGAACCAATGTGGTTTTCGTAAAGACATAAGCAGATGCAATGTATGAACTGACAACCAACAAATACTTTGTAATCCCTGGAAAACTTATTTTTTACGCCGCTGGCACAACATTTTCTAAGGCAACAGAATGTATTGCACTTGCTTCAACTTGGTTAAATTGTAATAAAAGCAACCTAGTCATAACCTTAGAATTGGAATCCAAAATACAAGTTGCAACTAAGCAACATTAGATGCACTGATGAAAATCAGCTGCGTTCCAGGAAAAACAAAGAAAGAATATGCTCAGATAATAATGCCTAACTAAACTATAAATATTATCCATGGATTTCAAGAAAGGTGTGATTTAAGGTTTTCGGGGCCAAAAGTTTAATCATGATCAATTTTTGCGATATCTTCCCTGACGACGGACACTGTAACGCTGTCCGAAACTTTGACTAAGGAAGGTGGAAACGAAAGACGGCGTATTAACCAAACCACGAAGATGTACTTATTTATTATTTTTTTAGGAACATAATTATGGTTGGATTGTGCATTTTTTAACTGAGAAACAAATTGTAGATTTCTTCATTATACTAATACATTAACAGCCTTACTAAAAACAACACAGCACGACCGATAACCTGTGTTTCTGCGGCAACATGACTAAAACAAATTGACACTAAAACACGAAATATTTCTTAAATATTATTAAATAAGGTTTGTCACTTTAAAACGCATTGTAAGTCTGGCAACGGTGAAAAGGGTCATGATTTCTTCGTGAAATTTGTTGTTTTAATTCTTTTCCGCCAGGGGCGTTATTGGCGCGCATGCGCATGTGTAGTCTAGCCCGCGCAGAAAATTAAAGTTTGTTTTATGTATGGCGGGAATTTTGTTAGTAAATATTGCGGTTTTACCGAATGATTTCTATTATAGAGACCAATTCACTCTTCTATTCATGTAATTATTATATTTTCCGTGTTAATTGTGTGGTTTTACATCAGTTTAATCAAGTTATTGCACAAACTTTAAAAGTTAACTGTCAAAATATTATTTTATGGGTTACATAAAAGATCAAATTTACATTTTTAAATCTTTATTTTATGAGAATTTCTTAAAAGTGGTGTTTTTTTTTTCAAATATTTATATCTAATACATGTGTTCGTAAACGTATAAAAGAAATTAACGTCTTTACAGATGCAAGAAATTACTTTTAAATTTCGGTTTATTTTTAGGTTACTTTTTTGGCATTTAGAGAAAACTTTGAAATTTCTTATTATTTTTTTATTATATGCACGAGGAAAAAGTGAGGTGACAGTTTCATTCCAAATTCATTACATAAAAAGATTATATTTTTAAAAATTTTGATTTTTTTTAAATTTCTGTACACTTTCATCAAAAATGTTTTAGTAAGAATTTTTTTCCATTTTTTCCGTGTTTGAATCTTAAAATATGGCAGTTTTTTTAAAACTAAAGTATATTTCAAATACACAAATCTAAAAGGTAATTTTATCAAAATTTTATAAAAGGTATTGGTTTTTATGACACCTTCAAAAAAAGAAATATACAGAACATTCAAAATACTTTGGAAAATTCCAAATTTCGTTCAGACATCATTACTAAAACAGAGATAATCTACCCTCTTACGCTGCGTAAACAGTGTGTAATTCTTTCCAAGAACAATTTTGTAATAAGTTATGTTTTCACATCCGCGGCCGTTTGTCAATTGAATAAAATTTTCACGGAGTTTTTTAGTAAGGCTGTAAGTATTTAATAATTAAAGAACAAATTTAACAGGTAGTAACAATTTAACCAATTAGCAGTTTAGCAATTTAACAATATAATAATTTAACATTTTAACAATTTAATAATTTGACGGTTTGACAAGTTAACAATTTAATAATGAACAATTAATAGGTATTTCATATACCTACAATAAGTACATAACAACAAGAGATACTCCCACAAAAGATAATTTCACAAAAGGTTTTCAATTTAAGGTCTTAAGTCTATAAAAATGTCTCAGGATCTATATTAATGAACTTGAACCATTATTATTCTGACCCACACAATTATATACTTAACAAATTTCCTATCATCTAGTCGTTAAACAATTCAAACAGCCCTATGACCGAGTATTTAAAAAAAATATTATTTGTTCTTGTGTAACGTCGTTTATAATACAATGTACATAATTATTTTTTTAATGGATACCGATTTACTGAAATACACCAAATGGTTGCTTTTAACGACTTTTGAAATCTGTATTTTATTTATTAGATGTATGGATAATTTAAAAAAAGTCTATTACGCGTTAGTTCATATATTCAGAGAGCAATTATTGGATGACCCCTGAAAAGATGGTATTGCCGACTTGAACTTGAGATCTTGCCGAACGATCCATTCAGCGCAGTTACAGTCACTTTACTGATTTTATAATGACCGTAAGCGAAATAGAAAATAGAAAGATGCGTAAAACATAAGTGCATCAGGGAAAGGCGTGGGCGGGGAGTCATGCACTTTTCGGAACTTAAACTCGTCTATTGTGGCGATTCTGTATCAACGCCAGGTCGGCATAAAGGTTTGGGCTTATATATATATATATATATACGTATTTTTTCACAATATTTCATTACGAGAAACTTATAAGGATTCAACGATGTTTGGAGAGAAAACTGTTTTCTGAAATTATTGTTTATTTTATTAAAATTTTGTTCTAAAAAAACTTAGCCAACCATTCGAATTGATGTTATGCACATAAAAAAATAATTAAGTACACAGATGGACGATAAGAAAAGCTAATATTGATTTTTAAAAAAACCCTTGTAAAACCTGGAATTTTTTTGTTTTTACTCTCATCGTTGTTATTTTAGTTACTTTCACTCTGTTTGAACGTTTTTTCAATGAAGTTCTAGAGAACATTGAATTTCTAAGATTTTGTGATACAGAAATTTATCTTGAAAAGAGTAAAATATTTTTGACCGCAGTTTTTTTATTCCCAGAAATTCTTGTTAAGTGTGAGCTTTGTTAAATATTTTATTTGCATTCCAGCTATCGTCGCTAAACGTCGCTAATCCCTGTGAAGCCAAAAAGCGCCAAAATCAAAGAGTCGTTATTTTTTATCTAACTGCTCAACAGTTAAAACAACATCATCCCCAAAAGCGCGAAATACATTTGGCGGCCCTCAAGAAAAAATAAATGGAGCGACAATAATAATGATGGAATGAATAAAATATTCCGATTTAACATTCGAATTTATGCAAGGCCAATTACTCAACAGTGTCTTGGGGAGTTTAGGAGGGCAATCAAATTTTATAGGGGCGAAATGGGACGAGATGATTAAACGGTCCTTTTTTTAGTATCTTACCCTTTGTCCGTCATGGACCCACCTTTTTCGTGTCTAAATCAAGTATTTGCATTTATTTCTACTCTGTCAGAAGAAAGCTATTTCAAGCTTCGCTCAGTTCCCGTCCGACGGGATATTATACTGGTTACAATGAGTAGCCCGTGAACATGAACATCTCAAGTCATATTTGTTATAATCAAGATCAGCCATTGTCTCTCTACTACTTGATGAAGGTTTCGCCAAATCTAGTGCTAGAAAAATAAAGGAGAGAACAAATACGATGGAGTTTTGTCTTGTTGACAATTTCATTTTATTCAGAGATTTATAACACCATATAAATATAAAATATATATATTAAAATGAATCCCTGTGTCCCTTGGTCACGTCATAACTTCAGAACGACTTTACCTATTTCAATCACCTTTTTTTTAAGTTTTATTATACTTTGTAGAAGGTTCTTTCGGAAAGAAAAATTAAGAAAATTGCACAGAAAACTGATTAATTTCGAATTTAAAAAAAAACGACTTTTTATAACTTTGCACGTTTGACAGTTCGCGCATTTGGTGAAATTGATTTTAAAATGCAGCTGTTTTATTTTTCTATATTAGGTACCAAATTCGATTGATTGTTCTTATAATATACAAAAATGAATATTTGTAATATACAAAAATGTAAATTTGAATAAAAAAATGTAATATGTGGCACGCGAACTGTTGAAAAACTAAATGTACTGGGACTGAACATATGGAACGCGGGAGGGGGGTTACCGGATGGGGGGGAAGGGGTGACGGTGGTCGCGGGGAAGGTGTAAGGGGAACGCGGGAGGGTAGGGGATGCTGGAAGGGAACGGGGACGCACGGGGAACGACATACAGGAAAAACAATTTATTTCTTTGAATATGGCATTGCAACGCATGCCGGGAACCAGCTATTTTTTAATATAATTATGTAAATATTATGTTTAATGCTGAACGGGAAAAGTGTTATACGGTCGTTCAAATGAAACATAACTTGGAAAACCCTTTTTCAAAGCCAGGAATTATCTTTAAGGTCGAAAGAAATGGATGTTATAATCTACGCATTCACAGATGGCGCCGATTTAATTATTTTAGGTTAAAACACTTTTTACAAATTATGCCTCAAAATATTAACATAAATGAATTGTTTGCGCCCATACATATTCAAAGCGAATATGACAACATCTTGTGTTTTTCTTCGGTAACACGATTATTCTTCTCGCGTTTCTGCGTGAGGAGAAAAAATCTATCCGTAAAAGGCAAAAGTAGTTCATCGTTTCTAATAAATAATATATATCTTTATTTATCGAAATTTGCCACATTTAAATTAACAAAGTAAGTGATCAGTGTGGTTTCCAATGGTGTTCAAATTACTCGTACGGTAGTACAAAAAGTTAACAACAGAAAATAATATACATATGAACAGTAGGTTTAAGGTAGATTAAATAATAGAAATTTAATTTTATAGTCAAATAGTTGAGGTTTCTCATAACCCGCCTCACTAAACTAACCTGTCTTGATTCAGCAATTTTTGTAAGTTAATTATAATACTTATGTTAACTGTAAACTTCACCCGCCATAACACAGGGTCTTCCCTAGCATGGAGGGTGAAATATCATAAAAAAAACTATATATGTACTAAAAAAAAAAAAAAACTAAAAAAAAAAAAAACTTATGAAAATACCAACGCTTGTATTAATATATATTGGTTGCATTAAAAAAAATTACATTCTAAATACAAAATCTCGTTTTGGCTTTCATAAGAACTCATCCCACGCAACCCACCATGTTTCCGGGCATTTTGTACACATTCGATGTTATAGTTAGCCATTTCGTGGAAGTTCTGTAAAATAAATTACGAAAAGAATTTTCTAGTGAAATAATTGCTCATATTTTAAATATTTGATTTTCTCAGTATTATTATGCTTTCAGTTAGCAAGCTTTGAGCATCCGATTGGTGTTATTAAAAATGCTCGCTATCACGTTCTATGAGCATAATAACGTTATTCTTACTACAAGATTAGCAGCTTATTGCAGAAAACATGCAATCTACTTTTAATACGAAAATAGCAACTGTGAAAAGGCAAAACGGATTAACCCACGTATACAAATTTTCCAGGAGATTTAGTAGTCGTAATTAATCATGGCTGAAACGTATTATGTTTGCTTACATTTTCAAGCGAATTAGTAGAATAACTCTAGAATTACATTTTAATTAGACGTACAAGGCAGGTATCTACTTTAAATATGTTTTCATCTGTAATAATCTCATCGTCATAAAGCATTTATTTAGAACCTTACGTCTAATGTCACTCTTTGTAAGTTTTTGGAGAAAATCTTAACTGAATAAAAAAGTACAAATGGAAGAAAAAATACACGACTTAATCTCGTCGTTTGTGGAAATGTTGGTTTTGTTTTAGGCATATTATTACTTCTAATGATTTTTATTTTGCATGTTTGCAAACGTTGTGCCTATGTAAGAACTAGTAGATGAGTTTTTTTTCAATTAAATACTGAATTACTATAAAAGAAAATTTGGACCGTGATTCGCATCTTACTCCATAGTAGCTGTATCTCACACTCATATCGCGTTGTAGATGAGCCACCACCAATTAGACTTGAAAGGTTTCTTAAAATGTCTTTATCTGCTATTACTGACCACATCTGAATACGCAGGCACTTCTGAATCTTCTTGGTTACCTTCTCTTTCCTATACATTTTTCTGCCAGCCACAAAACGTCCCCAAATTGGGAATGCCGTACTTCCACGAGTGTGTGAAGACTTTTTGAAGAATTGATAAACCAACAATGTTACGTCTTCGAAAAAGTGAACATGCATGGAAAACACTTCCCTTGATAAAAATAACTTTAAAACGCATAAAGGTTAAGCAATTTTGAACTACACAAAAAGCCACCCATTTTCGCGTAAACCTGCAAAACTATTCTCGTAAAAGCTGTGAGAAAAAAGCACAATGAGGGAAATGCTTTCATTGGGTTAGGGCCCTCGGAGTGTCTTGTGCTTCCGAAAGTAGGCACCGCCTGAAGACAAACTCCCTTCAGCGTGTAATACTCGTCGCACTTGATATGGGACTGGGCAGTGGAGTGGAAAGAACTGCTTGTTACACTATTGTGGGAAGAGTTCAACAGGTCTCGCCAACTATTTTACTAATAAACTGTGATATTTTTTTAAATAAGATTTTTCATTTATTTTTAAGTCTTTCACTAAGGCAGTCGTAAATTAACACCTACAATATTGATTTCGAATTTGTCTTAATTTTTTTCTATTCTATTGGGTCCATATGTATATACCTACCTAAATATTTGGGATTTCACAAAAATCTGCCATTAACCAGAACAATTTCATGTAGTTAAAATTTCATGATTTAAAACATGTTCAACGAGAAAAGAGAATAACAACTGATCTTACGACCTTTGGATTCAAAACACAAAGTATCATTACAAAAAACTCATTTAAATTTCCTCGTACGACGCAACTGATTTCCATGTAACTTTGCGAACGTGACCCAATGCTCGATTTCGTTTTAATACATACCCAATTTTCTTTCGAATCATTATTTTAATAATTATATCGCTCTTGAAAAACCATAAGTATTATGCTGTATGTTTTATTATAACGAGGGGGGGTCTAATGTCACCTATCTCTCAAACCAAATATTAACTCCCACAGTCCCACCTAAATTATTTAATAGAAATATGGGTAATCACATACATAACGTACTTAAAAGACTTACAAATAATACAGATCAAAGTTATTAAAAAAAACTCTTTAATTATAACCCAGACACTCCCACATAAAAACTATACCAGGAAATGAACCTTCTGAAAATAAGAACATTGTACGAAAATAACATATGCTTTTTAATCTACAAAATACAAAATGGACTAATACACACAAACACAACATTTATAAAAACGTCACAAGTACATGAATATTATACTAGACAACAAAATAAACTGTATACAAATAATGTCAAGACTGAAAGTGGCAAGAGAAGCATTGGCCACGAGGGCGTACACATATATAATCTCCTTCCAGATAACCTACAAATGGATAAGAATATAATCACCTTTAAAAAAACGATTTAAGCTTAAGTGGTTAGAACAAAATTAAAAAATATTACTACTATACAATACACTACTTCACATATATACTATATATACTCTGTACTTAAGTTAAGAAAGCGAAATATTATATTTCTTCTTAAAATAATAAAATAAATAAAAAACTCCGTACTTAATAAAATGTAAAATGTTTATATAAGTACGGCACATGATTAGCACCGTCCGGACATCCTGCAGCGTGTTTAGTATGAGCTAGATAATTTTTAGTTGATTCATTTGCTCCTTTGACTGCTAAATTTTTTCCGAACGTATTTACAAGAGGTCTCATCGAAAAGACACGGTGTTTTAATCCAACTGGATTAAAACAAAAATGTGTGAATTTTGTGACTAGTTCTTTGTCATTTAGTTGTGTTTTTCTTTCAGTGGGTACAAGTTTTCAAATTAGTCACGTTTTGGTATGCTAATAATGCCGGGCGAAATTCTTTCAAATTATGGGTCTGGGAATTACAGTACTTACCCTGGAAGGTGCCCTTAACAATCAACATGTATTTACGCTCTGGAAGTTTATAGACGTCTGGCTGTTCAGGTTCAAACATCTGGTCAGATGCAGCTTAACCACAATCGAAACCGAGAAATAAGGCGACCTCTGAACGGCAATGGAATAATACATATTATTCTAGGTGTCGTCTCTTTTACAATAGCTTCACACAGGATGCCTTGAATAAAAAAATCCCTTAGGACCTTTGTCATCTTTGGGGATACGGGGAAAGGAATGAGAGAAGGTTCTAGAAAGAAAAAGGGTATGAGAGGTGGGTAGGAATCTGGGGGTCAATGTGTCTAGGAGTGAGAGACTAATGAATCCACCCCTCCCACTGCGGTGCAAGGCGATGGGTCGAGATAGTCCGACTGTCTGCCTCAAGCAGTCTCTCCCGATCCGGACCGCCACCAAGACCTAGACAAACTTTACTCCAAGAACCCGGCACCCCTGCTAAATCATCAAACGTAGGGGACCACTTGGGGTGACCTACACCCACCTTGTTCTGTATATTTGATCGGAGTAGTGTTGGTGTATTTTCCATTAGCACCGCCTTTTCCTCAAATCATCAAAAGATGAATTAACATTACGATGGCCTGTTTCACGGAGACGATACAAGTGTCTCTATGCCAATTTTCAGATAGTGATGGAGTTTCGTTATGAATTGTGCTCTGCTTCTGTTTCGATAGACAATAACTCCAATTTTATCTACTTTATAAAATCAAATATAATGAAAGCTATAACTTCCGATTCAAAATTTTTAATTTAAGATTTGGCGGGACGGTCCCGGTGGCGGCCATTAATGGGCCAATCCGGTAATGGCGTGTGGCACCCGGGGCGGATAACGTGGTGTCACCCCTCACCCACCCCCCCATTTTCGACTATTTATTTTTTCGACTATATTTTCCCCTATAATATAACCCCCATTTTCGACTATAAAAAGACCGTCAGAAACCAAATTTTCCCGTCTTGGGGCACTCCACAGGGAGCCATAGAGCTACGAAAATATTAATAACAGGTGTCAATATCCTTCGTAATTTTTTTTCACCCCCCCTCGGATGTGGTATCACCCCTTATTAAGTAGCGCCCGGAACGAACCGCCCCCCGACCCGCCCCTCGCTACGCCACTGGCCGCCAATGTATTGTTACACATAATTTGAATAATTTATCAAATTTCATTGCTAATTTTTAAGTTCTGTGAAAGTTTTATTCAAATTCCGTCACCATTTCAGTTCTGCAAGGTAATTGGCCAATAATGATATAATAACCGACCTACTTAACTTGAACCATCACAGAACTTGAAAATTAACTTTGAAATTTTATGAATTTTTCAAATGTGTATTGTGAAATCCGTCTTTATTTTTTTTTTGATTCTGTGATTTTGAAATCTCACTGTAGGAAAATGCCATTGATTATTAGTTGACTGTTAAAAAAAAATATAAATGAGATTAATCGTTGGTTCAGTATTGAGAAGTAAATTATGCTAAAACATCTTTAAATGTGTTGATACCACATATTAAATTAATACCGTAGATAAGAAACAAAGTTTAAAATAGGGCGAGGGACTGAGATGATCAATGACCATCGGTTGTCCATATAATTCAAGACGAGCAATGGATTAAACTTTAGAGTTTAGTTTACATTCTACTTTTCTCACAGTACTGTTACTAAGGCAATAACATTTTTGATTTAAGAGGCGGGTATGGGTGCCCCGCCCGGGGAACCATTAATTTATTAACCAACACCTCTGCCATAGGTCACCCCAAGTGGTTCGCTACATTTGGTGACTTAGCAGGGGTGCCCGGGTTCATGGGATAGATTGTCTAGATCTTGGTGGCGGATGGGACTGTCAAAATCTCTAGAGTCTAGGCAGATATTTTAACCTCTCCAGTCGTACTCGATGGATTCACGAGTCTCTTCTGGATATACTAATCCCCAGATTCTTACCATTTTTCTTCCCAGAACTTTCTCTCTTTCCTTTCCTTTAAAAGACCCTCCAAACATCTTCCCCAAATATGACATAGGCCCTGAGGAAAATATTTTCCTCACGGCCTTTTCTTTGGAATTAAAAAAGTTTTCATTTGGATTGTACGATGAACATTTTAACTAACGCCACAAAACAACCGTAATGGTGCATATAAACGGGTAGGTATTACCGCGAACTGAACCGCGAACGAAGCTACTGCAAACAGCACGAAACGCCGCTTGCAGTTGTTCCGTTCCTTCCCCATGACACGTGGCTCGGCTCGTGTTCATGTTCGTGCATGTATACGCACCATTACATGTGAAACGGTCAAGTTTTGATTTATCTTCGTTTTGACTATTCTTACTAATTTTATTTTGATTGTAAGTACGTGGCACGATAATTAACTCATATTCTATGCGAGAAAATTTGTGAGTAAAAGCATAATGGGTTGCAATTTTTTTTTCTCTTGGCATACCTCACTCCGCACCAGTTCGATTGACGTGGAAAATAGTCCAAAAATTTGCTGCAGTTCACGTCCTCATACCATCATTTTTCCACAAAGTGTCTATTCTCACTCTGGTCTGGGTCTGGGAGTGACATAAATGAGACTTCTCTTCAAGTAAGCTGTCAGCATTACCATATTATACGAGAATTGGTACGTGGTTTAGCCCGCGATTTGATTCCAGGTAGGAGAATTGGGTACATTTGAAATCTTGGCAACTGTCGAATAAGTTCGATTCTGGGTGTTTTGGATGGTGATTTAATCATACACTGAAGAAGCTGTCATTTCAAAAGTCAAGTAAATTTTTTCACCTCATTCTCTAAAAACGCACATTAGTTACAAAATTTTATATTCAAATTTTAATTTTGTGTCAGTCGTAGATACTCTCAGTATCACCCTCTTGAAAAACAATTATTCAGAATCTAAACTTTACTTGAAACGATTTTGTCTGGTAAACAAATCTAAAATGCCAGGTACGTCTCCACGTTATTTTTCCCATTCCCTCCCCCTACCGATTCTTTTTAGCTTCACAATATGCACCGATCAGAGATACCATAGTACCCCTACCTGGGGGTAGGTAGCTGAGAATCTTGAGCGGTATTAAGTTTTTTTTAATTTCAAAGAAAATAT
This sequence comes from Limnephilus lunatus, assembly GCA_917563855.2. Taxonomy (NCBI): domain Eukaryota; kingdom Metazoa; phylum Arthropoda; class Insecta; order Trichoptera; family Limnephilidae; genus Limnephilus; species Limnephilus lunatus. The sequence goes on from OU830599.1 coordinate 58,506,007, forward strand.
CAAAGGATCGATCATACGTATAAAAATAATGTTTTGAGCTGAAACTTTTGCATTGACCTATATAGAAATCCGCAGCACAGACTGCCCTATAAAAATGTTTTGTGGCTTTTTTGCATTTTTAAATATATTAATGAGACAAACAAATTTATTAACAGATTTAAGAAACTAATAGTGGAATCATAATCATCAATCTTAAATTAAATACTAATATAGATGAATAACTAAATCCTCAAGTAAGTAATTATCAATTAGATTATTTTAATCAAATAGTGGTGTTTTACCGAGTTTTACACAGTATTTTTTTTTCACTTAATTAAAAATGACGCCACCGAGCGCATTTGCAAAGATTGAAGAAGATTATCATTTTGTGTTTTTATCATTTTTATATTTGTATTTTTTTAAATTTTATTTATTAGTCAAACAAAGTTAAATATTTTGAAAATCTGTTGACACCCCTGCTTTCGAGATTAGAGTGAATTGGATTACATGTACACATTGTGAGTGGGCTATGTAAAACGAGCCGCGCTTAGGCCGGGTCGTGGAACTATCCTGACGTCAAGATTAAATGAATATGATTCTAACGCCCCTGGGTCTTCTGCTGCCCGGGTAGAGAAATTGTTTCCCCAATAGGATATAAAATAACTTTCATCAAAGATCATTTTTGACTAGAAAATCTGCGAAGAAGTATTATTGAGTGCCTTTGACGTATTTTTAAATTTGATTAAGGCTGATATTTTGAACTTAAACTTTAAAAGTTAAAGGATCTCTTTGAAATGAGATTTGTAAAATAAATTGAAATTAGAAATTATGTAATTATTATAAATTATAAATGATTTGTAAAAAAGTTTATGAGTGATCCATAAATTAGATTAATTTAACTCTGTTTAAAACCTGGGCACGCATACCTGCAGGAATACCAAAAATATAAAATGCCTTTATTATAAAATGTCCCTTCCACGGCGTTTTCGAAAATTAAACACGTTTTTCAATCTTCACAAGCTACTTGCTTCACTCAGACAGCTTGTGGCTGGCGTATAAGGCACTTCGAAACTTCCAAATTAATAATTTTGCAGTGAAATGGTCAAATAATGTGTATAAAATCAAATGTGTTCCTAATGTTCAATTACTGCTTGATGCCAATTTAGCTGCATGAAATCAAGTGTTATAAAAATGTATTGAAATCAAGTGATATAAAAATGTTATCTTATATGTGTTTGTACATAACCAATAGGTATTTTCTTAATTTAAAGTGGCCCTCTTTGATCCAAATAGCCTTATTAAGGCTTGTTTATTCTGCCGAAAGCTTCACTTGAAAGTGTCATTGCGATGAATGAGTGTTGTTTGTAAATGATTTATTATGGGGAACAAACCGATGAATAGAGAGCCTTGGACATTGGACAGCTCGGGGTCTTTACAGGAGGTATTAAGTAATGGAATATTTATTGGAGCATTGGTCTCAGAAGCTTCATCAATTTACAAAGTTAATGTCGCAAAAGGCCCTGCTTCAACTTCAATCGTCTTATGTAAGGTTGTGAGTATATATTCTACATGTTTAAATATTTGGGTCGCACATTGCGTCAGTGATTTGCCACAATTATAAAAGTTGTACTTTATTCAAAATTCATTTTGTATCTTGTTTTTTTGTAAATATTAATGGGATCGAGACCACACGTGACCAAAACCTTAATGAAATAATCTATTTTCAATTTGAACAAATTCAACATTGTTGCGAACGGTTTGTCTATAAATATTATTGTCATAATATCATTATTTTTATCTGTTTCATCTAAGGCAATTATTGGCTGTGTCATCGTCTTCTCTTTTGCTACTTGAAAATTCTGTGATGAACTGAGAAATGAAAAGTTGTTAATTTTTTCCAGCCGGAAATTTTTAATAATCTGTTAAAAAAATCGGTGTTCTTCTTCGATCTTTTTGGTAGAACTAATTTTTCTACACTGGACTGTAGAGATAAACCAATAAAGTGTCTTGTGGGCCTTTCTGTCCGCTCGAAATAGGGTCATTTATATCTTACTTTGAACGAATTTTATCAAATAATAACCTTTTTGTGTAGTCCGGTTCTTCTTCTTCTTTCGTATGGTGGTGGGTCAGAGGGCGACATCTAGATCTGTGAGCAAGTCTGCAGTCCTGTGGAAAGTTTTAATGTAACTTGGCGACTTTCGATCACAATAGTTTCTATTATTTTTTTTTTGTTTGTGATTTTCTAATTTTATAAAGATGAAGAACACTCATGTAATTAATAACCTGAAGATATGTTTCTTTATAAGAAGTTCTATCTAATTCAAAATAACAATTTACAAAAAATCACAACGAAATCATTCGATCGGTAAATTGGGAAAATCAGGTACAGGCTCCTGTTTGTTTGCTTTAATTCTAGCATTTAGTCCCATTAATCAAATAAACCTTGACGCTACTCGTTGCAAACCCGATCCGGTAACACGTTGCATGTATTTGTATTTGTACACACTAATAATCATCTGATAAGCAGGGAATATATCAGAATTGAATAATGGCGTTGATTCATGTTTTAGGTAAACAAATTGAAATGATTGACTTTATTTTCAATGTTCTGATGTTTTTACACGTATACCTAGAAAAGCCTATTTTGGGTTTGATTTGTTTTTATTTCTTTTATTGTTTTTAATTCTTGCTAGGCAATCCCGATGAGTTACAGAACTCATTTTTGGACAGGAGATACATACAGGAATTGAACATACAATTCATAGGTGGGAGGAAATAGCTACAATTTTACATAGGTATTTAGATATTAAAAATATAACTTTCACATACAACATAGATGAAAAATAAAAGACAGGTTAAGTAGAACAAACAAAAATAGAAAACAATTAAAGAAAAAAGGAAAATGGTTAGGTATACAAATATGGATGATTACAACTAAGTAGAAAATAAAAAAAGAGAATAGAAACATTATAATTTATAATTGAACATGACAAGAAAATTAGATAGTTTCATTCTTAAACATACTTAAAAATATTATTTTAAAGCATTACTCTGAATTATGAGACGCTTTTCAAATGTCATTGATGTATTTTCTTGGTTACCTACATATTAAACTGCATTATTGTTTACTGTTTATGTGGCGGACATTTGAGTGATTGAAATCAATTTCAATCACTAAAATTTATTTTGTTTAAATTAAAAATATCGACGAATAAACTTTAAATGCATTTTCTTTGTCTTACAGAGCAACACATGGTATAATTTGTCATTATAAATTTGAAAGATAACAAATAGTCTTATATATTCATTAGCGCTAAATCATTATGTTTACAATATTATAACAAAAACCTTCTACAATGTGGCATTAGAATGCGGTAAATGCTACATGCCCGAGTTTTAAAACATTTTTCACTAAAAAAAACTAAAAAAAACTATAATGTTTTTTAAATGTAAAAACAAACTCATGAAAACCCACTCAGTATGGCTAGACAGAAGGAAAATAGAAGTTAGTCGTAGCGTAAAGTACCTGGGGCATATCATCACAGACGACCTGAAAAACATCGAGGCTATTGAAATACAAAGAAGAACACACACACCGTTAAAGCAGGTATGCTATTAAGAAGTTTTTGAATTCTGCAGTCCGAACGTAAAAATAATACTATTCAACGCAAGTTGCATATTTGGATAGATTATCCTGCATCCTAATGGCTTAAGCTAAAAGTCGCCAAAACAATGCTTATCATTAACTATTTTGACTACTGGGATACTGCAGCGCTACGGAAATGTACCTGTAGAGACGAGCAATTCTCCGCCACCGTAGGGGAAGCGTATGGTGTAGACTACGCCAATCGCAAAATGCAACCATTACTGCCATGACTGCCTGGATGGAGTCCCACTTGACGGGCCTCTGGAGAAGGGAGACGGCCAAATATCTTCCTTAAACGGCTGCTCACATACATTTTTTTCTTTAATGTTTTTTTCAGTGTCCCTCTGAAAGGATGAACAATTTTCTCATTGCTTAGATCACAATAAAAGGTGTGTCAACGTTCAACTTTTTTTAATTCCACAACATATCGGAAGCTCTAGCTATAACCAGATCTGAATAGCCAGTTACTTCCTCTCTTTCTTCTTCCCTTATCCTTTCACTCCCCTTAACGAAACAAAGCATTACACAGCTTGACAAAACTCTCTCAAAGAATGTCATTGGCATGCTGGCTCTAAAATTTTGTCATTTTCGTGTATTCTAACATTATCTCCCGGCTGACCGGATACAGTGGGACTATAGCATTCCTAATTGGAGTTGGTATGTTGTTAGGCTGAAAGAAGTCGCGAAGGAAAGGAGGTGGGCTAGAGGAAGATTGTAAAGAACCTTGCTATTCAAATCTGGTCACCAAATAAAGGCTAAAATCATTTTTAATAATGTGTTCCGATTCTTAATGGTTGTCTTTTACCGGGTTGATAGATACGAAGAGTGTTTACCATAGACAATATACATAAAACAAACATCTGCCAGTTATACAAGTGGAATAATTCCCAAGCACTCAATGAACTTAGCACAAATTAAATCACAATTACCTAAACAAATCAGCCATAAAATCCTGCAATTTAAATATAGCCTCAGGTGTCGCAAAACTGCGACTCCACTGTACCTTTGGCGGTTAAGTGCGGACCAGTCCCGAAACTACGTTGCTCGCTAAGTTAATTGAACGATATGCATACACTCGCAAACCCGATGCAAAGTGTCAGTCGATGGTTCAGATCTGGGCTTCTGGAAAATAAGATAAGTCCAGATTGGAAAAAGGAAAAAAGGACTCACCGTTGAAGACGCAGCCTCACTGATCTCCAGGTTGTGGTGTACACTTCCCAAAACCAAACCAAAAAATTTAAATCGCAATATTTATTATAGAAAGATGTTATGATATATGCGCACTGTCTGAGATGTTAATTTACAATGAGCTGTACTGAGCTCCAATAAGCACAGTGTCCTACCTCTCCAAAGTTACTTTTTCTTGTAACAATTGCCTTTTTTCATGGTGATATTTGGGATTGGAAGATTAGGTGGGTGGGATAATTTCAGGATTTTGATAGTTGATACCCATCAAGTCTACGAATGCATACCTAACCAACCTCAAATATAATGCGCGAAAACCCTCGTTATTATTCCTTTCACCAAACATCATAAAATGCTATCAAATCAACCGATCTTCAAAAGCGTGCAGGTAAATAATTTCAACCATCAACTATTTATGAACACGAAATGTTTTGTTTTCCTCAGTGTTTATCTAACGGCAATAATTCACATGCAGTTTAAATTCTGTAAACACGGAATGCGTTCAATCCATAATCTCCGTTCGGTACACACTCAGCGAAATGTAACCATGACACCGAACGAGTAATTCCTAGAGGTGCAATCTATGCCTACCTACAGATTTGTGGAGGTCGAACAAGGTCACCGATCAAATCCGATTGGTCCCCCATCAACCAATAGGAATCAATCTCGATCACAAGTCACTCTCTCGCGCTGCGACGAAGATCATCCAAATTATCCTACCTTATTGCTCCGCAACTGGGCTCGAAAAGAAGAAGATGGAAAGACACGAAATTACGAATGTTAGAGGAGCGCGCTAACATTTACAGCGACAAAATCGATGCGAAAATTGCGAAAATGTTAAATAAAACACGACTCGTTTAAAATAGAGCAAAAATCTCATGGGGAGCATCTTAAGTATCATTTAAAGAAACATTGTGAATTTTTTCACAAATATAATTTATAAGATAATATAAACAGACTTGTTTTTAATCATTTTTGGAGTATACTTTGCGATTTTTTTCTATCGAGAGAATTTCATATAATTTGCGTTTCGGCGTGGGCAGCATCTAGAAATTATTTAAAAAAATAACATATATTTTTTTAAGAGCTTCAAACTTCAAATGTTTAAGGGAGATTTGTAAGAAATCGGTAGAAATTCGGGTTGCCAAGGCTTCCAGTCAATACACAACCTTGTAAATCGTGTTTGTTCGCCCTCTACATTATAATTGTTCATATTTAAATATTTAATAATGGTGGTTATGTTCTGTTTGTAATTTGTAAATAAACTTGTGAGTATTGTAACTACATTCTACTTATTTGATTTATCACACACTTTACACATATTCATCAAAACACGCAAAACCCCATAGATTCAATGAAAAATTGATTAATATGAGACCTTTCATCTCATAGATATTGTACTATTGAATTTATTTTATGTTCCAGAAAGAATTTTTATCTTTGAAAACCTTTCTGTCGCTTTTCATCAGAATAAGTGAAATTTTATCTTACTTCACTAGACACGCTCAAAACACATTTCTATCAGTTTACCTCTTCGGTGACTTGCGTAAATAATTGATTTGAAACCTTCCAACGGATCAGAGGTGGTTTATTCTGAATGATCTTTTTTGCAATTAAAATCACTTTTCAAGCAAATAAAAACTCATCGTTGCATAAACGTATTAAAGTGTATTCAATAGAGCAGTCATTTAAAGTTTTAAGTATTTTTTGCATGCTTTTAAAATATTCAACAAAACAGCTAGGGTAGTTTTGAAACAAGGTTTTACACCAAGAGAAACACTTTCGAGGTAACCGTCTATTCTTTGCTTCAAACTGTTCCGAGCCGTTGGAGTTTGTGCGCCCTTTGGGGGCTTGTCAAACAGAAAGCCATCTTGGACTTATCATCCGCGTACCAATGAATAAGTGCACATGACAAAAGGTCATTGATGTGCAATAAAAACAAAGTCGGAGACAGAACCGATATCTGTGGGACGCCAGCATTTATTTAATGTGAGGAAGAGATGAAACCATCAGCGACCGTCTGGTTTACAATCCCAGGCGTGCTGTGTTCGATTCCTCGGCTGGCTGTCAAAGGCCTGCAAACAGGCCTGTCACATATGCGAGAAGTTCACCTCACTAGCGGTTCCGCTGGAATCCATATTGACGGTCGTTAATAATTTTGTTTTTCTCTAGATATGTGCGTAATTTGTCGTTGCTGCTAAGCAAACACCAGTGCTAAGCGAACCACTTAGGGAGGTGTTGGTCATCTAATAAATGGTTCCCAGGGCGCCGACACACATACCCCCCTTCCAAATTATAAATGCTGAGTCTGAGTACATCTATATATTGATGGAGCCTGCTCTAAGGAGCTAACAATATTTATCCCTGATTGTGAGGTCTCACATAAAAAAAAGAATAAACAAAAAACGAATAAATAAACATAAAGAGGTATATATAATCAGTCACTTATAAAAACTAATTATTATATCAAATAATATAACAAGCTTTATTTTCACCACTAATTAATAAAAATTAACAAAAAAGTTTGTTATTTTATTTAATTAAAGTAACGCCATAAAGCGATTTTGATATTTAATCATTGAATAAATTAATGTAAATTTACAAAAGCAGATATGCAATGAAAATAATTAAAATAATATGATGTTTCCACTAGTGAAACACAAATAAATGGCTTTTCGTATTAGTGCATCGGCATATATTTGCGGCACTTTCCAGAGTGGAAGATACTATCAGTATCGCCCTGGTGTAAGACCACCATTCAGAATTGAAACGTTGCTTGAAAATGGCTTTAGCCGTGTTTGGTGACCAGATCTGAATAGCCAGGTACTTTCCAACCTCTTCCCCACCTCCTTCCCCTCCCCACTACCTTCAGCCTCACAACATACCCCAATTGGGGATGCCATAGTCTCACTGGCTCCAGACGGGAGCAGTTGAGATTCTTGTGCGGTATTCACTGTAAAAAAAAAAAAAAAGTGCAAAGTTATAATTAGTTCAACAATCTGTCTTTCTCTCGCATTGAGAACTCTCACGTGCAAATTATGGCATGTATACGTTTATGGCGTGTATATTTCAAAAACAATTATTGTTCTTAGAGAATACAATAATGGTACCAATTTCCATCAGTTATAGGTATTAGAATCTACATATCTATATATCGACTTAGATCTCTCCATATTAGTATTTTCATACAGAGAGTTAAGGGACGTACTTGATTTGCTTTAACCAATTTTGTAGGCGGGTATGGGTACCGCCGCCCGAAAATCATTTATTGGATAACCAAGACCACTGCCTCACTAGTCACCTAATTTGTTTGCTACGTTTTGTGACTTAGCAGGGGTGACCAGGTTCATGCAGTGAGGTTTGCCCAGATCTTAGCGGCCAATGCGTTTGCCAAACCGCTGCGAGTTTAGCAAACTACTACGGTCGGATCAGGAGAGATTGTTTGAGGAAGACCTATCCTAGATCCCTCCAGCCAGTCTCTCTCGACCCATCGTCTTGCAGCACAGTGGAAAGGATGGATTCACATGCCCGTCACTCCTAGACACATTGACCCGCAGATTCCTACCCACCTTTTACCTTCTCAGAACTTCCTCTCTTTCCTTTCACTGAAAAAACCCTCCTTACAGCATCTCCAAAGATGATACAGGTCCTGAGAGTTTTTTTCCTCAGGGCCTCCTGTGAGGAGTAATAAAAAAAAACGTTACTTGGAGTATTTAAAAAAAAAAAGAAATCAAAAAGCCACCGGAGACCAAAAATTACATTAACATTTTTTATTCCAAATGATGTCAGGGATCCACCGGTTAAAATAAGTCAAGTACGTCTCAACACCTGTATATAAGTTAAAATGTTCATAAAGTCAGCCAGCTTGAATCCTTCCATATTTCAATTATCATATTCATAAAATACTCGCTTTTCCTCCTTGAATTTTAAGCACGTATTTCGTGATATCACGGAATTAGCGAGGATAACCAACGTACGGAAACCATAGCAGGTTGGCCAACTCGAGGAAGAAATATAATTGTTTATGCTCGCAATTAGGGCTTGCTTTATACCTAGTTTATGGAACAGATTTTAGGTTACGCCATCTTTATTTTGAAACTGCCAGTTTACCCCAAAGCGTATCTGCTGTAATGGAGGCTTCTGGCCAAATGAAATGATGAACGAACTATGGAAGATGTTGTTGTATCTTTCTGCCATTTCATCACGCCATCGTAAATATTTTATTTCAAGATTAAATAAGCATCCAATAGTACCTATGTTATTCCATTTCATGTGGAGTTGATGTTCTGTAAGAAAATATTGCTGTTTTTTAGAAATTTTGAGGCAGATTTTAAAATATATGTTTTCTAGGATTTTTCATCTATAACTGATGGGTTCAACTCAGGGCCGACCCTAAGATAAACGATTTAATTAGGTGGGGATGGTGGCAGGGGTGATTTTGGGAGAGGGGAAGAACAGTGGAAGTAGTCAACACAACATGGAAATATTGTTATTAAGGTTAAACGTCACGTACATTATAATCTACGCATTAACAGATGGCGCTAATCAAATTATTTTAGGTTTTTAATGCTTTTTGCACGTTACGCTTTAAAATTTTAAGGTAAATTAATTGTTCGCGACCGTACATATTTAATTAAAATATAAATAAACAGTTTTGTCCATAAACAAACCCAAATCTTTCAAGTAAGGCTGAACAATACAATATTGGATTGAGTCACCGATACAAAATTGAGTTTTTCAGCCTTTCTTGAAAGATTTGGGTTTGTTTATGGACAAAGCTGTTTATTTATATTCTAATTAAATATGTACGGTCGCGAACAATTAATTTACGTACAAAAAGCATTAAAAATCTAAAATAATTTGATTGGCGCCATCTGTGAATGCGTAGATTATAACGTACGTGACGTTTAACCTTAAGGGTGATTTACACGGTGCTATCAGATATTTTATTAAATAAATTATTTTTTCTATTATTTATTTTGTTTATTTCCAAGGTTTCTAAAGCTCACGATATTTTAACTTTGTGTTTTCTTTGTTGAAGCTATGTCCTGTATCTATTAAATGATTAGACCAAAAAATACGAAAACAGTTCACCTTAATTATGTGCAAAATCTGATTGAAAAAATTGTGTCTTGATTTTTTGTAATAATGCAACAAGATATTATTTAAATTGGCTTTCCACGAGTTCAAATCAAATAAAAATCTACAAAAAAATCTTACTCTCTTTCAAAAATCACAGTAAGTTAAGGACATTTAAAATACAAATAAATAACTGGATACACAACTTTGGGAGATCAGAGTTTGAAAACACCCTAAAACCAAATACGGACAAACAGAACCACTCAACCTCATTTAAAAACAACACTACTTAATTATACATATTAACGGTGTATGGTGCACTTGAGATCTGTACAGAGCTATTACGTGTACAGTAGCAATCTAACTGTTGAACAGAATTAATTGGTGAAGCTGCCTTTAAAAGGCAAGCTCTATTAATGCTTGTGTTTGTAGCCTGTCATTTAAATTTATAATCAATGTAATACGGTTACAAATGTATTTTAAAAACACATAAAAATGTTAAGTTTTGTAATGTTTTTGAAAGAATAAAATTAATTTATTTGAATTTAATTAAAGCAGTTTTTTAAATATTATAGTAGATATGTCCGGGAGTGTGTCCAGGAGTGACGTATGAATCCGTCCCTTCCACTGACGTGCAAAGATCTGCTTTACTTAACTGACCTCTACCAATCCAAACCGCCACACAGTCGGTGGACAGGTGCATCCGCCAGCAAAACCTGGAAAAACCCCACCCCATTATCCCAGGGACCCCTGCTAAGTCGCCAAACGTAGCGAGCCACTTGGGGTGACCTACAGCAGAGGTGTTGGTTATCCAATTTGCGGTAACGACTTTATCATTTGTCTGAATTATTCTTTACACAACTGATTCCAATTTTGATAACGGCATTTATATTTGAATTGAAATCCGAGTTCACTAAACGTAACAAACGACACACAGGAATAACTAATGCACGTCATCACAGACAACCGACTATCTGAAAAAAATACGTTATGTGGGTCGGTTGTACATGTACATACATATTTGTTCTTTACGGTAATGTAATCATTTTTCATGCATATTTCCATATTCCCTCTGTACCGTCCACAATTCATACCTATTATAATATCAAGTCATATGAAAAGTCATATTTGCGAGTTGAAATAATGCGGACTTTTGGCAACAGAGGCCATCACCGATTCGGCCTTAAAAGGTTCAAGCAATTTTTTTTTATCGCCAAGCATTACAATGTTCTTCTGAGATAAACCAGGTAGTATACGCTTAACGTGATATTATGTGAGATATAAAATCCTTAAAAAATACCGTTTAGTAGTTTTAATGGCAATAGTACATAAACAGAGGCTCATAAAGAAGGAGAAACAATCTCAAGTATACTTACTAATGTATTTTATAACTAAAAATTGTACCTTCCTTTGTTACTCTGATGATATATCAAAGGATATTACTCATTAATATTGAACGACTTTCTGACCGGATAGGCAAGTGTTCAGTTTTGTAATTGTGGTATAGGTATTTCAGATTTTTAGCAAACTAAGACGTATAGTGTTTACTCCTCTTTGATCCAAATCTTTGGACAGTCTTACTGTGTTCATCATCAGCCCTGAAGAGATGTTCTATAATTGTTTTAATAAATATTAAAATCCTATATTTAAAGGTTGCAAATACTCTCGAACTGTTCTGACATTATTTGCATGCAGTTTTTATGTATCGAAATTATAGGTTAACGCAGCAATTTTCAGTGTAAAAAGTCATTTCCGCCATGGGCTATGGTTCAGAATGCTGAAGTTCTAAATTCACTTCACTAAAATTATCCTTCGGAGATTGAGATCATTCTCAGAAAAACCAACAAGTAGATGATTGAATAGCGTTTAAATAATTTAGATCCGTATTTCAATCGTGAATCACTTATTCTCCTAGTCCTAGTCCTCTTACGATCAGCCGTAAGTTTTTCAAATATCCAAAAGCAGTGAAAATCTCGACCTTTATTCAGTTTTTTGGCAATTTTCACCCCAAGGACTAATTTTTCTTCAAATAATGTTATTACCAAAATTTTCTACAATTTGAAACTAAAACGGCATCTACAAATTTAGTAGTATCTGAGATGTATCAGAGATACTAATAAATTTGCAGAGATCCTGAAGTCTGCCGAGGTTAGAAATTTTTTTTTTCATCGAGCCTCCGTCATTTACAACATAACAAAAAAATCATAACTACCCCATTTGATGCGCGGTAACTCCCATTTTAAGTAATACATTTACTAATATTTATATCCAGTAGCTAATGATAACAATAAACAAGATAGTTCTCTTTCTTCGTTCGAAATAATTGTTATTTTTTCTTAAACATTGTACCGACTTTAGCTATTTCTTTCTTAAGTACAAATAAATAAACCTTCCCTTTTGGTTTTCTCCCTTCAGAGTTTATTTATTTTATTTTACATCACAAACGCGATCTCAATCGTAAAATAACATTTTCTGAACTCACACCGAAGATATTTACTTTGGAAGCAGGTCGACATATTATTTACATTGAATTTATAAAATTTAACCGAAGATTTGTACCTATTTTTTTTTTATTTGTCCTAAACACGGGAACAAAAATAAACATGTTGAGAAACTTTAACTTTGTGTTGAAATGTTTAACGTTAAAATTATTTATATTTATTTTACCCATGAAAACTTGCAAAAAAAAAATTAATAAGATAAAATTGATTTTATTGCCAAAGAATGGCTAAGAAGGTGCCTTTCCTCGTAAGATTTTGGAAAAATATTTTGAGCATGGGCATCATGTGGGAATGCTGTTCTTTTTATACCAGTATTTAAATGGAAGATGTTTCGATAGCGTCGTTGATTCTTTGGCTCCGGTGCTTAGTCGGCAAATACAGCAAATGCGCATCCAACTTTTGCACATGGTTTCATTGCAACTCAGAATCAAGTCAACTCAATAACTCTTTGAAAAATCATTAATTTTTTTAATATTTTTTATCTCACTCCTTATGACCTTTCTGAGGTGGTTCTGAGTTGGTTTCATTCTGAGTTGGCAGGTCACCGGTTGAAAAGTTGGCAGGTCACCATGTTACAGGAAACCGGTCGTTCCTAGATCTCGTTGAGCAGTTTGAGGGCCTCTGTGATTCCTCCCTCCTACAAGATGGGTCTAATCAATTTCATTCCTTCCTCTCCTTAAAAGACCTTCCAGCAAGATGAGATAGGCCCGAAGGGAAATTATTTTCCTCAGGGTCTATAGAGTTATTGAAAAAAAAATGTATATATATATTATTGAATTCATTAAAATAACCAACAGATTTATTTTTATTAATATAACGAAATGAAAGTAAATAAAATTATTCGTTTTGTTAGCTGAATGAAAAATTATGGAAAAGAAGGAAAGGAATAATCAAACTTTTTCAATATCCGTGCAAGTATTTGTTTACATAAGCGAAATAAAGTTTCGTACGACTTAACTTTACCCCAAATACCAGGCATAAATAATGATGTTTCCTTTTGTTTGTCAATAAAACACAAATAAGTTTTGTATAGGCTGTTCTTCAAACATGTTAGTTCAAGAAAAAGTAACTTAGGCTGTGTTATGTCTCTAAACTTACAGCGCTCTTGAGGTGATTTTTTACGAAAACGGAGCTACATAAATCAGTCAAATAATATTATAACTATTAACCACCTACAATCAATACAAAATGCTATGATTAAATTACTAGTTCCAAAGCCTACGTATTCGCAGAGACGAAACATATCATTGTTGTATCGGAATTTAACTATATTACCGGTGCAGGCCTTATTATGGTACAAAATATTGATTCAACAAATATCTGAATCTGATTATAAGAGGAAAGTGGAACATGAACATAATACTAGGTTCACAAAGAATGAAGGAATGCTTGTTCCAAAATATAAAGCAGAAGTTGGGATACACCAGAACTTCGTATTACAAAGTAAGCAATCGACATCTTTTGAAAGAAGCTGAAACTACAAGAATAATTAATACACACAGGTCGGAATACGCTGATCAAATGAACTGTACAATAACTAGTAATCTGTTAAAAAAACTATCTCTACATATTATAAATTAAAGTCCTCCGACGCGCCTATCTTTCTGTAGGTCTGTTCGCGATAAACTCAAAACTAATGAACGGATTTTCATTAGGAAGGCTTAGGTATATAATTTGTCAAGGTTTTGTGTAAATCGGTTGAAATATATAATATATAAAGGGAGTGGGCTGGCAAGAGGGCGACGTGGATTTGATTTGTATGCAAATTAACAGATGTCGTAGGTCATATAGGTTGGGTAACTAACCAGTAGATGGAATTGCGTTTCATTAGCCACATCAACGCGTGGGCGGGTCATCTAGTATAAAATATCAAAAAAATATTTTATACTTTCACGGCCCAGCTTAAACGTATATCATTTTTTATTACTTTACATAATATTATAAGCAGTTAAATGATCAACAAGCAATATGCAGCAAAATATGCAATGTTTTGTAGGAACCTATTAGAGGAGAGAACTCTTTTAGAGTTAAGTACTTATCAGCCACCACACGGGAAGCTTATAGCGCAGACTACGCCAATCGAGGAATACCATCTCACTGCCAAGGTTGCCTTATTTTTTTTACCACACAAGACTCCCAACTGCTTCCGTCTGGAGCCAGTGGGACTATGGCATCCCCAATTGGGGTATGTTGTGAGGTTGAAGGTAGTGGGGAGGGGAATGAGATAGGGAAGAGGAAGGTGGGAAAGTACCTGGCTATTCAAATCTGGTCACCAAACAAGGCTAAAGCCATTTTAAGGAACGTTTCAATTCTGAATGGTAGTCTTTCACCAGGGTGATACTGAGAGTATCTTCGACTCTGGAACGTGCAGCAAATATACTATGTATTATTTTAAATGAATAAATTGTAAAAAAACGCACGTTAATCAAATAAAACTTATTTGCCACGCCGGGATTCGATCCCGCTACCTTAGGAGTGCGAGTCAAGAGCCTTACCGCAGAACTACGCCGGCCGTCTAATGGATTCTAATAAGCCTGGATGGAGTCCCCACTAATGGACCTCTGGAGACAAGAGACTGTTAAATATCCTCCATAAATGGCTGCTTGCTTACATTTTTGTGTTATATTTCTCCCTTCTTTTCCGTTAATCCATTTTTTTATATTTTTTATTATTTGTCTAATTTCTTTTTTGTTTTTTTCAAATTATAAGATATTGCAGCATTGCACTGCCCATATATATCTGTATATATTTCGGAATAAACTATTATTATTATAACTGTGTGACATGGTGTCGATACCGAAAGAGTTCGGTGGAACGACTTCGAATCCAATGTAAATAATGCCTGCAGCATTATTTTTGCATATAGAGTAGCACACCGTTCGTGACAATGTTCACGGAGCAACGAATAAATGAATTCGCTGGCCTGATGAGACACAGGAGCCAGGATGCGGCTAATGGCCTCCGTAACCACAGCCTAACTAGCGCCAAGCGCTACTCCTGAGTGAGCCTGGGCCTGGGCCCACTCAGGACTACGACTAAGGTAATTATTGTTTATTTAATTAAAGTTTTCCAAATTTTCATTGTACCCGTTCTTTATTTGTACACTTTAGCATATTCTTCTTCTTCTTCTTTGCACTATCCCAACTAATTGCCTAGGTAGCCTGTTGTAATCGGCTCTTCTCGTTCTCAAGTTATAGCTTCTTCGGTTCTGGGTATCGCCATCGTCCAGGCCGTTTCTCCGAAGTATTTTGGAGCATTGAGTCATCTAAGAGTTATTTGGTCTTCCTCTGGATGACTGTTGATGAAGTTCCATAGACATTGCCTGCTTCCTTGTGTGGTCTGATGCTCTCCGTCTTATGTGCCTATATCATCTCAACTGTCGTTCCTCCAGCTTACTGTTTATGTCCGTGACACCCAGGCTACCACGAATGCGTGAACTTTTAATTTTTAATTTATTATTTAAAAATATTAATTTATATTTTAATGATACTCCTGCCTACCATCTAGGTATTCGAATTTCGGCTGTTTCGAGTTGCCTAGAGTAGGAATTGTACATAGTCCAGCATTTGGAGCCATACATTATTGCGGGTCTAATAATAGTCTGGTATATCTTTCCTTTAAGTTTTATTGGCATTTTGGAGTCACACAATATTCCTGTTACGGATCTGAATTTAATCCATCCCACACTTATTCTATGGATGACATCCGCTGCACATCCTCCGTCTCTGTGGATGAGTGAGCCCAGTTATTTAAATGAGTAACAGTTGGCTAATGTTACTCCATCCAGTTGCATCTTAAAAGTAATAGCTCTTATTATACTAAGAAAACTAGTCGTCCTGGGTTTGAAATTTTTTATTTGGTATCTAAACTTTACCATATTATAACCATAATGAAATTATTAAATTTTATGTATAAAACCAATACCTAGCTTTATATTATTTCCTTTGTAACCATTCAAAAAAGAAAATGAACAAATTAACTATTTTTTTTATCCATTTATAGATTTAAACTTTAAAATCTACGCTAGTGATAATACCCGCTGCACAAGCGACCACCATAACAATTAAAAAATTTACGTTATTTTTTTAACTTTTCAAACAACAACAAAAACAAGAAAATTTGTCGAAAAGTCACAAACCGTCACCGAAGAACATGTTACAAACAAGACTTATACATTACGTCTCTGTATTTATGACTTATGGAAGTGTGTAACCAGATGTAGGTACAGCCTGCAATGTACATTGCTTCATGTTTTCAAGTTAATAGAGTTAAGCATTCCCATTATGAACATGGTTAGGAAGGGTAATATTCCCCTACAGAATGTAGCAGAACGTAGAACAAACAGTAGCCTAATCACGTTCGCGTGCAAGTCAACCCAGTGTGCGGTGAATGACACTACGGGGGATGAAACTTTTAATTTTTCACAGGTTAAATTATAATCTTGTTGCTGTTGCAAGGGGTGAGGGGAGGTTTTATTAAGGGAGGAATGGGAGGTTTTCTAGAAGGCTTGAAGTTAAATGAAACGTTGTGACTCTGTGACTTCCTCGCTTGCGCAACCTTAATACATGCTAATGAAACTCGGGTATTTATGCGCAGGGGAAAATATACCAGCACATTCTGTATAACAAAAGGATAATGAAAAATACGTTTTTTCTACAGTATGCGAACGTTTTATTTATAATCTACCTATATGAATAATTTTGCTTGTATATAATTTCATTTGCATGAACGATGTGAGTGTGGCTTGATTAACTAAATGGGTCAAAATGGAAAAATAGTAATCGTGTTTTGAGTTAGGAACACATTTGTCGCCCTCTAGATACGCATCTTGTCAAAAACAACTAGATGGGTCAAAATTAAATGTTTAAAAATAGTGAATTTATTACTACTACTTATTTGAGTTAGGAACGTACCATAGTCGCCGTTTCTTGACAACAACAAACGGATGGGTCGAAATTCATGTCCAAAAATACTCTTTTTTGAGTTAGGGACATATATCATAGTCGCCCACTATAAACGTTTCTTATAAATAAAAACTAGATGGGTCACAATGGTACAATATTATCGTGTTTTGAGTTAGGAACACATCATAGTCGCCCTCTAGATACGTATCTTGACAACAACAACTGGATGGGTCAAAATTAATATCCAAAAATACTTTTTTTGAGTTAGGAACGTATCATAGTCGCCTTCTAAATATGTTTATCGTCAAAAAAAACTAGATGGGTCAAAATGAATGTACAAAAAAATCGTGATTCGAGTTAGGAACGCGTCTCTGTCGCCCTCCAGACGTATCTTGTCAATGAAAACTAGATGGATCAAGATTAATGTCCAAAAATACTCTTTTTTGAAATATGATACTCGTAATATTATTTTTAACGTATCATGTTTGCTCTTTATATACGTTTCTTGTCAACAAAAACTAGATGGGTCCAATTAAGGTCCACACATTTTTTTGAAAAGCGCGGCAAGTAAATTTGCGTGTGTTTTCATTTCCATGTAGATTAATTTGACTTATTTTTTTCTTTTCTCACATAAATGACCTTGATCATAATATATAACATGTGACACCATCATAACTCACCAACCACTATTATATTGGCCGTCTTCACCCCTGCAGCGCGCGTTCTGTCTCCCTTTAGTTTATTTTTCCAGAGGTTAAGGTTAACAGAAGTTAAGTTAACAAAAAGAAATATCTAACAAATAAAGTCTACAGCCCCTTTTAATGGAGAATTCACTGAATGTATAACACATATAAATTGCGATTTAAATCCTTATTTTGACAGCCTTTGTCACGAGCAGAATGGCGCAGTGGAAGCGTGCTGGGCCCATAACCCAGAGGTCCGTTGATTGAAACCACGTTCTGCTACATCTTTTTTTTTAGATTCTATGACAGTCGATCCCCCGATAGTAGTCAACTCGGATTATATTACTTATGTTTATAGTATGCAGTTGGTTAAGGGAAAATACGGTGTACACAAAATATAACTATGTGTCTCCGAAGGGGTGGGCAGAGAGCATATACCGCCGAAAAACAAAAATTTATATTATATTTTCATTCAAATGCAGCAAGTATAAAGCTACTTGCATGAATACTGTATATGCCAGCGAAAAAGTACACAAAATCGGCACTGTGAATAAATTCGTTTGGCATACATACCAACTTTTTATTCCAGGTTTTTTTAAGTCGAGTTTAGGTTGGAAGCTGGAAAAAAATACAAAAAAATATTTATTTATAATAATTATAATTTAGTAAGGCCAAAAATCAAGGAATCAAGTGACGAGCCACCTTTTTTATTGTGAAATATTTTTTACATAAAATCGACGCATGTAACCCATACATCATGTATTCATTATTATTCTTAAACTAGCGCAGACCTGTGTAAAATCACAAATTAGTCTGAATGAGTTCATCTCCTATTTATTTACCTACCTTAAGTAGCGGGTGGCTACCTCCTTCCTTCTAATATTCATGATACAGTATCAATTCTTACGAAATATGTGAATTTTCGCATAAGTGAAAAAAATGATTGTCATACATACAATAACAAAAATTAACTAATATTAAAGTTTACTTTGCTTTATTAGTACGTGATTAGCGTGTTATTTTGTCTTTTTCAGACCATATTTTTTTACCTGCCCACACCCTCACTGTGCCATCTCAACGCTCTTTAATTTTTTTTTCTGGGTCTCCTGCTGCCCCCGTAAAAGTCTCAAACTCCCACAAGGAGGCGTTATCTCGCACATTGAGAACCTATGACGTACACTGGACACTATACGCGCATTAATAATCGACTTAGAATGTGTTTAAAAACCAGTTGAGTTTTTAAAATCAAATTTCAATCAATTAAAATCAATTTTAAAAATTATAAGGGTATACGTACAAAAAATATTTTTTAAAAAGGCAGGTTAGCATAATTTATTGTACATACATGAAAAA
The DNA here is from genome assembly GCA_917563855.2 of Limnephilus lunatus. NCBI lineage: Eukaryota > Metazoa > Arthropoda > Insecta > Trichoptera > Limnephilidae > Limnephilus > Limnephilus lunatus. Next base: position 58,525,337 of record OU830599.1, read on the forward strand.
TATACATTTAAAAATAAAGCGGCAGATATTTGTGCGGGCCGCAGTATAGGCTTTAGAGTATAGAGGAAAAATACAGCTTAGAATAATTTTAGCACAGACACGTGTATAATATATAACTTCTAAGTATGTTGAGGAGGCGATCCCCTTTTATTTGAACCCAAAAAAAACCCAAACCAAACGCAAAGATTATGTTTCCCCGTTAAATTAAGCTAGATCCCATAAATTATTAATGGCTCCCTTTTAGCAAACGTGTATTATAGAAAATGGCGTAGGTTTTTGTTGGGAAATGTTTTTAGCGACCTTTTTGCCTACCACATACGTTCAGGAAGATTTTACAAATTTTGTAAGATACCTACATAGATATTTTGATACATTTTACTATCGTCTGCTAAATTCTGTTTCCACTGAAAGGTGTTGGCTTCCTCCTCTGTCTAAGAGGCTGAATATATAAGAAGGGGCTTTTAAACAAATACAGATTTGCTATACAAAAAATATTTCAAAGGGTCAGGGCACCCTTCTTTAATATGCAAAAGGTATCCTCCAACAGCAAATAATATAGTTTTCATAGTAAATATGGACAGACACATACGTTACTTCGAAAGGTGTACATAATATTTCTAATAGAACAGTAAAGCATTTTGTTATGATTTAAGATTTTGACCACCAAAAGTATTATCGTGATTAATTTAACCACATTAATATTAATAAAGACTACTGGGCTAAGCTTAATAGTTTTTGGTATACGGTACGTGATGGCTACACCAAAACCAAACCAAAACCACGTCAATTTAACTGACTGTCATACGAAAAATCTGACCCTAAGAGAATTAACGTGCTCAATATGCATAATGCTTTACGCTGATGACATGAAAATATTCAAAGTGGTGCATTCTCTCTCTGACTGTGAAGCATTACAAAGTGACCTAGATAGGCTTTGCAAGTATTTCAAAGTTAACTGTTTAGATATCAATATTTCCAAACGTTACACTATGACATCCACTAGAAATAAACATATAATTGAGTACTCTTATTCGCTCCACAATGAACCTGTCATCACTAAAAAGGAATTTAAAGATCTTGGTGTTTACCTTGATAGCAAACTTATATTTAATAAGCACATCGACTCAATCGTTAACAGGTCATATAAAATGCTTGGTTTTGTTCTTCGTATCAGTAAAGTATTCAGTAACCCGCGTACAGTAGTAATGTTATATTTTGCATTAGTCAGAAGTACACTGGAATATGCCTCATCAATTTGGAACCCGAAATACAAGCTGTATATTGATAGCATAGAAAACATTCAACACAAATATATAAAATATCTTTCCTTCAAATTCAATAATAACTTTGGACGCACATTTCAAATTTTGCAACAAATGCGAACAATAGCTGATTTAACATTTATACACAGAATTTTAAATAATAACATCGACTGTACCGAACTTCTTTCCCTTATTAATTTGAACATACCCTTAAGACGTACTTGCCATACAGAATTATTCCACACGCTTAATTATAAAACAAATGCAGCAACTAATTCGCCAATTAAGAGTGTATAACCAGATAAACCAGAAATATGTCATTTTTAAATCAGTGGTTAGACGTATTGGGGTGATTCCACAAAAATTGGGTAACTCAATGTCATTAGACAATAGAACGGTGTGTTATTATATTTTGTGTAAATTTTTAATGTTATTTTAAAACAATTAAACGCCTTTTATTTGGTCACTCAATTTCAGCTACTCATTTTAAATACAAGTTTGTAAATTTCCACAATATGTTCTTAAAACGTCAGTACTTTGGCATGTCACAATCCCAAAAACGCGCAATGAAGTGGCTGTATATTAAATATTACCAAGAATTTAAGCAAACTTACTGTTTCCCTACAATCTATGAAGAAGTTAACAATGTAAATTACAACTTTTTAATATAATATTCTTTCCGTTGTTGTAAAAATAATAAAAAAAACTTTGTGTTCACTTTTATACGTCAGTCCGTTGTGTGTTGTTCGAATTTGAATTTCCCGCTAAATATTGTCGACTCAAATTAAAATCCATCTTAAATTTCAACGTTGGTAGTAAAGTTAGCTGCAGGCAGGCGCCATTCTACGGAGGCCAGTAGTGTGCCAGTGCTAGCGTCGTGTTTGTCGCCGAAACACGTGCCGATCCAGTCAAAATATCAGTCCTATGGTAAGTCAATATCTTCTTGTAAACCTGTGTTATATTTTAATTTATACATAGCTAGCTTTGCTTGTTTTAAATGTAGCTTGTTGCTATTCAAAAATATCAAAATGTACGTTGGTTCTAATGATAACCTTAAATTTATGTCTTGTTTGTCAGTCCGTTGGCGTCAGTCCTTTGTCTGAAATTGCGCCATAGGACTGACGTGTTTCCAGAGTACTGATATTTAGCGTGTTTAACCATTTTTTTTTTTTACTTATTTCAGTTTAAAACCGTATGCCGCCTCCTAAAAAAAAAAAAAGATGTCTAAGGATAGAGAAGATATATTAAAAAAGAAAAGAGAAGCCGAAAATGTTCGCTTAGCTAGAATCAAAAGCGACCCTATTAAATTAGCCGAATACAAGGGCAAACAAAGGTGTCAGTACTTAAAAAAAGGAGAAGGGACAAAGAAAAAACGTTAAAGAAATGACACCTCGTGAGCAACGATTAACTAGAAAAAAATTGGAAAAATTATTCATCAAAGTACAGGCAAAAAAAAACAACAATTGAAACGTACTACTGATAATTTTGTACGCCAGAATACTCCGTCACCTACTCACGATGAAGCGGCAGTTGTTGAAGTAATGGGACATATTATTAACGAAGGCCAAAGAGCAGAAGAGGCAAAAAAGAGAAGTCAAAGGCAGAGAAAGTTAAAAAAAAAACAATAAAAAAAATGGAAAAAATCGTTTCAGAACTGAGAACTAAACTGAATACTCAGCGTCACAAATATAAACGAGTTAAAAAACAGTCAAAGAAAGTTGTAAAATCTGTTGAAAATACTCCAAAAACCAGAATTGAAGAAATGAGTGAAGATATTACTAAATAAAAGGAATAAGTGAAGAAAGCCCTTTTCGGAAAATGAGCACCCGATGGTGTAGGAGCCACTTGTAAACGAACAGCAGATCAAGTGATTGCTACAGCAGGTGATATAACTGACTTGAAGGAGTTTGCTTCCGTTGTCCGCGAGAGATGTCCAGGTATACAAGTGGATGTGATTGAAGGCTGTGAAATCGAGCAGATGAACACCTTGATTAACGATAAGTCGTCTCAACTGGTCGCCTTTAAAGGGACACTATTGGTGCATCAGGTGACCGGCTCAGATTATATTCCCAACCATCTTACAATGAAGTCTCTAAGTTGTTTCTGCGACGCTGACGCATGTGATCATTTTAAGCTAGGATCTATTCAATATCAGACAGAAATATCGGCTGAACATAGTACACGTTTAACTACTTCTGCCGTATTTACAGACTCTGAAGATGATGATATTCTACTATCCACTTACGTGAGAGACATTAATGACCACTCTAAATTGGATATCAATCTATCAACACCAGGAGTTAGCGGTAATTCACAACAGCAAAGTCTTTACAATAGTGGTGATTATGTATTGGTCAATTATGTCACAAGGAATACGGAATATCGTTATGCAGCAATCTGCTCTTCTGTTGATGATGAAGAGGGTGAATTGAGAGTGACTTTCCTCAAAATCTGTAAACAGAATGGCACTCTGTTTCAATTGAATGAAAGAGACGTATCAGATGTTCCGATGGATCAAGTAATAAAAAAATACCTGTTCCAAGCCTCATTACAAAAGGTAATAAAGTGTTTTACCAATTTAAAGAAGACATTGATGTTTTTGAAAAGTAATTATTGTAGTGTTAAAGTATTTTAAGTATTCATTTTTTTGTGGAGAAAAAGATCTCATTTTTATTACCTGCCTTTAAGGCGTGGATTTTCATAATTTTAGTTCCTATTACTTGTTAGTTTCTTAGAAAATGTACACTGATAATTCAGTAATACTGAATCCAAATAAATAAGTTAAGCAACATAACAATATTAAAAATGTCAGAAGGCTGTTTTGAAGACTGAAATAGTTTAAGTACTTTGTTATAAATTCCATTAAGGCAGAATATATCTTCAAGGCAGAAAGAGTCTTATTTTAGTTTCAATTGTTTGTTGATTACTCAGAAAATGTATAATTTTAAAAGGAGGACAGTTAAACTACCTTAAACTACACTGTACTAATACTTAATTAAGTAATATAACTTTATTAAAAATTTTAAAATCGCTGTTTTAAAGGGGAAGAAAATATTTTCTTACACTATTACACATTAATGGTTTTTAATTGTTACTTAAGTCAATTAAGACTCAAAGTATGTGCCATTATTAGATTCTAAGAGATTTCTTCTAAATATTAATAAATTACATACATATGTCATGAAATTGTGTTTTTTGTCAGTACTATGTCACCCTCGTCAGTCCTTTGGCAGTCAAATTCAGAAAAATCGAAATATCTCAGAATCTACTTGAAAAAGTGACTGGCCCAAATGCGAACAATATATTCTTTATATTAGCTATCTTAAATGCCCAAATTTATGGGAATATTATTAAAAAAGTATCGTAAACAAAATATCCCTAAAAGTTACCCAATTTTTGTGGAATCACCCATTGACTCTTTTCCACAAAAAACTATAAATGAATTTCAAAAGATTGTTCTTTTATCTAGTAAACTTATGTTTTAGATTTTGAGAAAAAAAAAATATTTTTAGAATAATAAGGTTATACCATAGGTCGTTTGCAGATTTGTTCAATTTTCAAAAAAGTACATTTATTATACAACACCCATTTCAAATCATATAATCATGCAGTAAAATAAATCAATACATTATCTGGTAAACGTATGTTTCAGAATTTTAATTTTAGTTTAAATAAAATTATTAAAAAATATATACGGACGTGTGTTTCTTGACGAAAATTGGTCGGTTTGTGCATTTATTTGTGCACTTACAAACAAATATATTTCGGATTTTTTTACATACTTATTTTGCTAAGACGTTATTGGCAAATCATAAATAATTTGATCGTAAAATAATTTCAGGAAGTATTTAATTTTAAATAATTTTGAACATCGCATTTTACCATTTTTATCGCAGCCCGTAAACACAAATTTCAGATTTCATTACGGGCCCAAACGCGGCCAGGAGAGCACGTCTTCGCGACGCTTTGAATAATAATATTTGGAAATGAAATTTGAAAACGAAATTTGAAATAAACACGAATTCCTTGATTCATGTTTGTTAAATCTACAGGGTTGCCCGAACGCAATTTTTAATGTTCATTGAATATTTTTATGCAAAAATTTTTATAATTTCGAATATTTTTTTTATTTTAAATTATTCTTGTGTGAATACCGCACAAGAGTCCCAACTGCTCCAAAATATTTTTTGGGGTAAATCTTTTTTACGCACGCTCGACACTTGGGGGTAAACTGGTGAATGGGTTACGAAAAGTGGTGATAGTTACGAAAAATGACATGCGAACGGTAATCAATGCGAACGGTGATCGATTGCTCGGCGGGTCGGGCCTTTACGCACGCTTGTTTTTCGTGTTATTGTTATATTGTTAATGGACTATTTGTCCGTAAATAAATAAATAAATTATATACAGCGGGTACCCGGCATGCGTTTCATGGGCACTGTAACCTCGCGGTCAACTAAACTGTTATGGTTCCATCACAAGTCCCGGGAATTATAATGCAAGCGCCTGCACTATATAACATTATATACAGCGGGTACCCGGCATGCATTGCAAGGCCACTCAAATAAAGAAAGGGTTTGTGCGCTTTAATTCTGTTTGTTGAAGTGCTTATTATTAATTATGCACACGAATAAATATTTCAAAATGCGACATTTTTTACAATCCAACTGAATATTACTCGTTTTTTTTTCATGAATACCGCACAAGTCTGGAGCCAGTGGGACTATTGCATCCCCAATTTGGAGTATGTTGTAAGACTGAAGGTAGTGGGGAGGGGAAGGATATAGGGAAGAGGAAGGTGGGGAAGTACCTGGCTATTCAGATCTGACCACTAAACACGGCTAAAGCCATTTCAAGCAACGTTTCAATTCTTAATGGTGGTCTTACACCAGGGCGATACTGAGAGTATCTTCCACTCTAATGGCCGTAAAATACAATTGAAAAACAAAAAACCAAAATATTAAAAAGAATATAACAAATTGTTTATTCATGTAGGTATCTACTTAATACCTACTGTGTTTACGCATTTCACTTGTATCTATTTATGTTTATGCACTTCAATATACAAATTACAAATAACTACTACTAATTAAAATTCTGGAAGCGAGAATAGTAATATAAATTAGTAATAGTAGCGGGTAGCCCTAGCTCGAGTGAACAAAACCCTCAAAACTCGGATTGCCGCGGAACGAAATTTAGTTCTGAAAACGCCCGCTCGCGAGCCCTGATGTGTTAGCGCTAGTGTCGGAATCGAAGTTGTCATGTGGTTATTCACTCTTAACCGTGCTCTTCATATGTTAAATAAAGTTTGTCTAAATTCTAATATCTAAGATTGTGGCATATCTCCTCCCGTGGCGTCTTTCTTGCATTTACCCTGTCTAAATAATCACTGCTTATTGTACTTTTTATTGTTGTTTATAAGTCCTTTTTGTCTATTCTTATGGGTCTTTATTTTCATTTGAACAGCTGATGAAGAAACCATTGGTTTTGAAACATATTGATACTTTTTTTATAAGATAGTGGTTTAAACAAAGTTTGTTATTTTTGTGTAGATAAAACAAACGCAATAAAGAAAAATTTCCAGGTGATAGTAGAGTAACAATGTAACAAAGTAGTGACTAACTTATCCATTAGCCCCGTCGTCGGTCTCTTGTATATTATTTCGTATCTCTTACCTCCAGTTTGTTTTGGCAAGTTTGTGTTTCAAATTGAATACATCGGAGTGCCGCACTTCTTTTTGAAAACTAAACAGCGTATAGGGAGACCGAGGGGTTTTGAAACAAAGGTGAGTTGAAACAGTACCGATTTCTCCAAACTTAAAACCGTTGGCGAATTGGCAACGTCGCCTTTCAACCGTTTACCTTCGCCTGCTGGCTCGTCAGTTTGCTTCGGTGCCGCGAGTTGAGCGGTTGTGGAGTTGTGCGTGCCGTGTCTCAAAAATCGTCAAAAGTAAGTTTTTAACGTTTTTTTACGATGCCTATATTTTGATAAGGGTTTTGTATTTTGATTTAAGTTACACGTGTTTCGAAAGCTCATTAACTAACGATTTATTACATATGTTTGGTACAATTGATTTTTGTGTATTTGCTTCTTGATTGTGGATTGAATAAAAAATGGGAGGTTTTTTCGTACTGAGGAGATTTGAAACAGACTGTTTCAACTCTCCTCGTTTTCAATTTTATTTGTTTATTATTTTACGGGCACAGAATAATTTTTTTTTTATTTATTGATTTAATTTGTTTATTTTGTTACAGAATGCCTACTTTTTATAAAAGAAAGACTGACAGAGGTATACCTGTAGCATCTACATCACGAGATACTTCAGTTACTGTGACAGCAATTCCATTCTCACCTGAAACTCTTAGACCCTTGCCAAAAGCTCCACCAAGGAAAGGAAATCAAACAAACAGACGCAAAGTGAAATCCGCTGTCTTAACCGACACTCCCGTAAAGGAAGAACTAGCTGCAATCGAAGCAGCTAGAACGGCTAAGAAAAAGGTGAAAAACTTAGCTTTAAAGAAACAAAAACAACAAAAAGATCAAAACCAGGCACTAAAATTAAAAAGGTCAAGGTTGTCAAGAAACGAAGAGGAAACGATGACAGTGCAGAAGAAGAAGAATCCCTTTGCCTTTGTTGTTTAGAGCCATATTCAAATAGCAGAGCCAAAGAAAAGTGGGTGCAATGTCTGGAATGCAGTAACTGGGCTCATGAAGCTTGCACTAGTGGGGAACTTTCTTATGTTTGCCACAACTGCTTTTCAGACTGAAGTTTTTATTTATTTTCATAATATTTTTATTTCTGTTAGTTTGTTTTGTACTTGAAAAGTTTAATTTTTATTAGTAGGAATAAGGAACTTTCTTATGTTTGCCACAACTGCTTTTCAGATTGACGTTTTTTTTATTTTCATAATATTTTTATTTTTGTCAGTTGGTTTTGTACCTACTTCAAAAGTTTAATTTTAATAAATACCTTTAAATTATATCATCATTTTTATTTTACAGCCCTTAATACTTCTCAAAAATCATATGTTTCAACTCTCCTCGACCCCTGTTTCATCTTACCTCGGTATGAGGGGAGTTGAAACAAGTTGACTTGTTACGGTTAAGTCGATTTTTAACCATAATATTTAACGCTTACAATTTCTTTATGTTAGTCATTCGCAAGTATAAAGAATGACCTATCGATTGGTACTAATATCGTACGATTTCTGTCTATAGTATTTGGTGTATGAAACAAAATGTGAAAATTGTTTCAACTCCCCTCGGTCTCCCCTACTATGAACACAATATTCTTTTGCTCTTCTCGTGCCGCTGGAGTTTACTAAATGCTAGTGTAGGAGTAATTTACAAGCAAACTCTTTCTAACATTAGTTTTAACCTAATATTTCCGCCCTTCAATGAATTCCAAATAATTGGATTATTTCTGAACGCATCCAAAAACTAAGAACTATTTTTATAATTAAATAATATTTGAAATACAATTTTTTTTAATGGAAATATTTAAAGTTTTTGTAACTAAAATTACTACGTTTTTTTTAACTAAAATTACTGATAAAAAAAATAATAAAAGCTATTTTTTGTAATGGAAAAGTTTGGGGGGTAAGCCTACGTAGTTGTTTGGGCGCTTACCCTTACCCATCTACATATAAATAATTATCAATTTAATAATATTTCCTCTGCTTCTTAAATTTATACAGTCTTATCCGCAATCCACATTTTAAGAATGTAGCCGCACAAGTCATTTTGCATCCAACAGGAGATTGAAATCGGAGTGCGTACACTTATTCTATGCTTACCTCGCATATAGGTCAAGAATTTATGCGATGCAATCCGTTCTTTCAATCTTCGCACACGAACTTTTAATGCAATTTTTTTTATTTATGCACCATTTGAGGTCTTTTCTTTGAGATTCCTTAAAAAACAATTACTTTGATAAGCAAAATTGGAATAAAATATCTACAGCATTTTGATACAGAAATCCTATTGTGAAAATTTTTCTCTCTCAAGAAGTCGTAAACTGTGCGATGTGTAAACTAACCAAGGTGTAAAATGATTTGATTTAAATTAATAATAAAGCTGTAAGTTAGGTGTGCTGTTCCCACTATGTAAACACCGCTGTGGGAGTAATTGTATAAGAAAGTAACAGCATCCGTGAATGGATTATTTAAGTAAATAATGTATATTATTTATACGCTAAGCTATTAGCGTAAGACGCACTTTGGGTGAAATATCACTTAGCTGTGCCATCTAAATGTAATGTTATTATTAGTAGGTATTCAGTTAATGTAGGTTAGCAGCTAAATAGGTCACGAAACTTTAAAAGGATTCAGAATAAACTCTTTATAGTATTTTCCCTGAAATCACTCCATGCAGTTCGGATTAAACTCTTTATAATATTTTCTCTGAAATCACTCTACAGTTTGAATAAACTTTTTTTTGTATTTTCCTTAAAATCACTCTGAGGTTTCGATAAACTCTTTATACTGCTTGAAACACAAGAAACTTATTTTGTTGCACCACTTCAGTTAGAGACTTAATTTTAAACACTTTCATTGCTTAAAAAACAACATGTTTCGTCAGTTTACTTAAAAGTAAATTAAAAATATAGACTTGAAAATGTAAATGGATTGTGAAGGGGGGAGGGAGGAAGGGGGGTTGTGGTAAGGTGTAATTTACAATTAGAACAAATAATAAACGGGTTGATTTTGATAAATGACATGTAAAGATTTTTTAATTATATCTAATATTTAAACTCTCTGTCATTTCTTAAATTTAAAATTGATCTGAATGGATACCATTAATATTACAGTTTATCATCACTATTCCATCATCAAATCTTAATCAAAAATATGATTTGGCTCCAATGATAAACAGACTACAAGAAACTATTAGTATCTAAACACCCCATCCTTTGACATCTTCAAATCTATATTTGCAAGTTTTAAGTAAACCCTAAAAAAGTTAGCATTGAAACATGTTGGTTTTTTAAATAATAAAAGTGGTTAGAACTAAGCGTTGATTGATTTTTAATTTTAACTCTTTATGATTAAAAAAAAACAACAACTTTAGCTACTGCTGCGCCAAATCAACCATACCTGCGCCAAATCAAATAAATAAGGAGAAATATTCCGAGTAAGGCCACAAAGATGCTAGTAAACTCGTACATTGTATTACGTCCTGACTATTGCAATGGCATATATGCAAATCTCCCTAAAATATACACTGACAGACTTCAGTCAATTTTTAATGTTGCAGCAAGACTGAAAACCGGCTTTTCCAAATATTCCTACATTTCCCAACACCTGCGGAACCTTCATTGGCTTAAGTGTCTTCAGAGAATCCAATTTAAACGCTGCTGGATGGATTTTAAAGCAATACATGACATGGCGCCACCCTACCTGTCGGAACTGTGCAATCCAAACGACATCAATACTAGGCAAGCAACCCTTCGGTCAGCATCTTCAACAGCCATGGGTAGACTCTCAGTACCTATGCGAAATCCCAATACAAATTTCGGAGATCGGGCTTTTGCAGTGGTAGGCCCAACAGCTTGGAACAAACTCCTTTTACATTTGCAAAAGATCGACAGCATATCTGAGTTCAGAGCAAAGCTAAAAACTCACCTTTTCAAATTATCATATGCAGAAAAATAACTGCCTTTCTTCAGTAGTATTTCATTTCTCAGTCCATGGGATTTACTTTGATTGACGTGTCTTTACTACCCGCTTTAACGTTTTTATGCGCAATTTTTGACATTTATTTTACAATTTTTTATGCGTAAACTTTTTTTTTCTTTTTGTAATATTTTTCATAACTTATGTACACTGACAGCATGGGCTGTGAGCATAACAATATGTGTTTGTAAATGTAAATAAGTATATTAGTCGCAAATAACAAATTATAAGACGAGTAGAGCAATATTGTACGCCGTTATAAAAAAAGAGTATAGTTTTAAGTCACTAGTTTTATAAGTCTTAGTAGTTGTAAGTCATTAGTTATCACTCTTAATTATAGGCCACTTTCTATTATGTATACATAGATTAAATGTATTGGTAAATGAATTTCTAAAGCACCCTTGAGATGATTTCATTTATAGGAAAATTATCTATTATTTTATTATTTTTTTTATTATTGAAAGAATAGTTAATACATATCAACAAACACGTCCTGCTAAGCCAATTGAATTGGCTTGTCAACAGGTGCTTATAGTTTAGTTACATATACATTTTAAAAATTTTAATTATTACTTACAGGCTACTCAATTGTTGGGCATATTCAGAACAATTGTGATATTATGGTTAATCAATTTAATTAAACTAAATTCATAATCTTTATATTTTATTTATAATTAAAAATATATATATACAATTTCTTTTAATATTCTTTTCTATATTTCTCTTAAAATCTTTATAATTTTTTGGTATTTTTCACAAACACATAATACCTTTTCAAAAAATAATAATATGGACGACCACAATCTTAACAACTATTTCATACTTAATCTGTTGGTTTTACTACCTGTAGAAAATTGGTATAATAAATTTGTTTAAAAAATTTAATTTTTCTATTCAAACGATTAGGAGAGACACGAATCAATCCACCCAAAAACAATCATATTCTATTGTTATTCTTTTCAAAATGAAAGCCTCTTCATAATCTTTACTAAGTATTTTAAGTGGATTTTCACAAGTTTGTTTTCTCACTTATGTTCCTCGTGTCAACACTTAAAGCTTTCGTGAAATTGCTGCTCGCTTGGCTTGGTACGAATCTTTGTTCAAACCAAATTACAAAAAAAGATTACATTTGTAAGTTTCCTACAGCAAAACATCTGGTGTTATCATTCCCACTAACTCCTTTTCTACGCGAATTTCACTTATTTTAAACACTTATCCCTGAACTGAAAAAATCTAAATTGTCTAATTTAATATACCTTTATATTCAGAGCGTGGACGCTTATTTTCGAAAACGACATTAAAGAAACGAAGATGGTTTTCTTTTGGCGATTTTTGAATTTGGTTCTCAAATATAAAAAAAAAATGTTTCGTTGAAAACCTTTGTACTATGCCTACGCAATCGTAGAAGGAATGGTTGAAATTACTGTTCCAAGGTAGTTGTAGAATCCGTAAATGAAAAACGGAACTAATTTTCTTTGTTCTTGTTCTCGTTTTCTAGAGTAGGATTGACTTGAACTCACTTAAGTACGGTTATGTTCACGCCACACAAGAGTTGGTAGCTTGTGGTTCTGGTGCGTAGGAAGAGATATGGGAATTGTTTGAGATAGGTAGAATTAACTGACTACATATGAAGCTTGAGCCATTTCCGCAATATTTATTTATATTACAATGTAATTATCATATGTTTCTATTTAGTATGGTTTAATGGTGAAAAGCGGACGGTTTTTTTTTAATTGTCTACTTTCATCTCTTTTCTTAGTGCTGTTTTTTTTAATGTGTATGGCAATAGAATATTAACGATGGAAAATAAATAAAGGGTTTAGCGTGAAAAAATATTAAATGCTGTATCAAGACCGAGACACATAGATTTTTGTTTTCCACCCAGAACTTCAGCTTTTATCAACTGTGTAAATCGTTTTGTTTAATCTCCATTAAAATACAATGTTTAAATTGTTTTAAAAATAAAAATAGTCTCTACAATTTGGGGGCCGTAATGGGTACCGCCACCCCGGAACCTTTATTGGATAACCAACACCTCTGCTATAGGTCACCCCAAGTGGTTCGCTATGTTTGGTGATATAGCAGGGGTGCCCGGGTTCATGGGGCTAGGTTTGTCTAGATCTTGGAGGCGGATGATCAAAACACACTGAACCCCAGATTCCTAACCACCCCTTAAGCCTTAAACCCTTTTCCTTCCCAAATCTCTCCTTTCCTTCCTTTCCCTAAAAAACCCTCCACACAGCATTCCCAAAGATGAAATAGGCCCTGAGAGAAAATATTTGCCTCGAGGACTCCTGTGTGGAGCTCATGTAAAAAAACATGGTTTCTAGCCTTTAATGAAGAAAACCTAGGGGTGTCTTAAATAAATAATAAACATGTAATCAATTGATTGAAACTCACTTACTTCCAAATATGTTTTTTCCTTGTATTAATTTAAAAAGATAATAATAGCTTAACGGTTTTTTAATAAATATATCAAATATCTGTCGTAATTTTGTCCATGGCAATACAAAGAAAAGTGGGTCTCATTCAGGGAAAGACACTGTTGTATATGTATTTATTAATCTTTAAATGTTTTCAGATCAACATTTAAAATTATCAAAACCACATTGAAAAATATGTGATTTTATAATTATGCCCCCATATATTTTTTTAAACTTATCCAATGCACTTTTTACGCGTTGTCACATTTTAACAAATAAAATTTCCTTAAATTTAAAAAAAAATGATAAAATGTTTTCAAAACACTTCCAACGAATAAATAATAAAAAACATAAATTCTGGCCCCTTTCCTCGTTCTCAAGAATTCTCAATTACCCCATTATCATTTTAGGGTTTTCTCGAAATTTTAAGCGCTTTCGATCCCTATTCACAGGCTGAGCTTTTTAAAAGCTCTTGGTAAAGTTTTTCGTTCACGGATTCGCCAAGTGTAAAATGAGTTTTAAACTTTCACCGGAGGGAGCAGGGATATGAGTTGGTGATCTACATAACACCCGCGATGTGCTCCAATTGCGATGTTTAGATTGCTTTCCTTTCAAACTATAGTATTACGTTATTAGTGGGGAAACTAAGGCTCAAACTCAAGAGGTAAACGGGTCACATATCGGTGTAGTTCGCGTGTACCAAAATTGCTTATTGTTTGCATCATATTCTATTGTTTATCGTGCTTCACGCTCAAGGCATGATTATTTATGAAAAACTAAAGTAAAACCGCTTTTAACTACAAAATATTATGCGAATACTTCATTTTCTCACACGATTAACGCGTATAACCCTAGTACTTGCAGTAAAAAAAAAATAAAAACTTAACTTAAGCCATTAGTAAATGAATGTACCTACTTACAAGCAATTCCCCGCGTGCTGGTAGCGCGCATCGCCAGTTGGATTCGCATCTACTACTGGTTTGACAAAAAAGGGACCCGAACATGATTTGAATGTCAAATTTGTTCTTAAGTTGGGGATATATTTATGTTTATATAACTGCAATTTACCGGAATACATAAGAAAGTATTTAGAGGAGAGGGCCAAAATTGAGGTTAGAAAAAAAAGTCACAGTCGCGTCACAGTCACGTAACCTGTAAGTACCTCCGTGTGCGAAGGGTCTTAATATATTTTTTGTTCAAATCATAAATTTCAATCTTTTATCTTTTGAATATTTCTTTAAGATTTTCGAAGAAACGTTCTTAGTTTAATATGAAAACATTTTGTATAGATACCTACTTCCAATGAGCTGAAATTTACTCATTCCGGCAAGGACAATATAATATAAACAAGAATAAGTCATTTAAAAGATAACAAAAACATGTTACGAAATGGAAAGGTAACATTTATACGACTCTCAATGAAGTATAATCAATTTGATTACTTTGACAAAATGTTCTATAACGTGAATGTTGCCTTTAAATTAACTTTTTTTTTAATTAGCTCATGATCAATCAGATATAAACCTATGTGTATTTTAGAGTGTTTTAATTGAACAAAAACTATAAAATATTTGAAACCTTGGTTAGGCACTTTAGCTTTGCTTATAGCAACTCCTTTTTACATCCCTCTGCCTATTAGATTAATACACCTATAAGGAATGGCTTTCAGAAATAACCTATTCTTTTTTAGGGCAACGTACATAATGTATTTAGTGTGCGTGTTGTGTTATCATGTATGTTAATCCGAATAAACCATTTAACGGCAAGAAATAAGTCTACATAGTTACACATGGGGTAATCATTAGTAGTTTTAAGTTACTAGTCATGAGTTGTCTTATGTACTGTATTATGTATATATTGTCTTATAGTTGTATTATGTTAAATTTAAGAAAGAATAAAAACTTTTGAATTTGATTATCTTAGCATCGCATCGTTTGATTTGTCCTAACGGGTGTAGACAAAATAAAATCACGTTAATCAACAATTTGACAAATTAGAAAGATGTATTAGGGAAGATTAGTTTCACAAAATTTCAAAAATTCAACAAATATCAAAGTTAATATTCAGGTTGTGTTATTATCCAAGTATTGTGAAACAAATAATTTTTCAAATTCTGTAAATTAACTCGTCCATGGAATTATCCCCACGTGACATTCAGTTTAATTATTTTATTTATAGGTAGGTACATGGTTCAAAGTAAACTTTTAAATGCAAATTCTTGGTAAAACTCCTTATATCATACTGTATACCAACTCCTACTTTATATCAACTCCTTCTAAAACTCCTTATATCATACTGTTAGCAATAATAAAATACTTAGTGAATATTTATGATGCAATATATTGTCTCCACGTTAATTGACAATAACAACATTCAAGAATCGGCAAGATTATATTCCACCATTTGTAAATACAGCCCTTCGCTGCCCATGATGTTGGTAGTTCTCCTCTGCTGCCAACCAGGAAGCGTTAGTCGTTTCCTCCTTTACCGTCCGCCGTGGCTGGTGTAGTTTCCTTGTCGGTCGCCAGAGGCGATA
Organism: Limnephilus lunatus; assembly: GCA_917563855.2. NCBI lineage: Eukaryota > Metazoa > Arthropoda > Insecta > Trichoptera > Limnephilidae > Limnephilus > Limnephilus lunatus. Next base: position 58,541,232 of record OU830599.1, read on the forward strand.
GCAGCACCTCTGGCGGCGGATGAGCAAACCATGATGATGTGTGAAGCGGCAATATTTAAATATGCTGCTAATAATACATATATCTCACCACAATAGAAAAAAAGATAGGTATAGTATAATGCTCCTACTATAAAAATAAGTCGACATTAAATAACTTGGGTATGAATCTATATAGTCCGAATTGAGGAATCGTTTAATGTGTGATTATCCCTTCACTTTACTATTCATATATCTGATTCATCGGAGACACATCACTTCGATAAGATACTTTTAATGCCCCTATTGGGGCAAGATCTAGGTTAAACGTCACATTTAAGGACATAAAACGCTTCGACGTTAGAAGAGCTTTATTTTGCGTCGAAGGCAGTTTTGCGATAGTTTCATCACTGTTGCTGACATCACAACTATTAAGAATATGACCACAAAGTGAAATATTTTATGTTATCTTTAAATATGCTTAATTTGACTATCGCCATTCTTCCTTTATATTCAATGACACTACCAAAGCTTCGTAAGGACCATAATATAAAATTAGCAAACTCTAATTTCAGATACGGGTATATTTTTTTCTAGTACTTAACAGAAAATGTGAGTGAGAAAATGAACGACTCCGAAAAAAAATATAGGCAAGGACGACAAAGAAGGAAATTCCCCGAATTTACCTGGAAAGTATTAAATATACTTAATTATTTATTTATTCAACACTACGTATAAATACATAATTAATGGTGGGCTTATTGCCTTGTAGAAATATATTCCAAGCAATCCAGATTAATATCCAGTTCAATATGTTTTTTGGATCTTTGTCAATTTTCCTTTATCCTTTATTTATCTGAATATATTACTGTGGATTTTGCTTTACCTGTATCACTAAGTGAAATTCTCGTAACGATTCAGATATTACCTTACCTGCAGCTTTTTTATTTTAAAAGTGCCTGTTTTTCCCAGAATAAGAGTAAAATTTGTTTCTAAGGCGATTACTTAAGTGAATGGACTAAGTTTTATGAATTAATTGTTAATTGTTTTTCTGTTTAATTCTCCATTTAAGGGCCATAAACCAGCTAGCGGCCGAGAATTCACATTTCGTCAAAAGGTGTTCTTACGATCGTACAGGGCGGTTCCAATGATAAAGATTAATTATTCTCCGTACCAGCTTTTTTAAATAATAACTCAATTCAAATTAATAAATTACTTTGTTTTTACCACTATAATTGATTATAAAAAACCCGTTCATTTTGATAAACTTGAAATTTTAGAGATCAGAAAGAGTGGTTGGTGGGCATAGCGCTTTGGTCCCACCCGGGCGTCGCATGTTCGATTCCTCGGCTGGCTAAGTCCTCCATCACAACACAAGCAACATTTTCGGCTTTCTGTGGTGGTAGTAGGAGATTTTCAAACATTGTTGGGTTATTCGTAACCCGGGAATGTATGTCTTTCTTTAAAAAAAAAAACTGAAAACTGAAACTGTGAGAATGCGAATTTGAATATTATTAATAATCAATAATTATTTTTAAATGACCCAATATTAAACTTCTTTTTTTTTGTAAATTACCCATTTTAATTTTTTATTTTTATTTTTTTCCATTGTTACCATTGTCTATGTTTATTATTTATCTATATTTGTTATTTTTTCTTTGACATTACGTTCTATGTCTATATTTAAAAATTAGTATTAATAAAACCCTGATGAAGTAAGCTTGGCTTACGAAACATGTCGGTTTTTTATAATCAATTATTGTGGTAAAAACAAAGTAATTTATTAATTTGAATTAAAATAGTGCCACAAAATAAGTTTGCTGTTTTAGAAGAAGTGATTAATAACTCAATATCGATTTTATTTCATTCAAAATTTTCTTTTATTTACACCTACATTAAAAAATGCTGAAAGGCGTGATGATAAAACTATTTAAATTATGTACTTTTTGTAATTATTTTTTGATCACAAGTATTTATAATTTTTCAATAATGTGTAAGCAAAATAAGAATGTAAAAAAAATCGTTAATATATTATTTTTAAGACCGTAGTAAATAAATAGACAAACTGAAGTATTTTCCTCACAAAAAACGTATACGGATATTTTTTTAAATGATTTTATTTAAACTAAAATTAAAATTCTGAAACGTAGCTTTTCCAGATAATTTATTGATTAATTTTACTGCACGATTATATGATTTGAAATGTGTGTTGTATAATACAATTTTTTTTTTGAAAATTTAACAAATTTGCCAACGACCTACGATAAAACTTTATTCTATTAAAAATAAAAATATTTTCCCAAAATTTAAAACATAGCCTTACTAGATAAAAGAACAGTCTTTCGAAATCAATTTATGTTTTTTTGTGGAAAAGTTTGATTTAAAAATGATATATTTCCGATTTTGTCTGGTTATTCCCTCTTAGTTTATCTTCAAATTTTATGAAAATCAATTTTAACAAAATTATTAAGTTCTTAGTTTTTTAGTTTAGTTTAAGTATTTTAGTTTTCTATTAACCGAAAAAATATATTTTATATTTGAAAAATTTGCATGGCTGGAATTTCTCGGTCCAATATCTGTAAAAAATAGCGAAAGAAATTTCAGAAATGTAGTCTTAATATATCTAGAACCAATAATAATATATGAACAAGTCATAAAAACTCGAAAAAGTAGAAATCGTAAACCTCAATAGTGGCGTAAAATTGTATGAATTGAAGTGACCACGCCAACTGTAACGCTACAAATGAATATCGGACAGGCGGGAAGGGGTTTCTCAACCAGATTCAAGAACATATACTTAATAATAAATACACTTCTTCAAAATTCGCAGAACATCTTTTAGTGAATCATCACATTCTGCTTGACAACAACGATAATCTTGCAATCATGCATAAAGATAGCAGTCATTAAAATATGCGTTAAGATAATGAAGATAATGTTGGTAATTCTTAGTCAAAGTGTGATACAGTTAAATGAGACCGAAACAAACAAGGACACATTAGCTCAGTTGGTAGAGTTCCGCCTCGGCAAGGCGTAGGTCCTGGGTTCGAGTATTAGATGTAATGTAATATATCATTAAAGATGAAGATAACATTCTAAACGAAAATATGAAAAAGATCAAGACAAAGAAAAATAGAAAAAGATAACGGTCGCAACTGGGACGAGAGGTTCTGGGTTCGTGTCCCAGTTGTGACCGTTATCTTTTTATATTTATCTGTGTCTCTTTCTCTTTCATATTTTCGTTTAGAGTATTAGTGTTATCTTCTTCTTCAATTAAGTATTGTCTTCATTTAATTAAAATAATAAAATATGTTTATAAAAACCGAAAGATTTTTAAGAAAAACTAAAAGTTTAATTAAAGCATAACGGCAGGTAATCTACATTGGTCACATATTGTTACAAAAATATGATCAAGTGATAATAGCCTCATTGATGAAACTAAATAAAGCCGAAATTTTAAATTCCAACACATTAAACACACAACATTGAATATTGTTTTAGAGCAGAGACATGGTAGGAATAATTCTGTTTTCCGAATAGTGTTGAGAAGACGATGCGACGCCGACGGCCCGAAACCGCCAAGGCTTGAACCACAAACCGACGCGTCGGCGTCGGTACGCCTCGGCTGATGCTGAACGGATGAAGGTTGAAGGTTGTAGGCTGTAGGCTGTAGACACCATATCTATCTCTCCAGAACGTATCTATTTAACAAACTCTCATTCCAGCTACGATATCTCTGCTGTATCATGAATTCTGCACCTGCCCAAATGTTAGTTCGTAACGCTTTTGCGCAAACCAAATAATCAATAAGTTAAATCATGGTTTACATTTTAAATTGTTTAAGTGGGTGATTAGGACAACGAGTTACCCTAAAAACCTAAAAAAATTGCTTACACTAAACTTATAAGCGTTTACATGAAAACTCATCTCGGGAATGCTTTTATTATTTATGACATTGAATTGATAAATTTTTTTTTTAACATCCACCTTAGGAATATATTCATACATAAAATAGTAAACCTAATTTATTAAAAAAAAACGAGTGTGCTTTAGACCACACGACTGAAGTAAAACTTCACTAACTTATAAAAGAAGAGAGAAAGAAAATGTGCACTGCTCTCTCTTGCTTCTACAGTGTGATACAGACAATAGGCCTGCACTGTATCTTAGACATACGAAACGCAACTTGCTATGAGAGAGAGAAAGAAAATGTGTGCTCGCACCTCTCTTGCCCCTACAGTAATATACGAAACGTCACTCTCTCTCTTTCTATCTTCACTAACTTATATCTCCCTCTCAACTTCCATACGCCTCGCCCAATCACACTTTTCGTAACGCTCTCGTCAGGCATTCACCAGCTTACTCCCCAAGTTAAGCGTGCGTAAAGAAGTTTTACTTCAAAAAATGTATCGACTCTCACAATAGGTAGTCCTTGTTTTTAAGGTGTATTGGACTAATTTTGTTGGAGGAAGTAAACATAAAGCCCGGCAAATGGTTCCAAAGTCGAGCTGTTGAACCCAAGAACAGGTCGTAGAAATGACCCGTTCTCATGTGACAAGTAAATAACTAATTGTAAGACTGTCGCAAGTCATGATACAAATAGGACAGTAACAATACTGGTCTGTTCGTATAATGACTTGCAAGTACAAACTCGGTTATAAAAATAAGTATAGTTCTAAGTCACTAGTGATATAAGTCTTAGTTGTATGTCATTAGTTATCAATCTTAGTTATAAGCCACTTGTAGTATATACGTATAGATTTATTGTACCTATAAATGAATTTGTAAAGCGCCCTTGAGGTGATTTTCTCACGAAAATGGCGCTATAAAAGTCATCCAATTATTATTATTATTATTATTATTAAGAGTCAACCGTGTACAAATAATGTTTGGCGTATTTCCCGACTTTGCATCCATGACGAACGGAGCAATGATGCTAGTTCCTCGGACCATCTTTGTAATACCGGTTAAACAAGGACTTCTTGTTGTTTTATTACATACTTTATTTCAAAACGATTCATCAAAAACCAAAAAAAAAAAAACTTATTGGAATTTTCTTTCTTATAAAGTTAACAAAACATCAATAAACCCAATATTAAAACGTAAAGCATTTTAGCACCTTCCGGAAAATTTATTTAATATGTTGGGTTGGCATGGCCTTCCGCAATCTGTAATACTTGTATTTATGTTTTGTGCTATAAACCTTTTCCAAACACGTTTCCACCAAATGGTTTATAGCTGTAATAATTTGCACCTAGTTTTCATGAAAATTACCCAATTTGGCCTAAGGTTTAAATTGTATTTATTAACTTAATACCGACATGGCAATCCCCGGAAATTCAGAAAAACAACAAAATCATACCAATATGTTCATTTTGAAAATCGTCAAACATATTATTAAATATAAATTGTTGATTTTCATTGTTAGTTTTTGGGATCCGGTAGATCCGACGTCGACTCGTCGGATCTACCGAATCTGCCCTGATGATGGACACTGCAACGCTGTCCGAAACGTCGGCTAAAGAAGGAGATAGCGCAACACGGCATAACATCCCAAAAACTAACAATGAAAATGCTTTTGGCCGTGAAAAACTAAAAACTTATCATAAATTGTTGAGTTTGAAAATTCCATAGAATATTTTGAAAGTGGTAAACGCTCTGATATCAAGCCACCAGTAAAGTAATTAATGGTTCGAGTAATTTAATGCTATCAAAATAGTAGAGAAAATAATAAAACACCATTGCATTCGGAAGTCGTTCAGCTTGTCAAAGTTTTCTGTGGGGCCGATCTAAAAAAAAACTAATCGATAAAAATCGTGTGATTTTGGATTAGTTCGCTTAAAAATATGTTAGATGCTTTAATTAAATACTGCAATAAGAATGCATATTTTTTTACTAGTCTTTTTATAAGCCCATAAAAAAATAAAATATCATCCTATAAACACAGCTTTAATGTGCATAATCTCCAACTTCAGAACCCCTTTTCCGTTATCTTAGTTTTATTGTATACCTAATGTGGAAAATTAAATTCTTTGTAAAATGATCGTGAAGCATTTAAGTAAAATAAAATAAAACACGCTTTTCGACGACAATTTGGGAAGTGGGTATGGGTACCGCCCCCCCGGGAACCTATTCTCGGATAACCAACACATCTAGGACATAGGTCACCTCAAGTGGTTCGCATACCTTTGTTGAATTACCAGGGGTTCCCGGGTTTATGGGGTGAGGTTTGTCCAGGTCTTGGCGGTGGATGCGTCTGCCCACCTGGATCGAGAGAGACTGGTTGAGGAAGGCCTTTTGACTTTTCCAGCAGGACTCTCGACCCATCGTCTTGCATCGCAGTTGGAGGGATGGATTCATACGTCCGTCACTCCCAGGCACATTGACCCCCAGATTCCTACCCCTCATACCTTTTTTCTTCCCAAACCTTCCTATCCTTCGCTTCCTTAAAAAGACCCTCCACACAGCATTCCCAAAGATGACATAAGAAATTATTTTCCTCGGAGCCGCCTGTGTGGAATTAATGTAATTTTTTTTTCCTGAATAAATCAAAACGGGTTGTTACGCAGGAATTTAAACCCTGTCGCCATCTACATAAGGAGTGTTATTATAAGCGCCCTAATTCCGAATTTTGAATTAACGTGGGGCATCAATTTAATGTTTTTTTTTTGTAAAAGTATGTAAGCCTACGAAAAAAGATTCACAAAACTCTACGTACAAGGCAAACATGATCATGGACATTGATATTTTCTGCGAAAACCCAACCTCCTTCTATACTCTCCCCCTCGTGCCTTCCCTCCCTGCCGCTAAAAAATTTGAAATGCACACATTTTTAAACCACTCGCACACCACCTGCAGTAATTTTTATACAAATTTCAAAATGCCAGAGCTTACATATAGCCTATATCAGAGCTTATATATAGCCTATATCCTTCGCGGGCGTGCGCACAACAAATCACCAAAGTTTCATCGCAATCGGATGTAAGGTATGGCAGTGCATCAAATACGAACAAACAAATATTGATTTTTATATGTCGCATATTAAAAATAAAATGGATATCTAAATATTTATCCCTACACTATCTAGATAGCATTTAGTTCGGGTTTGAATCTTGCAAACGTACATAAAGATAGTAGCCAATAATTTGTGCGTTAAGAAAACGAAGATAATGTTGGTAGTTCTTAGTCGAAGTATGATACAGTTAAAAGTGACTGAATTGGAAATGGGTTCCATACTTCAGTCGGTAGAGCACTTGCCATGTAAGCAAAGGGCCCTGGGTTCGAGTCCCAATGGAACCAATATCTTTTTCTGATTGGATATCTGAATTGGATATAGACACCTTAGCTCAATTGGTAGAGCTGTTGCCATGAAATCAGAAGGTCCTGGGTTCGAGTCCCAGAGGTGCCAATATATTTTTCTTTTTTTCTGTCTCCAGATTTTCGATTGGGTTTCGCTAATATTGTCTTCATTTAATTAAACAGTATAATTTGAGGTTTTACTCATAAAGTTAAAAATTAAATTAAATAAAAAACCATTGAAGTCCACACTGATAAAAGTAGATAAAGACTAGTGCCGCAGCATCTGAAAAAGGATTAAACAACCGTATTATCGCGCTTAAATTTGAGCGGTGTTTCACGTACTTAGCGAGCACAAAACGCATATAGGTATCTGCGCTCTGATGATACACAGCTAAAATATCGCAGTCACAGGTAACAAATCTCAATTGGCAAATAATTATAACAGGAGTTTAACCAAAGATTTTTTGGCATTCGTTCGTTTTCTTCTGTTACTGATTCAAGTTTGAACGGGCTTACCTAGGAAGATTGAAGCAATAACCCTGCTGGCGGAGGGCTCCAGATCTCGAGTGTGGGGCTGAGATTAAGTAGGTAACGGTAGCTTGTTACAGAAAGTCTCAATCTTATTTTCTTTTTTCGATACGGTTTCAAGTGAGATCCTTGTATTTTCTAGAGATGGAAAAGATTCACTGAACTCGTAAGAATATTTTGATACGTTTTTAGTTTATCTGTAAAAATACAATACCTTTAACGGACGGTATAACGCAACTGATAAAATAATTTTGGCTTCTTAGTGAGCCTACATTTAGGTAAAAATCTCTGTTTAGAGAATACGCCCAACCGTTTAGTCAAGCCTGCCATGGTTGAAGTAAGGCCAAATACGGACTCCATAGGAGCATCCAACGCGCAAAAAACGACTTTAATGCTTATAGGCATAGTGCACCGAATAGCTTATCCGAAGCGAGCGGACTTAGTATCATTAGAGATTTGTTTGCCTGTCCGTCTTTCGACAGTTATTTGTTGTCTTGAATAGCCGAATCCGATTTATTAAGGTTTTTCGGTTTACAAGTTTTTCCAAATAAGTACGTAGGTTTTATCCAATTGACAATATTTTATTTTATTTTAATTTTATTACTTATATTTTAAATGTAGTATTTACTTAAAACTACTATAAAAATATATCATTACCTATAAACAAAAGTTTGTACTTAACCTTGTTTTTACTGGACCTTTTAAAACCCTTATAATAAAAATTGTTTTGTGTTCTAGTTAAGTTAATTTTTTGAAGCTTTAAATCAGCAACGGATAAAATTGATAAAACTTCTTTGATATTCATCCATCAATTTGACAAGAAGATAAAACGTTACGATAATATATACAGAGTGTTAAGGGACGTACTTGAGTTACTTTAACCAGTGATTCCTGACATTATTAGGAGTAAAACATGTAAATAAAATTTTGGTCTCCGGTGACATTTTTGATGTTTTTTTTTTTTTTTTTCTACAAAAACTAAAAAAAATGGTAGGTGTTGGATGGTTGGAGGCGGAGTAAGGGGTGGGTCGGCTACTCGGTGGAGTGACCAGTGATGACATGTGGAAGAAATTTTTTTTTGTTTGATTTTGAAGAAAAACATTTTGAAAAAAAAAAAATCACCAAAAAAAGTCACCGGAGACCAAAATTTCATTTCCATTTTTTACTCCAAATAATGTCAGGAATCACTGGTTAAAGTAACTCAAGTACGTCCCTTAACACTCAGTATTTGTAAGTGGGTTAGAAAATTTCTCATTATTCTGTGTTGTGTTTGGTGTGCTGAAAAACCCTAAGCGCCTAAAATGTTATTTTTGTTTAAATTGTTTACGTAATTGCATATTTAATGCCAAGAGGATAATTGCCGCATTTGGCCTGGTTTCTCTTGATTCAGCGAGGTCATTTTCTTAAATCTGTTTTGTGGGACATGAGTATTTTCACGTCTACTTGCTGCAGCATAATCTTATCTGCCCTGATAAGGGAATCGAAGCATCCAACTCAAAGTCATTTCTGAGTATTTTCACATCTACGTACATACTCATGCTCATATCTGCCCTGATAAGGGAATAGAACCATCCAACTCAAAGTCAAGTGTGTATCACTTCGGATGATATTATAAACATTTTCGTTCCTATTACTGGAACCTCCTGATCTATAATCTCCAATATTTGATCGCTCGGAGATATTAGATAGTGATTTCTCCTGCAAACAATTGGTCCAAGCATCTGCTGTATTCCGGTGGATTTATCCAAGAATTGAGCATACAACACGCATAATACGTACACATGAAAATACAAGTATCGAAATATCATTACTGGGGATGCGCAGCGATGATCGAACTCATTCTATCTAGTTTTCCATTGTCGATGATAATTCATCCAGATCTCTTGTTTTGTGATTTGTAGATGAACATTTTGTTACATGTAATTACGATTGAATTAGAAAATATCATCGAAGATACTAATTTTCATTTTCGATGCGCAAAGTACCTACATATAATCCTGCACAAAATATTCACTCTCAATGAACTCAAATTTACTTTGAACTGTCATTTTCAACATTGGTATAAGTAGTGCGATTAATTTAGGTAGTCTTAAGTAGTTATGTACCTGAAATATAATATTTGAACAGAAAATTATTTTATTATAGTTTGCAAAAATTGATCAATAAAATCCGGTGATTTTTTATGGTTTTGCACTACAACATATTTTCGGTAGATAGGTTCATATAATGTAAATTTATGCCGCCATCATTAGAATATTGACGGCCGGTGTAGTCCAGCGGTAAGGCTCTTGACTCGCAAACTCAAGGTCACGGGATCGAATCCGACGTGGCAAATAAATGTTATTTGATTAATTTGTGTTATTTCACAATTGATTCATTTAAATATATTGTATATTTGCGGCACGTTCCAGAGTGGAATATACTCTCAGGATCGCCCTGTATGACCACCATTCTGAATTGAAACGTTGCTTGAAGTGATCTGAATAGCTAGGTACTTTTCCAACTTCCTCTTCCCTATCTCCTTCCCATCCCCACTACCTTCAGCCTCACAACATACCCCAATTGGGGATGCCATAGTCTCACTGGTTCCAGACGGGAGCAGTTGGGACTCTCGTGCGGTATTCATATAAAAAAATTAAAAACTTGGTGGTGTATAATAGTCAGCATAGTCGAATTCGAAGCGGTTGATCGGGGTTTGATTCTCGGCAGGGGCAAAATCTTAAAATGTTTTTTTTAGTATTTAAGAAAAGCAAGATTATTTATTTTAAAATTGTAAATTAAAAAAAAGTATATTTTTAATTTACTAATATTTTTTTATCACCTGATTTTTTACACTTGTCTGTAATATTTTACATAAACCTTACACATTTACTATTTTCAACAGAAAAAGATTTTAAGTAAGAAATTAACAAGGATATTTTTGAAAATGAAACCATAATGATGTATTGACGCAGTCTCTCGTTCGTCTCTTCGGCAGCGCCGGTAACAAAACGAAATACAGAACGCAGCGTAAATTTAATTAAAATTGTCACGGTCGGTTAAAAATGACTGCATTTTTAATCTCGAAATTCCCACTCGGCTCATTGAATTTCAACCAACGTCAATGCTACCTTTTTCCAATTTGGGATTAATCTGACTTTTCCCCTGCAGGTTCTTCCCTAGTCAACAAATGAACTAATTTATTTAGATAAGTACATAAAAAAAGAGTTTTAAGAGACTTTCTATTTTCGTAACATTTGCTAACGAGTCCGCCATTATTTAAACCGGACTTAATATGACTAAGTCATCTTTTGGGACGCTGTCTGGAGGTTCTATTTAGAAAAGGAGGTATCAGGAAGGAAAAAGGTATGAGGGGTTGGTAGAAATCTTGGGGTTAATGTGTCGAGGTGACGGACATGAACCTATCCCTCTTACTACGATGCAAGGTGATGAGTCGAGAGAATCCGGCTGGAGGGGTCTGGGTTAGTTTTCCCTCAACCAATCTGTCCCGAACCAGCCGACCACGTAAATGAGCAAGTGAGCTTATGTTTCTTGATAATATTCAAGGTATATCACTTATTAAAAATGATAAACGACGCTTTATCGGTTGGGGGTTTGTAAGCTGTTATTTACTAGATACGAAAAGTACTTTAATATTTGTGGTTTGATACTCTCAGTACCATTTAAAGAACACCATTCGGAATAGAGAAGTTGCTTGAAGTTGCCAGGTAGGTTCTTTCCATCCACCCTCTTCCGCGTCTCATTCAGCCTCCTGATTGGGGATGGCCTAATCCCACTGGCTCCGGACAATCAAGATCACTTGAGACTCTTGTGCGATATTCGCTTAAAATAATACCCAGTGATTTAAATTCAATCAGACCTAAGATGGTTGTATCCAAAGATATTCAAATACAAAATATATATATTATATTTATATATATATAATATAATTATTATTTTTTAATTGGTAAACTAATGTTAAGACAAGATTTTTATTTTTAATGATTTTAATATATATCATATTAGAATAAGTTAACAATAATAATCTAAACGAAAATATGAAAGAGAACAAGACACAGAAAAACAGAAAAAGACAATAGTCGCAACTGGGACTCGAACCCAGACATCTCCGTCTAACCGGGACGAGCGCGTTAACCAATTTCGCTATTGCCACCTTCTGTAAAAGCCGTCATATTTGTCAAAATCATATTTTCAAATTTCAGAATTACATTATTATCAACTAATTATTTTTCTCGTCCCGGTTAGTTGGAGAGGTCTGGGTTCGAGTCCCAGTTGCGACCATTGTCTTTTTCTGTTTTTCTGTGTCTTGTTCTCTTTCATATTTTCGTTTAGATTATTATTGTTAACTTATTCTAATATGATATATTTTGCTGATGGGAATAACTTTCAAAAAAGTTTAAAAAGAAAGTTTTTCTTATAAAAAATATATAATATATACTTATATTTCAATATCTTTGGTTGTATCCAATATAAAATTTAATTGGGTTCTTTGTATTTCATACTAATTTTTCTTATTGTAAAATCTTACACAAAACATCAACAAAGCGAAGATACTCCTACATACAAATATATTCCTCTTACAAATGAAATCACTATTCACACAAAATCACACTACGTCGACCGTGTGCTCACTTCACTTCTGCCTTAGTAAAAACGTAAAACTCGCACTTAATTAAAAATTAAAGTGGGTAAAAATAGCAAATAAAATGTGTAAAAGTATTTCTTACTTTAAAATGCTTGACATAATTATGTTGAAAACAATTGTATCGAATACACTGTAAATTTTGTATTGTGGGAGCAAAAGGGTAGCAATGAAAGTGTTTTCTCGTGCATTAAAAATGAACAGATAGGTGATTAAAATAATTCAGGGTTAGTACACATTTTTTTACATATCATATCATATCTATCAAGATAATTACAGGAACATCGATATACGTATTGTCACATCACCATAGTCACTAGTGATGAACTACTTCTTATAATAATTGTCGTCTATGGTCACCTGGATGTAATGTCAATGGTGTGAACAAATAGTCAATTAAAGTCTTAATTATTATAATAACAGTGTTTTCTATTACACATCCATATTAAGTATATCCATCTCTTCAAACACAGCAAACTTATTTTGTGGCACCAATATTTAACATCATTGCCCCCTTTCTAACTTCCAAGGTTTCAAATTTGTCTAAATGGATGCCATTAGTACTACAGTGTAGCAAGTCTATTATATATTATTAATTAAAATTTTATTATTTTCCCCAGTGAGGGGTTAAGGCATAACCGCACCACAGGAGTTAAGCCTATGGCGTAAATAGCCTTTCATAAAAAAATATTTTAAAATCTTAAAAAGGTGCTTCAGGGGAAAAGTTTTAAGAGTGGGGAATTTTGGAAAAGAAAAATCAACTTTTTGCAAAAGACAGTTTTCCACCTTATTTTTTTAAAATTGATCGTGGGGTTCAGATTATCTATCAAGATTATAATTAAGCTGCTTTAAAATTTACGTTAGGGATGAACTTTTTGAGACAAAAGTTGCCGTTCGGTAATGCAATTCGAAATGTGGAAATTTATGAACCAAAGATAAAAATGATAACCAAGGCGAAATCCTCTTCGGGACATTTAATTATTATGAATTTGATACTTTGGGTTTAGTCACGAGGGGTAACCATACGCGGGGGAAAGTGTACGCGGCGATGTTTGCGACAAATTTGTGCCAGATTCTCCCACGCTTATTGCTGATACCCATCGATGTTACCATTCTGTAACCAATTGTGTCGGAACCCTGTGATCCATGATAATTTTTTGTAGTTAATTCTTATTTTTAATATTGGGGTAAGTGTGCGGGGGTCAGGGTACACAGTTTTGTAAGTGCGTAAACTTACGATTAACCACGAATTTAATTCTCACAGTGAATTATCCCGCGAGTAAGAAAGCGCACTGATAGGCATTGCACCAAGAGCAGATTGGAAACAGAGTGTTAACATTTACACTACAGTATGCGCATACTTACACTTACTGTGGTGGTAGTAGTAGGTTTTCAAATATTGTCAGGATATTTGTAACCCGGGAATGTTTGTCTATCTTTAAAAAAAGTGAACTTTTCCAAACAACTTTTTGACTTTTGAACCATACGAGGTTTTTGTATTTGCTTGATATTATAATCCTTTTATACATTTATAGAACTGTTCAGAAGGCTGAATTAAATTAATTAAATTAAATTTTAATGCATAAAATCTATTTCAATGACTTGGGTACATTTTTTACAAAAACTACGAATTTATGGTATTTTTTAGATTTTTAAAGGTATTTCGGCAGAGGATTTAACCCAAAAATTAGAAAACCAATAACGCATGAGGGGAAATCCCTGCTATTCATGAGATTTCAAAGGAAGTGTACCTTTTTTTGGAAAAATGAATGGTAGTTCAATGACTGCTTGGATTCATGCTCATAGTGATGAAAGTGCCTACTCTAAATAATGGGTTTCCGCATTGAGCTCGGAATAAGCCAAAGGGCGCTAGGAAAGCCTACTTTCATAAGTATGTTCCTATTCACCTATTTTCAAAATGTACGATTTAAAAACATTTTTCAGAGTGGTGGATACTCTCAGTAATGCCTTGGTGAAAGATCACGAATCATTTGAAGATATTTCTTTAAATGGCTTTAGCCGTGATTAGTAACCAGATCTGAATCTCCAGGTAGTTCCCTTCATCAATTTCTTCCTCTTCCACTCCCTAATATATATATATTTATACAGTTTATCACATAAAAGTAGAAAACATAGGAGGGCGCCCTTGTTTTTCAAATGGCAATGTAATATGTACTTTCTTTTTTATCCACCTATAATAAATAAATAAATAAAATAAACTTTGTAAAACACATTTATTCAAATTTATGTCATTAAGTGGGTACCCTTACTTGCTAGGTACTTCGATTTTTTTTTTAAGAACAAAAAAATGTTTTTAAAATGTGATTTACAGTGTTCTATATTTTCAATATCATTGCGCTTTAAAATAATTTTTGACAGTTAAATTGGTGTTGCTAGCCTACAAATTGTTTAGTTCCATTTTTAATATTTTCTACTCTTAATTGACAGACTATATATATTTATTTATTTATTATAAGGATATTGTACATTTTTGGTATTTTTGTGTTATTTAACCGCCATGCTAGGCGATGATTAATAACTAATTAACTGATTAAACTATATAATTATGAATGCCATAGTTCCATTGGTTCGAATCAGTAACAGATTAATAACATACGACAAAATGCATGACACCGAAAAATATAAGTAATCAATCAGTTTTTGTTTTGTTAAATAGAAATAATATAAAAAATATTTGCAATATAGCACCTACGTGGTGCTCTGTAATTATAAAAATATGCTACATAAAAATATCATTCAGGTATCTAAATACTAACAGACTCGGCCTCACGTTGCTGTGGCTAACGAAACACAACACCATCTACTGACAACGCCATTACTCAACCAACACCATCTGTTAATTTGCACATATATCAAATCCACCTCCCGCTTGCCAGCCCGCTCCCTTTATATATTATATATTTCAACCAATTTACACAAATTATACACCCAAAAATTATATACCCAAACTTTCCTCATGAATTACTTATCTATTTGCGAAAACCGCATGAAAATCCGAAGCGTGTTTTAAAAGATCTAAGATTACGGACAGCGGGAGCGACTTTGCTGTAAACTATATAAAGATGTTGATACTATAGTGAATTTGTTTCCAAGAGCGAGAAAGCCCTCATTCCCTCATTTTTCTTCAAGGCCTATTATCATCTTTGGGGATGCTACGTGATAGGACTTTTTGGGGAAAAGAAGGAAAGTTCTAGGAAGGTAAAAGGTATGAGGAACCTGGGAGTCAATGTGTCTAGGAGTGACGGAGGTATAATTCCATCCTTCCCACTGGGCGAGATAGTCTTGCTGGAGAGGTCAACTAACTTGCTCCCTTAACCAGTCTCTCAGATCCGGCCCGCTACGCAGTAGATCCATCCATTGCTAAGACCTAGACAAATCTCACCCCATGAACCCGAGTATCAATGCTCAGTCACCAAACGTAGCAAACCACTGGTTGTAACATATGGTAGGGGTTTGGGTTTCCCAATAAACGGTATACCCAATACCCGTCAAAAATATCGTCAAAATATCGTCGTCGTAAAAAATATCACAACTTTAATTTCATTTGCTAATAATGGAAACGTAAAACATAGCGACATTTTAAAATTAAAACGCTCTTAAATAAGCAAGTAGGTCTCTCCAACCGCATATAATCAGCTAATGATGGTTCAGTAAGGCTCAAAGCCTATTGGAAAAAACTTTCCGATTAATCCTTTATTTTAAATATATGAACTCGTTGAATATTCACATTGCTAATTTAAATCCAATCTAGCATGTGCATTTCACTCAGTAATGAATATAAACTGCTAACTAGAGGTTAGTAATAATGAATGATAATGTAATAAAAAATAATTTCGTCGACGGCCTTCCTGATCGAGAGGTAAGGCTCCGGAGGTCGCGGGTTTGAATCCCGGCTCGCGAAAGTAAATTTTATTTGATTGATTTGTGTAATTTCAAAATTAAATCATCTCAAAAAATATGAGATGTTTTGCGGTACGTTCCAGAATGGAAGGTAGTACCTACGCCTATAATACCTACTCTCAGTATTGTCCTGGTGTAAGACCACCGTTCAGATTTAAAAGGTTGATTGCAATTGCTTTAGCCGAGTTTTGTGATCAAATCTGAAAAGCCAGGTACTTTCTAACCTTCCTCTTCCCCACGTCATCTTCCCTTCCTTTACTTTCAGCCCCACAACAAGCCAGAGTCCCACTTGCTCCTGGCGATTGGAAGCAGTTGGGACTCTTGTTCTTATAAATCAAAAAGAAAAGATATCGGATTACGAGAAAACAAATATTTTTGCTGAATTTATTTAATCATCTCAATTCTTTAGCTAGTAGAGTCATAAAATAATGATCAGCGAAAACCTATTATTGGTTGAATAATTTACAAAAAAATTTACCAAACATTTAAAAATTTTATAACTGTTGGTTTTCCAAAAAAATAAAATAAAAATAATTTAACTATGAACTTGTAGGTGATTGGAATCTGGGGTTTAAAATAATTATATTACATACGATCAAATATTAAAGCACAGAATCACCGTGAGGTTTATAAAGCGAACGAATTCAAACAATTCCAATTAATTTAAAAACCGTGATTGGCATTTCTAGAATAATTGAATAAAATAATTCGAAGTGTGCAACGATGTCCTGGCTTTGAAAAAATTATATCAAATTATAATATTTAAATGTGTTAATGTGTTATTTAACCGTGTAATGAAGACAATATTAGCGAAACTCAATCGAAAATCTGGAGACAGATAAATCAGAAAAATATATTGGTTCCATTGGGACTCGAACCCAGGGCCCTTTGCTTACATGGCAAGTGCTCTACCTACTGAGCTATGGAACCCATTTCCAATTCGATCACTTTTAACTGTATACGACTAAGAACTACCAACATTATATTCATTTTCTTAACGCACATATTATTGGCTGCTATCTTTATGTACGATTGCAAGATTCAACCCGAACTAAATGCTATCTAGATAGTGTCTGGATATATATTTATCCGTTTTATTTTTTATACACGATTTATTTTATTAATGGCGTATTAAATTTGTTTGTATAACGGTCTACAAGAAAACGCATTCTCACATATTCAAGTCACGCAACATTTCATAAATTTTTATTTTATTTATTACTAATCAATATCTTACTCACATCGTGAGGAGTGGCAAATAAAAGATTAACTGAACATTAATTGATGCCCGACGCTAGTCAACGTGGCTTTAAAACTACAAAATGTGACTGGAATCTGTTAATTTCCAATGATTGATGCAACTTTAGATAATGTAATTGGTAAATTCCAAATAAGTTTTTAGGTTCCTATGATTACTAGATTTAAGACGAATATTAAACTGGACTCGACATCCTTACTTGACTAGGCTCTAAGTAGTTCAGCGGCTGCCAGTTGGCAGACGGAAGGTGCTCGCCCAGTTCTCAGATACCTTCGGCAATCATTGTAACCGTTCGTACATAAGACATGAAAGACGATATATGTACTCTTCTAATATCATACTTAACTGTCATCTGTACAGATAGGTGGAAGCATGAGTGGCAATCGGCCAACGTGAAAAATACCAATCTCGTTCAAGACCCCACTGGGAGACAGCCTGGCTTCTCATTACCTCGCAAACTCTGGACCGCTATCAATAGGATAAGGTGCTCCCATAGCCGTTGTGTCCACATGATGCATAGATAAATGTCGGCGATGTGTGAATGCGGTGCGGTGCAGAACATCGAACACGTGGTCAAAACATTGATTGGGATCGATGAGGTCCACAGGGCAACGCCTGAGGCCCTAGACTGGCTCGCAGACCTAAATGACCCCCTCTGATCCCCCACCATACGAAAGAAGAACAGTTATCGGTTGGGATGTAGAAAAACTTCGTATTACTAGCTATACTAGCAACATCTATAGAAGGATCTTAAAATTACATGATTAACCTATACACTACAATATCATCATCAGTACGACTCTGTGGACTAGACTTTGGAGAGTGAAAATTTCCCCCTGTGATAGCGTAGCCAACCAATAATAAGAGACGACACCAAAGAATAAAAAATAGGGATTTCAAATCGAAATATATACCTTTTCTTCCTTTGAATTAAGCATAGCATTATCATAAAAAGGAACACGAAATATCATTGTAAATGTAATAAAATTAGTTTTCTGTAAATGTAATACAGGAGTCCCACTCAGGGCGTATCCATAAGGCAGTGTAGGCAACTGCCTAGCGGCCCCGACATACTTAATCCGGCCCTGACAATTTTGCTTGAAACTGAGAAAAATACTAGTCGATATATATTTATAAAAGAGTAAATATTCGGAACTGTAATTGAATTATCTTTACTTTAAGAAATTCTTTGCAAAAAACATGGCACTTAGTAAAAAAAATAATCAAATATTACCCTGTTCTTCTGAGTTTAGCTGGTTATCAAAGCAACAAGGTTCTGTCTATTTTAAAACGACATCCAAAAGGAGGAGGTTATCAATTCGACGGTATTTTTTATTTATTTTTTTTATATATTTTTTTTATGTTTGTTACCTCAGAACTTTTGATTGGGTGAACCGATATTAATGATTATTTTTTTATTAGAAAGCTGATGCTTTCCGTGTGGTCTCATTTTAATTTGGTCCAGTTCTGACAATGGGATGAGTGATGGGATGAGTGATGACTATGAGAAAATAATATTTGACTTAAATTTGCAATAAGTATGTGAGCGACAAATGGACGAATAACTCAATATTACGCCAACAGATTTCGATGATTTTTTTTTTAAAGTAAAACTTCTTTACGCATGCTCGTCACTAAAAATCAAAAAATAAACATCAATTTTAACAAAACAAAAAACGACTTCAAAAATGCACTAAAAAGTAAAAAAATAATTTCGTTCGATTGATTCGCCAAGATCTCCACATCTCACCTATAACTAAATAAATATGTAGCTACCTTGGCTGACACCGACTCCAAAAATAACAATCGTACAAAATTATTTTTTAATAGAATGAAACAAGTACTTTGTTTAAAAACCACTTTATTTTTATTTATATTCGTCGACCGGTTTCGGTTGACCGGATTCGGTTGATAAATTAAGATGAATGCTAATGTTTAATACAGCTTACCTGATTCCCTGATCAATTGTTGGCACATTTATTCACCTCTGGAACTCATTTTTAATGATTTTTAAATAAAAAACACGCACTGCAAAACTTTTGATAACCACCTAAGTAATCGTCAAAGTGAGTGAATAACATGTTAACCATAGAAATCTCAACCAATGTAGATGCTTTGAACTTGCTAACTTTGTAGTTAACACGTTCTTGCCCTTATTTTATCAACTTAATGTCACAGAAACACGTAATTAACATGTTCATCACATTGATTTAAGCATTTTTAGTGCATTTTTGAAGTCGTTTTTTGTTTTGTTAAAATTTTCGTTTATTTAAATGTGATTTTTATTCAAAATGCCATGTGTTTTTTGCGTTTAATGTTCTTAAAACATTTATTAAATTTATAAACAACATGTTCTCCACTTTGACTTTTTCATAAACTTTGTTTTGGTATTTTATCGGAATTCAAACTTTGAACCTCAATATCTCAGCTTCATATAAATCGCAGATAAAATCTTGCTCAGTATATACTTTATCCTAAAAGCGACACAGCGTGAATATTTTCGTAGCTATGTACAATACAAATTGCCAGGTGTTCACAATACCAATCTGATTTCATTTAAAATCACGTACTCTCCGCAGCAATCCATGAAAAACTCGTGTTTTTCATGTTTAAATCTTTTTCAAAGATTTTCCGTTTTTACGGTTCAAAGCGCCGTATTGTTCCGTCCCTTGAGAGTTCACTATCACCTTTGCCGGCTTTCTGTTCAAAAATTCAATTATGAAAGCGCCCGCGCAGCAGCCGATATAATTTATTAACGCCCTCCAGACCAGATCGGTCCTGAAAGGTTTTTGTTTGCCCTGGCTCCCTGGCCATGGCCGGTGTGAACGGGCCCTGGCCGCGACCACAAAGGTCGCTCGCCGGGTCACTGACGAATTAGCACAGGTCAACGACGGTACCTTCGAAATCCGCAATCACAAGTTTTTAAATTGCTTTTTTAATCCTTTGGTGCGTTGATTATGATGCGTGAATAAACGACATCTGCATTTTTTTAAATCTTTGGTGCTGTGATCATGCCGAATTAATTAATGTTGTGTATATTTTATTGAACCTTTTTAGCTTCGATCATCTTAAACGAATGAATGAATATGTTGACACTTGACACTTTTTTGATCCTTTGGTACGTTGATCATGGGAATGGATGAATGAAATGTACACTTTTTAATCCTTTGATGCGTTGATCTTAATGAATAAATGGATGAAATGTCATTTTTTTAATCTTTTGTGTACATTGATCGTTGTGAATGAATGAACGATATGTAAACTTTTTAATTATTTGGTGTGTTAATCGTGATGAATGGATGAATGAAATGTACACTTTTTAATCCTTTTATGCGTTGATCATGATGAATGAATGAATGAAATGTCATTTTTTTAAATCTTTTGCGAGCGTTGATCATGGTGAATGAATGAATGATTTGTACACTTTTTAATCCTTTGGTGCGTTGATCGTGGTGAATTAATTAATGATATGTACACTTTTTAATTCTTTGGTGCGTTTATCATGTTGAATGCATGAATGACGTTTACGTTTTTTTATTCCAAATAAGCTAAGTAATTATTGATGGTCAAAATATGTCTGTTACATCCAGTTTATTTAAATTTTTTTAAACTTATTTATCTGTAAGAATATATATTAACATTGGTTTTATTTGTATGCCTGTCTCACTAGGATATACCTGTGTCGAGACAGGCGTATTATATCAAGTATTGTACGTATTATATTAAAAAAATCAGACTAATTAAGCGATATAACATTCTAATATCAATTAATCCGTTACTAAAACACAACTTAGGGACACGAATCCAACCTCCAAATACCCTATACCACATAGATTTGTTTGTAGGACGTAGAACAATTTGTGAAATATGCACAATGCACATCCGGCAGCAATATTATTATTTCTTAACTGCACGGAGATGCCCGGAACTTTAAGAGTATATCAGTAGCAAATTTTATAACAAGAAACACAGACGGTGGCAATTTATTCCACATATCCGGGCCGCCTCGCAACAGAACGAGCAGCGGAAAGGACTCTGGTGCCAAACTTGGCTTGGCCTGCAGTGCTACTCGTAGCCCTCTGTGTGCGTTATCAGCCTGACTAAACCTTTGATAAGCGAATCAAATTAAATATTTACTTCAAAATTAATAAAAACATAGTGTTAACGACTTGTATTGTTTCTGTAGTGTTTTGAAAAGGTGGTTTTTGTTGATATTAATATATACGTCATTAGGCTTAGAGCTTCTCTCAGGTTCCGACAGATGCTGCCCGGGGTGACAAACACGGGGTAGCACGGGGTAGCCAGATGCAATTCATAGGCAGTTAAGAACTGTCGTGTGACCAGAAGTACAAATATTGGAAACATGTAAACTCAGATTGTGACGAGATCCTATTATTACTTGAAGAACCCCTACACATCAAATAGTGTTTGCCTGTGGATAACGAAACATTCCAATTTCAAAAACCAACATGTAAGCAATGCTTATTCTTCGAGGTTTACTTGTAACTATTCCAACACTGGGCTTAAAAATGTCAATGGATAGGTGGGATTTTCTGTCAACGATATTCTTCTTAAAGAGTGCTAATTTAACGTAACTTTTCAAACCTCACTCTTAGCAAAATCGAGGAAAAAAAGTCAATAATATTTGCATCAACGTATAGGGCACAAGAATTATGCCTCACATCATTACGGCATTTTTTGATATTATGAACTTATCTTTGTGTTTTAGCTTACTTAAAAACTATTTACTTTTACCAAAAAAATGTGTTTTAGCTTAATTAAATATAGTTTACGCTTTTTAGATCAATCTATCTAACCTTATACTTAAAATTCAGACACCTATAATATAAAACATAATAGTAGGTATTCATAAGTAATAATATTGAAGTTATTCGTATTTGGATAGAGATAGGTATTTCTCCTTTCAAATCTAAATAAAGAGACATTATTTTTTTATGTTTTGAACTGGCGTTCGCCTATGACAATTTTTACATTGAAAGACACGCACTTACGAACGAAGTTATTACTTCTTAAAGACTTGTATAATTTTTTTTTAAATCTCCTGGAGGTACCTACTGCATATTTGTGAAACTAACTACATATGAAAAAAAAGTTTGTAGACCCCTGCATTAGGGAAGTCAGTCTGCTACCAAACGAACCAAGAAATCAACGACGAAAGTTTCTCAAAGGAGTCTTTATTGCAATTTAAGCTTTTGAAAAGCACGTTTAAATTTACACATTGCTTTGAAATAAGGTAATTTGGAAAGTTTGATTTTTATTAAAAAGTTTTGTCAACAATTAGAAAATGTAGTCAACGTTCGAGAGTTAAAATAATTCCAATCAGAAATTTGAATTTTTATACGTATTAAGTAATTCATTAAGAGAAGGTAAATAAATTTGTTTTTGATACCTGAGTTACTTTAACCGGTGTTTACTGACATTATTTTAAGTAAAAAAATAAATGGATTTTTTGACGTTATACAAATAATGCCAGGAATCACTGGTCAAGTCCTATAAAACCCTACATAGTTTTTACATTTTAGTTACGTTATAAGAAAAGAATTCAAATTCAAGGCAGTAATATAATTACGTTGGTGTTTCTACTTTATGCATTTGGGTGGAGAGAAAATATTGTTCTTTTTGTACAGGGGTGATGGGGTACTTTTCTGCGTTTGGTTCTTGTTTCGCAAACATGGATGTCGTAGACTTCGAAATTGTGGTTATTGGATGTGATTGCTAGATCTTTCCCACCAGTATTTAATATTTTCTATACTTTATAGGACTCTCAACACAGCATCCCTAAGAGGGCGTCCTGTGTGGAGAGTCCTTTTGTGAAAGGAAGGTGACGAAGTTCTATGAAGAAAAAAGGTTTGAAGGGTTGGTAAGAATTTGGGGATCAGTGCTACCAGGAGTGACAGACGTACAAATCCTTCCCTCCCACTGCGGTGCAAGGCGATGTTCCGAGTGAGCCTTGCTAGAGAGGCCTAAAGGCTCTCCTCAATCATTCTCTCCCGATTCAGTTTGTCACGCAGCTGGTGGGCAGTCACATCCAAAAACCAAAAACCGTACTCCCCTGCTAAGTCACCAAAAGTACCGAACCACTTGGAGTGACTTGTGGCAGAGGTGTTGATTATCCAAAAAATGCTTTTCTCGCCGGAGGCTTTCATCCAATACAGATCTCGACTATATCTACCTAATAGGTTTATTCATTCCTCTACTTAAAAAAACAAATAAGCAAACATAATATATAACGGACCCTTGAGTTTTCTATTTACTAGATCACAAAAAAAAATATTTCTCAAAATTGATTATTTATATAAAAACCTTATTTCACGTGCCAATCACAAATTAGCGTTACTACGTAGCTAATCTAATCAAGAATGGTGTTATAAATAAGATTATTATAAGTATATTGATTTTCAAACTAAGGATAAACGGTAAAACTGCGTCTTTATATTATTACATTTGCTATCGCAATTACTTATATTTGTACGTTCAGTAACAAACTTTTCTGAATGGTTTACGAAAGATCGGTGTGGTGGAAAAGCTCCTTAAATAAGGAAATTCTCCCGTTCAATCGGCTGAACGAATAAAAAGCCAAATCTTTAGATGTTAAAACAAATCCCAAACCTACTGACAATGAATAAACTTCGGTCGTATCTATCGTTATCAACTTTTATTACGTTAGTTCGTAAAATATTGACGATTCTGTAGAATTTATTGTCTTGATTCTTTTTATGCTGCCAGATTGGGGGTTTAAGTGTTAAAATAACAAACAAGAAGATAATTATTCTTGCTAGATAAGATTAAATGTAACCGTATCTTATCCTGTAGGGGAGAAGATAAAATTCTAAGATTTTCTTATGTTTTATAACCGTTCTACGCAAATCACGTTTACAAATGATTTTGTTCAACATACGTAAAAAAATTATGACCTTCATCGTAAAGCTTGTCGAGTTGACGGCCTCCATAGTACCTACTAGTAATCCGAAGTTCGCGGATTCAAATCTATACAAGAAATATAATAAATGTAAAAAAAAAATTCTTTACATTCGCTCGAAACATTAGCATTGAGAAAATTAATTCCCATCATGGCCTATGTCATATTTGAAATGCTGAGTGAAGGGTATTTTTAGGAAAGAAAGTAGATGAAGTTCTGGCATGGGTAGGAATCATGGGGTTAGTCTGTCCAGGAGTGACTGATGAATGAATCGATCCCTCCCACTGTGGTGCAAGGAGATGTTCCGAGAGAGTATGGCTGGAGAAGTCAAAGGGACTTTCTCAACCATTCTCTCCCGATCTGGCCTGCCATGCAGCTGGTGGGAAGAAGCATCCGCCGCCATGACCCGGATAAACCTAAAACCTCACCCCATAAACCCGGGCACCCCTGTCAAATAACCAAACGTAGTGAACCACTTGGGGTGACTTATGGCAGAGGTGTTGGTTATCCAATAATTGTTTCCCGGGACGGCGGTACCCATACCCGCCTCCCAAATTTACTACATAAAAGATGTTAAAAGTTTATAACTAAATAAAATATACTTGTCGATTAACTTGTGTTATTTCTCAAATATTAATACAGCTGGAAAGGCAGACTGACCAACAAGCCATTTTTTTTTAGTTGTTTGGTTTGTTAGTCATTTTGCCTATCCACCATCGATATGCAGTATATTTGCGATGTGTTCCAGAATAGAAGATACTCTCAGTATAATACACATTTGTGTATTATACTGAGTATTGCCTGAAATGGCTTTAGCCGTGTTTGGTGACCAGATCTGAATAGCCAGGTACTTTCCCACCTTCCTATTCCCTATCTCTTTCCCGTTCCCACTATCTTCAGCCTCACAGCCTCATAGCCATAGTCTCACTGGAGACAGGAACAGTTAGGACAAAGAAAAAGCAGTAAGATTCTCGGCTGACAAAATTTTATTTCAAAGTAATGCATTTGCACCGAGTTTCTCCGTTAACAGCCTTTGACTATGTTTAGTGACATGGATTTGACTGAATAGTCATGTAGGTAGAGGTACTCCTTCCGTTTCTCCTTCTCTTCCTCACTTCCTTCTGTGACATGTTTCTCAAAATGAGCCATTACATAGTTAAAATAGTTTCTGGCATTTGGAACTCTTGGGCAGAACATAAACATAAATAATGTAAAAAAAAAATTAATTATAAGAAAATCTTTTTCCCGAGCTCTGATAAATTATCAAATTATCTTAACAAGATAACTTCTTATAGATTTTTTTTCTCAGACGTAGAACTTTACTTTTTCCCTCGTAAATCCTACAAAATTTAGAAATTATTGTTCAGAAACTTGAATTAGAAGCTCTCCTTTAAATTTCTATCCGTAATATATAGTAGGTACATATTTGGAAGACAGTTACTAAATTTCTCTTTAAAATCCTACCTTCCTTTTAAAAATATACAACTTCGCGTTAACTTCGCCAAAAAAAATCCGAAATAAAATGTTTCCTAGATTGAGAGATAAAGTTTCGAAGCAAATTCAGATTTGCTTACACGAGATCGTATACAAAACTAACCCCAACTCTCGGCGGTATTATGTCATACAGCGCCGCAAACTCAGGTAAAATATATATTTTATAATAAAAGACGTTTCAGGTGAAGGAAATATTCGTAGAGAAACTGTCAATGCAAAAAAAACTTTCGGGAAAATACGGTTGGCTTTAGTAATCCTAGTACATATAACGGTTATAATTTATTGTTGATAGTTCATTTCAGTGTTCGTTTTTCATTTCAGCGTTCATAATTCATTTCGGCGTTCCAGATTCAAATCAGTGTTTATTTTTCATTTAAGTGTTTATCATTCATATCAGTGTTCACAATTCATATCAGTGTTCACAATTCATATCAGTGTTCACAATTCATTTCAGTTTTCATAGTTCATACTTCAGTGTTTATAGTTCATTTCAGTGTTCATAATTCATATCAGTGTTCATAGTTCATTTCGATGATCATATGTAGTAGTAAATTTAAGTGTTCATAGTCCATTTCAGTATTCATAGTTCATATCAGTCATCATAGTTCATATCAGTGTTCATAATTGATCACCGGTCAGTGCCTGTGTTGGAATCGCGTTTGGGTCCCACTCGGGCGTCGCTAACTCCTCCATCACAACACAAGCAACTTTTTCCACTTACTGTGGTGGTAGTAAGAGATTTTAAAATATTGTCAGGTTATTCGTGACCCAGGAATATTTATCTTTCTTTAAGAACCATAAAATGCATAAATAGCCGTGTTCATAGTTAATTTGAGTATTCATAGGTCATTTCAGTATTCATAGTTTATTTCACTATTAATATTAACATGCAATATAAACGTGTACGGTAGAAGTCGGGGACGACAAAAAGGAAGACAAGCACGATCAAGTGAAATTAAAACTTGTGTCGAGTAAAAACAGAAGAGTATATATGATACGATGTATGAATGTGACTGAAGCGAAGAGTGTGTGCCAAAACCGAGTTGTTCGGTGGTCCATCCTCATTGCCTAGCCCTGCGGGGAAACAGAAACGTGCTTGTTAGTTGTTAGTAATTCATATTATCAAAACAACATAGTCAAGTATTGCAAATAATTCAAACTGACAAAATGTATTTTACCATCCTATTCGAAATGTTTCGAATGTAAAATGCCTCTGCATCCTCAGTGTTTTAAAACTCTTTTATTTTAAAAAAGTAGTACTTCCCCATGTTCTTTCCCTACACTTCAAATACCCACCTAAAGAATACCATTTTATTGTAGAAAAGCTTCCTGACAATGCGCGGAGAATTTCTAGAAGAAAGCTACTGAAAAAGGTTCGCTTTGAAAGCATCGGACAAAAAACCACCCCGAGCCCCTACAAAGAAATCTTCAGCAATTATTCATTACTACCTCTACCTTTCTAAACAATGGAAGGAAAAGTATCTTTGGCGGTAAACGAAGTAATTGAGAAAGTTTATTCAGATGTATCTTACTTTGAATAGTAAAATACGAGTATTATAGGTAGCAGCGGAGATATGTTTTGTTCTATGCAAATTTTCCTTTATAATAGTAATAGGAAGAGTTTATAGACATACATTTAAATACGATTTACTAATAGAGTAACTAGACACATGAGACTAACCCATTCCAAATTCAGTGTTTGAAATATCCGTTTATTTCGTTTGACGTCAAAACCAATAGTTGAAATATCTGTTTATTTCGTATTTCAAAGGAAATTACTAACAAACCTCATCTATTATAAAGTTTGGTTTAAAACTTTAATTAATTTAGGAACGGGCCGTTTTTCAGAAATTATCGGAAAATATTTTATTTTATTGAAAATGCACACGTTATTCATATATAATTTTTAAGTATTTTTTTTTGGGAAATTTTTATTTATTTATTTAATAACTCCCTTTTAGGGGTTTTTACATGTGAATAGTAATACCACATTATACGTAGTTGATATTTAAATAAAGTTAATAATTATTCATAATGCTTACATATTTAATCTCTGCATTATGTCATCAACGTTTCCACAGTGTTGGAAACTAACGAGGGTCAGCCCTATTCACAAAGCCGATGAAAAGACTGATGTCAGAAATTATAGACCAGTTGCAGTACTGTCAACAATTCCAATTTTTTTTAAAATGAACGCCTTTCTTAAGAGAAAATCAACATGGCTTCTTACCGAGGAAATCAACGGTAACCAACTTACTCTCTTTTCTCGACGGATAGCAAAATGCCTAGACTGTAATCATTAGACGAACGTAATCTACACGGATTTCGCAAAGACATTTGACCGAGGAGTAATAATAATAATAATAATTGGACAATTTGTAGAGCGCCGTTTTTGTGAAAAATCACCTCAAGGGCGCTTTACAATTCATTATGAATTCCTAGGTTCTATTTAATTTTATTATTTACAGAAAGATACAAAAACATACTTACCTGCAGGTCACTTCCGAAAAACACACTTTATTAGAAAGTTTATGCTTGGGAAAGGTACGACTTTGTGGAATTGATTCCATATGTAATCGCCTGTCAAATTTGTGTGATTGTTTATGGCTTGCAATTGCTTTTTCTACTAGTTTAAAACATGAAATGCTGCAAGTATACATGATTATTTATTTTGACAACCTCCGTAGTCCAGTGGCTAAGACTCTTGACTCACAATCCGGAGGTCGCGGGTTCGAACCCGGCGTGCGCAAATAAATTTTATTTGATTAATTAGTGTTATTTCACAATTAGTTCATTTAAAATAATATATAGTATATTTGCGGCACGTTCCAGAGTGGAAGATACTATCAGTATCGCCCTGGTGTAAGACCACCATTCAGAATTGAAACGTTGCTTGAAAATGGCTTTAGCCATGTTTGGTGACCAGATCTGAATAGCCAGGTACTTCCCAACCTTCCTCTTCCCCACCTCCTTACCCTCCCCACTACCTTTCAGCCTCACAACATACCCCAATTGGGGATGCCATAGTCTCACTGGCTCCAGACGGGAGCAGTTGAGATTCTTGTGCGGTATTCACTGTAAAAAAAAAAAAAAAAATCACTTAATGTACATTTAAAGTTGTTTAGCGTGGATTTGCGAAGTTTGGGCAAACTAAGCAATTCATGCGTATGTATTTAGATTAACACGAAACTTGGCAAATGTCAAATCCATGATATGGAACTTTAAACGTATATTAAATGAATAAATAATCATTTATACTTACAGCATTTCATGTTCCAAACCAGTAGCAAAAGCAATTGACACACAAATTTGACAGACGATTACGTATGGAATCGATTCCGTATCAACAAAAGATACAGCATCGCTCTTCTGACTTTTGGATCATGAAACACACCCACATGGCATTTTTACGAATTTTATTCTATGGCAAGTTTTTGGCAAGCAAAAATAGGCTTAGTTGTTTGAACCTCTGTGATATAAACAGCTTAACCGTGATACTTACACTAAGGCCTTCTTTAGTTTCTTTTCCTAAAGGTGTGAAATAATAGTAACCAGTCAAAAGAGAACATAATGAAATAATATGTTAGGTTAGTTTTTGCCCATTACTTTTCATGATTTTATTTCACTGTTCAATAATGTTCGATCACGATGTTCTATTAAGAAAGATTCACAAAATAGATTTTAATCAGCCCCTACTGATATTTTTTGCGTAATATTTAAAAGATGGAAGCCAGTATGTAAATGTAAATGGATACGACTCCCATAAGTTCGTAGCTCTGTCAGGAATTCCCCAAGGATCGAATCTTCGTCTCATGTTATTCCTTATTCTGATAGATGACATTCAGGACTGCATACGTCATAGCTCATGTCTCCTATTCGCGGATGACATGAAACTGATGATGGAAATCGAATCAGATGACGATTATTCCAAACTGCAGGCTGACCTAGATTCAATCATGAAATGGTCGTTAGATAATAAACTTAATTTCAATACAAAAAAATGCGTCGTTATGACTTATAGTCGTTCACAAAATCCGTTATTCTACCAGTATAGAATGAATGGAGAAGTACTAACACGCGTAAATATCATCAAGGATCTTGGGGTGATCTTTGATCCCAGGCTGACATTTTCAAATCATACAGTGCAGCTTACTTCGGCTTGCTCCAAAATTCTTTGTTTTGTAATAAGAACTTGCAAACAATTCAATAACATAGAAGCAATGACCACCATGTTCAACGGAGTAGTAGAAGCAAGCTGGAGTACGCTAGTACTGTCTGGATACCTTATCAACATAAATACATAAATATGATTGAACAAATTAAAAAAAAAATTCCTGATGCGATCATACGGAATATATTATCCGAAATTCATAAAGGAGACAAATTATCAAAACCTGGAGACCAGGCGTAGTGCCGGACTCATGGTATTTGAATTAAAGTTACTAAAAAACCTTGTAGATTATCCATATCTCCTGTCATGCTATGTCTTATTCGCTCCTGATAAATCCTGCCGAACTCGTGGCCACGCCCTATTCTACATACCACAGGGTCGGACAGATGTCATGGCTCAACATAGCATGACAAGAAGTATGACATTGCTTAATGCTCTACCAGCAGATATAGATGTGTTTAATATCACTATACCATGTTTAAAAAAAATATTTACATGTATTGTTAATTGTAAGAAAATTGTACCATAATTGGACTTATCTGTCTGTCGTACAAAAAAAAATTATATATATAACTGAACTGCCTCAGTAACTATATCTTGTATTTGTTTATTGAAAATTTTAAAATGACCACTGACTCAGTAGAATCATATTCCTTCATTAGTATTCCCGGCAGAGTTGAATACATATGGTAGTATTTCTGCATTGAAATAAATCCCAACTTCTAGTATTACGTTGTGGAATGTCAAAGCTCATGAATGCAAGCAATTCTGGGCTATCAAATGCATCAAGTTGGTGAAATTCCTTCTGTCTGATAAATTTAGCATTTTCATTTCATTTAAATGAGTATTGTAGTAACAAATTTTCTGGAATACTCATTATGAAACATTGAAAACGTAAGAATTTATTTTGTTTTCTTTCAATAGTTATATATGTAAAAGAATATTATAATATTGAAAAGTATATCGGTCACCAAAAAGGTTACCATTGTACCATACTTCCTAGAATTCTGAATACAATGTTAACAACGTTCTTAAACTGCAAAAAACTCTCTAAACATAAGCTGTATAGGTATATCGTCATAGATATTACACTTTTTTTCCTTTTTGAAATTCATAGGTCAGCGAAATTAATTATGAAATTTGTTCGACTTCTTAAGTAAGATTTGTTGGTCTACACCACGGACGTACATGGTCTACACAATTATATTCAATTGTAGAATTCACAGATATTTTAAAACACTTTGAAATGTTAAAATAAGCTTTTAAAAATTTAATTTCAAATAAAAATGTATCCTTACTCGGATACGACGTAAAGCCATATTGTGGAGGGTTTTTTGCTATGATGAAACTTCAATTTAGTAAAATAACATTGTTATTGTATTATAAATATAGGATGTAAAGGGACGTACTTGACTCACCTTAACCAGTGATTCCTGACATTATTTTGAATAAAAAAATGTAAATGTTTCCGGTGACTTTATTGATATTTTTTTTCTACAAAAACATAAAAAATTGTAGGTGTTGGAAAGTTGGAGGTTACGGGGCTGTGTTCCAAGTAACGACATGCGGAAGAATTTTTTTTTGTTTGATTCTGAAGAGAAAAAAATTGACCGGAGACTAAAATTTCATTTACATGTTTTAGTCCAAATAATGTCAGGAATCATTGGTTAAAGTAAGTCAAGTACGTCCCTTAACAGACACAAAAACAAAAATGTCGATAATTATTTGTCTTTAAAGAAAGTGATTTCATTTTTTTTTAATTGTTGAATAGTAAAAAATCGTTTTGAAACTAGAGCAAAGCCGGGTAGTAATTGCGATTTAAAAATATAAATAATAATTGTTCATCCGAAATTACGCTACAGTAAATCAGTAATTTATTACAAATAATATGGTGTTCCCGGAAATGATGAGCGTGGATGAGTGATTATAATACCCCATCAATATATTCTCTAGAGATTGACATCAAATAATGTGTAATAATTGCATATTAATCCGACAATATTAACAATGCATATTTCAATTAGTCAAATAAACAGCAAATGGATTAATACTCCAAATAACAGACCGGGGTGCAAACTACCAAATCGTGTTATACGAAAACCAAAGCAAACAGTAAGTCACCACAGTATATTTAAGCCAAACAGGAAGCAGGGTCGTATTTAATTAAATTTTAATTGATTGTTGCGCATCGTTGACTTTTTTTACATAATCAAGTACATATTATGAGCGATGGAAATAATGAAATGTAAATATTTTATTTTGTGTGTTTTGGACAAACCGGTAATTAACAGGCTTAACCCTATCAAATGACGTGGAATATGAGTGAGTTTTTGTTTACTACAATATTATACTATTATTCATGTTCAGCATATTATAACAAATGCATTTTTATTTTTTAGTTTATAATTTTTTGAATACATACCTAAAAAGAATTTTTAACGTAGAAAACTGTGTAATATGACATACAACAAAACATTTGTTGAATAACACGTGCATCTAAAATATTGACTACTGATAAACACATATGAACAAATCACTAAACTAAACAAGCTGTCACGCCATTTTCCGCGGTGTAATTGGCTGGGTAGAAAGAATGCAGTAAATCTCTCCAGAATAAGAAATGTATAATGGCGTACTTTAAAACAACTGAATTGCTAATCAAACAATAGTACCTAATGTTTTGGGTGGCAATGCTGAAATCATTATGCCGGAATAAAAAAATAAATAAAATATCAAAATAAAATATCGGAATAAATCATTATATGAATATTTTTGTATTCGTCAACGCGTCGCGTTATAATTTAATTAATCGTTAATTGCTTGTTATTTGTATATTTATTATTTTAGATTTCATTTTTTTCCTGGTTATAGTTAATATGTGTATTTGTGGGCTTGTAAATATTATCTTTTATTTGAAACGAGTTCCGGGCATGCGGTGCAATGTCACTTAAATAAAGAAATTGTTTCTCCATGTGTGTCCTTTCCCATTCGTCCCCGTTCCCCTCCCGCATTTCCCTTCCACTTTCCACGCATTCCCCCTCCCCTCTCCGTCACACCACCTCCCACGATCTCCCGCCCCTTCTTCATTCACCATTCCTATTCTGTCACTGAACTATATGAAACACACACATTATGAAAACAAGTCGAGTGCCACTTACAGCCATTTTTTTCGTAACTCCGGGGGTGTGCGCCCAACAACTTACGGTTACATCGGATGAAGAGTAAACGAAATAATTTCATAACGCCAGAGCTACCACTATACATATAGAAATCATCGCGGGCACGTGCACATCAAATCACCAAAGATTCATAAAATCAGGAACGCATAAGGGACAAACTGAGATAGATTCATTAAAAAAATTTTGATTGAAGAAACGAGTGATGAGGCTTTGAAACTCAAAACAATTTACTATGCACTATGTCAATCTCTAATCGAGTATGGTATCAAAGCCTGGGGAGGAGCAAACGCTGCCGCCATTGATCCGATCTCTAAAGCCCAGAAACTAATTATAAAAATTATTCTAAAACTACCGATCACAAGCAGTTCGGATGAAATCTTTAGGAGAATCGGTGTTTTGGACATTAGGCAAATTTATGCAAAAAATATCCTAACTTATCTTTTCAAACATAGAACTATTTTTAACAATATCCAAACTGTTCGTGATACGAGAACCAAAGGGCAAAATCTCTTACTTATCCCTTTCACCAAAACAACGTTTGGTCAAAGAAACTTCAGGTAGTACTTTGCAACCAAACTTTATAACACACTTCCACTGACATAATTCCAGTGACATACAGCACACTAATTATGTAAAATACAAATCAGATACCAAGTCTTGGATCACTAGCAAAGACAAATCATATATTAACAATATTTTTAGAACCTCCTAATGCCTGCTAACCCGTTGGTACGATGCCGATTGTCCTTTTACTTTTACTTTAAATGTAAATAACATTGTTTTTGTTATCCTTATTTTTGTGTTAAACTACTTATGCTAAAATTCGCCTGCTCTCAACACAGGAATTCCTTGTGAGACAGGCACAGCACAATCACCTATGTAACTTGATAAATAAAGATCATAGTAATAAAAATATACAAATATTTTTTGAATCTAAAGCTAAAAAATCACTAGTGCACTTTTCCAGTTGTTACCAGTGTATTTTTTTTCTTTTGGGGGCTCATTGAATTTTTTTGTTTTTTTAATCATTTTGAGAAGCACTACGTGACCTATCTACAACATGTATGGAAGTTTTGAGAAATTATTGAGATAGAAAATAAGTATATAACATGATAATTTTTCGTAACGAGAAAAGTGCAATCATAATTTGGATTTTATTGGTTGTGATATATTTGATATGTGCAAGAATCGAACCCGTTACCCCTCGACATTAACAAATCAACAATATACTAACATTATCATGTTTTTTTATTTTTATTTATTTAACCGACTATCTACTACACTATAAATATAAAGAGGTAAGATTTGTTTGTTTGTTTGTTTGCATTGAATAGGCTCCGAAACCACTGAACCGATTTGAAAAATTCTTTCGCTGTTGAGAAGCTACACTATCTCTGGGTAACATAGGCTATATTATATTTTCCAAAAAAATAGGCATCTTTTCAAACTTCAATAATGTAACCCAAGGTGTAAAAAAATTACCTAAAATATTCTTTACATCGGGTGCGCTGCGAAAACTATTGATGATAGAATAAAATAATGTACTACGACTTTGTATAACACATTATTGTTTACAAAAAAGGTATGGACAGCATACGTCTAACTAGTATGGTTATGCCACAATAAGTATTATTTTATTTAAAAAAATTTATTAAAATTTCGCCGCTTGAAAAGGCTCTTTATTTGTATTCTGGTTTAATCCTTATCAAAATAAATTACTTCATATTTAAGAAAGCCTCGATACCTTTGTTTAACTTTTTGAATTTTTCAATTCGGATATTTAATTAGAAAGATATCACGAGTTTAAAAATATTAGTATTAGAAAAAAGTTTCGGCTACGAGCCGGGCGGGAGAGGAGTCAAGAAATGAAGTACCAGGGGGGTTGGCGGGATGGTGGAGCGGGAGAGCGGTGGCGGGGAAGGTGGAAGTGGAACGCTGGAGGGGAACGCACGGGAAAGGACATGCAAGGAGTAACATTTTATTTATTTGAATATGGCATTGCAACGCATGCCGGGAAACAGCTAGTATAAAATAAATTCATAAGTATACAAAATATAATGGTTACGTAAGGTAAAAGATATTGTATTTCTTAGTCCTCCTCACTAGGGGTTTCTGTGCCGAGGTGGACTAAAATTGTTTAATTATAGTTGTGTCTTCTATGTCGTTTTAAGTGTCTTCATGAGGGTGTTTTCGTTGACCTCTTTCAGCCATGTTTTTATTCTTAATTTGTTGCCACTCATTAAATTTTTTTATTAGTTTTATGTCTTGGGGAAGAATATTATGTAGTTTAGTTGCAAAATAAGTGTAGTTTCTTTGTCCGAATGTGGTTTTATAAATAGGAATGTTTTTTATGTCATTTTTGTTCGATCTAGTGTGATGGATACGCGGTCTAGTAGAGGATTTAGTATTTTTGAATAGCTTCGATAATATATTTTTGGCATATATTTGTTGTACATTTGGTACAAAAAGCTATTGAAAATTTCAATCGAAATCTAATCTAATAGGTACTTACAGTATGTTCTTTATGTTTCCTTTTTGAATTGTATTCAGGTTGTGTATGTACTTATGTGTAATCCCCATCCTGTAATTCCATATTCAATTCGAGAATGACATACCTAATGCGAAGGAAACTTTTTTAAAATCCTTTTTATTTAACACATTTCTTAGATTTTTAAATAAATATATAAGGCTTGTTAGTTTTTCAGTAATACCTTTCATATGTAGGTCCCAAAATAGAATAGAATTTACATACATTCACTTTAGCTCCCCCAAAAACGAAAGCACATTCATAAAATAAGGTTAAGATAAAAATTACAGCTACAAATTTTCAATCTAATACTAAGACATTCGTGGTTTTCAATTTAGAATTTTTCACACTCTTTTCATCGAGATTCGTTTTGTAAAGAAACGCCATCTACGTTTCGCGCTAAAATTTTTCTCCACTGTATTCGTAATCGGAATTGTGTCATTTATTTTTCACGCCAACGCGCGATTTAGATTCGAAATGTGTTTGGGCCCTTGATCTGAAAATCTTGCCCGCAATCATACTTATATTATAACTTTATAACTAAACGCGAAACACCCAGCCTTGTAATTTAGTTAGATGGGCGTTAATTTTATTATGTACAGCATGTCAGTTTAGTATATTATTGACTCAAACCGTCTCGCCATATCCTTATTCCCATATTGGACCTTTGTCTTCCAAACAAACAATATATTCAAACTCCTTCCAGTCCCACCGGTATCAAAAATATCCAGCATTACTCCAAACACACACAGATCTCAGTAACAGTACATACTCGGAAATAAATACTAGTTTACACACGGGAGGAATAACGGCTCAACTGTTACCTACAACAGCATCTAGGGTAAGGCGGTTATGGGTACCTCCACCCCAGGAACCATTTAATGGATAACCAACACCCCTGCCAATGATCATACCAAGTGTTTCGCTACCTTTTGTGGCTTAGCAAGGGTGATCGGGTTCGTGGGTGTCTAGGTCTTGGCGGCGAGTGTGTTTGCCCATCTACTGCTTGACGGGCCGGTTTGTGGGAGGCTGCTTGAAGAAGACCTAACCTTCACATCTCAGGCCAGACTCTTCGATCCATCAAACATTCCTCAATGCAACACAACACTAAACAAAATACATTCATTCACCGCGATTCACTCATCTTTAACATTTCATACAGCGAATTCGACTTATTTAACACAATACTTAACATTTTAAAACCTAAAATAAATAAATAACATTTACACATACATACTACTATTTACACAGAATAGATCCATCCCTTTCCCTTCCCTTCCACCATCCCATCTACATAACCTAATTTAACTATTTTTCTTTATACCTACTCACTAAATAATTTAATAAACATCAGTGAAAACCTGTTACTGGTTAAATATTAACACATATTTCATCAAACATTTTTAATTATTGTCACTGTTGGTTTTCCAAAATAAAATACCCTTTGCCTTCCCAAAATTTCCCTCTCCTTCCTTTCCTAAAAATACACTTCACACAGCATCCCCAAAGATGACATAGGTCCTGAGGGATTTTTTTTTTCATTACAGCCTCCTGTGTGGAGCTTATGTAAAAAAAAGCCAACCTGAATACCAGCATTTTTTTAACACTCTAATATAAGGTTTAAACACAAATTCAAATCATTATTTACCTCCTTTAAGTATCTTTCGCAATTAAAAAATTATCAATTTAGAGCCATTTCACTTCTCAGATTACAAAACGAAGGTCCCAGAATCAAACCCTCTTGTTGAGCCCGCAAAAGGGGCAGGAATTAGATTTCTCTGTGAATTACTTCGTGGTCCTTCCGCCGAATCCCTTGTAACCTCTCTTTCAGTTATACGAGCCGTTTATGAGACAGAGGAAGATGTAATAACGGGTCTATCGGTGGTATGCCTTTACAGAGATAGGGATGCTGCGGTCCCTGTTTCCATCTTAAGAGAAAACCGAATACCAAAGCACCCTTGGGAGTCCCAAGGCAATAGACAATGGAGTGTACTCAACCTCTCGTTTAATTATTTAAGAGTGGCTAGGTGAAGAAAACAAGTTAAATCATTGTATTCAGTTTGATCTGAGGGAAAATGAATAGATACAAACCTTTTTGGCTCTGTTTTTCAACTTCATATCATTTTTTGATAATATGTATTTGTATTCTATCCAGCTATGTCCGATACTACACTGGGGTGTGTAGTAAAATTGATGTTAATTAAATCCATTTCCGATTCAAAAAATCAATCCCACTGTAATATATTTCCATTATTTTTATCTCTAACTAGCTGGTTCCCAGCATGCGTTGCAATGGCATATTCAAAGAAATAAATTGTTTCTCCCTGCATGTCCTTTCCCGTGCGTCCCTGTTCCCCTCCCGCATCCTCTTCCCCTCCCGCGTTCCCCTTCCCCTTCCACCTTCCCCGCCTACCCTCTGCCCTCTCCCGCATCCCGCCAATCAACTTAAACAGCTCCTTTGCCACCTTTTAAAAAATATTTATTCAAATATTCATTTTTTATGTATTACAAATATTCATTTTTGTTTATTATAAGAACAATCAATCTAATTTGGTACCTAACATAGATGCATATTCAAAGCATCTGTAATTTAAAAAAAAAACATAGACAATTCTTTTATTAGAAAAAAAAAAGCTGCTTGCTAAATTCACAATTATCAAACGCACGAACTAGCAAACGTGCGAAGATAAAATAGGCGCTAAGTTTTCTGAAATTATCAAATTTTCTGCGCAATTTTCTCATTTTTTTCCGTTTGGACCTTCTACAAGGTATTAGAAAACTTAAAAAAATAAATAAAATATTTAAAGTCGTTCTGAAGTTATGGCGTAACCAAGGGAAACAACGATTCATTTTTATATGTATTTAGATTTTACCAGCGAAAAATATGGAACTAAAATAATGCATGCTTTATTTTTACAGAGCATTATGAAAACGACGTTGCAAGCTAACACTAGTTTTTTTTTAAACTTTTCGTTGAAATTGCAGACAAGCTATATACTGTATATTTATATGTACTATAAAGACACGTTAATATTGTCGTTTTTAATGGCATTTTACGAAGCGAAGATGAACATAATTATAAATTTTTCTATATTAAACAAAATTATCAACTTTTTAATTTTCAATTTTTTTTGTATATTACTGAATTATCTTACGTAAAAGCAAATAACGCTAACTAAACGTAAGCCAACAGAAAAAACTTCTCTCACAGATAACTAATACACAAATGCAGCTTAACCCAGCCAACAAGCTCTCATTCTTTTTTTTGTATTTCTTGGGCACTAACTATGTAACAATTTCTATACATTTTGTTTTGAAGAGTTTTAATTTTCAATGTGCATTTCTTACTTAAATTTTAAATTTTCTGCGACCGGTTTCGACACATCCGTGTCATTCACGAGCAAACTTAAAACTAACTTAAAAATTCTATACAAGTCTTAAATTTTAAAACTAGATTCAGGGAACATGAACGTTGTTTACGAAATAATAACTACTCCGAGTTTGCTAACCATCTATAGAGTCAGGTCATAGCTTTAAGAAAGAGAACACCAAGTTTAAACATTGCAATATAAATTCATATTTTAATTTGTGCGCTTTATAAACTTTAGAAATTAACAAAAAAATTAAATCTAAAATTAATTTCGTTAATAAAATAATAGCCCCATGTAAATCACCTTTACACCTTTCTCCCACTCCTCCGAAATCTCCCCTCCCACCTAATTAATATTTGTACTTGTATAGAATTTTTAAGTTATTTTTAAGTTTGCTCGTGAATGATACGGATATGTCGAAACCGGTCGCAGAAAATTTAAAATTTAAGTAACAAATGTACATTGAAAATTAAAACTCTTCAAAACAAAAAGCTCTCATACTACAAAAAGGATTATGGTTACGTTAACAAATATTTTGTGATTTCAAGTTTAAGTAGAATACCAGAGAATCTATCGCAACTATCTTGGTGAGGTGTTTCGTCACTGCTGCTTAATATAATCTCCGATTCATTCGGTGAAGCTGCAACGGAGAAATAAGGATTTAGGTCTATGGTTCGGTTGTGCAAAATCTTTATCCGCCATTATTGTGGCTATGATTAATTATTAAAACGTTATCTTTAAAAATTAATTTTACAATTGTTTAAGGTTTTTCTCTCTAACTTTGCGGTTAAAATCATTAGTAACTTTTGGGTAAGAGCTCTGAATCCGGTTCTTTGTTCAAATATGAACTTGGTAAAAGATAATGCATTCCTAGAAAATAGGCACATGGATTATTAAGGAATTAGGTCTAAAATATTAATATCGTTCCTTCTAATCTCGCCTAGACATATGTGAAATAATGTGAAACCATTAAATTTTGCATAACGTACCCATAAACAGACAAAAAACACACATTTTAAAAAGTATTTGTATAAACATTACAGTTGTGTTTACCATAATTAATCTTATAAAACTGTCTGTAGAGGGGTGCCTACAAACGTTCACCGTTTGTCCCTTCTTTCGACTATTGGCATTTGGTGCGTAAGAAAGAGGGGCAGCATTATTTGCTTAAGAACAAAATCAAAACAATCAGCGCATTGACATTTGACGTTTTTAAATTTTTGGAATTCACTCAATACTCAATATTATTATACCTTTCACAATATTCCTGCAGCTCCTTCAAAATATGAGAATTCGTTCCATACACAATATACGAGGAAAAGAATTTTCTTCGTAATTTATTTTTTCGTAAATTTTTCCGATGTTTTAATAGCTATTCTGCTATTCGAGGCGGAGACAAATCCAACAAATCAAAGATCATAAAAATCGTTCTTGGGTTATAAATGGTGTAACTCACCCGATATATATATATATAATTTAATGTATGCAAAAGTTTTGCTGTAAGAAATTGCCACCACATATTAAGCTTTAAGTCCGCCACACCTATGAATGCGCATACACATAAATTTTAATAAAATACAATATTAGCCACAAAAAGAAAATTTCAAGTTTTCCCGTAAATAGTACCACCACCCCTAAACTATGGTGAACAGAGGTGTTGTAACAGTATAAAAACTTTCCTAAAATGTAGGAAAATGAAAAGGTACGCTGTGGAGGCACTTATTTTATACAAAGCCCAACAGAAAACTCGAGACACAAACACAAACGTAAACCGTGGGACTACGAAAACTGTTAATTTAAACATGACTATACGATGCAAAGAGCCAGTAAAGACATAGGTTTATGTCGTCAGTACTAAAAAAATATAGAAAAAACTATTCCCCTTGCTTTAAAGCATGTCATTATATATTAGGGTGTATCGATTTTTAACTTTTTTTTTGTTTTCAAATTCCAAGTTGAAAAAAAGTTGCTACTAGGTACCACAACTTACCACAAAAAGTTTTGGATTTAAAAAAAAATGTTTATGTCTCCCGCACAAGGCCTAAAGTTTTAATTTTTTTCAAAAAATACCAATTTTTTAAAAAATTAAAAAAAATAAAATCGTATCTTTTATGTTTATTCCAAGTTAAAAAACAGTAATACCAGGGCATAAAAATAAGTAAGAAACGATTTTTTTTTATAAAAAATGGATTTTAGGTCTCCCGCACAAGCCTTAAAGTTTGTTAATTTTTATGAAATTTTGTAATTTTGTCTACATGAACCATGTTTTTTTTAAAGTTTAAATCACCGGAATTAATTGTACTTTTCTTACAGAAGGCATAAAATGAGACAGTATATGTATATATATACATAATTCATACATACATATAGTAAAAATATATACCACATATACATATGCTATATATATAATACGTTTTATACCTGAAAAAAGATAGTTGGACGGTGTAAATTATATGAGAAAGGTGTTGAAAGAAACTAATGTTATTTGCTATTACTGTTGTTTATTACAAAAGTATAAAAGGTTATAACATGTCATAAAATGTAGTATAATAACTAAGTACAAAATGTTGCTGATTACTTTCCATACGACATGAGTGGCAGTGTTTTTGTTCTACTGCAAATTTACTGACTTGTTTAAGTATTCGTCCTTTCATCTTGGCTTCAAAACCTTAAATCAAAGTTATGTATAGTATTTACATAGGCCTAAAGATTTTTACAAAATTTTATAAATATTATTACAGTTCCCAAATGAAATTTCAATTTAATATTGAAGAAAATATGATAAAGACGTTATTTAGAAACATTATAACTACAATATAGTCGAAAAACACTTACTTAAATTCTAATCCTAGGCAGAGGTTTTGTACTGGCTCTTGGTCTCGAACGTAGGTAGCTCTTTACGGTCTTCCAGTCTGGCACGGATAAAACCATCTCTTTCGATCAGCCCACATACTCGCTTCGAAGCTTCTGTGACTTCCTTGACAATTCGTTCCACCGCTTGAGTGTGAGAAGGAATTCTAAATTCAACCCTTCCACTTTTGCCAGTTTCCACAATCGACTCCAAGTCTTCTAGGCTCATATCAGTAACAAGAGGGGGTTCGGTTACTGAAGTGGATTGCCAGTCAATTATATCTCTATAGTCTTCGGCATCAAAATTGATCTGAGGGGGTTTAAATACCCTTACCCCTTTCCTTTCGGTTGTGCGAGCTTTCTGGATTCTCTTATAAGCCAAGGCTCTGAAATGACTGAATTACTTGGAAGATGGGCTAAGAAAAGTCGTCCATGCAACGTTACAGAGAAATGCTTTCATGGCTCACCCTGAGCATGTTTTGATAGCTATGCTGTTCGATGAACGAAAACATATCAGAGCCTTGGCTTATAAGAGAATCCAGAAAGCTCGCGCAACCGAAAGGAAAGGGGTAAGGGTATTTAAACCCCCTCAGATCAATTTTGATGCCGAAGACTATAGAGATATAATTGACTGGCAATCCACTTCAGAAACCGAACCCCCTCTTGTTACTGATATGAGCCTAGAAGAGTTGGAGTCAATTGCGGAAACTGGCAAAAGTGGAAGGGTTGAATTTAGAATTCCTTATCACACTCAAGCGGTGGAACGAATTGTCAAGGAAGTCACAGAAGCTTCGAAGCGAGTATGTAAGCTGATCGAAAGAGATGATTTTATCCGTGCAAGACTGGAAGACCGTAAAGAGCTACCTTCGTTCGAGACTAAGGGCCAGTACAAAACCTCTGCAAAGGATAAAAATTTAAGTAAGTTTTTTTCGACTACATATTTTGTAGTTATAATGTTTCTAAATAACGTCTTTATCATATTTTCTTCAATATTAAATTGAAATTTCATTTGGGAACTGTAATAATATTTATAAAATTTTGTAAAAATCTTTAGGCCTATGTAAATACTATACATAACTTTGATTTAAGGTTTTGAAGCCAAGATGAAAGGACGAATACTTAAACAAGTCAGTAAATTTGCAGTAGAACAAAAACACTGCCACTCATGTCGTATGGAAAGTAATCAGCAACATTTTGTACTTAGTTATTATACTACGTTTTATGACATGTTATAACCTTTTATACTTTTGTAATAAACAACAATAATAGCAAATAACATTAGTTTCTTTCAACACCTTTCTCATACAATTTACACCGTCCAATTATCTTTTTTCAGGTTTAAAACATATTATATATATAGTATATATGTGGTATATATTTTTACTATATGTATATATGAATTATGTATATTTATATATTGTCTCATTATATGCCTTCTGTAAGAAAAGTACAATTAATTCCGGTGTTTTAAACTTTAAAGAAAACATGGTTCATATACACAAAATTACAAAATATCATCAAAATTAACAAACTTTAGGGCTTGTGCGGGAGACCTAAAATCCATTTTTATGAAAAAAAATCGTTTCTTACTTATTTTTATGCCCTAATATTACTGTTTTTTAACATGAAATAAACACAAAAGTTACGATTTTATTTTTTTAATTTTTTTAAAAATTTGGTATTTTTTGAAAAAAATTAAAACTTTAGGCCTTGTGCGGGAGACCTAAACATTTTTTTAAAAATCCAAAACTTTTTGTGGTAAGTTGTGGTACCTAGTAGCAACTTTTTTTCAACTTGGAATTCGAAAACAAAAAAAAAGTTCAAAATCGATACACACTATTATATATGTACGTGCGGCGAATCTTAGT
Organism: Limnephilus lunatus; assembly: GCA_917563855.2. NCBI lineage: Eukaryota > Metazoa > Arthropoda > Insecta > Trichoptera > Limnephilidae > Limnephilus > Limnephilus lunatus. The sequence goes on from OU830599.1 coordinate 58,585,256, forward strand.
GTATGCAAGAAGCAACATTTTTATTAAATATTTAAAGGTTTTTTTAACTGCGGAAATTATTAAGAGTATATTTTTGGTAGGTATTGGATGATCAAATTATTACAATTTTATCGGTATTATTTTTTATCAGTTTTATTTCTCATGTTTTTCAAGTTATTCGTTTTTTTTATTTTTATTTTGTGTGTTGTTAATTAGTTTTTACCTCATCCTATTATTTGTCTAATTTTTTTTTGTTATATCAAAATATGGAATTTATTGCATTGCACTACCCCTGCATATATTCTGGAATAAACTATTATTACGTACTATTATTATAAGATAAATTAAAGTGAGAATTTGGAAAGAAAAACTTTCTTTCTGAATAAAATGCAATTTATTTTTTGGTCAGTAGCTAAATTACAAAAATGCATCATTTTTCACGTGAATAAAACGAGTATGTATATGTATATGTAAATGGTTTAACTAATTCGACTTTGTTTATATATTAAGATTTATTTATTTATTAACATTAACGGTATAAATATACCATAAATACAGATTACATGACATTTCACAATATCATAGTTGTACATAAGATATAATAAAAGAGAGAGAATAAGTTGTTGTGGCATTTGGTTGAGAAGTGACACAAGGAGCTACAATTACATATAATACTAGTGTAAAATAAAATTAATACTTATTGATTGAAAATATATGATATAATAGCCTTCTTGTACCTAGCTTTCGTGCAGTTAAATAGATCCGCCACATCTGCGTATCTATTACTAACTTCATGTAACCTAGGTACAAGCGAGTTTTTCGTGTACTCAGTCCTGATGTTGTTACATTTAAATAGCATTTTGGAGCGAGTTGCTCTAGTGGGTACATGAAAGTCGACGAGCTTAGTTAAAATTTTAAGCTTTAGTGTCACAAGTTTTCTAGATAAAAATTTAAGGAGTTTGTTTTCGGCTCATAAGTGAGTAGGATAGTTGGAAAAAAAAGTGAGAGAAATTTATGTATACATTTAAAAAAAATTAAATAAGTATCGCCGGGTCTCACAGACCCTAACATGCATAACTCGAGGTATAATTTCTCTTGGCGTGTGGAAGGTTAAATTGGAATTGTAATCTCCTTGAAAATCTAATTTCATTTATAGGCTGAGGGGCCGAGAAATAGCCGAAATAAGAACACTTTTATTCTGTATAAGGGCAATATACGATACAACATTGTAATAGATATTTTCAATTCTGCTAAAATAAAGCGCTTCACTACCTACGCTTATCTAAATCGGCAAAACTCTAACTTCTCGGATTATTTATTCTATATAATTCCGGGATATTCCGGTAGAATCTAGAATCTACATTTTACATTGTAGGCACGTGCCTCGACTACCAAGTATCTTATTCCAGACTATATAATAAAATGTATTTTTTTCACTTTGATGCAACATTTCTCAAATCCATCACCAGCAAAAATTAACAAAGAAACCGCTTCAACGGATAGTTTTGTGTGTTTTTCTGTGTCATATAATTAGACGCAATAGGTATTACCTATTGGTACCTATTAGGTAATCAATATACATTATAAAAGAAAATCCAAAAACTCATAAACCTTGTCCCAGTACAATCAAGGGAAGATGGTGTAGTAGATCTCTATTCCCCCTCCAGGATGACGGTCCCCGTTTTTATCTCAAGGGCGTGCTTTTAAAGATATAAGGGCTGGAAGTTTCGCCCTCTTAAAATTTCTAGAATTGTCTTCCGGAAAGTTCTATAAGGTTCAATAGAGCTCTAGAAAGTTCTGGAAAGAGTGACGGAATATGTCGTGGAATTTTCTGGAATAGGAAATCGGGAACATTCCAGAACACTCTCGAATGTTGTCCTGAGCGAAGCCGGGTAACCCAGCTAGTAATATATAGAACACGTAACATAGGATCTTCCTCTAATTTTTTATTTTTTTTTACATTAACTCCACACAGGAGGCCCTGAGCAAAATAATTTCCCTCAGGGCCTATGTCATTTTTGAGGATGCTGTGTGGAGGGTCTTTTTGAGAAAAAGAAGGAGTGAACATGGGTCTTGAAGAAACCCGTGTTGTAGGAAGAAGGAAACACAGAGGCCGGTAAATCGTTCCACATCCGAGCTGTTGAACTCAAGAACGAGTCGTATAAACGACCCGTTCTCATGTGACTAATTTCAACGATGTACAAATGTTGGGCGCGTATTTGGCGTGTTTCCCGACTATGCACCGGTGCCGAGGGGATCAACGACGCTATTTCCTCGGAGCATCTTCCATTGTAATACCGGTAGAACAAGGACAACATTCCCACCTGACGCCTATGCTCTAAAGATTGCAATCCGTCTTTTAAGATGGGAGAATCTATCAAACAGACCGCCCGTTTCTGTCATGCAAAAATTTCAACCGTACAGACGCTAGCATATTAATACTATCGGATATCGGCAAAATTCTTTTAGTATGCCGATATCATATTTTTATTGGTCTTGTGATAGGTATTGTTAGAGATGGCAAAATTTTGCATTAATTTTCAGATTTTTTAGCATTAATAATTGGAAATTTAGCGTTTTATAGCATTTTGAGGCATAATTTAGCGTTTTATAGTAAAATAGAAAAAAATGTATTTCCTGAATGTTTTTAGCGCATATTTTAAGTATTTTTGGTAAAATATATGTTTAACCTTCATTTGCAAGTATTTCCATGTGAAAGATTAAAAATTAATTAATTTTAATATTAAATTAATAAGGAAGGAAACTCTAAGTACGGGTCGAACACAAACACAACTAATGCAGATTGCGATTAACAACAATAGGCGTAATTTATTTCGCACAATTTGTGTAATGTCAAAAGGCAATTTTAGCCTACAGTACAAAAATATTAAATATTTACACATAAAATAGTAACAAAATTATAAAAAATCGTAGGAAAGGCTTCCAAAAATGAAATAAAGTAGACATAATACTTTTCCCTGCACATTCACGAGAAAATTTGCGAGAAAGTAATGTGTTGTTGAAGAACGTGCGATGTAGGGAAAACCCGAGCTTACGCACACAGTCGGGGGAGCGCGAGCTGAAGTTAGAGATGATTTTTAATCACTTATTTCCGCTGATAAATATCGATTTTTTTAAATTCTCACATATTATATTAATACCCGGTATTTTCGGGAAATTCGCGCCTATTTCGCTAAATAGAATAATTTAGTGAAATACGGCCAAAATCACGTTTTTCGCTATTTTTTCGCGTTTTTTAGTTAAAACGAAATTTTGCCATATCTAGGTATTGTGTAATAAGTTAAAGAACGATCCGATTTAGATCTTCGTTTTGTGTGACAATTCTCAAGAGCTTTCTTGACTACAATGCCAGTAGAACTTCATTAGACATTATCAACATAGTAGGTACCTATCGTCTACGTTTTGTACTCAAGATCAAACCCATTAATAACAAAGTGGTTACGAGTCAAATAATTGAGTAGATTACTTCTTGGAATCTCGTTAAAAGGGTAATTTTTGGGGTGCGGTGACCTGTATCCATCATAATTGGAGATGACCTCGGAGCAAAACTATCAAAAAACGATACCATTAATAGGAGTCAATCACACAACACGGCTTAGCAACTAAAAAAAATCGAAATTCATCACGCGAAATTCAGGTTGAGTATTTAAAAGCTAAATAAATCAGATATTTTCGACTCTTCGCTCGCTGTATTTTGCCTTTGTACCTAATAAAAGTGTTCGTAATTCGGCAATTTCTCTGGCCCTCCGCCTGTAAATTATATTAGATTTTCAAGCGTACCTAGCAGATTGATTAATGGCATTTTGAAATCATAAAAGAAAAGATGAGTTTGGGATTCGAGGTCGCCGGTCAATGTTACGGCGCATTAATCATATTACCTACAAACGAGGCTGGAACCACTGTCAAAATGAAATCGGGAGAGTCGATCGCTGAATTTGACAAAACTTTGCTTTGTCAAAAAACGTACAAAGCGAACTATGGTATTAAAAGGACAAGTGCTTTGAGTGGGCTCTTTGTTAAAACGTAAATGTATAGCTAGCACGGATATCTTTATTAATGTATTAGCTGTGAACTCGTACAATAGTAGAAGATCCGCACTACAAAAGACCTTCACCCACCTGTTTTATGGATGAAAGGTATTTTATATCAAATTTAATATATTAGAAAATATATCTCGAGTGGGTTGTCTAAAAAATTCTTGGCAAGACTATGATTAATTTAAAAAAATATTAATTGAAAGAGAGCGCGTATGCTATTTATTCGTGCAACAGAGAACGATAGCAATACATTGGTAAATACTTTAATTAACTACTCCAAAATAATAAGTTAAAGGTTACATAAATTTTATCCAAAAACCTAAAAAGACAAATCATCTATAAACCTTTATAATGTCAGTTTAATGTTCAATATAAAATGATAGGAATAAATTGAAACCATCAATAAAAATCAATACAATAAACAAGATTCTTGATTGTTCTTATAATATACAAAAATGAATAAGTATTTGTAATATACGAAAAATGAAAATTTTAATAAAAACATTGAGCTGTTTGAAAACTGAATGTACTGGGACTGAATATATAGAACACGGGAGGGGGGTTTGCGGGACGTGGAAGCGGGAGAGGAGAGAGAGTGGGCGGGGAAAGTGGAAGGGGAACGCGGGAGGGTAGGGGGTTCGGGAGGAGAACGGAGACGCACGGGAAAGGACATGCAGGAGAAACTATTTATTTATTTGAATATGGCATTGCAACAGTAAGTACTTAATAGAATTCATTAGAACAATTAAAGACATAAACAAATCATGTCTTCGTAATAAATGTCCTGGTTAACCATAGAATAAAGAAGTAACTCGATTTGTCTTGCATACAAATTTCAATGGAAACAAATTTTCCATTTATCTCAATAGCCCAGCGCTCTGTCTCACTTACACTTGCCTGATATTGTAGATCTCCTTCCCATTTGAATTTCGTAAATAAAGTTTTTTATTGCAAATTGCAGCCCCGATTAGACAAATATTTGGATTACGAAACACGCTCATATTGCACTTTTTTTGTTATTTTATTTTATTTTATGTGTTTCACTTAATCACAATATTATTATCATAAATGCAAACTTATTCGTTGCTTTTAATATACATTTAAGAAACGTTACCGTATAAGGCATTTAACGTGGTAGTAATGAAGACTTTGCAAAGATCTTCAATATGCAGACGTTAACTTGCCGAAGAAATATAGCAGATTCGGTAATGTTCTTTAAAATTACACATAATTTATCGATAGTCCAGATCTTCTTCAACGTCTATCATTCCATGTTCCAAATCTTTTTTTTTTAATTTTTTTTTTTTATTAGCAATTTTTTTTGGTACATTTAACAAGTAAATACATAATAACAAAAAAATATATTTATAAGTAACAAAAAAATCCCACGAAGGCGAAGCCTGTGTGTGGATATTATATTATGTGGATAACAGTGGTAGTTAAAATAAAATTTAAAATATATATGTATATGTATAGAGGCTATAGAGATCAATCAACATGATTGATTTTACTGGAGTTTTATATTTATTTATTTTTAAATTTGGATATATACATATTTCAATAATAAAATATTTAAAAATTTATATCGCATATTTACACCCTTACAAAAATACATTTACATTTCCTTTTTTTTATTCTAAATATTCAGAACGAAATGGAATATTTTAGCAATTTGGAAGCTGTTAGTTTGAATTACAGAAAAAAATTACTTAGTTCCAAATTATTTTTTATCCAGATTTTAACATTTTTTTTTATATTCGTTCAAATTTTGACACATGTTGGTGGAGTGAGGTAGGGAATTGAACAATTTTGGGGCAATATAATTAATGTGTCTTTGAGCCAATCTGGTTTTGCAGTGAGGCACTGTGAACACGCATGTGTTATGTCTCTGGCTAGAGCGATTTGTGTTTTTAGTGAAATTGTTAGGACGAGTAAATATATATTTGAGACATTGGGTACAGTAGATCCGCCTTAGTTCCATAATTTCGGTTTCTTGAAATAACTGTTTGGTGGGATATGTCTTGGGCTTTTGGTACATTACCTTAATGATGGACTTCTGAGCAATTTCTAAGGGTTTTACATGGTTATTGTATGTTCCACCCCAGGCGATTATTCCATAGGAAATGGACGAAAGCACCAGTGCGTCGTAAACTAGTTTCATGGTTCTTGTACTGACGATATTGCTCATACGTTTGAATATGTAAATTAAGTATATCAGTTTATTTACAGTTTTTTCTATATGGTAAGTCCATTTGAGTTGGCTGTCTATAGTTACACCTAAGTACTTGATATATTTTCCTAATTTTACATCTTCGCAGTTTGAGCATGTCTCAAAGTTACAATTAACATTATGGAACTTCAAGTTAAGGTTATTTTTAGGGGATGACTTATGAGAATTATAAAAGGGAATAAAAATAGTTTTATCATAATTTAGGCTGAGAAGATTTTTATCTAGCCAATCTTTGACTGTTGCAATGCGTTTATTGGCTTTACTGATTGTGTCTTCCCACGTTTTACCTTGTACTGTGATTGCAGTGTCGTCGGCAAAAGAGAGAATTTCAACTGGTATCACAATATTGCATAGGTCATTGATGTAGATTAGAAAGAGTAGTGGTCCTAAGACAGTTCCTTGAGGAATACCATGTTTTACTAGATCATAAGTGCTTAAGCTTGATCCTATTTTTGTGCGTTGTTGACGATTTAATATATAGCTTTTTAATAACATGAGACTTTTGTTTTTAATTCCAACGTTAAAGATTATCTTTAATAGAATTCTATGGTTGACTGTGTCGAACGCTTTCTTTAGGTCCAAGAAAATGGTTAGAGTTTTATTGTTAGAGTCTAGGTTAGCATATATGTTTTGGGTTAAACTAAATACAGCGTCGTCGGTGCACAGGTTAGATCTAAAACCATATTGATTAGCTTAAAGGATTGCGTTAGATTCTAGAAAGTTCATAATTTGTCGTTTTAAACATTTTTCGAAGATCTTGGAAAATTTTGAAGTTAAGGTTATTGGTCTGTAGTTGTCTGTTTTACATTGGGATCCGGATTTATGTATTGGAATAATGTGAGCGAGTTTAAAATTATTGGGGTAAATGCTGTGTCTGATGCAGCAGTTGAAAATGTGATGTAATGGAATGATTATGTGTTTTTTAATTGATTTGATGGTGGTATTGCTTATGTTATCTGGGCCTTTTGCAGACCTATCTTTAAGGTTGTCAATTTGTCTTGAAATTTCGAGTTTTGTTATTTCTTTGAATGTAGAAAGCTCAGAGGTAGTGTCGTTAGACTCTAAAAGGTCGGGAGGAATTTGATTTGAGTGAATATTAAGACTTGGGATACTATCTATAAGGGTTGAGGCAATATTTGTAAAGAAGTGGTTAAAATTGTTTGCGATGCTCTCAGCGTCTTCAATGGTTGTGTTATTATCAGTAATGATTTTTTGTGGAATATTGTCAACCTTTTGGTTCCTATTTGAAATTTCATTTATTACGTGCCATGTTTTTTTTTATTCGTTCTGAGCATTATGTAGTTGTGTAGAGTAGTATTGTTGTTTTCGTTTTTTTATGATTGTGTTTAGGTAGTTTCTAAATAAAATGTATCCATTCCGTTTGGTGTGGATCTGTGCTTCCTTTATGGATGTGCAATGGTTTTCAAGGTTTTTGTAAATTTTGAAAAGTGTGTTTCTGTGTTGTATTGAGATTATCAGTCCACGCGTAATCCATGGTTTTATGTGCTTATGCTTACTTTTTGGTGATGCTATTTGTTCTTGACTTTTTAGAATATGTTTTTGAAGTACTTCATAAAAGGTATTCAAAGTTAAATTTGGGTCATCATTAGATAGGACCGCGATCCACGATTCTTCGTTCAGTAAGGTATTTAAAGTTGAGTAGTTGATTTTAGTAAATGTTTTGTTAAAACTATTTGGTTCAGCAGAGATGGGCAAAGTTGGAGTATGGTGGCCGTAGAAGGTAGGATAGTAGTCAGTTATGTCAATTTTTAGTGTAGCGGATTTATAGTGGTTATTTTTATTTGATTTTAAGAATGTATGATCAAGACAAGTATCATTAGGATGATTAGGTCTGGTGGTGTTATTTATGTATGATAGATATCCTGAGGAATGCATAACGTTTAGATATTCGTTCGCGGTCGGATTTAGTATGGCGTTTTGTATATTTATATTAATGTCACCCATAAAAAATTCAAAATTGAAATGGTTAGAGCTATTGTTTTTAATAAAAGTTTTAATTTCTTCTGTAAACAGATTTGTAGATAAAGAGGGTGAGCGGTATGCCGTCAAAATTGAGTATTTTTTCCCTTTGGAGGTAAAAGTTGCGTGGGCAGCATTGAAATATTTGAAATTTGGGTTGTCTATATTAATGTTGGATATGGAGTGTACATTGTAAAATATGGTAATGCCATCATGAGAGGTATGTCTAGCCGGAATTGAAAAGGTAGTATAGTTTGGTAAGTTGAACGGAACACATTGGCGCATTTGTGTTTCAGTGAGTGCTATAAAATCAATTTGGAAGGATAACGAATTTAAAAGGATACAGAAATCATCAAAATGTTTCCTAATACTTCTAATGTTCATGTCTAGTAAATTGAACGACATATTATTGAATAATGTGTTTACTTCTTCAAAATTGTCACATTCGTGAGTTTCAGGGATGGTGTTTTCTTCTGAAGAAGCCATTTATATTGAGTCCGGATGGTCGTCTTTGAAGGAATAAACGGGAGTCCAGGTTATTGAAGTGGTATGTCGCTCGCATCTTTGACATATATAATTGGAGTATCCTTGTTTTTGCGTAGAAGGACGTTCCCGTTCTTCGTCCATGCATATTGGTAACCCATTGCCTTTGTTGCTCTCGCTAGCCAGAGCAGTTGTTTATTTTGTGGCGTTAACTTTTCGTTAATGTAGATAGGGTTTTCAGAATTGGAGAGTCTTTGGCGGAGAAGTATCCCGTCTTCTTTTTTTGGGAGATGATCCTGTCTTTAGCTTCTTTCGTCGCCATCTTTATTGTAATACACTTTTTTAAGGCGTTACTGTAAGAATTTATGATGTTATTGTTACCAAGGAAATCTTCACACCCTATTTTTTTTAAAGATGCGTTCGATTGTGATTGTAGAATTTTCTTCTTTTTTTGGTTCAATTACTTCAAGCCCATGTATCTCAAGAGATGTCCCTAGAGCATTTTGTTGTATTTTATTCATCATTTGTTTAAGATTTTTATTTTCAGTTTGGACTTCTTTTATTTTTTGGTACATTTTTTTCTTTTTTTCCTCATAGTCATCGATTTTTTTTGAGAAGAAATCAATTGCTTTGCTGATATCGGTTAATTCACACTTCAGTAGTTTTTTCATTTCGGCGCTCAGCTTCTCTATTAGTTTTTCATCCTGATTTGTAGTCGTTTTTGATGTGAAGCAGAAGTCGCATATAAACAATAAGGTATGTGCCGACTTCGCCATGATTGACTGCAATTCGGCGCGAGTTAGCCCACTGCATGTAGTGTGGAAGTACAAATTACATTTTGCACAACGTAAGTCTTTTTCACTATTTGTTGCCTTTTTGCACTGTGAACACTGAGTTTTGTCGAAAAGAGGCATATTAAATGATTATAAAAGTAACTTCACGATTTTTAAATGTTATTGTTGTGATGGTTATTTGCAGCTGTCAAGTCTGCAGCTATTTTTTGCCACTTTTGTAATCCACAGTCATGCAATATGTGTAAATCTAAAACACTCACTACAGCTTTTTAAGCACTATGTTCACTGATATATTTGAGCAAAATATGGATTAGTTAATTGTTTTTATAATAACTTTCTTTACTAGAGCAAATTCTTAGCAACTTGTCAAGTTTAACCATAGACAATAATCGCAACAACAGTAATTTAATTTTAATCGCCCTCTTTGCAAGACCAACTCCAAACAGAACTCGTTTATCTACAGATCCACACATTCATTTAACTTAAATTATTACCACATTCACATTTTTAACTCGACTTTACGTGACATAAAACGAAAACTCACTAAGCAACATGACTGAAACTACAAAGTTCAATCCCTATATATTACCGTCCTTTGCCTCTTAGTCCTAATCCAATGTTCCTCCTACCCCTGCCCTTTTATATATTGTTACTAAATTAAAAAAATAAATTAATTAAGAAAACACCCTTACAATGTCACACTTTATCATTCACTATCATCAGTGGAAAGTTCATAATTGGCATAATTAACTATCTTATTATTATATAATTATATAATCTCAGATTTGCTGTTAACTTACCCTAAAATAAAATAAATAAAGTTTTTGTCGAGAGATTGGCTCTTTTACTTGAGACTCCTGAGTCTCTTTTATAGTTTCTTTTTTAATTTATGTGAAGTCAGTAATCAATTTATTATGTGTGCAGAGTTATTATTCAACGTTTAACAAAGCTTTTATACAATCATTAAGGTGTCTACCATTTTTTTATATCCAGAGCAAATAATTGATCAGCGAATTCGGGGAAAACCCGCCCATTAATATTAGCACTCTTCAGTTCACTTCAAAACATTTAACGCTTTTGATATCATTAGCAATGAATTATTGAAATGGGTCGAAGCTGAAAATCCTTTAATCATTTAATACAATCAGCTATTTCCTGTCTGTTTAGAGCCATATTATTAATACTGCCTACGTAGTGAAAACAAAATAAGTGCGTATTATTACTGGTAATAATATGAAAACAAGGTTATTTTAAAATTTCAGGGCGGTTTTTGGAAATTGATGCATAAAACTTATATAAATAATTTTATCTAGTAGCTAACTAACTAACTAACCATCACGCCGTTTTCCCGCAGGGGTAGGCAGAGAGGATAGACCACCAAACAACTCGGTCTTGGCACACACTATTTGCCTCATTCGCATTCATACATCGTCTCACACACTCTTATATTAATTTACTATTGACATGGCCCGACTCAAGTATCTCATTCACTTGATCGTGCCATTATACAATTCACATCTGCGTCATAAATATTCTTCTTACACTACTTTCTTTGTTCATTTGCTCTACACACCCAAACCATCTGAGGGACCCTTTCTTAATCTTACTCGTTACGTTTACATCTGCCTTGCATTCTTTGCGGATCTCTTCATTTTTCCCGCCCACTATCTTCCCTCTCCTGCTCCCCCGTCCCGTAAACCCCCCTTCCGTGTTCTATTTATTCAGCCTCAGTACATTCAGTTTTCAAACAGCTCGCGTGCCACCTTTTACAATTTTTTTTATTCAAATATTCATTATTCGTATATTACAAATATTTGTTTTTGTATATTATAAGAACAATCAATCAAATTTGGTACCTAAAGTAGGTTCCTATTTAAAATATGTACCTATAATTTAAAAAATCCATAGACAATTCTTTTAATACAAAAAAAACAGCTGCCTGCCAAATTCAATTTTATAAAACGCCCGAACTGTCAAACGTGCGAAGTTAAAATGATCATTAAGTTTTCTGAAATTATTCAATTTTCTGTGCCATTTTCTTAAATTTTCTTTCCTTAAGAAACTTCTAAAAAGTATTAGAAAACTTAAAAAAAAAGATTAATGAAATAGGTAACGTGGTTCTGAAGCAATGGCGTGACCAGGGGAAACAGGGAGTCATTGAATAGATGAATACCGAGATAATTATTATCAAATAAATAAATTTTTATTTTCGGTTATTTTTTTTAAATAATTTTAAATTTTAAGCTTTTAATAATACTGTTATTATTTATAAGTGGTTGATCGTAGTTTATAATATTAGGTGTGGTTGTAATTTCCTTCATCAAAGTTTATTTAGATTAGTTAATAATATTTGTAGATGAGTAATTGGCTGGTAGACCCTTCACACAAAATTCCCATAGAGAGTTTCGAGTTGTTATCAGAACATGTATAGACAATTGGTTCAATATTACGTAATACTGAGACATTTTTAGTCCACACAGTATTATTGCTGTTTAATGTGTGCCACGAAAAGAAACGCATCGTTTTAATTTTTTGAAAGACCCATTTAAATTAAGGCAAAGCTTTTTCGGTAAAAGCTTCAAACCTACCCTATTTAAGCCGGGTTCATGGTCCATGTAATCTATTTCCGGTTCGTGTAATCTATTTCCGGAGCCGGAGCTCTTCCTGTTAAGCTCCTTCCGGTTTTACGGCCGCCGTAAAGATGGCGCCGAAATATGAAATACAGCCTCCGCGTGCGCCAAATGTGTAATTAAGAGATGACAGTCCGCTAATAAAAAGGTTCTTCGTTACTTTGCACTTCAAAATAAGGGGTAATTAAACATTTTCAAAACCCATTTGCACGAGAAGTATCTATGGAACCTATGAAAGAGTTACATTTACTTCACAATCTTGCGATCATGGGAATATACTAAGACTTATTATATATTACTAATATAACTAGCTTATGCCTGTTGCAAATGCAACTAACGGGTTAAAACTAACTTGACTTACTTACAGAAAAAAATAATATTTCATAGTAAGCGGGTAAGAACCTACTGCCATAAAGGCATGGTAGGCATGCGCACATCAAAACCTAAAGTTTCATCTCAATCCGATGAATGGTTAAGCAACGCTTAGCGGTTAAACATACAAACGTATATAAAGCCGCCCGCAGGGCCTAGTAGCAAAAACCTACCATACGTTAGAATATAGACACTGTTGTAGGCATGCACACATCAAATCCCCAAAGTTTCATTGCAATCGGATGAACGGTTAATCAATGCGTAGTTTCATGATGCCAGAGCTCACTTTTGTATACAAAAACCGTCGTGGTTATGTACACATAAAATCCTCAAATTTTCATCGCAATCGAATGAATGGTTTAGCAACGCTTAGCGGTTAAACATACAAATACATATAAAGCCGCCCGCAGGGCCTAGTAGCAAAAACCTACCATAGGTTAGTATATAGACACCATTGTAGGCATGCACACATCAAATCCCTAAAGTTTCATCGCAATCGGATGAACGGTTTAGCAATGCGTAATTTCATGATGCCAGAGCTCACTATTGCATATAGAAACCATCGCGAGTATGCGCACGTCAAATCCTTAAAGTTTCATCGCAATCGGATGAATGGTTTAGCAACGCTTAGCGGTTATACATACAAATATTTATAAAGCCGCCTGCAGGGCCTAGCAGCAAAAAACTGCCATTCGTTAGTATATATACAACATTGTAGGCATGCACAAATCAAATCCCCAAAGTTTCATCCCAATCGGATGAACGGCTTAGCAATGCGTAATTTCATGATGCCAGAGCTCACTATTGCATATAGAAACCATCGCGAGTATGCGCACATCAAATCCTTAAAGTTTCATCGCAATCGGATGAATGGTTTAGCAACGCTTAGCGGTTAAACATACAAATATTTATAAAGCCGCCTGCAGGGCCTAGCAGCAAAAAACTGCCATTCGTTAGTATATATACACCATTGTAGGCATGCACAAATCAAATCCCCAAAGTTTCATCCCAATCGGATGAACGGCTTAGCAATGCGTAATTTCATGATGCCAGAGCTCACTATTGTATACAGAAACCATCGTGAGCATGCGCACATCAAATCCCCAAAGTTTCATCGCAATCGGATGAATGGTTTAGCAACGCTTAGCGGTTCAACACACAAATATATATTAAGCCGCCCGCAGTACCTAGCAGCAAAAAACCTACCATACGTCCTCTTCCTTTCTCGCGTTTCCACTCTACCTCTCCCACCTTCCCCCCTCCACTTCACTCCCCCCCTTCTCCGTCCCGTAAACCCCCTCCCGAGTTCCCCTCCCCCCTCCCTGTTTCCCCTTCTCACAACTCCCGCGTTTCATACATTAATTCCCGGTACATTTAGTTTTCAAACATCTCGCGTGCCACCTATTGAAATTTTTTGTACAAATTTCTTAATGCCAGTGCTCACCAGCCAATAACCAACACAACATAAAAAGAATTATCCGGTTTGGTGCAGTCGTTAGAAAGCTATACGCGTACATACTTTTTGGCGATTAATTTTATACAAATTTCATAATGCCAGTACTCGCCATTAGTTTTATACGAACCTTGTCCTAACAATAACAATAATTACATAAAAAGAATTATCCAATTTGGTGCATTCGTTCGGAAGTTATAAGCGTACATGCATTTCGGGGATTCATTTTAATACAAATTTCATGATGCCAGAGCTCACCAGTAGTTTTATACAAACTTTGCCCTAACAATAACGAACATAACAAAAAAAGAATTTTCCAATTGCTTGCATTCTTTCGGAAGTTATGAGCGTATATAAATTTCGGTGATTCGTTATAAAATTATTAATTTGTATAAACAAATTTAATAATGCAAGAGCTCACCAGTAGTTTTATAAAAACCTTGTCCAAACAATAAAGATCACAACGTAAAAAGAATTATTCAATTTGGTTCAATCGTTCGGAAGTTATGTGCGGACATGCATTTCGACCATTCACATATAATAATAATATAAATAAATACTCGTAGAAGATATAGTTTATTGGGTCCCTACCTACTTCATCTCAATATTCTAAAATTATTTTTTCAATGCTGGCAAGACCAACAGAAAACATTGTCAAAATCACCTCAAACCAGGCCTGAAAATCGAATAAAGGCCTAGTTTTTAAAAAACATTCCATACAAATAAGCTGTCCTGGCCTTGCCGAGGGGTTGAGGAGATATGTTTCGCATTGGAATATTATTCAATTTTCAGTGTTGCACAGTTGGGGAAAATTTAAATATCTGCCAAATTTTATTAGCGATTTTACAGGCTGCAAACAATTAACATTATCTATGAAAGTGAATATTTGGAAAATGTCAAAAAAATGTTGATTTTGAATGCATTATTGTGAAACATTTTGAATGAAATGCGGTACATGTTATAATTTTAAAAGTTTTTAAAACTTGTACTGTTTATGTTTATTCAAAAACATGTCCGCCGGAAGGTGTTTTTTTAACGTAATCTACGATCCCGCAAAGCACGTTTAAAATGTCATTTTTTCTCAAGAACTTTCCCGAAGCCTTTAAATTAATAAGAATAAATCCTTAGGAAAATCAGTTTTGTATGGAAAAAAGTCTTAATTACATTCCGTGAAAAACGCGACGGTTTTTAATGGGTGAACCTGTCGGCAGGAAATAGAACTAAGGCCGAATTTCTTCGAAGGTGAGAGATTTAATTATAGTTTTCGCCGTTTGGTGCGCTGTTAACCGTGCATCGGTTTTTTTATATGAAAAATGGTCCTTAATCGGGACACGATTTAGGTGAACTCCCCTGGATCCGATAATAGTCTCTGCGGTCTTTGAAACTCGAGGAGCGGAGAGGTCATTTTCGGATCCATAAAAAAGATTAAAATGGTTCATCCGAAAGTGAACCTTGAGGTTGGTGAAACTTGAGGGGCGGTACGGTCGATTTTCGCACTGACTGAAAAGTGAGCGGTCGATCGAAACTGAACAATACTATATAGTATATATACTAAAAAAAATATTTAAAAAAATAATTCTGACAATGGACCACCAGTAACGTGGTTTTTAAAA
The DNA here is from genome assembly GCA_917563855.2 of Limnephilus lunatus. NCBI lineage: Eukaryota > Metazoa > Arthropoda > Insecta > Trichoptera > Limnephilidae > Limnephilus > Limnephilus lunatus. Next base: position 58,600,848 of record OU830599.1, read on the forward strand.
GTTTAAAAGAGGGGTCGATAAGTAAGTATTTACCTAGATATTTCATTGTAATTCAACCCAATTGGGACATCGCTTAAATAGCGAAAAAAAAATTAAATACGTAGAAAAAAGAAAAACATGCTAAAAGACCCTCACATAATACGTAAATATCATCAAATATAAAAATAGTTATCGCTGACACATGTCAAATAATACTATTCAATTTTCAGTTCAACTCGTATATTTAATACTGGCTTTTACCCGAGGCTTCGCTCACATTTTGTTAGTGGGAAATTACCGTATAAAGAATTTTCCCACGGTAATGAAATTTTTTTTCGTGATAAAAGGTAGCCTATGCCATTTCCCATTCCTCCAATTATCCCTGTTTAAAAAAATCACATAATACAAACAACAAATAACGATAAGACAAATAAAATTCTTATACCAACTTTTTTATTTTTATTTTGATTTCACTTTTTTTTTAATGTTTGCATACAAATAAAATATTAAACATCTGAATTGAAGTAGTAACTTATTGAAACTGCGATATTAATCCAAATTTGGGAGGCGTGAATGGGTACCGCCACCCCGGGAACCTTTATTGGATAACCAACACCTCTGCCATAGGTCACCCCAGGTGATTCGCTTCTTTTGGTGATTTAGCAGGTGCCCAGGTTCATGGGGTGAGGTTTGTCTAGGTCTTGGAGGCGGTTGACTGGTAAACACTGAACCTCAGATTTCTACCCGCCCCTTAAACCCCTTTCCTTCCAAGAATTCTCCTCTCCTCCCTTTCCTTAAAAAACCCTACACACATCATCCCCAAAGATGACATAGGCCCTGGGGAAAATTATTTTCCTCATCATATTCAGCATGCTGTTGACGGCGAGCTTGGGATTGTTCTATTGAGCTCTGTGTGCTGCCTCACGCACCGCATGTTTAAGTCTTCGCAGTTCAGCTTGTGGAAACGTATCTTCAAGTCTAGCAACTTTCATAGCTCGAGCTTTATTCGAACTTAATTCGAGCTTTTGTTTAGATTCGACTTACGCTTTCGTGGCATTATTGTAATTATATTTTTCTTGCTGAAAATAATTATTGTTTAATAGAAAATTTCAAAATTTCAGAATGACATTTCGCAAATAAAAGTTCTATTTTAGAAAATATTTAAACTATAGAAATAGAAATTTATTTTAAGTACCTGCTCCCTTTATTAGTATTTTATTCATGTTTGAATCCAGAGTAACCTTAAAAAATAACAAAATGTCATGCTTTTCGTTCGGACAATAAACATTTTTAGAGATAGGTAGATTTTAACTACGACGCCAACAAAGCACTCTTTTTAAGCCTAAAATTAAAAAAAAAACATTGTTTTCAAGGTAACAATTTGTTTGACGTTTGCAATAACTCGATTTTGTTACGGACAGAAAACGTATGATATATAATTTCATAACGCCACAGCTTATTTATAACGCCAGAACTTACCAATATATATAGCCTATATTACTCGCAAATAATGTAGCTTTCGATTAGTGAAAGAATTCTTAAATTCCATTTGATACTTATTGCGTGAAAGAGTAACTCACATCCTAAAATTAGTACTAAAATTCGCATTTATCATATTAGTAAGATTATAAAGGAGAGCGTTTGTATGGCGCACATATGGACGTTAAGGGGAATTACGGCGCCAAAATAGGAAAAAGCATTGTCTTCAAAACTAATCATGAACATTTTTAAAACATTCTCCGTAAACCAAATTAAAATGAACAAAAGTTCGAAAATATAACTAACTAGCTGACCCGAGAACTTCGTACCGCCTCAGAATTAATAACTGTTGTTTTAACTGGCTGAATGAAATTTTTTTTTTATTAATAAGTTATTGATTTTTAAATTAAGTTTGGTTATTTAGTTAAAAATTACACAATGAAGCAATTATAGATGCGCAACTTTACGTGTTTTGTTATTGTCAGTATCAGAGATGGAGTTATGTACGAATTTATATTTTTTGTGGTTTTCTTACTTTTCCACTTACTTACGGGAATTTCGTTTTATTTTTTTATAAATTCTAAAGTTAAAAGTAAAATAGAGTTAATATCAAAGTTAAACACGTTAAAATTTAAAAAAAAGTTATATTTATAAACAAATTATGCATCCATTTTTTTTAATAAATTATTATAATTTTTATTATTGAATGTATAAAAGTGAACTTATATTTAAATGGAGATCTTTAAATTAAACTTGATAACTGTAAATAAAATGTATTTCTCAATTATACAAACTAATCTAAAAAGATACCCGCAGCGGAGCGATGCAGGTCTACTCTAAAATAAATGAACGGAGTAAAGTTATATTATATCTCTGGTATTTGTTAAGTCAAAATATTACAGTAATAATTATGTGATAGAAATAAAATAATCGATAAAACCTATCGATATTATCATAGATGGGTCCGAACCCTTTAACTACGATTTACCTCACACATTTGCCGTAATTAAATATGTCGCAAACTCCACTCAAAAAAGACATGAATATTTTTAAAAAATTATTCCCAAATTTCACATAAAATTATTTTTAACTTAAATTAATCTTCAATTAATGTAAAATATTCCTGAAATTTCATTATGCCTCAAATTCCTTTCGATATTATTAAATTCTGTGCTCGGCCGCTTGGGTGCCAATTGATTTTAATAGGTTCTGATGAAGGTGATCTCGGTGGCAGGCCGGTCAGAAGTGACAAGATGACCTGGTTTTAATTAAATCTGTCACGTCAAGGTGATGGCTTCAATGATCGCTATTGAACCAACACATAATCGATTACGGCCCGCAATTAAACACACCTACCTATGCGGTCAATTTTTGAACGCCACTGAAATCAGGTGACGTAATCGAGATCAACATACAATCGGTTTGATTGTCGGAGTATGTACGCATTGCGGCTGTTATCTGGAAAGCATGATACATAATAAATGTTGTTTGAACAAGAATTCAAAAAGCTTTAATAGTTCCACAAATTATTCCCGTAATTTTTTATTTTTATGACGGTTAGTTTTTATTTTTTATTACTAACGATTTAAGGTATACTATTATCCTTCATTACATTATTAAGTGAAAGTTTTTTTTTTTAAATAGCTCCACACAAGAGGCCCTGAGGAAAATAATTCCCCTCAGGGCCTATTTTATCTTTGGGGATGCTATTTGGAGAAAAGAGACGACGTTCTGGGAAGGAAAAGGCTATTAGGGGTGGGTAGGGATCTGGAAGTCAGTGTGTCTAGAAGTGACGGATGTATGAAACCATCCCTCTTACTGCGGTGCAAGGCGATGTTCCGGGAGACTACAGCTGGATAAGTCAAAGGGACTCCATAAAACCTTACCCTATAAACCCTGGCACCCCTGTTAAGTCACCAAACGTTGCGAACCACTTGGGGTGACCTATGGCAGAGGTGTTGGTTATCCAATAAATGGTACCATACCCACCTCCCAAATTGTTATAATAATAATAATATCTTTATTTGGAAAAGAAAGAGCTTTAAAAAGATACATAAAAAAGAAAGAGTGCTAAAATAAAACAGTAAGCCTTAAAACATGTTTTCGCTGATAATTTTTTTTTTTTTTAGTAACTAGACAAGAAAAACATAAAGAAAAACTAAGAAAAAAATTGTTAAGAGAAGCTAAATTAAAAAATAAAGAAAACCCAAGAAAAAAAATAGTTAGGAGAAGCTAAATACTTAAATATACATGCTCATAATATATTAAAAACACAATAATGGGTAAGCTTACGAACTTATGGGAGTATAAGGATGATATGTATATAATTAGGGAATATGTTAATATATTTCAAATTTGGAAAAAATAAATTAGGAGTAAGTGTGACAGGTATTTAAGTGTAAAAGATAAGAGAAGTTCTTTTAATTGAACCAGGGAGACTATGGCAACCCCAATTTGGGTATTGGGATTGCAGGAATTTGTCACAATGAATCGAAAGGAGGATTGAAAATCTTATACATTTCTAATCAATATACATACATTATAAGTGTACAAAAATGTGTGTGCCGCTAAAACTCAGAAACGAGTCCCGGTACGATCAAGGGAGTTATATGGTATGGTAGCCCTCTACCCCCCCATCCACGAAGAAGGTTCTCGTTTTTACCTAAAGGGCTTGCTTTTAAAGATATAAAGGCTGAAAGTTTCACCTACCGGAAATTTGTAGAACAGTCTAGAACATTCGAGAGTATTCGAAAGTATTCCACAACATTCCAGAACATCCCGGAACATTCTGGAATTTTCGGTAATAGGGAATCGGGAATAAAATTTTGAATATTCCCGAACACTCAAATTGTGTGGAACACATTGGACCATTAGAAGCCTTTTTTGTATTGGTGGGACTACCCATTGGTAGGGATATATAAAGCAAGATCCATCGTGGGTTCGAACGTCAGTTCAATCTCATATCAACTCCCCGAGCGAAGTCGGGTATCCCAGCTAGTTAAGGATAAAATTAGTGGTCCGATAAAATATGCCATAGGTAGGGACTTTGTCGCTAGTCTGGATTTAAAAAGATTCCATTTATAATTTTCTTAACACACATCAGTACAAATTTTGGAAAAACAAAGGCTACCATCTAACTGTGCCAGTGTTATTTCATTCCTCTTTACAAAATTATTCATTTTAAATATATAATAGCTTTATAATAGTATTGTAAATTAGTGTAATATAGTTTTAACTTGTATATTTGTTTTCACATTAAGTATTTGCGTTGTGTAATTGGTTCTTCGGAGCAGTAAAGGTAAGACTTTTTTTTTGTTTTGTGTCATTTAGATTTGTTGAAAAATGGTCCAAGAAAAACCACCTGATCCCCCAGATGACGGTGGTTTGACATCTGAATCCTCGGGTGTTACGAAAAAAATGATCGCTGTTAATATTCCGGAGGCTTCGGACTTCGTAACGATTACGTCCAAAAAAAGAAAAATGGCTAAACCAACAGATAATAGAAATGCAACAGATTTTGAACAGATACATCGTAAAATACCCTCCACGCAAAACGACTCCCTTCAAAATAATTCTTCTGTTTTACAGGATGTAATTCCGTGCACTTCTTCCTCGATCTCAAACCCAAGTCCACCTAACCCTTCCACCACACTCACTACAGCTGCCCCACTGGTACCCTCTATTCCTTTGTCACGTTTATATAATAATCTGGATAGACCTCCTTACATAACACACGTGACTAAAATTTCAAAGGATGAAAACAAACAAATTTATACGATGTGGACTTTGGACATTTTATGTTTAAAAATAAAATCCATCCTGTCTGGAATGGAGTTAAATCTGTTGGCCGTAACCGTCTTTCTGTTGAATTCAGGACAGCGGCTGAGGCCAATAGCTTTGTAAAATCTGATGTTGCCAAAAAAAACTCGTACAACGTTTTTATACCTACATATCAGGTTACAAGGCTAGGTGTCACAAAAGGGATCCCACCGCACTGGTCGATAGAGGACATCCTGGAGAACATTACTGTTCCTCAAGGTTTCGGAAAAGTTTTAAAAGCGCGTCGTCTAAATTACAGGTTTAATACGGGAAACTCTGTGGAATGGAGACCCTCCCAATCCGTTGTCCTAACCTTTGACAGCAAAGACCTTCCACAAAATGTTACTATGTTTAACGTCTCTCTACCAGTAGAGCTCTATGTGTTCCCAACTGTGCAGTGCTACAAGTGCTGTAGATTTGGATACACAAAGAACCTCTGCAGATCAGAACCCCGTTGCTTCAAGTGCAGTTCATCCCATAGTGGCAATTCCTGCGATAAAACTGAGGAAAATTATAAATGTTTAAACTGCTCCGGAATTCACATGTCCATCAGCAAAACTTGCCCTGAGCTGTCAAGGCAGCGCAATATTAAACACACAATGGCCGAGAAGAGCATTTCTTATGCGGAAGCATCAAGAATGTTTAACAAATCCATTACATCTTATTCTGAAGTAACTTCGAAAAATTCTAAAAATTCCACCCCTTCTCAACCTTCATCTTCTTCATTTAGAAAAACTGTTGAACGGGTTGTGAAACCTAGAATTCTAACAAAAAAAAAATAATACTAATCACGAATCCCTTCTGTGGTTCCCTAATGGACAACTTCCTTCCAGTTCAAATTTCAATACTTACCTAAAGTCATCTAGTAAAGAACAAAATTATAATATAGACATTAACTCTACACTAATCACCCCATTTTTACATATTTTACAAACTTTAAATAAAAACAACATCCAAATACCGTCCCACGTTGCTAAACAAATTACTAATATTATCAACTCAACTAGAAATGGCTCCTCTGATGAGGATTCTTCAGTGGAATTGTCATAGTCTTAGAAATAAGTCTGACGAATTTTTAAACACATTACACTCAAACTCAATTGCAGTGGCTGCCATCTCGGAGACATGGCTGGAACCGGATTCTGATTTCAGAGTCAGGGGATACCACTGTCTTCGAGACGACCGTCAAGATGGAAAGGGCGGCTCCGCTCTTTTCATTAAAAAATCATTACCATTCTCCCCAGTAGATGTAAAACCAATTGGTTGTCCTTTTCAAGTGACGGCCGCAAAGGTTTTTGACACTACAATCATTTCTTTGTATATATCACCATCTAACAAACCTTCAAAATCAATCATGAAAGCAATGTTTTCCAAGGTCACTTCCCCTTCTCTTATTCTGGGAGATTTTAATGCCCATCACGGATTATGGGGAGCTCACAATTGTGACAGAATGGGCAGAGATATTGTTGATCTACTCGACGAACTAGACTTTTGTATCATCAATGATGGTTCTCCTATCCGTCTTTAGGTGCCTGGTCAGCGTCCCAGCATGGTTGATCTTACTATTTGCAATTCCAGCATTGCCGCATCCCTGTTATGGAAGGTTTTGGATGACCCTCATGGGAGTGATCATTATCCCATCCTCATTGAATCCTCAAATATTTATCATTCCAATAAAATTGTCAAGTCCAGTAGTCGAAAACCAAGGTTCTTAACGGCCAGGGCAAACTGGAATGATTATTCAAATCATACAAAGTTCTCCGTGCAAAGTTTACCCTCTCCAACTACAGAAAATGTTACGGAATGTTACAATTTATTGGTGTCTGCAGTCATTACGTCCGCAGAAAAATTTATCCCCATTAAAACGACACGTAACAAAGGGAAACCTCCCCCAGCTCCTTGGTGGGATATTGAATGCTCAGATGCAGTAGATAAGAGGAAAAAATATGCGAAAATTTATTCAACAAATATGAATATGGAGAACTTCCTTCAGTATAAACAGATTGAAGCTAAGACCAAAAGTCTTCTAAAAAACAAAAAACGTCAAGGCTGGAAAAATTTTTGCTCATCATTATCTCCCGAAGTTCCTCTTTCAGTTGTTTGGAATTCAATTCGTCGGTTTAAGTGGGTGAAGGAATTTGCCGATAAACTAGCTCCTCAAACTGCAAGTAATTTTAATGAAACAGAATTCACATACTCATTTAAAACACGGGGTTGGATGGACACCCACTTCAATTTGACAGAACTTAGGGAGGTCTTAAACGATCTCACAGACTCATCTCCCGGTGTAGATGGAATTCCTTATAGCTTTATTAAAAACTGCGACGTTACCACATTAAACTATTTTCTTTCAGTTATAAATTTGATCTTTGACTCCGGCAAAATTCCATCAGCATGGAAAACTCAAATAATTGTCCCCATTCTGTAACCCCAGAAAGACCCTAACTCTGGACTTTCTTACAGACCTATAGCTCTGTCATCTTCCTTAGTTAAAATAGCTGAACATATGATTAAAAGACGCCTAGACTGGTATGTAGAAAATGAGAAAATTCTTCCCAGTTCTCAGTTTGGCTTTCGAAAAAGAAAAAGTACTATCGAAAGTGTGTCCATCCTGACTTCTGATATCCAGTTGGCCCTGGCCGATAATGAATCCCTTGTCGGTGTTTGCCTTGATGTGTGCGGAGCTTTTGACAACGTTTTATTAGATGTTTTATTTAATAAATTATTAAAAATTGGCATCCCTCGTAAGCTTTCCAGTTTTATAATTAACCTCCTTCTTACCAGGAAAATTCAAATCCAGGTGCTGGATTCTCCTCCACTGGAAAGAATAGTAAACAAGGGTTTGCCTCAGGGCTCCGTCCTTAGTCCTATCCTTTTTAATATATATACCTTTGACCTGCATCGGAGTTTGCATCCATCTTGTAAAATACTTCAGTATGCGGATGATCTTTTCATATACATTTCAGGACGAATTATTACTATTCTGGAGGAAATAATTAACATTTGCATGAAAAACCTTGACACCTGGTTAACGAATCACGGCTTAGAAATTTCTCCGTCCAAAAGCAATGTTATCGTTTTTTCTAGAAAACGTGTTCCTCCGCGTATAACAGTCCAAATAAATAATTCAATTCTCCCTATGCAGGTACAGATAAGATTCCTTGGGGTAATTTTAGACTCTAAGTTAACATGGAACCCGCATGTTAATTTTATCATTAACAAATGTCAAGCTGGTCTCAACATTTTACGTGCCGTTTCACGGGTTTGGTGGGGAAGTCACCCATTCACCCAAAAACTTTTTTATAACGCATATGTTAGGAGTCATTTGGATTATGCGTCATTCCTCATTGAACCCACATCTAAAAAGAACCTCGCGAGGTTGGACCGTATCCAATTTCAAAGTTTAAGATTGATTATCGGTGCAATGCGTTCTTCCCCAATTAACGCTTTACAAGTGGAAGCTGTGGAGGCTCCTCTTCATTTCAGAAGGCAGTTCTTGGCAGACAAGTTTTTATTTAAATGCTTAAGACTCTCTAATCACCCACTGATAGACAAAATTACTGCACTCACTGCTCAAGTGAAATCACTTCCTTATTGGAGGAACAAGTCAATCCCTCTTCTTGTTAAAAGTCTCCATACGTACAGTGCGTATAAACCCCTCTTAAATCCATCTGATAGACTTCCTTTATATGCTAACTCCTTTCGTATTCATTTACGTAAACCAAATATTCTTCTTTCTCTCGGCATAATTAACAATCACGAAGCTCCAAGAAAGCTTATCGAAATTTTAAATTCTAAATACTCCAACTGGAAAATTATTTACACAGATGGTTCCAAGTCTTCCTTTTCAAACCATGTGGGAGCAGCATTCCATTGCCCATCAGATCAAGTCAATAGAAAAATCAAACTTCCAAAAGAGGCTTCCGTTTTCACTGCTGAATGTATAGCCATTTTTGAATCCCTCAAATACATTGACAATGATCACATTGGAAACTTTTTAATTCTCTCAGATTCCCTGTGATTTCTGTGTTGGAATCCGCACTTTAATTTATAAATTAACCGACTCTGGCAAATAAATCGTGTTGGCTTGGATACCTAGTCACTGCAGTATCCCTGGAAATGAAAAGGCAGATTCATTGGCGAAAGATGCCATTATTTCGGGGGATATTTTATATAATTTTTTAAACCCCGATGACATTTTCATTAAATTGAAAGAAAACATGATTTCCACATAGCAGAATCATTGGGATGAGTCTAGTAAAACAAAAGGATATAACTTTTTCATAATTCAGCCAACGATTCCTTCAAAACCTTGGTTTTCTAGACTCTCTTTGAACAAATTCTCAACATCCTCGATTTGCCGCATGCGGATAGGGCATTGCTGCCACAATGTTCACTTGACAAATATTCATGTTAAGAATTCTGCGATGTGTGAATGTCGTCTGGGTGAAGAGGACCTCAATCATATTTTTTTCAGTTGCCCTATAAATAATTCATACATAAATTTCATCCCTCACCTTATCAGTACGGGCATAATGCCTCCCTACAACATTGCATGTCTGTTATCTTCTCAAAACAAACGCGTTTATAGAGTATTGGCTAATTTCCTGAATATTAACAGCATCAATTTGTAATTGTAAGTTTAGTTTAAAAATTTTCATTATTTAGTTTATTTTTTATGTATAATAAATTACATAAGCATATTTATTATTTTCCTGTTACTTCCACTTGTTATACATATGTAAATAATTAAAATCATCTCGTGTTGTAAAAATTTAGCGTATTATTATTATTATTTGTATAGTATTATTATATAATGTAGATATGTTCTTGATACCAAAATTGTAAATATTGACCAAAAATACACTCAAAATTACACACAAAAATCATTCTCTTGACACTGGCCAGAACACTCCTTTGGGGTGAAAAGCCATTAAAAAAAAAAAAAAAATCACAAATTTTGAAAATGTCTCGCCTTACGCCCAAAAAACGCGTTAAATCGCTTCCCAATGAAGGTTTTTCTATAGATGATCACTTTGTAATCCATTTTTGTGGTTTTTTAAACCGTTGCAAAGTCTCACAAAATACCACCCTTTCTAAATTTCTAAAATAAACATTTACAAAAGTCTTATTTATTAGTGAGATGATCTGCCGATGAAACAAATCAATCACACTTCAAGCCATTTATTAATGATTAATAGGGGTGTGTCGCTCGATTATACATATTGTAAAGGCGAATATATCGCCGAAAGATTATAGATTAGGTAAATCACTTAAGCCTAATCTCTATGACACTGGCTCTCATGTTACTTGATAGATTATTGAACACAAAGGAGCTATTCGTGGTATGTTCGTATTCAATTTCAGGAATATTGCTTTAAACAAGGCCGTATCGTAGAAGAAATAACATTTTTTTAGAAGATTTTTACAGTTTTGTATTAATGTTACAGCTATCATTTTTGAAAATATGTGTTCAATTTTTAGGTACAGAAAAGGTATTTTTTATATTTTGAATAATAACTTTCTTCAAGAACAAAAGGTAAGGAATGTAGGTTTAAAGGTAGCATTCTTCCAAAGACTAAATAATTTTATAGTGAAATCCTAAGGTAATTTTAAAAGGTAACGTTGATAACGTTGGTATTCTAAAATCTTGAAAGCAACTTGCAGAATATACCTTACCGAATACTACATAGTTGTTGATTTATGTATTTTATGCAATACATTTTTTGCAAAAATACTTAATGCTTTCTTTCCTGGATAGTAACGGAAACCAAAAAAAGCCAAAGGAACGCTTTAAAATAGTGCAAGTAATTAATTCTACATGAGAATGTAACTTAACTACTCTGTGGAATAAAATAAAATGCGGTTTTAAGTATTCAAGACGACTGGTATATTATTATACAAAGCAAGATACTACCAAGTCCAGTAATGTTTGTTAAAGGTAATATGCTATTTTAATGGTCCTTACATTCTCCAAATCTATGCAAATCAATAAACGGCAAGGAATTCACGTAGAATCTGTAGAATTTACTCCATATCATACCTTCGATATTATTATTTATTACCTTATGCAATTCTATTTGCAGTAATATATCAAAATTTAATTAACATTTTTTACTTCAAATAATGTCAGGAATCGCTGGTTAGTGTAAGTTACTGTAAGTCAACCAGGTCCCTTAAAACTTTGTACACATATTTAACAAGCGAATACCTATTTGATTAAATTTATATACTATGTGCGGCAAAAGAAACAGTGCAGTTTTGAAGGGTTATTAAAAAAAACGGCGTAACTCACGGAAATGGGGTTTATTTTATTTTATTCGATACATCATTCCGTTTTATGCATCAAGTCCATGACATCAGAAAGATGATGGCCCCCCAGCAGTGATACATTGATGAAAGCGATTTCTGAAGTTTTCGGCTGCATTTTGGCACGTCTCGACCGGCAACGAGAATAAACAAAATTTTCGGTACTCGGCTGAAAATAACCCAAGGCAACTTCACGAGAGCTCTCTTAACTCCCCAAAAGATCGTATTGTTTGCAATTTCCAAATTTGGGGTGATTGGGACGTATTTTTTCGAGCAGAATGGACGAACCGTGACTGTCAATGCTCAACATTGTCTTTCCATGTTGGAAATAATTTTTTTTAACCTCAATTGGAAGAACTAACGGAGGAAACCTATCTGGGAGACTTCTGGTGTCAATAGGACGGTGCTACGGCCCATACTTGAGTTTCAATGACAAAACTGCAACAGATGTTCCCTGGGCACCCCGTCTCTCTGGGAGGTGATGTTGGATGGCCCGCGCGCTCATCTGATTTTGCGACTTCTTCCTGTTGGTCTATATGCAGAGAAAGAGTTTTTAAACATCGGCCTCACACCTTGGAAGAACTCAAGGATGGAGTTCGGGGTGAAATCGCCACTTTGTCCATCGAAATGTGCCAAAATGCAGTCGAAAGCTTCAGAAATCGTCTTCATCAATATATCGCTGCTGGGGTCCATCTTCTTTGTGATATCATCTTCAGGACTTGATGCATAAAACAAAATGATGTACCAAATAAAATTAAATAAACCCCATTTCTGTAAGTTACGCCGATATTTTTAAATATTCTTCTAAACTGCACTGTTTGTTTTGCCGCACCTTGTACATTCATATAGTCTTCAAAGAGCGCTAATACGTCTTCCAAATAATAATAATGATCAAAATATAAATTAATGTTCAATGCTATTTGTTTATGTATATTATATTTATTAAGTTAAATTCTAATCAGTTAAATAAATAAAAGCAATAACAATACAGGATTGCAATTGAATTCTCGATACGACACTTTATATTCATTGAAAACGCGGTCTTATCTTGAACGGGCGTGTACCAAGGGACGATCCATTCTCTTTTACCGCGTTATTTACGATTACACTGCAATTTAAAAGCGCAGGTTAGGAACAACCAGAAGTATTGCACATGCTACCGAACTCTTGCATTGCCAGCAATAAAAATTGTATTTTCTGTATTCAACCCTGTCCCAACCAAACCCTTATTTATTATTAAATACAGATTTTTTAAAACTCGTCATCAGAATACTGATTGTTGTCAGTACAGGTCACACAATTAGAGGTTTATTTATGTAGTTGCAATAACACAGGTCCGAAAACCTGTTATCGGGTCACAGGTTATCGGCCGTGAAAGTTTTTTTTTAGTGAGGCTGTTACAGTTCGAACAACGCGCGATTCGTTTGAAACATGCTGGGTGCAACTGTGTGTATTGTGTTTGACTTATGCAATGTATTACACGATACTTATCATACCACCCAAAAAAAGAAGAAAACTAACAAACAAAACCATCGGAAAGACCGCCAGCATTTTTTTGCAACTATAGTTGCTTTAATCGTAGCGTACGAACGCAAGTAAAATCCATTTGAGATTGTTTGCATTGCTTTGTAGATTGAAAATCGCTAACATTACTGTCACTCGAAATACTGCAATATCTCGAAAATGTGATTTTTGAATAAAAAGTTTTTTTAAGGAATTATTTAATTAAAGCGTGCCTCTACTCTGATATAATTATTGAAGTGAAAACTTCTTTAGCACCGTTGTAATATGAAACTCGATGAAACGGAAGCAAGCGACTTTTAAAAGAGACAAACACATACATCTATAGGGTGTAGCCTACGAGAGAATGAGATAGCAGCCAACCAGGGGTCAAATCCTAAGAAATTAAAATTATTTCACTTCTACTGCGTATGAATTGCACACTCTGATTTTTTCCCTTGTTTTCGTTTGAGGAATTATTACCGATTATGTATGCAATACAGGGTTTCGTGACTAATCATAATCATGCAATTTCAACACCCCTTTGAAAAGTCATTAAAAGCTACGAAAACATTTTTTTAATATGTTAAAATCTTTCCTAACTAAAACTATGCAACCAAAAAAATTTCATAACTTTTAATGTTACGTTGCATGATTCTAAGTTGTCCGGTCACCACAATGCAGTTACTTGAACATTTGAAATGTCTTAAATATTTTACTTTAGTAATCAAATATAATAGATACGCGGAATTCGTTAATACCGCGGGTATTAAATTGTCCGTTGTGTAGAAACGCGAAAATATGTATAATAACTTAATCTATAAAGGCTATGCATAAGAAAGGGTTAAATCCATTTTGTACTTTGAAACAGATAGAGAGATAAACTGTATTGATGTTAAAACAATTAAATGGATAAAAGTAATACGTACATTGTGCGATTTTGAAATTGTTGTGTCAACGATTTCTCCGTGTATTATGTATTTTTTATATGATATCACACGAGAACCCAAAGTTTTGGGGAATTGTTTATTCATTTTGAAGCATGCGTAATAATACGACTTAAGGAGAAATGTTGTTTTTAACCCCCGACACAAGGAGCGGTGTTATAAGTTTGACTTACTGTGTGTCTGTCTGTCTGTGGTATCGTAGCTCCTTAACAATTGGACCAATTACGACGCGGTTTTATTCTATATGAAAGCTGACGTGATCGAGATGGTTCATAGCTACAATTCATGAAAATCTGTTCAGGCGTTTCAAGGCTATCACCTCTTTTTTGTCGGGGGTTGTTTAAAATTTTGAAAATTTTACTTATAGTAGGTATATTATTCATATTTTATAATACACCTGCGAAATATTGTAACCATATTAATAAATTACTTATAATTTACTCGAGCAACAGACCAATTTAAAACTTTGTCTTTGGATTGCTCGTGATTTTTTGGTGATTATTTTTAATATTTTCCGCCCACATTAAAAAAATCATACCTTAACTTAAAATTTCAAATTAAGTACAAATGCATCTGGGAAAATTTGCCTAAAACTGGCAGCAAAGCAATCCGAGGTATTTTAAATAGTGCCATATTGTGGCAAAAAGCGCTCCAGTATGCAAAATTATGTTTGTAATTAATTAATTATTATTCATACCATTTTATGATGAAATATTCAGTAGATTATTTCAAACGGAAATTAGATTTAATAACATAAAAGATAAATTTTTAAATAAGTAATTTTAATTACCTACGGATAATATAACCGTAACTTTTCTACATCGTTCTACGAATTTACCATTAAAATAGATTGTAGGTAATACCATTTTCCCAGCTTAAACCAATTACAGGGTGTTACATTGCAATTTAACCCGCAGAAACCGTATATCCTTTTGTAACAATCCTGTTGTATTATGTATAACAAGAATGCTTTTTAAATTAACCTTGTGAGATTTTAATTGAATCATAAATGGGAAATAGCATTCAAAAAGTCACTGAAATGATTTAATTATTTGTGATATTCTAAGTTAAGTTAAAATCTGCAATTTCTCTCAGTGTAGAAATATTACTTACAAAAATTCACAGTGTAATCTATTTTTTTACAGCAGTTAATTCATCTTTAAGAGTGATTCTGAATCTTTTTCGACAGCGTAGCTTGAATTAAATCGGCCGTATACGACAATTTTGACAGTTTTCTTAAATGCAGTATTCCATATCGCGCTAACGAGCTAAAGATGTTTGACTTATACTTGTGTTAAGATACCACCTCACCTACCTTAAAAGTAGTTACCCAAACGACAGATTTGACGGCGTGTTTTGAAGCGTAAACCGTAAAGCGTAAAAATTTCCGAATCGAATGTTATAGCGCACAAACATCAAAATAATACGACAAACGGATAGTCATTTTTTATGTGCTCATTTGGCATATATGTTAGTAGTTTGCAAATATTTTTTTTACATTAGCTCCACACAGGAGGCTATGCCGAAAATAATTCCGCTCAGTGCCTATGTCGTCTTTGCGGATGTTGTGAAGAGTGTCTTTTTGGGAAAGGAAGGAGAGGACTTTTTGAGGAAAAAAAGAGTATTAGGTGTGGGTAAGAATCTGGGGTCAGTATGTCCAGGAGTGACGGACGGACGTACGAATCCATCCCTCCCACTTAGGTGCAAGGCGATGTTCTGAGAGAGTAAGTACGACTGGAGAAGTCAAAGGGACAGCTGATGGGCAGATGCATCCGCCACCAAGACCCGGACAAACCTCACCCCATGAACCCGAACACCACGGCTAAGTCACCAAACGTAGCTAACTACTTGGCAGTAGCGGTACTATAGCAGTGGTGTTGGTTATCCAATAAATGGTTCCCGGTGCGGCGGTAAATAGTAATTTGTGTTTTTAAGTAGGTTATTAATCCATGTAAGTAAGGTTAGTAATAAATCCATGACAGACATAAACAAGCAATTCAAAGCAATAATATCTCAGAAATTTGACCGTCAATAATGCACGATGGACGTCTTCCGTTATCTGACGGATTTTGCCTTTTTGTCTTAACGCTTACATAACGCAAAATATGCAGAATCAACCCACTGGTGTTTTTTGTATTAAGTTTTCACGTGCAAATCCTCAAAATCTCATTGAAAAATCTACTTTTTAAAACCATATTTATTTATGGCATTACGAGTTGCAAAATGTCTTCGTCATTTTCGCGAAATTAGTTTTGCTTCTCACTGAGTTAGAGCGGGGAAAAGATATTATGCAACACACTAGTGATGGCCATAATCGAAACTTTTTGATATCTAATCGAGACTTCAAATATGGATACAATCCAGTTTAAAGAATCGATTTTTTTTAGTTGTCTAGCTTAATTTTAAAAGAAATGTAGATTAAAATTTTGTAGGGTTAATTTTCACTTTTTGAATATTTCTCATTGGAAAGTTAATTTTTTGCACATCATAAATTAAAGAACGCCGATATATGTTGGCATACAAATTTATCGTATATAAATTAGAATTTATACAAAAAAGGCCCTTTTAACTTAAGCGATAGACAGCTTACTCTAAGGTCAGCAGATCAAGATGTTACTAATCGTTTAATCGAACTTTCTAGGTCAAATCGAGCCGTTTACTATGATCGATCTTTTCGTGTAACTGGCCCGCTCATTTGGAACAAACTTCCCTCAGTTCTTACTAATATCCAGAACTTGGCTGAATTCAAAAGGGCTTTAAAAACAAACTTATTTAAAAAATCATACCTTTCATGAATTTTTAACTCCTTTTCAAAAAACTGTAATAAACCATGTTCCTCAATTTTCCAGTAATTGTTTGGTTTCGATTACCTCCTTACTATAGTTTTATGTGCACTCCGAATTTGTATTATTTCTAAACGTAAACTGTTTCCTGTTCTGTAGTATATTTTAGTTTTTAATGATTTCTGTTGAATGGCAACGTTATGGTTTCAATGGGATCAATATCTATTGTCACGTGCACTCACTATTGTTGTTAATATTGTTCTTTAGGAATTGCTTTGTGTATACTGTATATTCTTTGTTTCACACTATTTAATCAATTTTGTAAGGACTCGTAAGGAACACTATATAATTAATCTTAAGCTTATTATAATTAAGCGCATTTGAATTGAAATATCACAAAACTGCGCTATATAAATACTATGTTATTATTATTATTATTAACAATTTTTTATTTATTTTTCATTTCATTAGCACAGTAGTAGATTGGACCTTTTTTGAATTTTTTATTTATAAATAATTATTTTTTCCAATATTTTATAATTTAACACATAAATAAATAAAGTATTAGGCTTAGCTTTATCTTCGTTTTATAATTTGGGAGGCGGGTATGGGTACCGCCACCTTTAGAACAATTTATTGAATAAACAACACCTCTGCCTTACGTCGCCCCAATTGGTTCGCTACGTTTGGTGACTTAGCAGGGGTTCCCGGGTTCATGGGGTGAGGTTTGTACGGGTCTTGGTGGTGGATGCGTCTGCCTACCAGCTGCGCGGTAAGCCGGATTGGAGACTGGTTGAAGGAGATCTTTAGACCTCTCCAGCAAGGCTCAGCAGGACGTGGACCGCAGTGGAAGGGATGAATTCATTCGTCCATCAATTCTAGACATACTGACCCCCAGATTCCTACAGTATAGTAAGTTTGTACAGCGCCCTTGAGGTGATTTTTCACAAAAACGGCGCCATATAAATCGTCCAAATATTATTATTATTATTATTAAAGAGCCGCGCAACCTTTTCGCTGATTTTAACTAATAAATTTAGCTTTACAAAATGATGTAGCGATACTTTTGTACCGCTGTCTTTCAATATAATGAATTTTGCCTATTCGGATGGTTCGATTAAAAACTCTTCCAAATGACAAATTGAAACTTTTCGATTTTGAAAATGTTCGATCATTTTGACACAGATTTTAAATAATTCTATTTTAAATTCATTCCAACTGTATATGAATCTATTTCGATCATTGTATCGTGCCCATCATCACTACAACAAACTATCATTACAAACAAAATACATTGATAATATATAATAAAAAAAATTATTAAATAAATATGATGGTACAATTACACATAATTATATACAATTACATATAATTATATACATAAATTTTTCTTTAAAAAATACAATACATAATTCATGTTACATCTTTTTATAGAGCAATGCTCGTGTTAAAAAGAAGGAGAATCGTATATAAACAACAATTTTATATAATTTTTGAGAAAGAGTAAGGAAATTTTTTTTAAATGCCTTACTCCTAATGTCCTGGATATTTTCCAACTAACAAAAAAAGTTGCAATCAAAAGGGCAAACGAAATCAGTAAATTGTGACCGCAATCATTTACCGGGCTTTTACAATAATGTTCAACTATTGCTACATATCCGCTGCTCATCCTGATTTAGGTCAGCGAGCAGAAGTAATATTAATACCATGCTCTATGCGCAGATTGCATTATTCTGTACCTTGCGTGTGCTCGGGTCAGCTATTTTATAATTAGTTTCTCCGGAATCAGTAATTACTTCCGTAATTAGATGGCATCACTGTTACAAACATATTATAAATGCTTTCATAACTCGAATTCTTAGAATTTAAAACGCTACTAATAAATGTACTCGATTAAACTGAGCATAAATTCACAAAACGCGATTTGGCACATTTTTAATCTTCGCTGCGTGTTTATTTGGACAAATGTAAAAAATAGTTCAAATCTATTTATCGACACCGTAAAATAAATTTGATCATACAAAACATACGAGTAAAATTATAAAAAAAGGTTTTGTTGCGAGCGGATTTTTTGTTGTTGTTGTGTGTTTTTCTACTTTGTTTTTATTATTTATATTGTTCCGTTAGCTTATAGATAAATAGGGCGATAGAGTTGAACACATACATATATATATATTTAATATCATGAATAAGATAAATTTTATGGAAGAAAGTTAATTTTTTATTACTTTATTGAAATACTTGAATGTTATATTAAATTTAATGAATGACATACTTCCTTAAGCCGCTGCTACCCGAATTTCTACCGATTTCTTACATATCTCCCTTAAATATTTTAAGTTTTTAAGATCTTAAAAAATAAATGTTATTTTTGAAGATAATATTTAGAAGCGTTCCACGCCGAAACGCAAATTATATAAAATTCCGTCGATAGAAAAAAATCCTGCAAAAATTATTATGAACCCGTTGTTCCAGTTATTTTACAAGTTATAGTTGTTAAAAAAAATCACAATGTTTCTTTAAATGATACTTAAGATAGGTTCCACGAGATTTTTGCTCTATACTAAACGAGTCGTGTGTTTTTAAACATTTTCACAAGTCTCGCATCGATTTTATCGCTTCAAATATTAGCGCGCTCCTTTAACATTCGTAATTTCATATCTCTCCATTTTCTTCTTTTTGAGCTCGGATGCGGAGCCTTAAGAAGGCATCGCTTAAAAATGGTTTTAAATCAAATTTCGTAAAACAAGCGCTGAAAAAAATAATTCATTACTCCGTATTACACGGTGCTCAGAAAATGATATTCAGTTATGCATCTATTGGTATTCATAAAGTTTGCAGGGGTATTCAAGTAGGTAAAAGCATCCGGTGACACGGAGTGGCCCAACTTATTTACATACATTATTAATTTCGTAGATCCGTACGAAGGTCCACCTACACTTAGCAAACTTGGGAACCGACTGATCCTCCCCCACTTACTAAGTAAGCGACAAACTCCGCTTCGCCCCGAGATATTCCTTAAGTAAGTTTCTTTCAAGTTGCACAGGTAGGTAAGCGCTCTGGTTAAATTGAAATTACAATTTGAGAGTGTTACGCTGTTTTCTTTTCTGTTTTAGTTTTAAAAAGCTCATGGTCTCAGAAGTCGTCGCATAGTCCTCATTAAAAGATCATGGCATTAGCCAAAGCCGCGTACTCATCAGCGAGCTGTAACCGTAAAACGTTACTGTAACCAAAAAACATAGTGCGGACGTGGGTCGCGAGCCGACGGTTGTCGTGGACGTCAATCGGGAGTAACATGGAGTCTTAGACGCCAAACTTCAAAATTTATTCCACACGAACGACGAATGGGTCGAACCAGTCGATATCGAGTAGCGAGTGGTGAGTAGTTTGCGTGTCTACGCAGTGACTGTCAAAATCTAATAATATTGTTTTCCCGCGTGCACTTTCGCAACCGCAAATACATCGTATAATTTTATAAAGTCGTTTTAAGGTTCCGTGTTACAATAGCTCATTTACCAGCCATGTTGGCTGCAATACATCATGTCAAGCAAGCTGAAGCAGCTGCTTTTAGACCTGTAATATATCCTGAACTCGCAACCTTTTCGAATATTATCAACTGTTTGACATATCAAATTTATACCATAGAAATCTCGACAACATCAGGAAAATAGACAATATTCACATGGCTGCCAATATAATCATCTCTTCGACCGTTTGACATTGAAGAATACGTAAAAATGAAACAATCGACAAAGTTCGTCGCGAGGGTGAGTAATTTTTCATTCGCAGATGACGCACAATGAGTAACGATTGATCGTTGTTGAGGAAACGCAACCTAGAACGTAATTTCTGTCTTTAATTTCGTGCGCAAAACCAGTGTATGTTATGTTGAGAGAATGAAAGAAGAATATTGTAACGCTGTTACGACTATTAAGCCGTTATGACTATTACGCCGTTACTACTACCTTCCTTGTCAGTGGGTGGTGAAAGATAATTCAGAAACTTAAATAAGATTACTAAGTTAAAATTTACATACTGTTTATAGACATTTAGTTGTTGGGTTTATTGAAACACCATTTAGGCCTAAATAGTTCATTTTCAAAAATAGAGGTATCTCTATTAGTTTATATCTATTATTTAAAATATTCAAAAACTAAACTGTACAAAAAAATCTTAATGCTAATGATTTTGGAAAAAAACCTTCACAAACTTATGTAGATTCAAAGACACTAAGAATTTTTTGGGCAAAACATCTTATGTATTTTAGGAAACTTTGTGTTATCATTTTTTTACAGAAAGTTTATTGGTTTTAATAACTTAAATATAATATTAAAGACACTCTGAAATACCCGATACTTAAAAAAAAATCGTCATTCATGAACGCGGGCCGCACGTAAGAGCGCCGCGGGTTGGCCAGGGCTGCACTAGAACCTGCTTACTGCATTTGCAACAGTTACAATTAAGATGAAGCCATACTAAATAATGCAAAATCATACAAAATCGTATGTTTTTGTTTTGAAAATTTGACCGCTTAGAAGTATTATAGATGCTTCAATTAAATAGTGCGTGTACAACATATCTTGGTCCTTAAAAATATTGGTCATTTTTTTTAATAAGTCTTTTAATAAGCTTAGAAAAAAATAAAGTATTAGGTTTATTAAAAATATTTTCAACTGAAAACTCTCCTACTTATAAACACTTTTCGGATATGATTTTATTGAATAATGTGGCAAATTCAGTTTCTTATGTAATTATCGCGAAAAAAAATTTATATTTACGCCCGAACCTCACAAAATAAAATATAATATGCATTTTCGCGTTAATATTTTTGACATCACGGCGACAATATGGCAGTCGACGAATTTGTTATATCAAAGTGAACCTTATACCGTCCACCGAAGAACGACTGGCAGCCGCCCCATTCTTCTGTCATTACTCCTCCGGCCGGAGCGGAGAAACAACGTGTTAGCGTCCGCGCTGCTTGTTTTCGTGAAATCAATTTAAAAATTCCGTTTTATTACAATAAACAATGCATAAAAAATGAATTAATGTTTTTTACAGGCCTTTACGAAATCAACATGTAAAAAAAAATTCTCAAATATCTTTTCCAACCCTTTCCAAAAGCTTTTTCTCAAGTATTTTTAAACTCCTCCCATAAAAGGGCGTGAATTCCGATTTCGATTTTTTCCTGTACTAGTGGATCGCCTTAAAGTTCGCCAATGAGTCCACGGTCTTTTCTGCTTAGATAAAACACTCCTGCGGAGTGAACATTAAGAAAGGTAGATCCTGACGATCACTAGCCAATTTTAGCCAGACATCATAATGCTGTACTGATATTTATTTATTGCACTAGTATTTATAGTGACCTTAAGAACATTAGATAAGCTAAGTTGATTGCGAAGGTGGACATAAAGTAAAATATCATTGCTTTAGCCTAAAATCATTGTTCTTGTCTAACATCATTACACTATTCTTACATGATTGTGTATTGGTCAATTAAAAATCATAGCGCTAGTATTAGATTATTCGCTTAGATTCTCAGCCTTTTTTGCCCACCGCCCACTTTGAGAATATTTTTATTTCTAATTGTTGTGGATCCTAATGGGATGGCATGAGGCATGATAGGATGGGTCTCTCTAGGTTTCCTACCGCCCCGCAACAAGTCTAAAACGCCCCCCTATTTTCTCTTGGTCTTCTACTGCTCCCCTGAACCTCTGAAACACCCCCCCAAGGGGGCGTTATCGCCCACGTTGACAACCTATGGATTATTGCATCAGTTTAAAATCATCGCATTTTTATTTAATTACATACCCTATCCAGAAAACATATGTGTTTTCAAAGAAATAATGACCGTTTTCAAAATTTCAAAACTCAAATATTTTAATTTATGCGCTGTTTTAGGAAAAAGAATTTTGACAATGTATTTGGTGAGCTGTCATAAAAGCTACATTCATGAAATAAAAAGTAGAATCGACAACGTGATTTGCGCAAGCAATTCTGATTTTGTCCTCCACACAGGGTTAAAGGTGTAAATCCCATTATTCGCGCATTATATGTGAGATTGGTTAGGTATGCATTCACAGATTTGGTGGCTAGCAAATGTCAAAATCCGAAAAATATCCCACTTATCTAATCTTCCCATCCTAAATGTCACCATCAAAAAATGCAATTGTTACAAGAGAAGTACCCAACTTTGGAGAGGTGACAGTGTACTTATTGGAGCTCAGTGCAAATTAACATCTCAGAGAGGGCGCATATATCATAACAGCTAAGTAAAAAAACATTTCGATTTCTAAATTAAATTTAAGATTGTGAAGTGAACCTGGAGACCAGTGAGGCCGCATCTATAGTAGTGAGTCCTTTTTTTCTTTTTCCAATCTGGGCTAATCTTATTTTCCAGAAGCCCAGATCGGAACCATCGACTGGCTATCCATCAGGAGTCGCAGTTTTGCAACACCGCCCATCGCAAAAAAATCCAGCGTGGATGGTATTAGAACGGGTCTCCAGTGCACCATCGGCTAGTTCAGCCAATAAAAAGGACTCCGGAGTACGATCGGCACACCACACGTTAAACGAGATTTAAATGCTTTCCTTAGGATAGGTAGGCCAATTCCCTCTTCAACAAAAAAGTAACTTTGTGTAAGGTGTGATAACCCCCCCCCCCCTACGAAGTAATGGCTACCATTTTATTTCGAAATGTGCTACATTGCTACAGCTACAGGCGCAACCCCGCCCGGCCTTTAAAAACTCGTAGCTCGCCCGTTCTCGCGACTCTCCCCTGCATTCCTTTTGCAGCGCCTTCTCAACCCCATCACGTAATACTTTTATGCAAACGTGACGAGATGCTCTTAATTAATCAATTTGTAATTAACCCCACAACGTTGTGTACTTTTTTGTTTTAGTGGTTTGGTATAGTTAATCCAATTCAATTAATAATTTATTTGTGGTAAACCCTTGTTCTTTTAGGTATGGCGTGTTACAATTTGCAAGGCTTCGAATAACAATGACTGAGTCTGACTAGCTTGAAAATTAACTAATTATCTATCTATATTCATCCAGCTTCCTCCCCTAGCACCTGTTATACACCTACGCTCACCGACGACTATTTTTATTGAAGTAATCTGCATTTTCCCTCCTAGCATCTAGTATAAAAATTTACATTCAAACGGCGAATTGAGAATATCCTACCTTTCGATGCGATGTCGCGTACCCTCTGCGGCTCTATAAAATGCTTTCATGAAAATAATTTGACATTTATGTATATTCTAACAAAAGATTTACACTCAAAGCAGTACGGAGTGCAATAATTCTACACTCACAGTTCTAGATGCAGTTTGTTAGTTAGCTAGCTTGTTTTATTTTGTTAATTTGATTCTACGGGTAGGTATTTTGGATTAACATGAGACAGAACATGTGCTGTTTAAATAATTGGACTCCTCCATAGCCCAACTGATAAGGTGATGGTCATAGACCGCCAAATCAGCTTCCAATTCCAACTCCTCCAGAGAATGTTAAGGTCGCAAGCGACGAATGAAAATCGACATGTTTTGCCTCCTGTCAGGAGAGGGTTTGATGTGTGTTTCTGGTTCATAGAGTGGTAATGGGAATAATATCGACTAATACGCCGCCAAATTATAAATGTGTTGATGATGATGATGAAAAGTCATCTCATACCGTTTGATATGAGGGTCTGCTCCGATTAATGGCGTGATAGCCGATGTCAGGAACTGTTCAGGAAATGTGTGGGTGGCACGAGGTTTTGGAACGTGACATCCTACTCTGGATTGATGATGATGTTGAAGTTCTTCAGCATGCCGATGACTTGAGTTCCATTAACTCCTAAAGCATCGGCATAAACATTAAACCGAAGTTGATTAGACAATCGGCAATGTCAGGAGATCGGTGGGGCCGCTCTCTCCTCTGATCTGGCGATGTATGAATTTAATTAAGGAAGATTTTGATGTCACCGACCCTCGCCTTGGCAGTCACTCATGTTCTCAATAGTCCCGTTCTCCGTCCAGCACGCCGCCTCGAACCAGTAGAAATAATGATTACGTTTTTCCTAGGCACGCTACAGAAACATGCGCCAGCCTGCAATCGCGATGGTCATCAGTGATGTTTGATTTGAATGAAAAATACATCCTCTCGCATAACATACACAAGCGTAACTTGGGACCTTCCCCGATATGGTGTCACGGGCATATGCTCTACGATAGGCGTACCCCAAGCTCAAACTCAAATATCAGCTCAAAGAAGGAATGTCAAGCTCGGTTTCCAGGGTGCCGGGTCCGAGAATGAAAGGCACCAGGTCGTGAATCTGGCTTCCCTTCCTTCCATTTCCCCTGCTGCGCTTTCGTCCAGAGTACATTCCCACCCTGATGCTGGATGATCCCTATTCCTAGTGTGAGGGAGTTAAGAAAACTTTTGCTACTTATGTAGGTGGATATAAAGCATTACGCTTAAAATATGAATACCTACCGACGGCTTCATTCAACCGACAATGTGAAAGTTTTTGCTAAATCGAATATATCGAATGAAATATACCTACCTAAGCGTAAACCAAAAAGTAGTTAAGAAAACTTATCCGGATTCCAACAAAGAACCGCCGATCGGTTGCCAAACGATTCCATATGTCATGTTCCCTTCGTTCCGCCGACAAGGCAGACCCCACACGAGCGTAACCTAAAAGGTAGTGAAGCCCACGCAAATTTCGTCACTTCGTTTCCCCCATGACGAAGGTAGTCCGGCCAGATCGTAATCTTCGTCCTGCATCAAACTGGCCTCCCGCGACGACAACTTTTATCCGCTGGTACCTCGGAGCGGCGGTAGAGGGAGGGGGAAATGGGTGCACGTCCTTTGTTCTCCTGAAATCCCCCAATGCCTTAGTGACGTACATACGTCGACATCATGAAATGGCTCCGGCCACGCTTCCAATCCAGTCTAGAGCGGGTACGAGATCCACGTTACCGAGATGTGATCACAAGGGATTCCAATTTGCTCGGACCAGACACGACCATCGCTTACTTCGCCTCCACATTAGAAAAATAGTGTAAGCCCACCTGCATTTCGATCACATCGCCCCCGATAAAGTCGCGTGAGATACTTCCTCATGGTGGAATAGGAAAGCCGGACCCGTTAATCCATTCGACAACCGCCGTCCATTCTCGAGTCGTAACCCGCTCAATTAAGTTTGAAGAAAAAGAGTTTGTTAATTAAGTAGGTGGATATAGCGCATCACGCTAAAATGTGAATACCTACCGACGGCTTCATTCAACCGACAATGTGAACGTTTTTTGCTAAGTCGAAAGAAATATACCTAAACGTGAACCAAAGGTGATTATATGATAAGATATCGAACCAAGTTTATGCAAAGTCCTATGTAATAGACTTGTTGTGATACCTAAAATTTGGAATAAGGTGTGGGAAATTTTTGGAATGGGAATTCAATTATGTCAGATTTTGTTAGTAATCAAAAATGCCCATGCTACGCACCCTTCATAAACCGTTATATTACCCAATGCCTTTTCAAAAAAACCTTCCTGAATATAGTCCCCTAGCTACGTTTAAAAATATTATTGCGAGACTCGTAAATAATAATTATCACCTCAAAGGCGCTTTACACATTAATTTATACCTATATTCTATACCTATGTATTTTGTCACCCGTTATACCTAGTTTTCTCGTTCACCAACAAAGCACTTTTAAAGGATTTTATTATTGTTTTGTGGTTTCAAAATCCCGTCTTTTAAATGAAGTCTCTCGTCTAAGATTCATTGCCCGAAAGCGCACTTTGTGCTTAAAATAGTATTTTAGTTCATTGAACCCCAAATTATTATTTTACAACAGTCTTGTCTCAAGAAATCGTCGCCGGCCAACCTCAGGCAGCCCCGGATCGACTTACGGAGGGAACGCCCTTTTTTTTTCGATTACCAGTAATTATCCGATAGCTCTTTAAATATTACCGTTATAATTTTCCGATTAAAGCATCCGACTTAGATGACATGGTTCCTTATTAAAGGCCTCATCAAAGTAGCTATAATAATAATACTAATATTTGAACGATCCACATAGCACCGCTTTTATGGAAAATCACCTCAAGGGCGCTATATAAACTATAATACATGTTTAAATCTAGAAAACTACAAGCTAGACGAACAATTATAAACAATTTAAATACTCGGGAGTAATGATGATTCTATTGTTTTAACCCTAGTTTGTACGAAATCCAAACATTAATGTTGTTAATAATTAATTCAATTTGTCAAACTCACCACTCTCATGCACACCAGAACTTGACATGCACGAATCACAATCCAAAACCAGCACCCCTCGTGCACTAATTGATTAATCACTAATTAAAGCACTTATTATTTCGGTCTAACTTTCGCGTCGGTTTGTATTAAATTTTATCCTATCCCTGATAAATGCCCCGAAAGTGCATTTTGCATTGATATTAAATTAACATTGACCGCCTCAATTTACAAATTATATTATTTAACTTCACAGATATGAACTCGCAAGCCGCAATCTCTGACTTCCTTATTCGCGTGGACTCTTTTTGTTTAATAAAGACGAACTATTCTTTGTTTAATTAAAATGAAATATCCCCGATTTAGAAGCACCGAGCTGGTCTCCTCGCGACTCTCAGAACTTGACGATCTTAATTCTCAACCTTCACTGTCCTCAATCGCGTGGACTATTTTCCTTTAATTAAATGAATTATTCCCGTTTACGCGCACCAAATTATAATTCTACAGGTTATCAAAACTCCGATGATTTTCATCCCCACCGCTCGCCTCCAGGTTCTTTCCCCGACTGTCCTCTCTTTAATTAAATGAATTATTCCCGTTTACGCGCACCAAATTATTATTTTGCCGTTTATCAAAACTCGATGATTTTAATCCCGACCGCGCCCTCAGGATCTCTCCCTGACTGTCCTCCAACACTTCCCTGCCCCGACTGTCTAGTTCCAACCCCCTGCCCCCTGACTCCCACCCATCTACTTGTGTGGTTTCAATAATTTATTAGTCACTTTTTTCAAATCTTAAGTGATAAGCACATCTCCCAATATGCATATCTCAACTTTAATAGTCAAAAATGTCACACTTTAACTATTATTTCAGAGAATTTTGTGTAGGAACCATGTTCGCTTTTTTTTTCCGGTGTAAACTAATTTTGTCTGCGCCGAAGTCATAAAGTATCCCAATAACGCTTAAAAGAAGAGCTCAGTGGCGCACTTCAATTCACTACTCGTCCTAATTACTTGCGTCGACTTTATTGGTTATATAATAACATTATATAAGCATTGTCTGTACACGTTTTCGTTCTTTCTGCGTGCGTCACTATTTAACGAATTCTGCAATCTTATTTTGACAAATATGTTAAATATTTTAACCCCTAATCGGCGCGTCGCTCTAGTATATTTAAATGCACCAAGATTAATCTTTATTGCCTAGTTTTCAATTCCCTACTGCCATAGAAAATTCACAAGACAATTGCTTCGCAAATCAATTTGCTCGCGTTAAAGTCAGTCACCACTCGGGCAAACATTCATCGGCCGCCCCTGACTTGATAATGAACCCGAAAAAATCCCTCTAAATGTTCTTCTGGGTTCATTCTTAGTTTTGTGAAGAATGGCCTTTGCCGGGGTTCGCATGCACTTGGGCTACGCAAACACATGTGGTTATTTAGTGGTAAGGACCCATAAATCACCCTCATGAATTGGAAACAGAGAATCGTATGCTGAAACCATTCCATGTTACAAAATTAAATATATTTCTAAATCGATCTCTCAATTTTAAAGGAATTATTTCGTAGGCCCAAAGGCGAGATCATCACAAAGGTTGAGGATTTTGTGTTTATCACGGCTTTTTATTACAGTGCACATTATATCTTATTCTATATTCAGAAGAGAATATAGAGAGATGATGAAGAAATGAAAATGGGACATGAAATCTGAAGTAAGACTTGAAAATAAAAACCGTTAAATAAGAAAGCTAAATATCTCATATATTTATATTCGTAATGCGAAAATATTTTCAATGGATTTTAATATTTTTTGCAAGCCCTGCGGCATCACGTTTCTTACGTAAAGATATTGTGAAGAATAGATCCGGTCGTGGTTTTATACAATATTTTTAAATCTATGATAAAAAAGTTACGTTTACGCTTTGCTACTTAGGACGTGCTACGAATAACTATATTACAAAATACCGATATTTACTATCAGTAACTTACCACTTCGCAAAAAAAACTAACGAACTTATCGAAAGACACTTTGAATAGTTCGTTTTTTTTGTACTGCACCCTTAAAGTAGGAGGTGTTTTTTCAATACCACGAAATATACTTGGATAGGATGGGCGTGTGTTGACAAAATTTACATAAACAGAAAAAAAACTGGGCCCAGGTTAGTTCGGCGTAACATATTTCCATTTGTATTTAAATTAGCTTATTATTCTCGAAGAGAAATCTTTTCCGCGAAAACAGCCTTGAAATAAGCCCTGTCTACTTACTGCCCTTAGAATTTTTAGTATTTACAGAGAAGTTATTTTTTTGAAATTAGGGGCTGTAATCCATTCTTGACCATAATTGATATTGAAATGTAAAAAGTGCGTAAATAAATAAATTGGAAGAAATACATATAACAGTTTATTAACTTAATTATGAACTTCTTTGTTTTTGTGCTAAGATATCAGGCGCATGCGGCTCATTTCATGTCCGTACATTTACGGGTTCAATCTTCTTTATTAGATTATTATTACGTAGTATAAAATGAAGTCGCTCCCACTGTCTGTGCGCTTAGATCTTTTAAACTACACGATGGATTTTCATGCGGTTTTCACCAATAGATAGAGAGATTAATGAGGACGGTTTTTAGATATATAATTTGTCAAGGTTTTGTGTAAATGAGTTGAAATATATCAGGCCAAGCGGCAACGGGCAGCGGGCAACGGACAGCGGGCTGACAAATGGGCGGTGTGGATTTGATTTAACAGATAGCGTTGTTTATAAAAGTTGGGTAATGGCGTGGCATTGTGTTTCGTTAGCCACAGTAACGTGTGACCGGGTCTGCTAGTATATTTATATAAAGTGGCGGAGACCGCTTGGGCGGCGTGGATTTGATTTTATACATATCTACAATTTGTTCCGCGACGGATGAAATTTTACTCACTTGATCTTCAAAAGAAGAGGAAGGTAATTGTTTACATTAGATTTTTTTTAACTTTACGTTTGGCCCGGGCAACGCCGGGGACTTTGGATTTGTACATTTAGTCAAAAATTTAATAAATTTAACTACACGGGCGGGGATTCTCAAAATATTTTATGCGCACTGGGTGTTTGGTTTGGTTTTGAAAAAAAAAAAACTTATTTCCTGTCGGGATGTCATTTATCCAGTTCCAGTCGTCTAACTCTCCCTAGCCATCACTTTTATTTAAACTTTTGAAACAATGGTATGAAAAATTTTCTTTCCCGTGCCTGTGCAAAGAAGTGAAATATGGATATACTGCCTAACTATGATGATTGAGAAAAATTGGTAAGTCAGTGATTCCAATCCTACACATGACTTTTAATCATTAATTTTACAGTCCACATTAAAATAAGCACAAACGCAGCTACACTTTAGGTATGTGCTTTCCGCTGACGACATGAAAATCATCAAAGTTGTGCATTATCTCTCTGACTGTGAAGCGTTACAAAGTGACCTAGATGGGCTTTAGAAGAGAGGAAACTCCGCGCAAGAAATGTTATTCTTTTCAATGTTCCCGAGAGCACATCAGATCTAACCTCAACTAACATTTCCGATGACGTGAATAAGGTTACCGCGGCCTTGAAAAACATTGATATTTCCTTTAATTTATTTATTTATTTATTTATTTATTTATTTATTTACGCCCTTTTTCGGGGCTTTTACATATACAATTTAAAAATTACACTTGATTAAATAAAATATAAATACTGTATATTTCTTTTACCAATAAATATAAAATGTATATATTTCTTTTATTAAGAAATATACAGTATTTATTTCACATAAATGAACTGCCTCAGTAACAGCATTTTGTATTTGTCTAAAGATAAATTGAAGATGTCCACAGACTTGGTAAAATTATTTCCCTCCATTAGTATTCTGGGCAAAGAGGAATACATATGGTAGTTAGTTCCAGAATTTCTGCACTGAAATAAATCCTGACTTCTAGTATTACGTAGAGGAATCCGGAAGCTTATTAATTCAAGTAATAATGGACTATCAACTAAATCATTTAGAATTTTATAAAGAAATACCAAGTCTGTGAAAATTCTTCTGTCTGATAATTTGAGCATATTCATATCATTTAAAATAGTGTTGTAGTTCAACATAATTGCTGAAATACCCATTTTAAAATTTAGAAAACGTAAGAATTTATTTTGTATTCTTTCAACAGCTTGTACATGTGTATTATAATATGGGTTCCAGACGGGAGAATTGTACTCAAGTTGACTTCTAACAAATGCAAAATATAACAGTTTAATACATTTTATATTTTTAAAATTTCTAGTTAGCCTAGTTATAAATCCCAACATTTTTAAGCCCTTATTAGAAATTTCTGTTATGTGGTTAACAAATGAAAGATTTGATTGAAAAGTGATGCCTAAGTCTTTAATTTGTGTTAATGTCTCAAGAGTATTGTTATCAATGTTGTAATTAAAGATCACTGGATTTTTTATTCGAGAAAATCTAACTACTTGACATTTTGATATATTTAAATAGAGTCTATTTTCATTACACCAAATCAACAATTTGTTGATATTATCTTGAAGAATGTTGCAATGGTAAATATTTTTAATAATTCTAAACATTTTGAGATCATCAGCAAAAAGTAAGAAGAATACATCATGAAATACTTTTGTTAGATGTAAATTGATATTATATTAATTATATTTATATTAATTATATTTAATCCTCACGACATTAAAATATTCAGGTTGGGAACGAAAAAAGTCGGAAATCAATGTAGACCAATTAAGTTGGAATTCAAAGAGGAGCATTCAGTTCGGACAATTTTGATTAATAACAAAAAATTAAAAGATGGGATCAAAGCCAGAAATGATCAGACCAGCCAACAAAGAAAACACCTGATGATGCTACGGGACGAGCTAGAGTCTAGAAAAAATAATGGTGAATCAAATCTAACAATAAAATATATAAATAACCTCCCCAAAATCGTCAATGTTTTGCCAAAAAACTCCAACTAAATAAATGTAACATCTATTATCAGAACGTCAGAGGCATCAGAACGAAATTAAAGGAATTCAGAATAAGTGCCCCGACTCTCTCACACGATGTCATCATGTTAACGGAAACCTGGTTAACACCATCGATTTTCTCAGCGGAACTTGGATTGCCCGATCACCACATCTACCGAGTTGACCGTAGTCCAAACACCAGCTCCAATACAAGAGGGGGCGGAGTCCTGATTGCTGTCCACAAACGTATTCCGTCAAAAGTGCTCAAAAACAAAAATAGTGACGTTGAACAAATATTCGTGTTGCTTGAAAATAAAAATGCTGTCAAATTAATAATTGGATGCATATATATACCGCCATCCTCCGATACACGGCTGTATATGAATCATGTAGAGGATGTGGAATTTTTAAGGTTTAAATATCCCAGTGCCAAACTTGTTTTAGTGGGTGACTATAACTTGCCAAATATATCTTGGAACCATGATGACCCTGAATTGTCTGGTATTAATATGTCAACTGCCAATCTTAGTGAGAGAGAGATTCTGGGTATGTCGAATTATTTATCAATCCCACAACTAAACACTGTCGCTAATATAAATAGTCGCATTCTTGATCTAGTTTTTTGCAGTGAGCCCACGGCTAACGTATGTAAATCTTTAGAAGAACTATTACCTGTGGACGTTTACCATCCTCCTCTGGATATAGTTATTCCCTTTGTTAACAACACTTATCTCAAAAATATCAAGCCATCTTATAACTTCTCTAAAGCAAATTTTAAAAAAATTTCTGATTGCTTAAATACAACAGACTGGTCCTTTCTGGAAAATACAGATATTAATGATAATGTAAATAAATTTTATTCTATTCTAAATGATGCTATTGCAAATTTTGTGCCTCTTCGACATAATAGAATTTCTCATTTTCCAAACTGGTTTAGTCCCGAATTGATCACTTTAACATATCGTAAGAAAATAGCTCATAAAAATTACAAACGGTCCAGACTGTCGAGTGATTACAATGAATTTCAATTGTTAAGGAAGGAGTGTTGTAAAATCTCAAAACTGTGCTATAAAAATTACATCGACAAAATTGAAACTGATATTCGTGTAAATATAAAACAGTTTTGGAATTATACTAACTCTCAAAAAAATAATAACTTGGGTATTCCAACTACTATGAATTTCAATGGAAAAATTGGATGTAATGATGAAAACATTGCAAATCTATTTGCCGATTATTTTAAGTCTGTGTATGAAGAGGATATACCTAGCAACGAAATTCCAAAATTCTCATCGAATCTTAGCCTGGATATATCTGAAATACGCATAGAAATTAATGATATTAAAAACCATGTAAATTTGTTAGATGCTAGAAAAAATGCAGGACCTGATAATATTCCACCAGTGTTAATTAAAGAATGTTTAAATGGCATAACTGTTCCTCTTTTTCTAATTTTTAACCAGTCACTAGAGACAGGCAGTTTCCCTGATACATGGAAACACAGTTTTCTAACACCCATTTTTAAAAAAGGGGACAAAACGGACGTAACAAATTATAGGCCAATATGTATCCAATCATCGATTCCCAAGCTTTTTGAAAAAATTGTACTCCATAAAATATCTACAAATATAAAAAAAATTATAACACCCTACCAACATGGCTTTTGTTCAAATAAATCTACACTAACCAATTTACTAATTTACGAAAACTTCATATCTAAATCTTTAGCAAACAGGTGCCAGGTTGACTCAATATATACGGACTTTAGCAAGGCCTTTGACAAGG
Organism: Limnephilus lunatus; assembly: GCA_917563855.2. Lineage (NCBI taxonomy): Eukaryota > Metazoa > Arthropoda > Insecta > Trichoptera > Limnephilidae > Limnephilus > Limnephilus lunatus. The sequence continues at coordinate 58,634,676 of OU830599.1, forward strand.
TGTGTCACAAAATATTAATCAATAAATTGGCGACACTTGGAGTTTATGGTAGCTTATTAATTTGGTTTGTTAGTTATTTGTCCAAAAGAAGTCTTAGTGTGAAAATAAATGGCACACATTCGTACAAATTTATAGCAACAAGTGGAGTGCCGCAAGGCTCCCATTTAGGGCCAATTTTGTTCATTATATGTATAAATGATATTGTTGATATATTCACAAACATAAACGTGCTACTGTTTGCTGATGACATGAAACTATATAAAGAGATCAACCACATTAATGATTGTATTACACTTCAAACTAATTTGATATATCTTTTTGAATGGTGCTCTATCAACAAACTAGCATTAAACATAAATAAATGTCAGTTCATTCATTTTTCCAAAATAAATAATCCTATATTTTTTCAGTATTCATTAAATGATGAAAATTTAAATTGTGTTAATGAAATTATGGATCTAGGCATTATGTTCGACAGTAAACTCACCTTTGTATGTCATATTAATAATATTATCAACAAATCCCTAAAGACTCTTGGCTTTGTTTTAAGAGCTGCAAAAGATTTTAATGATTTAGGCACATTTATTATGTTATATAAAACCCTTGTCAGATGCCAACTTGAATATAACTCTACGTTATGGTCTCCCTTTTTCAATATTCATTCAGACAACATTGAAAAGATACAACGGAAGTTCCTAAGGTTCATAAACTATAAATTGCGTATTCCTATACTAAATATTGATTATAATTACCTCCTGGATAAATTTTCTCTGTTGAAACTTTCAGAAAGAAGAATAAGCACAGATTTAATACTGTTACATAAAATACTGCATTACAAAATTGACTGTCCCGAATTACTTCAATTTATCAATATCCATGTACCCAAAAAATCATGTCGACATTTATTACCCTTTTACTTCAATAACACCAGGACACTAGCTTATCAAAATTCTCCGTTTCCTAGACTTCACAGTCTCGGAAATAAATATTCTAATCTAGGTGATATATTTCATCTTAAAACCAATCAGTATAAATGTTGCATATTCTATCACTTTTATTCTTCTAGACACAAATAGATTTACTTACTTCTGCAGTTTTTTGTTTATATTGAATGTGAGACATCTTATCATTTTTACATATGTACTTTTTATTTTATTATGTGGTTTTGTTTTAATATTGTATTACGTATTTTCTTTTCTCATTGTATTATATTTTCTTCATTGTTTTTATACTCAACTTATAAACTATCATGTAAAAGCCCATCAGGGCGTGTAATAAATAAATAAATAAATAAATAAATATATCATGTTTGCAAATGTCACACTATGACATTCATCATTAATAAACATGTAATTAAGTCCTCTTATTCACTCAACAATGAACCTGTCATCTCTAAAACGGAATGTAAAGATCTTGGTGTTTACTTTGATAGCAAACCCAGTTTTAATAATCACATCGACTCAATCGTTCACAGGTCATATGAAATGTTTGCTTTTGTTCTTTATTTAAGTAGAGTGTTCAGTAAAACACGTGCAGTAGCAATATTATATTTTGCATTAATCAAATAAATTAGGAATATGCCTCGCCAATTTTGAACCCGCATTACAAAGTATACACATATAGCATAGAACATATTATTCATAACAAATTTATAAAATATTTTACTTTCAAATTCAACAATAACTTTGAGTGCATATTTCAAACTTTGCAACAAAGGCGAGCAATAGCTGATTTGACTTTTATACACAAAATTTTTATTAATAACATTAACTGTATTGAACTTCTTTCCATAGCTAATTTTAACATAACATTAAGACGTACACGCCGTACAGAACTATTCCACAAATGCAGCAACTAATTCGCCAATCAATCGTGCTCTTCATATTCTGTATAAGGCCCGCATATACTTCAATAGTACACAACTGCTTACCTCATACAAATCGCAAGTGCGCCTCACAGTTGGATTTTGCAGCCACCTCTGGTCTGGAACTGCAAACAACAAAATACCTAAAAAAACCCTTGACTCGGTGCAGAAACGGGCGGCCCGGTTGATAGATTCTCTCATATTAACAGACGGATTGCAATCTTTAGAGTACAGGCGTCAGGTGGGAATGCTGTCCTTGTTCTACCGGTATTACAATGGAAAATGCTCCGAGGAATTAACGTCATTGATACCCTCGGCACCGGTGCATAGTCGGGAAATACGCCAAACACGCTCCCAACATGTGTACAAGGTTGAAATTAGTCACATGAGAACGGGTCATTTCTACGACTCTTTGTTGAGTTCAACAGCTCGCCCGTGGAACGATTTGCCGGCCTCTGTGTTTCCTCCCTCCTACAACATGGGTGTCTTCAAGACCCATGTTCACTCCTTCATTTCTTCAAAAATACCCTCCACACAGCATCTTCAATGATGACATAGGCCCTGAGGGAAATTATTTTCCTCAGGGCCTCCTGTGTGGAGTTAATGTAAAAAAATACATAAATAATAATATTGGTCTTATTTCTAACATCGACATTTTATCCGATTCACTGCCCAAATTTAAAAAGAGCATCATGTCAATAATATAAATTTTTCAATGTGCATTCATACATTCAACATACATACTCTCACCCACACACACCTTCCCACTACACACATCTCCCGGTAATTACTTAATATATTAAAAATTCACTAGCGTTACAAAAAATCCTTTTTCGTCCGTGGAAAATTACAGAATATAATGTGTTGATTTAGGAGAAGTATGGACATTACAATGAATACAATGTTATTATACAATTAAATTATTAAGAATTATTTACTCAAGCTACGAAACTAAAATCTCATATGAAAAGATAACATTTCAGTTAAACACATGAAATATTAAAATTAATAACTAAACAAATATTTTGATACCTCGCAATGGGGTAGCTCTATGGACCGCGTTGGCCGAAATTCAGAAAGTCAAGTGTTCTTTACAATAAAAAGTATGCTAGTTTTGAAGTTCATTAAATGTTTCATTATTCCCCCGAAGCTTGTCACCCTTACAGCGATACTGACGGAAGGAGATCAGTTTGAACTTGAGTTTGTGCGGGAGACCGTGTCAGTTTTTGCAGTCACGTAAATTTCAATATGTTTCAAGTTAAAAAAAAGCTAAATATACCAAGTGTTCAGATCCAATTCAACATGGATACGATGTCTGGTGGTATATACGTTTATTATACTATAATAGTTTTTGAAAACCTCGTACGATATGGCAAAAATTTTAATTAAGACAAACACCCATTTTAATGAAATAATTTTTGTAAATATATTAAATATCGAGGCAAATAGTTAAAAGTTCCACCAGATTCCATCATATTATTATTTATTTTGTTTACTTTATTATCTTAGCTACTAGATTAAATTATAAGATGTTGCTATCATGTACAACTTTTTTAATTATAGTACCTTAAAGTGAGGACTATCAGTTTTCATAAAAAACGGTTCTAGTCTTATAATCAGTGTGTTTGTTATATATAAAATTTCTGCAGTGATTCACACGAAATTCGAGTTGTACTTGATTATGAAGACATATGAAGAACTCTGGCGTTAATAAATTTGATGAAAAGTAAAATTCCTGAAAAAACATCTCATAGATACACATCTCACCTTCTGACCTTCTGAATCAAAAAGAACTTTTTAATAAAATAGCTGTATTATGTTGTTAATTGAAAACCAGATAGTTGAAGTATCGCAGAAACTATGACACCTTAATATTAAAGAATAAAGAATGGCTTGAAAGGTCTTACAAGGGAAAAAATATAAATCTCTACCAGAAATAATAAAAACAAAAAACGTGTTATCATACGAAACATAAAAAACTATGATATTGCGATCTTAAACATCTAGTACTGCTACCCATAATTTTTTTTTTGTGGGCAGGTAAAGCAACAGCATTGACTGAAGTCAAAGAAGTACGCCGACCAGAGCAAAGAAGTATAGAAAAGCTTTTACCGATAAAACCGAAAACAAAAAGGTATTGATTGATGATGAAGCACTTCCTTTGATTGTAGATGCCAATCTTAGACGTTATCAATACAGTTTAATAAGGGAAAAGAGTAAAGAAGCATTTCCTTCCTATACAATTGTACAAGGAGCTAAGAAAAAATGTTGCCCTTTAAGCGAATGCATAACGGTCACGGAATCTTCAGTGAAGAAGTGAAATTACAACCATACATTGCTAGATCATATTGCTGAACGCTTAATACAAGTTAACAGCCCGTCTTCGATTCTCTGAGTGAGATTTCGTCGGATCCAGTTATCTCCAGCTTGGAAAAAATGAACAAAAGGACAGTGAAAACAATTCCAAAAAAGTACTGCTAATGCTAAAGTTACCAGAACCTAATACGACTACCGGGAATGATTCGGTAGTTGAACCAAGTAGTGATGATGATAGTATATTATCACAAGATGAAGAAGACGATATATTCTGTGTATAACTGTAAATAAATAGCTTGTGAAATGAAGTGAGCTTTATTACTGATTTAATTTACATTATAATGATTGTGTTTTTGCTTTGGAGAGGTGCAGACATACGTTCACCGTTTGTCTCATTTTCGACTGTTAACATTTGGTGTGTTAGAAAGAGATGCAACATTATATGCTTAATTTAAGAACAAAAGCAAAACAATCAGCGCATTGTCATTTGACGTTTTCGAATTTTTGGAATTCGACCACTTTTCTATATTATAGGTACTTATCACAATATTGCTACAGCTCTTTCAAAAGATGAGAATTCGTTCCATACAAAATGTATGAGGAAAAGAATTTTCTTCATAATTTTTTTGTCTTGAATTTTTCCGATGTTTTAATAGCTTTCTGTTATTCGTGGCGGAGCAAATCTCACAAATCAAAGATCATAAAAATCGGTACAGCCGTTCTCGAGTTATAAATTGTTTTCACTAATCCGACCTTGTTTTATATATTATTTACTCGTAGTTTTTTTTAATATTTTAAGCTATGATTGAAGATACGAGTAGGGTCTCAAAATATTAAAATCCGCACAGAAAACAAAATACTGTTATTACAATCGAATAAAGCAATCAATTTTCTCACAACCGTTATGAAAATTAATGCAACAACTTATGCATTCTCCTTAAATAATCCGCAAAATATTCACCGTTTAACTTTCAATTTTCAAGAAGTTTTAAAGCAGCTCCATTTGTGATTCTCGTTTCAGCTTTGAAGTACCTACTCTGTAAATTGTGATTTCAAAATGAAGTTTGTCTATTCTACGTGTTCTCTCTAAAACATTCTTGAAAATTAGACTCGGAGGTGGAAATCATTGCAAATATCATTGCAGATCACACAATCATCATCACAAGTCATCAGAATAAGTAAAAAGTACAATTTGGGAGATAGATATGGGTACCGTCACCCCGGGAACCATTTTTTGGATAACCAATACCTCTGCCATAGGTCACCTCAAGTGGTTCGCTATGTTTGGTGATGGGATTCATGGTGTGAGGTTTGTTCGGGTCTTGGTGGCAGATGCGTCTGTCCACCAACTGCCTGGAGGGCCGGAATGGGAGAGACTGGCTAAGGGAAACCTGTTGACTTCTCTAGCAGAACTCTCTCGGAACACCGCTTTCAGTAGTGATTTTTTTAAATGCGTTATTCCTGTTACCTGTGATTGTTGGTGTTGGGAATGATGTGAGTAGTTTCGCCTCGCGCCTACCTGCCGGCCGAACTAATTTTCAACTAAAAATAAACTTCGTTTTCAACTAGAACTAGAAATTTCTGAGTAAGCGGGAGTGCGTGAAACGAATAAATCCGAAGTAATCCTATTGTTAAATTAATAATATTGATTTCACTGTATAACTCAAACACTTAGATATTAGATAGTGGTTTAATTTATTTTCGTTTCGTGTGTAACTGTGTAGTTAGTGGAGGTATTTATACAAATAATCATCACAGTAGCTGAATGAAAATTGAAAATAACTAGTTACAAAAATAACCTGTTTTGAAAAAGGTTACGCCGACCAAGAAACTGATTTCGTTACGTTTCTTGAAAATGACGTAACGACCCACGTCTACCCCTTATACCTTTTTCCTTCCCAAATATTTCTCTCCTTCCTTTCCTAAAAAGACCCTTCACACATCTTTTCCAAAGACGACATAAGCCCTGAGGGGAATTATTTTCTTGTCTGGAGCTAATGTAAGAAAAACTAATCGAATTCAATCTCAAGTCACAGACCTCTCCTCACGGTGCATCGAAAACCACCGATCATTCTGCTTTAAACTCTCGGTCAAGATTCACTTGCTTATCAGGTTTGTTCGCCATTCACATTAATTATTTTTGTTAATATTTAACTACGGAATTTAATTATGTATATGTTGTAATTTTTAAATAAACTTGTCAGCATTGTACCGACATCTTGTTTATTTGATTAACCACACGCATTACACGTAAACACACATAAAACCACACCTCCATAGCAAGTATTAAATATTTGCATAATGTAAAAACTCTCGTTAAAATCGTGGGAGAAAGGCGTTATTGCCGCGACCAGTTTGAATTCTGGACCTTGCGCTAAAACGAACTACGTAATAATCATTTTACGTTGTTACATTATTAAATAAACACTGTGAGTTTCAGAACGTTTCAGTTTCGAAATACATCAGATGAAGGTAAAAATGCGTATTAATTACATTATTACATGTAAAATTGTGGTTTTACTTCGTGTAAGGAGTCATTGATAGGTTTTAATTTACTTACTGAAATATTAAAAGGTTAAACTAAAAACTTACCCTCAGGGTTCAAGACACTCAGGTTCTTACTAATAAATTTTACTGATAAACTACCAGTAATGTATCATAAATTGATGTTTATCAGTTGTGTACATTTTAAAACACGTTTTTTAGTAAGGCGGCCAAAGTGTAACAAAGCATCTAATTGTTATGCATATTTCCGAGCGTACTCATATATTGATTAGATAGATCTACGTATCGAATGCTTTCTCATTCCCGCATCGCTTCGACTCTTACTAATTAGAGCGAGGGATGCTGTCAGTTAATTTTCATGCCGCTCAGATGTGACCCCTGGAAGGGATGTCGCAGCAAGTATGACCGATAATATATAGTGTTATGTTAACTCTAGAACGTTAAGTTGCTTCCCGGTTCTTACCGCGCATTTTCAGGACTGAAGTGATTTCAGCTAACCTAGAGCGAATATATTATTTATATCGAGTAATTTGTATAAATTGAAATTGGTTTTGCCCCATTGTACTCTTCAAAATTTTTTTTTCTATGGTCAAATCCATCCTTATATATGGAATACGAACATGGGGGAACACAAGCATTATTTATTTTAACTATATACAAAATTTACTAACTACTATAATAAAAAAAATTGTATCACCGAATATTTACAAACAAAGAAGTAATTTAAAACTACTGTATGGTTCTGAGGGTCTGGTTCCAATAAAGGGTCTTCTCTGATACATAATTATAATGGATAATGAGGAAGAAAGCAAGAACAAAAAGCAACTGGTTCATAATCACACCACAAGATTCACTGAAAATAAGGGCCTCATAACTCCAAAAGTAACATATAAGTAAGGAAGCCGAACGCTTAAATACTTAATACCAGAGATTTTCAATAAATTCGAAAAAAAATCTAAGCCTCCGAATAATGAGGGACCCTGCCCCAAAAACACAAGCGTTTTGACTAATAAGTAACGAATCAATGTATCTCTGAACATTTTTATTTTATTTTTTATTTGAAATATACATATATATAACAGATTTACAGAAAGAAAATATTTGGTTCTTAAAAACTAATAACAGATAAAGTTATTTCTTTTTAATGAATCTACCAATTTAAAAGATAAAACATTTCTCGTGTTTGAATTGGGGAGTTGTGCTATTATAGAAAAAGAGATAAAGAAAAAATAATGTACTTTTTTTTAAATTAAGAAAATAAACTTATGAATGATAACAAATATTGATTAAGAAATTTGATAACATAGCAGTTACTAAATTAGATATACATGGTACATGTAGTATAGATAAGTACAAGTAAAATATAGATGAAGCAAAAATAATATTATTACATTTCATCTCAACGTTCCTGCCTAATCATTTGATTTGGATTTAGGTAGGTACATTGAGATATATTATTTTATATGTTATGTATTATGTTATACATGTATAAATTATATTTTTATAAATATATTATTTTAAAACATAAAACTTGTGTTCAAAATTTCGTTTCGTGTATTAAATAAATATAAAAATAAAACATTTTGGTAAAAGGTAAAATGTGTGGTTGAGGGAACAATTATGTTTCCTTAGGGAGTGTACCCATAAATTTATCGTTAAGGGATTTATTATACTGCATGGTCATACAAATAGTATGTCTATGTTATACTGTTTTTCTATTATTGAACCGTGTCGTACTTGCAAATTGATTGCACCCAAAATAAAGACTAACTGTGTTTAAGTTAAAATTTTGCATTTTATTTCATATTTCATTACGGGAGCATTGTGTGTATGAGCAGAAAAGATTAGTTGTCATTTATATTATATTTTAAATAATGGGTAATTTTGAATTGTCTCTTTTACTTTGAATATCATTTTCAAACACCCGATTTCATTTTCAAATATCCAGATAACAATGGGTTTGGCTTTCGCTGCCATTATTATAACCATTTTTTTATTTATTTTTCATTATGAAAAAGCCAATCTCGTCTGCTTTATATCGTTGTCCGTAGCCATTAAAACGCGATTAAAGTTAAAATAAACGTTTTTAAATCTTGTTTATTAGAAAACAGAGCAGATAAAAAACGTTATAAAATAAAGTTAACACTTCCTCTTCCTGCGGAGGATTAATATATTTTGTTCCTCTGTTTATCATTTTTAAACTTCATTTTCTGTGAAAGGATTATTTAGTTAAAAAAATAAACTTATTGCTCCGGTCAGCTTGGAAAGCTTTTGTTGGTTTTCACTACAAAAAAGGGTAGAAACAATAATTTTAACCAACTTTAGCTTTACTATCGAGTTTACCCGAGATATTAATCATTGTTTCATAATGAAGCTTTTGGATGTGTTATGTTGCGTGGTTGTACGAGTAGTTGCGTTTACCAGGAAATTTACTAAGCAAAAGTTGTAGTAGGTTTCATGACGCCAGATCTCAAGCTTGCTTATTTTTAGTGATATATGCAATCAAATTATTCAATTTGCAGTTAATATTCCATATTTTTTATGGATTTTAATCAAGTTCTTAAAATATTTTTAAAAAAAAGCAGTTATCAGGGAATAAAAGTTTATCATTTAGAATCAAAGAAAAAAAATCTTGCTTATTTTCACAAATGGTCTTTGATATGCCAAATCTGGTTTAAACGAACGTTAAAAATAACAACCTTTTTCAGCAGGCTCTTAAAAGCATTACGACATAAAAAGGGTATTTTTTACTGACGACACGATGCTAATATTTTAAATATATTATGAATCGTTTTATGAGCACAAAACAGAGATAACTAGAGATTGAAAAAAAATAAAACTCGGTATTTTTATAGTGTTAACTATCTAACATTCGGATACAGGTTTCCTTATTTTTACTAATTTTCTGCGATCAAATAATGAGAGCGATGCCATCTCCTGGTCATGTTTGAGTTAAAATATAGCGTCGCAGAATCCCAGCATGCATATATCATAAGAATATATTACATTAAACGAATCCCAATCTACCTGATCTAGAAATGAGTGTAAAACAGTTCCAATCCCTGCATTCCACTATTCTGCGATAACGACAGTGCAGTTTACATAAGGACCTCATGCATATCTATCTCCGTTATCGTTCTTATTACAACGGCGCGCATTGGCTTTCCGTTGGCCGTTAGGAAAGGTACACAATCTGTGGAGCTCACTGCCTCGACCGACTCGTTACTGCAAAGGTTCGTTTACTCGAATCAACTTATTTTCACGCTAATATTAAATTTAACATTTTTTAAGAGAAAACAGTTATGTTTTAATGGAAATTTCTCCTTTAATCTAACGATAGTTGGGTGGAACATATTCATATAAACTTTGGGGTTACTGAAAGATCAGTACCTTTATGATGACGATTTAATAACCACTAAGTCCATTTACTTTTGAATTACAATAGTAATTACTCGTACTTTTTAAAGTTCACGAAATTCTTTACGTTCACGAGATTATTTTGCTAGATGCAACATTTTACATATACTCAACACAATGATACTAAGTAAAATACACATATATGATATGCATATATTTTGTTATACGCACAGGCACAGCGATTCAAATTATTATCCTGCAAATGTGTAGATAGAAAGCTGGAGTGGGAAGTACTGGACTCCTGTAGTCATTTTTAATATGTTAGACCAAACGAAATTTTCTACATTGAACGACTAAAACTTCGGAATTTTTTATTTCACATCAGTGACATGTAAATGCTGCAGGCAGAACTGAGGTAGAATTGTAATGGGTTTTCACAACTTATTTTTCTAAGTGCAAAGCATTTTTCAATTTGAGAGGCTGGTATGGAAACCACTGCTGAATCTAGCTATGGGAATCATTTATTGGATTACCAACACCTTTGCCATAGGTCACCCCAAGTGGTTCGCTACGTCTGGTGACAACAGGAGTACCCGAGTTCGTGGGGGTGAGGTTTGTCCGGATCTTGGGGCGGATGCGTCTGCCCTACAACTGCATGTCAGGCCGTATGAGAAAAGACTGGTAGTCCTGCTGGAGCTTTTGATCTCTCCAGCAGAACTTTCTGTCAATGTTGCTTTGCATCGCAGTGGGAGAAATAGATTCATATGTCCATCACTTTCGGACGCACTGACCTTCAGATTCCTACCCACCCCTCATACCCTATTCTTTTCCAGAACTTCCTCTCTTTCTTTTCAAATATAACATTATTTTCATTAAGGCCACCTGCGTGGAGCAAAAGTAAAACAAAAAAATGCAGGTATCTATTTTGTGAAGACATCTTCTGAAAATAATTGACGATCTAACTAACATTCAACGACCGGTGTAGCGCAGCGGTAAGACGCTTGACTCGCACACCGAAGGTCGCGGGATCGAATCCCGGCGTGGCAAATAATTTTTTTTGATTAATTTGTGTTATTTAACAATTTATTCATTTAAAATAATATATAGAATATTTGTGCACGTTCCAGAGTGGAAGATACTCCCTGTATCGCCCTGGTGTAAGACCACCATTCAGAATTGAAACGTTGCTTGAAATGGCATTAGCCGTGTTTGGTGACCAGATCTGAATTGCCAGGTACTTCCCCACCTTCCTCTCCCTATCTCCTTCCCCTCCCCACTACCCTCAGCCTCACAACATACCCCAATTGGAGATGTCATATTCTCACTGGCTTTAGACGGGAGCAGTTAGGACTCTTGTGCAGTATTCATGTAAAAAAAAATTAAAAAACATAAATCAGACAACGATAGGTGTTAAAAATCATTTAAATTTATGAAACCTAATCTGATCAGAGACGTTTCAAAAAAGTGAGCAAAGAATACCTAGGCAATTATTATAGATAAAATTTAAATTGAACACATCTTAACACACTATGGTAGATACTACATAGATTCACATTTTGTATGTTGATACACATTGAGAATAATTTTCAATACAACTTGTGTGAACCAAGCACTTCCGTGACTGTGGCAAAGCTTAAACGGCAAAGTGGCAACTTGCGACCAGGGAAATAGTATTGCTGAATCAATTCAGGATAAGACCACCACGTCCGTATACAAAACACAGGGATTCACACCGACCGCAAGCAACAAGCACGCGGTCAAGCTCTCGTGGAAGCTCCGAACTCTGGACACCGGGGCACAGTAAGTACTAAACACCTACTTATCGAAATGTTCAAATTATACAGACAGTTTGCGAATATTCGTTCATTGACGGAAACTTCTGTTAGTGTTCACTTGTGTTGGATAAATGGTATCTCTGTTTCATCATTCGCCCTAAGCAATAAAATACATTATTAAAAATATTTACTAGTATATTCATATACCTAGATCATAGATTCTCAATCTTTTTTTGCCCACCGCCCACTTTAAGAATATTTCTAGCGCCCCCTAACTCATGAATCCGAACGGAGGGGGCGAAATGGGATACCACGACAGGGTTGCATTTGCCAACGGAGGAAGCGTAACGGGATACCATGACGGAGGGGGCATAATGAGATACCACGATGGGGTTACATTTGCCACAACGGAGGGAAGATAGGATGGGGTAGGATAGGTTTTTTCTGGGTCTCTTACCGCCTCCCTGAAAGTCTGAAACGCCCCCCCAATTTTCTTTTGGTCTTCTACCACCCCCTGAAGGTCTAAAACGCCCCCAAGGGGGCCTTATCGCCCACGTTGAGAACCATATAGATTAACAAAAGCTGATTCTGGATATATACGTTTTTTTATATTTATTATTGTACCTAGAATTTATATATTACTAGCGTAGTATTTTTTTGTATAGAAATTTCATAACGCCAGAGCTTACCATTATATTTGTATAGAAATACGACACTCTTCTGCTAAAAAGTAATGCACTATAATTTTTTTAATTAAATCCATAGATTACTTTCCGATATTTGCGGACACAAACATGCGGAACCTATTTTTTTAAATTATATTAGGGACACCCTAGCGGTATGAAATATGCTTTACGACCTATTCTCATACATACTAAATATACGTACAAAATTTCATAAAAATCGGTCAAGCCCTTTCGGAGGAGTGCGACCACAAACACCGTGACACGAGATTTTTATATGTATAGATAAAATCAATTAAAAGAAAAAAGCACCAACATAATAAAACAGCTCATTTTGTTGGCATCACTGCATTGAATGTTTTGCGGGTATTTATGTAATGTTTAGTACCTACATACAATTAACAACTGTAAATGATGTTATATATTGCATTATATTACAAGTTATATAAATAAAAATTGAGAAAATCACACAAATCTTACACACACCTGGGTAGAGAATTTGCATTTTTTTTCTACGAATTTCAACCATTTTCCAAAATGAATTCACTGTATTTTGTACGCGTCCTTTTGAAATTTTATTTTATTTTTGTTGTTGATTTTAGAGTTTGGAATACTTGTTTGTGTTTTGTACCGTTCCAATGTAAAATTTATACCGAATGAGAGTAAAATAGCAGAATGCGACAAAGATTGAAACAACACATAATAAGAGAAAAGGTGAGCCTTTGAATTTTAATTTACTTTGATGATTATGTGAAACTGCCTACTTCCAACAGCCTACCAATGTCAGTGGTGGTTCTTTCCACTTTCTTTCAAATTGAAAACAAACTCATTTCAAAGCACGACGATAAAATAGGAAAGATTTAATGTATGGATGAATTCTTGGAATGTTTATACAAAGCTTTATGTTGTTTTCCTGAGATACCTACAAATAAATATTTTTATTTCCTACCTAGAAATAAAGCCTCTCAGGGCATTTCAAAGCATTCGAATTTTTTTTTGGTATCATTTTAAAATAAATTGAAATTAATTTAAATTTAAGTCGCACAAACGTCCATTTGCTCGGACCCGGTGAGTCTTTGGCCGCCAACATTCGTTGAATTTCTTGAGACTTTTCGTGAGACTAACTAAATTCGTGGAAAGCGCAACTTTAGTAAGCTTTTTTTGCATTAACTCCACACAGGAGGCCCTGAGAAAAATAATTTCCTACAGGCCCTTTATTATCTTTGGGTATGCTGTGTGGAGGGTATTTTTGTGAAAATGAATGAGTCAAAAAGGAGGGAGGAAACATAGGGGCTGTGTACTCTTACCCGCCTCCTGTAATGAAAATACTAATTGAATCGTAAATAGTATCCACAATAAAATTAATTATATATATACACGCACTTACAATACAAATATGTGCATAAGACCCTTGCCATAAAAAATCATTTTTTAATTGTATTTACAGAGTATTTTAACCATATCTTCGTCAGTAACTAAGATTTTATCGAAGCATATTACAACCACAGCTCTCTTCCGCTGTTTTTTTTTATTATTTACTGTCAAGTTTACGGCATGCATTGCGATGCGAAATTGTTTCTCCCTGCGTGTCTTTTACCATTCGCCCCGTTCCCCTTCCGATTCCCCTCCCCTCCCGTGTCCCCTCCATCTTCCCTGCCTTCCCTCTCCCTTCTATCGCGAACCCCCCTCCCGCGATCCCTATCCCATGTCCAGCATTCAATATTTTGAGTCCCGGTACATTCAGATTATCAAACAGCTCGCGTGTCACTTTGCCTATTGCAATTTTTTTTACAAATTTTTATTTTTCATATTACCTATATAAAATTAATATGGTACCTAAAGTACCTATTTAAAAAATTATAATTTTTGATTAGGTATATTCAAAGTATTCGATTTTGATGAGTCCCATAGATGAGTACTTCGATTAAATTAATTAATTTATAGAGTTTATTCCAAAATTGAATTTTGATTTAGCAATCGATGATTTGCTAAATATCATTCTCAAATTGTGATATTTTTGTCAGTTTCGTAAGAGTTTTTGTAAAAATTCCAAAAAACTTTTCACATAAATTGTCACGTGGTTGTAATAATCCAGAAACCTTCGCGAGGGTGGAAAGAAAATATTTTGAAAGTTTTAAACATTTCCTATGCCTAATATAGCAATGTAAACTATCAAAAGTTAAAAATTTAAACAAAGGAAATAAACATTTCAGAATTATTTACTTTGTTTCCATAATAAGTTCGGAATATTATTCAAAGAAAATCCAAGTTCTGGAGAACATCGAACGTAAATAAAGGACAAGAAACACACAACCGAAATTAGTATTTTTAATTAACATCATACGATTTAGAATAATTTTTCAAATAATCTAATCGATTACTAGATAAGGCGTATTGCCATGGTTATAACACCAATTTTGTATACGCTCATAGGATAGTATATGGTAGTTGAATTTGCCTTACAGCTTGCAGCTAAACTTATTATCTTACTTACTGTATATTATCCAACTCCATTTTTGCATAACAACAGAGCCATGCTGTTAAAAACATATTCACCTGAAAACGTAAAAGACTCGTACCTCTTACTGAAGCAAGCGTCCACTTCACATAGCCTAACGTATTTTAAATTTGTGGAAGCTGCATTCTGGAAGCTATCAGTGCGCTGCCGGAAAGCTCTCGCCATAACTATCAATGAAAGTCCCTGTCTCAGAATATTCGCAGCGCGAATTTACAGATTGGAGCTGGGTGCCTTCTTCAATGCATATTATGTAGTGCGTCAAAAGTTTACATGCTACGATTATAAATCTAATACTTGTTAATGGGTATGTTTTACTTTATACCCGAAAATTGGTCAATTTTAATATTAAGTGTTGAAATTAATTTTAATTTTAATTTATTAGTTAACTTTCAAACCAATTATGGATTATCAATATTTATCATTATTATCAACAAGTTAATTCATTTGGTCCAAAGATGGCGCCAGTTATTTCACGTGTCGCTGATGTACATGTGATCATTGTTTTAACTTCATCTCTTCCCAATGTACAAACGAAAAATAACCATATAAAGTCAAGTCTAGCTAAAAATTACCACTTCTCTAACAAAACTTGCATAGAACACATAAAGTATTTAAATATACCTTTGGCAAATGGGTGGGGAATTAGTTACGTGTAAAAACGATGAATTCAATTTCTCAAAGGGTGCTTTACTTAAAAAAACAACACAACAACTTCTTCGTCTCTCAAGTCCTAACTTTTTACATTATGTTTTACCTACCTTTCAATCTGAGATTTTCTGAAATACTTGGGTAATTTTCAAAAATGGAAACACTTACATGTTTTTCTTATGTATACATTATCCATAGTAAGTTGTTTAGGAATATAATAATAAGTGTATATTACATAACATACTAAATTGAATTAGAAATATGTAAGTAGTTATGAAACAATTAGGTATGTGGCTTCATTTTTATGAAAAGTTGTACAAAGAAATTCAATAAGTGTAAATATAAGAGTAATAAGGCTGGTTGAACTGAGGTAAGATTCTGTCAGCCGACCTCTTTGATCTAAACTAAAAAGTTAAACCTCAGTTTCAAAAATTGACTTAATAAATGAGAGCTTGGAGATAGAAAACTGACTTACCGAAATGCATTTTATGTTTACTTGTAGATTGTAGGTACCTACTCTTTATTCCTGGCGTGATATGAGTATTAATTTTATTTTTTTAATTGTACGAGACACTACCAACGTCATTTAAACCATAAATTACTGAGATAATTTTTTTATTTTATTTTTTTTCTTTATTCATTGTTTTGTGGGTGCAGAATTTGGAGATTTTTCGACCACAATGCTTTGCACATGCCCGTGTTATCGGTGGTCAATAATATTAGTTATTATGGTGGTTGATAATATTCATGAGGTCAATAATGTTAATGATTGTGCTTTAGAAAAAAAAGTACTTCTCGTATATGCGAATTCCTATCTGTTAGTACGCTCACAAATTATTTACAAACAACTGAATTCCTGTTTACAAAAAAAAATTACAATTTTTTTACAGAGAAATTAAAAATATTTTTTAAAAGCAAAGAGATTAACGCTTCCGGGAAAACATAAGTCATTTTAATGCTTTTCATCAAATCTCAACCCAAATTTTCCTTCAATCACTCAATATATCCCAATCACTTTAGATATCCAATCATCTTACTAGCATATCACCAATCTCTAGGGTTGAGAGAAGTCCTATTTCCTTAAATAAGTCTATTTAATTAAATTTAAAGAAACCTTTGAATTTTCAGTATTTTGAATTTTGACTTAATTTAATCCGCCAAGAAAGCTAAGAAGCTGATCACTTTCTCGTTTAAAGTAATTTACTTTGCTATTTTTACGTGTCTTAATAATTAGATCAACAAATGCATGGAAGATGCAATCAGGACTGAAATCATGCAAAGCTTGGGAAATGTTTCCAAAAAAATGGAAACTAGAATTGCATTAAACTAAGGTAATGAGTCAATAAGTCTTGTTCTTTGTTTGTATCAATGGCATCGAATAACACTGCGAAAAATAATCATGTTGCTTTTTTATGTGAATACCGCACAAGAGTCTCAACTGTTCCCGTCTGTAGATAGTGAGACTACGGCATTCCCACTGGGGTATGTTGTGACGCTGAAGGTAGTGGGTAAAGGAAGGAGATTTGAAAAAGAAAGGTGGGAAAGCACCTAGTAGATCTGATCTTCAAACACGGCTAAAGCCATTTCAAGAAAATTTTCAATTCTGATGATTGCGTATAAAGATAAATTGGCAAATCAATGTTTGAAATACTTAACTACTGTACAAACGTTTCCCTTCATTTTCCAATTAATAAATTAACGTTTTAAAATAACAGTCATATTTAATTTTGAGAAAACTATATATTTAAATACAAGCAGACCCGGCCACACGTTGCTGTGGCTAACGAAAAACGCCATTACCCAACCTTTATAAAAGCCACACCACACGCTTGCCAGCTACCCGCTGCCTGAATTGAATATTTGAATTTCTCGGCTTTTCTCTACTATAATAAGCATATATTGTATATATAAGACTTTCTCTTGAATCTATCTATTGGTGAAAACCGCATGAAAATCCGTTGCGTAGTTTAAAAGATCTAAGCGCACATACATTTTGAGCGACTTCATTTTATACTATGTAATGATGATGTATGGTGATATTAATTTATTTCCAAACGGCGCGGCCGGCCGTAGCTACAATACTTGACCTAATACAATTATTGAAATCCAGACATTTATGAAGATCGTCTAGTCTGAGGTTTGAGTACAAACCATATTACCTACCGATACAATGCACTAATTTGCGTCGGAAAGTTTTTTTTACCATTTCACAAAAGTGAAAAAAAAACTCTCTTCATTGCTGCAAAAGCAGGTCGCAACCGTTCCATTGACCGTACCTATTGATTCACGAAAACAATTTAAAGATTTGAAATTAGTCCAAAATTTGTCAAGTTGTAAGCCAACACTGTTGACAAGCGAATTGTTTTTTCTGTAATTTTCATACTGCACTCTACAGCAATAATCAGACGATCTTACTGTTTATTCATAAATGCTCAATTTTAATATTTTATGCATGCATTTTAATTATAATAACAGGAGTGTCCCTTATTTTGTAGGAGAGAGCCTGACAACCCTAATCACAGCCAAATCTCAGGCCCAAAGCTTATTTCTTTACCTATAACTGATTTGCCTTTTGCACAAAGCACAAAACATAAAAGATCCAAAGGGTTCTGGTGCCGCAGTCATGATTCAGAATGGACAAAATTTAGGTACGCAATTTTACAGGAGATTGAGCAATTTCGTATAAAAGAACCTACCTTCATAGACCTATAGTATTCTACCTCCTCACAAACGTTTACATGGATTGAAGGATTAGCCTTTCGATGTTATGAATTATAATTATGTACTACTAAAATTTTCATAAAAATGTTTTTTTTTATTTACTATCAAGTTACCTAAGTAGTTTGTTAAATTATATATTTTTAGGAGTATAATTTTTTTGCAGAGATTTTTTTTAACATTAACTCCACGCAGGAGGCCTATCTGTAAGAATGCTATGCGGAGGGTCGTTTTAAGGGAAAGACGGAGAGAATGTTCTGGGAAGGAAAAAGGCGTGAGGAGTGAGTAAGAATCTAGGGTTCTGTGTGTCCAGGATTGACGAACTCAAGAATTCATCCCTCCCGGTGCGGTGTAAGACGACGGGGCGAGAGAGACCTGCTAGCGAGGTCAAAGGGTCTCCCCAACCGGCCTCTTCCGATCCGGTCCACCACGCAACTGATGGGTAGGTGCTTCTGCAACATCAAATGTAGCAAACTAGAGCAGAGTATTTATTTTATTTTTTTATTTTTTTGTGTATTGTTATCATGTTTAGTTTGTAGAATTAATTTTAATTTTAATTTCTTTTATATATTCAATAATATTATAATTCAATTAATATAAACAGTTCATTTATAAATAAATTCTGCATTGACCGTTTGTTGATGCCTTCAGAAGGAGAAACAACTGTCATTCGTAATAATAATTACACAGGGTTTTTATTAATTCAATAATAATATTTTATTAAAAGACGAGTAACTTTATTTATATCACTTTATTTTATACACATATTTCGTGAACAATGTTCACGTCATCAGGAGTAAATTTACACTGATGATGTGAACATTGTTCACGAAACATATAGATTATGTAAATAAAGTGATGTAAACAAAGTTATTTGTCTTTGATAAAATAAATATTGCCATCACAAAGCGAAAACCTGTCAGAAGAATTCTTCGAAAAGTTAATAATAATATTATTGAATATATAAAACAAATAAAAATTAGAGCAGGGGTGTTGGTTATCCATTAAATGGTTCTCGGGGCGGCGGTACCGAATCCCGCCTCCCAAATATAAAATAGGTGTTGCTGGTGAATAAATTCGGTGCTAATAGGTGTTCAGATATTTTCCTGGAAAAGTATTGTGCTTGTAGTCTTGTTTCGGTTGAAGTAGGGTTTTTTACATGAAGTGGTACATAAAGGAGTAAAGTATAAAAGTAAAGTGATCGGGTATCGCAGATTGGCCGTACAATTTGACCTTTCCAGGAATCGTTTAACACGGGGCCGCACAAGAGAAAAGATTTATTTTCTTTTAATTTTGTAGTAAAATAGAGTTGACATTTAAGATGATGTGGATATATTTTCAATATTTTCTGGTGAAATCAGTATTTTGAATGACTGCTGGTTATTCTGGAGTGAAATAAAATAAAATCAAATCGAAACGTGTGCTGAACGTGTACAGAAGTGTTATTTTATGTTTTAAAAATAGTTACATCCTGGTTATTTGTGAGTTTTATACCTCGTTGCTTAATTAAAATTATTAATAACATTTATGTTTGTTATTTAATTTTTAATTTTTCTGCTGTTACCGGTTTCGACTCATACGTCATTTGTGTCATTTCATAGCAATCTTGACTCCTTCCACCGTTCTCCTCCCTCCCTTCTCCAAAATTACCACTCCCTCTACCCCCATCTAACAAAATCTAATCATTTCTATACTTTTATAATTTTTATGTTAGTTTTAAGATTGCTAGTGAGTTACACGGATGTGTCGAAACTAGTAGCAGATTAATAAACATTAAATAACAAATGTAAAAATGAAATAAAACTCTTCAAAACAAAATGTCTAGAAATTACATGGTTATCGCCCAATAAAAAAATAAAATTATTAAAACTCAGAATTAAAATTCTTAGATGGAATGCATGTTTCCGACTTGATTTTTGTTTTTAAACTTGTAAATGGTATTATAAACTGCCCTGATGTACTCAATCTAAATTCCTTCCATATTTATACATTATAACTACTCGATCAAAAAATTATTTTAAATAGCCACAATCTGTACCGAATCATTTAGCTCGCTTGTACGTATTTGGCAATAGTTTCGCAGAAATAGTATATATATTCAACTTCACGGAATGTGTTCACAAGAAGTTAAAAATAATTATAATTACCTAAATAATTATAATTAATGTTAGCATAATACTATTCGTCTGTATGAGTTCTAAATAATTTAAGTAACGATATTTACTTCACGATTACTGTTCCACAAAGTTATTATGTATATCACATGTTTTGTAAAAGCCCGGTGATACGAAATAAATCATTTTTAAAAATTGAATAATTCACTTTGGATACACCATTTATTTGCAAATAAGTGTTAAAGTTTTGTTTCTTTGTTTTCATTGTAAAATGACGCCACAGAGTGAATTTGAGATTATATTGAAGAAATATTTTACCTTTGAATAAAATTTCGTGTATCAAATATTTCTGGCGTCTTATGGAAAATTCAAGGCTCGTGATGGAAACCACATTCTATAAAAAAGACAAATACAGTTTACATCTGGTGTATACTAATGATATTTTTTATTTTAATAAAATAAATAATAAAAACTAAGTGATAAGCTTTCAGAATAAGTTTTCTTCGAAAAATAAAAGGAAATACCATTGCCAGCTTTAACTTTTGCTTTGATGGCTGTATTTGATCATAACCTAGTTTATATAATTTAGTGTATATAATAAACCCGTAATCACTTTAAAGGTTTTAATATCAATTCAAAAATGCTGCTGATGCCAGTAATTGAACGGTCATGACACTAACATTGTTTTTACAGCATCGGTATGCACATTTTCAATAAATGAATAAAAGTTCAGAAATTGATGTATAACAACTGTTATTTGATTCCCTCCATGATGAAGCTTTGAAACTGACAGGATTGAAATTAATGTAAATTAAACTGACAGGATTGAAATTAATTTAAATTAAACTGACAAGATTTAAATTAATGTAAATTAAACTGACAGGATTGAAATTAATGTAAATCAAACTTCACCCCCACTAACTGAATTTTCCGATTTTTTTTTATATTGACACCTCGCGTTATAAACAACGTGAAACATTCTAAAAATTGCTTAGATCTGGAAAGGCTTTTTGTCTACAAATAGTAAGTTTTTAGGTGATATGAAAATAAATATTTGAATTCCCTTAATAAATCAAATATTATTTACATGTGTCTGTGTTTTGCATATTAAATATGCTATAAAATAATACAGAGAAGCAAAATGGTCCGGTATGACATTTTGAAATATCATAATGGAACGAATTCAGCGCCCTTGAGGAGATTTTTCACAAAAACGGCGCTCTATAAATTATCCAATTATTTTTATTATTATTATTATTAATTCTCATATTTTGAAAGATCTGCAGGAATATTGTGATAAGTATAATATTGAGTAGTGAGTGAATTCCAAAAATTCAAAAATGTCATATGACAATGCGCTGATAGTTTTGCATTTGTTTTTAAACATATAATGTTGCCCCTCTTTCTTACACACTACAGCAGTCGAAAATGGGACAAACGGTGATGTATGTATATCTGCACCCCTCTGCACCGTCCGCACCCCTCCAAAAAAATAAAATAGTTCTAGTAATAATAAATAAAACTCCCTCACATGTACATATAAATAAAATCACAAAAAAATCTTATACTGACAAAAACCAAACACGAACAGTTGCGCATCGATAATTGCTTCATTGCATTATTTTTAACTTAATAAAAAAACTGAATTTAATTCAGCTAATAAGTTAACACAACAGTTATTGATGTTGAGGGGGTGCGAAGTTCTCCGGTTCAGCCAGTTGTAATTGCAAACCATAAATGTAGGGATGGTTGTTCAAGTTGTATAAAATTTAATACTCGTTTCTTGGTTAGTGGGTACAAGTTTAAGCTACCGTGTTTAGTTCATAAAATATTCCTTAATTAGGTTCTAGCATAAAAGGTGTTATGAATATTAAAAGTTTTACGCCAAATCTAGACTTCTTTTTCCTAACAAAACTTTTAACACCTCTTTTCCACATTACAAAAAAGCACCTCTCTCCTGCAGAATTTAGAAGTTTGTTTGAAAAAATGTTTGTGAAAAACGTACAAGCCAGGGCCTTGAATATTTATGCCCGAATTTATGGATTTCGCTGCTCAATTTTGTGTATTTTTGTAGCTCAATTTGGTTTTTCCTACAGCCCCTGGGAGCGAACTTTACCCATAATACTTCAACGCCATCGATTTTGCCACTGCTCCTTTTGTTATGCAAATTCCGCCCCGAGTTAAGTTTTTGCCCACAACAAAAGCTCAGCAGAATAAAGTCCCGTCGACACAACACAGCGGAAATCCCGGATGTAAGAAATAGAATGGTTATGGCTAACCTTTCATAAACCATTTATAATAACACCCCTTCACATTCTCTATTATTTATGTTTAAAAATTATAAATAAATCTTTTTTCTTCCAATATCAGCATGTATAGTTTAAACCCTGCATAAAATACATGTTCTTTAGTTAAGCTATGAAAAGCTAAACTTCTTATTAATAATAATAATAATAATAATTGGATGACTTTTATAGCGCCATTTTCGTGAGAAAATCACCTCAAGGGCGCTATTCTTACTCTTTCATTTCCATTACAATCTTCCTTCTTACAAGATTAGGACTCTTGCGAATTTTTAGCAATGAAAAGAAAAATTTGAAGTGATTACCTCTTAATTTAAAAAAAAATTATGTGAAAAAGTGCCTACTCGGAATAGTATTTATTATTAGACAATAATCATTCAAAAAAAAAAACAAGATTGCTCTTCACAATACCTGAATCTGTTTACGTGTCATTGTAACATTTCGTCTATTTTAGTTTCTTGTAAAAACTTAAATTAATTTTTTTTTAAATGATCATATTACTATAGGCCATAGGGTAGATGTACAAAACAGCGTTAAAAAAAACTTCACTATCGTGAAATTTTTTGGGGTATTATGTCGTGTTGAGCTATCCCCTTCTTTAGCCAACGTTTAGGAGTGCGTTATATTTTACACAACTTCCTTGATGATCGACACTGTAACGCTATCCGAAACTTTGGATAAAGAAAAAGTTAGCACAACATGGAAAATAAATAAATGTCAATTAAACCTTCTCTCATCTAAAACCTTACCAGTAATTTATAACCTTATTTGTTTTCTGTTCTATTTAGTTATATTCTATCATCCTACAATAATATACACATACAATTGTTTGTTTATACCTACTAACTAGCTCTTACACCCATTGCACTTTTTTGTTTCAGGTCTTATTACTGATTTTGTATGTATACAAATCTTAAGCTAAATTGTATTAGTTTTTTATAAGTAGATAATACTCATATCTACTATTTTATTTCTTTTAATCTCTGTTATGATGTTCTATACCTTGCGATGATAATTGCTTTCTTATTTATTCTGTTTTATTTGTTTAGTAACACACAAAATTATTATTGTGAGTATAATTTTCCTTCTATGCATGTAAAAGCCCATTATGGCGTAAATAAATATAAATAAATAATATCCCCCAAATAAGTCACGAAATTAATTTTGGTAGTGAAAATTTTAAATTATATCTAATTATGGTTCTAATTATTGTTTTAGTTTCACAGGTTCAAAAATAAAAGAAAAGCACATTATTTTATTTTCAGATTTTTAACGTTAATCACAGTAATTAAATCAATCAGTGGTCGAATTGTTCGCAATATTGGTAAACTTGTTTTTGCTTATAATTGAAATAGTAGGAACTCAAATATTTCCATGTTGACTGTAATCTGGGCATGTTTTTTTTCACTTAAAACACAACCAAATATTTACTTTACATCCATACTTTCCGTAAATCCAGTTAAGCCATTTAGATCATTTTTGCACCCGTATTCTTGAATTGTAATATTATGTAAGAAA
The DNA here is from genome assembly GCA_917563855.2 of Limnephilus lunatus. Lineage (NCBI taxonomy): Eukaryota > Metazoa > Arthropoda > Insecta > Trichoptera > Limnephilidae > Limnephilus > Limnephilus lunatus. The sequence goes on from OU830599.1 coordinate 58,658,995, forward strand.
TTCCCTCTTCTTCTGGCGCTAATCTTAATTTAAAATACGTATGTTATTAAGTCACTAGTTTTAGGTCAGAATGTATAAAATATGTCTTAGTCATAAGTCACTAGTTATAATTATAAATCTTAGTTGTAAGCCAGTAATATAAGTCACTAGCTATAAGTCTTAGATGCAAGCCACTAATTATTATTATTATTTTATGTTTATTTTTTATAGCAATATAAAAAATATGAGTTACATATATATTTTACAAACTATTATATTAAAGGTCGTTTTTGGTCATGTATACCTTATCAAAAAAGGGAAGCCCTTGTGCCTGATAAGGGAGCCACGATTCTTACTTAGGTTGTAAGTTATAATATGTTTTGTATAAAATATTTACTTTTTACTGTAAGTTTTTTTTGAAAAATTGTTTTATTTGTTCTGTTGGTTGATGATACAGCGTAATTCAGAAGGGAGGTTATTATAGTTTTTTATGGCTTGGATAATATAATGATTTTGCATTTGAGTTGTTTTAAAATTAGGTGTAATAAATTGGTTTCCATTTCTCATTAGTTTGTAAAATTCTTGATATTCTTTGCCGTAATTTTAAATCTTAGTTATTAGCCAGTATTATTAATTCTTATATAGGTATATTTATTTGTACAGCGCCCTTTAGGTGATTTTCCACGAAAACGGCGCTATATAAATTAGACATTATAAATTAGGCAAATACTATTTTTTAGCATTAGCTAGCGTCGTCCACGTCATCATGACTTTATTCCGGAAACCAAGCGGTTTGGCACTTAATAATAAAATATTAATTTACAGCTGAAACTGTATATTCCGAGGGAAATCCGGATTGTTTTCATTAAAATACCAACAATTGAGCCTATACAAATATTGTTTGACGGAAATTTTGCTTGGGAGGGGGGGATTATTTTTCGATTTTAAATCCCTCTGGTTATTTACTATTCCCAACCCAAGCATTTAGTAGTTTCATCGTGTTCTTATTTGCTGACAAAACCGGATGACCTTTACTACGATAAGCTCTGGAAACCAGAGCCGATTAAAAATGTTATTTAATAAGACGTGTTACGCAGAAACGGCTCTAGGAGTCCAGAAGTGGAAGGTCATTAAAAAAATTATATTATGATAAACTATCAAATTAAATACGAAAACATTCATTTGTAATTATCTCACGAGTTTAAGAGTGAAATTCACAAACCAAACCACACACGTCAAATTACGTTTAATATAGTAAATTGTTTCATGCGACAAGCTTACAATATGCAACATCAACCTGCGTTTATTAAACCATCTCTTTCAGACGCATAATGTTCATTATCCTTCAAACTGTCTTCAGAATTCGAAAACATTTTTTCTAGGCGCTATAGTGCCATCTCGTTTATTGTATGGCGCATAAAGAGACAGAAGACATGATATTGGAACATTTGAAAAACTGACCGTGCCAATCATAGTGCGTGGGAAAGGAAGCTTCCATTTAAGACTTTAGATGTCACTGCTTGCCGCTGCCCGCTATCTCGCGGTGCATTTCAAATACTTTAGAATAATATCAGTTTTTTTAATTAGCACACTCGTTCACAATGTTTTACTGTCATCTTATAATTTTGGGAAGTATTTTACCAATTGACCTGAAGAAGGACCGCCACTGGTGTTATGTAGCATGAATAAAATATTGAAGGTATTTGATTATTTCTATTGCAGAAAAGAAATTCCATTGTTGAGACTATTAAAATATCACAGCTTTAAACAAAGGCGGCCTCCGTGGTCAAAGGGTAAGACTCTCGGAGGTCGCGGGTTCAAAACCCGGCGTGCGCAAGTAAATTTTATTTGATTAATTTGTGTTATTTCACAATTTATTAATTAAAAATAATATTTTATATATTTGTGGCACGTTCCAGAGTGGAAGATACTCTCAGTATTGCCCTGGTGTAAGACCACAGAAAAAAATTGAAACGCTGCTTGAATTGGCTTTAGTCGTGTTTGGTGACCAGATTTGAATAGCCAGGTACTTTCCTACCTCCTCCTCATCTCCTTCTCCTCCCCACATTCTCACAACATACCCCAATTGATACCATAGTCTCACTGGCTCCTGGCGGTTGGGAGCACTTGAAAATAGTGCTCTTAATTGATACAAGTTCTAGAGTTCGTTAAACCGCAGTTACAGAATGACAACAGAATTAGTATTTTTAATTATTGTTAAGAGCTGGAATTCAATGAAGCGGAATTATAGAGTCAAAACATCGAAAGTAATATTTTTAGATAAACATTATAAATTTTCAATCAGTAGGCAAACAAGACAAACAAAAACATTAATTTAATGTTCCTTGGAGAAGTCGTACATACGTTATCGAAGAAAAATATTCCTTCTGACACGTTTTGTATGAAAACAAAAAAGACAGAATATATTAGAACGATGACGTCACGTACGACCTCTCTCTAGAGCTACTTTAATTATAATTACTAAGCATTCTTTAAGAAGTAGCTCCAAATGTACATGAAGTAGTTCTAAGTTTACCTAATATACGAGTCAGTGAATCAATTTTCGTGCACAACAGAAAGAAAAAAAGCTCTGCGTTTTCCCGACAGAATGAAGTTAGTAGATACTTGAACAAAGTCCATGCAGGCAAACTCTGTCTAAAGCCATGACCCGCGACGCTGGCGACATCTAGGAGACCGGCATTGAATAACAGCTTCAACATAAAGGGTATAAAATTTATTGCGGTTATTTATCACATAAACAAATCTTTCACTTGGATGAAGCGGAAGGATGCCGCCATGATTTATTTAACATTGGCTACATTTTTTATTTATCTATTTTGATCTGACACTTACTTTAAAATGTCGCTTGTGTGGTGAAACTGCTCGGTAGATACAGGAAGAACAAAAATGAGATAAACATATTTATTACAATGTAGGTTAGTATAAAAGTCACAAGAATCGTAGATGCGCTGATAAATTTAAAATTCATCTTCTAAGAGACAACAACCTAAACAATTTTGTAATATACTAGCTGACTCGGGAACATCGTACCGCCTCAGAATCAATAGATGTTTTGTTAACTTATTAGCTTAATTAAATTCAGTTTTTTATTAAGTTAAAAATTACACAATGAAGCAATTATCGGTGCGCAGTATCAGAAATGGCGTTGTGTAAGGATTTATGTTTTTTGTGATTTTCTCACTTTTCATTTTACTTACGGGAATTGCATTTAATTTTCTTTATTTGAGGTTTTTGAATTTTTTGGAATTCACTCACTATTCAATATTATACTTATCACAATATTGCTGCAGCTCTTTCAAACGATGAGAATTCGTTCCATACAAAAAATATGAGGAAAAGAATTTAGTTAATAATTTATTTTTTTCGTGATTTTTTCCAAATTTTAAGAGCTTTTCTGCTTTTCGGAGCGGAGGCAAATCCAACAAATCAAAGATCATAACAATCGATCCAGCCGTTCTTGAGTTATAAATGGTGTAACTAATCCGACTTTGTTTTATTTCCAGAAGACATTGCTAGCTGTGCGTTGATTGACTTCTATTCATTCTCTCAACTACATTCATTTAATTCTGTAATCAAAACAAGCAAATGAATTCTCGATTTAATCTTTACAAATATTTCAGAATATATATAGTAACCCACTGCAATGAACTTCTGACGTCTGAAGATTCACATCCCAGAGTATTAGACACATAGTTATCACATGTTACTGTACTGCCTCTCCCGGTTCGTCTAGTACAATTAAAATGTTTCACCGAGGTGATTACGGTCAAATCATAGAAGAATTATAAAAAAAACTCTAATTTCAAAGCAAATTCCACAATTCTATAAAACCTAATTTTCACTGTCTAGTACGAAATACACGATCAAACCAACAATTTCACATCCCATACTCAAAAACTAACAAACACAACATAAATTTTTTAAACGATCGTACACAAAAAATAATAATAAACTTAATAATAGTTAATTAAGAACCCTTTACCTTCTGTTAATTATGAACCCTAATACGTAATGTGCCGTTTAAAAAAAAGGGGAAAAAATCGTTGATCGCAGGAAAAAATATTTAGTCAAATATAGGTATTATTTCCTGTCCAACAAACTGACAAATAACAAAAAAAATATTTCTTTGGTTTAAATGCCCAAAAGACAGAAAAATTAGTGTGGTCATCGGCCGACCCACTTGGTTACGGACGTTATGTTTGGCATTTTGGCCTGTCGAGAAATAAAGTTGTTTCATATATTTTGTTATAAAGAAAAATAACATTTCTAAGAGCTCGTAAGAGTTTGAATTTTAATTAAAATTATTCCATAATCTTTCAGACGTTTTTGTTCTTTATTTTTGCAAATAATTTTGTTGTTAAGGCTATATTTAGTGAACTGATCTCGCAAGTCAGTATCAACCAAACTATCTTTTTCACCCACGCTCCATTCGACAATCGTTCACACGAGTCGAGACTCGTAAGAGGTTCTATTAATTCAAATATAGACAGCAGCTGTCAAAATGGATGTATAGAGATGCTCAATTAATTATTAAGTACGGCTCATGAACAGAATGAATAATTGGATTAATTAAATATATGGTGATATTGTGTAGTTTCGGGTAATATATGATTTATGTGCCATCTCCGATGAATCTTAAAATTAAAGTATAAGTATGTTCAATGTTAAAATTAGAATCAAACGAACTAATTTTGATTGTCTGTGATATGAAACATTCCTGCGAATTCGGAAATTAATAATTTTAATTAGTAATGATATATTATAAATTTGGAATTCTTTTGTTTAAAATTTTCAAGTTTCCTAACGGTGTTCATTTGATACGTTGCCTGTTGACGCAACTATGTACATCTCCCTTCCTCCACTCTATCTACCACCCATGTACTTAAACTCTGACAAGGTTTTTGGCTAATATTACCTAACTGTGACATTTGGAACAATAACTCAAGGAACTTCCAATCTATTGAAGTAACGCTTGAATTTACAAATAATTATTTGCTTACGTCGTTAAAATTCTAAATATATATTAGGATACAGTACAGAAGAAGACGTTCTGGGAATGAAAAAGGTATGAGGGGTGGGTAGGAATCTAGGGTCAACGTATCCAGAAGTTACGGATATATGAATCTATCCCTCCCACTGCGATGCGAAACAACGATCCGAGAGAGTCCTGCTAGCGAGGTCAAAAGATTTTCCTCAACCCAACTCTTGGTGGGCAGACGCATCCGGCACCAAGATCCGGACAAACCTGACCCCATGAACCCGGGCACCCCTGCTAAGTCGCCAAACGTAGCGAACCACTTGGGATGACCTATGACAGAGGTGTTGGTTATCCTATAAATAGTTCCCGGGGCGGCGGTATCAAAACCCGCCTCCCAAAATGAACAGAATGTTTTATTGGTATCCCAAATCCTCTATTATGGTATTTTATTTAATCATTGATTTGACAGAAAAAAAATCTGACGTATCTCTAATTTGTCAACAAAACAATGTTATTATGTTTAATGAAAATTGGCATTATTTATTGATTGTTCTTTAACTCCATTTTTTTTTGGTTTTTAATTAAATTAAAATTAAATTTAAAATAATAAGTTATTATCAAGTTCTGTAAGTATTTGAAGAAACAGCTGTAACAAAAAAACATACTAAAATACCTGCAGAACTTGTTAATATCTAACTTATTATTTGTTTATGAAAGGCAATGTGATCCTTTTAATTTTTAAAAATCCTACAATAATGTAATACTGTAGTTTTTCACGGATGTGCGCTAGTAATTTATAAAATATCCAAAAATGAAAGAACACACTTTGTACCACAAAGTATTTGCTTCCTTCGATAAAAAAAGTATCTTACAAGTTATTTTTATTACGCAACAATTTTTAGGTGCCTTTTTATATAGTGACTCTGCAATACGAACCTTTACGTTTTAATTTGTTTCATCGTCATAAAGCTACGGTATCAATAATAACTGATAATTTATTATATTTGTTCATATTATAATGAATTCTTTAGTCTACAACGTCTATTCTACATCATAAAATGAAGTCATAATGGTAGATATAAATTTTTCACGTAGCTTTTTAAAATGTTCCGTAAATCTCTTTCGCCCTAATTACTTCATTTGATTAAATACTTTTAAGAATAATTGCTTTCTTTTCTACTCGGTTTTTGCATTTGCTTTTCCACTAAACCTCTCTTTTGAGGAGTGTTGATGAAAAACTGAACAAAACATGAAATGAAAAATTCAATGTTTCTTATATTTTTGTGCTGCATTGCGGCGGAAATCCAACCCACAGCCTCCTAATTCCAAATAAAATGTACCTACTGAACATTTCTTTAAACCGCCAATGATAAGAGCCCAGATAAAAATCCCGAACAGTAGATATACTGAGTATCGCCCTGGGGAAATATTAACATTATATAAACATTGCTCGAAATGGCTTTAGTCGTATTTAGTAACCATATTTGGTGCCTATGTACTTTGAATGAGGCACTTTGTAACCTTCCTATTCCCCACCTCTTTAACTTCCTCACTCCATTCAGCTACGCAACATTCAAACATCGCAAAATTCAATCCTTAAGCCTCTTAAAATTTTAAGTCTAAACCTTCTTTTCTCTTGCAAACTTTTGTAGCAAATCGTGTTGAAACAATAATTCAAAATATACCTTATGAACATTGGTATCATATTTCATCGAAAGAAAATCTCGCAGACTTGGGTTTACAAGGAGTTTTTCCAAGTGAAATCGCTGACGCTTCGTCATGGTGGAAAAGACCTAACTTTATATCAACACATTTGGAAGAATGGCTATTTGTTAAGCCTTCAGAGAGAATTCCATGTTTCCACTGGCTTTGGACAATTGGGACTGTTGAGCGGTGCTCACAGCAGAAATAAAAAAGGTACTTTAGTCTGAGTTATCTACAAATCAATTCCAACTTTGAAAATGGCAAACTAAATAATTTTCTTTTAAAAATATTTTACTATATACTTTATCGCTTGCCACAAAAATCCGTAAAATTATTGGAAAATGAAACTTAAGTTTAAGAATCAATAAACCATATTTAACGCGGAAATAAATAATGCACTATCCAAATTAGTATGTACAAAATCGGAAAATAATTATTGCCAAACGGACATCTCATTAAATAATCTACTTGACAGCACTACTTTATTTTTTGTTCGTTTTCGATTGTCTTTTCTTATACGTATTAATAAATGTTTGTCTTATCAGAGAAATCATAAAAATAATAATTTTGATTTTTAACTTTAGTTCAACGACCTCTAAACTGAGATTTGCTTTGTTTTCCAAAATTTTAACTAATTGTGAAAACGACAGTTATTAATATTATTTTATTAATTAATATTTCCTTATTTGAAATGTGCATTTACTTATTATTTTTTTTATTCGAAAGGCAAATTTCTGATCGTCTTTTAAAGAACTATGCTAGCAAAAAATCTTTTTTTTTATAAATATTATATTCCGTGAGTTTAAACGGGTCTGCGCTAATGTATGATACAATTTTTTTTTTTAAATATTTTTCATCAAAAGGAAGCTTTGAGCTTTCGATCCTTGTCGGCACATATATTAGATAAGCTTGTCAAATAAAAGTCAACAGGTATTTAATAAAACGTTTTATTATTATTTTCACTGCTTAAATATTCCCCTAACGACTGGCGCTCAAAGCCCCGCAAAGCTCCCGTATATTTAATTTCTAAAAAGCTTTCTAAAAGTCACCGAGTTGGATTTTTATGAGTCGAGTACTATGTGGCCAAGTATCGAGTAATCCATTTGAGGACAGATTCAGAATCCGCGTCTTCTACTTGTTTACCCGTGACGTCATCAATCTTAGGTAAACCTGAGTAAGTAAACCCTTGGCTTACAGTTTGTCAAAATAAAGTAGACAAAAATGGAGGGCGCTAAGTTCTATTAAATGGAAAACCAATTTGCATGAAAGCATATTTTTTTTACATTGTCTCCACACAGGAGTCCCTGAAGAAAAAAATCCCTTAGTACCTATGTCATCTTTGGGGATGGCGCGTGGAGGGTATTTTTAGGGAAAGGAAGGAGAAGGAGTTCAAAAAAAATTAGGGATAGGTATGGATCCGGGGTTAAGTGTGTCCAGGAGTCGTTCGGAGCTTGTTCACATTATAGTAAATACGCTAATTAAACTGATTTTAATCCATATTTTACGCTTGTTTTCGAAGATTTTCGAGATTAGGTAATTGCAGCATAAATAAATATTCTTAGTATTTATAAATAAACTCTGCTAAAACGGTCGGTTCGCTTATGTCTGTGGGCAGGGACGCATGGAGGGGGTCCTTACTCGCTCGAAAAATGGAACGAAATGGATTGAACCTGCTAAAAAACTAATTAACTCACTGTATTAAAGTTACGGTGTTCGGACGCGTTTAGTTACTACTATACTCTCCATTCCACTAAAATACTTGGCGTCTCCGAACGGCTCTTTACGGACGTATGAATCCATCCTTTCAACTGCGATGCAAGACGATAAGTCGAGAGAATCGGGCTCGAGAGGTCTAAAGAGCTTCTTCCTCAACCAGTCTCTTTCGATCAGTAGGCAGGCGGACGCATCCGCTTCCAAGACAAGGATAAACCTCACCCCAAGAACCCGGGCACCGCTTTTAAGTCACCAAATGTAGTGAACCACTTCGGCTGACTTATGGCAGAGGTGTTAATCCGATAAACGATTACCGGGTGACGGTACCGATATCGGCCTCCAAAATTGAAAAGTAAAAATGGTTAAACTTTAAAAAACTGTGGTTAGGGTGAATATTTTTCATGTCAATTTCGAACAAATCAGCTGTACTAGATGAAAAACCAACTAATACTCAAGGTAACAAGCACAGAATTTTTTTTTAGGTTTTGAAATGTATATATCAAATAACAATCCATTAATTAGATGCTAAATCAAAAGAAAACCTACGTAAAAGAAGCGTGCATTTTTAGTTTATTTTTTACCTAAATAAAAACAATAAGAAAAATTTAATTAGGTTACCCACCGTATCTCATTTTTCCCGTTCAGTTCATTCGACATGTCAAATTCGACTTTCAATCATAACTGCACATTTTAACTTGAAAATACATACATATGAATACATTAGGGTTCTTCAAAATAAAATTGTTTTTAATTTTTTTATGGGACACTGTTTCATACGTTTCCAAATGTCAAAAAAACTACTCAAACTAGATTTCATTTTTCATTTCTTTTCAAAAGTTCGAAAATTTCAGATTTCATTTCAAAATTACTCATATATACTTTTTCAGATTCTTATAACGGGGTTTTAGGGGTCACTACCAGTTGTGAAAATTTAAGGGCTAGACCAAAAATTCTAAAGTCATCAAATATTTGAAGTTTAATATTGTTAAAAAAAATAATATTTAATTATAAATAAATATTATTAAAAAATAGTCTTTTGATAATAATATTTTAATTATAATATTTTATTACAAATAAAAATTATTAAAAAATAATATTTATTTATAAAAGTATAATATTTTCATTATGTTAAAGTTCTGTTCAAGTTCTGTGTTTATTTCAGTTTTATGAAGCCACTGGTCAATAATGATATAATAACAGAACTTTTACAGAACTTGAAAATTAGCATTAAATATTTGATGAATAATTGTTAAATTTTTTTGGAACAATCTATCCTAAGAAGTTGATATTTAAACTGAATATTTATTTTAAGCTTATTTTTACAAGATGTAGTTTAATACTTCAGTTTTATGAAGCCACTGGTGAATAATTATATAATAACAGAACTTTCACAGTTCTTGAAAATTAGCATTAAATATTTGATGAATTGTTAAATTTTTTTGGAACAATCCATCCTTAGAAGTTGATATTTATTTTAAGCTAATTTTTACAAGATGTAGTTTAATACTAAAGATCAAAAAGAAAGATATCAAAATTAAATATATTAATTAAATTAAATTAAATTCATTAAATTATATAATATTTTCAAAAAGAAAGATATCAAAATGAAATATATTAATTAAATTAAAATTAAATTATATCAAAACTAAAGATCAAAATCAATAAAATATAATATATTTTAAACATAAATGCATACATAATTGCTAAGCGTGGGCGACATTTTATCTCACGATTGCGAGTAAGAACCAAATTACGTTATTACTCAGAGACTCTGATTGCGAAACTAACACTTTAAAGACTTTTACAATAATGTGCCGGTTGGGAGACGGGTGTGTTTAAGTGGCTTATTTAATTCTGCATAAAGTGACATTTTTAGTCTGAAGCGTTGCTGATAGTGTTGAAAATAGATTTCGTGATTTGAAAAAAAAAAAAACAAAGAGTCCATATTTTATATTTTGTAGTAAACTTAATTTTCATTCGATAACTGCAGTACAAAGAATGCAAAAATTATAATTTTTAGAAACATATGTGTTTGTTAAAAATATAAAAGGGGAAAATAACATATTTTCTGGAATAAATCATTCTTGTTGACTTACTTTTATTTGATTAATCTTGATTTTTTTTTTCATTTCTGTCAGCTGTTCGAAGTTTTTAATAACAAACAAACGTTAAAGGGTTAAATTATTGAAAAAAAATTAACTTAATTAAAAAAATATATATAGAGTTTTTTTTTCTGATTTTCAATGCATTTTAACGAGATAATGACAATTTTTTTAAATAAATTTAAATGCAGTTTTTATTTTCTTTGTAAGACGCAACTTTTGAGACCCCAGGCGTTTCTGAATTTAAAAGTTTAAATAATTGACACACCCTAATGTACAAGGGTGCCCCGATAAAAAAGACGAACTTTTACTTTTTGAAGCCACCTAATATATATAAAATTAACTATCCTTAAATCGGTGTTACCATAGAAATGAAATTTTTTAGTTCATTTTCATTAATTTTCTAGATTATTTTGACACTCTGTACCTGTATGGAAAATAAATCAACGAGAGCCTCATCTGAATGTATGTTTACTTGAACGGGTTGAATACGCGCCTCAGCCTTTGATGGGATATAAACTAGAACTGGTTTCATTTCATTTCTGATTGAAAAAATAATATCATATCAAATGACATTGGAATAAGATTTTATTAATCTAAATGCCTTTGGAACATAAAACTGATTGGTAATATTTTGTTTATTTATTTTTAGCAGAAAAAACGTTAGATTAATCCTTTTCTAGTAAAGAAAAATCCTTTTGCTGCCTTGCGTATCGTTTTTTGGTACTTCGAATATCAACAGGGCAATCTTTACCAATAACTCGAGTATGTTATGGTTATATCAAAATTGTATGTACAACGTACAAGGTGGCCTGAAAGTCCTCACTCGATTGTCTAAGGCAGTAACTTATTTTTGTAAATAAAGAGAATTCTGTATTTTAACACAATTATATATAGCGACCCATGATTTGTTTGTCAACGTGTATTCTGTTTCTGTTTAAGATGAAACCATACTGAATAATGCAAAATCATATGTTTTAGTTTTGAAAATTTGATCGCTTAGAAGTATTATAGATGCTTCAATTAAATACTGCGTGTAGAACATATTTTGGCCCTTTAAAATATCGGCCATTTTTTTATGAGCCTAGAAAAACATAAATTATGAGGTCTATAAAACATACTTTGAAGTCCAAACTCTCCTATTTATAAACCTCTTTTCGGATATGGTTTTATTGTTTAACGTGGCAAATTCAGTTTCTTTTATGATAATCGCAAAACAAATTGAAATTTACGCCCGAACCTCAAAAAACAAAATAAAATATGCATTTTCACAATTTTGACATCACCGCGACAATACGGCAGTTGACGAATTTGTAATTTCAAAGTGAACGTTATACCGTTCACCGAAAAACGACTGGCAGCCACACCTATTTTCTGTCAGTACTTCCTCGGACGGAGCGGGGAATAGACGAATTTAGCTCCGCGTTGCTTGTATTCGTGAAATCAATTTTTAAATTCCGTGTAAAAAAGGAATTAATGTTTTTTACAGGCCTTTACGAAATCAGCCTGTAAATTTTTTTTCTCAAATATCTTTTCCAACCTTTTCAAAAGCTTTTTCTCACGTATTTTTAACTCCTCCCATAAAGGGGCGTGAATTCGATTTTTTCTCCTGTACTATTGGATTGCCTTAATTCACAAACTTCATGATGACATATGATGTCATTTGCCAGAGAGCATTTTCCGATAGGGCGAAGACTTATGCGCCGTCTAGTATATGTACATTTTTAATATACAAATATATGTATATATATATTTTTTTTTTACCTGCTGCAATAAATAAACAATTAGGTTAAGTGATATCGTGATTATTTTTTGGTTTATTATGCCGTATTAAACTACCTCCTTTACAGTGCAGTGTGACGTGACAACTGCCCCGATGATGAACGCTATAACACTCTTCGAAACGTAGTTTAAAAAAAGAGGAAGCTCAACATGGCTTAATAACCTAAAAAGTAATCACAATAATACTTTGGGCCTTGATAATCTCTAAAATCTCACCTGAGTGAAGTAAGTATAAAATTATAACCAATATGTAAAGGCTAAAGTTTTATGAATATTTCTGATGAAAACAGACTGCTTATAACGCATGTCAACATATTTCCCTCAAATACTCTCTCCCGATCCGGAATGGTGGGCAGACGTATCCGCTGCCAAGATCCGGACAAACCTCACTCCATGAATCCGGGCACCCCTCTAAGGCATCTTAGTTATTTTATTATTAGTTTCGAAATGAAAAAAGGTTGCTTATCTTTTATCCATTAATAATGATGTGGTTTATTCTTGAAAATATAATACTTTGCTATTATTTCACTCATAAAACATTTATTTCGGTCATCGAAATAGATGATCTGAAGTTATTTATTTGCTTTTTGACCTGTGAATTACCACGAGTTAGAAATCGTGTTATTTATTTGCATAAGTTAAGAAAGACCGATATTTATTACCTGAATACTGGAGTAAACTCATAAACAGCCCACAAGGGGAAAAAACATGTTTATTGACATCCTTTTATACAATGTAATTCATTTTTCATTGGTAAACATAAACATTTATAGGTTGGATGGGGAACTGAAATAAAATAAAACATACATTTTCAAGGGAAAAATCTTTTCTTTTGATTTATTGCCATTTTCTTGGGCAAAGCAATAAAGGTTGAAATCTTTTTTTCTATTTTTGGTATCGAGAAGTTTTCATAAAATTCTCCCGTAACCTTGCTGAAAGTGAGAGTTACAAGGTTTCATTAATTGGAAGTTCGTTTTTAGAAATCTCCTGACTTGTTGAGTTTGTATAAGTAATTGATATGGTTTAAAAAAAGTTGTCCATATTGTTAAATTTATATGTACTGACCGAGCCAAGAAATATTATTAAAAAACAAAAATACTAATTTGGTTTTAAGAGAATAGATACAGGGTGTAAGGAGTATAAACTCGTCAATATTTTATTTATTTATAGTAAATAATTGAATACCTATCGCAGGTACATAAATGTAGGTACATACTTTTTTCAAGTCAATTTTCCATAATTTCAAATTAAAATAAAAGGATCTTTGTAAAATACTATAGATAATCGTTATTTACAGAGATTGATTTCAATATGTTTGAATTTGATGAAGTACAAAAGTAATATGAATTGTTAAGAGAAAACCGGGGGCATTTTATCAATACAAACGTATTCTCCAATTTCCTCTTTGCATTTTGACATCACTGCAATTTTTTTAAGCATAATATTAAAAAAACAAAACATATGCACGTAGAGTACTTTCTTCTAAAACAGTTACTAAAAAAAGCTTAAAAATCAATCCAGTTTTGAAGTTGAAAATGGGGAATACAATACCTCGATTTTGGTGATTTTATTTAGTTATTATCAGTCTGAGGTGCAGTTGTCTCCTTCGCTCAGTATTCGAGGGAGTAAAAGCGACAGTGAAAGCAACAGTTTGATATAATAGATATTGTGGTGGTTGGGTATCCTATAAAAAAGAACACACATTAAAGAAAGCACTTTTTAGTTTTATTTACGTTATTTTTAACTATGTTTTTTATTATCACATTATCAAATCATACATGTTTCCTTTCAGGTGCCTTATTCCATCGCAAAAGTAGGTAATATCATTACGACGTTCCTTAAACACAAAATGCAGAGTTTCTAACGAGTTTTAAACTCATTCATACGATCTGAAGATACGTGATGTATTGCTTACACAATTAACCTTTTGTTCCCAATACACATCATTATTTTCCTTGCTTTACACTGTGTAAATGTACCCGTTCACTACAAAGTTTAATAAATACATTGCATTCAAATACAACTTTCTATAACGAGTGCTGCAAAAGATGCAAAATGTAAACAAAAAGCAACAAGGCTCCACCGTTCCAACTCTTTGTATTTAAAATCAGCTTTATTTTTAATTGAATCTTTTATAAATTATAATTGCCATTGTTAAGCCAAGGATTGCAAAAGGAAGCGGGGAGTGTAGCGAGCAAACGTTTTCTTCTTTTATATTTTTAATTAAAGGGAGATAAAAATAGAGCCTCGAGAAATTAAGTCAGTTTCGCTCAGTTTTAATTAACTTACAGAATGGTGAGATCTTCATTTAATTGTGCTTGTATTCTTTTCGTCTCTCAAAACGATTCGAGATTTTGTTCTTCTATCAACTTGAAGTGTGACGGGAGGTAATCCATTATACGGGTCCAGCGCGGGAGCCTCTTTATTCGTGATGACTCCTCCTCACTCTTTCGACCTCCTTTGAGTAATTCGTTAACTTTTGCCCTGCGAATTATAGCCTGACTTCCTTTGCCGCCAGTTTCTATGCATTTGAAAGGTGCTTCAAGAGAAATGTTTTCATAAGTCTTTATAAAAGAGTATCTCTTCATTTTTAATCACTCTCGTTTTCCAAAAAAATTTGTCAAATCTTTCATCTTCATTAATGTTTTGATGATTCGTGGCTGTAATTGACTTGAAACTTTGCACTTTACTCTGAAGAAGGGAAACACGGTTATGTTAAAAACCGGTTGACTTTAAGTGAATGAATTAAATACATATTTCAATAATATATTTTATTTTGCCTTGATATAATGATTATTTATTTTATTGCAAATATAATTTTTTTTTATTTGTACTAATTTTTTTACGTTAGAGAGTCATTTGGCCATTTGATTCCGTTTTCAAGTTAACTTATTTAAAATGTAAGAAACGTCATATTGTCATATTTCGATCGCCACAATACAGGGACATTCTTAGCATGGTAAAAAAACATATACAACTTATTCAATAACCCTAATATAGAGTATTTTTAAAATATTTTTTCTGTACTTTTTTTAAACTATAAACCAC
The DNA here is from genome assembly GCA_917563855.2 of Limnephilus lunatus. Classification (NCBI taxonomy): domain Eukaryota; kingdom Metazoa; phylum Arthropoda; class Insecta; order Trichoptera; family Limnephilidae; genus Limnephilus; species Limnephilus lunatus. The sequence goes on from OU830599.1 coordinate 58,674,322, forward strand.
AAACACTCCACAATTAAAATGTTATGTTTTGCATATATATGTCAGAGAAGTAAATCTCATTTAAAAACCACTCTTTTTTAACAGTATACTAAATAAACCGCTTCAACATTTTCCTTTAAGTCTAGGCATTATACCATGCTAAGTAATCCTCTTTCAAAGAAACTGTTTCTTTGGCAATCCAAAACCACCGTACCGATGTTGTTGTCTTTTCTATGTATACATATATAATACCGTCAAACCGTGTTAAATTTATTTTGTATTGGTTCAAGCTTCAAACAACATACAGCAATTTATCGTGACAAAGAAAATAGTTGTAACACCTTGAGAATATCTCAGGTAATTTCCAAGTCGTCTGTCTTCTGTCGTCTGGCTCCAGTTGGTGAAACAAGTTGGCAGCTTTTGCTTCATTCCGAGAAACATGCTTCACAGATGTCAAACATTCTGGCTGAGTTTTAAGCTGCATTAATTAGAGAAAACATTGTTCAACGTGAAAACAATACTGATTTTCTCGTTAATAAAAAATATTTTAAAGTATATTATTCTCGTTGAAGTATTTTAATTATGTTCCATGGAGGCATTAGCTTGAGGCTAGAAGGGAAGCGTACAGTGTTTTATCATAGATATTTAATAGTAATTAATAATACTATGGTAATATACTTGTATTATATATGTTAGATTAAGTAAACTATAGTGCGAAATAGAAAATAATATATTGTAAGTTATTAGGTATCATGTAATTATAAGTATTTTACTACCAGCAAAATATTATACTACTTGTATAATGTACCTATCTAAAAATACTGTAATTAGAAGTTAATAATAGAACAAAATTTAACTTATTTGAAGTCATTCCTAAGATTAAATATAGTGGATCATTTTTTTGTAACATTGTCTTTAAAATATTTTTCCACAGTGTTTATTAATTGGATTTTATCATTAACTAGCTGGTTCCCGGCATGCGTTGCTGAGCCATTTAATGAAGAAATTGTTTCTCCCTGCGTATCCTTTCCCATTCGTCCGTTCCCCTTCCGCCTCCCCTTCCTCTCCCACATCCCCTTCACCTATCGCATTCCCACTCCGCCTTCTTCCACCTTTCCTCTCCTCACCCCACTCCTCCCCCCCTTCCACCGTTCTGCGAACCCTCCTCCCGAGTTCCTCTCCCCCCTCCCAGGTTCCCCTCCCCACACACTCCCGCGAACCCACTTCCCGAGTTTCCCTCCCCCCTTCCCCCCCCCCCCCCCCCCCTCCCGCATTCCATACATTCAGTCCCGGTACATCAGTTTTCAAACAGCTCGCGTGCCACCATTTGCATTTTTTTATACAAATTTCATAATGCCAGAGCTCACCAGTAGTTTTATAAAAACCTTGTCCTGACAATAACGAACACAAAAAAAGAGTTATCCAATTTGGTGCTGTCTTTCGGAAGTACATAAATTTCGAAAATTAATTTGTATTTATACATATAGATTAAAGATTGCATTTTTCCTTTGGAGGGGTGTAGACATACGTTCACAGTTTGTCCCATTTTTGACTATTGGCATTTAGTGTGTAAGAAAGAGGGGCAGCATTATATGTTTAAGAATAAAAGCAAAACAATCAGTGCATTGATACTCACTATTCAACGTTATAATGGCTGCAGCTCTTTCAAAAGATGAGAATTCATTTCATACAAAATGTATACTTGAGGAAAAGATTTTTTTTTTTTTCATATGAAGCAGTTACTTTGTGATGTGACATTATAATTTAAAATTAAAACAATAACTTTGTTAACACCATGAAAGTGGTGTTTACTTTTTTTTTATTTTAAAAGAATAGAATTTTGTTCCTAATTTTCTTTTTGACAATTTTCCCGGTGTTTTAATAGCTATTCTGCTATTTGGGGTGGAGACAAATCCAACAAATTATAGGTCATAAAAATCGGTCCAGCCGTTCTCGAATTATAAATGGTGTAACTAACCCGACTTTGTTTTATATACGACCTCCGTAGTCCAGTGGCTAAGACTCTTGACTTACAATCCGGAGGTCGCGGGTTCGAACCCGGCGTGCGCAAATAAATTTTATTTGATTAATTTGTATTATTTCACAATTAATTCATTTAAAATAATATATGGTATATTTGCGGCACGTTCCAGAGTGGAAGATACTATCAGTATCGCCCTGGTGTAAGACCATCATTCAGAATTGAAACGTTGCTTGAAAATAGCTTTAGCCGTGTTTGGTGACCAGATCTGAATAGCTAGGTACTTCCCAACCTTCATCTTCCCCACCTCCTTCCCCTCCCCACTACCTTCAGCCTCACAACATACCCCAATTGGGGAAGCCATAGTCTCACTGGCTCCAGACGGGGGCAGTTGAGATTCTTGTGCGGTATTCACTGTAAAAAAAATAATAAAAAAGTATATTAAAATGTTATAATGTTTCTAATCTCATCCGGTAGTCGATTGAAAAAAAACCTTTTTGGTAAATAAAATATTTGTTTATAAACCTCTGGATAAATTTTAAAATGTGTAGTTACGTAGGTACCTCACCCCATGTTACAAGTAGGTAGAAATGTTTTGTTTATTGGAAATATCGTTTTTGAATACCATCTTCAGATGAGGCTTTCGTCTTTCCTTCCTCAACTAATATGAGTATCTTCAAGACACGTATCAACAAATCCTTTTCTATAGCCCCATTCTTAACCCGCCTCTAATATCACCCAACTCAACCCACTGTCACCGGTAGTAAAAAAAAGATCTCTCTTATACCATACAGACAGTGGCCTCTTGTGAAGTCTCACAGAAGAACGAAGAAAACGGCATTGCGAAAACCAATTTTAATTTCGATTTTCCATCTAATAAATCGTGCTCCATGTCCAGTATAGTTAGACTTGGGACAACGAGGCTACTCTGTTATAATGTAGGTACAATTTGCTAGGCGAGTATGGGTACCGCCGGCCCGGGAGACCATTCATCGGAAAACCAACACCCCTGCCAAAGATCACCATAGGTGGTTCGCTACGTTTGGTAACTTAGAAGGGGTGCCCGGATTCATGGGGTAAGGTTTTATCTGGGTCTTTGGGGTGGACGCTTTTTTCCATCTAGTGCGTGGCGAGCCGGATCTGGAAAGGCTGGTTAAGGGAGACCTAACCTAGACTCTCTCGACCCATTGGCATGCACCGAAGTGGTAGGGATTCCTGAACTTCTGAAAACCCCCGAAATCTTCTCTTCTTCCTTTTCCTGATAAGGCCCTCCACACAGATTACCCAAAGACGACATAGGCTGTTAGGCATTTTTTTCCTCAGGTCTGGTGTGGAGCAAATGTAAAAAAATATATATACTATTTCACTTGATTAGCTTGTTTCCCGTTTTAAATCTTCGAAGTACCTATAAACTGGTAGTCAGAGCGTTTTATGAGTCATTATTTGTTGAATACCGTACAATTGAATAAATACACCATTGATTTTTGTGTATAAAATTTCACAAATCTTTCAAACATCCATTGTTGAAATGTATTATATTTTTGTCCATTGTCAAACCGTTTTTTTTTTAAACAAAGTTTTTACAATAAAATTAAATTTAAAAAAAACTATAAGCTTTGCATTTCGTTGTTTTTGCATCCATCAAAAATAATTTGAAACTATGACCTATTCTGTTTCATGCTGTGTAAATATGCCATTTTGTAAGTAGTTTCTAGTATAATGTGCTATACAATTTAACAGGAGAATTAATGATTCACAAAAAAAAAACAATTTGGAGTTAAAACCGTCCTACAAAAAAATGGAACAATCTTCTGATAAACCTGTCCAGATCACCAGCTTTAAGTTTTTAATTGATTTCATATAAAAAGCAAACGCGCCGTGGAGATGGTATAAGTTGTCATGCACACCTAATAAACCTTTGGGTAAATTTTATGAAAACGGGTAGAAAAATTTGAGAGGCGGATGTGGGTACCACCGCCCTGGGGAACATTTATTAGAATACCAAGACACCTGCCATAGGTCACCTCAAGTGGTTTGCTTCGTTTTGTGACTTTGGTCGGATGAAGGTTGATTGAGGAAGACCTAAACTAGACCTCTCCTGCTGGTCTTTTTCGACCCATCGCCTTGCAACGCAGTGGAAGCAATGGATTCATTCTTCCGTTACACTTTTTCACCCATCGTACCTTTCTCATCACACAACTTTCTCTTCTTTCTTTTCCTAAAAAGACCCTCCACACAGTATCCTCAAAGACGACATAGACCCTAAGGTATTTTTTCCTCAGGGCCTCCTGTATGGAGCCAATATAAAAAAATGTTAACTGTTTCGATAGCTATTGGAAGATGCTATCTCTTCCGCGGAGTCTCTAATCTCTACCAATTTTCCCCGATGGGAACGAAAAGGATGGACAGGAACAAAAGGATGTCAACCGAATACAAGATGATCCTACCTTGCTGGCGATGTCCTGGATTTCCACACTCATGCACCAATGAAAATAACTCCACGGATGAGATAGTTAACTTGCGCGGATCCGGGTTTCGATTGCAGGCGACGAGACAAAGTACTTGTCCGCCCTACCGCGCCGTTGTTGTAATTGCACTGAGTTCGCGGTTAGAAATCAATCCTGAACCGGTGACAATGGAAAGATGGATAGGTAAGGATAAGTAGGTACGACGGACAGGAGGAATAGGTACTTGGGTGTAGGTACAAGTATGCCCGAACATTAACAATTTTATGTAAACTTGCAAATTGTAAGAAAAGTACTTGTTCGTTCCAGAATGCGATTTTTCCTATTTAGTCAGTAAAATAATTATTCGTAGTATTCATGTTATTTTAGTTACACGGAGTTTCTCTTTTTCAAATATGCAAACAAAATATTATCCCACGGTTTCTTCAAGTAAGGTCCCAACCTTGAGAAATAATATGTATTCTGGCTGGTATCATATAAATGCATTGCTTTGCAAAGATTTGGAAGAAAGTGTTAAATATTTAAATTGTTTTATTTTTAAGTAGGTATTAGTACGTTTCAAATAGGACCCTCAAATAGCACCTATAAACTATTTATGGCAGCCCCAAGGGAAAGTTTTTGCTGTCGGTCTTTTATGGCCCAACCTAAGAGGAACTTTTATTATAGTAATATTTGCAATATTTGTCTGTCCTTAAGTGTTTTAGATTTAGTTTTATTGGTGGCCCTTTTCGGCGACTTTTGAGCAATTATTTTATTGCTAGATTTTAAAATCCAGTTGTGGGAACCGCTGAAATATTCTGTTCCCACAGATAATGTACCATATTAATTATTTGTATTTGTATGTTTTTCTTTAAATATGGTGACGTGTTCAAGAGAGAGTTAGTGTTGTTATTACGGTGGAACTGGAAGGTACACGAGGTGTATCTTCAATTGAGCAGAGGGAAAATAGGCCCTTTGCGTCAGTATCGTTGTTAAGATTGAACTGGGAGGTACATGTTGTACCTACAGTTCAGTATTGTAAAAAACTGATAAAGATATCGAAGTAGAGACTTCGATATTTGTCAGTGTGGTGTGATCGTGGAGATCAACCGATCAAAGGGTAAATAGACCCTTTTGTAATAATTGTATTTTTATTGCATTTAATAAATCGTGTTAAAGAAGAAGAAGAAGTGTTTTCCTGCAAACTCCATTCTGTTGTGCTCTCGTACCAAGATAGATAAGAAACAGTACTAATTGCCTCCTTGGTGATTTTTTCAAAATCGGCGCTTCTCAAATAATCCTATCATTATACTAAGAATTTTTATTAAGGCTTGTAAAATACACTATTCAATATGAAGGCATATTTTATTATAAAACATATTTAGTAGTTAATTATAACTGAAATTTAATGGAAACAAAAGAGGGCTCGAAATATTTTAATTAGAACGCTATCATTTCAGATAATAGAAAAACATTGAATTTTGGCCTTTATTAGAATTTTAATTGACAATTTTCTTCCAAAATAGATAAAACGTAGGAGTTACTGGATTATTATTTGATTGCTTTTTCGTAGTTATTTTTTTTCATACGCATCGCCAAATTATTATTATCGAACAGAATAATGGATTAATTATTAATTACGAATTTATTTTTTCCATACGAAAGTTGTTCATGTAAAAAATAATAATATCTATTGTATCCCGAATTATTTATTGTTCTTGGAAAGTGTTTTTAGTGTGTATTACAAACGTACTTTTTTTTTCTTTTTTTTTACATGAGCTCCACACAGGAGGCCCTGAGGAAAATAATTTCCCTTAGGGCCTATGTCATCTTTGGGGATGCTGTGTGGAGGGTTTTTTTAAGGAAAGGAAGGAGAGGAGAGTTCTGGGAAGGAAAAAGGTTTAAGGGGTGGGTAGGAATTAGGGGTTCAGTGTGTCCTGATCATCCGCCTCCAAGACCTAGACAAACCTCACCCATGAACCCGGGCACCCCTGCTAAATCACCAAACGTAGCAAACCACTTGGGGTGACCTATTGCAAAGGTGTTGGTTATCCAATAAAGGTTCCCGGGGCGGCGGTACCCATTCCCGCCTCCCAAGTTAGTTACTGACCTGAATAACTAAACATTATGTCATTTCTCAATCACAAACATACTCAATCGTTGCATGCATTCATTGCTTCACCCGTATTGCTACATTGTATTTTTGAAGTGAAACTCTATGAATCTGAAACGAGTAACACTAAAAAGAGACGAACACATACGTCTATAGTTTTTAGCCTGTGAGAGAAGATTTAGCCTCTTTGTACGGTACTTCGTAGCCTACTCTTTTTTCGATAATTCATATAGAATAAAATTTAAAATAACTTTTAAACTTCGCAATAATATTATAATAAACAAACCCAACAATTCTACTCCTGATACTCTGCATTCGTCTCATTCTCTTGAAGTTAATTTTTCTGAAGGTCTCACTTCTACTGCGTAGATATAAACTGCACACATGATTTTTTTTGGATTTTTTCTAACAAGACTTCTGAAGATTTTTTCATTTACTTTTAAATCAGACAATAATTTTTGATAACTGAAAAAATATACCAAAAAATTTATGAACCAGGTCACTCCATTCGGGAAAAAACGATTGTAGAAATATATTAACATCAAGTGGAAAGTTTTGTGGTAGTTTTAATTTAGATGTTCTTATTGTATGCCTAAATTTAAAACCAATTAAGTAACAGAGAAATAAAAAATAATAAAAAGTAACTGTAAATTCTTATATTGCACAAAGGAATCCTTTACCATTATTTAAGATACCAGACCACTCATTTCATTTTCTGAAAGATGCATTTGTTCAGAATGCTCTCACTAATGTTTTTAAAGAAATTTGTAAAATTGACGGAGACAGCATTTTAAGTGAAACCGTTTAAAACAGTTTTTTTTTATGGAAGACGAAAATTTTCCATAAAATACAGAAATAAAATTCCCTGGTCCGCCATTTTTTTTTTAGATTTTGCAAATTCTCCTACGTGCTGCCGTAAACCTATGTATATGCGTAGTTTATAAATATATTTTTATTTTTATTTTTTTATAAACCGTACGGCTGAATCGCTGTCAACCAACAATTTTTTTTATTATACAACACACATTTCAAATCACAGTAAAATAGATAATTTTTTTTTTTTTTTAGATTTTCACGGCCAAAAGCATTTTTGTTGTTAGTTTTTGGGGTGTTATGCCGTTTTGCGCTACCTCCTACTATAGCCGACGTTTCGGACAGCGTTGCAGTGTCCATCATCAGGGCAGATCCGGTAGATCCGACGATGTGTAAATGTTAGTGTAGAGTGTGTGATTATTTACTTGGAAGCGATACCGCTACTTTCGCTTTAATATATTATATTGGCTACTTTCGCTTTAACCACTTAAACTCTGTTGTCTAATTCTAGAATAACGATGGCGCCACTTTCGTCGGCAATTCTCACATGGACGGGCCCCAGGCTAACGTAAATACTGCGCTTTCACTAAATAACCCTTTAAGTAAATAATCACACACTCTACACTAACATTTACACATCGTCGGATCTACCGGATCTGCCCTGATGATGGACACTGCAACGCTGTCCGAAACGTCGGCTATAGTAGGAGGTATCGCAACACGGCATAACATCCCAAAAACTAACAACGAAAACACAGTAAAATAAATCAATAAATTATCTGGGAAAGGTGTGTTTCGGAATTTTACTTTAAATAAAATCGTTATTAAAAAGATCCGCGCACGTGTTTTGTGACGAAAATACTTCATTTGTCTATTTATTTACGGTCTTTCAAACTAATACATTTAAGATTTTTTTCACATTCTTATTTTGCTTAGACATTATTGAAAAATTATAAATACTTATGATAAAATAATAATGATAAAAAAAACATAATTTTAATAGTTTTATCATCACGTCTTTCAGCATTTTGAATGTAGGTATAAATTAAAGCAAATTTTGAATGAAATAAAATCGACATTTAGTTATTATTTTAAAAAGCGGTGCGGAAAATAATTAATCGTTCTCATTGGAACCGCCCTGTACGATCGTAAGAACATCTTTCGGCGAAATTAAATACTCGGCCGCTGGCTGATTAATGGCCCATAAAGTCAAATAAATATAAGAAATATAATCAAAGTAAATCAAAGTTAACCGGAGTTAATCAAACCAAGATCATGGTTGATCTCTCGTATTAAAAATAGCGTATTTATTTGATCAATTCCATTATTTCCAAGAAGTCGTATATTTCGGCAGTTTAATTAAATAGCTCAGATAACTAACTGCCTCGAAATACTTTAGTCCGTTAAGAAAATGTATGTAGCCGTATCCTAAAGCGACCCCTTCTACCCACGCACATTTATATATAATTACTAATTAGATAATTGAGATCCTTGGTACGTTTTGATGATATATATTACCTAAGTGAAGGAATGTTCTGAAACATTCTTTATTTAGATTTTAGGGGTTCTTTTATACGTTTATATAATTACGGGAGCCTTAAGTACGGTACTTCATGTGCAATTATTACAAAATTCCAGAATTTTCTTACTACTAAAGTCTTGGGTAGTCATTATATCAGTCAGCCTGTAATTTATCTACATCTATTTGAATTAAGGCTGCTACATGTTATTAACCTTCTTTTTAATCATATTATAATATTCTTGGAGTTTCTTTCTTGAGTTCTAGAGCATCCTCATTAAACAAACAACAGTCACAATATTAATCATCACAAATTATTTTTCAGTTTTATATATCAACTAGCAGACGCGGTAACACGTTGCTGTGGCTAACGAAACACAACGCCATCTACTGACAACGCCATTACCCAACCTGTATAACCAACGTCATCTCTTTATTTGTATACATGTCAAATCCACACCGCCCGCTTGGCAGCCTGCTGCCCGCTGCCCGCTTGCCAGTCCTCTCCTTTTATATATTATATATTTCAACCAATTTACACAAAATCTTGAGAAATTATATACCTAAACCTTCCTCATGAATCACTCTATTTATTGGTTAAAACCGCATGAAAATCCGTTGTGTAGTTTAAAAGATCTAAGCGTACAGAGAGCGAGAGCGATTTTGCTTTATACTAAATAAAGATTTGTTGGATAACGGAAACACAAAATCTGCCGACTATTAGAATGAGTCTTAAAAACGACAGGTTCCAATATTGTTCTTCTCCTTTTTGCTAGTAGCTTTTTCTTCTTACTATTTTTAAATCACTGGAACCGCTTTTAATTTGTAAGGCGGGTATGGGTACCGCCGCCCCTTGAACCATTTATTGGATAAGCAATACCTCTGCCATAGGTCACCCCAAGTGGTTCGCTACGTTTGGTGACTTAGTAGGGGTGCCCCGGTTCAAGGGTGAGGTTCTTCCGGGTCTTGGCAGCAGATGCGTCTGCCCACCAGTTGCGTGGCAGGCCGGATTGAGAAAATGGTTGAGGGAGTCCCTTTGTCTTTTCCAGCCGTTCTCTCGGAACATCCCCACGCACTGCAGTGAGAGTGATGGATTTATACGTCCGTAACTCCTGGACACACTGACCCCCAGATTCCTACCCACCCCTAATACCCATTTTCTTTATTTTTTTTTCTTACGTTAACTCCACACAGGAGGCCCTGAGGAAAATAATTTCCCTCAGGGCCTACGTCATCTGGGATGCTGTGTGGAGGGTCTTTCTGGAAGAGGAAGGAATAAGCATTGGTTTTGAAGAGACCCATGTTGTAGGGAGGAGGAAACACAGAGGCCGGCAAATTATTCCACAGACGAGCTGTTGAACACAAGAACGAGTCGAAGAAGCGACCCGTTCTCATGTGGCAAATGTCAACCATGTACAAATATTGGGCACGTGTTTGGCGTCTTTCTCGACTATGCACCGGTGCCGAAGAGATCAATGACGCTAGTTCCTCGGAGCATCTTCCGTTGTAATACCGGTAGAACAAGGATAGCATTGCTCTAAAAAGATTTCAATCCGTCTGTTAAGATGGGAGAATCTACCAAACGGACCGCCCGTTTCTGCACCGAGTCGAGGGTATTTAAAAGAGGGTAATTCTTTTTAGAACTTTCTCTCCTTCATTTCCTAAAAAGACCCTGCGCACAGCATCCCCAAAGATGACATAGGCCTTGAGGGGAATTATTTTCCTCAGGGCCTCCTGTGTGGAGCTAATGTGAAAAAAGGTAGACTGATAGTTTAAAGTGAATAAATAAAATATTTTAAATTCAATTCTCGTACAAAAATATATATAAAGTAAACACATTGAATTTGATTAACACAGTATGTAGGTACAAAATATAAAAAATCCAGGATAGTTTTTTTCTTTTCTTCTTTTTTTCTTTCAGCCGACAAAATACTGTTAATGTGTTAGTCAATTTAAATAGCTTTATCAAAATATTCACCTACTTTATGAAAAAAACTTCAATTAGGTTTGCTTAGGTATATATTAAAATTGATTTACTAAATATATCAACAACTTCGGAGTTTTTGTTTCCTAGCTGTTGAATCCGTCGCATAGGAGTGTAATATTGGGATATTGATGTGGAATTACTGCAATAATATGGTAGGTACTGTCTTTTACCTGACCTGCCTGAAGTATGAAAAGAGATTACATATAATAAATCAGGGGTATCAAACATCGAATTAATGATTTTAAGCAAAAAGGTTAAATCAGAAATGATTCTACGACCAGATAAAATCATTAATTAATGTTGCCTTTACCAGGCATAAATTTTGTTTAAAACATATGCGTTGCACTATGGTATTTGCAATAATTATTAATAAAAGACTATTTATTTATATGTGAATAGTTTGGTAGTAAAACGAATCCCTATGATGAATTTCAGGTTGATCCTGCCACTCTCTATTTACGAATGTGGCGTATATTAAATGTTGAAACCACTTATTGATAGGTTTAATCTCTAGTGGATAAGTCCTTCGAAGTAATTTTACGACTTTTAAAAGGTTTCGAGAAAAGGTTTAACTTTGAAGGATAGCTGGATTCACCCTTCAATTTGTGAAGCCCTTTGCCTAGCCTAGGAAGCATTCAAATAATATATACTCGTACTGTAGTTTCAACCGTTCTGCACGTAGGCAAAAAACATTCATATGCATTATTATTTTTAGTTGGTAAACTAATGTTTAAGACAAGATTTTTATGCATAGCACAAAGGGTAACAATTATTATAAGCAATAATTATTAGCCTGAAAAATAAAGTTGGTTGTTTTCAGATGAAAAAATGTAATAAGCAGTAATTGTTGAATGAAACACTAGTAAATATTGAATTATTTTGCGGGTGGGAGATAAGCCGACGTAGCTCAGTTGGTAGAGTAGTTGACCGGATATCAAAAGGACGCGGGTTCATGTCCCGTCGGCGGCATTTATCTTTTCTCGGAAGATTTTTTCAATGTTGATGAGTGTTTCAGGCTAATAATTATTGCTTATAATAATTGTTACATTCATATGCATATTTTATTAAGCTATTATTGCATTGCACACCGATGTAGACGGTCAGTGGCTGTTTTGGCATCGCGTTTGGATCCCACCCGGGCGTCGCGTGTTCGATTCCTTTGCTGGCTAAGCCTTCCATCACGACTCACGACACAAGCAACATTTACCGCTTACTGTGGTGGTAATAGGAGATTTTAAACATTGTTAGGTAATTCGTAAAAGTGTATGAACTAGTCATTCATTATCTGTCTTGTCATGCTTTGGTGGGAAGTGGTTACAACACGGCTAAAGCCATTTCAAATGATATTTCGATTCTGAAAGGTGGGGCGATACAGAAAATATTCTCATTTATTTTTTTACATTAAAATTATTTTGAATGAACAAATGGTGAAATTTCACAAATTTGCAAAAATGCACAAAGATGTTTGCACATGCAAATTATTCGTAGCCAAAGATTCGTAACCACTCAGCCACGGAGGCTGTCAACATAAATGAATGCCACATTAAAAACCAAAAAACAAATGTTTTATATAATAATAATTGGATAATTTGTAAAGCATTTTTTGTGAAAAATCATTTCAAAGGCGCTATATAATCTATTATTAATTCTTAGGCTCTATCTAAATTTATTATTTGCAAATAGATACAAAAACATACTTACCTGGCAGGTTGCTTCCGATAAAAACACTTTATTAGAAAGTTTATGCTTGGAGAAGATGTGACTTTGCACGTGGAGGACATTATATTCAAAACAAATAAATAAATAAAAACACTGGAAATTGCATGATTTTACATTTACTGCCCTCAACACTGTTGCTTTTACATTCATAGGAAGATTAAGGGCGTTTAACCAGCCAGCGACCGAAAATCCACATTTTATCGAAAGATGTTCTTACGATCGTACAGGGCTGTTCCAATGAGAAAGATTGATTATTCTCCGTACAAGCCTTTAAAAATTATAACTCAATACCGATTTTATTTCATTCCGAATTTGCTTTAATTTGTACCTACATCAAAAATGCTGAAATGCGTGATGATAAAACAATTAAAATTATGTCCTTTTTGTTATTATTTTTTGATCATAAGTATTTATCATTTTTTTATAATGTCTAAGCAAAAAAATAATTCAAAAAAATCTGAAATATATTAGTTTGTAAGTGCGCTAATAAATACACAAACGAACCAATTTTCGTCAATCTGATTGAAAATGACATATTTCTGGTTTTCTCTGGTTATACCCTCTTAATGCCTAAGTTGAGTTGATATTTATTTTGAAAGAGTATATACTACCTAAAAGTACCTATTATGAATAAACATAATTTGCATAATTTAATAAAAGGCGATCCTTATTACGATCTCAAGTACAATTAGTTCATAATTTTTATGCTCTGAATAATGCTTATCGTGTCTAATTACACCCTCCTACACAAATCGATCAATCGTAAATCCTTTTAATTTTTTAGCTAATCAATACCCTGATCAATTTTACTACAACATCCCTCTCATTGGGGCTATTAAATCATTCTGTAAGAAAGAGATTTCCCGTTAAGCTTGCTTTATCGTTCCATCTTATATGGTAAACTTCCGGCTTACGATTCTTTATTAAGGCTTACCCCCAAAACCGTTTTTGTGATGTTGCCGCTTTATCGACATGGAATTATTTACTACTAATAAATGCCGCATAGAATCAACATAGGGGGGAGTTATACGAGTTGCCGAATATCATACATGGATAAGGATGCTGTAAAAAATAATAGCACCTTGAATGGAAAATTAATAAGGTCGTATTTTTTGCTATTAACTATGAAGTAGAACAGCTTGTGAGATATGAGTGTACTAGCTTTTACTGTACGACACTAATATACAGAATCAGAATGATAAGGGACGTGATTCACTTAATTTAGCCAGTGATTCATGACACTATTTGGAGTACAAAATTCAAATGATATTTTGGTCTCCTGTGACGTATGTTTTTATTTTCGACTAAAAAAATTTGAAATTAGTAGGTGAAGTACACGGCAACTTAGCAAATAATATTAGAAAAAAATGTGTTTTGCGGTGACCGTGACTGCGGTCGTTCTGCTTATCTGAAACAAAAAAAATATATCAAACGGCATTTTAATCTGTGAACTAGTTTTTGAACCAATATTTTTACAAAATGCAACACGCCGTTGAACTTTTTTAAGTGAATTTTGACGTGTAACATGAGCCGGGAAAGGGCAGCTTTTGGCGCATCAACCCACAAAGCGAGGCTAAGCTCATCGAGTGCCTTGCTTCCGGGCGCCCTTTGGCCTGAGCTCATGGTTATTTAATTCTTTGGTCATATTATACTAACTTAACCTAAAGTTTAATTGACCTTGCTCTCATTGTGATTATGGCTCAGAGGATACTCTGGACCACAATTTCTTTGAGTATCCTTTCAGTTACCAATTTCCAATTCGGGCAATACGGGCATGTGCCTAGCATGGTGGTCGAAAATAAAGTTTTTTTTTTTTAATGCATTAATTTGTAAAACTTTAAAATTAACTCCCTGTCGGTATTCCCTGCTTTCTTAGTGTCAACACCCTTCAAATTAATAATTTATTCGCAAAATTTATCTTTAAAAATAACATTTAAATTTAATCATTGGGGCTTGAAATCACGTATTTACCTTGTTTTGTCTTGGAAACAAGCTGAGTATAAACATTTTTTCGAATAACTATATCTAAAAAAATTATAACTATAAATAAATAAATATTTAAAAAAACTTGAAATAGAAAAGAAAATAAATTATCTAAACATGATTCTTGTTCCATTGGGAAATCAAAATATCAACTTAAATCAACACAAGCGGATAGATGATACAACTCTCTAAAAACAGTTGGAGATAAAATAAAAACAAGCCTTAAAATCATTCCTATACTTCAATGTTAGAAGTTTGAAAGGAAAATTCTACGAGATCCTGTGCTTACTAAAATCAATTAATTATAAAATTGAACGTAACTCGTGTGTACTTCAATAAGTTAAAAAGCTTATGAAATTAAAAATTTATAAAACTAAAGGTTCCACGCATGTAAGACGAAAATTATTTTATGTCAAAAAAATCAAATGAATTTCGTTACATATTTTTTGTAACTTTTTACTTCCACAAAGTAATAATAAAAATTCTCGGTGACGACAGTTCAATAATATAAATGCGAAATTGCTCTTTCATTAATACCACCCACATTTCTGACCTGTTTGTTGCAAATAATCGAACAAAATTTCCAACGATACGGAGTTTAACGAACTACGATTGCCCTCTAATAATGTTTATTTTGTGTGGCGGGATGAAACACTGCACGATGAAGATAGTATTAATAATAACATAGTATTTATATAGCGCAGTTAAGTGATATTTCACTTCAAATTCGCTTAATTATGAAAAGCTTAAAATTAATTATATAGTGTTCCTTACGAGTCCTTACAAAATTGATTAAATAATGTGAAACAAAGAATATACAGTATATACAAAGCAATTTTTAAAGAACAATATTAACAACAATAGTGAGTGCAATAGAGAGTGCACATGATAATAGATATTGATAAAATTGAAACCATAACGGTGCCATTCAACAAGAATCATTAAAAACTAAAATATACTATAGAACAGGAAACAGTTTACGTTTAGAAATAATACAAATTCGGAGTGCACATAAAACTATAGTAAGGAGGTAATCGAAACCAAACAATTACTGGAAAATTGAGGAACATGGTTTATTATAGTTTTTTAAAAAGGAGTTAAAAATTCATGAAAGTTATGATTTTTTAAATAAGTTGGTTTTTAAAGCCCTTTTGAATTCAGCCAAGTTCTGGATATTAGTAAGAACTGAGGGAAGTTTGTTCCAAATGAGCGGGCCAGTTACACGAAAAGATCGATCATAGTAAACGGCTCGATTTGACCTAGAAAGTTCGATTAAACGATTAGTAATATCTTGATCTGCTGACCTTAGAGTAATAAGCTGTCTATCGCTTAAGTTTTGTCGGACACATAGTTCTATTTAGGCTGGCGCCATTCCTTGTAATGCTTTGAAGGTCATTAAGCAGATCTTGAACTATATTCTTTCAGGGCATCGAAGCCAATGAAGGCGATCCCTTAGAAGCGGGGTTATACGGCAATACTTAGGTTCACCAAAAATCATTCTCGCCGCAGCATTGAAAACGGACTGGATTCTATTGAATTGTTTTTTAGGTAAGCCAGCATATGCACTATTACAATAGTCCATACGTGAGACAACGAACGAATTTATGAGTGACTTTGCTCCATCAGAGGGAAGGCAACGTGATTTTATCTGCCTTAGATGGAAAAAGCCTGAACTTACAGATTTAGATATAGAGAGAAAATGGGTATGCCGGCTATTCAGATCTAGCATTTTTCAATTCTGAATAGTGATATTTCACCATAGTGATGAAGAAAGTGCACTTCCTAAATATATTGTCTTTATTCTAATAGTTACCACCATGTTTCGTACAAGTTTTGAAATACTCAAATAGTTTTTGTAATCGTGTCATTATTGACGAATTTAAAAAAAGCAATACGATGTCTTTTATATATTTTTATACAGTTAACTAGAAATTGCAGAAATATAAACCTTCATAATAGTATACTATTTACCTATACATTATATATATGCAGGTTTATCTAAGATAGCTGTTACCAATCCGAGTGTTTCGAATTCTTAAGTTCTAAAGTTTCGACTAGCTGTTTAAAAATTACACTGTGTTCTGGACTTTATCTGTGACTTTAAGAGCTTAGTCTTGCATAATAAACTATCTTAAGTAACTCGTAGTTGCTTGTTTAGTGCAAACAAAGTTTTCCAGTTAATCCCAGCTATTTTGATTTTATGCAGGTGTGCACAAGATAGTTTAATGTTTTTAAATGCAATAGAGAAAACGAACATATAATTCTTATGTACTTTTTTCCATGGTAACCAATGTACGCTTCTGAACTCAATTTCGAACGTTATTGGATTTAATTCCTGTCGAAGAGAGGCCTTCTAAGAAGATGAATATTTTATCAGAATAAAAAATATATATTTAAACAAAATATTTTTAAATGAAAAGTTGAAAAATTGTGATGACGATAACGTTTATAATTCATTCGTCTAATAAAATATGTGCATTTTATTTATTTTTTTTTATTATCAGTAATTTAAGTTAATCAGAAAAACGTAAGGTAAGCGCCATTATTAAAACTTTTTATGTTTGCGTTCAAAATTTTCGCATTTCAAAAATGATAAGTTTATTTAAATTATGAAATTTTTTAAAGTCTTTAAATTTTATTTTATTTTTATTTCAAAATTTATCAGCTTTCAAAAACAATTTTTATATTTCGGGTACGTTCAGAAAATTTTCATTTATTTGAATTTTATCGCAAAGCTGAAATATTTTTATCTTCTGACAAAATATGCCTTAATTTATTATTTATCACGTGTTAGCCAGAAATTTATTTGTTTATTTATTATGAATTAACGCTGATTGACGGCTTTTATATTGGAATTACAATAATTTTAAATTAAACAGAATAAACATAGTTAAGAAAAAAGAATCATGTGACAAAAAATTTAAAAAGTACATATTGAAGTGATAGCATAGAGTACAAATAGTAAGCTATTATAAATTGAAATTTGAAGAAAAAGAAAACCTCGTATACATGTATACGAGATATTTTTAACTGAAAAAATAACTACATAATAAAGTACGTACCTAATTAAAAATAAATTTAAAATTTCCAGAAGTAAACATTGATGAAGAATATAAAGATTCAAAATATATTTGATTATAATACAACTGAGAAGCGCTGAAAACAACTTTAATTAAACAATATTTGTATCTTGATAATCTTTCAATATTTATTTCATCATCAACAACATACTTATTACCAAATAAATGCAGGCGATTTATTATAGAATTAAATTCAGCATTATATCCTGTGTTGTTACAATGCTAAGGTAATTTCTGGCGAACTTATCGACTTGGTACATGAAAACATATTAACGAAAGAAGTTCAGGAAAGTTCAACGAATTATTAACAATTTTAAATAAAATAAGTCAGAACGAATTCTTCTTTCTTTCAATGTATGAAGTCCCAGTAGATGTAACAAGGAGAAGTAATTAATATTTTCAATGGATTTTCCTGATTTAAAACTAACGTTACCTAAGAATTTATGTTGGCCACACTCAAGGGAATTTTCATGTGTACTGTAATGCGGATTCCAAATGGTGGAGTTAAATTCTTTTTTTAATTTTTAGAAATTTAATTAAATAAATTTGATATGTTATTATCGAGTTCTGCAAGTATTTAAGAATGTATTTTAGTTACAGCTGTTTCGACTTGTAAGGTCATTTTCAAGCTGTAACTAAAATACATTCTTAAATACTTGCAGAACTCGATAATAACATATCAAATTTATTTAATTAAATTTCTAAAAATTAAAATGGAGTTCTACGAATTAAACACAAAAACACTTAATGAGTTAAATTCTATTTGGCTTCTAACAAAAGAAGTGTATAGTAGTTTGACAGTTATAAAACCTAGGCTGTTAACAAGAGAAGTGTAAAGTAGTTTGACAGTAATAAAACCTAGGATTTAAAAAATTTTAAATCTTTTGAAATCTGTAAGATAAATCCCAACATTTGCACTGCTTTACTGGTTATATTGAGTTATTGTGATCATTGAGAAAGTAAGTAAATCTTGTAGTTTTGGCAGGTGGAATGGAAAAATGTAGAAGGGAGTGGCAGGATTAAAATAAATGACAAAAAGTGGATTTTATAAGAGCTTGCAAATGCCCCGGAAGCCATTGCCCTAATAAAAGATCACTTTTGAGAATCGATAAGCTATTTAAAATAATACCATGCCCAACCTTCATTTTAACCATCCACAATCCTTCCCTGCTCTGTTACTATATTTTCAAATTGGCGATTCCACAGAGCACTGTACAACACTGCAGTACTTTATTAAACTTAAAAAAAAACATAAATAACACTTTTATTTTAATTTTTAACTTTGAGAGTAAAACCTCAAATTGGAATATTTAATTAAATGAAGACAATATTAGGGAAACTCATTCGAAAATCTTGAAACAAAAAAATCAGAAAAAAGATATTGGCACCTCTGGGAGTCGAACCCAGGATCTTCGGCTTTCCGAGCCACAGCTCTACCAACTGAGCTAAAGTGTCCCTATCCAATTCAGTCACTTTTAATTGCATCATACTTCGACTAAGAACAACAACGCATATTTCACAGCAGATAGCAGACATCAATATAGAGAAAATGAAGATAACGTTGGTGGTTTTTAGTCGAAGTATGATCAGTTAAAAGTGACCGAATCGGATAGGGACACCTTAGCTCAGTTGGTAGAGCCGCGGCCTGGAAAGCCGAAGGTCCTTGGTTCGAGTTCCAGAGGTGCCAATATTTTGTTCAGATTTTTTTGTTTCAAGATTTTCGATTGAGGTTCTCTAATATTGTCTTAATTTAATAAATATACCTATATATAACACTGTTGTGTGACACTTGTTATGTAAAAGTCACTTAAAAAGACTTATTCTTAAATTTGGATATATCATTCACCCATAAAAACGCCCGTAAACATAGGTTTGATTTAAGAGTTACGAGTATTTCACTCAAATTACATGTTTTTGTAAGCATTTTCCTTTAGGAGTTATAGATCAGTGGTGTTTGCCCATTTTTTTTCTGAAAATGCCTACCTTTTGTGGTTTGTAAGAATATTCCAAGGTTTTGGTTTGAATATTAAGGGTCGGGAGCAACCTTTTCTTGCGCGATGTAGGGTGGAAATTTCCAATTTCTTATTCAAAAAGTGAATTTAAAAACGTGAAATAACGTTAACGTGATTTGAACGCATAAGGAGCGTTGCTACCTTTTGTAGGTCTGGAATAAATACAATATGAGGAATTCGTTTCATCTCGCCACCGCGACAAGACTCAATTTCGCAATTTTAGGGGAAATGGAAAAGTAAGATTTGAAATGTTTTGTACTTTCAGTGTTTAGTTTTGAATCAGCTTATAAACTGAAACCCATTTTCACAAATTTCTTGCATAGTCATTTTCTCCCTTTGTCCTTATCCTTCCTTGAAAGGCCATACTTACTTACTAGAAGAAGAGGAAGATGATGTCTACCTACCTTGCACGCATGCCCAGTATTATTGCACAAAATCGAAAATTACCCACATTAAATTCAGTAAAAAAATCGTCGTAAAATCGTTAATAGCTCTTGTTAAAATCTCACTGAAAAAGCGTAAAAAGTGCTATTTAATACAAAAAGCGTCAGTAAATTGTAACCACCCTTTATGCCATCATCGTGGAAGAGCAGCCACCACCACCACCAAGATTGGACCATCACCGCATATGAACACAGCAAAGGTAGGGGCTTGCTCCTTTTAAATTGCCAATTCCTGTGACTGACTTTAAAAACCGCCATCTTGCATCGTACAAACCTATAGATTACAGTCCATCCCCTCTCGTGTCACAATATTGTTCGTTGACATTCAGAGTGGTAGATATTCTCAGTATCGGCTTGATTAAAGACATTGTACCATTCTGAATCTAAACATTGCTGGAAATGGGGTTATAAATTATATTTGCTGACCAGACGTGAATAGCCAGGCACTTCCCAACCTTCCTTTCACCCTCTCCTTCCTTACCTTCCGGATATCTGGAATAATTAAAAGAGATTCATTGCTGGTCTTCAACGTGGTGTAAGTGGCAGGATGTGTACCTACTATGAATTGTGAAATAACCCCACAATCAATCTCTTGAAAGAAACTTTTGTTATGTTTTTTTACACAAGATCTCCCTCAACAAGCCTCTCCTGATCCGGCCCACCACGCAGTAGGTGGGCATATGCATCTGCAACCAAGACCAAGACAAACCTCACCTAATAGACTAGGGGACCCCAAATGTAGCGAAGCACTTGGGGTGACCTTTGGCAAGGGTGTTGATGATTCCCGGGTAGCGGCTGGCAGCACCCATAACCTTCTCACAAATTGAGCAGTCCCATTACATTATTATTGGCATGGTAAAATTAAAAAAAACCCTAAAGTTATCTGATTTACGTAATGCGCTATTAGTTTCAACTATTACGCACTTTTTAAAGGGATAATCATTTTTTAAATGCGTTATGTAATACTATAAAAGAAGAAATACCATTGTCAATTGAAATGTTCAGGTTTCTAAAGCGTTAACTGCTTTAGCTTTTCGTGACCAGTTTTGAAAATCCAGATTATTTTAACCTTTCTCAAACCTTCACCTTTATCACTCCCATCCCTTGTGAATTTAGTCTAGCAATTTAATATAAATGAACAAGTACCTATTATGGATACCACAGACTCGATGGTTTTAAGAATTTTAGATTATTATGTAGTCATGTCTAACAAAATTTAATATTTTATCAATATGAAATGAGAAAATGAGATAAATTGTAAACGTAAAAAAAATGATACGGTAATATCTGGCGTTATGAAATTTGCACAGTATGTATGCGCTATGGATCTTTTAATAAGTCAGGTACGCCCATAGACATATGAATATTAGTAGACCTGCCCTAAGTGATAAAAACGTATTATTTCCCCCTCCCGTTGGAACCATTCCATTGGAACCGGCTGGGATCGAGTATGGGTTCGCGTTAATCTAAAAAATGTGACGTCATCATTCTTCTGCGAGCCAGCGTCGAGCACTCATCGGTACATATTACGAAATAACATGGTAAAAATAGTGCCTTGCGTTTTGAAAACGTGTAAAATAAAAGTGAAAAAGAGAATAAACCGAATTGTCGTATTACATTCCATAGGCAAGCATTATTTTAGACTATTTTAAGCTAATTCAGATCACATAATAAGATCGTTTTGCAAAATCCACTATCACTCGAGATACATGGCGTGTGCCCGTCGTTTTTTAGTGGGGTAAGTAAATTATGAAACATTTGTAAAAGTGGCTTAACTGAATACCTCAGCAAAATATTGAACTCGACCTTATAGGCGACCTTTCTTTGCTTATTTGGACTTCGCAAAATTGTTCATTGCGCGGCGTGCAATTCGCGCTCCCATGTAAAAAGGTCTATTCATTCAAAAGCAGAGTTTACTTTTAAGAACTAAATGGTGATATTATAGTGCGAGATGCCTGTATACTGTCAGATTGAGTTTTGACGAATCACATATTACCAAAGCTACCTTCCCGCTCTTCGTCCCGCTGCAGTTCTGTTCTGATCTATTAATATTCGTATGTCTATGGGTACGCCTCATATGTCATTACTGGCCATATTGTAGGTAACTTGAAAACAAGTTTATGGGTCCGATTGGTTAATTTTTTATTTTTTTTATTTTTTTTTAGGCGACTATATAGAATAATTATATAAGTGTACAAAATATAATGGTTATGTTAGGTAAAGATATTGTATTTCTTAGTCCTCCTTACCAGGAGTCCCTGTGCCGAGGCGGACTAAAATTGTTTAATTTATTATAGTTTATTTGTCTTCTATGTCGTTTTAAGCGTCTTCATTAATGTGTTTTCGTTCACCTCTTTCAGCCATATTTTTATTCTTGATTTGTTGCTACTCACAATTTTTTTTTATTAGTTTTATGTCTTGGGGGAGAATATTATGTAGTTTAGTTGCAAAATAAGTGTAGTTTCTTTGTCCGAATGTTATAACTTGGAATGTTTTTTATGTCATTTTTATTCGATCTAGTGTGATGGATACACGGTCTAGTAGAGGATTCAGTATTTTTGAATAGCTTCGATAATATATTTTTGGCATATATTTGTTGTACATTTGGTACAAAAAGCTATTGAAAATTTCAATCGAAGACGTTCTAATAGGTACTTACAGTATTGTCTTTATGATTCCTTTTTGAATTGTATTCAGGTTGTGTATGTAATTATGTGATTTCCCCATCCTATAATTCCATATTCAATTCGAAAATGATATAACGCGTAGTAAACCTTTTTCAAATCCTTTTTATTTACCACATTTCTTAGATTTTTAAAGAAATATTCAAGGCTTGTGAGTTTTTCAATAATACCTTTGATCCCATCTAAGATTTTCATCAATTATTACTCCGAGATATTTTATGTTTTGTGTTTTTTCTATGACAGTGACATTGAACATTATTTCTTTGGCATTCGAGTAGTTTTAGCTCTGGTGATTTTGCTGGTTGGCTCCTTGAGTTCATTGAAAAAGTTATATATTTCGTTTTGCTTATGTTAAGGGTAAGCGAGTTGATTTCAAGCTAATTTTAAAGTATCCACATTAATTGTGTCCAAATGTGTAAAATTAAAATTATTTAAATGTGTAAAATTAGTTTAATGTGAAAAATTTTCTTCTTGAAATGATAATACAGTATCATAAGCAAAACTGATTATGTTTCCTTTAATCATAAGGTTTGTTAAATCATTTATGTATATTTAACGATACCTCACTGTTTATAACATGTTTTAAAATAATTTTATTAGAAATTAATGATAACAATTAGAAACCAAAAAGTATAACTAATCCATTAAAAATTTATAACGTTTCTAAGAATCCTTAAATCAAGAAAGAAAATACGAGTACCTTTACAAACTAAACTCAACATTCAACAAGCCACTTTTATTATTTGTACTCACTCAGCATTTCCACCTTTGTAAACACAATAAAGCTTCCAAGTCAACATCAATCTTATTTGCCGTTATGCCACGGGTTCTGTTCCCCGCTAACTCAGCGGTCGGAGTTCAGACTTAGCGGGGACCCAAACCGGTGACCTTGAGGGTGGTAAGCTCCGATCATTAGCCTAATCTGACCCACTGTTGTCACCAATATTTAGAGCTCAGAAGCGACAGTGATTTTAATTAATTATTTGAATATTCCAAGTATACCATTGATGACTTAACCTAAAGAGAGTTAAATTGATTGTAAATATTAATTTTACACACAAGAAATAATATCACAAAATGTGTGATGTTATTGAAATCGGAATCTTTACGTTGGTTCCCTTTGACTTCTCCAGCCGTAATCTTTCCGAACATCGCCTTGCATCGCAGTGGGAGGGATGGATTCATGCATTCGTCATTCCTGGACACACTGACCCGTACAGATTCCTACCCAGACCCTCCACAGAGCATCTCCAAGAAGATGACATAGGTCCTGAGAGGAATTATTTTTCTCAGGACCTCTCAGGATTTCATTTTATTTTAATTGTCTACCCAGATGTCTAATCATTTTAGAATTTAAAAAAAAAAACAAACATTTTGGTTGCTTGGGAATAAAAAAAAAATAAATAAAAAAAAATTAAAATTAAATCCAGGAAGAAACCTTGGGTTTTATAATAAAGTCACGCTAGATACCTCAAATTACTAACTGTTAGCCGGAACAAACCAGCCTGTTCCCATGACTAACGAATGTATGTAACATCGGATATGTATAATATACGCACTCTTTTTGAAGTAAAACTTCTTTACGCATGCTTGACTTGGGGAGCAAGCTGGTAAAAACTGACGAGAGCGTTACGAAAAGTGTGATCTGGCGAGGCGAACGGAAGTTGAGAGGGAGATATAAGTTAGTGAAGATAGAAAGAGAGAGTTACGAGGTAGTTTTGTGGTGTATTCAGGGTTTACTTTAACAACTTTTAATTTTTTCAGCACCAAGGCGATGTTTTCTGTAGTAATTTTTTTATTCAAATTTCATTATGCCAGAGCTTGACATTGTATATAGAAACACTCTTCTGCTGTAATTCAATGGTATGTAAACATTTTGAGTCAATCTATTGATAACTTTCCGAGATACCTAAATATATATATATAAATATTTAAATTTAGGAACCGTATGTTTGCGTTCACAAATCTCGGAAAGTTATTTATTTATTATTGTTATACGCCCATATGGGCTTTTACATAGATTATAAGTAAGTTTTACAAAAGTTATCGAGTAAGTATTTATACCAAAGTTATAAAAGTGAAAAATTAAAAAATTGTATATACAAGAAGTTTACGAAAAATATGGCGTAAAGAAATATTTTAAACAATATAATATTTGAGTTATCGAGTTAGAATTTATAACAAAATTTATAAAAGTGAAAAATTTAAAAAAATAATTATATAAGTAGTTTTTGAAGAACATGGCGTAAAGAAATATTTTAAACAATATAATATTTAGATATCGAGTTAGAATTTATACCAAAAGTTAT
Source organism: Limnephilus lunatus (assembly GCA_917563855.2). Lineage (NCBI taxonomy): Eukaryota > Metazoa > Arthropoda > Insecta > Trichoptera > Limnephilidae > Limnephilus > Limnephilus lunatus. The sequence goes on from OU830599.1 coordinate 58,699,388, forward strand.
AAAAGTGAAAAATTAAAAGAAATATATAAGTAGTTTTTGAAGAACATGGCTTAAAGAAATGTTTTAAACAATATAATATTTGACAATATAATATTTGAAAAATTAAAAGAAATATATAAGTAGTTTTTGAAGAACATGGCTTAAAGAAATGTTTTAAACAATATAATATTTGACAATAACATAATATACAACATTACAATAACACATCAAATCGTTAAATATATTAAACCCGTTACAATAATTTGTAGGATTCCACAAAGTGTTGGTTTAATTTGCATTTAAGATTATAAAGGGAATCAGCAAATATATCTATAATACCACCAAACTTGTTGCCCAAATTATGCATCCTATTGGTAAGCGAGTGTGATTGATAGTTGGTTGTGTATGTGTCGCAAAAGAATGTTGTACTTTGTCTCGTATTCCTTGTCGGTACATAGAGTTTAATAGCAGCAACGATGGCAGGGCTGTCAATAAGGTTGTTCATGACTCTGTATAATAAAATTAAATCAGAAATGGTTCTTCTGTCAGACAACGTAATTAAATTAAGTCGATACATCAAATTTACATAATTTATGTTTTCTATTGGAATTTTGAGTTTGAAATTTAAGTACCTAAGAAATTTGTGTTGAACCCGTTCTAATTTGTTAGAGTGTACTTTATAGAAAGGAGACCAAATAGGTGAATTGTATTCCACTTGGCTTCTAACTAGTGAAATGTAGAGTGTTTTCATGCAATACAAGGACTTAAAATCAGTTAGGGTTCTACAAAGGAAGCCAAGAATCTTTAAAGCCTTATTAGTTATATCATCTATATGTGCTGTGAATGTTAAGTTTGATTCGAATATAACTCCCAAGTCACGAATTTGTGATACTGGTGTTAATTTAACATTATTTAAATTATATTCATGTAAGATATGAGAATGAGTTCTGGAAAATCGTATTACTTGACATTTCTCAATGTTCAAAAATAACATATTTTGTTCGCACCATTTAAAAAATTCATCTAAATTAGCTTGTAAAATTAGGCAATCATATATATTTATCGATAGATTGACTCAAAATGTTTGCATACCATTGCATTACAGCAGAAGAGTGTTACTATATACAATGATAAGCTCTGGCATAATGAAATTTGAATAAAAAAATTACTACAGAAAACATCGCCTTGGTGCTGAAAAAATTAAAAGTTGTTAAAGTAAACCCTGAATACACCACAAAACTAATATTAATTTGACACATTGATATCCACTAAAACGTAAAATTTTGCTAAACATTCTAAACTTAAAGAAAAAATACGTTTTGGAAAATCGTTACTTCAATATTTTTTATCACACTAAAATACAACTTAAATAGTTATGATAATCACCTGATTTCCTAGATTCCACCACAAAGATTCAGAAAAAAAACATATATATATATAGATAGATAGATTGCTGTAAGTATTAAAAACGACTGTACCAGATTAAATCGCGCAATATATATATATATATATTTTTTTTTTTTTTTTATATAATGATAATTTGTATACGCTAGATACTCAAAATTACTAACTGTGGCGGCTTTGGGCCAAGAGATCGGGTTCGCAAACCCGATGAGAGCAAATATATTAAAATAATACCTTGCTTAGTTGGTAGAGCATTTATCATGTAAGCAGAAGGTCCTGAGTTCGAGTCCCAGAGGTGCCAATATCTTTTTCTGATTTTTCTGTCTCCAGATTTTCGATTGAGTTTCGCTTATATTGTCTTCATTTAATTAAATAATACATTTTGGTTCATTGCCATACAGAATTGTAATAGTGTTGAATGTAGTAGGTATGTATGTTTGCATCACGTTCCAGAGTGGTCGAGGCTCCCAGTATTTATGGTTTAAATTCGTTATAACTTTTTTTTTTTTGCAGAATCTCACTAACAGTACTGTTGAGGAATTAAATATGGAACGGTACACAAGTTAACTAACTAACTAACCAACACGCCTTTTCTCCGCACGGGTAGGCAGATAGGACAGACCACCAAACTCGGTCTTGGCACACATTATTTGCCTTATTCACATTCATACATCGTATCACACATACTCTTTTATTATTCTGACTCTTGAAGTGGCCCTACTCAAGTATCTGATTCACTTGATCGTGCAATGTCTTCCTCAAGCGTCCCAGATTTCTTCTAGCATTCATATTTGGGTAAAATATTCTTCTTACACTACTTTCTTCGTTCATTTGCTCTACATACTCAAACCATCTGAGGGTCCCTTTCTTAATCTTAAGTTAAAGTTAAGCTTACTTCAGCCTTGCATTATTTGCGGAACTCCACATTTCTCACACAATCATACATGGTTTTACCACACGTACGCCTCGGGGATCTTATTTCAACAGCATTCTGTCTACTTTCATCCTTCCTCTGCCAGTTCCATGCCTCACTGCCATTCACCAGGGTAGGTACCAGTACTCCATGGTGGAATCACATAAATAACATAAAAATGATCTGTATAAACACAACAGAAAAAATATAGGTCCCAATGGCCGAGTTGGATAAGGTGCTGTGTCCCGGTAAGACATAGGAGATTCTGGGTTGAGTCCTAGTTAACTTTTGCGACCGTTTACTTTTTTTTTATTTTACTCTGTCTTGTTTCTTCAATTAAAAAAGAACTCTTTGTATCCTTTTTTGTTACAAACAAGAAAAAAACCGCCATAAAACTCCGTCGACGAGATAATTATTTCAAGCAATTTCGAAGAACAGAAATAATTTGTTAATTAATTTTGCGACTTCAGTCTTCTTCCTTGAATTGAGGTTAACAACAAGTGGGTCCCTCTGCAAAGAAAAAGAAAAAATGAATCTAATTAAATTTCTACCGCCTGTAAGACTTTCTTCTCCTTTCCTAGAAAATGTATAGTATTATGGCCTACTGACAATATAATCTTGTAATGCAGACGTAGACTTTCCCAGGGGTGGAGTGGCCAAACTAGAAAAGAAAATTATTCAATTTTAGTTCAACGTCTTTTAATATTTTTCTTGGTTTAAATAAAAACATACTCCGATTATGAACTATTGGCCAAAACTTATATGATACGCCAATAATTGACTTAAAAAATCCCAAGGCTTTTCGTTGGGACTCTTATACGATTTTCACATAAAATAGTAAAATAATGTTGACAATCTGTGTTGTGATGCTAGTTATAACACCATTTTATCCCATATTTCTATACCGCACAACATTTATACAATATTCTTATAATAATTATTTATTTTAATAATAAAATGTGTCTTTTCATTTCTACTTAGGTATATGTAAACTCTACTTTTAATATTTTTATCTGAAAAATAAATTTACGTGTTTTTGGCCATTTCTGATCGAGGAAGCTGTGAATTTTTCAAAATTTCGTATTGATATTATTCGAAAATAATACACCTATATAAAAAAAAAACAATTCATAATAGACTTTGTTTGATTTTTTATTTCGTCTAATTTTTCGCAGCATTTTAATAATCCGCCTCTGAACAAATTTTCCGTAACGACGAAAGAATTTTGAAGGATCTGTTCAATGCGCCTCTAGGGATACCAAAGATGTTTAATTATTACGTCGCGTCGGTATTGAACTATTATTTGATAAATCAAAATCAAAATTTCCTTTGATATCTTATTAATATTTGTTAAAGACGTAAAAAATGTAATAACGTATTATGCATGATTATTAATTATGCAAGAAACGTCACTATCTCAATTTCGACAATTCTTCAACAAATTTTCTTCAGGAAAGTGGGAACTATAAAAAGGGACTAACAAGAATATAAAACTGAAACCGAAAGTATAAACCAATTGACAAAATTCAAAACGGTTGAGTTAAAGCAGAACATCGCTACGCTCAGTCAGTTATGGCAGATCTTCGCCAATTACCAATAGAGATAGAATTTTTAAGGATATTTAACATATTAAAGATATGGCATCCACTAAAAAAAAAAAAAAAACCTACCTTGTTCGCTGGCACTGACAGAAATGTTTTATGGGGTCCATATATTTTGCGTGAACACTGTTTTTCAGCAAAAAAAGTCTGCAGGTTGGGGAGACTTTTCTGCATTTGTATAATACTTTGCTTACATCAATTCACAATACAATGATTCACTTCTTGGCTCTGAAAGCTTTTCCTTAGTGGTTATTTAAAACTTGTGTTCACGCACCTAACGAAAATTATAAGAATTAAAAAAGTTATGAAATGGGCTTTTCAAGATCAAAGAAACAAAATTTATTATGGTTTCTTCAAAGAAGAAAGTGCGTTAGTTTATAAAAAGTTATTTGTGTACTAATTTATGATTCGAAGTCTTCTGCTCATTTTAAGGCTTTAATATTTGTCTTCCGTTTCATATCATAAGATTGATTCTCGTCAAAGCAGTCTTTAAACTGCATATTGATCAGAAATCAGATCTGTGCTGGTACAGATTAAGAAAGTTTTTAAGACATGAGTTTCGCTATCTTCTTCTATCTCGTCTTCAAAGACGATGAATCCTCCCCGTGTTGTCAATGGGTGACCGTATGTTTGTGCTTCCCAAAGTGTGACCTCTATAATGTTAATAAATATAATTTTTCTAATGTGGTGTGACAGCATGGCGTTAAAATGACAAAGGAAGAACGAAAGTAAAATTGTTGCTTGACAGTTATTGTAGTGTATTGATCATTCATGTAGTTTCAGCTTCCTACAATAGATGTCGACAGTTCTGTTAGTAATACATAGTTTAGCTGTATCCCAAAAGATGGCAGTTGATGATGAGTACTATCTATCGTTGTTCGTGTCTAAGGTACGAACGGTTACGAAGATGGCCGAAGGCATCGGCGAGATTGGGCGTCTTCTTGCAGTCCGCTTGTTGCATTGGCAGAATTACTTAGATCCTAGTATAGTAAAAACGTCTGAACTTTTGCAATAACTTAACCCTTCTAAAATCAAAATGTCAAAAGATAAAAAATATTTTCGCTTCGCAATAAAATCCAAATAAATTAAATATTTGTGAACGTACCCAAAAACTAAAAACTGTTTTTGAAAGGTAATGAAAAACGCGTAAAAATTTTATTATTAGAAATAAACATGTAATTATTCAAGTACAAAAATTCTTAACGCAAACATTAAAAAGTTTGAAAAATGGATCACTTTACGTTTTTTCTATCTAAAATTACGGATATGAAAAAAAAACACATATATATTTTATTGGACAAATGAATAATAAAAGTTATCGTTACCTCACTTTGGTGTCGTTTCACGTGAGAATTTTTTTTTTAAATTAACAAAGCTTCATAAAAGCGTAAAATATTATTATTTCGTTATTAACTTTTAGATTTGAATAGCGCGTCTTCTTCCCTGTTTACATCATATTTATCACCGTGATAGTAAGGGAGACACAACGATCTCTATGAGACCGATGTGAGCGGGACAAATATGGTCTCATATTTAAGTATTGATATTGGAAGATGCCCAACACATCTTAAATTGTCTTATTATTGGAAAGTAAGAGACGTAACAGTTTCCAATAATTATTAGGATAGAAATGACATCTTCGAGGCTTAAAACCATATACATGTATTTTAAAGGCAAAAATTCAACTCGTAATGGAATAAAATTATATAGCTATAATCATAGAATGTATGAAGTATGAACAAGAAAAAAGATAGAACTGCTTATACGTTTTGTTTAAAACACGAAGTTTCTCCTCGCACAGGTACAAAAATACACTACACTAATAACTTTAAACAAACATTGTAGTATTGCATAAACTAACATAAGCATCTTGTAGGTGCTTGTTTTCAGCAAACAAAGTTTCTCTGTTAAAATCTACTCGTTAGTTTCAAAGCAAATATATCTCTTAAAACGTTTGTTTTAAAAGCATGAGAGAAGGTTAATAGTAATTTTTCATGGTTACATGATTTACAAGTTAGTAGTAAAGAAGTTGTGGACCCGATTCCCATTGTGGTTAAAAATCATAGATTGGTATTATTTTCGTTCTAAACTGCATTCTTTATAACTAACCGATGCACCCAGAGTTGCTTTATTCTGCTTTAAGTGTGAGAAAAATTGATGAGATAGTTTTTAGAAATCTAATATGAGCAGTGACCTTTTTCTTATTTTCGAACACAAGTGTGCAAACATTCATCAATCTAGGAATAAAACTGTACATTTGTACAAAAAACGAAAGTCTTTTGATAGAAGATCAAATAAAATAGTACAGTCATGTTTAGTTTAAAAGGGTGGGTTGTTTCTAGAAATCGCACAATTCATCAAATTTCCTAGTTAAAATCCATGTTTTTAGAAAGTCTTTTTCAACTTATGTTAGTATCCAAGTACTGTGAAGTAACCGGCCCATGATGAAATAATTAAAAGAACTTAAAAAAAAAATTATGAAAATAATTATGAAATAATACACCCTTGTACCGCGCACGAATAGCATTTTCACAGCTCATTTTCATAGCTCAGCGTATTTCACGGGAAATTAATCCGATAATTCAAATTGTTTTTCTGGCATTTCGTAAATAATGACCTCTTCACTTTGTGTAAAGGGTGTTTTTTATATATTTAAATGAAACCATAATCAATCATGATAAAAAATAACGGTTTCTTCGCCGAGTTCAGACTTTTATTTATTTTTATCATTATATTGAAATTGATAACGCGGATGGATGGAAAAACTTCCAGAGTTTATTGAATTAGAGTTTTTTTCTCATTTCCCTTTGGCTCTAAGAAATATTAGTTTTCTATCTTTCGAAATTTCGGTTAAAAGGAGCACGAAGGCCAAGGCTTGTTTAAATTACAACTTTCCTGATTATTATAAGGAAAAGATGAAATATTTCTTGGGAGTACATCATTCAATTTGCCTCAGTTATTAAAAAGAAATGAAAAGATAACAGGTATATTATATTCCTAACAAGTTACTAACTTCCTAGATCCTTATAATGAAATAGTTCGAGTTATAATGTAATAATATAGTCTAAGCAATAAAATTTAAGTATGTTTTAAAAAATCGAAAAGATGTTTCATGACTATTTATTGACGTTATTTTTTTTATCAAATTTTAGGATCAGGTTATCAATCTAGTCTCACTTACTATTAAAAATACTCTTCCCATCAAGTATTCCATTGACACAAAAAGTGTAACCATAAGCAACCAGCTCAAGCACTTCAGTCCATTGAAGTCAGTGTTAAGTAGACTTCTGAAAAGCTGAGAGATTTTAATAGAGGTTGTATAATATACTTTCCGCCTTACATTTTTTATAGTCATTTTCTGGCTTAAAGATCACGGACACCTCAGAGCTGCAATGAATAATAAACGTCATCAATCCCTACGACTGACTGTCGAAAGATACCTATGTCAAAAGCTTGTCCAACATTCGTACACGGTTGACATTTGCAATATGTCATGTTTTTATTCAACCTCTCTGAGGTAGAACTGACATGCTCACTTCTTCCTCCCCTTAAAAGGCTCCAAATATGTGAACTCATTTTTCCCTCCAAAATAATTTCAGGGTTCGAACCTAAGTATATTTGGATAGGTATATCTTCGCATTGTATTTAACTTCTCGAAAGTGAAACAAATTACCGTCTGCTGTTTTCTTCCTCTTACAACATAGATCGCTCTAAGACTCCATACAGCATTCCAAAATATGATGTTTTAAACCTTTGGATTTCTCTCAAGGCCTCTTATCAGGAATTTACATTGAAGAAAGACATTTACTGATTTTTTACTAAATCAAATTTAATAGTACTAATTTTAATTAAGTTCGGCATGTTTAATTTTTTTATTGAAAATTTCCATGTAAGCCATAGCTGTCACAATAATAAAAACACTACAATACATGCAGAACTTAATATTAACATTACTAATATGAATTAAATTAAATTTAAAACAAATTATGTACAAATCTACGAATTAATTAACGAAAACATTTAATTTTTACACACAAAATGAATTAAACCCAAAAACGATATTTAAATCTATGATATTGAAACTTTTATCTCATGTTTAATCGAAACCCAAAATAATAAATAGAATTATATTTACAAAAAAAAATTAAATTTAGTTTTGCTATTTTGTGTGCAGTTGGCAGCAATTACGAGTCCACGTTATCATGGCGGATAAATTTAATATGAACGTTAGTATTTGTTTCTCACGCATGCTTTAAAATACGTTATATAAATAAATGAATTTGCTTGCATGTTCTGTAACCCTTTAATTTGATTTTGTCTAACTTCCAAAATAAATAAACTTTTATTAAGAAAAATGGTTTAAGCTTATAAAATTATTATGTGAGCCAATTAATATTTTACCTTTATAATATTCGAGGCATATTATGGTTTAAAATTGTATACCAAAACGTATTATCGGATTCCATATATAAAGAAAAAGTATATCATTCAAACAAAACAAAATTTAGTCAAAATAAATATTTGTTCATTCCAAAAATTACAAATACTAAATTCACTTATCTTGTAGCTACTATATATAATAAGATGCCAATGCATATAAAAAGCGAATCAAATTGCTCCACTGAAAAAAAAAACTGAAAACATGGTTTATGGATCAAGATTTTTTACATTCATTTGCTGTCTAATAATAATAATTGGATAATTTGTGTAGTGCCGTTTTTGTGAATGATCACCTAAACGGCAATTTATTAAGGGCGTTTAACCAGCCAGCGGCCGAAAATCCACATTTCATCGAAAAATGTTCTTCCGATCGTACAGGGTGGTTCCAATGAGAAAGATTAATTATTCTCCGTACCAGCTTTTTAAAATTATAACTCAATATCTATTTTATATCATTCCAAAGTTGCTTTAATTTATACCTGCATCCAAAAATGCTCTACTAACCATTAAAATTATGTCCTTTTTGTAATTATTTTTTGATCGTAAGAATTTATCATTTTTCAATAATGTCTAAGCAAAATAAGAATGTAAAAAAATTCTGAAATATATTAGTTTGTAAGTGCGCAAATAAATACACAAACGGACCAATTTTCGTCAAGAAACACATGCACGTATATTTTTTTTATGATTTTATTTAAACTAAAATAAAAATTCTGTAACATACGTTTATCAGACAATGAACTGATTTATTTTACTGCTTTATTATATGATTTGAAATAGGTGTTGTATAACTATACTTTTTTGAAAATTTAACAAATCCGCCAACATCCTATGGTATAACCTTATTATACTAAAAATTAACATTTTTTCTGAAAATTTAAAACATACGTTTACTACGTAAAAGAACAACCTTTCGAAACTAATTTATAAGTTTTTGTGAAAAAGAGTCAATACGTCTAAACACTGATTTAAAAATGACATATTTCTGGTTTTCTCTGGTTATACGCTCTTAAGAATTCTTAGATTCTATCTAATTTTACTTCATACATTTAGATACCGAATGTATACGAGTGTTTAAGTGTGTTTTGTGACTTTGGGGGTGCGTGAGTATGTTGTCTATTTATTTTATGCCTTCTTATTTTAGTCTCTTGAAATGTTATACTTATGTATTTATGTTCTATATTGTGGTTTCTTGTTATGTATATGCTTAAGTGATATAATTAATCTTGTCAAATTCACCTGCTGACAGACTGCTTTGTCAGTTTATATTGAATGTTTATATTAAATAATAAAAATAAAACGCATGTAACAAAAGAGGTTTTAGAAGTATATATTATGCGAATTTTCTATTTTTTGTCCTTCAACCATATAAGGTGTACTGCCTCGGCCAATGGCCAAATAAAGTCAGAAAGTTTTGAACCTTCTAATAAAATATTCGGCCTTATAAATAGAAAAGCGTACACGGGGGAAGTAGCTACGCGGACCTTAAAAAAGGTCCGGCAGTTTGCGAAAATAAAAATGAAAACACCTTCAAAATAATATGTTATGTTCCTGAATACAAAACCCCAATTTTATTTGCAATCGTTAACAAAATCGTTTGCCCTTTTGAATATGCCTTTAATATAATATATCTGATTTTATTTTTTGTTTCCTCATTTCACCTTCGTTTATTAAAAAAAAGAACTTTATGAGTTGAATACAATATTAGCAAAAATCTTGAAACAAAAAAATATATAGCAGCCAATAAAACACGCGTTAAAAAATGAAGATAATGTCGGTAGTTCTTAGCTGAAGTGCAATACAGTTAAAAATGACCGAATCGGATAGGGATACCTAAGCTCAGTTGGTAGAGCTGCGGCCCGGAAAATCGAAGGTCCTTGGTTTGAGTCCCAGAGATGCCAATATCTTTTTCTGATTTTTTTGTTTCCAGATTTTCGATTGAGTTTCGCTAATATTATCTTTATTTAATTAAATATTAAAACCTAATTATTTATTTGGTCTGCTTATTTCTAGAGTAGGGCAATCGCAGAATTAACAAAACAATACCGGTCAGTGGTTGAGTGGGCATAGCGCTTGGGTCCCACCCGGGCGTCGCATGTTCGATTCCTCGGCTGGCTAAGTCCTCCATCACAACACAAAAAACATTTTCGGCTTTCTGTGGTGGTAGTAGGAGATTTTCAAACATTGTTGGGTGGCTTTAACCTCAGCTAGACAAATATTTTCAGATATTTTTAACGTGTAAATTTACTAGATAAAAAGTTTAGAGGCAAAAAAATTTCACCAAATATTGTGTTATTCAGAATTTTTTTTAAGTATCTATGTGTATGTATATAAAAAGAATAGACGATCTGCCCCATAAATAAGTTTCATATAAACCTTTGTTAACCATTTTTTACCCTTCACTAGACTTGAAGGGAAGTCAAATATTGACTTACTCAAAATAAGGGAGGATACATATATTGGGTAAATATGTATAAGAAACCATTTACGATCGTTTCGTGAACTAGAGGATTCGAAAAGATTGAAAGGCATATTTAAGCACAATGAACAAAATTAAGTAAGAAGAATTTATGAACGCGTAAGAAATACGTTGCAGCAATTACGAGAATTAATCGCCATCTGTATGCACCCGATGGTGGATGAATTTGAATGGAGCATTAATTTTTATATTTTTAAGTCGTTATACGATTCAACATTCCTGCACGATTAAATGAATCGGGCATCTGTTTGTACACGATGGTGGATGAATTTGAATGCAGCATTAATTTTTGTATTTTTGAGTTGTAATACGATTCAACATAAGTTCCTGCACTATGAAGTGAATCGAGCATCTGTATGCACACGATGGTGGATGAATATGAATAGAGCGTGATTTTTTGTATTTTTGAGTTGTAATACGATAAACAACATAAGTTACTGCCCCTGCGAAGAAATGGCTAATGTTATTTTTTACATTAGCTCCTCGCAATAGACCCTGAGGAAAATAATCACCTCAGGGCCTATTTCATCTTTGGAGGCTCTTATTAGGAAAAGAAAAATAAGAAGTTCTGGGAAAAAAAGATATAACGGGTATTATAAGAATCTGTACTCAGTGTATCCAGGAGAGACGAACGCATGAATCGATCCCTCTCACTCCAACGCAAGGCGATGTTCCGAGAGAGTCCCGCTGGAGAGGTCAAAAGGTCTCCCTCAACTGGTCTCTCCCGATCTAGCCGCCAAGATCCGGACCACCCCTACTAACCCACCAAATGTAGCGAACCACTTTCGGTGACCTATGGCAGAGATATTGGTAATCTAATAAATGGTTCCCGTTGCGGCGGTAGCCATACCCGTCCGATTAGTAGCTTATTAGTCCAAAGAATCTGGTTCAGGTCCCGCTGGTTTAATCGGATAGTAGATAATAGCGACAGTCGGAGGAATTCAAACATTATAAAGTTATTCATAACCCGATTATGTTTATCTTTAAAAAACATATAACTGTATTTTTTATTTATTTATATGGTTAGTGGCCAAATAATGAATTATAAAGAAAATCGAACGTATCGTCCCCTTTGAGACAAATTTGTAATCAATTTGATAGAATCGATTTGTAATACAGTAATGATTATAAGTACTTTACGTTGCTTTTTAAAATGCTCTCCTGAGCAAACAACTACTTCTTTTCTAACATCTTCTTATTATATAAGTCGGATAGCATTTTAAAATAAATAAAAAATTTCACTTAAATGTAAACACATCAAGATTTAAAAACGTGTTTCAAAATGCTTAAAGAGAATGCGTAAATTTAATTAAGTTTGAGTTATACTTTTTTAAAGTCCTCTTATTTTCTTTTTAGCCTTGTGAACTAAAGTAATATTTTATTTGTTCTTTCCGCGTCAAAGCGTTGAAAAAGTATTTATGAATCGTAGCTCTATTCCGTTCATACTTTTAGGACCGGCGATACATGAATTATTCAAGGTTCAGCCTGCCTAGGGAATTTCACCTTCAGAACTAACTCAATCAAGAGACGGACAATCCAAAGAAACACGGCCGTCCTACGCCAAATATATCTGTCTGCCCAACAAGTTTTGAGACCTGTCTGTTTTTAAATAGTTAGTTTTCTGGAATTTAGAATAGAAAGCTGCACAAAAAAATGTAAGCTTTTTCAATTACATCTATTTTTAAAGTGAAAAGTTTTTTAGCACCGTTGTGATTTGAAACTCGATGAAACGAAAGCGAGCCACACTAAAACGAGACAAAAACATAAATATGTATACATGATTTAGCCTGCGATAGAATGAGATAGCAATAAAATATTTATTTATTTCATGTGTACTCGGTTCCAATATAATACGACAAATCCACGGTCCCAAGGAACGAATTCTAAGAAATCAAAAATAATATATATTTGTATATATTTTTGTAAAATCAATGTCCAATCTTCAAACCACTCCAAAATGAACGGGCAAAAAAAAACACAAAAAAGCGACATCTAGCGACTCTGAAGAAGAAAACACAAATAATAATAAGATCACCAAATGTATAGGAAAAGGTGCATTTGATGACAAAAATGTGAAAAAATCATCCTTTACATTGATAAAAAAAGTGTTTCGTAGTTTCTCCACCCTTGTCCACCTTAGTTATCTGAAGGTTTCACTTTTACCGCAAGTGAATTGCACACTCTGATTTTTTTTTAATATTCTTCTTCTTCCATTCCATCCGTAAATCTTCTGCGTTCGTATAGCAATCTCTCTTTCTTTGCCGATTATGTGCTAAACTATCGAGGCAATTTTTAGACTCAGTGCCAGTTGTTGTATAACCGATATTAATTTTGTAAAAGTTCCTATCGAATCAATACTATTTAGTTTTTTTTAGATTAGATTTAATGCTAGAACCTGTTTTAGATTTGGATAGGTTAGGTTAAGTTCACAAAGTAGCTTAACAGTCATGGTGTTCGGCTCCCAATTTTTTTTTTCATTATCTCTACACAGGAGGCCCTGAGGGAAAAACATCCCTCTGGGCTTTTGTCATCTTTGAGGATGCTGTCTGAAGGGGAAGGGAAGAAGCGGAAGTTCTGGAAAGAAAAAGGGAACGAGGGTTAGGTAAGAATCTGAGGATCAATATGTCTAGGAGTGACAGACGTATAAATCCATCCCTCCCACTGCGGTACAAGGCGATGAATCGAGAGAGTCTGGCTGGAGATAAAAAAAGGTCTCCCTACCCCATCTCCCCCCGATCCACCCGCCACCCAACAGAAGGGCAAAGGCATGTGCTACCAAGACCTTAACAAACCCCATCCCATGAACCCGGGCACCCCTGCTAAGTCACCATACGTAGCGAATCACTTGCAAAGTGTTTGTTATCGAATAAATTATTCCCAAGGTGGCGGTACCCATACCAGCCTTCCAAATTGATAATGTCGATGATTTAAAAAATTAGATATATGTTCTTTTTCTTAAGTTTTACTCTCTGTTCTTCTAATTTGACGGATAGGTTGAGTGACAAAGGCGAAATTCTGGATCCGGATCACTGCATAGTGCATATCTAAAAACTTTATTCTTGGACAGTAGATTGTGAAAATCCATTGATTTGGTGACATTTTTTTCTCAACGACCGATAAGATCACTATTCGCTTTTGTCAACTATTTAATTTGTGCACGTGTTAACAATGTACATTTTTTAACACAGTAACAAAGACACTAACTTCAATGAATTTTCAAACACAACATCGAAATACAGCCACATGCTATCGTTATACTGAAAAATGTTTACTGACCATATTTTAAAACATTATTCTTCCTTTCCCCTCTTGTGTATCTGGGTAGTGTGCTTACGAGAGATTGGAAGGCTGATAAGGATATTGAAAGAAGCGTGAATGCCGGTAACTCGTTAATGGAGGACTGAATGCCGTTGGCGATAATAAAAAAAACTTCAAAAGAAGCGAAGCTAGCAGTCCACAATGGAGTCCTGGTACCTACCCAGATGTATGGCATTGAGGCATGGTACAGGCAGAGGAAGGATGAAAGTAAACTGAATGCTGTTGAAATGAGATCCCTGAGGCGTATTTGTGGTAAAACCATGTATGATCGTGAGAGGAATGTGGACATCAGCAAAGAATGCAAGGCTGATGTAAGCATAATGAGTAAGCTTAAGAAAGGGAGCCTCAGATGGTTTGGGCATGTAGAGCGAATGGACGAAGAAAATAATGCAAGAAGAATATATGACGCAAGAATGGTAGAAGAAGTCGGGGACGCCCATAGCAAGATCAAGTGAAGCAGATACTTAAATCGGGCCATGTCAAAAATCAGAATAATAGAAGTGTACATATGAGACGATGTATGAATGTGAGTGAGGCAAAGAGTTTCTGCCACGAAAGAGTTGTTTGGCGGTCTGTCCTCTCTGCCTACCCCTGCGTGGAAACGGCGTGATGGTCAGTTAGTTAGAAATGTAGATGCTGTAAAATTGCTCCTAGGAAAACAAACAAGTTAAATGTTTCCAGAAAACAATATCTTTAATAACCGAAAACGATGTGTTTTCGGTTATTAAAGATATTGCAACACAAGCATCTTCAGGGTATAAAATTAAACTTTATACCCTGATTTAATTTTATAATGTTTAGTTTTATAACCTCAAGATGCTTGTGGTAAGCGAAACCGGTCGGTATTGAAAAAAAAAAATCGTGTTTACAAACAAAGTGATTGTTTTATTTCAAGTGAATTTTATTCTTCCAAAAAATCAGTCCAGATACTTTTAAACCCTCCTTATGTAAGGGCCATTTTTTTATACAATTGTATCCATAAGAAATGACAGATGTCTCTTCAGTAGAGGTAGCTTTGATGTATTCGACAAGATATGTTACGATACACCGTCCATCGAAATACCAAATAACACGTCAGTCTCGTATAATCAGTCCGTGATATCTATCGTTGAACTGTTATATTTATAACGTACTAACTTTTCCCTCGACGTATATTATTTTTCGCCTTAATGTGCTAATGATTTCTTTTAGAAAAATAAAATGATGTGGGGAATATTTAAGATAGAAATTAATAATAATTTTATGATTTCCATGACGGAGCGTCAACATTCAACATCCTTTTCTTCGACCCTTAAGGTTGCAGGTTCGAATCTGACAAGCATGAAAAAAGTAGTGCAAATTTTGTACTGGTGTCCTTTTTTAAAAGTGTAATAATTGTTTTTCCCTCAAAGTATATTTGCCAACCATAATGTAGTTGTATGGTTATTTAGGTGTAAGAAAATGTTTTTATCGCATTTGAAAACACTAGTTCAATTTAAATGCAACGTAGATAATGTAAAAAAAATTGCATTATCTCCATACAAGAGGCCCTGCCTGAGGAAAAAAATACTCAGAGCCTATGTCATCTTTGGGGATGCTGTATATGGAGGATCTGATGAGGGGTGAGTAGAATCCATCCCTCTCACTGCGGTGCAAGGTGATAGGTGGATAGAGTCCATCTGGAAAGGTCAAAGGGTCTCCCTCAACCAGTCTCTCCCGATCCGGCCCGCCCTGCAGAAGGTGGACAATAATATTCGCCGCCAAGACATAAATAAACCTCACCCCATGAATCCGGACACCCCCACCATATACAGCGAACCACTTAGGTGACTTGTTCCACGGGTGTAGGTTATCCAATAAATAGATCCCGGGGCGACGGAATCCATACCCGCCTCCCAAATTGTGTTTGATTTACAAGTTTTTGTAAATAAAATGAAAATAGATTTTATTCGATATAATACATATACATTCTCGTGATATGGTCACGGTGGGAAATGTACATTGGATAAATAAAACCTAGACTTTGGGCATTACATAAAATGGTTTTAGCTATGTTTACCTTGCCCCCTTTTCTTCTTCTGCTCCCCATCTTACTGGTGATCTGCCTAATTAAATAAAGACATTTTTTTTATTTTAATTAAATAAAGACAATTAATTAAACCTAAAGACAATTTTCATTTTGCTAATGACACATATTTTTATTTAAAAAAAAAATACAAGTGTACAGTTCACACGCGGTAGAAGCGAAACCTTCAGAAAACTAAAATAGAAAAGATTGGGGGAGGCTACGAAGCACCGTACAAATAGGAGACCGATTAGTCTATCTCATTCTCTCGCAGACTAATCATTTAGATGTATGTATTTGCCTCTTTTTAGTGTCGAGTTTTCGTTTCATCGAGTTTCAAATCACTACGGTGCTTAAGAAGTTTTCACCCTCTCAATAGGTATCTATGTTTCACTTATGTATGTACCTATATCTTACCTAGAACTTAACAAAATTTTTTTTTGCCTGAGGATCGTACTTACATTTTTTTTACGTTTTCTTAAAATCTCCAAAATTGCTCTTGGCATAATACCTGCGTCATTCGTGATATTTATATTCTTTTGTTACTTGTGTATTGATTTTTTTATTTTTTAGGAATCATGTTTTGTCGTTGTTTTGAAGTTATTCTTGAATTATTTATTGAAATTACTTCCTGGAAATGTTTTTTTTATCAAGGAGTAGAAGCTTTGCTTAGGCGTATATAAAAATAATATTACAAGAAGTAGATTTTGCAAAGACGTCCGTGGCAGACCCAAAAGTTTTTTTGGCATCAAACTCAGAATCGCTTTGTTTAAAAAAAAATATATTTTTGCATCGACAAGGCTCCTCCTTACATCCCTATCTTGTGCTGATTATTCGGACTCCGTCCATGGCAGTCCCATCCTCTACTCACACAGTTTCTGGAGTTGCCTCGCCCAAATGTGTCTGGGGGGGCCCACTGGACGTCTACCCTCTGGAATCGCACTCAGTATCTTCCTCTGAATTCGGTCATCAGATATTCTTAGTACATGCTCAAGCCACCTCAGTTGCATTATAAATAGAGATAAGAAAAATAAAACAAAAGATTAAAATATGGTGTATAAAGGGAATAATAAAAAGAATAAATAATAACAACCATTCACATACGAATATAAAGACAACTATCCTCCATGACATATCATGTAAGTAGATTGTTAATTCGTTTTTAAAAATGTGCAATGATTTTTTGCGTATATATACCTACATATACTCCAAGTGATTCGATTCGTTTGGTGACTTAGCAGGAGTGCCCGTGTTCATGAGCAAAGAGACAGAGAGGTTTGTCTAGGTTTTGGCGGCCAATGCGTTTGCCCACCTACTGCGAGGCGGGCCGGATCGGGAGAGATTGGTTGAGCGAGACATAATCTTAACCTCTTCAGTCGGTCTCTCTCGACCCATCGTCTCGCACCGCAGTGGTAGGGATGGATTCATATATAGACACACTGACCCCCAGAATCCTACCCACCCATCATACATTTTTCTTCCCAGAACTTCTTCTCCTTCCTTTCCCTAAAAAGACCCCCCAAACGACATCCCCAAAGATGACATAGGTGCTGAAGAATTTTTTTCCTCTGTGTCTCCCGTGTGGAGCTAATGTAAAAAAAAACCATCAAGTATTGTATTCGTGTATTTTGTTTAATGAAAAATATTTAAACTTTTGTATTAATATAAAAAAGATTTATTTCAGTTATTTCATGAAAGCTATTTATACACAAGTAACAAGATCCCGAAATTCTTTAAATAATGTATCGGTGCTCGACTCAAAGTTTTCAATAGTTCTTCTTGACGAAATAAATTAAAATACAACTGGAAAAAGTTGTGCCGATGCAGACGGAGTGCTACGTCGTTAAAAGAGTGATTTTGCTTCTTTTCGTCCAAACTTCGGACAAGTCGGAATTAAAATGCAGACCGACTCGCGATGCAACCAACATCAGTCGGACTTCTTTGCAGACAAACTTTCGCAAATGTTTCATCTGCATTCCGCAAATAACGGCAATGGGGAATCGATACTGGCTAAACTACTACTGAATTTCAATGACGAAAAAACTGAAGAGTAAAAAAAAGAAGAACGGTAGCTCTAACGTTTTTCCATTATCGCCCAAACATATGCTTTTTTATTTTGTTTTATTCGGTTGATTATTCGCATTTTTTTTAAAGTAATAACTCACAAGAGTCTCAGCTGCTCTCGTCTGGAAGCAGTGAGACTATGGTATCCCCAATTGGGGTATGTTGTGAGGCTGAAGGTAGTGTGAAGGAGAAGGTGATGGGAACGAGGAAGGTGAGGAAGTATCAAGCTATCCAGATCTAGTCACCAAACACGTCATTTCAAGCAACGTTGATTGCAATCAATTTTGAATGCTGATCTTACACCAGGGCGATACTGAGAGTATCTTCCACTCTGGAACGTACCGCAACTATGCATTATTTTTAATGAATTATTTGTGAAATAGCACAAATTATTAAAATAAAATTTATTTGCCCGCGCTGGGATTCGATCCCGCAACCTTTGGATTGCGAGTCAAGAGCCTTACCGATAGACCGTCAATAATGATAATAATTATAAAGACAAGTATGAACAAATTCAGGGCGTAAGAACGCGTACCTGAGGGATTTTATCAATCGATACCTGAGCACATTTTAAGTAAAAAAATGTACATGTCATTTTGCTGATTTTTTTGTGATGATTTGAATGATCAATGATCACGTCGAAACTGAGTAGTCGTGTATAGCTTAGCGTCAAGTGATAAGCAGCAGCATGCTAACACACGAAATAGTGCACGTATTACGTGATCCTGTTGCGATATGTAGGATAGGAATGTTTAATTGTAATCCGCAAAAATCCGCATAAAAGTTATGAACCACAAATAAATGGAAGTTGTAGTTATGATACTAAAATAAGCATTTTTTCTAGTGAGTAGGTAGGTACTTAAGGTTTCAAAATTTCACACAATGTTTTTTTTTTTTTTTTCTTTTACTTCGTAAGATATTTGGTTAAGATATGAAACGAAAATTACGATAGGTCTGCGCTCATTGGTCGCTTTGATTATGACCTCACTTTTCAAGTATTGGTTGAGATTGTTTTGGTAAAGTTTAACCTCTACCGCGTGTAAACTGCATTTGAATTTTTTTTTAACATGCATATTTTCACGTTTTTTTAAATATGGTTGAAATAATCGGGTTGAATGACTTGAAAGAATTCGAATATACAAAAATTGGATCCATTTTCACTTCCAAATTATACTTACACCAGAAAAAATAATTCCTTGTAGTCAAAAAAGCCACGTCCCGTATGTTCCATATTCTTTCCATAAGTATAGACGGAATCGACTGGTGACAACACTAAAATTCGTCGCTTCATTTGAGAAATGCATCGAAATGTTGAAAGTTTATTTGGCAAGAGCAAAAAGTGTTTCCGACTGTCAAAGTTTGAATTACTTATGTAAGAACGAACGGGTTTGCAAGTCTTTGACGTTATTTCCAAATGTTGTGATGTTTAGAGCGTGATTGACACAAAATAGCAAAAAAGTTTTTCCAAGTAAATTTCTATTCTATTCTATCCCAGCGAGGAAACTGAGTCTCTATCTAGACACGCCCTACATAAAAAGCAAGGCAAAATTTACAGCCTGAGCTCACCGTATGATAGTTTTCGCTGCTTCAAATAAATAAATATTATAAATTAAATATATTTGTTTTGCAACCGATTCAACGTTATATAACAAGTTTATAAAATATTTTCTAATGCCAGTGGATTTCTTTCTCGAACACAGCTTTTAGATGAATTGGCACAATTAAAAAATATTCTTACTCTCTTCGCATACAAAAACGTATTTCGTTGGCAAAACCCAACCAAGTTTATTAGGTTTCTTTAGGCCATTAGCCGTTAATTTAATTCTCTTGACATTGACCAAGAACTGACCAGTCTCGGGCAGTAAATAAATTTATTTACCATTTAAATGAATAAAATAAACCAACTAAGCTCAATTAAGTGCTGCGTAATGAATTTTGGAAAGTGTAAGAGTAAGTGCCTAAATCTAGAGACTATTGAAGGTTATATTTATAGTATATATTACAACTTGGCACAGAACTAGACATATTTTATATATACAATGAGATATTTTAAATTTCTTATAAATAAAAAGTGTGTATGCATGATAGGATGTGTTTGGGTACCGTCGATTAGGGTGAAGAGAACCAAGTTTGGTGAAGCAGAACACCGAGCTTACATCTTCTTGCGAACGTTATAGCTCCGTCATCCGAAGTAACACAACCCTACTTTTTTCCATACATGTCTTTGAAGTATTAAGCTTGGCTATGTAGTGATCGCTTATGTTGTGTGATCGCGTTCAAAATTTCATTTAAATTTCTGGTAAAATTTTAGCTTTAAGATTTAGTGAATTCTGGTTTCATAACTGACTATCAGAACTTGAAAAGGATATTGTATTCTATATCTTATTATATTATTCATTAATGTTATTATAGAAATATACAACGCATCACTTATAAAAAAAAAAACCTTTTTTTAGGGGTGGAGCGGACGTCATTGTTCGCGCATTATTATATGGGATTGGTTAGGTATTGCATTCGCAGACTTGGTGGGTAGTATAGGTATGTCAAAATCCTAAAATTATCCCACCTACCTAATATTCACATCCTAAATGTCACCATGAAAAAAGGCAATTGTTGCAAGGAGATGTACCCAAATTTGGAGAGGTGACAGTGTGCTTATTTGAAGCTGAGTTTAAATTAACATCTAAGATAGTCTAATGCGCATATATCATAACATCTTGCTATAAGAATTTTAAGATTTCGTAATTTAAATATAACATTATGAAGTGTACACCAAACCTAGAGATTAGTGAGACCTCATCTGCAACGGTGAGTCCTATTTTCCTTTTTCCAATCTGGGCTTATCTTATTTCCAAAAGCCCAGATCTAAACCATCGTCTGACTATCCATCAGGTTTTATCAGAGTTAATTATGATTCAAAAACATAGTTAATAAATAAGTTGAAATAGATATTTGAATGAAACATTTAATTACTTTCTAAATCTACAAAGAGAATCTGAGTCAAAGCAAGTGGTTTGACCTTTTTATTCGAATTTGATGGGACACGTGCTAAAAATTGTTGCGACTCGAAATAAGTTTCAAGCGAAAGCGGGTTAAAAACAAATATAAAAGTAATGCACAATACGAGAAGGATTTAAAACTGCTTCCAGACCAAGTACCTTAACCAGTCTGTAGCAGTCCAGCATTACAGTGTTCAACGTATACCTTTTCGACTAGGGAAAGTACCAGTATTTTCAGTAACAGACTTATGTATTTTTCAGGTCGTTTGGTTTCTTTCAGAATTTTGAGTATTCCTTTCACATTCACGGGTGTTTTCTAGAAAATATCAAATAAACACGAATGCTCAATGTATTGTTACATACTCGAACGACAAACTGCGTAGCGACGTTCTCTTCAATCTACATAATATTTTGTAAGAAAACCAAACAAGTAAAAAAAATTCCCCGCTCTCGAAAAACAGAATTTATTTTTCTCGTTATCATTTCCATGTTTTAATTTGGATTTATGTGAAATCGCTTTTCTTTTTTCGTATTCCAAGGTACAAAACATAGCTGGGTGAATTTCAGGATATTTTTCCCGGGAAATTGTACTTACGTATGAAGCAGTATTATGAAAAATGTTCGTGTCAAAGAGATTAAATTAATTTTCGTTATAACTTGTTCACTTTCTCTTTAAAAAATCTAGATCTTTACTTCTTGTAAGATGGTTAGTTTTTGTAAATAGGATTCTGTATCCAAAACACTAGATTTTCGAGAGTCATTCGTAGCTGGGATATGGTAAAAATCTTTGTTCTCTCATGTTGGGAAATTAACAAATTAGACGTTTGAAACATACCAATTTATAATTCTTGCATTCATAGAAAACGCTAATTAAAGTATTTTAGAAAAAAAAAACACATTTTGCACGACAAAATATTAAAATGAATTACTTGTTGGTGGGTGTGGGTACGGTGTATGAATAAACAGATTTGTCCATATGAAAATTCAATTCTTTAAGAAAGAATAAAAAATACAATATTGGATTGAATCACAAATAAATAATTCACCAAAATATTTTTTTCTAAATTATTTTAAGTAACGCCATCTAAGAACACGAAGATTATAAATAATTATTAATTATAATTAAACTGCTAATATTAATTTTAACCGGTTGCCTGTTCTAATTTGAGAACTTTAAGAACACTTTTTAGTTCAATCTTAATATTTTTATATTTATTTTATGAAAACAAATAACTTAAGCACCACTATATTATTAACATTATCGACATGTTTCAAAAACAATGTTTTCTTCGCCAGGATAAGAGATTAATTTGAAGAAGCAATCTTAATCTTTTTCTTTTTATAGATGGAGATAGTTAGAGGAGGTCAAATTTTGATGCTGAGATTATTCAGCCTTATAGATTATTCACTTGGTGCAGCACAGATGTGCCTACGGTCAACTGATGAAAATGACATTCTTCCACGATGTGTTCTGTTGTTTGAATAAGTCCACATAGTTCAGAATCCTTTAGGCCCCGTTTATGCATCATGTACAAAAAATAGTTGTTGACTGCATGCATTTTATTAAGGTCCACGTCTTCCGAGTGAGAGAAAACCCTGGCAGTTTAATAGTTGGGTCCACAAAAAGGTGCTTATTGCTCCCGATCAAAGTCACGAAGCCATGACCAGTGACCCTTCAGGGGAGTGTTGTAAGACATGATAGAAACAGAGCTTCGCCTTCATTCCGAAGTGGTTTCTTGGACGTGAGCCGGCGCGGGCTAGGAAGTTTTCACTAAGGCCTACTCAAGTAGGCCTTGGTTGGGTGAGGGTGTTGTGACACTCGCTACAGTTCTTTGAATTGACTGACCAGTTCTGAGTAGGTTTTATAACTTTCCCTTTTACCATCTCCTTTCCTTCTTTACTTTCTTTAGCCTCGCTGCAGAACGTGAATTCCGTACTTCCTCTTGATTTGAATAGTTATATAATAATTATACATTGTATAGGTTTCTGAAGATAAGAAAATTACTACCTCTTATTATTATCAATTCCCGTAGGTACCTACCTACATTAAAGCTCAAATGAAAATTGAGTATGTTATCATTATTTAGAGCACTTTGTCTCGAGTTGAATCCACGTAGAAATGTCTTACATTTTGGAGTAGAAGGATTTAAGAGATAGAAGCAAGAGATGTGCCAGCTTACTCGAAAGAATACATTTTATAGTTTTACTTTTCCTTAGCTACTTTTTGCGACTTAGTTACTCTTACGGGTTTGCTTATAATGCTCATACACCTCAATCACTAAGTATATAAACCAATAATTTAAAAAGTTTTAAATTTAAAACGGTTTTTTAGTAATCCCAATTTACTACCTTCTTCCAGGAGGACTAGTCACTAGACAACTTGGTAAGTGTTCAATGAGATAGATAAGTTCGTCGAACAAGTATCAAGCAATAGTTGAACATTAATGCAAATGCCCGAACATAATAATATTGTCGCATTTAATTTCATGCGCTTTAATTTGCCCTTAACTAACTAACTAACTAACTAACCATCACGCCGTTTCCCCGCAGGGGTAGGCAGAGAGGACGGACCGCCAAACAACTCGGTCTTGGCACACACTCCTTGCCTCGTTCACATTCATACACCGTCTCATACATGCTCTTCTATTATTCCGACTCTTCACATGGCCCGACTCAAGTATCTGATTCACTTGGTCGTGCCATGTCTTTCTCGGACGTCCCCGACTTCTTCTACCATTCACATTTGCATCATATATTCTCCTTACACTCCTTTCCTCGTTCATTCTCTCTACATGCCCGAACCATCGGAGCGTTCCTTTCTTGATCTTACTCATTACGCTTACATCAGCCTTGCATTCTTTGCGGATCTCCGCGTTTCTCACACGATCATACATGGTTTTACCACACATACGCCTCAGGGATCTCATTTCTACAGCATTCAGTCTACTTTCATCCTTCCTCTGCCAGTTCCATGCCTCACTGCCATACATCAGGGTAGGTACCAGTACTCCATTATGGACGGCTAGTTTCGCGTCTTTGGACAGTTTTTTGTTGGTGCCAACGGCGTTCAGTCCTCCATTAATAGAGTTACCTGCATTCACCCTTCTTTCAATATCTCTTTCAGCCTTCCCATCTCTCGTAAACATACTTCCCAAATAAACAAACTCATCCACCTGCTCCAAGCATTCATCGTTCACAACTATATTGCATACTGTTTTCGTACTCTCTCTTTCAAACACCATGACTTTAGACTTACTTACATTCATCATTAACTCATTCTTCATACATACTTCGTTCATCCTTGACACGAGAGACTGTAGATCTTCCATACTGTTAGATATCAGCACCGCATCATCAGCATACAAAAGGCAACATACTTTCAGATTACTCAATTTCGCGCCCAATCCCATCTCTTTCAATTCTTGCATACAATTATCCATGTATAGATTGAATAACCACGGCGACATTACGCAGCCTTGTTTAACACCTTTCGTGATGTCAAACCACCCCGTAAAATCGCCGTTCACCCTAATACATGCAACGCTTCCCTCATATAGAGACGCAATTGCCTGTATGAGATTCGTATTCACTCCATACTTGGACAATACCTTCCATAGCTTTTTCCTGTCAACTCGGTCGTATGCTTTTTGTAGATCTACAAAGGCACAGAAGAGTTTCTGGTTTTTTGCAAGAAACTTCTCAGTGAGCATACGCAATGAGAAAATCTGGTCCATGCACCCTCTTCCACTCATAAAAGCACCTTGCACATCCCATATTTTATCTTTCGTTTCCATTCTTACCCTTTCAATCAATATTCTACCATATAGCTTGCCGACTGAACTAAGAAGGCTAATAGCCCTATGATTCCCACATTCCATACGTGACCCTTTACCTTTGTACAATGGCATGATTACAGCCCTTCTCCAATCTAGTGGCGTGTAACCCTCCACTAAACATTGATTAAAAAGTTTGCACAACCATGTGAGAATAATACGGCTATCCCCCTTAAAGTATTCGGCAGCAATATTGTCGAAACCCACAGCCTTACCATCTTTCATACATTTAATAGATCTTTTTATTTCATCCATGCTGATTTTGGTAACATTCACTACATCATCGTTCACACCCGATTCACCGCTGGGATCACAGTCACCCGGGTTACTTTCGAAGACTTCTTCGAAATATTTCATCCATCTCTCTTTAATTTCTTTCTCATTCGTCAACATTTGCCCATCTTTCGATTTTATCACTTTCATGCTTCCGTTCTCTGGACCACTCCGGGACCTTTTGACCTCCTTCCAAAACAGTTTAATGTTTTCTTGGAAGTGGTTTGTCATTTTTATCCCCTCTTCTTCTTCCAGGCGTTTCTTTCGTTCTTTCACTCCAACACTTACTCTTTTCTTGCATACCTTATACACTTCTTTCGCTCGATCTCTCTCTTCGCTTGGAGCACTGCCAGTCTCTATCAGACGTAACCAAGCTTCCTTTTTCTCTGCGACCAGTGCTTTGATCTCGTCATCCCACCATGCATCACCTTTCTTCCTACCTTGCTTACTTATTCCACACACGTCTCTAGCAGATTCACATAGACTCACCTTTATGTGGTTCCATGTTTCCTCTATGCTTAGACCGTCCATTTCTTTCTCATTCAATCTCATTTCTGCACAATTCTCATACTCACTTCTGACATAATCGTTTTGTAGTTTTTCTATTTTGACTCTTGTTGGAGCTGATACCGTTTTCACTTTAGAGCGCCAGCCGCGGAAGAGGTTTACTCTCGACACCACCAGAAAGTGGTCAGTTTCAACCTCAGCCCCTCTGAAAACTCTTGTGTCCTCGGTAACGGCTCTCAACCTAGAGTCAATTAGTACGAAATCGATTATTGATCTTTCATTTCCTCTTTCCCACGTATATTGATGGATACCTTTATGATCGAAAAAAGTATTCGATACAAAAAGGTTCCACTCTAAACATACTTCAAGTATTCTGTTCCCATTGTCATTCGTTCTTTTATCCCCGAACATACCTAAAGCCGAATCAAATCCGTCACGTCTAATTCCGACCCACCCGTTCAAATCGCCCGCTATTATAATCCTTTCATTCGAATCTTTTAGTCTCATTACATCGTTCACACTAGTCCAAAAATCATCTTTCACTTCGTCGCTTTCAGAATTAACAGGGGCATAGCAAATAACAAGAAACACCCTTGTCAAACCAATTTTGAGTCGGATCCACATTATTCTCGGACTTACACATTCATATTGTACCATACATTCAACCATTCTGGGAGACAGTATCGCTGCAACACCCTGACAAGCCCTCTCCGTATCTGGTCTCCCAGACCAGATGACGAACCTGCCATTATGCTGCATTGTACCACTCTCTTTTTTCATACTCTCTGTTAATGTTAATTTGCCCTTTTGCTTATTTAATCGTATATTCTGTAAATGTGTAGAATTTGGATAGTTTTCCAACTGTCTCCGCAACTAAAGGGCGTTCTAAACGAAGCTATTTGCAATAATTATTCGAAAACCATAAAAACCGTGTGAAATTTATTTATTTAATCAAAAGAGAAAAACTTTAATTCATATTCCCAACTTTGTCGGAATATCAAGTTGCTGGCGGAAATGAACGATTGTGAACAACCTACTTAAACGAAAACGTGGAAAACATTTGCATTACGAGTATAAAGGTGGAATATGAATGGAGTGTTGTATGGAATATTTATCCTCTAAAACTTTTATAGATGACTTTTATGAAAGAAGTTTAGCAACCTATTCAAATATTTGAAGCTGACAATAAATAAATAGCTGCATTCAAAAGTTAGTTCTGTAAAAATAGGTAGGTAGCTATTATTGTGGTTTTCTAAATACAGTTAGTTAATTTCAAAAGTAGGTATAATTTGGGAGTTGAAGGGTACCGCTGGACCGGGAGCTATTTATTGGATAACCAATACCTCGGTCCCGGGTTCAGAAGGTGAGGTTTTTCCGGGTCTTGGCGGCGGATGCGTCTGGCCACCAACTGCATCAGCCAGTAGGACTCTCTCGGAACATCGTCTTGCCTGGGTTGGGACCTTGAGGGTTGGATTCATATTTTGGTTACTCCTGGACACACTGAACTACAGATGCCTACCCACCCCTCATACCCTTTTCCTTCCCAAAACTTCCTCTCTTTCCTTTTCAAAAATACCCTGCGCAACATTCCCAAAGATAACATAGGCCCTGAAGGGAATTATTTTCCCCAGAGCCTTCCGTGTGGAGCTACTGTAAAAAAATGCTATTAATTATATTGCTTTTTCCTCTACTTTGCATATCTTTAACGTAGAAGTTAAATTTCTATTAGTTTATTATAAAATACATATTCCCTGATAAAAGCAACGTTTTTTGTTTCATTTTTTATTTTATTTAGTTAGCCTTTCAAATAATATTTTCTTTATGTGTATTAGTAAATAATTTGTTTTCTTTTTATTTCATAATTTTGTTACAGCATTTAATTCCAGAAATACTGTCTTAATTTTATTAATTTCAAAACAAATGTTCATGGTTAATCACTGAATAGACAAACCGATACGGGAGTGATCATATGTCCAAAGCATGCTCAATTTTCCTGACTTTTGCTCAAATTTATCAAACGTTTTCCAATATCGAATTCTATCTTAAAAAGATAAACATTTAATTGCCTGTCTGGTGTTCTTATTCAAATTGGCTACTTCAAATCTTTTTCAACTTTGTCTTGTTTTTTTGGTAAAGATACAAAAATTGAAACGATTTTGTTTTTTTTTTTAAATTTAGTTATTAACTTCCCAAGGTTGTTCTGACGAGCATATTTAAATTTCATACTATCCTTTTTTTACAAGAAACGTAAAAAATAAACCCTTGATTATTTCCGTCATTGGTGCGAAAAAAAGAAAATTACTCAAGTGTGTTAAAAAACAACACAAAACATTTTGAGAATATATTAACAAAGTTGCACAAGTGAATCATCAAATATGTCTGCTAAAAATGCTCGTAATGTATATCCATTATTTTCACGACCCCATTTGCTATAATGACACAGTACATTTCCGTGTTTCGCGTTATTTTTTCGCTCTGACGGAAAACACTCTTCTCGTTTTAATGAATTTGAGAGTTCTTCGAAATCCTTTGAAAAAATAATCTGAACGAGTCTGTCACATAACTCTTTCTACTTAGCTTCACTTAAGCTCGAATCAAGGACCTCTACTTTAGTCTGAAACCCTCCCTTAATTTGCCGGCGGCCTCCCTCCTCGCGCTCTAATCTCTTCAAGTTAGTTAATTCATTTAGCCCTTAACAAAACTTGAAGGGGAATTTTTAAAGAAATATTAAAACGGCTTCGATTAGTTATGCGAATCTAGTCAGAGATTAACGCAAAACTGATAATCAGTTATCTTTAATCCGGTTTCTCGCAGGGTTTGTTCACTTTTAAATGTTTAAAAAAATCTGTTTTAATAAGTTTAAATTTTAGAGGGTGTACTAAATAAATTTCGTATTGAAAATAAAACAAAAGTTACGTTTGGTTAGGCTAGGTTTTTTTTACATTTGTTATAATTGCATTAGTAATAATTTAAGCAGATGTAATTTTCTCTGTGTGCAATATCGTCTGTATGTAATTTCGTCCGTTTGTAAATCTCGAAGTGTGGTAATAATACTGGTACGTAAAATTCACGCCCGTGGAATTTATCATACTTTCCTTTTTTAATACATACCTACTAACAAATTGTTGATTCCCGACATTATTGTTAAGGGACGTACTTGACTTATCATTGATTCTTGACATTACTTCGAGTAAAAAATGTAAATGAAATTTTGGTCTCCGGTGACTTTTTTTTCTACAAAAACATACAAAAATGGTTAGTGGTGGGCAGTTAGAAGCGGGCTAAGGGATTGATTGGTCGGTTACTCGGCTAAGTGAACAGTAGCCATATGCGGAAGAATATTTTTTGTTGGTTTTTAAAGAAAAAAAAACGTCATCAAAATAGTCACCGGGGACCAAAATTTCATTAACATTTTTTTACTCGAAGTAATGTCTGGAATCAATGTTAAGTCAAGTACGTCCCTTAACACCCTGTAAATATATATATATTTTTTTATTTTTTTATTTTCAAAATATTATATATTTTTTAAATTTATTAAATCAATATATTATTTCCATAATGTCCCCTATAGAGTTTATTTCAACAAATAACTTACAAAATGGTTTACATAACAAATCCAATTTGCATACAAATAAAATTCCAACTTTGAGCTCCTTCGAGCTTCACCCTAATCCACATAAATTAGATAAAGAATAAATAATATAGTGGAAGTTTGTAAGTATCACCAATTACGCAATTACTGTCAAATTCGCAGGTAATTTTCGGAATTTTCTGATCCTTACTTTCTAGACGTCCGCCGGCCCTTATTTATAATATCGTTAATTCCGATCCCTAAGGCGAAAGATCAAAGACTTCATTAGAGTTGACTTGACTCATACTAAATTTATTTTAAGTACCGTAAAATAACAATTCGTCCTGACGAAAAGAAGTTTCAAAGTTTTTTTTAAAATTTTTTTTCTTCTTTTTGATCAGTCCGATACCAGCCGGCCATGGATATCTTCCAACTAGTAATTTTAAGAATTTAATAGAAGGATTTATAAAAATAAAGTCGGGAGAATAAAATAAGGGTTAATTAAATTGCAAGAAAAATGGAAATAATGATTTATGTGCCGTTGAAGTTAGCTTTCCACAAACATATCATATATTTGTATGTGTTAAATGTTTCTGTTGAATGAATTTGTCAAATCGTAATCGAATTCCATTATAATATTACGAACAAAACAGTTAAAGGCACTTCTTTTCATACATTTGTTTACACTTACTGTATATGTGAAAAAGGGTGACCCAACAAATGGTCCGGCGACAATTTGTCCGGCGACAGTTAGTCCGGCGACAGTTGGTCCGGCCGACAGTTCCTCCGGCCGACAGTTCGTCCGGCCGACAGTTGGTCCGGCGGACAGTTAGTACGGCGACAATTGGTGCGGCCTGATCCTTTAGAAGATTTTTTCTTCAAGTAAGTATGCAAAGAGGATATACGGCCGTACAACCAAAGTCGATATACTTATATCTGAAGGCATCATGAGTGAAAATCCGCTGTAAAAATATTTTTACTAACAATAATTTTGACTCTCCGAAGAAGCATGCGACAATAACAAAATACGACATACTTATACGTGCAGTCGGCTTAGCAAAACACCATTAAAGATTCCTACTTGCATATAATATAACTTTATATCTGAAAATAATGCAAGAGTTCCAACTGCTCCCAACCGTCTCGAGCCAGTGAGTGCCAATGGCATCCCCAATTTTGGTATGGTGTGATGCGGAAGATAGTGGGGAAGAGAAGGAGATATCGAAAACGTACCTGGCTATTCAGATCTAGTCACCAAACACGGCTTAAGCCATTCAAGCAATCAGACTGAACCAACATACTCTGTACAACAGCAAAAAAAATTAAACGAATCATATGATATAACTTTTTTTATATTTTAATTTTTAAAACTTTTTACTACAATACAAGAGTCCCAACTGCTCCCGAAAACCAGACTTAATGATTTTATCGATGATTTTCGGGTATATTCTGTTGCTGTATGCATTTTTAATTTTTACTTATTGTTCAATATTTTAGATACAGTATTTTTTGTTGTAACTAAACCTTTTTAAGCAGTATGGTATAGCTTTATTTTGTTTATAAACATGTATTAATTAGTAAATAGAACCTCTCCAATTAGGTCCGATATTTTTTCTCTACTTATTGGATCAAACGGTTAATGAATGTTACTTACCATATTATTATTCTATATTTACTTTATACTCGTAGATTCAATAAAAAATTAAAAATATAACAAATTTAAATATTGTTTTCATCTAGTAGTATTTTTAATTAAAACATTACAATTCAATTAACAGATTCACCTTCAAACGTATATCAAAATAAATAAATATCTAATTTACGTTTAGTTTTAATTAGCTTTAGTTATATTCACAGTTTACTGTGAATTTCAGCATGGAAATGTAGCTAATTTTTTTGTTGTGTGGCAAGTAAGGTTAACTTTTAAAAAATTAATACCATTAGCAATACATTGCTAATGGTATTAATTAGTCTACTCAGAAATTTCTATTTAATATTTGTTTGCCTGGTTTGTAGAAGTTAAGGCAAGGAGTTTACATACCTACAAATATCTTATCTCTATTAATGCTTTCTCTGTATGATTTAAAAATTCAAAATACCAAGTTACTCGCAGGTAAAAGAAATCTTATTTTATAATCTAGTGACTATTTGGTTGCTAGTCAGAATTTACTTTTAACGTCCTTTAAAATTTATTGCCACATCAACTTAAAAATTGAAATGGTGATCAAACAAGAAATTGTTCAATTTTTTTTAATAAAGAATGGATTAAATTCACATATGTTTTCTATTCGTCCAAGCTCTAAAATAAATTTATACTATTTAAATACCTTTATTTTATCAATTTTCCTCCAATTCAGCACTGAATCATTGAAGTCTGACTCTTTTCATAAACTTCAAAAATTAAAGCAGAAAACCATACGTATCAAATCCACCAAAATTGTCTCTACAATGCTCTGAAATTTTCACACCTTTTTCTGTCTGGAAGTCAATGCAACCGTGTTTAGCTAGAAACTTCATTTCCATTGTGAATTATGATTTTTTTTTATTATTTCATAAATGTTTACATGTTACAGTTTAGCCATTTGTTTAACTACAATACTAGGCTATATTGCCCGTGTTGTGGTTGTCATACATGAAATATTAGTTTATATAAACAGATAATAAAACATAAGAAGAGGAAAGAAAAAAGAACATATTTAGAAAAAAACAAAACTAAAAACATATACTACTAAACATTAAAATATAAATACAAAAAGAAAGCTGAGAAATAAAGAATAAAAAGATATTTTAAAGAAGATTGAAATAAAAATTAAATAAATAAAATATCGTAAGTATTCTTCTACACGAGAGTACGTGTTTATAGTCACTTTTGATGTTCGTTCTACGAAAGAAATTGGAAAATAGATGCGCTAGTAAGTAAGTAATTTTTTTTTTTTTATATAATTTTAAGCTCTTACGTGTTGTTTGAAGAAATCTCTTCCCTTTTCAAATATCCAATGTTTTATACGGGCCTTAAATAGAGATTTAGAATTATGTGACTTTATATCGGCACTCAAAGCATTTTATATTTTAGAAGAGATATACTAACATTACTTCAAAATTTGCAGCATTATTTCAAATATTAAGTATTTTTTTCAAAAATGAAACTTAGTAGTGAATCTATTTTCTTGTGTAGTTAAACGCCCTTGTCGTTAAGTTAGGCCCAATACTCGTAATTAAATTGCGCCTTGGTATAAGTAAAGTATTACCATTGAAATATTCCCAGTCTACTCATCAGCCATATACCTAATAGTGAGTCCAGGCTAAAGACGCGATGCCCCCTGGACATCAAAGGCGTCCGCTTTGGGAGGCTGCGTAGATAGAGCCCGGTCCGCCCCACAGATTACTCCGAAGCTGCCCGGAGAATTTTACGCTTTGTGAACAACTTTTCTCTCCTGAAAGGCGAGGCAATTCCACGGGTATCTTATTCGAAATCGTTCTTATATTATCATCTTTCGTGACTGCTATCTGAGACCGAGAAGGATATTAAAGACGAACAACGAAATGATTTGATTTTTTTAGTCTGTGTTTTAATAATAATAATAATCAAAAGGGCTTTAAAAATAAACTTATTTAAAAAATCATACCTTTCATGAATTTCAACATACCATAATAAGCCATGTTCCTCAAGTTTCCGGTAATTGTTTGGTTTCGATTACCTCCGTGCTATAGTTTTATGTGCACTCCGAATTTGTATTATTTCTAAACGTAAACTGCCTCCTGTTCTGTATTCCGTGTGGAGCCCATGTAAAAAAAATAATATATGTATATATATAACATTAAAACTAATATATATATATATTAGTTTTAATGTTTCTTGTTGAATGGTACCGTTATGGTTTATCATTATCTTTTGTTCTGTGCCAAAACAGCACTCACTATTGTTGTTAATATTGTTATTTTGGAATTGTTTTGTATATACTGTATATCCTTTGTTTCACATAATTAAATCAAATTTTGTAAGGACTCGTAAGGAACACTACAGGATTAATTTTAAGTTTACTATAATTAAGCGCACTTGAAGTGAAAATCACAAAACTGCGCTATGTAACTACTACGTTATTATTAATATTGCTAAGTCAGCAAACGTAGCAAACCACTTGGGGTGACCTATGGCAGAGGCGTTAGTTTACAATAAATGGTTCCCGGGGCGGCGGTACCCATATCCGACTTCCAAATTGGTAATAATGCTATTGGAAAAATTACGCCCTAATCTGATTTTGTTTATGTTTCTATTCCATATCCATTAATTAATTATAAAAGAATAAATTAAAATTTTCGAAACCCTTATTCAAATAAATTATTAGCATATTGATTAATTCAAATGTTCATTTTAACTACTGAAAATTCATTATTCAGTTCCATGTCTCTACTCATACCGAATAATGTATTTTATTAATTCACATTCATACATGATATGTAATTTAGAGGTTTGCCGCCCACATGAGCATAAAAAGACAAGGGCGAACATTTCACTAAAATTGGTTAGCTAAACAATTCTTTTGACGTACTTTATTCTCTCGAAAAAGGGTATCCTTAAAAATATTATTAACTTTTTATGGATCCGTTATGTTTAGGTTCAAGTGTTTTTTTAATATAATATGTAATACTCGTATTTTATTTATTTAATTATTAGCTGGTACCCGGCATGCGTTGCTATGCCGTTAAATAAAGAAATTGTTTCTCTCTTCGTGTCTTTTCCCATTCGTCACGTTCCCCTTCCGCCTCCCCTTCCTCTCCCGCGTCCCCTTCCTCTTCGCGTTCCGACTCCGCCTCCTCCACCTTCCCTCTCCCCCCTCCACTCCTCCTCTTCCCCCGTCCCGCTAACCCCCTTCCTGAGTTCCCCTCCCCCCTCCCACCTCCCGCATTCCATACATTCAGTATTCAAATAGCTCACGTGCCACATATTACATTTTTTTATACAAATTTCATAATGCCAGAGCTCACAAGTAGTTTTATACAAACCTTGTCCTGACAATAACGAACACAAGAAAAAAATTATCCAATTTGGTGCAGTCGTTCGGAAGTTATGCGCGTACATACATTTCGGCGATTCATTTTTATTTATATAGATAGATGGATGTTAACTACGACGCCTGAAATAAAACTTCCAGCAAATGTATCAACGTCGTTTCCACGGCTACGATTTTTTTGCTTTTAGCTTTTGTCAGGAGATTTATTTGACAGAAAACGTAAAATAAATATAATATCTTTATTAATATTTATAATTTCATAACGCCAAAGCTTATCATTATATGCAGTCTATTTTACTTGCGCATAATTGAGCTTTCTATTGATGAAATAATTTTTAAAAATCCGTTTATTGGTTTAGGCGTAAAAGCGTAACGAACAACTCGCGCACTTTCGCATTTATAATATTATTAGCAGGTACCCGGCATGCGTTGCAATGCCATTCAAGATATAGTTTCTCCCTGCAAGTCCATTCCTGCCTACCCTTCCTGCCGCTAAAATATATGAAATACACACATTTTCAAACCACTTGTATCTAGTAAATTTTTTATTCAAATTTCATAACGCCAAAGCTTACCAGTATATATAGAAACCCTCTTCTGCTAAACCGCAATGTTCTGTAAAAATGTTGAGTCAATTATCAATCAATTTTGATAGGGACACCCTAATCACCTTACGGTATGAAATATACTTTACGACCTATTCTCATACCTACCAAATTTACATAAAAAAATTTATAAAAATCGGTTGAGCCGTTTCGGAGGAGAGCGACTAAAAACACCGTGACGCCAGATTTTATATATATATATATAAATGTTTAGATGCCACAGATTTAAAATAAAATATACGTTCTAAATACACTTTTCAAATAATTTGCATCCCTCTGCTTTGAAATTTTTTAGATATTCTTGGGTAGGTACTGAAATGAACGTGATGAAGATAACCAAATAAAATAATATAAAAGGTTTGCTAAATTACCATAAAATATATCACAAGTTATAAAACAGTGTCGGCGTTTTCTTGAGAAACATTTAGAAGTGAGCTTTCAAAATGACTAAAATCTCCACGCAAATTATCCGCAACGAGCCCCCTATAGTATTATGATAATATTATATTCCTGAATCTGCGTAATATTCCAATGAAATAACTTAATTGTTTGCTTAATGCTCTCGAAGTTTGGGTCTAATCAACGATTCACCGAGGGCGTTTGTCTATTCAAATGGATTAATTCTAATTGCTTGTTTATAAATCTGGCTCTAGTCGTAGTTGAGGTAGGGCTGGGGAAACCGGACCGGCACGGACCTGTCCTGCAATTATTATTTGGTCGAAAATTTAAATTAAAAATTATAACACATACATATGTCTTTAAACATTCATAAATCAAATGCATAAAAAAATATCTAAATTATAAATAAAAAAAATTGTTGATTAAGTATTGTTAATGTGATTCTAGGTAGCTAAATTATTGAAGATATTTTTTTAATTTATTGTAGTCAGGTCCTAATCTCAGCTTCATTGTACGTGTAGTGGTGTTGTGCAAAACTGATATGCATTAATGTCGTACATAAGCGACTCACCGTGTTTTGCCCATTGCTCTCAACGCATACCATGGCGTGGTGCGACTTCTTAGAATAATCTTTGTGTATTTGAAGCAGCTTATTTTTTATAGATATATTTTGTACATACACCTATAGGATTTAGCCTACGAGGGAATGAGATAATGCGTACAGTAGGTACCTACGAAGCGTCGCGCTCTATCAAGCTGCGCGTATTGGCCGCTTTGATTATGAGCTCATTTTTCAAGACTCCTATTGGTTTAGATTGTGTGGGTGAAGGTTTCATTTCTACCGCGTGTGAACTGCATTCGATTTTTTTATCAAAGCAACCGCGACCGACAAATATTTTCGACGAAATCGGTCAGTTTAAGTTTAGACTTACGGAATTCAATACTTCGTTTGTATGAAAGCACTATGAAACTCTCCGCAATGTTGACGCTACCCATTGCAACAATATCTCATTATAAATATGTAGGTACCATTGACGGTCTTTGACTGTTTCATTAGATATCGATCGTCCCGTTGATCTTGACCCGTTGATCCCGTTGTCAGACATCTCCGAAAAATCAAAATTTTAGTTGATATGCAGTAAAAACAGTAGTATATAAACCCCACCAAATCAATTATAATGAGCAAAAACTTATAGTGAATTTAACAAAATAGTGATATTTTCTGGGTCACTTGAAGAATATTTAAAAATTTCATACTAATGTACCGGACCGTTGTGCCTCTTGGTGTAGTTTTATAGCGTATTTAATACGTAAAACACAAAACACGGGTAGGTACATAATATTTGATTTATGTTGACCTTTCAAATATTGCTTTCCTCATTATCTCAAAACTTATATTTGGAGTTGTCTGACTAACTAACTACATAGATATGTTGACATGCGATTGAAGGGGAAACAAGCTCTGTAGTTTCAATACATTATTTTGTACTCACACTTTTGACATAATTTTCAATTGTTGAGAAAAAAAAACAGAAATAAAAAAACACATAAATATCTTAAATAGAAAGGTCAAAGAACTTGAGAATTTCCAACCGAACAATTTTATAATAATAATACGACAATTTTTTTTGATATTAAGAAAAATTATTTGGGATATAAATTTTACATTTTCTGACTTTCATATTTTTCTTCATTAGTTGAAATTTTTTATTTTATTTTTCCGTTTTGTATTAGTTTTCTTGTCTGTTTTTGAACTCTCTCCTTTCCTAAGCACAAGCAACAGCTCACATAAGAAAATAACATATAATGCAGAAAATTTACAAAGAACATTGTTGTTCATATAACACACAAGAGCTTGTGTCGCTCTTCATAGATAAAAAAAAATTGCTTTATTTTTAAACTCCAGGGGTTTTAAAAGTTGCGGATGAACTGTAGCTATTCTAAAACGTAAAAATAAATTAAAATGTTGTTCACTTTTAGCCCGCTAACATGGCCAGTAGTTTTAAAAAAGAATAGATTTCGTGATTTAGAAAAAAAAATAAACAAAGGGTCAATATTTTGTTTCTTGTACCAAACTTATTTTTAATTTCATAACTGCAGTACAAAAAAAGGAAATTTTTTTTTTTTTGAATTTGAATATAAAAGGGGAAAAACAAGTTTTCTGGTTATAATCAGTATTTTGGTTAAATTTCTGATATTCATAATCCTGTTTTCTTTTTTAATTTTGTCATCTATACGCATTTTTTATAACAAAAAAATGTTGAAAGAAAAAAAATTATTTAATATAATTTTGAAAAATAGTTTCAGTTTTTTTTTTTCTGATTTTCAATGCATTTAGCGGGCTAATTAATGACCATTTTAAAAAAATAAAATTAAATACAGTTTTCATTTTCTTGTAAGACGCAATTTTTGAGACCCCAGGCGTTTCTGAATTCAAAAGGTGAAATAATTAACACATCCTGATGTAGAATTTGCGTCTAAAAAAGAAAGAAAAACTTTGAACAATTGTTTCCCTACCATTGTGAAGTTTTAATAAACCTTTTTTTTTTCAACCGATAATTGTAACCGGTCCGGGCCATAGCTTCGCAGCAGCACCCTGACTCTAGCAGATACAGAACATTAGACAAAATACTGAAAATGACGTTCCCCGGGATCTTCGAGGGTTAACCGGGATTTCTGGAATTAATTTGACAAATTTACCTGCTTCCTGTGTGATGGATTAATTAGCAGACTCTTTGAATGTTTAATAATATTAATTAAAGCTCCAGTATTCGCGTGAGTAATGGATGTTTGTTGCTCGACACAGAGAACTTACCTATCGCATATGGTCTGAGTGTATGTAAAAGATATACAATACACATAACGTGTTCTTTAGCTTGTTTAATATGTCAACTACATATCTAAGCTTACAACGACAATATAGTTCACATAGTTTTTGGTGGGAACTATTCATTGAAGTCAAATGTATTCCGACACCTACTCGTACAAAATGGTGTTTTATGTATGGTAAAAAAAAATTCTCGTTGGGGCACTTTCTTAATATATTAATAACAATATAAAGTGTATTAAACTGTTATATTTTGCATATGTCAGAAGTCAACAAACATATTATAATATACATGTACAAGCTGTTAAAAGAATACAAAACAAATTCTTACGTTTTTTAAAATGGGTATTCCAGCAATTATGTTGAACTACAGCACTATTTTAAATGATATAAATATGCTCAAATTGTCAGATAGAAGAATTTACATAGACTTGGTAACTACTTTCTTTATAAAATTCTAAATGATTTAGTTGATAGTCTGGTATTGCTTGAATTGATAAGCTTCCGGATTCCTCAACGTAATACTAGAAGTCAGGATTTATTTCAGTGCAGAAATTCTGGAACTAACTACCATATCCATTCCTCTTTACCCAGAATACTAATGGAGGGAAACAATTATATCAAGTCAGTGGACATCTTCAATTTATCTTTAAAACAAATATAAAATATTGTTACTGAGGAAGTTCAGTTATGTAAAATAAATAAAAAAAATTATAATTTTTAATATTTATCTGTAAAAGCCCCGAAAAAAGGGCATTAATAAATAAATATTATCCTGTTAGGAATTAGTAGGATCTTTCTTCAATGAAAAAATATTTCGGGAAATTAATTTATTTAATTAAAGATTTTTTAGGTTAAAACATCATTAAACACTTCCACAAGCGACAACAGCGTGCAAAACTACATCCGGGGCCGGTTCCCTGTTCTTCAACTTAAGGCCAAACGGGCCTTGGTTTATTTTTCTAATATTAGCCATAAAAAGGAGGCAGAAATATTTAAACAGGCATTTTATATAAAAACACTGTATTGTCATCTGACAGTCCTGACACGAGCGCTATCTGGACGTACAATAGACACCTGTATTATCGACATTATAACCTGTCGGTAAATAAACTCGTCAAAAAAAACTGCAGAAGGCAGTAACTGCACCAATTCAATTATAATTTTAACATATACTGCATGATATAATGATACGGTACCAAATAAAAGTATCCTAATTTATAAAGATAGCCTTCAAAATATACGGCGTATAGGTATATCGCTTAATAATAATTGAATTAAAGAATAGTTTAATTACCTAGATAATTTGGGAAGCATTAGGAAAAATATTTGTTATGACTACTGCAACATACTCGTAACAATGTAATGTTTGCATGCTGTACGTATAAATACATCATTATTTTTTTTCCAGTAAAATGCTCTGATTTCCCAGCCCACCCCACACCATTCATTCTATTTGTGTTTATTTGTTCTGGGGATTATTTCGACGAACAATGTTTAATGTTTTTAATGTAGGCAGTTTAAATGTTGAGCATAAACTATAGTAAGTAAATAGGTCTGAATTTCTTGTTTGTGTTTTTGAAGAACAAGAAAATATTTATAATAAATGAAATATGAAACAGAACAAGAAACAGAAAAATAAAACGTAACAGTCGCCGCTAATAATATGAGCAAAATTAATTGAAAAATAATATATCGTTAATTCTGAATTTGAAATAATATGAGATCGATAAAAACGACTTAAAATAAATAGGTCCCAAAGGCCGAGTTGATCGACCGTAAGTTCGACTCCTAAATACGACCGATACCTTTTTACCTTTCTTCCCTCTCGCGCATTTTACACATTCAGTTTTCAAAAAGCTCACGTGCCACTGTTTATAACGCTAACAATAAAATAAAAAATAAATAAAATAATACCAGAGCTCACTAGTAGTTTTATGCAAACCTTGGCCTGACAATAACGAACACAAAACAAAAAATAATTATCAATTTGATGCAGTCGTTCGGAAGTTATGCGCGTACATACATTTCGGCTATTCATTTTTATTTATATATATAGATAGATAGATAAATATCTTATGAATCAATGATGTATTACATTTATATATCCTTCAAAAGTTATTTAAAAAAGTTACTCTAGTAAAATTGGATTTTTTATTTCTGTTTTAAAATTATAATTATTTCATAATATGTATTTATGAGTGTGTGTTTATTTATATAGTCCAGCTGGGTAAGTCAAAAGGCTTTGCATAACCAGTCTCTCCCGATCCGGCCTGCCGCGCAGCTAGTGTGACATCCGCTGCCAAGTCCCGGACAAACCTCACTGTATAAACCCAGGGACTAATGGTAAGTCACCAAATAATAAGCGTACTTATATGTATATACGATTTATACATATACGTATATAGTTGAATCTACCTTAAACTAGCAAATTAAAATAATTTTTGGTTATTTGTTTTTCGGGTGTTATGCCGTGTTGCGCTACCTCCTTCGCTACCGTTACAGTGTCCATCATCAAAGTAGATGTGTCAACGAAAACAAATAACGAAAATACTTTTGGTCGTGAAAATCTGAAAACTTATCCAAGTAAAATAAGTGTATTCAACGAAAAAGCACCCATTGATAAACTACTAGTACTTACTAAAAAGTAGATATTTTTTTATAATCTTGTTAAAGATTAAATAAAAATAAAATTTTAAAATTAAGATTTAATCATTACTTTGATTCCTGAAGGAAATTATTATTACCTACTTACAATGTACATTTTTGGGATTACTGGTACGTAGAAACTGCTCTAAGCTGTATATCACTCTCGCTATTTTCAATGTAAATTCATCACAAGAAAATTAACGAAGATATTATAGTTATTGTTTTCACTCTAAAAGGCGCCAAAATCAAGCTGAACCAGGCGCCATTTGGCTCAGGACTGGTGCTGCCCATTTCTAATGAAAACCATTCGCAGTAATGAAGGTAATATTAAAACTCGGAAACTGTACGTACCTCAGTTTACCTACGTATGAAGCATTCCCCAACTATTACAAATTAAATTTCGGCCAATTTCAGCAAGTCTAATGCTCGCCTCAGACAGGCAACTTCCTCCGGCATATAACAAAGTTGCGTCGTATTCTGTCATTAGGGTCCCTTCGGAGAATAATCATGGGATATAACAATCTCTAGGGCAGAAAATGTAAACCTTTGGAAAATGAGGGTATTAATTTATCTAATAAAAAAAACACACACAATGTCGTTTTTTTATGTAATGAAATTCGATAAAAATGGAAACGTTATTTTTTTTAACTGAGAGTCCAGTTTTAACTGGTCCATTTGACACGTCATCTATTACTAAATTTGTTTGTTATGTTGCTGTACTAGATGGTGGTCGTGTTGGATACCTATTACCTTTTTATCCCGCTAGAGTGCGCATGTTCGTGGTTCATAATACGAGCTGTTATATCTAATTAATCATTTTTATGGTAGGTACCTACCGGTCGAAAGAAAGATTGAAAAAAGAATAGGCCACTTGCATCACATTTTTTTTAATTTTTTTCCGGTTTAGCCAAATATTCTAAGACATTCTGTATATTTTTTTTTTAATCGTATTTTTGAAGCCCTGGCGATTTTTTGAAAATTTCAGTCCGAAAAATCAAACCATTTTTTATAAACTGGAAAGACGGGACATAATTTTATTGTTGCGAAAAAACGATACTTACATAGCCGAAAATTATTTTAAAAAAATAACGTTTTCCACACAAATAGCAATAAATTGTACGGGGTTCTCTTCGTAACATCTGTAAAAACACCGCCATCTTTATCAAAAAATCAAACCAAAGGATAAGTTCGCATAGAAAAAACAATAAATCTAGTGAACGTTAAACGCAAATTCAAATATTCGCCGGAAATCAAAGTGTTGCCATATAAAAAAAATTAATCAGTGTTGAATTTTACAAAATAAAAGGAACATATTCGGAGACGGGACATTTTCATGTAGTGACGTCACGAGCTCAAATAATGGATTTATTTATTTAAAAATAAAAATAAAACTATACATTTCTAAAAAATGTTGCTAACATTTTCGTAATCTTAGTAAAAAAATCTATCCACACAATTTTTTCCAAGTCGTTATGAAATCCATGCAAGTGGCCTTAAGATGTCTTTAAGATGGTCACATTTCTTTGTATAAATTATTTAATTCCATATTTGAAATTAATAAAAAGTTTACATAAAATATTTATGGTTTATAATGTAGTTCAGT
Source organism: Limnephilus lunatus (assembly GCA_917563855.2). Lineage (NCBI taxonomy): Eukaryota > Metazoa > Arthropoda > Insecta > Trichoptera > Limnephilidae > Limnephilus > Limnephilus lunatus. The sequence goes on from OU830599.1 coordinate 58,741,908, forward strand.
ATTTAAGTACTTACTTAATTAACTTATGATTTCATTTGAAATTTTGTTTTTAATTTATTAAATATGAGAATATTAGAAACTTCGTTTTAGGTCTTGATGCTAACTCTTCACAGAACCACGAGTAGGTATATACCAGCTTAAAGACCGTACTTTAATTAAGAAGATCATTCGAAAAAAAATCTTATCAGGAACATTAGTTACTTTTTTGTTTTCCAAATTCTCATAATACATCTAAAAATTTCACAATGTTAAAAATGTATTTTATTTATTCTATAATATTTGGTACAAGATCGGCTTACTTAAATTAATGGATTAATTACCAATTACTTATACGCACAAATTTAATTATTATAAAATATTTGAAGAACGGTAAATAATCTTAGCATAGCCCTTATGAAATCCGCCATTCAGACTCTCACGCCTTGAAATTACTTTAGCCGTGTTTGGTGACCATATCTGAAGAGTCGGTAGTTTCCAAACTGTAATATATCCGTTGTCTTTCTAGAAGCGTTTGTAATCTGTAAGTACAGGGACCAGTATTCTCTAGTACTATAGGACGCTTAATGAAAGACTTAAGTTCTTTAAATCACGGTGACTGTTTATTAACATAGCCTAATTAATAATTGTACTTCGGAGGACAGACGTTTTACCTGCTCGAAAGCTAGGTTTTTGTCTGCGGAGCTCCTGAATTATAATGGATACCCCACATCTATCTTCGGTCATCTTCGGCACAACTCGGCAACGAGACCGTGTGACCCAAAGAGCCCATAGACAACTAAATCATAAACTCATATAATATATTACACAAGCCTTCCTCTTTCACGTCTCCTTCCTTCCTCATTTCCTACAGCATACGACAAATAATGGGGATACCATAGTCACTCGGTACAGTCGAGAGCAGTTGGGATTATTATGCGGTATTTATATAAGAATCATTTGATTTAAAGGATTTTCACGGGTTTCATTCAAAATTTTAAAAAAATCGAGTGCCATTCGCACGTGGCAGAAGTGAAACCTTCACCAAGACAATCTCAACCAATAGAAGCCTTGAAAAGTGAGCTCATAATCAATGCTGCGGCCAATGCGCGCAGCTTGATAGAGCGCGACGCATCATAAGTACTGTACTTAGGTAAGATTTCATTCTATCTCATTCTCTCGCAGGCTAAATCCTCTAGATGTATGTGTTTGTCTCTTTTAGTGTCGCCTTTTCATTTCATCGAGTTTCAAATAACAACGAAGAAGATTCACTAAAAAAACATTATATATAAAACCGAAATTAGGAACAAACACCACAAGTTTCTCACCCCTGCGCTAGGAACAAAAGAGCGTTGTCGTAGCATAACTGCGTCCCGGGGACATTTCAAAACTACTGTAACTGTAACTTTGCAAGATGATTCGGCCTATTTGCTACTATTCACATCCCGGCCCCGGATGTACGGAGAGAGGATAATCAGCCTCAATTACTGCCACTCTTTGTTGTCACTGAGCCGCGCTCGTATATCATTATAAACTTTAACTTTGTATACGCGGAATGCTGAATAGCTACTTCCTATCTATCTCGCATTACCTGATTATACAATAAACTATGTAATGTCACTCAACTTAAATGATTCGTATATAATTAAATTACGCAGTACGATTATATAATAGATGCCATGGAGTTGTATACAAGGTACACGCGGTTAAATTGTACTAACTTCGGGAAGTAATTCTGCTTGAATATAAGAATTGATGTTTTTCAAAATTTCAGCTTAAAGGTAGTTTTAACTGATTACAATATTTTTTTGGTTAATCTGTGTTATTTTACAATTCATTTATTTAAAGTAATACATAATATACTAGGGTAGGCTGAAAAGTAATGCACACATGCTTGTTAAACACGAAAAAAAACAAATAGCAAGATCGGGCAAAAAGAACATTAAAGTACGATTCTCAAGCTTCAAAATCATATATTTAAATTTCAACATAGTCACCGTTAAGGCTAACGCATTTCGTTTTTCATTACGTAACTGAAAAATTCTTCCGACATTTCTCGAATCCAGGACCTGACAGCTGCCTTCACCTCATTCTCCGAGGTGTAATTATTACCCTTGAGGTGTCTCTTGAGTAGAGGAAACAAATTAAAATCGCAAGGCGAAAGATCGGGGAGTAAGAAGGGTGTGGAATCGGTTCAATCTTCAGGTTTTGCAGAGGCTCTAATCGAGACTGTTTGTTCTCATCTGTGAAACGGCGTGGTACCCATCATACACAGATTTTACGGTATCCAAATTGTTCAACAATGAAGCCGACACATTCCTTGAATATTCCAAAATGATTTGTGATACGCTTTTGAGTGATTCGCCGGTAATTTTCAATCAAATCATGGTCTGCTGGGTGTTTCATCAACAATTATGGTTTTCCAGGTTCACAATCATGAAATTTTATTACCCATCGATTTATACCAGACCTATCAACAGCATCGTCACCATAAAAATCCTTTACAAAACGATGAATCTCAGTAGGAGTCACTTTTTCAGCAGTTGAAAATTCGATAACAGCACGCTATTAACCTTGCGTTGACATAACACTAAAACACGTCTTCATACTTCCGATTCTCAAAATACACTGGATGAATTCAACGACCTCAAACTTGCGCGATTTCGGATTGACGGTAATTCTCAGTTGTATAAAGCGGCTGTATACCTGTATATTACATATGACGCCGCGGTACTTTATTGCGGTGTCTTGCAATCTCTGGTTGACACGTTGACACTGTTGACAGTGGAAACACGGGCTAGTTTTGGAACCATTTTTTATTGGATTTAGAAAATGATCACCAACACTAACCTGGGAAAGACGAGACAAAAGCCGCCCGCAGGGCCTAGCAGTAAAAACCTGCGGAGCGGGTTTTTAACTGCTAGTCTAATATAAAATCAGCATTAATATAAAAACCATAGTTTTTACTGCTCAATATTTTAAGATCAATGTTTAATAATCAAATTGAAAATTGTACCCTAATTAACTGTTTTATATTTTTTTAAAGTTAATAATATTATGTAAGTACTAGGAAAGCTTTTATGTATGTGTCCACAGTGTCCCCTCTAAATTACAATGTCTTAACTGCTACCAAGCATGCCCCAATCGGGGCATGAGGCTGAAGTTACTGGGGAAGAAAAGGAGATGGGAAAGAGGAAGGTGAAAAGTATCTAGCTATTGTCATCAAACATGGCTAAAGCCATTTCAAGCATCGTTTCAATTCTAAATGGTGATCTTAAATCAAGGACGATACTGAGTGCATCCTCCACTCTGGAATGTGCTGTAAGTATATTATGTAATTTCTTGTATTTGTTTGATATTCTCAACTACATATGAGTATCTATTATTGTGAAAAAAAACTTGTCTTTGAAACAAGTTTAATTATGAAAACTTTCATAAAATTTAATGCCAATTACTATTGGTCGTCGATAAATTTTACTATGTACTCGTAAAAGTTTGTTATTTCTGCAAACACACCGCATATTTTTCTAGTCCCTTCCTATCTATATTACTATCTATTCCTACCCTGTATATTCCTCCACCCTGTCCTTTATCCTCCATTTCTTCTTCTATTGTGTTCTTCAATGTAACAAAAATGACTTAAACATTTTGCTCTTTTATGTAAATCAACATATGTGAAGCTTCTGTCGGTGATGCTTGACTGACTAAGCAAAGATGCGAATATTTTTTTTTTAATATTTAAAGTTAAAAGAAAACATTATTCTGTTTATGTTTCTCTTTTTATGTCCAAATTTTAGTACGTGGGTAAGAGAGTATAGTGATAATAGTTTTAGAATAGATATAATGTGTGCACTGAGTAAAAAATATATTTTTTTTAAAATGGTTAAATGAAATACACTTAAAAAAATAAAAACTGAAAGATGAACAAAAATAATTCGAAACCTTTCGAAAGGTATTAGTTATGAATTGATGAAAACTGGCAGCGTTTTCTCGTATTTCATTTTATGCAGCCTCCGTGGGGAAATTATCTACTCATTTGTATGAATGGAGGTAGCTATTTTGTAAATTCGCTCATTCAAAGACTGCATAGAATGGTGATGAGTATTATTTCATAAAATTGTGAAGCTAAACTTAGTAATAATGTTATTATGTGTAAACTTTTTAAAATTAAAATTAATGACTTCATTTGTTCACCACAACATTAGCTTTTACGCTTTTTTAAAGCTTTTAAGCCTAAGATTACATTGTAGAACAGTCGTTTCAATAAAAGTAACTTGTTAACATAGTGTGGAAAGGTACTAAGTCAGTAAGTGACGATTGAATTCTACCCGCCTGACTGCTAGCCGAGCGCTTTATCTACCGGTCTTTATCATACACGTAAACTACTCAAATTAACCTATAATTTTTTATTATCTGAAACAGTATAAATCTCACTCTAGTCTTTTGTTATTCCAATAAAGTTTCAAAAACGTGTATCAAATATATTTTGGAAAAGTAACATTGTTTTAGTTAGTTTGTTAATTAAATTAGACTTTCGATGGAAAGTTGGCTCTGCTAACTTTTCTTCATTGATGTTGATGATGTCATGCCAATTTAAACGTTGTTTATAAACTAATAATGATTGACAATACATATTATGTGCATAACAACTAGTTTTGACTTGTTTCTAAACACATCTCGTGCTAATTGTTGAAATCTGATCCAAACTCCAGTAATGAACATCCAATTCTTCCTCCGTACCCTCCAAGACGCCGATACTCGATCAATTCACTTCAACATTACAGAAACCACCAACACGGCATAGATACTTGAAGGAAGTTTTAATTGTCAAGTGTATACAAACTTTATACCCTCAAGGAAGAAAACAGAGCCGGAGTTGTTTTGCAGGTCAACATTATTAATTTAAAATATTAAATAATATTGAAACCATCGGTTAGTGGCGAGTTATCCTCATATTGGGGTTGCTACCGAGGATTAGCTGGATCAACCCTCTGCTTGTTAAGTTCTCCACCTTCGCACGTGCAGCGTTTACCGATTATAAGAGTAATAGCAGAATTTAAAAAAAATTACTAGCATTATAAACAGTTTTCAATCATTCATATTTAAAGTAAATTATGAAATCACACAAGAACAAGGGGTTTTCAAGGGTTCCGGAGTCCCGGATTAAATGAGGACAATCGCCTATAGCTCGTTCACAAACGTTCAGTTTTATGTAATAATATTGTTTGGCAAAACGACTCGTTCATATGCGGCCAATACCACCTGTGAATCAGCGTTCTTATTTTTTTAAACTTTCTCGCTGACGAAAAAAATTTTCATGTTATAAACCTTTTCACCGATGAAGAAAATGTACATTTATCAACTTCTTTCACTGACGGACAAAACATGTTATCAATTTTCTTTCTGACGAACGAACTGTAAATTTTATTTACTTTCTCACTGGCGAACAAAATGTACATTTTATCAACTATCTCACTGACGAACAAAATATTTATTGTATCAAATTTCTGACTGATGATTGATAACACGTACATTTTCATAATAGACCACAGTCTGAACGAGAAAATGTCAAAAACTCATTCCTATTTAAGTTTAATGTTGTTGTGATTATGGTTATATTGGGTGATAGCACATTTTAAAGCACCTCTACAAATAATCACATTATTATTATTACGGCAATAACTCTCGGTTCCACAACGCTGAGCTTCCAACCCTCTGCCTATCGAGACACGACGATGGAACCACTTTGATCAGTCAGTGTATACTCATCTTCTTTCACCTACATAGATGCTGTCCAATCTTCACAGTCTTTGGTAACTTTTTTTTAAATGTTACTGTCACGTTTTATAATAAATTAATAAACTATTCTGGATCCTGAATCCTGCCCTGGAGGATTAACGAATTAACTGAATTAATTAACGAAACATTCTTCGATCTCAAGATCTTGAGAAGTAACAAAGCCCAAAGGATCGGGAATATTGCTCTATTCCTAATTCTATTCTTGCCATTTTGAAAAGGGGATGAATTGAGATTGTTGGTCTGCAGGAAATTTGGTACCTAACCATCAATTTATCGTACAAATTAAATTAAACAAACATTGTTCTTAATAGATAACAAAATAGAACTAAGTTTATTGTCCTTTTATTTTTTTTAAATATTAAATATTTAATATTATTTGTTGTTGCCTGAGCATAGCGAAGTTATGTTTTAATTCGATCGTTTGGTATTTATTTGTCTGTAAATTTGTATGCGTTTTCTGTTTTCGTTTTCGAAAATCTGGTCCATCCACTTTAATATTCCTTATTTTGACTTAGGCTAAATACGATTAGGTTGCTATCTTTGACTATTGTTTAGTAAACATCCAATTAAAATGTGAAATCTTCGTGTTTATTTGGGCTTTGTTATTCGCATTTTTTCAATATTATGGTATCTTTCCTGCTTGAAAATATATATATTTTTAAAATTTTATATAAAGTAAACGGCTTATAATTTAAAAGGTAGGTATTTAGGCACCTGCTTACAAAGCTTGTGATTTCAGAGAAAATTTTGTTTTTGATTTATTGAGTAATAGAAAACTAATGACATACTTTTTGGACACGAGGTCTACTGTTCACATAACATATAATTGAATTACAATAACTAATTAATATAGCTACTACGGTGGTAGTGATAAAATGATTCATTTATTTCTGTGCGTATGGTGTGTAACAATTATTATCTGTGATTTTGAATAAAGTTTTTCTTTCCCATAGGTAAAGATCGACAAGAGATACTGATAAATTACTTTATGCACATTCATCACAAACCATAAGCTGTTGAATCATACCTGGTATGACTCCATAATAATTTAAAACAATGATTTTTGCGAATATTTTAGGTTTCATAAATTAAAATTCTTTAATGAGGTGAGAAAAGTCTCATATACCTTCAGTCTCAGTACCTGCCTACAAAACCCGCCAAGTGCCAAAATAAACCAAATAAAATGCACCGAGCTGACAATGGCGTCATTATTTCTGCCGTATTTCGGTAACTTGAACATTCCCCTTCATTTACAACCCCCTTTATATGCCACCCACTTCTGACACCACTCCCTTCCTCCGCTTCATCTTCCTTCTTCAACGTTGGGCCTTTTTCCACCCCTGGGAAAGTGCGACTAGGGACTGACATAAAATGTCCAGATTGAAACCAACCCTAGATAAGCGACATTGAACTCAAATATTTACTAGGCATTTTTGAAAATATTAAACGGGTTAGAGATTCATTTCTGTCTAGAAAAGGATAAATTGGTGACAGAAGCTAATTACTTCTAAGATCTGTGAATAAACGAGAAAATTTATTTCGATATTGCGACCTTCATTGTAAAGCGGGTAGCTCTTTTGCATGGATTCCGAAGTAATCTGTTCTGAACCTAAATCATATATCTTAATATATGTATACCTACACCAAAGTCCGGTTAGTTACACCATTTATAACTCGAGAATCGCTGGACCGATTTTTATGATCTTTGATTTGTTGGATTTGTCTCAGCCCGAATAGCAGATTAGCTATTAAAACATCGGAAAAATTCACGAAAAAAATAATTATGAAGAAAATTCTTTTCCTCATACATTTTGTATGGAACAAATTCCCATATTTTGAAAGAGCTTCAGAAATATTGTGATAAGTATAATATTGAGTAATGAGTGAATTTAAAAAAAAAATGAAAACGTCACATGTCAATGCGCTGATTGTTTTTCTTTTGTTATTAAACATATAATGCTGTCCCTCTTTCTTACACACTAAATGTCAACAATCGAAAATGGGACAACCGGTGAACATATTTGTGCACCCCTCCAAAGGAAAAATACAATATTTATAATATATCTCCCTCTCACGTATAAAGAAAATGAAACGCAATTTCCATAACTAAGCGAAAAAGTAAGAAAATCAAAAAAAGCCGTACCCAATGCCATCTCTTATACTGACAAAACCAAAACACGGACCGTTACGCATCGATAATTGCTTCATTGTGTAATTTTTAACTTAATAAAAAACTGAATTTAAGTCAGCTAATAAGATAACACAACAGTTATTGATTTTGAGGCGGAACGAAGTTTGCCGGGTTAGCCAGGTATGATATAAAAATATGTAATTGAACATTGCACTTCGTTCTTGAGTGAAAGATATGTATTTCCTGCCTTTGATTTATTGAATTCGTTACTGAATTATTTATCATTTATTACAATAAGGTTATTATTATTATTACTAGCGCAGAGCCGTGAAAAATCGTGTTGTATAATTGGGATTTGTGAGGCTGAAAGTATTTCTAAAATTATTTTCTAGGATCATTGCCCATCAAAAATATTATCATTCGGATAAACACCATTAGTACCTTAACTTTAAATATCACAATTCAGACTTAGATCTGTCACAAATGAAATAAATATTTAAAATATAGAATTATAAGATAGTATTAATTAACAAAAAAAATATTTTAGAACCTAACTTTTCCGGTTTGATAAACAGTTCTAATGTTGCCAATTAAAGTTTATTTAAGTTGAAAATTAAAAATAATTTTCAGGATTACGCATTACGGATTACGGATTTCGCAGAATTACTAAGGAATATTATTTCGTGTCACGCATTCACCGACCAAAGTAAGTTTAATTAATATTATTAGTTTCAATTTTAATTATAATCCTATTAAACATTTTCGATGTTGTAACATCATTATTCTTTACATTGTTCTTGTACGAATCACAAAATTTACCAAACTTTTTTACGGCAATAATTGTCATCATCCAAAAGTTAAAAATTTTATCGGAATCCCACACGCTATTCACTTACAAAAATGTTTACTTTTCCAAATACATGACAAAATTTATTTAAAAAAAAGTTTTTTCCGCCGAATGATTTTTACGAAAATTTTCCGAAAAATCTTGTGGAAATTCCCGGAAGGAAATCCCGGCCCTACAAGTCCTCCATATTTCAGATCATTAGAGCTGGTCAAACCCCCGGAGGCTGTGTGTGTTTGCCGGGGAGAAGCAGGTGCTTCGCGGGACCAGTTTTAAGTAAATCTGCATAATTTATTCAGATCGGGAAAGAGTGTTTTCTCTGGCAGATGGTCGAGACAGAGGGTTCCCGGGAAATCCACTTTTGCATGGATTTTTTTCTCTTAGGCTTTTTCAGCTCACAGGCTTAATACTTAGTCACATACGTTGGTTTTATTACATATCTTTAGTGTTACTTGAATAAGCCATGAAAGAATCACTTTTCAAAGTAGGATTTTGTTCACATATATATTTTTTAAATTTTCTTTATTCAATGCATATTATGGTTACATTATTTGTGGATTTTTCGACTACTACGCTAGGCTGATGCCCGTGTTATGGTGGTTGCTGATTCATAATTAGATTTTTTTATTATTTTTTTTTTTTATGAAATATTATTGGTTACAGATTTTATCTTTTTTTGGCTACCACACTAGGCTAATGCTTGTGTTGTGGTAGTCATACATTTAATATTTTAAATAAGAATTAAATACTATTTTATTGAAACAGATAATTACAATACTCAAAAAAAATTAATAAATACATAAAAGTAAGTGAAAAGTTAAGAAAAAAATCAAATTTTTAAGAAAAAAATAAATAAAAATTAAATTCAAATTCTAAAATTGGCTAAATAAAAGTTCATAATAATTATTATCGAATGTTAACATTACAGTATTTATTCCAATGATCACTATTTTCTGAAAAAAATAATTTATTGTAATAAACAGTCATTATATTATGTATATAGAAATGTCTCATATTTATTGTGTGAGTGAGTACCATCAAAAATTTAATCGTATGCTTTGTCATCGACATCGATTCTATTTGTCGAGTTTCAGCTCTTTCGGATGTTAAGGAGTGGGTTAATTTCCACTTCCAAGATTTGAATTCCTTCACGCAAGAAAACAAAATTGAAATAGATGTACCTACATATTTAAAAATGTGACAAGACGTCATATCCATGTAAATATAGTTCAGATTAAGCCAAACAACAAAAGAGAAACAATAATTTTAAAGATACGTATTTAGATTTTCACGACTAAAAGTATTTTCGTTTTTTTTGGGGGTATTATGCCGTGTTGCGCTTCCTCCTTCTTTAGCCAACGTTTCGGACAGCTATTTTATAGATATTTAATTTACTTGTAACTAAAGCCTGATTATCTTATTGATCTTATAGATATTTAATATATATGTAACAAAAGCACATTATTTCAGGTGAGATTTTGAGTATTATCTACAGAAAACACGATCAATATTAAGTTATTACTCGATTATAATAAAAGTTATAAAGAAAGCCACAGCTTTATAAGATCTGGTTCATAATTTGTTTTATAAAATGGATTAATAATTCAAAAAGTCTTTAATAATACTTGATACACTCCTTCCTTAAAATAAATAAAACCGGCATATTTAAAGAGCTTTGAAATTAATTTCTTGGCTACGAATATTAAAAACTTAAAAGTTTTTTTTCGTTTAACTGAAAATTGATTCTATAATGGTAATATTTATAATCCATGTTTTTTAAAAAATAAATATGTGATGACTATTTGGAGAATTCGTAACCCTTTTACGTAAAGTACTCTATTTGCAGTGCCAGCAATATTAATAATTGTGGTCCTGTGTGTTCTGTGATTATTAAGAAATTTATTTTTTGTATTTTTACTTCGAAATGAGTGCCTGTAATAAAAAATATTGTGCAATTAAAATATTAAAAATATGAAACGTTGTAACAAAATTCTCTTAACAGTGTTCCCATATTGTTAATATTGGATCCGCGTAAAATTATTTTCGTAGGTACTTAGATACCTACAAATACGTTTTTTTTTTTTTTATGTTTTTTAAATACCTACAAATACATTTTTTTTATTTTTTTATGTTTTTAATGAACGGAGTTTAAATTTAGTGTTTATTTTTTAGTATTTTTAATATAGTACCTAGCGTACAAGAGTCTCAATTGCTCCCAACCGTCTAGAACTTTAGAATACGGCATCCAATTTTGGTATTTTGTGAGGCTGGATGTAGTGTGGAGGGGAAGGAAATGGAGAAGAGGAAGGTGGGGAAGTACTTGACTATTCAGATAACGCCACAGTTTTTTCATGATTTCAAGCAATGTTTCAATTCTAAATGGTAGGTAGTCTTTCACCAGCACTTGTAGTATTTCTCACTCTTAAACCTGTCATAAATATACTTTGTAAATGTTTATTCAATTATTTATGAAACAACACAAATTAAGTTTACTTGACCACTCCGGGATTTGAAACTGCGACCTCCGTATTTGAAGTCGAGAGCCTTACCCCTCAACGTAATTAGAAAAATAATGTGCCATTTAAAACCAGCGTTACTAAATCTAAAACCACCTTTAAAATTGGTTGAATTATGAAGTATGAATATATACAGGAAAAAAATTATCATTTGGTGAACAAAGCATAAAATTATTGAATTTAATAAAATGTTTAATATTGAAATACGCGATTCCCAGAACCGAAGAAGTTATAGCCTGAGAAATAGAAGAGCCGACCCCAACAGCCTATCTAGGCGATAGTTGGGACAGTGCAAGGAAAAAGAAGAGTATAGAATAGTCTCTCTAATTGTGGGTATTAATTTCAGCTATAAGTATATAAATAGGTACCATCATTAGTCAACGTTTCGGATCGAGTTACAGGGTCCAGCATCATATTGGACGATGCAGGGCAGATTATGACACTGTACCATTGTCCGAAACATCGACAAAAGAAGGAAGACGCGTAACACGACATAATAACCCAAAAATTAATTTCGATAATACTTTTGGCGGTACATCTGATTGAATTGATTTAAATCGATCAGTCGCAGTTTCGTGGAATGTTAATTTCACAACAGAATACCTGAATGAAATAAAGCGCTAAGTGCCATAAAAAATAAAATTTTAAAGTAAATTTGAAGAAATGCTAGATATGCCATCATCAATACCCTAAACAAAGACGTACCACAAAAATGAATGTCAACTAAAGCTTTGTTACTACAAAAAACTAACCATAATGGAATTTTTCAACGCTGAATTGTAATTTTGAAACAGCGATATTCCATTTATATTAAATATCGAGTTTGTTAAGAGTTTTAAATTAACATAGATTGGTACCACCAACCTGTTAAAGATTATGTTCTCATTATCCTTTCGATAAAAATTCTGGAAAGAAAATATATTTTGTGAAATTATTTTTTAAATTCTGAACAAATATTTGAACAAGCCATAAAAATTATCGAAGGTTACTGTTTCCATCTCTACCGAAAATTTATTTAACAAGATTAAAATAATTTTATCTCTAATAACCCGCTGGGGTCGAAACGGAAAAGTGTTAGGCACTTACTCAGAATTAGAGGTTTGCTGATGAGATGATTCCAAATTTTTCACTTCATTTTGATTGTTGTAATTAATATTTTTCTCAAGGGATTGTTCCTAATTGTTTTTTTTATAAGCAAACAGATCCAGGTATAAAAACATATTGAAAACAATCCACGGCAACGTTTTTTTTATGTGATTACCGCAGCAGAGTCCCAACTGCCTGGAGCCAATGGGACTTCGTCATCCACCATTTGTGGTATGCTGTGAGAGTGAAGGAAGTAGAAAAGAAAAGTGAATGAAGAAGAAAAATATTGTGGAAAGAACTTAGCTAAGTGATTTCGTGTAATGTTTCTATTCTGAATGACAACCGCTATTTAGGGCGATACATAGCTAAAGGTTTGACTTCAAAAAACAATTTGGATCTTAAAAAATATGTCCCGGTTGTCTCTCTTTCATCCGACATAATACGTTTGCTATAACTATTGCTTTATTATTAAACGACAAGAAATAAATTCAAATAGATGTTTTGAACACGTATTTTTCTTGCAAAGATTACAAAGAGTTATCATTTTTTATGTGAATACTGCACAAGAGTCCCTACTGCTCCCGTCTGGAGCCAGTGAGACTATGTCATACCCAATTGGGATATGTTGTGAAGCTGAAGATAGTATCGAGGGGAAGGATGTATGGAGAGGAAAGTGGAGGAGTATCTAGCTTTCCAGATGTGGTCACGTAATAGAAACAATAAAACACCAACAACAACAACAATATTGGACTTTGGATGCAATCTTCAAAGGTGAACTTTCAAAAACGAATAAATGCAAACAGCATTAAACAATATCCTCTGCATGCAACCAGCCTTTCCATGTTACAACTTTTAGATTTATCTCAAAGCGAGGAAAACCTCAGCCGGGTTGAATCACACCTCTGCCATTACAAATCTCTCCCTGAGGTGTATTTTACTTCAACAGAAACGAGATTAATTACAATTATTTTATCTTTTATCGTACCCTTTTCATATTCTAGTATATCTCCTCGTCCATACATACGTTGGTATAAGCTTCAATATTGATGCCGAGATATCATTTGATCCTGTATTCCGTTTCACAGGATCACGAGATTAATCTCGGTAGGATAACAACGGGTAGCAAGTTCTGCTGGGAGTGCTATAGATGTCGGGATAGAATTACGAAATGATACTTAAGTAAATCCTTACTGGGATGAGAAGATTTCAAAAGCAAATAGGCGTAATGCACTAGCAAATAAGACTTTGTTATTTAATTATTTCCACTTTTGTGGATTAACCAGGATTCTTTTTTAATCGTAGGTATTTATTTATGTGAGGAGATTTAATGTAAAAATGGAAAAAACGATAATTAGAAATAAGCTTTGGTGGAAAAAAATAAAAGCCTTCTGTTACAATTTACGAAATCGGATCTGGCAGTAATGCAAAATCAAGTGTTTTTGTTTGAAAATATATTCACTTAGAAATATCATGGATGGTTTAATTATATACTACTATAGTCGAACAGATACCAAATGCACTCCCAAAATTTCACACGGAAATTAACGTACAGTAAAAACTTCGAAAAACTTAAACTTGAAAGGCACTCTACCATTATATTATTAATATATAAGATATAAATATTAATAATATAATGGTAGAGTGCCTTTCGAGTTTGGGTTTATCGAAGTTTTTACTGTAGGTACATTATTAATATATATATATAATGATATTTTTAGTCTTGCTTATAAATAAAGACGCAATTGTGTTTCTCTGTAACGAACAAAAGATGTATTAATACTACGTATTTACAACTCACAATCACATTATTTTATTAAAAAGGTATTCATTTACCTGTAACGAACAAAAGAAACAACATTTAAAGTCCGTATTTCAGGTTTCTTTGAGTATAATATAAGATGGTACTTTAATGAAATACTTCTGTTTAATGTTTTTCTTTATAACTTGTTTGATCGTTACTAAGGTTACTGTAGCTAACATCACATCTGTCAGCAGTGACTTCTAGTGAGCCACCAACTAACTTGTCGGTAATGCAAATTAAAGGAAAGCACTCATAAGCGGTTTTCTTTACATATATGATATAAATATTAATAATATAATGGTAAAAGAGTGCCTTTCGAGTTTGGGTTTTTCGAAGTTTTTACTGTACGTTAATCTTCATGTGAAATTTTGGGAGAGCATTTGTTATCTGTTGGACTTATAGTAGAATACCTCTTGGTCTTTCAAATAATGGAGAATTTTTTTAATAAGCCTTTTTATGAACCCAGAAAAAAGAGTATCGAGCCTTTAAAATCTGCTAAAAAGTGTGCAATCTCCTACTCTTTTTCGGTTACGGTTTCATTTTATAATTTTTAAAATAAGTTTCTTTCAAAAATGATCGTAAACATTTCAATATTTTGTGCCTAAACTTTGCAAAATAAAATAAAAAACTAGCTCTTTTGCAATGTGTTTATCTTGAATTAATTAAAACAGGCGGCTGGTGTTAATGGGAATTTAAACCTTATGGCGATCTAAATAAATAGTTTTATTGTTAGGGGCCTGTTTCCGAATTTTACACGACGTGGTGCATCGCCTTAGTATTTAAGATCGATTGTAACCAAGACTACTACTACTACTACCTACTCGCAAGTCGGTATCTATTGATTCAATGTCAAAAATGCATCTGAAGTAATGGATGATTTAATTGGCCAAGAAAAATTATTATCCGCATTAGGATAGTGTTTCTTATCTATCTTGGTACGAGAGCACAACAGAATGGAGTTTTCAGGAAAACACTTCTTCTTCTTCTTTAACACAATTTATTAAATGCAATAAAAATAAAATTATTACAAAAGGGTCTATTTACCCTTTGATCGGTTGATCTTCACGATCACACCACACTGACAAATATCGAAGTCAGTTTTTCCAAACTCAACTGAAGGACATTTCATGTACCTTCCAGTTCAACCGTCACAACAATACTTAATCTATCTTCCAAATGTCACCATATTTAAAGAAAAACATACACATACAAATAATTAATATGGTACATTAAATGTGAGAACAGAATATTTCAGCGGTTCCCACAACTGAATTTTAAAATCTAGCAATAAAACAATTGCTCAAAAGCCACCGAAAAGGGCCGACAGTAAACACTTTCCCTTGGGGCTGCCATAAATAGTTATAGGTGCTATTTGAGGGTCCTATTTGAAATGTGCAAATACCTACTTAAAAATAAAACAATTTAAATAATGAACACTTTCTTCCAAATCTTTGCAAAGCAATGCATTTATATGATACCAGCCAGAATACATATTATTTCTCAAGGTTGGGACCTTACTTGAAGAAACCGTGGGATAATATTTTATTTGCATATTTGAAAAAGAGAAACTACGCGAAACTAAAATAACATGAATATTACGAATAATTATTTTACTTAAGACTAAATAGAAAAAATCGCATTCTGGAACTAACAGATAGTTTGGAAATTAATAGACAACCAAATACTGTATCGCATCTGTCTCCAAAGAAATTTTAAAACAAGGAGTGCTGAAACCTGGTGTGACGAGCGTTGGGAGACAGAAGGTGAAGGAGTGTTGATAAGCGTAGCTGGAAGATTCGGCGGTGTGGATGATAAATGATAACAAACATTGCAGGATGTACAAAAATGCTAACGTCTAAAATAGTTATAGGTCTTTAAATATTCTATCATCTTGGAAAATTGTTCTAATTCGCTAGAAATAAACCTCGATATGCAAGAAAGGCCACTGTGTTATTATTATTTGGTAGTCAGAACAATTATTTAGTACTACGCATTATGGTGTGGTTTGCATCGAAATCGTGGTGAAAGATTACTGTTTTTCTTTACTGAAGTATTTAAAACAAACATTGCTCCTTAAAATGTATTCACTCGATACAAACTTCCATAACTACTAATAAGGTGGTCTGACATAATCAGCAAAATTTCACAACACTGATTTAGAAATTTTGCTGATTATGTGACTACATTGTTTGGAATATTGATGTAGTTTTCACATGGTGATCTTCGTTGTAATCTATCAAGATTCTAAACGTATTCGTACGCTATAACATGTTATAACGCTTCGTCAAACTTTAGTGATATAAGTTCGTCTCGATGCATATAATGTTCTGGTATTAACATGGAGATAGAATGCATCATGCTATCTAATAACGAAAGCAGAATATTAGTAAACGGTATCCATTACTGAACGGTCTAAGAATTAAACTGAGATAATGCTCGGTGACGCCATCGAAAACCGCGCAACATCGGTCAGTGATAGTTTCATTATTTGTTTGTTTTAAGGACGCTGTTGCTCCGTGTTTGTTTTAATGTCGGAATTTAATTAATTTCGAATAAATACTTTTTGATTTTTTGGCGTATTTTAGTAATAAATTTATATCGAATCTGTTAGACTCATGTGACAAGCAACAATGACACTGGTCCCCGCGCTTGTTTGTGGCAGTAAACCAAAAAATTCTTTAAAAAAATCACAGGGACAGGATTGGTGGTATCGAGACCTCTGTATGAATTTGGCACTTATTTCTCTCTGTTTGCCCTTTCGAGGATACTTTGGGGTAATGTTTACTTTCTCCAGTAATATATGAGGCTATGTCAATAACAGAGGTACTTTTGCGTGGTCATGAAATAACAACTGTGTTTTGTGGATATAAACCTCATTGCAATATTTAATAACCGAAGAAGATATATAATATAAACAAATCTAAATGAAAATACAAAACATATAAATACTAAGAAAATAAAAAGTTACCGTTTCAACTTTTATTTTTACTTTTTGTATATTTTATCCCTTTCATATGTTTTCATTTACAGTTGTAGACATTAGCTTATTCAATAATAAACATGTAGCCGAGCAACGAACAACCTTAAAAATATTATTCAAATTCGATTTTACAGACTGGTATCACAGAGCACCGCTTCCCGGTCTAGTGCATGACGATGCAAAACCATTCTGGTTTCAACGTTCGTTCCGTCCTACTGACTTTTCTTTAGGCGAGATAATTATTAAATCTGTGCCAACTTATTGTAATGCAAAGTTTCTTGTTAATATATTTGACATCGCGTAAATCAAGAGTTATTATTGAAAATTCCACTTCACGCGCAATTAGTTTGCAGACATGGTAAAGGGCTGTAAACTGCCAAACCCTCTGGATAAAATATCTAAACATAATTCCCCTTACCAAACTATGTTTTGTTTTTAACGATTGTTGATGTAATAAGTCACTCAAATAATGCGTACGCGTTGTCTCCTGTAAATACTAGAGTTATTCAGTTCTCTGAAATCCCATTTTAATTTTCTGAAATTGCTTCAGCCTTACCAGTCAGTCTGATTAGTTTAACCTCTAACTGACAAAGTAGATTTTAAATTAAGTTTATTATTGTGGTGAGAAGAGCGTTTCTTGAACACCTCTGTAGAAGAACCTGTACTGAAGAATTCAAATAATGTCTACACTAAACATCATACGTAGTAATGTACGTACGGTGTACATACTGACAATTTGTTTCTGCTCTCACTAAACTAATGGTGTGATTAGTTTTGAATCAAGGTAGACTGATGTATTGAAAGCTTCGACTGTGACATAGCAGCATGCAATCTTCCTCCAACGTTCCTTGGGTATTAAGAACACACTGCATCCGAAGCGAACCATAAACATTGGCAGAATTAATCCCATAAAGCAAGACGCCTGCAGTGTGTTCCCAAGCATAATCTTTGATTACCGACGTAATGTTATTTGCTTGCAGTTAGAATCACGCCACATACCCAAAGGGAGAATTAGCTTTGATGTATCTTCCGATGTTTGAGTATGCGGTATTCTAAAGCTTTGTACTTAATACAGAGAACGTTAATGCACTGCTGTATTAATTTTTTTTTTATTAGTAACATTCACACAGTTCTGTATTCAAGTTCTTCAAATGTTTATATTCCAACTGCGTTTCCAAATAATCCATTGGATAAATCAGTTTTAGGTAAATATGTTCCCAGTGGTAATGTTCCCCGTCAAAATGCTCCCAGTAAAAATGTCTGCGGTCCCAATGTTCTTATGTTCCGTGCCAAAATATTCCCTCTTTTACATTATCTCCACATAGGAGGCCCTGAAAAAAAAAATTCCCCATGAATCTGTACCTCCACTGTAGCGCAAGGCAATGTTCTAAAAGAGTCCTGCTGGAGAGGTCAAAACGTCTCCCTCAATCAGTCTTTCCCGTTCCGGCCTACCAGACGCTACAGCTAGTAATTTTGAGTATCTAGTTTGACTTTATTATTTTAGTTTGTTTTTGGGACAATATATATTATCATTATATGAAAAAATTGTTAAAAAATATATATTGCGCGATCCAACGTGAAACAGTCGTTTTTAATACTTACAGCAATCTATAGGTACATGCAAAAATTTAGGTACCGTATGTTTTGGGTTCGAAAATCTCAAAAAGTAATCGATGAATTGACTCAAAAATTTTACAGAACTTTTCATTTTAGCAGAAGAGTGGTTATGTACATAATTGTAAGCTCTGATGTTATGACATTTGAATAAAAAATTACTACAGACAAAAATCGCTTAAGTAAAAAAGTTGTTAAAGTAAACCCTGAATTTATCACAAAACTAAAGTTAATAAAAACATACAATTTTGCCGGATACATTCGGATGCATTTTTAAAATTCTCTATGAAATCAAAATTTAAAATAAAAATACGTTTTGAATAATGGTTACTCCAATATTTTTTGTCACACTAAAACACAAGTTAAATAGTTATGATAATCACCTGATTTCCTAGATTTCATCATAAAGATTCAGAAAAACGCAGTTGTTGTAGTTGAATTATCACGATGACGTGCACACGTCCATCCGAGGAAAAATCTAAATTTTACTGACATAAAATTACTCGTTCGCGTTTCGAGGTAGTGAGTATTTACGATGGTGACATACGTCGCAAGTAGCTAAATGTTTTTTATTATTCTAAAAAGATTGGACATTTAGGTACCCAATTAAATTCAAATATAATCCAGAAAGAAATCTAGGATTTTATAATAAAGTTAAGCTAGACCAGTAAAGTTAATCTAGATTAGTATACCTCAAATTGTTGACTGTGAGAAGTCGCCATTGAGAGACGTCGTGATAATTGTAACTGGGGACATTTTTCTGGGAATATTTCCTATTAGAAGAAACATTGTCACCAATTAAATCACCACTATGTATTGTTAAAGATCACGTGATAAATCGTGTGAATTAGGGTTAAATCGATGTAATACCAGGTGATTATTTGTCTAAAAACGCGCAGTCGCTTTCTTAGAACTTCGAGGCACATTTAAATGATTAAATTATTTTGGTATCTACCTTCTCTTTGTGAATTAAATTATATTTGTTAAGTTTTACCTAATTATAATTTCACTTGTTAACGAGCGGAAAATGAAACACAAATTTCCGTTAGGTGAGTATGCAAAGAACATTGTACGATAACTATCTCGCAATTTAATTCTCTGGTATGTTTTACTAATAGATTGGTTGAGTTTTAACTCTCTAGTAGGGTGATGTTTTTTTATCATCTTTCATTATGTTAAATAAAACAATAACTTTGTAAACACCACTTTTAATTTATATACTTTATGCCGACCGGGTTTCATACAATATACATATTCGTTTACATTCGTTGTATGAATGTAAACGAGGCACGGAATGTGTGCCAAGACCGAGTTGTTTGGCGGTCCGTCCTCTCTGCCTACCCCTGCGGGGAAATGCGTGATGGTTAGTTTTTTTTTTTTGGGTTTCATACAATACTCTACTAACATTAAATTATATGTGTGTTATAGATAATATATGATTTAACAAAATGGACTGGACTCCTCAAGTGAAAAAGGAAGAAGGCGTAAGAGTAGATGGAGAATTATGAAGAGAGCAGGAGTGTTTTTTGTCAATTGGGAACAATCTTAGTATTGGACTTTTATTTAAATTTATTTAGTTATTAATTACCTCACTATTAGTGTTTTTGGCTTTCCTTAGTTCTTGTGCCTCTAAGTTATCCAACCTGATACCTATCGTGTTTTTATGAATTTGGGTGACGCCTGAGTTTTTATCAAATTTATGGTATGTTTCAATCAAGTGGTTTGCAAATTCCTTCTTGCTTCTTCCTCCTTCACTTGAGGAGTCCAGCCCATTTTGTTAAATCATATATTATTTATTTATTTGTAAGAAACAAACAGCTTTTACATAATTACAGTGATAATATACAATACAAAGTGAACTGAAGTCAAGCCAAAGAAGTTTCTTATGCTAAAGTTAATTGGCAAAGAAGTCTTAATATCTTAAAATTAATTTTGGGTTATAAGAAGGGGAGGGGGAGACCAATATAGGAAAAGGATAGGAGATTCTCCCGATACATTTTATACTCTCATATTATTAATCGGTCGTACGCGTTATTTATGTAATTACTAAAAATGTCAATGCTGTGAAATTTTGTCTTATATTGTGCACATACACGAGGAATTAGGGATTTTTTTCTAATATTTGTTCTACACGAGATTATCTATATATAATATATATTTTATCGATATTTTATCGATATTATCTATAAAACACATGTAACTTAATGTTAGTAGATTATTATACTGCCCTGAAGAAGCTACGCTTGTAGCGAAACCCGTTCGGCATAAAGTATATAAAATAAAAGTGGTGTTTACAAAGTTATTGTATCGATATTATCTATAACACACATGTAACTTAATGTTAGTAGATTATTATACTGTCCTGAAGAAGCTACGCTTGTAGCAAAACCCGTTCGGCATAAAGTATACAAAATAAATGTGGTGTTTACAAAGTTATTGTTATATTTTTAATTCTAATGTCACATCACAAAGTAAATGCTTCATATGAACAAATATTATTTTTTTGTTTCTATATCATAATGTAATATTACTTTTAAAATAACTGCCGTATTATTGACTTCAAAATTATTGCCTATAGCTCTAATTTTCAATGGGGAAAATCATACCTTAGCTATCGATTAAAACCCTGAAAAGTTGCTTCAATCGTTCGAAGATTCGCGATATTTTCGTGTGTGGTACATTTTGGCATTAAAACTTTACACTGGGTTTAAGGTTGCCAAGAAAACGTTTTCTTTTCCTTAGTGACTTTCCGGCTTCAAATTTGAAGCCAATTTTAACAAAAAATAATGGAAGAGGATATGTCACGTTCATTTGGAGAAAAATATTATTTGGATTGCAAAATCACATATTTGAAATGCCTCGATGGTATAATTTGAAATGTACTTTCATTTATCTATTTATTTGTATATTTTATGACCTACATAGCATAGCAACCTTCATTCAGGTTGCGTGTTCAATTCACGCGTAATTTAGGAGTAAGCCACAAGCCAAAAACGTGAGTATTCTTCGTTTGACATATATCGCCACGAATATTGGTAATAGGCATAAAAATCAGTCAGCAAATGGTATAAAAGTCATGATTTCAAGCATATGAGTAAAAGTGGTTTTTATTTATGTTGTGAATACTTTTATGAGATAGAATAAAGTTAGTCACAGATAATTTTAGCCATAAAATTGTATTATTTTTAAGTTGTTTTTTTTTATATTCGTTCACACATTTCTAATGAAAAAATACATGTTTAAGTAGTTTAAGCCTATATTGTTTTAAAAAGTAATTAGGTAACAATTTCATTTTAACTCATTGGAAACAGTAAAAAAAGCTTCAATTTAACGATATCTACTGAAGGATGTTGAAACAACATACACCACAATTTAACCGATTCGTAGTAAAGAGTAATCTGAAATAGTGATTTGCCAATAAGCTTCACGTTAAATATATATTATTATGTAAGCGTCAGATATTATAAATTTAGGTGTAAATATGCACTCCCTTGCGGGATGAATATTTGAATTTATAAGATTGAAATTTGATTTCGAGAGTAGCTGCTTGTAAGAAGCGGGTGGTGTTATGAATAAAATTCCAACTTACCCCTAATATTCAGAAGATGATTTATTATACAAAACTCAGTGAAATGAAATAATTATGCGTGATATTTGACTAGATAACATAGGAGCGAAACGAAGAGGGATGTCTAGGTCAACCGAGGAAAGAAAGTACAATGATCTGTGATCGTGGGCTGGGAGATTGTCTGCCTGTTGAAGATGTCGCTAGTATATAAGTTAGGCAAAGCTGCTAGTTTGTGGCATAGTTTATTATCATGCTTCCTTGTTTTATTTCCTTACGTATCTACCTATGGCATGGAAACCTGAGTTCAAGGTTTCTGTGGTTAAAATTTTGCTTGATGATATAGAAGATATGGAAAACGTAGGAGGGGAAGACGCTACACCCTACGACTAACGTGACTGTCTGGAATTTCAAGAGGTTTCCACGATGATAGTCAGCCTCTTAAAACGAGGAAACAAAAGTAGCACAGCCGTTCACGCATTTGACTGGAAGGATAGCGGTTCGATACAATTTTGTCATTTTACATAACTACGGGCTTAACCAGATCACCGACACTGGTTTCTGTTTCACAGATACTGGTTTCTGTTTTTTTTTCTCTTTCTTTATATTATTTTCAAATAAATTCACCCTTATCCTACCATATATAATGTTTATTTCTTTAAGTTTTTATTTTTTATCTAAACATTGTGTCTCTGTATCACACACTAAATCGTATAAAAACCCATCAGCGCGTTGAAAATTATTTAATAAAGATATAATGAACTACTATAATTTTATTTTTGTGTTATTAATGAAGCTAAAGTTTTTTGGGTATTTGATGATTCAGGGAATTGGATATGTCATTAAAAAAATTATGAAGGTTTTAGTATTTTTCACACATCTTCCTCCCCGTGACTTCAAATTGTTCTCGAATAGCTCCGTCCAGGTTTTTTTTTAGGGTCATGAGATGAACTGATGTTTATTTCTAAGCTTTATAAACCGTGCGTAATCGAACGTGATTATTATCACAGCGTCTGCGTGGTTCAATTTCAGAACCCAGTTTTTAGTGCATGTTAACGCACGCCGTACGCGTTGCGCAACAAATAACATCTGTATACGTGGAATTTCAAACAAAACAACCGTTTGTAATTCGGTTTTGAATTCAAGAATTCGTAAAAAGATGCCGCCCTTTACGTCAGCAGCTCACATGTGGACTTTTCTTCCCTACAAGGTATAAGTACTACGGATTAATAGAATTTAAGTATCTTTCCGGATAAGGAGAGATTACGTATACATATGGCGTCATTGCCTGTCAAACCGCCCACAAGGCCTAGCAGCAAAAACCTGCGGAGCTGGTTTTTGTAACTGCTAGTAGGCAGTATTGCTGTTTTATATTGTTTCTGATTGATGAATAAATAAAATAATAAAATTATCAAGCGGTATCTTCTACACTTGAATGGTGCAAGTTTGAAGCAAATCAATTTTTGAAAACTTGTCCCCTGCTTGCGGCAATCTTCGGAGTAATAATATCGAATGCTGGCAACGTTGCAGAAGTGGATTTTTTACTCGCATTAGGGGGTGACTCGATGCTCCTTGGCTTACATTTCCATTTTTATTGGAAGATTTATAAATTCAACGTGTTTAAATGGAATTTTATCAAGAAGCCGGTGAATTTTAAAAACCTGCACTGTTGATAAAGTTATTTTTTGTCAATCATCTAAATTCTTAGTTATAATAATAGGTGTTTAATAAGGATTCAATTCAAGCATATAATTAAGGATTCGTAAGTTTAAGGCAAAAATTTAAGGTACGTAAATAATAATAATAAAGGTCATCTTTTTATAGCGCCATTTAGTGGTAGAAATCACCTCAAAAATGTTTCACATTTTTTCGAATTTTGCTCCTTCTAACAATATGTGTTTTTAATTTACATTAAATAAGATTAAGATTTTACCTTTTTTTTCTTTATATTTAAAAATTTTCTTCTTTACAACTCAATTTTATATATTTTTCCTAGAAAACTAAGACTTTATATATAATATTTTATATATAATTTAAAAATTTTAAATCGTAGAAATAGGTTAAAAATTATTATAATACCAACGCACATGCTTTGTTTCACTGTTATTTTTTTATATTTCCTTGATTTTTTTGTATTTTTATTTTACACTACCCTGTATTTTATAACTTCCGAGTTATTTTTTTAACAGGGTTACTGGAGTGATATATTTGATGCACCCGTGTTGAAGACCCATTGCAATCTGTTCAAATGTACCTAAATTAGGTAGACCAGCATACAAACTATTGCGTAGCAATCAAATAATATATATCTTACTCGTAATCTTCAATAAAAAAATTATGTCTGTAAACTAAAACATTTTTGTGCATTCTCTTCATGCAATAATTACACAATAATAACAATATATTTAATTCCCATGGTCATTTTTTTATAAATCAATAGGTACTAAATAACAGCGCCCTTGAGGTGATTTTTCACAAAAACGGCGCTATATAAATCGTCCAAATATTATTATTATTATTTTAACAAAACCAAGTTGCTCAAGATCCAAGATTCTCATTATCTTTGAAGTCA
Source organism: Limnephilus lunatus (assembly GCA_917563855.2). NCBI lineage: Eukaryota > Metazoa > Arthropoda > Insecta > Trichoptera > Limnephilidae > Limnephilus > Limnephilus lunatus. Next base: position 58,766,792 of record OU830599.1, read on the forward strand.
AAAGTGCCAAATCGTTGGTATTGCAAAATCTCGAATAAATATTTATTAAAGACTTGAACAGTGCTAGATTGGATTACGAAAAAGTAGAATAATTCGTGAATTATTTAGATCATCATTTGATCAGGAAACCTTCAAACTCAGAAATAGAGCAACATGATACCAAAACTTTCGAAGTGGTTTAGAAAGGAGGTCAATTTTTCCCGACTACCAAATATACATAATACACTCTCCGCTGTAATCTTAAACAGTTCACCGCTTAGAAAAATTCAATTCCTCTGAATATCTCTTCGTACCAACATAAATAGAAAAACAAAAACCTGATCTTCCGGCGTGAACTGAATTACACTTTGAAAGGCATAAAAATAGGATTCTTGACCTAAATGGGTTAAAAACATTTTTTGATTTGATTTTAGCTGTTTTTTTACAGGAATTAGATATCAAAATGTTAATAAAATACCTGATTGGTGTAGATATAAAAACTAACAAAATTTCTAGAAGCATTTTGGTCAAAACGGTTCAAATTCTACGCTATATTTACGATATTTATTATTTTTAAACGACTTCCAAAAGGAGGAGGTTATCAATTCGACGGTATTTTTTTTTTAATGTTTGTTACCTCGGAACTTTTGATTTGGTGAACCGATATTTTATTAGAAAGCTGGTGCTTCCCGTGTAGTCCCATTTTAATTTGGTCCTGTTTTGACAATGGGATCCATGAGAAAATCACATTTGACTTAAATTTGCAATAAGTATGTGCGCGACAAATGGACGAATAACTCAATATTACGCCCGTCACTAAACATCAAAAAATAAATAAAAATTTTAACAAAACAAAAAACGACTTCAAAAATGCACAAAAAAGTAAAAAAATAATTTCGTACGATTGTTATTTTTGGAGTCGGTGTCAGCCAAGATCTCCACAACTCACCTTTAACTACGTTAATCGTACGAAATTATTTTTTTTACTTTTTAGTTCATTTTTGAAGTCGTTTTTTGTTTTGTTAAAATTTTTGTTTATGTACGATTATGTATTGTATTGAATCTATACAACAAAGTATGTCCGTATAACGTAAATTCTAAATCGACAAAAACTCAATCCTCTTTAGTATGAAATGCTTTTGGAATTCTGCCAAAATCGCTCCAATACACAATCAGATGATTAGAAATTCTAGTTAAAATCGTGTCAATTACCATCGGCCCACTGAACAAATAAGTCCAAGAAAACTAATACAGCTAATTTAAACCTTTCGAATCTTAAATTTGTCTGTTTTTTAAAGAATTTCTCTATATTTCTCTATACTTCAGAAGGTCACACGAAGTAAGGTCAATTTTATCACCCGTCAGGTGATATTAATAAAATAATTTAAGACATCAAAATTCTTTCTTGAACAGATAATCGATTTCATTTGCCTGTCTGGGTCGAGTCGAGTGTAAATTGGTAAAATATGGTTTCTATCAAATCGACAAGGACCAAATTTCTAGGGATTTTCTGTTCAGTGCCATCATTTGAATCCAACAAAAAGATTCCCGAGCTTATCTTAATTAAAACGAACTTAACCATAACTTATCCCGACATTGCAATCAATCACAAAGTTTAATGGGCTTATCAAAATTGAACGAATTAGAGCACTTGTGAAAAGTTTTGATTTTGAAGTGCTGCTGGTACAGTGGCGCGATGGAAAATTTACGAACCCCCGGGCGTACTCGTTAACTGGTTTCAACCAAATGAATAAAATAATATGCAGCAATTTCTGCTACGCACAAAACTGCCCTGGGCCAGTGGAACAATTACGATATCCACATTTTCGGGAAATGGGTGAAGTAAATAGAGAGGACAAGTAATAGAGGAAGCCGAAGATTGATCAGAAAGATTTTTAAATCTGGTCACTGAAAATAGCCACCTTTTCCAATTATCGGTATTTCAATAAGAAGACAGATAATATCTTCCATCTTCAACCGGTGAATAAATAGTCTTATTCTGGTACCGTATCCTATTGGAAGTTGGCTTTTGTCAGGGCTTTCTTCGCCCTGCAAGCTGCAGCCAGAAAAAAAACCTTCGCAGATCTGCACTCGTGCCGGTTATGAAGTAGGGTGTGTCAATTATTTCAACTTTTGAATTCAGAAACGACTGATCTCAAACGTTGCGTCTCACAAAGAAAATGAGAACTGCATTTATTTTTTTGTTTTTAAATGAGTATTAATCTCGCTATGAAGCATTGAAAATTAGAAAAAAACCTAAAACACATATTTTTAAATGGTGGTTATACATTTTTTTTACAAATGGTGGTTATACATTTTTTTTACAATAATTTACCTTTTAACGTTTGTTTGGTATTAAAAACTACGTAAAACTGACAGTTTTATATTTTTAACAAACACATCGCACATGTTTAAAAAAAATGCGTTCTTTGTACTGTAGTTATTGAATAAAAATAAAGTTTGTATTTATAAACCTTTGTTTTATTATTTCCCAAATCACGAAATCTATTTTTTTCAAAACTCCAAACATAGTGAACACCAACTTCGTTTATGTTTACGTTTTCGAATAGCTACAGATCATACGAAACTTTTGAGATCCCAGGCATTTAAAAATAGGGCAAGTTTTTTTTCCTTCTATGGAGAGCGACACACGTGTCGTGCAATGGCTTTTTCCGTTATGTTTGTGCACACATACCAAATTAATTTTAAATACATTTGCGATGATAACATGAAATCTTAGTACATAAAAATGAATGTTTCTTTCAATTTTTTTATAAGAATAACTTTTTGTTTATTCCTGCGTTCGTAAACCATTCATTCGATTGCTATGATACTTGTGATGAATCGCAGTGGATACGAAAATATAGTAGCTTCCACCTTACGAATGAATAAATAATAATTCAGAATTATAACGAAATCAACACACTAGCGACATCTAGCTGATTAAGTTTGATTGGGCCATGGAGACTGCAGAGATCTATAATTATTAAATTAATGTCAAGTTTTGATAAATAGAACACAGAGGGATCCAATTATAAACACTTAAGATTGATCTACCAATCAGAGAAGGGGGAGGTTACCTTTTTCAAGACAAAGAGATGGACTTTGGACTGGACCATTAGTCTGAGATTTATGGGGTAAAAATCATCATCAACCCGAGAGATCAATACGCTTTAAGATAAACACAATCCCACGTTCGGTGCATTTGGTACAATGACCCTAATTGTAAAGGTAAATATTGAGTACAACAGAGGAATCGACAACCGCAGTTAACGAACAAATAAATCCATATTATGTTGAAAAAATGATGCAATAAAATAGCAAGGAAATATAATGAACGGAAGATTAAAGAAAAGACCTGGAAAACGTGGGAAAAGCTACTGTAGGGATACTCAATTGCATAACGAGAACGTGAAGAACAAAAGGAGGCCAGATTCAGAGGAAAACGTACGTTTGATATTTAAAAGAAAGAAAACGATGGAAATTAGGAATGTCACTTTTAAATGAAGCAATACGGTCAGGGAAAACGATTTGAAAAGAAAATCTAATAAAAAAAAAACGGACATTTAAACGGAAGTATTTATTGAACAATATAAGATTTCGACTTAATTTTGCGTTTTCAGACGAGTTTAAATAGATATCGTTATATATTTGAAATAGGATGGTTATTCTAGTTATATTACGTTAGATTAATTCAAAGGAAGGGATCGTTTTTACGTCATTTGCTATGAGAAAATACTATAGACGATAGAACAAATTGCTGAGGCAATTGATGTAAAAAAAGGTTGTCGACCCCACATGTATATTGTTGATATAAACAAGGAATATTCGAACATGCCTTTTGTTTATTTAAGGCCCATTATCCATTAAAAAGGGTCATAAAAATTAACATTGCTCTTACCTAGTATTTAGATTATAGAATTTCCGTAAAATTTAATTATAAACACATTAAAATGGATTTATCGCCAAGTATGTAGAAATCGTAATGTATACACACGTCAGGGCTTGCAGTTTATGGGATTTTGAACAAGAGAGAGATGGAAAATTGGGCGGAATTTGATCGAAGTAGTTAACTTGATAGATATCCCAGGATAGGAATAGTTAGTGGGCCGGAAAACACCATAAATAATATATCAAAAAGGGAAAAAAGGGTTTTAGCGGGAGATGGAATCACGGCAAAAAGGCAAACGTCAAATTTCAATAAAGGGATCATTGGGTTAGGGGTGGGGGGGAGAGAACGGAAAACCGACATAACCGGAAAACTCAGATAAGGAAATGGGAAAAACTCAAAACGTTATAAGTAGAGTAGATACGGAACCAGTTTATGATTCCTTATTAACAACGAAGGGAAAATCATTTAAGAATAGTTGTTAAAACGCCGTTACTTGAAGGTAAATTAGGTGGGAAAATGGAAAAGTTGAATATGACACATAAATAATGGAAATACGGTTCTGAGACATAAGTAGAGACAATACAGCTTAAAATTGAATTGATTCATATAGGAAACATGAAAATGTGGGGAGATTTAGGGAAATGAAAATTGGAAAATGCGTAATGAAGATTTCGACATGAGTTTGTTCGTGTTCTGGTAACGATAAACCAAATTGAGAATTACATACAGTTTATTGAAGACGTACCTATTATATATTGAGAGAAAAAAGGACACGAAAATCATGATATTTTAGTTAAATTTGTAAGACCTGAAGACAAAGGAACGACGGGGCAAAATTTGACATAATGGTAGGTTCGACACTGGAACAATTTACGTAAGAGACGGAAGATTTCTAAAATCGAGGGGGCCGGACTTAACACGTTGATACGAATATAACAGAATTGATATATGAAATCTCGAGTTGTTAGAGTTTGAATTAGAAAATCAATGAACGCGTAATTAAGATGTTCTAATCCTGGAGGTACATATAAAACCTAGGACTTAGAAGAATCGGGATCAGTTTTCGGTGTTAGTTGTCGTGAAGGAGTCGTCGGGGACCAATCGTCGGGTTAAAACGTGGAAGTTACGTGACGTAGCGTCTAAAACGGTTATTAGTTGAAAATTTCTTAAGTGTTGTAAAATTTTGAGACTTAGAAAAATTCGGAGTGGGAATTCTGGGACTTATAAAAATTACGGTCGTGATTAAATCTGTGGAGTGTTGAAAATTAAATAAAGTGTTTTATATAGTTTTACAATAAATTCAACTTGTCATTAAAATAAAAAGTTTATATAGTGTAGCGAATTTAAAAAGAAACAACAGTGTTTAAAGAATTTTATAACAGCAGTGAATAATAATATATTTATTTATAAATTCAACTTGTCATTAAAATAAAAAGTTTATATAGTGTAGCGAATTTAAAAAGAAACAACAGTGTTTAAAGAATTTTATAACAGCAGTGAATAATAATATATTTATTTATAAGTTCAACTTGTCATTAAAATAAAAAGTTTATATAGTGTAGCGAATTTAAAGAAAATCAACAGTGTTTAAAGAATTTTATAACAGCAGTGAATAATAATATATTTATTTATAAATTCAACTTGTCATTAAAATAAAAGGTTTATATAGTGTAGCGAATTTAAAGAAAATCAACAGTGTTTAAAGAATTTTATAACAGCAGTGAATAATAATATATTTATTTATAAATTCAACTTGTCATTAAAATAAAAGGTTTATATAGTGTAGCGAATTTAAAAAGAAACAACAGTGTTTAAAGAATTTTATAACAGCATTGAATAATAATATATCTATTTATAAATTCAACTTATCATTAAAATAAAAAAAGGGGTCCTTCGACAACTGGCAAGGTTGATTAAAACGTCGCGCATGTTGTGAGAATTACCCTGGTAATTAATTAATAGAATCTAGAATCAGTTTTTATACTTAAAAATTTCAGTGGTAAAATAGAGTCTACAATCAGTTTATACTTTGATAAAAATAAAGGAGTGAAGTGCCCGGATAGGGTTAATCGTGCAATTTAACGGAGTGTATGATCTTATAATAAATCTAAAATCAGTGTTTGCAATAATTTCCGATTCAATAAAATCTAATAATTAATTAATTAATTACAAATTCAATGCGGGAGGAGTTTAATATAGTGTGTTTGAATTGCTTTAAATTTGTTCTATGAAGGTTAAAATAGAGTTATTTAGTCCGAGGTTATATAAAGAAAATTACAGTCTAATAAGTTTCATTAAATAAAAAATTTACGTTTAGGTCGAAAGTTGGAAATTTTATTACGAGATATTAATTATCGTTAGGTGACAACGCAATAATAATAATTGATCCGAAATCTGGAAAATACTTAACATAATTAGATAGGATCGTTCTTCTTCAATAATAACGGCAGATATTAAAGGAAAACGTGAGGATTTTTACATCAGAGATCTATTCAAAGGAGAAAGGAAGGAGATGAGTAGTTACACAGGTAGTATGGATGCTCTAATAAGTTTCTCGCCGATGATAGTAACCCGGTGGAGCTGAAATTAAGACATTAGAGCTTGGTGAGTCCTTACAATATTTAAGCTTTTACAGGTTCCTGTGGATATCCTGACACTGATGGACGTAACGCCAAGAAAGGGTAAATAAATAACTAACCAATTTATTAGCATTCGCATGTCACACCTCCCATACAGAATGAAATGTTGCTAAACAAATACTTAACACATAATTAGATAGAAACGCATCACTAAATCAATTTTGGTATCTTAGCGTATTTGTAAGATAAATACCTATCGTTTCTTTTCACTAGCACGATTAGGGTATGGTTATATGACCTTCGATAGTGTACCAAGATTTCGATTTGAGTTCAAGGCCATCCATTGACCCAGTCACCTAGATTCATTAACGAATAAACAAAACAAAACTTAACGTCAGGGACAAGTTTATCAATTATAGCTTGAGATGAAATCTGCGGTCAATATGTGAAGGCGACATTGACGTTAAATTCACTCAATTCTAAACGACTTGATTTTACTAGAGCGATCGCCAATAGGTAGCATTGATTCAGCATGCAAAAATTTCGCAAAGTAAAGTACTGCGACTAGCTTCAAACTCTAAGAGAGCACATCACAATTATTCAGGAGGTCATTGATTCAATGTCGACTTGATTTATCTCATTTTTAAATCTTTCTTATAGGAAGTAGGTATCCAAGAACCCATAAATACCCATTATCCTAAATACCTAACACACGAGGGGCTAGTGACCTCATTTAAACAACACTGGTGTTCAAATACTCATACAGTCCTGAATCCTAACTTGTCTTCGAACGTAAACTTCAAGGCTTCTGTATGTAGGTATGAGCCATCTGGAAATGTAAGTGTCAACCTTTCTCGAACGGACGGCTTTGATCTTGTGGCGGTATTGTCGAGGTGGGCATGCGGGGAAGAGGAAGGACGTATGCGGACAGTACGCTGACGCGGCATTAAAGCCACAGGTTATTTGCATACCGTGAGTCTTGTCGAACCTGAAAGCAAACATAAGGTTCACGAGGTGAGTTTTATGTCAGCTAGTCAGAGGTGGAATGTAACGCTGGGTCGGTTACGTGGGAGGAAGGATCTGCCCGTCACAAGCTTACGCCACATTTAACGGATAGAGGCATGATAAGGGAAGACATGAAATACCCCTTCTAGACTCAGTAGAGTTAAATTCAATCCGGCGGAGATGGAAGTCGGAGTGAGGCAGAAAAACGGCATGAAGACTTGGTATTCCCCCATCTGGCGTGAAGAGTCCCTTTCGTAACAAGAGACGCTCGTCGAAGAGAGTAAAACTCGGACTTAAGGATAAGCTTAGCAAACGTACTTGGGAGAATCCGGTTTGGAATTGTTGTTCATCGGTTTTCACTTGGTTAGCGGAGGTGCCGACTTTTTAAGCAAACATATTATCCCCTCCCCATATCCCTCCATTCCTGCTCTTTCAACAATTTTGCGAATACTAACCAATAGCACTAACTATGACTACAAACACATTATGTTAGGAGAAGTTGCAGACAAGGACTTCAATTGAGAAAACTGGACCTTCGAGTTCGATCATCCTAAGGTAAGGTTTGCTTTCTTGAAATGTTTAATTTATTAACTGTTGTTTATGTTATCGATGTATCAGCGGTGATAGGAAGAATTAAATAAACACACTAAATTCCTATGGAAATCAAATAGACACAAGGTTTAGGGCGGGGGTAGTTTATCAAACTCGGTTAAATATTCTAAAATAATAATAAATAAATTGATCGGAAAATTCTCACCCTTTCTCTAAAAGAATCTATGGGTTACCACACGTAATACATTATCTTCTCTACATATGTGTGCATATTAAGTATGCAAACAGATGTAAAATCTAAAACAAAAAATTTACACAACGCAGATTATAGAAATAATGTGAACAAAAATCTTAAATCTTGATTACTGTGAGAAAATCGCGGGGATTTAAGAAGATAGGGTAGGTTTAGCTAGATTATAAGGTATAGGGGTTTAGAAATCACGAGCCTGAGGTAGAAATAAACCGAAAGGAGGGTTGAGTCAGGCCATCATACCTAGTGGTGTGATCAGTAGGACATAAGGGTAGAATTATGAACGTGGCTACGAGACAGGAGCTACGAGATTTAAACTACGAGGTAGAAGCTTAGAAAAGTAAATCAGCTAGGTAGGGTTCATCACAATTGGAGTCGAAAGCCAGTAGTGGCACCCCATTACAACTGTTGCTGCGTGACCAGGAGAGTAAAGGTTACAAGTTGAGAGAATTCTGAGATATTATAAAAATAAAATAGAATGAACAAATAAATGAAATTATAATTAATTGGAAAAAAAAAGTGAATATTTTAAACGAAAAGTGAAAAACGTGCCATTAAAACAACTTCAGATTACATAAAACAAGTGGAATAAAAAATTCGCATCATTAAATTATACAGTAGAAATATAACAATAAATCAAAAAAATATTTTAAACGAAAAGTGAAAAACGTGCCATTAAAACAACTTCAGATTACATATAACAAGTGGAATAAAAAATTCGCATCATTAAATTATACAGTAGAAATATAACAATAAATCAAAAAAATAATTTAAACGAAAAGTGAAAAACGTGCCATTAAAACATCTTCATTAAACGTGAAACAAGTGAAAAAAAAAAACGTACCATTAAATAAAACAGTCGGAAAAAAAAAAAATAATAACTCAAAAACCAAATATTTTAAAACGAAAAGTGAAAAACGTGCCTTATACCAGATAAAAATCATAAATCACATAACGCCTAGGAATGTTGACCCAGATTTAGAAGGGTGGTGCGTATTGGGAAAAAAAAAAAAAGCCGTTATATAAATAAAAGCGCATTCCTTCGGTGATCAATAAAATTATCATTCAAATTGGTTCATTGACTGAAGCCCGAATGTAAACAAGCGATTGAATAGACACCGTCGCGAGGGTATGTTTGTGTTGCCACAAACATAAGTGGTCTTACTGATAAATATGTTCGTAACAGAATAGATAAATCTTTGTTATGTTCGCATTGGAACATCTCGAGATATTACTTTAAATAATAAAGAGATACTTAGATAGTTAATCAAATGACGTTGTTTATGTTAATAGTGGTCGAGGGTATTATTGGTTCCTTCGAGTTGAAGGATTTTATAAATAAATACTTCTTTTGACACGGCGACATAAAAATAAATAAAATCAACATAACATACAAAGCAAAGGACGGATAAAAATAAAATAAAATATTACACATAAAACATAAAAGTGAGCTTTTCAAATCGTTGCATTCAAACATTTAACAGGGGTGGATTGGACCTTTAGATACACCATTACATAGATGTCAGCTGAATAAATTAGAAATTTAGCTTTACTGGGGGTTGGCATATTTCTCGGGTGACCGGGTTATTTCCGATTTGCAATAAAGAGCAAATAAGCGGAGTGGTTTAAAACGCATACGAATTTAGGAGGGGGAGGGGCTTGTTTAAAACGGGGTTTAGGTACATTATACAATTGTGTATACGTGCAAATAAATAAATAAACAAACAAAGCCGGTGTGGGAAAAAAAAAAAAAAATGAGATAGTAAACGTTATGGAGTGCATTCGGATGAGTAAACATACAACATAGATCAAATAAACCTCAGATAAAAGATAAATAAGAACAGCATATGAAGAGATTACATAAAAGTTGATCCCATTCAAAAAAAAAAAAAGGGGTGTGTATGTGTGCATATATGTGTAATACGTGTATGTTCATATGCGCATTGTTGCCATTAAAACGTTCCTGCGAGAAAAATTCGTGTGGAATTCTAGAATCGCGAAAAAAAAAAAAAATATATATATATGAATAAGGAAAATCAAAGGTTGGAAACCGTCTCGATGAAGAAGAGGGAGTAAGGGTCATAGGGGGGAAGGTATAGGGGTAAGAATCTTAGGGGGGTAGGACAAAGAGTAGGGACAGCAACTGACGTAAGTTAGCCGACTTAAATAGGCCATTGGGTAGACAAGAGTAAATTGAAAAATGGTTTCAGCTCAGAGGAACACCGAACAGGATTCTACGATATGAAATAGTGAAAGGTAGGGGCGCGCAACCAGTTAGAATTTCGAAAAAAAAAAAATGCAAATAAGAATAAAGAAGACTTAAAGAAAATTGTAGAAAATTAGATTGCCTATGTTTAGTTTTAATTCCATCAACTAACACTAGGAGGCGTGGTTACCGCTGGAATTATAACTATAGGGGGGCTGTGATGAATCGCAGTGGATACGAAAATATAGTAGCTTCCACCTTACGAATGAATAAATAATAATTCAGAATTATAACGAAATCAACACACTAGCGACATCTAGCTGATTAAGTTTGATTGGGCCATGGAGACTGCAGAGATCTATAATTATTAAATTAATGTCAAGTTTTGATAAATAGAACACAGAGGGATCCAATTATAAACACTTAAGATTGATCTACCAATCAGAGAAGGGGGAGGTTACCTTTTTCAAGACAAAGAGATGGACTTTGGACTGGACCATTAGTCTGAGATTTATGGGGTAAAAATCATCATCAACCCGAGAGATCAATACGCTTTAAGATAAACACAATCCCACGTTCGGTGCATTTGGTACAATGACCCTAATTGTAAAGGTAAATATTGAGTACAACAGAGGAATCGACAACCGCAGTTAACGAACAAATAAATCCATATTATGTTGAAAAAATGATGCAATAAAATAGCAAGGAAATATAATGAACGGAAGATTTTTTTTTTTTTTTTTTTTTTTTTTTTTTTTTTTTTTTATTGACAAATTTTTTGATACAGATATTTACAGGTACATACATAATAACATAAATGAAGAGTAACAAAAAAATCCCACAAAGGCGAAGCCTGTGCGTGGGCATTATAAAAAGTGTATATTAAACAGTGAAGGTTAAAATAAAAAAATTAAAAATATAGTACATATGTGTTGGTATTGATTTTAGAGGAATTTCTGTGAACTTTTATTAAAATTACATGTGAACTTTTATTAAAATTTCTATTTATTAAAATTTATTTCTTTTATTAAAATTTTATTAGAATTTCTGTGAACTTTTATTAAAATTACATTTTTTTTTTTTTTTTTATGAATTCTTATATATAGATATATAAATATATATTTTATATTTTTTTAAATCCAATGAATCAGAAGGACATGACATATTTTATTTATTTCAAATATAGATAGTTGAAATTATAAGAAAAATTTATTCACTTCCATATTTTTTACCCAACTTTTAATATTTTTTTTACATAAGTTAAAGTTTTGGCATGTGTTAATAGAATTGGGTATGGAATTGAACAATTTAGGGGCAATAAAGTTAATGTGCCTTTGGGCCAGCCTGGTTTTGTAATGAGGCACTGTGTACATGCAAGTGGTGAGTCTTTGACTAGAGCGATTTGGGTTTTTAGCGAAATAATTAGGATGGGTAAGTATAAATTTAAGACATTGGAAACAGTAGATACGCCTTAGTTCCATAATTTCAGTTTCCTGAAATAATTGATTAGTAGGATATGTTTTCGTCTTCTGGTACATTATTTTAACGATGGACTTCTGGGCAGTTTCTAGAGGTTTCACATGGTTATTGTATGTTCCTCCCCAGGCGATTATTCCATAGGTAATGGATGAAAGCACCAATGCATCATAAACGAGTTTCATGGTTCTTATATTGACAATATTGCTCATCCGTTTGAATATGTAATTTAGGTATCTCAGTTTATTGACTGTTTTCTCTATATGGTAAGTCCATTTAAGTTGGGAGTCTATAGTTACACCTAAGTACTTGATATATTTTCCTATTTTCATATCTTCGCAGTGTGTGCATGTAGCAGGGTTACAATTAATATTATGGAACTTCAAGTTAAGATTATTTTTAGGGGATGACTTTAGGGAATTATAGAAGGGAATACAAATAGTTTTATCAAAATTTAGACTGAGAAGATTTCTATCTAGCCAATCTTTGACAGTTGCAATGCATTTGTTTGCCTTGATCGTTGTTTCTTCCCACGTTATACCTTGTACTGTTATTGCAGTGTCATCTGCAAAGGAGAAAATTTTACCGGGTATTGCAATATTGCATAGGTCATTGATGTAGATTAGAAAGAGTAGTGGCCCTAAGACAGTTCCTTGAGGAATACCATGTTTTACTAAATCACAAGTGCTTAAGCTTAACCCTATTTTTGTGCGTTGTTGGCGATTTAATATATAGCTTTTTAATAGCATAAGACTTTTGTTTTTAATACCAATGTTTGAAATTTTTTTTAATAGAATTCTGTGGTTGACAGTGTCAAAAGCTTTCTTTAAGTCTAAGAAAATGGTAAGTGTTTTGGTGTTAGAGTCTAGATTAGAGTATATGTTTTTAGTTAAGCTAAAGACAGCGTCGTCGGTGGACAGGTTACTTCTAAACCCGTATTGATTAGCTGAGAGGATCGAATTACAGTCTAGAAAGTTCATAATTTGTCGTTTTAAACACTTTTCAAAGATCTTGGATAGTTGTGAAGTTAAGGTTATTGGTCTATAGTTGTCTGTTTTACATTGCGATCCGGATTTGTGTAATGGGATAATGTGAGCGAGTTTAAAATGATTTGGGTAAATACCGAGTCTGATGCAGTTGTTGAAAATGTGGTGTAATGGAATGATTATATGTTCTTTAATTGATTTAATTGTTGTGTTGCTTAAGTTATCCGGGCCATTAGCAGACTTCTCTTTAAGGTTGTCAATTTGTTTAGAAATTTCAAGTTCTGTTATTTCTTTGAATGTACATAGCTTAGGGGTGAGGTCATTAGACTCTGAAAGGTCGGGAGGAATTTGATTTGTGTGAATAGTAAGACTGGGATTATTTTCTATGAGAGTTGAGGCGATGTTTGTAAAGAAGTTGTTGAAATTATTTGCAATGCTCTCAGCGTGTTCGATAGTTGTGTTGTTGCCAGTAATGATTTTTTGAGGAATTTTGTTAACCTTTTGGTTTCTATTTGAAATTTCATTTATGACATGCCATGTTTTTTTTGAGTCGTTTTGAGCATTGAGTAGTTGTGTGGAGTAATATTCTTGTTTTCGTTTTTTTATTATTGTGTTTAAATAGTTTCTAAATAAAATGTATTCATTCCGTTTGGTGTGGTTCTGTGTTTCGTGGTTGGATGTGCAATGTTTTTCATGATTTTTATAGATTTTAAAAAGTTTGTTTCTATGTTGTATAGAGATTATTAGTCCGCGCGTAATCCATGGTTTTATGTGTTTGTGCTTACTTTTTGGTGATGCTATTTGTTCTTGACTTTTAAAAATGTAATCATGAAGTAGTTCGTAAAAGGTATTCAAAGCTGAATCAGGATTATCATTGGATAGTACCGCGATCCACGATTCTTCGGTCAGTAAGTTATTTAAAGTAGAATAGTTGATTTTAGTGATTATTTTGTTATAGTTATTTGGGTTACCACAGGCGGGCGAATTTGGAATATGATGGCCGTAGAAGGTGGGATAGTGGTCAGTTATGTCAATTTTTAGTGTAGCGGATTTATGTTGGTAATTTTTATTTGATTTTAAAAATATGTGATCAAGACATGTATCATTAGGATGGTTAGGTCTGGTGGTGTTGTTTATGTAGGATAGATATCCTGTGGAATACAAAACATCTAGATATTCGTTCGCGATCGGATTTAGTACGGCGTTTTGTATATTTATATTAATGTCACCCATAAAAAATGAAAAATCAAAATGGTTTGAGTTAAAGTTGTTAATAAAAGTTTTAATTTCGTTTGCAAATGGATTTGCGGATAAAGAAGGAGAGCGGTATGCTGTCAAAATAGAATATTTTTTTCCTTTTGAGGTGAAGGTTGCATGAACAGCATTTGAATATTTGAAGTTTGGGTTGTCAAGGATAATGTTTGATATAGAGTGTTTATTGTAAAATATGGTAATGCCATCATGAGAGGTATGTCTAGCTGGAATTGAAAAAGAAATAAAGTTTGGTAAGCTGAACGGGATACATTCGCGCATTTGCGTTTCAGTGAGTGCTATAAAATCAATTTGGAAAGATAACGAATTTAAAAGGATACAGAATTCGTCGAAATGTTTTCGGATGCTTCGGATATTCATGTTTAATACATTGAAGGATGTATCAATAAATAGTCTGTTTACATCTTCAATATTTTCAAATTCATGAGTTTCAGGAATGCTGTAATCTTCAGATGGGGCCATTTTGATTGTGTCCGGGTGGTTTTCTTTGAAGTTCCAAGGGAGACTATGCTATTGAAGAGGTAAGTCGCTTGCATCTCTGACATATATTATTGGCGAGTCCTTGTTTCTGCGGAGAAGGACGTTCCCGTTCTTCGTCCACGCGTATTGGTATCCCATGGATTTTGTCGATCTTGCTAGCCATAGGAGTTGCTTGCTTTGTGGGGTCAGTTTTTCGTTAATATAGATTGGGTTTACTGAAGAGGAGTGGTTGATATCTTTGGCGGAGAAAAATCCCGCTTTCTTTTTTTGTAAAAGAATCCTGTCTTTTAATTCTTTTGTTGCCATTTTTATAGAAATAGTTTTCTTTAGGGAGTTGTTATAAACGTTAATTATAGAATTATTATTTAGTAACTCCTCGCACCCTATTTTTTTGAAGATACATTCTACAGGTACTTTCGGATTTTCTTCCTTTTTAGTTTCTATTCCATTGATTTCGAGCGATGTTTCGAGGCAGTTTTGCAGAGATTGGTTTACGGCGTATTTTAAATTTTTGTTTTCTTTTTCAATTTCTTTAATTTTTTTGTGGAATTTATTTCTCTCCACCTCATAATCGTCGATTTTTAGTGAAAGAAAGTCAATTGTCTTGGTGAGTTCGCACAACTGGTTCTTGATGTTTTTTACATCTTTCAGTTCAGATGAGAATTTTTTTTCTATAATTTCTAACATTTCTTTCTTCATGTTGTCGATGTTTTTTTGGTTTTCAATATTTTGGTTTGCAATTTGAGATATTATATCTTTTTTAATTACTTCCATTTTTTTTTCTAGAAACTGGATAATTTTATCTTCACTTTCGAGAGTAGTTGTCTTGCCTCTGGTGGTGGTCATTGTAAATTATTGCTAATAAATTTGATGGTTTGATATTTTAAATCAAATTTCACAATATAACACTTTACAGTAGTGTTAAAATTAGTATTTTCTTTACTTTTTGTTTTTTTGTTTACACCTCTCTTATCGACAGATGGCGCTTAATAGTGTTATTATTGTTAGCTTTGAGTGTGTGCTAAGAGATGTCACTGTAGAGCAATTTTTTTAAAAGAGTTGTTGAAATTTTATTTATTTGGAAATTAAAATAATTGTTCGTTTTAATTGCAGTAATTTCACAATTTTTTATGGTTACTCCTAGGAGATTTAATTTTATAAAGTTTGTATTACTCTTATGACAGTTTACATACGATTCGTTTAGTGTGTTGTTTTTAATGTTTTGACACTTAACCTCACAATAAAATGTCACTGTGATTACGGTGTGATAATGCACAATATTAGGATTATTATAGTTTTAGCACTGTGGGTACTTTATTTAGACGACGTATAGTGTTTAATTGAAGATTTTGAGTCGAGTTTCACAGATATCACAGTTTGCACATAGTTTTCAAGATTTTTGTCTGAGCAAAATTTGTACTTGTTCACTGTTTGACGGTTAGTTGATTTTTTTGATTAAAGAAAAGACCTGGAAAACGTGGGAAAAGCTACTGTAGGGATACTCAATTGCATAACGAGAACGTGAAGAACAAAAGGAGGCCAGATTCAGAGGAAAACGTACGTTTGATATTTAAAAGAAAGAAAAACGATGGAAATTAGGAATGTCACTTTTAAATGAAGCAATACGGTCAGGGAAAACGATTTGAAAAGAAAATCTAATAAAAAAAAACGGACATTTAAACGGAAGTATTTATTGAACAATATAAGATTTCGACTTAATTTTGCGTTTTCAGACGAGTTTAAATAGATATCGTTATATATTTGAAATAGGATGGTTATTCTAGTTATATTACGTTAGATTAATTCAAAGGAAGGGATCGTTTTTACGTCATTTGCTATGAGAAAATACTATAGACGATAGAACAAATTGCTGAGGCAATTGATGTAAAAAAAGGTTGTCGACCCCACATGTATATTGTTGATATAAACAAGGAATATTCGAACATGCCTTTTGTTTATTTAAGGCCCATTATCCATTAAAAAGGGTCATAAAAATTAACATTGCTCTTACCTAGTATTTAGATTATAGAATTTCCGTAAAATTTAATTATAAACACATTAAAATGGATTTATCGCCAAGTATGTAGAAATCGTAATGTATACACACGTCAGGGCTTGCAGTTTATGGGATTTTGAACAAGAGAGAGATGGAAAATTGGGCGGAATTTGATCGAAGTAGTTAACTTGATAGATATCCCAGGATAGGAATAGTTAGTGGGCCGGAAAACACCATAAATAATATATCAAAAAGGGAAAAAAGGGTTTTAGCGGGAGATGGAATCACGGCAAAAAGGCAAACGTCAAATTTCAATAAAGGGATCATTGGGTTAGGGGTGGGGGGAGAGAACGGAAAACCGACATAACCGGAAAACTCAGATAAGGAAATGGGAAAAACTCAAAACGTTATAAGTAGAGTAGATACGGAACCAGTTTATGATTCCTTATTAACAACGAAGGGAAAATCATTTAAGAATAGTTGTTAAAACGCCGTTACTTGAAGGTAAATTAGGTGGGAAAATGGAAAAGTTGAATATGACACATAAATAATGGAAATACGGTTCTGAGACATAAGTAGAGACAATACAGCTTAAAATTGAATTGATTCATATAGGAAACATGAAAATGTGGGGAGATTTAGGGAAATGAAAATTGGAAAATGCGTAATGAAGATTTCGACATGAGTTTGTTCGTGTTCTGGTAACGATAAACCAAATTGAGAATTACATACAGTTTATTGAAGACGTACCTATTATATATTGAGAGAAAAAAGGACACGAAAATCATGATATTTTAGTTAAATTTGTAAGACCTGAAGACAAAGGAACGACGGGGCAAAATTTGACATAATGGTAGGTTCGACACTGGAACAATTTACGTAAGAGACGGAAGATTTCTAAAATCGAGGGGGCCGGACTTAACACGTTGATACGAATATAACAGAATTGATATATGAAATCTCGAGTTGTTAGAGTTTGAATTAGAAAATCAATGAACGCGTAATTAAGATGTTCTAATCCTGGAGGTACATATAAAACCTAGGACTTAGAAGAATCGGGATCAGTTTTCGGTGTTAGTTGTCGTGAAGGAGTCGTCGGGGACCAATCGTCGGGTTAAAACGTGGAAGTTACGTGACGTAGCGTCTAAAACGGTTATTAGTTGAAAATTTCTTAAGTGTTGTAAAATTTTGAGACTTAGAAAAATTCGGAGTGGGAATTCTGGGACTTATAAAAATTACGGTCGTGATTAAATCTGTGGAGTGTTGAAAATTAAATAAAGTGTTTTATATAGTTTTACAATAAATTCAACTTGTCATTAAAATAAAAAGTTTATATAGTGTAGCGAATTTAAAAAGAAACAACAGTGTTTAAAGAATTTTATAACAGCAGTGAATAATAATATATTTATTTATAAATTCAACTTGTCATTAAAATAAAAAGTTTATATAGTGTAGCGAATTTAAAAAGAAACAACAGTGTTTAAAGAATTTTATAACAGCAGTGAATAATAATATATTTATTTATAAGTTCAACTTGTCATTAAAATAAAAAGTTTATATAGTGTAGCGAATTTAAAGAAAATCAACAGTGTTTAAAGAATTTTATAACAGCAGTGAATAATAATATATTTATTTATAAATTCAACTTGTCATTAAAATAAAAGGTTTATATAGTGTAGCGAATTTAAAGAAAATCAACAGTGTTTAAAGAATTTTATAACAGCAGTGAATAATAATATATTTATTTATAAATTCAACTTGTCATTAAAATAAAAGGTTTATATAGTGTAGCGAATTTAAAAAGAAACAACAGTGTTTAAAGAATTTTATAACAGCATTGAATAATAATATATCTATTTATAAATTCAACTTATCATTAAAATAAAAAAAGGGGTCCTTCGACAACTGGCAAGGTTGATTAAAACGTCGCGCATGTTGTGAGAATTACCCTGGTAATTAATTAATAGAATCTAGAATCAGTTTTTATACTTAAAAATTTCAGTGGTAAAATAGAGTCTACAATCAGTTTATACTTTGATAAAAATAAAGGAGTGAAGTGCCCGGATAGGGTTAATCGTGCAATTTAACGGAGTGTATGATCTTATAATAAATCTAAAATCAGTGTTTGCAATAATTTCCGATTCAATAAAATCTAATAATTAATTAATTAATTACAAATTCAATGCGGGAGGAGTTTAATATAGTGTGTTTGAATTGCTTTAAATTTGTTCTATGAAGGTTAAAATAGAGTTATTTAGTCCGAGGTTATATAAAGAAAATTACAGTCTAATAAGTTTCATTAAATAAAAAATTTACGTTTAGGTCGAAAGTTGGAAATTTTATTACGAGATATTAATTATCGTTAGGTGACAACGCAATAATAATAATTGATCCGAAATCTGGAAAATACTTAACATAATTAGATAGGATCGTTCTTCTTCAATAATAACGGCAGATATTAAAGGAAAACGTGAGGATTTTTACATCAGAGATCTATTCAAAGGAGAAAGGAAGGAGATGAGTAGTTACACAGGTAGTATGGATGCTCTAATAAGTTTCTCGCCGATGATAGTAACCCGGTGGAGCTGAAATTAAGACATTAGAGCTTGGTGAGTCCTTACAATATTTAAGCTTTTACAGGTTCCTGTGGATATCCTGACACTGATGGACGTAACGCCAAGAAAGGGTAAATAAATAACTAACCAATTTATTAGCATTCGCATGTCACACCTCCCATACAGAATGAAATGTTGCTAAACAAATACTTAACACATAATTAGATAGAAACGCATCACTAAATCAATTTTGGTATCTTAGCGTATTTGTAAGATAAATACCTATCGTTTCTTTTCACTAGCACGATTAGGGTATGGTTATATGACCTTCGATAGTGTACCAAGATTTCGATTTGAGTTCAAGGCCATCCATTGACCCAGTCACCTAGATTCATTAACGAATAAACAAAACAAAACTTAACGTCAGGGACAAGTTTATCAATTATAGCTTGAGATGAAATCTGCGGTCAATATGTGAAGGCGACATTGACGTTAAATTCACTCAATTCTAAACGACTTGATTTTACTAGAGCGATCGCCAATAGGTAGCATTGATTCAGCATGCAAAAATTTCGCAAAGTAAAGTACTGCGACTAGCTTCAAACTCTAAGAGAGCACATCACAATTATTCAGGAGGTCATTGATTCAATGTCGACTTGATTTATCTCATTTTTAAATCTTTCTTATAGGAAGTAGGTATCCAAGAACCCATAAATACCCATTATCCTAAATACCTAACACACGAGGGGCTAGTGACCTCATTTAAACAACACTGGTGTTCAAATACTCATACAGTCCTGAATCCTAACTTGTCTTCGAACGTAAACTTCAAGGCTTCTGTATGTAGGTATGAGCCATCTGGAAATGTAAGTGTCAACCTTTCTCGAACGGACGGCTTTGATCTTGTGGCGGTATTGTCGAGGTGGGCATGCGGGGAAGAGGAAGGACGTATGCGGACAGTACGCTGACGCGGCATTAAAGCCACAGGTTATTTGCATACCGTGAGTCTTGTCGAACCTGAAAGCAAACATAAGGTTCACGAGGTGAGTTTTATGTCAGCTAGTCAGAGGTGGAATGTAACGCTGGGTCGGTTACGTGGGAGGAAGGATCTGCCCGTCACAAGCTTACGCCACATTTAACGGATAGAGGCATGATAAGGGAAGACATGAAATACCCCTTCTAGACTCAGTAGAGTTAAATTCAATCCGGCGGAGATGGAAGTCGGAGTGAGGCAGAAAAACGGCATGAAGACTTGGTATTCCCCCATCTGGCGTGAAGAGTCCCTTTCGTAACAAGAGACGCTCGTCGAAGAGAGTAAAACTCGGACTTAAGGATAAGCTTAGCAAACGTACTTGGGAGAATCCGGTTTGGAATTGTTGTTCATCGGTTTTCACTTGGTTAGCGGAGGTGCCGACTTTTTAAGCAAACATATTATCCCCTCCCCATATCCCTCCATTCCTGCTCTTTCAACAATTTTGCGAATACTAACCAATAGCACTAACTATGACTACAAACACATTATGTTAGGAGAAGTTGCAGACAAGGACTTCAATTGAGAAAACTGGACCTTCGAGTTCGATCATCCTAAGGTAAGGTTTGCTTTCTTGAAATGTTTAATTTATTAACTGTTGTTTATGTTATCGATGTATCAGCGGTGATAGGAAGAATTAAATAAACACACTAAATTCCTATGGAAATCAAATAGACACAAGGTTTAGGGCGGGGGTAGTTTATCAAACTCGGTTAAATATTCTAAAATAATAATAAATAAATTGATCGGAAAATTCTCACCCTTTCTCTAAAAGAATCTATGGGTTACCACACGTAATACATTATCTTCTCTACATATGTGTGCATATTAAGTATGCAAACAGATGTAAAATCTAAAACAAAAAATTTACACAACGCAGATTATAGAAATAATGTGAACAAAAATCTTAAATCTTGATTACTGTGAGAAAATCGCAGGGATTTAAGAAGATAGGGTAGGTTTAGCTAGATTATAAGGTATAGGGGTTTAGAAATCACGAGCCTGAGGTAGAAATAAACCGAAAGGAGGGTTGAGTCAGGCCATCATACCTAGTGGTGTGATCAGTAGGACATAAGGGTAGAATTATGAACGTGGCTACGAGACAGGAGCTACGAGATTTAAACTACGAGGTAGAAGCTTAGAAAAGTAAATCAGCTAGGTAGGGTTCATCACAATTGGAGTCGAAAGCCAGTAGTGGCACCCCATTACATACTTAATTTGCTAAAATAATATGTGAATTTCATATAGTTTTGGGGAGCAGGGAGGGAAGGAGGGAGAGGGGAAGGGAACGAATGAGAGGGGAATTCGCAGGAGCGGGACGAGGGAGGGGGAAGGCAGGAAGGATGGAAGAGGTACGAAACGCAGGGAGGAGGGGGGTTCGCGGGACTGTGAACGCGGGAGGGTAGAAGGCGGAGAAGGTGGAAGGGGAACGCGGGAGGAAAAGGGAACGTATGAGAGGAACAGGGACGGCAACGAGATCGAATGGAAAAGGACACGCTTGGAGAAACAATTTCTTTCTGTATGTGGCATTGCAACGCATGCCGGGTACTCGCTAGTTGTTACAAAAAAAAGGTTTTTATTTAATTATTTCATGTGATGGGATTTTCCACCGTGACCTCTCTGTAACATACATATTCATGAAATGATCGGAGAGAAAATGTCGCCACCCAAATAGGGTTGACAGTTAATAATTAACGAGGGCTGTTCAATGTGTTCAATTCCTGCCACTGACTACATACGATTTGGAGGGAATCACAAATGCGCTTCAAGCATATTTATGTCTTTAAGGTATTCTTCACCTTTGCTATGCATTGGTTTCGTGCATGTGGGGTGTTTCCGTTCTATGATTAGTTTTAAAATTGGGTTTCTACGTTAAGGCAAACTGTTAAAAAATATATTTAAATTATTTCATGTCGTTTTTAGAAATTGATAGAATTTATTGAAGTTAATTTAGGTCATTTATTTATTTAAATATTATTTTATTTGTCCAAATGAATGTCGATTGTAATTCTATAGATATTTTAGACGTAAATTAGTAAATGTTTCATCGTTTTCATTGAAATCAAACATTAAACTAATATTCAACACTTTATTATTTGACATTTTAGCGAAAATTAATACATAATATTTTTGTAAATTAACTACAAATATTTAACATTGAAGAAGAAGATAACACTAATAAATCTAAACTAACATATGAAAGAGAACAAGACATAGAAAAATGGAAAAAGATAATGGTCGCAACTGGATTGTTTTCAACGAATAAGGTAATTAGTTGCCTATGATATGGAAAAATCAGTGGAAGATAATATTATTAATTCAAAAATTTTATAATATCCGATGTTTGATGGAAGGTGGCAATGGCTGAATTGATAAAAGCGCACGTCCCGGTTAGGCGAGAGTTACTGGGTTCGTGTCCCAGTTGCGACCATTATCTTTGTCTATTTTTCTGGGTCTTGTTCTCTTTCATATTTTCGTTCAGATTATTATTGTTATCTTCTTATTCAATGATATATATCATTAATGGGAACAACCTTCAAAAGTTATAAAAAACAATTCGTTCTTATAAAAACAAATAACTTTTTTTACATAGGTAACTTTATTTGTTATGCGTTCAACTCGTTACTTCTTCAGGAATAACTTTTTACTTTAGTTAAAAATTTATTTCATACAGGTTCTAAGGCATCGCATAAATAAATAATACCGCCCAATATGAAAGCCATTTCGAAGAACTTTTCTTAGTAAAAATTATATTTATATTGGTTTAATGTCGAAGAGAGTTATCCTTATATTTGTGAATATTTATACAAATTTCTTTGTCCGTTTAAAAACAAGCAAAAGCCCGAGTGGCTCTAGCAATCTGACATCGATAAGATTTTATCAACAATATTGGTTATTAGCAGAGGTTCGTTAAAATTACCACATGTCGTCAACGACAAATGACATTTCACATTGAATCGGCTTAATTCTGTTAAACTTATCCACGTGTTGACAAACATGAAGATACAAACATTTCAAATTAACAAAAAATATCTACACAATAGATAAAATGTATTAGTGTATAAATTGATAGAAGAATAAGTGCGGCAAGCAGTGTATTGTGTCCTCTCTAAAGTCCAGTAATAAGAAAATCCGAACACAGCATCAAGACAAAGATGGCAGTGTTTAAAACGGTATACCGCCCGACGCTCACTTACGGCCACCAGACATGGATGCTAAATGAACAAACACGCTCTAGAGTCCAAGCTGCCGAAATGAGGTACTTGAGAGGAGTGGCAGGGGTTACGAAATGGGATCATATAAGAAACTCGACATTGAACCACTGCTACTCTTCACAGAAAAATCGCTACTGAGGTAGCTTGGGCATGTGCTAAGAATGTCTGATGACCGAATTCCGAGGAAGATACTGAGTGCGATTCCAGAGGGTAGACGTCCAGTGGGCCGCCCCAGACACAGTTGGGTGAGGCAACTCCAGAAACTGAGTGAGGAGAGGATGGGTCTATCATGGACGGAGGCCGAACAATCAGCACAAGACAGGGATGTATGAAGGAGCCTTGTCGATACATTGGGTCCCCGAACCGAATAGGACAAGGGGAAGAAGATAATGATGATGAAGTATTAGTGTATACATGTAAAACATTGTAGGGCGATTTGTTTCCAACCATCTTTAAATTTAGTATGGACGTGCTAGTTTAATCGATCACCAACGTCGGCAGATAAGACTAACTTTGTTGTATCGGTTCGGCTTAGATGTACCCCAGTTGTACAGCTACGAAGCTGCCCATATTTTCGTTACCCCACTTGTAAATAATACCAAAGCATCTGATTTCATAAAACCGCACAAACTAATTATAAAGTTCCCTGGAATATACTCACGTAAATGAACTATTCCCCGGCCTCTGGAAACAAAACTGAGTTAAGAACCTGTCTGTGGGCATATTACCTGAAGACAATCGTATTGACAGGTACAACAAAATTTTTACAAAGCGTCATTTCTCTCAAACACATAAAATATCAATATATATGTACAGGGAGTCACGTGACTTACTTTAACCAGTGATTTCTGACATTTTTTGGAGTAAAAAAATTGTTTTTTTTTCTCCCACGTCTTTTTTGATGTTTTTTTTTCAAACACCATAAATCGATAGGTATTGGACAGTCGATGGCGAGGTGAGGGTTTGGTCGGTTAGTTAAATTCGATCTATCCTTTCAGTTTATTTAGTTACCGTGAACTGCTACAACTTTTCATTTCATTCCTTCTTTTGCCTGAAACAATTATGTGCCCGCATCTATTAACTCTGTGATGGTGCAAATATTTTAATAACTAGGTATTGTGTCATTTTCACAGTTAAAACATTTCTGTAAAATTTTGTAGATAACTTCATCTCCAAGTTTTCAAAGTTACAGCTTGTTGAGACGAATTACGTGAGTCTCCAAACTTTTACATGTAAGTCAAGAAGTATTACAGTTCTTTATTTGTATCATGCTTTTTCTCATGTATAGTCCTTCTGCTTGTGTTTTATATTTGAACCTTCATTTATATTAGTTGTCTCGAGTTATTAATAAATGCAATATTGTTGGCATGATCTGTGGCAGTGCCCATCACATCTTTGCCTAGGGGTAGGGTTGTCAATTTTTCAGAAAATTTAATTTTAAAAAAAAAATCATTTATGAATTAATAACATTATGTGCTTTCGTAACAATAATATATATTTTTTTTAATTAAAAAAAATATTATTCTGCAGTCAAATTAAATTTGTTTCAAATGGGTTTTTTTATTGAAGTGAAATTAATGTTTCTTAAAATTTTTCACGGATAGTATAAGAATTATACTATTGAAATGCTTGAAATATCTGTTGAACTTGATGATATTTTTATTGTTTTTTTTCATGTAAGTTCCTGCCAATATCCCTCTCAGCATTTACACTTTTTCTTTTTTTTACTACGCATTTATTTTCATACATCTTTATTATATTGTTTTTTTCATGTAAGTGCTTGACGTTTTATATATTTTCGTAGTATAGTAGACTAGCTGATCTCCGGCATGAGTTTCAAAGCCATTCAAATAAATAAATTGATCCTCCCTTCATGTCCATTCCCGTGCGTCCCCGTTCCCTTCCATCTTTCCGCGCCTTCCCACTCCCTCGTCTCTTCTCTCTTCGCGAACCCCACTTCCCCCTTTCCCCTTCCAACTGCCTTTCCTCCCTAAGATAAATGAAAATATATGAAATACACACACTTTCATTTATACAAATTTTATAACGTCAGAGCTTAATATTATGTATAGCCTATATGTTATTCTGATATATGAGCTATATTATTGTAAAGTTTCATTAAAATCCATTCAGTAGTTTTCGCGTGAAAGAGTATAAACCACACATATGTACATAAACTTTCGCGTTTATACTATTAGTAAGATACTAATAATAATAATATCTTTATTTAATAATAATAATATCTTTATTTGGAAAACAAACAGCTTTACAAAGATACATAAAAATAAAGAGTGCTAAAATAAAACAGTAAGCCTAAAAACATGTTTTCGCTGATAAAATAAGATATAACCCGTAAATGTACGGACACGTAACATTTTTTTGTATTTTTGAATGTCAAAATAATTTTAATTTGTTTCCTCTTTTGTCAAATTAAGCTCGTGTTTCGAAAAAATCGATTGTTAGCCGTTCACAGTCCGTTAAGTCAAAAGTGGAAATAATTTGAATAAATACCCTCCCCAGAGCGCCGCTTTATTAATCGTGAATCTCCCACCCCCTTGGGCTGGGAGGGTTGATTTGAACTTCCTCTAAAAATTGACACCTCCCGTTATAAACTTCGTCGAAGAACAAGGCGCAAGAAAGTTTTAAAGTATTTTCATTTGTAATGTATATTCGTTTTGAATTTCTGGATTCAGATGTCTCCTTTAGAATTGTTAAATGCTACTTTCGGAACTTTGCTTCATTGTATTAGGCATATTGAATTATTTGTTCTTATGAAGTTAGTTGGTATGTTGTATTAGATAGAACCATTGTATATTTGTTAACTAACTCTTTATTAGATTATATTATTGTTTTACACAAACAAAGAGCTATCGCAAATATCAGGAATATGTTTTTGATACCTAAACAAATAATTATGTAAAACAATTACGACTTTTAAATCCTTTAATAATATAATGGACGATAGCGACGTTTTTGTGAAAAATCACCTCAAGGGCGCTGTACAAACTTATAATACATGTCTAAAATATTGAAAAACTACAAGCTAGATAAACAATTGAAAACAACTTATGGCTAAAAGTTGCATACACCGGTTCATTGATCACCGATACGAAAATGTATGTATGTATAATGTTTTGACCAATGAATGCAATGCTGCCTAAAAATGAATGAATACAGGACCATACTTACCTTGGAGGTCGCTTGAAATTAACACTGTTTATTGACTATTTAAAGTAATTAAGATAGAGTTCGCACGCAGAGGACATACTTGTGAACACATTTATTTAATCCTGAAAAAAATTCTATATTAATACGTAATATATTCTTTTATGAGTGTATTTTGGAAACTAAAAGCAACATTTAATGGTGGGCGGTGCGGTAGTACAAGGATTTGATCTTCTTAACTGTGATTCCTCAAGAGACAGATTGATATGTAAGGATTCGAGAAATTTGAATTCAGTAAGAAAAGTGTGATTAAGACATATCATAGGCAATACAAGTATGATACTCTCAGATACGTATATTTAAATTAATGGTATGAAAGCCTAAAAAGGTAGATTTTTAGTTTGGACCTAAACCCTTTTAGTCTGGTTATGCATCTTAATTCCGGAAGGAGTCTATTCCAAGCCTTAGGCCCAGATACTTCGAAAGCACGATCTCCAAACTTAGAATTTGGCTTTAGTTTAGGTTCTATTAGTCTACCTATGACGCATAATTCAGAGATGTAAGGTGGGGCCATTTCGTTGATTGATTTAAACACCATCCAGTACAATTTGTAATGGATTCTTTCTTTCCTTTGTTTCCTTCCTTCGTCTCATACTAACTGGTCACTACTCACAGTGTTAAATCATATTTCAAGTGTTGCTATAAAACTTTGGCAGTTTTGTATACATTACATAGCTCAACACAGGAGACCTTAAGAAAAAAAATCTAAAAAGAATCTATGTTATCTTTAAGATTGCTGTGTGGAGGATCTTTTAATGGAAAGGGACGAGATGAAGTTCTGGGAAGGAAAAATAAATAAGGAGTGGGCAGGAATCTGGGGGTTACTCCATCCCATTGCAATTCAAGGCGATATGTCGAGAAAGTCTGGCTGGAGAGGCCAAAAAGTCTTCCACTATCAGTATCTTCCGATCCGGCCCCCCTCGCAGTAGATGGGGAAACGCATCCAAACCTTACCCCCCCATGAATCTGGATATCCCTGCTAAGTGACCAAATGTAGCGAACCACTTGGAGTGACCTACGGCAGGGGTTTTGGTTATCCAATATATGGTTCCTCATACCCGACTCCCAGATTAGATAGATTATAGTGGTAGATAGGTACTCTGGTGAAAGACCACGAGGCAGAATAGAAATTTTGCTTGACTAGATCTGAATGACCAGGGGTTCTTCCAACGTTCATCTTCCCCATCGCCTCATCCTCCCCACTCCCTTCACCCTCACAACATACCAGAGTTTAACAAATATTATAATCAATAATTATCAGCCTGAAACACTCATCTACATTGAAAAAATCTTCCGAGAAAAGATACTGGCCGCCAACGGGAATTGAACCCGTGACCTTCTGATTGCCGGTCAGGTGCTCTTGACCACTGAGCTATGGCGGCTTATCTAATACCCGCCAAATAATTCAATATATACTAGTGTTTCATTCGACAATTACTTATTATTACATTTTTCCAACTGAAAACAACCAACTTTATTTTTGTGAGAGAGGTATTGTTAATACTAAATCTCCCGCTAGGTGGCGTCGAGACTAATTATGTCTGCATTTATTGCTGAAATACTTTAACTTGTCAAATATTAATTATTACTTATTTATTAAATAATTAATACCAGAGTTTCACTGGCTCCGGGCAATTACATCTCAGTGACATGTTCTTAAGACAACTTTTCATACAATTACCCGTATTTTATGCACCATTATTTTCGGGTCGTATTTTACACGCAAAACCAAATGTTTTTGTAATTTTCTTTATTGTTTTTATTTCTTGCTAGAGCAATGCCGACGAGTTACAGAATTCATTTTAGGACAGGAGGGACATACAATTCATGGGTAGGAGGAAATAGTTACAGTTTTACATTGGAATTTAGATATTAAAAATATAAGTTTCACATACAATATATGTAAACGAAAAATAAAAGACAGGTTGAGTAGAACAAACAACAATAGAAAACAATTAAAGAAAAAAGGAACAAGGTTATACAAATATGGATGATTACAACTAAATGGAAAAGAAAAGAAGCGAAAAAAGAAACAACCAATTGAACACAACAAGAAAATTACTTGGATGAAAATTACTAGAATATTACTTGGTTGAAAATCAATGCGCAGTTCTCACCGCCCTGTAATACCAACAAAACTAGCTAGTTATCGGATATGATTTAAGATTTTGACGTCCAAAAGTATTGTCGTGATTTATTTTTGAGGTATAACGCCCTGTTGTACTTCTTCCTTTTTTAACCAAAGTAATAACAACAAAACTAGCTAGTTATTGGATATGATTTAAGATTTTGACGGCCAAAAGTATTATCGTGATTTATTTTTGGGGTATAACGCCGTGTTGTACTTCTTCCTTCTTTAGCCAACGTTAGCATTCCTTCTGATGATGGACACTGTAATTCTGTTCTTAACTTTGGCTAAAGAAGAAGGAAACGCAAAGCGAAATTTCGCCTCTAAATTATTTCACCAAAATAGCTAGTTATCATTCAAAATATATTAAAAAAAAATTTTTGATTTCAAACAAAATATCAAACAGTTTCAAAAGCTGAGAGCTGAGTTGAATGAGAAAATCGTTATTTTAAATCGTAAAACATCATTATCGTTACTCCTCTCAGTAATAGTTATTAGGTAAACTTAAATAGCTCTCTCCTTAAGTTACCTAATATCATGTTACATAATTCGATCATGTGTTCGTGCGGTTTCTTTATAGTGGATTCCATAATATTAATGTTCCTTTGTTGCGGTAAGGGAGTATCGTTGGGCTTCAGTAAGGTAAATAGAATTCCTTATGTCTACGGTTAACATCAAGATATTTTACCAAATTTTCTCAAAACTCTTAGTTTTAGATTCTGTAAAGGAAATTCGAAAATGAATCTCACTAAGTGGAAAATTCTTTGTTTACAAATCAGGCCTGAAACAAATCTTTCCTTGGAACTCTGTTTGGGTCGTTTGAACTCCTATTTCATTGGTGATTAAATATTTGATGAACGCTGTACTCAATTTTTTTTTACTCCATTATCTTTCTTAGCCCGTTTGAGCTTTGGATCAGAATGCGATCAGACGTTCAGCATTAGCGTTATGCTTGATCAATGATAAATTAAATGGTAGAAATGTTTAACGGGGACCATTTAAATATCAAAATTGCAAAATGGCGGAGTTTAAAGCAAACCAAATTTAACCAAAGAATATATATTGAAATATAAAGACTTAATATTAAAACTAAGATTTGTTATTGTTTGATTACATGAAAAAAATAAAAGTGTGCATTTCACACGCGGTAGAAGTGAAACCTTAAAAAAACTAAAGAAAACAAGAAAGGGGAGACTATGAAGGACCGTATAAAGAGGAGATTTATACGCTACGAAGCACCGCTTAAAGATGGTACCGATTATGCTATATCATTCTCTCTCAGGTTAAATTCTGTAGATTTGTGTGTATTTGAAATAATACAAAAATCTACACAATATACAAAGTTCTTATGTTAAAAAAATGTTTGTTAAAAAAAAGTAAAAATAAAAAGTTGGTTGGTATTATTCAAAACTGTTTCATATTTACATTGATAAATATTGATATTATTTTCAATAATTAATACGAAAATGAACTGTAAAGCTTCAAAAAGTTAATCCTAATTTTAATATTCATTCTAGACTTGTAATAATCATGAACAGTGAATTCAAGACACCATCTTTTGGTGAATCATATTTGGGAAGAACTTTGCATTCTCATACAAATATGGCAGCCAATATTTGAGACATAAAAAACAGCATTATTGGTTCTAAAGGGAAGTATGAAATTGATTATTTTTAACAACTAACTTATTTAAATGTATTCATCAACCTGTTTCGTTTGGTTTGAAGTGTCGTAAGGGTAAAACTTTAAAAATAAACAAAAATAATCTTATGTATATAAATTGATTGCTCACGTTTCGTACTTACATATAAAATAATTGGTTTGATAATATTGTAGTTGAATTTCCTCAAATGTGCTATGGCAGTACTTATTCACAACATTTTTTCACGCGTATGGTATCCCAGATGACCCGCACTAAACGGGTAGAGAGGTAAATTGCCGTGCAACCGGATTGATCGAGTACTAGAAGCGGAATAATAATATAATTGCATTTCGGAGCAATCGGTGAGATTTAGTGCGGGTCATCAGGGATACCATACGCGTGAAAAAGTGTTGTGAATAAGTACTGCCATAGTGCCTTCCTATTCCTTTCAAATCCAAAAACTCTTAAAACCACAGAAAACTTCAGTGCTCTAGTATTTATTTGGTACCACGCAAGTATTTGAATATGGTTTGAATATTCGATGGAAAAAAGCCGACGCTTCTGTGTTGAATTTTGAACGTGAAAAACCATCGAAATCGCAGCACATATTGGAATAACCCGTAATTCGGTCATTATCGTGGATTTGTGAATTTCCCCTCCCCCCTCCCGCATTCCATACATTCAGCCCCGGTAGATTCAGTTTTCAAACAGTTCGCGTGCCACCTATTGCAAATTTCATAATGCCAGAGCTCATCAGTAGTTTTATACAAACCTTGTCCTGACAATAACGAACAAGAAAAAAATAATTATCCAATTTGATGCAGTCGTTCGGAAGCTATGCGCGTACATACATTTCGATTTTATTCTACGAAACGCCGCACAAAGAGGACACCGATCAGTCTACCTCATTCTCTCCCAGGCTAAATATCTGTTTATCTCTTTTTAGTGTCGCTCGTTTTCGTTTCATCGAGTTTCAAATCACAACGGTGCTAAAGAAGTTTTCACTTCAAAAATATAATCCTTTTTAATTAGATGTATATGCTTGGCTAATTCCAAAAAAACGTGGCTTTTTAAACATCTAAAATGTTTTTTGATTCGCATATTGAAATTATATGTAAGTACATAATCTTACTGGTGTAAAATGCCAAACACCTTTTTAACGGTAAGCGAAATATTGAAATTACTGAATATTGACTCCGGTTGAATGATTAAATTTAAACGAATTTTTGCATTGAAACAAAGGATTTGATTAATTTTATTAATATCAATTTCAATAATCAAGATTTAATATTCATCTGTGACAATAGGTAGGTTTCCGTGAATAAAATACAACCTTTTGTAGGTTTTCCAGTTGTTCATATATCATCAAAAAGAAGACAAGATGCCTCCAGGCATATTTCAATGGCATTGGTCTACGGCTTCAGCACATATAATATATTTTTTTTCCTTTTTTTTATTTTCATCTTGAATATTTCCCCTAATATTGCCAAATTGGAAAAAAAACGTAAATAAACAGTAAAGCTCAAATAAAATGACATGTTAAATTATTATTTGACAAATGTTTAACCACCAAAAATCTGTTAGACGGCCTTCGTGGCCGATTGGATAAAATCCTCGACTTGGGAATCAAAGATCTCGAGATCATACCCGGCGTGCGCCGACAAGTCTTATAAGATTAATTTGTGTGATTTCACAAGTTATTAATATCATAATATGCTTTTGGGGCACGTTCCAGAGAAGTAGATTCATGTTATCGCCACCGTAGAGACCACCAATCGAAACGTGGCTTAAAATGTTTAGCCGTGTTTAGGGACCATATCTGAGTAGGCAGGTATTTTTTAACATTTATCTTTTCTTCTCCTTTCCCTTATTTCAACTTCCCCAATCTTGTATCATAAAATAGTTCAATTACCTACATTTAATTATCAAATAGATTGGTGGAATATTCGTATTATTTGCTCACTAGCCTAATAAATTTGTTATAAGTTCAGTAACTACTGACAAACAACCATTTACCCTAAATGATTAACTATTCTATGATACAAGATTGATGAAGTTGAGATAATTGAAAGGAGAAGGAAAGATGAAGGTTGGAAAGTATCAACCATCCATGTAGGGTAAATGGTTGTTTTTGTTGTGAAAAATTGAAAACACGCTTATTCAAAAGCAGCAAATTGATATTGTTTAAATTGTGGGATAATCCTTAAGAGGGAACTAATATAACTACCGCTACTTATCAGTGGTGGTCCGTGAGTTTTCAGTGAGCTAGAGTGCTAAGATTAGAAAATACGATTCTACTGATGTTTTTGTAGCTGAATAATTTTTTTTTCAATATTACAACTTTTTGAAGATCTTTCAGAATGTGGATGCGGCATATCCCTCGACTGAAAGAATTCTAAAAGTCTTCATACAAAAAAAATCATTTTCAGCTACAAAAACGTCAATAACGTCATATTTGTCAATATAAGCGTTATAGCTCACTGAAAATTTACGGACCGCCACTGCTACTTACCGCCCGGAGAACTATTAGTGATATTCTTATAATTTTTAAATAATTGAATAACCTCATAGACTACCCATAAATGCTAAGTTTTATAAATATCTTTGGCCCTGTTAAATTGACTCTACTCCACCATTGTGACAACCATGGCGCTAAGCATAATATATCAGTTACATCTAGTGCGATTTCACCGAACTGCCAAATACATTTACAGACCTTTTCAATATTTTCAAAACCTCTCTGTCCTGCATCAAAGCAAAAATAAATAGTAGTGAATGTAGGATATTTGTATTATATATGTATGAACTGTTTAGTTTTGTATAAACTTTATGTATAACTAGCTGACCCGGAGTAATAATAGTATCTAGGATATTTGTATTATATATGTATGAACTGTTTAGTTTTGTATAAACTTTATGTATAACTAGCTGACCCGGAGAACTTCGTACCGCCTCAGAATCAATAAATGTTGTGTTAACGTTTTAGCTGAATTATATTCAGTTTTTTTATTAAATTAAAAATTACACAATGAAGCAAATATCGATGAGCAACTGTTCTTGTTTAGTTTTTATCATTATCAGAGATGGCATTGTGTACGGATTTATAATTTTTGTGATTTTCTTACTTTTATACTTACTTAAGAGAATTACGTATCATTTTCTTTATACGCGTGAGGGAGATTTATTATAATTATTGTATTTTTCCTTTGGAGGGGTTCAGACATACGTTGATATGTAGTTTAGTGTGTAAGGGGGAGAGGCAGCATTATATGCTTAAGAACAAAAGTAAAACAATCAGCGCATTGACATTTGACATTTTAGAATTTTAGGAATTCACTCACTACTTAATATTATACTTATCACAATATTCCTGCAGCTCTTTCAAAAGATAAGAATTCATTCCATACAAAATGTATGAGAAAAAAATTTTCTTCATAACTTTTTTTCGTGAATTTTTCCGATTTTTTATTAATTATTCTGCTATTCGGGGTGGAGACAAATCCAACAAATCAAAGATCAGACAAATCCAACAAATAAATGCATGTAAATATCCGCAAAAGCACTACGGGCATTTAATAAATAAATATAAAAGAGTGATAAAAAGATCAGCCATGAATATTGGACCAAGGGTTTCACATTAAACCTTTGGTAAGTAAATAAAGCTAGAAACCACCATAAAAAAGTAATATAAGTGAAGTCCTATTTTCAAAGATGTTTACAACCTTTCCAGAGGGTAATATTTCGTTTTTAGCCTGAAGCCGTCCAATGGAAAGTGTCTGTGTGTAGTAAGTACGAGGTAATATATGAATATTTTTCATGGCGCAGAAGATAAGACGTCTGACTTGTTTACGATGCCAACGATCTGCGGAAAGACGAATGGTTCCCCTTAACTCGAAAACATAGATTAGTGTTACTCGCGCCCTGAGAACACTTCGGATCGGGCGGTGGTACCGGAGTACGTGGATACGTTACTCTTCTCGTGTTCTGCGCTCCTGGACCGAATAAATCTTTTTTCCGTATACATGTCGAGAAGCATGGCATTAATCAAACATACGAGCTCCACGATTCAAGTTTATCTGGGTTGATGCGATGTTTTTAAGCTCGACCGAGTTTTGAGCGTGAAGGAAAGGTAAAGAATTTTTGGTTTTTAAACTAAGTGTCTTGGAACCGTGAAGGTGCAGTCTGGGGGTTTAAAAATTTGAACTAGTAATTGCCTACATGTGATAATAAAGGACAATAATAGAAGAAAAAAAGAATAACATCGTTAAAAATATATTTTAATAACATTATTAATGTGTTCCACCAAAGTTAAAAACCAAAAGAACATTTTTAAAAACCAAAAGAGTGCTTTCTCACATGCGCTTTTGGCTTTTTGCAAATGACAATAAGATTCTGAAAATGATCCAAAATTACCAGGACTGCCTTCTTTTCCAGATGCATTGATTGGTGTAAAATGAATTGGTTGAAACTAAATTTCGATAATAATTGTGAAATTATGACCTTCTGTGAAGCAAAAAAATTGTTTTCTAATATAAACTAGTTCCCTTGAGGTGATTTTTCACGAAAATGGCGCTTTATAATTCAGTCTAATATTAAATATTATAAACTAATAATATTTAGTTTTCTTTTCGGGGACACATAAATGTAATTGTTAATAAATCTCTTATATACTACAAGGTTTCATCGCTAGAATTACCTGTGAATTCAAAAACCTATAAAAATCAAAATCAAAAAAATATTTATTGTACATATGAAAATACAAAGGGTCTAGCTTATGGGTAGACCCCATTTCTTCCAGCTAACCACATATAAAAATACAAAATACAAATAAAATACAAAAATAGGCGTAATGACATTTGTTTTAAGACATTTAAGCCAAACGATTACATATTACATCATATGAGAAAATAAAAATAAAACTAAACAGAGTTGATTTACATCAGGTATTCATTACGATTATAGTGACATTTGTTTGGAAGAAACGTTTTTATTGTTGATTTGAATTTTTGTGGGTCTTGAATTTGTTTGATGTTATGTGGAAGGTTGTTGTATACCCTAAGAACTCTTCAATGCTCCTTGGTTTGCCCCCATCTTGAACGTGCCTGTGATGTCTCCTTTGTATTCTGTCCATATTCGTCACTTTTAATACGTTCGAATTCAGTTCTTAAAAGGGATTGCTAGAAGGCTAGGATTAGAAATAGGCATTTTTTCATATGATGAAATTGGATTAACTCTAAACCATCCTCATTTAGAAGTCCGTCGGAAAAAAAATATTTTTCAAAATTATTAATTGTATTTTTGGTTCAATACAACTCGTCCCTTTTAATACACTTCCCGTAGACTCGGAAATATTGAACTATCTTTCTCCATCAACTCTCAACCAATTACGGATATTATGCACCACTGTCCAGAATGTGTACACTTGTCAACTCGGCTCAAGGCTTTGTTTTTTGAAAGAAGTGTAGAAATATTATATACATTTTGACTTCTAGCGAAGTCTTGACTTGACTTGTCACTTCTGTTTTCTTATTTTTATCTACGTCTTTAGTTTTAGCTTTCATTTACTATCCTTTAATTTTATTTTGTAATTTGGTGTTATTATTTTAATTGGATCAAGTTAGTTAAAAAAATAAATTATACACCAAATTTTGTCACTACTAAAGCGCAGGAACATTTTACACTATCCTCAAATTGACCATCAACGCTATTTAGTTTTTTGTTATTTATTTATTTATTAATTTTAGTTTTTATTCCAGCAGGGCTGGGAAGATAGTGTGATCTCAGTCATATAACATAAAGTATAATATTATAATATTTTCTGATTATATATTAGGTTTGTCACATGAATTACAAAAAAAAGTATAAAATTAAATAAAAAGTTATACTATTTATTTACTACATATACGGTAACCAATGATTCTTGATCTGTCAGCGTTTGATGAAATTTGAAGTTGGGCTATTCGATCAACCGTCACAACGGTCATCAAAAGTTTGTAATGCAGCCGATATCATCTGCGAACGTGTGCTGTGCCGAGTTTCTTGCGAGTGTACCAAGAGTGATAAAATATCCATTGTTTCGCTGTGTACAAGGGATATCCTTACAAAAGATGTCAATGGTTAAACTATCGATCGGTCGAAAAGCCATAACTACATGACTGGTTACGATGTTTGCCCCAGCAAACCTCTTTTTTAAAGTAAGCAAATGAAAAACTATTTTACAACCTAATAAACGCTGTAAGCGGTTACAACTACTACTATGCTTAACAAAATATTAATTATTACTAAAACAATATGCTAAAACAGGTACTCAAAGCTTCGGGCAAAATCTTGCGAATTTCTAAAAAGCCTTTAAAGCCCTTCTGAAAACTCCCGCAGTATCCAGTTTATCGCTTAAATTACTTTTGTGTACTTAGGATCGTTGGAAATTTACATTTCAGATTCTATTCGTCCCGAAACTTTCAGTTTTCAGATAGAAAGCGGAATAGCAATGGGAACTGAAAATACCAAATTTTATTTCATAGTCTAAACTGTAAACCACTTCTAGTTTTAAATTTGTATATTTTAGGGACACTGAATTTTAGTCGAGCGTTCAGTGTTGGTTGTTTATGAAACATTAAATGATGCTGAAACAGCAATGGAAGATTTGTTGCAATCTTCTCGTCGTAGGTTGTTGCAAGAAGTCATCAAATCTCCTAGAACTTAATTACGATCTGACTTTCCTGTTTATCTACGCCGCTTTTTAATTTTTTCGCATTCCTACTAAAAAATTTTTTTTTTACTCTATCAATTAATTGAAGAATTCTACCAGTGAGAGTTTTGCAATAATTCATAACGTCTCGTCCTGTTCGTCATTTCTTAGAGTTTGTTTGAAGTGGTTTTAGCCGTATTTAGTGACCAGGCCCACTAGCACAGATGATCAAAAATGATTATAATTAATAGGATAACTTACGGTAACTTCTCATCGTTTCCTATCATAACTGCAGATCGCCAACGAATAAGTAACAATTCACAATGACTAAGGGTTTTTAATAAAACTGTTGTTTGTCAACTGTTGTTTATAATAATAATAATATTTGGCTAATTTATATAGCGCCGTGTTTGTACGTTATCCGTCTGCAGTTGTCGTAGGGAACGATGGAAAGTTACCGATAGTTATCCTATCAATACTTATAGATAGATCTTTCTAGGGGGCAGGCCTGAATTGCCAGGTACTTCCACACCTTCTTATTTTCCATCTACCCCTCCCCACTGAAATTACCTTCAGCTTCACAACATACCCCAATTGGGGATGCCATAGTCTTTCTAGCTCCAGATGGGAGCAGTTGGAACTCTTGTGCGGTGTTTATAGAAAAAAAATTATTTAACTTCAGTTGCCATGTTTACGCTTCATTTGACATTGTTATATAATCTACATTCATTCAAATTAAACGATAAAATTTTATTTATTTCGTACGGATTGTGAAGGTTTTTGAACGTCTAGTCGCAGAAATTTTCCAGCAAGGGCATCTCTTAGGGTCATGTGGTCTCTTATTGGTTTATATAAACCTTCAATAAAACTTCCATCCGTAAAATATGTATCTGAAAACGAAACGGGAATTTCTGAGTGCTGCAATGGAAGGCGCCAAATAAGGGTTTTTTTTACTTATTTTATTTAAAAGATTTTCATTTTCAGCAAGTGATTTTACTGTATGCTGCCAAAACTTCAGAAAAATCGTTTTTCAATGAGAGAAAAATGCTCAACCGATGGTAAAATAGAAGAAAATGTTGTTATCTGAATATATGTTAATAATATTAGGAAAATAATTGTACAAAGACCGCATTCAATAACGATTACATAGCATTATGTACAATATATTACAATGGAGTGGTGTGGTTTAATCAACTAGCAATAGAGCTGAGATTAGAACCTGAATACAATAAATTTTAAAATAAATTAAGAAATAATATCTTAAATAACTTGCTACCTAGAATCGCATTAACAATCAATTAACAATACTTAATCAACAATTTTATTTTTATTTTATATGCATTTGACTTATGTACGTATATATTATAATTTTTGATTTAAATTATTTAAATTTTAAAAAAAATTCTTCCCTTACACACTCTCTTAAAGTTTATATATTATCTACAAATATATATTTACACAGTTTCTGATCAATGTTGCACGTTAGTATTTAATGATTTGGGTTTAATCCGATTGTAACCTGAAAATGTAATTAGTAATGATTATATTACATGTATTGAATTGTCTTATAAAATGACTAATAGTTTTTGTAATAATATTCAAAATTTAATTATGTGTAAAAATATTTTATTGTCCTCTTCTATGTACAAGCATCTACTTTATTAGGAGAGTGATTGAAATATTACATTATATTATGTTGTAAAATTGTAACACTAACAATGTTTCAAACAATAACAAAAAAAAATAACAAAAAAATTATGTGTACAGCGCAGTTTTGTGATATTTCACTTCATGTTCGCATTTGCCTTTTGCACCGCACTTTTATTTCCATATGAAGAGCATAATTATATCTCATTGTATCTGATATTTATTTCTGTAATTAGTTTCCACTATAATTTTTGTTGTGTTTAACGAACTAATGTATCTACTCCTTTTACCTTATTAAGGTGCGGCTCGTACATGATTTTATGTTTGTATAAGCCCTACAGACGTTCAATAAAAATATATTCATTTAATAACTTATTTTATGTTTAATGACAACATAGATAATTTAAAAAAAAAACTTACTCTAAATTAACCTAACACAGACAATTTATTATTTTTTGCTTAAAAAAATCGTTGACAGTGTAACATGGATAAATGTAAAGAAACAACATTAAAATAATAATGCATCCCAGATCAAGCCAAACCATCACTGTATTTGCGGTATTTATCGTGAGAATAAGGATTGCAATCTAGCAGAAAAAACATCATAGGGAAAATCCTTCACAAACGATATGCAAAATACGGAAGTATTTGGTAAGTTTTTAGATTTTCACGGCCAAAAGCATTTTTGTTGTTAGTTTTTGGGGTGTTATGCCGTGTTGCGCTACCTCCTTCTATAGCCGACGATGTGTCATCGTCGGATCTACCGGATCTGCCCTGATGATGGACAATAACAACAAAAAAACGGAAGTATTTGTTTAAAAAAAGTCAAGGCATATTACTTATATGTTCGGGTTCTTTTCAAGGAAGAATTCTGATGATGATAGGGTTAAAAATAAGTTAATAACAACTCACCGTAATATATTTCATAATGATTGCTTTCTTTATTGGCTTACCTAATTTAACCTACACAAATCATAATAAATGACCTAATTTTTTTTTTAAATAACAATATACGTGGGATTTTTTTCGAAAAGATTTTGTTATGCAACCTTCCTGTCCCCATTCTCCTTCCCTCCCCTCACAATATTCTTCAAATAAATTAGGATGTCTTTTCACTGCCTCCAGGCATCTGGGACTCAGTGTCCTGTGAAAAAAACGCATGAAAACATTTTTAAAGGGGTACTTTAAAATACGACACCCCCAATTTGAGACAACTTTTTCAATAATTCCAATTTTACTTTATGGCACAACTTTAATTAAATTAAAATAATAAACTTTGCTTAAACAACTATACGGAGTATTAAGGGATGTCCTTGACTTACTGCCAGTGATTCCTGACATTATTTGGAGAAATGAAATGAAATTTTGCTGTCCAGTGACATTTTTGATGATTTTTTTTTAAAAAAAAAAAACGTAAATAATCACTAGGTGTTCGGCAGTTGCGAACGAAGTGAGGGGTTGGGCGGTTACTCTACTAAGTAACCAGTAACTGGATAAGCACGAATTATTTTTCTGTTTTATTTTTAAGAAAAAAAAGATATCAAAAAAGTCGGATTCCAACATTTTTTACTTCAAATAATGTCACGAACCGCGCGTTCAATAAGGACGTAAAGCAATTACGTACCGAAACCCTATACAACAAAAAATATCAACATATTTTAAAACCGAGGCTTTTTTAATCGAACTAAATAGGGTTAGTTTCACCATTTATAACTCAAGAACGGCGGGACCGATTTTTATGATCTTTAATTTGTTAGACTTGTCTCCACCCCTAATAGCAGAATAGCTATTAAAAAATCGGAAAAATTCACGAAAAAAAATTATCAAGAAAATTCTATTTCTCAAACATTTTGTATGGAACGAATTTTCATCTTTTGAAAGAGCTACAATAATATTGTGATAAATATAATATTGAATAGTGAGTGAATTTCAAAAATTCAAAAACTTCAAATGTCAATGCGCTGATTATTTTGCTTTTATTCTTAAACATATAATGCTGCCCCTCTTTCTTACACACTTTGTGTCATTAGTCGAAAATGAGACAAACGGTGAACGTTGTCTGCAGTGTCTGCACCCCACTAAAGGAAAAATACTATAAATATAATAAATATAAAGAAAATAAAACGCAATTCCCGTAATTTTGTGGAAAAGTAAGAAAATCTCAAAAATATAAATGGCGTTGAGTACGAAGCCATTTCTGATACTGACAAAAACAAAACACGCACAGATGCGCATCGATAATTGCTTCATTGTGTAATTGTTAACTTAATAAAGAAACTTAATTTAATTCAGTTAATAAGTTAACACAACAGTTATTGATTCTGAGACGGTACGAAGTTCGCCGGGTCAGTATATAAAGTATGCCTTAATTGGTGACCGGCCAACCCAGAATGAAACCAATTCAGAACCACCTCAGAAAGGTCATTAAGAGTGATGATAATTTTTTTTTTAAATAAGTTGTGTTAGGATTACCGGCTATTTTAAAATAATTTTTTCACAGCTTTTAATGACCTTTCTGAGGTGGTTCTGAGTTGATTTCATTCAGAGTTGGCACGGAACCGCCTTAAGTAGGTATAGTTTGCATCTCAGTGTATTTTTTTAAATTATTTGAATTGTGCAATGGTTTAAACAAATTTCATTATATTACCATGCAACTAATAAAAACATTTCTAATGTGATTTGGTGCATCATTTGTAAATCTTTGACCCTTTTAACTTTCTAAGCATCCTTTCTTATTTCAAAGAAACACCACATTAAACAATTCAGTCCGTCGAATCATTTTAATATTCATAAACAGATTGATCTCGCAATAAAGGGAGTCTGCCATCCCATTGTTTGTAAACCACTGCAGATTTTTAAATCTGAATTATATCTGAAAGGATAAGTGGCGCCTTGGAGCGCGGTGCGTCATGCGCGCTATCCAGAACCGGGACAAAACGTCCACCATTCCGGAATCCCGCCCCCCGCTCCCTCCGCCCTGAAAGTGTTTATGTAATTTTCCTAATTCTTTTTCTTCGAGTTTTTCAAGCGATGGGGAGGTTTAAATCGCGCTTCTTCCTTACGAACTGAAGAAGATAATAAAGCAAGGAATTAGGCAATAATTGCAGCATTATTTTTTCAACCCCGCGCTCCCATTAAATGCAGTTAAAGTGATTGAAGCTGAGGTGTAATTACTTTCGCGGATTCAAAATGTTGCAGCGAGCAACGAACAACCATGAAATACTATATTTTCTGGTTTTATATAATGGTGGCACCGGCCACCACTCTCTGACCGGGTGCATGATATTGCAGATTTATTCCGGTTCGAACATTCGTCTTTCTACCTTATTTTTCTCTAAGCAAGATAATTATTAAATCTGTGCCAATTATTGTAACATTCAGTTTTTATTGTAAATGTATTTGACTCGCGTTAAATAAAGAGTTATCATTGAAAGCCTCCACAATACACGCATCCAGTTTACAGACGTGGCAAGGTTTGTAAACTGCAAGACCCACTAGATAAAATATCAAAATATACCAACATTGCCAAAATGTTTTAAATAACAAGCACGATTTTTATCCTACATCAAAACGTAAAATAATGAATATAAAAGCAAGATAGTTTGACATAATAATTAATAAAATAAATCAAACTAAGGAGCCAAAAATTTTAACATTTCATCAAATTTTTTAAATTAATTTACACGTTCTGTGTATGTTGTATTAAAGTTCGGTTATTATATGTATCATTGCAGGCCAGTTGCTTCATAAAACTGAAATGGTTCCATGTCAACTCAGAATCAAGTCAACTCAACACCTATTTGAAAAGTCATTTAAGCTACGAAAAAAATAATTTTAAAATAGCCGTTAACCCTAACGTAACATAACCTATTAAACCAATTTTTTTATATTTTTTTATCATCACTCTTAATGACCTTTCTGAGGTGGTTCCGAGTTGGTTTCATTCTGAGTTGGCCGGTCACCGTGTGAACAATAGCACTCGCGCCCAAAAATATTTTTGCAATTTTCTCTTATTCATTTAATCAAAACCAAATTTCCTCTGAAGTTTAATGATTTGTAAGTAGGTTATTAAAAAAAATAATGTTTTAAACCAAAAATATTTCACATTACATTTTTTATTCAAAATAAGATAATACACAATTTGTCAAAAGAAATTTCGCCACCTCAATGACAATTCTTTTTTTAAACATTCCTCCTGCCGGAGGATGGGTATCATAATATTGATTCTTCCAATTTGACAGATCGTGATGGGAACCACGATCATGTGAACTCTGGCGGGATGAAAAGGTAGTATCCAACACGGTAACAATCTTGAACCGGAATCAGAAAATATAAAACAGGTTTACAGACAGATGACATACCAAATGGCCTAATTATAGCAGGACTTTGCTACGCCCGCTTGGTCAATATAATACACAGTTATTATAACAATAATTATTAGCCTGAAACACTCATCAAAATTGAAAAAATCTTCCGAGAAAAGATAAATGCCGCCGACGGGACTTGAACCCGCGTCCTTTTGATATCCGGTCAACTACTCTACCAACTGAGCTACGTCGGCTTTCAGGCTAATAATTATTGCTTATAATAATTGTTACCCTTTGTGCTATGCATAAAAATCTTGTCTTAAACATTAGTTTACCAATTAAAAATAATAATAATATACAGCTTATAACTTTCAAATATCACAAAGAAAATAACTAAAACAATTTAAATAACATTAAGTTTATGGCATTGAATGTAGATATGTGGATTGAATGCTCAACTATAAATACGGCAGATCGACTTCGATTCTCACAATGGAATTTCCTTTCCAATACAAGTGTTTACTTGGTTAGAGGGTAAATCTTAGGTTATACAGGTTGTTAAGAGACGTGCTTGACTTACTTTACCCAGTTATTCCTGACATTACTTGCAGAAAATAATGTAAATGAAATGGTGTCTTAGGTGAAATTAATGTATTCTTAATATGGACATGTGGAAAAAATGGTTTGGTTTTTTAAAAAAAAAGCCAAAACCGCATAAAAAATTCGATGGACACCAAAAATTCTGTAATTTTATTTAACCTCCAATAATACCCATGATCACTGGTTAAATTAAGTCGAATACGTTCTATAATACAAAATAAGTTATTTATGTAGATAAATTTATTTTTTTTATGTGGTGTAAAAGTAACTTTTACTGTTTTATTTTTTTTTTCAGTTCTAGTAGCATTGTTGAATTT
Organism: Limnephilus lunatus; assembly: GCA_917563855.2. Lineage (NCBI taxonomy): Eukaryota > Metazoa > Arthropoda > Insecta > Trichoptera > Limnephilidae > Limnephilus > Limnephilus lunatus. The sequence continues at coordinate 58,810,819 of OU830599.1, forward strand.
AGTTAAGATTGAATTTTTGAAATAATCAAAGGACTGCCTTGACCAGTCAAAGACGCGGCAGTTTTGTGTTTTAAGCAGAAGAGATAAGAAAAATCAAGTAGAGAAGAGACAAAAAGCCATGAAGGGGCAAGGAGAGTCAGGAAGAGCCCAGAATAGACGAGAAGATCCAAGAAGAGGCGAGAAGAGACAAGAAGGGACGAAAAGATCTAACAAGACTCTTCTTATAAGAAGTGTCAATAAGAGGCAAGAACAGCCAAGAAAAACTATAAATAGACAAGAAGATCCTAGAAGAGCCGAAAAGAGGCAAGAAGAAGGAAGACATAAAGAAAGGATAAAAATCGTAATGCTCAATCCACCCCTTTATTCCTGCCCATCCTAAATTCCAATATTGGCTTATTAGGTTGCCATGTATACCGGTCCATTAAACTCCGACCTCCTTACCATACTCAGAGCACGTTTTCCAAGTCCTAACAAATTGGTGCAAACGGTTTAAAGGTCTCACCGGGACAAGAGTATTCCAGTACATATCATTTAACAATTGTTATTTTTTATATAATGTCTAAAAACTCTACAGCATCTTTTTTTATGCACAACAAATTATTCACACGTTGTTTTCTTTAGCGCTAATTGAAAATTTGATATCATTACTCTCCCGACAACAAAAATAAATTTATTTTGTTTTAGGCAGAATAAAACATTTATTTATATGGCCTCGATGTCATCAAATTTGTTAGTGAATGGAATGCAGTCACAATAAACAATTATTCGCAACCTATTTGATGCTTTATCTGGCCGTTAAATTAAACAAATGGCTCCAGTAATGGCCTGCGAGTGTCACAAAAATGACACAGTCGATCAATACGCGCGCTGCATAATTTGTTTACACATATTCATGATGATCGCGGCTGCTTTGACACATTTCATTGCAAATACGTTAAAATATCCGCAATGGGTATGTCCGCTCGGATGTAAATTATGTTGGCTTGTTTGTGGGTTTTTTGAATTGTAGAGCGAACGAAAATACCAATAATTCCGCAAAAGAAAAATACCAATCAAAACCATGTTCAATGTGGTAACTAGTGCACATGTGATTTGAATGAGGTTTTGGCCTCTGGTAAATTACATGACATTTAAATTATATATTTTGCACATTGTTAGTTACTCGGATGCTTTTTCGAAAGGGAAAAATCGGATTTTATAAAAAAAAAATTACTCTTTGCCTCACTCACATTCATACATCGTCCCATATATCCTCTTCTATTATTTTGCAATATCATTCATATTTTTCCTTTTTATCATCCACTGTAAATCCAATTATTAATTGAATTAATTTATTTTTCACTTTAAACATATAAAATAATATCAAAAGAAAGTTCGAAAGATTTTCGACAGTTCTGGATTAATTTTTTCTGGGAGGCTAGACTGTTTAAATAAACTTATTTGAATATTATGTTCTCTTTTTCAAAAACAGCAAACTTATTTTGTGACTCCATTATAATAATCATTTAATATACGCTTAGTTTTAGCCACTTTTATTGTTAGTTTATAAAATGAACATGTTTCGTTAGCAATGCTTACTCCTTTATGAAACCAAATTACAAATTTGTCTTAGAGATATAATTGGATGAGCGAGAGTTGGGAGGAAAGGGGGTATTTAAAAAGATTTTTTGATTACCGATAATATTTTAACTTTTCTTTGTCTCAGCTCATAGTATTAAGTAAAATAACAAAGAATAATTTTAGGCGTCAATTCTTCAGATTTATATTTTTACTAACTGGTTCCCGGCATGCGTTGATATGCCATTAAAACAAATAAATTGTTTATCCCTAAATGTTTAGCGTTAATATATAAATAAATAAATGGATATTCTCATGCGTCCCTTTTCCCTCCTGCGTTCCCCTTCCATCTTTTTGACATTGACTTCCCTTCCGTACGGCCCGTATCCCAGTGACGCCTAGATCGCATAAGATGTTGCCCAGCTAGCCGAGCGAGGTGACCGGCGACCACGCAATTTTTTTCTAATACTTACATTTTTAAACTCGTGATATCTTTCGAATGGGATTCCCGAATTGAATAATTCAAAAAGTTATATAAAGGTATTGAAGCAGTCTTGAATATGAAGTAATTTATTGTGATAAGGATTAATACCAAGATACAAATAAAGAGCCTTTTCTAGCGGTGGCATTTCAATTAAATTTTTAAAATAAAATAACACTTATTGTGGCATAACTATAATAGTTAGACATACGCTGTCACGACACTTTTTGTAAATAATGATGTGTTCTGCAAAGTCGTTGTATATTATTTTATTATATTATCGATAGTTTTCGCAGCGCACGCGACGCAAAGAATATTTTAGGTCATTTTTTTACACCTTTGGTTACATTATGGGAGTTTTAGTAAGGATCCCTATTTTTTTTGAAAATATAATATAACCTTTGTCACCCGAGGATAGTGTAGCTTCCCACAAGTGAAAGAATTTTTTAAATCGGTTAAGTAGTTTCGGAGCCTATTTAATGCAAACAAACAAACAAACAAATCTTACCTCTTTATATAGTGTCTTAGATTATATAGTGTCTTAGATTTAAGAAGAAATTCATTAAAAATTCCCGAGATTCCACCTTTAATAGAAATAGAACTATCTCGACAACTACTACAAATAATAATTATATCCCCGTGTGGTTAAAGCAACCTGTATATCTACGTGTATAGCTAATGAGTGGGTAGTAAATTAAGGTCACAGGCAAAGTGGAAATGTAAATAGTTGAGCTCGCGTACCCTCAACCCTTAAAGTGGAACACGATTACTGATGGACAGCTCTGTAAAATATTAACTTCCGCTAGAGGGTAGCGTAATTTAACTAGCGACCCCGTGTAATGCGTCCATTATGCGAAAAGCAGTATTTTGAGCGATCAAATAGATCAATTTTACAAAATATAAAATAAGCTTTTTATTTAATGAAGACGATATTATCGAAACTTAATCGAAAATCTGAAAAATCAGAAAAAGACAAGGTCAAATCTAGAACTCGAAACCAGAACCTTCGCCTTGCCGGGCGGAGCTCTACACACTGAGTTGATGTGCTACGCCCCGGGAAGGCGTCCTAGTTGTGACAGTACCTTTTTCTGATTTTTCTGTTTTCTGATTTTTTATTGAGTTTCGCTAATATTGTTCATATAATTAAATACTACAATTTGAGGTTTTACTCATAAAAATAAAATTAGCTGTTTTCTTTTATTTTTTGCACTTCTGACTATTTACTACTATTTATTTATTACACGCCCTAATGGGATTTTTCGTTCTATTTTATAAGTTGTTTGTTAATGTAAATACTTAAAAAAAGAATAAAGGATATATAAATATCAACGAAAAAGGATAATTTTGTTTTGAAGAGTTTTAATTTCCAATGTACATTTGTTACTTAAATTTTAAATTTTTCTGCGATCGGTTTCGACACATCCGTGTCATTCACGAGCAAACTTAATTAGGTGGAAGTAGTGGGAGGTGTAATGGTCCACCACTCTTGGCTTTGTTCTCCAATTGTGATGAACCCTACCTAGCTGATTTACTTTTCTAAGCTTCTACCTCGTAGTTTAAATCTCGTAGCTCCTGTCTCGTAGCCACGCTCATAATTCTACCCTTATGTCCTACTGATCACACCACTAGGTATGATGGCCTGACTCAACCCTCCTTTCGGTTTATTTCTACCTCAGGCTCGTGATTTCTAAACCCCTATACCTTATAATCTGGCTAAACCTACCCTATCTTCTTAAATCCCTGCGATTTTCTCACAGTAATCAAGATTTAAGATTTTTGTTCACATTATTTCTATAATCTGCGTTGTGTAATTTTTTTGTTTTAGATTTTACATCTGTTTGCATACTTAATATGCACACATATGTAGAGAAGATAATGTATTACGTGTGGTAACCCATAGATTCTTTTAGAGAAAGGGTGAGAATTTTCCGATCAATTTATTTATTATTATTTTAGAATATTTAACCGAGTTTGATAAACTACCCCCGCCCTAAACCTTGTGTCTATTTAATTTCCATAGGAATTTAGTGTGTTTATTTAATTCTTCCTATCACCGCTGATACATCGATAACATAAACAACAGTTAATAAATTAAACATTTCAAGAAAGCAAACCTTACCTTAGGATGATCGAACTCGAAGGTCCAGTTTTCTCAATTGAAGTCCTTGTCTGCAACCTCTCCTAACATAATGTGTTTGTAGTCATAGTTAGTGCTATTGGTTAGTATTCGCAAAATTGTTGAAAGAGCAGGAATGGAGGGATATGGGGAGGGGATAATATGTTTGCTTAAAAAGTCGGCACCTCCGCTAACCAAGTGAAAACCGATGAACAACAATTCCAAACCGGATTCTCCCAAGTACGTTTGCTAAGCTTATCCTTAAGTCCGAGTTTTACTCTCTTCGACGAGCGTCTCTTGTTACGAAAGGGACTCTTCACGCCAGATGGGGGAATACCAAGTCTTCATGCCGTTTTTCTGCCTCACTCCGACTTCCATCTCCGCCGGATTGAATTTAACTCTACTGAGTCTAGAAGGGGTATTTCATGTCTTCCCTTATCATGCCTCTATCCGTTAAATGTGGCGTAAGCTTGTGACGGGCAGATCCTTCCTCCCACGTAACCGACCCAGCGTTACATTCCACCTCTGACTAGCTGACATAAAACTCACCTCGTGAACCTTATGTTTGCTTTCAGGTTCGACAAGACTCACGGTATGCAAATAACCTGTGGCTTTAATGCCGCGTCAGCGTACTGTCCGCATACGTCCTTCCTCTTCCCCGCATGCCCACCTCGACAATACCGCCACAAGATCAAAGCCGTCCGTTCGAGAAAGGTTGACACTTACATTTCCAGATGGCTCATACCTACATACAGAAGCCTTGAAGTTTACGTTCGAAGACAAGTTAGGATTCAGGACTGTATGAGTATTTGAACACCAGTGTTGTTTAAATGAGGTCACTAGCTCCTCGTGTGTTAGGTATTTAGGATAATGGGTATTTATGGGTTCTTGGATACCTACTTCCTATAAGAAAGATTTAAAAATGAGATAAATCAAGTCGACATTGAATCAATGACCTACTGAATGATTGTGATGTGCTCTCTTAGAGTTTGAAGCTAGTCACAGTACTTTACTTTGCGAAATTTTTGCATGCTGAATCAATGCTACCTATTGGCGATCGCTCTAGTAAAATCAAGTCGTTTAGAATTGAGTGAATTTAAACGTCAATGTCGCCTTCACATATTGATCGCAGATTTCATCTCGAGCTATAATTGATAAACTTGTCCCTGACGTTAAGTTTTGTTTTGTTTATTCGTTAATGAATTTAGGTGACTGGGTCAATGGATGGCCTTGAACTCAAATCGAAATTTTGGTACACTATCGAAGGTCATATAACCATACCCTAATTGTGCTAGTGAAAAGAAACGATAGGTATTTATCTTACAAATACGCTAAGATACCAAAATTGATTTAGTGATGCGTTTCTATCTAATTATGTGTTAAGTATTTGTTTAGCAACATTTCATTCCGTATGGGAGGTGTGGCATGCGAATGCTAATAAATTGGTTAGTTATTTATTTACCCTTACTTGGCGTTACGTCCATCAGTGTCAGGATATCCACAGGAACCTGTAAAAGCTTAAATATTGTAAGGACTCACCAAGCTCTAATGTCTTAATTTCAGCTCCACCGGGTTACTATCATCGGCGAGAAACTTATTAGAGCATCCAGACTACCTGTGTAACCACTTTTATTTCGACTTCCCACTTTTAACGATTTAATCCTACAAGATCCGGAACTCATCTCCTTCCTTCCTCCTTTGAATAGATCTCTGATGTAAAAAATCCTCACGTTTTCCTTTAATATCTGCCGTTATTATTGAAGAAGAACGATCCTATCTAATTATGCGTTAAGTATTTTCCAGATTTCGGATCAATTATTTTTATTGCGTTGTCACCTAACGATAATTAATATCTCGTAATAAAATTTCCAACTTTCGACCTAAACGTAAATTTTTTATTTAATGAAACTTATTAGACTGTAATTTTCTTTATATAACCTCGGACTAAATAACTCTATTTTAACCGTCATAGAACAAATTTAAAGCAATTCAAACACACTATATTAGACTCCTCCCGCATTGAATTTGTAATTAATTAATTAATTATTAGATTTTATTGAATCGGAAATTATTGCAAACACTGATTTTAGATTTATTATAAGATCATACACTCCGTTAAATTGCACGATTAACCCTATCCGGGCACTTCACTCCCTGTTTTATCAAAGTATAAACTGATTGTAGACTCTATTTTACCACTGAAATTTTTAAGTATAAAAACTGATTCTAGATTCTATTAATTAATTACCAGGGTAATTCTCACAACATGCGCGACGTTTTAATCAACCTTGCCAGTTGTCGAAGGACCCCTTTTTTATTTTAATGATAAGTTGAATTTATAAATAGATATATTATTATTCAATGCTGTTATAAAATTCTTTAAACACTGTTGTTTCTTTTTAAATTCGCTACACTATATAAACCTTTTATTTTAATGACAAGTTGAATTTATAAATAAATATATTATTATTCACTGCTGTTATAAAATTCTTTAAACACTGTTGATTTTCTTTAAATTCGCTACACTATATAAACCTTTTATTTTAATGACAAGTTGAATTTATAAATAAATATATTATTATTCACTGCTGTTATAAAATTCTTTAAACACTGTTGTTTCTTTTTAAATTCGCTACACTATATAAACCTTTTATTTTAATGACAAGTTGAATTTATAAATAAATATATTATTATTCACTGCTGTTATAAAATTCTTTAAACACTGTTGATTTTCTTTAAATTCGCTACACTATATAAACCTTTTATTTTAATGACAAGTTGAATTTATAAATAAATATATTATTATTCACTGCTGTTATAAAATTCTTTAAACACTGTTGATTTTCTTTAAATTCGCTACACTATATAAACTTTTTATTTTAATGACAAGTTGAATTTATAAATAAATATATTATTATTCACTGCTGTTATAAAATTCTTTAAACACTGTTGTTTCTTTTTAAATTCGCTACACTATATAAACTTTTTATTTTAATGACAAGTTGAATTTATTGTAAAACTATATAAAACACTTTATTTAATTTTCAACACTCCACAGATTTAATCACGACCGTAATTTTTATAAGTCCCAGAATTCCCACTCCGAATTTTTCTAAGTCTCAAAATTTTACAACACTTAAAAAATTTTCAACTAATAACCGTTTTAGACGCTACGTCACGTAACTTCCACGTTTTAACCCGACGATTGGTCCCCGACGACTCCTTCCCGACAACTCACACCGAAAACTGATCTCGATTCTTCTAAGTCCTAGGTTTTATATGTACCTCCAGGATTAGAACATCTTAATTACGCGTTCATTGATTTTCTAATTCAAACTCTAACAACTCGAGATTTCATATATCAATTCTGTTAATTTCGTATCAACGTGTTAAGTCCGGCCCCCCTGATTTTAGAAATCTTCTGTCTCTTACGTAAATTGTTCCAGTGTCGAACCTACCATTATGTCAAATTTTGCCCCGTCGTTCCTTTGTCTTCAGGTCTTACAAATTTAACTAAAATATCATGATTTTCGTGTCCTTTTTTCTCTCAATATATAATAGGTACGTCTTCAATAAACTGTATGTAATTCTCAATTTGGTTTATCGCTACCAGAACACGAACAAACTCATGTCGAAATCTTCATTACGCATTTTCCAATTTTCATTTCCCTAAATTTCCCCACATTTTCATGTTTCCTATATGAATCAATTCAATTTTAAGCTGTATTGTCTCTACTTATGTCGTAGACTTGAATTTTCTTATTTTCTTCAATTATATTTTATATACGACGTTATTTTTATGATTTCTCTGCTTCATTCTTATGTCATTGTCCATAACTATATGATTAGTTATATTCCAAGCCAAATTTACTGTTTTCATCAATACTTCTGAATTTTCATGAGTTTTCCTTACGGAATCGTCTTTAAACTGTCTTTACTTCATTCTTTACCATCATTTGCATAATTTCCAATGCTTATCTTCTCTTAGAAACTTCACCTTCTAGTCATAAATATTCAATCTGCTATTTTTTCATAATTTTCATAGAAGAAAATTCCAATTTGACTCTGGGATATGTGTCCGGTTAATTGCTTCGTATAAAAACGTATAAAATTGTGTCTCGTTTCATCCCAAAACCCCATAAAGTATCATCGCTGACATATGTTGATGTTTTCGATTTCTACGTACTTGGTCGTAAATAATAAATTAATATTAACTCGTTAAATTTAATCTCTTTTATCTTATCCAAATATTGCATAAGTTCCATGTTAACTTTTATTGCCCCAAAAGCAATAAAGACTATCATAATCACCCAAAACCATGTCGGAAAACTTATTGTTTAAACAACAAAATCGTGTGTGAGCTCGACAACCTTTTTTTACATCAATTGCCTCAGCAATTTGTTCTATCGTCTATAGTATTTTCTCATAGCAAATGACGTAAAAACGATCCCTTCCTTTGAATTAATCTAACGTAATATAACTAGAATAACCATCCTATTTCAAATATATAACGATATCTATTTAAACTCGTCTGAAAACGCAAAATTAAGTCGAAATCTTATATTGTTCAATAAATACTTCCGTTTAAATGTCCGTTTTTTTTATTAGATTTTCTTTTCAAATCGTTTTCCCTGACCGTATTGCTTCATTTAAAAGTGACATTCCTAATTTCCATCGTTTTTCTTTCTTTTAAATATCAAACGTACGTTTTCCTCTGAATCTGGCCTCCTTTTGTTCTTCACGTTCTCGTTATGCAATTGAGTATCCCTACAGTAGCTTTTCCCACGTTTTCCAGGTCTTTTCTTTAATCTTCCGTTCATTATATTTCCTTGCTATTTTATTGCATCATTTTTTCAACATAATATGGATTTATTTGTTCGTTAACTGCGGTTGTCGATTCCTCTGTTGCACTCAATATTTACCTTTAAAATTAGGGTCATTGTACCAAATGCACCGAACGTGGGATTGTGTTTATCTTAAAGCGTATTGATCTCTCGGGTTGATGATGATTTTTACCCCATAAATCTCAGACTAATGGTCTAGTCCAAAGTCCATCTCTTTGTCTTGAAAAAAGGTATCCTCCCCCTTCTCTGATTGGTAGATCAATCTTAAGTATTTATAATTGGATCCCTCTGTGTTCTATTTATCAAAACTTGACATTAATTTAATAATTATAGATCTCTGCAGTCTCCACGGCCCAATCAAACTTAATCAGCTAGGTGTCGCTAGTGTGTTGATTTCGTTATAATTCTGAATTATTATTTATTCATTCGTAAGGTGGAAGCTACTATATTTTCGTATCCACTGCGATTCATCACAGCCCCCCTATAGTTATAATTCCAGCGGTAAACACGCCTCCTAGTGTTAGTTGATGGAATTAAAACTAAACATAGGCGATCTAATTTTCTACAATTTTCTTTAAGTCTTCTTTATTCTTATTTGCATTTTTTTTTTTTTTCGAAATTCTAACTGGTTGCGCGCCCCTACCTTTCACTATTTCATATCGTAGAATCCTGTTCGGTGTTCCTCTGAGCTGAAACCATTTTTCAATTTACTCTTGTCTACCCAATGGCCTATTTAAGTCGGCTAACTTACGTCAGTTGCTGTCCCTACTCTTTGTCCTACCCCCCTAAGATTCTTACCCCTATACCTTCCCCCCTATGACCCTTACTCCCTCTTCTTCATCGAGACGGTTTCCAACCTTTGATTTTCCTTATTCATATATATATATATTTTTTTTTTTTTTTTTTTCGCGATTCTAGAATTCCACACGAATTTTTCTCGCAGGAACGTTTTAATGGCAACAATGCGCATATGAACATACACGTATTACACATATATGCACACATACACACCCTTTTTTTTTTTGAATGGGCACGCCCCTCGACTCGCGTGTCCCAGTGACCCCCAACCTGTTGGACCAGAGCCTCCTGTACATGGTCAAATCAAAGATTGAATCAATCTCGCGGTCCTATTGACCATATGAGTTACGGTGAATTGCAGAAAGTTATTCAGTTGTTAAAAAATTTTCCCTTTAGATGTTGGGTTTTTTTTTTTTTGACTGTACTCATGTGAGTACCCTTATTTATTATACTCCTTCGCAATTTGCCCGTGCCTCATTTGGTTTACATGTTACTATATGTAGAGATATTTTTTTTTTTTCCCCAAGAAATTTTTTTTTTTTTTTTTTTTTTCCTTTTTTTTTCTTATCCTATCTGTGTTATTATTTTTTTTTTTCTCTCTCTCTCTGTCCGAATTCATCCCCTTCGTTCAGTGGGTTACCCTTTTATCATCCAAGCATGCTTCTCCACTCGAACGTCTCCTTCCTCCCCCTTTTTTCCTTTGAAAACCCTAAAGCTATTTAAAATTTCGTTGCAATCTTAATCCTTTATCCTCCTAAATCTCAAGTTACATTTTTTTTTTTTTTTTCCTAAAATCTAATGTCACACAAACTAAATCTAAGGTTAGATTCTTCATTTTCTATGTTTCCGTTTTCCTAAACCTAATGTTGAATTCTTAATTTTATAGTTTCCTAAGCCTAAAATTAGTTACTGAGTTGCCATTTAGCTGAAACATCTTAATATGTATTTCTCTCCTTGCCATAATCTGTATTTTAACATTTCTTAAAATAACCTTTGTTTTCCCGTCTCTCCCCCCCCTCCTAAGCATAACATATTATTTTATTCTCTAAACTCGCTATCCTTCCCCTTTTTTCCTAACATAACATAACATGGTGAAATCCCTCCTAATATCCCTAAAAGACGGTATTTTAGATTAAATAAAACGTTTTTATTTTTCGAATTTTTCTAAATTACATTTTTTTTTTCTTATACTTGTCTATTTTTTCCTTATCCAAAATGATCACACAAAATTTCGAATTCTCGCAAAATAACTATCCCCACTTCTTCTTATTCTACACCTAACCTAACCTAACCTATCCTAACCTCGCCTTTTTTTTTCTAGTCAATTTCTATCACCTGTATTTCCTTCTGCTGTTTTTCCGTTTCATTAAAATAATATCTAGCCAGGTGGATCGCACTGTAATCGCCTCGTATCTCTTTTGTTTTTGGATCCATCAGCGTGTAATTGTTGGAATAGGGCACAGCTGCTATAACAAACGGACCGTCAAACAAAAGGGCGAATTTTTTTGTATGCTTCCTGAGTAAATTTGACTGAGTGTACTTTTTGAGTTTCACAAATGTTCCTACCTCATATGTCTCTAGCCTTTTCTTTATATTGTAGAATTGCTGTCTTTTTTCGGCGTTTCTTACTAGATTCTTTTGAACCGCGTTCCTAATCTCTTCTTCTGTTAATTTAGGTATGTTACTTTGACGCATATATTTATCTAAGCTATACTGTGGCTGTTTTCCAAATACTACCTCATTAGGTGAAAATCCAGTCGTACAATGTACTGTGTTATTATATGTTCTTTGAATGTCCTTTAGAAACATTGGCCACTTAGTGTGCTTTTCATGGCAGTATATTCTAAAAATCCGTCCCAACTCCTTGTTCACCCTTTCCGTGATGTTCGGTCCAGGATTTCGCACCGACGTATGCATGACCCTTATCCCCATCCTTTCCAGACCTTGGTTCCATTTCTTTGAGGAAAATTGAGACCCGTTGTCCGTTAACATAGCCTCAACCTTTACCTGTTTTATGAAAAGCTCTACGCACTTCAATACGGTACTAGTGTTGGCAACCTTTAATTTATACAACTGGATGAATCTACTGAAAGAGTCTTGGACCACAAAAATAAACCTCACCCCCCCTATGCTCCTAGGCAACGGCCCGTATAAATCAGCCATGGCCAATTCTCCTACCCTCTTCGTTATGATTGACCTACCCGGTCCTACCGTTGGCCGAATTTCGCGCTTTGCTAATTGGCAGAGATGACAAGCTTTCACAACCCATTTAACTTGTTTATACATCTTCGGCCAGAAGTACCTACTTTTCAACGCTTGAACTGTCTTTAACCCGCCCGCATGACCAATTTCCTGATGTACCAGTTTGATAAGATCTCCGGATAAATTACTAGGTATAGCTAATACCGTACCGTCATTTCTCGTTTTGTAATATAATGTCTTACCGTCTAACTTGTAATTTTTCAAATACCTAGCCACTCCTTTTGTGGGTGTCTTGCGAGACTTACCTCCCAAATGTTCTATCACCTCTCCCAAAAACTCATCTTGATTTTGTAATTGTTCTAGATTTTCTAAGTGCGATTTTATTAACTGTTTCCCACTCACTGCAAATGCGGCCACTTCAGGGCATACTACTTTTTCCTCCTGCACATTTACCGCATCCTGAGAATAGCGAGACAAGATATCGGGTCCGATGTTTTCCTTGCCTTTTACATACTCGACTTTAAAATTGAATTGGTTTAAATATAAAATCCACCGTGTCACTCTAGCGCTGTATAATTTCCAAGTCTTTAAGAACGATAACGCCTGATGATCCGTACGTATGATTAGCTGCGCGCCTCGCAGATAGGTTTCGAATTTGCGTAACGAATAGATTATTGCATATAACTCCTGTTCGGAAACGGTCCATTTTAACTCGGCCCCGGTTAGTGATTTGCTAACAAAACCGATCACATGATGATTATTCTCGTCGTCTAATTGATATAATTCCGACCCGATGGCGAACCCCGAACTGTCAGTTTGTAGGTAATAATTTTTGTTGGGGTTGTGATGAGTTAATATCACAGACTCAAGGAATAAAGTTTTTACGTTTTCAAATGCTTCCTGCTCTACAGCAGTCCACCTCCAAGGCTTATTTTTCTTTAATAAATTGCATAATACCTGTGTTGAAGCCCCATATCTATCTGCAAATCTCCTGTAATAATTGCACAACCCCAGAAATGCTCTTACCTGCTTCACTTTTTTAGGCGCTGGGAAGTTCTTAATCGCCGAAACTTTCCCTGGGTCCATGAGTATCCCATAAGGCGTTATAATGTGGCCTAACATTTTTACTTCCGTGAACAAAAATTGGCATTTTTCCAATTTGCAGGTCATATTGGCTGTTTGTAACCTTCCCAAAACTGCATCTAAATGGTTTAGGTGCTCGTCAAAATCTCCAGACGAGAACACGACTAGGTCGTCTAAATAGTTAGTGCAAAACGCTTTCATCTCACTACCCAGAATTTTATTCATGGCGCGGGAGAAGCTCCCAACCGATGTCTTCAGTCCTTGCGGTAATACGTTGTAGACGTATGACTTGCCATTATAGACGAAACCGGTGTATTTACGACTACTTTCACATAAGGGTACCTGGAAATACGCCGAGTCCAAATCTAGAGTAGTCACGTGCTTAACCCCGTGGAATTGCTGCAATATTTCCGATGTAAGTGGTGGTCTCTCCGTTTCCCCGGACATCCTCGTATTTAATTCGCGAGCATCAAGTAATATACGCACAGTACCGTCCTTCTTCATTGTATAGGTTAAGGGACTCGCGAAAGGAGTCGCCCGCCGGCTGATTATGCCTAAAGCTTCTAATTCGTCAATTTTCTCATCCACCTTATTCCTATACGCGAAGGGGACCGGATACGACCTCTTTACAAATGGCGTCTCATCTATCATTTTAATTTCATGGATATACATATTTGTTAGCCCCGGTTTACCTAGGAACACTCGATTATGTTTGTCTAGTACCTTCTTTAATTTTTCCTTCTTTACGTCATCCAGTTCCAAACCAGCTACCATTGCCGCAATTCGCTGTTTAGTCTCCTCCGCAAAATCCGAAAGTTGGTTATTCTCTATGACGTTTATCGACTGGGTTGCACTATTTGTGTTTTCCTCACTCAACTGCTTTCCTAATTCACTTCTCACAACCCCGGAATCTATTAATTTAATTTTTTCTCTTCCCCGCTCAGTAGTGACTATCAATTCCCGCTTTTTCCCACACTTTACTTCTGCCGAGTAATTATCTAGCCAGTTTACCCCTAGTATTATAGATCTTATTAACCCTGATACTATGAGACATGATGTGTTGATTTGGATATCCCCAAAACGTAATGGTACTAGTACTAACCGTGAAATTTTCTGACTTTTCTGTCCCATAGCCCCCTTAATTTGTACTGAAGCTACCGGCATGATTGGATATAGCGATTGATCGCTCAAATGACATTCCCAAAATTCTTGTGCAATACACGTTATTTGGCTACCCGTATCTATCAAACAATTTACCTTTAATTCATCTATGTAAGCCCTAGCCTCTGGTAATTGCGGTAATGTACTTCCCCGTCCTATCTCTTCATAATCCTCGTCTTCAAATACGGTGTTAAATCCGATGCATTCTCTTCCTATGTCATTTTCATACATCTCCACCGCGTTCCATACGTCGCTTAATTGTTGCAAAGAGTTCACACACGCAGTCACTTCCTCCCTTTCATACGTCTTTTCATCATCTGCACTCTCGTCTCTGCGTACCGCCTTGCATGCTTTTATTGGTGCTGTTATTCCTTGTTCGTTTTTCCCTAAACCCTTTGTAACATCCCAATTATATTTCAACATTATTTTTAAAGCTACGTTGTGTCTTGGCGTCGCTGCTCTTATTTCTTCTGGAGTCGTAATCCTCAGAGCTCCTGGACCGACTCGCTGTCGTTTCCCGCATCTTCAACTCTGCATACCTCCTTCCCGCTGATTGGTGCTGTTTTACTGCTAGCTGCTGGTTGCGTACTTGGTCCGCAGCACGTCCTGCATCCCGTCGCCTGTGGTGCTTCCTCAATAACCCCAACCTTCGGGCGTATCGCGTGTCGACGGTCTCTGTTGTCGTGTCCATTCCTGTCATCCCTACCCCTCTTCTCTGTAGTTTTGTCCTGCGGGGCGCAGACCATATTATCCAGTTTTCTCAGGAATTCCGCCGCGTCCAACTCATCTCCTTGCTCGCGTGAAAACCACAATGCCTGGGTTTCTTTCGGGAAATGCCTCATTATCTCATTAATTACTCCTAATGGTGTGTCGGTGATTTTTAGTGCTTTGGCGAGCTCCCAGTACTTCGCAAAGTGCGCCAGCATGGTGATTCCCTTTTTTGGCTCCCATACTGCATCTGATAGCCTCCGTCTCATGTTTTTCTGACATATATCACCCCAATAATTGGCAATAAAATCCCTTTCGAAATCTTCCATATTATTCCAACGTTTAGAATAGAGCTTCATCCAGCTTTTAGCACCTCCTTTTAAACTCTCCTTAACTACCATCATGATGTCAGTGCGATTCGTACGTTTTGCATAATCCTTAAGGTCCTCTAGAAAAGCTATTGGGTTCTGAGTCCCCCCGCTGAAAGTGGGCTTTTCCTGCGTGGGCATCATTTCTACGAGTTGAAGTACGTTTCGCGCCGTACTTCCCTCCCCTGTCGTGGTTGTCACCGGCATAACCTCCCTTTGTTTCTCCATTTCTTGTATCTTACTGACCAACGGACCCAAGGCCTGCTGTATGATTAGGGTAATTTGCCCTACATCCATCTGAACATTGTTACTCGCAGCATTCTCGACGGCGGCCACAAATTCTATGCGTTCCCTCTCCTGCCTTGCCTCAGGACAACGTTTATTCCTAGGCATATTCCTTTTTTCCTTTAAAACCCGATGACAGAGATTGACTTATTTAAATTTCCAATTTTCGTTTGCTTACACTTATTTTTTTTTTTTTTCTGAAAAATTTACATATCCACATGTATATATATACATACACACACACATACGCATACATACATATATATACATACACATATATATATATACACATACACATATATATACATATACACACACATATAAGCATCCCTATACACTTATTCTTGCACTTCAAAACAGTTTAGGTATAATTTAACTTGTTTAACCGCAGGTGATTTAATCCCCGCTCCTAAAACACTTGTACCCAAACTAACTATTTCCACTTCGAAATACTAAATATAATTGCGCAATTTTTTTTTTTTCATTTAAGACAGCCTTCCAAGTTCTGAATACGTTAATTGACATATCATTTATCTGCATTCAACTGCAGCGATATTAGTTTGAGACAATCGACAATACGACAAACATCTGAACATCTGAAAGGATAATGCTAAATGCATCTAACCCAACTGTACACACTAGAATCAAATATTGATTCGAGATGTTTATTCGTTTCAAAATGTTTACTAGAAACCTCTTGAGGGAATCAACTTTTATGTAATCCCTTCATATGCTGTTCTTATTTATCTTTTATCTGAGGTTTATTTGATCTATGTTGTATGTTTACTCATCCGAATGCACTCCATAACGTTTACTATCTCATTTTTTTTTTTTTTTCCCACACCGGCTTTGTTTGTTTATTTATTTATTTGCACGTATACACAATTGTATAATGTACCTAAACCCCGTTTTAAACAAGCCCCCCCCCCTCCTAAATTTGTATGCGTTTTAAACCACTCCGCTTATTTGCTCTTTATTGCAAATCGGAAATAAACCGGTCACCCGAGAAATATGCCAACCCCCAGTAAGGCTAAATTTCTAATTTATTCAGCTGACATCTATGTAATGGTGTATCTAAAGGTCCAATCCACCCCTGTTAAATGTTTGAATGCAACGATTTGAAAAGCTCACTTTTATGTTTTATGTGTAATATTTCATTTTATTTTTATCCGTCCTTTGCTTTGTATGTTATGTTGATTTTATTTATTTTTATGTCGCCGTGTCAAAAGAAGTATTTATTTATAAAATCCTTCAACTCGAAGGAACCAATAATACCCTCGACCACTATTAACATAAACAACGTCATTTGATTAACTATCTAAGTATCTCTTTATTATTTAAAGTAATATCTCGAGATGTTCCAATGCGAACATAACAAAGATTTATCTATTCTGTTACGAACATTTTATCAGTAAGACCACTTATGTTTGTGGCAACACAAACATACCCTCGCGACGGTGTCTATTCAATCGCTTGTTTACATTCGGGCTTCAGTCAATGAACCAATTTGAATGATAATTTTACTGATCACCGAAGGAATGCGCTTTTATTTATATAACGGCTTTTTTTTTTCAATACGCACCACCCTTCTAAATCTGGGTCAACATTCCTAGGCGTTATGTGATTTATGATTTTTATCTGGTATAAGGCACGTTTTTCACTTTTCGTTTTAAAATATTTGGTTTTTGAGTTATTATTATTTTTTTTTTCCGACTGTTTTATTTAATGGTACGTTTTTTTTTCCCACTTGTTTCACGTTTAATGAAGATGTTTTAATGGCACGTTTTTCACTTTTCGTTTAAATTATTTTTTGATTTATTGTTATATTTCTACTGTATAATTTAATGATGCGAATTTTTTATTCCACTTGTTTTATGTAGTCTGAAGTTGTTTTAATGGCACGTTTTTCACTTTTCGTTTAAAATATTCACTTTTTTTTTCCATTTAATTATAATTTCATTTATTTGTTCATTCTATTTTATTTTTATAATATCTCAGAATTCTCTCAACTTGTAACCTTTACTCTCCTGGTCACGCGGCAACAGTTGTAATGGTCCACCACTCTTGGCTTTGTTCTCCAATTGTGATGAACCCTACCTAGCTGATTTACTTTTCTAAGCTTCTACCTCGTAGTTTAAATCTCGTAGCTCCTGTCTCGTAGCCACGCTCATAATTCTACCCTTATGTCCTACTGATCACACCACTAGGTATGATGGCCTGACTCAACCCTCCTTTCGGTTTATTTCTACCTCAGGCTCGTGATTTCTAAACCCCTATACCTTATAATCTGGCTAAACCTACCCTATCTTCTTAAATCCCTGCGATTTTCTCACAGTAATCAAGATTTAAGATTTTTGTTCACATTATTTCTATAATCTGCGTTGTGTAATTTTTTTGTTTTAGATTTTACATCTGTTTGCATACTTAATATGCACACATATGTAGAGAAGATAATGTATTACGTGTGGTAACCCATAGATTCTTTTAGAGAAAGGGTGAGAATTTTCCGATCAATTTATTTATTATTATTTTAGAATATTTAACCGAGTTTGATAAACTACCCCCGCCCTAAACCTTGTGTCTATTTGATTTCCATAGGAATTTAGTGTGTTTATTTAATTCTTCCTATCACCGCTGATACATCGATAACATAAACAACAGTTAATAAATTAAACATTTCAAGAAAGCAAACCTTACCTTAGGATGATCGAACTCGAAGGTCCAGTTTTCTCAATTGAAGTCCTTGTCTGCAACCTCTCCTAACATAATGTGTTTGTAGTCATAGTTAGTGCTATTGGTTAGTATTCGCAAAATTGTTGAAAGAGCAGGAATGGAGGGATATGGGGAGGGGATAATATGTTTGCTTAAAAAGTCGGCACCTCCGCTAACCAAGTGAAAACCGATGAACAACAATTCCAAACCGGATTCTCCCAAGTACGTTTGCTAAGCTTATCCTTAAGTCCGAGTTTTACTCTCTTCGACGAGCGTCTCTTGTTACGAAAGGGACTCTTCACGCCAGATGGGGGAATACCAAGTCTTCATGCCGTTTTTCTGCCTCACTCCGACTTCCATCTCCGCCGGATTGAATTTAACTCTACTGAGTCTAGAAGGGGTATTTCATGTCTTCCCTTATCATGCCTCTATCCGTTAAATGTGGCGTAAGCTTGTGACGGGCAGATCCTTCCTCCCACGTAACCGACCCAGCGTTACATTCCACCTCTGACTAGCTGACATAAAACTCACCTCGTGAACCTTATGTTTGCTTTCAGGTTCGACAAGACTCACGGTATGCAAATAACCTGTGGCTTTAATGCCGCGTCAGCGTACTGTCCGCATACGTCCTTCCTCTTCCCCGCATGCCCACCTCGACAATACCGCCACAAGATCAAAGCCGTCCGTTCGAGAAAGGTTGACACTTACATTTCCAGATGGCTCATACCTACATACAGAAGCCTTGAAGTTTACGTTCGAAGACAAGTTAGGATTCAGGACTGTATGAGTATTTGAACACCAGTGTTGTTTAAATGAGGTCACTAGCTCCTCGTGTGTTAGGTATTTAGGATAATGGGTATTTATGGGTTCTTGGATACCTACTTCCTATAAGAAAGATTTAAAAATGAGATAAATCAAGTCGACATTGAATCAATGACCTACTGAATGATTGTGATGTGCTCTCTTAGAGTTTGAAGCTAGTCACAGTACTTTACTTTGCGAAATTTTTGCATGCTGAATCAATGCTACCTATTGGCGATCGCTCTAGTAAAATCAAGTCGTTTAGAATTGAGTGAATTTAAACGTCAATGTCGCCTTCACATATTGACCGCAGATTTCATCTCGAGCTATAATTGATAAACTTGTCCCTGACGTTAAGTTTTGTTTTGTTTATTCGTTAATGAATTTAGGTGACTGGGTCAATGGATGGCCTTGAACTCAAATCGAAATTTTGGTACACTATCGAAGGTCATATAACCATACCCTAATTGTGCTAGTGAAAAGAAACGATAGGTATTTATCTTACAAATACGCTAAGATACCAAAATTGATTTAGTGATGCGTTTCTATCTAATTATGTGTTAAGTATTTGTTTAGCAACATTTCATTCCGTATGGGAGGTGTGGCATGCGAATGCTAATAAATTGGTTAGTTATTTATTTACCCTTACTTGGCGTTACGTCCATCAGTGTCAGGATATCCACAGGAACCTGTAAAAGCTTAAATATTGTAAGGACTCACCAAGCTCTAATGTCTTAATTTCAGCTCCACCGGGTTACTATCATCGGCGAGAAACTTATTAGAGCATCCAGACTACCTGTGTAACCACTTTTATTTCGACTTCCCACTTTTAACGATTTAATCCTACAAGATCCGGAACTCATCTCCTTCCTTCCTCCTTTGAATAGATCTCTGATGTAAAAAATCCTCACGTTTTCCTTTAATATCTGCCGTTATTATTGAAGAAGAACGATCCTATCTAATTATGCGTTAAGTATTTTCCAGATTTCGGATCAATTATTTTTATTGCGTTGTCACCTAACGATAATTAATATCTCGTAATAAAATTTCCAACTTTCGACCTAAACGTAAATTTTTTATTTAATGAAACTTATTAGACTGTAATTTTCTTTATATAACCTCGGACTAAATAACTCTATTTTAACCGTCATAGAACAAATTTAAAGCAATTCAAACACACTATATTAGACTCCTCCCGCATTGAATTTGTAATTAATTAATTAATTATTAGATTTTATTGAATCGGAAATTATTGCAAACACTGATTTTAGATTTATTATAAGATCATACACTCCGTTAAATTGCACGATTAACCCTATCCGGGCACTTCACTCCCTGTTTTATCAAAGTATAAACTGATTGTAGACTCTATTTTACCACTGAAATTTTTAAGTATAAAAACTGATTCTAGATTCTATTAATTAATTACCAGGGTAATTCTCACAACATGCGCGACGTTTTAATCAACCTTGCCAGTTGTCGAAGGACCCCTTTTTTATTTTAATGATAAGTTGAATTTATAAATAGATATATTATTATTCAATGCTGTTATAAAATTCTTTAAACACTGTTGTTTCCTTTTAAATTCGCTACACTATATAAACCTTTTATTTTAATGACAAGTTGAATTTATAAATAAATATATTATTATTCACTGCTGTTATAAAATTCTTTAAACACTGTTGATTTTCTTTAAATTCGCTACACTATATAAACCTTTTATTTTAATGACAAGTTGAATTTATAAATAAATATATTATTATTCACTGCTGTTATAAAATTCTTTAAACACTGTTGTTTCTTTTTAAATTCGCTACACTATATAAACCTTTTATTTTAATGACAAGTTGAATTTATAAATAAATATATTATTATTCACTGCTGTTATAAAATTCTTTAAACACTGTTGATTTTCTTTAAATTCGCTACACTATATAAACCTTTTATTTTAATGACAAGTTGAATTTATAAATAAATATATTATTATTCACTGCTGTTATAAAATTCTTTAAACACTGTTGATTTTCTTTAAATTCGCTACACTATATAAACTTTTTATTTTAATGACAAGTTGAATTTATAAATAAATATATTATTATTCACTGCTGTTATAAAATTCTTTAAACACTGTTGTTTCTTTTTAAATTCGCTACACTATATAAACTTTTTATTTTAATGACAAGTTGAATTTATTGTAAAACTATATAAAACACTTTATTTAATTTTCAACACTCCACAGATTTAATCACGACCGTAATTTTTATAAGTCCCAGAATTCCCACTCCGAATTTTTCTAAGTCTCAAAATTTTACAACACTTAAAAAATTTTCAACTAATAACCGTTTTAGACGCTACGTCACGTAACTTCCACGTTTTAACCCGACGATTGGTCCCCGACGACTCCTTCCCGACAACTCACACCGAAAACTGATCTCGATTCTTCTAAGTCCTAGGTTTTATATGTACCTCCAGGATTAGAACATCTTAATTACGCGTTCATTGATTTTCTAATTCAAACTCTAACAACTCGAGATTTCATATATCAATTCTGTTAATTTCGTATCAACGTGTTAAGTCCGGCCCCCCTGATTTTAGAAATCTTCTGTCTCTTACGTAAATTGTTCCAGTGTCGAACCTACCATTATGTCAAATTTTGCCCCGTCGTTCCTTTGTCTTCAGGTCTTACAAATTTAACTAAAATATCATGATTTTCGTGTCCTTTTTTCTCTCAATATATAATAGGTACGTCTTCAATAAACTGTATGTAATTCTCAATTTGGTTTATCGCTACCAGAACACGAACAAACTCATGTCGAAATCTTCATTACGCATTTTCCAATTTTCATTTCCCTAAATTTCCCCACATTTTCATGTTTCCTATATGAATCAATTCAATTTTAAGCTGTATTGTCTCTACTTATGTCGTAGACTTGAATTTTCTTATTTTCTTCAATTATATTTTATATACGACGTTATTTTTATGATTTCTCTGCTTCATTCTTATGTCATTGTCCATAACTATATGATTAGTTATATTCCAAGCCAAATTTACTGTTTTCATCAATACTTCTGAATTTTCATGAGTTTTCCTTACGGAATCGTCTTTAAACTGTCTTTACTTCATTCTTTACCATCATTTGCATAATTTCCAATGCTTATCTTCTCTTAGAAACTTCACCTTCTAGTCATAAATATTCAATCTGCTATTTTTTCATAATTTTCATAGAAGAAAATTCCAATTTGACTCTGGGATATGTGTCCGGTTAATTGCTTCGTATAAAAACGTATAAAATTGTGTCTCGTTTCATCCCAAAACCCCATAAAGTATCATCGCTGACATATGTTGATGTTTTCGATTTCTACGTACTTGGTCGTAAATAATAAATTAATATTAACTCGTTAAATTTAATCTCTTTTATCTTATCCAAATATTGCATAAGTTCCATGTTAACTTTTATTGCCCCAAAAGCAATAAAGACTATCATAATCACCCAAAACCATGTCGGAAAACTTATTGTTTAAACAACAAAATCGTGTGTGAGCTCGACAACCTTTTTTTACATCAATTGCCTCAGCAATTTGTTTTATCGTCTATAGTATTTTCTCATAGCAAATGACGTAAAAACGATCCCTTCCTTTGAATTAATCTAACGTAATATAACTAGAATAACCATCCTATTTCAAATATATAACGATATCTATTTAAACTCGTCTGAAAACGCAAAATTAAGTCGAAATCTTATATTGTTCAATAAATACTTCCGTTTAAATGTCCGTTTTTTTTATTAGATTTTCTTTTCAAATCGTTTTCCCTGACCGTATTGCTTCATTTAAAAGTGACATTCCTAATTTCCATCGTTTTTCTTTCTTTTAAATATCAAACGTACGTTTTCCTTTGAATCTGGCCTCCTTTTGTTCTTCACGTTCTCGTTATGCAATTGAGTATCCCTACAGTAGCTTTTCCCACGTTTTCCAGGTCTTTTCTTTAATCTTCCGTTCATTATATTTCCTTGCTATTTTATTGCATCATTTTTTCAACATAATATGGATTTATTTGTTCGTTAACTGCGGTTGTCGATTCCTCTGTTGCACTCAATATTTACCTTTAAAATTAGGGTCATTGTACCAAATGCACCGAACGTGGGATTGTGTTTATCTTAAAGCGTATTGATCTCTCGGGTTGATGATGATTTTTACCCCATAAATCTCAGACTAATGGTCTAGTCCAAAGTCCATCTCTTTGTCTTGAAAAAAGGTATCCTCCCCCTTCTCTGATTGGTAGATCAATCTTAAGTATTTATAATTGGATCCCTCTGTGTTCTATTTATCAAAACTTGACATTAATTTAATAATTATAGATCTCTGCAGTCTCCACGGCCCAATCAAACTTAATCAGCTAGGTGTCGCTAGTGTGTTGATTTCGTTATAATTCTGAATTATTATTTATTCATTCGTAAGGTGGAAGCTACTATATTTTCGTATCCACTGCGATTCATCACAGAGGGGAGATTTTGGGGGAGTGGGAGAAAGGTGGGAGGAGTCAACGTAACTTGGAAACATCGTAAGTAAAGGTGATTTATATGGGGCTCTTATTATTTTTTTTAAAAAACCATAAATACAAAAAAAAAGAAAAGGGATAAAATAAAAAACATTGTTAAAAATGAAATTGAGGCTAAGTTTCCTCACGTAAATAGATATTCAGTATAAAAAAAATAGTAGGAAGTATATACGTCTATTTATTTATTTTTTTTTTTTTTTGTACAACAGATTAATATCCAATTACCGTACAATTTTCTCATTTTGACAGTCTTAACACCTAGGAAGATGATTATTATACAAAAAAATCTTGAGGCTATCTAAAGAAGAGTTATATATATCTAGCGTTTCCGAAATTTTGTTCAACAGCACCATTCTTCTTGTCATGCTATGCTGTGCTAGAACATCTGTTCTACCGTATGGTACCTTGAACAAGTCGTGTCACCGACTGCGGCTGAAATTTTCAGGCACGTATAAGCCATAACATTCCAAGAGGAATGGGCTGTCAATACGGTTATGGATTATGTTATAACCAAGAACTGCAAGATTTGCAAAACGTCTAGTTTCCAAGCTAAATCTATTAGTTGCCTCAAGCAAATCCATATGGTGCATGAATCTTGGATACGTTCCATGCATCCGCATATAGATATACCTAAGGAACTTTTTCTGGATTTGTTCCAGCATATTAATATACTTAGCTTGGTGCGGAGTCCACACACCACTAGCATACTCCAGCCTGCTTCTTATGACGCCATCGAACATGGCTATCATTGCTACTGGGTCATCAAATTGCTTACATATTCTGATGACGAAACCCAGGAGTTTATAGCAAGCTGGAGTGAGCTGCGATATGTGATCCGAGAATGTCAGTTTGGGATCAAAGACGATACCGAGATCTTTAAAGCTGTTGACTCGGCATAATGTTTTCCCTTTAATGTTGTATTCAAAAACTATGGGCTTCCGGGAGCGGGTATGTGTATAACAGGTTATTCCCAACAAAAGTTTGAGGTCATCAGCAAACAAAAGACATTTGCAATATTTTACACATATCTGGATGTCATCTATAAGTATAAGGAACAGCAGAGGACCAAGGTTTGACCCTTGAGGAATACCTGATAACGCCAGGAATTGTTTAGATTCATGTCCATTTATTATTACATATTGACTTCTGAGTTTTAAATACGACGAGAAGAATATAAGTGTTTGATGATCAAAACCAAGTTTGTACATTTTATGTAGTAAAATATCATGATCAACTCGATCAAAAGCTTTGGCAAAATCCGTATACACTACATCTGTTTGGTGTCGCGAGTCCAGTCCGACGGCCACCAATCGCGAAAATGTTAACAGATTTGAAACCGTGGATTTTCTTGGCATGAAACCGTGTTGGTTTTCTCCTAGAAAAGGCATAATTTGGTGATGTAATTTCTTACAAATAATCATTTCGAATATTTTTTAATATTTTTTTTTTTAAATATTTTTTTTATATCTTGAAAAATAAAAGTATTAGAATAAACAACATTTATATTGATTTTATTTTTATGATGTAATATATCTCCCAGATTAACAAGACTGTGAAATCTCAGGAACTGGGAATTTTGATAAGCCAGTCTACTGGTGTGGTCCAAGTAAAACGATAATAAATGTCGGCAAAATATTTTGGGTATATTGATGTTGATTAATTGAAGCTATTCGGGACAGTCAATTTTGTAATGCAGTATTTTATGTAATTGTATAAAATCTATACTTATTTTTCGTTCTAAAAGTTTCAATAATGACAATTAATGTTTTGTACCGGAATACGCAATTTATATATTGTTGTTATATTGAAACTGTATTTTAAACTATTAAATTTGATGAACTTTAAACCGTCGATCGGCGCCATTTTCGATTTTTTGACATTACGTGAATCCGTGAATGATCCTCGTTAAAGACCGATTCTGGTGCAGTTCAATTTTTAAATAAATTGTGACAATCCGATAAACGTAACAACGTCACATTTATGCTGGACAGCTGATCACCATTATTTGATAAATAGACGATTTTATATCATCAAATACGGCGAAAAAACACTACTAAAGTAACGCAATAGCTACCTACATACTTTTCTTAAATTTACATTATCCTATCATCCTACTTTTTGTGTAAACGATGTATCATTCGTTGTATATGCATATCCCTTTTGTTCATCGTTTATCACCACAACTCTCGAAGAGTGGTCTTGCAGTGGCGGTCGGTGAGTTTTCAGTACACTATGATTGAAAAATACGACGTTATTGATGCTGTTGTAGCTGAAAATGTATTTTTTTTTTATTTCAATTCTTCGAAAGAAAGATTTTCAGGGTTCTTTCAGTTTAGGGATGCGCCGCATCCACAAGCTGAAAGATATTCATACAAAAAATTGAAATTTTGTAAAAAAATAAAATTCATTTTCAGCTGCAATATAAATCTGAAAACTAACAGACCGCCGCACCTCTGTGGTCTTGGTCCTTCGAGGAAATGCCATTACTACGGCCTATCTTTTGTTGTCTCCCTCGAGATCATTTTTCCTTGAGGATGTGGTGATAGCCTCCCCAATATCCAGTTTTGGAAGCTAAGTTTAAGTATCTCAAACCTATTTTGTCCTGCAGACTTATGGCCTTTTTACGCGGTGCTCCATTCGGATTTTCCTATCTTTTCATATTGATTGTCGGGATAAAAAAAAGACTTTCGTAAAGTTTAAGATTTTTGTTACTCATTGCTCACCACTATAAATTGACGTGATGGTGATCACTATTTGATATCCGTCATCTGTCGTTGTTTTACGAAATTATATTATGTGAAAATGTTGCATGTTTACTTCGATTTATATTAAAAATATTGATAAAAAAAATACCGTTACCTACGTTTATTACTGTTTGTGAACCATGTATTACTGTTAAATATTGTGAATATCAAATATATTATTGATGATTTATTGACGGCAATGGCAAAGGAAAATGACAGGTGCTTTCGTATGATCTGCATCAAAGTGTTGCCATTTTTTGATAATTTAGTATCGTCCCAAAAAATTACTTCTTCTTCATTAAACAGTTAAAGTTTAATGAGAGTAAAACAGTATTGCTCCAAAATTTCACAGAATTCCGATAATTACAAATAGCACTAAATATTCCCAGTTTTTACCATATTTTAGTCTCAAAAAATACAATAATACTTCTCGAAACGCGGTGAGAAATGTATCGGAAATGTGGTTGAATATTTCAGCCCCCAAATGCTTGGGGAAGCAATCACTTAAAAGTTTACGACACGCCTGCAAAAAATGAATACATTTTTTAATAATATGGAAATATGCTAGCGAAGATTCAGATGCCGGTGTTCAGCGAGGTAGAATAAAAGCGGAAGAACTGTTCTTTCCTAATTTGGTGTATTACTGTTACCTTTCCTGTTTTTGGTTGCTATATATATTCACAAGTTTTATAAATTTGGATACTGTACTATAATTAAAGTTGTAAGATTTGATCTGATTTGCAGTAATAAACAATAATCAAACGTGTCTTGTAAATAACGAAATTATATATATACTTTTTTTTTTGGTTCGTCGCTGTAATTCAGAGCCAGTATGACGTTTTATTTTTAAAATATACTGTAGCTTTTCAAAAAATGATTATGTAACTAAAACTTCACCTTCAAACTGCACAGCTCCTCCACGCCTTCACGAATGTTCCATAAACAAAATTCCTACAATTTGCCTACTTGTACTTATACTTCTTCTTTCATGTCCAATTTCAGTATGTAGAACTTGTTGCTCGTTGCATGTGTCTAAAGTGTGCCATTTCTCAACTTTCATATTTTTCAAGAGTTCTGTCTCTATTCCGTACAGTCAATTTATTTCTTGTTCGTTTGTTCCACGTGTTGTCAATGATATTTTTAGGAATTTGTTGTACAACCAGATTTAAAAGCTTCTAGTTCATTAATTAAGCTTGCTTTCATTGTCATTGTCATTTTAGATATATTAAAATAGTCGTGCATGCGAACAAAAACATTAACACTATATAAAACCGAGTGAAAAAAACTGAAATTGCCAACACATTTGAGACGATTTTTTTACGAAGCCACATTATTATCATCTCTAATTCTACCTGCCTTGTAAATGCTTCCTTCGTGTTTGACAGCTTATTAGCTGTATCATATCTGACGGGTGATGTATCTTTTTCTTCTGGAATTTATTTCCTTATCGGATCTTATTGTTCTCAGAATCTTCATAAATTTTAGAATATTTCTCGTACATTAGATATAAAAAGTAAGGCTCCAAGAAGAGATTCTATGAATAAGTATATCAGACTTGCTATAGGAAAAACACGTAGACAAGACCAAAAAAGCAGGGTATTCTGTACGGTGCTAGCAGACGTAAATGGAGCTAAGTCACTGACCTCTTTATATTTTACTAATATCACATAGGCATAGATCCAACCATTGAATTCAAAAGGACGACTGATGTGGAGTCTCAAAACACTTGATTTTTTTAAATTAGTATATTATTAGATTTTCAAACTGAATAACAATTAATTCACAGGCAAAATAAGTATTTTTTATCGTTGAACTGATTTTTTGAGCGCCGCGCGCTGGTACGCCAGCAAGAATCTCGGCGGACAAGAGCAAAACACTCGTTCACAAATAATTGATATCTACAACAAAGAAAACTGTTATGAAATGGCAATTATTTAGGACTTCTCCAAACCCACAGTATCAAATCCACCATTCTTCCATCCTTTCTTTAACCCCCTCTCACCGCCTCCTAACCGGGTAGCAAAATATTTCTATTTACTTTACACAGTGCGAATAGGGGAGCTCTTTTAAAGTGACACACATTTTATTCGTTTGCCTCTTGAATTATACAAAGCTTATTATAATATTCTATTAGATACTCTAC
Organism: Limnephilus lunatus; assembly: GCA_917563855.2. NCBI lineage: Eukaryota > Metazoa > Arthropoda > Insecta > Trichoptera > Limnephilidae > Limnephilus > Limnephilus lunatus. The sequence goes on from OU830599.1 coordinate 58,839,380, forward strand.
CTAGCTTCAGTAAGCACTCAGGGTTTTAGGGTTTGGGCGAACATTGATTAGATACACACGATGCATATTTAAAGGAAACTTCTCATTGTTTGCTTTGTTTACCTTTGGAGACGAGAGACTTGTCAGAGAAGTTGCAGTCTGAATTTTGGTACTCCAAAAACTCATAAGCGTGAGTAAGTTTTTTGTATCGCGTTGATGAAACTTTTGTGTTTCACGAGTTTGTTATTTTATATACGTTGAAGAATGAGAACTCGTGTATCTAGTAAGGAAATTAGCGTAGGTGGGTAATTAAACAAAGTTAAAGCTGAATTAGCTTGGTGTCAAGTTTTGTTAAATCTTTCATTGAACACTGAATGAAAACACTCAATGAAAGGGTGAAGTAATGTTTGAAAATTATTGAACATTAAAGTGCAACTTTTCTAAGGCTATAATCAAGGGCGGCTGGTTGCACAGTGCGTTCGTGTGCAGCACTGGTAAATTATATCGCCTAAAATTACTTTATAATATCTTACTGAAAAATATAAAATCTATGAATCTCATTAAAAACATCACCTACCAATATAATGCCTAATATAGTATGAATCGGGGAGAGCGGATTCTCTAAGTTCCGCGCGAAGCTGCCTTGTTCCCCGTGTGCAGGCCGATTGCACGCGGAACGAATTATGTTTTTGTACCGAATATCCCAAACATCGCCAGCGCGCAACGCCAGCAATATGTATGAAAAATTAAGCTATATTCGTGTGCCACCGAACGGCCTTTATCATACAAACTTAAATTTGGATTTGCGGCAAAAATACTTAACCAAACTGAATAATTCTTTTTTTAATCAAAAGGTACAGTCAATACCTAAATTTAAAATATATTTGCTTTTTTATTGATTTGTGTTTTAAATTATAAAACGCAGATCATTAAGGGATTTAATTTTTTATAGGTAACTTTGACAATTTTGCCCACGTACTGTTTATACATTGTATATAAATACTATTTGTATACTGTATAATGTATAATGAAATATAAAACTATCTAACTAACCATCACGCCGTTTCCCCGCAGAGGTAGGCAGATACGACGGACCGCCAAACTCGGTCTTGGCACACACTATTTGTCTCACTCACATTCATACATCATCTCATACATTCTCTACTATTATTCTGACTTTTGACATGACCCGACTCAAGTATCTGAATCACTTGATCGTACCATGTCTTCCTCGGGCGTCCCCGAATTCTTCTACCATTCACATTTGCGTCGTATATTCTTCTTACACTACTTTCAAATTTATTTTATTTTATGAAATATAAAATAAAATAAATTAAACATTGTAAAAAAAAGAGTTTTTTGGGTTAAAATTCAAGATTTATTTACGAAAAATTTGTGTTGTTTCTATTTTCTTAGTACTGAAAAAAGATGTGTACAAAAAAATATTTTATTTATTTAAAAGCGATATGTAGAAGTTTTCGCCCTTCGAAAACAGCTTAGAATAGACCTTCTCTCCAAATAAGATAAGTGGAATCATTTTTACCTATTGTTGCTTAGTAGGCGTTATCTCATAGGTACGGATTATCACTGAACCACCACATTTTCAGGGCAGCGGCCGCCACTGGCTATAATGCGACTCTTTTTCATATTTTGTCTAAGCTCCTTTTTGTTTTTGTATTAGGTACTTATTTTTAGTTTAAATTAGCGATTTAATAAAGAAGTTGTTTCTCCCTGCGTGTTCTTTCCCATTCGTCCCCTTCCCCTTCCGCCTCCTCTTCCTCTCCCGCATCCCTTTCCCCTCACGCGTCCTCACTCCGCCTTCTCCGCCTTCCCTCTCCCCCCTCCCCTCTCCCGCTCCACCCGTCCCGCGTGCCCTCCTCTTGAGTTCCTCTCCCCTTCCCGCATTTTAAACGTTCAGTCCCGGTACATTCAATTTTCAAACAGCTCACGTGCCACCTATTGCAATTTTTTAAAACAAATTTCATAATGCCAGAGCTTACCAGTAGAAACCTTCGCGGGCGTGCTCACAACAACTCACCAAATTTTCATCGTAATCGGATGAACGGTTTAGCGACGCATAATTTCATGACGCCAAGCTCACTATTACGTATAGAAATCATCGTGGGCATGCACACATCAAATCCCCAAAGTTTCATCGCTTTCGGATGAATGGTTTAGCACCACATATACATCTCATATACGTACTCATATAAATATATACACCCGAGCGCGCATATTTTGATATTTGTATGTATAGATTCATTAATTAAACATTTTTTTTATTTTTTATTGTTAATGATATTGTAGACAGGCCTGATTTAGGTACTCAGCCTAATAATTTTCCATATTATACGAACTAGACCTTCTCTATCCAAAATTTGTATGTATTATTCATCTTTATTAGAATCCAGATTCTGACTGTGTCTGTCTCACTAGGAACTCCTGTGCTGAGAGTGGGCGCAGTTGAACATAAGCTGTTTGTCACAAAAAATAAAAATAAAAACAACAATATTTCAAAGGGAATAAAAGGCGATCAGCAAGCATACATACCCATAAACAGATTTTAATAAAACAGTTTTTAATTAAATGTTTAAACTGTCTTGGCTAATGATCCAAAACTTGGTGTCTGATTTATATTTCAAATAATTTGTGTTCTGTCTTAGTGGCCAGTGGAATTATTTCGTATAGCTTTGTTGCAATTTGGTTCTAGAATCACGAGCAGTTTGTATATAGTAGAAAACAGTTCAGTATTTGAAGGGTTGTGCTAGTATGTTTTTGGCATAAAGCTGCCAAATATCCAGAACACAGATTCTCCTAAAGATTTTATCCGAACTGCTTGTGATCTTTAGTTTTACAAAAATCTTCATAATTAATTTCTGAACTTTAAAGATCTGAGCAATGGCAGCAGCATTTGCTCTTCCCCAGGCTATAATACCGTACTCGATTAATGATTGACATAGTGTTAGTAAATTGATTCAAGCTAAGTAAAGGTATATGGATTTTCTAAGTTTGTTTGCTGTAGTGATAATATGTTTCTTCCACTTTAAATTGCTGTCAAAAATAATACCAATTATTTGATTGTAGTCATCCATTCTATATAAGGGGAATTACCAATTTTAACATTGGTCAAGTGGCAAGCAACTATTTTGATTTGATTTTCTGGGATACTTAAGGGAGGAATAATACTAAAATCAAAGTATTTAGTTTTGGTTAAATTGTTTGTTAGTGTATTTTTGTGAAACCATTTTTTAACAACAGTTATGCCCCTGTTTGAAACAACAATATCAGGACTGAGTCATTTAAATTTTAAATGTCCGCTTATACCAAAATTGCATGCAGTTGGCAATTTTTTCACAGAAATATTAGATGTGTTCAATTACATAGAAAATAGTTATAAGAAGGCTATAATTACATACCACATTAATAAAAAAGAATATTATCGCAATACTATTCTTCTGCATGAGTTGTACATAATTTAAATGGCATATTTATTCATGATTAGATGTTCCACAAAATTATTATGTTTATACACGAATAAATGAATAAATAAAATCATTGATACTTTTTCCCTTTGATTTTGAAATACTTCCGAAAAATTTTCATTTCTGGAATGGGTGTATTCCAAACCATTGGGAGAATATAATTTTAAAAATTGTTGAGAATATAATTTTTAAAAATTGTTTCTACGAATAATAATATTTATTTGCTGATAATTCATTTTCAAGTTTTTGTTTTTCCTGGTTTTTAAAGTAATTATTTAATTCAATTACTTAAAAGAAGACAATGGTACAGTGCTACAATCTAAAAAATAGAATAATCTACATGTAATGTGTTCCATCCCAGCTTTTGCAATTTAAAAGAAACCCTTAATGGGCAAAAAATTAATTTAAATTTAGATAACATTTTTAATTCAAGTTTTTCGGCGTCAAAAGGGGAAAATATGAAAGTAAATACTATTCGGCCAAATTAAAAACAGTCTTAACAAGTATTCGTACTGAGTTACAAAGTAATTGCGGTAAATACATTTTTGCAAACCTTGTTGTTGTGACTTCGCCAATGAAATTAAATAATCATCAGTCATGAGTCATTCTTTTTCCAATTTGGGAATAGACCTTTCAGTATTTTAAAATTTCTATTTTTATCACTGCTAATTATTATTGAAGAAATTCCATCTCCATTAGCCCAACGATATTTTTTTTCAATAAATAAATAAGTAAAGAAAATTTTAAAATAAATATTGACAATTTTAAAAAGAGCATCATATCAAAAATATATTTTTTTCAATGCGCATACTTACATACATACACACATATACACACCCTCACACACACACACACACCCTCACACACACACACACACACACACCCTCACACACACACACACACACCCTCACACCCTCTCTCACACACACACACACACACCCCTACTACACACATCACCCGGTAATTACTTATTATACATACCACAAATAAGACACCTAATAGGTACCCACCATGAAATATGTTGATTAACTGTAAATTGTTTTCACCAATGTAACTAATGTACTGTTTGTTTCTGTTTACAAATAAATAAATAAAATACATAAGTCAATTTAAATAAATCAATTTGGAAGGCAGGTATGGGTACCACCATCCAGTAAACCATTTAATGGATAACCGACACCTCTGCCATAGGTCACCCCGGGTAGTTCGCTACGATTGGTGACTTAGCAGGGGTGCCCGAGTTCATGGGGTGAGGTTTGTCACTAACACACTGACCCCCAGATTCCTACCCATCTCTCATACCTACATCCTCCCCAGAACTTCCTCTCCTCCGTTTCCTTAAAAAATCCTCCACACAGCATGCCCTAAGATGACATAGGCCCTGAGGGAAAAAAAATTTCTCAAGGCCTCATGTATGGAGCTAATGTAAAAAAAAAACTTGAATGAAGTTTAAACTTTTTTACTACCAACTTTTCAGTATGTAATGTATCTTGATATTCTAGGTAGAATATTGATATAAATATATATTGTCTTTATTGGTGATAATAGGTCGCTAAATACCAAAAAATATTAAATATTTCCTTTCTGTTTTGTGGGTCTTCTCTGTTTTTCAATCCATTTTTCGTTTACGCTGCATACTAAATGATGGCATTTAATTTGATTACACGATTTTACAAAAGTTTCTTCTTTACTCAGAAAAACTGGCAGTCTCTTTTCGAATTTAAGAATATTTTTTTACCTCTTCTCATACTGAAAAAACATACTGTTTCTGAAAAAAAAACTTTACAAACACGTGATTACTCTCTAAATGAAAATATAGTCTCCTTCAAAGGAAACAGGCATTCTATGATATACTAAAGAAGGGTTGTTCCAAATAATTTAACAATTCATCAAATACTTTAATGTAATTTTCAGTTCTGTGTAAGTTCTATTCAAGCTGTGTTATAATATATCAGCCTGAGGTGTGTAAATAACCCCAGACCCTCTGAGCTTAATACTCAAAGATTATGAATCTATTTGCGCTGACAATGTATCACAAAGAATAGCAATACGACAAATCTCAAGAGAAAAAACAGATTCACCAACCTTGTATGTAGTTCTTTGCAGCTTGGGAGGCCTCCGTAACTTCATCCACTTAAAATCCAGATCAGTACAATTCTTTTGAGACTTTGAAATATTCACAAGTAGTTAGTTGTCAACCATACACAACTAGTTAGTTTTCACAATGAAAAAAAAAAACAAAATATTCAAACACATGATGACAGTTATTTCACTTGTTCAGGCACTATTTTTAAAAATAAATACATTTAACACTGCACTTTCTCCAAACTGATACGTGGCGATATCTTTGATCCATTGTAGCCGTTTTTGGCAGTTTTTAAAACAATCCATTTCGGTCTCTTTGCTAATCCCAAGAGTGTGTCAATCACCATTCTTGTTATGTAAACGTATTTAATTATTTTTTTGAACAAACAAAACAAACATATTATAATGCCTAACCACAAGCTCTGTCATTGTCTCATTATAGGCCAGTTGCTACATACAACTGAAATAATCACAGAAGTTGTATAGAACAGTCCATGATAGCTTTTTGTTTGACAAGCCCTCAAAGGTCTCAAAAACCCCAATGGCTCGGAGGGCTTTGAAGAAAAGAATGGACGGTTACCTCAAGTGTTTTCTCTTGGGGTAAGAATAACCTCGTCGAATTTAATGTTTCAAAGACCCAATCATGTCTGATTACGTCTAAAAGTGATCGAAATGAAAATCTAGTCTCCTTCAATGGAAGCAAATAAATTTTATTTGATTTAACAATTTTTATTTAACAATTAATTAAATAAAAATTGATATGTAGTATATTTGCGGAAAGTTCCAGAGTGGAAGACTCTCAGTATCATTCAGAACTAAAAATCTGCTTGAAATGGTCTTAGCCGTGTTTGGTGATCAGATCTGAATAGCCAAGCACTTTCCACTTTCCTCTTCCCCATATTTTTCCCCTCTCTACCATCTTCAACCTCACAACATACCCCAATCGAGGATGCCAGTTTCTACGACTCATTCTTGAGTTCAACAGTTCGGCTGTGGAACCATTTGCTGGCCTTTCTATTTCTCCCCTCCTACAACATGGGTCTCTTCAAGAAAAAGATTCACTCCCTTCTTTACACAAATAGACCCTCCACATAGCAAACCCAAAGATGACATAGGTCCTGAGTGAGATTATTTTCCTCGGGTCCTCCTATGTGGAGTTACAATAGAAAAGTTCATATTATTATTATTATTCTGCAAAAAAAACCGAAAAACCCTGATTATTGATTTTTTTTTTAATTACACGTGAAATATGTTTCAGGGTTTTTTTTTAATATTGTGATTCCTTTTGATCACCCTTGCTTGGTAGGGATTAATATCAATTTATCACGATTTCCAATCTCTGTTAAAAAAATCGCGTTATATAATAACAAAGCTCTGTATGATTTTAATAAACAAATGGTGTCAAAGTCCCCTTAATAATTATCTTTTATGATTACAATACTATTTAAATACAACGGGAATTTTTACCCGCTAATCATAAGGGATGTTCGGATAAGGTTGGTAGTTGACGATAATGAGCTGATGTTATTGGCGAACATAAATTTTAATAAGGAAAAGGGAAAATTAATGAACGGAGATTTCGATTTCGACGAATTTATAAAAAAGCTTTGCTCCCAAACCCTAGATTCCCCACCCCCTGAAAGTTCGTTGTAGGAATTAACGTGAAGTTATTTATGTATTTCATTATTTTTTGCCTTTAGTGATTAAATACTTTCCAGGCAGATCCCCGTAATTATGCCATGAAAATAATATCCACCTTTAGAGCGCCTCTCGAAAATTAAGAATTTTTTTTTCAGACCAGAGCAACCTTTGTTTTCCTTTAAAAGCTTTCTTGAATTATTTCGGAATATTTTTTTTAGAAACTAAAGTTTCTTACTTTCACTAATAAACTACATAGCTACATAGATCGTAGCCCAATTAAAAAAATATATTAATTTATCATAAAACGAGTTAAATTATAACAAGCAACATTGTTATGTCAGTTTCGAATTTCCGTTCAATGTTCAGAAACAAACTTAATTAGTTGAACTATAGTGTGCTGGATAGGCCCTCCACTATCCAATAAATCGATCAAAATAAAGCCCACTGTTTAAATTTTATTAGAATTCTTATAAATACTGTGATATATAGGACTATATAAATATTTTCAACGTCTTTCAATAAATTTCGTTAGTATAAATGTGTAATTTTGATGTGTCTCAGCAATTGTCACTTAAGTAGTATCTTAGAAGAATATCGTTTGTGACTAATGCACGAATGGTTACGGAAATAACCGATGATACACGACAGACAGCTGGGCTCACTCAGTGTCGGGTTCTCTGGCTTCAGAATTACTTAAATATATAGGATTCAATAGGATAGACGTCTGGTCCAGTTAAATATTCATTGTTAACCTTACAATAAAGTAAATTGAGTAATCTCGACGAACCTCGATTTCAGCAAACTTCCCGAATACATTTCAAGTTATCTCAGTCACTGGGATTGAAGAAAATAACACATGATTTTTAATATCAGGACTTACAAAAATGTTACCACATGAGCTTTAATTTTATTTATTTTAATTTTCTGCATTACAGTTGCGTTTTCATATTTGGAACTTACAATTACCAGACTTCTCTGCGATGTAGGTTTATAGGTAATGTATAATAGACTAAACAGTACACGCTAAAAGTGGCCTTTTCTTTCATAATATTGATTAGAAAACTTTATTTGTACCTTTATTTCACTAATTTTCCTACATCACGAAATAAATACTTCTTAGAAATTTAGTTTTTAACAGTATTTGTACGAAGAAATTAATCCCAGACACATCAGGAAATTAAAGTTTCAGTGCTTTAATTTTTTTTGTGACAATGATAATAATGCTTTACATCGCGATCACCCTTTACATTACGTCCTATTGAACCAATCGGCCAAACGTTTGCGACAGTAGACTAACGCTTAAGCTTGGGTTTACGAAGGACCTTATAAATAAGAACGCATTAGGTATTTTATCGGGATTCAAAGTTATCATCATGGATTACACATATTATTAACTTTATAATGAATTGCTCAAATCAATTAGTTATTATTGAGACAGTCGTGTCACAATCAACTATAAAATAATACTTCGTAGTTTATAAGTTATCAGTAAAATTTTAGTCTCTCTAAATTCAACCTAACTTCAAGAGAAAATCGATTATTCCAATTTAATTGCGCCAAAATGGGAATTTTTTTTTTTTCAATGTTTTTGTCTTTCAAAGCTGGTTGTAAACAATTTATTGGTTTATGTTTAACAAAAACCATGGAAATATATTGGCATTACATTATTTCAAAGCTGGTTGTAAACAATTTATTGGTTTATGTTTAACAAAAACCATGGAAATACATTGGCATACTTCACTGGAGAAAAATCATTCACGAAGGCATACTCATTTATCATTGTGTTTTTAGTTTTTTTTTTAAATAAATGATGAAATTTGTATTTGTATTTGAATTTGTTTTTTTGATTGAATGCATGTATGAAAGAAATGGAATCTTGAAAGTGGAAATTAACCCACTTCCCGACATTCCCAATCAAGTTGAAACACGGCAGATAGATTCGTTGTCGATGATAATGCATTTCTTGTTTTTTGCAACCAACATTTGGTTTTCTATGAAATCTCTATGAATTTCGATGACATTACAGCAGTTAATACACCAAATAAATGTCGTTCTTATCCGGTCGGGATTTGATTTAGTTGGTAGCGTGGTTAAATCCAGTTTTTGGGAAGGAAGATTAAATCTTCAGTCAAAATAAAAAAGGTTTTAAAAGACATTTGAAAATAACTGTATTGTGGTGAAAAAACTTTATATTATACAGGTTGATTTTTTTATCTTCGAAACCTTTTTCAGTAAGTACTAGGCTAGGCCACAAAAAATAGTTGGAAAAGACGCAGGGAAACAAGTCATAAATTATTCGTGCATCACTCAACTAGATCCAATGTTTTCTTTTCACAGACCATATCTTAAATATTCTATTTCGATGGTCTCAAGATATATTCTTGTACGATTTGTATTTTCTCCCATTTTGAAGTGGAAAACTTAAAACAAGCATCTCCTTAACAAACATAATTTGATTTACAAACTTTTAGGGTGTGGAATGAATGCTCCTTTTCTTGTACAAATCTCGGCAACCAGTCCTGTAGTACAGGATGTAGCACAGTGGCGTGCTGTATCCTTACATCCAAACAACGAGATGAATTTCTCGTTCAGGGAAAACACTTATTTTGTCCCCATGCAAAAAAATATTTAGTCTTTTCGGCCATATAAAGGGAAAGCACATTTTTCTCTCTTGTAAATAAGAAGAACAATTACTGCACAGTGCACACTAAGGGTGGGTCATTTCAAAAAATCTTCTTTTTAAAATCTAAGAGCGATAAAGGGTGCAAATTTTTTCAAATTTCTGATACTCTCTTTTTCCTTTGGATTCACTTCAAAGTTTTGAAAATTTTAAGTTTACGGGGTTATTTCTAGTGTATGTAAAAGTTACTATGAATCCTTTAAACCATATTTTTTGTAATCTTCCATAGCAAATGTAATTCATATTTACGAAATCATTTACAAAATGTCCCGAGATTGAGTCTCGCGTAATAATGCCGAAATTTAAAAGTAAGAAGGATTTTGCTGTTATTTGAATACACTGCCTTGAGATAATTTGAATTATATTTATATATTTGTAAAATAAATAAACCTACAAATTCCCTCTATTTCGTGTTTTATTGAAAAATAGTTAATAGGTCTATTTAACATTTTTTTAAGATTTAACCATGAAGATGATATCCAAAAATTATAAAAAAATTACGTGATTTTATATCCTCATACAGCACGCTTTTATCACTATTAGACACATCAAAAGAAGATTTTTTTCCCATAAAGTCATGACCCACCTTAGTGCTCACCCCCGTTTTATATAAAAATGCTGTTTTGTGTAATAATTTGAGAATACAGCATTCAATAATTACCAAGGTATTTTTAAAAATTGTAAACAATATAGTTAGTCATTGAAGAATAGAATAATACTAAAAAATCGAAACGAAAAATGAAAGATAACAAGACACAGAAAATAAAAAGGTAACGTTCGAAACTGGGAATCGGACCCAGTATTTCTTTAACCACTCGGCCATTAGAGCCTATTTAATTTTTCGATCATTTTTGCATACTTCAAATTGAGAATTAACAGTATTTTTATTATTTTTTTTTTATTTATTTATTAATTATAATGTATTACAAAAATATGACAAGTAACACATTATTCCCAATGAGTTGAGAAGAAAACTCATTACGGGAAGGACAGATAGATATAAGTACATTTTACACAGATATTACACGTTTAAAAAATACAATATATTGAAAAGGGAAAAAAATAAAAAAATATATATAAATAAATAAAAAATGCATTGTCAAGAATAGAGATTTTAGGAATACTGAGAGACATCCATACACATAAAACATAAAAAACAAACGTATGAAGGCGAGCCAATATTCACTGGTTTAAATACATTTTCAGGAAATATTCTTTAAGCGTTTTAACAAATATTTTTTTGTTAGCTACTGAATGCTTTATTTCATTATGTAATGCATTGTATTGTCTATATGCGATATATTGTAACGAGTTAATACCAAATTTAGTTGTGTGGGTAGATGATGCTAAGTGTATTTGATTTTGGGATCGTGTTTTGTGCTGGTGTATGTCTGAATTAAAGGCTGGTCTGATGTTAGTGTGTGCGGATCTATGTATGATTTGTAATATTGCACTAGTGATATTGTATTTAGGTAGAACCGTAAAAGGAAGTATGTTTGTCTTTGAATATATATGTTTGATATGTGTATCCCACGGTAGATGGTAGATATTCCTTATAGCTCGATTTTGAATCACCTGTATTTCTGATATTTGTTTTTTAGTAATAGTGCCCCAGATACTAACTAAATAACTCAGATGGGAGTGAATCATTGCATAGTAAGTGGCCCGTAGTAGAGATATGGAGAGAAGACCTTGGAGTCGGTACAGTACACCGGTAATTGGGGAAATTTTTGATTTCACATGCTCAACATGGGAATTCCACGTAAGTTTAGAGTCTATTAATAGCCCTAAATATTTCGTAACTTCCATATTTTGGAGTTTATCAGTTCCAAGTGAAATATTCATGGACCCATAATCCTTATTACCGAATGTTAGATAGTGCGTTTTTTTTATATTGAGGCTCAATTTATTAATACGGAGCCAATTAGCTAAAATTGAGACATCTACATTCATTAGAGACTCAGGTCACTCAGGCTTTTACTGTGATAGTAGATTACAGTATCATCCGCATAAAGTTGGAGTTTTCCAGAGATACCACATTTAGTTATGTCATTGACATATAGCAAGAAAAGCAGAGGGCCAAGAATTGATCCCTGTGGCACTCCACATGTGATTCTACCTAAGCCACTCGAGACCCCTTTGACTTCGACAAGACAAAATCTATCATCTAAGTAGCTTCGTATGAGGTTTAGGGGCTTCCCAACAATACCCAAATGTTCCAATTTCTTTAAGAGTATTTCATGATTGACCGTATCAAAGGCTTTTTTGAGATCTATAAATATGGCTGCCACATATTCACCCTGGTCTATATACTGTTAAAGGGTAGAGATAAAATCAAAGGTGGCACATTGAGTACTAGAATTTTTCCGAAAGCCATATTGTTGTGGTGTAAGGATATTATTCGCAGATATGTATTTTAGGAGTCTATCTTTGATTATGGTCTCAAACACTTTTGAAAATACCGATAAAAGTGATATAGGACGGTAGTTAGAAATACATGTTTTACAGTCTCCTTTATGTATAGGTATTATTTTCGCAAGCTTTAATTCATTCGGAAACTTTCCCGAGGACAGTGACCAATTAAAAAGTTCTGCTAGGTGACCCGCTAGTTCTTCTTTACAAGCCTTAAGAACTGATGGTGTTACTCCATCGAGTCCCGGTGCTGCTTTCAGCTTTGTTTTAGAGATGATCCTCAATACCTCATCTTTGTTTGTCCTAGCCATGTATAAGGATTGGCAAGCCTTCAGTTCTACAAGGACGGTATTGCAGTCGTCCGGGAATGACGGAATGGTAGCTGCTAACTTTTCTCCTATCGAGAGGAAAAACTCATTAAATGCCGATGCTATTTGATCCGGATCCTTAATTTCGCAGTCATTTACGATGAGGGATTCTATTTCGTTGGTTGGTTTATGTGCTCGGTTTGACAGAATAGAGTTTATGATTTTCCAAGTTTTAGTAGGGTTATTTTGGTTTTGTTGAAAGCTGTTCGCATAATATTTGTGTTTTAGACTTCGCCTATAATTAGTAATGGTATTTCTCAATCTCTTTTTAAGTGTTACAAGAGTAATATTACCAGGGTCTTGTTTCCACTGTTTGTGAATCTGGTTTCGTTCTTTGATTAAGGAATTTAATTTGGAATCAAACCATGGAGTATTCAGTTGTTCCCGACTTCCTAATCTTGTTTTTGGTTTGGTTGTACCTGATTCTATTGCCTTTTTAATGTGATAATTGAAACTTTTAAAAGGGTCTTCTGAGTTGCTTAAGTCGATCGTGAAATTGTTATCAAGAAGATAGGATTTTACTGACATACTGTTGATGATAGGTCTCGTAATCCGGGATTTGGTTCTATTATTAAAACATTTTTTTAAGTTGTTCTTATAGTCAAAAATAAGTATGTTATGGTCACTAAGTGGATCATCAATATTCGATATAGTAGTCTGAATGTTTTGCCTATTTGATATGAAGTGATCTATAATGGTGCTGCTTGTATCAGTAACTCTCGTGGGAAATGTTTTGTTGTGTATTGAGAAATTGTAAGATTCTAAGATGTTGCAAAAATTTAATGAAGAGTGTGTGGATATGGATACGTCAATGTTAAAGTCTCCGAATATTAATGTATCTTGTCTACTTTCGTTCAGTATGTTTTCTAGGTATATTAAAAAATCCTGCATGTTTGTGTTAGGTTTTCGATAGATAGCATAAATGTTGACTGGTTTCCTATCACTGCTACAAAGACTTATACCTAAGAAGGAATTTTCATTTGAGAATTTTTCAATAATTGCACACTTCATAGTATCAATCACATATATTGCTACGCCGCCTCCTCCTTCGTTGGGGCGAGAGGCCAAAACACTTTTGTAACCACTCAAGGAGTAAAAATTTTCCTCTCCAACATTAAGCCACGTTTCAGTGATGACGAGGACGTGCACAATATACAGCGAACTTCTAACTTTTTCTTCGATCTCATCAAACTTATTACGGATGCTTCTCGCGTTCAAGTACATTATTCGTAGACAGTTCATCACGGGATTATAATCCTCGATGGTGAGGCACTTATGCTCACGTATGTTACACTCCATAATCGATTGTAGCAAGATCCTTTTTCAGTGCAGCTTGGTAGGCCGGGCAGTTGTCCCTGTCTCCAGTGGAATGAGCAGCAGGCTTACCAAATCTGGTACATGTAGCGCAGACTGGATCGGAAGCGGCATTTGGGCAGGATTCGCGGGTGTGATTTTTTTGGCCACAGTGCCCACACCAAGTTTCATCTCGGCAGTATTTGAAGGAGTGTCCAATCACATGGCACTTAGTGCAGACGGTAAGCCCAAAAAAGTCTCGGACGCGACACACAGTCCAATCGACAAACACTTTCTCCTGTTCCACGAGTGTTTTGCGCACAGCAGCAGGCACCTCATATATTCGATGGCAGGTGTCTCCTGTACGAGCGCCAGCCAAGTGACTAAGCTTGCAGCTTGCCAGTGTTCCCTCGACGTCTTGAACATTGGGAATACCCGTTAGAGCAATCCTCAAAAATTCAGCATCAGTTAAAGCCCTCGGCACGTTAAAAAATATCAGTCTCGGGAGTCGTTTGGTGGGTAACCGGGCCTTAAGTATGCTCGAATTATTAAGACAAGTGGCATTTAATATTTTTTCCTGCTCACCTGCAGTTGCCGTGTTGAGCAGCACCCCCTTGTTCCTTATTTTGCGCATGCCCGTGATCCGAACGCCTATTTCGGACGGTCGAATGACATCTTGGACCATTTTTATTGTGGCATCGCTGTCCATGGTGGCTTCAGCGTTTACTGGAAAGACGCGGATAGCGGGCCTTGGTACTCCAACGCTTATTTCGTTTTTTGTTTCAACATTTTCTTGATTTTTCTTTTTTGGTTTTATGATTACAATCGGCTCATGTTTTTTTACCTTTTCCGCATAAGTTTCGGGTACTATTATTTTTCTTATGTCTTTTTTAATTTCTTCATTTTTTGTATTCATGTTATTGAAAAGCGATTTATTTTCCTGCATTATTTTTTTCATTTCATTAAAATTTTGGGTAACTATTTTTGTGAGCGGCCGGAGAATTTTTAATTCGCCCTTCATTTCATTATTTTCTGCTACTAAATGAGCTATAATGTTAAATAAATTATCCATTCCTTCATTAATTTTTTCTTTTTGGCCCATGGAAATTTTTCCTTTACTTTCTGAGAGGGTTGTCTTCATGGAATTAATTATGATTCTTGAGTTAGTAAGTGCGTTACTCACTTGATTTGTCTCTATCAATATAGACTTTTCTTCCTCATCATCTCTATTATTCTCCGAATCAGACGATAAATTATCTTCCTCTTGTTCGGTTGGGGTCATAAAAGATTTCGTAAATGGGTCTGAATTTTTTACTCTGGGTGTTTTATTTCCCTTTTCCATTTTTCAAATTCCAATAATTTTAATAAATAAATAATTATATATTTTATATACCTACTGCCATCTGTTAATATTATCGGTAAGTAGTATTTCTTTAAATTGGTATATTTACCGCCATCTATTATCAAGCCCGTTTGCCGTTTTATTTAATTTTTCTACTACTTTACTGCCATCTATTGACTGGTAGGGTATCTGGTTAAAATTATTTTTGGTTTAGTGTATCTACGCATTTACCGCCATCTATGAACAGGTAGTTTATAAATATAATATTAAAATAAAAAGATTTTGGTTTGTTCGAGGATCGAACCCTTCTCCGAAGATACGGGAGCCAAACACTCTGCTCCTACGCCAAATCACTGTTGGGTGTCAGCGAGATTAAAGTCAATATTAAACAACTGTCAACGAAATGTACTAGAGTGTATTTTAGTAGTTTTTAACACAAAACACTGTGATTATTGTTTAATTCACAATTCAAATTTGTTAAGCATTCACAAATTGCCAGATTTTTTGTTTTTCCGATGTTTATTGTTTTATTTAGTTCACTTATTAAAGTTTAGACTATCTTTTAGTTCACTTATACACAATTAAAGTTTAGACTTTCAGTTTTGATATCACTTTTGAGGCACTCCTCGTTCGAGTATCGATAAAACAGACACACGAGGATATAAATTCGGCACAGAGTTTTATTATACACACAAAATTTCAGTTTGTTGACCACTTTTAGTACGAATTCTCAAAACATTTCTAGGTGATAAACTCATAGTTAGATTGTCTGTCAATTTTTTTGTAAAAAGTCACTTTATAAGCATATCACGGTAGAATACCGGAAGACAGACACACCGGGTGATAGCCCGAGAAAAACACTGCACTTCAGTAGCAAATTTGATTCGATTTAGACACTATTTCATGTTATGATTCTTCAAAAACTGGAGCTAACGAAATTCTGACGTTATTGACGTCTAAAGTTGTATATCCATATGACATAACATTATATTAATAAATAACAATTTACGGTGCTCCAGATTTTATGTCCGAGTTAAATCTTTCCCAAATGAAAGACTAAACCCTTACACACACTTTTCCACAAATCATTATCTAGTAAATTCACGCAATGTAAGTGCACTACATAAGTATAATAAATACAAAACAATACAAGAACAATACGTCAATCCACCAGAAACATAATGGGAAAATATTTCACCGACTCCAGATATTTTCATATCAGAGGGTTCGGCTCTGATGAAATCCTAACTGGTCCCATAAATCCTACTGATCCCTCAATATAAATATATAATAAAACATAATTATTATTATTAATTATGGATATTAACTTGAAAAGTTATTCCAATCAAATAGAACTTTCAACTTTCTTTTAAAAGAAACAGTTTTTATTCAGTGGTTCTGTTGGGTAATGACAGTGAAAAAACGAAGAGAAATTAATAAAGTTCACCATTTTTTGATAAAATTATGGAGATACAACAAAAATTAATACTTATGTAGATACTTTTCAACCTTCCTTTTGTACTTTCCAACTCTCCTCAGGATGAGATAGTTCCCCTGATTCAGGGCAGTTGGATTATTTTGGTGTATTAAAAAATAATTAATTCAGCGTATTTTGAAATTGTATACCTATTTAAGCACGCAACCATGAAAAACTAAACCTATAAAAGATTATTTATGTATCAAATTCTTAGAAAATTAAATTCTAATGAACAAAACATGAAAATTTGTTCGTGTGGCAAATAAATTCAGAGAAATTGAAAGCCAAGGCACTCACAGAAATACCATTGAGTGAAAATTTCGGGATGAAGAGAGATTTCACCCCATCCCTTATGGTTATTATACCATGAAATCCGATTGGGTGCTATTTCTAAATAGTATGGTATCGGTTGCCATTGGAAAGAGTCAGTATGACATATACTAAATTACTTATAAAATAATATTAGATTCACAGAATTAATTGTTTAATATTTTTTTAAGCAAATATTAAACAAATCGAATTTCGCGAACTCGACTTTCTCGAAATATCAGTAGCTATTTCTTAATCTTTTGTTTGGTTTACATTCAATCTGGGAGGAGATTTTGAGTACCGCTACCCCGGGAACCATTTATTGGATAACCAACACCTCTGCCATAGGTCACCCCAAGTGGTTGCGTTTGGTAACTTTGCAGGGGTGCCGGGTTCATGGGGTGAGGTTTGTCCAAATCTTGGCAGTGGATGCGTCTCCCACCAACTGCGTGGCAGGCCGGATCGGGAGAGACTGGTGAAGGGAGACCTTTTGACGTCTCTAACAGGACTCTCTCGGAACATCGACTTGCACTGCAGTG
The DNA here is from genome assembly GCA_917563855.2 of Limnephilus lunatus. Taxonomy (NCBI): domain Eukaryota; kingdom Metazoa; phylum Arthropoda; class Insecta; order Trichoptera; family Limnephilidae; genus Limnephilus; species Limnephilus lunatus. The sequence continues at coordinate 58,856,987 of OU830599.1, forward strand.
GGGGCATAGATTCGTCCGTCACTGCCGGACATACTGACCCCCAGATTCATACATTTTTCTTTCACAGAACTTCATCTCCTTCCTTTCCTAAAAAGACCCTTTACCCAGCATCCCCAATAGGCTATGAGAGAAATCAATTTCCTCAGGCCTCCTCTGTTTTTTTAATGTATTATTTTATCAACAATGCTACAATTTCAAGCATCTGTCTACCGGATACTATCTATCGACATCATCTTCTCTTTCCTCCTTCATTTAATCCAAGGCCCGTATTAAGAAATCCCTTCCTGCAACCCTTCCATTACCCGTCACACAACGGTGTACCAATTATGTGTTGCTGTTAATGAACTGTAAATAAACATCTAAATACGTATCTAAAAATTGTTATCCTGACTACCTAAATAAATATTCTAAATTCGTATTTTTAATACATCCCTCTGAATGAAAACCGAAAAAAGCAAAAAATTACTTGGCGGCACAAAAGCTAGGATTCTAGAAAAATGGGAACAGATTGCGTAATCAGTGTAGAGACAGTGCTTGATGATGATGATAATTTTAGTCTTGTATTAATCCACCATATGTGTTTATTTGTTTCTTCAAAGTACCTACATAAAAAGGCTTTCACATCATTGAATTCATTACAAAAACAAACAGTTTGTCTGCAAGGGATTCACTCCATCTACTTTGTAAAAGCCTCAAGACAATTTAGTGAACTGAGACGTGTAGTTGTTAAATGATTCGGAAACAAAAACAAAAAGATAGCTTCGTTCTAGGACTTCGATGAGAGTGTTTTTTTTTTCATTGTGTTGTGCCCAAGATAATCCAAAGTCATAGTATACTTTATTACGGTTTTCATCAAATTCTCTATTGGGAACATCACGATTGTACCTAATATGTTTGATGTTATGTTACATTCATCAATAATGATTATGACGCGAAGCTAAAAAGGAAGCTAAGTAGGAAAATTTGTGAAATAGGAGATAATAAAAAATGAGCTGGTCTTCTTTCCGATTGTTTTGCTTTCTGAAAATATTATTACTTGGCTGTATAGTTAGTACTAAGAGCTTTCTACAAAAATCTTCCTATATAGATCACAAAAAAAGAGTAGGGATGGGTTATTTCACAGAAATAGAACAATTTATCTATTTTCAGAGCTAATTTTCAATTTCTGTGAAAGTTCTATTGAAGTTCTGTTATATATCACCATAGGCTAGTTTATTCACAGATGTATTCAATAATGCCACAGGGTCTAAAGATATTTTTTTACATTAGCTCCACATAGGAGCCCCTGAGGAAAAAAATTTCCCTCAGGCCTATCATCATATAAACAGGCCCATTTCCTTAGGCCTATCATCATCAATAATTCATCTTTGGGGATGCTACGTGGAGGATCGTTTTAGGGAAAGGAGGGAGGGGAAGTTCTGGAAAAGAAAAGGGTATGAGAGGTGGGTATGAATTTGGAAGTCAATGTGTCCAGGAATGACGGATGTATGACTCTACCTCTCCCACTGCGCTGCAAGGTGATGGGTCGAGATAGTCCGGCTAGATAGATCTAGGTTCCTCAACCAGCCTCCGCGGAACCGGCCAGACACGCAGTTTTGGGCAAACGGATTCACCGCCACGACCTAGATCACCCTAATAACACCCCATAATCACACCATGAACCCGGGTATCTCTGCCAATTCACCAAACGTAGTAAACCACTTGGGGTGGCTTATGGCAAGGATGTTGGTTATCCAATATTTGAAAATATATCTCCGAAAAGCAACATCTCCTGTCCAAAGAATACCAAAGGGCTTTCTCAGAAACTCCACATTAACACCAGTAATGCAACAAGCTCGAGTTTCAGAATATCTACCAACTTCAGACTTTCTCAAATACGTTTTATCTATTTTTAATACAAATCTTGTTCGTTTAATAGTCATTCCTTTGTAATCCAACTCTCAACGATTCCTCAAAATCTAACTTGCCAATGAGGTATCAGTCAAAATCCTTTAATTCAGTCTGGTTTTTAGTAAATAAAATACCAAGAATTAGCATATCTAAACACTTAGTACTGCTCTCAAATCTGAACGAATTGGATTAAAATAACTGGACAAAGAAATTGAAATGACAGCCGTGATGTTGTTTATTTCTGGTTTTATTTATAATTTTATTAATTTGTGTCCAAATGAGTTTCACTTTTGGGTCTTTGATGGCTGTTGAAAGTAAGATGAGTATAATATTGGATTAATGTAGCCTATAAGTATAAATTAATCCCAAATTCTTCATTTGTAATCTCTCGTTGATTTTAATAGTGCTTTGTAATGAATTTAAATACAAAAGAAAAAATGGTCTTATGGAATTAATTAAGAGTTTATCATTTTTAATTCCACTTTTTGCACGTTAGCTTGAAAAAAATTAAGTACATAACAATATATTAATTGTTTTTTGCGTTTAATTCGTAGAGCTCCATTTTAATTTTTAGAAATTTAATTTTAATAGTTTGGCCAAAATCCATTATGAAGAAATATAATATCTTAAAAGAAATTTTCCAAACGAAATCTTCATTTTTTTAAATACTCTTGGAGTCAAATCTAAGAATAGATATATAATTATATTTTCTGAGATATTATACCTAAAAGACAGTTAAATTTGTTATTTCGAAGAAGTCAAACGAAGGTCTTGTTGATACGAGTACATATTATTGTTGCTGACTTAGAGCCTCATAGATTACGAATGAAATAACAAGTCGATGTGAGAATAGTTGCATGGACCTAGAAATTCCAGAGGGACAAAGCATTGCTCACCGTTCGAAACATTTGGCGGTTTTACAAAATATATTTTCTAAAATAAAGTTAAGATGTGATAGAAGATAAACTCGACTTAAAGTGGAGTCTTAGGTTTGGAAAGCATCCAATTCTACATCAATTTCGAATCCAAGCAGTATTTAATCCAAGTATTTGTAGGCCGCCCGTGTAGCCGGGTACCAGAGCAGCATAAGTGGGAAGAGGTTTTTCCAAACTCCGAACTCCAGACTCTAGACAGCACAAGTCCAGACCAATACGCCACCATTAAGGTGAACAACTGAACACTAGCAGCCGTGAAGTCCAGTCTAGACGTGTGAATAAATCCCCTTAGGAGCTGTGGGACTGAAACAAAGCATTTTACTTAAGTGGCCTGGGAACTTCAACTGAAACCACATCTTTGATATTCTGCTTGTGTTACTGTGCGAATGAAATTATTGTTCAAACAAACAATTGACTAGTTAGGTACATCGGTTCATTGTATTGTTTTAATTTATTTTTATGCTCCAGATTTTATGTCCGGGTTGAATCTTTCCCAAATGAAAGACTAAACCCTTCCACACACTTTTCCACAAATGAATATCTAGTAAATTAACGCAATGTAAGTGCACTATATAAGAATAAAACAATACAAGAACAATACGTCAATCCACCAGAAACATAATATTTCACCGACTCCAGATATTTTCATATCAGAGGGTTCGGCTCTGATGAAATCCTAACTGGTCCGATAAATCCTACTGATCCCTCAATATAAATATTTAAAAAATCTTTCGTAATCCTACATGTATTTAAAATGACCGACTTTTGCATTTTTATGTACAAATTTTTTGACAAATCTAATACGCCTAAATTTTGAATGAGAGAGCTAGGTATAATGCCAGTAGCCGAAATAACAAATGGTAATATTTTTATAGTCTGAGAATGCCAAATTCTTTTAATTTCATTTCCTAAATCTGTATATTTTCTTATTTTTTCAGAAACAGTTTTCTGAATATTACACGAATTTGGAATAGCGACATCAATGATATAAGTTATTTTCTTAATTTTGTCATGTAAAACTATATCGGGTCTATTATGACTAATTGTTCTGTCTGTCAGAATAGTTTTATCATAATAAATTTTATAAAATTCATTTTCTAAAAATGAATTTGGTTCATATTCATAATATGGTACATTACGGCAGTCAATCAAGTTATGTTTAATTACCAAACTTTGGTGAATTATTTTTAAAACTTGATTGTGCCTAAATGTATACTCGGACGGCGCTAATACAGAACATCCCGATATAATATGTTCTATAGTTTCCGGAAAAGCCAAACATTTTCTACATAAATCATCAATTTGATTTGCATCTTTGATGATATGCTTCCTATAATTTTTAGTATTAATGACTCTATCTTGTATGGCAAGCATAAAGCCTTCTATTTCTGCGCTCAACTCTCCAATACTCAACCATTTGTTTGACGAAAATTTGTCAACATATGTTTGGTTGAGATAATTGAAGTGTTTTGCGTGAAGAATTTTATTTGGTATTTATAAGAATGCTGGCATTCTCGTCGTATAAATTTAATGGTGAAATATTTCTATCTGCCTTGCATATTATTTTGTGCATTTCTGAACTATCAGCTTTCCTATGGAAAAAATTTCTTAGCATTTCTACCTGATTATGTTTTAAAGATGTTATTTTGACTATACCTCTACCTCCTAAATTTCTGGGTAAATTAATACGTTCTATAGCTGAATTTGGATGATGGCAATGAAATTTAGTTAATGTAGTTCTAATTAATCGTTCTAAGCTATCTAAATCTGTATTAGACCATTTAATTATGCCAAATGAGTAAGTTAATAGAGGTATTGCCCAAGTATTTATCGCCTTTACTAAATTTTTAGCAGATAGATTGCATTTCAAAATTTTTCTGATCCTAGTTTTAAATTTAATCCTAATATCATTTTTAATACTAGTATGATCTAATCTATTTGATTGCGGATATCCTAAATATTTATAAACCTCATCCCCTTTCATACTTTCAATTTTGAAATTTCTAAATATACCCTCGTCTCCATCTACAATTTTACCTTTCTCTATATGGATCGTTCTACATTTATCTAAACCAAAAGTCATTTTAATATCATCTGAAAAAATTTTAACTACTTTAATCATTTTCTCTAAATTTGGTTCAGAATTCGAATATAATTTTAAATCATCCATAAATAATAAATGAGAAATTATATTTCTCTCTCTAGTATTACCTTTAATTTTTATTCCAAACTTGCTTTTAATTAACATTTTAGATAGAGGATTTAATGCTAAGCAAAACCAAAGAGTAAATAATAAAATTATTTATTATTAATTGTATTGTTTTAATTATTATGAAATGAAATAAGATATAGTTATGATCACGATCGGTATAATTCGAAAATCTAGGCTCCATTACATAATTCATTTCAACATTGGCTAACTAAAAATTGAGAGAGTGCTGCATAAGTTTTTGTGATTTAATACCGCGCCCCGGGAAGCATTTATTCGATAACCAACATGTCTGATATGGTTAGAAGGTTCAGGTATTGGTGACGGATGCCGATAGTGACGGACTGCTTTACCAACTGCGTAAAGCCGGCGGTTCGGGGAGACCTTTGATATCTCCAGCTGGACTCTCTCGACCTATCGCTTTGTCTCGACTATTTCACCGCAGCGGGAGGGATGGATTCACACTTCCGTGACTCCTGGACACACCGAACTCTAGATTCCCACCCTCATAACTTTTTCCTTCCCAGAACTTCCCTAAAAATTCCCTCCACACAGCGTTCCCAAAGATCGTATTGGTCCCAAGGGAAATTATCTTCTTCAGGGCCTCCCGGGTGGAGTTTTTTTAAATTTAAATACCGCACAAGAGTCCCAACTGCTCCCTGGGGCCAGGGGTATGTTGTGAGGCTGAATGTAGTGGGGAAGGGAAGGAGATGGACAGAAAAAGGTAGAGAGGTTTTTCAAACAAATTTTCAATTCTGAATGGTGGTTTTCCACCAGGACGATATTGAGAGTATCTTCCATTCTGGAACGTGCCGCAAATGTGTATGTCTTTTGTTAATTTTAAATGATTTAATTATGAAAAAACGCAAATCAAACAAACAAAATTTATTTCCGCATGCCGAGATTTGAACCCGCGACCTCTGAATCGCTAGTCGAGAGCCTTAGTCCTCAACCACGGAGGCCAGGTAAATGTGAACAAAAAATGCCAATCGAGGATCTTAATTATACTAGACTTACTCAACCTAACCAACTTGTCGTCGAGGGCCACAGTGAGTGAACTAAAATGTGCCTTTAGATTTGCGGTTGGACGATCTGGATTTAAGAGCCTGCATGTACGAGCACCCGTACTACTTTACAGGCTGCTCTGTATAATATTCCTATATCTACAAATAATTATATCTTAAATTTTTTTATTCAAATGCACATAGACTTAATATTATTCAGATATTTTTAAAACTTTTTTTTTCTTTTCTTCTTTTCAAATTTGGGCAAATAATGTTACGAACCAACAAAAGTGGCCATTCTTTTTATGTTGTTCACAGATTTTCTTAATTGTATTGTTTCATTGGAAACTGTAATATGTAAACATCTTCTCAATGTGAAATATACTCGTATTTTACTTATTATTTACCTACTAAATAAGTATTTAACATTTTCAACGAGCCTTATCTTTATGTTAAGTTATTTACATATACGAGTATTACATAAATTTATTTTTTCAATGTTACAATAGTAGTATTTATTGTTTTATTTGTAATATACACATGTCTTTCTCAATTTCTGTTTTACAAGCTTACTAGAGCTGTCTTTTTCATGTTGTAGTTATACCTAATACTATGTATGTTAAATAAATAAATAAAGGATTGCTGTATTAAAAACATGCTTTACAACTACCGATCTACAAATTCAGATTTAATATATGAACAAAATTATACATAAAAATAAACAACATCCTTTACACTAGCGATGTGTCAATTCAGCTTTGATGGGTTCTTGAACTCGGGTTCTTCGCAGGAAGCGGATCCGACTCCTACTCCTTTTTCAAATCGTCTAAGGTTTAACAGACAGAACCGGTCCAGGACTCGGACTCAAACCCGGAACTCGGAGCCCGACTCGGAGCCGAAACCCGAATGCCTCCACCGTCGCCGTCGTCCACGTGTTCGCGGTCCACTCGGATTCTTATTCGGGTTCGAGTTTGAATCCGTGCATTCCGGTAGCCGCACCAGCACCCAAGGAGATCTGCTCCTAGAACTCCTAGAAAAGACGGGACGGCTAGCGTAGTCCAGCGGGAAGACTCTTGACTCGCACTCCGAAGGTCGCGGGATTGAATCCTGGCGCGGCAAATAAAATTTATTTAATTAATTTGTGTTATTTCACAATTTATTCATTAGAAATAATATATAGTACCTATATTTGCGGCACGTTCAAGAGTGGAAGACACTCTCAGTATCGCCCTGGTATAAGACCACCATTCAGAATTGAAACGTTGCTTGAAATGGCTTTAGCCGTATTTGGTGACCAGATCTGAATATCCAGGTACTTCTCCACCTTCCTCTTCCCTATCTCTTTCCCCTCCCCACTACCTTCAGCCTCAGAACATACCCCGACTGGAGATGCCATAATTGCCATAGTCCCACTGGCTCCAGACGGGAGCAGTTTGGACTCTTGTGCGATATTCATGTTAAAAAAAAGAACTCCAGTACTTTTAAAAGGAAGCACACCTAAGGGGCCTCCCGCAAAATGCAGAATACCCATCGCTACTTTACACCACTATATTTAATAAAAATTATTAACGTATTTAATCCGGATACAAAATTATAATTATCCTGAGACACGTAAAGAAATCTGAAATTGAAACTTTTGTCGAGATTGACCAAATCCAATAAAATTAAAAATACTCTTAGCTCCATAGCTCATGATGGAACTTACGTAGTGACCTCGAAGCTGCGTTAAGTTTAAACTTAAACTGGGTTCGTGGGGTGAGGTTTATCTAGGTCTTGGAGACGGATGACCAAGACACAATGAACCCCAGATTCCTACCCACCCCTTAAACCCTTTTTGTTCCCAGAACTCTCCTCTCCTTCCTTTCCTTAAAAAAACATCCACACAGCATCCCCAAAGATGACATAGACCCTAAGGGAAATTATTTTACTCAGGGCCTCCTGTGTGGAGCTCATATAAAAAAAAAAACTGCAAATTACATGAGACCACTTCTCACGTCACTCACGTGCATAGAGATTTTTTTGTTCGACATATTTTGCTTTATAATTTAGGTTCAGCACTCAAAAAGTGCCCTAATCATCACTCCGTAGTCCGGTAACTTAAGGTTTTTGTGGAAAAAATCCTCAAACTGTAAGCTTTTTATTAAATCTATGAAATACTTAAATATCTGAAATTACGTGTAACTTGAAAACCAGAGAAAGCATTTTCGAGCGTTTTACCCAAAATTCCAGTAAGTACTCGGATTTAACATAAAACTTACAAGCTTACAGTCTAAGAACTCTTTTTCCTAACTACCTACCCTTATATAGATAAATAATTTGTAGTATTTCCTAAGATAACAACCATCAAACTGTGTATTTTTGAGTACCCCCCATTTAAGATGAAAACAAATACATTTAAAATATTTAATCAAATATTGTCGATAACAAACGCCTGAGGTGTTGTCCTATTTAACACCCAGACTTATCAACACGGGGTCGCCATTATGACCACAAAGGTCGTCTATTGTTTTGTATTTCGATGGATTTAAGCGTCGTTCCTTCCAAGGATTAAAATTAAATTCTCTTCTGAGAAATTGTTAAGTTATTTGATTACTCTGTGTTCAATTTGCGAGGATTTTGTACACAAGATACAAATATTAAATTTTCGTTCGCTAAACTAAGAGTTTAAAGCATCTGTGACGTTTAAAATCGGCTTACCTGTTTAAATATTTTACAATTTATAAATATTGACTTAAACTTCGTTAAAATATATTATAACAGAAACATCAATAAAACAAATTTACACTAAAACACGAAATATTACTAAAAAAGAATTTCACTCTAAAACACGTTTTAAATTTGGCACTGCAGCACTGCAATTTTTCAAATTTTTCGTACAAAATTTTGTTTTCATTCATAGCCGCTAGATGGTGATGGCGTCATCCTGCAAATTTGTAGTCTCTTTACCGTGCAAAAAACAGCTGTTAGTTTTCATGCATGACGGGAATGTTTGTAGTAAGTATTTAGATTTTACTGAATGATTTCTATTATAGTGACCAATTCACTCTTCTCTTCATGTAATTAATATATTTGCCGTGTTATTTGTGTGGTTTTACATCAGTTTTATCAATTTATTGCACAATAAACAGTACTTTAAAGTTGAAATGTCAAAATATTGTTTTGGGTTACATAAAAGATCAAATTTACGTTTTAAAATCTTTATTTTATGAGAATTTCTTAAAAGTGGTATTTTTTTCAAATATTAATATCTAATATATGTGGTGGTAAGCTTATCAAGGAAATTAACATATTTAGTGGTGCAAGAAATGTATTGAAATGTCCGAGATTTAGGTTATTCTTTTGGCAATTAAAAAAACTTTGAAATTTTTTATTGTTTTTTTATTGTATGCACGAGGAAAAAGTGAGGTAACAGTTTTATTCCAAATTCATTATATAAAAGAACTGAATTTTTAAAATTTTGATTTTTTTATAAATTTCTGTACACTTTCATCAAAAATGTTTTGGTTAGAAATTTTTTTTCAATTTTTTCCGTGTTTGAATCTTCAAATATGGCAGTTTTTTAAAACTAAAGTGTATTTAAAATACACAAATCTAAAAGGTAATTTTATCTAGTTTTTATAAATGGTATTTGTTTTTACGACACCTTCAAAAATAAGAAATATATAGAACATTCAAAATACTTTGGAACATTCTAAATTTCGTTCAAACATCATCACTAAAACAGAAATAAACTACCCTTCCAGGCTGTGCAAACGGTGTGTATTTTTTTCCAAGAACAATTTTTTAATTAGTAATTTTTTTACATCCCCGGCCGTTTGTCAATTGAATAAATTTTTCACAGGGTCTTTTAGTAAGGCCGTAAGACTATAAAAGAATAGTCAGCCTGTACAAAAAAAAAGTTTATTATATTTGTTAACAACAAATGGCCAGTTCTCACGATTACGCTAAGTTTTTTCTAATAATCATTTAACTACCTGACCTAACCTGAGCTTCAACAGTTTTTAATGTTATTATTATTGTTACATTTCAAGGCTCCGAGCTCATAAAAATAACGTTTCAAACTGAAAATTAACCTTTAACTGTTTTCGTAAGGCGGCCCCTAGACAGTACAATAGCATTGAACAATATATTTCATTCTTCAATAAGATAGAAAGGTGCTTAGAATCAAAACGATCAATTATATTGCACAATAAACACTAAAAAATATTGATCATTTATATTGCGCAATGTTTTAGAGTATTTTTATTTAGTATTTTTGAGTAAATATTGCGCAACACTGTCCTTAAACATTGCAATGGAAAAATATGTAGCAATAAAATTAAACTCGCTCAAACTTTTGTTCAATCATTGCGCAATCTTAATATTAACCTCAAACGGTCAATAATATTGCAAAATTCGTAATATTGCTCAATATAATTGATCGTCTAGGGGCCGCCTAAAGCCCGCTCCGTCGTAGCAACAATAATAATATCGAAATACCCCCCTTTCCCGCGCGCTACGCATACGCCGCTTCCAATAGCTTCGAATTTAGTGACGCCAGAGCCGTAAGTTTGAAATTTTTAATTTTTAAAGTTAAATTTATGTAAGCAGATTATTTTTTTGCCGGCCTCTCTGACCCATCGTCGGTACTTACGTGACTTTTTAAAGTTGATTTTTACTATACAAAAATTTACATAAACAACTTTTTACATTTTTGTTGTTAGTTTTTGGGGTGTTATGCCGTGTTGCGCTACCTCCTACTATAGCCGACGTTTCGGACAGCGTTGCAGTGTCCATCATCAGGGCAGATCCGGTAGATCCGACGATGTGTAATTGTTAGTGTAGAGTGTGTGATTATTTACTTGGAAGCGATACAGTGTCGCCAGCTTCAATCCACTACGAGCTGGTAGGCACCCCAAAAACTAACAACGAAAATGCTTTTGGCCGTGAAAATCTAAAAACTTATCTAACTTTACTAAAGTTGATTATATTATATAGTTTATTCAAGACACTATTGAAATATTATAATAAAAGTGAGGTAATTGTTTTTATTAAATAGATAATCCAGACTGATTTCTGATCTCATGTGATTTTTGCCAAAAATTATTATATAATATCCAAATTGTCAAATATAAGTTAGGTACTTAAGAAAAAAAGGTATTTTATCTTATTTTATTTAAATATATTTAAATTGTCTAATAAATAATAATTTGGACCCACAAAAGTGTCATGGATCTCTAATGTATAAATATTTAAAGTAAAATGCCACCCAGGCCCCACGTCAGAGTAAATGTTAAAAAAATCACGTCAGTAGCTAGAGGGTTACAAACACTGTTCAAATTCTCTAACACTATAGACACCATATAAGAGTATTTGTTCAGTAATCTGATATAATAGATATGATCTGAAAACAAAGTTTTCCAAAGTTTTTGATAAAGCAATTATTATTAACTCTGTTCCATTTTTATTGGTAGACCAGACCGGTATCAACTTGTTATTGTCATAATCAGAATTCCCATATAAATGAACAGTTTCAAATACAGAAAATTTAAAGAGATTTCAATATTTACATCCTCCACTTTACCCAGAGGCGTGCCGACCATATACGCACATAAGCACTGCCTATCCTGCCTTATTCGCATGATTTTTTTTTTTTAATTTATGAAATTATTGCTAGAAACCAGCCTAAGTTTTTTTTTAAATGCGCCGCATCGATGGCAGCACTGTACGGTACCAAAGTCAAGAACAAAATGTTCAAAATGGACGCACACTTCATATGCAAATTGTCTTCATTCGATTCAAAAGTTTTACATGTGTGCGTGATGCTCATTCAAGAAACGACTAGTAAAGTGTCTCAAAAGGCCGTGCTTTCGGTGCAAATCACAAACGTATCACTCTATTAATTAGTACAGTTTTACGATAGAAATAATTATCATGATATTCGTAGGTTGACTTTATTTACGGTCAAAAATACATAGAAATTCATCTTCAATTAATTCGCTGTTTTCCTACTACCTACCCTAATTAAGAAACTATATGCACGCAACTGACAGTACCGAACCATTTGTTTATTGGCAGTGATACAACAGGAAATACTAGAGCTCTTTTAAAAATTACTGCTTTGAGAGGCCGATTTTGCCCTTCATTTTTATCCTTTACCTGAGAGATAAGCGGTTATAATCTCTTCAAGTATCATCAGAATCTTTGACCCTCCACTAAAATTAATTTGAATTCAACCGTTCGGGAAATACATTTAGCCCTTTCGGGGCGATAGCCACATATGCTTCCCCGCGCATAATTGCATGCACGTGCATACACCGGATGTGAGCGCCGGCGAAAGGCTTACAGGAACAAAAAGGCTCGGGCGCAAATGTCGAGTCAGGAAAAGCGTCGCGGCGCGGAGCCCGTAAACCGGCGCTGATCTGAAGACGTCTTATTTAATATCCCGTCGCAGCCGTTACTATCGCTGCATGAGCGGAAGCGGACGTCGGATATTTGTTTGTTTTTTTATGTTTCAAATTTGAATATAAGACTTTTTAGTTCAGCTTCAAATTTTCTTCATTTAATTATATTCTCTAGTTATTTACATTCTATATGCTGGTGATTTATGAACTTTGTGAATGAATTTCGTTATTTAATTTATTAAACATTTTTTTTACATAAACGTCTGGATCATAAAGGACTTTTAACATAATTGTCACCTATTTTAGGGTACTTGTCTTATCGTACGACCAACCGAGACAAGAAGCTTGGAACTCGTCCACAGAAGTTGTCAATAGATTTTAAATCTAAACAGTGACCATAATTCACATCACTCCGAAGGGATAAATTATGTCCGGTTTTGGCCGTGCTTGTAAATCACTTAAACAAATTGAATTCTCACAGATCTCAGGGACATACGATTGCGGTTGAATTGTAAATTTAGTAACTTAAACGTAACACCATTTTGTGTTGAAATGTGCCTTATTTAAGTAATCACAGCAATCTTCAGAATGATTGAACGTTTATTTAAATTAATATTATCGCTATTTTGCAATTACAATTATTGGAACCGAGGGGATTTGTTTGGACTTCACTAACAAATATATTGTGATGTTAAATATTAAATATTATAGCGTTATTTAAAAATATTTTACCTCCATTTTTTATAATTTCTAATTCCTTAATCTATAGTATTTTATTATAAAAATCTGTTCTAGGAGTAACGTTGAATAAGTAAGTATTGTTTTCACAAAATTAATACTTATTTACATAGTTTGGCCCAAGTTGTTAATATTAATGAAGTTCATGATATTTATTAGTTCAGAGACTCCAATACCACCTATCTCAATGGAAGAGATTCAAAACTCTATTAAATAAAATTAATTTAGAGTCGCATGAAAATAAGCGCACTTGATTTTGTTAAAATTGGAACATTCAATACCTACCTTGAAAAAACTCTCAAATATAAGATATTGAACTTTTATAGAAATCTATAACTATCTAATCACGCTTTATCTAACATTATCACGACTTAGCAAGGGTACCCGGGTTCATTGGGTGAGGTTTATCCGGGTCTTGGCGGCTGATGCGTCTGCCTGCCTGCTGCGTGGTGGGCAGGATCGAGAGAGACTGGTTGAGGTAGGTCTTTCATCCTCTCCAGTCGGAATCTCTCAACCCATCGCCATGCACCGCGGTTGGAGGTATGGATTCATACGTCCGTTACGCCTGGACACATTGATCCCAAGATTCCTACCCACCCCTTATATCTATTTCCTTCCACAGCATCCCCTAAAATGACATAGGCCCTGAGGGAAATTATTTTTCTCTGGGCATCCTGTTTGGAGCTAATGTTAAAAAAAAGTATGCCATTGATTTATTTGGTTCGTCCATCTTACTGATTTAAAAAGTATCCCGCTGTTTTATTTGATTCATTATACATCCATTTTACTGATTTAAGTATGCCATTGTTTTATTTGATTCATTCTAGATCCATTTTACTGATTTCAGTATGCCATTGTTTTATTTGATTTATTCTACATCCATTTTACTGATTTAAAAAAGTATACCACTGTTTCATTTGATTCATTCTACATCCATTTTACTGATTTAAAAAAGTATGCCACAGTTTTATTTGATTCATTCTACATCGATTTTACTGATTTAAAAAAGTATGATACTGATTTATTTGATTCATTCTACATCCATTTTACTGATTTAAAAAAATATGCCGCTATTTTGATTGATTCATTCTACATCCATTTTACTAATTTAAAAAAGGATGCCACTGATTTATTTGATTCATTCTACATCCATTTTACTAATTTAAAAAAAGTATGCCACTGTTTTATTTGATTCATTCTACATCCATTTTACTGAGTTTGACATGACTTTTCTTACATTATTATTATTAAAAAGAGCTTTTCATAAGATTGCTAATCCATAATGGAAATTTCAAACCTTCATATTTAAGATACAATACAAAAGAATTGATTGGTTACAGCAGTACCTTTTCTAAAGATAATATTAAATTATCTTTAAAGTTCAATATGACAATATTAATGGATTACATATGAGACCTCCCAATAGTGTGATAGGATTACACCACCTGGAGCCACACATAAATATATACAGGGTGTCCGGGGGTAAAGTGCATTAACTTCGGGAGGTGATTCTACATGACATTTTATGTAAAAAAGACAATTAACTTTTTTCGAAATTACAACTTTTAAGGGTAGTTTTGTGGTAAAAAGATAAAATTAGACCAGCGTGTGCGGCTAGCTTTATTATTTTCGGCAGTGGCGATACGGGCCAAGTACAACCATGGAACGTTGCCATAATTGTGCCCTTCAGACTCTCAGCAAGTAAGATCGTACCTCACACTAAGGATTTTTAGTAGGTACATCTTTTTGTATGGGAAAAAAATAGTTGGAATTTCGGAAAAAGTTGTTGATCTTTTTTACTTCTACCATCATGTAGAATCACCTTCCGAAGTTAATGCACTTTACCCCCGGACACCCTGTATAATGATTTGTAAATAAGTCTATAACAATTATAAATTGATAAACGAACGAACGACCCCAACATAACGCTAATTAACAAAGTAAGGAAAATTATTTATACCCCACTACTTAGTATGTTTACCAAACCTAAACAATATAATGCACTTTAATAAGTCATAGCAATAACATAATTTTAAATCATTAATAAAACCCTTTCACTTAAAGCAAGGGAAACCAAAGGGAAAGATTCCGAATCCCACATAATCGCTCTCTCAATTAGTGTCTCTGCAAATTGGATTAAGCGCTAATAAATCAATTTAGACACCTTCATAAATTGACATTTACAATTTTATAAATAAGTCGTCCATACATGGCTTCACCACAGTTTGAAAATAACCTTACAAGTCGAAACAGCTGTAACTCAAATACATACCAAAATACTTGCAGAACTCTATAATAAGATTATCAAATTTAATTTTAATTCAATTTCTAAAAATTAAAATGGAGTTCTACGAATTAAACACAAAAACAATGAATATAAATAAGTCATTTACTGAACACATGAACTTTGATAAATAATTTATTTACATAGTATATGATATAATCAATTTTTAAGGAACTCTTTTTATAAATAAACTTTGTTATCTAATGTAATTATTCAACAAAATGCGAAGGGTTTGTTTGAACGGGTGTGTTTAGCATTAACCCTCCAGTGCACCCCCCGCCGTTCCCGGATTAAGGCATTTGCTGACGTGCAACTTACGTCCACCGAACAGATAAATCAATAGAAGTGTGATGTGAGCATGTTATTTTGATATCTAGGTACAACGTATTTTCCCTGAGCTGCAGCATATACCTATAAGTAGGTCTGTCGTATAAAAAATTAGCTTTATTATCAGGGAAAGAAAGTATTTATGTCGGGGGAGCCGAAAAAACATGTAAAAAATATGCATTTTACATTTTAATTTTGTTAAAATTATTCATACACGGTATATGAACCTAGCTACGCCATTTTCATTTTTATATTAAATTTACAGATCAATACTGCCTATCATAAAAAAATGTTATAGCCATATACAATAATTTATAATGTTATGAACTGAATGCATTATTGACATGTTTGTACTCGTATTTATAGAAAACAGAATAACATGGAAAGAAAGATATTAGGATAATTAATAATAACAAACCCTGCTTGCCAAACACGTATATCTAAATGATGATGACATGTAGATTTCATAGCTTGAACCTCAACCCATAGTGAGCAACCCATAACTTACTAAAAATAATTCGAAGTAGGTACTTTTTGTTTTTATTTTGATGAGAATTTATTTAATAAAGTTGGTACTTCCAACAAATGTCATATTAGATTGTCTATTAATTAAAAAAGGAATTTTCCGTATTATCCGTGTATCGAATTTCGACAACACAAAAGTTGCGTATTATCCGTGATGTGGACTTATACATTTTTACCCATACTTCTTCAAGTCGTAATATTGTTACCAAAAATATTTATGTTGCCACTCAAAATGCCTGCAGATATAAATATATTGGCTTTAGTAATACGACCGTGTATCCTCCCTGAAAAGAAATAATTATTTGGGATCAACTGTACGTATAGCATGGTCGGGGGCGAAGTGTCGAAGGATCAAGCGTCATGGAATCAAAAAATACAACCAATTTTAGATATCCCCCTTGTGAATTCACATAGTAATAAAGGAATTAATATAATATTATAATTAAATAAAATTACCTTTGCCATTATTGAAGAGTAATAATGTTACTATGTGTTGACGCAACTATACATTATATACCCTCTTCCATCCTATCTACATTCCAAACCTATCCTGTCTGACAATGTGTGCCAATATTATCTCGGCATTGTGGAAAGATAACTTCCAGGGAGCAATCAGTCTTTAGTAAAGTAGTTATTCTCTCAGTCATCCATTGTGCTAAAGAAGCCCCTGTGCCATGATCCCCAACCTAGTGGTCTCTCAATGTGTTTGATTGGACTTTTAAAGCAATGAACATCTCCTTATTGATCTCTCAGTTCTTTAAAATCGAATCGTGCAGGGTTTGTGTTTACTAAATAAACTATCCACGTATTCCCATAGTAGTGTCATATTGAAACGCCATATTCTTTTTATGACAGTCTACAATATAAATTAATTCGCAATCTATTGCGACTACTGAATATTCGGATATTTCCATTAAAAACTATTTTTGATTTCTTCGCTCTTGTCCAATGCCATGTCATGGGTTGAACGCCTCTCGGTGTCTGGGTGAAGCTTTGTACATCAACCATCCATACATATCCTCATTCAATTCACTAGATCACGTCATTTCTTCCTCAGGACTCCCAGATTCCTTCCATCTTCCTCTTTGTCAAATATCACTTTTTTCATTATTTATGTCTTATTCCGTTAACAGGTTAATACGCAATATTTCTTATTCAAACAGTTAAATTTAGCTTTATTATTACGAAAAGTGAGTATCTATGTCAGAGGAGGCGAACAAATATGTAAAAGTATGGATGTTTCATTTTAATTAGTTAAAATTAATTCACTTACGTGGTACCTATTCGCCATTTTTACATTTATCGTTTTTATTTAAATTTCATAGACAATCAATCAATGCTGCCAATCATAGAAAAAATATTATTGCCAAATAAAACAACAATTAATTCATGCTGTGAAGTGAATGCCTGATTGATAAGTTAGTACCTGTATTTATAACAGAAGAAGATGGAAAGAAAGGCATTAGAATAATCACACATACCCGTCAGACAAACCCTGCTTTGCCAAACGAGCCATTAAAAACTTAGGATGTAAATCTAAGAGACATGCAGCTTTTGCAGCTTGAACCTCAACCCATTAATATCAGGATTATTTCGAAGTAGGTACATTTTTGTTTTTATTTTGACGAGAATTTATTTAATACGGTTGGTTCTTCCGACAATTGTCATATTTAATTGTCGATTGATTAAATAGGGAATATTCCGTATTATCCGTTTATCGAACATCGACAACACGAACGTTCCGTATTATCCGTGAGATGGGCTTAAACATTTCTACCCTTTTTTCTATTAAAGACGTAAATTCATAGTAAATGTGTTGTAGACATGTTCATATGCCCGAAGCAAGCTCAATTTAATTATATTCTGCTTTAATGAAATTCAAATTTTTTTAATGAAAAATTTTCAAATCCATTATTTTTCTAACAAGTAATTAGTCGGACAAGTGTAAGAGAAACACAGAGCTCGTTCATAATCGGCTAGAACCAAAAAGTATATCGGTGGAAACATTTGTTTCCATTCGAATCTGCATGGAAGTCATTTCTAGCGTTTTTATCTGTAAAGTCGGAGATACAATGTTTCAACTTCAAGCTATCCTGTAAATTGATGACATCAGTTTTCTTTCAAATAGGCTTAGATCATACATCACACTTCTAGACATTACGTGTTCAGTGTATCCATCCCACGCAGCCTCCGCTAGAGCGTTGGAGGTTCAGCTAGTGGGGTGAGGTGGGGATGGGGTGGTTATGACGGAACCAGCGACAGCTGCGATCTGCCATTGTGGGGGATGATTGGACAGGTTGTTCCAGTAAGGGGTTGGCATCGAATCGAGATCAGAACCAATCAACGGGCTTGGTAATGGTGCATATGGCCATGTGATATCAATGTCATATTATAATACTAATATTATTATTAGTAACTTTGTAATGGGGTAATGCTATAACTGTTTGAACATCGTTTGCCTAATATGCTATGAAAACTCCAATCGGTTTACGCAATATTATGAACTGGCAATGGAACGATAGAGTAGACATTAATTAATTTATTAATGTAAGTAAAGTCTACCAAACTGCCGATATTATATACTAGGGTAAGCTGAAAAGTAATGCACACATGCTTGTAAAACACTAACAAAAACAAATAGCAAGATCGGGCAGAAAGTAAATAAAAATACAATTCTTAAGGTTCAAAATTATATATTTATTTTTCAACATAGTCACTGTTAAGGCTAACGTATTGTTATGAGTTGCCCATATCCAACGAACAGACTATACATTTAGCAAGCGGATATTGTTCACGCGCGCATTGCGTGTTCTGTTCACGCATATCTGAGCTGTCCTCGACAGGCAAGGAAGCATTACCTTATATGGTCACGTCGCTGACCGCGACACAGCCAGACAGGAAGTCCAGCTGACAAAGCATTACCTTATATGGGCATATGTTCGAGTCTCCCCTCTCGCTCGACTAGAGCTAGGAGCTCTGGCCGCCGGACGGTAAGGACAGACACGTTCGGGACGGAGCCGCGAGAGGTAGTCCGTAAACACGAGGGCAGTATGCCACACTTCGTAGCGACTAATTAAGTCTCCGCCTACATCCCAAGTATGGCGATATTACAACAGCCGCCTATATAATACAACAGCCGCCTATTTAATACAACAGCCGCCCAATTAACTGCCGCCTATATTAACCATGGCCGCCCTGGAAGCGCACGGCTTCTAATCCGCCTTAGTTGCCCACGAGCCGCGTATTTCACAACTGCCGCCTACTTAACTGCCGTCCACTAACCTCCTACCGGTTGGGGAAGCTGGCCGTTCCGCCCACCATGACGCCGAGGAGCCGCCCATCACCGCCGAGCGCCCAGTGGCCAGGGCACGGTCTGTGAGCAAGGCTCCAGACCTTTCCACTACGTAGGGAAGCTGCCTGCCGCCGCCCATCGCCACGTGAGGTTCTAACTTTCGTATTAGTCTTTCCGAGCCTAGAATCAGTAGCCTTACTAGCTTGCCTCTCTCTCTCTCCAATGCTAGGTCTTAAACTGCATACTGTATGCCTGTACTGTTCCACCCTTGCATATTGAAATAAATCTGAATTATTATTATTATTATTATTGGATGATTTTTATAGCGCCATTTTCGTGAGAAAATCACCTCAAGGGCGCGTTGAATTGTAACCAAGCACTGTTTCATTGGAGTCAACCATCGACAAGCACGGAGGAACCCTACTTCCCTGAGATGAGCCTTCCAAGCCCAGGCATATGACCCCCGGGGGGTCTGCTTAACACTTGTCCCCCCCCGGGAGTGATTTATGTTACTGGGGCCCTTTTAATATAACACTGGGCCCAACGTGGCTTTTAATATAGCCCTGGCGCTTAGCAGAGGGGCCCTTTTAGTATAACAGTATTTCTCACAAGTTTTTTTATAACGTAACTGAAAAATTCTTCCGACATTTATCGAATCCAGGACTTGAAAGCTGCCTTCACCTCATCAACCGACGTGTAATAATTACCCTTGAGGTGTCTCTTGAAGATGAAAAAAATAAAAATCGCAAGGCAAAGGATCGGGGGAGTGAGAAGGGTGTGGAATCGGTTCAAACTTCAGGTTTTGCAGAGGCTCCAATCAATGCTGTTTGTTCTTGTCCGTGAAACGGCGTGGATATTCCAAAATGGTATGTGATACGCTTTTGAGTGATTCACTGGTCATTTTGACTCAAATTGTGGACGAGTTTGGATTGTTTATCATCTGTATCAATGATTGGACGTCCGCTGCATGTTTCATCAACAATTATTGGTTTTCCAGACTCACAATCATGAAATTTTATTACCCATCGATTTACAATAGATCTATCAACTGCATCGTTACCATAAACAACCTTTAAAGAAGATGAATCTCAGCAGGAATCACTTTTTCAACAGTTAAAAATTCGATAACAGCACGCTGTTTTCCTAGCGTTGACATAACACTAAAATACGTCTCCTGTCTCCATACTTCTGCGTCTCAAAATACACTGGATGAATTCAACGACCTCAAACTTCCGCATACGTATGGAGGAGGAATGTCACTTCCATATTCCACCTAGCGCGGTTCTGAAGGTCATTCGGTTCGCACTGTATAAGCATGTGTGCATTACTTTTCAGCCTACCCTCTTATAAGCTATTTTATCCACATTATTAATATTTTTCTACAGAACTCAATTTTAAAAGAAAATCGTTGCAAGAGCGCTTCATAATTTTCATCGGCGCTTTCATTTACATGTGCGCCATAAGTTTTAGCACTTAATAAAAATAAGACTACAGTTTAATTCTTAATTAAAAAAATATCGTTACATTACACCTTTTACTTTTTTTTACATGAGCTCCACACGGAGGCCCTGAGAAAAATAATTTCCCTCAGTGCCTATTTCATCTGTGGGGATGCTGCGTGGAGGGTTTTTTTAGGAAAAAGGAAGGAGAGGAGAGTTCTGGGAAGGAAAAGGGTTTAAGGGGTGGGTAGGAAACTGGGGTTCAGCGCATCATGGTCATCCGCCTCCAACACCTAGACAAACCTCACCCGATGAACCCGGACACCCCTGCTAAATCACCAAACTTAGCGCACCACTTGGGGTGACCTATGGCAGAGGTGTTGGTTATCCAATAAAGATTCCCGGGCGGCGGTACCCATTCCCGCCTCCAAAATTAAAAATTATAATAACCCAAACTACACCCGTCTGGAGCCAATGAGACTATGGCCTTCCCAATTTGGATATGTTGTAAGGCTGAAGGTAATGGGGAGGGGAAGGAGATGGTTAAGAGAAAGGTGGGGAAGTACCTGGCTATTCAGATGATCACCAAGCACGGCTAAAGCTATTTCAAGTAACGTTTACAATCTGAATGGTGTTCTTACACCAGGGCAATATTGAGAATATCTTCAACTCTGGAACGTGCTGCAAATATGCCATATATTATTTTTAACTGAAGTAATTGTGAAATAACACAAATTAATTAAATAAAATCTATTACACCGGGATTCGATCTCGCGACCTTTGGATTGTGAGTCAAGAGCCTTACCCCTCGACCACGGAGGCCGTGTTTTATTAATTTTAATAAATATGGCACATCGTGTTTCATTAATATAATGAAATAACTAAAAAAGTATTAATATAAGAACAAAAATAATTAAATTGTTTATAAAGGTAGGTATAAACAGGTAGAAAAAAAAAATAGTTTAATAATATAAGAAAATAAAATATTATAAAGGTCAAGATCGTTAACTTAATTTAATCAACAATGTTTTATGAAAATGAAAAGTAAATTTAATAATAGTATTCAAACGGGAAATTAATTTATTGAAAATAATGTCGTCTAAATATCCACATAGGGGCCAGTGGTATCCTCTCAAATATTTTGTAAAAATGTTTGACAAAAAGTGCGCGGGATGTCGAATGATCTCTTAAGAAATATTCGATTTTGTTATGTTGTTTTGGTTGGTTTAAAGTTTAAAGGATAACCGAATTACAAATAACCCCATAAAAAATAGGGATGTCAAGTCTGGTCTGCTGCAGGGCCGTGGGATCGCGCCTCTTCGCGGTCTTAGATTGTTAGGGAACAATTCTTTCACCAGCAGTATAGAATCACATTGCATATATGGTAGGTTGCCTAATTTTTGCTGAATCGCATCGTTGTAAATCCGATTAAATTTTTGACGCACTATCGATCTGGGTATCGTAAAAGCAGTATCTATATATATTATGCTGGCGTTTCTGTTTTAATTCTGCCTTTTGAAGTGCTATGCTAGTTTTTATACATTAATACTATGTATTGAAGTGCTTATGGAAACACAATACTTTTTTTGTTTTTCCATCTGGTGCGTAGATACGAATAAATCAGAACGTCTTCCGAAACTAGAGCAGGCCATGTGCAGATGTGTGAGAAGCATGGATTTTCCATAATTTTCCCCCTGCTTTCCCCTATCGCTTCTATGTCTCCTTTGCAATTCCTCCCTCTTGCCCTTTCTCGTCCCCTACCTCTCTGTTGCCCCTCCCCTACGTGTCATTTACCATGTGTCATCATTCCTAACTTTAAATAAAATAATTTTGAAAAAATCTTTTGATGTTTTTAATTCAGACAATTTTTAACATTTACAATTCTTTTGATATTTTTAATTCAGACAATTTTTTTATCAACGCACACTCAAAATATTATCTTTATTTACTTTTCCGGCATCATTTATTTACTTTTCAATCATGGTAAAATCACTTTGGGGGATTATTTTAATTAAATAATAAAACAAACAATGTTAACACTTCTCTTAAATAAAAATTATCAACATGGATACGTGTTTGATTTTTATTTCATGAATTAATTTACCTATTTTTTGCTTCAACAGAAAAATTAAAGCGACTGGGAAAAGCATGTTAACTGAAAATAGTTTTGATAACGTTCAAATTATAAACATTTTCTCATAATTTTATAGGTAACATGACTGTTGTACCTACATTCAATTTAATTCATGTCAGAAATAGCTCTGCAATTCCCTGACACCACTTTTTTTACATTACTCTACACAGGAGGCCCTGAGGACAATAATTTCCCCTTAGAGACTGTTTCATCTTTAAGGATGCTGTACGGAGGGTCTTTTTAAGGGTAGGAAGGAGTGGAAGTTCTGGAAGGTAATAGGTATGAGGGGTGAGTAGGAATCTGAGGATCAGTGCATCCAGAAGTCACGTAAAAATCCATCCGATGCATCAAATCAAATCCATGCAAGGCGTTTGGGTCGAAAGAGTTCGGCTGAAGAGGTCAAAGGGTCTCCCTCATCCGGAAGCATCCGCCAACAAGTCATTGATAAACCTTACACCATGAACACGGGTTCATTACTCGCCGCTTCTATCCTTAGAGTCTTCGGGTACATTCCCTTACTTTCCAATCACTATCGTCAAGTCACAACCGAGGAACCGGCTAAAGGACGCGGACGTTGAGATTCATTCACGGCAGACCGACCACCATACACATTCTGGCTGGTACTGCCAGATAACGAGAGAGTTATCCCACCCGACATAAGTGTTTTCATATCTTTTCTTGCAGATGCTTGCAGCATACGCAATATGCCATTATCCTGCGAGCAGCCGCCTTTTATGTTTATATGTTATCTTTTTTAAATTATTTTATCCCTGAATTGCTTTATGTTATTCGCATTTTGTATATTATGTAAGCACTTGCATACTGCTTCCTAACACCGTATGCAGGGACACTGGAGGTCTAGATTCGTTCAAACTTAAATGTAGATTCGTTTTTTTCAAATTAGAGTCCTTGCGAGAGCCTTGAAGGAGTAACCATCTGTTACTTATACCAAGGCGGGTAAGTGGTGGATAACCTCCAATGTCGCCGCTTAATGGTTTATTTCTTATATCATATTATTTTGTCGCGTTTGGAAAACTACTTTTGAATAAATCTATGGAACAAAGTTGCTGAATGAACCAGTCTTGGAACTTTGAAGGTTGAACTTAGTCTGCTAACACCCTCTTATTAGCAGTGTACGTAATTTTACGCTTATTACGAATTTATGTTGTGACCAGCAACATCATCTTCACTAGGAACCACCCTATTTCTGAAATTCTAAAAGATTTTATACTAAATTAGACCTTATAGGAAATAATTTTTTCTAATTGGGTCACGTTGTAGCGTATTTGCCATAAAACATCAACATATAGCTATTGAGTCACGTTGTGTCATATATGTCACCAATTGACACGTATTTTCGTCCTCATAAAATTTGTTCTATTTTCTTTGCTAATGGTCAACTTTTGCTATTATGGTCAACATTTACAAATGCTTGTACTTTGTTATTATAAATATTTTTAAAAGTATAAAACGCCAAGCTTTCTTTGCATGTAAAAGTGTAAATTAACGGTAATTACCGCCGTATCCTACCCCCCCCCCTTTCCCTCCAAGCGGCCCACTTAAGCTCAGTCATATTTTTTTGGCTCACCAAATGATTTAGGTTGGAGTGGTTGGACACCGCTGATCTAAATGATATTGATGGGTGTTACAGACTGCAATCTTCAGGATGGTGATCTTCTGATAATATTCGATAGAAGAGGTCACAAGAAGAATAATAAGTTTAGGAATGGTCAGATAATTTTGATTCTAGTCTATTTGATTACTTTTGTGAACAATCCTTGATAGCAATTTTCTAAATATGCAAAGTTTCTCATTTAGATTATTTATTTTTTTGTTTATTTATAAACAGAAATTAGTTAGTTACAGTGAAAACAATTTACTATTATTAAGTAGATATATTTCATGGTGGATACCCATGATGTGTTTCTTTGTAATGTCTTATTTATGGTTTGTAAAATAAGTAATTGCCGAGTGATGTGCGTAGTGGAAAGGTGTGTTTGTGTGAGTATGTAAGTATGTATGTGCATTGAACAAATTATATTATTGACATGATGCCCTTTTTAATTTTAGGCAGTGAATCGGAGAAAATGTTGATGTTAGAATTTCAATTATTCAATAATATTGAACATATGAAGGGCACGATTGATTGGCAAATTACTTGCTGCATTTGTCTTATAATTAAACGTGTGGAATAGCATAGCAATATAACAACAATTCAATATTATTTAACATATGAAGAGCACGATTGATTGGCGAATTACTTGCTGCATTTGTCTTATAATTAAACGTGTGGAATAGCACAGCAATATAACAACAATTCAATATTATTTAACATATGAAGAGCACGATTGATTGGCGAATTACTTGCTGCATTTGTCTTATAATTAAACGTGTGGAATAGCATAGCAATATAACAACAATTCAATATTATTTAACATATGAAGAGCACGATTGATTGGCGAATTACTTGCTGCATTTGTCTTATAATTAAACGTGTGGAATAGCATAGCAATATAACAACAATTCAATATTATTTAACATATGAAGAGCACGATTGATTGGCGAATTACTTGCTGCATTTGTCATATAATTAAACGTGTGGAATAGCATAGCAATATAACAACAATTCAATATTATTTAACATATGAAGAGCACGATTGATTGGCGAATTACTTGCTGCATTTGCTTGTAATTAAACGCTTGTAATTAAAGGTCTGTATGGCGTGTACGTCTTAAGGGTATGTTAAAATTAACTAGGGAAAGAAGTTCAGTACAGTCAATGTTATTATTTAAAGTTTTCTGTTTATATATCAAATCAGCTTTTGCTCGCCTTTGTTGCAAAGTTTATAATTATCATTAATCGTGAGTTCTAAACTTCAAACAATTACAGAAACCCATTTTGTGGGAGGTAGCATACACAAGAGCTGTCCAATCATTCCATAACTGAGTGGTATAATAACAAGTAAGACTTCAGCTTTACAACACATTACGTACCTACGTTTTAATTAGAGTTAATTTACTCAGGCCTGTAATCTTGCATTTGAATATTTCCATTTTCATTTGTGAGTTACATTACACAATATAGTTTTGTGTGAGTATTGTATAGGCATATTCTAAACTAGAATTCCTAATGTGAGAAGTTTAGAACTATCGTAATTGTATCCCCCTACCTCTCTGTTAAATGATTACGAATAATAATATCGTACGAATATGGAGATCATCTTTGTAATTGGATGACTTTTAGGAGGTTGCAAAACATCACGTCCTCAAAGATTTTAGGGAACTTGTGCAAATTTGAGGATTTAAATTTATGCATGCTTCATTTGAATATTTTGTACAAAATAGGCTTCGGTTTATCACATAAAATCATAACAATATTTTCAGGTGAATTTAAAAACTTGTTTTCGTTTTTTTTATTGTGACGATAACGTTATATTCTCTAATTGATTACGATTTATTATTTGTAAATGAAATTAAACATTTTACTTCAAAAGATCTAAAATAAATTTGCCAAACATTTGTCAGGAATCGGGACCCAAGCCTGGAATAACCGGTCACATGATTTAAGAATAATCACAAATGAATCAATCAACAATTTGGGAGGCGGGAATGGGTACCGCCACCCTGGGAACCTTTATTGGATAACCAACACCTCTGCCATAGGTCACCCCAAGTGGTTCGCTACGTTTGGTGAATTAGCAGGGGTGCCCGGGTTCATGGGGGTGAGGTTTGTCTAGGTCTTGCAAGCGGATGACCAGGACACACTGAATCCGAAATTCTCTATCCACCCCTTAAATCCTTTTTCTTCCCAGAACTCACCTCTCTTTCCTTTCCTTAAAAAAACCCTCCACACAGCATCCCCAAAGATGACATAGGCCCTAAAGGAAATTATTGTACTCAGGGCCTCCTTTGTGGAGCATATTTAAAAAAATATATAAAAAATATGAGGCGGAATTTACAGCAAAACTTTTTCAGTTATAAGTTTCCATAAGTTAAAAAAAACCTTCACCTTCGCTTTCACTACCCGCGACATTGTATATAACTATTTGTATAAAAATATGAGAAAATTCTTATTTGTAAGGTCATTTAGAGGAAATTCTCCAATCTCCAATTCTCAAGTCTTTCAAAATAAATATCAACTCAATTCTGGCATTAACCTTCTTATAAATGTAATACTAACAGTGGTAAGAGTAGCAAATGTAAAATCATGCACTGTCCAGTGTTTTAAATATAATGTCCTCCCTGTGCAAAGTCGTATCTTCTCCAAGCATAAACTTTCCAATAAAGTGTGTTTATCGGAATTGATCTGCCACGTAAGTATATTTCTGTGTGTATTTGTAAGTAACAAAGTTAGATAGAGCTTAATAATTCATGATAAATTGTACAACGTCCTTGAGTTGATTTTTCACAAAAAAGGCGATCTAAAAATATTCCAACTACTTTTATTATTATCTGAGACGTTCCAGAGTTGGAGACACTCATAGTTAAAATGTTGCAAGAAACACCTAAAGCCATGTTTAGTGATCAGATCTTTGGCAAGTACTTCACAACCTTACCCTTCTTCCTTGTCTTCCCATTTTAGTAAGGCATGTTGTACACCCTTCAGCCTTACAACATGCCATATTTGGGGTTATCATGGTCCCGTTGACCATACACAGAAATCTTTTTTTGTCAACACAGAAAAAAATTACGGTTACTAATAAATTAATTAAAATTCAGTTTGCGTTGCTTGTTTTAGAATTCAATTTGAATTTAAAGTAATGAATTCCTAATTAATCAAGTTGCATTGGCATTCTTTTTGCAACCACCCCTGAGAGTTCACTGGAAGCTAACACAACTACAACTACCCTTACGCCAACTTTAAAAATATTTTTTTTTTTTGCTTATCGGTCCACGTAAAGTAGATACCAAATAATGTAAAAAAAATATAGCCTCTAGATAAAGTTAGGAAGAAATATTAAATTTTTCATTTATCTACTCTGAAAATAATATTTCTCAGAGGTTTTGCCTATTTTTATGCGTAATTGTATTTTTTTAATGTCAAACATAATTCGTTGAAAATGAGTTTCATCGAAAGGCGTCAAAAGGCAGTTATTTAAGGATAAGAAGCGAATTTTATTTTGAGATCATTTAAGAAACAATACGTATTACGTTTTTTTTTTCGTGCTGCCGTATTATTACCTAAAATGAAAAACTAAAAATGTTCAAAGAAAGTGTTCCCAAAATTATTATTATTCAACTGATGATGTGGTAGCCAAACCACCATAAGTTTACGAAAACTAGGTTGTTATTTCACCTTTTTAAATGTAAGGGCTCGTACACATAAACACGATACGACGTCACTTCGTGCTACGACGCGGCATGGCTTTGGCCCTGGCAAAGAAGTTGATCTTTAACAGTAATGCCGTAGCACGATGCGACGTCGGCGTCGTATCGTGTTTATGTGTACGAGCGCTTATTAATCATTTAAATTAATTTAATCATACAAATTGGCATTTGCATTCCATAAGATAAGTTTTTAAAAACAGTTTATTACAATGTTTTTTATTATTTTCTCCCCCTTTTCAGACGCCTATTCTTATATACATTGTAATACTTCTTTGGTATCTAGGTATCTTCCCTACATATTTGCATTACTTACCAATTTACCTAAAAACACTCTTTGCAAGTTATGTTCTAAAATAGTATGATGAATTAGTTGTTTGCGCCCGTGTACATATGCAATATGAATATGAATAAATAGTTTTGTCAATAAAAAAACGCAATGAGGACAATATTAGCGAAACTCAATCGAAAATCTGGGGAAAAATCAGAAAAAGATGGTTTCACTGGGACTCGAATCCGGGGCCCTTTGCTTACATGGCAAGTGCTCTGCCAACTGAGCTATGGAACCCATTTCCAATTCGGTCACTTTTAACTGTATCATACTTCGACTAAGAACTACCAACATTATCTTCATTTCCTTAACGCACATATTATTGGCTGCTATCTTTATATGTATATGATTGCAAGATTCAACCCGAACTTAATGCTACGGGTTCCATAGCTCAGTTGGTAGAGAACTTGCCATGTAAGCAAAGGATCCTGGGTTCGAGTCCCAGTGGAACCGATATCTTTTTCTAATTTTTCTGTCTCCAGATTTTCATTTAATTAAATAAGTATTATAATTTGAGATTTTACTCATAAGGTTAAAAATAAAAACAATACTTTTATTCATATTCATATCGCTTATGCACGGGCGTAAACAATTAATTAAGCATCGTAATATTTTAAATCATAAACGTAAATAGCAGATTATGAATTCTTTTAAGTATCACCTTATCTCTAATATTGTGTCAATACACCTGTTTTTAAATAAAACTGTATTATAAAAGTCATTTAATTAGTATAATGAATTCAGTTAACCAAATACACCCCCGTATTGTGCATTATAGATATGCAACTGTGGTCGGGCATTTATTAACCTGGGGCCCATTTGTCTCTGCACGTACATTGTAGTACCTATTACACACCTGTACTTACTGTACCGTACACTGTACTGTACAGTGTACGGCAGTCGCGCGCCATTGTAACGAACATAGCAAAGCAAATCTACGGGGAGCCAAAGCGCTTCTGAAGTACTAATTCTACGATTGCTACATTGTACGTTGCTTAATCGATCGTGAAAAGGTTTATTTTAAAGTTATAAAATAGAACAGAAAATCTGAAAAAATACATACATAGTATTAATGTTTTTCAAGTGATTTGTATATAATAGAAAAATATGCTTTTGGGAGGAGGATATGGGTACCGCCGCCCGGGAAATCATTTATTGGATAACCAACACTATTGCCGTAGATAATCCCAAGTGGTTCGCTACGTTTAGTGACTCAGCACGGGTGCCCGTGTTCGTGGGGGTGAGGTTTATCCGGGTCTTCCCACCAACTGCGTGGCAGGCCGGAGAGGGAGAGACTGGATGAAGAAGACCTTTTGACCTCTCCAGCAGATATATCTTGGAACATTAACTTATATCACAGTGGGAAGGATGGATTCATACGCTTGTCACTTCTGGACACACTGAACCCTAGATTCCTCCCCACTCCCGGTGCCTTTTTCTTTCCCAGAACTCTCCTTTCTTTCCTAAAAAACCCTCTTCACAGCATCCCCAAATATGACGTAGGCCCTGAGGGAAATTATTTTCCTGGGGGCCTCTTGTGTTGAGCTAATGTACTTTTTTTTAAAGAAAAAAGATTGACAGGAGTCTGAATTTCTCTCAAATATCTAAAAATATTTTTTTTGATGAATTGGCGATTCGATAAATTGATCATTCGATGAATTGGTTTTCGATGAACTCGTTTTCGATGAACTAGCTGTGGACCGCCACTGGTCTAATATAATGACAGTCATAATAATACAATTTTATACAATTTATATTCATGAATGCAGATCGGTTTTTTTTTCTCTTTTACATTTGGAGTTTTTTCGATTCTACGAAAATTGTACAAAAACCCTGTTTATAGTGCAAAATTGACGTGAACCGAAAAATATTCTGTGCCTGAAATTTTTCTTAAAAGGTTAATCATTTTCTGAACTTTCCATTATATCACTACTTTAAATAATCCCGCTAGTAAAACATAATATCCTTATTTCGTATTCCTTCAGGTTGATTTATACAAGGTCTAATTAATATTAAAATGTAGACAACTTTAGTTTTGTTGTAATAATAAATTACGATTATTGTTGAAAATCATTAATCAGGGAAATATGGCAGTTTTAGTGAAACGCACAAACGATTTTAAACTTTATAGTTAACCGTATGACCGTATTTTATGTCTTATAAAAGTATTTGTGGAAAAACGTGATTTTTTCAACTTTTGAAAGAGAAATAATAATCCTTTTCTGTTTAACTCAAATATGTGTGTACATGGTTGCCATTAATAAAACCCTAAAACTAGCCACAGTGTTTCGCGTTACTAAAATAATGTTCGATTTAACTTCAAAAATGATTACGAGTAATTTTTGGAAATGTGTGGTCACGTTCTTTTAATAAGTGGATTTGAATGAAGAACACAATGTGGGTGTTTTGGAAAAAAATGTTAATGATTGCTAGGTTTATTAATGTACATCAACATCACCAGCATGTTTTTTTAAATATATATTTTTTTAATAAACATAATGATGATGATATGATAATTTAAGTACTTGTTCAAATATTTTAATACCACTCTTCTATGGAAGCATTAGCTTGTGTCTGGAAGAGTAGTGTACATTTTTAATGCTATATTATAAGTAAATTATATGTGAAGGTAAAAAACAATAAAATAATAATAATAATATTAATAATCTTTATTTGGAAAACAAACAGCTTTACAAAGATACATAAAAATAAAGAGTGCTAAAAAAAACAGTAAGCCTAAAAACATGTTTTCGCTGATAAAATTTGTTTTTTTTTTTTTTTTCGCTGACAAGAAAAACATAAAGAAAAACTAAGAAAAAAATAGTTAAGAGAAGCTAAATTAAACATAAAGAAAAATTAAGAAAAAAATAGTTAGGAGAAGCTAAATACTTAAATATGCATGATAAAATATAGAAAAACACAATAAAGGGTAAGCTTATGTGATAAGTCCCCCCCCCCCTCAATGTAAAACCTAACTTTTGATCTCCAAATGCTGCTACAGTGCTACAGCTACAGGCGCAACCCCGTCCGGCCTTTAAAAACTCGTAGCTCGCCCGTTCTCGCGACTCTCCCCTGCATTCCTTTTGCAGCGCCTTTTCAACCCCATCACGTAATACTTTTATGCAAACGTGACGAGATGCTCTCAATTAATCAATTGTAATTAACCCCACAACGTTGTGTACTTTTTTGTTTTAGTGGTTTGGTATAGTTAATCCAATTTAATTAATAATTTATTTGTGGTAACCCCTTGTTCTTTTAGGTATGGCGCGTTACAATTTGCAAGGCTTCGAATAACAATGACTGAGTCTGACTAGCTTGAAAAATAACTAATTATCTATCTATATTCATCCAGCTTCCTCCCCTAGCACCTGTTATACACCTACGCTCATCGACGACTATTTTTATTGAAGTAATCTGCATTTCCCCTCCTAGCATCCAGTATATAAATGTACATTTATACGGCGTATTGAGAAGATCCTACCTTTCGATGCGATGTCGCGTACTCTCTGCGGCTTTATAAAATGCTATCATGAAAATAATTTGACATTTATGTATATTCTAACAAAAGATTTACACTCAAAGCAGTACGGCGTGCAATAATTCTACACTCACAGTTCTAGACGCAGTTTGTTAGTTAGCTAGCTTGTTTTATTTTGTTAATTTGATTCTACGGGTAGGTATTTTGGATTAACATGAGACAGAACATGTGCTGTTTAAATAATTGGACTCCTCCATAGCCCAACTGATAAGGTGATGGTCATAGACCGCCAAATCAGATTCCAATTCCAACTCCTCCAGAGAATGTTAAGGTCGCAGGCGACGAATGAAAATCGACATGTTTTGCCTTCTGTCGGGAAAGGGTTTGATGTGTGTTTCTGGATCATAGAGTGGTAATGGGAATAATATCGACCAATACACCGCCAAATTATAAATATGTTGATGATGATGATGAGAGGTCATCTCATACCGTTTGATATGAGGGTCTGCTCCGATTAATGGCGTGATAGCCGATGTCAGGAACTGTTCAGGAAATGTGTGGGTGGCACGAGGTTTTGGAACGTGACATCCTACTCTGGATTGATGATGATGTTGAAGTTCTTCAGCATGCCGATGACTTGAGTTCCATTAACTCCTAAAGCACCGGCATAAACATTAAACCGAAGTTGATTAGACAATCGGCAATGTCAGGAGATCGGTGGGGCCGCTCTCTCCTCTGATCTGGCGATGTATGAATTTAATTAAGGAAGATTTTGATGTCACCGACCCTCGCCTTGGCAGTCACTCATGTCCTCAATAGTCCCGTTCTCCGTCCAGCACGCCGCCTCGAACCAGTAGAAATAATGATTACGTTTTTCCTAGGCACGCTACAAAAACATGCGCCAGCCTGCAATCCCGATGGTCATCAGTGATGTTTGATTTGAATGAAAAATACATCCTCTCGCATAACATACACAAGCGTAACTTGGGACCTTCCCCGATATGGTGTCACGGGCATATGCTCTACGATAGGCGTACCCCAAGCTCAAACTCAAATATCAGCTCAAAGAAGGAATGTCAAGCTCGGTGTCCAGGGTGCCGGGTCCAAGAATGAAAGGCACCAGGTCGTGAATCTGGCTTCCTTTCCTTCTATTTCCCCTGCTGCGCTTTCGTCCAGAGTACATTCCCACCCTGATGCTGGATGATCCCTATTCCTAGTGTGAGGGAGTTAAGAAAACTTATCCGGATTCCAACAAAGAAACGTCGACCCAGTAGAAATATTGATTACGTTTTTTCTAGGCACGTTACAGAAACATGCGCCAGCCTGCAATCGCGATGGTCATCGATGTTTGATTTGAATGAAAAATACGTCCTCTCGCATAACATACACAAGCGTAACTTGGGACCTTCCCCGATATGGTGTCACGGGCATATGCTCTACGATAGGCGTACCCCAAGCTCAAACTCAAATATTAGCTCAAAGAAGGAATGTCAAGCTCGGTTTCCAGGGTGCCGGGTCCAAGAATGAAAGGCACCAGGTCGTGAATCTGACTTCCCTCCCTTCTATTTCCCCTGCTGCGCTTTCGTTCAGAGTACATTCCCACCCTGATGCTGGATGATCCCTACTTCTAGTGTGAGGGAGTTAGTAAAAGGTTTGCTACTTATGTAGGTGGATATAACGCATTACGCTTAAAATATGATTACCTACCGACGGCTTCATTCAACCGACAATGTGAACGTTTTTGCTAAATCGAATATCGAATGAAATATACCTACCTAAGCGTAAACCAAAAGGTGAGGATTATACGATAATTTTATGTATAGTCCTATGTAATAGACTTGTTGTGATACCTAAAAATTTGGAATAAGGTGTGGGAAATTTTAGGAGTGGGGATTTAATTATGTCAGATTTTGTTAGTAAACAAAAGTGCCCATGCTACGCACCATTTTATAAACTGTTAAATTACCCAATGCCTTTTCAAAAAAAACCTTCCTGAATATAGTCCCCTAGCTACGTTTAAAATATTATTGCGAGACTCGAAAATAATAATTATCACCTCAAAGGCGCTTTACACATTAATTTATACCTACATTCTATACCTCTGTATTTTGTTACCCGTTATACCTAGTTTTCTCGTTAACCAACAAAGCACTTTTAAAGGATTTTATTATTGTTTTTGTGGTTTCAATATCCCGTCCTTTAAATGAAGTCCCTCGTCTAAGATTTATGGTCCGAAAGTGTCTTTGGTGCTTAAAATAGTATTTTAGTTCATTGAACCCCAAATTATTATTTTACAACGGTCTTGTCTCAAGAAATCGTCGCCGGCCAACCTCAGGCAGCCCCGGATCGACTTACGGAGGGAACGCCCTTTTTTTCGATTACCGATAATTATCCGATAGCTCTTTAAATTACCGTTATATTACCGTTATAATTTTCCGATTAAAGCATCCGACTTAGATGACATGGTTCCTTATTAAAGGCCTCATTAAAGTAGCTATAATAATAATACTAATATTTGAACGATCCACATAGCACCGCTTTTATGGAAAATCACCTCAAGGGCGCTATATAAACTAGAATACATGTTTAAATCTAGAAAACTACAAGCTAGACGAACAATTATAAACAATTAAAATACTCGGGGAGTAATGATGATTCTATTGTTTTAACCCTGCTTTGTACGAAATCCAAACATTAATGTTGTTAATAATTAATTCAATTTGTCAAACTTACCCCTCTCATGCACACAACCATGACATGCACGAATCACAATCCAAAACCAGCATCCCTCGTGCACTAATTGATTAATCACTAATTAAAGCACTTATTATTTCGGTCTAACTTTCGCGTCGGTTTGTATTAAATTTTTTCCTGTCCCTGACAAACGCCCCGAAGGTACGTTCCGTATTGATGTTGACCGCCTCAATTTACCAATTATATTATTTAACTTCACAGATATGAACTCGCAAGCCGCAATCTCTGACATCCTTATTCGCGTGGACTCCTTTTTTTGTTTAATAAAACGAAATATCCCCGATTTAGACGCACCAAACTGGTCTCCTCGCGACTATCAGAACTCGACCCTTTAATTTAAACCTTGCTTCCCAACGACCAAATCTTGACTCCCCTCAATCGCGTGAACTATTATCCTTTAATTAAATGAATTATTCCCGTTTACGCGCACCAAGTTATTATTCTACCGTTTATCAAAACTCGATGATTTTTATCTCGACCGTGCGCTCCCAGAATCCCTCCCCGACTGTCTTCTCTTTAAATAAATGAATTATTCCCGTTTTACGCGCACAGAGTTATTATTCTCCCGTTTATCAAAACTCCGATGATTTCAATCCCGACCGTGCGTCCCCAGGTTCTCTCCCTCACTGTCCTCTAACACTCCTCTCCCCCGACTCCCCAAACATCTCCTTGTGTGGTTTCAATAATTTATTAGCCACTTCTTCAAATCTTAAGTGATAAGCACATCTCCCAATATGCATATATCAACGTTTAACAGTCAAAAATGTCACACTTTAACTATTATTTCAGAGAATTTTGTGTAGGAACCATGTTCGCTTTTTTTCCGGTGTAAACTAATTTTGACTGCGCCGGAGTCATAAATTATCCCTGGACCTTCTAAAGCAGAATACAGTGGCGTAGTTCAATTCATTACTCGTCTTCAACACTTGCGTCAACTTTATTGGCTATATAATAATATTATATATGCATTGTCTGTACACGTTTTCGTTCTTTCTGCGTGTGTCACTATTCAACGAATTCTGCAATCTTATTTTGACAAATATGTTAAATATTTTAACCCCTAATCGGCGCGTCGCTCTAGTATATTTAAATGCACCAACGATCAATCCTTATTGCCTAATTTTCAATTCCCTACTGCCATAGAAAATTCACCAGATAATTGTTTCGTAAATCCAATCTGCTCGCGTTAAGATCAATCACCACACGGGCAAATATTCATCGGCCGCCTCTGGTTTTGTTAACGATCCTGATATATCCCTTAAATGTTCTTCTGGGTTCCTTCTTAGTTTTGTGAAGAATGGCCTTTGCCGGGACTCGCATGCACTTGGGGCCACCCAAACACATGTGGTTATTTAGTGGTCCGGATAAATAAATCACCCCCAAGAATTGGAAACAGAGAATCGTATGCTGAAACCATTCCATGTTACAAAATTAAATATATTTCTAAATCGATCTCTCAATTTTAAAAGAATTATTTCGTAGGCCCAAAGGCGAGATCATCACACTTATGATCTTATAGGAGTATATGGATGATATGTATGTAATTAGGGAATATGAAAAAATATTGCAAATTAGGAAAAGGAATCTGATTAATAATATAATAAATAAACATAAATATGGATGTTAAGTGGTGTGTTGTGATGCATGTTGTAAGTTTGGTGTTATATAATTATAAGTATCTACTATCAATCAATTTTACTATGTATTTGCGTAATGTATCTAGAAAAATTGTTATTAGTTTTTAAAAACAAAACAAAACTTAACTTTTTTGATAAATAGAGTATCACTTGGAAACTGGTTATAAGTTATTCTCAATTTTAAATTAGTCGGAAACTTTTTTATTGAGATTATCTTTAAAATATTTTTTTACAGTGTTAATTAATCGGAATTTATCGTTAATGTTTCTAATTTCTTCCGGTAGTTGCAGGGATGCATTTTGGGGATGGAAAAATATATTTATATCTAGTACGGGTTTCAGTTATAAATTAATACTACTTTTTCTTTTACAATTTGAATCAATGCATTTTTATTGTACAGATCTTTAAATGAAGGTACTTGGAATTTTTTAAATAATCAATCCGTTGGGTAGTCAGAAGGTCCACCAACATAACCAGCATTATGCACTTTTTTTACGGCCATGAGGCAAACACATAGGCCAGCAAGTCGTTCCACAAGCCGAGCTGTTGAACGAGTCTAAGAAGCGACCCGTTCTGATGTGACAAAATGTCAACCGTGTACAATGTACATATGTTGGGCGAGCGTTTGGCGTGTTTCCAGACTTATTTCCCGACTGTGAACCACTTGGAGTAACCTATGGCAGGAGTGTTGGTTATCCGGTGACCAGCCAACTCAGACTGAAACCAACTCAGAACCACCTCAGAGAGGTCATTAAGAGTGATGATTTTTTTTTTAGTTGGTTAAATAGGTTTAGTTAAGTTAGGGTTACCGGCGATTTTAAAATTATTTTTTTCCTTTCTGAGGTGGTTCTGAGTTGGTTTCATTCTAAGTTGGCGTGGAACTTGGTTATCCAATAAATGGTGCCTGGAGTTGCGTTACCCATACCCGCATCCTAAATTCACCTATCTTGAGCTTGACAACCAAATCATTTTCACTTGACACCTGTTTCCCAAATATTTAAAGTCATATTTCTCGTACACTTTGTCATGGTACAATCTTTATCTTTACGTAGTATAAAATGAAATCGCTCCCGCTGTCTGTGCGCTCAGATCTTTTAAACTACGCAACGGATTTTTTTTTCCAGGTAAAAGAAAATTATATTTTCAGTCATTTACCTAGAAATAATTATACACTTTAAGATAAACTAAATATTTCAATACAGCGCTATTCTATTTCATTATTTTGTTTATCAAGAATAAATAAGAATAATTTGTTTTTAAATTTACCCAACTTATTTTCGTTTTTAATGTCATTTGGAAGACAATTATATAAGTTGCCCCCCCCCCCCCGTAACCAATGGATTGTTTACCATAGTTAGTGTGGATGGTGTTTAAATGTATTTTATCATGTTGTCGTGTAAAGTGTTCATGTACTTGAGAAGTTTTAATGAATTCTGTGTATGTGTGTACGAGATTATTTTGTATTTTGTATATAAGGAGACATGTATTATATTCATATAGTTTTCTTAATATTAATAGTTTTGTTTCCATGTATAATTTTTTTGTGGATGTTCTGGGCTTGTAGTTAAATAGTTTTTTGATTACCTTGTTTTGTATTACCTGTAATTCATTTATGTATGTTTCACATGCGTTTCCCCAGATTTTAATCAGGTAATTTAATGGTTTACCAATAGATAGAG
This sequence comes from Limnephilus lunatus, assembly GCA_917563855.2. NCBI lineage: Eukaryota > Metazoa > Arthropoda > Insecta > Trichoptera > Limnephilidae > Limnephilus > Limnephilus lunatus. The sequence continues at coordinate 58,895,351 of OU830599.1, forward strand.
TGATTCATGTGGAAGGTTTTTATATATATGTAATTTGACACGGTTTTGTGTAAATTGGTTGAAATATATAAATAAAAGGATCAGGTTGGCAAGCGGGCAGCGAGCTGGCATGCGGGCGGTGTGAATTTGATTTAATAGATGGCGTTGGTTATAAAGGTTGGGTAATGGCGTGACATTGTGTTTCGTTAGACACAGCAACGTGTGGCCGGGTCTGCTAGTATTTAATAAAATGCTGTAATTATGTGTAGAAACAATTACAATTTCAACAACTTCAATTACACGTACAACCGTACAAGTTTAGGTATACATAATACTTAAAGCTAAACATTTGCTATCAATGTATTATGAACATCGCAAAGAATGCATTTAAATTTACCCAAAATGTACTAAGTTGGAAGTAAGGTATTATTTTGACTTCGGCTTGCAATATTGAGTGGCAAATATGAATAATTAGCCTCCTCGACCTGTAGATGGCTCTCGGTCGATAATTTTGCTACCTCTGGCCCTGGTTAACGTCGCATTCTGCACTAGCTCCCCTGATTCTAAAGAGTCTATATAAATGTAGAGTGTATTCTGCACTAACTACTGCTGGCGCTGGGAATAATCCTCCCCCTTTTCCTACCCCAACACCATCCTTGCACCCCCATCCTACCTCCATCCCTCCGCAGCACGTCCTTACCTAAACATCCTTGGAATAGAAAACTGTATAATAGAGGATGGAGATTATCAACAAAATGAATCCGGACACCTGGCTAGATAAAGTCCCCGAAAATATGACATGAAAGTAAAATATATCCGTTTTTAAAGTTATGTACCTAAATCTTTTTTTTAACTTTATGAGTAAAACCTGAAATTGTAATATTACGGAATATTCCTTTTTTTAACTAATAGATCTTTTGAACTACCAATCTTATACAATAAATTCTCGACAAAAAAAACAATAGTACCTAATTCGAATTATTCCCAGTACTACTTGGTTGATGTTCAAGCTGCGACAGCTGTGCGTCATCCATCAATAATATATACATCCCAGGTTTTGAATTGTTTGTATGGCAAGCAGGGTTTGTCTAACGGGTATGTGTAATTATTCTAATACCTTTCTTTCTATGTTCTTGTGTTATAAATACAAGTTCAAACTTGTCAATAATGCATTCACTTCATAACATTAATAAATTGTCGTTTTATTTGCAGCATTGATTGTCAATGTAATGTAATATAAATATGGCGTAGCGCAGTTAGAATTAATTTTAACAAAATTAAAATGTATCATGCGTATTTTTCTCTTATTTTTTGGTCTCTCCTGACATAAATACTCATTTTTCGTGATAAGAATGCTAAATATAACTGTTTCAATAAGAAATATTCAAATATTCAAAATATTCCGTGTTAACCGGTTAACCAAGAAGCAGAGTAAGACATAAATAATGAAATATCTTATGTGTAATTGTGTATTGTACTACTATCCCTCAAGACTATTAGACATTCTTGTCAACATTACAATTCCAACCTTTACCAACTCCCATAGTTTTTTTTTCAAATTAGTGATTACAGTCCACAAATTTACTCGCAGAATTTACAACTACAAATCATGACGTCATATTTTACATTATTTTGTTATTTGTTCGATCCAATTTCATTACATCATAATTTTGAATCTAAATTGCGGAAAATTATTTATTTCCCATCCCTTAGTATGTTCACAAAACTTAAAATGACGCTCTTAAATGAGTCATAGCTGAAATGTCATTACTAAACCATTAAGGAAAATTATTATTTTTAATTGATAAACTGAGGTTTAAGACAAGATTTGTATGCATAGCACAAAGGGTAACAATTATTATAAGCAACAATTATCAGCCTGAAACACTCATCTACATTGAAAAAATCTTCCGAAAAAGTTGGCGGCCAGTATCTTTTCTCGGAAGATTTTTTTAAATATAGATGAGTATTTCAGGCTGAGAATTATTGCTTATAATAATTAAGGAAACCTTACTATTTAGTGCGTGGAAAACAGATCTCCCACATAATGGAGTGTCTACTGTCTCAATTAGTTTCTTAGTTAATTGGTTTAACCTGTAATAAATCAATTAAGACACCTTCAAAAATTAACATTTAGATTCGTATAAATACGTCGTCTCAAATTGGTTTAACCACAGTTTGAAAATGGCCTTGTAAACCGAAACAGCTGTAACAAATATAAAAACAAAAATACTTGCAGAACCTAAACTCGTGTCTAATTTTTGTAAATATGAATTTATCATTAATCATTACTATAAGAAGCCATTGTGAGCTGCTCATAAGGGAAACATAATTTAAAAGAACATCATTGAAAAGAACTTCCAAAGCCAGGTGTATAATCTCGCTGAGTTCTTTCAGCACCGCCAACGTCAGTCTGTGGGTGTAACGCTCAGAGATAGGGGAGATTTTATTTATGTTCACAAAAACTGTTTGGTTATCTACTACAAAGTGCACAGCTTAAAAATGTAATCACATTTGGTGAGGACTGCGCTCCTAGGATCTTTACCTTTACCTCTGAAAAAGTCGGAGAGCGGAAGTAATGAAAACGGATTAAACATTATGAGGAGTGATTATAACATGGAGAAATATACTTTAGAAGAAATTATTTCCCTTTACCATTCGTAGTGTAAAATTGGATCTGGTCGAGATAAACCTTTCTATGATTGAGAGCGGAAAATATGAAAATCTGCTAGAGCAAGTTCAGGAAAATAATTTGAAGGTGGAAATACATTCCAATGGAGATTTTTAATAGCACTAATTATATTAGTAAATTAAGATGCCTTAACGTCTCATTTATGTAAGTTTTTTGTGCTTGAGACTCTATTAAGAAAACAAATTTATTAAATGTAAAAAAAAATCGTTTCATCGCACTTTTACTACTGTGTTGTTTAATTTTTTTAAATGTCAATTTTTCTATGTTGCATTTCATTGATACATTTTAAATATTTCTGCATTTTTCTGGAGAGAGGTTTAGGGGGTTGAAACCCACCCCACAGGTAAGTTTTCTATCACTTTTTTTTACATTAACCCCTCACAGGAGGCCCTGAAGAAAATAAGTTCCTTCAGAGCCTATAGCATCTAAAATGTTGTGTGGGGGGTATTTTTGAGGAGAGAAAGGAATGGATATTGGTCTTGAAGAGACCCATGTTGTAAGAAGGAGGAAAAACAGAGGCCGGAAAATCGTGTCACAGCCGAGCTGTTGAACTCAAGAACGATTCGAAGAAACGACCTGTTCTCATTTGAAAAATGTCAACCGTGTAAAATATATTGGGCGCGCATTTGGCGTATTTCCCGACTATTCACCGGTGCCGAGGGGATCAATGAATCTAATTCTTTGGAGCATCTTCTATTAAAATATCGGTAGAATAAGGAAAACATTTCCACCCGACGCCTGTGCTCTAAAAATAGCAAACCTTTTTTCTGAATTCTTGACCAATCAGTTAAAATTTTGAAAATGACATGAAAACTCAAAACAAATCCGATTTTATTGAACCAAAATCACAATCAAAGACAGACCAACCAGCGAAATTAGTATTTTCTTAATTATTTGCACCAATCTCTTTTATCAATGTGACGTAAATTATATTTTACGGTGCGCATAGATCCCAAAAAAACTTTCTACCAAATGTCCTTCACCCACCCCTTAACCCCCATACTACTAAATCCCGCACTTTTTTCAAATTCTGTGGGAATGCGGAATAGATTTTTTTTTAGTTCTCGGAATTTGAGGAATTTTTATATTAATGTTAATTATTTTATATGTATAATTTCACCCTACGTAAATGCCATAGTTACGCCACTGCACCCCTTATCTTGGTAAAGTAGATAATAGTGAGAACCGCATTATATTACCTATGTACATAAGTTATCAGGATTTTCTTTCTTGGAAAGCGTGGATATCGTGGACAACATTCAACCGCAACCGGTGAATTCACAGCCACTGTGCGGTAAGTGATGCACAATTGTTGATTGTTTATTGCGGTATTTTAAATAGGTGCATAGTTATATATGTCCTAATACAATCCTTATATATACAAACACTTAAAATAACACATCTCTACAAAATGAATCACATATCTTCGCAATTTAATTTGAAATGCCTTTATGCTCTCTTCCAATTTTATTTCTTCTGGTAATTCTCCAAATATCTTCAATGCTCCGTACATCAATGAATTTTGACTCTTGTGTTTTTTCCTGAAAGGGAGTCTTAGTTCATTTCTTTTCCTCGTCTCATGTGTATGTTTGCTTTGTATTTTATCATTTTTTTTAGGAGTTCAACAGACGTATTGATTATTTTGTAGATTAACAATATAGTATTGACGTAAATAATTTGTTTAAATGACAAGATATTTAACTCTTTCACCATTTTCTTGACTGAAGTGTACCTATTTTTCTTCAATATAGTTCTCATAGCTCTGTTTTGTGGAATTGTCATTTGTTTCATTAATCCGTCTTTGGCTAAGTATAGAATGCTGCTACAGTAATTTATGTGTGGTACAATGATTGCGTTGTACACATTTTTACTGGAGACTGTGTCAAGGAATCTTTTTATTCTTCCAAACAGGTAAACAATGAGGTAAACACCTCAACTCTTCATTTGCACTGTAGTCTGTGGTGTCTGCACTTGCCCAAAATCATGCAATGAAAATTCATGAAGGATACCTGTTCCCTACACTATATCCAGATAGCACGCCAACGAACGCTGAAAAAGAGGGCTGAAAAATCTCAGCTAACGTATCCCTCCAACCAAATGAAAAAGCTCAATTACTAGTGAAGAACCAAACCAACGTTAGACGGCGTTTTTTTTAAATTTAAAAGACATTTGGCATTTATTTATTTGTTTATTAAGACATACACAGTACATTATAATACAAGTTATAAGATGTTTAATTTTTACATGGTTATGTACCTATTACGTAAGTCATAGAATGTCATTTGGTAGTTACGCCTGACATATATAATAACGGGTTTTAAAACTTAATTGGTGAATGAACAAGTAATAATAATAAAAAGAAAGAAAAGGGAGGGGGGCGAGATAAAGAGACATTTTAAAAGGAGAATTATATGCCCACTAAATTGTAATTGACTGATTAAGGTTAAGTGAAAGGTTAAGTGTAAGTAGTTTTAAAATTTATATTATGTATTTACATCATGCCAAGAAATTTAACAAATTAGTTTTGTATGTTTGCAAGGAATCATGGAAAATGTCTAAATGTAGTAATTTTTCATAGTGGGTATAAGTTGTGATTGCGTGAGTAATTGGTGAGTTACTTGCTGCATTAGTGTTAGTCATAAAGTCATCTGCATTAGTCATAAAGGATTATCCATCACAATCCTTAATGCAATCCTTTATGCCAATCCTTTATGACAATCCTTCATGCCAATCCTTGGCGTAAAGGATTGTCTACCATACAAAATAAACTGTGTGAATAATGTTGTTTATTTTAAAATATTTAAAAAATAAATGTGTCTTTTAATTAATTTAAACAAAGTCCGGTGTTTTAAGTCGTATTTTAATGTGATTGTTTAATATTTACTGTCTGTTTGATATTTAACCCTTTCAATGCAAATTTTCATAAAAATATATTTTTTTAATGTAATTTTTTTCTGCAAATCTTCAATATTATTTATTATCAAATGAACTATCTATTTGAGTCTAATTAGATAAAATAAATGTATTTTTGGTTCAAACGAAATTTTATTTTATTTATGAAAATTTTTATTACAACTTATTCATTTAACAAAAGTGATCAAAACTTTCTATTGTACCTGTCCTCGTTGAATATCTAATATCAATTTATAAATCCGCTTCCGCATTCGCAAATTCGAAAAATAATATCCGCCTCCGCTTCTGCTTCGATTATAATAACGCTTACTACTCTATTAATTACCATAAAATCGAAACAAAATAAACTGCATATTCTATTCAAAAGCAAATCTCAGATGATAATATATTCCGTCGTTGTGAATCGCTTATCTACTACATAGCTTCTTGCTGCTTTGTATTGAAATCGATGCGGGGGTGATGGTACCTGACAGTTTATCCTTCAGGCTTCAGCTATAGGATACCCTTTACCTGCTGACAAGTTCAGGAGAGGCAATCAACCCTTCATCAGCCGTCACCAGTCTCCATCCCCGGGAAGAATGATTGTGCTGTCAATCCAGCAGATGGTATAACTTATACATTGTAACTATTGTGAATTATTTAACCTTCAACTGCTAGAAACTAAAAGGAAATTTGAAGTAGAAGTAATTTTGAAAGCTCGCGGTCTGCTTTAAGAGTAAACTTAAAATAATTCATCATCTGCCAAATAATTATTTGGAAAATGATGAAATATTTTAAGAAAAAAGAGTTGCTTCGGAATATTACGATAAGTAATTTGCTTACGCCAATTTAATTATTTTAATATGAATAAATAGTTTTGTACACGTAAAAACTCAATTCTTGAAGAAAGTCATACAAATACAATATGGTATCGGTGATTCGATCCAATAGTCTTTTGTGTGCCTTTCTTGAAGGAATTAAGTTCTATGTTTTCATTTTGGTGTTAAAAAATACTTTTTTGCAATCTGTCAATCTATTATTGAGTATGGTATCATAGCACGGGAGAGTGGCACTGCATCTGCACCCAATCATAATGGCATAGAAAACTATTCTAAAATTATATCTTAGGCTACCTCTAATTACAGACTTGAACTTAATTTTTAATATTATGATTGTGTTTGACCTTCGGCAGATAAACACAAAAACAATTTTCACTTATCGATACACAAATATACATAAATACTTTGAAAAATATTAAATAGTTGCCGTACTCAAACCAATAACAAAAACTTACTACAAATTCCTGTAACACATACTTTTGGTCAACCAAACATCAGATACCTTGCGACAAGACTTTACAACATTCTTCCAGATAGAATAAAAAAAATGATTCCCAAAACAACTTCAAACATGACGTAAAATTTGGATCAAAAGTAATGATATGGCTTTTACCGGTACACTCACCCAAATACGACATTATTAACGCAACCAACATATTGAGTGAATATACTTTAAAATAAGTGTAGTTATGTTTGTAGGTATCACAAATTAACTTTCAAAATTACTTTCTCAACGGGCGGGTTATGAAAAACCTCAACTTATAACTATAGATCTCTATTTATTTTGCTATATTATACCTATGTTCGTCCGCACCTAGAACACGCCTCACAAATTTGGAATCCAAGATATACAACGTAATGTATGTTCATAGAATAGAACGTGTTCAGGAAAAATTTCTCTCCTACATAAATTTTCGATCGTTTTATGCATTCCAATCAAATGAAGATATCCGTCAATTCTTTAAAATCCCGAAATTAAATTGTAGGAGAATTATTTCTGATCAATTGTTATTGTACAGAATCCTAAATAATACAATATCTTCCCCGTATCTTTTACAAAAAATAAATATTAGAGTTCCCTGTCGCAATGGCAGAAACGTATCCCTTTTTTATAACAGCCGCTCCAACACCAACTACTTACAAAATGAATTCAAAGGTTAATCGTTCCTGCCACTATCATAACACACACCTCACATATACAGACATCTTCAATATAACTTTCAACAAATTCAAAGCAACACTATTATATAAATGTAATGCATCATAACACACCACTTAACATCCATATTTATATGTATTATATTATTAATCAGATATCTTTTCCTAATTTGCAATATATTTACTTATTCCCTAATTACATACAATACATATCATCCTTATAATCCTATGAGATCATAAGCTTACCCTTTATTGTGTTTTCTATATTCTTATCATGCATATTTAAGTATTTAGCTTCTCCTAACCATTTTTTTCTTAGTTTTTCTTTATGTTTTAATTTAGCTTCTCTTAACCCTAGCCCTTTAAAAAAAACGTTGATATTTCTTAAATCTATTGCGCGTAAATTTTGAGCTTTTTGGTAGCTGGCCCCACTGTAGTTCGCAACCCGTTCCGAAAGATTGGACGCTATCAGTGCGTGGGGGGTCGCTGGAGAATGAGATTTTTACCAACAAGTGTCGTCCGGCGGCGATTTGCTCACTGCACGCCCACTCACGTAAGTAAAAATTGCCATACGGTTTAATACATTTTTTCACTTATTATGAAAAATACAAGTGATTGACTTATGAATAAGGTAGGTACTTCTAAATAAAGAAACTATTATGTCATTTTTTTTCAGTAACTATATATTTATTATTTTTAAAATTTTTAAATAAAACATGTTAGGTACATATATAAAATAGAAATAATATTCTAAATACGTAGTCAAACACTCTTAGTTCGACAATAAATTATAGTATTATGGGGGGAAAAGGGTGTTGCAGATGCTCAAATTTACTGTGCAATGAACATTTCACATACTTATGTGCAAACTGTTTCGACAAAGCATATCCTGTAGACTTAGAAAATATTTTATTATTTAATTTTTATAAATATTATAGAAAGATAATGTAGGATAGCTCAAAAAGTAAATTAAAATGTTAAATTTTCTTAAGTTGACTGTAAACCAAAGTTCCTTTAACAGACTTCAATAATTATGTTTTTTTTTTTGTAGATTTGTCATTCCTTATTTGGGTGTTACTTAAACCCTGAAAATTTTTAAAAATTAAATTGCAGTATTCCTACTTAAAATTGTCCACGAAAACGGCGGCAAAAGGTTCCCCACGCGCCCACTGACATTTTACGGAAAGACGCGTTCACTCTAGGGTTAACTATTTTTTTCTTAGTTTTTCTTTATGTTTTTCTTGTCCAGCTACTAAAAAAAAAAAAAAAAATTAACATCGAAAACATGTTTTTAGGCTTACTGTTTTATTTTAGCACTCTTTTTTTTTATGTATATTTGTAAAGCTGTTTGTTTTCCAAATAAAGATATTATTATTATCAACTAATTATTTTTCTCCATATTTAATATGGAGAAAAATAATTAGTTGATAATAATGTAATTCTAAAATTTGAAAATATGAGATTGACAAATATATTGACAAAGTTTTTCTTATAAAAATTGAATATTATTATTATTATTATTTAAGTGTTACCTGCTGTTTATATACGATACGATACGATTGTACCACCCCAGCCAGGAGCACTCCTGTCCCAGTGAGACCGGTACACCAAGGGGCACTGTTTGTTAGGACTGGAACACGTGCTCTGAGGATAGGAAGGAGGTTGGAGTTTAATCGACCGATATACATGGCAACCTGGAGCCAATATTGGAATATAGGATGGGCAGGAATAAAAAAAATGATTGAGCTATATATATATATATATATATATAAATATCGTTTCTCGCCTTTCGCTTATTTTGCTTCCGGTTTCTTTTCGCTTCCAGCTAATTGCTTTCCGTTTTCATCTTCCCACTTCCCGTGTATATATGTATATTTTGGTTGTTGCCTAATCTTCTTGTCTCTTCTCCTCTCTCCTTGCTTTTTCTCGTCTTCACTTGGCTCGTCGTGGATCTTCTCTTCATGGTTATTCGTGGCCCTTTGCGGCTTTTCTTGTCACTTCTTGCCTCTTCTTGGATCCTCTTGCCTCTTCTTGCATCTTCTTGCCATTTATTGTATCTTTCATCTTTTCGTCCCTTCTTGACTCTACTTGTCTCCTCTTGTCTGTTCTTGAATCTTCCAACTGCTTACCCACCCTTATTGTCCATTCTTGTCTCTTCCAGTCAAAAATGGTATTCAATTCAATTTATCATATCAAAAACATAACAAAATTTAACATTTCAATATGTTTTTAAAATACAATTGTACCAGTATTACATTAAACATAAATGATAGGCTACAAACTATACAAGCATTAATAGAGTTTGCCTCCTAAAAACAGCTTCATTGACGCTAAACATGTCGGTATCCGAATTAATTCTGTTCAACAGCAAGATGTATCTTCTTGGCTCGTCTTGTTTCGAACTGTCCCATCACAATTTAAACTCCCATATAATCCCATATCATTCGTATGAATACATCTGTATACGAATAACGAATTACCTTCTGAAATGCACTAAAAGTACCAATTTCAAACTGAATAGAAAAATAAACAAAACCGGGGAAAATAAACATGAGCAATTACATAAATCAAATTAACATACATAAATTGTTAACTTCACATCGCTAAATTCGTCTAGTAAAGCGTATTCATCAGTAAATAAATACTCAAGTATGATCGTGTTCTCCGTGAACTCAGTTATTTATAGAACAGTCCTTAATGTTTATCAGCAAATGACAATCTGGAATGCGAGGTACAAATGTGAAACTTTTATGGACCCCAAATCACACTGAAAATTCTAATAATGTGACCCGTGTCAATTAACGCAGCGTTGAAATTTATTCAAGTTCAGTGCTCCGAAACATTTTCTTGCCTTACGCCCCATACGTAGTCTTGCATACTGAAAGCAATCTTTGAGAAATTGAAAAAATACAACAATATTTGGTCTCGCGGTCCAATGGTTGCACACCGGTCGGACAGCAGACCTAGGGATTCAAGTGCGACATACTAACATAAACATAAGCGAATTAATATAATATGACTTATCTTGTTGATGTGATCCAGTTATTTGTCTTCTCACACCCAACACTTAGCTTCATCTCTTCAAATTGTCGAAGACTATCTGTTTATGAATTTACACAAAGAACTTTGATAACTTTCGAAAATATATTGTTTAAATATAGCTTAATTTCTTTCTCAAAAGAGATAAAACTATTTCGCGAAGCCTAATAGATATCACTGATTTTTGCGCGTATGCTGAACAAATTTTATGAATGTAGTTAGAAAAACACACGAGTTATTTGAAAAACAAGGCACGAGCCATGTACACACAACCTGATCGAATCACACACCACCGTTCATCCCTACTGTTTATATGTATATTTATTCTAATATGATTATTATTATAATATCACTTACATTGTTATCTATTGGTTTGTCCTGTTTGGTTTGGAATGTAAAGAATAAAATAAATCATGAAACATAAAATAAAATAAATAAAGATTGAAAATAATTGCAAGAGCGCGCATGAGAAATTTTTAAACATATATAAAGCGTACATATATAATAGTGTGTCACAAGACAGAGTTGTGTGGCTGTCCATCATCTCTGCCTACCCATGGTTAGTTCTACCCTTCACTTCCGAGTCATGTATTTATTCTACTTACTCTCCTTTCTTTGTGCATTCCACCCCCAAACCTTCAAACCCACAAACTTCACCATATGAACCCGGCCACCCCTGCTAAGTCACCACTTGGCGTGACCTATGGCAGAGATGTTAGTTATCCAATAAATGGTTCCCGGGGCAGCGGAACCCATACCAGACTCCCAAATTGTTCTTGTACTTGTGAATTACTGTACTAATACTAATAATTATTATAAATCTAAACACGTTTTTCTGCACGTGCCAGCACCTTTAGAGAGAGTCCAATTACGTAATATGAATGTTTATGCAGATAAATTAATGTCCATATTTTCGGCAGGCTTTCGGAGCGCTATCTAATATTAATCATATTCGGAGGCAGACAACTTGTTTGCTTAATATTCCTGAAACAATTACACAATATTAACGGTGGCTCTACAAACAAACTACCTTTTCCAAAACAAATTCAATTATAAATGTACATAAAACGTTTATCTCAGTCGGAGAATTAAATTCAGATATTAAAGGGCAGGTTAAATATTAATTCTGAACTACAACCGGAATATGGAACGTATGTGTGATCAGGGTCGAATTTCGGTCTGGCCTAAAAATACTTGCTTATAGGAAAACTCTTTTTTATATTTTAGCATCAAAATTTGAACAGTTAATTAGTCTGTTTTTAGGCAGGTGAGACGATTTAGGTCAAATAAAACGATAAAAATAACTTTAAAAATGTGTTAAGGTAGGTATTGTGTCCGTTTCAAATCCTTCCGTCTGCAATAGGTTTAATAATGTTTCGTTTATATAATAAATCACATGACCCGGCCACGCGTTGCTGTGGCTAACGAAATGCAATGCCATCTACTGAATGGTTACACAACCTTTTAACTCACACCTCCATCTCTTAATTTGCATAAAAATCAAATTTATTTGTCACTCCATTTATATTATTATAGCGAGTTCCCGGTATGCGTTGCTATTCCACTTAATAATTTGTTTCTCCCTGCGAACCCTTTCCCATTCGTTCAGTTCCCTTTCCGCCTCCCCCTCTTCTCCCATGGCCCTTTCCCCTCGCGTTCCCACTCCGCTTTCCTTTCCCCACTTCCCTCGCCCGCTTTCCTCGTCCCGCGAACCCCCCTCCCGAATTCTCCACCCCCTCCCGAGTTCCACTTCCTCCTTCCGGGTTTTCCTCCCCACCCTCCCGCGAACCCCCCCCCCCCCCCCCCCCCCTCCCGAGTTCCCCTCCCTCCTTCCAGATCCCCCTTCCCCTTACTGCATTCCATCCTTTCAGTCCCGGTACGTTCAGTTTTCAAACAACTCGTGTGCCACAAATTGCAATTTTTTATACAAATTTCATAATACCAGAGCTAACCAGTATATATAGAAACCTTTGCGGGCCTGCACACATCAAATCCCCAAATTTTGAATACAATATGTAAATTCGTTCGGAAGTTATGCGCGTACATAGATTTAGGCTATTCATTTTTATTTATATAGATGTTCGTGTTAAGTTCTGAAACAGCTTATAAACTAAAACCCATTTTCCAACGTCCTCGCATTGCTAATCATTCCCAATTGTCCTTTTCCTACTATGAAAGGCCCTACTTTGTATAAAAAGAAGAAGAAGATGTTGCATACCTACTTGCTAATGTACAATATTATTGCACAAAATTTAAAATACCTACATTTTAAGTTAGTCGAAAATTGTCATGAAATGGTACACACCTCTCTCTGGAACTCTCGCTTAAAATTCGCATAAAATACTAAATAAAAACCTCTAAAGTGACGGTGGAATTTAACAATCCCTTGGCCATCAGTCTGGAAGACCAGCCGTCATCAATATTTGGATCCAATCAGCATACGACCACGGGAAAGTTAGGGATTTCTCCCTTCAAATTACCTCATCCTGTGATTGATTATAAAAAACGCCATCAATTGTCTTACATCATACAGTATTTAAGATTTACAGTCCATCTTTAGCGTCACGATATCGTTCGTGACAGTTAGTGATTTTGAAAATTCGAAAGACATAAGTCGATATTCTTATTCCGGTTCAAATAAATGGTTCGTTTACTCTTACCGGAACCGACAATATTATTTTTCTGAAAAACCGGTTATAAAATATTCATTTCAATATTCATTCCGACAATATTTAAAAGACTCAACATAAGTTCATGAGGTATATAAACTATGAATTGGATATTCCTGTACAAAACATTGATTCTAATTATCTCCTGGATAAAATGTCTCTTTTGAAACTTTCAGAAAGAAGAATAAGCACAGATTTAATATTATTACATAAGATACTGCATTACAAATTTGACTGTCCTGAAGTGCTTCAGCTAATCAACATCCATGTACCCTAAAGATCTGGCCAACATTTATTACCCTTTACTTTACTTTACTTTACTTTACTTTACTTACTTTAACAACACCAGAATACTGGCTTATCAAAATTCCCCGGTTTTCTGATCTAGGAGATATATTTCATCTTAAAAATAATTAATACCGATGTTGTTTATTCCAATACTTTTATTTATCTAGACACAAATAGACGTACGTATTTCTTACTACTAGTTTTTTCTTTATATTCTTATTCTCTGTTCACATTTTTACCAATGTATTTTATTTTATGCTTCTGTTGTTATAATTTTTCATTACACTCGTATTATATTTTCTCTATTGTTTTAATTTTTAAGTTTTACAATAACAGTGATAAAAATTGTAATGATAAGCCTATTAAGGCGTGTAATAATTAAATAAATAATATTTGCAACCGATATTGCCTGTTACAAAGTGTAGTGGCTAGTTTTAAAAATATCCATGTATTTCAAAACTAAGATATCGAAAAGATAAGGTATTGTCGAACCAACAGTATGGTATCGCTCTGAGAAAATTTCATTATCTCAGAAACTTTAAACTTTTTTGTAAATAACGCTGAACTTAATTCAGAAAACACTCCGTTAAACTCAATAAAGACGCAGAATAATAGCATTTAAGTAAAACAACGACGTTCGCACGTGTCGATTTGATGGACTGGAGTCGACTTCTGTAGACAACAAGTCAATTTAATTTGTTTCAGATGAAAAGTTAATTAACTTTATTGGGAAAAGGTTTTCATGTGTTAATTTTGCCTATACAACTATCTCAACAGCGAACTCGAAGTTTAATTATTTGTAAATTGTCTAATAATGATTAATTTTCTTTGAAATATTATTTAAACAATGAGTGCAAAACTCTATAAAATTTTAAATTTAAAAAAAAAATTACTCTCTTTAGTATCAAATATTCAATTGTTGTTTTTTATTGAATACTTTGAAAAACTTGGATAAAATATGCTATAATCAACGTAATTTTTTAAGCAACAGATAAAACGTGTAAATACCCCGATTATTTTAATGCTCAATAATTCACAATTGAAAGATGTTGACCCTCAGAATGAAAAATTTGTGCAAATTTCTTGGCCACAAAACTCACTGTTTGAAAACATTTGCAACGAAAACAGACATATTTTCTGTTCAAAAGTTAAGCTTAGCTGGCATGTTTTTTTTACATTACTTCAATCATTCCCAGAAATATAATTTGTTATTTTCCACGGTTAAATTATTTTATAGTAGGCTTATAATATTATTTACAGTATATTGACACTATTTGAAATAATTTTAACCATTTCAAATTAATCGAATTCTACAAATTCACTTAGTAACAAGACGTTCCCTCTGCGCTTACGAGTAGTTATTTATAAATATTTACACAAATTCTCACAACGTTATTTATTTATTTATTACATTACATAAGATATATTTATATAGCAAAAATAACATAATAATAATATTGCAAAATAACTATAGACATTAAAATGTGTACAAGTGTTATTATGTCTTTTGGGTCGATATTAGTTCCTAGCTAGGCAGATTGCCCGTTCTAAGGAACCAAATGCTGGTGAAAATGCCAAAAATTTATGAAATGTCGGCTGTTGAACGATTTTCCGACCTCTGTTTTTTCTCCTCCTAGATTCAGATTCATTCACATTCATTCAACAGATTCATTCTCTCCTGAACACAAAAAGACCCTCCATACAGCATCCCCAAAGTTGACATAGACACTGAGGGAAATTATTTTCCTCAGGGCCTCCTGGGTGGAGTTAATATTTAAAAAATACAATGTATTTGTAGAACAGGTTCACTCCTTCCTTAACACGAAAAGACTTTCCACACAGCATCCCCAAAGAGGGAAATTATTTTCCTCGGGGCCTCCTGGGAGGAGTTAAGGAACAAAAAAATGCAACGTATTTTTTTTATTTACTCTCTACATTCCTGTAAATTCCTCATGAATATCATGCTAAAAGTTTTTCTATTGCATTAGGGCATTTAACGAGCCAGCGGTTGAAAATCCATATTTCGTCGAAAGATGTTCTTACGATCGTATAGGGCGGCTCCAATGAGAAAGCTTAATTTTTCTCCGTACCAGCTTTATAAAATTTTAACTTATTTCATTCCAAATCTGCTTTAATTTATACCTATATCCAAAAATACTGAAAGGCGTGATTATAAAACTATTAAAATTATGTACTTTTTGTAATTATTTTTTAATAATGTCTTAGCAAAATAATAATGTAAAAAAATCAGAAATATATTCGTTTGTAAGTGCGCAAATAAATACACAAACGGACCAATTTTCGTCAAGAAACACATGTACGTATATATTTTTTAATGATTTTATTTAAACTAAAATTAAAATTCTGAAAAACACATTTACCAGATAATGTATTTTTTATTGTACTGCATGATTATATGATTTGAAATGGGTGTTGTATAATACGAAATCTTTTTTTGAAAATTTTACAAATCTGCCAACGACCTATCGTATAACCTTATTATACTAAAAATACACATTTTTTCTCAAAATTTAAAACATACGTTTACTAGATAAAAGAACAATCGTACGAAATCAATTTATATTTTTTTTGTGGAAAAGAGTCAATACGTCTAAAATCTAATTTAAAAATGACATATTTCTGGTTTTCTCTGGTTATATCCTCATAACAACTTATTGTTATTCCATGAATTCTTCCGTTACAGATTTTTTCAAGCACATTTTTAGTATCCGAAATAATTAAAATATATCGTTTAAAAAAATCATAATCTCCTCAAACAAAGCAACCAGAGCCCCTTATTACCGCCCTGAATATTTACGTCATGTTTCCCGGTATAAAGGATTCATTAAAGATTTCGCTTTACAGCAGCGCAAGGTCCTAAGGGAGCGTACCAAAGACATATATATTGTGATGAATAATACACTATGGCCCCGCTTTAAATGCTTCCCGCAGAGCAGGAGTGCCGGAGTAATGGCCTTAACAAGAATCGCTTGTTGTTTACGCTGTTTATGGTCTCTTTTGTCGAAATAATGATCTTGAATACCTGTTTCTGGGAAATATGGCTTTTGGATCGTCTTGGATATTTTGATGGCGTCGTTAAATATAACACTTTTAAGTCGATCTGTTTAAGTGTTAAGTATTGCCAGGTTATAATTATAGCATTTTGATTAAATTAAGAATTACATTGTTTTGAACAACTTTATTATATCTATCTATATATATAAATGAATCCCTGTTTTCCTTGGTCACTCCATAACTTTAGAACGACTTTTCATTCATTCATCTCTTTTTTTAAAGTTTTCTTATACTTTGTAGAAGGTTCTTACGGAAAGAAAAATTAAGATAATTGCACAGAAAATTGGATAATTTCAGAAAACTTAACTACTATTTTAACATCGCATGATTGACAGTTCGCTCGTTTGATGAATGTGAATTTAGCAGGCAGCTGTTTTTGTTTTTGTTTTTGTAACAAAAAAAGTGTATATGGATCTTTTAAATTATAGATATTTTAAATAGGTACCTGTATAAGGTACCAAATTAGATTGATTGGTCTTATAATATACAAAAATGACTATTCGTAATATATGAAAATAGAAAATTTGAATATTGCAGTAGCTGGCACGCAAGCTGTTTCAATACTGAATGTACTGGGACAGAATACACAGAAAGCGGGAGGGAAAGGGAATGCGGGAGGGGAACGGAGACGCACGGGAAAGGACATGCAGGAAGAATCAATTTATTTCTTTGAATATGGCATTGCATAGCATGCCGGAAACCAGCTAGTTTTTTATAAGAACAACTCTCTTTTTATAACTTTTGATGGAAGGCGGCAATGGACGAATTGGTAAAGGCGCCCGTCCCGGTTTAGACGAGAGGTTCTAGTAGGTCCCAGTTGCGACCGTTATCTTTTTCTATGTTTCTGCATCTTGTTCTCTTTCATATTTTCGTTTAGGTTATTAGTGTTATATTCTTCTTCGATGAAACTTATTATAATTTATCAAAATGTCAATTAGTTTCGTTTATATTCGAACCTTTCTTCTGGAGAGTATTATTATAAATTAACCTAAGTATGTATCAGGTTAAAATAAAGAGAAAGAACATATTTGAGGAGGACAGAACATCAGAGTGGTCGAGGGGTTGGTATTTTTTTTTAATTTTTCTTTATTCGTTGCTTTTTAATTAGATTTTTTGAGGATTTTTCTATTTTTTACGGATTTTACGGGCATGGGCCTAGCATAGTGGTTGAAAAATACTAAAATTATGTAATTACAAAGCAATGAATAAAGAAAAATTTATATATAATATTTGATTAAATGAAGACAATATTAGTGAAACTCGATCGAAAATCTGGAGACAGAAAAAGATATTGGCTCCATTGGGACTCGAACCCAGGATCCTTTGCAGGAGCTACGGAACCAAAGAGTTGGTAGAGCTACCTCAGTTGGTAGAGCACTTGCCATGTAAGCAAAGGGTCCTGGGTTCGAGTCCCAGTGGAGCCAATATCTTTTTCTGATTTTTCTGTCTCCAGATTTTCGATTGAGTTTCGATAATATTGTCTTCATTTAATTAAATATTATAATTTGAGATTTTACTCATAAAGTTAAGAAAAAATAAAAAAAAAAATTTTTTGTAAAAGATGGTGGTCGATTTTATATTCAGTGCATATTAAATATAAAATAATTTTAATTAATATAAAAGATTAAGGAAGAATACATTACAGGTAAAAGAATATAAAAAGTACAGTAAATAAAAGAATGTAGAATGTAGTTTGAACACAAATTACATTAAAGAAAGTTATAAAGATTGTTAAGTCAAGCCACCGTGATTGAGTGATTGCTTTCTTCTGAAATGTTATGAGCTTTTAATTTATAATCATCATTTTGAGAAGCGGGTATAGGTATCGCCGCCCCGAAATCCATTTATTGGATTACCAACACCTCTGAAAAGGATCAAGTGGTTCGCTACCTTTGGTGCTTAGCAGGAGTGCCCAGGTTCATGAGGTGAGATTTGTTTTCATTTTCCCACCAACTGTGTGACGAGCTGGATTGGGAGAGACTGGCTGAGGGAGGCCTTGCAACGCAGAAGGAGGAATGGATTCATACGACACTGTTGGACACATTAACCCACAGATTCCATCCCACCCGTCACCTTTTTGTTCCCAGAACTTCGGCTCCTTCCTTTCCCTAAAAAGAACCTCGACACGGTGCGGCGTCTCCAAAGATGACACGGGTGTTTGGAGATAATTTTTAAAAAATGTTATCTCGTAAGGATTGATAATGGGTTGTTGCATTAGTTGTGAGTTTTTTAGAGAAAATATTTTTTAATTCTTCACAGCGATAATGTAGTAGAAAATGTCTTTGATATGACAGGGTTCCTACCATAGAATAAATAATAACATAAGAAGTGTCTTGTGTGCATGTTTCCTGATCCAATTATCGGCCAATGTATTTAAATTCAAACTTTGTTTCACAAAATTACACGAGATTAAAATTTCATAAAATTGCACAAACTTTCACAAGATTACAAAATTCAAATGGGGTGGCGATATAAGTCAGCGGCATATTTTTTTCCCATTCAAATTTGTGTGGAAGACATTTCTAGTGGAATATTCTTTATTCAATGGTTCCTAAGGTAATTTCCAGGTCTCCTCTAATATTCTTCTTGTCTTATTCGTCCTATATCTGCCGAGTCTAAATCAACGACAATGTTGGCATATTTTATACGATATTTTGTAACTTTTGTTCAATGTCAGATGTATTTGTTTGTGTTAAGGTCCCTCAGCGATATTACCGGGAACTTTATTTACATTGCTATTTATGTTATTTAGTTTCTGTGGTACGCTTTGGGCAAATATTTTTGTTTCATATTCATAAGTGAACTCAGACAGAACCTGCTTCGATACCAATAATTATCAGGTTCCAGTTCACGTTTGTGATTTTAATTTAAGAGACAGCTAAAAGCCAAACTTGCCTGGATTCTATTGCTGCCTTTGCCATTTATTTTTATGGGTGAACTTTTTAACCCTTCGATGCGCAATGTAGCCTGGTCAGGCCATTTTGTTTTCCAAAAGTGATTATCTTTTTTAATTTCAGTTTATTTTTTGGCAAGTGCTATCAATATACTATACAACTCGGTGATCGAATGGTGCTATTGCCAACGAGTTTGCGTTTAGTTGGTATAACAAAAAAATAGGACAAAAACTTCAAAAGTTTATTTATTTATTTGGCATAATATCTTACATTTCAAATATAATTAAGCAATGTCGGCCTCACTGGGTAGCTCACCTGTGCTGAGGCCTCCACTTTATAAAAAAAAATAAACTAAAAATTAAAATTTATAATTAAGTTAAAATTATATGTAAAATGAATTATTTTATGGCTTAAATAAAATTAAAATCGTTATGTATTATGTGTTGTGTATTTGTGAGTGATGTGTGTTTTATATTGGTTTTGAATGTTACGTGTATTTATGTGTTTTATTCTTATTTTATTATGAAATTTTGGTAATATTCTTTTTTTTTGTTCTTTAATCCATGTGAACTGGACAGGCCACAACGCATTTATTAGTTTTCGTTGTTTGGGATGTTATTTTTTTCGATACAAATCACGTTTGAACAAGTTTTGTTTGGCTTACGGGTACATCAGACAGCATATGCAACTGCTCAGTTCCAGTTAGTCATTTGTTGTGTACGGACCTATAGAAGAAATTTTGTTTTCTTGGAGTTTTTTCTCAAATGGCAGCATTAGCAAGATTGTTAGCTAGCCATTGTAATCGCCTGGCACGTGTACAAATTCGCGATCATGAGGCAATTTTGGTCGAATATTTGGCGGCGGATGACAAGGAAGAGCATCAACAACCCGATAGCCATTGACCATATTTTATGACATGCTGAATGTTAGTTATTTATATATCATACATCATCGATAATCGGTTGAAGCCGGCGAATAAATCTAGTTTCATTTATTCTATAATCGGCAGGCAGTAATTGGTCATTAAAAACATGGAAAGATGTGCTACCAATCCAATGATATGTGGTAGACCAGCAGTCATATCGGCAATGCAAAATTTCTCTGTATATCATCGCATCATTTTACTTATGTCACACACATATAATACCTTATATCACTCTTTACTTGAGCCACTACCATCTCTCTAGGCATCAACATCAGCAGTTACTGCAAGACCAGTGAACTCACGGTATCGATCATTATGCAATTTGTGTTCAACGATTGAAAATTTTTAATCTAAAATTCGGTTGATTTGCCTCCGTTGCAAATGGTCCAGTGTGTTTGACACACTCCATGTAAACTAAACACGTACACATGCAATGCCTGTTTTTCATTCTGTGTAGCCAGAGAATCTGCAGATAAATAAATGTTCTTCTATTAAATATAATTTCAATAATACCTATTTTGTTTCACCTTTTTTAAGTTAAAAAAAATATCTACACGAATCATTATTTTTTTTCTTCTATTATATACACAAACAAATGCATTATATGTATATACAATATATTTATACACATATACAACATACCGACATATTATGACGCACTGTTTGCGAAACTACTTTTATCTAAAACTAATTTGACAGCCCACAAAACTTACGTGGTCTGGCCAGGCCATATTGCCCATCCAAAGGGGTAAAAGTACATTGCCCATCGGAGGATTTAATAATAATACTGTAATATTTGTATAGTGTAGTTTTTTATTATTACAATTAAACCGATACCATCAAATACATCTATAAATATGTATAAGGTTAAGCTTTAATGCAAAGTTTTAATTATCTTTTAGATAGATGAGACATATTAAGCAAACAGTTCATTTTACCTTAGTGTAATTTTTTATCCATTTCGTATATGTTAGAAAGGAAATAAAATACCAAAATGAGATCTTAACATGGAATAATTGATTCTCATCCCTGCGGAAAACGCGATATTGGGCAGGTTCTCGGGAGTTCAGACTGCTCTCCTCATTAACAAAGAGCCAGTGAATTTTTTTCATTAGTTTTTGTACACTCCTGTGTAGTTAGTGATATCGCTATGTATTGGCAATAGCTCGTACAGTGTATGACAATTATTGGGCATGGCCATAGTAGAAAGGCTATTTTTTTTCCTTTTGCGTCACTTACATCCTATTTTTTTCAGGAGACTACATCCAGTATCTATTGAGAGTTGACATCGTGTTCATGGACCCTTTTAGCTTGCATTATCTACATACGTATCTTTGTAGTATCTTCAATGTTTCGCATCACAGAATAAAGTAAGGAAACTAGAATTGCCTCCCATACAAATTTGATGGGAAACAAAAATGTTCCATTTAGCCCAATAATAGCCCAGCACTCTTTCTTTCACTTACACTCGCTTGACATCGTAAATCGCCATCCCATTTGAATTTCGTAAACACAGATTTACATACACATATTTTGGAATATCAAGCCTCGATTGGGGAAATATTTGTGTCACGAAACACGCCCACAAGGCACTTCTTCTGTTATTGAAGTGAAAATTTATTTAGCACCGTTTTGATTTAAAACTCGATGAAACGAAAAATAGTGGCACCAAAAAGAGAGACAAACACATACATCTATATGATTTAGCCTGCGAGAGAATGAGATAGTATAATCGGTCTCTTCTTTTTGCGGTGCTTTGTAGCCTATCGGTCTCCTTTTTCTGCTGTACTTTGTACCCTCCCCGCTCTCGTCTACTTTAGTTTTCTGAAGGTTTCACTTCTACCGCGTGTGAATTGAACACTTTCATTATTCTATGCGCTAATATAAGAGATATCAATCAAGCCGTATAATAATGTCTGTAGGATCTATTTCGATATGCCTACCAGAATGTATGCATTTTGGCAAAACTGGTAAAGGTTGAACACTGACTTCTTGCACACATTTTTTATTTATTTATCTTTAAAAAGTATATTTACATTGGATTTTTCGATGCCTGTCTCACTAGGATGTACCTGGGTCAGGCGTATTACATAGGAAAGGTCTCTTTTGATATGAAATAGATAAAACACGAAAAAACTTTCACGTAAAATAGCTTAATCATACTATTTAGATTTAAAAATCACGTATGTTTTAAACCCACGTTTTAGGTTATTTAAATCCACTAGTAAAATTAGAAATGTATTAATAATCCCACCTGTTGTTTCTAGTAAACCACCGGAATTAATCCTTCTTGCCTTATCAAAGGTGTGACCTTCCATAAATAATCTTGAAATTCTTGTGGGTACCTCATATAATAATAGTTTACACAAATATGTTTAAATTTACGCAACGAGGCATTGTACGCGTAGAAGCTTAACCTTGAAAATTCAAAACAGGTGTTATAATATGCGCAAGTGGTTAAATTGCTAACCTACTTTGTGAAGGTCGGAAGAATAGATATACTTAAGTCCTGTGGAACGTTGCTAGGCAGATTTACGGGCGCCTTTGTAACTATGTGGTTATTCAATAACAATAATACTTATTTGAAATAAAATGTCTCTTTATCTTATTCTCGTTATTTTGTGTTGTCATCTTGTCCTTTGTGTGTCGACATCGAGGGCGGATAATAGAAAATCGGAACGAATTATACATTTTTTTTTAAAATACATAAACGGCTTTACTGCCTTTTATAAATAAACATATAATAGAATACAAAAGTAAGAAAAATAATATCATTTCATAATAGTAGTTTTAAACTTTAAAATAACATACAATCATTTTGTGTATCACAATAAAAAATAACAAAAAAGAACAATGAGAAATATCATAATTTCATTTCAACATGTCCATATTGCGTATATAAAGTTACATTTTGGAAAAATAATTTTTGAGTGCATGTTTATATTGCGCTAATTTTAAGAAATATATGTCGCATGTTGATTTCCCAAAATGTGTAATCGACTGATTGGTGAGTAATAATGTGATAATGTATGTGTGTTATTATAGTAGAACGGTAGAGTGAGTCTATTGTTAGCGCGACCAGGGCAATGAAATCGTATTAGTTCTATTAAATCAGGGGTATCCAAGACCGAGTGAATTATTTTATATAATATTAATAGATTACAGATTTTTCTGCGATCTGATAAATTTACGAGATTAGTCCAGTTTAATAACAAATTATAGTCCACGGATTCTCTTGGAATGCCTAATTTAAAATTAATATACCTAAGGAATCTATGCTGGACTTTTTCAATCGCTTGAATATGGATATTGTAATGTGGAGCCCATATCGTAGAATTATATTCCAAAATGCTTCTCACTAGCGTTATGTATAAAATGCGAATAGTATCAATGTTACAAAATTGTTTGGTTATTCTAATAATGAATCCTAAAATCTTCATTGCTCTATTAATAATATTAGTTATATGGCTAATAAATGTAAGTTTTGAGTTAAAAATAATACCTAGATCATTTATTGTTTCTACTGAGTTTAATATAATTTTGTCAAGATTGTATTCATAAATGGTCGGTTTCTTTATTTTATAAAATCTTATTATTTGACATTTACTTATGTTAAGTGCTTAATTGGCTAAAATACGTTATAAAACTTTTCTTTATCTTAATGTCATACTCGTAATACGGCGAGCGTGTAAAATGTCCATGGATATCTAAAATATTTTTGAAGTGAAAATTCTATAGCCCCGCTGTGATTTGGATTCAGATGTAATGGAAATAAAGATCACTGCACCTGCGACGCATCAACTGCGCTCATTGACCGCTTTGATTATGATGTCACTTTTAAAGGCTCCTATTGATTGAGATATGAAACAGAAATTACACTGAGTCAATTAAAATATATTGATGTGCACAAAAACATTGAAATTGTCATCTTTAAAATGATTCATCTAAATAACTGGCAAGCACTACTCTTTTTACAAGGGTGGGCTGTAGCTATTCAGGTGTTGATTAATTATTGGCGCTCGATTATAAGGGTATGAACAAAAACAAAGCGGGTTTCGGTTTTCATATTACGGCGCTCAGTGCCCGGTTCCACCGGCGGCAGTTGACGCCGAGGTGTGGACAAACATAACGCGGATAAAACCTGCGCTACCTGCGCGGTAGCCTGACAGCAGCTGTTAGTTTTTACGAATTGTCGAATTCATCAGACGACGATTTTTTTACTCTTGGAGAATCTTTTCTTGAAATTAAGGAATGAAAAATGGGTTTTTGGTAAATGGTATCTTTAAATATGAAAAAAACCTCAAGAGAACATGATAAAAGGTTATTTTTAAAATGTTATCCTGTTAATTTCTTTCCAGCACTTGTCAACAATATTTCTGTTGCTATGTAATGTATTTCTTTTATCCCAGATTGGCGATTTGTTGAGAACAGCGGCAATTAACAGGTCACCCATTTTGATATCAGATTCCCTTCAAAATAAGCTTCACCAGTATTGCCATTTCCCAAAAATTAAAATGTTTCAAGAATAAGAAAATTATTAACTGTTGTTTAAACTCATTTCTGATTTCATATCCCACTTAAAAGTACACACTTTTGTTAATTAATGACATGTTTTTTTAAAATAACCATGGAAGTGACCGTAGAGGACACCAAATCATGAAAACATCCAAAACCAAACACATGGCAACATTGAGTTTCACTGACCGGCGACACCGGCGAACAGGAATTAACAATTCATTCCGGTAAAACTGATCGGCGCCGCCTCGCGCGGATACAAATCTGAACCTTCCTTCACTATGTTCGATCTGATACGTTGACATATAAACATTCTTGTTGGCACGCCCGCGCCAGTCGGCCGCCCGTGCGCCGACTAATCAGAAAACCGAAACCCGCTTTTGTTTTTGCTCGTATACTAAGGCACTAAAAGCAGATTGCATGTAAAGATTATAAATATGTCAAACAGAAACAATTGCTTACGGTTAAACGTAAAGACTATGGCATCCCCAATTGGGGAATGTTATGAAGCTGAAGGTAGTGGGGAGTGGATGGAGATGAGGGGAAGGAAGGTGGGGAAATACCTGGCTATTCAGATCTGGTAACCAAATTCGGCTAAAGCCATTTCATAACACCATAAGAAATTTGCGAAAAAAATAATACTTATTTTTTCAGAAATTTTGAAAAAAAGAAAGATATGCACAGCTTTTCTGTTTTTTTGTGGGCAGTGCAGTGCGTACGCCACTAATAAGTACCTTATTATATATAATTTTTTTGTAGTGTTTAATTTGGCTTTCACCCTTTAGGAGTGACCATGGCCCTTATGCCTACTTATATTTTAAGATACTCCTTCAAGCCAGACAGAAATTTCACCTGAATCCATTACTTATATTACGGCTTTGGATTTAGAATTAAGTAATTTCTAAAGATATAATATCGACTGTGGGGTAAACTGAGGTAACTTCTTGACACTAAAAAATAAAAAAAATCTTAAGCAAACTGCAAAGGATACGTGAAAGTCAAATAATTTTCTTTCTCAACTATATGAAAGAATCCAAATATATTTATAAGAATACAGGGTATTTTAGCAAATTAAAATGCAGGTCAAAACTGAGGTAACTTTGTGATATGAGGTAACTTGTGATAAACAATTCTATGGATAACCGTAAACAAACAACAGCTGATTCTGACAGCTCCAAACTTTATACCAAAATAAGTGATAATTAAGCAAATCAACACAGTAATCCAATAAAAACCAAAAAACCAGTGTTACGTAAAACAAAGTGACAGTTTATCCGGTAGTGGCAGTTTAAAATAACTACACATTTTGTTAAAATAAATATATGCCAAATTACAAGTCATTGTTAACCAAAGGCAATTTATGGATTTTGAATTTGTGAAAAACAAGTGCCGTTTTTGTCATAGACTAAACAACTAAATTATATATTTCAAATCTTAATTATTTTAATAAGGGGCATTTATGAACAAAAAATTGAAATTTTCCTACGAATTAAATAATTAAATATAACATCAAGAAAATGTCCAAATCTCGCAGCAAGTTCTCGAATGTGAAGAAAGTACTGACAACATCATCACCACTAATAAACGCGCCTGGCACAATGGACTCTGCGTCGGAGGCTCATCAGTCGATGATTAACATTGACAGCGACTCCATCTTGGAATTTATCAATTCCAAATTTGAAGAAATGAAGGAAGTTATGCTCAACAAAATTGCATCAGAGCTACAAGAAATAAAAAGCTTTACTAACTTCGTTAACGAAAAATACGATGACATAATACACAAACTGTCAAAAATCATGGATACACCAAATCAAGTAAATAAACTCAAGGAAGAACTAGCCGAAAAAGAAAAAAGATTGGCTGCAGTAGAAGTTCACCTGGCAGATCTGGAACAATCAGC
This sequence comes from Limnephilus lunatus, assembly GCA_917563855.2. NCBI lineage: Eukaryota > Metazoa > Arthropoda > Insecta > Trichoptera > Limnephilidae > Limnephilus > Limnephilus lunatus. The sequence goes on from OU830599.1 coordinate 58,922,216, forward strand.
ACTATTGAACAGTATAGAAATAAACGGTATAAAATTTCAAGACAACTTATCCCCAGTCCATACTGTGACGCGGATCGCGGAGCTCGCGGGCGTCAAAATGGCACCAGAGGATACCTACAAAATCATAACCAACAAATTAAATGATCAAAAAAAAATCACGATTAATTTCGCAGACATCACAAAAGCACACACCATGTTAGCTGCTAAATATAGTGATCCGATAAAAAAAATTAACGGGGAAGGAGCCCAATTCGTTTACCTCAATGCAGCACTAACACCTTATTATAAAAATCTACACTGGAATGTCAGAAAAAGGGCACAAGAAAAAGAATTTAAGTATGTATGGGTAAAATCGGGAAAATTTTTGGTAAGGAAAACAAATGACTCAAAGGTGGTTGAAATAAGACACCTAAACGATTTACCTACAAAGATGATTTAAAAAGAAAAAAAAAAAATTAGTACACTATTTTTACTCAATATGTTTATTATGGCTTCTACAAAAATAAAAACCAATTTTTTAACGGTAATTAACCGTAATATACCAATACCTGATATACCAAAAAAACTAGCATCTCTGAGAAATGCAACTCCAAAACTGATTATAATCAAATTTAAAAATACAAATGGTCGAGATGAATTTTTGGAAACAGATAAAAATTGCAATAAAAAAACAGATAAAAATAAAGAGAGAAGGAACATTAACAAAACAGGATACGAAAGACGACATGAACCTATACACATAAATGAACATCTAGCCACCCACACTACAAGAAGACTATATCTCTACAAACTATTTGCAAGAAACTACCTTTTCTCCTACTTATGGAGTACAACAAGGCGAGTATATATTCGCCTTCGATCAATCGACTCGCAAGCAACTCAATTAAACTCAGAAAATACCACCAACCTCATTGAAGAACAACTAGAGGAAAACCAACCAGAAATTGTTTCTGAAACAGGCGCCAAACTGTATCCTTATATTACTTCGTACTTAATAATAACCCTAAACATTCCCAAATCTTATGTACGTTATCATGTATGGCTTTCCATCCAAAACTTCTATTTTCATCCTGTAATAAATGGTTTCTGCACTGAATTTTGACTTAGAAACAATAAATAACACAGAATACACTTTTAACCAAGCAAAAGAATACAAAATCCTTGTCTCAGGAAAACACAGTTTAAGCATCATATGTCAAAACATAAGAAGTATTCAAAAGAACTTTGATAGTTTCTGTGTCCTACTAAATGAAATAGATATAAGTTTCGATATCATTATCCTAAGTGAATGCTGGTTAGGTGATTCTTACACCAAATTAAACTTAAAGGACTATACCACATTCCAGACCACAAGACACCTTAAAAAAAATGATGGTATAGTAATCTTTGTCAAAGATTTAATAAAATCTTCCATATCAGAAATTAACATAACTGAAGCAAACTGCATTCAAATATCACTTGGCCCATGTCTTTCTATATTCGCTATATACAGACCACCATGCTACAACAATCTCGCCCCTTTCTTAAATTCCTTAAATAAACTTCTTGAAAAACATAAAAAAACTCAACAAATAATTATTGCTGGTGACATGAACATTAACATATTAAACTGCCAACCAAAAACTACGGAATTCTTAAATGTTTTTACTCACTACGGACTTAAATCTACAATAAACTCGCCAACAAGAACTACATCACACTCCGAATACTGCATCGATCATATATTTGTTAAAACTAGAAAAAAAACTTTTTCATCAACATTCGCTCAACTGTCACTGACCATTTCACAACTACATTAAACATACTTCCTAACAAAGAACAAAGTTTTAAAAAAAATGACCACATGAAAGACAAAATAAACTTTAAGTCCCTAAAATCGGATATTCACGATGAACCTTGGACTAATGTACTAAATGAAATAGACCCGAACACAGCGCTGAACACATTTATAAATACGGTTGAAACCTACATAACCAAACACACCACAAAAAATCCACAAAAGAACTACACACATAAAGAAAAAAAAATAACACCATGGATCACGAAAGGAATAGTCAACAGTATTTACAAAAGAGATGCAATGCATATGCGAATCCACAAAAACCCGAATGATAACAAACTAAAGCAAGATTACTTACTGTATAGAAACCTGTGTAATAAGTTAATTAAACTAGCCAAATACAAATATTACAAAAAAGAAATAAAAATCGCAAAAAATTATCCAAAAAAAATTTGGGATTTTGTAAGAAATATTACTTATTCCACTCCGAAGAAAGATTTACATATCAAAAAACTATTAATAAACGGAGACAAAGTCTTAACGAACAATGAATCTAATAAAATAGCTAATTTTATTAACACAGAATTCGCAAAAGTTGGCTCTACCCTAGCGGAAAAATTCTTCAAAAAAACTGTACATCAGAAGACTCTTTATACAAACTTTGCTCTTCCATACGACCAAATCACTCGTTCAATGCTTATCAAGTAAATACAAAGGAAATCTCGGATCTTATTAAATCTCTCAAACCAAATTGCGCGATGGGACCGGATAACATTTCCAATCAAATACTGATAAATCTACGAGAATACATACTTATACCGCTTCAACACATTTTCAACCAAATTTTTAGGCTCGGAATTATCCCTGATCATTTAAAAATAGGATGTATTACTCCAATACATAAATCGGGAGACAAAACTCTGATATTAAATTACAGACCAATCACTCTGCTAAACTCACTATCTAAACTTCTAGAAAAAGCCATGAAAAAAAGATTACTTGGGTACCTTGAAAAACACAACCTGCTCTCAAGCCGCCAAATTGGATTTCGTGCCAAAATGGGTACAGAAGATGCTTTATCAGAATTAACCAACTACATAGTGAAAAACATAGATGGCGGATCAAAGGTGATAGGGGTGTTCTTAGACCTAGCAAAAGCTTTCGACACTATTTCGCATAACTTACTACAACAAAAACTCAAAAATATCGGTATAACTGGTCAACCGCTAAAATGGTTTGTCAGCTACATTGAAAAGAGACAACAAATAGTAAAAATAAATAAATACAGCAGTGACAAAGCAGATATCAGGTATGGAGTACCGCAAGGCAGCGTCTTGGGTCCCATACTATTCCTCATTTATATAAATAGTCTAACTGAGATAAACCTAGGAAAAATTGAGTACAAAGTAATCAGTTATGCAAACGACACTGCAATTTTGTTCAAGGCACAATCATGGGAAAAGGTATTCAAAAACACAGAAACAGGGATGACTGTAGTAAATAAATGGCTACAAAATAATCTACTAACACTGAACATTTCAAAAACCAAATATTTAACTTTTAGCAAAACATAGTCTGGTCAACCACATAGCCAACCACAACTACATCTTAACCCCTGCACCAATATTTCGTCAAATAACACATGCTGTACTTGTGACAAAATTGTTTATGCAGACAATATTTAATATCTAGGTTTAACTGTTGACCATAAACTAAAATGGGATCTCCATATTAATATATTATCAAAAAAAAACGAAAATTATCATACATCTTCAAAACAATACGAAACATCATGTCATTAAATCAACTAAAAAATATATATTTCGCACTCTGTCAAAGTATTTTTACGTATGGAATTTCAGTTTGGGGAGGAGCAGCAGATACTTACCTCAATTCTCTTAAAATAAATCACAAAACAATAATTAGAATTATGTTTAAAAAACCTTACCAACATCCGACGGAACAGCTAATGATCAAAAACAAATTACTAGACGTAAATAAACTATTCATAAGGAAGATCATTCACAAAAACTGTATCAAAACTTCACATACCTCACTCGCAAAACACAAGAGCAAAAATTAATAAGCACTCTCAAGTTCCCCATATCAAATCAACTTTTGCAAAAAAACACGAATCTTACCTAGCACCACACATTTCCAATACCTTCCTAACACAAACAAAAACTTACGTCACCCCAAATAATTTGAATTGGCTGTTCAAAAGATTTATAATAATATGGTTGAATGAAAAGGAACGAACAGACATTCAAAATATTCTAAATAAATAACATTTCATACAAGCTCTCACGAAATTATATAATATTCAAATAAAACAAATACGAGAAACCTATATAAATAAAAAAAAATAAAAAAAACAAAGTATGTATGTAAATATTTAATATACCAACATATAATTTATCTTTTTTATCTTTCCACATACATATATATATTTGTTTAAACACACACATTTCTTTTGGAACAAACATAATATGTGATTTACCCTCCTCGGAACAGACTTTGTCTAGTGAGGCGGGTAAAACAAAAGAAAACAATGTAAATAACCATGAAACTAAATAAACGCCCGGGTTGCCGGCACTGAAACTGAAACTGAACTGAAAACTAGTCATAACTTGGAAAATAATTTTTATTTTAGAAAAAAAATCAGTACATTTTATATATATTACTAGCGAGTTCCCGGCATGCGTTGTTATACCACTAATAAAGAAATTGTTTTACCTTGCGTGTATTTTCCCGTTCGTCCCGTTCCCCTTCCGTCTCCCTTTCCCCGCACATGTCCCCTTCCTCTCAAGCATTCCCCCTCCACCTTCCCCGCCTTCCCCGCCTTCCCTCTCCACTCTCCCACAAACCACCCTGCCGCAATCCCCTCCCCTCTCCCGCGTCAATATATTCAGTCCCGGAACATTCAGATTTTCAAACAGCTCGCGTGCCACCTATTGCAATTTTTTATTTTTTGCATTTTACAAACATTCATTTTTGTATATTATAAGAACAATCAATCAAATTTGGAACCTAACATAGGTAGCTTTTTAAAAATATAATTGTCAATTAGATTCAAAGTATTCGATTTTGATTAGTACCATAAGTGAGTACTTCGATTAAATTAGTTAATTTAAAAAGTTTATGTGTGGTAAAACCATGTATGATCGTGTGAGAAACGCGGAGATCCGCAAAGAATGCAAGGCTGATGTAAGCGTAATGAGTAAGATCAAGAAAGGAACGCTCCGATGGTTCGGGCATGTAGAGAGAATGAACGAGGAAAGGAGTGTAAGGAGAATATATGACGCAAATGTGAATGGTAGAAGAGGTCGGGCACGCCCAAGAAAGACATGGCACGACCAAGTGAATCAGATACTTGAGTCGGGCCATGTCAAGAGTCAGAATAATAGAAGAGCATGTATGAGACGATGTATGAATGTTAACGAGGCAAGGAGTGTGTGCCAAGACCGAGTTGTTTGGCGGTCCGTCCTCTCTGCCTACCCCTGGGGGGAAACGGCGTGATGGTTAGTTAGTTAGTAAAAAATTTATTCGAATATTGAACTTTGATTGAACAATCGATGTTTTAAAAATGTCATTTTCAAATTGTGACGTTTTTGTAAGAGATTTTGTAATGATTAAAAAAACTTTTCAGATGTATTGTCATGTGGTTGTCATAATCCAGAAACCTTTACGAGAGTGGAAAAAAGGTATTTTGTAAGTTTGAAACATTTCCTGTGCTTAATATAGCAACGCATAGCGGAAATACATATATACATACTACATACATACAAACATTTTTAGATTTTTATATATATATATATATATGTATATATATAGAATATTATCTATTATGTTCTAAAATTTATAACAGGAATGAAACCAGAAAAGAAAAAGACAATAAATTCATAACCTCCCTAATTTGGATATACACTTATTTTACAGACGGGCAATTACATTGACGGCCGGCGTATCCTAGCGGAAAGGCTTTTGACTCGCAATCCGAAGGTCGCGGAATCGAATCCAGGTGTGGGCAAATAAATTTTATTTGAATAATTTGTGTTATTTCACAATTAATTCATTTAAAATAATGTATAGTATACTAACGGCACGTTCCAGAGTAAAAGATACTATCAGTATCACCATAAAATTTACCTTAAAAAGTGTGCTTTGTGGGTATTTATATTTACACCTTTCAAGAAATAATATTATTTCCCCTCTTAAAATTTAATGTTTGTATTACAGTTTACTCTATCTATTGTAATTCATCTATCGAAAATCTGATTTTTTTATGTGAAATAATTCGAAAAACTACGCTTGAATTGCAAGTATCCATTTCATTCTTTGAGATATTTCAATAGCTTCATCTAGAAAAATTATTCTGAAAATCAAATTGATCGATTTTTCATTAATTTCAGTCTAGACTATTTACGACGGTGGCATATTCTCACGACATTAAAACTTAATACCTAAGGCTTCTTGGAAACTTATTTATAGTTGAAGGTTGCTATCAATAGTGTCTAAGATAATACCATAAAATATATTAAACTAGAAAGAAAAAAAATCCTACGAAAAAAGCGAATTAAAATGGAAATCAGTTCATGGAACTGATTTCATAGTTATTTAAATGCATGAAAGTCTTGGCAAATATTTTTTTATTAACTAAATGAAAATAATATTTTTTTATTAACTAAATGAAAATAATATTTTTTTATTTTCCTTTATTTGTAACAATTTAGCGGAAAAAAGAAAAAGGATGGGGTGAGTTTTTTTCGCGAATCGCCTTGCACGGCAATGCGATAAACGTCCGTCACTCCTGGACATACTAACTCCCAGATTCCTGACCAGTCCCACTCCTCGCACGTTTTTCCTTCCAAGTACTTTGTCTCCTTCTTTTCCTTAAAAGACCTCTCACACACCATCCCCAAAGATGACATAGGTCCCGAGAAAACAGGTTTTTTTCAGTGCTCCTTTGTGGAGTTAATGTAAAAAAAAAAATCGATTGGCATGAAAATGTCAGAAGTTCAATTTTGTGTTGTAGATAAAAAAAAAAAAAAAAGATATATACATACATTTTTTATATGAATACCGCATTCAGATTCAAACACGGCTAAAGCCATTTCAAGAAAAGTTTCAATTCTGAATGGAGGTCTTACACCAGGGCGATACTGAGAGTATCTTCCACTCTGTAACGTGCCGCAAATATACTATATATTATTTTAAATGAATAAATTGTGAAATTTTACAAATTAATCAAATAAAATTTATTTGCCACGCCGGGATTCGAACCCGCGATCTTCGGTGTGCGAGTCAAGAGCCTTACCGCTGGACGACGCCTGCCGTAAGTAAAATATAATTTTCATCAACAAAACGTTTTTTTCATCGACGTTTAAGATTACCAAACCGAATGATTTTATTTACTTTGACGTCATCAAAGTTGCATTTTTTTTCAGTAAAAATGTCGACGTCTTCTCAACTCTTTTTAGTTCTCAACTTATTTTCTACCGTTTGCTAGCGAATTTTAAAATATACATTCAGCTAACAAAATAAGATTAATCTCCTTGTTCTTCGTTACAAATTTTCCAAGTTAATAGGAAAAAATGTTGAAACTCGGTCGAAGCCGTACTACAACGAGCAGATTTCTTTGTTCCACAGAAACTTTTTCCTTTAAATTATACATAGTCAATCGTATTCTTCAAGTATTATTTATTTTCTAGGAAAGATACGATTTTACATATTAATATATTCAAATAATACTATGTAATAATAATAATACTATGTAAACGTTAACGTAGGATGAAATATTTTAAAACCATATTGAATTTATAAACCATTTTATTATTTACCCGTGTGTTCGCTTTTCCGTGAATGTTTTATAATTTATCTGCAAAATGCGTGCTTGATTAAATATTGATATTATCTTGGAGTATTTTAAATATGTGCATATTCAGTGTGGAGAAAATCTATTCCTTGTTCCTAACAGGAAATCAAATATTTTTGTGGAGAATTTGTGAAATTATTTTGAAAATTTTTATTTTACGTATATAAAGTATCAACGAATCGTCGAAAACTTTACAACTTTCTGAAGGATGCCAGAATGTTTTCATTGAAAAAAACGCTTCCGCGAGGAGTGGGTAGGAATCCATCCCTTCGGATGGATTTCTACCCACTCGTCACACATTTTTCCTTCCCAGAACATCCTCTCTTTTCTTTCCTTAAAAAGACCCTCCACAGTATTCCCAAATATGAGGGAAATTGTTTTCATCATATACCCTTATGTGGTGTTAATTAAAAAAAAAATTACAAAAAAAAATTATTTTCCTCGTTGTTTTCCTATGTAGTGTTAATGTAAAAAAAAACTTTGACTAAAATTATAAAAACTTCGATTATTTCGATTTAAATTATTTGGATTATTTATGCCAATGTTAGGTGTATGAAAAATGAACATGATAATTAGTATTTTACAACAAAACCTCATTTCTAACCAATTCTGTATTGACGGCTGTTTTAAAATTTTATTAGTGTCTTAATTTATTTTGCCTGGTTTATTCCTAGCCGTCGCGTTTCTTTGGTATTCAGTGATCATGCTTTCTCTATTGTAAACTGCTTTTAAGCTCTTTCTAGTGGAATGTGAGACTCGCACACTGATGAAATAAACCGATAGAAGTGTGCAGGCTTGTCCGTTTACGGAAGTAAGCTCACATTTTCCTCAACCTTTCAGCAGTCACACGCGGTCTGTGAGTCCGCAGCGAACTTATTTTACTGATTGTGCGCTAACTATAAAAACTATAGAATTGCGCTTCCTTGATATCCTTGGGATAGTGAGGTACGTCCCTTTAGTGACTTTACCTCAGTGACATTCGTCGCAAATTGTTTTGTTTATATTAGCGGTCTCAGATTCCACGTGCGACTGGTATATACTTGAAAAATATCTCGAACAATATTGAGAGCTGGGTGAGTATTTCATGACATTTGTATCATATCATTTATAACTTAGTTGTATTTTACGTAAATACTTTATACGCAAATAATCTATATAATAATAATCTTGTTTCGTTACTATGTTGATTTATAGCGTTGATTTGTGTCAAATGTCTAAGAACTTGAGATTTCACAGACTTAAACTATTACTTACAAATTAAAAAGTGATTACTTATTAATGTTTTTTTTTATTTATTCACTATTTTTGTAGATAAAAGACTTTTTTTATATGCTACTCGTATTTAAAAATCATGAAATTTTCAGTCGTCTTCTAAAACCAGACGCCTAAAGTTGCGGAATCACCGACTACACGCGACTGCTTATGTTCGGCGCAAGGGTGCAACTACTGGAAGGTTAATTTTGCTTTTTACATTTTCAAATATTGAAATTCATTATTGAGCTGATTAATTGTTTCATTGGTCCGACTAAATACTTGGTGACTGGGAAATCGATATGCACAAATCACACTTCTAGAGATTATCTGTTCAGTGATGTTATATAATATTCACGTTCTATTTGTGGTCTCATTAATACTAACTCATAACATATTAACCTTTAGAATAGGAACTTCTTGTTATAGTATTTATGATATCTGCCATTCATCCTAAAATAGCTTATCTTCCAATTTGAATATCGTTATATGTTTGACGTCTGTGTTATTTTTCTTCTTGATTTTGAATATCGCTTAAATATAGCTTAATTCTGGTTTTTCACTCAAGTGGGAGTCTCAGTATTCCCAATAACCAAAGTTATGGTACACATCCAAAGCCTCCAAAGTTTCGCAGAACCCTAATAGATCGATACCCTCTCTCCAAGGATTCCTCGGAGGTTGGTGCCGTGTAATTATATATTCTCAGAGGGGGTGGAAACTGATTTCCACGTAAATACAATCGCTGTGGCGTTAGTTTATATTTCACCGAGAGCATTTATCAAGAAGACCGAAGCTGCAAAGGAAGTAAGATAATAGTGAACCTGTATCTTATTTATAAAGGGTGTAAAATACATACCCAATAGAAGATTCATTAACTTATTTGCACAAAAGAGATACATGTAACGCTTAATTGCTAAAACAACTTTTTTACGATTTTGAGTTAGAGTAAAAACGCGAAAGTAAAATAATCGAGTACAGTTCACACGCGGTAGAATTAAAACCTTCACCCACACAATCTCAAGCCTTGACAAGTAAGCTCATATTCAAAGCGGCCAAAGCGCGCTGCTTGGCAGAGCGCGGCGCTTCGTGGGTAATGTACGTTTTTTTTCTTTTTATATGAATACCTCACAAGAGTATCAGCTGCTCCCGTGTGGAGCCAGTGAGACTATGTCATCTCTAATTGGGGTATGTTGTGAGGCTGAAGGTATTGGGGAGGGGAAGGAGGTAGGGAAGAGGAAGGTGAGAAAGTACCTGGCTATTCAGATCTGGTCACCAAACACGGCTAAAGCAACTTTTCAATTCTGAATACTGGTCTTAAACCAGGGCGATACTGAGAGTATCTTCCACTCTGGTATACGTGCCGCAAATATACATATATTATTTTTAATGGATTAATTGTGGATACGATCCCGTGACCATCGGATTGCGAGTCAAAAGCCTTACCGCTAGACCACAACTGCTGTAGGTAGGTAAGGTTTCATTCCATATCATTCTCTTGTAGTCTAAATCCTATGCATGTATGTGTTTGTCTGTTTTTAGTGTCACTCGTTTCCCTTTCATCGAGTTTCAAATCACAACGGTGCTAAAGAAGTTTCACTTCAAAAAGAAATCATTAAAAAAATAAAGTTTTATTTTATCCATTGAAAGAACCTACGTAACCCGTCAGTGGCTGAGTTGGCATTGCTGTTTCTCACCCAATCCTCAATCACGGCACAAGCAACACTTTTTGTTCACTGTGATGATAGTAGGATATTTTCAAATATTGTTAAGCTATTTTTAAGTGGTAAAGTAATAATGTTTAAGACAAGATTTTTATGCATAGCACAAAGGGTAACAATTATTATACGTGAAATTTCAGGTGAAAAATGTAATAAGCAGTAATTGTTGAATGAAACACTAGTATATATTGAATTATTTGGCGGGTGGGAGATAAGCCGACGTAGCTCAGTTGGTAGAGCAGTTGATCGGATATCAGAAGGACGCGGGTTCAAGTCCCGTCGGCGGCATTTATCTTTTCTCGGGAGATTTTTTCAATGTTGATGAGTGTTTCAGGCTAATAATTATTGCTTATAATAATTGTTAAGCTACTTTCAGCCCGAGAATGTTTGTCTTTCTTTAAAAAAAACCTTCTGGCAGCATTTTGTGCTGGTGTTCCTCATTTCCTTAGCAAGGTTTCATTCACTTGAACGAAATACATTTAATACACTTTTTAAGGTTTTTAATTGAAAATTATGTACGAAAATTCGTGTACATTTTTAATTCTAAATAAGTACCTACAGGAATTGTTAAGGTCTGTCGGTTACCTTATTTCCCAAACTGTACAATACTGTACATGCATGTAACTCGTATATTATAATACACGCATTTTTTCTAAGTTATGAATTCACTGCAGTAGACTTGGCAGCTTTCTATTTAAATGGCATAATGTTTTTAGACGTTTCTAGGCAGACCGATTATTCTGATTGAATGTATGATTTTATTCAGTAAACTTTATGATATTCAGAGCGTAAAACTCGATGAAGGAGACTTTATAAGAATTTTACAGCTTTCTTGATGTAATTTGATAGATATATTATATCGAATAGTAAAAAACTTTTCAAAAATGCTAAGAGCGTTCGTGAATAATGAAATTCGATTGTAAATTGCGAATCTTTTCATGAAAATATATGTTATTTCGGCAGTGTCTGCTTACAAGCGTTTCGAAATATTTTTTTTATTTATTTCAAAAACATACGGCACAACATGTACCATTAACATAATTTTATTTATGGATATATATATTATAATACAAAAACATAGAGAAAGTAACACATAAATGTAAAGTTAAATCTAAAAACAAAAGGTAAAAAAAGGAGTTAAGGTAATAAGTAGTAAAAAAGTAAGATGTATAAAAAGAAAGTATAACGTAAAGCATAAAATATGAAGTATAATGTAAAAGTAAAAAGTTAAATAAAAAGTTTAAATGCGGGAAATAATATAGTAAAAATTAAAATGTATAGACTACAAGATATCTTTAAGAATAATAGAAAGCTCAAAATTTATAAATATAAAAAAGTAAAGAGTAAGAAATGCTCTTAGGAGCAAAAAAATTTAGATAATATATAATTTAAAAAACATAAAAGAGTTTTAAAGTACCTCTGATATGTTTCTAATCCATGATATTAGAGTGCGTAACTGGTAGGACATATTATGGTTACATGATTATTTTATGATTATGTGGTAGTACTAGCAGACAAATTTTGTTTAATGCATCTTTTGTATGATGACAGACTTTCGGCATGATCGATATGAGCAAATTCATTACCTAAAGTATGTAAACGATGTATTATTGAATTTTGTTCTGCATTACTGAGAGTATTGTTGCAATAATAAGGTGTTTTGAGTCAAGTTGTTCTACTAGGTACATGATACCTAGTTTATTAACGAAACTAGTTCAGGGGAGTCAAACCAGTTATTGTTTATTTTAAATAAGTAAATTAGATCATTAAGTTTTCTTCTATCTTTTAACGATAACAGTCGCATTTTTTGTAAAAGAGAATCATAGTTAATTTCATCCACAGGAATTCCTAATTTAAAATTTATTGATCTGAGAAATTTGGGTTGGATTCTTTCAATGGAAATTGCATGTGTTTTATAGAAGGGGTTCCATATGGGAGAATTATATTCTTAATGACTTCTAACTAGAGTTGAATAAAGTATTTTAAATGTAAATATATTTTTGAAATCTTTCGATATTCTTGTAATGAAGCCCAACATTTTCATTGCCTTACTAGTAATGATATTAATGTGGTTAGTAAATAATAGTTTTGTATCAAAAGTTATACCGAGGTCTCTTATTTCAGGTACTGACAATAAACTATGGTTGTACCGTGAATAATTGTATTTGATAGGGTTTTTTATTCTGTAAAAACTCATGATTTGACATTTCTTAATATTAAGTGTAAGTTTGTTTATGGTACACCATTCTGCGAATTTTAAAAAATTGGATTGTAGGGACAAGCAGTCGTACATATTTTTTATGATTTTATATATTATGGAAGTGACATCATTAATAAAAAGAATAAACAATATTGGACCAAGGTGCGAACCCTGAGGCACGCCACTAGTGGCTTCAAATTCGTAAGACAAGTGTTCTTTAATAAAGACAGTAAGTACACGTTTTGATAAGTAATTCTTAATCCAGAGTAATAAGTTACCACTTATTCCTAGTTTTGACAATTTATTTATAAGAATTTTAATGCAAACCTTATCAAAGGCTTTACTAAAATCTGTATAAATCGAGTCAACTTGTTCTCTATTAGCAAGGGCACCTGAGATAAAATGTTCGTACAGTGTAAGGTTAGTTAAGGTAGATCGTCCAGAGATAAAACCATGTTGAAATGATGAGATGTTAAATTTTATACAAGAACATATTTTTTGAAGAATTAACTTTTCAAAAATTTTTGGTATCGACGATTGTATGCATATTGGTCTGTAATTTTCAACTAAAGACTTGTCTCCGCTTTTAAATATTGGAGTGAGAAAGCTATTTTTCCAAATTTGCGGAAACTTGCCTGTTAAAAGTGATTGATTAAATAATAGGTACAGTGGGTAAGATACACTACCCCCACAGTTTTTAAGAAATACTGGTGGAATTTTATCTGGCCCTGAGCTAGATTTAGGTTCCAATAGTTTGATACATACTGCAATTTCTTTAATCTCAATATGTATCTGAGATAGTTGTAAATTTATATCTGACTCAAAGTTTGGAATGTCTTCATCAGGGATATCTGTTTATACACATCCTTAAAAAAGTCTGCAAACAAATTGACAATTTCATTGATTTTACAGGAAGTTTTCAGTTTGTAGTGCATAGTTTCAGGTATGCCTAGGTTATTATTATTTTGGGATTTACAATAGTTGAAAAAAATTTTTAAATTGTTAACAATCGAAAATTCAACATTCTTAATATAATTATTATTACAAATGTTTGATAATTTATTACAATCTTTTCGCAACTTGTTAAAAATTGTAAAATCAGAAAGACTTTGTGTTTCTTTGTATATTTTATGGGCTTTTTTCTTCTCAATTACTTTGTTAATGAGGTCCTTGCTAAACCAGCTAGGGAAATTTGAAGATAATTTATAACTAATCGGAACAAGCTTTTCTATGGCTTTATATAGATGATCATAAAAGGCTTTAATATTTTCATCGAGGTTACATCCTTCTAGTATACACCAGTCAGTGTTATATAGATAATCACGTATTGCAACATAATTGGCTTTATTAAAGTTGAGAAATTGCGTCCGATTTTTAATTTGGCATTTTATAGGGTTACATAATATAGTAATGTCTAAAGGTGGGTGATGAGAATCAGGGGCAATAACTGAGTCGAGTGACTTATCAACCGCAGAACACGTCGGTACAAAGAACAAGATCTAATAATCTATTATTGACATTTTTTACATTGTTTAATTGAACTAGGTTAAGGAAATCACATAATTCAACTATTTCTTTTTCTGTTTCAGATAGGCTAGGGTTTTGTGATACTGGAGAATTTTCGCGGGTGCCCCAATTGATTTTTGGTAAATTGTAGTCACCGATGATAGTGATTTTACTGTTTGGAAATTTGTACGACAGTTGTTCAATATCATCAAAATGACTTTTGTATACACTTATGTCCGATGACGGTGGAATAAAAACACTGCCTATGATATTTTTTTGATTTTTACCGTTTAGTTAGATGTAAACTTGCTCCACATTACAATTTTTGGTTTTCAGAAGTTTTGAAGGATGAGCCTTGTTGACAGCTATCATGACGCCACCGCCTCTAGATTTAGAGCTATACAGTAGAAATCTACGTGGGTAGGCTGAAAAATGATGCACACGTTCTTGTACAGCGTAAACAATATGACCATCAGAAGCGCGCTAGATGGAATATGGAAGTGACATCCCTCTTCTATGCTTACGCGTAAGTTTGAGGTCGCTAAATTCATCCAGTGTATTTTGAGAAGTGGAAGTTTGGAGACGTGTTTTAGTGTTTTATCAACGCATGGTAAACAGCGTGCTGTAATAGAATTTCTAACTGCTGAAAAAATGACTTACTGAGATTCACCGTCGTTTAAAAGATGTTTATGGGGACGATGATGTTGATGGGTCTACTGAAAATCGGTGGGTAATAAAATTGCATGATTGTGAGCCTGGAAAAGCAATAATTGTTGATGAAACCCACAGCGGACGTCCGATCATTGATGCCGACGAAAAACAATCCAACTCGTCCACGATTTGATTAAAAATAACTAGCGAATCTATCAAAAGCGTATCACAAACCATTTTGGAAAATCCAAGGTAAGCGTGGACTTAATTGTTGAACAATTGAAATACCGTAAAATCTGTGAACGATGGGTACCACACCGTTTTTTTAGTCGAGAACAAACAGCGTCGATTAAAGCCCATACAAAGCCTGAAATTTGAACCGATTCCCCACCCTTCTCACTCCCCCGATCTTGCGATTTTTTTTCTCTACTCAAGAGACACCTCAGGGGTAATCATTACACCTCAGACGATGAGGGGAAGGGAGCTGTCAAGTCCTGGATTCGAGAAATGTCGGAAGAAATTTTCAGTTACGTAATGAAAAAACTTGTTACACGTTAGGAGAAATGCGTTAGCATTAACGGTGACTACATTAAAAAATAAATATATAGTTTTGAAGCATAAGAATCGTACGTAATTTTTGCTCGATCTTGCTATTTGTTTTTGTTCGTCTTTTACAAGCATGTGTGCATTACTTTTCAGCCTACCCTAGTACATGATTGTGAGAGTTCTAGTACAGTTTTTTAAATTATTTTCAATTCAAGGGTAAGCGGAGAGGTTGAAACGTAGCACAACTTGTTTTGACTCAAACTTTGCTTCGGTCCTTATTTTAACTCTCGTTATTTCTGGTGTAGACATTAACCGGCTCTTATTTGATTCACCTGATCTTTGTATCCCCACCTGGGGCATCCCCGACATTTTCAACCATCCATTTCGTGTAATACCTATATTTTCCTGATATTTCTTTCACCATCCATGCGCTTTACACGCCCAAACCATCTAATACCATTATCAAATATGACTACCACGGACTATCACATTAATATACCAACCAATCGGGGGAAGGAGAAAAAAACGTTCGTTGACCGTCCCTCTTTCTGTGATTTGTCAATAAATGAATCTGAGAGTACAGTCAGTTTGCATAATAAGATCACTATTCAGTTCTCAAAAATATAATCTGCTTACCACGAACTTTTACTCTTTACAATGACGCGCAAATTTCTGGCTGCGTAAAAAACGTAACTACAAATCCCAAATCGGTAACCAAAAATTTGAGTTTGTTTTCATAATGTACTGTTTTGTTACACTATTTAATTAGTGGTACAAATATGGTATAATTTACCCACCTCACTTCATTTTTATGTTACTATGCCAGGCGTTTCGTTTAAAAATAAACATTCAGATACTTTACAGAAAAGTCCCTCAATGGACTGCGCTGCAAGCCTTTGCCTTACTATAGCGAATTTTTCTTATCTGCGTAGGGTCTGGGGTTATTTCTATGTACGCTCTTCGCTGATCAATGCACGACTGATGTCGTAATTTATTAAAATATTCTCGAACCCAAAATATGGTCATTTGGTTTTGCCTTATTCTCGTCGAAATGATACCTAGATTTCTTGTTCGAAATAAACCCAGATATCATTCTTTGCCAGTTTCATGCTGCATTGCTTTACATCAGAACTCCGCTAGACTCTTATACTGCTGGTGATTGTTTCTTTCGCAACTATTTACCAGCAATATCTAGAAAAGTAAGTAAACAAGGTGGTTACTTCTTCAGCTATTCAATATTATTAACTTTAAAGTTACTCTCTTATTTATTCATTTTATTACCAGTATGTACTCCCTAACCACGAGTTACCTGTGAAGACGCTCTTCGGTGAGTCTTTTGTCGATCCCTCGCTGAATCTACTCCGTGAAGGGTAGTTTTGTGAACATTCCTGGTTCTTAGTATCGATCTGTGAGACATTAGTCCCATGCAGAGGTGTACCTTAGTTCGTTACCTTGCAGTAACACTTAACAATTTACAACACAAGCGTATCTCCTTACAGTGCCGGAATTGGAAAATCTTGGGAAGAGTTTTTTATTCAAATAAGGCAAAAGTGTTTAAAAATAATATTAAAATATTATTTTATATATCGAGTAAAAAATGTTTTATAAAATAATAACATATGTAGTTTAACGGTACTTACCTATTGTTTTCATTCAATGCTGCAGCTTGCAAGAAAAAATTAACAGTAGTTTATTTGCCGCAAAGGTTTATTTTGAACCGTTTGCCGTTGTTGTTGTTCATGTTTCAATCTGGGAGGCGGATATGGGTACAGCCGACCCCCCCCCCCGGATAACCAATACCTCTACCATAGGTCACCCCAAGTAGTTCTTAGCAGGGGTGCCCGGGTTAATTAGCAGTGGCGGCTGGTGTTCATAAAAATAGGTGGTGCACTAAAATAATAATAATAATGGTCTTTATTTCAAGATGTGGTAAGGTGAGTGCAATCCCACACATCCCATAGAGATATCCCATAAATCTTGGACCTACCTACTCTAATTAAAATAAATTCAACTATGAAAAAATCCTACCTATTTGTAAATTAGGTCGATCCTCCATTATCTCTGGGCGCATGCAACACATTGAGTCTAAATTAATTTTATTTATTAAGATAGATTAAATTATTTTAAAGTTTAACAACATCGTTCAATCTAAACAGATGTCATAAGGATTGTGAGGAACAACTCACTGAAAAAGCATTCCATATTCCATTATTTTAAAAGAGTTCTAGTAAAATAAATATTGATCCATCATCATTTTTAAAGTCGCCGCGATTGTAAATTCAAATTCAATAACAGTTGACTCCTATCCAGAAAATTGTATGTAGATACTTATTGGCACGAAAATCGAGTTAAAAAAATGTTCAGTTTATCACACATCCGAAAGTCTTCCTTACGCTCCGAAACTCCAATGAAATATATTATACTGTCATAACTCATAACAAATAATGTCCGCAATGTTTGTTGTTATGCTGTCGTTGGTCGATGCTGAGTGAAACATAGCATGAAAAAGAGTAGATATTAAAATAAAGACACGATATGGATAATAATATGGCACAAACGTGTCCCCGTTTAACATGCTACAGAACGAACCATTCCTTTTGATGTGGTGGAAATTTTTGGATCGTCACCTACGATTTCGTAAAATTTGCAAAGCGTTCAACCTACCTACGATTTTGGCTCATTATAGAATTATAGAAGAACTCCTGTGATCGCTTTGCAAAACGAACCACCACTCTGAATATAGGCACACAACGATCTGCTTTGTTACGCGGGCAGTCCAGTAGGCACCTATATTACGCATGCATTATAACCGAGTGTATATTGTGAACTGTGATGAGGCGTGTCGGAAATAAGTATGTTTTTTGGCGCTCGGGAATTTTTTGATTTAAATTAATTAATTAGATTAGATTTTAATTAATAGATATATTTTGGGAGTGCGGCACTCCTCCGCACCTTAGAGCTGGCCGCCACTGTTAATTAGGTGAGGTTTGTCCGGCACTTGGCGGCAGATGCGTCTTCCCAGATGCTACATGGTGGGCCGGATCAAGAGAGACTGGTTGAGGGAGGCCTTTTGACTTCTCTAGCCGGACTCTCTCAATCTATTGCCTTCCACAGCAGTTTGAGGGATGGATTCATACGTCTGTCACTCCTGGGCACTGACCCCCTATTCCTACCCACCCCTCATACCTTTTTCGATCCCAGAACTTCCTCTTCTTCCATTCCTTAAAAAGACCCTCCACACAGTATCCCATAAGATTAAATACTCTCTAAGGGAAATTATTTTCCTCAGGGCCTCCTGTTTGGAGCTTTGCAAAATATATGTATACCCTAATGTAACTCTTTTTTATATATTAGGTACAAAAAATAATATATTTGTCATCCATCGGACTTTTGAAACTTTGGAACTTAAAAATTTAATTTATGTAAAATTGCTTTCAATACCGAGCCTTGAGGTACTCAAAATTTTTTTTTAGACAGCTTTATTATTTTTATTTTGGTTTACTGAGGAATTCCTTAGTGAATTTGAGAGCGACATTTGAAATATCAAAATATTCTAACTTAGGAAAAGTTTTTTTCTCTTTCGTTTCAAATGCTGTACATAATTTAAAAACTGCTAAAGAAAACTTCTTTTATCCTTTTACTTGTTCCGTGTATCAACAATTATATTTATCGCTGTTATTCAAGAGTTATTTTTTAAAATTGTTTAATAAACCAAGATAATATAACAAGGTATACATTTTTTTTCATGTATTGATAATTTCTAAAACTTGTTTTTATTATTACTTTCTATGTAGAGATCTCTGTGTATGTTTTACTTGTATTATATTACGTTTATTTTATATTATTTTTTTATATGCAGTGTTTTTATTCAAAAACTTTTTTTAATATTTTCGAATACAAATCGCGGTAGTTGAAAAATTGGTACATATTATTTATAATAAATATGGATAAATATGTTATAATATATAGAATTTTTTTTTAAATATGAAAAAAATCGTTATGTGTGCATAAACACATTCAAAGGTAAGCCGTCATCTAAAAAAGTTAGAATTATGGTAAAATTATTTAATATGGATAAATGATCATCATCATTATTATCATCTTCCCCTTATCCTATTCGGGTCGGGGACCAACTACATCGACAAGGCGCCTCCATAAGTCCCTGTCTGCGCTGATTATTCGGCCTCCGTCCGTGGCAGTCCCATCCTCTCCTCACACAGTTTCTGTAGTTGCCTTGTCAACTGTGTCTGGGGCGGCCCACTGGACGTCTACCCTCTGGAATCATTCTCAGTATTTTCCTCGGAATTCGGTCATCAGACATTCTTAGTACATGTCCAAGCCACCTCAGTTGCGATTTTTCCTATGAAGAGTAACAGTGGTTCAATATTTAGATCGTCTCGGATCGTCGAATTTCTTATCCAATCCCATTTCGTAACTCCTGCCACTCCTCTCAAGTACCTCATTTCGGCAGCTTGGACTCTAGAGCGTGTAAATAATCAAATAAAAAAAGTAAAAGTCATCTAAAACAGGGTTTTAGTAATGCATATTTAACTTTCATGTTGTGGAAAAAATAACATATTATTATTTTTTTATTTTTTTTTATTACATTAGTTACATTTATACAGCAAAATTACATCATAATAATAATATTTCAAATAACTGTAGATATTAAAATGTGTTCAAGTGTTAATAATAAAAGTAATAATAAGAGTTCTAAAATAATATACAAAATTACGTTATATGATTCTCAATAAATGAAATCCTTTGTCTGGCGTGGCTTCAATCGAAGAATACAGGCCTTTGATTTATTTATTTTCAATATTTTTAAATGTTATTTTTCCTTTCATTTTTCTTTAAGTATACACAAATTCTCGTTGATACCGAACATTATTGACAAATTCTTATTTATTCCTGTAATGCTTTCTTTGAACTTTTTATTTTATCAATTCTTCGCATACATCTGTATTTGTTTTGGAAGTCCAATAACATCTTACTGCATACAAATTTCATTGTTTTAAACATTTATTGGATGTCTCCTTTCCAGAAATTCTTTTTTTTCTTAAAATATAAATTTCTATAAATATTGACATGAGTAATAATACCCCGTCTTTTTGTAATGATAATTTTGCTCATTTTTTCAGTACCTCCTTTTTTCATTGTTTGCAAATAATTTTAAATAATAATAACGCCTGTCTCGACACAGGTATATCCTAGTGAGACAGGCATAAAAAATACAAAGTAAATATACTTTTTTATAGATAAATAAATAAATAAAATACTTAAATAGGCAATAAGTTGGTCAACAGGTTTTAATGTTCAATTACATAGTTTACAATTATGGATGTAAATGTTCCATTAAAATTTTAACAATTTATTAATGTTAATTTTCAATTGCAATGTTTGTTCAATTATAATGTAAAAATTTTACGACTTTATGTCCGGGTTAAATCTTCCCCACAGGAAAAACTAAACCCTTCTACACACTTTTCCACTATTGATTTCCTAGTCAATCCACGCTATGTAAGTGCAATATATAAGTATAATAAATACAAAACAATACAAGAAAAACATGTTAACCTACCAGAAATCAAATGGGAAAATAATTTACCGACTCCAGATATTTTCATATTAGAGTGTTCGGCTCGGTAGAACTCCTAACTGGGCTGATAAATCCTAACTAACTAACTAACTAACCATCACGCCGTTTCCCCGCAGGGGTAGGCAGAGAGGACGGACCGCCACACAACTCGATCTTGGCACACACTCTTTGCCTCGTTCACATTCATACATCGTCTCATACATGCTCTTCTATTATTCCGACTCTTCACATGGCCCGACTCAAGTAACTGATTCACTTGGTCGTGCCATGTCTTCCTCGGGCGTCCCCGACTTCTTCTACCATTCACATTTGCATCATATATTCTCCTTACACTCCTTTCCTCGTTCATTCGCTCTACATGCCCAAACCATCGGAGAGTACCTTTCTTAATCTTACACATCACGCTTACATCAGCCTTGCATTCTTTGCGGATATCCACAATTCTTCCACGATCGTACATGGTTTTACCACACATTCGCCTCAGGGATCTCATTTCTACAGCATTCAGTCTGCTTTCATCCTTCCTCTGCCAGTTCCATGCCTCACTGCCATACATCAGGGTAGGTACCAGCACTCCATTATGGACGGCTAGTTTCGCGTCTTTGGGCAGTTTTTTATTACCGCCAACGGCATTCAGTCCTCCATTAATGGAGTTACCGGCATTCACACTTCTTTCAATATCTCTATCAGCCTTCCCATCTTTCGTAAACATACTACCCAGATACACAAACTCATCCACCTGCTCCAAGTATTCATCATTCACAACTATATTGCATACTGTTTTCGTACTCTCTCTTTCAAACACCATGACTTTAGACTTACTTACATTCATCATTAACTCATTCTTCATACATACTTCGTTCATCCTAGACACGAGAGACTGTAGATCTTCCATACTGTTAGAAATTAGCACCGCATCATCAGCATACAATAGGCAACATACTTCCAGATTACTCAATTTCGCGCCCAATCCCATCTCTTTCAATTCTTGCATACAATTATCCATGTATAGATTGAATAACCACGGTGACATTACGCAGCCTTGTTTAACACCTTCTGTGATGTCAAACCACTCCGTAAAATCGCCGTTCACCCTGACACATGCAACGCTTCCCTCATATAGCGACGCAATTGCCTGAATGAGCTTCGTATTCACTCCGTACTTGGATAACACCTTCCATAGCTTTTTCCTGTCAACTCGGTCGTACGCTTTTTGTAGATCTACAAAGGCACAGAAGAGTTTCTGGTTTTTTGCAAGAAACTTCTCAGTGAGCATACGCAATGAGAAAATCTGGTCCATGCACCCCCTTCCACTCATAAAAGCACCTTGCACATCCCATATTTTATCCTTTGTTTCCATTCTTACCCTTTCAATCAATATTCTACCATACAGCTTGCCCACTGAACTAAGAAGGCTAATAGCCCTATGATTCCCACATTCCATACGTGACCCTTTACCTTTGTATAATGGCATGATTACAGCCCTTCTCCAATCCAATGGTGTATAACCCTCCTTTAAACATTGGTTAAAAAGTCTGCATAGCCATGTGAGAATAATACGACTATCTCCTTTAAAGTATTCGGCAGCAATATTGTCGAAACCCACAGCCTTGCCACTCTTCATGCATTAAATTGATCTTTTTATTTCATCCATACTGATTTTGGTAACATTCACTCCATCATCGTTCATAACCGATTCACCGCTGGGATCACAACCACTCGGGTTACTTTCGAAGACTTCCTCGAAATATTTCATCCATATCTCTTTAATTTCATTCTCATTCGTCAACATTTGTCCATCTTTCGATTTTATCACTTTCATGCTTCCGTTCTCTGGTCCACTCCGGGATCTTTTGACCTCCTTCCAAAACAGTTTTATGTTTTCTTGGAAGTGGTTTGTCATTTTGATTCCCTCTTCTTCTTCCAGGCGTTTCTTTCGTTCTTTCACCCCAACACTTACTCTTTTCTTGCATATCTTATACACTTCTTTCGCTCGATCTCTCTTTGCTTGAAACACTGCCAATCGCTATCAGACGTAACCATGCTTTCTTCTTCTCTGAGACCAGTGCTTTGATCTCATCATCCCACCATGCATCACCTTTTTTCCTACCTTGCTTACTTATTCCACACACATCTCTAGCAGATTCGCATAGACTCACCTTAATGTGGTTCCATGTTTCCTCTATGCTTAGACCGTCCATTTCCTTCTCATTCAATCTCATTTCTGCACAATTCTCATATTCACTTCTGACATAATCGTTTTGTAGTTTTTCTATTTTGACTCTTGTTGGAGCTGATACCGTTTTCACCTTAGAGCGCCAGCCGCGAAAGAGGTTTACTTTTGACACCACCAGAAAGTGGTCGGTTTCAACCTCAGCTCCTCTGAAAACTCTTGTGTCCTCGGTAACGGCTCTCAACCTAGAGTCAATTACTACAAAATCGATTATCGATCTTTCAATTCCTCTTTCCCACGTATACTGATGGATACCCCTATGATCGAAGAAAGTATTCGAAACAAAAAGGTTCCACTCCAAACATACTTCAAGTATTCTATTCCCATTGTCATTCGTTCTTTTATCCCCAAACATACCTAAGGCCGAATCAAATCCGTCTCGTCTAATACCGACCCACCCGTTCAAATCGCCCGCCATTATAATCCTTTCATTCAACTCTTTTAGTCTCATTACATCATTCACACCAGTCCAAAAATCATTTTTCACTTCATCACTTTCAGAATTAACAGGGGCGTAGCAAATAATAAGAAACACCCTTGTCAAACCAATTAAATTATAAATCCTACTAATATAAATATTTAAAAAATCTGTCGTAATCCTACATGTATTGAAAATGATTGATTTTTGCATTTTTATATATAAATTCTTTGACAGATCTAATAAGCCTCAATTTTGAATGATAGAGCTAGGTATAATGCAAGTAGTCGAAATAACAAATGGAAATATTTTTTAGTCTGAGAATGCCAAATTCTTTTAATCTCATTTCCTAAATCTGTAAATATTCTTATTTTTTCAGAAACAGTTTTTTGAATATTTATATTTGTTCAGATATAACATTATAACTAATTATAATATAATTATTCAGTCTGTCACTTTTAACACACATGACTTGGTATAAAGCATCTCTACTTAGTAACTATGTTTTCAGTATTATATTCCAGGGTTCGCTATCCGTAGTTATATTTTGGAACAAGCATTCCTTCATTTTTTGTGAACCTAGTAATATGTTGATGTTCCACTTTCCTTATGCATTTAGTGTCAGATATGTGCTTAATCATTATTTTTTACTTATTTTATCGTATTGTATTGTTATTTTGTATTTGTTACGTGCATTATCTAAACTTCAAAGGTAAAATATTAATAAATGCTTACAAATATTAGTAATCCTATATTAAACTCGTAAAATCGTACACAGATCATTAAATTCTAATTAATATTTGTAACTAGCTGGTTCCTGGCATGCGTTGCAATGCCATTTCAAGTAAATAAATTGTTTCTCTCTGCATGTTCTTTCCCGTGCGTCCCCGTTCCCCTCCCGCATCCCCTACCCTCAAGCGTTCCCCTTCCACCTTCCCCACCCACCCTCTCCCCTCTCCCACTCCCCCGTTCCGCAAACCCCCCTCCCACGTTCCATGTATTCAGTCCAAGTACATTCAGTTTTCAAACAGCTCGCGTGACACCTATTACAATTTTTTTATTAAAATTTTCATTTTTCATATATTACAAATATTTATATTTGTATATTATAAGAATAATCAATCAAATTGTTACCTAACATAGGTACCTATTTAATATATCTATAATTTTAAAAATCCATAGACTATTATTTTGATACAAAAAAAATCAACTGCTTGCTAAATTCAATCTCATCAGACGCGCGAAGTGTCGAACACGTGCGAAGTTAAAATAGTCGTTAAGTTTTCTGAAATTATTCAATTTTCTGCGCAATTTTCTTAATTTTTCTTATCGTAAGAACCTTCTACAAAGTATTAGAAAACTTTTTAATAAAAGATGAATGAAATAGGTCGTTCTGAAGTTATGGCGTGACCAAGGGAAAAAGGAATTATTTTTTTATATATAAAGATAAGTTAAATACACCCCTGCTCTAGGTAGGTAAATAGTTTCTTCGCCAAAAGCTCAGCGATGTTTACTTTCAGGCTTTGTTTGAAGATTAAATTAATAATACTACCCTTTCAGTTCTACACCATCCCCCTTTCTCTACACACATCCTTCAGCAGTTCTACCCCCTCCCCCCGCATCTCCCCCACCTTCTCATTGTACCTCGTGCGAATCTCCAACTACCCGAGAAGGGAAGCCATTGAGATGTTTAAGCATATACATTATAATACGTACTAAATATATATTACGTGTACCGAACTTTGACATCCATATCTGATGCGTTAACTATGCGGGTACGATATCAAATATAGGGAATGAACGACTCTATTAAAATTATTATTACGCTGTCGTATTACTTAAGCCTTTGTTATCGATTAATCACTTAGATATCTTAGAGCGCAGATATTGTGTCTCCGTAAACCAATATTGTGAGAGTGCTGCTTTTCAAAGATTGCAAAATTTGGGAAAATGAGGCCATTTGTTCAAACAGAAATATTCTGTAAGGAAGAGTTTGATTTTGATGTTCCAAATTTTTACACATAAAATGTGGGTTTTCCATTTTCCATATTAATTTGACAAAAAAGGGATGTAATATTTAATGTAAAAAGCCTATGTTCAGGCCAATAGAACATTTTACATAAACATAGCCATTATGAAAACCATGATAAGTTTTTATGTTTTGTCAGTCTTAAAGTTTTCGTTGTAAATATTTGTATTCGCTTCATAATTTTAATGATTACCCAATCTTTGTGTTTGGTTAGCCATAATTTGATGCCTTTTTAAACGTTTTTATCTCCATGGTGTTTTTAATTATTTCAATTGGAAGGGAATTATATAATTTTGGAGTCTGGAAATTATGGTTCTTCTGGACAAAAGATGTATTTAGGTGTGGTGGTATGTTGGTTATCAAGATACTTATATTTTTCTTTAAATTTTTAAAGTGCATTTTTAGTACCGTTTTATAATGCTGAACACATTAAAATTTTAAATAAATTCTTTTTGTGGAGTTCTTATGGTACTTTCAGGATTATTTTTATTATAACTTGTAATTATACTTTAACTAGCTTTTGCCACCGGCTTCGCTCGCATATCCCCCCCCCCCCCCCCTCCCCCGCACTTATAATATTAGTAAGAAGTAAGATGTTTCACGTAGATAATTAAATTCTTCGTGTGTAATAGTTTTAATGCACTTTTTAATATGATAGTTAAACGTAGGTTATACTTTTATGGTGGTGAATATTTAAAGAGTTAAAATGTGAGAGACCAAAAGAAATTGTTTCGCTCTTAGGTAGATTGATATAATTTTATGGTCTCTGATTATTTTGCTGCCATACCGTCGCATTGATTCGATCTTGTGCTAACGAGATATAGTGGTACCAATATAGAAATATGTACAGTATATATACATAATACTAAAAAACCTATATCTGTGCCCCCCCTTTTTTCAACACCAAAAAATCGCCCCTGTAATTGAAAACGTATTTTGGCATTGAGTTACTGAAGATTGCGATATGACATCACCATAATGCGCATATTCTTAAGTATTAACAACAAAATGGTAAATACAACTAAATATGAAAAAATAAAATACCAGTGTTCCACGAAGTGGGTATATTCATCACGCTTTAAGGACACTCTGTAAAGAGCGTATTTATTGAAATGAATGTGTTTTAAAAATTCGCTTTTTTATGTTATTTGAATTCACACATAAATGAGATGTCAGTTCCACATCAAGAAGATAAATAATAGTGAATAAAATATTGCTTCAAATAGAATTCTAGAACATTTAGGTGAACAAATAAGTGAGTGAAGCCAATTGTTACAAATTCAGAAATAATACATAAATGTTTCTTTGTACGTCAATTTCGGTTTTGTAAGAAAATGGTAATGTAATTTCTTCGCGTTCCAAGTTGAACTTTTAAAAATTGGATTATTGTAAGAAAGTGTTAAAGTATTATAACTTAGGAAAAGTACGCAGTGTTGAAACGTCCTGGGTTCGAATCCCAGAGATGCAAATATATTTTTCTGATTTTTCTGTTTCCAGATTTTTGATTAAGTTTCGCTAATATTGTCATTTAATTAAATATAACAATTTAAGGTTTTACTCATAAAGTTATCTCACGTTATGACAAAGTAGAGTTTTCTTCTTAGGCACACTCAATGTACCTCTGTCCCCCCTTTGCTAGTTTCTTACCTCAATACCCACTTAACTATTCCATACTTTTACATAACCCAACGAAAGTATTTGATTAACTCGATCGTGTCATGACTTCCTAGTTCCTGGGACGTTTCCAACTTATATATCCATCCAGTTGAGCATCAAATATTGAGGCCAATGCTCAAAACCTCAATAAATTCTAGAAATTTATTAGTTTTTTACATTGTATAATTTATGCGAAAAATCATCGATTTTAATAAAAATGCGGGTTGCGTGTCCTGAAAGGGCCCTTTCTTCTGAGCGGGCGTTAACCCTCGTCGTATTAGCGGGCGCGCCTTTCGAGGCGTGGTCCAAAAGCTCATTTGCTGATTGCCCCGTTATATCGGTACATCACGAAAGTTTGCGATGCCTCATTTATGACCTGCGGTATTAATGGTCCGGTCTGATATTTTAACAGCAGCACGCGAGCTTTGGTACGCGCTCCGTTAAACTACGAAAGCTGCTATTAATTAAAGCAGAGCTTCCGTTCGAAAAATTACTTGAAAGCTTTTATTCTTTATTTTAGAGTTTTATTATGAATGATTTAAACTTTCTTCATTTTATTTTACTGAAATGAAAAGCAAACCCGCCATCGCTCTTTTAATGAGAAAACACATTAGATTTTTCCATGAATTCACCTTTTATGAATATTTCGCCGATGTTCATAAACTGCCCTCGTCTGGAACTTTAACCTTGTTATAATTTGATGCACAGTTTTTCCTTAAATGAAATTAAAATCGACGTTATTACATTTTAGGTAATTTTTTTGCCACAGTATTAGGGATGCGTTTGTACTATGGCAGAATTTAATAAAAACTACAAAAATTTTTATTCTTTTCAATTATTTTATTTGGTTGGAATAAAATAAAGTTTATTCATATATTCTGTTTACATTATTATTAATGATGAGGTTATACATTCCGAGAATTTTACACAGATTTTCTTCATTAAATTTTTAGACCAACCGTCTCGTAATATCCTTAACCTATATCTTGAGTTTGACATAACAGTCATTTTGTGATTAGACAAGATGCCATAGGTGTTAAGAAAAATAATTTAATTATCACTAAATACTCATCATTTACTTTCATTAAAGGCAAAAAATATTGTTGTGGACATTCTGGGTACAGATTGACTTACCAACGTATCTCTGCAGGGTAAAAAGAGGAGCAATCGAAATAACAAACAAAAAATATCTACAGCCACGACGCCACTAACTTTAAAAGTAAATCTACATATAATATCTCTGATAACGGGTAGTTACTTTAAAATGAAAAGCAAATAAACGATTTTTTTAATACTCTATGGATATTTAATGATAATGGTTGCCTTCCTCTTTTCCACGGTAGGTACTATTTCATATAACGTGAGTGGCTTTAACGGTGTATTAACGGCAAGTTTGTAGAGTTAAGTGCCGAGAATGGGTTCAACGGTCCATTATTCCTAGGTTTGGCAGCCTTTGACTTCAGAACACATAAAGCGAATAGAAATACTTTCTCCATGGCCTATACGTTATATAATTTTCACTGACTTAGATACTTAAACTTGAACTTATACAAGGTGTAACAGCAACCCGAAGGACTTTAAAAAACGTAGATGATCTCCGATGATAAAAAATAAAATTCTATCACACGTCGCCACTGATCACTCGACGGAATTATGTGATACGTGCATTTTTTTACATTAGCTTTTCACAGTAGGCCCTGAGGAAAATATTTTCCATCAGGGTCCAATGTTACCGTTCTGCTGGAACTCGACGGAGTACATATCACGTGATCTACAAGGCTGTTTCCGACTTATTTAGTTGAAACGTGTGATTGAAAAATACTTTTATTATTTTTAATTTGAAAAAAAAATTTATCGGACGGCAAAATACATAACATCTACGTTTTTATTTCAAATAAGCTCGGGAATCGCTGGTTTAAATTCATTCTGTTACTTGCTGTTACAATTGGTATATCGAAGGAATTCGTCACGAGTTACATTAAAAACTAGCACAGAATCTTGATAAATCACAGGATATAATAATTTCAATTTTGAAAAAGATGATTAAAATAATTTTCTGTAATAATCTTTATTTATTTATTACACGCACCAATAGTCTTTTACATTTTAGTTTATAAGTTGAGTATCACAGTTATTTAAAATACCTCGAAACTATAACAACAAAAGCATATAATGAAATAAAATGCGTTTGTATAATTATAATACAAATATAAGTCTCACAAAAATAGTTATTCAATGTAAACAAAATTGCAGAAATTATACACGTCTATTTTTGTCTAGATATATAAAATAATTTTAATAAACAATGTTAACGCTGGTGATTTTTAAGGTGAAATATATCTCCAGGATCAGAATAGTAATTTCTGAGACTGTGAAGCCTCGGAATCGAGGAATTTTGGTAAGGCAGTGTCCTGGTTTTGTTAAAGTAAAAGGATAGTAAATGTCGCCAAGATCCTTTGGGAATATGGATTTTGATTAATTGAAGCTATTCAGGACTGTCAATTTTGTAATGCGGCATTTTACGTAATTGTATTAAATCTGTGTTTCTAAAATTTTTAATAGGGGCATTTTAGTTAATTATAATCAAATATGTAGTTTATATACCTTGATATGTACCTACTAACTATCTTTCATAGGAGGAATCGAACACGCGACGCCTAGATGGGACCCTAACGCGATGCCAACTCAGCTATTGACCAGTCACATGCAGTAGGTATATTTACGGCAAATCCTGTGGTTTTAGATTACTCTGATGAAAGACCACCATGAAAAATGGTTCAACGGCTTAAATTGGTACTCATTCTCTTCAGCCTCACAATATATTTCAATTATCTCCACACAGCATCTCCAAAGATGACATAGATGGGTGAAATTATTTTCTTCAGGGCCTATGTCCTGTTAATATAAAACACCAAAATACGCCAAAGTTTCTCTGGCTTCGGGTTGTAGGGATCTCTTGTTCAGTCTTAACGTATTTTTTTTATTTAATCCGATTGCTGGATTTCCTAGTAAATCCATCGCGTTAAACAAAGCAAATATTTACCAAGAATTACTCAACAAATAATGCTTACTACACCAGATAGTGTTAATACCGTAATTGCGAGCGATTAAAATCCAGCAAACTAATTGTCGCAAATTGAGATTAATACATCCCCCCTATAAGGAGAATTGACAATGCTAAATCCCGGCAAAACCCGCGCACAATGACTTATTATTATTACAAATTGCCAACTATTTAATTTGCTATAAAATGATCAGACCCTTGTAGCGAATAATGGTTCGGGATAAATCAAAGGATAATTAATTCAATTATAAGAAAATTAACAAGCATGACCACTCGGCACATTTTACCTGTGTAATTGGTGGCTGGCTTGATTGGAAATAGAGGACCGGGTTTATCAAAACTCTAGGAAAATGTTCATAAATGTTGTTATATTTTATGTAAAACTAGTACAAAACCTAAAAAATCACGGGATAATCAAAATTCTTGACAAATCAGTTCCAATTTTCAAAATTTTAATTTAACCCTATTAAAATATTACATTATTGGTCTTAGGTACTTCTAATCGCTTCTCTGAACTTTTCATATAATCAATTCCAATTTTGAAAATGATACTTAAATTCAAAGTAAAACTCGAGGTCCAGATTCACTGATTGTGGGAACAATTCAGACAAACGATTAAGTTGGCATAAAAAAAATTTTAAGCGTATTTCTTTTGTTTAAATTTTTGACAGATGTCGTAATTTTTCAAGTTTTCTAACTGTGTAAATTCAAAAGGTCAATTAATTTCTAGTCTCTAAAATTGAAAATGTTTGTTTTTTTTAAATCCTGATGAAATGTTTATTTTACACTTTCAGCTTCCTGCACATACAATATCCCTTGATTTTTAGTGGGTTTGCGCTAATTACCTATTCATAAACACAACAATAAAATACACCTTTTTTATTTTTGAATTATAATAAGGATTTTTGAATTTCATATTTTCTGAGACTGGTTGAATGCTCGACAATTCACAGATAATGGCTTTCAGCCGAGGTAAAAAATGATAATAGAGTATTTTTTACTGAAGAAAATTCGATTGTGCGGTAAAGCAACAAAAACTCTCAAGCAGTGAGTTGCGGCATCATGGAATTCGAGTTTTATCTGATCCGAGCTTTTTTATGTGAATACCACACAAAAGTTCCAGCTGCTCCCGTCTGGAGTCAGTGAGACTATGGCATCCCCAATTGGGGTATGTTGTGAGGCTGAAGGTAGTGGGGAGGGGGAGGAAATGGAGATGAGGAAGGTGGGGAGGTACTTGGCTATTCAGATCTCAAAAACGGCTAAATCTACTTCAAGCAACGTTTCAATTCCGAATGGTGTACTGAGAGTATCTTCCACTCTGGAATGTGCCGCAAATATACTAATATTATTTTTAATGAATTAATTGTGAAGTAACACAAGATCACGAGGCTTTTGGATTGCGGGTTAAGAGCCTTACCCCTCAACCACGAAGGCCGTCAGCTTTTAAGAGTCATCGACAGTAATAGAAAAAAAATTCCGTCATGCATTTGCGAATGTTTGATACCAGAATTGATCTTCTTTCGAACACTCCGTACAGGATTGTGAAGCAACTTGATTCATTAATTTATGAGATTTTAGGATTACATTACTCTTGTTCCACCCTCGGTCTCGGTTAATAGTTGATACCAACCCCAGGTGGGTCAACAGAGGGTTAATTTATATATTGTTAACAGTTAACCCTCTTCTGCCGTGCATTCGTTACCTTATTGACAGAAGAAGATTTCAGGGTCAAGCCTCTCAGCTGTGGGGCTATCTTCGTGTTTTATGTATAAATCTTTATTATATCCGGATTACAGATCTTTATTTACGGGGATATCTAAAGCAAGGGTGTACACAACTAATCCACGGAATAAGAACATGATAAGGGAATCCATAGGGGACATTATTTAAGCGGCATTTTAAACACATTTTATTTAACACACAGGAGGTTCTGAGGAAAATAATTCCCCTTAGGGCCTATGTCATCTTTGGGGATGCTGTGTGGAGGGTATTTTTAGGAAAGGAAGGAGAGGAAGTTCTGGGAAGGAAAAGGGTATAAAGGGTGGATAGGAATCTAAGGGGTTCGTGCGTCCACGAGGGACGGACGTATGAATCCATTCCTCTTACTGCAGTGCAAGGCGATGTTCCGAGGGAGTACGTCTAGAGAAGTCAAAGGGACTCCCTCAACTATTCTCTCCCAAGCCGCCAAGACCCAGACAAACCTCACCCGGGAACTCCTACTAAGTCACCAAACGTAGCGAACCATTTGGGGTGACCTATGGCAGAGGTGTTGGTTATCCAATAAATGGTTCCCGGGGCGGCGGTACCCATACCCGCCTTCCAAATTAATACACCTAAAATAAATTTAGTAATTTAATTCGTAATATAATTCCTGATTATAAATTGGTCTGGTCATTTTAGGAAGGAAAGAAGGTGAAATTCTGTCAAAGAAAAAGGTATGAGAAGTGTACAGGAAAGTAGGGTTCAGTGTACCCAGGAGTGACGGACGTATGAATCCATCCCTCCAGTGCGAGTCTTCCTGGAGAGGTCAAAAGATCTCCCTCAATCAATCTCTCCTGATCTGACCTGTCTCGCAGTTGGCCGGCAAATCTCACCCCAAGAACCCGGGCACCCCTGCTAAGCTTCCAAATAAAGGGAACCACTTGAGGTGACCTATGGCAGTGCTGTTGGTTATCCAATAAATGGTTCCCGGAGCTTCGGTACCGATACCCGCCTTCAAATTGTAATAATTAGTAATAATTTTCTTTTTGACAACATTCATGCATCAGTTTTTTTTTAATATTGTTAGCTAGTTGCTACCCTTGAAAAATTGTGGAATGTGACCTGAGTGACCTGCCCTCGTGGTGATTTTTCGCAGTAACGGCGCTGTACAAATTATCCAGGATTTATTAATAGATATTATTATTACCAAGACGAAAATTTTGATATCTAAAGAAACAAACATAAAAGTTTGCTTTTACAATTCACCTTATTTTAAGTTAGATTATCAAATATATTTGATTGAAAAAAAAAACTTTTCTTTAAAAAATGTTGTAGTAAAACAAGTTCGTATTTTAAAAATGGTCCAAAAAACAACGCCGTATAGACGCATAAACAGAATATAAAGTAATCGTATTGTAAAATATATCGCTTGTCAAGATAAGAAAAGATTATTTTAATACTTTGATTTTTCAAATTCTAGAAACCTTGACTCTAAATTCAATATTTGAATTTTAAATATCACACACACCCATAATATGTAAATCTGAGATACAATGAAATGTTTTTTCTTCGGAAAGTATTACTGCAATCAACTATTAAACCAAAAAAAAAAGATCAGCTATGGAATGATGTCGCTCTTCCTCCAATTTTCGTGGTTTCTCATAGAAAAAAGACTTGAACGTATGTATTTGTACCACGGTTTTTAACTCATATTTTAACATCAACAGCTGTTTCTGAATTAATTTCGAAGAAGCGGATTACAGGGAGTGTTACATGGGTGTTGTAACTAAAGACTGCAGAGTAATATATAATCAACCATTTAGGAGGCGGGTATGAGTACCGCTGCCCCGGAAACCATATATTAGATAACCAACACCTCTGCCATAGGTCATCCCAAGTGGTTCGCTACGTTTGGTGACTTAGCAAGGTTGCCCAGGTTCATGGGGTTATGTTTGTCCGTGTCATGGCATCGGATGCGTCTGCTCACCAGCTGCAGTGGAGGCCGGATCAGGAGAGAATGGTTGAGGGAGTCCCTTTGACTTCTCCAGTTGTACTTTCTCGGAACATCGCCTTGCACCGCAGTAAGAGTAGGAGGGATGGATTCATGGGTCTGTCACTCCTGGACACACTGACCCCGAAATACCTACCCACCCCTAATACCCTTTTCCTTCCCAGATCTTCCTCTCCTTCCTTTCCTAAAAAGACCCTCCACACAGCTTTCCCATAGATGACATAGGCCTTGAGGGGAATATTAACCTCAGGGCTCCCTGTGTGGAGCTAATGCAATTTTTTTTTAAATCCGTACTATTTGAAGCCTCGCAAAAATCCCAAACAAATATTAAAATTCAGAACGTATTACCCAAAAAGAGATATAAATTGAAATTGCTCTGGGGCAAGTATTTATAGTACTACCCTGAATCGAAAAATTGATTAAAACAGCTTTATGGTTTATGTTTATGGCTAAAGCTATGTTTATGACTGAACATATATTTATTTCCTTCCCTGTTATTTCAGGTCCATTAGAATGGGCTGGTGGGAAATCACGGTGTCACATGGAACGGTATGTATTTATTTATTAATATTGACTTAGATCATATCATTTTGTCATCTAATATACAGTATTTTACGAGAAAGTAGAATACCCAAAGCCTCGATGACATTGAGCGAGTTTACAAGCTACTATTTGGGAAATTCACCATCTGTTAGTAAACTCGCTCAGTGAAATCTTTTTACTTGCTAACTAGCGGATTGTTGAAAATCTACGAAAAAAGTTGAAAGGTTGTCAACTTTACTTGCTACCACTAACTCGTGATTGGTTTATTTAAGTACTCAAAATGGCGGCCAACAAACAGCTGATTTCGACTGTCAAACATCTGACAGAATTAGTTTACGCAGGCGTCGTTACCCTCGCTACTGGCTAGCTGTGGCGCTAGCTGCTTGCCGATTCACCCGTTTTTAAACTTAGTAGATAGTAGCTTGTAAACTCGCTCAATGTAATCGAGGCTTAAGTATATATTTTTAAAAATTCTACTGGAATGTGGTAATCACATTAAATAATTCGATTTGATTTTTTCCTTGCAAGTAATCATATGCATTTTGCATTTCATTTTCCGTGTATTTAATAATTATTGTTTATATTTCTAATTAATTGTTTTGATATCGTTTGATTATTTACTTTAAATATTTAAATTTACATACATATTGCATTGCATGGTTTGCATAGGAAAAACAAAGCTTCATTTTTCCCCTCCGAATTTTGATTTTCTTGAAAATCAGTGATAAACAGGCTTATAGTAAAATAAATAATGATTTTGTGAAATTACCTTGTAACACTATTATTAAAAAGATTTTCGTCTATATTTAAGTTTAAAATTATTTTATTAAGTGTCGACGAAAGTGGTTTATTCATCAAAAATTAATCAAAAATATTTCTGAAAAGTTTAAAAATGTATGTAAAAATAAAATAACAACCTTTATTTAATATATTTAATTATTATATAAATATTATTTCTTTATTTTCCAACAAAATTCCAACCATTATAAAAACTATTCAGCGGTAATAAAAATAATATAACAACAAAACATATTGAAAATTTCAAACTTTTTTCATTTCTCGTTAAAACCAAACCAATCGTACTTCAGCTAGGAAAAAATAACGAATTGTCCAATTTTCGTCATCCCGAAAATAGTACTGGAAGTTATTTCGCTACAAAATAACTGTGCTAAATTAAGTAAAAATAATTGCTTTAAAAAATTCAATACCTACATCGGTAGGGTCCCAATTATTGCAAAGTTCGGGTCTTTTTGTGGTTCTTTTTGTATTCGTATTTTCGCCGAACTCAATTTACAAAATGTTGGAGCTGAGTGCATTTAATCAAAGGGGTTGAGCAATTGGAACTTTTAATGAGTCGGGGACATCAGACCTCCAGTAGAGTGGTATTACTAGGGACAGGGCATGGATACTTAAACTTTTCGTAACAATTTATATTAAAAATTAAACGTTTCTTAAAATTATTTTTGTAAATCGTGCCATAAGAGGCATTAAATTTTAAACAATCAAATTAACCTACTGAAATTGAACCAAAAATTTTTGAATCTATTTTTTTTAAATTCAGGAACAATGTGTGGACGTAGGAAAGGAATGAGAATAGGTTTACTTGGTCTTGAACATACCAATATTGAGCACATGAACGAGTGGAAAAATAACCTTTCTGATTAATAGTATGGAAAATGTCAACCGTGGTCGAAAGATGGATTCAGATTTGGCTGATCTCACAAAATTTAATAAATTTATTTATTTTTCCTTGTTTTACATTTTTTTAGAGAAAATGTGTCCTTACTGGGGTACCCCGTTCTAAGGACACATTGTACAAGTTTTTTTGTTTGAATATACATGATTATATACCTCTATTAAAATATTACAGACGAAAATTATAAATTGAATCTAAAAGAACGTACAATACATTAATATTTTATCTATCTTCTTTCTTCCCATGTCCATAATCCATATTTTTATGTTTCTTTTGAAGTCGGTTATTTTTTTAGTTGTTTTTATTACAAAAAAAATATATTATATCAATATTTATATTGATAAAAAAGTGTTATTTTTTTACAAAAGTGAAATCTCTCAATCTGAAATTATTAATGACGCTAAAAAATTCTTCGGAACATCTTCCTTAGAACATGTATATATTTGATTCCCACTTGATGTCTATTTATATTTTTAATGTGTTTTGTTATAAAATATCCCGAACAAAGAAAGCTTTAACGCTTTTATGGTCATATATTGGTCTATAGTTTATGGTCTATAACCTAGTGATTACTCAGCATTAAGAAACAAAAAAATATATTTAATTATTTCTAAACTCTCAATAATTTTCAGTAAGCCGACGGGTCTCGGAGCAACCGATCCGTTGTCAGGGAAAAAAAGCTGAACAACTTTCTGAACATGTATTATAAAGTGAACATAAATGTAAGCAATTAGAGCGACAGTTGTAGTGAAGGAAGAGATTTTAAAACAGCCTTTGACTTTAAAACGAAGAAAAAACTTGTTCAATTTTTTTTCAACAATTAGCTAGTTGTTTGAGGTCCGGCTGCTGTAGAAAGGCCTATTGTCCATCTCTATGCCTATCAATGCTTTGTGGTTACTAGTAGATTTTTTTGATTGATAGTATATAATAGAATGTGTGTAGATGATTTTAAAAAGTCCGTTCAATTACTCTTGAAATTCTTGCAAGGGAATACTCAAAAAATTGTTTGAAAATAAACCCATAGAAAAAATGTTTCTGATAGCTAGGTGTTATATTTACGTAGTTTTAGTATAAAAATTATTAAATTCATTTTTCTGATTTTCCTGTCTCCTGATTTTTGGTTGAGTTTCGCTAATATTGTCTTCATTTAATTAAATATTAAAATTTGAGGTTTAACTCGTATAAATACAAATATTCATCCTAGACTTGGAGAAAAGTCAATAGATGTCGCATATTAAAAATAAAATGGTTAAAAAATTATCCAGACACTATCTAGATATCATTTAGTTCGGGTTTGAATCTTTCAATCATGTATAAAGATAGCAGCCAATAATATGTGCGTTAAGAAAATGAAAATAGTGATGGTAGTTCTTAGTCGAAGTATGATACAGTTAAAAGTGACCAAATTGGATATAAACACCTTAGCTCAGTGCCAACATACTTTTCTCATTTTTCTGTCTCCAGATTTTGGATTGAGTTTCGCTAATCTTTCTTCATTTAATTAAATAATTAAAAAGTTCAAATCGCTGTACTAGTACTAACTACATAGACGAAAAAAAAATAACAAAGCAAGTGGGGTTTGGTTTTCTTGCTTGACAGTTGAAAACTCCACAACTCATGATTGAAACGGATTTGCGTTGACATCGAACTGAATATACGTTCTGATTATTGAAGAAGAGGATAATGGAGTTCTGTTCTGTTTCGTTTAGATTAGTTAATATTATCCTGATCCACGATAATAAATTAAATTTTACGTTGATGTGTATAAACTTCAATAAATATTCCGAAAAATGAAAATTATTTCATTGTCTTATAAATTTATAACAACAAAAAAATTACATTCGAAAGATTAAGCTGAGAGTATTAACCCACGCATATTTTCATCTTTACGATTTAAATAATGTGTTTTTTTATACTTGTCTAGGTAACATTTATAGCAATGGTTTTTGTATTGCCTGCCTCTCTGAAAAGAGTTTCTTTATCGAGATAGATGTATTTTAAAATATTTGCTTTTAAAAAGTGTAATATGTGGAAAAAGCTTTATAGCTACTCCGCTAGATAGTATTTCTCCGCTTGGCCGATAGGGGCGCCTGTGTTGGCGAGACCGGCTCGCTCCAGGCAGCCAGGAGATCACATCTACCTCTCTTACAGTTAGGTCGGCTAACTTGTAGCCTTATTATTGTAAATACTTAAATAATCTTGCAATTGTAAATATATAATCTTCAATACACCAGCAGAATGTTAATATCGAGAACCGAACCTTTATTGAGAAGACCTCTACAAGTATTGAAGTGTCTCGGAGTATAAAGAATTACCCAACACAAAAATAATAACTTACGTGGTATTTCATAATCACACCTGACTTCTAACCATCTAGTTGCCATATATTTCAAACCTTTCTTTTTATATCCGTACCCATCAGAATATCCTATATTCCATCTGAAAGTCGATAGTGAAACCTGTCAGATTGGTTTCGCGTGTCATCGCTCCGCCGCCCCTGGTCGGGGTGACCACACGGAAAATGGTTCGGGGCTAATTTTCTCAGAATCCTTTTTTCGTGTGAGATTTATGACTCGCATTACTTACGACTCACGGGACCCTGATACCACCCTTGGCTGGCTGACTTTTTGCGGTTGTTCCCGAATAATTATTCTGATGCCGTTTAAACAATTCAGAAGGATACAGTGCTTTAAAATGGCGAAGCTTTGATGGGAATATTGCAATGTATGCATTTTTATGTAGTACAGACTTCGTGGAAACAAATCACAATAATTGTCTTGTTTTTTACGACACAATCATTTTTTATTCAATTGTAAATTAACGTACCTACTCAAGTTATCGCAGTATCATGTATTGAAAATTTCTAAATTAACTTAACGATTTTAAAACTAGAGCAAACTGAACTCATGATTCTTGACAAGTCAATTAAAGTCAAATTTTAGAATGATAAGGTATCATATTATTGCAGGAGGAGTACTTAATTGCCTGTCGGAATTTTTAACTGAATCATAATTAGAATCATAATTCCAATTTTGGAAATGACACATGAATTCAAATCAAAGTTCATTGAACCAAAATTCAACGGTGACAAAAAATCACGCACAGACAACCGAAATTTTTATGCTTAGTGACTAGCACAAACCCGTGAACAATCAAAACAATTTCCATTTTGAAAAAGACAAAATTACATTGATTATTAAGACCGCTCGGTTGACGGTGATATTGCACGACAAAGGAGATTTCTTCATTCTTCCAATGCAGCAGTATTGTAAAAAAAATATCGTTCTATACATTTTGTACTAGCCTACATACGTGTGAAACATGGTTTCACTACTGAATCAGTTCGATGGAACGACTCCCGATCCAATATAATAATGCATGCAGACGTATTTTTGGCTACAGAAGGTACAGCAGCGCATCGACAATGCTTAGAGAACTAGGACTGAATAACTGACACCGGGTCACTGGAACCATGATGCGGATAATGGCCTCTGACAACAAGGTGGTGACCGCAGCCTTCCAGCCTCAATCGCTACTCCTGAGTGAGCTCTGGGCCCGAGCTCACTCTAGGCAACGCCCTACACAATTAATGTATTAATATAATTTATTTTTTTCTCTTTTTTTCTTTAAATATGTTTTATTTATTTCTTCAAACTTCGCAAAATTACTTTGTGGCATCATTAATTATATAATGAATAACAGATCACTTTGTATAAACCACTATATTATAAACAATATCTACATGTTTCGATAACAATGTTATCTTCATCGGAATATGTTAATATAAAGAAAAATAAATGACAAAAAAGTATAGACAAATTAGAATAAACTAGAACATAGAAAAAATATTAGAAAGTAGAGGTGATTAATTGCTTAAAAATCATAAAAATAGTTATAGAAAATTAAATATAAAAATTATTTAATGAAAAATAAAATTGCATTTAGATAATAAAAAACTTTTAAAAACAAATAATTAAAATAATTAGTCTAAATCAAAAAATAAATAATTATAATTATTGTAAGTATTAATAAGAAAATAAATTTAAAAGATGGTTTTTTTTAAAAAATGTTTGGTTATTTATAATATTTAATTTACTATTAATGCTTTTTCTAATTTCTAAAATTTCTAAATTATCCAAATGTATGCCCGTAGTGTTAGTATGTAAAATTTTAAGACCTGTATTAATATCAAAAGAATGACTTGTTTCCAAAATATGGTTGGCTATTTCAGAATAATTATTATTTATTTATTCATTTATTCATTTGTTTGACATAATAGCTTACATTTCAAAAATAAAATCAACAATGTCGGCCTCACTGGGTAGCTCACCTGTGCTGAGGCCTCCATTTTATAAAAAAATATTATTATTTTATTATTTAAACATCTTATATGTTATGTTCCTTAACTCTAATGTTAAAATTTCTAGAAGTTTTTCCAATAAAAAAAAAGTTACAATCATTACAAATTAATTTATAAACCCCAGATTTGTTCAAAAAATCACATTTATCCTTATTATTTAATATATAATGTTTTAATTTGTTATTTGTATAAAAAGCTGGCTGTATATTATTTGGCATGTTTTTAAATATTAAATTTGAAATGGTATTATTTAAAAATAAAAATTTTCTCCAATTATTAACATTTTCGACATCGTGTGGATAAACAAAAGATCTAAAAAACTTTTTCTTATATTTTTTGTTTAACATATTGTCTATTAATTTTGAAGTATAGCCGTTATTAATTGCAATTTGTGTAATAGTATTTAAATCTATTTTAAAATTACTCAAAGATAAGGGAACATTAATTAATCTACTTAGCAAGGTATGAAAAGCTGCAAATTTTTGTGAAAATGGATGATTAGATGTTTCATGTATAATGATTTCTGTATATGTATCTTATAACAACATGTAGATATTGTTTATAATGTAGTGGTTTATACAAAGTGATCTGTTATTCATTATATGTTTTATTTACTTTAAATATGTATAACTATTATGGGATGTGTGGGATCACACTATCATCCTCATATCCTGTAATAAAACATTTTTATTATTTTTACAAACTGTGTATACATCGTAGGTTTATATCTCTGGCCATATAGGTATCGCAGCTCACTCAGTCTTGCTACAAACTTCTTGGGTTTATCATCAGGACTTGTTAGCAGCTTAATAACCAAGAAGCTATGATAGCATTATTCAATGGCATACTGAGAAGCAAACTGGAGTACGCGAGCGATGTTTGGGCACCGTACAACCTGAAGTACATTGACATGTTGGAGCAAATCCAGAAGAAATTCCTCAGGTATGTTTATACGCGGAAGCATGGAACCCATCTAAGGTTATGCATCACATTGACTTACTTGAGGTAACTGATTCTGTGAGTTTATAAACTAGGCGGAAAGCAAATCTTGCTATTCTGTCTTTCAAAATTTGGAACAATTTCATCGATAGCCCATTTCTCTTGGTATGCTACGATTTATATGTACCAAACCACTACAGCCGTAGTCGACATTTATTTAAAGTACCGAACGGCAGAACAAACATCTTGGCAAAGCATAGCATGATGAGGGGAATGGTGCTGTTAAATGAACTTGCATACCATTTGGATATAAGTGACTGTTCTCTATATGCTTTAAAACTATTGTTAAAACATCAACTGCCTAAATGCTGATATGGTGACTAAATTGTATTGTAATTGGAATAATTCTGTTGTACAATAATAAAAAACAAATAAAACAAACTAAAATAAAAATTAAATATTAAAGCTTGTATCGAAATAAATAACGTGCTTATATTTTAACAGATGTTGACCGTGGGAATTCGGTTTAAAACGTTCTCCACATATTAATCTTTATTGTACCTGTAAACAACCCTAATTATTTGTACCCAGAATCACAAAAACCATTTACGTATGTTCAGTCCCAAGTTCATAACGAACTTGGAGAGTACATTGTAATCGCTACGGCATCATGCTTTGCCAGGAACAACCGATTATGCCTTCGCCTCGATGCTGTGCTGACCGTCAATAATGGTATTTTAAGGTAAACCTGGCTAGCAGATAGGGGAACACGACCGCCCGACATCCTTCTACAAGCAACCCTCACAAGTAGGTACTCGCGGGTACACTTAAAGCAGGGATGCTACTAAAACAATGACAAAAATCACCAAAACATCGAAAAACGTATACAAAAATTTTAAAGTTATAACGTTACGTGAATAAACACCAACCACTAACCAAAAAACAGTTCCACGGCTTTTAATCCGGCGACAAAATATTCCCCGACAAAATACCCCCGACAAAATATC
Organism: Limnephilus lunatus; assembly: GCA_917563855.2. NCBI lineage: Eukaryota > Metazoa > Arthropoda > Insecta > Trichoptera > Limnephilidae > Limnephilus > Limnephilus lunatus. The sequence goes on from OU830599.1 coordinate 58,964,999, forward strand.
CTAACCTTACGTAACCTAACCTAACCTAACCTATCCTAACCTAACCTAACCCAACAAAACTTTTCGCCGCGAAATTTAAAATTTTAATCGCAACACTAAGTTCCTCTAACTCTCCTTCCTTTTCGGGGGATGTTTGATCCATAGGATATTTTGTCCTTGTGATATTATGTCGAATGTTATTTTACCCGCATCGGAACAGACTTTGTGTAGTGAGATGGGTAAAAGAAATCTATGTACCTTAATGAAAATAAAATAAACGCCCGGGTTGCCGGTACTGAAACCTTATTTTGTCGGAGGATATTTTGTCACGTGATGGAAACGCGCGGTACCCCTAAAACATTCATGGCTCCATTCTAAGCATTCAAAAATATGAAGAAGATTACTGAAGACGGTTTGAAACGGGGATATGTAAAAACGAATGATAAAAGGAGCGCGCTAATATTAAAAAGTTTTTAATTATCACGCGTAAGTAAATGTTGTGAAAATATTTACAAGAAAATATCAGTAGGTATTTATAAGAAATTCTTTATAAAGTTTATAAGATAGTCGCAGCGAGAGCTCGTACGTACGCCATCGTCGACCGTCCTCTTACTTCTCACACGAAGATATGAAAACGGAAAAAAAAACAGAAGGCATTAGAACGATGACGTCACATACGACCTCTCTCTGGGACTAGTATAAGTACTCGCATTTCGACTGACCAATTGATTAGTCAAACATCTCCTAATACTAAGTTTTGAGATAATGAGGATAGCAATATTCGAATGCTCACCATAAATCAGGTATTATTAAAAAATTAAATAAAAATGCTTCAAAGCAACACCGGGAAGCATAACGATCCGGTATATTGGTATGATATTTGAAATATCCAGAAAATATCAACATTTTGTTTAATTCAATACAAGTTTTTCTGCGTAACAATTAATTTTGTAGTGTTTATGAGAAATCTGAGGTTTGTACCAGGTAGAGGGTACACTTTTACAAATAACTGCATACTCAACTCAAATTTCGATTTTTCGGCTATGTCTGACTAATCAACTGAACGATCGATATCTACGCACGAAATTTTAAAAAAATTACGATTTTTAGAGCCTTTTTGTTTCCACCTTGATCACACGTTCCACATGCACATTGCGTATAGTAGGTATGACGCTATAGAACCTCGAAAAAATATTCGTGATTTTATCAGAATTATCCGATGTTTTCGGAGAAACATCTATCTCTTTGTGTTAGTAAAAGCAGCCCTAAAGCGCTAATGGAACGAGTACTTGCGCCCGCGCTAGGCTCAAGTACTTTAGCCGAGACCCAAACCACCCGCCTAATGCCACAAATTGCAAATTTGATCAAAAGCTTTACATACAAAACGAAACAACGCCGTAATATAAGGTACAAATTAAATTTTAATTCAATTTCTATGGCGAAACTTCTACGTGGTTCTTCTTCGAAAATTTGCGAAATTTATGTTCGGTTTTAGGAATTTTAATTAGGTTTTTACGAATTTGTAGTTCAACCCGCATCATTTGCATTTTTGGAGAATTTTATTCATTTCTTACGAAGTAATTTAATTATAGGTCCCTTTTTTAATATTTTCAAGAAGGTCGCAAAATATAACTGGTATTGCTGCGAAAATGGAATAAAATTTTCATGATTTCTGTTTTAGCGAGGAGACCGTCACAAAATATTTAAATATTTTTAAAAAAACTATTTGCGGTTTGTAGACTGGTATTGTCTCACAAAATTAAGACAAAATGTGGCAAGTAAAAAACACTCTTATGTTTCTAGTAAATTGTTAATTCAAACATTGTAAATTTATGACATAATTAGGACATTCAATGAATTTTATTTTATTGCATTTATTAGGCACATCTTCATAGGTAGGGTTTGCATATATGTTTTAAGACTTAGATTTGTCAACATGGCAATTTAAATTCGAGATAGATATATCCTGATGTTTCTTCTATCTCTCTCTGTAACCATCAAACTCTTTAACTCTTTTCCAGCAGGGATAGGCAGAGAAGATAAATCGCCACACAAATCTACCTTTGCACACACTTCTTGTTTCACTCACATTCAAATATCGTCTCATAAATTGTTCTGTTATACGGACTCTTGGCGTGACCCGCCTCAATATTCGGGCTTCCTCGGGCGTCCCTGACTTCTTCTAGATTTTTTTTCTGTCTTCATATATTTTCCTTACACTCCTTTAATCGTTCATCCGCTCCACGAGTCCAAACCATCTACGCGTTTCTTTCTTAAACTTATTCATTACCTACGCTTATTATGGCAGCTTTCTTTACGGATCTCCACATCTGATGTTTCTTGTAATAATGTTTCTTGTAACGTTTCTTATTACATTTTTCGTTTAAAACTCGTGTTTTTGGTAAAATATGTAAGTGTAGAGTGTAGACGATATAGACATACAAAATAGAGCTTGATTTAGTTTTGGAGTAATCACTGACAATGACACTGTAACGCTGTCTTGGCTAAAGGAGAAGGTAGCGCAACGCGGCATAACACCCCAAAAATAAATAACGAAAATTAGTTCGATAGCTGAAAGTGCTAAATTACATTGATAGATACTTTTATTTTATTTATATTATGTACCTATTCAATATTATTTTTTCTTTCTTGTACAATAATTGTAATTATATTATAATAATTGAAACAATTATTATAACATAATAATATATATCGGGATGTTCTGTATTAGCGCCGTCCGAGTATACATTTAGGCACAATCAAGTTTTAAAAATAATTCACTAAAGTTTGGTAATTAAACATAACTTGATTGACTGCCGTAATGAACCATATTATGAATATGAACCAAATTCATTTTTAGAAAATAAATTTTATTAAATTTATTATGATAAAACTATTCTAACAGACAGAACAATTAGTCATAATAGACCCGATATAGTTTTACATGACAAAATTTAAAAAAATAACTTATATCATTGATGTCGCTATTCCAAATTCTTGTAATATTCAGAAAACTGTTTCTAAAAAAATAAGAAAATATACAGATTTAGGAAATGAGATAAAAATAATTTGGCATTCTCAGACTATAAAAATATTACCATTTGTTATTTCGGCTACTGGCATACTCATTCAAAATTTAGGCGTATTAGATTTGTCAAAAAAATTGTATATAAAAATGCAAAAGTCGGTCATTTTAAATACATGTAGGATTACGAAAGATTTTTTAAATATTTATATTGAGGGATCAGTAGGATTTATCGGACCAGTTAGGATTTCATCAGAGCCGAACCCTCTGATATGAAAATATCTGGAGTCGGTGAAATATTTTCCCATTATATTTCTGGTGGATTGACGTATTTTTCTTGCATTGTTTTGTATTTATTATACTTATATAGTGCACTTACATTGCGTGAATTTACTAGATAATCATTTATGGAAAAGTGTGTGGAAGGGTTTAGTCTTTCATTTGGGAAAGATTTAACCCGGACATAAAATCTGGAGCACCGTATTAAACTTTTAAATCCTGACGAAGATACCATTGGATTTGAAACATGTCGATTATTTTGATTAAATAGTGGTTATTTCACAAAGTTATTTATTTTTATTAAATTAAAATGACGCCAAAAAATTAATTTCGGATTTTTTAAGAAATAAATAAGTTATTTTGTTTATTGTAACGGGAAACCAAATCTGATTAAATAAATTAATTCAAAATTAATAGAATCCTTAGTTTTTACCACTTTTTGGTTTTTAATACTGCTGTGTTTGAAGAAGAAAAAAATAAATAACTAATGTTTACGATTGGTTTTTATTTAATACCAACAGACTTGGCCACACGTTGCTGTGGCTAACGAAACACAACGCCACGCCATTACCCCACCTTTATAACCAACGGCATCTGTTACATCAAATCCACAACCGCCCGTTTGCCAGCCGGGTGCCCGCTGCCCGTTGCCGCTTGGCCAGATATATTATATATTTCAACCAATTTACACAAAACCTTGACAAATTATATACCTAAAAACTTTCCTCATGAATCACTCTATCTATTGGTGAAAACCCGTCTAAATAAATGAAAATCCGTTGCGTAGTTTAAAAAATCTAATTATTATAAGCAATAATTATCAGCCGGAAACACTCATCTATATTGAAAAAATCTTCCCAGAAAAGATACTGGCCGCCAACGGGACTCGAACCCGTGTCCCTCTGATTGCCGGTCAGGAGCTCTACCACTGAGCTATGGCGGCTTATCTAAGACCTCCTGACCGGCAATCAGAGGGACACGCGTTTGAGCCCGTTGGCGGCCAGTATCTTTTCTCGGAAGATTTTTTCAATATAGATGAGTGTTTCAGGCTGATAATTATTGCTTATAATAATTTTTACCCTTTGTGCTATGCATAAAAGTCTTGTTTTAAACGTTAGTTTATAAATTAAAAATAATAATTAAAAAATCTAAGTGCACAGACAGCGTGAGCGACTTCATTTTATACTATGTAAAGATACTCCCGTATTCCTGATTAAGTTTCCAATAATCATTTTTGAAATGAATGTTTAAAACACATAATACAATAAGTAAAATTTTCAAAATTTTAAGCAACCCCCAACCCCGACACAAAAAAGAGCTGATGACCTTGAAACGCCTGAACAGGAATTGTAGCTAAGAACCATTTCGATCACGTCAGCTTACAAACAACAACAAAAACGCATCTTAATCGGTCCATCCGTTTAGAAGCTACGATGTCACAAACAGACAGACAGACAGACACACAAAAAGTCCAAATTATAACACCGCTCCTTGCGTGGGGGTTAAACATTACATTTGATGACCATTATTTTTGTACTAGCTCATTTATTGTTTTTGGTATCGAAATATTATTTTGGTGGTTGATTGCTCAAAGTATCGTTAGCGATCAGAGAATAACTTGGTGCTTATTTAAGTAGTTCCCATAAAATAACATTTTTAATGAAATTGAAGTATTGATTACTCAGAGCACGAGCAGTACAAAATATAGATAAGGGAGAAAGGTTCATGATCGTTTAACAGGCTTTAATATTTTTATATGACGGCTTCATTCACTGGGTAACAAAACGGGCAGGAAATAACGGCTTTAGGGCCCCATCTAGAGTCTATTAAACAAGAATTAGTGTCATCTTAGGCCGAAGTTTCTCGACAAATCTCTAAAGCTATATTTCAAAAGTTGTTCTTTACGGTTATCTAAGCCTTTATTGTATTCCACGAAACGATAATGAAAGTTCTTTGAAATTTCCTCATTTGCCATGAATTTATCTGGCCCCTGTAATTCGTGTAATAAAGCTCCCTTAAACAAGTTTAATTGAGGAGATTTAATTAATTTTATTATTTTAAGAAATGCCTTTAACCTGAAATTAGTTAGATTTTCGTAGGTAAGCTTTATTAATTGAAGAACTTTTAACAATATTTGGGTAGGATCACAATTACCTCCCGTATCTACTTTTCCATTTACATTACCCGCTGGCTTGCGGTCTTATAGGCTGAAGCGACTGCTTCCCAAGGCTAAATTAACTACATAAATGTATTTCAACCATACGACGGCCTACAGTATGAACATTTGACTTTGAGTCTAGAGGAAAAAGGATCGATTCATGTCACAATAAATTAATGCAATGTATTTTTTTCATATAAAGGCTTAATCAACTTTATCGGTTGTTGCTGGTATTGTTTCACATTAGCTCCACACAGGAGGCCCATGAGGAAAATAATTGCCCTCGGGGCCTGTGTCATTCTTGGGAATACCGTATGGAGAGCCTTTTTAGGAAAGAAAAGATAGGAAGTTCTGGGAAGGAAAATGGTATGGGGGTTGGGTTCGAATTTAGAGGTTAGAGTGTCCAATCTCTCCGCTGCAAGAGTCTCTCCAAACCAGCCTTTGTCGATCCGGCCCGCCACGCAGCTGGCGAGTGTATGCATCCGCGGCCAAGACCTGAACACACCTCAAGTCACCCCAAGTTATCAATCGTAGTGAACCGCTTGGCGTGACCTATACCCACTTACCAAATTAGATACAGGCTTAGTCCTAGTGAGATTGATTACTGTGTGAAAAATTATGCTTTTTGTTTGTGAGAAGCAACAAATAAATAAATCAATATTTAAAAAAATCAAAATATGTTTGCTTGAGTCTGCGCATTGCTAAACCATTCATCCGATTGCAATGAAACTTTGGGGATTTGATGTACGCATGCCCGCGATGGTTTCTATATACAATAGTGAGCTCTGGTTGTTAAGCCGTTAAACCAATTGCGATGAAACTTTGGTGAGTTGTTGTGAGCGCGCCTGCAAAAGTTTCTTTATATACTGGTGAGCTCTGGCATTATGAAATTTGTATTAAAAATTGCATTAGATAGCATGCGAGCTGTTTGAAAACTGAAGATACCGGACTGAATGTATGAAATGCAGGAGGGGGGATGGGAATTCGACAGGAGGGGTTCGCGGTACGGGGGAAGCGGGAAAGAGGAGTGGTGAGAGAGAAAGGGAACGCGGGAGAGGAAGAGAAGGCGGAAAGGGAACGGGACGAATGGAAAAGGACATGCAGGGAGAAAATATTTGTTTATTAAATGGCATAGCAACGCATGCCGGGAACTCGCTAGTAAATAAATACATTTTTCTGCCTTTTTTTATTATGTAAGATTATTTCAAATGCTTGAGGTTATCGTACCTTCAATTGTTAAATTTACCATTTCTTAAGCGAAAGCAGAAAAATCCTCAAATATTGTTTCTAAACTAGTACACTAACTAGCACAGTACTTCTTAGCCCAGTATTCCGTCAAGACCAAAGTCAACACAGTCCTTTTTGTGGAAAACATTTCTGCGTACGTCGCTTCCTTTATTTTCTTATGAACTAAAAGCACCTTAAATACCCACTTAATTTATCGGTGATTCTTAACGGGGCGCCAGCGCCCCCCTGTGGGCGTTTTGGGGGGGCGTTTTTAATTTTTTTGCATTTAGGGGCCGCTGCAAAAGTTAAAGTGGGCATTGTGTCAATATAGAAAATAAGCTCATTCCACAAAAAAATAACTGAGGTTTAATACTCAATGTCAATGTAATAATAATGTGCTTTATTTATACTTCTCACCATTTTTATTTGTAATAGGAAAGAGGGGGCGCTGGATAATTTTACTGTGGTAAAGGCGGTTCTTTCAATAGGGTTAAGAAACACTGATTTATATCAACTGATAAGATAAAAAATATAAATATACATACTCGTAACAAGCTTTGAAACCTCGGTTGATAAACTCGCACAAAATTAACCAAGATTGTTAACCAACCAACCACAAACAATATACCCAAAATACACAATATATAATATTATGTTATTATTTTATCGGAGATTGTATTACAGCCTGTGGCAGAAACGTAATATATCGAATCCAAAACAAGTATCAGACCAAACTCTTCGATGTTACGAGTATATAATCATAAAATACATTTATAATATCTGTAAACCCTACAAATGGCCTATTTAGGTCACCGCATTTAGAAAGGTCTGTTTATAACGCAATTTCATTCAAGGAGTGTACGCACTACGCATGAGAAACTGTTGTATTGTATACGTGCAGGAATTTTCATCGATTTTCCAGAGAATTTGGGGTGTGAAGGAAATGAATGAATAGTTCTAATTACGTATAGCCCTTCACATTACCTTGTTATAAAAAAAGAATAATCTATCGCGAACCGAATCCAATGAGTTGGTTATTTTAATGAAATATTTTTTTTAGATTTGTAGAATGGTACTTTGTTTGTATAATTTTGTAAATAAAGGGCCATTAAATTCTCGTGAAATTTACATATACTATAAATGCACAGTGAAAAAACCTAATCTAATCTAACGACAACACCAACATCCACGTGTATTGCAAAAAACGAGTTACTATTGACAAGCGTAACCTCGGCAAGTAATAAGTAACTCTACAAGGCATTTTTTTTATTATTTATTGAGTTAGTTTATACTACATGAATATAAACGAATAAGCACAATGTAACATTTTTCATTTGATAAATTTAAATATTTTTTTCAGTAAGCATAACATTTCTTTCTAAATACATTCATTCATTCTTTATACTTTCAGGCATTTCATCATACATCTTTAGTCCTCTATACATTAGGCAGTTCTGTGGTTTTGATTTCTTCATTAGTGGCGATCGAACTCTGTTTATATTTCTTGTTTCGTAATTATGTACGTCTCTATTAAAAACAATTTAATCCTTAAAGTATTTTGGCATTTGGTTTTTCATAATTTTATACACAAAAATGAGCACATTAAATATAAGTCTTTTTTATTGGAATCCAATTTAGCTCCTCTCTCATTTGATTAATCCTTACGTATTTGCCTTTTCCCAGTATACATCTCATCTCTGTTCTGTATAACTTTTAGTTTGTTTAAATTTCCTTCATTGGCCAAATAAACATCGTAGAGCAGTAATCCAAGTGTGGGGCAACAATAGTTTTATAATGAAGACAATATTTTAGGAAAACTCAATCAAAATCTGAAGACAGAAAAATCAGAAATAGATATTGGTTCCACTGGGACTCGAACCCAGATACCTTAGCATTCATGGCCAATTTCTCTACCGATTAAGCTATGAAACCCATTTCCAATTCGATCACTTTTAACTGTATCATACTTCGACTAAGAACTAGCAGGACTATCTTCATTTTTTGGTAGTTCTTAGTCGAAGTATGATACAGTTGAAAGTGATCGAATTGAAAATGGGTTCCATAGCTCAATCGGTAGAGCAGTTGGCCATGAATGCTAAGGTATCTGGGTTCAAGTCCTAGTGGAACCAATATCTTTTTCTGATTTTTTCTGTCTTCAGATTTTGATTGAGTTTCGCTAATATTGTCTTCATTTAATTAAATATTATAATTTGAGTTTTTACTCATAAAGTTTAAAATAAAATAAAATTGTTTTATAAATGAGCTCCGTTGTGTTTCTATTTAATTTTTGTCTTAGTCTTCTAAGAAAATTTTATAAGTAATATTACCTTAATTTTATCATTAATTTTATGAAAATCTGAACCAAATTTATTTCCTAAATATCATAATTAATTATTACGTAAATAAATGACAACTGGGCTCTCGCAATTGGTTTTTTATCAAACTTAATAATTTTTAGAGACACTATTTCCAAAAATTTTTCAAAGTACTATTTTTATCACAGTTCCATTGAAGGGATGTACGCAATGTGCTTGGTTTTGTCTTTCGTATACAGGCAAAACTATTTATCGATTTTTCCAGCGTAGGTGTAAGGGAGAGAGGTTGAATGAGAGATTTATTTTCACTCCATCAAGTCACCTTTAAAAGGATATCCCTCCACTTCTGTTTTCTCGTTACCTTTGGGAAATCCCTGCAGCGGCACTATTTCAAATTTGATTACAATCCTTTCCAAATGGAATGAAATTGTGAAATCACAAGTGTGCAAAAAAGTAAATTATATCTGACCCTGGACTGCCCTTAAGAGGGTCGGAAAGCCCTGAAATGTGCGAAAGATTGGTTTTATTAAGGCCCTAGTCAGCAATGGGCCGATTCCGGAAACACGCTTCCCCACCCCATCCCTTAGCTCTTAGCCCTTGACCCCACGCATAGCAATATACCCCTTGGACATCTGATTAGTTCTGTTTTGTTGCAAATACGCACCTAAAAAATAGGATTTCTGCAATCTGCTTCGTGTTGAAGTTGTGTAGTTTGCAGTTTCTCTATTCAGCCGGCGCCAAATATGCGCCTTAAAAATGGGGTTTTCACAATCTGCGTAGCTTTGAAGTTGGGTAGTTTGACTAATCAATATTCGATAGGCATCAAATATGCGCTTAAAATGAGTTTTTCCGCAATCTGCGTAGCTTTAAAGTTTGGTAGTTTCCGTAATCAATATTCGGTAGGCGTCAAATATGCGCCTTAAAATGAGGTTTCCGCAATCTGCGTAGCTTTTAAGTTGGGTAGTTTACGTAATCAATATTCGGCAGGCATCAAATATGCATCTTAAAATGGGGGTTTCGCTTTTAAAACAGCTCTTTTGCAAGGTTTTAAAGAAATAAAAATATCTTTTATTAATATTTAATTATTTTTTTCGGATAGAACGTCAACGTAAGTAGCATTGTTTGTTCAACTTTTTTTAGATGCTTTTATGGTCATAAAAAACAACTTAGAAAACGCGCAAACACCATAAAATATCGAACCCACGTCCCAATGTTTCGTTATCAAATATGCATTTTATTTTATCATCTTTAATAGAAAAAAATTGTTGACGACCAATATATCGTTTTGTTTAGTGTCGTGCTGCACAAAAACTGCTGTCAAGCAAAAAATCTAATCTCCTCGCGAAACAGAATAATAGTTGCCCCTTTGTTATAATATAATGCTAGGGTGGCCTCTGCTCTCAGTTTGTTCGTCGCCGGCCCTAACGCGTATTTCCGATCGGAAATAAAACTTCCCGTCTAGAGATACAACAAGGCAACGTTCCGGGAATATTTCACGATTCTTTCACGTTTTTTAGTCGTGTGATATATTCTGATGATCTATTTTACGAATCTGCAAAGTTTAATGTTTTGACAGATCTGAAGAATGGAAAAAAGGAGGTGTGTGACAATCTATAAGTCTTCAAAACAAATCAGTTTTAAGAATAGTATCTACTCGAATCTTCTACATTAGCTAAATAACTATAAAACACAGGAATTGTGAGTTCTGGCATCATGAAATTTTGCTTGAATGTTTCTAACTGAAGAAGGCCATCATTAATATTATCAGTTTGCAACTGTTTGTCTATCGCGAGCTGTGTTTTGATTTTTTTCATTATGTGTTTATAAAAATAATCCACTTACCTACAAGTTAGTTCTAAAATTATTTTTTTGTTAACTAGAGTAAGATATAAAATATGTATGGCTTTTAGGTACCTACCTACTAATTAAGCTATAGTTATGTCAATATTCTCCTTGAAATAAACTGTGAATTAATTAACCGAAATGAAAAAGATATTTTTGAAGTGTGTGGAAAACAATTCGTTTTTTTACTCTATGCTACTATCACAGTATAGTTTACCCCAGTCCTTTTATTTGTACCTAGTAGATAAAAAAAATCGGCATATTATTGTTCAACTTTTGTATTGAATTAATGCATAATCTAATATTTTTTTTAATTTGGGAGGCGGTTATGGGTACCGCCGCCCCGAGAACCATTTATTGGATAACCAACACCTCTGTCATAGGTCTGCCATGGTTCGCTACATTTGGTGACCTAGCAGGGTGCCCGGGTTCAAGGGGTGAAGTTTGTCCGGGTCCTGTTGGCGGATGCTTCTACCCACCAGCTGCATGGCAGGCCGGATCGGGAGAGAATGGTTGAAATAGTCCCTTTGACGTCTCCAGCCGTACTCTCTTGGAACATCGCCTTGCACCGCAGTGGGAAAGATGGATTCATACGTCTGTCAGTCATGTGACACACTGACTGCCAGATTTCTACCCACTCCTCATACCCTTTTCCTTCCCAGAACTTCCTCTCCTTCCTTTCCTAAATATACTCTCCACACATCACCCCCAAAGATGAGGGGAGGCCCTGAGGAGAATTATTTTTCTCGGAGCCTCCTGTGTGGAGCTAATGTAAAAAAAATCTTCCGGCACAGTTTTTTTTTTCAACGATACGTCAAAATTTCCATTGTTTTATATTATTCTTTCCTGAAGCCTGTTACGATACGCCCCTGTAGCAAATAGATTCAGATTCCAGAACGCGAGACAAGCCACACAACAACTCCCCTCTTCCCCCCTGTTTCCTGCTTCCCGCTTCCCTCCCCCTTGCCCGGCACTGGCCCATTCCACCGCCACTCAGACAGACGAGATTTGAGCGCCTTTGCGAACAGACGTACGCGGCCTGTGGCTGAGCGGACCAAATTCAATGTAGCCCGCGATGTATTATTGAAATAACCACGGGTTAGAGCCGGCTTCGCCGCGCTGTAATAAGTTCGGTCTGTTCAGACTAAGAAAGTGCCCTGGTTGAACTTCCACATGAGGCGAGGATCCTGCTAATCCACATGTAAGCTGTATCTTTGATTTCCTCTTTTAAATGTGTCCGTAATCAGTGAAATGCAGGGCCCCGCGAAAATCACCACTCGGAGAGTTTCGTTTGAGAGAGAGATAATGAGAGTTAAACACTTTAGCTAGGTTTGTGTAATTTGCATTTCTTGTATTGAATTGTACTGTAGAAACCTATGTACTGTGTTTGAGTTTACAATACATGTCTTAAAGATTTAACTTTGTTATTATTCTGCTACGGCAGGAGGATTATTGACCAGAGTGTATCCCGTTGGACGCCGGAAGGTAGAGATAAATTCCATAGCTTTGAGCGACTCACCCCTTGAATAGAGAGTACCATTGTTCCCGCTGAGAGCTAGCCTGGGACATGTTGGGGCCCCTTTGGTCCCAGAGCTGGTGTTGGTTTGGTAGCCAACATCGGGAACCCTAACAACTGGCGCTATAACGTGAGGCTTGGAATTTTTTTTCTATCCCGGTCGCTTTGCGGGACATTACTTGTCGAAACCCTCCCCGCATAGCAACTGTTTTGTAAACATTAATTATGCCTTGATATTCTACACCCAGCGTACAGTGAATCCTGTGAATAAACCACAGAAACCAATATGTAAATTAGATCCATAACACAGATCTGATTGAAATTATGAATTACGCCGCAATTGAAAACACGGCCATTTTGAAGCAACTAAAAAGACGCCAACATTAAATCGCGAATCTGACTGCGCACGCGTCACAAAACAACGGGCGGGCAGCAACGGTCATTCGCGCCAATCTCAACGGCCCGATGTTTCACGCGATAAATAGCCACCTATTCTCTGGATTGCGCGCGCAAGTGCTTTGCCCCGCGCCAAAATCCCAACGGAAAAAACCCGTCGGAACGAAATAAGTAACTGTTGCTAGGCAGCGTTTATATTCAAACCGCCTTTTTTATGACTGAACCGGATAGCAACGGAAATTATTATTATAAATCTGATTCTGGAACCCCAGTTATTTTGCGAATTCCTTAATCAAAAATTTCAGACCTACGTATTTTTGTTGTTTCTGCACAATATACCAATTGGCCCACTTGTGTCTGTCAAATTAGTACAACTTAATATTTCTCCAAATGGACAAAATAATGACTTTCTTTCCCCATTCTACATTATAGGTACTGCTTTTTTCAGCATAAGTGAAAGTGAATTGTGTTTTTTTCCCTTACATAAGTGAAAAGTGGAATAATAATAAAGCCAATGATTGGTTCCATGAATAAATAAAATAATTTTAATGTGGTTGACTTAATGAATCCCATATTCAGTTATTTTCATCCGGAAGTTCGTCCTTTATTTGCCAGAAAAGTGCCTTTTGTGAACTTTAGTGCCTTTCTCAGTGCAAAAGTGATTTGTGAAAAATAAAAAACCTTTTTTCTAAAGGTCAGTCCTGGAAAAAATTTTTCAAAAATAAATAAATACTTGTGAATTTCACAGTTTTCTCAAAAGTGGTCAGTGAAACACAAAAACCTTTACTACTAAGGTCTTTCCACGCAATATTTTTCTCGTCTTCCTTCCTTTGACAAAATTCTGGTGTCATGTATACCAAATTGTAATATGGAATCTCTGTAACCATATTTTGGAAGTGCCAACAAGTGATTACCAAGTGAAAAGTGCCTCACAAAAATTAATTTTGCGCTTACTAAAGGAAACCCCTGGCCATTTTTTTTCTCACCACCCAGGAAACTCACAATGGAGGACAATCAAGCTATTACACCATCCAACTTGGGTACCATTCCCAACGTGCATAGTTTATCCAAAGCCCACTTACAAGCTGCTTTAAGGGATAGAGGACTCTCGCCATCAAGCAAATCTAAATCTACATTAAAGGCATATGCACTTTTATTCAACAAAAAGTACATTAGGAGAATAAACCTCGCTCCCTCCAACGAAAATAATTCACGTTCGGCTACGCAAGTTTTGGATAATCTTGACAAAGGACCTATGCCGCATGTAATGATAAAACAGGACGTCGCACCCATCTTGACACAAGATAAAACTTACGATTTATCCTCTTGGAAAGTCAAATATAATGGCGCCTCCGATGTGCTGGATTTCATTGACCGTATTGAAGAAACGGCTACAATCAAAAATATCCCATTCGAGATTCTACGGAGAAACTTTATAGAACTCATCTGCCCAGAATTAATACCGTGGCACCGCATCCAAAAGACTAAATGCAAAGATTGGAGTAAACTCAGATCTGCCCTAATCTCTAGCTTTGGAAAAAAGGAGGCCCAGCACCGGATCAAATTATCTTTACTATCTATTAAACAGCTAGTAGATGAACCTGTGGCAACATTCATAGAAAGGGCTGAGTCCATCAACATCAAGCTTTCACATCCTGTTCCGGAAGCTGAACTATTACCAGTCATAACTGATGGCCTTTTAAGCAAATACGAGAACATCATCACCTCACAGAAAATTGCATCCCTGGCCCAGCTAAACGAAGTCTGTCTCCTCCTGGAATCGTACCAGGATAGGAAGAACATAAAGAATGTGTCAAATAATGCGGTTGTGCCAAGCCGTTCGTCTGGTTTAAAACCAGAATTCGACAACAAAAAAGTGTGCTCCTTTTGCAAAAAAGTAGGCCACCTGGCCGCTACTTGTTTCAAGCAAGCAAGACTTCTGGAATCCAAGGAACCCCGAACCTCCAAGAGACACCACTCTAGGGACCGCTCTCCTCCACGCGACGAACTGCGCAACATTTTCAAGAAATCAAGGCACAATGCAGAAAGGTTACAAAACCCAAGCGATGTCAGACCTCAGGTGGATTTCTCCAAGCCCCCACCAAATTTCTACATGAAGAGGCCAAAAAACTAAATAATAACCTCTCAGGCACCCATTCTGAACCAAGGTCTAAAGAATGGACTGATTGGTTATCACACATTAAGTATTTTAACCAGGCCTTAAATGTTTCGTCGGTTTGTTGCAAACAAGCTAAAGATGGGAGACCCTATGCCCTTTTCTCTGTTAACAATGTGCCCTTTTCCGGATTACTTGATAGCGGTGCATCTGTCAGCTGTCTTGGCAACAATGCTCACCTGCCTTTTGTTAACAGTGATTTTAGAATTTCGCCACAATCGACACACCTGACGACTGCGGATAATTTTTCCCAGCCGGTCATCGGTACCCTTGCCCTGCCAATTAATTGTAACAATAAAATAGTTACAATCAATTTTCTAATAGTGCCCTCTATATCCCAGAATTTCATCCTTGGCGTTGACTTCTGGAAGGCATTCAACGTTGCTCCCCAAGTATTTAATACTCTTGGCGAAACCTCCACTGCTGCTCAAATTAGTGAGATCCGCACAATAATACCTCACGAAAATTTAAGCACGGACCAAGCTCTCCAACTAAAGGAAATGGTCAATAAATTCGAATCAATATCTTTCGAAAAATGTGGATTGGGTTTGACAAATTTGGTAGAACACCACATTAAAACCAATGGCCCACCCATAAAGCAACGTTATTACAATTTAGCCCCCCAAAAGCTTAAACTTTTAGAAAAAGAACTTGATGAAATGTTAAAAATGGGTGTGGTGGTTCCCAGCAGAAGTGCATGGACCAACCCAACTATTTTGGTTTCAAAAAAAGACGGCTCTGCACGTTTCTGTCTCGACAGTAGACGTTTAAACTCTTGCACGGAAGCTGACGCGTACCCCTTACCTTACGTTCACGCAACCTTAGACAAACTGCGCAACGCCAAGTTCATCTCCTCTGTTGACCTAAGCAAAGCTTTTTGGCAAATACCTTTGGACGCAGAATCGTGTGAAAAAACTGCTTTCGTTGTACCTGGTAGGGGAATGTTCCATTTTAAAAGATTACCCTTTGGTCTAAAGAACAGCCCCGCCGAATTACAAAGACTGATGGACAAACTCTTCGGTCCTGAAGTCGATAACAGCCTGTTTTGTTACCTTGACGACTTCATCATCGTCAGCAACACCTTTGAAAAACACCTATTAATGCTGGAAAAGGTTTTTCAACAACTCAAGTTCGCTGGTTTAACCATCAACTTGAAGAAGTCTGAATTCTGTAAGTCCCGTCTACGATATTTGGGATTCATTGTCGACGAAAAAGGTCTAAGAACAGACCCCGCTAAGGTGGAAGCCATGGCAAATTTTTCCCGACCCAAAAACGCGAAGGAAGTCAAAGGTTTCCTTGGACTTGCAGGTTACTACAGGAGATTCATCAAAGACTTTTCCACAATTGCAGCCCCCTTAAATAAAATTACCGGCACCCGTAAAGGTGTCAGCAATTTCCGATGGTCTGCTGAAACTGAAGAAGCGTTTACAACTTTAAAAAATGCCCTTCAAAAAGCCCCCGTTCTGAATTGCCCGGATTTTGCACTCTCTTTTACCCTCCACACGGATGCCTCCAACGTAGGAATCGGTGGAGTCCTAACTCAAGAGTTCCCAGATGGCGAACACCCTGTAGCGTATTTTTCCCGTACATTAAATAAACACGAGAAAAACTACGGAATTACCGAAAAGGAGTTATTGGCTGTATTGGATTCTGTTCACCATTTCCGCGGTTACATAGACGGTAGCAAATTTACTGTAGTCACAGACCATAGTAGTTTGAAATGGTTGATCTCTTTAAGTAATCCCTCCGGTAGACTCGCTCGTTGGGCCTCCCGTTTGTCTCAATTCAATTTTGATGTTGTTCACCGTAAAGGCGCGGACAATATTGTTCCCGACGCTCTTTCAAGAATTGAACTGGCTTCATTAAATGTTGACACAATTGCCCCCCCTCCATCTACAAAAGATGAATGGTACTTGAAAATCTTCGAAGGTTGTAAAAATAATCAACAAAAGTTTCCTAATTTTATCATAAAAGAAGGACAACTATACCGTAATTGCAAGGTACCACTATCCATCCTCGAAGATTACTCTTGGAAACTTGTCGTTCCCCTCGAAGGAAGAGAACAAATAATAATTGACAATCATAGTGCTCCCGACTCTATACACCCAGGAACTTTCAAGACGTACCTACCATCACCCTCGTACTTTGTAACATGAAGTAACATTAAATTGCTTACCTCCTTGTTATTCTATCGTACGCTCTTGGGCTACGGAGTTAGTTAATCTAACAAATCTTCATATTATGTGTTAAAATCAAGCATCGTTAACGTTTATTGTGTTGTATTTAAACGTAACCCACCATTATAGGAGAGATCCTTAGAACATCCACCATTATAGGAGAGATCCTTAGAACATCCACCATTATAGGAGGGATCCTTAAAATACCTGCCACGATACGAGAAGTTCGTCATAATCACTTTTGCTCATAGCTAAATGTTATTGAGTTGGTCGTGTGACACATTTGCCATGAGTACCACCCTTTCTGTACAATGTATTTTGGTCGTGTGTCATTAATTTGTCATGAGTACCGCTTTTGTATTTTGGTCGTGTGTCATTCATTTGTCATGAGTACCGCTTTTGTATTTTGGTCGTGTGTCATTCATTTGTCATGAGTACCGCTTTTGTATTTTGGTCGTGTGTCATTCATTTGTCATGAGTACCGCTTTTGTATTTTGGTCGTGTGTCATTAATTTGTCATGAGTACCGCCTGTATGTATAATTGTGTACAACCCTTGTACACGAGACGTGGAGACGTAATAACAATACTTACCGTGATTCGTGCGAACGACATAATATCGGCCTTGCCATCTTCTTTAAGAGGCATTGTATAAACTCTTGACTTCTGTCTATAATTGAGTTTTATCTTGTATGTACTTACATGTTTTGTACACTATACGTGGAGACGTTAAAACACTTACCATGAGTCGTGCGAACGAAATAATATCAAACCTTTTGTGTGCGATCTACGAAATGTAGTCCACAACCCTTTGTTGTCATTCAACGCCAATGCCCGTGGACCTCCTGTTTTTTTTACTTCTTTGCAAAAAGGAAAGAAGCCCAGGAATATCTACTATCCCAAAAGGACTAGTTTGTAGCTTCACTGCTAACTATGGGGCATAGTGCTGTGGGAGTTAATCGATTGAGCACAAAACCACCCAACTCGTTGTCTGGGGAACGGATAAGAAAACCCCCAGGTTTGTGAAATTGGAGCAAGGGTCTGTCTTTTCTCACAATCATGCAGAAGTTTTTAAAATGACTCCTAATCTTTTGCCCAATACACGCAAAAGATTAGTCTCTTTGATAATGTGTATTCAAATTTCTCCTCATCCTTTTGACAAATGTAAAGAGTCAGGAAATCTGCTGGTTGATCATGTTTCATTCTCACATGGAGTTTGAAGTGGAAATTAGTCCAGTCTCTAGCAAGTTTCGTCACTCAACTCCTTTCCTTTTCCTTTCCTTTCTCCTCACCATCATGTTCTCAGGTATATGTTATGAAGAGGAAAATCTGTTGTTGACCATAATTCGCCCTCACTGGGAGTGCGAATCGGTAAATTGACCAATTATCAGCAGGCTTTCTCCCTCACTCTCTGCATATGTCTCACCTTTTGTTCTCTTTTCTCAATTTTACGAAACACATTCATGAATGTTGTATATGTACGATATGCACTTGGCGTACCGTCTGTCTCCTTTTGACAACCTTTATTCATGAATTGGTTTCTCTGCTTTTACCGTGACTCATTCACGACTTCTTTGTCTTGTTTTTTTGAAATTCTACAAAAAATGTTACCACCTTTATGTTAACATAGGCCATAGAGGGCCGGTTGTTTTTTAACCAAGACATATTGTCACTCGGCAAACGCCAAGTCATCCTGGTAAAGGAAAATGTTCATGTAATCACAATTTAGTTAGAAAACTCTCTCTTCGTCACTCTCTGGGTCGGTGGTTAAAATTTCGTTTATTTCATTATCTGGACACATTTTGTTTCTCTCCAAACCTTTTCTTCATTGGTCCCTAGGCAGGTAAACTTCAAGAATTTTGCTCTAATAATAATTTCTCCCGGATTAAAAAGAAGCCCAGGCGGATGTCATCACCAACAGCCAAGCTGAGCTTCACTTCCTGACAGCACGCGCTGTGGTTACTAGGTCCCTCCTGCTGCCATCTTTCTACGCATTTGTTCCTGAAAGCACAGACCATACCGCTCATATGTATGTTGTTTTGTCGTGCCACAGCAAGCTGAGTTGTCCCACTATACATTATGACACTCTGAACCACCTTTTGGGCACGCCAGCTCCTAGGTTTGTTCTTACTCTTGCTATCAATGCCAACCATGTCGTCTCTTGCGCTGTCATGCAGTGACGCATATATCGTCATGTGTAAACCATCATTACCTTGACCTCCAGTATTCGCTGAATGCGTACCAATACAAGTTATGTTGAGCTACATTATGCTTCAATAACCATTATATACGATCCGTGTTTACCTTAATAACACTTAGGATTCGTACTGGCATGTCTGCAGACACTGGATTCTCTTCTTCAATGACCTCTGTAACCATAGTCGCGGCACAGCAACCACAGTCTCCACTTCGTGAACTTCGACGTCTCCGACGAAACCAAGTGTTTTCTAAGGCCCAAGTGTACTTCTGAGTGTTATCTCAAAGGGGTCTGATTACAGTGATAATGAATCCTTAGAATCTGTGAAACCACGTCCTCCTCTTCGAAATTCTCCGAAACCAAACAAATCCACGCTTCGCAAACTTAGCTCCCAGACCAATGAAACCTTAGAATCACACAGGCATTTTTGTTTTTGCTTTTTGTTCTTCTATTGTACAAATATGAATTGTTATTTTTCAATTGCATAACCATGTATTGTTATTTTTCAATTGCATAACCATGTATTGTCATCTTTCAATTGCATAACCTTGTATGTTGTTTTACACCATGTACTTTTACCAAAACTGTTCTTTTCCAAACATTGTATGTACCCCTCACCCATTCCCTACAAACATTGTGACCTAAACTATAACATAAATTGCATGTTCTAGCTAGGCATCTCTCAAGCAACGAATCTCTCAAAAACCCCGATGGAAGCTTAAGAGGATTTTTTTTCCTACAGCTCCATTGCCACGTCGCTTTTTTTCCAAGCGCGGGGGGAAGTGTTACGATACGCCCCTGTAGCAAATAGATTCAGATTCCAGAACGCGAGACAAGCCACACAACAACTCCCCTCTTCCCCCCTGTTTCCTGCTTCCCGCTTCCCTCCCCCTTGCCCGGCACTGGCCCATTCCACCGCCACTCAGACAGACGAGATTTGAGCGCCTTTGTGAACAGACGTACGCGGCCTGTGGCCGAGCGGACCAAATTCAATGTAGCCCGCGATGTATTATTGAAATAACCACGGGTTAGAGCCGGCTTCGCCGCGCTGTAATAAGTTCGGTCTGTTCAGACTAAGAAAGTGCCCTGGTTGAACTTCCACATGAGGCGAGGATCCTGCTAATCCACATGTAAGCTGTATCTTTGATTTCCTCTTTTAAATGTGTCCGTAATCAGTGAAATGCAGGGCCCCGCGAAAATCACCACTCGGAGAGTTTCGTTTGAGAGAGAGATAATGAGAGTTAAACACTTTAGCTAGGTTTGTGTAATTTGCATTTCTTGTATTGAATTGTACTGTAGAAACCTATGTACTGTGTTTGAGTTTACAATACATGTCCTAAAGATTTAACTTTGTTATTATTCTGCTACGGCAGGAGGATTATTGACCAGAGTGTATCCCGTTGGACGCCTGAAGGTATAGAGAAATTCCATAGCTTTGAGCGACTTACCCCTTGAATAGAGAGTACCATTGTTCCCGCTGAGAGCTAGCCTGGGACATGTTGGGGCCCCTTTGGTCCCAGAGCTGGTGTTGGTTTGGTAGCCAACATCGGGGACCCTAACAAGCCTTAAGTTGATCATTCCCGAATGCTAATAGAATCATTGCAGTTTATTGCAGCACGGGTGAGACACCCAATGAGGCCAACATTATTAAATTATGTTATAAAACGTAAACTATTGTTTCAAATAAAAATAAAAAATTGAAAAAGTACGAAAGTGATAAAACCGTATAACAAGGTTATACGGTTATAAATCGTTTTATAAATCACAAACACGAGTATTTATAACTAGCTTTAACCCGCGGCTTCGCTCGCATGGTATTAGTGGGAAAATACTGGCATTATTATTGGCATAATTGTTATTATTCTTGCTTTTTTGTCTAATAAAAAATAATTATTGTTTAAAAGAAAATTTCAAAATTTGAGAATGACATTTCGCAAATAAAAATTCTATTTTAGAAAATATTTAAATTATAGAAATTTATTTTAAGTACCTACTCCCCTAATTTGTTGTGATGATTTCGCCTCAAGTAGGAATTAGTATTTTATTCATATTTGAATCCAGAGAAAAACCTAAAGAAATAACAAAATTACAGCCCACGTCAAATAATTACATAGCAACACTATGCTTTTCGTCCGGACAATAAACATTTTTAGAGATAGGTAGATATTAACCATGACGCCAACAAAGCACTATTTTTAGGGTGAATTGCCTAGTTTAAAAAAAAATACATTTTTTCCAAGGTAAAAATTTGTTTGACGTTTACAATAACTCGATTTTGTTAGGGACAGAAAACGTATGAAAAATAATTGCATAACGTTACAGCTTATTCATAACGTCAGAGCTTACCAATATATATAGCCTACGTTATTCGCAAATAATGTAGCTTTCGATTAGTGAAAGAATTTTTAAATTCTATTAGGTGTTTATTGCGTGAAAGAATAACACTCATCCATACAAACTTTCGCCTTTATAATATCTATAAGATAAAGATTTAAAAAAACCTTTGTCCACTTTGGCATTACTAAAAATTTACACGGGAAATGTACTCGCCCTTATAAGATCAATGTTTCCAATGATAACAGGTGCGTTTTTTTTACATTAGCCCCACACAGGAGGCCCTGAGGAAAATAATTCATTAAGCCAATTAACCATCAGACCATTTCTCCGGAGGATTTAACCCAGTCTTGGCTCCGCTCCTTTCGTAATTCACATTCATGCATCCATTCATACACACTCTGTTGTTCTGATTCTTGACATTACCGACTCATGTATTTAATTCCTTGGCCATCATGAGAAATCATCTTTGAGCATCACCGAATTCTTCCACCTTCACCTTTGCCTCATACAATCTCGTGGCCCTCCTTTTTCTGTTTATCTGCTCTACATGTCCAAACCATCTCAGCGTCAACTTGATCTTATTTATTATTATGCTTAGGTCATCCTTGTTATTTTTTCCCGATCTCCACATTTTTGACGCTTATCCGTCCGGAATATTATTTCTACGGTAATGATCAATTATTCAAATCTTAACTCCTCAGGGTGGTTTGTTCGGTTTTCGTTACGACTCATAAAAATCGTTGTTTCCATTTCTATCATGGTTATATGATCTAAAGGATTTTGGAAACACAAAACACCACGCTTTATATTGAAGTCTAAAAGTTAACCGCAAAAAATTAAAATTACCTTTATGAATCTAAAGCTTCCGACCGCAATTTGATAAATGTTATGAAATTTTGTATTAATTATTTTTGTATGAAACGATAAGAATGTGAGTAGAGGATAACATTTATCGAATATTTATTTGCCTAACAAAATATGTGTGCGTTTTTATTTTTTTTCGTTATCATTAATTTTTGTCAGAAATAACGAAAGGTGAGCCGTTTTTAAAACTCTTTTTGTTTTCGTTCAAAATTTTTATATTTAAAACATTTAAATTATAAATTTGAAAGTGTATTTCATCGCCTTTCTAAAACAGGTTTCAGCTTTCGGGTGCATTCAGAAATATCCCATTTATTTGGATTTTATTACAAACTAGCAGACCCGGCCACACGTTGCTGTGGCTAATGAAACCTTTATAACCACGCCATCTTTTAAGTCAAATCCACACCACGCTTGGCCAGATATATTATGTATTTCAACCAATTTACACAAAACCTTGACTAATTATATACCTAAAAACCTTTCTCGTGAATTTGGTGAAAACCGCATGAAAATCAGTTGCGTAGTTTAAAAGATCTAAGTACATATACAGCGTGAGCGTCTTTATTTTATACTTATTAAAGATAAAGATATGATCTTCCGACAAAATAGGCCCGAGGCCTGAGGGATTGAAAGTAGTATCCCTACACAAGATTGTTGTGGCTAGTATGCAGAGCCGTTAAAGAAAATATTTTCACATCAACTGTAATGTCTTATAAGATATTTGAGCGGTTCACAGAAGGCAGTTATTCCATCCTTCGAGACGGAAATGATTCACCCTGATTATTTCAGAGATTAATCTTCACACTTCAGTAAAACGCCAACAGATGGCCGATCTCCTCCCATAAGACTTGGAAAAATAACCCCTAAAACTGGCCGTTAAATTCTCTATCAAATTATTTAGGCAAATAAATGGTTGCGTTATTTTTTTTCTTCAAACGGAAATTATCAATTTATTTAATAACTCTATTTGCCGCACGCGCTGAGTATTCGTGTTACTTTTTTAAATTGGGCGATTTAAAAAAAGCATTGGTACAACTCAAGAACGCTTGGTTTGAAAACACGTGTAGGTTCTACATATTATGGTACGTTAGTCACGAATCATGACCATTACAATATTAAGCTGCGTGTAAACAGGGGAAAAAACCTCCTGTTTTTATACACAGCATTAGAAGTGAAAGCAAACAATTCTTTTATTATTGATAATTTCCCATTAATGTTTATTTAGTTTTTCAACCATTTTTTTACGATCACAATCTCACAGGGTTTTTTAATTCGAACAATAACTGATTTAAATGTATCACACAACTTTTTTTTAATTTCTTTAATTACATATTTCTTTTTTATTACATAATTTGAGAATTTTTCGACCATCATGCTAGGCACATGCCCGTGTTGCGGTAATCATTTATATACATGGATTTTCCAAAAACCCATACCTCAAAATGGAGGTGCGTTGCATGCTTATTTTTTTTAACATTATATCCACATATTAGGCCCTGAGGAAAATAATTCCCCTCAGTGCCTATGTTATCATTAAGGATGCTGTGAAAAGGAAGGAAGTTCTGTAAAGGAAAAAGGTGGGTAAGAATCTGGGGGTCAGTGTGTACAGGAGTGACGGACGTATGAATCCATCCCTCCCACTGCGGTGCAAGGCGATAATCCGAGAAAGTACGGCTGGAGAAGTCAAAGGGACTCCTTCAACCATTATTTTCCGATCCGGCATACCATGCAGCTGGTGGGCAGCCGCCTCCGCCGCTTAGACCCGGACAAACCTCACCCCATGAACCCGGACATCTGTTAAGTCACCAAACGTAGCGAACCACTTGGGGTGACATATGGCAGATGTGCTGGTTATCCAATAAATGGTTCCCGGAATGGCGGTACCCATACCCGCCTGCCAAATTGAATAGTAGCATTGTGCAAATCTCCGATGATGATGCCAGATCTCTCTTAAAATTTCTTTTTTTTTATACGTACCTCTTTTCAGTTTTTTTTTGTTGTTTTTTTACTCTTCCTGTAGACTTAATTACAGTAAAAGTTCATCTATTTACACCATTTGTTACTTTTATTATAAAAATAAGTGTTTCATTATATCATACAGGTTTTATGTACAACTGAGACCAATCAAAGGGGGTAAGAATAACCTCGTCGAATTTAATGTTTCAAAGACCCAATCATGTTTGATAACGTCTAAAAGGGATCGAAATGATAATCTAGTCTCCTTCAACGGAAGCATTCTTCCGAACAGGACCTCCATTGATATGCTTGGTGTAACTCTAAGTGACCAGCTCAGGTATGGGGGCTCCATCGAAACCAGAGTTAAATTAGCCTGTCAGAAACTGGGCGTATTGTACAGGGCCCGCAGATACTTTAATAGTACACAACTGCTAACCCTTTACAAATCGCAAGTGCGCCCCACGGTTGAATTTGGCAGCCACCTCTGGTCTGGAGCTCCAAAATACCTTAAAAAAACCTTTGACTCTGTGCAGAAACGGGCGGTCCGTTTGATAGATTCTCCCATCTTAACAGACGGATTGCAATCTTTAGAGCACAGGCGTCAGGTTGGAATGCTGTCCTTGTTCTACCGGTATTACAATGGAAAATGCTCCGAGGAACTAGCGTCGTTGATCCCCCCGGCACCGGTGCATAGTCGGGAAACACGCCAAACACGCGCCCAACATTTGTACACGGTTGACATTAGTCACATGAGAACGGGTCGTTTTTACGACTCGTTCTAGAGTTCAACAGCTCGGATGTGGAACGATTTACCAGCCTCTGTGTTTCCTCCCTCCTACAACATGGGTCTCTTCAAGACCCATGTTCACTCCTTCCTTTCCTCAAAAAGACCCTCCACACAGCATCCTCAAAGATGACATAGGCCCTGAGGGAAATTATTTTCCTCAGGGCCTCCTGTGTGGAGTTAATGTAAAAAAAAAAAAAAAAGAATCAAAAATATTTTTGTTTAAATTTTAGTAATCATTTCAAAAGCCTGATTCAAAAATAAATTTTCCAAAATAGTCAAATAAATTGGGAGCAGACATGTTTTTCGAATTCAATTTTTCGAAATCAATTGTTCGAATTTCGGTTTTTCGAAAGACAAATTTTTCGAACAGCAATTGGCCGAAAGACACATTTTTCGAATTGGTTAATCAACTTTTAAAATACATATATTTCACTGCTTATGACTAACGAGATAAATTTTTAGGTTAGGTTAGGTTGATTTGAATACTTACTTTGCGTTGCTGCCAGTCTTCAAATCCCGAAACGTCCATAGGAAAACCAAAATAACCCTATATAAAACAATTATTAGAACGGTCTTGGCCTATGAATGTGAGGCGGAAACACGGGCAACAAAGTCAGCGGAAAAGCTGGACACCTTAGAAAGAAAGGTACTTCGAAGAATCTTAGGAGCGGTGCGAGAGGGAGAGGCATAGAGAATCCGCCACAATAATGAGCTCTCTGATATTTACCAAGCTCCCAGACTCTCCACCCATTTAAGGCTCCAAAGATTAAGATGGGCCGGACATGTGCACCGAATGCCAAGCACACGAGTACCGAAAAAGGTCCTAACAGGACACCCGGGAGGTAAACGAAAGACGGGCAGACCTAGGCTGAGATGGGAGGACGGTGTAAGGAAGGATGCAAGAGAAATACTCCATGTCGCAGATTGGAAGACGACGGCCGAGGACAGGGAACGGTGGAGGCTTATTTTGAAGGAATCCAAGGCTCGAAATGGGCTGTAATGCCATTGAAAAGAAGAAGAAGAAGTTTGGGTTAGTTTAGTTGATATTCTCCTTCCTATAATAAAATACTCTTGTGCGTACTGTATACATACTTATATCAATTCGAAAAACTTGTGTTTCGGTCAATTGAAGTTCGAAAAATATGTTTTCGAAAAATTGAAGTTCGAAAAAATGCATTTCGAACAATTGAATTCGAAAAATTGCAATTCGGTCAATTTACCAAGACCCAAATACATTATTATTCATTTGAGGCCGCTAAATAATTTAAAAATTAATTTCCTAAAATGGCAGTGGCCATTCTCTTAGAGTTCATTCTTCCCTGTCTCCGGAGAGCAGATCGGCCATCTGTTGGCGTTTTACCGAAGTGTGAAGATTGATCCGGGAAGTCATCAGAGTGAATGTGTCCTTAAATCATGCCGCCCAGGAACCTCAAGCATCGCTAGCCGAGGGGGAGGAAATTGGTAGAGACATATGGGGCGGAATCTTGGAGCAACTACCGATTTCCCGTTATAAGTGCGGCCCGATCGCGCATGTGGTTACTCGATATTTATTACCACAAACTACTTTTAGGATTGATTTTTTTAATGCTGGGTAATTTGTTGAGTGAGCGGCCAACTCAGAATGAAACCAACTCAGAACCACCTCAGAAAAGTCATTAAGAGTGATGATAAAAAATATTAAATAATTTGTTAAATGGGTTAAGTTAGGTTAGGA
Source organism: Limnephilus lunatus (assembly GCA_917563855.2). Classification (NCBI taxonomy): domain Eukaryota; kingdom Metazoa; phylum Arthropoda; class Insecta; order Trichoptera; family Limnephilidae; genus Limnephilus; species Limnephilus lunatus. The sequence continues at coordinate 58,991,942 of OU830599.1, forward strand.
TTACCGGCTATTTTAAAATTATTTTTTCTTAGCTTTTAATGACCTTTCTGAAGTGGTTCTTAGTTGGTTTCTTTCTGAGTTGGCATGGAACCAATTTGTTGACGTGGAAGGTTGTAGAGGAGACATGTGCAAGCAAATATAAATAAGGTAATGTGAGTAGTTTTATTTTCTGCTAATTACGAGAATTGATATATAATCAACTCGAGCAGCAAGATGAAGGCGAAGGCCTCCTGAGGGGAAGGATCTCTTCTAGCAATCCGAAGATCGCGGGTTCAAATCCCGGCGTAAGCAAGTGAACTATATTTCACTTATTAGCGTTATTTCACAATTTGTTCATTTAAAATAATGCATGGTATGTATGCGGCACGTTACGTAGTGCAAGATACTATCAGCGTCGCCCTGGTGTAAGACCGCCATTTAGAATTGAAACGTTTCTTGAAATAGCTTTAGTAGTGTTTGGTGACCAGATATGGATAGCCAGGTACTTTTCCATCTTCCTCTCCCCATCTCCTTCCTCTCCCCACTACTTTCAGGCTCACAACATACCCCAATTGTGGATGGTTTAATCTCACTGGCACCAGATTGGTGCAGTTGTGACTCTTGTGCGATAATATCATTAAAAAAGGTGACGCTTAATGTTATTTGACCGGTCCTCAGATTCCCACCCAGACATCATGGGTTCAATTTCTCAGCTGGCGAAGTCCTTCATCATTGCGCAAGCAACATCTTCCGCTCCTAGTGGTGGTAGTATTAGATTTTCAATTATTCTCAGGCGTGTTCTAGGTTATTCGTAATATTAAAATGTTTTGGGTTGGATATAAAGTTGATAAACCGAAAAGGGAATTTTAACAGAATATTTAATGCGCAAGTGGGCATGAATGAACGCCCTGGGAACCAATGGCATGATCAAGTGTTTCAAACACCTGAGTCCGATCATGTTAACAGTCAGTTTAACAGAAGTGTATGGATGAAAATACTTAACAATGTGATTGAAGCCAGGAGTTTGTGCCAATTCAGTTGTGTAGCGTTCCATCGTATCTGCCTACCCCTAGGAGGAAACAGCGTTGTAGTTAGTATTAATCATTTTCACAATCTATTTTTTCTCTGTAAAATTGTTAATAACATGTTTGACTCCCCTGATCTCCTTAGGCTGATTAACTTTCATATGCCTAGTAGAACTGTTCGTCAGAAGGTACCTTACCATTGTAATAATTCAGGTACCAATGCAGAAATAAACTCAGTAATGAACCGACTGCACAGTGCAGGGAATAAATATTATTTGAACACCAACGGTAGATACTGAATGTCTATCAGCCTATAAAAACATTGTTATTAAATCTGTACGTCTATCTTGATAGCTTTGAAATGTTTATAAATTTTCAATATGTTTCGAAATTTATATGAATGTGCATCCTATATTTTACTCTGTTTGTTGTTTTTATGTTAAATTTTTTTTTTTATTGGTGCCCTTTTTTACTCATTTAAAGTACGCTCTAGCGTGTTTAAATCGCACTTTATGGAACGCGCGTTTTTTAAAGTTACCATGGCAACATCAACCATCAACAAATCAACAAAATGTGAAGTCTAAATGTCAACTTTTAACTATAAATCTGACAGGAATATTTTAAACGTCAAATAAAACATTACAAATGTTTCAAAAATTTTATTCAAAGCTTACATTCTTTTTTACATCGTTTACATTCTAATTATTAATATATAGTCGATGCTTTGTACTGTTCCGACATTTTCTGAAGGTAAGCAAGCACAACTCGTTCATCTACATCTACTACGTTTTGCTCCTCCATCCATGTTATGAACCTTTCATATTATTTTTTATAAACGTCTTTGGATTTTTCAGGTATTAACCGCGATTCTGCTTTGGTATTTAAATTATCAATGTTAGAACTCATTTTACAACACACAATAACTAGTAAAAACTGTGATGTCAACTATTAATCTTATGTGACAGATTGCAAATTAATTTTTGTGTTTTTCATTTCCATGACAACGAGATATTGTGATGTCACATCACGAATTCATTAATAGTTCTTATTTCCAAATTTTTAATAATAATATCAATATTTATGTTTTCAAAGTGTACCAATAAAAAAAATAGCGTAAAATATTTGTGGATAACTGGTCTTTAAAACACTTGCTTTTTTTGATTGAGATTGCGCGTGTTTTAAAGACCTGTTTATCCACTTATATTTTAATATACTATTTCTTGGTACTTATTTAATTGTTATATCTCATTAATTCTTTCATTACATCAAATATATTTTATCATAATATGTAAAAGCCCTAATTGGGCGTGTACAAATAAATAAATAAATTATTGATGGCCACTGTTTGAAGTTTTTTCATTAATATCCAAGCATAAGCTTAATATGTATCAGTTCAAAGATATACATAGCAGGGCGAAACCGGACAGATCGGTCTCAAATAAACACAATGGGTACATAGCATAATTGAACGAAAAATATTTTATCTATAATTTAACTTGTAATCGTTCCCAACCATGCATGCACATTGCCAACGCGTAAACAACAATTCACGCAGACAAGTATTCTAAAATTATTCCACGTGAACTGTTGTTTGTCCGTTAGCGACATGCGTCGTACTCAGGAACGACGACAAATTACCGACAATGTCGGTAAAACCTTTATCGATCGACCGTGCTAGATACTATGGAAATATAAAGAGCTTTAAATAAAAATCGAAATAGAATTATTTCGTCAAAGTTACTCAGTATTTCCGTACTAACTCTCAATGAACGAGTACTAACATCCAGGTACGTCGAAATACCATACAGTGATCATTAAATCGAAAAATAACTCGGAAGTTTGCTCTTGAACCCTCCGTAGTATTTGCAATCGTTTTCAAAAGTCCCAACAGAATCTAATATTCAGTACATCGGTCGTGTTTTAGTTGAGCGAGATGACCCATCATCACAGGCAGTTAAAACTTAAGGGTTGATGCTTGCGGTATATAACTTCCATCCCTTCTGAATTTCACAACCCTTTGCGGAAGTTTGTCATGTTAGCATTGCTGACAGTCTGTGTTTAGTTATTTCCCCTCGGCGAACTCGAAAACATGTTATTTTGTATTGCGATTGATCAAAACAACGTGATAACTCTATGACAGTTGCCGTAGGTTTGTTTCTCGAACAAATAATAATTTATACATTTGTTACGTCCCACCTGCACACTTCTTTTGGAAGGAATTTAATTAATTTCCTGTTTAAGTTGGGAATGGAAAAGCTCCCGGAGTGTTCTTATTGATAAAAGAAGAATATTATGGGTCTTACTAATAAACATGTTTTAAATTTTACACAGCTGGAAAACAATCTTTAATATAGGTTGTAGTGTTCTGTAGTTTTAATAGACACACTGACAGATTCTCCACAATACACCATGGATGGAGATTACTTCTTGGGAAAAATAGATTCTTTATGTTTACCTGGTTTTATTAAACACTTCGCGTATTACAATATTAACCTCATTAGTCGACCTAACTAGGAGCTGGCTAAATTGAATCCGATAAGCGTGTTCCAGTAAACACTCTCCCTGAGCTGCTCGACCCTCTGTTGCTCACCACAGGTACTAATCTGCCATTTAGCGGAATCTAAGGACAGCTCTTAGCACTGCCATCCATGTCTAAAAGCCGGAAGCTTTTAGATACACTGCATAGGTTAAATGGTTAAATGGTTATTTATCATTGAAGAATAAGATTACAATTATAATCTAAACGAAAATATGAAAGAGAACAAGGCACATAAAAACAGAAAAAGATATGGTCTGCAACTGGGACTCGAACCCAGGACCTCTCGTCTAACCGGGACCTGCGCGTTTACCAATTCCGCCATTGCCACCTACTGTCAAACCGGAAATATTAAATAATAAATATATAATAAATCTAAATTTTATTATTTATTTATTATATTGTTTTACATGACAAAATTTAAAAAAATAACTTACATCAAATTCCTGTAATATTCAGAAAACTGTTTCTGAAAGAATAAGAAAATAAACAGATTTAGGAAATGAGAATTTGGCATTCTCTGAATATAAAAATATTACCATTTGTTATTTCGGCTACTGGCATTATAGCTAGCTCTCTCATTCAAAATTTAGACTTATTAGTTTTGTCAAAGAATTTATATATTAAAATGCAAAAATCAGTCATTTTAAATACCTACATGTAGGATTACGAAAGATTTTTAAAATATTTATATTGAGGTATCAGTAGGATTTATCGGTCCAGTTAGGAGTTCTACAGAGCCGAACCCTCTGATATGAAAATATCTGGAATCGGTGAAATATTTTCCCATTTGTTCTCTGGTAGATTGACATGTTGTTCTTGTATTGTTTTGTATTTATTATACTTATATAGTGCACTTACATAGTGCGGATTGACAAGATACTAGAAGATCATTTGTGAAAAAGTATGTGGATCGTGGAAGGGTTTAGTTTTTTCTGTGGGGAAGATTTAACCCAAACAGCAAAATCGGAAGCAAAAAAAATATTTTTTAACCCAATAATAAATCTAAACAGTAACTACACAAAACTTTATTTTGGACTTGAACAACGTTGAAGCTGATTCACCAATTATTAATAGAATTCTAAAGAGTCATCTAATAATAGTGCAGTCTCTAGACATTTTCAATCCAGTCTGCGCCATATTATTACATAATAACTTTACGGGAGATCTGGAAATAGGTGTGTTAAATTTCAGTGCGCGATAGAGGAAATCGCTGACCGGAAGTTTTCGATACCATAAAGTCCGTTTCACACGTTTCAAGTTATGGAGAATAGCACTAAAAAGACCATAGAGAAGTGACCATCATCTCTTTCAAACGATAAAAATGTGACATATTCTGCAAGGAACAAGAATTGCAGAAAAATGCTGAAAATAATTGTTAAGGAGTTTTTGCGCTGCAGGTGCACATTTCAATATAATTTATGGAATATGGAACGATAAAACGTATAAAATTGTGACTGCCATAGTGATCTAATAAAAGAATTTATATTGTGGAGTTAAGTTAGTTTTACGGACTAATGTAATTTTATTGATGACTTGGCTTACGGAAAGAATTAATTTGTATTAGCTTACAATGACATATTATTTTAAAGATTTTAAAAATGTTATTTATGTTTTAAAAAATTTATTTTTATCTATATTTCTGTAAAAAATTTAATTTTATTTTATATAATTGTAAAAATGTAACTATTGAATCACTATAATAAGATCTTTAACGTAAAGAACCCGTTAGACAAACTGCTAAAAATTTGTTTATCGGGACTTTTTGTCTTGTATTTGTAAAGTGTATAATATAAATAAAAATAAAAAAATGGATTATGTATTTCTAGCTGGTTTCCGGGATGCGTTGCTACGCCATTTAATAAATAAACTGTTTCTCCCTGCGTGTCCTTACCCATTCGTCCCATTCCCCTTCCGCCTCCCTCTCCCGCGTTTCCTTCCCATCTCGCGTTCCCACTCCGCTTTTATTTATTTATTTATACTGGGTTTTACAGCTGTTCACACATACGTAAGAACAATCCAGTTATAAAACAACAGCTTTCTCCACCTTCCCTCTCCCCACTCCACTCCCCCCCTTTTCCATCCCACGAAATCCCCTTCCGAGTTCCCCTCCCCCCACCCAGGTTCCATTCCCCCACTCCGGGTTCCCTTCCCCCCCTTTCACGAACCCCCTCCCGAGTTCCCCTCCCCCCTCCCCCCTCCCCCCTCCCGAGTTCCCCTCCCCCCTCCCCATCCCCCCCCCCCCCCCCCCGCATTCCATACATTCAGTCCCGGTACATTCAGTTTTCAAACAGCTCGCGTGCCACCTATTGCAATTTTTTACACAAATTTCATAATGCCAGAGCTCACCAGTAGTATACAAACCTTGTACTGACAATAACGAACGCAAAAAATAGAATTATCCAATTTGATGCAGTCGTTCAGAAGTTATGCGCGTACATACATTTCGGCGATTCATTTTTATTACCTATATAAAAATAAGAAGATAGATTAATGGAATCAGAAAACGATCCTAATCCGTGCAGAAAGGGAAAGTTATCACTAAAAAAAATTATGATTTTTAAACGCCCAATATTTATCAATTCCACAATAATATGTATGCCTCATTGAGAATATTTTATTTTGTGAGTCTTTTTATTATTCGTGCCCACAAATGAAATATCAGAGAGGATTACACTCTCAGTATTGCCTTGATTAAATTCCGACATCAAGAAAGGAAACGTTAATCGAAATCACGAGTACTTAAGCCGTACTTGGTGACCAAACTCTAGATACTCCCCACCCTCCTCTTCCCAACCCTCCTCTTTCCCATATCCTTCCCCTTCTCACTCTCTTCAGCTTCAGAGCATACCCGATTAGGAACGGGGCTCTGTATGGTATTCGCATAAAAAAAATTTAATAAATAAATTGAAGCATACTATGTGACTTATAAATTGATAAATTTTTCTCGCGGATCCTATGTCTTATAAAAGTCTAAACCTAAACCATCTATAAAAACCCAAAATAGCAGATAAAATTTTCAAAACTAATACATTAGAGCTATTATGATAAATTCTCTTTTGTAAAATATTAAACCCGACGCGCTTTTGAAATATTCCCTTTCTGAGAAAAGACTGCTTTGACTGACAAAGCGAAAAGTGAGTAAATGCTTAGATAGTAGAACGGATTCACAAAGGCCTACGAGGGGAGGATGTATATTTGTGTATATAAAATAGGCCCGTTTTAACTTTTTCGATGAATTTAATTATTCAGGCATTTTTGTTGAAGTCTGTCAGACCATGGATTAATCTGGCGATATACCTCTGCTGAAGGTACCTCTGCTGGAGAAACACTTTGTTTATTAAATTTATTAAGCACATTCCTGGTAGAGATCTTATCTCAATGTCAAGTATAAGAATTAGGCTAAAAATCCCCGAGTGCCTATTTTGCTCAAAGTTATTATAAATTTGAAAATCGTGTTTATTTTGCCAATTGCTTTTCTTCTTTTGCAGCTGAAAAGTTAACATTTGCAGAAAGAATAAAATCTTGAAAAAATGTTTACATGAATACTTTTTATTTTTTTTATTTTGAGGAAACCAACTAACTCGAAGATGAGGAAATCATAAGCAACAACCTACAGTTCGCCTCGGAACAGGAATACCTAGTGAGGAGGACTGTTAATAATCTACTTTGTATTTTTACATTGTCGTTAAATAAATAAAATTAAATTTAAAAAAAATAGCCATATTGTAACACTCGCAAACTACGGTTTAGGTATTTCAAACTCTCTCACAGCGACTTTGGTAACCACTTGGGGTAACCTATGGCAGAGGTGTTTGTAATCCAATAAATGGTTCCCGGGGCGACAGTTCGCATACCCGCCTCCCAAATTAGTATGTTGTGAAGGTGCGCGTAATGGGAAGGAGAATGAGATGGGAGAGTACCTGGTTATTCAGATCTGGTTATCAAACACGGCTAAAGTCATTTCAGCAACCTTTCGCTTCTAAATGATGGTCTTTCACCAGGGCGATACTGGAGTATTTGGAACGTGTTCAAGATACTGCAAATACAATATATGCACCGGTGCATAGTCGGGAAACACGCCAAACGCGTGCCCAACATATGTACACGGTTGACATTTGTCACATGAGAACGGGTCGTTTCTTCGACTCGTTCTTGTACTCAGCAGATCGGCTGTGGAACGATTTGCCGGCCTCTGTGTTTCCTCGTTCCTAAAACATGGGTCTCTTCAAGACCAATGTTCATTCCTTCCTCTTCTCAAAAAGACCCTCCACACAGCATCTCAGATGACATAGGCCCTTTTTTTCCTATTTTTTCCCCAGGGCCTCCTGTGTGGAGTTAATGTAAAAAAAAAAAAAAAAAAAACAGGAAACTAATAGTACAAACGAAAATCGACGATCTACGATCTAAATCTACGGTGGTACAAACGAAAGTCTCATAAACTCAAAATTATCATCATTTGAAAAACATTTAAAAAACATAGCATTTCAAAAAAGCCCATTTAATTTATATTTACCCATTAGGCCATTAATTCTTTGAAATCCTAAATTATAAACTCTCGATCAAACCTTCCGTGAACACGAAGGTTTGTGAAATATAGAAACAAAATTAATTCTACCTTGTTTTATACAAACTGTAAAGTGTTAAACATGGTACACAGAAAGCAACAAAATGTAGAAAGTATCAAATCACACTTTTGGATTCATTAACCGTATTTGGTTGCCTTCCAAAAAAATGGACCTGAATAACCGAAGTTTTACGTAGAATTGTTCACCAATATTTCCCTCGGGATGAAAGTTCTACCAAACGACGTAAATTGGACACAAACCTTTTTATATTTTATTTTATTTAAATGAGGAAATCGGGTAAAAAAATTATTTATCCCAAAAAACATGTATCTTTTCATATTTATATTCATGTATCCTTTTTTTGAATAATAATATAAAAGTATCTAGAAAAATTATTCAATCATCGAAAAAAAACATGCTTTTTAATTCAATGAATTGTATAAATCAACGGTACAGAAGAACAATGTCGGATGTGCGATTTTTTGGTTTTGTTGTACATTTTTTTATGCGTTTCCACTGTTTTCGAGATAAGGAAATATGGCTTATTAAAAATATATGTGTATTTCATTGAAAATTCCGAAAATACAGACTTTTTAATCATCAAAGGGTAGTTAAAATAGTCGAAATAATAAATCGTAAATCGTCTTTGAGATGAGTTTTCACCAAAAAAAGGCGCTATACAAATTATTCAAATACTATCGTGAAATCTAAACGCACCGGCTCCGTTTTTTTTATATAGGCCATGGCGCGCGACTGTTTTTTAAGTGTACAGGATCAAGAAGTTGCAGCGGCCCACGTGTGAGCATGTCCGCGGCGAGCAATGTGAGCACGGTGTCACGCGAGCATGTGTTGATTTATTTATCCGGTGAACATCCATACAAAAATGCTTGTCGCTCACCTGAAACATCATACTTGTCGCGGACATACTCGCCCGTCAGTGCAATACACCTTGTGATTATACTATTTTAAGTTTACTTAGAGACAGCACTGACTTCACGAAATTAAACATGCAACTTAAAATATTTAATTTAACTGTAAAAACGTTCAATAAAAGACGAAAATTCTCAGAACCTACATAGTTGCTATGAATTAATTAGGATATCATTATAAAAAATGGACTGAAATTTAACATTGTTCATCAATTTCCCTTGGGATGAAAATTCTGCCAAACGAAGTAAATTGGACACCCACTCCTTTCTATATTTGATTTTATGTCATTTCGGACAGTCGTTATTATTTTGATTAAAATAAATATACGATCTCGGAGGAAATGATATATTTTACTTCATTGTACACAATTTATTCGGCATTGTTCTAAATTTGAAAAAAGTGGTAGCAAGAAAATAATAAACTATAAAAATATGTATAATATGTAAACCTGATAGCTACAATAAGTTAATTTTTTGGTGGCCATCCATACTATGTATCTATTTTAAATAAACAAAAATTTAACAAAACAAAAAACGACTTCTAAAAATGCACTAAAAAGTAAAAAATAATTTCGTACGATTGTTATTTTTGAAGTCAGTGTCAGCCAAGGAAACTACATACATAGGTGAGATGTGGAGATCTTAGCTGATACCGACTCCAAAAATAACAATCGTACGAAATTATTTTTTACTTTTTGGTGCATTTTTTTAAGTCGTTTTCTGTTTTGTTAAAATTTTTGTTTATTTTTTGATTTTTAGTGACGAGCGTGCGTAAAGAAGTTTTACTTCAAAAAAAAGAATCATCGAAATCTGTTGGCGTAATATTGAGTTATTCGTCCATTTGTCGCGCACTTATTGCAAATTTAAGACATATATGGTTTTCTCATGGATTTCATTGTCAGAACTAGACCAAATTAAAATGGGACCACACGGGAAGCACCAGCTTTCTAAAAAAAAACATCAATATCGGTTCACCCAATCGAAAGTTCTTAGGTAACAAACATAAATAAAAAATACCGTCGAATTGATAACCTCCTCCTTTTCGAAGTCGTTTAAAAAATGAAACTACTCGTACTTAAAAAATAAAAAGTTTCAGTTTTATTTCCGACCTCTTCCACTATTCGCTTTCACCTCGTATACTTATAATCTAAAGGAGCTCCTTTCTCCTTTTATTCGCTCTATACGACAAATACCCTTCCAGCATCCCTCGTGCTAAGATCAGGCTTAAAATCTTTCTCTGTCCTCGACATTCGTGACACGGTAATACATGATATTACCATACTTACGCCTCAGGCCTCATTCTTTCTATGGCAATGATCAATCATTTAAATCTTAAAATTGGTAATTCCCCGTGCTAGAATTTGACCGCTAATTTGCAGGACCGTTAAAGAAAATAAAGCACCATCTTCAATCTTCGTGACCTCCACTCCAATTACCATGGTGGACAAGACTTCGCCAATTCTCGCGGTATTGCGCTTCTGCCAAGGACACTGACATACTTGGTCACTCCAGCGCATTGGTGACCTTCCACTTTGCCAGTGGCTATGAGTTTCTCCAGGTTCGAGTCAACATGTCCAAAGTGTTTTAAAATACGTTGTAGACAAATGGTTGAAAAGCATTTTCTGGATTGGATGCCTAGCTCTTCCAGAATGGACACATTTGTGCTTCTAGCTCTCCATAGAAACCTAAATATTTCTGAGTGTCATGTTTCCATACCGAAAAAATCAGCGTCATAAAATCAATCTAATATTTGCACAAAATCAAGTAAAAATAACAAAGATATGTGAGTGGTTTGAATAAGGCAGTTATTCCAAGTTCCCGTCCTTCAAGACAGAAATGATTCACCCTGATTATATCAGATATCAATCTTCACACTTCGCTAAAATGCCAACAGATGGTCGATCTCGTCCTCTGAGACATGGAAAAATTACCCCCAAGACCAACCGCTATTATAATTATTATTATTTTCTTTTTAGATTATCAAATTATTGAGACAAATAAATAATTGTTGTAGATTTCAAATATTCTACAACGGGAAATTAAAATTAAAATTACGTAATAATATTAAATTTACAGATCAACGGACTTCGATCCTCAAAATATTTATTTTATTTGTAATATCCATTGACATTCAAATTGATGGTTGAGCCCATCAAGGAAAGGGGCACAAACCAAGGTACGCGGAGCGGGGGGGGGGGAGCTTAACCATCTACCTTTCTGTGAATTGTCAATATATGAATTTGACAGTATGAAGGCGGCTCTCATTGTGAGATCACGATATAGTCCACTAAAATAAAATCTGCTTACAAATTACTTAGAATTAGTCATTTTTACAATGTCGCGTTAAAGCTTAACTACAATTCCCAATCCGGAGAACAAAAGTTCGGGCTGGGTTCCAAAATTGAATATTTTGTCACACTGTTATAATTTTACAAATGTGTTGTAATTTACCCAACTCACTGATTTTTAGGCATTGGTTTTTTAACAGTTTTTACGTTCAGCAATCAGATCCTGCGTAGAAAAGTTCCACAATGGACTGCGTTGCAAAAGTTGCTTTCTTAAGCGAATACTTTCCTGCGCAGGGTTTTGCTTATTTTAATGATCTATTTGATGGTCAACGTACGATTGACGTCATAGTTTATTCAAAACAAAGACAAGAAGCTTTAACGTTAGGTTGTGTAAAGTAGCATCAAATACCTTGGAAATGGTTCCATGGCAACTCAATTCAACACCTTTTTGTAAAGTCAATGAAAAATAGCCCATAACCTAACCTAACTTAACATATTTAACCAATTTTTTTTTTCTTTACTTTTAATGACTTTTCAAAGGAGGTTGAATTGAGTTCATTCTGAGTTGTCCGGTCGCCCTTGGAGATAGACTTAACCGCTCCAGGTAGGTCGCTCCATTTCATTATTTTTGTTACAATATAAAACATTTAACATGGCCGCACGGAAGGATTTACTCCCATGTTCGCAGAATCAGGCCTTCTTGTGGTAATTCTTTTAAAATTCCACTTTATTTCATAATTCCCGGCCTCGCCCGTGGCGGTAAAGATTAATCACAACCAGGTGCTTTTACATCCCAGAACCACTTCTCAAACCAATTTACATACTTTGCCGTAATTAATTTATAAAATTTCGGCCATTATTTTACTTCAAGTGATTCATCAAGGTATTTTCTCCGGCAAAGGAATAAGCGTTTTTAATGTCTTTTCTCCGAGATAAAAGAATACTCGAGAATTTCACCCTCATTGTTCAGATTAATAACAATAATTATTCTCGGCTTATTTTGACGACATTTCTGTAAAAAAAACTACCTCTAAGATGGCCTATAATCATAAAATTATTTTTTTTAACAATATAATCAAAATACTGCGTAGTCTAAAGAGGGAATAACCAGACAAAACGGGAAATATGTCATTTTTAAATCAAATTTTAGCCGTGTTGACTCTTTGAATTGATTTCGAAAGATTGTTATTTTACCTGGTAAAGTTATGTTTTAAATTAGGAGAAAATATGTTTATTTTTAGCATAATAAGGTTATACCATAGGTCGTTGGCAGATTTGTTAAATTTTCAAACTAAATTTTGTATGATACAACACACATTTCAAAGCATATAATCATACAGTAAAATAAATCAATAAATTATCTGGGAAAGCTATGTTTCAGAGTTGTAATTTTATTTTAAATAAAATCATTAAAAAAAGATCACGCACGTGTTTTGTGACGAAAATATTTCAGTTTGTCTATTTATTACGGTCTTACAAACTAATATATTTAAGATTTTTTTACATTCCTATTTTGTTTAGACATTATTGAAAAATTATTAATACTATCAAAGAATAATTACAAAAAGTACATAATTTTATTAGTTTTATCATTACGTCTTTCAGCATTTTTGAATGTAGGTATAAGTTAAAGCAAATTTTGAATGAAATGAAATCGATGCTGAATTATTATTTTAAAAAGCTGGTACGGAGGATAATTAATCTTTCTCATTGGAACCGCCCTGTACAATCGTAAGAACGTCTTTCGACGAAATTTGAATTCTCGGCCGCTGGTTGGTTAGAATTTAGCGATGCCACTAGCTTTGAAAAGGTTCGGATTTGTGAAAAAGCTAGAATGGTTCCGTCCACATGAGCATTAGCAAGTAAGTTAATAAATACCTGAACATTGATCGGAAGGCCGGTACACTTTATTTTGTCATTTTGCTACTTCGGAGCGGCTCAACTTGTTTTGCGGGCTTCGTGTGGACGGAAACATTGAAAGTAGAAGAAAAAAGGCAGATAATGAAATTGCAAAGTAGGATTTAGGTAGGAACTGTATTTTAAACTGTTTTGACACCTTTTACGAGCTGGCAACCGAAAACTGAAATAAGGGTTTCAACTTTTTTTTTCTATTTTTCTTTCGGCTTCGACCAAGAATATATATTTTTTTAAATCTCGATACTATATTTCAAAACTTTTCCAACGAATTGTTTTCAAAAATATTGAAATAATCTCATTTTGGCGTACATTTATTAAAGTTTGGGTAAATTACATTTCGCCAAAACTCTATTCTGTCCATAGATGGCATTGAAATAGTTGTGGGACGCTGTGCGCGTATTGCAATCACTGCTTACAGGGAATTCCCAAAGAGTTTGGGGATGCTATTAAACAGTTGAGTTTAAGTTAAGTTTGTATCACCTTGTGTCAACGACATCACATGCAACGCGGTATAAACTACGAATCGTTTTCTGACGGATAACAATATTAGAAAAATTAGGTTTACGTAAAAGTTTTAACTGTCATATATTGATACGCATAGTCAAGGTTTACTCAACAGGAAAATTGAAATAGCTTTCGAGATTTGAATTTGTCTGTGGTGTTGATTGGTTTGTTTTGTATAGAAGGGTAGTATTTCGTGAATTGTAATACGTGACCGTGATTTTGCGATGGATATACGAGCTTTCTTTGCAAACAACGGAAAATCGAAGAAATCGAATATTGACAACGAAAAACCTCATTCCTCAAAACAGATGGAAAGGCAACGCACAACTTCTCCTAATTCTATGGGAAAGGGTATTGGTAAAATGATAGCTATGCTATGTGTATACACATGTACGACGAAAATCGTTTCATCATATCAGATCAAGTTACATTTTTACTTGCGTCCTACCTGTAATTACCGCTGTCCTATCTTAAATTCTACTCTGGCTACGGCCCTGAAGGCGGTGGTTTAAACGTGCTGGTAAATTAGCTCGGTTATTCTACGGAGTGTCACGTTCACCGCTGCTCCCTTCAGGAGCCAGTAAGACTATGGCATCCCCAACAGGGGTATGTTGTGAGGCTTAAGATAGTAAGGAGGGGAATGCGATGGGAAAGAGGGAGATGGGGAAGTACCTGGCTATTCAGATCTGGTCAGCAAACACGGCTAAAGCCATTTCCAGCAAGTTTCAATTCTGAATGATGGTCTTACACCAGGGCGATACTGAGAGTATATTCCACTCTGGAACGTGCCGCAAATATATAATATGGTTTTCTGAAGAAAATATCTAAATAAAGTTAAGGGTGTCACTCCGAAATCTGTTATAGATTTTATACGATTTAATTCTTGCATGAATCTTTTGTCCGTCATTTATCATTTACCTGTATCCCGTCCGGTTTCATTGTACAGTGTTTTGTCCAAATCCCCTCGAGTAGGCTCTATCTTTAATATTCCATGCTTTGGGGATGCGGCCTGGTGCGGGGGGGGGGGGGTTGCGGGTTGTGACTGCCCACCCCCCCCCCTCATGACTACCTCACTATCTGTACAGAAGGCTTTTGATTTCGACGAATGCGTCATTTAGTATTTAGGAACTTGTTATAACTTTGTTTGTCTTTAATTCAGAAAAGATCAAAGGAATTGTGTAGTTTCGTTAAAATGGGCTAACTTGAAATATGTTTTGATCAAGTTATTTTATTTATTTATTAATTATCAATGCCCTGGCAATGACATAAAATATAACGTCATTGTGCCCTGGTGGGCTTTTACATGATTTTTTACGTTTTGGATGGTTTAAAAAAAATCTAAATACCTACATGTAATTCTTAAAGTTACATATATTTACAATGCAGAAAAGTTTTGATGGTTAAGATTACAAAAAATAACTAACTTACATTTTTTTTTAAAATTATAATTTGGTTATTGCTTTGAAGATAACATAATTTGAGAATTTTTCGAACTCCGTGCTAGGCACATGCCCATCTTGTGGTGGTCGACATTAACTCCACACAGGAGGCCCTGGGAAAAATAATTCCTATGGGCCTATGTCATCTTTTGGGTTGCTGTGTGGAGGGTATTTTAAGGGAAAGGAAAGAGAGGAAGAAAAAATATCTGAGAAGGAAAAATATATGAGGGGTGTGTAGGAATCTGGACTTATGAAGCTATCCCTCCCACTGCGGTCCAGGACAATGTTATGAGAAACTAATAAGTATAAATGTTGTATATTATATCACTGTTATTCTTCTAGATACAAATAGATTTACATAATTTCTGCAATTTTGTTTATATTGAATGTGAGACTTCTTATCATTTTTTACATATGTAGGTACTTTTTAATTTATTATGTGCTTTTGTTGTTGCATTGTATTACGTATTTTCTTTTCTCATTGTATTATATTTTTTTCATTGTTTTATACTCAACCTATAAAATATAATGTAAAAGTCCATCAGGGCGTTTAATAAGTAAATAAAAAAATAAAAAAATAGGAACCAGTTATAAAACAGATTTTTTTAACCGGTTTCGCTAAAGTTACAACACTTTTTACAATATTTTCGGAAAATGAATGTGGAATAAGTAACCTAGTGTATTTTTTAAAATTATCAATTAATTTTAATAATAAACACAAACACAATTAATAGCCTAGTGTAGCTAAATTTCAAATTAACATTGCAAACTAAATATATTTAATTTTAAAAAAAAAATACTTCCTTCGTTTATTAATGATTATATAATTAACTACCAGACCCGACCACACGTTGCTGTGACTGTAGGAAACACAACCCCACGCGATTACCAAACTTTTATAACCAACGCCATCTGTTAAATCAAATCAATATCTCCCGCTTGCCAGCCCGCTGCCCGCAGTCTGCTGTCCGCTTGCCAGTCCGCTCTCTTTATATTGCATATTTCAACAAATTTGCACAAAATCTTGACAAATTATATACCTAAAAACTTTCGTCATGAATCACTCCATCTATTTTTTTTATTTTATATTATTTATTGAGTTTATACTACATGAATATAAACTAATAAGCAAAATGTAACATTGCATTTGATAAATTTAAATATTTTTACAGTAAGCATAACATTTCTTTTTAGATACATTCATTCTTACTTCATTCTTCATACTTTCAGGCATTTCATCATACATCTTTAGACCTCTATACATTAGGCAGTTCTGTGATTTTGATTTCTTCATTTGTGGCAATCGAACTCTGTTTAAATTTCTTGTTTCGTAATTATGTACGTCTCTATTAAAAACAATTTCATCCTTAAAGTATTTTGGCGTTTGGTTTTTCATAATTTTATGCACAATATTTAACACATTAAATAGTAGTCTTTTTTTATTGGAATCCAATTTAGCTCCTCTCTCATTTGATTAATCCTTGCGTATTTGCCTTTTCCCAGTATACATCTCGTAGCTCTGTTCTGTATAACTTCTATTCTGTTTAAATTTCCTTCATTGGCCAAGTATAACATCGTAGAGCAGTAATCCAAATGTGGAGCAACAATAGTTTTATAAATTAGCTCCGTAGTGTTTCAATTTAATTTATGTCTTAGTCTTCTAAGAAAATTTTCCTTTTTTGATATCTTTTTTAGCACATATTCAAAGTTTTCTGTGAAAGTCAGTTTTGAATCGAGTATTACACCCAGGTATTTGATTACTTTATTGGTGAAAACCGCATGAAAATTCGTTGCGTGTTTAAAAGATCTAAGCGCACAGACAACGGGAGCGACTTTATTTTTTACTATGTAAAGATTATTTGAATCCATAAACAGTATCTGTATTCTGTCATATAAGCGTTATGGTTAAAATATTGATACATAATCTTTTTCTCCAATGATGAATCTGTAAAAAACTACAATTATATTTTTTTATCGTTTTAAATTTCCTCCATATATAAATGAATCCCTGATTCCTTTAGTCACGCCATAACTTCAAAACGACTTTACCTATTTCATTCATTTTTTTTTTAAGTTTTCTAATACTTTGTAGAAGGTTCTTACGAAAAGAAAAATAAATCAAATTGCGCAGAAAATTGGATAATTTCAGAAAACTTAACGACAATTTTAACTTCGCACGTTTGACATTTCGCGCGTATGATGAAATTGAATTTAGCAGGCAGCTGTTTTTTGTAAAAAAAGAATTTCTATAGATTTTTTTTTAATTATAGATATTTTAAATAGGTAACCATGTTAGGTACCAGATTTGACTGATTGTTCTTATAATCCACAAAAATGAATATTTGTAATATATGAGGAATTAACATTTTATTTAAAAAAAATGGTATCTAATAGTTGGCACGCGAGCTGTTTGAAAACTCAATGTACTGGGACTGAATATATGGAATGCGGGAGGGGGATTGGCGGGACGGGGGAGCGGAAGAGGGGTAAGGGTAGGCGGGGAAGATGGAAGGGGAACGCGGGAGGGGTAGGGGAACGGGGACGCACGGGAAAGGATATGCAGGGAGACACAATTCTTTGAATATGGCATTGCAACGCATGCCGGTAATCAGCTATTTTTCTTTAAAAATAGATTTGCATTACATTTTTACCGGTGTGATTTAAGTTGATTGAGTATTAAAAATATGCACTCTGTAATTCATATGCACAAGAGTTTAAATAACATAACTTGCTGAATTAATTATACAGTATCATTGCTGCCAGTTTATTTTCCTGAACGAAAAACGTGATATTACCTACTCCTGTCCGAGGAAACTCTTGAAAATTATCCAATATTACATTGTCGGTAAATTAAAAATTCCTTCACCATTTGCATAAGTACTTTTGTTCTTACATACTTACTTACAAAAACGAAATAACTTGTAAAAACGACAATGCATGCCATCGGCAGCTTACAATTTCGCTTATATTATAATTATCACAGCATTGAAATAAAGAGCTTTCAGAATATACAATATACATATAATATGCATTCCTTCCTGTTCTCTGAAAGACTTTTACACTTAGCACGGATTTAGTCGCTGAAGTGGCGCTCTGGTTCACCTTAACACGATCATTTCCTGGTACTATTCTTCCAGAAATCTTTCCCTGTAGAGTGAATCTAGGAAACTCACATTGGTCACATTCAAGTGGGTGTTCAGGTAAGGCAATCTAACGTCATACAATAGTTCAATGAGCATCGTTAGTTATCGACTGCAGTTTAGCTGGTTCATACGGTGATCGTTAAATGGACAGGAATTCTATTTTATCCCAAGTAATTTCATCGGTCACATGAGAATGTCGATTGACTTCTTATTTAGACACAGATTTCGCATACATATAGGGTACAGGAAAAGTTCTTATCCTTATTTTGCCCACCGCCCACTTTGAGAAATTTTTTTTTTTAGAGCCCTCCAATTTTTTGCATATAGGGGGGTCTCAACTGTCACGGAATCAATAATTCGATGAATTAAATCATTTATTTATTTATTAATAACATGTTACATATAAGATTTATTAAATCACCATACTAGGCGAATGCCTGTTTCATGGTGATTAATTAAGGATAGTAACTTTGAGTGTAGTCTTGTGTAAACAAATGGTTAAATTGGTAAAGTTATAATAAAAAATAGAAAGGAGAAAAAGAAGTGCGTAAAACAAACATGCAAATAAAATAAACCTGTAAACATATGGTACTAGTATGTAATGATGTTGAAAATTTATATCTTTATCTGAGTATATGAAACAAGTTGTAAACACTATCATAGTCACTCATCAGAAAGACATTAAGCGCCTTTCTGAAAGTGAGATATTTGGCTTTAGACTTTATTTCAATTGATAAGTTATTAAAAATTTTAGGTGCAAGAAAGTTAAACTGTGATTGTGCCAATGAAATTTTTGTTTTTGGAATAATATAATTCGATTGGTTTGAATATCTTGTGTAGTATTTTGAATTTATAATTTATTTTTTTTGTAAATTTGAATATAAAATAAGAGGTAATATTTTTTTCATATATGGATTTTATATTAAGAACTTTGAAGTCTTTAAAAAGGTCTTTCGTGGGGTGTATATAATGTACTTTATAAATAGTGCGTATTATCAATTTTTGGGCTCTTATTAATGGATCTAATACAGTTTTAGAGCATCCTCCCCAGACATTTGTTATACCTTTCTGTTTAGCAAGTTAAACAGCAATTATTTTGTATTTTAAGTACCAGGTTGCTACCTCCTTCCTTCTTGTTTTCATTGTGTAGTGTCAATTCTTAATAATAATAATGCACATGTTGATAAGAGATATAACATAATAAAAATGAAAATTTCATATCATCCAACTTAATGTAGATCTGAATGTAATGTGTGGAATCTTTCATTTCAATTTTCATCCACTTCCCGAAATATGTGAATTTTCGTTCACGTGATAATCATTGCAATGCATGTAATAACAAAAATGAACCAATATTACAGTTTCATTGGCTTTATTAGTGCGTGATTAGCGTGTTTTATTGTATTTTTTATATTATATCGAACTGCGGAGCAAGACAATGTTCCGAGAGAGGACGGTTGGAGAAGTCAAAGGGACTACCTCAACCATTCTCTCCCGATCCGGTCTGCCGTGAAGCTGGTGGACAAAAAGGCATCTACCACCAAGAGACCCTGACAAACCTCACCCCATGAACCTGAGCACCCTTGCTAAGTCATCAAACGTAGCGAACCACTTGGACTGACCTATGGCGGAGGTGTTGGTTATCCCTTACTTTGGTAACCATACTCGCCTCAAAAATTATCAAATTTTCAAACTACAAAGGTTCAAAAAATATTTTTTCAGTTAACAGGATATGGTTTTTTTATAGTACATCATTGGTAACATTATTTTTTCTGTAAATTAGTTAAACAGAAACCAAAATATCTAGGTTTACGTAAATAAGTTTCCTTTGCAGTCATAAGTTTCGTGACGCTGTGGTAAATTCGAAAAATACAACTCACGAAACGATAGCACCTCAATACCTTCCTAATTGTAACTGTATACGTACATAATTGTATCTTTTAGTCTACATTTATTCAAAAAGATTAAACCATATTATCTCTCTTCAATGTCGGCAATCAACCAACTTTTGATAACCCTTATACAAATAATAATCCATTTATAACTACTAAAAGATCTTTTTATGAAGTCACTTATTTGCTAACAGTTTACATTTGCTTTTCCTTAACCGGACCCAGGGGAGTCGTGCTTTTGTTTACAAAAGCAACTTCGTTACTTAGTTACCACCCAAAACCTCGGTAGAGGCAACTTGGTGAGAGGTAAGCTAATTTCTGTGTTCCTTACATAATGACAGCACTTTCAATGAGTTTGAATATGATTTTAAAGCTTTAAGATGTTGTTTTTTTACATTAACTTCACGCAGAAGGCCGTGAGAAAAATAATTTCCCTCGGGGCTTATGTCATCTGGGATGCTGTGTAGAGAGTCTTTTTGAGGAGAGGAAGGAATAAACATTGGCCTAGAAGAGACCCATGTTGTAGGAAGGAGGAAACACAGAGGCCGGCAAATCATTCCACAGCCGAGCTGTTAATAATAATAATAATAATAATAATTGGATGACTTCTATAGAGCCATTTTCGTGAGAAAATCACCTCAAGGGTGTTGAACAAAACAATGAGTCGAAGAAGCGACCAGATCTCATGTGACAAACGTCAAACGTGTACAAATGCTGGGCACGCGTTTGGCGTGTTTCCCGACTATGCACCGGTGCGGAAGGGATCAATGACGCTAGTTCCTTGAAGCATCTTCCATTTTAATACCGGTAGAACAAGGATAGCATTCCCACCCGACGCCTGTGCTCTAAATATTGCAATTCGTCTGTTAAGATGGGAGAATCTATCAAACTGACCGACCGTTTCTGCAGAGAGTCTAGGGTATTTTCAGGTATTTTGGAGCTCCAGACCATGTTTAAAATGGACGAGAAAGCTTTTCAATATAGTAACAAAATAGGCAATAAAGGCGTGTAACCGAAAAAAAATCGTCAAAAGGAAATTCGGTCGCCGAATTTAAACAATAGTTATTTTACCAAACTGTGGCTGTTACTCCCTCGAATACCTACTGAGCGAAAGGGACAAATGCACATCATGCTGATAATATCTAAATAAAACATCAAAATCGAGGTTTTGTATTCCCCATTTTTCTCCTCCAAAACCGATAATTTTTACTAACTGTATTACAAGAAAATACTCTCTATCTGTATGTTAAAAAAATACATCGTCTAGTTTGTATGCTGAACGGCTGTTGATGGCGTTCAAACCAGACGATTTTGACGATTATTGGAGGGTCCTAACTCCTATAAGAAGTAACTTTTCATCAAAAATCAAAACTTACCAACACGCTGAAATATTTTCTGTTTTTTTCAAAATCCAGAGAGGAAATTGGAAAATACATTTGTATGGACAAAACGCTAACCGGTTTCCTTTTCTTTCTTATTCGATTCATCTTATTTTTAACATCAGTTTCTACTTTATTAATAGATGAACAAAGACATCGGTAATTTTATTTTAATAAAAATGTTCATTTTCCAACAAAGAAGCTTCTTTGACAGGATATCACCTTTCTTCCGAGAACCTTTCATTCAGTTTCTGTAAGCTAAGCGTGTCTTTATGGAACCCATTCACGATGTTTCTAGTCAGAAATTTAATAATAATACACACAAATGAGGTAATTCAACTATTGATATCACGGAATAAAGTTTTTTTTAATACATTAACAAAAACTATCAGAAATATAAATAACAATAAAGATTTTAAATTTCACCTTAAAAATCGCACTGCAAATACAAACTGAATACTGTGTAATTCACCGGAATTGAAACATAAAACCTTACATTTATTTGTACAAAGATTTGTGTAAAATAATATACCTACCAATATAACCGCGCACATTTAGATTTTCAACATAATAAAAATCCTTTCTCATATACTTACCATATAGTACTTACTTCATTTTATATATTTTATTGTAACATACCTTTGTATTCTTTCATTATATGATTTCTATGTTTTATACTTTTCATATTATTTTATATTCTACTATATTCTTCCTAACTCTTTTATATTACTCTATAGTAATTTTAATTATTTTATATTCTTTTATATTCTTTAATATTCTTCTATGATATAATTTTATGTACCTATGTATTTTCTAAAAATTCTCTCACATTCTTTATATTGCATAATATGTGAATGTACTGTATAGAAAATCGACCACAACAACACGGGCATGTGCCCAGCATGGTGGTCGAAAAATCCCCAATTTATGTTAAAAAAAATACAATGATTAAAGAAAACTAAAAAAAAGCTTTTACATATAAATAAAGAAATAACGAACATAATAACAAATGCCCATATACATAAACCAAGCTTTATTACGGTGGTACAATTAATAAATTACAATCTGTGAAATTATGGCTATGTACATTTTAACATATTTTCTGTGAATTAAGTAAAATATTTTTTTGAAATAAACACATTTTTTTGAAGTAATAATAATAATGGTAAATAAAAATAAAATTTGTTACACCTGTTGTCTTAAGTCTTTCATTACGACTAACAAATAGTTTGAGGGTAGCCGTGGATAGTGTGCATTCGGTCTTCGGGGGACATTTTCGAAGCGCTGCAATAGCGCGGGAATTCAAATGAACGTATGCGTTCTTGTAATGCACAAGCAATTGTTTTATGTAGCTTCGATAAATTAAGAAACTGAACTTACAAGCGTGCTTGGCCGATGTTCACACGGAAAGAAATTTTACTATGTAAGTATGCGCTAATTCTTGTAGTTACGCCCACCTACAATGTTTTTTTATTTTTTTTTTATTATTAAAAACATACAACGAAGTTGCACTCCCATGAGTTATCAAAACTCATTAAGGGATCGCCAATTGGTACTTTTGAGAAGTTAAACCCAACTCAACCCAATATGTAGACACAATGTATGAATAAAAAATTTACAAAACATTTCACAGAAGCAACATACAGACACAAACATACGAAGAATCACTTTACAAATATTTCACAGAAACATGTCTTATAAGATTTTATGAATTTGTATAACCGACTCATTTGATTTATGTACTTTGGGTTTCAAAAAGTTAAAATAAAGTTTCCTCCATGATGGACTAAGAAATGCATAAATAAAACAAAATCAGGAAAATACAATATAAGGTACGGGCTCAAAAATATACAGACCTAATACAAGATGTTTACACACAAATACATGACGAGATTTAAGAAAGGTATAAACCGCGCCCATCATATTACAAGTTTAGTATTTGAAGATAATCAGGGCTATCAGAACAGAGTTTGTACGTACTTATGACTCGTTTTCCAAATAACATTTGAAAAAATATGTTTTCAATATATCATTTCGAGATTTGTTGGAGGCAACCTGTCTCAAATTTTCAGGCAGTTTGTTATGGCAATGTATTCTAATGATTTCAGTCCGAACTTTGTTGAGTGTATTTTTGATATGTGTAGTTTGTTGTGTTGTCGTGTATTATATTGGTGAACGTCGTACATGTTGATGACATCGATACCTAAATTAGTCCCCCGGTGGCAGAATTAGTTAGCGCAAGGTAACTGTTTCATCCGGTGACCACAGTTCATCCCCCGACAGTTGGCCACGCTTTGAGCTTATTTGTTTCTAGCCGTAAACAGCAATAAATACTGCTATTTAATGACACCGTCCCAACCTCAGCGGCCAAAAACAACAAAACGCGACGCGCGTACCGGACCGAAATACATAATAACAACACCGTTCTCGATGCTAGTGTGTCGAATGTCGCGTAATCGCACCATTACCAGCAACAGTGGATTTTCTGCTCCATTCCGCATCCACGATATTAGAAAAAGTTTGAGACTTGCTCATGCGCATTTAGTTCTGCCTGCCAAGTTTTGCCAGAAGTAGTATACGCATTCGATGGGAGCATCCAACGCGCAGAAAACGACTTTAATGCGCGTTAGCATTGTGCACAGAATAGCTAAACAAAGCGCATGGATTAATTCGGTATATTTTAGAGAATTTGTTCGTGCGACCATTTTGACAATTTGGCTTGAATAACGGCTGCCGAGATAAATATCTTTCGTAAATCTATTAAATTAATTTTATTTTAGAACTGTAATAATTGATGTGAAGCATGAAGGATTTATAAAGCTAATTTGACAAAGGTAGTATTTTTGTCAGTAATCGCATCTTGTTCGTGGGCTAGTCTGTAGGTATTTATATTTGATATTAGGTAGGTATATACTTCAGCATCCCTTACAAAAAGTCACCGACCGCCACTAGCTGTAATATTTTTTTTTCAAAGAACTTCTAAACAAACTCAGCAAAATGAAAAAACAAAATCAAAAACAACTTCTAAAACAAAAACGAAATAAAATAAAAACAAAATCCTCTACCATCCAAGATGGAAAAATACTAGGAAAGGTACAAAATATTGGTAAGATAAGTCGAAGCAGAGCTTACTAGTTTGTTTCAATTATTGTTAAAAAAAATAAAAATTTACGCATTATTTACCAATTTCGAATCAAAAATCCACTTCAAAAATAACTTTAAAAATAAGTTTGTGTGGATATCAATTGAATTTATTTACTGTGTCGATTTTTTGTACTTACACGCTAGTGTACACAGTATTATAGAGAAATAGTTTTTTGGTAAATTTGAAAGAAAATATGTTTTATATTTTTGTTATTCTGAGTTAAATCCTCCTTAAACTACTGCATATTCTATATAACTATGCCGGGAGAGGCAACTTTCGGGAATCAACACTGTCATTTTTTTTTGTATGTTTGTTCAGTTTTAATTTTACAATATTTTACTTTACAAATCTTACGAAACTGATCAATCAGTTTGATTGTAAGAAATTTCTCATTTTTTCTAATTAATTAATACAGTATACTTTTCAGTTTTACATAGTAAACACTAAATATGATGCTTAATATTAAAATACTAACTATTACAATACTAATTATTATAATGTTTATGAATTGCGTTGTAGTAAAAATATTTAACACAGCACAAACATACGGTGAGAAAAAACATAAAAAAGGAAATATATTATTTGATTCCATGTTCTACGGAATTAGAAAGATTTAACTTTTGTTTTGATTTTTGAAAGAGATGTCTCATTTCTGATATTTGAAATCGTTTCTTCCTTGTCGTTACCGTAATAAAGTCTTTCTCATTTTTCCAAGTCATTATTCATTGAGAACATAATTGTTTAATACCTATTAATTGAAATATATACTTTGGCTTTTCCTAGGACAAATCGAATCTCAATATATAAAACAAATTCGGGTTAGTTACACCATTTATAACTCAAGAACGGCTGGATCGATTTTTATGATCTTTGATTTGTTGGATTTGTCTTCGCACCGAATAGCAGAATAGCTATTATAAAATCGGAAAAATTTAAATAAAAAAATTATGAAGCAAGTTTTTTTCCCCGTATCTTTTGCATGTAACGAATTCTCATCTTTTGAAAGAGCTGCAGCAATATTGTGATAAATATAATATTGAAAAGTGAGTAAATTCCAAAAATTCGAAAACATACTTTTAATTACAACATTACTTTTGTTTTTATACACATAATACTGTCCCTCTTTCTTACACGATATATGTTAACAGTCGAAAATGAGACAAACGGTAAACGTGTGTTGAGGGGTGCAGCTCCAAAGGAAAAATACAATGATTATAATAAATCTCCTTCACACGTATAAAGAAAATTTAACACAATTCCGTAAGTAATCACAAAAATATAAATCCGTACACAGCGACATCTCTGATACTGACAAAAACAAAACACGGACAGTTGCGCATCAATAATTGCTTCATTGCGAAATTTTTAACTTAATAAAAAACTGAATTTAATTCAACTAATAAGATAACATAACAGTTATTGACTCTGAGGCGGTACGAAGTTGCTGGATCAGCTAGTTATTAATAAAATTTGTTTTTCTCCATAGAAGAATTTTACTGAACACGTCTGAACATCCTATGTTCTCCTAAAATCGTCGGAATAGTTTTACAATTATTGAAAATGATGAATTAAAATGAGAAGGTGTGAAATTTCCTGGCTCAATGTCCAAAATAAACACACTTTTAGTCATCGTGGTACTGAAAAACCCATTAGTGGAAGATAAATATGCCGAACCTAACAACCCAACACAATTATGCCCTTATTTGTATAGGTACTCTGCCTTGATGAGGGGTGAGGGATATCAATTTACACCAGAAGATTCAAAATTAATTACATCATTTAAAATTAAATTGATGAGTTAATTATTATTCACATCAACTTAATTAATGTTTTGATATGATGTAACTAATCTACCACTGGATCTGTGGTTCTCTTAAGTTATTTTATTATATAAAGAATATAATATTAACAAATCCCAAGAAATGTGATAAATAACAAGACACAGAAAATAAAATACAAGTGTGCAATTCACACGACGTAGAAGTGAAACCTTCAGAAAACTAAACTTCGAGAGAACGAGACGAATGCAGATTATCAGGAGTAGGATAGGTAAATGTAGGGTTTATTTATTAACATATTGTTACAACGCTTAAAAATTATTTTACATATTATTCTACGAAGCACCGTACAAAGAGGAGGCCGATAGGCTACGAATCACCGCACAAAGAGAACACCGATTAGTCTAACTCATTCTCGCAGACTCAATTCTATAGATTTATGTGTTTGTCTCTTTTTAGTGTCGCTCGTTTCCGTTTTATCGAGTTTCAAATCACAACGGTGCTAAAGAATTTTTCACTTCAAAATAAAACAAAGTGTGCAATTCACACGCGGTAGAAATTAAACCTTCAGACAACTAAAGTTGACAAGAGTGGAGATGCTACATGAAGCACCCCACAAAGAGGACACCGATTCGTGGATGGTTCAAAAACTGGACTATCATGGAGAGCATTAGTTTCAATGTTCTCGATGGTTATCTCCGTCACCGACAGCATAGATTATTTTATCTCCCGGCTTGCGGAACTAACTTACCAATGGTCGTACCAGTCGGGAGAGCGGTCTTGTTGTTAACTAAACTTATTAGTTGAATTAAATTCAGTTTTTTATTAAGCTAAAATTCGGGTTAGTTACACCATTTATTACTCAAGAACGGCTGGACCGATTTTTATGATCTTTGATCTTTGATGAACATCGTAAACATTCACGAAAAAAAAAATATGAAGCAAATTCTTTTCCCCGTACATTTTGTAACGAATTCTCATCTTTTGAAAGAGCTGCAGCAATATTGTGATAAATATAATAATTGAATAGTGAGTAAATTCCAATAATTCAAAAATTTCAAATGTCATTGCGCTGATTGTTTCACTTTTGTTTTTAAACATATAATGCTGCCCCTCTTTCTTACACAATACATGTCAATAATCGAAAATGAGACAAACAGTGAATGTACATATGTCTGCACCCCTCCAAAGGAAAAATACAATAATTATAATTAATCTCTATCACATGTATAAAGAAAATGAAACGCAATTCCTGTAAGTAAGTGGAAAAGTAACAAAATCACAAAAAATATAAAACCGTACACAACACTTCTCTGATACTGACAAAAACAAAACACGGACAGTTGCGTCAATAGAATCACTTCGAATATCAATATGTTTAACATCAATGAAGCACAATTTAGACGCCAAGCTTTATTGCTGTTAGTCTGATTGTGCTTCATTGGTGTTTAAATTGCTTTAATCTGCTTATCTAATCTTAATATTTTCTCTCTTTTAAAAACGCTTTGAAATTTTTATTTTGTAATGTTTTCACAATAAATAAATTGAATTGAATTATTCTGTAATCCTTTTTTGTTTAATACGAAAAGGGTGTTCATTGAACTGAGAAAGAAATTAAGTTGTGTGTGGTAATGTAAGATTTGCACAATTTGTACATTTCTTATTTCATTTTGGTGGTTTTTACAAAACAAAGCTTTCTAAAAAATGTAATATTGTTACTAAAAGAATTCCGTTTATTTTATTCATTTTTTGAATAACTAGGTGAGTAAACCTCGAATTGAAATATTTAATCATTGACGACAATTTTAGTGACTCTCAATCGAAAATTTGAAACAGAAAAAGCAATTAATGAAATCTACCATTTCTCTGTTTCAAATTTCCGATCAAGAATCGTTAATATTGTCGTCATTGATTTATTAATTCTGTCTTCACTACATTTTTTACTGTTCACATAAAATGACGTAATCGTTTATTTAAAGTGTTAAGATTCAGTGCGGTCTATTATTTTTTTTTATCAATTTCTCCAAAATAATATGAATACACACGTGTAACTGCCAAATGTTCCAACCGCAACCCAACAGATTATATCGTACGTTGTAATATAATATAATAGGATTCTTATCATCAAAATGACCTGGTTCATTACTAAAATAATTAAATTAAGTTTACAAGCAAACGGGACGATGGGCAGAGAAAGATAGTCAACCATGTTTTCAGGGACGGCGCGAGGTAAGGAAGATACAACACAAAGAAGATAAAAACACCAACATAAATTTTCACCCTCAGCTTTGAAGTTATGTGTTGTAGGTATTATATCGCTGTGTAATAAATAAACCACTTAAGAAATGACAGAAGAAATGGCACTTAAGAAGTTTTTAGTCCGAGGAGCATTTTAAAACAATGATTATGTAAACAATGAATATATTAGATTATGTTGTGACAATATTATCATAAACAAGACAGATTATAGTATGAAAGTATTATAGACAAAACAGATTATGATTTGACAATAATATTATCGTAGATAATGTAAAAAACCTTCGAAAAATATTGATTCCAAGATCCCAAAATGAAAAAAAATGCTGTAATTCTCAGAAGAAATTTAGGTCACAAATTTTTCGAAAAACTAATACGGGCAGTGTTCTTAATCCTGAATCGAACTATGTAATAGATTTTGATTGATTCTCTTTTTTACATTAACTCCACACAGGAGGCCTTCAGGACAACAATTTCCATCTAGGCCTATGCCATCCTTGGGGTTGCAGAGTTCAGGATCTTTTTAGGGAAAGGAAAGAGACGAAGAAAAAAGGTATGAGGGGGTTGGAATCTGCGGGTCGCTGTATACAAGACTGACGGACTTCTGAATCATCCCTACCACTGCGTTGTAAGAAGAATTCTGCTTCCTCTTTCAGAGAGGTCAAAAGATCTCTTTCAACCAGTCTTTCCCGATGCCACGCAGTTGGTGGGCAGAGGTATCTACCGCCAAGATCCGGACAAACCACACCGCTTGAACCCGGGCACCCGTGCTAAGTCACCAAACGTGGTGAACTACTTGAGTTACCTATGGTAGAGGTGTTGGTTATCCAATAAATTATTCCGGGGCGGCGCACAGTTGGTAATTTTTAGTATCTAGTTCGACTTTATTATTTCAGTTTGTTTTTGGGACAATATGAATTATCATTATATGAAAAAATTGTTAAAAAATATATATTGTCCGATTCAACCTGATCCGTCGTTTTTAATACCTACAGCCATCTAAACATATCAAAATTTATGTTCCGTATGTTTGGGTTCGCAAATCTCGGAAATTAATCGATGGATTGACAAAAAAAAATTACAGAACATTTCATTTTAGCACAAGAGTGTTTCTTTATATAATGATAAGTTTTGGCGTTATGAAATTTGAATAAAAAAATTACTAGAGACAAAAATTGCCTTGGTGCTGAAAAAGATTTTAGGTTGTTAAGGTAAACCCTGAATATATCAGAAAACTAAAGTTCATGTGGCACATTAATATCCATTAAATACATAAAACGTAAAATTTTGCCGGATACATTTTTGAAAGTCTCAATGAATTCAAAACTTTAAAAAAAAATACGTTTGGAAAATCGTTACTTCAATATTTTTTATCACACTACATCACAAGTTAAATATTTAATTAAATGAAGACAATATTAGCAAAACTCAATCAAAATCTGAAGACAGTAAAATCAGAAAATATATTGGTTCCACTGGGACACGAACCAGTCGAACCAGTCGAATTGGTACCAGTGGAACCAATATCTTTTTCTGATTTTTCTGTCTTCGGATTTTGATTGAGTTTCGCTAACATTGTCTTCATTTAATTAAATATTATAATTTGAGTTTTTACTCATAAAGTTAAAAAAAAAACAAAAACAAAAACAAGTTAAATAGATATGATAATCATCTGATTTCCTAGATTCTATCATAAAGATTCAGAAAAACACAGTAGTTATAGTTGAATTATCACTATGACGTGCACACGTCCATCCGCAGAGAGATCTAAACTTGACTGATCGTTTGCGTTTCGAGGTAGTGCGTATTTGCGCTGGTGCCATACGTCACAAGTAGCTTAAATGTTATTTTTCTTTTAAATTCTAACAAGATTACACATTAAGGTACCCAATTAAATTAAAATGAAATCCTGAAAGAAACCTACGATTTTACGATAAAGTCGAGCTAGATACCTTGAATTGTTAACTGTGCGGCGGTATCCATACCCGCCTCCCAAATTAGATTGTACCTATGTGAATAAGGGTTTTTATTCAATTTTATTGTCGATCATCTTCGAAAGTAACGTGAGGGAACACGTTGTTTGTTGTTTTATTTTTTCGCATAAAATAACAAAGATTATTAAGTACATATTTTAGCAATACATGTGTAAATAAAATCGTCACTCAATTTATAACACGGCATATTTCATTTCACACGGGTTTTCAGGAGGAACCAAAAACCGTTTGGTTTATTAAATAAAAATAACATATCTTTGAAAAAAAGTGTCAACTAATATTTAGGGATCTGTTATTTGGAGAAATATATTTTTTCAATAAAACCATTTTAAACGAAATTAGCGGTGTAACAAACAAAAAAGTCTGATAAACAATGAGTTATGCGTTGTTCTTATGCGAGAAATACATAATATTTTATTCAAGTTTCTTAAAATAATAAAACTAAAATAATTATAAGAGCATTAATTTTTTTTACTCTTCTTACTAAATAAAGCTTTTGTATAAACATTTATTGCTAATCGTTGATATGTAGGTACCAATTATTTTGTTACAAAACTTGTGTATAAAAGGAGTGGTGATTGGTCAAAACTTTTGTTTTTTAAAATTACGCATGGCCAACCATGACCCATGCATAGTTGGGAGATTCGTATTTTTTGAGATACGCGGTGTGTATGTCGGCGGCCGATCGTAAAATCAGGCAGAGCTCATGATGAGCCTAGCTACTTCTTGAAATGCCTAGCGGCAGATCATGAAGTGCCTCAGATGGATCATAATCGACCTG
The DNA here is from genome assembly GCA_917563855.2 of Limnephilus lunatus. Taxonomy (NCBI): domain Eukaryota; kingdom Metazoa; phylum Arthropoda; class Insecta; order Trichoptera; family Limnephilidae; genus Limnephilus; species Limnephilus lunatus. The sequence goes on from OU830599.1 coordinate 59,023,495, forward strand.
ATTTTACGATTTGCCTGTGATATACCTATATAATGAGAGCGACAATACGAAGAGCTTTTGAAGTTAGTTCATATTATCATTATATTATCATTATCATTATAAAAGTAATAAAAATAATATAAGAGAAAAGACAATTATAGTCTTGTTCCTTTAAATTAAATACATCAGCCATGTTTTACCTACTACATGTAATCATGTAATGCAATCTGCGTGTATCTATTTTTAACCTATCTCACAAGCATAGTGGAACCGCTGATAGTTCCTATGTGACCTCATCCTCTTTCTCACTTATAGGGTTGTTACAGCAAAAGTTTTCGATGTTAGAGAAAGTTTTCTTTGTCCGTAGGTACCCACCGAGAGGAGTTGAGTTGCCACAGCCTGTTGGTCCAGGGCTCTCAAAAGGTCAGTCGGCGCTTAGCATTATTATTAGAAGGCGAGGAATGTTAAGTTCGGCCCATCGTTTTATTGTCATAAGAGGGTCAGATAGCCAAGGGTATTCCTGGTGTCTTTTTGGGAGAACTAATGATATTCTGTACGAAGTGACAAATTTAAAGCTAGGTAGGCCCTCGGTTCGCAATCTCTTCGTGGAAATTGGATACAATAAACTCTGATTATGTTATTATAATACATGACTTCTCCTTCTTAGGTATGATATATATGTTATTCCCACATAGCTATTTACACACATATGTTCATGCTCGTAAACGACGGTTTGGCTTGATAGAATATATTGACTTGGAATCAAGATCGATACAACGTGCCATAGATATACCACCAAGACGTTTAGTCAAACCCTAAATTTCTCTCGAACATCGAGCAAGAATTACGGCTCTTTGATCCTTTTTACTCGATATTGAACATAAAACGTCGAGCGAGATGGTACGCATGTTGAGATATGTTCGAATGAACGTAAAACCATCGAGCATGAAAGAGCTTGGGTACTTAGCTATAGGAGTCTAATGGTGTGATAGACCAGAACATAAAGGTGAGGGGTAGAAACGAGATACAGCGGGACGAAGAGTGGAAAGATGGCTTTGGTGATATGTGATTCGTTAAAACTCAACCTCACAGTATATAGGCATCTCGCATTATAATATCAGCATTTAGTTCTTAAAAGTAAACTTTACTTTTGAATGAATAGACCTTTTTACATGGGAGCGCGAATTGCTCGCCGCATAATGAACAAATTTGCGAAGTCCAAATACGGCAAAGTAAGGTCGCCTATAAGGTCGAGTCCAATATTTTGTTGCCGTATTTAGTTAAGACACTTTTACAAATGTTTCATAATTTACTTACCCCAGTAAACAGCGACGGGCATACGCCGTGTATCTTGAGTGATAGTGTATCTTACAAAAACGATCATATTATATGATCTGAATTAGCTTAAAATAGTGTAAAATAATGTTTGCCTATGGAATGTATTACGAAAATTGGGTTTATTCTCTTTTTCACTTCTATTTTTACACGTTTTCAAAACAGAAGCCACTATTTTTGCTTTGTTATTTCGTAAAATGCACCGATGAGTGCTCGACGCTGGCTCGCAGTAAAATGATGACGTCATATTTTTTAGATTAACGCGAAGCCATACTCGATCCCAGCCGGTTCCAATGGGAGGGCGAAATAATACGCTTTTATCACTTAGTGCAGGTCTACTAATATTCATATGTCTATGAATTTTATGCAAAAAAATTATTGGGTAAACTTTTGAAATCACTGGATACGCTTAATATGAATATTTTTTAGAAGAAAATCTTTTGATTAACCTATAAAACTGTAAAAGACAACTTTTTCGCGTTCGGGGTGATAAAAAATATTGCCCTCAAAACTTCAATTTTGAGATGAGATCGCGGCCATTGTTGCGCAAATTACCTTATTTTCCATCGTCTAGAATGCAAATAGTTGTCTTTTATAGTAATTAAGGTAAATCGAAAGTTTTTTTTTTCAAATAATATTCGTGTCCAGTGATTTCGAAAGTTTATCGTTTATTGATTTTTACTTTTTCAACATTCCTTCTGTTGTTTTAAAACCTTTTGAAATATAAAGAGACCATCGCAGGGTCGCAGCTAATTGTGTTCGATAGAAATACGAGAGTAACTTTCGCCTACATTATTACGATTTCTTACGGAATATTTTGGACCATACATTCGAAAATAACGTTTTTACAAGCGTTTGTACTCGCACTACTTATCAAAAAAAAACAGTGAGTAGTGTTGCGACATGGTAGCCTCGTTTACTATTAGCTAAAGCCCCATTCAGATGGGAGTTACATGTTCGGAGCCGAAACTTTTACAGCTTGGCTGTTGGCAGTCCGCCATTCACACTGAGCGCTTTTGCTACTACAAAGTCAGTTTCGCGTTTACACTTACCATGAGAGAATACACGATGCTGATATTTTCATAATAAACCAGCAGCATATAACTAACTAACTACAATCAAGCCGTTTCCCCAGAGGGGTAAACAGAAAGGACGGACCGTCAAACAACCGGTCTTGGCACACTTACCTTGCCTCATTCACACACACACATACTCTTCTAATATTCTGGCTCTTGACATGATCTGACTCAAGCATCTGATTAACTTAATCGTGCCATGTCTTTATTCTATATCTTCGGTCTTGATCGTGCCATGTCTTCTTCAACTATTTACATTTACGTCATATATTCTGCTTACACTGCTTTCTACGTTCTACATGCTCAAACCATCTGAGCGTTGCATTATTTGAGCATGTAGAACGCAAGAGCCTTGAATTATTTGCGGATCTTCACATTTCTGACACGATCATACATAATTTTACCACATAAACGCCGCAGGGATCTCATTTCTACAGCATTGAGTCTACTTTCACCGTCCCTCTTTCAGTTCCATACCTCACTGCCATACATCAGGGTAGGTACCAGCACTCGACTGTGGACTGCTAATAAAGAAAAAGACTAGTAACTAGTAACTGCAGAGATTGAAAAAAAAATTATCATATGGAACGAAAATAATTTGTGATTTATTTTAATATTTGAAGCTCTCTTGCTCATGATGTAAACATAGTTGCGATCTGATAGTGTGTATTTGTATAAAAATTTCTCAAAAGATTTTCAACTATTTCAACCGTCTGAAGCCGGTGAGACTACCACATTCCCACTGGACTGTTTTGAGGCTGAAGGAAATAAAGAGGGAAAAGAGATGGGCAGATAAAGATCGGGAACTGCCTGGCTATATACATCTGGTCACCAAACACGGCTAAGGCCATACTAAATAACGTTTCGATTCTGAGTGATGGTCTTTCACCGGGCGATACACATAGAGAATCTAGCAACTCCATATCCACAATGTGTTCGAATTTCATCACGCCACAGCTCACAGTTCAAAATTTTTGTTTCTGTTTTCTACCTCAGAGTGCCAGGATAATTGATTTTGATGTTTGACTCTAATTATTTTTCTTCTTATTTATCTTCTTATAGTATACATAATATGTTGGGTGTTTTTTAATTAAAATGTTTTTATAAACTAACTATTTTCCTTTCATTCCGCTACCTAATCATCTGTATTATTTTTTGTTGTAGTTGTTGTTTCTACCTAATTACTGCATTATATAACTTAATTACGACCATCATAACACGGGCGTGCGCTTAACACGCTGGTTGAGAGAACGCTAATAAAAGGTAATGTTGCAACAAAAACTGTTTACAAATTACAGCTTCAAATGCAACAGGAAAATGGACTGTAAATTAAAACGGTAATTTTTGGAAATCGCTGGCAACGGTTAATATGCACTTTTTTTTGAAAAAATCTTTTGATTCACCTTTATTACATTAAAAGGCAACTATTTGCATTGGGGGAAGTGAAAAATATTTCATTCTAATTCTTTTCTTGCCTTGACTCGAGTAGGCGTTATAAAGGGGCACTTTCTTTTGAATCACAAACCATGTTACACAAACCTAGCGTAGCCGCTAAACTACTTGAAAACTGGGATGTTTTTCTTGCCTTGACGCGAGTAGGCGTTATAAAGGGGCACTTTCTTTTGTATCACAAACCATGTAGAATGAAATATTTTCCACTTCCCCCAATGCAAATAGTTGTCTTTTAATGTAATTAAGGTGATTCAAAAGATTTTTTCAAAAAAAAGTGCGTATTAACCATTGCCAGCGATCTCCAAAATTTACCATTAAAACAAAACGAAATGAAAATGAAAATGGTGTTTGGTGGAATTGGGTGATAATGTATGTATGGAAATATTACAAGGGAAGCAAGGAATAACCAATCACTTACCGCACAAGACGCACACAACACAAACACAATTGTAGGATATATTACATTATACCTCGAAGTGGTAAGGTAAAAAAACCTTCTTTTATGGTCACAAAACGAAAATGTATCATAAAATCATTACATGACACCAACCAGTTCCTTTCAATGTCCCAAATATTTTGGTTTTTTCAAAAAACAAATGCAATTCGATTCAGTCTTGCAATGTTCTATTTTCAAATGCTTTCTTCAGTAGGGTGATATGGTTACTGAGGTTAGGAACAGAATAAATGACATCCCAGTAGGAACCGTGCTTATTATCATTTCAAAACCAAACAACCGGGTAACATGTAAAAAAATTCATAAAAATTTATAATTAATATTAAAACATTAATACTATTTGAACATTGAGAGAAGCTCAAATTAGAGGAACTTGTTGAATTTTTACTAATAGCCAGGCGAAAACTTCTTTGTCGAAAAATGGCTGACATACATTTCTATCAAAACAACGTTTTTTTTACTAAATTACATTTACTTATTTTCAAATTTTTTTAGAAAAATAAAAAAATGGATTGACTGAGGATTCAATCTTCCTACCCAGAAATTGGAGTCAACCACGCTCCCAACTGAACCAAATGCCAATTGGATTAGACAGACGTTTATTTCGTATATTAAGTGCTGTAATATCATCGAATTTCATAGAAATGTGTATGCGCGTGATTGCCACCAATTTATAGAATGCATTTTCATCGACACCGAGTCTATCTTCCGAGTTTCAGCTCGATTGGATGTCGGAAAGTGGGTTAATTTCCGCTTCCAAAATTCCACATGATTTATTTAAACAAACAAAAATGATATTCAGATAGATGTATTTAAAAACTATCGTTGGGTCACTTTTTCATACCCTAAAGACCAATCTTGCGGTTTTTGTGCAAATGGAGGCACCTACCAACTATTTTGTTCAGGAATATACTTGTTAAACATGTCTTTTTGTACGTTAAAGGGTAGACATAATACGAGCAGTAAAGAAATTCATTTTCTAGAGAAAGATGATAAGGCAAAGACGACTTACATTCTCCGGGCGCTTGTTAGGACAACATCCTTGACACTAAGTAAGGAGCTTAAATATCTCACTACTACTTCACTTACAAGTGTATTATATCAGTTAATATTTTTGTTAGAAATACTAACGATAATTATTTTTTATTATTTCGAACAGTAAAGGTCGTCTAAATAATATTTAACCACTATCTTATTTATGTGAACTTGGAATTCTCATTTTTTATATATCCTGGGTAATAAACATGACGTAACTCGTAACACCGATTTCCACGAATTTCAAAGAAGTATGGAGACCAATCGATTTATTTAATGATACCAGTGATATTTAACAAACTTAAAATTGAGGAAAAATGTTGGACCCTGCGCCAAAATGATGAAGCTGTGATTAATAAACAAACTAAATCTATATATTTTTGAATTTTAAATGTGTTAAATTTTGTTAAATGTATCAATTTTCTAAGGATAAGTGTACCTATCTCTAAAATTTTGATTTCTGTCGAAATGTATATTTGCATATTAAATTTAAATAAATTAAATTGATATGGTAGAACGTAAAGAGAAGTTTTCACGTTACATTTGTATGACTACATAGGTACCTGTTATTGCAAACACAAAAAAACATGTAATATTTTTGTACAAATAAGTCAAAACACCATTTTTTCGGAGGAAGCAAATACTTGTGGTTGTGATTTCATATATTAGGGGCCGTTCAAGTATTATGTAAAGCACTTTGAGTTGGGGGGTCTTGTAAAACGTTACTGTGCGTTATTGGGGGGGGGGGGGGGGTCAAATAACGCGTTGTGTAACATGTTTTTTTATTTAAATAAAAAACTACGGAATTAAAATCTTCCATGTTGGAAACCCTTTTCCTTTATGTTGTACGGGGAATCCCCCGATTGTATGACTTCTTACCCTTTTGAGAACACGAATAGTTGCAGTCGGGACATGGAAAAGGTTTTTCTCTTCTGTGAATCATACTGTGAATTTTTAAATCTTCCTTTTGAGAACTTGCATAACTGCATTCGAGATCGTGGTTTTTGTCCGCTGTGGGTAAATATGTGATTTTTTTATGCCTCTTTGTATGAATAGTCGCAGTAGAAACATGTAAAAGGTTATTTGTCACTGTGAGTCAGCAAATTATTTCTAATAAGTTCCATTGTACAACATGTATAATTGCATTCGGGACATGAAAAAGGTTCTTTGCCATTGTGGGTAAACATGTGAATTCTTAGATACTGTTTTGTAGCGCATGAATAGTTGCATTAGAAACATGTAAAAGGTTTTATGTCACTGTGAGTCTGCAAATGATTTCTTAGAATTTCCTTTGTATAACATGAAAAAGTTTTTGTCCAGTGTGGGTAAAAATGTGAATTTTTATATGTGTTAAAAAAGTACGTGTTGTAAAACCATGTAGGTATATTATAGGTAAAACAGTATTAAATTATGGAGATACGTAAGGAATACAAGGCCGATAAAAATAATAATAATATATAATTTTTTTTTAAATAACAATTTGAATAAATAAAATAATGAAGATTGCGAGTTAGAAATCTCTTGTTTTATTTATTACCGCAAACGCGATGAAAACAAGAAAAATGTATTTAAGCCACTTTTCAGCACTTTGCGCAATTTAATTGTGACTTTTGGATAAAAATAGTCACTTGGGTGTTACGTAACGTTTAGTTGGGGGGGGGTATAGAAAAACGTTACGGCGCGTTACATGGGGGGGAGGGAGGATCAAAAATCTTCAAAAATTGCATAACGTAATACTTGAACGACCCCCTACTTATTATGTAGATACTTAGTAAAAACCGTGTGTATAATAAGAATATTTACTCAGAATGTTACTCGGCATTGTACTCGAAAATCAATAAGAGCACAAATAAAAAAAAATAAAAGCATTTTCTTTTTATTATAAGTACCGATAAATGGAGATAATAAAAATATATCTCTTTGTGAATTCACCACAGTTTGATTCGATAATCAAAAGAGCACAGGTAAAAAAAATACAAGCAATTTTTTTCATTATAAATACCGATATGGAGATAATAAAAATATATCATTCTTAAGTGGCTTCACCACAGTTTGATAATTCCTTCAGAAGTCGAAACAGCTGTCACGTGCTGTAAAAATTACACAACAGAACATATTTATAAATTAACTTTTTTTATGAATTGAAAATAAATGTTGATGAACATATGAAAGAAAAAACTAAAATGGAGTTCCAGAAATTAAAGTTAACAACAATAAATAAATTGAAGGTTGTTGATAAATCTACTACCCAAGTAATTTTTTGCAGAAGGTTTAAATTATATAATTAGAAATAAGAAAAGTGTAAAAGTTTGTGTTTATTTTAGACCATATCAAGTGTATCTATTTTAAATTAATAAATAAATGAAAATATTAAATTAAAAACACACTTTTTAATTTGAAGTATAAGCCCTGACGAAGCTCGAGCTAAGCGAAACCTGGTTGATTAGCATGTATTGATTCGTTGTTGTAGGTGTTACGAAGTGTATTTTTCATTTAATATAAAAATACTTTCTTCAAACACAGCGAACTTTTTTTTCGCACCATTTTTATAAAAAAATAATAAGCACTTCATTTTAACCACTCATGCAGAAGTGTAATGAAGTGCTTATAATCTTCAATATATAAAAAGGCGGGTTCTTCTTCTTCTTCTTCTTCTTCAATAGCGCTACAGCCCATTTCGAGCCTTGGCCTCCTTCAAAATAAGCCTCCACCGCCCTCTGTCCTCGGCCGTCGTCTTCCAATCTGCAACATGGAGTAATCCTCTTGCATCCTTCCTGACATCATCCTCCCATCTCAGTCTAGGTCTGCCCGCCTTTCGTTTACCTCCCGGGTGTCCTGTCAGAACCTTCTTCGGTACTCGTGTGCTTGGCATTCGGTGCACATGTCCGGCCGGCGGGTTAGTAATACCATTTATAACTCGAGAACGGCTGGACGGATTTTTATGTTCTTTGATTTTTTTGGATTTGTCTTTGCACCGATTAGCAGAATAGCTATTAAAACATCGCAAAAATTCACTATAAAAACAATTTTAAGAAAATTCGTTTCATCATACATTTTGTATGGAACGAATTCTCATCTTTTGAAAGAACTGCAGGAATATTGTGATAAAGTATAATATTGACTAGTGAGTGAATTCCAAAAATTCAAAAACGTCAAATGTCAATGCGGTGATTGTTTTGCTTTTGTTCTTATACATATAATGCTGCCCCTCTTTCTTACACACTAAATGTCAACAGTCGAAAATGAATGGTGGACGTTTGTCTGCACTCCTCCAAAGGAAAAATACAATAATTAAAATAAATCTTCATCACATGTATAAAGAAAATGAAACACAATTCCCACATTAACATATGTAAGTGGAAAAGTAAGAAAAAATCAAAAATTATAAATCCGTACACAACGCCATCTCTGATACTGACAAAAAAAAAAGAGGCACAGTTGCACATTGTTTCAACGTGTAACTTTTAACTTTTAAAAAAAAATAATTTAATTCAGCTAATAAGTTAACACAACAGTTTAATTAATTCTGAGGCGGTACGAATTTCCCCGGGTCAGCTAGTTTTTCATAAAACCAAAAATGAACGAAAAAATCCTTCTACTTTTTTCTTCTAAATATCATTGGGAGCATAATCCAGCATTGGGAGTGTAAAATAAAACTTGATTTTACTTTCAAAAGAACTCTGATGAAATCGAGATGTAATTTACATATTAGATTTAATATAGTGACTTAATGGTACATACTAGTAGAGTTGAAAGACCATTGGCTCTGGAGTTTGAAGTCGCCGGATTATAAAGTAACTGGTTATGAATAGGCAAGATACCTGCTATCTAACTTTCCTCTTCTCTTTCCTCACCTCTATGAAGCCTTAATTTTCGTCAGAGCAGTAGCTCTGCTTAGATAGTGTTGACAAAAAAACTTTTGTAGGGGTATAATAATTTGAAAATGTCCTTATAAAATGTACGACTCTAAGTTATGCTGATAAAAATGCATAGAGTCCATCTCACGGATAATACGGAACGTTCGTGTTGCGAAGTTTGATGCACGGATAATACGGAATATTCCTATTTTAAGTACCAATCTTATAAAATAAATTCTCGTTGAAATAAAAACAAAAAAATACCTACTTCGAATTATTGTGTTGAAATTAAGATAACGAAAGCTGCATGTAATTGCATATAAAACTGAATCATAATTTTAAAAAAACATCCCAGGTTTTGAATGGTTTGTTTGGCAAAGCAGGGTTCGTCTAACTTTATTTCCATGTTCTGCTGTTATAAATACAGGTACAAACTTATCAATAATACATTCACTTTGTTTTATATGGCCATAATATTTTTTCTATGGTTGGTTGTCTATGAAATGTCAAATACAAACGATAAATATAAAATGGCGTCACCGCGTAAGAGAATTAATTTAAACAAAATTAAAATGTCAAATGCATATTTTTTGCATGTTTTTTGTCTTCCCCGACATAAATAATAAAGCAAAATCTAACTGTTTTAATAAAAAATATTCCGAATTAACGAGTAGGCGGTTCAATGCATAAATAATGTCATTCTCTTCCTAATAATAACTTGTCTATTTAGTCGAAACATCGAAAAACGTCATCTAAGTCAAACTACAAAATCAACATTGAATAATTTTTCATTTATCATAAGTTATAATTTTAAACACGAATACGGGAGGGAGTGCCTTGTGCCACCGCTTACAGTTATCGAAACGTCAAACTCGCAGCTAAACGTCAATCAATTTTATCGTTCTAAACATTTGTCAAAAATGAAATTGTTGGGCCTGTTTCTGGAAACTTTTTTTACAATGATTTGTCACGCTTTCAGGAAATAAAAAAATATATTATTAACTCGTTCAAAGTGAACGAGACCTTTTTCCTAAGCCCATTTATAATAATTAATTGTTTTACTATTTTCTAATTTTTTACCCAACCCATTTTACACGAGATACTCATCCTTTATCTTCGCAATTATACAAATTCAGCTCATTCCATTAAACTCTATGAAAAGGGCTGATTTTTAACCGCCCGCCGCATCAACCCTTTTGGCAATCAGGTCCCGAGGGTTGGTTCGCTTTAATAAACTACCCTTAAATGATAGACTTTTTGATATCGTCTCTAAATCAGTGAGTCCGATTTGATTGTGTTCCCTTTTGGAGTATTAACTATTAGTTCAGGGATTACTCCATTTGAATAAAGGGAAATGGGAAATCTAAAATCTACGATCAACCCTAATGGCTAGATTTATGATTCTGTGGAAAGATTGATGTACGAAGGCAAAATCGAAAATTGGTCCCTAATTACCGGAGGAAAATTAATGCAGCATATAAAATTTTACTATTGCTATCTAATTTAATCAACCCATAGAAAATTATCGTCGTTATTTTCGAATAAGATTTTGTGGCGTTCGGCTTTTGTAGAAATATTTTTTGTGTCTTTTTTGTTCGAAAGTAAAGTTACGCAACATAAAAGAGTGTAGGGAAATCAAATTATATTTGTTACAACACATAGGTTACCAAAAAAATCTTACAACACACGCTGTTATTACAAAATTCTTATTTTCAATTTGTTTTCAATATATTTTGGAAGCTAGGTACTACCTGTTTTTGACAGAGTTTCAGTATTTTCTAGAAATCTGTATTTGAATCAAATATTTTTTTGTTTAAAAAATATATATTGTCTTGTTTATTTAGTGGCAGGCAATATATATTGTCTTGTTTATTTAGTGGCAGGAATAAGGGAAAGGATAAGCAGCTCTGGAAATATCCTCGTCGTGGAAGCCTGCCTCAGTCCATCATCCAGCATAGATGTACACTGGAGAAAAATTCGCCTAATGTAGTCACAGAATCCTAAAATCTAATAATTGTTATTTTCTTTTGTTAATACCTTTATTTCATGTACATATATTTACCAGCTTTTCTTTTTAAAATATCTTGTGTATTGTTATGAGTTGCCCATAAATCGTACGAACGGACTATACAAGCGGCAGGCAGCTGTGTGTCACGTGCACAGTACATGTCCAGCCCCGCATGTTATTGCTGTCCCTCTCAGGCTAGCAGAAGACATTACCATATATGGCCACACGGCGCGAATTCCAGCCAATGGCAGAAGACATTACCTTATAGGGCACGCGTTCGAGTCTTCCGTCTCGCTCATCACGGGCAGAGAGATCCAGCCACCGATCGCCGAAGCGACAGACATATTTCAGACAACGGCGCGAGCGGTCGTACGCACTACTACGTACTGTCGGGCAGTATGCCACCCTTCGACGCGGCTAATTAAGTCTTCACCTACGAACCAAGTATGGCACTATCACCACAGCCGCCTGTATAATCCTACTGCCGCCTACTATGGCAGCCCTGGCCGCCCGGCTTTTAATCCGCCTACGTGCCGACGAGCCGAGTAATTCACAACTGCCGCCTACTTAATACCATAACATTAGACGCGCCCGGCTTTTAATCCGCCTACATTGCCGATAGCCGCTTAATTCACCGTTATCACCCACCGGTTCGGTAAGCTGACCGAATCCGCCCACCATGACGCCGAGAAGCCGCCCTCTCCCGCCGAGCCGCCCAGTTCCTGCACACAGTCTATGAGCTTTGCTCTAGACCTCTCCACTTCGTAGGGAAGCTGCCTGCATCCGTACGACGCCACGTGAGATTCTAACCCTCTTACAGTCTTTCCGAGCCTAAATTCAGTAGTATTTCTAGTGCCTCACTCTCTCTAATGCTAGGCCTTAAACTGCTTACCTGGTTGCCTGTACTGTTCACCCTTGCATTATTGAATACATTTGAATTGTGCCCAAACCTTGTTTCATTGGAGTCAACCATCGACAGCCTCGGAGGAGCCCTACGACCCTGAGCTGAGCCTTCCAAGCCGAGGCATATGGCCCCCGGGGGGCCTGCTTAACACTTGTCCCCCCCCGGGAGGGACATATTTCTGGAGACCAGAAGTATAACACTGGACCCTACGTGGCTTCAGTATCACCCTGGCCCCAGGAAGTATGACACTGGCGCGCCAACTGGGCCGAAGTCTTGTCGATTGTTGTCTCCCTAGAAACATAATTATGTAATCTTAGCTATAAATATTTTATATTTGTGCTCCCATCAACAACGGTAGCTCTGTGTGAATTATTCCAAACGTCGCGAGTCCGTCGGCTAGTGCTATTCGAGTGTTAGGTATTTTAAACATCGCTTACTACAGTAGCATTCTCACGCTATTACGTTTCTATCGCGGCAGTCAGAGTTGTTCGTCATTCGCGCGGAATTTTTTTTAATTGAGTAATGAATCTCGTTATTTTAAAATCTCCACCTGGGTGCTGTGTAAGTTGTATTATTTCTTCCTTGAAGAGCAGTGGTTGTTTCCAATAAAAGGTAGTAACTGCTGTCGGATTGTGCTCGTCCACATCCGTTTCCCTGTAATAGGAGGATATAATGTCGACTGCCAGCAACTGCTCTCGTCTTCTATAATCGTCCGAAATTTTTTTTTTGCTTTGTTCATTATATTAACGCATAATCATGGAGGCCACCATACCAATAATGGATAGAATATTAAATTTCGAGAAAGCAAACGCGTCGGTAATAAGAAAAATGTTGATGGATAGAGGCATAGTCCCCAAAAGAGCTTTATTGACTTTACGGAAACAATGTGTTGAGTTTAACGAATCCCGGAAGTTGAATTATAGAATAAACGTTAAACGAAAAGTTCAATAAATAATGAGTACAAGTTATAAAGATAGTTTTCGTTTCTCTCAATAGGTAGTTTTAAAACACAAAATGGAAAACGACGTTACATAATGTTATAAAAGAGAAATTTTAAAGCAACAAATTATAAATTTTCAAAACAAAATAAGTTAATATGGAGAGCTTCCCTTGTAATATTAGTTAAAGCCACAATTGTTATTTTTCTTCATAGAAGTTTTAATTTATTGTTAATACATTAGAATAAATTAGAATTGTAATTTTGATTGTTGATTGATCTAGGAACAGAGTAGCTAACTGGAATTGGATTAATGAACAGTTCAGGACAAATGTAGATTAATAACATAAATTGTAGAAAAAAAAAGGAATAAACAAAATTCAGTCAAAAGTTTTTTTAAGAAACAAAAGTTTAGGTACAGATCGGTTAAAAAATAGTAAAGTTCTTAGAAGTTTAATGATGTTTCGTTGTAAATCATGAGTGTCATGAACCCAAGATATGGATCGTACATCATTGAATTAATACTCCATAATACACAAATTAGAAAACACAATGTTGTTAAGGTAATAAACGTTCGGGAAAGGAAACAAACTTGTATATAAAATGTATATAACAAGGCAACGTGTATATCAATGTATATAATTGGCTAAGTGTTTTTTTGGTTAGTTTAAGTTTCTTGAAATCCATCTGAATTGCTTTCGTACTAAAGTGGTAGATAATTAAATAAATTAGGAAAAACAGTAGAACATCATTTAAAGAATAAATTCCAAACTACAAGGTATATGTTACTAGGTACTTGATTTTTCGAATGATAATCTAAGGAAGGTTTAATAATAAAATTTTGTATATGCTATAGGTATTTACCATAGAGACAGTATTGGAACATGTTTTGTTTTTAATCGGGACTATCCCACTCTAAATAGTAGTATGCGGATAATAAAATAAACTATCGCAGGTAAAGACACTTCAGAGGAAACAAGTGAATAGCATCATATGTTCAAATTATCGTTTTAAATAAAAAATAACGAAGAATTTTTTAAAGGAAAATCTTGTCAAATTTATCAGAATAATCTCTCGAACAAAGAACATTTAAATGTTTAGCTTCAATTAAGTTTTTTTTCATAAGAATTTAGGAATGATTTCGGCAATAAATTTACATGAATGAATAACAGTATAATGGAATTCAGGATAGAAAAGATAAAATAAGTTTTTTTTTTTGGAAACATCTGTGGAAAGTTATTAAAACATAGAATAAAAAGTAAACTACGACAGTTAAATAGGTATTGTCATTTAGTAACAAAAATAAATAGTAAATAGAATCCAATTGATAATGGCTTACTTGTAATGAAGGAAAGGGTTATAAAAAATTATAAGAAATTGTCTTCTTCATTTTTTTCTCGTATTCATAAATATGTCAACGTGATCGTTGTTAAGAAATTATATCATATTAGATATTGAGTAATAGACTCAAGAAATGTACTACGGATACATAGGTACCCGCGTATACAATTCTGGTTTCGAACCGTTATAGGAATGCCTTCCTCAGAATTAGGGCAAGGTGGGATTGTTAAGATGTGGAAACTTGAACAAAAAAAAAAAAAGAATTGTGATATAGGAAAAAATTGGAAATAGAGAATTAACCCCTCAAGTAAGCTTTAGGTAATTGTAAATTCGTATAGTTTTGACATAGCTATTTTAGAAAAATGTCATGGCGCCCTTATATAGTTTGATACAATGGAATTTTTTTTTTAAACATGATGATAGTAAAGTAAACAAAAGATAAAAAAGTTATGAACAGAAAAGTTGAGATTAAACTGAGACTTATAGTGAAAAGTTATTAGTAAAAAAAGTTATCATCGGATAATATTGTTAAATTAAGAAGTAAATAAATAATAGACATGGAATTTTTTTTAAAAAAAGGAATTTTCAAATAATCAGTCAAACAGGTAAAAGTTTTAAATTTTGGAAGTTGTAGTAAGAAGCAACGTCGTTAGCAATTCAATTATGATTCAATTTTTTTTATGTATATAAATTGTTAGCTTATAACATGTAATGCTAAAATATAAACACACGAATTGAATACTTCGGTATTTGAGCGACTTAGTCAGTGTGTATTACGCATCGTATAGCGGTGTTATAAAATCTGTGTTATTAAAATTTGGAAACGATTCCTGTTAAATATAGAGTAACCTTTTAAAGAGAAATTTTATAGAAATTGTAGTAACATAAATTTTAAAATAATTAATGTAGTTCTGTTTTTTTTGGATATTCTGTTATTTTTATGTGTTGTTTTTTGCCGAAGCACAGGCATTTGAGAAGGGTACTGTATTTTTCTCATTTGTGTTGGTGAACTAAGGCAAGGTTACGGTTCTCTGAACGTAACGGTGTGGCCACACGGAGATAGACGTTTGCAAACGTATCTCTTGAAAACACGAGAGGATTATAGTATAGCCTGATAATTATACGACGCTATAGGAGAGATCCTTATAATATGCCAAACGCTATAGGAGGTATCCTTATAATATGACCGACGCTATAGGAGGCGTATCCTGAGAATTACACGGAGAGGAAAACAGAAAAACAGAACAGAGTATGGAAATTAGTTCACCAGTAGGAAAAGAAATTGGTTACAAATTATAATAACACAGTAAATTTAAACACGAGGTGCATGTATTGTATTGTCCTCTACATAAGGTTGTAAAATGCGAATATGTATCAGTTTCATTTGATTACATGACTTAGTCAGCATTATTGTCTATCATTGGATGACCTTAATAAAAAATTGTAAATTTATTCACGAGGTGCATGTATTGTATTGTCCTCTACATAAGGTTGTAAAATGCGAATATGTATCAGTTTCATTGATTACATGACTTAGTCAGCATTATTATCCATCATTGGATGACCTTAATAAAAAATTGTAAATTTATTCACGAGGTACATGTATTGTATTGTTCTTTATATATAACCCAAGGACGTCATGAACCCTTGTGGTTAGTACGAGGTTATAACGCATATAACTTAACCTTTGTTATTAGAGAAGTATACAATTCCTTTCTTAGTGGATCGTCATCACAAGTGTTGACAATCCGGGACGCCGGTATGTCTCCACGTGAAGACTTGTTGTCAGTGTTATTATTATTATAAAAAAAAAGAGGTAACTCACCTTACACTAGTGAAATTACTGATGCGATATTTAGTTCATTTATTGTAATGACTATTATTGATAGTAATAATTTATTACTTTCTCCTAGTGCGTAGCCACTTAGGTTGTTTTTTTTTAAAAAAAATGTTTTTTTAAATTTATATATGAATATGGTTACATAAGTATATAAATTCGTCTAAGAAACACGACACGATACACTGATTGAGGGCGTAGTTCAAGGAACCCTAAATTAGGCTAGGTTTTTCATTAGAAAAAACTGCGTTAGGTATTCAGTATCCTGCCCGGGACCGAAGTAGAGACCTAATTTCTATTTTCGTGGAACAATTTGCATTCTAAAAATTACTTAATTTTAGTTGCAATGAAAGAATATGCAAGCATATTCTTTTCTTTTCGTTGGCAAGAGACGGCATAAGAAAATTCTTGTACAAGTGGTAGGTATAAAGGCACCTAGCTCTCATCATACTGGGGTAGGTCATTGAGTAGTAGGAAACTTAGGAACCTAATGGTTGTAAATAACCTTGTGTATATAAAAGATAAGGTCATGTATAAATGGAAATATCATTTTAATTTTAATTTTATTTTTTGTCTTTTTTTTCGGGTTTTTCAATCTCTTTCATTGTCGAATTATTCTCACATGTAGGTTAAATCGTTATAGTATTGGACATCTCACACGTTGCGATATAGGAGAAATTGGGGCGGTAAAACGTTCACAATCGGGTAGTTACCCACTCCTTAACGGGGTATGTCTCAATTCTAGCATAGGTTGTAGTGAATTCACGATGAAAAGGCAATGTAATAATTATATTACCACATTTTTGTTATCAGAATAGGCCCAATAGACAACACTATTCGGTTCACATAGGTTGTGGTGGTATCGAATTTTAACCTTCTTCCGCGATCATATAACAACGGTTACTCGTTGTGTGGTATTATAGAACTGTTACAAGTCCGATAGGATGGAACTTGGGTATCGACCTAACGTGTCATTCGGCAGGTAACTATAATCCAAAGCGTGATAGGATGGCTAAACTCCTTAGAATTAGAGCAGAAGGATTGTTGGAAACGCGAATTTCCGAACAATGGAAGTATATATGATTCCGGTGTTAGGAAGAAATTCGTTACTCAATTAAAAAATTTTTTCCTCTTCTAATAACATTGTCGGTAGTATTAAATTTTCGTATTTTTTGGTAAAAATACGTGGCGTTGTTGTTATTTATTTTAGTTTTTTTCTTTCTTCTCTCCTTACGTAGTCAAACCCTGAGAGTTTAAGTTGAGTTGAGACAAACTCGAATTGAAAGTTATTTAACAAAATTGTATACACACACATAGAGTTTTTGGTGGGTAAACAAATGTATATTCAAGTGTTTTAATTATGATAAATGTAATTAATTAAATTACTATATAAATATTTTGTAAACACGTAATTGATTACTTCGGTATCAATATGGTAAGCCAGCGTGTAAAGTCCTTGCCATATCAGGACGCAATTGTACGGTGTTTTGTAACTTGCTATATCACTGTATTCAAATAAGGAGTAGTACTTCTCGTAGTAAGAAGATTTAAGAGTATGCACCCAGTTGAGTAAATTAGCTCGGTAATGTCATAAAGTTATGTCATTCGGGTCGTATTGTTCTTATTAGAGAATAATGTAATTGCACTTATGGTCATTACGGTTCGTCTGGTTATTTTGGTGGGAACACCTAGAGGGTGTCCTATGTGGTTTCGTCGAACGCAAGTTCACCGTGAGGATTCCAAGGGATCTATCCGGTTGTCTATGTCGTTGCGGCAATATTTCTAGTACACCAAGTACAGCGCTGTACGGGTCACCGAGGGTGAGTCGAGAAAACATGAGAGGATTCATATTATGCCTGAAAATTAATATTCATGATAGGTTTTGTAGCATTACCTTACAATTATATGCGAACATGAGAGGATGGTCGTTTATGCCTGATAATTAAATGCAAACCAGACAAACCATGACAAGCTGAGAGTGCGGGAAACTAACATTTGGGTTAAAATTGAATTGTGAAAAAAGCATAAAGTGTATAAAAACAAGTTGTATAATTTTAAGAATTCTATTGTAAGACGCGAATATGAGTGATTTCGATCATTTCATGACATTGGTCAGCGTACAATATTCCATAACAGGAATAAAGTGTATAAAAACAAAGTTGTATAATTTTAAGAATTCTATTTTAAGACGCGAATATGAGTTGGTTTCGATCATTTCATGACATTGGTCAGCGTACAATATTCCATAACAGGAATAGTGTTGGAAATTTTTGTCTAATTTTAAGATTTTTACATGGTAGAAATCCTTCTCGTAAGGGTCATGTTTTCTTTATTTCTTCATGCACCTTCGTTAGCGTGTCTTGTATCGCACTAGGTACGTCACATTTTTTTAATTTCTTGAGAGAGTTGGCAACCTTTGTTCAGTTTATTGCTAGTTTTTTTTAGCTTGGCTCACAGGTAGTTAAAATTTTGTTGGCTCTTAGGTAGGGAGTGTTTAAATCCTGGTGAAGAGGTAGCTCTGTACCTCACATTGTGGCAACCATCGCATCACATGCTGTATGGAAGGTCGTGGTCCCCTGCATCAGCCTCGCTGCCTTTTCCCTTCATTTTTCAGGGGGAGGAGGGTAGTGTTATGAGTTGCCCATAAATCGTACGAACGGACTATACAAGCGGCAGGCAGCTGTGTGTCACGTGCACAGTACATGTCCAGCCCCGCATGTTATTGCTGTCCCTCTCAGGCTAGCAGAAGACATTACCATATATGGCCACACGGCGCGAATTCCAGCCAATGGCAGAAGACATTACCTTATAGGGCACGCGTTCGAGTCTTCCGTCTCGCTCATCACGGGCAGAGAGATCCAGCCACCGATCGCCGAAGCGACAGACATATTTCAGACAACGGCGCGAGCGGTCGTACGCACTACTACGTACTGTCGGGCAGTATGCCACCCTTCGACGCGGCTAATTAAGTCTTCACCTACGAACCAAGTATGGCACTATCACCACAGCCGCCTGTATAATCCTACTGCCGCCTACTATGGCAGCCCTGGCCGCCCGGCTTTTAATCCGCCTACGTGCCGACGAGCCGAGTAATTCACAACTGCCGCCTACTTAATACCATAACATTAGACGCGCCCGGCTTTTAATCCGCCTACATTGCCGATAGCCGCTTAATTCACCGTTATCACCCACCGGTTCGGTAAGCTGACCGAATCCGCCCACCATGACGCCGAGAAGCCGCCCTCTCCCGCCGAGCCGCCCAGTTCCTGCACACAGTCTATGAGCTTTGCTCTAGACCTCTCCACTTCGTAGGGAAGCTGCCTGCATCCGTACGACGCCACGTGAGATTCTAACCCTCTTACAGTCTTTCCGAGCCTAAATTCAGTAGTATTTCTAGTGCCTCACTCTCTCTAATGCTAGGCCTTAAACTGCTTACCTGGTTGCCTGTACTGTTCACCCTTGCATTATTGAATACATTTGAATTGTGCCCAAACCTTGTTTCATTGGAGTCAACCATCGACAGCCTCGGAGGAGCCCTACGACCCTGAGCTGAGCCTTCCAAGCCGAGGCATATGGCCCCCGGGGGGCCTGCTTAACACTTGTCCCCCCCCGGGAGGGACATATTTCTGGAGACCAGAAGTATAACACTGGACCCTACGTGGCTTCAGTATCACCCTGGCCCCAGGAAGTATGACAGTATGTAATATAACCCTTATGGATTGTGTGGAATTGCACTATTCTCCCCACAAACCGGAATAAACATTTTATTTTTTACGGTGCTCCAGATTTTATGTCCGGGTTAAATCTTTCCCAAATGAATGACTAAACCCTTCCACACACTTTTCCACAAATGATTATCTAGTAAATTCACGCAATGTAAGTGCACTATATAAGTATAATAAATACAAAACAATACAAGAACAATACGTCAATCCACCAGAAACATAATGGGAAAATATTTCACCGACTCCAGATATTTTCATATCAGAGGGTTTGGCTCTGATGAAATCCTAACTGGTCCGATAAATCCTACTAATCCCTCAATATAAATATTTAAAAAATCTTTCGTAATCCTACATGTATTTAAAATGACCGACTTTTACATTTTCATATACAATTTTTTTGACAAATCTAATACGCCTAAATTTTGAATGAGAGAGCTAGGTATAATGCCAGTAGCCGAAATAACAAATGGTA
Organism: Limnephilus lunatus; assembly: GCA_917563855.2. NCBI lineage: Eukaryota > Metazoa > Arthropoda > Insecta > Trichoptera > Limnephilidae > Limnephilus > Limnephilus lunatus. The sequence goes on from OU830599.1 coordinate 59,043,907, forward strand.
ATATTTTTATAGTCTGAGAATGCCAAATTCTTTTAATCTCATTTCCTAAATCTGTATATTTTTCTTTTAATCTCATTGCTTATTATTATTATAATTATTTCAAAGGGCCAAAGATCATGACAGTATTCGTTAAAATTAATCCAATTACCCACGTAGTCTAGACCTGTTAGAAAGTTTTTAACGGAACACAATCAGATATTCTGCTTTATAGTCAAGATTAATAAGATTTTTTGAACAATATAAACGTTCAACTTGAACGAGGATTATTATTTGAGTAAAGGATCTTCACATATGAAGACATTAATTTATATAATCATTTTATAGTCTTACTAAGTTCATGGAATTATTCCACAGACAAGATTACCCTGTTACCCCGTCAGACATAACTAAAAACTGACTTACTTTATCTTGTCTAAAATTCTGTTGTCTTGTCTTTTTAAAACCACACAACAAAAAACGGCGCTTGTTACGCAAAAATTTTTTTGGAATTGGAAGTTGGTGAACTTGTCACTATAAACTTGTGGTGTCATCCATGGAAATTTGAAAAATCAAAATATTTCGCACACAGGAACTAGTTTCGTAGGATATCCTTTGAGAGGCGGGCATGGGTATCGCCACCCGGGAACTTGGTCAACCCAAGTGATTCACTATGTTTGGTGACGTGGCAAAGGTTGGTTTATGGGGTGAGTTTTGGTTGAGTCTTGGATGCGATGTGTCTGCCCACCTGATGCGTGGAGGGCCGGATCGAGAAAGACTGGTTGAGGGAGGCCTTTTGACCTATCCAGCTGCGGACCCATGCACCTTAGTTGGAGGGAAGGATTCATATGCCTGTCACTCCTGGACATTCTGCCCCCTTAGATTTTTTTTTATTTGAATACAGCACAAGAGTCCCAACTGCTCCCGTCTGAAGCCAGTGAGACTATGGCATCCCCAATTGGGGTATGTTGTGAGGCTGAGGGTAGTGGGGAGGGGAAGGAGATAGGGAAGAGGAAGTTGGGGAAGTACACGGAAGAAACACGGCTAATGCCATTTCAAGCAACGTTTCAATTCTGAATGGTGGTCTTACACCAGGGCGATACAGGGAGTATCTTCCACTCTGGAAGGTGCTGCAAATATACTTTATATTATTTTAAATGAATAAATTGTGAAATAACACAAATTGATCAAATATTGCCACGCCGGGATTCGATCCCGCGACCTTCGGTGTGCCAGTCAAGCGCCTTACCGCTGCCCTACGCCGGCCGTCAAACTAGATTACTACACACCCCTCATATCATTTTCCATCCCAGAATTTCCTCTCCTTCCTTTCCTTAAAAAGACCCTCCATACAACATCCATCAAGATGACAGAGGCCCTAATGGAAATTATTTTCCTCGGGTCCTCCTGTGTGGAGCTAATGAAAAAAAACTTGATTGACACAGTGCTCCGTAATTTGCAAAGCTGAAAAATGTACAGCTATACTAGTACCATTTTATAATATTCGATGTAACTTTTTTAACAATACAGTATTTTCGTAGAAAAATAAAATTACTGTTTTTTTTAATGGGTCAAAATTTCCACTAGCATCAAAATAAATCATTTTACCGTAGACAAAGTGCGGTGTACTTTACTGGTATTTGAACAAACAAGAACATTATTTATTATTCCATTGCTTTTCATCATCTATCTTAAATTTTATGACCCCATTATGTGAAAAAAAACCTTTGAGGAAGGGTGCAATGGAGTTAATTAGGTCAAGCGTCCCGTAATTGAGAGGCGTTTCTTTCCGGTCCAGACCGGAAGTAGAGGCCACTTCCTTTCATTATTTCCAGTACATGGGCCAAACTACGGCCTCCCGAGTAGAGGAGCTGGAAGTGATGCCGTAAAAGCCTTATTTATTATCGTTTACTGTTTAATGGAAAGGTTTCTTGGTTGGTGCTGGTTTTATTATTTTTATTTTGACCTTCCGAAATGCTTTAATTACTGGTCGATTAAATTTAAAACGATATTTAAATTCAATATACATTATAATACTGGTTTAATACACTTAATTCTGGTTTTTTACTTTAATTGGTGGTTACGCCAATACATATACCCACACATACACACACCTACATAGCACACATACATACTGTTACTGCTTGGGATTGGTATTAATATTGTTGCAAATCCTGTCCTACCTTGTTCCCAAAATCCGCACCTATAACTACCTTCACCACGTCAGTCTGCAATCAACAGCCCGCGCCGCAACATACCTACTATAGCCACCGTGCTCCCGCTACCTGCAACATTGACGTAATTCCGCCGTGTCCGCCGTGTAAACGAAACGCACGCTTATTGCTGTTTTCAGTGCCAATTGGACGGGGAGAAAGAAGACAAAATTGCCAGCATACAAGTTCTTTATCCTGTTTCGGTGAGTCCTTTCCTTTATATGCAGCATATGTTTTTTCCTCATTCCAAGCAGTAAACAGTAACACAAAATTCAAGGTCCTTCGTCAGTCAATCTTCGCACATATCAAATCCACTCTACACACACACTATCTCATTCATCTTGATCCAAACGAGCCGGACATTTTTGAACCATAATATTAGTAGATAATAATCCAGCAGAGTGTGAATACGTTTTACAATACCGCATATAAATAATTACCCGCATACCCGCAGTTTGATATACCTACATGAGTAATTTTGTTTCTTTATACCTATCGTATTATGGTTGGAAATAACATATTTACCCGCTATTAGAATAAATAGATACAAGACACTGCTTTGATATTTATTTCTGATAACTCATGTAATTATATCTTGCTAATCAAATCGCATTACCTACCTTATAAATAATACGATTATTTCTTAATGTTCGTATTGTTTATATTATTGGATTACATTACAAATAGAATAATACGATCGTAATATTTATAATTTGTTAATGATAATAAACGCAAAATAAAATAGTGCACGGCGCATCTGTTAACCTTTCACAGCTCACCAGTCAATTTAACCCCGTGCGGTTATCACTGTGAAGTAATTAAATATTTATTAAATATTAATTAATTAATTCCGCATAAATAATACAGACACATTATTTTAACCGCAGTTTTAGTTGTTTATCGTCTCATATTTTGTAAAATATAACCGGAATAAATAAAATGGCTACAAGCGCGTCATCCGGGTCGTCTCGGGACGAAAGACGTCTCAAACGTTTAAATGCTAAACTATCAGCTAGCTTTGCAAGCTTACAGTCGGTGTATGACAAGATAAGGAAAGCTTCGGAAAGCATAAGCAATCGCCAATCTTTTTTGTCAGGCGCAACTACTGTTGAAAAAATTCGTTCTGAATTTATAACAATTTTAGATGAAAAGGTGGATTGCGAACTGGAATTGAATCCGGAAGCAATTGCTGAATACTCTCAATTAAATGCATTTGAAGAACTCTTCGGGGTTATTAAATATACCGAAGCAAATATGCTGTCCAATCCAGTTGCGAAACCTCGCTGTCAAATTAAGTTACCGCCTTTGGAAATAGCGTGCTTTGACGGAAAATTAGATAATTGGCCTCTTTTCTATGAAACATATAATTCGGTTATACATTTGAATGATTCTCTGGATAATACTGAAAAGATGCAGTATCTGATGTCTAAATTGACCGGAAAAGCATTGAATATTTGCAAAACTATTACGCCTACTGGTACAAATTATCAAGTTATTTGGGACGCATTGTGTACTAAGTATAATGATCAACGCGTTCTTGCTGAATCATACTTTGACCGATTGCTGAAATTGCCTCCAGTTAACTCGGCCACGCCCGCTTCTTTAGAGAATTTCGCAGATGCATACTCCGCTAACATCGCCGCGCTGAAGCAATTAAAAATAAAAGACCTCGCAGAATTCATATTGCTACAACTGGGTCTTAAACGGCTTGACATAGAGACTGTAAAGGCTTTCGAATCTTCTATTAAAAATAATGAAAATCTACCTTCCAGCGCGGAACTAATCGACTTTGTAAGACAACAGCAACGAATTCTCAACCGCGCGCAATTCACGCAACCGACCTCGAACCGCCTTGGCTCAAATAATAATTATACCGCTAAACCGCTAAAAACTAATTCCGCAAAGGCATTTATTAATGTCGAAAAAATCGATAATCACTCCATCGAAATTTGTTTTTGTTGTCAAAAGGGATCGCACCCTTTATACCAATGTTCTAAATTCACAAGTCTAGAACCACGCGATCGATTTAACTTTATTAAGTCATCGAATATTCGAGTTTGTGTGAACTGCCTCAGTACTAGGCACATCACAAAAGCTTGTAAATCAAAGAGTACATGCAAAACATGCGCGCTCAACCATCATAGTTTATTGCATTTCAAACAAACTGATGGGCGAAAGTCACAAACAGACCCAATACCATCTCCCGCGTTACAAGCAGATGCCGATAATGATAACTTAAATTCTTTGAATCCGGTTTCGCTATGTGTAACAAATTCATGCCCTAGTGCAAATACTACTGCACTCTTAGGAACGGCTGTTTGCACTACCAGAGACGCTAAGGGCCAGGTACAGACGTTACGGGCTCTAATAGATAGCGGCTCCCAAAGGGACATAATTACGCGCAAATGCTGTTCACGCTTGAATCTTACGGTGCGGTCATCTCCAAGTACTTACGTCACGGGAATAGGTGACGTAAGAAATGTGACAAATGGCGTAACTTGCTTAAAGTTAGATTCCCGCTATGACATCACTCAGTCGTATACGATTAAACCATATGTAGTAGAAACTATAACCAGTGAGTTGCCTACTGTTAACATTAACCGTTCCTCTTTGTCGTATCTTGACAATTTGCCCTTAGCAGACACAACATTCTGTACGCCCGGTGAGATTGATATTATCTTAGGATGTGACATATTTGCTCGCATTCTAAAGGCAAACAAAATATCAGGTTCTCTCGGTCAGCCATTTGCTATTGAAACCACTTTGGGATATCTCATCTTGGGTACTGCCCCAACGATGATTGAAAACCCAAGTATAAACGCCACGCAATCATTTTGTACGTTCACGCAAAATAATGATTTTTGCCTGTCGCGCTTCTTCGAATTGGAAGACATTCCAGATGAGAAGTTTTTAACGCCTGATGAACAAGAGTGTGAGGACATTTTTAAACTCACTACCTCTCGTGACACGGCAGGTCGTTATATCGTCGCGTTGCCGTTTCGAAACAGTCCCTCTGTTCTCGGTGAATCGTTACCCGCCGCCGAACGCAGGTTTCGATCTCTCGAACGCCGCTTGATATCTCAACCCGCAATAAAGTTAGAATATGACAAAATATTACGCGAATACCTACAGAAAGGGTACATTTCGCCGGTCGACAATTCTGACTTACCTCATTACGTTATACCGCATCATATTGTAGTTCGTGAAGATAAACTTACTACTAAAATTCGCATGGTGCTAGATGCGAGTATGAAATCCGATTCGGGTTATTCGCTTAATAACATCCTACATACCGGAAAGAATTTACAAGGTGATTTGTTTCGCATTATCCTCAATTTCAGATTGTTCGCAATAGCTATAACCGCTGACATAAAACAAATGTACCTACAAATCGTAGTGCAAGAAGAATGCCGTCGTTATCAGCGCATGCTGTATAGATTTAACAATAGTGACCCTTTACAATTGTTCGAATTTAATCGCGTCACTTTCGGCATGTCTTGTAGCCCATTTTTGGCTATGCGTTCACTGCGTCAACTCGCAACGCATGAAAAACCTCGTTTCCCACTCGCGGCAAACTTGGTGGAAAATGGCTCATTCTACATGGATGATTTCGTCACCAGTTGCTCATCAGTCGAGGAAGCTACCGAGTTGTCGACGGAATTAATTCAGTTATTCGCTGCCGGAGGATTCGACCTTGTAAAATTCTCTTCTAATTCTCCAAAGTTTTTATCCACGATTCCTACAGCTCGTCGTGTTAAGGAACATGTGGAATTTAATCCCGATGAAAACCTAAAAATACTAGGGCTTCATTGGATACCCGCTTCTGATCATTTTGTATTTGTCGTACACACCGACGAAAGAACGTGTACTAAACGAAATATTCTCTCGACGATTGCTCGTCTTTGGGATTTGATGGGTTTCGCCGCACCAGTTGTATTATTGGCTAAGCTGATAATTAAATCTCTATGGGAGTATAACCTGAATTGGGACGATACTCCTCCTGAAACAGTTGTCACACTTTGGCGACAGTTTAAAAAGGAATTGCCATTACTGCAATCTATTAAAATTCCTCGTTTTTTAGGAATCGAACCCCAATGTGTATTAACGCTTATCGGGTTTTCAGACGCAAGCGAACGCGCATATGGAGATGTTATTTACTTACATGTTTACTGTCCGAATACCGATAAAACCACAATTAATTTATTATGCGCTAAATCCAAGGTCGCTCCGGCTAAGACGATTTCACTTGCGCGATTAGAACTATGTGGAGCGCTAGTACTTGCACGATTAATGCATACGGTCAGTAATACCTACACATCAAATTCAAAAGCTCATACGACTTTAGCTTTTTGCGACAGCACGGTTGCTCTAGCTTGGATAAATTCACCGCCTGCAAAATGGCAGACCTTCGTTGCCAACCGTGTCTCACAAATACAAAACCATCTTGGGGCTGAATGCTTCCATTATATAAGAGGTCAAGACAATCCCGCCGACTGCTTATCGCGGGGTCTTACTCCCGCTCAGCTAATAGACCATCCGTTATGGTTTAACGGTCCCGTATTTGCCCAATTACCTAAAAGTGATTGGCCTTTACAACGTTTTGATACGAAATCGATATCTGATCCACCCGAATTAAAAACAAAAATTTTGATGTCCGTTCAAGACAATAACCGCCCAAAAACAATTGCTCCACCGTTATTGTGTGCACTAGCTTCTCGTGTTAGTTCATGGCCGAAATTAATTCGAATAGTAATTTATGTTTTTCGTTTCATTAAGAAATTACCACGAGCATTCGAATTAAGCCATATCTTAGTTGCAGAAATCGCTGTTATAAATTCTATACAGCAAGAACATTTCTCCGAAGATATAAAGGCAGTCAAAGATGGGAAGAAGGTTCGGCGAGCGATTGCGAAATTAAATCCGTTTCTTCATGACGGAATTCTAAGGGTAGGAGGCAGATTGAGTAACGCTGAAACAGAATTTGACAGTCGTCATCCCATTCTATTGCCCGCTCGGGATAATGTAGTCAATTTAATAATAGACTACTATCATATAAAGAACATACCGCAGGGCCGTTGTTAAACTCTGTCCCTTACCGTCACAATAGATTTAACGACATCTTAGAAGTTAGTTCATAATACTTTAATTTTTAAAAATCAATTAGATTAGTTTCATTGTTAAATAGGTACCAAACCCTACTTCTAGTTTTATCTACCGCAGGTTCAGTATTATTTATTGAATCCTTTCAAATCATATTTTTCGTTTCAATGTTTTTTATTTTTTTTATTTCCTTGCTATATCAGTCATTTTGACCATTTGGTAAAAGCATTTATATAACTTACATAATAATTTCTTAACTTTTACATAATTTATTACATTCTACCGCGTGTCATTATAATTTTTTTGTTTGCGCGTTGAAACGTATTGGCACTCTTTTGGTTTATGGAAGTGGATTCTTTCATCCCCTTCCAGGCGGGGGGCATGGTTACGCCAATACATATACCCACACATACACACACCTACATAGCACACATACATACTGTTACTGCTTGGGATTGGTATTAATATTGTTGCAAATCCTGTCCTACCTTGTTCCCAAAATCCGCACCTATAACTACCTTCACCACGTCAGTCTGCAATCAACAGCCCGCGCCGCAACATACCTACTATAGCCACCGTGCTCCCGCTACCTGCAACATTGACGTAATTCCGCCGTGTCCGCCGTGTAAACGAAACGCACGCTTATTGCTGTTTTCAGTGCCAATTGGACGGGGAGAAAGAAGACAAAATTGCCAGCATACAAGTTCTTTATCCTGTTTCGGTGAGTCCTTTCCTTTATATGCAGCATATGTTTTTTCCTCATTCCAAGCAGTAAACAGTAACACAAAATTCAAGGTCCTTCGTCAGTCAATCTTCGCACATATCAAATCCACTCTACACACACACTATCTCATTCAATTGGTTTCTTATCAAATTCATGAAAGTAATATTCAGTGTTAAATTCTCTTTTTCACCTTAACAATAAAACAGAAATATAATAAATTGAAATACTAAAATCATTCGTATGGTCATGAAAGTTAAAAGCTTGTTCTCTATTATTAAATCAATGAAACTGCAGTCCAAAGATATTGAAATATAAGGAGATGTGCTATCCGCCGTTTTTACTAGGTGAGACTGCGCTTCCGGTTGTCGCCGGTTTTGTTTACCAATTAACGAATAAACTAACCAAACGAATAATTAACGAACAAACCAAACGAACTCTAAACAAAATGAACAAACTCTTTCCTTATTCAAACTATATTGTTAACCAATAATAATGCACACCTTCAAAAAATCAAGAAAATGAACAAATTCTTTTTGTATGCAAACTACGCGCATTAGGCCGTAGTTCGGCGACAGTCGGGCGGACACCATAGCATAATATCTTTGCTGCAGTCACAGATCAAAATTTTGCCTGATTATATCAAATATTTGTATATTTTTTAAATATTTATTTCATATTTGTAAGATTTTCCTGTGGAAGGTGCCTTGTGTTCTCATAAATGCTCGTGCAAAATTCATTGGTTAAATTATTAGCTGAAAAAAATGTATACAAAGAAAGGCATAATATTCCATACTTTTATCATAGTCTACAAAGTTCTTTCAGTGAGAGCAATTCTGTGGTACAAAATTATATTTCAGGACATAAATAATCCTTTATAAATAAGCAGGCTGGAACACAACTATAACACTCGTTTTAACTTTAATGAAGGGCTAATTGTACCTAAGCATACAAATAAATATGGACAAAGAACATTAAATTACATGATTCCCAGTTGTTTAAATATGTTATCTGCTGAAATTAAAAACTGTGCCCAAAACAAACAATTGATGAATTTACTGAAGACTTGGCTTTCGGAAAGAATTAATTTGTATTAGCTTACAATGACATACGACTAAACTAAAGACTTTAAAAATGTTATTTATGTTTTCAAAAATTTATTTTTATCTATATTTCTGTAAAAAATTAAATTTTATTTTATAAAATTGTAAAAATGTAACTACATATTAAATCACTATAATAAGATCTTTAACGTAAAGAACCCGTTAGACAAACTGCCAAAAAGTAGTATATCGGGACTTTTTGTCTTGTATTTGTAAAGTGTATAAAAAAAAGTGTATAAAAAATAAAATAATGAATAAATCTTTTGTAATGCTTTTTTATAGAACTTCTTCGCACAAGTGAAAAAAAAAAATTTTGTTTTTAAAAATAAAAGTACAAGTATAAACAAAAAAATTTTTTAATTTGTCACTGCCGAAAATCGAACCCTAATCAACTGCTTATACTGAAATTATGCTGACTGTTAAACCACCAATTATTTTCAGAACTTAATTATACTGAAAATACTTTTTTTTTGGATATCAGAATTTTACTTACACGAACGAAAGGTTACGTACGAGTAGATAGACACCTTAGATACATTACAATCTAAATTATATTATTTAATATTTGATACAACCCTAATGTTTACCTTTATGCAGAAAACCCGTGTTTTGAAGTTATAAAAACCCACGAACAGTAAATTTTGACATCATGAAATTTACTTAGATGTTTCGGTCTGAAATTACGTGAATATCACAACAATTTTCAGCTAGTAACTTCTTTTCATCACGAGTGACGTACATATTTTTGAATGATTCATTCTCGGTCAAAATGAAGAAAAGTCACAAAATCATTTTTTTATTCCTCAATAAGAAAAAATGCAGCAATTTTATACTTCGACGAATTTCTCGTGTGTTGAAAATACTCAAATATCAATCATCATGGTCTTACAAAATGGTAAATACAGAATATTTAACGTCTTTAAACGTTTTTTCCTACCCTTCTTCACACATGCTATAAAAAGGGTATAAAACCTTTTTAAATTCTGGCAAGTCAATAAAAATCTGCATAGCCGTTCTTCACACATTCAACCGCCTTTAAAATATTAAGCTTTCAATTTTGCCCGATAGATATCGCATAATAAGTCGTGTTGAGAACGCAAAAAAGGGCAAGTTTTATATTTACGAGACGGGAGACAGTCCGCCTCTTGACACCTAATAAAACGTAGAGCGTAATTCACATTTGGCTGGTACGTGTATTGTGGACCCCTGAGATATTTCTCAATAGATAACTTTTTCGTTCGAGACGATACCATTTACACGATCCGTTTATGGAGCCGTTTCCTTTATGGTGGAATTGCTTGAAAGAGTTAGAACTAGGCACAGCCAGCGGAGGTTTATTCGTGGGGCGTTATTTGGCATCAAGGACGCGATCAAATTTGATCAAATTGGTAATTTTATGATAGGATTACGAGCAGTAGCGGACCTAGAGGGGGCGGTCCGCCCCTGGTGCCACCCTATGCGGTGTAACACCTGACCGTGGAAAAAAATTACGAAGGTAGAACATTGCCACAAAAATGTATATTTTCGTAATTCTATGGCTCGGTCGGTCAGCGATTCCCTGAAATATTCCTCGCTTGTCCCCTGTGTTATTCTCATTCATTTTTTTCGTCCACTTTGATTGACATGAATTCGTGAGGGGAATTATTACCTATTTGTGAACGTTAAATTAGTGAAAAAGTTATTATTCTGTTAGTGGTGAAAACCATCTTTCAGAAAACAGAAGTGGATTCGATAGTTTTTTTTTTAATACATGATAATTGATAACGCAAAACCCGAATACAAAAAATATAGCAGAATCGATCGATAACTTACCAAAAAATGATCATTCGTCTCAATGCTTTTTTCTCTAGGTATTTCATTGTTGTGTGTACATAAATAACTAATTAAGGAATAATAAATAATAAGTCATTTTGTGGATTTCAATTTTGTTTTACACATTTGACTAGCTAGTAATATATATTTTTTTTTTTGAAGTCGAAATTTGCGTTTCGAATTTCTCAAAGTCAACTTTAATGGGGGGTGCCACCACGTTATCCGTATAGGGTGCCACCCACGCTAGCTACGCCACTGACTACGAATATTTGAGTGCACGTTTATTTTTTGTGGTTTTAGGATAGTGGAGATACATCCACTTCTGTACATGCTTGAAATAAGTTTCTGTAGTTTTAACAGAATATGATTTACATAATGTCTACAATGCCTAAATTAAATAGGTGTATTTTCCCGAAATGTCATATTTCAAAAAAACTGCACGACGCCGCTTTAGTAATAGAATAAATAATGAACTTGAGGTTCCTCTTTGAAAAACTAGGTTTGCGCAAGACATGCTTTTTTTTATTGCACAAAAATAAGTCTATAGAAATGAAGCGAAAAAACCTTATCCAAAATACAGAATACGTAAAAATGTTATTAAAACTTGGAACACAACCAATGGTACAAATATTTATCTGCTGTAACTTTTGAACAAATTCTTAATCTTTAATTAATATGTATTTTGAATTGTAATTCTCTATTTGTACAAATCGTATTAATGAATAATTTTTTTGTGGTTTTAAACAATGGTGACCGACAGTTGGTCCCCGATATTATAAATATTATGAAATTATGATTTTTTGCGCTTTATTTACCAATTTCAAACCTAAAATTGAGTTAAAAAATAACTTTAATAATAAGTTGGCAAAGATCTCAAACGAATTTATTTACGGTGTTGATTTTTTAAACTCATAGACTGGCATATACCGCATATGGACAATAAGTTTTATCATTTATGCATTTGAATGATAAAACACACAACAATACTAAGTATTCACAGTATACACGCATCTTAATCGCTCCGAACAAACATTTAAAAATATATGGTTAATAACTCATGAAACACAAAGTAAAAAGTTTTAGCAGTATTTACAGTGAAGGATTTCAATTTTAAACTAACGTATATACTAAGAAATATTAATAAACATTTGTGAATTAATAATAAAGTGAAGTGACAGTTGAACAACTGTGAAGTGATCATTCACCATTAACACCAATCAGTAAACACAACAATAAAATAAGCAATTATTTTTATTTCTTTGGTGCTCAGTTCCTATTATAGTCCGGTATATTCACGGATCACCTCAAGGTCTTCGTGGGTCAGTGGTGTAAACAACTGACTAAGTTTGCGCAGACATTTTCTGGCGACCTCGGTTCGAATCCTACTCTAGCCGACAGAAAAAAATTATTTTTAATTTTTATTTATAAATTAAATATATATCCAATCCTCGAACCATTTTTCAAAATGAATAAACAGAAGAAACCCCAAAAAAAGGCGCCATCTAGCGACTCGGAAGAAGAAAACACAATGACTAATAAAATGATTAAATGCATTGAAAAAAAATTTAATGAATTAACCAATCAACTTATGAAATCTTTTAATGAACAGATAAAAGAACTTAAGAAGTCAGTCGAATTTTGCTGTGAGAAATTAGACGAATATGAAGAAAAAAACAAAAATAAAGAAATACTGATAAAACAACTTCAAGCAGAAAATAAAGAAATAAAACTTCACATTAATAGAATGGAGCAAAATGAAAAACAAAACAATATTGAAATACAGGGTGTTCCTTTTAAGGAAAATGAAAATATCACAAATGTATTTAATAATATATTAGACATCCTCAAATGTGATAAAGAAACGATTAACGTGTCAAATATTTTCAGAAGCGAAAATAAAAACCCGATGAATAAAAATACTGCCATAGTAGTATCCCTACAAAACAAAGAAAGTAAAGACGTAATTATAGCACATAAAAAAAAATATGGTATTTTATACGCAAAAAACATGAATTTTGAAGAAAACAACACTATATATATTAACGAACAACTGACCCAATTTAATAAACACCTACTTTACCTAGCTAAATCGTCAAGACTTGGGTACAGATTTATATGGGCAAAAAATGGAAAAATATGGATGAGAAAAAATGAAACATCTCCAATCTTTCTCATAAGAACGCCAGAAGACATCCCCTCCGAATAAAGAATAATAAAACCACATAGCAAACTACTATTAACCTTTCAAAATGTCTGAAGAAAACTATACATACGAAAATTATATATGTAATAACCCATGTGGACTAAATCACCTATTTAAAAATGTTAATTTCACGATCTTAAACATGAATATTAGGAGTATAAGGAAAAACTTCGATGAGCTCTGTGTACTTATTAATAACCTAGATTTTTCTCCAAGCGTAATTGTTTTAACTGAAACTCAAATGAAACAAGTAATTCCATATAACTTACCAGAATATACAACAATTTCATCTGCCTGTAAGCATACTGGTCATGATGGAGTTACTGTCTTCTGTCATAATACTCTGAAAAATGTTGCCGCTGAATTTATTGAATTTAAAACAGCCAATGCAATAAAAGTAACCTTTTGTCAAAACAACTATAAATATCATATACTAGCCATATATAGATCCCCTTCATTAAATGATTTTCTATTTGTAAAAGAACTAAAATCTTTTGTTAGTAAACTTGACAGAAACAATTTCACTTTTTCCATTGTGACAGGAGACATTAATATAAATATTAATGATAATAATCCAAATGTGAATTGTAAAAATGAGTATCTTGATTGTTTATCAAGCTCTGGACATATGTCATATATTAACTCACCAACAAGAGTAACCTTAAGTCACTCGGCATGTTTAGACCACATATTTGTCAAGTCGCACAAGGCGGTTAATATCATCTCTTCAATTCTCGAAACAAATATCACAGATCATTACCCGACCTTTTATGGACACCATTTCAAAAATACTCCTCTAAACCAAAATTCTGAAAATCTAGAAAAAGTAGACATTGATTATGTAACTCTAAACTCTTTACTTCAGTCAGAAAACTGGGAAAATGTGATATCAATAGAAAATCCACATCTCGCACTAGAGAATTTCTATAAAACTCTAAGAGATCATACTCTTAAAAGTGAAAGTAAAATAGTTGTCACTAACAATAAATTTAAAAAAAATAAGCCTTGGATAACAGTTGGATTAATTATATCAATTAAACAAAGAGATAAATTATATAGAGAAATGTTTAAATATCAAATAGATTGTCAAAAGAATAATCTCAGAACAATGCCTTATCTGAAAACAAAATATCTAATGTATCGTAACTTACTTAATAGGCTGATACGAAACTGCAAAAAGAAATACTATAGTATACAAATTGAAAATGCTAAAAATAATACTAAAAAAACTTGGAATATTATAAATGAAATTGCCAACAAAAAAAGTATGTCTTCAAATATTGTAAATGAGGTTATAATAAATAATGAAATAATAACTAAAAAATCGACCATTGCAGAAAGCTTTAATAACTATTTTACAAATGTAGTAGACGTAGTACTTGAATCATCTGGCATTAATATTAATGATGCTCATATGGAGACTTCTCCTCAATTAGATTCAAATAATGATTCAATTAACTCTATAGAATATTTTTCTCCTATTACATTTAAAGAAATTGAAAAATATATTGATACTCTAAAACCATCCAACTCTAAGGGTAATGATGGATTATCTTGTGATACGTTACAAAAAATAAAACAACATGTCCTAATTCCATTGCAACATATTTTTAATACATGCCTCAAAAATGGTCATTTTCCAGAGCAATTTAAAATCTCCACTATAATACCTATTCATAAATCTGGAGATAAGAATAAATTAGACAATTATAGACCAATATCTCTTGTTTCAAACCTCTCGAAAATATTCGAAAAATGCATCAAGTTTAGAGTCATTGAACACTTAGAAAAATATAAAATTCTATCGAAAAACCAATACGGCTTTCGTAAAGACTTAAGCACCGAGGATGCGATATATGAATTGACAAAAAAGATATACTCATCTATCGATAAAAAAAAGAAATGTCTTGCCATATTCCTAGATTTAAGAAAAGCTTTCGACACCGTAAATCATGATATACTCATTACAAAAATAAATCAACTAGGCTTCAAAAAAGACACACTAAAACTACTCTCTAACTATCTTAAAGACAGAATACAAAAAACAAAAATTGGGAATGATTATAGTTCAGAGTCAAAGATAAAAAATGGAGTTCCACAGGGAACTGTGCTTGGCCCGATTTTATTCTTAATTTATATTAATGATTTATGTAATTTTGTAATCCCTGGTAAAATTGTTTCATACGCAGACGACACGGCAATAATAGTGGATGGTAATCATTGGAAAGAAACTTTTTCGAAAGCAACTGATTGTATTTCACTGGTTTCAACATGGCTAAAATACAACAAACTCGTTTTAAACTATAGCAAAACATATTACTTACCTTTTTATAAAACCATTAAAAATAAACCTAAAGACAACCTTAAAATTAGAATCCATAATACTAGTTGCAATCAAGAAATGTGCTTCATGTGCAACGAACTCACTTATGTCGAAAATATAAAATATTTAGGAGTATCAATAGATATAAATCTTAATTGGAAATCACATATTAATCAAATCACTTCTAAATTGAGATATCTGACCTACATATTTTATAGACTTAAGGAAGTTCTAAACATTGAGAAATTGAAAATGATCTACTTTTCCCTAGTGCAATCTTCAATCACTTATGGCATTATAGGATGGGGTGGTGCACTTGATACATTTATTAAGCCTCTACAAATAGTTCAAAAACACATTATTAAAGTCATATTTAACAAAAATAAAACATTCTCGACAAACTTATTATACAAAGAAACTAAAATATTTAATATACGTAAATTATTTATATTACAAACTTTGAAATATGTATTTAAAAACAAATATAATTTCGAAATAAATGAAAACAGAATGAGCAAAAGAACAAACAATATATTTTACACCCCACAAACCAATACTAAATTATTACAGACACATAGCAGTTTCATTGGTCCTCGTACATTTAACCTTCTACCACTACAAACTCAAATGATAAATAAAATGATAAAATATATAAAAGAGGTAAAATTATGGTTGAATAATGTTGATATTGAAACGCTTTTTCTATAAATGTATCCATCTTCATACAACTCACTTTCTGTAACTCTCTAAACTGTAGTACAATATGTTTTATGTTTATTTTTATTATTATTTTTTTTTTTTATAACAAAAAAAAAAAAAAATATTTAAAAAAAAAATTAAAATCAGTATTTTTTTATCCATATTTTTATTTTACTTATATAATAGTCGAAAAAAACCTTTTTCAGTACAATATGTTTTCTTTTTCGTTGTTAGTTTTTGGGGTGTTATGCCGTGTTGCGCTACCTCCTACTATAGCCGACGTTTATAATATGTTTTCTGTTTATTTTTTTTTTTTTTTTTTTTTTAATAACTAAAAAAAAAAAAAATATTTAAAAAAATATTTAAAATCAGTATGTTTTTATCCATATTTTTATTTTACATATATAATAGTCGAATAAAACCTTTTTCATTTACTCTAACTATGAAATACTAACTTTATATTTTATATGTTTTTTTTTTTAAAAAGTCTATTTTATACTTTGTGTACTTAGAAATATAGTATTTTGTTTTTAATATTACCCACACTCAGGCAGTGCCTTAGTGGGTTTTCATTTCTTGTTTATACTATATGTTATTATGTTTTATGTTATAATATACTATTAATTTTCTATTATACATTATATGTAAAAAGAAATGAGAATAAAAAAAAAAAAAAAAAAAAAAAAAAAAAAAAAAAAAAAAAAAAAAAAAAAAATGAAAACATATTTTTTTAACTTTTGTTATTCTGCGATACATCCTCTCTGCACACCCATTCTGAGACACTTAGTTGTAGTCTGAATTCAGAAGAAATACCTTTTCGGGAGAGCGAACAAATTATTTACGAAATTTCTAGTTAAAGAGATTACAAGATAAACCAAGGTAATTTTTCGTAAACCTCGATTTTTCAATAAATATTTTTGGATCTTTGCGTTAATAATTAACTATCACCCCTGAAAATATATGAACATCCGTTAGAGCCCAGCTTTAAAAACCCTAAAAACCTTTATTATGTTTTTAAATTAATAATTTTTTTATCGTACTTTTAATTTACAGATATATATCACAAATCATATATTGAAAATATATAATAACTAGCAGACCCGGCCACACGTTGCTGTGGCTAACGAAACACAACGCCATTACCCAACCTTTATAAAATCCACACCACCCGCTTGCCAGCTGCCCGTTGCCCGCTAACTGAATTGAATATTTGAATTTCTCAGCTTTTCTCTACTATAATAAGCATGTATTATACATATAAACTTATAAACCTTTCTCTTAAATCACTCTATCTATTGGTGAAAACCGCATGAGAATCCGTTGCGTAGTTTTAAAGATCTAAGCGAACATACATTTTAAGCGACTTCATTTTATACTTATAGTTGCCGCTGCCTGAATTGAATATTTGAATTTCTCGGCTTTTCTCTCATATAATAAGCATTTATTATACATACATATAAACCATCCTCTTGAATCACTCTTTGGTTAAAACCGCATGAAAATCCGTTGCATAGTTTAAAAGATCTAAGCGCACATACATTTTGAGCGACTTCATTTTATACTATGTAATGAAATGATGATGATGATTATGTACAGATATATATCACTTACGAATTACATGTGTTGAATAAGTCCTCTCGGCTTATCTTAGTATCTACATATAAGAGTGAGTTGTTGTGAACAAATAAAAGGAATGCCGTGAGAAAGAAACACGGCGTAAAAGGAGATAAAGGAACGCTTGGAAAAGCCAGAAAATTTGGGAGGCGGGTGTGGGTACCGCCGCCCCTTTAACTGGATCTACATCCCTGCCACACGTGGTGACTTAGCACGGGGTTCCCGGGTTCAAGGTTGAGGTTTTTCCGAGTCTTGGCGGAGAATTTATCTGCCCACAAGGCCGGATCGGGAGAGACTGGTTTGAGGGAGACCTTTTGACTTCTCCAGCAGGACTCTTTCAGGACATTGCCTTGCACCGCAGTGGGAGGGATGGATTCGTGCGTCTGATCCCCAGATTCCTACCACCCCACATACATTTTTTCCTTCCCAGAACTTGAACTCCTTTTATTCTTCAAAGGACCCTCCACACAGCGTCCCCAAAAATTACATTGGCCCTGAGGAATTATTTTCCTCAAAGCCTGCAGTGCGGAGTTATTGTTAAAAAAAATCACATCTAGTTTCTATACTTTCAATTTGGAAGGCGGGAATGGGTACCGCCGCCCCGGGAGCCTTTATTGGATAACTTACACCTCTGCCATAGGTCACCCCAAGTGACCGGGTTCATGGGGTGAGGTTTGTCTCGGTCTTGGAGGCGGATGACCAGGTTACACTGAAACCCAGATTCCTACTCACCCCTCATACCTTTTTCCTTCCCTGAACTTCAACTACTTTTTTTATTCAAAAGACCCTCTACACAAAATAATATAGGCCCTGAGGAGAATTATTTTCCTCAAAGCCTGCAGTGCAGAATTAATGTAAAAAAAATCACATCTAGTTTCCAAATGTTTGCGTAACCATTCCAAATTAACCTTCGATAGTGAAGGTCGTCTGGTAGCAAGATGATACAAGCATTAAGTACTTTCAATCTATTTGTACTGTTTATGTGAAAACTAACATTTTATTTCTTATTGGTCTAGTTTCAAACCTTTGACCTTTAGGATCCCAGCCAAAACTCGTAAAACAATGAACGTCCTTGATCAGTCTTTAAATCGTGTATTTTTGCATAATGACGAGATTTTCTTTGTAGTTACAACATTTTTTTTTACTTTTCCGCATAATAGCTAAGAAAATCTTAGTCTCGTCTAATTCTTCGAGCGATACAGACTTTTTTATCAGTTTTTTTACGGCTCGCCTTGATCCTAATTGCTATGGCTTCCAGTAATAATTTCTTGCCTTATGACTACTAAAATTATATATAAATTAAACAATATTACTTTGTTTGAACCACTTGTATATTTGTTTGAAGCCGACCGGTTTCGGAACGACCGTTCCTTCCTCAGGGCAAACATATATTGATTTGACAGTTACAAAATAGTGGGTGGGTACAATATATTATTACAAAGTGTGTGCAAATTATTACAAAGGTGGAGGTGTGGTTAGGGATTATTTAAGAGTGGGGGTGGGGAACATATCCATGATTGGGCTATAAGATAAAAAAAATTGTTTGTTTATAATGGATTCATTATTTTTAAGGGATTTTTTTATTTCCAAGGCCTCCAAGTTATCTAAGCCTTTTCCTTTATGGTTGATATGAAGAATATTTATCCCCGTATTTTTTTTAAAACTATGGTTATTTTCAATGATATGGCAAGCGAACTCGGAAAAATTATTATTATTAAAACACCTTAAATGTTCTTTGATTCTAATTTCAAAATTACGAGTTGTTTTTCCAATATAAAATGAGGAAAAGTCATTACATTTGAGTTTATATATTCCATATATACTAAAATTATACACTTAAATATTTTTTCGGGAGAGTACCAGCTTAATAATTGTAGTAATCGTTAATTTCTTACACTTACGTATTATGCGTGTAAAGGTATGGTTTACATTATTACGTACTTTGTTAATATGGCTCAACCGGTCAGTGACAAGGTTGACATCGCATTTGGGATCCATCCAGGTGTCGTGTGATCAATTCCTCGCTAGCTAAGTCCTCCATCACGACACAAGCAACAATTTCCGCTTACTGTGGTGGTAGTAGGAGGATTTTCAACTTTTGTCTTGTTATTATATATTCGTGACCCACGAAAGTTAGTCTTTCTTTTAAAAAAATACCAAGCAGCTAAATAATATATTTTCGTTCTCATAATAATTAATGAAATAAAAACACTCAACAGAATTCTAAGCGAATCCCAAAGCTAGTTTCTTCAGCAAATCAAAAGATAAAAATATTATAGTTTAATCCCTTATATCTGTTTAAGGATCAAAACGTCACAAAATTTATAAAACTGGGAAGACTTCGGTGGCTGGGTCATGTAGAGAGAATGAGCATCAAGTCAATAGAGCATCAAGCCCCAAAGTCCCTGCTGAACTCAAAACCTACAGGGCGAAGGAACCTGGGAAGACCAAGTTTAAGATGGAGCGACAACGTCCTCAAAGATATTTCCACCTTGGAGATTGTAAACTGCAGAGAGCTTGCACAAAACCATGATGAGTGGAGGAAAACTCTTGAGGAGGCAAGACCTATCAGGGGTTGTAGAGCCAAGAGTGATGATGATGATCAAGCGCATATCCTCCTTAGTCCAGTGGCTAAGACTCTTGACTCACAATCCGGAGGTCGCGGGTTCGAACCCGGCGTGCGCAAATAAATTTTATTTGATTAATTTGTGTTATTTCACAATTAATTCATTTAAAATAATATATAGTATATTTGCGGCACGTTCCAGAGTGGAAGATACTATCAGTATCGCCCTGGTGTAAGACCATCATTCAGAATTGAAACGTTGCTTGAAAATGGCTTTAGCCGTGTTTGGTGACCAGATCTGAATAGCCAGGTACTTCCCAACCTCCCTCTTCCCCGCCTCCTTCCCCTCCCCTTTACCTTCAGCCTCACAACATACCCCATTTGGGATGCCATAGTCTCACTGGCTCCAGACGGGAGCAGTTGAGATTCTTGTGCGGTATTCACTGTGTGTCGTGTGATCAATTCCTAGCTAGGAAAGTCCTAGCTAGGAATTGATCTAGCTAGCTAGCTAAGTCCTCCATCACGACACAAGCAACGATTTCCGCTTACTGTGGTGGTAGTAGGAGGATTTTCAACTTTTGTCTTGTTATTATATATTCGTAACCCACGAAAGTTAGTCTTTCTTTAAAAAAATACCTAGCAACTAAATAGTATATTTTCGTTCTCATAAACACTCAACAGAATTCTCAGCAAATCAAAAGATAAAAATATTATAATTTAATCCCTTATATCTGTTTAAGGACCAAAACCTCACAAAATTTATAAAACTGGGAAGACTTCGGTGGCTGGGTCATGTAGAGAGAATGACCGAGCATCAAGCACCATAGTCCCTGCTGAACTCAAGACCGACAGGACGAAGGAACCTGGGAAGACCAAGTTTAAGATGAAGCGACGACGTCCTTAAAGATATTTCCACCTTGGAGATTGTAAACTGCAGAGAGCTGGCACAAAACCGTGATGAATGGAGGAAGACTCTTGAGGAGGCGAGACCCATCAGGGGTTGTAGAGCCAAGAGTGATGATGATGATCATGCACATATCAGGGAGATACTAATAAAATAAATATATTTTTACATAATAAATAATAAAGATAGTGATTCAAAATTGAAAAAATCTGGAATCTATAAATTGAAGTGTAATGATTGTGGTTTCTTTTATATAGGTAAAACTTCGAGAAACTTTGAAATAAGGATTAAAGAGCATATGAAATCTTTAAACAATAACAATTTCTCTGAGTTTGCAAACCATTTGTTGGAAACAAGTCATACCTTTAACTTCAACAGTGGAATAGAATTAATGCATTGTAATGTCAATGGTATTCATTTGGGTAAACTTGAAATTTTAGAGATCAGAAAGAGTGTGAATGCGAATTTGAATATTATTAATAATCAAAAATTATTTCTGAATGATCCAATATTAAACTTATTTCCTTTGTAAATTGTTCCATATTGTCCCTACCCATTTTAATTTTTTAATTTTTTCCATTGTTGCCATTGTCTATGTTTATTATTTGTCTATGTTTGTTATTTTTTCTTTGACACTACGTTCTATGTCTATATTTAAAAATTAGTATTATTAAAACCCTGATGAAGTAAGCTTGGCTTACGAAAAATGTCGGTTTTTTTATAATCAATTATAGTGGTAAAAACAAAAAAATTTATGAATTTGAAATTAATTTTTATAATTTTGGCATTTTTATACTATTACGTTATTTTTCCAGTTTCCGAAATTTATCCCAAAAATCTTTATAAAAGTTTAAAAAAATATATTCTTTAAATGAAAAAATATTTGTATAGCGTTCTTAAGATATTTTTCTATGAAAATTAGCTCTCTTCTCCTTTCCTAAAAAGACCCTCCACACAGCACCCCCAAAAATGACATAGACCCTCAGGGGAATTATTTTCCTCAGGGCCTCCTGAGGAGCTGATGTAAAAAAATCAGTATTCTGCATTTACGGGTTATTATTCCCTTTTTAATGGAATTAGTGCGATTTATAACAATGAGCAATCATTTTGGTTTGAAAGTCCAGAAATTTATTTCTACAATAACAGAACCATAATTGGTAATAACCTAGCAAAGTAAAACTTTAAGACATGTTTTTAGGAAGTAACCCAACTACATCAAACTGACTCACATAGAAAGCCAACTATTAAAGAAGATTGAACAGATATTTTACTACCAACAATGTGAATAATGGAGTCGCCATCTAACTGCTACGTTCCATGTTGACAATTTTATGAGGTCAGTCGTACCTACGTAACTGTCAGTTCCTAGTTACTGCGGGGAATGCCGTTGTCTCCTTATTTTATATTACAGTTCCTAACTGTAAAGGGGAAGCTTGTAACTTGTACTTACTTTAAGGGAAGTAACTTAGTTTGGGTTAAATGCTTTGTATGATTTTAACCTTGAAGAATTCATTCCTATAAGAAGTAACTTTCAAGTGCTTGGTACACGCCTTATAATCGGTTTAAAGAGTTTAAGGTGATTACTTGAAAGAATTTATAATCTGCTCCTTCATAAATTATTTTAAGATAAAACGCTTTATATATAGTTATGTTTTGAAATATTACGATGCATTATTTTTTCATTATTTTACATTGTACCTGCTTATCAAGGCTTGAGAAAGGGTACGGACCTGCTGGTTTTCCAAGGTTGATACATGTAGGTACTAAATCCGGCATTCCTCATATTTTTTATTCCAAATTTATTTGCATTTCCAATTCCACAAAATCTCTGAAAAAGTATTGCAGTTTCATTTTTTTCAATTTTATATCAGTATATAAAATTGATAATTATCATAGCTCGTGATTGAATTTATGTTGCGATTTGAAATGGTTATGTTTGCTTAGAGATTCCTCAGTGTAATTTGCATGACTTTTGAGCTGAAGAGTTATTTTGTGCTTCTAGAAATTCAACAACATATGTTTGCTTCAGAGTTAAGATAAATTGGTGGTAATCTCTCGATAGATTGCATGTGTCAGTTAAAAATATCTAATCTTCCCTGGATCTGCTAAAAAGTTTGTTTTCTACCTAACTTTATTAAATAGATTTATGTCTTAAAAATCTTGTATATTTCGTATAGCGTTCATTTTTCGGATAACGGCCTATTAAAACTGGCTTAACGTCACGTGTCAAGAAAATATACGGATTTGTATGCTGATATTGTGTACAGTTTGTTTGTCACCATGGTACAAATTATATGTTATTACGTACGATTTATGTCACTGTTTTACGCATTTGTAATATGATGTTATTTTTGATTTGATAACGATTCTGGTACGGATTTGTGAATCGTTTAATTTGACAAGATTAACACAAAATCTCCCAATGTTAAAATTAAGCAAAACTATCTTCCAATTAAAAAAGGCCTACAACAATTTCATAAAATTGAACTATGAACTCATAGATTTTAAAGATCGCATTATTTGAAAACATCTTTACCTACATTGATTATTTCTCACAAATCTCTGATATGTTTCTTTGGAATTAAAAATTTAATATATTTTTAATGTAAAAGGCATTATTTATTTTTATTTTTAACTTTATGAGTAAAACCTCAAATTTTAGTAAAATTTAAACAAAAAAATATATATATTAAAAACGATAAGGTTTTATTGTTTGAATTTCGACACTTTTCTGGAAATTAGTCAAATAATCTTCAGACACCGTTTTCTCAAAACACGAGAGATATCTAACTACGATTCTTCTGAATTACATGTACGATATGTGTTTACAACTTGAATAAGTTATTTACACAAACTTAAAATTAAGAAAGTCTCTTATTAATGCGTCCTTTCTATTTTTTTTCTTACATTCTTATTCTTTTAATTTTATATTATGTCGTTTTGTGGGTTTTCTGTAAGATATAATGAAATTCCATTAGCTAACCACTTTTCACAGGAATTATGCTATCAAGTACTAAAAAGAGAGGTTATATTCTCATTGGAATTAATTATATGCGAATTGTGCCTAATTAATTGCTCGAGATGAGCTGCACAACTTAATACATTTCATTATTTGATTACTCTAGCACGTCAACCGCTCCCAATTAGCAAAAAGTTAACGCTGATGGGAAGGCCCGAATACACATATTATATGCATAGTTGTTTCCTTTTGACTAATCAATTTTTTTTGTTGATATTTGGGAGTGGCTCACATGCGTCGTGCGACCCGTCTAGAGGCAACTGTTGTGGAGTGTGTCTAAATTTCTTCTATATCTACTAGAGCGAATTTATATGTCAACTTCCCTTTATTTTATTTATCCCCATATGGGGGTGTGCTGGACCTCGTCCCTCCTTCATGTTTAGTTTCATATAAGTTTTTTCTTGCAGATCTATTTCAAATGTATTTGCGCCACTCCCAATAATATATGAAGGCTTGAAGCTTGCTTAAACGGTCTTGACTTTCCTTTGTCCCGCCTCCGATTACTCTACGCTGATTTTTTTTTCTTTAAGTCTTCAGGTATTTTACCTTTATTATTCAACTAACTTTCTTTGAGGCTTCACTGGGTGGTTGGCTAAGGGACACGGATGCTGGGTGTGGTTTACATCAGGCTGAATGCAATTAAATTTTTTATTGGTACTTGCCAAATGATTTGAGACTTAATCGTTTATCGTATGTTTTCTATCTATTTATACAGGTGCTTACAGGGTTTTTCACATGATGCATTGCTGCCTCATGAACTTCTTGAACGAGTTTTATTTTGCTTTAACTAATATTTTTGCTTGTTAATGTTAAGCACTTGCATACTGCTTTCTAACAACGGACACTGGAGGTCTAGATTCGTTCAAAATAAATAAATGTAGCTTCGTTTAATAAAAAAAATTAGAATCTTGCGAGAGTCAGTGGTTCACGGCTAGACCGAACGTCATGCGCATTCTTGCTGGGACTGCTAATTGATTGGAGAGGACTCCCAACCGTTTGCCATGCTTGTATTACTTCTGTACGCTGTCTTTTTCCCAAACAGGTGCTTGTAGGATACGCTGGATACAATCACCCAGCGCTTGCCACCTCGAGGACTTTCACCAACCTGTCCCATTGTCTTGTCTATATTTTGTAATACTAACACATATTGTATCTTGTATTTCCCGCTAAGCACTTGCATACTGCTTGCTAACAACGTATGCAGGGACATTGGAAGTCTAAATTCGTTCTAAACTAAATGTAGCTTCGTTCTTTTAAAAAAATTAGAGTCCTTGCGAGAGCCTTGAAGGAGTAACCGTCTGTTACTTATACCATGGCGGGTAAGTGTTGGATAACCTCCAATGAGCTTCCCTTAACAGTCCAGAAAAAGTATAATTTTACGCTTTACATTTCGTTTTCCGATGCAATGATTGAAAATACACTCAATAAGAACAAATATGTGTAGTTTTTCTAAATCACAACAAAAAAGGCCGCATTTTGTGTCATAAGCAGAAAATCGGAAAAATATGAAGATTTTCTTTCCTCCCTCTCGGTAAAACGGCCGGGAACCGTATCTCAGTTTGTCGCCAATAAAACGTGATTCGTTCTTTTCCA
Organism: Limnephilus lunatus; assembly: GCA_917563855.2. NCBI lineage: Eukaryota > Metazoa > Arthropoda > Insecta > Trichoptera > Limnephilidae > Limnephilus > Limnephilus lunatus. Next base: position 59,069,753 of record OU830599.1, read on the forward strand.
TTTCCCGGGCCGTCTTTTTTATCCGGCCTTGTTCGTTTTCCCCTACAAATAATAACGTGATAAAGTAGCACTATATTTGACATTCGTGATGTCAGCAACGGTTTGTTTTCATGTTTTTATTGGAACGAAACTATATGTATGTGAAAAATACAAATATTTTTTGTTAGAGCAAATTATTCTACATTCATTGTATGAATTGAGCTTTATCTTGTGTCTGTCGTCATGTTTGTATTCGTACCTTCATAATTTACTGCATTTTCTTTTTTGTGGTGTAAAATTCTAGCAGCAATGTAAATAATAGTTTTGTATAATTACTGCTGTAAATACATAGCTTCAACACTCGTAGTACCAAGACTGAAGTGTGTATTATTTTTTTGTGAGAAGTTTTCAGTTAGGTAAGTCCTAACATTTTTAAACTCACTATAAAATTATGCTTCAACCTCTAAATTCTAGATTATAGGACAGGGTTCACAACGACTACACCTCAAAAATCATCAAACTTTTCAAATAAATCAGTGAATTGTTTTTATTTTAATCTCCCATTGTCTGTCCAACGTAATCAAGAATGTAAAAATATATATTTTTAGTAGTAAAAGCTTGTGGAAATAATATTAAATGGACTTTTAAATATAGTTGGGTATCATGCCACTCAGAGACCATTGGAGACACCAACATAACTAAAAACTAAACTAGTTTCACGAAGTTAGCAAAAGCTAATGACTGATGACAGTACAGACTGTAGCAACCAGACTTACTTTACACATTTAACAAGAGATTCTAAAACAGAGAAAAGCAAGACTACAAGTAAAGAAAAATCCAATAAAGCTAAAACTATGTCAGTTGTCCTGAATCATTTCCTAAAAATACTACACACCAGCAGAATACTAGAACAAAGAGCCGCCGTGAATCAACAATCGCTCACTATTATTTGATTACACTAGCTTGAGCAACCTCGGGTATTATGGCTAGTCTGTAATAATTCAAATTCTCCATGTAATACACAGAAGTACCACAAGCTAAAAAAAACTAAGGAGGCGAATCGTGGACTTACCCCCTCAGTTCGTAAAGTAAAGCCACGTTGAACTCGCCTCTCCTCAGTTCTACAACCTTCTCAGTGCTAATTTAATTTTCTCCCGACAATCCTCGTCTTATCATTTTCCCATCTGAACAACCCCTATTTCTACTTGACTCCTCTATACTTTCAGTGAATACACTCTGAAAAGAACCCTTCTTACTGGATACATGCATTCTCGTATCACACTCTTTCGAATGCCCTATTTTATGTGTGAAGTGTGTTTTTTTTTGTTTGTTTGCATCTCTTCAGTCAGTCTTTATTATGGGTATGTGAAAAGGGTTTCTCAAAGAGAATACGTGTTTGTTAAATGCATTGCTGGGAACGGGGGTTTTCGTAATGCAAAAAGCAAGAGGTTGCGCCCTCAGACCATGTCGCGAATATAATAACGGTGCAAAGGAAATATATACAGTTAAATAATACAAAAATAAAAATGATTTTTAACGACATCAATAAAATAAATAAATAATTTAAATAACAAATGATAAATTTCATATGATTCCAAAATGGTAGATATTACCAGTATCGTCCTCTGGAAAACTAGATATTCAGAACAGAGACTTTGAAATGGCTTTAGGTTTGGCTTTTGGGTGACCACATCATATCTACTAATAGCCGGGTACTTCCCAACCTTCCTCTATTCATACCTTTTCCCTTCCCACTGCCTTCAATCTCAAAAATGGGCGCGGACTTCGAGCATCGTCTGTGGTTGGGCCGATAGCTATAAGCATTCTCATTGGGACTGCCCGGTGATCTATGGAATACCTTATCTGGCTATTCTTTTCTTTTTAAATATTTTATTTTCTTTCTACTGAGGGAGCGGACGCGCGGATCGGCAGAGACGGGGGCGAGTGAATGAAAAACGTCAGTCGATGTATTGAGTCAGTCTTTATTGCTGCTACGTAGCGATGGTGAATTTGGTGTAAAGTAACAGGGTAGACAGGAGCGATGATGATGAGGCTCGTAGGTGTTGCAGTGATGAAGGTCAATGATGCAGTGGTGGAGCAGACCACGGGTCTGCATGTCGCCAGCATGTTGTTCCGCACCGTGTTGGTGGAGAAGACCTTGACGTCTAGGATGGATGCTCGACGCAGTGAGTCGCGGAGACGAGCTGCGGTGAACCTGAGGAGTTGCTGCGCACGTGACAAGAAGGCCCGCCGCGGGACTTGTCGTGGGCAATTGTGTCTCTTGAGAGATGTTGCGTCCTCGAAGGTTGATGATGCAACGGCACAGGATTCGGCACGTCGCCGTGGACCTGGCGGTTACCGCACTGGAGCGTTATCACTTGATGCACTGTCTATGTGTTGGTGATGTTACTGATACTAGAGACTGGAACTGACTGACTGACTAGCGCTGTGTCGCTGCGCTTTATATAGCCGACCGTGTGAGTAACTACCCGTAGCGCCAAGTAATATTGAGCGCCCGCGCAAAGCGGAGAAGTCTCTGGAACATTCCGCGGCCGTAAGAATGTGACGGCTGTGAGTCGAGGCCTTTCGATGCGCTTCCCGAAATATGAAGCCGTGAGCGGCGTGAAACAATACAACTGCAGGTAGGTTGTATAATTCGAGAATATGCTGGCTGTATCAGTGGCGTGACTGTATTGTGGCTAAAGGGGGTGACCGTTCTGGTCGCCACACTACTATTGTAATTATTTACATTATAACTTAAGAATACCTACAACTGTTTTTTCCTCAATACTTCTTTTATTTTCAAAAGGTTTCTTCGACCGGTTACAGCTGCTATTTTTCTTTTTCTTTTACTAACACTATTATCTCTATTTTTATGTTACCTATTTCAGAAGAATTATTCCACGGGCTGCTACTTCTATTTATCTTTTGTATAATGTTAATGTAAGTATTTGCATACTGCTTACTAACCCCGTATGCATGGACATTAGAGGGTCTAGAGTCGTTTAAATAAATGTAGCTTCGTTCAATAAACAAGTAGAGTCTTGACGTGTGCGGTGAAGGAGGAAACGATATGTTTCATTATAACGCCGCACAATGGTTTTACTAGTATGGGAGCGTCGGAATTAAATCGAAATTTCAAATTGCAGGGACCACAAAATTTTGTTTCTATATCTTGACATCACATACCAGCGCATATTTTCCTATACCACCGAACTCGGCAAAACATTTCGTCGCTGCGTAACACGTCAGCAAAGATTGACTTCCCGAGCAGTCAGGACGTTTGTGTGAAAATGCAACGTTTATTAAATAACATTTAGGGACTGTTTACTTTTTACACCACTTACTGGCAAACTTTTTTCTACATGAATCCAATACCTTCAGGTGTCTACTAAAGATATTAAGTTTTTTTTTTCATTTCCTGATTTTACAAATTTGGGAAATATATTTTTTAAAAAACATCTCATGAATATCACAGTTAAGGTTTTAGTTTGATATTTCCTAATATTACGTAAATGTGCTAATGCACTTTTATAGCTGACCTATTTTAATATCATATTAAGAAAAAAAATCTGGCGCATTTTTGCGTCTCTACAGCCCAGTAATTTTTACATAAATTGCTTCCTGTAAAATTTGAGTGCTTCATAAATATTATTTTTGACACTGGTTCGTTTTCAAAGGATTTTTTCTTAAAATAAAAGGATTTATTTGATAAAGTGATAAACTCAAAGTGCCAACAGATGGAAAAAGATTTTTATATCGAAAAAAAACTTATTAATTGCCCCAAAGAAGGCTGTAAAAAGATTGCGGGCTTCAACTTTTGCTTTAAAACAAGATGGACAATTGCTTATCGAAACGAAGCTAAATTTTTGATGGAAAATAAAAAATGGCTTAAGACTCCGATTGGTTTTACATTATTTGAGATTTCTCCTGAAAAACAGAACGGTCGCGGTCACCCGGAAATACAATTTGAACACTGTTCTGACCGATCCAAACGCTTTTAAACCAAAGATCTTCGGAAAAGTTCACATCTTTCTCATATAGCGTTTGCAATGAAAACCTTTGGACCATCTGGACAACCGATTGCATCAAAATTGGTAGGAAATATTATTCGTTCACCGAGGAGCGCATCTATGTACAGAAAAGCGTATAAGGTATTTGATGATAATCGCTCTCGACGGATGTCTGAGGAGGAAGCCCTCTCAACCATGGTGGAAGCCAAGCTCACGAAGCACTAGTAAAATGTCATAAGATCGAAGATCCAGAAAGGTTTCCACCGTACAATGTAGTACTTGAGGCAAAAAAGGCATGCTATCCAAAAAAAAGATATAACAATCACTCCTACATCTGCAGAAGTAACAAAGAAACAAATATTTTAAAAAATATCGTGAGAACTATTATAGAAAATTTTTTCGTGAAAAATGTAATGAGGATGTTTTTAATTTAATGTTAGTTACATCTGACCCTGTCATAACTAGTTACAGGCAACTCCCAAAAAAACAATCAAATCGTTTTTCTAAGGAAGTTTTTGATTCCTCCGGACATTCATTCTTCAAATATCTTTAAAACCGTCGATGATGATGATTGTTTATCGTCCGTATCAGAATATTAAAAAGCAAAATTTAACGTTACTCGGCCATTATTTTTGCATGGATATGTACATAAATATTTTTAAATTTTATTTTATTATTTTAAATTTTATTTTATTATTTTAAATTTTATATTTTTGTTAATAAAATACATAAATCGAAGTAAAACTTACGAAAACCGAATATTTTTATTTTTTCAACCCATACCGAAATAAAATATCACATTTTTTCCTGTAAATCCTCCCTGTGAATTGATTCCGACTTTTGGGGTATTTGGAACCACTGTGCGCCGTTGGGAATGTGGTGGGGTCCCCTCCAATGCTTTCAACCTCACAACATACCTACCTACCCAAATCGGGGATTCCATATAGTTCCACTGCCTCCAGGCAATTGCGAAATATTGCCATGTTTAGTGACCATATACTATAGCCAGGAACTTTCCAATCTTCGTTATCATATCTTGTTCCCCTCTCGACTTCCTTTTGCCTCACAACATACCCCGAATAGGGACGCCATAATCCCACTGGTTCCGGGCAGTTACGACTAAAAATGAAAGCTGTCTGAAAATTCATCAGATTCTGAATTTATTACAAAAACAATAAAGGGTGTCTCCTCATCGCGCCGAACAACGATTAATTTTTGATACATTATTTAGACGCGGAAACTTTATCCTTCCTCCATATATCTCCCCACTTCCGCCGGAAGAATTCCTGGCGATTTATTCCTTCCCCGGCAGAGACTTCCACTTTCTCTTCTCACAATCTATCGGGCCTCTAATTTACTGCTGCACTGTTACTCACAGCCACGTACCTTCTAAAAGAAGACAGAAAGAAAAAACCGCAGAATAATAAATTGTCGTTTAGACCTTGTTTAAAGAGACAAGATACAGCTTTTAATTGTGTTTTTTTAAGTGAGGAAAACGATTTAACACTGTTCTACGTTCTACTCCATAATATCCTGTCTTTCTACTTAAAAACATATTTTTTAAATTTCTTCTACCATTATTATAAAAGGAAAATATTGCTTGTGGAATGGTGGAGGATTTAGCTAGCAAAAGAATTGAACTTTCTTTCAAGTAAAAGTCTGTGGTTTTTTTTGCAGACACTCACAATTTAGTATCGGGATTTGTATTCTTTATTTGTGTTGCACGTGAATAACCTGACGTAACCGGCAATATTGTATAATTTTTAAATCAGATTCTAGACGTATCAACTCTTTTCTACATAAATTAATTTCTAAAGATTATTTTATTTATTGAAGTTATGTTTTAACTTGAAAAGGTATGTTTATTTTTATTATAATAAGGTTATACCGTTGGTCGTTGACAGATTTGTTAAATTTTCGAACAAAATGTTGTTTTATACGACACACATTTGAAATCATATAATCATCAAGTAAAATAAATCAATAATTTATCTAGGAAAGCTACATTTCAGAATTTTAAATTTAATTTCCTATATTTTAGTTTGTCTATTTGATTGCGGTCTTAAAAACTTATATATTTCAGATTCTTTTACACACTTATTTTGCTTGGACATTATTGAAATAAACGATCAAGAAATAATTACAAAAAAGTAGGTAAATAATTTTAAAAATTTTATCTTCAAGCTCACCTTGAGCATTTTTTTAAAGCTAACTTGAATTTAGGTATATATTAAAGCAAATTTTGAATTAAATAAAACCGATATTAAGTTATTAGTTAATCTCATCGGAACTGCCCCGTACATTTGCAAGGGAAGATACGATCGCAAGACCATTCGACGAAATTTAAATTCTCGGCCGCTGATTAATGGGCTGATGACTAATGACTCCACCTACCATTTTTCATTTTGGAGAGGATAACAATTGGAGAATGTAAATGTTATTTTTAAATCAACCTTTCTTAAATGAAGGAAAAGCATTTTCAGTAGATCATAAAAAATAACTATTTTTTTACTTTATCGATGGGTAGTTGTGTTTATAATTGGAATACATGAATTTTATTTTACGTTCTCCTTTTAAATATCCCGTTTTCATACATATATATTCCTTTTTTCCTTCCTTGCATCAACCGGTTTCTGTATGATGTACGTGATGAGTAGCGCGTCATAATCATGCCTTCCTTAATAATAAATGATAAATAACCGAATATTGGAATTGCAAATTGAAGAAATAATATTACCTCTTTTTTTTGCACACAAAGAACGACTTTGATACCAAAAACGCCGTGCTTTCAATTCCTAGAAACAAAGTCAACAAAAGTTTGTCATTGCCACTCAAAAAATAACAAGGCCTGTCATAAAAATACGTCAAAAATATTCACAATGCAGCGCTTTAAAAATGGGTTTACTTGGAAATTTCGTGTTTTTTTCTGGAATTTTGTGATTTTTCCTCTGGTATTAGCAGAATTCGACTCGTATTACCGCTGGTGGCGTTATATCCTCTATTACTAACTTGGTAATTATCGAGAGGTCTTTTATCTGGTATACGCCTTGTTTGGATCACAATGGTCTCACGAGACAGAGCAGGGTTTGCTTACTACACAGTCACCCCTTGGGGTAGAAACTGTATACTGTAGAGACCGTGTTACTTTAGATTCTAAGGAAATGTCTCTTGGAGACGTTGCTTTAAGCTTATCTCATTTTTGTATGAAAAGCCGCACAAGTCTCAACTTGTCGGTCGTAGCAAATCGGTATACAGCTACCTTTTGTAACCATGGTTAAAGCATGGAGTTTGATAATTTTATTATAACTTACTACCTACATATAACATTACGTAATATAATCTATTTTCTTATTATATTTTCAAACAATTAACATTTTGTCTTTTGTTCAAATAGGAAAAAAAAATTCTCACAAATGGTAGTTTTTTATGAAAACTTTATTATTTTGGCTTCAAATTTGGATTAAATATTTACACAATGTAATGAAAATAAATAACTTTTTATACACCACAATATAATCAAAATATTCACCGTGTTCCAAAACCAATGGATTTGTCTTCAGGATAAACGTAATTTATTATTAATTATTTACAATTTACACGATTGCTCATTTTTTCTTAATATCACCTCTTTTTTTTCAATTTCAGATCTTGAGTGAAACCCCAAAAAAATCTGTTTTCAAATTACCCCGAGAGAGGGATTCTTAAGAACTGCCGTATTTGTTTTGTTATAATAATGTCAAAATTATTTTTGATTAGTGCACCGTGATCGATATTTTAATATTCGTTTTTTTGTAATAAATGTTTAATAGTTATTAAAATAAACCATTTTTTGTACTTTATCAAATGGTAAAACTTTTTAATAAACCAAATTACTTACAATGGTTCATTTTGAAAAGAAATTTATGGATAATGATAATGGATAACGAAAAGAAAGGTATTTCGTTATTTGTTTTTCAGAGTACTAGAGTAATTTAAATAATTCGTTCTTCGGTTTAGAAATAAAGGTAGGTATGTATATTTTATCTTTGCATCTCTAAGTAAAATTAATACCTTTTCACTTTTTTGTGAACTTTCGTCGTTTTGCTCATCCAAAAAGATATAACGATTACGACATCAATGGCAGATCAAAGCCTGTTTGGCCAACATTTAAAACTACCTAGTGACAGTCTTTGTCAAAAGGAAATGGAAATGCCTTTGTCTTACTTGACCAGAAAAGCTAATCTGCCGATCTTCTGCTTTGCCTTTGAGTCATCATTTATTCATTCGAGATGATATGATATTCACAATGTTTTAATTTAAGTTGAGACATATCACATGTAGTATGTACAATAAATGAAAATCTGGTAGAACCTCCGTTGTAGCTATATAAATGCTAAATAATTTACGCAAATAACAGAAAGGGATGTTACAACGGATTTCTTGCTGGTAGGTTAATTCACGAGAAGTTTGTTTTTGGGTGTTTTTAAGCCAGGACTCTATTGCAATTATTGCAACAGCACAAATCAATATTTTGGACCAAGTTTGAGGAAAGATTTTGTAAAACCGTTATTTACTTACTCGCCGCTATCAGTCCCAATATGCATAAATTTTTTATTTATGTATAAGTGATTTTATTTATTTATTTTTAATATTTATTATACATAGATACAAAAGAGAGTATAAATTACATATTAGGAAGTTTTGCCTTTCCAACTAGGAAAGATTCCCGTTCCAGGACAGACAAATTGACATGTTTAGTTCATATTATTCATGAGTGTACATAATTACATAACAAAAACAAAAAATAACAAAAAACTCATTTTTCACTGAAACTAAATTGTGCAATAAAATAAATGTATATAATATACACATATATACATGCATACATACAAAAATATAAATATATATATATATATATATATATATGTTTTACGGTGCTCCAGATTTTATGTCCGGGTTAAATCTTTCCCAAATGAAAGACTTAACCCTTCCACACACTTTTCCACAAATGAATATCTAGTAAATTCACGCAATGTAAGTTCACTATATAAGTATAGTAAATACAAAACAATACAAGAACAATACGTCAATCCACCAGAAACAGAATGGGAAAATATTTTACCGACTCCAGATATTTTCATATCAGAGGGTTCGGCTCTGATGAAATCCTAACTGGTCCGATAAATCCTACTGATCCCTCAATATAAATATTTAAAAAATCTTTCGTAATCCTACATGTATTTTAAATGACCGACTTTTGCATTTTTATATACAAATTTTTTGACAAATCTAATACGCCTAAATTTTGAATGAGAGAGCTAGGTATAATGCCAGTAGCCGAAATAACAAATGGTAATATTTTTATAGTCTGAGAATGCCAAATTCTTTTAATCTAATTTTTTTTTTTTTTTTTATTTTTTTTTTTTTATTATCATTATTTAAATCCGCAAACAGATCAAGATGTTAAGTTGACGTTTCGTCAGAAACTCTTCTTTCAAAAGCAAAGCATTTCGACCTTTACATTTCCAAAAATTTTCTGATTAATAAAACAGACTAAGTAATTAAAAAATTTAACTGAAAATTTTAATCAAACTGACTGAATTTGTTAAATACGATATAATTTTCCGGGGAAATTTAGGTTCGACAAATAAATAAGTTCGCCGCTCAGTTTCCTTTGGTCCAGAGTTTTGGGATGTTCTTCCGGGTTAGCGAGGAACCTGCACCAGTGATTCTGCTCCGGAATACGGCGAAAGATTTAATTATCCTTTGAAGTACCTACCCCTCTAGCTCGTGTTATTTCAAAGGAATGGAGCCTAAGTTTTGCTCGGCAAATATACAGTTAAAATATTGATCTGTCTGAAGGGTTAAAACTTTCATTTTAAATCGTTTCAAGAACGATATAAAAATTTTATAAATTCTGAATTACGATTTTGGAGTCTTTTAATTACCTTTCTCTCTTTCTAATGAAAATTAAAAAATTCTATGGGCGCAGTAGTACTTCTAGCAGAAAGTTTAAAGCTATTTCCATTAAATATTTTTTTTGCATTTTAATTCGATGGCTGCCATATTTTATTTCTCTTTTTTGCATAAAAAGCAATTACTTTGTTGTTAGATATTATATTTAAAAAATAATAAAAACACTTTGTATTTAACCAGGAATATTTAATATTTTATACATCGACTGGTTTCGCTTCGACCAAGCTTCATCAGGATATAATAATCAATATCATTACATAGTATAAAATGAAGTCGCTCAAAATGTTTGTGCGCTTAGATCTTTTAAACTAAGCAATGTATTTTCATGCAGTTTTCACCAATAGATAGTGATTCAAAAGGAAGGTTTGTATGTATAATACAATAGTAGAGAAAAGTCAAGAAATTCAAATACTCATCATTACATAGTATAAAATGAAGTCGCTCAAAATGTTTGTTCGCTTAGATCTTTTAAACTAAGCAATGTATTTTCATGCAGTTTTCACCAATAGATAGTGATTCAAAAGGAAGGTTTGTATGTATAATACAATAGTAGAGAAAAGTCAAGAAATTCAAATACTCATCATTACATAGTATAAAATGAAGTCGCTCAAAATGTTTGTTCGCTTAGATCTTTTAAACTAAGCAATGTATTTTCATGCAGTTTTCACCAATAGATAGTGATTCAAAAGGAAGGTTTGTATGTATAATACAATAGTAGAGAAAAGTCAAGAAATTCAAATACTCATCATTACATAGTATAAAATGAAGTCGCTCAAAATGTTTGTTCGCTTAGATCTTTTAAACTAAGCAATGTATTTTCATGCAGTTTTCACCAATAGATAGTGATTCAAAAGGAAGGTTTGTATGTATAATACAATAGTAGAGAAAAGTCAAGAAATTCAAATACTCATCATTACATAGTATAAAATGAAGTCGCTCAAAATGTTTGTTCGCTTAGATCTTTTAAACTAAGCAATGTATTTTCATGCGGTTTCCACGAATAGATAGAGTGATTCAAGAGGAAGGTTTATGTGTATAATACATGCTTATTATGGTTGAGAAAAGCCGAGAAAATCAAATATTCAATTCAGGCAGCGGGCAGCGGGCAGCTGGAAAGCGGGTAGTGTGGATTTTATAAAGGTTGGGTAATGGCGTTGTGTTTCGTTAGGTACAGCAACGTGTAGCCGGGTCTACTAGTATATTTTCAAAGAAAGTCCAAAAAAACTTGCGTCCCGCAAAAACTCAAAAACAAGTCCCAGTACGATCAAGGGAGTTATATGGTATGGTAGATCACTATCCCCCTCCAGGATGATGGTTCCCATTTTTACCTAAAGGCCGGGATTTTGAAGATATAAGAGGTGGAAGTTTCGCCCTCTTAACATTTCTAGAACAGACTTCCGGAAAGTTCTAGAAGGTTCGATAGAGCTCTAGAAAGTTCTGGAAGGAGTGACGGAGTATGTCATGGAATGTTCGAGAATAGGGAACATCATTATGGAACATTCCAGAACACTCCTCGAATGTTGTCCTAAGCGAAGCAGGGTAATCCAGCTAGTTAATAATACCTAACTAAATGCTAAGACTTTTATTTCTCTATCTTCGTGCCGAATTACGACACGGTCATTACATTTTTCATCAAACACCAGGGGCGCAGGTTGCGGTTTCATAATCCAACTAAGATATACTTACTTAACGTTTCAAAGATACTCTCAATATGTGAGAGACCACCTTTCAGATTTGAAAAGGATGCCCTGAGGAAAATATGCTGTGTGGAGGGTCTTTTTAGATAAAGGAAGGAGAGAAAGTTCTCGGGAGGATAAGGGTATAATGATGGGTAGAAATCTGGGGCTCAAAGTATTCGGGAGTATGAATGGAAGGACGTATAAATCCATCCCTCCCATTACGGTGCGCAACAATGAGTCCGGCTGGAGAGGTCTAGGTTAGGTCTCCCTCAACCAGACTCCCGATCCGGTCGACTACACAGTAAGTAGGCAAATGCACTCACTACCAAGACCTAGACAAACCTCACCCCATGAACCCGGGCACCCCTGTTAAATCACCAAAGATAGCGACCCACTTAGCGAACCTATGGCAGGGGTATTGGTTTTCCAATAAATGGTTTGGTTTGCTTTATCGATGTTTAGAGATCAATCTAAATAGTCAGGTAGATACTGGCTCTTTCCCACCTTACCATCAGTCTCATCAATGGGCAACCACTGTTTCTTTTTCACAACCCATCATCGTCCGATTATAGTACAAACTGAAAATTTGAAGTTTGTCATGCTAAGTCAACACAGCTCCACTTTTAAAAAATTTACAAATTCACTCATTACTCTTTCTGTTTCGTGAAATTCCTAGAATCTCTTTTGGATGTTAGAGTTCATGAAATTATTGTGCGTAAAAAAATATAAGCTCTCAATAAGCCACCTTGTAGAAGATCTTACATTTGTAATGAAAATTCAGCGATACTCGGAAAACATCATTACCTTTTTCTTATAAATGGAATCGTATATTTCTGAAACCAAAAACGTCGCAAAATATCAAATAAGAGAATATGAATCAGCAAAGAAAATGTAAATCACTTAAAATACTTACAATTTCCAGAACAAATAAAGGTCAGTTTTTATTGACCTTAAATTTTCCCTAAATGAAGAGAATTCAACCCTAGCTGTCGAATAAACCCTCTAAAACGACCTACGAAGGTAATTTTTAACTATTTGTTTCATTTGAAATAACTTGTAAATTTTCAAAGTGAACTTTTTATGATGGGGCTTTGTTGAATTATTCCATAAAAACTTCGGGTCCTCTAAACTTTGCCCTTTCGGTTAATGTGAACAAAGGAATCAATTAGTACAAACGGAAGGACTTATATTGGCTTAATATTTTGTTGATTTTTTTGTTAAATTTTAATTAAATACTCTTTTACATATATTTTTGATAGATAGTTGTGCATAACTTCCTTGAGATTTTATTTTATTTTATGTGCATATTCAAGGTGCCAAAGTTCAAATTCTGGCCATGACAAACTCATTTCATTGTGCATAAAATGATAACACGTTATTATCATTTTAACTAATAAGGATTTCTCATTCAATGTTATTCTTGTTTTAATCCTTTCAAGTTAGTAGTAATTAGCTAGACTATTGTACTAACCATCAACATCGAAAATGAAATTCACTTTAACTACAATATCACATTATTTTGTACTTCTCTATGGTTTCAAGTATTAATTTCGCAATTAACATAAAATTTTTGTTTTGCCCATAGTCTTACTGGCTCTAGACGGTTTTGAGCAGTTGAGACTCTTGTGTGGTATTCAGATAAAATAAGTTATATTACTATTTATTATTTTTGTTCTTTTCATAAAACCTTCTCTCATCTAAAACCTTACCAGTAATTTATAACCTTATTTTATTTTATTTTTCTGTTCTACTTAGTTCTGTTTTATCATCCTACATTATTATACACATATAATTGTTTGTTTATATCTGCTAACTAGCTCTTACACATTGCACTATATTGTATTTTAGGTCTTGTTACTGATTTTATATTATTACTCATACTATTTAATTTCTTTTATGATGTTTAATTTCTTTAATGTTTTTAATCTCTATTATGATACCTTGTGATGATGATTGCTTTCTTATTTATTCTGTTTTATTATTTAGTAACATACGAGTACATAATAATTATTGGAGTATACTTTTCCTTCTATGCATGTAAAAGCCCACTAGGGCGTAAATAAATAAATAAATTACTTGTATGCAAGTAGGAACTTTTAGCGGTTTTTGCTACGCCGCGCCGGCTGCATGTATAATTATGTCGTATTTTGTTGTTCCTCATGCTCCTTCGGAGAGTTGCTGATCGGAATTATTCTTAGCAAAAATATTTGTATAGTGGATTTTCACTCAATACGCCTGCAGATACATACCGACTTTGGTTGTTCGGCCGTATGTCCTTTTTGCATACTTTCTTGAAGAAATAATTTTTAGATTTTAGACGATCAACTGTTTGAGGGATCAATTGGCAGAGGGATCAACTAAACGTAGGGATTTTCCATCCTTAGGGTCTTCGGGTACGTCCCCCTACTTCCCACTCACTATCGTCAAGACGTAACCGAGAAACCGGCTAAAGGACGCGGACGTTGAGATTAGTTCACGGCTAGTCCGACAGCCATACACATTCTCGCTGGTACTGCCACATGACTGGTATCCCATCCGACATTACCGTTCTTCACGATACTTTTTATTATCATTTCTTGCAGATGCTTGCAGCAAAGGCAATATGCCAATACCTTGCGAGCAGCAGCCTTTTGTGTGTATGTTTTTAATTACTTAATGCTTGAAATACTTTATTTTATTGATCATATATTATTCGCATTTTGTATATTATGTAAGCACTTGCATACTGCTTCCTAACACCGTATGCGGGGACACTGGAGGTCTAGATTCATTCAAACTTAAATGTAGATTCGTTCTTTAAAAAAAAAATTGAGTCCTTGCGAGAGCCTCGAAAGAGTAACCATCTGTTACTTATACCAGGCCAGGTAAGTGGTGGATAACCTCCAATGTCCGGAGGATCAAGTGTCCGCCGGATCAACTGTCAGGGGAGTCACCTGTCAGCGGGCCAACCGAAAAAATAACCCCCCTCCCCTTCCCTCCCCCATTAAATTATTCCATAAAAGCACAATTACCAATTACACGCGTTTTAGAACATTATGGATCTAAAATGGCTTCGTTAACTCAATAGTTTCATGTAATAAATCTCAAACCCTCTTTCTGGATACAAACTTACTTCTAATGCATTATTTTAATACGCATTATTTTACACAAAAAAATATATTCGACAACCATATTCGAACGTGTTTCTGGTAGGTACCCTACTTTGGTAATGGTAATTATTTTTTTATATTACAATGATGGAATAAAAAGCTTTCCCTGAGGTGGCTCAAATGTTTACCTGTTGGCGTGTTAGATATACCTAGCTGTAGGTACTATAATATCTACGCTAGTATTGTGTTCGTCCCGATAAGCTGCCGTCAGTAATTGAATGAACGTGTACTGTGGTCGGCGTGCCTTTGCACCTCTTCGGTCTAATATTATTCAGACATTCTACTATTTTGTGCCGCAAGGATATTCCTACATTACACAAGAACTAATACCCAAATATATTTGTGTAGAATTCAAATATATATTAATTATAAACGATGCTAGAGTTTCAGTCAATAAATAATATTTACTACGGTGCTCGTTTTGACAAAATGTTTGTCGTATTTTCTTGGTATTTCGGTGTAAAATCAAATAAACTTATTAAAATTCAATTGCAAACTTAATTTGCATATTCGTTATTTTGTGTGGTGTTATGCAGTGTTGCGCTACCTCCTTCTTTAGCCAACGCTTCGGACAGCGTTATCCATCATCAGGGCAGATATGTGATGATGGACACTGTAATGCTGTCCGAAACGTTGGCTAAAGAAGGAGGTAGCGCAACACGGCATAAACGCTCCAAAAACAAATAACTAAAGTTCTTTTGGCCGTGAAAATCTAAAAAATTAATTTGCTTGGTTTGGCTAGCCAGGTAGTACCTAAAGTCGCTTATTTTATTATTATTTGTTTTTTAAACAAAGACAGACATTCCTGGTTTACGAATAACTCGACAATATTTGAAAATCTCCTACTATCACCACAGTAATCCGAAAGTGTTGCTTGAGTCGTGATGGGAGACTTAGCCAGTGAAGGAATCGAACATGGAACGCTCAGGTGAGGTTCAACCTCGATGTCCACTCAACCACTGACCGGTCTAAATATATAATTTTATTTCTTACACTTTAGCGAGTTACTCCTATACAAAATTTGGGAGGCGGGAATGGGTGCCCCCGCCCCGGGTACTACTTATTGGATAACCACTCCTTCCCACCCCTCATTTCTTTTCTTTCTCAGAACTTTCTCCCATTCATTTACTTTAAAAGACCCAACACACAGCAACCCCAAAGGTGAAAGAGGCACTAAGAGAAATCATTTTCTTCAAGACCCATGTGTGAAGCTTATTTAAAAAAAATATTTACAAAAAAATCCGATGTTTTTAAATCAGTCTTCTTCAGTCTTTCGGCTTTCTCATCCATCTCTAATCTTCTTCTTGAAGTTAGTTAAATAAATAAATAAAGCGTGTTAATCTTCAAATGAAAGTAAAGTTATATTCTTAAATTTAATATGGGTGCTTAGGTGTATGAGTTTGTATATTAACTTATGTCTAACAACTTGTCGTGTTAAATGAACACATATCAAACATAATACTTATTATGAAGTTGTAAATGCTTCCTAATTCATCTTAGTACACCTCCCCGTCAAATGACAGAATATTGAACGCTAGCTTCCAAAGCCGTTTCAGTAATTAAACTAGTCTAGTTAAGGACATGGCATTCCGCTTCTTGTGGTTTGATTAGTCCTTTATCCGTCTTACAGTTTTCCTTATAGCTATAAGATAAAGCAAGAATGAAGAGATCTTTGCGGGAAACTCACGGATTGTGAGATTCTTCTGCCAATTACGAAACTGTCTTTGATATTTAATTCATGAAGTTACTCTTCTACCGATATGTAATTAAACAAGGTAGTAAGTACCCACCGTCGATTTAAAATTCGTTTTGAATATTATGTCAAGTAGCGCTATGAAAAGTAGGTAGAGTAGAGAAATAGTACAAAAGCTGGGCATAAAGAGTATCAATAAAATCAACAATATTTATGAAAGCAGACGGAATAACAAGACTACAAAAAAAACATAAAAAGCATATCAAAACTAGCAAGAATCATAGGACCACGAAAATCATGGAACCCCAAAAAATACAAGAATCACGAAAATCAGAAGAATCACGAGAATGGGAAAAATTACAAGACTCATAGAATCACAAGAATCACATAATCACAAGAAAGGAATTTTTTTATGTGAATACCGCACAAGAGTCCTGCTGCTCCAACTGCTCCCAAACGACTGGTGCCAAAACTATGGAAACCCGAATTGGGGTATGTTGTGAGGCTAAAGGTAAGTGGGGAAAGGAAGAAGATGGGGAAGATAAAAGTTCCTGGCTATTCATATCTAGTCACCAAACATGGCCAAAGCCATTTCAAGCAACATTTTAATTCTGAATAGTGGTCTTACACTAGGGCGAAACTGGGAGTATCTTCAACTCTGGAACGTGCAATAAATATAATTTAAATAGTTTAAATGATTAAATTATGAAAACACACAAATCGATGAAATACAATTTACTTGCGCACGTCGGGGTTTAAATCCGCTACCTCCAAATGGCTAGTTGAGAGCCATGCCCCTCGACCACAGAGGCCGAAGTATTACAAGAATCTAAGAATCACAAGAAATTTAAGAATATCAAAGAATCACGAAAATCGGAGGATCAGACGAATCAAAAGATTCGCAAAAATTATAAGAAACACAAAATCAGAAGAATCACGAAAATCACAAGAGTCACAAAAATAGCAAGAATGAAAAAATTACGCCCCTTCTTGAAAGCCATAACTCATGAAACATTTGCGCAATATTTGGCATCGAACAGAACTTTTCAGATCGTGCGAGTACCTACATAAAAATTTTAATACCCTCAACCCCTTTATTCAACAAAAGATTCACATTATTGCATAGAGCGGAAAGTAAGTTTTGAATAACAAATAATAACCTTTTGTATTCTACTTCTGTAATTCTTAAGTGGATCTCCTTCTTCATCGAAAATGTAGAATCCGTATAGCTAGGCAGGAACTCGGTTTTATTGTTAGTTGAATATAATCTTCAACCGCATTGTAAGCAAGACGGGTTGCTTCTTCAAACATGAAAACTACAACTGATAATGAGCAGGTAATTGGAAGAAGTTGAGTCTGTGAAGGAAGTTAGTTTACGAAAGACTCTGTAATACTTAGAAGCACTTTGTGAAGGGTCGCTACGGTTATGTGGAAAACTATAACGAGACATAATATGTTTATTCCTTGGTGGAATGGATTGAATACGATCAAATTTGATCGATATCTGAAAAGGTGTGACGACTTAAGGGTATTCTCAAAATATATTTAGAAACTTCACATCGATAGATGGCGTTATTTTCAATATTGTCGAATAAAACGCTTTTAACACGTTATGCTTTTTAATATTGGGATGAATGATTGGTTTGCGAACGTTCATAAGATATAGTAATCTGCTTAAATAGTTTTGCATACCTATACTTTTATAATGTTAAAATGCGGCTGAAAAAAGCACAATTTTATTACAAAATTAAAACGTAAAAAATACATTTGCTACAATCCCGCGCGCGCTCATACAAAATTTTATTTTACCCAACCGAAACATATTTGCGAAACAGGTGCGTTTCATAAATTTAACGGTAAAACTCACGAGTTCGAAAGAGACGGAATACAAAAGGTTTGTTGGATTCAGTAAATTAAATCAACACCCGGGTAGATAGAATAATTTATAAAAAGGGCCGGCTAGGTTACAAGAGCATATCTTGCGGTTGCTGGCGTCAACTGGACCTTTTTTTTAAAGACCGCTTGCAAGACTTACTTCGCTGTGTACGATATTCGGGCAACAGCGAAGTCCGTATTACATGGTTCCAGAAAACTGTATTGTATTTTTTTCTAGTGAATTATATTTTTTCCATCGAAAAATTCCAAGTTTTATGGAGGTGTCCGTAAATAATATGTGCTGCTGCCGAAAATTTCCCACTCCTTCAACGCCACCTGTAATTTTAGAACCCTCTTTAGCTGCAAAATTAATGAATTTCAACGTAGATACCTATCGCTTCTGTAGAAAAATCGTCAACAGTATCTTTTCTTGGTGGAAGTTGTTTATACTTCAAAATAATGCACCACCTCTCATAATTTTTTTTGTCTTCCCTTCACGTAAAATAAGCTTCATTTGCTCAATGAAGAACGTTGAAATTATATTTTTTGAAGTAAAACTTCTTTACGCACGATCGACACTTGGGGGTAAACTGGTGAATGCGTTACGAAAAGTGGTTATTGTTGTGAAAAATGACATGCGAACGGTAATCGATGCGAACGGTGATCAATGTCATTAAAAAAGGAAAACGAAGTGCAACTTTTGCCCAAAAAGAAAAAAAAATGCATGAGTGTGTACTACTGTGCAAAAAGCAACAAACCATATTGTCTGGAATGTCAATGTTAATGTCACCCCAATGTCAAATGTTCTTTTATAAGTTAGTGAAGTTTTACTTTAGTAGTGTGATCTAAAGCATACTCTTTTTTTAAAAATAATTTAAAGTGCTTACCCACTTAAGGGCCTCCAAGTAACTGGAGTAATTTTAATCAGTTTTAAATATTTTAGATACTATAATAGTGTTTAATGAGATCGCGAAGAGTTAGTATAAGAGAGATAATATATATACATATATTACAATAGAAAGTCTAAAAACACGTGCGGCTCGCAAAAACTTAGAAACGAGTCCCGGTACGATCTAGTGAGTTATATGGTGTGGTAGATCTCTATCCCCCCCTCCAGGATGACGGTTCCCGCTTTTACCTAAAGGGCGTGTTTTTAAAGAAATAAGGGCTGGAAGTTTCGTCCTCTTGTAATTTCTAGAACAGTCTTCCAGAAAGTTCGAGTAGGTTCCATAGAACTCTAGAAAGTTCTGGAAGGAGTCGCGGAGTATGTGGTGTAATTTTGGGGAATAGGGAATAGTGAACATCATTGTGGAACATTCCAAACACTCTGGAATTGATGTCCTGAGCCTGAAGCCGGGTAACCCAGCTAGTATAACATAAGATCTGTGCCACACGCAGCTATAAGGGAATATATGGCGAGAAATATGCTGAAATAGGCCAAGCCACATATTTTATCTGCACATGTGGTACCGCTTTAAGTGTTATATTACATGAAATTAAACAACTTAAAATTCATATATTTTTTATTCGTGTTTAAGTGATGTTAGTTACACTAACAGCCGCTGTTCCCAATTCTGCTAAGCCGAAACTAAAGTTCGAAACTGCTTAAGCATCACTTAGTCTAGATTAAGTGATGTTTAAGTAGTTTTGAACCTTAGTTTTGGCTTAGTAGAATCGGGAACTTGTAATTGGGTTATTATAAGTATTGGGTAAATTCAACGTAGTTTTATTGTGATATTACTCTGAATCAGAATAGAACGGTAATTAAAATAAGTTTTTCCCCCAAAACCCGCACATGAAAATCCCGCAAATTCGCAGGATAAAATGTGCTGAAATCGCTAGTAACTAACTAACTAAACATCACGCCGTTTCCCCGCAGGGGTAGGCAGAGAGGACGGACCGCCAAACAACTCGGGTCTTGGCACATACTCTGTACCTCATTCATATTCACACATACTTGGTCTCATACACACTCTTCTATTATTCTGACTCTTAACATGGCCCGACTCAAGGATCTGATTCACTTGATCGTGCCATGTCTTCCTCGGGCGTCCCCTACTTCTTCGACCATTCACATTGCTACTAGCTTCAAATAGCCAATAATAATAATATTTGGCTAATTTATATAGCACCGTTTTTGTGAAAAATCACCTCAAAGGCACTGTACAAATAAATATATAAAAGAATTAATATTACTGGCTTACAACTAAGATTTACAATTATAACTAGTGACTTACATCTAAACTCAAACATGATTGCAAGCGCTGGTTTTTTTCTAATACCAGGCCTCATTTTGCTGACAAGTTTTCAGTTTAATTTTAATAAAAACATAAATGCTTTATCGTGTTTGACGGGCTCTTTCGCCAAGGACGCAAGCTGTATGTAGGCACCCTCGTATCTGCTTGCTTTTTGCCGTGAGATGTTTGTCAAAAAGCAATAAATGAGTGACACCTATTTGTCAAAAGGACCTGTTCCTATATTTGTATGCATCAAATTTATCAAATAAACAAATTGGTGATTATTACTATATCTGAGAAATGGTTTCTCGTGTGCTCAATCCACGGCAAGTGTACATTATTTACAACTTCATTATACGTAATAAAAAATAAGTTTGTATTTAGGAGTTTGCTAATTTGGTAATTTCCTACATCGTCTCATAATAATATTATTATGAGACGATGTAGGAATGTGAATATGACACGATAGTGAAGGGTAAAAGAAGTCGGAGACGCCCGAGGAAGACATTTCAATTTGAGTGGCGGGTTATGGTACCGCCGCCCCGGGAACCATTTATTGAAAAACCAACATACGTCACCCCAAGTGGTTCAATATGTTTGATGACTTAGCAGGGGTTCCCGGGAAAGGGCGCGAAACGTGATGGTTACACAGTAAATAAATAAATTAGATGATAATTACAGTACCTTCCTACCTACCTACCTACATAGCAAATGTTTGTAGAAATAATATGTAAGTGTTACACCCATTCTGGGATTCGTTTCTTCCCAGAATATTTGTTTATAAAATGCAAGCCTAATGTTATAGAATAACGCTAAACTGTTTTCTGAGAAAATAATGTTATTTATTTATTTTTACAATAGCTACAATAGGAAAATAATTTCCTCCAGGGCCTATGTCATCTTTGGGGATGCTGTGTGGATGGTAATTTAAAGTAAAGGAAGGAGATGATGTTCTGAGAAGGAAAAAGGCATGAGGCGTGGCTACGAATCTGGGGTCAGTGGGTTCAGGAGTGACGGACGAATGAATCCGTCCCTCCCACTGCGGAGCAAGGCGATGGGTCAAGAGAAGAGTGCAGGAAGGCTCAAATAGTCTCCCTCAACAAGTTCCTCCCGATCGGATTTATGTAAAGCTCAGCACCTCTAACTATATCTCTGTGTCTTGAGGTAATTTTTCCCAAAAAACGGCGCAACCAAGTGAATCAATTATTTGAAAACGGTCAGTCAGAATAACAGAAGAGATATATGAAGACTGATAGATCGTGTATATGCGACAATGTGACAGAATGTAAAAACCCATGCAGCTTGATCTATTCATTTTATTGTTTAGTAAGTCGCAACAACAAAATAACTAAGCAAGTCTCTAGTGATATTTACAGTTTTATGAAAGTTCTAAATTATTACAGTGGCCCTTATTATCATTATGTAGTTAATTTCGCCTCTTTTACTGCGTGCCTCGACCGCAAATATTCCCTGCGCCCAGAAACAATAAAATCAGAATAGCAACTTGACATTTTTTCGACAAATAATACTACACCATAGGAATGTGCCGAAAGCGTGCACGAGACGAGCATATCGGGACCGCTCGCACAGTTTGTCGCCTTCTAACATACGGATTCCTATTCCCGCGCCCGCGCCCCGCGCCTTGCGCCCGGTGGTGTAGCGGAATTTAGCTACCCGTGTCGAACGTAAATCTGATGAAAAATAATTACTTTTGTTAATGTAATTACTTGGTTATTATAAGTCATATAACAGTGAAATTTTCGTTAGCGCTAATTTAATTATTAGTATTATTTTTCTGTACTAAAATAAATACAGTATTATCTGTAGTTTACGAATGCGGCTGAAAAATAGATTGTATGAAAATTGTCGCTTCTGTTTCACCTTAAATTAATATTGTTGGAAAATTTAATGTATTTTGTGCTTAATTCGTAGAACCCCACTTAAAATATTGTAATCTTCATTTTCATAACCTGTGGAAGACTTTGAATATAAAGAACCTTTATTGTACTATACTTATTGATAAATGTACATATTCAATAATAAATCACGCTAAATGAAATTATTGGTGGTTCCGAAATGTACCAATAAATACAGTAAAAGATCCCTAAAGTATGTTGTACCAAAATTTTTTATAAACTTTCAATGACAATTAAAAATAATACCCTTTATACTGCTAAGTCAAATATACTCGTAATATAAGAAATTGGTTTTTATATACAGATGATTTAAATTGATGCATTACTGAAGCCCTTAAGAGAGTATAACTAGAGAACACCAGAAATATATAATTTTTTAATCAGTGTTTAGACGTATTGACTCTTTTCCACAAAAAAATATAAATTGATTTCGAAAGATTGTTGTTTTATCTAGTAAACTTATGTTTTAAATTTTCAGAAAAAATGATAATTTTTAGTATAATAAAGTTATACCATAGGTCGTTGGCGGATTTGTTAAATTTTCAAAAAAGTACATTTTATTATACAACACCCATTTCAAATCATATAATCATGCAGTAAAATAAATCAATACATTATCTGGTAAACGTTGTAACAGAATTTTAATTGTGTGTTTAAAATTAAATTAAACATGTGTTTCTTGACAAAAATTCTTCACAGAGAAATTATTGAAAAATGATCACAAAATAATTACAAAAAGTACATAATTTTAATAGCTTTATCAACACGCCTTTCAGCGTTTTTGGATGTAGGTATAAATTAAAGTAAATTTGAAATGAAATAAAATCAATATTGAGTTATAATTTTAAAAAGCTAATTACTAGTTATTAGCTAGTACGGAGAATAATTAATCTTTCTCATTGGAACCTCCCTGTATGATCGAAAGAACCCATTTCGACGAAATGTGGCTTTTTGGCCGCTGGCTGGTTATACGCTCTTAAAATTAAGCCACAAAATAAGTTTGCTGTGTTTGAAGAAATAATGTAAGAAATTGGTGTTTAGATACCGATGATTTAAATTGATGCCTTACTGAAGCCCTTAATAATAATAATAATTGAATAATTTCTACAGCGCCGTTTTTGTGAAAATTTATAATACCTTATACAATTTACTTTTTTTATATATTTTTTTTAATTTTTCTTTATTCATTGCTTTGAATGGTTACATCAATTGTGGATTTTTCGACCACCATTCTAAAGTAGGCTCATGCCCGTGTAATGCTATTTATACTATTGATTTAACCGTTCAATTGTACCAGTTTCTTGAATAACTGCTGTTTATACTGCTATTTATATATGTAAACTTGTACTATTCCATTAATAATTTATTACTTTAAATTAATCTCCGTATACCTGTTGACTCAGTACAATGGTATTTAAGCAGGCTTGAATGAAAAAAAAAAGAAAATCATTATAAATTAGAACATCATAAATCTTCAAATGCTTTATTTAATATCGAGGTATCCAACACTCCAGTGTCCATGCCGTTAAGAAGAGAAGAGTTTTAATTTAAGAGGTATCTGGCGTTTTTAATAAACCATCATTTTTATTAAACTTTAAATCTCTCTAATATTATTTATGAAGTTTTTTGTAAAGCAATGTTAAAATATAGCTAACCTTTAGCACATAATTTGGCTTTATCAACCTATTTTCTAAAAGTTTAATATTATGTTTAAGGGATAATAAATCTTACCCTTCATATTATATTATCGTCGCACTCGGCGGGGTTCGATACGTTTATGTGTTTATTAACCCTCAGTTACAATCCTTATTTTATTTGCAAGTTTTACAAAACAGCGTCAATTCGGCTACTAATATTATTGGAAAACTGCAGTATCCGTCATTTGAAATTAATAATTGTGTTACTGAACCCAAATATAAAAAGTCACATGTATCGAACGCAGATGTGGAAGGAAAAAAATCTATGTAGTTAGAATTTACGCACTTTATTGTTTGCATCATAGAAATGCACGTTATTAGAAAACTTCATCGATACAACGTTGCATATTGTAATGTTTCACCTTTTTGCCTTTTTGAGTCTATAGGGCGACTCACGGTCGCGCCTTAGCAATTGTGATAATTTGCTTTTCGCTTCTTTTAATCCTTTCAAGTTTTCTTTAACTTTTCTCTTGGCTCTGATCGATATTTAAATTTTCCTAAGACTTTACATGTGTGTAGTATGGGTGGGAAATTCCTCCCCTACAACATACAAGCCTTCAGGAAAATTGGACCCTTATTTTCTTTGATAACTACAGAAAGCTATTTAAAGCTCCCTTGTACTACATATCTTTATAGACATAAGTACTTAACTAATTAATACGTTATTTACGACCTTGAACGTAATTTTTTTGTATTTATGTTGCAAATAGATTCCACCAAACGTTGTGTCATTTTTTTATTTATGATATGGGAATTTAATTACTATTATTTTGTAGTACCCTTTGATTCTGAACGGAGCGTTGAGCTTCGAATTTAATTGGTCTCTCCCTTGCAATTCTAAATTTAATTTAATTTTCTTTATGAATTACACTTTCCTTAAACACTGTTTTGATTTCCTACCCCTAATGAATTCGTAAATAACCTGTAATTAATGACATTTTACATGTTCAATTGAACATATAATTAAATATAACTCAAATGGTTAACTGTTAGTGGATTTTATTAGTCATGATTTTATTTCTGCTTGGTTCTCCCCCATTATGATCCTGGCGCTATAAGATACATATATATAAAATTGTGTTAGTTGGTTAATATAATTAGTTGATTGTATATTTGACGAACTCGGAACAGTCCTTTTCTTGCATAATTTGGCTCCGTATCCTTTAACAAGTTAACAGGATAGTCAGAGATCAACTAGAAATTCACACAATCTTTTGACACGACTTAATTGATTGGTACCTAAGTTACCACGTCCCAATTCTCTTCGTCCGTCTTCCATCGTCATCATGCACGTCATTCAGGTCTTTCCCCGAGTCCCGAAACCTCCAAATTCCAACCCCTCCGAAGTCTACTATTTACTTAGGGCGAACCGGTTTCGTCCTATAAACAATCATATATTCTCGGTGTTTGTGAAAGCTTGGGTCGTGAATCATCACTTACACGTACAAGAAAAGATGTGAGAGTAACTCTGTCGAGTCTAAAGCGCTAGCTGTAAGCGAGTCCACATCATCCAATGTACAATACATGGAAAAATATATATGTATATATACGTTTGGGTAGGATTATAATCTGCAATACGAAACGATCTGATACGTATTCCAAGCTCGGATCTCGCACATCGAATTCTCCACAATTCTATGATTGGTAACCGAATATATACATAATAATGGTGGGAAGTATCAATATATAGGAATAAAATAAGAATATTTTTTTTTTATGTAGAGCTAATAAACTCCAGGCTTTTGTTTTGTTTGGTTGACAATTTTCTTTCAGAGATTGCCATCTCTATTGTTTTTCTTGGTTAATGGTCCTTATTTTAAGGAGCGACCACTGCCTCCTTTTGGTTGAACTGTTATTCTAAATTTCCCCCAAGGTTCAACTCTTTGATATAATTTTTTTTCTATCCCGTGATTTTTCAACTGTTTCATGTAAATAATTGAAACATGTAAGGTTTCTATTCCATAACTTCAAATATTTTCATGTAACTCTTCAATTAATTTTTCGCTTCTATCCCGTGATTTTTCAAATGTTTCATGTAATTCTTCAATTCATTTTTTAGCTACTATCCCGTGATATTTCAAATATCAAATGTGATATTGTGATTTAGGCTCCTTTGTTTTCGATCCCTAGTAAAGTGAGTACGTCTTCTGAGAATTGGTCCTTCCCTAACCTTTCAAATACGTAGTTATTATAACCTTCACTTCTGTATATCACTTAAAAAATTTATTACTAGGTTCTATCTCTGGCTACAACTTGTTTAAATCTTGAAATGGCCGCTTTTATTCGCGCAGTTCCCATTGTTATTGATTTTTTAATCAAGCTCGTATTAACTATAATTTCTACTTCACTCTGCATTCAAGAAATGTTAGACACTGATTCAAACAAATTACCCCGTGATAATCCAAATCAGGTGTTTTAATCTTACACTCCAGAATGAGGTCAATTTTTATTTATCCTCAGAATTTTAATATACTTTTTTTTTTAATTAATAACCTAACGCACATTTTCTAAGTGTTCGAGTTTTTATTATTACCGTTAATTGTAGATTCGTTATTTTTAATCCACAATTAACAAAAATCTTATTATTAAAACACTATTGATTTTAACGTTACTCAAGCAACTGGTTATTGCTATTTATTTCACTGATCTATTTTATAATATTCTTGTTATTAAATTATGCATTATATTTCATTTCGAATACTATTCAGGACACCCTTTGCACTAAAATATGATTATTTAACTGTAATTGTGTTATTATTTTTTTTTAGTCATAAAATTAGTAATTTACTTATTATTTATTTATTTATCGATGCCGTTTAATCTAAAGTAATACTGATGTTCCTTTTATTAGATCACTCATATTTAAACCGAAATAAAATCTGTTTTTATAATTTAATATTTTACACTGGTTTTAAGTAATTTCACTAGTTATCTGTACACTGAACTTGAATCTGATACGTATTATACATAAATAAGTAGAGCAAGCGAGTCTCCTCAGGATTGTGGATGGAAATACGGGATTCTCCCCAGCATGATTAGGTTTATCTTTTTTGTTTTAAATAAAAGAGTTCTTTACTAAATAACAATATTAATTGTGTATTTCAAAAAACATATAGTCAGGGGGTTTCAATTACCCCAAAACAACACCGGTAAGGGCGACCTAATCAACAATAAAACAAAAAGCAAATCGCATACCTGTTGGACCAAGTCATGTTTCTTAAAATAATTCTAACACTCAAGAACGCTTATTTGAACTGTCGCCGCGAAGACGTGGGAAAGTAATCGGGGAGCGCATCCATGGGACGCAACTGCGCCAACTGCAAATCGCCAGCGCATATCCCGCTGACTCTGGCTATCCGGACAGCCGGGCAGCAGGTTCCACCGGATGACCAGGATTCCGGCTGAAGTCATCAAGGGACTCTGGGCATTTTGTCAAGCACAAGGCAAGAGCCACGTCAAAGGCTTTCCGCCAGGAATTCGCCACAACTACTCGAGGCAGACGGCAGGCAAGGGCACAAAGGTGTTCCGTCGCGTTTTATGTCACTCTTCGACAAACGATTACGCGGATTTATGTCAATGCAAACATCAAGTAATTCTCCCACCGACAGCCGTAACGCCCGCTTAATTACTCCGGGTCGCGTTTATCAAAAATCATCTTTAATGATCCGGCTCGTGGTTTTAAATAATAAAATATGAATATAAGGGATTATCCCATGTTAAAAACTTGTAAAAACTAACACCTAATTGACGAGTCGAATCTCCGTCGGCTGCCGTAATGGCGGATATTCAAAAAAGTCTGGAAACTAAAAACTAACATTGCCACCGGCAAAAATAAAACCAAAGGCGGTTCAACAAATAACACGAGCGGCCAGGTGAAAGTTAAATAGGTCACGAGAATAATTATTCGAATTTAATAATTATTATCGTGACAAACTGTCTGTAATCCCCGCTGCCCAAAACCGATCTGTCCCGCCTCTTCTGACTCTCCGTTGCTTTCTATATGCCCTCACCTGCACTGTCTCCTCCCTTGACTGTTGATGATTTTCCATCTCATGTCTCAATATCCAAAATCCAGTTTTCTGTTTCTTTCTCGCAAAATTCTACATTAAAATTATTTACATTAAAATTCTTACGTACTTCGTCATAAGTCAGTGTTTTATGGCCACACTAATATTTTTAATTGAACCCTTCTTAAATAAACACTCGCATCTCGCTTGCAAACTTGTTTACATTTTTCATATTTATTTACAATCGTAATCCTTCAGGTCTGTGTTCAAAATCTTCATACTCAAAACAAAATAAGCGCGCGGCTTAGATAAACACCATCTAGGGTCAATAACAATTCGCTCCCCTGTCTCGATCCGTTGATAGCTCCGTTTGTTGAACCCGAGTTTCTGTGAGAATAAACTCAAGGACGCTCCAGGAGATCTCACTGTTGATGTAATGCGTTTCATCACAATATTAATGCACGATTGTAGTGTTAATCCGTAAGCGGTTAAAGCGATGCACACTTAGGTGCATCCTAAGAGTAACAATATACCGGTGCACCAATATTTGGTACTAGATACCGAATGTGGTTGAAAAATGTTGAAAACATACGTCCCAGCATTAAAAAAACACGAAACGTAATTTTGTTTTGAACACGACATGACAGCGAAAATGACCCAAAGACAAATTTGTTATAGAAGATTTGGATTAAATGCGAAACAAACGTTAAATTATAAGTAAAGGAGTCCGAAGATAGAAATTAATCAATATGAATTTAAATATAAAAGACAAATGGAAAATAAGTATTTAAAAATATAAGGACGATGCAACACCCAATAGTTTCACAGAAATTCAAAAATTACTGGCCAATGAGTGCTATTTTATTTCAGCTAAGTGTGATCAGCTGTCAAGCTTAACAATATGACAGTTGCTTTTCTGCCGACCACAATTTAGTCTAAATCTGGAATCGTCGTTTAATCCCGTCGTTTAATACCGGGACCAAATAGCTTCACTTTATAAGGAACGCTAATAAAAAAATATTTATTTGCAAAGTGACGCTTTTTGATGACAAAATTACATTTTTTGAACTTCTGTGAAACACTCCAACCTAGTTGTGTTTCGGCGTAGTCCATTCGACGATGTTTAGTATTCTCGGGTTAAAATCCCTTAATCATTACGCCACTGTACATCGCAGGATTTACGCCTGGAGGCAATTCTTCCAAACAATAACATAATAACACATAACATGTAGTGACAGAACTCCGCGCGGCCTCCCTTGCTACGGGGGAACCATTTGATGAATGGAAACGCAATTCTATGCCTGAGGACTAAAAATAACACTTTGCGAAATGGAACAGGTATCGTGTTCCACATTTTAATTTTTTTTTTAAATTTTGAATGTGGCTATATCTTTGTGGTTATCCATTATAAATAAATGAAACAATATTATTATGTTAGAGAACCACTTATATATTTTATTAACGCCGACCAATTTCGGAACGACCGTTCCTTCCCCAGGGCAAACATATAATGACGTGACAATTACAAGATAGTGGGTGAGTACAATACATGACTACGTGTTGTGGTAGGAGGGGGGGGCGTGGCTAGGGATTAATGAAGAGTGGGGGGAAAAGAAACATATCTAAGATGGGACTATGAGATAATATTTTTTGTTTAATGGACTCATTATTATTAAGGGATATATATTTATTTCTAGGGCTTCTAAATTATCTGATCGTTTTCCTTTCTAATAATAATTCTATTTTCAAAATAACGAGTTGTTTTCCCGATTTAAAAAGATTTATATTTAAAGCATTTGGTTTATATATTCCGTTATAAAGCAATATATGGTATTTATCTTTAGCATTCCTCAAAAAATTACCGATATTATTTCTCGTACAAAAAGCTGGTTAAAATTAGAGCGGAGATTTTCGCAACATTGAACTGGAAAAATAAATATCTGTTCACAAAAAATATTATCTTAGATATGTTCCCTTTTAATTCCCGTTCTGTTCCCCCCTCCCCCATTCTTCACTAATCCCCCTCACCCTCACCACAATACTTAGTAATACTCACCCACTGTTTTATTAGTATCAAGTCAATACATGTTTGCCCTGAGGAAGGAACAGTCGTTCCGAAACCGGTCGGCATTAATAAAATGTATAAGTGGTTCTACCAAAGAAATATTGTTTTATTTATTTTTTTATTGAAGAGAAAACTTATTTAGCACCGTTATGATTTGAAACTCACTTAATTATATCTACCAATGTTTAATTTGAACATTAACCTACCTACCATAAAAAATAAGGAACTGATTATAGAATAATTTCAGTTTACCTAAGGCTTCAAAATTAAAATAATGCAATAGTAACATTAAAAAAGTAGGTTTTTTTAGAATAACTTAATGAGTAATCCATATAAGTGACTCTCAAACGAATATTTGAAAGACAAAAAATCGAATCTAGGAATTGAACCCTGGACCTTTACCTTTCCGGGCCTCTGCTCTAACCACTGAGCTAATACGACCCTATCTCCTTCGTTCATATTTAACTGTATCACACATCGACCAAGAACTACCAACATTATCTTAATTTTCTTATCGCGTATTTTTATTGACTGCTATCTTTGTGTATGGTCGCAAGATTCTTCACAAACTAAATGCAATCTAAACAGTGTCTTCGATAAATATATTTATTTTTATTTTTATTTGCTCAGTGGAGCCCCAGATAGGATAAGGTCCTGGATTAATTCCTAGATGCGATTTTATGATTTTTCTGTTTCAAATTTTCGTTTGAGAGTCTAATATTGTCTTCAATGATCAAAAATTATGTTTGTTAAATCGGTGACTATCAAAAAAGTTTTCAACACTTGTCCTGTTTTGCAAAAAGCAAAATATATTTGGGTAATAAATCACTTTCAGTTCGGTATTCGTTTAAATATATAGGTCATTCAAATCAACACAATGCAAAAACGGTAAATTCAAAATGAGCTCTCGTGTAATACCTACGGCCCACACAGTGTTAATGCAAATCGCCGACAGGGCGGCAAGAGGCATGAGGCGTGAGGCATCGGCGAATGTTTCCCAGGGTAGGGCGGGGGTATGGGCAGGCGGGCGGGGCTGTGTGCAGTTCGCAATTCAATTGAAGCGACGGTGCACTCACTTCGTTTGGGTTAGGGCCGGAGATGCACCATATGCAAATGATGTGTTTTTCAAATGAAAAAATTACAATGTTACTTCGGGGTTTTTGTCAGCGCAAAATAAATAATTAAAAATTAATAATATTACTGAGCTATTTCGTTAAATAGTACTGGCATTTATTTATGAATTTTATGGAAGTTAATACGTAAGATTAATTAGAGAAGTGCATTGTTCCATCCAATATACCTATCCCAGTGGGGAAATGGTAAATAGGTAATAACTTTAAACAGTTAGTTTTACAAATATACTTTTTGAAACTTCGCCTTACAAAATGACTTAAGCCGCGGCTACCCGAATTTCTGCCGATTTCTTACATATCTCCCTTAAACATTTGAAGTTTTTAGGCTCTTTAAAAAAATTATGTTGTTTTTGAAGATAATATCTAGAAGTGTTCCACGCCGAAACGCAAATTATTCGAAATTCCCTCGATAGAAAAAAATCGCAAAGTATGCTCCGAAAATTATTATAAACACGTTCATTTCACTTATTTTAGAAGTTAAATTCCCTTTAAATGCTCTTTTAGATGTTCCCTATGAGATTTTTACTCTATTTTAAACGAGTCGGGTTTTATTAAACATTTTCACAATTTTCGCTTCAATTTTATCGTTTTAAATATTAGCGCGCTCTCTCCAACATTCGTAATTACATATCTTTCCATCTTCTTATTTTTGAGCGGGGATACGGTGCGTTAAATTTGTACTTAAGTGGCATATATTCTTTGACCTGCAGGTCTAGCACAGTTAAATCGATAACTTTATAATATCGGATCGACAGGAGTGGCTACCGATGATTTTATACCGATTTCCCGAGCTCTGTCGCACTGTTGATAGCCAGACCGATATCGACAGGGAATAAATAAGAAATCAGTATACTATATATTAAAAAATAATGTCACCTACTCATACATACTCAAAAAGAGAAAAAAAAATTCAAGAAAATACCAATCAGACCACATAAATATATTATTTGTTACCTGTGAAAAATCGAGGGATGTACATAATTTGACTTGCCAATATGAAAACTGTGAAATGAAGTTTCTGCATAATCAAAAAACATTAGTTGCTCTAGTCCTTCATTTTTTCTAGATAGCCTGGGTAATTATTAAATTAAAATCTTTTTCAATGCTCGCAAATTCACTTTGTGGCGTCATTTTAATTAAATGAAAACAAATCACTTTACACAACTTATATGGTACTTATTTATCTGTACTTGTTGATCTTTTGTCATTTTTGTTAATTTTAATTTTAGCCTGATGAAGGAATCATTGGTTTCAAAACATGTTGATAATTTTGATTAAATATGTAGTTTTATATATTTGTTTTCATTTAATAATAATAATAATTGGATTATTTGTAGAGCGCCGTTTTTGTGAAAAATCATAAAATAATCGCTGTCTTATATTGCTTAATTTATTGAAATAAATTTTATATTCTGAGCCTGATCGGAAAATCGGTTCCTGGGAAACTTGGTATGCTAAGTGATCAGAGGTCTCTTGCCTTTAGCAATCCTAATGCTATTTGACCGGCACAGTTTGACCGTGACTGAGACGTGGTTTAGGCTTTAGGCTTTAGGCTAGCCGTCGAGGTGACGATACAACAAACAAACCAACAACTGACAAATAAACAGCTACAGTGTGGAATGACTTAACGTAGTCACCGTCTGCCTTTACCTTTGTGTATTTGTGTGTTCAATGTTTAAGGCGTCCTACACTTTAAAATAAACTCAGAATCTTAACGTCTTTATTATTTGTTTCATTTATTTGTAAGAAACAAACAGCTTTTACATAATTACAGTGATAATATACAATATAAAGTGAACTAAGTCAAAACACAAAACTTTCTTATGCGGCTAATTAATCACGACACAAGTAACATTTTCCGCTCGGTGTGGTGGTAGTAGGATATTTCAAAGATTGTTGGGTTATTCGTAACCCGGGAATGTTTGTCTTCCCGTTAAAAAAAAATATACCCATTTTTTTTTCAGTTATACTTCAATACTGTAATTTATTGTAAAATTTTAATGTAAGAGCCCACTTGAGCGTTAAAAAATAAACAATAATATTAATTTATACAACCGTATAGCCTTCATTATTGTATGTTATTTTATTTCAATTTATTATTTCACATTATCTTTTTTATTGAATTTTATTTTGTAAAATGGGGCCTCAGTATTCAGTATTTTTAAATAGTGTTAGATTATTTGCAACCCGGTAATTTCTTCTCCGGAAAACCTAAATTTGAGTTGACTACGCAGTTATATATGTATAAAAGAGTATCCTCTATCTGTTACAATACTCAGATTACTCATGAACACCACAAAATCAATAAAACTGTAATGCAGATTTTTTTTTTTGTGACTTAAACAAATGTTGATTTTTTTCTGGATCATTAATAGGATATTTCAAAATGTCACACTAATGTACCGGACCGTTATATCTCTCGGTGTCATTTTATAGCATATTTAGCATGTAAAACACAGACACGTGTAAATAATATCTAATTTATGGTGAGCATTCGAATATTGCTTTCCTCATTATTTCTAAACTTAGGAGATGTCTTACTAATCAACTGGACGATCGATTTATGTAATTTTGTACCTACCTCTCTAATTTCCTGGAGATCAATTCTCCAATAGCGATTGTGAGTTATTCGTTATGCGCCATCTGCTAACGAAAAGTTACCTGTCGTCGTCTCGACGAACTTTGAAGAATGTTTCATTTATAAGTATTCTTCAATTTTGAAGATCCGAAGAAGTGATTATGTATGTATAAATTAATTGTATAAATTTGTACGCTTAAGTTTGTATTTTGTATGTACCTACGATGAGACTCAAGAATAAGAAGTCCATTAATATACCTACTAGCACATTGCTGCTAGGCCCTGCGGGCGGCTTTTGGTTGGCCCAGTTTCAAAGTTTCATTTTATAAATCCGATAGGACATGGTTCCGAAAATAGCCGGTTCCTCGGATCCACTGGGATCCAGTGAGAGCTAGTCACCAGGACAAAGTAACTGCGGCAGGCATTGACATCGTATATAATATATGGACACGTGGTTATATTATTCACAACTGCCAGTTACAATAATAATCATATTATCGTTAATCTCTCCATATGTGGAGAGATTCAAGAAACTAAAAATCCAATAGTGCTAACGCCTGCCTGACGATGCTCCTCACGCTAGCTGTTCTGCATATTTTGGCATTGGTTTAATTCGGTTCTATTACAAAAGTAGATTTTTTATTCAAACTCCACGTACGAAAACGGTTTTGCTTAAGGCACGGCGTCAGGTTGTATTCTTAGACGGATTCTTAAATTTCAACCCTACAGTCGCTTTGCTATTAATACTGTTTGATCATGATGATGATTGATTGATTGATGATGTACTTTTGACGGCGTGCCGCGGCGATTGTGAGCGGCCTCGATTGGAGAATTGAGCCCTTTGGTATAGGTAGATTCACGATACCAAGCACCATCACTCGTGTGACGTTAGTTATTCCAATTTTATTGATTATTCATTAGATTATGTCAATATAATTGGCAGGCCTGTATAAGTTTCAACTCTCCTCCGTTCTAATTAACCAAAATAATTTCAAGAAACATTTTATTCCTCCTACTTCTATTTGAATATATCTTTTTTGCTTTAACTCATAATTCTTCCATTAATCTGAATAATTTCGCTGAATAATTCACCTAAATAATTCCCTATCTGCAAATTTAAATCCACAGGTACTTTGCGGCACAATAATTGCCTTGAACCGTAGCTCCAAATTAGAGTTCTATTTCTTTATGGAACTTTGTTGAAAACGCGCCAAACTCGACTTGTTAAAAGTTTTAATGAGAGATGTTTCGAAAGTAGGTATCTTGCAAATTCATTAAGAATTGTTCAATTCCCTCGATAATTTCACCTATTCACTTTATGAATCTGCCGAATTATCGAAAGTTATGCTAATTGAAAGTTAGCTTTAGTGACGTCAAATAAAATAACTATTTTTTGATCTGGTGACGGACAACTCAGAACTACATTTGCAAATTATAAAAAAAATAAATAGGTTACATTAGGTTAGGTTTATGGGCTATATTAAAATTATTATTTTCATAGCTTTTAATGATTTTTCAAAGAGGTATAAAATTGGCCTAAATTTTTCCTAACATTTTTTAGGCTTTTACCTCAAGATGTATTTTTACAGCAACCAAACTTCGTTTTATCCCGTCTTATGACTTTGCCTACATACATATATCACAGTCATGGAATTTAAAAAAAAAACTTTAAAAAAAAACTTTTTTTAAATATTTTGATAACATTTTAAATTTCCATTTCATTTTGGGAGGCGGTTTGGGTACCGCCGACCCAGAAACCATTAATTGGATAACCAACGCCTATGCCATAGGTCACCCCAAGTGGTTCGCTAAGTTTGGTGACTTAGCATGAGTGCTCGGGTTCATGAGGTGAGGTTTTTCCGGATCTTGGCGGCGGATGCGTCTGCCCAACAACTGCACGGCGGGCCGGATCAGGAACGACTGGTGAAGAGAGACTTTTTGACCTCTTCAGCATAACTCTCTCGGAATATCGCCTTGCACTTCAGTGGGAGGGATAGATTCGTCCGTCACTCCCAGACTTACTGACCCCCAGATTCCTACCCTCCCTTAACACATTTTTCCTTCCCAGAACTTCCTCTCCTTCTTTTCCTAAAAAGACCCTCCACACAGCATCCCGGAGTTCACGTAGGCCCTGGGGGAATTTATTTTCTTCAGGACATCCTGTGTGAGCTAATGTAAAAAACAAATTATTCTTACAATCATTAGTTTTGTAAAATTACAATTAGTATCCTAGTATTTTGCTAAGAGCAAAATCCCCATGCTTTGAAAGAAGCTATTCTTCTTTTCATTGTCTGCCCCTCGTGTGCGAGGAGAGATAGATCTCTTGATTGTGAGTCTAAAATTTCTACACTCTATATGTATTCTAGTGCAAAATGACCTAGGTAATAGATAATAGATATTGTTCTATCTTCATTCGTATTGTTCTACCGCTGGACAGCGACGTCCGGCGTAGTCCAGCGGTAAGGCTCTTGACTTGCAATCCGAAGGTCGCGGGATCGAATCCCGATGCACGGCGCGACGTGGCAAATATTTTTTTTATCTATTAATTTGTGTTATTCACATTTACTCATTTAAAATAAAATATAGTATATTTGCGGCACGTTCCGGAGTGGAAGATACTCCCTGTATCGCCCTGGTGTAAGACCACCATTTAGAATTGAAACGTTGCTTGAAATTGCTTTAGTCGTGTTTGGTGACCAGATCAGAATAGCCAGATACTTCCCCACCTTCCTCTTCCCTATCTCCTCCCCATCCCCAATACCTTCAGCCTCACAACATACCCCAATTGGGGAAGCCATAGTCTCACTGGCTTCAGACGGGAGCAGTTGGGACTCAAATCAAACTCTTATACGCAGGTACGCTTTTAAAAAAAAAAATTGCCATGCATTATGATTTTTCCTGTTTTTAGCATGGACTCAAATCAGGATAGAAATAATTAAAGATTCAATAAATCATAAATATTTCTCCATTTATCTTTATCACCCAAAGGGGTTGGCTTTATCTGACTTTGAACCATATTTACGTGTGACGTCATCCGCCTTGCGTATCCCCCCTTTTCACAAGATGCGAACACGCATCCATAAATGAATAAGATTTGGCCAGAACTAAAATACTCGTGTAAGATCGGCATAAATCAGAATACCGTAGACAGATGTCGTCAAGGGTTTTGCCTCAGCGGGTCCAAATTAATGCAAATGCCAGTCTCCTTAACGTCGTGTTGGACCTTCTGGTTGAAGCAATATTGCCGATTATGGATATTTCCATCCATAAAGTAGCGTGCTGTCTGACAGCCTATCTGGGCAGTTTCTAGAGAAGTCTTCCTATGGGGTGGTACGTCCGGCAGAAGTACTATTTCCACATAAAAATGGCAGGGCCAGTCCTGTGCAAGCGAAATTGGAGCAGTCGGCTTTGCAACATTGCTTTGGAGTAAACATTATGTTAAACTGTCACAGGGCAGATTAGAAGTGACTATTTACTATTCAGTATGCAGAAGGTTTTTAATGTCTTTACGGGGTGCCTGATTTCACGGGTGAGGTTTTGAGGTGGGCCGGATCGGGAGAGACTGGTTGAGGGAGACCTTTTGACCTCTCCAGCTGGACTTTCCCTAACCATCGCCTTGCACCGCAGTGGGAGAGGAGGTTTCATACGTCCGTCACTCCTGGATACATTGACCCCAGGATTCCTACTCTATACCCTTTTTCTTTCCCAGAAGTTCCTCTCCTTCCTTTATTCTTGGCCTCCTGTGTTGAGCTATTGTAAAAAAAAATACGTTTGGTACATACTGTTATTCATACAGGAGGCTCTGAGGACAATAATTTCCGTCAGGTCTATTTCATCTTTGGGAATCCCGTTTGGAGTATCTTTTTATGGAAAGAGATTAGTGTACCTGGGTTTTGAAGAGACTCATGAGTCGTAGAAAAGATCCGTTCTCATGTGACAAATGTCAACTATGTAAAGGTGTTGGGCGCGCGTTTGGCGGGTTTCCTGACTGTACACCGGTGCCCAAATAATCAATGACGCTTTCCTCGGAGCATATTCCATTGAATTGATTGCAATCCATTCGTTAAGGTTCAGATTGGTGAATCTATCAAACAGACTGCCGTTTCTGCGCAGAGTCTTGGGTTTTTTTTCACGACGGCTACGGCAGAACTACATATTGAATAATACACAGTCGTTAATACGACCTGTTCTTGTGTCGAAAATTACAGGTGCAAATTTTGGGAATGTCTTTGGTCTGTCTGCCAAGTTATCAATGACGCCAATTCTCCAGCGAACATTCCACTGTTGGTTGACTGCGGTACCTCGCCATTCGCCAGTCCGAATCTATCAATTATCTTGCGAAAATCTAAAATGATATGTAGGTACCACATACAGGCAGTATAAAAAAGTATTACTTGCCATAAGCTAACAATTGACTCGGCAGCAATTTTGCTATCTGGAGAGTACCAACAATACTAAACACAAAAAATTCAAACTTTTTTTCAAACTAACTCTTGCTCTGACTAAGATTATTTTTGTACGTTTCAAATTTTAGTACGAATAGAAAACGTACTTTAATTTGTATCTTTTTTGTTGAAAATTTAGTCTTGGTTTAAGCTTGCCCCGGGGACCAAACATTTATCGAAACGCCTCTACCCCAACACATGAAATTTGCTTGTTTTTGCCCTGCAACAGTATAACGGACCTCCAGATATAATATATCATAAAATAACCCCGCCAGAGGGACTGTTTTCTTTGGACTTCTGACTTTCGTTATAATATTAAACCCCTTTCGGCTCTCGAATAGACCAAAATTTATGGCTTAAATAAACAGTTTTATAAAACACTACTTGATTTAAAGGGGACTTTTTCTATGTCAGAAACAAGCTTTTGTGTATCTTGCTTTTTATTCTTTTGTAAAAGGGTAGTGATAAACATAATCGAGGTATCATTTTATTTAAGAATTTTTTTTCTTCTAAAAATAAACGATCCTAACCATTCAGTGATTACTATTTTAGTAGAATCGACTAAAATTCGAATTATTAACCAATTTTTTTCACTATCGACATAATGTATCGATTATTTCTTTATTGGACAAATATAATTATAACTTTAAATAATCTATTAAAAAGTTTTGATGTTCTAATAAAAACTTTCCATAGTCACTAAACTCTTACACACCACTTTAATTAATTTATATAAAATCCAACTGGATTCTGACTAAAGTATGCCATCTTGAGGTCCGACATAACCGTCCTTTTTATGTGAATACCGACTGCTACCAACCATCTAGAATCTAGAGCTAGTGAGACCATGGTGTCCCCAATTGGGGTAGTTGTGAGACTGAATGTGAGTTGTGGGGAGGGGGGGGGGAGGAGATGGGGAGAGAAGGTGGGGAAACCTGGTTATTCAGATCTCGTCACTAATCACGGCTAAAGCCATTTCAAGCGGAACGTTTCAATTCTGAATGGTGACTTTACACCTTTTTTTGACATTAACCCTACACAGGAGACCCTGAGGAAAATAATTTCCATCAGGGCCTATGTCATCTTTGAAGATGCTGTATGGAGGGTCTTTTTGAGGAGAGGAAGGAGTGAACATTAGTCTCTAAGAGACCCATGTTGACGGAGGGAGGTAACACAGAGGCTGGCATATCGTCCCACAGCCGAGCTGTTTAGTAGCTGCCTACAAGCGGTCGTAGAAACGACCCCTTCTCATGTGATCAATGTCAACCGTTAACATATGTTCTTTCATTGTAATACCGCTAAAACAAGGACAGCACTCCCACCTGACGCCTGTGCTCCAAAGTGACACCTGCTCGATACTGAGAGCAGTGGCATAGCTAGCGTGGGTGGCACCCGGGGCGGATAACGTGGTGTCCCCCCCTCCCCCCCCCCCCCCCCCCCCCCCATTAAAGTTGACGAACGCAAAAATCAACTTCATAAAAAATTGGGCCGTCCTGGCGAGGGGGTGGATAGAGAATTGTGCTCTTGGGGGTGACACTCGGTCGGGTGGCACCCGGGGCGGACCGCCCCCCCCTCGCAACGCCACTGACTGAGAGTAGGTATCTTTCTCTCCGGAACGCGTCGCAAATATACTAATTGTTATTCTAAGTAAATAAATAAAAACTTCAAATATTATTTACTTGCGCACGCTGGAATTTGAAATCGCAACCTCCGGTTTGCTAGTCGAAAATCTTACCCCTCGACCGGCCGCTAAAGTGCATTGAAGTATTAAAGAAAAAAAAATAATAAGATCCGAAAGTAAAATTTCTAACATGCCTTAATTTCACGATTATGTTGAATTAAAAATAAATTAATAAATTGGAGATTCGTTGAAACATTGATTAATTTTAACTGTTGGTTTCTCCTTTCTTCGGTGGTTTTCTCAAAGAAATAGGGTGAATACTGAACTATTCCAAAGCCGAAA
Source organism: Limnephilus lunatus (assembly GCA_917563855.2). NCBI lineage: Eukaryota > Metazoa > Arthropoda > Insecta > Trichoptera > Limnephilidae > Limnephilus > Limnephilus lunatus. Next base: position 59,110,137 of record OU830599.1, read on the forward strand.
TTACTTTCCCGGTTAAATGTGAAGATTCCCATTGCTTCTCCGACGCGAACATTCTCTATCGTGTGAAAAATTGTTCACATTAACATAGAATACATTAAATGATACCACGATTTACTGGGTTCAAAGGAAGAGAGTTCAAAATCCAAGAAAATACAGTGTAGGTACGTACCTTTGTTAAAACCAAATATATGAAAAATTAATTGGGTAATACTGATCATTAATTATCTGTACTTTCAGAATCCACTATTCAGAATCGAAACTGTAGGTATTTGAAATGACTTAAGATTACCTCATATAACATCAGTGGTGGTTTTCGGGGTTGAAAAGTGGAGATGCATAAATATGTTTACAGAAAGTGTTTAGTTCTGAAACAGTTTAAAAACTAAACCCATGGTCCCAAGTCCTTCATTATTAATTTATTCCTTTTTATTCCTACTTTCCTTGAAAGTCCGTACTGATTAGGAAAATAAGAATACGTTACAAACCTACTTGAAACACATAAACAATATTGGCATAAAAATCTAAAATTATCTACATCAATGAGATGAAAATTCGCAGTTATATCGTTCACATCTCGCCATTGAAATCTCGCTAATAATATAAAAATACTAATAATATATAATATATTCCAATAAGTGTCGGTAATTCTGACCTTTTGTTGTGCCGTTTGTTATGAGTTGCCCATAATTCACCGAACGGACTATACAAGTCAGCAAGCGGATAGAGTTCACGCACGCACAGCGTGTTAGCAAGCACGCACGCTGAACGTGACCACAGCAGGCAATGGAGGCGGACCAATGGGAAGACGATTCACCACACAAATCTCCTTATATGGGCACGTCGCAGATATTTTGGTACGGGCCAATAGGAAGTCGCCCTCACAAAATATCACCTTATATGGGCATAAGTATCGAGTCCCCCCCACTCGCTCGACAGGAGCGAGGAGCCGTGCCGCAGGAGAAGCGAACAGACACGTTTGGAACGGGACCGCGAGAGGTTCTCCGTGAACACAAGGGCAGTTTGCCACACTTCGTCGCGACTAGTTAAGTCTCGGCCTACACCCCGAGTATGGTGATAACACCGGTTCCGATTTAACCACTGCCGCCCTGGAAGCATGCTGCTTCTAGTCCGCCCTGGTGGCCGACGGGCCGCCCCCTTAACTGCCGCCATTTAACTGCCGCCATTTAACTGCCGCCATTTAACTGCCGCCCATTTAACTGCCGCCCACTTAACTGCCGCCCACTTAACCACTGCCGCCCTGGGAGCGTGCCGCTTCTAGTCCACCATGACGCCGAGGAGCCGCCCTTCGCCGCCTACCGCCAAGTTGCCATGGCCCGGTCTGTGAGCGGAGCTCCAGACCCACCCACCACGCAGGGAAGCTGCCTGCCGCCGCCCATCATCACGTGAAGTCCCTAATTTTCGTATAGTCCTTTCGAGCCCAGAATCAGTAGTCCTTTTACTAGCTTGCCGCTCTCTCTCTCCAAGGCTAGGTCTTAAACCGCATACTTTCTGCCCTGTACTTGTTCTACCCCTGCATATTGGAATAAATCTGAATTGTAACCAAGCTCTGTTTCATTTGGAGTAAATAATCGATGAGTGCGGCTGAACCTTCCCCCCTGAGACGAGCCTTTCCAGCCCAGGCATATGACCCCCGGGGGGTCTGCTTAACACTTGTTCCTCCCCGGGAGTGACTGTATATTACTGGGGCCAACGTGGCTTTTAATATAACCCTGGCGCTTAGCAGAGGGGCCCTTTTAATATAACACGTTATCGTGGAGAGCAGCCAGCATCAAAATCGGCCCAGAACCATCAAAGGTAGGGACTTTCTCCTTCCATTTACCAATTTTTTCCTATGATTGAGTTAATAAACGCCGTCAATTGTCTTGTTTTCACACAAATTAGATCAGTCCAATTCCCCTCTCGTGTCACTATATTGGTCGTGCCAGTAAACATTATGTATGCATAGAAGAAAAAAAACAATGGAAGTATTAACCACATTAAACTATAATAATAATTTGCAAACTCAAGAAAAACCGTCAACTGCAAATTAACCCTACTAAATTAATAAAAATTTCCCTACTCTGTTGCCGCGTACTATTTTAAATAATCACAAAACTAAACAAAACTTGGTCACTAGAGCGATAGAGCCAATCGTAAATCATCTTTCTTCTTCGGGAGAGTTTGTTTTTGAGGCGCGTCTCAAACTAAACAACGCGCTACCGCGCAACGGCTACTATTCATTTCATTTCCCCACTCCCCTCCGCCTACGTGAAATCAGCGGCTCTCGGAGGCGAGGCCTACCTCTGCCTCACCAGCGTATTTTTGCAATACGTTGAGTAGTTATTAGTAGCTCAGCGCGGCGAGCAGTAATCTACTTGTGGCTGGCAGCGTTGCCATAGTGTGATGATATAATGTTAACTTAAAGACAACCAGTTCTAGGGAAATATAATAATATTCATGTGTAATTTTTTTTTTTTTTTTACATTAACTCCATACAGGAGGCCCTGAGGAAAATAATTTCCCTCAGGGCCTATGTCATCTTTGAGGATGCTGTGTGGAGGGTCTTTTGAGGAAAGGAAGGAGTGAACATGGGTCTTATAGAGACCCATGTTGTAGGAGGGAGGAAACCCAGAGGCTGGTAAATCGTTCCACATCCGAGCTGTTGAACTCAAGAACGAGTCGTAAAAACGACCCGTTCTCATGTGACTAATGTCAACCGTGTACAAATGTTAAGCGCGTGTTTGGCGTGTTTCCCGACTATGCACCGGTGCCGAGGGGATCAACGATGCTAGTTCCTCGGAGCATTTTTCATAATATTATTAATTATACTTACATTATTAATAATTTTCCGGTAATATTGAAATCGAAGAAACTATAAGCCTTATATAATTTATAACAATTAAATTAAAGTTTAATTATATTTTGCATGTATGGATACTTGTATCTTGTATCTTTTTCCTTTTTCTTCTTTATTTTTTGGGGAGGTACAGCCTCCCTGCCTCATAGCACGAGCCGCCACTGGATAACATAATAATACAACTAAATTAATAATATTTAATATATTTTCGGCACTTTCCAAGGTGGTAGTATCAGTATAATTTACTTTAGCCGTGTTAAGTTAGTGACAAGGTCTACTCTGCAATAGCTAGGTGTTTCTTAACCTTCCGATCCCCCACTCCTCTTAATCTCACAAAATACCTAAATACGCCATTATAACTGTATGCGGGCAGTTAAGACTCTTGTGAGGGGTTCACGGAAAGTTAAAATAGTTAAAAAATGTATATTATCCAGTACTTACTCCTATATCTATTTCACTTCTTATTTCCCTTCCATTTCTTCTCACTTCACTACATTTCCAAATTTGAGGTAGGAAATGTAATCCCATTTACTCCAGGTAGAATTTCGGCCGGCAGACAGCATAATATAAGCCGGCCAGTATAGAGAGGCAAGATTTTTTGTTACTTACATTATCTCAACACAGGGAGCCTGATTTTTTTAAAGCTATGTTATGTCTTTTTTGTTATTTTATTATTATTCATGGTGAGTACGTAACGTACTGTTGTAAAGGTTCTCAAATACGGACACACTAGTTTCTTCTATGGAGGGTATGACCGAGGGGACAAACACTAGGGGACGCCCACGCCAAGAATACCTGGAGGACCTGCTGGTGGATGTGCGCTGCTCATCATATGCAGACTTCAAAAGAGTCGCACAAGACAGGGAAGAATGGAAAAGAAGAACAGAGGAAATTGATGCCAACCAATCCCAGGATTGAAACCACAAAGAGAAAGAGTTTCTTCTTATATTTTACTTCATACAATAAAGAATATAATATAACACTAGAAGTGCCTTCCGCACAAATTTGAATTGAAACAAATGTTCCATTGACTAAGAACTTTTGGTTCTAGACCATTTAGCACGCGGTCATTTTATCTCAAAATCATGGTGAAACATAATTTTGTGTGGAAATAGAGGCCGAAATTAGGCCTATAATTGTATTACGAAACACGTTTATTTTATGCTTTACTTTAGTGGATCAACACGAGATATTCTAGATCTACAGTACAAATTGACTAAGCGTCTTACTCGGCACCTGTTTTACGATTAAATGAGCGTGATTGAGACTGCACTACTGCATTTATACATTAAATCATTGTTTCTAAACGTGGGGCGCACGCCCCTCCGATCGGGGGACACTTTAACGTTTTGGAGGGCAAATTGTTAATTTCTAAAAATCGTGGTTCCTCAAAAATAGAAAATATTGTGTTCTGCTTTATTTTCATGTATTTTGAAGGCTTGCATTTAAAAAAATACATAAATTTCGAACCAATTTTTTTCGAATACCTACATCACTTAAGGCGATCCAATCGTTTATAGGAGTTTAAAAATACTTGAGAAAAAGCTTTTGGCAAGGTTGGAAAAAGTATTTGAGAAAAAAAATAGAGGTTGACTTCGTAAAGGTTTGTAAAAAACATTAATTCCTTTTTTACGCATTGTTTATTGTAATAAAATGGAAATTTTAATTGATTTCACGAAACCAAGCAACGTGGAACCTAACTTCAGTTCCCCCCCCCCCTCCGGCCGGGGGAGGACTGACAGAAAATGGGTGTGGCTAGTCAGTAGTTGTTCGGTGGACGGTATAAGGTTCACTTTTGAAATCCGAATTCGTCGACTGCCGTATTGTCGCCGTGATGCTAAAAATAACAAAAATGCCAAAAATAAAAATACACATTTTATTTTATTTTGCGAAGTTTGGGCGTAAATTTTCAATTTTTTTTGCGATTATTATAAAAGAAACTGAATTTGACACATTAAACAATAAAACCATATCCGAAAATAGGTTTATACATAGGGTAGTTTGGACTTGAGAGTGTTTTTTATAGATCTTACACTTTATTTTTATCTAGGCTTATTAAAAGACTTATAAAAAAATTACCGATATTTTTAAGGGCCAAAATATGTTCTAAATGCAGTATCTAATTCAAGCATCTTTAATACTTCTAAGCGATCAAATTTTCAAAACAAAAACATATGATTTTGTATGATTTTGTATTATTTAGCATGGCTTCTTCTTAATAGGATTTTGAAACATCTTGAAATTGTTAGTTTTTAAAGTTTTTTCCTAGAACATAGACAGTTTGTATGCAATTTCGCGTTCAACTAACCAGTGAGAGCGCACACCCTCTGGTTTCGCCGAAGTTATATAAAACTTTTCAGAAATAATTTTCAGCCCCGGGAGGTGGCGTGACATGCAGTAACACTGTGCATAATTGCCCAAGAAATTTTACATTACTTATGTAAGTCGGTCATGAACTTTAATTGGCTCCAATTTCTCTTTACGAGGTAATGAACCATAGCCGTCCACCAACCTATTAGCAAATAAAACTATTTTCAGCAATAATAAAACGTTTGCAAACTTAATTCTAACTACATATTTAATTAACTAACCATCACGCAAATTCCCCGCAAAGTTATTTATGAAGGAAAAAAACGTCTAATAACTTTGTATTTGCACACATTCCTTGTTTCCTTCATTCATACATCGTCTCGTACATACTCTTTTCTTTTCCCGACTGGTGATATATTGACAGGATCTGTCTCACGTATTTGATTGACTTCATAGTGCCAGGTTTCCCGAGGCTTCCCTGACTTCGTCTTCCACTCAATGTTGTGTCATATTTATATTCTCTTGATAATACTTTCACTGAAAAACAATCTACTGCGTGTTCTTAAATTCACAATTTTCATTACTCTTACATCGCGACAAAGCACGCTAAAGTTTACCCCGACTTTATGTCCTCCATTTTAAGCATTAAATACAAACAAAATTGAACCGTTTTAGAAAAAAATCATAAAATATATTTCTCACAAATCGCGCAATCGATTTAGTAATTATCTCTATGCGTACGCAGACAATTTGCAGACGCTATGTTGCAATATAAAATGGTAAACAATATTACTGACTATCCTGAATTATTGAACAGAATTGGAAGTATCTACATACGCGGCACTCCCGTTCGTACAATCTTTTTAATGCAAACATATTTAAATCAAAATGCTTGCCTTATAAGAATCTGTTCAACATATATTACTTAATATTCTCTCTGATATCGATATCTTCAATTGAAGCGAAAATAAAGATTTCAACTCAAAAAAGTACATAAAATGTAATGATGATGATTATAGGATATCGGAAATTTTAAATGCTGTGAAGGACAAATTTTTTGTTTTAAATCATATCTCTTGTTTTTGTAGACCTCAAATTACGAATTTTTATTTAAAAATTATATTGAATTGGAACTTTCGGAACACTTTTTGGTAAATTTCTTAGCAATAGGTATTTAATATATTTTTAATTTTTCAGAAAAATATCCTCTTAAAATGCATGTCGTAGACGCACAAATTTTCCTAGAAATATTTCGACGACGCAGATTGAAAGAGAAAAAATACAGAGAAATATGGCTTATTTAACTCATTTTTGGAATTATTGTCCTTTACAGCATTTCAAATTTTCAGCATCGGTGTATTTGTAATGCGTGTGCAAATTTATTATTCAATGCGTAATATATTGGTATCGTGATGCAATATGTAATTTACAATTAAAACACATAAATTTGTTGTAGACCACTTTTATTTTTAAAAACACTCTACCGGTTTCGGAAGCACCCTTCCTTCGTCAGGAGAATATTATAACTAACCTATTATACAGAATACAAATTTTAGGTGTTCGAGTAAGCAACGGGGTGGGGGTAATTGCGGGATTTCCGGGAAGAACAGAGCGGTTTATTGGAAAAATATTTAGAATGGGACTAAAAGATAAATTAATTTGGTTATTTAACTAATTATTTAAAATACTAGCATTATTATTTAGGGATTTTCTGATTTCAAGTGCTTCTAAGTTATCTAATTTTTTGCTTTTATAATAGGCTAGTTATAATATTCTCCTGACGAAGGAAGGGTGCTTCCGAAACCGGTAGAGTGTTTTTTTATTTTTTTTTTTTAAATAAAAGTGGTCTACAACAAATTTATGTGTTTTAATTGTAAATTATGGCGAGCCACAAAGTTAATGCTTTTTACAAACATGCAATATGTAATTGATTAATTACGCATGTATGTATGTAAGTATATGACTATTAATTTCCCTGAAATAAAATAAATAATAATTTCATACGAATCTCCACATTTGTACTTCGTTCGTACATAAGACATAATAATTGCATTTTCATAGCATCCATCCCATATACTACGGTTGGTACCATAACTTCAAAGTGGACTGTTATCTTCGCTACCTTTGCCACTTTTTCTGCTACAGCTGCATTAAGTCCGCACCATTAATTAAATCCCCTGCAATTCACCCTTATTTCCCGTCTCTCGCGAACATACTTCCCAAAAAGCAAAACTCATCCACTTGCTCCGGGAAATAAATAAATACATTCCACCCTTAAGCTTTTCCTCCCCTAACCTACGCTACTGAAAACTTCACCGAGAAGGCCGCCCGGCGCCCCCTTGAGGTTTTGAGGTGACGATACATAATGTAAAACGCCGATAGAATAGACGTTTCTTTATCGACACTAGTACCAACTCAAATAACTCACATTCTCGAGTCACTGTGCTGGTTTACAAAAGAAGATTGACTGAAAATCGATGTAACAACAAATACCTCCTTCTGCACAAAATGTACATATTCTTAGCATGAACATGTTGAAACATTTGGAACTATTCGTTGGTTTATTGTGATCTGAACTAATGTGTTTTCAAATGCTCATAACCTTTGTATTTAGGACCTCGTGATAATAAAATAGATCATACTTACTTAATCAGGGTTATTAAATATCTTACTGATATTAAGTTACTGGGTTACTTAACCTTTTCCACTCCGTAGGCCACACATTGTGGCCCAAACGTTTTTGGTAGGCAGCTCCGTCGGCCAGAGGTCCTGGCCCGGCGCAGGTATAAGTTTAATCACCAATATCTATCTTCCTAAGTACATTCTACGAACTATTATTTCCGATTATTACAAAGAATTGTCGCAACATATTGGATAAACCAACATTTCTTCATTTAAATTTACCGTTAATTATATATATTCATGTAAAAATAGATTCATCATTTTAACACACGAAATATTTTTTTTCTTCAAATATTTTCGGAACAGTCGGTCGTTTTACTGCGTTTATAACGGTTCTCCGCAGTTACTCCCACTTTTTGTGACCATATTTTTTCGTTTTGTGGAACTATTGATGTTGATATTAGTAATTGAAAGTAAAAGAATTTACGTATTCTATAAATATAGTGAATTAACCGTCACAGAAAATAATGATAGTTTTATTTCGAAGTGATGGTGAAGTCGGTAATAATCCAAGTGATATAGATAGTGGAAGTGACATTATCCTGAAGGAGATGCGCTTATTTCAGTAAATATAGTGATGTAGAAAATATTGTGATTCCGCAAAAACCTTCAACATCCATCAATCCCACACCGTCAAGCTTTTCTGATTCAGAAAAAAAAGGAATTGAATGTCTATTAATACACCGAATACACCACAACAACAAATATTTTTTTCTATTGAAAATACCAATGAGTAATCTTCAATTTGTGGATAGGCTAATTATTCAGCTGGTTGGAAATTATAGAGAAGGTGCAAAAACTAGAAAAGGAAGCCATTCGGTAGATCTAGAACAGCGGTTAAATCACGTCAATCTACATGTAATAATGCCTAATATGCAGAAAAATATTAGTGATTGCATCATTTTCAATTTGGGAAGCAGGAATCTGTACCGCTGCCCCGGGAACCATTTATTGGATAACCAACACCTCTGCCACAGGTCACCCCAAGTGGTTCGCTATGTTTGGTGACTATGCATGGGTGCCCGGGTTCATGGGGTTGCGTCTGCCCATTTACTGCGTGGTGGACCGAATCGGGAAAGACTGGTTGATGGAGATCTTTTGATCTCTCCAGCCGGACTCTATCGAACCATTGCCTTACAACGCAGTGAGAGGGATGAATTCACGCATCGCCTCTCTTGGACACCCTAACCCCCAGATTCCTACCCACTCATACCATTTTCCTTCCCATCCTCTTTTTCCTTTCCTTCAAAAGACCCTTCACAAAGCAACCCCAAAGATGACATAGGCCCTGAGAATTTATTTTTCTCAGGGCCTCCTGTGTGGAGTTAATGTAAAAAAAAATCGTTTGTGGTTCTAATTTATGATAGAAAAGGAGGGCAAATAAAATGAACAATATCACTGTAAAAGTTGTGAAAACAAACTTGCTCTTCATGTGGGATAACATTGGACCGAATCGTGAGTTTTTTGTAATAGTAAATGTGAGATAAATGTACTCAAAATGTGACAGTATTATATTATGTAGGTATAATACGTACAATACTCTAACTTGTAAACACCGTGTAGAATGTTTGCCAAACTTATTACCTATTTTATGTGTTGTGGGCTGGTCTATCTTTTGTTTCCTGAAAGAGGGTCGAAACCTAAAATAACGTAACCAATGTAAAATAAGAAACCAAACATTACCCATAAAACCTAAGCCAATCAGGTTCAGGTAGTCGCAGGTCAGCCGCTGTGCGGTACAGGACAATTAGAAAGAAATTTCTCCAAGAATTTACATTGGATTGTCTGCATATTTTACCCGTATTATACAAATTATTGCAATGCAATAAAAGATATAATGCAAATAAAACACGTTGAAATCAAATGAATTATCTTTTAGTTACAAAATGTGTGATTTAACAAGTATTTTATACAAAATATACCAAACAACTAATGGTCACACGAATTATCCGATAGGGTGCCGCAAAAATAACTGTCCAAAAATTTCATTTGAAATATAAAATATAAGACACATTTTTGATCGGAGTAGCTAAACAGTTTTGAGAAAAAATGGTCGGAGTGGAAAAGGTTAATTTAAGTGATACATACTTTATTTTGTTACCATTAGTAAGTTCACTGTTGTTATTCAGCAAATGGGATAAATAAAGATTTTAATGGAAAGCAAATAAAGGTTAAGTGAAATATAACATAATATTAATGTTCGTATTTTTTTCTCTAGGGCTGAAACTTATAAGTTAAACCGAATAAATTTTTTTCTCGTGATACATACAGAGTGTTAAGGGACGTACTTGACTTACTTTAACCAGTGATTTCCAACATTATTTGGAGTAAAAAATGTGAATGAAATTTTGGTCTCCAGTGACATTTTTGATGTTTTTTTTTTTCTACAAAAACATAAAAGTATTCTACAGTTTTAGGCGGGGTGAGGGGTTGGTCGGTTACTCGGCTGAGAGACCTGTAATGACATGTGAAATAATTTTATTTTTGTTTAAATTTGAAGAAAAAAAATTTGAAGAAAAAAAAAAGTCACCGGAGAGCATAATTTTATTTACATTTTTTACTCCAAATAATATCAGAAATCACTGGTTAAAGTAACTCAAGTACGTACCTTAAAACCCTGTATAATATGATTATTATTGTAACTATCATTTGTGAGTATTAATACCACGCGGCTATAAGTATTACATATGACGTCAATGCCTGTCACGGTTACTTTGTCCTGGTGACTAGCTGTCACTGAATCACAGTGGATCTGAAGAACCGGCTATTTTTGGAACCAATTCCTATCGGATGTATAAAATGGTCACCAACACTCAAACTGGGCAAGGCTGAACTAAAAGCCGCCCGCAGGCCCTGGCAGCAAAAACCTGTGGAGCGGGTTTGTAACTGCGAGTATATTTATAATTTACCTCATACTTTCTTACGGCTTACGGTTATATAATACAATATCAATTTACTAAATTTAAATACATAATTTGTAAACTTCACTTACACTTTTCAAATTACACCCTATCCATTAAATTTCACAACTTCAACTCTCTTCAATTTGTTCCCCTTAATTTTATACAACCCACCATTTAAAAGCATTCAGACAATTTATTTTATCTATTAGGTGAGAACTTTCTGCAAAGAATTTTCCTAGAAACATTCCAAAAACTATCACCGACACACTTCCAGTCTAGTCGCCCATATATCACATCACGAAGGAGAGGCAAGAAAACTTTTATTAAAACATGACAAAGTTGACAGTCCCAGTTGGTGAATCAATTTGTGCAAGAGCTTTAATGCACGTCGGGAAGTTTGGAAACTTGGGGAAAAAATACACTTTTTAAACTTAACCACAGAAAAAGTAGAATATGAAAACGTAAGACATAAAAACTAGAGTCTTCTCGTTTTGTCGTATTCTTAAGAAGTTTACATCGCGGCTGGTGTAGTGTAAAATATATGTACGACTGTGAAACTTTTCTACACTACGGATGTGAGCGTGATAAGCAGAGGAAGAAATAATTTCTTCCACAATCAGTTAGTCTTTCTTAACGCTTGTAACGGTTCCCTGCAGTTTTAATTTTTCTATAATTTGTTTTGCATTATTTCCATACAGGAAAATAAATTCCCTGAGTGCCTGTGTCATCTTTGGGAATGCTGTGTTAAGGGTCTTTTTGTGGAACCAATAAAACCAGGGAACCTTTTCCGTTCATGTTATAAACATTGATTATACCTACTCACAATTTATTTCTTTTCCTCTATCTCTTATCAGTTCGCCTGAAAAAATTGCTATATAAATTCAATGTAACCATAAATACATCAGGGTTAAAAGCACAACAAAATATCTAACATTAAACGATTACATTTTATAATTTGAATGAAGAAATATTTTTCAAAATAGGGAGTGCTAGAACAAAAATAAGGGTTCCTTTTTGGTAATTTATTTGGGCCATCTTATGGAGAATTAAATAACGTCCATTGATATTTGTACTTATTAAAAGAATCGATTCATAATAGTGTACATATTTCAACAACTTATATTATTTTATAAAAAAAAAACAAAAAACAATGTTTTACACAAAAAACAATATAAAAGCGGGAAGGACCTACAAATATCACCATCGATTTAAATATTGGTCCAAAAATTATCAATAAAATATTTTTATTTACAAAATGAAATAAATTTGTTAAAGTTTAAGAGAAATACGCAAATTCGATTCGGAATTTAGATAAGTTTTGGATCATTAATTTGTACTTGGGAACAATTTAAGCATGCAAACATCAAACAACAGAGTAATAAAGTTCTAATACTATTTTATTATAGTATTATAAACAGATCAGCTATGAGAAGTGTGACTTTATTCCCTGGTGATGTTTTTTTCTTGAATAAATCAAAGCAAGTGGCTGGTGTTTAAACGGGATTTTAAACCTTATTGCCATCTACAAAAGGAGAGCTATTGTTATCAGCCTGATCCTGAACTTTACACGACGCCGACCGCGACGTGGTGCATCGCCTTAATATCAAAACAGTACATCTTAAAAACGCCAGTTTTAGGTAACAAAATTTATTCTGACGGATTGGAATAGACATGGGGTGGTAACAAAAAAAGTTACAAAAAGCCAGCTATCATTGATAACTTCGACACCGGTACACAGCAGGAAACATGTCAAAAATGTGCCTCACATTTCATTGTAGGTGCATGAAAATGGAGGGTTTTCATGGCTCCTTTTTAAACTTTAGAATGGTAATGATGTGTTGGCTTTTATTTTAACCCTCTCATAAAACTTGGATCTCATTGAAACCCGAGTTTATCCCTTCCTTTCCTTAAAAACACCCTATTCGTAATACATCATTCTAGAATATCGCATGAGAGAAAAATCGGAACCTCCTTTGTGGAGTTAAATAATATTATAAAAAATCGTAGTGTAGAATTTTATCTTTTTAGCAAATTTTAATTTTAAGATAGACGATTAACTAGTTTAACAATCGCCCCGAAAATCAAAAAATCTTTCCTCGAAATTCTTTAAGAAATCGGATTTAATTTCGAGGCAAAATCGCAAAAAAACTAATACCGAGAAACTGAAATTGTATGCATTTACAGAGTTTATGCAGCGATGAAGTATCAATCTTAGTTAGATTAGAGAATAAATACTGTCAGTATCGCCCTGGTAAAATATCACTTGAAGTAACTTTAGCCGTGTAACAAACTTCCCAACATTTCCTTTTTCATCTCTTTTCCTTCCCTACTTCCTTCAGCCTCAAAGCATACATCAATAATTGAAAATAACTTAGTCCCACTAGCTATGGACAGTTTGGAGCAGGGGAAGAAAATAAATCATTTAAAAATTTTGGCCGTTCACAATCACTCGTTTCCGTAAAGTTCGTCACTACGTTGAAATTCGTCAAAAAGTACAAAAAAAAAATAATCCGTCATCATTTGTTGCGAATTTCACCGTGTTTCGCCAAATCCGCAATACGATACGCAATTCGCTCATAATTTTGGGTTATTATTTCAGCGTAAGAATATTGCAATATACCAACATAACAATGATATATCGCGTGATTTAGTGTATTTTCTTGTCATAAATCACAACCCTTAATCTGGTCGCACCTACCCCTTGATACGTTAGTCAACCCTTGCGAAGGAAATCCATCTGGCGGCCAGCACTGGAACCACGGAACATGATTAGTACTTCTCCTTCGCCATAGGATAAAGAAGAATACTAGAAATGAGATGTGGGCATGGTTCGTGGTCCAAAGGTCTGGGAGTCTCTCCCTTAAATTTCAAGTGAGAGTTTTATGACATCTTTATTATGACATCTTCATTTTGATAAAATGGAATTAGTCAAGTGTGAGAGTGACAGAGACCGTGCTGATATTATTGAGTTTATATTTCGTTTCGTTTATAGAACTATATTTTTAAAGAATGCATTACAATTTATTGTTTTTTAAATACATTCATTCTTTATTTTTTCATACACATATTAAACCGTTCTGCGACTCTGTTTTTCTCATGCGCGGCAATCTAATTCATATTCATTGTTATTAAGTTTATTTTTTAGAACTCCATTTTAATTTTTTATTTCTTTTATATATTCAATAATATTACAGTTTGATAATGCTTTCAGAGGGCGAAACAGCTGTAACTCATAATAATAATTACGAAGCAGAACTTGTTTATAATAAACTTTTTTTATACATTAAATAATAATATTATTGAACATATAAAAGAAATAAAAAAACCTGATTCTATTTACATTTCTGGTTTCATAATTATGAAAATTTTATTAAAAACTATTTCACCTTTAAAGTATTTTAATATTTGGTTATTCATAATTTTATGTTTAAAAATAATAATACGATATAATATTATTAAATGTAATAGTCTCTTCTTTATTGGAAACTTTGGATCTTTGACAGCCTTTCTTTAGTACCTATGTATCTGAGAGCTCTGTTTTGAAGTTTCCTTCACTGACTAAATATAATATAATATCGAAATATAATATAATATATAATTTGGTCCAGTTCTGACAATGGGATCCATGAGAAAACCATATATGTCTTAAATTTGCAATTAGTATGTGCGCGATAAATGGACGAATAACTCAATATTACGCCAACCGATTTCGATGATTCTTTTTTGAAGTAAAACAAATTAGTTAGTGTACTTCGGATTCACTAAAAATCAAAAAATAAACAAAAATTTTAACAAAACTAAAAACGACTTCAAAAAATGTACTAAAAGGTAAAAAAATAATTTCGTGTTCTTCTACAAATTAATAATCCACTTACTTTTTCTACTCATCAATATGTAGATACGATTGTTATTTTTGTTGGAGTCGGTGTCAGTCAAGGTAAACTAAATACATAGTTATAGGTGAGATGTGCTTGTGTCGCACGCGCGAGATACCTACCATGGCTGACACCGACTCCAAAAATAACAATCGTATCTGCATATTGATGAGTAGAAAAAGTAAGTTGATTATTAATTTGTAGAAGAATACGAATTTTTTTTCTTCTTTTTGGTTCATTTTTTGAAGTCGTTTTTTGTTTAGTTAAAATTTTTGTTTAGTTAAAATTTTTGTTTATTAATTGTCAAATTTAACCCTGCGGCATACGCTTTGATGCGTATCTCTATATATTTTTGGTGGTTTACGGTCAGTTTCAACTTGTTTGTTTTCATTCATTTTGCTTTATTTTCTAGGTCTTCATTTTATTTAATTGTGTCTATGTACCTACTCTTCCTAAGAAACATATCGTCTGCGAGTAGTCCAATTTTGCTACGCTTTACGATTTTAATTACATTATTTACGTAAATTATTAATAAGATAGAGCCTAATATCAACCTTTGCGGAACACCTAGGTTGTTGTCTACTTTTTCTTTCCTAGCTTTCAACTTTTGTTACGTGTTTTATTCCTGGAGATATTCTTCGAATACGTTTAGAGCTGATAGATAACCGAAAGGTACTTCAGGTAAGTCAGTAGCGCCTTCGTTTACATTCAAATTTGCATTGAAGACATTTCTAGTGTGGATTGCCTATTCAGTGTCCTTCCCCGTCTCCTTCCTTACTTCTCTCCGTCCCACAAGAATGGCGAGCTGGGAATGGTCGCCCCAAGCAACAAAGAAATATGATTTGCTCGAGATCGAAATAATATTACGCCATTTTTATTATTATTTATCACGAAAATGATTGGGTTCTGTGATTAAATAAAATATATTTTGGGCATGTAAATAATAGGCTCTACTATTATATTAGTACAAAAATATTAAGATTTTATCAAGGTATTTTTAGATCGGTATGTTAACTAATTATATTGTGTGAATTGTCTCTCTATGCATGCTCGCGTATTTCATATGTCTTTTACCACTCATTGTAATGTGTTACTTGAGTGACCTTGTTTATAATTCTGTATTTTTATTTGTGATGTTTTTGCTTTTCTAATTGTATTTAATTGTACGTAATTGTAGATTTTTATAATTGTGTAATAACTGAGTTTTATAACTGGATTGTTCTCATGTAAATGTAAACATCTGTAAAACCCAGTATAAATAAATGTTAGTTGCTGATAAATTTCTGTTTTGACCATCTTAAATTGCAATGGCAAATCATCGTATGTAGGTATTAGGTATGTCTCAAATACTATTCAAACTTTTTTAATTCGTTTCTTATCATTAACATTATTTTTACTGAAACCAGGCTATTAATGAGGTCTCCACAGAAGGTTTAGTTCGTATTTTTAACCATTATAGTGGTAGGGAGGCACAACGATTTCTATGAGACATATATGATTTGATCCGAAAACCGAACAAATAGACCTGATTATATATAATAGAATAAAGAAATGCTAGATTAAAGTATGAAATATAGGTAGGCACCTTTTATACACATTAAAAATCTTCAAGATAAACTTACGACACCATGAACGGGAGCTCGAACTAGTTTGTATGTTCTTTTTCTAAGAGTATTTTTCCTTTTAAAATAAAGATCAGAAGCGTTGTTTTTTATTCTACTGGCCCACTTTAAATGTATATGTTCCGCTTCCTTGAGACTTGATGAATAAGGTATAAATGGCTCGCTTCAATGATGGCCAATGAGAGATGTATAAATAAAGGAAGAAGACATTTAAGGGGGTCCCGAAGCGTCCTTAGATCGGGGATGATTGATGATGTTCTCTTTTTGCGCAATCGGAAGTCAACTTTCCGCTATCCGACGTGGATTAATCCTGCAATATTTACGTAATTAAATACTAGAATTTCTAAAATCCCTCTGTCTATGAATTTCACACTTTTTTAAAAATGAATCTACTAATAGTTTTTAAACTATCAGGAAAATTAATATACATACATATACCCATGGGCGTAGCCAGGTTTTAATTTAGGGTGGGGCAAAAAATAAAAAATCTAAAAAAAGCGGGTGGTGTGGATTTGATTTGTATGCAATTAACAGATAATATTAATAAATCTAAACAAAAATGTAAAAAACAACTGCTTTAACACAGAAAAAAAAGAGCTCACTCGAACCCAGGATCTCGCGCCTTTTGGCTACTGAGACATATTTTCAAGTCATTTTTGTCAATCTCATATTTAAAATTCAGAACTACAATATTTACAATATTTACAATATTTTTGGCAGCTTACTTTTTAAATGATTACAAATGTTCGAAGAACTGGTTTGTAACCTTGATAGTGTCTCGGATAAACATATCCGATTTTATTTACATGGGATACCTATTGACCTTTTTCTATAATTCTAACTGAATATTTAGACTTTTAGACAAAGGTTAGTAATATTAAGCTTTTTGACCATTAACTTTTTATTTTTCTGTATCTTGTTCTTTTTCTTTTTCTTTTTCTGTATTTTTTAGTATTATCTTCTTCAAGTATATAATATTACGTTGATTAGAAGAACTCTCAAAAGTTTTTATAAAAGAGCGTTATTCTAACAAAAAATTGAATATTAATTTAATTTTCTTTATTTGGTTTTGGGTTGTTATGCCGTTTTGCGCTACTTCCTTCTTTAGCCTACGTTTCGGACAGCGTTGCAGTGTCCATCATCAGGGCAGATCCGGCAGATCCGACAGATCTGGGCAGTGAATCGGAGAAAATATCGATGTTAGTATTTAGGCAAATATTATTAAACGTAAATGGATTAAACATAAATGTAAATCAAATTTGAGTTTATTGAGAATTACGCAGGAGTGCTTGTCGAAGAAGGACGCATATTTTTGGGTCCTGCTTTCTTTCTAAAGTATCCGGTGATTTTCTTAACCAATTTTCCTGAAAAGTGATACGTAGATACACGTATTAGAATCAGTGCAATTTGCTTGTTTCGCGAATTAATTTTCCCTCATTGGAAAGTTATGTGTGATTTTTTTAAATATGTTTCAAAATGTATTCAAAATATTGTCCGTTTTTGATAACGTCACACAAAGCTCACCTCACTTTGCTCAGCGCGACATAAACATTTCGAGTGTTAAGAATGGTATTAATTGATTTATTGTAAACTCACTAAAAAATGGACCTTGGTTTGGAAGTGTTTAGATAGGATACAAAAGAGTTCATCAGATAAAGACATATATTAAGATAAGACTCACTCATATTACAATTTTATTTATGGCTTTCTAAGATCTGTTTATTTTAACCTAATAATAATACAATTTCTGTCAAAGAAATTTTAATTTTTTGTTTTCGGGATCATTGGATATTGTTTATTTACAAAGCAGACATAAGTTAAATTCTTTCAATATTATTTCGATTACGTACCTACGTTGTAGTTTAGTAGTGAGGGTATACTTGAAGCTGTTAATGGTTTTCAGATACATATTCCACAACAAAAACAAGTCGAGTTACTCGCACCTATCGAATACATCTCACAGTCTACGATTTTCGAAAATTTGTTCCCCCTCTTCTTCGTGCACCTTATTAACAAATATTCTTTTTGCGCTGTCTTAATGGTGTGATATACCCCCCCCCCTTCCCCCCCTAAGAAGTACTCTCCTAACTTTTTTTGAATGCTGCTAACAGTGCTACAGCTACAGGCGCAACCCCGCTCGGTCTTTAAAAGCTCGTAGCTCGCCCGTTCTCGCGTCTCTCCCCTGCATTTCTTTTGCAGCGCCTTCTCAACCCCATCACGTAATACTTTTATGCAAACGTGACGAGATGCTCTTAATTAATCAATTTGTAATTAATCCCACAACGTTGTTTACTTTTTTGCTTTAGTGGTTTGGTATAGTTAATCCAATTTAATTAATAATTTATTTGTGGTAAACCCTTGTTCTTTTAGGTTTGGCGTGTTACAATTTGCAAGGCGTCGAATAACAATAACTGAGTCTTACCAACTTGAAAATTAACTAATTATCTATCTATATTTGTTCAGTTTCCTCCCCTAGCACCTGTCATACACCTACGCTCATCGACGACTATTTTTCTTGAAGTAATCCGCATTTCCCTCCTAGCATCTAGTATATAAATTTACATTTATACGGCGAATTGAGAGGATCCTACCTTTCGATGCGATGTCGCGTGCTCTCTGCGGCTCTATAAAATGCTATCATAAAAATAATTTGACATTTATGTATATTCTAACAAAAGATTTACAATCAAAGCAGTACGGAGTGCAATAGTCATACTCTCACAGTACTATCTGCAGTTTGTTAGTTAGCTAGCTTGTTTTATTTTGTTAATTTGATTCTACGGGTAGGTGTTTTGGATTAACATGAGACAGAACATGTACTGTTTAAGTAATTGGACTCCTCCATAGCCCAACTGATCTGGTGATGGTCATAAACCGCCAAATCAGATTCCAATTCCAACGCCTCCAGAGAATGTTAAGGTCGCAAGCGACGAATGAAAATCGACATGTTTTGCTTTCTGTCGGGAAAGGGTTTGATCTGTGTTTCTGGATCATAGTGTGGTAATGGGAATAATATCGACCAATAGGCCGCCAAATTATAAATGTGTTGATAATGATGATGAAAGGTCATCTCATACCGTTTGATATGAGGGTCTGCTCCGATTTATGTCGTGATAGCCGATGTCAGGAACTGTTCAGGAAATGCGTGGGTGGCACGAGGTTTTAGATCGTGACATCCTACTCTGGATTGATGATGGTGATGATGATGTTGAAAGGTCATCTCATACCGTTCGATATGAGGGTCTGCTCCGATTTATGGCATGATAGCCGATGTCAGGAACTTTTCAGGAAATGCGTGGGTGGCACGAGGTTTTAGATCGTGACATCCTACTCTGGATTGATGATGGTGATGATGATGTTGAAGTTCTTCAGCATGCCGATGACTTGAGTTCCATTAACTCCTAAAGCATCGAGCATAAACATTAAACCGAAGTTGATTAGACAATCGGCAATGTCAGGAGATCGGTGGGGCCGCTCTCTCCTCTGATCTTGCGAAGTGTGAATTTAATGAAGGAAGATTTTGATGTCACCGACCCTCGTCTTAGCAGTCACTCATTTCCTCAACAGTCCCGTTCTCCGTCCAGCACGCCGCCTTGAACCAGTAGAAATAATGATAACGTTTTTCCTAGGCACGTTACAGAAACATGCGCCAGCCTGCAATCACGATGGTCATCAGTGTTTGATTTGAATGAAAAATACGTCCTCTCGCATGACATACACAAGCGTAACTTGGGACCTTCCCCAATATATTGTCACGGGCATATGCTTTACGATAGGCGTACCCCAAGCTCAAACTCAAATATCAGCTCAAAGAAGGAATGTCAAGCTCGGCTTCCAGGGTGCTGGGTCCAAGAATGAAAGGCACCAGGTCGTGAATCTGGCTTCCCTTCCTTCTATTTCCCCTGCTGCGCCTTCGTCCAGAGTACATTCCCAACCTGATGCTGGATGATCCCTACTTCTAGTTTTGAGGAAGTTAAGAAAACTTATCCGGATTCCAACAAAGAACCACCGAGCCAGTAGAAATAATGATTACGTTTTTCCTAGGTACGTTACAGAAACATGCGCCAGCCTGCAATCACGATGGTCATCAGTGTTTGATTTGAATGAAAAATACGTCCTCTCGCATAACATACACAAGCGTAACTTGGGACCTTCCCCGATATATTGTCACGGGCATATGCTCTACGATAGGCGTATCCCAAGCTCAAACTCAAATATCAGCTCAAAGAAGGAATGTCAAGCTCGGCTTCCAGGGTGCTGGGTCCAAGAATGAAAGGCACCAGGTCGTGAATCTGGCTTCCCTTCCTTCTATTTCCCCGGCTGCGCTTTCGTCCAGAGTACATTCCCAACCTGACGCTGGATGATCCCTACTTCTAGTTTTGTGGAAGTTTGAAGAAAAATTTTGCTACTTATGTAGGTGGATATAGCGCATTACGCTTAAAATATGAATACCTACCGACGCGACGGCTTCATTCAACCGACAATATGAAAGTTTTTGCTTAATCGAATATATCGAATGAAATATACCTAAACGTAAACCAAAAGATGAGTATACGATAAGATATCGAACCAAGTTTATGTAAAGTCCTATTTAATAGATTTGTTGTGATACCTAAAATTTGGAATAAGGTATGGGAATTTAATTAGGTCAGATTTTGTTATTAAACAAAGGTGCCCATGCTACGCACCTTTTATAAACTGTTATATTACCTAATGCCCTTGCCTAAAACCCTTTCCTAAATGTAGTCCCCTAGCTACGTTTAAAAATATTATTGCGAGACTCGTAAATAATAATTATCAATACCTATGTATTTAGTTACCCATTATGTATTGGACAATACCTAACCCAGTAACCTAGTTTTCTCGTACACCAACAAAGCACTTTTAAAGGATTTTATTATTGTTTTGTGGTTTCAATATCCCGTCTTTTAAATGAAGTCTCTCGTCTAAGATTTATGGCCCGAAAGTGCATTTTGTGCTTCAAATGCTATTTATTTCATTGTATCCCAAATTATTATTTTACAACAGTCTTATCTCAAGAATAATTTCACCAAACAAAGTTACTTCGCCAGCCGGTCAACCCGGGAACGTGCGAAAATCCTTGTCCCTCAACGCTCGACAAAAAAAGGTCCTAGATCTTTAAATGAAGTCTCTCGTCTAAGATTTATGGCCCGAAAGTGCATTTTGTGCTTCAAATGCTATTTATTTCATTGTATCCCAAATTATTATTTTACAACAGTCTTATCTCAAGAATAATTTCACCAAATAAAGTTACTTCGCCAGCCGGTCAACCCGGGAACGTGCGAAAATCCTTGTCCCTCAACGCTCGACAAAAAAAGGTCCTAGATTCCTAAGACTTGTATATAAACCCTAATTGACTCTTTCCTGCAAGGCCCGTACTAAATATGTTAATAATTTTATTCAAACTTACCAAATTCGCCATGTTGCACAAAACAATTTCACAAATCATTCACTACAATAATATTTAATTCAAACAAGCGCTTCTAAAACACAACCCGTCATGCAGTTATTTATTCCAAGATGCAGCCGTCAAACACAATTCTCGCGTCGATTTGTTTTAAATTTTATCCTGACCCTGATAAATGTCCCGAAAGTACGTCCCGTATTCATATTTAATTGATATTGACCGCCTCAATTTACAAATTATATTATTTAACTTCACAGATATGAACTCGCAAGCCTCAATCTCTGACTTCCTTATTCGCGTGGACTCCTTTTTTGTTTAATAAAACCGAAATATCCTTTGTTTAATTAAAATGAAATATCCCCGATTTAGACGCATCAAGCTGGTCTCCTCGCGACTATCGGACCTCGATCCTTTAATTTAAACCTTGCTCCCCAACGACCAAATCTTGACTCCCCTCAATCGCGTGGACTATTATCCTTTAATTAAATGAATTATTCCCGGTTTACGCGCACCAAGTTATTATTAAACCTCGATGATTTTAATCTCCCCCGTGAACCACCAGGGACTCTTCCCGACCGTCTTCCAACACTTCCCTACCCCAACTGTCTTATTATTCGCGTGAATTATTATTTTTTTAATTAAACGAAATATCCCCGATTTTGAAGCTCTCCTCTCCACCGGTCTCCTCGCTACTCTCAGGCCTCGACGATTTTAATCTCAACTGCCCTCTCCAACGACCAAACCTTCACTGTCTCCAACCCGACTGTCTCGTTTCAACCCCCTGCCCTCTGATCTCCCACCCATCTCCTCGACGATTTTAATCTCAACTGCCCTCTCCAACGACCAAACCTTCACTGTCTTCAAACCCGACTGTCTCGTTCCAACCCCCTGCCCTCTGATCTCCCACCCATCTCCTTGTGGGTTTCATCAATTTATTAGTCCCTTCTTAAAAATCTCAAGTGATAAGCATAATTGCCAACGTTTAATAGTCAAAATGTCACATTATAACTATTATTTCAGAGAATTTTGTGTAGGATACATGTTCGCTATTTTTTTTGGTGTAAACTAATTAATACATTATCCCCATTACGCTTAAAAGAAGAGCTCAGTGGCGTACTTTAATTTACTACTCGTCCTCATTACTTGCGTTGACTTTATTGGTTACATAATAATATTATATATTCATTGTCTGTACACGTTTTCGTTCTTTCTACGTGTATCCCTATTTAACGAATTCTGCAATCTTATTTTGACAAATATGTTAAATATTTTAACCCCTAATCGGCGCGCCGTGCTGTATATTTAAAAGCACCAACGATTAATCTTTATTGCCTAATTGTCAATTCCCTACTGCCGTAGAAAATTCACCAGATAATTGTTTCGTAAATCAATCTGCTCGCGTTAAAGTCAGTCACCACACGGGTAAATATTCATCGGCCGCCCCTGACTTGATAATGACATGTCCTCCAAGATTCCTTCTTCAACCAAAGTGTTTTGGCACACGTGTTTATCCTAGTAGTCACCCGGATCCATAAATCAACCTTAAGAATTGGGAACAGAGAATCGTATCCTGAAACCATACCCTGTTACAAAATTAAATATATTTCTAAATCGATCTCTCAATTTTAAAAGAATTATTTCGTAGACCCCAAAGACGAGATTATCACAATGGTTAACATGCTTTTGGTTTTTAGGTTTTTACAGGTTTTTGGTTTCAGTCACCTTTTATCTTTTTCTGAAATGTTAACGTTAATTAAGTCGGCTTATCACACTTCGGATGAGTTGCTTTGTTCTCTTTTGGATAATCTGATTTGAATATTCAAGAAGATGACAGAAGATATACGAATAAATAAGAAGAGCAAAATCAGGAAGAGGCAGGAAGATGCACGAAGAGACAAATAATGCCTCCACAAGTCAATAAAAGTCAAGATGATGCAAGAAAACACCTGCAGGGATTAGAAGAACCAATAAGATGCAAGCAAAATCAGGAGAGCCAAAAAAAAAACAATAATAATAAAAATAACAACATAACATTTGCATAGCGCTGTTTTGTGATATTTCACTTCAAGCAAAAGGAAGCATGACGAAGCAAGTTAAAGCCAAAAGAAGGGGCTAGTAGAAGCAAGAACTTATAAGCAGATTCTAGGGTAGACTGAAATAGACAAAAAAGTGGCAAAAGGAAGTAAGAATAAGCAAGAAAAGACCAGAAGAAGTAAGAAAATGACAGAACTGAATAAGAGACAAGAGGTAGCAAGCAGAACCGGAAAGTAATGAAAAGATCCAAGAAGAACCAAAAAGACACAAGAACATTCAAGAAGAAATAAAAAGAGATGAGAATATTCGAAAAGATATAATCAGAGACAAGACAAGCTGAAACAATAAGAGATAAAAAGAGTCAAGAAGAGATAAGAAGATTCAAGGAGAGTTAAGAAAAACCAAGAAGAGACAAGAAGATCCTAAAAGAGTTAATAACACCCAAGGAGGGGCGAGAGGATCTGGGAAGAAGCCAGAAGGGCCAAGAAGAGCCGAGAAAAGACGTTAAGACAAAATCTGAGAAGAGAAGGGAAGATTCAAGAAAAGGCAAAGAGAGGTGAGAAGATCCAAGAAGAAGCAAGAAGATCCAAGAAGAGCCGAGAAGAGGCAAGAAGAAGGAAGACAAAAACAAAAACAAAACGAAATTATAACGATCAATCCATTCCTTTATTCCTGCCCATCCTATTTCCAATATTGGCTTATTAGGTTGCCGCGTATACCGGTCGATTAAACTCCAACCTCCTTCCTATCCTCAGAGCATGTGTTCCAAGTCCTAACAAATCTGTGCCCCCTGGTGTACCGGTCTCACCGGGACAGGAGTGCTCCTGGCTGGGGTGGTTCAATCGTATCGTATCGTACATGGATTAAAATAATTACATACACATATTTTCTCTTGAGTGTTTTTCAATATTATGTAACATATAACTGTCTTGCATAAAATTTCGTTCTCAACTATAATAACACGTTTTATGTTCTCGTACCGTGTAAAAAGTAGAGCGTAGTGATTTGAATGTGAAGATAAACATTGTTCTATTATTACGAGTTGTGGCGTAGCCGCTACATTTCCATTTTACAATAGACTCCACGGCTTCCGGTACCTCCGGCCTAACCTATATCACCTATTCTCTCCCCGTCTTACGAATGGGCCAACATCAAACAATGGGGAAGATAAAACGAGCTTTTGATCCAGTATTTATGTACAAATTCTTATACTTGAGAACAACACTTAATTATTTGTTATTGCATGTTCGCCCTTGCGACCTTAACAATACAAGTGAGTAAGCATATTTGTTTAATAATGACAATAAAATAACTTTGTTTTAATTCCACTTTATTATATATCTTTAACCAACCGGTTTCAGTTCGACCTGAACCTTCATTAGGAGTGAATAAAATAAATATTTGTATAAATTAAAATGCGATTGATCATAGCGTCAATTATCTCTACGGTACCGGTGCATAAGCGGAAAACACTTCAAACTCGAGCCCAACATTTTGTTGAGATGGCAAATTCCAAAATAGACTAAGGGAAATCTCTTTCTTAATCAGTTTTGTGATCGTGGAGATCATAATTTAGTATTATTAAATCTGATAGGTACATATGTACCAAAAGATTGAAGGGATTTTGACCCTTTTTCTTAATCAATTGATTGATCGTTGGGATCACAGAGTACCATTGTTAGAGTTCATTGTTATATATGTACCTAAAGACTAAGAAATATTAGACCTCCTTTCTTAATGAGTTTAGTGATCGTGGAGGATCATAAAGTAGTATTATTAGATCTAAGGAAAATTAGAACCTTTTTCTGAATCATTTTAGTGATCGTGGAAATCTGAAAGTAGTATTGTTAGACCTGGGATCCTAGCATGGTCGATCGATAAGGATTGAATTAAGGATTAAGGAACAACTTACCTATAATAATGTATATTTGTAAAAGCCTTCAAGGCGTTAACAAATAAATAAATAATAAAAACCATTAATTTTAATTTTTAATTTCAGTGCCGGCAACCCGGGCGTTTATTTATAATTAGTTATGTACAACAGTTTTTTTTCCTTACCCTCCTCACTAGACAGAGTCTGTTCTGAGGCTGGTAACTAACAATTTTTAATTACATAAAAACAAGTAAGTGGTAAAAAAAAAACAAAAAAAGAAACATATTTATTATAGTAAAAATAATAATAATAAAATAAGAGGATATCAGAATTTAAAAACAGAGTAGAATAAAAAAAAATATATAATATTAGATATTAAGAATATTACTTATCTCTCTTCTTTCTTTGACATTCAACCAGTTTAAAAATCTTTTGAAAACCCAATTCAAATTATTAGATGCGACGTAGGTCTTTGTTTGGGCTACAAACTTATTGAATATATATGGTGCCAAGTAAGATTCATGTTTTTTTGCAAAATTTGATTTGATATGTGGTACTTGTAATTGATTGTGTGTGTTTGCTCTTGTGTTTTGCGAGTGAGTTATGAAGTGTGGTGATATTTTTATGCAGTTTTTGTAGATGATCTTCTTTATGTATAGTTTATTTATGTCTAATAGGTTATTATTGATCATTAGCTGTTCTGTCGGATGTTGATAAGGCTTTCTTAACATAATTCTGATTATTGTTTTATGATTAATTTTAAGTGATTTGAGGTGAGTCTCTGCTGCTGCTCCCCATACTGAAATACCATACATTAGAATACTTTGACAGAGTGCATAATATATATTTTTTAGCTGAGGTAGTGACATAATATTTCGAATTGTTTTGAAGATGTAAGAGAGTTTCCGTATTTTTTTTGTAATTAGGTTAATTTGGAGATCCCATTTTAAGTTATTGTCAACAGTTAAACCGAGATATTTAATAATTTGCGCATAATCAATTTTGTGACAAACACAGCGTGAGTTAGTTAACGACGTAACTGTGCAGGGGTGAAGATGTAGTTGTGGGCGACTATCTGGCTGACCAGCTAATGTTTTACTGAAAGTTAAGTATTTTGTTTTAGAAATATTTAGTGTCAGTAGATTATTTATTAGCCAGTTATTTACTGCAGTCATCCCTGCTTCCGTGTTTTTGAAGACGTTTTCCCATGATTGGGCTTTGAATAAGATTACAGTGTCATCTGCATAACTGATTACTTTGTACTCTATGTTCCCTAGGCTTATCTCCGTTAGACTGTTAATGTAGATGAGAAACAGTATGGGACCTAAGACGCTGCCTTGGGGTACTCCATACCTGGTGCCTACTTTGTCACTTTCTTGATTATTGATTTTTACAATTTGTTGTCTATTTTCAATGTAGCTGATGAACCATTTTAGTGGTGGACCTGTTATGCCAATGTTTTTGAGTTTTTGTTGGAGTAATTTGTGTGAGATGGTGTCGAAAGCTTTTGCTAGGTCTAAGAACACTTCTAACACCTTTGAACCGCCATCTAGGTTTTTCACTATGTAGGTGGTTAGTTCCGATAAGGCGTCTTCTGTTCCCATTTTCACTCGAAACCCGAATTGACGGGTGGAGATCAGTTTGTGTTTGTCAAGGTATGCGAGCAGTCTTTTTTTCATAGTTTTTCTAGTAGTTTCGATAGCGAATTTAGGAGAGTGATTGGTCTGTAATTTAAGATCAGCGTTTTGTCTCCCGATTTATGTATTGGAGTAATACAACCTATTTTTAGATGATCGGGGACAAAACCGAGGTTGAAACTTTGGTTGAAAATATGTTGAAGTGGTATAAGTATATGTTCTCGGAGACTAATCAGTATATGATTGGAGAGGTTATCTGGGCCCACAGCGCAATTTGGTTTGAGAGAAATAATTAAATCCGATATTTCCTTTGTACTTATTTTGTGAGCATAAAACGAATGATTTGGTTGCATGGTAGAGGATAGTTTGGTTAAAGAGTCTTCTGTTGTGCCGTTTTTTAAAAGAATTTTTTCAGCCAAGTTAGATCCAACTTTTGCAAATTGGGAGTTAATAAAATTAGCTATTTTACCAGGTTCATTTTTTGTAAGGGTTTTGTTTCCATTTATTAACAGTGCTTTGATCTTCGAGTCTTTTTTCGTAATGGAGAAAGTTATATCTTTGACGATTTTCCAGATTTTTTTGGGATCATTTTTGGCGGATTTTATTTCTTTTTTGTAGTACTTGTATTTGGCTTGTTTGATTAATTTATTACAAAGGTTTCTGTATAGCAGGTAATTATTTTTTAGTTTGTCATCATATGGGTTTTTGCGTACTTGCATGTGCATTGTGTCTCTTTTATGAATGCTGTTTACTAATCCTTTCGTGATTCAGGGTGTTATTTTTTTTTCTTTATGTGAGTAGTTTATCGGGGTATTTTTTGTTGTATATTTAGCAATATAGGTTCCAACTGTGGTCATAAATGTGTCCAGCGCGTTGTTTGGATCGGGTTCATTTAGTACATTTGACCAAGATTCATTATGTATGTCCTCTATTAGGGATTTAAAATTGATTTTGACTTGTACGGGGTTGCTTTTTTCATCTTTTTGTTTCTTGTTAAGATGTATGCTTAGTGTAGTAGTGAAATTATCTGTGACCGTTGTTCGAATTATTGATGATGATGTTTTTTTCCTAGTTTTAACAAATATATGGTCAATACAGGATTCAGAGTTTGACGTAATTCTTGTTGGTGAGTTGATTGTCGAATTTAATCCATAGTGAGTAAGTAGACTTAAGTATTCTGTGGTTATTGGTTGCCCGTTTAGTAAGTTAATATTCATATCCCCTGCAATAATTAATTGTTGTGTTTTTTTATTTTTTTCGAGAAGTCTATTTAAGGAGATGAAGAAAGGTGAGAGATTGTTATAGCATGGGGGTCTGTAGACGGCAAATATGGAGATGTCTGGTCCGAGGGAGATTTGGATGCAGTTTGCTTCGATTAGGTTGATTTCTGTTATTGATGAGTTTAGTGAATCTTTGACAAAGATTACTATACCGTCGTTTTGATTTAGATGTTTTGTGGAATGGAGAGTTGTATAGTCCTTTAAGTTTAGGTTTGTGTACGAGTCATCTAACCAGCATTTAGTCAAGATAATAATGTCGAAGCTTATGTTTATTTCGTTTAAGAGGATCGAGAAATTATCGAAGTTCTTTCGAATACTTCTAATATTTTGGGATATTATGTTTAAGTTGTGTTTTTCTGTGAACAGAAAATTACAATCTGTCGCTTTGTCAAAAGTGTGTTCTGAGTTGTTAAATGTTTCTGTATCAATATTAAGTTGAGTGATCATGTTGCGGTTGTGAAGATACATAAGTTGATCCAAACAAAGTTCACACATTTTGCTAGTGGTGGTAAATTAGGAGTAATATAGGAGTAAAAATTGAGAGTAAAATTATTCAAATACTTTGGATAATAAAATCCTTTAAAAACATAAAATTTCATGGTAGAATAATTAGAATACTTTGGATAATAAAATAGAATCCTTTTAAACCACAAAATTTGATGGTAAAATAATTCAAAGAGTTTGGATAGTAAAAAATATTTAAAACAGTAACATTTGATGGTAAAATAATAGCAGTATTTTGGATAATAGAAACCTTTAAAAACATGAAATTGGATGGTAAAATAATGAAAATACTTAGGATAATAAAAACCTTGAAATGCACAAAATTTTAAAGGAAAATTATTTAAGTACTTTGGATAATAAAAACCTTTAAAACAATAAAATTTGACAGTAAAATTATTCAAATACTTTGGACAATAAAAACCTTTGGTATAATATAATTTGATGGAAAAATAAGTTGAGTAATATGGGTAATAAAAACTTTTAGAACAATAAAGTAATATGGTAATAATGATGGTAAAATAATTCAAATACTTAGGATAATTAAAACATTTAAAGCAATAGCATTTGATGGTATAATAATAAAACAACATTGGATAATGAAAACCTTTATAAATATAAAATTTCATGGTAAAATAAGTAGAATACTTTGGATAATAAAATAGAATCCTTTTAAACGTTAAAATTTTATGGTAGAATAATTCAAAAACTTTGGATAATAAAAAATATTTAAAACAGTAACATTTGATGGTAAAATAATAACAGTACTTTGGATAATAGAAACCTTTATAAACATGAAATTTGATGGTAAAACAATGAAAATACTTTGGATAATAAAAACCTCGAAAAGCATATAATTTTAAAGGAAAATCATTTAAGTACTTAGAATAATAAAAACCTTCAAAACAAAAAAGTTTGACAGTAAAATTATTCAAATACTTTGGATAATAAAAACCTTCGGTACAATGTAAATTGATGGAAAAATTAGTTGAATAATTTGGGTAATAAAAACTTTTAGAGCAATAAAAATTGACGTTAAAATAATTCAAATACTTTGGATAATTAGAGCATTTAAAACAATAGCATTTGATGGTATAATAATAAAAATACATTGGATAATAAAAACCTTTGAAAACATAGAATTTCATGCTAAAATAATTAGAATAATTTGGATAATAAAATCCTTTTAAGCCATAAAATTTGATGGTAAAATAATAAAGATACTTTGGATAATAAAAACCTTTAAAGGTATAAGATTTTATGGTAAAATACTTTAAAAACTTTAGATAATAAAAACCATTAGAGCAATAATATTTTATGGTAAAGTGATTAAGATAATTAGAGTAATAAAAACATTTAGAATAATAGAATTTAATGATAAAATAATCAGAAAAGTTTGGGTAGTAAAGACATTTAAAAAAATAAAATTGTATGGTAAAATAGTTAACATATTTTGGGTAATAAAAACCATTGGAAAAATAGAAATTGAAGTAAAAATAATTAAAATACTTTGAAAGACCTTTAAAACAATAAAGTTTGGAGGTAAAAATGTAGAGATAATTTCGGTTATAATTTGGGTTATAATAGAAAATGATGGTAAAATAATTAGAATAATTTAGGTTATAATAGAAAATGATGGAAAAGTAATTAAAATAATAAGGGTTATAATAGAAAATGATGGAAAAATAATTAAAATAATTTGGGTTATAATAGAAAATGATGGAAAAATAATTAAAATAATTTGGGTAATAAAAACATTCAAAACAATCAAATTTTATGATAAGATAACTTAAATAATTTGGGTAAAAAAAACATTTAGAATAATAAGATTTGATGTTAAAATAATTAAAATGGTTTTGGTAATAAAAATATTTGGAGCAGTAAAATTTGGTGTTAAAATAATTTGGATAATAGAAAGAATTAGAAAGATTTTTGTAAACAAAATAGGTAGAAATAATTAATGAAATGGGACTTGTATGGGAATAATATAGTTGCAATGATTGCAATGTGTTAAATAATTCTGCCATTATGATTTATTGCAATACAGGAAGTTTATAGTAGAATGCTTAGTTATCTACAGTTGAATCCCCATTTTTTTCAAATCATTTTCATGTTTTATTTCAATTATTTTTTCCCCAGTTGCTTTGCGGACAAGCACTTTATTAGTTTTAAACCATACGAATTGATAAAGGGTTTCTTTGGCCCTTTGCTTCGTTTTCCACATCAGTTCCTTGAAGTAAGGAGAGAGTACTTCATTGATGAAGATAGGAGAGTTTGGGTTTAAGGTTTTGGCCTCTTTCTTTAGCGAGAGCAACGATTCCCTTGTTTTTTGGCTGTAGAAGGCAATGTGTAGTTTGACCGGGGTGTTCCGCCTGCGATCTTGGGTCCTGGTCACCATTCGGATTTCTTGATGTTGGAGGGGCAGTCCCAGCGAGCCAGCTACCCGAAGAACGGCCTCCGCGGGTTGTTCTCCCGTCCGTAAGTCCACCCCCGCCATTTCCACGCTGTCGGAGAGTTTGACTTGTTCTAAATCCGCAAGACGACTTTCCAGGGAAGAGATTCTGTTGTTTTTTTTTTTCGTTTTCCTCGCGTAGGAATTTTGCTTCTTTATGAATGTCCTGTACTTGTTTGAATTTTAATAGCAGGTCTTCATATTGTTTGCAGATGAATTCACTGCTTCTTTTGAGGTCATTGATTTCCTCCTCAAACATTTGTTTTATTTCAAAAATTTTGTCATCAAAATGTTTAGCGAGACGATTATATAAGGAGTCGGCTTCAGATCCGAGTGTCGCGGCCGACGTAGCAGGTGAGCTCGGTCTGCTTTTGCATTTTGGGCATTTCCAAGTTTGTTTATTTTTTAATGACATTTTTTTGATATTGATATCTGTGATATTTAAGCAATTGTTATGGAAACCGATGTTGCACGTGGCACACGTGAGTGCATGGTCATTTTTGGTGATAAGGTTTAGGCAGGCTTCGCAATTCATTGTTTATTTTTTTTTTTTAAATAAATATTCGGAATAGAGTAGGATTCGGTGGTTAGTGCGGCCTCTGTGTGGTGATCGAGCTAATAGATTTGTAATGTTTCTAATAATGATTTTGTTATTGCTCGCAGACACAGATGGCGTTAAATAAAAAAGAAAATAAATAAATAAATGTTATAGTGAAATTTGCTTATTTAACTTATTTAACTGATCTGGTATGCACTGGACACAATAATTTAATTTATTTCATTTATATATTTTAATTTTCACTGTCTTGATTTAGGAATCTAGAGGGAAATATTTTTATGTGGGTTAATTATGTTACACTTTATAATAAATGTCAAATGTCACAGTTTGAATGATGTTTTGAATAGATTATTTAGAACAGATTCGTGTATTTTTTACTAGGGACGGCTAGATGATTACGTAGGATGAAGCACAGTCGCCACTTTAATCCGTTCTGGGTTCACAGAACACTTTATTAAAAATATTTTTTATAATTATTTCGGGAGCTGAGCAAAACACGATATCACTCTGTTGTATTGTTGTGACGTTACGAATTTATAAGGACATTATTGTGATAATTACGTTAAATGTAAGGCATTTTCTGTTTTTTCGATTTGTAATTTGTAAACAAATTCCACTAAGTACGTTTGGAGATCTGCAGGTGCCTATATATATTTTTTTAATATTATAATAACGTTCCATTGACCGCTTGTTTGACAAAGAAAAATAGCATAAAATCTTATTTTAACAACACAACAATAGAAATTCGCGTATTTTTTCTTCTCTTTGCTCGCTGGTTATTCGTATTTTACCAACGCTAAATTAAATAACATGTTCCAAAATCTAACTTAATAACACAGGAACAGCGACGCCAAAAGCTATATCCTGTTTCCTGTTTCCCATCGTTTGGCGGGCGTCCAAAAGGTGAGGCTTTTTATTATTGTCAACCAAATCACTAGGGCGCATTTCTGTACAGCCTTTACGAGAAATATGGCCTTCACCGTGTACAGGGTACTTTGTTCCATTGGCGTGCAGCATTGTTTAACCGATGGTCAGCTTTGATTTTTCAGTGGATAATTTGAAGTAGGTACTTTTATTTTATTTATTTATTTATAAAATACATGATACATAATTGAGTAATTAACATAGCGTAGATATATTAGATCACCATACTAGGCGGCTGCCGGTTTCATGGTGACCAATGTAGTATTGTTACTCTTTATGAAATATGCAGTCTATTGTAAACATATGGATTTATTATAAGTGATGTTAAAAATTGGAAAAATTATAATAAAAAGTAGAAAATAGAAAGGGGAAACGAAGTAAATTAATATTAGGTTATAAAAATGTACATAACTTTTTTTCAATATGTGTGCATGCAAGCACAACGTATATATATATATATATACGTTGTGCTTGCATGCACACATATTGAAAAAAAGTTATGTACATTTTTATAACCTAACATGTTATAAAAATGTACATAACTTTTTTTCAATATGTGTGCATGCAAGCACAACGTATATATATATATATATACGTTGTGCTTGCATGCACACATATTGAAAAAAAGTTATGTACATTTTTATAACCTAACATTAATAACATTTTTATAACCTAATATTAATTTTTTAGGTGCACACATACATATACACACGTGCACACGTCTATACAGGTATAAACAGGTAATTACTTACACATCTATACAGGTATAAACACACATATACGTACCCATATGCGCATCTACTCACATGTATATACACACACATATATATATATACATTGCATACACATATATCCATAACATTAAAAATAAAGTATCTATATAGACAGTTGTTCTATCTGAGAACGAGAAACAGGCCACCGGCATTGTCACATTCACTCATCAAAAAATCCTTAATCGCCTTCCTGAAAGTGTGATATTGGTCTACCGTCTTTATTTCAATTGGTAAATTATTAAAGATTTTCGGAGCAAGGAAGTTAAACTGTGACTGGGCCATTGAGGTTTTAGTTGCTGGAATAACAAAGTTGGATTGTTTGGAATATCTTGTACTGTAGTTTGATTAAAAAATCTTTTTTTTTGTAAATTTAAATTTAAAATAGGAAGATATGTATTTGACATACAACGATTTTATATTAAGCACTTGGAGGTCACTAAATAAGTCCTTCGTGGGGTGTATGTAGTGTACTTTGTAAATGGTACGTATTATCAGTTTTTGTGCTTTTATTAACAGATCTAATATTGTTTTAGAGCATCCTCCCCAAACAATTATACCGTAAGATATAATCGATTGGCATAGAGAAAAGTAAACTGTTTTTAGTGTATTTTTGTTTAATATGTTTCGTAAAGATTTGAAAATTTACGCCAGTTTCCTTATATGGTTTGTGGCATTTATTACATGGTCTTCCCATCGAAGTTTATTATCAATTATAACCCCCAAGTATTTAATGGAATCTACTCGTTCCAGTGGATTGCACATACATCTAGCGAGATCTTTACACGTTTACACTTTGATATTTAATGGTGAACACCGAAGGCATATTAATTAGATCATAAATGATGTCTCACAAGCCAGCATTAAAAGAAAACAATAACAGGGCGGTAAAAAATTAATAAAATGTTAATAACCCTTTCAATAATAATTTTGACGGCCTGTGTGGTCCCGAGGTAACACTCTCGACTCACAATCCGAAGGTCGCGGGTTCAAACCGGCCGCGGCGCTGCGTGCGCAAATAAATCTTATTTGTTAAATTTGTTGTGTTTCATAATTAGTTAATTTAATTTATAATATATATAGTATATTTGCGCAAGTTCCAGAGTGGAAGATACTCTCAGTATCGCACAGGTGTAAGACCACCATTCAGAATTAAAACGTTGCTTGAAAATGGCTTTAGTCGTGTTTGTTGACTAGATCTGAATAGCCAGTTACTTCCCCATCTTCCTCTTCTCCCTCTCCTTCCCCTCAACACTATCTTAAGCCTCACAATATACCCCAATTGGAGATGCCATAGTCTCACTGGCTCCAGACGGGAGCAGTTGGTGACTCTTGTGCTGTATTCATATAAAAAATAAAAATCCCAAATATGTAGGTATACAGTCATTTTGTGACTTATTCCAGAGTGATAAGGGCATTGCCAACTTGTAGAACACAGATTGTTTAATGTATGCGTTTTCTTCTAAATGACTATGAAGGTCCGGTATGGCCTCAAATTTAAAAAAATGAAAACAAACGAAAAAATCTGTCAGGACTTGGGGTAAGCAAAACTGAGCCTATTCGTATTGCACACCACTGTCACACATACAACCTACTACATTCAACCTCCCTGCGGGCGACATCCTCTAAATTATTATCAATACATTGACAGGCAGACAATGAATGAAATGTTTTCAATATATTGACGTCATCTTTTTTGGACATGATAAAATATTTGGATCACGCCCTGGAATAGAGTTATGTATTCATGAGACGCTATATTTACGATCCTGAGCATAACACACTGGTTATTTTGTGGGTTAATATATCATTAACTATAACGAAGCGAAATCGGATGAATGATTATATGTGAGATACTATCATACGGACTGCTAACATAATATAATAACAATGTATCTATAGAAGCTGTGCTGTTTAGCAGATTTCCGGAAACGCGTTGTTGAAGATTTTAATTTCTTCAAATTTATACTTTCTATTGGTACGATTATATTTTGTAATGCTTGGTAATTAATATTTTTACGAAATATTAAATGTTGGTGTGATCAACAGGGGTTCTGGATCTTGTAGAACCCATTTTTTCTGTTTTTCTTGAAACAATTTCTACTATTTGTAGG
Source organism: Limnephilus lunatus (assembly GCA_917563855.2). Lineage (NCBI taxonomy): Eukaryota > Metazoa > Arthropoda > Insecta > Trichoptera > Limnephilidae > Limnephilus > Limnephilus lunatus. The sequence continues at coordinate 59,145,958 of OU830599.1, forward strand.
TAGCAATTTACGGAGTGTTGGCTATTTTTTTAATTTGTTAAAAACCAATTTATTGTTGTGGGAAGTAAATACTATAAGTAAACAATTTTTGATCTGCAAAGTTCATATAATGCCTTTCCCAGTTTTAGATTTATTAATGAAACTTTTAGGTACTTGTAAAATATTTTTTACATTACAGTTATTTTACATCTCAAATTTTGTATCACTCTTTCATTATGTGCTTATGGATAAGAGGTGTGTATACTAAATCAGTCATTTGTTAATAACTTTGTTTCATTTATAATTCCTGTTGGTGACAGCATTAATTTGCTTGTGCAATGTTCTCAGCACTGTAGGTGTTTTGTTGGTATTCCCGTAATTCTATGAACTCTGGAAGTAGGTCTGCACTCGATGACTCGTCTCGAACAACCTCATGGTGGTATATACAATTACTAAAACAATGGTTCATAAACAATTCGACGGAAAATAGTTAACAACCTTCCTCTTACTTCTTTTTCAGCCTTACAACATTCTCAAATGCGGATGTCATCGTTCCACTGGCTCCGTACAATTGCCGAAATTAATTGCGTATAAAATAAAACATATACAGGGTGTTAAGGGACGTACTTTACCAGTGTTTCCAGACATTATTTGGAGTAAAAAATTTAAATGTAATTTTGGCCTCCGGTGACATTTTTTTTCTATTAAAACATAAAAAATCAGTATGTATTGGACAGTTAGGGGCACGGTGAGAAGTTGGTTGATTACTCAGCTGAGTGAGCAGTGACGACAGATGAAAGAAATTTTTTGAAGACCAAAATATCATTTACATTTTTTACTACAAATAATATCAGGAATCACTGGTTAAAGTAAGTCAAATACGTCCTTTAACACCCTGTATATTAAAAAAGCAATAATCTCAAAGAGCAGAGAAAGGGGATTTTATAAGTAACACCCAACATAATAAATGGTGGAAAATGTAGGGACCTGTTCAATCTGGCTGCTATAATATTACTCAGCAAAATGCCGACAACAACACGTTCTTAAGTGAAAAAAAGTGATAAGTTATAAAAAGAAATGAAAGTATTAACAAACTCAATTATCAAGAATTTGTTCGGCACTTTATCAGCATCCTATTTGGCGCGTGTTCCCTAACTTTTGATTAGCATGATTTCCTCTCCGGGGGCACAGTAAATCACGACCGTCTTAGACCTAAGATCTCTCTATTCTTTTCCTCTCACTTTTTGCCTTTTTCTCTTTACTATTTCCAATATCCGTAGGAATTGTCCCTCCACCCATAAAGTCAATTCGCATGGTCCATACAATAACTCTCTCGCAAACTGCCCCGAAGGACGAATGTCGTATATCAGATGGGGCCTTAAGCGTATAAAAGGGTAATAGGTACATTTTTGTTTTGTCTTGATAAAATATACTTTACGGGTGACTATTTCTCGAAAAAAGTACTCCTAAAAAACTACCAATGTATTTTCAATGCTTACCTTCCTTGTGACTTCGTTTTCCTAAGAAACCTTCTCAAGAATAATAAAGGTTTTTTTATAAAACATCTAAAAGAGAAAAAATGTTGTGATTTATTAAATAAGATCTCAAGAACTTCCCTTACCCTTTAACAATCAACACTTTATCCGAGTAATTCCCTTTTTTAATAAATTCCTTATTGCTCTTAAATTCGTCACATATTACATTTGAAAAAAAACGTTTTATTATTATTTGTATATAGTACGGATATGTGATACTTTATTTATTTGTGTTTTAAATGATAAAATATTAGCCATTTAGATTTAAATATTAATGATTTTAAAGGCAACTTGGGCGATAATTTGTAACTATTATTTAAATTTTAAAAAAATTATTTTACTGTATTTATAATAAAAATATGAGGCAAAATAAATTTTAAGAAGCGTTTTGATGATCGTGAATTTAAATTATGTATGATCTATTTACGTCGGAACACGTAACATGTACACACGAAACATTTGTCGTACATAAATTAAAATTACTGCTAATAAACTAAAAAACACATTTTTCCGTGTTTTATTTTTCATAATTATAATCTATAATAATATTTATAAGAATTATAATCGACTCAGGAAAAAATTCAGAACTTACCTCCAAAATGAAGCAAAATTGAATTCTTTAAGAATAATAATTGGATAATTTGTAAAATCACTTCAAGAGCGCTGTACAATTTATTATGAATTCTTAGGATCCCTCTAATTTTATTATTTACAAATACTCGTAGATACAGAATACATACTTCCTGGCAGGTTACTTCCGATAAACACACTGTAATTAGAATGTTTATGCTTGTAGAAGGTACTACTTGAACACGGAGGACACTACAAAACACTGGACGTAGCAAGATTTTACATTTGCTAGCCCCATCACTGTTGATATCACATTTATTAGAAGATTAGTGCCAAAAGTAGAGTTGATATTTATTTAGGACTGGAGAACTTTTATGAAACGGCCTTTACAAAAGATTACAAATAATAATTTGCTTACATTTTAACAAAATTAGTTATAATGTTGGCTGAATAGGTGAAAGATTTTTGAGTTTATGAATACGACTGTGTGAAAAGGTGAGTTTTAAGTTTAGCCCTAAATTCTGCCGAGTCTGTGATCATTTTTAAATCATGAGGTAATCCATTCCAGGCTTTAGGTCCTGACACTCCGAAAGTGCGATCACCGAACACAGTGCCTGGTGTGCGCTTTCATTTCTTAAACCTTCCGATAGCTGATGAGCTGCTGACCTGAGGATTGGTTGTCGAGAATTAGAAATTACCTATATACCACAATTTTAAACAAAAAAAAATATAGTTATTTAATATAACTTTTGATTAAAAAAATATTATCCAGTTGGTTTATTTTGGCCTCAAATCCAAAATTAAGGTCTGTATTAAAAAGGCCGCGCAGCCTTTCCTCTTAAGAGTGCGCGTTATGGCTTTCAGAAAATAATATTTGTATGCCTTGGCTGAATAAATTATAGTATAATTTATTGTATAATTATAATGTTGCACAGCGAGTGCGATCATTTATCAGCGGCATCGCAGCATCACGGCTGATGACATCCGCTAATGAACTCCACACAGCTAAACAGGACACGTAGGTACTCCGCATAGAAAAGTACAGGCTGTAATGGTTAGAATATTATTTGGGTAAATAAAATCATATAAATAAGTCATCAAAGCATGGTATATCAACAGTTTTATAATGGCCTTTAACGTCAAAACAGATGTCACAATAATAAAAACTACAATACTTCCAGAACTTGATAAACAATCATAGTTTTTGATATTCAAATTGATATTTCGAAGCTCCATACCCTGCGAATAACTGCCGTCTTGACCGAGAAATTCCAGACAAAAAAGCTGTTTGTCTTCAATATGCCAAAGCTCACCGTTTTTTTTTTTTTACAGTGAATACCGCACAAGAATCTCAACTGCTCCCGTCTGGAGGCATTGAGACTATGGCATCCCCAATTGGGGTATGTTGTGAGGCTGAAGGTAGTGGGGAGGGGAAGGAGGTAGGGAAGAGGAAGGTTGGAAAGTACCTGCCTATTCAGATCTGGTCACCAAACACGGCTAAAGCCATTTTCAAGCAACGTTTCAATTCTGAATGATGGTCTTACACCAGGGCGATACTGATAGTATCTTCCACTCTGGAACGTGCCGCAAATATACTATATATTATTTTTAATGAATTAATTGTGAAATAACGCAAATTAATCAAATAAAATGTATTTGCGCACGCCGGGTTCGAACCCGCGACCTCCAGATTGGGAGTCAAGAGTCTTACTCACTGGACTACGGAGGTCAGTTGCTTCAGAAATCACATTTTCTAAGCTATTATTTTTCTGTAACAATAAAGTATTGTGCTTTGGAATCACAACAATTTTTTTTGTTATTTAACTAAAATACCTTCTTCATTAGAAGAGGCTTAACAAATATTTGCTAAAAAAATACTGCAAGCTATTTTCCTTTCCTATTTACTAAGTCTAAAAACACACAGATTAAAACAATTGTCGGTAGATAATTCATAAATTTTTATTTGCTTTGTTAAACCATTAACATAATTAATGTGTTAAATTGTGGCAAGTATTATTTATTCATACTTCGTATCTGGTATTTTTAAGGGAAAAGCTTTATTTGTTTACATTTGTTTACATCAAAATTCTATTATGAATGTAAACGTTTCCTTATTTTCATAGTATGTATAACTATCACCCTATTTGTGCGCGGAAATTGTAAAATTCTTGCTAAGGACGCTTCTTCCATTTATCTCAAACAATTCCGAAGGAGACGTTGTGATAATTGACTTCTTAAAAAGGTCGCTTCCTTTCTCTCTACTCTCTGTGGAACAACACGATACTATCTAAAAAAATACATTTTACAAATCAAGATAACAAATGAACCGTAAAAAAGTTTCTGCTAGTCGTTATTCTCAATTTTTCTGTTTTCAGAAAAAGTCAAGTCCACGAGGAAAATGAAGAAACGGGGTTTGATCGAATAAGATACAAGGTTAATATCTTATAACAGGGCTGTACAAATACGTCCCGTGGCAGGATTTTATGCCACCAACCTATGTATTAAATATATTTTAGTTTTTGTGGCTCCCATTGTAGAATTGTAGAACAAAAAAACGAAACGGCAGACCTCCAACTGATTTTAGCGATTTAGGGAAGGACTGTTTTTTTAATAATAATGCTGTTAAGCGTCCATCAAATAAGGTATGTTTCGTACATTTTTGATTAAAATATCCTGCTTACCACCAGTACTTACCACTCTTACCAGCATCCTGGTAACTTCTAAAAATATATTTATAAGTAAAATTTTCAACATTTTAAGCAAACCCTGACTCAAAAAGAGCTGATGACCTTGAAACGCGTGAACAGATTTTGGTGAATTGTAGCTAAGAGCTATCTCGATCACGTCAGCTTTCAAACAAAACACAACGTATCATAATCGGTCCATTCGTTTAGGAGCTACGATGCCACAGACAGACACACAGATATACAGGCAGACAGACAGACACACACAGAAAGTCAAACTTGTAACACCACTCCTTGCGTCGGGGGTTAAATAGATTACACGTCAGCAAATACAACAAAATCGGGAAATATACGAAAAGTGACATCGTTTATGCATTCGTTAATTCTCTCGTGTCCAGATCAGTACCCAATGCCTAAACATCTTTCTCCTCGCTTCAGCATTCAAGTGATCCATTTATCTAATTAATTATATGTATAGATATAGTATACCTAAAGTTCTGTTAATAATCTGAATAATGTTTTATAATTATGCCACTATTATAAATCGAGCTCGTTTCATTAATGAATACGGATTATTCACACAATTTGAATTGATCACAATAATATTCAAGTAATGGACAACTATTATTTGAAAACGGCATTACTACTCTTATCGCCTAAAAATATTATTATAATATTATTTAAAGATATCTTAAACGAATAAAATATTTTCCGTTCCTAAAATATATTATGAAATCTGGGAGCAACTATTACCTTTAATGTTTTATAATGTTGACAGCCCTGCTTTATATTCTATTTACCATAATTTATGTTTGGCAAAAGACAGAAGGACAGAAGGATATATATCTACAGAAGGATATATATCAAAAGACAGAAGGATATATATCAAAAGACAGAAGGATATATATCTATTACGTTTTTTTTTCTGATGAAAAAAATATAAGTATTTATAAAACAATTTTTATAAGAAAAACTTTATTTTTATACTTTTTTTAAGGTTATTCCCATCAGTGAAATATATCATATTAGAATAAGTTAACAATAATAATCTAAACGAAAATATGAAAGAGAACAAGACACAGAAAAACATAAAAAGACAATGGTCGCAACTGGGACTCGAACACAGACCTCTCCGTCTAACCGGGACGAGTGCGTTAATCAATTTCGCTATTGCCACCTTCTGTCAAAACGTCATAATTGTTAATCTCATATTTTCAAATTTTAGAATTACATTATTATCAACTAATTATTTTTTCTCCATATTACGGGCAACTACCATTTTTATTGGAAACAATCATTCTAAGAATTGGTTTGTGACCTGGATAGCGTCTCGGATAGATACCTATATCCGAATTTATTTATATGGAACAATTGACTTTTTATGAAAGTCTAAATGAATATTATTTATTATTTCGAGTCCCAGTTGCGACCATTGTCTTTTTCTGTTTTTCTGTGTCTTGTTCTCTTTCATATTTTCGTTTAGATTATTATTGTTAACTTATTCTAATATATATTTCACTGATGGGAATAACCTTCAAAAAAGTATAAAAAGACAGTTTTTCTTATAAAAATTGAATATTCATTTAGACTTTCATAAAAAGTCAATTGTTCCATATAAATAAATTCGGATATATCTATCCGAGACGCTATCCAGGTCACAAACCAATTCTTAGAATGATTGTTTCCAAGAAAAAGGGTAGTTGCCCGTAATATGGAGAAAAAATAATTAGTTGATAATAATGTAATTCTAAAATTTGAAAATATGAGATTGACAATTATGACGTTTTGACAGAAGGTGGCAATAGCGAAATTGGTTAACGCACTCCTCCCGGTTAGACGGAGAGGTCTGGGTTCGAGTCCCAGTTGCGACCATTGTCTTTTTCTGTTTTTCTGTGTCTTGTTCTCTTTCATATTTTCGTTTAGATTATTATTGTTAACTTATTCTAATATTTATAAAACAGTTTAATTCATAAATATTTGTGTAGAAAAAGAGCTTACGTTACATTTCTTTACATTTTCCGTCCACCTTAAATGATTTTTTTTAAATAGCTTATAACCTTTTTTTTCCCTCCCAAATGACATTATATGGACTAACGTAATAGGTACAAATTTGATACCTTATAACTTGTATTATAATGTACCTACTGTGTATGTCTTAATAAACAAATAAATAAATAAAATAATTCACTTTTATGACTTTTCAAAGGGATGTTGAAGTTCCATGATTCTATTTTGTCTGGTCACCGGTCCCTTCAAAGCTCACAGATCGCCTCATTACCGCATGTGTGCCTAAGATATTTCATTTATCCTGCATTCCGTAGGTAAACTCAATTCCTTCCTTTCCCAGTTCCTTACCGAAGATCACTATGGTAATCAGAACATTGTGGAAAATTCTGTTATCTTTCAGTATCGAAAACAACATCCAGTCCTTCATTCACAACCTCTTAATCATAAATATGTGGAATTGTCATTTTGCGATTTCGACTACCAACAAGGGTATAGAAAGCTCCTAAAACACCATGGTTCATTGAAGAAATTGAAAATAAATCATTTTTAGATCAAGATACATATATTTTTTTTATGTGAATACCCCACAAGAGTCCCAGCCGGTCCCGTCTGGAGCCAGTGAGACATGGCATCTCCAATTGGGGTATGTTGTGAGGCTGAAGGTAGTGGGGAGGAGAAAGAGATGGGGAAGAGGAAGATAGGGAAGTACCTGGCTATTCAGATCTGGTCACCAAACACAGCTAAATCTATTTCAAGCAACGTGTCAATTCTGAATGGTGGTCTTACACTAGGGTGATACTGAGAGTATCTTCCACTCTGAAATGTGCCACAAATACATATATTATTTTTAATGAATTAATTGTGAAATAACACAAATTAATCAAACAAAATCTATTTGCCCGACCTTCGGATTGCGAGTAAAGAGCCGTACCGCTCGACCACGCCGGTCATCATGCACCCTCCGATACTCAATGTACTTAAAATTGGGTTCCATTAATTAAATATTTATGGAAAAATATATGTGAAGAAATTGAAGATGTCGAAAATGCTTTAACGAAGTTCATTAAACATGAACAACAGAGAGTAACAATACAGGTGACCTCAAACCCATAGGATGTTCAAAATTCGGAATTGAATAGCTTCAACTGAGTTACATCATGTCAAGAATCGCGAAATTTTAACATTTTTTTTTTTTTTTTAAAGATAGACAAACATTCCCGGGTTACGAATAACCCAACAATGTTTGAAAATCTCCTACTACCACCACAGAAAGCCGAAAATGTTGCTTGTGTTGTGATGGAGGACTTAGCCAGCCGAGGAATCGAACATGCGACGCCCGGGTGGGACCCAAGCGCTATGCCCACTCAACCACTGACCTTAAATTGGAAAATATTTTAAAGTGAATTCTTACATAAATAACAAGATACGTTTTTAACATTGTAATATATTTATTTTGTAATTTATAGTCAGGAGCCTCGATAATATGTAAGTAAAAAATCCTTAATTTTGAGATGTGACCGCTTGGCATTTTTTAATAAGTAAATTTTTAACAGAAGCATAATAAATTGCTAAAAGATTATAAATTAAAGACATATTTTCTTTTGACAGCTAAATGATTTTTAAAACGTGAGAATCTTGGGCATAATAAAATTCTTCAGGCTGTCTCTCACAATGTAATCTAAAAATAATTTTAACTCGAAACGCTTTTTCAGAGGAACATTTTTTCTTAAACCATTTTACACGACAAACTCTCAAACGTGTTACTAAATTAACTGCAATGACAAAATAAACATCGTTAATTACAATTCCCTTTCAGAGCATCCTAAAAAAATATTTACCGCCACTGAAATAAATTCGGAGCCATCTCCAAAATGAACTAATTATTTACGCAAGAAAGTATGGTGGAATATTATTTTATGTTCAGGGGCGGCGCATCCTTAATCCTTATTGTGTAATGTGAGCGTCGCACGCGGGCGGCCGATCAAAAGAGTGGCTTTTTAAATTACATATAGACCTCACGGTTAAGGTCATTCATCTGTTATCATAAATTTCTCCCTTTACATTTACAATTTGGTAGGCAGGTATGTACCGCTGCCCAAGGAACTATTTATTGAATAACCAACACTTAATACTAATATTATAAATCACCCCAAGTTGTTCGCAACGCTTCGTGACTTAGCGGGGGTGCCCCATTTCATGGGGTAAGGTTTGTTCCGGTCTTGCGCCTACTGCGTGGCGGGCCGGGTCAGGTGTGACTGGTTGAAGGAGACCTTTTGACATCTACAGCGGAACTCTCCTGAAATATCGGCTTGCACCGCAGTAAGAGGTTTGCATTCATACGTCCGTCGCTACTGGACACACTGACCCCCCAAATTCCGACTCACCTCTCATACTTTTTTCTTCCCAGAACCTCCTCTCTGTCCTTTTCTAAAAAGACCCTCCACACAGAAAAACCTATGCCACGTATTATCGACAAAACTATTTTGTTTTTTAAGACACTCATTAAATTCAAATTACTGTGATGTAATATAATAGCTATGCTATTTGCGATTATGATAAGGTGATTCGAAAATAATGCAAAGTCAATGCAATCATATAGATATAGAGCAAACTAGTAGATATTATTAAAATTCATCATAGATATTCGTTTCACGTAGTTGGTAATCCTTCTGCAAAAAGGCATCTGCCTGCATGATCGTTTTACAATGTTGTCAGATCTTGAAAGTCTGTGATAGGTATCTGCTTCGTTTTAGTTGAATAATTCTGGATCTTTTAGTTCTTTCACTATTTTGTGGATTGGAAGCTAGGTGGCCGACATTAAAAAAAATTGTAAGAGTCTCGAAAAAGGGCGTAAATAAATAAATAAATTATTATAGTATCCGTTAATCCTAATGATTAAGACTACTTGAAATGTTTGTCCTGAGATTCTTTGAGATTAAAGCTTTATTTACGTTATCGTTAAGCTTACAATGAATATTAAACTGGACCATGTCCTTACTCTAGTAGGCTCTAAGTTATTCTGTAGCTGCGAATTGCCAGACTAATGGCGTTTACTCGACTTCGGCTATCATCGGAACCGTTCGCACTTTAGACCCGAACAATGACAGATGATACTGTTCTAACGGGTCCCTTCAAGACCCAGGTTCACTCCTTTCTTTCCACGAAAAGACCCACCACACAGCATCCCCAAAGATGACATAGGCCTTAAGGGAAATTATTTTCCTCGAGGCCTCCTGTGTGGAGTTTATACTAAAATTAAAATTAAAAAAAACAGGCCACAAGACCCTACGTTCGGCCCTGTTACGTTAATTTTCACAGTAATTTTTTGCTTATTGTTTTTTTACCGCGCGACGAAGGTTGGCCGTTTTCTTGGCTTTTAAACCACTTAGAAGAAAATGTTACACGGAGATCCCTAGCAAGTTGAACGACGACATATTTATTTTTTATCTGAACGCTTTTCAAATGTTTAGACATTTACTGGCCTTGTTCCACTTCCTTGAGAAAACAGTCTCCTGTCTTCGTTAAGAAATAAATATTTTTTCAGAGCGTTAATTATTTTCTCGCGAGAATAATGGCAGATTTTTTTATGTCCTACGTACAATTTTGGGAATCCTTTTGTTGTTATTACTATCTCCATTGAAAACAACGTTTTCTTTGTGATTTTTCTTATCATTACTTTTCTTATGATCGTGGTTGAAAAACCTGTAAATTGTTCCTTTTTAATTAAATATTAATTTATAGATCTATCTACATTTCAAAATGTATACGGACTGATTTAAAAGCATCTCAATGGTGCTGTATGGGGCTTTAAAAAGACTTAATTTATGATCCCAGTAATATTAAAAAAAAAATCCGGTACTGATTATTATATTTTCAAGAACCAATAGGTAGATAATGAGTGAGATATTTCTTTAACGTTATATTATGTACATTCTTCTTCGGGATTGTTTCTTTGTTACTAATCTCTTGGCTATTTACATAAGTTAAAACCTTATTTTTCTAGACGTTGAACCATGGTATTTTCATCACTATCGATGTAGGTACTTATTTGGTGTTATAAAAATATAAATTAAATATAATATCTTACTTTAATAAATTGTTAATAAGTAATAATGTGTGTCACAAATAAATAAATTAAATTAAAATAAACATTTTTTTTACCAAAAAAATAGATAAATATTTTCCTGGCCGCACTTTAAATAGGCACAGATTATGGAAGTTACACTTCGTTTCAACTTAATTACTAAACAAAGTATTATTTACGTTGGGAGAGATGTGAGAAAAGATGTGTTCAAATTCCATTTGTTTTATATCAAAGTTCAAAATTTCACTTATAAAACGATTCCTCAGACGCCATTTTGGACTTTTTAGTACGGATTTGTCGTTCGCGAAAGTTTCGTTTCAAACTAAATATGAATAATTTACTTACTTAACCCAAACTAAAAACCTAATGTGGGCATGTATATATATTTACAGGCATTTTGAAATAAAGTATAATTTCCAAAAGCTGGGCCTAAAAGTGCAGTAACTAGATAATTAATTTCCACTTTCCACATTACATATGCAATTATTTTTGGCTCTAAAAAAAAAATTTTTTTTTCATTTTTATTTTTATGTTTTCAAAGTTATGCTTGTTATAATTATTTCTACGTGTAAAAGCTGTTCCGATTAAGTTTAATCTAAAAGTGATACCTACTTAGTTTAAAATAAGTCTGATTAATACAAAAAAAAGTTATAATTAACAAATAATATATTAATTTCTGATCTCTATTTTTCTCACCGACTGAATTGAATTATCTGGCAATCCCGCCTCTAATTGCTTCGAAGTCCATGCATGTTTCAGGTAGCAGCTTGCAGGCAGTAGGTTGCAGGCAGCTTGCAGGTTTCAGGCAGCAGGTACGAGGTACACAAAGGTACATTAAAGCTCCACCCGGCGCTAATAAAGCTCACATATAGAATACGTAAACCGCGAGTTAGCCTGTAGAATAGAACCTAACTCTATTACATTTCCTGTTCTCCCTGTTCATTCAGGCCGCTAGTCACCTACTGCAGTAATAGTTACTATGGCAAGGATCTAGTTCTAGTTACCGGTGAGTATCGCTATTCAAGGTAATTACAATAGAAGGTATTCTGTGGAAGGTAGTTAATCTTGCATTTGACAGACTCATAATGAATTGTGCGAGTGCTTTAATGTAAAAGTTCTTATCTTAGCCGGCTTGAAAACTGAAGTTGGATGGTTTTAACTGTGCCGGTGTCATTTCACTACTCATTACATAATTCGTCACCTTATATATAAAACAAAGTCGGGTTAGTTACACCAATACATTCGAGAACGGCTGGACCAAATTATATGATCTTTGATTTGTTGGATTTGTCTCCACCCCGAATAGCTATTAAAACATCGGAAAAAATCACAAAAAAATATATAAATAAAATTCTTTTCTTCATACATTTTATATGGAACGATTTCTCAACTTTTGAAAGAGCTGCAGCTATATTGTAATAATAAGTATAATATTGAATAGTGAGTGAATTCCAAAAATTCAAAAACGTCAAATGTCAATGCGCTGATTGTTTTGCTTTTGTTCTTAATTAAACATGTAATGCTGCCCTCTTTCTTACACACTAAGTGTCAACAGTCGAAAATGAGACAAACGGTGAACGGATGTCTCCACCCCTCTAAAGGAAAAATACAATACTTAATTATAATAAATCTCACTCACACGTATAAAAAAATTCCCGTAAGTAAGTGGAAAAGTAAGAAAAACACAAAAAATATAAAACTGTACACAACTCCATCTCTGATACTGACAAAAACAAAACACGGACAGTTGCGCATCGATAATTTCTTCATTGTTAAATTTTTAACTTAATAATAAACTGAATTTAATTCAGCTAATAAGTTAAAACAACAGTTATTGATTCTGAGCCGGTACGAAGTTCGCCGGGCCAGCTAGTTTTAAATAGATAATAACTTAGTGTAATATAGTTTTTACTTGTAGGTATATTTGTTTTTCATTGAAAATTTTGTCTTGTGTAATTAGTTCTTCGAATCAATTAAGGTGTTTTTTTTTACGTTATTGCCACTTAGAATTGTTTGAAAATGGATCGAGAAAACCCTGCCGATCCTCCAGGCGATGATTTGCTATCAGAATCCTCGGGTGTTACGATGAAATTGATGGTGGTCGATATTCCGGGGGCTTCTTATTTTGGATCGATTACTTCAAAAAAAAATCGCTAAACCAGCACGTAACTACTCTACAGGCCGCGCTATGGTTGATCAATTTTTCCGATATCAGATTCCGACCGATAAGGTAATATGTATGCAAATATTGATAACTGACTATAGGTGACGGACTTGGTCAATATCGTATTGATGTAGGGTTTTATCTTTCAGCCATGCTAGACCTCCTGTGTTAACTCAATCAATAGTCTGTAAATTTTCTGGTTACGGTTCAAGATGGTGGCCATATTGGATATTACCCTTTTATCTTGTCAACGTTCGCTTGATCGTGTTCCTACTACGAACTGTAAAATTAGAATATTCAATAATATGGTACTTACGCGCTTGATGAAAGTTTGATAAAAGAATTGTCAGTGTCTAAATTTTAAGCAAAGATCTTTATCATCAAAGAGAAACCAAAATATTATCATAAAATCAAGTTGGCTTATTTCTTTGTAGAAAATATTTTATTTCTATAAAATTGTATGCAGGTACCTACGTTGTTTCTAGTTCACATGGCCTCGATAAAAGGCTTGAGACGATTACTGGAGGTATGCGAACTGGGCAAATTGTTATACAATACAAAGAAATTCGTGTTTCCTACCTTTCGTTACAGTAAAGGACCCCGACAAGTAGTGGTACCTCAAGTAGACTTGACGTAGAAATAGTCGCGTAACAAAGGGGCTCCACATTCTTGGGTCACATACTGATGGTCAATTGGTCAGGACCGGATTTACCTTTGATGAGGTTCTGAGCTATAAAAAATATGAGTCCTGGGTATTGGGTATTACGATAGGGTGAGGGAAATTCTTGTAAACGTAATTTATATAGTTTCCCTTTTCTTATATGGTTTTACAATGGCGAAACCTTTATATTTATTTAAGCTTAAATTATCATTTTGTCAATTTCAAATATTTGATATTTTTGGAGAAACGAGTGTTTTTGCAATATTTTTCTCTCAAATGAAATGTCACGAAAAAATATACAATTATCACTATAATATTTCAAAGGCAGCTGAAACAAGTTTTTTTCAGATTTAATTACCATTTAAAGTAAATAATATGCCAAAGTCGTCTCTAAAGCCAAATTTACATGTTCCAAATAATTGCATGACACAAAAAAGTTGGAGTATCTAAACTATGCAAGTTTAGTGTCGTGTATCCATGGCAATATCAACATCACAGCTTTTTTCTGCAATGCACAAAATTGTACACATGGCGATGTACAAAATAAAGAAAAGACCTCCAAGAAAGAAAAGACGATGTTGGATTCGAGGGTGGTTATCAAGAAAGCGTCTGGGTGCAATACAGTTAATCTCTGAATTAGCAGATCAAGATCCTGAAAGCTATAAAAACTAAAAAAGATTGAAGAAGAGCCTTAAAAACTATTTTCGAATGAGTAATCTTCAATGAGCATTCCAGCGTGTATTTTTCATTTTTTACGGTAAAACTCTTACGCAGTTACAAGGAACACACACGTCCGCTCAGCTGAAATGCTTTCGCGACACGAATTGCATCACGTTTTTACACTACGCAATTAGTTTCATATCACTAGCGGTGCCGTAATTTGTTATTCTAATTTTGTGGCATGCGACTAATGCATGCATGATGAAACTATATGTTTTCACGTGAAACTAGCGGCGCAACTAATGTCACGAAACAATTTGTGAGCAACTAGTTGCCTTATATAAATTCGGCTTTAAGTCGTGAAATTTCGGCATCCTATCTTGACCTGTATTTTATAATAATAATGAAAAATGTGAAATAATCATTTAATCGAACAACATTATAAAATGTAGATACCTACTTATGCCATTCCGATCATAAAACAATGCAAACAATTTTTTTGTGAAAAATAAACAGTTGACTTAGGCAGCATGTGATTTTTTTTAAAATGTTTTTTTATTATTTATTAACCAAGATAATATAAGCACAAAAATACTTTTTTTTACAGTTTGAAGTACCTACAATTTCTTTTAGTATTATTTTTTTGGTTTATACCACCTCACTAGGCTGAGCATGTTCCGAGGTGGCAGGAATTTAATGAAATTTTTATTACTTTATCTTCTAGGATAAAATTAAATAAAAAATTTAATTTGCATTTGAAAAGATAAATTGAATGAAGGGAAAATAAAAAGAAAAGAAAAAGAGAAGTGATGAGAAATATAACAAATAAGAAATATTAAATAATAAAATAATTATTTAAGAATAATATGAAATACAAAAAAATTAAAATAAATATTATTATTTGATAGGAAAAGAGAAAGGTATAGGCGTTTAGTTGGTTGTTATTTTGTATAAGTTATCTGCCCGCAGTATACAATGCCTTTGTTGAATATCCACGTATACATTTTGGTTTTTAGATTAACATGTTTTGTCATATGAATATCTTTAATATCTGTTTCAATTAAATTTAAAAATTTTGGAGCCAAATTATGGTAATGTCTTTGTCCATAGGTAGTATTTGTCTTTGGAGTCATGTGTTGGTGTCTGTGTCTTGTGTCGTAATTATGTTGTGCAGTATGATGGTTTAGTTTGTCTTTTTGGTAATGTATAGATATAATTTTGATGTACAGTTGTTGTATGTTCAATACAGCAAAGTCCTTAAATAACTGTATTGTCGAAAATCTATAAGGTTTTTTAGTAATAACTTTAATTAAAGCTTTTTGTGCTTTGTCGAGAGGGTCCATATTAGTTTTAGCAGCACCACCCCAACCAATCATACCGTGAGTGATAATTGATTGCGCTAGCGCGTAGTACATCGGTTTTAGAGTCTTCATTAGAGTATTCAATAAATTATATTTTCATTGTACTCAAATTGCAAGGTACTCGTGTACCCTAAAACTTAAGCCTCGATTACATTGAGCGAGTTTACTTGCTCAGTGTAATCATATTTACTAGCCGATTTTACACTGAACAAGTTTACTAGCAGATAGTAAATTCGCCGGCTAGTAGCTTGTAAACCCGCTCAATGTAATCGAGGCTTTAGACTGAATTTCAAACAGTAATCCATCAATACTGACGGTACATATGTACGTGCAAATAAATGTACCAAAATAATTCGTAACGGGTCACCCTCGCAATGCAGCCTATTGTGAGTGAGTGCATCACGCATGACGCAGTTGCGTTGGGACCATGCTGGGACGGTCGAACGGGTTTGAAGGACCTCTCCGCCACAGAATGACGTGCCTATTATGGTTTCGGCCTGATACGAGTACCTATAGATATAAAAAGGCCGCCTACGCTGGAACATTTTTTTTAGATTAACTCCACACAGGAGGCCTTGAGGAAAACAATTTCCCTCTGGGCTTGTGTCATCTTTAGGGGTGCTTTATGTGGGTTAGTTTTAGGGAAAGGAAGGACAGGAAGTTCTGCGAAGGAAAAAGGTATGAGGGGTGGGTAAGAATCTGGGGGTCAGTGTGGAATAACGGACGATGAATCCATTTCTCCCACTGCGGTGCAAGGCGATGGTTCGAGAGAGTCCGGCTGGAGAGGTCAAAAGGCCTCCCTCAACCAGTCTTTCCCAATTCGGCCCGCCATGCAGATTGTGGGCAAATGCATCCGGCGCCAAGACCTAGAAAAACCTCACCCCGTGAACCCTGCTAAGTCACCAAACGTAGCGAACCGCTTGGGGTGATCTACGTGTGACATATTTTTTCATAAAAAAATTTAAAACATTATCATCATAATACAAAATTATGATACAAAATTGGAACTATGGTTTCTGCAATTGAGGTGTGTTGTGAGGCTGAAGGTAGTGGGGAAGTTCCCGTATATTCAGATCTAGTCACCAAACAAGGCTAATTTTATTCAAATCCACTTATTTACAACACACTTATACTAAAGTATTTTAATAAATCAACTAATGAGGTGAAATCATAATCCTCTGCCGGGACCTCATTTCTTCATTCTTCAATTTATGAATAATATTTTAATTACAAAATATCTCAAGAATGCACGTTTATGTCCGATGAAGTTAAAAGTTTAAAGTTGAAGACTCAAATAAAGTTCTGCTTACAAAGTTCAGTTTATTTTAATAAATGTTCACGACAAAGTTCATAGTTTTCAAAACATGATGAACAGTTGTTGTTAATAATAACTCTAGTAGGTACCTGCCTGCTTCCGCAGCATCATGGCGTGGCCAATGTTGCTTCTAGCCCCGCGTAACTTTCCGCAACTAGCGCTATCTCTTGACGGAAGCCGGAGGTAATGTTTGGTAGCACACCTGAGGGCGAGAATAGATTACCCAGCGTCTGGTGGTTACAAACAATATAAAAACATGGCCGCCCCTCCCAGAAGTGACTGAATTTACATTTTAATGAAATGGAATATTAAATACCAACCGTTGAGGAATTGTACCCCTGCTCTTAGCCTAAAACACTAAGCAAATCCGAATTCAACTAACCTAGTATCTATTTTTCTTTTTCGGAAACGGTTTACAATTAGTTCCCGTGAGTACTTAGGCCTTAGGCCCATTGTACTATCTCCCATTTTACCTCAATCCTTTAACAATAACCCAGTCCCTTTGATGAAGTTCACCAGAGTTGTCATTGGATATGTGGCTAAGTCTTCTGGTTCCACAATGTGTCTCCCCAGGTATCTGAGCCTAGTTCCCACCAGGGTGGGACATTGGCACCACAAGTGAATTGGAGTCTTCATCCTTTTCACATTTTCTACATCTATTGGTGCTTTCCCCTCCCAATAGCTGACCTAGTATCTAGGTAAGTACCTAGTTTTTATATAAAATGCGAATTAAAATCATTTATAAGTCTTACTACGCTTCACGGTTTTTTTTTTCAATTATTTCTGGCTTCCACCCTTCAAGGGTGTTCTAGGCCATCATTTAAAATTACAGGTTAATACGGAATATTTTTTACTCAAACAGTAAGATTTAGCTTTATTATCACGGAAAGTGATTATTTATCTCACCGGAGAAAAAAAACATGCAAAAAATATGCATTTAATTATGTAATTAATAACAGATCACTTTGTATAAACCACTTTTTAATAAACAATATCGACATGTTTCAATAAAAATGTTATCTTCTTCAGGATATGTTAATATTGTATAAGAAGATAACATTGTTATTGAAACATGTCGATATTGTTTATTAAAAAGTGGTTTATACAAAGTGATATGTTATTAAATAAATAATAAATAATGCCACAAAGTTATTTTGCAAAGTTTGAAGAAGTTGTTTAAATTAATTCACTTACACGGTCACCATTATTTTTATATATATAATATTTTATTTTCACCGTTTTTTTTTTTCATAGACAATCAATCCGAAAAAAACCCGATGTTACTTCACGAGACGAGTGGATCAATGCTCAAATAGAGTACAGGACGAGAATAAGTGAAAAAGATCTGAATACTGGATCAATAAAATTGACTCTGAGCGGAAAAATCCACGACGTCTCTGGAACTCCGTTAAAACTGTCCTTGCTAAAAATACCGTGCAAACCTCCACAGACATTACTCCGCAGGCCTTTTCTAAGTTTTTCTATGAAAAAATTGAATTCATACGCGCCTCCACGTCTTCTGCCCCCCCACCAATATTTACAGCCAATCCCAAATGTTCCCTGTCATCATTTAAACCTACAACGCTAGAAGAAGTAGGAAAGTTAATTTTAAGTTCGCCTAATAAACAATGTGTTCTTGACCTTATCCCAACTTGGCTTCTCAAGAAATGTAGCAACGTGTTGGCTCCCTTCCTGGTTCACGTTTTTAATAAGTCCTTAAGTACAGGTGACTTTCCAGAGCCACTTAAGTCTGCAGTAGTCACCCCAATCATTAAAAAACTGCAGCTTGATGCTGACAATGGGTAACTACCGACCTGTGTCAAATCTGCCTTTCGTAGCGAAACTACTTGAAAAAATTGTTGCGTCTCAAATAACTTCCCACTTAAACGTGAACAAATTATTTACTGATCATCAATCCGCATACAGGAAGTTCCACTCAACAGAAACCGGATTACTTCGTGTCCTGTCAGATATAACCCTTGCCATCGAATCAGGTAAGTTAGCCCTTCTTTCACTTTTAGATATGAGCGCCGCATTTGACACCATTGACCACGACTTTCTTATTAAGACTAGAAGTAACATTTGGTTTACACTCTAACATAAAAAAATGGCTACAATCTTATCTATCCAATCGCTCTCAAGCAGTGAAAGTTGGAAACAAACAGTCCAACTTCACAAAACTCTCTTCAGGGGTACCTCAGGGATCCCTTTTTGGGTCCAGTTCTTTTCATTCTCTTCACAAATGATGTCGCAAAAATTATTAATTATTTGGTCTCTTATCTCACTGTTATGCTGACGATCAGCAAGTATACTTTTACTGCACACCAAATGAGATCAACGGCCTTAAAATTCGCACAACTGAGTGTCTAGAAGCAATCAGTCTTTGAACAAACTTAAGTTGAATCCCACAAAGACCGAGTTTCTCTGGGCAGCCACGAATAGACGCCAACATTTAATAGACAACTCACCAATTTCTATTTCCGGGAGTGACGTCATTGCAAAAACAACCGTCAAACTTCTAGGTGTTTATCTGGATTCAGACCTTTCGCTAAAAAGTCAAGTAAATAGGACCGTCAGTACTGGGTTCTTCTATCTAAGAAAACTTAAATCAGTTCGTAGGAACCTCTCAACGGAGGCAACTAAGCTTCTTGTGAACTCATGCATAGTTTCACGTCTTGATTATTGTAATGGCATTTATGCAAAACTTCCTAAATGCCAAACTGATAAACTACAATCAGTGTTCAACGCCGCAGCACGGCTAATTACTGGGGTACCCAAGTTTTCGCACATTTCGGAACACCTTCGAAATCTTCACTGGCTGATGTGTCCTGAAAGGATCCAATACAAGTTATGCTGGATGGTGTTTAAAACTCTCAATGAAATGGCTCCACCCTATATCTCTGAATTGTGCATTCCGGAAAATATTGGTCTAAGGCAGTCAACTCTTAGATCAGCGACATCATCTGCAATCGGAAGGTTGAAAGAACCTAAGCGAAATCCGAACACTAATTTTGGTGATCGTGCATTCGGAGTATCCGGCCCTGAGGCTTGGAATAAACTTCCTATGGAATTAAGATGCATAACCAGCCCAACAGAATTTAGATCCAAACTTAAAACTCACCTATTTAAACACTCATTTCCATAAATTCGCTATTTCATTCAAATATTGCTATCCAATCTGTTGTTGAGCGATGAATTATCTTATTGCGGTTGAGATCGATTAAATTCATTCATTCATTTAAGATACATATTCTTTCCTTTAAATACAGTTAACCCATTAAAATCATTTTCAAAACCGTGTTATAAAATTGTAATATTATGTACGAACTTCCTTCTTCTTCTGGCGCTAACAATATTAATATTAAAAAAGGGTATTAAACAATTTATAAAATGTGTAGAATAAAATATGTAGGTATGTATGTATACATGTATATATAAAATCATTAAAAGGCTTCGACTTGCAGCAATAACTTTCTTCTCTGTCTGTACCTAGGTATATCGGTAGAGTTTTGTTGATCACTTGGTAATATTAGACACCTCGCAAAACTAAAAAAACATTTATTGTTATACATGTCAACACCTATTTTAATTGTAAATCTCTAATTTAAAGTCACATTTGTAAATATATATGTATGCCACTAGTTTTCAATCAGTAGTAATAAGTCTTAGTCGTAAGTCACTAGCTATGTACATAATAATATATAAGTCTTAAATGTAAGTACGTAGTTATAATTTTGAATCTTAGTTGTAAGCCTATCGTATTAATTTTATTTTATTGTATGATTATATGTACAGCGCCCTTGAGGTGATTTTTCACGAAAACGGCGCTTTATAAATCAGCCAAATATTATTATTATTATAATCATAATTACACACACCCGCTAGACATCCCCTGCCTTGCCAAACAAACCATTCAAAACCTGGGATGTTTTTTAAAATTATGATGACATGCAGCTTTCGTAGTTTAACCTTAGGAATATTCCGTATTATCCGTGCATCAAACTTCGGCAACACGAACTTTCCGTATTATCCGTGAGATGGACCAAATGCATATTTACCTTAAAATCAACCGAGGATCTTGCATACGTTGAATAGAACCTTTCGACAAATTTTAAAGTCGATCGTTTACAACAAAAATATATAAAAGTAATCTTCTGCAAAAGACTTAAAAGGCAGTGGACCGTATTTTTCTTTTCAAATGCTTCTATTTGAATTTCGATTTTGTTTGTTTGAATTAAAGTATGAATGAAAAATGAAGTGAAATCTTGGGAGTGAAAGAAACATCCAATCGAGCTAAAACTCGGTACATAGACTCGTTGGCGATGACAATACATTCTATATTCTATCAATCACGCACACACGCGGGAATACATATCCATTTCTTTAAAATTCAATGACATTACATCAGATAGTTATTGGGTAAGAAGTGTAAGAAGGTTCAATCCTTAGTCAAACCAAAAACAACTTTTTTTCAATTGAAAAGGTTGTTAAAAACTCTGGTAAATCAGTCAAGTTGGCCAAAATTCATCTTGAATTTTTTTAAATCGTCGATTTGTCTAGGAAATTTTAAAAAGTTACAGACCGTGGTAGCAGTAGCGTAGCTAGGAGGGGCGCCCCGCCCCGAGTGCCAACCGATGGGGGGTGACACACGACCAAGGGTCACCCCCCATATAGCCTAATTAAAAAAAATATATATATATATATATTTCTTTATTTATTGCATATTATGAATAATTTACTAGATAGTAATTTGACTAGGTAGCAATGTATTTTTTTTTATGAAGTTGTAATTTGCGTTTTGAACTTCTCAAAGTCAACATTAATGGTGACACCACGTTATCCGCCCCGGGTGCCGCCCATGCTAGCTACGTCCCTGCTTGGTAGTAATCTATCCAAAATCATGTATTTTAAACTTGATTGAATATGCTTTAATACTTGCCCTTCTTCTTACTTCTTGCAAGAGGCGAATCTTCTGCCCCCTTGGACAATTAGTGAACAAAAAAAATAATAGGAAAAAAATACAAAATAATATTTGTTCGAGGCCCGGCTATGTACCTAAATGATACAAATTGAAGACACGGGACGGAAAAAATCCCGTTTTTACGTAAGCGGAAAGTGTTGCTTTGTTTTGATGGAGGACTAAGCTAGCAGTGGTTTGAACTCGCGACGCCTGGAAGGTAATCCGACGCATTTGTCTACCAGCCACTTAAGCTGATGTTTTAAAGATGGTATCCGTTTTAAATTATACTAAAATATTTCCCTTAAAAAAAAAGGATTTTCGTTGAAATATTTTTGGAATACTTACGGACTCTTTGAAAAATAAAAATCGAAAGTATTTATTGGTTTACGCTTTGACCTTTTTCGCGTTGTCAGCGTTTTCATGAATGTAGTAGGTAATTTATAATCCACTTCCTTCAACCAAAACCACCTGCGATCTGGGAGGTTTTGCTTCAACTCCACCGCATACCAACTACAATTAGAGACATCATGGAAAAAATTTGGCCTGCGGCGATTTTTCTCTGTATTTCGAATGTAATTATTCAAATTCCACTCCCTTCACCCGCACCACATACCTCCCCCAATTTGATATACCACGGAAAACATTTCGACTGCGGCGCTTTTCCGTGGCTTTGCCAGAGATATAACTAATTTTCCACTCCTATCGCTCTCGTCACTTACTCCAGTTGGGGATGCCGTAGTTACATAGGCACGAAGGTTATTGAGTAATTGGGACTTAGGACAAGGGGAAGAAGATGTATTAATAGGATAAGGGAATAGGACTATACCCGAATAGGACAAGGGGAAGAAGATGTATGTATATGAGGGACTTAGGAATTGGGACTAATATGCGGTATTCGCATTTCTTTGCGAAATGTTTTTTTTTATATATATACTTATATCGATAGCGGAAATTTGAATTGCTGTAAAAGACAATAAATCCAAAATTGAGTTAAATATGTCCTTTTCTCCGTTTTTTACTCTTTCGATTTGCGTCATCGAAATATTTATATACGGGGTGTTTAGAGACGTACTTGACTTATTTTAACCCAGTGGTTCTTAATCTTGTTTGAGGTACTGATCCCCACCAGTTTCATATGCGCATTCACCGAACCCTTCTTAATTGGAAAAATAAAATATGTTTTTTTTTTCAAATTCAAAATATAGGTATATATTTATACATAGGTGTACAAAATGAGCGAAACCATTAAGAACAAAAAGAACAAAACTATTAAAACATGATTTTTTTCACAAAAACAAAATATAATAATGAATATTTACCTATTGCAAATCAGTGTGACTTCTGCTGTTGCTCTTGACCTCCGACGAACCTGCAAGACTGACTCACTCGCTGAGGTTCGATCGAACCCAGGTTAAGAACCACTGCTTTGACCAGTGATTGCTGACATTATTTGGAGTAAAAAACGTAATTGGTCTCCGGTGACTTTTTCGATGACTACGAAATTTTTTTTTTTTCAAAATCGAACAAAAAAAATCTTCCACACGTTTCATATTGTTCACTCCGCCGAGTAATCGTGCAACCTCTTACCCCGCTCCCAACTTTTCAACACCTAGGTACTATTTTTTTTATATTTTCGTAGAAAAAAAACTTACCGGAGACCAAAATTTCATATTCGTACTCCAAGTAGTATGTCACGTACGTCCCTTAACACCCTGTATATATTAGGAAAATAAATGCGTCTTTTACGATACGCATTTTAAGATAGAAAAAAAAACTTTAAATTAAAAATAAATTAAATATTCTTTTAAACCATCATATTCTCAAAGATCTATTCAATGTTATTTTGTAATAAAAATTCATTACAGGTAGACAGGATTTTTTGAAACAATAACTTTCTTTTCGCTCTCCTGAAAAATTCACATATTTATCCTTTACAGCATTTCTAATTTCCGTGATCGATATGTAGATAATCAACACACATTTAAACAATTATACATTTAATTTTTATTTGACCTTTCGAAATGCAAATATCATTTATCTCCAAATCACGGTTAGGTGGCATAGCTCTGTCTAACACGAACCCGTTCAATAAAACTGTATCGAACGTGTCAAAGAAAGCGTAAGACAACCCTGAGAATTCAAGAATGGAATTTACGCTTCCACATAATACCGTGAGGCCGCACGTTACCCCATCCATAACCTACGAAACAAAGGGAGTGCTCCCATTGGCTAACGAAACACTGTGCGTTTGGCATGATGTCTACAACGCTTTTACGTTCTACAATTAACTTGTCAATTGAAAACATAAACGCAATTGATAATAAATACATGCTGCAGCGTCATTGGACTCGAAAACACATCTGAATAACCACGTAATGCTTCCACCAGGGACCCCAGACAACAATGATCAAAATCAAGAAAATGATTGAGTATTTACGTTATCCCCACCCTGCTACCAGCCGCGGCGCTATTGGTCAATGCTGAACAAAGGAAATGTTTGTATCGTAAATATTTACTACAGCCAATTTACATTCCGAAAAACTCGGAGCTAAATTTCGGGAAATCGGGAATAATTTGAATCAAGAAATATATATCATCACCTAAAAATAGGTATATACT
This sequence comes from Limnephilus lunatus, assembly GCA_917563855.2. Lineage (NCBI taxonomy): Eukaryota > Metazoa > Arthropoda > Insecta > Trichoptera > Limnephilidae > Limnephilus > Limnephilus lunatus. Next base: position 59,170,557 of record OU830599.1, read on the forward strand.
ACAATAACACCTCAAAAACTGTCGTCTACCAGTGATTATTGCACTTTAAGAAAAATATTTACTACTAAATATTGTACCTTGTATCACATTTGTAAACTTGTACCTTTTCTTGTTGAAACAATAAAAAATATTTGAGACTTCGGTTTTTTGGAACGGGACTGTCTTGGCAAAGGTTATCACACAGATTTTTAACACATCTGATCTAAAATCATAGCGATTGGGAAAAATACGTAAACACAAGCACCCTTCAGAAACAGGGAGGTTTTGTGTTCCAAAAGTCCAACCCGGATTTGCCCTATAAAACAAACGGCAAACCGGTAGGAAATCAGTTCTAACTACCAGCCAAGAAGTAACAGTCATCAAGAAACCGAAGTCTCCAAGTTCAAACCTCTTTTCAAGTGTTTTAATAAGTCTTAAATTCAGTTTACCTCTCCCAGTACCCCATCAGTCGCCTGAACCCCAGTTTCCAAAAGTCTCCAAAGTAAAAAATATAATTTAAATCAGTATTAAATTCAGTTTTTGCCAATTTAAACTAAGATCATTTACTAAGTAGTAAATTCACTTAAATTCCATTGGTGTACGGAATTCCATTGGCGTACCGAATTCCATTGGCGTACCAAATTCCATTGGCGTACCGAATTCCATTGGCGTAACGAATCCCATTGGCGTACCAAATTCCATTGGCGTACCATTGTGTCCAGCTTCCTATTTATACAGTTTATGTACAAACGTCGAGTACAAAAATTATAGGATTAAAATTCGATTTGTTGCTTTTCAGTAGACGGCTTTCAAAGTGGGCCCCCAAACTCAGTATGCCCCCTTGGGCCCATGCCCATTCATGATTTAAGGCGGCCCTGTTCTTAAATCCGAGCAACGCTGGACACACGTCAGCAAGGGCGGATTTAGGGGGGGGGGCACGGGGGCACGTGCCCCCCCCCCCCCCAAGATGGTATTTTTGTGTACTGTGGAGATTCCATCACAGTACATACCTACTTAGAAGCAAATCAAATTATCAGAGTTGTTAAAATATATTAATAAAATAACAGAAAGAACATGAGTCAAACTCTTGTCTATTTCTGGCTGGAATTACGAATTTTGTTCGTTGCATCCCATTCATGCACTTGCAAATGAAATATGATAATCAGCGTTTGTGAGAGCGGTACGGTCGGGGGAAAGCGCGGTCGGAAAAGCCCCCCCCCCCCCCCCCCCATTTAAGTTGAGAAACACAAATTTCGACTTGATACAAAATTGGTCCGTTCTGGGGGGGGGGAATTATGCTCTCGACGGGCACCCCCCCCTCCGCCCCTTGTGCCCCCCCCCCCCCCAGAAAAAAATCCTGGATCCGCCCTTGCACGTCAGCTTTTATGTAAATATGTATTTCTAAGTTGGTCCGACTACTTCTTTGTTCCTTCCCTGTAAGCTCTGTAAAAATTTTAAGCAGCCACCCCTAGCTTGAAAGCTGGCAACGGCAAATCCCCTGTATATGTATGTACCTGTGCGCATAAAGATGTAGGTACCTAGTAGTTTTTTCTTGAAAATGTGAATGTTTTAGTAGTACCTGACTGGTAGAATTTGTTCACATTAAAATAAAATAAAATAGTACCTACTCGTATGTAAGACTAATAATATGTAAGACAAAAAAAATAATAACCTCTGCAGAGTAAGATCCCTGGTAGGTATACCACCTTCAAAGCATCAAAGCTTAGCATTAACCAAGTGTCCGCCATTTTGAAGGGAAAATTTACGTCGACGTGGCGCGATATGTCGTGGATAGATATCTAAAACAAAGGAGTTAGGATTTGCGGATATACCTGAAGCTTAGGTTACGTATTACTTATTATCTAGCTGAGCCGAGGTATTGCAGTTCTGATACAAATACATTAGCCAGGCAGGATCCGTAATCTAATATCACATGTTATGTGAGTGTGGGCGTATTGAGGGGTCGGTAGAGGTAGGTAAGCTTTTCGTTAATTAGTAATTCGGAAAACAAAGTTTGAACAACAATTCCGTGCGTAGGTACTAAGGCCCACTTGTTTCACATAAATCCACGTTTTTTTTACAATTGGTTTCTGTTAAATGCGGATTCTAAGTCCATTTCAGCTTTTGAACAAATTGTAATCAGCAGAAGCGGACAATTATCCGGCCGAGAATTTAAATTTCGTTGAACGATGATCTTGAGATCGTACCCTTGTACTGTACAGGATGGTTCCGACGAGAAAGATTAATTATTCTCCATTCCAGCATTTTAAAATAATAACTGAATATTGATTTTATTTCATTCAAAATTTGCTTTGATAAATACCTACATTCATAGTAGCTTTCCCAAATAATTTATTGATTTATTTTACTGCTTGATTATATGATGTGAAAATACGTTGTATAAAACGAAATTCTGTTTGAAAATTTAACAAAACTGCCAACGACCTGCAGTAAAACCTTATTGTACCTATCTACTAAAAATAAACATATTTTCTCAAAATTTAAAACTTAGCTGTACTAGATAAAAGAACAGTCTTTCGAAATGATTTTTATTTTTTGTGGAAAAGAGTCAATACGTCTAAAATTTGATTTAAAAATGACAAATTTCCGGTTTTGTCCCTCTTAAGCTTGTCAGCTTATTACAATTTGATAGAAAGCTGAAATGCGCCTAGAATCGGCGTTTCTCGAGAACCTTTCAAATACCAAAAAAAGGGAAATGGAGCCGAATGTTGATGACAATGCTACATTTGAATTTCTGCGAAACAACTGGGCCTAAGTTTTATTTGAATAGTATATTGTTACTTCACATAACACTGCGTACGCGTAGCCGAGCAACGAACAACCTTAAAAATATAATTCAAATTCGATTTTACAGACTGGTATCACTGAGCACCACTCCCCGGTCTAGTGCATGACGACGTGGGTGGCTTGGTATATTTATGATGACGATGCAAAACCATTCCGGTTTCAACGTTCGTTCCGTCCATCTGCTTTTCCTCTAGGCGAGATAATTATTCAATCTGTGCCAACGTATTGTATTACAAAGTTTCTTGTAAATATATTTGACTCGCTTTAATCAAGAGTTATTATTGAAAACCTCCACAACCCACGCATCAAGTTTACAGACGTGGCAAGGACTGTAAACTGTCAAACCCTCTGAATAAAATATCTGAACATAATCCCCTTGCCAAACTGGTGACCCCGACGTGATCTGAACACGCAACCTTCTGATGTGGAGTCAGATTATCGTTATGGCATAAAATTATTGACGCGTAACTTTTTTAGCTGAATGGAGAATTTTCCATTTTTAATTTAATAATGTACCTACTTAATAATATTTTCAGATTTACCGCAATGCACAAATAGTTTGAAACTCGGCTAACCTTTACGTAGTCGAGAAAATTCAAGTAACACTACAAAGAAACGCGTTAGAAATTTTTCGTAGAAATTTTCTTACAAGGAGATAAATTGAATTCCAATAATTTCACGTGGATATTTTTGTAAATCAAATTAAGTATGTTTTATCATATTATTATTCACTTTTCAGTGGCGGATTTCTCTAATGAGCGGTTGTGGAGTGAAATCCCAAAGAAAAACTACACAGAACAAGACTCACTTTGATCATAATATTACTACAGTTTGAAGAACGCTCCACTGCTCCATAATATTTTTTGCCCGTACAAATATACAACGCGCCAAGATTCCATGGTAAAAAATAAGCTCAAAGGGGAACACGGCGCGCGGCTACATAATATTATGTGCGGATTCCGGAACGCACGTATGAAGCGAAAAAAACTATGAAACAACCGATTTCATACCAATGACGTTATATAAATAGACTCGCCATAGACTCGCCATAGTCTCACATACTCACAAAATAATGTGCATTATAATGTGGCAATTAAGCAACACTCTTTTGTTTTCAGCGGTTTTCAGTAATTTCTTAATTCAAAAGTTATTCTTGGATTAAAAAGATATGCTACTTCCACACCGAAGCCAAACTTCCAACGCACAAACTACCCTTCTACACAATCGTCCGAAAGTTTGAAGTTGGAAGTTGGCCTTAGTGTGGCCGTACCATAAGACAATCAAAGAATGTGTGTTTTTTCTCTAATGACGCATAAAATTGTCGGATGTTAAACATGAAAATTAATTGTATTGCTTATAATAATCGATGAATAATAATTAATTTGTGTGTACATCAGTGGCGTAGCGTGGGGGGGGGGCGGGGGGGCGGCCCGCCCCGGGCGGCACTTTTGGGTGGGCGGCAAAATTTCACAATCAATAATCATCTTGTAAAAATTTGGATTGGGGAAGTCGCGGGTTCGATTTTCGCGTCAGGAATTTTTCTAGTTTATAGTTTCTTAACATCTTTCTAAAGTTTTATGTACTGTTAAAATCAAAATATTAATGACACACGTTTTGTTTTTATTTCTAACACATACATTATTTTAAAATAAAAATGTAAATAGCAACAGTATCATTTTAGTTCTAATTGATAGTCGATTTGTGTTTTATATTCGCGAAGCTTTGTGCGCCCTGCTGAAAGCGCACAAAAAATTACACTTATACGGTTTTCTTCCACGCATACATCACGGTGTATATATTTTTAATTTATTATCACAGAAAAGTTAAATAGCTGACAGGTTTGTGCATACTTATTCGAAGTGCAGTTATAACATTCTAGATGCAAACTATCTATGTGCTGCCAGAGTCAAAGAAAAACCATTTTTATGTTCTGAGTGTAGTTTTAATTCACCGCATACAGATTTAATTAAAAGTAGTTTAGTGTTCAGAATGTAAAATTCCAGTTGTGGATTCATCTGACGACACATTTTGAAGGAAAACATATTATTTGAAGTGCTTTATAAAATTCTTGCAGACAATTTATGTGCCGCCAGAATAGAAGAAAAAACATTTTCATGTTTCAAGTGTAGTTTAAATTCACCGCTTACAGATTTAATTAAAACCACTTTTGTGTTCAGAATGTAAAATTCCAGTTGTGAATTCATCCGACGACACATTTCGAAGGAAAAACTTATTTGAAGTTCTTAATAAAATTCTTGCAGACAAGTTATGTGCCGCCAGAGTCAAATAAAAACCTTTTTCATGTTCTGAGTGTAGTTTTAATTCACCGCATACAGATAAAATTTAAGCCAGTTTATTGTTCAGAATGTAAAATTCCAATTGTGTATTCATCTGCTGACATATTTCAAAGGAAAACATAACTTTTTTCAAAGTGCAAATATAAAATTCTAGTTGCAGACAATTTATGTGCTGCCAGAACCAAAGAAAAACCGTTTCCATGTTCTGAGTGTAGTTTTAATTCACCGCAAACAGATTTAATTAATAAAAATCGGCAAATAAATATTTAAAAAAATAATAATAATAAGGATCACTACCCCCCCCCCCCTTCCTCCCTCCCTGAAGAAGTACCTATATAGGGGGGGGGGGGCGGCAAAATTTTCCTCCGCCCCGGGCGGCTGATACCCACGCTACGCCACTGGTGTACATATAAATTAAATGTTATTTCTTCACTTTTACAACTGTTTGCCGTGTAATGGAAACATTTTCTCGTCACACAGGGCATTTTGCCACTTTTTAAATGCAATTTTCCTACTGGTGCAATTGTCTTGCTTTTGGCTTCCCACTTTGAGGTTTCTACCCCGCGTCTAAAGTATATAACGTCATTGTTTCATACAACATAAATACCCAGGCTGAACGGTGGTGCCGGAACTGTGCCGGAACGGTGCTGGATTTGCGTCAGATCCATAATAATTTGCTACCCAATATTTTTTTATTAAATAGGTTATAATTTTCAAATTAGAGCTGGAATAATAACGTCTGAAAAACCTGCTCATGCCAAAGCAGAATCAAGTCAACTCAACACCCCCTTTGAAAAGTCATTAAAAGTTGTGAAAAAAGAAATTATTTTGTATTTATTTATTGCTTCTTCACAATTAAAATACACTGTTTAACGTGCAATTTTTAACCCCACTAGGGTTTCACTTGTATCGGGGTTTGTTTAAATGTTTAAATATATTAGGTTATGGGCTATTAATTTTTTTTTCATAGCTTCGAATGACATTTCAAAAAGGTGTTGAGTTGATAGGATTTATTTCAGTGCAGAAATTCTGGGTCTAACTACCATATGTATTCCTCTTTTCCCAGAATACTAATGAAGGGAAATAATTATACTAAGTCAGTGGACATCTTCAATTTATCTTACAAATATAAAATGTTGTTACTGAGGCAGTTCAGTTATGTACAATAAATACCTACTATATATTTCTTACTATTCATATGTAAAAACCCCGAAAAAGGGCGTTAATTAATAAATAAACAAATAGTGTGTCACTTACGTAGCGTACGTGGACCCCAAAGATATTGAAATATAAGAGATGTGCTATGCGCAGTTTTTATTAGGCGGGACTGCGCTTCCGGGTGTCGCCGATATTGTTTACCAATTAACGAATAAACTAAATGAACGAATAAAAACAAACGTTAAAATTCTTACAATACGGGATGATTTTAATTATACATTAACAAGTGGAAGTGACAGGAAATTAATAAATATTCTGATATAATTTATTATGCGTAAAAAATAAACTAAATAAAAAAATACATGTAACTAAACTTATGTAGGTACAGTTACAAATTAATGCTGTTAATATTCAGGAAATTAGCCAAGACTTTATAAACACGTTTGTCCACAGAGGATAACAGGCATGCAATGTTGTAGGGAGACAATATGCCCGAACTGATTAGGTGAGGGATTAAATTTTCGTATGAATTATTTATTGAACTGAACTCAACTGAAAAAAATATTATTGAGGTCCTCTTCACCAAGACGACATTCACACATCGCAGAACTCTTAACATGAATATTTGTCAGGTGAACATTGTGGCAGCAATGCCTTATCCGCATGCGGCAAATGGAGGATGTTGAGAATTTGTTCAGAGAGTCTAGAAAACTACAGTTTTGAAGGAATCGTTGGCTGTATTATGAAAAAGTTATATCCTTTTGTTTTGCTAGATTCATCTCAATGATTCTGCCATGTGGAAATCATGTTTTCTTTCAATTTTTTGAAAATGTCTTCGGGGTTTAAAAATTTATATAGGTACCTATATGTAATATCCCTCGAAATAATGGCATCTTTTGCCAATGAATCGGCCTTTTCATTTCCAAGGATACTGCAGTGACTAGGTACCCAAGCCAAGACGATTTCTTTGCCAGAGTCAGTTAATTTATGAATTGAAGTACGGATTCCAACACAGAAATCGTCTTCTGGGTAATGGAAGGGGGAAGAGTTTAATTTTTGAAGTGCACTCAGGGAATCGAAGAGAATTAAGAAGTTTCCAATGTGATCACCGTCAATGTATTTGAGGGATTCAAAAATGGTTATACATTCCGCAGTGAAAACGGAAGCCTCTTTTCGAAGTTTAATTTTTCTATTGACTTGATCTGATGGTCAACGGAATGCCGCTCCCACATGGTTTGATAAGGGAGACTTGGAACCATCTGTGTAAATAATTTTTCAGTCGGAATATTTCGAATTTAAAATTTGGAGAAGCTTTCTTGGAGCTTCGTGATTAATTATGCCGATAGAAAGAAGAATATTTGGTTTACGCAAATGAAAACGAACTGAGTTAGCATGTAAAGATGCCGGTACAGAACTCTATGACAAATTTATAAAGTATGTAGACAAAAAAATGGAGGATCTAAAACAACAACTATTCAAAAAAATTGAAGAGGAGACACTAAACGTAAGGAAAAATTTTGAAATTGATCTATTAGGAATGAAAAAAAGTGTTGACCTTAGCCGTCAATATCTCACAAACATGACAGAAAAAATTGATGAAGCAAGCAAATCTCTGGAATTCGATGATAAACAACATTTCAAAGAAAAATTAAAGAAACATGAACCAATTGTTATAATTAAACCTAAAAATCAAGAACAAAAAAACACAAAAACACAAGAAGACATAAAGAACAACATAGATCCAGTTGATGTGGGCGTGGCCGGAATCAAGAATTTCAAAAAAGGATCAGTTATTGTGGAATTAAAGAACACAGAGGCAACAAAAAAGATCCAAAAGGAAGTCATCACTAAGCTTGGGGATAGGTATGATGTTGATATTCCTAAACCCAAGAATCCAACAGTTAAAGTGATAGGAATTACAGATAAATATACCGCCGAAGAAATTGAAAATAAAATAAGGATGCAAAATGAATACATAGACAAGGAAAATTCAAAAATATCTGTAAAATTTTTAAAAGAAAATAAAAAAAGCAGTGGATATAATAACTTTACTGTATTCATAGAAGTAGATGGAAAAACACACTCTAAAATGTTAGAGGAAACGAAGATAAATATTGGATGGAATAGATGTGCTGTCTACGATCATCTCTCAGTTTTGAGATGTTTCAATTGCAACGGATATAGACATAAAGCAGGTGATTGTAAAAATAAAAAAGCATGCGGAAGATGTTCTAATGCACACGATACGTCAGATTGTAAGGAAGATATTGACAAAATCAAGTGTGTGAATTGCAAACTCACAAATGATAAACTTTCATTACACCTAAATGATAATCACCATGCATGGAGCAAGGAGTGTCCTATTTACAAAAGAAATATAGAATCGGAGAAGAGAAAAATTGATTTTTTAGGATAAAAAGAAAAGCAACAATATACTACTTAAACATTTCAAGTCTTTTGGCTCATTTAAATGAAATTGAAGTATTATTACAAGAACTCAAACCAGAAATTTTAATGTTAAGTGAAACGTGTATAACTAGTGATATTTACGATTCTGAACTATCATTTATAGGATATTCAACTGTAAGATGCGATTCATTTAGTCGGCATACGGGAGGAGTCGTTATGATTATTAAAAATAATATATCTTTTAAAATAATATCAAATGAAGTGTTTGATGAAAAAAATACATGGATACTGGCAGTACAAATAAGAAAAAACTTGATTAAAGGAACATACGCTGTATTATATCACTCACCAAACCAAAGCCATTCAAAATTTTTGGATTTCTTCGAAAGTTGGTGTACTAAAAACATGAAAAATCAAGATATGTTCTATGTAACCGGTGACTTTAACATTGACATGAAAGTCAAAAATACCTGCAGTAATAGACTTCAATGTTTAGTAAATAATCTAGGACTGAAACAACTTGTGACCAAACCAACTAGAATATCAAATACATCAGCAACCATTATTGATTTAGTTATTACAAATAATTTTTACTTGAATGTTAATGTTGTGGATACTCCAAAAATATCAGACCACGAAAATATATTAACAATATTTGAAACGAGTATAATTAAAAATGAATCAAGGGAAATTACATATAGAGATAAAAGTAAATATGATCAAACAAAATTTTGTGAAACTTTACAAAATAGTATTTCTCAAGTTACCGAATCAAATAACCTAAACGACAAAGCAGAAAACTTCGTCAATATTTTGACTACAGCAGTCAATAAAATTATGCCAATGAAAAGGGTTAAGTTTAAAAATACGAATAAATGGTATTCGAAACCATTACACAACCTTCAGCAACAAAGAGATAATGCATATAAAGCGGCAAAATTGGAACCATCAGAAGAAAAATGGAATGCATATAAAAAAGTTCGTAATATATACTCCAAACAAATTAAACAACATAAATGCGATTATTATAAGCAAAAATTAGAAACACAACAGAATGAACCAAGAAAACTTTGGATAACACTAAAAGAAATCATAAAGGGTAAACAAAAAGAAATTGTAAAGTCAATTGATTTCCCAGATGGAACTGAAGAAGAAGTAGAGAAGATAGCGACTAAATTTAACAAGCATTTTATTTCGAGCATAGATCTTATAATCGAAAGTATTCCACAACATCCTGAGAACCAACTAGACGAGCCTATACGCACTGATAAAGAATTTAAGTTTAAAAATGTGGATTTACCGTACTTAAAGAGGGTGTTGAGTAATATGAAATCGAAGGAATCTGCAGATGGTATTACAATAAATATAATCAAAGACTCTATAAATATTATTGGCGAATCGATGGTCCAAATTATCAATGAATCTTTGAATAGTGGAGTATTCCCCAAAACTTGGAAGACGTCTGTAATAACTCCTATCCCGAAAATTGATAACCCAAAAAAATTTGACGACTATAGGCCGATCAATTGTTTACCCAAATATGAACAAATACTGGAATACATTGTAAAGGAGCAATTAACAGAATATATTGAGGCCAAGCAGATATTAGTTCCACAACAATCTGGTTTTAGAAATAAATGTTCTTGTGAAACCGCTATTAACTATCATGTAATAGATGAGTGGAAAAATTTTAGAGATAAAAAAAATAAAATTATTGCAGTATTTCTAGACTTAAAGCGGGCATTTGAAACAATCGACAGAGATAGATTAATAAAAAAATTAAGTAATATTGGAATTAATGGTAAAGAAAATAAGTGGTTTGTTGATTACCTATCAGAAAGAACACAAATTACAAAATATGGTGGTAAAACATCTGAACCACATAGTACTAATAAAGGCGTTCCGCAGGGATCTGTCTTAGGTCCATTGTTGTTTATTATATACATTTTCAGTTCAGTTTCAGTGCCGGCAACCCGGGCGTTTATTTAGTATCATGGTTATTTACATTGTTTTCTTTTCTTTTACCCGCCTCACTAGACAAAGTCTGTTCCGAGGCGGGTAAATCACATTTATGTTTGTTCCAAAAGAAATGTGTTTAAACAAATATATATATGTATGTGGAAAGATAAAAAAGATAAATTATATGTTGGTATATTAAATATTTACATACATACTTTGTTTTTTTTTTTTTTTTCTTTTTTTTTTTTTTATTAGTTACATTTCCATGAGAAGATTGCATATGTTATATAGATAAAAGTAAATTAAAATTTTGTGACAGTTGAATATAGCGGTTACATAATAATTAAATATTGCAAAATTGCAGTTTCTCGTGTTTGTTTTATTTGAATATTATATAATTTCGTGAGAACTTGTATGAAATGTTATTTATTTAGAATATTTTGAATGTCTGTTCTTTCCTTTTCATTCAACCATACATGAATGATATTATCAAAGTGTTAAAGCATTGTGCAATTAAACTATTTGCTGATGATACATTGTTATATATTGCCAGTAAAAATTTACAGGACGCCATTGAAAAAATACAAACTGATTTAAATTATGTAGCACTTTGGCTTCACCAAAACAAATTAAAATTGAATGTTACGAAAACAAAGTTTTTAATTGTGGATAGCCTAGGCGGAAAGGAGCAGGCAATACTAACAATCGATAACGAAAACATAGAAAGGGTTAGCAGTATTAAATATCTGGGTGTAATATTGGATGATAAATTAAAATTCGACGAACACTTAGAATACATAACAAAAAAAATTGCTAAAAAAGTTGGATTCTTAAAAAGGATCAGAAATAACTTGGATCTCAAGACAACGCGCCTTGTTTACAATTCTATTGTAACTCCGCATTTAAATTATTGTTCTAGTGTTTTATTCCTATGTAACGAAGCCCAAAATAATAAACTACAGGTTATACAAAATAGGGGGATGAGGATGATTTTAAAATACAATATGTTTACAAGAGTCAAAATTATGTTACAAAATCTAAATATGATGACGACAAAACAACATATAACATATAATGTATTAACAATGATTTACAAACTGAAAAATAATATGCTACCAAATTATCTGAAGAGTAACATTATGTTTCACGAAAATGTTCACAACTATCCTACGAGAAGACGCGGAGACTTTAGGCTTCCCAAAACTAAACTTTCGTGCACACAAAATAGCGCGTTTTATAAAGGACAAAAACTTTTTAACAGCCTGCCGAATGCCGTTAAGGAAGCCTCAAGTCTTAGCACTTTTCGTAGGATGTGTGCATTATATGTGAAGAATGTTTTTTGATTCATAATAATCGTACCAATATTATTGTCATATCTGTTTCCTCAAAATGTATTTTTATTTATGTAATCTTTTCTTTTTTTCCTCTTAAAATGTATTTTAAAAATGTAACTGTATCAATTGTATTTGTTTATATTTTCTTACTAGATGTACGAAAAAAATTTTGCATACATCTAAATAAATATTCAAAAACAAAAAAACAAAGGAAGTCTATCAGATGGATTTAAGAGGGGTTTATACGCACTGTACGTATGGAGGCTTTTAACATGAAGAAGGATTGATTTGTTCCTCCAATATGGAAGTGATTTCACTTGAGCAGTGAGTGCAGTAATTTTGTCTACCAGTAGGTGATTTAAATAAAAACTTCTCTGCCAAGAACTGTCTTCTGAAATGAAGAGGAGCCTCCACAGCCTCCACTTGTAAAGCGTTAATTGGGGAAGAACGAACGCATTGCTACGATAATCAATCTTAAACATTGAAATTCGAAACGGTCCAACCTCGCAAGGTTCTTTTTAGAAGTGGGTTCGATGAGGAATAACGCGTAATCCAAATGACTTATAACATATGCCTTATAAAAAAGTTTTTGGGTGAATGCAGTGTTGCCAACCCGTTTTTTGAAAAAGACGTAGATCGGACTAGAAAATTACGTAGAATCGTATAATTTGGATTATGAAAAGTTAGTAGATCTACGTACTTTTTTTCTGAGTGAAATATAGAAGTTAGGGTAGGTGAACGTAATTAGTTATTTCTTGTAATAATTAAGTTGAAATGTATCTATTATTTATGCATTTTTTGCAAATTTTAATTAATTTTTTTAATGATTTATCATAGGTTCTCAACCTTGCCTCTCACTCTACACTCTAGGTCAACGATACTGAACCTTTTTTTTCTCTTCGGGCCACAAACACGGGCCGCAACCCCCCCCCCCCCCCCCCCCCCCCGGGGCGGATCAATTTTTTTAAAAGTTGAAATACGTACTTGTGTGTCAAATATTTGTTTTTTGGGAATAAATCTAGCGTTTGTAATAGCAACACTCTTACACATCTGCCCTGATGATGGACACTGCAACGCTGTCAAAAACTGAAACGTTGGCTAAAGAAGGAGATAGCGCAACACAGCATAACACCCCAAAAACAAATAACGAAAATATTTTTTAACCGTGAAAATCTAAAAACGTATCTCACTCTTATACCAGATTATGTGTCTATAATGACAATCCTTTTCGGGTATCCCTATCTGTGCGTCAAAGTCGAAACGAATCTCAAGATATACGAAATTTAGAATGATAGTTTTTTTTTTATATCAAGTTCTTGATAATAAAGTGTTTAGGGCCGCACACAAAAGCTTGCCGGGCCGCAGGTTGAGTATGGTTGCTCTAGGTTCTCAATTTTGCCCACCGCCCACTTTGAGATTTTTTTTTTTAGAAACCCCCTTTTTTTATGGAGGGGGGGGCTAATGGATTCAATTTTCTTCCACTTCCTCAATTACCGAAACATGTGAATTTTTCCACACGTGATAAAAATTATTACAATACATAAAATAACAAAAATTAACCAATATTAAAGTTTATTTTGCTTTATTAGTACGTGATGAGCGTGTTTTTTTTTGTATTTTTAGTCTATATTTTTTACCTGCCCTCGCCATCACTGTGCCACCTCAACGCCCTCTCTCTGGGTCTTCTACTGCCCCTGAAAGTCTCAAACGTCCACAAGGGGGCGTTATTTATTGCCCACGTTGAGAACCTAAGGTTTAAATGAAACTAAATATAGTTTTGGTAATTATGCAAATGTGGGGTAATAGGCAATATTTAGGAAAAAAACATGAATATTGAGTAAACAGTTAAGGTCAAATACTAGCAATAAATAACTTAGCGATGCCTTTGTCTGAAATTGTGTATTTTACCGGGAATTAGAAGATTACAACTCCAATAAAAAAAAAATATGGTAATAGTTCGAAATTTTCCTAGATTTGTGCTGATTTCCCTTTTGCCTAAAAAATATTTTTCTCCCCTAGATCTAGGGTAATTTCCCTAGACATCCCAACTCCGGCGTGGACGAAACTACTAATCAAATTATTACTACTGTGTAAAAGAAAAGAAAGAAAATAAAAAAGGGAAAATGTAACCAATACCGACTGTAATATGATATTATATTATGTATTCATATATTTTTTGGATGAAATAAATAAATAAAAAAAAATTAAAACAAAACTTTTTCTTTTTCGAAAACCAAACTGAGAGCTGGGAAGAATTTAAAAAAATAAATTGATTTTTAAGTTAAAAGTTCGTTATTGATTAGAAAAATATATTTTAAAAAAATGGACAGGAGTTCCTGCAATGAATAAAAAAATGTTATGTTAATATTTTAGCATCGGTACTTACGTACTTCGTGATGAATGAGGAATGAGCTCACGTCTATAACCAAGCGGATCTATGACTTATACCCTGCAATTTCTATGGAAACCGCCTTTCCGGTTGTGTCTCGTGGTGTGGCAGTTTTGTAAACTACTGTCAATGAGTTGTATTTTCACAAATTTGCGATAAATTTGTGAAGATGACGGAACCGAACGAAGAATTTGTTACCTTCGTGGCCCCCGTGATCCAGGACAATCCTTTCGGATGGGGGCCCTGTGAAATGTTGGACCAGTTCAGAGATATGCCCTACCAACCCTTCAGCAAAGGAGACCGGCTAGGGAAAATCAGCGACTGGACCGCTGTTCAAGATAAGAAATATGCCAGTGCGTTCTCCGAATACTTATTTACCTGTGTTTTTTTTTTTATTTAATTGAGAGTGCCTTGTTTTGTTACGTGTCGAACCTCAAAGTTTCGTGCGATGTGTAAATGTCAAATATGGCCATATTGCTACTCGTAAACTTAACCTCATTCATTATACGTGGATGCTATGAGTTGCAAATAATAAATTCATATTTCCCGTGTTCATTGTGTCTCGTCTTCCACTAGGTTGCCGCCCTTTCATTTCATTTACGGCCTGTAACGTTTCGTGAAGCATGTAAACATTGGGGGTTAAATGTGATATTTGCTCGCTACTTTCTTTTTTTCGTGGGTAAATGTATCTATTATGCATTGTATTTATTAATTTCGCCCTCGAAATCATTCCAATTTGTATTTCGTGGGAAAAAAAACTGGTTGTAATTCAATTCATTCAGAACCGCTGTCGATCTTCAATTTAACGATCCAAATTGACATTGTGTAACACATTTAAAATTTTATGAAAAGTCTGTATAAAAATGTGACCTGTGACTGATTAAATAAAAATTATGATGAATCACTTACACATTCTGAAACCTCATCCGAAATCATTGTTATTTTGTGTAGGTACTCTTTCATAAATATTATTATTTATGTCTTACTCCGCTTCACGGTTTTAATACGGAATATTTTTTATTCTAACAGTTAGATTTACCTTTATTATCACGAAAAGTGAGTATTTATGTCGCGGGAGACAAAAAAAATGCATTTAACATTTTAATTTAGTTATTAATTCACTTGCGTGGTAATGCCATTTTATTTTACTCTTGTCTTGTCCTAGGCTGCATAAACGGCTTCTGGTCATTGCAGGTAGGGAATGCAAATCTCGCGAGATTAGAGCTCAAGCGAGATCCCGCGATTTTATGATTAACAATACTGTGAGATCTCGCCAATTTCGAGATCTCGCGAGATTGGCAGTTTTGTGTGGTTTTTTTTGCAAATAATCGCAATATTTGAATAAATTAGGAAAAAAATAATAAAAATTGTAAGTATTATAAGATAAACATTTATTTTCACGAATTCTTTAATAGACTTTTATGCATCAAACATTGTTTGACGTATTTGTATATATTTTTTTAATAAACTTCTAAGTAGTAAACTTTGACTTACGTATCTATCAAATAACAAATGAAAGAAACAACCAAGTCTTCTCTTCTAATATCAAACAAAAACCTTTTAGTAATACAACAGTTCTTTTATAACAAACAAAAAAACGAGAAGTCAAAAAAATGAAACTTATTATCTGAGATATTATTATCAATTAAATAAAACTATATCTACTCAGTAAATCCATTAGATATTACAGATTGATTAACAAAATATACCAATTAGTCAGACTATTAGAAATTACAGATTAATTAACAAAATATACCAATCAAATGAAAGATTCACGCGCACCGAACGAAACTGACAGATCGCAACTCCGTCCGTTTCAGTCCGCGCTTCGAATAAGACGTTTTTATGCTCGAGTGCAATCTCTCGCGAGATCTCGCCCTTTTTTCATCCGAGATCAATCTCGCTAAAAAAGGCCGAGATCTCGCGAGAACGAGATTGCAGGTCCCTAGCCCCTGGCCTAGCCTCTACTTCACACAGAAGCTCTGGAGTTGCTTCCAACTTTGTCTGGGGAGGTCAACTAGACGTTTGAAGCTTCTAAAATAGAAACCCTGTGACTTTACCAACTCAAAGTTAACCCGTTTTACTGTATTTAGTCAAAAATGTCTACAAACTATGAAATACTTACAACGTACGCTTGGAACCTAATTCTTCATTCTGTTTCCAGACAAGTACGCCTCTCAGTTTGGCAGCGGAAGTCAGTACGCCTACTACCATGAAGAAGATGAGTCGACCTTCCACCTGGTGGACACGACGCGCGAACAAAAGCCCCCGTACCAGCGTGGGCGTTTCCGTGGCAATCAGCGGGCTATGCGTGGCGGCAGGGGTGGACGCGGCCAGGGAGGCGCCGGGCCCATGGGCAACAAGGGCAAGCCCCGCGACCAGAAGAGGGGCAAGCGCTGGGGACAGAGGGGGGCCCCGCACAAGATCAGGGATGCCTCCGTCACGGTGCGACCCGACTGGGTCACCATCGAGGAGATGGACTTCCTGCGGCTGGCTAAGCTGTCTCTGCCAGCTGTTAAAGATGGTAACTTTTATTTTATTTCGTCACATACATCGATACATATCTATTTGAATCACCCACAGATGGGATATGCTGAATCTAATGAAAACCGGGGCTCTAGGTCTTAAGAATCTGGTGACATTTTCTACGTCATGAAGAGTAAACAAATCTTTGAATTTAAATCGAACATCAGCTTTTACAATCGTGCTTCTAAATCGCAGATCAAAGAAACGACAGATATACCATTAGCTCTTGGTGTGCCAATGCTCAATTTTTAACTCGGTATGTATCTCAATTTAACGATGTCGACTGATTTCAGTGATACATTCTCATCTCGGAGAAGTGGTGAGCCGATCATTATTAAGATGATTATTGATTTCCTAAGCCCAGAGTAATTTGCTATAGGAATTAAAACTTGAATTGTTCAAAATAAGGGAAAAGCAACTGATCGTTATGTCCCGTCACCCTTCTCATTTGTTTTCCTTATAGGTTCTAGGTATTTTTCTGCTCAACTAACAAGTAATATTATTTCCCAGGTGAGGATATTGTATGCTGTGGTACCCTGGAGTACTACGACAAGTCTTACGATCGTGTCAACTTGAAACACGAGCGTCCTCTGCAAAGGATCGATAGGATTTTCCATACGGTAAGAAATTGTAGCCTGTCAATTGACAAAATTGTCCTTTTTAACAATTGCCAATTCATTCAACAAGCTTCAAACAGTTCTCAAAATGCATCTCTGCATTTCAAGTCATATTTACAACTCAGTAAGAACATTTCTATTATGTCCTGTTTATTAGGGAAACAAAATATTTGGCGTTTAGATGCCCAGAGTCATCACACTTCGGAACAGGCAATGCTTTCATTTTTATTAGAAAGATCAATTTATTTGGGCTCCCAATAAAATCATATGTCTCATCATGAGAACAGTTTTGAATTCACCTTCTCTTTTCAATAATCTTTGTAGGTAACCACCACCGACGATCCCATCATCCGTAAGCTGTCAAAGAGTGTGGGTAGTGTGTACGCCACCGACACCATACTGGCCACCATTATGTGCTGCACACGCTCCAACTACTCTTGGGATATTGTCATTGAGAAAATCGGTAAGCCCTGTTCTGATAATATAATAATATCTTCAATACCTTTAAGTTCAACCAAATTAAGCAATCTCGCACTTATGGATGCATAAAAGATGTTGATCTTTCTCTCCCAAGTAAAATTCTACCACTGAAGAAGAAAACTGAAATTCTTATCATGAAGAGCTTCAATTACAAGATTACCCAGCTGATAATCAAGGGGATGATTGATGCAGAGGAAGACGCGACGTCACTCCTCATCGACGATTGCAGTTTGGCCGAGTTGTTCCAGGCTGCATTAATAGTCTGCTGGGTGAAAATTGTCATGATGATAGCCAACAAGAAGAAGTTACATGACTTCTTCTTTCATATGGTAGGAGGTCAGAGGGGGACATCTAGGTCTGCGAGTCAGTCTAGGACCTCATACGTTGCCCTGTGGACCTCATCAAGCGGGCATTCGTTGACCACATGTTCGGTGGTCTGCACCGCACCGCATTCACACATTGCTGACTCTTTAAGACCCCATCTATGCATTATGTGAGCACAACGGCTATGGGAGCACCTTATCCTATTTGTTTATTTAGAGTTTGCATGGCAATGAGAACCCAGGCTGATTTCTTGTTTCTTGTATGGGGGTATATCTTTTGCTTTACAATAAGGGTAGGAAAGTGTATTGAATTGAAACATCAACCTGACATCATATTTTGTATTCCAGGTGACAAGATCTTTATGGACAAGCGCGACAGCACGGAGTTTGACTTGCTAACGGTCAACGAGACCTCCGTGGAGCCCCCAGCAGATGAGAGCAGCTCCCTCAACAACCCCAGGAACCTGGCCCTCGAGGCCACCTTCATCAATCACAACTTCAGCCAGCAGGTCACTAACATCCTCAGGATGCTTGTTAATCTTTACGCCTTTCCTGTGTTATAGATCGTCTCTCTTTAATTTAGTAAACCCAATGTCACTGGTGGTTAAATGGATTTTGTGCTTTAGCTGAGGGATCTAAAATAGTTTTTGGATAGCTGCCCCAGCGTATGGAGACGTATTCCATTAATGTCACCCATATAGCTTTGCATATAAGTTTTAAATGTTTTATACATAGAATACATATTTCTAATCGACATTAACATATACATATGTAAGCTTTCTGATCTTTGTGGTGACTAGATCTATATGTAAATCCTATCTCAGAAATTTGTCAATTATGATTCCTTGGTATATTTTGGAGTGAAAACTTCTTTAGCACCGTTTTGATTTGAAACTCAACACTAAAAAGAGACAAACACATACATCTATAGGATTTAGCCTGCAAGAGAATGAGATAGAATAATCGGTCTCCTCTTTGTGCGGTGCTTCGTAGCCTCCACACTCTTGTGTACTTTAATTTTCTGAAGGTTTCACTTCTACCACGTGTGAACTGCAGATTTATATTTTTTTTATATTATCCACGCATTCTAAGCTATGCATTGATGTATCTATATTGTGTAATTCCTTCAGTTGTCCTACTTCCGTTGCACTAAATGACTAAATCATATAATGTGAACAATGCTGTTTAACTGAATGTAAAGCCAACAGATTCATTTTGGGTTTATGAATTGAGATAGGTAATATGAGTCATTTCAATTTTTAAAAAAAATTTAATGCCGGCAACCCGGGCGTTTATTGTTGTAATAATATCGTATACAAACAAGTAAGTAACCCGCCTCACTAGACGATGTCTGTTCTGAGACGGGTACAAATATCTGCTATATTTTATATCCTATGATACATATATTCTATATCCGCTATATCAACTTTCATTGATTTGGAGAAAACAGCAAAAAAACTGTCACTTTTCTAGCGTAAATGAGTAATTGCTTTTCAATTTTTCGAAAAATGAAATCGATTATGTACTTAAGGGGTAATTTACGCGAACCGAAATAATATTTCGGGGCGGGGAGGAATGAGGTAAGCTGGAACGGGGAATTCGCTACGCGCACGGGCGAAGGCAGAGCAGCGAAGAAATCTAGACTAGATGGTACTAGATTGAGTAAGCTTTGAACATGAAACGTTTAATAAATAATGGGCATCTTTCAAATTATGTTTATTAAGTTAAATGTGCATGTTTTAGGTAAATTTAGATAGAAAAATTACCGATTGCAAAAGGAGCTCGTGATTTTATGACTCTTTCGATCGGATTTCGATCAAACTTGTTTGATAAATTATTCGATACAATCAACTACACTGCTAGACGGTAGTCAGTCGCTTATGACTCGTAACTGACACGTTCTTCATTGACAGATGTCAAAACAATACGGTATTCAATTACCTACGCACTATTTTCATAATATGTGATCATAATTATATCTGAATATATTGGACAGATAAATAAAATATCGGCCATTTTCAATATTTATTATTATTTTTTACAAAAAGTTACATAATATAACAAATAATTATTTATATATTTTTTATGAATTAACGCCGATTAACGGCTTTTACATGGAAATTACGATAATTTGAAATGGTACATGATTAAGAAAAAAATGTACATGTGACAAAAAAAAAGTACATATCGAAGTGACAGCATAAAGTACAAATAATTGTAAGCTATTATAAATACAAATTTGAAGAAAAATAAAACCTCGTATAACATGTATATTAGATATTTTGAAAAAAAAAATCGTAAAGGACGTAATAAAAATAAATTTAAATATTCCAGAAGTAAACATTGATGAAGAGTACAAACATTCAAAGTATAGTCGCATGTTCGATTCCTCGGCTTGCTAAGTCCTCCATCACAACACAAGCAATATTTTCGGCTTTACGTGGTGGTAGTAGGAGATTTTCAAACATTGTTGGGCTGTTCGTAACCCGGGAATGTTTGTCTTTCTTTAAAAAAAAAAAAAAAAAGTTAAACCAATTTAAAAGGTTTATAATATTATTCGTGGCACTCCAAAGGAAATTTTGGAGTGCCACGAAAATTCCGATTTCCGAGGCGAATACTAAATAAGAGTTACATCACAATATTTGCCTTTGATATTAAAGCCTAGGAAACTACAAAAATATTTCATACATTCCATAGTTCTCATCTCATTAAAAACCTGCGGCAGGAATGTGAACTAACATTTTCGTTATTGGTTTTTGGTGTGTTATGCCGTGTTGCTCTGCCTCCTTCTTTAGCCGACGTTTCGGACAGCGTTGCAGTGTCCATCATCAGGGCAGATCCAGCAGATCCGAGTGATGTTGCAGGTCCGAAACGTCGGCTAAAGAAGGAGGTAGCGCAACGCGGCATAACACCCCAAAAACAAACAACGAAAATGCTTTTGGCCGTGAAAATCTAAAAACGTATGTGAACTAACATGTTTGAATATTAAATAGCGTAATTTGTTGGTTATTCACATTTGGTCGTTTTAATTATTGCTGCAAGGTACGTTATATTCGTACTGGGAGATTTATGATGAGGATCGTTTCGTGTTTTTATGAAACTTTTTGCCTCCTATTTTCAATTATTATCTCTTGTGCAATAAAAAATACTAATAATATCTTTATATTTACCTAATAAACAAGAAGTTTCACTTCTGTCGCGCGTGGACTCCACGCACACAATTTTTATGGTTTATTTTATTTTCGCATTTTATGTACAAAATAGGTTTCAATATTTTTTTTCGTTAATCCTATATTTAATTTTCAGGAGTGTGTCGGCTTCTTTTTGTTTGTTTGCAACCTTTATAATCTATTTTACAATTTTCTTACTTTTTATAACTCTGTAACTCATTTATTTTACCATAATTTATTAGATATACCAATGTTACAACTAACATAACTGTATAATTAGAAATTTATGTAAAAGCCCAGTAGGGCGCAAATGAATAAAACTAGGAATACGATTCTGGTGAAGGCGCACTCTAAATATTCTATGCCGCTGGTTGTAGACAGCGGGCCGAGAAATGGAATTTCTAGTAAAAAAGTCAACTTGGTTCTGAAATAATACACAATATTATTACGACTAGCCTTTAGTGTGACCCCTTTTATCATGTGCCAACACATTTACGTATTTATTTTTCGTAAAATTTGACGTGGTCCCATCCTCAAAGCATCTCGCGTACTGACGAGAAATAACTTCTGCCTTGGTTTATATAATGGCGCGAGACAAAGTATTATTGAAAAACGGTTTTTATTTTTATAAGCATTGTTTTTATGCTTTTTAAGATAATTTTATTATCTAGCCGTTTAGAAAACATTGATGTGGTGATCATGTTTATTTTTATAATTCTCCTGTATTTAGAATTAAAGGATATACAGTCGAACCCTGTTAAGAAGTTCTTCAAGGGACCGGTCAATAAAAACTTCTTAAGCGGGAAAACATCTTAAGAGGGTTTTCAATTTTGTATTAAATTTGACTGTCAAGTTAACATCCAATCAACGGTTTTATAAATATTGTAGTTGTACGATAGGTAGGTTAAATAAAAATATGTATTGTCAGCTTGCTACAAAAAGTTCACTAAGTTCCTTTTACTTAAAATTAGAAGTCAAGAATTAATTTATTCATAACAAAAAAATATGTTTTTGAAAAAAAAAATAATAACATACTGGGTTTGGGGTATCGACCTTACTAAAAACATAGCAACCATAAAACGTTATCCGAAACTAACATTTTGTTTTTATTTTCATGGTAAGGAAGGCTAGCCAAGATACAAATCAAAAGGGCGGGAAAAGTTCACGAAAGTCAAATGTTTCGCCCAAATGCTAGGTTTCATTTAATGTAGTGGCAGGATAAGCCATTTTCCCAAAGTGTTCAAAATTTACACCAGTCAAAAATACAATCACAAAATTAGATTAATATTTCAACCTCTTAGAGATTCATCCGACAAAGCAAAGTTTATGGGATAATGGGCTCTAAGGGAAGATAATTTAGAGTTTATTATTTGAAACACTCTGAATTCGTAAAATTTCCTTTTACCTGTTAGGTATCATGCACCTAACCCAAAAGTTGAATAGGTGAAGATGATTTGTTTACTCAGTATTGACTGGCAGGTCGGATAGTAAAATTCCGTAAATGTTCTGATAAAATTTACGTACATATTTGAAAAAGGTATCCACCAACGAGTTCATTTCAAATTTTGGCAAAAGCAATGATTTGACCCTCTGCTGAGTTCACGGTTAACTTGGCAGAGCTCTTTATTTCAAACACTCTGAATTTGGAAATTCCAAAGGCATTTATTTTGCCAACATGTTAGGTGATAACAAAAATGTAAACACATGCAGGTTAGCGGTACTTTTATGGGCACATTATTTTAAATGCCGATTTACAAAGGAATACTAGGTTTTCCCGCCTAAATTTTCGGACGACTGTTGACTTCCAAGAAAATCAAATTAAAGTACTGTTAAAATTTACATATTTGAAAAGGTATTCACCAACTAGCTCATTTCAAATTTTGGTGAAGGCAATTATTTGACTCTCTGTTGACTTCACAACCTGCTACCTTACACTACTTGTCAGCTGGGCACAGATACCATCTGTTGTTATGATTGACTAAAAGTAGAAAGCGTTTCTCCAAAATATTAATATTGCATTAAAAAATGTTAAAAAAATTTAAAACCTTAAAAACGATTTTTTTTAATGTGAAAACCTCACAAGAGCCCCAGCTGCTCCCGTCTGGAGCAAGTGAGACTATGGCATCATGATATTATGACATATGGCCAATTGGGGTATGATGATGTAAGGCCATCCCTTTAAACTCAAAAAAAATGTGATATAAGTATTACCGCGTAAATCGAAATTTCGCAGCCTATTTCCGATGCAGCTGGCCCTTTGAATTCAGGTACTCGAAGTAAATTCGTAAAAATACGATAAATTTTGCTAAAATCGAAATTTCACGACCGAATACCGTCGCGGCCGGCCATAATGCAGATACGTATTCGGAATAAATTCATGAAAATACGATGTATTTCGCGTAAATTGAGTTTTCGTGGCTGATACCCATCGCGGCCGGCTGTAATTCAGATACGTATTCGGAAAAAATCATAAAAAATCGGTATATTTCGCGTATATCGAAATTTCACCACTGAATCCCGTCGCTGCCGGCCATAATGCAGATACGTATTTGGAATAAATTAAGAAAAATACGATATATTTCGCGCAAATCGAATTTTCGCGGCCGAATTCCATCGCGGCCGGCACTTTTTCAGTTACCTATTCGGAAAAAATTGTAAAAATTCGATATATTTCGCGTAAATTGAGTTTTCGTGGCCGATACCCATCGCGGCCGGCTGTAATTCAGATACATATTCGGAATAAGTTCATAAAAATACGATATATTTCACCTAAATTGAATTTTCGCGGCTGAATCCCGTTGCGGCCGGCCATAATACAGATACCTATTGGGAATAAACTCATAAAAATACGATATATTTCGCGTAAATTGAATTTTCGCAGCTGAATTCGGTTGCGGCCGGTCATAATGCCGATACCTATTCGGAATAAATTCATAATAAAACGATATATTTCGCGTAAATTGAGTTTTCGCGGCCCAATCCTGTCGCCGCCGGCCATAATGCAGATACCTATTCGAAATAAATTTATAAAAATACGATATATTTCGCGTAAATTGAATTATCGCGGCCGAATCCCGTCGCGGCCGGCCATAATGCAGATACCTATTCGGAATAAATTCATCCAATTAAGAAATATTTCGCGTAAATTGAATTTTCGCGGCTGAATTCGGTTGCGGCCGGTTATAATGCCGATACCTATTCGGAATAAATTCATAATAAAACGATATATTTCGCGTAAATTGAGTTTTCGCGGCCCAATCCTGTCGCGGTCGGCTATAATGCAGATACCTATTCGAAATAAATTTATAAAAATACGATATATTTCGCGTAAATTGAATTATCGCGGCCGAATCCCGTCGCGGCAGGCCATAATGCAGATACCTATTCGGAATAAATTCATCAAATTAAGAAATATTTCGCGTAAATTGAATTTTCGCGGCTGAATTCGGTTGCGGCCGGTTATAATGCCGATACCTATTCGGAATAAATTCATAATAAAACGATATATTTCGCGTAAATTGAGTTTTCGCGGCCCAATCCTGTCGCGGTCGGCTATAATGCAGATACCTATTCGAAATAAATTTATAAAAATACGATATATTTCGCGTAAATTGAATTATCGCGGCCGAATCCCGTCGCGGCCGGCCATAATGCAGATACCTATTCGGAATAAATTCATCAAATTAAGAAATATTTCGCGTAAATCGAATTTTCGCGGCCGAATTTCATCGCGGCCGGCACTTGTTCAGATACCTATTCGGAAAAAATCGTAAAAATTCTATATATTTCGCGTAAATTGAGTTTTCGTGGCCGATACCTACCCATCGCGGCCGGCTGTAATTCAGATACATATTCGGAATAAATTCATAAAAATACGATATATTTCGTGTAAATTGAATTATCGCGGCCGAATCCCGTCGCGGCAGGCCATAATGCAGATACCTATTCGGAATAAATTCATCAAATTAAGAAATATTTCGCGTAAATCGAATTTTCGCGGCCGAATTCCATCGCGGCCGGCCCTTGTTCAAATACCTATTCGGAAAAAATCATAAAAATTGGTGAAATCGAAAAAAATGGTAAAAGACGGGCTTGTCAGATGCTGATTTGCCAGATTTTGTTTGAGATAAGATGACATATTTCCGCGGAATTGAAATTTCGCGACCCCCAACATTATTAAAATAAATAATTTTATTTTTGATTTGTGTAGATGCCACCTTTTTCTATAAGCCACATCGATCCCAGCTGTCAGAAAGCTTTGGCTTCTATCTCTATCACATCCATTGTGATTTATGTGAAAGTGGAGAGAGGCAAGAGGATTAAAATTTTCGAATGAAAAGGGTTCCATTTGACACAACGACGTTATGCGATAATGGTCTTTAGAGTAGTAAATTTTAGAGCTCATTATCTCATGTTTATGTCTCGGGTTATTCCAGTGCATTGATAATGATCATTTTTCAAATAGGTGAAATGGGTTTTATTTGTTTATTGGACCTTTTAGAGGCAGAACAAAGGACAAAGCCGGCGCGCCGGCATGACTAATATAACACGAAATGGGTTGTTTTATTGGGCAAGTTAAATGCTTTCAATTATATTTTGTGCTGTAAAAACTTTTTAAGAGGGTAATTATTTTGTTGGGGGATTATATTTTTGAACTTCTTAGGCAGGAAATCCTTTCTTGCGGGAAACATATTAAACGGGAACAAAATGCGTGTTTTGTATGGGAATTTTTCGGGGTTGAAAAAACTGCACTTTTTAGGTGGGAAAACATATTAAACGGGAACTTCTTAAGCGGGTTTGACTGTAATCGAACTTTGAGCTATTTTTAGAGGTTCCGTAAATATTTTTTTACGCAATTGTTTTAAACATTTTAATACGTTTTGTTAGTTCACCATTTAGAAGAATAATTTATCTGTTCAAAACATAATATTATTTTCTAATAAACAATATAGAAATTTTCTAAAAACCTCATCAAAAACCTGCAAATATGCTGCGATTGCGGTAAGATCCCCTTAATATAATTTCGAAAAGTGTTAATTTTTTTAATGTATGTCTAGCATAATTTAAGTAATTTCGATAAATAATATGGATGTAGCGGATTTTGATACTCGCTTCGTGATTAACTCACGATATAGCGGCTTTTGAAACTCAACTGAGCTCACACGCGATTTTTAAACCCGCCATCTCGGCAAAATAACTGCTCGTATTTGGTTGAATTCCGATATAGCTGGTTTTGATAATAACATCTTGCATGATATAGCGGGTTTCTCACTCGCAGTTTTAATATGGTTTTTGGCCGTGATAAGGGAGGTTTTTAAACTCAATATTAGGTTCATCTTGTTCCTCGCAAAAATGTGAACAAAATGTCATACTTAGATCATTTTGTTAAAAATGATATAGCGGATATTGAAATTATAGGACTCATAATATTATGCATTATCATTTACCTACTGATTTAATTATTAAAAAGTGGACATGGCTTCTATGTAAAATTAAACAATATGTATTCTTTTTCTGTCAGGTCCTGCGCAGTGGAACTGGTGAGCCCCGTTTCAAGTTCCCCGAGGTGAACCCCTTCGTGTCAGAAGAGGAGGAAGGAGAGGTTGCCTCGGTGGCTTATCGCTACAGGAAATGGGACCTCAATAATGATGTGGTAAGAATTTCCTTACCATATTCTACAATTTACTTTACAATACTGAGATTTGTTCATTTCTTTTTGAAACACATTGATGATTTTAGGTGTATGAATATTCAAATTAGTGTTAAGTCTAAAGTGTGTCCACGAGACAACCAATGTCAATTGTCAATACTTCATCCAGGCGCGATACAAATTACAAATTAATGAAAATATTATTAATACATAGTCGCAAATGAAACTGAAAAAAAACAGTTGTTGACGCAATCGCAATCGACCTCCTTAACCACTCAGCAACATAAGCAGATATACACGTTAATATGCCGACATCAGTTAAGTACAATAAACGTGTTTACACGTCAACGCGTATGTTTATACAGAAATCGTCATAACTCCGTTATTATTCTAGTGACATCCTTAAAACAAAAAGGAGAAGCTACATAATAAATCAAGCTACCCATCACTATTCAAGATGTCCATAGAAATAGATAAAAAAAATCTTTTCTGTCAGCTACATGATAGACCTCAAAATTGCCTATCCACTGTTCGACATCGTTATTTTTTTATTAAATATTCTTGTATGAAATGATAAAAAAGCGAGGTGACCAAATTGTTTATTATACATTTATAAGATAGAATAAATATTGTCTTTTATATAATCCGTGATTTTAGTACCGTTTTCACATAAAAACATCACGTGAGTCATTTTTTCATTTTTTTAATGTTTGCATTCTAAATTTTAATACATATTTACAAATGTTAATATTTATTTGTAACATAAAAATTTGAAAGCTTATTTCATATCCTTTCAAAAACAGTTTTTAGTATTCGGCTAAGTTCGGAAATGTTTCATTTATAGAGCTTTAATTGTGAAGCGGAAATAACATAAAGTTTTTGTAAATCTGACATGTCGTTTAAGACGTAAAAAGTGCATATTCGCGATGTATGGGAGTGGTTAACAAAATCAATATTTTTCTGATCTGACGTATCGCAGATTACTCGAAAACCTGACAGTTCATGAGCCGCTACAATCGTAACCTGCCAACAATGCAACTGAAACGCGACTGCCACACGACCAGCAGTGCTGGTCGCCATTGTTGACAGGTTGCGGCTCATGAACAGTCAAGTTTTGACATGTTAGATCAGAAAAATATCTATTTTGTTCAGGAGGTTGATTGCGATTGCGTCGACAACTGTTTTTTTTTTTCAGTTTCTCCGTGAGCGAAGTCCTGTACACTTTAGTTTTCTTTTTTGACGCCTTAATTATTTATTTGTTAATAATGTGTGTTTTGCGTTATATGGACGGTCTGGATGATTGACGATAATAATATTGATCGTCTCGTGGACATTTTTTTGTTTTATTTCCATGACTCATCGGGCAAAATCATGCCTTTCTCAGAATGTTGTGACGATAAAATAAATTAAAACAGTTATTTAAATTCATATTATGTAATAACTAAATCAAAAATATTGTTTCAGGTTCTCGTAGCCCGTTGTGAGCACGATGCTGTGGTCCAGTCTCCGACCGGGGAACTCCAATTCCTGACGGTGAAGGCGCTCAACGAGTGGGACTCAAAGGTGGCAAACGGAGTGGAATGGCGGCAGAAGCTGGACACCCAGCGCGGTGCCGTGCTCGCCAATGAGCTGAGAAACAATGCTTGCAAACTGGCCAAGTGGACTGTTCAGGTTGGTACCAGAAAATGGTGATAACATGATGTTGTTTTAGTTACTGTAACAATTGACTGATTACACTAAATTTCTCATACAGTGAAACCCGAATTTTACGTCCCCAGATTTAACGTTTTCCCGCCAATTACGTGTAATTATTTCGGTCCCGATATATTTTAGAACATTTATACCCCCTTTTTACGTTTTTTTTTCCGCAATTTACGTCGAAAATATTCAAAATATGTGAGTTACGTGCGCTTGACACGGCCGAGCAGTGATTGGTCGGCAAACTGCGCGAAACGTGGTGATTGGCCGACATCTTTCCATTTTTAGCCGGCCGTGATTGGTCGGCGTACTGCTCGCAACGCGGCGATTGGCCGACATCTTTCAACTTTAGCCATGTGTTAAAAAAATGCTATAGCATCTGTCAGTTTGTTTATTTATGCATTTGTCATTTGGTTTTGACTCGATTTGTGATTTGAGACGCTTTTTTCCGACATTATTCGTGATAATCGTTTACACACAGTTTTTACGTTTCTTGTTTTGTTTTCGTTAAGTTAATTACGTTCCTAATGTCTCAACAAAGAAAAACTGTCAGTTCAGTGCGAAAAAAGGAACATTCTCGAAAAAGTTGATAAAACAAGTTGGTTAGTTTTAAATTGAATCGGTTCACACTAGAATGTCGTATTTTTACATATTTACTTCGTATATATGAATTTAAATGGCCGGCTGTGGCGGAAATCGGCTGCAAAAATTCGATTTACGAGGAAAATTATCATATTTTTACATATCAGCCGCGAAAATTTGGTTTACGCGGACATTATACGGAATTTTTACTAATTTATTTCAAAGAGGTGTCTAAATTTAGAGAGTCGGCCGCGAAATTTCGATTTATGCAGAAATATATCATATTTCGACGAATTTACTTAGAATATCTATACCCCTAGTATTGAAGAAAAGAACATTTTATTTTTTATTAAAAAAATCACACAGATTAGTTTGTTACATTTTTGTTAATTCTTTTTCAATCATGTATACACATTTAAAAGTTTCGTCTTGAAAGCAAAAAATCCTGGAAAAATAGATTTTAAGACCCTCGATGTACTTTATTGCTTCTTCTTTTGTTGGAATAACATTTTTCTCTTCATATACATGATTATATTAATAAAAAATAAAATTTAAAGGGTTCTTTTCTTCCATTCATAAATATACAGTGAAACCCCTATTTTACGTTTTTTAAGGGACCGAAAAAAAAAAACCTAAACGGAGGGAAAATGTAAATGGGGGGTATTGAAGAAAAGAACATTTAAAATTTTTTTTTATTATTTATTTAATCATGTATATTGGTGAATTGAACAAAAAAACCCTTTAAATTTTATTTTTTATTAATATAATCATGTATATGAAGAGAAAAATGTTATTCCAACAAAAGAAGAAGCAATAAAGTACACTGAGGGTCTTAAAATCTATTTTTCCAGCATTGTTTGCTTTCAAGACGAAACTTTTAAATGTGTATACATGATTGAAAAAGAATTAGAACAGAAAAAAATGTAACAAACTAATCTATGTGATTTTTTTTTATAAAAAATAAAATGTTC
This sequence comes from Limnephilus lunatus, assembly GCA_917563855.2. NCBI lineage: Eukaryota > Metazoa > Arthropoda > Insecta > Trichoptera > Limnephilidae > Limnephilus > Limnephilus lunatus. The sequence continues at coordinate 59,200,907 of OU830599.1, forward strand.
TTTTCTTCAATACTGGGGGTAGAGATATTCTAAGTAAATTCGTCAAAATACGATATATTTCCGCGTAAATCAAATTTTCGCGGCTGATTTGTAAAAATATGATAAATTTCCTCGTAAATCGAATTTTTGCAGCCGATTTCCGCTGCAGCCGGGCATATATACGAAGTAAAATTGTAAAAATACGACGTTCTAGTGTAAACCGATTCAATTTAAAACTAACCAACTTGTTTTATCAACTTTTTCGAGAATGTTCCTTTTCTCGCACTGAACTGACAGTTTTTCTTTGTTGAGACATTACGAACGTAATTAACTTAACGAAAACCAAACAAGAAACGTAAAAACTGTGTGTAAACGATTATCACGAATAATGTCGGAAAAAAGCGTCTCAAATCACAAATCGAGTCAAAACCAAATGACAGATGCGTAAATAAACAAACTGACAGATGCTGTAGCATTTTACACATGGCTAAAGTTGAAAGATGTCGGCCAATCGCCGCGTTGCGAGCAGTACGCCGACCAATCACGGCCGGCTAAAAATGGAAAGATGTCGGCCAATCACCACGTTTCGCGCAGTTTGCCGACCAATCACTGCTCGGCCGTGTCAAGCGCGCGTAACTCACATATTTTGAATATTTTCGACGTAAATTGCGGGAAAAAAAAACGTAAAAAGGGGGTATAAATGTACTAAAATATATCGGGACCGAAATAATTACACGTAATTGGCGGGAAAACGTAAAATCTGGGGACGTAAAATTCGGGTTTCACTGTACATGAAAATAAATAAAAAACAAAATTTAAAATGTTCTCTTCTTCAATTCCCCCATTTACATTTTCCCTCCGTTTAGGTTTTTTTTTTTTTCGGTCCTTACAACGTAAAATAGGGGTTTTACTGTAGTTCATTAGGTTTTGTTTGTGGAAGTGTTTTAAGAATGCATGAATTTAGATGTTTTCACATTTTCATTGTGTTGTTCAACTTGTCCATAGCCCAATACATTCTTGTTTCTTGCTGGTGCATTTATTATACCGTGGAATTAAAAATCTGTTCTGATTTTATAGAGGTTTGCGAAGTAAGAAATCAATTTTATTATCTTCCTCCAGAAGCCGTATTAGTCCCATCTTTAGATTTTTTGATGATAGAGGAATTGAACTTGCAACTTCTGGGTGAGAACCTGATGCATTTGTCAACTAAGCTATGAACCGGTCATCTCTTAATACTTCTCTGGTATGCATTGCCTACCAAATGTCATTTTATATCATAAATTCTTAAGGATCTTTCTTTCGATGAGTGATGTATATCTGTTATTTTGTATATATTGCACATAACAGTGGCACAAAATGCATTTTTGAGTTAAGAATGCAGAAATGTTCCTGGATATCTATTCTCTTTTTTATTTTGTTTTTTTTTTTTCTTTTATATATTAAATAATTTTATTATTAAATTAATAAAAACAGTTTATTTATAAACAAGTTCTGCTGGTAATTATTATTACCCGTGACATCTATTCTATCTTCGATAAAAATGGCACAATTCTTAAAAATTTTATTGTTGCCTAAAGCGAATATATTCGCACATATATGTCATTTTTTTATATTATAATGTTTTACTCGAATTCAAGCCAAAGTAGTGGCACAATGATCATTGTATCACTATGTATTATAATATTAAACCTAATAAATATATACTTTTTTTTAGAATTAGGCAATTCACCCTAAAAACCTACTAAATATTAGGCTTTTCCACTTTTGTCAAATCGTCGCTGCATACATAATATGAACAATGTGACGTTTTTGACGAAAATGAACTAAATATACAGTTTTTTCTAGTTTTTTTTTCTCCACCTTCTACAATATGAACCATGTAATAATAACCAATATTTAAGGAGATAGAAAATGAATCATGTGCACACAGTCAAATTTTTGCATCTCAATAAGAACAATGTGAACTTATTTTACATGGTTCATATTAAATGTGCGCTTGTTTCCGCGTCTACGGTCACATGGTTCATATTTTACATCTACGATTACACCAGGGTTGGTATGTCTAGGGAAATCTCCTTAGATGTAGGGGAGAAAAATAGCACAAATTTAGGGAAATTTCGAACTCTGGCCATTTTTTAAATTTTTAATTAAAGTAGTAATCTTTTACAAGCGTCGCTATTTATTGTATTGGTAGTATTTGGCCTCAACTGTTTACTCCGTACCTACACATGTTTTTCCTAAATGTTACCTGTTACTAACACTTGCATCATTATTTAAGAACATTTAAAAACATTATTTCGTTTGAATTTAAATTTGGTTTCGTCCTAATTTCAAATTGTAAGAATTTTACTTGGCAAAAAATGCATTCAAAATATAAGTTGATACTCCACTAGCCGCCACACTTTTATTAAGCACAGATTTTGGAAATTACACTACATTTCAACTGCAAGAAAGAACTAATTACGTTTGGATAGATGGTAAAGATGCATACAAATTCCTTTTTTATTCAAAGTCAAAATTTACCATATAAAACGATTCCTTTGATGCATTTTTATTTTTTTATTGTATTTTTGTATGTATCACTGCGTGAGTTCCGTTACAGTCAAAATTTGTGTGAATTATATTTTTTTTTGTTTTTTTAAAGAAAGACAGACGTTCCCGGGTTACGAATAACCTGATAATATTTGAAAATTTCCTGCTACCACCACAGAAAGTGGAAAATGTTGCTTGGGTCGTGATGGAGCAAACCGAGGAATCGAATGACGCGACGCCTGGGTGGGACCCAAACGCGATGCCAACTCAGCAACTAACCGGACTTAGCTTACCCAAACTTAGAACCTAATAACCTATTTTTTTATAACCTGAAAACTGGGGAAGTACCCGGGTAATCAGATCTAGCCACCAAACATGGCTGAAGAAGCCATTTCAGTATCTTCAACTCTGGGTTTTGTAGATGTAAATAAGGTTGTTTCTTGTATAATTGTAAAAACGAAGTGTAATTTTTACGAGGAACCCAGTTGTTAGTTGTCGCAATGGACTTGTATTCAAGTCCATAGTCCCAAATTACCGGCGTCTGCTCTTATTACAAACAGAAACTTCAACTACACAACTTCACTTTATATGTCCTGAACATGCAGATATCACTATTTATGCGTGATATGAAGCAGATGGAAGTGTGACCGCTAATGAGTTCACAAGATGCATAATCAACTATGTGGAGAACATGCCCCCACAGTATAAGAATGTCATCCTTCACAATAGAACTTTTTTTTCTGGAGAAGGAATGTACTATGATCGAAGCCGACAATGTCCATTCGGTGCTGGAGCATTACTTCCACCCGCCAATATATTCTCCAAGCGATTATTTATCTCGCATGCAAATGGCTTGACCCAAATAGGCATACAATATAAAAAATGTCCACTTCGACTTTTTTTTAAATTACGAAACATTGAACACCAAACTAATATCTTTGAGACCGGGAAAGAAAGTAGGGGATCCTGTTGTCACTGATTTAAGAGCTTTTAAATACTTATCGTCGGGGAATATCCTTTATAAGTTAGACCAGTCGAATGATGGGCTGGAGTTGCTCCAACGCCGCAAGAGTGGCTATGTTCCACCATTGCCTCTATTCACCAAACCCCTTGCTCTATCAGAATCCAAATTCAGGCATTTGCAACAGTTAAAACTGGTAATAGACAAAGATCATCACCCATTTTATGATTCTCTAATGTCGGTATGTGTAGAAATTGTAGGAGCAAAATCAATAATTTAGTTTCTTTGTAGTTACTGCGAATTATATATCCATTTGTAAGTAATTGTGTTCCAATTTTAAACAACATAAAAAAATATCTTGTGTTTATTTTACTATTTTGTCTTTCATTGAAGTATGATTTTATGCTATTATTATTATTATTGATTTTTTTAAATTTATTCTTAAAGATGTAAGAAAAATAACAGCAATGGCCCATTCATTGAACTTGTCAGGAGGTTAATGGTTTTAATTAGCAGAGCTCTAAGATATTTTAGAGATGGATTTTCTTCTGTGTAAATATGGATGTTGCGATGACCCAACGATGTGTCATTAACACTTGGGAATGTTCAAATAAAAAGTTTCATTAATTCATATAATTTATACTTTTCCAAAATATTATACTAAATAATATAATACAAAAAGTCATATCCTCTGCACACCACTACATTCACATAATATATTTTGTAATAATAGAGTCTCCTATTTTCTCCTTTAAACGAACTCACAATTTAGGAGACGGGGATGGGTACCGCCGCCCCGGAAACCTTTATTGGATAACCAACACCTCTGCCATAGGTCTCCCCAAGTGGTTCACTACGTTTGGTGATTTAGCAGGGGTGCCCGGGTTCACGGGGTAATGTTTGTCTAGGTCTTGAAGGCGGATGACCAGGACACACTGAACCCCAGATTCCTACCCACCCCTTAAACCCTCTTCCTTCCCAGAACTATCCTATTTTAAAAAAAACTCCACACAGCATCCCCAAAGATGACATTATTTTCCGGGTGTGGGGCTCATGTAAAAAAAAAAACACAGGACTTGAAGAAATATATTAACAGCTGCTATTGAAAATGAACAATGTGACGAAAACTGTGCACAGAATATGAACCATGTGAGCAAAATCGCATTCAAATGCGATTTTCTGATATGAAATAAATAATTTTTTTTTTTTTTTTTTATTTTTTATTTTTTTTTTTTTTTTAGATTTTCACGGCCAAAAGCATTTTCGTTGTTAGTTTTTGGGGTGTTATGCCGTGTTGCGCTACCTCCTACTATAGCCGACGTTTCGGACAGCGTTGCAGTGTCCATCATCAGGGCAGATCCGGTAGATCCGACGATGACGCAACACGGCATAACACCCCAAAAACTAACAACGAAAAAAAAGAAATAAATAATGTTTGCAAATATTATTTTCTTTTACTGAATGGAATGTATTTTTCCTACTTTGTTCATAAATAGAACTTTCGTTTTCCATTTCGTTATTTTTTAAAACAGTTTTTATCGATTATCTCAGAATGTACTAAAGCTCACATTGTTCATATTATGTATGCAGCGACGAAATAATGTTTAATTGGTTAATAATATGATTTAATACACTCAAACGAAATATTCAAACTGCTCTCTTGAAAAAAGAAGTTTTTTTGAGTTAGTGCCATTGTTATCCCCTGGGTGCGAAATGTACATACATATTGGAAACGCAGAAAAAGGATACATCTCAAAGAACCAGTGTTACTTGCCTCGGAATAATAATAATATGTAATTGTGGTTTCCAGGCCCTGCTGGCTGGCTCAGACCACATAAAGTTTGGCTATGTCTCCCGCGCCATGGTGCGCGACTCTTCCCGCCACGTGATCCTGGGCACGCAGCAGTACAAGCCCAGCGAGGTGGCCGCCCAGATCAACCTGTCCATGGACAACGCCTGGGGCATCCTTAGGTGTATCGTGGACATCTGCATGAAGCAGAAGGATGGTCAGTATACACTTTATATCTTTTCATTTTTGTTGATATCGTGAAACTCTCTTTAGAAGTAACCAAGGGACCAGAGAAACTTCTTGAAGGGGAAAACCTTAATGTGAGATAAATTGGGACATTCAGTCTTCGAGGGACTGAAAACCCAAACTTCTTAAGAGGATTTCACTATGTATAGTGAAACTCTCTTGCCGTAGAACCCCGTTAATTCGAGCAGGGGATCGTTAGAAGAAACACGTAATTAGAAATTTTCAATAAAAAAGTTCCAATATCATGCAATCAAAAACAATATTCATCATTCAATGTTAATTTGGACCACCCACGACAAGTTGTTTACGGAATTTAAAAAAAAAAAATTATTTGAAAAATATGTAATTTCTAAAATCTGAATCTGCCAAGCGATTCCTATGTTTTGTGGGATCGTTATTAGATAACGGACGTTATCTCCTGTCAGATTTGTGTGATTTTTTTTTTTTTTTTTTTTTACATATTTACTGTCTGATTTAAACATGAATTCCTGCAAGTACGCATGATTATTTATTCATTTAATGTATGTTGTACATATAAAAAGCAAATAACATCCATCAAAATCACACAAATCTGACAGGAGATTACGTCCGCTATCTAATAACGATCCCACAAAATATATGGAATCGCTCGGCTGGGAGCAGAAGGGAGAGGCTTTGAACAGAGAATATTCCTTCCCACCATACTTGGCGCATCGGCCACAATCATATCGATAGTGAAAATTTGAAATGCTGTAAAGGACAATAAATCCAAAAATGAGTTAAATATGTCTGAATGATCTGTTCAATCTTATTTTATAATAAAAAAATCATAATTATAGGTCCACAAAAACAGGAGATATAATTTTTATTTAAATAAAAAAAAATCTTTTCTCTCTCTCTCCTGGACAGTTAGCATTTAGTGCCTCCGTACATGACGCTACTAACAAGCTACTCGATTCTTGTGTATCATACGCGCCGATCGTAAGTACCCCCCGTACGATTTTGCTGGTGCCCGTACACGGCGCTACGCGACGTCTGTCATTTTCCAATCAGTCTCACACAACCGACGGTGCTGATCATACGCGACGCGTTGCATCATTTGTGTCTGATACTTTTTCGTTTGACACAAATGGCGTTGGAACATGAAAGTAATGTTAGATTTATTCTGGAAGTGGAAAAATGCATGCTTATAAAATATAACTATACTTTACCAAAATACGTAAGAAAAGATTTAGTGGAGAAGGCATGGATTGATGTTGGAATAAAAGTCATATGACATCGCTTGACATCGTGTCAATTCCACGGCTGCAGGTGAAAAATGATCAAATTCACCATATTTCGGGTAGCGCCGTGTACGGAAACCAGCATTAAAGAGTGGTATACAGTGAAACCCTCTTAAGAAGTTTTCCAAGGGACCGGAAAAAACAAACTTCTTAAGCAGGAAAACCTTATATGTATGTGGGAAAAATTGGGCCAATTTTGGGCCGAGGGACCGAAAAAACCAAACTTCTTAAGCCACGAAACGTCTGAAGAGAGAACTTCTTAAGAGGGTTTCACTGTATCTGCAGGGTACTTGTGGTTTCATCACAATCATGTAGTTTGTAAGTATCTCCATGAACGGAGGGCCTCGGAGTCCTTTACGGCATTTCAAAATTTCCATGATCGATACATATTTTTCATATCTAGTTCTTGTGAAGAAAACATAAATGTAAGTTTTTAACGTTTAAAAGAGCAATGCCCGAGTGGGATTGAATAAGTAAAGACAACGCTATTAACTGGTTGGTCATCATATTTAAAAACATATAGTGAGCACTCAAAAAAAAATTTGTCCACGGTGCTTTTTCGTATGTGCCATCAAACTTATGTGTACAATTATCTTGGAATCTTAAAAATCCACCCACTTCCATCATTTTAAGTGGAAAATGTGACTTCTGCAATGATGGAGGACTAACTGGATAACTACCACGCTACCAACCGATTGGTCGTACATTTTCAGTTATTTTTTTTTTAGGCTTTAGATTTTTGAAGTAAGCAAACTGATTATTGAGGTACTTTCCAACCATCCGTTCCCTTTCCCATCTCCCATTTTCTTTCACTACCGTAACATCCTGCTAATAGTGGGTGTACTATTCCCACTAACTCAAAGCAGTGTATCATTGTGTAAAAGGAAAGATTGATTCAATTTTTTTCAAATTACATTTCATTGTTGGCATCAAGAGTTTGCTGCTTCAAAGGAACACACGAAAATGCTAACAAATACCCTTTGTCTTGTTTCAGGTAAATATCTGATAATGAAGGACCCCAACAAGCCAATGATCCGTCTTTACGACATTCCTGACAACACATTTGAGTCGGACGGAGAGGAAGAAAGTGGGGAGGAGGGACCTGAGAATACATTCGCACCACCGTATGCGTACGCCAACACCAAGAGGATGTAAAACCACCACGCAATGTATGTCACAACGCCGATAAACATGCAGGTCCATCTTCCACCCCCTCACTTTGAAAAACGAGATGTAGAATTACCTATTTTAAGTATTTTTATAAATCTGTTTTCCTTCAACTCGCTCCATAGTGAAACACACAAAATATCCATAAAATTGATCAAATTATTTGTTAATGATTCTTTCGAGTGATATTTTGTTTATCTCAACGTGTTTAGCATCAGTTGCGTGTTTACGGTATTTTATGTCAAATATTTGTTCCATATTAAAGCATTGAAATTAATTTTTGTGTCTGGAAATATTGTGTTTTCGGCACACTGAACGAAGACTGATTCTTCGTAATAAAATTTTGTCTCCAATGGATATGGTTTTTTTTTAATGATGTATTTATATTGTCGATCTATCTCACCCATCTATGGAACGACCATGATTTATACTTAGGTATATGTTAGCCCATGTAACTCAAATAAAATACGTTATTTGATACTTTAAATTGTTGTTTTTTTCTGTCTTTGAATTTTGATTACGGTGTGTAGCAAAAAGATCTTCTACGTTGACTTTGACTTTCAGGTTTAATTACTGCCCATTTTTTAATTTGTTTTTTCTTCAACTTTTAATATATTTTTTATTAACTTCGCCAGGAATTGATATACACTCCACAGGGTCATCTGATCATGGACGGACCGAACCTGGGTCTTAAAAAAGACCCATTTTGTAGAAGAGTGGAAGTACAATTTACGGCCGTTGTGGCCAACATAAAAAATGATAATCCGAGTGAAATCTGAGCAAAGCGCTAGGTGCCCCTCAGTTAAGTGATCTTAGCGAAACCCTCCATTTTGCTTGTGCCCAACTTTTTGATCGGAGCGTCGCGTGTGTAGCACCGTTTATTTTCATACACTAAAAAATGACGTCAAACTAGGAACTTTACATGTTAAATTAATACCGAAGCGTTAATTAATTGTATTTATTATTTATACAGATAATGTATTTTAAATAGTGTAATACATAAACCGACATTTTATATTTTTAGAACAAACGTATTTAATATATTATAAATAAAGTATCACTTGACTTACTTTTTTGTTTACGTGAAGTTTGACGTTTGACGGGATCAGTTTGCACTTGCAGTTCATTAGTTGAAAGTTCTCGAAAGAAATATTAACGTCATTGGAAAGAAGCTGTATTTGTATTGGTTTATTTATGGAATAAAGTGGTCCATGGGTGGTTTGGTATATTTGTGAATGTTCCTCTCCTCACTCCTCGGCTTCAACTGCAGTAGCTAGACTAACCGGTAAGTTGTCTACTGATTATCTCGTATGTGTTCTTTAAATTCAAATGCCAAACAAGCTCGATTTAAGAAAGGTGGTGTGTATTTCGCGAATGTGGACGACGGAGGAAGACATGGCAGGATCAAGAAAACCTGTTATTTGAGTTGGGCCATGTTAATAGTCCGAATAACAGAAGAGAATGTGTGCGATGAGATATGATTGTGAGTGAGGCAAGTGGTTTGACAGACTGTCCTATCATAACCTTTCTGGGAAGGTTGCGATGTTTAGTTAATTAGAATTTCTATTCGTCCAAATTGATTTGTCGTAATATTTTATATATGATTGCAGGTCCCTAGCTGCTCTAAAAAAGGCATGGGACAATCTGGCATGAGATGCCCGAACACAGTCAGTGCCAGTTGTTTGGAATTGGTGGAGGGCCCAGTGCCCAGCCAAGATATGTGCTATCCAGTGCTGCTAAAGATTGGAGCAGCACTTGGATTAAGTTCTTCCGGGCTGGTAAATCCGTAAGTTAAAATATCTTGTATTTAATTAAATTATGAATGTTATTATTATTGGCCTTTATAAAAAATGATACAGTTTTATACTTAAGTGAACTGCCTCAGCAACAAATTTAGTATTTGGTGATGACTGAACATGTCCACTGAGTTAGCATTAGTACCCGGGGTATGTGGAGCAATGAGGAATACATTATGTATACGGTATATGGCAGTAGTCCCAGAATTGGTGCACTCAAAGACTCAAATAAACCCTCACTTGTAGTATTATCATTACCTACGTAGTGGAATCCAAAAGCTTGTAAATGCATTGTCGTTATAGTTCAACAACAATAAAGTGCACGTTACTTATGTCTTGTTCATATACATATATTTCTATTGGTTTTTTAAGGTTTGATTCAAATGGTCCTGCCGCCCAAGATGATGGTCAAGAGGCATCCACCAGCCGCAGCCGGGAGGAAGTAGTGCAGCTGACACAGGAATCAGCGGAGACTGAAGAATGGACATTTGTAATTTTTATTTAATTTATACAATTCTCAATAATCTTATTACTCACATTGGTGTCTCAACTGCTCCCAACCGTCCGGAGTCAGTGCGGTGAGACTGCGACATCTCATGTGAGACTGAAGGTACTAGGGAGGGGAAGGGGAAGTACCTGGCTATTCAGATCTGGTCACCAAGCATGGCTAAAACCATTTCATTCAATGTTTCAATTCTGAATGGTGGTGTTACAACAGGGTGATACTGACAGTATCTTCCACTCTGTAGTGTGCTGTAAATATACTATTTATTATTTTTAATGAATAGTTTGTGGAAAAACACAAATATAAATAAAATTTACTTGCGCATGCTGGGATTTGAACACGCGACTTCCGGATTGCTAGTCGTGAGGCTTACCGCTCGACCACAGAGGCCGTCAATAACTAATAACTTGAAATAACTAATCTGCAAAATATTTTAATTTCTTTATTTTCAAACTTATTGTGTAAAATGTTATTTTATTACATGATTTTTTGAAAGGTTTACACATTATTTGTTTTTAAATTGATTGTTGCTGGTTATAAAACTTGATATTTATAAAAAACTTGCATATATATGTATGTCACGATAAATAATATTACTCTTTTCTTTCATATGATGATTCTTGTTTATTGGTCATATTCATTAGCTTCGCAGATCAATATCAATATGAATGCCTGCCTTTTATGTGTACTTTTTAATCTTTCTTTGTTTTGCTTTCATGTTGTCTTGAGTCTCTGTTGCCGAGGGCCACGACCCCAACTCCAAATCCATGATGAACAAGAAACAACAACTATGTGCGCTCCTTCACAGCATAGAGAGCTGCCAACACCAACGTTCTGGATGCCTGTGATTGGTCACTCCGGTGTATTGGTGTTACTACTTACTGTCATGATTAATTATATTATGTTCCAATAAACTGTAAACTATTCTATTATTTATGTAAAACTTGTAACTTTCTGCCTTTAATTAACTGGCAAATCCATCCACAAACAGAGTAAAGCTTTTTCTAGTAGCGTGGATTCATTTACTGCAATATACAATACATTTGTATAGCAAGAGATTGTTTAATTTATAAATGTACCTATCCTTCCATTTCCTTACCCTTATGGATCATTAATGACCAACAACCAACTGTAAACAGGACAAAATGACTCCGAATGAGCTATCGGGAGAAGAGTTTGGAACGTTAGCGCAAAGCACGTTCAGTCCACAATTAACCGAGTTACCTGCATTTACACTTCTTTCAATATCTCTACAACCTTCTCAATTCTCATAAACATACTTCCCAAATACACTTTCATTTGCCTATTAATTATAAGTACCTATTAATCATACACATTCCTTTTAAAGTTATGATATACAAAAAGGTATTTGAATATTTAAACATTTGGGATATCCACTATCTCCAAGTAAAGCTCCATTTGGGTACTGCCCTGTCTCAAACATTGCTTTGGCTCGGCAGCCTTGAAATATAAGGGAGTCATGTGTAGCTTCTGGCCAACTCGGTATGATGCCCCTTATCCTCATTCTAGCATCCGAAATAGCCTGCACGTTAATAGAAAAGCAGCCCTCCCTATTTCAGAATGTTTCAGCTTCTGGTCCACCTTTGGGAGAAAGCAGATGGTTAACACAATACTGAATTGGTACTATACAGAACATTGCAGGCAACAACACAGAGCGCTTGTCTGGCACTTACCCATGGATTAACAGGTCTTAAACGTGCGAAGGCACGAGAAACATTTTTTACGATTTTGCTGGTTTTTTAAAAAAAGTCTCCATTTGTTATATGAAAACTTCAAGTAGCATAGAAACGTAATGCAACAAGCAATTGATTGCCTGGCAAAATTGGGGAGTTTCTAAAAAAGAAATAAACAAAGCATAGGTAATAAACATTAGATAAAAGGTTTTCAGACCTGAAGTTCTAAATATATTCCACATATTATTGCAAAAATGACACTCGAATAAGTTAGAACTTTACCTTTCGCTTGCGTAAGTTAATTTATCGTGTATTTGGCCCAAAACAGATTAAAAAACACGTTTTAGTCATCCTAAAACGGTTATAAAATTCTGCATCTTGTCGCTGCCTATGTGGCCCGTTATTATCATCAAGAATATCTGCCCATTCAACTATATCTACTATATTCAATATGTACATAATTCAATTTGAAAAAACCAAATAAAAAACAGACAAGAGCGTGAACTGATAACAGATGCGAGATGACAGATGACACTTCGATTGTTTTCGCGGAACTCTGTTGACAGTTTTTATAAGTAGGTCTTCCTCAGGCAAGTTAATCCTCCGGCTGGGTGGATTACATTTGAGGTGGAGCGGGGATCATCGTGCTTTGGGCACAGCGTATTTGGGCATTTTAGCTGGATTGAGTTGAGATTTCGGCTCAGCCGTTGATCATTAGTTTGGCCACAACGGCCGTTAGTGTCTTACACTAAGCTGATGACATCGCGGGTTTAAAGTCAAACAACTTGATTTATTTGTATGTTTTTTTGTAGATAAAGTTATTTGAATTTAACCTTTAGAAAGCTGAGCTTCCATGACCTAATAATAATAATGGTCTTTATTCCAGGATGTGGGGAGGTAAGTGCAATCCCACACATTCCATAGAGATAATAATACATCCATGTAGTGTGCCGAGGGTAAAAACCCTACAAACAAATCCTGGTGCAGCACTTGGCGAATACAATTTTTTTGTATCCAAAAGGTACTTTTGGAGCTTGAGAAGTTAAGACCTAGAATTATTTTAATGTTTTTTTTTTGTAGATAATATCGTTTGACTTTAAGCTTTCAATATAAACACTACCAGTGTGCTGCAAAAATGCAATTGGGATGGATGAAGCAAAAGATAAATAAAACTTACATAATTTTTTTAATAAATTCTGCTTACAACTTTAATCTTTTGATAAATTTAAAAAATAACAATGTACCGTGAATTAATGTATTGTGAATTTCACATACTCTGACAGTCCTTTGTATAAAGACAGATTTTTTCAAACAACTTGATAATACACTTATTAGTGCAATGATAGTCATTTCGGTGGTTAACATAACAAAATATTGTTTTATGAGATTTCCATTAATTTGATTATGCCAATAATGTTATATTTTTATTATAAAGTGGAATATGTTCGTAAATGCAATGCATTTCAGTTGTAACATTTAGTACTTCAATTCCTAATATTTAACGTTGCGTAAATACTGTGCAATTGGTTAAGGCGCTACAAAAATATTAGCACCAATGTATTGTCAAAACTGTTTTTCACCCCTATAAAACAATGTACAACTACACATTAAATTTTGTTAAAATTCACATTGCATTTGGTCAGAGTCGGGGTTCAATACTTCCAATAATTAAATTCATGTAAAAATTTGTATTGATTTTCTGTCCAGCACGTATCGGCGTCAAAGTTTCTTATAAATAATTAATTATCCGAAAAATCCCTTATTGGTGTGCATCTCTTTGAATACGAAATTGAGCTTCTTCATAGCATAGCTGACATCCTCGTCGGATATCTCGAAGTAGGTGACCAGCCGAATGGTCTTGCTGTCCCGGGTAAGGACCTTTATGAGGATGCCCTCCTTCTCAGCGGTGACGCAGCCCTGATCCAGCTCCGACTGGGTGATCTGTGTCAGGCGATCCACTACCTTGTCGCTGGTCACGGGGCACGCGGGGTCGATATTGACCAGGATGATGTTGGTATGCTGGTTCTTGATGTCCACGGTGAAGGTAGACAGTTTCAGTGCGTTGATGGCTAGAAAAGGTTACAAAGTATTTTTTGATATTTTAATTCCATGTTGAAACAGGAGAGTTATGCTGTATGGACGGTCTTTTTAAGGGAAGGAAGGTCAATCTTATATCTGGGTCTGGTCGTGTGGGAGGGTGAAAATACAAAAGTCGATAAATTATTCCTCGATTCTCTATCTTTTGTGAGATCGAGATAGACCTCCTGTCAGATTTATGTGATTTTCTTTGGCTATTATTTGCTTATTCTATGGGCCGATGTCAGAATTTCAGCTGTGAGCTGTCACATATTTTATTTTATGTAGTTCGTTTTAAACATGAATTCATGCAAGTATGCATGATTATTTATTTATTTAACAGCCTTAGAAAATCACAAAACATCTGACAAAGAGATCTCGCCCGATATCTATCCCGATCGAGACAGATATCATATATCTTTGGCACAATGTCTCCTCTATAACGTTCTTCAAATTCCAGTCACCCTACATAGTAATGTTATTGTGCTACATACCTTCCCCGATGAATTTAGCCCTCCTGTGGTCGCCGATCAGGGCGGGAACTATCTCATCCAGAGCAACAATACACGGAGCAGCAACCACTCCAGATTGACGCATGCCTCCTCCCAAGGCCTTCCTCAGTCTCCGGGCTCTGGAATTTTAACAAAATTATGTGTTAGTATTATTCATGGAATCAATGGAGTCTTTTTTTGTCATTCAGTAGTATTTTAATTAGACTTATATGCTCTTTAGAGATCTCAACCCTTTATGATATAAATCTAGATTTTACTCACTGTCTGATGAAACTAAAGGACCCCACCAGCGTCGAGCCGAGTGGCGCCCCCAGTCCCTTGCTGTAACAGACAGAGATGGAGTCGAACACCTTCACCACCTCCGAGGGTTCGATTCCCAGGCTCTGAGAGGCGTTGAAGAGACGGGCTCCGTCCAAGTGGAGGGCCAGAGAATGTTTTGTGGCCACCGCCTTCAGTTTCTCCAACCAATCCATGGGGACAATCTGCAAAAGCAATATTTTAATATCTCTTTGTCAATACAACAGATAATATACTTTTCTCACCATTATTTAATGTGTAAGAAAGAGCTGCAGCATTATTAGGATAAAGAACATGCATTTTATGCTTTTTTTGTGCTGTTACTGTACCGTAATCGTGAATCATCACGGTAATAATAAAAGCACTCATTAACCGGTGAGTACACCTAGGACCAATAGGTACTTATATTTTTGGCAAAAAATAATGTTTTTTTTTTATCTCTTCGAAAGGTGATTTACAAAAACAGATTGTTAATGTGTTCAAATTCAAAAATCAAGGTAAAACAGAGGAAGAATTATATATGTAATATGTATTACAATTTTTTTGTTGTAAATTTTATATTTTATGCAAATGATAGCTCTTTTTAATGATCTTGATTAATGTAATCATTTTAATTAGTAAATAAGATGCCTTTTAACCTCATAGTGATAATAGTATTTAATTAGTAATCTTGTGACCGATAATTTTTTTCTTTTGACTCAATAGCAATATCACACCATATTATTTGTCTGCAATAGTGATTTAATTTATATTATGTGACAACATTATACAAATTTTAATTTATAATATGTGATTTAATTTATCTCAAATTACATTATGTATTCATTACAAACTCTCAAAAACAGTACTCCACTGTGTAATTTATTGTAACAATTTATTCAATGCTTAGTGAAAATGAATTTATTCAAATATTATAAACGGTCAACAAGTGTAACATTGTGCGAAATTCACAGCCAGTCACACAATGAATGCTACAATGAAATTGTGCATTTAAGACAAAATTTGATATTATTATTAACCACAAAGAAGGTGTTAGTAACCACAATTTACTAAAAACTGCTCAAGAATGAATAACAAAAAGACATGTACCACATTTACTACCATGCGTACTCGTTAAACCTGAATGACTATTATATTATGTACTAACTTTCCAACGTTTTCAACGACATATCCCACTGTAGTACATTTATATGCTCAGCTAAAAAAGAACAGCCGAGCGATTCTATATCTTTTGTGCGATCGTTATCAAAATAACGGATGTGATCTCCTGTCAGATTTGTGTGATTTATTTGCTTTTTCTATGTACAATGTACATTAAATGAATAAATAATCATTCATACTTCATGTTTAAAACAATCAAATTAAAATATGTGACAGTAAATATGTAAAAATCACACAAATCTGACAGGAGATCACATCCGTTATCTTGATAACAATCCCACAAAAGATATAGAATCGCTCGGCAGGAAGCTTATCAGTTCTTAAAATTTGTTCTGTGAAAAAGCTGTATGGCTAATTAGCTGCCGTACGGTACGGCGCTCTGTATATTTTTAATATTCTCTGCAATTCTTATTGGATTATCCATTTTTAGAATTAGTATTAGAATACTGATGAAAGAAAATTGTAGTGTGATTTTAAATACATTTGGGGGTTTTATTTCGAATTGTATTTTTGTAAAAAATACCTATCTTAGAAATTTATTCCTATTAATTTGCCAGTTATGAGTTCTTCTAAATCGGTGATGCATAACGTTTTTAGCCGTAGGCCCAAGTAATCCATTTTAAAACTTACGGTACGGTCACACGCAGCGTTAAAAGCGCGAGCACTTATTTGTTGAACCGCGGGCGCTTATGTGTTGTACTGACACACTATGCCATAAAATATTTCTTCCTATAGTAAGAAAGGGGGTCAGTCGAATTACAGAGATTTGTCAACTTGACAGCTGTCATCCGCACGTTTATGCAGCTCCGTAATCAAAATGACCCCCTCTCCTGTTTACGGCGGAGAGAGGATCGCATATCACATGAGCAGCGGTTACGACGTATAATCTGTACTGTCTATGGTTTATCTGCGGGTCATCTGTGCTTAGGTGTGACAGATCTGAATGGGATTGTATGGCGAGCGATATTGGGTGCGCGATGATCTTTTATCTTTTATAGCTGTGTGTGGCACCTACATTGTGTTCACGGGCTACAGGGGGTAGGCCTTTGTCTTATAATTTAAAGCAAAAACAAATAAAGTAGCTCAAATCCGTTCTAGATATTTCATATACCTTTTGGTTGGGTATTTTGATCTCATTTATTACAAATTTGTATGAAACGGGCGGCGAAACGTTCCTCTTAATTCATGAAGATGTACGTTCGAAATTATAATACTGTTAACTTTTAGAACGTCCGAAACTTGTTTGGTGAACTACTTTTATTCAGAGTCTAATTTTTAAACCTACAACAATCAATCATAAATTTGATGTTTGTCGTCTATAGGTATACGTAATACGCCTATACAAATTCAATTTATCTAACATTGAGACTAGCAAGTGAATATATTATTCTTAATATAGTATTGCCATTCTTAGCCGACGTTAAACGTCCATTATTATGGTACTCTCAAGAAGACATTGTCCGCAGTGAAATCAGGAATTAAAAGCTTTAACGTAATACATCATTGTTTCTGATATCTCTCGACACATTACAACTTATCAGTGCAGCTATTTTTAGCTTATTATATTATACTGATGTGGTGTAGTTTTTGATAATTCATTTGCCGGTTCAATTATTTTTACTTTTTTGAAGCCAAATTAATCTTTTTTATCCTCAATGGAAAAAATCATCTTATATTTAAAGCAATGCTTTTTTTGACAAACTCGTAGGAAATATAAATGATTATTTCTAATGTGATCTTCATGCAAGAGTTTCGATGCGCAGAGCCAGCCAGAATTAGGCACACCGAATTTGGTTAGAAAGTACTCAACTGCTTAGATACTACAAATAGATAATAAGTTTTAATTCTGAATTGTGGACTCTCTTCATGGCGATACTGACAATCTTTTATCTTATCAGAATAAAATATAATATATACATAGGACATACACACATTACAAACAAACTAGTTGTACCAATAATTTCATTCATATTGCCTAATTTTTCATTTATGTCTTTATTATTTTTTTTTTATTTCTTGATATTTATAAAATTGAGGTCTCAACACATGCAAGCACCCAGTGAGGCTCACATTACTGCTAATGTATTAACAATTTATTTTTTTCACTTAACGCGAAATATCCCATAAAAATTTAATTTATTTGCATATTACTATACATTTTGAACTTTCAACCTCTGGGCTCAGAGTTCAGAGCCACAACTCTTATCGCATTGCTTTTACAACATAGTTTTTTTTTTTTTGTTAGCCCATACTTTTCGTCTGCATTATTATCATAAATATGTTACCTTTCCTCCGCACATGTTATGCGTATTTTCCACAACGACGAGGGATGTTTTTGGCTCGTGGATGTCTGTCCCTCTGACCTTTGATTCTACTTCGGCCAAATCAAATGTTCCATCTGGATTATTCTTGACTGTGGTCACCATGACTCCACCCAAGAATGCGGCATTCCCTGGAAAAACATTTTCACAATTTTAAAATTTAATTCATGTATGAGTAGAACATTTACAGTTCTAAGGATTTGATTTGTACTCTAATTTGCAAGGGGGGGATAGCTTTGATGATACCATCATTTTAGTCCAACAGAGCATTTTAGTTTAAAATTAAAAATGAAGTATAAAAAATGATAGTTGATACTTAACTAAGAATTATTTAAACTAATGAGACCTTTATCTTTACGGAAATAGCTTATCATAATGTTTCATTGAAATAATTAAAGAAAACCTTCTCCTCCTGTAAAATTTTCTAATGGTCTGTTGGACAAATATGAACTAAGGCGACGATATGTTTTTTTTATGGAATTCAAGAAATCTACTGCAGTCTGCTGCTTTAATTATGATTACCTTAACACGGGCATTAGCCTAGTATGGTAGTCAAAAAAAATAACATAAAAATCGTACTTTTGAGAAATCTATGAAATAATAAAAAAAATTGTGATGTCGAGTTTGAGTGCTAATGAAATATTGAATCAGAGAATGGAAAGGAATTTAATGAATCGACAACCTTGAAAGGTAGACAAAAAAATATTGTCTACGAATAAATTATCATTAATTGTGGGGAATATTTTTTAGATTCCAAAACTAATATAAATACCTTGTTCATATTTGAAGACATGAGACATGTCGCCCACGATTACTTCTGATCCTCGTTTATCACAGTGAACCATTACTGAAAAATAAATTAACATGTGAGCCACAAACTTGAGTACAATAAAATTTATTAGTTTAAAGGAAATTACACTTTTGCAACTCCCAGTCTTTTCTGTAACTGTGTACAACCAGCGGAACTATATTGCCATCTGCTTGCATATCACACATCTAGCCACCTAGGCTTAGGCTTCCCAACACTTAGTTCTGCAGGCTTATTAAATTGTCTCTTCAATGGTCAGCTTTCTTCCATTCTTGCTACATGTCCTGTGCAGCGGAGACATTGACGGCTCTTCAAATAATGCCTATAATTCATCGCCACTGGTGGGGTGACATCATAGATAATAGAAAGGAAGGGAGATAGCACCCTTGAGGTGATTTTTCACGAAAACGGCGCTTTATAAATCAGCCAAATATTATTATATTATGTCATGGAAGCATGCCGACTGTCGCCGAGTTATGATCAAACGTTATGGACTATCGACGGAGCCAATGAAAGTTATGTATTTGGTGTGTAGGTAGAACAATGGCGGGATGCTGCTGTGTGTAGATGCTATTTGCAGTAGTATGGGTGGAAGATGATGGTGATGCCAATTAGGCGGTTACGTAGTAATAATGGTTCACGGTTCATCTCGTCTCATGAGAGGACAAAGAAATGGATAATAATATATGTCCTCATTGTAACCAATTACTTACCAGCAATCAGGTTAGACATGGTGCCGGTAGGAACAAACAGAGCAGCCTGTTTCCCCAGCAATAGGGCCACCTTCTTCTCCAGGGCGTTGATAGTCGGGTCCTCACCGAAGACATCGTCACCCACCACGGCGGTGGCCATGGCGTTCCTCATGGAAGGGGTCGGCTTGGTCACCGTGTCGGATCGAAAGTCGATGATGTACGGTTTGCATTGCGCCATTTTGAGTTTTTGGTGTTTTTTGCACGGCTAAAATTGTGGAAGATATATTTTGGTTTTTGTGGAAAAGATAAATTAAAAGTTATACGTAACATAATAAAGACAATTATCTGGAGCCAGTAGGACTAAATGACTACATATAAAGATAAAAATGGTTATTCACGTAATTCTTTACTTCATTTTCTTTGTCCATTTTATATATTTTTTACATTCTTATAAATTTAAGGCCATATGCTGCAAATGGCGTGATCTCATACAACAAAGCAAATTTATATTTTACATAATCGTTTTGAATAGAGTATTTTCCATAGCCTCGAAAGCAAAAAGGTCTTGTTATATATATGTATAGTAATGAAGATGAATCTAAAGGTTTTTTTCTAAAAGATATTGTTATTAAGCATGTCCATTAGCGATGTGTAGGTTCAGCTGGAGTGGGCTCTTGAATCCGGGTTCCTCGCGGGAAGCGAATCCTACTCCCACTCCTTTTTCAAATCGACTACTCCCAGAAAACCCGGTTCAGTACTCGCATCCAAATCCGGAACTCGGCGGTCTGAGCAACTCAATGCCGCGGTGCCCTCCCTCCTAGCCACTCCCACTCGAGTCCCGGGTTCGCCGGCTACGCTCAAACCCATGTGTCTTGGTCCGAGCCACGGTCAGAAGCAGGTCGCGCGTTCGAGTTCTTTCGCGGGCTGCGGCTCCGGTAGAACCCCGTGTCTCAACCGAGCCACTCGCGAGGCGGGAGCGGGTCATGCATTCGAGTTCTTTTGCACGCTCTGGCACCGATGTATGGCTCCGTTTGAACTAGTGTGTCTCGGTCCGGGCTATACGCGAGTCGGGAGTGGCTCCCGGGAACTACTCCAAGAACTCGAGTTCTTTTAAAAGCAACCACGTGTCGGGAGTGTCCAACACACATATTACGTGGAAACGTTACATCTCTAATGTCCAGTGATTTGGAAAGTTTACCTAAAATATGACTGTAAATTGATACCTAAGCTAGAATAAAGCTTAAAAATATATTTATATCTTTATTTAAACAGTTATGTACTTATATAAAATTATTATCACCAAAATTGCTACTTTAGCTAATATCTTTTAGCATATATTTGAATTGATAAGAGTTTTATTATTGTGTCAAATAATTATTTACTTTGCAATTCTTACTCTTTGAGGAAAAAATGAATTATAGAGGAGATAAGAGATTATTTTCGGTAGTGATTTTTAACCTTCGTATAAAATATGCTTTCTGTGCATTGAATAAAAAGTATATTGTTGAAAAAAAAATGGTGGAGTTAGAAATCGCATAGCATATTTTCTATTACTTATTTAAAAATATTACAAAATAATGAAGGTATGTTAGAACTGCAATTTGAAGCCTACACCTAGATCAGGGGTGGGGATCCTCCAGCCCGCGGGCCACATGCGGCCCGTGAAGCTTTTTGATGCGCCCTGCGAGCACTTTTGGTGCGGCCTGCTGAAAGCACTATAAAAAAATTACACTCAGAAAGCGAGAATGTTTTTCTTTCACGGTATTTAAGCTACATTATTAAGTTATTATTACTAGACCCAGAAAAAGTTATAACGCAACTGACATCTTCTTTTAGTTTTAATTTTAATTTCTTATTATTATACGATAGGGAAATTAAGATTGAAAAAATATTTCTGAATTGATGGCAACTCTATAAGGAAGGAAAAAATATGTTCTTTCTTTAAATATTGCCACACTTCTGCCGTAAAAAATAGTTAAATAAAAAAAAAAACATTCCAAATAAATTATAGTAAATAGGTAAGTAATTATAAAAATTTTATTGCAGTCAATAAATTTGCTGTAAAATGCAGAAAACCATAAGCTGTTCTGAGTACAAAATAATATAAGTTGGTGAACTGGTGGAACCCTACGCAGATCCATTCCTGAAACCACTCTTGTGTTCATATTGCAAATTCCTGCTACGGATTCATCTGCTGACGCATTTCGAAGGAAACCATCCATGTGTTCCAAGTGCAAAAATCGGAGGATATCCATTTTCATGTTCTGAGTGTAGTATCAATTAAAACTGGGGACTCGCATAATGAGGTTAAACTTCACTCTTAAGTAAAATAAAAGCAGTTTCATTTTCCGAATGATCTGTCATAATTCTAGTATCGGATTAATCTGCTGACGCATTTCAAACAATTTCACTCTAATGTTACGAGTGGAGTCAATTTTTTTTTAGTTTCAAACCATATGCTGCAAAATTCGTAATTCGAAGGCGCTTAAAAATATGTGCGGCCCGCGGGTGATACTACAATCATCCAAATGGCCCCCAGGCCAAAAAGGTTCTCCACCCCTGACCTAGATGGTACTGTTAAAAATAACACTCCAAACCACCTGTATTTAGTATTTATTTCAATGAAAAAATAAATTTCCCAGACATTTTTAAGGAAAAAATCCAGTAATCGATATAATAATAGATATTTATATCTACTAACCAATTTGCTCAATTCTTGTATAAATACAATTCTTTTTAGGGTGAATTAGGTAGGTACCTATTTAAAATAAAACAATATAGGTGCCTACCTACTCATTTATAAATTTTATTTGATGTTTTCATTGATTTACAAAATATTGAAAAACAAAAAAAATAGTAAATGCTTGCTTACGATTACGCGAGTGAAGACCAACAATACATCATTATTATTTTATTATGCAAACAAGAAAGTTAAAATGATGAATAAAACGTACCTGGAAAACAACAACAGGCAATTTTCTTTTTCAAGCGGGAAAGAAAATAGCACGATGTTTGAATCAAAAACAGCGATCTGAGGAATGATATTACACTTTCTGGTTCCTTCACATCAGCTTCTCAACCGCACGAAAATATCGAGTTTCTTCCACACACCAAACGAAACCGGTAGAAATATCACGGTCGAATACGGTTTCTGACATCACCTCCCTCCCGCCTAGCCGCCATTGCGCGCTATTATTTCAAATACAGAATACATCTCGGGTGACCATACCTAAATAATTGTTGAACATTGTATTTCATTTTTTTGTAAAATATCGATTTGGATTTATTTGTATTTGAAATACTTGGATGTTGCAAATAAGAGTAGTAAATGACATGAGAGAGATATTTTAAAACGATTAAAAAATATAGAAATGCTATGTACCTACTTTACTTAAAAACGATATTTTTGGTACATAAGAAATCCATGCTTGTATAGTGATGGATCATAAAATAATTCGATTTTATAATAATATTGTTTTTGTTAAAGAAGCTGAAGAATGAAACAATCACATGTCTAAATAAACGTCGCTACGTACCCAGTATCTTTGGAAATTTTCGGGTTAAGGGCCCCCATTTCTGATTTTTAAACGGAAGTGGGATCGAGTCGTAAGAAGGTACTGCGGTAAGTGTTCCAAACCATAAATATACTAACCCCTTCCAAACCAGATCGAAATCGTGCACGAATACATTCAAAGGTGTCCTATGATTTGCCAAAAGATATTGAAATATAAGAGATCTGCTATCCGCAGTTTTTACTGGATGGGACTGTTTCCTGGCGTTGCCAAAATTTTTAACCAATACTACTGCACACCTTAAAAAAATCCACTAAATGAACGAATTCTCTCCGTATTCAAACTATGCCCATTAGGAAGGAGTGGTTCGCCGACGGTCAGGCGGCCATAATAGCATATCTCTTGTATTTCAATATCTTTGGATTTGCCTATATAATGTGTTTTCACGAAGAATTCGGTAATCGGTTATAACAATGATTAATTCGTTTAGCCCAGTGATTCCCAACTTTTTTTTACCCGAGACCACTATTACATTTATTTGTTCTCACAGGGACCACAAGGTAAAATAACGATAAAGAAGAAGATGGAGAGATATGTAATTACGAATGTCAGAGGAGCGCGCTAATCTTTAAAAATGCGAAAATGTTTAATAAATCACGACTCGTTTAAAATAGAGCAAAAATCTCGTGTAAGGCGCTTAAGTATCATTCAAAGAAACATTGTGAATTTTTTCACAACTACCTATAACTTGTAAAATAACTGAAATAAACGCATTTATAATAAGTTTCGGAGCATACTTTGCGATTTTTTTCTATCAAGGGAATTTCATATAATTTGCGTTTCGGCGTGGAATGCGTCTAGATATTATTTTAAAAAATATATATTTTTTTTTAAGAGCTTAAAAACTTAACATTTTTGGGAGGTACGCAAGAAATCGGTATAAATTCGGGTAGCGGCGGCTTAATCGCGTCCTTGCAATTACTACCATTTTGCAATTCAATGTGCTCTTCTTGGACTTCTTCAGCTACCTATCCATCATTAATATCAAAAGGGTTACGAATCTGCTTTTGGATACTTTTCGATTCGGTTCTTGTAGTAAATGAATAAATGTTTCGTGGACCACATTTTAGATCTCGCGGATCACATGTGGTCTAGCCTAATCTTAATCCTAGACTGCACTTTAAATCGGGGATCAACATTATATAGGTAATATATAAATCTATGGGATTAACACTAATAAAAATGAACACTAATAGGTACCTAGTTATGTGAACAGTAAGTGGACGTTGCGTCAAAAAATTATGTTTTAAGGTGAAAACCAAAACTTTCTCTCAAAACCTAAGTTTCCTAAACCTATTTTAAGTAGGTACTTCAAAATACCTTTCTCCTTAAATAAAACTATGTATTGTTTTCAAATAATGAATTATGCAATTTGCAAAGTATATGCATGATCTCAATGCCATTTTTTTCAATCACAATGCATGCAGATAGGTGGCTATCATAATATTTAAAAAATGTGAATAAAAATCCAAATAAACCCTACAATTTCACATTTAAAAAAAAAATCCTTACTGAACCATTAAAATGGCCACCATCTTGAAACGGAATGTATAAACAAATTAACAGACAGATGAAACGCAAAACGGTCGAGTTAAAACAAGACTACGCTCAGTCAATTATTTTTTAAGGAAAGTACCTATATACTAAAAGATTATGTTTAATGGATTTGAAGGCTTTTTTTTAAATGGTTGATGTCTATTCTGTTATTATTATAACAGATATCAGAGTCATCACATTGTCTGATAACGTCATTGGTCTGATAGAACAAAATGTTTACTGCAAAAACGATTTTTTTTATCGGTTTATATTTATATATTTTTAAAACACAATCCACGTCCATCACTTGGAAACCGGAAGTTCTCGAAGAGCACAAAGACACAATATAACATTGTGACATATTAATTAATTAGCATTACTAAACGTTTGGAAAGAAAACTTTCCCATTGTTGGGGGCATACATTAATTACGTGAGCAGTTTTTCTTTCAATCTAGACCCCCTCCCCTCGTTGGTGAGATAAATTTGGGCCATTTCGTATATTCTTTTCAAGTAACGTGAGATTTTGCTGGACCCCTCCCCCCTTTTGAGCTCACATGATTAATGTAGGTATGCCCCCTGTATAAATAATTACTGGCTTGATATCCAGCTATACAATACTAGCGCCAACGGCATATTTGAACGTTTCAGATTACGTGCCATTATGAAAACAAAATTTTGGAAAACGAATTCATTCATAAAACTAAGCATTTAGAATGGGAATGCCACATATTTATCTTCTGGTCCCACAGTCCCACCCACGTACTCACATTTCTGAATCTTGATGTCAACATCATAATCAGCTATACAACCCTTGAAGATTTCTAGCCGCCTCTTCTTGAAAATTACTCCACTCCTCTTCAGTGGCGGCCGCTGCCCTGAAAATGTGGTGGTTCACTGATAATCCGTACCTATCAGATAACGCGTACTAAGCAACAATAGGTAAAAATGATTCCACTTATCTTATTTGGAGAGAAAGTCTATTCTAAGCTGTTTTCGAAGGGTGAAAACTTCTACATATCGCTTTTAAATAAAAAATAATTTTTTTTTGTACAGATCTTTTTTCTGTTCTAAGAAAATAGAAACAACACAAAATTTTCGTAAATAAATCTTGAATTTCAACCCAAAAAACTCTTTTTTTTACAATGTTTAATTTATTTTATTTTATATTTCATAAAATAAAATAAATTTGAAAGTAGTGTAAGAAGAATATGCGACGCAAATGTGAATGGTAGAAGAAGTCGGGGACGCCCGAGGAAGACATGATACGATCAAGTGAATCAGATACTTGAGTCGGGTAATGTCAAAAGTCAGAATAATGATTCAGACGATGTATGAATGTGAGTGAGACAAAGAGTGTGTGCCAAGACCGAGTTGTTAGGCGGTCCGTCCTCTCTGCCTACCTCTGCGGGGAAACGGCGTGATGGTTAGTTAGTTAGTTTTATATATCATTACAAACATTATTCGTTTTAAATGTATAAACAGTACGTGGGCAAAATTGTCAAAATTACCTATAAAAAATTGAATCCCTTAATGATCTGCGTTTTATAATTTAAAACACAAATCAATAAAAAAGCAAATATATGTAAAATTTAGGTATTGACTGTACCTTTTGATTAAAAAAAGAATTATTCAGTTTGGCTAAGTATCTTTGCTGCAAATCCAAATTTAAGTTTGTATAATAAAGGCCGCCCGGTGGCACACGAATATAGCTTAATTTTTCATACATATTGCTGGCGTTGCGCGCTGGCGATGTTTGGGATATTCGGTACAAAAACATAATTCGTTCCGCGTGCAATCGGCCTGCACCCGGGGAACAAGGCAGCTTCGCGCGAAACTTAGAGAATCCGCTCTCCCTGATTCATACTATATTAGGCATTATATGGTAGGTGATGTTTTTAATGAGATTCATAGATTTTATATTTTTCAGTAAGATATTATAAAGTAATTTTAGGCGATATAATTTACCAGTGCTGCACACGAACGCACTGTGCAACCAGCCGCCCTTGCTCCTCTTTGCTATCAAGTGTATCGAGCCCAATTTTGAGGCGATTTTGTACTTCACACTGTCCGACCACTTATATTTACGTCTCCCAGTTTATACTCCACTTGTTCGATTCGTGCATAAACCTAAAGGGTTTATTAGGTCCATGGATTCGAGTTCCTTTCTAACTACAAAACAATGAAATTAAGTTTTTAGTGCGTTCCATTATTTATCTTCGATAAAATCATCATTCATTTTCATGCTATGCAATTTGAAAATAATATTGGTAAATAGGTTTGTCCTACTGTAGTTTTTTTATCATTTCATTCGTTTTTCTTGAATCGTATTATGTTATTAGTAGAAATTGATATTGCAGTCAGGGTGCTGAAAAATTGAAAATATATTACACAAAAATGTTTTTTTTTTCCATTCCTAAGTAAATAAAGGGAAGGCATTTTCCTCTAGTTTGAAAAAGGGCTATACCTATTCTTAAGTTATTATTCTATAATTATTTAAACAGCTATGTTTTATAAAACTGGAAATAAATCCTCACAGTATTTTTGTAGAGTGGTTTTTTCATATATTTAGGTTTTGAAAAGGGGCAGCAAAAATTTTACTGTTCGCCTGTTTTTTTAATGCAACAAACTTCACCAAAATACTTATTTTATTTTATTTTGTCAAGTTTATACACAAATATTAAAATGTTCTCCTATCTTAAAAACTTATTCTTCCATAATATAAAATAAAACCATATCCGAAAGGGGTTCGTAAGTAAGTTTTCGTTCAAATTTTACAATCCAATTCATTTTTAGAGGCCTAATGTGCCCGATACTTACGACTTTGGACTCTGGATACAAAAAGTGTTTAGTAGCAAAGGCCAAGTTCGCAGTAGATATTTATAAAGCATCTGCAATATTTTTAGGTGATCAAATTTTCAAATCAAAAAAATTGCATCGCCTTGACTTACCTAGATGATATTATATCATAATAATGGGCATTTTCCGAATGTCTTTATATTATGTTTTCAATGTTTGAATTTTAAAATTAAAGCTTTTTAGAATTGGTGTCAATATGTCTTCTCGAAATACAAGTTTAACAGACTGAATGCTGTTGAAATGAGATCCCTGAGGCGTATGTGTGGAAAAACCATGTACGATCGTGTGAGAAATGTGGAGATCCGCGAAGAATACAAGGCTGATGTAAGCGTAATGAGTAAGATTAAGAAAGAGACGCTCACATGGTTTGGGCATGTAGAGCGAATGAACGAGGAAAGGAGTGTAAGGAATATACGACGCAAATGTGAATGGTAGAAGAAGTCGGGGACGCCCGAGGAAGACATGGCATGACCAAGTGAAACAGATACTTGATTCGGGCCATGTGAAGAGTCGGAATAATAGAAGAGCATGTATGAATGTGAACGAGGCAAGGAGTGTGTGCCAAGATCGAGTTGTTTGGCGGTCCGTCCTCTCTGCCTACCTCTGCGGGGAAACGGCGTGATGGTTAGTTATTTAACAATACATTTGTATATTATTGAGCCATTCTCCTACTCACCTAATCTCGTAAAATAATTAGTTATTAATCTCACCTTAACAAGCCTTGAAAGTAAGGGAGTACCGATGTTTCATGAATAGATACACACCGCATTTATTTAGGTAGGTATTTCAATATTATGTACGGACTTTCGTATGATGTTAAATACCCACGTAAAAACTGCGTGGTGTCTCTACAACGGGCCACATCATAACGTCGAGAAAAAGAGTAGGTACCTCCTTTCCCTTTGTGATACCAACAGTTGGTAGTAATTGTAGTAGACCTCTGTAAGTAATGCTTAGATTTATTTACGACAGATGTCTCAAATGCACAGTTTTACATGAATTTACGTGTTTTTGAAGTAAAAAAACTCTTTAGCACCGTTGGGATTTGAAACTCGAGGAAACGGAAAAGCGACACTAAGAACATACAAACACGTATATCTATAGGTTTTAGCCTTCGAGAGAATGAGATAGAATAATCGGTCTCCTCCTTGTGCGGTGCCCTGTAGCCTCCCCACTCTTGTCTACTTTAGTTTTCTAAAGGTTTCACTTCTACCATCGGTGAACTGCACACTTGTTATTTTTTTTAAATTGCGGTCAAAGGTAATCCCGAATTTTTTAGTCAAATCGAGAGAATAATTAAAACGATATCTTCTATAAAGTCGGAAACACTTTTTAAAATTTTATTTATCATATTCGTATACTTATCTATAATATAATATTGGAATATATAAGTAATAAACAAAAGTTTTTTTACATGATTTTTGACTACCAAACTAGGTAACTAGGCAATGCCTAGTAAGCACGTATGCCGTGGCGTAGTAGGCACGTATAGGTGGCACCAAGGGTGGAAGCTAGGATTTTTTTTAAGGGTGGGGGCAGGCGGGGGGGGGGTAGAGAAGTATGACAAGGGGTATGGGAGGTTATCAGCTCTGTGACGTCACATGTAAAAAAAAATTGAACTTTTGTTTTGATTATTTTTAGATGTAAAATTGCAAAATATGTGACGTTACACTAGAGGGTAGGGGGATCTCACAAATGTGACAGGGAGGGGGGGGGGGGGGAATCATGAAATTCGTGTGACGTAATTTATGGATAGCCCCTTGGCTCATGTGGGCATTTTGTTAACGAGGTACTAACTAAAATTTTGGCTGACTAACTTGAGTAGAAGTCCCAATACTGTGTCTGAGGCCCTCAGGGCCCTAACCGTATTGTAAATTATAAGAAAAGAAGCAATACAACAATTTAAGACGGAGGTTTTACTTCAAAAATACATTTGAAACCGTATATGGTCGAAGTTATACAAATTCACGTAAAAATAATACATAAAAAAAGGAAAAGTAAAATACAAATAAACGTACAATCTTTAGTTAGATACGTAAGTTATGCGGGTACAAAAAAAGCATTTCTAATATTTATCCCAACTTTCCACGATGCACACAAAAACTATAAACTGAAAAACAATAGGCTACCGACGTAATATTACTTAACGGTATGTGAGCATTCCTGCATCTTTTAGGGAGGGGCAGCTGCCCCCCTCTGCCCGTACCTCGCTACGCCCTTGGGTGACACCAGGGGCGGATAACTTGGGTGTCACCCCCCCCCCCCCCCCCCCCCCCCCCCCCCCCCCCCCCCCCCCCCCCCCCCATTAAAGTTGACTTTGAGAAATTCAAAACCCAAATTTCGACTTCATAAAAAATAAAAACATTACTACCAAGTCAAAAAAATTGGTCTAGAAACTATAAACTAGAATGTATAAGTAACAGACCGTGTTCATGTGTAAAATATTTTTGTGACTATATCCATCGTAAATTTTTTCCACGGTCGGGTGGCACCCGGGGCGGCCTTCCCCCCTAGCTACGTCACTCGCCTGTGGAACTATAGCATTCCCATCTGAAAAAGTGACGAAAGCGAAGGGATTGAAATATGAGTTATAAATCTCTTTTGAAAATTATTTTCCATTGTATCCCCAATTGGAAAACCTATGTAGTGTGAGTGAAGCAAGTAGAATATTTATGATAAAACTACAAAAAAATACGTTGCTAAAAGAGATATGTATATATTATTGTATTTTCGGGAATGTTATTTATGGGTTTTACTGTCTTTTTTTCCAACGAAATACAGAGGCTGATGGCGGGGTCGAACCCCATATTTCACATTTCTTCCAGGTGTTAAGATAAATAAAATAAAAATATTAGGGATAGAAATATCCATCGAAGAAAATAAAGTATGAATTATTTATGGCATTGTTGTTTATTTTCGAAGGCCCAATTTTTAATTTAAATTTTAAACAAGATGTTAAATGTTTATTATAAAAAAGAACCATACTTTATTGTTGCACCACTAGAGTTTTTATTTTTTTAAAGTGTAGATACTTTACGAAAAGGTACTTTCCGTCAGGGATTTTAAAACACTCAATTTATTTTTATTTTTATGACAACACTGACTTATTTGAAATAAATAAAATCCATTTTCAAATTCTATTACCAAAAAACACACTTAAAAGCTATATAAAAAAAGTATTCTTGAAAAGCCTTCAAAGATCTAATCAATTAATTAAACCTTTATCTCACATGTTGCTTATTATTGTATGAATTATGATACTTTTTAGCCATGTCACCGGAAAACCAAATGTTTCTATGGTCACACCCACATTCATTCTCAAAGTGGCAACACAGCCTTGGTCCGGGCGTCAACCAATGAAGCAATAGCAACAAGCGGCAAGCCTGTAACCGTCTCGAACTGCGGGAGAGCTGTCAGTCATCATTTCTTATGTGAGCCGCGTTGGGCTTCCCGGCGGCAGTATTTTATCTTTTATTGCTATATAATTTGTGTTTAACTTGATCGTATGTCACTATAGCAGACGCGGTAATAGTCCCTGATATTATTTATAAAGTGCATTGTGTATATTTATTCTACAGTAAGTAAATGCGGCGTGTCTGTTTGTGATATTTGTGCATTGTCGGCGTGCGCGCTCGTTTAATGTCCGCGTACACCGTGTCTTCATTAGGTTATTCGCAATACCCACGGTAAAACTGAGTGTTCCTCGTAGACAGCCAAGATGGCTGAAGAGCTGTACGACAGGAATGATCCTGATCTGAAGTATCTGTCAGTGGACAGAAACAATTTCAATGATCCGGCTACCCAGGCGGAATGGACCCAGAAGAGGCTCGTGTGGGTGCCCCACGACACCCAAGGTTTCGTGGCGGCCGGGATCAAGGGGGAGCATGGAGACGAGGTGGAAGTTGAGATCGCCGATACCGGCAAGAGGATAATGGTCGGCCTGGATGATATCCAGAAGATGAACCCTCCGAAGTTCAACAAGGTGGAGGACATGGCTGACCTGACGTGCCTGAACGAGGCCTCCGTCTTGCACAACATCAAGGATCGCTACTACTCCGGTCTCATCTACGTAAGTATACGTCTATTTGTATTTTGTGCAATTCCAGTCAATTTGTTCCGTCTCTAACCTCAAAATTTTTGTTCCCGGTCGTGACGGAATTTACAAGCTTCTCTCGCTGTATTGACATTACTCTGTTTACGACACACGATTTTAGCATAAAACCCGTTAAAATGTAAAAATGTACCTCCGTAGGAAAAGTTTATATCGAAATGTCAGGATTTTATTAATAGAATGTGCAATGTCTCTGTCTATGCAGTATGCATTATTTTTATTTTATTTGTCTGAATATCATCATTGACTAGCTATATTTCGCTTGCACTTTCAATGCATGCGATTATTGTTCTTTGTACGGCAAGTTCCGATTAAAAGGAGTCACCTGAAATGACTCACCTCCCAAATATGAATGCCATTGTGACATGCCAATCCATAAAATCGAATGCCAAGCAAAAAAAATCACAGTAAATTGCACAATATGCTATTATTGACAGTGCATACTTTTATTGAAAAATTTATGTCATAGGTAGGTACATAGAAGTCTGTTTTGATAACAATATTCTGAATAATACCAACAAATTCTGATTTTTTTTAAATTAGGCACTAATTGCAATTTTGTATACATTTTCTCCCTCCATAAATTGACTGGCTGACCTAGAAAATTTTCAATGAAATTGCATTTCGTGATTTTCGTGGCCATAAAAGGGTAGATTCATTCAGGTTATATTTATGATAATTGATAATTAATAAGGTCTTCCCTTCCCGTATTTGTATATTCTGATAAAGTTGTAATGAATGACATCACAATAACTAAGAATAAGACTATTATTGTACTTGTATGGAATCCGATCTTGCCAATTCCAGGTAGGTACCTACCTATAATGTATAAGTTTTTCATAAGTATTTTTATATGGAATCTTACCATGCCATTGATAGTTTTTATGCTTGGATGGCAATCCACTTACCTATAATAACATGGTAACGGTCAGAAATTTAGGAGCAGAATTTAATAAATCGACCTCGCCTGTTATTATTGAAGTTTCATTTTATTTTTAATAATCTCCATTGTTATTTTGGCGATTTATGATGGGGCTGCCTGAGTGATTTGGGTTTACCCTGAAGTGTGAATGAATTTCCCAAATTATAAGGTCGATCCCATGTCCCACTTTCATAACTAAACCTTATTTTCGGTTTTTATCTACGTTAATTTTTTTAACCTTCATTTACAAATAGTAATAATATCACAAAATCCTTATGTATAACGTAGTATTTTCCTTTTATAAAACTCGTATGATGTCATGTGACGCTATGAAAATAAAAAGTAACCTGTTTGTGGTATGACCTCTCTCAATCCTTTCGTACCTAGGCACCTAGCTACTTACAGCACTGCCTTTTTTAATCCCCGCCACCCAGATCGTAAGTTAAATCACGAGTAAATAATACTATATTATTCATAGAAACAAAACTACTTATGTTTATTTGATATAAATTTATTTATCTACATTGCTACGTTAAAACTGTACTGTGCTATTTTTCATATTTCCATTGTAAATCCTCTGATTAAACTAAAAGTGATTAATTTGAACAGTATTCATCGGAAATCCTGGTGACACATCGTTGACCGTTTGACCGGCTTGCATTTTAGCGAATTTATGAAAATTATTATTATCTGGAATATGTGCGTTTTTCATTTCAAAATGATTCATTCTCGTATACTTAATATGTATGTTTCAAATTCCAAAATGTTCGTTATTTGAAAATGGTCCATTCTCATTCAATTCACATTTTAATCTTCTAGTTTGATAATGATTCGTAGGTACCTAGTATGTTTCAAGTTCCAAAATCTTGAACGTAGGTAGGTACCTAGGTACTCGCATGACTCGCATGTATGTTTCGTTTCACATAAATGTCAAAATTTTCAAATTCATTCTCGTATGCATGTTTCACGTCCTAAAATCTTCAAAATTTCGAATCATGTTGGCTTTTGTAATTCGATCGTCTCGTCTATACAGTATATTCGTGAAGAATTTGTCTATGTCGTCTTTTCGAGAGATTAGACGCATTCCTCTCTGGTAAATGCGCCCATACACATTCAGTCTTAACACACACCGGTACACAAGTGATACGGTTCACATTATTTATGTACCAACAGGTAGGTAGGAGACACCACACACACATGATTGTACCCGTGTTTTATTCGAGTCCTTAACGATACAATGTATAGACTACAATTCTGAGCACCTGTTTGCTTCTTGCCACGTACCTACTCAGCTGTTGAGTCCTGTTAGGTTTTTTTATGCCCCTCTTTTAGTTGTTGTCGAGTTCACTGATGCATACACAATACACGAAGGAATGGGCTAGGAAAGGATATGTTATAGAATTCATGTTTTACTTACGACCAATCCATTCAGTTATTTTTACTATCTTTTTAGTATTTTGTGTAGGGGAACCTGTTGTACCTAGGACAGTTTTTTTTAGATATATATTTTTTATTGTAATTTGACTTACTGTACACAAATCTTATTTGCATTTTTTTGGAAGGTCAGTTATTTGAGTATCCACCGCCAAAATATCAGAATAATAATAAATAAATAAATAATCATAATATTTGGACGATTTATATAGCGCCGTTTTTGTGAAAAATCACCTCAAGGGCGCTGTACAAACTTAACCATACATGCCTAAAATCTAGAAAGACTACAAGCTAGACAAACAATTAAAAACAACTTATGGCTAAAAATTGCATACACCGGTTCATTGATCACCGATACGAAAATATATGTACAATATTTTGACCAATGAACGCGATGCTGCCTAAAAATGAATTAATACAGGACCATACTTACCTGGGAGGTCGCTTGAAATTAACACTGTTTATTGTCTATTTAAAGAAATTTAGATAGAGTTCGCACGCAGAGGACATAATTGTGAACACATGTTGTTTAATCCTGAAAATATTTTAATATTAAATGTAATATATTCTTTAATGAGTGTATTTTGGAAAGTAAAAGCAACATTTAATGGTGGGCGGTGCAGTAGTACAAGGATTTGATCTTCCTAGAGACAGATTGAGTTTAAGACGTTTAAAAAAGGTATATAAGGCCAATAATACCTACAAATTAGGATTTCCTTTAAAATTAGGTACTAATTGCAATTTTGTATACATTTTCTCCCTCCATAAATTGACTGGCCGACCTATAAATTTTCAATGAAACTGCATTTTCAAAAGGGTAGATTCATTCAGGTTACATATACATAAATAACTACCAGTACCACGGTGTACCTAGGACACATTGAGAATTTGCGGGTAAAACGTGGATATTTAAGGAAGCTATTAACTTTTCTCTACTTGAATCTTTTATTCGGTCTAGTGAGATATTTGAATCACAAAATCAACATAACATTCATAGTTTTCCCATATGACCTGGAGTCATTAGTAACTCGTTAGCCGCTGTATTGAAATAAGTCTTGAAAGGCCCAAAAACTGACTTGTCTAGTGGTTGCATTTGTTTACTAGTATGTTGATGTAGCCTACCTACCATTTCTTCAAACATTTTTTACTTAACAACAAATGGGTACCTACGTAAGGTAAGAACTTAAGAACGCAGTAGGAATTATGTTTATCAGTCAGATAATAAATATTATCATTTTATTACTTTTGCTTCATAATAACAACATGGCTTCAACACTCATTGATGAATGAATGTGGCTTCAAATAGTTAAACTAGAGATCGTAACATGAAGTCATCGGTCTTGTATCTTCGGTCTCTTTCGTTTTCATAAAAGACGCTTGAGAAGGAAGAGAATGAATCTCGATGACATCCGTACGAGCTTTCGCTGGAACTAGTTTAAGGTGATCCACTAGTCCAGGAAAAGATCGAATTCGGAATTCACGCCTCTTTGTGGGAGGAGTTTAAAAATACTTGAGAAAAAGCTTTTGGAAAGGTTGGAAAAGGTATTTGAGATTTTTTTTTTTCAAGTTGATTTCGGAAAGGCCTGTAAAAAACATCAAATCCTTTTTTACGCACTTTTTATTCTAATAACAAGGAAATTTAGAATTGATTTCACGGAACCATGCGACGTGGAGTCTAAGACTTCTATTCCCCTTTGCAGCCGGGGCCGAACTGATACAAAATGGGTTTGGCATGTCTGTAGTCCTTAGGTGGACGGCATAAGGTTCACTTTGAAAATCCAAATTCCGGCGGCCGTATTGATTGATGTCAAAAATAACAACGCGAAAATGTATATATTATATTATTTTGTTTTGTGAAGTTCGTGCGTAAATATATTTTTTTTGCTATATTATAGAAGAAACTGAATATGAATAAAACCATATCCAAAAAGGGGTTTATAAGTAGAAGAATTTGCACTTGGAAAGTGATTTTTTATAGACCTATTACTTTATTTTTTTCTAGGCTTATTAAAAGACTTATAAAAAATGGCCGATATTTTTAAAGGCATAATACTTCTAAGCTATCAAATTTTCAAAACAAAAATACATGGTTTTGCATTATTTCGCATGGCTTCATATTCATGGACATTTAAAAACTCCAAACTAAATATGGAAATAAAGTTTCTAGTTTAATCGTCGAAAACAATAATAGTTAATTCATCGCCACATGTGTGGATGGTTCATTTGTGGCCAATATTAGTTAAAATATCGAAGTAGAAATACCTACCGTCTCATATTGAATATCCATCAAGACCGATCTTTTTCCTTTTTAAATCAATGCCTCGCTCTGAAAAACACAAGTTCATTGACTCAGTACACTGAAATCTTTAAATAATTGTTTTCAGCCTTAAAAAAAACGTTACAGGCGATCGACTCAATACGCGCAGGAAGCATTTAACCGCGCTTGAGTATGTCCAGGTGTGATAACATTACGTGCAGGATATATTATTATTATTATTTTATTTAGGTATCGCTCGAAAATCTAGTTTTTAATCTGCAGGCCAAACCCAACCGAGTGATTCACCAACGCTGTGGGATGTGGTAAGTCGGTAGACAAGCCTTAAAATGCGAGAAATTTTGCCAACAGAGTTTTTTTTAACCACACTTAGAAAAGTAGTTACCTCCTACTTGCCAGTCACCCGTTTTTGGAGAAATTATGAGTTTTCCTTTTGGAAAAAATAATTAAATAAAGTATGTACAACAACTTTTAAATACTATTACTAGTACACTTTTTTCGAACAATAACAGACCAAGTGTTCTTGGCTCTACAACTGTCCTGTGTGGTAACACCACCCCAACCTAAGAATTTTACAAATTATGTGCTAATATAGGATATAATATACTATAAGATAGAATTTAAAAGAAAAAGTAAATGTTGCAAATGTTGTCCCTAAAAGCGTACTGTCCCGTTTCTTCTTCACATAAACGATGCATTATGAAGTGAGTTCCAAGGGAGCTCTCAGCGGCAGGACAATTTGTGAACAAAATGGATGTGATGTGTAATGCACAGGACCAACAGACAAGCTGCTACCTGCTTTGCTGAACTATGTTCCGTTAATTGTAGATATCTTTTAAACCTCACCCTATGAACCCAAGCACCCCTGGTAAGTCACCAAACGTAGCGAACCACTTGAGGTGACCTATGGCGGGGGTCTCGCCTGACACCCGCCTCCCAAATTTTTAGCAATGAAGATGTAAGTATCCATTTTTGACCTTGCTCAGTTGAATTCCTCAGATATACCTAGGTCCTGTAATAACCACCTTTGCAAACTGAATATTGCTTCCATTAAAAAAAACACTTTTACACAAAAATTTAGGTTAGCTTTCATAATTTTGATTTTGATATATCTAAAGACCTTTAATCGGCGCATGTCTTCAAATATAAATTTGCAATAGGTTTTTCTTGCGGGTACGGTTCATTCATTACAATGCAAAAAAGGACACATTATTCTAAAAGTTAAAACGTTTTCTGATAAGATATCTTTATTAATTCTTCACCTGAAGTGCCTATTTGTATAAATAAATAAATAATAATTTATTATGGTACGCGATGGCCGATAAAGTCTTATCGGTTATTGTTTGTTATCACGCAATATAATTATAATTACATTCACTGGAAAAAGTACCGATTTTTTAACCGACGATTATTCCAAAGTGAGAAGATGGTATCTAGCATTTTTTAATCTCCTTTCGCAATCTGCACTCCTGGTATCTTGGCACTCGTTTCTATGTGATTTTTCAAAAAAGACAAACATGAATAACCTGACAATTTAAAATCTCCTTCTGCTATCACAGTAAGCGGAAATGGTGCTTATATCGTGATGGATGACTTAGCCAACCGATGAATAGAACTCGACGAGTTGCCACTTCAGCCACCAACCTAAGTTTATTGATATTGAATCAAATTATGATATACATGCATTTAATTTTATTTTTAGGTTATAAATAGGGCGAACGAAAATCACTTTTGAAGAAGTTATGATAGCCTTCAATCTATACCTACAAAATATATTCATTTAATTAACTTACAATACCGATTTTCAGTCTTCAGTTAGGTAATAGAATATCCAGTTTCTCCCAACCTTCCTTCATCCTCTTCCTATTCATCACCCGTCTTCCATTTCCTTACGCCTTACAATGTTCTCTGATATTGACATGTGCAATAGACACTCTGGCTCCATCTAAACTATAAAGCAGAAAATCTGTTCGTCTGATGTTTATACACTCAAAACTTGATGGAACTTAGTAATTCATTTAACTGCAATATAACCTCTCTCTCTCTGGTTTCAATCCTGGGATTGGTTTGCAGTAATTTCCTCTAATCTTCTCTTCCATTCTTCCCTGTCTTGTGCGGCTCTTTTGAAGTCTGCATATGATGAGCAACGCACGTCCACCAGCCAGGTCCTCCAGGTACTCTTGGCGTGGGCGTCCCCTAGAGTTTGTCCCCTCGTTCATACCCTTCATTATGGCATGCAAGAGGCCTTCTTGTCGTATTACATGGCCGATCCATCTTGCACGCCTTTCGGACGAAGTCCTGAGTAGAGTTTTATTTTAGAGTCCTTGCCTAAAATTATTCTTGAAACCTTCAAGACTAATGTTGAAAATGTCAAGAGACCTAGAAATATCATTTAGCAGCACCATACCTCTTGTCATGCTGTGCTAGTCTTCCAAAGGACCACATCTCAAAAGCCTCTAGTCTCCGTTTATCTCCTTCGGATAGGCACCACGTTTCGCAGCCGTACATCGAGATACTCCATACATAGGTCTTGATGAAGAATATTCTCAATTTTAGGTCTATATTAAGTATTCGATTCTATTATTTTCGACCTTTTATTGAATGCAAGCCTAGCCTGGTGTATACGGCTGTCGACCTCGCTCTTAGACCGACCGTCCCATGTTATTTTGCTCCCGAGGTAGACAAACTCCTTGGTTTTCTTTAGTGGAACTCCTGCCATCTCTACCCTCATCTGTATCCATCTCTCTCATATAACCTATGTTACTCAAAATGGTGGGTTTTCCGCCATTAGAGTTCTAACCGTCATTTTGTGGTTCCCATCGCTTGTGTAAATTAATTTTGTTATTTTTACAATCAGCAACCGTACCAAAAGCCCACATTAAAAATATTACGCCACATTTAAGAGGAAACCGGGTGGTGTTTTTTCCATACAAACGTATTCCTCATTTCCCTCTCTGAATTTTGACACTAGAGAAAATATTTTTTTTACATAATATGAATATTGACCGCAAGCGTGTCGGTACGTTTTGATTTTTTTGATAAGTTACTTTTTATAGGAGTTATAACCCTTCAAAAATTGTTAAAATTG
Organism: Limnephilus lunatus; assembly: GCA_917563855.2. Classification (NCBI taxonomy): domain Eukaryota; kingdom Metazoa; phylum Arthropoda; class Insecta; order Trichoptera; family Limnephilidae; genus Limnephilus; species Limnephilus lunatus. The sequence continues at coordinate 59,240,500 of OU830599.1, forward strand.
CCTTTTTTTAACGCCATCAACAAACGTTCAGTATACAAATTAGACGATGTATTTTTAAAAAAAGCAAAAGGTACAGACATAGAATGTTTTCTTCCAATACATTTGGTAAAAAAAATCTTGGAAATTGGTTCAGTTTTGGAGTAGAAAAATGAGGACTACAAAACCTCGATTTTGACAATTTTATTTAGGTATTATCAGGCTGAGGTGCATGTGTCCCTTTCTCTCAGTATTCGGGGGTGAGGGGGGGCGGAGAGGGTTTTGTTGAATACGTATACAGTCAACGAAGTGATGTGACATTCTCAATAATTATATCGATACACTAGTCCACTAGTGTTGTCATGTCCCGAGTTATCGATGTTTTTTTAAAATTATTTTTCTGTTTGGTGACTTATTTTGAGTGTGCCAATACTTACCGAGCTTATTTACTAAAGTTATTGTGACAAATTTAATTTGTTTACGTCAAATAAATTAATGGAAAAAAATTGAAAAAAAAACACCTGTTACAGACAGACCCCGAGATGATTCCGTTCCGTATTGCCGAGTTGGATATGGAACACAAAAATTAATTAAAATATTTTTTGATAACTTTTGAAGGTTGTACTCAACATAATATTATCCCTTTATAGGACACTTTTTTTAAGATACAACTACCGAACCAAAAAAAAACTTTTATATTTGACTAAATATATTGTTCTAGATTTTTTTTTCAAAAAAATTATATTTTACAAGAAAATGTGTGATGGTAAGTACATACACCACTGATCGTTTGATGGAATGCTGGTACAGCGTATGTTCAGTGGTACATGCATCTACCACATGTTGTTGAATCGATTATGTTATTATAATATCATATTATACAAATGAATATTGAAATCTATGTATAAGTGGCACCATATTGTTTATTGTGCTACATATTAGGTACATACACATAACTAGTTTAGTTTTTATTTAACTTTTTTAATACGTTATATTATTACAGAAAAATGCACTTTTGGGAATACCTCCTACATCACTTGACATTTTCAATCTTCTTCAATGATCTAATATTTTTTGTTTTTAAACGCTTTATTGTAAAAAAAATTACTGTTTAACATCTACACAATGAAATTAAAACAATTTATGGTCCAGACCTTTCCCTCGCCGGTAAATTTCTTGGTATGCGACCGTCAATTATTTCTGGTAAAAGGCATTGGTGGTAGAAATTTTCTAACAGTGGAACGATTTTTTGCCAGATTTCATCGTCCCTCTCAATTTTTTCATACAGCAAACCTTTTGGACTCCACACAACAAAATAACAATAATTACGACGAGTAATATGTAACTGGCCTTGTACTTGGTAGAAGTAATTATGATTCCGTTTTAATGTTAAAGAATGGTCTTCCAATTTACAGTAATCAATTATCTTTTGTGCAATTCCCTCTTCTGGTGACATATTTGCTATACTATAAGGGCATTTAATTTCAATTATAGAATCCTCACCGATAAGGCCATCCGGACTTGCCGCTAAAAAGTTTTTGGTTTTATCGATAAATAGCCCACAAGCGGATACCTGAAAACTTGTTTTTTTTGAAAATTGCTCTATTGCTAGGCTTTCATTTTCTTTTCCATAATTTGTGGCCATAGTTCCTTTGAATTGTGAGTACAGTAAAGAGTTTAGTACTCCCGTAACTGAAGTTTTTTGCCGAAGCTTATATATTTTTCCAAAGTTAGACGCCGTTATCCGCTTACGTCTTTCAATTGCCCACAGATTGTTATTGCTTTGGCCTACCGTATTCCGTTCGAGCTCTTCCTTATTGGTTGAAGATAATTCTTTGAGAAATTCCTCTTTTTTCGTTTCAAATATTTCAGGTGGCATATCTGGTTCTAATTCCAATTGACCATAATTTTCATCGGGCCCTGTAACTTTTTTTCTTTTTTCTGTCGTATTTTCATTATACTTTAGTTTTTTTTTTCGACACATTTGTTTATTCTCCTTCGAACGTCGTTTTCTCTCTATAAAGTGCTTCGTGTATTTGCCGGGACTGTGGCCTTGGATTTTCTTTTGTATTCTTGAATGGGTTGCCAATTCACTATTCCACGAAGTTACTGCTCCAAAACATCTTGCTTGGTAAGATCCTCTTGTAGTAAAATTTACCCTTTTTCCACCTATAAATTTGGCGATAACGTTGTTGAATTGCTCCACAGTGTTATTTGTCACGTCAATAATAAGACTTTCTGCATTTGCTATTAGAGACAATAAGAATTGTTGGATATCAGTCCATATTCCACAATCTCGAAGATCGCTTACTAAATTTGGATCATCAGTATACTTCTCCGGCTTGCAATAGTACGATGCACAATTTTTATGATCACCAAACACATGATTTGCGGTATTTTTTATGTCCATTTTCAAATTTTTTATTTTATCACTTTGTACTGTGTCACTTCTCATGCGTAAAACGTTTGCTTCAACCTTTTTCCTTATATGAACTGGTACAAAGCCTTTAGCGTTGTTGGTTTTTTTTCCAAGTGCTTTCATTTTGTTGCAAAAATTGCGGAGTAAGTGATTTTTGCACTCTATTTTTTGTACTATAAGGTTAGGACCATATGGCATTTGTTGCATTATTTTTTTCATGATGCTGGAGTCGCCATCACCAACTAGTTTGTTAAATTTCAATCCATGCATTTCCATGCTTCTCGAGAACCCTTCTGCTATAATGTGGGCTTCCATGGCATTAGCACTGTCACGCCAGTTTATGAAGCACCTGTGCTCAGAAGCAACTATGTGTAGTTTAGTAGCTCTAGCACATATGCAGCAGCATGAGTTTCGCACTCCCAGAAATAAAACCTTTTTAGTTCGTAGTCCAACTATGCACCCTGCGCCAGATGAGGAGCTAAATCCACTTTTGTACGACCTCTTTGCCCAGGAGCCATCTGCAACCACCGTTACCAAAGGATAGCCACCCTCGTCTACGTCACCGTTTAAAATGGCTAGCCTTTTTTCTTCTTCACCAGCTGCGATCATTTCTTCTAATGCACATTCTTCAATTGTTGGCGCTAAACATTGTTCTATGTTCGTGTAAGTCTTACAATCCATATTTGGCATATTTAAAACCCCACAAATTTCATTCCATTGTGAATACCCATTTCCTGTACACATCACTCCTTCGACGACAGCAGTATTTATAGACATTTTCCGTTTCGGGTCTTCGGAGGGAATGTATTCTATTTTCTTGCACATTTTGCACTCGAAAACATACTGGCTTAGAAGACCATTTCGTCGTTCCTTCATAAATTTTAAATCGGAAAATGTGCAGTTGGTGTGTTCGTGCTTTATATTTGATATCTCCGAAAACAAATATTTTATATCCACAATTCTGCGACCTTCGAAATTATCGGTTTCATCAATATGGTCTGGTTCTATCACCAAATCATCAAGCGTTGTTGATGATGATGAACTTGCGTTTTCGTCTATATTTGGAGCAAATGATTCATCCATGGAAGTTTCATGCATTAGTGAAGATGTAGTTAAGTTTCCAAAAGTAGTATCGATGACATCCATATCCCTGTAAATGCAAATGATTTATTTATTTAAATTTGTCCATCCCATTTTCCCGTTATACATGCTACATAATACACGGCTCTCATAGCATAAATCTTTAGGTTTTTCTCGTAAGTCGCTCACGTAAGAGAGTTATGGCAAAATTATCAATGTAAACGATACCCATTGGTAATTTTGCCATAACTCTCTTATGTGAGCAACTTACGGGAAAAAAAACTTTACGTACGTAAAGGTAACCTTAGGAAGGTTCAGTAGTAAGAGTGACAGGAAAGCGATATTTCGACTTACCTAGATGTCGAACGTGGTGCAACATGAATCTGTCGTTTGATACTAATAATCGGTTTTTTTCGTCTAGTAGATAAAAACAAACGCACTTTGTTTCCATTTCTTTTACCCATTATTTATCTGTAAGAAAAAAAATTTTGAGTTGAAGGTAGGTAATATAGTAGTCGATTTTATGTAACTCAATTTCTAAATACACATATCTTATGCTACGTATATATTTGCGAATAGTGGCGTGCACAGAATTTGAAAATTGAAATTTCGGAAAAAAAATAATTTTCAGCTTCGACAACATCATTAATGTCGTATTTTCAATCTTAGGATTCTAGCCCACTGAAAAATCAGTGCACGCCACTCTTTGCGGACAGAGACGCGAGCCGAACCACGAATTATGGTAAAGGTACGAAGCAACCGCAAGCGGCGCAGCGTTTCGGGCAGTTTGCTTTTGCTTCGTTCCTTTCCCATAATCCGTTGTTCGGCTGGCGTGTGTATACGCAGCCTAAGACGTAGAATAATATTTATTATAGGTTACTAGATATGTTAACAAATGTACCGACTTGCACTAATGCACTTTATGCATACAGTCAAAACTGATGAATTTACGTTATTCAGGGAGAGCCAAAAAACAACAACATTTTTAGCGATATTTATATGTTTAATTAAAAAAGGAAATTGTGTTGTAATATTGAGTTTTTATGAATGAATAGTTTATGTTTATAATAATAGTTTATGAATAATTTATGAATAGTTTAGTAGGTATCTACTCACCATATGTCCTATATGTGTAAATCGTGAGAAATGACCAAACAGATTTCAATATTCAAGGGGGTTTCAGGGTCAAAATTCGAAGGTCTGTATTTGACGTAGAATAGTTTCCAGTAAAAAGGCTAGTCAAAAACAGTAGAGTGATGCAGCCAGCGAAAAATAAAAACACTATACAATCACAAAGTACGTGATGTACCTACTGCGCCTATGCTGCCGGGCGCGGCGCGGCGATTCGTGCTTCCAACACCTGCAGCCACGCACACACACGCATTGGGGTTCACCAATACACCGATAGCGCTTTTGCTGTCCCCGCTGAGATGAACGAAATAGAAATAATTTTTACAAATACCTATCGTTAAAATTTCTCGGCGCTCCTGCGCGCTCTTAATCGATAGATAGTCGCTTTCGACAAGACCCTCAAGAAGCCAATAAATCCATTCTGATAACGCGCGATTCCAAGAATTTTCTTACAATATTTTGTTTGTCCTGCACTAACACCCCTCGTAGAAGTTATCAATGATATCATACTGAATATGCTTTTGCAATGTACATTTTAATATAGATATGAACGGCTATATCGATTAATTGAAACGATAAGATACATCAAATATTTGCTGTACCATTATCCAATCCAATGCAATAAAAAAAATACATACACCTTATCTCTGGGAAACAAAATTTATGAGCACTAAAAATTTGGGCGTAAAATAATTATTCACCATTATATAATAACTCTTTTCATTTGTAATGTAAGAAATATCTTGCATGACATTGCGTTGACATTCGTTGAGAATTATTGTCTAGTAGTCTAGTCTGTTTGGGATATTATTTCTTGAACTGTCTGGCCGCTGGATACTGCATATAAAGTGTACATAAATGTCAGTGTTCGATGTTGTCTTTGAAATTGTTAAAGCCCTTTTCCTGGGGTACTTTTAACGTCTAGTACAGCAACCTCCAAACTACGGTCCGCAGAACCTGTTTTTAAAAAACTTTTTTTGCTGATAAATTGGCATATAGAGTACCGGGACAAGTAAGCCCACTGCTCTTTCGAAATGATTGGTGTATTATTATTGGTTGGTCATTTTAGAAATGTCGCACATCGCGTAGAAAAGGGTTGTAAGTCAAAAAAGCTAATTTTACAGGAGAGCGAAAACAAATGATTGATGAAACAATCTCGCGGAGATGGAGTGGTCTAACTTAAATACGGTTTTTGTGGGGCATGGATTATCATAATCACCAAAGCTGACTCCTGACGATTTGTTTCGGATTTTTAATTGTTGTTCTGAAATGAGGATATTTATGGACGTGTTTTCGTGGTGTGTTTATGTGGGTATGTCGTATAGAAGAATTTCGGGAGATTGTGTTTCTTTAATGCATTGACTTCCGAATTTGGGATATTATGTACTTCCATTTTGGGTCTCCCAAGGCTTATCGGATGCCTTCATCATACCAGCGAAAGTAGGCCGGATTTAGACCCGCACATCTTTACAGATAATGTGGCCCTTGGCTTAAAAGTTTGATTGCCGCTGATGCAGCCGATAAGGGGAGCAGTACGATTTATCACTCAAATTATGATTAAAAAAATTATCGGTGTTAGGCTTAGTCATACTATATTATCGTTGGTAGAATTACAAACACGTTTGATAGTCTTTTCTTCTTAGAATTTAATGTTCGTTTTTCAACAGTCTGGCTACTAGAAGCTAAATAAGGTCCATAAAGTAAAATGCCAACGTTTTATGTCCCTTTTTTTTATTTTATTTTTTTTATTTTTTTATTATTAAAAACATACAACGAAGTTGCACTCCCATGAGTTATCAAAACTCATTAAGGGATCGCCAATTGGTACTTTTGAGAAGTTAAACCCAACTCAACCCAAATGTAGACACAATTTATGAATAAAAAATTTACAAAACATTTCACAGAAGCAACATACAGATACAAACATATGAAGAATCACTTTACAAATATTTCACAGAAACATGTCTTATAACATTTTATGAATTTGTATTACTCATTGACTCATTTGATTTATGTACTTTGGGTTTCAAAAAGTTAAAATAAAGTTTCCTCCATGATGGACTAATGAGATGTACTAAGAAATGCATAGATAAAACAAAATCAGGAAAATACAATATAAGGTACGGGCTCAAAAATATACAGACCTAATACAAGATGTTTACATACAAATACAATGACGAGATTTAAGTAAGGTATAAACCGCGCCCATCATACTATAAGTTTAGTATTTGAAAACTAAACTTATAGTAAACTGTTAACTCCTTGTTATTGGGTAGTTAATACAGTCTTGCCAATGAGAGAATATATAAAGCACGAAGTTTTACGATATGTCTGGTCATACTGGGTTCTCGCTTGCAGTACTACACTGTCTAGCTGTATCGGCTGATTGACATTTTCACATGTGCTGTAGGTACTCTCATGGCTTGGCCTATTTCAGCATATCGCTCGCTGTACATTGCAAATGGGAATGCATGGCGAGCGATATGCAGAAATAAGCCAAGCCACGAGAATAAGTGTGTCTGACGCAGGCTTTGTTCCATGTTACTACAATCTTGCCAATGAGAGAGCTGGTACGATTATCACTCACCTTACGATAAAATAATATTTTATGAAGTTTTTTGGCTCAGGCACACTGGATTATCGTTGGAATAACTATACTGTAGTCTGACTTTTACCACAATTTGCTCTTTATGTAATGGTTGTACCCTATAAGAATATCGTTCGTACGTGTTGCGAATGGCATCATAAATATCATCAAGTGCTATGATTGGTCTCATTGAATGCATTATATTAATAAACCAACTGAAGTCCCGGCGTTGCCCGGGATTATAAGTGGTTTGGGGTAAAGTTTTGAATTCTAGTAAACTGGGTAGTTTTAAGGTGGAAATAATAAGATTGTCAATAATTAAAAAAAAACCTTTTTTATTCTATTCAGCTATTCTATTCACTTCATCGTGCCATGTCTTCATCTGGCGTCCCCGACATCTTCTACCATTTACTTCCACGTCATGTATTCTACTTCCATCCTTTTTTGCGTTTTACCACAAAAAAATATTTTATTCACTTGATCGTGCCATGTCTGCCTCTGGCATCTCGAACTTTCTTTACCATTCACTTCATAATTCAATATCCTTATCAGCTTGAACTACCGGTTCAAACCCAGTCTGCCATATTGCTGAGAAAAATTATGCACCATTATATTTCAAGAAAAATAAATAAAATAAAAATGAAAAAATAGTTGGTACAAAATGATCATATAAAATATTAAATTAAAATTGACGGATCGTCCCACAGGGTGGTCACCGCATAATCTGCATCCATCGCTCATTGAGTGGAGAACTGAACCAGGACAATGACGTTGGTTGACGTTTTATATTGAGCTTTAAACATTTAGTTTTGAACTTTTAATAAAATAAAATACTGTTTTGTTTAAAAACCACGAGTTTTATTAATTTTTTGAACCGACCGGTTTCGCTTTACTCAAGCATCATCAGGGTACAAATTAATACTAAACAATAAGTCATAATGTTTGCTTATATAAAACAAAATATAGAGTGAGACAAAATTTAGAGGGAGACAAAATATAGAGGGAGACAACATGATACAAATATAACAAACACATCGACGGCCATAAAATACCTTAACCTAAGTTCGCAAGTAATGGAAAAAACCGAAAGATAATTATGTGACTAATTACAATAATAAATTTGGAGAAACAAAGCATCAACTGACATGGTGGTAAGGAGTACTGGGGATTTTTTTATTAAGGGTTTATTGGAAACAGACCTAATATTGGACTACTTGATATGTCTAATTGATTATTAAGTATATGACTTTTGGTTTTTACAGCTTTTTTAATTTCTAGTGCCTCTAAATTGTTAAGTCTGTTACCATGCCCGTTTTTATGTAAGATATGCCATTGATAATAATATTATTATCATTGATTTGAGGACAAGGACTAGCGAATAAGAATTGATTAAGGGGTAATTTACGCGAACCGAAATAATATTTCGGGGCGGGGAAGAATGAAGTAAGCTGGAACGGGGAATTCGCTTCGCGCACGGGCGAAGGTAGAGCAGCGAAGAAATCTAGACTAGATGGTACTAGATTGAGTAAGCTTTGAACATGAAACGTTTAATAAATAATGGGCATCTTTCAAATTGTTTATGTTTATTAAGTTGAATGTGCATGTTTTAGGTAAATTTAGATAGAAACATTACCGATTGCAAAAGGAGCTCGTGATTTTATGACTCTTTCGATCGGATTTCGATCAAACTTGTTTGATAAATTATTCGATACAAACAACTACACTGCTAGACGGTAGTCAGTCGCTTATGACTCGTAACGGACACGTTCTTCATTGACAGATGTCAAAACAATACGGTATTCAATTACCTACGCACTATTTTCATAATATGTGATCATAATTATATCTGAATATATTGGACAGATAAATAAAATATCGGCCATTTTCAATATTTATTATTATTTTTTACAAAAAGTTACATAAAATAACAAATAATTATTTATTTATTTTTTATGAATTAACGCCGATTAACGGCTTTTACATGGAAATTACAATAATTTGAAATGCTACAGAATATACATGATTAAGAAAAAAATGTACATGTGACAAAAAATTAAAAAGTACTTATCGAAGTGACAGCATAAAGTACAAATAATAGTAAGCTATTATAAATACAAATTTGAAGGAAAATAAAACCTCGTATAACATGTATATTAGATATTTTGAAAAAAAAACGTAAAGGACGTAATAAAAATAAATTTAAATATTCCAGAAGTAAACGTTGATGAAGAGTACAAACATTCAAAGTATAGTCGCATGTTCGATTCCTCGGCTGGCTAAGTCCTCCATCACAACACAAGCAATATTTTCGGCTTTCTGTGGTGGTAGTAGGAGATTTTCAAACATTGTTGGGCTGTTCGTAACCCGGGAATGTTTGTCTTTCTTTTAAAAAAAAAAAAAAAAGTTAAACCAATTTAAAAGGTTTATAATATTTTGGAGTGCCACGGAAATTTTGGAGTGCCACGAAAATTCCGATTTCCGAGGCGAATACTAAATAAGAGTTACATCACAATATTTGCCTCTGATATTAAAGCCTAGGAAACTACAAAAATATTTCATACATTCCATAGTTCTCATTAAAAACCTGCGGCAGGAATGTGAACTAACATTTCGTTATTGGTTTTTGTGTGTTATGCCGTGTTGCTCTGCCTCCTTCTTTAGCCGACGTTTCGGACAGCGTTGCAGTGTCCATCATCAGGGCAGATCCAGCAGATCCGAGAGATGTTGCAGGTCCGAAACGTCGGCTAAAGAAGGAGGTAGCGCAACGCGGCATAACACCCCAAAAACAAACAACCAAAATGCTTTTGGCCGTGAAAATCTAAAAACGTATGTGAACTAACATGTTTGAATATTAAATAGCGTAATTTGTTGGTTATTCACATTTGGTCGTTTTAATTATTACTGCAAGGTACGTTAGATTCGTACTGGGAGATTTATGATGAGGATCGTTTCGTGTTTTTATGAAACTTTTTGCCTCCTATTTACAATTATTATCTCTTGTGCAATAAAAAATATTAATAATATCTTTATTTTTACCTAATAAACAAGAAGTTTCACTTCTGTCGCGCGTGGACTCCACGCACACAATTTTTATGGTTTATTTTATTTTCGCATTTTATGTATAAAATAGGTTTCAATTTTTTTTTTCGTTAATCCTATATTTAATTTTCAGGAGTGTGTCGGCTTCTTTTTGTTTGTTTGCAACCTTTATAATCTATTTTACAATTTTCTTACTTTTTATAACTCTGTAACTCATTTATTTTACCATAATTTATTAGATATACCAATGTTACAACTAACATAACTGTATAATTAGAAATTTATGTAAAAGCCCAGTAGGGCGCAAATGAATAAAACTAGGAATACGATTCTGGTGAAGGCGCACTCTAAATATTCTATGCCGCTGGTTGTAGACAGCGAGCCGAGAAATGGAATTTCTAGTAAAAAAGTCAACTTGGTTCTGAAATAATACACAATATTATTACGACTAGCCTTTAGTGTGACCCCTTTTCTCATGTGCCAACACATTTACGTATTTATTTTTCGTAAAATTTGACGTCGTCCCACTCTCAAAGCATCTCGCGTACTGACGAGAAATAACTTCTGCCTTGGTTTATATAATGGCGCGAGACAAAGTTTTATTGAAAAACGGTTTTTATTTTTATAAGCATTGTTTTTATGCTTTTTAAGATAATTTTATTATCTAGCCGTTTAGAAAACATTGATGTGGTGATGATGTTTATTTTTATAATTCTCCTGTATTTAGAATTAAAAGATATAATCGAACTTTGAGCTATTTTTAGAGGTTCCGTAAATATTTTTTTACGCAATTGTTTTAAACATTTTAATACGTTTTGTTAGTTCACCATTTAGAAGAATAATTTATTGTTCAAAACATAATATTATTTTCTAATAAACAATATAGAAATTTTCTAAAAACTGCATCAAAAACCTGCAAATATGCTGCGATTGCGGTAAGATCCCGTTTTAGTTTTTTATTTAAGGTTAAATCAATAAATTTTATGGCCGTCGATGTGTTTGTTATATTTGTATCATGTTGTCTCCCTCTATATTTTGTCTCCCTCTTAATTTTGTCTCCCTCTATATTTTGTTTTATATAAGCACACATTATGACTTATTGTTTAGTATTAATGTGTACCCTGATGATGCTTGAGTGAAGCGAAACCGGTCGGTTCAAAAAATTAATAAAACTCGTGGTTTTAAACAAAACAGTATTTTATTTTATTAAATATGTCAAACCACAAAGTGATTGCTTTCTACAATAATATTTGAACTTTTAGCTTTGAGTTTTATTGTTTTGAGCTTTGGTCTTTGAGTGTAAAGCTTTGAAGACGCATACTTTGCACCAGTCGAAGAAAGTTGTGTCCCCGGCGTTGCTCGGACTTTACGCAGAGTTTTCGAATTCAGATGGGAAAGGTCATGATCCTCTTATTTAAAACGTCAAGTTTGCAAAATTTCATCAACAAGTATCAAAATACTGCTTTTAATAGGGTGGAAAAGGGGGATGTTGGTGATTTTCTGAAATCTCGTGTAGATGGTGACCTTCCTCTTGTTTTAAGGTCAAGTGTACAAAATTTTATCAACCTATGAATACAATTTTATATGTATTTGTATACAAACCAAACCCACACCGCCACCACAAATTCAGAAAGCCTCAAACAGACAATCAACTTTGTATATTAGATATTCATGGTCCGACCGATGTAAGGTGGCATACATTAATTACGTGAGCTCAAAAGGGGGTTGGGGGGGGGTCCAGCAAAATCTCACGTTACTTGAAAAGAATATACGAAGTGGCCCAAATTTATCTCACCAAGGGGGGGGGGGGGGGATAGATTGGAAGAAAAATTGCTCAAAAGCGGAGGACGTCATTTACAATCATTGGCAGCATTACATTTATAATAACTGTTATTATAATATAATATCGCAGACTGTGAAAAATCACGTGATATTAAATTTTGAATTTAAAAAATGTGTAAAAAAATAATATAAAAACTAAAATAAATATACATACCTACATATAAATATTATATATTATTAAAATTGGCCCCGCCGAGAATCTAACCCCATTAATCAACCGCTTGGACAGCAACTTTGCTGACATTTACACCACCAACTGTAAGAACGGAGACGTAAATTCATTGACGTGTGCAATATGATCAAACGCTCTTTGTGTGAATTATTTCTAACTAGTTTATAAAACAATTTTGTATGTTTTTCTTAATATTATCGTTGGTTTGCAGGATATTGGCAGATTGTTTTTATGTTACTTATTTACGGATAAGTTTTAGATTTTCACGGCCAAAAGCATTTACGTTGTTAGCTATAGAAGGAGGTAGCGCAACACGGCATAACACCCCAAAAACTAACAACGAAAAAAATTATTTACGCTTTATGTTACCTACGGTGTACCGCTCTCACCGGGACAGGAGTGCTCCTGGCTGGGGGGTACAATCGTATCTTATCATATCGTAACCCTTATCTTTTATGTTATATATATTTTGTTAACTATTTATTTTCTTTGTAATTTTTGGTAAAAAAATGTAGCGCATTTTATTTTAAAATCCTTTGGGCGGTTAAAATAAAGTAAATAAATTTGTACTGAAAATAAATAAATTAGAATTATGTATTTAGAATTTTTTAAATTAAAATGTTTATTATAATATTAATAATTACTAAACTGTCTTCTCTGAGTTTCGACGTTCTTTTAAAAAAAAAAAACTTTTCATCAATTATTGAAAAATGGTGACCGGACATCTCAGAATTAAATCGACCCAACAGCTCCTTTGAAAATTCATTAAAAGTGACGAAAAAAATATTTTTTTTAAATTGGCTTAATGCATTACGTTGGGTTATGGGCTAGTTTTCAATATTTTTTTTCATGGTAGTTGGTAAATACATGCAAGCAGATGTTCCGCTTTAGAGTTGAGATGGAGAGGTGTACAAAAACTTCTGAGAAACTGCATTTAACATTTTTGTATTCAGGAGAATATCACTGCCTTTATGAAAGTTGAATCATTAAGCACAAGTTTTGTACATGCATATATGTGTCACAACAGAAACGTGTGGCACGACCTGATAATTGATCCGACAGCGAGAAGTGACTGATGCCGTAGCTGTCAAGTTTCTCTCCTTAACAGATGTTATTCAAATAAAACTTCTTTACCCACGCTCGACACTTGGGGGTAAACTGGTGAATATGTTACGAAAAAGAATATATACTATATTATGCGAACGGTGATCAATGTCATCAAAAAAGCAAACAGAGCATGTGCAACTTTTGCCCAAGCACAGGATAGGGATAGGGTTAGGGAATGGGGAATAAGAAGGGGGAGTGGGGAACGGGGAATGAATAATGGGGAAGGAATATTTTTATTCCTGTTATTGTTATATTGTTAATGGACTATTTGTCCGTAAATAAATAAATAAATTATATACAGCGGCATCCCGGCATGCGTTGCAAGGCCACTGTAACCTCGCGGTCTACTAAACTGTTATGGTTCTATCCCAAGTCCCGGGAAACCACATTATAATGCAAGCGCCTGCACTATATAACATTATATACAGCGGGTACCCGGCATACATAAGTTAGTGAAGTTGTTTTACTTCAGTAGTGTGGTCTAAAGCCCACTCGTTTATTTTACCGTACGTCCAGTATAAATGGAGGGAGACAACAATTTCAACTCAAAGTAGAAAAAATTGTTGGTACTCGTATATACATTATATTGTTATCAATGTTTTAAGCAACCCTGCTGCAAGCCAAATACTTTATTACCTCGATTCGCGAATTGATAGTTCCCAACCGCACCCTTCCCCTTATCGCCTGGCATTTCCCTAAGGCCCGGCCGGACCTCCCCCGGCGCACCTGTGCACCGCCGCAAGGGCTGGGCCGTCTGAAAGCCTGAACCCTGAAGCCATGAAGCCACCCCCGTTAGACGTCTGGGTCTCTGCCCCCACTCGGTACTGAAGTCACAGGTCGTGCTAAAACTACCCGTGAATTATTTGCAAGTCTGCTTGAATTTTGCAGGGGTTGGAGCGGCGCGCCACGCCGCACACAAGGCCGAATTATCAATTTACGATGACAAAAATATTTTTATTTGATATTATAATGAGACTACGTAAGAAAATCTTTCAAAAACACTTTATTAAGGTTTAGTTGGGGGGTGGTCATAGTATTCTAATTAAAAAATTAAAATAAATATTTCTATATTTTTAAGTAGTGATATAGGAATATTAACTTATAATTAGATATGATAAAACTGTAAAATGTTGATAAATTGGAAAACTCTTCATTATTTTAACAATATAAATACCCTCATTTCCTTTAGAACGGGGTCGCAAAGACTACCTGAAAAGAATGCGCTCGATTAAACAAAGGGGGACATATTTTTAATGTTTTTTTTATTAGTTATGAGTTTTTTGTTAACTTATAAAAAAGGATGTTGGAACTCGGTGGAATTTTTTTATAACTCATCTTTATAAGCTTACTGACTCAGCTAAAACAACTGGATCAAAGTAAGAGCGGTGGTCCTGATAATATCCCATCTGTTTTCTTAAAGAATTGTGCCACCACTCTTGCATATCAACTACATTTTCTTTTCAACCAGTCGTTACAAACGGGACATTTTCCTGAAAAATGGAAATACAGTTTCCTCACCCCGATATTTAAAAAAGGAGACAAAAACGAGGTGAGCAATTATAGACCGATCTGCCTGTTATCAACCATTCCAAAATTGTTTGAGAAACTTATTTTAAATAAAATCATCCACTGTATCAAGCCAGTAATTTTACCTAACCAACATGGTTTCACTTCAGGAAAATCTACCTTGTCTAATCTTTTAATTTACCAAAACTTTATATCCGAATCCATGTCTAATAAGTTACAAGTTGATTCAGTCTATACCGATTTCAGCAAAGCATTCGACAGAGTTAATCATGAGCTCTTGTTAAAAAAACTTCATAAATTAGGAATAGTGGGGTATTTATACGAGTGGTTTAAAAGTTGTTTAAGTAACAGGCAATTAGCCGTTAAAATCGACGGCTTTACTTCATATATATTTATCGCTACTAGCGGCGTTCCGCAAGGGTCACATTTGGGACCAATTTTATTTTTGATATTTGTGAATGATGTTCTTTCTATTTTCAACGATGTTCAAGTTTTAATATTTGCGGAAGATATGAAAATATATAAAGCTATAAGAAATATTAATGACTGTCAAACATTGTCTAATAACTTGTTTAAACTTTTTGTTTGGTGCCAAGAGAACTATCTACAACTAAATTTAAGTAAATGTCTTATTATGAGATTTCATAGAATAAAAAATCCAATAATTTATGAATACTCCATTAATGATGTAGTACTAACAGCTGTAACCGAGGTGAATGATTTAGGTGTAAACTTTGATCAAAAACTGAATTTTATAAATCATATTGAAATTACATCAAATAAAGCTTTGAAAATGCTGGGTTTTGTAATAAGAATTTGCAGACAATTTAAAAATATTCAAACCATTAAAAAATTGTACATGTCCTTGGTTAGGAGTCAAATCGAGTACAACTCGACAGCATGGGCACCTAGTTATGCTAGTCATTCAATCACGATAGAAAGAATTAAAAAAAATCTTAAGTTATATTAATTTCAGAATGGGTATTACAAGCGAATGTATCAACTATGATTATCTACTATGTCAACTTAATTTATTAAAATTATCCGAACGTAGAATAGTATATGACCTAACATGTTTACATAAAATCATAAATTCAATAATTGACAGCCCTGAACTTTTATACTTGATTCCTTTCGATATACCTCGCAATTCAACATCGAGGCACTATCTACCATTCTATTGTGACAACTCCAACACAGAATCACAATTGTATACCCCCGTTCGCCGTATACAAAATTTGGGTAATGACTATAAAGATGTTGTTGACATATTTAACACATCATTCACTAAATATAAACAAGCCATAGTAGAATTTATATCAGAAAGAAGAACCACAAATTTCATTTATCCAACTGCATAGCACTGCTTCGATTTATTTCACATGTATTGCACTTTTCCCAGTTTACAGTTTTTCCATCTTGCATGGTGGTGTGTTTTGTTTTTATTTCAATTTGTTTTTTACTCTATTTTTGTTTTAAATTTGATTTTGATTTTGATATTGATATTGATTCTGATTCTGATTTTGATTTTGATTTTGATATTGATTTTAATTTTGATTTTGATTTTGTTTTGTTTATGATTTTGTTTTTTTTATTTTGTAATGCACATTTAGATTTAGATGTTCTTTGTTTAAAAAAAATGCATGTAAAAGCCCAGCCGGGCGTGAAATTCCAAATAAATAAATATATAACTAATATTATAAACGCGAAAGTTTGTATGGATGTATGTGGGTTTGTTACTCTTTCACGCATAAACTACTGAATGGATTTTAATAAAACTTTACAATAATATAGCTTATACACCAGAATAATATATAGGCTATAATTGATAAAGCTAGCTAGGAAGGGGACACACGGGAAAGGTGATTCAGGGAGAAGAATATGGCATTGCAACGCTTGCCGGGAACCATCTAGTTGAAAATATATTTAAAATAGATAGTTATTTATAAAACATGTTTCATATCTACATTACGTACTTACAATTGTTATTTTAACAATAATTGCAGATAATGTACATACCTACCTGACGCTTCAATATCTTTCTGATTTTAAAATAGGACGAGCGTAGTAACTCCGCCAATGTTTGAGGCGAAACTGACCAATATTGACCGCGTGAAAGATAACTTTGGGCATATCATATGCAGGCAATTGGGTTGCGTTCACAAAATAAATTCTTGCAGTTCATTTTGAACTGGTTGATAGATAACATTTTAAATGTATTTTTGATTAGTTTGAAGACTTTACTTTTACCTATTTTTGGCACCGTAATTTACTTTCGCCGTGCTTGTGTGCGCCGCCCGAACCCCTGCAAGTATCGTATGCAAAATTGATGCAAAGTGTATTCTGTTGCTTGTGGGCGGTTCGATGTCTGTTGTGTTTATGACCGAAAATGCGAAAATGACGGTAAATAATGTCGAGAGTAAAGTTTTTTTTAAATGTTTTATAGCTTTATCATCTACTGTACAATACCCTCATTGTTAGAATATTTCTGTGTTTTACTTTACTCTTATAATAATTGTGTATTCTATATTGGCATGTTTCTAGTTTATCAAATATTTCTAAAGCCAACTCTTTTTTAAACGACTTCGAAAAGGAGGAGGTTCTCAATTCGACAATATATATTTTTTTTATGTTTGTTACCTCAGAACTTTCGATTGGGTGAACCGATATTGATGATTCTTTTTTTATTAGAAAGCTGGTGCTTTCCGTGTAGTTCCATTTTAATTTGGTCCAGTTCTGACAATGGGATCCATGAGAAAACCATATATGTCTTAAATTTGCAATAAGCATGTGAGCGACAAATGGACGAATAACTCAATATTACGCCAACAGATTTCGATGATTCTTATTTATTATTATTTTTTTTTCATTTATTTATTACATAAGATACATTATTTATACAGCAAAAATAACATATAAAATATAATATTTATATTTCAAAATAACCTTTTTTGATACAAATAAACTACATAATAAATTTTCACGGTTTTTTTTTTGTGATATTTCTCTTCTATAGAAGCAGACGCTTGTGATTAGAAGAGGGACGAGTATCGGGATGAGAAAATATTGAAAATATATTTTGTATCTTTTAATTTAACTGTTGTATATTCATAAAAAAAAACAAATTTAAGTAAAACTTGTATTTGAAGTAAAACTTCTTTACGCACACTCGTCACTAAAAATCAAAAATAAACAAAAATTTTAATAAAACAAAAAACAACTTAAAAAAATGCACTAAAAAGTAAAAAAATAATTTCGTACGATTGTTATTTTTGGAGTCGGTGTCAGCCAAGGTAACTAACTACATACATAGGTAGTTATAGGTGAGATGTGGAGACCTTGGCTGACACCGACTCCAAAAATAACAATCGTACGAAATTATTTTTTTACTTTTTAGTGCATTTTTTTAAGTCGTTTTTTGTTTTGTTAAAAATTTTGTTTATGTTCTAGTAAGGTAATAGAGTAGGATGATACGGGCAAGATTCTAGGTCCGGAATATTGCATCTCCACAAAGTTTACCACGGCCGGGAAATTTTCCTAATGGGTCATTAACAACCAGTATCTTCTCAGCACTTATCAAAAACTTACATAGTCTTCATAACACAGCGACCAACTGCTTTAAATAATAATTATTGTCAGGATAATTTCTTGGAACAACCATATTTGTAGACTTAGAAGTACAAGTAAATAATTACAACAGTACTCGTACACGCTCAGCCTTCTTGAAATGCGTGTTGTCGGCTTCGCTGCCTGCGGGCGACTTCCATTATTTGATTAATTTATTTCCTCAAATGAACCAAACCCAACAATAGATGAGAATTTTATGAATATCAAACTCGCAATCTGATAATCTCGAGTACGTCGTTCGACCTGTCTGTCTCAATTACCCCTTAACTATTGTTCCAAGTTTCTACAGCCAAGAGCCCCTTTCGTCACTCACAATAATCATTACACCATTAGCTTCGTTCTTTAAACTTGAACTTATGGAAATGGCAAGACACGCAATACAGAATGTGTGTGTTTCCCATGCATTGAGGTTCTACGAACACACAAACAATGTTTTTTTTTGTTTCGAAATGTGCATACCAATTGCCTTTTATTACTGTCTGATTTTCGGGAGTTTGCATTCCTCGAAGTACTCGGTATTTAAAATTTAAATTAGTTAGTAAAATATTCACGAGCTGATGGTTTTCAACATCGTTAAGAGGAAACCGGGTGGTGTTTTTTCCATACAAACGTATTCCTCATTTCCCTCTCTGAATTTTGACACTAGAGAAAATATTTTTTTTACATAATATGAATATTGACCGCAAGCGTGTCGGTAAGTTTTGATTTTTTTGATAAGTTACTTTTTATAGGAGTTATAACCCTTCAAAAATTGTTAAAATTGCCTTTTTTTAACGCCATCAACAAACGTTCAGTATACAAATTAGACGATGTATTTTTAAAAAAAGCAAAAGGTACAGACATAGAATGTTTTCTTCCAATACATTTGGTAAAAAAAATCTTGGAAATTGGTTCAGTTTTGGAGTAGAAAAATGAGGACTACAAAACCTCGATTTTGACAATTTTATTTAGGTATTATCAGGCTGAGGTGCATGTGTCCCTTTCTCTCAGTATTCGGGGGTGAGGGGGGGCGGAGAGGGTTTTGTTGAATACGTATACAGTCAACGAAGTGATGTGACATTCTCAATAATTATATCGATACACTAGTCCACTAGTGTTGTCATGTCCCGAGTTATCGATGTTTTTTTAAAATTATTTTTCTGTTTGGTGACTTATTTTGAGTGTGCCAATACTTACCGAGCTTATTTACTAAAGTTATTGTGACAAATTTAATTTGTTTACGTCAAATAAATTAATGGAAAAAAATTGAAAAAAAAACACCTGTTACAGACAGACCCCGAGATGATTCCGTTCCGTATTGCCGAGTTGGATATGGAACACAAAAATTAATTAAAATATTTTTTGATAACTTTTGAAGGTTGTACTCAACATAATATTATCCCTTTATAGGACACTTCTTTTAAGATACAACTACCGAACCAAAAAAAAACTTTTATATTTGACTAAATATATTGTTCTAGATTTTTTTTTCAAAAAAATTATATTTTACAAGAAAATGTGTGATGGTAAGTACATACACCACTGATCGTTTGATGGAATGCTGGTACAGCGTATGTTCAGTGGTACATGCATCTACCACATGTTGTTGAATCGATTATGTTATTATAATATCATATTATACAAATGAATATTGAAATCTATGTATAAGAGGCACCATATTGTTTATTGTGCTACATATTAGGTACATACACATAACTAGTTTAGTTTTTATTTAACTTTTTTAAGAGTGTATAAGCAGAGAAACCAGAAATATGTCATTTTTAAATCAGTGGTTAGACGTATTGACTCTTTCCCACAAAAAACTATAAATGGATTTCAAAAGATTGTTCTTTTATCTAGTAAACTTATGTTTTAGATTTTGAGAAAAAAAAAAATATTTTTAGAATAATAAGGTTATACCATAGGTCGTTCGCAGATTTGTTCAATTTTCAAAAAAGTACATTTCTTATACAACACCCATTTCAAATCATATAATCATGCAGTAAAATAAATCAATACATTATCTGGTAAACGTATTTTTCAGAATTTTAATTTTAGTTTAAATAAAATTATTAAAAAATATATACGGACATGTGTTTCTTGACGAAAATTGGTCGGTTTGTGCATTTATTTGTGCACTTACAAACAAATATATTTCGGATTTTTTTACATACTTATTTTGCTAAGACGTTATTGACAAATCATAAATAATTTGATCGTAAAATAATTTCAGGAAGTATTTAATTTTAAATAATTTTGAACATCGCATGTTACCATTTTTATCGCAGCCCGTAAACACAAATTTCAGATTTCATTACGGGCCCAAACGCGGCCAGGAGAACACGTCTTCGCGACGCTTTGAATAATAATATTTGGAAATGAAATTTGAAAACGAAATTTGAAATAAACACGAATTCCTTGATTCATGTTTGTTAAATCTACAGGGTTGCCCGAACGCAATTTTTCATGTTCATTGAATATTTTTTTGCAAAAATTTTTATAATTTCGAATATTTTTTTTATTTTAAATTTTTCTTGTGTGAATACCGCACAAGAGTCCCAACTGCTCCAAAATATTTTTTTGGGGTAAATCTTTTTTACGCACGCTCGACACTTGGGGGTAAACTGGTGAATGGGTTACGAAAAGTGGTGATAGTTACGAAAAATGACATGCGAACGGTAATCAATGCGAACGGTGATCGATTGCTCGGCGGGTCGGGCCTTTACGCACGCTTGTTTTTCGTGTTATTGTTATATTGTTAATGGACTATTTGTCCGTAAATAAATAAATAAATTATATACAGCGGGTACCCGGCATGCGTTTCATGGGCACTGTAACCTCGCGGTCAACTAAACTGTTATGGTTCCATCACAAGTCCCGGGAATTATAATGCAAGCGCCTGCACTATATAACATTATATACAGCGGGTACCCGGCATGCGTTGCAAGGCCACTCAAAGAAAGAAAGGGTTTGTGCGCTTTAATTCTGTTTGTTGAAGTGCTTATTATTAATTATGCACACGAATAAATATTTCAAAATGCGACATTTTTTACAATCCAACTTAATATTACTCGTTTTTTTTCATGAATACCGCACAAGTCTGGAGCCAGTGGGACTATTGCATCCCCAATTTGGAGTATGTTGTAAGACTGAAGGTAGTGGGGAGGGGAAGGATATAGGGAAGAGGAAGGTGGGGAAGTACCTGGCTATTCAGATCTGACCACTAAACACGGCTAAAGCCATTTCAAGCAACGTTTCAATTCTTAATGGTGGTCTTACACCAGGGCGATACTGAGAGTATCTTCCACTATAATGGCCGTAAAATACAATTGAAAAACAAAAAACCAAAATATTAAAAAGAATATAACAAATTGTTTATTCATGTAGCTATCTACTTAATACCTACTGTGTTTACGCATTTCACTTGTATCTATTTATGTTTATGCACTTCAATATACAAATAACTACTACTAATTAAAATTCTGGAAGCGAGAATAGTAATATAAAGTAGCAATAGTAGCGGGTAGCCCTAGCTCGAGTGAACAAAACCCTCAAAACTCGGATTGCCGCGGAACGAAATTTAGTTCTGAAAACGCCCGCTCGCGAGCCCTGATGTGTTAGCGCTAGTGTCGGAATCGAAGTTGTCATGTGCTGGTTATTCACTCTTAATACGTTATATTATTACAGAAAAATGCACTTTTGGGAATACCTCCTACATCACTTGACATTTTCAATCTTCTTCAATGATCTAATATTTTTTGTTTTTAAACGCTTTATTGTAAAAAAAATTACTGTTTAACATCTACACAATGAAATTAAAACAATTTATGGTCCAGACCTTTCCCTCGCCGGTAAATTTCTTGGTATGCGACCGTCAATTATTTCTGGTAAAAGGCATTGGTGGTAGAAATTTTCTAACAGTGGAACGATTTTTTGCCAGATTTCATCGTCCCTCTCAATTTTTTCATACAGCAAACCTTTTGGACTCCACACAACAAAATAACAATAATTACGACGAGTAATATGTAACTGGCCTTGTACTTGGTAGAAGTAATTATGATTCCGTTTTAATGTTAAAGAATGGTCTTCCAATTTACAGTAATCAATTATCTTTTGTGCAATTCCCTCTTCTGGTGACATATTTGCTATACTATAAGGGCATTTAATTTCAATTATAGAATCCTCACCGATAAGGCCATCCGGACTTGCCGCTAAAAAGTTTTTGGTTTTATCGATAAATAGCCCACAAGCGGATACCTGAAAACTTGTTTTTTTTGAAAATTGCTCTATTGCTAGGCTTTCATTTTCTTTTCCATAATTTGTGGCCATAGTTCCTTTGAATTGTGAGTACAGTAAAGAGTTTAGTACTCCCGTAACTGAAGTTTTTTGCCGAAGCTTATATATTTTTCCAAAGTTAGACGCCGTTATCCGCTTACGTCTTTCAATTGCCCACAGATTGTTATTGCTTTGGCCTACCGTATTCCGTTCGAGCTCTTCCTTATTGGTTGAAGATAATTCTTTGAGAAATTCCTCTTTTTTCGTTTCAAATATTTCAGGTGGCATATCTGGTTCTAATTCCAATTGACCATAATTTTCATCGGGCCCTGTAACTTTTTTTCTTTTTTCTGTCGTATTTTCATTATACTTTAGTTTTTTTTTTCGACACATTTGTTTATTCTCCTTCGAACGTCGTTTTCTCTCTATAAAGTGCTTCGTGTATTTGCCGGGACTGTGGCCTTGGATTTTCTTTTGTATTCTTGAATGGGTTGCCAATTCACTATTCCACGAAGTTACTGCTCCAAAACATCTTGCTTGGTAAGATCCTCTTGTAGTAAAATTTACCCTTTTTCCACCTATAAATTTGGCGATAACGTTGTTGAATTGCTCCACAGTGTTATTTGTCACGTCAATAATAAGATTTTCTGCATTTGCTATTAGAGACAATAAGAATTGTTGGATATCAGTCCATATTCCACAATCTCGAAGATCGCTTACTAAATTTGGATCATCAGTATACTTCTCCGGCTTGCAATAGTACGATGCACAATTTTTATGATCACCAAACATATGATTTGCGGTATTTATATGTCCATTTTCAAATTTTTTATTTTATCACTTTGTACTGTGTTTTCTTGCTCTTTCCTGTAATTTATTGCTCCAACTACAGCTCTTCTCATGCGTAAAACGTTTGCTTCAACCTTTTTCCTTATATGAACTGGTACAAAGCCTTTAGCGTTGTTGGTTTTTTTTCCAAGTGCTTTCATTTTGTTGCAAAAATTGCGGAGTAAGTGATTTTTGCACACTATTTTTTGTACTATAAGGTTAGGACCATATGGCATTTTTTGCATTATTTTTTTCATGATGCTGGAGTCGCCATCACCAACTAGTTTGTTAAATTTCAATCCATGCATTTCCATGCTTCTCGAGAACCCTTCTGCTATAATGTGGGCTTCCATGGCATTAGCACTGTCACGCCAGTTTATGAAGCACCTGTGCTCAGAAGCAACTATGTGTAGTTTAGTAGCTCTAGCACATATGCAGCAGTATGAGTTTCGCACTCCCAGAAATAAAACCTTTTTAGTTCGTAGTCCAACTATGCACCCTGCGCCAGATGAGGAGCTAAATCCACTTTTGTACGACCTCTTTGCCCAGGAGCCATCTGCAACCACCGTTACCAAAGGATAGCCACCCTCGTCTACGTCACCGTTTAAAATGGCTAGCCTTTTTTCTTCTTCACCAGCTGCGATCATTTCTTCTAAGGCACATTCTTCAATTGTTGGCGCTAAACATTGTTCTATGTTCGTGTAAGTCTTACAATCCATATTTGGCATATTTAAAACCCCACAAATTTCATTCCATTGTGAATACCCATTTCCTGTACACATCACTCCTTCGACGACAGCAGTATTTATAGACATTTTCCGTTTCGGGTCTTCGGAGTGAATGTATTCTATTTTCTTGCACATTTTGCACTCGAAAACATACTGGCTTAGAAGACCATTTCGTCGTTCCTTCATAAATTTTAAATCGGAAAATGTGCAGTTGGTGTGTTCGTGCTTTATATTTGATATCTCCGAAAACAAATATTTTATATCCACAATTCTGCGACCTTCGAAATTATCGGTTTCATCAATATGGTCTGGTTCTATCACCAAATCATCAAGCGTTGTTGATGATGATGAACTTGCGTTTTCGTCTATATTTGGAGCAAATGATTCATCCATGGAAGTTTCATGCATTAGTGAAGATGTAGTTAAGTTTCCAAAAGTAGTATCGATGACATCCATATCCCTGTAAATGCAAATGATTTATTTATTTAAATTTGTCCATCCCATTTTCCCATTATACATGCTACATAATACACGGCTCTCATAGCATAAATCTTTAGGTTTTTCTCGTAAGTCGCTCACGTAAGAGAGTTATGGCAAAATTATCAATGTAAACGATACCCATTGGTAATTTTGCCATAACTCTCTTATGTGAGCAACTTACGGGAAAAAAACTTTACGTACGTAAAGGTAACCTTAGGAAGGTTCAGTAGTAAGAGTGACAGGAAAGCGATATTTCGACTTACCTAGATGTCGAACGTGGTGCAACATGAATCTGTCGTTTGATACTAATAATCGGTTTTTTTCGTCTAGTAGATAAAAACAAACGCGCTTTGTTTCCATTTCTTTTACCCATTATTTATCTGTAAGAAAATTTTTTTTGAGTTGAAGGTAGGTAATATAGTAGTCGATTTTATGTAACTCAATTTCTAAATACACATATCTTATGCTACGTATATATTTGCGAATAGTGGCGTGCACAGAATTTGAAAATTGAAATTTCGGAAAAAAAATAATTTTCAGCTTCGACAACATCATTAATGTCGTATTTTCAATCTTAGGATTCTAGCCCACTGAAAAATCAGTGCACGCCACTCTTTGCGGACAGAGACGCGAGCCGAACCACGAATTATGGTAAAGGTACGAAGCAACCGCAAGCGGCGCAGCGTTTCGGGCAGTTTGCTTTTGCTTCGTTCCTTTCCCATAATCCGTTGTTCGGCTGGCGTGTGTATACGCAGCCTAAGACGTAGAATAATATTTATTATAGGTTACTAGATATGTTAACAAATGTACCGACTTGCACTAATGCACTTTATGCATACAGTCAAAACTGATGAATTTACGTTATTCAGGGAGAGCCAAAAAACAACAACATTTTTAGCGATATTTATATGTTTAATTAAAAAAGGAAATTGTGTTGTAATATTGAGTTTATATGAATGAATAGTTTATGTTTATAATAATAGTTTATGAATAATTTATGAATAGTTTAGTAGGTATCTACTCACCATATGTCATATATGTGTAAATCGTGAGAAATGACCAAACAGATTTCAATATTCAAGGGGGTTTCAGGGTCAAAATTCGAAGGTCTGTATTTGACGTAGAATAGTTTCCAGTAAAAAGGCTAGTCAAAAACAGTAGAGTGATGCAGCCAGCGAAAAATAAAAACACTATACAATCACAAAGTACGTGATGTACCTACTGCGCCTATGCTGCCGTTTTATAAAAAAAGATGGTATGAATCTCCCGATATTACTAAACCAAAACAGCGTGCATCTTACTTTACTAATAGTAACAAGATGAATGAACTATGAGCGCAGAAGATATCTATTATATACGAATACGCACGCTCAAGTCGCGACGCGTATTGACTTATCTGTTGCAGCAGGCAGCAACCTGTATACACGCACCCACAAGTCTCATTGACTTGTGCGTGTGCAGAAGATGAGCTCGGAGCAGGCAGTCACATGTATTTGTAGTAAGTAATAATAATAATAAAGTTAAGTACAATACAATATATGATATATATATATATTATGTAGACCTCGCTATTTTATTACGAATATGTACCTAGGCAACTACTTAATTTTTGGAATAAATGAATAACAGTAAATGAAATAATAAGAACGCGAAGTCGCTGGCGGGCGCGGCGCGGCGATTCGTGCTTCCAACACCTGCAGCCACGCACACACACGCATTGGGGTTCACCAATACACCGATAGCGCTTTTGCTGTCCCCGCTGAGATGAACGAAATAGAAATAATTTTTACAAATACCTATCGTTAAAATTTCTCGGCGCTCCTGCGCGCTCTTAAGTGAATGTTTTTGTTCGATAGTTTGTTATGTTTTTCCTTATTCTTTTGTATGGCTTGGAGACCTGGGTACTACCAAACACTTAAATTGAAGAGATATTTTTATAATATAAATATATAATACTAATGAGTTTCCAAGTTGTCTTATCAGGTTTTTCCAGGCGTCTTGCACATTTATGTGAGCACTCTTTCTTAACAACAATTCTGCCATATGTAGCAGATGGTAGACGTTTTAATTATTATGCGCATTAATTTCGCAAGAAGCACTCATTAATAGTTAGTACCCATCTTCTTATTCGCTCTACAGTCACAATTAAGTAACTTTTTTAATGTTTACACTTTTTGTTTTTACCATATATCGTACTTTTAAATATGTTGCTCTCCTGATGATCTGTATTGGATAAAGATCATTTTGAAGACCCGACTATTCGCTTCTCAAAATCACGTCCATATTAAAATAAACTCGAATCATTTAAATACACACATGTTACAAACTATGCCAAAAATCATGGATGGAAAATCTTCCAACTTGCACTAATGCCAATCTTTATATCTTCGAACATTACATCAGACGACTAAATGATACCTCATAGTAAAGGCATATTGTACAATAATGTTGATTGCTGATTTCACTGAAAGTGTGTCTTCGTATGTCTTAACCAATACTGCAGCAACGTCCTTAGTCAATATATAGCTACGTTTACGTGGACCCGAAATTTCACCTTTATGGTCGTTAAAAAAGATATTTGCATCTGTCAAGTTACTCACTGGCAAGATGAGTCGCGTGATTAACGAGTGAACCGTTCCTATAAATTACTGATATATCGACCCTTAGATACTATATTTTGTGGTGTTTTTATTGCTTACAATAGCCCCATTTGTTTGTAATTCTTCTGATTATTCATTTCTTATTTTATCTGTAGGTACTTCTATTACCGAAGTGCACTTCACTCCAATAGCTTGACCACATTATACGATACATTTACTTACTTAGATAATCTATGCAGCCCATAATGGCTTCAATTGTATTTGTTAGCTCTTCTTGAATTTGTTATTACAATATTAGTTGATACTTGTATAATCTGATATAATTATTATTGGTACGTCCTGTTAAGTTTTAGTATCGGTCGTGTGGGCATTGTGCCGAAGCAGATCAGCCCACCTGCATTATTAAATACCAAGATGGTATTATTGAAGAGCAACCTTCGTACCGGCAAAGAGAGCACTGGCGCTGGCTCTATTACGGCTGCTACAGCCCACGCTGCGAGAATCATCCACCTACAGCAGTCCCTACTCCCTACTCCTTGCCCGACCGTATCGGATACGCGAATCGTACGGCCGCATTACTGTACAAAGTTAGCGTAATTCAGTCGGACAACTTCATTATTTATTTCCTGTAATTTGACCATCAGAGCTGTCCAGCTGTCCCGAGTAAGAAATGGACGAATTAAGTAGGGAGCATCCTCCAGAAATTCCGTATAACAGATTTCTGTGGTTTCACATTTCTTCTCAGTAATAAAACGAAGAAGTTTGTACAGTGTGATGACCTCTGTGGCAGAGCCATAATCTAATTGACATTGGATCGAAAGGTTGAGGGTTCAAATTTGAAACTTACAGAATTTCAACGCTGTATAATAGTATTCAGAAAGTCCCAAAGTCAAAAGTCAACGCTATGCCTTGGAGGGCTGACAGGTCAAATCATGACGGACCAGGATATCATAATATGACTTTAGTTAAATATCGTTAGTTTTCGAGATACTGTCACTTTTAGAAATAAATGGAATTCGATACCTTAGATTAATTTTTCGAGTGCCACAGACAAAAAAAACTTCAATAATTTCGATTTCACTTTGTGATGCTGTTTTATTTAATTACAATAAATAACTTTGTATTCACCACTATTTAAAATATATTTCGTGAAATTAATGTTATTTATTTTCATTAAATTTTTTAAAAAAGTTTTTTTTTTCAAGGGTTTAGGCACTGTTAGTTTTATTTTGGACTTTGATCAATAGCATCACTCAGAGTTTCGTAATAAAAATTATAATTTAAAAATATGAAATTTCCAACTGCGGCACTCAAAAAGGTGTCGATTTTTACGAAATTCATAGAAGTGCCAATATCTTGAAAATTAGTACAGTAGCGACATTTTACTAAAGTCCTATTATGGTGTTCTAGTCCATTGTGAGTTGGCATATCACCCTTCCAATGGATAATGTTGACTTTTGGGACATCCTGTAGAATGTCCATCTCTTTCCAGAGGGAAAGATAATATACTCTTGAAGTTCGTCCTGGTGAGAGAGAGATCAAAATAAAATCTTAGCTTTAAATGACGTTCTCCCTGTTTAGTGACTAACTCTGAGTATCCAAGTACTTCCTAATCTTCGTCTCTCATTTCTTCATCCTCTCCACTCACCCATTTCACTTCATTCCCTTTTACAAGAAGTTACAGCAGCCATGCTGTCTCAAGGAAATTAAACTATCCCGAATCCTTTAGCCTCACAACACTCCTAAAATGGGGAACCCACTATACCACTGGCTCCGAGCGGAATGAAGTCTGGTGCAGTATCACGGTAAAATATGTCTGAGTCTTCAGTAGGTTCCTCTATCCTGGATTAAATACTAAAAGCTGCATATGCGTTTATTGCACTAATACACTACAAAAGTTGTGGTACTACATTTCTGGAAAATAAAATTGAACTACGTGCTACCGGACTCACCACAGAAAAGAAGTAAACCAACCGGTCTATTCGCTACTGTCGCGCATCAAAGTTGGCACTCAAAATCAAAATCGATTAACCGCGAATTCCCGAGCCGTGCATATGACGAATAGCTATTATCGTGCGTTGCACCTCTGGACCATCTTCTAAATGCATCCCGCTGTTTACTCCAACAAGTGGTTGGCTGGTCGGTTGGTCGGCCCTTGACCGGCGTGACCCAAGTCACTCCGCCGCGGTTGTAGGCGTCTCCGACTTGTACTACGACCGGCACTTTATTTATATAAAAAATGCCGCGCGGCATCTATTTCGGAACTGGCGTGCGGCGCGGTGCATGCACGCGAAAATGGAACACTGCTTCTATTTCAGGAAATATTGTGGTCTTCCTATAAATATTGTACCATCGATTTGTGTTCCTCGCCTTCAGATTTGGCCTTGATGCCTTTTATGCCTGTTGGACTCTACTTGAACATACCCTGAAATGTTTAATTACATTACAATCTTAAATCTACGCTCCATATTGCACGGATTGTTGAATGAACTTCTAATTACGTAGCTTTAGGTTAGGTTGCTTTTTAGGTTTGTTTCCAATACTATTGGAGTACTTTTAAGTAAGTCTATCTTCTTCCATGTACCTACTCTGTTGTCTTCCTCGTTCTGTATATGGGCCGTTTCCATCGGGGCACACATTTGGTGACGATTTTCGTTGTCCTGTCATCTGATATTCTTTATGCATGGTCAGCCCACCGTAGTCCTTCACCTACAGATTCTTCAATACAATGTTATACGCACGTTATAAATCTGGATTTCTCTTAATCGACCAGGGGTGAATTTTTGCAAACCGACCTGTTTGCGGCTTTTGTTGGGTATTAATCTTCTGCATAAATACATTTAATTTGACTTTGGTCAAACCATGTGTTTACAGTGCACAATATTTATGACTCTTCATTTAGACGTTTTGGCAACGGGTATTGCGTATTGCGTACATGCTGATTGGAAGCTGTTCTCTGTCCTGAAAACCGCTAACATGTTGCATGTAATGTAGGAGGTGAACACCTCATATTCACAAATCAGGCCAGCTTTCCTTACCCTTCACAGAACCTTTAAATAATGATATTCTCTGATTATTATTATTTTGTTTTAAATTGACCAGTCCTTTCTCCAACTGCAATAGCGGTATTTCAATAACTCTGCGATTTGCTGAAAGCCCTGCACTCTACACCTATTATTATATTATGCGGCTGCTATCAAGGTTACCGTTGGTTGGGACATTTGATTATTTCTCGCCACATTCCATCACGATACAAACTGCCCGCGGGTAAATTCACTTCCTCGGACTGTTTCTCATGTGTATAATTAATTGTTTATACGTCTTCGTTCGGGATTCGTCCTGCCTCCGAGTGGGTGAATGTTTTCCTAGTAAATCCACGTTTATCTTATTGCGTAATGGACCACGGACGCAGTTGATCGTTTGATGTCTCCTTTCGCTTAGCAAAATGTATCCGTCATTTTTTCTTAAATAAATTGACGCGGAAAGGTTTAAACGGATCAATTTGTTTTGGAGTATTTGTTCTTAAATAGCTCACGTCCGGGGTTTGGACGGACGGGTCTGATTTTGAAGATGATTGTTCCTTCAGGCCTACCAGAGTTGATTGATCCTAATGATCGTATAATTTATTTAGGTCAGAAATAAACGAGTCAAATAGGTTAAACATCAACCATTTCATCAGTTGTACCAGTGAAAAAGAAAGCTCTCTTATGTTGTTATTTTTGATCAGGATAAAACTAACAATATATGACCCACAAACTGTTGTATATTTTGGCACTATTTTTCTTATCTAAATGCTTTTGCTATGCACCAAAGTTCGACATGAATGCCGGCACTCTCACATGATGTAATTACGGAATAACCTGCTTATCGCGACCATAAAACGTGTTTACAATGGTGCTTAGTTAATTTAACGATCGTCAATAATAAACATAATTTGTATTGATCTACTACGTCCCATAGAAATTACTTCTTAATAAATTATCTAATAAGAATCGAACATCTACGACGAGGGTGAACAGTGAACACCTGCATTGTCCGTCTGCTGTGATCTAACCTCCGATAACCCTATTGACTTCTAGGCACTTGAGAGATTTCAGTATGGCGCAGTAGAAACAAAATAGTAATATTATAATGGTGACTTATACGACGAATCATAAGGTCCCTAGGAAGTATTAGATATAGAATAAAGACAAGCGAGTGGATTGGAAGCGAGATAAAGATGGAAGATATTACCGTCACAAACTCCTCTAAACTATGCTGGACACGTAGCATGGCTAACAGATTTTGAATTCCATTGTCATCAGATGACTTACTTGATTGGGGAAAAGAAAAGGGTCACTCGCAAATGTGATGGGCTGATGACCCAAAGA
This sequence comes from Limnephilus lunatus, assembly GCA_917563855.2. NCBI lineage: Eukaryota > Metazoa > Arthropoda > Insecta > Trichoptera > Limnephilidae > Limnephilus > Limnephilus lunatus. Next base: position 59,272,267 of record OU830599.1, read on the forward strand.
GAACTACAGGTTTCGGACGGGAGAACCGCCAAGAATTTAATGATTGGAGACAATTGATGGTGGCTTATGTCGGAAGGTTTTTGAAAAAGAAGTAAACTTTACCATAGAATTTTTTTTAACGTTAACTGTGAAGTAAAATCAAAGTTTAAAAATGCGCTTACTTTTGCTGTAAAGACACATTACGCAATTTATAGAGTGTGATAATTGGAATTCGTTGTTATACGAGAAGTAATTCAAACCAGTTTCTTAAAATTCAGGTCAATCTCTAGTCTGGTTGACCTTTTATAACGTGTAAACCCAGTGATCATTTTTTGTGCATTGTTTTCAGTCCGAGATCAAAACTACACTCCGGTTGATTACAGCAAATACCTGACCGTTAGTTTATTTCTGAATATTGTTTAAGACATTTCCACTGGAGCAGTAAAGATAATCTCCTGTTGCTCCTGGTATTATGTACTGTTATCTTTGGAATATTTGCTTGTACCTAGTGTTGTCTTTACCGTTCTTATTTTTCTTTTATTCAATTCCTCAATTTTATTCCAACAACAAATTCAATTTTATTTAAACCTCGAAGTCTTTCACTTTGGATAGTAGTGTCTATCCGTCAATGCGATGAACATCGGCAAGACTACGCTGCCACTGCACAATTAATAAAGATCCAAGCAACGACTGCGCGATGTGTAACGATGTACATGTGTATTTTGTAAGAAGAAACAGTAACTAGAGTTGGGTAAAGTTAGTAGACGTCTTGCAGATGCAGTAGAGCAGGCATTTCCGTGATCACATTAATAACATCGTAAATAAATCACTTAAATTACTCGGCTTCATTCATAGAATTACCTCTGACTTCAAACATATAAAAACACTTAAAACTCTTTACTGTTCGCTGGTTCTCCCTCACCTTGAATATGCAAGTGTAATTTGGTCTCTTTTCTATGCTGTCCACATTTGTCACATCGATACGTACAAGAATTGCTTGGAAGTTAGGTCTTGAAAGAGGCGAGTACTCGTATGATGAAATTGAACAAACTTTAAACATTTCTTCTTTAGAAAAACGTAGAAAGGACTCTGATATAATTTGCATCTTTAAAATTATCAACAGTATTACTGATACTCCTGATTTGTTACAACTCATCCACTTCAACATTCCTTTCCGTAGACTCAGAAATAATGAATTGCTGTTCCTCAATCAACATTCTACTAATTATGGATACCATTCTCCTTTATCCAGAATGTCGAGACTTGTCAACGCAAGTCATAGCATTGAATTTTTTGGTGTAAAACTAAATGACTTTCGACAGTCGATAAGCAATATTTAAATGCTTCTTCATGCTTTGACTTGTTGTGTCTTCTATATGTACTTTTTACATTTTATATTGTCATTGCTATTAATTTATATGTGCTCTACCTTCACTGTCACCTCTACTTTTTTTATTCGTGTTATTATTATGTTTTTAATGGACTATTGTCCGTAAATAAATGAATAAATAAATTAACAGTTAACGAGTTAGACTGGTCAAACAACCTCAGCTGACAGCAAGACGGAGAGATCTGGACTTCCAAAAAATCGGCCAAAAGCATCAGCAATCACACAATGCAGTGCCTATCCGCGGGTAATCGGGGTCATCGGCAAATGAAGTAATCTGCCCGCGGAGAGATTACCCGAGATAAGCGACTCCGCGTTGCGCAATGCAACATATGGCCGTATGATCTATGACTCAATTCCCAGCCGCTGATTAATGAGATCGTGTTTATCCCCTATATGGCCGGGGTAGGCCGCTTTCGCGACGCGGTGAGGTTCTTTAGGAGTTTACGACACACATTCGCGCCAGTTGTTCTTGTCAGACAGATGATGTTTGTGTTTCACAAGGCTTACGAGACGTGCTTTATCTACTAGGAACGGAACGCTGCATAGTAGATGGATTATATTTTGGCTACGTCGAAAAAAAAAACAGTAGAGGGGCAGAAGCAAGAATCTACATTTGAATTATTACGTTATACCCGTGCACATTATAAAGCGATTCGATTTGTTACCCTTGAGTTGAATCCTTATTTTATTATTGACTTATTATTTACATAAAATCTTGAAATAAGATTGATTCTTTTAAGAAAGAAGAAGAGGCGAAACAAATAGTCATCACTGTCTCAGTATATTAAAAGACTACAATTGAACGAACATGATGATTTCTTGCTCCATTTTTTGACAGTTAGGTTAGGTTTAACTTCTTCTACGCTTCGTATTTTAATTCCTAATTTAGTATTATCGACGCAATTTCGTGGTACAATGTTACTTATGAAATAAATAATGTTCACACTTTTGGTCAACTTCATCACGTCGTCGATAATTTTACAGTTCTAAAATAATAATAGATCAATTAAGTTCGCATGAATCGGAACAATTGAAAAATACTCCCGCGGTTGTATGCTGATTCGATCATTAATCAAACGCCCAAGTGGCGTGCAAAGTTAGGCCGATGTACGTAGGTGGATTACGTAAAGAATTTGCAATAAACAAAAAACTGTATACAAGAACCACATAGGTATGTCGACTTACACGCTTGTTATATTGACAACCTACAAAGTTTTTTTTATTTTATTTGGCCAGACTGGTTGAAATAATTCCCCACTGTGCGTATACTGTATGGATAACGTAGCCAGGTCGTAATTTAAAATTATTTCTTTTTAATTGAGCGCTGCATGATTGTTTATCGATATAAAATAGTTGCCATAAATATGGGAAATTTATCGGTGTTTTCTCGCAATATGACAGTGTAATTCGCGATTTATTTTATCTTGCGCGTTAAAAGTGAGGTATCCTTCACGAAGTTTTCTTCTCGATTAAACGCCTACTCGTAAATTATATGTATTGTGCATTACTTTCGTAAACCTCAATATTAATTTATTAATTTCTTGTTATGTTATCCTTTCCTTTTTGTCAGTTTTTGTTATTATTTTTTTTCGTTGAATCAAAAAAAATTATTATGATAATTTTAAGTATGCAATCTGCTATTAAAATCCGCTAAAGTGTCCGCAAGACACCTTTCCAATACCCCAAGGCTTGATCTTGCCAGTTCTGCCGAATAATAATAACAATAATTTATTTTTATTTCTTATATCGATTCACAATTCGTTTACATTGGAATGAATCCCACACGAAATGATTGACGTCTTGAGTTAGTGGGTCAGAAATTAGCCAGATAGGTTTATGCTACATGTGTTCAAGTCGTGTTCAGTCTCGTTATTTATACACGCTACCGGAGCTTATTAGATGTCAGTCGGAAATAATTACTGTCGAACCAAAATTTATATTGCATTATACTTGTGGGTATTTTGTTTTCAGTAAACCAGACATGCGATGCACGTAATGATATAATGTATCAGGACAGAATTAATTAAATTAGATTTAAGAGGACACATTAACCTAGAAATAAATCAGTTAAGGACTTTCTGGTAGAAGGTAAATCAAAATATAAGAATTTTAAGAGTATTCGTCAAAATAAATTAAAGAGTTGATGCTGATGTTAGGCGCAGATATGTCGAGGGACGAATGAACAAAATCAAAAGTCTTCGAAGACTTCAGACAATTGATTGGTATCTGATGTCATTTTTCTTTTAACACCATTTCCCCTGTTGACAGCTCTGAATTATTGGATCGACACAGGTATATCCTAGTGAGAGAAGCATCGAAAAAACCAATGTAAACTTTATATAGATAAATAAATAAAATAAAAATTGATTTCATGTCGTGTTCCTAATAGTCACACGTAATAATAATATAAACTAACTAATCAAGTCAATACCAATTCGTTTCAGCTTTGGCAACTAATATGTAGATATAGCAAATATTTTCAATAGCACCGAAAGAATGTACAAAAAGCATTTAACATATTTTTTTAAAACAATTTACATTTGGTTTTCAAAATTGTAAATTAAAGGTAATTTAAATTATATATGTTTACTACACTGTATAATTGTTTTGTAATCCATTTTTTAAGTAAAACATCTTGACGCACGCTCGATTTGGGGGGTATGCTGATATGTACAGACTTGATTTTTTTTAATTGACAATAGTACCTATAAAATGCAAATCAGCCTGATCGAGCCGGCCTTGGATCAAACGGCGCCCGGCGTTAGTAAAAACCTCAAGGGCGCGCTGTATTAAGCGGTCTCCACACGATGCTGCCGCAGTACCAACTGCCGCAGAACTGTAGTCAAAAGCGCCAGCCGTGTTGTTATTATAATAACAATACGGCTGGCGCTTTTGACTACAGTCAACCACAGTTCTTCGGCAGTTGGTGCTGCGGCAGCACCGTGTGGAGACCACTTTAGGTATGATCAGCATCTTGGCTCATATTGGAGTGGACTGCTCCAATTGCGCCTTCACAGGGCCGGCCCTGAGCCTGAGTAGGGCAGGTGAAGTAAACATATCCCTTCAATTTCATTGTTTATGTAAACCGATTGCTGATAAACTATTATGCAGGTATCCGTATACGCAATTACACATTACATTGTTGTAATATCGACCGTGTTAGCACATAACTACGATATTAGTATTAAAGCAGGGATTCCCAAACTGTTCTACAGGGCTCCCACCATTTACACGAATAATTTTCGCGACCTTTGAACTTATAATTTTTTAGTATTAGCCATGTGTTTGCAATGGTCGCAATTATGTATTTAGGAAATTAGTGTATAGCAATTTAATTTACAGGAGATATGTAACAAAAATCTAAACTTTGTCAAAAAATTACTATGATTTGAGATAATCCGCAGGCGAATTTTTTCAATTCATTACACAATCCACGTTTATTTTAAACCGTTGTTTAAAGTTGTCTTCCTTGGCGTTTTTTTATTAATATTTTTTCTTATCTGTATTTGCAATAACCTATTTATGTACTCTATAAAATTTGGGAAGATAATCTTATCTTTGACGCAGACAGTATTTTTTTAAAAACAAACTAATTTTACTAAAATACGACCAACCTGTTTTCCCGAGATATGTAAATAAAAATATAAATGCATACGTACTTAATTAATAATTATTATACATTCTCTAAAATACACAAGATTAAAAACATTTTGACATTCCAAATAAAATTTTGCTAGCCTTTTTTTATCGGTTCGTGGCTCGAATGCCCTTTTTGTTCTAGAATGTAGAACTACTTAGGTAATATCGTTTTATTTATTAATATTTTTGGTGATAAGTAGTAGGTACTAATAAAGATTCCCGAAAGCTTACTACTAAGTATGGCATTTCGAAAAAATAATTAAAGTAATAAATATACTTGGTCCGTGTACTTATTAATGGTTACTTATTAGTACGAAACAAGTACTAATAAGTGACCATTCTCTCCACTCTTTGTGGCTTCACAGATTGGGTGCATCAGCGCTAGACTATTACTTTCGTGTTACTTGGCGCTTTATATCTGTTCTCTAGTACTGCTGAAGTGGCGACTATCGCTGTTCCCATTTCCCCTTAAAAGGGCATCTCTCACAACTATAACCATGTGCGTCTCTGTTGTAACAATCCCAAGGCTCCGGCCCGTAATGGACCAAGTTCGTTTATCGTAAATCCATATTTTCATATTAATTTAATAACTAATAATGGTTTTATGCCTTGCCGTGTGAAATATTCTTAAATATATCCGCGGTTGATTGATGTACGGCCTTGACTCGTTGCTTGATCAGCGAGACAAATGGTAATTTTTATTTGCTTTGGCACGAGATCTGAGTGAACGAATCAATGGATTTAAAAAATGTTAAATCATAACTATATTAAAAACTAGCTCTTACCCGGCTTTGCTCGCGTGGTTTTAGAAAGAAATTACTTTGAACTTTTAGCCTATGTCACTTCTTAGTCCTCCAACTATCCGTATGCAAAAAATCACGTCGATTAGTCGCTCAAGACCAATAATCCGGGCCTCTTCATGTCCCACGGCCTCTCCCTTAACCCGCCTCAAACGCTGCCCAGCCGTGGCCACATTGTTCCCCGCCTTTACTCAGTACAGACAGTAACGCTCTTATGAGGTGTCACATAAAAAGCTCTAATTTTATAGATACAGCATTGATGTGAAAACAACTTTTTAATTATTAAACATTATTTCTCGTGTTGGTTCGTTTTTGAAGTGAAACTTCTTCAGCCCCGTTGTAATTTGAAATTCGGATGAAACGAAAATGACGCATTACAACTCATGCGAAGCATCAAACTGCGCTCATTGGCTGATTTGATTATGATGTCACTTTTCAAGGCTCCTATTGGTTGAGATATGAAACGAAAATGACGCTAGAACTGTGCTCATTAGCCACTTTGATTGTGACCTCACTTTTCAAGGCTTCTTTGGTTGAGATTGTTTTGGTAAAGTTTTCCTTCTACCGCATATGAACTGTACTCGATTTTTTTTTCAAATGTACAACCTTAACTAGCGATAATGATAACGATTACCACTATGTTACAACCTGAACTAGCGATAATGATTACCACTCTCTACGCTAGTACTTGGCGGAGGCAGAAATTGCTTTATCTTTGTTTAAATACCAAATCTGGAAATGCAGCATGTTCCAACCTTCCTCTTGCTCGTATCCCTCTCCTCACCAGTTTGTCTCTTAACATTCCCATGGGATGCTACGGTAGGCAGATTGGACGTTTCGTGTTTATGATTATAAAATGCAGACTCTTGGTGCGGTTTTCCTAGACTCTGGTTTAGTTTTATAACGAATTCACTTTCAGTTTATAACGTTGCGCATTTGACTTTCGTTTGGTTAACAGATTGTGAGAGATATTCCTTTTACGCTAGCACATAAAACATATTATCTCTTATACGAAATACTTGTTATACCCATTTTTGTACCGTTCCAATTGCCCGCTGTTACCCGTGCGTTAGTATGAATTTTATCTTTAGATGTCAGCCGCCGAATTTCACAACAATGTTTGTGTTTTGTACGGACTGATTTGGCCACGATTAATCTAAGTTGCAAGTCACAGTCATGTCAGGTACCTACATTGAAAAAATGGTAACTGATCTGAAATCTCTATTAGATAAGCCGCCATAGCTCAGTGGTCAGAGCTGCTGACCGGCAATCAGATGGTCACGGGTTCAATTCCCGTTGGCGGCCAGTATCTTTTCTCGGAAGATTTTTTCAATGTAGATGAGTGTTTCAGGCTGATAATTATTGATTATAATATTTGTTATCTACCCTTTGTGCTATGCATAAAAATCTTGTTTAAACGTTAGTTTATCAATTAAAAATAATAATGATCTGAAATCTGTATAGATTTAGTAAAGAGCATGCCAGCACTGCCATCTGATGCTCTTTAAAACAGCTGTGAAAATTAAAAAAAAAAAAAAAACATCGTTCGAAAAAGTAGATTTGTATTTTGGAATGATTGTTGCTTCTCATCATGAAAGTGTTTTATGTTAGGTCCACACCGAAGCCAACCTTCCAACTCCGAACTTAGTTCGGAGTTGGAAGGTTGGCCGATCGTGTGGTGGCGGCGTCCAACCCTCCAACCCCGAATTCCGAACTCCAAAATGGCGGACATGGAACAGCTGTAGCTACGTTGTATCTTATCAGGTTGCCTATAATTATTACGTACTTATTATTATGTACTTATATACACGACATGTTTTCAAACAATTGTTATACCACTCTCCGTAATAATATCGTCATTTTAATAGTACGCGGCACGTTTCTTGATCGCCTGCCGTTCGCAGACGGATGTGTGGACAACTGCGGAAGGCTGGTTCGTGTGAGTTGGCCGTCGGGATCGCCTCGAAGGCGATCCCAGGCCAACTCGAACTCCAACCTTCCAACTCGAACTTCCAACGCACGAACACCCCTCCACACGATCGTCCAAACGTTTGAAGTTGGAACGTTGGCCGCGGTGTGGGCTTACCACTATACTGGAGAAGGTGTTCATCGAACACGAATATGGGCACGAACGTACAAAATACATGGACTTGCCCTAAGCGATAAAAGGCGTATTATTTCCCCCTCCCATTGGAACCATTTTTCGGAACCGGCTGGGCTTGTGAGAGGCACGCGTCAATCTAAAAAATGTGATGTCATCATGTCATCATTCGTGTCCGGACCAGTGTCAAGCTCTCATCGTAAATAACACGGTAAAAATGGTGGCTTGTGCTATAAATACGTCTAAACATAGAAGAGAAAAAGAGAATAAACCCAATTGTGTTATTACATTCCATAAGCAAGCATTATTTTACACTATTTTAAGCTAATTCAGATCACATAATATGATCGTTTTAGAACATACACCATAAATATACCAAACCACCCATACATTCACTCACTCCGAGATACATGGCGTGTGCCCGTCACTGTTTACTGGGGTAAGTAAATTATGAAACATTTGTAAAAGTGTATTAACTAACTACAGGAGCAAAATATTGGACTCGACCTTATAGGCGACCTTACTTTGACGTATTTGAACTTCAAATTTGTTCATTGCGTGGCGAGCAATTTGCGCTCCCATGTAAAAAGGTCTATTCATTCAAAAGCAGAGTTTACTTTTAAGAACTAAATGATGATTTTATAGTGCGAGATGCCTATATACTGTCAGATTGAGTTTTGGCGAATCACGTATCACCAAAGACACCAGATTTTTATATCTGTGAGTATATAGTAGTTACACCAGACTCTGCCCAAGACTCAACACTTAACAAAAATAGAGGGAATCGAATCAAACCTCCACTTTCTGAACCGATGTGGTACAACACCCCTAAAACCCTATTGTGATTCTATTTGCATCGATTTGAAACGAAGAACAGATAAATAATATTTGGGAGAAACAAGAAATCATGTCTTAGAAAACAGTCAAATGCAGCTAGTTCATTAGATATTAAGTAGAAATTTGCAGTATATTTTATTTTAATCTGCATCGACATACTCGCAGGCAATCGACGCGTATGTTATGCGTATGAAAACATTGGCCGTTTATCCAAAACATTCATTGTATCCTGGTAGGAAGTTAAACCGAGTATGCTAATATAGAAGATAATCATCGCACAATGGTGCTTATACATTTGCGAACCGAGACGCAAGCCGAACGACGAATTATGGGAAATAAACAAAGCAACCGCATGCGGCGTTTCCCATAATTCGTGGTTCGGCTCGCGTGTGTATACGCAGCCTAACGAAATCTCTAGTGTATTGCAAGATCCTCTGATTTGTATCTTCTTTTTGCACTGCGGCAGCATTCGAACCCAAAGTCTGCTGATAACCCAAATACGTACACCATTTATTCCACGAAGGTTGTCTAGGTGTTGCAATGTTGGTTTTTATGCTGCTCTACACTCGGCAATACTTTTCCCTACGTGAGAGGAGAGGGCCCGATAGCTACCTCTTCTTCACTCTCGTGTCAGCGCAGTTTTCTTTAACGTTTGAACTGCACTCAAATTCGTGCTCCTTTTGGTCCCCTGGAAGAGAATGTACTGCATTAAGTTTGATGAACGGCAGAACTGACTCTACATAGAATATGAGAAGGGGATACATAAATACATTAACACTTTGTCTCTAATTTAGCTGCAAAATTAGTTTGAAATATTCACTGCGTCTTTTCACGGTGGTCCTTTTGAATGTATGACCTGGAATAACCTCTCGCATTCGGGCCTGGAGTTCCCCAAGGTCGTCTGTAGTCTGGGTCTGGGACGCCTCGCCTCCAGACCTCAAACCCCAGACCTCAGATCTGGCGCTCTTCCCAATCTTTAGGACTTACCCAGAGTCGAGTCACCCGATTTGCAAGCTGAAACGAATCGAAAATCAAATTTAAGAATATTACAGTTTTGTGTACTAAAAATTTAAAACTTAACAAAGCTTTATATCACATTCACAGTACTTGTGGCGGTAATGCGCGTTTTCATCCCACGACAAAATATCCCCGACGAAATATCCTGCAGACAAAACATCCTCCAACAAAATATCTGCTATAATCTAATCTAACCTAACTTTACAGGATGTCTGTATTATTTTTGTCCCATTTTACTATATTTGAACATTAATCTATTGTCTTTATACTTAGGATGTTTTTTTTATTATTTTTGTCCCATTTTTTTAGGTTAGGTTAGGTTTTAGTAGACACTTTGTTAAGGGGTGTTTTGTCCGTAGGATATTTTGTCGGGGATATTTTGTGGCGGGATGAAAAGCCGTGAAACCCTTGTGGCGAATATTGGCAGTCATTTTTTTTTATCTGAAGGACAAGTTTTCTTAAATGAACTTTAAATCTATGTGACAATACCTTATTTTATAGCAATGATGGAAATGAGATCGCGGATTGAAAGTAGTAGCATTGACCTAGTCTTTCCATTATGTGAAAATTTCAAGACACCAGATCTCACACGACAAGACGTCTTATTATTTGCTACATATTTTTCGATTCGTATCGCGAGCGACGTTGTTATTAAAGTAGTTATTGATTTAATAAATTCAATAAAAAAAGTTAATGTATCTTTTATTTCGTAGAATTGGATTATTTTGATTCTAGTTGGATTTGCACCCTCGATGTTAAAAGCATAAAAAATATTGTCATTCAATTCGTTAAATAAGCGGGTTCTCCACCGCCAGGTAAGTAATATACCCACTCTTTCCAATTTAAGTGCGGTCCGGGTCCGTATCAAGGGCCATTGATACCAGCACCTACCAAACCCCAGTCCGGTCTTTCACTTCTTTTTTTCAGATATATTTTTGTCTTTTTTTTATTCTTTTTTTATTTCGGTCTTCTCGTCTCTCTCTCCCTCTCGGTGCTCAAAGCCAGAGATGAAGGGCGATGACAATAGTGAAAACGCGAGCCGCCGGCTACTGCCCTCCTGTGACCTTTTTACTTTTTATTTACACGCTGTGCAACGCCGCGGTCACTTTTTAAGCTGTACTTTTTTTTATTAATTCTATTACTTTGTTACAATTTTTTGTGGCAGGGCAATGCATTATTTTGTGGTATTAGGGTGGGTTAAGGAACCAAACGGATAATAGCATTATCTTATGTAAAATATATTCTGATTTTTATTATAAGGATTGGACAAATTACGTATAATATATTCAAAATTATCCAACCGATATACATACATTGAAAGCAATACTTTTAACTACTTCCAATATTATTTTTAATTGAACATTGGGAGAGCCAATTAAAAAATTAAGTACGTAAGTTTTGAAAGACAAATTAAAGGGCAAAAAACCTTTTTTTTACAAAAACATTTAGTTCTTGCGTAATGGGGCCGACAGATTTAGCCATAAAAGATCATTTGGCTTGGCGTATTTCGGCATGTCGCTCGCCATACATTCCTAATGGGAATATTATGTTGAGTAATATGCTGAAATAGGCCAAGCCAAATGATCTTTTGTAGCCATGTGTGACGGCCCCCTTAAATTTAAATAAACACACTGTGTTAACCAATGAATCGATTTAAACTGCCGTCCGATTTTAGAAGAACCCTTTTTCAGGTCAAGTCAAAAGTTGAATCAACGATCATCTTTACATACCTATGTATATATCATCTTTACATACCGCTCCCGCTGTCTGTACGCTTAGATCTTTTAAACTATGTAACGGATTTTCATGCGGTTTTCACCAATAAATAGAGTGATTCATGATGAAGGTTTAGTTATTTCGCCCTTGAGGTGATTTTTCACAAAAACGGCGCTCTATAAATTATCCAATTATTATTATTATTATTATATAATTTGTCAATGTTTTGTGTAAATTGGTTAAAATATATTATATATATAAAGGGAGCGGGCTGGCAAGCCCGGAAGCGGGCGGTGCGGATTTGATATGTATGCAAATTAACAGATGGCGTTATGTTTAGTTAGCCACAGCAACGTGTGGCCGGGTCTTCTGGTTTTAGTATAATTTTTAAAAAAATACTGGGTTCCAAATTACACATAACATTTATTTTTATTTTATAGTAATTATAAAGAATATGGGTTACATTTAATTTTAATACTCATTTTACCAAATATTATATTTAAGGTCATCCATTATCTTGTAAGTAAGTGAGCAAAATATGATTTTCATTTTGTATTAACATGACATTAATTTTTTAATGGACAATAAAAGTTTTATTTACACTCCTTACTAAATTGCTACGGGTCAGTTTTGAGGTGTTAATTTTACACTTGACACATGACCAATTAAAAAAAGAAAACGCGACAGGTGGTCGACCATTAATTCAACGCTTTTAATTAATGACTTTATATGCTATGTGAATAGGTATTCGTGCGTTCTATCCTTGTAGGGTAATACAAGCTGTAGGTACACATCACATAGAAGGCAATCTATGCATTAGCCATTCACCTATGCAAACGAATTGCAGATGTGTAACATTCAGCCATATATAGGACTAATTGAACTCTTAATGAATGAACATGTTGCTTAATAAATTACAAGCTACCAGGGTTTTTAATGTGCGATATCAAATGTATTCCAACTGTTTAATAAACCGTGGAATAATATTTTTTATTTAAATTAACGTGGTAAAAAAAAGTTCTTTTGTTAAAAAAAGTTTGGTAAAGCCTCGACTACCTACATACATTGAGCGAGTTTACGAGCTGCTAGCCGGTAAGTTTTAAAGCGGGCAAATCGGCGAGTGCAATTGTGATGATTACACATAAAACGTTCCACTCGCTCAGTAGCGACCTAACTAGCGAAAAGATGAGCTAAAATAATGACTCCCGCGCGAACTAATTCTGTTTACATTTTGTAGAAAACTGAGATATTCGCAGTTAGCTCACCGTTAGTAGCTATTTGCCGGTTACTTAACAGATTGTACAACGAATAATCCAGATTAAGAAGTAGTTTGACAGTAACGAAATCAGCTGTTCGAGGGCCGCCATCTTGCCATCCGCGTACACGCTAGGGAGCAAAGTTGACCCCCTTTCAACTTTTTTCTTAGATTGTTCACAATCTGCTGGTCAGCTAGTAATACGATTACAGTGCGTGAGTTTACTAGCAGATAGTGAATTCGCCGGCTAGTAAGTAGCTTGTAAACTCTCTCAATGTCATCGAGGCTTAAATTTTATTTGGTCTACACTGATGATGTATGTAATACACACTTTCATTATCTTAATATAGTAAAAACTTCTGTACTGGTGACATAACATTTGAACGGCATTAGTACGGAAACGTTGCTTGAAAAGATTTTCGCCTTGTTTGGTGACCAGATCTGAATAGCCAGGTACTTCCCTACCTTCCGTTTCCCTGTCTCCTTTCCCTCCCCACTACCTTCAACCTCACAACATACCCCAATCAGAGATGCCATAGTCTCACTGGTTCCAGATGGAAGCAGTTGAGACTCTTGTGCGGTATTCACAATTAAAAAAGGTACAGATTGCAAGGGGTCAATATTTCGATCTTCCAAAATCGGGTCAAGGATTTGGCTAACCTCAGAAGTTTATAACTTATGAATATGGATGAAGCAAATCTATCTTGTCTCGTCTTCTGTCTTATATGCCTAGCCTACTCCTTCAGGGACATCGTGTGATGGTTTGTGTCTCAGAATCGAAGTTCATTTCTATTCTGAATAATTATTTATTCCGAAGTTCAACGCCCTCGCTACAGTGGCGTCACGACCGGTTGGGCAGCGTGTCCGACTTCCCGAAAAGGGAGCACAAGGACATTCAAATGCCCACAAAGTATAAATACGAATATTATACTATTACTTTAATTGTTTTGATTTACACAAACGTGGGTCATCCCCAGGGAATGAATTTCTATTCCGTTTTGCCAATTCCATATTTAGTGAATATTTATGGAAAAAAACACTTATTGGCAGCTGTTGCATTTTTTTGTTCTGCAGGGCGAATATTGTAGAAATTTTGTATCTATCTTAGGTTTTTTTAGCTCCGTTTTAACGTTTGGTGATCTGTCTTTTACAGATATTCAAGACTAAATAGGTACAATAATAAGACGTGGGAAATCTTATTTATTTTTATTGTTTTACAGTATTGTTCTTCTAGGAAGCCTGTATGATAAAGAGGACGAATGGACAACAAACACACCCTTTTATGCATTACTCATGCTGTCTCTTTCATACTTTAGGACATACGTTCACCACAATAATAAGAGTTATGAGTTACAACATATAACCATAACCCTTCTTTCTTTATGAGAAAGAATAATGGGTTATGGCGTGGCTATCGGCTAACGGCAACCCCATAATCGCAAATGGGGCAGTCTTTGTATAATATCTATAATCCTCTATAATATAATCATCTTTATCTAAATTAGTAGTTAGAAAAAGTCGCATCTCTTTTATTTTTTTCTCTTGTCAATATTATCGCTACTCCACTGCCTCTGGCACTTTTTTTTCTTTATCAACCTATTCCAAGAATCACTTTCGAGAAGCGATTTGCTTACAAGATGACTGTCCATGTTGAATTTTGATTAAAATTCGATGGCCTTAAATTATCAAAGACCTCGAAATTCAGTAATCTACTAACTAACTAAAGTGGATGAATAAGAAAATTAAAGATTTTTACCAATAAGACGTGCCACATAGTCATAGGGTTCGATCATTTATTAAAAAAATACTGGATAAGGTCCTAACTGATCTGGGTCAGTGGAATTATGGCATCCTAAATTAAGGTATGTTGTGAGAATGAAGGGTGAGGGTAAGGGAAGGGTTGGGGAAGAGAAAAGTACCTGGCTGTTTAGATCTGGACACCAAATACGGCTAAAGCCATTTCAAGCAATATTTAGTTTCTGAATGGTAATATTTCCCCAGGGCGATTCTGAGAATATTTACAACTTGCTATTTTTGCGTCTCAAGACACAACATTATGCTTTCGTAAACACGAGGCTCGCCTGAATAAATATCCCGACGAAGGCGTGGTTGGTTGGTTGGTTGACTCTTGCAAACCCGTATTACGGCCCGGACGAAAATATTTGCCATCGTGTTTACTATGCAAATTAATGTCGATTATTGTCTGTGCATATTCACTCGATGTATTTTGTACAGGTTCTTTTTGTTGTTCGTTTATGATATATTTTATTATTATTAGAACGTAGCAGAGCTGTAGTACGAAACCTGCAAGGAATAGCTGTTAAATCCTAGCTGGTTTCGATTTTTTCACATTCATGCGTCATCTATTGTTAGTCTGAAGAAAGTGGTGAGCAGATGGAGATGGAAAAAAGGAAGTTTGGGTAGTATCGAAATTTATTCCCATCACTGAACACGGCTAAAGTTTTTTTTCGTTGTTTGTTTTTGGGGTGTTATGCCGTGTTCTTCTGCACTGATGTTGCACACATCGTCGGATCTGCCCTGATGATGGACACTGCAACGCTGTCCGAAACGTTGGCTAAAGAAGGAGGTAGCGCAACACTGCATAACACCCCAAAAACAAACAATGAAAATGCTTTAGGCCGTGAAAATCTAAAAACTTATACGGCTAAAGTCATTTAATTCGCTTTTTATTCCTCATTATAATAAATTGAATAAAATATGCACAAGATGTTTGTATGTCCTTCAGACGGTTCAGTATATCCCTCGTTCTATTATACATAGGTACTTTTTACATCTGGAACGTTTTTTGGATTTTCACGGCCAAAAGTATTTTCGTTATTTGTTTTTGCGCTTTATTGCGCTACCTCCTTCTTTAGCCAACGTTTCGGACAACGTTGCAGTGTCCATCATCCGGGCAGATCTGGCAGATCCGACATTCTTACATCTGGTTTTAAGTGAGATGCTGTCAAGTACATAGTTTCAACAGCCTTACTAAAAAATGTATTTTTAAATTGTGACGTATTGTTTATAACGTATTAATAAAGTGGTGAACAGCCATTTGTGTATCGCAAACGGTTGTTTATCAATTGTGTCAAATTTAAAAACATTTTTATTAGTAAGGCTATAAGCTGTAAGTGTGCAGAAATAATATTATATAGTGTTATTTCAACTCTCGAAAACATCGGAGTTGCCGGAATATTCATTTCCATCTGTATACAATTTGGTAGGTTAGTATGGGTACCGCCGCCCCAGGAACCATTTATTGGATAACCAACACCTCTACCATTGGTCACCCCAAGTGGTTCGCTACGTTTAGTGACAGTTTAGAGCAGGGGTGCCCGGGGTCATGAGGGGAGTTTTATCTAGGTCTTGGCGGCGAATGCGTTTGCCCACCTACTTTCATGCATGCCGGATCGGACCGGGATAGACTGGTTGAGGGAGACCTAGCCGGACTCTCTCGACCCATCGGCTTACACCGCCGTGGGAGGTATGGATTCATGCGTCCCTCACTCATGGACACCCTGACCCCCAGATTCCTACTAATCCCTCATACCCTTTTGCTTCTCAGAACTTCCTCTCCCTTTCTTTTTATAAATACACCCTCCACGCAGCATCCCCAAAGATATCATGGGCCCCGTGGGAAATTGTTTATCTTAGGGCCTCCTGTGTGGAGCTAATGTAAAAAAAACATTAGATACGAGTTCTTTCGTGCAACATGACAATCGTTGTAGCACGTGTTTTAACCGAAAACAATAATATTATGCTGCATTGTGTGATTGTATCGAATCATTCATTTAATTTTTTAAATACATTACTAATTTTTTTCTGAACTGAAACATTTATTTTTTAAATTTAGTCAATTTAACACGAGTACCGGCGCGGCGTGGGGTCGTGAATGAATTAATTGATCGCATCTGTCACAAACTGATCAACTTTACAATGTTCTAAAATAGCCGTGTCCGTTACGAATCAAATGCTAATTTGCCACTTATTCACGGTGACATAAGGTGTATAATTCCATGCAAATTTTACGACATAAGTGATCTCGATCTTCTACCACGAGCAGTTGCGTAATCCAGCGAAACTCTATCGCTTTGCAACTCCGCCCATACAAAATGGATCGATTTACAAAACCAAAAATCTAGGTAAAATATACGAGACTTTTGAGAAATATTCCCCCATTATGATCATGTAATTGTTACTTTCCCCTGTATTCAAAGGTTTAAATTAGGTCGTATCCTTTTTGAAATTCTTTGTAACTGAGCCCTTGCCCGGAAAAATGTTGTATCCAACAATATTCAGAGGTTTAAATGAAAAGTCATCTAGAAAGGCAATTAAATTAGAGTTTATTACTATAATTTATGCTGAATTTGTGGAATAATGTTGTATATGTATAAAAATTTCACACACAACGTTACTCCACAAAACGTTTTTTTTTACTCTTCGTACCTTACGGAAAGCCACATGCTCTTCTAACATACATTATTTAAGCTTGAAAAGCAAAAACAAAAACTAAATTAATAAAGGAAACCATTTACGTTCGAGATATTTTTATTGATTTTTTTAGGAGAGTATATAAAATATGTAATGCTATATTGTGTAAATGTAAAATAAATAAATATAATTAAAAAAATAAATAAATAAAAAAAAATTAAAAAAATATTCCACAGTCTTGAGATCAATTATTCCACAAAACTGTTTCAACGGTTAAAACGCTAACTTAATAATATTTTTTCTGGACAAATTATTATATTCTGGATTAATTATACTTTCATGCATTTTTCAGCTTCTTGGCTTCGAAGTCTTTCTAGTTGAAGCCATAAGCCATTAGTTTTCTCCATATATTCCTATGAATTAAACCATACTACGTGATTTCGATAAATAGCATTATACAACTTTCTTCGACAAACCAAACTTTAAAATGCTGCCACATTCCTAAAAAAATTTTCATTACCTACCTTAAAAGATGCATATTAAAGTGCCTAACATTATTCCGTCAATAACTCAACATTGATCGTTTTGTTGGATACAACATTATTCCGGGCAGGGGCTCAACTATAAATTTGTTTGCAGAGTTTCTTGATTGCGGAGTTGGAGTATCACCGAGGTTTCTTAGTTGCGATTATCCGCTTTGAAGGTCGTCTTGGGAACAAACAGTTACCTCATTCATAGACCGGCATTCCTTTCGCCGAGATATTTCATTTTCAGCGGATTAATGATTAGACGCGGGGTTTTATATTATTATATTAAATAACTTTCCTAGAGACGTAGATCACTAAACGTAAAAATAGTTTGCGGTAAAATGAAGTACCTAGTGACGATACCAGCAGTAAGATAAAAGGTTTTTACTAACGGCCCCCATCCTCCATAATATCGATAGTCCGGTATTAAACTGCAAAAAGTCCAAATCTATTGTTTTGAGGCAATCAATTTTTTTGCGCATATCATATACATATGCAAAAATGTCGAATTTAATAGTTTTCACTAAATTTCCATATTACCTCAAATGCAAATCCTATACATATGCAAAAATGTCGAATTTAATAGTTTTCCCTAATTTCCATATTACCTCAAATGCAAATCCTTGTTTTCAAAACAATCTCGTCAGTTTTAAATGGAAAAAATTCCAAATTGTTTGTGTAAAACTGGGTACATCTGAATATTTTCGAAACAGGTTTTTAGAATCTTAATGAGTCAAACATTTTTCATTAATTTTGTTACTGGGAAGTCCCTCTTGGTCTTGGCGAATCTTTTGATACCCAAATCGTATTTTAAGGTTTTTCGGACTAGTTTCTGTTTAATTGCTGGGCCATCGATACTGTATTGCGAGCACCAGATGATACGATTAACGTATTTAATCTTATGGCCGTTTTCCAGTATGCTTTTTTTTATACCAATCTCCATATGGAATTTGCATTACACTTTACACGATCATTTTTTTTTCATACGGTACTGAGTCATCAAAAATGGCATTGATTATTACCAACCATATTATATCACATGAAACCATTTGTCATTTGCCTTTGCCGTCAACAAATCATCAAAAATACATGCGAAATTCACAATAGCGAAAAGTAATACGTTTGCAATCAGCATTAAACAGATAGATATTATAGTATTTTATCATTGATTTAAATGTAAAACGTAATAAGCATGCAACATTTCCATCTATGTAATATAATTACTAATTACGTAAAATAATTACAAATTTCACAAATAATATCCGCCATCACTGTACGACAATTCGCTTCAAATAGAAAATCTTTTTTATTTTTATCCCAAATTCCAATTGAATAGTCAAAAAAAGTAAAGCTAGGTTGTTATTCTTGTTTTTCTCCTCCTCGCAGAGGCGTTAAAAACCTTTGTCAATTCTCCCCGAAAATAGATAAAAGTTGTGGTGTCTTCCTCGGACGTCCCCCTAATGTCACTAAGCCAAGTTTTCAATCTCTTCCTATGTTGATTATATGAACAACGTGGTCTCAATGTATTATCCATTTACTTTCTGAATTTTAACTACAAGAAACGCATTAACTTTAGAGATCAAACCGTCTTGTACACAGCATGTCGTATTTTAGAATTCCCTTGTCTGCTTGTTTGAAAATTAAATTTTGCAATTTGTCAACTGTCACAGAGCGAGATTAAACTTAGTACTTTTGCTTGTAAAATGCAGTCGATTTCTGTACTGATGCTTGTCTCTTGAAATGCTTGACTTATGGCTGTCTTTCGTATTGTTGAATTGATGTATACAATTATTTATTATTAATTCCTGTGATGTTTCCCTATCCAGTCAGTCATTTGAATTATGTTTGTTCCATCGCAGGCTAGACAGAAATATTGTGTTTATTATTTTTAGGTAAGATTCGCAATTGAGCTAATTTCGTAACCAAGAGATTTTCCTCTGTCAATGCCAAAGTTGCTTCTTGAATTTGTTCGTACAGCAACTGTCTTCTTCTGACGTTTTATGTAAGCAATCTTCTTGTTAATTGACAGTGCTCTCTGCAAAAAAATCCATTAAATATTATTTTTAAACTGAAAAATTCCGGGAAACATATTAATTAATTTATGTTTTATTTAATTATAAAGACATAATACATACATTTTTTCTTTTCATCTTAGTCGTTTTAAAATTAATTGCCTATTTTATTTCAAATCAAATTTCAACACACGGTCACCCTACATGTTTCATTATAATGTACCTACTACCTACTACTGTCCTGCAGCTTCTAAGGTACTTATTATCTGTAAGAAACGGGAATGTATCAATATTGTTATTTTAATTTCTATATTGTTTTGTGTTATTTTTATTCCTTTATACAATTATTAACCTCAACAAACAACCGCAGTGAGGTTAAAATTTAAATTGTGAATAATTCAAAAATAAATAAATAATTGTAAAGAAATCATAAATAAATAAAATACATATTTTAATTTTGGTTCCATGATAACTCAGAATCAACTCAACTCAACACCTTGCAAAGTTATTAAAATCCATGAAAAAAACATTGAAAAATAGCTAACTTAACGTAACCTATTTAACCATTTTTTATAATTTTTTATCACTTTTAATGACTTTTCCAAGGAGGTGTTGAGTTGAATTCATTCCGAGTTGTGCGGTCACCATTATTTTTAGCACAATTTTTGTATCAACATGAGTACCTACTTTTTATTTTATTTTTACCTACCTATGCTTATTTTTGCAACCGAGCATATTTGTTGGATTAAATTATCCAATCTGATGATACATATGATTAAGAATTTAAAAGTCAGAGATTTACTGTTTGATACACAAGCAGCGAAAAATAACTGTTTTTAAAAATTTCGATGAATGATAATCTTTCGATAAATACGTACGTTTGTATACGTACTGTTATTATCTCAATAACTAATAAAACAATATTGTTACGGAAGAAAAAATGTGTTTGTAATAATATCTAATAATTTTATATAACACCTCATTTGCTTTTATCCGACATAGAAGAGGAAAAGGTGACGCAACGTATTTTATCCAAATGCACACTGCGAATTAGTCACTCAATACATCCATAGGTGATTCACACGCATTCTGTTAGTTATAATAACTAAACACATGTGTCTAACTTACCTGTTTATTACCCCCGTGCCAATATCACTTCAGGCATCGAATCAGTAATCAGTGGTCACCCTGCGCGCTAGGGTTGCCAGATAATAAAAGGACCAAACTGAAAAAAAGTAGTACAAACCATTAAATTGGAAATAGTTAATATACTCTATATTAATAATTAATAAAGGAAAACGATTAGACAACTTCGAAGCCTTAAGAAATAAATAAATAAAAAATTCCTTAAAAATAATGAATCCATTATCAATTAACAAAAAATATTATCTTACAGCCCGATCTTAGATATGTTCCCATTCAATGTCCGTTGTGTTTCCCCCACCCACTCTTCATTAACCCTAGTCACGTCCCAACCCCTACCACAACACTTAGTAATAATACATCGTACTCGCCCACTGTTTTGTAATTGTCAAGTCATTATATTATGTTTGCCCTGGGGAAGGAACGGTCGTTCCAAAACCGGTCGGCGTTAATAAAAAGTAAGTGGTTCTAACAAAGTTATATTGTTTCATTTATTTATAATGGATAACCGCAAAGTTATAGATAGCGCCATTCAAAAGCTTTAAATTGGAATAAATAAGGACATTTTCTTCTGAAATCTGAAGATTTCAATATCAACGAGCATTTTATTATAGTATCAGAACAACAGAACAAATAAACAGCGATTCCTGAGCTTATCGATAATCCAGTTGATTAGACGGATATATCCGTAAAATCAAAATTTTTGTTGAGTATGCAGTTATATGTAAAATTTTACCCTCTTGGTACAATACTCAGATTACTCATAAACACGACCAAATCAATTATAATGTAGAAAAACTTGTGAATTAATAATGTTGATGTTTTATGGTTCACTAGTAGGATATTTCAAAATTTCATACTAATGTACCGGACCGTTATGCCTCCCGGTGTTATTTTATGGCATATTTAATGTGTAAAACATAGATATGTGTGTGTAAATAATATTTAATTTATGGCGAGCATCCGAATATTGCTTTCCTTGTTATCTAAAAAATTTGTATTTGAATATGTCTGACAAAACAACTGGACATGGTTTTGTGAATTAAAAATTTGTAGGTAGATGGCGTTTTGGTCTCCGGTGACATTTTTTTTCTTTAACAAAATTTTTTTTTCTTTTATATATCCACAGACAGAACATAGAACCCAGCGTGTCAAGCGAAAAAAATACTCATACTGAAACAGCCTTATTTTTCATGTAATAAATGAAAAAACACAAAAAAACAAACGTTTTTCAAATCCATTTCGGAAATGATCGAGGACATTAGTTTCAAACGAAATGATTTTTTTTAAAGGAGGACATCTCATCTGGTAACGGTGGTAACCCTACCCTCTACTACTTTTGAGACGCCATGATTCATTAAAAGCAATCATTTGAACAAGCATTACTAAGAATACAGAATAATAATACATTATAACGTCATACTACTCATACTAGTGTTTAAACGTTTGAAGTAGGCACTGCCTATCTAAATAATGTTTTATCTTCCGCTAAATCATCACGCACACTTGATAATCTAATCGTATTATTATTACAGATTCATAATATGTGCATGACGTGTACGGCCACTTTGTGTTTTTGTTTCGGATCGATTTATTCGTGTGGTGTGTTTATTTTTAGTTATATCGTTGAATAAGCGTTGCGTATTTTTTATTTTATTGGTCGTTCTTATCTGCGGAATAATATGGAAGTAATATTATGCGGCAATTACAGCCAAAATCTAAAAATAAAATATGGCCTTAGTTAAATCTGTGATAAAGTCGTATTTTTATGGTATTGCTATCGTATTAGTATGGTATTGCAAATTGTTTGATTTAAAAATTTAAGTGTTTGCTTTTAACCCTTTGAATGGCAAGATACCATATTTGTCCCAACGCACATAGGTCTCGTATAAAACGCTATAACTCCCTTACTATAATAGTAAGAAATATCTTCTAAACGGTGTTAGAAAGGGAAAACACCACGCTTTATATTTCAATCTAAAAAATTGCCACCAAAAAAGTAAAATGTACACTTTTATGTATACAAAGTTTTGAATTGCAAATTGAAAAAATAATTTGAAACTTCGGGAATTTTTTATAAATTATTTTTGCATAGAGCGACAAAAAGTGAGATTACAATATGCGTTTGTTATACGTTTGTCTAGTAAAATGTGTATGTGTTTTTATTTATTTTTTATTATCAGTAACTTTAGTTAGAAAAAACGCAAAATGAGCCATTTTTAAAACTTTTTTACGTTTGTATGCAAAAATTTTATAATTAAAAAATATATGTTTATTTCGAATTGTATAATTTGAAAGCGTATGTCATCGCCTTTCTAAAACAGTTTTTAGTTTTTGAATGTGCTCAGAAATATTCCAAATATTTGCATTTTATTGTAAAGCGAAAATATTTTGACCATCTGAAAAAAATGCCAAATTTTTGAAGGGTTAATAATTTTAAATATCCACATAACAAGGTGCTGCGAATATGCAGATCTCTGAATCCAAAATATGGCCTTAGACGCTTAGACCCCAAAAAAATCATCCAGGGTTTCATTACATGACGATTTTCCTGTTGGCTTTCTTAATTTTTCCTCCCATTAGAATTTGAGTAAAAGAGAATCTGACGTTGTTTTCCATTCGTCATTATAGGCATTAAAAAGTCGCTGAAGTTTTTTTTCCACTCTTAATTAAAACACCTTTAACAAAAAAAAACGACTGCGTTTAATTTTTCTTTGCCCAATTTCGTTAGCATATTTATTTATTTCCTGGCCCTGACCCTTCAAAATTCGGTCGTATTTTTTCAGTAGGTAAAAATATTTCCGGATTGCAATAAAATCCAAATAAATGGAATATATGTGAACGTATCCGAAAATTAAAAACTGTTTTTGAAAGGCGATAAAATACGCTTTCAAATTTTATTATTAGAAATAACCTTGTAATTTTTGAAATATAAAAATTTTAAATGAAAACTTACGTTTCTTCTAACTAAAATTTCTGATAACGAATAAAAAAACTTTTTTATCATTTCATGTAAAAGTAATTCTTAAAAAATTCACAAAGTTTCGTTTTTTTTTTCAAATTGTAATCATTTTATTTTTTTAATTTATTAACCTAAAAAATATAATCATTATTTTTTTTAATAGAAATAAACTTATTATATAATAAAATATATTAAAAATTTTGGAACAATAAATTTTTTTAAATACTTATTACATATTTAATTATTTTGTGGTTAACTTTTAGATTTGAATATAAAGCGTGTTGTTTTCTCTTTCCAATGCCGTTATATCATTCTTCTCACTTTGATAGTAGGGGATTTCTGTGAGACCTTTGTGAGCTGGGACAAATATGGTCTCCTGTGATTAAATGGGTTAAATGCATCTTCGGTTCGTTCTCTTTGCCCCTTACTAATACTATAACTAACTTGCAGTAACTAGTAGTACCTACCTTCCTGTGTAATAATAGTTGTTATTTATTATTATAGCGTGTCTGCGGCGTCCTTCTAGACTGGAAGAGGCTCCGTTCCCGTTTTCAATGTCGACTTTACTATGTACCTAGGTCACGTGATGCATGTGATGCATGTATGCATGTTTGACGTCACGCGTCCCACGGAGAAACCCCTTATTCATCGGCCTTATTTGGTCGACGCCCTATTATTTCTTTTCTACCTAGAACACTTTCATCTTGCACATCGACATGCTTAATTTAATTTAAAAGCACCCAGTAGCTAAATATTAGTTAAAACGCTTAAAGAACATTTCCTGAAAATCTTTTTAAATCAGTGAATATTCGCTCGCCTTCAGACGTTTGTTTTTTTTTTAATGTTTTATGTGTATGGATGTCCTATGTATAGTGTATTTCTAAAATCTCTATTCTTGACAATGCATTTTTTTTTCCTTTTCATATTGTATTTTTTAAACGTGTAATATTTGTGTAAAATGTACTTATATGTGTCTGTCCTTCCCGTAATGAGTTTTTTCTCAACTCATTGGGAATAATGTGTTGCTTACCATGTTTTGTAATACATTATAATTAAATAAATAAAATTTTGCAGTCGGGGCTGTAGTCACTTTTGATATCTTGAATGCCAAACTATCGATTTTAAAAATAGACAGTTCTTTTTTTTTTTTTTTTTTTCGACCGCCTGCAAAGTTAAGTATGTCAAGCTGTAAGGGGATGAAGATCAAGATAATAATTAATTTCGACTGTCTTTTTTTTACCTAGGAACTATACGAATACATAATTAGAATAATGTTATAAATAAAACCTAACTTCAATATCTCCCTAATCTTCAAATACTTACCCACCGATATTCGTATTTTACTAAATCTAATGGAGTATTCCCACAAACAAGGGATTCCGTTGAAAATGTACGGAATATTTAAAGATCATTTTTCTGATTTCATCCTACTAAAAATGTTTTTTTTTTTATATGTTTTCATTCAATATTATTGATTTAAAAAACGATCTAAAACTGAAAAAATCAAAACGGCCCGAGGTTGGCAAATGGGATTGTGACGTCACAAGCGTCGCTCAGCTGGGCCAGCATAAATACACACCGTCCACGCTCGTGACGTCACACGATAGCCACGCCCCAAAATATCGTTTTAGCGGTAATTCAAAAATGGGAAACTTTGACTCGCTGTAGAAAATTTATTATTCAACATAAAAATCCTATAATCATTGTAATTTTTTGCTTAATTTGCAATTAAAAAAAACGTGGAAATACCCCATTGTACATACTTTCATTCTTTATTCAACGTCACTACTTTTCCTTGCGGCCAGGTGTTCCCTAGTGCTCCCTTTCATTCTCATCGCGCAATTGTTGTTTAAATTTATTTTTGTTGGTCATTCTCAGCATCCCTTTCTAATCAGCACCCTCCCACGGTGATGGTTCACCTCACGTAATTTAGGCACAAAAACCGACACGGGTTCCTCGAGAAGTCTCGCGTCTCGCCGCTCGATAGCAGAGCA
Source organism: Limnephilus lunatus (assembly GCA_917563855.2). Taxonomy (NCBI): domain Eukaryota; kingdom Metazoa; phylum Arthropoda; class Insecta; order Trichoptera; family Limnephilidae; genus Limnephilus; species Limnephilus lunatus. Next base: position 59,298,073 of record OU830599.1, read on the forward strand.
GGCATACAATATGCACTTCCCTGACCTTGTCCGACTTCGTTTTTTCAATTTATTGCTATCTGTACCAAGGCCTGCTACGTGCTTTTAATGACTGTCGGTTCATTGTTTCCTTTAGATAGGTGTACTATTTTTATAGATATTATCTTGCAAATGCACTTCAACAATCCATCGTTTGTTTATCTCCGTGCATTATATACATTTATATACGAGATAGATATTTGTATTCATAGACATCGCAATAAAACTTTTCAAGCGATCACGAATTTATGTATTCAAACAAGATTTACAGTGTTATTTGTTGCGTGCTGAGTTTACTAAGGTTAATAATGTAAATTTATATCTAATAACAAAAATAGAGGTTATTAAGACTTTTCTTGAAAGAATCAGAAGTTTTATAGAGTTATGTAGAACAAAAATGGCACTTATTGCGTTTTCGAGTAGACTGACAATAATTGTTTTTGCTAATGCAATAGGGTATTTTATCGAAAATGCCACGCTTTATATTCGAATCTAGAAGTTAAGTTTATTTAGGAAACATACAGTTGTAAATATAGGTACATTCATTTAACATTTAATATTGAATATAATTATAAACCAGTGAAGTTCCATTTATAATTTAAAATAAGAAGTGGTTACAGATTAGGAAGCAAGTAGATATTAGACATGTGAGATATTGAGAGTGTAAGTTTGCCTTCCGGGTTTGCCCGCGCAGCTTCAGGCCTCCAGAGAGAGAAAAGATACTCTAATCCTTTTGTTATAAGTTATAAGTTTTAACGAGTGGTTGGATTATTTATTATTAACCCATAAAGCTACTGTTATATTTGTACTGTTTTACTGTGTCATACTTGCAAATTGATTGTACCTACTCCAATAAAGACTAATTGTATTTACCGTATAAAAGTGTGGATTTTATATCATTACCACCGCTACAGGTGTCCCTATCACAATTAACCCATGGAGATCCAGCCTTTAGCAACTGGCAGATATGATGTGATCTAATCAGATCATCATAAGTATCAGATGCATACGACATGCATCCGGACTCGGTGCAGACTGTCAGTTGCGTTCGCGAGGGGTTAATATTGTTACACGTAGTAATATAATACTTGCCATTGGCATGAAGCTATTATACAATATTAAATTAATAAAATCTCCACAATGGAGTTGTGGGCGTGCGGTGAATCAACCCAGTCGTTCCGTCCTCTCCATATTAAATGGAATTACATATGTTAATGTCTCGGAAAAAGGAAATGTCCGCGGATTATGAATATTACGATTATAATATTTATTCCGTAACGGCAGTTTATATCTAATCGATTAGACCCGCAAAGAGGCGTATCAAAATAGGACCGACATTTAGTGGAGTTTGTCGAAAATATGAGTTTATTTGCGCTAATAAAATAATAAAAATGGTTTCATCTTGCATAAAATTAAAATAATCATAAAGTAGAAGCTGTTTCTTGCTAAATTTACATAAATCTAGATAGTTATACAATTTCAAAGCACTTTTTTTGCGGAATCACTTAAAGGGCGGTTAAATTCTAGACACCATTTTGGTGTAATATCAGGAAGCAGTTCTCGAATTTAACGATTTTTCCGACCGCAATGTATAATTTTTATTCAAATTTTTTTTTCAGAATTGAAAACGAAGGACTTTAAAAAGTGTAGTGCCGCTGTCTCACTTTTGTGTTTTCCTAAAATTGTAGCGAAAAAAAAAATTATTTAGCAAACTCTTGGAACATCATTCTGGTTGATCAAGCTCTGAGGGTATTGAAGAATCAAACTAAACGAATCAGGTTTCTGACCAAACCATAGGCTTCTTTTTTTTAAATGTGAATACCTCACAAGAGTCTCAGATGCTCCCGTCTGGAGCCAGTGAGACTATAGCATCCCCAATTGGGGTGAGTTGTGAGGCTGAAGGTAGTGGGGAGGGGAAGGAGATGGGGAAAGGGAATGTGAGGAAGTGCCTGGCTATTCAGATATGGTCACCAAACACGGCTAAAGCCATTTCAAGCAACGTTTCAATTTTGAATGGTGGTCTTACACCAGGGCAATACTGATATCTTCCACTCTGGAACGTGCCGCAAATATACTATATATTATTTTTAATTAATTATTGTGAAATAACACAAATTAATCGAATACAATTTATTTGCCCACTCCGGGATTCGATCCCGCGACCTTCGGATTGCGAGTCAAGTCCTTTACCCCTAGACCACTCTGGTCGTCACAGCCTTCTTGCTCATCCTGCATTTTTCCCATTCATTTTCTGCTTATGTTTTTCGGTACTATCTTTCCTGGCGTATTATGCATTGCGCATGAGAAGTTTATGACTCGCATCGTCCATTAATCGCTTTCACGATATGTAATTATTTTGAATAAATTCTTTACAAAGGTCAAGTTCACCTCCCAGTATTGTTCTCACAATAATGCTCCCATGTAATGTATCTACAGTCGGATTCATTCATAGCCGAACAACAAATCCTTTGATCAGATGTGTTGTATGGTGTAGATACACTATCTTCTATCTTATTTATTTTAACCCTAGAATACTTATCTCAATCATTTCGACTAATACTGCGTGGATTTTATGCTATATCTCTCTAACGAGTGCGCCGATCGCGTTAGTTCGCGTTACGGGGTGGGTGCCGCCATTTTATATGTTTACACGATACCCTTTTAGTCCAGTCTGCCGAAAATACAAGATACATAAATGTACCAAAGATTTTAATAATAGTCATATTTTTTTTTAATGTTTTTAAGATAATAAAGATTTGTGTTAGTTTTAGAGAAGGAAAAAAATTGTTATTTTGAAGCTATTTTTTTTATAAATACCTGTTATAAACTTCAAACATGTTTTTGCTTTTTATCCTTTAAATAAAGTTAGTGTTGTTTTATATAATAACACACGTATTTGAAATTTTCGTAAACCAAAAATGCATTTTGTGATGGTTGATGGAAGTATTAGTCAAATTAACAGATTAGTCTTGACATACATGTAAAATATGATTAGATTGATTAATTAGTCTGGCAGGGTTAAATAGATATTAACTTTCTGTGAACAATAAAGTACTTAAAAATGTACAGATGACTAGTTCTGAAACAACATATTGATGTGTTTAATGGAAGAGGCCATTCAACAAAAAATATAATATCGTCAAGTTATAAATATATCGTAGGTACTTCTGACTCTCCTAATACCAGGACTTTAATTGATATAGGTAACGGACTTTAATTGATATAGGTAACGGAATAAACATTACAGCCTCCCCTACATCATAAATCGATACAGAGAAGTGGAGTAACCCGTTATCTAGCCCAAATTAAACATATTTTTATCTACATATTTATTCCTTGTTTTATCATCTCTTTAATGGTTTAAATTCGGTGCTATGATCACGTGAACTATTTTTCTTATATATTATAATCAATAATTATCAGCCTGAAACACTCATCTACATTGAAAAAATCTTCCGAGAAAAGATACTGGCCGCCAACGGGAATTGAACCCGTGACCATCTGATTGCCGGTCAGCAGCTCTGACCACTGAGCTATGGCGGCTTATCTAATACCCGCCAAATAATTCAATATATACTAGTGTTTCATTCGACAATTACTCATTATTATATTTTTCCAACTGAAAACAACCAACTTTATTTTTGTGAGAGAGGTATTTTTAATACTAAATCTCCCGCTAGGTGGCGTCGAGACTAATTATGTCTGCATTTTTTGCTGAAATACTTTAACTTGTCAAATATTAATTATTATTTTTAATTGATAAACTAACGTTTAAACAAGATTTTTATGCATAGCACAAAGGGTACATAATTAATATGATAATTATGTACCCTATGCATAAAAATCTTGTTTAAACGTTAGTTTATCAATTAAAAATAATAATTTATTTTTCTTATGTTATATACCTATCAGTCATCTCCTTTAAACGTCTATCTTGATTTAGATTCCGTGTATAAGCAAACAGAATTACATCTTGAAATGTACAAACGTGTCTTATGTAAGTTTTCCCACTAGCGTACATGCATTACACGTAATTAATACATGGATACATGTCATGCCAGTAGATGATAATCGTGTAATGATGGCATGTTATTCGTTTTAATACGTTGCCGCAAGGCGAAACCGATCACCCTAATCATAAACCAACCGTGGAATTGTTCGGATTACCTTTCAATAGGTCTCTTGTGTTACATTCTCCAACTATAAATATTAATGGTATCTCTCTGAATCTACATCTAACTATTATATGTTGTTAACCCTTCAAAAAATTGGCATTTTTTTCGGTTGATCAAAATATTTTCGCTTTACAATAAAATGCAAATATTTGGAATATTTCTGTGCACATTCAAAAACTAAAAACTGTTTTAGAAAGGTGATGAAATACGCTTTCAAATTATATAATTTGAAATAAACATATAATTTTTTAATTATAAAATTTTTGCACACAAACATAAAAAAGTTTCAAAAATGGCTAATCTTACGTTTTTTCTAACTGAAGTTACAGATAATAAAAAAAAATAAAAACACATATATATTTTATTAGACAAACAACAAACACATATTGTTATCTCACTTTTGGTCGCTCTATGTAAAAATAATTTATAAAAAATTCCCGAAGTTTAAAATTTTTTTTTCAATTTGCGATTCAAAACTTTGTATACATAAAAGTGTACATTTTACTTTTTTTGTGGCTATTTTTTAGATTGGAATATAAAGCGTGGTGTTTTCCCTTTCTAACAACGTTTAGAACATATTTCTCACTATGATAATAAGGGAGTTACAGCGTTTTATACGAGACCTGTGTGCGTTGGGACAAATATGGTCTCCTGCCATTCTAAGGGTTAAATGATGAAATCTTTTACACTAAGTTGCCCGTGCAGCGTCCAGAACGGGAGTAAAAATATCTGACGACGACCTTTTGGTTGTGGAAGTCTTCACATACTTATTATTTTTAATTTTTGAAGACTTTTCGCCACAAGCCGCTGTCAATTTGACAATATACATTATTTTTTAACATCACGAAGCCTATGTTTTTCTCATGAATTTTCAAATCGACCAACAGTTGGAATTTATTTGGATAGTTTACATGACTTACCTACCTCTTCATCTTCTGGAGACTTAAGTGTCCACATAGGGGGCAAAGTCTTTGGGTTAAAACGCCCGTGTCTCTCCACGTACTGGACGTGATTATTTCTTTCACTAAAAGCTTCCAGTTCTGAACCCAGCTTCAATATTTCAACGTGAGACAGAGAAGACTGACTGGCTCAACAACTTAAATAATTTTAAAGCATATAGTATTTCGTAACCGAAAGGTAAAAAACAATGCTTTCAGAATTATTTTGGGTCTTTATTATTTGCTTCTTAACCGAATAAAACACTTAGTTTTGATCACTGTTTATTATTTTCACTTTATTGTTTAGGTATCTATTTGTTTTTTTTTTCATACAATCAGCTATAAAAATCTAAATATTAATTTGCACAAAATGTCAACGAAATACATTTTTGTTTCGGAAAATCGTAAATACCTAAAAAGGCTCAATTTTGATACTCAATTCTTATTGCTCTGGCTTACTGCTATTTTTATATCTATTTGTTATGCCTACTTTTCTGACTTTAAACGTCTAGCAGAGGAGGTAAAAAAAAATTGAGTGGGTAAAAATACCTACCACTTGCAATACGATTTAGAAAGAAACTAGTCGATTATCGATGGGTTTTACTCAAATGGTACTAAAGAAACTATACTCGATTATCGATGTGTTTTACTCAAATGGTACTAAAGAAACTATACTCGATTATCGATGGGTTTTACTCAAATATCTAGTATATTTTTTAAGGAAAACGATTTTAAATTTATTGATGATAAAACACTTATCATCGTCTGGTTTCTAGTAAACCCTTCAACTTGTGAGAACGGATGATAAACAGAAGAATACATATTTATTATTATCACTGTACATAGTTGGCTATATACTACACAGGTCTGCCCCCAAACGGTTGTTGCTTCTCGATGATAATTTGGACGTTGTAAAGTTCGGTGGATAATGTACCTAAATGTATAATACTCGTATTTTTATCTATCTTTAATGGTCGTTCACCCAATGCGCTCGGCTATAATGAATTCGGTATCTTAATACTTAATGGACAGACGCCCTAAAATAATTTAAACAGGGGAAAAATATAACACTTACGCTTTTATACAATATTTATAATAGTCATTTTGGATGCGGTATATTCAACAACTTAATATATTATGAAAAGTACGTAAATATTAAATTAACAATGGATTTTTCCAAGAATGTATGAATACGCAGCTTTTATGTGGGCGTTATTATGATATGCAAATAAGAAATCCATACCTTTGCTTTATTGGTCGATAAATAACAATAAATAGAATATCTAATTAAATGAAGACAATGTAAGCGAAACTCAATCGAAAATCTGGAAACAGAAAAAGATATTGGCACCTCTGGGACTCGAACCCAGGACCTCTGTCCCAGAGGTGCCAATATCTTTTTCTGATTTTTCTGTTTCCAGATTTTCGATTGAGTTTCGCTTACATTGTCTTCATTTGATTAAATGTTACAATTTGAGGTTTTACTCATAAAGTTAAAAATAAAAATTATAAATAGAATATCGTTTTGAAAATAAAATTGCCATAACATATTTTGGAGTAGCAATTATTTGAAGTTCCTCTTAGTCATGTTCTATCTATAATGTAGTGCATATTGTTAATTTACTAAACATAATTGAAAGAAATAAAATCGTTCATTTATAAACTAACTCTGATATTTATTATCTTGAACCGGTGTTATTTCTCGTTTACACTACTTTTAACGACGTCACGTCTAAAACGCAATAATAGTAAAATAAAGTAGTTTTATAGTTCGAATATCCGGGCTACATCTACATCTACATGTAATGCATGTGAACTTCCGTATTTTATGAGCAAAGCTAGCATAAAATATTAATAAAAGCGTACTTACTCCCAAAATAATTATTGTATTCCTCAAATTAGCTTCAAATGCTCTTTATTGTTTTATGTATGGCATTCCGATACTACTTTGTTCACTGCATTCACCGTCTTGGTGTTCATTCTATGAAACTAAATTCTTCATAAAAAAGTGTGGCATATTCCAACTACAAATTCTTAAAAAGTTCTGAGCCAGAATAAAATTATTTGAGCTTTAAAGGCCCGTATCAAAGAATATTAAAACTCTCGAGAAATCCGAACCCAAAAAAGGTGTAAAAAACTTTAGAGTACCAGCCGAAAAGGATCACAACTCAAAAGTCTGAGACCCTAAAAAGGAAGAAAACATGCTCAGTGTCTAAAAATAATTGCCTTCACACGTGAAAACTGAACACTTTTGCACGAATTTGCCTTCAACAAAGGCCTTTGTTTGTTCCATATTGCACGGCATACATTATTCTGACTTTGCCACGGCAATGCACTCGACTTCGGCCTTGAGAACTCCGTGGTAGACATTTTATGATCCACTGCGTTTCGTCTGATCGCTCAAGACTGCCTTCTTACGTGCTTAACTTAGAATTGCTTAATTGTTCCTAATTTTATTATTCAAAATTTATTAATTGTGTTATTGATTCACCTTCTTTACTACCCTTTTAATATCCCCTCCCGTAGACTCCGAAATAATGAACTGCTCTTCCTCAATCAACACTAACTAATACTGTTCACCATTTTCTAGAATGTGTAGACTGGTACTAGTCATCTAAAGTTATGACCTTGATTTTTTGGTATACTTAAGTCTAAATGACTAGACAATTATAATTATTATGACTTCTAGCGAGGTCTTGACTTGTCACTTCTATTTTTTAATGTTTATCTCTGACTTTTGTCTTTGCTTTCATAAACCATCCTTTACTTTTGAATATTTTGCACTGTATAGTTTTCCAGTTTCTGAGAGGCCAACTAACTCCAGCTTCTAGGAGTTCCATTGAACTCCCGTGCATGATCTGGTTACTGATTGCACTGACTATGTCAATGGAAGGATTGTTGGGAAAATTACCTTCGTGGAAGAAGACCAGGTTGTCGTATCAATTGCTTTAATCTCAATCGGATATGGTCGGGTCTTTGGAACACGGTTTTATCGGTTAGTGAACCCATAACATCTACATCCAAAGAACAGAGTCGTAACAACTGTCCCATATCTGCTTCTATTAACTATTATTTCATGACAATTTTTTGGTTATTACATGTTAATACTCTATCACAGTGATCTAATCTGTTTTTCTTTTTTTACAGGTAAGTTTCAACTGCTTTTACTTCCGCTATCGTGCAGTGATGTCATCCGGTAAGCGATATGTCGTTTAACATTAACGAAGAGATTGATATCAAAAGGATTCAACTTGATCCGTACGTAATTACTCGAGGTTCTATCAAGCCCATTTTCAAGCTCAAAACAAACAAAAAAGATTAGGCTGAGAATTTGATATCTTGGTATTACATTAACAATGCCACAAATCGTCTACAAAATGTCACTAATAATGTTTTTTCAATAAAATATCATTCTTATCTCTATTTTGGACTGATTTATCTGTCCAAGTTTCATTGACCCTTTGTTTTGTGACGATAAAGTATTTTTTTCCGGTATTGATAGCTGCTTTGTAATATCTCCGTCTTTCTAGGAACGGAAGGAAAGGTTACACGCCACAACAACATCTATCCTTGATTATTCTGATTTTGCCGAATAAGTACCCTATAAATAAATAGCATCCTTTAAAAATAAAACATTGACTGAGGTACTGAAAGGCTTTTCAAAATAAATTTGTATGAAAAAGTACAATTAACTTCATTTCTAAATTATTACGTAATTATTATGCTGTGCCTCGGATGATAGATGATATCCAACTTCTACACTTGAATAAATTGTTTTTTTTTTTTTTTCAATTTTTATGGTATCTAATACCTCACAAGAGTCTCAGCTGCTCCCGTCTGGAGCTAGTGAGACTATGGCATCCCCAATGGGGGTATGTTGTGAGGCTGAGGTAGTGGGGAGGGGAATGAGATGGGGAAGAGGAAGGTGGGGAAGTACCTGGCTATTCAGATCTGGTCACCAAACACGGCTAACGCCATTTCAAGCAGCGTTTCAATTCGGAATGGTGGTCTTACACCAGGGCGATACTGAGCGTATCTTCCACTCTGGAACGTGCCGAAAATATACTATATATTATTTTTAATGGATTGGGAGTCAAAAGCCTTACCGCTAGACTACGCCGGCCGTCAATTGTATTTCATTATTATTAATAGATTCCGACGGCCTCCGTGATTGAGCGGTTACGATCCTTAGCTAAGATTCCGCAGGTCGCGGGTTCGAATTCCGGCGTGCGCAAATAAATTTAATTGGGTTAATTTGTGTTATTTCACGATTTATTAATTTAAAATAGTATATTTGCGGTAAGTTTCAGAATGGTAGCTACTCTAGTATCGCCCTAGTGAAAGCCACCATTCGGAATCGAAACGTTGCTTTAATGGCTTTAAACCGACCATGACCAGATCTGAATAGCGAGGTACTTCCTAGACATCCTTTTTCCCATCTTATTGTCCACCCAATACCTTCCACCTCATAACATACCCCAATTGTAGATGCCATAGTCTCACGGTTGGGAGCAGTTGCCACTCAATTGTGCGGTTCCTACTTACGTAAAGGGTAGTGCTTTTTCTTCTGATATAGTATTGTCTCAAATGTTATATTATGGAATGTTGCATTGTCATGTTAGTCGCAATTATAATTAATTATTGTCAAACGATTTGACGATGAGGCGCTTCGTGCCGTATTGTCACTATAATAATATTTTATCCAATCACGTTTGGACAGTTTATTAAATGTCAATGTACTACAGACCGTCTTCTCGATACATTTCTTTATCACGAATGAACTTCCTTCTTCCCACTGAAAATATAATGTTTTTTTCGATTTAATTGATATATTTAAGCTCAATTTACAGCAGTATTTTTTTTTGTGATGCGTTTTTCACAACAGTGCTTTTGTACGGAATCTGTCGGCGATTTATAGATGGTTTGTAGTACACACTATAGACAGTTTTTAGAATTCACACCAGCTTCCGCAAACATCGATATTTCGATATTTGTAAAATTATTTATATTTGTTGAAACATTTGTGTGTCTGATCACTTAATCACTTCGGTTCTTCTCTGCTCGGTTAAAATGTTCAAACGTCAAACTGACAGCTTGCTTTTAGAAAAACGTGGCTTCTATTAATGGCTGAACGCCAACTCCCACGCATTTAAGACGGAACCGGGAGGCGTTTTGTTCATTCATTCTTCAATTTCCTCTCTGGATTTTGACACTAGGTACTGCAATTTTTTTTTAATATGTCATAGATATCGACTACTAGCGTGTCGATACGTTTTGCTTTATTGATAAGTTACTTCTTACACGATTGAGAACCCTTTAAAAATCGTTAAAATTATCAGGTTTGAACGCCATCAACAGTCGTTTAGTATACAAACTAATTAATGTATTTTCTTCTTATACACTAAGAGTAAAAAAATCTTAAAATCGGTCCAGTTTTGGAGGAGGAAAATTAGGAATACAAAATCACGATTTTGATGATTTTATTTAGATATTATCAGCCTGAGGTGCAATCGTCCCTTTCGCTCAGTATTCGGGGGAGTAAGAGCGACAGTGACAGCAACAGTTTGGCAAAACACCTATTGTTTAATGGCTTCCCTTAAAAAATGGGGTTTATGACTTCGCTCTGCACTGTCCTGCAGATTCCATAGAGTGCAAAATTAGGATGCCAAAAAATGGAACGCGCTTAAAAACACCTTTTGTAAATGAGGCTTTGAGTTATTCAGTTCACTGACCGCTTTTCGTGGGTGTTCTGTATGTGTAGTTCTTAACTAATTTCCAATAACTAATCACCTCAGATATTCATTAGTCAAGTTGTTATATTATATGTGACCATTGTATTCCATCAAGTGACAGATCGGCTGACGTTAGTGACAGGTCTATTACCGCGATCCGCGCTCGTTTGTTCGTTATCTGTCTCCGTCAAACCCGTTTCGTCAAGTGTTTGCGACCTCAATGCATACTCTTTATGCCGCATTTAGATAAAGCGATGTGCACTGCAACGTGGCGCACATTTTCACGTATTTTTACATTATCTAAACCGATTGTTTATCACAGATATTTTTTTGACGAAGTCATTTATTTTTTAGCCAATTTTGTTCCTAAGTAGGTAGGAATACCAAAAGAAAAGTAAAAAAATGTATTTGTATATATAAAAATACAAAAAAAATATCTTTATAATCTTGAAAATAGACAGAATAGCTAAATAATGCCTCAGAAGGCCTCAAGAAAAAGTCAAATTCAATGTCTTTTGTGTCTCGTGGATTTTCGCAAAATTCTTTTCGATAGGCCCTTAGGAAAATAATTCCCCTCAGGGCCTATGTCATCTTTGGGGATGCTATGTTGAGGGTATTTTTAGGAACAAAAGGGGAGGAATGTATGGGAAGGAAAACGTATTAGGGGTGAGTAGGAATCTGGGGGTCAGTGTGTCCAGGAGTGATGGACGCATGAATCTGTCCCACCAACAGCAGTGCAAGATGATGTTCTGGGGGAGTCTTGCTGGAGAGGTCCAAAGGTCTCCCTCAACCAGTCTCCCGATCCGGTCTGCTACACAGTTCTGCGTGAAATGGTTCCCGGACGGCGGCCCTTAAACTGCACTTGCCTCCCAAATTGCATAAAAATAACTGAACTTCTTCAAACACAGCAAATTTATTTGGTGGAACCTTTTTAATTCTGACGGCCGGCGTGGTGCAGCGGTAAGGCGCTTGACTCGCACACCGAAGGTCGCGGGATCGAATCCCGGCGTGGCAAATAAAATTTATTTGATTGATTTGTGTTATTTTCCAATTAACTAATTTAAAATAATATATAGTATCTATATTTGCGGCACGTTCCAGAGTGGAAGATACTCTCAGTATCGCCCTGATGTAAGACCACCATTCAGAATTGAAACGTTGCTTGAAATGGCATTAGTCGTGTATAGTGACCAGATCTGAATAGCCAGGTACTTCCCCACCTTCCTCTTCCCTATCTCCTCAGCCCCACAACATACCCCAATTGGGGATACCATAGTCTCACTGGCTTCAGACGGGAGCAGTTGGGACTCTTGTGCGGTATTCATATACATATAAAAAAGCTAAATTAATAGATTTCATTGTTTTTGCCACTTTAATTGTTTGTAAAAAACCGACATGTTTCGAGAGCAATAGGTTATAATAGGTTTTGTAAACCCTGAGGAAGTGAGAATAGCTCTCGAAATATTTCGTTTTTTTTTCTAAACAATAAAATTGTAAAAACAAATAAATCTATTAATTTTGAATAACTGAACTGTTTGTTTTACAAAATGAACGTCCAACACTGCAACGCTGTCCGAAACGTCGGCTAAAGAAGGAGATAGCGCAACACGGCATAACATCCCAAAAACTAACAATGAAAATTGATTGTTTCATTGAATTGAGGAAAGCCATTCAATTCTACTGTCAAACTCAATAATTCTGATCGGTCGACATTTATAAGCCATTATTGTACACAAACCAAAGGAATCATCCAATAACCAGCTATGTCCAAATTGTTTTTAGCAGGTAAACAGTAATCAACCATACGTGTGTTGTGTGTTCAATATACATACGTTTTCGCCTCATTTCGTCGAATTCTTGCGCGAATTCCAAACAAAACAAATATGTAATAATTAAATAAACTCGACCTATACGAGACTGTACGAACACGTACGTGTGTTGAGGGTGGAGAGAGACAATGGTTTCTCGTTCACGGTCGTGGAGAGATTCAACTGACATTCCATTCCTCTGATAAAACCATCTGTTATCAGAACCGAGGCGGATCTACCTGTGCTTTACCTGACCCAGGTGACAAATTGACTCGATTTTAATGCGCAGAACTATGGACATTTCGAAATCAAGCATTTTTCGTAGTATCTTCGATTACACGACATTGACGAAATTACACGGGCATGAATTTCAAGTACCAATATTATTACACTGCCCAAATTGCACATGGATGAAAATACCTAATGGAATTATCGATGTCAAAAAAAACTAACCTAACCTAATTTTTTTGCATTTGTCAAATGTTAAATTTATTTAGCACACACAAAAAAGGAACACTCTAAAATTTAAACGTTTTAAAAAAACAGATTTTTTATGTGTATTCGGTGTGTGTAATTTTTTTAGTTTTTTTTTCATTAGCTCCAAACATGAGGCCCGTAGGAACATAATTTACATTACGGCCTATGTCATCTTAGGAATGCTATGTGGAGGGTCTTTTTAAGGAAGTTCTCGGTAGGAAAAAGATATGAGGAATGGGTAAGAATCTGGGGGTAACTGTGTCCGGACGTATGAATCCACCCCCCAACTGCGGTGCAAGGAAATGGGTAGAGAGTCCTGCTGGAGAATCAAAAGTCTCCCTCAACCAGTCTCCCTCGATCCAGCCCGCCACGCAGCAGGTTAGCAGACGCATCCGCCGCCAAGTCGCGGTCAGACCTCATCCCACGAACCCGAGCGCTCCTGCAAAGTCACCGAAGTAGCGAACCGCTTGGGGTAACATATTGGCAGAGGTGTTATGGTACTCATATCCGTCGCCCAAATTAGTGTAATTTTCCCCATGTGTAATTCTGTCAAGTTTGTAATTCAGTCAAGTGTGTAACTCTTTTAGTGTAATGTTGGTACGTGAACACGCCTGTATAACTTCTGACACCAATGTCATGTACCTACTTATAAATTTTCGTACTTTGTTTTTAAAGCCCTATCCATAATGTTCGCATTGGAAATCAAAAGGTCCTTGCGTCTTGGTTGTTTTTTCTTTGGAATAAATAATACGGTAACATGTGTCAGTCCAATTTATAATCTTATCTCCCTGTATTTACATTCGTCTTGCACAAATATTTATCATAATTCAAGAAGCATTTTGCATTGTTCTCGGGATTTTTGTTTTTGTTAAAGTCCATCGCTGATTGTTATACATAAATAAATCACGTTTTATGATTTGATAAAACATCTTTTTTTAATAAGAACTTTTTAAATCTTTGTATCTACTCCATAAAACTATTCAATGATCACATTTAACCAGCTTGCTTCATTAATATAAACGATTTCACCATTACATATTTTTGATGCACCATCCATTAAGTCATTAATTTATGAGTTGTTTTCTAAGCATAAAATGCAGTCCTTGAAAATGGCGGATATGAAACTAAATTATTTTCTTTTACGACGCTTAGGCCAGATCATAATATAAATATTATGATAATCAGCTAATTTAAATCAATTTTTATTGCAAACTATTCAACGCACAACCTACAGTTTCCATATATAAACTTATTTTATGACTATTGGGAATGTCCGCTTATTGGACTCAGTCGAGTTCTTTCTGATGTATAATTAGGCAGTTAAACCCAGAGGCGGCTCTAGGAGTCCAGAAATGGAATGTCATTTAAAAAAATTATATTATGATACAATGTCAAATTATTAACGATAATATTCATTTGTAATTACCTCACGAGTCCAATTTTATTTAATGTAGTTAATTATTTCAGGCGACAAGCCTACAAAATGCAAAATCCAACCTACGTTCATCAAACCATCTCTTTCAGACGCATACCTAATATTCACCACGCTTTCTCTCGCTCACGGCCATGACCCAAACTGTCTTTAGAATCCGAAAACATGTCTTCTAGGCGGTATAGTGCCATCTCGTTTATTGTATGGCGCGTAAAGAGACAGAAGACATGATATTGGGACATTTGAAAAATTGACCGAGCCAATCATAGTGCGTGGGAAATGAAGCTTCCATTTAAGACGTTAGATGTCACCGCTTCCCGCTATCTCACGGTGCATTTCAAATACATTAGAATAATATCAGTTGTTATGATTAGCATAACATCTTATAATTTTAGGAGGTTTTTGACCAATTGACCTGAAGGAAGGACCGCCACTGGTTAAACCCATGGAGAATGCTCAATTACCTCATGAATGAAGCTGGCTTTCCATTCAATGATAATTAATGAACATTTCAAGCATAATACTAAAAGACTTGTGATCCTCACTAATGGTCGGCCGTTTGCCAAAATTTTCGAAACTCTGCCGCTCATTTTTATGCCGGACTTTCTCTCGAATGGCTTCATTGTTTGGATACAATCGTGACAACATCGTCAACATCTCGACTGCTTTTTAAATTTGTCTGACTTTTATGGACGCCCACGCCTTCTGCCATCCACATTCGTCCCGTATCATCGCATCGTTCACGCCACGTCTCCGTCCGTCAACGATCGTGTGACTTTGTGATGTCAGCTCTTTCAGGATTCATCACCTAAAATATCAAATAAATGTAATATTTTTACAATTACATTGTATCATTTCGTGCACAATTCCTTACTTTTGCTGAGCCATTCTTTTCTATAGTTTCAAAATGCATACCAGCCCTAATTAATGATTATTTTCACCACTTTTTCAAATTAATTTTATTTGCTACTGCACATTGGTTCCAACCGTCCGGAGCTTTTTTTTGCATTTGCTCCACACAGGAGGCCCTGAGGAAAATAATTCCCCTCAGGGCCTATTTCATCTTTGGGAATGGCTGTGCTGTGGGTTATTTTTAGGAAAAGGAAGAAGAGGAAGTTCTGGGAAGGAAAAAGTGACGGACGTATGAATGTATCCTTACCACTGCGGTGTTAGCCAATGTTCTGAGAGAGCTCTGTTGGTGAGTCAAAAGATCTCCCTCAACCAGTATCTCCCCATCCGGCTTGCCACGCAGTTGGTGAGCAGACGCATCCGCCGCCAAGATCCGTCATTAACATTATCCCATGGTAAGTCGCCAAACGTAGCGAACCACTTGGGGTGACCTATGACAGAAGTGTTGGTTATCCAATAAATGGTTCCCGGGGTAACCGGGTTCATGGGATGAGGTTTATCTAGGTCTTGGCGGCACATACGTTTGCCCACCCACTGCGTGGCGGGCCGGATCAGGAGGGACTGGTTGATGGAGACATTTTACCTCTCTGAGGGATGGATTCATACGTCCGTCACTCCTAGTCACATTGACGCCCAGATTTCTACCCACTTCTCTTACCTTGTTCATTCCCAGAAGTTCCTCTCCTTCCTTTCCCTAAAAAGACCCACCACACAACATCCCCAAACATGACATACACCCTGAGGGAAATTGTTTTCCCCAGGGCCTCCTATGTGAAACTAATGTAAAAAAACTTTCTATTTTTTCGAAAGGCTGCTCTTTAGCGATTGATTTTATTTCCGCTATCTTTATAAATTAACCTAAAACTTTTCTATCTCTAGATCTAAAAAAAATATCTATCCAGAAAATCACCCGAATATCTTTTAATAAAACGACCTTGTCCGTGAATTCTAAACATCAAAATCGGACTTTACCTTGTTTATCTCAATAATAATCTATTTGAGATGTTTTACTCATTAGTTTATTGATCGTAAATCACTCCCTTTATCCTAGCCTTTGCGCAATTCATTGTTTTAGAATATCTTCTAGATATTTATTAAATATTATTTATTATATTTATTATGCTGACGACGCAATTATTTTGCAAAGTATTTAATTTTCTTCCTCTGCAGCAATACAGGTTTGCTTCTCAATTCCTTGGTGTTTATTCCGAAAGTTTTCTCACCTTCGATTATTCATAGTAACTGCGTAATTCCGAGTTACTCATCCTAGAGAAAGTGGGAATTCCGTTATAAAATTATGATTCTGGTCAATCTCTGGCAATGCATTTTCCTTTGTTTCTTCTCGGTGGTTTTCCATCCATTGTTCATAATCATAATACATAGTTGTGTCTGTAAAATTTATTTTATTCCATTTATTAACGAAAATTCGAGGCATTGTACAGGGTGTAACACCACGTACCCGAAGGATTTAAACCAGCGATTCCTGAGCATATTTGGAGAAAAAAATCTTGAACTCATTTTTCCGTTCAATGATATTTTTTTCAATTAAAAACAATAAAAATATTTTTCCATCACACGTCGCCGTAGTACCTAGTCTAGTATAGTGGCGGGTCACATGATAAGCAGTCCGTCTCTTTCTAGCAGCATGGTAACACACGAAACAGGGCGCTTTAACGGTGGCCTCACAGGGATGGGATCAGTGGCGACGTGTGATTCTTTTTAATAGAAAAAATATCATCGGACAGCAAAACGACAATTTTTACTCCAAATATGCTTATGAATCGATGGTTAAAATCCTTCGGGTATGTGCAGCACCACACCCAAAATATTTTTTTGGTTATTCGCATTTTCGACTCCTCTTGTCTGGCGCACGATTTAATGAATTAAATCGTTTTTGTGTTAATTCGTGAAATTTAATATTAATATTTGCAAGTATTTTAGTTTTTTTATTATTGTGACAGCTGTTCCGGCTTTCAAGGCCATTTTCAAATTGTCTGTTTCAAACTTGAAAGCCGAAACAGCTGTCACAATAATAAAATGAAAAACTAAAATACTTGAAGATCTTAATAATAACATTATTAAAATTGATTTACATTAAATAAATTCAATAATGATAATAATGAAATTGAATCTCAAAAGAAATACTTACATCAATTATTTGCTAAATTTTAATAAACATTTAGCTAATTTATACAGGGTAATTTTGGTAAAATCTGTAATCTCAGAGTTTTGAATTTCTGAAGAATTACTTCGTATACCTATATTACTGCTGATATTCAAGGTAATGATGTCACATTTATAAATAAACCTTCAAGATTATGGCATTCAATATTTATAATCATAATATAAGTTTATAACAATATATTTTACAAAGCATATATACCCAGGCCAAGAAAGAGTATAAATATAAAGATCATAAATTTAATAATTGAATCGTCGACTTGCAAAACCCGCTCTGGAAATTTTATGCCGCTTCTGATACATTCACAAAAAGTGAAAAATAAATTAAATAAAAATATTGAAGATTACTCTTTCAATAAATATGTAAATATTTAATATTACTCTTCCATGGAAACATTAGCTTGTGGCTGGAAAGGGGGGGGGGGGTGTACAGTGTTTTATTACAAATTTTTAATAGCAGTTAATAATACTATGGTTACATACATCTATTATATATTATGCTATAATAAATAAATTACAGTTCAATTAAAGAAGAACATAATATATTGTAAGTTGTTGTTAAATATCATTTTAAATTTTTTTTTTATTGTAAAATAAAACGTGAGTCACATATATATTTTACAAAATATTATAATAAAGATCTTATTGGTCATGTATCATGTATAACTTATCAGAAAAGAGGAGCTCTCGTGCCTGATAAGGGAGCCACGATTCTTACTTAGGTTGTAAGTTATAATACGTTTTGCATAAAATTATTTACTTTTTGCTGTAATTTTTTTTTTTAAATTGTTTAAATTTATTTCTTTGTTCTGATTGGTTGATGATACAGCGTAATTCAGAAGGGAGGTTATTAAAGTATTTTATAACTTGGAAAATATAATGATTTTGCATTTGAGTTGTTTTAAAATTAGGTGTAATAAATTGGTTTCCATTTCTCATTAGTTTGTAAAATTCTTAATATTCTTTTTTATTTTTTTCTTTACACAATTATATAATTGTAAGTATTTTACTATTAGCAAACTATTATATTACTAATAGTATAACGTATCTAAAATTACTGTAATCAATTAGTAGTTAATAATAAAACAAAATTTCACTTATTTGAAGAAGGGAACGTCATTTGGAAACTTATTAATTGAGGTATGAGTTATTCTTAAAATTAAATCATTTTTCAGTTATATTTTTAGACATAAAGTTTTTTGAAGTAAAACTTCTTTACGCACGCTCGACACTTGGGGATAAAATGATGAATACGTTATGAAACGTTACGAAAAAATATGAAACGTTACGAAAAAATGTGACACGCTAATCAATATGAAACGTTATCAATGTGAAACGCTAATCAATGATATGAGTTGAGTTGAATTGGTTTGAGTTGAGTTTAGTTGAGTTGAGAGCTCAGAGCTGAGAGTTGAGTTGATGGGGATGTTGAGGGGATGGGGATATTTTTATTCCTGTTATTGTTATATTGTTAATTTTTTTTTTCATTTATTTATTACAGAAGGTACATTATTTATACAGCAAAAATAACGTATAAAATATAATATTTATATTTCAAAATAATCTTTTTTTTATACAAATAAACTACATAATAAATTTTCACTAATTTTTTTTTTTTGTATGATATTTCTCTTCTATAGAAGCAGACGCTTGTGATTAGAAGAGGGACGAGTATCGGGATGAAAAAATATTAAAAATATATTAACAAAATATATTTTGTATCTTTTGATTTAATTGTGGTAGATACTTAAAAAAAAAAAAATTTACAAGTTATATAAGTTATGATGATAAATTTTATCAATTTGTTATTTTTACTTTAAATTGCTCTTTAATTGCTTTTAGTAGGCATTTATCGTCTTCGATTGTTCTTATTTTTTCAGGCAGGCTATTGAAGTATTTTTTTCCTAGATATGTGTAGTGATGTTGTGCAAATGAGGTGTTACATTTTTGTGTTGGAAATATATGCTTTTGACGAGTACGACTTTTAGTTAAAAAGCTATGATTTTGTTTTTCTTTTATTATTTAGAATATTATATTTTTTCGAACTAGATCATTAAATTTTAATACTTTAAATTCTTCAAAAATAAGGTGAGTTGGATAATCTCTTCGTTTTTTCAATATAATTTTTATAATTAGACGTTGCACAATTTCAACAGGGAGTAGATTTGTTTTGTATGCAGCTCCACAGCTTACTACAAATAATAAATATTAATGGACGGCATAAGTTAGTGAAGTTTTACTTCAGTCGTGTGGTCTAAAGCACATTCGTTTTTTTTTACATATGGAGCGTATCTGTGTAAGAAAACACGGAAAATCACATGATTTCCATCGAAGGTTTTTAGCGAGAAGATAATGGCCAACTTACCTCCAAAGAGTTGTACGATGACTCGTGACCTAAATAAACAAACGTTTACTAAGTGTGAGTTTATCATTTTTTACCTTTGCATCATATTCAAATCCCAACGTTTTTCCGTTGAGCGGTTGAATGTGCCACATTCTCGCGCATGCGTCATCCTTTAGACTGCTTTCCGTTGGCTGTGAAGTTGTGACGTCACCGCTATGAAATCTGGAACTCGCTCCACTCCGTCAGAGCCTTGACCTCCGGAGTACAATTTTCCATTGGGTCCTTCATCTAGTTATGTGTTTTATGGTCAAAGTAGCATCCGTGCTACCACACAATGGGTGCTTTGATACGAGTAAGAGTGATCATTTTAGATATTCAAAAGTAGACCTTATTGGTTTTTGTATACATGATGAACCATGTATGACAGCAGCATGAAGTTTAATTAAGAATCGAGAAAATTTAAAGCAAACCACAAATAATCAAATTTTTGAAGTAAAACTTCTTTACGCTCGCTCGACTGGGGTAAGCTGGTGAACGCGTTATGAAAAGTGGTGATTGTTTACGAAAAGTGTGATGTGATCGGTAATCGATGCGAACGGTGATCGATGGCGTGGCGAACGGTCGGTTCTTTACGCACGCTTGACTTAGAGAGTGATAAGGATAAAGATAAGGATGGTCACCCCAAGGTCGTAGGTCACCCCATGGTCATATTTTACCCCTAGGTCGTAGGTCACCCCGTTCGCTACGTTTGGTAACTTAGCAGAGATACCTGGGTTCATGGGGCGAGGTTTGTCTTGTAGTTTTACTTCAGTCGTGTTTATAACAGAGCATAAGAAGATTTAAATTTCTCACATTACGTGATTGTACCCTACGCAAAACTTTGTTCGTGATTTTTATTCCGTTTTCTAACAAATTCTTGTTTGGAAATTATAAACAAGAATTACGTGGGTGATGTGACTTCTTCCTTTCATAACATTTATATATATTAGTTGAATCATTATTAGACTTGCGTCGTTTCTCGTTTCTGTAACTAATTAAGCACCATTGAAAAATAATGCTGGCATTGAACTTCTAGTAAACCTTGAACTGCCTTGGGCCGGGTTGTTTCATTCCAAAGCCGTGGTTTAGCCAAATTATAATCTTTTTACCAAAATTTCATTTCATTAACTCATTTAAAACAAAGCCTTGTTTGAAGATTCCAAACTGTCTAAATAATTGAAACGGAAATGAATGCTGATGTTTCTAAACTCACAAGCTGGTTAAGAATAAACAAACTAACTCTTAACGTAAAAAAAACTCATTATATACTTTTTGGTAACAAGAAAAATTTCAGCCTCAATATCAAAGTTGGTGATAACTGCCTCGAAAAGAAAATGAGCACAAAATATTTGGGCCTGATCGTAGATTCCCAACTCTCGTGGGATCTCCACATAAATCATGTAAAGGAGAAAATTACCCCCATAACTGGTGTACTATATAGACTCCAAGGATTATTACCCATTCCTTTACTAACATCAGTGTACTACGCCATGGTACATTCACACCTTTCTTATCTCTGCTGTATCTGGGGATTTGCCTCAAAGAAATTGATAGCTGATCTGCAGGTGGTTCAAAACCGAGCTCTCAGAAATGTTTTTGGACTTCCATGGGACACCCATGTCAAAGACATCTATTCAGTTTCCGGTATTCTTCCAATCACAGTCCTTCCTAAACATGAAATCACAAGCACCATCCTACAAATTACTCAACAATCAACTCACACTAACATCAAGCCACTTTACAATCAAGACATTCACACTCACAATACTCGAAATAGCAATAAAATCCGCATACCTCAAACACACACTACAAAATATGGGATAAAATCTCTGAACTATGTTGCCTATACACTATATAATTCGCTTCCAGATATGTACAAGGGAAACCAGCAAAATAAAAAAGTTCAGAATAATGCTTTAAAAGAATATTTTTTAAATACGTTTAAGGATGAAACTATGTAAATTTTCTTATCATGTCTCATTTGTCTTGCTTCCTTTTCTCTTCTTTTCTTTTCCATTTATTTGTAATCATAATCATCCACATTTGTATAACCTTGTTCTTTGTTTCTTTAATTATTTTCTATTGTTGTTTGCTCACTCAACCTGTTTTTTTTTTAAATTTATTTTTTGTCTATGTTGTATGTGAAACTTATATTTTTAATATCCATTTTCCAAGTAAAACTGTAACTATTTCCTCACACCCATGAATTTTCCTCCTGTCCTAAAATGAGTTCTGTAACTCATCGGGATTGCTCCAGCAAGTAATAAATACAATAAAAAAAAAAAAAAATAGTACCTTAATCGTATTGAGCAAATCTTAAAGCGTGATCTATATCGATTTAAAAGAAAACCAACGTCGCCAGTTTACATACGGTTTTTCGGCCCCTAGGCTCCAGACAGTCCAATGAAATTGATTATAGTGTTGTGTCCAAGAAAGAATTACGATATTTGAAGAAAAAACACCAGGGGAAAAATTAATCTTACTTTGGTTGGACGCACGGATCCGCCCACAAACCACTTCTATCAGTTCTCTCTTCAGTGCATTGAATGTTTAAGGGTTTTAGTATTTCAGTTGCTATTTATTTTAGCGTTCGCCTTTTAAAAATAAACACCTTGGTCTAAACTTTGGGATTTATCGGCTCACAGGAAAACTGCCCTAAAGCAACGGATGTATTTCAGTTGCCTTGCTTTTACGTTCGTCAAGTTGCTCTTTGGTAGGAACCCTAAAAAGTTGACCCGATTGATAGCATGTATGCTGTAATACTGCCCCTAAAACTAATTAGCACGTAATTAAATTATTATTGTATAATTATTTGGTAATTAATTACCAACTACTTTTGTCTTGTTTTATTCTCTTTTCTCATTAACTGCATCATTAAATTCATTTCATGTAGTATTCTTTTCTTTTCAGTAATTTCTTACTACATCTAATATTTTGATGTACTTTTTTTAGCTGTTACTAAACCTAATATACTGTGTTGAGGTGTTCGCTTATTCCTTGAGATTCTAAAGGACGATGCTGTATTTTTACTTGACGGCATAATAATAATACTTTATCTAAAATATGCTAACAACTCAGCAAATGTTCTTCTGGTCTCTGGTGACTGGTGAGGTGTTCATAAAACACTATTATCATAAAACCCATAGAGATACAGTTAATGACTATTTATAGTTTTTGTATAACTGATACTTATTATGTAAACTGTATGTACGAGAATAGAAACAAATAAATAAATATAAAAAGTAAATAATTCGGCAGTCTTCTCCATTTCGAATTGAACGATAGAACATTTTTCTTCGGTGGTAGGTTATAAGTATTTATTAATCATTATAAAAGAAAGTGTATAAAAGTGTGAGTCCCGCTAAAACTCAGAAACGAGCCCCGTTACGATGAAGGGAGTTATGTAGTGTGGTAGCCCTCTATTCCCCATCCTTGAAGAAGGTTCCCGTATTTACCTAAAGAGCGTGCTTTTGAAGATATAAGGGCTGGAAGTTTCGCCCTCTAGAAATTCCTAGAACAGTCAAGAACATTCGAGAGCATTTCACAACATTCCAGAACATTCCGGAACATTCTGGAATGATCAATAATAGGGAATCGGATACATCTTTGTGGAACTTTCCAGAACACTCGAATGTTGTGGATTTTTTTTATTTTTTTTTAAAGTTTTTAAAAAAAAAAAAAAAAATATTTTTATTAATTATAAAGAAAAGGTTATACAATATTACAGAAAATAAAATAAAATATTACAGAAAAAATAACAGTCCCAATAAACTGGAACATTGTGGACCATTTGAAGCCTTTTTCAATCTCATATCAATTAAAACCTCCTAGATTACAAGAGGTATCAAGGTCAGTGTACTCCAGCTAGTTAGTAATATCGGTTAATAATAAATAATTTGTCATTGATCATACTTTTAGTCGAAATAGTTTTACAAGGTCGTCAAGGCTGCCAGCTTCTACGATAATAAAATATCTTGAAATTAATTGACTGATTCATAATACGTATGTTTATTTGATAATTCTCTCACTATGCCAACACATAAAACTTTCCTCTTGATTTTATTCCGGTTTTTCGCTACATCGCTGTCGTTAATAATTGCGTAACGGATCTCTGAGCTCTGAGCCAACATCCGATTGGTATCGTTGTACTGAGACGGTGATGAGTTTCCGCCGAATATCAAGAAAAACGGTAATTGCTTATTTACCGATCAGGCCATCGTGTAATTTATCACTCGAGAGCACCACCCCGGAGGAAGCAGCATTGAGATCATTCATAATTTTATTTATTTGTGATTTGAAAAGGTCATTTAATATTTGTTCTGCGCTGCTGCGGGAATCGAACTCGCCACCTTCTCTTGGACTCAAATTCACGTTGACAATCACTGAACAGAGGTTCACTTGTACGCACAATTTCTGAATTTGGATGATGTTAGCCTTGGATACCATTTTTCAATACTGAATTGATATTAGCTGAACAATAAAAAAAATAAAACAGACAGTACCTATGGGTTTTGTCTTGTTTTCACAGTTACATAAAAAGGTATTTAAAAGCTCCGTAGCTCGGCGTTATGATCTGTATAATAGATTTAGCTTCGTTGACCTAAAATTTACTTAGTTCAAGGTTAGAGCTCACCATTCGTGAGTTTTTGTGTAGATTTTCGATTTCTGCTTTATAGTAGTCCCAGGGAGAAATCGTTCGTAACGTCATCTTTGTATTCTTATTTACGACCTCTTTGGGACTATTTTATAGTTTTGTTTTACATATTCATGCTTATTCTTAAGTATAGGCAGAGAAAACATGGCGTATCAAATTGGTCTCTCTCTGGTTTCAATCCTGGGATTGGTTTGCAGCAATTTCCTTTAATTTTCTTTTCCATTCTTCCCTGTCTTGTGCGGCTCTTTTGAATTCTGCATATGATGAGCAGCGCACGTCCACCAGCAGGTCGTCTAGGTACTCTCGGCGTGGGCGTCCCCTAGAGTTTGTCCCCTCGGTCATACCCTCCATTATGGTATGCAAGAGACCTTCTTGTCGTATAACATGTCCGATCCATCTTGCACGCCTTTCGGACAAGGTCCTGAGCAGGTGCCTTCCTCCTTCGATACTTTGGAGAACCTCCTCATTTGTAATGTGGTCTCTCCAGGAAATTCCTAATAATCTTCTATAGGACCACATCTCAAAAGCCTCTAGTCTCCGTTTATCTCTTTCGGATAGGCACCATGTTTCGCAGCCGTACATCAAGATACTCCACACATAGGTCTTGATGAGGAGTATTCGCAGTTTTAGGTCTATATTATTTGATTCAATTACTTTCGACCTTTTATTGAATGCAAGCCTAGCCTGGTGTATACGGCTGTCGACCTCGCTCTTAGACCGACCGTCCCATGTTATTTTGCTCCCGAGGTAGACAAACTCCTTGGTGTTCTTTAGTGGAACTCCTGCCATCTCTACTCTCATCTGGTGTTGCGTTCGGCCTACAGTCAGCAGCTTTGTTTTGTCTTTATTTATCTTCATGTTGTAGTTGTTTTGAAGAATGCTTTGCATGGTTGTTAAGGCCTCTTGCAGTTCTTCTTCGCTTTCAGCAACCAAAGCAATATCGTCAGCAAACCTTATCATATCCACCTTTTGCCCGTGTATCTTTACACCTTTTCTGTGACTCATTCTCTCTCTCAAGTCGTCAATCGCACTCTGTATATAAACGTTAAAAAGAACAGGTGACAGAGAGCATCCCTGTCTCACCCCTTGTCTTATACTGGCTTCTTTTGTATCATTGTCACATCTAATTATAGCGGCCTCATTCTTGTATAGCGCCTGGATTATTCGTCTATCTCTATATTTGATATCAATTCTCTTCAGAATCTCGAAGAGTCTTTTCCATTCTACTTTCAAATTGGTATTGTCATAATATTCTTGCTTCCTTCAACTGCATTAATTTTTTCTGTAAGTTATTTTTTCAGTTAGGGTTATTCCTGTTCTATCGTTATAATAATATGGCAAATAGGCTAGATGACACACACAGGATTCCTTACGCTAACCTTTCTATGGTCAGTAATTTTTTTAGTCTTGGGCCCCACATTGGTAGTATTTACTCATAACGATTTAATCTGACACCTAACCTGTGTGCGAACAACACGCTAATTGCCGGTCGCTTGCATTGATGGTAGAATTAGAATTGGCGTACTGACGTCTATATTGCATTTATTAAAAAAAATATTTCACACACCTCTACAGTTCTTTCACCTTTGTGCATTTAGCGTTAGTCATCGTCTTAGAGCATATCTTCCCAAGTCGTTTAGCGCTAAGTCCATTATTATTATTATTATTACTACTCCGCATGAGGAAAAAGGTATTTTTAAACGTTTAGTTTGGTATAATGCGGCAGGTTAGCGTGACTCAAAAAGGTGATCTTGGAGAGGCGGATGTATGCGCTATGATCTCTCTAACTCTTCAAAGTTTTCAAAGAATTTTCTTTTCAAAACTGCTCTGTTAATGAACAAATTATTTAAGCAGCAGGTGCAATTTCATTCTTAAACCTGTGATGCAAAATAAAATGGATACCTGATATATTATTAAGAGGCCGGTATTCGAATTTCTACCGATTTCTTGCAAACCTCCCTTAAACATTTGGAGTTTTTAAGCTCTTAAAAAAATATATGTTATTCTTGAAGATAATATCTAGACATTAGACGCGCCCAAACGCAAATTATATAAAATTCCCTCGATAGAAAAAATACGCAAAGTATGCTCCAAAAATTATTATAAACACGTTTGTTTCAGTTATTTTACAAGTTATATGTATGAAAAAATTCACAGCGTTTCTTTAAATGCTGTTTAAGACAATTGTCGCGAGATTTTTGCTCTATTTAAACGAGTCATGTTTTATTAAAGATTTTCATGATTTTTGCATCGATTTTATCGTTGTAAATGTTAGCGCGCTCTTATAACATTCGTAATTTCGCATCTCTCCGTCTTCTTCTTTTTGGGGCCGGGAACGGAGCCTTAAAATGTATTATTATTTTGGGGAAAGCATTAAAACACAATACATATTTGATTTTATAAGAAAATCTTTCTTTTTATAACTTTGTTGAAGGTTATTCCCATCAGTTAAATATATCATATTAGAATAAGTTAACAATAATAATCTAAACGAAAATATGAAAGAGAACAAGACACAGAAAAACAGAAAAAAGACAATGGTCGCAACTGGGACTCGAACCAAGACCTCTCCGTCTAACCGGGACGAGCGCGTTAATCAATTTCAATTTCGTAATATGGAAAAATAATTAGTTGATAATAATGTAATTCTAAAATTTGAAAATATGAGATTGACAAATATGACGGTTTGACAGAAGGTGGCAATAGCGAAATTGGTTAACGCGCCGGTTAGACAGAGAGATCTGGGTTCGAGTCCCAGTTGCGACCATTGTCTTTTTTCTGTGTCTTGTTCTCTTTCATATTTTCGTTTAGATTATTATTGTTAACTTATTCTAATATGACATATTTAATGTTTTTTTAAACATATGAATAATTAAATCAGATATATCGCTTATTTTTTTTGCATCATCCAGAGTGGATAGACAAGATCGCCCTGATGGGAGACTGCCGTTTATCATCGAAACTTATTAACATAAAATTGGAAACAAATTATACAGAATTCAAAAGTAGGTACAATAAAAAACTTAATCTTTCTTTCTTTCTTTATTGTTTCCCATTATATTATGATTCATTTTAGTAGTAATATTTTACATAATTTCTAAATATATAACATAACATAAGATACAAGTAATGTAAAAGTTAGAAAAAAGTAAATAAATATATATAGGACAAATTAGATAATGGGAACCCACTAAGGCACTGCCTGTGAGTGGGTAATTACAATCGGATTTAACTCAAATCATTTAATACTAACATGCAAACATTGATCAGAAACTGTATAAAACATATATATGTATATAATATGTAATTTTTACGAAAGTGTGTAAGGGAATTTTTTTTTGTATTCTCCTTTAATGGTAGGTGTTACTCAATTATTATACTTGGTAATATAATATTTCTCATTAATAATGCTATCCTTTTTCTTCTCTTTTCTGTTCTCTTTCATATCTATTATCTCTAATTTTTTTCTTTTCGTTCTCTTGCTCTGTCTGAAAAAGTTTTGTTAAAATATTATTTACATTCATTGTCACAAGAGTTGTTCCAACAATTGTACTATTAAGAAATAAAAATAAAAAAAATAAATAACAAACATTGTTTGTAATGGCTTTAGAAGATACATTTATGACCAGATATTCGCAATCTCCCCATTCTCTTTCCTCTGGCATTCAGCAGTTGAAATCCTAATGCGGTATCAATTAAAATTAAAATAAAATAAAAAATTGCCATAGTTACATCAATGAAATTTCACACTGAAGTCGAAACACAGTTTTTTTTTCAAATATTTATGGCTTTCACCCTTCGAGGGTGTTCAAGGCCATCATTTCAAATTATGGAGAGAGGAAAGGTGAATTTATATATTATTTTTATTTAAATGTGCCAATTTCAAAATTATATGGAAGATTGGAGTCGAGTTCAGACTTAGAAGACATGAGATGTTGAATAGGGGGAGGCAATTTTAGATAAGGCTTGATAGAAGAGAGGATATTTTCTATCGTATTTGAAACTTAAGAACCGATTGGATACTTTTGGATCAAAAACGCGCCCACATCGCATTTCTTATGTTCTTCTTTTTTTCTACGCTCTCATTCCAAACAACTTACTATGAACATAAACCATTAATCTGCTAACCAACAGAAAAATAATATGTTGTCCCTTTAAAATCCTGCTTATTTACAGAACTACCAAGAAAACAGACAGCAAGATAATTTAGGTTCCACTGTGTTGAGTGTACCTTTACATCGAAGCACATATAATTTAAAAGTATGAAGTATGTATATGTTCTGGTTTCGTTGACAAACATCCTGGCACAAGTACCTGCCCGCTCACCTGCCGGAGATTGTGCAAATTATTTGCTATGTGTAATATCGTTCCTAGCCACACGTCTATAATCAGAAGTGTGCAAAGTGTCAACAGTTTGCTGGGTTTTTTTTATCACCTATTTGTACTGGCCCCACCTTTCGTTTATAAGATGTTATCATAATTCTACCGAGTATTTAATATAACGTCATTGGTGTTGTGTTCAAAAATGAACCATTTTTAGAGTTTATTTTTATGGCTGTCGGAATTCTATGCTATAAATCCAGAGTCATTGAAAACCTACAGTAAAAAGGCTGTAAATAATCGATACTTCTTGTTTTTCTTCGGAAATCTGACATTTTTTTAATGTATTTATTGCAATTTTTGGGAATTTAAAATCATTAATAGTTTTTGTGCATAGCTGAATCTGTATTTTATAAATTACCAGCAGACCCGGAACACGTTGCTGTGGCTAACGAAACACAACGCCACGCCATTACCCAACCTTTACAACCAACGCCATCTGTTAAATCAAATCCACACCGCACGCATGCCAGCCCGCTTGCCAGTCCGCTCCCTTTGTTTATATATTGCAACCAATTTACACAAAACCTTGACAAATTATATACCTAAAAACCTTCCTCGTGAATCACTCTATCTATTGGTGAAAACCGCATGAAAATAAGTTGCGTAAGATCTAAGCGCACAGACGACGGGAGCGACTCCATTTTATACTATTTAAAGTTTTGAAAGTTACAACACTTTGGAAACATAATATGAAACAAACAAAAAAGTCTCGGTGTCTTGTTTTATTTGTAAAATTTATATTCGTTTAAAATTAACGTAGAACTAAAACAAAAATTAAAAGAGAAAAAGCGTTGCTAATTTCATGACGCCAGATGTCACATTTAGCGGGTGGTAGTGCTCACAATGAAACATTAAAATTATCTTCCTATTTATTGTTTTATTTTATTTTTTATTTATGTCATCTATTTTTTTGATTTAGCTCTCCGTTTATGTAACTTCCCGCCAAAACAATTAGAAGCACGTGATTGGTTGAGGAATTTCCTAAACCAGTTTTTTAAACCAATCCGGTTGGGGCCTTTACCGGTTTCTATGGAATGATTCACCAGAAATATTGCCTCCCATAGGAGAGGTCGTTATGTCTAGCATATTGTGATCATGTGTTTATTATTAGAAATTCTTTTCGAATGTTTTTAATAGGTAGATATTTATATTTTACAGAGAAAAAAATCGAGAAAATTTTCTTATTTTGAAATTTGCTTGAATTCTAGAACATCCGAAAATTTCAGTAATACTTATTGTGTGATAACCGCACACAAGAAAACTCCAAAATTTATTTATCACTTTTATTTTTAGTTATCTTTATTTTATATTTTTCAGTTTTTTCAATGAAGCTAGATAAGAAATATTTCGTAATTGGTAAGATCATTGTTGTTATTATTAGTAATGGCCTTATCTCAAATACCGCTTAAATTGTATGAATCATTTCATATATTAATGTTTTTAAAACTTATAGATAAAAACATACCCATCCAATGTCCGATGACGGAGAAGTTGACAATTTTGATTTTCTTAACAAATCAAATTTCGTTATTTTTTATTCATTTTTTTATATTATACGTTAAAAGAAATGAAATTATAACATTAAATATTTATGTTATGCTAGAAAAATATACTTCAATGTCCTTCAACTGTAAGTTCCATTATTATTTAGATTAATTAAATTTGAATTCTCGATGCTGGCGCCACCACAATAAAACTTCAAAAACTTTATTGCCTTAATGCCCATATTAACCTTGAATTCCAAATTTCTCCAAAAATAATTTTAAATCCGCGACGCTAGCGCCGCCACAAAAATGCTTAATAAACGCAAATTATTATAAAGCGACAATTTCACCAGCCTGCAGCCATAACACAGAAAATTTAACTCACACCTCTTCGACGACTGGGCCTCCACAATCGAGGGGCGCACCCGGATTCGCTAACTAAATCAACAATCGTTTACCTGTCAGAATTATTCATTTTCAGGTACATTGTCGCTGATTGCTCGGCACGCACAAGTCCAGTGTAAACACACTAAAGACAATAATTGAATCACCACTTTCTGACCACTTTTAAATAATTGTATTTTTGAAGTTTGAAGTAGGTGCTTTAAATTTGAAATCCTTTATCACTGCATTCATATCACATTTGTTATGCTAGAGCAGGGTTTCCCAAACATTGTTCTGCCGTGGCCCGGTAATTTTCACACTGCCCCTTCGTGACCCACTTAATACTTTTAAATCCATGCTGTTTCCATTAGGTAAAATAATACACATTTATTAATAGTATTTTTTTTATTAATACTACATATTTTGGTATCGCCTATTTAGTCACTTAATTTGAGTGCGAAGTATGGAGCTGCTGCTTTTTTTTTAATAAATAATCCAAGTTCGCGGAAAATGACAAAGTTTTATCCTAAAGTACCTATGGTTCCACTTCAAATCGGTTTCTATATTTATTTTTAAGGTAAACTATGTTGAAAACCCAGCTTCACATTTATAAGTTGTGACAAAAGGCATTAAAAAAGTTATTGCTTGATGAGCTAATTTTGTGTATTCTTGACGACAAAATAACCAAAAATCTATCAATGGTCTTAGTCTAAATATATCCATTGTTGTGCGTCGATCATAGGTATTATTTTTAAAACAAGGCGGAAATGTTTTGACCCGGTATTTTTTTTTGATGGCCCGGTACCGGGTCGCGACCCGGCAAATGGGAAACCCTGTGCTAGAGTAATAACTAAGTGTTAGAGTCGGAATTTAATATGAATGAATAAGTTCATTTACTTTAATTTGCACACGCTACTCGCCATAATGAGCGGAAATGTTGCTTTTAGAATGTTGGAGGACTTAGCTAGCAAAGTATTGAGCCCAAAGGGTTACTCGAGAGTGTCCAGTGACACCATGTGATTTCAATTTTGTCAGAAATCACTGGTTAAAGTAAGTCAGGTACGCCCCTTAACACCCTGTATTGTGTAATCAGTAATCTGCAGCTCCCCCAGATTTTAATTCTAATTCGTTGACCTCTTCATCATCACGCTGAAGGCTTTTCTAAACTTGTTTATTTATTATGAATTGAACGTTTATTTAACACTATATTTATTTTTTAAACTTCTGTGTGGTGACGAAAATTAATCATATATCATTTGTAAGACGACAAAAAGTGGTTATTGTTGTACAGATCAAATTGGTACTGCCACTTGATAGCAGAAGTTACATTAATATAACAATATTATTATGTATGGAGTTTTACGCCGATCCGCTTGTATTGTAATGTTTATTAATACATCTGGCACTTCTCGGCCTAATGGCAAATTAATCAGAATTTTATGCCGCGTGTATTATTATTATGTGTGTTGTGCTCGAGAGGCGATACAAAAAGCGGAATGCGGTTTTAAATCTTCAACTGTCGGTTGTGGATCTCGGTCTTGTATCGGGCCGGGCCAAGTGAGTGCTAGTACTTACAAAATGAGCAAATACTATAGTTTTTAGCAAAAAATTACCAGTCTGAAGACAAATGTGAATTTCTGAAACTGGTCGAGCCGGAAAGAAATAAAAATGGAATAAAGTTTTTATTATACTTTATTTATTTCAAATTAATTTATTCCTCATACTAAAAATGCGAACGTTTACTGAATACCTCTCTCTACAAATGGGGAAAACAATAAAAAAAATCATGAAAATAATTTTAAATATATAATTTTAATAATATTTTTACTATTTTTCTTTCCTAAGTCAAAGTAATCTTTTGTATAAGTGAATCTTTTGCCAGTAATAAACCAACAAGTTTGCCTGTTAATAATCAATTATTACGTGAAAATACAGGGATTCTGAGTATTTTCACCTTTATTTTGGCTTTACAGAAACAGGTTATCTCGTCTGGACCTTTGTACCGGAGATCTTTCTACGAAAACAACCAAATTAAATATTGCCCCTTTGACTATAACGATAATGTGATTCAATCACACGTTTGATTTCTGTCTCCCACTGTGATCATAACATTTGGATCGTTTTAAGTTATTTTGAGTCATAAGTGTTTTTTACACCAGCTCTTCCGAAATTATAATCAATTAATGAGATAATGGTATTTTTCTGCTTGATTTCTTTTTATAATGGGACCGGTTTTTATCCGCGACCGTGTTTGGAAATTAATGAAGATCATTATCAAGGTTTTATTAAATTGATAGTCTATTTGGATTATATTGTTTTTGGAAGTTCATGGCGGGTTTTAATCGCTTTTTCGTTCACTCAATTGTAGATATATTTTAGGCGTTACATCCTGAGATGGGAATTGTCCTCCACGAAATGTTCTGTCTCCGTTCCCCTAGCAGGTCTATTATTAGTATTATTTTAAATTCCAATACTCAATAGGTACGTTATATTTTTTTCCACATCAAATCAACATCCACCCTGTCGTATTATTTGTTTTATGGTTTCTTCAGCTCAACAGCGTGACTTATTGCGATACCATCTTTTATATGTTTACACTGGAGTTGCTTATTTTTGCACGCGCTAAACTTGAATAAAATCATTTAGAAGATTTATTCCTCGACTCATTCCTCACGCAGAGATCTCCTCGAACACAACATGTAGGGATGGCTTACGTCATTATTTGAGAAGATGTTTACGATGACGTGATCGAATTCAAAATATTAACGGCTCATCTTAGCGTCCTTATTATAACGATATCGTTTTATTTATATTTATCGTCATTTTTACACGTTACACGTCACAGCTGTTTCGCCTTCAGAATGCATTATCATTATTATCAAATTGAATATGGACTTCAACGTCTCATTTGTCTGCAAAATAAATACAAAATCATTTATTGGTTTAAGGTTCACTGTTTCCGGAAAACATTTTGTAAATGGGGCATACATTAATACGTGAGCAGTTTTTCTTCCAATCTAGACCCCCCCCCCCTTGGTGAGATAAATTTGGGCCACTTCGTATATTCTTTTCAAGTAACGTGAGATTTTTATTTTTTTTAATTATTTTATTATTTATTGAATTAGTTTATACTACATAAATATAAACTAATAAGCACAATGTAACATTTCATTTGATAAATTTAAATATTTTTACAGTAAGCATAACATTTATTTTTAAATAAGGATTTTGCTTTTAAAGTTTGTTTTAATGATTCTTATCACTTATCACCCTACTAACAACAATGTGCAATTTTGATATTGCATAACTTCTGATATTGCATAACTTCTGATGGAATTGACCAAACATTTTTAAATATCGAACCCACTGTCTTGAACAGATCGTCAATTTTATGGGATTTTTTTTACATTAGCTCCACACAGGAGGCCCTGATGAAAACAACTCCACTCAGGGCCTACGTCAACTTTGGGGATGCTCCGTGAAGGGTCTTTTCAGGAGAGGAAGGAGAGGAAGTTCTGGATAGGAAAAGGGTATGAATCTGGGGGTCAGTGCGTCCCGAAGAAACGGACGTATGAATCCACCGCAGTGGGAATCCAATTCCCACTGCGGTGCAAGCCGATGTTCCGAGAGAGTCCTGCTGGAGAGATCAAAGTTCTCTCTCATCCAGTCTTTCCCGATCGACCTGCCACGCAGTTTGAAGACGCTTTTTTAAAAATTTCTTTATTAATTGCTTTGATGGTTACATAATTTGTGGATTTTTCGAAAACCATGCTAGGCACATGTTGGTGGTCGTTCTTTCGTCATTCTCCGCCAGGACCCGGGCAAACCTCACCCATGAACTCTGGCACCCCTGCTTAGTCACCAAACCAAGCGAACCTCGTGGGGGTGACCTGTGTTATCCAATAAATGGTTCTCGGGGCGGCGGTACCCGTACCTCCCTAATTGGACTTGTATTGGCCTGGGGGTGGACAGGTCTCTTGAAATTACACTTCTTGAGTTTCTATTTTCAGTGTTTTGATGGTATTACTACGAATTTGTCTGTCTACTTTAATGTTTTGATTGGCGCACGTTTGATTGTAATCAGCCCTCGTGTCCTGGTGAAATTAGCCATAACCGATCAACTCGTTACATAACTATGCTAATGAGAGTGTAAAGTTCGTTTGGTGAAGGTAACCACCTTAGATTTCAATCAATAATAATAATTGCATGGATCACGACTTTGGTTATTATTATCTCTAAATTCAGTACCACCTACCTATTATTGTATTTATAGTTGTTTTTCTTTGAAGACTTTATTACTGCTGGGTTTATGAAATAATGCGACAGAAACGGGTCAATATTGTTAATAAAATGGTCAGTGGCGTTGCGATAATCTTACTGGATCTGGAAAAGCGTTTTATTTGGACACCAGAAAGAAAGGGAGATAGATTCTCTTAGTATCGCCCTCGTAAATCTATCAATCAGAATAGAAATGTTGCTTGAAATGACTAAGCCGGAATTTGGTGACCAGATTTTGAATAGCCAGAACTTACCAATATTCAGCTTCCCCCATCGCCTTTTTTCCCCATTTCATAGTCCCACTGACTTTTGACAGGTAGGAGCATTTGGGATTATTGTACAATATACACATAAAAAATTATAAAAACGTCTAATTTTCAACAAGAAACGAGAAAAAGAGCAATGTTTTTTTTTCGTGACCAATGAATATGAAGATTTTTTATGGTTTTCCGCGCTACTATTATTATGTTTTTGTATGGTCTTTGGCTCTATGGTTTTAACCAATTTTATTGCTGGTTGATGGTCTTAACCATAATCACAAATTTGAATGTCTATGGTCTTAACACTTGTTGCATCTATCACCAAACAAATAAAGCACATATTCATTCAAGAAACGCCAAGTTTTTATGTGGTGGGTGACGTAGTTCGATTCGTTTTAACTTTTAGCCTAATCGGGCTAATCCTATCAAATTTTCACTATTTTAACTGAACTATAGTTTTAAGTAGCTCTCTCCCAGCTCAAGGCGATAATAGCACAAAAATAATTTTATAAAAATAGAAAATATACCGATTACATTTTCGTTTTTACTTTTGTGTTGCTTTGTTAGATGTATCTGACCATTGCATCTGTTAAATTTTCTCTTAACAATATTTTAAACCGTAATATTATTATGTAAGTTTGTATTGCACGGCCCGTGTTATTATATTGTTTTTTTTTAATCTCGTTTCTCGATCCGGTAACAAAGTAACAACTTTTCTTCGCCAGTGTCCATTTTTGGCGTGAATGCCAACCGATATCCTTTTTATCGCTTTGGTGTAAGAGTTTTTTTCTACATTGTATAACACCATTCATATTTGTGTACCGTTGATTTAAAATTCACTGTATGTAGGTTAGGTACTGTAAGTACTCGATTGAGAAAATTGTACTATTCCTGGATTTTGGAATAAAAATAAATCGGTGTTTTTTTTCAACTGTGTGCAATTAGATAAGTTTTTAGATTTTCACGGCCAAAAGCATTTTCGTTGTTAGTTTTTGGGGTGTTATGCCGTGTTGCGCTACCTCCTACTATAGCACATCGTCGGATCTACCGGATCTGCCCTGATGATGGACACTGCAACGCTGTCCGAAACGTCGGCTATAGTAGGAGGTAGCGCAACACGGCATAACACCCCAAAAACTAACAACGAAAATGTGTGCAATTAGTTAATTAACCCATTGAACATGGCATAATTTTTATAAGCCCCTTTATTTTAGTACATTTTTGTATATTGATGTTTTTACCCCATAACAGTGTCAAATAATGTCACGATGAAAAGTCATTAAAAATGTGATGATAAAAAAATTTTTTAAAAATTGGTTAAATAGGTTACGATTAAGGAATATTTTTTAATTATTTTTTTTCATAGCTTTTAATGACTTTTCAAAGAGGTGTTGAGTTGACTTGATTCTGAGTTGGCATGGAACCTTAACTAACTACCCTTTGGTTAACAGCATCCCTAACTTGGCGTTTGGTGCGAGGGTGAAGGAAATAGTACGGGATCCACAGTTGAAGCCATTTTTAACAATGTTTCAATTCATAATCGTGATTTTTCTCCAGGTTCCATGACTCATGCAATTTCGACACCCCTTTGAAAAATTATTAATAAAAAAAAATGTAGCCCATAACCTAACCTAAAGTAACCTATTTAACCATTTTGTTTTATATATTTATGTCGTCACTTTTAATGACTTTAAGTTGAAGTTGCATTATTCTGAATTGTCCGGTCATCCTTTATCCAGGACTGAGAGTATCGGTTCTACCACTTTGGAACAAGGTGCAAACACAATGTGATTTATTATGATATTTTTCGCCTAATATAATAAAAAAAAAATTATGACATTGGGGTGACATATGACCCTGGGGTGACCTATGACCGTGGGGTGATCTACGACCTTGGCGTGACCTACAACCTTGGGGTGACCTACGACCTTGGGGTGACCTACGAACTTGGCGTGACCTACGACCTTGGGTTAGTATTTACGCCTTACCTTAGTTGTGCAGTATGTACGCCTCGCCCCATCACCGTTTGCATCACACTTTTCGTAACGCATTCACCAGCTTGCCCCCTAGTCGAGCGTACGTAAAGAAGTTTTACTTCAAAAATTGTAAGTAATTCTGCAAAGCACTGTTCGTTTTTTTGCATTTAAAATTTTAATCGTTTTTTATAGGTGGTGCACTTTTACTCACTTTAATGCTCGCGAAAGTATGTCTTAATAATTTTATGTGTGTTGCAATATAAATGTAATGAGATTTTTTTGCTCATTTTAAGCCGCAAATTAATTTGAACTGTGCTCCAATTCATGAGAGGTATTATTATTTTGATTAATACAGATTTTATCGCGGCTCATAATAGTTCATTTATCGCCAGGCGGGTTTAACTCCGAGCCAAAACGTGGTCAGAATCTTTGGGTGACTTCACAAGTCCACTTCGATTTGTTTATGGTCACCGGCTACTAAATCAACCAATAGGAATCTTTTATTTTTGTTGCATTTTTCTGCTTTATTTACGTTTGATTGACAATTGACATTTACGTTTCCGACGCAATAAGTAACGATTATGAATTTTGGGAATTCACGATCGAATGAAAAATGGGAGAACAGGACCCGCAATTGGAACAAAATTACAGGTGGGAGTCTTCCTTTGGTTGTTATTTCAGTGTTCCTAAAGTATTTTTTGAAATGTATTGCTTAATTGTATTTTAAACTGATGTACATGTTTCCGTTTTCAGAACATATTTATGTTACCTGGGATCTATCTAATAATTGACGCTATCCAACATCACAATTACGTCTTAAAAAGGTAAATATGTTTTCAATATTGCATTTTTTGTTCTTATTTTCAACATTTTTTTATATTTTTATCAGTATATTAATAAATTTATTAATATTTTTCAGTGGAATCTGAACCGACAAAACTTTACTTGTTTTACAATATAACATTCTTTATCCACACTTCAATACATTCGCTTCTGTTTCTGGAGATGGTTACTAATAAATACAGTCATGGTGCATGATGCAGAGGTAATTATTATTTTTATAACTCTCATTTTACAAAAACGTCAGTCAAATTTAATGTATTTGAGTAGGCTTCTTTATATAAGTAAGTAGGTATCCTAGAACTTGGTTTAATATGAGAGTTATCATAAATTAAAAAATAAAAGACATGGGAGGAAATGTAACTACATACATACATACATAGGTATGGACTATAATACACATACACAAATGCAATAAAAATTGCATTATTTTACGAATTTCCACAACTGAACCATTGTAGTTTTTAGAAAATATAACTTATTCTATTTTTTATGATTTCAGGGAAAATATGGTGGGCTGAGCTACTTTAAATGCCAAATAAACAAATATAATGTTTTTTTGAGCCCCTTATGAAGAATCAAACATCTTATGCAAACTTGTGTCTCCGTGGATCTTGGAAATATGATCAATTTATCTTTACTTGCTGAAAGATATAATAGGTACGTTCAAAAGAGAAATTTATCTTTAAAACAACGCCCTCATGTGGCAATTTGCTACAGAAATATAACCTGCTTATATTGTATTCTTGTTTAAAATATGTACATGTAATTCTGAGTTTTAAATTTTTCTGTTAAAAGATGAAACTATTTTAATTCAGTAGTTTTGTAGGAACGCATAATCATATTTCAATTATATATATTCTTGTATTTCCTTTTTCTATATGTTTATAATAAAATTCTTATCATGTAATTACGAGTTTTATTTTTAAAATGATATTTTAGGCTAATGATTTTGGTGGTATTGGGTAGGCCCCGAAAGAAAATTATATTGTCTATGGTCACGCATTGTTCTGTTGTTGCTTTCTCAATCTTCGTCTATGGTGCGTGACGTCACAGGTGATAATTTGATGGTGAAATAGTGACCAAATTTTTCACGTACTAAAACCCGAAGTTATCGATCTAGTGGGTGGTTTGGTATATTTATGTTTATCGCACTGTTGGTGTACGCGTACATTTATTTTACGACTATAAAACTGATATTTGACTTTGAACTTCTTAATGTCGGTATTTATGGTAAAATTATAACATTATTTTGCAAATATATAAATATGAAAAAAATTATACCTCTGAAGAGGGTATAACCAGAGAAAACCAGAAATATGTCATTTTTAAATCAGATTTTAGACGTATTGACTCTTTTCCACAAATTAATATAAATTGATTTCGAAAGATTGTTCTTTTATCTAGTAAACGTATGTTTTAAATTTAAAAAAAAATATGTTTATTTTTAGTATAATAAAGTTATACCATATGACCTATGGTATAACCCCATAGGTCGTTGCCAGATTTGTTAAATTTTCGAAAAAGATTTTGTATTATACAACACCCATTTCAAATCATATAATCATGCAGTAAAATAAATCAATACATTATCTGGTAAACGTATGTTTCAGAATTTTAATTTAAATTTAAAAAAATCATTAAAAAATATATACGTACACGTGTTTCTTGACGAAAATTGGTCCGTTTGTGTATTTATTTGCGCACTTACAAACATTTTTGATTTTTTGCATTCTTATTTTGATTAGACATTATTGAAAAATGATAAATACTTATGATCAAAAAATAATTACAAAAAGTACAATTTTTTTTATAGTTTTATCATCACGCCTTTCAGTATTTTTGGATGTAGGTATAAATTAAGAAGAAATTAGAAATAAAATCGATATGGAGTTATAGCTGTTACGGTTAATAATTAATCTTTCTCATTGGAACCGCCCTGTACGACCGTAAGAACATCTTTCGACGAAATGCGGATTTTCGGCCGCTGGCTGATTAATCGCCCTGAAGAGTGTCACTAGCCATTATTAGGGAATTAAAACTCCGATGTTTGTGAGGAGAGGATATACATTATAAAAAGTTATGGGGTAGAGGAAGGTTGTAAAGTATTTGACTATTTGGTTGTAATGTTTTTCTATGTTCCCGATGGTTATCTTCGCCGCCGACAGCATAGACTGTTCTATATTTCGGCCTGCAGGACTTACTTACCAATGATCATGCCGGTCGGGAGAGCAATATTGCTGTTGAACAGAATTAATTCGGATATCGACATATTTAGCGTTAGTGAAGCTGCTTTTAAAAGGCAAGCTCTATTTATGCTTGTATAGTTCATAGCCTACCATTTATATTCAATGTAATACTGTTACAAATGTATTTTAAAAAAACATTAAGGTGAAACGTCACGTACGTTATAATCTACGCATTCATAGATGGCCCCAATCAAATTATTTTAGGTTTTTAATGCTTTTTGCACGTTACGCTTTAAAATATTAAGGTAAATTAATTGTTCGCGCCCTTACATATTTAATTGTAATATCAATAAATAGTTTTGTCCATAAAAAAACCCAAATCTTTCAAGAAAGGCTGAAAAATATAATATTGGAATGAGTCACCGATACAAAATCGGATTTGTCAACGTTTCTTGAAAGATTTGGGTTTGTTTATGAACAAAACTATTCATTTATATTAATATTCAATATGTACGGGCGCAAACAATTAATTAACCTTAATATTTTAAAGCATTACGTGCAAAAAGTGTTAAAAACCTGAAATAATTTAATTGGCGCCATCTGTGGTAGATTATAACGTAGGTACGTTACGTTTAACCTTAAAATGTTAAATTTTGTAATGTTTTTGAAAGAATAAAATAAATTGAATTGGATTGAACTTTTCAGATAAAAATCT
The DNA here is from genome assembly GCA_917563855.2 of Limnephilus lunatus. Lineage (NCBI taxonomy): Eukaryota > Metazoa > Arthropoda > Insecta > Trichoptera > Limnephilidae > Limnephilus > Limnephilus lunatus. The sequence goes on from OU830599.1 coordinate 59,339,289, forward strand.
GTCACTAGTATGATTCTACTCTGCAACAATATTTTCTACAACCGGTTTCTAATAACAATAATGAGGAATGCCGGTATTTGTTTGGAATGTGTCGCGGCCTTCAGTGGACTTGAAAATAACACAAATCGATTCAGGCCGTTGTGTTTTATTTTTCACTACACACTATACATATGTACACATGTACAGTATCTACTAATTTATTATTTTGTTCAGGATCTGGTCCTCTTATCATTACTATAGAATATATCATTCAAGATGCCTTCTCTTGTTCCTTCCAGTTCTAGTGTTTGACCACCGTTAGGGCCGCAAAGGTACTTCTAAGAAATCGTCGTGAATCTTATGACCTAAAACCAACTAAGATATTTACCAACAACAATTGTAGCTAATATTGATAACGATGGCAATCAACGCGCGCTTTCTGATGCTTAATTATCATAATTCTTACACAGTTCATCCTGAACTGACAGATTCAATTGGAGAATTTGCAAGGCAAGCATTGTTGCATTTAATCAAACACAATATCTTGCATTCATTCGCACTCTAAATGTATTTGCACATCCATTCTATTCTAACTGATGAAACCTGTGAGTTACGAGAGTGTTTTCTAATATATAACATCTTAAATGGTGCACTAGGACATACCCGACAGACTTAAACCAGCGTTTGCCGAGCTTAATTGGAGTATAAAATAATGATAGCATTTTGGTTGGCAATTAATTTATTTTTTTTCAATTAAAAACAAGACAACATTATTTATTTGTCACATGCCGCCACTGGTCACTGGAGTGACCGCCCTACCTGACCCTTACTTATTTATTTCGTATAATGATATTAGGTATAATTAGCTGAATAAATTATGCTGTAAAATATATTGATGTTTGTGTTCTGGGCTTAGATAAGTTATTGCCACTAAGAGGAAACTAGTCGTCGAGAAATTTGAACAATTGGTATTTTACCAAACTGTTGCCGTCACTTTCGCTTTTACTCACCCGAATACTGAGCGAAAGGGACAAGTGCACCTCAGGGTAATACCTAAATAAAATCGAGCTTTTCTACTTTCTCTTTTTCTCCCCCAAAACTGGACCAATTTTTAAGATTTTTTTGCTAACAGCATTAGAAGAAAATACTGTATATTTTCCTTTATTTTAAAATGCATTACCATTGTCATTAGTTTTTATACTGAACATCTGTTAGGCAATTTTAACGATTTTTGAAGTGTTTTAACTCCTATAAGAAGTAACTTATCAAAACGTTCCGACACGCTAGTGGTCGATATCTACATTATATTAAAAAATATTTGCACTATCAAAATCCAGTGAGGAAATTGAGGAATATGTTTGTACGGACAAAACGCTGCTGGGTTTCCTCTAACTAGTAATAATTATTTTTAAAAAAACACAGTGCCTGTTAATTTTATCTCGCTGATTAATGCTCAAAAAGATTGCCGCCAATTAGCTTCAACAGCGAATGCAGTCGACTCTGTAAATATTAAACATTTGCTACGGGCACATTTCAGTGCGAATTATTTAAATTTTAATCAAAGTCAATTACACGGTAAAGTGTGAATCATGAGGCTGCATATACATATATTTGCGGTTGCTTCATTCTAATAATTCATAATTCCATAATTCGAGTCTATACGCAGCATACCTAACGCACACAAGTTACCAGAATGCCGCATGCAAAACTATGCAAAATTTCCTTTCCACCCCTGTTTTTTTTTAATTTCATTTTTGTTTATATTGACTCCACTCATTGGTGACCTTTATATTCTCCTCGGGGCCTGTGACTTCTTCGGAGATGCTTTTTAGATTGTATTTTTAAGAAAAGGTGGGAGTAATTTTTGATCTATCTTTAAGAAATCCATGTTCAAGGGGGAGTAAACCCAAAAATCTGCCAATTTTCCTCATCCAAACTGTTAAAAGTAAAATTTAAAAAAGGGGAACCTATCAAATGAATTATCTTGTTTTTCTCAGGGTCTAGAGATTTTCTTTTTCGATTTTCGAAGGGCTACATGCATGGAACTATAGTATCCATACTCTTAGGCTACAGGCCAACTAACTGTCAATCTCAACAAAAGGCGCACTTGCAATTTTTGTTTTATGTAATTTAATTATGTTTCACAAAGACGAACACAAGTTTCTGAAGGGTGGAACCTAGTACATAAATATATTTTTTTACCAAGTTTAACAACAAATATGTAATGTCATAATATGAACGCGATACGTACATATTGTTGTTCTTTCCATTATCGGATAACATTCCCTAACAATCTATTTTACTGGTATATACGTAGGTACATTATACACACGCAAATAACAATTATTATCATCGTATCTCCTTATTATGTAGGATTACATGGAAACCACACCTGTTGGTCTGTTGAGCGCCGACATTTTACATTGTCACAGCAAAGGTGCTATTTGAATATGAATTGCCTGCTGATTCTATAATATTATCTATGGTGGTGTTGTGCAGTGGCGTGACGGTTGCGATGGCGGATTTGTTTCGCGAGGTCCAACAAATAATTACACAAAAGTATCATTTAATTTTTATTGGAATAATAGCTTTTGAAGGTTACACCCACAATTAATCGTTGAAGAAAAAGATTATATTCATAAATGTAAACGAAAAAATGAAAAAGAACAAGAAAAAGAAAAATAAAAGGTATAATCCATAGTACTGATAAAAGGACCAGACCCTGAACAAAATAATAAATTATTAGATACTGTGTCTTATTCTTTTTCATATTTTCGTTTAGATTTATTAGTATTACCTTCTTCATCAAAATATAATCATTAAAAAGTTTGTGTTCATCACTTTACGGGTATATTAGTTTGATGTTATTTAATAGGCGAACTATCTTTAAAATTTCGCTTGTGGCGCTTTTTCTCTTTAAATACATTGATTTATAACAGGATTGAGGTAGGTTGATACCTATTAGCTGTACGGTACACCGATTATTGACGTTTTAGAGCTCCATATCTCGTAATAAATATGGTCACGAGCAGAACCTAATTAGAAACTAGCATTAGCAGTAGAAATTTCATGACACCAGAGAACACGTTCAACAATTTGAAGAAACCTTTTTACTCTTCCGTACAATCGGAGTTCTTCTGTATTTACCAAATCATTCCGTTACTTAACTGAGTTAATGCTATTTGAATAAACAAACTGATCACGTGTATTAAATCTATACAAAGATAAATTGAATATTTTTGACAGCACCTTTAAAAATAATTGATTATGTTTATTGTTTATAACTAACGAAAATAGATAATAGGTTGGGCCCTTTCAACAGGATAGCCCCGGGGCCCGTGAGTATGTCGCTACGCCACCAGTCCTATCTATATTCTACATACGTATTACTACACAATATTATAATATTATACACATTAGGGCATGCTTGCCGGCATTCGTACCTAGTACCTACACCGCAGTACAGCCTTTCAATTACCAATGCACGTTTCACTCGACTCTGCAAAGGGACAACTTTCGTGCAATATCAAAACGCCGACCACCTGTTAAACATACAAGGTCGTTATTTAGTCTAATTGTTCGATATTTTAACGAGAAAAAAATGTAAAAAATAATGGTTATTGTAGTTTTATGTATCTACTTTGAATTATTTGAACTTGCAAACGAATCTCAAGGTCGAAGGTTCAACACTCTTTCTGGCAAATATTAGCCAATTGTATGATATCATGGACATTGTTCACTTCACCGTAAAGTTACAATATTTAATTATGTTGCAGGTGCACTGCGAAGTAATGAAAAATCATGTGTTTTTGGTTCGAAAATTGGATAGCTTAGAAATATTGTAGATGCTTTAATTAAATACTGCGAGTGGAACACATTTTTGACTTTGAAGTAATCGAGTATTTTTATTATTAGTATTTTTTAAACCCAGAAAAAATAAAGTATAAGGCATATAAAAACTGCTTTAAAGTTCAAAATCTCCTACTTAAGGCGATCCGGAATTCACGCCCTTTTATGGGAGGAGTTTAAAAATACTTGAGAAAAAGCTTTTGGAAAGGTTGGAAAAGATATTTGAGATTTTTTTTTTACATGTTGATTTCGTAAAGGCCTGTAAAAAACATTAATTCCTTTTTTATGTATTGTTTATTGTAATAAAACGGAATTTTTAAATTAATTTCACGAAAACAAGCAGCGCGGACCCTAACACGTTGTTTCTCCGCTCCGTCCGGAGGAGTCGGGAGGATTAATGACGGAAGAATGGGGCGGCTGCCAGTCGTTCTTCGGTGGACGGTATAAGGTTTACTTTGATATAACAAATTCGACTGCCGTATTGTCACCGTGATGTCAAAAATACCAACGCGAAAATGCATAGGTATTATATTTTATTTTGTGAGGTTCGGGCGTAAATTTCAATTTTTTTTGCGATAATTATATAAGAAACTGAATTTGCCACATTATGCAATAAAACCATATCCAAAAAAGTGTTTATAAGTAGAAGAGTTTGCACTTAAAAATGTTTTTTATAGACCTAATACTTTATTTTTTTCTAAGCTTGAAAAATGACCGATATTTTTAAGGGCCAAGGTATGTTCTACACGCAGTATTTAATTGAAGCATCTATAATATCTCTAAGCGGTCAAATTTTCAAAACAAAAACATACGATTTTGTATGATTTTGCCTTATTTAGTATGGCTTCATCTTAAACCTTGTCGTCATTTATATAACGAGTCTTATTTGTTACTGGCCTGTTCCTAAATTTTACACGACACGTGGTGCATTGCCTTAATGAAGATTGTTTGTAGATTTTCTCCATAATTACCATTACTAAATTTGCATAGAATAAAAATATCATCGGACATCAAAATTATATCTACTTTTTTACTCCAAAAATGCTCAGGAATCGCTCTTTTAAATCCTTTGGGTACGTGTTGTTTACATGTTGACCAATTGAGCTGATTTGTAGCCAATAAAACAATTGGAATGTTTTGAAAAAAATTTAAGAAATTCCAATAAAAAAATGTTACTATCAGAGAATGCTTCAAAACCAGTTACGCCCTTTTCTACCCAGTTTCTAAAGCACAAACTTTATGAATTATCTACTACTCTCATAGTTCACAATGCAATTGCATACATAGTGTGTTTTAAATAATTGTATAGTGTGGGTATACCTAAATAATATATTCCAGTGTCACGTCCCTTCACGGTCGCCAGAGAATGCATGGCGCTACAATTGAGCACTCCCCGGCGCCGAGTGACGTCATTTGATCCGACGTAACTCGCCATCCGTGAAAACTTTGCGATTCGCATTGTCGCGCAGGATTCCGCTATCGGCACGTCTGTCATACGCGGAAATAATGCGCAAGTACCTACCACGCAAATGTATAGATACATGCGAACTGCTGATAGCACCGTTGCACACAACTTCAAAATAAGTTAACTCTCATCTGCAAGACCATACAGCACTTTTTTAATCATTTTTTGAGATGTAACTTTTTGATTAAACCAGGTGAATAATCTAGTCAATACCCAAATACACTTTTAAAATGTACACAGGCGTACCGCGGATAGGGCCGTTGTCTTCGACCAAGTATACCATACGTCATACGTATATCATACGTCAATGGCCGTTGTAACCTCTCACTTTTTCTCAAAACGACGCATGTAACAGAAAGATAAGTTACAACGGAGCTCTTGGCGGCATCGTTATCTTCATATTTTTTGACTTAAAACTTTGGACCAGGTGAATAATTCAATACGTTAAATGCCGACTAATTTTTCTTAAGAAATTCATCTCACCTGGTAAATTGGGTACAAACAATACTATCTTATCTAAATGTATTAATACGCCGCATCCTCTGCTGGGTATTTCCCAGGTATATTCCATTCTTTTTTACTTTATAATATATTTAATTAAAATTTACAAAGCTTAGTTATTATCTAATACAAATGTCATTAAGGATCCGTTCCCGGCCCCAAAAAGAAGAAGACGGAGAGATATGAAATTACGAATGTTAGAAGAGCGCGCTAACATTTACAACGATAAAATCGATGCAAAAATCATGAAAATCTTTAATAAAACACGACTCGTTTAAAATAGAGCAAAAATCCCGCAATAATTGTCTTAAACAGCATTTAAAGAAACGCTGTGAATTTTTCATACTTATGTATAACTTGTAAAATAACTGAAACAAACATGTTTATAATAATTTTTGGAGCATACTTTGCGATTTTTTTCTATCGAGGGAAATTTATATAATTTGCATTTGGGCGCGACTAATGTCTAGATGTTATCTTCAAGAATAACATATATTTTTTTAAGAGCTTAAAAACTTCAAATGTTTAAGGGAGAGGTTTGCAAGAAATCGGTAGAAATTCGAATACCGGCCTCTTAAAGGAGATAATAATTCTTACTCATGCGTATAAGCCCATATATATGTATATATAACCTGATGATTTTTCCGCGAATCAGTAATCATTTTTACATATTGATTACTGCTTCACTTCCTTTTAAGGACATGTATTCAATACGATGAAGATAAAAACTTTATTTTTATTTGTTTACCCATGTTTGTTGTATGTTGTATTAGCTAAAGACTCCGTAAGAAACTTCGTATACCTATACCTTCATAATAATTTATTAAAGCCTATTTCAATCTAAACTATTAGTTCATTTTGAATACCTACGATTTTATGTTATTTTCAATTCAATTTTCAATTCAATTCAATTCAATTCAATTTATTTCAATTCAATTTATTTATTCTTTTAAAAACATTACAAAATTAAACATTTTAATGAGTTTTTAAAATACAATTGTTAGAGTATTACATTAAACATAAATATAAATATAAAACAAATGGCAGGCAAAAACTATACAAGCATTAACAGAGCTTGCCTTTTAAAAGCAGCTTCACTAACGCTAAATATGTCGATATTCGAATTAATTCTGTTCAACAGCAAGATTGCTCTCCCGATCGGCATGACCATTGGCAAGTTAGTCCTGCAAGCCGGAAGATAGAACAGTCTATGCTGTCGGTGACGAAGATAACCATCGGGAACATAGAAGTGAATGCTCTCCAAGATAGCTGTATTTTCAAACCATCCACGAATCAATCTGAAGAAATGCGTAGCAATGTGTACATCCCTTCTGACCCGTAGATGGTTCATTCCGAGCATACCCAAAAGAAAGTCGGTAGGATAGAGCCACGGGTAATAGCCATACTCCCTCATGTACAAAAATCTCAGAAATTAAAATTCAAGCTTCTTTGCTTATGATATTCACAAAAGTGGCAATGTAAAAATTAGCCAAATGCCGTTTTTTTTTGACGATTGAACATCTGCACTTGCATAATATGTATCATACATATTGGAGCCTTTTTGACCGTTAGTGCATATTTGAACCCCCTTTATTTATTTTTTAACGCCCAGAGGGATTTTACATGTCGGTAGTACAACTAAAAAATACGTACAAGAAGCAAACATTAAACACAGCTTCATATAGGTTTACAAAAATACAACAGAAAGTTTAAGAATAACTTTTTTATAGGTTTGAATAAATATTTTACATTATCTACAAATTTAGCCAAGTTAATATTAAATACGTCAATATCACCTGAGTTTTTGGTTTCCCAAAGTGTGGAACCGCTGTATCTGGCAAAGATTAATGTAGTTCATATGCATGATGCAGTAGAATAGTGTATTTTCGGTCCTTAATGCATATTTGAACCTTATCCTGTCAAATGCCTATTTTAGCCATTAAATTATTCAAAATATGAGCTGTTCAAATCAGAAATAATCTTGTTTTTTTTTCTTCTTGGGAACTGGTTTTGTGGGAACAGGGAAGCATGTATAAAAAAGGACATCGAACTATTTTTATCAAATCTGTTCATCTCCTCCAAAACGTCTGGCTAGCAACACCTACCTCTCCTTCAAGAAATTAAATAATCAGCTCCAAAAGACATGTTTCATTTTTATCGTTTACTGCATTGATGGTGCATATTTTGGTATGCATAGTGGGTAGGTATGTATATTTTGATATGTAAGCATATTTTGATAGTGCCGACAAGATACATAGCATTCTAAAACCCGTTTTATTTTATAGCAGTAGGTACTAATACGTTTTAATTGTTTGATATAGTTTTTAATAATTTGGTAAGCCTCACAAATATTCAGATTTACTGATATTAAAACATGAAACAATATGCCTCTTCATTATTTTACATGATTATAAAGTTTTTCAATATGCGAGGTCACAATTTCCAATTAATCTACCTTCTAATCTAATTTGTTGTGGCAGTATAACAGAATTCCTTGAAAATAATTCAAAAATTCTTGTATATTTTTCTTGTACAATGCTAATGGCCACTTAAGGCTTTTAACGTGTATCTAAGGCGAAATACCAGTTTGAAACGGACTAATCTAAATTCTTGTCCCGTTCTTGCTACGTGCATTAGAATTATTTAAGATTCTGAAATGTCCATGTTTGGCTCACTTGGGGTATTCGGAATATTAATCCTTTTGTGGTGTATCTGGCTTTGTATCCGATAAAGGCCGAGGATGAATACAAATTTTGCTGTCGTAAAGAACAATTCATCCCGCATTGTTTCATCACATTCCGGCTACACAATAGATCAACTGGAATGAATTTAATCATATTATTATGACTGGGGACTGTGAGGTTATTGTAATGAGTAATTACCATAATATAATAATATATCGTATAGATATATAATCAGTGGCGTGCACAGAGTTTTTGATCAGGGTAGGCAGAAGGAAAACGGCGGAATTGACCCAAATAAAAAAAATAAACCTAAAACAGATAACTCCCTTCGTACAAGTTTGCGCTAAGTGTGCTTGCTGCTGGCTGCAGATGATGTAGGTTTGGATTATCTAAGCCACATCAAATATCCAAATAATAATTACAAATAATCGCTTCATTTATGCATATTATCACAAACTAAATACTGGATATACGAGGTGGCCTTTATAAAGGCCGTTGGCGTTATCTCACACTTCATACTTCAGACAACAACAGATGTCACTGTCGTCACTGATTGCCATTTGCTAATTTTGTTCCAGAAAGCACTGCCTAATACTAACAAAAAAATCTCAAAGAAGCAAATTCAAAACGACAGTTCTACTCTATGCTACGTGCATTTTGTAAACATTGAGATTATATCTTGTATGAAGTTAGCTCTAAGCAGAAATAATTTCTGCTTAGGCCGCATTTTAGTGAGACGGTCGGAGGGCGCGTGTAGTTTCTAGTTACGGTTTATCCCACGTTTGTAGTATGCCTTTTGATGTGGCGCTCACGTAGTTTCAGTTGTTCAGCTTTGTCGCGCTTATTTTTGAAAGTGTGTATTTATTTTTAGCAATAATTTAATAAATTATAATATTATTTGCATGCTTATGTTTTACAAATACGGTAGGGTAGGCAGTGCTTATGTGCCTATATGGAGTGCACGCCCCTGTATATAATACAATAATAATGTACCTTCGCTTGGCCTTCCATGAGGCAGATTTTTACCGATATTGGATCAAATCGAATTTTTCATTACAAATTGTTTCTGCTTTGTACTGACTGGAGTCAGTGTGACTATGGCGTCCCCGTTTGGTGTATGTTTTAAGGCTTAATACAATGATATGGAAATACGAATGTTAGAAGGAATACGCTAATATTAAAAACTTTAATAATTAAACGAAAATTGTGAAAATATTTAATAAAACACGACTCGTTTAATATAGAACAAAAATCTCTCGACAAATGCTTATGTTACGTGTAAAGATACACTGAGATTTTTTCATACCCATAACATGTTAAATAACAAAATAAAATGTGCTTTTAATAATTTTCGGAGCATACTATGCGATTTTTTTCGTATCGAGGGAATTTCATATAATTGCCGCTAGGCTCTACAATGTATAGCTAATATCTTTAAAAATAACATATTATATTTTTTTATAAATTTAAAAACCTAGTGTTTAAAAGAAATACGTTATTAATCGGTAGAAATTCGGTATGCGATGGCTTAACGAACTGATAAATGGAATGAGACGGGGAAGTGGAAGGATTATAAGTACATGCTTATCAGATTTTGTCACCAAACATGGCTAAAGTAATTTCAAGCAACGTTTCGATTCTGACTGATGGTCTTTCAACAGTGCGATACTGATAGTAACTTCCACTACATATACATACAACTCGTTTAAATTATTCAATATTTTGTATGCAACTCTGTAAAGTTTACTTACTTGAAGGTCTTTTGAGGTCTTGGTAAATATAATAAATTAAATTAAACACTGATACATTTTAGTTTGTTAATTAGAATTAGCTGATGAAAGTTCCGTCATCGCTGTTTCCTTCTATTATTATAAACAAAGCTGTGTTTCAATGACAAAAGTGGTCAAGCGTATTCCATGGTTGATTATTGTGGTTTTTCGTGTTTCATTCATCCTTTAATTGTAATAATTCTAGTTTGAACTGTTTTTATTGTTCCTCGTCGGACGAGACAATAAACTCTTAAACACTGAGAAGGAAACACGGATTTTTCAATTGGTACTGGTAGAGAAAGACTTTCTCATTTGTCAAAGGCGAATATTTGTATGGTAGTGACTGATTTGTCTTTCAATAGCAAATTTGCTGTAGATACAGCCTAACAAGTTACTACTAAAATATTTGAATAATACGGAGAAATACACGTTATGGGGTCTTGTCATTTTAAACGGTTACTGTAAAATTGTTTTCATTACTCATCAATAAAATCGACGATTACGGGAATGGTTAAAATAAAGAAAATAACGCTCAGATGGTTTGGGAACGCATAGGGAATGAACAAAGAAAGAAGTGTAAGGAATATTACGCAAATGTGAATGGTTGGAGAAAGAAGTCCGGAACGCCCGAGGAAGAGATAGCACGATCAAGTCAATCATGTGCTTGAGGCTGGCCATGCAAGAGTCACAATAATAGAAGAGTATGGATGTGATTGAGGCAAGGAATGTGCGCCAATACCGAGTCGTTTGAAGGTCCGTCCGCTCTTCCCTACCTCTCCTCTACCCCTGCAGTAAAGCGGCGTGATGGGTAGTTACTTAAATCGATTTCAGAGCTGCATAGCACACGATAGAAATAACTAAAATAGTCGTGTTAACCTATAAATTTCAGATTAAAAGCTAAGTGACAGTTTCAGCTCACCTTTCGAGAGTTTTTGCTGCTTCAGATTAACATTATCTGAAACGAGCTGTTCTTACTTATATACAGGGCACCTTTTCGTACCATCTGAAATATTAATTCAATTTTTCAGTTAATAAATTCTGTAGGAAATTATCTTTTAGATATTCAGTTCACTTTCCGGTGCCTCATTTTTCTAGTTTTGTCATTTTTATTATGTTTCAATGTTTTGCGGATTTTTTTGTCTTAAAAATACTTTTAAGAAATTTAATCTTGCCAAATGAATTATAAGACATCTTGCAATAAATTGAAACTGCCTATAGTCTAACTTCGTACCAAATAAGAAGAACCAAACTTCATTATGAAAGTGAGATAAGTATTAATAATTATTCTTGTATAATATTATTTGTTTCTGTCTTACTAACAACAGCTGTGACAACACATTCAGCCTTCGAAGGTAAATAAGTTGAGGAATTCATTCCTGAAACATGAATGTTGTCGCAAATGTCAACACTAAAAAACATTATAGCCGTGTTTGTATATTGTCACTGGTCGCCTTTTTCTGCCGAACCGGGCGCAAAATTTACAATAGTTTACAAATTAATGGAAATTATAAAAAATGCTTTTTGGTTAAATTGCAAATCTGCTAAAATTCAAATGAGTGTCTTTAATTTATTTACATCGAAATATGTATGTATACGTATACGTATAAACAATCCATGTCTCATACATTTTTATTGAACAGTCATCATTGCTTAGTTTTTTTTATTTTTTTTATTGAGTTAGTTTATAATATATGTAATAAACTAATAAGCACAATATAACACATTTCATTTGATAAATTTAAATATTTTTACAGTAAGCATAACATTTCTTTTTAAATACATTCATTATTTCTTCATTCTTCATACTTTCAGGCATTTCATCTAGTCAGTTGCGATTTGCCTTTCCCCAGTATACATCTCGTAGCTCTGTTCTGTAGAACCTCTAGTTTGTTCAAATTTCCTTCATTGGCCAAATATAACATCGTAGAGCAGTAATCCAAATGTGTAGCAACTGTTGTTTTATAAATGAGCTCCGTAGTGTTTCTATTTAATTTATGTTTAGTCTTCTAAAAAACTAAGTGGTCCGAATGTTATTAGCAAAATCAAAATCTTACCACCTATTTTTGAAGTTGAAAATGTGTGCAATCTAAAGTTAGCCATTTTTTGCCATTTATATCAATTTTAGGGTTTGGTTTATAATCCCCAAAATGAGAAACCGAAATCCCAATGACACGGAAAAAAGTTTAAGAGATACGAAATTACCAATGAAAATTAAATCTATATTCTTGCTGTCTGATGCAATCATATTGCACAAAAAATCAATATTTTACCTATCCAAATTCTCCACCCAATTTAAAGTATGGTTTAATTATTTATATCTGTATATGGTCTTTCAGGATTTTTGTTTTTTTTTAAGTTAGTTTTTCCAGATTTCCCTTTCAGCATGTTTACCCAATATTTGCAACTATAAATATCGTTCATGCTTTCTTTTTCCCCTTTCTTTTCTATATTTAACTATTCCTTACGCCCTTTTGGCGTCTTCGAATTGAGTCCTTTTTTATGGTGACATCACCGATTAACACTCTTAAAATTATATCTGACAACATGAACATTATTATAATACCAGAAGTGTGATAGTCTCACACTATACACTATCACGAATATAATATTATGGATTCACCAGTCACCAGTAGCCGACCCAGTTATTGATAATAATTATTATCGCTATGGTTTTATTACTGTTATGATTCAGAGAATCGTTCCGATTGATTAAGCGCACATTAAAATATGTTTATAAATAACACAGGATTTTTTGTTACCTAGTTCGGCATTTATTATGAAAATTGTTCGTAAATATAAATAATAATACGTTATTTATTAACCTTCAAAAGATTGTCCGCTTTGTTGATGGATTTATAATTAAGTAAATTTAATTATTAGTTAATCTTATCTTCCTTTATTGTCGATTTCGTAAATTTTATATTATTATCTGAGATAAACGTCGATGTGCAATTATTTTATTATAGTTGAGTTTTCGGTTGCCACACATTGCACTTCTTATTTATAATCAGTTTTTCATACTCACATAAATTAATCAAATATATATCTTCGAGTATTATGATGATTAACGTACATATTTCTTCACGACATTGTTAATTCTTTGTGCGCTTTCGATAGTACATTGTGTTATTTTTATCCAGCTTCGTTTCAAATCATTCAAATATAGTTGATTCTTGAGGAAAGCCATTGCTAAATATTACACATACAAATTATAATATTGATGTTTATAAACCTACTATCTAATACTGAATTTTACTGAATAAAAATTATATGCTATTTTTCCTTCTTATTTTTGGTACCTACTCTTGTTTTGAGGATTTCATCGGAAGTTGAAAAATGTTGTTCATTTTTGACCGCATTTTTTCCTTTAAATACGAATAGGTATGTACATAGAGGGTGAATGGATTTATGTTGCGAAGTATAGAATGGCGTGATTCCAATTCCTTCGCTCTTGTCGAACTCCTCATGTCTTCTTTCAGTTCCTCATTCCTCTTGTCCAATGATGCAGTTTTTGCCTTCAAACAGCTTGTCCTTCAGACTTATCGTTAAAAAAGCTTATTTCAAGGGCCTTCTTCCATCTTTATACTATTTTTGCTCTCATTATAGATATAGCACGTACCAATGGATCAACATGATTTATGGTGAAGCTGGGGCAGGTATTTTTAAGTCGAATTGGAGCAATTGAAGAGTAGGTAGACCTGCTCCACTTCTCTAGTTGACATCTATAACGTCCTTCTATATTTCTCATCAAGTACCAATCATCCTGTTTAAGCACCTTTGCTGATGATGCATCTACCAACGCCTCATTCGCAAAGGAAGCGACTGCCATTTTTGGAAACCTTTATCTGCCTGACGTAAGAAAGAACTATGAATGTGTTTGTAAAATTAATGTATTATTACCACGAGACCACCATGTTGATTTATGTTTAAATATTGCGGTTAACAATGGCTGCATGTGTTTACACATCCTGTTATACTTTATATTTCATTATAATAAACTTGCATTATTCGTACGTAACCCTTTCTCAGAATAATAATATTATTTAGAATTAAATTCACAACTTCGTAAATACTTTGTGTGAATTAAGATGAAAAATTAATGTTCATTTTTAAACAGAGTATTATTATTTATTAAGAAAGGAATTTAATACGTGGGTGTATTTATTGAAGAAAACTGAATGTATATTTTTTTGTTATTGTATTTGAGCAGCTTGCGAATAAATGCAGTTTAAATGCAATAACGAAGCTGTAATGCTGTTTTATCGTTCTTCGATAAAAAATATTTACTGTTGGAATGTTGGAAATGCAGTAGGTATCTATCTACCTGTTGGTTTTTTAAAATCATGAAATATTTTTTTTTCGATTAATGTATAAATTGTGGAAGATTGATGGAAGACGCAGTAGAGACAGGTGCCGCATTATCTCGAAACTTATGTGACTGGTACAAGTGCAGTTCCATTGAGTTGTTTCGGATTGCATGTAGATAACCCTGCAGAGCTTTGGAACAAGATCTTTTTATAAAAAAAACTAGCAGAACCGGCCACTCGTTGCTGTGGTCAACACAACGCCATGCCATTACTCAGCCTTTATAACCAACGCCATCTGTTAGATCAAATCCACACCGCCCGTTTGCACGCCCGCTGCCCGCTGTCGCTTGGCCAGATATGTTATATATTTCAATAAATTTACACAAAACCTTGACAAATTATATACCTAAAAACCTTATTCATGAATCACTATCTATTGTTCAAAACCGCATGAAAATCAGTTGCGTAGTTTAAAATATCTAAGCGCACAGACAGCGTGAGCGACTTCATTTTATACTATGTAAAGATAGTTTTAATCTGTTCCTTTCAATTAGTCCTAGAGCCCGTGACGATCAGACCTTCGTTATTTTATAAAACCTGAAAGTTTCTGTGTATGTCTCTAATACACACAATACACATTAAAAGTCTTCCGTAGATGCGAGCGCGATGTATACATGCCAGCGGGTGGGAGTGAAATAGTGCGAAATTTAGACGCTAGCAGACCTTGTACAAAGTGCGAGCAAAATGCTATTGAAATTGTGGTGCAATTTTATATACCGTTGCAACCTGCTATCTTTCAAGGCCACCGTGATCCAAACTTCATAGCCGGGGATCGTCTTTAGGGACATACACAGAGAAACTTTCAGGTTTTATAAAATAACGAAGGTCTGATCGTCACGGGCTCCTGCTTTAAATGTCGATACACAACGATTTGTCGAAATTAAATGAGGTAAACCTCGATCGTCTGACAACCAATTTGTATGAAATAACTAGTCGTTCCCGCCTCCTCGTTTGGGCCAAGACTAAAGAATGCCCCACAATAATTACAAGTAGGTATGATTGATTCTTTCGTAGCATCAATTAATTACGCTTTAGATTATCTCAAATCATTTCGTCGATTGTCACGCAGCCACCAACCAAATTTAACGCACAATGGCTCTTCTATTAAACAAATCGATAGAAACTCCTTAAGTGGTACACGAACACACTGCCCCCTTCGAATAGATGATCATTATAATTCTGGGTGTCAATCAAAATTTGGAGCAAGTGACCAAGTAATACCATCGAATCATAACAAACTGAAATATGCCCGAGGCGTCTGCAATGACCAATTTCAATTCGAATCCAATCCATGCGTTTGTACATTTGTTCGCCATATAAGCACTCTCTATTCAAACTGACTAACTTCTTGTCAATATTTTATAAATCATGACTAGACTAATATTTTATTTTTGATTACATTCAAGCCATCTGTGGCATTATTGACATGATTTATGATGAATTTTGCACAATTATGGTGCCAGTTGGATGGATAGTGGATAGTGTAACTAATTAAAAAAATTATAAATGTTGATATTATAGTAAACGTAACTGCTCTTTTTAACAGTTAAAGCCAATTCCTTTGGGCATAGCCGTACTTTTATTGTCGCTGGTATTTTAATATTAAGCTTAAATACATATTCGTATTTCGTTCATATTTCATTGGCGACACTTTTTGAGGTTATTAAAATATGTTGGAAGCGTTTTGGACTCCCCGATTGTAATAGATATGGATTGAAAATATAGATCAAACAATATTGCGTCTTTTTTAATGGGAATACCACACAAGAATCCTAACTGCTTCCGATCGCCTGGAACCAGTGAGACTATGGCATATCGAATTGGGATATGTTGTGAGGATGAAGTTATTGGGGAGGGGAAAGTGATGGGGCGAGGAAAGTCGGGAAGTACCTGGTTATTCATATCTAGTCACCAAACACAGCTAAAGCCAATTCGAACAAAGTTTCAATTCTGAATTGTGGTTTTATACAAAGGAGACACTGAGTATCTTTCACTCTTGAACTTCCCTTCAAATATACCATATATTTTTTTAAATGATTAAATTGTGAAATAACACAAATCAATTAAATAAAATTTCATTTCGTACTCCAGGATTTGAACCCGCGATTGATCGCTAGTCGAAAGCCTTACCCCTCGATCACGAAGGCTACCACAAGTAAAACGCTTTTATTTTAAATCGGCTTATTATAAGTTCCTACTTTTCCACTATTGTTTGTGACTGATCCCGGATGACATGTTCTAACTCGCGGTGAATTTCCAGACTTTACCAAGAATTACTGGAAAGTAGACTACTTTTAAAATTGATAACCTAACGCCTACATAATTTTGTAATAATTTATTACCTATGTAGAAGCTTGAATGGTCTAGTTATACAATGCATATAATATTATCTCATTGCCATCGGCTAATATTTTATAGTTTCACTTGTATTGTTATAGCTCCACTATGTTAATAATGGAGATCAAATTTATTGCTGTATAAAACCTAATTGCAGTCGTTTCGAGGGGCAGAATCCTAAACTCCTAGCGGCCGTTGTTTCAGTTCTGTTGGTAATTTGAATAACAGTTGGAACAGAACAAATGCTGGCTAAAAAACAATTGCTTTCGAAAACCGGTTCATATTGACGATGTCTAGCATCCACGCGACTTGGACTTGTTGGCGACACGATCATAAATTAATGTTATTCCTTGTGGCCACCGATCGGTTAATCCCTAGAAGAATGAAACCGAATATCTTAGAATGAAAAGATGTCAATCATAAAATTAAAATAGATTGCATACAAATTTCATCTTAACCATTTTTAATTTATTTTTCTTGTAACTTTTGAAGTGAAAACTTCTTCAGCACTGTTGTGTTTTGAAACTCGGTGAAACGAAAAATAGCGACACTAAAAAGTGACAAACACATACATCTACAGGATTTAGCCTGCGAGAGAATGAAATAGACTACTCGGTCTCCCTTTTGTGCAGTGCTTCGTAGCCTATCGGTCTCATATCTGTGTGGTGCTTCGTAGCCACCCCACTACCTATTGTCTACTTTAGTTTTCTGAAGTTTTCACCGCGTGTGAACTGCATACTCTGATTTTTTAAAATCTTATACCTTACAAGAGCTTCCCTGACAGGACAGTGTAAATAAGGCCTTGTCGTCATCAGGTTGGACAGCGGTCAAATTCAAAATTGTTTGGGAAAATTTTCACACTTTCTCTGTGATGAATTTGACCACGTTTGGTTCAAAAGCTTCGTTTACTAACAGGTTTAATCTGATGCTCCCCAGTCAAATCTTGAACAGATGATAATATTGATTATTTGTTCAAAAAATAATTTCGATATTTGAAAATGTTTGACAAATTTCACCAGAAATAATGAAAAATTGAGCTCACTCCGGCGCACGGCACGCCCACAACACTCTTCTGTCGGTTTATCTCCTCAGTGTTTGCGCCTGATGCCAAAACACTGAAAATAAAATAAAAAAAGTGATATTCTGGGTGTTTTTCCTGAATTTTTCGTTCTTTGGAAGAAAAAAATAAACGTTGGCTTTCCGTACATTTTATTTGATTTATTGATGCGACGCGATGTACCTACTGCTACATTAAAATTTACAATTTTCTCGTTTATTATTGTGGAATATATATTGTTATTTTTGAGTTGTGTTGTTTTGAAGAATAGAGCATTATTTGCGTTGTTTAAACAATTGAATGGTTGAACATTAATGTATTGGACACTGTTAATCTCAACTTAAAATATTAATTTATTGTTGAAAGTATCTTGTTACAGAATGGTTAAATGGATTATTTTGATTATTGATCTTAAAGTTCATCCCTTTAAAATATTAATAAAGTTTTTCTATTCCTAGGAACTAAAATAAAGTTTAAACATATAATTGTACTCCTAGAGCGACTCAAATTCTATTTTCTTATTCTTAATTATTAATTCTATGGAATTTTATTTTAGGTATATGTAATTCGTTTTGAGTGGTAGCGATAAGGACTCTGAGAATACCTTATGTGGTTTTAAAACCGGCAGCAACCGGTGTAAATAAAAATGTAGTTTGTGCTTAGCATACTACTAAATTGTAGAAATAGAATTTACTAGATTGGCCCTCCGATAGTTAGAAATCGAATGGAATTATACCCATTGATATAATTTTTTTTGAGTTATACAGATTCAAAATATAATTGCAAATATTTTTTAAACATTGTCTCCACACAAGGAGGTCCTGAGTAAAATAATTTACTTCAGGGCCTGTGTCGTCTTTGGGGATCTGTGTGGAGTATTTTTTTGAGGAGAGGAAGGAATAGGTACGGAGGAAACACAGAAGTCGGCAAATCGTTCTACAGCTGTTGAATTCAAGAACGAGTCGTTTGTGACAAAAATGTCAACCGTGTTGGACGCGTCTTTGGCGTATTTCTCGACTATGCACCGGTGCCGAAGGGATCAATGACGCTAGTTCTTCTGAGCATATTTCATTGAAATACCGGTAGGACAAGGACAGTTTCCACCTGACGCATGTGCTTTAAAGATTGCATGCAACCCGTTTGTTAAGATAGGGGAATCTTTCAAACAGACCGTCCGTTTCTGCATAGGGCGAGGGTTTTTCAAGTATTTTGGGGCTGCAGACCAGTGCATGGCTGTACTTACTGACATGGTCAAGATAGCATTGTGCATGCTTAATGCCAACAGATAAAGCGTACGAAGCGACGAAAACGAAGATAAACGGTATTGGGTTAGTTTATGATAGGTTAGGAGGAGCACGCATAACGCAATCATAAGCATAAATCTGTAGATTTATGAGACGAGCTTTTTAATAACACCAGTTAAAACTAAAACTTTTATGGCTAACGCCTTAACCTATTTAAAGTCTATAACATATTCCAATCTGATCCTAGCTCCTCCCATCGGTCTGGAACCAGTGAGACTCTGGCATCCCCAATTGGGGTATGTTGTGAGGCTGAAGGTAGTGGGGAGGGGAAGGAGATGGAAAAGAGGAAGATGGGAAAGCACCTGGCTATTTGGAAAAGGTCACCAAACACGTCTAAAACCATTTCAAGCATCTTTTTTTTCACTCTGAAACGTGCCGCAATTGTACCTACTATATTTTAAATGAAAAAAATTTGAAACATCACAAATTAATCATATAAAATTTACTGGTGCACGCCGGGATATAAAACGGCGACCTCCGAAATCGTAGCCTAGTATCGTAATCACTCAACCACGGAGGTCGTCTAATTCTTGTAAATCACAAAATCAATCGTGCGTCGATTTATGCATAACTTTATTTAATGTATGCCGGTAGGTACTACTAGCTTTATCAATGTTTTGTTTAATGTTAGGTACCTTGCCTACATGCAATCATGATTTTCACGTAATAAATGCTCTTATCAGACTTTAAATGGCCACCGCAATATTGGAGAACCGGAAAATGATAGACGATTAGAATTTGTATTCTTAAGTGAATACTCCCAGAAATTGTACATGTATAAAATATTTATTTGAATTAATTTTCTTTTTGTTGTAAAGACGTATTCTGTTCAAATACAAAACCTAAAAAATTATAAATTAATGAAACAATAATATATCTTTTATTATAAGCAATAATTATTAGCCTGAAACACTCATCAACATTGAAAAAATCTCCCGAGAAAAGATAAATGCCGCCGACGGGACTTGAAACCGCGTCCTGCTGAAATCCGGTCAACTGCTCTTTTATCCACTGAGCTACGTCGGCTTATCTCCCACCCGCCAAATAATTCAATATATACTAGTGTTTCATTCAACAATTACTGCTTATTACTGAAACACTCATCAACATTGAATAAATCTCCCGATAAATGAGTGTTTCAGGCTAATAATTATTGCTTATATTAATTGTTACCCTTTGGTGCTATGCATAAAAATCTTGTATTAAACATAAGTTTTCCAATTAAAAATAATAATTAATATATCTTTGTTAAAATTACAATATGTTTTATATACACCGACCGGTTTCAGACAACCGTTCTCCTCAGGGCAAAATATAGTAACTTGACATCACAAAACAATGGGTGAACATAATATATTACTAATGTTGGGATAGGGGTGAAAGGGAATATGTCTAAGATGGGACTGTAAGATAATATTTTTTTGTTTATTGATAATGAACTACTAATGTAAATATATTACTAATGTTGGGATAGGGGTGAAAGGGAATATGTCTAAGATGGGACTGTAAGATAATATTTTTTTGTTTATTTATAATGGACTACTAATGTAAATATATTACTAATGTTGGGATAGGGGTGAAAGGGAATATGTCTAAGATGGGACTGTAAGATAATATTTTTTTTGTTTATTGATAATGGACTACTAATGTAAATATATTACTAATGTTGGGATAGGGGTGAAAGGGAATATGTCTAAGATGGGACTGTAAGATAATATTTTTTGTTTATTGATAATGGACTCTTTCTTTAATGTGAAACCTCACAAGAGTCCCAGCTGTCTGGAGCCAGTGAGACTATGGCATCCCCAATTGGGGTATGTTGTGAGGCTGAAGGAAGTGGTAAGGGGAAGGAGAGGGGGAAGAGGAAGGTGGGGAAGTACCTGGCTATTCAGATCTGGTCACCAAATACGGCTAAAGCCATTTCAAGCAACGTTTCAATTCTGAATGGTGGTCTTAAACCATTATTATTTCTAAGACTTCTAAGTTATCCTTTATTATTAATATGAATAATATTTATCCCTGTATGTTTTTCAAAACTATGATTATTCGCAAAGATACGAAATCGGAAAAATTATTATTATTATGACACCTTAAATCATTTTATTTGATATAATGTCGAAATTAGGAGTTGTTTTTTAAATAATTATTTTATCTCGAGGAATGCTTGGATTTTAATTGAGAAACTTTGAAAGAGATTAAGTTTTAAAGATATTGTTTTACTAATCTTTGTTATTCTTCTTCCACAGACCTACTCCGGCCTCTTCTGCGTGGTGGTCAACCCCTACAAGAGGCTGCCCATCTACACGGAGAATATCATGGAGAGGTACAAAGGCATCAAACGCCACGAAGTACCTCCCCATGTATTCTCCATCACAGACAACGCCTACAGATCCATGCTGCAAGGTAAGAAAATGCTTCAAATTGCATCGTCGCAAACCTTAAATTTAAAAAAAAAATTCATATCGGATATTGAAAAACTAAATGTTTCTCCTTATATTATAGAAATCAAACAAACTATAAGTAGGAATTCTGATAGCTTAAAGCAGCGAGTTTTATAAATCTTATTCTTTGTCATTTATGGATTTTATTGCATATCACAGTGATGCATAACCGGCGGCCCAAAAATCAACACCATTAATTTATTGATTTGACCTTTGGCCTGGAATTTTTTAAAATTCTTCTCATTTTATAGAGAACTAGCATTTACCCGCGGCTTCGATCGCATGGTTTTAGGGGGAAATCTACATTCAGTTTTCAAACAGCTCGCGTGCCACTTATTGACATTTTTTAACCAATTTTCATACTTCCATAGCCCCCCAGTATATATACAGAAACCATCGCGGGCATGCACACATCAAATCCCCAAAGTTTTATCGCAATCGGACGAATGGTTTAGCAACGCGTAATTTCATGATGCCAGAGCTCACTATTGTATGCAAAAAAACATCGCGGGCATGTACACATCAAATCCCCAAAGTTTCATCGCAATCGAACGAACGGTTTAGCAATGCGTAATTTCATGATGCCAGAGCTCACTATTGTATACAGAAACCATCGCGTGCATTGCACACATCAAATTCCCAAAGTTTCATCGCAATCGGATGAATGGTTTAGCAACGCATAGCGGATATACATACATACATACATTTTCAGATTTTTATATTTATAGAAGATAGATACTGAAAGCATAGAAGTAATATTTCGACAACTAGCGTGTCGGTTCCTTTTTGCTTTTTTTGATAGGTTACTTTTTATAGGAGCTTAGGACTCTCCAAAATCGTTAAAATAGCCTGGTTTTGAACGCCATCAACAAACGTTCAGTATTCAAACTAGACAATGTATTTAAAAAAAAGCAAAACGTACATAATACAGTAAATTTAAAAATAAATAAAAATCGCTCCAGTTTTCGACCAGAAAAATGGGGTATGCAAAACCTCGTTTTTGATAATTTTATTTAAGAGGAATATAAACGCTAGAAATATTTCGATTCTCGTGCCTGCAAAATTTGCAATCGAGCGTCTTATTTGCGCGAGGCAAGTAAGCGAAAAAGTGGTTTTTATTTATTTTGTCCATAATTTTATACGAGTGAAAAAAAGTTAGAACGTAGAAAACCTCAAAAATGGTCTTAGCCATAAAGGGGTATTTTTATAAAAATATTTCTAGTATCACTTCATAGTTAAGTCATGAAAAAACATTTTTTTTAGTGGTTTACGCTAATTTTTGTTGTTATGTAAATAATAATTTTATTGTAATTCCGTTACACAGAAAACCTAGTTGAAGCTTTAATTTATCCATAGCATATTTTTTGATGTTCATGCTGTAAGCCAATTCGTCGTAAAGATTAATCTAAATAGTACCTAAATAGGATTTCGCGTATAACTTCACCTTAAGTATTATGCGGGGAAACGGCGTGATGGTTAGTTAGTTAGTTATCAGCTGTCCCTTTCCTCAGTATTCGGGGGAGTAAGAACCACAGTTTTTGCAGGCCTGATACTTACAAGGCTTATAAAAAGACATGTTTAAAAATGCTCTCTTATTTCAAAGGTTAGATGTGTACTACTTGCAGTATTTAAAAAAACAATCCAAAATATTTCTATGCCATCAAATTTTCAAACCAAAATCACATTTGGGAGGCGGGAATGGGTAAAGCCGCCCCGGGAACCCTTATTGGATAACCAACACGCCATAGGTCACCTTAAGTGGTTCGCTACGTTTGGTGATTTAGCAGGGGTGCCCGGGTTTCTGGGGTGAGGTTTGTCTAGGCCTTGGAGACGGATGACCAGGATACACAGAACCTCAGATTCCTACCCACCCCTTAAACCCTTTTCCTTCCCAAAGCTCTCCTCTCCTTCCTTTCCTTAAAAAAACCCTCCACACAGCATCCCCAAAGATGACATAGGCCCTGAGGGAAATTATTTTTCTTACCTGAGCTCCACACAGGGCCTCCTGTGTCTGTGTGGAGCTCAGGTAAAAAAATTGCTTTACTTCATAGTGTATCGCCGAAGCATAATCCCTTATTTTGGTGTCCCTGTTTTATGTCGACCTATAAAAGTTTTCAACACATTTTTGACAGGTATTTTTGCAGAAATATTTTCATACGTCGATCAATAATAATTATTATTATGTTCTGTTCACCGGACGGACAGATAGAAATATTATTGTTTCACGTACACACCAACACCATTGGGTAAATTCTGGCATTAAACAGAGTTCTGGAATGCACCATTATCAGCGGCTTACCTTAAAAATACCCGATAAATAAACAACTCGTCTAAATGCTTTTGAGGCGAGCGATTTCCAAACCAGATGCATCCACTGCTATTTGTTTTAAAACGTCATCTCTGACGGGCCGAGCCGAGAACTACCTATCTTTGTGCTTTCTTCGTACGTACTTTGTTCGAGATCCAAGGATTTTTTATTCATGCACTTATGTGGTTTGCAGTCCCTACTTCGATGCCTCAAAGAGATCAATAATATTGTTGCCATAAAATAATGTCGATAAGTTCTCTAGTCTTACCTTTATTTGGAATAAATGTCATGGTACAATCTTATAATATATACAAAGTCGGGTTAGTTACACCGTTTGTAACTCGAGAACGGCTGGACCGATTTTTATAATCTTTGATTTGTTGGATTTGCCTCCGCCCCGAATAGCAGAATAGCTATTAAAACATCGGAAAATATCACGAAAAAAATAATTATGAAGAAAATTGTTTTTCCTCATACATTTTGTATGGAACGAATTCTCATCTTTTAAAAGAGCTGCAAGAATATTGTGATAATTATCTTATTGAGTAGTGGGTGAATTCCAAAAATTCTAAAACGTCAAATGTCAATGCGCTGCTGATTGTTTTGCTTTTGTTCGTAAACATATAATGCTGCCTCTCTTTCTTACACACTAGGTAAATGTCAATAGTCGAAAATGGGACAAACGGTGAACGTATGTCTGCACCCCTCCAAAGGAAAAATACAATAATTATAATAAATCTCCCTCACACGTACCTTATAAAGAAAATGAAACGCAATTCCCGTAAGTAAGTTGAAAAGGAAGAAAATCACAAAAAATATAAATCTGTACACAACACCATCTCTGATACTGTGTATTTTTTGCTTCATTGTGTATTTTTTAACTTAATAAAAAAACTGAATTTAATTCAGCTAATAAGTTAAAACAACAGTTATTGATTCTGAGGCGGTACGAAGTTCGCCGGATCAGCTAGTTAATTAATATAATAAGATATGGGTTTAAGTGGTTCACTAACCACAGGATATCGAGTAACTAACTAACCATCGCGCCGTTTCCCGCTAGTGTATGCAGAGAGGATAGACCGCCACATAACTTTGTCTTAGCACATACTCATTGCTTCATTCACATTCATACAACGTCTCATACATACTCCTTCTGTTATTTCGGCTCTTGACATGGCTCGACTCAATTATTTCATTTTTATTGTACAGTGTTATTATATTTGAGTGTATTATTATATTTGATTCACTAATCGTGCCATATCTTGATAGTGTCTAATATACGGGTGTTAAGGGACGTACTTGACACACTTTAACCAGTGATTCCTGACATTATTTGGAGTAAAAAATGTAAATAAAATTTTGGTCTCCGGTGACATTTTTTATGTTTTTTTTTATTCAAAAACATTAAAAAATGGTAGATGTTGGACAGTTAGTAACCGAACAACCAGGGCAGGGGTTAGTCGGTTACTCGACTGAGTGGCCAGTAACGACATGCGGAAGAACTTTTTTTTCGTTTGCATTGAAAACAAAAAAAAATTAAAAAGTCACCGGAGATCAAAATTTCATTAACATTTTTTACTCCAAATAATGTCAGGAATCACTGGTCAAAGTAAGTCAAGTACCTCCCTTAACACCCTGATTCTCCTTATGCTAATTTTCTTCTCAAACCATCTCATAAGTTCTCCTTTCTTAATCTTATCCATAACTCTTAGGTACATCAACCTTGTATTTTTTCCGGTTGACGTTTGATTTTTCGGGTTTTGTATTTCCTCCCAACTACAACACGATCTTCGAGGTTCGAGTTCACTCCTTCATTTCTTCAAAAAGGCTCAACACAGCATCCCCAGAAATGGCATGCCCCGATAGAAACCTCACGGACTTTGTTAATGTGAAATTAAAAATTAAGAGCCGATAAATCTGAGGAAGAAAACATGTTAAAAATTCACAGCTTTTCCCGCAACGACACAATCTAAACACCTGATTTCTGATGATTTTTATTACCATCCGATCAATGTTAAACTTATGTTTTTGATTTGTTTTTTTTTACTGTGTCTGTATTTGATTGGTTGTTTTTTTGTTGTTGTACAGATCGTGAGGACCAGTCCATCCTGTGTACAGGAGAATCCGGTGCCGGTAAGACCGAAAACACCAAGAAAGTCATTCAGTACCTCGCCTACGTGGCAGCCTCCAAACCCAAAGGATCTGGTGCGGTAAGAAGAATATGACCAATCTTCTATTTCAAAATAAATTTTTAAATTAGGAACGAACCCGATAATTCAAACGACAAATTATAACAATCTACATTTTTCTGAATTTAAGTTTCGAACTATTTCTGCATTCTCAAGAAGGCATTATTTTTCATTTGTTTCGGTTCATGAACTGTTTTATTTTAAATTAAGTCGGGAATAGAATGAACTATTTTGTATTTTTTAAAAAGGGAACTTTATTTTATTTAGACTTTTTGATTTACTAATAAGTAGCTGGTGGGTACAGACTACAGACTTTACAGTTTTTATCTATAAAATTTATAACTTTTATCGTTTGCGTGTAGATGGAATGGTTTAAATAAGAATTGGTTATTTTATCACAATCGGTAATTTTGTAATTCCATTTAAAAATTACTGTTAAATTATTGAACTTAATAATTTTCAATACTGCACATTTTTTGTAAAAAAACTCTAATATTTAAAAAACAATATTTCTTCTTTGGGTTCAGAAATAATTTATTACGTACAAAGCTTTCAAATACATTTAAAAATGTGCAGTTTTGGGTATGTTTTTTGGCGCGTATAAGTAATTAATTAATATAAAAAACAAATTTCTTTATGTTAGATGCATATATTTTCATATGTATTTTAATTTTTTTTTTCGTTTGACTGAGGATTGAACCTTTATGGACTGGAGTCAATAACTCTAACCCCTGAGCCAAATTCCAATTGGAGAGTGCCGACATCTATTTCGTAAACTGCTGTATTTAAAAAATATATAATATCCATTTTCATAAAAATGCGTATGTCATCATTGTCATCGGCATGAGTCTATCTGCCGAGTTTCAGCTCGATCGGATATCGGGAAGTGGGTTAATTTCCGCTTCCAAGATTCCATTCCATTCATTTAATCAAGAAAACACAAGTTAAATTTAAATAGATGTATTTTAAAACATGCGTGTATGTAGAATAAGTATAAACCCACATATTTCCTAGAAAATATTATTTTGTGAAATCCTTTGCTTTTTGTTGACACGGAAGCTTTTCGTTTATTTGCAAAACCGATATTTCACAAAATTAAATTATGTCTTTGAAAAATGCATTTCAGCCATCTTTGAAATCGTTACGAATTTTATATTTAGCTGACATTCAAATTGATTTCGAAATTAGTTTTTGATTATCAAAACAAGCTTGATTACGAAAATAACAATAATTGTTTTGTCTGCATTTTTAGAAACTTTTACGTGCCAATGATATACAACAATTTTCCGATACATAACGTTACTTTTGGTCTTAAAATTAATCTTCAATACCTATTTTACTTTCGTAATTCACTTTTGTATATAAAATATGACTTCTTTGTTACGAAAATGTAATGTATGTATATTTGTATGACACTGCTTTTGTTTTGTTACCTACTCGTTTTAAATTTTAGTTTTGGTTGAGTTTTTCCTTTTGTAGACATTTATCCATTCACCCACAGACAATTAAGCTTGCATTTTTTTCTGGTTACCTTGTGTTTGTGGCTTATTCAGTAATCGTGTGCATTTTGAATTTTTATTTTAAATATTGATTTGCACTTTTTTATGTGTAGAATACCTATCTACAAATGCATGCACGATTTTTTCTGTGATATACTTTTTTTTTAAATGTGTAATAACAAGTATGATAAACAACACAAAAACCCTTTCCTTGATTTCCTCCAACCCACAAAAAATATATTCCTTTAGTATTCTTATTTCGAAAACAATAAATTATATATTTTCCAATTAAGTATTTCTATTTTATATCAACACTCACTCACGACTTTTTCCCCATTTTCTTTCTGTGACGTATCAGAAACCCAAGTGCCCAATAGTTTCTAATATTTTTTTCTAAACTAGTAATAATTTCTCTTTGTGTTTTATTTGTATGGCAACACTCGCGACCTCTTTCTAGTTTCTCATTGACCCGCCAGATGGTCTCCTATTCCCTTTTCTTACTTCAAATTTTATAAAATGAATACTGCTGTTGTGAGTCACCGGTCTTGATGATGAATCAGCGACGTTTTGACTGATTACATTTCAAAAGAGTAAACTCCATCTGTTGTTTTTTTACCCAAATAAGTAATATTTTTAAAACTAGATCGATTTTATCATTTTCTTAAACTTCTTTTTTTTTAATTGTGAATTATTTTAAACCATAGATGCGAAATCATGTACAAACCATAGAGATATAAATTCGCGAGGTATTCTATTTCTATACATGGTTTCATTTGCCTTATTTGGCAGCCATAGAAATAATGTTGTTGCCTTTTGCTTAGCATTCCTTTGCCGCCTTTATTGTAAATTACTGCAGTCGGCGCGAAAGTAGTTTATAAGCTACTGAAAAGATTGATTAATCCATATTAACAATTTTAATGTTGGCACGTACGAATTATAAATTCCAAGCATAAGCCCTGAGTTAAATAATGATCTCTTTATATTTTTATGGGCATCGTTTCAAGTTAACATTGTAAATCGTTGTAATCTGACACCTTGCTTAATATTTTTTATTCCCATTTTTTTTTTTTTTTTTTTACTTTTGTTGATTTAATTACAGTTTCGGAAATAAATGAGTTAAAAAAAGGGTTAAAAAATAAACTAGTTATGCAATTTTTTCTCACCCCTTTTGCAGTCTAATGTTTTAGCTACAAATGAGTTTAAAAGAAAGAATAATTTATTGATTTATGCCAATTTTTGCGACCCTCTCTTTTTGGCATCCTGACCTCATAATACCTCCCTTTTTAGGGTAAAATCCGCCAGATGTCAGCTCATGTCCTAAACCTATACTGGCGCCATTTTAGAATTGTATATATATCATTATTTGTCCCAAAACGGCTCGATAGAGGGTATCTACTCTTGTAAGTGTAGATAAATATTTTAATCTCGTATCGCAAGACCACAACGCCTTTTATAGGCAGCAGACCATTTGTCCACATTCAATCGATTTCAAATGGATTTCAAAGGCTTGTTCGTCGGTTATGCAAGACGCGTTTAGCCAGATGCTCTGGAAATTATCAAAAATAATTACAATCTTTCTTCCTTTCACATTTTTATTTGTATGATTTTTTAAAGCCTTGTATTAATGTTGCCATTATTTAATTTTCAATTAGATTGTGTCCGGCGCATTGGCGCATTTCTGTGACGTTTTTCCCATTTTTCCAATTTTTCAAAAAACTTCTTTTGTTGTTGGAATTTGTACTGCGAAAAATTTCACTTCTTTTAAATTTCGATATTTTGTATGGAAAACATCTCCTTCATTACAAAGTTATTCAATTCTTCCTTTAATAAGAGTATCTACTTCAGCCAGATATTTTCATACATAGTAAAAAAATATGAACTTTTCATAATATCTACTATCTATCCATACAGATATTGCAAACGATGTATTTTTTGTATGCTAGGAGTACTGAACTTAAAAATACCCCTTAAAATTATAAATTTTGTAGATTTCTTTTCCATTGTAATTCGGTTTGTTGTACAAAGATTCTAAACTATTTATTTTCTTCTTTATTTCACTTTTTAATTCTATTTTCTTGATTTGTATTTTATTTGTTTCATTCAACACTTTGAGGCTTTGATTTTTCGAGATGTTTTTCGTTGGGTAAGCACAATGCTGTGTTGTTAAAAATACTACAAAATATATTGTTCCCATCCTTTATCCTTCCATTTGTAAAAATTTTATCATTTCCATTTACCTCTATATACTTGAAACTTAACATATTTTAAAATTTATGAATGTGCATGTTTAATTTGGGTAATCAATCATACTTTTTGAAGCTCAATGATAACAGCAAATGGGTAGTTAATTTTACTTGAATTTTATTATTAAAATCATTTTTAGAACAAATCTAATTATTATTTCATTTGTAAATAGTATATTTACATTTATTGGTTTATTCAACAATTTTATAGTTAATTTCTTAAAAAGAAAATTGCATGTATTTTTCTTTATCAATTCTTTCAAAGGATAAAGTTATTATTTTGAACATTTTTGATTCTTTCAAAGTGGATATATTTTTTGAAAGTTTGCATGTGTTTTGAGTTGTATTATTATTTTATTCCCTCCCTTTATGCACACTTAACACTCTTACATAAGCATCTTGTTTACATTCTATTATTTAGTTCAATTCTTGAGAGAATGGCCTCAATCAATTTGAATATTCACTGTGTATGGTGTTTCTTTCAATTATCAGACTTTAAGAACTAGTCATCATAAAAATCAAACAATTCATACATGCACTTCATACATTATTATGATGGTCCTGATGCCGAGAGCTCTGTTGGAACCTCTTTTTCTTTTAAAATCATTGCTTATGAGAATGAGAGAGTTTATAACAGATCCCTCAACGGTATGCCTATAGATTGAAGTTTTTCCCTCACGAAGTGAACTCTGGTAGGTACTACTTCCCTTGAACAAAAGAGACAAATGTATTATTTCTATATCTAATGTCACCTCCCTCTGTCAATATTCTCTCTGGCCACGGAAATCTCTACAATCCACACTGACGTTGTCTCGCCGTCTCTTTCCTGGCCATACACTTCTACGGGTGTTTGTGATCTTCCATCTCCTTCCACCTTGAGCAGGCACCGACACCACAGTTGATTATAGTAAGTATAGACAAATGGAACAAGAGAAGATTCGAGGAAGTCAGATCTTATCTAAACATAATATGCTTTAGAATTTTTTTGGAAGTACAATCAATAATAATTTTTTACATGTTTTTGAAAGTAAGATCAATTTATTAAGGGTAAAAGCTCCCATCCTTTTTGAGGTTGGGAACTTAATTTTCACGTGGATCAAATTCTAACAAGAATATTGTTAGAAGTTTGCTGTTGTTTCTTTTTTTAAACTTGACTGAACCAAATTTTTGTATGACCAGGATATTTATTTTATTATCCATTATTCTAAATTAAAAATGTGTAGGTAAATAATAAGTATTTCAAAATTCACAACCGTAAAATATTGGGATGACCAAATTTTGCTTCGCTATCGACCGGTTGGGAACCTTTGTTCTAAGGAATGAGATGAATTCATTTACCGTTTTTTGTGAGTAACATCGATTTTGGGTGTTGAAGGTTTTGAGAAATATCTTTTAAAGAAATAATTTTAAAAATGTTTGAGAAGTTCTTTCTTAAAATGTTTTTTTAAGAAAGGGGAATTGTCATATTTCCAAACAGCAAATGTGTGATTGTTTCTCTTTTCCTTTCATTCGGTTGGCATAATATGGTTAGATGTGATTTGTTTTAAATCAAGATAAACATTTACTGGTTAATTACAATACTAATACATACACGATCAGACATGCACTGAAACGAAGTACTTAAATATTGTATAAGGTAAGTATGTAAAGTAATTAAACTGGCATACACATTGGAATGCTACATCTGATACTGCATGTTTCTTTACTTTATAAACGCAGGCAACTTGTATACGAGTCGTTGCGCTCTGTCTTAAATATAATATTATGAGATATGAATGCTGTGGGAAGGTTAACATTATGAAGGGTACGTGGGGGAAACATGCATTTTAAAAAGCGATATTGTCACTGAATATTTTTACAGTTTTCAATTAGTAGAACTTCCAAAATATGCGGTCAATGTCCACGGTAACATAAAGAGAGAGAGTCAAATCCCAGATCTTTAGACAAATAAAACTATGAGTAATATCTTTATTTACGAAGAAAAATCAACTGGTTACAGAAAAAAGCTTATTTTTTTTAAATGCATTGAAACAAAAATCTTAAAAATAATTGGCTTTTAGTATATTTGTTTGTTATTCGCATGTACCTTTCATACTGTGGGATTTTAATAAAGGATTTATTATTTTCTTCTCTGTTATTATTTTCATGCAATATTTGGCAGAATAAGAAACAAAAACACCAGCAAGTATGATTATTATTAATGTTATTATGTATTATTATTTTATTGGAGTTTGGCGCTCTGTATATTTTTAATATTCTCTGCTATTATTGGTGTATCCATTATTAGAATTAGTGTTAGAAAACTGAATGAGAGTACATATTAGAGAGTGATTTTAAACATATTTGGTTATTTTGAATTATATTTTTGTACAAAGTATCTATGTTAGAAATTTTTCCAGTTATGATAAATTTTAGGCACAAAATATTGTAAAAAAAAGTGCCAATAAATTTAGCATGACTGCATTAAAAAAGTGAATTATCTGTATTTAAATAAGTAAATTATAATTATAATACAAAAAGCTTTTAAAACTGTTTTCCCCACATGCTGCTTTTTGAACAAGTAGAATCCAGTTCCAGTTGTAACAACATTTGAGGTAACATATCCAACATTTATTATACATCCTGTACTTGAATTAAAACATAAATGTTCACTGGCTCCCCCAGAGTACTGTATTAGGTAATGCTAGAAATTCCTGTAAAAAAACAATTTATTGCATACCTGATTATAAGAATATCAATTAGAGCTTTTCACAAGAAAGGAATCTAATCATTTCAAGACCACAATTCATTATTATTAATATTTTAACTTCAGAATTATTCTGAATACCTTTACATAAAAATACATGTCATCACTTCACTATTCGAAATTCTTCATAATTTCAGTGATTGTGGTTTCAAAACCAGAATTCGCATTTTAACATAAAAAACAAGGTAGGATTATTTTTTGTGTAATTTATTTTTACACGGGTTAGTCATAATGTGCAAAAGTATTTGTCCACTAACAACCATAATACATTATTATTTCCTTTTTTGGCGTTATGTTGAAATGTTGATTTAACAAAAATATGTGATGTCAGCATACTAACAAAGCACAAAAATGTTTGTCTTTGACTGACGGACTAAATACGGACTGCGGATTCATCAAAATTGTTGAGGTATTTGTCAATTTTTGACTGCTTGCTAATGTTTTTTTGTGATTTTTGAAAACAGGGCGAATTGGAGCAGCAACTTCTGCAAGCTAACCCCATTCTAGAAGCCTTCGGTAATGCCAAAACAGTGAAGAATGACAACTCATCACGTTTCGTAAGTATGGAATTATGACTA
The DNA here is from genome assembly GCA_917563855.2 of Limnephilus lunatus. Taxonomy (NCBI): domain Eukaryota; kingdom Metazoa; phylum Arthropoda; class Insecta; order Trichoptera; family Limnephilidae; genus Limnephilus; species Limnephilus lunatus. The sequence goes on from OU830599.1 coordinate 59,372,605, forward strand.
AGTAAGAATTGCTCGAAATTTCAGTAAAAATGTTTTCTAACACGTGTTTTGCAGATTTATAATAGAAAGAGTTCAATAACACACTGTTAGTCTAGTCATGCAGAATTAAATTCTATGGCTGAAAATACCTGTGTCTAAAAATGTCTTTACCTAATTTTTTCTGCAGTAAAATCGTTAATTTATGTATTAAATTTTCGAGTTTATGCATTATGTTATGTCAAAAGGAATTGATATTTGAAAATAGTTTCATCCCTTTTGAACGACTTTGAGCCGGAGGGGATGTAGCAAATAGTGTATTAATTCTGTCTAAAAACGGTGACTGTCCTAAAACGGGAAATCTCCTAGGTGGACAGTCAAAGCTTTCTTATAATGTATCTGTATTTTTATGTTCAAATAAATCAATAAAATAAATAAATTCAATTTGTAGAAGTCATAATTTAGATATCCATCAATTTCGCTATAGAGATCATAAGAGTCAAAACTTATTGCCAGGATTATTATTTCTTTAATTAACCAACCTTTAACCCAACTTTAATGTAATTGTTTTATGTAAAAGCACTAAAAAAAATCTATGCACGTATTATATTGGACATATAGTAAATTTAGGAATCATAAAAAAAATTAACATTTAAAAATAAACTATTTAAATTCTAGGGTAAATTCATCCGAATCAACTTTGATGCCTCCGGCTACATCGCCGGCGCCAATATCGAGACCTATCTCCTGGAGAAGTCTCGTGCCATCCGTCAGGCCAAGGATGAGAGAGCTTTCCACATCTTCTACCAGCTGCTCTCCGGAGCCACTCCCCAGCACCGCGCCGAGTTCATCCTCGAGGATGCCAAGACCTACGCCTTCTTGTCCTATGGCTCCCTTCCCGTACCTGGAATTGACGATGCGGCGGAGTACCAGGCCACCATCAAGTCTATGAATATCATGGGCATGACCCAGGAGGACTTCAGCTCCATCTTCCGAATCGTGTCCGCTGTGATGCTCTTTGGAAACATGCAGTTCAAGCAGGAGAGGAATTCCGATCAGGCTACGCTGCCTGACAACACGGTCGCACAGAAGATCGCACACCTTCTAGGTAAGTTCGTATTCTTTTCTAACATTTTATAATTATTCATCTTTTCGTTTACTCCTAATCTTAAATGATTTGCCCTTGTAAAAAAACTCATGTTCACAATATTACTTAATTTAACATTTTCTTTTCACAGGTCTTTCCATTACTGAAATGACCAAGGCGTTCCTGAAGCCCCGAATCAAGGTCGGCCGTGACTTTGTCACTAAGGCCCAGACCAAGGAACAGGTGGAGTTCTCCGTAGAGGCCATTGCTAAAGCTTGCTACGAGAGGATGTTCAGATGGCTAGTCAACAGGATCAACCGCTCCCTGGACAGAACCAAGCGTCAAGGTGCTTCATTCATCGGTATCCTCGATATGGCCGGTTTCGAAATCTTCGAGCTGAATTCTTTCGAGCAGTTGTGCATCAATTACACAAATGAGAAGCTTCAGCAACTCTTTAACAACACCATGTTCATTTTGGAACAGGAAGAGTACCAGCGAGAAGGTATCGAATGGAAGTTTATTGACTTTGGTCTCGATCTTCAACCTACCATTGACCTTATCGACAAGCCTATGGGTATCATGGCTCTCTTGGATGAAGAGTGTTGGTTCCCCAAAGCCACCGATAAGTCCTTCGTTGAGAAGTTAGTCGGAGCTCACTCCGTCCATCCCAAGTTCATGAAGACCGACTTCAGAGGCGTGGCTGATTTTGCCATCATTCACTACGCCGGTAAAGTAGACTACTCTGCCACCAAGTGGCTCATGAAGAACATGGATCCTTTGAACGAGAACATTGTCTCCCTTTTACAGACTTCCCAGGATCCGTTTGTCTGCCACATCTGGAAGGATGCTGAAATTGTAGGCATGGCCCAACAAGCTTTGACCGACACCCAGTTTGGATCAAGAACCCGTAAGGGAATGTTCAGAACCGTGTCCCAGCTTTACAAAGAGCAACTGACCAAGCTTATGGCTACATTGAGAAACACAAACCCTAACTTCGTCCGTTGTATTATTCCCAATCACGAGAAGCGCGCTGGAAAGATCGAGGCCCCCTTAGTTTTGGATCAGCTGAGGTGTAATGGAGTTTTGGAAGGAATTAGGATTTGCAGGCAAGGATTCCCCAACAGGATTCCTTTCCAAGAGTTCAGGCAGAGATACGAACTACTCACCCCAAATGTGATCGCTAAGGGATTCATGGATGGCAAAAAGGCTTGCGAGCAAATGATCCAAGCTTTAGACTTGGACCAGAACCTCTACCGAGTCGGACAGTCCAAGATCTTCTTCAGAGCTGGAGTGTTGGCCCATCTTGAAGAAGAGAGGGACTACAAGATCACAGACCTTATTGTCAACTTCCAAGCCTTCTGCAGAGGATACTTGGCTAGGAGAAATTACCAGAAGCGGTTGCAGCAACTCAACGCTATTAGGATCATTCAACGAAATTGCGCTGCATACTTAAAATTAAGAAACTGGCAATGGTGGCGACTTTATATTAAGGTAATTTCGATAAATATAGTATTTTTCTACCTACCTATCTTACACTCCAGGTTTTGCTCACCCTGCAGACTATAATCTGGAAAAACTTGTTAATTATCTACATAAATATTCTGACACAATGAAGTTGTCTAAATCTTGATTATTATGTATAAAAAATGTAGTTCTAACCAATGTTCTATAATTTTTATCATTTACATTTTTATTTTGTTGTGTTTTTCAGGTCAAACCATTACTTGAAGTGACGAAACAAGAAGAGAAGTTGACCCAAAAAGAAGATGAACTCAGACAAGTAAAAGACAAATTAGATGCACAGCTCAAAAGATGCAGTGAATATGAAGTCAAATTCCAGAAGGCCAATGAAGAAAAGATCCTTATATCAGAACAATTACAGGTAAAATTTTGTAAACGATAAATATTATATTATAGTTAAGTACCCACTTTATCGCTTGTCAGAATCCTTGACACCTTCAATTTAAATTTTGAAAATGACACTTTAATTCATAGCAAATTTGAGTTCATTGAACCATATTTCACGCACAGAAAACCAGGGACGCACATAAAACCAAAATTAATTCGTTGGATAATATATTGTAAAAAATATTTTATTTTTGGTACCTACTAGAATTCAATTTGTATTTAAATCAAACATGTTTATAAAAAACACATTTAAATTTTAAACAAATGAAATAAAGATAGTTGTCAGAGTTTGTTTTCAAGATTTTTTTATGTTGAAATTTAGTATCAGTGATAAATATTGTATAGCAAATATTTTGTAATATGTGAAGTTGATATTCGGACAGTAGTTTCGTCTCAAAATGGAATTTCTCAAAAATTACCTCTTGTGGTTTTTTTTGCATAGTTTTATTGCAAAAAAAAGTGCTGTCAAAATGTCACAAAACAAAATGTTACCACCTTTTTGTGATATTTTCAGGAGAAAGGTTTAAATATTTTGAGCAAAATTAATTTTTAAAAATTGTTTCACACTTCTAGAAAAATTCACACATTCAAAAGAATTGATATAAATTTGCTTGACTTCTACGTTTAGTTACCTTATCTGAATAGCAGTTTCTCTTAAACCTTTCTTTTTGACTTTAAAATATTTAATCCTCATTAAATTTACAATTGAGGCGGGTATGGGTACCGCCGCCCTAGGAACAATTTATTGGATAACCAACACCCATGCCATAGTTCGCCCCAAGTGGTTTGCTATGTTTGGTGACTTAGCAGGTGTTTCATGGGGGGAGGTTTGTCTAGGTCTTGGCAGCGGATGCGTTTGTCCACCTACTGCGTGGCGGGCGGGATCAGAAGAGACTGTTTGAGGGAGACCTTTTTGGCCTCTCCGGCAGGAATCTCGGACTCTCGACGCCTTGCACTGCAGTGGGAGGTTCATATGTCTGTCACTTTTGCACAAATTGACCCTCAGATTCCTACTCACCCCTCACACCTTTTTCTTTCCCAGAACTTCCTAATTTTTAAAGTGAACATTGAACCCTAATTTTGATGATGTCATATTTCCACTTGCTCTGGGCATGAACCACATTCATTTTATTAACATTTGAAAAAGAAATAGAGAAACGTACATTGATGTGTTATGTTTTTAGGCTGAAATTGAGCTATGCGCGGAGGCGGAAGAAGGCAGGATGCGTTCAGCTGCCAGGAAACAGGAGTTGGAGGAGCTGTTGCACGATATGGAGGCCCGCATTGAGGAAGAGGAAGAGAGGGGCAACTCTCTGATCCAAGAGAAGAAAAAACTACAACTCAACATTCAGGTATGCAGCACCAATACTAAAATACACTTAATATCTCATTGGTCACTGGATCACAAAATAACTACATATTATTGATATTGATTGAGAGTAACAAAGTTCTGTTTTAACTTGACCTCTTTGCAATTCGTCTGTAAATTTGTTTGTGTTTCGGTCAATCCTGTCCATATGGTAGCCGTTGTTTGGTAGTATCTTTTTATTCCACTAGAGCGTATAAGCGCGCTAAATTGGAATCATCAATACCCGCTCCGCAGGTTTTTGCTGCTAGGCCCTGCGGGCGGCTTTTAGTTCGGCATCGCTCAGTTTGAGTGTTGGTGATCATTTTATAAATCCGATAGGAACTGGTTCCAAAAATAGCCGGTTCCTCGGATCCACTGTGTATTCAGTGACAGCTAGTCACCGGGACAAAGCAACCGCGACAAGCAATGACATCATATGTAATAAATATCCGCATGGTTTTATTATTCACAGCTGCCAGTTACAATAATAATCATATTATCGTCAATCTCTCCATATGCGGAGAGATACAAGAAATTGCAAATCCAGTAGTACTCATGCCTGCCAGGGGATGCTTATCATGCTAGCTGTTAACGTACATTTGTGTACAAACTCTACATACGAAAATGGTTTTTCGTAAAGCGCTGCATCAGAGTTGCATTCTTAGCCGGATTCTTAAATTTCAACTGTACAGTTTCTAGCCTATGAATAATGTTTGATGATGATGATTGTATAAAGTCTACTATTCACAGAATTACTAGTCTAGAGCCTATTAATTTTATAGTTCCCTAATTGCCTCAGGTTCCTATCCAGGCGTTGTGGGTTCAATTCCTATGCTAGCTAAGTCCTATCTTACGCTTTTAATGATGATAGTAGGAGATTTTCTAAAATTGTCATGTTATTTGTAATCTGGGAATTAATGTTGAATGTTGTGATTGGTTAATATTGCAGGACCTGGAGGACCAACTGGAAGAAGAGGAGGGTGCCCGGCAGAAGCTGCAGCTGGAGAAGGTGCAATGCGACTCCAGGATCAAGAAGATGGAGGAAGACCTGGCCCTCTGCGAAGACACCAATCAGAAGCTGTTCAAGGAGAAGAAGGTAAAATATTCACTTTCATATCACAACAGAACAGTGATGAAACAAACATTGAAGAAGAAGAAAAAAAATAACAAACTTAACCTAACCTACCTACCTAATCTAATATATTCTTTTCTATTTTGTCGTTGTTCTGTTTTATCCAATATCCAAAATATTCATATTGAGAATCAGCATTTGTTGATCTGCACATGGTGTCTGGAATATCGTTGTGTATAAGCAGGAAAGCTGGTGAATCTACATCACCTAGAAAACCCAAAAAAAAGTTTTGGCTTATTTTTCAGCAACTAAAGGGTTAAAAAAACTTCTACGCTTGGACGCATTAAAAAAAAAATTCAAACAGCCGCTATTAACCCCCAGTGACTGATTTTTTTCATATTTTATCTAAAAAAATTAAACTCAATTTATTTGGAAACAAAAGCTCAAATCGAAAATAGTTACATATTATACCAAATGTGATGTAGATTCACAAGTTTCCCGCTTGCGCTATGAATTTCCGAACACCGTGTATGAATATTTTTTTTTTTTTTTTTTTTTTAAAAAGAAAGACAAACATTCCCGGGTTACGAATAACCCAACAATGTTTGAAAATCTCCTACTACCACCACAGAAAGCCGAAAAATGTTGCTTGTGTTGTGATGGAGGACTTAGCCAGCCGAGGAATCGAACATGCGACGCCCGGGTGGGACCCAAGCGCTATGCCCACTCAACCACTGACCGGTCATTATAAATATATATTTTTTAACCCTTCGAATAATAAGAAAATAATATTAGATTAATTAAAATAATAAATTCGTACTCATCAAAAACATATATTTCCAACACAACAATGTAACACCTCATTTGCACAACATCATTACACATATCTAGAGAAAAAATACTTCAATAGCTTACCCGAAAAGATAAGAACAATCGAAGACGATAAATGACTACTAAAAGTCAATGTAAGATTAACAAAATGATGAAATTATCTTCACAACTAATATAAATTTTAAATTTGTCTATTTTTTTTAAATTCCAAATCATAATTAATTATAGGATACAAAATATATTTTTCATCCCGATACTCATCCCTCTTCTAATCTTGTAAAAGGGAAACATTAAAAAATCAAAAAATCAATGAAAACCTTATTTATTTTTGTAATCAAAATTATTATACTTAGTAAACTGATTCTTTAAATAAATCAAAAATAAAAAAAATGTTCGCATGACAGGAAGAGAGACATCTAACTTGCGATCGCTCTGGGACAATCTGGGCCTCCTGTTATTATAACGACATATTATGTTTTGGGACAACTTGGGTCTCCTGTGATTAGACGGGTTAGGCCATAATATTTTCAGTAGAGTTCCTTATTCAATGACTTAACTGACTTGCCATAAATTTGCAGCTCCTGGAAGAGCGCAGCAACGACCTCTCACAAGCCCTGGCCGAAGAAGAAGAGAAGGCCAAGCACCTGAGCAAGCTGAAGACCAAGCACGAGGCGTCCATCGCCGAGCTGGAGGAGAAACTGTTGAAGGACCACCAGCAGCGCCAGGAGGCCGACAGGTCGCGCAGGAAGATCGAGGCCGAGGTGCAGGACCTCAAGGAGCAGCTGACGGAGAGGAAGACGCAGCTCGAGGATCTGCAGCTCCAATTCGGTGAGGATCTGCATACTAAATCTCAACTGCCCGAATCTCTACCTTTACATTTTCTAACACTAAAAAGACAAACCGTAATAATAATAATAATAATATTTGGACGATTTATATAGCGCCGTTTTTGTGAAAAATCACCTCAAGGGCGCTGAATGTCCCAAGTAAGCTCCCTTTTTCCTCACTTTTGGAAAAATTGGTCAAACATTTTCAAATGTTGAAATTATTTCTTGAACTGATAGTTACTTTCATTGGTCAATTCAATTTGGGAGGCATCATAACCAACACCCCTGCCACAGGTCACCCTAAGTGGTTTGATATATTTGGTGACCTAGCAGGGGTGCCCGGGTTCATGGGGTAAGGTTTGTCTAGGTCTTGGCGGCGGATGTGTTACCCACCTACTGCATGGTAGGCCGGATTGGGAGAGGGAGTCCTTTTGACCTCTTCATCCGGACTTTCTCGACCAATCAATTGTATTGCATCACAGTAGGAGAAATGTTGTTATAATACGTCCATCACTCCTGAACACAAACCCACAGATTCCTTCTTCTTCTTCTTGTGCCCTGTCCGTTCAACGGACGTTGGCTATGCGAACTTTGTTTACTCCGGCCCGGAACAGCTCTACAGTAGACTGGCCAAACCACTGTCTCAGGTTTTTCAGCCATGATGTTCTCCTTCCAGGGCCCCCACTTCCGGCAATTTTCCCTGCATTATGATACTACAGATTCCTACACACCCCTAAAAAGACCCTACACAAAGCATCCTTAAAGATGACATTGGCCCTGAGGGAAATTGTTTTTCTCAGGGCCTAATGGAGCTAATGTGGCTTCAATCATAACTCCCAAACTGTAACAATTTTAAATTCCGTTGTATATTAATCATGACTCTTTTATTCCCCAGGCAAGCGCGAAGAAGAGCTGGCACAGGCCATGGCACGTATGGATGAGGAGGGTGCCGCACGTGCCGGTGCACAGAAAGGTCTGCGCGAACTGGAGTCACAGCTAGCCGACCTGCAGGAGGACCTGGAGGCGGAGAAGGCGGCCCGCGCCAAGGCCGAGAAACAGAAGCGGGACCTCAATGAAGAGCTGGAGGCGCTCAAGAGCGAGCTGCTGGATTCCCTGGACACTACGGCTGGTGAGTTATCTAGCGTCTTTTAAAAAATACAAGATTCCCAACTGTCCGGAGACACCCCAACTGGGACAGTGTCACGCTAAAGAAAGCGGAGAAGGGGAAGTTGGGTGGGAGATGTCTATTCGATATATTCACCTAACATTTTTTGTTCATTCATTCGTTCTCAATTTTTGACATTTGAAAGGTCCTCGTTAAATGCTGATTCTCAGCCCATTTTAACTTTTAATCAAATTGTGGACTACTGATATATCATCGCCTTAGTTCGTATTTGTCCAACAGACCATTAGAATATTTTACAGGAGGAGAAGGTTTTCTTTCATTATTTCAATGAAATATTATGATAGGTGTTTAAGATAAAGCTATTTCCGTAAAGGTAAAGGTCTCATTAGTTTAAATAATTCTTAATTAAGTGATTAACTATCATTTTTAATACTTTTTTAAATTTTAAAATGGAGATTGAAAAAAAACTAAAATGTTCTGTTGGACAAATAAGAACTGAGGCGACAATGTGTGACGACTTGACCGATATGCATGGTTTCATAAAAATCTGAAACGAGGCGAGAATCACTAAAGTGATATGGGGGATGGAACGTTTATTGCGAACGTAAATCAAATAAGCAAAACTCTGTACCTACAGGTTGATTAAACAATATTTCAACACCATAATTTACATTTTTACAAGATTATTTATCGGAAAGTGGGGAGCGAACACGAAGCTATTGGCGGGCAGTGGGATCGATGGCAATCAGAAACAGAATGAATTATCTTTTAGTTCGGCACCTGTCGCTGGAGTAAAAAGGTCCGTGTCCGCTATTGGAGTACAAGTAGCCAATGTGCTGCGATGTTCGCTAGCCATGGTGTTAAAGCCATTTCTGTAGCTAACTGCAAACAAAAGTATGTGCAGACACAAGTATCTTGCTGAGCGCAGATAGGGCATATTTTAGTTTATATTTTAGTTTATTTAGCCCATTTAAGCTTTTAAATTATTCAACTGACACGCATCACAACTTGATCTTTAGGCTTGACTGCTGATGAAGCTGTTGAGAATCGAATTATAATATAACATATTTGTATTCATTTAATGAATGTATTTCCTTGCGTGTTACAGCCCAGCAGGAGTTGAGGTCGAAGAGGGAGCAGGAAGTGGCTACGCTGAAGAAGAGCCTAGAGGATGAGGCGGCCTCACACGAAGCCGCTGTGGCGGACATGCGACACAAGCACTCCCAGGAGTTGCAAGCTACCAATGAGCGCATCGAGCAGGTCAACAAGACCAAGACAGGTGACACTTTTTCACCTACTACACTTAGCCTTTTCAAAGCTGGCCTTATCAATGCAAAATACCTATTATGAATCCATAGAAAAAGACAATATATTATTATGATGATATATTAATCTCTAGATTCTTTTTGGGAGATTTTCTCCCAGCCTGACACGGTCATGGAAATTGTGCATGAAAATTTTTCTATTACAGTGAGATATACAATTTAACAGTGTTAGAAAGAGAAAACAACACGCTTTGTAATTGCATTTTAAATATTACAAAAGACGCTTCTGAAAATTTTGAAATAATTCTATGAAACAATGTGTAGTATTTGTCAAGGTTTGCAAAATTTATAATAATTTTTTTAATATAAAATGAAAGAAATTAAATACTTTTTTAGTTTCGTCTACAGTGGTAATTACAGTTTACGCAATAAAAACCATTAGTAAGCAACTTAACCTTTTCTCTGTGTTCAAACGTACCGAAAATTACACTCATATGCGGCACTCACTTTGACAATCAAAACCTACCACTTTAAACAGCTATAAATCTCTTATTTCTTGACAGATTTATGATTTGCTTATCTTAATAGCTTTATTAATTCTCCTGAAGTTTGTTGAAACACATAAATAAACGATAAACCACAGGATACAGACATAATATTATAAACAGTGAGACATCACAAGAAATCAACAAGAACCGTCGCCATATTCATGCACACTGCTATATTGTTTATAGTAGTTACTTACCCGGTCTGATGGGATTTGGACCACTGCGCCGATATCATTAAAACACAATTATTTTTATTATTATATCTACTAACAAATAAAGTTTTAATAAAAAGTAAACACGAGGAGAAATATTTATAAGTTTTGTTTTTCGTGGTAGTTTCTAAAACATGGCCACACACACAATGTCACATCACACTCGAGGCATTTATACTGGGACATTTTCCTTTTTTTAGAAATTGCGCACACTCTGCAGGCTCTGTGAAGTGTTTGAGAATTATTTCCTTTAATTGGGTGGGGCATATGTTTTGCTAATGTCTTAGCAGTTAGTCTCAGAGGAAAATCGTGCGAAGAGCGAGAATGAGGCTCAGATTGGGGAGTTGAGTGATATTTTTGCAACAATTGTCGTATTACGGCTAATTGGAAATCTGCTAAACTAACATTTTTATTTGTAATTGATTTAAAAGCTATATGAGAGTTCAATAAATATAAATCAATAATATGGAAGGCCACTTTTTTATACCACTTAATTGTTTTTCGCAGACAATTAATACTACTTAACATCAAGTCCACTTTGTCAACAGAACCCATACACTTATTATAGTCTAGAACGCACTTGGGTTTCATAATTGGTTGACGAGTTTTCCAATCAACTTTTCCCGTCATGTCCATGGAGTCGTCATGTAAGGTTGTTAGCATGTGAACTTCTCTTTTATCGCACCACTTTAAAGCCAACAGAGGTCCACGATGTTGTGCTTTCATTTCACCCTTTTTAAGTTTGTTAAATTTCGCCATGCCTTTTCGTGTCTTCCGCACCGTACCACATGCATTGGTTTTGTTCATATGGAGAAAATCATATAGTTGAGGGCTACTATACCAATTATCAATAAAAAGATTATGTCCTTTATTTAAATAATCTTGAAGTAGTGTCGTTACTACAGCCCCCGAAACCCCGAGACATTCAGAGTCAGTTATGTCAGTCCCTTCACCACAATAAATAATGAAGTCTAATATAAAACCCGTCTTCACGTCACACAATACGAACATTTTAATTCCAAACCGGTGACGTTTGGATGGTATATATTGTTTGAAAATTAAACGCCCTTTGAAAACAATTATACTCTCATCGATGCATAAATTTTCATAAGGTATCAAAGTTTTTTTGAACAATTTTCGGGTATGGTCAATTAGGATTTTAATTTTGTAAAGTCGGTCACCAGGAATTTGTGTGTCGAGGTTTGAAAAGTGTAACATTCGCAATATAATTTCGTAACGATCCCTAGACATGGTTTTTCCGAAAATTGTACTAGCGAGCAATGGATCAGTGGACCAGTGTTCTTCGATAGTAAGATGTCGGTTTCTAGTCATTAACATTAACAGTGCAAAAAAAACGTACATTTCTTCGACAGATGTGTCAACCCATTTACGAAGTCTGGATTTTTCGGAAGGTTCTTGTTTTGATATGGTGGCTATATAATATCGATTAACTTCGATTACCATTTTTGTCACTATTTCTTTGTTCAAGAAATATTAAAAAAAGTCGATTTCCGATGAATTACCAGAAAATAAAGTGGATGGATCAAAACCTGACACAAAATCATCAAATTCATGAACTATTGGAATAAATGGACCGGAGGTCCAAGAAGAAAAGCAGTCTGCATTTACGGTATCGTCTAAGTTAGGTGTACGAGAGTCATGATCTTGGCTTGTCCCGGGGGCGTTTATTTCACTGTCACTAACTTCTTCAGTAATATCTTGATCATCTTCACTTATTTCTAAATCAGAGTCAATGTCTAAAAATGTTTCATAAATTTCGTCTTCCTTAAGACTGCGGTTTGCCATTTTTAAGTTCAATTTTGATATATAAACTGTAAGCCCATAAATATAGACATATATTACAATTTAAGTTGTACACAAAATTTAGAAATAAAATCACAAAAGAAAGTCAATCAAAAAGTCTTGAGTAAAATAACTATTTTCAAAACACATCACGTCACTTAAGTTCACAAACAAACTAATGTACCACAGAAAAATAAATTACTTAAAAAGATTCGCAAAATAGAAATCGGTCAATATTTTACATCGACGCATAAGTCCATCAAAGCAGATTGGATCACCTAAGAAATACTATGGATGACACAACGGTTCAGCGGCGCGACATTCAAATGACTGAATGAAGATTTAACGAATCATCGCCTTCACAATGTTTTATGTAAACAATTTATTATATTTTAACCAGCAAACGCCAGATGTCAGTAAGATAAAGGATTGAACTAATTTTTGGTTCAGTTATCTGCTAAATTCGTCGCGTATTTACGTAGTATACAGCCGCTAAAGTCAAACGCATGATATGATGCGCGTAGCGCTGGGGGAACAAATTATTTTCGCATGAAATGATGCGCGTAGCGGCGAAAAAGTTAAAGAACTTTATCTACGTTTATGTTAAAAAAATTCTATTTTTAATTCCATAAGAATCTTTCATCTGCTTTCAAATTATTATTCAAGTATTTTATTTTGAAATATGTTCAAAACAGTGAATCTATTTGAAAATAAATGTCAAGCGGGAATATTTGATGATATGATATTATGTTGTCAAGGCCCTAAGGATTAATAAGGTGTACAATTTGACAATAGTGAAGTAGACCACTGTCTATCTTGTTATGTGGATCACCTACTTCCAGTTTCTCATCAATCACTTTATTTCCTCCAGGCCTGGAGAAATCCAAGCAGACCCTGGAAGCGGAGAATGCAGACCTAGCCCAGGAGCTCCGAGGAGTGGCAGCCGCCCGAGCTGATGGGGAGAGGAGGAGGAAGCAGGCTGAACAGCAGCTCCAGGAGCTGACTGCCAGACTACAGGAGGTGGACAGAGTCAAGTAAGACATTTACAATATACACAACATACTGCCGATAGCTCCATTGTAACTTCTCTGTCTTTCTCACAAATGACACGTGCATCAGCTTTGTGACGTCACACGCAGTCAGGCTTACTTACGAAACTGGATAAAACAGAACATGATAAAATAAAAGGTTTGGTTAGTTTTTTTGTTGCATCACTTTTTTGCAATGTTCTGTTTTGACTCTATTCTGTGTTTTCATGTAACTCTCAGAAATATGTGGCCCATTTAATAAAGATTGAAAGCACTAAAATCAAAAAAAAAAAAATTTTTATCATTTTTAGTATGCTGCAATTTGTCAATGTGCGTTGAATGCTTTGCTGAATTCTTGCTGAATGACCTGTTTAGTGTATCACTGATAGCTTCGTTGTTAGTTCTACTCCCGCAAAGGATGTATGATATCATTATCTCTACTTGTAAAAAAAAGGAAGATACTAAAACATTTATTATTATTATGAAGCAGGAACAGAAAGTATTTGATAGATCATTTTTCCTGGTGTCAAGTGACTCCACTCAGTTTTGCAACATTCACTAACTCTTATGTGTCTGTCCAGGGCTGAATTACAAGACAAGGCGGTGCGACTGCAGGCCGAGAGCGAGCAGGCCCTGCAGCAGCTGGAGGAAGCGGAGCTCAAGGCATCCTCCGCCCTCAAGCAAGCCGGAACTACAGAAGCACAACTCTCCGAGGCACAGGTAAATTGACAGTTGGAATACCTTTGGAATCCCTAGAAAATTGCACTAAATCAAAGCTTGACAAATTTTCTCACTTCATTGAATGCAAATTAATGTGAAAATATCTTACTAATAATGTTAGTTCAAATTCTGTTTATTCAGTCAAAGCATTATTCTAATATTCCAATCAAACATACTAATTTCGGTTATATCTGATAGGCTTTATTTCTATGTGAAATTATTCACATTCAATGAAGTAATATTTTCTTTGATTGAGTGTCATTTACAATATTGGAACTACTTTTGTGAAGAATAATTCAGACAAGCGGTAAAGAAGGAGCCTACCCATATTATAATATTTTTACAGAAAATTATTTTGTCTTTTTCAAAATTGAAATTATAACATCTTGTGATTTTTCACCATTGCGTAATGTTTTTATACTATACCGTTTACCTGTCATTCCATAACCATAAATGCAATCGCCTATTTACTGTTTTTTTTCTGTATATTTATAGTAAAATGAAATAACAACATACTAGTCCCGATGAGAGGTCATATTATGTGACGTCATCGTTCTATAGGGTCCGCCAAATAACTTTTTTTTTTTGAAAATGTAATGCAAAACATCGAGTGTAGCTTCGGCTGTGTGGCACGTAGCGCCGTCCTGTTGAAACCAAATGTTGCCAATATCCTCCTCTTCAATTTTTGTGAACAAAAATTCGTTCAACATGGCCCGATAACGATCGCCATTGACTGTAACGGCCACTCCTTGCTCATTTTCAAAGAAAAATGGCCCAATTATGCCTCTGGACCAAAATCCGCACCAAACAGTGACTCGTTTTGGGTGTACCGGCTTTTCAATGTATGCGTGCGGGTTTTCTGTGCCCCAAATACGACAATTTTGCTTGTTTACATACCCGCCAAGATCAAAATGAGCTTCATCCGAAAAGATGATTTTTTTGGCAAAATCGGCATCTTCTGTAAGTCGATCGCAGGCCCACTCAGCGAAGCGAAAACGCATTGGATGGTCAGTTGGCTTCAACTCCTGAACCAATTGGACTTTGTATGGCGTCATACCAAGGTCTTTATGCAAAATTCGTCTCAATGATGTCTCCGAAATGTTCAATTGTTGAGAACGACGGTGAATTGATGTTGATGGCGCTTCACGCACACTTTCTGCCACAGCATCGATATTCTCGGGTGTACGCACTGTTTTTGGCTTTTCACGCTTTGGTTTATCGACGAGGATGCCAGTTTCTTTCACTTTTTTCACAAGATAACGAACATACGGAGCTGACGGTGCTTCTCTTCTTCCAAAAACCGTACGCAATTTTCGCACACATTCTGCAACATTACCATGATTTTCAAAGTAATGTCGCAATATTTCCCAGCGTTGTTCAAGCGTATACACAACCATATTCGCTCAGCGGAAGGATAAAACTAATTATCTGTCAAATCAGACATGAGCTAAGTGTTACCATTCACGAAATAAGCACTAGTTGAAAAAAAAAACTTTAGATGGCGGACCCTTTAGTTTCTTCTTTCTTTTTCGTTTTCATACAAGATGCGTGAAAAAGGAAGAGAACTCACTGGAACTAGTATAATTACAATTGCAAGAGAATAATAGAAAAGCAGGAGAAATCCTCTACACTATTACTTTTTTTTTTGACAATTATTGTAATAAGCTTAGTTGATTGCATTTCATCCAGTGAAAGCAAAATTAAAATTGATGGTGAAATTGTTGAAAATGTTGCTGAAATAATATTAATTTAATCTTAAAATAAATTTCAATAGATATGCTGAATACACCCAAAAGAAAATTGGCAAAAAGATATCTTTTTTGGGAAGAATTCGGCCAAAAATTTCTAGAAAAACTGCAATCACCGTTTACAATTCAATTATTGCTCCACACTTCAACTACTGCCCAAGTATCATTTTCCTATGTAACGAAAGAGAATAAAGTAAGTTACAAATTCTCCAAAACAGGGCAATGAGAATAATACTTCGACGAAATAGATTTTCAAAAATAATTAAAATGTTAAAGGAATTAAATTGGTTAACCATGAAACAGATGCTGACCTTGAACACAATGATATTTATCCACAAAATATTAAACAACATGCTACCAAAATACTTCTCAAATAAAATTGTATACAACAAGGACATTCACGGACATAACACAAGGACGTGCAAGGAAATCAGGCTACAAAAAAAGGACAAAGCGAATATGCAGAACAGTTTACTATACAAGGGAATGAAGTTATATAACACCCTACCAGAAACTTTATGGAAAGTTCAAGATGTATTGTAGGATCTGCATTTAACTAGAAAAAAAATAGTAAATTTGAAATATTATAATTAATTAGCTGCAAAATGAAATATTATAATTAATTAGAAATTTGTAAACTTAAATGTACAAATTACTAAAATAAAAATTATTATTATTAATATGAAAATTACGATGCACCATACATTGTTATCATGTAATGTGATTATCATTTTATGTGATTTGTTACAAACTTGATTTGAGATTTTCACGACCAATCACACAGTATTTTCATGATTAATTTTTGAGTTATTATGCCATTTTGCGCTTCCTTCTTCTTTAGCAAACTTTTCGTAAAGCATTACAGTGTCCATCATTCATATCTGCCCGGGCGATGGAAACTTTGGTTAAACAAAAAGTAGAAGGTCGATAATAAATCAAGATACACATCCCTATTCAACTTGTCCATAGAAATACATAAAAAACCTATTCTGTCAGATACATGGTAGACATTGTTATTTTTTTATTAAATATTCTTGTATGAAATGATAAAAAAGTGAGGTGACTTTATACATTTATATGATAGAATAAGTTTTGTTTTTTTTATATAATCCGTGATTTTAGTACCGTTTTCACATAAAAACATCACGTGAGTCATTTAAACATTTTTTTTTATGTTTGCATTCTAAATTTAAATATTTACAAATGTTAATATTTATTTGTAATATAACAATTTGAAAGCTTATTTCATATCCTTTCAAAAAACAGTTTTTAGTATTCGGCTACTTTCAGAAATGTTTCATTTATAGAGCCTTAATTGTGAAGCGGAAATAACACAAAGTTTTTGTAAATCTGACATTTCATTTAAGACGAAAAACTCACATATTCGCGATAGACCAGAGCGGTTAAATTTGAATCCTATAGTGTCATTTAGAATGCATATGTATATCAATTGTCAGTTGTTTTATTATTTGATTGTAAAATATCAGTTAGTTTGTTATAAGAAACCATTCAAAGGAAAGTGATATAAATAAACATAAATGTTGTTCCTTTGTTAAAAAACTTAGCAATACAAGTGTTTTATTTATAAATTAATAAAAATGAATTAAACTTCTCAACATATTATATATATAAAACATAACAATGTCAAGTTGCACACCTGGACTGCAATCTCTCAATTTCATCAGTCATAACTACTTAAGATGGATCATTATATTGAGTTGTATTTGACTTCTCCACAGACCCTTTTGGAAGAGGAGACGAAACAGAAGCTGGCGCTGCAGATGAAGCTGAAGCAGTTTGACAGCGACAAGGAGGCCCTTAACTACCAGTTGGAGGAGGAGGAAGAGGCCAAGAAGGCGCTAGAAAAACAGGTATGTGCCCTTTGGTTCCATGACAGAATCAAAGTGAAAAAAAAATGTAATCAAACCTTTATCCTAGCCTAAGTTCGGTTAAACTGACATTTAGCACAGTTTAAGGCCGGTTTAACTGTGCCATGGTAATAAGTTTTTCACTATTCCAACATTACAAACCACAGAATATTTAAAACCAGTGCATAAGTAAGGGGGTATTGTCTAAATTTGTTGTTTGACTAGAGGTCTAGTATTATGTCAATGCTTTAGGAGGCTTACAAATAGTAGGTATAATACAAAACAACGAGAGACTCCTTACAAATACCCCTGTTTATAATACAGTTAAACCCTTTTAAGAACTTTCAAGTTTAATAAGTTTGGTTTTTCCGCCCCTTCAAAAATGAATGGCCCGATTTATCCGACATGTAAGATTTTCCTGCCTAATTCGTCAAGCCTATATTTTCGGTTTTCGGAACAACTCATACAGGTCTCATAGAAATCATTGTGTCTCCCTTAGGGGGCATACATTAATTACGTGAGCAGTTTTTCTTCCAATCTAGACCCCTCCCTCCCCCTTGGTGAGATAAATTTGGGCCACTTCGTATATTCTTTTCAAGTAACGTGAGATTTTGCTGGACCCCCCCCCCCCCCTTTTTGAGCTCACGTAATTAATGTGTGCCCCATTACTATCATAGTGAGAGATATTATATAAACAGTGTTAGAAAGAGAAAACACCATGCTATATATTTAAATAACAAAGAAAACTTCTTAAGAGAGTTTCACTGTAAATTAACAATAATATGTAATAATAATTTAAAGGCACATGCTGGCAAGTCATATTATGTTTGGCTTAGCAGGACCTTATTTAAATATCTGTCTAACTGAATTAAAAAAAAATAAATAAATTATGCAGAATTATTTGACAGCTAACATTTACCTCTTTCATCATCATTATTAATACAATTGATGATTGTTCTCAGGTGCTGGCGCTGAACTCGCAGCTGGTGGACGCCAAGAAGAAGGCCGAGGACGAGGCTGAAGCCGCCGCTGGCCTCGAGGAGCAGAGGAAGAGGCTGGCCAAGGACATTGAGGCCCTCATGAGGCAGATTGAGGAGCTGCAGCAGGCCAATGATAAGCTGGACAAGAGTAAGTTTAAAAAAAGACCTTTTAAAATTTTATGAAAATATACTTCTTTTACAGCTTTTCTTATTACGGCTGGGTCTTTTCAACGATTTGGCACTGATTATGATCTTAAATAAATCATCATAACTATCTATTATTGGCAAAAAAAATTTTGGTTTCTTCCATTTTTGTCACAATTACTTTACTCTAGAACAGTGGTTCCCAACCAGTGGTCCGCGAGTTCTAAAATGTGGTCCACGAAACATTTACTAATTTACTACCAAACCAAATCGAAAGGTATCCAAAAGCTGGTTTGTAACCCTTTTGTTATTAATGATGGAGAGGTAGCTGAAGAAGTCCAAGAAGAGCACATTGAATTTCAAAATGATAGTTATTGCGTTTAATTACCGATTAACAGTTTATCATTATTGTACCTTGTGGTCCCTGTGAGAACAAATAAATGTCATGGTGGTCCCTGGTCAAAAAAAGATCGGGAACAACTAAAAAGATAGTCAAAGTTTTTCTTTTTTTTTTATATACGGGTGAGTATTATGTGGCAGTGCGCAAATGTATAATATAATAAAAAGGTTTGCGTTTTGGTTACATCTCACATAATCATTGGATATTTTCCCTTTGAGACCTAATATTAATTCATATTAACATGACCTAATTTATAAATTATATGTATTCAAATAATAATGCTATTAGATGTCATAGGAATGTATTGATACCCCTGAAAAGGAAAACTTAGTGAATAAATATAATCCTGCATGTACTTTATATATAATTCAATATCTTCCAGGTAAAAAGAAGATTCAGGCCGAGTTGGAAGACACCAACATCGAGTTGGAGGCGCAGCGGGCCAAGGTCCTGGAGCTGGAGAAGAAGCAGAAGAGCTTCGACAAGGTGGTGGCCGAGGAGAGGGCCGTGGCGGAGAGGAATGCGGCCGAGCGAGACGCCGCCGAACGAGAGGCCCGCGAAAAAGAGACCCGCGTGCTCAGTCTCACCAGAGAGCTGGACGAGGCCAGTGAAAAGGTAAAAGACAATTTACACCTGCACTTACCTTTGTCGTTTACTTGTATGTACATGACCAGTATTCATAGTAACGGTAATGTCAGCTCCTTCAAAGATGCTATTCAACCATATTTATTTAATAATAAAATAAAAAAAATTTTAAATACCCAAACTAGGCCAAAATGCCTGTATTATGGTGGTTACACAATACAAATAAAAATAAAATAGTTAATACAATGACATAGTAAAACTAATAATGATATAACAATAAAATAATTATTCGACATCTCCGTTCCATTACTTCGGCAGCTGTCCATTTATTGGTGGTTGACGGATTTGGGTGCTTCGGTATTGGTAGGCAAATTCGGAAATGTCACAATGGATAACAGCAGACTCCAAGAAATCTGTTTCTCCAAGTCCAGTCCCCTTCGTATACTTATATCCCCACTTTCTCAACTATCAGGGTTAATCGATAAAAGGGATAAAGACTGTATGAAGGGCCATTTTCTTTTCCCTGATTTCCACAGTTATTGTTTCAAGTGTATCTTTCTTCAGTCAGACAATGATTTTATTCAGGAAGCTTTATTTTATTTATTTTATAGATTCAACAGTCGTTGCGTGGTGACACAATGTTCTTGGTGATGTTCCATGCTTTAACTCGAAACTACAGACAAAATGCACCAAAAGCAAAAAAAATACTACTCCTTATGAACCATGTAAAGAAGCGATGTTCAATAAGTCTACAACAGAAAGACACTTAAATATCTGCAGTACATATTGTACGGTGACATACATTGATCATATTGGCACTGGAGGGCCACTCTGTACACTGTAACGCCTATGGGTCTCGACGCGTCAACTACCTACCAAACGCACGGTAAACCACACATAATGGGTTCTTACTTTTTTTCTTCGCAATGTTTCTTTAGTTGAATGAGGGACCGTTTTGATAGCATTGCATCTAATGGTACTGTTGGATACAGGCCGGTAATTGGCGAGCAGATAACACCCATCAATAACCACTTGGTGTTACGATGCACATATTGACATACTGACGGCTTTAAATTTGATTATCAATTTAAATAGTTACTAATACTAATTGCATATATTTTGCAATGGTTTCAGGTTGAAGAGCTGGAACGTGGCAAGCGCTCACTCCAGGTTGAACTGGACGAGCTGGCCAACAGCCAGGGCACGGCCGACAAGAATGTGCACGAGCTGGAGAAGGCCAAGCGCTCACTGGAGAGTCAGCTCGCCGAACTTCGCGCCCAGAACGAGGAGATTGAAGACGAGCTGCAGCTGATGGAGGATGCCAAGCTCAGGATGGACGTCAACATGCAGGCTCTGCGCACGCAGTTTGAGCGGGATGTTCAGGTAATAATCACAATCGTAATCATTTTTAGCTCATTCAATTTATTGTTTTACAGGCATGTCAATCCTGCAGGTTGGGGGATAAAACAGTCTTATGTTGTCAGTGATGGAGATAATCTCTGGGAACATAGAAATGCTCTCTATGATAGCTGAGCTTTCAACCATCCACGAATCAGTCCGAAGAAATGTGTAGCAATGTGCACATCCCTTCTGATCCATAGATGGTTCATTCTGAGCATACCCAAAAGAAAGTCGGTAGAATAGAGCCACGGGTAGTAGCCATATTAGGACTCAATTACCAACACCTTTCAATAAATTTGTATGGCCCAAACCCCCAATGAGCCAGGCAACACTAAATATGAATAGAAGCTCAACATAGGAGGTAGTGAGACTTAATACATAGTCTAAGGGCGATTTGTTTCACAGAATTTGAACAATTCATCAAATTTAAAAGTTCTGTAAAGGTTCTATTCAAGTTCTGTTATTAAAAAATTATTGGCCAGTTATTATAGGTTATTGTATTAGAGGCCATTATTGTACCTGAAATCATAACAAATTCCGTGAAACAACTGTCCCTAATAATATATGTAGAACACTGCCATCTCAGTAGTCGCTTACAGTTATTGGAAATAGAACACCAATAGTTGTATGAAGTGTGAGGAGGTTGAAGAACAAGGTGTAATGTCCCATACAAATATGGTGTAATGTCCCACGGTGATGGAAAAAAGGGATTACTGTCAAAGGAGGTGACAATGAGCCAAAAGTAATCTTTAGATGACTTTCAAAGTCGTGTAAAAAATGTAGGAGTCTGAATTTCTGACAACTTACTCACAACATAAACATGTTATTAACCCGTCTGCTTGGTTCAATATATTCGCACCTCACAATCCGGAAGCCTTGGTTTCGTCAAACCGAAGTCAAACCGTCACTTTGGATCGAGATTGTAAAATATCTATGCAAGATAGCTTTCATATTTCAAAGACAATAAGAAGCATTATTTCGTTCTCTTTCTGGTTAAAAAAAAATATATATATGTTTGCATGAGAGGAAGAGAGATGCGAGAGAGCGAAATGTAAGGTCGCTCTGGGACGTTTTTGGTCTTATAAAAGTATAACGCGATTACGTGTTTTGGGATGTATTTATTCCTAAACAAGCAGACGGGTTAAAACCTAATTTAATTCCAGGCTAAGGAGGAGCAAGCTGAGGAGAAGCGGCGCGGACTGGTAAAGGCCCTGAGAGATCTGGAGGCTGAACTAGAAGAGGAGAGGAAGCAGAGGGGGGCTGCTGTTGCGGCTCGCAAGAAGCTGGAGGCTGACCTCAAGGATTCGGAGACCACCATTGAGATGCACAATAAGGTAAACATGCTTCACTCTAATTTACACTCAATTTCTTCCAAGCCAAGATCTACTGAGAGGATCTCGTTTGACAAACATCTTTCTGGATTGTCCAAACTTGTAAATTTAAATCTCTGGTTTTTATCTTGTACACAAATGGTTCACCAAATTGAAACAAACTACATAGTGCTTTTTCTGTGAAAATGTCAGTTAGATAACTGACATTAATATTTAGATTTGGTTTTGAATCGGTGTTTGGAAAAGTTGATGGTGTTCAATATCACACTAACCATCTCTCCATATTAAAAATAAAAGTCGTCCACTGCGTCTGTCTATCTGTTCGTGATAAACTCAAAAACTGCTGAACAGATTTTCATGTAGTTTTCACCAATAGATAGAGTGATTCATGAGGAAGGTTTAGGTATATAATTTGTCAAGGTTTTGTGTAAATTGGTTGAAATATATAATATATAAAGAAGAATGTATGTGGTGGATGAGCAGGCTGGCAAGAGGGCGCTATGACTTTTATTTGTATGCAAATCTACAGTTATATGCCGAGGTTAATAAAATTTTGCACATGTAACCTTCAAAACAAGAAGGTCACTGTCTACATTTGATTTCGAAAATTCTGTGTAAAGCCCGGGCATCGCCGGGGACTTGAGTTAGTAAGTCATAATTTGCGTGTTCCAGGTGAAGGAGGACACCCTGAAGCAGCTGAAGAAGCTGCAGGCGCAGCTGAAGGACGCCATCCGGGACGCGGAGGAGGCGCGCCAGGGTCGCGAGGAGCAGGCACAGGCCGCCAAGGACGCCGAGCGCAAGGCCAAGACGCTGGAGGCCGAGGGGCTGCAGCTGGTGGAGGACCTCGCCAGCAGCGAGCGCGCCCGCCGTGCCGCCGAGACCGAGCGCGATGAGCTCACCGAGGAGATGATGAACTCCAGCAGCAAGGTGCCCTTTCTTTTATATTATTGTTGCATCCGAAACTGTTTCCGAATTACAGCTTCAGATGCACTTGGAAATGAACTGTAAATAGTAAACAATGGTGTTTGCTGGAATTGGGGGATAATACATGTAGGAAAAAACAATGGATACAAGGAAGAAGGACAACCAATCACTTACCTCTGCGAAGGCACACACAACACAATTACAAATATAGTTTATTTAATTTCACTGCGGAACCTTGAGGTAATTATTGCCACAACAACACAAAATAAGTTTAAAACGATCTTGAAAAGGTCAAAAACTTTCTTTTATTTCATAAGGGAGATTACGAACATGAACAAATTGCTTCCAATGTAGTCCCAAATCATCTTCTGTTTTTTCAGAAACAAAAGCACTTGAATTCACTCTTGTCATTGTTCCATTTTCAAATACTTTTCCAGCAAGGTGATATGATTAAGGAGGGTAGGTACTGGATAAATGATGTCCCGGTAGGAACTATGCATATTATCATTTCAAAACCAAACAATTATAATACACTATATTTATAGATAGCTCATTATAACATCTGAATAATGTGAATTATAACAAGACTATGAATATGCAGAACACGGGTAAGTAAACAAAGTGAAGAAATGTGGTCTGTCCATGTGGAGAGTTGCAAACCTTGTTTTTGGATAACAGCATCTGTGACGTATTCTGCTAGGGGTGTTAGTGTTATGTGTTTTTGGCTGTGACTGCAACTTTAAGCTTTAACCTCTCAGAAATAGACGTTTTGTTTATTATGTGTCCCTTAGAAAACTGTCAAAACGTGATAATATTTGTGTTATTTACGATTTTTACTAAAAGCTTCATAAATTACGTTTTGGGAAACGTAGTCTCATTCTAAAAACTGTTTTGAAAAGGTTGTGAAATAAACTTTCAAATTGTATTATTACAAATAAATAATAACATTTGTAAATATTAAAATTTAGAATGCAAACATAAAAACATTGTAAAAATGACCCACGTGATGTTTTATGTGAAAACGGTACTAAAATCACAGATTATGTAAAAAAAAAATACTTATTCTATCGTACAAATGTATAATAAACAATTTTGTCACCTCATTTTTTTACCATTTCATACAAAAATATTTTAATAAAAAACTAACAATGTCTTGAACAAATTACAATCAAACAAGATGGTGGTTCCATTCGGCTCAGATAATTAATCTCTATATTCCATAGATATTTTTGAATACAGACGTGTAGCGTTGTTCATTATCAATATTCCGTTTTTTATTTCATGGTAATCCGTATACTAGTGATGGAAATAAATCAATTTTTGTAAAATCTCGCGCGTTGACGTCAAAAGACGCTCTAATGTCTTGACCGCTATTATTATATTTGCGTCTTTTGACGCTCTAATGTTCCGAGTGGTTAAGGCTTATGGATGTACTGCTGATAACTGTTTAGTAACTAATCTTTCTGTGAAAGCTAATATAATCGATTCACGTATCAGATAGAGGGGTTTTAATGGTGGTCAGCAGCAGGATTATAGACCAACTGTCAGTTCTGTAGTAAGAGTATAAGGTCAGATACTTTCTTTGAAATTAAAAATCAGATATCACTAAACGAAGCTATATGTATAGAGTTGATCAGTTATTATAAAAATGTATAAGTAATTAATTTAGTGTACTACTTCTAATATGATTTTTATCTTTTGTAGGGTAACCTGCTGGCTGATGAGAAGAAGCGTCTTGATGCCAGAATCGCCTCTTTGGAAGAAGACCTCGAAGAGGAACAGTCAAATAATGAGATCCTTCTCGACAGGACAAGGAAGTCACAGGTAAATGACAGATTCATCTACTTTCATCCTTTCTACAATTAATTCTGAAATGTCAACAGATTTCACCTTCTTAGAGCTTTGGTGGGATAAAGGATTCATATTCTAGGATCTTAACTACTCGACCACAGAGGTCATTACATATCATTCCAAATATAGTATTACAAAGTTTGCAATTCATTCGCCTTATATGTGAAACCTTCAGAAACTAAAGTAGACAAGAGTGGGGAGGCTTCGAAGCACCGCACAAGGAGGAGACCAATTATACTACAATCTTTTATTTTTATTTTTTATGAATACCTCACAAGAGTCCCAGCTGCTCTCGTCTGGAGCCAGTGAGACTACGGCATCCCCAATTGGAGTATGTTGTGGGGCTAAAGGTAGTGGGGAGGGGAATGAGATGGGGAAAAGGAAGGTGGGGAAGTACCTGGCTATTCAGATCTGGTCACCAATTGACGCTGACGCCATTTTAAGCAACTTTTCAATTCTGAATAGTGGTCTTACACCAGGGCGATTCTGAGAGTATCTTCCACTCTGGAACCTGCCGCAAATATACCATTCATTATTTTAAATGAATTAATTGTGAAATAACACAATTATTCAAATAAAATTTATTTGCCAGGCCGGGATTCGATCCCGCGACCTTCGGATTGTGAGTCAAAAGCCTTACCGCTAGACCACGCCGGCCGTCATCTCATTCTGTCGCAGGCTGCATCCTGTAGATGTATGTGTTTGTCTCTTTTTATTAAACGACTTTGAAAAGGAGGAGGTTATCAATTCAACGGTATTTTTTTTATTTATTTTTTTATGTTTGTTACCTCAGAACTTTTGATTAGGTGAACCAATATTGATGATTCTTTTTTTATGGGAAAGCTGGTGCGTCCCGTGTGGTCCCATTTTAATTTGATCCAGTTCTGACAATGGTATCTATGAGAAAACCATATATGTCTTAAATTTGCAGTAAGTATGTGCGCGACAAATGGATGAATAACTCGATATTACGCCAATAGATTTCGATGATTCTTTTTTTGAAGTAAACCTTCTTTATGCATGCTCGTCACTAAAAATCAAAAAATAAACAAACATTTTAACAAAACAAAAAAAGACTTAAAAAAATGCACTAAAAAGTAAAAAAAATAATTTCGTACGATTTTTATTTTTGGAGTCATTGTTAGCCAAGATCTCCACATCTCACCTATAACTACCTATGTATGTAGTTACCTTGGCTGACACCGACTCCAAAAATAACAATCATACAAAATTATTTTTTTACTTTTTAGTGCATTTTTTTAAGTCGTTTTTTGTTTTGTTAAAATTTTTGTTTTTGTCGCTATTTTTTCATTTCATGGAGTTTCAAATCACAGCGGTGCTAAAGAAGTTTTCTTTTTCACAAAAGTTATGACTTCAGTTAAGTTATTGTTGTAAATTTTTGTACTCCTTTTGATTTCCAGTATCACATAAATAACGATAAATTATTGTTGTATTTTCGTTTTCAGAACCAGATAGACCAGCTGACCATCGAACTGGCCACAGAGCGCAGCACCTCTCAGAAGATTGAGAGCAGCAAGTTGGTGTTGGAACGACAGAACAAGGAGCTGAAAGCCAAGCTGCAGGAGCTGGAAGCGGCGCAGCGATCAAAGACAAAGGTCGGTACAGTCTGCCTAGTTCCATAGCTTACGTGGAAATGATGTTGGGAGCTGAAGATAGTTAACGTTGACCTATAAATTTCAGACAGTAAAAGTTGTGCAAGTTTGATGAAGCCAGAGCTCACTGTTTGAGAGTTTTTATGCTTCGGATACTTGATACAAGAAAGGATTTTATTTTAGCTTTATAGTTCAGATCAGATTTTACAAAAGGCTGTTGCAACTTGCGAACTTTTTAGATAACTGCAGCTCACTCAAGTGCTACGACATTTGTATAAATGTAACATTTTCCCATATTCCCGCGTTCATAGTTTTTTCATTAGAATTTCAATTTCTTAAAAATGATAGAGATTTCACTGTACATTATTTGTAAATTGAATTAAATGCATGTTGACATCTATTATAGTTCCTGATATTTCTTTATGTGACACTAAAAAAAATTCCGCTACCAAATGATATTTGCAGAATATATGACCTGTTGTGTTTTCTTTGCAGACCACAATTTCATCCCTGGAGCTGAAGATCAGCAACCTGGAGGAGCAGGTGGAGACGGAGAGCCGGGAGAGGCTCGCCCAACAGAAACTCAACAGGAAGATGGACAAGAAGCTCAAGGAACTCATCCTGCAGCTGGAGGATGAACGCAGGAATACCGACCAGTACAAAGAGCAGCTGGAAAAGGTACAACTACTACAATCATTATTCTACATGTATTTTATAAATCAGCAAATGTTCCCCGATGTACCAACCTACCAATGCAAACTATCGCATCACGCAGCACATTTTACACAATGTTTATAAAAATTCATGAATCACATGAATGATAGACTCCGATGGTACACCTATGTGACAACTGCATATAGGAACACCTTCCGATGGCTCAATATGCAACAGTCACGTAGATCAAGTTGATTTATACGCGGATCCCAAAAATTCATTGTTTCATTCATAACCTTAACTTGGGCTTAAGAGCATATTATAGGGGCAGAATTGTAATTTGCTGAAAAACGGCTCTATAAAACGGCTTAATACTACCTTTCGTGTGTCATTCTCAGACTTGATATTTTTTGTTACCAAATAATGGACTTTTATTTTTCAATCTGCTTATTTTTTTTTGTAATTGATGTAGGCATTCGACCATGAAAAATAAAAACATTGATACACCATACAACCCGCTTTTAAAACTTCAGTCTATGTTTATCGCCTTAATAATGATTTTATACAATAATTTTAATTTAAAATATATACATAATACATACATCTATAAAAGTACGGCCTCTTATTCTCGTTATGATATCTGTGGATTTAACAATTAAATAAATACTTCCTTTTTTACCAAATTCTAACACATTTCACAGCTCGTCATTCATTCCGGGCTAGAATCTCCCGTCGGCAAGTAACGAAACTATACGCTCCTTGTTTGTTAGCGTATATATTTAAAAAATGCCATCAAAACGCATTGTTAATGGCTCTAAAAATAGAATACCCAATCACTTGAAGCACTGCAATAATCTCAGGAAGCTACAAAAACAGTAAGTACTCGAAAATTCTCTTTTTTGGTGTAAAATTTGACAAACTGTATTTTTTCAACTGCCATTTTGTTCCAGACACTTAAAATATAACATTTAACTTGCGTATGCATTCCAATTCCGAAACCGTTAGCACAAACTTCATGTGGCAGGTGCACGTTTTGCAAGTATGTGTGAGAATTCATTGTCTTTAAGCTGTGTACACACACATAGCTACAATATACGTGGCGTGGGGTATTTCGGCATATCGCTCGCCGTACATTCCTTATTGGAATATATGGCGAGCAATAGGCTGAAATACGTCAAGCCACATATATTATAACTGTGTTTGTACAAATCAACGCTAATCTGAGAGTGAACGGTTTTTATGTACACAGTGTTTGGTAATTAATACAATAATTACCCTACATTGCTAAAGGGGAGTTATGGGGTAGAATTATGTAAAAATACAAAATTTTGGTTTTAATTTCTTGAGTTCTGATTGGCCATGGCAATACATTTCTTAATTAATGGGATGTTTTTTTACTTAGTTTTTTTTTGTTTTACTTTTTTTACTTAGTAGAAATTAGTTACATTATTATCAGTATAAGGATCATACGATACGATTGTACCACCCCAGCCAGAAGCACTCCTGTCCCGGTGAGACCGGTACACCAGGGGGCACTGTTTGTTAGGAGTGGAACACGTGCTCTGAGGATAGTATTAGTATAAGGATCATGTATAAAAAGTTTATTGCCGTTTATATATTTTTATCTAAAATTTCAAATGAAGTCAATAATGTGTAAATGGTGTTGGAGAAACGGACAAAAAAATTTTTGAAAGGAAATTAACAAAAATATCGCCTTTCTGCGTACACGTAATCATTCGCACATTGTCAAATCAAAGATATTCTATATTTATTTATTTAAGGAACATAAACAGTCTTATTAAAATAGAGTGAGTGTCGCTGCAGTTTTGTCATGGTTTTCTGCAGCCTTGCACGACAACTACTGCCATGTTAAAAAAGATTATTGTTTAGTTTACTAAATAACACAGAAAAATTTAATAAATATATAAATAAAAAAGAATCTTTCTTTTATTTCTGGTAGTCAATATTATTAATGATGTTATTAATGTATATATTCTATGCAATATACGTTTCCAAATAATTTGGGGATAGTAATAATAATGATGAATTCTAGAAAATTTAATATTGTTTAAAAAACAATAAACTACTGAATATTTAGAAGTAAAGAAAAAAAAATCGACTCCAAATGTGAACCACGAGATTCCAATCGCCGTTTATAATGGAAGACTGTGGGAAAGGACCATGAACAAGCAAATGATGAAACATTTATAAAAAAGGATCATGCTAAGTATTCTACCAACATAATAAGTTCCATAAACAAACCACACTTTGCTATTAGTTTGTTTTTTTACTTCGATATATTTTTAAAATACTGTGCTTGTCTGTTCATAACGCAATATGTGTTTATAATGGAAGCATATGGGAAAGGACCATGAACAAGCAAATGATGAAACATTTATAAAAAGGATCATACTAAATATTCTACTAACATAATAGGTTCCATAAATAAACCACACTTTGTTATTAGTTTGTTTTTTACTTTGACATTTAAAAATACTGTGCTCTTCTGTTTATAACGCAAGTATAATGTTGATCTTTTAAAATTCGGGAAGACACTCCTACCGCCATCTAGCGATGTGAAAAAAAACTAATTTTGACAGCTTACGGATTTCTCCACGGGTATAATATCCCTTTAACTTATCCAGGGTTCTCTCCTTGTCTGTGCAAGTGGCTGTGCAATGCAATGCAGGATATTACTAAATGACAAGAAATCTTAGCTTCCCTTTTTAGGCACATTAAAATCTCCAACCATTCCAAGAAGAAAATGGATAGATTCATACAATAACCTTGCAAAAGAGTAGCAAAAAGTATATAAATAGTTGAAATGCCGTTATTTAACTTTGTTCCCGTTGCAGATGAACAACCGGGTGAAGACCCTGAAGCGCCAAATGTACGAGACGGAAGAGGAGGTCCAGGCCGAGAAGGCCAACAAGAGGAAGGCCCAGAGGGAACTGGAGGACCTCCAGGAGTCCCACGAGACCATCACTCGCGAGTGCAATAACCTGCGCAACAAGCTTAGGTAACA
Organism: Limnephilus lunatus; assembly: GCA_917563855.2. Lineage (NCBI taxonomy): Eukaryota > Metazoa > Arthropoda > Insecta > Trichoptera > Limnephilidae > Limnephilus > Limnephilus lunatus. Next base: position 59,402,880 of record OU830599.1, read on the forward strand.
CCTCAGTTAACCAATTACACTTACTGCTACTGCGGTATATTATATTCCTGGAAAACTTGTGTTTTCTCTTTATTATTTACAAAATGTCCCTTTTGCATGTTTGGAATGCATCAGTCCCAGGCCATGTGTACTTAAGTCCAAAAGAGACAATCTCAACTCTCAACCCTTGACCTAAAGGCGGGAGGTTTCAGGTTCGATTCCCATTGCAGCCCATATATATGTATATATACTTGCTGCGCCTAAATAATTTGTGTACGTTTGTCTGTATATTATAATATTGATTACCTTGATCATGTAGCTTACAATATGAAATAATTAAGTATACCTGTATTCACTAGCAGAATTATTTTTATTAAAATGTTAAATATCTCCTCTTTACATGTTATAATCACATTAGCGCCAAAAGCAATGTGTAAATAATTCAGAAATGGAAAGTTCAGCAATGAATAAGAATGAATATTGCCAAATTCCCCCTTTAGGTTGGTTGAATTTACATACATACTAATTTATGATCAAATTTTTTAGTACACAGTTAATTAGATATAAAAATGCTTATCTTAGTGTTTTTCTTTCCCAGCAGGTCTTCCAATAAGTTTAATATCGGGTACATATAATTTACACAATACTTATTGCATTGCTATTTTTATTAATGATAGTGCTTTCTGACAACATTTTGTTTTTATTTTAATTTTACAAAAGAGTTTGTTTTTTTTTGCAAATTAAATCTTATGTTATCTTTCATTCATTCCATTATTTTCAACTACATAACCCAATATAATAATTATTAGCAGATTTTATTTTGTTTACGATTAATTAATGCATGATATTATAAAGTTGTTTGTTGTTTTTGAATTGTAAATAACCAAATGTAGTTATTGTGACCCGGTGATGGTAGTCTGGTCACCGGGTGAACATTCTCTTCAATTTTACAAGGATTGCGTTTGGTTGCTCTAGGAGAACTGGAGGCGGGATGGCACTCACCTCACGCCTTACCGGAGGGAAGAGAGGCTCCATCCCCCCCGGCAGTACGGGATCCGGAGACGAATCCCTGGACGAGAACAACGACACACAGAACAGCGTGGAATAGAGTCACTCGGCTCAACAACCTTCACAACGGTAGCGCAATACACCCACCTCTCAGTGCCAATTCTATGTTTTGAATTTATCTTTCAAGTCTCCGAGTCCCTGTTTAATCGATGCGGATGTCAACCTAATTGTAGGAATCTTGGGTTTGTTGCGTTTGTCGTGTTTGTTGCCGTTGCCTCGTTGTCTGGACCGCGGAGGGTTCCGGATGCCTTAATGTTATTCCGGATGCGGATTAGTCGGTCGGTGCGTCCCATTGGATTGGAAGTCTTTTGTCTGGCAATAATATCGTAGGGTGAATTAAATTAACATACTTGTCGTGTATCAGTAGGTATCCTAGGTGTCATGTTTTAGCCAGTGCGGGTGTCTGATTGTTTTGTTAAAAGATTGGGTTTGCTCGGTAAGATGGATTGATGGGTTGATTGGAATTGTTGTTGATGTGTTGAATGTGGCACTTATTGTATGTTAACATTATTTTATTATTTATTCCCGCCCGTATTATCGCATTTTGAGAAGAAGGACTTTTACATTGGCATTTTACTTATATATTCATTTATATAATTATTTTTATTTGATATTGGATTTTCGACATTCTTTTTTAGAAGAATGGTCTATTGGTACATTAATGGTAGCGATGTGAGGAGATAATAAATGTAGTTATAAAATGCCTCGATTCATTTGGATTTTCCATTTGTTGCTCAAATATTGGAAATGTTTATGAATAGCAGTATCAAATGTCACTAATGGGATGTTTAACCTTTCCTGTTATATGAGAGGATTGAAAAATCTACACATTCTGTAAATTTTAGCTACCTTTCTATATTTTCATGTGTATTTGATAGAATTGCACATCTGTAAGTATTACTTTCTAAATTTGGTCCTATGTTATCCAATCCGTCTTTAGTTCAGTAATGTGTGTTTAACCTCAGTTGGCCATAGTTAAACCAAGTACACAAACCCTATACACACTATACACTACAGTAAATTAGCATAGTGCCTAGTGGGTGGATCCATAGTGCCGGTTTCATATTCTTTCAAAGATGCCGGCCTTTTATTAATACCCTTATTGATAAAATCATCTGCATTAGGTAATGTTTTAAAAAGTAAGCTTTTGTATCATAAATCATGCTGTTTTGCATTTTTATATTTGTAAGTTTTGCTTAGGAATAATGTCACACTTCCGGTATTATAAAAAAAATTAACATACTTATATTATTATCATTAAAAATTTTGTAAACTTGATTTTGCCATTTTCAGTTTATTCTTGTCTTAAATTAGTGTGATTTTATTGTGACCAAGAATTTCTAAGCATTTATTTGTGCGAGGAACATGTTTTTATTTATTTTCTGCCATCAACTGTCAAGTATGTATATTCACAGATAACTTTATCAATATTTGAGACATGAAAAGCTCTGTTATCGTATTTCATTATTGTAGGCAGAACTTATTTGGTAAATGGACACAAATTGTAAACTTGATTTGATTTTCAATTGAAACACAACAAACAGATTGGAGATAAATAAACCTCCACGGCATGCCTTGTCCAAAATTAGACGTTTAACTTCTGGAGGTTAACTTACTAATAACCAGAACCCTGGAATTTTAAAATTAATTCATCTTGTAATATGATGATTGTAAATATGATTATTTCTTTTTATCTTTGACAATTTAACTATCAAATCGTAACCTAACTGCCGACCAAAGCTTTGTCAACTAAGTCAAAGACTTTGGATAGATTTCCCGAAACAGGTTCATTGTGTAATGAAGGTAAAGGTAAAGTAATCAAGGCGGCTGTTCTCGTCCCGTGGAGGGATGGGGGACGGGGGTGGCGGCGTTGATCCTCAGAAAACCATTTCTCTCGAGATTTCTAAAATCTGGTGTGAGGGTAGTCAGTAAGGTAAACAATAAATTTTATATATATAATTGTTATTTTAATTACGAGTAATGCTATGAAAATATTTGATAATAATGAAATTCATATAAGAATTTGTAATACGTTTTTCAATACCGCAAATAAAATGATTTATAAAAACTTAATTACATTTATTTATTTTTCTACGTTATCAAAAGCTTATTCATGAAGTAAATTGTATTTGAATACTTTCCAGAATAGGTTTTTTTTAAACTTGTCATGACACATTCGGAGAACATTTCAGATTTGTTGTGGTAGCAAACATTTTAAAATTATTTCCATTCTTTGAACAAATCTGATTTTCCCGTTTTACAATTTTATGGAATTAATGTCAACATCAAGTGGCATTGCAGTTGAGTTTGCAGTGAAATTGTAATTTTTCATCAACAAGCAGCGATCGCCGGAGTGACACAATAAAAAAGGGCAAAAACCACTGAAGAGGTAAAACCAATGGTTACCAGTGGATTACCCTAAACTTGGGTCTGACTTCTCCAGTGTGTGACTCCATTTTGACTTACGAGTATAATAAAATTTGGGTACTGTCAAATGACATTGAGGTATAAGATTTCCAGATGACAAAGCAAACTCCATTTTTTTTAACATTAGCTCCTCACTGAAGGAGAAGGCTCTGAGGAAAACAATTTCCCTTGGGGACTTTGTCATCTTTGGGGATGCTGTATGGTGGGTCTTTTTAGGGAAAGGAAGGAGAGGAAGTTCTGGGCAGGAAAAAGGTATGAGGGGTGTGTAGGAATCTGAAGATCAATGTGCCCAGGAGTGATGGACCTTTGAATCCTCTTCTCCCACGGCAATGGGTCGAGAGAGTCTGGCTGGAGAGGCCGAAAGGTTTCCCTCAAACAATCTCTCCCGATCTGGCCCTACACGAAGTAGGTGGGCAAACGCATCCGCCGCCAAGACCAAACTCACCCATGAACTCGGGCACCCCTGCTAAGTCACCAAATGTAGCAAACCACTCAGGGTGACCTATGGCAGGTGTATTGGTTATCCAATAAATGATTCCCGGGGTAAGTGTAAGTGATGAGGTCTGTAATTGTAAATGTGCTATAAATCTTACAGTTTATAGTTTATTTTTTAAAAAATAATCATGTGTATTTTCATATGAAGCAATTACTAATTATAATTATAAATTAATAATTATAACCACTGGAGCGATCACGCGAAATAAATAAATTTGCCTCGATTGCTCGAGATTTCCCAGAAGGTCATTTTTTAAATTTTTCGCCAATATTTAAAAAATCATTCTTTCCAATTTTTACATTGAAACGTAAAAACTTATTATAGTGCTATATAGCCAATGAATTAGTGTCCGACCGAAACTAGTTTTTATGTCCGAAACCGAAACCGAAACTGAGTTTCGGCTTTGGTCTCAGGTTCGGCCGAAACCGAAACTTCCATATAAGGTCATGTTTTCGCGGAAAGTCAATCTTAATCAGTCAGCCTTTGTTTCAAATCATATGAGTATATTAATCTTTCAGTTGCTGATATTTGAACTAAAAATAAACATAACATAATTATCACTCCTTGTTTCAAATAAATTATTTATGCTTTTTGAAATCGTAATCGTAAATCGTTTCGTAAATAATATTAAAATAAAAGAAATAGTAGGTATTACCTATTTGAACATTATTAACAAATAACAAAAAATAAAAGTGGAAAACCAAATTACTTTTTTTAAACCTAATTTGTTTAGGTACACTAAACAAAAAATTCTCTCATCATAAAAACAAAATAATTTCTTATAAAATTAAAACAAACACTTTGTATTTAGCCACATAACCAAATAATTTCTTCTAAACTTTGGTCATATTGTATGGTACTCTTTTTAATGAACTACAAAATAATTAAAATTAAAAAGTACCTCATCATCATCACTCTTAACTCTATAACCCCTGGTGGGTCTTGGCCTCCTCAAGAGTCTTCCTCCACTCGTCACGGTTTTGTGCCAGCTCTCTCCAGTTAACAATCTCCAAGGTGGATAAATCTTTGAGGACGTTGTCGGTCTCGAGTTCAGAAGGGACTTTGGTGCTTGATGCTCAGTCATTCTCTCTACATGACCCAGCCACTGAAGTCTTCCCAGTTTAATAATTTTTGTGACGTTTAGATCCTTAAATAGAGTATACAGCTCATTGTTATAAAGTCTGCGCCAAAATCCATTTTCTGAAACTGGTCCGAAGATAGGCCTCAAAATTTTCCTTTCAAAAACATCCAGTGCTCGCTCATTCCTCTTAGTTAGTACCCAAGTCTCAGCTGCGTATGTGAGTACTGGTCTGATAAGTGTTTTGTACACTAATATCTTGGTTTTTCTGGAGAGCAGTCTGGATTTTATTTGGTTTTGAAGGCGGTAATAGCAGCGATTTGCGTTCACTATGCGCTTCTGGATCTCCTCTGTGATATTATTCTTGTTTGTTATCAGGGAGCCTAGGTATGTGAATCTTTGTACCGTTTCAAAATTATGGATTCCACATGAGAGAGTTGGGGTTTGTTGGGCACATCCTACGGCCAAGTATTTGGTCTTCTGCTGGTTTACTATGAGACCCATATTTTTAGCAGATTTTTCAAGATTTATTCACGTAAAGCGTCAGGAGTTTTCGCGATTATGTCGATATCATCAGCGTAACCCAATAGTTGCACAGAATTGTAAAATATCTTTGCTCTTATCTCAATTCCTGAATCACAAATGACTTTTTCTAAGGCTATGTTAAATAAGAGGCAGGCCAATCCATCTCCTTGTCTCACCCCGTAGAGCGCTGCAAAGGACTCGGGACAGATCACTGCCAACCCTGACTCTACCCATTACTGGGGACATTGTTAATTTCACCAGATTGATCAGCTTAAGCGGTATTCCAAACTCACTCATTGCATTGTATAGTGCATTCCTATTTATGCTGTCATACGCGGCCTTGTAAAAAAAAGTACCTACCTACCTACGGTAACAAAATATTTTGAATGCAAATAATACTTAATGTATGAAAATAAGCAGCGTTTTCTCTCAAAACTACATGAAGAGCTTTCATCTTAAGAACAAAATAATTTCTTTATTTCTTGGTCATATTGAATGGTACTCCCGAATTCAGTTTCGGTTTCGGCCGTAGTTTCGGCTGGATGGCGGCCGAAACCGAAACTAAGCCGAAACTCATTTTTTGGCCGAAACCAAAAGTTCGGCCGGACACTACAATGAATTAACCTGTATTTTACCGTTTATCTCATATTTGTAGGATTTATAAAAAATAAAAAAAATCTTAAAGTTTATAATGAATCCTGCATGTTTTTTACTTGAAACTGCCGTGAGGGATACTTATTCGAGTCAGCATAGAATATTTTCGATTTCTGTATGTTGTCTGTGGTATACTTGATAATGAAAGGTGCGTATCTATGGAAAAAGGACCTAATTTTATTCGTAAACAACTGATCAAAAATTCAGCCGGAAAAAATATTTAAAAAAATTATGTTTAATATCGTTCTAAAATAGTCTTCAAAGTTCGGATTTGTGACATCTATGGTCATAATAGATAAAGCATTTCAATAGCTTCGTTTTAAAATAAATGGCTGGCCAAGGAAATGTTTTAAATAATTACAATAATATTTTACAAATGGTAGGATAATGTGGTCCATTTTTGGACTGCTATCAATCGCAGAAAAATAAAAGTGTTCCATTTTTCAACCAAAATCGCTCCAGTGGTTTTATTTGAAATAAAACAATTATTACTTTGTAGAGGTGCTAGTGTGATGTGTTGCATTCCTTCAAGACAATTATGGCACATCGTTTAATTAACATAGTACTTGGTGGCGATGGTAGGCTTATAACTGTACAAACCTAACAGCCGCTTTCTTTTTTCTTTTATGTTGAGCAAAAAAGCTGTAAAGCCATACTGCCACCAGTAAGGTTACTCAATATTTATTTTTTAAATTTTCGATTTCTATAATTTATTAGCGAATTTCTATAATTTATTAAAGAAATTATTTCACAAAAAATCCATTAAAATGTGTGAAAGAAAAATTTGGAGGTATTATAACTATTCTACAAGCAATACATCTCCACCTTCCTCCTCCACATCTCCTTCCACTCCTCACTACCTTCAACCTCAAAACATACCCCTGGGGATGCCATAGTCTCTCTAGCTCCAGACGGGAGCGGCTGGGACTCTTGTGAGGTATTCACGTAAAGTGAGATTCTTCTAGGTATTGGCGACCAATGCGTTTGCCCACCCACTGCGTGACGGGCTGGATCTAGTCTAGACCCATGAAACCATCGCTCACACCGCAGTGGGAGGGATGGATTCATACGCCCGTCACTTCTAGGCACATTGACCCTTAAATTCCTACCCACCCCTCATAGTATTGTCCTTCCCAGAACTTCCTTTCCCTAAAAAGACCCTCCACGTAGCATCCTCAAAGATGACATAGACCCTGAGGGGATTTTTTTCCTCAGGGCCCTGTGGAGCTAATAATGTAAAACAAAAAAGTATAGTCGATTGATTCCTCTTAATTGGTAACAAAACCTGAAAAAATCAGTAAAAAGTATCAGGAGCGCATAAATCCACAGAGTAATTTAACAAAAATATCTGATTATTATTGTGTACATGTATTTTGTCAAATAAATCGTACCTACTTTGATTATCTGGGACACCATTCTGTTTGATTGGAATAAATTCCAATCTAAAGCAAAACTCAATAAAAAGTATCAGGAGCCCAGAAATCCACAGAGTAATTTAACAAAAAATATTTGATTATTATTTTGTAAATGAATTGGCAAATAAATCATTTTACTTCGATGATCTGGGACACCATTCTGTTTGATTGGGAAAAATTCCAATCTAAAGCCGATGCAAAATCGATAGCAGGATTATCTAAATTTATATAAGGATTGTGTCTGTGACCTGCGGCAGGCAGGTGGGTGGCGTGGATTTACACAAATTTATACAAATCTATTGTTTTATTAAGAGATTTATGAAATTTTGCACACTTGACCTTCAAAAGAAGAGAAAGGTCATTACTTTCTCTACATGAGATTTCTAAAAACCACCTTCTCCCCTTTTTCCCATCCCTAAAAGCAGAGTTTTGATAATGGATGAAATTTTGCACAATTGATGTTCAAGAGGAAAATTACTATCTACATCTGCTAGCCTAAAGCCCGGGCAAAGCCTGGGTTTTCAGCTATTTAAAATAAAATAAATTTTCTGCTTCTGTGCTCGATCCAGGAAATTGATTTGTTTGAAAATACGTTAATTTATAAAAGAACTAGCTGGTTCCCGGCCTGCGTTGCAAAGCCATATTCACATAAATACATTTTTCTCCCTGAATCACTTTTCTAGTGTGTCCCCGTTCCCCTCCCGCGTCCCCTTCCTAACTAACTTTATTTAATTATTTTCATATTAATTATATAGCCTATGTCACCCGGGGATAGTGTAGCTTCCCAACAGTGAAAGAATTTTTCAAATCGGTTCAATAGTTTTGGAACCTATTCAATGCAAACAAACAATCAAATCTTTCCTCTTTATTATAGTGTAATAGATAGTAAATATTTTTGTTAATTTACTCTGTGGATTTCTGCGCTTCTGATACTTTTTACTGAGTTTTGCTTTATATTGGAAATCCCAATCAAACACAGAATGGTGTCCCAGATAACCGAAGTAAAATGATTTATTTGATGAATAACATGTACAAAATAATAATCAAATATTCTTGTTAAATTACTCTGCAGATTTCTGATTTCCTGATACTTATTTGACAGAGTTTGGCTTATTTTTCATGTTTTGAAACATGAAATCAAGACATGCCAGGGTCACAGAAATTAAATATGATTCAGTATTTTATTTTACCTTTGCAATTATTATGTTTTGCCTACCCACTACTTTTACTTTTTTACTAAACTGAATACTTACACTTTTTCCTCACTCAAATTCAATGGAATTCTAGATCCTCCCAAGATGTGGAATATTTATAATTAATTCCTTGTTATTTGCGTATTCTTGCATCATTTGTAAAGATCCAAATTGCAGTATGCTGTCATTTTTCAACTTAATTTTTGGGTTGGGGAGAGGGAGGGGTATTTTTAACAGAAAGATTCATTATGTTTGTAATAAATATTTAATGCTCTCGGTGATAAATTATTGTATAATAACGTGTTTCCTTACGAACATTCATACAAAAAATATCTTAGTAGTTTATTGCGTATACACTATAAGCTACCTATTGTTTAATTTTAATAATTATTTTACGGATACATACGTAATAATTAACTAAAAACGAATATCGTTTTTATTTAATTTAATTCCTAATAATTATAAACCCATTGTCAACGAAATGACAAATAGCTTGAACCCAAGATTGATTTGTAACCAATAACAGAATATAGTAAAAATTTACATAAAGAACTTTCTTACTGGCAAGTCGGGAGTCCTCGGTGACTTCGAGAGGGAACAAATTTAACTTTTACTATGTTATTTCCATACACAAAATAATACACAGATAAATATTTAAAAAAAAATACTGTTTGGCTGCACATTGACCTTAGCTAACATGTGACTTTAATATTCAATGGCAGTGGCAGATTAAAGTCTATTAAATAGTTCAGTAGGTTCAGAGAAATGGCCATCGAGTCAGCCAATGATAATAAATAAATAAATTGTAAGAATACAAAGACGATTTACATTCTTCAAATAATGTCAAATGAGTACCTGACTTTAGTTAGATTACTTCACTTGCAGATCTAAACACAATCACATTTGAAAAATGAGTTGGAATTCATAGAACAATTTATTAAAACAAAAAAAAACAATTTTCCTAACTATAAACTAATAATTGTTTAACTACTTAAAGTTAGAAATAAATAATTACAGGAACATTCGGCAGAAGCCGGCATACATGAAACTATATCGATACATATTTACAGAACATTTGTGACATGAAATTCTTCCATCCAAAAGTACTTTTCCTAATTAACGCAGTTTCCAAAATAATTTATGATCACTTCGATGAAATAATAACAACTGAAAACGGTGGAGCTGCTTCAAATATATGCTAAAGTAATTAAGCCCAAATGAATAATTGGTATTCTGATTTTGTACATCGAAATCAATAACTTATAATAAAATAATTTTTAATATAGTACGTTTTGTATTGATAAAAAATATTTGTAAACAAACCACATGATAAATATTCGTAAAACAGAATTTGAAATAGGCCAGAAAAGATAAATCATCATTTTCAAATCTAGAAATAATTGGAACTAGTTATTTAAAATAAAACAATAAAAGATCCAAATCTTTCTAATGTCAGTGGCTCCAGAGATGGCAAGTGTATTCATCGTAAGATAAAAGTAATCAGTAAATTATCTATGCATACATACATATATATACAGATAGATAATTTAATATAATAAAATTAAAATTCGAAATTTATAAATTATTATTATCGAAATGCTTGTAATGTTTTCTATGAAGCCAACCTTACAGTACAGCGAGCCACCTGTATAGAAACTATGGTATTTTTACATTTTGGAAAAATAATATATAAACATAGACAAGCGGGGTATGTAAAGGTACCCGTATTTTATGCGTATTATAAATTGCCATAAATTTATACAGAACACCACGTTAACCCTAAGTGCTTAGGTACCTGCTGTTTTCTCGCTCGCACTCGATGAACTTATTTACATTTAGATAGCATTGAAGGCATCTCTCTCGTTCATTCAAGAGTAATTTACAATGGCATAAATAAAATGTGGAACGCTTCATAAACATCTCCCTGTTTTATAAAAATATCCTTAAATTAAATACACTCGTCATCCTTTAGTCGGTGACTGGCGACCCCCGCTCGTCTCTCCTAGTCGCTCACAATCTCAACGGAGGGGTCTCACCGGCCCACCACTTCTTCACTCTTCTTCCGGGATCTTCTTCCACGTAGACTTCTCTGATCTAAGGCAAAATATACTTCAAAGTTATCTGCTAGGCAACTACTCATCTATCAGTCGGATTTATTTTACACTTATATTCTCGGGACGCGCCTCCTCCGGCACTCTGGCCCTCTGACACTGCCTCACCCGGAGGCACTGCTGCGGGGGCCTTCCCACTGGGAATCTGCAACTGCTAGTCTCTCAGGGCTCTCAACCCAGGGTCAGCAGGTGAAGGGGTACTCCTGCAGGTAGTCCTGCAGGGAGGTGGGCAGACCCAGTTGCCGCAAGGGCGGCAGCAGGGGCAGGGCGGGAGGGGCGGCGGCCCGCACGGCGCGGTTGACGGCGAGGCGGGCCAGGTGAGCCAGGGAGCTGGGGGCGCGCAGCAGGGGCTTGCGTACCAGGACGGGGGAGTGTTGCCCGCCGGTGGAGTCCACCCACACGTGGCCGGGGCCCCGCGCGCCCCCTTCCCGCGCGCGTGTCACCTCCACGTAGTGCTCCACCAGCTTCACCACGCAGTCGAACTGCGGCATGAGTGGCGCCAGGCCGGGCTCAGCGTCCAGGCGGAAGAGGCCCCCCGCGTAGTGCAGGCGCACGGAGGTGGGCCCGCGCGAGGTCTGCACGCTCAGCGAGAAGAGGTAGTTGTGGTCGCCCGAGTCACGCACGAGGAAAGTGCCTCTCGAGCACTGGCTGAGCGCCTTGAGGCTAGCCTGCCACGTCAGGTCCTCGTAGTACCAGCCGGACTGGCGCAGGTGGGTGACGGCGCGCGTCAGACGAAAGAGCTCTTGCTCGGGCGGGGGCGGCTTGAGGGGTTGTGGGTGAGGATGCGGGTGTGGGTAGTGGGTAGAGTGTGTGGAGAGGGGCGACGCCCCCCCTGAGAGCAGACGGCCGCCGCTGAGCGCCAGGGACAGGGGGCGGCAGGGGCCCCCGGCGCACCCCCCCGCCGCGCCCACCACGGGGAACACGTGCCGGCACTTGGGGCAGCTGGCGGACAGGCTGACCATCATTCCGGGGACTGATCCATACCCTGTAACAACACAAACAAACGAAAGTTAGCGACTAATCAACGAACCATTATTTCATTATCATTAACCAACTTAGGAAGTGATTTTTCCTAGTTGACCCAATTCTGGAGAAATTGAGTCAATTAATTAATCGATGAAATCATCCTCTCACAAATAGACGACAAAACATCATCACAACACATTCATTTCTGAATAAATTCACGCTATTGATTTCTTCATTTTTTTTGATAAACGCTCGGGGTCATAAAAAACAATCGTTCGTACAAATGTTATTTTAAAACTGCGAGGCATTTATTTCTGCTTGGTTGCTGAAATACAGCGATTCGCGGAATAAGTTATCGTGTTTGATAAAACAATAATGATATTATTACGCACTCGCGTATTATGGCAGGGCAGCAGTTAGCAGTTAGCAGCCAGCGGACCTGATGCCAATGGCAGCGTGATTACTGCTCTTGCTCTTACCGAGAATACAAATATTATGGTAATGGCCTCCGTTCGCCTACTCAATTAGTACGCACACAGAAACAACGCATATACACTTGTATCAAAAGGCATTTATTTTGTTCTGTTACTGGCTAATGCTTCACAATCAGAGTGGCTAATTCTTCAATGAAGCTAAACGGATTGCTCGTTGGATCAAAGAACCGCTTTAGTCCCTCCGGAAGCTTCCAGTTAGGCCATTGTACAATGCACAATCGCGAACACGCGCTCTTATTGCACAAATTGCATAACGTGCAGGTCATTCGGTAATTCCCAAAGGCATTGAGGTGCAATAAAAAGGCGCCGAGACCAATAAAAGCCCTTGAAAAATAATTGTACGGCTAAAACATTTTCTTTCATGCAATGTCGCAAGACTTATACGCACTGATAAATGAACCTTGGACTTAATTAAAAAAAAAAGAATTACTTTGGTAAACTTTGGCTGAATAATTGTTCACCAACGATTAGTTACGATGGAATTGCGCAAGCGACGATGAAACGTATCTGAATTCTACATAAGATGATTATCAATTAACAATATCGATTTTACCGATAGCTCAATAAAACGAAAGTATTTTCTTATCGAGCTTACGAGTGTGAAATATTTATATGAATATGACAAGTGACTACTACTTTTTCATAAAATTTTATGAATCAACTTTCTTTTATCAGCGCTTTCTTGTGATACCCCCTTCAAGTTTTATTGCATTCAATTTTATAAAGAAACAACCACCAATGATTATTTTCATTTCCTTGTAGCAGTCGTAGGTTAGTCCGCTTTAATATTTTTATTTATTTAGTACAAGATTATACATTTATATACATTATTTATAAAATGTTTTTATCTGCCGAACTAGTAGGATTCCCGTTTTAGGACAGTAAATCCTTATAATATATGAATATTACTGCCTCGATATAATACATTCGCGCGGCATCTTTACTTCTGTTGTGACGAGAGAAGGATAAGTAGGTAGTAGGTAGAAGGTGGTCGTCACCGTTTAATGTGCATGGATTCCCGGGAAAGGTTGGACAACACCCAATTGGGACGAGCCTGCAGCCGATGGTGACATCGTCGAATTGCAGACAAAATTAATCGGATGACTTTATACGTGGAAATAGAAAGAACCAACACAGGTGCATTAACGTGAGCGCAATTACTAATCAACTTAACCTATGAACACCTGGAGGTCTTAATCACTTATGTTTATTATACATACAGATAGGTTTATTATTAAGTATATTACCTACGTTATAAAGAAGAAAATGCAATTAGCTTCCGTGTATCTTAAGTGCTCTGTTGACGAAGGTAAGTAAGTGATTAATAATTCTTCTCGTAACAAAAGTACAGGTGTAAGAAAGTTCAAAGGAATGGTTTCATAACATGCAATGCACGCATTTGATTCAATTTTATAATATTTTATTATTCATGAAAACAAATAATGTTGTCCCAATAATAATATTATGTATTTAGTAAACCTACTAACCCACTTCAGTTTGTAAATATGATAAATATTAATTTTATCAAGCTCATTTTTAAAATCACCATTAAGAGCAAACAAAGGCATGAACACAATACGACAATACTTGTTTGTTGTAAATAAGAGGTCATATATTGTTTATACGTTGCATAAATAATAAGAAATGAAGTTTATGATAGTGTCAAAATAGAATGTATTATTTATTTATAGTTTTCTCTGAATTATGGGGTCGCTTGGCCTTTCTTTGGTGCTATAAATTTATAAATATTGCACCATCAAACAAAAACACTTCCATTACAATATTACTACAAAGCGCACCCCATTTATGATGAATATTAAAAGTTATAAAAATATAATATTGTATATTTTTTCCGGCTCTATAAGCGATATAAATATAAACATTTTTAGAGAGAGCGTATTATAATATTATATATTGTAGAATGAGTGTATTGGTTTGTATATGTTTGATCGGGTTATAGTGCAAAGTTGAGTTGAAAGGCAAATAGGCACAATGGCCAAATGGAAACAATAAGCGCCCGTTCCCTTTACAGCAAAGCGGTTCGGGGAAAGCGACTTCATTACCGGGAAAATGGTATATTTCCAGCGCGGCTTTTCCGTCTCACGCACCCTCAGCCGGCAGCCGGTAGACCTCCCCACCCCTATCCCCTCACCACCCCACATCACCATAATACAAACCCCAACGCGAGGCTCTATTCAATGAATAATTTGAAGCTAAATTTGTCAATACGAAAATAGTTTCAACATCAACGACGAAAATTTTCAAATCGTTTAAGCTGGAATCCCAACGATCGATTTTATGATAGAACGAACCGTTTGAAAATGGAAAGAAATTGTCACGCCTTTACACTTTCACTCTATTTTATTTGTCACTAGTTTGAAATCCAAATTTGTGACCAGTGAAAAATCACCGCATATTATTGTAGGATTAGAGAAGCTGAAAGTATTTAAAAAAATATTCGTCTCAGGACCATTGCCTTTCAAAGACAAATATTGTCAATTTTCTTTAAAATATAGGTACCTTATCATATTTGTTGTTGACAAATTAGAAATATGATCTTACATTTAACTTTCCAAATAAAACATATATTTTATCTAAATACAGCTTGATGTCTGGATCATTCTTCGAATAATCACTTCCAATTATGAAAATGAAAACACTTAAATTCAAAGCAAACTTGAGTTCATTGAACTAATTAACCAGTTAATTAAAGCACATCATTACGGCAAACCAAATTAAGTATTTTGTATGAATTTGAATAGAGGCAAAGAGTTGTTTGGCGGTCTGTCCTCTCTGCCTACCTCTACGGAGAAACGGCGTGATGGCTAGTTGGTTATTTGACATAACCATAGACTGTGCGGCATTGGTTGTACACTATGATAGTATCTGCATATCTGTACTCTGTACAGACCCTGCAGTGAAACCTGAATACGCCCAGCTTTTGAGAGAAGCCAACATAAATATGGCTTTAACGGAGCTCCTGTCTGAGCTGGTCACTAGAGAGAAGGTCAATGGAAGATAGATTCCGTTGAAGGACACTAGATTATTATTTTGATCCTTTTTAGTCACAGTAGTTGCCTCCAGACAGCCCAACGCACTCGACGCTCCCAATTATCAAATAAATAATTAAACAGTCAAAAGGCAAAATAAAGTGTATGAAATCAATATATTGTTACTATTCGGACCTTCACATGAATGTTTAAGTATTTCTTACTTGCAAGTTAGTTAATTAGTCCGACATTTTAAAGTATAAAGCGTAACCAGTAATTATGCTTCGTTCTCTATTAAATTTCTAAAATCGAAACGGTCTGCCTCAATGTCACAATAAGACAAACAAAAACGCGTTATAAAAAAAGTCGCGGATTTTCTTTTAAAATTGCAAAACCAAACATGTCGCGTTTTATTAATAAAAGTCCGCCCTCAAATAGAAATCGAATTTCCTAGAAGTCCGTGTCATCCTGACGTATTTAACGATGTACCTACGTAACGTTGTTCGATGTGTATTGACTGATTTTTTTACGGGTTTCCCGTCCCGGACAAGAAAAGTCAGACATTATATTGACGGGGCGTAATTTGGGACCTTGGCACGACGCACGACAAGTCGCACGGTGCTACAACATTTGCCAAAATGGAAACTAAGTACGTAAAAAACTACTTTGTCATCTAACCGCCTTCCTGGTTTGGGAATCAAAAATGTGCATTACGGGACATAATCATAATGTAAATATTCACGTAAAACCACAGACGTTTAAATTTAATATAGTATATTGCGGAAGTACAAAAACCACTTTAAAGACCTGCAGCATTATAAATAAAACAGCAAACATTGCGCTGCATGCTAAAGATGTGTTTTAACATAAAGAAACCTAAGGGGGAATATTACTACCGATTACTACCGGACTTTGTTTAAAATTTGATTTGAAAAACATGGCATAAATAATATGATGTTAGGTAGTAATTAATGAAGTGAAACTTCTTTAGCCACGTTAGTTATTTAAAATTCGAATGAAACGGAAATGCGTTCACTAAAATTTATTATTTAAATTCGCGCCTCGTCGCGAGGCCTCCCATAGCGCAGCGGGTAAGGCGCTCGATAAGTCTCAGCGGCCAGAGAGACACACATCCACCGAACGGAGGGTTAAATCCTACGAAATCTAAAAAAATATTTATATATATACATTTTTGTGAAATCAATATCCAATCTTCAAACCACTTTAAAATAAACAGGCAAAATAAAAGAAAGCGACATCTAGCTATTTTCTAGTTTCACTTCTACCGCGTGTGAATTGCACACTCTGATTTTAATTCTGATACATATTTCGCTCCATAGCTCACGATGGAAATGAGGTTGTGAATTGAAAATCTGCGCACATTTTTTGATGCCAGAGAGAATTTTTACTTAGATATACATATAGACAATCAGAAATCTGTTTTTTTTTTACATACTTAATATATAATAATAAATAACGTAATAACAGTATTGTAGCTAGGAACGAGTTAGCCAATCTAGTAAGTGTGTTAGTTTAGCGAGTTACCGCCAGGAGCGCCGAGCGTTTTGCAACAGCGAACACTCGCCGCATTTATTGTTCGCCACTTTTCCAGGAAGTCTAGGATATACATCTAGCGACTGGAGATGGCTAGTGGTGGTGCTAGCAGGCACACTATATTATATTATACTATAGTATACCGGCTCTAATGCAGTCATCGGCGCTACCATAACACGGAGCAGCTAACGAAGTAACCAACTAACTGAAGTAACGCAGTCGGTCGCAGCTTATTCTAGGAAGCACTACACACTCCGACTCCAGCACTCGGCACTACTGGATAATTCCTTCAATCTGCTCGCGTGATTAAACCTAATCAAAAGATCTGCACAAATTAATGGAAAGAAAAAATAATGTAGCAGGATGTCTTCCAAGTACGCGATTACTTAAATTATTATCTAACGAGACAAAGGAATGTATCGCTTTATCATTTTTACGAAATCAGCGACGCGTAAATACTTACGAATTACGAAACAGTATAAATGATGTACCTATATATTCAAAACTGATGAAGCACAATGAGAGATTACAATGGAGCTCTCAATGGCAGGATAATACCTTTGTTTTTTATATTTATTTAAGGCCACAACAAACACAAAGCAATGCCGTAATATATACATAAACTGCACCAAAGATGACTTACTTATTGTGTTTACTAACAAAATGAAAAGTAAGCAAACAGTGTACCTTTTTAGACCAAGGTTGAGGCACCAAAAATAAACACCGCCGCAATAATTTACTCCGAATCGAGACGATTTCGAGAGCAACAGCCAACAGCACTGTCGTGGTGTTTCCTAGAGGACCGAATCTCAACTGGAGATCATCTCTCTTGAGTTTCTATTCCGCCATCTCCCGGCTTCATAGAACCGCCTTTCTCTTGCTAGAGACTAGAGACGCGAGCCGAGAGATATGTCGAAACGCAACGCCAACTAGACTCTAATGCGAGGAAGAAAATTCCATTTCACTGGAATAGAAATCTGCATAATTAATTCATCTTATTGTGTTTCCACGAGAACGAATTTCAAGACTAGCGCACAGTTTCAAAGACAAATGCATGGAAATCTCTACATGTTCATTTTCATTAGCGTATTATGGTAATGCCAATGAAACAGATCGATATTAATGGAATTCCGAGGAAGGCAACTCTAATAGGATATCTAATGCAGAAGGAAAAGTTCTTATGCAAATTTAAAAACTGGTTTCTTTTACCGATTTCCTGTGAAACGGCTCGCTAATGAGCGCTCTTAAGCCGCAATAAAACATGCATATTTATCCACTTCCTATTGCTAAAGCAAATGTATTAAAATAAGCTTTAATCTCGATACTGAATCTCACTATACTATAAGCGGTAATAACGACATTTGGCATTTTATAGGAAAAACAGTACGAGTACAATGAAGGAGATATACTTGGATGGTTTTACATTACGGTTCAAAAGATCGAATGTCAATACGTTATACCTACTTGACTACTAGGTACAAGGTGGGAAGCAAACATTGACCTACGAACAGTCATAAAAATACAATGCTTATCAGTGGGTTATTTATGTTTATAATCGAATTTATATCTTCCTTCCAACCAGGAAACACTGGTCATCTCAGATTAATTAATCACGGTTGCAGGAGTTGTACGACTCCGAGCAATATTGACCTTCGTGACCGACAACTGTTAGTTAGAAAGCAGAATTGATGCGTGAAGTAACCATCATAGAGGTACCAAGGGTCCGGTTCCTATTATCGGAGACTCTATTCCGAGAAGCCGGTCATCATGTCTAATAGGTTTTATCAGAGAGTGAATAGGCCTTGACGCGAAGGGAGACCCAAATCGAGTCTGTAAAGTACTTGCGGACAATGAGGGCGAGACAGAATGTTCACACAATCAGCGTCCACAAAGAAACTGAGATATTTCAAGACCAGCCTGAGTTTGAGAGGTAAGCGAGGGAGGCAACGCAATCTATATACACATTCCTGAGAGAAGCAGAAGTAATTAAGCTACTTTCGAGCTAATTTTATAAGTTGATGATGATAAATGATAATACGAGGCGCTCGCATTCCTCGGAGCAAAAAAAGGCTTCAATAAAGCAAACGCACTTTCAAATATCTGTGTCACGTTTCGTAACAACGGCTTGTTCTCTAAACAAACAAAACGTGAACAGCGCGAAGGTTATTCTACTCGATTTGAAACGCCTAGCAATCGCTTCAGTGAACGCTATACAAGTTACGAGTACTTATTAATTCATTTTAAACGGTTGTTCTGTTGATTTCACACAAAAAATGCAACAAAGAGATACGACGCATTGTATTGCAAAAAATTAAAAAGGAAATTATTAACAGTGAAATCCCGCCGGCAGATTGAATGGATTAAGTGTGAATTGGTAAGGAGGCTCCACTCACAGGAAATCCGAAATCGCTCACGAAGTATCAATACGAAAAACCCTCGTCATCGGACATCAGATCATACGAGCTTAGTTTATTTAAACTGGTATTTATTATTTATATAAAATTCTGTCTGTACTAAAACTGGACATTCAATAAATACCAGAAACTATTCTACAATAATATCACATCATAAATCTCTTTAATCAGTATCAAAAACTAAAAGGAATTTAGTTGATAATACTTATAGTTTTCCTATGAAAATCTACGAGTATTTTTTTTTCATTATATCTACATACATTTAAAAAATAAATTTTACATAATTTCTAAATACAGTAAGATGCAAACATAAAACAAAAGAAATGTAAAAGTTAGCAAAAAGTAAATTAATATATTAATTACTTACACATTACATACCACTGACTACAGAATGTAAGAAGATAAACATGTTTGTCGTTAGTTTTCCGTGACAGATGTTGTAAGTTATAACACTACCTGTCAAAGCAATATGATTAACATTAAGTATTATAATGAACACATGCAATCCGATTCTTAGAATGTTGTAAAAAACATGTTTAAAAAATGCTATCAAATTTAAACTGAGGGGTTGACCTCAAGAGAATGTCGTGCATCTGCAACTTGTTTTGGCAATGTCGTCAATCACAAAACACGACAGATTTAATCAAACATGCAAACTCAGGGAATATTTAGCATTATTGAGAGAATTAAGATCCACGTGTTTTTTTTTTCTATCATGTGGTGGGAGTCAAAGATCCCTGAACCAGTCTAGGGTCTCAGTCGTCGTCATGAGTAGACCTCACAAATTTTTAGGCGGAATCTTTGAAACGCGAATTCGTCGGCTACATGTTTGGCAGTCTACACCGAGCTCACACAATCTCTTAGGCCATATATCTATCTATACATCATTTAGGACCAAAATTTACTGGACAGTGAAAACCCAGGCTCTCTCTCAGTGGGGTGACACGAGATGACATTTCCATCAGCTAATTGACAAGTGTGTTTCCACCTGTCTTCTGGACTGAGATCTAATCATAGGAGTCAAATCTACGCACATAAAAGGGAAAGCCATTTGAAATTTGTGAACAAAGTATCAAGAGGAGACATTATAAAAGCTAAATACCTATTTGTTCGTATGTTAAAAGCACAGGAACTCGAGAGAAATCTCCCAGGACACTAACCCACCGGAATCTCCGATCATCCTGCCGCTGCACAAATGGCACAGGTAGGTACCTAGTTAGTAAGGTGCATAAGAGACGTGCCACCGACTTGAGAAATTTATTTTAATAAGCGGGGCCGGGACGAAGGAAAAATCGTGCCGTGTTAAAAATAAATGACACCAAACAAAAGACGAATTCACTTCTGGGAAATAACAGTGTCCGGGACGGAAAGTGTGCGGCCGTAAGCGTGGGGTTAACCGGACAGGGGCGGCCAACTGTTAACACCACGAGCAACCTGATGGTTTCAATTATTACTACATTATTATATGCCATAAGAAGGCGAAAAACAGACACCGAAGAACTATTCGAAAGTACATCAATGACACGATATAATTTAAAATTGCATTAGATTAAAATAAAACAAATAAAAAACTTTATTCCACTTAATTTTATTGACCGTAACCGGTTTCAGCTCGTCATCCTCAGACTGGTACAAATAATTCTTAGTTAACGGTTTATATACGTAACAGATGGGGGAGGGGTGGTCTACAAGGATTTTAATCGATTATATTTGTTACTAAGTCGTTTTAGACTGCCGATTTCTAAATATTTTGGTAATTCCAGTAAGCTAATTGGGCTTGTAGCTCACTTCAATATTGTTTAGGGAAAAACCTCACATGTAATATGAATTATTAATGACCTAATTTTAATGTCAAATCGTTATTATAAATATTTGTGATCTATGGGATCTATTTATGATCTTATTTTTATTTGTTTTATTATAATCTATTACAATGGAACTCCACCACGAATTGTCAGTTTCAAAAATAGAAATATTTAAAATTGCATAATTTGTGTTTTGTCGGAAGAGATCTGCTGATCGTAATATATCAGACAAGCTTTGTGTTTTCTAAATTTACATATTGCAATCATCCATAATATAATAAGTAGGTAAGTATCTATATAATATTTTTATCGAAATTGGTATTTTCTATTTTAATGTAGGGTTTGCAGACTGGATGTTTTCCAGAAACTATTTTATCTTCTCGACTGGATAATATGACGAAGATCATTTTTAAATATTTAATTAAAGCCTATAAAACATTCTAAGAAGAGGTCGTTTATGGAAAAGACCAACATACACTGTCGCACACGCTAAATAATACAAATTAATAATGAACTACTTAATATCGTCAATATATTTATTATTTAACCTTAAAAAAATTATTTTGGATTCTCTGGTTAGTTGAAGGGTATATAAAGAATGGCCGACATTTAAATCGATATGATAATATGTAATAATAATAATCCCGTGATAGTAACTGCAAATTGCATTATCAGTAAATTCGTTAGTTAAAATACGCCACCTTAAACCTTTTATATAGATTCGGCCAACCGTAAAAAAGTACAATTTGATTGATGCAAGGTAAATAAAATCGCTTGGCTGCACAAATTAAATAATGTCAATTCGGTAATACGCGATTAATTACAGCGATATAAAATGTTTAAGAATACATTAAACAACAAAATAATAGACGAATATTTGGTTTATATTTTTATCCCTAGGTCAATTTTGTTGAATCCAGTAAAGACAAGTCGATTCTTCTCGCATGAGATGTTGTTCCGGACAGAGTATTTAACGCATTGGTTCAAGATTCATTGGAATGAATTTTCATCTAATCTAAGATCTGTAAATGACAAAGAAAACTTATAAAAACACATTAGAAAAAGCTACAATATCCAAATCCAATAATTAAAAGAGCCTAGAGGTGATTTGATTACTAAACGGCGCAATACAATTTTTCCCAATAAAGATAATAGCACAATATTCGAACTTGGCTGAATTCAAAAGGGCTTTGAAAACGAACTTATTTAAAAAAATCAAACCTTTCATGATTTTAACTCCTTTTCAATATATATACTATAATAAGCCATGTTCCTCAAGTTTCCGGTAATTGTTTGGTTTCGATTGCCTCATTACTATGGTTTTATGTGCACTTCAAATTTGTATTATTTCTAAACGTAAACTGCCACCGGTTCTATATTATATTTTAGTTTTAATGATTCTTGTTGAATGGTTTATCATTATCTATTGTCCTGACTGCCAAAACAGCACTCACTGTTGTTGTTAATATTGTTCTATTGGAACTGCTCTGTATATACTGTATATTCTTTGTTTCAAATTATTTAATCAATTTTTGTAAGGACTCGTAAGGAACACAATAAGATTAATTTTAATTTTAAGTTTATTATAATTAAGTGCACTTGAAGTGAGATATTATAAAACTGGGCTACATAAATACTACGTTATCATGAGTCTAGTTTTTGCACTGTTAATTCGTGGTGGAATTCCATTGTAATAGAATTGAAATTAAAAAACTTTTTCACTTTGTTCACTACCAGTGTCAACTTTGTCAACTACCAGTCTGAAAATGTCCGTAGTAGGATGAAACCGGTCCTGGTAATAATAAATAAGTGGAACAAAGTGAAAAAGTTTTTTAATTTCAATTCTATTACTACGTTATCATATTTATTATTATTATACGAACTAAAAATCAAATCCCAAATTTGTAGCATAAAGGTGAATCAAAAAATGTCCCAAGAGCGGCTGACTGCTTTGTAAAAGGTTGAAAACACCTGTTGCCTTTGCCCGCTATTACACTCCTGTATTCTAATGAATCCACAAGTCGCTGGGCGGACCAGAGTATGTGTGAAATCACCTGGTGTGTGTGCAAGTGTATTGGTGAGTACGTGTGCCTACACCCTCCACACAGCTATACTTGTAGGTTGTGCAACTGAGACCCGGAAGACAGGCATGAGCTGCGACTGCTAATTAACTTCCAAATCCGGTATTCGGGGAGTCGTGGCCGGGACGAGAACACGGGGACATTGCCTCACACGGGGTCACTACCACTAGGCGACTAGGAACAGCTAACAGGCCGTTGAGCTAATTACGAATACCTGGGAATACCCATCCCACTAGACTTCTCTATCGCTTCAATTCGGTCATCGTTTTCGATGGCGGATTGATTGCGACGCCTGTTTGCGAGATTACTTAGATTGATTATTCGCATTTATAAAGAAATATTACCGAAATACCAGAGGAAGAGGTGAAACGACTGAGAGGAAGAGGACTGATTCAAAATGGGAAGGACCGAGGAATGGGATGGACTGCAGCCAGTGGAGAGCAGTGACGATAAAAGAGATATGTTTTGATACGAGGTGATTTATGCTTTTGAAAAAGGTACCTACCAACTGAATACATTCATACCTGAATTCTTTGTACCTACATACTTACTTTAATTCTTAATATGGCGATGTTTTCGAAGGTAGGTACTTTAATTAATCATACCTCCTATTTAGGAAGTCACGTATTTCAATCTGCCAAGTAGATAAAAATTCTAGGAACAAATCAGTCAACTTAAGATACCATTTATTCTTCAAGGAACTCTAACAATGTACGAGTACAATAATCAAATATTTATAATGTGAAGGTGGTAATAAAAAGCTTTGCCAATCCATGTCTCATAACATGAAACAAGACTTTTATGGAAATATTCAATCTTCATAGAAAGTATGTTTCTGTTGAGAATGTTGATTGAGAGCACTCCATAGAAATTGCTCAACGATCCCAAGATTGTGAAGGCATATTATTAACTAGTTTACTTCTCAAGTACGAATAATGAGATTTAAAAACATGAGAAAATTAACAAGAAAAGTATGTCGATCGTGATAAGTTAATATAAAATAGAAATCTTGTAATTATTTTATTAGAATGGTAACTTTTGAATTTTGACGAGATGGAATACATATTAAAAACCATGAATATGAAAATATTTAATTTTTAATGATCAGAACTTTAGAAATTATTACATTTACATAAACATTTGTAAGCGTATTTGCAAGGCCTCGTTAGTCATTTATCTTCAGTGGTGAGGCGTGAAATGGTTTTACATTATTGTTTAATTGTAAGTAAGTAATAATAAATGTTTTACTGCAGTACTTTCTGCCACTGGGAAGATAAAATAACATGTTTTATCGCAGTATTGAAAATAAACGTGTCAATGTCATCAACCCAAGTCATGAAAATTCCATCATAACTAAAGGATAGAATAAACAGCCATTGATTATAACAGCTAATTATTAGCGTTTTACGCTGTTGTAAGTCGACAAGCGTTTCGGAAAACTACGTGACATCATCAGAACCGCAGACACATATAAATATAATATACCTACCCTGATATATCAGGTAAACTGAGCTTGGAATAGATTAAAATAGTTAAAAAACTCACAGAACAGAATTCAGAGTTAAACTAGTTTCAAATGTTATTTAACCTAGAAACCTACCTAGTTTAAGTTAATTTAATTAGTATCTATAGTGCAGCGCTCTTGAGGTGTAATTTAATAAAAATTGTAGTCATTTATAGTCACATCACATCACGCCTCTGATTTTATTAATAATATGCAGAATATTATCTTAATAAATTTTCATTTCAATGCAATCGGCATGTCGCTCTAATCAATAAAATACGAATAATAATTATTTCAGAGGAATCGTACGGATTTCTGCAGAATTACCGATTACCATAAAATACTCAGAACGAATACCTAGTGGGTGGTGGTAAAAGTGTTATCATGTCAACACTGATCCCCAGGCAGTTATCATAATGGAAACTTGGAGCCGACACTGACAGATTTAACACTTATGATAAAGAGTATAATGAACTTATTCAGCTGATTCAAAATGAAAACATAATTAATGTTACCCAATACACAAATGTGATAGATGATTATTATGTAGAAGGTTGTAGGTATTATAAGTCATAAATGTATTTCACTAGAATGATACTATATATTTTTGAAAAACTCACTTTTAGATATTGTTGATGTTTTAGAGGTATAATGTTATTATAAAAGGTTACTTTTTAGCTGAAAAATGTTTGCGTAGGTCGGCGATACTCGCTACTCGCTGTGAGTCTTTATTTACAGCAATTCCGTGAAAATTAACAAACTGGAATGTCATCGCCAGTTCGTTCGAACTGGAGGATTAATTAGTAAATTTCTCTGAATGTCGGGCCTGTGCTCACGGCGCTAATGAAAGCCTTATAATAAGTTATATTTAGTTATTATTGTGATGAAATATGGCAGAATGATAGTGTATACATATTATTTGAAAGTGTAGTCAATTGTGTACATCATTTTAAAAGAAAAATTTATATCAATAATTATGTAGGTGTAATGTATAAGAAAGTTTGGTTGCAAGTTATTACTAATGAATCGCAAATAATAGATGTTATATGTAGTCGGATAGGCATGTTCATGTAATTACCATAAGACTTAGGAGATATGAGCATCGGGTAATCCAGTCTTCTTTCCAACAAAAGACCTCCAGAATCCATTAAATGTTTGATTGGTACACAGAGAAAACTGGGCACACGTCTTCACTCAGTACACGGGATAATCACCCAAAAGGTGATAAATCACACGTGTTTTCACTTTATTATAACCGTGTTCACGTTAAAACACATGACACTCCACTATTATACATGTTGCAGGCATTGTAAAAAAATCACGAAAACCACAAAGTATTTTTCTAAGAATCACAATGCGTCCACGGTAAATTACAAATTGTACACCTTTTTCTTCGTTTATTTTTGTAGCACTGCAAATCCAGGTTTGTATTATCCAAATGCGAAGACTGTGTAATGATATTTCAACAGTTTGGTTTATTTTCACGTTGTTTAAATGTTAGAGATCGTGTCGCGCTTAGAACTGTCAGAGCAGCGAATATTGGCGACCGCTCCACGCGAGACTCGTTTTGGAACTGCGGGGCAAAGCGGAGAGCGGAGCGGAGAGAGCGGGCAGCAAGCCGCGGGCTGCAGGCACGCCATCTGCGGCTGCCGTCGGGCCCCGCCAATACTCCGAAACGGCGGCCTTTCGAACTAGCATTTCGCAGAAAACCGGCTGCGCAGCGCCTACACCGCCGAACAATACCATTTCCAAGTGACAAAAGAGGCCGAGAGCAGACTCAATGATTTCGTGCTCTTAACGATTAAAATGAACTCGTTTATTAAGTGGATTATTTACTCGGCGTGATTTATCTATTGCGGATGGCAAGAAAGCCTACTGGAGTAACCGAAGGCAGTTGAGTTTACGTCGTGAGGTTACGAGGCACCTAAGAAAAAAATTAAAGCATTTTTTAGTAGTTTATAAGTAAATGCGAGCTTTTTTTGTTGTTTTTCTCATATTGTTGTACAATTTTCCAGCGATTTTTCTTTTTGCGCATAGATCTGAAAACGAGGACATTCAGCACAGCACTGAACTTTCTATCGGAGTCCATAATGCTATTATGTGGAAGGATCGCCAACCCGCCATCTCGCCCAGCAGTCCAACACTGAAGAGACTCATTGGCCATCTTTCTCCGCGGATTATTTATAATGCACGTGCCTCAATTTGATTCCAAGAAAATGCTATTAATAGAGGTAACCTTAAAAACAACAAAGCGTCTCAAACGGCATTTGCGCTAATAAATTCGCTGCGGTATGCGTGACACGGAGCTGATTCGCGGGAAATTGGGAGGTAAATAATCGTCGTTCCATTTTTTAAAACCATTTTTGGCGCTCGACCTTAATCTATGCTTTGGCCAACTTTGATCGTGTTTAATGTCGCATTCTTAAACTATAGTAATATGCGTTATACATACATATATTATGTATTATTATATTCTGCAATACCTACCTAGGTATAAAGAGACATTTTCTACATTTTTAAATGAGACGTCCAATTTCGTACGCGTAAAAGTCATATTGCATACAGGATGTTTAGGGACGGACATATTTTAAACAGTGTCCTGACGAGTCTAGTTTTTGCACTGTTAATTCGTGGTGGAATTCCATTGTAATAGAATTGAAATTAAAAAACTTTTTCACTTTGTTCCACTTATTTATTATTACCAGGACCGGTTTCATCCTACTACGGACATTTTCAGACTGGTAGTTGAAACTCTTATGCTATTGATTTTATACAAACTTAGGCAGGGGTACACAACATTGTCTATATATGCTGAATGATTCTATTTTGTTAATTTAAGGTATTATAAGTTATTTTGTTAATTCAGGGTACATTAGGTAATTATAAAGTGTATTTTTAAAAATTATGAATAATGTTACATAGTAAGTAAATATTTTTAGTTCACATGAATATAAAAGAATTTATATAATTAAAAAGGTTTGTGATTTCTGAAATTTTATTTTTGTAATGTTGGGATATTCCCTGTTGTTGCTTAGGGCTTATTGTCAAATATTGGTAGCACTAAAGTAATTATTATTGTTAGGGTTCTCCACATATTTGGGTTATTACATTTTTAAAGTACATACTTAAATTATACCACTGCTCTCTGAATTAAAATTATTCTAAGATTATTATAATGGGTAAATTAATGGTGATTGAGCATTATGTTCTAACTGTTTATTCATAACATATTTAAGATCTATTTTTTTCGTTAAGCGATTGATTTCTAATGACTCTAATCTGTCTAATTTTTGTCCTTTGTTGCAAACATGAAGGATTTTTACATCTCTATCTTTGTCAAAAGTATGTTGATTTTCTAATAGATGCAAGGCGACGTTCGATAAATCTCCTTTTTGATTAACCCAACTAGCGAAATGTTCTTTTATACGGGTCGATACTGCTCTTCCTGTTTGTCCTACGTAATACGCGGGGCAATTCGAGCAGTTCACCTGGTAGACTCCAGAGTTTTCCAGATTACCTCTTTTATCTTTATTATTTATAAATATTTTACCCAAAGAATTTACGTTATAAAAGGCTGTCTTACATTTTTTGTCACTGTCTATTAATTTTGAAATTTTATTTGATATTTTGCCAAGGTACGGTATTTTAGTCCATTGTTTTGTTCCTATCTCCTTGTTTGGCGTAAGGCCATATGTAATTGAAGCTACGGTGAGTTTTTTATTCTTCTTCTTTATTAAATTATCAATTATTCTGCTATCGTAACCATTATTTTTTGCAATAGTTTTGATAACATTTAATTCATTGCTGTAATTTATATCGTTTAGTGGTACATGTAATAGTCTATGGATTAAAGAATGGAATACGGACAATTTGTGTGAAATGTGGTGTCTTGAGGAGCTGTGAATGATATTATCGCTATATGTCGGTTTCCTGTATATTGAAAATTGTAATTTGTTATTAACGATATTAATTCCTATATCTAAAAAGTTTATTTTATCTCCTCCTATCTCCATCGTGAATTGAATTGACTTATTGATTTGATTTATTTCTTTGATGAAGATATCTAGTTGCCTCTGCGTACCGGTCCATATGATCAAAATGTCATCTACGTATCTCCGATAGAAAATAACATTTTTAAAGGATTTTAACTTTTCAATGGTTTCTTCTAAGTGGTCCATCATGAGCTCTGCTAAAATTGGAGAGATAGGACTACCCATGGCCAACCCTTTCGATTGTAAATAGAATTTATTATCAAATCTAAAAAAGTTTTGTTTAATGCACGTATTTATAACTTGATTAATTTCTCTCTTTTTTATTACATTTATATTGATTTTCTCCATGTAGTTATTGATTATTATTTTTAATTCATCTGTAGGTACGCTTGTAAAAAGACTAACAACGTCAAATGATACCAGAGAGGCGTTGTTTGGTATATGTATATCCTTTATGAGGTCTATTAATTGCAAAGAATTTTTTATTCCATATTTTGGTTTAAAATTTAAAGTGTTTTTAATGATTCTATTGGCGTATTTTGCTAACTTGTAGGCTGGTGCTGAGTTATATGCTACGACGGGTCTCACTGGTATATCTAATTTGTGAACCTTAGGTTGTCCATACAGCCGTGGACATTGGGGGTTCATGACAGTGAGGTTGGATTTTTGGAATTTATCTTTAACGAGTGTTTGACATGTACTAAGAATTGAATTTATTTCTGCGGTAAATTTTGGGGTGGGATCCTTTTTTAATAAAATTACATCACTAGAATCCAGCACATTATGGACTTTTTCAATATAAATATTTTTTGGTAGAATTACAGTGTTATTCCCCTTATCAGCTTTTGAAATAATTAAGTTATTATCTTTAATTTTATTTTTAATTGATTTTATTGTACGAGCTTCGCTTGAAAACTTACTATTAGTTAAAGCGTTTTTTATTATTTTTGAACATAAATATTTTTTACCGTAATCTGATGGAATTGCAATGTCTACGTCTAATGCGAAATTCTCGTAATCTTTTATGTGAATCGGTAAGTCAGGGCAATGTTTTAATCCTTTATCTAGTATTTTTATTTCATCTACATTAAACTGTACCTTGGACGTGTTTACTACTTTTTCGTAAAAAGTTGTTTGAGGTAATTCTATATTAACATTTGTCGATGATTTTAATTGTTTTTGTGTCCAAAACATTAATTTTTCGATTTGTTTCTCATATGTTGCATGAATTTTATTATTTACCATAAGGGTAGTTTCGTTAAAAAGGCAATCAAATTCTATTGGATGTAATTTTGATGTGAGAGCAGTGTGTATATAAAATAAGTACGTACTGACATTATCGCGGATGCTGTACCACTTCTTCATCTCCTGTGTGGTCCAAGTCCTCTGGGCTGCTGCAACTGCAAGTGTGGCTGCTCTGCTATTTGTGTTCGTTTTGATGTTGATGTATTTTGGTAAAAGTCCTCGTTTTTTACATTCACGATTGAACCAAAGGTGTTGTGTTGCCATCCGTCGCTTCAGATTGAGTTTCTTGTATAGTCTCTTCAGTGTTGCTGTGTTTGCTGCTTTTAATGAGTCTAGTTTTTGCACTGTTAATTCGTGGTGGAATTCCATTGTAATAGAATTGAAATTAAAAAACTTTTTCACTTTGTTCCACTTATTTATTATTACCAGGACCGGTTTCATCCTACTACGGACATTTTCAGACTGGTAGTTGAAACTCTTATGCTATTGATTTTATACAAACTTAGGCAGGGGTACACAACATTGTCTATATATGCTGAATGATTCTATTTTGTTAATTTAAGGTATTATAAGTTATTTTGTTAATTCAGGGTACATTAGGTAATTATAAAGTGTATTTTTAAAAATTATGAATAATGTTACATAGTAAGTAAATATTTTTAGTTCACATGAATATAAAAGAATTTATATAATTAAAAAGGTTTGTGATTTCTGAAATTTTATTTTTGTAATGTTGGGATATTCCCTGTTGTTGCTTAGGGCTTATTGTCAAATATTGGTAGCACTAAAGTAATTATTATTGTTAGGGTTCTCCACATATTTGGGTTATTACATTTTTAAAGTACATACTTAAATTATACCACTGCTCTCTGAATTAAAATTATTCTAAGATTATTATAATGGGTAAATTAATGGTGATTGAGCATTATGTTCTAACTGTTTATTCATAACATATTTAAGATCTATTTTTTTTCGTTAAGCGATTGATTTCTAATGACTCTAATCTGTCTAATTTTTGTCCTTTGTTGCAAACATGAAGGATTTTTACATCTCTATCTTTGTCAAAAGTATGTTGATTTTCTAATAGATGCAAGGCGACGTTCGATAAATCTCCTTTTTGATTAACCCAACTAGCGAAATGTTCTTTTATACGGGTCGATACTGCTCTTCCTGTTTGTCCTACGTAATACGCGGGGCAATTCGAGCAGTTCACCTGGTAGACTCCAGAGTTTTCCAGATTACCTCTTTTATCTTTATTATTTATAAATATTTTACCCAAAGAATTTACGTTATAAAAGGCTGTCTTACATTTTTTGTCACTGTCTTTTATAACGTTAATTCTTTGGGTAAAATATTTATAAATAATAAAGATAAAAGAGGTAATCTGGAAAACTCTGGAGTCTACCAGGTGAACTGCTCGAATTGCCCCGCGTATTACGTAGGACAAACAGGAAGAGCAGTATCGACCCGTATAAAAGAACATTTCGCTAGTTGGGTTAATCAAAAAGGAGATTTATCGAACGTCGCCTTGCATCTATTAGAAAATCAACATACTTTTGACAAAGATAGAGATGTAAAAATCCTTCATGTTTGCAACAAAGGACAAAAATTAGACAGATTAGAGTCATTAGAAATCAATCGCTTAACGAAAAAAATAGATCTTAAATATGTTATGAATAAACAGTTAGAACATAATGCTCAATCACCATTAATTTACCCATTATAATAATCTTAGAATAATTTTAATTCAGAGAGCAGTGGTATAATTTAAGTATGTACTTTAAAAATGTAATAACCCAAATATGTGGAGAACCCTAACAATAATAATTACTTTAGTGCTACCAATATTTGACAATAAGCCCTAAGCAACAACAGGGAATATCCCAACATTACAAAAATAAAATTTCAGAAATCACAAACCTTTTTAATTATATAAATTCTTTTATATTCATGTGAACTAAAAATATTTACTTACTATGTAACATTATTCATAATTTTTAAAAATACACTTTATAATTACCTAATGTACCCTGAATTAACAAAATAACTTATAATACCTTAAATTAACAAAATAGAATCATTCAGCATATATAGACAATGTTGTGTACCCCTGCCTAAGTTTGTATAAAATCAATAGCATAAGAGTTTCAACTACCAGTCTGAAAATGTCCGTAGTAGGATGAAACCGGTCCTGGTAATAATAAATAAGTGGAACAAAGTGAAAAAGTTTTTTAATTTCAATTCTATTACAATGGAATTCCACCACGAATTAACAGTGCAAAAACTAGACTCATTAAAAGCAGCAAACACAGCAACACTGAAGAGACTATACAAGAAACTCAATCTGAAGCGACGGATGGCAACACAACACCTTTGGTTCAATCGTGAATGTAAAAAACGAGGACTTTTACCAAAATACATCAACATCAAAACGAACACAAATAGCAGAGCAGCCACACTTGCAGTTGCAGCAGCCCAGAGGACTTGGACCACACAGGAGATGAAGAAGTGGTACAGCATCCGCGATAATGTCAGTACGTACTTATTTTATATACACACTGCTCTCACATCAAAATTACATCCAATAGAATTTGATTGCCTTTTTAACGAAACTACCCTTATGGTAAATAATAAAATTCATGCAACATATGAGAAACAAATCGAAAAATTAATGTTTTGGACACAAAAACAATTAAAATCATCGACAAATGTTAATATAGAATTACCTCAAACAACTTTTTACGAAAAAGTAGTAAACACGTCCAAGGTACAGTTTAATGTAGATGAAATAAAAATACTAGATAAAGGATTAAAACATTGCCCTGACTTACCGATTCACATAAAAGATTACGAGAATTTCGCATTAGACGTAGACATTGCAATTCCATCAGATTACGGTAAAAAATATTTATGTTCAAAAATAATAAAAAACGCTTTAACTAATAGTAAGTTTTCAAGCGAAGCTCGTACAATAAAATCAATTAAAAATAAAATTAAAGATAATAACTTAATTATTTCAAAAGCTGATAAGGGGAATAACACTGTAATTCTACCAAAAAATATTTATATTGAAAAAGTCCATAATGTGCTGGATTCTAGTGATGTAATTTTATTAAAAAAGGATCCCACCCCAAAATTTACCGCAGAAATAAATTCAATTCTTAGTACATGTCAAACACTCGTTAAAGATAAATTCCAAAAATCCAACCTCACTGTCATGAACCCCCAATGTCCACGGCTGTATGGACAACCTAAGGTTCACAAATTAGATATACCAGTGAGACCCGTCGTAGCATATAACTCAGCACCAGCCTACAAGTTAGCAAAATACGCCAATAGAATCATTAAAAACACTTTAAATTTTAAACCAAAATATGGAATAAAAAATTCTTTGCAATTAATAGACCTCATAAAGGATATACATATACCAAACAACGCCTCTCTGGTATCATTTGACGTTGTTAGTCTTTTTACAAGCGTACCTACAGATGAATTAAAAATAATAATCAATAACTACATGGAGAAAATCAATATAAATGTAATAAAAAAGAGAGAAATTAATCAAGTTATAAATACGTGCATTAAACAAAACTTTTTTAGATTTGATAATAAATTCTATTTACAATCGAAAGGGTTGGCCATGGGTAGTCCTATCTCTCCAATTTTAGCAGAGCTCATGATGGACCACTTAGAAGAAACCATTGAAAAGTTAAAATCCTTTAAAAATGTTATTTTCTATCGGAGATACGTAGATGACATTTTGATCATATGGACCGGTACGCAGAGGCAACTAGATATCTTCATCAAAGAAATAAATCAAATCAATAAGTCAATTCAATTCACGATGGAGATAGGAGGAGATAAAATAAACTTTTTAGATATAGGAATTAATATCGTTAATAACAAATTACAATTTTCAATATACAGGAAACCGACATATAGCGATAATATCATTCACAGCTCCTCAAGACACCACATTTCACACAAATTGTCCGTATTCCATTCTTTAATCCATAGACTATTACATGTACCACTAAACGATATAAATTACAGCAATGAATTAAATGTTATCAAAACTATTGCAAAAAATAATGGTTACGATAGCAGAATAATTGATAATTTAATAAAGAAGAAGAATAAAAAACTCACCGTAGCTTCAATTACATATGGCCTTACGCCAAACAAGGAGATAGGAACAAAACAATGGACTAAAATACCGTACCTTGGCAAAATATCAAATAAAATTTCAAAATTAATAGACAGTGACAAAAAATGTAAGACAGCCTTTTATAACGTAAATTCTTTGGGTAAAATATTTATAAATAATAAAGATAAAAGAGGTAATCTGGAAAACTCTGGAGTCTACCAGGTGAACTGCTCGAATTGCCCCGCGTATTACGTAGGACAAACAGGAAGAGCAGTATCGACCCGTATAAAAGAACATTTCGCTAGTTGGGTTAATCAAAAAGGAGATTTATCGAACGTCGCCTTGCATCTATTAGAAAATCAACATACTTTTGACAAAGATAGAGATGTAAAAATCCTTCATGTTTGCAACAAAGGACAAAAATTAGACAGATTAGAGTCATTAGAAATCAATCGCTTAACGAAAAAAAATAGATCTTAAATATGTTATGAATAAACAGTTAGAACATAATGCTCAATCACCATTAATTTACCCATTATAATAATCTTAGAATAATTTTAATTCAGAGAGCAGTGGTATAATTTAAGTATGTACTTTAAAAATGTAATAACCCAAATATGTGGAGAACCCTAACAATAATAATTACTTTAGTGCTACCAATATTTGACAATAAGCCCTAAGCAACAACAGGGAATATCCCAACATTACAAAAATAAAATTTCAGAAATCACAAACCTTTTTAATTATATAAATTCTTTTATATTCATGTGAACTAAAAATATTTACTTACTATGTAACATTATTCATAATTTTTAAAAATACACTTTATAATTACCTAATGTACCCTGAATTAACAAAATAACTTATAATACCTTAAATTAACAAAATAGAATCATTCAGCATATATAGACAATGTTGTGTACCCCTGCCTAAGTTTGTATAAAATCAATAGCATAAGAGTTTCAACTACCAGTCTGAAAATGTCCGTAGTAGGATGAAACCGGTCCTGGTAATAATAAATAAGTGGAACAAAGTGAAAAAGTTTTTTAATTTCAATTCTATTACAATGGAATTCCACCACGAATTAACAGTGCAAAAACTAGACTCATTAAAAGCAGCAAACACAGCAACACTGAAGAGACTATACAAGAAACTCAATCTGAAGCGACGGATGGCAACACAACACCTTTGGTTCAATCGTGAATGTAAAAAACGAGGACTTTTACCAAAATACATCAACATCAAAACGAACACAAATAGCAGAGCAGCCACACTTGCAGTTGCAGCAGCCCAGAGGACTTGGACCACACAGGAGATGAAGAAGTGGTACAGCATCCGCGATAATGTCAGTACGTACTTATTTTATATACACACTGCTCTCACATCAAAATTACATCCAATAGAATTTGATTGCCTTTTTAACGAAACTACCCTTATGGTAAATAATAAAATTCATGCAACATATGAGAAACAAATCGAAAAATTAATGTTTTGGACACAAAAACAATTAAAATCATCGACAAATGTTAATATAGAATTACCTCAAACAACTTTTTACGAAAAAGTAGTAAACACGTCCAAGGTACAGTTTAATGTAGATGAAATAAAAATACTAGATAAAGGATTAAAACATTGCCCTGACTTACCGATTCACATAAAAGATTACGAGAATTTCGCATTAGACGTAGACATTGCAATTCCATCAGATTACGGTAAAAAATATTTATGTTCAAAAATAATAAAAAACGCTTTAACTAATAGTAAGTTTTCAAGCGAAGCTCGTACAATAAAATCAATTAAAAATAAAATTAAAGATAATAACTTAATTATTTCAAAAGCTGATAAGGGGAATAACACTGTAATTCTACCAAAAAATATTTATATTGAAAAAGTCCATAATGTGCTGGATTCTAGTGATGTAATTTTATTAAAAAAGGATCCCACCCCAAAATTTACCGCAGAAATAAATTCAATTCTTAGTACATGTCAAACACTCGTTAAAGATAAATTCCAAAAATCCAACCTCACTGTCATGAACCCCCAATGTCCACGGCTGTATGGACAACCTAAGGTTCACAAATTAGATATACCAGTGAGACCCGTCGTAGCATATAACTCAGCACCAGCCTACAAGTTAGCAAAATACGCCAATAGAATCATTAAAAACACTTTAAATTTTAAACCAAAATATGGAATAAAAAATTCTTTGCAATTAATAGACCTCATAAAGGATATACATATACCAAACAACGCCTCTCTGGTATCATTTGACGTTGTTAGTCTTTTTACAAGCGTACCTACAGATGAATTAAAAATAATAATCAATAACTACATGGAGAAAATCAATATAAATGTAATAAAAAAGAGAGAAATTAATCAAGTTATAAATACGTGCATTAAACAAAACTTTTTTAGATTTGATAATAAATTCTATTTACAATCGAAAGGGTTGGCCATGGGTAGTCCTATCTCTCCAATTTTAGCAGAGCTCATGATGGACCACTTAGAAGAAACCATTGAAAAGTTAAAATCCTTTAAAAATGTTATTTTCTATCGGAGATACGTAGATGACATTTTGATCATATGGACCGGTACGCAGAGGCAACTAGATATCTTCATCAAAGAAATAAATCAAATCAATAAGTCAATTCAATTCACGATGGAGATAGGAGGAGATAAAATAAACTTTTTAGATATAGGAATTAATATCGTTAATAACAAATTACAATTTTCAATATACAGGAAACCGACATATAGCGATAATATCATTCACAGCTCCTCAAGACACCACATTTCACACAAATTGTCCGTATTCCATTCTTTAATCCATAGACTATTACATGTACCACTAAACGATATAAATTACAGCAATGAATTAAATGTTATCAAAACTATTGCAAAAAATAATGGTTACGATAGCAGAATAATTGATAATTTAATAAAGAAGAAGAATAAAAAACTCACCGTAGCTTCAATTACATATGGCCTTACGCCAAACAAGGAGATAGGAACAAAACAATGGACTAAAATACCGTACCTTGGCAAAATATCAAATAAAATTTCAAAATTAATAGACAGTGACAAAAAATGTAAGACAGCCTTTTATAACGTAAATTCTTTGGGTAAAATATTTATAAATAATAAAGATAAAAGAGGTAATCTGGAAAACTCTGGAGTCTACCAG
Source organism: Limnephilus lunatus (assembly GCA_917563855.2). Taxonomy (NCBI): domain Eukaryota; kingdom Metazoa; phylum Arthropoda; class Insecta; order Trichoptera; family Limnephilidae; genus Limnephilus; species Limnephilus lunatus. The sequence goes on from OU830599.1 coordinate 59,440,202, forward strand.
GTGAACTGCTCGAATTGCCCCGCGTATTACGTAGGACAAACAGGAAGAGCAGTATCGACCCGTATAAAAGAACATTTCGCTAGTTGGGTTAATCAAAAAGGAGATTTATCGAACGTCGCCTTGCATCTATTAGAAAATCAACATACTTTTGACAAAGATAGAGATGTAAAAATCCTTCATGTTTGCAACAAAGGACAAAAATTAGACAGATTAGAGTCATTAGAAATCAATCGCTTAACGAAAAAAAATAGATCTTAAATATGTTATGAATAAACAGTTAGAACATAATGCTCAATCACCATTAATTTACCCATTATAATAATCTTAGAATAATTTTAATTCAGAGAGCAGTGGTATAATTTAAGTATGTACTTTAAAAATGTAATAACCCAAATATGTGGAGAACCCTAACAATAATAATTACTTTAGTGCTACCAATATTTGACAATAAGCCCTAAGCAACAACAGGGAATATCCCAACATTACAAAAATAAAATTTCAGAAATCACAAACCTTTTTAATTATATAAATTCTTTTATATTCATGTGAACTAAAAATATTTACTTACTATGTAACATTATTCATAATTTTTAAAAATACACTTTATAATTACCTAATGTACCCTGAATTAACAAAATAACTTATAATACCTTAAATTAACAAAATAGAATCATTCAGCATATATAGACAATGTTGTGTACCCCTGCCTAAGTTTGTATAAAATCAATAGCATAAGAGTTTCAACTACCAGTCTGAAAATGTCCGTAGTAGGATGAAACCGGTCCTGGTAATAATAAATAAGTGGAACAAAGTGAAAAAGTTTTTTAATTTCAATTCTATTACAATGGAATTCCACCACGAATTAACAGTGCAAAAACTAGACTCATTAAAAGCAGCAAACACAGCAACACTGAAGAGACTATACAAGAAACTCAATCTGAAGCGACGGATGGCAACACAACACCTTTGGTTCAATCGTGAATGTAAAAAACGAGGACTTTTACCAAAATACATCAACATCAAAACGAACACAAATAGCAGAGCAGCCACACTTGCAGTTGCAGCAGCCCAGAGGACTTGGACCACACAGGAGATGAAGAAGTGGTACAGCATCCGCGATAATGTCAGTACGTACTTATTTTATATACACACTGCTCTCACATCAAAATTACATCCAATAGAATTTGATTGCCTTTTTAACGAAACTACCCTTATGGTAAATAATAAAATTCATGCAACATATGAGAAACAAATCGAAAAATTAATGTTTTGGACACAAAAACAATTAAAATCATCGACAAATGTTAATATAGAATTACCTCAAACAACTTTTTACGAAAAAGTAGTAAACACGTCCAAGGTACAGTTTAATGTAGATGAAATAAAAATACTAGATAAAGGATTAAAACATTGCCCTGACTTACCGATTCACATAAAAGATTACGAGAATTTCGCATTAGACGTAGACATTGCAATTCCATCAGATTACGGTAAAAAATATTTATGTTCAAAAATAATAAAAAACGCTTTAACTAATAGTAAGTTTTCAAGCGAAGCTCGTACAATAAAATCAATTAAAAATAAAATTAAAGATAATAACTTAATTATTTCAAAAGCTGATAAGGGGAATAACACTGTAATTCTACCAAAAAATATTTATATTGAAAAAGTCCATAATGTGCTGGATTCTAGTGATGTAATTTTATTAAAAAAGGATCCCACCCCAAAATTTACCGCAGAAATAAATTCAATTCTTAGTACATGTCAAACACTCGTTAAAGATAAATTCCAAAAATCCAACCTCACTGTCATGAACCCCCAATGTCCACGGCTGTATGGACAACCTAAGGTTCACAAATTAGATATACCAGTGAGACCCGTCGTAGCATATAACTCAGCACCAGCCTACAAGTTAGCAAAATACGCCAATAGAATCATTAAAAACACTTTAAATTTTAAACCAAAATATGGAATAAAAAATTCTTTGCAATTAATAGACCTCATAAAGGATATACATATACCAAACAACGCCTCTCTGGTATCATTTGACGTTGTTAGTCTTTTTACAAGCGTACCTACAGATGAATTAAAAATAATAATCAATAACTACATGGAGAAAATCAATATAAATGTAATAAAAAAGAGAGAAATTAATCAAGTTATAAATACGTGCATTAAACAAAACTTTTTTAGATTTGATAATAAATTCTATTTACAATCGAAAGGGTTGGCCATGGGTAGTCCTATCTCTCCAATTTTAGCAGAGCTCATGATGGACCACTTAGAAGAAACCATTGAAAAGTTAAAATCCTTTAAAAATGTTATTTTCTATCGGAGATACGTAGATGACATTTTGATCATATGGACCGGTACGCAGAGGCAACTAGATATCTTCATCAAAGAAATAAATCAAATCAATAAGTCAATTCAATTCACGATGGAGATAGGAGGAGATAAAATAAACTTTTTAGATATAGGAATTAATATCGTTAATAACAAATTACAATTTTCAATATACAGGAAACCGACATATAGCGATAATATCATTCACAGCTCCTCAAGACACCACATTTCACACAAATTGTCCGTATTCCATTCTTTAATCCATAGACTATTACATGTACCACTAAACGATATAAATTACAGCAATGAATTAAATGTTATCAAAACTATTGCAAAAAATAATGGTTACGATAGCAGAATAATTGATAATTTAATAAAGAAGAAGAATAAAAAACTCACCGTAGCTTCAATTACATATGGCCTTACGCCAAACAAGGAGATAGGAACAAAACAATGGACTAAAATACCGTACCTTGGCAAAATATCAAATAAAATTTCAAAATTAATAGACAGTGACAAAAAATGTAAGACAGCCTTTTATAACGTAAATTCTTTGGGTAAAATATTTATAAATAATAAAGATAAAAGAGGTAATCTGGAAAACTCTGGAGTCTACCAGGTGAACTGCTCGAATTGCCCCGCGTATTACGTAGGACAAACAGGAAGAGCAGTATCGACCCGTATAAAAGAACATTTCGCTAGTTGGGTTAATCAAAAAGGAGATTTATCGAACGTCGCCTTGCATCTATTAGAAAATCAACATACTTTTGACAAAGATAGAGATGTAAAAATCCTTCATGTTTGCAACAAAGGACAAAAATTAGACAGATTAGAGTCATTAGAAATCAATCGCTTAACGAAAAAAAATAGATCTTAAATATGTTATGAATAAACAGTTAGAACATAATGCTCAATCACCATTAATTTACCCATTATAATAATCTTAGAATAATTTTAATTCAGAGAGCAGTGGTATAATTTAAGTATGTACTTTAAAAATGTAATAACCCAAATATGTGGAGAACCCTAACAATAATAATTACTTTATTGCTACCAATATTTGACAATAAGCCCTAAGCAACAACAGGGAATATCCCAACATTACAAAAATAAAATTTCAGAAATCACAAACCTTTTTAATTATATAAATTCTTTTATATTCATGTGAACTAAAAATATTTACTTACTATGTAACATTATTCATAATTTTTAAAAATACACTTTATAATTACCTAATGTACCCTGAATTAACAAAATAACTTATAATACCTTAAATTAACAAAATAGAATCATTCAGCATATATAGACAATGTTGTGTACCCCTGCCTAAGTTTGTATAAAATCAATAGCATAAGAGTTTCAACTACCAGTCTGAAAATGTCCGTAGTAGGATGAAACCGGTCCTGGTAATAATAAATAAGTGGAACAAAGTGAAAAAGTTTTTTAATTTCAATTCTATTACAGTGTCCTGACATTATTTGGAGTAAAAATGTAAATAAAATTTTGATCTCCGGTGATATTTTTGAATTTATTTTTTTTAACTTAAAAAAAATTCAATTAAAACATAAAAAAAATCAGTAGGTATTGGACAATTAAGGTCGGGGTGAGGGTTTGTTTGTTTAGTCAGCTGAGTGTCAAGTGATGACATGTGGAATAAAATTAGAAGGTATTGGACAATTAAGGTCGGGGTGAGGGTTTGTTTGTTTAGTCAGCTGAGTGTCAAGTGATGACATGTGGAATAAAATTAGTAGGTATTGGACAATTAAGGTCGGGGTGAGGGTTTGTTTGTTTAGTCAGCTGAGTGTCAAGTGATGACATGTGGAATAAAATTAGTAGGTATTGGACAATTAAGGTCGGGGTGAGGGTTTGTTTGTTTAGTCAGCTGAGTGTCAAGTGATGACATGTGGAATAAAATTAGTAGGTATTGGACAATTAAGGTCGGGGTGAGGGTTTGTTTGTTTAGTCAGCTGAGTGTCAAGTGATGACATGTGGAATAAAATTAGTAGGTATTGGACAATTAAGGTCGGGGTGAGGGTTTGTTTGTTTAGTCAGCTGAGTGTCAAGTGATGACATGTGGAATAAAATTAGTAGGTATTGGACAATTAAGGTCGGGGTGAGGGTTTGTTTGTTTAGTCAGCTGAGTGTCAAGTGATGACATGTGGAATAAAATTAGTAGGTATTGGACAATTAAGGTCGGGGTGAGGGTTTGTTTGTTTAGTCAGCTGAGTGTCAAGTGATGACATGTGGAATAAAATTAGTAGGTATTGGACAATTAAGGTCGGGGTGAGGGTTTGTTTGTTTAGTCAGCTGAGTGTCAAGTGATGACATGTGGAATAAAATTAGTAGGTATTGGACAATTAAGGTCGGGGTGAGGGTTTGTTTGTTTAGTCAGCTGAGTGTCAAGTGATGACATGTGGAATAAAATTAGTAGGTATTGGACAATTAAGGTCGGGGTGAGGGTTTGTTTGTTTAGTCAGCTGAGTGTCAAGTGATGACATGTGGAATAAAATTAGTAGGTATTGGACAATTAAGGTCGGGGTGAGGGTTTGTTTGTTTAGTCAGCTGAGTGTCAAGTGATGACATGTGGAATAAAATTAGTAGGTATTGGACAATTAAGGTCGGGGTGAGGGTTTGTTTGTTTAGTCAGCTGAGTGTCAAGTGATGACATGTGGAATAAAATTAGTAGGTATTGGACAATTAAGGTCGGGGTGAGGGTTTGTTTGTTTAGTCAGCTGAGTGTCAAGTGATGACATGTGGAATAAAATTAGTAGGTATTGGACAATTAAGGTCGGGGTGAGGGTTTGTTTGTTTAGTCAGCTGAGTGTCAAGTGATGACATGTGGAATAAAATTAGTAGGTATTGGACAATTAAGGTCGGGGTGAGGGTTTGTTTGTTTAGTCAGCTGAGTGTCAAGTGATGACATGTGGAATAAAATTAGTAGGTATTGGACAATTAAGGTCGGGGTGAGGGTTTGTTTGTTTAGTCAGCTGAGTGTCAAGTGATGACATGTGGAATAAAATTAGTAGGTATTGGACAATTAAGGTCGGGGTGAGGGTTTGTTTGTTTAGTCAGCTGAGTGTCAAGTGATGACATGTGGAATAAAATTAGTAGGTATTGGACAATTAAGGTCGGGGTCAGGGTTTGTTTGTTTAGTCAGCTGAGTGTCAAGTGATGACATGTGGAATAAAATTTGGTTGTTGTTAAGATTTGAAGAAAAAAAATTATGACAAAAAACCTCGAAAAAAGTCACCGGAGAAAAAAAATGTATTAACATTTTTTTACATCAAATAATGACAGGAATCACAGGTAAAAGTAAGTCAATTACGTCCCTTCACCCTTTATAATATATATTATATTAACCAGAAGGATAGTGTTCAAAGTTGTTTTGGGCATAATAATTTAAGGTAGGTAGGTACCTAAGCTTTAAATTACTAGATACGAAAATTACAAAATTTTCTAATAAAGTTGGCAGTTGGAATACATTAAGTATATTGAAATACGCGGGATTTGGCACTTTTTACTGCACTTTTGAACCATGGAGGTTCAATGATAATAAGGATTGTTCTACCGGTATTTTAATGGAAGATGCTCCGACGAACTAGCGTCATTGATCCCCTCGGCATCGGTGCGTAGTCGGGGAACACGCCAAACGCGTGCCCAACATATTTATACACGATTGAATTTTGTCACGTAAGAACGGGTCGCTTCTCCGAGTCTTCTTGAGTTCAACAGCTCGGCTGTGGAACGATTTGCCGGCCTTTGTGTTTCATTTTTCCTAAAACATGGGTCTTTCCAATGTTCACAAATTCCTCTCCTCAAAAATACCGCCCACGCAGCATCTTAGATGACATAAGCCCTGAGGGAATTTTTATTTATTTTTTATTTAATTAAATAAATAATACAATATAAACGAATATTGGCACCTCGTGTCCCAATGCCAGGTGCCAAGATTTTTTTTCTGATTTTTCTTTCTCCAGAGTTTCGCTAATATTGTCTTCATTTAATTAGAAATTATTTTCCTCAAAGCCTCCTGTTTGTAGTTAATGTAAAAAAAGGTATCGGTTTTGAATCAACATTATTAATGCGACCTCCCCCCCCCCTGCTTTAAAAAAAGTTTTGTTGAAGAATTCCCTTTGATATAAATATATACCTCGTTTTGTCTTTTGGCTGTACTCGGCTTGGTGGGTGAGTTTAGATAAATAATACATTAAAAGTAGGGATAGGTTTTGCGTCAACAATAAGTTACACCTGTAACATAAAAATCCTGAGTTCATCGACTTTTACTACGGTAAGAGTCAATATTTCAAAATAGTTTTAATCTAAATCGTGACTAACCCCTTTCCAGAGAAATTTACAAATAACAACAAGCCCCCTTTATCTGTTTGAGGAAACCGAATTTAAGGGCACGTGCGGAAAACTCGGGCGAAATCGCCGAGAGCTCCCTTCCAACCTCTCTTTCCGTTACACGCTTCTCTTAGAAGAATGAGGGAGAGGTCACGATGGAGCTATCAGCGGTAAATGTATATCGGTTAGAATATTAGTATTTGGTGGCGTGCGTTTCAGCCGTTAACCTGAATTTAGCCGCGAATTACGCTTTACGGCCAGAAATACTGGAAACATGTGCGTAAAGTACCTAACTACTTTTGTTGAATGTTACTTTGTACAGCTTGAAGTAGCTTACTTTGGAGACGGTCAAAAGCGGACAATAAAACTGAAGACGCCATGTTTTTAAACATATTTTGTCTGGCAGTGAAAATATGTACAACTCTTTGTATTTGTGTGTGTTGATTTAGGGATTTGATTAAATTATTTTTTATGTAATTTAATTTTTGTATTTATTGTATTTTAATTTTATTATTTTTTATTTATATTGGAAGCACTGCTGAAAACCAGCTGCATTCCAGAATAAATCCTAAATTGTAGCTGAGCAGTGACCTTTTCGTCAATAGAATCAATCATAAATGAGCAAAATGTGTAATACTTATTGTAAAAAATCTAGTGATGAATAAACGTTTTTATTATTATTATATTATTAACTCCACACAGGAGGCCCTTAGGAAAATAATTTCCCTCAGGGCCTTTTGGGTGGAGGGTCTTTTTGATGAGGGAAAGGGGCGAACATGGATCTTGGAGAGACCCATATTCACTCCTCCTTGGGGTTTCTTCAAAGCGATACAAATGCGAGTAAAGCTTATGAAAAGTAATATAAAAAACATTATTCTGAAGATTTTTAGAGTGGTGGGTAAGTACCTACCCACTTCAGGTATTGCCCTGGTGAAATACCACTATTCAGAATCGAAAATTTCTTGGAATTGGCCACGAACATTGGCATATGGATCGCAAAACTATTTACTGAAACAACTAGAGAAATACAAAATATCTGGAAAAATACTAAAGTTATTCCAAATACTAAATAAAAAGACTAAAGTTATACCAAATACCAAATAAAAAGACTAAAGTTATACGAAATACCAAATAAAAAGACTAAAGTTATTCCAAATACGATATACCAAAAATCCACTAGACTGGAGGCTAGAGGATTCTAGAAATCGGCCTATTTCGATTTTCGGTACCCCTTCGAAAACGAAAGCTTATTTTCAAAGAATATACCACAAAATCGACTGAAAATGCTGTGTAGATTCACCAGTTGTTTCACGATACCATGTAGTTTACGGACACCATGTAGTCACACAGTAAGGACAACACCATACATATACCAAACCACCCATGACACCACCGACTGCATAGTTAAGCTTGTCGGTCTGTAGGTAGACACTTTAGTTAATGTTACTTTGTAGGTAGGTCGGTTAACCAATAATTCAACTTCTCAGTAATTTACCAACACCAATCACTTTCCCCTACGATGTTGATAACGTTTGATATTGTGGGAGTCGTTATGTATTATATTTAGTGCTAACAATTTCTGGCCTTCTCTGTTAATGAGGTACGTAAACACACTGTAATAGTGTATTAAATAATGCATGCCGCCAAAGGGTGGTTAAAAATATAAAGAATTATAAATTTTATCTACCTGAAACTATTCTTAAATCTTTCAAACCAAGAGCGAATATAAAGAGGGGGCGAGGTTTAGGGGTTTAACCCTCTCCCCCCCCCCATCGGCCGCAGTATTGCGTAGGAAAAAAAGAGAAGTGTAACCGAAGATTGCATTCCTGGAAAATACATCAATACAATGTGACACAATAAGTTGTAGTAAGTAGAGGTCCCAAAAAACTATCTAATAAAATTTTCCTCTCCCCCCTTTTTTATTCCTTGCCCTCCTCCCCCAGGTGCAACCCCCCACCCTACACTATTATTTGGAATAGTATTCATTCGATAACTATTTTTTGGAATGGCTTGCCCGCAATCGGAACCAGGGTTCTATAAAATTGCTTTAAATATGTTTATGAACTAGATCTTAGTAGCCAGATATTTTCTAATCTTACTATAACCTTCTTTCATTCTCTTTACGATTCACAACATAAACTTATCGACATACTTACCTATACATTGATGGCATTGCCAATGAGATATTGTGAAAATAAAACAATGTATTTTAAAATAAGTGCATTCTCTTAGTAGATCCTGTTTTGTTACCTGCAAAGATAAGTATGTCATTCTGTAACCAACTATGGATGCCAATGACACAGTTCGATTTCGGTTGGCAGTGAAACTTTTGCCTACTTTTTTAGTGCCTACGGGTTTACTCATCTATGTATAGATAAAAAACAAAATAAGCTTATATGTGTACGTATATGAGATGGCTATGCGTTGCTATACCATTCATCCGATATCGATGAAACTTAGGGGATTTGATGTGCGCATGCTCGCGATGGTTTCAACATATAATAGTGAGTTCTGGCATCATGAAATTATGCTTGCTAACCATTTGGGGATTTGATGTGTGCATGCCCGCGATGGTGTCTATGTATACTGGTGGGCTCTGAAAGTATGAAATTTGGATTAAAAAAATTGCAACAGGTGGCACGCGAGCTGTTTGAAAACTGAATGTACCGGGACTGAATGTATGGAATGCGGAAGGATAGGCAGACTAATAGAACCCAAACGAAAGCCAAATACTAAGTTCGGAGATCGTGCTTTCGGAGTATCTGGGCCTAAGGCTTGGAATAGACTCCCTCCGGAATTAAGATGCATAAAAAGCCCAACAGAGTTTAGGTCCAAACTAAAAACCTACCTTTTCGGGCTCTCATATCCTTAACTTGTATTGCCTATGATATGTCTTAATCACACTTTTCTTACTGAATTAAAATTACTCGAATCCTTACACATCAATCTGTCTCTCGGAAGATCAAATCCTTGTACTACTGCACCGCCCATATTTAAATGTTGCTTTTACTTTCCAAAATACACTCATTAAAGAATATATTACATATTAATATTAACAAATTTTCAGGATTAAACAACATGTGTTCACAATTATGTCCTCTGCGTGCGAACTCTGTCTAAATTTCTTTAAATAGACAATAAACAGTGTTAATTTCAAGCGACCTCCCAGGTAAGTATGGTCCTGTATTAATTCATTTTTAGGCAGCATCGCGTTCATTGGTCAAAATATTGTACATATATTTTCGTATCGGTGATCAATGAACCGGTGTATGCAATTTTTAGCCATAAGTTGTTTTTAATTGTTTGTCTAGCGTGTAGTCTTTCTAGATTTTAGGCATGTATGGTAAGTTTGTACAGCGCCCTTGAGGTGATTTTTCACAAAAACGGCGCTATATAAATCGACCAAATATTATTATTATTATTATTATTAGGGAGGGGAACTCGGGAGGGGGTTCGCGGAACGGGGGAAGCGGGAGAGGGGAGTGGGGAGAGGGAAGGCGGAGTAGGAACCCGTGAGGGGAAGGGGACGCGAAAGAGAAAGGGGAACGGCACGAATGGGAAAAGACACGCATGCCGGGAACTCGCTAGTATACACCTAAATAAATAGAAAAATAATATAAACTAAAAATAAATGTAAGAGAATAATTTATTTTCATGAGCTTTACATTAATGGTCAATAATTGACATTAAAAACACTGAAAAGGCTAGTTGCGTAATTTCAAATTACATATACGCCATAAATAAACGCCAGGGTTGCTTGCACTGGGGCACTCTTTTTAGGGTGAATTGCCTATTTAAAAATAATAAAAAAACCATACTTCAATTTAAGAGCCATTAACCAGCGGCCGAGAATTTAAATTTCGTCGAACTATGATCTTGCGATCGTACCCTTGTAACTGTACAGGGCGGTTCCAATGAGAGAGATTAATTATTCTCCATACCAGCATTTTAAAATAATAACTCAATATCGATTTTATTTCAATCACAAGTTCCTTTGATAAATACCTACATTCAAAAATATTCAAACTCGTTATGATAAAACTATTAAAATTATGTATTTTTGTAATTATTTTTTATCATAAGTATTTATAATTTTTCAATAATGTCTAAGCAAAATAAGAATGTAAAAAAAATCTTATATATATTAGTTTGTAAGACCGTAAATAAATAGACAAACTGAAGTATTTTCGTCACAAAACACGTGCGCGGATCATTTTTTTAATGGTTTTATTTAAACGTAAATTAAAATTCTGAAACTTAGCTTTCAAAGACAATTTATTGATTTATTTTACTGCAAGATTATATAATTTGAAATGTGCGTTGTACAATACAAAATTTTGTTTGAAAATTTAACAAATCTGCCAACGACCTACGGTGAAACCTTATTGTACTAAAAATAATAATATTTTCTCAAAATTTAAAACATAGCTTTAACAGATAAAATAACAGTCTTTCGAAATCAATTTATATTTTGTTTGTGGAAAAGAGTCAAAAAGTCTAAAATTTGGTTTAAAAATGACATATTTCCGGTTTTGTTTGGTTATTCCCTCTTAAGTGCTATTATTTGCTAGTTATTGCTAATAAGTGAATTAAGGTATAACATTATATTAATACATGGAGTATGTAGTGTGTCTTGGTCATAATGTAATTCGGCGTAAAGTTAAAGGGGTAAGCACCCACCCAGCAGTAACAGTAATTTCAGCATAATTTCAATAACTGCACTGCCAAGTCACCGCATTTCGAGGAAGAATCGTTTTCCGATATTTTATGGAACAATGACTGACTGATTACGCGGCCGTCACAAAGCGACCGTAGAATTAAAGGGAATTGTTATAAATAATGTGATCGTTAAATGTCCATTTCGCTCCTTCACCCACTAATTATGGAAAAACATGTTCTGCCCACTCAAATGTGAGTGTTTCGTTGCGGGAGTCAACATTTAAAAATAAATTCTCTTCGAATGGCAACTTCCAAATTACATTTAAAAAAAGAATGCTAATAATTTCGAAATAAATTAATAGACTCGTGCCAAAGGGGTACCTACCCAACTGTGAGAAAAAGAAGGTCCTATATACTCAACGGCAGAAGAATTTATGATGCAGGAGCCAATACAAAAAATAAATACGAGTAGGTACTCTTCGAACGGAAAAATTCTAATCATGTTTAAAATTAGAACGCGCAGAAAAATTTAAGAAAGTAAATATTCAGTACATACTATATATACCTATATGTATACGGCAAAAGGAGTGCCTGTGCGGAAGTCAATGTGAAAAAAAAAAACTTTTCGAATGGCAACACTAAAAAATTCGAAAGTTTGGAAAAAATATTGAAATAACTAGCACCCTTTCGAATAAATACAATGGTTCTAAAAACAGTTCCTACCTTATGTTGTATCATTTTCAAGGAAATTCAAGTTCGTACCTATTTACAGCAAAACAAGCCTGTGTCGAAGTGGGAGTCAAATTTTTAAAAATAAACACAATGGATGAATGGACATCAATGGCAAAATTGAAACAACATTTAAAATTAGAATGCTCGGAAAAACTGCAGAAATAAATAGCCTTCTTCCAAAGAGGTAATTGTGGGAAAAGCCAGTTCCTACCTATTTATAGCAAATGAAGGGCCTACGTGGGAGTCAATATAAAAATAATCCGAATGGCAACATTGAAAACTCGTTTAATTAGAGTGCTCGGAAATATTGAAGAAATAAATAGCCTTGCCAAAGAGTAGGTGTTGGAAAAGTCAGTTCCTACCTATGTATAGCAGAAGAAGTTCCTACGTGGGGGTCAATATAAAAATAATCCGAATGCATATAGATATACTATATACATGTGTATATATATATCAATGTCCGAATGGCAACATTCAAACCTCGTTTAAAATAAGAATGCTAAGAAAAACTGCAGAAATAAATAGCCTCGTTCCAAAGAGTAAGTGTTGGAAAAGCCAGTTCCTACTTATTTATAGCAAACGAAGCGCCTACGTGGGAGTCAATATAAAAAAATAATCCGAATGGCAACATTCAAAACAAATTTAAAAACAGAACTCTCGGAAAATATATAGAAATAAATAATAGCCTCGTTCCAAAGATACAGGAAATGAAGCGACGTCAGAAGTGACCGTGTGACTGTCTCGGAAAAAATGAAAATAAAACGAGAGATGTTTACGCAAAAATAATATCCCTAAAATATAAGCCATAACAGCGCGTCGAGTGAATGATACGCAATTTTTTACGCGGTGATTCAATAAATTGAAGGAAACAAAACGCCTCGAGTTGGCTTTTCCAAGGGTTCCCAAAAGGGTGATTTGATTATTCGAGCTTATACCTTTTTAAACGTTAAAGTTTCAAGTGCGTGTTTAAGGCAGATATAATTAATTGTATTTTTGAGAGTAAAAATAATTTATTAGTTCATAAATTCTAGTTCATGATATGGAATATATTTTACCTCAAAACCTAAACAGACGCGGGTTAAAAACCCTGAAAGGTGTAAACAGAGTTTTATTTCAAAAGCGAAACGTTTGTTTGTGAGCAGATTTGCAAAACCAGGTACCTACTTAGAAGACCTTCCTCTTCTCTATATTTTCTGATCTTTTCTGTTTGCCTCACAAAAATCCATCATATAAGGGGTAAAACATTTCATTTACATTTTTTATTCCTGTTGTCCTTCTCTTTTCTAGTTTGTTAGATGTAATTTGGAAATGAATTATTCTGAGGTTGATAGCGCAAAATACTATTTTGCAGGAGCCTGCCTACACGCCATACGAGAATTAAATGCCCAAGAAAGGGAAAATAAAATTGTTTTCCTACATTTTTTACTAGTCCAAACAGACTTGTTGAGATCCCTCCCCAAAACATTAAAACAGTCTCGTAGACGTCAGACGACTGATTATTCCCGCCCTGCGCCACGCACGTAATGGCGTGAACATCCAATTTGTAACACCGAAGAGCATAGAGTAAATTCTAAATGACAGGTGCCGCGAATCGTGGGCGAGAAAATAATATAATATCGCAGAGTAGCATCTCCGTTCTTCGGGCATTTAACAGACCGGCAAACGTCACGCGCGTTCTGCGCTTTTCTATGGAAGTCCGAACCGCAAATAGTCCCAGGCCTAAAATATCCCGAAACGCCTACTGGATCCTAGGCGATGACAGACAGGACGCCCACTAACCGAAACTTCCTGTCATAATAAAATTCTAAATTTGAAAATCTCTTAATTGGCAACAGAAAACTGTCAATAAGAAGATTCTAAATTTAAAATATCTCTCCTGTATGGCCAGCACAAGAACTATCAAACTTAAATAATCTCTTTTTTTATTTTTGGAATAACTTAATGAGTAAATAGAAAAAAAAAACTTCGATTTGTAATTGAAAAAATAGAAAAAGATTCGGTCGCATCTGAGAATTGAACCCGACCCTAGGCTCATCCTAGATGATTTTTTATGATTTTCCTGTTTTCAATTTTCGTTTGAGAGTCGTTAATATTGTCTTCAATGAATAAAAATATATATTTTTTATTATTTGAACTTTATGAGTAAGACCACAAATTGTATTACTTAATTAAATGAAGACAATATAAGCGAAACTCAATCGAAAATATGGAAACAGAAAAATCAGAAAAATATCTTGGCACCTCTGGGATTCGAGTCGAGTCGAGTCCCAGAGGTGCCAATATCTTTTTCTAATTTTTCTGTTTCCAGATTTTCGATTGAGTTTCGCTTATATTGTTTTCATTTAATTAAATAAATAATCTCTAAACAGAAAACTATTAATAAGATTTAAAATATCTCTCAATGGGCAACACAAAGGTCTTATTATTTTTTTAAATTTAGATATATTGTAATCTGTCATAATGAAATTCCTATTTTTTTTAAATCACTAATATAATATAACACAACGAAAAGTATCTCTATTGTTCATTGCATTGAGGCTTTTGGCTCACATCGCATACATATATTACGTGGCTAATTTACCATAAATCATTTCAAACAATAAAATTAAACCATTATGTTTTTACTGGCATAGGTAATTTAACTATTCATTTTTAAAAAATTTATAATTTCATCAGTGACATAAAAATTCATGATTCTAGAGATGAAATTAAAATTAGACAAGGCTATTAAATTTGATTTTCTGTTAAGTCATTAATATTGTAACTCTTTTTGTTCATATTGAATGTATGTACGTACATATTTAAGTGCGCAATTCTTCGTAGGTATAAAAATAAGAAAACAAGCGAGCCGAACCACAAATCAAAGGATAAGAACGAGCCAACAACCCACAATTTTAAGATTCTCATTTCGATCATCTCATATGTACTTCAGCGAACCATACAATTTTCAAAGTTTATTTTTAGGAACAGTCGATTTCGTTGAATCACTGCTATTTAACAAGCAGGAATGCGATACACATACAATGTGCAATATTTTAAAGAATTCATATTTTAGAATTATCCAATGGAATGACTCATCCAACAGTAAAGAAGTTGTAGTTAAAAATTTTTTGTACATTCCATTCAAACATCGTTATATTTTGTACATCAATCACCAATGCATTCAAAATGCATTCGTAACGTGGACAAGTTTTTATCATTACGAATATATTTATAAAATCTTCATAAGTTATGATACAATTCGGTTATCAATTGGCCCGATGATTAATTATTATTCATGAAGTGGAGAGAACCCATTTGACTAATCGCATCGAGTAATGAGTGCACCGAGCTTATCTTCTATTACCTATATGCCCTGGTAACAGTTCCTAGAACAATCATAACCTTATAACGTAATGTCTAATATTGATGTAGGCTAATTAGTATTTGATACGGCATGTTGAAGGATTATATATCCGAACCTTTCTCTTCTCCATCTCCATACCCTCTCTATTTCCTTTCCATCTCCTCAGTTCCACAACATACCCCAAATAAGAGATGCCAATGACACAAAAAATAACAGAGTAATCACGTCTTAGAAGCACACATGGTCATATTTAAAAAAAGTGTTTGTGAATCCTTACAAGAGCGCCGCTATTTGTACAGTGAAAATACAGGGAAACTAAACTTGAAGAGGCTCGTCAGAGAGGAGAAAGATTATATGATGGAGGAGAAACAGGCGCCGTAGACTTACACAAAAACGAGTCGAAGAAACGACCCGATTTCATAAGCTAACATCAACTGTGAATGGATATTCCGTTCGTGTCCGCCGAATGTCGTATTCGTCAACATTTGACGATTAAAGTAATTGTGTCTTCATAAATCGTTATTTCGAAATAAGCGAAGGTAAAAATTTTAATCTTTTGGAAAAGGTATTTGAAACACGTTGATATGAAGTTAAATATGTTTGGAATGGTGTGAGTCAAGGTTCGCAGAAAATGTACGTTAAGATGAAGCCATACTAAATTATGCAAAATTTTACGTTTTTGTTTTGAAAATTTAATCGCTTAGAAGTATTATAGATGCTTCAATTAAATACTGCGTGTAGAACATATCTTGGCCCTTAAATATATCGGTATCGGTCTTTTAATAAGCCTAGAAAAAAAAAATAAGGTCAATAAAAAACACTTTGAAGTCCAAACTCTCCTATGTATTTATAAAACTCTTTTCGGATATGGTTTTATAGTTTAATGTGGAAAATTTAGTTTCTTTTGTAATAATCGCAAAAAAAAAATTAAAAATTTACGCCCGAATCTCACAAAATAAAATATAATATGCATTTTCGCATTGTTATAATTGACATCACGGCGACAATACGGCAGTCCACGAATTTGGAACATCAAAGTGAACCTTATAACGTCCACCGAAGTACGACTGGCGTACTTTATTTACCCCTATTTTCTGTCACTACTCCTCCGGATGGAGCGGAGAATAGACGTGTTCCACGTCGCTTGTTTTCGTGAAATCAATTTTAAAATTCCGTTTTATAACAATAAACAATGCGTAAAAAAGGAATTAATGTTTTTTTCAGGCCTTTACGAAATCAACATGTAAAAAAAAACTCAAATATCTTTTCCAACCTTTCCAAAAGCTTTTTTCAAGTATTTTTAAACTCCTCCCATAAAGGGCGTGAATTCCAATTTCGATTTTTTCCTATACTGTTGGATCGCCTTAAATATATTCATAAATTTTCTTTGAAACTTGGGTGTGAGTTAGAGATGCTGTATTTTCACACACATAAATTTGGGTTCTCCAATACTCTATTTTCTAGTTCATCAAAAAATTTCACCAAAAATAGAGACACTTAAATGATCGCAGTTTTAATTTTCAACAATAAGTCATTTGTTTATTATCACCTAAAATAAGCAAGAAATTAGCGTTGTTCATGGCCCACCTCCAAGCAGCTAACTCCACACGTAAAACGGCTTCGACTTTCATAAGAAATCATCAGACAAATCATAAGAAATATAATGCGAAGTTATTAAAAAAAATGTAAGAAAGACAATATCATCTAGCTCTGCGAATTGCACATATTGAAGACTCCGCACCCTAAATCATTCATTTTCGGACGAAATTTGCTCACTTTTTACTATCTCCGGTTTTTGAATTGAACTATATTCACACGAAATTTTGCTTGACATGAATGTATTTTCTCACCAAGCATACAATTTATTATGTAGGTAAGTAGGTACTTAGACATCAGAGAACCTTGAATGTATTTGTTTCTATTCTAGTTTCACTGGAGAAGGTTAACAAAGCCTACAAAAAGCCAACAGTCACGCTCCAAATCTCAAAAATGCATAACGAATTTGAATTTGCACTGCCAAGAACACATAAAACACAACGATTGAAATCTTGGAATAAGTGCATTAAAAATACTTACGATGTTGTGTAGCAAATTTAAATTTACCGGTCGTTTGTCTTTTAGGCTAAGGTCCAAATCTCAAAAATGCATACCGAATGTTGCACGGCTGGCGTAGAAGACGATGAAATTACGACTTTGATCTTGGAAGACGCTACAATTTTGTTCAATGTCCATTTTCTGAGTCCTAACTGAAATTCTGTGACATTTTGCTAGGTTGCAAGATTAAAGGTTAGGTACGATGGAACACAATTTATAATGTATTTGGGCTTATTTTGTAGAGCTTCATCATAATCAAGTGGTTCGCTACGTTTGGTGACTTAGCAGGGGTGCCCGGGTTCATGGGATGAGTTTTGTCCGGGTTTTAGCGGCGGATGCGTCTGCATGGCAGGCCGAATCGGGAGAGAATGGTTGAGGGAGTCCCTTTGACGTCTCCAGCCGTATTCTCTTGGAACATCGCCTTGCACCGCAATGGGAGGGATAGATTCATACGTCCGTCACTCCTGGACACACTGACCCCAAGACCCCTAATACCCTTTTCCTTCCCAGAACTTCCTCTCCTTCCTTTCCTAAAAAGGCCCTCCACACAGCATCCCCAAAGATGACGTAAGCCCTGAAGGGAATTATTTCCTCAGGGCCTCCGGTGTGGAGCTAATGTAAAAAAAAATCCCATCTTTAAAAAATATATATAAGTCGTTAAAAGAAACTTATTTAACATCACGCTGTTGTGGTTCATACTTTAGACTTAAAAATCTATCAAAGTATATTTTTAATAATAAAGTCGATGGGATGTAAAAATGAAACCCTTGTTTCAGTGTTAACCCGTAGAATCCAAAAATAAAATATTTTGATTTTCGTCTTTTTATTCTATAATTCTTGTCAGTTAATTCCACAAATCTGAACCTTTTCACAAGTCACCGCCGATAATAGCTAGATCCAAAGTTTTGTTTGATTTTGCAAATTATCCGGGTATTATTATAATGTTCACTTTAGGTACTATAAACTAAACAGTTCTGAGCTATAGTAATATGCCGTAATCCTCAATTATCTTGCCTTGTATAAGAAGGAAACCCTATGCAATAATACACGCACGCGTGGTCCCGATACGCGACGAGCAATGTAACACTGGTTATTTATTTTGGTCACGACAATATGTCTTCATCAATATAATCTCATTTGAGCGGCCCTTCTGCGAAAATCAATAAACTTTTTAACGTATCAAATTTAAATGAGTTTAACAACAAGGCACCGCTTCTTGGAACAGGCCGGGTATCGCGAAACTTAAAAGATGTTTTAATTACTTTTCCTGGGACGTTCGCCCATTTATAATGCACTGCAACAAACACCCAACTAAATAATAATATCGGACATTATAGTTCTAAAGAGTCTTATGCTAAGAGGAATTCCTTTATTTTCGCCCCGGACTTTGGAACTCCAGTCTGGGGACAAAGGACTATTGTACAAATTACATGGGAATGGGATTTGTCAATGTCGGGGAAAGAATGGGAAAGATAAGTTCAATACAAGACGCACACGCACACGACTGTTGGGGTCTTTTGAAAAGTGTAGGAAAGTCAATGTTATTTCAAAAGAATGATGACGTAAATGGGATGGCAAAATTGCGGAAAATCCATGTAACCATGCAAAGATAACTTTTTCAATTATCACACTTTGCAAATTTTTGTTGAATACGTTTTTATTTTTTCACGTGAAACTATGTAAGATATCTCCTACTCGCGGTCAATGGCACTATATCATCCCCATTTGGCAAGGGCATGACGTAAATAACGCGATGAAAAAATTCAAATGTTTAAAGAAAACTAAAACAATGTACAATAGTTTATCTAAAGTCTCTTCTTCATGTTCAAGACTTCTTCATGTTTCTTGGAGACATGCACATTGCAAAACTTTACATCACCGTTGGAGAATGTTTCGAAGCTGAAAACCGATGGGAAGAGGTAGATGAGGGTTGGAAAGTTGACCGAAAATATATTTTAATTTTAATAAAAATGACTGTTAATTAAAAAAAAAACAGGATTAAAAAAAATGTCTTCAGGTAAAAATGAAAAAAAAAAACAAAAAACTTTTATTCAATGTATAACATACTACTGATTTAATCTCTCAACGACATTACCAGCCACAAACATCATATTCCATTATTACCTCTGAAACACAGATCTAACATTATAAAAGTATTTTTACCTTTTTTTTATAAACTGCGAAAAATGTGATTTGTTCATCGTTGGAAAGATAAATAATCATTCTTTTCAATTTGTCCCAAATATTTATACTTGATTGCATGATAATCAATATCAAAGTACGATTACAAATTGGTAGGATTTTTTCGTTGACAGTTTAAAAACATATTTATATTTTTTTAATGTATAATCGGCGTAAAAAGCGAAGTGGCAATTTTATTACTAATTACCGATACAAAAGGAATGTGTTTTCTTTCAAAATTATGGACGTTTCGAGTCTAAATATTTCGATAAGTTTTTTGTAAAAATTTTCAAAATTTAATACAAAATTTTATTATTTAGAAATTTCAATGAAAACTGAAACACAAAAATCTCAAAGATAATTTTATCTACACTTTAAAATGGTATTTCTTTTTACAATAACTTAAAAACAAGAAATAGCACGTTTAAAATACCCCGGAAGCATTCCGAAGATCTGAGTAGGGACAAACGACGAAGTACATAGCAACGAACATACGAAGTGAAGGGACTAAAAGGCCGGGTGTTCGAATCCGAACGCGAGCAGCTGCCAATTATTTAATTCTTCGTAATATAATAATTATTTTAGGGGTTACACAAATACATTGTAACTTTCTAATATTTCTACCCGCATCGGACCCATTGGTCATTGTCATTACATTTTTAAATAAATAATAGGTGTCTTCATATACCTACAGTTAATTAATTTCTGAAAATGTATTACTAAAACTTTGGTTAGTTTTTAGATTTTCACGGCCAAAAGCATTTTCATTGTTAGTTTTTGGGATGTTATGCCGTGTTGCGCTATTTCCTTCTTGGAACCCTGATGATGGACACTGCAACGCTGTCCGAAACGTCGGCTAAAGAAGGAGTTAGCGCAACACGGCATAACATCACAAAAACTAACATTGAAAATACTAAAACTTTGTTTTATTGTACGTTTCTCCGTCATTTTTACACGAGCGTTCCTCCCAAAAAGGCTGTAACACGATATATTATTACATAAAAAAAATCTTTATATCTTGTGTCTTCGAAAGATTATTTTAGAGAGAAAAAAATTTTTACTAGTATTGCTAATAGATGTCACAAAATGGACTCAGATTTCTGAGTGAACAATATATATATTTCTATTTTGGTTACTAGTGAACAAGCCCCTACCACACAAAACCCTTATTTCTATTAGTATCAATTATGTACATTTAATCTACATATAACGCTTACCGACATACATATTTCTAAAATTTATTATCTATTTTTCACATTCTCCATAAAACAATTGTACACCAAGTATTACAGATATTACAAATTTAGAACAAAGAATAGCATTTCTATACAACACTTTCACCCAAAAGTAATTCATCCAAGGTTCGTAGAAAATGTATCTAACAATACATTTTTTGGTCTTCACCTATACGTCCTATACGGTTTCCATGGATGTGGATTTCCAGCCTTTTTGTATGTGAGTAGAAAGGGTTATTTTTCCATTTTTCTTACATATAACATACATTCTATCTACATATAAGATACATTTCTATTACTTACATATAAAATTCTACCTACACAAATCATTTGTTTTTTGTTATTGGGGGAATTTATATTTGCGTAATCGGTTGTTCCGAAGAAGCATGCGGTTTTTGTGCGAATTGAGAAAGACGTGGTCAACATATTGTTGACTTATTGAAGATATTTATTTCAATAAAGGAGCCGTAAAATTGTCGTAGAAAGTAACCATTATTTAGTCTTCTGTCGGGTCACATTTAGGCGTTCAGATTTTGCGTGGTAGGGTTTTAGTATACAATATCGACCTCAGCCATTTGAAATGTATTAAAAATATATAGTAATGAACGTTTGCTAGTTTCCATGTTGACTCATGACGTTTTTAACTGTTTGATAAGGCATTTTATCAATTTCAAGAATTATTATTACTGTTTTGCTATATTTTATAACGTAAATAGGACACAAGAGTCACAACTACCCGGAGCCAGTGGTACGGGCGCATTTACAATTGGGGAAGGATGTGAGGAAAGGAAGATCGGAAAGTAGATACTGACTATTCAGATCTAATCACTAGACTAGAAAATGGTGGTTCTTCACCAAGGGCGGATCCAGGATTTTTTTCTGGGGGGAGGCACAAGGGGCGGAGGAGGGGGGGCTCGCCCCGGGTGCCACCCGATGGGGGGGGGGGGGGGTGCCACTCAAGAGCACATCCCCCCCCGTGGGACGGACCAATTTTTTATGAAGTCGAAATTTGTGTTTGGGGGCGTTCAAGTATTGCGTAATGCAATTTTTGAAGATTTTTGACCCCCCCTCCCCCCCCCCATGTAACGCGCAGTAACGTTTTCTTATACACCCCCCCCCCCCCTAAACGTTACGTAACGCCCAAGTGACAATTTTTACCTGAAAGTCACAATTAAGTTGTGCAAAGTACTGTAAAGTCGCTTAAATATCATTTTTCTTGTTTTAATCGCGTTTGCGGTAATAAATAAATGAAGAGATTTTTAACTCGCGATACATGCGTATATTGTTTATTTTATTTATACAAGTTGCTATTTATAAAAAAAATGGGAATTATTATTATTTTTATCCGCCTTGTATTCCTTCCGGATCTCCACAATTTAACAGTCTTTCCTCATGTCCCAAATGCAGTTTTACAAGTTCTCAAAAGGAAGATTTAAAAATCTACAGTATGATTCACAGAAGAGAAAAACATTTTTCATGTCCTGACTGCGACTACTCGTGTTCTCAAAAGAGATACCTAAGAAGTCACTTGCTGACTCGTAGTGGAGAAAATTCTCCGACTGCAACTATTTATGTACTACGAAGTAATTACAACTATTCATGTACGAAAGTAGACGAAAAGTAAACGAAAATCTAAAATTCACATTTTTAACCACAGTGGAGAAAAACCTATTTCATGTCCTGACTGTAACTATTCGTTTTCTCGAAAAAAAACTAAAACGGCAATAGCTGACTCACAGCGATGAAAAACCTTTTTCATGTCTCGACGGCGACTATTCATGCGCTACAAAACGGTATCTAAAAATTCACATATCCACACTGGACAAAAACCTTTTTCATCTCCCAACTGCAAGTATTCATGTTGTACAAAGGAACTTCTTACAATTCATTTTCTGACTCACATTGACATAAAACCTTTTAAATGTTTCTACTGCGAGTATTCACGTTCTTCAAAGAGGTACCAAGAAAATCACATGTTTATACATAGTAGACAAAACCATTTCCATGTCCCGAATGCAGTTATTCAAGTTCTCGACAGGGAGATTTAAAAATCCACAGCGCGATTCATAGTGAAAAAAAACCTTTTTCATGTTGTGAGTGTAACTATGCTTATACGAAGAGAAATTTAAAAAATCGCATTTTCCCATAGTGGATAAAAACCTTTTTCGCTGCAAATATACACGTTCTACAAAATAACAAATGAAACGTCACATATTTACCCACAGAGGAGAAAAATCTTTTTCATGTCCCGATTGCCACTATTCATTTTATCGCAAGGGACATCTAATCACGTGTTAACCCACAGTGGACAAAAACCTTTTTCGTGTCCGGACTGCAACTAATCATGTTCTCAAAAGGGACGTACAAGAACGCACTCGCTGATTCACGGCGGAGAGTAACCTTTTTCGTGTTCTGACTGCAACTATTCATGTACTACAAAGGGATATCTAAAAAATCTTATATTTACCAACAGATGAGAAAACCCTTTATCAGAAAATTTTATTCCATCAAAATTTGAACACTGAAGAAGTTCAAAATAGTGCGAGTAAGTATGTTAGTAACGACATAAATTTGGAGGTTTAGAAAAGTGCTTTTTTTATAAATGTATCCATCTACAATATTATTTAACAGCGATAGCTTGAGATGGAGAACTGCCCCGAAAAACCAAAGCGATTTAACATTTTAGGTTCTAAGACATAAATAACTTAAAACAATTTACCCAAACATTAACGTAGCCTTAAGAATGTGCATTAAGTTTCTAATTCCTATTTTTTATTTAAATAGAAAAACATGTTACGTAACGCGTTGTTCGACCCCCCCCCTCCCCTCAAGTGCGTTACATAATACTTGAACGGCCCCTTTGTCAACTTTAATCGGGGGGGGGGGGGGACTTTTCCGACCGCGCTTTCCCCCGACCGTACCGCTCTCGCAAACACTGATTATCATATTTCATTTGCAAGTGCATGAAAGGGATGCAACGAACCAAATTTTCCCAATTTCGGCCAGAAATAGACAAGAGTTTGACTCATGTTTTTTCTGTTATTTTATTCATATTTTTTAACAACTCTGAAAATTTGATTTGCTTCCAAGTATGTTCTGTGATGGAATCTCCACAGTACACAAAAATACCGTCCTGGGGGGGGGCACGTGCCCCCGTGCCCCCCCCCCCCCCTATATCCGCCCTTGTTCTTCACTATGATTTTTTTTGGTTGTGTAGTGGAAAATACGAAATAACGACAAGTTCAACTCGATATATTTATTTTGTCAGAGATGTCAGGTCTCACAGACAAAATAAAGTCGAAAAAAACTAGCGTCGAAGAGACAGCGAGAAATGGCGGGGTGGTTCCCGGAAAACAGGTGTGGCGCTCCGGATCGCTGGAAAATGGGTTCCGAGTAATGTTAGCATTGCACACACAGTGCATAGTGCCAACAGTGCCAACAGAAGTCTGTAAACAGCACCCTTTCCCGGAAACTCGCTGAAAACTGAACGCAAAACAATGAAAACTCACCGATCGTTGCACTATTGCAAATGCAATGAGATTCAACGCTGAGTGTAACCGCATAATTATCACAGCAAACGATATTGTAGACATTTTTTAGTTTTCATGGAATGATTGATAAACAATTGATGGATGTAAACGCAATAGAAGTATCGTATATAAAATGTACAGAAAAATTCAAGGTTAACATGAACTATGAAATCGAGAAACTTATTCAGAATGAAACGTCGACCAACAACTTTAGATCGATGGTAAGAAACCATCGTAAGAATCTGGAGGTGGGCTACATGCAAAGATGTCAGATGACGGAACACCAAACACCTTGATGTAGTGTGTGATCCACGAGAAGCGACCTTCTCCTAGATGTAGACCGGAGGAGAGGAATAACATACTGAGATGCGGATAAAGATTAGCTAGAGACGAAGGAAGCGAAGAACACTCAAGCAGCAGGCCAAATCAAAGTGTTGTGATGATGTGTCACTTACTTTATTAGCAGTTTTAAACCTTAATTATTTATTAAATTATTTAATTAATAAACACACAAAAACATAATTGACTGATCATAGCGAAGTCCTGATTTAACTCGACCGTTTGGCATTTCGTCTGCATTAAATTTGTTTGTATGTTCATTTTCTGTTTCGAATGGTGGACGTTCTAATGGGTCAGTAAAGATTAATTTTTCAAAAGTGAAATCGTCATGCTTGCTTGATTCGCATTCTGCCTGCAGAAAATTTGAAAAAGAATTGTCATTGAGATAGTGACATTTCTTTAAACAAATTATATACATATATAATTTTTAAAGAAAGACAAACATTCCCGGGTTACGAATAAGCCGACAATATTTGAAAATCTCGTATCACCACCACAGTAAGCAGAAAATGTCGCTTGATTTGTGATGGAGGACTTAGCCAGCCGAGGAATCGAACACGGAACGCCTGGTTGAGCCCCAAACGCGATGCCCACTCAACCACTGACCGGTCAAATATAATTCCTTACTTGAAATAAAATAAAAAAACTCTTACTTATTATACGATTTATAATTAAGTAGGTATGTACTAAAGGGGATATTTATACAAATCTTATAATTTAAAGGGAAATTTTGGTTTTGATTTATTGAATAAGATTTAAAAAAAAAATATATGGATAATTTATAGAGCGCTGAGTTTGTGAAAAATCACCTCAAGGGTGCCGTATAATGTATTATGAGTTCGTAGGATCTAATTTTATTATTTACAAACAGATACTAAACACATATTTTTGGACGCGAGGCCTACTGTTCACTCACAGAACTACAAGTAATGCATTAGCTATTTTATGTTCCACAAAATTTGAAATCTGTCCTAAATTTCCTTGATGAGGAACTAGCTTAAAAGTTGTATTAAGTAGATAAGTACAAGGCAGCTTTCGTGCCTGAATAAGCATTATCTGATAATGATAATGACAATGAGTAACGCCAAATTTACTTAACAGTTAAAATTAAAATTCAGTACACAAATACAAAATATGTTTTCCCTGGAAAGATACTGTTCCGGCGAATTTTCGATGATTGTGAAAGGTTCGAATCCTCCAAAATCCTGTAACTGCAAGGCAATACCCGGGTTAGTAGTAACTGCATTCATATTTCAGCTTTAGGGTTGCTACCCGGAAAAGGGTTTTGCAGTAGTTATTATTCGTAAATGTCAGGTCTTAACATAAAAATAATCTCAAATTTTCAGAATATTGCGACGGATAAATACGAATAACGAGCTTAAGCTTAACCTCCCCTTTTCTAGTTACCGAAATTGGTGTTTTTTTTTTAATTTAGAAAATGTAGTATATGTTACACCGAACTCGTTCGCTGGTGTAAAGGTTTGATTTGTTATTTTTGATTCGAGGAAATTTAATTCAGACTTTTTCAGTATTTTCTATTGTCTAACTCTTCCACAGAATTCAATCTGAATCTATAGGTAGCTACCTTATTTCAGTAGGGAAATGTTGTATTAATTCAATCGACCGATCAGTGGCTGAGTGAACCTAGGAGGTTTTGGTTTGTGTCCCACACGGGCGTCATGTGTTCGATTCCTCGGCTGGCTAAGTCCTCCATTACGACACAAGCAACATTTTCCGCTTATTGTGTTGATAGTATATTTTTAAACATGGTTGGGTTATTCGTAATACGGGAATGCTTTGTTTAAAAAAAACAAATAAATATTCGATATTTTTTCGGTTTTAAAAAGATGTGTTTTATTGAAAATGAAATGCTTTTCATTATTTATTTAATAATTTCAGTAACAAAAACTCAGTATCAAGATGATAATTCAGAATTTCTGTTTTGAATTATTATTGCGTTTATTGAAATTATATAAGGTTGGCTTACAATAACATTCCGCAATAACTATTGGGGTTGCCATAATCCTCACTGGAAGCAGGCAATCGACCAGTTACAGGATTTTATGTTACATACAAACAGAATGTACACGAAAATAAAAAAGCAGTACCTAGATATTAGCATATAACAAAATAAGTAGTGGATGTAAAATTTAACATATATTTTATATAAGGGTTGAAAACAAAAAAGGGTTTTTTTTTATATTCCGAACAGTCGCGCGTCAACCATCTTTCTTAGAATTCCTACAAAATTCAATCTGAATTCCATAGAACCGGTGTTAATAAAAAACCTACCCTAGCCCAAGTCTTATACGAAGAAAGTATTTTATTACATTTATGATGATTTTTTTTCGAACCGTCTGCTAACCGTCTTCCGGACCGATGAAAAAAGAACATCTAATCTAGCTCACGTGTCTCTATTTTATCTAGATAAAAAAAAGAATAAAAATCGCATTCAGACCATCATTATTTTTATATAAGGACAATCAGTCACAGTTATTTTAAGAACTTCAATTGAAAACCAAGTGTAATAATAATAATCATCTAATATATTTTCACATAGGGTAAATAAAGCAATCATTTAAATGAATTTCCAGAAAAGGGGTATCCAAAGTGACCCGAGAGCAGCTTATCAGAAGAAACCGGTCATCACAGTGACATCACAACAAAATAATAATAATATCTCCATATTTATATGCATGACTCAATACGTGAAAGATAATAATATGACTTTACCAATAATTTGTGAATCGATGACTTTTGGCACTCAACTGTTTAGGATAAGGAATTTACGTGGTTAGAAAAATTATAATAGGTATATTATATAGGTTCCAGGTTTCCGCGTGCAAGATTATTATATTTATTCATGACGTCAAAGGCGAGAGCTCAAATTTTTCTGCGTCTACTGATCCTTCAGTTTCTTGCTCCGGTAGTACCTTAACCCTAAACCAAATCAATTCGCCAAATTATAAAAATGCATAACATGTTAGTGAGATTCAAACATAATTTAATGTATTCACAAATTTGGGATACATTGGAAATTAGCTCTAGGTTCGGAAACTCTCGTTTAATATGAAAAACAATTATCTACCGCGATTGCAGACAGTCGAAACCACAAACGAGCACTCGTAGAAATACATTCATTGTGGGGTCCAGTAGGACCAGGTATTAGGGGACTGCTACCTCAGGATGTAAATATACAGCTGTTAGAATTGGAAAAGCACCAATAGTTGTAAAGAGACTGCAAAAATATCAATTCATGATGCCAATATTCGAATTGGTAGGAAGCAGGTGAAGATACCTGAGGGAGTCGAGTTGTGGTATCTGGAGAGAGGGTGTATTTTTCGTAATTATTTTCAAGCAAACGATGAATGGAATTTTTTTATTAATACTCATAAATATATACATGTATGTAGAAGACTGTTATACACATTGTTGGACACGAATATAAAGTATGGTTTGCGGTATTTGCTCGGCGGTTGATAGCGAATAAGTCATACGGTTCATCAGAAAAATAAAATAAAAATATATTTAAAAACTAGACACATAGGTTTATAGCACCACGTAGGGGAATTTTGATATAAAAAAATGGCGGACCAGCGAATTTTATTTCCGGTTTTTATGGAAAAATTCATCATAAAAAAATAGTAGGGGGCCCTTTATAAAAAAAATCGTCACGTCTTGCCATAGAGACTGGATTTTCGAACAGTTTAAGACTTGGTGCATGCAAATCGGATGTATAGTTTTTTTTATTATGTTGGCAACCAGGTTGAAAAACATGTTTTCGAGAAAAACGCGTTCAAAATTTTGCCGAAGGATAATTCAACATACAATTTGTTTCAAACTTTCTCGTAAACTGCTGTATCTCCATCAATTTAACGAATTTCTTTTAAAAATTTGGTAAGAGCATTCTTAACAAATGGTTCTTTCAGAAAAAAAATAGTGTACTTTAGAGTCTTTAGACTTTAGACCACACAACTGAAGTAAAACTTCTGTTCCATTTATATGATAGGAAGAGAGAAAGAAAATGTGCGCGCGCACCTCTATCTCTTGCCCCTACAGTTAACGTACGAAGCGTAACTCCCTCTTTATATCTTCAGGGCCGCTGACAGCCATTCTGGGCCCCAAGTCTAGTAGACTATACCGGGCCCCTTCCCCCGAACTCACCGGGGGGGGGGGGGGGGAGAGAGAAAACAATTAAAAATGTCATGCTAACCTGCTACTGCTAGGAATACTATTTCATTACCTTTTCTTATTTTCTATTTTTCTTTTATCTTATACCATTATACCAATCATTCGAATTTAGTATAATTATTCAATGGAAATGTTTAAAAAGTTATGGTGAATACCTACTCAAAATAAAATACTTTTGTTTATTGTCTTAGGCTACTGTGTGTGTATTTACATATTCTTCGTTGTTCATTACATCTTAAGGCTAAATTAAATTATTATAATATCAGCACACTCGCAGATACGTTAGTAATTGAATACTAAATTGGAATATTTTTAAAATTATAGTAAAAACTCCACAAATTATAAAATTGTTGGCAAATAAAAATATAGGCAAATAAAAATTGTTATCTACAATATCGCTTTTCTACTTTTTTTTTTGCAAAGCTACATATTTATAACATCAGCAAAGTTCAGACCATTTTCTAAGGATAACATTCCCAAACTTTTTAAACGTTCTTGACCCATTGTAGAACGCAAGGGCGGATTTAGGCGGGGGGGGGGCACGGGGGCACGTGCCCCCCCCCAGGATGGTATTTTTGTATACTGTGGAGATTCCATCACAGTACATACTTAGAAGCAAATCAAATTATCAGAGTTGTTAAAATATCAGAAAGAACATCAGTCAAACTTTTGTCTATTTCTGGCTGGAATTGCGAATTTCGTTCGTTGCATCCCATTCATGAACTTGCAAATGAAATATGATAATCAGTGTTTGCGAGAGCGGTACGGTCGGGGGAAAGTGCGGTCGGAAATGAACCCCCCCCCCCCTATTAAAGTTGACAAACTCAAATTTCGACTTCATAAAAAATTGGTCCGTCCAGGGGGGGGGGGGGAATTGTGCTCTTAAGGGGTACCCCCCATCGGGGTGGCACCCGGGGTGGGCCGCCCCCCCCTCCGTCCCTTGTGCCCCCCCCAGAAAAAAATCCTGGATCCGCCCTTGGTAGAACGCAAAAAGTATTTCACTCTAGACAACAAACTAAAAGATCTTTCTGCTTCCGCAACTGTTACAGAAGAGTACAGAAAATCCGAATGGCAATTACTACATTAGGGAAGAGATTTGACAGTTTTTGGTTTGAAAGAGTATTTAGTAACTGCAGTGGATTTAAATGTTCTGAAAAGTTTCCTGGTTGAATAATTTTTAAGTGTTCAATTTCCAAAATTTTTTCTTCTTCAGATACATCAGTTTTATAGAGATCACACCAGTTTTTCAACCTTTCTTTAAGTTCTTCTTGAGTCATACTTAGGTACAGGCCCGGACTGGCCGGGTCCGCAGGTCCGCGATCGTGGAGGGCCCCCGGCGCGAGGGGGCCCCGAAGGGGCCCCACAAAACGTACAAAAAAAAAATTGTCTTGTTAGTAGTTATTTTGTGTTCTTGGTAATGTTTGATATTTTGTGTTCTTGGTAATGGACCCCAAAAAGTTTGAATTTATCTTGAAACTCCAAACATTTCCCACAGAAGCTCTGCACAGTATTTCTAAACTGTGTAAAATTTAAAGAAGTCGGCTGTTGATAGAGCTGCGACAGTTTGCACAACAATACAGCAACTTCATAGCGGCAGAGTCCACTGAGAACTACGGAGACAGATGCAGTGACGAAGAAGACGATTTGGACCCAACGGCAGCGGAAACAAATGCTGACATTTACTGCTCTGAAAATAGACAATGTTTCCAATGTTGACATGTGCTTTTTCTGTTCTGTTTGAACTTACTCAATCTGGACTGTTTACCAACCTGTATATTGTATATACATTTGTTTTTACCATACCTTGTACCCAAGTCACATGTGAACGAGTTTTTTCTAAACTTAAAATCGTCAAAAATCGACTTTGGTCGTCCTTAGGCCAAAACCTTATGTCCAGTCTGTTTCTTATTAATGTTGAGAGGGATTTATTTTATATTTTGGACAATAATAAAATAATAGATGAAGTAGCTTTAACAAGTGAGTTGCTTACAAAGAAACTGTTACTTTAGGGATAGGGGAGCAAAATGTCGAATCATTTCAGTTAAGTTAAGCCCCTTCTATTCTAGTATACAACATTGTAAACTGTTAAACACACAGGATTTAAAAAAAAATGTTAGTATTATTTTTCTAATCCCTAAAATCCGTTTGTCATTATTTTTACTACACAAATAATTTTGACATAATTCATTAATGCTTTGGTGTGAATAAAATCCTGCCCTTTATTTTGAACTCCGTTATAATTATTGGCAGTTCTACAGCATGTGTAAAATAGTGTTGTGGTATCCTAAAAATACCGTGAATATCTGAATTTCTTCTTCTTTATAGGTGTCAATATAGTGTAGAAACGCGTTTTCATTGTTTTCAAGCACTTAATTTTCAAAAATTATCCGAGGGAGGCCCTTGGACCCCCCCCCCCCCCCCGTTTTCTGAACCCCCCCCCCCCCGTTTTCTGAACACCCCCCCCCCCCCCCACCCCACGTTAGGAGGCCCCTTTACAGGTTTTAGCGGAGGGCCCCAAATGGTCCCAGTCCGGGTCTGCTTAGGTATTGCCAAAGAATCTTAAACAATTCGTTAATATTGTTGACAGCTTTCTATCTTCGGGTCAAGTTTCCAATGACACTGTCAAACAACACATAAAAAACATTAATTTTAAAGTTCTCTTCTGGGCAATCAATCTGTTTTTCATGACTTTTATCAGCTAAAACTTTTTGTTTTTTTTGGGAGTTCTTGTGAAATTCCAATATTCTCAGCTACAAGTTTACACTTTTCTAATATTGTAGTCCACTTAGAACGAAGGGTAGTTAGGTTTTCAACAAAGTGTTGCAAATTGACAACTTCTACGTCCGGGTTGCTTGTTTCGATTGCAAAACTATACTCCAGGAGTTTATTTCAGACAACACATTAAACCATGTCGACGACATAAGTAGACATTCAAATGTATTCATATACTGTTCGATGCCCTTAATTTCGGCCAATGTTTGAGGAGTGAGATAAAGCTCTTTAATCTTACTAAGAGGAACTTTCAGTCCAGGAATATGAGCAGCAAAAGGCCGCAGGCTGTCAACTCTTGCAGACCATCTTGTTTTAGAATGAGAGTGAAGCGAACACCCAATGCTTTCTTGCAGAATTTCCCATCTTCGTGGACTTAAACTGAATACATTGTAGCACTTTTGGACGAGTTCGAAGAACGTAATAGCCTCTACACAAGATTGAGCCGTATCTTCTCTACATACGTTGAGACTATGCGCAGCACATGGTGAATATAATGGAACTTGAATTTTGTTTTGAAGAGTTTTAATTTTCAATATACGGAACATGAAAATTAATTTATTTTTTCTAAGTCTCCATTTATCTTTTTAGATACATAATATCATTTTGATTTGTCAGTGTTAAAAATAACATTGCTTGATATTAGCCGGCACGATGGCGTGCTTGACCGCTGAGCCTACGGAGCGTGCGGGCCCGGCCCGCGTCCGCTCCGAGAGTCATTGGCTTTTATTAGTCAAAAATCAGGGGCCCGTCCCGGGCCCCCCCTTAGGCCCGGGCCCCTAGTTTCAGACTTGGCCAACATACCCTCTCGGCGGCCCTGTAATATCTTCACTAATTTATATCTCCCTCTCAACTACCGTTCGCCTCGATTATCGTAACGCTCTCGTCACGCATTCGCCAGCTTACCCCCCAAATAAAGCGTGAAAGCGTAAAGAAGTTTTAGGTACTTCAAAAATGAAATTAACAAAAATGACAAAAAAATTTTACAGCGGTCTGAGATATGGACGTGGGTTTTTACGGAAGATACACAGAACACAGACTGTCTTCATATCAATTTATCCTCAAAATATCAACTGAAATAATAGTTACCGAAACGAATAATAAGGAAATATTCACCACCTATTCATCTCTAGTGCAATAAAAGCCCACTACAAATATCTACTAATCCAAAAAAGGTGTGGAACGGAGAACACCATATCAGCGTAACTTTACTTTATCGCTATTTCAAATTGTGTATTTCTTAGAAACGTCACTAGGCTGTGTCACAGTTTCACACATACGTGCGTACAACATTAGGTAAGTGTCGATGACGTTGCTTCGATAAGTAGCTACGTAGGCAATTGAACCTAATACGGACGTAATGGCTTCCGACTGTTGACTTGCGATGCGATATATCAATGACGAAATAAATAGGTATTATTTAAATATTAAGTGAATATAACATGATTATAGCTAAATCAATAACATGATACAATAGTGCATAAGTTAAATAAATAAAAACACAAGTCGTCATAATAACAGGCTAGTAATATAAATAAACACAGGTAACAGACAAAACAGAATTATTAATATAATAATGAAGAATTCCAGTGAAATTAAAAAATATGTATATCTAATCGTAAACAAGAACAAATTATGTATTCAGAAAATAGAATTTAACGTAAGTAAATGGTATTGTTATAATTATTAATGAATTATTCTGAAAACAGATCAAAACGCATCGACCCTGCTACTATGAAAGCGATAAAGTAGGCCTTGGCGATAACTGAGTGACGTCATTGGATGCCAATTCCTTGGCGCCAATAAACAATTCAAATTGGAGCCGTTTTCATTTGATTTTTTTAAAATTACA
Organism: Limnephilus lunatus; assembly: GCA_917563855.2. NCBI lineage: Eukaryota > Metazoa > Arthropoda > Insecta > Trichoptera > Limnephilidae > Limnephilus > Limnephilus lunatus. Next base: position 59,473,817 of record OU830599.1, read on the forward strand.
AATATCACCGTAAATGGAAACGTTTGTTTATTTCATCATGGGTCTTCGACCGAAGAAAAAAAATACACTGTTAGGAAATTTCAGCCATATTTATGCATAATTTTTTTTTATGTTTAGGCCAAGTTTATCAAAAATAAGATATTTTTGTATTTTACTCATTATTAGGCCCCCTGCCCAAACGTAGCGAACCACTTGGGGTGACCTATGGCTTTGTTTTTTATAAATTTATTTTTTACATTAACTCCACACAGGAGGCCCTAAGGAATATAATTTCCCTCGGGGCCTGTGTAATCTTTGTGGATGCTATGTGGAGGGTCCTTTAGAGGAGAGGAAGAGGTCTTGAAGAGGCCCATGTTGTAGGAGGGAGGAGACACAGAGGCCGGAAAATCTTTCCACAGCTGAGCTGTTGAACTAAATAACGAGTCGTCGAAACCACCCGTTCTCACGTGACAAATGTCAACCGTGTACATATGTGTGTTAGGCGCGCGTTTGACGTTTTTACCGACTATGGACGGGTGCCGAAGGGATCAATGAAGCTAGTTCCACGGAGCATCTTCCATTGAAATACCGGTGGAACAAGGTTGGTTCTCCAACGAATGGTTCCCGAGATTGAGATAATATTACCTGAGATTGTATATTGTCCTCCAAGCTAATAGTTCACCTGTTTTGGGGGATGACATTTGTCAAGGGTTTGAGAACAGTGCAAAACTAAAAAATAATATTATAAAAACGATTTAAAATTACAAAAGCACTTTAAAAAATTCAAAATTATTAAAACACGGTATTCTCTGGAGTTCTCCAACCTTAATGAGTTGTATTTTATAGTAACTAAATACAATATTAAAGATTTCTTAATAGCAAGAATAACGAGGGCGTAGACTACCTACTTGCTTAATTCTACGTAGGGCGTTTCGGCAAAAGTATGATAAAGTATGATGCAAACGTTGTGGAGCTACCATCAATATCTTCTAGAATGTACCCACACATCACACACGCTAACTTGATCTTATCGCGATATTGTAGGTGATTAATTGGTGATAAATTCATTCCACAAATAATACACAATCGAACTATAAAAATAAATCTGTTTATCTGGAGTAGTAACACCGTAGATAGATATGTTAGATATGGTCGCAGTATTCATTGATTTGTGGTTTAATTAAACAAAGAAATTAAACTTTTTTTAAAGAAATAATAACATATATCCAGGTAACGAAAAACCTGACAAGAATTCTCCGACAAAATATTTGAATACTCCCACTTTTACCCCTACCACACGGAAAATGTTGCTCGGGTCATGTATGATGGAGGAAAAATCCTGAAATTTTGGATTATTCGGTTACTAACCGGTAATATATGATTTACTCAGACTATTGTATTATCTTTTGATTTTTTACATTTTAACAAGTCCTCCGCCGCGTCTGTCTGTCTGTTCGCGATAAACTCAAAAACTAATGAACGGATTTTCATGCGGTTTTCACCAATAGAGTGATTCATGATGAAGGTTTACGAATATAATTTGTCAAGGTTTTGTGTAAATTGGTTATATCATGTGGTGGACGAGCGGGCTGGCAAGCGGGCGGTATAGATTTGATTTGCATGCAAATGTACAGTTTTATGCCGAGGTTGATGAAATTTTGCAAATGTGACCTTCAAAAGAAGAGGAAGGTCACTGTCTTGACATTTGATTTCGAAAACTCTGTGTAAAGCCCGGGCATCGCCGGGGACTTCAGCTAGTATATAAATAAAAAGACATGTACTTTTGAAAAGCGATGACTGCCGGAAATATACCTCTCTCTCGAAGAGCAGTCTTGAATCAAATATTATATATTACTTCTTATTGTTGATGGGATTGAATTCCAAATTAAAATCACGAGTGCTCCGCTTCAAGTAAATGACTTTAATAGATTTTATTGCCGGCGCTCGGATTCAACATTCAACCCCTGACCTTGGCCCGCAGAACTCGCCTTGTCGGTTGCCTCCGACCACTGAGACTTCTGCGATTCGATGGGCCTCCAAACAGAACAACATTCCTTATTATTACAAATTCATATCAATTAGGAAAACATCATTCTCGGAACCATTATCGGATTCCAGTAAATTTATTGAAATCACACAACGCAGCGAGATAGGGAAAGCTAATAGAGAAAAATACGCAGTAAGAGATAACATAATTTACATCGTGAAAAGTATTCCAAGAAGCTTGTTGCGAGCGAATATAATAATACCAGATACCGTTGCTAAGGGAGATAGTACGATTCATAGTATGGACATAACATTTTTTTAGCAGGCAAAATGTGGATATCATTATTTCAACAAATGGGTATTATTTTCATATCGTTAACACAGTTTTTAGAAATTATACGGTTGACTGCATTAGGGTGCAGTGACCTTTTCAACGATTTTCTTGGATTAAATTATTTTGAAGTTTGTGTGATTGTGTGTGAAAAGTTGGGTTTCCAATTATAAAAAAAAGTACAAAACATACTCGTGGTTCCGTAAAAAAATAAACACATCCCACTGATATGGTTCGTGAAATTTCTATGTACGAGTATAATGTGTAAGTTTAGATATAAATCGATTAAAACTCATTATTTTTAAGTGACTAATGGCGCCAAGTCAGTAAAGCGGTGACAAATTAATTATTTCGTATTTTGGAGTTCGTACTTTAAACGTATTTTTTAGATTTTCAAGAATCTGCCATGACACACTATTACACAGTAGAAACACGTGCTAAAATGGCACAAATCGTTATCAAATTAATAAAAAAATGATTTCATAAAGGTGGGGTTTTTCTTCGATATAAACTCATTTTAAGATTGGCTTCTGCATTAACCGTCATCGGAATCGATCCGCTTAAAGGTTGACTTTGAGCAGTCCCACTCACAGGCATGTTTGAGGGAAAATTTACTTCAGTACATAAATCACCTAACAATAAATGTATTCTAAAAGTGCACAGCTCAAATAAATACATCAGAGAAATCCGGTGCATTCATCGAAAAGCGGATGTTGTCAGCCGCTGGTATGTCAATGCTGATCCCAAATTCTCAGATTCCTAGTATTAATCGCGACAAAATCTTCAAACGAGTAGATAAAAATCGAATTTCTTAGGATTTCCCCAGTTTCCTAGAAATGAGTACAAAACCGACAAAAAAATAGCAACAAAAAACTGCTAAATTCGCAAGTCACGGAGGATGAACGCTCTAGCTCTGATATTGAATAAGTTCAGACTAAGATGACAAGCAACGTAGCGAATAGAAACAAATCGAATTCCCGGAGATAAGACAAGAATAAGAAACGAATAATCCAAAAAAAGATAAAGTACTTTTATTGAAGTAAATGGGGAAAATTCAGTAATGTCAATTGATTTGTCACCATTTGTAGCGCCAGTAACGCGATAAAAGCAATAAGAAAAGTAAATGACGATGGCAGTATAATTTTTATCAATTTGCAATAAAGACTCGTCACTCCGTTCGAAATCTTACTTTCATCTGAAAAAATAGTTATATGGATGGCCTTGGAGATATACGGAGATATTTTAATATTCGTAGATATTTCGCATAAAAGTATATTATTTTAAGAAAAATCATTTTTAAAATATATATAAAGGCAGTAGGAGATGTTGATATTATTGATAAGCACTTCGATGATTATCGGTACGCATTTCTAGAAACACAATATTTTCTAAAAAGGTAAGTTTGGATATTTTTAAATTCTTAGAAGTCTAAGAATTTTGAAATAAGATAGAAAAGGTCTTGTTTAACACCTTTAAAAATTACCCAATGACCAGATTAAAAAGCTCAGAAGTTAGTAATGTCTTCTGTGAAGTGTGTAGCGGTGCTTGAGGGTTTTTTTAAATGACGAGTGCCTGTACAATTGTGAACCCTTACAGGTAGAAAAGGGGTATAGGATGACACACGAGCAATCAGGTCTAACAATTATGTAAATAAAACAGACCTGAAGGATTAACGCCAAGTTCATCGGAGGCTTTCGGGACCCAGATCGCCCTGGATGGAAGTGCTTCCGGAATGGTGGTGGAACAGTTGTGATGGTCCTGAAAGAGGAAAATACGCTTTGTTAGTGGCATTCAAACCATGAACCCAAAAGGCCCTGGATGGAGCTATTCGAGAACAATTTAAACTCGCGGGGAGAGGGGCAGATGTATACAGAAAAATGTCTTTACCTAATTCATTTGAAAATGACATGTCCCTGTCTCATCAAAAACAGAAAAAAATTATTAGCCGTTATATGCTGAACAATGTACAAATAAAATCGTTCATTTTATATAAATTTGCACACAAATCATTTCAAAAGTTTATCATACAATGGCTGCTAGAAAACTTCCTGTCACTCTAGATTTGGTATCAATGTCATTCATACAAAGTGGCACTAATGCTCTGTCCAGAGCTTTTTAGATTTACGGTTCAAATCTTCGGGGAATTGATGGCCGTCGAAAGAGCTCTTCTGATATTTGCATTGTGGTGTGGGACTTTCATCAGAAGTAGGTTTAATTTGACGCTCTGTAATTATGCATTGGGATGAATAGAATGTTGATTGCGACTTGTTGAAAGCAGAATAAAAAGTTCTTCTACATCGGTATCAAATTATTATACCTAATTCCCAAACGTTATCACCAGCCACAAGGCTTCCCGATCTACTAAAGAACCTCGTAGCAAGAATTATTTTAAAGAGGCATAACAATATAAAGGTAGGTACCTTCCTCTTATAAACTTATATTCACCTAAACCTTCACAGTTAGATACAAACGGAAGTGCTGCCATCTATATTATTAATGCGCTAAAAAAGCTACTTTCAGTTTCGAATTCAAGAATTCGTCAAAGGATGGCGTCACTATACATATAGGTATAAGGTATAAGTACTACGGAATTGTAGAATTTGAGTATCTTTCTGGATACGGAAAAATTGGCGGAGATTGATTGGAATTTTAAATAATAGTATCACGCGGCTAAATATTACAAATGACGTCATTGTCTGTCGCGGTTACTTTGTCCCGGTGACTAGCTGTCACTGATTCACAGTGGATCCGAGGAACCGGCTATTTTTGGAACCAGTTCCTATCGGATTTACAAAATGGTCACCAACACTCAAACTCAGCGAAGCCGAAATTAAAGCCGCGCGCAGGGCCTAGCAGCAAAAACCTGCGGAGCTTGAATTTTACTCCTAGTATAATATAATGTCAGTATAATACAGAACACATTAAGAAGAGTTAATGTTCCGAATCCAACATAAAAATTCGTGGAAATCTAATTTTTTCCACTCTGAGAATGGCTCTAGTTCTTTTATCAATAAAACGTTACGTAGATATGAGAAAAACAAAAGATTTTGCTGGCCACATATTTCCAAGAAAAAAAAACAATTCGGATTCTAATAATAATATATTTACAGGTTTGGTAACAAAACAACTTGATTACAATATCAACATTCAACAATAGAACCGCGATAGCAATGCGGATAAAATTAGAACTGAGAATTTATTAAAAAGAAAAGAAAAAACACAACGGTTTTTATAACGTGATACCACAATTACACTATTACACCGCAGAAAAATAGATATTTTTTATTGTGATACATAGATTAGATAACATGCCCAATTACTACTATACTAGGAATCTAACCAAATTGTTATTATGTGAATTCTAAGAAGAAAAAAAACGTATTTACAATAATCTATGAGATAAAAATAGATAAAGCCCTTCTAGTGAAAATTATTTAATCGAACCGAGATAAGTTATTAGTTTGTGGAAACAAGTTTTTTTATCTTAATAATTTCCTGGTCCGTGGAATGCTTTCCGAGAATGGGGGATTTGTGAAAACAAAACGAAGGAATTTGTAAACCGTTCGGAGGTCCAATGCGGATAGATGTTAGAGAATAAAAATTAATGTTTATTAGATTCGTACGAATATTTTAGATTGTAAATATTGACGTGTAAAAACTAAAGCGAAAAAGACAATGGGGACACTATTCAGGATGTGTATTATATTATCTAAGGATACCTACAGAAATAATTAGTTTGGGGAATTTTAGATGAAGGCTACAGAATAGTATTTGCGATGCCATAAATCACTCAATTATTTACTAAACCCCTTATATTTAGATTTTTGAGGCGAGCAATTTCAGTACATAGGTGTGATTTGAGTAGATGCAATTCTCTCTGTGTAATTGTCCATGTGTAATTCTGACAGTGTAATAATAGTACATCAAATCCACTTCTGTGTATTTTATTCATGTAACCAAATGACTTTTAGTTTTTAGACCAGCCTGAGAATGTGGTCAACCAATAATGAAATATTTCTGAATAAGTGTTGAATTGAGCATTAAAATTAATGCGATGACAGTTAAAGCCATTATCATCATCGAAGTTACAAGGGTGGTCGATACTCTCTGATGAAATACCACTATTCAGAATCGAAACGGTGTTTGAAATAGCTTTAGTTGTGTTTGGTGATCAGAATAGCTAGAAACTTCCAGATTTCCTCTTCCCCATTTCCTTCAGACATACCCCAATCGATGGGGTTGTTATATCCCCATAATGGGGAGTAGTTGGGACTCTACTGTAATATTCAAACAAATACTAATGTAATAAAAAGATTTCGCTCTAGTTTAAGCACCTAACTCAACCATTATGTGCAGCTAAGCTACTGAAGCCACCAGGGGATCGGGAAGCACAGAGAGATAAATAGTTGTAATGTACTAACTTGGAACATTTGGCATTTCATATGTCTGAAAATTTGTTTATTACGTTTCGGTTCCGGTTAAAGATGGTGGCAACGTTTAATACCAATTTTTTATCCTGCAGTTCATATGATCGTGGTTCCCACCACGACGTGCCAAATCGGAATAATAAACATTGTCGTACTTACCTACCCGCTAGCAAATCTAATGATTTCAGAGGGGTTTTTATTAATTAAATAAGAGAAGAAACGTACCGAAAACGAAAAATTAGACACGTACCTACTCTTTTGGAGGCGAGGTCTGCTGTTCAAAGAACAACTAGCATAAATTCACAGATACAATGTAAGTCGGCTAGTTGGTTGCATAACCTTGGGGAGCATTGTCCTAAGTCTAAGTGATTCACCTCTGACATGAGAAGTGGCTGGGCCGTTTTAACTTAAACTCGTTGTTACATATATGTACATATTATTAATGTTGTGCAATAGCGTGTGCGATCAGACTGAATTCCAACCAACTGATCTTTAAATAGGTCTAAGAGAAATCATTGTTCCAATTGACTGAAGATGTGGGGTTAATTTAATTCGTATGTTTTTAAAGGTGTTTTTACGATTCAATGTGATACCCATGTATGACATTACTGGATACTATCAGGACGTGGTGTCCATGTAGGCACATAAGTACTGCCTAACCTGCCTTACTCGCACAAAAATGTAATTAATTATAAAATTATGGTAAGAAACCAATGTTTGCTTTAAAAAATATGCGCGAATATCGCAGCACCATATGTGCCATAAGGTATCAAAGGCTGGAACTAAATATGCAAACGACCAGAAATCATATTCGAAACGGGTCCACGACAACTCAGAATCCTGCAATTTCAACACCGCTTTAACTGACTTTTTAAAAAGTTTTTTTCATCAATTTAATTACTTTTCAAAGAAGGTGTTGAAGTTGCATGATTCTGAATTGTACGGTCACCATTCAAAACACGTTGTCTTCATTCCACATAAAAATGTACACGTATGTGTGCGAAGCTCAAGGAACGACTAGTTTGTGTGGATTGTTTGGTATATTTATGCGTTTGTGTTAGTAACGAAAAAGGCCGTGCCTTTTGGTACAAATCACAAATGTAGCAATCAGTACCACCTGTTGGTTCCTCTATTAATTAGTACAACTTTAACAAAAAAACAATTAACATTGGTTTACTTTCATCTTTGCCAGTAGAACTTATGTAGTATAACTTATGGAACTTAAAAGCAAGCCAAATACTAAGTTCGGAGATCGCGCTTTCGGAGTATCTGGGCCTAAGGCTTGGAATAAACTCCCTCTGGAACTTAGATGCATAACAAGCCCAACAGAATTTAGGTCCGAATTAAAAACCTACCTTTTTGGGCTCTCATACCCTTAAATGAAAGATCCCTATCTGAGAGTATCATTTTTGTTATGCCTATGATATATGTACCTTAATCACACTTTTCTTAATGGATTAACATTATTCGAATCCTAACACATCAATCGTTCTCTTACCAAGGAACGAATCACATTTAAGAAGATAAATATTCTGATCCAATCTCTTGTACTATTGTACAATTCAAGAACATATTATATATTATAGTTCCCAATTATGTCCTCTTCGTGCGAACTGTACCTAAATTTCCCTAAATAAACAATAACAGTTTTAATCTCTAGTGACCTTCCAGGTATATATTATCTGCCTGTACAGTAAATTTTTACAGCAGCATCGCGCGTTCATTGGTCAAATCATTGTACATTATATAGTTTCGTATGGGTGATCGATGAACCGGTGGATGCAATTTTTAGCCATACGTTGTCATAGTGGTTTATCTAGTTTGTCGTTAGAAGTAAGATGGTAGAAATGAATTATAAGTTTGAACAGCGTCCTTGAGGCGATTTTTACTAAAACGTCGCTATACAAGTCATCCGAGTATTATTATTATAAATAGTATCCCCATTTTTTAACTCTGGGACTGAAGGACTTGGGTGGGGGAAAGGAGAACATGATAGTCAGATAGTAGAGGTACCTACCTGGATTCTATCACTGTACATAATTAAAGTCAGTATATATAACGTTTCATTGCGAAACGGTGGTCCATCACCAGAGCTAATTAGGGCCAGCGTTTCAACATTCAAGTTCTGCGGAAGTTCTCTTCAAGTTCTGTTATTATTTCATTATGGGACAGTTGTTTCACAGAATTGAATAGAACTTGAATATTAACTTAGATCTGCGAAACAAAGTCTTCCTTTCTGGAATGAGGTGTAAATATACAACATTTTAATGTGTCCAAATTTTACGAGTGAAATAACCTACACCAACATTTTTATTAGTCAACACTAGAAATAGAACCCGCCAACTCTGGTTCCAAGGCTAAGAAATTTATCTCTCTGCCATGGAAATCTTGAAAAGCAATAATAGTATTAGCATAAAGAAAGAAAAAACATCGAGAGCTCCAAATAACGACTGAAATTTCCAGAATAAATAAAATGATGGAAAATCAATCTATAAGATTTGAAATGGTTTTCGGAAAAGTATTCACCGCAAAAAGATTTTCCACAAATTCGTAGAAATGTTTACTACGGAACATTCCTGTTATATCCACAGGATTTACTTGTCTGAATATTTCCGCGGGCATTACGCAAATACATCCACGAAAACAACATCTTCTCATACGTATTGTGCAGCCAAGATTAGAGGAACATGGTACATAAGTAAATACATAATTCACGCTATAATTATTTCTATTGAAATGTTTCCTGGAAAATGAACATCGCAGTCTAAATCAATAGGTAGAATCATTATCTTGCTATTTGCTCGCGTTTTACGGAGTAATGGGCGATAAAAATGATAAAATTTAGGTCATATTTGAATGATACGCGAGGAAATTTCATAATAACTACCTACTTTACCTGCGTAAATCATTTCTCAGATATTCTTGACACAGTTTAAGCTTTCTTTAAGGGAGTTGTTGGATATTTTATAACTATTATAGAAAGGTATAATGTAATCAATAAACCAACCATTAATATCTTTAATATTTCGAGTCGTTTTCAGTACCTCCCTTCACAAAGCAACAAGTCAATCAGCAATACCTTATACATGATCACGGACATATTCCACATTGGTGACCCCGATGTGATCTAAATCGAACTACCGACCTTAGACAAGTTATAAACCTATAATAGTTACAGTTAGAAATATTATGTACATGTATGTTGTAAAAGCATGATTTTGATAAGCAGCGCAGTCGATTTAATGCAGGTATTTAAAAATAATATCAATCAAAAATAATATATTGAAGTTCATTATTTTATGACGCTAATTAGGGCTAATATTATCTATGAACGAACTCCGGTCGCGTTGAGGGTGGCTATAAATTAGCAATGGACCACATTTAGAATTTTAGGTAATTAATCGTAAAAGTAAATATAAAACAACATATGGCGCCGATCGCCGATTGCCGATTTGTGTCCATGCGAAATTTGACGAAATACCTGAGCAAGGTTTCTTATTTTATAAGATAGCTTCCATTATATTGAAGGAATGTAAGGAGAATATAATGACGTAGGTATGAACGGTAGGGGACGCCCGAGGAAGACATGGCACGATCAAGTGAACCAAATACGTGAGTCGGGGCATGTCAGGAGTCCGAATAACAGAAGAGTATGTGTGAGACGATGTACAGTGTACAGCGCAAGTAAGAAGTGTATGAGTGGCAAAACCAATATGTTTGGCGGTCCGTCCTCTCTGTCTAGCCCTGCTGAAAAATAGCGTGATAATTATTTAGTTGGTTTAATTGAAACTTGGTAATAAATTTAGCTACGCAATCAATTGCACAATCAAAAACAAAAAAATAAGAAAATGTTAAACATTTTGAAAAGAACCTACCTACTTCAAGAGTCGAAGTGCAATACAGTCTAGTATTGCCCTATTCAGTCTACCGTTTGAAAAACGTTCCGCGAATGACTACAGATATGCAGAGAACAAAGTACTAGCAATCCCAAAGTGTAAATAGAAGCATTTAAATAACAAATTGTTTGATTACACAAAAACATAATTTTCTTTAGAAATTCAACTAGGGCGAACTGAAATACAAACGAGGAAATAAATTCTTAGAATAATTTTCCGCCTTTACTCGCTAGCATTAGGCAATATTGTTTTTTGAAAATATTTGTTATGATAACCATGAACCCAAAAAATACCTAGAAAAACCATCGACGTTGGCAGAAGAATAATAATAATAAGATACTTACCTGCATACCGAATGATAAATCGATAGAAATAGAATTTTGTTTCTTTGACTTCCTGTTAGTTAGGTTAATTTCGTTTATTTTAGAGGCGATCGTCAAGCCGGTGATAGAAGAAAGAATTCTCGACTAGCAATACGGAAAATCTGAGTTAAAAACTGTTTTTTTTTATTTTTTTTTTTATTTCTATTCTTTAACATACATACATATTACAGATAATTACATTGGTATACATAGATATCAAGTTAAGTAATAAGGAAAAAAAAAAATGTTAATGATCCGTAAATGTATATAGGTAAGTACCTAGTAGTATTTTGTGAACACCTCACTAGGCGAACCTGTGCTGAGGTGTTCCCATGTTTTGGAATAATTGAGATTCTGACGACAAAAGTAGAAACACCGTATCCTCCTTGATATTGTCAAGGAGGAGACTGTGGGTCGACCTATGGCGGCAGTATCGTATACATAAAATAAAAGATTAGTTGCAGTTTGGATCTATACATACAATTATACAAGCATCTAGTTTATGTACAAGATAGATAGTAGTTTTGATAAATAGTTTGGTAAATTATTCTAGGGACCACACGCCAATGGAATGAATAATATTGTGATTTTAATGTTTTGTCTTAAAACAAAGTTATATTTGCCTACTATTTCTTTTTAATATTTGTTTTTGGTTATGTTTGGTTCGGTGTTATAATTTTTTGAGTAAATTGAATACCTTGTTGTTTAATCCAGTCTTTGATGTGTTTTTTGTGAAGAGTTGTATATGGATTTGTAGTTAGTAGTTGTTTCAGTGTGGTGGGCATGAGGTTGTATAGTTTGATTGCGTAATACTTGAAGTGTCTTTGCCCGTGTGAGGTATGAGTTATCGGTATGTTGAGTGTTTTTTTTGTAGAGGCCCTGGTTTTAATTGCAAATTGAGGTTGCATTTGAATGTGAAGTTTATGTTGGAAGAAGTATAGGAGTACAGCTTTGGCGTAGAGTTGTCTTATTGTCATGACGTCTAGTGTTTCGTAGATTACATTCGAGCATGTGTAGCGAGGAACTTGGAGGATTAATTTAATTGTTGCCTTTTGGATTTTTTCTAATGGATCTATTGCTATATTTGTTGCACTTCCCCAAGCAAGTATGCCATATGTAATAATGGACTGGCAAAGTGCAAAGAATATGGTTCTGAGGATTGTTATTGGAAATATGTTTTTTATTGTCTTTATCAGATGCATGACTCGTTTCAGTTTGTTTGTGATATAAGTTATGTGGTCAGTCCAGCGTAAGTTGGCATCTATTACAACTCCTAGATATTTTGTGTGGTCAACCCTTTCTATACGCTCGCATTGACATGTGCGAGAAGTTTGTCCGCAGTCATGTAAAATAAGGTCTATGTGCGGTGGAGGTTGGCCTCTTTGTGTGATGCTGTGTGTAATATAATTGGTTTTTGTTGTATTTAGGGTAAGAATGTTGTTGTTTAGCCAATTTTTGACCTCAGATAGACTTTTTTCGGCCTTTTTATATACCTCATTCCATGTTTCTGCCTGGCAGAGAAGTACTGTATCGTCAGCAAACGTTACGATTTTACCGTCGATATCAATGTCACACAGGTCGTTTATGTAAATAAGGAACATTAGGGGACCAAGAACGCTTCCCTGTGGTACTCCGTATCTAGATAGAAGTGGCTCGCTTACCATGTTGTTGATTTTAACCTGTTGCATTCTACCCGACATAAAGCTTTTCAGTAAGTTTAGTCCTATGCCACTAACTCCGACGATTTTTAGTTTATTGAAGAGTTTTTCGTGAGAAATTGTGTCAAAAGCTTTACATAAGTCTAAATAAATTGATATAACTTTTTTTTTAGCATCTAGGTTATGTGTAATAAACTCAGTTACAGTGGCAATTGCGTTTTCTGTGTTCCTACTGTAGCGGGCGGGTTCTAATAATGTAAGTTTCTACATTATGCACTCCGGTATCTCCAGCTAGCCAGTCGAGGTCCTTCTGATAGAAATTCAATAAACAGATTCAATAAACCAAACATTAATATTTCAGTACATTTAATGAATTATAATGCTCGTATTTGGAACTGTCCGATCAGTGTTTAAGTTGGCATCGCGTTTAGGTCGCACCCAGGAGTCGCGTGTTCGATTCCTCGGCTGGCTAAGTCCTCCATCACGACATGAGCAACATTTTCCGCTTACTGTGGTGGTAGTATGAGATTTTCAAATAGTGTCGGAAAATTCGTAGCCTGAGAATGTTTATATTTCTTTTTTTAAAAAAAGGTATTAAAACCTAAATGCATGGAATTGGGCTTTTTAACTCTTGGTGATTAATTAACCCAGAATTGTAATGAGAATTACAGTTTTCCTGCAATGTCTATAAAAATGCCCCTGAGTAGGGAATGGGCGGGGGTAGGGTAGAGAAAGGAAATAAGTTATGGCGGGAAGTTGTAGGCGGGCATGGTTGGAACCTACAGTGACTTTATAATGTTGCCTTGAATGTGCAAGTACGTTTTGTGAACAGTGGGATGGTGTTTCCTAATTTAATTCGCTGATTGATTGGTCTTAAATGTTTAAACTTCATATTTCAGGTTGAAGAAAGACTCCATCTTAAGACGATCCCCTAGACCTTGACCAACATAAACCATAATCAATAGCCAACAACGAACTGTGTTGTTATTTCGCAAGTACATTTTTACAGAACGAAGCGACGCGACGCGAAGAACAAAGCACGAATATTCAGCCCGAAATCCGGGCGCCGCGGTTAATGAGAGCGAAAATACGACGCGCTTTCGTTCCCTCTGCGGATCGCAGAAGGGTGAATTTCACAGTTGGCTAACGACTGTTTTAATTTCCCGAAAAAGAACATCGCCAAAGTTCATGTTTTTTTTTTTTTTTTTCCAGAAACAAATATTAAAATGTTTTCCGATTATTTTGTAAGAAAGTTAATTTGCTACATTATACAATAAAACCAAACCCGAAACAGGGATTTTAAATAGGAGATTTCGCACTTCAAAGCATTTTTTTATAGGCCAAATACTTTTTTTCTATCCTTATTAAAAGACTTATAAAAAAATTACTCGATATTTTCAAAGGCCAAGTTGTGTTGTTCTTGAAGTATTTAATTTAAACATCGATAATATTTCTAAGCGATCAAATTTTCAAACCAAAAACACGTGATTTTGCATGATTTTGTATTACTTTGCATTGTGGATCATCTTAATAATTATAATAATTCGTAATTGTATGATTGTTATGCGCCGTTTTCATGAGAACATTATTGAAAACTTTAAAATAGTGGCACAACCTAAGAGTATTGGATTTTAGTTCCATGGGCACAACTAATTGAAAACTAATAACTAGGTGCGTAATAACCATTAATCAATAATAAGAAGAAAAGTTATAATATTATGCAATTTAGTTGTTAATAGGTGTAAATAATTGCATGCTAGATGACGCATTATAAAACACATACAATAATAATTATGATCACGTATAATGTTGGGTGATGCATAACAGAGGTAGATAATACCTAAGTTGAATGAAGCAAGGTCTTTTAATTACTGTGAATGATCCGGAAGAGATGTTTGGTCGTGTTGTGATATTAAATAGTTACAATAAATTGAGGGCCATTAACCAGCGAAAGATTTTTTTTACGATCGTACAGGGCGGTTCCAATGAGAATGATTAATTATTCTCCGTACCAGCTTTTTTAAAATAATAACTCAATATCGATTCTATTACATTCAAAATTTGCTTTAATTTATACCTACATTCAAAAATGCTGAAAAGCGTGATGATAAACCTATTAAAATTGTGTACATTTTGTATTTATTTTTTGATCATAGTATGTATAATTTTTCAATAATTTCTAAGCAATAATATAAGAATGTAATTTTTTAAATATATATTACTTTGTAAGACGTTAAATAAATAGACAAACTGAAGTATTTTCGTCAGAAAACACGTGCCCGTATCTCTTTTTTAATAATTTTATTTAAACTAAAATTAAAATTCTGAAACATAGCTTTTCCAGATAATTTATTGATTTTTTAATGCATGATTTGAAATGTGTGTTGTATAGGTAATATAAAATTTTGTTTGAAAATTTAAAAAATCTGCCAACGACCTACGGTATAACATTATTATACTAAAAATAAACATTTTTTCTCAAAATTTAAAACATAATTTAATATGCTAAAATAAACACATTTTCTCATAATTTAAAACATAAGTTTACCAGATAAAAGAACAATCTTTCGAAATTAATTTATAATTTTTTGTGGAAAAGAATCAATAGCTACGTCTAAAATCTGATTTAGAAATGAAAAATTTCTGGTTTTCTCTGGTTATTCCCTCTTAATAACCCAAGTAATGCACTATAATAGAAAGAGTGCGGAAAATAACATGGTACTATATTGTTTTCTCGGAATAGTAGTTTGTGGATTTATTTCCACGTTTTTCGTCTTATTTGGTTAGGATTCTAGGCTAGAATGTTGAACAGTTTTTTAAGTTTTTATGCAACACCGTACAGCGTGTGAGTTATACTGATCGGAGCCAGAGGGGCGACGAGAAAGTATTTTATACGATTTATTTGTAATTATTTCAAATTATTGGGGTGAGGGTTGATTTTTAATAATAATCATTTCATCGATGAGGTGCATCCAGGGATTTTTCTGCAATGACAGATCTATCGACCGGTCAGTGGTTGAGTGGGCATAGCGCTTGGGTCCCACCCGGGCGTCGCATGTTCGATTCCTCGGCTGGCTAAGTCCTCCATCACAACACAAGCAATATTTTCGGCTTTCTGTGGTGGTAGTAGGAGATTTTCAAACATTGTTGGGTTATTCGTATCCCGGGAATGTTTGTCTTTCTTTTAAAAAAAAAAAAAAAAAAATCTTAATATATAAAATAAAGTCGGGTTAGTTACACCATTTATAATTCAAGAACGGCTGGACCGATTTTTATGATCTTTGATTTGTTGGATTTGTCTCCACCCCGAATAGCTATTAAAACATCGGAAAAATTCGAAAAAAAATATAAAGAAAATTCTTTTCCTCATACATTTTGCATGGATCAAATTCTCATCTTTTGAAAGAGCTGCAGCGATATTGTGATAAGTATAATATTGAATAGTGAGTGAATTTCAAAAATTCAAAAACGTCAATGTCAATGCACTGATTGCTTTGTTTTTAAACATATAACGCTGCGCCTCTTTCTCACGGAGACCCGACAATTCGTCCGGCGACAATTCATCCGGCGACCGTTCATCCGGCGACAGTTCATCCTGCCGAAAGTTCATCCTGCCGACAGTTCATCCTGCCGACAGTTCATCCTGCCGACAGTTCATCCTGCCGACTGTTCATCCTGCCGACAGTTCATCCTGCCGACAGTTCATCCTGCCGACAGTTCATCCGGCCTGATCATTTAGAAGATTTTTTCTTCAAGTAAGTATGCAAAGAGGACATACGGCCGTACAACCAAAATCGATATACTTATATCTCAAGGCATCTTGAGTGGAAATCCGGTGTAAAAATATTTTTATTAACAATAATTTCGACTCTCCGAAGAAGCATGCGTGAATAAGAAAATACGACATACTTATACGTGCAGTCGGCTTAGCGAAAAACTGTAAAGATTCCTACTTGCATTTAATATAACTTTTTTATCTGAAATTAACACCATCATTTTAGGGTGAATTGACTAATTTGTTAGGTTAGGTTAGGTCAGGTTAGATTAGGTTAGGTTAGGTTAGGTTAGTTTAGGTTAGTTTGGGTTAGGTTATGTTACAGCGGATTTCCACTCAAGATGCCTTCAGATATAAGTATATCGATTTTGGTTGTACGGCCGTATATCCTCTTTGCATACTTACTTGAAGAAAAAGTCTTCTAAATGATCAGGCCGGATGAATTGTCGCCGGATGAATTGTCAGCCGGATGAACTGTTGGCAGGATGAACTGTCGGCCGGATGAATTGTCGCAGGATGAAATGTCATGGAACCCTTTCTCACACACCAAATGTCAACAGTCGAAAATGAGACAAACGGTGAACGTATGTCTGCACCCCTCCAAAGAAAAAATACAATAATTTTAATAAATCTCCCTTTCACGTATAAAGAAAATGAAACGCAATTCCCGTAAGTAAGTGGAAAAGTAAGAAAATCACAAAACATATAAATCCGTACACAACGCCATCTCTGATACTTACAAAAACAAAACAAGGACAGTTGCGCATCGCTTAATTGTGTAATTTTTATTTTTTTTTTAATATTAGCTCCACATAGGAAGCCACGAGGAAAAAAATTCCCCTCGGCTTCTGTCATATTTTCTCGCATTCACTGACCTAAGTTAAAAGGAGCATCATGTCAATTATACATATAACTTGTTTAATGCACGTTCACACACACACACACACACACACACACACACACACACACACACACACACACACACACACACACACACACACACACACACACACACACACACACACACACACACACAACACACACAACGCACATCACCCGGTAAATACTATTTTTTTTACTCTTTTTAAAGGTGATGATGGTTTACGTAAAATTTACGCATGCGTGTTAGAATTATTGCTCTTTCGTTCTAATGAGTGCGAATGCGTCGCTGTGCTTTTCAGACATCTCACTCGAGGAATGTGTCACCAGTTTTGAGATATAACGACAGCCTGAGTCAAAAAACATAAAATATTGATACTTTCCTAAGCTGTATCTGATTGTTTTTTATATAACTATATATCATTATTAAATAAAATATATCTTAATTATTTAGTACATTAGTCAAAATGGCTGATTATTATTAGTAAGAAATAAGTGATTATTATTATTCCTAGGTTTGGTTGATTATATTCTTGAAGTTTTACGTTTCGTATTTTTTTCATGTAACAAATAAATATGTATTCACAAATTGTTGTATTTATTATGTCATTTGTTTGTAAAAATATAAAACTGATTGGTTTATTCAAATCAATTAAGATGACAATATACCCTAAAATATATTCAGAATCTTAACGTCGTAAGTAAAGAAGCCGTGTATACAAATAGAGTCTCGCGACCCGTGTATTGCACGGACCCACTGTCGAATTTGCTCTATCAAATAAAAGAAGAAGAAGACAAATAATGTGGAAATCTTAACGACGTAAGTGAAGAAAGCGTGTAAACAAACATGCGCCCGCTACACGGCGTACTGGATGAACGTACGGTGGAATTCACCCTAGCAAGCATGGAGATTAGACCTTTTCACCACGTTCAATTTAATTAATTCTGAATAATGTGTTACAAATATTGAAAATGTGGGATGATGTCGCACTGCCGAAGTTATTAATTTATCGTCTAGAAAAATAAAATCTGGTGCTTACCGGTAACTTTAGTTGTACAACGTATTACAAATTTTTAAAGGCGTTCTACATAAAATATATTAATGGTAAGGTTATGTTTTTATTAATCTTAAATACAAAGAACTTACATCCCCAGGACAACATCTGAATAAAAAAGTTAATATAGTTACGAATTCGCCGGAAATGATTAAAAAGTGAGTTTTGAGCAAACAAAAATTATTAGGATTGTGTACCGCCTTAACAAAATAAAATATTACAGCTAGTTAAAACTCATGCGTTAATTTTACGTATGATTTTCTTTGCCGTACTTCAAAATATGATTACCTTTCTAGGATTAAAAAAAGACAAACATTCCCGGGTTATGAATAACCCGCCAATATTTGAAAATCTCCTACTACCGCCGCAGTAAGCCGAAAATGTTGCTCGTGTCGTGATGGAGGACTTAGCCGAAGAATTGAACACGGGACGCTTGGGTGGGACCCAAATGCGTTGCCAACTCAACCACTGACCGGTCATACATACCATACATACCACAAATAAGATATTACCTACCACGCATGAAATATTATTTAATACCTGTAAATTGTTTCATCATTGTAACCAACGTACTGTTTGTTTCTATAATATAATAAAAATAAATATCCGTACATTTTCAGAAATCTATTAATATCCTTGCACATCCATGAATATCCGTACATAATCATATATCCATAAATATCTACAAATATCCGTACATATTCTTTATTTATCTATTATTATCCATACATATCCCAATCCATAAACATATCTGAGTTTTTCTCTAAAATTGTTCCTCGTTTCGTGAAATTGATTCAATTTAGTAAATCCCCTCGATTGTTCAGATGCAACAAATTAACGAAGCTTAAAATATGATTTTTTTTCCAAGAAAACATATTCGGAAAGGTTTTCACTTTGTGATGGCATTATTTATTTTAATAAAAAGACAAATAACTTTGTTTACATCACTTTTATTGGTACACAATCAACAAATTTATTTGTCTTTTTATGAAAATAAAAATATGATGCATGATTTAAAAAAATAATATAACTACACCGAATTTCTTACATTATCATACTTTAACTTTAATTTCTTACATTAACATACTTTTACACAATATTATTATTCAACAACGGAAATTAAATAAATGATAGAAAAACATTTTGTAAAATTAACAAAGGCAGTCAACCGTGGAAATTTTGCGAATTTCGATTAACTAGAGTTGTCAGAAAAACACATTTCTAAATTCCCTGAAAATGCATTTGCGGTTATTACCCTTTACCTAGTATTTTGAAATTATTCTCGGACCATAGATTATATTCGTATCAACATACTATTTTGGTCGTATATCGGTTTGGCTGATTTGGGTGGAAGATTGTATTCTACTATTTCAAATAAGTTACCAGAAAACCAAAAATAGGTCAAAACATAATATAATTATAAAACTAAGTAGTTACAAAAGTATCCAATTAGTTTGATTAAATGATTTTTTTTATTTTTATTAATAATTTTTTTTGGTACATACATTGGTATAATTTTACAATACTTAAAGGCATTTTTTTAAATATAAACATTTAAAAATTAAAAAAATAAAGAATAAAACAATTAGCAGAAAAATACCACATAGGCATCGCCTGTTCGTGGGTATACTTGTGTGTTTTTAAAACGGTTTAAATTTGACTCATATACATACATTATCTTTGTAGATATTAAAGCATAAAATTAAATAAACAAAAAATAAAATAAAATTAGTGTTTACTGAATTACGATTCAAACAAGACGTTAATAAAGATTAAAATTTGTTAAGTTACATCAGGTCAGATGTTATAGCAGGTAAATGTTTGTATCATTGGTATTCATCCAAGACTTTATAAAATTTTTATATTTGCTGAAGGAGGATATATTTTTACATTCGATTTCTGTAGTCTTGTAGAGAGCATTATACATTTTTGGTGCAATAAAATACGCATGTCTTTGCGCAGCCTAGTTTTACACGGTGGAACTTCAAATACATTATTTAACCTATTACTAAATCGATTTTCATTTTTTGTAAAAAGAATATTTCGAGAAAATATATATTTTAAACATGGTATACAATAAATTTTTCTTATCTCTAACAATTCAGCTTCTTGGAATAATTGCAGGGAGGGGTAGTTCATATCTTTTTGCAACATTAATTTTAGTATTAATTTTTGGTTTATTTCTAGTGGCTTAATGTGCGTATTATACACACCCCCCAACCAATTATTCCATAAGACACTGATGATTGCACCAATGCATGATACACCAACTTCATTCTTTTAATGTCGACAATGTAATTTAAGCGTTTAAAAATATAAGTTAAATACCTAAGTTTATTTACAAGCTTTTCTATGTGATCTGTCCATTTGAGTTGGCTGTCTATTATAATTCCTAAGTATTCCCGGTATTCATTTTTGTACAGTTAGAGCATGAGACAGGATTGCAAGTATTTTTGTGAAATCTTATATTTAAGGGAGTTAAGGGTGCCGCCTTTTTGGTATTATAAAATGGAATGTAAAGAATTTGTTCACAGTGCAGTATCAGAAGATTCATATTGAGCCATTCTTTGACAATGGATGTGCACTTATTTGCATTTTCAGAGACCTCGTCCCAGGATTTACCATGAACTGTAATTGCAGTATCGTCGGCATATGAGAATAGTTTTCCCGGAATGCTAATATTACATAGGTCATTAATATAGATTAGGAACAATAACGGACCAATAACTGTTCCTTGTGGAACCCCATGTCGCACAGATGCTGGTTTACTAATATTTTCACCTATTTTGGTGGATTGTCTGCGATCAAGTAAATAATTTATTAAGAGTGACAAACAATTATTTTTAATTCCTATGTTATTAAGTTTTCTTATCAGTTTAATATGATTAAGTAAGTATTAAGTTTTCTAATCAGTTTATTATGATAATCCATATCATCATCTAATAATCATTACAATTGTTTTCAGTGGTTGCTGTCCGTTTAATAGAAAATAGATATCAAAATTCCCCGATAATTCAGAGTTTTAAAGTTATTTCTACATTTTGCCTGATATGTTATGATGGATACATAAGTATCAATATTAAATTTAAGCGAATCAATAAAGTTGGTCTTATGTTTCACATCCTTAAGGCCCGGCTTCCCACATTTCTACCGATTTATTACATATTTTCCTTAAATACTTGGAATATATGTTATACTTGAAGATAATATCTAACTAAGTACACATTCTGACGCCAAAACGGCAATTATATGAGATTTCCTCGATAGAAAAAAATTGCAAAGTACCTATGCTCCGAAAATCATTATAAATACGTTATTTTCAATTATTTTACGAGTAAGTATGAAAAAATTCAGTGTTTCGTTAAATGCTATTTTAGACATTTCCCACGCTCTATTTTAAACGAGTCGTGTTTTATTTCAGTCCTAGCCGGCTACCATAGCCGTACCGTACCGTACCGTACCGTACCGTACCGTACCGTACCGTACCGTACCGTACCGTACTGTGCCGTAAGGGGACTTATGATATCACTAAAGATTCGGTTGACTTTTTGGATCGATGTTTTACCCGCCTGGCCACGCGGAACTTCATTTCTTGACTCCTCTCCCGCCCGGCCCATAGCCGAGCGGGGTGACCGCGACCCCGCACCTTTTTTCTAATACTAACATTTTTAAACTCGTGATATCTTTGGAATGAAATATCCCAATTGAATAATTCAAAAAGTTAAATAAAGGTATTGAAGCTGTCTTGAATATGAAGTAATTTATTCTGATAAGGATTAAAACCAAGATACAAACAAAGAGCATTTTCAAGCGGCGACAATTTAATGAAATTTTTAAAATAAAAGAACACTTATATATGACATATGCTGTCGCGACCTTTTTTGTACATAAGATGTGTTCTACAAAGTCGTAGTACATTATTTTATTCTATCATCAATAGTTTTCGCAGCGCACGCGATGTAAAGAATATTTAATTTAATTTTTCAACACCTTGAGTTACATTTTTGGAGTTTTAGTAAGGATCCCTAATTTTTTTTGATAATATAATATAGCCTATGTCACCCGGGGATAGTGTAGCTTCCCAACAGTGAAAGAATTTTTCAAATCGGTTCAGTAGTTTCGGAGCCTATTCAATGCAAAAAAACAAACAAACAAATCTTTCCTCTTTATATAGTGTGCTAGAAGATGTTAGATTTTCGCTTAAATATTATCGTTTTTAATATGAGCGCTCTCCCTCTAACATTCGAATTTAAATATTTCTCCCTCTTTTTCTATTTGAGCGGGGTAGGTCAAAACCTCCCAGATCACAAGGCCGGGACACTGAAAGCAATCAGCCTTCTAACTTGTATGAAAACCTAAAAAAAAAATACATATGTATTTTTTTTTAATAATTAAAATATTTTTAAATAATTTAATAAATAAGAATAAATAGAAAAAATTATGTAACATGAACATTTTTGTAACATGAGGCTTATTTGAATGAGTGTCCTGGCCTTGTGATCTAGGAGGTTTTGGGTAGGTACACCGGGCCGTCAACTGTTGTTTGTACTTTAGCTATCTGCAGTTGTCCTAGGGAACTACGAGAAGTTCACGAAAGTTATCGATCGACCGTGCTACGAAGGCAGAGCATATTTGGAGTAAAAAATATGGATGTCATTTTGCTGTCCGATATTTTATTTTCAAATAAAAACCATTGTTCCATCACGTGAACGGTCACCTAAGAAGTAGTAGGCAGTGTAATCTCCACGAACCTCTGTCTTCAAGGCCGACCAAGAGTAATTATTGAAAGGTGTATAAAGTACCAATTCAGAAAATATTAAAGATTGTCTTAAACAATAACACACGTGGCCTTCGATGGTTGCGTACGAAGGCCATTAGGGTTGTGCTGATGCATTGTATCAGTCACGCACAACTAGCGACGCGACGGCTCAATAGAGAATGAATGCAAATAATAATTACTCCAACAAGTGAGCAAAATAATCGCAATTAAGTCACATGGCCAATAAAAGACATTGACGCGCTACAAGGTTGTGATAAGAGGCGCCGAGTGTCGAGAGTCTGCATGCTGTAAACAATTATGTCGTCACTGGACAGCAGGGGCGTGCACTCCATACAGGCACATAAGCACTGCCTACCCTACTGTATTTGTAAAACATAAGCATTTAAATAATTTTATGATTTATTAAATTATTGCTAAAAATAAATATACCCTTTCAAAAATAAGTGCGACAAAGTTGAGCAAACGAAACTACGCGAGCGCCACATCAAACGGCATACAACAAACGTGGCATAAACTGTAACTAGAAACTACACGCGCCCTCCGACTGTCTCACTAAAATGCGGCCTAAGCAGGAATTATTTCTGCCTAGAGCTACCTTCATACAAGATATAATATCAATGTTTACGAAATGCACGTAGCATAGAGTAGAACTGTCGTTTTGAATTTGCTTCTAAGAGGTTTTTTTGTTAGTATTAGGCAGTGCTTTCTGGAACAAAATTAGAAAATGGCAATCAGTGATGACAATGACATCTGTTGTTATCTGAAGTATGAAGTGTGAGACAACGCCGACGGCCTTTATCAAGGCCACCTCGGATATCCAGTAAATTGGCTTGTGATAATATGCATAAATGAAGCGATTATTTATTATTATTTGGATATTTGATGTGGCTTAGATAATCCAAACCTGCATCATCTGCAGCCAGCAGCATGCACACTTAGCGAAAACTTGTACGAAGGGAGTTATCTGTGGTTAGGTTATTTTTATTTTATTTTAATCCATTCGGCGGTTTTCCTACTGCCTACCCTGATCAAAAACTCTGTGCACGCCACTGCTGGACAGGTAATACACATTTCATAGCGCATTCTTTCCTCTGTCGCGAAACTGCGGCTTCACTGTATTAATGGAGGTTTAAGATGCTGCAGAGCCAAGACAAGCCCTATGCCACACACAGAAGGACCAGCCCAAAAACTACGTCAACCGCCAAGTTTATAGGAAGTTTGCATATACTCGAAAAAAACCTGATGGACAGTATTAGTCAATGGTTCAAATCTGAGCTTCTGGAACATAAGATAAGCTCAGATTGGAGTACAGGAACAAGGACTCCTCAAGTAAGGGCCCCACGCCTCCAGGTTCTGTTGCTTCACTTCACAATATTAATTTCAAAATATTATACATATATTTGCGCAACTCTCCCCCCCCCCCCCCCGACGTTTAAAAATCTGCGGTTGAAGCACCTAAATGTGGGGGTGGTGGCGAAATTTACCTCCACCACGGGCGGCTGACACCCACGCTACGCCACTGCACCTTGCCTACCTAGATGACAATCCTGCATCACACACACTTGCAGCCTGTCAAAGTCGATCGATCGGAGTCTAGTAATATTGAGGTAGATCGCCAGCAGTTCAAGTTTGAGCACCCCTGTCTTGAATCCTGAGGGATTGAAGGAACCATAAGCTAGACCAGAAACAGAGTTCGGAGATCACGTTTTCAGAGTAGAAGGCACTAAACTTCAAATAAACTCCCTACTGAATTAGTTATAAAGCTCAAAAGAATTCATAGCTAAACGCTTTTTTTCTTTCGCTTTAAAATTTCGTAAAATTTGGAACGAAAAATAATCTCTTTATTTTTCGTTCATCACTTTGAATTCTTTTTTTCAAACGACTTCAAAAGGGAGGAGGTTATCAATTCGACGGTATTTTTTTTTTTTATGTTTGTTACCTCAGAACTTTCGATTGGGTGAACCGATATTGATGATTCTTTTTTCATTAGAAAGCTGGTGTTTCCCGTGTGGTCCCATTTTAATTTGGTCCAGTTCTGACAATGGGATCCATGAGAAAACCATATATGTATGTCTAAAATTTGCAATAAGTATGTGCGCGACAAATGGACAAATAACTCAATATTACGCCAACAGATTTCGATGATTCTTTTTTTCAAGTAAAACTTCTTTACACACGCTCGTCACTAAAAATCAAAAAATATATATTTTTTTATATACGATTTTTATTTTGCTGACACCGTCTCCAAAAATAACAATCGTACGAAATTATTTTTTTACTTTTTAGTGCATTTTTTTAAGTCGTTTTTTGTTTTGTTATAATTTTTGTTTATTGCTAAAATAATAATTACCATTATGATAAAGCCATTTTTGAATCGAACTTTCGCAGGAAAGGTGCTATACAGGGTGTAACAAGTAACAACACGTACCCGAAGGATTTTAACCAGCGATTCCTAAGAATATTTGGAGTAAAAAATGTATATGTTATTTTGCTGTCCGATGATATATATTTTTTTCAATTAAAAACAATAAAAATATTTTTCCATTACACGTCACAACCGAGAAGTAGTCTAGAGAGTCACGCGATAAGCACTCCGTGTCGTTCCAGCAGAACGGTAACACACGAAACAGCGCGGGTATCACGTGATCCCGTCCCGACGTATAGGAATGCGATCAGTGGCGACGTGTGATTGATTTTTTTTTGTTTTTGTTTTTAATATAAAAAATATCATCGGAGAGCAAAATGACATTTACTTTTAGTACTCCAAATATGCTCCGGAAAAGCTGGTTAAAATCCTTCCGAGTACACGTTGTTACACACTGTGTAAATTATGTAAATATTTTATTAAACCTTTTACTTTATACGGGTTATCCACCTTACACGTGTATATTGGTTATACAGAAGATATCAAAGGCAAGTAGAACCACTCTTTTCTTTGTATCAATAGTGCGTAAATAGAGATAAATATTTCCCTATCTTTCTCAAAATATCATCAGAATCGTAAACAAGTCATAACTTTGCGATTTACTTTACGAGTTAATATGAATTTGTTTATATTTTACAAAAAAATGCTTCAGTGCCATCATTATATTACTTTATCGTTGTTTATTTATTTCCTAGAAACGGTTGCACGAGAAAAGGCAGTGGAGACATTTCGCAGAATGCATCGTAATATTACACAAAATTAACTGAAACCGCAGTCTTACGACGCAGTGTTTTTTTATTATTACGGAAATGTATATTGTAATAACAGATTGAAAAATGCAATAATATTATCGTCTCTGATCCGAAAGAAAAAAAATGAATGCAATTTTTGCTTTACAACGACTGTGAAATGACTCGTCGATATGATTTAAGATTCTCACAGCCAAAATAATTATAATGATTTACTTTTGGGGTAATAAGCGGTGTCCATCATCAGGGCATTCCTTTTTTTACGTTACATTTACCGATATATGAACTCTTCTTCAAATGCCATTCTTCACTCCCAGCTTTTTTTAACGAATTTTAAAAAGGAACCAATTTATATTTTTCATTTATTTTTATTTTTAACTAAATGAGTAAAGCCTCAAATTTTCATAGGCCCTAGCAAGTCATAGGTCCTGGGTTTGAGTCCCAGACGTGACCGTATATTTTTCTGATTTTTCTGTTTCAGATTTTCGATTGAGAATATTTTTCACTTACGAATATGATGTAGAATGATCTCCCGAAGTTACTAAACTTTTTCCCGGACAGGCACCTTGTATAATAATTTAATATTGAGAAAATTGCATAAGGATGCATTGTGCAAATCCCCGAAGCGGCCACGGTGTTGGTTCGTTGGTTGCACCTTTGTCCGTGGATTACGCCATTAAATTCGCGAATAAATCCCCGGCATAATGGAGGCGCGCAATAAATCCGCTAAACCTTAGAATGGCGTAATACAAATTGCACTTTCCGAGAAGAGAATAATCAACAATGGGAAGCCATTAGACCGTAGGCACTGAGGCGGAGAGAACATCTGGCGACTGGCAGACTCAAACTGCTGCACAGCTGGCTACACTGACAAGTTGGCTGACTACACGCCGGAATAGGCAGATAAATCAATCATCTACAGTACGTACTTTTATTTCTCCAATAATAATAAAAATAGAAATAAAACCGTCATCACTTTGCATAAATCATTTGTCCCTTACCGGTTTTGTTTGTACCAGAGGTACATCACCCGTCTTCTTCTTCTTCTTGTGCACTGTCCGTTCAACGGACGTTGGCGATCATGTTGGATATGCGGAATTGGTTTACTGCGGCCCGGGGGCAACAGTACCCACTCATCGGGGAAGAATATTATCAACTCAGTGATATTAAACAAAAGATCCGTAGGTATAAATTACGAAGATCAGTATAAATTAAAGATACAAAATTGTAAATTGTAATATTATAATATTTACCACTTTAAAAAAATCATAAATCGTCTCATACCCAACCTAGTTTTATTCTAACTCTAGACATGGCCACTTATTCAAGTAAGTGATTCACTTGTTCGTGCCATGACTACCTCGTACGTCCTCGACTTCTTCTACCTCATATATTTTGCGTCATATATTCTCCTTACACTCAGTTTTTCGTTCACTTGTTCTATATGCCCAAACTATCTAATCGTTCCTTTCTTAAATCATTCTTGCATTATACAAGTCTACAAAATAAAATTTTGAGCTGTTTTGGTTTTTTTGCGTAATTCTTATATTTTTGGGTGTGCTGAATCCGAAAATGACTTTCATTTTGTCATAGAAAGTCACGATTTCTGACAATGTAGGTATCTATGTTAAACAACTTATCATCTTAAAATAAAAGACTAACATTTTATTTTTTTTTATTTTGCCTAACAAAACTTATTCTTTTATCTAAAAACATTCATTAGTAAGCACTAAACACATTTCTTTTTCCTAGCGAGACTCCTTTTGGTAAATTTTCGCTTGTAGGAAGCATCCGGAAGGTCTCTCTGAAGGGTCCAACAGTACCTACTACCTAGTCTGTCATCAATGAGATGCTTCATCTTCCCTGGTATCTTTTTACAATCTCCTTAATATCTTGGTGAAATCGTTCACCTTGCTCTCCACTCACATCTACATAATTTCCTGGAAAGTAGTCGAGGTGGCAATGAAGAAAACGTACTTTTAAACTCATTAGACAACCTAAAGCTTGAAATGCTTTTAACATTCTTTTGACGATTTGTTTGTAGTTAGGGTCTTTGTTATTGCCTAAAAATACAGATTACCCTCCCCAGTCCCGGTACATTCAGTCTTCAAACAGCTCGCGTGCCACTTATTGCAATTTTTTTACACAAATTTCATGATGGAGCTCACCAGTGGTTTTATAGAAACCTTGTCGTGACAATAACGAACACAAAAAAAGAATAATCCAATTTGGTGCAGTCGTTCGGAAGTTATGCGCGCACATACGATGTTCTGGAATTTTTTGGGTATTTTTTTTTGTTTTAAGAACTCAGTTGAAAACATCCAGACAGCATTTTTGTTGCAGACTTATTTGCGAATTTTATTTCGTACACGATCATACATGGTTTTACCCCATATACTTCTCAGGGATATCATTTCTACAGCATTCAGCCATTATTGATTACTTGAGAATTAATTGCTAGACTTAAGGGAGGGTGTCGTTGAACAATACTTTAAAAATACAAGTTGCGGGTTCACCAAACTAAGCTGATTGCAACAGGAACAGGGCGGTGTTTGACAGGCGCTGAAAGTTTGCTGAGAAGCTCAAACGAGTTTATCGAATCGCATAGTAAAAAGTTCAACATATTGGGAAGCCTTTGAAAAAACTTACTTGAGTAAGTTTGTGGAGTTGAGGTTGCAAATAACTAAACATTGTAACATACATTAAATAATTATACGATCGCTTTGTATGAACCACGGATTTTTTGATAAATTTGTCGCCTATATATATATACCTTCCGTTTTTCAGATTAAATACATGAAAATATTATCAATATAAATTAGATAAATACGTAAGAATTGGTTGTTTTATTTCGTTCGTGTTAAACCACAAAGTGAATGCTTTCTACGAATATATAAACTAATCATAAAAAAAATAAGAATAGAGCACCCACATGACTGACAGAAGAAAGCAAATTATAGGTGTATCTATAAAAAATATAACGGTTAAGATACGGTAGTGAAGAGTTGATTAAATTCTTATGAATTTTGAAAAAAAAACTATGCCCATAGCTGTAACACTAGCGCTACAAACCTGCGTAGTAGGTATACACATACAAACCTAACTTCACTCTTCCTTTTTTTTTCGACATTTGCAATTTAATTATTACGTAGCGAAGTTCTATTTAAATCCGACCGTTTTGCATTCCATCTGTCTGTAAATTGATTTGTAAGTTCCGTTTGTGTTCCAACACGTTGAGCGTCTTTTAAGACGTAAAGTTTAAAGGTTCAGTAAAGTTTATTTTTTCCAAGTGTGAAGTTATCGTCTTTATTTGGACTTTATTATTTTTTCTCAGATATTGACTTTTATTTGGACAAATTGTATGGTTCCTTATTTGTTTTTTTTTTAATGTTATAATCTGAATTTTTTTACATTAACTCTACACAAGACGCCATGAGAAAAATGATTTACCCTGGGGCCTATGTCCTGAGGCGGGTCTGCTAGTAAATGTTAAATCAGCTATTGCTCGCCTTTGTTGCAATGTTTGAAATATTAAAACTTAATCAAGCAAATAGTGCGATGGTTTTTTTCCAAGCCTAATTACGCAGAATCGTGTATCCAATAGGACTTATACAATCTTTCGAGAGTAAAATGGCGCACACGAAATAATGAAAATGGCGAACGTTCAAGAAATTATGCTGGAGTAGCCGGAGCGGGGCTTCCCGGAACGAGCCGAGCTGAGCAGAAGCGGAAAGAACTGGTAAGAAGCTGCCGAGAAGAAAGAAGAACCAAGAGGCAAAGCCTTGGAAGAAAGCATATTCGTGTGTGTTTGTTGGTATGTAGTATTAGGGTGGACCATCAATGCAGGATATTCTTTTGAGATGTCATGTTGTGCAGAGGCGGCTCTAGGGGTCCACAAGTGAAAGGTCATTTAAAAAAAGATATTATGCTACAATACGCCCGATTTCTCTTCTATCAAATATATCAAAAATATATGAGAAAATTGTAAAAAAACAAATTTGGACATTCTTAGAAAAAAATAAAATAATTAATGATAACCAATTCGGCTTCAAAAAAAATACAAGTACTCATGACGCGATAGCAAAAATAACCAACTATTTATATACGGCCCTAGATTCCGATAAAAAATGTATCGGAATATTTATAGACCTGAAAAAAGCTTTCGACAGCATATCACATAAAAAAATTAATAAATAAATTAAAATCGATAGGAATTAATGGGAAAGTATTAGCATGGATAACTAGTTATTTACACAAAAGACCTCAACAAGTAAAATTACTCAATCAAATCAGCGACTCAAAATATAGCGACTTTTCGATACCCCAAGGTACAGTTTTGGGACCGTTGTTATTTATTATATATGTCAATGATATATTCCATATTTCCAAATTTGGAGACATTGTATCCTACGCTGATGACACAGTCAGAGCAAACACCTGGTCTGAATTAAATAAAATGGCAAATACAGATATCAATGCACTAAAATTATGGTTTGATAAAAACCTGTTGACTTTAAATTCTAAAAAAACCTATTACTTACCATTTTTCATTAAAAAACAAGAAACACCTAAAGAAATAAACATAATAATCCACTCTGTGACAAATACAGAAAACCACAAATGCAATATATTATGTACAAACATAGAAAGCAAGACTGATATTAAGTACCTTGGCATGACAATATACCAGCGTTTAAAATGGTCCCCACACATAAATATTCTGAACAACAGAATAAGGAAACTAACATATATATTTAGACGTTTAAGAGATATTTTAAACGAAAAATTACTTAGAACCACATACTTCGCTTTCAGTCAATCAATTATACAATACGGCATTATAGGATGGGGCGGTACATATACAAATCAAACACAAACAATTTATATATCACAAAAACTAATAATAAAAACAATTTAAAAAAAACCCTACTCATATTCGTCAGAACTTTTATTCCAACAATTTAAAGTCAGAAAATTAAGTGCAATATATTTTTATCATGCAACATTACAAATTTATAAAGATAATATTCAAAATAAAGTTGAACCATTTAAAAACAACAGAAATCTTAGACAAACATCAATACTTCCTACTCCAAAATGTAAAAAAACACTAGGACAGTTAAGTCATAAATATCTCGGAGAAACATTTTTTAATTCACTTCCTGAAAAAATCAGATACATGAACAGTAATATCAAAAAATTTAAAACTCACATTAAAAATTATACCGAAAATTTGAACTGAATATAAAAATAAAAAAACAATTAAACCAATATAATAACACCCCCATACACACAAGCCCTGCTTTTTTATGGGGATAAATCAAATATGTACACATATTATGTAATTAATTATTATATTGAATTTATTGTAATTTATGTATCTTTAAATAAAAAAAAAATAAAAAATAAATATCAAATTAAATACGATAATATTCATGTCACGAGTTTGAGAGTCAAATTACATTTAATATAGTAAACTATTTCATGCGACAAGCATAGGTACAATATGCAAAATCAACCTACTTTTATCAAACCATCTCTTTCAGACGCATAATATTTATCATGCTCTTTCCCTCACGGCAATGACCCAAACTGTCTTCGGAATCCGAAAACATTTTAACTAGGCGGCATAGTTCCATCTCGTTTATTCTATGGCACAAAAAGAGGCAGAAGACATGATATTGTGACATTTGATAAATTGTCCCAGCCAATCATAGTGCGTGGGAAAGAAAGCTTCCATTTAAGACGTTAGATGTCACTACTTGCAGCTGCCTGCTATCTTGCGGTGCATTTCAAAAGAGGCGTCTACTAATATCTACAGGAATTCCAAAAACTGAACAATTCGGACTAATATCTATGAGAACCAAAGTGAGGACGAATATCTACAGCTCAAACTGCTGACTAATATCTATGAGAATCAAAGTGAGGACGAATATCTACAGCACTGGCAGAGGTTGGATTTGCATATGTGTAGCATATTAGAATAACGTAGGTAATATTGCGTATGCAGTTTGAAAAACTTAATTTATGTATGTATCTATGTATGTATGTAAAAATCGTCCTAATATCGGACTATTGGACACATTTAGCTGATTATTAAGCTGCCCTCTATAGATATTAGTCCCACCTACGCTCCATAGATATTAGTCACCACTGGTACCGTCATAGATATTAGCCCGACCTTAGCTCTGTAGATATTAGTCCTCACTCTGAAGTTCATAGATATTTGTCCAACATATGAGCTGTAGATATTCGTCCGACATTCAGGCTGTAGATATTAGTACCTGGAGTCCATTTCAAAAAATACATTAGAAAAATACCAGTTGTTTTGATTTGCGTAATATTTCATAATATAATGTTTTATTATCATCTTATACATAATTTTGGGAGGTTTTTAACCAATTGACCTGAAGGAAGGACCGCCACTGATGTTGCGTATAAAAATTCAGAATATCACTAATAAGTTTCAGATACTATATGTATATTCATATATAGTACATTGGATTGATATGGGAGATGATAGTGATATTGCGAAAAACTATTGATAACAAATTTTAAGTAGGTATTTATAATTTTCGCGTTCAGCACTTTGACGACTCGAGTGTATCACACGACGGGTTTTTCGCGATTTGGAGAGACAATATAAATTATTATAGAACTAGGGACATACAAAATATCATTATTTTAACCTTCGGTAAAGGACCAAAAGTAGTATGGAATATCAAAAACAATATTTTTTTATGTTTAGTCATATTTTAATGCGCAACTTTTGAAAACCCTGTACTTCCTACACGAAATTCGAAAAAAAGTCGGAAGGCCCAGCATTGGACGATTATGTACGTTGGACCAACAAAAGGTTAAAGATATATAATGTTTTTACGTTAGCAATATTTTAATGTGCAACTTTTGAGACCTCATCCAAAACCGGCGGTTAGTCTAAGGTACACATTTATTATAACAAGCTAGTGCGTATGTGAAAATAAGAAGCGAATAGTGATATTTCTGCCGTCGCCGGGTTCAGTGAAGAAACAATGCGGACGGGTAAAGCAATTACTCTTCTTCATTCGTATCCGTGATTATTTTTAGGTTATCAATATTTAAATTCGCTATTTTTGAGACCACATTCAAAAACGTAAAAAGCATTTACGACCAGCCTATGGTACATACTCAGAGTAACAATATATTGTTACTCTAAGGGTACATATTACTATGAGAGGCCAGCGCATGTGAGTGTGAGAAGTAAGCGAGGAGGTAGCGATCATTCGGCTGTCGCCGGATTCCGAGAAGAAACAATACAGACTGTTAAGGCAATTTCTCTTCTTGTTTTTCACCCCTGGTAATTTTTAATTTAGAAATATTTTTTGCACAACTTTTTAGTCCACAAAAACGAAAAAAGCATTGACGACCAGCCTACAGTATATATTACTGTAAGAGGCCAGCGCATGTGAGTGTGAGAAGCAAGCGAGTAGATAGCGATAATTTCGCTGTCACCGGATTCCGAGAAGAAACAATACGGACGATTATGACAATTTCTCTTCTTGTTTATGCACCCCTGGTAATTTTTAGGATATAAATATTTTAAAAGGCAACTTTTTAGTCCACCAAAACGAAAAAGCATTGACGACTAGCCTATGATACATTATTACTGTAACAGGCCAGCTCATGTGAGTGTGAGAAGCAAGTGAGTAGGTAGCGATAATTCCGCTGTCGCCGGATTCCGAGAAGAAACAATACGGACTGGTAAGGCAATTTCTCTTCTTATTACGCACAGCCAGCGGTTTCCGCGATCTCTCGATCTCCTTTGCCGCCGGAGTTATTACCGATTGAAATGCTAAAAGTTATTATTATACGTTATTGAGAAATTAATAATGCCGTCATTTGTAATGCAGGTCCGACCGTGAAAGTGCATTCGTTTTGATTTTTTTTTTTTTTTTATGTGAATACCGACCAAGAGTCCCAATAGCTACCGTCTAGAGCAACGATACTCAACCTTTTTTGTCTTCGGGCCACATGCGTGTGTTTGTAAAGTTACGCGGGCCGCAACATTATACTGGTACGACGAAAAAAAATCATCACCCCCTCCCCCCCCATTTTGAAGACACTCCCGCTATTATGCGTATTTAAATTATATCAAAACAATACTCTATGCAAGAAATGCTGTTAAAATTTGCTAATAGGTACCTGACTAACTAGTGACATTAACCAGTTTTTATGTATTACTAGCTTTTTGTTTCTCCCTGCGTGTCGTTTCCCTTCGTCCCATTCTTCTCTCACCTCCTATTCCTCTCCCGCTTCCCCTCACGCGTTCCCACTGTCTTTTCCGCTTTCCCTCTCCCCACTCCCTTCTCCCGCTTCCCCCGTCCCACGAAACCCCCTCATTCACACATTCAGTCCCTGTACATTTAGTTTTCAAACAGCTCGCGCGCCACCTATTGCAATTTTTTAAACCAATTTCATAATGCCAGAGCTCACCAGAATATATATATAGATACCTTCGTTGATGTGCTCACAACAACTCACCAAAGTTTCAACGCAATCAGATGAACGGTTTAGCAATGTATTATTTTATGATGCCAGGGTTCACTATTGTATACAGAAACCATCGCGGCCAAGCACACATCAAATCCCCAAAGTTTCATCGCAATCGGATGAATGGTTTAGCAATGCATAATTTCATGATGCCGGAGCTCACTATTGTATAAAAAAAACCACTGCGGGCATGCACACATCAAATCCCCAAAGTTTCATCACAATCGGATGAATGATTTAGCAACATATAGGCTCCATACAAACATCCAAACCCAGAAACAAACATATATACGCATAAAGCTCAAAGCTAAAAGCGCAAAATTAAAAGCTCAAAACTCAAAGCAAAAGTTCAGAGCTCAAAGCTCAATGTTCAAAGCTCAAAGCGCAAAACTCAAAGCGCAAGGCTTAGATATATATATATATAAAGCTTAGATATATATATAATACACATTAAAAATACACGTTAAATACATTTTCATTTATACTAATTTCATAACGCCAGAGCTTAACTTCATATATAGCCTATAACCTTTGCGGGTGTGCGCACAACAAATTACCCAAGTGTCATCGCAATAGGATGAACGGTATGGCAGCGCATAACATAAGAATAAACAAACAAACAAACATACAAACAAATAAACAAACAAATATTGATTTTTCTATATAAGAAAATAATTGATGGGTTGGTTTCTAGATGTGGTTTTTTGGGAATAAATCTAGCGTGTGCAAATAGCTACACTCTTACATATCTGCCCTGATGATGGACACTGTAACGCTGTCCGAACGTTGGCTAAAGAAGGAGATAGCGCAACACGACATAACACAAATAACGAAAATACTTTTGGTTGTGAAAATCTAAAAAACGTTTCTGACTCTTATACCAGATCATGTGGACCATAATGATAATCCTTTTCGGTTGTCACTATCTGTGCGTCAAAGTCGAAACGAATCTCAAGATATACGAAATTCATAATTTTTAGAATTTAAAAAAAAAATCAAGTAACTGAAAACTAAGTGTTAGGGCCGCACACAAAAGCTCGGCGGGCCGCAGGTTGAGTATGGTTGGTCTAGAGCCAGTGATACTACGGCTTCTCTAATTGGGATATGTTGTGAGGCTGAAGGTAGTGGGAAGAGGACGGAAATGGGAATTGAATATTGTTTTTACTATCTGTATTAGAAGGAAATGCTCTACGTCTGTAAATTTTGCTTTTTTTAAATGCTTTTTCTATTTTGTATAGGTACCTACTAAACGTCTGTTGGTGGCGTTCAAACCAGGAGATTTTGAAATTTTTTGGAGGGTTCTTATTCCTATAAGAAGTAACTTATCAAAAAAAGCCAAAACCAACGTTAGTGGTCGATATCTATATACAATTATATCTATGTATATTACAATTGATATCTATATATATTACAATTGAAAAACGTTTGCTATAGTGTCAAAATCCAGATCCGTTTGTATGAGCAAAACGCCGGCCTCGTAATTAAATATTTACAGATCTTTAAACAGTAGAAAAGGAAATACCGTTTTAAAATATGGTTGTTTACCGAGAAGAAATGTATTTTAAAATGAAATGGTTCTGAAACTGAAACAGAGAATCATTTTTGCCCAAGTTCCTCTTACAGCCCGAGAATTGCAGAGAGCGGTTTACTGAAATTTTAAGTCGGAAACCGTCTTTAAATATTATGAACGGGAACAGGATGGAGCAAGAAAACGAAATTAATACTGGGAAATAAAATCTGTATTTTATAAAAACTGCACGCAAAAGGATGGCTTCTTGGAATAATTTAGATGAAATCGGATCCTGGAAATTGAATTATAGCCTACTCGTTTTAATATACTATTAAAGTAGGTAACATGCATTTAGATCGTGCTTTCGTAGGGCATAATTCAACGTTTAGAGAAAATCGGTTTTTTCAATACTGTTCTTTCATGAATTCTTATGCTTCAAGAGGGAATAACCAGACAAAACCCGAAATATGTAATTTTTAAATAAAATTTGAGCCGTATTGACTCTTTTCCACAAAAAAAGTATAAATCGATTTCGAAAGATTGTTCTTTTATCTAATAACGTTATGTTTTAAATTATGAGAAAATGTGTTTATTTTTAGCATAATAAGGTTATACCGTAGGTCATTGGCAGTTTTGTTAAATTTTCAAATAAAATTTTGTATTATACAACACACATTTCAAATCATATAATCATGCAGTAAAGTAAATCAATAAATTATCTGGAAAAGCTATGTTAAAAAAAAAAATAATAATAATAATTACAAAAAGTACATACTTTTAATCACGCCTTTCATCATTTTTGGATGCAGGTACAAATTAAAGCAAATTTTGAATGAAATAAAATCGACATTGAGTTATAATTTTAAAAAAACTGGTACGGAGAATATTAATCTTTCTCATTGGAACTGCCCTGTACGATCGCAAGAACATCTTTCGAGGAAATTTGGATTCTCGGCCGCTGGCTGGTTAAAGGCCCTTAAGCAAAAAAAAATCGGATCCAGGGAATTTTAATCAACTTCTATCAATCAAATTTATTTTTCGATCATCTCAATTTATCAATCGATTTTAAACAATTACAACGAACCTATTCTTATGTAGGCACTATTGAACAGTTTTTTAGTGCAAAAATAACTATCGAACAAAATTAATTTAAAGTTTTGAGCTATTCAAATTGTTCATTTAAATCAAATTTG
The DNA here is from genome assembly GCA_917563855.2 of Limnephilus lunatus. Classification (NCBI taxonomy): domain Eukaryota; kingdom Metazoa; phylum Arthropoda; class Insecta; order Trichoptera; family Limnephilidae; genus Limnephilus; species Limnephilus lunatus. The sequence continues at coordinate 59,511,351 of OU830599.1, forward strand.
CAGTAATTGTCAGATTTGATTTGTCATTGTCTCTCGGGATAAAAAGGGATGCTTATGGATGGATATTAAAAAAAACACAAGTATTTTAGTAGTAATCTCTTTGTAACCATTTATATTAAAAATCATTTCAAAGAAATCTCTACATCATAATTATTTTGACGATAATGCATTATTCAAGCCTAAGTTTCATTGGTTTTAGTAAGTTGGGACTTCGGACTCCGCAGTATTAAGATTTTTTAAAATACAACACTTTGGTAGTGGTCATTATGTTACTTATTCTGAATTCTAACTAATATATACACACAAGCCCTGCTTACTTATGGGGTACATCAAATATATCTACCATGTAATTAATTACTGTATAAAATTTGTTTGTAATTTATGTATCTATTTGTTAATAATAAAAAATAAAATACCTATACCAGTTCACAGTTGATTCGGCAGCACGAGAACCGAGCTATCAGTATTCATCGTTCCACCCTCATTGAATACAGCTTCTTCCTTGACCCGCTTCACAAAGACACCCAACCGTTTAGCAATTTTTATCTCCTCATTGAAAGTAGGTCTTGTGTCGTATAAACAAAGGAAGATTAAAGAGAATGGTAAGTATAAGAAGAGTTCCACCGAGTTATTCCGCCCACAGCCTGTTCCTGCAGAACAAAGGTTGCTCTAACGATAGTTAGTCCGTCCCCGGGAATATATTATTTGAAAACCCCAGAGTTTTTAAGGAAAATTAACTTACTGTACATAAAATCACTTTCTAACTTTGTAAAACCTTTGAGTGAAAACTTTATAATAATTATAATGCATTAAAGGTGCTGGTAAGCGAACAAGATAAATTGCATATTATTTTTTATTGCCGAATAAAACTCTTGCCCTCTATAAGCCAAATTTAAAACACAAAAAACGATCTCCTGCAATTACTCCACTAAACTTGTATAAACTTAGAGGCAAAATCGCGAAATAATTTATTAATAAATCACATTCGAAATAAAAAAAAAGTTTACATAGCGCATAGGCGGCAAAAAAAAAATTGATTTGGCATGGCTATATTGTCATAACATCGGTAACCGATGGAACTCACCGGCAAGACAGAGCAATAATAAGTCGACGAGAATAGACTGTAGATGACAATCTTGTGCAATATTGTCCAAAAATACCGACATTTTGGCGGCAATACCGAAAAAACTTGCTCATTTAACGGAACTTAATCGTTAAACACTTCAAAGCTAGGAATACCCCTAACACTTCATAAAGATAAACCAATAAATTGATAACACTCCTCGGGACTCTAAACAATAAGGACTATTCCTCATTTGACGAGTTCGTGTTAAACAATAATACCTACATATATAATGATTCGCCCCCAATCCCATAACGACGAACATCAAACGTTGCCCACCAAACCTTCAATGGAAAGCGATAAACAGTTGCCATTACTTCGCGGAATCGCTGTGTTTTCCAGCGATAAGAGACTCTACTGGAAACAGCTTTATGACAACCTTTGTCAACCAGGTAACCGTTTATTTTTTTATAAACAGGTAATTTTTGAAAATACCCATTTTTTGAAAAGGGTTGAAACCGATTTAAAAAAATAAAATTGGGTATTTTTTATAATCGGGTATTTATTTAAAAATCAGAGTGTGTAACTCACACGCGGTAGAAGTGAAACGTTCAGAAAACTAAAGTAAACAAGAGTGGGGAAGCTACGAAGCACTGAACAAAGAGTAGACCGAAAGGCTACGAAGCACCGCACAAAGAGGAGACCAATTATAATTTCTCATTCTTTCGCAAACTAAAACCTACAGATGTACCTACGTGTTTGTCTCTTTTTAGTGTCATATTTTTTTTTCATCGAGTTTCAAATCACAATGGTGCAAATAAGTTTAATTATCTTATTTTATTTGTTATATGGGTTTGTGATGAGAACAATATTTAAGCCCGAAGCAATTACATAAATGTTCAATATTGCATTATACGATCAAAACTAGAATATGCTTCTGCTGTTTGGGACCCATACGAGCATAAATACATAGACTTTCTGGAACAATTTCAAAAAAAATTCTAAGGTACTTATCTTTATATGAAAATGCATGGTGAGTATCCGCTATTTATGCATCACATGGATCTGCTCTCTGAAACACGCTACGAAAGTCTTCAATCTAGTTCTAGGAGGAATGGGTAGCTTTAACTTTCAGTAATAGCACTAAAAATAATAAACTAATATATTGATCTTGGAATGCTATAAATTTTTCGTACTTAACAACTACCGCCAGGGTCGTCACCACGACTTGCTCAGTATTCCTCATGGCAGAACGGACGTTCTGACCCAGCATAGCATAACAAGAGATATGGTGCTACTAAATGGTATCTCTAGGTCTTCTGACATTTTCAACATTGGCCTTGAAGGTTTCAAGTAATTTTAGGCAAGAACACCAAGAAAATATTATTGTTATATTTTTCATTTACTTATTTAAATTTACGCTTACATAAATTAAAATTTTAATTTAAGATTACATAAATCTGTAATTTCTGTAATCTGTATTATTATTTTTATTATAAACGAGTAAGTATCTACTAGATGCAAATGGGTGGTAGGTACTTTTTATAATTAAACTAGTAGATTTTGAAATCGGATAATTGTAACTGTTTCAACGGTTTTTTATTAAAATTTTGTATTTTTTACACTTACATATTTTTCTATAATTTTTAATTTATTTATTAATTAACGCCCTTTTTCAGGGATTTTATAATACCTATATAATACCGTTTTTCTATAATCGGGTATTTCATAATGTAGTATTGTTTGTAACCATGTGTTGTGCATAATACCAACAAAATTAATTGTATAATAACAAAATTTCCACGCTATGCGTTTGTTACTAATTTATCAAGCAGGAAATTTAATAATAATAATATCAACTATCAACAATGAATTTGTAAAACACAGCTTGGTGATATGTTTTCTCGAGTGCGCCAAAAACCTTTCAGCCACTATCTTTCAGCAAGCTCCACGCTCTCGACATTACGATGTAAAAATAACAATCAGTGAAACATTCTTTCATCAAGTCAATTCCTGGTCTGAAGTCAAATAAAAAAAATATTATAGCACAATTTGGTAAAGTATTTAACATAGATTGCACTTTTATCTAGATTTTAGATAGCTTAACCTGTATAAATTCAATATTCTAGTTAAGTAAGTGAAAATGTTATTTTCATTTTTACTGGAATAAAAACTTATAAAATAAATAAAAAAAACCTACATGACATTTACCCAACTTTTTGAAATTTCTGATAGCAGATATCGGAAATTTCTTACGAAATAGCTCACAAGTGTTGTTATCAACTAAAACATCAAAGGTTCACAAGTCGGATGGAATTAAGAATGAGAAAAGCTGTCCGTTGTTATGAGAGTCTGTACTTGAGATCTTTTCGTCTTATCCCATTACTTTAAAATAAAAACAAGTATCAGAGAGTAGTTCTAATTTTATCTTGAAAAAACGTTTTTTAACTATGCATCTAAATCGGTCGCCCAACAATTAAAATACCCAAATATCGTGTGGAAAGCGTTTGTGTTTTTTTAACCATTTTTCTAACCAAGGCGAGGCCTTTTCGGGTAAAACATGGGTTCACCACCTGACCCGGAATCAAAAAGACAATCAATGACATGATTTCCATCTTTTTCTCCACCTAAAGCAACTTTTGGCCGGAAAACATTTGGACGAGGACGCAGAGGAATAGGCGAGAACATTTTTGGCAGCAGAATTACAATGTACAAGGGAATCAAGGACCTAGTGTCACGGCTCACCAAGAGCATCGATTGGGATTATGTCGAAAAATAGTGGGGATATGTACCTAAAATGTCATATGCTTTTTTTATAAAAATAAAATTTTCCTAATTTAAAAAATAATAAAGGTCTTTAATTCTTGAACAACCTATCATGACAACCATACTAGGCTCATGCCCGGATCATGACGGTTGTGAATGTATCTGAAAACAGCGATAAAGAATATTCGAGAGTCTTCGAATTATGGAACATTTTTGTCACTAAAATGTTATCTTAGCTGATAATAAATTTCGCAATGACCTAGCTCAACATATTTTTTATCCGCTACTTGCTGCTTTATCACGATGAAGAATTGATAAAAATATTGGCAAGTAGATAAATAGAAGGTCATTATAATATGTATGTCATATATTTTTTAAAATAATACTTTATACCAAGAATATCATACACTTTGAAAGGTAGGGAAAAAACAGAGCTAGAAGGTAGATAGTTAAATGGTTTTTTTTTTCAATTTGGTTTATTAACACAACAATGAAAAAAAAATTACAAATAAATGTGTATAATACGACCATCCAATAACGGTGTACAACAATATGCAAACATAAAACAATAAGGGCCTTACTAAGAAAAACAAGACACAATAATGTGTCAAGTGACGTCAAGTTAAAATAAGAAATTCAATAAATAAAAATTTATAGTGTTCTGGGGGCTATCAGTAATTATGTCGGCAAACTTACCACTACAGTGGTATACACTAGTCCTAGCGAGAGATCGTACGTGATGTCAACGTTCTAGCGTGAGAAGAAAGGGGACGACTTTCGAAGATGTCTTTGAAGATAATTTGTAGTTATCGGGAAATGACACTTTGAGATTGATAATGATAATTTGTTACGTTGTTGGAAAAAATCACACTAAGGGCACTACTTTAAGCTTATAGGATAGGTAAGTAAAAGTTATAGATATTTTGTGGTTTAAAACCAATTCAATATATTATCCTTAAAATTTAAAAATATATAATTCTATCCACTTATTTATTTCTGATGCGAAAAGTTTCATTCCGCTAATGACATCAGATTGATGGTGAACGGACGACTCAACAAAGTAGCACTTCATCACTCCTTTAAGGTGATGAAAAAAAAGTTAAATAGGTTACTCCAGGTTAGGTTATGGGGTATTTTTTTCATCACTTTTAATAACTTTTCAAAAGGGTGTTAAAAAGCCACTGTGTTGTGTTTTCATGGAACCCACAGTGGTACGTTAACTTATGCTAGCTATAATGTAATAATGTGTTAAAGAGACTTTTTTTAACAATATAACTTTTTAGTTGGAAGTCGTGAATCTACTACATTTTAACCAAAATAATATAAACATTAATAGTTTTCATTACATAATATACACAGCCATGCACATCACATTCTTGTGCTATTTGCGACTCAAATGTCAGGTACGTTTACCATAAGCACCATTACACCGAGGCATCGACCAATAAATGAATAGTTATTATTTATCAATGCTTCGAGGTCATTATATCGTATCCACCAAAAATATAGAGGATGACCAGTACGCAGTGTCCGGAAACTTTTAGAGGAATGTAAACGCTAGAAATATTTTGATTCTCGTGCATGCAAAATTTGCAATCGAGCGTCTTATTTGCGCGAGGCAAGTAAGCGAAAAAGTGTTTTTTATTTATTTTGTCCATAATTTTATGAAATGAAAAATGAAAAGTGAAAAAAAGTTAGAACATATAAAACCTCAAAAATGGTCTTAGCCATAAAGGGGTATTTAAAAAAAAAGTTTCATAGTTAAGTCATGAAAAAACATTTTTTTTAGTGGTTTACGCTTATTTTTTTTGTTATGTAAATAATAATTTTATTGTAATTCCGTTACAAAGAAAACCTAGTAAAAGCTTCAATTTATCCGTAGCATATTTTTTGATATTCATACTGTAAGCCAATTCGTCATAAAGATTAATCTAAATAGTATTTAAATAGGATTTCACGTACAACTTCACCTTAAGAGCCGTTCGCACCGGGCAAGTAGTTTAGTCGAGTAGCGAGTATATTAGTAACTAAACGCGTCCGAACACCAGAATTTTAGTAGAGTAATTTAGTCAGCTCTTTAGTAGACTCGATCCATTTCGATCTATTTTTTCGGGCGAGTAGCCCCCCTTCTCCACGCGTCCCTGCGCACTGACATGCGCAAACCCGTCGTTGAGTTCATTAGTAGACGCGCAGATACAACGTTCCGTTGGAGCGAAAATGCTACTCTAAATTTTTTTTATTTTTGCTACTTTTAATCTCTTTTTGTGTCTATAGTTTATTTATTTTCATCTCACTAATTTATTCTTCCACGACTTCTAAAATAAGCATTACAATCAGCTTAATTAGCATATTTACTTTGTTGCGTAGCAGCACGTGCGTCGTCTCGCAACGCTCTGCTCACTAATGTACTCTACTTGAATGTAATGCGAACGCTTTTCGGCCAGTCAAGTAGCGAGTTACTCGCTATTCGACTAAACTACTTGCCCAGTGCGATCAAGCCATTAGTACATACAGAAATCTAGTGAATCTACATCGTGAAATTAAAATGTTGCTGAAAAAAAAGTTTAAAAAAGCTAAGAACATATAAAAATTATGAAAAAATGATCTAGATTCAACAGTTTCCTGTTTGTAGCACTATTTTCCGGACACCATTTATGCGAAGGTATAACAGATATAGACAGATATTTCGCCTACGACGATATTTGAGTTTCCCGACACCGTGTAGGACTTCAAATACATAGAATCAAATAGATAAAATACAGTTAGCAAAATAAATACGTCTACAATATTCGCGTACGTTATACATAATAAAAAATAACATAAAAAAGATAACATTTCTAAGAATTTATAAATGAACGCTCCTCGTTAAATGCAGAAGTATTAAACCAGAAACAAATGTAGTTTATTGCCTTCCTGAACGGTTTCCGTGAATGAAAATCATTAAGCAATTAAATTTGCTACTAAACCTAAATAAAGACTTTATATCATATTGATTGTACATTTTAGTTTCAATGAAATTATTGAACTTTTTGACTAAGTTATTGAATGTGATTTAAAATTTAAAATTCATTACAATAATTGTTAGTACAGCCTGAACTTGTTTTGAAAACAGGTACAGATTATTTTTTATGTGAACATCGCACACAAGTTACAATTGCTCTCAACGCTCTGAAGACTATGGCATACCCAATTGGGATATGTTGTTAGGCTGAAGGTGGTGGGGATAGAAAGGAAATAAGGAAGTGGAAGATGGGGAATGGCTATTCAGATCTGGTCAAGCGACGATTCTCGCCGTAGATCTTACACTAGGGCGATGCTGAGAGAATCTTCCACTCTGGAACGTGCTGCAGATATATTAATCACAGGTTATTAATTAGCCTGTTTAAATGATAATGCAACTACATTGAATAATCATAATCACTGTCACTGTCCATGGTGATATCCAGGGTGATCAGAGAAAACATAATATCAAAGTTTACCCGATATTTTAAAGTTGATATTGTGGCGTAGATAGTTTGCCTATAAATGTTCCTTCTTCTCATGTCGGTTCCTCCTTGCTGAGTATCAAGTGCCTTACTCCAGTTTCCATGGTGGAGAAGGCTCCTCCTTCCTCGCGGTCCTGTGCGGCATGGAGAGCTACGGACACCGACTTACCGGACGCCAGCGATACTTGGTCACTTCAGCGCATTGGTGACCTTCCTCGCTTCTTCTGCCTCCACTTTGCCAGTGACTATGATTGGTTTCTCCGAGTTGGAGTCCTAAGTTTGGCGAGCAACGTGTCTAAAGTATCTTAAGATACATTGGAGGCAGACAGTTGAAAGCCTATTGTCGATGCCTAGTCTTCCAGAATGGACACATTTGTGTGTCTGGCTGTCCATTTTACAAAAGTTTAAGCGATCGTTAAAAATGTTATTGGTATAGCATAGATTGTAAGAGAAAATAGAATTTAAAATTTAATACTTAAACTTGCTCTAGGACATGTGGAAAATATTCACATTTCCTCCGAGGCAGTTAACCAAGCAAGAAAGTCTTCCCATTGAAGGAGATTCTGGGACTGGCTAGTATCAAACGATAAAACTTCTGGAATAAGAGATACGACTGCTGTATCAGATACCGACAGGATACCTTTCAGAAGTTTTCCAAAAGCGGTAATGCAATAATCCTCTTAGAACTAATATATTGTACAAGGCTGCAAATACCTAGAGTTCCCGAAATAAACGATGTTATATTGAGAAACAGCGTAGCTTACACGTGAAGGTGAACATGCTATCGGCATACTCAATCTACGCGAATTAGGTGCATTCACTGATAAGCATTGTAAAACAAAGGGATCGATACAATTGAACCGCTGTACAGATTAATTTCGCAGTACTTATCAGGTTGGATAATAATAATTACTGTGCGTGTTCGGGTTGAAATGTTGGACTGCTCTTGAACCTGCATGGTGGCAGGTCAATGCGATCAGGAAATGGATATATTGTAAATTGAGAATATGTAGGAATTGGATATACATATTGCAAGTGATATCCAATTTGAATACTGATAAACTGAGCAATAAAGCGGAATGCATACAATAATGCAGAATGATAAAGTAGAAACACGGCCTCAGCACTTATCATATTTGGGGATGGCGTGTGGTAGATATTTTTTAGGAATTAAAAGGGCGAACCTGGGTCTTGGAGGAATTACTAGATTATATGTCTCTGAGGACAGGAGGGAGATTGGAGTTTAATCAGCAACCTAGAGCTATATATTTTTAATGTAAAATTGGCATACAATACATAGTAGGTATTTAAATTTCGATACCGAGCTAATATGGAAGCACAGTATGTGTAAGGATCAAGGGATGTATTAAGCAAAGTAAACCTTCTACATTTAAAGAGCTCACTCAATTAAAATAAATATTTAATTATTATCTGGATAAGGGCAAGTAAATCACACGATACTTGTAAAGGCTTATAGCTATAATGGTATGGTAATTGCTGTAAATTGACTGTACAGGAAGCAGCAAGAAGGTGAAGAAGAACAGGTTGAAGACGAACAGATTGAAGATCTATAAATTAATATATTATTATAGAGGTAATTATATATTAATAATAATAGAGGCTCGATAATATATTAATTAACAAATTAATATATTATCGAGCTCAGCATCAAGACAAAGATGGAAGTGTTTAAAACGGTATACCTACCGCCCGACGCCCACTTACAGCCACCAGACATGGATGCTAAATGAACGAACACGCTCTAGAGTCCAAGCTGCCGAAATGAGGTACTTGAGAGGAGTGGCAGGGGTAACGAAATGGGATCATATGAGAAACTCGACGATCCGAGATGATCTAAACATTGAACCACTGCTACTCTTCATAGAAAAATCGGAACTGAGGTGGCTTGGGCGTGTACTAAGAATGTCTGATGACCGAATTCCGAGGAAGATACTGAGTGCGATTCCAGAGGTTAGACGTCCAGTGGGCCGCCCCAGACACAGTTTGGCGAGGAAACTCCAGAAACTGTGTGAGGAGAGGATGGGTATACCATGGACGGAGGCCGAACAATCAGCACAAGACAGGGACGTATGGAGGAGCCTTGTCGATGCAATGGGTCCCCGACCCGAATAGGATAAGGGGAAGATGATGATGATGATGATCATTATAGAGGAGTACCTACTGGATTAATTAAAGTTACCATTTATTTGTTGGATGGTAGAACGGATGCATTCAATAATATTAAAAATAATAACAGGAAGTATTGTAAAAAGAGAAGAGAAAGAGCAAGAATAAATGATATTACACAGAAAAGCAAGTCCACAAGGCATTTGCAAAAAACGCAAAATCTCTTGCAGAGCTATTGCAACCGAGATTTCGGAGAACGGCCTGAGATTTCTTTCTGGGAAGCTGACATGAATTCTTCCGCATCAGTTGACATTAAAAATGACAATATCTTTGAGAGTTAAGTACCTATTTCTTTTCTACGGCCACTCGCCTGACTTCTTCAATTATTATCTTGGCAGCCTGAATAAAAGGTTAAAAGTTTTACATGCTTTTGGACTACCCCACTAGGAACATACCCGTATTACAGTAGTCGAAATTTGGGTAGGTACATTATTAAATTTAAAAAATAAGAGTATGAAAAAAATATACTTCTTCTTAAAGTAATGGAAATATATATCAGAAAAATATTATTTTTGGAATTAAGTAAAAATATAAATAAAGCAAAACTTTACTTATTTTAATCATTTGGAGCGTTCGTTAAAATAGTTCATTATCTTTATAAAAAACCAATTCTAAACACTTATTGTATAAATATCATCAGTTTTCGATGTAGGTAGTAGGTATTAATACTCAGTGAGTTGAGGAAATTTTGGGAACAATATCTGTCGCTGGGCAAAATCTGTTTTAGATGGAGAAATTATGATGAGTAACATATTATAATTTGTAATTAGTATATATTATATAATAATTTTGGAAAAAAAAATACTCTTAAATTATTATATGATAGGAAGGTACCTACTTTATCGCTTGTATGAATTATTGTTCGCACAATAAGTTCCAATTTTGAAAATTACGCATAAATTTGAAGCAAATTTGAGATCATTGAACCATAGTTACGCAGTACTCACAGACGCCCATATTAGTATTTTTGAAAATATATATTTCTACAACTATTTTTAGTTTTATTAAAACAACCATTCGTTAAACAAAATTGTGTTATTCGGTGCAGATAATATCTGATTAGAGAATTTTTTTTACTGTTGAAGCGGTAACGGTGTGTTATAATTTCCCCTAGGAAATATGCGATACAATGAACTTTGTACTCTTTCTGTAGGTACTGTATTTTAGGTATCAAGGATATATACTAAATATGTGGTACCTATTTTAGTTAAAATTTTAGACATGCATGCATTTTTTTAAATGCAATACTGTCACAGGCGAAACATCTGTCCGCCCTTATCGCGTAACCAGTTTTATAATAAAATGGTGAATAAACTTTCTAAAATCAGACCATAGAGCTAAAGTTTACAGTACATAATGTAATTTTTATTTATTGTTCAATACGCATCGTACAATAATGCAAACGAGGAATGAAATTTCACTTACTTGCCAAATATTCGTGCAATCCAGTAGATATTTACTTAAATAGAGAGTAGTTTGAGAGCCTTACCTGAAAAAAAGGAAATAAATTGTTAGTATGTATTAAATAATTAATAATTTACGAGTAATAAATTGTACCTAATAAGAAAAGAGAACAAACACCAGGTACACAAAACAAATTAATTAAACACAACATTTTTGGTGTGATAAAACCATTTTCAAAATACCACATATAAGTCCGGGTGAGATCACTAAAAAGGCGACAAGAATAAGAATATAACATGGACCATGCTGTCATTTTCGCAACCGCTACATATAAGAGGAGATTATAAATTGCCTATCTTAATTCCAAATTACACTTGTCCACTAAAAAATAAAATGCTTGTGTTATAAATGAAGGAATGAGATCATCCATCGTTCATTGGCTGTTCTTTGGTGCAATCATCGCTCAGTGGATTTAACTAAAACAATTAATTATTATTAGGAGAAATATTTTTCTCGGTCTTTTGAGATCGTGCCTACCGTTTGTCTTTATATGAAAATAAGTGCTATTCAAAAGACGGCAGTTTAAGAACGAGCTATCGACATTCGACTTTCTTTTCCCATTTAACCTGAACCTGTTCAGGATTAATATTTACTATTTCCCTGCTACAGACCCTCTCCTGATCCGCCACATTGTGTCACGCAATAGGTGGTGATAAAGTTCTCCTGTCCAGGGTATAGACAGAGGAGCACTTGTGAGAAATCACATAAAAAGAACATTGGTTCTCGCGATACATTCTCACTTTTTTTCTTTGTCCATCCGTAAGTCATGTCCAAACGATCTAAGCGTTTTGTAATTAATCTTATCCATTACGCTTAGATCGACCTTGCATTCTTTCCGGATCTCGTCACCTATCGTTCGGTCATACATGGCTTTACAACACAAAGGTACGCCTCAGGGATCTCATTTCTAATGCGTGCATCAGACTTGGTCGAAGGTGCAGACCAATTTCGTCCTTCCTCTGCCAATTCCATACGGACATCTATATATTATACATTATAACTGGTATTACGACTCTTTTATGAACCGCCATCTTCGTGTCTTACAAAATTTCTTGTAACTAAACAAACTCAACCGCCTGCTTCACCGTTCCCATAATAATTATATACCTATTTAGGTAAGCCAAATTTCCCTAATTTATATTATAAATTTGAAACACTTGGCTTACCTAAATAGCCACAAAGTTAGAGAAATAGTTTAAAACCACAAAATACTGTACTTATGAACGAGGTGCAAAATAAACGGAAACAGGAATTTACAGATGCCTCCGAAATGTCACATTCTAACCCACTGCTAGAAAGTTGGAACGATAGACATAGAACTTTTCAGACACCATCGTTCAGACATCAGGTTATTATTTTACCAAATCGGGATTTTTCCCGTGTGAGATTAAAATTTTTTTGATTCAGGAGCAAAAATATGGACAACCTAATTCTCCGGAAAGACTGCAATGCAGAGTTCAATAAATCTAAATGTTTATTTATATGGTATGCCAAGTACAACACGACATCGCACTTATGCGGGGTCTCCTCCGACCGTGAACATAAACTTTTGCTTACACATTTAAACAATGGCATTGGAGGCTTAGCCGTACTGTAGACGAATACAAAAACTTGCAAGGCCACATCTTCATTGCCAATGTTTATAGTAATGTGTAAGAAAATGTTCAAGTTCACGGTCGGCGGATACTCCGCTCTATCCCTTATTTTAACTTGAAAAATAGTGTATTAGAATAAGTTAACAATAATAATCTAAACGAAAATATGAAAGAGAACAAGACACAGAAAAACAGAAAAAAGACAATGGTCGCAATTGGGACTCGAACCCAGACCTCTCCGTCTAACCGAGACGAGCGCGTTAACCAATTTCGCTATTGCCACCTTCTGTCAAACCGTCATATTTGTCAATCTTATATTTTCAAATTTTAGAATTACATTATTATCAACTAATTATTTTTCTCCATAAAAAATAGTGAATTTAGCTGTCCCGCGTGGGACAATCAAAATCGGTACTAAGCTGTCAACGCTGCCCGACACAAACTTTACATCATCTAAAATCTTACTCTTCTGCTATACAGACTCTTGATTTGATTAACTTGATCATGAACATACCTACCATGACTTTGAACTCACTTACATCATCAATTAATTCTTAAATTTTATTTTTTTTCCAATAAAACCATTCTAATTCGTTTTTTTTTTGTATCGTGGATAATAAATAATAAATTAATCCGGAATATAATATGGCAACGCCAACATCCACTGGCTAAGTGAAGGTTGAATCGTTCTACGGCCATGATGTCAAAAAATTAGGCTTGATGATGTAATTGTCTCTGCAAACACAACAGACTTAGCGCAATGTGTTCATTAGGTCGGGATTCCCCGGAATCTCTATACCGTCATCACGTCGCTGTATACTTCAAACGCAAGAGTGATAGATAAATATTATTTTAGTAGTATTTAATTAATTTGCTATGTTTATAATGACAGTTATCAATCAGAACTAATCGCCTTAGGGCGCCAGTCAGAAGTTTTGCAATGCTAATGTTACTATGTAACTGTTTGAGGTATTTTTTTTACATTTAACTCCACACGGGAGGCCCTGAGGAAAATAATTTCCCTCGGGGCCCATGTCATCTGAGATGCTGTGTGGAGAAGAAGAATGAACGTTAGTCTTGAAGAGACCCATGTTGTAGGAAGGAGGATACACATTGGCCGGTTTTTGAACTCAAGAACGAGTCGAAAAAGCGACCCGTTCTCATGTGATAAATGCCAACGATGTGCATATGTTAGGCGCGCGTTTGGCGTGTTTCCCGACTATGCACCGGTGCCAAAGCGATCAATGACGCTAGTTCCTCAGATAATCTTCATTTGGGAATATTGAACCCCCAACACAAGAATTCGATATAGTTTCAACACCCTGCTTTCGAAATATATTCTCCAAATGAAAGTTTTAGATTTTGACATATAAATGGATATTTTTAAGCCGGATATTTCGTAGCTCGCGATGGAAATGACTAGTTAAAAATATATAGTCGCATTGGCATAGAAATTTCACATAGGAAAGGTTGTTCAAATTTCGTAACATCAGAGCGCCTTTGAGAGTAAGAGGCGGAATTCCAATTTTCTACCGATTTATAACATATTTCCCTTGAACACTTTAAGTTTCTAAGTTCTTAAAAAAATATATGTTATTTTTCAAGATTATATCTGAAGATTGCTAGGGCCGAAACGTTAATTATATAAAATTCCCTCGATAGAAAAAAATTGCAAAGTATGCTCCAAAAATTATTATTAACACGTTTGTTTCTGTTATATTACAAGTTATATGTATGAAAAAAATCATATTGCTTCTTTAAAAGCTACTTAAAGTGTTACTAGAGAAATTTTTGCTCTATTGTAAATAAGTCGTGTTTTATTAAATATTTTCACAACTGTCGCTTACGCCAATTAATTATAAATCATATTAAATACATCGCGCTCGCTCCCACTAGAAGATTTGTATATCTTTCTTTGAAAACCTTCATTCGCCAACTCGAGGGCTCCGTAAGCAGACGTGTCGTTCAACGTTCTACGATCTACAGACGTGCGATTACGAGCAAATATTTTAATTTATAAAGATAATTTTACTCGTGTAAAGTATATCAGTTTATAAATATAGTTTTTTCAAAGATGGGAAATAATCGAAAGACATCTCGTGTTTCAAAGAAAACATTAAATCTCCAAAAAGTTCAACGCATGATGCAAGCTAATAGGTGAGAAAAAAAATATACAATATTTGATTTATAAGCTTATATTTATTTGAAACGATAATTTATTATTAAAATAAGTAATTAATATTTTTTATGTATTATGTAGTACAAATTAGTTATTCTTTTGTTTTTTTCAGAAAACATATTTTGGGAAATAAAACTAATTCCAATGCATTAGAAATTACGGGGTAAGTTTTAATTTATTTAGTTTTTCTGTTGAGGAATACCTATACGATCGTGATTTATTTTTTAATTAACTTTCTACGTAAAAAAACACACACGTCACTTCACTTTTTCTCTAATGATGGACTCTGCAACGATGTCCGAAATGTTGGCTGAATAATAAAGATAATAATATCGTACGAGCTACCCAAAGGAGGAACGAAGCCAACAGCTTTGAAAGTTCTGAAACTGTGGGGAATTTAATTTAATTTAGTGATGTTATTTTTTATGTCGGAAGGAGGTCCTGAAGAAAATAATTTCCCTCAGAGCCTATGTCATCTTTGAGAATGCTGTGTAGAGGGGTCTTTTTTAGGAGGAGGGAGTGAACCTGTCCTGAACCGGTCCTGAACGAGCCGTAAAACGACCCGTTCTTATGGAACAAATGTCAACTACAAATTCTACCTAGAATTAACTTTATTGTAAATCTTTTGATTAACCGTACCTAGGTGTTCTATTTTCAATAAACTCTTTCATTATATTTCAGATGTGAAATCTATACTCCGCTGCAGAATGTTTTGCCTGAATCTTGTAAAGATGTTAAAGCACCGAGGTAATAATACAATCATTTGAGCCCTTTACTGTTTTTTTAAAATGTCATTTCTTGAAGTGCAGTTACAATCAATGATTTTATTTTTGTCAAGCTTCCACGAACAATCTGAAAAGCCAATACCTAAGGATTTTACTCGTAAACAGAATATAGAAAATGTAGAAAGGTAAAACGGATTTAAGATTTTCATTGAAATTATTGTGTTGTGAATTATTTTTTTTATTATTTATTACTTATTTTTTCTTTACAGTTTATCTGATGTACGTGTCTACATAAATAAGAACAAAAACAAGGCCATAAACAAGAAACTTATCGATCGAAGTGGTCTTTCGCAATGTACTGACAATAGGTATGTTGTAGTGATTTATTTGACTATTCCGGAGAGATGAATTATTAATCTACAAGCTATCTGTTTCATGGGAAAAAATAGCTGCTTCATACGAAAAGAACAATCTTAAGTAATACAAACATACAAAAATTTATAATATTTTTATATAGGCATTCAAATCAATGTATTCTTTCATAAATCGATGTCCATTTTTAACGCTGATTTTGCTTTTCTAGGTTGGATAAAAATGATACAGCCGAAGGAGGACAAGAAAGACGTATCGTCGATATTTTTTATTTTATTGAGCAGCTAAAATCCATATCGGACCATCCTCCTTTTGGATGCGGATTTGGAAACCTTATTGTCATATCTGAGAAAAGATTTGGCCTTATGTCCAAAATACTGTTTGAATGTAACATGTGTCGCACCAAATTTACAGTCAACACATGCGACCCAAAACCTAAACATACCATGGACGTCAATGTAGCAGCAGTATCGGGGATGACTCCTGCAGGAATTGGGCTTGCTCAACTGTCCGAGCTTTTGACGGCTGTTACCATACCCCCGATGTCCCAAAAATTGTTCAACAAGAAAAATGTGTTAGTGTCAAGGGAGTGGGAGAAATGCGCGTTAGTCGCCATGGAAGTCGCAGCGGAACGAGAGCGTCAAGCAGCTATCGAAGAAGGTTCTCTGCAGGACGGAGTGGCAGTGATAGACGTGATCGCGGATGGCTGTTGGTCAAAGCGATCATATAGAAAAAATTATACCGCCCTCTCCGGTGCGGCAGCACTTATCGGCAGAAGATTTGGAGAAGTTTTATACCTCGGAGTTAAAAATAAATATTGTTGCATTTGCGCAAGAGCTGAGAACCAAGGAATATTGCCTAAAGAACATGCTTGCTACAAGAACTATACAGGACCTTCAACAGGAATGGAAGCTGAAATTCTTGTAGAAGGGTTCAAAACTTCAGTTGAATCATATAATTTGATATATGGGCGGCTAATAGCGGATGGCGACAGTAGTACTTATCATAAGCTAATCCAAACGAGACCGTATCCAAATTACACCATCGAAAAAATTGAGTGTCGCAATCATTTGCTTAGAAATATGTGCAACAAATTATCCGCTTTAACGAAAGACACAAAGTATCCTTTATTTCAACGATTATTTATTTCAACCTTTATTTCAACGATATTTATTTTTAACGCCGAGGTATAAAATTCTCAAAATTGTCTGTTAAAAATTGCTATATAATTTAATCTATATGTATGATCACTTTGCGATCACGTCTATCACTTCCACTCCATCCTGCAGCGACCTTCTTCAATAGCAGTTTGACACTCTCGTTACGCTGTAACTTCCACTGTGAGTAATGCGCATTTCTCCCACTCACTTGAAACTAATACATTTGACTTATTATACATTTTTGGTACATATGGGATATGTTGACAGCCATCAAAAGCTTGGACAGTTGAACAAGCCCAATTCCTTCAGTCATCCCCGATACTGTTGCTATATTGACGTCCATTTAGATTTTCGGTCTCAGTTTCTGTAAATTTGACGCTACACATGTCCACACTCCAACAGTATTTTTGACATTAAGCCAACTCTTTGCTCAGATTGACAATAATGTTTCGCTCGAAACATGTTTAGGGCAATAAGTTTATAGTTTAGGGTTCTTTCACCGTATTTATTGGGACATTTCGGAACCACCTATCTCTTCATTTTGAGTGAATCTTGTAATATGTTAGTGATAAAATTATATTTGACAATTTAAATAAATAATATTTACAGAAGTTAAAAAAAATTAAAGTTCATTGAAAGCTATTAGCTATTATAAACTATTAAAAGGAGTAGTAGCAAAAATTTCTTAAAAAGAAAAATAAATAAAGCCCCTTTCGCACAAACATACAGACACTGCTTTTTAATTATTAAAAAAAAAAGATTTTTGAATATTATTTTATTTTGCCTGCATGTTTTATTACTCTTTTTTAATTATTGAATTGTTTAAATGAATAAATAAATAAATACAAAAAAAGTCTTCTGATTTGTAAGTCCTTAGGAGGCACATAGGGTATTTCTATCTATCTTTATAATATAAAATATTTTATAAGCATAAAAATGTATACGTGTATATAATTTATATAAATGTACAAAATTAGATATTATATGTGTATAAATATTATTTTAAGCATATTATACAAGATATCGGGAGTAAAGTGCATAAACTTCGGGAGGTGATTCACCATATAGTACAAGTAAAAAAGAAAAAAAAATACTTGTTTGGAATTCCAAATTCAAAAATATATTTAATTAATTAAATCTAACCTATCCCCACACTTTGACAATCACCGTCGTTTTAACGTTCGTTCTCTAACTGCCGGTATTCAGCCTATGTTACTAAAAAGGATTTTGTTTTTCTATAATTGCAACAGATGTCGCTAATGTAATTCAGTCTTTTGAATTAAAACTATTTCAACGCGAATTTAGACAGTGACACCTCTGTCGAATTCTTTTTAAACTAAATATTGTTAATTTTGTGGGTGGTAACCGAATCTCAATTCTTTTGATGGAAGGCTGGCCCTTATCTTGAGTAAATTCGGCACTTCTGAATAGTGATAAAAAAATTAGCAATTACGCTACAAATTACAAACAATGAGCATCAATTATTCCTACGTTGCGTTGGTGAAGTTAAAGTCGATCTATCGAAGTTTGTCTGGTTCATTCATTCATAGTGAATTAAATATTCAAATTGCTATATAAAATTTCTTATTTAAATACCGTGATGTACTATTTTTTTCCGTAAACACCGGACAAGAGTCCCAACTGCTCTCGGAGCTCATGCTAACCGGAGGCAGTGAGACATGGCATCCCCAATTGGGGTATGTTGTGAGGCTGAAGGGTATGAGGGGGGTAAAGAGATGGGGAAAAGAAAGCTGGGGAAGTCTATTCAGAAGGCTATTCATATCTGGTCAGATATCATATGTGGTCACCAAAAACGGCTAAAATTATTTCAAGAAACGTTTCGATTCTGGATGGTAACGGCAGTGGTTCCCAAAGTGGTATGTACGGACCCCCAGAGGTCCCCAGGTTCATTCAGGGGGTCCGTGGAAAATTAAAATTGAGTTGGGGGTCCCTGAACAACGCTAGGGGGTCCGCGCTAGATTGTCAACCTTTATTGGCCATCGGAGAGGGCGTAATGGGATTGGGATGAGACAAAAGGGGTCCGTGGGCCAAAAGACTTTGGGGACTACTGAGTACCGATAGTATCGATCACTCTGAAATGTGCCACAAGTGTAAGTACTACATAATGTCGTTATATATGAATTAACGGTGAAATAACGCAATTTAAAAAAAAAATTACATGCGCACGCAGTAGAGTCAATCACGGTAACCTTTCTACGTCTCAAAATATTAAATTACATATGACATTTTTAAAATGTTGATTAAAATTCAATACAACGATATCAAGTGTACATTCCACTGCAGAATTAGAACATAGGGCATGGCGCATAAACGAAGAGTTATTTAAGATCATATACCTTCCCATAAACTTCCCCTTTCACTGCATGAGGCGGCAGTGTTGCCAACTCTCAAAAATATTTATCCCTAAACTAAACTCAAAAACCCCTAGAAACCGGCAAATTACTTGAAAATACCCCTAAAAAAATATTTTGTAAAAATAATGGATAATAATAAATAAATGATATGCTGTAATGTTATTTAATAATCTTTATTTATAAATTATTTAAAACATCAAATATTGCATAATTTTCTTGAGAAGAATCAGATTTTTTAAAATCATACATGTTAACATTGAATAAGCTTTACATTTCAGGAGATGGATTAAATGTAATGCAAGGTCCACCCTGACCTAGACCTGACCTGAGCAAGTCACCACAGAGTAGTTGGAATATAATAATTGCACTAGATGTCGCCCTAAGTCAACAAATAAAATTGTGAAGTGTGTGAGTGCTCCGTGCATACGATGTAATAAAATTTAAAAAAAAATGTATGGAATCACAAACCCCCCAAAAATATTAAACTCCTAAAAAAATCCCATCCCACTTGTTTTCTTCCTAAATCTGGGGGGAAAACCCCTAAGTTGGCAACCCTGGTAGGCGGTCAAGGGAAGAACGACACACAGTTTTTCACATCTTCATACACTGAAACAATGCATTGATAAAATATACGGTTAGGTACCTATATTGTTTTGCTGATAATTGACATTTAAACACTCATCAACTGTTGTCAAACAGTTGTGTAGCCAGTAAAATAACAAGTGCTTAGGTACAAAACCAATTATTGTAAATTCGCAATGTATTTATTTATGGTTTCTCGCCAGCTTTTTCGTCGGTGAAATCAATCACAGATCCGCGGAATTGGCGCATGTAAAAACAGTTATATAGGCTCATAAAAACGGCACAATAATGACTTGGGAAACCTTGGACGAGATTAGTGCCGTGATAATAGTATGCGCACAATGCGACTAAACCATTGACACACAATACAGAAGATGAGGTGACGAGAAGACATTTACATAAATAAGACGTGCTGTTAGTAAGCAATTAACACTTTAACACTATCAAACCATCCATCAAATAACATTAATAATACAGAGTAAAGAACCTTTTAACGTAAGTGATTATAATACCACTAAAATCCTATAATCTAAATCTAAAGGCTAGAAGAATACGGTAGAAAAAAGCATTAGGGTCAGTTGGGGTAAATTGGGGTAATGGGATAATTGCGACAATTCTTAAAACTATTTTCAATACGAAGCAATCACTAGAGTCCACAATATTATAGTCTGAATAAAAATGTTTATTGTTTGAACACCACTTTTTATGTACGCACATATAATTTATATAAGATGGGAGGCGGGTATGGGTAACGCCGCCCCGGGAACCATTTATTGACTTAGCAGGGATTCAGGGTTCATGAGGTGAGGTTTGTCTAGGTCTTGGCGGCTAATGCGTTTGTCTAAATACTGTATGGCAGGTCGGATCGGGAGAGATTGGCTGAGGGAGACCTAACCTAGACCTCTCCAGCCGGACTCTCTCGACCCATCGCCTTGCACCGCAGTGGGAGGATGAATTCATACGTCTAGGTTCATATCCACCCCTCATACCATTTTCCTTCCTAGAACTTACTTTAAAAAGACCCTCCCCACAGCATCTCCAAAGATGACATAGGCCATGAGGGGGTTATACATTTTGCTCAGGGCCTCCTGCATTGAGCTTAATGTAAAAAAAAATCACTTTAGATATGGTTCGACATTATTATTAATTATTATTATTAATTTTTAGTTTTTGTTTGTACACCACTTTTTTGAAAACCGGTTTTTAAATACATATACCTATATAGTATAAGGTATGTTTTAAAGGTTTTAGTTGAATTAAAACCGGTTGATTTTATATATTCCATGAAGAGATGAAATAAATAATATTTTTATTCTTATTAAAAATAATTGTTAAAAGTTCCGTCCAACGGAAGAAAAAAACTTTTTAAAGTTCCATTAAATATTGAATGAAGACGCTTGAATTAAGGGAATTGCCCCGTTGACACATACATATAGCCCAAATGTCTTTACCTGTTTTAATGGTTTCATTTTCAATTTGCTGAAATATTATAATATTATCCCTTTGACGTTAAAAATGTAAAAAAAATAATTATTATACAATTTTTAAGTTGAATGCGTAAGAACTGGTTTCGAAACAATTTTCACCCACGATTGAATATTGTTATTATTAAATAGCAAGTTTTATTAATTGATTGAGAATATCCGTTTCGCAGTGCAATTCTCACGGAAAATGTATTAGAACGTCGATACAACATATTTAAAAATATAATCAGAAAACGCATAAAATTCTTGAACAAAGTCTGCAAAGATAAATGCATAAAATGTTGAGATAAATTATACACATTTTACATAAAATATAACATGTACTTAAATAATCTCATCGATAAATACGCAATAGACCATGAAATTAAATGTCAAATACGCATTTGTATTGATAAACTCTTCACTTGTAAGAAAATAATTTTTATAATTGAACAAATGCGTATTTCACATTAAATTTCATGGGCAATTCTGTTTTTATCGATGAGATTATTTAAGTGCCTATTATATTATACGCGTAAAATAATTTAATTATAGCTTTTATATATATTGATATAATGATATATAGGTATACTATTTTTATGACTACAGATTGATGTCCATAGAATCTTATTAATATTATAAAAGCGAAAGTTTGTATGGATGTATGCGTGTTTGTTACTCTTTCACGCAAAACCTACAGAATAGATTTTAATGAAACTTTAAAATAATACAGTTCATACATCAGAATAACATTTAGGCTATAATTTATAAAGCTAGCTAGGAAGGGGACGCGGGAGGGTAACGGGTATGCACGGGAGAGGTGATTCAGGGAGAAACAATGTATTTCTTTGAATATGGTATTCAGCGCATGCCGGGAACCAGCTAGTAAAGAATAATACAAGAAGTTTCTTGTGGTCGTGTATCGGATTCCATTTAAAGACCCAATTTTGGCCTGTGTTTCCATACAAAACGTTTTACCATGATTATGAAATTCAAAAGGAATAGCGATGTACAATTTCAGGCAAGTGTAAGAGAGACAGATCGCGTACTAAATGTTCTAGAACCAAAATGTACTAGGTCAGTGGCATATTTGTTTACATTCAAATTTATATGGAAAGCACTTCTAGTGTTATATTCTTTATTCTATGTTGATGTCAGAAGTCACCGTCGTGTAACTGATGACCAGTGGCGGCCGCTGCCCTGAAAATGTGGTGGTTCACTGATAATCCGTACTTATGAGATAACAATTACTAAGCAACATCAGATAAAAATAATTCCACTAACCTTATTTGAAGAAAAGGTCTATTCTAAGCTGTTTTCGAAGGGCGAAAACATCTACATATCGATTTTAATTAAAAAAAAATTTACACAATATTTTTTCAGTACTAAGAAATAAAAACGCAACACTAATTTGTAGTAAATAAATCTTAAATTTTAACCCATAAAACTTTTTTTTGGCAAGGTTTAATTTATTTTATTTATATTTAATTATAAACAGCATATAAATAATACGTGGGCAAAATTGTCAAGGTTACCTACAAAAAAATTGAATTCCTTAATGATCTACGTTTTATAATTTAAAACACAAATCAATAACAAAACAAATGTATTGCTATACCTTTTGATTAAAAAAAAGAATTATTCAGTTTGGTTAAGCATTTTTGCCTAATCCAAATTTAAGTTTGGGATAGTCCGATGCTCTGTGGGGAACCCGCCGAGCATCGGACTCAGCGCGGGTGTGAACTGTGCACCCTAAAGTTAAAGTTAAAGTATGATGAAGGCATACAGTGTGGCACACGAATACAGCTTAATTTTTCATACATATGGCCGCTCGTGTGACACATGCCGATAGCTTAATTTTTCATACATTTTTCCGGCGTGACGCGCCAGGGATGTTTGGGATATTAAATACAAAAACATAACTCGTTCCGTTTGCATTCGGTCTGCACACGCGATCGGGCAACTTAGCGCGGAACTTTGAGAATTCGCTCTCCCTGATAAACATTCATATTAGGCATTATATTGGTAGGTGATATTTTTAATGACATTCATAGATTTTATATTTTTCGGTAATTTTAGGCGATATAATTTACTAGTGCTGCACACGAACACACTGTGCAACCAGCCGCCCTTGCTGATGACGTGACCTGATTTTCATATTAAGTAAACTAATAGAAATGTAATTTTTGGTGCGGAAGGGGGCAACCTAGGTAATATTTCATCAATGAGCTACACGTGTCTATTTAGCATAACATATGTACATAGAAATACAAATATCTACAGAGGTACATACTCCATACACAAGCACAATAAATTATTATGCTCATTAGATATAGGATTCTGAGAATTGATGCATTTGGCCAGAATAATCTATAAAACACATTTTACAGGCTGTACCGAAAATAACTTTAGCAATTGTAATTTTTCTTGACTAAGCACAAAGTTCTTTCTATTGTTCCGATTTTTCATGGCAATTTTCACAAATAAGACGTTTTTGGTAGGTAGGAAGGTACCCGATTTTTGCGAGTGGAAATGGTGCAAGTATCTACAGAAAATTGCGCTTTGGGAAGAGAATTTTCATATGAAATGATGAAAAATAAAATACGCTGATAAATAAAAAACGTTTCGTCCTAATTTTTTCTTAATAAAAAAAATATATATTAAACTTTCTTTAAAATTATCGACATATTTCACATCTCTCATAAAAGCCACTCACAAAATTGGTCCAACTCATAATAATTGTAGTTTAATTATTACAGTTGTTGAACTGCAAACACACGCTGAGGCGATTAAAAAGTATGTCAAATAAGTGGTTGCTTGATCCTCGAAGTTCAACTAAACCACACCTTAAGAAGTAATGCCATATTGAAATAAATCGATACATGTTCGCTTTAGATTATGTTACATTCCATCGTTGAATAAAAAAGTATGTAACCAATAAACATCAATTATAAATGTTAATTTGTGTATATATTTAAATTTGTGTATTATGTTTAAAAATTGTGTATATGTTTAAATTTGTGTACATGTTTAAATTTTTGTACATGTTTAAATTTGTGTACATGTTTAAATTTGTGTACATGTTTAAATTTGTGTAGTAAATTAGAGCTCACAACGATGTGATTGATTTACAACAAGAATAAAAAAAATAAAAAAGGGGTCAATAGTTTTTGGCTGTCCTGTATCTGGCAGGAAATATTCTCACAGTGAACGAGTAGTGGTCGTGTAGCGGATTTGTAGCTATGTGAAAAACGATTGGAATATTTCTGAGAATTTCAAATTTCATCAAAACGATATCGTCAGGAGAGAAATAAGTCGTAAGAAGAACAAAGCGGGCTATAAACTATAAACGTGCCAAATGGAAAAAGAGAACGAACCGCGCTATAAACGTGCCAAACGAAAACAGAGAACGAAGCTGTAATACTTGTGTCGCTTGACAATGATAACTTTGCAGTAGTTGGCGTCCCCACCATAGATATTGGAGACTAAGTTTTTTTTATTATTTTAAAAGAAAGACCCACAATTCGGAGTTACTAACATCCTGACGGTACTTGAGAAACTCATATTACTAGAGTTGTTCTCTTAATAGTAGGTACCTAGACCCCGCGCTAAAAAAAAGCATGTTTCCAATTTTCTCTTATAATAAGTCAAAACCAATGATTAAATAAAATACACCAAAGGAGGAGCTGGCAAACCAATAAAATAGTCTGTCCAAACGGTTATACAAACATAGCCGCCAAGATGAAACCAATATTTATTACTTTGCGTTTTTTAATAAACTGAATAATAAGGATGGAAATCGCTACCATTTTAGTGTAGCCGTTTGGACAGAAGGATCGGTATACCAAATACCAAGTCCTCCTCTTAGGATTTTTTTATTGGTCAAAACCAAAATTTTCTCTAAAATTCTAATATTTATAAATAGAAGTTTAAAAACCCTACCTACATACATAATTATAAACCATACATTTAGGTTATTTTTATTTTTTATTATTTGACATTAATTTGTCCAATCAAACGTCACTATATCAATGATAATTTCCTCAGGCAGGGAGGTACCTATTATATAATTGAAAAAAAAACGCGAATAAGAAAGTTCGAATAAACACGAAGATAGGACATGGAGTATACCACCAACAAATTTGCAGACAGAGAAATGCAAAAAGGTCGAGTTTAAAGACATCTTCGCTATGCTCAGACGAATAATGATTAAGATTTAATAAGCAGAAAATGTTGCTTGCGTACTGCCGGTGAGCTTAGCTAACAGAGGAATTGAAAAATAGTAATTATCATGAAAAATATTAAATAAAATTTATAAACTGGATTCTTTGTCAATTTTTTGATGGCAAAACTTGCAACTAACTGGATTTTATTTATTAAATAAAATTTATAAACTGGATTCTTTGTCAATTTTTTGATGGCAAAACTTGCAACTAAAACTGAAGATAGCTCGTCATAATGCAGAAAATGTTAATACTTTAGATTTTAATTTTTACAATTTTCCATGGATATCTTAAAGTTAAACCACAATAATGAATTTTAACAGGTTTTCAAATTTGTGATGCTTAGGCTCATTAACAAAATAATTTTATTCAATTAAATGAAGACAACATTAGTAAATCGAAACTCAATCGATAATCTGGAAACTGAATCGATAATATGGAAATCGAATCTCAATCGATAATCCTAAACTCCCTGCCTAAGAGGTGCCATTGGCACCGCTGGGATTCGAACCCAAGACCTTTAACTTACCGGGCCACAGCGCTAACCACTGCGCCAAGGTGTCGATATCCGATTAGGTCATTTTTAACTGTATCATATATCTCTATGACTGTATCATACTTCGACTAAGAACCACCAACACTATCTTCATTTTCTTAACGTATATTTTATTGGCTGCTAATCTTTATGTACGACTGCAAGATTCAAACCCGAACTAAATGCTATCTAGATAGTGTCTGGATACATTTTTGTTTGAAGGAATCGAATTTAAACATTTTGACAGCCAAATACCAAAAAAATGCCGGTTTTTGATCCGTTCCTGGTCGACTGCAAAGATATCACTGTCGAGCTGTGTAAGCCCCCTAAATGCCAAATATAAAAATCGCCCAAAAGAGTATAAGAGTAATTACTCGTCAATTTAGAGAATTTAAATAGCAGTGGGGGCGCACTTAACAGAGGGGCTATAAAGTTAAGTGGAGATTTATGCCCCGCGAATTTGTTTTTGTAGCGAACCGTTCCGAGAAAAACGGACGGAAAAAAACACGAGGCTACTTTTTACAACGCGCGATTGATACGTACTATTTTATTGATTGTATAAGTTTCTTAAGTGTCAAACTGAAATAGTATCAAAGAATTCCACTTAAAGAATTTGATTTTTTTATGTATTATGATAATGTGACAGTTATTAGTGTTACTATTACTAACTTAAATGTGGTAAACAGGACTTTGGATAAATTTAAAGTTGGACACGCGTTTTGCCTTTCTCCCGGATCTACATTGCCGCCCCGAAAAGATCGGTGATGTTAGTACTTCGGCGAACCTTACGTTAAAATGACGATAGAACGAACACAGAATTCTCACCTGATATAAAAAATAATAGATTTACTAAAATTTAACTCTTGTAGTTACTCGTTCGGGCATGGAATCTATTAGTTTCTGGCAGTTTTCTAAAATTTTAGCTTCATGAAATTTGATGTCAATTGCTGCTAGTATCAATCATCTTTACTTTTATTGTACAGTCCAATTTTCGGATTCCAACTTTTCAATTTGCCCACATATTTTCTAAAAATTTAGCTCTGAAGAATTTCTAGATCATTTCACAAAGGTTTATTCTTATTATTGAAAAAATTAAGCTTCACATTTGATTTTTGACAAAGAGCGTTATCTTGTTGTAAAATTGCAGATCAATTTGGGTCTAATTTACAAAATTCAACAGCTAATAAACTTTCCAAAAATTTCGAAAGCCTTGATTAAAATATAAAAAAAGAATATTATTAAAATTGAACGATTAAGTAGTTGCCAAAGACTGAGATAGGCAGGCCATAATGCAAGACGACAGAACATCTAAAAGCATGACCAAGTTTTTGCACAAGTGGAAGAGACCCACAGGCAGACGGAAGAAGAAGAAGTAGACTGAAGGAAGAAGAACTGAGAACTCGGAATGGCTAGGAACTGGTAAATGTTGAAAATATTTGTGTATGAGTCCAAATCCCACCCTGGGATGTGGCGCCGTAATTATGATTATGATAGTACATAAAAAATACCTACACACAGATTTCATTTAAAAAAAATACAAAGCAAGCTAAAAATAGCCTTATAAATAATTATCAAGTAATGCTGGTGCCACTTTATCTTAGTTGTAACGTCAAATTTATACATATGTATGTCAGATGCTGTTTTCTCGGAACAAAAATGCCATTCATTTTATTAAATAGAGAGATATGATATAAATGACATTTGGCTTGTAAGTTAACTGTTGATTGCTCAAAATTTATGAGCTTATGATTTAGTGTCCTCTTCACAGAAATATTCCAGATATTTTGAGTAATATTTTGATACCGAAGATTTCACTGCTGGAAGAAATGTCTGGGAAAAGTCGAGAAATTAATCTTGTGATGTCTACATACGTGATCATACATCACAATGATGTATTTGTATGTACATCGTGCGGTAGTCGAGACGCAAACCCACACGTTTGGCACTTGGCATCACACCTTGAGATTTTTTATCGACCCAAACCTAGAAATAGTCCACACTATCGTAAATAACTAAGCAGTATCCGGCCTTTGTTCATCTTGTCTCAAAACGTCTATCAGATCTGAGGACGAATCTTACTCATCTATAAAGCAGTTACATTTGTCTGAAATTTGCAAAACAATTTGTCTTTCAGTGTGAGCTGAAATAATAGTTCTGAATTATTTCTTTACGGGAATTTTCAGGTCAAAGTAACTATTTCAATTCTCAGCGTCACTTACACTAAGCGATTTAATTTTTTTTTGTTCGAGGGTTTACCGCATAAGAGTCCCAACTGTTCACAACCGCCTGGAACCTCTTTATGACTGTAAAAAACAAAGTTTCTTTTACTACATTACATCAATTTTCGACCTAGTTGCGCCATCTCTTGGGCCGACTGAAACCTAATTTCAAAGATTTTTATTTGTCTATTGGATTGATATTTTCTCGCCAGGAACTGAATAAAATAAGTGAACATCACTATTATTATCAATTTGGGAGGCGGGAATGGGTACCGCCGCCCCGGGTACCTTTATTGGATAACCAACACCTCTGCCATAGGTCACCCCAAGTGGTTCGCTACGTTTGGTGATTTGTTGATTTGGTGAGTGCCCGGGTTCATGGGGTGAGGTTTGTCTAAGTCTTGGAGGCGGATGACCTGGACACACCGAACCCCAGATTCCTACCCACCCCCTATACCCTTTTCCTTCCCATAACTCTCCTCTCCCTCCTTTCCTTAAAAAAACCCTCCACACAGCATCCCCAAAGATGACACAGGCCCTGAGGGAAATTATTTTCCTCAGGGCCTCCTGTGTGGAGCTTATGTAAAAAAAAACACCTTAGCCAAAAGCTAATTGGATAGTACGAAGATTTATTTCGGAAATTTTTTAATATAATTTCATCCAATTTCAGAAAAATGCGTGTATGTGCGTGAATGCCAGCAAAAATGATAGAATGCATTGTCATCGACGACGAGTCTCTCTGCCGAGTTTCAATTCGATCGGATGTCGGGAAGTGGGTTAATTTCGACTTCCAAGATTTGCATTAATTCATTCACGAAAACAAAATATTGTTGAATTGTTATTATTGTTGTTCTGTTTTCTTAAAATATTGTTGAAAATCTTCAACAATTCAAATATTCTCATTCATAATATCAGAATTCTTGGTTAAATGAACAAACCAAAGATATATTATTTCGATCAGTTTAGTATCCACTCTTCATTTCTCTTTCGAATTTTAATTCACCATTTTTTTCTGGAATCATTCAACGTAGATTCGTCTCCATTAATAAATTTAAAAAAATGGTTGGTCTCGGATCTTGCCTCATTGACAAACAGAGGAAAGCATTAAATGCGAGTACAGCACTTTACGGCACTTTAAAATACAAGAACTTGCTTGTTCGTTTTTCGAAATCAAACAATTCTTGGAAAAATAACGGAAAGTCGGATTTACGATCACAGTTAGTTGAAAAACTTTCGGTTTTTCCAGTTAAGTATTACGACATAAAATGTGACATAGTTTATTTAGTGCAAATAAGCTCCAAGATTAGGGATTCCGTTAAATATAACGGTTAATATATCTGTTATTCGCTAATCTACATAATGTGTAAAATGATTTCCTACGTGTTTCGATAAAACTCAGGGCCTGCTGTGTGGAGTTAATGTAAAAAAAAAATTGTTATAAAGATATTTTTTGTGGTTTTCCGACAAATAATGCAAGCAAGAATACCTGTATAATAATGATAATAGCAATTCTGCGAATAGAAACTAGCTTAAGAGATGCATGCGGCAAGATGAATGGAAGGTTGGTGGGAGAAATTACGAGAATTAATTTACCCAACGGATAACTTTTCAGTCAAGCTGCAGAGTGAAATTAAATGTAAGAAGATGAAATATATCATTTATATAATTACATATAATCAATTTGGGAGGCGAGTGTGGGTACCGCCGCCCCGATAACCATTTATTGGATAAACAAAACTTATGCCGTAGGGTCACCCCAAGTGACGTTACGTTTCGCTACGTTGGTGACTTAGCAGAGGTGCCCGGGTTCATGGGGTGAGGTATGTTCGAATCTTGGTGGCGAATGCGTCTGTCCACCAAATGCGGGGCCACCAAATCGGATCGGGAAAAACAAGTGAAGGGAGACCTTTTGACCTCTCCAGCAGGACTCTCCCAGAACATTGCACTGCAGTGGGAAGGTTAGACTAGTCCGTCAATCTTGAACACACTGACCCCGGAGTTCTACGCGCTCCTCACCTTTCCAGAACTTCCTCTCCTTCCTTTCCCAAAAACCTCTACACACAGCTTCCCCAAAGATGACATAGTACCTGAGTATTTTCCTCAGGGCCTCTCGTGTGAAGGCTAATGTTAAAAAAAATACTTGTAGTAAAAATAAAATATTTGATTGAAATCAGTTGAAGTTCATTTTTTATATTTTCAAAGGAAGCCCTGAGTTAAGCCATTCTCTTTTAAAAAATTATTTATTTCATAAAAAAAAAATATGAATATTCACATTCGTTCACCTTCCTCCTCCGCGTCCCCTACCCCTCTCGCGTTCCGACTCCTCCTCCTCCACCTTCCCTTTCCTCACTCTACTCCCCCCCCTTCCCCCGTCCCGCGATCCCCCTCCCGAGTTGCCCTTCCCCCTCCCGCGTATTCCCCTCCCGAGTTCCCCTCCGCCCTCCCCCCTCTTGCACACCATACTTTCATTCCCAATACATTCATTTTTAAAACAGCTCACTCCCTTCCCCCATCCCGCGAACCCCCCTCCCGAGTTCTCCTTCCCCCTCCCGTATTCGCCTTCCCCCCTCTTGAGTTCCCCTTCACCTTCCCTCTCCCCACTCCACTCCCCCATCCCCTACCCCTCCCACCATCCCCCTCCCCACTCCTACACCCCTCCCCCCCTCCTTCCCTCCCCCCTATACCTCCACCAACCCCTCCACCCCACCCTCAGTTTTATACAAAATAAATGGTACCCGGCACGCGTTGCTAAGCCATTTAATAAAGAAATTGTTTCTCCCTGCACGTCCTTTCCCATTCGTCCCGTTCACTTTACTCCTCCCCTTACTTCCTCCACGTTTCCTTCCCCTCTCACGTTCCCACCCCTCCTCCACCTTCCCTCTCCTCACTCTACTCCCCCCCTCCTTCCTCCGTCTTGCGAAGCCCCTCCCGAGTTCCCCTCCTCCTTCCGTATTCGCCTCCCCCCTCCCGCGTATTCCCCTCCCGAGTTCTCCTCCCCCCTCCCGAGTTACCCTCCGCCCTCCCGAGTTCCCCTCCACCCTCCTGCAATCCATACATTCATTCCCGACACATTCATTTTTAAAACAGCTCCCCCCCACCTTCCCCTGTCCCGCGAACCCCCTTCGGTATTCGCATTCCCCCTCCCGAGTTTCCTTCCACCTTCCCTCTCCCCACTCCACTCCCCCCCATCCCCTTCCACCACCCCTCCCCCAACCCCTAAATCCCATCCCCCACCCTTCCCCACACCCTCCCTCCTTTCCCACTCCTCCCCCAACCCTACCCCTCCCCCTTCGTACACCCCTCACCCCCTTCCTTCCCTCCCCCCTTTCACTCCCACAATCCCTCCACCCCACCCTCCTCCCCTTCCCCACACCCTCCTCCCCTTCCCCACACCCTCCCCTCTTCCCCTCCCATTTCTCACATTCCACACATTCATTCCCGGTACATTCAGTTTTCTAACTGCTTGCGTGCTACCTATTACAATTTTTTATACAAAGCTCAATATAGTTCTATACATAAACAATTCTCCAATTTGGTGCAGTCGTTCGGAAGTTAAGTGCATACACACAATTCGGCAATTCATTTTTAGAGATGGGTATTAACTACGACGCCAATAAAGCACTCTTTTTAGGGTGAATAGCCTAATTTAAAAAAAAAACATCGTTTCCAAGTCAACAATTTGTTTGCTGTCTTCTGACGTTTGAAATATTCTGAACAGTTTATATGGGAAAATGAAATTGTTGTTTTTACCATCTTCCTAGCAATTTTTACATATTTTCTCACCTTTTAAAGCTTCCCTGGACTACGACAAACATTTCAAAACCAAAATCAGCTAAATCGGCCCAGCCGTTCTCGAGTTTTAGCGAGACAAACGAACACCAATTGATTTTTATTTATATAGAAGATAGATTTCATTGCTGTTTGACAATGATCATTTATTTGTGTTACTTTTTAATTTATTTGGGAAAAAATTCGGTTTAGTGGCCAAATTCCTAAAAATACAAACTAGTTATTTTTATACTAACTATGGGCCGGGGAATACGAATCTGAAAGAATTAGGCGGCGGCAAGCAATATTAACTGAATTATACGACTTTAAAAAATTTTTTGACACACATAGGAAAATGGCCATTTTGGAAGTATTCTGATTCCTAGAAAATCAAACTAGTTATTTTTATACTAACTTTGGGCCGGGGAATCCGAATCTGAAAGAATTAGGCGGCGGCAAGCAATATTAACAGAATTACACGACTTTTAAATTTTCAATAAACACAAACGAAAACAGCCATCTTGAAAGCATTTTAACACATGAAAACCATAGAAAAACAACAATTTGAGTGTGGCCATAAAATCAAAAACTAATTATATCAATAACGTAAAACTTTCCGACGCGATAATTCTTCACATGATAATTCATCACATAACACATTAACCTGATGAATTATGACTATCTCAACGGCCGTATTCTTAAACCAAAAGTATGAAAATTCGTAGTCTTAAAAAGTTGTTACGTAGACCGGTCACCAATATCAATGTTATTATATAAAACCTAACCTAACCTAACCTAACCTAACCTAACCTAACCTAACCTAATCTAACCTAACCTAACCCAACATGGTTTGTGCCCCTTTATACCGCCTGCTCGCGTCAATTTAAAAAAACATCCCAGTTTTCAAGTAGTTTAGCGGCTACGCTAGGTTTGTATAACATGGTTTGTGCCCCTTTATACCGCCTGCTCGCGTCAATTTAAAAAAACATCCCAGTTTTCAAGTAGTTTAGCTGCTACGCTAGGTTTGTGTAACATGGTTTGTGCCCCTTTATACCGCCTGCTCGCGTCAATTTAAAAAAACATCCCAGTTTTCAAGTAGTTTAGCGGCTACGCTAGGTTTAGGTAGCATGGTTTGTGATACAAAAGTGAGTAAAATTTATAAAAAGTAAGTACTTAAATTATAAACATGTTATTTTACGTTATTGATATTACTGCTTAATGGCAACACTTAATTTTATGTGATGTAACATCTTTATTCTTTTTCTATGTTTTCTTACTACTTCGATAATGTCAAAATGTGTTCTTTTTGTGTCTGTTTATAGCAAATTTTAAAGTCATATAATTCATTAAATATTGCTTGCCGCCGCCTAATTCTTTCAGATTCGGATTCCCCGGCCCAAAGTTAGTATAAAAATAACTAGTTTGATTTTCTAGGAATCAGAATACTTCCAAAATGGCCATTTGCC
Source organism: Limnephilus lunatus (assembly GCA_917563855.2). Classification (NCBI taxonomy): domain Eukaryota; kingdom Metazoa; phylum Arthropoda; class Insecta; order Trichoptera; family Limnephilidae; genus Limnephilus; species Limnephilus lunatus. The sequence continues at coordinate 59,544,978 of OU830599.1, forward strand.
TATGTGTGAAAAAAATTTTTTAAAGTCGTATAATTCAGTTAATATTGCTTGCCGCCGCCTAATTCTTTCAGATTCGTATTCCCCGGCCCATAGTTAGTATAAAAATAACTAGTTTGTATTTTTAGGAATTTGGCCACTAAACCGAACTTTAGCCTTTATTTGTGTTACTTTTATTCAATTGTGGAATTATTAATCTCGCTAAATAAAACATTTTTAATTGTGAAGAAACAGTAAATAAATAAATAAATTTACAAGGGCCTGAAAAACAAAGCACATAAAGAGTTAAATGAACATCTTAACCTAGTGACAAACTGCTTGATTACAGTTTAACATGATAGTACTTTTCACAATCTTCTTTTACTTCCTTGAACTGTCCCAACTAATTGCCTAGCTAGGCTTTTGGGGTCGGCTCTTCTCGTTCTCAGGCTATATCTTCTTCGATTCTGGGTATCGCTTTCATCCAAGCCATTTCTCTGTAATATTTTGGAGAATTGAATCATCAAGGGTGTTCTTTGGTCTTCCTCTGGATGACTGTCGAAGAAGCTCCAAAGACATTGCCTGCTCCACTGTATGCTCTGGTGCTATCTGTCTTATGTGCCCATACAATTTCAACTGTCGTTCGTGCAGCTTGCTGTTTATGTCCGTGAATACTTTTAATAATGTGTAATAGATCAACAATATGTATAATATATCTGATTTATTATACATATTACCTCTCTTGTTTGTGATAGGTACATTAAGATCATTAATATTATTATTATATCAAGTGTCCAATCCATTCGCATATCCAGTAACCACCTCCCGCGAAGCTTTCATAATTATCGCTTTCAGCCGTTTCAATTTCCCAACTAAACTGAAGCGCCCTACAGTCGAATTATTGCTTCTGCGCTGAAAACTTCGGTCTGAAAGCTGCACATTGAAATTATTAACGTTCCGTCGCGAAGCCATCTCCGAAGCTGTCTGGACTTCCCCTTATCCAAACTCCCGCTGAGAACTCCCCGCATCACTTTCGGGAACTGGACGATTGAGTTATTAAACTCGTGCACGATACTGGGTACTGCTGGTGTTGGTCTTTTTACAGATAAAAGGATTACTGAAAACCATTGAAATTTATTATATTTCTTTCTGCTCGGGCCGGAGATCAGAGCTAGACGCCATTGCATTCCTGGATTAGTTAGTAGTTGCAATTCTACGAGTGGGTTCAATGTTTATCGATTTGGCTAGTTTAGGCTTAATTTGGTATCACGATCTGCTTCAATAATATATCATTGAACGCACATATTATTGAAGTTTGCTATACTAATAGCGATGTTACACGGTTCAATTCAATTTGGATGAAGCACCCAAAATGAATCATGTAATTAATTATATGATTGTGTAATGATATGATTCGATGTCATTGAATGTCATTGTTCAAAACGCATTGAATTCAACTTCAACATTCATCGAAATTGAATGAGAAATGAACGTGTAAACACAAATATTATATGATTCAATCTATCTTCAGGGGGCCATCATACTATAAAAGCGCCGGCGTTGTTTGGCTTGGCTTATTTCAGCATACCTATCACTCGCCATATATTCCCATTGGGAATGTACGGCGAGCGATATGCCGAAATACGCCAAGCCAAATAACGGTGGCGCTTTTATAGCTGAGTCTGTACGACTCTTTATTTGTGCGCGCCAAAGCCACGTGAAAATTTGCTTTGTCAATGTAGTAAAAATGGTTTATAAATGGAAAGAGGAGCATAAGTCTCTGTTTTTGGAACATTTTAAGAAATACCTTAGCCTGTGGAATATTAAAGCGGAGGTTTTTATTTAATTAATTCGTTATTTAAATTATCACAAATTAACTAATTGCCAAGTTAATTAATTGCCAAGCGACGACCTGATTCGAAGACATCCTCAGCAATGTGAATCGAATAGTTCACTTCTTCAGGATACGTGTAAACAGCACACCCTTTCAATTCTGCGTTATTCAACCAAATTGTAGCACCTTGAACCGTGTAATATCGCTATTATATATTATAATGTAGGTACATGGCGAGTTACACAAACTTCCTAAAAAACTCCATATCCCGTGGTGCAAATGACGTTGTGAGATTAAAATATTTGCGTAGACCTAGAAAATTTATGCAGAAAAAATAGTGCACAGAACTCCCCGTTAGCTAGTTTCTAGCAAGACGTACAAACATATTTTCTGAATAACGGTAAAAAAACTGTTAAATTTACTTTCCTGCATGCATATTCAACGTTTTGAATTATGCAAAGTACTTTGATGTTTATTTAAAGCAGATTAAATGGAAAATAATGAATAAAAACATTTACAGCTTTCCACCCCGGAGGGTAAGGAAAACTCAACCTGAATCCACCTCCATTTACTGTGCGGGAAATATCCTATGAATAATGTATACGTATACTCATCTCGGGAACGTGTCTCAGCGGAGTGGAATTTCTGTAAAGTAAACTTCTTTGGCAAATACGTAGGTATGAAAGTAAACAGTAAGTAATACAGTAACCGCACATACTATGTACACACACCATATGTCCTTATGGGTATAACATAAAGTAATGGGGTATAACTTGAATAAATACATAGTTCACGGAGTCCATACAACCTGTAATTTTTATTCTTCTTTCACAGCCTTTATTTTCTATAACATTTAAAAAACGGTAATATTCGCACAATGTACATAGAGACATTTGATTTTCTCACAAATCATTAATCACTCTCTTAAGTAATATTATTCAAACGGAGAAAGTAAGAAAATTCGATGTATAAAACATACTTAAACAATTTTTTTGTCTGATGATTTCAGTTTATTTATTTTAATTTTATCCAATTGTAAACCGCTGGTGATGTAATAAATTATTTTTTGCAACCCATTGTCTATTACAAATCCTTAAGTAAAAAAAAATGACATTATGCACCCAATGTAAAAGCCGCATGTATAAAAGACTAAAGACTAAATTAAAAAAATATTTTCTTTTTTTTTTTACAAAACTGTGTTTATTGTACAAAAATTCTCATTTTTAGATATTTTTGTTTGTTATAAATGTAGGTTTGTTAAAAATGTAATTTTACTCGTTTTTTCGTACGATACCTACTAGCGCAAACCCGTACAAAACCAAAGATAGTCTAAATTCACGACAAATCAGTTCTAATTAAAAAACAACAATTAAAACGAATTTCTGTGAAAAGTATAGTATTACGGTAGGTAGGTACACCTTATCGCTTTTCTGAATTTTTCAAACAAACAGGTCCAATTTAGAAAATAACGTTTAAATTCAAAGCAAATCAGAGTTCCAGATTTCACTGAACAAGAGTTACTCAGAACAAATTCACAACCGAAGTTATTATTTTTGATAATTAAAAATAGGTTTTATTTCTAATATTTATTTACCACGGTAGTTAGGTATACAAGTACAAATAGGTATTAGTTTTCATGTTTTATAGAGGTCAAATGACCTGACTTTTGTTATTATTTTCGTAGTAGATGTCTCTATTTTATGACTTGTTACACCTTGAATTAGGTTCTTCAACGGAGGTGATCAGTAATTCAATGACCCGTTTTCAAATCCGACAACAATTGTACATTATTTATTGTACCCATAGTAAGGAGTAGTGTTGAACGCTGAATTTTTAAAATAATAATAATTTATTTTTTCATAAAAGCTCTCACACATTTGAAACATTAAATAAAATATTTAAAACAAAAAAATTTACAAATATGAAGGAAAAAATTAAATTTTTTACAGATTAAAAAAAACAGGCAGTAGTGATGATTGCGTCAATAAGGATAAACTCTTTCAATATTCAATAGGATTTCCCTTTTGAATCTCTTCTCGCTGACGCTAAATGTATAGATATCGGAAGATATTTGGTTCAGGAGAAATATATCAAAATCAATCAAAATCAAAAAATATTTATTGTACATATGAAATACAAAGGGTGTAGCATATGGGTACACTCCTTTTTTCTTCCAGCTAACCACGTATAAAAATACAAAATACAAATAAAATACAAAGATAGGTATAATGACATTTGTTAAACCAAACAATTACATGTTGCATTATATGAGAAAATTTAAAAAAATATATAAATAGAGTTTTACATCAGGTATTCATTAAAAGTGTAGTGACATTCGTTTAGAAGAAATGTTTTTAGTGATGACTTGAATTTGTGCGTGTCTTGAATTTGTTTGATGTTATGTGGAAGATTGTTGTTGATTATACTCCTGCCCACCGAGAACACCATTGAATATTCCCTATAAAAGTTATCATATAAAAAGAAATAAATAAATAAAAAGAGTTTGTAATAAATAATAAGAGAAGTGTGAATTTTTTTATCGCGAAACTAGAATGAAGCAGAAAAGATAGTAATATCACAATTCAGTGAATTATTTACATTATCTGAAAATAGCCTAAAAATGACATACTAAAATAATTTTATTACTATTCTCAGAATTGAAGAGAATATCAAATAAGAAGATATTTGAACATTCCACGCTACCAATTTGTTCAATATATTTTCATCAAATAAAGATTTACTTGTGGTAATTTGAAAAATACATAAATATACAACGACATACTAACTAGGACGCAGAAATAAACCAGATAATACGAGAGAGGTACGTGCCCAGCGTCACGGCGTAACTCCAAACGAATTTATCTGCTGACTTCTCAGAATTACTCTACCAGCATTTCGTATTCGCGCTTGCTGAAAAGGAAAAATAAGGAACTCTTTCAGGCGTGTATAAAATTCAGCTGATATTTTATATAGTCGGGCGTGTCTCTGTAGTCCATATATTTCTTGGTCTCGGTTGCATGGTTCTGTACGTAGCTCTGTAGACGCGATGGCGTCGACTAGCTCTTTTTGCATGTACGTGAATGTGTAAGGTGTGAAGCGTTCACTGTACACTGTGAATGCACTATTGAAAAGGCTTTCCGCGAAACATACCGCGCAATGATGCAGAAAGATGCTTTTATGTCGACTATACTTGAGAAAAATCGTTGCCAGAGCGAAGAGATTCTGAAAAATTAATGCTGGTCTCGTAGGAGCGCTATACTTTCATAACATATACGGGTTTGGCCTGTTTCACCATATTATGGCTATTCTCCATGTATCGCCAGATTAGATTTTCCCAACGGGAACGGTGAAATAGGCCATGCCCACATTATATTATGAAAGTATAAAATAGAGTGTGAGATCAGCTTAAGAGCTCAGATTTTTTTTATTTACATTAGATGTGTACATATTGAATTACAATAAAGCTATCGATGACTTACAAGATATTGTAAATATGGATAACCATTATTTAGAGATGAAAGAACGGAAAAAAATTAAAACTCTTTGAAAATTTTATTTTAACGCTTTAAAATAAAAAAAATAAAAAAAATCGTGCAAGTAATAAGTTTTTATAATTAGGTACGTAGTTGATGATATCCATTCCGAGCTGAGGTGTCAAGGGTCTACGTTAACGTGTTAATGATGTGCACGAACCTTAGGCACGAGCATAACATGCAACAGAAGAGCAAATAACAGACTTATCCAATGCAAAAAAAAGTTAATTCAGCTTCTTCCGCTATTCCAAACCAGTGTCACTTTGTCACTGATTGGTAAGTCATCGCTTCGACAGAGCACTTCGATGAAGCCTAGAGCGAGTTTAAAGTGTCATCTGTAAGAAATAAGGTGTGTCAAGAACACTGTTTACAGTATAGCTAATAACATAAATTTTATAAGATCGTGCGGGCGATCGGGTGATCCCCGGGGTTGCCCAGACCGGCCGTACTGTCCGTGCTGCCTCTACGCTACTGTTCTGGAATCCCCCGGTAAAGTGATCTCACGATATAAAAACTTTAATTCTTTTTAAAATTCACGATCTGGGATATCCCGCGGAATGCCTGTTTTCTCTATTAGATGCTAGAAAATGTACATGCATAAAATTTACACGTCCCACGTTTACAAATGTTTTATATTTGTATGCTGATGATGCGGTGCTAATTTCTAGCAGTATGGAAGATCTACAGTCTCTCGTGTCTAGGATGAACGAAGTATGTATGAAGAATGAGTTAATGATGAATGTAAGTAAGTCTAAAGTCATGGTGTTTGAAAGAGAGAGTACGAAAACAGTATGCAATATAGTTGTGAATGATGAATACTTGGAGCAGGTGGATGAGTTTGTGTATCTGGGTAGTATGTTTACGAAAGATGGGAAGGCTGATAGAGATATTGAAAGAAGGGTGAATGCCGGTAACTCTATTAATGGAGGACTGAATGCCGTTGGCGGTAATAAAAAACTGTCCAAAGACGCGAAACTAGCCGTCCATAATGGATTGCTGGTACCTACCCTGATGTATGGCAGTGAGGCATGGAACTGGCAGAGGAAGGATGAAAGCAGACTGAATGCTGTAGAAATGAGATCCCTGAGGCGAATGTGTGGTAAAACCATGTACGATCGTGAGAGAAACGTGGATATCCGCAAAGAATGCAAGGCTGACGTAAGCGTGATGTGTAAGATTAAGAAAGGGACTCTCCGATGGTTTGGGCATGTAGAGCGAATGAACGAGGAAAGGAGTGTAAGGAGAATATATGATGCAAATGTGAATGGTAGAAGAAGTCGGGGACGCCCGAGGAAGACATGGCACGACCAAGTGAATCAGATACTTGAGTCGGGCCACGTGAAGAGTCGGAATAATAGAAGAGCATGTATGAGACGATGTATGAATGTGAACGAGGCAAAGAGTGTGTGCCAAGATCGAGTTGTGTGGCGGTCCGTCCTCTCTGCCTACCCCTGCGGGGAAACGGCGTGATGGTTAGTTAGTTAGTTAGTTAGTTAGAAAATCTGTTATATCTGACTAAAAACTTGCGTACGGACGTTGGTGTTACGAAACAATTTAGCACAGATTTTTATTCACATGATTTATAGGCAAAATCAACTATTTTTACATTAAATAATGTGCGAAGGCGCTTTGTAATATTATTTCAGCTGCCAAAAATCAAGATAAGACTACATACTGAATGTTGTTGTTTGGATAACTTTATGAGTAAAACCTCAAATTGTACAATTTGATCATTGAAGACAATATTAGCGATTCTCAGATGAAAATTTGAAACAGAATATATTTATCAAAGACACTATCTATAGATTGCATTTAGTTCGGGAAGAATCTTGCAATCATACATAAATATAGCAGCCAATAAAAAATAAGCGTTGAAAATGATGGTAGTTCTTAGTCGAAATAAGATATAGTTAAATATGGGGAATAGGGGATAGGGTCGAATTAGCTCAGTAGTTAGAGATTAGAGCAAAGCCCCGGCAAAGCTAAGGTCCTTGGTTCCATTCCTAGATGCCACCATATCTTTTATGATTTTTCTCCTACAAATTTTTAATCCAGTCGCTAATATTGTTTTCAATATTACCTCAGAATTGTTAAAAAAAGCAAAAGGCTTAGATATTAAAAATCGGGCAACATTGAGAAAAAAAAATATACTAATTTATAATAATATTCTGTATATGTGCGGGTTAAACGATACTTTCTTTATTAGCCTAAATGCCAATGACAGCATTTCGTAAACGTCATAAATATTTCTACAGCCAGTTCTAGGAAATGAGATATTGAACTAGGTAGTATTGAAAAAATGCTACTCAAACAGAGTTCAAAGTCGGCCAGAGTCTGACATCAGCTGAGGTCCAAGTCTAGAGATTTTCATTTCATTACGACGATATGCCAAGACTCGATATGACGTAAATATTTTTTTATTACTGTCCAATACTGGATTAAAGTATGAATAACGAACATGAATATATATTTTTTATAAACCAAAAATAAGAACTTAAATGACTTTATGTGATTTGTGAAAAGCAAATGATGATGACGATGACGAAAAACATAAATAATTTAGGCAAGACTTTTTTTTTCATTAGCTCCACACACCCGAGTAAAATAATTCAGCTCTGGGCCTATGCCATCTTTGGGGATGCTGCGTGGAGGGTCTTTTTAGGAAAGTAAGGAGAGGAAGCTCTGGGAAGGAAAAGGGTATTCGGGGTGGGTAGGAATCTGGGTGATAGTGTGTCCAGGAGTGACGGACGTATAAATCCACCCTTCTCACTGCGGTGCAAGGCGATGTTCCGGCAGATTACGGCTGGAAAAGTCAAAGGGACTCTCAACCAAGACCCAAACGTATCTTATCCCGTGAACCCGGGCACCCCTGCTAACGTAGCGAACCACTTGGGATGACCAATGGCAGTGGTGTTGTCCCGCCTCCCAAAATTGATTGATTGATTATAGGACAATTTATAATCAAAATACTTTCTATCTAGCACCAAATTATCCGGGTATTACAGTAGAAATTATTTTATTCAGTACGTAATATTTTTATGCACAAAAATATTTATAAAAGTTAAATATGTTAAATAATAAAAAAAACAATATGAAGACTTTATAATTAACTTTATAAATATTTATAAACAATGCAGTTTTAGGAAATTATGATGTACACAATTCAACGTGAACGGTCTCAAAGCAGGATGATTAAACATTATTATTTGACTGTGACGTCTCTATAATAAGTATAATTATTCAATATTAATTATGGATTGCGAATTTGAATATGTAGGTATGTATCCAAATATCTTTTGTGTATGATGCCACAATGATTTTCTTAACTCTTGGTAATTCAATGATTTTTTTCCTCCACACTGAGATGCTGTGTGGAGGGTCTTTTTGAGGAGAGGAAGGAATGAACATTGGTCTTGAATAGAACCATGTTGCAGGAAGGAGGAAACACGGAGGCCGGCAAATCATTCCACAGCCGAGCTGTGGAACACAAGAATGAGTCAAAGAAGCGGCCCGTTCTCATGTGACAAATGTCAACCGTGTAAATATGTTGGGCACGCGTTTGGCGTGTTTCCCGACTATGCACCGGTGCCGAAGAGATCAATGACGCTAGTTCCTCAGAGCATCTTCCATTGAAATACCGGTAGGACAAGGATAGCATTCCCACTCTACGTCTATGCTCGAAAGATTGCAATATGTCTGTTAAGATGGGAGAATCTATCAAACGGACCGCCAGTTTCTGCACAGTGGAAACAGCTTGTTGGTTATATACTTATATAAAAAAATAGCTCAAAACATTCCAGGAAGACGATACCATCAAATAAATAAAGATTAAATAATCATTAACCTAATCAAATTCTTTATTACAAAATATTATATTATATATTTACCTGAGAGCCAATTAAAAAAAAAATCTTATACCAGTTGGGCTAGCTAATGGAAATTGAGATTATTCTTTCCGTTTTGTAAATATTAATGTAAATGTGTAATAATTTACCTAATGGATGAAATAACGGGACTAAATCCAAAAAGCACTTAGGGACAAGACGTAGAAGTAGATACTCGTAGCTATCCATACACTATTCTCTTGCAACTTGATGGTAATATTATATTTATGACTACTGCAATCAGTGGGAAGACGTAGGTACTTACTTACTGGGAATTCGCTTGAATTTGTGGCTTAGCAGTTTTCAAGGAAACATTTCCAACAATTATTCTCAAAACCACATCAGGCGGCCTCCGTAGCGTAATGATAATGATCTACGCATTTGAGGCGGGAGGTTGCGGGTCTGAACTCAGTCACAACGCAACAATTATTATTATTGGTGATAATAATACATAATATGGACAGAACACAGAGTCGATGTTTTTTATGTGAATGTGGCACAAGAGTTCCAATTGTTCCCAAATGTCCGAAGTCAGTAGTTGCTGGTAATAGGTGTTGTGAGGCTGAAGGGAGCGTAAAGAGATAGAGATGAAGAGGAGGAGGGTCAGGAAAGTAACTAACTGATTAGATCTGTAAACACTTAAAAATCTGATCTGTAAAACTTTTGTCGTTTGAAGCAACGTTTCGATTTTTAATCATGTTTTTTCACCAGGGTGATACTTTGAGTTTACATTACTTGGGACGATGTTTGGTAAAATTTGATGAACGAAATAAAGTTTTTTTTTTATTTATCTTTATGAGTAAAACCTCAAATTGTAATATTTAATTAAATGAAGACAATATTAGGCAAACTCAATCGTAAAAACTGCAAACATAAAAATCAGAAAAAGAAATGGGACTCGAACTCGGCCCGGAAAGCCAAAGGTCCTGAGTTCGAGTCCCAGATGTGCCCATATTTTTTCTGATTTTTCAATTACATGATTTTTTAAATTGAGTTTCGCTAATATTGTCTTCATTTAATGAAATAAAGTTTGAAGAACTTTGAATAAATGGCTTTTTTTGTCGTAAGGTACGCTGACTAAAATAGGTCTATGGTTTTTGCACCAGCAAGGTTTTTTTAAGTTAAATAAAAAAAGCTATAACAAAAAATGTCACGTGACGGAATAGTACTGATATAATATATTATCTTTCGATATAAGCACATATTAAATGCAAAGTAGCTTATAATCAATAATATATGCATTTTTATTCCAGCGTGGTTATGTGGTGAGTGCAACAAAGAGACCGCCATATTATTGTAATAAATACTTAAAATAAAATAACTATACATTTATATTTTACGTTTTACAGTCGTTACTTACGTGCACATTGTCAATCTTGATTAAAAAAAGAGGAATTAAGTAAAAAAAAAAGACTAAGTACGAATTTTATTTTATTTATTTTATTTATTTATTTATTATTACATTTATTACATACAAGAAAACAATATAAAAGGAAGCTTTGACTGCCCAACTAGGAAGGTTTCCCGTTTTAGGACAGTCAACTTGGCAGGTTGCGTGTACATAATTTCACATTAGTGGATTCAATAATAAATAACAATAATGGTACATATTGGGGGAGTTACTTAGATAAATTTCAGCGCCATTTCGTTTATTTGAAGTCCGTTTCAGCTTTTTAAACAAATTCTGATCAGCAGAAGAACACAACTATCATGTTGTAAAACTTGTCAGCTTATAACTATTTGATAAAAAGCTAAAACGCATCTATAATCGGCGTTTAACGGGGACCTCTCAAATGTCAAAAAAACAAAATAGCAATGAATGGTTTTATGATGACTGTCACGCGTGAATTTCAGCGAAATAGCTGGACCGTAAGGTTACAAATAATCTGACAATATTTGAATTCTTCCTACCAGCATTATGACGGGCGGTAAACGTTGCTTGAGCAATGATGGAGAATTTAGCTAGGCAGAGGATTGAACCTTCGACCCCTGGGTGAGAACCCAATGCCTTGGACCGTTCGAAATTTAACCGATCGAATTAATTTTATTCATGCTAGATGACTTTTCGAACTACAAGTTGTTCTAAATGTTGAGTATTTCCTTCAGACCAGCAACCCGGTGCTTCAGGAAGAATGCGAATCTGTAGCCGAAGCGCTGCAATTACATGGGAGCCCAAACAGGATAATTTAATGCTTTATTGCAGTGCTCTTGTTGTTAGTTTCGTGTAGCTAATATCTATATCGCACATTTGCGAACAGAATATCGCACGCGAAAGAAAACCGACAAGAATAATTGCGATCAAGGAACGAAACATACCTTTGATTAGTATTATAATAAAATTTGAGTGAAAATATTATATTATTTGTGTTCATCGCGTTGTGAGTGATTGGCGTGAGCCGCCCCGCGTCGTAACCATTGAAAATTCTCTGGCATTAAAATGATTGCAATCCACTGGAAAGGTGATCTGAACCCTGAACACTGAACACCTGCGCTGATGTGTGAGACATTCTCACCAGTCACTGCAAAACATCACTCGGGATTTGAACTATGCGCAGACAGCGTGTTTTGAAAAAACGATGTATTAAAAATATTATTATATAATAAAATTCATGTAAATGATTGCAGAATAAGACAATGTTACTGACGACTATGAGACTACTATGTGGAAGGTAATGGCGACAAACTACATAGGTAAACTACCTAGTAATCATGATAGTAGAAACATTGCACCCATGATTAACAACCTCCGATAGGAGACGGCGTCGGTAGAAGAAGAAAAATCATCGTAACATCATCAACATTATACGTCTCTAATAACTTTCGGATCCGTACTCATTCTAATCATCTTATTTTATTGCCTATATAAGGTATACAAGGTACCACCTCTTTTTCCGAAAATTCCCACCATCCAACATTATGCTTCTTTCGAAACTTCTTTCTCCTCTTCGTCGTTTTCTTAATAGACTTTTTGAGCTTCAATTAAGGCGATCCAATAGTCCAGGAAAAAATCGAATTCGGAATTCACGCCCCTTTATAGGAGGAGTTTAAAAATACTTGAGAAAAAGCTTTTGGAAAGGTTGGAAAAGGTATTTGAGAAAAAAAATTACATCTTTATATTGTAAAGGCCTGTAAAAAACATTAATACCTTTTTTAAGCATTGTTTATTGTAATAAAACGGAAATTTAAAATTGATTTCAAGGAACCAAGCGGCGCGGAGTCCAAGGCGTCTATTCCCCGTCGCGGCCGGGGCGGAACTGACCAACTGACACAGAAATAGGTCTGTAGTCCTTCGGTGGACGGCATAGGGTCCACTTTTGAAAATTCAAATTCGTCGACTGACGGCCATTATAAAAGTAACTGAATTTGCCACATTATACAATAAAACCATATCCGAAAAGGGGTTAATAAGTAGGATAATTTTCAGTTAAAAATGTTTTTTATAGACCTAACACTTTATTTTATTCTAGACTTATTAAAGGACTTATTAAAAAAATGACCGATATTTGGAAGGGCCAACATATGTTCTACACGCAGTATTTAATTCAAGCATCTATAATACTTCTAAGCGATCAAATTTTCAAAACAAAAACATATGATTTTGAATGATTTTGCATTATTTAGTATGGCTGCATCTTAATAATAAAAATAACACCTTAAATTGTTCTCCGTATAAAAGATTGAATTAAGTTTATTGAGTTATCCTCGTTATATTTAGCTCAAAGTTCATTTTTTATATATTCATGTATAAGATACCAAAAATAAAATGACCAACACAAAATTGCACGTTTATAAGGAGAATTGAAATAATATTGGAGTCGGAAAAGTACGAAGTGCGAACATTTTTAAATGGAAAAAATCTATTTCAGAGATTTCTATACAAAAATTTTAATGGAAAATCGTCAAGACAGGAAAAAGTCACGACACGCTCCAAAGTCGCGACATGCCCCCACAGGACATACTGTCACAACTAAGACAGGAAAATGCCCCCAGAGGACATAATATCACAACGAAGACACTACAAGATAGGAAAAAGTCGTGACATGCCCCCCACAGGACATAATGTCACAACTAAGACGCTACAAGACAGGAAAAAGTCATGACATGCTCCAAAGTCGCGACAAGCCCCCACAGGACATACAGTCACAACTAAGACACTACAAGACAGAAAAAAGTCACGACATGTCTCAGCAGGATACAATATCACAACCAATACAGTATCGCTAACTAATATATAGAACAATCATAATGGGACGGAGAACTAACTTTTTTAAACGGAAAAACCAATTTTCTGAGATTTTCACACAAAAAGTTTGACGGAAAATTATCAATTCAGGAAAATCATCAATACAGTCACGCCCCCGCAGGATGCTTTGTCACAAAAAAGACACTATCTTTTACTAATACATAACAAAACCGTAGACTTCCGAGTGTGACCGCAGAAATTATGTTAATTAGCATTTACAAGGAAATCCACATAATTTTCTGTCGATGTGAGGATTTAGCAGAAATCGAAATGCGTCACCCGGACCAGCGACAAGGAGGCAGCTGGACGCTGATCGCACGAATACCTGGCACATTGCGGTCGGATTAAAACATCACTAATGTCACTTAAGTTATTATTTTTTATATCGGAGCGAGCTGGTGACTAATTGTAATTATTAACTATAGTCAAACGGAGATCAAACGAACTCTCAAAATTTCGCACGGGGATTATAGAACTCATAAAACTTCGGATAACTAAACATGAAAGACACTCACTCGACCGTTGCATTTAATTTTCTTTAATTCTTATTATTTATTTGATCCTCGGAAATTCCAATGATGGAAAATATATTTTTTTCAATAATCTTCAGAAAAAAAAAATCTTCAGGACCCATGTCATCTTTGGAGATGCTGTGTGGAGGGTCATTTTAGGGAAAGGAAGTCTGGTAAGGGAAAAGGAATGAGGGGTGGGTGGGAATCTGGGTCAATGTAATCAAGAGTGACGGATGTATGAATCGATCCCTCCCATTGCGGTGCAAATCGTTGGGTCGGTTCCGGCTGAAGAGGTCTAGGTTAGTTCTTCCTCAACCGGTCTCTTCAAATCCGTAATTTTCAGTTTTGTGTTTACTAAGAGGGAACATGTTTAACCTATAATCAATCATTTTGTTCGTGTTTTACCTACATGTTAAATTTATTAATAAACACATATTTGTTTTTTGCGCCTACACTCAGTTATTTTGTTAATTTATTTGTCATCGCATTTACTGACAAATGTGGAATGTAGATATTGATTGTACTACCCCCCCCACCCCTCCGCAATACCTTATGGAATAAATTCATGTTATTCAAAATATACATTTCGGTTGTGACTCGTCTATAACTTCAATAGGCCACTTTCATGGATTTCATAACGACTTGGAAAAAATCGTGTGGATAGATTTTTTTACTAAGATTACGAAAATGTTAGTGAAAATGTTTGGAAATGTATAATTTTGTTTATTTTTAAATAAATACATCCATTATTTGAGCTCGTGAAGTCACTACATGAAAATGTCCCGTCTCCGATTATGTTCCCTTAATTTTGTAGAATTCCACACTGATTATTTTTTTTTTATATGGCAACACTATGATTTCCTGCGAATTTTTGAATTAGCGTTTAACGTTCACTAGATTTATTGTTTTTTCTATGCGAATTTATCCTTTGGTTTGATTTTTTGATAAAGATGGCGGTGTTTTTACAGATGTTACGAAGAGAACCCCGTACAATTTATTGCTATTCGTGTGGAAAACGTTATTTTTTTTACTGATTTTCGGCTATGTAATTATCGTTTTTTCGCACCCATAAAATTATGTCCCGTGTTTCCGGTTTATAAAAAATGGTCTGATTTTTCGGATTGAAATTTTCAAAAAATCGCCAGGGTTTCAAAAATACGATTAAAAAAAAAAAAAAAACAGAATGTCTTAGAATATTTGCCTAAACCGGAAAAAAAAATTTAAAAAATGTGATGCAAGTGGCCTATTATTCGGTTCAATCAACTCTATAACTTTTGCTTTGAATTACAGTCTCATTTTCAAAATTGGAATCTACCTACAATATAATACTTACGTGCATTACAAAACTATTTTAAATGTCGCTTTCGAAATTGGAACCGATTTGAAGCGAAAAAGTTGGTTCCACTTTTTTACTTCCAATTTGACTTCCGAGGCTCTCAACGCTCTAACGCCGAATGACAAGAAACTGCCGAAACCGGTCCCAGCGCTCTGCTACTGCTCTGCGCTCTGATAATAGTGTGAACACGTTTCACCGTGATATTAGTCCGCAATAGCGCCTCTGTGACTAACTAACCCGTGAAAATATATTGAACCGTGAATATATATTTCTTACCGTTTTTTACCTTTTTTTAAACCATTTTCTACCATAAATATATATATATTTTTATTCCATACCTATGTAACTTCATGTAACTGGCAGATATTATTTTTAAATGTTTTATAAATTGGAAACTTCTACAATAATTAGCCTTCATAATAAAGATCAAAACCTGTTCAAAAATCTCCCTAACCCGGAAATATTACCTTGTAGGGTAATATTTGTTTAAATGCCTTGAGAATATTTGAATTCAGTATAAAAAAAAAAACATATTTTGTTAAATGAACTGTATTTTAAGTCGAGAACCTTCTTGTGAAACTTCACCTGCACATTTTACGATCGAGTTCGGACTTTGACTGTTCAGATAGTTTCTGTTTGACTATAATTGTGTATTTATTGAAATTGGCTAATTTGTGAAATCACCACAAAACAAGTGCTAACGATAAATAACTTTAAGGACATTAATTAATTATAATTAATATACTAGTCTCCGAAAATTCGTAGTACACCAGAAAAACTGATGAAACAACATCATATTAGAGGAAAACATAAAAATCAATCCGGGCAAATCGATTTTTTTTAAAACTTTTTTTTAAAAATTTTTTCGTCAACTTAAGGATTAAAAAGTTTTTTTAAGGTAAAGTTTTGTAACAACCGTTTGTTTTCAAACTAACCTAAAAAATCCAACTTCTGTCTACTTTTACTCGAAAACGAAAGTTCAATTCAAAAAAGTTACAACGCAAAATTTACACATAATGTGATGTAAATTCACCATGAGTTTTTCATTTGTACTTACTAGGAATGGGAAAAATAATCGATTGTGAAAAAAATCGATCATTTTCCAACAAAAATCGATTTTATTAAGCGATTTTAATTTTCTAAAATATCGATTATTTATAAAACGATTTTTTATGCTAAGAAAAAGAACCGATTATTTATGTAAAAGGCATATCCCTAGGTTTTCATTTTCTAAAAAATCGATTATTTAAAAAAAACTTTTAATTACTTTTGATTATTTTAAAACTGATAATTTCTGTTTAATATTTTTTAATTAATAAAACTGTGATTAAAGATATTTTACGTGCTTATTTTAATTTGTCAAATGTGGGGAAAAATCGATTATTAACTGATTATTTTTCACGAAAAATCGATTATCTAAAAAATCGATTTTTATGCAAATAAAAATAATCGATTATTCAATAATCGACAATTTATGTAAAAGTCTAGTTTGAAATACGAGTTTACGGACACCGTGTATTATGCATACGGGTAACTACTTAGATAGGCATCTGCGTGAAACATAATTATAAGTTCGGCTGAGAGTTCTGAAAAGTTAACTTTTATAGTAAAAAGTTTCCCCATACTTATCTCAAACCTTCTCAGATAATAATAATACAACGAATCTTCTTTGCCATAATAATAAAGGAAGGTGTCGATGTGTCTGGGACGGTCAAAGGAGGATAAGTAGAAAAAAATATATAGGTTTACAAAACAGGCAAACTTTAGAGTTAGGGGGATAGAGGAAATTAAATCGGCGCACATTCCTATGGCGTATCTCATCTCCCAGCAGTCGCAAACTTTCGGTTCGAAGCACCGAAGGCATAGAATCTTCTTAGTTTGCAAGGTTTACTCCCTGACTTCGTTTGAGATTCGAACTCAAATTTTTGATGCATATAGCATGGCATATTGTCTATAGACTATTCCTTCGATGGTTACATTGATATTTCAAAGCTCTATAGCTCACGATGTAAATAAAATTATAAATCATTTATTGAAATGTGAAGAAATGGGAAAACAAGCCATGACATTTTTAATTTAACAATAATTAAAAAAAGGCATTATTCTTTAAATAAGACAACCTTTTTTACTTTAACTCTGTTGAGGCCTTGAGGAAAATAATTTACCTCGGGGTCTACGTCATCCTTGGGGACGCTGTGTGGCGGGTATTTTGAGGGGAAGGAGTGAGCATGAGTCCTAAAGAGACCCATGTTGTAGGAGGGAGGAAACATAGAGGCCGGCAAATCGTTCCACAGCCGAGCTGTTGAACTCAAGAACGAATCGTAGAAGCGAATCGTTCTCTTGAAAAGACCCATGACTTTAATTAACAAGCCCCTTGGGAGCATCTTCCATTGTAATAAAGTTATAACAAAGAAAGCCTGTCTATTTGATATGTTTGGCTCCGTCGTGAGCTACAGAGCATTGAATGGATAACTGAATTACAAAAACATAAGATAAAACTTTAAAAATTCAATTAAAAAATATATTTCATGTGGAAACTCGGGTTGAGCCGGGTAATAAATACTCGCATGTCATAAAACCTTAGATAGTCAGAAATTTGAAGAAACTGGCAGACAGAAAAAAATGGGTTTGAACAAAAAATCGTTACCAATCCGCGAATTAAGTAAAAGTAAAACCAGCGCAGGTGCAATCCCCAATAATTGGTGGGCGAACTCACCATGTGCTGATGATACCGGCCCTAGGGAGGTCTGGGGGCAAAAACCTGATCTTCTCCTTGCATGGTGAAGGGGGAGGTGGGTCGGGCTGGCGGGGGGATATGGTAGGGAGAGCAACGAGACGCAGCCGGCATGGAGGGAGAGAGTCGAGCAGAGGAAGGGAGTGAGGGAGGTGAGTGAGGAGAGGTAGTGGGAGACTTCTCGGAAGAGCCTGATGCACAAATCATTGCATAAAATGCAGACCGCTGGAACTCTCTGTATTGTGGTCGAATACTGGTATTCGAAAGGTTGAAGAGAATAATAATAATGAAATAATTAAAAACACTTTGTTTTTACCACGATAATCTTTATTTAAAAAATCAACACGTTTCGAGAAGGATGTTCTCTTCATCAGGACATTATATGTACTAAAAAAACTAAATTATCAAGTATAGAAAGACAGGCGTGGGTAGAAATGCCTTTCTAAATAAATATGCCCTCAGTGGAGTCGACGTCCTATCTCCATTTTAATTTCCTTTTTTCAAAACTATACATATTGGCCGTCTGAGTATCTTTTATGGTCATGATACACAATATTCCAGGTAACAGGATAGTCAGTGACATCACTACAATTTGATATTTCTTGACAATTATTATGAATACCCGAATCTAGAATCTGATCTGCTATGTTTTCGAATGGTGTTTACAACTTCTTCGCCCACCCATACGAGGGTTGTCCCAGAAGTACCCGACCTAACAAAGAAAACATAACAAATTTGGGATTTTTTTTGTGTTTTATGAACATAGTCTCCTTTCAGCTCAACACACTTTTCCCAGCATTGTTCAATAGCTTCGATACCCTGTTTATAGTGAGAACCGTCGAGCACCTCAAAATAGCCATCTAACGCAAATTCCACTTCTCCATTGTTGGCAAATCTTTTACCACCGAGTCATTTTTTCAAGTTTGGAAAAATAAAATAATGCGAGGGGGTTAAATCTGGCGAATAAGGTGCGTGAGGAAGCAATTCGAATTTAAATTCATTGATTTTGGCCATCGGGATTATGCATGTTTGAACTGCTACATTTTCTTGATGAAACAACACTTTCTTTTTCGCCAAATGCGGCCGTTTTTTCTTGATTTAATCACTCAAATGCTCCAATAAGTTCGCATAATACTCTCCGTTAATTTTTTTTTTTCTTTTTGAAGAAAATCAATAAAAATTATCCCATGAGGATCCTAAAAAACTGATGCCATGACCTTGCCTGCTGATGGAACTGTCTTTACATTTTGCAGCCGATTATCCCCTTTTAATCCATTGGTTTGGCTGCTCCTTCGTCTCAGATGTGAAGTGATGACTCGTGGTTTTGAATCAATGCAAAAATTCGGCTTTATTGCTGTGAAACATCGCTAAACACTCGATTGAAACATCCTCATGACGCTGTTTTTGGCCTTTGTGAGCAAACGCGGCAGCCATCTTGCGCACAGCTTTCTCAATATGTAAATAACAAGCTATCCATCATAATGAAAAAAATAATTAGTAGGAACAACTATCAAACATAATAATTTCGGTTATTTGTGCTGTACGTTAGTTAGTCCTGAATTAAATCTGGTGCACACATTTGCTTTGAATTTAAGTGTCATTTTCTACATTGGAATCAATTGTAGGTACATACCGATAACACAGTATTATTTAAAAATTTGGAATTTATTTGTTAAGAACCAAGAATTAAGACTATCCCGTGATTGTTCACGGGTCTGCGCTTGCATATAAACATAAAAAATTAGAAAATTAAGTTTTTAGTTATCTTATAATGTCTTTGAGGTGATAGTAATTTCACAAAACTACTAATGTAACAAAAGCTTCACTCCTTTTATCATTCAAGTTTTCCAACAAGAAAGGGTTAGACACAAAGCTCAGTACTTACTACCTATGTCATTCACTTAGAAAATGACTCATCTATAAAAAATACTGATCCTTTTGGTATTATTTTAAAGTCGTAAGCAGATAGTATATACTATAATATACTCGGTATTACCTAAGATACCATTCAGTAGATTTCTGCCCACTTAACGAAACATTTGAAGTAATCATCTTATTGATAATCAAGTTTAACAACCTACGCCATTTCCATACTTCCTACCTCTGACCTTCTGGCTATAGTTTCAGATCAACGGATAAATGAAATTATATAAATCCATACTAATACTTACATATATACTTATAATATTATTAGTGCGAAAGTAAGTGTGTTTGTTTGTTACGCTTTCACGCCTAAACCACTAAACCGATTTTAAAAATTCTTTATAATAGTAAGCTCTGGCGTTACGAAATTTGTATAAATGAAAATGTGTGTATTTCATATATTTTAGAGGCAGGGAGGAAAGGCAGGGGGAAGGTGGGGTTCGCGGAGAGGGAAGAGACGAAGTAGGGGGAAGGCGGGGAAGGTGGAAGTGAACGGGGACGCACGGGAAAGGATATGCAGGGAGAATCAATTTATTTCTTTGAATGACATTGCAACGCATGCCGGGTACCAGCTAGCATAACTGTAAAGCAGACAACTTTTATGTGCTGAAAAGCAGCAAAACTGGCATCATGAAAATTGATCAGTTTTTTTTTTCTATATGGAATTTTCAAGTCAATGCAACTATTTTCATATGTTTAATGTGAACAAAGCAGAGTCCCAACAGCTCCCAAGCCAGTGGGACTATGCCATCAAGGAGACTATGACATCCCCAATTAGCAATTAGGGTAGGTTTTGAGGCTGAAAAGGTAGCGGGGAAGTGAAGGGGAGAGGAGGATAGAGAAGTACCTGGCTTTTTAGAGCTGGTCACCAAACACGGCTAAATCCATTTCAAGCAACGTTTCGATTCTGAATGTTGGTCTTTCATCACTAGAGTATCTACTAATCTGGTACTAACGAACTACGTGTGGTATAATACTCAACGAATAAGAAGGTACCTACATAAGTGTTTTGTTGAAATGATTGAATTTCATGGTTAGGTTATACATGGTGTCGGAAACTAATAGTACAAGCGATAAACCGGTGGATTTAAATCACGTTTGGAGTCTATTTAGTGGTATATGTAACTTTTTTGATTTCATCTTTGGTTTCCGAGAAAATTTGAAAAAAAATTAATCGCTAGAGGGTTAATATCAGCTGTTTAATGTCATGTAATTAAAATGTGTTGAAGCTAAGTCCAAGATATTTTTTTTAAATTTTAAATCGTTAGTTTCCCAAAAAAGGAATAAAAGCTAAAAACATCTAAATGCTCAGATCGAAAAATTAAGTTTTTTGGGTTTTCTTTGTGATGTAAATTCGCAAGTTTCTCGCTTGTATTGCGTGAGTTTTCGAATACCATGTATGTTGTACACGTATGTGGAGTATGTAATTTATGTATATTACTTTGAACTCGCCCTTTGAAGGAGTTAACACGAATACCTCTAGCGTCACCTGCATTCCGGTAATTTGATCATCCTTCAGTGAATCCAGCTTCAAATTAAATTATTGATGTAATCGAATACTCACAGTCGAATCAAGATCATCCACATATTAATATATCGACCCCATGGAATAACAAGGTTCCATTAGACACAATCACAGCAATGTCATGCGAAAATAGGCTCGAGTTCACTATCGCTCAAAGAGTTCACTATCTCTTAACATTGCCGTTCCTGATAGAACGATGTTATTACAAATACTATATTAATTTATATGAAATCGGACTAACATGTTGATCAATTTAAAACAAATCTACTCTTTATCATCCATGAATGATCTTGGAACCTGAAGTAACCTGTAGTCATTCCACTTTATTATTTAGGGCCTGCGCAGAATAAAGGCTTTTAAAAAACTTTTAGCTCGGAAATTTTGCATTTTCTAGTATTAAACGATATAAATATGCTGTATTGATTTAGCGTTTGTTATCAATTTCGGAACCAAGTATTTTTTTATTCTGAAGAACTGTCTTTCATAATGACAAAATATTTATTCCGGGCAACGCCGAGTACGGACCAACATAAAGTATCGACAAGAAGTTGTGTCAGATGCCGATATATTCACTATTCAAAATTATTATAAAGTCGTTTTTTTCTGTTATTTACAAGTTGTATTAGGAAAAAAATTATAGTATTTCTTTTTTAAATGCTATAAAGGCATTTCCCACGAGATTTGACTCTATTTTAAACGAGTCGTGTTTAATTAAACATTTTAACTCAATTATTGTCGCTTTAATAATATTAGCCCGCCTCTTCTAACATTCGTATTTACATATCTCCCATTCTTTTTTTTGAACACTTACTACCGGGCCTTAAACTACATTATAAGGACACATGGTTGTATCCAGTGGCGTAGCGAGGGGGGGCGGGAGGGGGAGGGGGGGGGGGGGCGATCCGCCCCAGGTGCCACCCGACGGGGGGTGACACCCCCCCAATCACAATTCTCTAGCCGCCACCCCCCCCCCCCTTAGGGCAGACCAATTTTTTATGAGTCGAAATTAGTGTTTGTCAACTTTAATGTGGGGGGGGGATGACACCAACCACGTTATCCGCCCTATCCGCCCCGGGTGCCACCCATGCTAGCTACGCCACAGGTTGTATATATCTAAATAATAATAATAATAATCTAGAATGTTTACGGCGCAGTTTTATGTTATTTCACTTTACTATAATCAACAATGAAACTATGTAATTTTCTTGTCATGTTCAATTGTCTTGTTTCCTTTTCTCTTCTTTTCTTTTCCATTTAGTTGTAATCATCCATGTTTGTATAACCTTGTTCCTTTTTTCTTTAATTATTTTCTATTGTTGTTTGTTCTACTCAACCTGTCTTTTATTTTTCGTCTGTATTGTATTTGAAACTTATACTTTTAATATCTAAATTCCTATGTAAAACTGCAACTATTTCCTCCTACCCATGAATTGTATGTTCCTCCTGTCCTTAAATGAGTTCAGTAACTCATCGGGATTGCTCTACTTACTCTAGCAAGAAATTAAAACAAATAAATAAAAAAACTTTTTAATAATTTATTCAGTGGTCGTATTCTTAAGATTATTATAGTGCTCCTTACCTACTCTACCTTACCAACTATATTCGAAAGCATGCTAAGATGAAGAAGAAAAAAAAACAATGGCGTAAAAAGCTTGTGAGAGTAATATTCAGGATATTATCCTTTCGCCTCACATTCCTAACGTACAAAACAGGCAAAAAGGATTCGCAAACTTCAAATAAAAAACGATTTATAATAAGGGTCTTCCGTTTCATCTGCTCCATAAATAACTCGTTGGACTGAGGCGATATTCAATCCCGAACAGGTTTATATTCCACATATTATTATGCTGTTATTTTGTGACTAACGCCGCGGTATGGGAACAACCTCCATCAGATGTTAATCGGATGACATCATTACTCTAACACGATTTTTACTTAAGACACCTGTATCTAGATGCAGAACGTTGGCATGTAGTCTCCTTCCAATGAATTGGTAACGGTTATACTATAGTTTATAGATGGATGAGGCAGTCATCTTTGGCATTGTAATTATGTATGTTGAAACATATATTTATCTCTTAGATTATACCGTACCTATTCATTCTGCTCTTATGAATAATGATCCGTTCGTTGGATGGAGTAGACTCATTGGCACCAAGATGGATTAGATATAAGACACAATACTAGAGACACAGTAGAACGAATAACGTTTTAAATTCTCATGACAGTAAAATAAAAATGCCACAGAAATTAGAAAAGGTGGGGCTACCAATAATAGAAGAGAAACCAAACGAAATGTACTTTGTTGGACTTTATAATACTGTTAAGAAACAATCGGTGCGACTTAGATAGTACGATAATTTGCAGTAGCTACTAATGAGCGTAATACACGATTTTCAGCCCTATTCCAATTAGAGACAAAGGTCAACATTTTTCGCTTTACGCGATCGCTGTTTTTTACTCTATTTTCATACCTACGATTTCAGTAGGCATCACAACAAACAGTATGGTTCGTGTGTTGTTTGCAGTGATGACAATTGAAAGCCTAGATATGAAAATAGTGGTGAAAATAGCGATCGCGCAAATCGAAAAATGTTGACTTTTGTCTCTAATTGGAATCGGGCTGAAAATCGGGCTCGTGTATTACGCTCATTAGTTTGTAGTAGCTTCGGTAGTTTGCACTTAGATAATGCTTAGTTCGTTGGATGGAATAGACTCGCTGGAGTCAATGTGGATGAGATACATAGGTAGGTAGGCAGATAGTAGGTAGAGACACAGTAAAATTGAGATAAATAAAAAAGGCACTGGCAAGGAGAAGTATATAAATAGATTGTAGCAGTTGGGTACTGTGCGAAGGTTAGAGTTCCAGTGCAACCAAATACTAAAGACGTGTTGGTAAGACTGACTTTATTCTATTTTGTGTAAAAGCACGGTCTGACTAAGAAGTTAAATTAATATTTGTCATCTTATGAAATCATCATACCGTAATACCTGTAATAGACGGAGCCTTAACCAGGTCACAGGATCAAGAGAGATCCGAAACACGTCTCTCAAACAAAGATTTGCTGGGAACGGGATTCGAACTCGGAGCCTACCACATTCTCGTAAGATGACCACATGCTTGGTGAAATCCAATCAAATTCTTCGAAACCAAAAAAGCAATCAAAGGACGTGGGTCCCTCAACCGGCGCACCTACATTTTTTTAAATCTATGATGCCATTGATACAAGTTTGGAAATGGATGGTGATACAAATTTATCGAATTTCAGTGAGGAATTTGGGGTTACGATTCTCACTAAAATGCAACAAATATATTCAAATAGAGACCACTCCGTTCCGTAAGACCCAATGACTTTGATGGGTTGGAAATGCAGAAAAAAATGCAAGATCACAAGACATGCAAAATCATGACCTAATACAGCGATGAGCAACCTGCAGACAGGGTGCGGACCGCGAGCCCTTTCCAACAAATTTGCAGAAAAGAATTTTCAAATTTGGTTTCAGTTCTGTTTTTTAAAAGGGTTTAGCGGAAAACTCAGCATTTCTTCAAAGTTTTGAATCAGCCGCTCTAAATAATAAGATTTCTCTTACATATTCTTAAAAATACAACATTTCGTGGTTCGAACTTTACAAAAACATTTTGAGCGCTTTTTTTTAGATCTATATTTCATGCATTTTAAACGTTTCTGTTTCATAAAATACCAAAAGATTTCTTGGGTAATTTTATTTATTCCGAACGATAAAAATCTGGGGTTTCCCAAAATTGCAAGTAGGTATTTTTTATAAGTTCTTATAATTATATTAGAGAATGATAAAAACGGACAACATTTATTGGTTTGGCGTTCGAGATTTCGTTTCTTGCGTTCTATAATTATTTAAAAAAATCGTTTTAGAAAACACAAATAATAGGTTTGTGACACCACCAACACAACAAATTTAACAATTTCAAGGCCCACGAACGAATAAAAAATTGATGAATTGAACCTCCGTCCTGATAAAAAGGTTGTTCATCACCGACCTAGTAGGAACCCCGGTGGAAGCGACCAAGGGAGTCCATAGAAGAGGTGGACTCACTGTTTGGAAGGGTGTGGGAGTAGGACGGAATCAAGGACGGATCAGGAACATAGAGTAACAATATTGTTACTCTAAGATCAGAGTGGAAAAACATTTGGGGAGAACAAATGCCAAATGACGTAGATCCGTATTCATGTTTTAAATATATTACTTTATTGTATCAATTAAAACCATTTCTAACTTTCTCAAAATCGATTACAGTTTGCTCTTATGAGCTCTTGATTATCTGAAAGCGATTGCAATAAATAATAATGCATAAACTAAGATCAAATTATCGATTTTAATGAGCTTTAATTTCAGCCATTTGCATGGTAGAAAATCCGCAACCGAGAGATGTTGCAATAATTCTAAGAAGCGCCATTATCGAAATGAACACTTCTGAGAACGAGAAGGAGTTCTTGCATAAATGACATAATTACCTAACTGGATATCTTATCATAGTATCTAATATTAAAATAATTACAAGTCTTGCGAGTATAAAATATCGGCGTAGAATACCATAATCAATGGAGGTCTCCTTGATAGAGCGGTAAGTTCTTTGGCTCTGGATGCAGAGGTCATGGGTTCAAAACCCGGCATAAAAATATTATTGAAACATTATTAATAATTAGTTATTAATAACAATGTTAATAACTAGTTATTAATAACTAGCGCAAATAACAAGGCACTGTAACTTCGTGTACGTCACCGTCTTGATGCTTTCAATAGGGCATATATAATATATACCCGTTTATTTCTGGCCTAATGAGGACACAGAAATGCCGAAACCGGTTGACGTGTTCTTAAAAACAATTAATTAATGTAGGTAGGTACACAAAGGTACGTACTTCGTAACATAAATATATTTGCAACTCATTCCAGAGTGGAAGATATTCTCACAGAGATATTCACCATTCAGAAATAAAAATTTTCATGAGCGAAGTTCTTCCCAACCTTACTCTTTCCCCTATACTTCCCTTACATAGTTCATTTTCAGATATTTCATTCTCATATAGTTCATTCTCACATATTTCATTCTCGCAACATTCACCGAATTGAGATGTATTTGTTTCAATGGAATCGAAAAAGACAATAAAAATAATTTTATCTTAAAATAATATATCGTGGGGTAATTACCTACTACAACTAGGTACCTCTGAAATCAGTTTTATTGGGAAATTGAATAATAAGATGGTAATCTTATAAATCGGTTGCAGGATTTTTATACTGATAAGTATGGTTAAATGGTAGAATGAGGTTTTGGGAAACGTAGGTAGTACTTATATTTTGGAAATAAGAAAAAGGCTAATCATTTTTTAAGTATTTATTTAAAAAAATGTAATGACTTACATAGTTGTTACGTACAAAAATTTAAAGAAATCACCCCAATGCTACAGTGCTACAATCAGCTAAATCTAGTTGCCTAATTAAAACATGGAAAAACACTTGTGGTACCTTGAGTTACCTAATTATAGGATTAAACGATACCGATTTTTGGAGACACTCATAAAAACATATTCAAACAACTTGACGATTCTAATGCGTTACGTCTTGTTACATTTGTAGCATTCGTAGAAAGGTTATGTGTGTAACTCAAAAACGCTGATTTCGAAGTTAGTAATTACCCCACGATATTACTTATATATGACCAGTCAGTGGATGAGTGGGCATCGCATTTGGGTCCCACCCGGGCGTCACCTGTTCGATTACTCGGCTGGCTAAGTCCTCCATCACAACATTTTCCGCTTATTGTGGTGGTAGTAGGAGATTTTAAAACATTGTTGAGTTATTCGTAACGTCGGGAATGTTTGTCTTTCTTAAAAAAAAATTATATATATATATATATGTACCCACTTTATCACATGTCTCTTTATTATTCACACAAGCAAAGTTTGCAAATTACGCTAAAATTCAAAACAAATTTGGGTTCACTGAACGTGAATGATTTCAAGCAGTGATTTTTCACATTTCACGCATCGACAACCGAAATCAGTACCCGTATTTCATGATATTAAAATATTAACTATAACTTATTAAACAACGCAAACAAAGAATTTAGAATCGACGAACAAATAATGGTTGCAATCGAGACTTTCATTCATACCGCTGCTTTACCTACTGAGTCATTCAAATCAACCCAAAATAATTTTAAAATGGTTTTAAACAATTTTCATCCCCGGAATGGGGTTTAGCACTCTACCGGCGAAATTGATTCCGAGAATCGTGACTGTGACTAAATATTCCCGATCCTCAAAATTCACAAGAATTAATTGAAAATGGGACCAAGCGTCGCTATTGTATAAAACCACACCGACCAAGCTTTCAACTGTTAACTACATTTAAAATATATTACCATTATTTTACAGTGCCAATAAATATATATTCAATTCATTTGGACTCTTTTGGGAGTACTCAATATTATTGAAAGAAAGCGGCCACTGTTATTTATTTGCTACTACTGGAAAACCGCATTTAAAATTCGTTTACTTTCGGTTAAACTCACAAAACAAACAATAATATTGAAGAATCTCTTTAAAACATTTCTTATAATTTATGGAAGGGTCTCAAACCACCGAAATTATTCAACAGCCATTTCAAAAGGTTATTTACAGGGTAGTAATGCTAATTCCGCTAATTTGCACTTCAAGGGTTGTCTCATTACACTGTTATTACACTAACACCCTAAAATACCTGTGAAGGGTAGGATTTTCAGAAAAATAAGGCATGGATTAGATAACGTCGGTTCCTTGGTTGTTAAGAATGGTTTCCGGAAAGCAAAGCAAAATTCTATCCGTTCAAATTACGGTGTGTGGTTTAGGTTATTCAGGTAAGCGAAAAATTAAGTAGGATTAAAATTTGGTTATTGATTTATTTGGGAACATTCCGAGATTTGAATGAGTCACAGGGATGTATCAATACAACGTGTAATTGGAAAAAAAGGTTCAATAACCTGGATACTTCAGGTGTCAGGGTTTTAGCAGAATACTTGTGCTTTATGTATAAAAGTTTTCAGGAAAAAACACAAGGCGTGTATAAGCATGATGGAAAAAAAATAAAAAAGGGATGCTTAAAAGGTTTGGGCATATGACGCGAAAGTGAATGATAGAAGTAGTGGTAGTGTGAACGCCTGAGGAAGACATGACATGATCAAGTGAATCAAATACTTGAGCCCGTCATGTTAAGAGTCAGAATAACAAAAGATTATGTTTGAGGCCATATGTGAATGTGAATAAAGCGAGGAGAGTGGACCAAGGCGTCGCGGTCTTTCCTCTCTGCCGCCCCCGCAGCAACGGCGTGATGGTTAGTTAGCACTTTTCTGATCCTCTCAGGATAGTTGTGCGCATAATTTAAATGCAAAAATATTTACAACTAATTAAACGTAACTTTATGGTAAAGAATAGCCATATTTTTTGTGGGCACAATTGTCTATGTTTTTTTTTTAAATTTTCATATTTAAACATACTTTATCTGGGCGAAAGTATCATCGACCTGCTTTCGTAGAAAATAATCCAATAATTTGATAAATAAAATTCTAAGTAAGCATTTGCGTAACTGCTAGCGATAAGCCACGCATTATCTTTTTTGTACCAATTTATGCACACGCACTAATTTACATTTTGTATAAAAATAATATTAAAAATTATCTAATTTCGCAACGCGTTTTTTATCTGTTTTTTTCATCAAATAATCAGAACGTATAGTTGTTTTTTTATTGGCAGTTTTCCTTGCAATCAACAGACGTCACATAAGAACTTGGTTTAAAAAAATTATATATATATTACGCTGTATTTTTATTATCCGATACTATTCTCTCTGATATTTTTTTTTTATTTCATTCATTTGTTTCTTTGTTTTTGTTTTTATTTCCGACTTTGTTTTATTTTATTCTAATTTATAAATACCTATGTTCTCACCTGAATCCCTTATGGAACTAAGTTTTATCTACAACTTATACACTCTATGTGATGTGTGGTATATATTCTGCAATAAAGATCATTATTACACATCCCTTGTAATAGAATTGAAATTAAAAAACTTTTTCACTTTGTTCCACTTATTTATTATTACCAGGACCGGTTTCATCCTACTACGGACATTTTCAGACTGGTAGTTGAAACTCTTATGCTATTGATTTTATACAAACTTAGGCAGGGGTACACAACATTGTCTATATATGCTGAATGATTCTATTTTGTTAATTTAAGGTATTATAAGTTATTTTGTTAATTTAGGGTACATTAGGTAATTATAAAGTGTATTTTTAAAAATTATGAATAATGTTACGTAGTAAGTAAATATTTTTAGTTCACATGAATATAAAAGAATTTATATAATTAAAAAGGTTTATGATTTCTGAAATTTTATTTTTGTAATGTTGGGATATTCCCTGTTGTTGCTTAGGGCTTATTGTCAAATATTGGTAGCACTAAAGTAATTATTATTGTTAGGGTTCTCCACATATTTGGGTTATTACATTTTTAAAGTACATACTTAAATTATACCACTGCTCTCTGAAGTAAAATTATTCTAAGATTATTATAATGGGTAAATTAATGGTGATTGAGCATTATGTTCTAACTGTTTATTCATAACATATTTAAGATCTATTTTCTTCGTTAAGCGATTGATTTCTAATGACTCTAATCTGTCTAATTTTTGCCCTTTGTTGCAAACATGAAGGATTTTTACATCTCTATCTTTGTCAAAAGTATGTTGATTTTCTAGTAGATGCAAGGCGACGTTCGATAAATCTCCTTTTTGATTAACCCAACTAGCGAAATGTTCTTTTATACGGGTTGATACTGCTCTTCCTGTTGTTGAATTTATTATCAAATCTAAAAATCTATTTACAATCGAAAGGGTTGGCCATGGGTAGTCCTATCTCTCCAATTTTAGCAGAGCTCATGATGGACCACTTAGAAGAAACCATTGAAAAGTTAAAATCCTTTAAAAATGTTATTTTCTATCGGAGATACGTAGATGACATTTTGATCATATGGACCGGTACGCAGAGGCAACTAGATATCTTCATCAAAGAAATAAATCAAATTAATAAGTCAATTCAATTCACGATGGAGATAGGAGGAGATAAAATAAACTTTTTAGATATGGGAATTAATATCGTTAATAACAAATTACAATTTTCAATATACAGGAAACCGACATATAGCGATAATATCATTCACAGCTCCTCAAGACACCACATTTCACACAATTTGTCAGTATTCCATTCTTTAATCCATAGACTATTACATGTACCACTAAACAATATAAATTACAGCAATGAATTAAATGTTATCAAAACTATTGCAAAAAATAATGGTTACGATAGCAGAATAATTGATAATTTAATAAAGAAGAAGAATAAAAAACTCACCGTAGCTTCAATTACATATGGCCTTACGCCAGACAAGGAGATAGGAACAAAACAATGGACTAAAATACCGTACCTTGGCAAAATATCAAATAAAATTTCAAAATTAATAGACAGTGACAAAAAATGTAAGACAGCCTTTTATAACGTAAATTCTTTGGGTAAAATATTTATAAATAATAAAGATAAAAGAGGTAATCTGGAAAACTCTGGAGTCTACCAGGTGAACTGCTCGAATTGCCCCGCGTATTACGTAGGACAAACAGGAAGAGCAGTATCGACCCGTATAAAAGAACATTTCGCTAGTTGGGTTAATCAAAAAGGAGATTTATCGAACGTCGCCTTGCATCTATTAGAAAATCAACATACTTTTGACAAAGATAGAGATGTAAAAATCCTTCATGTTTGCAACAAAGGACAAAAATTAGACAGATTAGAGTCATTAGAAATCAATCGCTTAACGAAAAAAAATAGATCTTAAATATGTTATGAATAAACAGTTAGAACATAATGCTCAATCACCATTAATTTACCCATTATAATAATCTTAGAATAATTTTAATTCAGAGAGCAGTGGTATAATTTAAGTATGTACTTTAAAAATGTAATAACCCAAATATGTGGAGAACCCTAACAATAATAATTACTTTAGTGCTACCAATATTTGACAATAAGCCCTAAGCAACAACAGGGAATATCCCAACATTACAAAAATAAAATTTCAGAAATCACAAACCTTTTTAATTATATAAATTCTTTTATATTCATGTGAACTAAAAATATTTACTTACTATGTAACATTATTCATAATTTTTAAAAATACACTTTATAATTACCTAATGTACCCTAATGTACCCTAAATTAACAAAATAACTTATAATACCTTAAATTAACAAAATAGAATCATTCAGCATATATAGACAATGTTGTGTACCCCTGCCTAAGTTTGTATAAAATCAATAGCATAAGAGTTTCAACTACCAGTCTGAAAATGTCCGTAGTAGGATGAAACCGGTCCTGGTAATAATAAATAAGTGGAACAAAGTGAAAAAGTTTTTTAATTTCAATTCTATTACAATGGAATTCCACCACGAATTAACAGTGCAAAAACTAGACTCACACATCCCTTGTTAGAAGCCTAATAGAACACAACTCTATAGTCTGGTCGCCCTTCTACAAAATTCATATTCATACTATTGAAAGAATTCAAAGAAAATTTCTACGTTTCGTATATTTTAAACTTAACATCCCTTTAGAGCACATAAATTACCCGTCGTTAATGAACATTTTAAATATAAAAAACGCGCGTTTTTTTTTTTACTTAAAAAATAATTTTTTTCAATGTAAAAAAAGATTTCGAAAGTAAAAAAAACGCGGTCCATCCTCTCTGCTTACCCTTCTATAATTATGGTCGTCACCCTAACAGAAATAGAGAGCCACAAATCGCGAAGGCGACTGAAACGCGGTAGTATTTGGAAGGTGATTTATGCATTCCAATCCCTAACGCATTTCAGTTTATAGCGCGACTGAAACGCGTTAGGGTTTGGGAATACGCGTCCTGGTGAAATAGGTTCTGAAAGGAGCGAAGAGGGCAATAAAAAGGCGTTTAAAAATTTTTGGCTTCGCAAAATATTCTTTCCACGTGACTGGCACTTTTAAATATTGGCGTAGAGAGCTCCGGGCCAAAAAGGCCCCCTTCTCTTTCACCGTCAATTTATATTAATACGAACCATTCATCGAAAGAAAGCATTTCAACATACTAATTTCCAAGGAAATGTCCAAAACGCATATAAAAATTGATATAGACAGGTCGATAAAAATGTTAATGTTGATATATAGCTATATTTTTTTTTTTACAATGGCTCCACACAGGAGGCCTTGAGGAAAACAATTTCCCTAGGGGCCTATGTCATATTTGGGGATGCTGTGAGGAGGGTCTTTTTAGAGAAAGGAAGGCTAGGAAGTTCTGGGAAGGAAAAATAAGTATAGGGGTGGGTAGGAATCTGGGGATCGATGTGTCGAGGAGTGACGGAGGTATGGACCCATTCCACCCACTTCCGTGCAAGGCGAAGGGTCAAGAGAGTCCGGCTGGAAAAATCAAAAGTTCTTCCTCAACCAGTTTCATCCGACCTAGGAAGAATGTGGGCAAACACATTCGCTGCCGAAACCTAGACAAACCTAACCCCATGAACCCGGGCACCCTTGCTAAGTCACCAAACGTAGCGAACACATTGGGTGACCAACGGCAGGGGTGTTGGTCGTCCAATAAATGGTTTCCGAGGCGGTATTTTATACCCATACCCTGGTATTTTATAGCATTGTTGCTTTGAGTAAAAAAAGCGTTGTTGTCTGGATGGGGGCGGCGATGAAAAATATCCTCAAAAAGGAGGAGGTGCGGAGTAAAATAGGTTTGGGAAACTTTGAAGAAGGCTTTCAAACAAGAATTTAAATATCCGCTTGAAAATTCAGATGAATGAGGCATACTACTATAAATAGATCGATTCCAAAAACAATGTCCAGATTTAGAATTCAGCGCAAACTAAAATAAATTTGTTTTACATTATCTGTTTGCCGAATTACAGAAGAGAAGATCCGAAAGGAATGCAAAATCGAAGTAAACGTAATGTACAAGATAAAATAAACAGTACTTAGGTAATATTTTAATGGACTTGCAGGAGTAGAAAATGTCGGGGACGTCCTTGGAAGACATAGCATCATAGAAGTCAGTCGGTCATGTCAAGAGTCAGAAAAAGGTATGTTAGAATGTGAATGAAGTAAGAAGTGACCGCCATGACAGAGTTTTGTAGGGTTTCATTATCTTTGCATATATTGCCTGGAGGAAGTAGATACGTACCCGATGTAAAATTATCGTCCATCTTATAAACGTGGATGGAGCAAGACGTAATACGCTAGTTTATATTTTTTGTCTAGCCCTATGGGAAAAAGCTTAATCGTGGTTGTGACATCCATCTCTCACAGGTTTGGCAGAAGAAATCGGTCTCAAAATCCGATAAGATATGGATGACACAATGCCAAGTCGGGCGGCCGCGTAAAAAAATGTGCGATGTATATCGCGTGCGAATAACTCAATTGAATTTGGCGCATCTGAGTCCAAAACAACAGCTTTGTACGCAGGGCGAATTTAAATAACTGGAGATTTCATTGATTCATTAGCCATACGCGATCGTCATGTGAAATGATACGGAGGGTCAAGAACCGCTGCTGTTCGGGTATCATAAATAAAGCGTGTACAAGTTAGTAGGTTATCCAATGGACACTTTTAAAGTGTGGGTAGCTATATAAAAACTGGGAAAAAGAGACCGAATAAATAACAGTCTATGAACGAAACAAACTTAAAGCCTCGCTAAAAATGGATCCCAGAGAATACTCCTATAATATGCAATTTACCTTAATTAAATTAATTTACAGTAGACGTCTTAAGTATTTTCCTAATTTTAAACTTATTTTTAATCAAAACAAAAATTTTCTTCGAAATCATAAAATTTGTCTGTCGGTACTTAAATACTTACCAAGTTTATTAGTAAACACTGCGATTTAAAATTGAAAGGAATATTATTTGATGAACAATTAACCCATCGTGTGCTGACGCTAAATTTTTGCCGTGCGTCAGGGATTCTATTTTCGTAATAACTTAGTTATTATATTTATTTATTTATTGATTAACGCCCTTTTTCGGGGCTCTTACATATGAATGGTAACAAATATACAGTATTTATTATACATAACTGAACTGCCTCAGTAACCATATTTTATTATAGCTGTAACATAATTTATTTTTTTTAAATTACGTTTTCGTGAATTGTATCGTCTTACCACATAATGTAGTTATCATTTATTATAAAAGTAATACTTATTTTTTAAATTATTATTACAAAAAAAATCTACAGGCAAACGCAATTATAAATGGTTCAGTAGTCCGAGTTAAAATAGGACCTAGCTGCGCTCGGTCAATCAATCCAAGAATTAATTCAGTATGAAACTATTGTAACATTCTGAAAGTGCCAATGACAAAACGGCCACCATATTTAACCAGAACCGGAACGTAACAAATAAATCTACAGGCAAACGAAATCGCAAATGGTTGAGTAGTCGGAGTTAAAACAGAACTTCGCTGCATTCAGTCAATGAATCCAATAATTAATTCAGTATGAAACTATTGAACATTCTGAAAGTGGCAAAGACTGCCGTAGGCTTATAATGTGGAAAGAATGCTAGATGATAGGAAACCGAAAATTATAACCAATGGTGCTCCAGATACTGAAAAAGAGATGCAAGACTGTCTGCGAGGAAGAAGGTTGGAGCATGACGGGAAGAATTGTGGACTGGAGACGAATGCCTGGGGACCGGAAAGAGTGGAGAGAAGATCAAATCCCACCATTGGATGTAGGGACTTGATGATGATGATAAAAAATCTGGGCGTGCTTTGCAGAGCTCAATGCGATATACTATAATAGTACATAGTTGGTCGAACAAATCGCTATTCCGTCCTACTATTTAATTTTCCAGCCACTTTCGGTCAAAAACTGTCCACAATTCTGATAGTATGTTATTGGCAATTTATGTACGGTTGGAGAATTGTTAGCGGCTACATTGGGATACTAAATAAAGCAGAATGGATGAGCGCCCGGGGAATTGGAGTATTCATTCTTCAACAATGTGGTTTGCGGTTTAAGCTGTGAAATGACCGTAACTAACTAACCACTAGGGCGTTTCTCCGCAGGGAAGGAAGGGAAGAAATCTACAGACACTTGAGATGACGGGAATCAAGAATTTGGTTTACCGCATTGTGTCATATTTCTTCCTGGGACTTCCCTTACTACCTCATCCGTTCCTCTGTAGTTAATCCGATGTTAGCACTAGAGTCAATTTTTCAATAACAACTCACATTGTCTTGATTTACAATAATTGCGATATATGACAATTTGAGGTGTAGGTACCTCTTCAAAAATTGCGACATTAGGGACAATTTTTGATTAAACGAACTCTGGTGTAACTCTACTCATTATTGTCAAGTCCCAAAAATGAAAAACCATGTTTCAGGGATAAAAAAAACATGTATTACCATGGTTTGAAGGATAAAAAACGACGTTTTTCGTAAGCTTTTTATTGAAAATATTAACTAACTAACCATCACACCGTTTACCCGCAGGGGTAGGCAAAAGAGGGCGGACCGCCAAACAACTCGGTCTTGGCACACACTCTTTGCCTCACTCACATTCATACATCGTCTCATACATTCTATTCTATTATTCTGACTTTTGACATGGCCCGACTCAAGTATCTGATTCGCTTGGTCGTGCCATGTCTTCCTCGGGCGTCCCCGACTTCTTCTACCATTCACATTTGCGTCGTATATTCTTCTTACACTACTTTCTTCATTCATTCGCTCTACATGCCCAAAATGCCAGAAAATAACGGTACCTAAGTATAGAATCTATAATGATGTACTAAAAACAATAATTTTATAATTTTCTTTTGAAAAATAGGAAAAGAATTATATTATTGAAAAAAATAAACACCGTACAAATAATTTATTTTTTTATATTAGAATAAGTTAACAATAATAATCTAAACGAAAATATGAAAGAGAACAAGACACAGAAAAACAGAAAAAGACAATGGTCGCAACTGGGACTCGAACCCAGACCTCTCCGTCTAACCGGGACGATTGCGTTAACCAATTTCGCTATTGCCACCTGCTGTGAAAATTGAATATTCATTTAGACTTTCATAAAAGTCAATTGTTCCATATAAATAAATTCGGATATATCTATCCGAGACGCTATCCAGGTCACAAACCAATTCTTAGAATGATTGTTTTCAATAAATAGGGTAGTTGCCCATAATATGGAGAAAAATAATTAGTCGATAATAATGGAATTCTAAAATTTGAAAAATATGAGATTGACAATTATGACGTTTTGACAGAAGGTGGCAATAGCGAAATTGGTTAACGCACTCGTCCCGGTTAGACGGAGAGGTCTGGGTTCGAGTCCCAGTTGCGACACCATTGTCTTTTTCTGTTTTTCTGTGTCTTGTTCTCTTTCATATTTTCGTTTAGATTATTATTGTTAACTTATTATAATATGATATATTTCACTGATGGGAATAACCTTCAAAAAAGTAAAAAAATAAAGTTTTTCTTATAAAAATTAAATATATTTTTTATTTACGAAAGCGTTTTTATTTTAAAAAAGAGGTTTTTTTTACCTTATCAAGTTTAAATTGTAGTACCTACTTATTAGAATAAAAATAAATATGAAATAATTTATTTTTTTTATAAATAAGTGTTTTCAGATCGATAAGATCCGAATAATTTGGCAGCCACCTCTACCCACTACCATTCACTCTATGGAGAATCCTATCCTTTATCTTAACAATCTTAAGAGTATAGGCGTCAGATAGATATGCTGTCCTTGTTCTACCGGTATTACAATGGATGATGCTCTGAGGAACAAGCGTCATTGATCCCTTCGGTACCGGTGCATAGACGGGAAACACGCCAAAATCGCGGCTAACATATGTACCTACACGGTTAACATTTTGCCACATAAGAACCGGTAGGTTCTATTTTTAGGTTCTTTCTTGATTTCAATATATTGGCTGTGGAACGACTTGCCGGCCTCTGTGTTTCTTCCCTCCGACAACATCGCAAAAGACCCCCGACACAGCATCCCCAAAGATGACATGTAGGCCCTGCGGAAATTATTTTGTATAAAAAACAGTTATTCCGAAAAATATTAGCTGACGCACTATTATAAATTAATTAAATTTTGCTAATTTTATGGCAATTAATTAGTGGGTAACTAAATATTATTTTTTGAAGTTTTGAAATTTGAGAATTAAGCAACTTAGGGCTTTGAGGAGCTTTGGGCTTTGGAAAGGTCGAACTTTGAGGAGCAATGAAGAGATTTAAGGAGCAATGAAGAGCTTCAAGAAAATTTAGGCTTTGAGAAGCTTTAGGCTTGAGAAACTTAAGGTTTTAGTATCTTAAGGCTTTAGGAGATTTAAGATTTAGGAGCTTTAAGCTTTAGTAGATTTAAGCTTTAGGAGCTTTGAGAAGCTTTGGGCTTTAGAAGCCTTAAGTTTATGAACTTAATTAGGGGAGTTATTTCATTTTATTTTATATCATTAAATTTGGAAAAATAAAGTACCTACCTAAGTGGATACCTACCAAGTAATTATCGTAATGTCAATTTAACAGCATAGCTTGTTGGACCTCCTGATTGGCTAGCCAGCCAGCTAAGCAGGAGGAGAGGACAGAACAGACAGGGTAGTAATTTCCTTACACTTATCCCACATTACCCAGTGTCTGGTGAAGTCTAGAAAAAAGAGATACTTCCTTTTTCTTAGCAGAAAAATACATTATCAAGTACCTCACCGAGTAACCGGTACGATTAATTTATTAAGGGTTATGAAATCTCATCTGTAATCCTGCAATGGATGTTTTGTTTATTTTATGGATGTATTAGGTTATTTTATCCCGCAGTGCCCGAGTTTCAATAGATACTCAGTTTTCTTATTGAAAAAAAAAATTGAAAAATACCCACAGAACAAAAAAATATGGTATCTTGCCTTGGCTTTTAAAACATCATTTCAATTAACAAGAGCTTCAGATAAAAATGGCGTAGGAAGTAGGAAGATGAAAGTATTTGCGATGATGTCGAAATTCCAGACATACAAGGCTGTGAAAATTTCACTACACCAGAATTTAAGGATGGAGACAATGTTAAGATTAGTCAATGATATTGACTTTTAACATTTACCATGTTTCATGGAGATTGTAGGGTAGAAGGTATAGAACTCCGCACCCCTACCTTGACAAAGACCATTTGCTTCATCCAGATTCATACCTATACCTTATAAATACTCTTCAAATTAC
This sequence comes from Limnephilus lunatus, assembly GCA_917563855.2. Classification (NCBI taxonomy): domain Eukaryota; kingdom Metazoa; phylum Arthropoda; class Insecta; order Trichoptera; family Limnephilidae; genus Limnephilus; species Limnephilus lunatus. Next base: position 59,583,808 of record OU830599.1, read on the forward strand.
TTGTACGTGTAACGTCTTTATTAGACCTCTCTGTCGCCTACTTTAATTTTATTCTACTGCCATATTATATTCTTTCAATCCCATTTTCGCCAATTGTATGTGTCGAAACCAGAAAAAAGTCAATTTTTTAATCCTATACATTTCTCAGAATCATGAGAAAATTTCCCATTTGACTGATTGTTCAAATTTGGTGGCACATATAAATTAGGCATTGTAAACAATCTAAGCAAGTAAAGTCATTTTGTTCAATCCTTTATCGGTTAGAGTTTCACAATAATTATCACTTAGACTCTTAACTTGATATTCTAGGCCAGAAGTGGGCAAACTTTTTTACGCAAATGTTTTGTTCAAACACAAAACACTACACCGATAGAAAAAAATATATACAAAAATACCTTATTTCAAAGTTCCGCCAGGAATGTGAAACTACGCAACGCAAGGACACACTTTGTAATAAAATAAAACACTACATTATGAGGTTCCGGACCTCTGAATTACAAAATCTCGATTCTTGAACCAAGCATACGCGGGTGAATGCTAATCGGGTCGGTACAAAACATATCGAATTCCTCATTGGAAACTTATCAAAGCGAGGAATGAATTAACAATATTCCAGCAACGTAGGCCGATATAATTTGGATTGGCACGTAGTATTATTTCAGAACCGTGCAAAATAATAGCGAAGTATTTCTTAAATAGATAAAAGCTATTTCGTAAAATAAATATCAGAATACCAAACACATAATAAGTATTATTTGCAATATAACCAAAATATTTCAGATTTAATTTAATTTAGTAAATTCGTCCAAATCTTTTGATGATAAAAACAACCTTATCAACTTCCCACATATAGGGCGCTTGATAAAGCTGGACAATAACTAAAACTGCTTGTCTATAAACTGTGTAGGTATATACCAGCGTAAATGAATGCAAAAATCGACAATGAAAATAAATTCGTTCGATATCCATATCAACTTATTATTAAAGATGTTTTTGTAGTCCATTTTAGGTTTGAAATTGGTAAATAATGCATAAAAATTACAATTTTATAGTAATTATAATTTCGGGTGGTCAACTGTCGCTATTAACAGATATTAATAGCGACATATTAGCCTTAGATATATGGCTTTTACGGGATAACTGACAAAAAAATATAGGCACAACGGTTTAAAAATAAAATGTATTAAAGAAACCATCTCTGAAACGATATTTTCAAATCGCATCTATGGATCGCAATATGAATGAATATGGCTTTCTAAAGAAAGGTGCTTAGAGTTTTTTCTTGGGTTAGTTCACGTGGTGGTCTGTTGAGACTATTTATTCAAAGCCCTAGGGCCTTTGAAGATAGTAAGGTAGTAGATGATATATTTTTCTATTAGAAGGCTTATGTTTGCCCTAATAAATTTGCACAGCTGGCCCGGAGGTGTTAACCCGGAGAATTAGTCACCAGAGGGGAATGGTTTATCTAGGGATTATATTTAGAAGGAAAAATAATTGAGACAGATATTGGAGGAGTAATAGAATAGTGGATTATCCCCATGAAACTAGAGGTTTTAGTAGCAATCCTGATATACGATTTACAGACATCTCTAATGGGATTAGGTTAGACTTCAAAATGAAAGAGGAATAATAATTTTGTTTTGAAGAGTTTTAATTTTCAATGTACATTTGTTACTTAAATTTTAAATTTTCTGCGAACGGTTTCGACACATCCGTGTCATTCACGAGCAAACTTAAACAGGGAACTTTGTTTACGAAATAATAACTACTCCGAGTTTGCCAACCATCTAATAGAGTCAGGTCATAGCTTTAAAAAAGAAAACACTAAGTTTAAACATTGCAAAATAGAAACTTTAGAAATTAACAAAAAAAATAAATCTAATATTAATTTAGTTAATAAAATAATAGCACCATGTAAATCACCTTTACTCACGATGTTTCCTAGTAACGTTGACTCCTCCCACCTTTCTCACACTCCTCCAAAATCTCCCCTCCCACTACCCCCACCTAATTAATTTTTGTACTTGTATATAATTTTTAAGTTAGTTTTAAGTTTGCTCGTGAATGACACGGATGTGTCGAAACCGGTCGCAGAAAATTTAAAATTTAAGTAACAAATGTACATTGAAAATTAAAACTCTTCAAAACAAAATCTCTAGAAATTGTTACATAGTTGATGCCCAAGAAATACAAAAAAAGGAATAATAATTACTAGCAGGTATAAACCCGCATCCGCGGGGAAACTATAATATGAAAGCTTTAATAGTTCAATTTGAATATTATAGATGGCAGCACTTCCGCTAGTATCTATCCGTGAAGCGAGTGTATATGACAGACGCTAGCGTTGAGGGAGACCGAAAGCGAGAGTGTGGTTGACGCTCTCGCCTCGCCTTTCCTCGTCGTTATTCGTATCATCTCGTCGGCACTCGAACCCGTGTCGGCTTTTTGGGCCGTATCTTTGTGTGATCCTACAAATTTCTTTGAACTTTAACTATAGTAGGGTTATGTTAAAATAAGAGAGGACTTTTCAATAAATTAAAGCATACAGGGAAGAACCGTTGGCATAGTGGTTATAAGTTATAACTTTAGATTTAGTAAATAATATTTAAATTTGGAAGATTAATATTCATATTTTTTTTTTTTTTTTTTTTTTTTTAAAAGAAAGACAAACATTCCCGGGTTACGAATAACCCAACAATGTTTGAAAATCTCCTACTACCACCACAGAAAGCCGAAAATGTTGCTTGTGTTGTGATGGAGGACTTAGCCAGCCGAGGATTTGAACATGCGACGCCCGGGTGGGACCCAAGCGCTATGCCCACTCAACCACTGACCGGTATGCCAGGTAACAGGTCGTTAAACTACAATAATATGTACAAAAAAAAAATTCAAGAGAATAATAGGCATATTATATATAATATATATATACATATATAATTCACGGCAATAATAGAAAATATCTTTGTTTAAAAAATAAATGACAAAATATTGATTTAAATTGATAGTTTTTCGAGTATTTCTCGAGAAAATGTATCGGTCATACATTTACAGTGTCCATTGCAAAGGGGAATAACACAACAAAAACAAGAAATTAAAACTGTTATTAGCAATGCTCATCTAAAAGTCGGACCCCATCCCACTTGTTGATGTACTGCCTACGTCAATTGGTTCATAATATATCGTATGATAGCATTTATAATGATTCCAAGAAATATTTTTTCCCGCGTTTACATCACCCTTTTTAGATACATTATTGCATAGTAGTTACTACCATTGACGTATATATAACGGGATGGGCCCTACGCATTGGCCCTACGTAAGATTTTCGAATGATTATGTAAAAAATAATGTGGCATAATTCAATTCAGTTTATTTATTCTTTCAAAAACATTACAAAATTACACATTTTAATGTGTTTTTAAAATACAATTGTAACAGTATTACATTACACATAAATGGTACGCTAAAAACTATACAAGCATTAATAGAGCTTGCGTTTTAAAAGCAGCTTCACTAACGCTAAATATGTCGATATCCGAATTAATTCTGTTCAACAGCAAGATTGCTCTCCCGACCGGCATGACCATTGGCATGTTAGTACTGCAGGCCGGAAGACAGAACAGAGAACAGTCTATGCTGTCGGTATCGAAGATAACCTAGAAATCTCTTCAAGATAGCTGTGTTTTCAAGCCATCCGCGAATCAATCTGAAGAAATGCGTAGCAATGTGTACATCCCTTCTGACTTCTGACCCGTAGATGGTTCATTCCGAGCATACCCAAAAGAAAGTCGGTAGGATAGAGCCACGGTAATAATGTGCATTGCGTCATCAAATTTTCATCATACCGACTAATTATTGATAGTATTACGAAAAGAATACGGAAAATAATAATTGATCAACTTTTCATTTATAAAAACAAAAACAATTGGCACTTTGAAGTACGGGTTTGTTTTTCGTGAAGCTTATAATTCTAGATCATCGTTAATTTTGACAAAATGATATAATCTGCAGTCATAAAGCAACGTAATCTCAATCTATGCACTTTAATAACAATTCAATGAAATAAAAATTAATTCACAACATGATAATCCAGAGGGCGATTGATGCAAGGCATAGTACCTACAGGAAATAGGAATTCACTGTAAATAAAATATCGAAACTTAGGTGACTGGTTAGAATGAAGTAAAAAGAAAAAATAAGAGCAATTTGGAGTGAACTCAGTCAACAATATACGGTTCGAGAGAAACACTTGGTCTCTAACGTATCAAATAATAATTAGTCATTTTAATGAAGCAAGGACCACTCTTTTATATTGTGTATCAACGAACGCCATAGGTATACGAGTTGAACAGAACATTGCTATGTGCGAAAAAACAACAAAAATCATTAAAAGAATCCGCTTACTTACTTTAAACAAATGAGTACACGAAAAAAACAGCAATTTCAAATCATTTTACGTTTTTTGTACACGGTGTAAAAAGAAATATCGGCATAGAGAAGAACCAACGCAACGGTTGTATAAAATTATGATTTCATAGTTTCTGAGAACATAATATTGAAATACACCATGCGCAGAAATCCTGTTCAAGAGGTTGTTTAACACATTGTTGTTAAGCAATACAAAATCATGATATTTTGGTTTTAAAAATTAGATCGCCCAGAAATATTTTAGATAACACATATTTGTCTTTGAAATAATCGAGTGTTTTTATTATTAGCCTTTTTCTAAGCCCTGCAAAAAATATCAGGCCTATAAAAACAGCTTCAAAGTTAAAAATCTCTTACTGACGAACCCATTTACGGTTATGATTTTATTGTATAATATGGAAAATTAAATTCTTTAGAAAATGAAAGTTATCGCACTTAATTATTCGCGCCTGAGCTTCGCAAAATAAAACAAAACACGTTTTTGGCGATGATTTTTTCTTGAATAAATCAAAACAGGCGGCTGGTGTTAAACATGAATTTAAACCGTATCACCATCTACTCCTACATCTTGTTAGCGGCCTGCCGAGCAAATTCTGTTTAATCTAATTGACAATCCACAATATACATAAATGCGTTTTACAAACATACAGAGTATCGTCAAAAATAATAATTTCGTTGAAGTATCTCTGTGTAATCCAGGTTCTACAACCTCTAGTACTGGAATTAGCTTTGTTTTTCAAAATTAGAACTGTTTGTCGGAATGTTTCAGACAAGCAATAAAGAATGCAGTTACCAAAAATATTATTCTATATTTGAAACGAGTACCCATGTATTTCTTTTATGTTTTACGGATAATTTACGTAATTTTTACTAGCCTCCAGCAGTGTCATATCTAAAAGTAAATTTCTGAACATCTTTTGAAAGATAATGATCCTGAGACAAGTATATTTTTTTTAAAATAAGTACTTTCAGTTTTATAAATCCTACAATTATAATATATCGTGATTTTTATAGAATATAGTCGTAAATAAAACAAATTAGCAATAGATATCTACTAGATACATGAACTACGCAAGAGAAGTGCGAGATATGTGTAAACACAATACCTACTCTATATATATTTTTTTTTTATGTTCTTTATTCAGTAAAGTTTATACATTACAGTAAATGGGTAATTTTTTGGCCATCACACTAGGCACATGCCCGTATTGTAGTGGCCAATATATAGTTCTCAAAAAAAACAAAGTATAGAGAAGATGTCTCAGCATAGGCAAAGGCTTGATTCACAGCCTTGTGCAATATGCACTATCGCGTGTTGGTATGGACAATGGACACAGAGTAGATAGCTCTGTTGCAGCTTCTCTTTCTGGAACTCGCTTCGTTTATGAGAAAAATGAAGAGAATTCAAAGGAGCCATTGACATGATTTTATGATTGAACGAGGAAATGAATGAGGAATAATTGGCATGACTTTATGATTCTACCGCTGAGAGCTGCTTTCTGATACTTGGGTCGTTAATGCGGAAGAGAGACAAAACCTTACAACGGATTTATCAGTGGTATTCAATTTTAGTAAGGACTCGTAAGGAAAACTATAGGATTTGTTTTAAGTTTATTATAATTAAGCGCACTTAAAGTGAAATAGGTATCACAAAAACGTGCTATACAAATACTACGTTGTTATTATTATTTATTATTATTCCTTCACAATTTTAACGACTATTAAAATATACCTAGTAGACAGTATAGTAGTATATTCACAGTCACAAGGGATTTCTGTTCTGAGACGGATGGTAGGGTTTTACTTGTTACATCATAATTTTCTCATCTTCATGTTTGTCAACTTTATGTTTATTGATTTCGTCATCTTCTTGTTTCTTGATTTCCTCATCTCGTGTTTACCGACCTCATCTTTCTTTTTGTTGATTTCGACATCTTCTTGTCTGTTGATTTCCTCATCTTTATGTTTGTAGACTACATGTTAATGTTTGTAGACCTCATTTTCATGTTTGTTGATTTCGTCATCTTCTTAATTAACTAACCATTACGCTGTTTCCCCGCAGGGTGGGCAGAGAGGACGGGCCTCCAAATAACTCAGTCTTGCCTCGTTCACATTCATACATCATCTCATACATGCTCTTCTAATATTCTGACTGTTGACGTGGCCGGACTCAAGTATCTGATTCACTTGATCGTGCCATGTCTTCCTCGGGCGTCCCCGACATTTTCTGCCATTCACATTTGCGCCATGTTTGTTGATTTCCTAAACATCATGTTTGTAGACCACATTTTCATGTTTGTTAATTTCCTTAGTTGTAAGGCATCAGTTATCAATCTTAGTTATGAGGCACTTGTAATATAAATAGGTTAAATGTATAAATGAATTTGTAAGGCATCCTTGAGGTGATTTTTCCACAAAAAAAGCGGTACAGAAATCATTAAAAAATTATTATTAATTTCATGTTTGTTGACTGCAGGTTTTGTTGGTGTTGCTGGATGCAAACTTTGTTTCTGATACATGTTTCTTAGAAAGCTTTATGCCTACTAGTCCAGCTGACGAGATCTCAGTTACAAACTCTCTTTTCACGCATGACAAAAACTAAAAAGTGACGTAGACGGTACGCCTTTAGGTCTGGCAAAAAAAGTGAAAACGCATGCTTTTCATAATAATATTGGCGCCGGTAATTTGCAGCATCAGGCTCTCAGACGGTAATGGTGTAAGTAGTGGCGGCCGGATGATTTGTTCTCTGAATTGGTTCGCAGTCCGCTCTGGCGTTTACACACTGCAATTAATTAGCGAGACGCATCGGAGTGCATTGTTGATTATAATCTCGGATAACACTAGCAGAACGCACTTAGAATTATCGTCAGAAATTTATTTAAGTTGTTTTGCGAAATTGCATTGATGAAAGACGGAAGAAAAAAAGGTAGGTACTGAATGCAGAATTTATGGCGATTATTATAAGAATGTTTCTTTGATAATAATCTTTAATTTAATCTTCCGCATAGCTTGGAAAATTTATTAATTATTATTTTTTTTTATTATTATTATTGTACAACAGAATTATTCCAATTACAGCACAATTTAGTTACCATATCAGCATTTAGGCAGGTGACTCTTCAATAATAGTTTTAAGTTTTAAAAAGTTGTGATAAATTGCTGGAAAAGTTTTCTGATTTTATAAATTCACAGCTTAATTTAAAAAAACATGTACTGGTGCTTTTATTGACTACTCAAAAGCTTTTGATACTCTTAGCCATATACAATTAATTAATATACTTGAAAACATTGGAATCCGCGGTAAACTCCTCTCATTTTTTAAAAACTACTTAACAAATAGAAAAATGAATGTGAAGATTTTAAATGTAATGAGTAAAGCAAGATATGTTAAATCAGGAGTACCGCAAGGATCAATTTTAGGTCCAAAACTGTACATTATATATGTTATTGCTATGTCAAAACTCTTTAAAAAAGCCTTTAGATTCATTTTTGCTGACGATACTGCACTTGTACTATCCAATGAAAATCTTATCATAGCTATTCAACAATTGCAAAGTGACTTTAACGAGCTACTTAAATGGGCTCATGATGTTGGATTAATTATAAATGTTAAAAAAACCAAATGTATGTATATAAGATCACCAAGCCTGGGAATATGGAATATACCCAAAATAATTGCTCATAATTCTGAATGTATTCATAAAAAAATTGAAAGTATTTGCTACTGTGAAACAATTAACTTTACTAACGAATATACTTATCTGGGACTAATAGTAGATAATACATTTAAATGGGATAAACAAGTGGCTAAAATTTGTAACCAGCTCCGATCTTTTGCAAGTAATTTTTATAAATTGAAATTTATTTTGCCCCATTGTACTCTTAATATTATTTATTTTTCTATGGTCGAATCCATCCTTAGATATGGCATACGAACTTGGGGGCACACAAGCAATATTTATATTAAATATATACAAAATTTACAAATTGCTATAATAAAAAAAATTGTACCACCGAATATTTACAGACAAAGAAGTAATCTAAAACTACTATATGGTTCTGAGAGCCTACTTCCAATAAAGGGTCTTCTTTGGTACATTATTATAATGGATAATGAGGGAGATAGCAAATACAAAAAGCAACCGGTGCATAATCATACAACAAGATTCACTGAAAATAAGGGCCTCATTACTCCAAGAGTAACAAATAAGTATGGAAGCCGAACGCTTAAATACTTAATACCAGAGATTTTCAATAAATTCAATAATTTTTTTAAACCTCAGAATAATGAGAGACCCTGCCCCAAAAACACTAAGCGTTGGTTAATAAGCGACGAATCAATGTATCTCTGAACATTATAATTATTGATGTATCCCTGAACATCTCAACGTACCTGCTTAAATAATTTGTATATAGGTAGGTACATTGAGATATATTATTTTATGATATTGATTATTGTATAATATTGTGTTATACATGTATTAAAAATTAAAAAAAATTATATATATTATTTTGTAGAAACTACAGACAAGCCGTCATGTGTGACAGCTTTGTGGGACTGCATAAAACTTGTATTTTAAAAATGTATTTTCTTGTATTAAATAAATTATTAAAAAAAAAATTTAAAAAAAAAGGCATACAGAGAACAGCCACTCACATCCAAATGCTTTGCAAATTCATTTATCAGCACCACTCCCCTCGTCATGCTATGCTTTGCCAGGACGTCTGTTCTGCCGTTCGGTTCTTTAAATAAGTAATGATGTCGACTTCGGCTGTAGTAGTCTGGTACATATAAATCATAGCATCCCAAGAGAAATAGGCAATCGATGAAGATGTTCCAAATTTTGAAAGACAGAATAAAGAGCCTATACAATGGTGTATTTACCAGTTTTCAAGACAGTATTTCTCCTTGGAATAATGACAATATAGCGTTACCTCAGTTGGACGAGGTTCTAACCAACATTTTTTTCAAAAATGATCTTTGAATGTAAAACCATTTATTTTGCTCATTTCTATAACCAACATAATTTTCAGAGCCATATGTGTTGTATATCCGTAGATACTTGCATGACGAAATTATAACATGAAGATATAAAGCTAACATTTATTTCACAAGGTTCTAAAATCACTTTGAACCTTTTTCAATTACCATTTTTTTTGTATTTGACTGTTGATCGTTTTTACGAGGCGCAGTACAGTTCGTCATTTTAGTTGGATAGGGTTCTATGTTCGTCTTAAAATTTTCTGATTTTGAAGTTCTATCTTGTGTAAAGTATTTTAGTTTAACATATTTTAATGGAAAGTATTTAATTAGAATATGGCCCTATCTTGGAAAGGAAATGTACCTAGTTAGAACCTCATGTAATGAATTATTATGTCCTAACTGGTTGCATACGGTTAAATTGCATGTTTAGGTATTTTCGGAAATGGTAAGAATGTATACCTACGTCCGATTTAAATATATTCATTTAAAATATATTAAACTAAAAACTTTACACAAGATTCAACCTCAAAATCTTAAAATTTATTCGTTCGGTTTTCAGAACAACCTCGTATAGGTTTCATAGAAATCCTTGTATCTCCCTTACTATCATAGTGAGAAATATGATCTAAACCGTGTTAGAAAGAGAAAAAACCAAGCCTTTTATTCAAATACAAAAACTAACCGCAATAGATGTAAAATGTGCACCTTTATGAAACCAAAGTTTCCAATCGCATTTTGAAATAAATTTATGAAATATTATATCATTGAAGAAGAAAATAACACTAATAAAATAATGGAAACGAAATAATGAAAGAAAACAATGAAATGTATGAAACTTTGTTAATTTTTTATTAGTTATTTTTACATCGAACGACAAAAAAGTAAGGTGGTAATAACGTTTATAATATATTTGCCCAATAAAATACGTAGGTATATGTTTTTTTTTTCATTATCATTATCAGTAATTTTAGTTAGAAAAAAAGATGAGCCATTTTAAAACTTTTTTTATATTTACGTGCTATATTTTAATATTTTAAAAATTATGTGTTTATTTCGATTTATAAAATTTAAAAGCGTATTTTATCATTTTTCTAAAACAGTTTTTAGTTTTCGGATACGTTCAGAAATATTCCATTTATTTCGATTTTATTGTAAAGCGGAATTATTTTGACGAGGCATGAGGGATAAATAAGTACAATAAGTAAATAAGTTTTTCTAGAAACGTCTACGAAATAAAAACCTGTAAATTATGAAACAAAAACTGCTAGGTAGAAAATAATATCTGCGCCCAATTAAAAGTTTTTCAATAAAAACGTTTAAATTGAGATAAGCTCATTTCTGGGAACATATTTTCTTTGGGGCATTTTAATTAATTTTGTTTTTATTTAACGGAAGCCTCGTAAAACCAGCGTATCATAATTGAAAGGATGCGCAAGAATTTCTCGCGTGGAAAAAAGAACTTTACAGTTGACGACGCTACGTAACAAAGGTTTACCGGACCTATCCAGAAATATAAAAAAGTTATATATATATTTTTTAAATAATCAGGCTTTTCATGTGGTGCATGTTACATTTTTTGCCAACTGCTGCAATGGGTTGTAGTTTTCAAATGGTATGTGTATAATACTAGCTGACCCCGAAACGTTGTTCTGCCATATAAATTATTTATAATAATAATAATAATATTTGGATGACTTGTATAGATCCGTTTTTGTGAAAAATCACCTCAAGGGCGCTGTACAAATTTATAAAACGTTTATACAATCTTATTTCAACTATAAACAACAACTTATGGCTAAAAATTGCATCCACCGGTTCATCGATCACCGATACGAAACTATATGTGCAATAATTTGACCAATGAACGCGATGCTGCTGTAAAAGTGCACTGTACAGGGCAGAAAATATATACAAGACCATACTTACCTGGAGGGTCACTAGAGATTAACACTGTTATTGTTTATTTAGAGAAACTAAGACACAGTTCGCACGCAGAGGACATAATTGGGAACTATAATAATAATATTTGGCTGATTTATAGAGCGCCGTTTTCGTGAAAAATCACCTCAAGGGCGCTGGATAATATAAAATATGTTCTGTAATGAGCGTATTTTGAAAACAAAAGCAAAATTTTATGATACTCTCCAATAGGTATTTTTATTTAAGGGTATGAGAGCCCAAAAAGGTACGTCTTTAATTTGGACCTAATTTTTTTTGGGCTTGTTATGCATCTAAGTTCCGGGGGGAGTTTATTCCAAGCCTTAGGTCCAGACACTCCGAAAGCGCGATATCCAAATTTCGTATTTGGCTTGCGTTTAGGTTCCATTAGTCTGCCTATAGCTGATGATGTTGCTGATCTAAGGGTTGACTGCCTCGGACCAGTATTTTCTGGGACACATAGTTCAGAGATGTAAAATGGGGCCATTTTATTAATTGATTTAAACACCATCCAGCACAATTTGTACTGGATTCTTTGAGGGCACTTGAGCCAGTGAAGATTACGAAGGTGTTTTGAAATGTGTGAATATTTAGAGACTCCGGTTATGAGTCGAGCCGCTACACGGATTGAAGTTTGTCAGTTTGATATTTTGGAAAGCTAGCGTAGATACCGTTAAGTACAGTAGTCGAGCCGTGAGACTACGTATACGTAGGAGTTTACAAGTAGTTTTGTTGCTTCTGTAGGAAGATTTCTTTCGTATTTATTTGCTTTTTAAGCGAAAAATATAGGTATAGGGACACCTAATCACCTAGCGGAATGAAATATACTTTACGACCTATTCTCATGCCTATCAAATAAACATACAAAATTTCATAAAAATCGGTCGAGTCGTTTCGGAAGAGTGCGACCACAAACACCGTGACACGAGATTTATATATATATAATATATATATAGATTTATGATACTCAATTTGCGAGAAGAGTATGGGTAGCGCCGCCGCGGGGTCCAATTATTGGATAAATAACGTCTCTGGCCGGTGGTAAAGGGCTAGGTTTTGACGTTTTGGCGGCGGATGCATCTGCTCACTTACTGCGTGGCGGATCAGATCGGGAAGGGCTGATTGAGGGAAACCATTTGACCTCTTCAGCAAGAATCTCTCGACCCATCGCCTTGGACCGCAGTGGGAGAGATGGATTCATACGTCCATCAGTCCTGGACACATTGACCCCAATAGTCCTACCCATCCCTCATATTTTTTCTTCCCTGAACTTCCTCTCCTTCCTTTCCCTAATACGACCCTCCTAGTATTCCTAAAGTTGACATAGGCCATGCGGTTTTTTTTCCTCAAGGCATCATGTGCGGAGCTAATGTAAAAAAAATATTACAAACCAATCATTACTATAACTTACAAAATATTTATATATAACATTTTATCTTGCTGTCGTTTCTTTTATTTTATCTTAATGCGTTCTCCAGATCTATTTTGAATTTATTAATTTATACAGTTTTAATGGTTTCCGACAGCGCATTATATAATTTCATCCTTTTGTAGAATAAACTTTTCATTATTTTATGATTGTTGCCATACAAAGCATGAAAAGTACGTTCATTTGAATGAATCAAAAAAGCAAAGTTATGCAAAATGTTCTACATTCTCAATTCTCCTACAAACGGGTATTTAAAAAGACTGAAAATATTACTTTATGCGCCGTTCTCATTTTTGTTATTTGTTTTTTCATGCATTATAAACCCTATTAGATACTTTTTAAGCACTAAAGCCATAGTATTCGTAGCAGGATCTCAAAATATTAGTTCACCGAATTTTGAAATCTAGAGAATTGCTAAAATATCTATGGACATTTTAACGAATAATATCCAAGCTCAAAAGATCTTCACGGAAATAATTCAACGATCTAAAAATAATTGCCTAGAAATTCCTGACAGAAAAAAAGGTGGAAATTTCTTGACACCAGAGCTCACTGGTTTTTCTGCTTTAGAGTTAGAACAATTATTACGTATCGGAGTTACTCTATAAAACATATTGTATAAACTATCGACTATATACTTACATACAATATACAGAGAAAATCATTGTTTTCCCAAAACCAATCTTTTTTTTCAATCCATAAATTATGTTGACTTTACCAGTCTATGCTGCAAGACATTCATCTCAAAGTATAGATTGAAAAATAAATAAACAGAAAAACTTACTTTATGCCACTGCTTTTGATGCTCAACTTTATTCCACCGACTGCAATTTAACATTATTTGTTCGAGGACGGTTCCGCGAAATCGTATCCAGACCAATTTCTCAGAAGGCCAACTCGGACTGGAATACAAGAATGGCGTTTTCTTATGTTCGTGTGTCCAGGTACACGCCACATCTTAACCACAAAGAGAAGACGCGTAAACCAAAACCAAACCGTCAAACCATATTTTATTTATCACATCCTCGAAAACATAGCGATCTTTATGAATTTGGTTACGTGTAAATGTTGTTTGTACTACTGTCAAATTCACAGATGCTTCAAGTGAAATAATATACAAACAAAAATAACAAGATAAAACTACATTTTCACTAGTCTTTAAACAAGTTTAAAGTTTTCAGACAGCCATGTGATGTGGAATTCAATGTTATTTGTATCGCATAGTGTCAAAATTTTGACATTTCAATGTTATAAAAACAACTAAAAACTTCTGAAGTGAAAGGCATTGTTATAGCCAAGAAATATCAAGATCATGACAGAAAAGCTCTATGAAAACAAGAAGTGTATCACATTATGCAAACACTTACACATTTCACAAACAAACACGATAAAAACAAGAGTTAAATTATCAATTTCTTACCTTTGAATGTTATTTTTGAGTCTCCTCTTTAATTTGAACTTGAATAATTCAATCTCTGATGTTTGAGTTTACATCAACTTGCACAATTTGAACAACACATCAATCCCTTGTTTATAGTATTTTAACGATTGCTAATTTAATCAACACATTGGAAAAGTCACTGCACTTCGTTATAAAAATAAACAATGTTTCGATAGACAAAAAGTATTATATTTTTTCACTGACAGATGCGAACGAGCGTCGGCCCAACCAGACACATGTATGAAACTGATATTTCGCCGTTGGCAGCACTGGCCGTCAAAACAACATGGCGGCAAATTACAAAGTTGAAAAGGTGCCTTACCTAACAAATTCCTATCTTTCTGTTCGCTTTTTAGATATTTTTACAAGAGATTCGAGCTAGATAAGAAATATGTGCATAAGTACCTACTTGTACTTGCATGTTCTGATCAATAACGTCTAAATTCACCGGGTTTTTAACGCAGTTCCAAATAAACGGCTTCAAGTTATTCAATATTATGATTTGTAGGTATTATCAACTCCAATTCTCATTATGTAAGCCATAACTCATAACTGCTTGCTTATGACCCATTATGTAGGACATGACAGAAAACCTTTCTTGATATTGAAATTTATGAGAATTTCAATTTCCGAAAAATTAGAATAATTCGCTCCAATCCCTTTTAGTTATTTTCATAGCTTCAGGATTTATTGATAAATAATATGCTCATAAATATTCCCACGACGTGTCAAAAACGACGATTGTCATTTTTATTTTATTTGAATAATATCAAACTCTCACATTTCACTTCCTTTACAGATTCAGGGATTATATTCTTACAAATTACTCCAATAAGAAATTCTTACAATTTCTAATGTAGTAAGTAGGCACCTGCATAAAATGAAATAACTTAATTTTTTTTTTAGTCTGTTGTAGACAGTTTGCAAGTAGGCTCTCTGTCCTCTGTCACTTGAAAATATCTAATAAAATACTTGTTATTTTAATTTTTAAAATAGATCAGGTTATTAGATCATGATAACATTGAATAAGTCAAGTTATTCACAATAAAAGTTCCCTCGAATGCAGTGGCGTAGCTAGCATGGGTGGCACCCGGGGCGGATAGGGCGGTTAACGTGGGTGGTGTACCCCCCCCCATTATAGTTGACAAACACTAATTTCGACCCATAAAAAATTGGTCTGTCCTGGGGGGGTGGGGGGTGGCCAAAGGACTGTGATTGTGGGGGTTTCACCCCCCCTCGAGGTGGCACCCGCGGCGGTCCGCCCCCCCCCCCCCCCCCTAGCTACGCCACTGATACGCTACGAATGGTCTTTCTGATGAAAACTACAGAAATAATCCAAATATTAATACTATTATTATATTATATTTTTGGGTGTTAAAAAAACTATCGATGTCTGTAACTGTCGATGAGGCTCGCTACCCATCACATCGCCAACCCTTTGGTAGCGCAAAGAGGAGGACGGAACGTGAACAATGTCGAATTGGTACATGGAATATCAGAGGAGGAATGGAAAGAAAGATGAACGAATTATGCGATGCAATGGATAGTAAATTTTTGGATATACTTTGTGTGACAGAGAGTATGAAAAAGGAGAGCGGTACAATGCAGCATAATGATAGGTTCGTCATCTGGTCTGGGAGACCGGATACGGAGAGGGCTTGTCAGGGTGTTGCAGCGCTACTGTCTCCCTGTCACCGGCTAAGGGGCGCGGAAGTTGAGTGTGGTTCACGGCTAGACCGAACGTCATGCGCATTCTTGCTGGGACTGCCAATTGATTGGAGAGGACTCCCAACCGTTTGCCATGCTCGTATTACTTCTGTACTGTGTTTTTTTTCCCAAACAGGTGCTTGTAGGATACGCTGGATACAATCACCCAGCGCTTGCCACCTCGAGGACTTTCACCAACCTGTCCCATTGTCTTGTCTATATTTTGTAATACTAACACATATTGTATCTTGTATTTCCCGCTAAGCACTTGCATACTGCTTGCTAACAACGTATGCAGGGACATTGGAGGTCTAAATTCGTTCTAAACTAAATGTAGCTTCGTTCTTTCAAAAAAATTAGAGTCCTTGCGAGAGCCTTGAAGGAGTAACCATCTGTTACTTATACCAGGGCGGGTAAGTGGTGGATAATAACCTCCAATGTCTCCCAGAATGGTTGAATGTATGTTGCAGTATGAATGTGTAAGTTCGAGAATAATGTGGATCCGATTTAAAATTGGGTTGACAAGGGTGTTTCTTGTTATCGGCTATGCTCCTGTTAATTCTGAAAGCGACGAAGTGAAAGATGATTTTTGGACTGGTGTGAATGACGTAATGAGATTAAAAAATTTGAATGAAAGGATTATAATGGCGGGCGATTTGAATGGGTGGGTGGGAATTAGACGTGATGGATTTGATTCAGCCTTAGGTAAGTTTGGGGATAAAAGAACGAATGACAATGGGAATAGAATACTTGAAGTATGTTTAGAGTGGAACCTGTTTGTATCGAATACCTTCTTCGATCATAAAGGTATCCATCAATATACGTGGGAAAGAGGAAATGAAAGATCATTAATCGATTTTGTGGTAATTGACTCTAGGTTGAGAGCCGTTACTGAGGACACAAGAGTTTTCAGAGGGGCTGAGGTTGAAACTGACCACTTTCTGGTGGTGTCAAGAGTAAACCTCTTTCGCGGATGGCGCTCTAAAGTGAAAAAGGTATCAACTCCTACCAGAGTCAAAGTAGAAAAACTGCAAAACGCTAATGTCAGAAGTGAGTATGAGAAGCGTGCAGAGACGAGATTGAATGAGAAGGAAATGGATGGTCTAAGCATTGATGAAGCATGGAACCACATAAAGGTTAGTCTTTGTGAATCTGCTAGAGATGTGTGTGGAATAAGTACGCAAGGTAGGAAGAAAGGTGACGCATGGTGGGATGACGAGATTAAAGCACTGGTCTCAGAGAAGAAGAAAGCATGGTTATGTCTGATAGCGGCTGGCAGTGCTTCTAGCGAAGAGAGAGATAGAGCGAAAGAAGTATATAAGGGATGCAAGAAAAGAGTAAGTGTTGGAGTGAAAGTACGAAAGAAACGTCTGGAAGAGGAAGAGGGAATAAAAATGACAAAAAACTTCCAAGAAAACATTAAACTGTTTTGGAAGGAGGTCAAAAAGTCCCGGAGCGGTCCAGAGAATGGGAGCCTAAAAGTGATAAAATCGAAAGATGGAAGAATGTTGACGAATGAGGAAGAAATAAATGAGAGATGGATGAAATATTTTGAGGAAGTCTTCGAAAGCAACCCGAGTGATAGTGAGGCCAGCGGCGAATCGGGTATGAACGATGACGGAGTGAATGTTATCAAAATCAGCATGGATGAAATTAAAAATTCGATAAAATGCATGAAGAATGGTAAGGTTGTAGGTTTCGACAATATTGCGGCCGAATACTTTAAAGGAGATAGCCATATTATTCTCACATGGTTGTGCAAACTTTTTAACCAGTGTGTAGAGGAGGGTTACACGCCATTAGATTGGAGAAGGGCTGTAATCATGCCATTATACAAAGGTAAAGGGTCACGTATGGAATGTGGGAATCATAGAGCTATTAGCCTGCTAAGTTCAGTCGGCAAGTTGTACGGAAGAATATTGATTGAAAGGGTAAGAATGGAAACAAAGGATAAAATATGGGATGTGCAAGGTGCCTTTATGAGTGGAAGGGGATGCATGGACCAGATTTTCTCCTTGCGTATGCTCACTGAGAAGTTTCTGGCAAAAAACCAAAAACTTTTTTGTGCCTTTGTAGATCTACAAAAAGCATACGACCGAGTCGACAGGAAAAAGCTATGGAAGGTGTTGTCCAAGTATGGAGTGAATACAAATCTCATACAGGCAATTGCGTCTCTGTACGAGGGAAGCGTTGCATGTGTTAGGGTGAACGGTGGTTTTACGGGGTGGTTTGACATCACAAAAGGTGTTAAGCAAGGCTGCGTAATGTCACCATGGTTATTCAATTTATACATGGATAATTGTATGCAAGAATTGAAAGAGATGGGATTGGGCGCGAATTTGAGTGATCTGAAAATATGTTGCCTGTTGTATGCTGATGATGCGGTGCTGATTTCTAACACTATGGAAGATCTACAGTCTCTCGTGTCTAGGATGAACGAAGTGTGTATGCAAAATGAGTTAATGATGAATGTAAGTAAGTCTAAAGTCATGGTATTTGAAAGGGAGAGTACGAAAACAGTGTGCAATATAGTTGTGAATGATGAATACTTGGAGCAGGTGGATGAGTTTGTGTACCTGGGTAGTATGTTTACGAGAGATGGGAAGGCTGATAGAGATATTGAAAGAAGAGTAAATGCAGGTAACTCCATTAATGGAGGACTGAATGCCGTTGGCGCTAATAAAACACTGTCAAAAGACGCGAAGCTAGCAGTCCACAATGGAGTCCTGGTACCTACCTTGATGTATGGCAGTGAGGCATGGAGTTGGCAGAGGAAGGATGAAAGTAAACTGAATGCTGTCGAAATGAGATCCCTGAGGCGAATGTGTGGCAAAACCATGTATGATCGTGTGAGAAATGTGGATATCCGCAAAGAATGCAAGGCTGATGTAAGCATAATGAGTAAGATTAAGAAAGGGACCCTCAGATGGTTTGGACATGTAGAGCGAATGAAAGAAGAAAATAATGTGAGAAGAATATATGACGCAAATGTGAATGGAAGAAGAAGTAGGGGACGCCCGAGGAAGACATGGCACGATCAAGTGAATCAGATACTTGAGTCGGGCCATGTCAAAAGTCGGAATAATAGAAGAGTATGTATGAGACGATGTATGAATGTGAGTGAAGCAAAGACTGTGTGCCAAGACCGAGTTGTTTGGCGGTCCGTCCTCTCTGCCTACCCCTGCGGGGAAACGGCGTGATGGTTAGTTAGTTAGTTAGTTAAAAAAAACTAGGTTTAATAGGTCACGTTGGGTAAAGTTACATGCGTTTTTTAATTTTTATGGGAAAATGTGTAATTGACATTATAAATCGATGACTTTTATACATATTGAGAAAACTGGAATTAAGAGTTGGAAAACATTCTAAAATAAGATTTTGTGATATGAAAATAAGTTTTCAGTCCAATGGTATCTGATATAAAGACAATATGTACTTTGGAATGGACAGCCTAAAGTAAAATGGTTCCATGACAACTAACCTACATAATGCACCGTATTTAATATAGTTTTTTTGAAAAGATGTGTTAAATTGCCACTTTTCTGATTTGTCCGGTTACCAAGTAAAAAATAATATCATTAAGGAGGTACAATATTTATTCCCATAAAAAAATGCCTCGAGGATTTCTACAATACAATATACTCGTAATATGTTTATATGGCATTGTAGGTTTAAGAGATGCACTTGAGCCAAAAAATATTTAATATCACATTTCTATCGAAATTGGAGATAAAATGTTTTAGCTCTAAGCCATCAAATTACAATAGTGGTGCCCATTAGAATGTATAAAAGTTTTGATACCCCCTCGCTGCGTTATTATTATCAACATCGATTTGAAAACAATATTGATGAAATCCTTTCCTGTAGAAATTGGCATTAAAATGGCTCAATACTTACCTACTTGGATGCACAATGAAATCACAATATTCCCAATCCCGTGGATGCAAGGATAACTTGCAACACTTGTAAACATTCTGAAAGCATTCCATCTCCTTTTATGTACACGTTTCGAGTGAGACAGGGCATAGAGATAACTCGATTCTTACTGGCAAAATGGAGATATGTATATTTCAGGCAGAACTGCAAAACTATCTCGTGTAGTAAGTTTGGTGTTCTTTCATACAAATGAAAGGGGTATTGGTGGTGAGTTGTTTCAGAAATGGTTTGCGCGCTGTAGGTTTCCGGGAATGTTGAAACGAGTTTCGTTCCGACCGAGCGGGTAGGAACGGTCTTCTCAGGAAGGCTTCGTTTCGCAGAAGGATCCGTTGTACCGGAGACTGGGTAGGTACCCGGATACCTCGGTGCTTTCGCCGTCAAGTTGTGACATGTCTAAAACGCAAAATATATAACAACTTTAAAAATATTGTCACGGAATCGTGTTCACTGATCTGAGAGACAGATATTGATAAGTAGCTACATACCTACATATTTTAGAATGCTTTAAAAATTTATTCAGATGTAAATTGTATATGATGTTCTTTGTTTTTCACTTTGACTTGCGATAAGAAGCCGTAATGTATTATGAATTGCGAAATAAAAAATAATAATCGTCTGGTATAAAGTTAATTATGTATAGGTACTTTTCATGACGAAATCATGAATGTGTTTCTTCAAAATTAATAAAATACATACTTAATTTTAATCACTTCTATTGTTTAAAAACCAACATGTTACGTAAGCAATGTTTAGTTCATCCAGGGTTGAAATTGAAGAATGGCTTCCGAAATTTGGTTTTTTAAACAATAAAAGTGGTTAAAACTAAGTATCTAATTAATTTTGAATTAAAATGGTCCTATAAAATAAGTTTGCTTTGTTCGAAGAAGAGAATATGTTTGTTTTTAGATATTATTGTATTGTTTTATAGTCTGATTCATCCTGATCGGTTAATAATTATAATAAATGGATAATTTGTAGAGCGCTGTTTTTGTGTAAGATCACCTCAAGGGCGCTGTGCAATTTATTATTAATTCTAATTTTACTATACACAAATAGACACAGAAACATACTTATCTGGAATGTCTCTTCCGATAAACACACTTTAATTAGAAATTTTATGCTTGGAGAAGAAACGGCTTTGCACGCGGAGGACATTATATTTAACACACTGGACATTGCATGTTTTTACATTTACTACCCCCATTGTGTATTAGTATTACATTTATGAGAAGATTAGTGGCAAAAGTAGAGTTGATATTTATTTTTGGAAGACTGGAGAATTAAGGACTCTTATTTTTACACAATTAGTTATGTATTTACAATGTCGCGGGCGGTAAATAATAATAAAAATAGAAATATTTCGCAATTAAATTTATACGACGAGAATGCCAGCATTCTTATTAATACCAACCAGGAATTATTAGATTCCTGGTCAAATAAAGTTCTTCACGCAAAACACTTCAATTATCTCAACCAAACATATGTTGACAAATTTTCGTCAAACAAATGGTTGAGTATTGGAGAGTTGAGCGCAGAAATAGAAGGCTTTATGCTTGCCATTCAGGATAGAGTCATTAATGCTAAAAATTATAGGAAGCATATCATCAAAGATGCAAATCAAATTGATGATTTATGTAGAAAATGTTTGGCTTATCCGGAAACTATAGAACATATTATATCGGGATGTTCTGTATTAGCGCCGTCCGAGTATACATTTAGGCACAATCAAGTTTTAAAAATAATTCACCAAAGTTTGGTAATTAAACATAACTTGAAGGGTAGATAACAAATATTATAATAAATAATTATCAGCCTGAAACACTCATCTACATTGAAAAAATCTTCCGAGAAAAGATACTGGCCGCCAACGGGAATTAAACCCGTTTCCCTCTGATTGCCGGTCAGCTGCTCTGTCAGAGTTCATCGTCTCCCGTCTCCAGAGGGCCTTCAGGGGGGACTCCAACCAGGTAGTCATGGCGGTGATGATTGCATTCTTCGATTGGCGTAGTCTGCGCCATAAACTTCCCATGCGGTGGCGGAGAAATGCTCGGAAAGTGTGCACTCGTCCCTCCAGGAACATTTCCGTAGCACTGCAGTATCTCGGTAGGCGGAAAAGTTGACGGTATGCGTTGTTGTAAGCAACCTTTAACTTGTTCCATTGGGATGCAGTGTAGTCAACCCACAGTTCTGATGTGTACAGCGAGGTACAGAAAGCGTTAAACAATATTCTTTTTACATTGGGCTGCATAGGTAAAAACGTCTTGACAGCATACCCGCTCTAACTGATATCGCTCTTCACTGCCTTTCCATATTCTCGATATCCTTAAGGTCGTCTGTGATGATGTGTCCCAGGTACTTAACGCTGTGATAAACATTAATTTTCCTGTCATCTAACCATACTGAGGGTGTTTGGATGGTTTCGTTTTTGTTTTTAAAAACCATAACTACTGACTTGGTAGTATTATATAACAGGTTATGGTTTTTTGCAAAGTTTTCACAAATTCTTAGTAACTTCTGTAATGCGCTTAGTGACGGTGCAAGAAGAGCCATGTCATCTGCGTAATTAATGTTGTTCACACATACTCCATGTGTATGGCATCCTATTTTCGTGGCATTAAGTTTTTTAATAAGATCATCGGTATATAGATTGAACAGAACCGGAGACATGCTTCCTCCTTGCCTTACGCCACTTTTCAAATAGAATGGATTAGACAGCTCCCCAGACCATTTCACAATATTTTCTTGTTGCGTGTGCCAAATTGAAAGAATCGCTATTACATCTTCCGGAACTGCTCTTTTCTTTAGTTTTTCCCACAGTTTATTATGACGTACACGGTCAAACGCCTTGCTTAGATTTAGAAAGCAGGTATAAATTGGCGTTTTCCTTAGTTTATAATAGCCAGAGCCCTTCACAATATGGCATTTATTTTTGCGAAATAAGGCACTAAAAATATGGCAATATGGCACTTATTTTAGCCCAAATATAGCACTTATTCGGCTCGATATGGCACTTATTTTTCAACCCTCCCCGACTACCCCAGCTATTCTGAGAGGATAATAATACAACATACAAGTTACTTATACTTAAATTATTATTTTTTATTTATAAGATATTATTTACAAAGCTTTATACAAATGATTGTTTTAATTTAAAATTTTACATTTTATTTGTTAAATAACAACATCAGGTGTGCTGCAACGTTTTCCATGGAAAATCCCAGCCGTCGATCACTCAGAAGGTATTTCATTTTTGAAAAAGTCCTCTCCATATCGGCTGATGTTGCTGGGGCGTATTTCATAGCGAGGAGATCAGCAGGTTCCCAGCCTTCCTTCAGAGTGGCTTCCTCACCAGACAGAAGGGAAACAATATTGATGACTTCCTCCCACCCACAATTCCTATAGAGGACGGCCTTGATTTTCTCCTGGATCTTCTTCCCGGTGGCTCCTGGATAAACGGTGTCCGAAATACTTTTCATTTTATTGACACTTGCACTCAGCTGCACGCTTTCAGACTGAAAAGATTCAATTGTGCCTGGAATATCCTTGAAATTGGACTCAACAAAAAGAAGCTGAGGGAAGAGGATAGGATTTTCCATCAGTGCTTTGGCTGTTTTTACCGCTCCAGCTCTTTGACTACTTGCTTAAAGCCTTCAAAATGCTTGACATAATATGAAACAGCTGACAGCCAAGTGCCCCACCGAGTGATCACAGGCTCTGGAGGCAGAGGAGTGCCTGGCAAGTGCTCCCTGAAGACTGCGACCCTCCTTGGTGCCTTCAGGAATATTTTTTTCCCCACTGAGATTAGTTTGTTGACTTGAGGATATTCTTCTCGCACAGCTTCAGCCACTCGATGGAGACCATGTGCCAGACACGTTTCGTGGATGAGCTTGGGATAGATGTCTTTCAGCGTCTTCCCTGCACTCAGCATATAAGATACGCTGTCTGTCACCAGGAGTAGCAGGCGTCCTTCATTCGATTTTTTTGTTTGTTAAAAAAGGAGTTTGGTGAAAAAAAAGGCAAAACATGGCATTTCCCAAAAAGTCGGCAGGATATGGCATTTTACCGAAAAATCGGCAAAATATGGCATTTTTGTATGGCGCCATGGCAATATGGCATTTGAAGGGCTCTGATTAATAGCTGATGGTTTCTTTTAGGGAATATATTGCCATAGATGTTGACAGTGCAGGTTTGAATCCGAACTGGTTATCTTCTGTTTTTAGATGGTCTGTTACAACAACGGATAAAATTTTTTCAAATAATCTCGCCACGGCGCGGCGGTTGAGAGTGAAATTGGTCGGTAGTTATTGATCACGGATGGATCAAGATTTGTTGATTTAATTATGGGAATAATTACCGTTTTTGTCATTTCATTCGGGATGTGCCTGTAACGCAAAATATTTGAAAATAGTTTTGCTAGGATGAAATGAATCGCTGGTCCAGCATACTTAATGTGTTCAAGAGCTATTGAGTCATGTCCTGTGGTAAAGGTGAAGGTGAAAGGTTTTTGACTTTATGGACACGACTATCTGAAAAGGCGAGTTTAAAGTTTAGCTCTAAATTCTTAAATCATGTGGCAGTCCATTCCAGGCTTTAGGTCCCGACACTCCGAAAGCGCGCTCGCCGAACTTAGTATCTGACGCGAGCTTTGGTTCCTTTCACCTTCCGATAGCTGATGACGCTGCTGACCTGAAGGTTGACTGTCAGAATTGGAATTTTCTGAGAACGTTTCAAATAAGTAAGCAGTATTAAATGGGAAGAATGGGTGGAGAGGGTTATATTCATAATGAAAGGCACAACAAGTAGAGCTTGTGGTTGGAAAATAGGTCAAAAATTTAAAAATTTGTTAAGCCTAATAATTTTGTGGTAGAGGTTCTTACTTCTTACCCCCTTCATATAACTTTCCCAAGATTTTTAAAAATGCCATGACTTTCCCATGATTTTAAAGTTCGTCATAAAATAATGTTAGCAAGACTAACTAACTAACTAACTAACCATCACGCCGTTTCCCCGCAGGGGTAGGCAGAGAGGACGGACCGCCACACAACTCGATCTTGGCACACACTCTTTGCAAAGATAATCCAAAAAAGAAAGAAAAACAACACAATGAAAATGAGAACTGCTAACAGCTAATAGGTATATTGCTTGCATAAATGTGAATAGTGTTATTATTTATTAACCTTATAATAATAATTAGATAATTTGTATTTCGCCGTTTTTGTAAAAATAAATAACCTCAAGGGTGCTGTTCAAATAAGAAATCCTAGGTGTAGGATAGTGTTAAATAAACAACTAAATTCGATTTAAAACAATACTTAGGAGAAAATTAAGTGTGTCAAATTAAATCGTCTGTTTTGCTAAGCTTTGTTACGAGAAAAAGGGATATTTTCTTTGTATTACTAACTGACTTTTTTTAACAAGTAAATAATAATAAGTCATTGATCTGGGGTGCTCATTGTGTGATATGTTTCTTAGAAATTCTTCAATGTGGATAACCAACACCCCTGCGTGGTTCGTTTGGTGACTTGGGAATGCCCGGGTTTATGGGGTGAGGTTTATCTTGGTCTTGGTGGCGAACGCGTTTGCCCTTCTACATCATGGCGGGTCGGATCGGGATAGACCGAACATATACCTCTCTAGCCGGATTCTCTCGACCCATCACCTTGCACCCACCCACAGTGTATGGAGGGGTGGATTCGTATGTTCGTCACTCCTGGACCTATTGATCCCCAGTTTCGTACCCATGCCTCATAGCTTTCTACTTCCCATAACTTCCCCTCTTCCTTTCCTTAAAAAGACCTTCACACATTATCCCCAAAGATAGGGATTTTTTTCCTCTGGGCCTCCTAAATTTTGAAATTGTGTTCTATTTTATATTATTTAATTTACATCCTCTTTATCACATTTATGTCTTATTCGTCTTTTGTAGTTCATTATGACGAAAAAAATATTTTTCTATTACTTGTTCAAATGAAGACTTATTTCAAAATGTAATGGGGAAAACCTTTGAGCATCATTTCCGATATTTAGTTCTTAATCTTATCTTGGAAATCGCCGGATGGGCTTTTCATTCATGCTAAGTACGGAGATACCTTATCCTATTTCGACAAAATTTCGGTTTTTAAAATTGTTATATAGCTACCTACCTATGCCCACTCCATTGTAATATTACGACGAAAGAACCACATAAATCATTCTATTTATTTAAGAGGATAAAAAAATTAAATAATTTATAACTAGTGGGAACAAATATGTAGATAGGTAGATACTTAGTGTTATTAATTATAATTTTATTAATTTATTTATTTATTCTTAGTATATTTACATTACAAAGGTATAGTATATTGTCCTCCACACTAGGAGTTCAACTGTATTGTAGAGGACATTTTACAGTTGTGAAATTATAAATTATAAAATTTAAGTAGTAAATTTCAGTAAATTATTCTATAAATTATATCAAATTATCATATTATTATTAATTTTAATACAATCAAAGTATTATATTCAGTAAATTATAAAATGTAAGTAGTAAAGGACATTTTTCAGTTGTAAATTATAAAATATAAAATGTAAGTAGTAAAACAAAAACAAACAATGGTCTTAGTTAATGTAAAGAAGAAACAATAAAAATCAAAATATACAGAAACAATAAAAAATAAAATATAATGCTTTGCATTTGCTTACAATTATAATAATAATGATATTTTAATGATTTGTATAGCGCCGTTTTTGTGAAAAATCACTTCAAAGGCGCTTTACAAATGTATGATATATTTCTACATTGCTTCATCTTTTTTTTATTAATATGAATACCGCACAAGAGTCCTAAGTGCTCCCGTCTGAAGCCAGTGAGACTATGGCATCCCCAATTGGGGTATGTTGTGAGGCTGGGGGTAGTGAGGGGGGAAAGGAGATGGGGAAGAGGAAGGTGTGGAAGTACCTGGCTATTAAGATCTGGTCACCAAACACGGCTAATGCCATTTCCAGCAACGTTTCAATTCTGAATGGTGGTCTTACACCAGGGCGTTTCTGAGAGTATCTTCCACTCTGGAACGAGCCGCAAATATACTATATATTATTTTAAATGAATAAATTGTTAAATAACACAAATTAATCAAATAAAATTTATTTGCCACGCCGGGATTCGATCCCGCGACTTTCGGTGTGCTAGTCAAGCGCTTTACCGCTGCACTACATTTTTAATATTACAATTTGAGGTTTTACTCATAAAGCTAACAAAAAAAATATCAGATACTGTTATACTGAGTATTTAATTCCAACGAAAGCGAAAGGTCCTGCGTTCGAGTCCCATAGGTGCAAATTCTTTTTTCTGATTTTTTTGTTTCCAGATTTTCCATTGATTTTCGCTACTATTGTCTTCATTTAATTAAACATTACATTTTGAGGTTTTACTCACAAAGCTAAAAAAAATAGATTCAGTTAGAGTATTACATCCTAGTATGTATATATTTTAATAATAATAGGTAATAATATATAATATGTTCTGTAATAAACGTGTTTGGAGAAGCAAATGCAAAATTTTATAATGCAGAAATACTAATCCATTGTATTTGATGATGTAGAAATACTTTCATTGAAATGTTTAGGTGATTGTCATAATAATAGTTCGACCTAAAACCACAGAAATACTTACTGAATTACTGACCAACACAGTTGTTCGGTAGTACCGAATTACCGTGGGAAGCAATGTCAGATATTATTCTTCTTGCACGCACATTGTTTCCCAAGTTGACAACACGATCGATCAACCGCAAGTGTTCTCAGCTTTATTAACTATTCATCCCTTCGCCCGATATCTAATACACCTCCAAGGCACCCCACTGACCTTTTTATTGATTCTAACTTCTTTCCCGCACCTTTAACCTACTCTGCATTTTATGCTGCTCTGTACCTGTTATACCTACCGCACGTGTGGTTGACATAGTGAAAAATTTGACTTATTGCGGAGTATTGTGTTTAAAATGGACTCAAACTGGGCGTAAAGCCGGCTTAAGATGAAGCCATACTAAATAATGCAAAATCATACAAAAACGAATGTTTTTGTTTTGAAAATTTGACCGCTTAGAAGTATTATAGATGCTTCAATTAAATACTGCGTGTAGAGCATACCTTGGCCCTTAAAAATATCGGTCATTTTTTTAAGTTTAAGTTTTTTAAGTCTTTTAATAAGCTTAGAAAAAAATAAAGTATTAGGTCTATAAAAAACATTTTTAAGTGCAAACTCTCCTACTTATAAACACTTTTTCGGATATGGTTTTATTGCATAATGTGGCAAATTCAGTTTCTTATATAATTATCGCAAAAAAAAAAGAAATTTATGCCCGAACCTCACAAAATAAAATATAATATGCATTTTCGCGTTGGTATTTTTGACATCACGGCGACAATACGGCAGTCGATGAATTTGTTATATCAAAGTGAACCTTATACCGTCCACCGAAGAACGACTCCGAATTTTCCACATTAAACAATAAAACCATACCCGAAAAGGGGTTTGTAAGTAGGAGAGTCACTTCAAAGTTTTTTTTTATAGACCTAATACTCTTTTTTTCTAGGCTTATTAAAATACTTAGATTAAAAGATTTTTAAGGGCCAAGGTATGTTCTACACGCAGTATTTAATTGAAGCATCTATAATACTTCTAAGCGATCAAATTTTCAAAACAAAAATACTTGATTTTGTATGAGTTTGCATTATTTCGCATGACTTATACCCAATTCTGAACGAATGCATAAAAATCTAGTAAGTAAAGCGGACAGTGTTTAAAGTACGACCAATGCGAATTTATTTAAAAAAAAATATATACTAGCTGGTTCCCGGAATGCGTTGCAATGCCTTATTCAAAGAAATAAATTGTTTCTTCCTGCATCTACTTTCACGTGCGTCCCCGTTCCCCTCCCGCTCCCCTTTCACTCCACAGTCCCGCGTTCCATATATTCAGCCCCAGTACATTCAGTTTTCAAACAGCTCGCGTGCCACCATTTTTTTATTCAAATTTTCATTTTTCATGTATTACAAATATTCATTTTTGTATATTATTTTAAGAACAATCAATCAAATATGGTACCTAACATAGGTATCTATTTAAAATGTTTATAATTCTTGATTTGATTCAAAATATTAGGCAGGTACTTCAAATAAATTCATTGATTTAAAAAGTTTCGAAAATTGAATTCTGATTTGATAATCATTATTTTGCAAAATGTCATTGTCAAATTGTGACATTTTTTACAGTTTTGCAAAAGTTTTGCTATGCTATAGCAATAAATAGACATCTCATATACTCCTATATTCACATACTCATATATCTACGCATATACTCATATACCCATATACTCATATACTCAGATACTCAGATACACATATACCTACTCATGTATTCATACTTAATAATAATTTATTTCACATAAAATTAAACAATAAAACATATGTGGAAACTTTTAATAGCCAATTAGGAATGGATCCTGTTTTAGGCCAGTCAAATTGAAAAATTCAAAATCATAATTTCACCTTACATTGTTTATTTACATAACATGTTATTTATAGAAGGAAAATTATGTATTCCTCGTAGAAGCTTGAGTTAAATATATAATTTTGTAATAAGAAAAATAAGAGAAAAAGTAATATCTTAAAATATAAAATTCAGTATCGAATGCTTATGTTTGACAATGGATAGATGTTTGGTTATTTAAGATAGAAGCTAGAGATAAATATATATAATTTTGTTAAATGAAAATTATTGATTAATTAATATATTGGGGATATATACTCATATACATATATTCCCAAGCAAGCATATTTTGATTTTTTTTGTATACATATATTATATTACAATATAATCATAAGACGATCATCTCTCTAGGAAATTCCTGTGTTGAGATGTGCTGCTTTACAATTATAGTAAACATAAAAAAAAATCTTTTAAACCTAACATAATTGGTTTCTGCCTACGCTTCCAGCACCCACGATTCGACATGAGTAATTTTACGGACCACTAAGGGACAACTTTTATACCTAATACGAAATATTCACCTACATGCGTAAATATTATATTACACCAGGTGTCTGAAATTAATAAAGGCTTAAAAACCCAAGATTCGTAGAAAATTAAATATAAATACATTTTCTACGCCGTCAAATTTTGAAAGAAAATAAATTCCAATAGATTAAAAGAACATTTTGAGTGAATGTATTTTCTTTCTTCTTTCTTTCGGCCTTTCTGTCTTTTAGTATTCAGAGCATTATAGCTTATAATAAATAATGTTCTGTTAGATGCATGCATTTCTTAAATCTACATAATACGTGCATGTACCTATGTGTTGCATACATATTAAATCGGGGAAGCCCCAGAAAGACATGACACGTTCAAGTGACCCGAACACTTGATTCGGGTCATATCTCATATATCAATTATTTATTTCAAATATTATATTTTGCGTCATTAAAACTTGCTAATTGCCGGGCGCTAATCTTATTGTAGGTAAATATGTATGTTAGTATTTTTAGGTCATTGGAGGTTATCCACCACTTACCCGCCAGTAACAATCTACATTTAATTTTGAACGAATCTAGACCTCCAGTGTCCCCGCATACGTTGTTAGTAAGCAGTACGCAAGTGCTTAGCGGGAAATCAAGATATAATAAGTGTTAGTATGATTATAGACAAGATTAGTGATAGTCCACCAGGAGGCAAGCGCTGGGTGATTGTATCCAGCGTATCCTGCAAGCAGCTGGAAAACGGGTGGGATTCCTCTCCAATCGATTGGCAGTCCCAGCAAGAATGCGCATGGCGTTCGGTCTAGCCCGCTTCCACGCCCCTTAGCCGGTGCCTCAGTGGTGCCTTTTTTTTATTATTATTATTTTTTTTTATTTATTTTTTATTTTTTTTATTAGGTTTGTCAACAGTGATTTACATGAAAGCTTTCACAGATACAATTACACTGAACCATGGTTGATGCTATCACTAATTAAAGACAAACACAACATTGATAACATAATACTTACATATATATACAATCATTCACACACACATACCATATATTACAAAATTTTGAAACAAGTTTTTAGAACAATAATATTATAATATAAGTTTAAAGGTTTAGTTTATAAGTTTATATAACAATATAAAAAGGAGCTTTAAATCTTGTTAATAGACGATTTGAAGTTGGCCAATGTTGACATTGTCAAATTAATTGAATGTTTTTTTATAAGCCTCATTAAAATTACGGCACATTCTTGATAAAGCTGAGTCATACCCCAGCTTAGTTCGATATTTTTTAATATTTAACGGAACATGATTTACAAGTCGTGAACCAATTCTAGGAACATTGAACCTGATTTGATGAAGTAGAAAAGGGCAGTTTAAAACCATTAACAATTTTGAAAAGAAAATTTAAATCTGTATTTAGTCTTCTCTGTTCAAGGGTGCGTACATTGTAGAATTTTAGTCTATCGGTGTAGTGAGGAAGTGATCGAGCTCGCTTATCGGTATACGCTAGGTGGTACATAAAATGTTTTTGAACTCGCTCTATTCGCTGAATATGAACTTTGTAGGTTGGACTCCATACAGCACTTGCGTACTCCAACACATTGCGGGTGAAGGAATTTTACAGCGTTATTTTTGATATGGGATTTTGAAAATGTTTACTATTTCGTTTGATAAATCCTAGCATTTTCAAGGATCTAGAAATGATGTTGTCGATATGAGGTGTGAAAGTAAGTTTTTTATCAAATAATACGCCTAGGTCCCGAATGGTTGCGACTTCCTGGAGTTTAGTACCGTCGATAAAGTATTGAGTTGGAATAGGATTGTGTTTACGTGTAAAAGTTATGTGAACACATTTTAAAGAATTTAGAAACATTCTATTGTTGTTGCACCACTTTGAAACTCTGTTAATATCATTTTGGAGAAGTATTGAGTCTAGTGATGTATGAATAATTTTGAATATCTTACAATCATCAGCAAACAACAAATTTCAGAATCCAAAATAACATTGCACAAGTCATTTATAAAAACAAGAAATAAGATTGGGCCCAAATGGGACCCTTGCGGCACTCCAGATGGCACTTCTAATCCTCTTGACTCATAGCCATCAATTACTACTCTTTGTATGCGGTCAGTTAGATAGGAGTAAAACCAGTTTAGCAAGGTACCATGAACACCCATTTGTTTGAGTTTACGAATTAATAATCTGTGATTTACTTTATCGAAGGCCTTACTAAAATCTGTGTAGATTGTGTCTATCTGTTGACCTCTATCGACAGCTTCGGTTAAGGTATTGACATAGCAAAGTAAATTAGAGGATGTTGATTTCTGGGAGAGAAAACCATGCTGTTTTGGAGTTATAAGATTTTTGAGATGATAATTTAGATATGGACAAATTAATTTTCCGAAAATTTTTGCAAACGAACAGAGAATAGAGATGGGTCTATAGTTTGTGACTTCGTGAAGGTCTCCGCTTTTAGGTATTGGTACAATATTAGCCTGTTTCCATCTTGTTGGGAAAATGGATGAAGACAATGATTTTATGTAAATGATAGTCAGAGGGAGTGCGAGACTGTGTGCACATTTTTTTATTAGGAGTGGCGGAATTTGTCGGGGCCAGGGCCTTTGCTCTGGTCAAGGTTTAGCATTTCTCTTTTTACATCGTGTACACTAATGTTTACTGTGTGCAGAGAGCTGTTCGAATGGTCTATTGATTCAGATTGAGGTTGAGTCTCTTCGTTGCTTCTAATGTCATCTTTCTCATACACTGATGAAAAATGTTGAGCAAATAGTTCGCTGCTTTCCTCGCCGTTTGACGACTTTTTTTCTCCAAACGTCATGTTTTGGGGGATAGTACTTATGTTTTGTTTCTTGTGTTTGACAAATCTCCAAAAAGCTTTAACGTTATTATGATTAACCAGACACGATTCGATTTGTTCAATGTGTTTAAAGTAGCAATTACTAATGAGTTTGGAACAACGAGTGCGTAAGAGTTCGTAAGAGTTTTTATCACGTGGATTCTTATATTTTTTATAGAGAATTCGAAATTTATTTTTTTCTTTTAGTAATTTAACCAAGTCTGGTGAGTACCAGATGGGATGCTGCCTGTTACGATTTACAAATTTGTTTACGCATTTCTCAATTATACGATACATATGAGTGTAAAATAAAGAAACCATATCGTCTACCGGCATGAAATCAGGTAAA
This sequence comes from Limnephilus lunatus, assembly GCA_917563855.2. Lineage (NCBI taxonomy): Eukaryota > Metazoa > Arthropoda > Insecta > Trichoptera > Limnephilidae > Limnephilus > Limnephilus lunatus. The sequence continues at coordinate 59,616,878 of OU830599.1, forward strand.
AGTAGTGCCCAATCCAGTTCTTGTAATTCCTGATTGAATTGAACGTAATCATTCTTATTAAAATCATATTTAAGTAAGTTTTTATTCTTTAGCATTTTTGTTAATTTGAAATCAAAACTATATTCAATCTCTAAAGGTGGATGGTGTTTATCAATGCGACTTAGGATTTCGGTACTTTGCCTGACTTGTATTGTTTGTGAATTGGATAGAACGAGATCTAAGATTCTACAGTTACTATTTGCAATGCCATTGAATTGATTGAGGTTATTTAGGGCAAGAAAGTTTACAAGATGGTTACCAATGTCAGTATTATAATTTTCTGGAGATAGGGAATGAGTCTGGTTGGGTTCATTGTGGGTCCAACCAATGCTTCCCAGGTTGAAATCTCCTAAAATTAACGTATTTGATTCACCAACTGCTTCCATAGCATTGCCAATTTTTTTTAAAAGATATTCAAAATTATCAACAAGCAACGGGGGAGGTATATAAACAGCACATATGTAGAGACATCTCGTTAGTTTGTTCTGGCTGAATTTGATGGTCACCCATAAGTCTTCCAAGGTACTTTCCCAATGCTTACAGCGGTTAGTTTGATATTCTCGTAAAACTGCTATTAATACACCCCCTCCGTCACTTTTGTGGTTAGAAGAACTGCTACGGTCCCTTCTAAAAACATTATAAGACATGGCCTTCCTCAAATTGTGCCCCTAGAAAACATCACCTTGGCTATACACCAGCAAACACACGAAGAAACTGGTCTACATCTAAATGAATTAAAAGAAACACTGCAGTTTTCTCATAAAGTAGGACCTCGTACTGGATCATGTACGCATGTCTTCAGAGTTCCTCCTTCTGTTCGTCACTCCCTCATTCGCTTCTCCAAACTTGCTATGGACTGGCAAATACATACCGTAAGGGACTGGATTGACAGTTTAAAATGTGGACACTGTCAACTTTATGGCCACACAGCGTCGAAATGTAACGCTGACACACCTACCTGTTCTCACTGTGGAAAAACTGGACACAATCGCGACGCTTGCCCGACTCCCGAAAAGCCACCAGCATGTGCCACATGCAAATTCTTCAGAAAACCGGCCACTCACAACACTGGCTCCCCTGACTGTCCTGCCCGCCAAGCCGCTGAGAAACGCGAATTATCTCGTGTCAATTTTTTAGGCTGAATCAGAATCGACACCTTATTAATACTAACTTTTCGTCGTATTATCAAAATATTCGTGGTCTCAATACCAAGCTTAACTCCTTTAGATGCTCCGTTAATATATGCCCTTATGATTTTTTATGTCTTTCCGAAACATGGCTATCAGATAATATTGCTTCAACCGAACTTGGACTACACGACTACAATATTTTTCGCTGTGACCGCTCTTCCTCATCTAACAAGCGTAGAGGAGGCGGGTTAATGATATGTATTAAAAAAAATACCCTTGCCACTTTCTAGAATCGTCTAATAATGTATCTGAACAATTATTTATTTGTGTTCTACTTGGTTCCAAGAAACTTGTCATTGGTTGTGTCTACATTCCTCCCTCATCTTCAACAGAAATCTATAAGTCACATACTGAAGCTGTTGAGCGTGTTTCCATTAATGCGGATTCTTATTTATTTGTGGTGATTACAATCTACCTAAAATAGTGTAGCTTAATGATAGTCAGGGTGTGAAAACTCCTAATAATGTTTCCCTTCAAGCTTCTATAATAGTAAATTTCTATGCCTACTTGAATATGTTCCAACTAAACTCGATCAATAACTGTGTAGGATACTGTCTTGATCTGATATTTACCAACATGCCTAGCGTTTGTGTATGTGAAGCTACTGACTCAATATTACCAATAGATAAATATCACCCACCACTCGACATTAACTTCTCTAATCCTTTCAAAAGTGATACTCTGAAGTCAACAGCTACATACCACTACAAATTTAACAAAGGTGACTATACTGGCATGAACAGGTATCTTGCCCAATATGACTGGACTTCTATGTTATCAAACACCAATATTAACGATGCTGTATTTAAATTCAATGAATGTTTAACTCATGCTATAGACTTGTTCGTTCCAAGGGGAACTTATTTTCAGCCTAAATTTCCTATTTGGTTCAGTGTGAAATTAAAGCAGTTGATTATTGAAAAAAAGAAAATACACAAGTTATTCAAATTAACGAACAACTTAGTGCTTTATCAAAAATTTTCTCATTTAAGAGAATTATCCAAAATTGAATCTGCCACATGTTACAAATCGTACATTGAACTCACTGAGACAAAATTAAATCTAAACCCTAAACAATTCTGGAAATTTGTTAAACAAAAACGTGTTGTTAATGATCTCCCTTCAAGTTTATTCTTTAATGAAACTCACGCTACCAACGATTTCGATATTGCCAATCTTTTTGCTAAACATTTCTCCTCCGTCTATTCCGATAACAAATGTACCATCCCTCCACTTAAATATGCTAATACTATTGACCTTAATAATTGCGAAATCACACTTATTGATGTCTTCAACTACTTAAAAAATCTTCCCAGCAAATCAAGCACTGGTCCTGATGGTATACCTGAAATATTATTGAAAGAATGTAAATCTACTGTATCTGAGCCAATTTGTTTATTATACAACTTATCACTATCATCTGCCACTTTTCCGGATTCCTGGAAGGTTTCCTATATAAGACCTATTTTTAAATCAGGTAATAAGTCGAACGTAGAAAACTATAGACCTATATCGATTTTATCTCATATTCCTAAAATCTTTGAGTCTATAATCACAAAGAAAATAACACCTATTTTCAAAAATGTGCTGATTGAGGAGCAGCATGGCTTTAGATCTGCTAAATCTACCACTACAAACTTACTATCCTTCACCAATACCATAGTCAACGGCCTAGAAGATAAATCACAAGTAGATGTTCTATACACCGACTTTTCTAAAGCTTTTGACAGAGTAAAACATGCAATCCTCATGGCCAAGCTATATGCTATAGGTATTCGAGACCAATTTCTATCCTTTATTAGTTCTTATTTAAGTAACAGAAAACAAAGAGTTAAAATAAATAACATTATGTCTATTATTATTGAAGTTACATCCGGCGTACCGCAAGGAGCACATTTAGCCCCGCTTCTTTTCAACTTGTTTATAAACGACATTATTAGTATTTTCTCACATACGCGCTTTTGGCTCTTTGCTGATGACAACAAAATCCTAAAAATAATAAATAATTACCATGACTGCCTTCTTTTCCAATCAGATATTGACTCATTCAATGACTGGTGTAAAATTAATTGCTTGGAACTAAATGTCGATAAGTGCAAAATTATGTCCTTCTACAGATCTAAAAATCCGATCGTTTTCGAATACAAACTAAATAATAATTGCCTAACAACTGTTCAATATATTAAAGACCTTGGTGTCACTCTTGATAGCAAGCTTTCTTTTCGGGAACATTTAAATGTGATTATTAATAAATCTCTCAAACTACTTGGTTTCATCACTAGAATCACTTCCGACTTCAAAAACATAAATACCTTAAGAACTCTTTACTGCTCCTTGGTTCGCCCCCATCTTGAATATGCTTGTGTTATATGGTCTCCTTTTTATGCTGTCCATATTCGTCATATTGAATCCGTTCAACATAGGTTCCTAAAAGGGATTGCTAGGAGGCTAGGATTAGAGCGAGGCAATTATTCGTATGCTGAAATTGAAAAAACTCTAAACCTTTCTCCTTTAGAAGACCGTCGGAAAAAATCCGATCTCATCTGTTTCTTCAAAATTATTAACTACATAATCGATTCACCTACATTACTACAACTCATCCCATTCAATATACCTTCTCGTAGACTCAGAAATAAAGACCTACTCTTCCTCAATCAGCACTCCACTAATTATGGTTACAACTCACCACTGTCCAGAATGTGTAGAATGGTCAACTCGCGACAAGACCTTGATTTTTTTGGTATAAGCTTGAATGAATTCTGTCGCTCTTTAAATAAATGATGATATTTTATATTTACTGTAATTTTTGCAAAGTCTTGACTTGACTTGACACTTCTATTTTCTGTTTGTCTTTGCTCTCATGTACCATTTTCACCCTTACAATGTACATTCCCAAATTTTCGTTATACCATGTTGTAAATTGGACGTAAGTCCGTAAATAAATAAATAAATAAATAAATAAATAACGCAAGCCAAAAATTTCAGCATCAGAAATAGAGTCGTTCAACCATGTTTCTGTTAGAATAATAATATCAAAATTGTTATTAAGTATTTCTAAGTAAACTTCATTAAGTTTTGTTCTTAAACCCCTGACATTCTGGTAATAAATTCTTAGGTTATCCATCTCAGTTTACATAATTCACAGATAATGCACAATTTGAAATTTAGACAAAGATAGGTAGGGAATCAGATAAGCGAAGCCAATGAGTCCTGGTTGCGGATCACCACCACATGCGCCGAGTTTTCGTCTTTGCGAGCGAGGATTCTACCATTTCGGATCCACACGAATTTGTAATTGACTGAAAGTGCCTTAAAGAAAATTAAATGGGAGATTGGGGGATATGGCCGACGACCCTAAGAAATTCAGCGTCGAGAAGCCCGGGGCAGGGCAAAGGAGAGTTGAGGTCGCCCGACCAAACCTCAAGCCACTAATTTTAGGTCAGCATTTATACGTTTTAGCCACTAGCTATAAGTCTTAGGTGTAAGTCAGTAGTTATAATTGTAAATCTTAGTTGTAAGCCAGTAATATTAATTCTTTTTTTTATTTATTTGTATAGCGCCATTTAGGGGATTTTTACACAAAAACGGCGCTATATAAATTATCCAAATATTATTATTATTATAAAATTAAGTAGGGAAAAACATGGTAGGTATGACAAGTTAATGGAATTGAATACTTAACAGAAACAACGAATTTATAAAAGAAACCGGTATAAAAGTACTGCAATGTTGAAAATAAATTAGTGACGTAAAATAAAATCATTGCTTACTTTTATTTAAAAAAAAATACCCTTTTTATTATTTATTTACTCTTTTATGTGCCCAAGGGGCTTTTATATCGGGTACATGTTTATATTTTTTTACCCAAGGGTTAGAATTAGTAATAAAAAATAGGTTGCAAAAATATATGTCTTCGTTCATAATGGTTTCAATTGGATAAAAAAAATAGTAACGACAATCCATTGAAATTATAAGAAATAATATGTTGACATAAAAAAGTGGTATGTTGCATAGAATTGTTATATTAAAAATGTCGATGTCATTTCTACATTTGTTCGCTAAAAGTAAGAGAGGAATTGGCGAGTTTGCTACATAATTTCTTTGTGAATGGTGACGTTGAAATAGGTTCTTATAATATCTAGTCCTAGTGAGTCAAGAAGCTACTGTTAAACTGACTACACTCAAGAGTTCGCAACAGTCAAGCTCCGAATTTACAATTTTTCAAATTTTATCTTCGCCGATCCTCAAGTTAGGTATTTTTAAGGTTATTTGAATACATGCGATGGACTCCAGATACTAATATATACAGCCTTTATGTCGGACGAACATCTACAGCTCCTATGTTGGACAAATATCTATGAACTTCAGAGTGAAGACTAATATCTACAGAGCTAAGGTCGGATAAAAATCTATGACGGTCCCAATGGTGACGAATATCTATGGAGCATAGGTGGGACTAATATATACAGAGGGCAGCTAACCTAACCTAACCTAACCTAACCTAACCCAACCTCTGCCAGTGCTGTAGATATTCATCGACATCTCCTGTTCCATAGATATTAGTCAGCAGTTTGCGCTGTAAATATTCGTCCTTAGGTTCCCATAGATATTGTTCCAACATACCTGGTATAGATATTAATCAGAACATGGATTCTCATAGATATTAGTCCGATTTGTTCAGTTTTTGGAATTCCTGTAGATATTAGTAGACGCCTCCCATGCGATGTACGAGGAGTGTCTGATGGAAAACGGGCCAAGGGTAGAAACAGTAAACCGAAAAAAAATCGAAACCCATCATAAATCAAACAAAAATTGATTAACAGGCATAAAGTGATTTTCAAGCCTCCGGGACTGTTTGGTTTCTGTTTCCTCTTAGTTTTACTTTTTTATGTATAATGTTCTCATGGCTGAAAATAAATTACCGCCTGTTTTATATTATAGTAGCTGAAGTCCTCGGCGTTGCCCGGGATTTACACAGAGTTTTTTTCCAAATCAGAATTAGACATTGATCTTCCTCTTGTTTTAATTGTCAAGTTTGCAAATTTTCATCACGAAGTATCAACATTCTGATTTAAGGCGCGGGAAAAGGAAATGGGGCGGTTTTTAGAAATGGAGAAAAACCTTTCTGTTGTTTTGAAGGTCAATTGAGCAAAATTTCAGCAGTCTCGGAATTTGGAATAAAACCGTAGATTTAAAAAAAAATTAAATCCACGCCGCCCGCTACACACACTCTTCTTTGTCCTGTGCTATTATATCACACTCTTCTGTATACATAAATAGATAGACAGAAAGATTTTAAAGTTTAGTAATTGCTTCCTATGAAAAAAAAAAAAAAAAAAAAAAAAAAAAAAAAAAAAAAAAAAGATTTTAAAGTTGTTATTTTGTACTCGCTATTTGTGTATCGTGTATCGTGCTATTAGAGAACACTCTATATAAAATATAAATAGATAGATGGAAAGATTTGAAAGTTCTTATTTTTTACTGTGCTATTAGATCACACTCTTCTCTATATATATGGATAAACGGAAAGATTTGGTTGTTCTTATTTCGTACTGTACTATTAGAGCACACTCGTCTTTTTACAAATAGATCGATGGATAAATTTATTGATAGAAGGATGAATTATCTATTATTGGTTTTGTAAAAAGCAGTTTTTATTATTTGTTCTCTTATGTTCGCTTTGTATATACATAGGTAGGTAGGTAAGTACTGTATTTTTATTACTAGCTGACCCGACGAACTTCGTACCGCCTCAGAATCAATAACTGTTGTGTTAACTTACGAGTATTAGCTGAATTAAATTCAGTTTTTTTTATTAAGTTAAAAATTACAAAATGAAACAATTATCGATGCGCAACTGTCCATGTTTTGTTTTTGTCAGTATCAGAGATGGTGTTATGTACGGATTTTTATTTTTTGTGATTTTCTTACTTTTCTACTTACTTACGGAAATTGCGTTTCATTTTCTTTATACGTGTGAGGGAGATTTATTATAATAATTATTGTATATTTCGTTTGAAGAGGTGCAGATATACCTTCACCATTTGTCTCATTTTCGACTATTGACATTTAGTGTGTAAGAAAAAGGGGCAGCATTATATGTTAGACAAAAGCAAAACAATCAGCGCATTGAAATTTGAAGTTTTTGAATTTTACTATTCAATATTATACGTATTACAATATTGCTGCAACTCTTTCAAAATTTCACGAAATTTTTTTTCGTCAAATTTCCGATGTTTTAATAGCTATTCTGTTATTCGTGGCAGAGACAAATCCAACAAATCTAAGATTATACAAATCGGTCCAGCCGTTCTTGGGTTATAAATGGTGCAACTAACCCGACTTTGTTTTACATATCCTAAAGTTTAAGTTTAGACTTACGGATTTCAATACTTTGTGTGAAAGCATTATGAAACCAATACCAATATATTATATAAGTATGTTATTTTTTCAAAATGTTTCATCTGAATGTGAACTGTATTGTATGTTCCGTTTCCAGTTTATTATTCAAGCAAGCCTTACTACGACTAGATGGCTAACTTTTACTACGTGGCTAACTTTGACTGAGCTTTTCAATATCATGGTAGCCACCTGCCTGAAGAAAGTTTAAAAAAAGAAATGTCAATTGGCGGTCCGTCCTCTCTGCCTTCCCTCTGCACGGAAACGGCTTGAAAGTTAGTTACATACAGTTTGCAGGACATAATTGGGAACATTTGTTAGTGGAAATGCTAATTATAACATTATGAATGGAAGTATTACAACAAGCAAACAAACTAGAGAGAAACCTGTCAGCATTGCATCCATTATAATTTAAATCGATTTACCATTCACCTGTGCATAATGCACTCTGCTATTTGCACTGCTAACTTATGCCTTCTACAGTATTCTGCACCTCATTCACCGACGAATTCAGAACCGCGGCGTAACATTATTAATTATACGGGTCAACAGTCTGATTAACAAATGCACAATAGGTCGGGAAAGCGTTTGTAACGGGCTAGCCGTGACCGGATTAGATTCAAATCTCCAATTCCGGGAAGCTGGCGATTGCGACACTACCACTATTAGGTATTCAATCACGCGACCGGTTTGTATCTAATTATTGGTACCATAAACAAATGGCGAATTGTTCCTAGAAACGAGCCTTCGCGGGTTATTAATAGATTTTGAAACGATATAATTCGATGACGGAATCGCAAATGATGATGAAATTGCACGCGGAAATCTCAGAACGCAAATATAACCATTCTGGGCATTTTCTAAAATTGGCAATAGCGTGTTTGCTTTCGAGACGGAAGTCACACGTCGAGGTTAGTTAACCATGTCCATACCGAGTTAGAAAACTTTTGAAAATTTGTTATAATATTAATGTGTATCGCATTTCTTTTATCTCGCTATAAAATAATGTTGATGTTTTCTCACGTTATTGATTTAACATGGCCTTGACATTTCAACTGTCTGTAGATTTGTTTGGTAAGTTCCGGTTCCAGTTTAATATGGTGGCTTTTTTGTTATTTTTATACCCGTATTACCTTTTTATTCCCCCAGAGTTCGAATGATCGTGTTTCGTATTACGAGCTGTCAAATCGGAATAGATTATCAATATTATAGTAGTTACCTACCGTCCTGAAGAAAGAATTGTCATTTAGCTGGTGATACTGCCCGAACAAATTGTGTATTCTAAGGAAATTTTGATTTTATTTTTAGAACAGTTCCACACAGGAGGCCGTGAGGAAAATAATTTCTCTCAGGCCCTATATCATCTTAGGGGATGCTGTGTGGAGGGTCTTTTTAAGGAAGGGAAGGATATGAAGTTCTGAAGGGAAGAAAAAATGTATGAGGGGTGGGTACGAATCTGGGGGTTAGTGTGTATAGGACTGACGGACGTATGAATCCATCCAACCATTTAATCCATCCTCCAACTGCGGTGCAAGGCGATGGGTCTAAAGAGTCCGGCTGGAAAGGTCAAAAGGCCTCCTTCACGCAGTCTTTCCCGATTCGGCCCACCACGCAGTAGATGGTCAGACGTACCCGTTACCAAGTCCTAGACAAACCTCATCCCCATGAACCCGGTCACCCCTGCTAAGTCACCAAACGCAGCGAACCACTTGGGGAGACCTATGGCAGATGTGCTGGTTATCCAATAAATGGTTCCCGGGGTGGCGGTACATAACTGAGAAATTAATTTATTAAATAAGAGGTTCACAGAACTATCAGTTATTTTACCACATATCTTTATACTTTAAAAAATATTTAGTTAATTGCAATTTGTTAATATTATTGTACGAGGCTACGTAACGTCGTCGCAGAAGTATTAAATGAACAGAATTTGCATATCCTGGCCATAACGGAGACTTGGCATGAAAATGGCGACTCCTTTTCGATAAAGAGACTTCGAGCTCTAGGGTACGCGGTACTAGAAGAAGCCCGACCTAAAGCCACGACTTCTGGGGATGATAGCATCTCTAGCGTAAATCACGGAGGAATAGCGATCTTAGCTCGCCAGGGCTTACGTTTGACAAAGGTGTCAATAGGTACGTACGTAACTTTTGAGTACCTGGGATGCCAAGTTTCGTCAGCAGGAGCATCATTCATTTTATGCACCCTGTACCGACCTGGCTCGAAGCAAATTACCTCGGACTTTTTCAATGAACTGTCGTGTTTTCTCGAGCGAGTTGTAGGACTTTCCGATACTATTTTTATAACGGGCGATATTAAGATGACAATATACCCTAAAATATATTCAGAATCTTAACGTCGTAAGTAAAGAAGCCGTGTATACAAATAGAGTCTCGCGACCCGTGTATTGCACCGACCTACTGTCGAATTTGCCCTATCAAAGAAAAGAAGAAGAAGACAAATAATGTGGGAATCTTAACGACGTAAGTGAAGAAAGCGTGTAAACAAATATGCGCCCGCTGCACGGCGTACTGGATGAACGTATGGTGGAATTCACCCTAGCAGGCATGGAGATAAGACCTTTTCACCGCGTTCAATTTAATTAATTCTGAAGAACGTGTTACAAATATTGAAAATGTGGGATGATGTCGCACTGACGAAGTTATTAATTTATCGTCTAGAAAAATAAAATCTGGTGCTTACAGCTAACTTTAGTTTTACAACGTATTACAATTTTTTAAAGGCGTTGTACGTAAAATATATTAATGGTAAGGTATTGTTTTTATTAATCTTAAATACAAAGAACTTACATCCCCAGGACAACATCTGAATAAAAAAGTTAATTTAGTTACGAATTCGCCGGAAATGATTAAAAAGTGAGTTTTGAGCAAACAAAAATTATTAGGATTGTGTACCGCCTTAACATACACCTAGAGCGTCCGGATTCACCCAACACAGTTAAATTTTGCGATTTATAAGACTGCTTTGGATGCCATCAATGGGTTAGTGCTCCAACTCACGATGCAGGTGGAACTTTGGATATTTTTGTCTCAAAGTCGAGCGGCCCGCCTCTTGTAGCGGCTAGCGTGGATGTAGGGCTAACAGATCATAGGCTAATACGCACTGAAATCGACTTTAACCCTCCGAAAATCCCATACGTAACTATCACGTCAAGAGCATGGCGTAGCTTTAACTTTGATGAGTTCCTGTCTGAACTAAAAAATTCTCCACTTTGTACTCAAAGCGTTTGGGAAACAGAATCAACAACCAAACTGACAGAATATTACAACACTTTTCTTTCAACTCTTCTAAATAAATATGCTCCAACTTCTACAAAAACTCGGCGACAGCGAAATTCTGATGACTGGTTTGACGAAGAATGTCGGAGCCAGAAGAGATCAATGCGTAAATTGGAGAGGTCCTACAGACACTCGGGCGTTACTTCACGGGACGATTGGATACGGGCTCAAAAAGAGTACGCTTTACTAATTCGCTCGAAAAAATCTGAATATTGGACAAGTAGGATCAATTCAGAGCGTCAAAATCCACGAAGTCTGTGGAACTCTATTAAGACAGTCGTTGCCGATGTACGTGCACAAAATACAACCTACATAGCTCCGGAAATTTTCTCCAAATTTTTTCTTGACAAAATCAAATCAATACGTGCCCTAACAGCCTCCGCCCCACCACCATCGTTTACTAAAAGCAATAGCGGAACCTTTTCTGCCTTCAAACCTACAACCATCGAGGAAATAACGAAGTTAATACTTACTTCACCGAACAAGCAGTGTTCACTCGATCCTATTCCAACGTGGTTACTGAAGAAGTGTTGCAAGGAAATAGCTCCCTTTCTAGTTCATCTTTTCAATAAGTCACTCAGCATGGGTGATTTCCCAAAACCCCTTAAATTAGCTGTTGTAACTCCACTAATAAAAAAACCGCAATTGGACGCTGAAGATCTCTCAAACTACCGACCCGTTTCAAATCTTCCATTTATTTCCAAAATCTTAGAAAAAATCACTGCTTCACAGATAATCTGTCACTTAAACTCAAATGAATTGCTCACTAAATACCAATCTGCATATAGAAGGTTTCATTCAACGGAAACTGGATTACTACGTGTTTTGTCAGACATAACTCTTGCTATCGAGTCGGGAAAATTGGCACTCCTTTCAGTCTTGGACATGAGTGCCGCTTTCGACACGATCGACCATGATTTTCTTATTAAACGATTAGAAGAATCCTTTGGTTTAAACGGCGTCGTTAAAACCTGGATAACATCGTACCTGGGAAACCGTTTACAAGCCGTAAAGGTAGGTAAAAACCAATCAAAATATGCAACCCTTTCATCTGGAGTACCCCAGGGGTCTGTTCTGGGCCCACTTCTTTTCATCCTCTTCACAAATGATGTCGCTAAAATAATCGAATCATTTGGCCTTCTATCTCACTGCTACGCTGATGACCAACAAGTTTACTTTTACTGCTTACCAGAGGAAGTAGACAGTCTAAAAACTCGCATAATTGAGTGTCTAGAAGCAATTACCCGCTGGATGACCTCAAATAGATTGAAACTAAATCCGTCAAAGACTGAGTTTCTCTGGACCGCCACAAGCAGACGTCAGCATAACATTGATAACTCCCCAATAACCATTTCAGGAAGCGACATCACTCCAAAGACGTGTATAAAACTACTGGGTGTCAATCTGGACGCTGATTTTTCCCTTAAAACTCAAGTGAACAGAACCGTAAGCACGGGGTTCTTTCAACTAAGGCAAATTAAAGCAGTAAGGAGAAATCTACCAACAGAAGCGACTAAATTACTAGTCAATTCGTATGTTATTTCACGTTTAGATTATTGCAACGGAATATATGCAAGTCTTCCAAAATATCAAATCAACAAATTACAATCCGTTTTCAACGCTGCGGCAAGACTTATCACCGGCGTATCTAAATATTCCCATATTTCAGAGCATCTCAAAAATCTTCACTGGCTCAAATGTCCTGAAAGAATCCAGTTCAAGCTCTGCTGGATGGTATTTAAGTCCCTTAACGGAATGGCTCCGGCATACTTATCGGAATTGTGTATTCCAGAAAATTCAAATTCTCGACAGTCAACCCTAAGGTCGGCAGCGTCATCAGCTGTTGGAAGGTTAAAGGAACCAAAGCGCACACCAGATACTAAGTTCGGTGAGCGCGCTTTCGGAGTGTCGGGACCTAAAGCCTGGAATGGACTGCCACATGACTTAAGAACGATCACAGACTCGGCAGAATTTAGAGCTAAACTTAAAACCCACCTTTTCAGACAGTCGTATCCATAAACTCAAATTCTTTCACCTTCACATTCAATGCCCGCGACACTGTAAATAACTAACCTAAAAATGTAGGGAAAAAAAAAAAAAAAAAAAAAAAAAAAACTATTTGTAAGCGTTTTTAAAGGTCATTTCAGTAACATTCTCCAGCCCTAAAGAGTCCTAAATTCTCTAGTCTTTTAAAATACATATTTTGATATTATCAACTCCACTTTTGCCACTAATCTTTTAAAATGTAATTCTTATAGTGATGGGGGTAGCAATGCAATGTCCAGTGTTTTAAATATAATACCCTCCGCGTGCAAAGCCGTATCTTTTCCAAGCACAAACTTTCTAATTAAAGTGTTTATCGGAAGTGACCTGCAGGTAAGTATGTTTCTGTATCCATTTGTAAATATTAAAATTAGATAGAACCTAAGAATTATGAATAAATTGTACAGCGCCCTTGAGGTGATTTTTCACAAAAACGGCGCTCTATAAATTATCTTATTATTATTATTGGTTACGGAAAGGTTGAAGTTTGCTTGCAGCTGTCAAATGTGTTCCAAGACAGCATCCAATAATTTTAAAAATCTGTATCCTGCTTATCAGGTTTTATAATAACTTCTTGGAAGCTCCGTAATAAATCTAGGTAGGAGGTTACCTAACAGTTTGACTGATGTGATTTAAGATTCTCACGGCTAACAGTTTTGTGGTGTGACCTAAGAGTAACAATATACTTTAAGGGTGTGACCTGAGGGTTGTTATTGCCGTGTTGTGCTTCCTTCACCTTCACACAATATGTCGCACCCAGGGGATAACAATGGCACAACTCAAAAAAACTCTTTTTTCGGGAGAGCAGTTTGAATATTTCGTTTGAGTGTGTTAAATCAGTTTATTAACCAATAAAAAACATTATTTTACAAAAGTTGTAAAATAATGTTTTTTTTATTTTATTTTATTTTTTATTTTTAGTTTTTTTTTTTAATTTATTTATTACATAAGATACATTATTTATACAGCAAAAATAACATATCAAATATAATATTTATATTTCAAAATAACCTTTTTTGATACAAATAAACTACATAATAAATTTTCACAGATTTTTTTTTTATGATATTTCTCTTCTATAGAAGCAGACGCATGTGATTAGAAGAGGGACGAGTATCGGGATGAGAAAATATTTAAAACATATTAACAAAATATATTTTGTATCTTTTAATTTAATTGTGGTAGATACTTAAAAAAGAAAAAAAACAAATTTACAAGTTACATAAGTTATGATGATAAATGTTATCAATTTGTTATTTTTACTTTAAATTGCTCTTTAATTGCTTTTAGTAGGCATTTATCGTCTTCGATTGTTCTTATTTTTTCAGGTAGGATATTGAAGTATTTTTTTCCTAGATATGTGTAATGATGTTGTGCAAATGAGGTGTTACATTTTTGTGTTGGAAATATATGTTTTTGACGAGTACGACTTTCAGTTAAAAAGCTATGATTTTGTTTTTCTTTTATTATTTGGATTATTATATTTTTTCGAACTAGATCATTAAATTTTAATACTTTTAATTCTTCAAAAATAAGGTGAGTTGGATAATATCTTCGTTTTTTCAATATAATTTTTATAATTAGACGTTGCACAATTTGAACAGGGAGTAGATTTGTTTTGTATGCAGCTCCCCAGCTTACTACAGTATGATTATTATTATTATTGATGTATGATAGTGTGAGAAACGCGGAGATCCGCAAAGAATGCAAGGCTGATGAGTAAGATCAAGAAAGGAACGCTCCGATGGTTCGGGCATGTAGAGCGAATGAACGAGGAAAGAAGTGTAAGGAGAATATATGACGCAAATGTGAATGGTAGAAGAAGTCGGGGACGCCCGAGAAAGACATGGCACGACCAAGTGAACCAGATACTTGAGTCGGGCCATGTCAAGAGTCAGAATAATAGAAGAGCATGTATGAGACGATGTATGAATGTGAACGAGGCAAGGAGTGTGTGCCAAGACCGAGTTGTTTGGCGGTCCTTCCTTTCTGCGGGGAAACGGCGTGATGATTAGTTAGTTAGTTAGGTAGTTAAGTTGAAGAGCAGTATATTAATATTTATTAGTTTTAATATTATAATAGTGGTACAATGATCATTGTGCCTATATTTTGGCTTAAATTCGAGAAAAAATTATAACAAAAAAACGACGTAATCTCTTTTAAGGCCACAATAACATTTTTAAGAATCGTGCCGTTTTTATCGAAGATAGAATAGATATCCAGGAACATTTCTGCATACTAGTTAATACAAAATAACTAAAAAATGCATTTTTTTTACTTGTGCCGCTGTTATCCATCAGGTGCGATGTGTCCATATCTGCCCTAATGATGGATATTGAAAAAGTGTTCGAAACTTTGACTAATAGTTTGAAAAAATTGTTTTTGTATCCTTTTTTGCGAAAGTTGTAATATTATCGCATAATATTTAAAAAAACTCTGTGATTGAAAAATAATTATATAAAAAATATATGGGTAGGGTTTAGTAGATCATAGAGGCAAGTTGTGCAATTGAAATAACTCAAAAACTATCTCAAACAAATGTAAGTAATGGGAAGTGTTCCCATTACTTACTTTTTTTATAATTTATACTATCTAAGTAAAAAACAAATTTAATATTCGCGTAAAAACTAACATTCTCTCTGCCTAATCTTAGATAATTGCTGACTGATGTGATGATTACATAATTATTTTGTTTATTTTAACACACGAAATAATTAATACCTATTTACAAATCGCTGACGGAAATACTGTTTTTACACCATAATAAAAAATTATAACTTCACACATGAAACTTGGAGGGAAACCCTTTAGAATTCATTTTAGAATTTCCAATCATTTTAGAATTCTTATTGTTTTTCTTATCTAAAATAAGGGTAAGAAAGTTAGTTCTTATGTTTTTGGTATAAACGACTACCTACTTGTCGTGTAAGTAACGGCATGATGCGTTTATCTTAATGAATAACCATGTTAAATAATAAACAAACCTTTAACTGTACAACACTTCAAATTCTGAACTAATTTTTAAGTATGGGACTAATTTGTTGTCACTAAACATAAATCAATATTATTATTGAAAAACACACTGTTTGTCTTTGGGATCTAGGAAAACAAATATGCTTACATTTTTACAGGAATAAGGCTTCCTATTTTTTCACTAAGCCATGCCATAAAGTGGATAAGCACACTTCTTCTGACAATGTCGCAAGTTCAGGTAGTCGAAGGTTTGTGGCGATTGACAGACAGGAGTGTTCACAGGTAGAATCACATAACAACCATCGATTAGGTATATTGCCTGCCACCTTTAAAGGTACGTACCTATCTTTGCTTTTTGGAACAAATTAAAATAAGCAAAGGCGGAAAAACATCTCTGACGTGGTATTTAGTCTATTCTAAATAATAATTATAATAGATAAATGAAACAATGTTACTTTGTTTGAACCACTTGTATATTTGTTTAAAGCCGACCGGTTTCGGAACGACCGTTCCTTTGTTTCATTTATCTATAATGGATAACCACAAAGTTATAGCTACATTCAAAAGTATAATAATTATTATGTCTATGGGAATAAAGGGAGTGAATTAACAATACATTACGCATATTTAGACAAATAATTGACACCTTTGTTTCGATCTTGTATTGGATTGACAAATATTGAACCAGAAAAACGGTTTTATATATTTTTTTATAAAAGTTTGGAACATTCATGGATTGTGCTGAAAATGGCGTTGCGATTTGAATATTGTGATGTTTAGTTTAATGCATAGATTCTTAACCTTTTTTTGCTCCTTGGACTCAAATAAATACTTATATATAATAGTTTTCATATTATCTTTAAAATCAATTTAAGATTCAAAAGTTCAAGGCGACAACTTTGATTTATACACTTTAACTTGTAACAAACGCAATAAAACGGTTTAAAGTTTAAAGTTTTCACTGGCAGTCGAATGGAGCCCGTTCTTATTCAATCGGTTACCAAAGCTACCAACTACCTTCCTACATACATTAAAGTATTTTACATGAAAAACCACTAAATAATGTTAAATGGAATTCTGTGATACTGAGAGAGTGGTTTTTGATGTATTCTGTGCGGTTTGAAGTGAACAATATTTGTTTGTGAAAAATAATGCCTACATTCATGCTATGAGTCAGTAACTGTGTGTGTTGTATAGTATACGATATACAAAATACGGTGACCGGCCAACTCAGAATGAAACCAACTCAGAACACAGAACCACCCCAGAAAGGTCAGAGTGATGATAACCAAAAATTAAAATAATTGGTTAAATAGGTTAAGTTAGGTTAGGGTTACCGGCTATTTTAAAATTATTTTTTCATAACTTTTAATGACCTTTCTGAGGTGGTTCTGAGTTCTGAGTTGGCATGAGAAGATAAGTTTGTTAGTACCACAAAAGAAGCTTTCGATTGGTGAGGTCTAGTGTAGAAAATTCGCGTAGAATTGTCTGGCTTTATTATCTAGGTCATCAAGCAATATAACTTTAAAATATCTAAATTTGAGAAATACAATTGTTACATATAAAAATATATTTGAATAAATAATGTGGAAACTCAGGCTTGTTCAATCGTAATGGAACAAAAAAAGTTTAACACGTTAAAACGATAAATTTTAAAAACACTCAGCATGTTAGGTATCTAAGAGTTATACACTACCAACTTACTAATAAAAGTGTTTTAAATTTTACACAACTGACAAACTACCAGTTACAGCGCCCTTGAGGTGATTTTTCACAAAAACGGCGCTATATAAATCGTCCAAATATTATTATTATTTACCCCTCATTAATGGTTGTTTGTCAGTTGTGTAAATTTAAAACATGTTAATTAGTAAGGAACATGTAAAGCCCTGATTCCACTACCGTTTTGCAATTCTCGTCCTTCTGATCCTTCTCGGTAGTCCTGAACATATCGTGATCCTTGTAGTCCTAAAAATTTGACAAATAATAATATGTTATTATGTTTTTTGCCCTTTTCGGGAAATAATATCATAAAAAAACAGTAGACGAGCAGACTGCCCGGATTGTGAGAACGGCCGACCATTGTGTTAGCTTTTTAAATTGACATTAATTTGATTTCTACCTTTATTTTCAGAAATTGAATTAAAAAAATAAAAGGAATCGGATAGAAATATTAACAGAATTATTGGGAATAGATTTAATAATAATATTATATTACTTGGGTATTTTATACAACGCTGCATTTGTGGAAAATCACCACAAAGGCGGGTGCATTTTTTTACATTAGCTCCACACATGAGGTCCTGAGGAAAATAATTTACCTATGTCATCATAGGGATGCTGTATGGAGGATATTTTTAGAAAGAACGTAGAGAAATTTCTGGGAAGGAAAAAGGTACGAGGGGTGGTTAGGAATCTGGGGATTAGTATGTCCAGGAGTGGCAGACCTATGAATCCTTTCCTCTAACTACAGTGCAAGGTGCTGCGTCGAGGCAGTCCGATTGGAGAGGTCAAAAGGCCCATCTCAAACAGTCTCTCTCGATCCGGCCTGCCACGCAGTAGGCGTGCAGATGCATCCCTCGCCGAGACCAGGACAAACCTCACTCGATACCGCTAAGTCATCAAACGTAGCGAGCCACGTGGGGAAAAGCAACCAAAGAATTAATTTCTGACTCTTATCAATCTGAATAACGTATGTGACTTACAGCTTTTTAACCTATAACTGGTGAGATGACAAAAACCTGCATTTGAATAATTAAATCGTTACCCGCTCTATAACATAAACGCTTTTAATTATAATTTAATTTCTTATATCACATATCCAACTTACAACGAGTAATGTGTAAAATAACTAATTATAACATCATAATTATATACATATTATTACATAATATATTATGTTTTAAAATAAGAAATTCAGCTCGACAGTTTCTTATTTCCGTAGGAACGAGTAGGAACTTTTTTTTTACATCTACTACTTTTTGATTAGTTAGGTTTATATTATAGATAAAATATTTATTCACTCTAACTAACTAACTAACCATCACGCCGTTTCCCGCAGGGATAGGCAGAGAGGACGGACCGCCACATAACTCGATCTTGGCACACACTCCTTGCCTCGTTCACATTCATACATCGTCTCATACATGCTCTTCTATTATTCCGACTCTTTACATGGCCCGACTCAAGTATCTGATTCACTTGGACGTACCATGTCTTCCTCGGGCGTCCCCGACTTCTTCTATACCATTCACATTAGCGTCATTTATATTCTCCTTATTTTAAAATAAAACATGTATCAACTCGAACGAAGATATGATTTGTGATTTTAAGGGGCAAAAGGGACCAATTATCTTGATTAATTTTTGGATTATTAAAAGATTAACAGGCGCAAAAATGAATAACTTCTTCACAAATACACACTTCATCACGATCTACACGACTACCATGATGGTGGACACTGTAACGTTGGGTAATAAGGATAAAGAAAGAGGAAGCGCAACACGGCATAATAACCCAAAAATTCATCATAAAACTGAGAATGAATAAAATAAACAAGTAATTATAAACGAGCAATCAAATAAACTTCTATCTTCATATAATGTAAATACTTGCCTATATCAAATAGATACATTTCTATCTAATTCAAAAGCATCAAATAAATTAAAAATAATGTATCTCTGCGATGTGTCTAAATGGGTAAAATACAATGACTGTCTCTTTTCTAGAAGCCTTTTTGACATCAACGAATAGTTAGAATTAACATTGAATCATTCCACAGAATCACGTATCCTTCTGTGAAATTAATTTGAAGAAATCAAAGACTCATGATTCAGAAGATCTATTCTGATAAACTTTATCCTTAGATCATGGTTCTATGCTTAGAGTAACAATATATTGTTACTCTAAGGTTCTATGTCTATCTAGTATTGCACGTCCAAATAATGATCCTTGCCTTATAGAAATAGTGATTATTCTCAAAGAACTAAACAATTTTAAATGACTTTTTTTTAGCCGCTATGCAAGTTATCCAATGTATTATTAATACTTTCTTTTTTACAATGGATTCGTTTTAATCTTCAGCAGCTTAACTCACTAAATCTGGTAAATGCATTTAAATTTCTTAGTAAAAGCTAAATGATTTGACGTTTCGAATTTAAATCTCGCCGTACGTTCCGAGAAGCAAAGCACACCTATAATATAATCCCTTTACGAAAATAATTCCTATAATAGAGAACGTCTCAATTCCATACTTCTGAAATAATCCCCTTACAAATTTTCTGTCTAAAAACTACACAATGTCTTTCGTTCAAAATACAGTAAATTATATATACAAAGAAGTAAATTCAACGCACAAAGAATTAAATTCTAATACAAAGAAGTAAATTTTAAATACAAAGACGTAAAATCTAAACACAGAGAAGTAAATTCAAAATACAAAGAAATAACTAAATCTAATAATAATTCCCAAGGGATAATGCGGGTTTGTATTGAGGGAACGCGGATGACGAATACGAAGAAATCCAAAAATCGATCTCATTTATTATCTCATCGCTTTGCAACAAAATGCTTATTAAATTTCCGAGAAAATATTCATAAGGTAATGCGGTCAGATGACCATGCGTTGAGATTTTAAAAATTTGAGTGTTGATACGAAATTAATATTATAATAATCGGCAGACAAACCTTGGAGTGTACTGACACCTCTAGGAGAGGTCTTTGTCAGTTTTGGTCTCAACACTGCCCATTATCCTTAATTTAGTTCTTCCAACACTCCATTGTCTTGTAGGCTTTAATTATAACCATTATAAGTAACCTCTTCAGTGGTCAGATAATAATCTTCTATCTTTGCAAAATAGTCTGAATAACCTTTGAAGCTGCAACAGTTTTATAAATTTTCATAGTGACAGCTTTTTCTTGTATCTTTGTTATTATATATTGTCATACAAACAACATTTTTATGAATGGCTCCAAAAGTCTTTGTATAATTTTTAATTCAAAACATCCTTTAACCTTAATAAAACAGAATTCTAAGTCGTAATTTAGAACTCGTTTATTGTAAATTGGATTTGTTAATTCTCCAGTGAAATACATTTTGAGGCCTTGACAAAAAAATCTATTAGCATTACATGTTGTTTGTTGTTAGGTACTTAGGTTGTTTTGAGCTGTAAAACGACTTTGATGAAAATAAACTCTCGGATGCATGTTCATTCTCTGTGAATGACTATTAACTAATAATCATCATACATTTTCCGCGCAGGCGTAGGCCGACAGCCAAATAACTTGGTGTTGTCACACATTCCTTGATTTGTTCATATTCATATGAACACAACCCGCTGAAGTATTTGGTACACTTGATCGTGTCATGCCTTCCTCTAGTATCCCGGACTTCTTCATTTATTTTCCTAACATTACTTTCTTACGAGTAGTTCATCCTCCTATATTATAATTATTATGCCCAAACCATCTAAGCGTCCCTTTTCTAACCAAAGTAGCTACACACATATATTCAATATTCATGCTCGACGGTTTATCAATCGACCATGTTGACTTGGATCCATGCTCTTCGTTGCGTCAACAGGTTTGAGCAGCTCGATACAAGATGCTCAGTAAAATGCATGTCAATCGTAAATATCTGTCGAACATCGAGCAAGAATTAAGGCCCTTGAATATTTTTCGCATCGAGCCGATGCTTGGCTCGATATAGACCAAAAAAATATTGAGCGAGATGGTGCACACGTTGAGACATGTTAAAATGAGAGTAAAACTACCGAGCATGAATGAGTGCGTTTTGCTTTACTCATTACGCTTACACCAGCCTTGCGTTCTTTGTGAATCTCAACATTTTTCACTCGGTAATGCATTTGTGGGTGGTTTTATGAAATTTGGTGAAACGCAAGCAGGCATTTTATTTTGAGCTTCATTCCGTTTTAGCATCATTAACTTTAAGATTAATTTCTTTTATAGTTTTCACAGTCGCAGTTTTCGCAATTAGAATCGTAATGGAACATACGTTCTTCAATGATCCGTTGTTCAAAATATTTCAAAAATACGTATCCAATGAATTCCCAGACTTGTAAAATGACGGTCACCCTGTTGTAAAGGCATTATGGCTCGGGTCTGAGTGCCCTTTGTGCCTTTCTCAGAAAGCCTGCGGGGTCCGGGGTCCTATGGGGCCTGTTCAGAGAACCAACATTTAAAAAAATGCTTATAATCTTCAAAAGTGCTCAAATCCTTTGGGACACGCTCCGGCCAGCAACCTCCATACCATCGCTTCAGGTAGGTAAAATAAATTAATTCACATTGGCGATTGTGATGTTGAATTTTAATTAGTGATGAAATGATTATGGTGAAGATATTTTCAGCAAACAACCGGTTGATTAAAAAATAAAAGTAGTGAAAAAAGAGGACTGAACGTAACTACGAGTATGCAGGTACCTTCAGCATCGGACGAAGAAGGATTGACACCTGCTCGACTGCGCAGTGTATTTTTTTAATTATTATTATTACGAAAATGGAGTATCACTTATACGGACATGGAAACCAGAAAGGACTGTCTGAAAAATATGTGATGTGAATGGAAGAAGAAGTTGTAGAAGCCCCAGAAAGACAAATGTATTACAAATTGAATGTACGAGATTGTTTATGAATGAGAATAAAGTAAGAAGTGTGTATCAAGTCATAGGTGTGACGTGAAGCGGTTGGTTACATGACAAAATTACAAAGGCGTGAATTGCAGGTATTAATTACTCTGCCAGGATTACACATGGATGGAATTACCTACACCTGTCACCTATTGGAACGCGTCAAAAATAACCTAACCTAATTACAAAATTCATTCAAATCACGATTTATTTTAACACTCTAAAATTGAATCTATCAAAATACACATTATTTTGACGTGTGTAATTTCAGTGGGTGTAATTCCTGTGGTTGCAACTTAAGTATGTGTAATTCTCTCCATGTGTAATTTCATACATATGTATTAAATAGAACCTAGGAATTTATAATTAATTGTAAAGAGCCCTTGAGGTAATTTTTCACAAAAACGGCGTTCTACAAATTGTCCAATTTACGGTGCTCCAGATTGTATGTCCGGGTAAAATCTTTCCCAAATGAAAGACTAAACCCTTCCACACACTTTTCCACAAACGATTATCTAGTAAATCCACGCAATGTAAGTGTACTATATAAGTATAATAAATACAAAACAATACAAGAACAATACGTCAATCCACCAGAAACACAATGGGAAAATATTTTACCGACTCCTAATATTTTCATATCAGAGGGTTCGGCTCTGATGAAATCCTAACTGGACCGATAAATCCTACTGATCCCTCAATATAAATATTTAAAAAATCTTTTAATCCTACATGTATTTAAAATGACTGACTTTTGCATTTTTATATATAAATTCTTTGACAAATCTAATACGCCTAAATTTTGAATGAGAGAGCTAGGTATAATGCCAGTAGCCGAAATAACAAATGTTAATATTTTTATATTCTGAGAATGCCAAATTCTTTTAATCTTATTTCCTAAATCTGAATATTTTCTAATTTTTTCAGAAACAGTTTTCTGAATATTACAAGAATTTGGAATAGCGACATCAATGATGTAAGTTATTTTTTTAATTTTGTCATGTAAAACTATATCGGATCTATTATGACTAATTGTTCAATTAATTATTATTATTATGTAATTCCGTCCATGTGTAATTCTGGTAGTGTAATTGGTATGTGAAATTCACTCCTGCATAATTTCGTCATGACATAGTTGCAGATCCTTGCTGGAAAATGGCGTGGCGGTTAGTTAGTCAATAGTCCGGGATTAATACCCCCTCAGAAACTACCTAAAATAATAATAATAATATTGTGATAAAAAACACTCCAAGAATACTTTGTTTCCATCGACATAATCTAGAAAATGACTCTAATAACAATAAAAATAACAAGAAATCATCTTTTAACACCGTTTTTGAGAAATCTCACTCAAAGCTATAGGCCTCACGGTGCTCTACAACGAATAAAATACATATTATTATTGAAATATATATCAAGATTAAATAACATAAAAAGAAAGTATTTTCTTATAAAAATTGAATATTCATTTAGACTTTCGTAAAAGTCAATTGTTCCATATAAATAAATTCGGATATATCTATCCGAGACGCTATCCAGGTTACAAACCAAGTCTTAGAATGATTGTTTCCAATTAAAAGGGTAGTTGCCCGTAATATGGAGAAAAATAATTAGTTGATAATAATGTAATTCTAAAATTTGAAAATATGAGATTGACAGATATGACGGCTTTGACAGAAGGTGGCAATAGCGAAATTGGTTAACGCGCTCGTCCCGGTTAGACGGAGAGGTCTGGGTTCGAGTTCCAGTTGCGACCATTGTCTTTTTCTGTTTTTCTGTGTCTTGTTCTCTTTCATATTTTCGTTTGGATTATTATTGTTAACTTATTCTAATATAAAATAACATGTGTTCACAATTATTATGTCCTCTGTGTGCGAACTGTACCTAACTTTCTCTAAATAAATAATTAACAGTGTTAATCTCAAGTGACCTCCCAGGTAAGTATGGTCCCGTATAATAATAATAATTGGACAATTTGTAGAGCGCCGTTTTTGTGAAAAATCACCTCAAGGGCGCGTATGTTTTCTGTCTGTGCAGAGTATGAATAAATATTATATAATATGTGTTAAATATGAATAAATATTATATTGGTCTTATAATTGAACTCATATTTTCGTATCAGTGATCGATGAACCGGTGCGGATGCAAGTTTAATTCATAAGTTGTTTTTAATTTAGTTTGTCTAGTTTGTAGTTGGATATAAGATTTTAGAAATATATTATAAGTTTGTACCTACAGCCAATTGAGGTGATTTTTCACAAAAACGGCATTATACAAATCATCCAATTATTATTATTAACTGTTTAATAATATAAACGTATACTCGGTATACTTAGGCACCTACTCATAACAGCTGAAAACTTTAATAACCCATTTATGAACAATCTAAAAAAATGGCTTCCACTAACCCATCCATTATCAAAAATAAAATATGTATGTGTGTAACAAATGTAATTGACGAGAACAAAATATCGGTAGTTATCAAGACATTTTAAGTATTGCTGTGTTATTATTTTAGAAAGACACAGATGAAATCGTTTATATCAAAAATCATCGATCTCCACCATTATCTACTAGTCAAACCATACTACTTTACCCCACGAGGTTAATAACCAGCAATTAGGTACAAGGCATCTGAATCGTAATCGTTTCATCGCCAGTTTATTTAATTGAAAATACTACCAGGTGCTTCTGAGAATATTTTTAAATGAATGCTAACAAAAAAATTATAAATTAATTACGGTAAGATTAAATCGGCTGGCATTCTTTCCCACCGGACGGAACTGTAGTTTGTCGGCCAGAATTATTACGATACCGTTTTTGATTCACTGATTTAATCAAGATGCATCTGTTATGATGATGTCTATATAATTTCGGATTTCGCACTCTCAAAAAGAACTTGTCAGAACTTATCATTCGATGATTGGAAAGCCTGCCACGTCCGTGAATCCATATCGCATATAATTTTATATAAGATGCTTACCTACTTGAATGAAAATAATATTGTTATGCATGGTCAGCATGGTGCGTGGGAGGGAGCTTGTCATTGTAAATGGGTAGTACATAACTTATGTTTTAAGGAAAGCGTGTCGATTAATTTTGTGTTCAAAATGAAGAGAGTACAACTAACCCTCTGTACCATAGACATCCAAATTGATAAAATTGCCCTAACATCTGATCTTAATGTTTGATGAACTTGGTTTGTTCCCCTTTACCTGATGGGCTGAACCTAGGGATTGCAATCCGGTCTCATTTTCAATCCGACCGGATCCGGCCGGATTGATCAAATCAGGATAAAATTACCCCTTTCTTCCGAAATGAACTGTTTATGAGATAATCGAGTGAGTGCATTATTTAGGTAGTCTATAAAAATATATATTTTTAAATGAAATCAATTTTATTTCCGATGTTATAATTAGACAACGAGCAAATTACGTAACTAGTTAAATTTTAACGGAACGGGTGGTTCCTGTGGTTCAGTCTTCCGAGATATCACAGACAGATTAATTTTAGTATTTAACTTTATTTAATTTAACATAATCAACCTTACTTAATCTACTGAGATCACAATGAGGAAAAGTTTGGAACATTCGCCCGCAGTCCCTTCTTACCCCACAGTAGTCCTACGATATCTACGATCTGCTGCAAAGTAGAAGCATTTTAAAGGGATTCTTGAGGGACTCTTGATTTTCTAGAGGTGTACTAAAATGACTTACTAATTTATCTGTAGGTACCTACCTTAAAAAAATGATCTTCGTGAGAGGTGGATGTCCATTGTCCAGTAAGAACTCACAATTGATGTAATTTTTAATGTTTCATTGTTTTATGGCGCTATCAACACCCAATAATCTCTTACGATGATCCAGATAATAATAATTATTATAGAAAACTTGCCCTGCTGTCCAGTAAGAACGCAAAATTGATATATTTTTCAATATTTCGTGGTTTTATGGCTCTATCAACACCTAATAATATCTTACGACGATTTAGATAATAATTATTATCATAGTAAACCTGCCCTGCTTCTGCACGGTCATGAAGTAATTTTTAGTACAATACAGGCATAGGAGGTAGGTAACATCGCACACAAATTTAAACAATTAAGTTGAACACAGTTTCAGAATGGTTCGTTTTACAGTAGTCCTTTCATCCTCCATTCACCCATAAATGAAAAGATAACTACTGTGAACTGACAATGTCATAAAGGGCTATGTATTATTTACAGTTCGCTCTATTACAAAACATTTTAAAGACTTGAAGAAAAGTCGTAAATTCTAGAGTGAAAACACAAGTTGGTATAGCTCTAGCTTCAAAGCTCTTGAACAAATTATTGCCTCTGTTTAAACATTCATAAATGTCACCTTTATTTTGTGAATACAGGAAGTAGCATAATAAAGCGTAGGTATTCTATTATTCTTGGGGTGTCATCAACAGTTGATGTTTTTTTGTCATTTCAATGCTCTTTGGCAGCTTACAGCACCCAGTAAATAAAAAAATAATACCTTCCTTCAAAATACAATGCTGATCCCATAGCTAATCTTTAATGGTTGTTTGAGATAGTGTGTAGAGTGGATTTGATATGTGCGAAGATTGACTGACGAAGGACCTTGAATTTTGTGTTACTGTTTACTGCTTGGAATGAGGAAAAAACATATGCTGCATATAAAGGAAAGGACTCACCGAAACAGGATAAAGAACTTGTATGCTGGCAATTTTGTCTTCTTTCTCCCCGTCCAATTGGCACTGAAAACAGCAATAAGCGTGCGTTTCGTTTACACGGCGGACACGGCGGAATTACGTCAATGTTGCAGGTAGCGGGAGCACGGTGGCTATAGTAGGTATGTTGCGGCGCGGGCTGTTGATTGCAGACTGACGTGGTGAAGGTAGTTATAGGTGCGGATTTTGGGAACAAGGTAGGACAGGATTTGCAACAATATTAATACCAATCCCAAGCAGTAACAGTATGTATGTGTGCTATGTAGGTGTGTGTATGTGTGGGTATATGTATTGGCGTAACCAATGGTATTAACCGTGACCTCGTTTACAGTTATTAAGGGTTTGTTCTAAAGTGATAACCGCACAAGAGTCCGAACTGCGCCTAAACGTCTGGAGTCGGTGAGACCTTGGTCACACCAATTGCGTTATGAAAGAGATGAGAAAGAGGAAGGTAGGGAAGTACCCGGCTATTCAGAACTGCCATTTCAAGCAACGTTTCAATTCTAAAGTAGTCTTTCACCAGGGAGATATTGAAAGAATCCACTACTCTGGAACGAGCTGCAAATACTGCCTCGACACAGGTATATCCTAGTGAGACAGGCATCGAAAAACTCAATATAAATATACATACTATAAAATATAGATAAATAAATTAAAAAATAAAAATTAAAAAATTTAAATGTATAATTTGTTTAATAAATTTATTTGAGCACGTCGGGATTTAAATCAGTGACCGTTGTACTCGTGGCCAAGGATCTTAAATAGTAACCACTCAAACAAGAAGGCCGTCGTAATACCGTCTACCATATAATTTGTAATTTTCGTTTTCTCTTTTCATTAACTAACTAAACCATCACGCCGTTTCCCCGCAGGGGTAGGCAGAGAGGACGGACCGCCAAACAATTCAGTCTTGCCTCGTTCGCATTCATAAATCGTCTCATACATGCTCTTTTATTATTATTGTCTATTGAAATGGCCCGACTCAAGTATCTGATTAATGATTCACTTAGTCGAGCCATGTCTTTTTCTTCTCGTTTCATCAGTATGTACATATTTAACCTCTTTCAAATTGCTTATTGCTGTTTTTAAAATATAGAGACATAATATTAATCAAACCATTGATAAATTAGTTGTAAGATAAGTAGTTTTAATATTAATCTTCAACCGAAGCCTTCAAACATTTAGTGGAATCAGACTCCACATTCTCAAAGGCCTGCCGTGCCACGTGCCACCAAACAATTCCACGTAATACAATACCAAATAAGAATGAATCAAGTACATACCTGTCTTAAAATCAAGATAAAACAAACACAGAGTCTTAACAAATACCCCCCAAGAGGGCAATTAACCGAAACTTAACATTTTCTTGTTAAAACCAACGTGCCCGGAATAAAACCTTCTAATTCGATGAATTTATTCATTTCCCAAAAAGAGCCCGACTGCCAAACGGGGGTAGATAAGTTTACCATTACTCGTTCTCCGTATTGTATTAAATGGACAAAAAATGGCCAAATTTGGGGCCATAGTCTTCGTCAGTCATTATTAACTCCGTTTCCCGGTAGCAAGTCAAAGGAAAGCACTCAACAGGCGGGAATAGCTTTCTAGGAAATTAGCATAAAGCTGTCGACCGGGAGTTTGCCTCAAAGTATTGACTGCGTAATAAATTTGTTACGAGTACGTAGGGATACTCTTTTTTAATCAACAAATATTAATTAACAAAGTTATTAGCATAATACGAAAGTGAAAAATGATCAGCGTTACGCATAGGTACTAAGAGTATATAGTTCCATGGCGTTGTAGATACAAATTGTAATTGTAATCCCCAATGTTGATATTTAAAAAAAGATTTGTCTAAATTCTTTTGCTAGCTTTTTGATGTTAAATATCAGCTCAAGGTATGTAACTTTACAATGTTAGTAACACGAGAGTATAATAAATTGCCATTGATTAAAATAGGACTTAGTAGATTTAAAAAAAAAGAAATATATTTAGGTATATAAATCAGGTTCAGATTCCTATAAAACTGTCAAGAAACCGAATTAAAAGATGATCTAAATAAGAAAAAACAGAAAATTTTGAACGAGTACAGTTATTATTATGAAGTGAGGTAACTAGGACAACTATTATAACACGAAATGTGGTTGGAGATAAATATATAATCATCAATTATGACATTGCTTATGTGAAACATTTTATTTGCCTTTCTGTTTTTTGAAGTAAAATTTCTTTACGCACGCTCGACACTTGGGGGTAAAATGATGAATACGTTACGAAAAAATATGAAACGTTACGAAAAAATGTGACACGCTAATCAATATGAAACGTTATCAATGTGAAACGCTAATCAATGATATGAGTTGAGTTGAGTTGAGTTGAGAGCTGAGAGCTGAGAGCTGAGAGCTGAGAGCTGAGAGCCGAGAGCCGAGAGCCGAGAGCTGAGATCTGAGAGCTGAGAGTTGAGAGTTGAGTTGAGTTGATGGGGATGTTGAGGGGATGTGGATATTTTTATTCCTGTTATTGTTGTATTGTTAATGAACGGCATAAGTTAGTGAAGTTTTACTTCAGTCGTGTGGTCTAAAGCACACTCGTTTTTTTTTACATTAACTCCAAATAGGAGGCCCCGAGGAAAATAATTTCCCTCATGACCTCTGTGATCTGTGAAGATGCTGTGTTGAGGATCTTTTAAAGGAGAGGAAGGAGTGATCATGGGTCTTGAGTAGACTCAAGTTGTAGGAGGGAGAAAACACAGAGGCCGGAAAATCTTTCCACAGTCGAGCTGTTGAACGGAATAACGAGTCGTAGAAACTACCCGTCCTCACGTTGGCCACGCTGTGCTCTAAAGATCGCAATCCGTTTGTTACAGAATCAAAGGTTTTTTCAAGTATTTTGGCAATCCGGACTAGAGGTAGCTAAGTGGGGCGCACTTGCGATTTTTACAGGGTCAGCAGTTGGTTGCGGGCCCTGAATATTACGCCTAGATTCTGAGTGCCCTGGTGCCAGAGCTGGTTACTTCGAGTTACACCAAGCGGCTTACCGAGTCTACAACACATCTCGAACGTTCGAAGACGAATAGTATATAACAAAATGGCAAAGGAATGCAAGAGGATCATTAACAGGTCAAAATTCGAGCACGACCTGCAGATCAGCAGAAAGCCGGCTGCCTGCCCGCACGGCAGCAGAGCGTTTTGGTCACTTGCGGGCTCAATAGGTCGCAATTTCTGCAAACCCAGTCTGCCACCTCTTACCAGACCTGACGGCTCTCTGGCAAATATCGCCGCCGAAAAGGCTAACTTATTAGGCAAAATCGATGATCAAGGTGCTCGCTGTCGGTTCCTCATTGCAGTTTTCGTATGAAAAAGCTGAGGATCCGGCATCGGGATGTACTCCAAATCTTACGAGGGCTTAATGTTAATAAAGCTAGCGGGCCTGACGGAATACCTGTCCTGGTATTGCAGAGGTGCGCTGTAGAAATAGCTCCAATTTTGACGAAGCTTTTGACCGGTCAGTGATTGAGTGGGCATAGCGCTTGGGTCCCTCCCGGGCGTCGCATGTTCGATTCCTCGGCTGGCTTAGTCCTCCATCATAACATAAGCAACATTTTCGGTTTCTGTGGTGGTAGTAGGAGATTTTCAAACATTGTTGGGTTATTCGTAACCCGGGAATGTTTGTCTTTCTTTAAAAAAAAATGTCCCTGAAGTCTGGCTCTGTGCCCTCTGGTTGGAAAAAACCGATGATTCACCCCATTCCAAAGAAGGGTGACCGCTCCAACCCAGCCAACTACCACCCCATAGCGATCACATCTGTTCTGTCAAAAGTGATGGAACGTGTGATCAATGACAAACTGCTCACATACCTCGAGAAGAACAAAACTATTAACGACCGTCAATACGGATTCCGGCAGAACCGCTCATGCGGTGATCTTCTCGCTTATTAGACGCATGTTTGGGGTCGGTGCCTGGAACGTTTTGGTGAGACCCAAACGGTTGGACTGGACATTTCTAAGGCCTTTGACCGGGTTTGGCATCGAGCGCTTGTCAACAAACTGCGTTCTTACGGACTTCTCGCATCCTTGTGTGCGTGGATTGCCGACTTTTTGAGGGGATGGTCGATTCAGGCGGTTGCTGATGGTTTCACCTCTTCCTCGCATTCGATAAATGCTGGCGTCCCACAGGGATCGGTTCTATCTCCGACTTTGTTTCTGTTGCACATCAACGACCTCTTGTCATGTGCACAGTACAGTCCATGATAGCTTTTTGTTTGACAAGCCTCCAAAGAGCACACAAACCTCAATAGCTCGGAGGGCTTTGCAGCAAAGAATGGACGGTTACCTCGAGAGTGTATTCTCTTGGGGTAAGAATAACCTCGTCGAATTTAATGTTTCAAAGACCCAATCATGTTTGATAACGTCTAAAAGGATCGAAATGATAATCTAGTCTCCTTCAACGGAAGCATTCTTCAGAACAGGACCTCCATTGATGTGCTTGGTGTAACTCTAAGTGACCAGCTCAGGTATGAGGGCTCCATCGGAACCAGAGTTAAGTTAGCCTCTCAGAAACTGAGCGTACTGTACAGGGCTCGTCGATACTTTAATAGTACACAACTGCTAACCCTGTACAAATCGCAAGTGCGCCCCACGATTGAATTTGGCAGCCACATCTGGTCTGGAGCCCCAAAATACCTTAAAAAACCCTTGACTCTGTGCAGAAACGGGCGGTCCGTTTGATAGATTCTCCCATCTTAACAGACGGATTGCAATCTTTAGAGCACAGGCGTCAGGTGGGAATGCTGTCCTTGTTCTACCGGTATTACAATGGAAGATGCTCTGAGGAACTAGCATCATCGATCCCCTCGGCACCGGTGCATAGTCGGGAAACACGCCAAACACGCGCCCAACATTTGTACACGGTTGACATTAGTCACATGAGAACGGGTCGTTTTTACGACTGTTTCTTGAGTTCAACAGCTCGGCTGTGGAACAATTTACCGGCCTCTGTGTTTCCTCCCTCCTACAACATGGGTCTCTTCAAGATCCATGTTCACTCCTTCCTTTCCTCAAAAAGACCCTGCACACAGCATCCTCAAAGATGACATAGGCCCTGTGGGAAATTATTTTCCTCATGGCCTCCTGTGTGGAGTTGATGTAAAAATAAAATAATAATAATAATTCAGCGCGTAGGTATATTATTTAGACTTATACACATTTCACCCCATTTTATATAAATATTTCCTTTTAAATTTTTAGATAGTATGAGGACAGGTAGGTACAGAAGGAGATCGCCTAGGAATGATAGGAAGGAATTATGCAAAACTTTATCAAGGGGAGTACGACCTGCCGTGTGTTCTTAGTTCTCATGTCATTTTCGATTTGGTTCACTAAGCATGACCTAACGATTCGTTCTAATCGCGCTCGGCATTGTGTCGATTAATTTATGTATTACATCGGTCAATTATTTTTAAAATGTACATACTGCGTCATCACGTAGATGATGAACCCTACCAAAAGTCTATTGTAACGAATCATTTATCATGATTCTTAAATTCTAACTTATGTACCTACATACGGTCGTACAGTCTGTATTGTACAAATTCTAAATCTTTCTTAAAGGGGTCAACATGTCAAAGATTGATTAGGCATCTATCGCTAGCCTCCATTCATTTTTGCATTGAAAGATATAATTTTCAATGTTACACGACAATTACCAATTTTAAAGGTATTTTATTGAATAAAATGCAGTGCGGGTTGATACATTTGATAATGTGAGGTATTTGTGAGAGACTGACTAATATGGAACAAAGCTAAACACTAGGTATACAAACATCATCAACATATTATCTAAAGTTATTTTTATTTATATTATTTCTTCCTTAAGTCTGTCATGTTAAAAATGTACCTACTACAAATCGTGTAAAAGACCCTTGGCATTAAATAAATGAATAAATACTATCAGTTAAAAACACACTCCGCAGGTTTTTTCTGCTAGGCCCTGCGGGCGGCTTTTGTTTCGGCTTCGCCCAGTTTGAGTGTTGGCGACCATTATATAAATTCGATAGGAACTGGTTCCGACAATAACCAGTTCCTCAGATCCGGTGACAGCTAGTCACCGGGACAAAGTAACTGCAACAAGCAATGACTTTATATACGGCCAGTTACAATAATAATCGTATTATCGGCAATCTTTCCACTTTCCATATTTGGAGAGATTACGATGTTACAAATCATGTAGTATTTACGCCTCCAGGGGATGCCAATCACGCGATCTGTTAACAGAAGTAACGACATCTGTTGGCGCCACTTTTAATTTGGTTCAAAAAATTACTAAAGTAGATTTGTATATAAACTCCACGTACGAAAACGGTTTTACGTACGGCTCGGCGTCAGAGTTGCCGTCTTAGCGGGTTTCTTAAATTTCAACCGTACAATCTCTGGTATATTAATATTACTATACTGTTCGATTATGTACCTGCACACTACAATTTAATTTAATATTCTCTACGTCACGTGGCGTCAGGACTAATCAAAACTTAAAAAGACAAAAAAAACGATTAATGTTGAAGATATGAATGAATTGGGTATTATTGAGATTCTAATAAATGGTATGGTATAAGTTAATTATTATACCTACTGATTACGTATTTATTTTAATTTCAATAAAGATTTCTCTACGTCATATTGGCGCCTCGGAACAAGAATAATATTGATAATAATTGTTAATTATAAAAAAAATATTAATTGCAAGAAAACATGTTTTCGCTGTCGTCATTTCATCTTGGATCCTAACCGAATCCTATCAACAAACATTCCCATGTTACGAATTAGCTGATAAAATTGGAATTCTTCCTACTTCCAAATTTATAAGTGGAAACAGTTGCTTGTGCGATGACGAAGGGTTAAAGTAGTAGAGGGTTGATCCCGCGACGCTGCGCACGGATGGAACCCGAAGTAACTGTCCACTTGGCTTCTAACTGGTCAACTTTACGTACCTGTACCATGTCGTACCGGTTAATATATGTAGTTCTATTAAGATGAAGCCATGCGAAATAATGCAAAATCATACAAAATCATGTATTTTTGTTTTGAAAATTTGATCGCTTAGAAGTATTATTGATGCTTCAATTAAATACTGCGTGTAGAACATACTCGTATCTTGGCCCTTAAAAATATCGGTAATTTTTTTAATGAGTATTTTAATAAGCCTAGAAAGTATTAAGTCTATAAAAAAACACTTTCAAGTGCAAACCTCCTACTCATAAACCCTTTTTCGGGTAAGGTTTTATTGTTTAATGTGGCAAATTTATTTCCTTTTATAATAATCGCAAAAAAATTATACTTACGCCCGAACTTCACAAAATAAAATGTATACAGCGATATTTTTAATTAATCTGAAAATAGGCCATTTAAGTCATAAAAATTGGTAATTTTAGTTCAATAAAAATAAACATAAGAATTTATATAATAATACCATGCACAATCGTCTTCAAACAGATGTAGGTAGTATACACAAACTTTAGTAAGGCATTCCACAAAGTCTCAACGGGTATATTTTGAGATGGTTTAAAAGTGAAAGAAAACACAAAAGAAAAATATCAGTCAAACTCAATTCGCTCTTTTCATATAAGTTTGAAATCTTCACCGGAGTTCCACAGGGATCAAATCTGGAACCAGTGCTGTTTTCATTTATAACAATAACAACGACGTAACTACCATATTTGATGAAGCTAAGATACTTCTTATTTGTGGACGATCTTAAAATTTACAAAATAATTGCAAAAAAACTGATTTTGTAATACCTACCCATTTATGTTATTTTTGTTATCTAAACCTTTAACGCTTTCATAGAAAATTAATGTAAAAATATGTAAAAGCCCATAAGAGCGTTGATGATTAATAAATAAAAAAAAATAAAATATACACGTCATAAAAAAAACATAAGTCAAGCAGATGAAAATAAATTCCAAGTGGATGGTCATTGGGACCACAGTGCGGCGCGGCGCAGTGAATGCAATCAGGCTCACTAGAAGCTCGTCACTCAGATTGAGTTGGCCGGAAAATGGATGAAAGCGGACTGATTGCAGTTATCACGGAAGGGAGGAATATCAATTCTTGGACTAAAGTTAACAGGGAAAACATGGAGTTTAATTATTCGGAGTCGACGAACGGTGTAGGTACCAGTCTGTGTGAAATAGATTTAGCGAATGGGTGTACTGATTCAGTGATTTTAGTGAATAACAAGGTTTTATAATATCTTAGATATACCATAGACTTCAAATTGATAGACGAACCCATCAGGGAAAGGGGAACAAACCAAGGTAAGTAGAGCGGGCAGGGGCGTTACCGTCTTCCTTTCTTACTTACTAGTCCTTTTTACAATGGCACGAAAATTGCTGGCTGAATCAATGAAACTCTATTTTTTCTTTGAATTTAAGAGGAACGGCTGCGCGGCCTTTTTCAAACAAAATTTAAATTTGAATTTGCGGCTAAAATACGAGCGTAGGCTGAAAAGTAATGCACACATGCTTGTACAGCGTGAACAAAATGATCTTCAGAAGCGCGCCAGGTGGCATATGGAAGTGACATTCCTCCTCCTTGCGTACGCGTAAGTTTGAGGTCATTGAATTCATCCAGTGTATTTTGAGAATCGGAAGTATGGAGACGTGTTTTAGTGTTTTAATGTTATGTCAAGGTAAATAGCGTGTTGTTATCGATTTTTTACTGCTGAAAAAGTGACTCCACGAAGAGTGATTTTTCCGAATACCGAATATTCGGCGACACTTCAGTACATTTTGCGGGTGACAAAATGGGACAAAATTGAAAAATTATATTTTCGATAAATTTGTCTTTTAACTAAAACCAATCATTTATGAAAGTATTTAAACCATTTAAATGCTTTTTTTATTTTATCTTTCAATACCTCTACCTGGAATTTAGGACAAAATATTTTTTTTACATCATTAACTCATTAAATTATTAAGTTACCAAATTTGGCTTTAAAAACATCAATAATAGTTTTCTTTAACGGCCTACATTATATAATTTAAGACCTAAGGATAATATATGACGCAAATGTGAATGGTAGAAGAAATCGGGGACGCCCGAGGAAGACATGGCACGACCAAGAGAATCAGATACTTGAGTCGGGCCATGTGAAATTTTTTTTAAATGATCTGGGAAATTTCGAGCAATCGAGGCAATTTATTTGTTTCGCGTCGTCGCTCCTATTTTGGCCTCAAATCAAAATGAAAGTTGTGCATGATAAAATGCGGCGGAGCCGTTCTGCACAATTTTCAAAATTGTAAGTGCTTGTTTGGAGAATTCACTTTAGACTTTCCGCGATTTTTCACGGGTCTACGCTAGGTAGGTATCCATACTAATATTATAAATGCAAAAAAGCGTGTGTTTGTTTGTTACACTTTCACGCCAAAACCAGTGAACCGATTTTAAAAATTGTTTCACCAATAGAAAGCTACATTATCAGCGAGTAACATAGGCTGTATATAATGGTAAGCTCTGGCGTTTCGAAATTTGCATAAATGAAAATGTGTGTATTTCATATATTTAAGCGACAGGGAGGAAAGGCAGGGGGAAGGCGGGGTTCGCGGAGACGGAAGAGACGAGGGAGGGGGAAGGTGGGGAAGGTGGAAGGGAACGGACATGCAGGGAGAATCATTTGAATGGCATTGCAACGCGGGCCGGGTACCAGCTAGTAAATAAAAAACGTCAAAACGTTAACCTGTCGACAGGATCAAAATACCAAGAGCAAACTAACAATATGATTGGGTATTTCCATTTAGTTTTTATAATAAATATAATTGCTCAGTGACAGTAATTTATAAAATACATGTATTTTTTTAAATTTTATCGTTCATTTTCACATGTCTTAGCTAGTGATATAATATTATGTGAACCGCTTTGATGAAATGAAAGAAAAGGCAGTTAGGACTCTAGAACTATTTATGTTAATAAATGTAATTGGACAACGTAAATGACAGTGCACAATCTAATGGACGAGAGAGCGCCATAGATAATTAACAGCAGTCAGGTGACAGCGTAGGCGTTCATACTTCCATACTTCCACATATTATATATCTACTATACTTATCAGGGTAGCGCATACTACATTAACAACGATATTTTTATTTTCGAAATTATTGAGTACAACATTGTAAGTTAAGAGTTAATAACCAGACAAAGCTGAATAATGACATTTTTGAATGAGCTCATAGACGTGTCGAAGCTTTTTACAGAAAAACGATAAATTGATTTCGAAAGATCGTTATTTTATGTGGTAAATTTATGTTTTAAATTTTGAAAAAGTTAACATTTTTTTAATAAAAAAATAGTTTTACTGTTGGTCGATGGAAATATTTGTTAATTTTCAAACGACTAAAGTTATTATACAATACATATATCATACCAAATAGTAATACAGTATTATAAAACTGTTCATTATCTAGGCAAAATATGATTTAGAATTTTAATTTAATTTCAAATAAAATCATTAAAATAAAAATCCAAGCACCCGTTTTGTGCCGAAAATACTACAACTTGACTGATTTATTACACACTTACAAATTGATTTCTCTCGGAATTTTTAACACAGAAATTTAACTTAAGACGTTATTGAAATATTAGAAATAATTTTTAACCAAAAATATTTTCTCGAGTATATAATTCTGTTGAATTTGAGACACGCTTTTGTGAATATTTTATTCTGTATTTTGACGCGCACGGCGCTAACCAAAGCTCTTAGTATCTGTCGATTCACGGCAGCGAGCGGTCGTGTTGTCCGCGCCGGTCCAGTTCATAACATTTTAAATTTATTCGTCCGCTTAAAATGGGGAAAAAAATCAATAAAGAGAGAACTTTCATAAAAAAATCAAAATTACCACACCAAAAACATAACTGGGAGAAATATAACGAGAAAAAACAAAGATTAGTAATATTTAATTATCAATTTACGTTGTACATACCTTATTTGCTACAGGGTCGTTGGAACGAATCTGTCAGATTTATTGTGTATTTTTTATAACATGTTGTTTAATTTTTAGAGAAAAGAATCAACATTCTAAAGTAAATAATGACTGTAAAGTTTCATCGGTATGTGCAATTCAAATTTTTATTATATATATATTATTATGTACGCGTAAATGGGCTTCGACAAAGTATATTTGATCAATGAAAATGGGTAATAACTTCAATACATTGTGATTCATGGATATTACGGTGACCGATTTATCCGTTTATACCGCGGATATTATAAACTAGCAATACTACCCAGCCTTACCGTGTATAGGTACACGGTGTCGGGAAATACGTGGTACATTACGGTGACCGATTCAATTGTAATTACCGCGGTAATTATAAACGATAATTTACTAGCATTAATACACGCAAGCAACATTGCCTTTTATACACGGTGGCGGGAAACCCGTGGTACATTCCGGTGACGTAATTATAAACAATAATTCACTAACACTAATACCCGGCGTTGTGCGAATTATACGCTCGCAACATTACCTTGCATATGTATGTCGTAGGCCGATCGTAAAATCAGGCAGATCGTGTTGCGCCTAGCCACATCATGATCTGCTGCATCGTGAAATGGCGGCAGATCGTGATGTGCCTGAGGCGCATCGTGATCTGCCTGTTTTTACGATTGGCCTGCGACATATACAAGGTGTCGAAAAATACATGGTACATTACGGTGACAGGTTCATTGTTATTACCGTGGTAATTATAAACAATAATTTACTTGCATACCCGGCGTTGCGCGAGTTACACGCATACTTCATTGCCTTATATATGTCGGCGGTCGATCGTAAAAT
Source organism: Limnephilus lunatus (assembly GCA_917563855.2). Classification (NCBI taxonomy): domain Eukaryota; kingdom Metazoa; phylum Arthropoda; class Insecta; order Trichoptera; family Limnephilidae; genus Limnephilus; species Limnephilus lunatus. The sequence continues at coordinate 59,656,004 of OU830599.1, forward strand.
CAGGCAGATCATGGTGCGCCTAGTTACTTCGTGAAGTGCCTGGCAGCATATCGTGAAGTGCCTCAGACGCATCAAGAACGGCCTGATTTTACGGTTTGCCTGCGACATATACACGGTGGCGGGAAACCCGTGGTACATTACGGTGACCTAATTATGAACAATAATTTACTAGCATTAATACCCAACGTTGCGCAAATTATAGACATGCAACATTACCTTGAACACACGGTGTCAGGAAATTCGTGGTAGAAGCGGAAAACTGAGGACTCAAATTTCACCACGGGAACAGAAGCTTTTTACCATACTTTTTCTTCTATTTTTAACTTATTTATTTTTCTTTTTACGAACATATCAATTTATAAACAATAATCTGCGTAAATCGTCCTCAAATTCAATTTGATTGTGAATCTACTTTTCTTAAGACAAGTTCGTCCAGTCAATGAATGATCCAAAAGGTTTTAGGGTGCGTGAGCAGGAACCTAAGCGATTCCTTCAAAAAATTGTTTAGGGTGCTTAGGGTGTAAACATATTAAAAGTCCTGACGTCTAGGTGGTGAAATAAGGGGTGGGGGGGAGGTCCCAATTTTCAGGTTTCCGCTTATATCTCGAAAACGGTGCGTTGCAGAGAAAAATTTTCTGAAATTAAGTAAAAGCTCATAAAATCATCTCCAACTTTTATTCTTTATGTAATTTTCGAAATCCCAGCCGTTTTTGAGTTACACGTTCTACAAACGTAGATATTTTTGAAAAAAATCATTTTACCTCACATTTTTCATCAAACATTCCTTCATGTCGTCTAAAATATTCAACAAAGAAAATAAATTTATATTAAAGAAGTTGTAAAAAATTTAATTTACTTTTATAATATAATTATATATATATATATATTTAGATGCAAATTAATCTCCAACCAGTAAATATTTACAACAATTTTAAGTTTTTTCGCAAAATATCATTTTCAGACAAAGCTGTTTTTATCTCATTACTGACACACATTTTGTTCGTTCGCCTAATAATACGTGTGACCACAGTTTAAAGCCAATTTTTAAAGAAAGTAGAAAAATATAATATCACTTGAAAAATTTTAAATTGTATTTTATAATGAAAATTATAATGAAAAATGTAAGGTTAAATGATTTTTTCGAAAATGTCTACATTTGTGGAGCGTGTAACTTAAGAACGGCTGAAATTTCGAGAATTACGTATAAAACAAAAGTTGTAGATAATTTTACAAGCTTTTACTTATTTTAAGAAAAAAATTCTCTGTGACGCACCGTTTTCGAGATATAAGCGGAAATCCGAACATTGGGACCTTCTCCCCCTCCCCCCGCTAGCTCACACCTAGACGTCAGTACTTTTAGTATGTTCAGACCCTAAGCACCCTAAACAAGTTTTTGAAGGAATCGCTTAGGGTCCTGCTCACGCACTCTACACCTCCTTCCTTGACTGGACTAAATGTGCACATCAGCGTGGAAAATGAGACAAATAATCCTATTATCCCTGATGGCCCTCTGGAGACGGGAGACGATGAAATACCCTCCGTAAACAGCTGCATGAATTAACTTTACTGTTTATTATTATTTTTCATGCTTATTCGTTTTTTTTTTTTTTTTAATTATATGTTGTTATTTACTTTATTTTTATTTTTAACATTAACCCATTTTTTGTTTCAAAATATGGAATGTATTGCATTGCACTACCCCTGCATATATTCTGGAATAAACTATTTTATTACGGTGCTCCAGATTTTATGTCCGGGTTGAATCTTTCCCAAATGAAAGACTAAACCCTTCCACACACTTTTCCACAAATGAATATCTAGTAAATTAACGCTATGTAAGTGCACTATATAAGAATAAAACAATACAAGAACAATACGTCAATCCACCAGAAACATAATTGGAAAATATTTCACCGACTCCAGATATTTTCATATCAGAGGGTTCGGCTCTGATGAAATCCTAACTGGTCCGATAAATCCTACTGATCCCTCAATATAAATATTTAAAAAATCTTTCGTAATCCTACATGTATTTAAAATGACCGACTTTTGCATTTTTATGTACAAATTTTTTGACAAATCTAATACGCCTAAATTTTGAATGAGAGAGCTAGGTATAATGCCAGTAGCCGAAATAACAAATGGTAATATTTTTATAGTCTGAGAATGCCAAATTCTTTTAATTTCATTTCCTAAATCTGTATATTTTCTTATTTTTTCAGAAACAGTTTTCTGAATATTACAAGAATTTGGAATAGCGACATCAATGATATAAGTTATTTTCTTAATTTTGTCATGTAAAACTATATCGGGTCTATTATGACTAATTGTTCTGTCTGTCAGAATAGTTTTATCATAATAAATTTTATAAAATTCATTTTCTAAAAATGAATTTGGGTCAAATTCATAATATGGTACATTACGGCAGTCAATCAAGTTATGTTTAATTACCAAACTTTGGTGAATTATTTTTAAAACTTGATTGTGCCTAAATGTATACTCGGACGGCGCTAATACAGAACATCCCGATATAATATGTTCTATAGTTTCCGGAAAAGCCAAACATTTTCTACATAAATCATCAATTTGATTTGCATCTTTGATAATATGCTTCCTATAATTTTTAGTATTTATGACTCTATCTTGTATGGCAAGCATAAAGCCTTCTATTTCTGCGCTCAACTCTCCAATACTCAACCATTTGTTTGACGAAAATTTGTCAACATATGTTTGGTTGAGATAATTGAAGTGTTTTGCGTGAAGAATTTTATTTGACCAGGAATCTAATAATTCCTGGTTGGTATTTATAAGAATGCTGGCATTCTCGTCGTATAAATTTAATGGTGAAATATTTCTATCTGCCTTGCAAATTATTTTGTGCATTTCTGAACTATCAGCTTTCCTATGGAAAAAATTTCTTAGCATTTCTACCTGATTATGTTTTAAATATGTTATTTTGACTATACCTCTACCTCCTAAATTTCTGGGTAAATTAATTCGTTCTACAGCTGAATTTGGATGATGGCAATGAAATTTAGTTAATGTAGTTCTAATTAATCGTTCTAAGCTATCTAAATCTGTATTAGACCATTTAATTATGCCAAAAGTATTTATCGCCTTTACTAAATTTTTAGCAGATAGATTGCATTTCAAAATTTTTTTATTATTATTATTATTATTATCGTTTTCCAGTGATTTCGAAAGTTTACCCACATCCATTCACATTTTATTTTTATAAGATCTTTATTTGCTTTTAGCAAGCATTCATTTGTCATTTTCTATTTTTCTTTAGCTCTCCGGTAGGTTGCTTCTTTTTTTACCCTTAGGTTAATTTAACACACTAATTTCGGTAATAATTATATATTAGAAATGTGTACTCGCTTTATTTAATTTTTTGACAGATGATTTTTGAGGTTACTAACGACGTTCATTCGAAATGTAAATTTATGACGCCTCTCTAATTTGTCAAAAAAAAATATTATAAAGAAATTTGATACTGTGTCTTTGAATGGTTATGGATCCTTTTTTATATTAAGAACGACTGGTGAATCCAAATCAATATTTAAAAAAAATTAAAACGCTCTTTAGAAGTTACTTTCTGTTAAAAGAACTTAAACTTTCTTTGGTTAGAAGTTACTTTCTGTTAAACAGTGTTTTAGTAACACATTTAATAAATACTGTACAATTTCTGTTTTGAACTATTACTAATAAAAAATGTCTTAAACTGGCTGCGAAAGAGAGGCTAGACATATGCATGCACCATGCGCGTGAATTTCCCGTAAAAATTATGGTTTTAATTTGTGATTGTGTAATTCAAATCGTGTTTTTGTTAATAATTTCTGTTATAATGACCAAGTCTCTAATATATTAGTATATTCAGTATATTTAATATTATTTTCAGTTTTATTCTATCAATAATGCCATAGAGACATAGTCCCTGTTACGATCAATGCACTAGGTGAGCCGTGGAACCAGGTCTTCATTCCCTTATCGTTCAACTCCGCCGTCAAAAATGCAATCAACTCTCCCTCTGCATCCTGGTCGGTCTCCAAAGATTTTTCGTCCATGTGTTGCTTCAGGTGAAGAAAGAGGTGTAATTCATGTCATTCATTGCCTTTTTGGTAGGGTTAGGTGGTGAACCCATTTTTCAACCCAAAAAAGTTTCGCCTTGGTTGGAAAAACAGTTCGAAGAGATCCGAGCGCATTTGCGCAACGAGCATTAATTTGCATACTCCATTTTTCCCTCAAAATCATTTGTGTGGTAGACTTACTGACATCTGGGATTAAAATTGCAAGCTTATGAACTTCAACAGGGCTAACTCCCTCTAAATTGAAAAAGCGAATAATTGAGCGCACCTCGCAGGGGGCGGGATTCGACAACGGAGCGTCTTTCTCAAACGAACGCAAAGATCGCACTGAAGCAGCTACCAAGCCGGATCACCGCTCGGTTTTTTTGGGAAAGTCTGAGCTAACGCTAGTGCCACCATATTTTGAGAAACAACGAGCAAAGGTAGTTAATTCTTGGACAACCTTCACATTATTGTATTGCGGTCTGTTTTCACTGTACAACTACTAACAGTCCTACTGTTTTTATATTTTCAAGTTCTGTACATATATTATGTAGACTATACTAAAATATATGCTCGTTGCTATATATTACATATTTTTTATTATAATGCTGTTGTTTTTTTGGTTATCTTTATTTATAGTTGAATTACATAATTTTGGTAAAAATATAAATGTTAAAAATACATTTTACTTTTTTTGACATTAGCTCCATACAGGAAAATATTTCATAATAAGAATAAATATGTCATCTTTGGGGATGTTGTGTCGAAGGTCTTTTTAGAAAAAGGAAGGAGAGGAAGTTCTTGGAAGGAAAGAAGGTATGAGGGGTGGGTAGGAAACTGGGATCGGTGTATCCAAGATGATGTATGAGTCTATCCTCACCACTGCAGTGCAAGGCTTCCGAGAGAATCCTGCAGGAGAGGTCTAAAGATCTCCCTCAACCAGTCTCTTCCGATCCGGCCTGCCACACAGTTGGTGGGCAGACGCATCCGCCGCCAAGATTCGAACAAACCTTATCCCTTGAACCCGGGCAAGTAAGTCACCAAACGAAACCAACCCCTTGGGGTGACCTATGGCAGAGGTGTTGGTTATCCAATAAATGGTTTCCTGGGCGGCGGTACCCATACCCGCCTCCCAAATCGGGTTCTGGATTCTGGGAAGGAAAAAGGTACCAGGAGTGGTAGGAATCTAGGGGTCCAAATTGAGTTCCGTTTCCCAAATTGGGTTCGGGATTCTGAGAAGAAAAAAGGTATCAGGGGCATGTAGGAATCTGGGGGTCAGTCCAAGAGTGACGGACATGAAAAAATCTATCCCTCCCACTGTAAGGAGATGTTTTGGAGAGTGCTGCTGGGTAGGTAAAAGATCTCCCAGGTCCAACCAGTCTCTCCTGATCCGGCCTGCATGCAGTTGGTGGGCAGGTGCATCCGCCGCCAAGATCCGGACAAATAAATGAACCCAGGTACATGGGGTGAGGTTTTCGAAATTCAATTTAATTTAGATTACCAACAATAATCTCCCTGGTTCCCGGGCGGTAGTACCCATACCCGCCTCCCAAATTACTGATAATACCTATTGTGAGAAGAATAAATATGTAAAAATGAGATATTTCTTACAATCAAACTGAATATCACTCAGTAGAAATACAATTAAAAAACAACAACAGAATACTCGTAAAAACATTTAAAAAATCAAGAAATTTGTATATTACGTAAGTACCTATTTTATACCCACTGTTTTTACGCATTTCACTTGTATCTATTTATGTTTATGCACTTCGGTAAACAAATTACAAATAACTACTTATTCGGAAAAAGCTGGAACCGAGAATTCAATATCGATGTCGTCTGAACCATCCTATAGATATCGCCAGTTGAGTGGGATATGCTGCTTGCGGCGCAGCGAATGTGGTATTTCTATCTCGTTCTAAAAAACTTCCGATCGCGAGGCCGTCTTTTGATGAAATTTGAATTTTCGGCCGCTGGTAATGCCCTCTTAATACCATTATCAATAAACGTCACGTTTCAAGAAATCCAATATTCGAATTAGCACGTTTACATCTCGTTATTCCGAGAACTGTGTTTATTTATGTAAAGATATCTCGATTGTCCGAGACGTACGCCAACGAGCGCATAAAATATTGAATTATCTTTGTCAAGCGATTGGCAATTTATTTAAGAAAACTTTCCAACCTTTTCACAGAATCCATTCCCAGTTGGCAGAGGCCACCAGTTGTAATACCAGTCGGGGACCAGCGATCGTAAAAAACGACGAAAAGCGTACCCGACTGGTCGACATTGTTGCGTTATTTTTCAGTGACATTCTCATTCCGAATAAATCATTCCCCGGTTGGCAAAATATGAAAATAAATATCTTTTTGACAGGCGCACTCGCAACACACAGGGATATATAAATACTCGTATGATTTGCAATAAGTTTCGTATTGAGGTGGTTCTCGGAAAGCCGTCCTTTCACGAGAAAGCCGTTGCTCCTTTAGGGCGAGATTTGATAACAATGCAATCGCGAGAAGAACTGTTGGTTATATTGTGATACAATGCAAAGGTGTAGCTACCTGAACTCTGCTGATTGTTCTTTCTCGAGGAACATTTGCTTCCGTTCGTAGATATTCTCGGAACGTTGCCATTGTCCGCCGGCACACCTGGAACCATTGTAATGGATTCTCAATACCTCAATAATATACTTTTCAGAACACAATCAATACGAGGTGATGTTTGGTTCGCGGATGGAATCGCTAAGAAGCGTGTTAATTGTGGAATTAAATCAAACACGAGCACCGTGAAATGTTGCCATTTGGGTTGTTCACCTATTCGAGGAGATAATAAAGAAGTGTATTTTGAAAAGTTGTCGCGAGCCACAATGGCCATTAAAAAGATATTACCACTATAAGATGAAACCAAAAAGACAGAGCTTCTTTTAGAGACCAACACGACATTGATGGAGGCTACTTTTAAATACAAAGACGATGAAAATCATTGGTAGGCGGTCTTAAAAAGTGTATGTTGATTGTTCAAAACAAGTGATGCCATAAAAAATGTATCAAAATGCTCAACTTTTTCTAGGTAACAAGGTTTTTGGTGGACAAGTATTGTGCTAAAATACCTACTATCATTTTAGTAAAATAAAATGCTAGTATTTTATGTGAAAATTTTAATATTATTAAAAGAAAATGAATAATTCGAACATGATCAATATTTACGATTTATTCAAAAATAATAATATTAACTACATACTTTCACTAAAATAGGTAACGTTTTTGCGCAACCTTCAAAGATATCTATAATATTAATTAGAATATAGTAAGGTTGCTATACTATTGGCCGATTCATGATCACCTGGTTATCAAGCACTGCCGATCGATAAAGATTTTATCGATAATGTCAGTAACTTGACATTGTTCCCGAGCATGATTGAAGATCGTCAACGAACAAACAAGAGTTCACAACTAACGACTAAGTGTTATTAATGTATTCGACTGTAACATTTTTGTTTGTACGTTAGCCGATCTGCAGTCGTGCTCGGGAACGAGGACAAGTTATCGACGTTATTGATAAATCCATCATCGATCGACCGTGCTGGATACCATGGTAACCCATAAATAACAAAGTGTAATGATTTTTCATAAAACTGGTGTCATAAAAAATAGCCAAGCATTGTAGGTATAATAAGTAATAGGCAACAAACGCGCATCCTACTGAAACAAGTTAACCACTAACTGATTACACATGGTATAAAAGTCCTTTCTACCTAAAAAACAAAGAATATTTCTGGGATTATTATATTTAGGTAAAAAAAGTATTTTAGCCTGACAGCAAAGCTCAATCATTTCCATTTCACTTTTCTATGCGAGCTATCGCTATGAATAGAGCTTACGGTCAAGGATTTCACACACCCTTGTACCAAATCCTATTCATAATATTCAGCCCTGTCCCAGATTTGAGGATACAAAGCTCGCCCCACGCATCTGCCATAGCCCTAGCCTAGGGTCTTGTTTGTAAATTTAAGCTTTTGAAAATGGATTTAATAATTTTCCATAGAACCATTTTGGTAACAAAAATAACTGGGGACTACAGTTAGGTTCAAATACAAAAGCACAAACGAAATCAATTAAAGACATTAACATAAAATTTAAAAAAATACCTTCATATATTGAGTACCTGCTATCCAATTCATTATCAAAATTAACAAATGTATAATTTTCGAAGTGAATACTTCTTTAGCATCGTTGTGATTTGAAACTCGATGAAACGAAAAATAACGACTCTAAAAAGAGACATACACATACATCTATAGGATTAAGTGTGCGAGAGAGTGAAATAGTATAATCGGTCTCCTCTTTATGCGGTGCTTCGTAGCCATCTCACTCTACTTTAGTTGTCTACTTTAGTTTTCTGAAGGTTTCACTTCTACCACGGATGAATTGCTTTTTTAAAATGTTATAACTTAGAACTAATTAATTACATGCAACTTAAAGTTACAGCTTTTAGCGAATGTTGTTTGATGTGATGTTTTTAATTAAATTTAAAAAAAACGTCGAATTGTAACATAAACTTTATAAGTGCAAAATTGAGTGGTTTGAATATGTGTTATAAGTAACTCATATCGAACAACTCAATTTTATTGCAACCCAAAAAACGGATAATTCTGCCAAATGTTAAAATGGGTTTCATGACAGTTGATCCCTCGACAGTTGATCCCTCGACAATTGATCCCTCGACAGTTGGCCCCCCGGCATACTTACACAAAATGCTATCGGTTTAGGGAAAATATGGTATACCTACTTATACGAAAAATAACAAAGTGTCCCCGAAGGAATGTGCAGAGAGGGAATCATATAAATTAGTGAACTTGTATTTTAAAAATGTATTTTCTTGTATTAAATAAGTAATAAAAAAAAGTATTTTCAATGATTGATTTACCTACTATTACAATTTAAATTTGTTTCGTTCCACTGTGAATATTTTAGGAAAAACTTTTTTAACTAAAACCTCTAGGCAATGTAAACTGACTCAATATTTCTACTGATAAATATTACAAAAAAAATTATTAAAATAAAAAATGCCAATATATAAACATCAATTGAAAAACCTGACAAATTTCCTATTTATAACTCAATAATGAAGTCCCATACAAAATTCTTTTTGCAACTCATTGATGTATTTCTTGTAACTCAATCAAGTAAAAAAATTATAATAAGAGCATTCTGGCCTCATTCTAACCATTGGAACACATCATGAGATATGGTAGGTAGGTTCATACCTTCCAACATCTTACAAATAGATTTTACCTGATTTATTTATTTACTTGTAATGGCATTCGAAAGTAAGCCGTGTAGAGCGAGCACGCATGTTTAAAATTTAAGGAACTTACTAAGGTACCTACTCTACAGTTCTACAGTACCTTTTATCAAAATTTAAAAACTGTTTTCCCGCAAAAAAAACAACGACTTAGACAAACTTCGTTTATACTTTTTATGTACTTTAAATAAAATTTATTTAGACACACAATTTTTTAGACATTCTGCATTTCTCTTATTTTTCTATATGTGCAATATTTTTCTTGTATACGTTTGTAAAATATTTGTAAACGTTTATTTTTTTACGGCTTTAGTGGTCGAGGGGAAATTCTATCGACTAGCGATCCCGAGGCCGCGTGTTCAAATCCCGGCTTTCGAAAAGTAAATTTCATTGTTTTCACAATTTAAAATAATATAAATCATATTTGCGCCTTGTCAGTATCGCCGTGGTGTAAGACCATAATTCAGAATTGATAAGTTGCTTGAAATGGCTTTAGCAGTTTTGGTGACTAGATCTGAATAGCCAGGTATTTCCCTACCTTCCTCTTCCCCATCTCTTTACTCTACCCACTTACCCCAAATAACATACATAATTGTGGATGACATAGTATCACTGGCTCCAGACGGAGCAGTTGGGACTCTTGTGACGTATTTATAAAAAAAAAATCTGCTGTTCAAGTTAATCATTGAGAAATAGTAAAGATGCAGGCGAATTTTCCTTTATATTGTCTTGATATGTAGGTATATATTATGTTGAAATTTTCATGAGATAATGTAGGTAAGTACCTACATACCTTCCAAAAACCTATTACCTTATTTATCTATTCGAAAATAAGTCATGTAAAGGCCAAAGAGAACATTCCTACTTAATTAGGTACTTTACAGAATATTTAATTAAATGAAGACAATATTAGCGAAACTCAATCGAAAATCTGGAGACAGAAAAATCAGAAAAAAATATTGGTTCCACTGGGACTCCAACCCGAAAATAAAAATATTCATCCTTACTTGCAGAAAAAGTCAATAGATGTCGCGTATTAAAATTTTTTTTATTATTTTTTTTTTATTACATTAGTTACATTTATACAGCAAAATTACATAATAATAATAATATTTCAAATAACTGTAGATATTAAAATGTGTACAAGTGTTATAATTGTTAAATGGATAAAATATTTATGCAGACACCATCTAGATAGCATTTAGTTCGGGTTGAATCTTGCAATCATATATAAAGAAAGCAGCCAATAATATGTGCGTTAAGAAAATTAAGATAATGTTGGTACTTCTTAGTCGAAGTATGATACAGTTAAAAGTAACCAAATTGGAAATGGGTTCCATAGCTCAGTTGGTAGAGCCCTTGCCATGTAAGCAAAGGGCCCTGGGTTCGAGTCCTAGTTGAATCAATATCTTTTTCTGTCTCCAGATTTTCGCTAATATTGTCTTCATAATTAAATATCATAATTTGAGATTTTACTCACAAAGTTAAAAATTTAAACTTTACAGAATGTATTGAAACATTATCACATGCGTAAATCATGGTTCCCATGTTATGATAAAAGTTATTTATTTATTAGAGCCGCTAATAGGTAGATACCATTTTTCTAGGAATGTCTTAAAATTAATTTGTGTCTATTTTCATCGTTATCATGAGGAAATTAATTTATATAAAAATGTTGTTGTATTATTTACATAACGGAAAGTGATGATAAATTAAGTTTTGCGGTTGGATAAGAAAATTATTATGTAATACGAGTACATGAGAAATGTCCTATAGCGCGAAACGGGTGACATTGAAAATGGTACTGTAATAATAATGATAGCAACTTTGTAATAAAAAAATGAAGATCTTTGACATCGAAAAAAGATCCTTTTGAGGTTACGCATGTTTTTACCAAAATTAATAAATCTATTATTTCTGTGGTATTTTTGTTATTGTAAAAATCACCTAAAAAGCGTTTGGTTTTGTCTATGGATTTACCATTGTTAATAAAATTATCCAAGGAAACTTAAAGATAAACTTGTAAATACTAACCGTTTTTACATCTATTACTTAACGAAACTCATATTTTTTGTGACATAACTAATTTGTCACCAATGTACGTGAAATTATATGCGATATTATGAACAATGTATTTATGTATGAAATAAAACAATAACTTTGTTTTTAATTCCACATGACAGAAGGGTTAGAGCCCGTTCACACTTCCGTCGTAAAAACGGAGACGGGTTCCGTCGTCATGACGGAAGCCCTAGGCCCCTGTTCACACTTCCGTTTTCAAGACGGATCCTACTCTACGAAAACAACGACCAAAACATTTTATCATTCTTCAGTAGACGGTCGTGCGCACTGCGCAATGGACGACGATGAAGCTCTTGTTGTCATGTGGTACTTATAAAAAAGAAGGAAAAAAGTGAAAAGAAAATTTTGGGTACACCCAATTATAGCTGAAATTATTTGTTCAACCGTGGGAGAATATTTTGTTTGCATACTTGAAAAGGAGAAAGTACGCGAAAATCATCCAGCAATTATTATAACTAAAATGACTAAAAAACATGAATGATATGACTAAATATTTTCTTGAGATTAAATAGAAAAATCGCATTCTGGAACGAACATATATATTATATAATAATATTATAAACGCCAAATGCGCGCCCCATAAAAACACAATTTGCCTGCTCGCTTGCGTCTGGGAGCGGGCGGTGGTGAAGTGTGAAGCGGGGTGCGGGGGGTTCAAAACGGATCCGTCGTCCCGCCGTGTAGTGTGAACAGCTCCATTGAAATGTATGAGCCAGCGCGATCCTTTCCGGCTTCACGACGGACACTCTGCGTAGGCGAACTCTCCGGCAAAAAATAACGGATCCGTCTTCACGCCGGATCCGGCAAGTGTGAACAGCTCCATATAGCCACTACAGCGGCTAGGGCCTCCGTCGTAAAGACGGAACCCACCTCCGTTATTACGACGGAAGTGTGAACGGGCTCTTAGATAAAAAAAAGATAATGTGTACATAATGGGTTATAATTTTATATCAACTGCAAAACAAAGCGTCATGTAATTGATTATTAAGAATGTGATTTTTGATTTTAATGGCTTTCCTTTTTTTCCATCCTAATTGTCTTCACAAAAATGGTCACAGCAACAGAATAAATAATTTAGAAGCCCTAGAAATAGAAAAAAAAGTCGTTAAAATCAAGTCACATTCTAAGTAATCAATTAAATTTGTCCAAAAGCCCAATATTCAATATATTTCTCATTAACTAATAAAATTCCAGATATTCTGTTAATTGCCTCATTAGTTGACGTTTTGTCTCTTTCGATAGAATATGGTAACCCATTACGTACATTTCGTAAATTCTACATAAAAATAATAATAAATATCATAAAAATTCCATACAATACAACAACAAGATTGACATAGTGAGCACAGTAAATATTCGTTCCATACAAATCAACAAAAAACCAGTGATTTTTTATACTCTAGCCAGTGATGAGCAACAAGCAGCCCAAATACTTATTTGGTGGCTTTTTGTACTACTCTCATTATTATATAAAATATCAATAAATTTGTAATAAAGAATATTCAACGGTTTAATTTCTGTTTTTTTAAAAGGGTTTAGCGAAAAACTCTTTCATCAAAGATTTGAATCAGTCGCTCTAAACACGCCTTACCTATTTAAAAAAAAATCACTACCGTTAAACGGTGTTATTGTAATATATTATATAAATATTATACATTTTATTTTTCTGATTATTGCTAATTAAAAAATTCTTTATTATGTTGGTAACATTGAACTTCCATAGACGGGCCCATTATAATACCGCGGGATTTGAAAGTTTTTCGACTAACAATCCGAAGGTCGCGGGTTCAAAATTTATTAATTTGAAATAATATATTTATTTTTGAATAGTTTTTTTTTTTATATGAATACCGTACAAGAGTCCAACTGCTCGCGTCTGAAGCCAGTGAGACTATGGCATCCCCAATTGGGTATGTTGTGAGGCTGAAGGTAATGGGGAGGGGAAGCAGATGGGGAAGAGAAAGATGGGGAAGAGGAAGATGGGGAAGTACCTGGCTATTCAGATCTGGTCACGGCACGGCAAACACAGCTAAAAGCCATTTCAAACAAAGTTTAAATTCTGAATAATGGTCTTACACCAGGGCGATCTTTCACTCTGGAACGTGTCGAAAATATACTATATATTATTTTTAATGAATTAATTGTGAAATAACACAAATTGATCAAATAAAATTTATATGCTACACCGGGATTCTATCCCGCGACCTTTGGATTGCGAGTAAATAGCCGTAGTGCGAGACCAAACCGGCCATCAAAAAACCCATCGTTTTAGAAAATGCAAATAGGTTTGCGTCAACAAATTTGACAAAGTTTAGGCCTGCAGCCGGCAAAAATATTGCAATTTTTAAAAATTGGCCATCCGGATAAAATGATTGATTATTATCACTGCTCTAAGTAGTGAAAACAAAAATAGAACGAGGCATTAATTGGCCACTCGTAATCTTACACTGGTAGCCAATTAATGCCGCATTTTATTGCAGTTTTCACTGCGTAGAGCAGTGATGAACAAACTTTTTAGCCAAAGAACCCAATTATTCAATTTATTACCGTGTTGCCAGGGGGAAGGGAAAATACAGCTTGACATGGTTAAATTTGTAGTTGGTTATGTTACCATTGTATTTATATTTTCTCAAACGGTTTTTTATTAAATAAATAAATCGTAAAAGGAAAGGAACAAAGTAAGTAGGTACTCCAAGGCCAAAGCAATAAATTCTATTGATTTTCATTTATTTATTAAATATTTAATAATATACAAAAGATACTCGGTTAAATCAATAAACCATGTTCATTATTATCGTTCAGAAAGTTAAATAATATTTTGTCCATAAAACTTTTAATATTTTATACAACGGCAACCTTTGAAATGCCTCACACATAGATCTCAAAAAAGCGCAGCTCAGGGAAAGTGAAATTTTTTCCACAATATTTTTAAGAATATTCGTCCATATTCAAAGCAAACTTAGATTCTTATTTTAAGCGGCTATTTTAAAACTTTAAAAGGTTTAAGTTATCCGTTAATTTTTAAAAAAATCAGCCATGTGGGCCGCACGGCCCGCACGCACCGGGTTGCTCATCACTGGCTTAGAGTATAAACATTCACTGGTTTTCCGTTGATTTGTATAGAACGAATATTTAATGTGCTCACCGTGTCACTCTTGTTGTTGTATTGTGTGCAATTTTTATGAGTTTGTTGGAAATATACCTAATATTGGGGTATTGGAAACATTTAATTGATGACTTTGGTTTTAATAGCTCTCTTTATTTCGAGGGTTTCTAAACTAAATATTTAATCTCTTGCCAAGACCATTATTGTGAAGTTTTTTAGCGCCGGTGCGGTGCTTTGACTGAACGTATGGTCTTTATCAATAAGGTGATTGGCGAAATCACAAGAGCCATAATTCTAATTTGACATTGAATCTTGTTTTACCGATATAAAACGCTGAACAATAAATACAATCTAATTTACAATTTCCTAAGTGTCTAAGTTTGTCCTCCTTATCTTTTGAATAGTACAAACATTTGCCTAAATTATTATTTGGATAAACTGCCGATCTTAATTCAGAAGGAAGGTTTTTTACAATTCAGGAAGAAAAACGATTTACGATTAAAGTACGACGATGACAGGGACAGGCAAACTTCGTCAATTGGAAATTTATAAATTAGATTGATCGTATCGGTTATAAATAATATAAATTAGGTTTGTTTTGTTTGTTTTTGAATATTTATTTAGATGTATGCAAAATTTTTTTCATACATCTAGTAAGAAAATATAAACAAATACAATTGATACAGTTACATTTTTAAAATACATTTTAAGAGGAAAAAAAGAAAAGATTACATAAATAAAAATACATTTTGAGGAAACAGATATGACAATAATATTGGTACGATTATTATGAATCAAAAAACATTCTTCACATATAATGCACACATCCTACGAAAAGTGCTAAGACTTGAGGCTTCCTTAACGGCATTCGGCAGGCTGTTAAAAAGTTTTTGTCCTTTATAAAACGCGCTATTTTGTGTGCACGAAAGGTTGATTAGAATTTAAGAACATATTAGATGCCTCGATAATAATGGCTTTTCGGAATTCGCTTATCATCTTTTTGATAAAAAGATCACACCTTCAATCAAAGACTCGTATTCTTAAGAGGGAATAACCAGACAAAACCGGAAATATGTCATTTTAAAATCAAATTTTAGACGTATTGACTCTTTTCCACAAAAAATTATAAATTGATTTCGAAAGACTGTTCTTTTATCTAGTAAAGCTATGTTTTAAATTTTGAAAAAAATTGTTTATTTTTAGTACAATAAGGTTTTACCGTAGGTCGTTGGCAGATTTGTTAAATTTTCAAATAAAATTTTGTATTATACAACACACATTTCAAATCATATAATCATGCAGTAAAATATATCAATAAATTATCTGGGAATCTATGTTTCAGAAATTTAATTTTAGTTTAAATAAAATCATTTAAAAGAAGATCCGCACACGTGTTTTATGACGAAAATACTTCAGTTCGTCTATTTATTTACGGTCTTACAAACTAATATATTTAAGATTTTTTTTACATTCTTATTTTGCTTAGAAATGATTGATAAATTATAAATACTTATGATAAAAAAATAATGATTATATTTAGAGATGTTTCTGTGAATAATCTTACCTTGTTTACTTCCAGCTTTAGTAAGTACTGCATACGATGAAATATTCTCGGAAATTAGTTATCCTCAGATTTGCTCTCTGATTCCGAGAATAATTTAGTGCCGCAGCCGCGAAATAATACGCTCTTGTCAAACAAGTGATAAAATAAATACTAAATGAGAGCATCTTGTTTGCGACCGCACTCTCATGTACATAATTTATTACGTATGATATTTCGGAGGTAGTTTTTTACGTTTTCAAGAAATCCTTTTTTGGTCAAATACATTCATTTATACAACACTAAGGATAAGCAATTAGGTACTGTTTCGTACTTGGTAGTCTTACTGGGGAAATAATTTTTATTAAGTTGGTTCCTGCGCGAGTACCTACCTAATCCACAATGTTTTGTACTCCTGCATAGGTACCTACAGAACAGATGGGTGTCATCTCTTCTGTGTACACTGTACACATAATGTCCATACGTTTCGGTTCCGATTCAAGATGATGGCCTTGTTGGATAATACCTTTTTATCCCACCAGAGTTCGCATGATCGCCATACCTACTACGAGCTGTAAAATCGGAGTAATCAATGTATCTAGGACAGGGGTCTGCAGTTTGTCAGAGTGATCGAGTCAAATTGTTATGGAGACAGGATAGCAAAGCTACCAGCTATGTAATACACATATGGGAGCCGGGGGGGGGGGGGGGGGGGGGGGCAAGAAGTCAGCGGACATTACCTTTAAATTTTACCGGTAATTCGGTGTACACAATTTCCATTATTGTGAAATCGCGGCCTTCAATGCTATAAAAACTGACTATATCCTGCCTACGTGTGTCATTTGCACTCACCCTTCACTTATTAAAATCAGGTCGGATGCATTCGGTCTTCTCTTTTCTAGCATTAAATAAAAACCCTAATCGAAGTCCGAAAGTTCTAATGTCTAGATATGTTTCTGTAGCATTCACAATATCTTCTACGTGTTTGTCCCTTGGGCGGCAACAGTCCAAGAAGTTCTACTTTGGGACCTTGTGCCGTATATCGCACAAAAAGGGTTACTTATGCTGTATATATATAAATATATATATATATATATATAACACGACTTATTAGTAGCAATTAAAGTTGCGAAAGCCAGCTTAATATCTTTGACTCGCTGCTTCTTTTCGTGATCTCTTCTTTATCAAAAAGCTGTTCGAATACTTTCAGCTGAGCCGCAAACGTATTTGCAAAAAGGCTCATGCGGCTCGCGAGCCGCTCCTGCCGACCAAGGTTCGCAGAAAATAGTAGTTTAACAATTTTAGCTCATACGGGCCATTTTCGATAAAAAGTTCATCGGGCCGCTTTCAAATTTTTATAGCCAATCACCGATCTACCCCCTCGATGAGCTAGCCTTGTTAAAAGCATTTTCTACTAACTTTGCCTGCCGACCCCTAACCGAAGGCACTTATCAGCCTGAAGAAAGTAAGAAAAAAGGATTGTCGTTTAGATGGTGACATTTCATTGGAAATATTGTAAAATTCCTCATATGAAATAAACATATTTCCCAAAATGTTTGTGGTTAAAATAAAGTACCCACTTACAAATCTTATGATTTTAGGAAATTTTAGTTTTGCTTTTTTAATTAAGAGAAAATTAGAAACATCCTATTTTAAGATAGTAAGATCGGAGAGTCACGGCAGCATCCAATTTTATGCAAAAATTGTATTTGATAAGAAATTAGTTACTTGTCTTATTGTTTGTTTTGTAAGTATGTTTGTCTGTATGTGTGTTTCGTAGTTAGCCACGGAATATGTTTAAAATCATGAGTGCCATTACTAATACGTTGGTTAACTATTGTCAGTAACAAATTTAATATTATCCACCTATAAGTGTGGTGCTTACCGATTTGAAAAAAAGACTAGTGTCATCAAAATAAGTTCTTCGATTTCAATTTCCCTGATAGGCACATCAATTTAATTTTCCGTTCGAGAAAGAATTTCGGTATATTTGAATTTATTGAAAATCCATTTTACCAGAAGGAAGGAAAAAAATAGCTTACTTCGGGCACACTGCCACGCCAACAACACAAAGTCTATCAGTTTCTCTCTTTAGTAGTTATAAACGAGGTCACTGAGGTGAGAGTCGTAATTATAACAAGATGATAAAAAAAAATTATGACTATTACTTTACTAGCGCAGACCGTGAAAAATAATTGGACACAAAATAATAGACTTGTTTCCAACTTGACTTTTATTCTTAAAATAAAACAGTCTAATTTACTAAGCCTAATTACAATTACCTTCAATATAAGTAGGTACCAACAAAAACTATTCCATCTAAAATTATTTTTATATTTTGGTAGAAAGCAGTCACTTTGTGGTTTGACATATTTATTGAAATAAAACAATAACTTTGTTTGTAACCACGATTTAATTTATTTTTTCAATATCGACCGGTTTCGCTTAACACAAGCATCAAGGTTATAAAATTAAACTGAAAAATTTAACCAAAATATACTAAAATTAAACAGTTTAAT
The DNA here is from genome assembly GCA_917563855.2 of Limnephilus lunatus. Classification (NCBI taxonomy): domain Eukaryota; kingdom Metazoa; phylum Arthropoda; class Insecta; order Trichoptera; family Limnephilidae; genus Limnephilus; species Limnephilus lunatus. The sequence goes on from OU830599.1 coordinate 59,674,631, forward strand.
TTTATGCCCTGAAGATGCTTGTGTTAAGCGAAACCAGTCGGTGTTGAAAAATAAATAAATAATTAAATCGTGGCTACAAACAAAGTTATTGTTTTATTTAAATTAAAATCCCTTTTAATCGCAACAACAATATCAGAACTGATTTATTTTTATACTTTATTTTCTGGTAGATGTACTGAACTAGTATGATCTACTGAACGGAATATAGTTACAAGAAGGCTAGCATACCTCAATAATAATAATCAAATCAGCTTGAAATAAGTCGGTAACTTCTAATATTTTTTGATCCTTCTTGTTTTACACGTACGTGTAATATTATTTATTATTGTGTAAACATATTAAGAATGTTGAGATGAATAGTGTTCTCACCTTTAATTGAAATTATCACTGTAACCATGTTCATTTGTAAGCTTAATGTAATACTTACATGTGATGTATTCTGTTGGCGAGCGATTCATTTCTGACATCTTCATTAATTTCTCTATCGTTAAAACATTTTTTTAACGTGATGTAAGAAAGATTATAATGTTTATTTTTAACTTTATGAGTAAACCCTCAAATTGTAATATTTATTAGATTATGCTCATAAGCAAGATTATAATATTTTGAACACAAGTCTGGTAGGTACGTTTTTTAGCAAAAAAATTCTTTTCTTTCTTGATATGGTGATCCTTCTTTTGTCATTTCCTTGCTAAATTATGAATCATAGAATATTCTTTAGAAACATAGGCTAGACCTAGAAAATGTTGTGGTTTTAGAGTATAGATGATCTAGGAAACAACAAATTACGACGTATTTCATATTAATATGGTAGGTAATAATTATTATTAATTAAAACACCCATTTTATTTTTCTCCGGATCAACTTATATGAGGACAAAATATGTTTTAATTGATACCGCATCAAACAAGGAAAATCACGATTTTAAAACATCATCCATTCATTATCTTCTATTCGGAAACATCAATTTTAATTGAACTATGTTAAGATATTTCCGAAACGACGCAGACAACTTGGTCGAGGGGTAAGAATCTCGACTAGCAATGCGCCAATAGGTTTCATTTAATAAAGTTGTGTCTTTTTTTATTTTATTATTTTAAATTAATTCTTTAAAAATTTATTGTATATTTGCGGCATATTCCATATTCCAGAAGAAACTCTTAGGATGGGTTGTTTTGAAAAAAATTAAATGATTCATCAAATATTTGATGTTAATTTTCACGTTCTGTGAAAGTTCTATCAAGATCTGTGATTATATCAGTTTAATGAAGCCACCGGCTTATAATGATATTATAACAGAACTTGAATAGAACTTACACAGAACGTGAAAATTACCTTAAAATATTTTATGAATCATTCAATTTTTTCTTAACAATCCGTCCTTAGTATCGCCCTGGCGAAAGACCACCACATAATATTGTTGCTTGCTTGAAATGACTTTAGTCATGTTTCGTATCCAGATCTGAATAGTCAGGTAGGTACTTCCCAACCCTCCCCTCCCACATCTCCTTTCCCTCCTCTCTACCTTATTGAGTACGCTATAGTTTCACCGGCTCTAGACGGTTGGAACTTTCGTGCGGTATTTACATAAAAAAATAGGAACAAAAAAACTTATTTACGCGGAGAATCTGTTGTTCCAAAAGAATGAGATCTGATAACCTGATTTTATCATCCGAATTATTTACGGCTCAAATAACATAAAATCAAAGATACCTTTAAAACTTGTATTAAAAAAGACGTGAGGTTTTTTAGCGATTGATTTCAGATCGCAAGTCACAAGACCAAGAATTTGTCCGACAGCTGCGAGTGAGGCAGGTACAAAATTTAATTATAATATTATTATCTTGTTGGATTTCCCAGAAACAGTCTTTCTGCCCAATAAAGAACGAATCTCGTACATATTTGCATAAATTATCATCATCTGATGTCCATTTTTGGAATGACAAATAAAGATGTATTTTATTTCAGCACGTTACTGCGTTTCCTTGTAAAGTACGTAATCACCAGACAAATAATATTAATGTAGTATTAAATTCAAAAACTCTACGGACGGGTTACTTTACAGAATTTGAAAAATTCATCAAATTTCAACGTTAACATGTATTCAAGTTCTGTGAAGGTCCTATTCAAGTTATGTAATTATCTAAGTAAGGTGGAACAACCAACTAATGATGAATTAATATCAGAACTTTCACCGAATTTTAATTTTGACTTTAAATTTTAACCGACGTATTTCGTGAGCAATGCTCACCTCATCAGAGTTGACTAACTAACTAACTAACCATCACGCCGTTTCTCCGCAGGGGTAGGCAGAGAGGACGGACCGCCAAACAACTCGGTCTTGGCACACACTTTTTGCCTCACTCACATTCATACATCGTCTCATACATTCTCTTCTATTATTCTGACTTTTGACATGGCCCGACTCAAGTATCTGATTTACTTGATCGTGCCATGTCTTCCTCGGACGTCCACGACTTCTTCTACCATTCACATTTGGGTCGTATATTCTTCTTACACTACTTTCTTCGTTCATTCGCTCTACATGCCCAAACCATCTGAGGGTCCGTTTCTTAATCTTACTCATTATGCATACATCAGCCTTACATTCTTTGCGGATATCCACATTTCTCACACGATCATACATTGTTTTACCACACATACGCCTCAAGGATCTCATTTCAACAGCATTCAGTTTACTTTCATCCTTCCTCTGCCAGTTCCATGCCTCACTGCCATACATTAGGGTAGGTACCAGGACTCCATTGTGGACTGCTAGCTTCGCTTCTTTTGACAGTTTTTTATTAGCGCCAACGGCATTCAGTCCTCCATTAATGGAGTTACCAGCATTCACCCTTCTTTCAATATCCCTATCAGCCTTCCCATCTCTCGTAAACATACTACCCAGATACACAAACTCATCCACCTGCTCCAAGAATTCATCATTCACAACTATATTGCATACTGTTTTCGTACTCTCTCTTTCAAACACCATGACTTTAGACTTACTTTCATTCATCATTAACTCATTCTTCATACATACTTCGTTCATCCTAGATACGAGAGACTGTAGATCTTCCATAGTGTTAGAAATCAGCACCGCATCATCAGCATACAACAGGCAACATACTTTCAGATTACTCAATTTCGCGCCCAATCCCACTTCTTTCAATTCTTGCATACAATTATCCATGTACAGATTGAATAACCATGGTGACATGACACAGCCTTGCTTAACACCTTTTGTGATGTCAAACCACCCCGTAAAACCACCGTTCACCCTAACACATGCAACGCTTCCCTCGTACAGAGACGCAATTGCATGTATGAGATTTGTATTCACTCCATACTTGGACAACACCTTCCAAAGCTTTTTCCTATCGACTCGGTCGTATGCTTTTTGTAGATCTACAAAGGCGCAGAAAATTTTCTGGTTTTTCGCCAGAAACTTTTCAGTGAGCATACGCAAGGAGAAAATCTGGTCCATGCATCCCCTTCCACTCATAAAGGCACCTTGCACATCCCATATTTTATCCTTTGTATCCATTCTTACCCTTTCAATCAATATTCTTCCATACAGCTTACCGACTGAACTTAGCAGGCTAATAGCCCTATGATTCTCACATTCCATACGCGACCCTTTACCTTTGTATAACGGCATGATTACAGCCCTTCTCCAATCTAATGGCGTGTAACCCTCCTCTAGACACTGGTTAAAAAGTTTGCACAACCAGTGAGAATAATATGGCTATCTCCTTTAAAGTATTCGGCAGCAATATTGTCGAAACCAACAGCCTTACCATTCTTCATGCATTTTATCGATTTTTTAATTTCATCCACGCTGATTTTAGTAACATTCACTCCGTCATCGTTCATACCCGATTCACCGCTGGTCTCACTGTCACCCGGGTTGCTTTCGAAGACTTCCTAAAAATATTTCATCCATCTCTCTTTTATTTCTTCCTCATTCGTCAACATTCTTCCATCTTTCGATTTTATCACTTTCACACTTCCGTTCTCTGAACCACTTCGGGACCTTTTGACCTCCTTCCAAAACAGTTTGATGTTTTCTTGGAAGTGTTTTGTCATTTTTATTCCCTCTTCCTCTTCCAGACGTTTCTTTCGTTCTTTCACTCCAACACTTACTCTTTTTTTGCATCCCTTATATACTTCTTTCGCTCTATCTCTCTCTTCGCTAGAAGCGGTGCCAGCCGCTATCAGACATAACCATGCTTTCTTCTTCTCTGAAACCAATGCTTTGATCTACTATCTACTATCTACTATCAACTTAATTAAATAATAGACAAAGATGTAGCGGGCGAAAGATCATTAAGGGAGGTAATTAAGGGTAGTTAAAAATGGGAACAAATTTCTTAAAAAAAAAAATATATATTTTAGTGAAATTTATATGTATAGTTTTTACATTAAAATTTTCGTGAAAGAAATTTTTTTTTGAAAGAAGAATTTAAATATAATCAATAATCAAAAACTCTGTTAATTTTGTTCCCACTGTAAACTACCCGCCCCCCTATTACATCACTCATATCACCCTTTGTCCTTCTACAAATGTATTTTAAATGTGCTATATATTATGTTTAATCTTTTCGAGGATGTCGTAAAAGCAAATACCATTTTAAAATCTAGATTAAATATGCCTTTAGATTTTTTTTTGCCATTTCTTGAACAAAAGAACTTGAGCAAAAAAAAACACATTATATTTTTACTCCGAACATCGAAAAATTAGAAAATGCGTTCCTTTTATTTAGGATATTAGTTATTTAGTAAATTAGCACCAAATCGTATCTGAGCTTGGACAGTCTTTATTCAATGCAATAATGTTAAGCACCATTTAACAATTTTTTTTTTTCATTAACTACACTCAGGAGGTCCTGAGGAAAACAATTTTCCTAAGGGCCTATGTCATCTGAGATGCTATGCGCAAGATCTTTTCGAGGAGAGGACGGAATGAATATTGGTCTTGAAGAGACCCATGTTGTAGGAAGGAGGAAACACAGAGGCCGGCAAATCGTTCCACAACCGAGCTGTTGAACACAAGAACGAGTCAAATAAGCGACCCGTTCTCATGTGACAAATTTTATTGGTAAGGTTGTACATCTATGTCTATATTTGTAATTTAGTTAAGTAATGCCTACAATACACGACATCTTTTTTCAGCCAACATCAACATTTTTTGCTTTACGCGATCACTATTTTCATTTCTATTTTCATATCTACTATTTCAGTTGGCATCACAGCAAATTTATTTTATTTTAGGGAAATCAACAGTTTACAATAATGATTAATTTATGCATGTATAATTTGCCTAACTGAGAAACCATAATTATAGATTTCCTCATTATACTAGTACATTGTGTGTCTAGAAATTAAATAGTAAACTTACAACAATTAAAAGTTAGTACATAAAAAAAAATTGCGTAGGTATAACATGTGGAAGGTAGTACATAATATATCATTACATTTATGCAATTTGTTCTCATTTAATATATTTTAATACACTTTTGATAGAATTTTTATATTTACTTTCGTTAAAATTGAAGATATCTATATCAGAGAAAATATTATTTTATGTTGAACACAATAGCATGGTTCATGTGTTGTTTGCTGTGATGACAATTGAAATCGTAGATTTGAAATAGAGATGAAAATAGCGATCGCGTAAAGCAAAAAATGTTGACTTAGGTCTCTATTTGGAATCGGGCTGAAAAAAGATGTCGTGTATTGTAGGCTGTAACCTTGAAGAGGTGAGCGTTGCCAACTAAACATGCCAGTTGTGTCTAAACATAAAAGCGGTTAATTCTAAGTGTTTTTTTTTTAATTATTTTTAATTAAAATTGTGGCATAAATTAGTTTACTGTGTTTGAAAAGTGAAAATTCTTTTGTTTGTAAGTAAGACCATCTGAATGTAACATTTTTATAGCGTGTCCTACTTGTAGTTTTAATTAATTCAATTTCGCAGAAAAATAACAACGTTCTAAAAACTACGTCAATCAAGTACTTACCAAGTAAATTTTTTTCGTAATCTAATCATAAAGCCTGGTTCCCACAGGTTTATATTGATATTTTACTCTGACGTAGGTAGGTCAGAGCAAAATAAGGTCAGAGTAAAGTATTGTCTTGCTTTTGACAGATTTAACCCGGAAATTCCAGAACACAGAAGCTGTAAATTTTATGATGTAGGAGTTCAACGTTGTGGCTTCAGACACAGCCCTAGTGGATATATTGAAATAAATAGTCGATAAAATAGTTTATGGTTGCGATTGGATTTTAAAATGTTTTTTATGTGTATGTGGAAATAATTAATTAACTTCGGAAAACAATTAGAAGACCTTTTTAAAATGCCGTTATTCACTGGTTGGGAAGTCAATTGTGTAGCTAATAGCTTATTTGTTGACATATTTTCGATGGACTTTCAACAAGTGGTTTATTCACTTCGAAAGGCATGAGGTTATGTAGGTTGAACTTGGAGATTTCCGTTAATAGGAAAATACAACATATTGATTAGCATGGACCAAAAATACTGAAATTTTCCCTCCTATTTAATATGTTTGGAATATTCCATGATTATATGGCTCTTAGATAATGTAGGTACAATACGTAATAACTTTATTATGCGTTAGTGTGATCCAATATGACGTCAATGGAAGCAATATATTCATAATCAATTAATATGCCCTGTAAAACTCATATATATATAATATATTTATTATTGTTGGCGCCCCTCAAGCGAAGCAGATAATTGAAAATGCATCAAAGTATACTTAACTACTCAAGAGTTTTGTATAATATAACCTGCAAATTGAAATAATGGCAATACAGTAAGTTTGATTGTATTTCACCTCAAGTGGTTTTAATTCACTTAACCTATAAATATTACATTGTTCATTTCGTAGGAAGCTCACTCAAATTCACGATCCGCCACTAAATTAAATTACTCCCATGGTCAATAGTGATGAATACGGAATGTGCCTAAGAGATTGGATTGTATTGGAGGGATATATATTTAGTTAAATATTATTGTTAATCACACTACGTAGAGGTTTATGACAACATAATACACAAAGAAACAAGATTTAAATAATAAAATTTATACATTTTGGAAAAAGTGTAAAGTAGTTAAATGCTAATACACCAAATCGAAATAACATTGCCGCTAAATTAATGAAATGAATAATGCGCGTTTTCATTCTGCGATAAAATATCCTCCGACAAAATATCCTACGGACAAAACATCCTCCAACAAAATATCTACTAAAACCTGAACCTTGTGTTGCATTTACTATTTTTCAACAATAATTTATCATCTACAGGAAGTCTGTATTATTTTTGTCCCATTTTTTTTAGGTTAAGTTAGGTTTTAGTAGATATTGTGTTAGGGGTTAGTTTTGTCCTTAGGACATTTTGTCGGGGATATTTTGTCGGGGGATGAAAAGTCGCGGAACCCTTGAAAATGTTATCACAAAAAAGCATTAATGACTGAAATAAATGCGTTTGGTACGAGAGAGGTTCCGGTGAGTTCCAGGCAGCAGTCAGCAGGGTGAAGATTGACCTGATGATGGTCAATCTCCGGTAGGACAGGGCACCAAAAAATAGAATAAGAAAATAATTAAAGACACAGTATTTTCAATGAATTATTCGTTAATGCCATTTTTTACTCATTTGAAACTATGGCACCTGCTCTTATGTCTGTATTCACTGATATCCAGATACTTGAGCCGTGCTAAAGCAGAGTTTCTGGTAATCAAGCAGGTCTTAAAACAAGTCGAACAAGCACAAGAGTAGACGTTTCTTAAGCGTAAAATTTGCCGAAGGTGGCCGAAAAATAATAGAAGGAAAATTATGCAACGAAAGCAACCGCGAAATGCAATGCGTAGACCACTGACAGTGAACTTGACAGTTGTAGTCGGGTTTGTAATGTGACTCATGATGAACCTACGAGTGTATACGGTTAAAAGAGGATATAAATTTTTATAAATGTTAAAAATAAGAAGAGAGGCTCTCCATTGCCATAAAATTAAGGAAAATGAAAATGAATCTAGGACTTCAGATCGATCTCATGATTTCTAGGTTTAATATTATCAGTGTTCCAGATCTTCAAAGTCGTAGTTCAATTAGTTTAAGTACTAAGTCAAGAAAGTGGGCCAAGCGAAGTTACTACCTACAACACCGCTTAGTTCCGGGATTGGACAACTATATTCTAAATCAGCGGTCGCAAAACTTTACGACCTCACAGACCACTAAATTCTTAATTCTAAATCCCGCGGACCACTAAAAGGATTTTTTAGTCTTAAATATATTTGGAAAAAGTAATCAAAGAGCACTTAAAATGCACATAGTTAATAAAATAAATCTATTAATTGTGACCAAATTATAAAAGCTTCATTAATTCATTCATTTTTTTGGCGGCTATGGGTGTCCTGCCCCGGGAACCATTTATTGGATAACCAACACCACTGCCATTGAAACAACAATTATTAAAAATGTGATTTCAAAATTGCATTTTACGACCAAATTATTTTAATGAGTTATTTTTGCTGTACTATGTACTATGCTATTGCGCTACCTCCTTCTTTGGCCAATGTTTCGGACAGATTACAGTGTCCATCTTTAGGGCAGATGTGTAATGCATTTACACACCTGCCGTGATCAATGAATGTATTGCTCTCCGAAACTTAGGCTAAAAAAGGAGGTAGCGCTAAAAGGCATAATACCCCAAAAATAAATCACTACAAAATTTAAAAAAATGGTTAAAATAACAACCACCACTGGCGGCCGCTGTTCTAAATAACTAACTAACCATCACGCCATTTCCTTGAAGTGGTGGTCAGAGAGGACTTCTATAAGTCTTATGCCTATAATATACGACATCTTTTTTTACCCCGATTCCAATTAGAGACCACAGTCAACATTTTTCGCTTTACGCGATCGCTATTTTCATCTCTATTTTAATATCTACGATTTTAATTGTCATAACTGCAAACAACACATGAAACATGCTGTTGTCATGAAAATAGAGATGAAAATAGCGATCAAAAATGTTGTCTCTAATTGGAATCGGGCTGAAAAAATATGTTGTGTATTGTAGGCTTTAGGGCAGATGTGTAATGCATCTACACATATGCCCTGATGATGAACACTGTAATGCTATCCGAAACGTTGGCTAAAAAAGGAGGTAGCGCTAAAAGGCATAACACCCGAAAAATAAATCACTATAAAATTAAAATATGGTTTAAATAACAACCTCCACTAGCGACCGCTGTTTTAAATAACTAACTAAACATCACGCCATTTCCTTGAAGTGGTGGTCAGAGAGGACTCCTATAAGTCTTAGTCATTAGTCATAAGTCATTACACACACTCTTTACTTCAGTCACATTCACACGCCTACCTATAGAACGATGAACTCGATGGATGATTAGTTAAACTAAAAATTAAATATTCTCTCTTACTCTCTTGTAATTGAATGATTGTACCAAAAGAGAGACGATGAAAAAGATAATCATTCATAATTTAAAATTTATTATTTTTATTTATTTTGTAGAAACTACATGTAAATTTATTTTAATTACTGGCAATTATCATAGTAACGCATGCGCGTTGGACCGACAGCGGTTTTGAAACCAACCGTTATTCTGTCTAGAATTCTAGAATGTCGGTGGTAATAACATCGTACTTCTTACATACTAAGACTTACCTCCGTGTTTTCAAGCCTTTCTGATAATATCACTTATAAATTTGAGTGCAAAATAAAAGTTAATCTGTATGAATATTTAATCTTCTTATTTAAATGCATCCTTATACAGCTTACGCATCCTTTAGCAATCAGCAGATCTCCCCCCACCCGCGTTAATTTATTTCTTATTTTTACCTTCCATTTTTTACCTCACTCGGTTATTATGACTGAGGTCTACAAATTCTAATTCTAGGTCTATAAATTATTAAATCTTCCTTTAATATGACAACTTATCAATATCGATAGAAAGTATCGGCAATTGGTATAAATAATTTATTCAAAGCAAGTGATGAAATTTAAACAAACACGAGTTCCTTTGCAATATTTGTATAACAATAAAAAGAAAACAATGATGAGTTAATAATAAGAAACACACTTTAAGATAGTATACCTACTTCACTATATTGTAATTGGTTACCTTGACAGGCACAAAAATATGTAAATTTTTCTCTTACAATAAATAACATTATTTGATAAGAGTACAAAACGAAACGATTTTCTCAGAAACATGTCAAAACGATTTTAGTGATAATATCCACAATACGATTGTAATACTTCTGAGAAATATATTGTGGTCGTCAGTTCAATGCTTGTTCTTATAAGAAAACATGACAATGCACATACTTACTTGGAGGCTCCGGGAAATAGAGACAGTTTTTATGGCGATGGATTTCTATGTTGTCAGGCAAGATTTTCGTGTATTACTAAATCTTGCCTTGTCTTGCCGGTGAGGTCGCTCAGGGGTTCTAGCTCGGTGAAATCGATAACTTTACAATATCGGATCAATCGGCGTAACTTCCAAAGATTTTATGCTGATGTCCCGAGTACGGTTTCACCATTGACAAGCGAACCGATATTGAAAGGAAGTAAAAAAAGAAGTGAAACTTCCGCTGTGATTTGGATTTCGGATGAAACGGATATGACGCGCTCATGACCAACTGCGCTCATTGGCCTCTTTGATTATGATGTTAATTTTAAAGGCTCCTTATGGTTGAGATACGAAACGGAAATACGCTAGGTCTGCGATCATTTGTCGCTTTGATTATGACCTCATTTTTCAAGTATTGGTTGAGATTGTTTTGGTAAAGTTTCGCTTCTACCGAGTGTAAACTGCACTCGTTTTTTAATATACGCTGGTAACACTGGCATTGTAATACTAACCTTATCACAAAATACGTTGGCACTTCGCATGTACTAAACGGGAGTTAATTAGTAAATGAGGTCTTTAGTCATAATTCATAATTGAACCACTTTCGTTTCTCAAAGATCGAACGGAATAAATCGATCGCTTTACGGATCGCGTATACAATTTATTTCTCGCTCTGTTACAAATTATGTGAATCAATGTTCGCCACCCAGAAGTTTGATGGAGTTACGGCGGGAGATCGTTTTTTCAGTTGGGAATTGAGGTGTGTAGAATCAAATGCAGCAATCTTAATTTTTTTCAAAACTCAACAAACAATGCAACTTTGTTAATGATTCACCCTTTTACCTAGAAAAGCAGTTATTTGGCATTAAAACCAGCTCTTTAATCTTTTATCACTCTGTGAATATAATGATTAGATACCTTATGCATGCGTGAGAACTACTGAAATGAAGCCTCAAAATAACGCATTTGGAGATTGCCGCATTTGATTCTATGCACCTCAACTATTCATATCCATTACTTATTGAGGGTCAATAATTATAATAATTGGATAATTTGTATAACGCCGTTTTTGTGTAAAATCAATCAAACAGAACTTACCTGAGGTTACTGTTAAATACAATATCGCAAACCATGCAAAGTTTATATATATTTATTCGCTCACTCGCTCTTCATACTCAAACCACCATTATTTACGAATGTACATATTTTTCATACGATCACGAATGGTTTTACCACAAATATGCCTCAGGGATCTCATTTCTAGAGCATTCAGTCTCATTTCATGAATATTTATCATAAGTTATACAAGTCTATAGTCATGTTTATTGTCCTGAAGAAGGTTGAGTTCAACCGAAAACGGTCGACGAATATAAATAAAAATAAAGTGGTTTTTAAACAAAGTACTTGTTTCATTCTATATTGTACAAATATATATTTTTTTTATTGGTGCCCTTTTTTACTCATTTAAAGTACGCTCTAGCGTGTTTAAATCGCACTTTATGGAACGCGCGTTTTTTAAAGTTACCATGGCAACATCAACAAATCAACAAAATGTGAAGTCTAAATGTCAACTTTTAACTATAAATCTGACAGGAATATTTTAAACGTAAAATGTTTGCAAATTAATGTTTGTGTTTTTCATTTCCATGACAACAAGATATTGTGATGTCACATCACGAATTCATTAATAGTTTTATTTCCAAATTTTTAATAATAATATCAATATTTATGTTTTCAAAGTGTACCAATAAAAAGAAATAGCGTAAAATATTCGTGGATAACTGGTCTTTAAAACACTTGCTTTATTTCGAGCACTCGGCTACGCCGTCGTGCTCGAAAAATCGCGCGTGTTTTAAAGACCTGTTTATCCACTTATATTTTAATATACTAATCTTGCTCGTTTACCAGTTGATTACGCCAGAATTGGACGTGTATTTTATTTTATAAAAAAATAGTTCAAACGTCGCAGCGTGTTCAGCGAAAAATCTTTAAAATTAAAAAACGTTTCGAAAAAAATAGAATCTAGTAAAAAGCTCATGATTTTGCAATTTAAAATTTTCAGGTACAATTCTAAAAATAAAATGGTTTTTACTAGTTCCGGTGATCGAACAACTAAACTACATAGGTTAATATAGCTACCTTAATACTTCCCTACACAATTATTTAATATACTCCCTCTTGTAATAAAAACGAAAAATGGACATGGGATGAAAGAATATAGATTCAATATTGCAACCTAACAAAGATTAATGCTTGTATTGTTTCTTTGGTTATAACTTTATAATTTTCCTGTAGTAATATTTTAACATAGGTATTTACTTATATTTCAAACACGAAAACATGTACAATGTAACTTTAGAACGGGGTACCCCAGTAAGGATACAATTTTCTCAAAAAAATTATAAAACAAAGAAAAAAAAATAGGTACGTTAGGTTAGGTTATGGGCTTTTTTTTCATCACAAAGGTGTGTGGAAGTGGCACTTTATTCAGTTGTTATGGAACCGTGATTTCCTACATCATTTATCAATGTCCAGGGGACATTGACAAACCCACACAAATAATAAAGTCATCAAATAGTAGGTATTATAATTATTTTACGTTTTATAGAGTCATAAATCTCATCATAGTTTTTATTTTTAAAGAAAGCCAAACATTCCCGGGTTACGAATAACCCGACAATATTTGAAAATCTCTTACTACCACCATAGTAAGCCGAAAATATTGCTGGAGTCGTGATGGAGGACTTATCCAGACGAAGAATCGAACACGGAACGCCTGGGTGGGACCCAAACGCGATGCCCACTCAACCACTGATAGTTCATTTAAGAATCTTAAATCATATCTTGTTTAAATATATTCCACGAGTTTTCATAATATGCTCTCGACAGGGATCCTTCTTGTCATTATTCTTAAATTTACAAATAAATGTGAATAAATTGCTATGGAAAATTCTTCTTAATCAGACCAATTTGCTCGACAAGAGTTCTCGAGAATTTTAATCCAAGAAGAATTTAAATGAGAACTTTTCTAAAGAAAATGATTTGCTGCAGGGGTATGGTACCTAATTAATTAAAGTAGGAGGACTTTTGGGACTAAATAAGAATTTCATTGGAATGAGGTTCCAAGGCTTGCTGTGTCTGACCTTTCTCCGGCGTATTTCTAATACTTTATACATTTAGATATTATTAGATATGTTTAATCGGAATCGTAAAATAACGACTGCGGGGAAGTAGGGACCGACTCCGTGTTAACTTGGGACCTGAGTCTGGGGAATGAAGCTGTGTTTACATACTAGACCGGCTAGACACCAGACAGTTCTGGATCGATATGTGAGTAGAATATTCTAAGGGGTTTAGCTCGAGCCGAATTCTAAGGCAAGGGTTACACTCGTAATTAAAATTTACGGATTACATAAGATTTTGACAGATCACTCACAGGAGCGTTTACATATGCATCCGATTTGTGGTAATTAATGATCACGGAAGTTCGACCTGTATAAATGCTCATGCGACCGTTTACATCTGTAAATTTACTTGCGGTAAGATGGCTTCCTGTCAACAACGACCTGCTACTGTCAAATTTACGCGATTTTCTCAATAAAGACGAATAGGCCCAAATAAAGTGTTGAAATAGATTTTGACTTTAATAAACAATTACCCACGCGCTTTTGTGCCGTCAAAGGCGGCAATTAATTTCGTTTTATCCGAATGACAGCTACCTGACATCTGCTGACAGCAACCGACTTCGAATTCAAAATTTCAAATACGTAGGTATCTAAATGTTAAAAACAGAAACATCAAGATTGGAAATGATTGGACCGATAATTGAACAGAAGGATGCTCGTTTTCCAGAAAACTTAAATAAGTGGAAATAAATACTAGTTTTGTAGGAAAATAATCCTATGGAAAACCATTGTCTTTTAATTTTTGACATTTCGAACCGGCGGCAACGGCGCATTTCGGAACTATTTCTTGCGGTAAGCCTCTTGGCTTATCAAACTGATTTTATAAACTGTAAGAAGGCTGGAAATTCGCGCGAGCGCAATTAGACCTGTCAAAAAACTTCCGGAAGAATAAGTTCTGCAACTTGCTATAAATAACTGACTTAATAATATGACTTTTGGTGTCGTTTAATAAGTCGTAATTTGGCCATAAATCGCTTACAAGAGCGATTTACAGGAAAAAAACTTACGAGTATAAATAACCAAAACCTCCTAGACTCCGTATAACCCAGCCCTAAGATGAATTACTTCCTTATTAATATCATTACGAAGATCGCCGAATTTTTGGCTAAATTTTTATGAAATCAAAACAATAGCATATGCAAAAGTAGAAAATTTGTATGAAATCTGAAATATATGTACCTATGTATACAATATACCTACCTACTTATTAAATTTTATGACTGATCAAAAAAAGCAAAAATGATAATAATAACAATAAATAAATATTTTTATTTCGGCTACTGGCATTATACTTAGCTCTCTCATTCAAAATTTAGGCGTATTAGATTTGTCAAAGAATGTATGTATAAAAATGCAAAAGGCCGAACCCTCTGATATGAAAATATCTGGAGTCGGTGAAATATTTTCCCATTGTGTTCTGGTGGATTGACGTATTGTTTTGTATTTATTATACTTATATAGTGCACTTACATTGCGTGAATTTACTAGATAATCATTTGTGGAAAAGTGTGTGGAAGGGTTTAGTCTTTCATTTGGGAAAGATTTAACCCGAACATAAAATCTGAAGCACCGTAAATATAATAATAATAATAATTCATTAGATCACTAGAAATATTTTAAATTTTTGAAGTGAAAACTCCTTTAGCGCCGCGCTCGATGAAACGAAAAAGTGACGCTTAAAAGAGACAAACATATATATCTTTAGGATTTAATCAGCGAGATAATGAGATGGAATAATCGGTCTCCTCTTTGTGCGGTGCTTCGTAAATAATCAATCTGCTCTTTGTGCGGTGCTTCATAGCCTCCCCACTCTTGTCAACTTTAGTTATCTGAAGCACTTCTACCGCGTGTGACTGCACCATTGACTTAATATGACTGCACACATATTTATTTATTTGTTTGAATTATAAACAGTCTTTCTTTACACGTTAATTTTATTTAACAGTGAAAGGAATTTTTATATTATTGACCAATAACATAACGACATTAAAAATTTAAGCCAAAAATTTCTTAGGACAACTGCAGATCGCTAACAGTTGAAGACGATTATATTAAGAATAATTAGTCATTGTGAACGGTTATTTATTCGTCGGCGATCTGCAGTCATGCTAGGGAAGTAATAGATACAATCCGTATCGATCGACCGTGCTAGGGGTCATGGACCCCCTAGCAGGAGGCGTCTACTAATATCTACAGGAATTCCAAAAATTAAACAAATCGGACTAATATCTATGAGAACCAAAGTGAGGACGAATATCTACAGCTCAAACTGCTGACTAATATGTATGGAACAGGTGATAAAAAAATATAAGTAGGTATTAAATAATATATAAAGGTATGTGTAAGAAGAATAAAATTATTATTATGGATATGTTATTATTTATTAATAATATTATAAAGTTAGAGACATTAACAAAATACATAAAATGAAAGGGGTTTGGACACTGAAAGTATGACGGAAGAACATTCATTTATGACTTAAGGCGATCCACTAGTACAGGAAAAAATCGAAATCGGAATTCACGCCCTTTTATGGGAGGAGTTTAAAAATACTTGAGAAAAAGCTTTTGGAAAGGTTGGAAAAGATATTTGAGTTTTTTTTTTTATATGTTGATTTCGTAAAGGCCTGTAAAAAACATTAATTCCTTTTTTATGCATTGTTTATTGTAATAAAACGGAATTTTTAAATTGATTTCACGAAAATAAGCGGCGCGGAGCATAACACGTCTTCTCTCCGCTCCGTTCGGAGGAGTAATGACAGAAAATCGGGGCGGCTGTCAGTCGTTCTTCGGTGGACGGTATAAGGTTCACTTTGATATAACAAATTCGTCGACTGCCTTATTGTCGCCGTGATGGCAAAAATACCAACGCGAAAATGCATATTATATTTTATTTTGTGAGGTTCGGGCGTGAATATCATTTTTTTTCGCGATAATTATGTAAGAAACTGAATTTGCCACATTATGCAATAAAACCATATCCGAAAAAGTGTTTATAAGTAGAAGAGTTTTCAGTTAAAAATGTTTTTTACAGACCTAATACATTATTTTTTTCTAAGCTTATTAAAAGACCTATTAAAAAAATGACCGATATTTTTAAGGGCCAAGGTATGTTCTACACGCAGTATTTAATTGAAGCATCTATAATACTTCTAAGTGGTCAAATTTTCAAAACTAAAACATACGATTTTGTATGATTTTGCATTTTAGTATGGCTTCATCTTAAGAGCTGTACTCACAGAATCTTAAAAAAAAACTCGGGGTTAGTTGTAGCACGGGGTCAATTGTACCGGTACAATCGTCCCCAGAAAAAATGGTACAACCATCCCCTAGGGGTCATTTTAAATTAAAACGCAAATTTTTGGTTAATCCCTTCTCAAGAACGTTTCAAAACCCGTCCTAAAATAAACTCAATTTTCCATAGAAATGTGTAGATAGCAAAATACTAACAAACAGACATTACAGATAGTAATTGTATCAAATATTAGAGAATGAACGCAATCGAAAAAAGTAACTTTTAGGGCTCAAAAATTTATTCTTCCAAATGCAAACGTCCGGGTTCTACTATGTCCCGCGGGCTACTGACGGTGACGATTGTCCGCACGTGTCGAGGTTATCCCCTGATGACATATAGTATACGTAGGTACCTATTATAGTTATGGAGTTATTCGCCTTGGTACTACTGTCTCCGGTCTCCCCTATCACAATTTCATTTTATCTTGAAACGATCTTTTCACGTTGAGGTATCTACATATTAAATAGGCACACTTGATAATGAGAATCGTATAAGAAAATATTGTCAGTAGATATCGTTCGGTTATTTGATGCCTTTTCATCAATCGCTTCAGTTATATTTAGTGACTAGATTTGAGGAGCCAGATACTATTGCACCTTTTAATCTTTCTCCTTGTCCTCTTGTATTTAAATCACCTTTCGCGTTTTGCAAATATACCGGGAGCGCTATCCACCCACTGACTGAGAAATCTAGTGGGAGTTTTGTGTCCATAAAAAGGAGAAAGGAAGGTCATAAATATGAGTTGGTTAAGTTTATTTCAACATGGCCAGGTAACAAATTTGCGTTGATTATTTTTATGGGCGTTTTATACAATTGTTTTTTCGTCCAGTTTTCATATGGGTCATCTTTTCATATTACGGATTTGGGATGAAATAAAGAACATGTTCTATTTTGGTATCGATTGTCGTACAGTTTAAGATGCCGGAAATTTTTTGACCAGCCAGCGGCCGAGAATGCAAATTTCGTCGATAGATGTTCTTACGATCGTATATGGCCGTTCCAATGAGAAAGATTAATTAATCTCCGTACCAGGTTTTTAAAAAAATAATAACTTAATATCGATTTTATATAATTTTGAAATTTGCTTTAATTTATACCTACATTCAAAAATGCTGAAAGGCGTGATGATAAAATTATTAAAATTATGCAGTTTTTGGAATTATTTTTTGATCATAAGTATTTATTATTTTTAAATAATGTCTAAGCAAATTAAGAATGCTAAAAAAAAAACTTAAATACATTAGTTTGTAAGACCGTAAATAAATAGACAAACTGAAGTATTTTCGTAATACAGCACGTGTGCGGATCTTTTTTAATGACCTTATTTAAACTAAAAATAAAATTCTGAAAAGTATCTTTTCCATTTAATTATTGATTTATTTTACTGCATGATTATACGATTTGAAATGTGTGTTATAAAATACAAAATTTTGTTTGAAAATTTAACAAATCTGCCGACGACCTACGGTAAAACCTTATTGTACTAAAATAAATATTTTAATTTCTCAAAATTTAAAACATGGTTTTACTAGAAAAAGGAACATTCTTTCGAAATCAATTTATAATTTTTTTGTGGAAAAGAGTTAATACGTGTAAAATTTGATTTAAATGACAAATTTTCGGTTTTGTCTGAACTATTTTACGTGGAATATTGCATTTTAGATTTAAAATATTGATCAAAAGACTGTAAATGTGTTCATTACTGATTGTGAATTTGTATTACGGTATTGTGAATCTCGCGTGTATTTTGGAAGGTTTGTTTACGGCAACGGCTAAGGCAGATGACAGATGCTTCCATGTGCTTCTATAGTCATGTTCAAGGTGTTGCTATTTTTGACAATTTATAACTGTCCAAAATATTATTTTTTCTCTAATGGTAACTATTCTAATGAAATCGTAAGTATGAAAATAATGATCTTGTAAAGCAAAGATTATTCGTAGGGTTAGGTACCGATATAATTTCCATATGGGGATCGGTATGGAAAAATTATGTAGCAAAACGCTATCAGTCTATTACTCTCCCAATCAAGAATTCTGAACTCTATAGACCTCTGTTGAACAACGTCTATTATCCCTCGAAGTTGCTACAGTGAATCTGGAAGGACGGATGAAGAGAGACTAACGAATAATGAATACTCATCGTTATTATTCTCCCTGCCGTTATAAAGGCTGATGTAAACATTTTCTTAGAAGGACAGTAAAGTCAGAAATACGTTCTTACTATAATAATCTTTTGGGGATAAAAGTGCAGAAAACCCCCATAAAAAACATAAGGAAATAAGCTTTTTTTTTAAGTTTTCTTTATTCATTGAATTTTTTATTACATTAAATTGGGGATAGCTCGAACGTGTTTCCTTGTTGGAACGAAATAAGACAGATTTTTTCCAACTTTAAATATTAAGATGAAGCCATACTAAATAATGCAAAATCATACAAAATCATACAAAATCATACGTTTTTGTTTTGAAAATTTGATCGCTTAGAAGTATTATAGATGCTTCAATTAAATACTGCGTGTAGAACATATCTTGGCCCTTAAAAATATCGGTCATTTTTAATAAGCCTAGAAATAAATAAATTATAAGGTCTATAAAAAACACTTTGAAGTCCAAACTCTCCTATTTATAAACCTCATTTTGGATACGGTGGTTTAATGTGGCAAATTTAGTTTCTTTTATGATAATCGCAAAAAAAAAAAATTTACGCCCGAACCTCACAAAATAAAATATAATATGCATTTTCGCGTTAGTATTTTTGATATCACGGCGACAATACGGCAGTCGACGAATTTGTAATATCAAAGTGAACCTTGTACCGTCCACCGAAGAAACGACTGACAGCGGCCCCTATTTTCGGTCACTACTCCTCCGGACAAGCGGCTCCGCGCCGCTTGTTTTAGTGAAATCAATTTAAAAATTCCGTTTTATTACAATAAACAATGCATAAAAATTGACTTAATTTTTTTTACAGGCCTTTACGAAATCAACATGTAAAAAAAATTCTTTCAAAAGCTTTTTCTCAAATATTTTTAAACTCCTCCCATAAAAGGGCGTGAATTCCGATTTCGATTTACTGTTCAAATTCCGTGGTAAAAATCTACCATCCGAATGATACTCTTACAGCCCAAGAGGAAGAGGCTGTACATTTTTACGCAGCATCGCGTTCATTGGTCTAATCATTGTACCTACATAAAGTTTCGTATCGGTGATCGATGAACCGGTGGATGCAATTTTTAACCATAATTTATTATAATTGTTTCTCTAGTTTGTAGTTACAAGTAAGATTGTAATAACAATAATAATATTTCATATAGCGCCGTTCTTGTGAAAAATCACCTCAAGGGCGCTGTACAAACTTATAATAGGTACATGTCTAAAATCTAGAAAAACTACAAGCTAGACAAACAATTAAAAACAACTTATGGCTTAAAATTGGCACCGGTTCATTGATCACCGATACGAAAATATATGTACAATGTTTTGACCAATGAACGCGATGCTGCCTAAAAATAAATGAATACAGGACCATATTTACCTGGGAGGTCGCTTGAAATTAACACTGTTTATTGTTAAGAAATACATTATAAATTTGTACAGCGCTCTATAGTTGATTTTTCAGAAAAACGGCGCTATACAAGTCATCCAAATATCATAATTATTTATTATTATTCTCTTAATCAAACTAGATAGATACCAATCTATAACAGTTATTCTAATATAATTTCAATTTTTAAATATACCTTGAACATGGCAGATGTGTTTCGTGACATGTGGCGTAACCCACCAGGTGCCAAGGGAACTAGAAACGGGCCAACTACCAGGAAAAGGGCCATCTATCAATTGTATTATTTTAGGTCAGTGACGACACTCCCTCTGCACCCCCCCGCTTCCCACATCCCCTGTCCCCAAGCAGTGTGCAGTTTTTCTGATACCGATCCACAAAGTTCTGAATAGAGATAATGATTATTTTATTGTTTTTGCACCCCTGTCCCGACGGGCTCCTATAGGGGCGGGATGCATACTTGACAAATGAGCGTTTCTTGGAATTTATTACGTATTTATGCAATGTTGTGTCTGCTGAAATTGTATACCAGAGGTGTCAATGCAAGTAATTTAAAGACAGTCATTAATCACATTTGACAGCTGATATTTCAATGAAACTCTTTTAAAATGTTTTGTGAAATGGCTCGCTCTACAATTACCTACCAGAAAAAATCGAAAATTTGATTATTATTAAGGGGAATAAATAACCAGACAAAACCGGAAATATGTCATTTTTAAATCAAATTTTAGATGCATTGTCTCTTTTCCACAAAAAATATATAAATTTATTTTGAAAGACTGTTCTTTTATCTAGTAAAGCTATGTTTTAAATTTTGAGAAAATATGTTTATTTTTAGTAAAATAAGGTTTTACCGTAGGTTATTGGCGGATTTGTTACATTTTGAAACAAAATTTTGTATTATAAAACATACATTTAAAATCATATAATCATGCAGTAAAATAAATCAATAAATTATTTGGTAAAGCTACTTTTCGGAATTTTAATTTTAGTTCAAATAAAATCACAATAATGATCCTCGCCTTTGTTTTGTGATGAAAATACTCCAGTTTGTCTATTTATTTGCGGTCTTACAAACAAATTTATTAAAAAAGATTACATTCGTATTTTGCTTAGACATTATTGAAAAATTATAAATACTTATGATCAAAGAATTATTACAAAAGTATTTAATTTTAATTGTTTTATCATCACGATTTTCAGCATTTTTGAATGTAGGTATAAATTAAAGCAAATTTGTAATTAAATAAAATCGATATTAAGTTATTATTTAAAAAAAAGCTGGTACGGAGAATAATTTATCTTTCTCATCAGAACCGCCCTGTACAGTTGCAAGAGTACGATCGTAAGTTCATTTGAATTCAATTGAATTTGTAATTTGAATTCTCGGCCGCTGGTTAATGGCTCTTTAAACGTTATATTTATTAGAAGTCGGGGACGCCCGAGGAAAACAATCGAGTGAATCAGATACTTTAATCAAGCCATGTCAAGAGTCTGAATAATAAAAGAGTATGTATGAAATGATGAATGACAATGAGGCAAAGAGTGTGTGCCAAGACCGAGTTGTTTCTCGGTTCCTCCTCTCTTCCTTCCCCTACGGAGGAACGGCGTGATGGTTAATTTGTTAGTGAGTTATATTTATTCTGAAAATATGAGCTTTCAATTTCCTTCTTTACCAGACTTGGATGAAGTTTGTGAAAAGCTTTCGAACCTGCTGCCCAAATGTAGCGCTTCCTTTGACTCGGTATTTATACCTAATAGTAAGATAATGATCGGTTCAAGAGATGCGATAGCAATAATTGTAATAAATCTGAAATTTTCTCTAGATTAATACAGGGTGTAAAGGGACGTATACTTGACTTACTTTAACCTTACGTGATTCCAGAGATTATTTGGAGAAAAAAATTTGAATGAAATTTTGGTCTGCGGTGACTATTTGAGGTCTTTTTTAAAAATATTTTTTTTCTTCAAAACTAAACAATTTTTTTTCTACATGTCATCACTTGTCACTCAGCCGAGTAACCGACCAATCCCTCATCCCGCCCCTAACTGTTTAATACCCTCATATTTTTTAGTGTTTTTCGTTGAAATCATCAAGAATGTCAACGGAATTATGTTGAAATTTGTTGAAAATCAAGAATGTCATCGGAGACCTAAATTTCGGGTGCATATTATACTTCAAATAAAGTCAGGAATCACTGGTTAAAGAAAGTCAAGCATCATGTATTATTTTTTTACGTTGCTTGTGATAATTTCTAAGAAAAAATGGGATTGATAAAAGTAAATACTGCTTGTAGTGAACTTAATTTACACATAGATTTAATTTCGAGCTCCCATCCGCCTGGAGCCAGCGAGACTATGTCATCCCCAATTGAGGTATGTATGTTGTGAGGCTGCAGTTAGTGGGAAGGGGAATGAGATGGGGAGAGGAAGGTGGGGAAGTACCCGGCTATTCAGATCAGTCACCAAACATTACAATGCTTTGTGGTTTTACACCAGGGCGATACTGAGAGTATCTTCCACTTTGGAAAGTGCAACAAATAACACAATTCAATAAAATAAAATTTATTTGTGCACGTCGGGATTTGAACCCGCGACCTTTGGATTGCTAGTCGAGGGCCTTACCATATCTGTATGGCCTTACCCCATTGACCACGGAGGCCTTCAAAATTTATTTAAAAAATTAATTCAACATTAACTACCATAAACATTCATTTGTTTAATAGCCACATTAACATTGTGTAATAAATTCTGAAACAATAAATGAACTCTCTTCCAATTAATTACTAAATTTTGAGACAGTAAAATAAAATTTATTAAATAGTTGAAATTTTTACTTCAAGCACTACCCCCTTTAATAGGAAATATTAAATGCGGCCGAGCTTAATAAATATAATATATTCATTATCAACACGAACCTACACAACAAACTTTTCTTTATGAGTTCACTCAATAATCTCAGATCATTATAAAGAAGGGTTTAGCGAATTCATTAGGGAAAGTATCTAAAAGTATCTACATATTTATTTCAGATAGCGAGGTTTTTTGTTGTTTTTATAATGATTGATAAAGCTTAATCAGACATTGACACAAGCACGTCATACTTTGATAATAAGCACTTACCGATTATGACATAACTGGTATAAACCAGAAATAAACATTAGCCTTCGTAAAGTGACATAAAGTCAGGCTATTGTAAAACGCTGTCAGATTTGAAGGTTTTTTTTTAGCCATCGATTAAAAGAGTGTGAGTACACATAACGAATAGTGAATGATTTATAAAATTTAATGTTTTTTATGAAAATATGTTTTAAATTCTATACACATTTTATTTTAATAATTTGATATCGAGGATGGTACGTTTAAGGAGGTAGGAAACTTTAGACCGAACTTTATTAGTAGTAACATGTTTGTAATCGGCCAAAAGATACGCATTCTAAATCTATAATCTGAAGTTCCAAATTGTCCTATTGGTTAGCAGTTTTCACGCCACTGAGTATAACATATTGGTAGTGTATTTTGAAGCCTACAGCTAATTTGAAAACTGATAATAATATAATAAAGGAGAAAAAAACACAGTTTTTAACGATTAATTTGAAATTGGTATAAGTAGAAAAAATTATAATCGTGGCACGCGAGTTGTTCGAAAAATGAGTATATTTCTTATAGTTTAGTGGCAGGGAGGAAAGGAGGGAATGGATGGGGAATCCGGAGAGGGAGTGAGTGAAGGGGGATGTTAGAAGGGGAACGGACGAAGGGGGAGGGGGGAACAGGAACGCATTTGAAAGGGTCCGCGGTAGGGGAAAGCTGGTGGTAAATTTGGAAATCCATGCTTCTCACCAAACAGCTGCATGTGGCCTGCTCAAGCATCGGAAAACCTTCTGATTTATTCGTATATACTCGTACCAGGCGGAAAAACAAAAAATATTATATATCTAAATAACTAACTAAGCCATCACGTCGTTTCTCCGGAGGGTTAATTTTGATAATAACCATATATCTCGATCTTACACCAACTTACCTCATTATTATTAGACGGTTTATTGTATTAATACGGCCGACAATCACACACATACCTACCCGCATAACACAATACCGAGTAATACCCAGACAATAGTTTCTATTACAATAAGAGCCAGTCCAATCACCCCTGGTCCGCGCAGCATCCTACCATCCCACGGTACCAGGAACTCATCAGGGCCTCTATCACCACTGTCATCTTTCCTCGGAAGCAGCTGAGCCGTATCTACCATCTACGACTTGTGAGTGATCACTTCGGCCGTATGGCTTCTCAAAGGTTTATCTCGGTACTGAGAATGAATTGCATGAACGCATCCAGTTATGACGCCTCGGTACAATTTTTAATTAATTTTTACTTTGTTGTATGTAAGTTTACTTTCATTAAAGAAGAAGATAATACTTATAAATCTAAACGAAACATGAAACACAATAAGACACACAAAAATAAAAAGGTAACGGTCGGAAGTGGGACTCGAACCCAGGATCTCTTGTCATACCGGGATTCAGATCCTTAACTAACTCGGCCATTGGGACCTATGTTTTTTTCTGTCATTTTTGTCGATCTCATATTTCAAATTCAGAATTAACAATATTATCCGCAATAATTTTTTTTTTTTTTTAATTTTAGTTTTCTGTGTCTTTTTCTGTTTCATGTTTTGTTTAGATTTATTAGTATTGTGTTATCCTTCAATAGTTAAAATTTCAATTTTACTTTCGTTTTAGTTCTTCATCGAATAACCGCCAATAAAGTTAGATATTTTCATAGGCTTTTTCACAATAATGCTTGTGTTTTTTTTCTAGGGCCCTCTCCTGTCGGAGGTTTGCTAACATCAGAGTTATCTCTGCAGGTTGCAGCACGGAACAACCCTGCGGAACTGCAGTCGTACAAGTCGATTATATAACTAAGTACAGAGTGGTGTGGTTCAAATTTTCAAACTTATTTATGCAATTAGGAGTCTCCCACACAAAAAAGATTTTTTAATTTTATTTTTTTATAATTTTTTTTTTTTTTTTAGCGACTATATAAAATAATTGTTACATACAAGATATGATGGTGAAATTAAGTATAAATTCTTGTATTTCTTAGTCCTCCTCACTAGGGGGTCCTGTGCCGAGGCGGAATAAAGTTATTTAAATATGGTTTATTTGTCTTCTATGTCGTTTTTAGTGTCTTCATCAGGGTTTTTTCGTTGACCTCTTTTAGCCATATTTTTATTCTTGATTTGTATTCTTTAGGATTTTTTATTAGTTTTATGTCTTGGGGAAGGATATTATGGAGTTTTGTTGCAAAGTATGTATAGTTTCTTTGTCCGAAAGTGGTTTTATAACTTGGAATATTTTTTATATCGTTTTTATTCGATCTAGTGTTATGCATACATGGTCTAGTAGAGGATTCATTATTTTTGAAAAGCTTTAATAATATATTTTTGGCATATATTTGCTGTACATTTGGTACGTCGAAGCTATTGAAAATTTCAATTGAAGGCGTTCTAATTGGTACTTTCAATATGGTCTTTATGATTCCTTTTTGAATCGTATTCAGGTTGTGGAGGTACGTGTGATTTAAAGAAATATATAAGGCTTGTGAGTTTTTCCGTAATACTTTTAATATGTAGGTCCCATCTAAGATTTTCGTCAATTATTACTCCGAGATATTTTATGTTTTGAGTTTTTTCGATGACGGGGCAGTTACATTGTATATTATTTCCATGGCATTCGTGTAGTTTTAGTTCTAGTGATTTTATTGGTTGGCTCCGTGCGTTTATTGAAATAGAGCGTGCGTTATAATTGTGCGTTTTAGATATCTCCTTAGTTACTCTTTTGGGCGCCTGTATGGTAAAAATGTATTTCAGTATATTGATTCGAATATTAAACTACATAACGAGTTTTTTTATAATTTTTTTATAAATATGTATTTTGAAAAAGATTACATTTATCAAAAAACATAACATACATAAAATTTTATGTTTTTTATGGGGAGGACGCCATTGGACTGTAAATATTATCACATTAATAATAATAATATTTGGACGATTTATATAGCGCCATTTTTGTGAAAAATCACCTCAAGGGCGCTGTACAAACTTACCATACATGCCTAAAATCTAGAAAGACTACAAGCTAGACAAACAATTAAAAACAACTTATGGCTAACAGCTAAATGACATTCACAATAAGATCACCTTCTTCACCTCCTAACCACCGTTTTTCGCACATTCGGTCATTCGAAAAACAATGCAAGAGAATATTACTATAAATGAAACTACTTTTTTCAAAATTTCCAACAAAAGAATTTTTAATAGATTCTTAATCTAAAAAAGATACGATCTTATGAATCAACCAAATACAAATAACTTAGTTTATTGTACATTTTTAAAAGTTTAGTTTTTTTCATTTTTAATTCAGAAAAGAACTATTTAATATATTTAACATATTCGGGATTATAAAAGCCGATGTCTTACAATTTCCATTAATGTAATTCCGGGTAAAGCTTTTCCGAGCCATAACATTAAGCCTTCCGTTGTGGGAAAGTTTTGACGAGACCAATCCATTAGTTGATCTATAATATCTAGCAATACTTTTAAAACATAAAAGCAGAACTTAA
Source organism: Limnephilus lunatus (assembly GCA_917563855.2). Taxonomy (NCBI): domain Eukaryota; kingdom Metazoa; phylum Arthropoda; class Insecta; order Trichoptera; family Limnephilidae; genus Limnephilus; species Limnephilus lunatus. The sequence continues at coordinate 59,701,696 of OU830599.1, forward strand.
TCATACCTGAGTGCGGTCTTTTATGGCGCTCTGGTACTAAAGCTCTTTCAATACATTTTAGGTTATTTTTATTTCTTGACTTAACTTTCGATAGAACTAGTATTCTAGATTCTAGAATCTTAGGATTGATGATGACATCGACAGATAAAGGCGAGTACTCAGGGTGAAAACACGCTTTAGATAACACATTTTTCATACGGATCTTTCAATTATGATTTCCAAGTGAAAAGTAATATAAAAATAGTGTTTAATGGCGGCCATTATTTTTTTGTTTTGTTTTAAGACGGGTGCCATACACAGCTATAAAAGATAAAATATCATCGCACCTTAGTGCCTTATATCGCCACGATTGTAGGTATGTAATAGGTATAAAAATCGCTCGGCAAACGGAGTCTAGAGGACACGATTTCAAGCACAAAGGTGCTTTGTATTTATTTTGTCGATAATTTTATTAAAAAAAAAAATCCGTTGAAACTGCCAAAGACAACTATAACCATACAAATGTATTTATAATTTTTTTTTTTTTATATTGTTAATGAAAATCTTTTTTTAGTAGTTTACACTTATATTTCTTATAAAGCAATTAACAATTTTATTTAAATTCTACTCAATGGAAACGGTAGGAAAAGCTTCAACTTTATCCAAAGAATAATTTTTATCAATAATGTAAACCGATTCATAGCAAAGATTATCTAATGATTTAGCATTAAGATTTAGCTTAATGTCATGTATGTATATCTGATGATCTAAACATTGAACCACTGCTACTCTTCATAGAAAAATCACAATTGAGGTGGCTTGGGCATGTACTAAGAATGTCTGATGACCGAATTCCGAGGAAAATATTGAGTGCGATTCCAGAAGGAAGACGTCCAGTGGGCCGCCCTAGACACAGTTGGGCGAGGCAACTCCTGAAACTGTGTGAGGAGAGGATGGGTCTACCATGGACAGAAGCCGAACAATCAGCACACGACAGGGACTTATGGAGGAGCCTTGTCGATGCAATGGGTCCCCGACCCGAATAGGACAAGGGGAAGAAGATGTATATGTATGTATATCTGATCGTCATCGTTAATTATGAAATTACATAAGGGCCGTGCAAATTTGACGCTCCATTGAACAAAAACAACGGCAGTTTTCAGAGAGAATTCTGCTTTAGTCAACATATTATTGTATTTTACTTGTAGATACGTGTATTGTTCGGCTGTATGTGTGTGAATGTACCACCCTCTCACACTAATTGCATATTTATTATTAGTTTAATTAGATCAGAGCTATTTAGACCATCTTACAGGTAAAATTTTAAGATATTGGTATTACTCTTGTTATTATTCTTGGAAAATGGACGGCAAAGTCCGAAAATGATATTAAAACTTACAACGCCTTGGCCAATAAACTACTATTAAAAATAAAACCCCCAGATGCCGTAAGATGTCAAAGGCAGAACTGTGATAACGAGATTCATAAACTTGAACTAGATTCTCTCTACGGTAATATTGTGCATATACTAAGAAACTCCGCCATAAAAGCATTCAGAAGTAAAGGACCCAAAAAAAAAGTATGACATTGTTCCTGGGTGGAATAATGATGTCTCCACTTTGTACCGCAAATCAAGACATGCATTCCTATGCTGGATTGAAGCCGGAAGGCCCACGGAAGGCCGTTTCGCAGACGAAAGGAAAACAAGTAAGAAATCTTTTAAAATTGCTCTCCGAAAATGTCAACACTCGGAAAACAAAGCACGAATGGATAGCATAGCTACATCTATGCATAACAAAGATTTCAGAAAGTTTTGGCATAAAACTTCAACTGTGCTGAAAGCCAAGAGCAAAGTTCCACTATGTGTCAACAACATCACGGGGGATGAAAACATAGCTAACGAATTTAGAGACTTTTTTTCTTTAAGCGAGGATCAAGGAGATACCACGAAACCTTCGATAATGACATGTCCACCTGCAGCTAATGACGACCTGGTCATGAATATTACTCCTGAAATGATCGAAAGCGCAATTAAGCAAACCGCCCACGGTAAAAGTCCAGGGTACGACGCCATTGGTATTGAGCACATAAGATACGCAGGAGATCAACTTCATACTATTCTAGCCGCCCTGTACTCAAGCCTCTTAAAACACACACATATGCCGATGGACATGAGTCAAACTATCATCGTACCAATCCTGAAATCCAATCAGCTGGATGCTTCGATATTAGGAAATTACCGACCGATCTCCTTGGCGACAATGCTTTCGAGACTGTTTGAAAAAATCTTATTCGCGCTAGTCAAAGAAAAACTATTTACCCTGGACAACCAATTCGGCTTCAAGAGCGCCTCATCAACTGATATGGCCATTTATGGGGTAAAACAAACAATAGCCTACTACAAAAAAAGAAAAACCACCGTTTATGGGTGTTTTCTGGACCTAAGCAAGGCCTTTGATCGTGTTTCTCATAAATTATTGTGGGAAAAACTCATAAAACGAGATGTTCCAGCAGCAGTGGTCAATATGCTGGCTATTTGGTACGGACAACAGGAAAATCAAATTCAATGGGCAGGAGCTTCTTCAAGACCTTTATTCCTTAAAAGCGGAGTCAGGCAAGGGGGAAATATGTCTCCAACTCTATTTAATGTGTACATTAACGACCTCTTACAGGAGCTGAACGATACACGAATCGGATGTCATATCTGCGGACAAGGCAGTAATAACATTAATTATGCGGATGACATGGTGCTGCTTGCACCTTCGATTAAAGCGATGAGAAGACTTGTGCAAATATGCGAAGAGTACGCAAACTCTCATAACTTGTTGTACAATTCTAAAAAGTCAGTCATCGTCGCTTTCAAACACAATAAGGAGCCATTAAATATTCCTCCAATATATCTAGAAGGAAACGAACTGCTTGTGGCCGCACAGGTTAAGTACCTGGGACATATCCTAACCGAAGACATGAAGGATGTAGAAGATATGGAACGACAAAGGAGAGCAATTAACATACGGGCCGGGATGCTATCAAGGCGGTTCTACCACTGTAGCGACGACGTCAGAAAATTACTCTTCAAGACATACTGCACCGCCCTGTACACATCTGAACTGTGGACGCAATATCCAGCAGCGCAATGGGACAAACTGAGGGTGTGCTACAACAATGCATACAGGCAACTTATGCAACTACCGAGGTTCTGCAGCGCCTCCACGATGTTCACCGAAGGGAGGGTGCACTCATTCCCAGCCTTACTTCGCCACCGACTAGCCAGCTTCTGGAGCAGGACACGGAAATCAACCAACATCATTGTCGTGGCTGCATCCGAGTGGCTCAGTTCCCCACTAAATGAGCGATGGATGCAGATGATGAGGCGACCTCCCTGATGGACGATACATAATTAATTAATTTTATTTTATTTTTAATTTTATAGTTATTTTTTTTTTGTTGTTGTTATTTATGTTCAAATTTTATTTTCATTAGGCTCCTACCTAATAATATGATTTTTATTTACTCTGTATGTAATATGGCAGGCTGGGATTGCACTACCCTCCCAGCCCTGCTGGAATAAAAACTAAAATAAATAAAATAAATAAAATTACTTGTACCAGTAGTTAGTAATTGTGTTTTAGAAATACCAAGAAATAATATTCTGGAACATTATTGGAAATCTACTCCAGTTATCTGATCATGATTGATCGCTATTGAATAAGTAGTAATCAGTTTAAAGTAGGTACTAAAGGAGGCGTCTAATAATATCTACAGGAATTCCAAAAACTGAACAAATTGGACTAATATCTATGAGAACCAAAGTGAGGACGAATATCTACAGCTCAAACTGCTGACTAATATCTATGAGTACCAAAGTGAAGACGAATATCTACAGCTCAAACTGCTGACTAATATCTATGGAACAGGGTATGTCGACGAATATCTACAGCACCGGCAGAGGTTGGATTTGCAATTATGTATAGCATATTGGCATAACGTTATATTGCGTATGCAGTTTAAAAAACTTAATTTATGTTAAGTTAGGTTAGGTTAGGTAAGGTAAGGTTAGGTTAGGTTAGGTTAGGTAATATGTAACGCAATATTACGTTATGCCAATATGCTATACATAATTGCAAATCCAACCTCTGCCAGTGCTGTAGATATTCGTCAACATCACCTGTTCCATAGATATTAGTCAGCAGTTTGAGCTGTAGATATTCGTCCGACATACAGGCTGTAGATATTAGTATCTGGAGTCGGTACTAAATAATATTACCTGGTAGGTGTAACGAGGAATGAAAAACCCGTGCTGCGTTATACGGTTATATACGAGTATGATATGCAGGAACATGTGTTTACGGAGAAGATTGGTAAATTCATCTTAAGTAGAATTAACGCAGAACATTCGAAGAGCAACAAAGGGATTAATATGTCTATCAAATCTGTGGCTATGAATACCTCATTAGCTAGCTAACTAATTGATCTTCTCATAATTTCACTGCAGGGGAAGCATGAGTTGATGGATTGCAATGTACTTAACTCTGTTATGGTACATGCTCGTTGCTCCATCTAAATTCATACATCGTCTTATGGCTTCTACACATAGTGTTGCTATTCCTCATTAACGAATTAACTATCCAGCCATTTTACCGCAATACATAGTTATAAGGGAATAAAAAGAGGATTAAAAACCACTTTTGAACGTCATCATAAAAATCCTCTTCTGTTATTCTGACTCTCAAAATGACTTGATTCATGTATTTACTAATCTAGATTGTGTTCACATGCGTTTTTGTCATCATCATTGGAGGTTGCCTAACCACTTTCCCAAGGCGTTCTAAGGAAACAGATGGTTTCCTCCTTCACCGTACACCTTAGGACTGTATTTTATTGAAAGAAGCTACATTTATTTGAACGGCTCTAGACCCTCTAATGTCCACGCATACGGGGTTAGAAAGCAGTATGCAAGTTCTTACATTACATTATACAAATGAACAATAAATGTGACAGCCCGTGGAATAATTCTTCTGAAAACTATAGAGAAAAATATATACAGATAAAAGTATTAGTAAATCATAATAAAAAAAGAGCTGCGCCCGGTGGAGGAAGCCTGGAATAAGAGAAATAACAAAAAAATAACAGCAATAATATAATGCAAGTATTTATAATAATAACAGAGAGAAAATAAATGCAATAAAAGAAAATATTCAGTGAAGGTTTTCCACAAACCACCAGGCAGTCCCAATGACAATGTGCATGGCTATCGGCCTAACCGCAGACGAAACCCGGAGTCCCTTTAGCCGACTTATTGCCTTTGCCGGCTCCTTATTTTGCCTTTGCCTTGTTATCATCATGACAAAATCCGTCTCCATTTGATCCATATCCGGGTCCAAAACATCTAATTATCAATTTGTGGATCTATGTAATTACTCTTTATGCCTGTCTTGCATTCTTTTCGGATCTCCTCACTCATAATTAGATCCAAAATCCATTTATAACACATTTTCCTTAGACTTCTCCTTTTCCATTTTTAAGCCCTTTCTGGACTCAGTACCATACATCTAGGTTAGGATAGGAGAAATTACTTATTTTTTTTTAAATTTAGGTACTTTTGTAATTATAATGTCGTCAAGGTCATGGGAAATTTTCAATTTGCACCCTGGTAATCAAATTCAAATATTTATAAGAACCGGATACATGTTCCTATAACTTTAATGCCCGAGTGTAGGTGCAAAAAAGTTGTAGGTGTGTAGAGTGTAGGACTTTTTGCTCGACCCTTCTCACCATGAACCACCCCCTGAGTTAAAGTTCAAATTACCCTGAACCTGTGTGACTAGGAACCCCCGATATTCAATAATGTTGTCAAGTTAAATTAATGGGTGAAAGAAAGGAAAAGATCAGAGTTGGGAGAACCCGGATAACCCGACCATAGACCATAAATATCTAAGACCGAGCCATTGAGAGCGACGCGATGCGGACGTTTGAACAATGCCAAATAAAATATTTATCGGGCATTGTGCGCTATCTCCTTCTTTAGCTAAAGAAGGAGATAGCGCAACACGGCATAACATCCCAAAAACTAACAATGAAAAAAACTTATATTTTGGTTTAATGTCATCACTACACAAGACTTCCAATTTCACGGAGCCAGTTGGACATTTATGTAAATCTATGACATCTTCAATTAAGTAAATGTTATGAGGAAGTTAGGAGGGGAAGAATAAGAAAAGACGAATGTAGTGCAGTAGGTAGCTATTCAAATCAGATCAGCAAATACGGCTATATTTCGACTTTGGTGAATCTGCGGGGGCGATTACGATTGCGAAAATATTATTCGCTGATTTCAGGATCTGTGTAGTTACAAATAAACGATCGTGATTACTGATTAGTGATTAGATATTACTGAGCATGACAATTACTGAGCGGACGCACTATGAGGACGTATAAATTTTTTTTGTGTAAATGATCTCTTTACATAGTATAAAATGAAGTCGCTCCCGCTGTTTGTGCGCTTAGATATTTTAAACTACGCAACGGATTTTCATGCGGTTTTAACGAAGAGGTAGAGTGCTTCATGAGGAAAGTTTTTAGATATATAAGCGGTGTGGATTTGATTTAACATACGGATTTGGTTATGAAGATTGGGTATGGCGTAGCATTGTGTTTCGTTAGCCACAGCAACGTGTGTCCGGGTCTGCTAGTAATAAATCGGGTATGGTACTCCGCCCTGGGAATCATTTATTGAATAACCAACAACCCTGTCATAGGTCACCCCAAGTGGTTCGCTACGTTTGGTGACTTAGCAGAGGTGGCCGGGTTCGCTGCCGTTTTCTCACCTACTGCGTGACGGACCGGTTCGAGAGAGACTAGCTGAGAGAGACCTTTCCTAGACCTCTCCAACTGGACTTTCTCGGTCCATCACGTTAGACCACAATGGTCACTCTTGGATACACTGATCCCCAGATTCATTCAAACTCCTCATACCTTTTTTCTCCCCAAAACTTATTCTCCTTTTTTCCTAAAAATACCATACCACAGCAACCCCAAAGATGACATAGGCACTGAGGGTTTTTTTTCCTCAAGGCCTTCTGTGTGGAGCTAATGATTCGTTTCATATATACATATATTTCATATATAAACATAGGTATTCCAAATAAATGTGCTACCCCAAAAACCGGCCGCCCAGTACGCCTCACTACGCTGCACATTTACTTTAAAATATTAATCTATGTACCTACTCCTACTAAAGTGTACACAAATGCTCAGATACGGACGTGAAGCGATTCCCACGACATTTTAAATGCAAAAGCGGGAAAGTTACTAATTTCAACGGAAATGTTATTGATTGGAAATCGATAAATGAATATCCATTACCGGCAAAGTAATTCTCGGAATGCCCTTGAATTATTTCGTAATAGCAACGGGCGTAGAAAATTCACTCGTAAAGTCCATTAGTAAACGAATTTTATGCAAGTAACTAACCACGCACGTAAAAATACAAACTCCCCATAAATAATAAAGACATGTACAATAAATATGTACATAGGTACTACGTTATGTTATTTGCCTACAGAAATACACAGCACTTAACTAAGTTTACTAGTAAATTACTCAACAAATGGAAAAATCTTCTGAGAATTTTATTTTCAAATACAGGTGATAGTTCCAGTAAAAAATAATGTGTGGGATTCTCTGTAGGTATAAACTATGCTATATGTACTATATATGCACAAAATTGGTACGTATAGTCTGTCAATTAAGAGTAGACAATATAAAAAATGGAACCACGAATTTTGTAGGATGGCAGCACCAATTTAACTGACAAATATTCTTTTAAATCGCAATAACACTGAAAATACAGAACACTGTAAATCACATTTAAAAACATTTTTTTATTCTTAAAGAACAAAATTAAAATCGAAGAATCACGGTTGTTAAGGCACCTACTTATGACATACATTTTATTAAATGGTGTTTTACAAAGTGTTTAATTTAATTTAACATAAATTTGAATTTAACAGTAGGTAGTAGAAATGAAGAATCACTAATGGTGAGTTCAAACGAACACCATAACACGGGCATCAGCCTAGCATGGTGGTCGAAAAATCCACTTACAATGTAAATAATTTATACAATGAATAAAGAAAAAAAAATTACACTACTTTTAGATCTGAATGAGTTAAATATATTCAGATCTAAAATTAGAGACATGATCACATGATCTAAAGCCCGGGCAAGTGTAGGTACTTTAGCCAGTATTAAATAAATGTGAGCAATTTCTAAACAGTGCTATATATTTTATTACAATGTCGTTTTTCTTCGGTATGTTCAAGTATGTTGACACAAAATTGCAAGGTATAATATACCTACATGCAATTCTAATGTCGAAATCAGTGGGTATCACAGATAAGAGAGGGTTTCTAATATCTTTGGTATACATGTAATGAAAAAAAAAAATTTATTCACTTTTATACCTTTTTGTTTTTTTATAAATTGTTGGTTACTGAGCTTTACATTGTCACCATGAGATATATTTTTAGTATTGCCATTTGAACAACAGTGGCGCTCTCCTATGTTTTCTACTCCTATTTGACAAACTGTAGGTACTTGTTGATTGAGAAAACTTATTAGTTCGAGAGAGTTGGAAAGTTTGTTCGAGGCTTTTATTAGATTCAATGTAAAAATTAAAAAGAAAATGAGTGAAAATACAAGCGACAAACAATTTCCGATCAAATAACTTCGAGTGTTTGTTTATTATTTAGTCCTAATTTTTTGAGTGAAAACTTCTTTGGCAACGTTGTGATTTGAAACTTGATGAAACAAAAAATAGCGACACTAAAAAGAGAAAAAACATATACATCTATAGGATTTAGCCTGCGAGAGAATGAGTTAGTACAATCGGTTTCGTGTTTGTGCGGTGCTTCGTAGCCTTCCCACTCTTGTCTACTTTAGTTTTCTGAAGGTTTCACTTCTACCACGTGTGAACTGCACACTCAGATTTTTTGAAGTGAAAACTTATTTAGTACCGTTGTGATTTGCGATACTGAAAAGAGACAAACCCTTACATTAGGATTCAGCATCCGAGAGAATGGGATAGACTAATCGATGTCCTCTTTGTGCGGTGCCTCACAGCCTATGCGGTGCTTCGTAGAATAAAATTAAAAATATTTTTTAAACTTGTTAACAATATTTTAATAAATAAAACCAAAAATTATCCTACTTCTGATACTCTGTATTCATCTCATTCGTCTCTTGCTCTCGAAGTTTAGTTTTCTGAATGTTTCACTTCTACCACGTGTGAACTCCACGCATGATTATTCCTCGCCGGTAGAAGTGTTTACATGCGCACAAAACATTTAATGCTCTCAAAGCTAAGCTTTTTAAATGCTTCCAACTCAGGATGTGTTACCTACGCCTTCTTGATTTTTTGCTGGTTAAATCGAGTTCCATTGCCAAAACCCATCTATCGTATATAATATTTCCTTTGGCATTGTCAGTTAATGCTCTTGGCTTGATAACCCGGTATGAAGGCCTAACGATGATGAGATCAGCGAATGGACGTTGAATTGATGTTTCCGGTAAATACGACAGGTGTGGTGCAAGTTCAGATACTGGGAATTACTTAGTGCCCTTAATGCAGCGATCGCCATCACTAACTAACATTTGGCAACCTTTCACTTCTCATCCTTTTGACTACCACTGCTTACGGTAGGTTTAGAAATAAAAACGCTGCGATGTTCCACTTTTTTTTAGTTTTGAAATTTTTTATCAAAAAAAAAAACAACATTTAACGAACTCCGTATATTCCAATATGCAATTTATATTAGGATGCTTTTAGAATCCTTTTAATTTGGTCTGTGTTTGTCAATGTTTCATATGTAGGTACTTAACGATATTTGTCCTTTTAAAGACGAATTCATATAAACAAAGGCAAATTTTTCGACATATTACAATTTAACATCTTTTAGTTTGCCTGTTTTAAATTAAGACTTCTTAATTTAAATACATTAGATGTTCCTTAACTCTAGTATCTCTTAAATTTATTTTTGTTATTTAAAAATCTTGATAATTATTGTTTGTCTAAAAAGTTTTTTTTTATTACATAAATTAGTTTTTACATTATTCTAAATTAATTTTTATATTTTATTTTATATAATTGTTTTTTTAAGATAATTTTAAGTAATTAATCACCATTTCCTATAACATACGATATTTTTTTCTATAGGTAGTTCTTATTTGTCTATACTTTTTTGACTTTTGTTATTTTTATTACAGTGGTAATCGCAGCCTACCAGCACCAAGCGCCACCCCTGAGCGAGCGCTGGGCCCGAGCACACTTCAGACCACGTCCTACATTATAATTGACTATTTCTATTATCGCATATATATATATATATTTTTTTTCTTAACATTATCTGTTGTATAAAATATGTATGTATAACTCTATGGGACGTGTGAGATTGCACTATCGTCCCCACATCCTGGAATAAAACATTATTATTAATCTTATCCTGACCGAAGAAACCTTTTAGTCTCGAAAATTGTTGATAATTTTGATTAAATAATGGTGTTTTACAAAGTGAAATGTTTTCATTTAATTTAAAAAGTGATTTATTTTTATTTGATTAAAAATGACGCCACAGAGCGAATTTGCAAAGATTGAAGAATTTTATTACAATCAAATTATTTGGGAATATTGCCCTAGATGTGTTATAATACTTATAATCTTCGAGTAACAGTAGGTTTATTGTTACACCAAGGTTCTAATAATACGATCCGTTTTAAATGTAAAAACTTTTTCAATTTCTTAATTTTTCACCCGATATAAAATGTCAGATTCTGAGAAATTGTTAATGTAAAAAACGCCGTCCCAGTACATATGTCGGATAATGCACTTTTAAACCCACGGATCGGAACGCAGGCCTCAGTGTGTTTTATGCAACTAGGGTTGCCAGAAGAAAGACATTTTAAAGTTTTTAACATAAATAAATTAGGTTTGTGATAAACTCTCAGGTGTACCTACTCACACTGATACATTTTTAAAGTACCCACTTGCTATAAAAAATAATGGGAGTAGATGGAAGCTTGAATTATGCATTTTCTACTTCTTACCATTTGCGCATATAACACAATAACAATTGGATAATTTGTAGAGCACCGTTTTTGTGAAAAATCACCTACAATCGTCGTAAAATTTATTATGAGTTCCTAAGCTCTATCTTATTTTATTATGTACAAACTGGTACAGAAAAGATAACGTCATGGCTAGTCATTTCCGACAAACACAATTTTATTAGAAAACTTAGAGAAGATACGGCTTTGCACGCAGAGGAAACTGTATTAAAACACTGGAAATTGCATGATATTACATTTGCTGTGTTACCCTCCAATACCTTTAGTATAAAATTTGTAGTAAAAGTAGAGATGATATTTATTTTATAAGAGATTTACTGGAGAGTTGAGGTCTCTTTAGGACTGATTTTTCTTAATTAAATTATTTTAAAAAGCTTAAAATTTTTTAGCTGTTTATATTTTTTACACATTTTATTATTTACAATGTCGCGGACTGTGAAGAGTAGGTATTGCGGTGAAAAGTGTCCGACTTTATGGATATGATTTTTTGAAACAGTGAGTTTTGTTTAGCTCTAAATTTTATCAATAATTACAGTAATACAATCATAAATTTTGTTTTCTAATACGGTTTGTTTTAATTTCACACCAGGATTACCTCATTATCTTTGGGGGTTCTTTGTAGAGTGTCAAGGAAAGGAAGTAGTAAGCCTACACCCTAAGGAAACCCCTTTTAACGAGGGAGGAAACATTAAAACCAGTTATTCTACAAACGAGGTGCTAGGCACTAGTATGAGAGGGATCTAGCTCAGGACACTACAAAAACCTTAAAATGATACACGTATTTTCAAGTATTTATAAATAAAAATCAACATTTCATCTTTAAATACGTAATGGGCTGGCAACCCTACTAGGAAGCAGGCGGATATGATTGTGCATAATACAGCATTATGGCAGCAATACACTGTTCAGGAAACGCGTAATTATAATTACAAGGGTGAACACAAACAAAAAATTATGCAGCAACCGTCCATTATGCCATTACCGAGAAACCGGGGTTAATTTGGAGCATAGTTCTGCAAGTCACTGGGACTCTATAATTGACTTTATTGCTTAGCGGTTTGTGGAAAGGGCATTAATTTCTTAATTGTTCCAGAAAACTTGCATAATTAATCACGTTAGTGGCTAGTATTAAAAAAAACTATACACTCTCTGCTCAGAAAGCTATCTGTAGATTAGTAAGAAACTATCTTTCATTTTGTGCTTTTAAATAAATAATTGCATTTCTAACGAAAACGCCCTTTTCCATAGAAAAATGCGAAAATTACAAAAAAAGTCCTATCACGTCCCACAAGACATACCTTTATTTATATAAGATTAAATTAAACAAAAAATATTTTAAATATTCCTTTAGTTTAATAAATATTTTCGTTGCGTTTGGTAACTCCCCTTTCTTCGTCATGATAAAAGTTAAATTGTCCTCTTTTGTAACAAAGGAACGGCTGTCAAAAGTAGCGAAACTAGCAGTGTGGAGTGTTGATACCTACCTTGATGTATGGCAGTGAGGCATGGAACTGGCAGAGGAAGGATTAAAGTAAACTGAATGCTGTTTAATGAGATCCCTGAGGCGTATGTGTGGTGAAACCATGTATGATCGTGTGAGAAATGTGGAGATCCGCAACGAGTGCCAGGCTAATGTAAGCATAATGAATAAGATTTAGAAAGTGACCCTCAGGTGGTTTGGGCATGTAGAGCGAATAATGTTGATTATCGTATGATTTTTATAGCGCCATTTTCGTGAGAAAATCACCTCAAGAGCGCTTTAAACGAAGACATTAGTGTAAGAAGAATATATGACGCAAATGTGACAAGAAGTCGGGGACGGCCGAGGGAGACATGGCACGATCAAGTGAATCAGATACTTGAGTCGGTCCATGTCAAAAGTCAGAATAATAGAAGAGTATGTATGAGACGATGTATGAATGTGAATGAGGTAAAGAGTGTGTGCTAAGACCGAGGTGTTTGGCGGTCCGTCCTCTTTGCCTACGGTTAGTGAGTTGGTTAGAACGGCTTTGCTGAAATCTGATTGTTAGAAATCACATTTTTTTTAATTTTAAATGCAACTTAGTTAAAATTTAAACTGTAGTGGCCATAACCAAGTATTTTTTACAATAATTATGGCTGTCTATAATGTATCTGAAGACGATCTAAAACTCACGGTTGGACATCAATGGAGATGGAAAATGTTAGAGAAGGCCTATGCCAAGAGGCAAACTAAGCTTCGGGATATATTATAACAAACAAAACATGTCTAATATTCATACCTAACAGAAGCCCAGAATAAAAAGCTTTTATTATTATACAATGTATCTGGTTTTCACAAAAAAGAACCCATAAACATAATAGGTATATTATGTTAATTAAATAATTAAAACACTTTGTTTTTACCACAATAATCTTTATTTAAAAAGTCAACATGTTTCGAGAACGATGTTGACTTTTTAAATAAAGATTATTGTGGTAAAAACAAAGTGTTTTAATTATTTAATTAATAAAATGGTGCCACAAAGTGAATTTCCAAATTTTAAGAAGGTATATTATGTGATTGTAACAGACTGTTACAAATTTACACTAGCTGATTCACAATGGTGTTATAGTTGTTCAAATAATGTATGCCTAGCTGATTGATTTCAAACTACTGTGTGCCGATTTCACCAACCGGAACAGTTCCGGTTCATTCAGTTTAGTTCCAAGCACCATTTCAGTTTCACAAACATAAACATCAATTTCTAAAAGAATCCAGAATTGATAAGAACCATTCCAGAAACCGTTTTCCCTGTTTTCCGGTAAAATGCAGTAATAACTTCTTATAATCCCTCATAATGTTCGAATGGATAGGTTTCACGTAATGTATTTTTTTGCTTGAAGCGGCCTGGCATATCTGGTGTATGAAGTATAGTGGTAGTTTCGAAGAAATGCAATTTTAAACTGTCTAGTGTGTAAAGCGTTTATCGTTTGTACGTATAATTCAGTAAACGACATCCGCTTATTATTTAGTTGTGTGAACGTGAACAAGCCTACCAAGAATTCTCAAACCATGAAAGGTGATATTTTTTTCCAAATGCACACTTTTAAAATGAAAGCTTTTTATTTTTCAGTAATTGCATAAATACTTTGTAGCACCATTTTTATAAATATAATTGACGAGGACCCGTAAAAATTTACGGGATACTAAAATTACAATGTTGACAATGACAATTAAAATAATTTTCTGATAAACAAAATTATAGTATAATCAAGTTTTAAAAATAATTCACCAAAGTTTGGTAATTAAACATAACTTGATTGAATGTCGTAATGTACCATATTATGAATATGAAGCAAATTCATTTTTAGAAAATGAATTTTATAAAATTTATTACGATAAAACAATACTAACATACAGAACAATTAGTCATAGTAGACCCGATATAGTTTTACGTGACAGAATTTAAAAAAATAACTTATGTTATTGATGTCGCTATCCTAAATTCCTGTAATATTCAGAAAACTGTTTCTGAAAAAAATAAGAAAATATACAGATTTAGGAAATGAGATTAAAAGAATTTGGCATTAGAATATAAAAATATTACCATTTGTTATTTCGGCTACTGGCATTATACCTAGCTCTCTCATTCAAAATTAAGGCGTATTAGATTTGTCAAAGAATTTATATATATAAAAATGCAAAAGTCAGTCATTTCAAATACATGTAGGATTACGAATTTCATCAGAGCCGAACCCTCTGATATGAAAATATCTGGAGTCGGTGAAATATTTTCCCCTTTATGTTTCTGTTGGATTTACGTATGGTTATTGTATTGTTTTGTATTTATTATACTTATATAGTGCACTTATATTTTATGGATTTACTAGACAATCATTTGTGGAAAAGTGTGTGGAAGGGTTTAGTCTTTCATTTGGGAAAGATTTAACCCGGACATAAAATCTGGAGCACCAAAAAGGTATAAGGGTACTTTATCGCTTGTCTGGATTTTTCTTCTAATCGGTTTCAATTTTGGAAATGACAGTTATATTCAAAGCAAATTTGAGTTGATTGAACCAGATTTCATGCAGATTATACTAAAGCACAGAACAGACAATCAAAATTAGTACGTTTGACAACATTAGTACGTTTGTTTTTTTACCCACTGTTTTTATATTATGTATGTATCTATTTATATAAAAATGGAGAAATACGCATAGAGAGAAATTCAAGAATATCTACCTTAGTTCTATTTGAAATATGCGCCGTGAGAAAAAAAAAAGAAAAAAAAGAACATTGACTTTCGCTAATTTGAATAGAAATATCATGCATAGAAATACAGGAAGATCAATCTTTGCTATTCTGAAGAGCTCATATTTCGGGGAATTTTATGAGTGAAATAGGCATTAATTATGAAAAAAAACTCAAATGTGCACTAACATCCAAAAAAGGCTTAAAAGCAACCGATGTCAATTTACAATAATAAATAAAATAATTAAAAACACAATAATTAAGCGCCGGTATTTCAGCTATTTTTTAAGCTCGGCTTGAGAGATATTTACGTTCGTCAAGTTGTTATTGGGTAGGATTTCTGAGAACCTAATTGGGCACAATATTTCTTAGTATACTGAAAACCCTTCTGTCAGTATCAAAACACACAATGTTAAAATTAAATAAAGTATAAGATTAAGAAACAATTAACCCCTTGTAAGTTTCCCAGAACTAGCATTCGGCTTTTCTAGATAAGAACTAAAACAGACCTTAGTAAAGCATAGCAGAACCTAATCAAATTACAACCAGCGGAAAACTGCAACAGTGAAATGGAATAAAGTACAAACAGTTTAATAGGACTTTATTTCCTCGTGCAAGGTGTAATTTGTGTTTACTTGAGAAGCAACAAATAATATCCAAACGATTAACTCCCCAAGCCTGTGGAAATGCTACCTTGGAGGAGCATTTAGCGCTGTGTATATTTGCAAGTTTAAGAATGCATGAATAAGTTTGTGGAGGTTCACCTGTTACAAGGGCGGGCTGTAAGAATTTGTTTTTCAAAATCGTTTGTGAAAAAATGCAGTAATCCTAATTTTACTTTTAGGTTATTGTATCAATTTTCTGGTTATTTAATAATTCCTTCAAGTGGAACAATTTTATTAAGTCAGAGAATGTGCGAATTATGTTTGAAAATAAAAGTGATATATGGAAAACCCAGTAATGCTAGTGACAGACCTTGCTATAAAAGCGCCAGCGTTTTTTGGCTTGGCCCATTTCTGTTATTCTAGGCTGAAATAAGCTAAGCCAAAAAACGATTACGCTTTTATAGCTAGGTCTTTCACTAGCATAAAAGTTTCACAAAGCATCATCACATAAGTAATTCTTTACAAAAATCAACATTCTCAGCAAAATCACCTTTAAACACTAAGTAAAGTTCCCGGTACCAAATGTCGAAAATACGTTTAAGAACGCTTTTATTAAATAAAATAAAAATACTATCAGGAATACTACAAATTTTAGAGAATTGGAAATTAATTTAGATCGCATGTTTTTAAAACAACCGAAATGCAAAGCCATTATATGTATCGAGCTATAAAAAAATACAATAATATCCCCACTGAATTGCAGTTACAAAAAAAATATATTAAATTAATCACTTGATTTGGTAGACAATCATAGATTTGGTTCGATTCGGTTGACCGGAAAAATTAAAATTTGAAAATTATTTTAACTATTAAGACTAACAATAAAAAATTACACTGGTATTTACGTTATAAGGTCTTTATTGATTAAAAATAATAATAAAGGGACTGGAGTTTCTTGTTCTATGTAAATACAATTTACTTCATTACTTAACTTTGACAAAGAAATCACTTCTAAATCTGAAGCTAAAGTTAAGTCTTAAAATTTTTTGTTTATAAAATTTTAACAAAACAACAAACGACTTCAAAAAATGCACTAAAAAGTAAAAAAATAATTTCGTACTCTTCTACAAGTTAATAATCAACTTACTTTTTCTACTCATCAATATGTAGGTACGATTGTTATTTTTAGGGTCGGTGTCAGCTATGGTAGGTTTGAGGCGCGTGCGACACAAGCACATCTCACATATAACTATGTATGCAGGCTGATACCAACTCCAAAAATAACAATCGTACCTACATATTGATGAGTAGAAAAAGTAAGTTGATTATTAACTTGTAGAAGAATACGAAATTATTTTTTTACTTTTTAGTGCATTTTTTGAAGTCGTTTTTTGTTTAGTTAAAATTTTTGTTTATTTTTTTTATTTTTAGTGATGAGCGTGCGTAAAGAAGTTTTACTTCAAAAAAAGAATCATCGAAATCTGTTGGCGTAATATTGAGTTATTCGTCCATTTGTCGCGCACATACTTATTGCAAATTTAAGACTTACATGGTTTTTTCTGGATGCCATTGTCAGAACTGGACCAAATTAAAATGGGACCACATGGGAAGCACCAGCTTTCAAATAAAAAAAAGAATCATCAATATCAGTTCACCCAATCGAAAGTTCTGAGGTAACAAACATTTAAAAAAAAAATTGTCGAATTGAGAACCTCCTTTTCAGTAATTGTTTTTCTAACATCCCATAATATCAATTCATATGACAGATAAATAGGTACATATTAAAAAAAATCTAAAAAGATTGTAGAAACAAGAGTGCAGTCGGATAGTAACTTCATTTTACTAATAATCTCGTTTGAGAACCACGGAGCCCTGTGGATAATAGCCCAATTTCTTGCTCATATTCTTTAATTCTGTATACCGTGGTCTCAATGTATCTAATTTTCAGAACCCCAGGCATCAGCCGGTCCTGTCTAGTGTGTTCAATATAATAATATAATCCTGGGAAAGTGCGGTTACCCATGTAAAAAAATACACACGAAACTTCCGCGAATCCGTCGGTCCACTACTATTATACGTAGTTACAATAATTCAGTAGCTGCAGCAAGATTATGCGACTAATTTATTCTAGGTATTTGTTCTAAGTAGGTATCTATGTACGTTCTGAGTATTTGCCGTTTGGATTTAGCCTGAGAAGATTTGATGAAAGACAACTTTCTTAACATATCCAGCAGAAGATCATTACAACGTGTTCCCGCAGTGGAAGCGTGCTGGGCCCATAAACTATTAAAACACGTTTCTATTTCGTAATAGACAAATGACCATCTTTATTATTCTTAAAATTTTTACACATCGTATTAATAATATAGATGGCGCCACTAACACATTTAACAAATTTGCTATCTATATTCTAACAGGCACATGCACAGAGACGAATAATATGGTGAAAAGCACAATACAGGTAGTTTTAGAGGATTAAGATTGTTTTTAGTGCTACTTTCATCATCATTAAAGTGGTAGATAATCTCAGTATCGCCCAAATGAAAGACCACCATTCAGAATCGAAATGTTGCTTAAAATCACTCAAGCCGTATTTGGTGACCAGATCTTTATAGTACGAGAGCCCACGACCAAAACCATGTCTCATAGCAATACGGCAAAAACCCTATAAAATCGTTAGATTGTATGATTCTGAACCCGACTAGGTGTGTAGTAACGGTCGAAAGTGTAGCAACTGCGTGGGAGGCCATTTCTGCTGTGTCAAAAAAAAAAGACAGTCGGTATTATAGCAATACGTCTGATAGTGAAAATGTACATAGATTTTATAATTGTATTACGAAAAAGTTTGTTTTCAGACATTTTGCGCGTAGCATATAGCCTGAGCGCATTTTTTAAAATGTCAACAAATTTAGCCGACCTGTATCATAGCAATACGGATAAATTTTTTTTTCAACTTTTCGTATTGCTGCCATGATTACCAAAAACCTGTTTTCAGACACTTTAAGTGTAGCATATACTCCCAAAAACGAAAATAACGTTTCGGAGTCGCCTGGCCGACGCCTCTGTTAAATGTTTTTTTTAATTTACAGCCTTCATAGATATTCAAGAATCTCCCTTGTCTATTATATGTACTTTGACAGATGACAGATGTCATTACTTATTTCTTTTGTAAAAGTTACTCAAGTGTGCTTTAAATAAAACCAAAACTATCAAATCAATCAGTATTTAATTTCAACAGCCTCAGCGCTTGTTACGCTCCTGCCCCTTTCTTACTATTAGGTATACAGCTCACTCGCCAGCTGCTCCAAACGTTGGAACGACGCTCACTTAGTTGTCATACGTTGTGCGGTAATTTGTGTGTGTGTATTTTGTAACTTTGAATAAACCGTTTTTTTTCAACTTCATCCCAGTTTCCTTTTGTGCGATTTATTTCAGTCCTTCAACTTCAATGTTACGGTTTCGGGTAAATTCTTTGTTAATTATCATCTAATAAATTCAGGGTCGCAACGTATTCATTGGTTTGTAACAGAAAATTCAAGAAGCCTCAATACGATTTTTAAATGATATCTGAGTATCGAAAAGTTGTCTGATAGAGAAGGTGCTACACTTAATTTTTCTGATATAAATTTTTTGCACATGTGGACAACTTATTTTATCATGTCCAACAACAATTTTCAGACATATTGCTATGATACCGATCGGTAAAATTTGTTAACATTTTCAAAACGGTCTCAAAATTTAATGCGTTCACATTTCCGTCTGAAAATTGTTTTGTTCGCAGCAAATAACCAAAATTTACTAATAAAAAAGATTTTCAGACGTATTGCTATGAGACATTTTTTTTGGCTCATTTTTAATTTTTTTAAGTGATTTTACGGGTTTGCGCTACACCACTAACGTCTGAAAAATATGTTTCCGGTATCTCAGAACTATCATTCAACTACAGTCTGCAAATCAGACATATTGTTATGATGCAGTTCGGTAAAATTCTTTGACAATTTTGAAAATTCGGTCAGATCAAACACTACGCGGAAAATGTCTGATATTGGTATTTTCGAGTTCAGGATAATCGTATCTATCGATTTGATGCGGTTTTGGCCGTATTGCTATGAGACAAAAATTTTGGTCGTGGGCTCTCGTACTATTACGGACAGTTACTTCCAAGCCTTACTCTTCCTCATCAAAAACCCATCGCCTGTCCCTTCAGTCTCCTAACATACCCAAATTGGGGATGTAATAGACCCACTGGTTCTAGACAGTTAGGACAGGAGGAATTATGCGGTAATCACACGAAAAGCTAATTAATCCCGTAATTAGTAAAGTGGGCGTGACAGACCAAATATTTTTGCAAATATCTCTGAGATTTGAATGTTTTATTTCACCGATATTATGTGAAAGGTTTTTTTTCCTAAAAGTTTATAATTATAACCGCTATATAGTATTTACAAGAGTTATCAACTTTCTCATAAGTTGAAATAAGTGATGGGGTTTCAAATTGTTGACTTAACTAATGACGATAACCGGTTAAAAGATAGAAGTTATTTTTTTAGATTTCCCTCAGAGCCTATGTCATCCGAGAAGTTGTGTGGAGGGTCTTTTTGAGGAGAGGAAGGAATGAACATTGGTCTTGAAGAGACCCATGTTACCGGCAAATCGTTCCACAGCCGAGCTGTTGAACAAAGAACGAGTCGTAGAAGTGACCTGTCCCCATTTGATAAATATCAACCAGGCGCAATGTGTAAAAATGTTGGGCGAGCGTTTGGCGTGTTTCCCGACTATGCACCGGTGCCGAGGGGATCAATGACGCTAGTTCCTCGGAGAATCTTTCATTGAAATACCGGTAGAACAAGGATATAGGTAACTTAAAAAAATATCGTAAATGCAAATTTTTAATCTGTACAAATTTTCGAATTTCAGAGCCAATGATGTAAATAGCTGCAGATAGAACAAAGAAGAGATGAGTAGAGTATGACGTCATGTCTTCCATTTTTGACCATTATCATGAGCATACTTTGAGTGCGATATTTGGGAGGCGTCTAAAAATATCTACAGGAATTCCAAAAACTGAACAAATCGGACTAATATCTATGAGAACCAAAGTGAGGACGAATATCTACAGCTCAAACTGGAACAGGTAATATCGACGAATATCTACAGCACTGGCAGAGGTTGGATTTGCAATTATGTATAGCATATTGGCATAACGTTATATTGCGTATGCAGTTTAAAAAAAATAATTTATGTTTAGTTAGGTTAGGTTAGGTTAGTATTACGTAATTGTCGTAATTTATGTTTTTCCGTACAACCTCTTGCTCAGCTGCCCTCTGTAGATATTAGTCCCACCTACGCTCCATAGATATTCGTCACCACTGGGACCGTCATAGATATTTATCCGACCTTAGCTCTGTAGATTTTTTATTTTTTTATTTTTTAAAATTCAAACCTGCTAAACTACTTATGTAGTTTGTCAGCAGCATATTAGTCTTCACTCCGAAGTTCATAGATATTTGTCCAACATATGAGCTGTAGATATTCGTCCGACATACAGGCTGTAGATATTAGTATCTGGAGTCCGATATTTGTATCAGATGGTTTATACCTTCTCCCCTTGAACACCTCATACACTGCTCTCCACTGTCTGGTGCAATTGAGTCTACGACATCCCCCATTGGGGTATGATGTGAACCTGAAGGGAGTGGGGAGCGTAAGCAGGTAGGATAAAGGTTTTGAAGTACCTGGATATTCAGATTTGGCCACCAAACACAGCTTATCCAGTTCGAGCATGGTGATATTTTGCCAAGGCGACACTGAGAGTATCTTCCACTCGTAATTGTACCACCAGTTGTACTTGTCAATTTAATTTGTACCTAGCTTCATCGCAGATTACATTATTTACTCTAGCACAGCGGCAAATTGGCTCGAACGTTATGTGCCGATTTAGCGAGTAATTTGAGTACTTTATGTAATAATTGATTCTGTGAATTGTTGCGAGTTAATTGGAATTGCAAATTATGAAACGTTTTTATGACATCGTACGATTGTGACATTTTAATTAGTTTTCAGAATAAACCATTCTAGTTGATAAAAAACAATCAAATGCAATTGCTAACCCGAGATCCTGTCACTCATGCATAATTACGAAACTGATATTAAAATAATGAATTACCATTCAAATAAATTAAACCAACATGACATTAGAAGATGCTTATATCGTAGTTTAAGTTTATTTTCATGGCAATGTTGAGTCGTATGCGATAAAACAACTTAAAAAATATAATGTGCGTACCCTCGGTGCCTCGGTCGGGTATAAGGGGGTTGGGAGTGGGGGGGGGGGGGGGGGGGGTGAGGGATTTAGGGAGTTTAAAGTTGAAACCCCCCTAATCGGCCTCAGTAGTTTGTTCTTAAATGAGGTAGTTGTTGATAGTCCAGATTTGCTTGCATCGATATAGATAAGCCTACGTAATATTAGAAATCGGGATTTATTTCAGTGCAGAAATTCTGGACTTACATTGAACGTGTTCCTCTTGCCCAGAATACTAATGGAGGGAAAAAATTATACCAAGTCAGTGGACATCTTCAATTTATCACTAAACAAATTCAAAATGTTGCTTTTTTATTTATATTTTTATTCATCTTCACATTTTACACACAGGCGTAGATAAGTAATAATTGGAGTGTACGTTTGGTTTTTCATTTTTGTAAGGATTTCCATTGAATCGAATTTTCTAGGAAATCGTTTTAGCATTCAAACCCCTATCCGATTATTATTATTTGCACGATTCGCACAATAACACAGATATGAAAAGGATTTTTTTATCAAGTACAAAAACAAAAAATAGTAAGTGCTTTTACACTGTAAGAACAATTTTTTTTTATCAAATAGTAAGTAGAAATTCGGCTTACTCCGCTGAAGGAATGAAAACTCTCAAACGGTGAGCTCTGGCGTCATGAAATTTATATAGTTAATAATGAGCTACAAAACTTACTGCATAGTAATAATCCTTCAATTAATAATTTAGTTTTTTTTATTTTCATCATATCCTTCTAATACGAAAAATTTCACCAAATACCTAGTTATTGTTCTTTTGAAATACGAGTAGGAATCAAATTTTTAAACAATCTGATTTTGCTTGTGCGAACAATGTTTCACGTTAAATAATCTGTAGTACCACTTCCATTGTGATATTACATAGGAATAATATCAAAGTGGGATTATTTAGGTTCTGACCGTGACCATTTCACGGAATTCCGCCATTATTGACGTCCATTGTCTATTGTTGTAAGGTCGGAACAATGTACAATATTATATAGATTGAAGACAATCGGCTTTTCCATCCAACACATCTCCGCTAAAGCAGGATAGGATGCATCGAGGCGTAGCTGAAGACTGAATTTCATGGCGGAACATTAACAGGCCTGATTTGAAAGTTTTCCTATTTGAATATTTAAAGTGGCCTAACTTTAAAAATCCTTTATTTTACAATCAGGACAATTTATTGTGGTGTTGTGAACATTCCACATTTGGCAAAATACCTGTACTCTATCCAGTCACCTTCACTAATTTGTTATGTAGGCTTATTATATAAGGAAGTATTTTTACATCCTTGATACATGTCCTGCCCGGCATGGATCTTCCTCTTCACGGATTTATTGATCGCAACTTCAAATCATTGCATTGTTAGGTTTCGTGTTTATGTTTCGTTTACCAAACATTATTATCTTGTATGGCTTCAAAGGTTCGTTTTTAGATCACACTCTCAATAATGTCATATTTCAGTCTTACTTGTTTGTTTTTACTTACGCTTCTCATTCTTTCAGTCTAACTTGAGTGATAGAAAACAGAGGGTTAAAAAAACTTCTAATTTTCTAATACCGATGTATCGTTCGGCGTACCCCAAGGAGCCAATTTGGCTCCACTTCTTTTTAAAGTATTTATTAATGATATCTTTAAATTATTTTCTCAAGCACGCTTCTGTCTTTTTGCTGACAATTGTTTATTTTTCAACTTGGTTTTAATGACGACCTCCGTAGTCCAGTGGGTAAGACTCTTGACTCACAATCCGGAGGTCGCGGGTTCGAACCCGGCGTGCGCAAATAAATTTTATTTCATTAATTTGTGTTATTTCACAATTAATTCATTTAAAATAATATATATGTAGTATATTTGCGGCACATTCCAGAGTGGAAGATACTATCAGTATCGCCCTGGTGTAAGACCACCATTCAGAATTGAAACGTTGCTTGAAAATGGCTTTAGCCGTGTTTGGTGACCAGATCTGAATAGCCAGGTACTTCCCAACCTTCCTCTTCCCCACCTCCTTCCCCTCCCCACTACCTTCAGCCTCACAACATACCCCAATTGGGGATGCCATAGTCTCACTAGCTCCAGACGGAAGCAGTTGAGATTCTTGTGCGGTATTCACTGTAAAAAAAAAAAAATGATTGGCGAAAAATTAATTCCTTGAAGTAAAATATTGACGCAATATTTTTTCATTTTTAATGGGGTTTGTCTGTCTAATGTTACATCTGTAAAATGCCTTGGAATTACTTTAGATTGTAAGCTTTTCTTTTCGAGATTACAGTAATGATATCGTAAATAAATAATTAAAACTTCTTATCCTACCTACATTACCTCTGTGACTTTCAGCATTTTATATGTAGGTACACTAAAAACTCTTTTTCTTCTTTAGAAAAACTTCAACTTTCGCGTATTTAAAATTATCAACAATATTATTGACTCAGCTTCTATGTTGTAGTTTAACTTCCCTTCCTGCAGACTTCGAAATAATGAATTGTAGTTAACTCAATAATTAATACTCTAATTATGGATACTATTCTCCTTTATCCAGAATGTTATCACTTTACAACTATTTTGTATTATTTTCTTACTTAAATGAATTTTGTCAGTTGTTACGAAAGTAATTATGTTTTTTGATATGAGATAATTCTTGGACTTTATCGGATGTTGTTCAGTCTTTAACTTGACATTGTTCAATTTTATTTATTTTTGCCATTGCTCTATTCATTTACAAGTGCCCTCCTTTTGCAGTCATCTCTGATTTTTTTTCATTCGTGTTATGTTATATTGTTACTATACGTGTTGAATACGCGCTGACTGACGGTAAAGATGGCTGAAATGCTGGATACTTTTGAAAGAAAAATGCTGAGAAGATATGTGGACCTGTGAAAGAGAGCGTACAGAGGTGCAATACAGAACAGTGGCATCCGGCACAATACAGAATTGTATGATGTATAAAAGGCCCCTAGCATCTCGGCACATATGAGACTCCTCAGGCTGAGATGGGCTGGACATGTACCTACAGAGAATGCCGGATACGCGCGTCCCAAAAGAATTTTTATTGGACACCCAGGTGGAAAGAGAAAAGTGGGAAGACCCAGAATGAGGTGGGAAGACGAGGTAAGAGGGGATGTAGCACAGCTTCTCCAGGTACCAAACTGGAAGTCAGCCGCTGAGGACAGGAGAAGTTGGAGGCGACTGTTGCAGGAGGCCAAAGCTCGATATGGGCGCCATCGAAGAAGATACGTGTCGAATAACTCCATCACCTTTTCACTATTCTTCCTGAGGGTCCAAAACTCTCTTGCATGGAGGCAACGCTGATTTGATGGGCGTTTTTCAAAGATTAGATTTGATTCTTCTCGAGAGGCATCCCGATTTGAAATGTCCATAGACTCCTTATACAGCTTTTCATTTCTTCTGTAAACTTCCTGCATTACGTTATTTTGAGGCGTGACAAGAGTTCCTCGATAAATTAACTCACTCACTTCTTCAAATGCATATTTATTATCATTGAATTGTGACATTGGAGTTGGTGAAACGCTGGCAGGCACGTATTTCGTCTTAACATAAGAGTATATTGGTATCACTTTATGAAAGCTATGCTATGTTAATTAATGTAATTCTTAGTAAAGTCCTGCTCCGTTGCATTTCCCGTTTCCTGTAGTAAGAGCTGCGATACGATGATCATGCAATGAAGTAATTAAATATTCACTGGAATAATTATTGTCAGATAAACAGACGACGAGGCTTTGCAATGCTAAATGGGATGCATAATACATTGAAGTTTTCCTAGAAAGCGTTGAAGATCAATTTGCTTCAATTACAGAGTCGGGCAGGTGGAACAAACCCACATTATCACGTCAAGTAATTACGAATGCCAATATAGGTACTTAAATTTATTATTTGGTTTAACATTTTTTCAGAAATTTTGTATAAAGTAAAAAGCATGAAATGTGATTATTGAAAGGTTAATTACGAATGCTATGGTGGCAAAAATATATCCTTTCACTACGGCTAACCAACATAACTAAGTAATTGCAATGATTAGTGAATATAATTCAGTACATAAGAGTCCCAATTTCACCCGACTGCCCGGAGTCAGTGGGACTACAGCAACCCCGATTGGCAATTGGGTATGTTGCAAATGGAGTGGATTCATACATCCGTCACTCCTGGACTCACTGACCCCAGAGTCCTCCCCACCCCTCATGCCATATCCTTTTCAGAACTTGGTTGAGAATGTGGTTCGCAACGTTTGGTGATTTAGCAATGGTGCCTGGATTCATGGGGTGAGGTTTGTCTGAGCCATGGCGGTGGATGCGTCTGCTCACCAGCTGAGGGAGTCCCTTTGCCTTCTCCAGCCGTACTCTCTCGGAAAATCGCCTTGCACCGCAGTGGGAGGGATGGATTCATACTCTGTAACTCCTGGACTCACTGACAACCAGATTCCTACCCACCCCTATTACCCTTTTCCTTCCCAGAATTTCCTCTTCTTCCTTTCCTAAAAAGATCTTCCACACAGCATTCACAAAGATGACATAGGCCCTGAGAGGAAAATTTTCCTCAGGGCTTCCTGTGTGGAGCTAATGTAAAAAAAGGACGTTAATGGCAATATCTACAACTACGGAACGAGCCACAAATATAATTTAAATTAGTTTATACCTACATGTTGATTTAAATTAATTAATACCTACACCTAGATATGTGAAGTAACACACAAATTACATAAAATCTATTTGCACAAACCGAGATTCGACACATGAACATTAGTTCCGTGGACGAGGAGGATTGAGGAGGAGGAGGGGTTGACCCCTTGAACGCGGAGGTTAAAGGTAATTTTGTTAACTTGTGCATAGCCCACTTTCCTTTACATACCTACCAAAATAAAGGAAAAAAATATATATTGGACATTGTACCGCATCTATCGCATGCCTGTTGATAAAATATTGCGTGCAGAAAAAGTTTAACCTTACACGTTTTCTTGTGATAAATTAATTTCCAAGAAATAATAACGAAGATAGTATTCTGGAAATTTCAATTTGAACACTCTATCTCCATCTATTAATATCTTCCATCTTTCTTGATAATATACGTAGTTGAACCTTGTTCGTTCGTTTTTTTATGAGGAAAATATCCTATCAGGGAAAACGATGCGTTTTTACGAGTACTTATTACACTTATGCGATTTCTATGGAAGCCTTAGGAACGGATGATTGCCTTGGAAACCGTACAGTGGTAATTATCTATTGGACTATTACACCATTTCATTGTCAGGGTAAGAAGAGTGGATGGACCGCCGTACAACTATATATAGCTTAATTTCATTCAAAAATCGTTTCAGAAATACGTACACTTCTGTCATGTCATTTCTTTATATTGGAATAAAATAAATTTAGCATTTGATAATAAATTATCTGGAAGATCAATTTATTATATCTAAACTGGGCAATTTTTGGTCATGGGAATTTAAGAGATCGTAATTCTAAGAAAATTAAGAGTTAAGACCCCGCTTTACAAAACAAATTTCTACCAATGTATAACATACGTTCGTTGAACACTTTAAGTTTTTAAGCTCTCAAATGAAAATAATAATATTTTAAGATAATTACCTACTATCGATGCCGAGTTGAAAAAGTTTCTAATTATAATATGAAGTTCACTTGATAGAAAAAAAATCGAAAAGTATGCTCCGAAAATGATTAAAAAAACACACCTGGCTGTGTTATTTAACATGCTACAGGCATGAACAAATTCACAGTGTTTCTTTAAATGCAATTCAGTTATTTTAATAGGTCGAAAGATTTTTTAAATAAGTAGTGTTTTATTAGATATTTTCCTAACAGTCGCTTACGTCCATTAATTATAATCGTTTAACATTAGCGCGCTCCCTCTATCAGTTGTATTTACACATCTCCCCTTTAAACCCTCTTCAGTAATCTTCTTCTTCTTTTTGAACGCTTATAATGGTATGCTTCATAATGCTTTCGTTGCACAATTCCTGCCCCCCTAGCATAGTCGATCGATAAGGATTGATAGGATAACTTTCGGTAATTTCTCACCGTTACTAGTACAACTGCAAATCGCTAACGCGCAAACAACAGTTGACGTCGATTATATTAGGAACACTTAGTCATTGTGAACTGTTTCTTGTTCGTTGGCGATCTGCAGTCATGCTAGGGAACGACGAGAAGTTACCGAAAGTTATCCAATCAATCCTTATCGATCGAAGGTGCTAAGACTCCTGACGGTACAATTTTGGATTATAATTCAGACAATTTTTTAAACCACGGGTTTGGCAAACACGCATTTGGAAAAACATGTGAAAACTCTGCTGTGAATTTCAGCAGTTACTCAATCTCTATATTTTTATAATTTATGAAGCTGTAGGTATTAAACACACATTTAATTATTTTCCACAGCATATTACTTGGTTGGGAAGATATCGGTAGCAATCATCCATCTCAACTACGAAACAGAAATTTGTCCAAAGCAGTAAAATCTCTCTAATGAAATTGGAACTGTTCTTAGTTTTTTAGCTTGCAAAGTCATCTCCATAGTGAACTATGCAGCTTTGAATAACATACTCTTTGCTCGATTTTAATCAATGTTTTAAGAGTGTTAAATATCAGGCTAACTCGGGTAGTAACTACTAACGCTGTAAATATTGAATATTTCAATAAAGTTGATCCGCTGTCGTCAGGCGTGCTCCGTTACTTAATTCTTCGAAAAGCCGCCCGCATCAAACGCCATCTCTCTTGACAAGCGTGACCTGCGAGTAGCCAGAACTATATCTGAGAGTTAAATGGAAAAAAGATATTCCTTACATGACGGGAAGTCTCACAAAGAATGTGTGGTTTTGACAGGATGACCAAAACACATTTAAAAAAATAAATACTTAGGCTGAATGATTGTCAGTGTTCATCATCACAAGGTGTTCCATATAAACACATCGACTTAGTAATGATTTAAAAATTGAATACAGCACGAAATTACCAATAGACCAGAACCAGTGGGACTAAGGAAACCTCAGAAAGGAAGGCAATGGGGAGGTAATTGCGTGCATTATAACTTATCATCCTTTCAGTATTAAATAACAATATTTTTAGTCAACCCTCCTTTGATATAATTAATTTATACAATACTAGCAGGCCCGGGTACACTTTGCTGTGGCTAACAAAACACAACCTTTATAAATTCACACCACCCGCTTGCCAGCTGCCTGAATTGAATATTTGAATTTCTCGGGTTTTCTCTACTATAATAGGCATGTATTATACATATAAACCTTCCGCTTGAATCACTCTATCTCTTGGTAAAAACCGCATGAAAATCCGTTGCGCAGTTTAAAAGATCTAAGCGCACATAGATTTTGAGCGATTTCATTTTATACTTTGTAATGATTTAGTTTCTCATGTCATTTAGGTACAGATGTCTTCTTAGGTTGAAAATTCAGCATAATCAGCTACCTCTGACAGCCGACCATAAGTTGAAGGGTATTCGGTAATTGGTAAATTTTTGGGTAGAAATTTATTTAAAAATTGATATGAATCAAAAACTAGAGTTGTTTTAACAAATTCTCGATGAAGTCAGTACCAGGCTGAAATAATTTCGAAGAAAGAAATCATCATTCTTAGTCTAAAACTATTCTATGGTTAAGTAATGATTTTTTAAATCGCGCGAAATTTATAGTGAAAATCTCATACAAATATTTGTTTCCGCCATATTGGTATTTTTAATTTGCTCAAATTGATGAAAATTGGTTGTACAATAGTCATTTTATCACCCTCAAGTGCGTGTAAGAAATTTTGAATTAAAGTACACTAATAATAATTGGAATAATTGGAAAATACTTCCAAAGAATAACCGCTGTTATGCATGTTACGGTAATGCCTGCGTCGATATTCAAATGTATGACTTTTCTCAAAAGATCCCTACATAGCACATCCAAAAATGACGTAGGCCCTTAAGAAAATTATTTTTCTCAGGGTCTCCTGTGTGGAGCTAATGTAAAAAAAATCTAAGCACTGTTTTTCTTAGGTTATGAAGAATCACACCCCATGACTTCGCGGTATGAGAATGGAACACGGTATATAAAAAAGACAGAATTTTACTACATACATTAAAGAATGTCTGTGTTTTGTAATGAGTTTTCATTTCCCACTAAGGCCGTGTTCACACTGTTTACACAGAAAACACAATTACGAGCGGCGTACTTACACAAGTAATCCACAGGTGCTGTAGGTATTGCGTCCGAGAATTAGTACCTGCGTTACAACAGGTAATTGTCACTTCTAGGGAAACACTCACGACAGTCATTAGAGTCTTCGCGGGAAGGTATGTGGAAGTCGAGGGACGTTGGCATCTTGTACAAATTAAATACATCAGCTACAAAGCGTCTACGCCGGTATTGATGCTGATGTTGAGAAGGCTGGTGCAATGAAATTTTTCTGAATAGAAAATAGTTGTGCATTGATACTAATTGATTTCTCGCAAATCTGGATATGGCAATGGTTCACAGAAGAACGTAATGAAATGAATTTATTAAATAAGAGTATTTTTTTATGAGATGAAAATAAATTCCTTTGTAAAACACCACTCGTTTAATCAAAATTATTAACATGTTTCAAAATCATTGGTTTCTTCGTCAGGATAAAATTTTAATTAACAAAAGACAAATAAGCACAGAAAAATAAGTACCTATAAATAAATAAAAATTATGTATGAAAGTATGCATTTCAAACAAGGTAGAAGTGAAACCTTCAGAAAACTAAAGTAGACAAGTGTGGGGAAACTACGAAGCACCGCACAAAGAGGAGACCGATTATTCTATCTCATTCTCTCGCAGGCTAAATCCTACAAATGTATCTGTTTGTTTCTTTTTAGCGTCGTTTTTTAGTTTTTTCGAGTTTAAAATTACAACCGGGTGCTAAAGAAGTTTTCACTTAAAAAATAATGCGTTTATAAATATAAGTGTTTTTTGGTTCATAGGTACCTACTTATTTGTCTTTAGTAAATTTAATTTCATCCTGACGAAGGAACCATTGATTTTGAGACATGTGGATATTTTTGATTAAATAAGTGGTGTTTTACGAAGTGATTTGTTTTTTTTTTATTTGATATTTTAGGCTAGTACGAACTCATGATTGTGTATTTTAATTTTTAAAAAGACTTGTCATACGATAACGCCTATGTTATCTATAAAATATTTGCGATTTTAAAGCAATTTACTCATTGCTTACGGTAACTTCAAAATAATATAAAATTTAGGGAACAGGAGTAATGACGATTAATTTATTATTAAGCAGGGGACTTTTCAATTGTTTATGGCATAGGTTCTCAACGTGGGCGATAACGCCCCCTTGGGGGCGTTTGAGACATTCAGGGGGGCGGTAGAAGACCCAGAGACAACTGGGGGGCGTTGAGATGGCTCCGGGGGGCGTTGGCAAGTTTGGCAAGTAAAAAAATTTGGTCTAAAAAAGACAAACAAAACACTCTAATCACATACTAATAAAGCAAAGTAAACTTTAATATTGGTTAATTTTTGTTAATGAAAACCCAT
Organism: Limnephilus lunatus; assembly: GCA_917563855.2. Classification (NCBI taxonomy): domain Eukaryota; kingdom Metazoa; phylum Arthropoda; class Insecta; order Trichoptera; family Limnephilidae; genus Limnephilus; species Limnephilus lunatus. Next base: position 59,733,474 of record OU830599.1, read on the forward strand.
GTCGGAAGTAAAAAAGAAGATGCGGCAATAGAGTGTGGAGTACATTAAATACGGATTTATCAAAAATCCCACAAATCCATCATCGCCAATGTGCCTTATTTGTCGAAAAACATTTTGAAATGAAGCGATGAAGCCTTCTAGGCCTTAAGATCATTTTAATAAAATCCACCCGGATTATGATTATTATAATCCACCCATAAGAAAGACAAAAATGTGACCTATTTTCAAGACATGAAAAAGAAGTACCAAATTCAGCCAACTATATCAAAACAATTTTCAACAGATTCTAAGCATGACGATGACGGACTTCGAGCTTCGTACAATATCTCATTGTTGATTGCTAAAACAGGCAAACCACATACTATTGGTGAAGATATAATTTTACCAGCAGTAAAAGAAGTAATAACCGCTGTGCTCCATAAACCAGCTGCAGATATATCCGAAAAATTTCTTTGAGCAATAAGTTCTGTGCAAAGACGAATTGATGAAATGGCTGAAAACATTGAAGAATCATTGTGCAATCATCTGCAGTCTTGTCGATTTTCAATTCAGCTGGATGAGTCCACTTTACAAACCAATGAAGCATTGTTATTGTCATACGTGAGATTCATCAAAGATGAGAAAATATGTCAAGTACTATTGTTTGTTACACATTTGGAAACAGATACGAAAGGAGAAACCATATTTAATACACTGGAAAGGTTTTGCGATGAAAATAAAATTCCTTTTAATAATATTAGGTCAGCTGCTATGGATGGCGCCCCAACTATGACAGGGCGTCACAAAGGCTTCATAGCGTGCATAAAAAATAAAGTTCCTGACTTGCTTGCTGTGCATTGCGTAATTCATCGCGAACATTTGTTTGCTAAACATCTGAGTGAACGCCCCCATACATCATTGCAATATGTTATCAGAGCAGTTAATAAAATCAGAAGTAACTCATTGAATGAAAGATTATTTAGTCAACTTTGCATTGCCAATGATCAGGGGCGTGCACAGAGTTTTTGATCAGGGTAGGCAGTAAGAAAATACAGCAAGTTTCATAGATTAAAATTTCCATATTCTATCAGATAATTTCAGAATTAAAGTATGACAAACTTTTTTGAACCGACAATTAGCATCTATGAAAGACAACTATTTGATAGAAGTACATAACAACAGATGTTTTTGTCGGCACTGATTGCCATTTGCTAATTTTGTTCTAGAAAGCACTGCTTAATACTTACAAAAAAACCTCATAAAAGCAAATTCAAAACGACAGTTCTACTCTATGCTTTGTGCATTTCGTAAACATTGAATTATGTCTTTTATGAAGTTAGCTCTAATCAGAAATAATTCCTGCTTAGACCGCATTTTAGTGAGGCAGTCGGAGGGCGCGCATGTAGTTTCTAGTTACAGTTTATGCCGCGTTTGTAGTATGCCGTTTGATGTGTCGCTCGCGTAGTTTCGGTTGCTCAGTTTTTTCGCGCTTATTTTTGAAAGTGTGTATTTATTTTTAGCAATAATTTTAAAAATTATAATATTATTTACATGCTTATATTTTACAAAAACGGCAGGGTAGGCAGTGCTTATGTGCCTATATGGAGTGCACGCCCCTGCCAATGATGAAGATTTCAACCGATTGCTGCTTCACAGAGAGGTGCGCTGGCTGTCAAAAGGTTCTTGTTTGACTCGATTTTACAATCTGTTTGAGTCTGTGATAGAATTCCTAGGAAACAAAGATACAGAATTGCGCGACAACCTCACCTCATCGAAGAACGATATTGCGTACTTGACAGACCTGTATAAATTGTTTAATGATGTCAATCTCCAACTTCAAGGCGACGACTTAAATTTGATTAATACAAAAAATTGCGTTGATGCTTTTGTATCCAAACTACTATTATACAAAAGAAATATCGGCAGACGGGAATTTAATAACTCCCCAAATTTATCAGCAGTATCATTCAAGAACGACGACTTGCTTGTTTACTGTCGACACTTGGAAAACTTCCACAGTGATTTCAAGGAACGATTCCAGGATATTTTAAATATGGACATACCAGACTGGGTTTTGGATCCGTTTTCAAATGTTAACACAGCAGGTTCATCTCAGTTAAAAGAAGAACTAATAGAACTGACGACAAATGAGGAATTAAAAATTAAATTTAAGAATGGCTACTAAGAGTTTTGGCTGCAGAAGCCGATTTCGCAACTGTACCCAGGATTATGGTCGATAGTTCAAAGATTTTTAATAGCATTCCCATCTTCCTATTTAGCTTAACGTGGATTCAGTGCCGTAGCAACGTTGGTAACCAAAAAAGAAAAATAGGCTCCGTATTACTGAACGCGGCGACTTACGTTTGTTTTTATGTAAAATCGAGCCTAATATAAACAAACTTCTTAAAACGCATCAAATTCAACCATCTCATTAGATAAGTTATAAATTCAATATCTTTTCAATGTTAATAAAAATACTTCTCTATATAATTAAGTGTGCGTTTTAATTGTTCTCATTGAAACAATCTTCTTCTCAGAAATATAATAGGAGTCTTTCTTACAGTGTAATTACACGTTTAAATATAATCGTGGCAATAGCTGTTTCAGATTCGCGACTATTTTTTACATACTAGGTACCTTGTATGTAAAAAATAAAAATGGACTTTCAGGAAACCCAGAGAAACCCTCAAGATGGTATGTAAAAGCAGTTGGGGGGCGCTAGAAAAAAATATATTGTCAAAGTGGGCGGTGGGCAAAAAAAGGTTGAGAATCTATGGTTTATGGTTTTGTTCAACTTTAGTTTTAAGATAAAATTTGAACATTCAACAATAAAAGATACTCAGATTCTGCCAAATTGGTGTTTTTCCATTCAAATTTTTATAATGTAAAATTGACTATGTTAAAAGTATCTCCTAGTCGTCCTAGTGGGATGACTGTCACTGTGAACGTGTGTATGCAGAACAAAACAATTGCTTTCGAGCCTAACTAACCATGTAATATTCTATTTAAATTTTCAGTATAAAAGTTTTTCCGGTACGTAATTTTTAGCAAAAGCAATTTAACTCCACTGAATTTTCATTTAATTAACGAGTTCAGTTATTGTAATCAGCGAACATTAAAAATTACTTCAGCTAGGCGTGGAAACGACAATTTAACCTTAAAATATGTGCTTTGATATATAAAAAAAATATTTCTTAAGGCGCCGTATTCCCGCTCAAAAAGAAGAAGAGCTAAATTTAAAACTAACCTTTTCAGACAGTCGTATCCATAAAATCAAAAATCTTTCACCTTCACATTCAATGCCCGCGACACTGTAAATAACTAATTTGTAAAAATGTAGGAAAAAATCCTATTCGTAAGTGTGAATCAGACGTGAAAATAATAATTTTCGGAGCGTATTTTGCGATTTTTTTCTATCGATGGAATTTCATATAATTTGCGTTTCGACATATGGAATGTATAGATATTATCTTTAAAAATAACATATATTTTTTTAAGAGCTTATAAACTTCGAATGTTTAAGGGGGACATGTAGGAAATCGGTAGAAATTCGGGTAGCGGAGATTTAATGTACAATATTATGTATGTGTATACGGAAATATAATAAAATGTTTTAAGTGGAAGCCTTACATGATAAAGGTGAAAGTAACTGTAAAAAAATATTCTAAAAGGTCAATAACCATTTCCAGTAGGTATATATATTTTTTCGTTTTCGTCTCAAGTACTTTCCAGTGAATTATTTACATCGATCGACCGATACAGAAATCTATTGTATGTAGCAATCTTTTAACAACTTTATTTAACTACTAACCCCTTAACAAATTCCTCGTTTTTCTACGTAAAAAAATATGTGTGCAACTGATTGCGAAAAAAATAATAGCTAACAACGTTACTAAGAATTCAAAGAATTGAAATGATTACAGCAATGATAGGCATACGCAATTGTAGGTACATACAAGGAATTTGCATTGTAGTAATATATCATGTAGATAAGGTATAATATGTCAAGAAAAATGTGATTTAATGAAATTTATTATTTATAAAGATGAATTTACTATTTTCATCAGAAGGAAATACGCTGTTGTGATTTGTATGTTGTTAGTAAATTTATAAGCAAATGTCATAAATACGTTAGAGGATTTAAATAATTATACATATTAATAGGTAGATAGATTATCACCAAAGGCTATATAAATATTTTTATTTTATTCTTATTTATTGTTTGTAACATTTACAGGCATTAATGAAATTGGCACTGGGACGTGAATATTAGACATTAACACTAATTAAAAATGTTCACTGCATGCGTAAATGAAGATTACTAGGTGGCGACGCCAATAGTGAAATGACATACATAATAATAAGTAAAATAAAATGTATAACATGTAACACAGAGAAAGAAAAGAGACAAAGAAAGAAAGCATAATAAAGCAATTACATAATTTTTATTTCAAATTCTTCTATTCAGCATGGCGATGTACTAGCTTGTAATTATTAAAATTAAAATAGAAGAAAACATCCAAGTAATATGAATTAAGACATCTCTTTCGCCTTTCAAAAGCATAAAAATGAATTATTTTTTACGATTAAAACAAACATCTTTTGGTAGGTAGCTTACAAAATTGACCCCTGAAAAAACCTTTATTTATCTGTTCATAGGTACGAAGCAGATACTCTGTGATGTGACATAATAATTTAAAATTAAACAATAACTTTGTAAACACCACTGTTATTGTATTACTTATTTCAGTGAATCATAGAATCGATTATTATTAATTAATTCTATAGTTAGTGAGGAAGTGGGGGTCATGATCTACGCAATAATATTATGAAACAAAACAATAATTATTGCGCATCGGTATTTTACAAGACTTCCGGAAACTAGTGGTAAAAGTGGTAAAATTGGCGAATCTACTCGTACGTCACTTAGAGAAACCAAAAAACTTTTTTCGATCTACTATAAAAGTTTATTTATTTTTACTTTACTTTTATTTTCGGCAACAAGGCGGAATGTAATGATAAATTATTTCGAAATAACGCAAATTTTATTTCGTAATACGATAAGTATAATGTTTTTATTGGGAAAAAAAAATATTTCGTATTTTTAAAATTTACAGGGGGTTAGCATTTATTAAAAATAAATCAGAAATCAGACCCTTTTCTGACCGCTCTTCCATATGTTTTACAAAATATTTTCAAATGATGAAGACCCTTAAAAATACTCTGGAGGTTTTTCTTTAAACCGACATACATAAATTTAAAAAAAAATCAAGAATAGGGTTTTGGTTTAATTTTTTCATAAACCCTAAATTCAATGTTTTTTAAAATTCAAATTACAAAACGTAGGTTAAGTTTATTAGAAAAAACGAAATGACAACAACATATTAAAATCTTTCTCCTTTTTTTAAAGATAATTTTATAATTTTAAACTACAATTTAACAATGACATAGGGGATTTTAAATTACTAGCAAATGCCCACTGTCGTGTGGCGCCGTTTTATCTTTCGGCTTACGGGACAATTTTAAACTAAAAGCTTTGTTCAAATTATTTCAAAAGATGGCAGTAATCAAACGCGGTGAGAATCTAAGATATTATTATGGGAGGTAAAAAAATCATAAAATTCGTGTGACGTAATTTAGGATAGCCCCTTATGAGGTATTCACAAAAAAAAATAAAAACTACTTTATTTATTTTTGTTATGTAGACCTATCACTAGGTATTTATGGGGTCTACATACATTACAATCTGAATTCTGAAATGTGGTATTTCAACAGGGTCATTTAGGTACCTTACCGTACACAATTCTTGCCATTGCCACGTGGTGTGTTTGTGTTGTAAAAAAATGTTATTTTATGTATTTCTAGTACCTACGTCAAATGCGTTGAGTACCAATACCATATTTACGGCATATTCCAGAGTGGAAGATACCAGTATCGCCCTGGTGTAAGACCACCGAACACAATTGAAACGTTACTTGATTTGGCTTTAGCCGTGTTCGGTGACCAGATCTGAATGGTCAGGTACTTCCCTACCTTCCTTTTCCCCATCTCCTTCCCCTCCCCACCTCACTGGCTTCAGACGGGATCAGTTGGTACTCTTGTGCAGTATTCACATAAATGTTTTTTTTAAATCTACAAAACGGTCAAGGTATAATTTGGGAGGCGGCTATGGGAGGCGGGTAGGAAATGAAGGAGAGGAAGTTCTGGGAAAGAAAAAGGTATGTGGGGTGGGTAGGAATCTGGGGGCAGTATTTCCAGGAGTTTTGAAGGACGTTTGAATCCATCCCTCCCGCTGCGGTTCAAGGCGATGTTCCAAGAGATTCCGGATGGGGAGGATAAAAGGCCTCCCTCAACCATTCTCTCCTGATCTGGCCTGCCATGCAGCTGGTGGGCAGGCGCATCCGTCGCCAAGACCCGGACTAACTACACCCAGACAAACCATGCACCCGGGCACCTCTGCTTATCCAATAAATGGTTCCCGGGGCAGCAGAACTAGCAGACCCGGCCACACGTTGTTGTGACTAACGAAACACAACGCCATTACCCAACCTTTACAAAATCCACACCACCCGCTTGCCAGAAACGGAAAGCGATACAATACACTGTTGCCAATTAATAAAATCATCGCCTTCCCTTCTGTCCATGAGTTTAGTCTTATATTATAAATAATGTCGAACTCTCCGACTTTCGAGTTAGCTTACTGGTAAAGCGTTTGATTTCGGACACTGGGAGGTAAGGTTCGAGCCTTGGTCAAACCAAGTTTTTTTTTTTTTTTTTCAATTTAAAAACTAAAATAGATGGCTACGTTCCATTGACGATATACTTGGTCGAAGCTACGTTCCGATTATTTTTTAAATACATTCCTTTGAGAAATAGTTCAATTTTACTTGAAATTGCTTCAGCCGTTTTTGACCAGATCTGAATAGCCCGGTACTCTATACAGGAAAGGAAGGAGAGGAGGTTCTGGGAAGGAAAAAGGTACGTGGGGTGGGTAGGAATCTGGGGGTAGTGTGTCCAGGAGCGATGGACGTATCCTACTACGGTGCATGGCGATGTTCCGAGAGATTCCGACTCGAGAGGATAAAAGATCTCCCTCAACAACATCACTACAACACGGGCATGTGCCTAGTGTGATGGCCAAAAAATTACCCATTTACTGTAATATATAAACTTTACTGAATAAAGAACATTAAAAAAATAAAAAAAATCATTCTCTCCCGATCCGGCCTGCCGTGCAATAGGTGAGCAGACACATCCGTCGCCAACACCCGACAAACCGCACCCCATGAACCCGGGCACCCCTGCTGAGTCACCAAACGTAGCGTAACACTTGGGGTGACTTATGGCAGAGGTTTTGGTTATCCAATAAATGGTTCCCGGGGCGCGGCAGCCACACCCGCCTCCCAAATTTATTGGATAACCAACAAAAAAGGTTTGCTAGGTTTGGTGAGCAGGAGTGCACGGGTTCTTGGGTTGAGGTTTGTTTAAGTCTTGGCGGCGAAGGCTTTAGCCCATCCACTGCATGGCGGGCCGGATTGGGAGTGACAGGTTGAGGGAGACCTTTTGACCCGTCGCCTTGCACCGCAGTGAAAGGGATGGATTCGCACGTTCGTCACTCCTAATCCCCCCAGAACGTCCCCTCCTTCCTTTCCCTAAAAATACCCTATTCACGGCACCCTCAAGATGACATAGGCCCTAAGAGCATTTTTTTCCTGAGGCCTCCTGTATCGAGATAATGCAAAAAAAGGAACAAGCACAAATCATTCTGTGATCCACGTGATCTTGAGATTTTGGGTGACGATAAATTATTGGCCAAGCGTCAGAAATGTCACTAGCTACAGCTGACGTGCGACGCGACGTTGCCATAATGACTTCAGGTAGTTTTTTCTCAAAACTTTACTGTATTGACACGTGCATAGTACCCTTGGCCGGCTAGGCCCGAATTATTTGATGCAACCAGATGCGACATGTTGAATAATAAAATAAATAATATTTATTTTTCTAGTGGCATCTTTCGGATTTTAACGAAACTTTTTGAAAACAAAATTATCTCAAAATGAATGATAAAGACCGTTCTGACCGCTGGAGTGCTCTGTTGCAGTTTAGTACGGATATTATACCTATTCCTTCTTCGCGTTAAGCCCTACATGGTTAAAAGAATCTTTTGTAACCGGGTCTGCGCTTCGAGGCATTATACAGAGTATTAAGGGACGTAGGTAATTGACTTACTTACTTTTTTATGCCCGGAAAAAAACTCTTTTAAAGATCAAAATCTCCAACTTACGAACCCCTTTTCAGTTATGATTTTATTGTATAAAGTGGAAAATTAAATTAGTTTAGTCTTTTGACGCCCATTTTCAAAAAAGGTAATAAGAAGGACGTAAAAAACTACAGGCCAATATGCACCATGTCTACATTACCCAAACTTTTTGAAAGTCTAGTACTAGACAAGTTGATATCCCGAATTAATCCCACCATCTCACCGCTTCAACATGGATTTATTAAAGGAAGATCAACCCTTTCCAATTTAATATTGTATACGAATGATATTGTTAATGCCTTGATTGCATCACATCAAACTGATTCCATATATACTGACTTTAGTAAGGCATTTGATAAAGTAAACCACAAAATCTTATTAAGAAAACTGAAATTGTTGGGATTTAGAGGGAATATTTTGGAATGGTTTAAGAGTTATCTATTTGGAAGGTACTTAGCGGTCAAGGTTGATTCGTTTACTTCTTATACATTTGCAGCCTCGAGCGGAGTACCACAGGGATCTCACTTAGGCCCGATATTATTTTGCTTATTCATTAATGATATAGTTAATATTTTTAGTAATGTTAAAGTTCTGTTATTTGCTGATGATCTGAAGATATATAGAACATTCAAAAACGATGATGATCGCGCCATTCTGCAGTTGAACCTGAACAAACTATTTACGTGGTGTTCTGTAAATGATTTACAACTAAACATTGGTAAATGTCAGATTATTAGTTTTTACAAAGGTAAAAATCCTCTTAAGTTTTCCTATGATATGAATGGTGTTAATCTTCTTCGTGTATCACAGATTCGTGATCTTGGTATCATATTCCATGAGAGTCTACAGTTCAATGTTCACATCGATGAAATAACAAGTGATGCAATGAGAATTCTTGGTTTTATTTTGAGAATGGGTGCAAATTTTAAAAATGTATCAACACTAAAAAATCTGTATTGCTCGTTAGTACGAAGCAAATTAGAGTACAATTCCACCATTTGGTCACCATATTACAAAATCCATTCTCAATTATTGGAAAAGGTACAAAACAAATTCCTTCGGTATTTAATTTTAAAATGAAAATTCCAATTGAACTTATAAATTATAATAAATTACGCGCAGAAACCAGACTCCTTAAATTATCAGATAGAAGAGTGTTAATTGATTTGTTATTTTTATTCAAAATTATCAAATCTTTAGTTGACTGCCCTAATTTATTAGAATTAATCTGTATTAATGTACCTGCTAGACTAACTCGCAATAAAGATATTTTCAATTTTAACAATACCCTCAATACTAACTATTCTATTAATTCACCAATCCCTAGAATGCATAGCCTTGCAAATAAACATTGTGAATCTATAGATATATTTGGTGTTGACAGTTTTGCAATTTTCAAGAGACAACTCATCTCTATTTTATCTGTTACTAATTAACTTTTCTTATTTTTGTTCTTTTCATAAAACCTCCTCTCATTTAAAATCTTACCAGTAATTTATAACCTTATTTTATTTTATTTTGCTGTTCTATTTAGTTCTGTTTTATCATCGTACATTATTATACACATATAATTGTTTGTTTATACCTACTAACTAGCTTTTACACATTGCACTTTATTGTATTTCTGGTCTTATTACTGATTTTTTCTTATTACTCATAGTATTTCATTTCTTTTATGATGTTTAATTTTTTAATGTTTTTAATTTCTGTTGTAAAAGCCCACTAGGGCGTTAATAAATAAATAAAACACTATTAATTTTTTTTGCATGTTAATACTCCTCCCATAAACACGAGCTCTTGAGGTCAACTTATGGAGTAGTAGTAATATAAAATGAATTATTGTATAACCTTGCACATGTAATCATTTGTATTGTAAAAACAAAATTCTTGAAATAAATAAATAAATAAAATAAAATATTTAAGCTTTTAACATCAAAACTTCCGATAAACACTACTTAATGATTGCATAGAATGAATAACCATATCAAATACTTACCTAGATTTTTCATTTTAATCAGCTTTGTAAATTGTAACATTGTTGAAGATTGCTGAATTTTCATGAAATAAATTTCAATTGATATGGAGTTGAATCTCATATCACGTGCTAGAAAATCTAACCCATTTCTTAAAGTAAAGTTTTAATCGATATATCATCAAGATATCGGAATAATATTAAAATCCCAAAATTCAATACAAAGCACATTCAAAATATCTATCTATATCTAGGTATAATTTATTTCAACAACCTCTCGTTATTATCGAAAATAATCGTGAATTCCAATTTAAATTGAAAAATTACCTGAAAGTACTGTAAGAGTTCATATTATCTATTATTATTATTTCTTTTAAATCTATTTATTGATACATCTTGAGTTTTTCTCACTTATCTTTTTTTGATATATAATTTTTTTTCAATATTAAATCCACACAGGAGGCCCTGAATAAAATATTTTCCCTCAGGGCCTATGTCATCTGAGATGCTGTGTGGAGGGTTTTTTTGAGGAGAGGAAGGAATGAACATTGGTTTTGAAGTGACCCATGTTGGAGGAAGGAGGAAACACAGAAGCCGGCGAATCGTTCCACAGCCGAGCTGTTGAACACAGGAACGAGTCGAAGAAGCAACCCGTTCTCATGTGACAAAGTCAACCGTGTACATATTATGTCGGGCAATTTGCAATATTTTATTATTTACTTGCATGATTACATATAATTGGGCATGAATTCCCTCACCAAACACAAGAGTCTTGTCTCTTTATGGTGAGGAAAGGCTATTTTTATATTCCTTTACAATACTGTAAAACATGTAAAAATGTATACTTATTGTAAAAACATACACATATTTATATCACTGTATGAAATGTTAAGGTACTATAATATAATTCGATTCTCGTCATTTTCCTTTGGTGACACATATAAACATAGCGGCGCAATAAACGATTCTAGCTAAAGAAGCATAAAACAAACCAGCAAATATTACGAATTCTCCGGAACTTAGGCGCTGTGTGCTGTGCCTTGACTAGTCCGGGATATTATGTATTGTGTACTAGAATAGTCGAATTCGCGGTACAAGTAGTTCACTACTGGGGAAAAGTAAACAAACATTCATGATATCCAAGAACTGTTCTTTATAATATGTGGCAGGGTCACCGTGGGGGTTAATGCAGCCCGTGGGCAAATGCAAATGAGAACAGTTGAGAAATAATACGAAGGGATGAAAAATAACCTGATAAAACAAGAAAGAGTTGTTATAAGAAATGTTATATTTTGCATTAGTCCGAAGTACACTGGAATATGCCTCGCTAATTTGGAATCCGCAGTACAAAGTAAACATATATAGCATAGAACATATTCAAAATAAATTCATAAAATATCTTATCTTCAAATTCAACAATAATTTTGAATGCACATTTCAAACTTAGCAAAAAAGGCGAGCAATAACTAATTTGACATTTATGTATTCACAAAATTTTAAATAATAACATGGACTTTACCGAACTTCTTTCCCTAGATAATTTTAACATACCATTAAGACGTACACGCCATACAGAACTATTCCACACGCTTATAATTACAAGACAAATGCAGCATCTAATTCGCCAATCAATCGTACCCTTCATATGCTCAATAATATTGGTCTAAATTCTAACATCGAAATTTTCTCCGATTCACTGCCCAAATTTAAAAAGAGCATCATATCAATAATATAAATTGTTCAATGCGCATACATACATATATACAAATATACTCTCACACACACATACTCAAACCTTCCCACTACATACATCACCAGCTAATTACTTAATATACACACCACAAATAAGACACTACAATGAAACACTTAATAGGTACCCACCATGAAATAAACTAATTAATTGTAAATTTTTTCACCAATGTATGTAATGTACTGTTTGTTTCTGTTTATAAATAAAAGGGATAATTTGAAATTGAATAGAATAATAAAGATGAAAAAGATCTTTTAAAAAATGGTGGGAAATTTTGTAAAGGGAGGGAAAATCAGAAATAATAGAATAATCTTAAGAATATAAATTAATGTTTCTTTGTTTGTCCCTTATGTGTTCCTAAACCATTCGTCGAGTTGTTGTGCGCCCACTAGTTAAGGTTTCTGTATATAAAGGTGAGTTCTGGCGTTATGAAATTTGGGATCGCGGGAGGGAAAAAGGGACGCGGGAGGGGAACCGGGGCGGGAACCGGTACGCATGGGAAAGAACACGCAGGAGAGGGGGATGAAGGAGTGGGGGACAAAGAAGGGAAAGAGGGAGGGATTGGGAAGGAGATATAGTAGCGGTACGAGATAACAGGGGTTGCATTCTGAAAAACCATATTTCTCACACAGACAGCTGTTGTGGCCCGTTCACGCATCGGAAAAAGTACGCAAGAGACGAAAAAACAAAAAAATTTCCCGTGTATCCAAAAGCACTTCAGTAAACAGAATTAAAACGCAAACTTTTTCTATTTTTTTATATTTTATATTATTATCAACAAACAAGTCCTGCTAAGCCAATTGAATTGGCTTGTCAACAGGTGCTTATAGTTTAGTTACATATATATTTTAAAAGTTATAATTTTCATCTTATAAATACAAATTCAAAATTCTTTCATAGATATCAATATAAATATTTTTTTTCCTGTAGCCAATTTTTCACCATGTAGGTATTTAACCTAGTTCTGGTATAACTCACGCCAATGCTATACAAATTTCATTAATATATACAAATTCCACAAACCATTTAGCGTTTCTTTTTTTAACTCGTCAATCGGTTGTAGGTACCACTTTCTTATATACATATGTATATAAAAAATAATATTTGTTTGTACATATTTTATGCGCTGCCATAACATTCATCCGATTGTGATAAAACTTTGATAATTTGTTGTGCGCACTCACGCAAAGATTTCTATATAATTATAATGGTAAGCTCTCGCGTTATGAAATTTATTTAAAAAATTAACTGCAGGCGGTGCGCGAGTGGTTTGAAAATGAGAATTTCATATATTTTAACGGCAGGGAGGAAAGGCAGGAGGGGGAGGTAACGAAGGAGGTGGAGTTCGCGGGAGGGGGAAGGCGGGGAAGGTGGAAGGGGAACGCGGGAGGGGGACAACGACGCATGGGAAAGGACATGCAGGAAGAAACAATTTATTTCTTTGAATGGCCTTGCAACGCTTGCCGGGTACCAGCTGGTTTCTTATAAAAACAAAATAGCATTTCGAAATGTCTGCAACTTTTGCATGCATAATTTTTTATATTAGCTGTTTCCTCTGAGTGCTCCGGTGAAACCTCCTATGTAAGCTGTTTCCACTAAGTGCTCAGGTGAAACCTTACACCATTTACGAGAAAGGATGAGAGGTTACAAAAGATACATCAGAGAACTGCTTAAAAAACTGATATTAATGAACGAATCAGAATCATCAAATTAAACAGGCCGCCCCCTTAGATCTGCCGCCCATGTGCGCCGCACACATTGGGCATAAGGATGCGGCCGCGGTGCCCATATAATAAATAAATACTGCTACCCATGGACATGTATGCCAATGCTGGTACCTAAATAATGTCAACAACTTTGTACATGGATCACAAATCTGCGAAGGCGAAACGTTTTTTTTTTTTTTAATTTTTATATTTATTTCTATTCGGTGAATTTCATGTGATTGTACAGTGAAATTCAATGAACGTCGTTTCTGGGAATATTTCCATGTAATCACAATATATATCGTGTATGTAACCAACGATGATTTGGAGTAAAAAACAGAGATGTCATTTTGCTGTGCAAAGATATTTTTTTAATTAAAAATTATTAAAATGTGTTTTCTTCACACGCCACCATTGATCCCACTGCTATGCATGGCGACGGGATCACGTGATAGGCACTCTCTCTTCTCTGGTACCGTGCTGCTAGAACGAGACGGAGTGCGCATCACGTGACCCGTGCCGGATGAACCCAACTAATCAGAAGCGGCGTGTGATGAAAAATAAATATTGAAAAAAAATAAAATTCTTCGGGTACGTGCTATTGAACCCTGTATCGAGCACTTTCTAATAATATTTTTGAACTTCCTCAAATATTATACGCAAGTACTAACGTTGTACCTAAAAAAGTGCTTCAACTCTTAATTCGTATATGGCATATTTTTGGCACTCCTCACCATTTTTTTTTAATTACACTGGTACCGGTCTATATTTGCCGATATATTTGCTATGTATTTTGCGTGTTACAAGATAGATTTCTGTGAATCTAACCTACGGAATTAGAGATGAGCATAATTGAGGAATTGAGAATCTATTATAATCGCTTGATTAATGCAATTGGTAATTTGAATAGTTGAATAATATAATCGAATTAAACGAATAACAAAAACATTTTAGAATTTTTCGTAGGGTATGAATGTAGAAATAAAAAAATATTATTTGTAAAGAAAAGTAATCATCTTAAAACCAAAATAAAATATAATTGAATAAATACACAATTCAAATGATTATCATGAAAATTTTCTTCAAGTGGAGAAGAAAAACCATAGACATTGTACGTCCGTGAGAAAAACCAATGATTTGAAGTTCTGTAGATGATACGATGAATGAATACTTGTGGGAATAGAATATCGCAATTTTGTCTTGAAAATGCACGAGACCACCCATTATTCGGGTGTTTAAATAATTATGTATATGTGACATATTATGCTTAGGTACCTACTCTTCGCAAACAGAGTACGAGGGACGTATCAATATTTTAAAATGGTTTTTGCTTATTTTAGAAGTATTATTTTGAGTCCATGGAAGCAGCTCAAAATATATAAAATGGTGTTCTATGCATGCTGACTCTATTGCCATCGATAAGACCTCTTGACCCCGAAGTGAGATAAAATTGACGTTACTTCGGGCATATGGAAAACCATTCTGGTGTTTTTTTAGCTCTTACCTTCTCCTAGCGTTATGAGTTCGTTTCGCGGCATCCCATCGACTTAAAGATGTCAAAAGTGCCTTTCGTGGAACAAAAGCACTTCAGTCGGGGTAATTCCGCGAAATTTAATTCCGACGTATAAAGGTTTTCGTGGGATTCTTTCCACGTCGCGAATGGAAGTACGACGTAACCCACTTCTAACACAAGCCGTATTCTTTCCAAGAGTCAAGGCGCTCTTTGAGTTTTTTTTGCTTGCTATAATATGACATATATGAAAGAATTGGGACACTGAAATTATTTTTTATTTGAAAGTAAAGAAATATATTTTTCGTTTAGAGAAAGCAGCGTCAGTCTAACATTTAACCCTAAAGTTAAAGGTAGAATATGTCGGCAATCTCCGAGGAAGACATGGCATGACCAAGTGAATCAAGTACTTAATTCAGGTCATATCAATAGTCAGAATAATAGAAGAATAGGTGTGAAACGGTGCATGAAGCAAGGGGTGTGTTCCAAGACAGAGTTGTGTGGCGGTCCATCCTCTCCGTCTACAGTTGTTGTTGTTAACAATTCCCAATCGTTTATTTTACAATGTAGAATGTTAATTTTTTTTGTTGATATTTTTTTAATGTAATTTAATTACAGTATCCAGTATCAGTAAATAAAGTAGGTTTATAAAGCACCCCTCCAAAAAAGAACACACTTTACAGTTTAATATAAATATCAAAAGTATTTAAGGGAAGACGATCACACTTTTGTTAGTTAATAATCCAGGTAACTACTTAGTGCTAGGACAAAGATTATGTTCGGTGTGATAGGTATTAAATGCCTGCAGATATTGTTCAAATTACAGATAATATCTGTGTCCTAAAAGAAGGAAGGGATGATACGACTTACCCAAACGAAATAATGTCGCGCACGTATGTAAATCAAAACTCTATATTATGTAGTTTAACTCATCTTCCTTTTGCGTTCGCACTCAGATATTCTACGCAATTTAATATAAATATAAAAAAAAATGGTAGAAGATCACACTTTTGTTAGTTAATCTGGGTAAGTATCTAGTGCTAGGTCAAATATAACCTATGATCAATGTGAAAGGTTTTAAAGTCGTATTAAATGCCTGCTATTATCTTTAAAATTAGTTATAATATCTGTGCGCTAAAAGAAATGGGGGATGAATCGTACGTACTTAGGTACGTAACTCAAAACTCTATACTAGTTTAACACATCTTTATTTTGAGTTCGCACACAGATATCCTACGCAAATGTAAGGTACCGGAAACTTGGCCCAAAATAGCATTCTGTCAAAAATTAACATATGTTTCATTCATCGGCACCCGCGTCCTACACTTTTGGATGTGACTCAAAAGTATCGGGAAAACAGAAGTTGGAAAGTGTGTCGTTACCTTCACCGGCATTACCGAGAAAAGTGTTCTGAAATAGTATGTGACTATTAATATGTGAGGTTCTTGATGTTCTGTCCCAATTGTAGTGCGGTGACGTGTCCCACAGTGTTAATACAAGTATTGATTTGTTGTTAGGACATCAAATATGAATGTTATTCAACCGTGAATTAAGTTGAACGGTGGGAAACACTTTCTAAAGACGATAAACAATGAACCGCAGACTGTGTGTGTATAGTACATAATGGTATTTTGGTTTAGGTTGTGCAAGCAAAACTTAAATACGTTGTGTTGTACTTTTACCGAAGCAAACAAACTGTCCCACTAGGTATATTAAATAATAGAAATAGGTCATAAGTCATAACTTCCAAACAGAAATCTGTACGTTTGTCTGAAAATTCAAACACTGTGCTTAGGCGTCATGAATTTTTAATAGGTTTTTAGTGTCTGAAATTTCGAAGACCTCGCAACTTTATTCAGGTCTTATCGTTATTTCCACCAATAGCTGTAAAGCTTTGAAATATTTTTATTCACAAAAAGATACATAAACTACAATAAATATTATAGAATAATTAGTTACATAATATATATATTTGATTTACCCCCATAAATAAGCAGTGCTTGTGTGTATGGTGTTGGTGGGGTGTTATTACATTGGTTTAATAATTTGTTTTTTATTCAGATAAAATTTTCAGTATAATTTTTAAGCTGAGTTTTAAATTTTTTTATATTTCTATTCATTTTCTGATTTTTCAGGTTGTGAATTAAAAAAAATTACTCCAAGATATTTATGATTTAACTGTCCTATTGTTTTTTTTACATTTTGTAGTGGGAAGTAGTGATGTTGTCTAAGATTTCTGTTATTTTTATATGGTGCAACTTTATTTTAAATATTATCTTTATAAATTTGTAATGTTGCATGATAAAAAGAACTTAATTTTCTGACCTTAAATTGTCTGACGAATATAAGTAGGGTTTTTTAAAAATTGTTTTTATTATTAGTTTTTGTGATAAGAAAATTTTTTGTGTTTGATTTGTATATGTACCGCCCCATCCTATAATGCCGTATTGTATAAATGATTGACAGAAAGCCAACTATCTATTAACTGTTAAAAAAATAAGTCAATGCATTTTTCGTCCGTTCAAATACATGGGGTCCGGAAGGTAGTGTTACAAATGGGAATCAACGTCACATTTGGATTCGATTCTGTGATAATTTTATTATATTTTGTTTTAGAGTAAACCTACTCCGAAGTTGATTTTTTTAGGACGAATTTGATAAAAGGTCGCAATGGGATTATTATTAGCTGTTTATTGTCTATTAAAATGCGTCGAAACTTAGGCCCGGCTAGCTAAGTTTTTTAACCCTTTAGTTGAGATCGTTAAAAATATCTCTGTGGGTTCTCTTTGTTTTTTTGTTTAATTTTTTTAAAATTAGCTCCAGACAGTAGGCCCTGAGGAAAATAATTCGCACGACCTATGTCCTCTTTGGTAGAGATGTGTGGAGGTTATTTTAAGGAAATGAAGGAGAGGAGGTTTTGGGACGGAAAAAGTTATGAGAAGTGGGTAGGAATCTGTATCCAGGAGTCTTCTTTAACTGCCTTATCCTTATCAGGCCCGCCACGTAGTTGATAGGCCTGGTAAAACTTCAAGACATGACAAGAACTGGTAAAACTTCACCTTTTGAAAACGAGCACCCCCTCTAATTCACCACACGTAGCGAACCACTTGGAGTGACCTACGGCAGAGGTGTAGGATATCCAATGAATGGTTCCCGGTGCGGCGGTACCCATATCCTTCTCCCAAATTTTGTATGTAGATTCACTAGCTGGACAGCATGTAGGTATTATATGTTATAACAAAAAAAATCTCGTCTTCAAACGTCACTTAAGAGCCGGTATTCACGAAGATTTTATAAATTGTTATGTTCCATTATATCGGGGGGGGGGGGGGGGGTAAGTACTACAACTAGGTTACTCCAAAATCAACGTTTTTGAATTACACATTAAAAGCATGACTCTATTTTCTCATCTATGAATGCCACAAACAGAAAAGTCGTAACGCATTGAAATCATCAAGTCAATTGAATATGTTTTTTCTGGCTATCTCCAAAAAACGGTATCGTTTAACTATCGGTAACTCTAAAGTACCAAGTGGTATGAATAAAGACTTCAATACTACGAAAACATATTTACCTACTTCCATTGACGTCTTGGTCGAAGCCTACTTCCAATAAAATATGACAAAAATCTTAATAATTGGAAAAGTTTTTGGTTATGATAGACGTATAATCAGAATTTTTTAACTAAAAAATACTTGTAATGTTATTTCATGAAAATGACACATGTATACTACAGATTTCTTTGAAAATAACGTCTTCATCGGAAGGAAAAATACATAAAAAGCATTTATGCAATTTCTCGCAAACCCTTTCAGCAGGAAAACATTAATCTTGATCCTCGGAACTGGTGAATAAGCGATGATTTAATTAAGAAATATATAAACATAATATAAATGTATAATATTAAGTTTATTAAAGAGTTTTGCTGCGCCATCATTACGCACATTCGTCATGTTTCATCACAAAAAACTGTTGGAAAAGCGGGTTTTAATTGTTCCGAGATTTCAATAAATTCACTTAACTGCGTCGTAATGAATTTCATTGGAAAACTCCGGCACGCTTATTGTTGTTTTTTCACTGGAGTCGGTCTATCTCGTGTTTGTGTAACACGTAGGTAATTTATAACTCAATTCGAGCAAAATAGAAAAAGCAATACTGCGATTGTTATTTTCTTGCGCTTTGATTGTATCACTTTTGTAAATAGCTGGCGAAAATATACTTAATAGAAATGAAATAATAATTATTATTTTTAATTGATAAACTAACGTTTAAACAAGATTTTTATGCATAGCACAAAGGGTAGATAACAAATATTATAATCAATAATTATCAGCCTGAAACACTCATCTACATTGAAAAAATCTTCCGAGAAAAGATACTGGCCGCCAACGGGAATTGAACCCGTGACCATCTGATTAACTGAAACACTAGTATATATTGAATTATTTGGCGGGTATTAGATAAGCCGCCATAGCTCAGTGGTCAGAGCTGCTGACCGGCAATCAGATGGTCACGGGTTCAATTCCCGTTGGCGGCCAGTATCTTTTCTCGGAAGATTTTTTCAATGTAGATGAGTGTTTCAGGCTGATAATTATTGATTATAATATTTAGAAATGAAATAATAATGCCATATAATATGTCAAAATATATACAGGATTTACTTGACTGACTTTAACCAGTGATTTCTGGCATTATTTGAAGTAAAAATGTACTTAAATGAATTTTTTGATCTCCGGTAACTTTTTCAATTTTTATTTCTTCAATATCGAACAAAAGAAAATTTCTTCAACATGTCGTCATTGATCACGCAGTCTAGTGTAACCGACCAATCCCTCACCCCTGTATAACTGTATAAGTATCTTTGATATCCGAATGCGCCCGAAATTTTTATGCCCTTTGGGGTTATTTAAGTTATACTTAATTATTATTTTCTTAATTTTTAATATAGATATTTTATAGTGTTTTATTTTTCACGGACCTAACTAGACTCAAGACCAACTTTGCTCAATTGGATTTTTATATTAACCTATTTATACTTTTATATTCAATACATTACGTACTTTTCATCCTTTTAATATATTTTATGATTTATACATTTCATCTTCAACTAATTTATTTATTTCCTTTTCACTTTAAATTATTTATGATTTTTTCTAAACTTTTGTCGTACCTATTACTTTTTGTAATTTAAACCTTTTACTTTTTACTTTACACTTATACCTACTGGTACATTATTTATGTTGATGTACTATTCGTGTGTTATTTTAATATCTTCGTATCATCATCGAAATACTAATATACACTAAATTTATAACATAAATGGTCTTTAAACACTTATTTGCAGCACCAACCAATTTATAACGGAAAATCTGTACAACTTAAAATGCATACATGTAACAATCAAGAATAGGACCTTTCAAATGTTATAAAAAATGGCGCTGAATGGTAATTTGATGACAATGTTATGTTTAAATTTCTGTGAAACAATTGGCCCTAAGTGTTAAAAAATAAGAACGAGTTGGAATATTGAATTTCTATTTTTACTGATGATGGACACTGTAACGCTGCGCGAAACCTTAAAGGAAGGAGGTAGTATACATTAACACTCCAAAAATAAATAACGTAAATACTTTTGACCGTGAAAATCTAAACTCATATTCACACCAGTTGGAATATTGAATTTACTTTGAAAATGACGTAGAAACATGTTTTTTCAGGAAGTACTAACAACTAATTTATGAATAACGTTTGATGTAGAAAATATTCCCTTTAGTCCAGTCAAGATGTACCAGTTTGGTCTCAAATGAAAGCTAATTACATTTACCACAACTTCATTTAACATAATATTTGACGTGGGATGCGTATTTTAGAAGATATTTCGCAAAAGATTGATTATTTTGAAAAAATTTCACTTTTTTTAAAAAAATGCCTATTTTCGAAGAACTGTATCTTGAGAACTAATGGCTTTATTTTCGAATTGTAGTTTTTATTTTTAATTTCGCTTTAGTTTCAAATTGTAGCAAATTTAGTCTACTTTAGAAGTAGATATGTAGAGTCAGAGGCGGCCCGTGACAAAATTTGCCAGCAGTGCATTTCACAAAAAATGGTAACATTAGTACGGGAAAATATAATTGATTGATTCACAGATTCGCGAAAACAACATCAAATTGTAATCGTATACCTTATCAACTCGATCTAACAAACTAAATTGCAATACGTCATTTATGTGTGCTTGGGAATATGAATTTTTATTAACTTTTTCAGTAAAATGAAGGCTATCATTTACACCACTTTCACTCCACGGTTTACACCCACGAAAAATGTTCACAGACAACAAAAAAAAATGTGTTCAAACGATCACATTCACAAACCCAAGATGCTTTCGAATATTTAATACTTTGTTTTAAAAACTCTATTTACAGTTTTTTTCCTTAACCTTACAAACTTGTATCATATTCAACAAATGTTTTGGAGGGCCATTATTTTTCAAGAACAATTTATTCTCAAATGAAATTCAGTTACTTTTGAAAAAATCGACGTTAATCGTAATGTTTTCATTACCGTTTATTTTGAAATAAGTTTTTTACAGATCAAAACTAGCGAAAACCATTAAAAATGTGTCAATAGTGATCAGTGATCTGCCAAATGCATAAATATACCAAACCACCCACGCCAAATGTTTGATTTTGCCGCCCCGGTGCGCTGGTAGAGCTAATACATAACATTGTCAATTAGTTGTAAATTCGTTATTTCTAACTAAGTCATTCCAAACGTTTGGTAACATATTACGCATGTTAAAGGTTTTGTCATAAAACAGAATGCCTCTGCGCATGCGCCGCGAGTGCACGCGCCTGTCATATAGCCTCACTCATGTCTTGTTCATTTCACGGTCCCAAGCATCTGGAGAGTCTGGAGACAGACCCAGTAGAAATATCACTTAATGTGACGTCACGTCTCGGCATAACGAAAGATGCACGCATTGCTTTTTCGTATGCGCCGATTCGAAAGTTAATTGGTAAGGATATTATAACGAATTGGCGCGAATTCTTCGTGAATGAATGTACGAATTTACACTTTTGATGTTTATCGAAGTTTTCATGAATTTACGCTTTTGACCTTTGTGGTATTTGGGGTAGTGCATTGCACAAGTGCACTAAGGCAGGGGCCGCCTCTGTGTAGAGTGACTATACCGGTCAGATCCTTCATTCATAGCAAAAACTGAGCTGAGCAGAGCAAAAACAGATATTGAGCAAAAACTGAAAAAAGCTTAAAAAAAAAAAAATTACCTGAAAAAAGCTGTTCGCACAACACTTAGGAAATTGCAAATCTGTTTTTTTTTAATATTAGTTTAGGTCCTAACAACATATAAAAAAATCAGAACGACCAGAGCTTTTGCAAGCACGACCCCCTTTTCATGTTTAACTTTACTGGGCTAGTTGGATAGTAATGCTTTTTAAAGTGACGCTATGTCGCTTTCAACCAATTTGCTGTTGCCATTTACAACCATTTAAACAATCGCCACGCCCTCTATGTTTCCTGTATGTCTACTATTTCTTCACAGACTGTAGCGTCGAATGTATTCTACGTAGATTCGTAGATAAAACTGAAGCAAGCTGTTTCCAGGTAAAACCTCGTCATTAGGTAAAATCATTCATAATTATGTTGTCTATTTTTCCACGTTCATTCATGAGCATGAACTTGATTGATGATTACGCTGACGTATTTAGATGATGATGAAGCTAACAACTAACGAACATGGGTGTAGCTGGTTTATTCCATCTATTTTCGGAACTGCATAACAAAGAATGTTTTAATATATATCTACATATATGTTTTCTTGGTATCTAAATATAACTACATGGTGGGATGTTCAGTTTCGAAATAACATGCGGTTCGGAAACTAAGTTCAGCAAGTTAATTTAATTTAAGATAATTGTCACATTCTGATTCTAGCGAAGGTAGCAGTCCACAATGAAGTCCTGGTACCTACCCTGATGTATGGCAGTAAGGAATGGAACTGGTAGAGGAAGGATGAAAGTAGACTGAACGCTGTTGAATGAGATCCCTTTAGCGTATGTGTGGTAAAATCATATATCGTGTAAAAATGTGGAGATCCACAAAGAATTCAAGGCAGATGTAAGTGTAATGAGTAAGATTACGAAAGGGATCCTTGGATGGTTTGGGCATGTAGAGCGAATGAACAAAGAAAGTAGTGTAAGAAGAATATATGACGCAAATGTGAATGGTCGAAGAAGTCGGGGACGCCCGAGGAAGACATGGCACGATCAAGTGAATCAGATACTTGAGTCGGGCCTTGTCAAGAGTCAAAATAATAGAAGAGTATTTGTGAGACGATGTATGCATGTGAATGAGGCAAAGAGTGTGTGCCAAGACCGAGTTGTTTGGCGGTCCGTCCTCTCTGCCTACCCCTGCCGGAAACGGCGTGATGGTTAGTTAGTTAGTTTTTCACATTCTGTTATTATATCATTATAAGACAGTTGCTTCATTTAGATATCTAACTGAAATAACCACAGAACTTGAATTGAACATTCACAGAACGAGAAAATTAACATTAAAAATTTGATGAATTGTTCAATTTTTTTTAACACACCACTCTCATCTATTTTCGTTGATTGATTTTGAGGTGTTATGCCGTGTTGCGCTACCTCCTTCTTTAGCCGACGTTTCGGATAGCGTTGCAGTGTCCATCATCAGGGCAGATCCGGCAGATCCCTTATTTAGTATGTTTTATGCCACCAATATTGGTATTAGGCATAAAAATCGCTTGGCATACGGAGTCTAGAGGTCACGATTTCAAGCACAAAGGTGTTTTTTTTTTTTAATTTTTAATATTTTTTTTATATGAATACTGCGAAAGAGTCCCAACTGCTCCCGTCTGGAGCCAGTGAGCCTATGGCATCCCCGATTAATGTATGTTGTGAGGCTGAAGGTAGTGGAGAGGGGAAGGAGGTGGGGAAGAGGATGGTGGGGAAGTACATGGCTATTCAGATCTGGTCAACAAACACGGCTAAAAGCCATTTCAAGTGACGTTTCAATTCTGAATGGTTGTCTTACATCAGGGCAATACTGAGAGCATCTTCCACTCTGGAACGTGCCGCAAATAAACTATATATTATTTTTAATGAATTCTTTGGAAATAACACAAATTAATCAAATAAAATTTATTTGCCACGCCGGGATACGATCCTGCGACCTTCGGAGTGCTAGTCAAGAATCTTACCGCTGGACTACGCTGGCCGTCACAAGTTTAACCCTTTAAATCCAGAATTTTCCACCTGCTTTAAATTTAAAAGGAAAACTGGTAAATAAACATTTACCGTACATTAACGGTGGCTTAATAGCTGTGCAAATTTAAAACACAGTTATTAGTAAGGCGTACTAACGCTCATCGAAAAAAAAACTATTTATGAAAATTCAAAATTACTAGGTGATAAAAGTTGTGGACCCACATATAACAAAAAAATAGTCCCAATTGAAAAAATTCATCCCAAACTAACTATGCACTATACCTACTCAACACGAAAAAAACTAATGATTCTGTTAGATTCGACAGTCTCCGTGGTCGGGATGCAAGCCTCTTGACTAGCGATCCGGAGGTCGCGTGTTCAAATCCCGCCGTGTGCAGATAAAGTTTATTTGATTGATTGTTATCTCTGTGGACCCACATATAACAAAAAAATAGTCCCAATTGAAAATCCCGCATGAGTTTTAAAGATTATAAAATTTTAATAAAAAAAATATATTTCACACACAATCACAAAAAATTCATCCCAAACTAACTATGCACTATACCTACTCAACACGAAAAAAACTAATGATTCTGTTAGATTCGACAGTCTCCGTGGTCGGGATGCAAGCCTCTTGACTAGCGATCCGGAGGTCGCGTGTTCAAATCCCGCCGTGTGCAGATAAAGTTTATTTGATTGATTCGTTTTTTTACAATTTAATCATTTAAAATCATATACCTAAGGTATATTTTCAGCACGTTCCAGAGTGGAAGACACTCTCGATATCACCTTATAAGACCACAATTCAGATGAACTGAAACGTTGCTTGAAATGGCTTTATCCGTGTTTGGTGGCTAGATCTGAATAGTCAGATACTTCTCCATCTTCGTCTTCCCCATCTCCTTCTCCTCCCACTTACGTTCAGTCTTACAACATTCTCCAATTTTGGGTGACAAAGTCTCACTAGCTCCAGACGAGGACAGTTGGGACTTTTGTGACGTATTCAAATAAAAAAATCGTCATTCCCAGCACCATTTACACAAAGATTTTGAAAATAAGATAACTTAATTAAAATTACTTCATTTTAGGCCAATAGCGGAAGACATAAACCTTGCAATAGAGTATTTTCGTTTACTTTTATTTCACCTATTGTTTAAAATTAACAAAAAAAAATATTTTTTTTATGAAAATTATGAAATTTAGGCCTTTTTCCGAAGACCTTAATGATTCTCATTTGGGCCAATTTTTTGTAACATATGTGGGTCCGTAGAGATAAATTTTATCAAGTCATTTAAGTTGCCGAAGAATAGAAATACAAAACACAAACTAAATTCATTCAATTCATTTCAATGGAAACGCCAAGAGTCTACAAATGAACCCAACACGCAATTAACTTTTCATTCTTTCTAGGAACATGCATTAAAGATTCAATAACCTTTTGACTTGCACTTGGTTTTATCACTAATAATTGCACTGGGAACGGTCTGCTTAGTTCCAGTAAGCACTCAGGCCGAAGGTCCACTGTACTCTCCCATTTCACCTTATTCTCTGCACAATAGTCCGGCCCTGTTATTAAGATCACGAATACCAGAGCTGTAATCGGGCGTTGGGCCATGTCTCCATTAGTTGGGAATAGGGTTTGCAAATCCCGCACCTTTTTCAAATCTCGCGGTATCTTGCGAGATTTGAAAAAAAGGGTTTTTCATTATGGGGTATTAAAATGGAAATGATCCCAACGTTTCATAAAGAAAAAAATATTACTTGGTGTCATTTATCTTTGATACAAGTATATTAAATAAAAAAAATATTGAAAAAGTAATATGGTAAGAATTTTAAGAAGACATTGATGAAAAAGAAGATCGTGAACATATATTAAAAAACATCAAGAAGGTGTGTGCTAACTGAAGATATATCCCTCTGATACATCCGATTAAATTATTCGCCGTTCAAATCATTCAACGTTCATCCTTTAAAGAGGCATTTTCTTCTTCTTCTTCCTTGCACATTGCCTAGGTAGGCTGTTGGGGTCAGCTCTTCTCGTGCTCAGGCTATATCTTCTTCGGTTCTGGGTATCGCTTTCATCCAGGTCGTTTCTCTGTAATATTTTGGAGCATTGAGTTATCCAGAAGTTCTTTGGTCTTCCTCTGGATGACTGTCGATGAAACTCCATAGGGTGCTTCACTCGTTGGTCTGTTGGTCTCCGTTTTATGTGCCATACCATCTCAATTGTCGTTCCTCCAGCTTACTGTTAACGTCAGTCCGTAGATTACCACGAATGAGTGAACTTCAAATCAAAAAGAGACATCTCTTTGTTTAAAAACATCGAATCCAACTCTAGAAGTTTCCTAGCTTGAAATGTGGCTGTACTTTCCCTTCTTAACATCGAGTTTAGTTCCTCTTCCATTGTCAAAGATTGGCCACAGCTTATTTCATTCGATCTCTGCTAATCGCACATAAAATATCTTCGTTTTCTATCTATTGATCTCATTAACATTTTTTCCTGATATATAGTAGCTTGAGACAGCAATGAAAATGGTAGGCAGTCATCGTCATTATTTCGTCTTCGTCATTATTTTTTAATTTATTACATTTCTGATGCTTTCTTGTTGTTGACCTTAATATTTATCTTTATAACCGTGTTCCTACGTTTCACGCTGAATCAGCGATAGTTCAGGATTTCATGTGAAATTTTTTTATGTGCGTAGTTTATCTTCCTATTAATTTAATTACGTATAATTTCTTCTTGTGTATTTTATCACGAAACCGTTGATTCCTATTATGTCAGGTGTTCAAATGATTTTATTGCTATTCGTTTAAATATACAAATGCTGCGTTATTTTATGGTGCTTTTATCTTATCTCTTACTAACTAGAAAAAATATGATTGGAAATTTATTGTTAACTTAGTATCACAGAAAGTTTGTCACGGAAAGCCTACGAAAAACTCATAAATTTTGAGTCCCTACCAAAACTAAGACAAACTAACTTGGTATCCTGTTTTTTCGAAACCAAAGATGATACTTTTTTGAAGGCATTGTATCTAATGCATGCCTTCCTATTTTAATTCCATTTTTAAAATATATCGATCTGGTAATGTATCACATTAGTGTATGGTTTAGTTCCCACAATACTTTAGTTGGCTCTTCGGGTCACATGGTCTCGTTGCCGAGTTGAGCCGAAGGTGACCGAAGGTAGATGTGCGTAGTCATTACAATCCAGGAGCTCCGGAAGCAAAACCTAGCTTTCAGCCATTAAGGACGTTGTTCCTCCGAAGTATAATTATAAATGATACTTCAATAAATAGTCACTGTGCTTTTTAGTCTTTCAATAAGCATTCTTTATTACTGAAGAATACTGGTCGCATATACTTACAAATAATGTAAGTCTCTGTAGAGAACATCGGAGATATTACACGAATCCATATGCCAGTTGTTGACTATGATTCGGTAATGATAAATTCTATTTTCAGTCAATAAACTCGTCACCTACAAATATGTTGATTAAATAACGGATTTAAAATGGATTCAATATTGCTATAATTAAAACAATGTGCGAATTCCAATCGCTTAATGTATATATTTAGAGGGTTGGAAATTCGCGTAAAACGCGAGACCGGGTCTGAATGATAAATTATAATGAGGCCCTCATTTGGATGTACTCCATTGCACTGGCACTTAAATTAAAACCTTTCATCTTATAAGATCGATTAAACGCAAAACTAGTCCTTCAAAAACGCCCCTGAAAAGTTTTTCATGAAATTCAGTTCTACGAAACGAATAAAAGCAAATTTCCACGATTCCTTTTATTTCACGTTATAAAACATCCAAGTTCAAATAATATCGGATTATAAGTAAGTTGAGTGCACTCTGGCGCTGTTGGGCCAGACACAGTTGTTAAATTTATCCAGTTTCCAGGTAATTTTATCAAAGCAATTTTTTGCCCGAGCTCAGAATCCAACTACATGATTCACTGGTTCGATTCGTTAAAAGAATCCGTTCAAGGAAGGGCGTCGGAAGTGTTGTATGAGTAATTTATTGGGTAAGCAGAGAGATATGAGCGATGCACAACACTGTCCTGAAACTCTCGATTTTTGATCTTACTGTATATCGGTATCATGAAGAGATAAACTACGTGTAAGGGGCGTGTTAGTGTACATAAAGAAGCTAACTTGTGGTGAAATTGATAAAAAATAATAAAATAGATTATACTTCCTGGAACAGATTATCGATTTCGTTGGTCTATCTGAGGTCTTGGTCAGACATTATGTAAACGAAAGGTTTACTTGATTCTAATCCTGGAGAACTATTGATTAATTTATGATTTTAAAAAATTCTTATGCGTAAACTAGCTTAAATCCACACCCACATGGCATAGCTGTAGTAGCCGGTTAGTACGTATCTAAAGTCACGTACAGTATATTATTTCCTACATTCCTACACTAGTGCGAAAATGCCTCAGGCTACTGATTTTCAAAAAATTAGAAATCTATCACGTAACTAAATTTAAAACAATTTAAATATCTATTGATAATTTCGTATTTAAACATAAGTAGAACTTTGGTCGATGGGTTATGTAATAAAGCTGTGTTTTTAAACAAAAACCTACGCATATCTGAAGTGACCTGCAAAGTAACTATGTTTTCTGTATCTATTTCTACATAATTATTTAGGGCCTAGGAAATCATGTAACCCTTGGGGTTACTTTTCACACAAGCGGTATTATAAAAATTATCAAATTCCTCGAGATTCTTCGCATGGAGAGATTTATCATGTAATTTTAGATCTGTGATGAAATGACTAGACTGTAGTCACTAGAGCATATGGCTTTGAGACCGAAGAAAGTTGCATATTCTATATTTTACTCCTAGGATTTGTGGTAGGTACCTACAGACATGTTTACAGAATGTTTCAGCAAGTACCCGAAGGATTTTAACCAGCGATTCTTAAATATATTTGGAGTGCCAAAAGTAGATTTCATTTTGAGGGCCGACGACATTTTTTAGTTAAAAACAATTTTTCGATACACGTCGCCATTGATTACAATCCTACACATCGCGAGGGGATCACGTTATACCCAACTACACAATATTTCATTGTTTTTCAAAAATAATGAATAAATACTTAGTTTTAGCCACATTTATTGTTTAAAATACCAACATGTTTCGTAAGCAATGCTTACTTCATCAGAATTTACTTGAAACTCATTATTTAAAAAATTTTTGTTTTTAATTGGGAAAAAAATCGTCGTTCAGCAAGATAACATCTACATTTTTTACTCCAAATATGCTCAGGAATCGCTGGTTAAAATCCTTCGGGTACGTGCCGTTACACCCTGTACACATTATAAAAACTTATAATTATTATAATTTCTATTTTTTTTTCATTGATTCATTATTGGCTGTAAGCTTTAGAGTTCGATCTACCAATACTTGTCACAGATCTTCCTTCGTACTTCCTTCCAGGATATAATCCTTCTTCTTCATCGTATATATCCTTCATAACCTTCTGGGACCATTCATCAATTTACCTCGGCCTGACATTCTTTGCGGATTTTTTCATCCATAATCCGTATTTTTCCTCTTCATATACTTGCTCTTCAAATACATATTCAATATTTAAATTCAATACTACACCTACGATTACACAATCCACATTCAAACCTAAAGTTCACCATAGTTCAGCGTGTTCAACGTATCACGTGTCTATGTCACGTGTCGCACATCGAATTCTTCAAAATACAATTAATCATCCATTTGTCATTAGCGTTCTTCTAAGACTCTCTCCCCTTATGTGTTCCTGGTACCCGCACGAGCTCTTTGTGTAACTAAACACCCCAAACAGAATAGACTTCTTCGAATTTCACGGTTAGATATCACGAATAACGAATGAGTGACTTTCAGAATATCCGAGCATGTGATGGCATCAGAACCGACTGACATATTTAAAGTATGACGAGTGAATGATGGCTTCAAATAACGCACAGAAAGTTATGGATACGGAGAATTCTGGAATAAAAACTGACAGATGACGGCTCAAAGAAATCTGTGTATCTTGATCAATTTATTGGTCCGAGTGTGGGTTAAATATTATTTACAATGATAACTATTTGGTATGTCGAATATTTAGACAAAAATAGCATGAGATCAACCGAGTAACTACATACCAAGAAAACCTTCGCATTATCCGATATAATCTTATTGGAGATCTTATTCGAAAAAATCTAAGTTACCACTTTTTTTAAATATTAAAAAAAAATGTTACCTCATTTACAAAATGTATGTTACAATGTGCATAGTATTCATTACACATTGTTATATGTAAGATGTACCACCATAATAAAGCTAGGCTTATGTGTATGGGGGATTATTTCTTTATTTATAAGTTCCACCACATCCAATAATGCCATATTGTAAGATTTATTTAAATCGAATTTCACGCCCGGCTGGGGTTTTTGATGTTATTTTTTTGACATAACTGAGTATGTTATTTCACATGTCATTTTTTTGCGCATAAATTGAGCATAACAAAATAAATTAAAAAAACCAAAAACAAAACGTATAGGTAATTTTTTTTTAAATTATGAACGAAAAATAAAATGAACTGTGAAGATTTATAACCGAACATAGGTTTACTTCAAATGATTGCGACAGGTTTGCACAACTGTCAGTGTACGCAAGTCGCTAGCTTATTGACGCTGCACCTCGTACCGTGTTTTTTTGCGCAAACTTTTGTACAAACTGTTTGGGCATGCAAGCCGCTGCGTGTAGACAGACCTTAAGGAAAATATTTTGTATTAAATTCAATAATACCATTCTAGCCATTCTACAATCATAACCAAACAAAAGTATTTATTAATACAAATAAATTCAAGCCAAAATTGCTAATTCAACATCTTTTCAATTAGAATGCATAACATAACTTCGCGTTGGTGAATATTTTAATACATTATTATTTCAAGAAAAGTAAGTAAAAAATGCATTGATTCAAGAGGTAGAAAAAAGAGCAAGACCCCATCAAGTTTTAGTATTTTCAATACATTGAAGGTTAATTATAAAACTTCTTAGTAACTTTCCGTTTTGAAGCCTTTATCGTGTCTGGAAATGACTTGAAAAGCTTAAAGGAATAATTTATTTTATATTTTCGTATTTTATTTTCACTTTAGCGCGATATTTAATTATGATTTTCTTGGAGGAAAGGGTGAAAAAGTAATCTCCAGCTTATTAAGTTTTTAATAAGTTGCTGGAATATTAATCTCAGGTCGGTCGTTGGTAGGAAAATTGCTAGAATTAACGTTGCGCTCGAATTTATTGCCTTTCTTTAACATTTTCAATATTAGTTGGTGCATAAGACGGCTTCGCCCGAGTTTTCAACATGTTTTTTTTGTTGTAAAACGTACGTCTCGTCTTATTTTTTGTCAGCTAAATGGATGTTTATAGCTCTATGTAGCTCTATCTCTATAGTCCACAATGGATAATGTATTCCACGAGCTAAAACCATATAGTACGAGAGCCCACGACCAAAACCATGTCTCATAGCAATACGGCAAAAACCCTATAAAATCGTTTATTTATTTATTTATTTATTTCTATATATTACAGTTTTTACCTTATATATTTAATATTTTAACATAATATATTTTGGAAAACATTTTTACATATTAATTAATATAACATTTTATTATGTTGGGTGTAAGGTAGGTTTGAGAAGGTGAAACTGTTGGTTTATAATGTTGTATGTTTCGTGAACACCTCACTAGGAGAACCTGTGCTGAGGTGTTTACGTGTTTATGATTCAGTGTGACAAGTACAGGTATTTATGTGTTGTAGTAGAAAGTTGTTTTTTTTTTACATTTTAATGGTAATGGATTATTTAGAAGAAAAAAAAAATATATATATAAAGTATATATAAATATATATATATGTATATATGAATAGTTGAAAAATTCTTGCAAGATATGTTTGTTTATTTTACTTTTTTATAGTTTTGTTATGTTTGGTTAGGGATTAGGAAATTTTGTATAAAGTGAATATCTTGATTTTTGATCCAGGCTGTGATATGTTTTTTGTGAATGTTTGTGTATGTATGTGTAGTTAGTAGTTGTTTTAGAGTAATGGGCATATAATTAAAAAGTTTGGTTGCGTAATACTGAAAGTGTCTTTGTCCGTGTGTGGTGTGTGTTATCGGTATGTTTAGGGTTACATTTGTTAAGGACCTTGTCTTTTTTATTGTTTTCGGTTGCATTGGAATATGGAGTTGGTTTTGGAGGAGGTGTAGCAGAGCAGATTTAGCATAAAGTTGTTTTATTGACATGACTTCTAATGTTTTGTAAATTTCGCTTGAATCTGTGTAGAATGGCACTTGCAGGATTAGTTTAATAATCGCTTTTTGTATCTTTTGAATTGGGTCAATTGCTATATTTGTGGCACTTCCCCAAGCCAGTATTCCATATGTGGCAATGGATTGACAAAGTGCGAAGTATATGGATCTGAGTATTGTTAGTGGGAAAATGTTTTTAATGGATTTTATTAGGTGCATGACTCGTTTTAGTTTATTCGTGATGAAGTTTATGTGGTCAGTCCAGCGTAAGTGTGCATCAATAATAACCCCTAGGTACTTTGTTTGTTTGACCCTTTCAATATGCTCGCATTGACAATTGGATACAGTTTGTTCACAGTCATGCAGAAACAGGTCTATGTTTGATGGAGGTTGACCTCTTTGTGTAATACTTGTGATGAATCGCAGTGGATACGAAAATATAGTAGCTTCCACCTTACGAATGAATAAATAATAATTCAGAATTATAACGAAATCAACACACTAGCGACACCTAGCTGATTAAGTTTGATTGGGCCGTGGAGACTGCAGAGATCTATAATTATTAAATTAATGTCAAGTTTTGATAAATAGAACACAGAGGGATCCAATTATAAACACTTAAGATTGATCTACCAATCAGAGAAGGGGGAGGTTACCTTTTTCCAAGACAAAGAGATGGACTTTGGACTAGACCATTAGTCTGAGATTTATGGGGTAAAAATCATCATCAACCCGAGAGATCAATACGCTTTAAGATAAACACAATCCCACGTTCGGTGCATTTGGTACAATGACCCTAATTTTAAAGGTAAATATTGAGTGCAACAGAGGAATCGACAACCGCAGTTAACGAACAAATAAATCCATATTATGTTGAAAAAATGATGCAATAAAATAGCAAGGAAATATAATGAACGGAAGATTAAAGAAAAGACCTGGAAAACGTGGGAAAAGCTACTGTAGGGATACTCAATTGCATAACGAGAACGTGAAGAACAAAAGGAGGCCAGATTCAGAGGAAAACGTACGTTTGATATTTAAAAGAAAGAAAAACGATGGAAATTAGGAATGTCACTTTTAAATGAAGCAATACGGTCAGGGAAAACGATTTGAAAAGAAAATCTAAAAAAAAAAAACGGACATTTAAACGGAAGTATTTATTGAACAATATAAGATTTCGACTTAATTTTGCGTTTTCAGACGAGTTTAAATAGATATCGTTATATATTTGATATAGGATGGTTATTCTAGTTATATTACGTTAGATTAATTCAAAGGAAGGGATCGTTTTTACGTCATTTGCTATGAGAAAATACTATAGACGATAGAACAAATTGCTGAGGCAATTGATGTAAAAAAAGGTTGTCGAGCTCACACACGATTTTGTTGTTTAAACAATAATATTTCCGACATGGTTTTGGGTGATTATGATAGTCTTTATTGCTTTTGGGGCAATAAAAGTTAACATGGAACTTATGCAATATTTGGATAAGATAAAAGAGATTAAATTTAACGAGTTAATATTAATTTATTATTTACGACCAAGTACGTAGAAATCGAAAACATCAACATATGTCAGCGATGATACTTTATGGGGTTTTGGGATGAAACGAGACACAATTTTATACGTTTTTATACGAAGCAATTAACCGGACACATATCCCAGAGTCAAATTGGAATTTTCTTCTATGAAAATTATGAAAAAAATAGCAGATTGAATATTTATGACTAGAAGGTGAAGTTTTCTAAGAGAAGATAAGCATTGGAAATTATGCAAATGATGGTAAAGAATGAAGTAAAGACAGTTTAAAGACGATTCCGTAAGGAAAACTCATGAAAATTCAGAAGTATTGATGAAAACAGTAAATTTGGCTTGGAATATAACTAATCATATAGTTATGGACAATGACATAAGAATGAAGCAGAGAAATCATAAAAATAACGTCGTATATAAAATATAATTGAAGAAAATAAGAAAATTCAAGTCTACGACATAAGTAGAGACAATACAGCTTAAAATTGAATTGATTCATATAGGAAACATGAAAATGTGGGGAAATTTAGGGAAATGAAAATTGGGAAATGCGTAATGAAGATTTCGACATGAGTTTGTTCGTGTTCTGGTAGCGATAAACCAAATTGAGAATTACATACAGTTTATTGAAGACGTACCTATTATATATTGAGAGAAAAAAGGACACGAAAATCATGATATTTTAGTTAAATTTGTAAGACCTGAAGACAAAGGAACGACGGGGCAAAATTTGACATAATGATAGGTTCGACACTGGAACAATTTACGTAAGAGACAGAAGATTTCGAAAATCAGGTCAGATTATAGAAATAATGTGAACTAAAATCTTAAATCTTGATTACTGTGAGAAAATCGCAGGGATTTAAGAAGATAGGGTAGGTTTAGCTAGATTATAAGGTATAGGGGTTTAGAAATCACGAGCCTGAGGTAGAAATAAACCGAAAGGAGGGTTGAGTCAGGCCATCATACCTAGTGGTGTGATCAGTAGGACATAAGGGTAGAATTATGAGCGTGGCTACGAGACAGGAGCTACGAGATTTAAACTACGAGGTAGAAGCTTAGAAAAGTAAATCAGCTAGGTAGGGTTCATCACAATTGGAGTCAAAAGCCAAGAGTGGCAGACCATTACAACTGTTGCCGCGTGACCAGGAGAGTAAAGGTTACAAGTTGAGAGAATTCTGAGATATTATAAAAATAAAATAGAATGAACAAATAAATGAAATTATAATTAATTGGGAAAAAAAAAAAAAAAAGTGAATATTTTAAACGAAAAGTGAAAAACGTGCCATTAAAACAACTTCAGATTACATAAAACAAGTGGAATAAAAAAATTCGCATCATTAAATTATACAGTAGAAATATAACAATAAATCAAAAAAATAATTTAAACGAAAAGTGAAAAACGTGCCATTAAAACATCTTCATTAAACGTGAAACAAGTGGAAAAAAAAACGTACCATTAAATAAAACAGTCGGAAAAAAAAATAATAATAACTCAAAAACCAAATATTTTAAAACGAAAAGTGAAAAACGTGCCGTATACCAATAAAAATCATAAATCACATAACGCCTAGGAATGTTGACCCAGATTTAGAAGGGTGGTGCGTATTGGGAAAAAAAAAAAGCCGTTATATAAATAAAAGCGCATTCCTTCGGTGATCAATAAAATTATCATTCAAATTGGTTCATTGACTGAAGCCCGAATGTAAACAAGCGATTGAATAGACACCGTCGCGAGGGTATGTTTGTGTTGCCACAAACATAAGTGGTCTTACTGATAAATATGTTCGTAACAGAATAGATAAATCTTTGTTATGTTCGCATTGGAACATCTCGAGATATTACTTTAAATAATAAAGAGATACTTAGATAGTTAATCAAATGACGTTGTTTATGTTAATAGTGGTCGAGGGTATTATTGGTTCCTTCGAGTTGAAGGATTTTATAAATAAATACTTCTTTTGACACGGCGACATAAAAATAAATAAAATCAACATAACATACAAAGCAAAGGACGGATAAAAATAAAATAAAATATTACACATAAAACATAAAAGTGAGCTTTTCAAATCGTTGCATTCAAACATTTAACAGGGGTGGATTGGACCTTTAGATACACCATTACATAGATGTCAGCTGAATAAATTAGAAATTTAGCCTTACTGGGGGTTGGCATATTTCTCGGGTGACCGGTTTATTTCCGATTTGCAATAAAGAGCAAATAAGCGGAGTGGTTTAAAACGCATACGAATTTAGGAGGGGGGGGCTTGTTTAAAACGGGGTTTAGGTACATTATACAATTGTGTATACGTGCAAATAAATAAATAAACAAACAAAGCCAGTGTGGAAAAAAAAAAATAAGATAGTAAACGTTATGGAGTGCATTCGGATGAGTAAACATACAACATAGATCAAATAAACCTTAGATAAAAGATAAATAAGAACAGCATATGAAGAGATTACATAAAAGTTGATTCCCTCAAGAGGTTTCTAGTAAACATTTTGAAACGAATAAACATCTCGAATCAATATTTGATTCTAGTGTGTACAGTTGGGTTAGATGCATTTAGCATTATCCTTTCAGATGTTCAGATGTTTGTCGTATTGTCGATTGTCTCAAACTAATATCGCTGCAGTTGAATGCAGATAAATGATATGTCAATTAACGTATTCAGAACTTGGAAGGCTGTCTTAAATGAAAAAAAAAAATTGCGCTATTATATTTAGTATTTCGAAGTGGAAATAGTTAGTTTGGGTACAAGTGTTTTAGGAGCGGGGATTAAATCACCTGCGGTTAAACAAGTTAAATTATACCTAAACTGTTTTGAAGTGCAAGAATAAGTGTATAGGGATGCTTATGCATATATGTATGTATATGTGTATGTGTATATGTATATATATATGTGTATATATATATATGTATGCGTATGTGTGTGTGTATGTATATATATACATGTGGATATGTAAAATTTTCCATAGAAAAAAAAAATAAGTGTAAGCAAACGAAAATTGGAAATTTAAATAAGTCAATCTCTGTCATCGGGTTTTAAAGGAAAAAAGGAATATGCCTAGGAATAAACGTTGTCCTGAGGCAAGGCAGGAGAGGGAACGCATAGAATTTGTGGCCGCCGTCGAGAATGCTGCGAGTAACAATGTTCAGATGGATGTAGGGCAAATTACCCTAATCATACAGCAGGCCTTGGGTCCGTTGGTCAGTAAGATACAAGAAATGGAGAAACAAAGGGAGGTTATGCCGGTGACAACCACGACAGGGGAGGGAAGTACGGCGCGAAACGTACTTCAACTCGTAGAAATGATGCCCACGCAGGAAAAGCCCACTTTCAGCGGGGGGACTCAGAACCCAATAGCTTTTCTAGAGGACCTTAAGGATTATGCAAAACGTACGAATCGCACTGACATCATGATGGTAGTTAAGGAGAGTTTAAAAGGAGGTGCTAAAAGCTGGATGAAGCTCTATTCTAAACGTTGGAATAATATGGAAGATTTCGAAAGGGATTTTATTGCCAATTATTGGGGTGATATATGTCAGAAAAACATGAGACGGAGGCTATCAGATGCAGTATGGGAGCCAAAAAAGGGAATCACCATGCTGGCACACTTTGCGAAGTACTGGGAGCTCGCCAAAGCACTAAAAATCACCGACACACCATTAGGAGTAATTAATGAGATAATGAGGCATTTCCCGAAAGAAACCCAGGCATTGTGGTTTTCACGCGAGCAAGGAGATGAGTTGGACGCGGCGGAATTCCTGAGAAAACTGGATAATATGGTCTGCGCCCCGCAGGACAAAACTACAGAGAAGAGGGGTAGGGATGACAGGAATGGACACGACAACAGAGACCGTCGACACGCGATACGCCCGAAGGTTGGGGTTATTGAGGAAGCACCACAGGCGACGGGATGCAGGACGTGCTGCGGGCCAAGTACGCAACCAGCAGCTAGCAGTAAAACAGCACCAATCAGCGGGAAGGAGGTATGCAGAGTTGAAGATGCGGGAAACGACAGCGAGTCGGTCCAGGAGCTCTGAGGATTACGACTCCAGAAGAAATAAGAGCAGCGACGCCAAGACACAACGTAGCTTTAAAAATAATGTTGAAATATAATTGGGATGTTACAAAGGGTTTAGGGAAAAACGAACAAGGAATAACAGCACCAATAAAAGCATGCAAGGCGGTACGCAGAGACGAGAGTGCAGATGATGAAAAGACGTATGAAAGGGAGGAAGTGACTGCGTGTGTGAACTCTTTGCAACAATTAAGCGACGTGTGGAACGCGGTGGAGATGTATGAAAATGACATAGGAAGAGAATGCATCGGATTTAACACCGTATTTGAAGACGAGGATTATGAAGAGATAGGACGGGGAAGTACATTACCGCAATTACCAGAGGCTAGGGCTTACATAGATGAATTAAAGGTAAATTGTTTGATAGATACGGGTAGCCAAATAACGTGTATTGCACAAGAATTTTGGGAATGTCATTTGAGCGATCAATCGCTATATCCAATCATGCCGGTAGCTTCAGTACAAATTAAGGGGGCTATGGGACAGAAAAGTCAGAAAATTTCACGGTTAGTACTAGTACCATTACGTTTTGGGGATATCCAAATCAACACATCATGTCTCATAGTATCAGGGTTAATAAGATCTATAATACTAGGGGTAAACTGGCTAGATAATTACTCGGCAGAAGTAAAGTGTGGGAAAAAGCGGGAATTGATAGTCACTACTGAGCGGGGAAGAAAAAAAATTAAATTAATAGATTCCGGGGTTGTGAGAAGTGGATTAGGAAAGCAGTTGAGTGAGGAAAACACAAATAGTGCAACCCAGTCGATAAACGTCATAGAGAATAACCAACTTTCGGATTTTGTGGAGGAGACTAAACAGCGAATTGCGGCAATGGTAGCTGGTTTGGAACTGGATGACGTCAAGAAGGAAAAATTAAAGAAGGTACTAGACAAACATAATCGAGTGTTCCTAGGTAAACCGGGGCTAACAGATATGTATATTAAGGCGGGTCACGATTGTATGGGGGAAAAAAAAAACTTGTTTTGGTTTGTCTGTTAGTGATAAAAGGGTGTTAAATGAAGATGTAAAATCACGTAATTTTTTTAATAATATTTGGATATCATCTTCTTCCTCCGGATTGAGTTTGAAATTTCACAAAATAGAGAAAAACCCACCCTTGTTAAATCTCTAAAAAATATTAGATAAACAATTAAAAATGAACTTTTTTTAAATAAAACACAAATTAGAGAGAATATTCTGACTTATTTTTTAAAAAAATATATGATTATAATTAACATTATCT
This sequence comes from Limnephilus lunatus, assembly GCA_917563855.2. NCBI lineage: Eukaryota > Metazoa > Arthropoda > Insecta > Trichoptera > Limnephilidae > Limnephilus > Limnephilus lunatus. The sequence goes on from OU830599.1 coordinate 59,773,079, forward strand.
CAAGACAGTGTATTCAAATACCAGCCAAATCCTTCTTACTCTCAAATTTCGGCATTATTTTGCGAGACTCAATCTTTGCCTTAATAAGACCTTCTCTTGCAGACTTCGTACATAAAGTAGTCTAGGCTTCAGTAACAGTCTTTACAGCTCTTTTAACTGCTTGAGTATGACATGGCAGACGCAGAAGAGGCAATTTACCTTCTCCCCCCTGTGCTACAAATAATTGAAGATCTTCATCCGATATATTCTTCAGTATTGGGGGTTCGGTTACATTTTGCTGCCAATTAATAAGGTCGTAGTAATATGATGCATCGAGGTTTATGTTTGGAAGTTGGAACAGCCTTGTTTTACTTAGTTTCTTACTGTGTGCTTTTAGAACACGACGCCCAGCTAATTCCCGGATATGCTTGTGAGGGTCAGTTAACATTGCAAGTAGTAAATTTTCGGGGTGTGCGAAGTAACTGTTTCTTTCTATGACTGGATCAATTATAGTTTTTAGTTCAGGGGATAAGTATCTAGACGCTGAAATTAGCTGCCATAGGTGACGTGCTCCATCTTTACAGGTGGGATGAGTTTTAATACTGAACCAAGTCGGAGCATAAACTTTAACAACGTACGTTGCTAAAATAATAAGATTCTCTGTAGGAGCTTCCGTTGCAACATAAAGACGAAGAATTCGGTTAGCACGCGTAAGCCATCTGGCATGAGACATTTTTCCAGGACATTTGTGGCCTAAATCTTCAGGTAATTGCTCCACCGTAACTGCAGATACGATTTTATACAAATATAACTGATCTGTACTTAGGTCTTTAGTTAATAATTCAGGCAACTCTCCGTCAATTTTCTGAAAATGAACAATAGGCTTTTTTCACAGTTTTCTAAAGCTAGTCCTATTGTCCCTGAATATGTTTGAGGTCCAGATGTATTACCGTCAAGATGTGTGAACAAATGACGAAATGGTAACTCGTTCATGTGAAGCAAGCAAATTATCCATTGCAATGGTTTATCCAAACGTTTTTCAAGCAAACGTATTATACCTCCATGTTTTCCAACGTTCACGTTCGTTCCGTTACATCCAATAGCCATTAATGGTTCAAATGGTATTTCTTCCTTTAAAAAATAATCGACAATTGTTCTTTCTATAACTTTCGACGTGCCAGAGTTTGGTGCAATATAACCCAAATATATTGAGTCTGGCTCTTTTATCATTGAAATATGCTCTTCAATGATTAGTTCTCTGTAATGCCTCCCCCCTTTTTCCCTGATAATTAATGTTTTATCTTTCCGGCCATCAAAATATAATGCGGGTATTTGTAAAACTATGTGTTGTGCCTTAATATTTTCCCTTGTTTTTTTTTCGTTCTCTGCGAAGTTTACTTTTGTCAATAACTGGAATATTAGACTTGATGTCATACAGAACTGCTGAGGCAATCTATGCCGCTGCTCTATCCGAAACTCCATATCTATCACAAGTTTTCGACAGTGTAGAATAATCAATAGTGACCGCAGCCTGCTTCTGAGGCATTTGAGATACAACATTTGGTTTGAAAACATCATTGCAATCGGATTCATTTGATGCAGAAGACGTGGAAATATCGATAAGAGAGGTAGTTAGCTTACCTGTGCTTTCCTTTTTAGACGTACGCAAGGATTTTTGCTTCAGAAGTTTTCTTTTCAACGCAGTTTTGTCGCTGCGCTTAGTGCAATCGGTGCTTCCCCCGCCCTCACCTCGAGCCACTAATAATCAAAACTCGGATTTTTTGTAAATGAATTCGTAAATACGTACCATATTTGCCATAGAATATTACAAAAATATAGTATAAAGGATTCGTAGTAACTTTTATATACACTAGAAAATACCTCTAAAAATGAAAATTTTCAAAACTTTGAAGTGAATCCGGAGGAAGAAGATCGTATCAGAAATTTAAAAAATTTTAAACACGTCAGTTTGAACCCATTTGGCACCCTTTTATCGCTAACAGAATCTAAAATTATCATTTTTTTTTAAATGACCCACCTTAATGTATATCCATGAAATTAAAATGATAGATGAGACGCCATTTGTAAAGAGGTCGTATCCGGTCCCCTTCGCGTATAGGAATAAGGTGGATGAGAAAATTGACGAATTAGAAGCTTTAGGCATAATCAGCCGGCGGGCGACTCCTTTCGCGAGTCCCTTAACCTATACAATGAAGAAGGACGGTACTGTGCGTATATTACTTGATGCTCGCGAATTAAATACGAGGATGTCCGGGGAAACGGAGAGACCACCACTTACATCGGAAATATTGCAGCAATTCCACGGGGTTAAGCACGTGACTACTCTAGATTTGGACTCGGCGTATTTCCAGGTACCCTTATGTGAAAGTAGTCGTAAATACACCGGTTTCGTCTATAATGGCAAGTCATACGTCTACAACGTATTACCGCAAGGACTGAAGACATCGGTTGGGAGCTTCTCCCGCGCCATGAATAAAATTCTGGGTAGTGAGATGAAAGCGTTTTGCACTAACTATTTAGACGACCTAGTCGTGTTCTCATCTGGAGATTTTGACGAGCACCTAAACCATTTAGATGCAGTTTTGGGAAGGTTACAAACAGCCAATATGACCTGCAAATTGGAAAAATGCCAATTTTTGTTCACGGAAGTAAAAATGTTAGGCCACATTATAACGCCTTATGGGATACTCATGGACCCAGGGAAAGTTTCGGCGATTAAGAACTTCCCAGCGCCTAAAAAAGTGAAGCAGGTAAGAGCATTTCTGGGGTTGTGCAATTATTACAGGAGATTTGCAGATAGATATGGGGCTTCAACACAGGTATTATGCAATTTATTAAAGAAAAATAAGCCTTGGAGGTGGACTGCTGTAGAGCAGGAAGCATTTGAAAACGTAAAAACTTTATTCCTTGAGTCTGTGATATTAACTCATCACAACCCCAACAAAAATTATTACCTACAAACTGACAGTTCGGGGTTCGCCATCGGGTCGGAATTATATCAATTAGATGACGAGAATAATCATCATGTGATCGGTTTTGTTAGCAAATCACTAACCGGGGCCGAGTTAAAATGGACCGTTTCCGAACAGGAGTTATATGCAATAATCTATTCGTTACGCAAATTCGAAACCTATCTGCGAGGCGCGCAGCTAATCATACGTACGGATCATCAGGCGTTATCGTTCTTAAAGACTTGGAAATTATACAGCGCTAGGGTGACACGGTGGATTTTATATTTAAACCAATTCAATTTTAAAGTCGAGTATGTAAAAGGCAAGGAAAACATCGGACCCGATATCTTGTCTCGCTATTCTCAGGATGCGGTAAATGTGCAGGAGGAAAAAGTAGTATGCCCTGAAGTGGCCGCATTTGCAGTGAGTGGGAAACAGTTAATAAAATCGCACTTAGAAAATCTAGAACAATTACAAAATCAAGATGAGTTTTTGGGAGAGGTGATAGAACATTTGGGAGGTAAGTCTCGCAAGACACCCACAAAAGGAGTGGCTAGGTATTTGAAAAATTACAAGTTAGACGGTAAGACATTATATTACAAAACGAGAAATGACGGTACGGTATTAGCTATACCTAGTAATTTATCCGGAGATCTTATCAAACTGGTACATCAGGAAATTGGTCATGCGGGCGGGTTAAAGACAGTTCAAGCGTTGAAAAGTAGGTACTTCTGGCCGAAGATGTATAAACAAGTTAAATGGGTTGTGAAAGCTTGTCATCTCTGCCAATTAGCAAAGCGCGAAATTCGGCCAACGGTAGGACCGGGTAGGTCAATCATAACGAAGAGGGTAGGAGAATTGGCCATGGCTGATTTATACGGGCCGTTGCCTAGGAGCATAGGGGGGGTGAGGTTTATTTTTGTGGTCCAAGACTCTTTCAGTAGATTCATTCAGTTGTATAAATTAAAGGTTGCCAACACTAGTACCGTATTGAAGTGCGTAGAGCTTTTCATAAAACAGGTAAAGGTTGAGGCTATGTTAACGGACAACGGGTCTCAATTTTCCTCAAAGAAATGGAACCAAGGTCTGGAAAGGATGGGGATAAGGGTCATGCATACGTCGGTGCGAAATCCTGGACCAAACATCACGGAAAGGGTGAACAAGGAGTTGGGACGGATTTTTAGAATATACTGCCATGAAAAGCACACTAAGTGGCCAATGTTTCTAAAGGACATTCAAAGAACATATAATAACACAGTACATTGTACGACTGGATTTTCACCTAATGAGGTAGTATTTGGAAAACAGCCACAGTATAGCTTAGATAAATATATGCGTCAAAGTAACATACCTAAATTAACAGAAGAAGAGATTAGGAACGCGGTTCAAAAGAATCTAGTAAGAAACGCCGAAAAAAGACAGCAATTCTACAATATAAAGAAAAGGCTAGAGACATATGAGGTAGGAACATTTGTGAAACTCAAAAAGTACACTCAGTCAAATTTACTCAGGAAGCATACAAAAAAATTCGCCCTTTTGTTTGACGGTCCGTTTGTTATAGCAGCTGTGCCCTATTCCAACAATTACACGCTGATGGATCCAAAAACAAAAGAGATACGAGGCGATTACAGTGCGATCCACCTGGCTAGATATTATTTTAATGAAACGGAAAAACAGCAGAAGGAAATACAGGTGATAGAAATTGACTAGAAAAAAAAGGCGAGGTTAGGATAGGTTCGGTTAGGTTAGGTGTAGAATAAGAAGAAGTGGGGATAGTTATTTTGCGAGATTTCGAAATTTGGTGTGATCATTTTGGATAAGGAAAAAATAGACAAGTATAAGGAAAAAAAAAATGTAATTTAGAAAAATTCGAAAAATAAAAACGTTTTATTTAATCTATAATACCGTCTTTTAGGGATATTAGGAGGGATTTCACCATGTTATGTTATGTTAGAAAAAAAAGGGGAAAGATAGCGAGTTTAGAGAATAAAATAATTTGTTATGCTTAGGAGGGGGGGGGAGAGACGGGAAAACAAAGGTTATTTTAAGAAATGTTAAAATACAGATTATGGCAAGGAGAGAAATACATATTAAGATGTTTCAGCTAAATGGCAACTCAGTAACTAATTTTAGGCTTAGGAAACTATAAAATTAAGAATTCAACATTAGGTTTAGGAAAACGGAAACATAGAAAATGAAGAATCTAACCTTAGATTTAGTTTGTGTGACATTAGATTTTAGGAAATTACAAAAAAAAAAAAAATGTAACTTGAGATTTAGGAGAATAAAAGATTAAGATTGTAACGAAATTTTAAATAGCTTTAGGGTTTTCAAAGGAAAAAAGGGGGAGAAAGGAGACGTTCGAGTGGAGAAGCATGCTTGGATGATAAAAGGGTAACCCACTGAACGAAGGGGATGAATTCGGACAGAGAGAGAGAGAAAAAAAAATAATAACACAGATAGGATAAGAAAAAAAAGGAAAAAAAAAAATTTCTTGGGAAAAAAAAAAAAAATATCTCTACATATAGTAACATGTAAACCAAATGAGGCACGGGCAAATTGCGAAGGAGTATAATAAATAAGGGTGCTCACATGAGTACAGTCAAAAAAAAAAAAACCAACATCTAAAGGGAAAATTTTTTAACAACTGAATAACTTTCTGCAATTCACCGTAAATCATATGGTCAATAGGACCGCGAGATTGATTCAATCTTTGATTTGACCATGTACAGGAGGCTCTGGTCCAACAGGTTGGGGGTCACTGGGACACGCGAGTCGAGGGGCGTGCCCATTCAAAAAAAAAAAAGGGTGTGTATGTGTGCATATATGTGTAATACGTGTATGTTCATATGTGCATTGTTGCCATTAAAACGTTCCTGCGAGAAAAATTCGTGTGGAATTCTAGAATCGCGAAAAAAAAAAAAAAAAAAAATACATATATGAATAAGGAAAATCAAAGGTTGGAAACCGTCTCGATGAAGAAGAGGGAGTAAGGGTCATAGGGGGGAAGGTATAGGGGTAAGAGTCTTAGGGGGGTAGGACAAAGAGTAGGGACAGCAACTGACGTAAGTTAGCCGACTTAAATAGGCCATTGGGTAGACAAGAGTAAATTGAAAATTGGTTTCAGCTCAGAGGAACACCGAACAGGATTCTACGATATGAAATAGTGAAAGGTAGGGGCGCGCAACCAGTTAGAATTTCGAAAAAAAAAAAATGCAAATAAGAATAAAGAAGACTTAAAGAAAATTGTAGAAAATTAGATCGCCTATGTTTAGTTTTAATTCCATCAACTAACACTAGGAGGCGTGTTTACCGCTGGAATTATAACTATAGGGGGGCTGTGATGAATCGCAGTGGATACGAAAATATAGTAGCTTCCACCTTACGAATGAATAAATAATAATTCAGAATTATAACGAAATCAACACACTAGCGACACCTAGCTGATTAAGTTTGATTGGGCCGTGGAGACTGCAGAGATCTATAATTATTAAATTAATGTCAAGTTTTGATAAATAGAACACAGAGGGATCCAATTATAAACACTTAAGATTGATCTACCAATCAGAGAAGGGGGAGGTTACCTTTTTTCAAGACAAAGAGATGGACTTTGGACTAGACCATTAGTCTGAGATTTATGGGGTAAAAATCATCATCAACCCGAGAGATCAATACGCTTTAAGATAAACACAATCCCACGTTCGGTGCATTTGGTACAATGACCCTAATTTTAAAGGTAAATATTGAGTGCAACAGAGGAATCGACAACCGCAGTTAACGAACAAATAAATCCATATTATGTTGAAAAAATGATGCAATAAAATAGCAAGGAAATATAATGAACGGAAGATTAAAGAAAAGACCTGGAAAACGTGGGAAAAGCTACTGTAGGGATACTCAATTGCATAACGAGAACGTGAAGAACAAAAGGAGGCCAGATTCAGAGGAAAACGTACGTTTGATATTTAAAAGAAAGAAAAACGATGGAAATTAGGAATGTCACTTTTAAATGAAGCAATACGGTCAGGGAAAACGATTTGAAAAGAAAATCTAAAAAAAAAAAACGGACATTTAAACGGAAGTATTTATTGAACAATATAAGATTTCGACTTAATTTTGCGTTTTCAGACGAGTTTAAATAGATATCGTTATATATTTGATATAGGATGGTTATTCTAGTTATATTACGTTAGATTAATTCAAAGGAAGGGATCGTTTTTACGTCATTTGCTATGAGAAAATACTATAGACGATAGAACAAATTGCTGAGGCAATTGATGTAAAAAAAGGTTGTCGAGCTCACACACGATTTTGTTGTTTAAACAATAATATTTCCGACATGGTTTTGGGTGATTATGATAGTCTTTATTGCTTTTGGGGCAATAAAAGTTAACATGGAACTTATGCAATATTTGGATAAGATAAAAGAGATTAAATTTAACGAGTTAATATTAATTTATTATTTACGACCAAGTACGTAGAAATCGAAAACATCAACATATGTCAGCGATGATACTTTATGGGGTTTTGGGATGAAACGAGACACAATTTTATACGTTTTTATACGAAGCAATTAACCGGACACATATCCCAGAGTCAAATTGGAATTTTCTTCTATGAAAATTATGAAAAAAATAGCAGATTGAATATTTATGACTAGAAGGTGAAGTTTTCTAAGAGAAGATAAGCATTGGAAATTATGCAAATGATGGTAAAGAATGAAGTAAAGACAGTTTAAAGACGATTCCGTAAGGAAAACTCATGAAAATTCAGAAGTATTGATGAAAACAGTAAATTTGGCTTGGAATATAACTAATCATATAGTTATGGACAATGACATAAGAATGAAGCAGAGAAATCATAAAAATAACGTCGTATATAAAATATAATTGAAGAAAATAAGAAAATTCAAGTCTACGACATAAGTAGAGACAATACAGCTTAAAATTGAATTGATTCATATAGGAAACATGAAAATGTGGGGAAATTTAGGGAAATGAAAATTGGGAAATGCGTAATGAAGATTTCGACATGAGTTTGTTCGTGTTCTGGTAGCGATAAACCAAATTGAGAATTACATACAGTTTATTGAAGACGTACCTATTATATATTGAGAGAAAAAAGGACACGAAAATCATGATATTTTAGTTAAATTTGTAAGACCTGAAGACAAAGGAACGACGGGGCAAAATTTGACATAATGATAGGTTCGACACTGGAACAATTTACGTAAGAGACAGAAGATTTCGAAAATCAGGGGGGCCGGACTTAACACGTTGATACGAAAATAACAGAATTGATATATGAAATCTCGAGTTGTTAGAGTTTGAATTAGAAAATCAATGAACGCGTAATTAAGATGTTCTAATCCTGGAGGTACATATAAAACCTAGGACTTAGAAGAATCAGGATCAGTTTTCGGTGTTAGTTGTCGGGAAGGAGTCGTCGGGGACCAATCGTCGGATTAAAACGTGGAAGTTACGTGACGTAGCGTCTAAAACGGTTATTAGTTGAAAATTTCTTAAGTGTTGTAAAATTTTGAGACTTAGAAAAATTCGGAGTGGGAATTCTGGGACTTATAAAAATTACGGTCGTGATTAAATCTGTGGAGTGTTGAAAATTAAATAAAGTGTTTTATATAGTTTTACAATAAATTCAACTTGTCATTAAAATAAAAGGTTTATATAGTGTAGCGAATTTAAAAAGAAACAACAGTGTTTAAAGAATTTTATAACAGCAGTGAATAATAATATATTTATTTATAAATTCAACTTGTCATTAAAATAAAAAGTTTATATAGTGTAGCGAATTTAAAGAAAATCAACAGTGTTTAAAGAATTTTATAACAGCAGTGAATAATAATATATTTATTTATAAATTCAACTTGTCATTAAAATAAAAAGTTTATATAGTGTAGCTAATTTAAAAAGAAACAACAGTGTTTAAAGAATTTTATAACAGCATTGAATAATAATATATCTATTTATAAATTCAACTTATCATTAAAATAAAAAAGGGGTCCTTCGACAACTGGCAAGGTTGATTAAAACGTCGCGCATGTTGTGAGAATTACCCTGGTAATTAATTAATAGAATCTAGAATCAGTTTTATACTTAAAAAAATTCAGTGGTAAAATAGAGTGTACAATCAGTTTTATACTTTGATAAAACAGGGAGTGAAGTGCCCGGATAGGGTTAATCGTGCAATTTAACGGAGTGTATGATCTTATAATAAATCTAAAATCAGTGTTTGCAATAATTTCCGATTCAATAAAATCTAATAATTAATTAATTAATTACAAATTCAATGCGGGAGGAGTTTAATATAGTGTGTTTGAACTGCTTTAAATTTGTACTATGAAGGTTAAAATAGAGTTATTTAGTCCGAGGTTATATAAAGAAAATTACAGTCTAATAAGTTTCATTAAATAAAAAATTTACGTTTAGGTCGAAAGTTGGAAATTTATTTACGAGATATTAATTATCGTTAGGTGACAACGCAATAATAATAATTGATCCGAAATCTGGAAAATACTTAACACATAATTAGATAGGATCGTTCTTCTTCAATAATAACGGCAGATATTAAAGGAAAACGTGAGGATTTTTTACATCAGAGATCTATTCAAAGGAGAAAGGAAGGAGATGAGTTCCGGATCTTGTAGGATTAAATCGTTAAAAGTGGGAAGTCGAAATAAAAGTGCGATAAATACACAGGTAGTCTGGATGCTCTAATAAGTTTCTCGCCGATGATAGTAACCCGGTGGAGCTGAAATTAAGACATTAGAGCTTGGTGAGTCCTTACAATATTTAAGCTTTTACAGGTTCCTGTGGATATCCTGACACTGATGAACGTAACGCCAAGTAAGGGTAAATAAATAATTAACCAATTTATTAGCATTCGCATGTCACACCTCCCATACAGAATGAAATGTTGCTAAACAAATACTTAACACATAATTAGATAGAAACGCATCACTAAATCAATTTTGGTATCTTAGCGTATTTGTAAGACAAATACCTATCGTTTCTTTTCACTAGCACGATTAGGGTATGGTTATATGACCTTCGATAGTGTACCAAAATTTCGATTTGAGTTCAAGGCCATCCATTGACCCAGTCACCTAAATTCATTAACGAATAAACAAAACAAAACTTAACGTCAGGGACAAGTTTATCAATTATAGCTTGAGATGAAATCTGCGGTCAATATGTGAAGGCGACATTGACGTTTAAATTCACTCAATTCTAAACGACTTGATTTTACTAGAGCGACCGCCAATAGTTAGCATTGTTTCAGCATGCAAAAATCTCGCAAAGTAAAGTACTGCGACTAGCTTCAAACTCTAAGAGAGCACATCACAATTATTCAGGAGGTCATTGATTCAATGTCGACTTGATTTATCTCATTTTTAAATCTTTCTTATAGGAAGTAGGTATCCAAGAACCCATAAATACCCATTATCCTAAATACCTAACACACGAGGAGCTAGTGACCTCATTTAAACAACACTGGTGTTCAAATACTCATACAGTCCTGAATCCTAACTTGTCTTCGAACGTAAGCTTCAAGGCTTCTGTATGTAGGTATGAGCCATCTGGAAATGTAAGTGTCAACCTTTCTCGAACGGACGGCTTTGATCTTGTGGCGGTATTGTCGAGGTGGGCATGCGGGGAAGAGGAAGGACGTATGCGGACAGTACGCTGACGCGGCATTAAAGCCACAGGTTATTTGCATACCGTGAGTCTTGTCGAACCTGAAAGCAAACATAAGGTTCACGAGGTGAGTTTTATGTCAGCTAGTCAGAGGTGGAATGTAACGCTGGGTCGGTTACGTGGGAGGAAGGATCTGCCCGTCACAAGCTTACGCCACATTTAACGGATAGAGGCATGATAAGGGAAGACATGAAATACCCCTTCTAGACTCAGTAGAGTTAAATTCAATCCGGCGGAGATGGAAGTCGGAGTGAGGCAGAAAAACGGCATGAAGACTTGGTATTCCCCCATCTGGCGTGAAGAGCCCCTTTCGTAACAAGAGACGCTCGTCGAAGAGAGTAAAACTCGGACTTAAGGATAAGCTTAGCAAACGTACTTGGGAGAATCCGGTTTGAAATTGTTGTTCATCGGTTTTCACTTGGTTAGCGGAGGTGCCGACTTTTTAAGCAAACATATTATCCCCTCCCCATATCCCTCCATTCCTGCTCTTTCAACAATTTTGCGAATACTGACCAATAGCACTAACTATGACTACAAACACATTATGTTAGGAGAAGTTGCAGACAAGGACTTCAATTGAGAAAACTGGACCTTCGAGTTCGATCATCCTAAGGTAAGGTTTGCTTCTTGAAATGTATAATTTATTAACTGTTGTTTATGTTACCGATGTATCAGCGGTGATAGGAAGAATTAAATAAACACACTAAATTCCTATGGAAATCAAATAGACACAAGGTTTAGGGCGGGGGTAGTTTATCAAACTCGGTTAAATATTCTAAAATAATAATAAATAAATTGATCGGAAAATTCTCACCCTTTCTCTAAAAGAATCTATGGGTTACCACACGTAATACATTATCTTCTCTACATATGTGTGCATATTAAGTATGCAAACAGATGTAAAATCTAAAACAAAAAAATTACACAACGCAGATTATAGAAATAATGTGAACTAAAATCTTAAATCTTGATTACTGTGAGAAAATCGCAGGGATTTAAGAAGATAGGGTAGGTTTAGCTAGATTATAAGGTATAGGGGTTTAGAAATCACGAGCCTGAGGTAGAAATAAACCGAAAGGAGGGTTGAGTCAGGCCATCATACCTAGTGGTGTGATCAGTAGGACATAAGGGTAGAATTATGAGCGTGGCTACGAGACAGGAGCTACGAGATTTAAACTACGAGGTAGAAGCTTAGAAAAGTAAATCAGCTAGGTAGGGTTCATCACAATTGGAGTCAAAAGCCAAGAGTGGCAGACCATTACATACTATGTGTGATGTATTTTGTTTTGATTGTATTAATGGTAAGAGTATTACTGTTTAGCCATTTTTTAACAATTGACAAACTTTTATCTGCTATTATAAATACCTCTTTCCATGTGGTAGCTTGACAGAGAAGAACTGTATCGTCAGCGAAGGTCACGATTTTACCTTCAATATCAATGTTACACAACTCGTTTATGTAGATGAGGAATAATAAAGGGCCAAGTACACTCCCCTGTGGGACTCCGTATGTAATTAGAAGTGGTTCACTTATCTTGTTGTCAATTTTAACTTGTTGAGTTCGGTCAGACATGAAACTTTTAATTAAGTCGAATTCTACTCCATTAATACCAATGTTTTTTAACTTCTTGAAAAGTTTTTCGTGTGAGATTGTGTCGAAGGCTTTACATAGGTCTAAATAAATTGAAATAACTTTTTTCTTAGCGTCAAGATTATGTGTTATGAAGTCTGTAACAGTAGCTATTGCATGTTCTGTGCTCATGTTTTTCCTGAAACCGTGTTGGTTCAACGACAGTATTTGTTTTTTTTCCAGATAGTGTTGAAGCTGTTTTTTAATAGTTTTTTCCAGAATTTTTGAAAAGGTATTTAGTAACGTAATGGGTCTGTAGTTGTTAACATTATTTTTATGTCCTGATTTGAAAATTGGAATAATAAGGCCTTTTTTTAGTAAGCTAGGGAAAATTCCTTCTTTTAAACTACGATTAATTAAATATGTGAGCGGTTCAAGTAGTTGTTGACTTAAAGTTATGATAGTTTTAGAATCTATACCATCAGGTCCCGTAGTATTGTTATTCTGAACCCGACTAGGTGTGTAGTAACGGTCGAAAGTGTAGCAACTGCGTGGGAGGCCATTTCTGCTGTGTCAAAAAAAAAAGACAGTCGGTATTATAGCAATACGTCTGATAGTGAAAATGTACATAGATTTTATAATTGTATTACGAAAAAGTTTGTTTTCAGACATTTTGCGCGTAGCATATAGCCTGAGCGCATTTTTGAAAATGTCAACAAATTTAGCCGACCTGTATCATAGCAATACGGATAATTTTTTTTTCAACTTTTCGTATTGCTGCCATGATTACCAAAAACCTGTTTTCAGACACTTTAAGTGTAGCATATACTCCCAAAAACGAAAATAACGTTTCGGAGTCGCCTGGCCGACGCCTCTGTTAAATGTTTTTTTAAATTTACAGCCTTCATAGATATTCAAGAATCTCCCTTGTCTATTATATGTACTTTGACAGATGACAGATGTCATTACTTATTTCTTTTGTAAAAGTTACTCAAGTGTGCTTTAAATAAAACCAAAACTATCAAATCAATCAGTATTTAATTTCAACAGCCTCAGCGCTTGTTACGCTCCTGCCCCTTTCTTACTGTTATACAGCTCACTCGCCAGCTGCTCCAAACGTTGGAACGACGCTCACTTAGTTGTATCTGAGTATCGAAAAGTTGTCTGATAGAGAAGGTGCTACACTTAATTTGTCTGATATAAATTTTTTGCACATGTGGACAACATATTTTATCATGTCCAACAATTTTCAGACATATTGCTATGATACCGATCGGTAAAATTTGTTAACATTTTCAAAACGGTCTCAAAATTTAATGCGTTCACATTTCCGTCTGAAAATTGTTTTGTTCGCATCAAATAACCAAAATTTACTAATAAAAAAGATTTTCAGACGTATTGCTATGAGACATTTTTTTTGTCTCATTTTTAATTTTTTTAAGTGATTTTACGGGTTTGCGCTACACCACTAACGTCTGAAAAATATGTTTCCGGTATCTCAGAACTATCATTCAACTACAGTCTGCAAATCAGACATATTGCTATGATGCAGTTCGGTAAAATTCTTTGACAATTTTGAAAATTCGGTCAGATCAAACGCTACGCGGAAAATGTCTGATATTGGTATTTTCGAGTTCAGGATAATCGTATCTATCGATTTGATGCGGTTTTGGCCGTATTGCTATGAGACAAAAATTTTGGTCGTGGGCTCTCGTACTAATAGCTTGGCAGTCTATAAAATTTGTTAAATTCGCGATGTTGTCAGATTAGATTTCGGAAAGAAGACTGTCTTCTTATATGGCTGTCACATTACATTAACGAAAATTTAAATATAAAAAATTAAGCAGTAAAAAGTGGAAGAAATTTTCCTTTATTTATTAATGAAAGAAACCTTCTATTTAATATGGTAAAACCACCCACGATCGTATGAGAAACGTGGAGATTCGCAAATGAGTAAGATTAAGAAGGGGACGCTCAGATGGTTTGGGTATGTTTATTTATTTATTTGTTTATAAGACATACACACACATAATAATACAAGTTATAAGATGTTAAATTTTTACATGGTTATGTATCTATTACGTAAGTCATAGAATGTCATTTGGTAGTTACGCTTGACATGTGTAATGAAGGGTTTTAAAACTTAATTAGAGAATGAACAAGAAATAATAATAAAAATAAAGAAAAGGGAGGGGGGGGGGGGGGGGAGATAAAGAGCCATTTTTAAAAGCAAGAATTTATTAAAAGCAGGAATGTAAGATAATACATGACGCAAATGTGAATGGTAGAAGTAGGGGACGCCCGAGGGAGAGATGGCACGACCAAGTGAATCAGATACTTGAGGCGGGTCATGTGTTAGAATAATAGAAAAGCATGTATGAGACGGTGTATGAATGTGAATGCTCTCTGCCTACTCCTGCGGAAAACGGCGTGATGGTAAATTAGTTAGTTAATTACCTTCTATATCAATTAAATTTCGTCTTTATATTTTCTTATAGGAATATATATAAGGCGGATAATAAAATAAAATTCCTTCCATTAATAATTATATCACCCTCTGAGTTCCAAATCAATTCGAAAAGGGTAATTAATGTGTTATAGCTTATAGGCCCAGTGAGAGACCATCACTAGGTAAGTCTAGAAAATAGGTTGAAATATAGCTATTTTTAATTGGCAGATATGCGTAGATTTCATAGACAATTGTTTTCTATTTATTTTTATTGTCCCAATTTGATTTAGCTTCACAACATTGTCGCAAAGGTTTAGGATATAATTATAAACGCTGCTAAAAAGTCTAGTGAACATTGCACACACTGCAAACTGGAATAATTTGTAGATTGGTTATTTATAGCACCATTATAATGTCAATAATAATAATAATATTTGGACGATTTATATAGCGCCGTTTTTGTGAAAAATCACCCCAAGGGCGCTGTACAAACTTAGCATACATGTCTAAAATCTAGAAAGACTGCAAGCTAGACAAACAATTAAAAACAACTTATGGCTAAAAATTGCATACACCGGTTCATTGATCACCGATACGAAAATATATGTACAATATTTTGACCAATGAACGCGATGCTGCCTAAAAATGAATTAATACAGGACCATACTTACCTGGGAGGTCGCTTGAAATTAACACTGTTTATTGTCTATTTAAAGAAATTTAGATAGAGTTCGCACGCAGAGGACATAATTGTGAACATATGTTGTTTAATTCTGAAAATATTTTAATATTAATATGTAATATATTCTTTAATGAGTGTATTTTGGAAAGTAAAAGCAACATTTAATAGTGGGCGGTGCAGTAGTACAAGGATTTGATCTTCCGAGAGACAGATTGATGTGTAAGGATTCGAGTAATTTTAATTCAGTAAGAAAAGTGTGATTAAGACATATCATAGGCCATAGGCAATACAAGTATGATACTCTCAGATAGGTATATTTAAATTAAGTTAAGGGTATGAGAGCCCGAAAAGGTAGGTTTTTAGTTTGGACCTAAACTCTGTTGGGCTTTTTATGCATCTTAATTCCGGAGGTAGGCTATTCCAAGCCTTAGACCCAGATACTCCGAAAGCACGATCTCCGAACTTAGTATTTGGCTTTCGTTTGGGTTCTATTAGTCTGCCTATAGCAGATGAAGTTGCCGATCTAAGGGTTAATTGCCTCGGACCGGTATTTTCCGGGACGCATAATTCAGAGATGTAAGATGGGGCCATTTCGTTGATTGATTTAAACACCATCCAGCACAATTTGTACTGGATTCTTTCAGGGCACTTGAGCCAGTGAAGGTTACGAAGGTGTTTTGAAATGTGTGAATATTTAGAGACCGTGCTTATTACACGTCTACCTTGTGATATAATTTATAGATGGCTTAATTAAGGCAAGGACATTGTATTTAAAAATAATAATAACATTTATTCATCAGTAGATTTTTACAATTTTATGCATTTTATTTACTTATCATTGATTCAATTGACAAAAAGGTCACTGCTCAGCTAAACATTCAGGGTTTCTCCCAGAAAGCTGCTGGTTTTCAGCAGTGCCTCTAATGTAATACATAAAATATAATATAGCTCCACACAGGAAGCCCTGAGTAAAATAAGTTCCGTATTTGGGGATGGTGTGTGGAAGGTCTTTTTAGAAAAAGTAAGGAAAGAAAGTTCTGGGAAGGAAAAAAGGTACGAGTGGTGTGTAGAGATCTGGGGGTCAGTATCTTCAGGAGTTTGAATCCATCCCTCGCACTGCGGTGCAAGGCGATGGGTCGAGAGAGTCCGGCAGGAGAGGTCAAAAGGTCTCCCTCAACCAGGCTTTCCTGATCCGGCTTCCGCTGCCAAGACTTAGACAAACCCCATCCCATGAACCCGGGCACCCTTGCTAAATAACCAAACATGCGTTCCACTTGGGGTGACCTACGGCCGAGGTGTTGGTTTTAGAAATCGTGTTCCATTTTTAGTTATTCCACAACAAAAGTACTCAGAGGGTTAAAAGGTTGTAATTATGGAACGAAGCAACCGCAATAATTCGTGGTTCGGCTCGCGTCTCGGTTCGCAAATGTATACGTAGATACATAAATGTATATATAGCTTAATGTATGCCGTTTAGTAATTTATGGCACGATCATCATGTAGTGCTATTATTGTCAGCGTAATTCAGTGGGCCGCACTGTACGCTTTTTGTTTGTCGGGTTCTGCATAATTTAACAACAAACTGTTTGTCTGTTTATACTTGCTAATAAATTATCGCGGGTCTTTGATTCCTGGAGTGTTGTATTAAACGTCATCATTATGAATGGATTCATGAAATTTATTGTTGATTCGCTTGGCAGAACTTACTACTGCCTAATAATAATAACTGTACATAGATTTAATATTGTAATTGCATGTTCGAGTTTACGAGGTGCATAATATTGTGTTAATTTATCATTTTTTAATGTTTTAAGACATCAATTTGATTACCTATCTTGTCTTGTGCTTGCTAAACACACGAGTTTATAGGGTGATGAAGGGGCCGCAACTCGAATTTCTACCGATTATATAATAATAATAACAATAATAACATAGAATTTATATAGCGCAGTTTTGTGATATTTCACTTCAAGTGCGCACTTCAAGTTTCTTACATATCTGCCTTAAACATTTGAAGTTTTTATGCTCTTAAAAAAATAATGTTATTTTTGAAGATAATGTCTAGATGCTGCCCAAGCCGAAACGCAAATTATACGAAATTCCTTCGATAGAAAAAAATCGCAAAGTATGCTCCAAAAATTATTAAAAACAAGTCTGTTTCTATTATCTTATAAATTATAGTTGTCAAAAAATTCACAATGTTTCTTTAAATGATACTTAAGATGCTCCCCAAGAGATTTTCTCTCTATTTTAAACGAGTCGTGTTTTATTAAACATTTTCGCATTTTTCGCATCGATTTTGGCGCTGTAAATGTTAGCGCTCTCCTCTAACATTCGTAATTTCGTATCTCTCCATCTTCTTCTTTTCGAGCCCGGTTGCGGAGCCTTAAATAGGTTTCAACGCCACGATAAAACGCTCATTTACATGATTTAGTGTATGATACAGAGACATAATGATTAAATAAAAACAAATAAATCTTAAAGAAATGAACAAGATTTAAAAAAATATGGTAGGTATAAGGGTGCATTTAAGTGAAAATAATATAAAAGAAAAGAAAAAGAAAAAAACTGAAACCAGTTATTAAATTGCGGATGGCATAAAAATATAAAACTTATAGGTGACAAAGTGCATGATACAGAAAAAGAAAAGAGAGGCACAAGTTTTTACATTGTTGATAAGTGTGGTCAGTAGCTGAGTTGGCATCGCGTTTGGGTCCCACCTAGGCTTCACGTGTTCGATTCCTCGGCTGGCTAAGTCCGCCATCACGACACAAGAAACATTTTCCGCTTACTGTAGTGGTAGTAGGAGATTTTCAAATATTGTTGTTATTCGTAACTCGAGAATGTTTAAAATAAAAATATATGCAATAGCTCCTCCCTTAATTATAAAAATATGCTACATAAAAATATCATTCAATTTATATTATTACTAGCTGGGTTACCCGGCTTCGCTCAGGACAATAAGATAGTGTTCTGGAATATTGCACAATGATGTTCCCGATTTCCTATTCCTGATCATTCCACGACATACTCCGCCACTCATTCCACAACTTTTTACAGCTCTATGGAACCTTCTAGAACTTTCCGGAAGACTGCTCTAGAAATTTCAAGAGGGCGAAACTTTCAGCCCTTATATCTTTAAAAGCACGCCCTTTAGGTAAAAACGGATACCCTTATTCCCTAGGGGGGATAGAGATCTACCACACCATATAACTCCCTTGATCGAACCGGGACTCGTTTCTGAGTGTTTGCGAGCTGCACGTTTTTTTGGACTTTCTTTTATAATATATGCCATATTAAAATAAATAAAATGTTACTCCTTGCATGTTCTTTCCCGTACGTTCCCCTCCAGCGTTTCACTTCCACCTACCCCTCCACCGCTCTCCCGCTCCCCCTTCCCGCCAATCCCCCTACTACTTCATTTCTTGACTCTTCTCCCGCCCGGCCCGTAGCCGAAACTTTTTTCTAATACTAACGTTTTTAAACTCGTGATATCTTTCTAATTAAATATCCGAATTGAAAAATTCAGAAAGGTAAATAAAGGTATTGAAGCTGTCTTGAATATGAAGTAATTTATTTTGATAAGAATTAAGACCAATATAAAAATAAAGAGCCTTTTCAAGCGGCGACATTTTAATTAAATTTTTAAAATAAAAGAATACTTATTGTGGCATAACCATAATAGTAAGACATATGCTGTTGCAACCTTTTTTGTAAATAATGATGTGTTCTACAAAGTCGTAGTACATTCTTTTATTCTATCGTCAATAGTTTTCGCAGCGCATGCGATGTAAAGAATATTTTAGGTAATTTTTTTACACCTTGGGTTACATTATTGAAGTTTTAGTAAAGATTCCAATTTTTTTTGAAAATATAATATAGCCTTTATTACCCAGGAATAGTGTAGCTTACCAACAGTGAAAGAATTTTTCAAATCGGTTCAGTAGTTTCGGAGCCTATTCAATGCAAACAAACAAACAAACAAATCTTACCTCTTTATATAGTATAGTAGATATAGTGTAGTAGATTAAATATGTTGATATTTGAGGTGATTTTTTTTTTCAAAGTGTGAAAAATCGAGGAATAGGTGCATGTATGGGTAGTTCGTCCCGGAATTACTGTCGCAGAATAATATATTTTGTTTAGTTGCTCGATGAAGTACATATATAATGATTGTGAACTACAATAATTAAAAATTCTTTTCTTTGCGGTAGATACCTACCGTGAAATTTATTTCATTATTCGAATTATGAATAAAACGGTTTCATTTTGTATTCATGATTTTGTGTGAAGATCTCACATGGTTTTTTTTAATGTAATAATAATTAATCTCCTACTACCACAAAAGAGTGAGCGGAAATTGTTACTTGGAGGTCTTAGCCAGTCGAGGAATTGAGCACAAGACGCCTGGGCGGTACCCAGATGCGATGCCAACCTCGGCCACTGACCGTCGATTAACTCCACACACAGCAGGTCCTGAGGAAAAAATCCCTCAGAGCCTATGTCATCTTTGAGGATGCTGTGCTGAGGGTCTTTTTGAGGGAAGAAATCAGAGGAAGTTCTGGGAAGGAAAAAGGGGTGGTTGGGAATCTAGGGTTCAGTATGTCCAGGAGTGACGTATGAAATATACCACCCACCGCGATGCAAAGCTCGACTGGAGAGGTCAAAGGTCTCATCGGCCTCTCACAATCCGGTCCACCATGCAGCCGATGTGGAGACGCATCCGCAACCAAGGCATGGACGCAATTGAATGCAATTTATTCATTTAAAATAATTTATAGTATATTTGCGGCACGTTCCAGAGTGGAAGATACTCTCCGTATCGCCCTGGTGTAAGACCACCATTCAGAATTGAAACGTTGCTTGAAATGGCATTAGCCGTGTTTGGTGACCAGATCTGAATAGCCAGGTACTTTCCCACCTTCCTCTTCCCTATCTCCTTCCCCTCCCCACCACTTCTTACTGGCTTCAGACGGGAGCAGTTGGGACTCTTGTGCGGTATACATATAAAAAAATACATATATATATATATGGACAAACCTCACCCCATGAAGCCGGGCACTAATATTCAAGTCGCCAAACGTGGGTGGTTTGGTATATTTATGCGCCAAACTATGGCACTAGTTGCATTAACAGATGACAATATACCCTAAAATATATTCAGAAGCCGTGTATACAAATAGCGACCCGTGTATTGCACGGACCTTCTGTCAAATTTGCTCTAACAAAGAAAAGAAGAAGAAGAGTCTGTTTGTCAGATCTGATGTTTCTACATAACCTGCTTAATAATAAAATAGATAGTCCCGAATTGCTATCTGTCATTGGTTTAAATGTTCCAATGAGGCGTACCAGGCACACTTCACTTTTTCACATAGGATCCAATAATACTAATGCAGCAAAAAACTCACCAATCTCTCGCGCAATCACATCTTATACACACTATGAAAAATTATTACACTTAGACATTTTCCACAACTCCTTGCAAACATACAAAACTAATTTACTAAATTTGTTGGCGTGATATAATTTATTTTAAAACTTCTTATTTACACTTATATTATAATTAAACTAATTACTATTTGTGAGCATGTAATTCTTGTTCTATTAATATATCTCTTTTATCTTCATGTACAATCTTTGTACCGGACGTATTTTAAGATTAATTATAGTATAATTTATTTTTAATTTTATGTAATACTTTATGACAAAATAAACATATTCACGGGGTCAGGCAGTCAGCCTAAGACAAAAAATAAAGCTTGACCCCAACCCTCTGTGTACATACCTACACACTACCTTAATTAAATTAATCAGGGGTCATAGCAGTCGACCTGAGACAAAAGAACAACGCTTGACCCCACCCTCTCTGTGTACAAACCTACACACCTTTTAATATTTAAATTGACTTTTTCCTTTGCGCAAATTCGATCTGTGCGACGCCGTTCCTATACAAACCTTCGCACGGGTCCAATTTGTGCAGATCTCTATTATTTACACTTGCATAAATTCAAATTTGTGCAACCTATGTATTTTTACCTTTATAAACACTTGCACAAATTCGAATTTATGCAACCTATGTATTCGTATAACAGTTTTGCATAAATATAAAATAATTCCAATTTGTGCAGACTGTTCATACCCTATGTAAAATATAAAATGTAAAATGTGCAAACTCACATAATAAACGAATGATCGGAGAGGCATCGAGAGTAGGTCGAGATAGAACTCTGTGGCGTTCTCAGCTTCGTTGCGCAATAGCGAAACGAACGCGGTGGCGTTTTACAACTCTAACAGTCAAAATTCTAAGAATTTCATCTCAGTTCGTAGAATTGAGATGAACAAAGGACTGAGACGGGCAGACTCCCGTCTCTGGACCCTTTAAATACGGCTGTTAGACCGCCAGATCGGCAGAGTTCCAGATCTCACCGCTTCAGCAACATCTCGCCTTCTCTTCTGCCTTCTCCGATCTACCCCTGGAAAACTTGGACTTCTTCTTCTCCGCCCTGGTTGGACCGCCCTCCAAGAAGAAAGCATTACAATAAATTGGTCGATCGCGCAAATTTCCCCTCTACCTCCCTTCTTCCCCTCTACTTCCCCTCTAACTCTACCCCCCTTCCGCCCCCCTTGCCTTCTACCTTTCTCCCTACATTTACCCAATTTTCCTGAAATCTCCCCACTCTTCCCTCTCCCTACATTTTTTCCCCACTTTCTCCCTAGGTGTCGAAGCGGCCAGCCGGCAACTTCCCACTTCATCGTCTGTGCGGCTGGCGACTACAGTGCCTGTCCCGTACAATCTTCCTTTATATTATTCTTCTCATTCATTTTAGTTAAATTTTAAGAACTGTTCACATCCCAGGCGAATAATTATCCCAGATATTCTACGGACTTACGTAATAGGTATCTACTATATCATGTAATAACTTCATTTAATATTCCTTATAACTTGTAAACTTATGTACTGTGTATATCCTAATAAACAAATAAACAAATAAACAAAAGACAAATAATGTGGGAATCTTAACGACGTAAGTGAAGAAAGCGTGTAAACAAATATGCGCCCGCTTCACGGCGTACAGGACAAACGTACGGTGGAATTCACCCTAGCAGGCATGGAGATTAGACCTTTCTACCGCGTTCAATTTAATTAATTCTGAAGAACGTGTTACAAATATTGAAAATGTGCGATGATGTCGCACTGCTGAAGTTATTAATGCATCGTCTAGAAAAATAAAATCTGGTGCTTCCCTCTAACTTTATAGTTGAAAAACGGGTTATAAAGTTTTAAAATCGTTGTGCGTAAAATATATTGTGCGGCTGGCGACTACAGTGCCTGTCCCGTACATGGTCCTTCGAGCCGGATCGCCGTCTTCACGCCTTCACGCCTTCACGCCTTCACGCCTTCACGCCGTCCAGTGACGTCCCGAGATGCCGTCCCTGCGAAGCGGTCGCCGAGCTTCGAGCTCGGACTCACAACCCGACGTAGAGCCAGGGCTGCCCCTACCCCCTGCCGGTGCTGCCAGCCCTGCTGCCAGGGCTGCCCCTGTCGATCTACACGCTGCCGGCCCTGTGGGCCCTCACCCTGCCGGTGCTGCCAGCCCTGAGGCCAGGGCTGCCCCTGCCGGCCTACACGCTGCTAGCCCTGCGGGCCCTCACCCTGCCGGTGCTGCCAGCCCTGCTGCCAGGGCTGCCCCTGCCGGCCCGCACGCTGCCAGCCCTGCTGACTCACATCATGCCAGCCCTGACAGCGTACCGTCCTCGGATGCAGAGGATGACTCTACCACCACAGAGGACACCGTCAGGCAGCTCCGGAGGGACAACCGAGCGATGAGCAGACAACTCGATGCACTGCTCGCATCCATCCCCACCGCAACGCAGTACCTCCCTGGTGCGCCCCCTGGCGCCTACCCGGGTGCCCATGCTGGTGCGCCCCCTGGCGCCTACCCCGGTGCGCCTCCTGGTGCCCATGCTGCTGCGCCCCCTGGTGCCCATGCTGGTGCGCCCCCTGGCGCCTACCCTGGTGCGCCCCCTGGTGCCCATGCTGCTGCGCCCCCTGGTGCCTACCCTGGTGCGCCCCCTGGCGCCTACCCTGGTGCCCATCCTGCTGCGCCCCCTGGTGCCCATACTGGAGCGCCCCCTGGCGCCTACCCTGGTGCGCCCCCTGGTGCCTACCCTGGTGCGCCCCCTGGCGCCTACCCTGGTTCCCATGCTGCTGCGCCCCCTGGTGCCCATGCTGGTGCGCCCCCTGGCGCCTACCCTGGTGCGCCCCCTGGTGCCCATGCTGGTGCACCCCCTGGTGCCTACCCTGGTGCGCCCCCTAGTGCCCATGCTGCTGCGCCCCCTGGTGCCTACCCTGGTGCGCCCCCTGGCGCCTACCCTGGTGCCCATCCTGCTGCGCCCCCTGGTGCCCATACTGGAGCGCCCCCTGGCGCCTACCCTGGTGCGCCCCCTGGTGCCTACCCTGGTGCGCCCCCTGGCGCCTACCCTGGTGCCCATGCTGCTGCGCCCCCTGGTGCCCATGCTGGTGCGCCCCCTGGCGCCTACCCTGGTGCCCATGCTGCTGCGCCCCCTGGTGACTACCCTGGTGTGCCCCCTGGTGCCCATGCTGCTGCGCCCCCTGGTGCCTACCCTGGTGCGCCTCCTGGTGCCCATGCTGGTGCGCCCCCTGGCGCCTACCCTGGTGCCCATGCTGCTGCGCCCCCTGGTGCCCATGCTGGTCCGCCCCCTTGCGCCTACCCTGGTGCCCATGCTGCTGCGCCTCCTGGCGCCTACCCCGGTGCGCCTCCTGGTGCTCATGCTGCTGCGCCCCCTGGTGCCTATGCTGGTGCGCCCCCTGGAGCCCCTCCTGGAGCACACCCTGGCGCGCCCCCTGGTGCCCACCCTGGCGCACCCCCTGGTGCCTATGCTGGTGCGCCCCCTGGAGCCCCCCCTGGTGCATACCCTGGCGCCCCCCCTGTTGGATACCCTGGAGCGCCCCCTGGTGCCTACCCCGGCGCACCTCCTGGTGCCCATGCTGGCGCGCCCCTTGGTGCACACTCTGGCGCTTACGAGGGCGCCTACCATGGCGAACCATCTGCCTCCCAACCACAGCCCACACCTCAGGGCTTCTCACCGCTGTTCCCTCCGCAGCCGACCGCCGACGAGACTGCTCATCACACTGGCGAGTGGGTTCGTCAGTTCGGCACCATGCTGGCTGACGCCATCCGCTCCACGCGCGACCAGGACAGCCCCAGGCCCTCGTTAGATGACAACATCAGACTGACCGCCCTCGTCGCCCGGCAGTCCACCGCCAAGGACCTTCCCACATTCTCCGGGGACACCCTCGAATGGCCAGCTTGGTTTGCTCAGTATGAGCAATCCACAGAAACCTGCAAGCTGACCATGAGCGAGAACCTTATCAGGTTGCAGCGGGCGCTGAAGGGGAAAGCCAGGGAGAATGTCTACTCCCTTCTGCTGAACCCGGAGTGCGTGCCTCAGATCGTGGCGACCTTGAAGGAGCGGTACGGGGGCTCTGGGTCCATTGCCAACCTGATGCTGGAGAAGGTAAAGAAGCTACCCTTCCTCGGACCGGAAGCCACCCTGGAGGATGTCGCGGACTTCTCAGGGACGGTCCAAAACCTGGTGACTTCTCTGCGGGAGCTGCGGACCGGGGGCTACCTGACCAACCCCACCCTGCTGGCTGACATCACCGCCAAGATGCCTTGCACCCTGAGGATGGCCTGGCTGCTGGAGCTGCGTCACCTGGGCAAGACGACGCAGTCCACCATCATGGAGCTTGCAGCATTCCTCAGGAGCGTCACCGGCATGATCCCGCTCAGCGGGATGGTGGATCCCCTGCGGCCTGGCAGAGGGCGCCGGGAAAATGTGCTGGCCAGTGCGGAGGACAAGCCATCCGGTGGAGCGGCCAACCGCCCACCACCACCGGCAGGAAGGAGGAACAGTGACAATAAAAAAAACAGTGTAACCTATAACAGGTTGTGTGCTCAGTGCGGGGAGCAACACAAACTCGGTGATTGTGCTCAGTTTAGTGAGAAATCAGTTTCCCTCCGGTGGGAAACGGTGCGTGCAAACAATTTGTGTCGGAAGTGCCTGGATCCCCACCACTCCAGGGAGTGTAAGGAAAAAGTGTGGTGTGGTGTGGGTTTGTGCCGAGGCCCGCACCATCGTTTGCTCCACCGGGAGAGCGTTGTTGTTGACGAACAAATTCATATGTGACGCCAGACAGAGGACTGCCGCGTGTTGTTGGCGATAGTGCCGGTCGTGTTGCGGGGCCCTACCGGGGGGCAAGTGTCAACATTCGCGTTGTTGGATTCGGGTTCCACCATAACCCTCATCGACGCTGACACCGCGACGCAGATCGGCGCCCATGGCCCGGTCCAACACCTGCGGCTGCATGGAGCGAGGGGATTGTGCAGCTCCGACGCCCACTCCCAACGCGTGAAGCTGATGGTCCGGGGCACTGGTCTGGAGACCACCTTCACCATCACCGCCAACACCGTAGCCGACCTGAGCCTGCCGGAGCAGCGCGTTCCTGGACGACGCGTCACCCCAAAGCTCTTGATCGGGCAAGATAATGCCCACCTTATTATATCAAGTGAGGTCCGTCGAAACAACACTTCCCGCATACTGTCACGGACCGCTTTGGGGTGGGTCGCTCACGGAGGCTCAAACCTCAACAATGACGGGCCAGCTACCACACTGGCCCTCCAGTCAGAGACCGCCGCAGATGCTCGCCTGAGGGAGTTGGTAAAATCCAACTTTGCCGTCGACTCCCTCGGCGTTACGTCTGCGGCCAGAGTCAATGCCATGGACGCCAAAGCCATGGCATTAATGGAGAAGACCACCCGCCCCCTCGCAACTGGGCGGTGGGAAACTGGTCTCCTCTGGAGACACCCTGACGCCACACTGCCCGACAATCGGCAGTGTGCGCTGAAGCGGCTCCAGTCCCTCGAGAAGAAGCTGGCTGCGGACACCAACCTGGCAGCGGCGTACACCGACAAGATGGCCCAACTTGTCGCCAAAGGATACGCCAGACGCCTCTCTCCACATGAGGCGTCACTCCCTGCCCCGCGAAAGTGGTATCTTCCCCACTTCGCCGTCACCAACCCGAACAAACCAGGGAAGATAAGGGTTGTGTTCGATGCCGCCAGCCGATGTAAAGGGACATCGCTGAACGATGAACTCCTGACTGGCCCCGACCTGCTGTCCTCTCTCCTGGGAAACATCCTCCGTTTCCGGGAGGGCAGCGTAGCTATTGCTGCAGATATCCAAGAGATGTTCCTGCGGATCCAGATCAGGAAAGAGGACCAGCCCTCCCAACTCTACCTGTGGAGGTCGTCAACCAAGAGGGAGCCAGATACCTACCAGCTGGCGTCCATGATGTTTGGGGCGACCTGCTCGCCCAGCAGTGCCCAGTACGTGCGGGACAGGGTGGCCGGGCAGTACGAAGACCAGTACCCGGCCGCCGCAGCAGCCATTCGTTCACGGTTTTACATGGACGACTACCTGGACGCTGTGGAAAACCCTGACGACGCTGCTGCCCTAGTCCGCGACGTAAGGGCCCTCCTTGCAAAGGGAGGGTTCCACCTTACAAACTGGGCCTCAAACAGCCAGGACGCGCTAGCTGGAGTACCCCCTGATGACCGCGCCACCTCCACGGTAGCGATAAACAGCGGGTGCAGCGAGACTGAGAGGGTCCTAGGGTTGGTGTGGGACCCATCCACCGACCGCTTCATCTACACCTTCCTTGAAGCGGTCAGCCCCGAAGAAGCCACGCGGCCCACAAAGCGGCAGCTCCTCTCCATCGTGATGAAGATCTTCGACCCGGTGGGCTTCGTGTCCTGCCTCACTATACGGTCGAAGATCCTGCTGCAAGCCGTGTGGCGTTCAACTGTTGGGTGGGACGACCTCATCACTCCGGAGCACGCCGAACGCTGGAGGGACTGGATGAGCCTGCTACAGGAGAGCAGCGTCTCCGTCCCGCGACAGTCTCTGCAGCGGAAGACGAGCAGCGTGACCCTGCATCTCTTCTGTGACGCCTCGGAGCAAGCCTGCTGTGCCGTCGCTTACTTCGTGGAGGAAGTGCAGGGCGCTCTACAAGCCACCTTCATTGCGAGCAAATGCAAGGTGGCGCCGCTAAAACCTCTATCCATACCCCGCCTTGAGCTGCAATCCGCACTCATGGCGGCTAGGCTGGCCAGAACCATCCGGTTGGAGAGCCAAGCGAGGATAGCTGCAACCATCTTCTGGACAGACTCAACCACAGTGCTGTGCTGGTTGCGCACGGACCCGCGCACCTACTCTGCGTTTGTGTCCAACAGGTTGGGCGAGATTGACGAACTCACCTCCATTGCCAATTGGAGGTGGGTCCCTACCAAGCAAAACCCGGCCGACATCGGCACACGGGACTTGGAATTGCCCGACCTGTCTCGCCAAGGAAGATGGTTCTGCGGCCCCGCTTTCCTCACCACACCGGAGAGCGACTGGCCTAAGGAGCGGACCCTCGTCAAACCAGATGACCAGACCCTTGAGACCAGACCTCAGCACTTCGTCGGCCACATCACCACGGCCGGAGAGGCGCTACCTCTGGTCGAGAGGTTCTCTTCCTGGCACCGGCTGATCCGCGCTACAGCGTGGATGCTGCGCTTTGTCAGGCGCTGTCGGATGGGCCCGAACCGACCCGCCGAGTTCACGCTACGCGCGGAGGAGCTGAGGGAGGCCGAGCGCAGATGGGTGAGGAGGTCCCAAGAAGACGCCTTCTCCACCGACCTGCACACCATTAGGCTCGGCCAGGCGCTACCTGCCGCCAGTCGCCTGATCAGTCTGGCCCCCTTCCTCGGACCTGATGACGTTTTGCGGATGGGCTCGCGGTTGAGGAACCTCACCGGAACAACCAGCGTGGCGAAGACTCCCGTGATCTTGGATGGCGCAGACCCATATGCCCGGCTGCTGATCCGCCACTACCACGAGAAGGCAGACCATCCAAGCACGGAGAAAACCGTTGCCGAAATCCGATGCAGTTTCTTCATCCTGCGACTCCGCACCGTCAGCAGGAAGATAAATCATGACTGCCCCACCTGTCACATACGACGGAGCAAGCCCGCTCCACCACAGATGGGAATACTTCCGCCATCTCGCGTGGAACACCATGTCCCGGCCTTTACAAACTGCGGGCTAGACTACTTCGGGCCGATGGAGGTCACAGTTGGCAGACACCGAGAGAAGCGCTATGGAGCCCTTTTTACCTGCCTCTCCACCCGCGCCATCCATCTAGAACTGACGACCTCACTGTCTGCCGACTCAGCCATCATGGCGCTGCAACGGATGACTGCCCGAAGAGGTCAACCCGCGGTGCTGTACTCGGACAATGGGACAAACTTCCGTGGTGCTGACACGGAGATCCGGAATGCCGTGGAATACCTACAGCAGGATGCCAGGATGACGGATGCCATGGCCACCAAGGGCATCGAGTGGCGCTTCAACACCCCCCTCAGTCCTCATATGGGGGGAGCCTGGGAAAGGTTGGTCCGCTCGGTCAAGCTGGCCCTGAGCGCCACACTAAAGGAAAGGGCGCCAAGGGAGGAAACCCTGCGCACAGCACTGGCAGAGGCTGAGTTTGTGGTCAATAGTCGGCCACTGACTCATATCTCTGTCGACCCGCGGGACGAAGAGCCCTTGACCCCCAACCACTTCCTCATGGGATCTGCAGGAGGCCGCCCGCATCTGTCGCTCTACGACAACAAGGAGGAGGAGGTATGTCTCCGACGACAGTGGCGTATCAGCCAACAACTGGCGGATATGTTCTGGAGGCGGTGGCTCCGTGAATACCTCCCCACCTTGGGTGCCCGACAGAAATGGCACCACCCGACTGAACCCCTCAAGGTCGGTGACCTGGTGCTCATCATGGACCCCGCGCTACCACGCAACAGTTGGCCGCGCGGGCGTATCATCGAGGCCATCCCTGCTGCTGACGGCCAAGTGAGGACCGCCCGAGTCCAGACAGCCACGGGAACTTACACCCGTCCTGCCGTAAAACTGGCTCTCCTCATCCCGGCACCCGCACCAGTACCAACCTCGACTGCAGCCGGACCAAGGACCAAACAGCCCAAGGGAACCGGACTTCGAGGATCCCGCCGACCTGTACGTCCTGACAGCTAGGCGCAGCCGTGACTGCACCGGGGGGAGGATGTACCGGACGTATTTTAAGATTAATTATAGTATAATTTATTTTTAATTTTATGTAATACTTTATGACAAAATAAACATATTCACGGGGTCAGGCAGTCAGCCTAAGACAAAAAATAAAGCTTGACCCCAACCCTCTGTGTACATACCTACACACTACCTTAATTAAATTAATCAGGGGTCATAGCAGTCGACCTGAGACAAAAGAACAACGCTTGACCCCACCCTCTCTGTGTACAAACCTACACACCTTTTAATATTTAAATTGACTTTTTCCTTTGCGCAAATTCGATCTGTGCGACGCCGTTCCTATACAAACCTTCGCACGGGTCCAATTTGTGCAGATCTCTATTATTTACACTTGCATAAATTCAAATTTGTGCAACCTATGTATTTTTACCTTTATAAACACTTGCACAAATTCGAATTTATGCAACCTATGTATTCGTATAACAGTTTTGCATAAATATAAAATAATTCCAATTTGTGCAGACTGTTCATACCCTATGTAAAATATAAAATGTAAAATGTGCAAACTCACATAATAAACGAATGATCGGAGAGGCATCGAGAGTAGGTCGAGATAGAACTCTGTGGCGTTCTCAGCTTCGTTGCGCAATAGCGAAACGAACGCGGTGGCGTTTTACAACTCTAACAGTCAAAATTCTAAGAATTTCATCTCAGTTCGTAGAATTGAGATGAACAAAGGACTGAGACGGGCAGACTCCCGTCTCTGGACCCTTTAAATACGGCTGTTAGACCGCCAGATCGGCAGAGTTCCAGATCTCACCGCTTCAGCAACATCTCGCCTTCTCTTCTGCCTTCTCCGATCTACCCCTGGAAAACTTGGACTTCTTCTTCTCCGCCCTGGTTGGACCGCCCTCCAAGAAGAAAGCATTACAATAAATTGGTCGATCGCGCAAATTTCCCCTCTACCTCCCTTCTTCCCCTCTACTTCCCCTCTAACTCTACCCCCCTTCCGCCCCCCTTGCCTTCTACCTTTCTCCCTACATTTACCCAATTTTCCTGAAATCTCCCCACTCTTCCCTCTCCCTACATTTTTTCCCCACTTTCTCCCTAGGTGTCGAAGCGGCCAGCCGGCAACTTCCCACTTCATCGTCTGTGCGGCTGGCGACTACAGTGCCTGTCCCGTACAATCTTCCTTTATATTATTCTTCTCATTCATTTTAGTTAAATTTTAAGAACTGTTCAAATCCCAGGCGAATAATTATCCCAGATATTCTACGGACTTACGTAATAGGTATCTACTATATCATGTAATAACTTCATTTAATATTCCTTATAACTTGTAAACTTATGTACTGTGTATATCCTAATAAACAAATAAACAAATAAACAAAAGACAAATAATGTGGGAATCTTAACGACGTAAGTGAAGAAAGCGTGTAAACAAATATGCGCCCGCTTCACGGCGTACAGGACAAACGTACGGTGGAATTCACCCTAGCAGGCATGGAGATTAGACCTTTCTACCGCGTTCAATTTAATTAATTCTGAAGAACGTGTTACAAATATTGAAAATGTGCGATGATGTCGCACTGCTGAAGTTATTAATGCATCGTCTAGAAAAATAAAATCTGGTGCTTCCCTCTAACTTTATAGTTGAAAAACGGGTTATAAAGTTTTAAAATCGTTGTGCGTAAAATATATTAATGGTAAGGTACTGTTTTTATTATTCCTAAATACAAAGAACTTACATCCCCAGGACAAGATCTGAATTAAAACGTTAATATAGTTACAAATTCGCCGGAAATAATTAAAAAGTGAGTTTTGAGCAAACACAAATTATTAGGATTGTGTATAACACTCCAGTAGTGACAGTAGTGTTCTACATTAGTCACCATATCGTCATATAAGGCTAAGTTGTAAATACATATATTAGTAACTAGATAATAATCAAGGAGTTACCGGAACGCCAATCAATAATGAAAAAATATATGTTAATAATTATTAAAACCAATATTGTGTCATGATTTTCCAAAAATAGTCGTTCTGTAATGATTCAGTCATGTGTTATGAATCACCGCTTGCTCCTCAAAAAACTTTTTATTCTAAATTTAAATTTATTTGAATTCGTTCTTGGAATGCCTTATTTGCTCGGCCCATTTTAGCCTCAATGTTACCAGGCAGGGAGGTAATGAAATGATTTAAATAAACAGGACGATAAGGAAGTTAATAATATTTACAGATCATAATTTTTTGAAGTGGAAACTTATTTAGCACCGTTGTGATTTGAAACTCGATGAAACGAAAAAGCGACACTAAAAAGAGACAAACGCACACATCTATGGGATTTAGCCTATGAGAGAATGAGATAGAAAAATCGGTCTACTCTTTGTGCAGTGCTTCATAGCCTCCCACTCTTGACTACTTTAGTTTTCTGAAGGTTTCACTTCTACCACGTGTGGACTGCACACAGTGCACACTTGTATTTTAGGTATATAATTTTGAGTGTTAGACTGGTATGAATCCAGCCGATTTTTATTTAAACATGCAGATTACTTTCAGTATCTCCTTTTTGCACTGACGCCGTTAAATATATCTGCACCCCTTTTCACAATTTTATGAAAAATTAAAAAAAAAATATAGGTATATACATATATATACTTGTGGTTTTCAGGAGAATTTTGACTGCTTGCTTCTGTTGTGAAATCAGTATTTTAGTATCAACTAGCTGAAGTCCCCGGCGATGCCCGGGCTTTACACAGAGTTTTCGTAATAAAATTTAAACAGTGACCTTACTCTTGTTTTGAAGGTCACATGTGCAAAATTTTATCAACCCCGGCATAAGACTGTAGATTTGCATACAAATCAAATCCTCACCGCCCGCTTGCCAGTCCGCTCGTCCACCACATACAGACATTCTCCTTTTTATACTATATATTTTAACCAATTAGCACAAAACCTTGACAAATTATATACTTAAACCTTCCCCATGAATTACACTATTGGTGAAAACCGCATTAAAATCCTTTCAGCAGTTTTTGAGTTTATCGCGAACACACTGACAGACAAACGCGGAGGAGGACGTAAGAAGTGCGTAAAACAAACATGTAAATGTATGGTACTAGTATGTAATGATGTTGAAAATTTATATCTCTATCTGAGTATATGAAACAGGTTGTAAACACTGTCATAGTCACTCATCAGAAGGTCAGTAAGCGCCTTTCTGAAAGTGAGATATTTAGCTTTAGACTTTATTTCAATTGATAAGTTATTAAAAATTTTAGGTGCAAGAAAGTTAAACTGGTACTGTGGCAATGAAGTTTTTCTTGTTGGAATAATATAATTCGGTTGGTTTGAATAACTTGTGTTGTATTTTGAATTTATAATATATTTTTTTGTAAATTTGAATTTAAAATAAGAGGTAATATTTTTTACATATATGGATTTTATATTAAGAACTTTAAAAAGGTCTTTCGTGGGGTGTATATAATGTACTTTATAAATAGTGCGTATTATCAATTTTCTTTAATTTATAATATGTATAGATGTAGAGATACACCTACGAAAAAAATTAACATAGAGGGCCTTTGGAAAATGTTGATTTAGTAAGGCTAGAAATAAATATTTTGAAGATGATTTTTTTTCGGTTAACTAAACCTGAGTATTTGGAAAACAGAAAAATATTGTTACAGGAAATAATCATTGTCAAATGAAATAATCATTGAGTGCGGTTTTACACGCGGTAGAAGCGAAACTTTACCAGAATAATCTCAACCAATACTTGAAAAGTGAGGTCTTAATCAAAGCGACCAATGAGCGCAGACCCATCGTAATTTCCGTTTTATATATACATAATATAATTTTATCATGCAACATTACAAATTTATAAAGATAATATTCAAAATACAGTTGCACCCTTTAAAAGTAACAGAAATCTTAGACATACATCAATACTTCCTACACCAAAATGTTAAAAAAGGACAGTAAAATCATAAATATCTCGGAGTTAATTTTTTTAATTCAATACCTGAAAAAATCAGAAACATGAACAGTAATATAAAAAAATTTAAAACGCAGTTTAAAATTTATACCGAAAAATTGAACTGAATAAAAAAAAGTATTAAACCAATATAATAACACCCCCCATACACACAATCCCTGCTTATTTATGGGGGTAAATCAAATATGTATATTATGTAACTAATTATTGTATAAAATTTATTATAATTTATGTATCTTTTACTGAATAATAAAAATAATAAAAAAAATATATCTCAACCAATAGGAGCCTTTAAAAGTGAGATCATAATCAAAGCGGCCAATGAGCGCAGTTGATGCTTCGCAGGTGCAGTAATCGTAATTTCCGTTTCATCCGAAATCCGAATCTCAGCGGGGCTATAGAATTTTCACTTCACAAATGCATAACCATGATTTTTTTTGCTTTGTTTAAAATTTCATGCCAGTTCGTTCAAAAATTCGTGTGTAAATTTCCGAAAACCCTATGGCTCTGTTGCGTTACCTGAGTCACCGTTTACCCGAGAAATACCGCTAATCGTCGAAGCAGTCGATTGTATTGTGACATTGCACTTGTATTCTGGGATGAGGCCTTAATATAATTGTTAGTATTCGTGTTTGACGTGTTTGTTTTCTAAATGACTAATATTTTCAATAGAAATAATCTACCTAACAAACGAAGTCAATATTCGATTGTAAAATGTAAATATAAATTAATAATTATGTAAGTTTATGGCCAATTGATGGTTTATGGAAAGAATCTTTTACTTGCGATCTCTCGAAGGAAACCATTCATTTGTTCTGAATGCAATTATTAATGTTCTCTAAAAGGGCCTTGAAAAAAAATACATTTTTGCCATTCTTTCAAGGACATAAAGAAACCATCCCTTCGTTCCGAATGCAATTATTAATGTTCAAAAAAGTTGTCTTGACAGAATCTCATAGAAAGATAATATTATAGACGAAGGAGGGGGAGTACTGGTAATTGAGATCTGGACACTAAACAGGGCTAAAGCAATTTGATTTAAAGAAAAAAACATTTAACATCTAATTTAAACAGCTTTATGACAGAAAAATGTATGAATTAGAAACCCTTCTCACGATCCGATTTTCGGAACACCATGCAGGACAGATTCTGCAAATTGAAGCGTGAGTAGGCCAAACCACCAACCGAATTATTATTATTCCGCCAAACTAGGATCCAACCCGATTTCTCTTTTCGCGACCTTTCGTGCGGTTGTTAGCGACCTATAAATTTGGTATTGTAGATATATTTCTCAAGAGATTTGCAAAAGAATATTATAGACTTTTTATTAATTTATTCCTAAAATGAATTGGTATTCGTTATAAAATAGCGAGCCAACATTATTTAATAATTGAATTGTACTTACTAATTACTACCAAAATGTATAGGTAAACCTACCAAAATATGGAGGTCGGTAGGTACATTTAGATTGCCTCCGGAAGTTGAAAAGGGTGTAGACTACAAATTAATGCGGGTTCAAATCATACTAACACAATAACACAAACCACACACGGACAAAGACACTTTCAGTATTACGCAACCAAACTTTTTAACTGTATGCCCATTACTCTGAAACAATTACTAACTGCAAATACATCTACAAACATTCACAAAAAATATCACATCCTGAATAAAAAATCAAGATATCACTTTATTCAAAACATTATAACTCCTAACCAAACTATAAGTGTAAAATAAATAAACACGTTTTTCCAAAATTTACCAACTATACACACATTTACAATATATATATATATATATATATATTTCAACTTAAAAAAAAAATAATAACTAACTTTCTACTAAAACACAAACACTTGTCAGAATTAATCATAACTACATAACACCTCAGCACAGGTTCTCCTAGTGAGGTGTTCGGAAGCGTACAATATTACCCACCCACAGTTTCACCATCTCAAACCTACCTTACACCCAACATAATAAAAATTTCAAAATGTTAGGTAAACACTGTAATATATAGACACATATTAAAAATCAAAAAAAAAAATCCCGGCTGAGCAAGTAAATTTTATTTAATTAATTAATTGTGTAACAACACAAAAAATAACAAATAAAATAA
This sequence comes from Limnephilus lunatus, assembly GCA_917563855.2. Classification (NCBI taxonomy): domain Eukaryota; kingdom Metazoa; phylum Arthropoda; class Insecta; order Trichoptera; family Limnephilidae; genus Limnephilus; species Limnephilus lunatus. The sequence continues at coordinate 59,808,713 of OU830599.1, forward strand.
TATATTATGGTATATTTGCGGCAGTTCCAGAGTGGAGGATACCTACTCTCAGTATTGCCTGGTGAAAAATTATAATTCAGAATTGAAATGTTGCTTGAAATGGCTTTATCCATGTTTGGTCACCAAATATAAATAGTCTGTTACCTGCCAACCTTTCTCTTCCCAATTTCCGACCCCTCCCTACAAAATTCAGCCATGAGGTGATTTTCTCACGAAGATGGCGCTATAAAAATCATCCAAACATTATTATTATTACAACATTCCATTGGGGAAGCCACAACATCCAGACGGTTGTACAGGGATTCATATAAAAACATAAATATAAACACTAGAAAAATAATTGTCTGGAGAAATAATGATCTTATTTTAATTTGTCGAAACTCAAAACTGCACCATTGCGGTGCAGGGCTATGGGTCGAGAGTGTCCGAGTCATTAAAAAATTTTATATCATAAAAATACCAAACTCCCACTCTCTTTAAAAGCTTTCCATCATCTATGAACGTGAAGGTACGTTTATATTATATAATTTCCCGCCTGGCATGCCCCAATTTCCTCCGAGAGTAAGCCACGTAATTCGATTTGCGATTTTGCTCTGAAAAAATAAGACAGGTCGGAAACGAGTATTAGCAATTTCTAAAGCTACACGTGTCATTTAAATAAATTACATTGAACACTCATAACCTCGACGTGCGAAGAGATTTAAAAGGTAATTTAGAAGTTAACGATTTAGGTACTACACCTTGTTTAATTTTATATTAATTTTTCGAAGAAAACTTCTTCGGAAAGGTTTTCACTTTGTGATGGCACTATTTATTTTAATGAAAAGACAAATAACTTTGTTTATATCACTTTTATTAATACACAACATCGTTCATGAAACATGTTGATTGTGTATTAATAAAAGTGATGTAAACAAAGTTATTTGTCTTTCATTAAAATAATTTTATATGATTTATAAAGCGGAATAGTAGTTTGAAGTTTGTGTGATCGACCATCTATGTATAATAACTCTCAAACAGTGATGTCTGGATCATGCATTTTGTACTGATTGCCAGTTAAAAGCAATAATTTATAAACATATGTAAAATAATGTACACCCCCCAAACCAATAGCAAATTAAATAATTAATGCAACCAACAGCAGTTTTATTGGTCCTCGTACGTTTAATCTTCAACCAAAATAATTTAAAATGATAAATAAAATATCATATTTTACATAAAATAATTAAAATTATGGTTGAATTAAGATGTTGAAACGCTTTTCTCATAAACTATTTGCAAACCTTCATGTTTCACTTTTCACAAAACTAACATTATATACACTTATGTTGTAACATGATTGGTACAAATATAAAGAAGAAAAATAAACATAAATACATAATTTCCATCATTAACGAAAAGCTTTGAAATATACATTTATTTTACCAAAAGAAGGCAAATCGCCGAGTAGGCACAGTAAGGAAAGGTTAGGCGTCGGCCCCTCTGGGATTGTCGACCGAGCCGTGTTTTCAAATTTACAGCACTTCATTAGGATGGTTTTTTCTTCTTCCGTTCATATTATTCGTATTCATAGAGCCTAGGGCATGAATATGTTGTAGAAGCATACTTTCTTCGGTACCTACTCTAGGTTTTTATTTTTTGCCCCGCCCTAAATCAAACCCCATGTCTTCCGTATTTGTCATTTATTACTATTTTTCTAGTATTCTTTAGTTTCGGAGAGTGGCTGTCATTAGGGTAATCTTCTCCTTGGCAGGCTGCAGACCAGAACAGCTTAACGGAGCTGCACTCGCACTAGTCATGTAGGTTTCAATAAGAAAAAAAGAGCGTTGAAATTCGGGGAAACCGGTAGTTACTATTAATTACATTGTAAAAACAGTATAGGTGCAGATCAACCGCAACTGAATTCGATTAGGTACATCTTCAAACAATTAACTTTCGAGACGGAAGCGTCGATACTTTATAGATATTTTGGATTTCAAAAATTGTCCGTTTGTTCGTTAGTTACAACTGCCTGCAGAGTTAATTGTGTCAAGCTGAACCTACTTGAATTCAATTATAGTTTTGTAGGTTACCTTTATCCATTTCTAGGAGTTTTCTCAAAGGCAGCGATTATAAGAAAACGAAGGACCGCTGAACAAAAACCACCTCAAGCCAGGCCAGGACCCCAGGACAGTGAATGAAATCGGCCTCTTATTCTATGAGATCCAGCTATAATTTTTTTAAATGTCTTATTGAATAAGTTATATTAAGCAGAATGTAGAACTAGAGTCTGTCAAATAAGAGTAGAAAATATAAAAAATAGAACCACAAATTTTGTAGGCTGGCAACACCAATTTACCCGTCAAATATTATTTTAAAGTGCGATGACACTGAAAATACAGAACACTTTATACACATTTAAAAATACATTTATTGTTCTTAAAAAAAAATCTAAAAAGCACTGTTGTTAAGTTGCCTACTTAGTGACATAAATTTAATTAAGTTGTGTTTTACAAAGTGATTGGCTTTCATTTAATTTAACATAAATTTGAATTTAACAGTGGGTAGAAAGGAGGAATCATTAATGGTGAGTTTAGTTACACTGCTTTTAGATCTGAATGAGTTAAATATATTCAGATCTAAATTTAGAGACATGATCTAAAGCTTGGACAACGCTAGTAGGTACTTAAGCTTATATTAAATAAATGTGAGCAATTTCTAAAGTGTGCTTATATTGTATTACAATATCGTTATTCTTCATTATGTTAACACAAAATTGCAAAGATATAATAATAATATACCTATATGCAATTCTAATGTTGAGATCAGTGGAATGAAAAAAAATATTTTTTTCACTTTTATGCCTTTTTAATTTTTAATAAAAATGTAAGTTACACAGCTTTAGATTATCACCATGATTATTTTTTTTAGTATTGCCATTTTAACAACAGTGGCGCCCTCCTATGTTTTCTACTCTTATTTGACAAACTGTACCTAACTAAATAGGAGGATTCGCCTGAGGAAGACATGGTAATTTCAATTCGGGAGGGGGTATGGGTACCACAAACCATTAATTGGATAACACTCCTGCCATAGGTCATCAATAGACTTAGCAGCGTTCATGGGGGGTGAGGTTTGTCTGGGTCTTTGCGGCGGATCCGTCTGCCTACCAGCTGCATGGCAGGCCGGTTCGGGAGAGAATGGTTGAGGGAGTCCCTTTGACTTCTCCACCCGTACTCTCTTAAAATATCGTCTTGTACCGCAAGGGAGGGATGGAATCATAGTCCGCCACTTCTGGACACATCCCAGATTCCTACCCACCCCTCATACCCTTTTCCTTCCAAGAATTTCCTCTCCTCCCTTTCCTAAAAAAGACCCTCCATACAGCATCCCCAAATATGAAATTGGCCCTGAGGTGAATTATTTTCCTCAGAGCCACCTGTGTAGAGCTAAAAAGATGATGTCAAGAGTCAGAAAAACAGAAGAAATGTAGGAGACGGTATATGAATATGAATGAAGCAAGGAGTAAGTGCTGACATAGAGTTGTGTGGCGGTATAGGAGCGGCGTGGTAATTTAGTTTTCTTACAGAAATAAGAGGCCAATTTGATTCAGTGTACTCGCCTGGTTTGAGGTGGTTTTAGCTGAACGCGCTCAAGAGCGGTTGTAATTTACTCCGAACTCAGTTCATTGTGCGGTGAAGAAGTGTGGCAGCCTTTATTGTACTTCCAAGAGCTTCTATTACAGACGATTATTTTCACTTGGATACTGTTTTCCACAGAACTTCGTATTGTATGTAAATGTGTTTAACGTGTATACAAATGTTTGCGGTAAATGGTTTCTTAATTATCTGCTACCATGTTCCCAATAGAAGACAAATACGTCGATGCTATTTCGGCATAATACTAGTAGTTCTGGGAACAGTAGACCTCAAAGATATATGTTTCTAATTTATTACATCAAAACCAAATTTCACCCGAAATCGTAAGATTTGTAAGTAGGTACTTAAATACCTAGCTACTAAACTATAAACCATATCTTTTTTTATTTATTTATTATTTTTTTTTTTTTATTTATTTATTACATTAGTTACATTTATACAGCAAAATTACATAATAATAATAATATTTCAAATAACTGTAGATATTAAAAAGTGTACAAGTGTTATTATATTATGTCTTGTACGTTATCTATATATATATATACACTAGTGGACTTATGTATGGACACTTTTTACAAATTTCTTGTATTTGATGTTCATTCGCACTTTTTTAAATCGCGTTGGTGTTTAACAGTAATTTGGTTAGCTAATTAATTCAACCACATATTATACCATTATATTTTGAATTGATTTAAAGGTTTTGTTTAGAAAAATAATAAAAATGCTGAATAAAACAACGTCATGGCAAAACACAAATAATTTATTAATTACGAAGATTTTGCATAATATTTCAAATTAACATTTCAATGTTACTATTTCGTTGGAAATCCTTTAAGTTTAATAACTTCCTCAATTCTTCTACACATGGAGTCCACAAAACGTCACTAGTTTTCAGGTTTGATAACATGGAACCATGCTTGAATAATCACTTCAATTATTTATCTTTTATTTCTGGGTTTGTGACTAGAAACCAGTATTTTCAATCTAGACCAGAGATTTTTAATAGGATTCGAGTCCTGGTGGTTCCCTGGCCAAGGTGGAACAACAATATGGTGGTTCTGTAACCATTTCATGTTCGTTTTGCTATGTGGCATGGGAGTCCATGCTGCTGGAAATTGCATTTACCACGGTTACACTCGAACAAATCATTGTGCTGGGCAATAATTTTGGCTCCAGAATCACATATTGATGTCTGTTAGCCTTAAGTGTGCATTCTACCACTTCCAGACATCCCAAACTGTCCCTTATCATGTAAGCCTGCACCATGACACTCAGAGGAAGTTTCATTGTCGCAGTAGTGCATTCTGGTATCAAATCTTCAACTTGATGGCAACGAAAAAATCTGATTCCATCACTCTTAAAAGTGAAAATTTTGGTCTCATCACTCCATATCACCTTTGCCCAGTCTTCTGAAGTACATTCCTTATGTGTTACAGCCCATTTCAGTTGTTTATACCTCTGTTTCATGTTATGGTTAGATTTTTATTATTCTTGCCTAATTTCTTCCTAAATGTTATATCTGTAATATCGAGTCCAGCAGCTTTAATGACCTTGTGAATATCTTTGGATGTTTGACGATGGTTCTGCAGGGTAAGGCAACATATGCTTCTTTCATTTTGTGGCGTAACCTTTGGGTTTTGGACGATTTTCGGTCTGTTTTTGTAGTTTAAGTCTCCTTCCATCGTTGGCAAACCTTTCTTATTCCAGACTTGGTAGCTCCTTCACCCAATATTTTTGCAATTTCTTTGTATGTGTAGCCTTCTACATAAAGTGCAACACCTCTGCTTCTCTTTGGGTGACAAATAGGCACGTTTTGGCACCTAAGGAACCATTTTAATAATATTTATTAAAAAAATATATATATAACTTTTCTTCAATGGATAACTGACTAACACGGGTGTAGAACTTATTCGTGTTGCATCTTAAAGTGTTCTGATTGGAGCCCACGACGATCCTCTGCACTTTGTGGTTGGTTTAGATAGAACACGAGACATTGTAGAGTTGCCAAAACTGAAAAACGTTATTCTCAAAAATTGGTTGGTTTAAAGGTGTTTGCTCCCATTTCTCATTAAGAGTGATAGGAATTTTAAATCACCATATGGCATATCGTATGGTATGTTTTTTAATCAATAAAAGCACAAGGAACACGAAAAAAAAACTTAGAAGGGTTCCGTAACAAAATAAGTCATTTTTTTATAAGGCAAACGACAAGATACAAGAAATCTCGAAAAGTGTCCATACTTAAGTCCACTAGTGTATATATATATATATACTAGCTGGGTTACCCGGCTTATTCGCTCAGGAAAAAAATCGAGAGTGTTCTGGAATGTTCCACAAAGATCTTACGATTCCCTTTTCCCGAAAATTCCACGACATACTTCGCCACTCCTTCCAGAACTTTCTAGAGCTCTATAGAACCTTTTAGAACTTTCCGGAAGACTGTTTTAGAAATTTCAAGAGGGCGAAACTTCCAACCCTTTTATCTCCTGCACGCCCTTTAGGTAAAAACGGGAACTCTTATTCCCTAGGCGGGATATAGATCTACCACACCATATAACTCTCTTGATCGTACCGGGACTTGATTCTGAGTTTTTGGGGTCCGCACGTTTTTTTGGACTTTATAATATATACCTATTGATTACCGGTTTCGATAATATCATAGAGTGAGCTCACATTTCTCCTTCTTATTAAATATTGTGAAGAAAGCGCCCAAAAAAACATTCGTACGATATTTCATAGTTATGTTATGTTTGAGTTCTTTAATGTTGTCTTGTAATCTAGATGATTCATTAATTTGTTTCTTGTGTTCAATTTATATATGTAGTGACACTTTTTATAGTTGTACCAACTCCATTACTTCCTCACTCAATCCACTACTACTCAAAAACGAATATTGTCCCTCCGTCGAAAGGTTAGGAGCTCTGGCCCAGGATTTATTTATTTGGGCACTCCATTTCTGGATGAAAATAAAATTATACAGGACGCAACCACAACATAACCTCAAAATATTTTAACACTCGCAAATTTAAGCGCCCCCCACACGGACACTTCGGAGCGATTGCGCTCCTCGCCACTCAGGCCGCTGCGCATAAAGTGTATGTGTGTATCGTGCTTAGGAACGACGCAACCGTTTTACCGACGCGTTAACGGTGGTAACTGTTTTACCGACGCTAAATAGCGTTTAACAAAATACCAACTCGAACTGCGTGGAGCAAGACGAATAATACAATTTAAGATAAAATTAGCGATAGTTGTTGCAAGGTGCAATTTAATGTTTTAACTCTTTACCTTTTTATTATTTAATTGTTATTTTGGACAACGTCAATTATTAGATCCCGGGTGGTTATGTTTTAAAACTGAAACATACAACACAGTTTAAAACACAATTTAAACAATACATTTCAAAAAATACTCTATTAATACTTAAATAACAACCAAAAGAAGACTCCCACCTGTAATTTTGTTCCAATTACGGTTCCTTTTCTCCCATTTTTCTTTTTATCGCGATTTCCCAAATTAATATTCTTACATTCGTGAAACGAAAAATATCCAACGAAAATAAATCATAGAAATGCAGCAAAAATAAAAGATTTCTATTGGTGGAGTTAGTAGCCGGCGACCATAAACAAATCGAATGTGACTTATAACATCACCAAAAATCATTCCCATCCCGCCAGGCACGAAGCCGAGCGAGATGAGCGCGACCACGCAACTTTTTTATAATACTTACATTTTTAAACTCGTGATGTTTTTCTAATGAAATGTTCGAATTGAATAATTCAAAAAGGTAAATAAAGGTATTGAAGCAGCCTTGAATATGAAGTAATTTATTTTGATAAGGATTAAAACCAAGATACAAATACAGAGCCTTTTCAAACGGCGGCATTAATTTTAAATATTTTTTTAAAATAAAAGAACTCTGAATGTGGCATATCTATAATAGTTAGACATATGCTGTCGCGACACTTTTTGTAAATAATGACGTTTTCTGCAAAGTCGTAGTACATTATTTAATTCTATCATCAATAGTTTTCGCAGCGCACGCGATGAAAATATATTTTTAGGTATTTTTTTACACCTTGGGTTAGATTATTGAAGTTTTAGTAAGGATCCCTAATTTTTTTTGAAAATATAATATAGCCTATGTCACCCGGGGATAGTGTACCTTCCCAACAGTAAAAGAATTTTTCAAATCGGTTCAGTAGTTTCGGAGCCTATTCGATGCAAACAAACACACAAACAAACAAACAAACAAATCTTTCCTCTTTATACAGTGTGTTAGATATAGTGTGTTAGATTAGATTAGATATATTTATATAAAATCTCGTGTCACGGTGTTTGTGGTCGCACTCCTCCGAAACGGCTCTACTGATTTTTATGAAATATTTCATGTATATTTGGTAGGTATGAGAATAGGTCACAAAGTATATTTCATACTGCAAGGTGATTAAGGTGTCCCTATCCAGAATTTTTTTTCTATTTTTTTACAAACATTTTTTTCTATTTTTTTTGGTATTACAAAATACCTATAACCCCAAGTTTTTACTCTCCTATCCCCACCCTCCCTTTTTTAATCGCGGCCCTCCCATTTTTTAATCGCGATTTCAGTTTTTTTTATGAAAAAATTTAACCATCTTTGGTATTTTAAACAGAACGAAATTAATATTGATTTTCTTTATTTCAGTTTTCTACTTTAGGATAAGAAATATATTACTTTTTTATTTTAAATTTAAATTTTAAGAGATTTAACCATGAATATATCCGTTACATTATGAAATACACTAAAATTGAGAAAATTAATGGTTCATGCTTTTTTGTTTTTATCGGCGGTCGTCGTCTACAGCGCTCCATTCCTCTTTCTGTCATAGATCCCACCCCACACACTTGCAATACATTCGTTATTTTTTATTTAACAACCAAAATATTTACTAGAAATAATTTATATGGGAGAACAACTTTTTCCGGGTCAGCTAGTATTTTATGTAAAATTTTTTTTAAATTTCAAATGAAGTGTAACGATGCATATCGATTACATTTCTTTTTTCAAACTTTCTTCCAGCGGGTAAGTACTATAAAATTGAAAGAATAAGGAATGGAAATTTTTATATTTACCGTGACGGTTCACGGTAACGGCAAAAAAGGCAATAAACTTACGTTCCTTATCCCAATATTGCTGCAGCTCTTTTACTTTAACCTGATGGTATGCTTGACTTACGATACTTGTTGGTATTTTAAACAATAAACGTTGATTAAGTTTGCTATATTTGAATAAGTGAAAATTATTTTCTTTAGGGTCTCCCGAGTGTAGTAAATGCACAAAAAATATAGCACTGATTTATAATAAACTAACCGAAGTCCCCGGGTTTGCCCGGGTTTTACCCAGCGAAATTAGATGACAGCAATTTTCGTTTCATTTTAAACGTCTAGTGTGCAAAGTTTCACAAAGAAGTATCAACATTCTGCAACCGGGCTCGAAAAGAAGAAGATGGAGAGATACGAAATTACGAATGGCGCGCTAACATTTACAGCGACAAAATCGATGCGAAAATGTTTAATAAAAGACGATTCGTTTAAAATAGAGCAAAAATCTCGTAGGGAGCATCTTAAGTATCATTTAAAGAAACATTGTGAAATTTTTCACAAATAAAATTTATAAGATAATAGAAACAGACTTGTTTTTAATAATTTTTGGAGCATACTTTGTGATTTTTTTCTATCGAGGGAATTTCATATAATTTGCGTTTCGGCGTGGGCAGCATCGAGATATTATCTTCAAACATAACATATATTATTTTAAGAGCTTAAAAACTTCAAAGGTTTAAGGGAGATATGTAAGAAATCGGTAGAAATTCGGGTTGCCGAGGCTTAAGGGGTAGGAAAAGGAGATGGGGGTTGTTTTTGGAATATCGTGTAGACAGTGGCTTTCCTTTTATTTTTAAGGTCAAGGGTGGCAAACTTCATTGATCTCGGATTAAAATGTCTATAAAAATCAAATCTACGCCATGGCGATAGCTAACGCTGAACCCTAATAATATCTGCTGAAAAATCTTACTTAAAAATCATTTTAATTTTTCCAGCTAACCAGTTACTTGTATTGCTTTGCGTGCTATTAATAAAATACAATTTGTCATCGTTACCGAAATGTTCAGTCATAATAAGCACACAAAGGTAAAAAGTTATGAATCAGTGTTCGGGTAGAGAAGGAGAGGGACAACCATAAACTATGAATAAGGAAATAATGAATTTCCAGGTAAGACGTGAATAAAACTAATATACTTGTATGTTTAAGTTTGGCTTAGTTACAGAAAACACGCAATGTGGAAGGTTTACCCCCTTAGAGCTTATAAATGTAGAGAAAGGAGTTGATCTAAGAACCTAAAAAGCAACAAAAAAGAATGCTTAACTGTACCATTTTTTTCATTTTACTATCCTTATATAACAATTAGAGCGCAGATCGAGTTGTAATAACCTGTTAAAAAAATCTCTAACGGTGAGTTTTAGGATAGTATAATATTCATATCTCTATGGAATTTCTAGGCCAATATTATTAAGAAAAAAAATATTATTTTTCAAAGGAAAAAGCAGGAAGTAAACGCGTGCCCAGCATTCTTATACAAGTTGTTTGGGGGTTTTCTATTATTCCTAAAAAAATCCCTTTCAAGATAAGGGTTCTTCTTCTCACTTTTCCTTTCTTCGAAAATCTCCTTCAAACAGCACAAAAAATTTGCGAAAGAGGTTTTCGAAAAAAGTGTTGACACTCTGGCGAAGCCGGACAGTAAGTTCTACGCCCAGAATTTAAAAAAAATGACTAAAACAACTTTAGTGGTATTAGGTGACCAGAACAGTAGAGTAAAAAATGCCACTCCCCTCCCTCGCTTAGGGCCGGTGTATAAGTTGCTATTTATCCTCACTTGGTTATTATGTTGAGCTTAGCACATAACCCGTAAGCGTAAATATCATCAATATTACACGTTTGTCTATGATTTTGAGGAACTTGTCTCTTTGCAAAACCAAACTGTCATCACATACCCAATGGATATGATGTGAGATTTTCACGACCAAAAGAATTTTCGTGATTTATTTTTGGTTATTACGCCGTGTTGCACGTTCTCCTTCTTTAGTCAACATTTCCGATAGTGGTACAGTGTCCATCATCAGGGCAGATGCAATCACGGTTATTTTTACGAGGATTTAATAAAATATAAGAGTTGTTTTTGGGAAAGTCCTCTACAACAATCAATCAGAATAGTCCCATTGCGAGGAACCTGATTACAAATACTGTTATATGTTTTGCTGGAACGCCGTTGAAACAAGCTGTTCTCGCATTGAAACTTTTAAAATCTCTCTTATAAATAGTTAGCAGACTGTTTTAGATTGAATTTCATACTTTGCCTAATATCATTGACACTTCTCATTGCTCAATGAATCGTCGAAGTCCATATTGATAAAGTAGGCAAAATTTCACATTTGTCACTGCTAACTCTAAAAAAGGAACCCACCGAATTAGTCCGCTTCAAGGATTTACGTATTTAGCAAGCATAAAGAGTAAAACGGGTTTACCAGCCCAAAGTTCTTAAAAAAAATATTGTTTAGTGTTTAATTAATCTCCGCCTTTTTGTTACGAGCTTTGCTCCTAAAAAAGGTGTAAACGTAATAAATAATGTATATTTTGAAATAAAAACTTATAGAATGTATATAACCATGTAATATTTGAAAATAAATTATAAAAAATAAAAATAAATTCTTAGAACTCCATTTTAATTTTTTTTAAATCAATTAAAATTAAATTCTGCAAGTATTTTCGTATGTATTTTTGTTACGGCTGTTTCGGTTTATAAGACTATTTTTAAACTGTGGTTAATCCACATTGCGCGACCTATTTATATGATTTTAAATGTCAATTATTTAAGTTGTCTAATTGATTAATTACCTGTTAAATCAATTTTCTGGACACTAATTGAGAGAGTATTATATGGGATTTAGAATCTTTTCCTTTTCTAAAACAATTAAGAAAATCGTTACACTTAGTGCAAGGGAAACCAAAGGGAAAGATTCCGAATCCCATATAATACTCTCTCTATTAGTTTCCAGCAAATTGGTTTAACCCATAATAAATCAATATTATATGGGATGGCAAGAATATTATATAGGATTCGGAATCTTTCCCTTTGGTTTCCCTTGCACTAAGTGTAAGGGTTTTCTTAATTGTTTTAGAAAAGGAAAAGATTCTGAATCCCATATAATTGTCTCTCAATTAGTGTCCAGAAAATTGATTTAACCGATAATAAATCAATAAGACAACTTAAAAAAATTATATAAATAGGTCGTCGCAAAGTGGATTAACCACAGTTTGAAAATGGTCTTATAAACCGAATCAGCTGTAACAAAAATACGTACTAAAATACTTGCAGAACTCGATAATAACATTATTAAATTTAATTTTAATTAAATCTTTAAAAATTCTTAAAAAATATCGGCGGTATAGTTCTGAACATTTGTGGCCTAACACATATTTTTTGTATGACACTTTACAAGAACCCCTTATTCTGCACTGTGTACAACCAGAAAAACTATAACATCACACAGTTAATTGACATTGCAAAAGTTGGTAGAAAAAAAAACAAATCCCCTTTAATTACATTACCACCCCGCTATTTCCCGATTGCTCAGGGTCAATTGACAATACCGGGGAGTAAAGCGAGCACGAGCGCTGATCGATTTATTTATTTACTATAAATAAAATCCAGGCACGCGCCGTGGATTTGACGCTGCCTTTTTCTTGGAATAATATTAATACCGGGGTAGATTTTACATTTTGCAAATCGGTTTCCAGAATTGTAAGGGAAAATTTCCACTACTCATAAACCCACATTTAGATCACTATGAAAAACCTAACTGAGCGGTAAAAGCGAGTACCGTATGATTTTCACTCTAGTTTATTACAGGAAGGTAAACTTCGATTACTGGGTAGTGATAAATATCGAGCGTAAAATGCGGCTTTTAATCGGAATCCCAAATCGGTTCCAATCATATCAATTGTTTCAATGCAGTAATTCAATCCCTAGAATATTTGTTGTGTGACTGAATACGTAAAATGTGGAAACATGTATTAAAATTCAATAATTTTCAAATGGGATTTCGAAGTGGAAATAATTTTTTTCAAGCAATTTTTTATTTCACCGCTAAATGATGGAGAATGCTGCGCGTTTGAAAGAAATGTTTAGGGAAAGGAAGGAGTAATGTATAGGTAGAAAATTTTTTAATTTGGGAGGCGGGAGAGTATGTGCACCGCCGCCCCGGGAGCCATTTATTGGATAACCAACACCTCCGCCATAGGTCGCCCAAAGTGGTTCGCTACGTTTTGTGACTTAGCAGAGGTACCCGGGTCCATTGGGTGAGGTTTGTCCAGATCTGATTTAGGACTGGTTGAGGGAGACCTTTTGACCTCTCCAGCAGGACTCTCTCGGATCATCGCCTTGCACCGGAGTTAAAGGGTTAAATTCATACGTCTGTCTCATCCGGACACACTGATCCCCAGATACCTCTACCCACCCCTCAATACTTTCCTTCCCAGAACTTCCTCTCCGTCCTTTTCTAAAAAGCCTCCACACAGCATCCCCAAAGGTGACATAAGCCCCGAGGAGAATGGCTTTTCACAGGGTTTCCTGTGTGGAGCTAATATGATGAAAACTTTTTGCAAGTTCTTCTTTCCTCCAGTATGCTTTCTGGAGTCCAGCTTTCGATGTGACCTCCATTAAATGTGTTCAGATGTTGGTGATTCTTTAGGGAATTTGAGAGGCTGATGAAATTTTGCACACTTGAACTTCAAAACAAGATCTATCGAAAAACTCTGCGTAAAGCCAAAGCACGCCGGGACTTCAGCTAATAGATATGATTTATAATAAATAGTACCTACTCAAATTATCATTTCCAATTTAATACAAATTGTCACGAACAACAAATATTATTGTTTTGGCACACGTAAAACCAAAAATAGAAAAACTATACTAATAAAAGTAAATTAGACTTCCAGAAAGAACATTTCTATACACATACACGATAATTTTCAAAGCAACTAATTTATTAATAGGCTATTCATCGATACAAAGTTTTAGGAAAAAAGCTTGTCGTTCGACGGAATAATATTTTCCCAGTATTCTGTAAACATTCAAAACACGCCATCTCTAGGAAAACGTTTTATTCATTTGCTGAATTAATTTCCAAATAAAGGAAAATACGTCCTTCAATTCTTAGGACTACGATTCAATACTTCTAAGAGATCCAATGTATTGAGATTCCTAGATTTATTAGACACATAAAACTCTACAAATTAAAATCACTACTGGAAAAATCTGGTTTGAGGAATAGAAAAACAGAGCTTCATTGAATGTAAACATTTATAATTGTTTATGTTGACTATACCCGGTTTGCGGTGATCAATCAGAAAATTAAAGTTAGTAAACAGTTATTTAGATCTAATAAACATTTTTGCTGAAGGCCTAAAGCAAAAATGAAATGTTTCATATTTAAAAATTAGTTTGGCATAATATTTGTCAACAACATAATTACACATAATTTAATCTAAATTTTCTTTTCCGCACCCTCCTCAATTGGTTTTACATTTGTACGAAAAGTTTTCATAATTATTTATTAGTAGCAGTGTGGTAAGATTCTTGTAACCAGCGATGGCGGGTTCAAATCATAAATAATAGATTGAGAAAAACTTTCACAATGGCTTTGGTGAGAAAACAAAAATATTCCTATTCAACTTATGTTTTGCCCTTCTTGGTCTATAGGGATTTTTTTTCAAATTCTTTAGATGTTTGGAATATGGAGTTCCAATGGCTCAGCGCAAATGGGACACTTGTGCGATATATAAATAAAAGTATCGCCCTGAGAGTTTCTTCAATTTCATTTAAGGTGCATTTGCTGCACTTTCCAACGTGGAAGACACTCTCAGCCCTGGAGAAAGACCGCCATTCAGAGTTGAAACGTTGCACGAAATGGCTTTAGCCGTGTCTGTGACAAGCTCTGAATATGTCTCACTGGCTCCAGACGGGAGCAGTCGGGACTCTTGTGCGGTATTCACATATAAAAACAGATCTAAATAGACAAGTCCTTCTCAACTCTTTGCATCCCATCTCTTTCCCCTCCTTCCACTTCCTTGAGCAATCTAAGATTTCCTAAAAATGGCGCTTCCATAGTTATAATAGCTCCCTGTCGCTCTAACGAAAGACCAACATTCTAAATCGAGCCGTTTTTTGAAGTGGTTAGATATAAGTTTATAAGATATAACCATGTATAGTTACCAGATCTTGTATAGCCAGGTACCTGCTTCTAATTAAAGTACAAAGTTTACTTGGTCTTTCTATTTTTTGAATTTCTAAAGTTTTCAGGAGAAATTCCTTACTCTCAAAACATGTTGATGTTGTTGTCGTTGTAGAGAATGCAGTATGTTTCAAACTTTCAAATAATAAGTTCAAGACATTCACCAGGTGCGATGTTTTATTATTTCCAAGAAGCGATGTATTTTCGCAGTCCCGGGGACGATAATAAAAATGTTAAATATTGGCTTCGAGCCCTGAACTAATAAGATAAATCCCCATAATTATACGTTTCGTTTACTACGGACCTCCTAAATGCACTCTGGGCCGTAAAGAATGCTTTTTTTCGTAACGATAAGATTTCCCGGAATCCCGAAAATATTATAAATAAAGCAAAGATACGCCAAGACGCCGAATTTTGTGGCTAGTCGTTCTTGTTTTTTTTAAAACTATCCCTATTACAACTTATTAAAGATTGTAGACACAAGAGAGATAGGCAATAAACCATTATTAGTATAAAACCAAGCCCACTAAAATGTTGTCAACATCAATGTCGTCAGAACTGTAGGTAGATTACACTGCAATCCAATGGCATAATAAAAGTTGTTTACAATAATGCTTATCGCCAACTGTTCCGCCTACCGATATATTGCAGCGCTACGGAAATATTTCTGGAAGGATGAGTGCACTCTTTCAGAGCACTTCTCACCACCGCATGAGAAGCTTATGGCGCACACTACGCCAATAGAAAAACACGATCATTACTGCCATGGTTGCTTGGATGAAGATTCCCTGATGGCCCCCTTGAGACGGGAGACGATAAAATATAAATATTATTTTGGTATCTAATATTATTCAAGTCCTTTCTGTTTTTATTCTATGTACTGTTTCATGTCTAATTTATTTTATACTAGCTTTTACCCGCGGCTTCGCTCGCATGGTATTAGTGGGAAATACTGTATAAAGAATTTTTCCACGTTAATGAAATTTTTTTCCGTGATAAAAAGTAGCCTAGTAGATAGATATTCAGCATGCTGTTGACGGCGAGCTTGGGACTGTTCTGGTGTCTCAGCAGCCCGTTGAGATGATAGATATTCAGCATGCTGTTGACGGCGAGCTTGGGACTGTTCTGGTGTCTCAGCAGCCCGTTGAGATGATAGATATTCAGCAAGCTGTTGACGGCGAGCTTGGGACTGTTCTGGTGTCTCAGCAGCCCGTTGAGATGATAGATATTCTGATATTCAGCATGCTGTTGACAGCGAGCTTGGGATTTTTCTGTTGACTCAGCAGCTCTGTGTGCTGCCTGACGCACCGCATGTTTAAGTCTTCGCACTTCAGCTTATGGAAACGTCTCTTCAAGTCTTGCAACTTTCATAGCTCGAGCTATGAGCTTTTGCTTAGATTCGACTTACGCTTTCGTGGCATAATTGTTATTATTCTTGCTGAAAATAATTATGGTTTAATAGAAAATTTCAAAATTTGAGAATGACGTTTCACAAATAAAAATTCTATTTTAGAAAATATTTAAATTATAGAAATAGAAATTTATTTTAAGTACCTACTCACTTTATTAGTATTTTATTCATTTTTGAATCCAGAGTAACCTAAAAAAATAAGAAAATGACAGTCCACTTCAAACGCTATGCTTTATAGCAACGTTATGCTTTTGTTCGGAGAATAAACATTTTTAGAGATATGTAGATATTAACTGCGACGCCAAAAAAGTACTCTTTTTAATCACAACAAAGCACTCTTTTTGAACCTAAAATTAAAAAAAAACATTGTTTCCAAGGTAACAATTTGTTTGACGTTTGCGATAACTCGATTTTGTTAGGGACTAATTTCATAACGCCACAGCTCATTCATAACGCCAGAGCTTAACAATATATAAAGCCGTTGTTACTCGCAAATAATGTAGCTTTCGATTAGTGAAAGAATTTTTAAATTCCATTCGATATTTATTGCGTGAAAGAGTAAGGACCATCCAACCAAC
The DNA here is from genome assembly GCA_917563855.2 of Limnephilus lunatus. Lineage (NCBI taxonomy): Eukaryota > Metazoa > Arthropoda > Insecta > Trichoptera > Limnephilidae > Limnephilus > Limnephilus lunatus. Next base: position 59,825,668 of record OU830599.1, read on the forward strand.
CACCCAACCATCCATACAAACTTTCGCATTTATAATATTAGTAAGATTTTTTTGAAAATGTGGAATGTATTGTATTGCACTATCCTCTGCATACATTCTGGAATAAACTATTATTATTATTATTATTAAAATACTGAAAATGGAGTCTATGCAAAGCGGCAACTCGCCTTTGTTTCTATGTACACACACACTTACACCAAAAACATGACTTTCATTGGACCCGCTGATTTAATAGTCCATGCAGTTCTGTCTAAAAGATCAAAGAGGACTCAAAATACAGTTTTGAGTATTTACATATCACTTCATCATTTGAAATCCGGCCTAAACTAACGTTATCTTCTTTTTCGTACAGTGCGTAAGTACCAACAAAACCTAATGCAATTATGAACCCACTTGACAGTTGACACATAGTAATTACGGGAAGCGTCTACTAATATCTAATATCTACAGGAATTACAAAAACTGAACAAATCGGCCTAATATCTATGAGAACCAAAGTGAGGATGAATATATACAGCTCAAACTGCTGACTTATATCTATGAGAACCAAAGTGAGGACGAATATCTACAGCTCAAACTGCTGACTAATAAAAATGAAACAGGTGATGTCGACGAATATCTATAATACAGCACTGGCAGAGGTTGGATTTTTGCAATTATGTAAAGCATATTGGCATAACGTAATATTGCGTATGCAGTTTAAAAAACTTAATTTATGTTAAGTTAGGCTAGGTTAGTATTACGTAATTGAAGTAATTTATGCTTTTCCGTATAACGTCTTGCTCAGCTGCCATCTGTAGACATTAGTCCACCTACGCTCCATAGATATTCGTCGCCACTTGGACCGTCATAGATATTTATCCGACCTTAGCTCTGTAGATCTTAGTCTTCACTCTGAAGTTCCTAGATATTTTTCCAACGTATGAGCTGTAGATATTAGTATCTGGAGTCTAGTTATGCGCATATCTAAGTTTGTCCTGACACCGCAGACATATTGTCCACAAAACATCGTGATATCCCTAGCAAAACTAAGATAAAATTATTACAACACAATGACGCCTCGCTGCGGTGTATTAAAAAAACACACCTAATCATTAAAAATATAGCTATTAATAGACTCAATGACGTTAATGAAAATGACCGTTTAGTTCCAAAGCGAAGAGGACACCCGAGTTACATGCGTCATATTAATTACTGGTTGGTAACCGCAAAGTGTGTGCCGCTATGACATAAGCAGGCTGTTGTGAATGAGGCTTTTTATAAAGGCAATGTAGATAACTTACTACTACTACAGGATAATGACACTGACGTGAGATGTCGGAAGATTGCGGAAACACCAACCCGCAAACTGGCTATTTACGATGATGCTAGAAATTCGATGACTAACTGGTACCTACGTAGTTGTAGAAGCTGATTTCGGTACAAACGCAATCATAAGAATATTCCTTAAAAGTTGTTTTCTAAGTGTTTATTATGTCAATTATGTTCACAGAATCTTATCAGAACTCTCATCGGCTTTTTGTCAACTTCCGCCACACTTTCTTGCCACTAGATACAATCTTTTCGAAGAAAGCAAACATAATGTGGTTTGACATTATAAAAAAGTATATTGTATACACTGTATACAGCAATCAGTTCTTCAAATCACTCATTTTTAATATTTTATATGCCATCCAAGTATGGCTTATATTTTCAGGAAATACACGAACTGCCACAAAACGGCAAAGAAAACGGCAGAAATACACAGCGTTTTGTATATTTTCGAAATGTTTTTTTTTCTATGAGAACTGCTTGAAGCTGACGATATCGACTGCTTGTTGCAGTCCATGTATTGCTAAGGCTGGGTATACACGGTATGCTACAAGTAGTCGATAACGACAGCGCATTAATAATGGAAATATTGGGACCCTAATCTTGGAGAAAATATCTTTCTTTGTGTGACACCTCACAAGAGCGCCCTCTGTACAGTGTAAAGACAGGGGAACGTAGTCGCCACCCGGTTGGGCAGCATTGTGAGGCGGGTAAAGGCGCTCAAAAAGAAAAAGATGGAGAGATATGTAATTACGAATGTTTGAGAGAGCGCGCTAATATTTAAAACGATAAAATTGATGCGAGAATCATGAAAATATTTAATAAAACACGACTCGTTTAAAATAGGGCCAAAATCTGGTGAGGAACGTCTAAAATAGCATTTAACAAAACACTGAATTTTTTCATACATATAACTTCTAAAAAAGGTGAAATGAACGTGTTTATAATAATTTTCAGAGCATACTTAGCGATTTTTTTCTTTCGAGGGAATTTCATACAAGTTTCGGCGTGGGGATATATATTATTGCGTGGGGCGTGTAGATAATATCCTCAAAAATAACATGTATTTTTTAAGAGCTTAAAAACTTCAAATGTTTATGGGAGATATGTAAGAAATCGGTAAAAATTCGGGATGGGTACGAGCTGTAGAAAGGCATTTATTAATGTGGGTAAAATAGCTCTCTCGCTGGAACTATTATATTGTGTATTGCTATTCCAAGTCCTGATTATGCAAAACTTAAAAGCAAAAATGGCTGTTCAATACAATATTAATCAATAGTGACGTTATTTGAGTTACCGCCTTTTTACATTATTTTATTTGTTGCCTCCAGAATTTCCTCATGATCATGGATAACTACACCGTATAAAAAATCCAAAACCATAAACGTCTCCCCGACGTGTGCAAAGAATTGATCAATTTCATGCATCATTTCTCAACTGCATTTTCCGTTAAATTGAAAAGTTTAAAATACTGTTTTCCCAGAATTACAATACCAGACGCAAAATACGACCCGAGAAAATGTGTGTATTAATGAAGACGTCCGCTTAATTGGCACTTTTCCTGAATAGTTGGCAATCATCACCAGATCCCAAAAATAATTCAGACGAAAAAAAACGACTGGGAATGACGAAGGAGGAGATTAGCGCCACCTTTCTTGATATTATTCATTTCTCTTTTTCGGTTGTGAAAAATGCCAACCGTCATCGTTTAAAGACGCCATGTTGTGACATGTGTTGGGAGCACTTACCCAGGTAGTCATGCTTTTAAAATGTTCTTTGTTTGGTAATGAAAATGTTGTGTTTTTCTGACAACCTGTTGAAAATTATGTGGATCTTTTGTACGATGTCGGACGAGTATTTCACTATTCCGACCTTACACACCGTGTAATATCTACAGGTTTCGAGTTTAAATAATATTGTGTATAGGGGGTTATTTTTTCACTCGTTTTTACAGTACACAAAGCTATGGAAATGTTAAAATTCTTTCTCTCTACAGCAGTTTTCTCGTAAGAAACATCTTACGAGTTTTTATGTGTCGTACACGACGCACTTAAAAACAACACGTCAAAAACTTCTGGTAAACAATGTATTATAGTAAACAACAATATGCATTTTATATAAATGAAAATAATATTATTAAACGATTATTTTCAAATGCTTATAAAGGCAAATTACAAAGCACAACAAAAAAATAATAAAAATAGTTTATTATATTTGGCAAGCGCCATCCCGGGAAGCATTTATTAGATAGCCTTCATTTCTACCATAGATCACACCAAGTTGTTCGCTGCGTTTGGTGACTTAGTGGAGGTGCCCGGGTTCATGGGGTAAGGTTTGTCCGGGTCTTGGCAGCAGTTGGGCCTGCCCACCTACTGCATGGCACACCGAATTGGGAGAGACTGGTTGAGGGGGACCTGTTGACATCTCCAGCAGTACTGTCACCGATATCTCCTTGCACCGCAGTGGGAGCGATAGATGCACACGTCCGTCACTCCGGGACACACTGACCCCCACCTACCCACCCCTCATACCTTTTTCCTTTTCAGGACTTCTTCTCCTTTCTTCAAAAAATCATCCATTTCCAGAATTAAATTCTTGGCGGGAAATCAAAAAGGCCTTAGATAATTAGCTCAATTGGAAGAAAATTTTGAAGAATATTTAGGTTGGTACCACGGAGGAAGGAATAGAGTTCCTCCATGGTTGGTACCTATAGTTAAGGGATACATTGGAGGTTATTATCCACCACTTACCCGCCCTGGTATAAGTAACAGATGGTTACTCCTTCAAGGCTCTCGCAAGGACTCTAATTTTTTTGAAAGAACGAAGCTACATTTAGTTTAGAAAGAATTTAGACCTCCAATGTCCCTGCATACGTTGTTAGCAAGCAGTATGCAAGTGCTTAGCGGGAAATACAAGATACAATATGTGTTAGTATTACAAAATATAGACAAGACAATGGGACAGGTTGGTGAGAGTCCTCGAGGTGGCAAGCGCTGGGTGATTGTATCCAGCGTATCCTACAAGCACCTGTTTAGGAAAAAGACACAGTATAGAAGTAATACGAGCATGGTAAACGGTTGGGAGTCCTCTCCAATCAATTGGCAGTCCCAGCAAGAATGCACATGACGTTCGGTCTAGCCGTGAACCACACTCAGCCTCCGCGCCCCTTAGCCGGTTCCTCGGTGCAGGGCCGCCGAGAGGGTATGTTGGCCAAGTCTGAAACTAGGGGCCCGGGCCTAAGGGGGGGCCCGGGACGGCCCCCGGATTTTTGACTAATAAAAACCAATGACACTCGGAGCGGATGCGGGCCGGGCCCGCACGCTCCGTAGGCCCAGCGGTCAAGCACGCCATCGTGCCGGCTAATATCAAGCAATGTTATTTTTAACACTGACAAATCAAAATTATATTTTGTATCTAAAAAATAAATGAAGACTTAGAAAAAATAAATTAAGTTTCATATTCAGTATTATTGAAAATTAAAATTCTTCAAAACAAAATTCAAGTTCCATTATATTCACCATGTGCTGCGCATAGTCTCAACGTATGTATAGAAGATGCGGCATCTTGTGTAGAGGCTATTACGTTCTTCGAAATCGTCCAAAAGTGATACAATGTATTCAGTTTAAGTCCACGAAGATGGAAAATTCTGCAAGAAAGCATTGGGTGTTCGCTTCACTTTCATTCTAAAACAAGATGGTCTGAAAGAGTTGACAGCGTGCGGCCTTTTGCTGCTCATATTCCTGGACTGAAAGTTGCTCTTAGTAAGATTAAAGAGCTTTATCTCACTCCTCAAAATTTGGCCGAAATTAAGGGCATCGAACAGTATATGAATACATTTGAATGTCTACTTATATCGTCGACATGGTTTAAAGTGCTGTCTGAAATAAACTCCTGCAGTGTTACTCATAATCACAAAATAAGATACAACCACGAGAGCAAGGCCAGGGTAGGTGATATTGTTACTCAACATGGCGCGCATCCGTGTTTTCTTACCCACGTCGCTGTACGGGGAGTTGTAGTAGCTGTCAGAATTTAAACCGACCGGTCACCAGGGTTAACTCAGTACCACGGCGTTGTAACTTTCGAAATGGCGAACTTTTACGAGAATCTTGACGTTTTGAATGGAGTATTGGCAAATATTGACCGTATTCACGGCATTCGTGTACCACGGCTACCGAAAAGGTACAAAAAAAGGTACGATCCATTTGTGGCACTTACGGAAGGAGATTTTAGGTCTAAATATAGATTTACAAAAGTTAATATGAGACGTTTGATTGATTTGGTGCGGCCGTATTTGGATGTGAACAATAAACGGGGTGGCAAAATATCTACCGATCTCCAAGTTCTTTGTGCCATACGATACTGGGGTAGAAGCGAGGTGAGACAGTGTTTATAATTACCTACGTTCTTGTGAAACAAATCAACGAAATCGTTAACCAAACAGGCTTTATTGTTATTATTTTTTTACAACATTTTTTTTTGCAGATACAGAATGATTATGCCGACATACACGGATTTAGCCAACAAACAATGTCCCGTATAGCTAAAAGGGTTGCAACTGCATTTGCCCGCCTTGCTCCACAGTACATTAAAATGCCACAAAGTATTGAAGAACAACAAGCAACAGTTGCAAATTTCCAAGCAATAAAACGTTTTCCCGGAATAATAGGTGCCATCGACTGCACACCATATTAAAATAAGGAATTCGAATATGTTGACGCTTGACGCTGTTCTGTTCTGTTGACGTATGAATAAACGTGAAGTTGGCAACACGCCGCGAAATGCCAAATTTACCGCGTTTTTCAGCTTTGGAACAGAGTGTTGCTACCGCAAAAAAATCATAACAGCTGTCGAGTAACATTATGAAGATGAGTAAAGATTTTTACTCTGAGAGGTGTAGTGTACCCCCCTGTGTAGTTACCGCGACTCGGTAGAGTCGTGGTAGGGTTTCATTATGAGTAAGGCTGCTGGAGTATAGTTTTTCAAGCGAGACAAGCAACCCGGACGCGGAAGTTGTCAATTTGCAACACTTTGTTGAAAACCTAACTACCCTTCGTTCTAAGTGGACTACAATATTAGAAGAGTGTAAACTTGTAGCTGAGAATATTGGAATTTCACAAGAACTCCCAAAAAAAAGAAAAAGTTTTGGCTGATAAAAGTCATGAAAAACAGATTGATTGCCCAGAAGAGAACTTTAAAATTAATGTTTTTTATATGTTGTTTGACAGTGCCATTGGAAACCTGACCCGAAGATAGAAAGCTGTCAACAATATTAATGAATTGTTTAAGTTTCTTTGGCAATACCTAAGTATGACTCAAGAAGAACTAAAAAAAGGGTGAAAAACTGGTGTGATCTCTATAAAACTGATGTATCTGAAGAAGAAAAGATTTTGGAAATTGAACATTTAAAAACTATTAAACCAGGAAACTTTTCAGAACATTTAAATCCACTGCAGTTACTAAATACTCTTTCAAACCAAAAACTGTCAAATCTCTTCCCTAATGCAGTAATTGCCATTTGAATTTTCTGTACTCTGCCTGTAACAGTTGCGGAAGCAGAAAGATCTTTTAGTTTGTTGTCTAGAGTGAAAAAAAATTTGCGTTCTACAATGGGTCAAGAACGTTTAACAAGTTTGGGAATGTTATCCTTAGAAAATGGTCTGGCCAGAAACTTGGACTTTGCTGATGTTATAAATATGTAGCTTTGCAAACAAGAAAAGTAGAAAAGCAATATTGTAGATGACAATTTTTATTTTCCTATATTATTATTTTATAGTTTGTGGAGTTTTTACTATAATTTTAAAAATATTCCAATTTAGTATTCCATTACTAACACATCTGCGAGTGTGTTGATATTATAATAATTTAATTTAGCTTTAAGATGTAATGAACAACGAAGAATATGTAAATCCACACACACTAGCCTAAGACAATAAACACAAATATTTTATTTTGAGTATTCACCATAACTTTTTAAGCATTTTTGAATAATTACGCTAAATTCGAATGATTGGTATAATGGTATAAGATAACAGAAAATAAGAAAAGTTAATGAAATAGTATTCCTAGCAGTAGCAGGTAAGCATGACATTTTTAATTGTCTTCTCTCTCCCCCCCCCCCCCGGTAAGTTGGGGGGAAGGGGCCCGGTATAGTCTACTAGACTTGGGGCCCAGATTGGCTGTCAGCGGCCCTGCCTCGGTGATGCCTCAAAGAAAAGTAAATGGGAGATTGGGGTGGAAATACCCGACGACCCTAAGGAATTCAGCGTCGAGTAGCCGGGGGCAAGGCGAAGGAGAGCCGAGGTCGCCCCCCCCCAAACCTCAAGCCTGCACATGTTGCTGGGGGTGGCGCAAATGATTTTAGAGGGCACCGTGCCGTCGTCGACTGACTCCTGTTGACGCAGGGACGAGGTCTAGCGCACCCCCCAGAAGGGGAAAAAGAAACATAACAAAAAAGATAAATGCAGTTCAGTTCAGCCTTCTGAGCGAAGCAAAGTAGAGGTTGTGAGACTAAAAAGAAAAAAGAACATAAAAACCAAAACAAACGCAAGGAAAAAAAAACAAAGTCGAGTATGTAATCATAATCTTGGATCACAACAGTGTTCCTTGGAATAGGAAACTGGAAAACAAAGAATATAACACAAAAATGATGAAAAATAATTAATAGGTATCTCGATAAAACATCGTCTAGCATAGCTTAGCGAAATCTAAAATAAACAATGCGAAAAGAAATAAAATAAGTTTAAAAAAAAAGATAAATCACACAAAAATAAAAGTAATAGAAACAAAATGTATACAATAGAATAAGATAAAGGTATATACGATAGAGATAATATAAAACATAAAATTCTAGCAGTAGATGTAATAAAGTAATAAGGATGTCCGTGGATTCAGGAGCAGATACACCTGGCACCTACATGATTTTACAGCTAGTCAGCGACTCTAAGATCAGGCCATCTCTCAACCCAGACTTTCGTAAATTTCCTCAAGCACTCAAAGTTCACCTTATTCGAAACGAGATCCGCGTTCCAAGCTGGTCTCGTAGTAACTTGCAAGCCATCGAGCATTTCCTCTCGGGCATCCGTCATAATCTCACAATGCCACAGAATGTGCTCGGCTGTTTGGTCCGTATTGCCACACGCGCAGTTTGGATGGGGGGATAGAGAGAGACTGTGCAATCTTCCCCTAAACTCCCCATGTCCGGACAGTAATTGGGTCACATGGTGGTCCCTTACAATGTGTGCCCCTTCCATTCTGAGTTTAACTGACGGGAAGAAGGAGTAAGTCCATCTTCCCGTATTCGACCTGTCCCATCGTTCTTGCCATTCTCTCAGCGTTCTTTCTCGCATCTCTCTAAGAAAACCTGGGAGGGAAACCGCTCCACCTGGTATTAGCTCAATACCATGGTGGGTTGCAGTTCTTCCTCTTGTTAGAAGCTTCTTTGTTAACACCTCCCTAATTTCAAGATCGATAGGCAAAACGCCGGCCAAAACTGGCAAAGCGTCCGAAGCGACTGTTCTGTATGCACCCGAAAGCGCCAGCAAGGGGACTCGCTGGCCTCTCTTGAGCGCCGAGAGTATGAGTGAATTCTCCAGGCGGTGCTCCCACACAGAGGCCGCATACGAGACTTGCGCCACGTAGGCCCCCCTGTATAGGAGATGGAGCGCTGGAGAACGCAGTCCCCACTCGGCAGTAGAGATTCTTCTCAATTTCAAGAAGAGGGCCTGGGCCTTACTTGACACGCTTTTAACATGGGTCAAGAATGAGGACGTTCGATCCAAAGTGTCGCCTAGGTATGAAGTGCTCTCAACGAATTGGATGTTGGTATCTCCCATTTTGATAGTGGGATTTCTACTTCTATTGAGGTTACCCTTCATCAGGAGTCCCATGGTCTTGTGGGGAGCGAAGGTCAGCCGATTTCTCTTTCCCCATTCTAAAATCACACTTAAAACTTCTTCAGCTTTACTCTCAACTTCCTTTCTGCTGTTCCCCGAGACCAGAACAAATTTGTCATCAGCGTAATCTACCGAGATACATCCCTCAGACAAGGGCAGCCTGGAGGAATCGTCAAATAAAATGTTCCAAAACTCAGGTCCAAGGATTGAACCCTGAGGACAACCCATGTCAACTTTTCGTTCAATCAGGTAGTCTCCAAAAGAAAGGATGACCGTTCTGTCGCAGAGGTAATCAGCACAGATCTTGAACAGATTTTGTGGACATTTCCAATTTTTGAGCTTGACAAGTATCATCGGCCACCACGCATGATCGAAGGCACCAGTAATATCGAGGAAGATTCCTATTACGTACTTCTTTTGGCAAGCCTTCACCCATTCAAGCGCATACGTGATGGCGTGCTCAGTGGACATACCAGGGACAAAACCAAACTGCCGCTCGCAGGGTGGGGATAAGGTTTGACGTAAACGCCGCCTTATCAGTTTCTCCAGTATCTTCCCCAGGACAGGTAGCAGGGTGATTGGGCGGTACGCCTTCACGTCCGACCTTGGTTTATCGTTTCCCTTTGGTATAATCCTAAGCACGCCCCTCTTCCATTCAGAAGGGAAAATTCCTCTTCTCATGCATGTATCCATCACCTGGAAGAGCTCCTCCTTGGCAAGTTAAGGGATACAGTTTTGTCTCCGTCAAGTATAATTTTTTCATTTTTTGTTGTTAGTTTTTGGGGTGTTATGCCGTGTTGCGCTACCTCCTTCTATAGCCGACGTTTCGGACAGCGTTGCAGTGTCCATCATCAGGGCAGATCATGATCATGATCATGTCCATCATCAGATCATCATCAGATGATGGACACTGCAACGCTGTCAGAAACGTCGGCTATAGAAGGAGGTAGCGCAACACGGCATAACACCCCAAAAACTAACAACAAAAATGCTTTTGGCCGTGAAAATCTAAAAACTTATCATAATTTTTTCATATTTAAAGTTTTCACGTCAATTATCTATTTATGAATACGACTCTGGAGTGATTTTTTCTATGGATTAGCTCAGACCACAGTAGTCATACAATAAACCAAAAACCCCAATTCTCAGACAAAAACAAGTATCCATTCGATCACTTGTCTCTGGGAATGACGCGTTTTCTGACGCAGGGAACAGACCGCAAACTCTCCAAATATTTGGCCGCGGTCCACCGGCACAGTAATAATTATTATATGCTGTCGCGCGGAATTGGGCTAAAATCTGCAACTATTCATTCCGATCCAGAGAAAAACACCACGCGACAAATCCGCTTGCGTTTAGTGAAAAACGCATCGCAGAAGCGAACGGCAAAACTGAGATACTTGGCACTGCAGAGGAAACTAATTGAAAAAAGCTAGAAACCATCTAAATCAGTGGTTCTTAACCTGGGTTCGATCGAACCCCAGAGGTTCGGTGAGCCAGTCTCGCGGGTTCGGCGGAGGTTCGGCGGAGGTCAAGATACACCCCCGACTCATATGATTCGTGATGACATGCCCCGCAGAAGGGTTCGGTGAATGCGCAAATGAAACTGGTGGGGGGTCAGTACCTCCAACAAGGTTAAGAACACATTTTTTCACATAAAAAATCTTAAATTGTGTACATACTGTCAATGCTTTGAATATCTATGTACTACCAATACTAACCAGTTTCCAGCATTTTTTAAATTAGATCCACACAGGAAGTCCGTAGGAAAATGATTTCCCTCGGGGCCTGTGCCATCTTTGGAGATGCTGTGTGGAGGGTCTCTTTAAGAAATGAAGGAGAGGAAGTTCTGGGAAGGAAAAAGATATGAGGGGTGGGTAAGAATCTGGAAGTCAGTTTGTCCGGGAGTGACGGACGAATCGGCGATGTTTCGATAAAATTATAGAGGTCAAAAGCTCGCCCTCAACCAGTCTCTCCCGATTCGGCTTGCCACGCAGTTAGTGGGCAGAAGTATCAAGACAAAGAAAAAAAATCTCATCCATATGAACCTGGGCACCCCTGCTGACACCAAACGTAGCGAACTACTCGGGGTGAGCTTTGGCAGAGGTATTGGTTTTGATTCATTTTTGTTCAAATTGAGCATTAGTTCCTTATTATTGAGATGTGTATTGTATGCAAGGATATTAAATTAAAAAGTGATTAGTAAGCTAGTATGCAGGAATTTATGTAAGCCCAAATTAAAAAAATACCTTAAATTGCTATAAGAGTCCCAAATATGTTTATTTTTTGTATATTGTTATTATATAAAAAATCGTTCATTCCTTCATTCTCTCTCATTTCTTAGTTTCCATATCTTGTCTACTATTGTATAAATCTTGCGTTCTTTCTTACATATCCTTTACTTACTAATTACAATAACTTTTGTTACTAACTTTCATGATTCATTAATTTACAATGATTTTTTTAATTTTTAAACGGTGCTCCAGATTTTATGTCCGGGTTAAATCTTTCCCAAATGAAAGACTAAACCCTTCCACACACTTTTCCACAAATGATTATCTAGTAAATTCACGCAATTTAAGTGCACTATATAAGTATAATAAATACAAAACAATACAAGAACAATACGTCAATCCACCAGAAACATAATGGGAAAATATTTCACCGACTCCAGATATTTTCATATCAGAGGGTTCGGCTCTGATGAAATCCTAACTGGTCCGATAAATCCTACTGATTAAATAATAATTAATAATATATTAAATACTAATTAATAAATATAATGATTTTTTGTTTCTTTGTTAAAAAAATATGTAACTATATAACCGATGTACATAACTTTATATGTATTATAAATCAGAATTGCCATATAAATAAATAAAAAATAAAAAAGCTAAAAATTGACAATATCGTATTTTCGTTACGTTTTAAAACAGAAATGTTTTTAAATTATGTCAAAGTTACCCCTTTAGGGATAAACTGATTCACTTTACAGTAGCTTTTGACGCACGTCTGGAGATGAGGAAAATACTTCTACGAAATTTGGTCATGAATTCCTCACTCTAATCCAGTAATCTGTAAGATTTAGCATTGTGTGATGCTGTTTGATGTGAAATTACTTGTTTATCAAATAATTTTACTACTTTTCGTATTTGAGGAATAACATTAGTCTCTTGCGTCATAAATACGCAACACGAAACCAAATAAAACATCATCATTTGTGAAGAGGATTTTACTATATAAACCACATTGTGAATCAGAAACCAGTTATAAAATTAATTGCGAATTTAGCGTAAAATTTTCTACTACAGGATATTCCTGTTTTCGAAGCAGGTAAATCCAAAGTAATAATGATTAAAAAGTAAACATGACAACTTTTTGCAATTTTTAGTTACACCAGTGTCACCGTTAAGGAAAAACTAAACAAGTGGAAAATAGTTAAAAGAATTCGATCCCTTTTGTCGGAATTTGCTTATTACTTGTTATAACTAGGGCCTCCCGCATGGAGCTGATGTAAGAAAAAGACCTTTGACGATCGGGAGAGACTGGTTGAGGGAGACCTTTTGATCTCTCCAGCAGGAATCTCAAGGAACGTCGTCTTGCACCTCAGTGGGAGGGTAGGATTCACACGTTCGTTACTCCTGGATACACACCCCCAGATACTCACCCCTTATCACTTTTTCCTTCCTAGAGTTTCATCTCCTCACTTTTTAAAAAAGATCCTCCACACATCATCTCCAAATATGACGTAGTTCCTGAGTGGAAAATATTTTACTTATGGCCTCCCGCATGGAGCTAATGAAAGAAAAACATCTTGTACTGATTTTACACAATTTTAACGACGCTATATTAATATAAAACTGACATTGGTTTAAATTTTCGCCCAAATTTCAAGATTCCGGATATTCAGTGATGTTATTTGCATCCTCACTGGAGCAATCAAGTGAAATAATTAAATTTGCCTCGATTGCTCGTGATTTCCCAGAAGATCATTTTTAAAATATTTCGCCAACATTAAAAAAAATAATTCCTTCGAATTTTAAAATAGAACTATAAAATCTTATTATAGTGCTATATAATAACTTATATTTTACCGTTTATTTCATGTTTGTAGGATTTATAAAAAAATATTAAAAATTTGTAAATTTCTTAAGACCTAATTTTAACCGTAAATAGCTGTATACGTGAAAAATATATTTAAAAAATAAAAATTTAACATCGTTCTAAAATAGTCTACGAAGTTCGCATTTGCGACATCTTTTACATTAATAATAAGATGTCGCAAATGTCATAATAGGTCATAATAGATAAAGCAATTCAATAGCTTCGTTTTAAAATAAATGGCTAGCCGGGGAAATGTTTTAAATAATTACAATAAATGTTTTAAGAGTGGTAGGAAAATGTGGTCAAATTTTGGACCGCTATCAATCGCAGAAAAATAAAAGTGGTCCATTTTTCGACCGTAATCGCTCCAGTGGTATGTAAATACTTCTGTAAACCTCTATCGAAAAACATTCGCGTGAAGGAGGATTGGTATGTATAATATAATAACCTTTAGTAATTATTATTTTTAATTGATAAACTAACGTTTAAATAAGATTTTTATGCATAGCACAAAGGGTAGATAACAAATATTATAATCAATAATTGTCAGCCTGAAACACTCATCTACATTGAAAAAATCTTCCGAGAAAAGATACTGGCCGCCAACGGGAATTGAACCCGGGTTAAATTATTTGGCGGGTATTAGATAAGCCGCCATAGCTCAGTGGTCAGAGCTGCTGACCGGCAATCAGAAGGTCACGGGTTCAATTCCCGTTGGCGGCCAGTATCTTTTCTCGGAAGATTTTTTCAATGTAGATGAGTGTTTCAGGCTGACAATTATTGATTATAATATTTGTTATCTACCCTTTGTGCTATGCATAAAAATCTTGTTTAAACGTTAGTTTATCAATTAAAAATAATAATTAATATTTGACAAGTTAAAGTATTTCAGCAAAAAATGCAGACATAATTAGTCTCGACGCCACCTAGCGGGAGCTTTAGTATTAACAATACCTCTCTCACAAAAATAAAGTTGGTTGTTTTCAGTTGGAAAAATGTAATAATAAGTAATTGTCGAATGAAACACTAGTATATATTGAATTATTTGGCGGGTATTAGATAAGCCGCCATAGCTCAGTGGTCAGAGCTGCTGACCGGCAATCAGAAGGTCACGGGTTCAATTCCCGTTGGCGGCCAGTATCTTTTCTCGGAAGATTTTTTCAATGTAGATGAGTGTTTCAGGCTGACAATTATTGATTATAATATTTGTTTTTTTTTATTTTTTTATTTTAAATACATAAACGGCTATACTGCCTTTTATAAATAAACATATAATCGAGTACAAAAGTAAGAAAAATAAAATCATTACATAATAGTAGTTTTAAACTTAAAAATAACATACAATCATTTTGTGTATCACAACAAAAAATAACAAAAAAAGAACAATGAGAAATATCATTATTTCATTTCAACATTTAATGAAAAATAATTTTTGAGTGCATGTTTATATTGCGCTAATTTTAAGAAATAAATGTCGCCGATGTTAGCATGTTCATTTCCCAACATGTGTAATCGACTGATTGGTGAGTAATAATGTGATAATGTATGTGTGTTATTATAGTAGAACGGTAGAGTGAGTCTATTGTTAGCGCGACCAGGGCAATGAAATCGTATTAGTTCTATTAAATCAGGGGTATCCAGGACCGAGTGAATTATTTTATATAATATTAATAGATCGCAGATTTTTCTGCGATCTGATAAATTTACGAGATTAGTCCAGTTTAATAACAAATTATAGTCCACGGATTCTCTTGGAATACCTAATTTAAAATTAATATACCTAAGGAATCTATGCTGGACTTTTTCAATCGCTTGAATATGGATATTGTAATGTGGAGCCCAAATCGTAGAATTAT
Organism: Limnephilus lunatus; assembly: GCA_917563855.2. Classification (NCBI taxonomy): domain Eukaryota; kingdom Metazoa; phylum Arthropoda; class Insecta; order Trichoptera; family Limnephilidae; genus Limnephilus; species Limnephilus lunatus. Next base: position 59,840,834 of record OU830599.1, read on the forward strand.
ATTCCAAAATGCTTCTCACTAGCGTTATGTATAAAATGCGAATAGTATCAATGTTACAAAATTGTTTGGTTATTCTAATAATAAATCCTAAAATCTTCATTGCTCTATTAATAATATTAGTTATATGGCTAATAAATGTAAGTTTTGAGTTAAAAATAATACCTAGATCATTTATTGTTTCTACTGAGTTTAATATAATTTTGTCAAGATTATATTCATAAATGGTCGGTTTCTTTATTTTATAAAATCTTATTATTTGACATTTACTAATGTTAAGTGCCAGTTTATTGCTTATACACCAATTAAACAAGTTGTTTAAATTTTTTTGTAAAATTATGCAATCAGAAGTATTTTTAATTTTTTTATATAATTTTAAATCATCAGCAAACAACAGGATATCAACATCGGAAAAAACGTCTACAATGTCATTAATAAATAAAATAAACAGTACTGGTCCTAAATGGGAGCCCTGTGGCACACCACTAGTGGCAGAAAAGGCATCCGATATTACGTTTGTTATCAACCTTTAGTAAATTTACGTGACAATGTAAATATTGTTTACAATATCTCATTCTAGGACAGTTGGTAGTCCATACGTACGTGCCAAAGTGCGAGTATAAACATTTCTGTTGATGCATTATATTTCTGTTACTTTCCATCGCCATTAATATCTTTTCTAAGTGCTAACTGACTAAGAATAGGAGCAATCTAATATTGCGAAATATTCTTCTTAGAAGAATTCGGTCGGAGCAAATCGGCGCTTCCCAGAATTACGAATTTGGATATGTCAAACAACACTTGGGATTTTATAGTGGGCTCGGGCGTTTGGTATTTTTGGCCGTCTGTCTAGGAAATTAGAGTATTTTCGTATTGCTTGTTTTTTCACAAAGGATACAATAAGACAAGCAAAATATGATTTTTAATGGAGAATTGCATTGTGAGAATCGTAAAATGAACTCCAAAATGATATAATAATATCTAACTTATGTTTATAAAGATAAAAATACAAGTCACATGAGAGAAATTCGAAAAAGGATAAATTCACCGCAGTCGGTGTCAGTGCCTATTTCGATTTTAAACTATGTGGTTAAATCTTTCTTCAGATAAAAATTAGGGAAATAATTTCTTAAAGGTACTGTCAGACTATGCTATAACGTAGCAAGGGTTTTTAGATTTGGCCTATTTCAGCATATTCCCAATGGGAGTGTATAGTGTATAGCGGGTGATGTGCTAAAACGGGGTAAGCCACGAAAGTATAACGCGCGTGGTCTAATTAATTGTCCGGAAGTGATAGATGATACAATAAACTATAAGCAATAAGCAATAAAGATATAAATTAGTGTATTATGAGCGTGTCTGTGTGCCGAAATTCTTTCTAAAAAAATAATTCAATTCTTTTTTTTACATTAACTCCATACCTGAGGAAAATAATTCCTTAATTTTTAAAAATTTATTTAAGTTCTGGAAGGAAAAGGGAATGAAGGGGAGGGTAGGAATCTGAAGATCAGTGTGTCCAGAAGTGACGTATGAATCACTGCGACGCAAGGCGTTGTGGTAGAGAGAGTCCGACTGCTGATAGGTAGTCGCATCCGTCATTAAGAACAGGACAAATCTCACCCCTTGAACCTGGAAACGAAGAGAACCACTTTGCATGATCTATGGCAGAGGTGTTAGCTATCCAATGGAATTTTATTTATTTATTTATTTTGTAAGAAACAAACAGCTTTCATAATATACAGTGATAAATAGTATACAAATGAATTAAAGTCAAGCCACAGAAGTTTCTTATGCTAGAGAGCTAGAGTTCATTGGAAATGAAGTTTTAATATCTTAAAATTAATTTTGGGTTGTAGGAGAGGGAGAGGAAATGGAATATAGGAAAAGGATAGGAAATGCTCCCGATACATTACATTACTCGTATGTTAATAACTATTGATCGTACGCGTTACTTCGTATCGATATTTCTTTAGGTTATTACTATAATACAATATTTTGTATTATATTGTACACATACACGAGGAATTGGGGAATTTTTTCTAATATTTGTTCTAAATGAGGGCAAATAAAATAAATCGCATTGTCGGGTTGATCTTGACGGAATATGAAAATTTAATAAGCTGGTGAGCTCTGGTGAGTCCAGGCCATTATTTAGAGCTTTAAACAATAAGATTTGATCAAAAATTAGACGCCGTGCTTGAAGGGAGTTGAAATTGTGAAATTTAATGGAATGTTCGCGGAGCGGCGGTACCCATACCCGCTTCCCAAATTGAAATTGTCTTGCCTGGTGAATTCAATGAAATTGAGACGTAGGAGTCAAAAGTTCTTACATATGTATTGTAAATTTAAATTATTTAAAATCCAGTGTCCGAAATGTATCCTTATTTTTCATACGAAAACCTCGGTAGATACTAGAAGTAAGCCTTTGTTAAAAAAATTATGACCAAAAACAATATTATTAGAAATAATATATCAATATGGGAAAGATATGTAATATGTAGGTACTCGTATATTGTAGATCATCAACCACGCGACTTCTTTCACATCGAACTAAGAAACACAATTCTTAAAAACGATCGGTCTACATTAAATTTTCTAACTAATTCGCATCTAAATTTTCAATTAATCTTCACGTTTTATTTGCTTCGGTTTTAATTATTTACACACATTCCTTCGATGAATACTCGTGGCTTAAGTGATTGAAACTTTCTTAGAAATTGGTAGAATGATTTTGTTCGAATCATAATATTAAAATAACTACAAAGGATCTGTAAATAATAAAAACAAAACGAACTTATTTTTGAAAACTATTAACGTGAATAATTTTAGAAATGTTTGAAATTGAGATGATATTTATGAAATTTGAATATTAGGGTAGTAGGTGAGGGTCAAAGGGTCGTCTCTCCACCTAGGCTTAGCGTCGTGGTTTCAACCCTTAAGTCGTTCATCCATACAAAAGTAATATTTTCCCCTTACAATGATGGGAGTTTGATCAATTCATTAAAATAATGTAAGATTATTCGTAACCTGGAAATGTTTGTGTATTTTTTGACTGAACTTAGCAAAGTTCGGATTTAAATTTTAACTCGATAATTTGGCAATTAAAACATCTGCAGATTTATTTGTCACGTTCTGGTTCCGATTCAAGATGGTGACCTTTTTCGATACTACCTTTTAATCCCAACAGATTTCGCATGATCGTAGTTACAAATACGAGCTGTCAAATCGGAATAATCAATATTTTTGTAGGTACCTAAAGGCCCGAAGAAAATTTGAAAAAAGGAATTGTATTTAGAGATAATGACGTTTCTTTGGACAAATTGTATAAATCACTATTTATAATAAATGAATAAAATATACCTTCACGGTTTATAAATAAGTTTGATAGGCAAGTTACTACCTACTTTCAAATCTTATGATTTTATTCAGAAGAATTTATTGCATGATAAAATTATAAATATACTTTTTTGAAACACGACGCGAGGTCTACTGTTCAAGAAATCGATGTTCACAGAACTACCACTTAAAAATAGTTTGGTTATTCGTAACCCGGAAATGCTATCACTTTTTTTATTTAAATTTTATCTATTATATTATTGATGGGAGTGCCTAATTCAGAATCTATCCATGTCCCATATGTAGGAACTAATTACACAAATGATCTTCATCGTAGTGTCGTATCTTTCAACATCAAAACCACACGTATTTAGAGACTTAACATTGGCAGACACAACAGAATAGTCTATTGATATATCTATTGATGACGATGATCAATATTCGGATTCCGCGAAATTCAGTTTGCGCTCGGGCGAATGGTTTCAGATAAAGTATCGGAGAGTTGCGTTTATTGATTCTGAGAAGTCGCAATAACTGTACAGAGTTTCAGAGCTTCATCGGCGCGGCGTTCCTAATTTCCACACGTAGATGCTGTGTGCGCGTTGCTTTATTGTTTAAGGTCAATTTTACATACAGTGACAACTGGGTCAATTTTGAAGTTGACTTTTAAATATAAATTAATACTGGCGTTCTACAATGATAATTTGATTTACAACATCTTATTCCCTTCCATTGTTAATAATATATGCTTGTTGTTAATCAGTAACCAGCTCAGGCACGGGGGCTCCATCGAGTCTCAAAAGCTGGGCGTATCTAATGTACAATAGGCCGGAGTGATTTAATTAATCTTTAGAGCAACGGTTTTCAATCTTTTTGACCGCGCGTACCCCTTGACTCTTACTACAAATGTGTTTTACCCCATACCCTGTGTCTATCTTATGTTTTTCTTGGTCTTGGTTCAGGTATAGGCGGAGGATGCATATGCCCACCTGCTGCGTGGCGGGCCGGATCGAGAGAGAATATATCGCACAAAAACAATAAGTTGGGCCTGATTTGAAATGTATGTACTTTCGTCAGGTTGCAGAGATAAAAAATTAACTCTTTTGTACTCTATCTACATATCTATAACTCACATCTCGACATCTTGAGACATTTCCTGAATTCGCTGGGAAACAGTGCTGTCTGAATACCTATATTTGTTATTTTCTTTGATAATTCGTCGCCGAGTACGCATCGGACAATGTCTTTCGCATCCTTTGCAACTGTATGATTTTTTCCAGATTTAGCGATGCGATATCTTACGCTGTATGATGCTTCCAGAGCTATTTCCTGTACTTTAGTAGCTCTTGAGAAAAGCGAACCTAGGAAGCGAAGCTCGTATATTGACAGTTAAATGTTTCTCTTTCTTTCAAAAAAATCTCTAAACCGAGCTGACTGACGACGTATGGGCGTCGCGGAAGGCTACCAAACCACTGACTGAGTGTAAACCGCCGAAATTTGAAAATGTTGAGCTGAGTTTTAAATCCTACATTGGTGCCGCGTAACCCCAATTTTCCTTCGCGTACCCCAAGGGGTACGCGTACCACAGATAGAAAACCACTGCTTTAGAGTTTCAAAATCCCTGTATTCTGTATGTATGATCATTGAACCTACACCATATGAGAAAAAACACAAAGTTTTATTGATCAACGATGACTTCTTCAGGTAGCGCGATTAACCTTAAATTAAAAAAAAAGGTTTTTTACGTGTTACTAGGTTTTTTACGTGTTATGAGTACCTAGTACTCATAAAGCGCAATTATAGTTACTTTTAATATTATTATTTATGATGGCTATTTTTGTGTTCTTGTAACTCTTTCCAGTGACTTTCTGCACGCATGAAACTCAAAATCACTCTTACCCATTGATTTCTTGACAGCACACTTATTTACTAAAAAAACGTCCAACACAAGAAAGCCTACTTTAGCAATTATTTGTGAGTTAATGATATTTACTAAAAAGCTTTATTTCGGTACTACAGAAATATATATACATATATATACCTATATATATATATTTTTTTTTAATTGATCTTAAAAAATGGAACATATTATAATATTACTTATCTTCCATTAAAAACATTTGCTTGTGGATGGAAGAAGATTTACATTTCACATAGTACATTTAATACAGTCACGTGTTTCACATATATAGGTAGGTACAGTTAATATACAGAAATCACATAATCAAGACCCTTTAAGTAAAAAACACTAACATCCATGTACTCGGTAAAAGAAAAACAGGTTTAGTTTTTATTGTGACATTCATGTGGAAATAGGGGAAGCAGTAGTTTTCCCATTGATTATTATTTCTCTAAAATACTTTTTTTATAGAATTCAACAATTGTACTTTGTTATTAATGCTTCTAATTTCTATTGGTAGGTTATTGAAGAAGTATTTTCCTTGGTGTGTATAATGGTGTTGGGCAAAATAAGAGTTTATTTTGGGGCCGGATTTCTACCAACCCATTATATCTTTTTCCTTCTCAGGACTACCTTTCCTTCCTTTCCTTTAAAAGACCCCCCACAAAGCATCTCAAGCAAAGACATTATATTTTCAAACTAGTGTGTAGAGTGTGGAGCTACTGTAAAAAATATATTTTCTTATCTTAAGCCATTAGCAAAAATTATAAAACAATCTTATAATAAATATTAATTTAATTAAATAAAGACAATATTAGCGAAACTCTATTGAAAATCTGGAAACAGAAAAATCAGAAAAAGGTATTAGCTTTTGAATTGTCTTCATTTAATTAAATATTACAATTTTAGGTTTTACTTTTGTTTTTTTGGAAATTGTCTTCATTTAATTAAATATTACAATTTTAGGTTTTACGTAAAGTTCAAAATAAAAATAAATAAATATAAAAAAGTAAAAAAAAAGAGGAAAAGGAGGTAAACAAAGATATAAATACAAAAATAACCGATTCCTATAGAATAAAAAAAATCGTTAATCAATTTTGCATAAAAAGGAGCAAGATTATCTGAAAAAAAAAACGAACTAAGAAGCAAAACTATTTCTTTCGAGCTGATGGCCTCAGTTTAGAGCTAAATCTAGCACTAAAGGAGCTGAATTGGAAACGCTACACGGATTATCAAAACGTGAACGATGTTCGCAACACTTTTGTGCACCTATCTCCCTTGTTTAGCAGAAAGGGATGAGCGATGATAATAATATGACAGTGATGATTTGCTGATGTACCGATGTAATCAACGGGTGGTAAAAACGTCGTGTTTGTTCGTGGTTGCGGGTTCAATAAAAACCACCCAGATCTCCAAGGCCAGAACACTGAACACTGTAGAGTATGGATTAAATAATGTAATTTCTTGCCAATTATGGCTAAACATAGCAGTCAGTGACAGGGGCGTAGCTAGCATGAGTGGCACCCGGGGCGGAAACATGGTGTCACCCCCCCCCCCCCCCCCGCCCCGTTTGGTGTAAATACTGTCGGCAGTTGACTCAGCAATCGGTGTAAATAGCGCTTCGTCAACAAATTCAAAACGCATATTTCGAATCCATAAAAAAACGTTTTCTGAAATCCTCCAAATTACTTATTATTCCTTACATACTTATTCATGTACCTACACAAAACAATATAATACAGAGAAAAAAAAACATACAAATGATTGATCATTTTTCTTCAATCAGTTATCGATCGATTCTGGTGTAATTGTATTCAAGTTTTGCGTCTATTACAAAAGTGAACTAGCAAATCCACTTGCCTTGTTTTTTTAAAATGATTTTTCAGCATTAATAAATACGCTAACAGAATAACAACTTTTTCACTAATTCACGTCAGTCAATAGAAAACAATTCACTTCACGAATTTACGTCAATCACAATATAATAACGAAATTAGAATGACACAAGGAATATTTCAGGGAAATCCCCGACCATGCAATACTTCCAGCTAGGACGAAAATTAAAAAAAAAACATTTTTTCGGGAATCCCTGACTAACCAAGCCATAGAGCTAAATAACAGTCAGTTTTCACGTGTAAAATACTTTTTGCGGCAATTTTGCACTTTCGTAAGTTTTTTCTCCACGTTCGAGTGCCCCCCCCCCTCGGGTGGCACCCGGGGCGGTCCGCCCCCCCTGCTAGGCCACTGGTCAGTGATCTGAAGAGAGATAATATTACCTATACTAAATAAATACAGATCAATGTGAAAAAACATAAGTAGGTACATTTCACACTGGGGAAATCGTATTGACGTGTAAAAAAAAGAAAATTTCTTAGTAAAAAAACATTGGGAGGTATCGGTTCAATCCATCACATCATTCAGAGCACCAGCGATAAAAATATTAAAGCTTACTAACTTAAGTTTATCTATCTGTATTCTATACAGATTTAAATACTCGCATATTTAAATGCAGTTTATTATTTCACAAAAAGTATTTAATTAATTCGGTGGTTTGTAAACTAGCGAACGAATTGATGCCAGATTTGTTCAACAAGAACTCAGTGGTTGAACATAGTACAGGAAAACTGCTAATGACTTCCACGTATCAGAAACCACGACCTAATTGAAATTAGATTGTCCGTAGGTATATAGATAGTCTATCACTAGTATATTATACTTTTATAATACCTATAACTCCAGTGTACAACTTCATCACTTCTTTGAAAAGACATTAAAATTGATAAAAAACAAAAAAATTAAAATAACCCAAAACCTAACCTAACGCAAAGTTTTTTTTTCATCACTTTTTAACTTTTCAAATAAATGCCGCTTTCTTGAGTTGTCATGGAGCAGTAATTTCTGGTTTGTTTTTATTTTTCGATTTTTTGACAGGACCGGTTTTACTCGTACGGGCCATCTTTATATACTGTATGTACTTCTACCAAGCAGTTTGAAATCTGATTTTTTTAAATAAGGATGAAACGTTTTTTGCTTAAAAATACATATACTATATATATTTTTTTAAATGCGTTTCTAATAATATATATTACAATGAAAATCCACAATGAATCAATAGTTTATAAACTTTGCCAAATGACATTTTTCTAGAATAAATTATTATTTTAGGATATTCAACAATGACGTTATCCAAGACTGATATCCAAGAGTTTTTTCTATCCATTGGAAAGAGTAAAAATATTCCGTTTTCAATTCACCGAAAGCAGATACTACGAAATTTCAGTATTTTACCTGGTCACATTATGGTACGTAGGGTGACATCTATGTACAGAAAACCACAATAATTAAGTGTTGTGAAAGATTCCTTTATTTTACCTTCACGTGTTCCAATAAAATGATAATTAAATTTTTCTCAAGAAGCACAAATTCTTATTATAATATAAAATAAATATGACTGTACTACTATAATAATTTATAATAATAGTGTATGTAATACTATAATAATTTTTACTATGATAGTTTTTTTCGTAAAGTGCCTGGAACCACTTCAGGCCGCCGCGCAGAAAAGTCTCACAGTGAACTGCGCTGTAAACCGTTATCTTACTTTCGGTCTTTACTTTTCTGCGCGGCGGCCTGAAGTGGCGCGGGGCACGTCCCGCTCCGAACTCAACATGTAAAGGGTACCTATCTGTGTCTCATGGGATTGGTTTATTTATGGTCATGTGTCTATCTATATCTATCTATGGCAATCATGCGGCAATCTACAATCTACAACAATCTACAATCTATGGTTTACAATGTAGATTAGAGCAACGGAATTTGAATTTGTTTTTGTAAACAGAATTTGCCTTTGAATACCTCGTACCTACAGGTGTGTTTACATAAAATATTTTGCTAATTTTGCAGTTTCCCTGTGTTGTGAATAGGTGTATTTTTCAACATCGATAAATTTATAATTGTTCACTAGACTTGTCGATAAGCTAGCTGATTGAGCTCGCACAATTGTCATCGAATGTGATAATTAGATAATAAAAACACTTCTATTAATTATTTTATCAAATTTGTTCAAAATAAGGTCAACGTTATTAGTAATTAGGAACTTCATATTCTTGTGTTTGCTTTTCGCTAAGCCGATAATCAAACACGCACACGTGCTGACACTGACAGTTGTTTCTTGACTTTGAAAACTTTGGATTGGTAACATTATTGTTCAATGATTCTTTTCTCTGTTATCTATTTCCGATTTTAGATAACGCTTATAAATGTCTTTTTTTGTTTGTTTATTTTCTAGTTAAAATGAGTGAAAAAGATGGAAAACTCTTCAAAGCGAAGAGCACTGATAGATGGCCTTCTAGAGTACATAATATGACCTCTTCATTCGAAAAGGAGTGTGCTGATGCTCGCTCTTTACTGGACCAGCTCGAAAAATACGTAAGAAGTCACATTGTAATTTGAAACTATTTATGTTCATAAAATTAAAAAAAAATACTCCATTTCGCTGAAGATGTTTATGTAAACCCCTTAAAAATGTAAAAATTGTCAAAAGGTAAGATGAAAAGTAGTCATCTTGTAGCACACAATCAAAATTTGAGATTGAGATTTTCACGGCCAACAGTCTTCATGATTTTTTTTTAACTCTTAACTAACGTGTCCGAAACGTTGGCTGAAGAAGGAGGTCGCTCAACCCGGCATAATAACACAAAAATAAAACACGATAATAATCAAAGTTGTTGTAAATAAAGAAAGTGAAGCATTTTGCACATTTTTGTTTTCAGTTAAATGCTATGTTAGTTTGGTTTATGTTATGTATTTGGCAACAGTCGCCATAAAGGCATGAACAGTATGTTTGTAAGTATTATCCATATTTGCCTATTCAGCAATTATTACCAATACCACACTCTTATCGTTTTTCTACGCACATCGAAGGATTCCAATAGGAAAACACAAATAAACCATCTACACCAGTGATGACCAACCTTTTTAAAGTGCCAATTTATCCATTTTCAATATGTTCGCGGGCGAGGGAGAAGGGTAGAGATGAGTCCAAAAACGACAAACACGTTTGGAGTTAAAAATGCCCAAACTGTTTTCTATAATCTGCCCAAACAGTTTGTCCGTTTTGTCGACTCTTCTAACATATATCATGAAAGGTGTATACAACTGTTCCAAATGAAAAACATTATCTTACCCTTTCGCACTAACGTTTAACATCAGGAGTGAGTAAGAGGCACCTGCTATTTTCGGGAAATAACATTAGCGTAACGTTTCACACAAGGCCCATTACGGGCAAAGAGCGAGAAAGCAATCCTGTTATTTTTAAAACGGGTTGAAATTGAAATGAAATAAATGCGGCTCTTTTTTCCGTTTTCCCTACAGTTGTTTATTCACACAACGAGAGCTGAAAACTTATACACAAAGTTTTAAAAGATGTTTTTTCTTTTTATACGACAAACTCCAGTTTCCTGGTTTTTGTATTAAACCGTGCATCGTGTTGCTTCTTGAGTCGTGTCATGTCATGAGTCAGAATAACAGGTTAGTATGTATGATATGATATATGGATGCGAATGAAGCAAGACTGCGCTCTCCGTCTGAGGCCTGCTCATGTCTCCAACCGCTCTCACCAAAAATCATTTCTAACAACCTATTTTGTGCTTGTGTACCCCAACATAATTAGTTGTTTCTTGTACTAATTAAGTTGAAATGAGATGTTACTTCAATAATTTTGGCGTATTTAGAAGTAAGCGGAGTAAGGAAACTTTACTGTTGTTTTTTTCCAAGCTTTAACGCCTGTTGTACGAAAACACAATCTCCAAACTAATTAATAATAATAATAATAATAATAATAACTTTATTTCACATAAAATTGAACAATAAAACATATGTGGAAACTTTGACTAGCCAACTAGGAATGGATCCTGTTTTAGGCCAGTCAAATTGACAAATTTAATTTCATATTACATTGTTTACTAACATAACATGTTATTTATAGCAGGAAAAGGTGTTAATTATGTATTCCTATATAAAAGGTGTTAATTATCTTTCATGTTTTTGATCTGCAGCTCCTGAACAGGTCGTATAATTCTTCATCGGACAGTTTTATGAAGAAAATGCGGGAGCTTAATGTGGCCACCTTCGCAGTTATGGAGTTCAACAAAACTCTTGAAAAACTGAGTGAGAATAATTGATTTATTTTGTAATATTTATAAATATACTTCTTGTTTTTTATCAAGGTTTATCACTGCTCATTTTTTACAGTACTTAATCGAAACCAAGCATTTAGCTACGAAATATGGTTTTAAAATGTATGTTCATGTTTTAAAAAAGATCTATTGAGTTAAATATGTAATAAAAATAATCTCGTTGAATTTAATGTTTCAAAGATCCAATCATGTCTGATTACGTCTAAAAGGGATCGAAATGAAAATCTAGTCTCCTTCAACGGAAGCAATCTTCCGAATCTCCATTGATATGCTTGATGTAACTCTAAGTGACCAGCTCAGATATGGGGGCTCCATCAAAGCCAGAGTTAAGTTAGCCTTTCAAAAACTGGGCATACTGTACAGGGCCCGCAGATACTTTAATAGTACACAACTGCTAACCCTGTACAAATCACACGTACGCCCCACGGTTGAATTTGGCAGCCACCTCTGGTCTGGAACCCCAAAATACCTGAAAAAAACCCTTGGCTCTGCAGAAACGGCCGGTCCGTCTGATAGATTCTCCTATTTTAACAAACGGATTGCAATCTTGAGAGCATTGGCATTGAGTGGGAATGCTATCCTTGTTCTACAGTTATTTCATTGGAAGATGCTCCGAGGAAATAGAGTCATTGATCCCTTCGGCACCGGTCCAAACGCGTGCCCAACATATTATGTACACGGTTGACATTTGTCACATGAGCATGGGTCGCTTCTTCGACTCGCTCTTGTGTTCAACAGCTCGGCTGTGGAACGATTTGCCGGCCTTTGTGTTTCCTCCTTCCTACAACATGGGTCTCTTCAAGATCAATGTTCATTCCTTCCTCTCCTCAAAAAGACCCTCCACACATCATCTCAGATGACATAGGCCCTGAGAAAAATTATTTTCCTCAGGGCCTCCTGTGTGGAGTTAATGTAAAAAAAAAAGTATAAAAAAACTGCGTGAATAAAATGATGATCTCGGTAAAATGATCCATAGAGCAAGCTTTGTATGACATTAATTCGGGACTGAATGAAATAAACGATAAATTCGTGAAAATTTCATCGTTAGAGGAACGATCAGTCGGGATTTCACTGTAGTTGAAAGCACTAAATAAAGCTCTATAATTTTCCAGCATTCATCTGTCAGATACAGCAGTGGCGTAGCGTGGGGGGGGCGGCCCGCCCCGGGCGGCACTTTTAAGGGGGCGGCAAATTTATACAATAAAAATACTTATACTTATTCTGATTCATTGTTCAAGCTTTAATTGATTAATAAAGGAAATCAGAAAATTAATTTCAGTAAACGTTATTTTTTTTAAATGTGTAATAATTATTTGAAAATGTTACGCTTATAATGAGAGTAATACTAATTAAATATGGGAACTCGCGAACAGATTCACTCTTAATTAAAACCAAATTTTTTTCCAGAATATAACGATTGAATTTCAGTTGCGTATTCATCTGCTGATACATTTCGAAGGAGACCATTATTTTATTTGAAGTGCAGTTATAAAATTCTAGTTGCAGACTATGTGCTGCCAGAATCAAAGAGAAACCATTTTCATATTCTGAGTGTAGTTTTAATTCGTCACTTACAGATTTAATTTTACCCGTTTAATCACAGGAGATGCACATTGTCCCACACGTTAAATTTTAAAATAAAATTATATGAATGCGATATAAATGAAGAGACAGTTTTATTACAAATTTTCTTAAGAAAAGGATTCTGTATTTAAAATTTTGTGTTCATTCTATTGTAAGTACTTTGATTCGAATATTTGCAGGTATTCAATCAATTATAATCGTATATTTTCATTCCCAATATAAAAATTTTAATATTTAGAAATTAAAAATGTTCTAATGATCACGCCGTAAATATTATTTTATCTAGATTTTAGAACAATTTTCGTTTTTGCAAAAGGGTAAAAAGAAATAACCAATAAAGAGGAACATTTAAAATGCATGGGAAGATCCGGAAATTTTGTATGCAAACTTTAACAGGCAAAAGTTTAAAGATATTATTTTCTTACTATTCAAAGGGTAAAGCAATTTTCAGAATATTATGAAATTCCAGTTGTGGATTCATCTGCTGACATAATTCGAAAAAGAAAACATTATCTTCGAAATGCAGTTATAAAATTCTAGTTGCAGACTCTGTATATGCTGCCAGAGAAAAACCATTTTCATGTTCTGAGTGTACTTTTAATACACCGCATACAGACTAAATTTAAACCAGTTTTGTGTTGCAAATGTAAAATTCCAAATAAGGATTCATCTGCTGACACATTTCGAAGGAAAACATTCTCTTATTCGAAGTGCAGTTATAATATTCTAATTGCAGACCATGTATGTACTGCCAGAATCAAAGAAAAACCATTTTCATGTTCTGAATGTAGTTTTAATTCGCCAGGTTTTCACATACACCTTCCCCCCCCCCCCCCCCCCCTTCCGGCGCTTGAAGTACCCAAATAAGGGGGCAGCGAAATTTTCTTCCGCCCCGGGCGGCCAACACCCACGCTACGCCACTGAGATACAGTAGTCCAACCCGCGCCTGGACTCGAGCACCAAGCTTTGTACACCGACAGGTTGGGTTATCAATCTTATACACTCAGTAACTATACCACTGCAGCCATCTAGCTTGCTCCCGCTGGCCGTTTTGCCAGTCACCAGAGTTAATTATTGTTGTTTTATAATATTTTGGTTAGTCTTCTGTATATTCTAACAACTGTCACATGTTTCTGTTAGTTTTCTTCTGCCTTTTGTTTTGTTTAAATAAGTCCACAAAATGGAGTATACTCGCAAGAGTCAACATGACAGCTAACTTTAACCCTAGATTACTAAACTATCCTATGAGTGACGTTGTTACTAAATATTTGTAAAAAATACGAAATTGAAATAAAACAGGAATAAATAAGAAAATCAAAAACTTTTATTATTTTATAAGTAACTAGCAGACCCGGCCACACGTTGCTATGGCTAATGAAATACAACCCCATTACCCAACCCTTATAAAATCCACACCACCCGCTTGCCAGCTTCCCGCTGCCCGCTGCCTGAATTGAATATTTGAATTTTTCGGCTTTTCTCTACTATAATATGCATGTATTATACATATAAACCTTCCTCTTGAATCACTCTATATATTGGTGAAAACCGCATGAAAATCCGTTGCATAGTTTAAAAGATCTAAGCGCACAAACATTTTGAGCAACTTCATATTACACTATGTAATGATGAATATTTGAATTTCTCGGCTTTTTTCTACTATAATAAGCATGTATTATACATATAAACCTTCCTCTTGAATCATTCTATCTATTGGTGAAAACAGCCAGAAAATCCGTTGCGTAGTTTAAAAGATCTAAGCGCACAAACATTTTGAGCGACTTCATTTTATACTATGTAATGATAGGCCCCAAAAGAAGACGATTTATCCATGAATTTGGGAGGCAACTTTGGAAATATATTGTGACTAAATGGATGCTATTTTTGAAAAATCCCTCCACATCCTGCCTCACAGAATACAATAAAATTTGATTCTACACTCAAAAAAGTTTTATTTGCGTCAAAACCCGGATTTAGTTAGATGCAAATTTGACATAAAAATAGCAATTAGTTTTTTTGCGTCTCATTTACTCTTTTGCGAGCAGGGCGGGGTACGGGGTGTGGGTTGCGGGATGCCGTGTAGGGGCGGTTTGGCTGAGCGCGGGCCGGGGACAGGGGAATAGGGGCTTATATCGCACGGCAAACCAACAAACATATACATACATAATATCTTCTCAATATACATCAACAATCGGTGAAAAGAACTCAATTGCCACCTGATGATGGACACTGTAACGCTGTCCGAAATGTTGGCTAAAGAACCAGGGAGGCCCTGATTATTGGTATAATTCAGTGAGTCGTGCATGTTTAGAATTTTACAAAAACTTTTATCTTTGGATACATATCCACACCGGTACCTAAATGTTATTGCAAGTCTGCCAACAAATTCTAGAAAATTCATAAAATGGCTCTAAACACAATTTTAAAAATATATACATTTAATTTATAAAGACACCATTTTTTTACATTAGCTACGCACAGGAGGCTCTGAGGAAAAAAATCTCTCAGGGCCTATGTCATGTTTGGGGATGCTGTGTTATGGGTCTTTTTAGGGAAAGCAATGAGAGGAAGTTCTGGGAAGGAAAAGGGTAGTGGTGGGTAGGAATCTGGGAGTCAGTGGGTCCAGGAGTGACGAATGTACGAATGTGCGATGGGTCGAGAATAGAGTTCGGATGGAGAGGCTTTGGTTAGGTCGACCTCAACTCTACCGATCCGGCCCGCCACTCAGTAGGTGAGCAAGCGTCTTTGCTGCCAAGGCGTAGACAAATCTCACCCCATGAACCCGGGCACCCCTGCTAAGTCACCAAACGTAGCGGACCACTTGGGGTAACCTATGTTAGGGTTGTTGGTTATCCAACAAGTTGTTCCCATGGCGGTGGCCTCGCAAAATTGCATAACACTGATCTCAGAAGAAATATACGTAGTAAGTGAACTACAAAAGACTAATTTTGGAACTTTACAGTACTTTCAAATCAGGAATTTTTAATTCTTTTTTGACGCAGGAGACCCTGAAGAAAATAATAGACCTCAGGGCCTATGCCATCTTTGGGGATGCTGTGTGGAGGGTCTTTTTGGGAAAGGAAGGAGAAGATGTTCTGGGAAGGAAAAAGGTATGAATGATGGGTAGGAATCTAAGGGGGAGTGTGTCCAGGAGTGACGGATAAATAAATCCATCCCTCCTACTGCAGTGGAAGGCGATGTTCGCAGAGATCCCTTCTGGAGAAGTCACAAAGTCTCCCTCAACCAGTCTCATCCAATCTGGCCTCCCATGAAATTGGTGGGTAGACGCATCTGCTGCCAAGACCCGGACAAACCTCACCCCATGAACCCGGGCACGCCCGCTAAGTCACCAAACATAGCGAAATACTTGGGGTGACTTATGGCTGAGGTGTTAGTTATTCAATCAATGGTTCCCGGACGGTGGTACCCTTATCCGCCTCCTAAATTATTGAATGCTTTGATTATAGGTAACAGCCAGTGATTTTGGGTGTGTCGGTAAGTTTTTATTTTTATTTTTTTTATCCGAATACCGCAGAGTCCCAACTGCTCCCAACCACCTGGAGCGAAAGTGAGACTATGGAATCCTCAATTGTGGTATGTTGTGAGGCTGAAGGAGATGGGGAAAGGAAGGTGGGGAAGGATCTGGATATTCAGATCTTTTTTTTTACATTAGCTCCACACAGGAGGCCCTGAGGAAAATAATTTCCCTCAGGGCCTATCTCATCTTTGGGGATGCTGTGTGGAGGGGATTTTTAGGGAAAGGAAGGAGATCAAGTTCTGGGAAGGAAAAGGGTATGAGGGGTGGGTATGATTCTGGGGGTCAATGTGTCTAAGAGTGACAGACATATGAATACATCTCTCCAACTGCAGGGCGATGGGTTGAGAGAGACCAGCTAAAGAGGTCTAGGTTAGGTCTCCCTTAACCAATCCCTTTCGAGCCGGTTCGCCTTGCAGTAGTTGGACAAACGCATTGGCCGCCAAGACCTAGACAAATCTCACCCCATGAACCCGGGCACCCCTGCTAAGTCACCAAACGTAGCGAACCTCTTGGGGTGACCTATGACAGGGGATTTGTTTATCCAATAAATGGTTCCCGGTGCGACGGTACCCATTCCCGCTAAAATAACGCTGGTAGGGTTTGTGTTAGGTTTCTAGCATGTTCAGAAAGAAAAAGTACTGAATTTTTTTTTTAAAGTATATAACCACTGGAGCCATAGTGCGATTTTTTTTTTTTCCTCGGATTGCTCGTGATATTTTTCCGCCCACCTTAAAAACATCATACCTCCGAATTTTAATATGGAGACCTGCAAACTGATCATAGTTCTACAGTCAATGAATTCACCTATATTTTTGACCGGTCAGTGGTTGAGTGGGCATAACGCTTGGGTCCCACCCGGGCGTCGCATGTTCGATTCCTCTGCTGGCTAAGTCCTCCATCACAACACAAGCAACATTTTCGGCTTTCTGTGGTGGTAGTAGGAGATTTTCAAACATTGTTGGGTTATTCGTAACCCGGGAATGTTTGTCTTTCTTTTTTAAGAGAAAAAAAAAAAAAAATTTGGTTGATTATCACATATTCCTAGAATTTATAAATTTTTTTTTTATAAAATCGTAAACATTTAAAATGGAATTATTCTCAGGATTTTCTCCCTATAAACTCGCCTAGGAAGTTCAATTTTGCCTCCACATTAAATATTTTCTATTAGGTTTCTTTGAAATGGTCTAATTTATAATCACAATCTACATATGTATATAAGAAAACTGAATTTTAATATGTGGTGAACTGTTTAATGTTCCCTTTGAACAAACTTTTGACACAAATTTGGTCGAGAAATGGCGACACTTATAGGCTAAAATAAAATTCATAAAGGACTCACCAAAAATAGCCGCAGTACATCAATTATCTTAAATCCACAATACCAATTAACTCGATTATTGGTTTATTTATTGAAAATATCGCATTGTCAAACACAGTCCGATCGGCAAAAAAATAGGAAAACATAACCACAAAACTTTTGTTTTTCAAATAATGACTGAATTTTTAAGTTTGAAACACGTTGAAACAGTTGACTGCATTACTAATTCAATCATTATAACACTGGTATACAAATATGTTAGAAAAATCCACTAAAACACGATAAAATGCCGCATTTTACATTGACACATTCTGACAGTTTAATCTTTTAGAGAAATCTACAAAATACAAATTTTCATTTCAATATATTTCGTACATAAATAGAGTACACTGCCATCTGTTGAATACGAATATAAGTAGTATCTTTCCACCTACTAAAAAAAGACAAAATAAAACCGCGGACGTATTTGAAAATATTACAAATATTTCAAATCTAGGGAAAATTTGCTGAAATTCAGCAGAAAAACGATCCCAGGTTTTTTAAATCGTGCTGAAATTCGACAAAAAGCGCTCCAGTGGTTAAGAAAAAATATTACAGTATATTTTTGATACCCTTGTTGAAAAGTAAGTAGTTGTTATAAAAAAAACTATTAGAGGTAATTCAATAGTTGATCTTAAAATGTGCGGAAAAAGATGGCGGCGAGGCATCCAGGGATCTGTCATTTTGACAGTGTTGGGGCTCAAAACCATTGGGGGGGGGGGGGTCTCCACAGGGAGATGAGCCCTTCAAAGGACTTCTTTGGGAGAAAGCCCCATTCTTTACGCGGATTGGTTTGGATGATAGATTTGCGTCTTTAATGGCGTCCGATTCGCCAGCGGAGGAACGAGCCTGCTTGGCAGCGTGCGAACTGGAACGGGAAAGCTTCAAGAGTGGCAACCATTGCACCTTGCGCGGGCTCGCGGTTCGCAGGTCGAGCGTTTGGCGCTGGTTTCATTCCGCACATGCGCGGGATGCAATTATTTGCCTACTCGGGAGAATTCAAACTATCTACTTGCGTTTCGTAACAAGGTATATTAGATTATGTAATGTTTCTAGTGCAGTTATGTTGTTTATTTTTCAGTCTGTATTTGGTCTTAATATGTTTACTATTTCAGATCTCTCTATGTTTCATATCCAACTTTTTAATGTGATTATGTATGTTTTTGTGATTTTAGAATGAGAGTGTGATTTTACTGTAGAGTAGTGATGCAACGAATACTACTTTTACGAATACGAATATCAAACCTACTATCCGGCGAATACGAATAACTTGGCAGAGTAATAATACACTAATTTGTTTAACCTTTTTCTGTTTGTTTTATTATACTAATAATTAATTTACAACTGTCAATTTTTTATTGAGAAAACACAACATCTGTAGATTCCCTGGTGTTAGGCGATTTCTTTTTTCAGATTGGATGTTGCCAGCTGTTGAAAAAAGCTTCTCTGAGGCGACTGTACATGGTTTGTATGAAAAATATTTTTGCGCGAGTTTTTTCAGTCGTGGAAAATGTATATCGTCTCGCCAGAAGAGCAATGGAGCAGCAGACAGTGATAAATTTGGGAGCCTTAGACAAGCATCAATCTCATTTTTAATGATCGAAGTTCCTGTAAAAAGTTTGTGGCATTGCAATAGGGAATTTCCCTGAATTCCCCATCGCGTGTTCGGATACAGAGGTGCGTGACACACGGTATAATCAAACGGTGATGCGTACAAAAGTTTTTTTTTATAGTATTCGTATTCGTAAATATTTATTCGCCGAATACGAATTTTCGGTAAATGTCTGCTATTCGGCGAATACGAATATTCGTATTCATTGCATCACTACTGTAGAGTTTAATACCAAAGTATAAGAAGCTTTTTTGTTTTGTTATTATAGTAGTTATGGTACTGACACATATGCTTATAAATGAGCATATTCATTTCCCCTTCCACCCGCGAATCCAGTAGCATGCTCACAAATCAACAGCCGGTTGATTTGTGAGCATGCTCATTTGAGCGTGACACACTGGTTACTCGTAGCATTTACTCATTAGTAACAAGAGAGCATGTTACTAATGAGCATGTCTGTCAGTACCATTGCTTGTTGGATATGTTTTTGTTTGAATTTAAGATCAAGTGTTTCTAATATAATAACAGTATAATTTTCATGACGCTTTTTGGGTTCTAATGAGTGTACTATATTCTAAAACTGTTTGTAATTTCAGTTCCAAATGAAAATAAATTCAATCCTGATGGAAGTGATTCAGAATCATTGTATTCTTGTTACGATCAACCCTCAATGAAATCTTTCACGGTCAACCAGTGGATAAATAAGAATGGCAAATGCTCTCAGGAGTCATCGTCCAAACCAACAGAGCAGGAAGTCTTACAAGATCACCGAGACTCAACTCCTGAAAGCGAAGTTTTTAAAAAGCCCGCTGGAATATCTATCAATCAAATTGCTGATGCTAGTGAAGCCTCAGTTAAGATTGACAAAAGTGAGGAATCAGTCACTTCAAATGATTTGGCAGTTAAAAACCAAAATGAAATGCCTACCATTTTAAAATGTCGACCGATGGTAGAACTGATGGCTAGAGATTCTGAATCGATTCCAGAAACCGATTCAGATTCAGTTAATTCTTCAGAGCATTCACAGTCTACACCGGATGACCGTTTTGCAGGAAATTCTGCTTCTGAAGATAAAGGTAGAATAATTCATTATTAAAACTCTTTTATTGGTCCTATTTTAGTCTTTCAAATAAAATGCTCCGTCGCCATTGCTTTGGGAAAATATCAACATTAAAGACACCAAGGTAAAAAACAGGTAAGGACACATTGGGTCCACATACGTAATGTATGCATTACTACGTTCCCAGGTCGATGTGCACACCTGTCTTATGCAGAGGTGGCCCGTGACTGGATTTGCCAGCAGTGCATTTCAGTTAAAAAATGGTACCAACTTATTCAGATAAATGAAATGATATAAAGGGAGCTACATACCTGTAACGATACTAGGTATTATCGCACCTGAAAATTTAAATGGAAAACAAACGAAAAACAAGTTTAAACGATCATATATTCAACGGTGGTTTTGACGGGTCATTATTTTTCAATGCATTTTGTATAAAATATAAGTGTATTTTCAAATAATATTATCTTTTTGATAAAATTTTAATTATTTTTGTAAAAAACCAACGTTAATCGCAATATTTTGATTAGCATTCATTTAAAAAAAAATAATTTTTACACTGCAAAACCGTTACATTGGCGCAGTTTCAATAATAATATTGTCAATATTTGAATTTTGTAATGCTAACATCAAATAACATTGTCAATAAGTTCCTAATCCAATAATCCAATCCAAATACATGCATACGAGTGTTATCATTGGTGCGCATGTGTCACTAGTACGAAAGCACATAATCTACTCAGTTTTCTATCGCATACTTTGCCGCTATGAGCGTAATCTGTCTCGCTTGTTTTACTCTCTCGCTCTCGGTTTCAGCCAGTGGAGATTATCTCCATAGTGAGACAACTTTACCAATGCCAACCCTCTCCACCTTTCACATGTCCCATGCCAATCTGGACAACTCGGAGTAGGTTTGCGTTGTGTGTGACAAGTGTGCTTTAACAGCATTCTTCCCGTGAGAAGTTTTGTGCACATATACGAGCAAACATTTAATTTTTTTGTTTATGTGACACCTCACAAGAACGCCCTTGTCTGTACAGTGTAAAGACAGGGGAACTATATCGCAACCCGCCGAACCCGGTTGGCAGCATTGTGAGGCAAGTTAAAGTAGGAGCTATAGGAACGAATTTATTAACGTGGGTCGTGAAGAGGCCCAAATTACATAAAAAAAATACTGTCTATTATGCCCTCCATTCTTTACAGGCTCACCTTTATCTATTTATGATAATGAATACACTTTAATAACTTTTCAAGTTTTATACACAAATAAACACGGGTTTATTATGCCCTCTATTTTCTTCAGGTTCTCCTTCCTCTGTCAATTCTCCTTTTATTTTCTCCATTACATTTCATTAAAATTATATTTAAATTTCAACCTACCCATTTCTCAAATGAACTCTTTGCCAAAAGAGTTCAGGGTCTTAGATATTCGACAGCTATTTACTAAGACAAGCATTTGTTATATACGAAAAAATAACCTACTAATGGCTCCACAACATCAAACACACACCCGCTTTTCATCAAACCTGGGTTGCGTGGTCCCAAAAACTAATACCTCATTTGCTCAATGACAATTCTGGTTCATCGCTCCTAAAATATATAATGCTCCGAGTACTGACATAAAGTCAAGTAATTCTAAATCACTTTATATAGCACGTGTACAACATTGGATATTAGGGGACAAGCGTACTTCGAAGAATACATGAGTTCTTAACACTACATTTTAATTCTTAATTTTTGCATTACGAAATTTTTATTTTTATCTCTATTTTTCTTTATTTTTCACTTACTTTTAGGTATTTCTTAATTTTTATTTAGTATGTTTATTATCTGTTTCAATAGAATAGTATTTTTTAGTTCCTATATAAAATATTAAATGTATGACTACCACAACACGGATATTAGCCTAGTGTTGTAGCCAAAAAAACCCGAAAGTCTGTAACAAATAAAAAATGTATTATGAAATAAAAATATATTAAAAAAAATTACATTCCCCCCACCCACCCATCACACGATGTAGTTTTAATAAGTGTTGTTTTAATTTTACAGTTGAGTTACATATTCCTCCACAAATTCCTTTGGAAATGAACACATGTATGGACTGCCAAGTAACACATGTAGAGAGTCCTTCGAGGTTTTA
This sequence comes from Limnephilus lunatus, assembly GCA_917563855.2. Lineage (NCBI taxonomy): Eukaryota > Metazoa > Arthropoda > Insecta > Trichoptera > Limnephilidae > Limnephilus > Limnephilus lunatus. The sequence goes on from OU830599.1 coordinate 59,863,555, forward strand.
TGTGGTATCCATAGCAGCAAAATCATCACTCGAGTAAGAAATGAATGAAACACTGATAAATAATAATTTGTTTCTTTAAATTTTTTTTTGTAATCAAGAATTTTACATTTAATCAACATCTTCACTTTTCCCTTTTTGGCTGCTCTTGCACAATATCATTTATAGATGGCAGCACTTCTATTTATAGCTAGCACATGGACCGAATGTGTACAACATACATTACTATTACAAGTCCTACAACTTAAAAACAAAACATTTATTTATTTTTATTTCAGCATCTTGTTTAAAGGTTCAGAATTTGATAAAAGCTTTAACTACACTACCAAGTGTGAGTTGTCACATAAAATATGTTACGCTTGCTTTTACGATAGAACTTGGTCTCGTGTTAAACTCATTAACCTATTAAAGGTAAGTTCATTTAGATTTCCTGTTAAATATGCTTTCTTTGAATTGTTTTATCTAAAAAATGTCTATTTACTGTTTTTTTTCAGGATGACGTTGACGATGTCGAAGTATTTTTCATTGACACGGGAAGGAAGGAGTATGTTAAATATTATAATTTGACCCCGTTGCGTGAGGAACTCTATAGTTTGCCAGCGATAGCGTATCTCTGTCATCTTTTTAAGGTAATTTTTTGTTGTTGTTATGCAACACAGTTTGATCCGATAAGGGTTTTGGAATTATCCTGCTATTTAAACAAAAATATAATTATTTTTTAAATTTGTAGGTGACCCCGCTTACAACAAGCAATGGAGTGTGGACTTTTGCCGCACTGAAATACATCAAAAATAAAGTGCAAGGTTTTCCTGGTAAAATTACGCCTACAGAATTGTAAGTTTTATTTCACATTAATACGAGGGTAGGCTGAAAAGTAATGCACACATTCTTGTACAACACGGACAAAATGAATTTCAGAAGCGCGCCAGGTGGAATATGGAAGTGACATTCCTCCTCTATACGTACGCGCAAGTTTGAGGTCTTTGAATTCATCCAGTGTATTTTGAGAAGGGAAGTATGGAGACTTGTGTGTATTTTGAGAAGCGGAAGTATGGAGACTTGTTTTAGTGTTATGTCAATGCAAGGTAAACAGCTTGCTGTTATCGAATTTTTAACTGTTGAAAAAGTGACTCCTACTGAGATTCATCATCATTTATCGATTTTTATGGTGACGATGCTGTTGATAGGTCTACTGTAAATCGATGGGTAATAAAATTTCATGATTGTGAGCCTGGGAAAGCAATAATTGTTGATGAAATACGCAGCGGATGTCCAATCATTGATAAAGACGATAAACAATCCAAATTCGTCCACGAATTGATTCAAAATGACCGGCAAATCACTCAAAAGCGTATCACAAACCATTTTGGAATATCCAAGGAACGTGTCGGCTTTATATTTTAACAATTAGGATACCGTAAAATCTGTGGACGATAGGTACCACGCCGTTTCACAGATGAAAACAAACAGCGTCGATTAGCTTCTGCAAAACCTGAAGTTTGAACCGATTCCACACCCTTCTCACTCCCCCAATCTTTCGCCTTGCGATTTTTTATTTTTTTTCCTATTTAAGAGTCACCTCAAGGGTAATTATTACACCTCAGACGATGAGGTGAAGGTAGCTGTCAAGTCCTGAATTCGAGAAATGTCGGAAGAATTTTTCAGTTATGTAACGAAAAAACTTGGTTCACGTTGGGAGAAATGCGTTAGCCTTAACGACGACTATGTTAAAAAATAAATTTATTATTTTGAAGCTTAAGGCTCCTTTCCCGGCCCCAAAAAAAAGAAGATGGAGAGATATAAAATTATGAATGTTAGAAGAGCGCGCTAACATTTACAACGATAAAATCGATGCAAAAATCATGAAAATCTTTAATAAAACACGACTCGTTTAAAATAGAGCAAAAATCTCGCGATAATTGTTTTAAACAGCATTTAAAGAAACGCTGTGAATTTTTTCATACATATAACTTGTAAAATAACTGAAACAAACGTGTTTATAATAATTTTTGGAGCATACTTTGCGATTTTTTTCTATCGGGGGGATTTTATATAATTTGCGTTTGGGCACGACTAATGTCTAGATATTATCTTCAAGAATAACATATATCTTTTTAAGAGCTTAAAAACTTCAAATTAACAAGAAATCGGTAGAAATTCGAATACCGGCCCCTTAAGAATCATACTTTAATGTACTTTTGGCCCGTTCTGGTTTTTTGTTTTCGTTTGTGTTTTACAAGCATGGGTGCATTATTTTTTCAGCCTACCGTTGTATAAAGGAAGGTCCCACTAAACTGACTATTCCAAAGAATCAAATTTTTTTTTGTTGACCATTATAAACATTTTCTTTTAATTGCTTTTAGCATCAATGACTCCTATGGAGTTTTACTGAGTATGAACGACAATAAATCAACAACAATAAACCTTACAATGATCATTAAAAATCTGGCTCATGACCTCAACGATACCCCCGTAAGGCCAGTTTCTCCCAAAACTCCGTCCAAAGATCAGTTGACTAGTGGTAAGTAGCGGATATTATAATAATAATAATTGTATATTAGTTTTGTCATACTGTAAGGTAGGCGCAATGTGGCACCACCGTACCAGGGATTAGAGTGACACTAAGCGCGCAATGCCTGTGGGTCTCGATGTGGCATGTCTACCTAAACCAAATAGCACGGTACACGGTAGGTTATGTTACTTCTTGTAAGTTGGGATTCTTCGTATCGACACTTGCATATTTTTATTTTGACTACATGCATTCGTAATAGTTAATAGTTTTTGTTACGATTCACTCATACAGCTGCGATACAATCGATTAGTGACTCGTTTAGAACAACATAAGAAAAATCACATTAGCAAATGACGATGGAATAATTTGCATAATGTAACGTCATCGATGAGAATGGTTGGACTTCCCAAACTAGACTGCTTGGTGGCTGTCGGCGAGCGGCGCTCGTAGATACCCATATTATATAATTGTTGGTACCAAATGTGCGAATTCACTGTAAGTTAGAATTCTTAACAATACTATCGGTGAAGCAGAACGAACCTGTCAGGATCCCATTCGTCGTTTAAAACACATGCATACTTCTTCGTGTGCCCTATCAGATCTTCCCGACGTCGGCGATTACTCTGGAAAATGTCTCTATCTTGCACTGCCCGGAATAGCTCCTCCACACATACTACGAGATATTATTTGTATAGACTGAAGCTAGGCTAGTCTGCTAGACAGGGAGGTTTCTCTGTTGAAGTTGAATGTAATTTATTATTTATGACTTTTTTAGCTCACGTGAATGTACCACCCACCCAAATTCAGAAGGATGAATATATTGAGTGTGTGGTGACACACGTGGAGAGCCCTTCTAGTTTCTATGTTACCCAGGCAGAAGATGACGGGTAAATATTATATTCCTTGTTTATGTTTTCACCGCTAATCCATTAACACTTAATTCATCCTGAAAGCCATTCAAGGCCGAAACGTAATGAAAATGTTCCACAGAATTTTAAACAATTAATAAAAAAATAAAAATAAAGCTCTGTGAAAGTCCTATTCATGTTCTGTAACGGAAATAATAACAGAACTTAAACAGAACTTTCGCAGAATTTGAAAATTAACTTTGAAATTGTTGAATTATTCAAATTCTGTGAAACAAGCCGTCCTTAGGAATGGACTCTTGATAGCTTGGATACACAAAATTATACACAAATTACATTCATAGTTGATTAAAGTTAACTGTGTGTATTTTTACTTAGCAGTTTGGTGAATCGTTATTATTGATAAGGAGATCTGCACAGCTCCCATAAGCACTCGGACATCAGATCATATGCCTGTTGTGCCATCTCCCATGTTTTACCCTCTTCCCCTGATAGTAGCTTATTCCATTTAATCATTTGAGTGCCGATTGTCATCCGGGTGACAATATTTCAAGCATATGCGGCCACATTCGGCACACAACAAGTTAACCCTCATAGTTCGGGTAAAATTTATTAAATATCTCAAAGCCAAATGTAATATTGAAAATTATATTTGAAATAAAAGATAAATTTGTACAGTATCAATTTTTTTTACTTTGGAATTTTCTTGACGGTAATGAAATACATTAAAAACTTCTAAAACCTAGCTCTACACACTGCAAACTGTAGTTCATCTCGAGGTAGTCATTATTTCACTGGACTGCAAAAGTAGCCAGCCGCATTATAGGGGTTAATAAAGTTGATCTATTGATGATGGGGTATTTGGCTATGTCTCTTGGTTTCACAACATGTCTTCCCATATATCTGAGCCTTCTTTTTCCCTATTGAGAGTCCGAGGTCTAATAACAAGAAAGTTCTAATTTCACAAAATATAATTATTTATTTTTCATGTTCCCCGTAAAACAGTTATATATCAATATATCACATAGAAAGCTGAAAGCTTCATTTTGGGCCGTAAAAAATCTTCAGTTGGGCCGCAGTTTGTTACCGGCTGTCCCAATAAACCAGTGTACCAATTAAGCAGAATCTTAATAATGACTGTACTTGTAAATAATCATTTTGATACTTATTATAGTGATATATTTTTGGGTTATTGTGCTGTGTTGCGCTACCTCCTTCTTTAGCCAACGTTTCAGACAGAGTTACAGGGTCCACAGGGTAACAGGGTAATTGATGGCGTCATCAAAACTAAACACAAAAAGCCATTTAAAATTACACTAATACCAGCTCGTAGAGGATTGGAGCTGGCAACACGATCGCATCTATACGAGCACTCACTTTACCATTATCTATTACACATCTGCCGTGATAGTGGACGCTGCAACGCTGTCTGAAACGTTGGCTAAAGAAGGAGGTATCGCAATGCGGCATAATATCCAAAAATAAATCCCTGTGATACATTTGGCCGTGAAAATCTAATATCATATCTTCGATACTTATGTCAGTCCTAACCAGGGCAGCAGTACCTCTACAAGTTACATTATTTGCTGATTCGCTTTTATTTTTGATTGTGTGATAATTTTTTTAGTATGCCTGCCAAACTGAAGTCCTATTACAAGGATTATAAAGCAACATTTAAAAATTCCTCTGAATGCACACAGCCGTTCTATGCTTGTCTGCACGAAGATGTGTGGTGGAGGGCGTTGGTGGTAGATGCTTCATCTGTGAGTATATTAAATTTGTTTGTATTAGAAACCTGTTAAAGCTTGTTGTACATGGGCTTCAAGGCAGTGGGGATGTGAGTGGCCGTGTCCCGTACTCGGACGTGAGAACAGTTGGTTGCAATGTTTTATATTTGTAAAATCTTTTTTTAAATCTTCACACTTTGTAGAATTTGCATACCGTTACCTTTAGTGAGGGGGAAGGATGCATATTAAATAAAACGGTTCACTTTGAATATGACTGGAGTTTATTGGAGATAACTAATACACATTACTAAATTAATTGATATTCCTAGGCATTACATTAGACCAATGTCCAAAATGGTTCACAAACATAAACAATAGCACGTACACTTCGGAGCGTGCTACTTCTGGCCGCCGCACAGAAAAGTAAAGACTGAAAGTAAGATAACGGTTTACAGTGCAGTTCACTGTGAGACTTTTCTGCGCAGCGGCCTGAAGTGGCGCGCTCCGAAGTGAACGTGTGGGGGGTGCTATACTCGAGGACAGAGTAAGAACATACATCTTTAGATGTCTAAGACATATTCTAAATAAAGATTTACTCAGACTGATGTACTTTGCCTTCTGCCAATCAATAATACAATATGGCATTATAGAATGGGGCGGAACTTATATTAGAGCCAACCGCTTTACATAGCACAAAAATTAATAATAAAAACCATTTCACTTAAACCATATCAGAACTTCTGTTTAATAAGTCAGGTATGCCCCCATACGTCATACATATGTCTGGTAATTTTATATTATCCGGTCCTTGTTAATATGATATTTTTATTTTTTCTAGGCCGCCAACGAATTGACAATGTTCTTTTTGGATAGTGGACTTAAGACAAATATAAACGTTTCCAATGTGAGACCTTTGGCTGTGGAGTTTTGTAATGTCGCCCCAAAAGCATTCTTGTGCCATTTGTTTAGGGTTTGTAATTATATCTTATATATTATACCTACTAAATAAAATATTGTCTAAATTTACATTACTTAATTTATTTAACGTTACATTTTTTATTATTTTTTCAATTTTCCTTATATTTTAGGTAGAGCCGCTTAAAGAAAATGGCGGATGGACACAAAAAGCCATCAAATTTATGAAAAAAAAAACGCTTAACAAAAAAGGTCGACTTTTTGTTGAGAATACGTAAGTTTTAAATCTATCCTTTTAACTCTGACGTAAACATAATAAAAATAAATCCAAACTTGTTACATGTATATACAGTAGATTTCTGATATAACGACTTCGTTTATAACAACTTTTTAGGTACAACAGTGTAAACTCAAGTTAGGTTTCATAGTTAGGTACTAGGAAAACATATCCGTTTAGTACGTATTAATGTATGTTTTAAGCGACCAACGGCTTAAAGCGACCTATTTTAATGATAATTTGTCCTGTTAGAACGACGCGCAGTGTTTTTCTTACAAAACCTCGCCACCCCTCGCCTACTTCCCGCGCCCTGCTACTCCCCGCGTGCTAACCTATCCTTATTAGCAAGCATAAATCACAGTCAGTGTTTATCATCAGTTTTGACTAGGTTAAACATTCGACACAATCAGTTCCGTGAAGCGGAAGTGTTTTTCATTTGAAGAAAAAAGTACTATATTACACTGTTTAGAAGCCGGTTAATCAAATATTACCCTCGCGAAGGAGTTCGGCGTGTCTCATGTAAAAACAAGCTTAAATTAACGGGCCGTTTTGTGTGTCATCCGGTTAGTACGACAAAGTATCGCCGGCCCCTCGAGGGTCTACATATATCCAGATTCTGCTGTATATACAAAGTACATTTGTATGCACTATGTATAATGTAGGATATAGAGTACTTTACTATGTAACCAAGGTACATCATGGCATAATGAAGTAATAGATTAATTTGTGTATAAATAGTGGAACCATAGAATAAAGAACATAAGAAATACCATGTGGGCATGTTTCGTGATCCAAAAGTCTGACCATTATTTTCTTAAATTTCAAATGCAAAACTGTGTTTTACCATCATTATGAAATTCAAATGGGATGATATACTGTCAGTAAGAGAGAGAGTGCATGCTAAATAGGCTAGAAACAAAAGGTACTAAGTCAGTGGCAATATGGGTTTCCATTCCAAATCAAAATGGAAGACATTTCTAGTGTTCTTATTTATTGCGAGTAAAATCACTCTATAAGGATTCCACATAAGAATCTCACTTAACGCCAGCATACCCACATGGATACGTTTAAAAATCATTTCTCTGAATATTATTTACCAGCTGTTCTGGGGAAACTAAATATAGTAGATAATATACTATTTTTATAAATATAAGTATAAACACATCATCTGGTAAGTCACTTCAATTTACAAAAATCTCTTTTTGCAAAAACAGTTATGATGCAAATAAACTCAGATGGTGCATAGTGAAAATTTTGCGGTGGCGAACCAAGAGTTAAGAAGACCTGTTTTTCAGTCCCTTGAAGGCAGAAATAAAAACAAATGGCCCAATTTATCCCACGTAGAAGGTTTTTTCCGGTCCGTTGGAAAATCTTAGATAGTTTCACTGTGTATGAATGTAAATGAAGCATGTATTCCAGGGCATTTAACATTCATTGCAAAATATTTGTATTGAATTATTTCCTCTACCTTCCCTGTAGAGAAATATTGTGATGTTTAGTTTGTACAAATGTTGATTTTTCTTAATTTCGTTTTCTGTTTTTTTCCAGTCTTCAAACTAAATTCGAGGCATCGAACGGTGTCATACTCATTGTAGACTCGATAACCCTCAATGTCACACTTGTCGTCAAGAATCTCGCACAAGAGCCAGATGAAGTGAGCGCAAAACCAGAGTCAAATATTGAATTAACGTCGTCAAACTTAAATCTATCGAATACAAATCTTAGTATCCATGAAGTGCCGGCAGAAGCAGCGCAAATTGCAGCTGACTCACCTGAAAAAATCAACAATAACATAACACAACAAAACAATGCTAGTATGCCTCCACCCTCACTTACCAATGTTAGTACAGATCCATCAATACCTTATAATAATTTTAATTCAATTATCCCAATATTGCCAATAAATAACGTTAGTACAATGGCTTCAAAGGATACTCCCGATATTTCAGTGCCGCCAAAGCATTCTCCCGAAATTTTGGTGCCACCAGCAAATTCTCCTAGTGATTCAGTGAAACCAATGTATTCTCCCAAAGTTTCAGTGCCGCCAATGTACTCTCCCGATGTTTTAGTGCAGCAAAAGTATTCTCCCAAAATGTCAGTACCTCCAACGCATTCTCTTAATATGTCAGTGCCGCCGCCAATGTATTCTCCCCATTTTTCACCATATATTTCAGCGCCGCCTCTATATTCTCGCCATTGTTCACCATATATTTCAGTGCCGCCACCATATTCTCCCAATAGTCCAGTGCCACGAATCCATCCCTATAATAATAAGACTAATTTGCCACCAAGGTTTTCTCCCAAAAATAATAGTGATAGAACGCAACCAAAGTTGTCTCCCCATAATAATGTTGGTGCAGAGTCGGCAATGCACTCTCCTAATACATCAGTGCTACCGATGCTTTCTCCCAGTATAAGTAAAGCTCCATGTGTATCGAAATCGCCTCACAATAATGTCAGCCCTTACAAGACATCATCAACATTGCCACACTCTGATGACGATGGTAAATTAAAGCAAATATTGCCTCACAATAATGTACAAATGGTTCCTTCAGATTTGTCTCTCAATAATGATTGTGCAAAAATGTGTCCAATGTCACTGCCCAATAATAATGTTGGCTCAGGGACGTCAATGCAACACCTTGTTAATGATGTTAGTAAAGAGAACTCAATGGTACCGAATAATAAAGAGTCATCAATGCAGCATCTCGTAAAATATGTTAACTGGCGGACCTCAATGTACCATCCTGTAAATGATGTTAGCAGAGAGAGCCATAGCGACATAGTGATGTCTAATAATGATTTCCAATCAGTAACAACATCATTGGATGAACGTAGCAATAGTATCATCAATCCAGTAGTTCCTGATTGTGGCGATGTTGAGGTAAACCTCCTAAAGTTGCCACTTCATAATAATAATGTTAGTAAAGAGAAATCCGTGTTGCCACCTAATAAGAATGTCAATGCAATATCTTCAGTGCCAATAGAAGATGATATTGATAGTGTAAAACATAATGTGATATCAACCGAGATAAACAATTTAACTGCAGAACTGACAAATAAACCTAGTATTAGTGCCTTTATGCCAAAGTCTTCTTATAGTAAAGTTAGTACAGTGCCTTCATTGCTACCACACTTTTGTAATGTTGGCGCTTCGCCTTTGAGGTTGACTCTCGATAGAAATAGTAAAGTGCCTTCAAAGATGCCACTCGGTGATGTTAATATACCTTCGCTCATGTCAACGGTCTGCAACTGGCCGATTTTGGGGTCACCTAGGAGAAATAAAGTAAATCGCCACCAATTTATGGGGCAGGTGCTTGATTTAGACCTTCCCCCGGTAAATAAATGAGTTATTAATTACCTATCTAAGGACAGATTGTTTCACAGAATTTGAACAATTCATAAAATTTAAAAGTTAATTTTCAAGTTCTGTTATTATATCATTTTGGGCCACAGGGTTTTTGGGGTTACCTTACAGAACTGAAATAATATAAGAACTCGAATAGAACTTTCCCAAAACCTGAAAATTAGCTTTGAAATTTGATGAAATGTTCAAATTCTATGAAACAACTGGCCCTAAGTCTCTACGTTCAAAATTCAGTTCAGCTTTTTCAAGCTTTTGACTTAAGCAACACTTTTTGAGGTGGTCATTTGGTTAAAAAATGACATCGGGAACTTTATGTCCCTCCTTATAAGTTACTATTCTATTTTTTTATTTCGTAAACTGTTAAAAAAAGGAAAGAGTGAGGTCACAATCAGTGGTGGCTCGTGACTTTTGGGTGTGCTAGAGTGCTGATATTTAAAAAAAATGGCATTATTGATATTATTGATTTGTAATAATATAAATAACAGTAGTTTTTTTTTTAAATCTTACTGCAAAAAGTCTGCATTTTGTAAGACTGCTTGCCTAAAAGAAAAAATGTGATATATATATTTTGTGGAAAACGTTACATCTTTTCTTGACGCATATACAGCTTTACATCCTTTGTAGACTGCTCGCCCCCAAGGTCCAGATGCACATTTTTTATATTAACAATAAACCAATTTTCATTTATCGTACTATATCGTACGGACACTTTGATTGGCACAATATGATTTTTTTTACGACATTCCTTACAAAAAAGACCTGTTTGGTAGTTTCACACTGGAAAAACTTTCTGGAAAATAGGAAAAAGTCAGAGCACACCCCTTTGCCATGAAGATATATATTTTTTTACTACAACAGCTGTTTTATGGAATTAATACATTTGTAATTGAAACAAAACATGTTAGACACACTTTACCAATCAAATAAATTTCATTTGAAACCACACATTAATTTATTTACCATTCTTGATTAGTTCTGGGTTCTAGGTTGGGACCATAGAGAAGAGAATATAAAGAGATGCCCTTATAGTCCAAGAGTCCGTGACGATCAGACCTTCCTTATTTTATAAAACCTGAAGGTTTCTCTGTGTATGTCCCTAATACGGGTAAAGACAATCCCCGACTATGAAGTTTGGATTACGGTGGCTTTGAAAGATATTATATTAATTAATTATAAATGTACTTATGTTAAAGTATAAAACTGAATTTTTTATATGTTACTTGAGGAACTATCAACATATGTTTTCTCAGTTATCAGAGTTTCGATTTTTCCTTCACCTTGTCAGAAACATTAAAAGTCTACCGTAGGTGCGAGCGCGATATATACATGCAAGCGGGTGGGAGTGAAATAGGGCGAAATTTCGACGCTAGCAGACACCTTGTAAAAATGCGAGCAAAATGCTCTTGAAATAGAATTCCAATTTTATACATCTTTGATACCTGCTATCTTTCAAGGCCACCGTGACCCAAACTTCATAGTCGGAGATCGTCTTTTCATGTACCAGGGATATACACAGAGAAACTTTCAGGTTTTATAAAATAACGAAGGTCTGATCGTCACGGGCTCTTGCTTTATTACGGCGAGGGGAACAAACTAAGTTGGGCAAAGCGGGGTTTGGCTTGGGCGTCTTCCTTTCAGGGATTTGTCAATAAATGAATTCAAAAGTCTAGCTAGAGGCAATCCGCCGGGAGGTTCAAGTATTTTAGTATTCGATAATGAAATCTGCGCTTATGAAAAAGACATCCTTTTCACAATGGTGCGCTTATTCCTTGCCATCCCTAGCCATAACTAAAAATCCTTAATCTCATGAAAAAGGTTTGGTTTATTTTTTAAAATCGAATATTTTGTAAGACTAAACAGTTTTCCCTTTTGCAATTATCGTGTAATGTACTCGCTGCACTGAACTATCACTTTGTATTTTGCGTCACTATACTTACGCTTTGATAGTATGAATGTCACTCATTGGTGCGTTTTAAAGACTCTTCATAAAATTGAATAAGCTTAAAATTAATTACAATAATGCTTACCTATGGATCAGTGGAGGTTGGTGGCCTATCTCATTATCGGAGTTCAATCGGAGATTTTGAATGGAAATAAATTTATTATGTAATAAAATATATTAAAAAATTATAATAATAAAAAATTCTACATACCTGTAAATAGGGTATTAGTTAAAAGCTAGCAACAAAATACTATTGGGCGATTCATTATGCATCAGAGATAAGTTAGGAGTTAGCAACAAAATACAATTCGGCGATTCATTAAAACGTCTGTGGCCGAAGAATATAATGTCATAGGCAACAAAAAATTGTTTTTAAATGCGAGAATCACAATTTATACAAGAAACTGTCGATTTTATAATGTAAAAAAGTAACGCTTTCAGTAATTAACTTATTTTTGACTACATAATACACAATAATTGCAGAAAAAAATCTATTGATTCTAAAAATTTTTGATTTGAAAAAACTAATAATGCGCGAACCCCGTTGGTGCAAAAATAAGTTGTCTCGTGATTGCCTCAAGTAAGAGGTAATGGCCTCGAAATGGTAAGCTGATATTTGACTTTAGGGCAGGCATTTTGACGTCAATGATTGGAACCCAGTTTAACGAAGTGGGAAGTGAGTGCTTATCACATTCAGCCATTGCCCTAGTCAATCTTTAACCCTTAGACACTATAACAGCGATCGGCAATTGGCGGCTCGCGGGTCAAATGTGACCCGCTAACACTCTCTGATCTGACTTCCCACCATACTACCATCGGTCACAATCATATATATATTTTTTCATATATAGTTCTTGTGAAGAAAACAAAAACGCCCGAGTGGGATTCAATAACTATATACATACAAAGCTACTATGTAACTGGTTGGTTGTAATATACAATATAACGATATACATAATATTCATCATCATCGTCATGATATACATAATAATTATTATTTTTTTAATTGATAAACTAACGTTTAAACAAGATTTTTATGCATAGCACAAAGGGTAGATAACAAATATTATAATCAATAATTATCAGCCTGAAACACTCATCTACATTGAAAAAATCTTCCGAGAAAAGATACTGGCCGCCAACGGGAATTGAACCCGTGTCCCTCTGATTGCCGGTCAGCTGCTCTGACCACTGAGCTATGGCGGCTTATCTAATACCCGCCAAATAATTCAATATATACTAGTGTTTCATTCGACAATTACTCATTATTACATTTTTCCAACTGAAAACAACCAACTTTATTTTTGTGAGAGAGGTATTGTTAATACTAAATCTCCCGTTAGGTGGCGTCGAGACTAATTAAGTCTGCATTTTTTGCTGAAATACTTTAACTTTATTTCAGCAAAAAATGCAGACTTAATTAGTCTCGACGCCACCTAACGGGAGATTTAGTATTAACAATACCTCTCTCACAAAAATAAAGTTGGTTGTTTTCAGTTGGAAAAATGTAATAATGATTAATTGTCGAATGAAACACTAGTATATATTGAATTATTTGGCGGGTATTAGATAAGCCGCTATAGCTCAGTGGTCAGAGCAGCTGACCGGCAATCAGAGGGACACGGGTTCAATTTCCGTTGGCGGCCAGTATCTTTTCTCGGAAGATTTTTTCAATGTAGATGAGTGTTTCAGGCTGATAATTATTGATTATAATATTTGTTATATACATAATATTCAAAATATGTAATGATCACTTTAAAAAAAAACTTTTTATGTGCTACGAATAATCTCAAAATGTTGAAAGTCCACCCACTTCCATCATTATAAGCTGAAAATATGGCTTCTGCAATGATGGAAGACCAACTAGTAGAGGATAGAACTAGCTACGCACAATAACTACCACACAACCGGTCGGTTGCCTGTCGATCTTTTTGCCTGTGGCGCTTTTTCTGTGTTTTCTGTCTTACTTTTTTTTAATACTGAATGAGGCAGAACGCTGCCCTGTAATATTTTTTATTTTTTTTTTTTTTTAAAAGAAAGACAAACTAACATTCCAGGGTTATGAATAAGCTGACAATATTTGAAAATCTCCTACTACCATCACAGTAAGCGGAAAATGTTGCAGGACTTAGCCAGCCAAGGAATTGAACATGCGACGCCTGGGGGACCTAAACGCGATGCCAACTCGGCCACTGACTGGTCATAATATTATTGATGATAATATTGTTACATATTTATTCACCATTATTGATAAAAGCATTATAATATAATAATACTCTGGGAAAATTTTATAATATGGATGACATACGTTTCTAATGTTATTCTGCATGAATAAGAAGAATGAGAGTCAATTCAGAAAGAACAGAGTATGTAATTAAATTTTGAATTAAAATACTTCAGTTTTTGGAATTGGCGGTACTGTGGTTTTGTTGTAATAACTCTTTTAAATTGGTGGCAATGCTGTTCTTTTTCTGATGATATTTCTATGGTGGATGCTTCGAGGAACTAGTCTCATTGATCTTTTAGGCACCAGTGCATAGGGTAACATGCAAATGCGCGCCCAACATTTGTACACACTTGACATTTGTCACTTGTGAATGGGTCATTTCTACTACTCTTTCTGGAGTCCAACAACTTGGCTATGGAATGATTTTCCGGCTTTGGTGTTTTTCCCCTTTCGCAACAAACCTCATGTTCGCTCCCTCCTCTCCTCAAAAAGACCCTCCACACCTAAAGAGTTAATTTTAAAGAAAAATAATTGAGGCATCCTTAGCCCTTTAGTTTAGAATGCTGTTCATTTTAAAAATAATAATGTACCATTTTAAATACCATCTCAAAAAGCTTGACATCTTTTTTTGTTATAGTCACGAGGAGGGTCGAAAAAAAGCAGAGGTTTTGTAAGTAAATATACAACATCCGAAACATCAATTAAAAATAATTCACCGCCTACTTTGAAAAACATTAAAGGACGAGCTATAATAAAAACTGCAATTAACAAAAATAAGTCAATTAACACCTTAGAAGCTGCTTTTGAAGGAATGTGCTTAGAATCACACACTAAAGGAAAAACCAGTGTAACATCAACATCAAAAAAGACCAATGTTCCAAAACCTGAACTAAGTAGTGTAACATCTAATTTAGGAAAAACCAATGTTACATCTGTCTTAGTGAAAAACAATGTTACACCTTCAGAAACAACTTTAGTAGCTAAATCCGCGAGAGTTGTCAATTTGCCGGTGGATGATGTCGACTACAGTATATTGGGTAAGTATTTTTCAATTTTTACCGCTGGATCTTTTGCAATCTTGTCTACGGGCTAAGAATTGCCCACTTGAATTATTAAATTTTTCTATGGATTTCTTTTTTTTAAAGGATTTTATGACAGTTGAAAGAGAGCGTTTGATTTTTGAAAGCAGTGTAAAAATGGTTCTCGCCCATAGACATACAAATAGATAGACCAGAACATACAGATGAGGGGTAAAAACTAACTGGCGGGGCGAAGAGAGGGACGATGACTGTGATTCGCCAATAAATCAATCTAACAGTATATAGGCATCTCGCATTATAATATGACCATTTAGTTCTTAAAAGTAAAATCTGCTTTTGAATGAATAGACCTTTGTACATGGGAGCGCGAATTGCTCGCCACGATATGAACAAATATGGGAAGTCCAAATTCGGCAAAGTAAAGTTTCACTTATTTTCGGAGAGAAATATTTTGTTGCCTTATTTAGTTAAGACACCTTTACAAATGTTTCATAATTTACTTACCTCAGTAAACAGCGGCTTTGTGTTTCGCGTCGCCATGTATCTTGATGTGATAGTATGTGTTATCATATTATATGATCTGAATAAGCCTAAAATAATACTTACCTATGGAATGTAATACGAAAATTGGGTTTATTATCTTTTCACTTCTATTTTTACATGCCGTGTTATTTCGTAAAATGTACTGATGAGAGCTCGACACTGGTCCGGACAAGAATGATGACGTCACATTTTTTAGGTTCACGCAAGGCTCTCGCAAGCCCAGCCGGTTCCGATGGAATGGTTCCAATGGGAGGGGGAAATAATACGCCTTTTATCACTTAGGGCAGGTCCATCTATTTGTATGTCCATGTTCTCGCCAATATATTCTGCTGACTATGATTTTATAAAAAAAAATTTATACATAAATCGACACTGGAAATGAAAAATGGCTTAAGCGCCATACAGCTGTGACATTAAAGATGAACCTACACAATTAGCTATATTTTTTGTTTGTGCTTGTGTTCAAAAAATTCTAGAGTTTCCCACATGTTCTGGAAAAACTCTAGAAAACTTGATTTAATGAACACAACCACAAACAACAAAGCTTATTGTATAGGTTCATCTTTAATGTCACAGCTCTATGGCATTTTAGCCATTTTTCCTTTCCAGCGTCGATATGTATATGTATTTTTTTTATACCTTAAATATTTTGACAAATGGTGTGAGGGTTCGTTAGATAGTACAGGTATAGAGCGAAAGTTAATGCGAAAACAACAGTCATATGGATTCATTAGAAAAAAAATCCAGTGAAATAGAAAAACAGTTAAATTAATATGTAATATAATTAAAAGGACACACTGTAAACTTTGCGAGTATTCAAATTCGATCATTGTCCAACTTATTCACGCATTGTCCAATCCTAAGTACCTATATGTTGGTCGCCTGAACCCTAATTAAGCTACCTACAACAATTAACTTCTGAATAACGTTCACAAAATTTTATTATTATTTATTATTAGGAGCTTTAACCCTTTATGTACGGGTTTTAGTGAAACTTTATGGATCAGATATGCGACATCCTAGTATGGGGATAGCCGCCGATGCATATGCGATAGGTCAGGTTAAAGAATCACATATTGAAAAACATACCACTTTGCAGATCAGCCGATGGGCTCAGAACTGGAGAATCTGAACCTGTCCAGGGCTGCTCAGGGCTTCACTGCCAACGATGAGGCTGAAGTATGCGCACATTACAAGGGACCCCCGGACACCACTTGCTTCAAGGGGGCCGGCTGCAAGAAGAAACACATATTACTTCACCGGGGTCAGTTCTCTCTGCATATTATTTATTTCACTTGAATTTTCTAAAGGGATTCATAAATTGGCACTTTTCGATGTTAGCTGCACAGGTATGCATCTAAATTTAACCTTCGATGTGCCAAATCTTGTGTTACCATCAGGGGTCACTGAAATACCCCACCATGTTATCATTCAATTTTGGAGGCAGGTATGGGTACAGCTGCCCGGGAACCATTTATTGGATAATCAACACCCCTGCCGTAAGTCCCCCAAAGTGTTTTCGCTTCGTTTGGTGACTTAGCAGGGGTGCCCTGGTTCATGGGGTGAGGTTTGTCTAGGTCTTGACGGCGGATACGTTTGCCCACCTACTGCGTGGGGGGCTGGATCAGGAGAGATTGGTTGAGGGAGACCTTTTGAACTCTCCAGCCGGACTATCTCAACCCATTGCCTTGCACCCCCAGATTCCTACCCACCCCTCATACCTTTTTCCTACCCAGAACTTCCTCTTTTTCTTTTCCCTAAAAAAACCCTACATACAGCATCCCCAAAGATGACATAGGCCCAGAGGGAATTTTTGTGTGGAGCTAATGTAAAAAAAGGCTATGTTTGTAGGTTTTGGGGGAATACAAAGAATACCAATACAATAATTTCACTACAGATACTTAAAGTTAAACAATGCACTTAAACATTAGACAGAACACAAATTATGCTGAATATAAATTGGATCCCAATTCTACCTTCTTATAAGTATTACCAATGTTATATTCTTTTGTTTTGGCGAATACTTTGGTATCCAATGTATGAAGGGACCGCGCCTACTGCCAACGTACCTCTACAATGTATAATATATTACTTTATTAAAAAAAAGTGTTATGATCATTTCAGACGGTTGGACTGTAAAACAGATCTCTGCGATAGTGGACACCAAGAATGAGCTGAAACTCCCGACCTCTGACAGCCTCATCACCCTCTCCATGACCCAAGTGGAGACCTGCTGCTCTTTCTACGGCCATATCCTCGACTCTAATTCCACTCCGGGATCACGTAAGGGGTCACTTCTTTTCCATCCAGTTATATTTTTTATTAAATTTATTAGGAACTGGCAGACCCGGCAACACATTGCTGTGGCTAATGAAAACTTTATAACCAACGCCATCTGTTAAATCAAATCCACACAAATATATTATGTATTTCAACCAATTTACAAAAAACCTTGACAAATTATATACCTAAAAACCTTCCTCATGAATCACTTTATCTATTGGTGAAAACCGCATGAAAATCCGCTGTGTAGTTTAAAAGATCTAAGCGCACAGTCAGCGTGAGCGACTTCATTTTATACTATGTAAAGATAACTTATTGAAGCTTATATACTATGTAGGTATATATTATTTTAAGTAAATAAATTGTGAAATAACACAATTTAATCAAATAATAAATGCCGGAGTTTAAATCCTCGATCTCGAAATTGCTAGTTAAGAGCCTTACCCCTCGATCACGGGAACTGTATTAAAATTTAAAACCGAGACCAAGGTAAGACTAGAGGATCTAGGTCCATGTCCCAGTTGCAATCGTTACCTTTTTATTTTTCGGTGCCTTTTCTATTTCAACATATTTTGTTACATATTTGTGCTGTGTTACACAAATCAAACATTTCTCTAATCTCCTACCATCTTCTTCCCCTTGTACTATTCGGGTTGGGGATCCATAGCCTCAACAAGGCCGAGGGTAGGCTCAGTTTCTTCTCACACTTCCTCTGGAGTTACTTCTCTCAACTTTCCAAAGAGAGGTCCACTGGCCATTTTGTACCCTCCAGTATCGCACTCAAAATTTTCAGTGAAATTCAGACTTCTGGAATTCATATGTAACCAAGCTATTTGCGACTTTTCTATGAAGAATAGCAGGGGTTCGATGTTAAATCCATCTTTGATCATCAAGCTTCTTAATCAATCATGTTTCTTAACTCCTGCCACCCAAAATCTCATTTTAGCAGGTTGATGTTGACAGTTGAAAGATACCACGAGTAAACTTAAGATGAAGCCATACTAAATAATGCAAAATCATACAAAATCGTATGTTTTAGTTTTGAAAATTTTACCGCTTAGAAGTATTATAGATGCTTCAATTAAATACTGCATGTAGAACATACTTTGGCCCTTAAAAATATCGGTCATTTTTTTTAATAAATCTTTTAATAAGCTTAGAAAAAAATAAAGTATTAGGTCTATAAAAAACATTTTTAACTGAAAACTCTCCTACTTATAGACACTTTTTCGGATATGGTTTTATTGCATAATGTGGCAAATTCAGTTTCTTATATAATTATCGCGAAAAAAAATGATATTTACACCCGAACCTCACAAAATAAAATATAATATGCATTTTTGCGTTGGTATTTTTGACATCACGGCGACAATACGGCAGTCGACGAATTTGTTATATCAAAGTGAACCTTATACCGTCCACCGAAGAACGACTGGTAGCCGCCCCCTTGTCTTCCGTCATCACTCCTCCGAACGGAGCGGAGAGCAGTCGTGTTATGCTCCACGCCGCTTATTTTCGTGAAATCAATTTAAAATTTCCGTTTTATTACAATAAACAATGCATAAAAAAGGAATTAATGTTTTTTACAGGCCTTTACGAAATCAACATGTAAAAAAAAAATCTCAAATATCTTTTCCAACCTTTCCAAAAGCTTTTTCTCAAGTATTTTTAAACTCCTCCCATAAAAGGGCGTGAATTCCGATTTCGATTTTTTCCTGTACTAGTGGATCGCCTTAAGGTTAAAAAGATACGGACGCATGTTCTATAATCGTTCTTCATTTTGATTTAAGAACTGTTGTGTGATGACCCGAATGGAATGCCCGAGCCGCTGCAGAAGCTGTTGAAAACGATGAACAGTGTGGCAGCACTGAAGGACCTGAAGCCCTACAGCACCCTAGAGGACCTGCCCGGGCTGGGGGAGTTGGTGGCCGCCCTGTTCCCCATGGATGGGCTGTGGTACCGTGCCAGGGTACTGGAGGCTGATTCAGAAGAAGTCGAGGTAACATCTAACAATTAATAGAAAGATGAACAGTGACCGAATGCAAACACGGTTTTCTTATAGACAATTGGTTTGTTTCAAACTCAATCTAATTTGTTGACCGTCAAATCAATAGTGCCATTTTGAATTTTCAATATTTAAACGGTCCTCATTAAATGCCGATTCTCGTTTGTTTCTTATAATAGTATTTCGAGATGTATAATTTTTTTAATTGTTTTGATTAGTGAATCAATGAATCTTCTTTTTAAGGTGTTGTACGTGGACTTCGGCAACCGAGCGTGCCTTCGATACGAGCAGATTGCTCGCCTTCAACCGCTGTTTGGAGAGCTGCCCGTGCAGGCTGTGAGATTTGTGCTCGGGAACGTGCAAATACCGGATGACCCCACTAAGGCCCTGACCGCTGCGCAAGCGTTCTTTGAACTGACGCAGAACAAGCGGCTGTGCGCTTTAGTGCTGTGAGTATTAACATACACATAATTGTTTCTACATAATAATATAAAGACTAGTAAGTAAAATTTGTACTTTTTATGATTTTCACAAAAATGGCGCCATACAAATTACCCAATTTATTTTTATTAATAATGTAATTATTGCAACTGATTACATCTTAATCAGTGCTCTTTTGTGAGCTCTATTTGGGTTGGCATACATATGGACTGGTTTTTGGTGAAAAGCGAGTTTATTCATGTCTTTTGGCAAGGAAATTTAGGCTTTAAAACTTAAGCATGACGGTGTTACTGTTAGCTGGTTGTTTGATAGCTGATAAGAATTTGGTCAAACGGAGTTGTAACTGTCAAAAAATTCACGACGCTAATCGACGATCTGTGATCTTACAAAACGTGATGGCAGTTCAAACAACTAGACCTAAGTTTATTTGTCAAAGTGTTTAATACATAGTTGTAGATACTCTCAGAATGGTGCTGTTGAAAGACCACCATTTCCAATTGAAAGGTTGCTTGAAATGAGTTTAACCATCTTTGATGACTGGATAGTGGATATAAATGGCCAGGTACTTCCCAATTTCCTCTTTCGAATTTCCTTCCCTTCTTCACACCCTTCAGCCTCTCAACATACCACAATTGGGGTTACCACAGTCCCGCTGGCTCCAGAAAGTTGGGAATCTTGTATGGTATTCACATTAAAACAAAGACCTCATTGATCTTTTTGGCAGAGCTGAACCTCTTTGGCTTTGTGCCCAGAGTTGGAGTTCAAATCTGGTCTAGAAAATAATTTAGCGGAAGATTGGTTGCGGTTTAAACTGCAAATATAAAAGTTTCTTTTAATTTCAGGTCAGTCGAAGTAGACGATCTTCACGTCATTTTGTATGACTCCAACGCAGATGACGTAGGAATCATTATGGCCAGCATGGATCTGGTAGAGACAAAGGATTATAGGATCATCAAATCTGGTGAAAGAATCATATCGGAAGATGCCATCCGGCTGAACAAGACTGTCAGATGTGTGGAGCAGAATAAAAAAGATGTCATTCTGCATGGAGTTCAGTTCAATGGACTGTTTCCCGGATAGAGTGCTGTAAGTTCATCAAATCTGGTATATCTGAGCCCACCTTCTGAGCAAGACTGTCAGATATAACATGGATCAGAATAAAAACGATGTCGTTCTGCGTTGAGTTTAGTTTTATGAACTGTTTCTTGGATAGGATTTAAGGTCATCAAATCTGGTGACAGAATCATTTCTGAAGTTCTGAACAATCGTGTCTGATGTGTGGATCAGAATAAAAATAATATCACTCTCTATAAGTTCAGTTTAATGAACTATTTCTTGGATAGGATTGGTAAAAAAATGTTACGATTCACATTGTATCTGAGATTGTTTGAATATTTTCAATAATTTGCTTAAATCGATACTGCCGTTTGCTATCTGTGATATTATATTCATGAATGCAAATGAATAATTAAAAAAATAGTTCTAACATGTGCTAAAAGTGTAAGATTTTTTGTTGTTGTATGTATAATTGTGCTATTCAGATGCGTAATTCTGTCCCAAAATTTAAGTATTATTGATTATTATTATAATTTTTTTTTTAAATTACAATCTTTATTTTGACCATAGTTTTTCTATGCATTATTATTTTCCTAACTTGTGACTGCATATATGATTCAAATGTATAATAAATTATCATGGTTACTCTAAGAAATACATATTTTATTTTAATATGTAGCTAAGTCCTGTTTTGACTCAATCACTTTGCATTTCTTCTGTCTGTAAATTGGCTTTTGTCGTAAATTTGCATGTCTGGTCAATCCCGTGAAGATGGTAGCCGTATTTGATAGTACCTATTTATTCCGTCATAGGGCATGGGCGTTGCAAATGTTGCGAGCTGTCATGTTAGAGTAATAATGTTACACAAAGTCTACTGTTCACAGAACTACTAATAAAATCTAATAAGCTTTATAGTACCCGTAGCTTTCCATAAATTATGTCTTTC
This sequence comes from Limnephilus lunatus, assembly GCA_917563855.2. Classification (NCBI taxonomy): domain Eukaryota; kingdom Metazoa; phylum Arthropoda; class Insecta; order Trichoptera; family Limnephilidae; genus Limnephilus; species Limnephilus lunatus. The sequence goes on from OU830599.1 coordinate 59,885,699, forward strand.
AAGGAAAATTATTTTAATATTTAGATTCATTACAAATTGCCTATTTTTAACATCGCATGAATTAGTTCTCAGGTTTTAAATAAATTATGTGACATAAAAAATGCTCTTCTTTCCCTCATTACCATTATTGTATTAAATGTGAAACGGAAATTATTGTAATGTATAATACGAATAAAAGATATAAACATATTGTACGTGGAAATATAATTTTTATTTTCCGCTATTTCTGAAAATCGGAGCTGAAACTAACAAAATAGTATGATTTACTTTTGAAATGGAGTGTTCCCGCGACCTATAGCTCTGTAATGTGCTGAGGGTAAAAATCCCACAAACAGAAAGTGTTGTTTTCAGTTTAGTTTACCAATTACAGTGGCGGCTCGAGCACTTCTTTGGTGGTGGGGATCGACATTTTTTACGTACTGTACTGTAATCTCACCACCCGTAGAATATAATATAAATATTCTCAAAAATTTTTTTTGATGGTCTAATCATGCTAATCGGATATCTAAACACAAAATAATATAAAATGTCTGTAGATATACACCAATTTACAATATAGAATAATAAAAATAAAGTTTTATCTTGCAAATCGAACTTAATTTGAATGCGAGCGATTCCCGTCCGTAATTGCGCAAACAAGTGGTTCAGTGGGGATCCAAAGAATTGTCCTCACAGTATTTGAATTCACATACGAGTGCGCATGTGCGGTTGCATATGATCGCGAAACAACGAAAGGAATGAACCATAACGCCTATGGGGACAGCCAGATTGTTCCCCTAAGTGCGCAGTAGATTCTACGCACTGAGAAATAGACCCGCTGTTCTCATGCGCCGTACATTGTTCGTGTATTACTTTTACGTTTAAAGAATTCATTCATTTTGTTGAAGACAAAGCATCGACTGTTATTTCCTTTAGTAGGTTTTGGTACCTGGTGGGGACTGTCCCCATTGTCCCCCTGTGAAGAACCGCTACTTACCAATTGGATACACCGGCGTTCAAAGGATACAAATTTTTCGCATCCGACGGTACTTTTGGCGTTTGAGAAGTTAAAAAGCCGAGTCGAGATTTGGCCTCTTTTTGGGACATATACCATTTTGCGAATTTGAAACTACCCACCATAGAATCAGAGGTGTATAGGCATATAACCACTATCTCCCCTGCCTTAAACGCATCAAAATATTAAAATTTATAAACTTACTGTAAGAAACCATTCCATTCTTTCAAAGAAACGCGCCAAGTTTCAGCTATGAATCGCAGTGCCGCGCGCAGTTTGTATAGTGTCAAAAGCAGATTCTAAGTATACCAAATTAAGGTTGCTCATGTCAGAGTATTACATGCGGCAGAAGTCAAATCTTCAGAAAACTAAAGTAGACAAGAGTGGAGAGGCTACGAAGCAGCACACAAAGAGGAAACAGATCATTCTATCTCATTCTCTCGCATGTTAAATCCTATAGATGTATGTGTTTGTCTCTTTTAGGTGTCGCTTTTTCGTTTCATCAAGTTTCAAACCACAATGGTGCTAAAGAAGTTTTCACTTTAAAATATATATGAAGTTTGCACCCAATTTTTTTTTTCTTTACTGCCAGTTGCTGCCAGTGATAATAATAGCACAAGTAGAAACAAGAATTTATTTTCTTAACAGTGATATAAATTTTATTTCCACACATAAACATATTTTATGTACATATTTTTCAAAAATGATTTTGTTTTTATGTCGTTCATGATAATTTGTTACTAGGAGGTTTAACCTTTAAAATGCCAATCTTCCGCGTCCTAACACCTTCGTAGTGTGTGTCGAAGGTAAAAATCACACAAATGAAACGTCAGCTTAGCCGATGCAAAATTTTCGTATTTCGTACTTTTGGTGCTCGAGAAGTTATAGAAACCATCATATATTTCTTCCTGTAAGTAATGAGCAAAGACTCAAAATAATTGAATCTTGCAATAAATACAAATTACTGACATCTATTTTTGATAAACGAAACATTTATCTAATTTGTTCACTGCCATCTAGCGTCCCAAAACCAAAAACGTTTAACAAATACTGTAAATCAACTACTCATCTGTAGGTGGCAGTAATACGAACGGCTGTATTCTCTAGCCACCAACAGATGGCATTACCGTATTCATTTTGTTACAAGAATTTTAAATCAGATCTAGATCACGAAAATTCTAATTTATCTAACTGTTTGTTGTTTTTTTACATAATTACATAATATCATCTTATACTACAAATAATAGGTACCTACCAACTACATATGAATAACGTTAATATTCTCTAAACAAGACGTACCGAAAGGAATGTCTCCAGCAGTCACCAGTATTTTTTATCAATCAAAATATTATTATTTCGTTCTCAAAAATATGACCAAGTAATGGAAAAAGTTTCTCACTCGATACAAAAATAATCACATTGAAGAAAATTGGAAGTTCTTGGAACGAGGTCCTACCCACATAGCTACTTATTATTTATTGGTTTAGGAAATTAGCAATTTTTGTTCTGATGAAAAAACCGCCGAAAGTATTTTTTCATTTGGATTGTATAAATCACAAACCATATTGTATTTAGATATGACCGGTTCGAAGTTTACTTCGCTTTCATACATACCGCATGTTAAATAATGGGTAAAGTTTCACATCCCCACTACACGATTGCGTTCGTAATGCCTAACTGCCGATATAAAAAGTTTTTTTTTTCAAACTAAGCACTTATTTTATCATATAATAAATTATACAAAAACAATTTGTGATCTAGAGCCAGTATTGTTCAAAATACAAATAATAATAATATTCATTTTAAAAATATAAATTTCATGTTCAGGGTGCGACTATATGGAGGAAAGTTTTAAGCAGCGGATTTAGGGGGGAGGGGGGGGGGCGGTTGACACTTTCATAAACCTTCCTATACATACTTGAATTTGTAGAAATAAACTTGAAGTATGATACTTCATGTTTATTTCTAACAGTAATTGTTGATTTTTTTGCCCGTTCGACCCTTGTGCCCCCCCCAGAAAAAAATTTTGGATCCGCCCTCGGTTGTGAGGTTGAAGAAAGCGGGGAGGAGAGAGGTTGATGAAGGTTGGGAAATAAATACCTGTAAATCAGAACATGTTACTGAACGTAGCCATAATATAGCAATTTCAAGAAATGTTTAGATTTTGAATAGTGGTCTATCTCACCAGGGCGATGAGCGACGAACGTATCTTCCACTGAACATTATGGTATGGAAAAAATAATCGTTTCCGGTGGAATTTTTAATTTTAAAAAAAACTACAAATAGATTTCAAATCTCAAAGCTAAGAGCCAAAGATCAATGATGGGAGGGCATCTGGCATGAGTAGGGGGGAGGGTTGACACCTCGTAACGTAACGCTCATACGAACTCTGGCGGGATAAAAAGGCAGTATCCAACACGGCCACCATCTCAAGCCGGAAACGGAACGTCAAAAACGCCAAATGGCCGAGTTAAATCAAGACTTCGCCAAGCTCAGTCATGATTGATGTGTGGTCAACGCATGCCCGCTCTAGTCATTCCTCGTCGGGATTGATGAGGTCCACAGGGCAACGCCTGAGGCCCTAGACTGGCTCGCAGACCTAGATGTCTCCCTCTGACCCCCCACCATACGAAAGAAGAATCGATGAATTCATCATCTGAGAAGAGGCCAGTTCTATAAGGAATGTTGAATTTAAAAAAAGAATCGATAATCGCCAATGTTTCCAAAAAAATGCATTTCAAAATAACCCAATTTTCGTACCATCGAACAACGTCGGGTAGTATCGGATAAGTCAGCTCTGCTTTGTAACAATCCAATTTTCTTTACTATAAATAAATATATTTATTGACGTCATTTTTATTTAAAAACAAGCATTCAAGAGATTATAAGAAAAAAGGAAAAACAAATATTTTGAAGAATTGTGTAGAACCGGACATCAATACACAGCATCGGACAAAAAATAAACAACAAAAATTAAACATTGTTGAATGGATTGTCATTGAGATGTAGTAAATCTAGTGTATATTAAATATTTTTAAATATTAATAACCTACATTATATTTGACTTCGATAAAATTTGAGTCACAATATAAAGGATGAAAAAATCGAAACCAGCACCCAAAAATGTAACCGTCATCGGCAAGATGCAAGAATAGGTATGTTGTCTGTCCGATACTATAGAACTCCCTCTACATTTTAATTTTTTTTTTTGTAAGATAAAAATGTCCTGGTTATGAATAATTTGAATTTCCTCCGCTTCCATCTAGCGAAAAATTTATGTTCAGTTTTAGATAGACAACTACTGAAATGTTGCTTGTGCAATGACGGAGAACTTTGACTCTGGACTGACGGAGAATTGAACCCGCATGGGTAGGAATCCAACGCTCTTGATCACTTGGCTACTAACAAGTTTAAAAATAAATACCGAAATATGAAAGTTTCGTTTATTTGTTGTTGTAGGTACACAATAATAAATACTGTTTGTATAAATATTTTTTATCTTTTATGACAATTTAAAACGCCCTGTTCGTATTGGCAATCAAAGCATTCTCGACGTTACACAGTTAACAATTCAAGGTATTATTATTTATGTTAACAATTCAAGTAAACCCCAATCCATCATTATAACCTTATACAACTCATTGGTCAGAAGCAAATTGGAATATGGTAGTGTTATCTGGAACCCACACTAACAAACTAACTAACTAACCATCACGCCGTTTCCCCGTAGGGGTAGGCAGAGAGGATGGACCGCCAAACAACTCGGTCTTGGCACACACTCTTTGCCTCACTCACAACCACACATCGTCTCATACATTCTCTTCTATTATTCTGACTTTTGGCATGGCCCGACTCAAGTATCTGATTCACTTGATCGTGCCATGTCTTCCTCGGACGTCCCCGACTTCTTCAAAAACCATTGAATCTGTGCAAAAAAATAATCTGAGATTGTTATCATTTAAACTTGGACTAAATGCCTTACTCTAATCTTACGAGGAACGACTCCAATATTTTAAGTTTACAACTCTAGAAAAAAGAAGAAAAGTTGCTGACTTAATGAGTCTATACAAAATCATGCAAAATATGCTTGAAACAACTCATTGTCTGAGCAATATTCTTATTAAGGTCCCCAATAGACGTAATTTAAGAAGTCAGAATATATTTTATCTTGAATTATTTAAAAACAATATTGCATACTTCAATCCACTGTCTCGAATGTGTCGTATGTATAATTCCATTGAATGTAACCATATAGACATCTATGCAAATAGTCTCGCTTGCTTTAAAAAGCAAATTAACAATAGACTAACCTAACAAGTAATTGAGAATTGAAAATACTTTTATTTGATCTTGAACTTGAACGTGAATGGCTGTTTCTTACTCTATTTGTACCTTACTTTTTTTTGTTTTTCTGTTTTTTACATCGTATATCGATCTTTTTTTTATCTTTGTCATCTCTAAGACGACCTCCGTAGTCCAGTGGCTTAGACTCTTGACTCACAATCCGGAGGTCGCGGGTTCGAACCCGGCGTGCGCAAATAAATTTTATTTGATTAATTTGTGTTATTTCACAATTAATTCATTTAAAATAATATATAGTATATTTGCGGTACGTTCCAGAGTGGAAGATACTATTCGTATCGCCCTGGTGTAAGATCACCATTCAGAATTGAAACGTTGCTTGAAAATGGCTTTAGCCGTGTTTAGTGACCAGATCTGAATAGCCAGGTACTTCCCAACCTTCCTCTTCCCCACCTCCTTCCCCTCCCCACTACCTTCAGCCTCACAACATACCCCAATTGGGGATGCCATAGTCTCACTGGCTCCAGACGGGAGCAGTTGAGATTCTTGTGCGGTATTCACTGTAAAAAAAAAAAATCTCTATATTTTATCAACACTATTTTTGTTATCTCTTTTTATAACTCTGTTTATATTTTGCTATTTATAATTTCTGTTAACTTCTATGTATACATAGCGAAAAATAACTATTAAACTGTGCATTCTGTGAACATTTTTAAGTGGACTATTAACATCTACGCTTTTTACAAAGCTAATCTAATGACTTTTTTTATGTATATACTCTGTAAATGTTCCAAAACAATAAATAAAATAAATAAGTATCTAGCTCGACTTTATTATAAAATCCTAGGTTTCTTTCAGGATTTCATTTTAATTTAATTGGGTTCTAATCGTGTTAGAATTTAAAAAAATATTACAAGTTTTAAATTCATCGAGACTTTTAAAAATGTATCAGAATGTATCCGAATTTTTTTTATGTTTTCTGTGTTTAATGGATATTAATGTGTCACATTAACTTTAGTTTTGCGTGATGTATATTCAGGGTTTACTTTAACAACTTTAAATTTTTTCAGCACCAAGGCGATTTTTGTTTGTAGTAATTTTTTAATTCAAATTTTATAACGCCAGAACTTACCATTATATATAGAAACACTCTTCTGCTAAAATGCAATGTTCTGTAAAATTTTTGAGTCAATGAGCCTAAAATTTTATATATATATAGATTGCTGTAGGTATTAAAAACGACTGTACAGGTTGAATAGCACAATATGTTTTTTTAACAATTTTTTCAAATAATAATAATTTATATTGTCCCAAAAACAAACTAAAATAATAAAGTCGAACTAGAAACTCAAAGTTAGGTACCAACTGCGCGTTAGCAGGACTTTAGTTAAGTGTGTACAAGCATTTTGAAACTGCTGAGTTGTGCTGTGATCACTTGCAATAATAGAGAAGCAAGTTGAAAAACTTCAATAAAAAGCGAAATCATATACAATCGCCGAGAGGAAAACATCGCGGCGATTCATATTTTTTGCGTGTTTTATAAATTTTCACATATAAATAACTCCAGTGAGATGGCCATGACAGTTGCTGGGTTCGGCTGTTTTTTCGCCTTTTTTCGAATTTAGGAAAATCGATTAGTTTTTGTTGCAGTTTATTGCTCACTGGCTTTTAGTTTTCTTCTTGTGCCATTGAAAAGGTGTTACAATGAAATCAATAAAATAGTAATTGAAAATGTTACCAAAAAATACAATGTTATATGTATACTTATTTTACCCAGCTACCCAATTTTGACGGGTTTCCCTTACTTTTACGGTGGTAGGTAGCTACCTACATATAGGTATTGTAAACGCCTCCAAGATGTTTCTTAGTTGATTGTGGAACAATGGTAAATATTTTTGTTTTGTTTTTATCATGACCTTACCATTTTACTGAAAACTGATGGAGCGATGATTGGCGGTTAACGAGGGCTGCTATTTGAAGAAATATTTAAAAGGAACGAGAGTTGAAACACAACTCAGTGTTGTCTTCATTTTGAAAACATCAAGAATTAGGTACTTAGTTTTGTACACAACTTCTTAATAATTAAATATTAGATGAAGCCATACCAAATAATGCAAAATCCTACGTTTTTGTTTTGAAAATTTGATGGCTTAGAAGTATTATAGATGCTTCAATTAAATACAGCGTGTAGAACATACCTTGGCCCTTAAAAATATATGTCATTTTTTTAATAACTTTTAATAAGCCTAGAAAAAAATAAAGTATATGGTATGTAAAAAACACTTTCAAGTCCAAACTATCCTATTTAAACCCCTTTTCGGATACGGTTTTATTGTATAATGTGGCAAATTCAGTTTCTTTTATAATAATCATGGTACAAAATATGCATTTTCATGTCGACGAATTTGGTTTTTCAAAGTGAACCCTATGCCGTCCACCGAAGAACTACTGACCACGCCACACCTATTTCGTATCAGTCACGCCCCGGCCGGAGCGGGAAATAGGCGTGTGTCTTCGCGTCGCTTGATTTCGTGAAATAAATTTTAAATTTCCGTTTTATTACAATAAACATTGCTTAAAAAAGGAGTTAATGTTTTTTACAGGTTTTTACGAAATCAACCTGTAAAAAAAACTTCTCAAATACCTTTTCTAACCTTTCCAAAAGCTTTTTATTCAATATTTTCGAACTCCTCCCTTATAAGGGCTAGAATTCCGATTTTTCCTGGACTATTGGATCGCCTTAATAATTAATTTACGATGAAATGATTTCAAACAATATATTTTTTTTCAAAAATAGTATAAAAACCAATACATTAAAAAGCGATAAGACAAACACAAAAAATATAGTTAACATCATTAATATATGTATATATGAAAACATGTAAGAACAAAATGTAACACACAGGTACAAAGACTTAAAATTAAATAATGTTGACATCTTGAAAATATTCTCATTCCCTGCGAGGGTAAGTATTCCCAGGGGCATCAGCATTGGTAAGTTAGTTCTGCATCTGGGAAGAATCAGAAGCCTGTATTGGCGGCCTCGCGTGAAATTATCCGGGACAAAATTCCATTTCAGTCAGAATATCTGGTACTTTGGCCTTTGGCATTTCGGATTATTTTTAACACCTCTAGTGTTACCAGCGAATATAGATTTCTTATTTATTAATCTATAATAATATATCAATCTATTCATATAAAAAATCTCGTGTCACGGTGTTTGTGGTCGCACTCCTTTGAAACGGCTCGACCGATTTTTACGATTTTTTATGTGTATTTGGTAGATATGAGAATAGGTCTTAAGATGAAGCCATACTAAATAATGCAAAATCATACAAAATCGTATGTTTTAGTTTTGAAAATTTGACCGCTTAGAAGTATTATAGATGCTTCAATTAAATACTGCGTGTAGAACATACTTTGGCCCTTAAAAATATCGGTCATTTTTTTAATAAGTCTTTTAATAAGCTTAGAAAAAAATAAAATATTAGGTCTATAAAAAACCTTTTTAACTGAAAACTCTTCTACTTATAAACACTTTTTCGAGTATGGTTTTATTGCATAATGTGGCAAATTCAGTTTCTTATATAATTATCGTGAAAAAAAATGATATTTACGCCCGAACCTCACAAAATAAAATATAATATGCATTTTCGCGTTGGTATTTTTGACATCACGGCAACAATACGGCAGTAGACGAATTTGTTACATATACAAAGTGAACCTTATACCGTCCACCGAAGAACGACTGGCAGCCGCCCCCCTGTCTTCCGTCATTACTCCTCCGAACGGAGCGGAGAGCAGTCGTGTTATGCTCCGCGCCGCTTATTTTCGTGAAATCAATTTAAAAATTCCGTTTTATTGCAATAAACAATGCATAAAAAAGGAAGTAATGTTTTTTACAGGCCTTTACGAAATCAACATGTAAAAAAAAAATCTCAAATATCTTTTCCAACCTTTCCAAAAGCTTTTTCTCAAGTATTTTTAAACTCCTCCCATAAAAGGGCGTGAATTCCGATTTCGATTTTTTCCTGTACTAGTGGATCGCCTTAAGGTTAAACGTCACGTACGTTATAATCTACGCATTCACAGATGGCGCCAATCAAATTATTTTAGGTTTTTAATGCTTTTTGCACGTTTTGCGTTAAAATAACCGATACAAAATTGAATTTTTCAGCCTTTCTTGAAAAATTTGGGTTTGATTGTGGACAAAACTATTTATTTATATTCTAATTAAATATGTACGATCGCGAACAATTAATTTACCTTAATATTTTAACGCAAAACGTGCAAAAAGCATTAAAAACCTAAAATAATTTGATTGGCGCCATCTGTGAATGCGTAGATTATAACGTACGTGACGTTTAACCATAAGACCTATTTTCATATCTACCAAATACACATAAAAAATCGTAAAAATCGGTCGAGCCGTTTCAAAGGAGTGCGACCACAAACACCGTGACACGAGATTTTTTATATGAATCGATTGATACTTTTGTACGCACTTACGTAGGCAGGTACTTAGCAAGTTCATAAAGTCATTCTTCCTGCCACTTGAGGGTAGAACCAGCCACGTGATATTGAATAAACAACATAAACTCCATCGAAAGTGGCACTTTTCTCTATCCCATTCCCTCTCCTCTCCACGCTTCCTGTGCTCGCAGTTGACTGCTGTTGACAATAGATGGCGCCTAAGTGATTCCGGAAGTGAACGGGAAATGGCGGCAAATGGCCCGTAATGGCCGCGCCGGATGCGGATGTGGGCTGTGCTAGGGGTATCGCTCGCGGTAAGTGGCGCCAATGTCCAAATTGCAACCATCATTTAATAACGCACATAAAGTCGATAAACATTTTACCTTCACGCACATCATTGTTTTAATAACAATATGCCAACTGATTTCGGCTGAACTTTGTGAGAACAGATAGATATAAAAACTTTATATTTATGGTTCACAATAAATTACTCGTACCAAATTCAAACATAGATATAAAGACATGGATTATAAGTATTGGATGTCACACTACTGCAAACATCTGTTAAATAAATTACAAATAGAAAGAAATATCAATTTACATACGTCCTTACCCATATAAAACAAATTAAAATAATAAAATCCTATATAATCAAAGATATTGAAATATAAGGAGATGTGTTATCCGCAGTTTTTACTAGGTAGGACTGCGCTTCCGGGTGTCGCCGATATTGTTTACCAATTAACCAATAAACTAAATGAACGAATAGTTAACGAATAAACTAAACGAACGCTAAACTAAATGAACGAATAATTAACGAATAAACTAAACGAACGCTAACTAAATGAACGAATTCTTTCCGTATTCAAACTATATTGTTAACCAATACTAATTCACACCTTCAAAAAATCAAGGAAATGAACCAATTCTTTTTGTATGCAAACTACCCTGATTAGCTAATAGTTTGCCGACAGTCGCGAGGACATCATAGCATATCTCTTTTGTATTTGAATATCTTTGTATATAATCTAACTCCATAAATATATTCGACAGGATTTACTACTTTACTGCATCTCTTTCTTCATTTATAAGATAACTTTCTTTATGAGATTTACCCACACTTTCAATTATCTTTATGTTCAATTGTATTAAAATTTATATGTATCTAACCTTAAATATTCTTATGATATTCTTAAATACTCTTATATATACGTTTTAATTGTATTCAAATTAATATGTATTTATCTTAAATATTCTTAATTATTCTTATATATGATATTCATTTATGTACCTCTACGCCTGTCTCAACACAGGAATACCCTAGTGAGACAGGCATCGAATAATATAATGTAAACATACCTTTATCAATAAATACATATATAAATATGCCCTGTTAGAAGTGACGAAGGTATGGTTGTACCGAAACCGGTTGGCATGTTGTTATAATAGAAGTATTGAATTAAAATTGAATAAATAATGGGGTTTGTCTAAATTCTCGGCAAATCAGTTCCAATGTTGAAAATACGATTAAAATAATTTTCCGTTAAAATACAATATATTATCGGATGGTACTTTATCGCTTGTCTGAATTCTTCAAACAAACACTTGCAATTTTGAAAACGATGAAACAATTCAAAGCAAAAGTTCTAGAATTCATTGAACGGGAGTTGCAGAACAGAGACGTAACCGTAATTAGTATTTTTAATATTCATCTTTTAATATTCAATGATGTAAGTGTTCTACCGGTATTTCAATGGAAGATGCTCGAACTAGCTTCATTGATTCCTTCAGCACCGGTGCACAGTTCGGAAACAAGCCAAAAGGCGCACCCAACATTTGTACACAGTTGACATTTGTCACATCAAACGGGGCGTTTCTATGACTCGTAGCTACTTGAATTCGACAGGTCGGCTGTGGAACGATTTCCCTGCTTCTGTTTTTCCTTCCTCCTACAACATGGGTTTCTTCAAGACCCGGGTTCACTGTTTTCTTTCCACAAAAGATCCACCACACAACATCCCCAAAGATAACAGGCTCCGAGGGAAATTATGGTGATGACCGTGGCCGGTTTTCTCATGTATTTCTTGACTCCCTTTGATGGATCCAGATTCCTCTGATTATGATGATCTCAGTATCTACATGGTGATTTGAAATAATAAGTCGTAGGTAGACTATTGATGTTTATTCCGAGATATGCACAATGGTTCTTCTAAGGAAGTCTAATGGTAAAGAGGACGAATGGACAACAATCACATCCTTTTATACGTTAAATCATGCTGTCTCACTCACACACGAATGTCTCTTTCATACCACAAGACATTCGTTCAGCACAATTATTTTCCTCAGGACCTCCTGTGTAGAGTTAATATTTTTTTTTTGGTTTTACTACTTACCAAGGCGAACATCGCAGTTCTTCATCTGTTAAAAATTATATTATAGGCAATTATTGTACACCAACATAGGTCTATTATATATCCTATCTTTATTTTAAAAATCATGAAATTAACTGCATCCTAAAATATTGATATTAAAAATCAAATAATAACCCTCAGTAGATGTATAACGTAACTGCAAGATATAATAATCCACTCCTTTGAAGTGTTGGTTTGGTTTGGGCATTGTTTGTTAATCGCCTCACCTCCAGTTCCACAGATGTCACTCTGTGCCGAGTAGCTCCGTCCATTAGCCCAGAGTGCTCGACTTCCGCATCCGCTCCGTGCTCGTTGAGGAGAAGGGGCGGGAAAGGTTTTAGGGGTTGTTGACGGCGATCATTGGCTGCCACGTGGCGAAAGGGTGATACGTCATCCAAAGTTGAAACAAGACATCATAATGGGATAGATACTGTAATAATTATCACTAGCAGTTAAAAACCCGCGATCATTTTATAAATCCGATAGGATTTGGTTCAAAAGGAACCGGTTCCCCGGATCCACTGTGATCCAGAGACAGCTAGTCACCGGGACAAAGTAACCGCCACAGGCGGTTAGGCGTAATGACGTCGTATGTAATACATAGCCGCGTTGTACCTACTATTATTATTCACAACTGCCAGTTACAATAACAGTCAATCTGTCCATATGCGGAGAGATACTCAAAATTACAAATCCGTAGTACCTACTTACGCATGCCAGGCGATGTTAATCATGCAAACTGTTAACGTAAGTAGCGCCATCTTTTGGCATTGCTTTAATTCGGTTCTTTTACAAAAGTACATTTGTATACAAACTCCACGTATTTTTTTTTTTTTTTACATTAACTCCACACAGGAGGCCCTGAGGAAAATAATTTCCCTCAGGGCCTATGTCATCTTTGAGGATGCTGTGTGGAGGGTCTTTTTGAGGAAAGGAAGGAGTGAACATGGGTCTTGAAGAGACCCATGTTGTAGGAGGGAGGAAACACAGAGGCTGGTAAATCGTTCCACATCCGAGCTGTTGAACTCAAGAACGAGTCGTAAAAACGACCCGTTCTCGTGTGACTAATGTCAACCATGTACAAATGTTGGACGCGTGTTTCCCGACTATGCACCGGTGCCGAGGGGATCAACGACGCTAGTTCCTCGGAGCATTTTCCATTGTAATACCGGTAGAACAAGGACAGCATTCCCACCTGACGCCTGTGCTCTAAAGATTGCAATCCGTCTGTTAATGAAAATGAAAACAGTTCTGTGTAAGGCGCTATATTCTTTGCCGGATTCTTAGATTTCAACCGTACAGTGTCTGGCCTATTAATACTCTTTGACGACGATTGAATGATGATGCCCTGTTAATGAATGCTCTTTAGGCATTTCTCCAATGTTACATAAAGCATAAAGATTGAATTTTCTTAAATATTTCAAAATATGCTACGTAGATAAGCTTTAGAAAACCGGCAGGTGGCTTTTTGTATCATTTTGTCCTCCAAATCAAATTCTTCATGACTGTCTGACTGGTTTGATTCGAATACCTACACCCATTTTAAATTTTTAGTCCACTGTCCGATTCCTAACATTATTCGCAATAATTCTTACTTTTTGCTTGTGCTTACTCCAATATTTAATTTATCTTATTCCAATTTATAATTATTGTTTTTGCACTAATGTCCATTTTGATTCCAATGTCCAATTCTCGCTATTTATTATTTGAATACCGTCAACTGTAAAGTCCCAACCGCCTGGAGCCATTGAGCCAATGGTATTCCATATTGGAGTATGTTGTGAGTCTGAAGGTTGTAGGGAGGGGAAGGAGACAGGGAAGAGGAAGGTGGGGAAGTACCATGCTATTCAGATCTGGTCACCAAAACGGCTGAAGCCATTTTAAGCAACAACGTTTCAATTCTGAATGGTGGTCTTACACCAGGACGGTACTGAGAGTGTCTTCCACTTTGGAACAGAATGCAAATATATACCTTGAACAATTATTTTAAATGATTAAAATGTGAAATAACACAAATCAAACAAATTAAATTTACTTGCCCACTCCGGGATTAGAACCCGCGACCTTTGGATTTAGTATGTTATTTGCGGTCAAATCTTAATTCATACATTACTCCAAAGTCGAGTTTTTATTCCAATTTACAATTCTTTCTCCTATGTTCAATTCTCACTTAGGACGTCAAACTTTGAACAAAATCCCAATTGAAATTACCGAGATTGAAAATATGTTGAAATTTAAAAAGAAAGAAAGTATCCTCAAATATTGATGTTTTTGTTAGTGATTAAATACAATTAAACTAAAATATTTAAAGTTATATTACGTTTGTCAAAAATTGTAAATTTCATATATTATTAGCGCACACGACGATGTGAGCTAACTCAAGATTAATAAATAAATAACAAACTAAATAAAAAAAATACTTTTGGAGAATTCTACTTCTTCAGAGATTGTTCAACTTTCTAACCACGAACGAAGTAGGTAGGTATCTCGTGATGCCATTATTGAAATATATTCTACCTATAATTCCGTTATAAAAATCATTAATCCAAAAAATCTCATTCCACTTGACAAATGTAGTTGAATCTATTGCATGTGTCTTTGCATTTACATAGTGAGTGATCTGAAAATATGTTGCCTGTTGTATGCTGATGATGCGGTGCTGATTTCTAACACTATGGAAGATCTACAGTCTCTCGTGTCTAGGATGAACGAAGTGTGTATGCAAAATGAGTTAATGATGAATGTAAGTAAGTCTAAAGTCATGGTATTTGAAAGGGAGAGTACGAAAACAGTGTGCAATATAGTTGTGAATGATGAATACTTGGAGCAGGTGGATGAGTTTGTGTACCTGGGTAGTATGTTTACGAGAGATGGGAAGGCTGATAGAGATATTGAAAGAAGAGTAAATGCAGGTAACTCCATTAATGGAGGACTGAATGCCGTTGGCGCTAATAAAACACTGTCAAAAGACGCGAAGCTAGCAGTCCACAATGGAGTCCTGGTACCTACCTTGATGTATGGCAGTGAGGCATGGAGTTGGCAGAGGAAGGATGAAAGTAAACTGAATGCTGTCGAAATGAGATCCCTGAGGCGAATGTGTGGCAAAACCATGTATGATCGTGTGAGAAATGTGGATATCCGCAAAGAATGCAAGGCTGATGTAAGCATAATGAGTAAGATTAAGAAAGGGACCCTCAGATGGTTTGGACATGTAGAGCGAATGAAAGAAGAAAATAATGTGAGAAGAATATATGACGCAAATGTGAATGGAAGAAGAAGTAGGGGACGCCCGAGGAAGACATGGCACGATCAAGTGAATCAGATACTTGAGTCGGGCCATGTCAAAAGTCGGAATAATAGAAGAGTATGTATGAGACGATGTATGAATGTGAGTGAAGCAAAGACTGTGTGCCAAGACCGAGTTGTTTGGCGGTCCGTCCTCTCTGCCTACCCCTGCGGGGAAACGGCGTGATGGTTAGTTAGTTAGTTAGTTAGTTAGTACATATCAGAGTACACACCAACCATAACACGTGAATCCCGCTACAGCTAGGTGATATACGGCCTCCCACCTCCCCGGGGAGGGTTACCCTTAATCAGTAACTGCGTCACTCACGGGGCAGGCAGAGACACCCCTCATGGGGATGTGGATCCACTAACTAGTCGTGATCATCTTGTCGAAACAATGTTGCGAGGGGAGATGGAATTGAATGTACAATTATTATTACTGTTATATTACCTCATTATGAGCAGTCATTAACGGGAGGGATATTTCATTATGTTTATCTTAAATTAGATTTAAATCAGTTGCGTTGATAGTAAAGTATTTATCTCAAATTTTATAGAATTCACAATTCAATGAAGATAACTCAGTAAGTAGAATTGCATCATATATACCACATTAAATGTCACCATAAGGACGTCAATAACAGACATTTTTAAACAGTTTGATGTTCTAGGTATATAAAAAATATATGCCAAAAATATTGTGGTTCATCACCTCAAAAATAAATTGAGGTAAACACCTCACACGATCATCAAATCAGAGTAAAAAAAAACAGATATTAAAAACACCTAAGTGTAATAATAAATACTACCTACCCTTGGACAAAGAAGCTCTGATTTTTTAGCAATAAAGTTTTCCCAAATAGTATGAAACAAGTTAGAACAAAAATTAACTACATTAAGGACATCAAACTATGGGAGAAAGAACTCAAAGAACTAGTATGTTAAAAAACATCGTCATGGAAAAGTTTCTGAAAACACCTTATCCAAACCACGAAGTTGTGCCATAGAAGTCGCTGTAAACTTATTTAAATCATAGTCCCAGGATCCCTTGGACAAAGAAGCACTAAATTTTTAGCAATAAAGTTTACCCAAACAGTATGAAATAAATTAGAATAAAAATTAACTGCATTAAAGACATCAAATTATGGAAGAAACAACTAGTATGTTAAAAACATCGTCATAGAAAATTTTATGAAAAAACCTTATCCAAACCACGAAGTTGTACCATAGAAGTCGCCGAAAACTTATATAAATCATAGTCCACAGGATCTCCTAGTAAGGAGCACTACGAAAATAATCCACATCTATTTTATATACATATTTAACTTGTATCTTCAATAAATATAAAATTTATAATATAGTAGCAAAAAAAAAAAATCTGAATTTTACCAGGTATTGCGAGAGGTATACCTGTAACGTGTCACAAATATTGTTATTTTATTGTACGAATATTTGATAGATCATAAATGTAAAAAACGAATAAATCACGAACAAATATATAATATATTCATCTATCAATAATATAATAACAATTCCATTCTATTCATTCCCCTACACACAATCCACCACCATACATAACAGTAACTATCAAATACCAACTACAAGTACCTACTAGACAGATACAAGTACTATCCACAGTCATCTACCATCTACCGCCCGATTACTGCATCGACAGCGAAAATCACGCCACTGGGGGGGCGGCGGGCCCCCGCCCCGGGCCCCGCGCGGGCCCCTGGGGCTCATAAACAACGTTAGTCACCGCTGCCCCCCGCCCTCCACCGGGCCCCCATCTGCTAGCCGGGCCGGCGTGCAGTATTCATTAAAGAATCGATATAACTTTTAATGGAATATTAATATTAATCAGTGTTAAGTTTGGATTATCAGACCATTTGTAAGAGATTTTGATGTTTGGATGAGCACCTTTTTATCCTAATTTATTTAGTGGAAAATCTGTTCGTTCGTCCCGCCAAAAAGTCTTTACGTCGAGCTCTAACGTCATAAAGTTTGCGCGTCTTTCTTTGAATTGATTTAATTTTTAGGTTTCATTTCTATCATGAGCAGACCTTTAAAAACACATATTCAGGAAGACATAATATGATCAAGAAATTAAGTGAATAAAATACAATACTCGGATCAAGTCTCATACTTCTAGATTCCCCTCAGGGCCTATGTCATCTTTGAGGATGCTGTGTGGAGTGTCTTTTTTAGGGAAAGGAAGAAGAGGAAGTTCTGGGAAGAAAAATGATAATAGGGGTGTTTAGGAATCTGGGGGTCGATGTGTCCAAGAGTGTCAGACGTATCAATCCAACCCTCTCTCTGCGGTCCATGTTCTGAGAGTCTTGCGGAAGAGGTAAAAATGTCTCCCTCAATCAGTCTCTCCCGATTCTGCCTACCATGCAGTTCTGGGAAGGAAAAGGATATGAGGGATGGGTAGGAATATGTGGGTCGATCTGTCCAAGAGTGTCAGACGTAACAATTCAACTGCTGGAGAGGTCAAAAAGTCTCCCTCAATCAGACTCTCCCGATCCTGCCTGCCACGCAGTTGATGGGCAGACACACGGATGCACGGACAAACCTCACCCCATGAACCCAGGAACCCCAGCTAAGTCATTAAACATAGCGAATTTATTGCGGTGATCAATTGTTGAGGTGTTGGTTATCCAAAAAATGGTACCAGGGCAGCGGTACCCATACCCACCTCTCAAATTGAAATCATGAGTTCATCCTCTTTTCAACTCCTGCGGGGTATTGTGTTGATGTTTGGTTAGTTTCTTTTATAAAAGCAACATTCTTTCGGGTGGTATTTCAGTTGAAGTAATGACAATTCTTCAATAAGAAAATATATGTAAGAAATAAAAACGTAGATCTTCCCACGTAATTGATCAGGTAAACGCTCTAGGTAGCACTACAGACAGGCACATTTATATTGCTTATTATTAAAAGCTTATAGCGTAGCATAACACGAAAATTAAATCTAAAACGTGTGATATAACTTAATTACGGACATAGCATAAATACATAATCGAGTAAGTGGGCGAATAATAAATTATCGTTAGTTTTTATCACCTTATTTATACCTTAAACGTATGTCGGTAATCGACGGTGTCTACCCAATTGCTGATCGATTAATCGATTTAGTAGATAAATTGGTATCTAATAAAGTGGTAAGCTATTTAATCGAATTTAATTGGTTCGAATTTAATATTGTAAGAATGAAGGTTGGTATATAATAGTATTTTTCACATATTTTTCTGTGACATCTTATAAGAGTTCCACTCTCAGGAACCAATAGGTTAGTGGTATCCTCATTTAGGGAATGTTGTTTAGATGAATGTTATAATGGAAAATGTAAAGTAGGGAGAAGTAAATTATTTGGATATTCATGCGCAATTACTAAATATGGGTAGCAAAGGCCATTTCAATATGTTTTTATTATAGTTTCATTGTCACTCATGGGTAGCAAAGGCCATTTCAATATGTTTTATTATAGTTTAATAAAAAATAACATTTTTTTTTAGAAACTTTAAAACTTAAAGTTTTCAAGAGAAATATGTTATACCTAAAACGGTATAAATTCGGTATGGAACTATCAGCGGCAGCATCACACTTCAGATAATTACAGTGGAAGCGTTCTTGTATTTTGTTTCACTCCCCAATTCATTCATCCCCCGTTCTAAATTCAAAAATCGTAACATATTGGCGCGCATTAGGGATGTAATCTGTCACCTTCTCCCGCGCAATTAATATGATAATTTTTTTATCTGTCCTCTTCAAAAGCTTACCATAGAGCACATAGTAGGATTGCGCGGATTATCTATGGACCAAATCTAATCGAATGAGATCGAAATTAACAGATAAATATGTGGATTTAGATTGGGGGAGGTTTTGTACGTATTTTTATGAGGTAGTAAATAGTGTAATTTATTTAATGTGGTGTGAAAAGATTTTTTTCATTTGTTTGTTAAATTTGTGATTTTTATGTAGATATCGTTATTCTAATAGCGAAAGAAACAAATAAATTTAATTGAATAATAAGGTCTTTTATTGAGACAGTTGTACTATGGCATTGTCAATTTGGGGAACGTGTCAGGCCGAAGGAAGTGGGGAGGGGTGGTAATAGGGAAGAGCAAGGATGGGAAATATGTATCTAGATATTAAAAGATAGTTACTAAAAACGGCTAAAGTTGTTTCAAGCACCGTTTCTGAGATACTGATATTATCATTCTCTCTGTTATATGACATTATCAGAAATAATGCACATCAAAACGCAAAACGTCAGTGTCATCAACGCAACTGAGCGTATTTTGAAAATGTTAATTTAGCTACAATTTTACGAATTTTGATATATTATAGTCTTTGCTTAAGATATTTTGAATTGAAACTTCTTTAGCACAGTTATGATTTGAAACTCAATGAAACGGAGTGACATTAAAAAGAGACAAACACTTGCATCTATAGAATTTAGCCTGCGAAAGAATGAGATGAGAATGAAACCTTACTTACTTACAGTACCTACGAAGCATCAAGCTGCGCTCATTGGCCGCATTGATTATGAGTACCCTTTTAAGGCTCCTATTGGTTCAGATTGTGTGGGTGAAGTTTCACTTCTACCGCGTATGAACTGCACTCGATATTTTTATTGATAAATAGTTTCAAAGGAATTGCTGTGAATTTTACGCAAATTATTGACAAAAGTTTTTCCTATGCAAATAATATTATTCAAATTTAAATCTGTATATGAATACAAGGGTCAAGACAAAAAAAATAATCTAAAATAAAATATTCCCGCTTGACACTAAATTTCAAATAGATTAATTAGTTCTTTCTAACAGCAGATAGAATAAATACTCTTTAAGAAATTCAATTTTTATAAGAAAAACTTTCTTTTAAAACTTTTTTGAAAGTTTTTCCCATCAGTGAAATATATCATAGGAGAATAAGATGTTAACAATCTAAACGAAAATATGAAAGAGAACAAGACACAGAAAAAACAGAAAAAGACAATGGTCGCAACTGGGACTCGATCCCAGACTTCTCGTCTAACCGGGACGTGTGAAAGTTTTTCTTATAAAAATTGAATATTCATTTAGACTTTAATAAAAAGTCAATAGTTCCATATGAATAAATTCGGTTACATCTATCCGAGACGCTATCCAGGTTACAAACCAATTATTAGAATGATTGTTTCCAATAAAAAAGGGTAGTTGCCCGTAATATGGAAAAATACTTAGTTGAAGATAATAATGTTAATTCTAAAATTTGAAAATATGAGATTGACAAATATGACGGTTTGACAGAAGGTGGCAATAGCGAAATTGGTCAACGCGCACGTCCCGGTAAGACGAGAGGTCTGGGTTCGAGTCCCAGTTGCGACCATTGTCTTTTTCTGTTTTTGTGTCTTGTTCTCTTTCATGTTTTCGTTTAGATTATTATTTAGATTGTTAACTTATTCTTCTCCTATGACACTCTTTAAGATTTTATGACTAACTTATATTAGAAATGTGGTGTTTCATCAACAGTCCTCCAACTCACTTAGGAAGGAGATTAATTCAATGGGTAGAATAATGTTCTTTTACTATAAATCTGCTTTACTGATACTTCGCGTATACAGTGTTGACCACGACAGTCGACCTATCTAGGAACTGGCTAATTGGAATCTGCCGTGAGAGATCCGCTGAAGACTGCCTCTGAGCTGTTGGACCCTCTGTTGCCCACAGCATTTACTAAGCTAGCTGCCATCTAGCGGAGTCTTAGGACAGTTCTTAGTACTGCCATCTATGTGAGTAAGCAGGAAGATTTTAGATGCACTACAAGAAACGAACATGTTACGCAATTAAAATATTTTTTATATTTACGCAAACATAGCAATTTTTTTTTAAATCTTAGCCATGGGATGTTCTTGTAAACTACCAATGTTTTTTTTTTTAATTTGAAAGAATGTCTTTCAAAAGACGCTAGAGAGTCCAAAAATATTTTGAAAATTGAGTTGGGACAAAGATTACGTTTTAAGAATTCTGGGACATGTTAAGTTTGATGCAGTAATCGTTTTGTTGTTTAATGTGTAAAATAGTTTGATCTTGGCGGGTAGGTTTATACATCTAAAGAAGGGGAGGTTTGTAACAGTTTTCCTACCACAAAATACGTAATTTAATTTGAATAGACATTTCGCTGTTTAAGCGCGGTTTCGGGGTGATTGTGAAAACGAAGACATTGCTTTTAACTCGCGACTTTGCTGTAACAACGTTTAGATACAAGATATCGCCAATTGCTTGTTGAGCCTCCACCAACCTCCTTGATTCCCATTTCACAATACTTAAACGTTTGCAGATCTATCTGCGGAATCGTTTTATGTCTTTTACGCTTGCTGAGAGGGAACCTTGGGAAAGTATTACAAATGAATAAATAAATGGTACGACATCATTTTACACTATTGTGTTTGATGCATTGAAATTAGGGGTTAGCTTAGAAGAAAACACAAGTAACGTCAAAGCATGCCCTCTGAGGGATCTAGTAAGACTATTGATAGGACATTGCAACCTCAGGAAACAGGTGGAAAGCAATTATAGCTAGAGGTGAAGACGATGGAGAAACACTGATTCTTGATTAATCCACTAAATAGATAATGCACATATATAGACAATGTCCTGCTTTGAAGGTTCATATATTGAAATGTATATTGTACATTGATACACAGAAACTCGTAGCGCAAGCGTGAATTAATCCATTATCAATATTAGTTATAAGGCACCTGTAAAAAAAAAAAATATATATATATTTATTGGTTAAATGAATTTGTAAAGCGCCCTTGAGGTGATTTTCTAACGAAAATGGCACTACATAGGCGGTCATATGTCACTGTCTATTTTTGGCATAGGTGGCTTACACACACACCTAATGACATTCATATTATGTAGTTATCATTTCAATCTATTATAAACAAAAAGATTCCTGTGCATAAGATGTACGAGTAGCTGACTTACATGTAAAGTTTTGTAATTCAACCGGTTCGCGGTGGTGTCAAATTAAATGTTTGTATTTATCCCGCCAGGGGGATAAGCGTGTTGCTTTTTCAATCTGGATTCAAAAATAGAACAGAACACCGAAATTCCGAACCAATTTAAAAAATGTGTTCTGGAACTAAACAATTTGGGAGCGCTGGTAGACTAATCCTCCTATTAGCATTTAGATGGAGTAATTTGAGATTTGGTAGCTTGGCCCTCTCGCTCTGGTGCGTGGGGTCTTTGAAAGGAGGAGGGAGACGGAGCTATCAATGGAGGTGTGATTGTGGGAAATTATTGTTTTACGAGGACGGGGAAAGTGTTGCTATAAGTGGGGGAATGTAAACTTGTTTTAAATAATACGTTTTCATTAATGACCACGGATGGGAATGTGGTAACATTTTGTATTTGACAAGAATGCAGGGTGTTTCAATTTTTAATACAAAATGTAGCTGTAGAGGTTACGAACCTGATAAAAAATTATTGCTAGAAACACTTTCACAACAAAAATACTTTTGAGTCACAAAATCACAAAGTTGCACACCACATCCAAACAACGCGATCGGGCGGTCACTAAAGTTTTGAGCGGTTACGCCATCTTTGAGCTGGCATTTAAACGACATCTTGGGACTTGTGGCGCGTATAGTGTCACATATGTAAACACTGTTTCATCTTACCTATGTATGTCATCTTAAGCACAATTCCCCTACTTCGAGTGAAATTGATCAAAATTCTTTCAAATACCGAATTTCTTTCTTGAAAAGTGTTGTGTGCCGTTGTTTTCTATGGTGAACAATACAACTCTGATGATCGTGTTTTTTGTATTTCTAGGCATGTACTTCGGTTCGTCAGGTGTTTATTGTCGTCTTATTTAACTGTGCGACCTAAAATTTAAGTTTAGACTTACGGATTTCAATACTTCGTTTGTGTGAAAGCACTATGAAATCAATACATGATTTTACTTCAATGGCAAGACTGAAAAAAATCAACGAAACATTCCTGTGATTTCAGTGGAGGCTAATGATATGCTAATCAGTGTTGATCTGATTAATTAGCGAGCTATCATCCCTTTGGGGTGAGTTACCACCAGCCATAGCATCCCCAGATAGGTAGTGTGGTTGTAATCTGGGATAAGGGTGATTCGAAATACCTATCGGATTATACGAAACATCTGAGGATATATCTGCATGGTGCATCAGGACGTACCTGACAGGCTGTAACCAACAACTTTAATTAGAGTAAAAACGTAGATGGCGTTTTGTTCTCCGATTATCTTTTTTTTTCAATAAACAAACAAAACACTTTATTTCTTTCACATGTCCCGACTGACTATAACCTAATTGCAACGCTCTTGTACCACGTGATATGCACCGTTTCTTACTGTCCTGTGGAAATGGTAAGTGTCATATGTCCACAATCTTATGGAAATAGGAAATGTAATATGTCCACAGTCCCGTGGAAACAGGAAGTGTAATATGTCCACAATCCTGTGGAAATAGGAAGTGTAATATGTCCACAATCTTATGGAAATAGGAAATGTAATATGTCCACAGTCCCGTGGAAACAGGAAGTGTAATATTTCCACAGTCCAGTGGAAATAAGAAGATGCACATGACCATTGAAAGTACATCGAATTTAAAAAAAATCCAACTCAATGATTAAATATTACAATTTGAGGTTTTAATCATTAATAATAATAATAATAATGATTGGATAATTTATAGAGCGCCGTTTTTGTGAAAAATCATCTCAAGGGCGCAGGGTTGAAATAAAAATAAATGTTCTCCAGATTTCCAGAAAAGTCAATATATGTCGCACATGGTTAAAATTTATCCAAGACACTAACTAAGTAGCATTTATTTTGAGATGGATCTTGCGATCATACATAAAGATAGCAGTCAATAAAAATAAACGTTAAGAAAATGGTAGTTATTTTTAATAGCTCGGTGGTATAGAGCAGAGCCCAGGCAAGGCTAAGGTATTGGATTCAATTCCTAGATGCGACCGTATCTTTTTATGATTTTTCGGTTTCAAATTGAGTCGCTTATACTGTCTGTAGTGATCCAAATCCAACTCTTTATCTTAATATAAAATATAAAATAGTATTCTTGACGAAAACCTTAGATGGGACATACACATAAATGGAATCACTAAAAAGCTCACGAGACTTGTATATTTCTTCAAAAACCTAAGAAACATACTACCTAGGAAAGACATAAAAAAGTATTTTATGCCTTATGTCATTCCCGTCTTGAGTACGGAATTCTAGTATGGGGATCTGCTACAGCCAATCATATTAACCACTTAGATATTGCTCAGAAGAGCATTATAAAAACTATACTAAAATTACCCATCAGAACCCCCTCAAAAGATATTTTTAAGTGTTTTGACGTTCTTAATTTAAAACAAATATATGCCAAGAATATTCTTATACATCGTTTTAAAAACAGAAAATCTCCTAATGAAACTCGGATACATGACACAAGAGCCTCAAAAAAGGATATACGAGATGTTCCAAAATTCAAGACAAGTTTTGGCCAAAGAAACCACATATATCTTGCAACTAAACTTTACAACATCCTTCCTCCAAGTCTGAAAAAGATAGAAAAGATAAATAAGTTTAAGGAAAAAATCAAAACATGGGTGAAAAAAATTAATGCAGACATACTAGAGAATGTATTAAAAACATCATAGAAACTAAATAACGGAAAATCAAAGAAATCTACCAGTCCGCCTCAGCACAGGACCACCTAGTGAGGAGGACTAAGAACAAACGGATTAAATATTTATATATATCATCGTATCTTGTAATTGTCATCAAACCTGTAACTAAATAGTCACTAATAAAAAAAAAAAAAAAAAATAAATAATAGGAATTCGACGGTATTTAATAATTTTCAAGAGTCCCAACTGCCCGGACGTATTTGGGTATTGTTGTGAGGTTTAAGAAGTGGGGATGGAGTAGAGAAGAGAAGAGGAAGATGACACAGTAATTGGCAATTCAAATCTGGTCACTAAAAACTAACTAAGCTCTGCCACTATTTTTAGCTACACATTTCAAATCTAAATATTGGTCCTTCACGAAAGTAATACTCAGAGCATCTGCTAATGATAATAAAATTCCAGCAGGTTTAGACGTCATTGGGTTAAGGGTTCGTGCTGTTGTAATTAGATAATGCATATAGTGGAAAAATTAGAAGAATACTGGGAGATAATTTCCATGTAATACAAAATATTTCCAAGTACCCATTAAAAATGATGCATCATTGATTTTCCCGAAATCTCGACACGAGTGGCCTTAATTATAATCAGAGATGTGTTTGCACAGAACTAACCCATTAACGCGATGTGCTTCGATCGTTAATCTTATAATTGCTTAATTCCCTTATCTGGGGCAGTTGATTGTTGATTGGACCCGTGTACCTGGCCTGGTACGTAGGAACCAGCTCGCATTCTCACGTGCATTGGAGGGGTGTACTCTTTGCCTTATGTTTATTCAATAAATGTATCAAACACTCATTGCTGGGTAAACGTTATTAACGAAATGTGCATATCAATTAGCCGAAACTCGAGCGATGATTTGGGTAAATAAGATTATGCCAAGTAAACATGACGCAGGGAATTTCGTTTATTATACGATTTAAGCAGTGGGTAGTTACCATGTGGATTTGCTCATGATTCATTTTTCACCCTCTTTTATCGAATTCTTTTGCAACATTTCGTCGGTTTTTTGTCAGAAGTCATTAAGTGACAATATGTTGATTCTGAGATAATTTCTGAGCTATAAACTTTGAACTTTTAGCTACCCTTATATCAATTATCTGCTTCTTCTTCTTCAATGGCACTACAGCCCATTTCGAGCCTTGTCCCCTTCCAAGATAAGTCTCCCCCGCCATCTGTCCTCGGCCGTCGTCTTCCAACCTGCGACTTGGAGTAGTCCTCTTGCATCCTTCCTGACATCATCCTCCCACCTCAGCCTGGGTCTGCCCGCTTTTCGTTTACCTCCCGGGTGTCCTGTTCAAACCTTCTTCGGTACTCGTGTCCATGGAGCCTTAAATGGGTAAAGAGTCTGGGAGCTTGGTAGATATAATAGAGCTTATTATTGTGGTGGATTCTCCATGCCTCTCCTTCTCGCACCGCTCCTAAGATTCTTCGAAGTACCTTTCTTTCGAAGGTGTCCAGCTGTTTCCTTATATCAATTATAACCAAGCTATCATTTTAATCAACTACCTATTTAGTTTTTTTAATGGAATTTAATTTATTAATTTTAATTTATGTGGAATTAATAGATTTTTAAAACGAATAC
Organism: Limnephilus lunatus; assembly: GCA_917563855.2. Taxonomy (NCBI): domain Eukaryota; kingdom Metazoa; phylum Arthropoda; class Insecta; order Trichoptera; family Limnephilidae; genus Limnephilus; species Limnephilus lunatus. The sequence continues at coordinate 59,912,468 of OU830599.1, forward strand.
CGCAATTTGTGACTTTTTGCAAACATCGTGTGGCAACGAATGATAATATCATTTGTCTCGCAAGAATTTACCAAAATGTTTCAATGATTTTATGTGCATTTCCACACATTATCACTTTAAAAAGTAATTCAAATATTTCAATTATTTTGTATTGAGAAGTCGTATTCATTTCCATAACATTGTTATTTATATGAAAAAAATCACAGTGATGTAAAAACCAAGTTTTCGAACCCGGCGAACACCCGCGCCCGGCGTTAACCCGTAAAAACAGCAAAATTTAGGCAATTCTTTTCTTTTTTATCGTATATTTAAAAAACAAATCGTCAGTCAAAAAAACATTTTTCATTCGGACCTTTTTGAAAGTAGAGGAAATTCTGTACAATTTGAGCGCTATATTGGTATAACAATTTCCGAGATACAACATTTTATAATGAGCGTGTTAAAAAAAATGCGAAAAATAATCAAAGCCTCTGAACTACGTTAAATATCCTCCTAAACTATAGGACCTACTCAATAAATGTTTCCCCAAAAGACTCCGTGTATGAAAAGTAAGTAGTTATAACATATTTTTTCATGAATTCATTAACGAATTATTTAACTGAACATGAATTCAACATAAGATTCATTAGGTTCACAGTGTTCGCCGTGTGAAAAGAAAGCTAAAAGATAGGAAACCGAAAATTATGAACGAGTTGGTATCTCACTGGAAGCTAAACTCCCAAGAAGAGGTGAACTAGAGTGTAGAAATTTGAAGAAGACGGAAGAGGGAAGGTCTGAGGACTGGAGAGAAATGTTATCATAAATCCTACTCTGGATATAGCACCGTGATGATGACGATGATCAAATAATATTTATTAAGGTGATGCACAACTTAATAATGCAATATAATGTGTTTTTGAAAATTAGATCACTTAGAAATATTTTAGACGCTTTGATTAAATACTGCGAGTAGAACACATATTTATTTCCCTTCGAAGTAATTGAGTATTTTTTTAATAGTCTTTTTATAAGCCCAGAAAAAATAAAGTATCAGGCATATAAAAACTGCTTTAAAGTTCAAAAAATTCCAACTTACAAAACTGTTTTAGGTTGTGGTTTTCTTGTATAAAGTGGAAAATTAAATGCTTAGAAATTTATCGCAAAACATTTAAAAATTTGTGCCTGGACTTCGCGAAATAATATAAAACACATTTTTGTGTGCGTTAATGTTTTTTTTTTATTAAATCAAAATAGGCGGCTGTTGTTAAACGGGAATTTAAACCATATCGCCATCTACATAAGGAGTGTTATTGGTAGCGGCCTGATTCCGAATTTTACAAGGCGTGGTGCACCACCTTAATGTTTATACTTCTTGTTGATATAGCTATACCTACTGCTAGTTTTACATTCTAAATAAAATTTTTCTAATTCTGCTCAAATGAGTGAAAAGGGTATTTTTAATTTTTTTATTTTTAATATTTATTTATTTTCAAATATTACATGGTTATATACATTCTATAAAGTTTTTTATTTCAAAATATACATTATTTATTACGTTTACACCTTTTTTAGGAGCAAAGCTCGTAACAAAAAGGCGGAGAAAACGAATATAGATAAAAAGAATTAGTAATGGTAAAATAACACATATATATTTTTTATATATAAAACAAAGAATAGATACCTAAATTACAGTAAACAAAAAAATCGTATATATGTACCTAGCTATTATTTACATTCGTAGAATACAAAATGTAGTTGTTTACTCGTTAATATGTAGTTTAAATTGGAACTAAATGCAACCAATTTTCGATTTACTCTGAAAAGTAATGAAGAAACACCTAAACAATATATTACAAATAACGACTAAATAGAGGTAGGTACTGGGAGGTTGATCGACTAACGGCCGTTATAGTTGTTCGTTGGAGACGCCATTCCACCTCCATACCGCAATAGCAACTTCCGTTATCGGCGCCCGGCGCCGATAACGGCCCGTTATCTCTCCCGTTTAAATCACAGCCGCGGATTATCAGATTCGTTATAATGTGTGAATAACGAGAATCAGCTGACAATTCAACAAATATACGGTGTTAATAAATGGCATTAAAAATAGCGTTATTATTAATATGTTGATGAAAGTAATTATTATTGAAGGGAAAGCAAACACTTTGTGGCTTGACATTATGCAGAATGAAATAACTTCTTTGTTTAAAACCACTTTATTTTAATTTATATAAGTCGACCGTTTTCGGTTGAACTCAACCTTCTTTAGGACAATAAACACATAAACTGTTATAAGTTTATTTTGTTGTCCCGAAGAAGGTTGAGTTCAACCGAAACGGGTCGACAAATATAAATTAAAAGTAATTATTGTTTTTACCAATGATATATCTAGGGAAAACTACTCCAAAATGGGGCAGATATTAGGTTCATTGGTAGAATTCACATTGAAAAGTATAGATATTGAATTGAAATAAATTTATTAGTACCTATGCTAAAACTACTCCAAAATGGGGCAGATATTAGGTTCATTGGTAGAATTCACATTGAAAAGTATAGATATTGAATTGAAATAATTTTATTAGTACCTATGGTAAATGAGTTTAAAAAAAAAACGAGTGTGCTTTAGACCACACGACTGAAGTAAAATTTCACTAACTGGTTAAAATTGATGCTTATTGAGTAGGTACTTGTTCTATGGGCAATTACTTCTAGGCAAGTACCTACCTAATTTTATTATTTTCTTTTTTGTTCCATTATTCAAATAGTTCTATAGAAGAACAAAGGAAGGTAGCTTCCATTCTTACGTAAAAAATGTGTTCCAACAAGCAGATCACAATATAAATCTTATAAAAAATCAGGATTATGTAAATAAAAGAATAATAAATTATGACCAGACAAACAAACACAAAACAAGCGTTTGATTTACAAAAGTGAGTACCACAGAAAACCTACACCGAAATCAAACAAGAGCGTAAAAAGCGCCATATGGTCCTTCGAGAAGCCAGATGAAAACCAGCTCATCCAGCCAGCCGTCCGGTCTACATTATTCTTATTCATCATTACATATTCCTAAGGTATTAAGGCATTATAATATAACTTGTAAAATCACGCGAAGAATTCGCCACCAAGAGCCACTCTTTTTGCGTGATATTATAATCAACAAGATAAAATATTGTCAACCTAATATAATTTAACCAGTAGGTAGATTCCAAATAATTTACTCTATGATTACCACTGATTATTAAATAATATAATTTATTTTATTGTAATCTATTTATTATTCGCTCCCGCAAAGGTGGAACAAACAAAAGTTTATTTTTAAATAATTTAATGTGTATGTTTGTGTAAAAAATTCTGCATTATGCCACAAACATTAAAATCACTGGTGAAGAAGCGCGGTGAATTGAAGGCACAATTAACACGATTTAAGAATTACCTATTAAGTGATTCAGTTGATGTAATAGAAACGGAAACAAGATTGGAGGAGGTAAACACACTGTTAAATCGCTTTAAGAATATACAATCTCAGATCGAAGAGTTTGATAGTAACTCAGATGAAGAGGATAGCCCACTTGAGTGTTTTGAATTGCAATATTATCAAGTAGTGACGTTAGCAAAAAAATCCATAAAAAGCATTGAAAAAATTGATGATACTAACAATATTAAGATCCAATTACCTACGTTTTCGCTCCCAGAATTTAGTGGTGATTATTCGAAATGGTTATCTTTTAAGGATGCTTTCGTCACGATAGTGGGTAATAATAAATCATTAAATAATTTTCAGAAACATTACTATTTGCGTGATTGTTTAAAAGGAAAGGCATCACAAATATTAAACGCACTTGAAATTACCCAAGACAATTTCGAAATAGCTTGGCAGGTTTTATCAAATAGATTTGAAAATAAGCGTGTAATAGCTAATCAACATTTAAATTCATTGTTTAAGCTCAAGGAATTAAAACAAGAAAGTCACGTCGCCTTGAGAAGTTTATTAGATCAAACACAATTACATTTGAATTCATTGAAAAACATAGGTCTACCCACGGAGTATTGGGATGTAATAATAATTTATATTTTGGCCAACAAATTAGATTCCAATACCCGGATCTATTGGGAACAATATCCAACTAAAGAAAAAATACCGACATTGCAAGAATTTTTAAAATGTTTAACAGATCGAGCGATAGTCTTGGAAGCATCGGAAGCAACATGTTCCACAGCCAAACCAATATTCGCGCATCATAAACCGTCAAGTTACAAAAAGGAATCTTCAGTTTCATTATTGTCGCAAAGGTTGAAATGCATTGTTTGTAAGGAAAATCATAAGATTTATTTCTGTAAACAGTTTTTGAAACTAAACCAACATGAACGGTTTGAGAAAATCAAGCAATTACAAGCTTGCATCAAGTGTTTAAATGTAGGTCATTCAACTAAAGAATGCAGGAGTAAGAATAATTGTAGAACTTGCGATAAAGCAGGACACAACACATTACTCCATATTTTCCCTAAAGAGGATCAAAACACTGAGAATGGCATAGATCAAGTACCAGTCTCAAACCATTCCACTTTTGGAGAAGCAGAAAAAACAATTTTGTTATCAACGGCAATGGTGAACGTTAAGGACAGTAATGGAATTATTCATTCAGCGAGAGTATTGTTGGATAATGGTTCTCAGGTGAATTTCATAACTGAACGATTTGCTAAAAAATTAAACATAAAGTACAATTCATTAAATATGCCGGTCTCTGGGTTACATAATAATATAACAAATGTAAAGAAGAGCCTCTCGTTTGAATTTTCATCAATAAACTCTAATTACAAAAAACTTGTTACTTGCTTGGTATTACAAGAAATCACCAGCAAGTTACCGCAGACCTCTTTTCCAAAAAGGGAGGCAAACATACCACCAGGATTGAAATTGGCCGATCCTGAATTTTCCACTTCCGGTCATGTGGATATATTACTCGGCTCCGAACTATTTTGGGAAATGCTGACCACTGATCAATTGAGATTAGGAACAACTGGACCTACGCTGCAACGCACTGAACTTGGATGGATATTATCCGGGCCAATTAGAACGTGCACTACAAAAAAAGAGCAAGAATCATCCTCATGTCACTTATCTTTAAATATGATTCACAATCAAATTGAAAGATTTTGGAAACAAGAGGAATTGGTGTCCATCAAGCACCAAAATTATGAAGAAAAGGCTTGTGAAGAGAGCTTCAAGTCAACCCAAAAAAGGGATGAAAATGGGCGTTTCGAAGTAAGCTTACCATTCCGACCTTGTATAGATCAAATAGGTACTTCCTTGCCTATGGCAGAAAAAAGATTTTTAAACTTGGAAAAGAAATTATCTTCTAACATGGATTTGAAACTTCAATACATTAAATTCATGGAAGAATATGAAAACTTAGGTCATATGACAAAATTTGAACCAGTTTCAAATGAAGAAAAATCTTACTATTTACCTCATCATGCAATCAAGAAGGAAACCAGCAGCACTACCAAACTAAGAGTGGTGTTCGACGGCTCCGCAAAAACCTCCAGCGGGATATCAATAAACGACGCGTTAATGGTTGGTCCAATAATACAAAATGATTTATATACCCATTTGTTAAATTTTAGAAAATATCAAGTGGCATTGACGGCTGACATAGAGAAAATGTACAGGCAGGTCAACATTAGAGAGGAGGACCGCGTCTTCCAAAAAATACTTTGGCGAGCATCTCCAGAAGAGGAAATGGGCCATTTCAAGTTAAATACGATAACTTATGGTATGGGACCGTCATCTTTCTTAGCCACGCGTTGCTTGAAGCAGCTGAGTATGGAAAACGCTCAGTTATATCCTGAAACTAGTCTCATTTTAGAGAGAGATTTTTACATAGATGATCTAATTACAGGTGCAGACAATGTGGAATCCTGTAATTTGTTAAAAGAACAGTTAATCTCCATAATGAATTCGGCCGGTATGAACTTAAGAAAATGGCGGTCTAATTCTTCTGATTTGTCATCGGAGGCCGATCAGGCCACTGATATGGTAATTTTGGACAAACCAGAAGGAGAGAAAATTCTAGGCTTAGCTTGGAATTGCGAAAAAGATAGTTTTTTATATCACGTGGAACTACCGTCACATCCTATTTATAATAAACGGAATATTTTGTCACTGATTGCTAGTATTTTCGATCCATTAGGTTTGCTTGGACCAGTAACCGTGAATGCTAAACTTATTATGCAGAAATTATGGCAAGAAAAGATATCTTGGGATGAAGAAATACCTATAGAAATTCTGAAGCTTTGGAAAAAATATTTAGAAGATTTAAAAGGTGTAAATTCTTTTCAAATACCTAGAAAAATTATATGTAATCAAACCGTAAATATACAATTGCACGGATTTTGTGACGCATCTCAAAAAGCATACGCTGCTTGCGTATATATGCTATCCACAGACCAATCAGGAAAACGGCATTCTCAATTAATCACAGCTAAATCAAGAGTAGCTCCATTAAAAACGATTTCTTTGCCTAAATTGGAATTATGTGGTGCTGTTCTGTTAACAAAAGTTGTTGAAAAAGTAAAGGAATCCCTAGGTATACCTTTGGATAAAACATTTTATTGGTGTGATTCCACTATAACTCTATGCTGGATAGGAAATCAACCAGCGCGATGGAATACATTTGTTGCAAACAGAGTTGCAGAAATACAGGAAAGAAGCGAAACCAGTCAATGGAAGCATGTCAACTCCGAAGATAATGCTGCGGATATTTTATCAAGAGGAACCAGTGCTAAAAGTCTATTTTCTTCAGAAATCTGGTGGAGAGGTCCTAATTGGTTAACTCAAGATGAAGTAACTTGGCCGAACTATAAGGAAATTTGCATCGATCCACCGGAATTAAAAAGCAAAATAAATTTAACCGTCAGTATGAATAAAGATTGGGAATTGTTTTATCGTTTTTCTTCTCTCACGCGTTTACAAAGAGTAACTGCTTATATCCTACGTTTCATTAATAATACAAGAAAAAAACATACATTTAGCGGACAACTTTCAATAATAGAATTAAACAAGTCGTTACATTCATTAATAACGGTCACTCAATCTTATTCATTTTCAAAAGAAATTAAAACATTAAAGGCGGGAAAAAACTTAGATAAAACCAGTCATCTCAAATCATTAAACCCATTTATACATATGGATTTATTGCATGTAGGTGGGAGATTGTCCAGAGGAAAACTAATACATGAAGCACAAAAACATCCGATATTACTACCTCACGATCACCCTCTAACAAAGTTAATCATTAAACATTTTCATTATACAAATTTGCATGTAGGTACTCAAACGTTACTAGCACTTATTAGACTAAAATATTGGCCTATAATGGCAAAAAATGCTATTAAAAAAATACTTAAAAATTGCATTGTGTGCTTTAAATGCAGTCCAAAAACAAGTCATCAAATAATGTCTGACCTTCCAGAGGATAGAGTGTCACCATGTAGACCGTTCTCTGTTACAGGACTAGATTACGCAGGGCCAATCTTAATAAAGTCTGGAATCAGTAGGAGATCCAATTCAGTCAAGTCTTATATTTGTTTATTTATATGCTTCTCTACTAAGGCAGTTCATTTAGAACTGGTCACCGCTCTGACTACAGATGCATTTCTTAATTGTTTAAAGCGTTTCATTTCCAGACGTGGAAAACCTAGTAAATTGTATTCTGATAATGCTACTACATTTGTTGGAGCGAATAATGAATTGAAAAATATGTATAATTTATATGTCTCTCAAAAGGAAATAGCTAATTACTTAACTAATATGTCTATTCAGTGGGTTTTTATCCCACCTAAAGGTCCTCATCATGGAGGTCTTTGGGAATCTAACATAAAAAGTGTGAAATATCACGTAAAAAGAGTGGCAAACGTCTCTTCATTAACATATGAAGAGATGTGTACGTTATTATACCAAATAGAGTCCTGCATAAATTCTAGGCCTTTAATTCCACTATCCAACGATCCCCTCGACCTCTTCGCACTTACTCCAGGTCACTTTCTTATTGGTGATAACCTGTCAGCTGTAGCTGAACCTGACCTACAACAGATTCCCATAAACAGGCTTAATAATTTCCAAAAACTAAGCCAGCTAAGACAGAGCTTCTGGTCAAGATGGAGAATTGAATATCTGGGAGAGCTGCAGCAAAGGACTAAATGGACGGATGGGAACCGGCGACAACTAAAGATTGGGGACTTAGTTATCATCAAAGACGACAACGCACCACCAAATTTATGGAGGATGGGACGTGTCATCGCCACTCACCCTGGACAAGATGGGATAACCCGTATAGTCACCTTGAAGATGCAGCAAGGGTCTATGAAAAGGCCCATTACCAAATTGTGTCTTCTACCAATGGACGATGCTATCACATCTTAGAAGAACTGGATCAAAATAAACTACTAACATCTAAGAAGAGCAGTATAAAAAATAAGTCATCTTTACTAAGGCCAAGGATCAAAAAGAAGCCATCTTGCTTGAAGACAAGAACTGCAGAGGCTATCGATCGAGGATCAAGAAGATGAACATTTTATAATTTGGTGTTATTTTTTTTTTCTTATGCATATCTTCTAATGATTTACTTCAATTTATTATATTATTGTTTCTAAACTAACTACAACAATCAATGAATGATTACGATATGTGTAATAGCTAGTTTCACCTCTCTTTTTTATTTTTTTAAAATAATTTATCTCACAAATAATAATAATCAATTTTAACTATTATAGGGTTCTAAAAAGAACTTTCATTTAATTTCAGCCCTTTTTGTCGGGGAGCTATGGTTAAAATTGATGCTTATTGAGTAGGTACTTGTTCTATGGGCAATTACTTCTAGGCAAGTACCTACCTAATTTTATTATTTTCTTTTTTGTTCCATTATTCAAATAGTTCTATAGAAGAACAAAGGAAGGTAGCTTCCATTCTTACGTAAAAAATGTGTTCCAACAAGCAGATCACAATATAAATCTTATAAAAAATCAGGATTATGTAAATAAAAGAATAATAAATTATGACCAGACAAACAAACACAAAACAAGCGTTTGATTTACAAAAGTGAGTACCACAGAAAACCTCCACCGAAATCAAACAAGAGCGTAAAAAGCGCCACTAACTTATAAAATAACATCTGACATTGGGGGCGACATGACATTGGGGTGACATATGATCATGGGGTGACCTATGACCTTGGGGTGACCTACGACCTTGGGGTGACCTACGACCTTGGGGTGACCTACGACTTTGGGGTGACCTACGACCTTGGTTTAGTATTTGCGCCTTACCTTAGTAGTGCAGTATGTATTCCTCGCCCGATCACCGTTCGCATCGATCACCGTTCGCATCGATTACCGTTCGCATCACACTTGTCGTAACGCATCACACTTTTCGTAACGCATTCCAAGTCGAGCGTGCGTAAAGGAGTTTTACTTAAAAAACTTAATACAAATCTTCTACGATAATAAAATAACAAATGAAAATAAAAATGCCCCTTGGCGCAACTACGAGCATCTCCCTTCCTCCATCAAACCTACTACCCGTCCCTATCCTCTGACAAGGTGTGTGACCAATATAACTTACATGTGGCATTCGGAACAATAACTCAAGGAACAATTATTAGTCTAGTGAAGTGAACTGTGCAATGATCAACTCTTATGGTGATATCTCGGTGTCTTTAATACCGATTCTTACGTAGCGATCAATCCGCGGATCCCTCAATGCCACAACATCGATTCTTACAGAATCTTGTGCAGTGATCAACTCAGTGATCCCCCGGTGCCATAATATCGAATCTAACAAAAAAACGTGCTATGTAAAAATGAAAGTAATTCAGATTATTTCCCAATATGCACTGTTCACCAAGCTATTCTCATTAAGGCGATCCACTAGTACAGGAAAAAATCGAAATCGGAATTCACGCCCTTTTATGGGAGGAGTTTAAAAATACTTGAGAAAAAGCTTTTGGAAAGGTTGGAAAAGATATTTGAGAATTTTATTTTACATGTTGATTTCGTAAAGGCCTGTAAAAAACATTAATTCCTTTTTTATGCATTGTTTATTGTAATAAAACGGAATTTTTAAATTGATTTCTCGAAAACAAGGAGCGCGAACCCTAACACGTTGTTTCTCCGCTCCGTTCGGAGGAGTAATGACGGATGAATGGGGCGGCTGCCAGTCGTTCTTCGGTGGACGGTATAAGGTTCACTTTGATATAACAAATTCGTCGACTGCCGTGTTGTCGCCGTGATGTCAAAAATACCAACGCGAAAATGCATATTATATTTTATTTTGTGAGGTTTGGGCGAAAACATAATTTTTTTTCGCGATAATTATATAAGAAACTGAATTTGCCACATTATGCAATAAAACCATATCCGAAAAAGTGTTTATAAGTAGGAGAGTTTTCAGTTGAAAATGTTTTTTATAGACCTAATTTATTAAAAGACTTATTAAAAAAATCACCGATATTTTTAAGGGCCCAGGTATGTTGTATACGCAGTATTTAATTGAAGCATCTATAATACTTCTAAGCAGTCAAATTTTCAAAAAAAAAACATATGATTTTGCATTATTTAGTATGGTTTCATCTTAAAAAACTATTTTTAATTACAGATCATTGATTCGCAGTCACTATATCTGTGACATAAACCTGGAAGCGGGCTGGCATGCGGGCGGCGTGGATTTGATTTAATAGATGGCTTTGGTTATAAAGGTTGGGCAATGGAGTGACGTTGTGTTTCGTTAGTCACAGCAACGTGTGGTCGGGTCTGCTAGTGGCTTATATACCTAAAAATGAAGATGAAGAAGGTTTGAAAGGGAGGTTATAGTGAGCGCACTAATATTAAAAAAAAAAACTGTTATAATTAATAAGCGCTAGCGAAAATATTTACTAAATCATGACGTTTTAATAATAGAGAAAACATTTCTCGACAAATGTCTAAAGCAGTATTTAAAGAAACATTTTAATTTTTTTAATGTTTATAACATGTTAAAAAATACCGTCGAATTGATAACCTCCTCCTTTTCGAAGTCGTTTAAAAAAAGAACAAAATTTGTTTTTAATAAGTGTTCTCTGCGATTTTTTTTCTATGGAGGGAATTTCATGTAATTACTGTTTCGGCAAATGTATCTATATTATCTTAATAAATATCATAATATATTTTTTAAGAACTTTAAAACTAAAAGTGTTCAAGGGAAATATATTATAAATCGGTAGAAATTGCTTATAAAGAAGAAAACCGGTCAATATGAAAGCGTTTTTCAGTTTTAGGCTCAGTTTTTTCGCGTCTCCCTGTTAAGTCTAACGGTTTGCAATGTATTTAAAATTTGAATAAAAAAAGTAGATAAGTCGCTTCAAGGCTTTCATAAATATATCTCGCTCTAGGTACTTAGTTGGCTTTGGTCCCTTTCATTCCCATCCCCTCTCAAAAAGTCTCTTGAATATGTTTTCAGGATATTAGTAGAAGAAGGACGAATAGAAATCTCTTACTGAATTTTATAGGTAATACGTTCATTTGGTCACCTATATAAAGATGTGGAAAACCGTTACTTATGTCAGGTATTTTATTACTTATTATGTAATAAAACAAGGAAAAATTATTAATCACACGGTAGATTGGTATAATCGTATTTAAATAGTGCATAATATTGTAGTTGAAGTTTATAAATAACAGTCGCGCATCGGTTATACAAACAATCCACATAGGTATGGGTCGTTCGTCTGAAAAAACAAGTTCCATGTAATATTCAGGATAACATCGTGATTTATTCGATTTATCTTTTATGAATAATTATCATGACAGAGTTTTTTCTGATAGTGTCTGTATTCTAGACCGATGAATCTGTTTCCAGATCACAGCGGGATTTCCAGCATTAACCATGAGGTTTTCAATGTTTTTTAAAAATTTATTTCGCAAATTGGATTGTTCGATAAGAAAAAGAGTATGGTAACCACGAGCGAAGCCGGGTAGTAAAACAAGAAATCAACATGGATTTATTTTAATTTTAAAAATATTTTTGTGAATATCTAATAGACACAAGACGTCGAAGGTCGCGGGATCGAATCCCGGCGTGGCAAATAAATTTTATTTGATTAATTTGTGTTATTCACAATTTATTCATTTAAAATAATATAAAGTATATATGCGGCACATTCCAGAGTAGAAGATACTCTCAGTATCGCTCTGGTGTAAGACCATCATTCAGAATTCAAATGTTGCTTGAAATGGCATTAGCCGTGTTTGGTGACGAGATCTGAATAGCCAGGTACTTCCCTACCTTCCTCTTCCCTATCTCATTCCCCTCCCCACTACCTTCAGCCTCAAAACATACCCCAATTGGGGATGCCATAGTCTCACTGGCTTCAGACGGAAGCAGTTGGGACTTTTGTGCGGTATTCATATTTTTTTTTTTACATGAGTTTCATACAGGAGACCCTGAGGAAAATAATTTCCCTCAGGGCCTATGTCATCTTAGGGAATACTATGTGGTGGTTTTTTTTAAGGAAAGGAAGGAGAGGAGAGTGTTGGGAAGGAAAAGGTTTTCAGGGGTGGGTAGGAATCTGGGGTTCAGTGTGTCCTGGTCATCCGCCTCCGAGACTTAGACAAACATCACCTCATTAACCCGGGCACACCTGCTAAATCACCAAACGTAGGGAACCACTTAGGGTGACCTATGGCAGAGGTGTTGATTATCCAATAAAGGTTCCCGGGGCGGCGATACCCATTCCCGCCTCCCAAATTGAGTGTATTGGGGTGTGTTGTGAGTCTGAAGGGAACGCGGAGGGGATATATTGTAATTATGTTTCGATACTGAATGGTTGTCTTTCATCAGGGGGATACTGAGAGTATCTATAAATTTGATTGTACGTAACTGTCGAACCTAAATTCAGGGGTCTAATCTACAACACCGTGAAATTCATAAAATATTATGTTGGACGGCACAGTTAATCAACATGAAAATTCACCGGCACAAAAACTGTACTACAAATAATAATAATAATAATATCACGTTTTAAGCCCATCTGTTTGCCATTTTTCTTTTGTCTATGGCGGCCTTTTTTCCCCCGAGTTCCATTTTTTCAAATTTCCCGCGCTCTGCATCCCCGGGCGGGAAAAAATGTCTGATGGATATTTATGGCCAGGCAGCCACTTTTCTATACTCTTTGGATTGAGCAACTTCATGGGATGCAGATCAACGACTGGAACTAAACTAGGTATTGTTAGTCATTTAAAATAAAAAATATTCTCCACTTAACTCCCATGTTTATTTATTGTTTTTTTTCCATCAGGACTGAGAGGATAGTGCGATCCCAGTCTGTCATGTTACAAGGTGTAACAGTACCCGAAGGATTTTAACATGCGCTTCCTGAACGCATTTGAAGTAAGAAATGTAGATGTCATTTTCACAACAAAAACATTTTCCATCAGTCTCGCAACTGAGTAGTTGGGTATAGCCTAGCGGGTCACATGATAAGCACTCTCTCATTCGAGCAGCACGGTTACACACGAAAAAATGGCTCTATCACGTGAACCCGTCGCGATATGTAGGAATGATCACTGGAGACGTGTGTTTGAAAAATGTTCTGTTTAATAATTTATCGGATATCAAAATGAAATGAACTTTTAGCACTCCAAACATGCTTAGGAATCGCTGGTTAAAATCGTTCGGGTAGGTACGTGCGGTTACAACCTGCATATTTTATAGGGTGTTAAGGGACGTTCTTGACTTACTTTAACCAGTGATTTCTGACATTATTTGGAGTAAAAAGTGTTAATGAAATTTTGGTGTCTGGTGACTTTTTGATGTCTGCTTTTACATTTTTTTTCTTCAAAATCAAACTTGGTTTTCATCCCAAATGTCCAATACCTAGTGATTTTCATGTTTTTAGTTAAAAAAAAAGAATAAACAAAATGTATTGTTGTTTCATAGTGCTTTCACACAAACGGAGTATTGAATTATAGGGCGCACAGTTTATACCCGCGCTGTGCAAGCGGGTTCCCTATAGAGCATCGGACCATCCCGTCACCGGAGACAAAATTTCACTTATATTGTTTACTCCAAATGATGTCAGGAATCACTAGTTAAAGTAGGTCAAGTACGTCCCTTAACACCTTCAAAATAAAATTGGTATTTAGGTACAAAAGTAGACACATCATCACGATTAAAGAAGTAGTCAGTACAATGCTTTTTTTAATTTTTCTTTATTCATATTTAGTTTTTTGCACTAAGTTTTTACATGCCATTCGACTACCACACGAGGGACATGGCCATATTACGGTAGTGGATTTTTCTTCCTTATGTCTTCCGTCTTCTTGCCTCTTCTTTTATTTCCTTGCATATTTTTTACTCTCGAGTATCTCGTCTCTTCTTGGCTCTTCTTGTCTCTTCTTGTCTCTTTGTGTTTCTTCTAGTTTATTTTGGCTCTTTTTGCCCTTTCTTGGCTCGCCTTGGTTCTTCTTACATCTTGTCTTTTCTTGTACATCCTTATTTCTTACCGCGCCTTCTTATAGTCTCTCCTTGGCTTTGCTCTCCGCTTCTTGGCTCATCTTGAAACTTTTTACTTCTAACCGCCGCTCCTTGTGGACTCTTCTTGGATCTTATCAACTAGCCACTTGGTGGTGGAAAAGAAGAAAGAAAAAAATATATGTAGATACAGCTATGTATATTCATTAGACCATCAGGTACCAAATTTATATATGTTTCTGGTTTGCATGTTATAACAGAAGTTTGGTGCATATTGTGATGCAATGTGACACATTACAACACCCTCTGTAGTTTTTTCATCGTTGGTCTCTCCACCATTTAATATTTATTGAAACGCTTCCTACCTCCAGAAGCCATGTATCATATTATTATTATTTGTTTCCGAAAAAGCGACAAGAACAATGTGATAAAGAACATAAAAGTTACAACTTAAATCAAAAATGTGTTCGCGAATTATTGTTACAAACGCAATACCTTACAAGAGAGTTAGTGCTAAATTACGAGTATAATACAACTTACCACTGGATTGTACAGACAAAATGTGAAAAAAAAATACTAAACTTATTTAATCATACACGCGTGGAACGATATTTTGCCTATGCGACACCTACGCACTATTTGCATAAAAAAAAAGGTATAAAACAGTTATCTTCCGTATGAACTCACATTGCGAATTAATTAATGTTAATTTACTAGACTAGAGTACTAATCACACCATATATTATGTAATTGTATATGTATTTACTGGGTAGGTACTGAATAGATAATATTACTGGGTTAAAACCAATCAAAACATAATAATATTAACTTTTAACGAACACGTAAAATCTATGAAACTAAATAATAAAATCAATATGCATTGAAATATAGTAGAATAGATCGGATTTTGAATAAATACGATACGGCTGTACCTTCCCAGCCAGGAGCACTCTTGTCCCAGTGAGATTGGTATACCAGGGGCACTGATTTGTGAGGACTTGACGTGCTCTTGAAGATGGGAAAGAGTTTGGAGTTTAATTGGCCGGTGTAAATGGCAACCTAATAAGCCAATATTAAAATTATGGATGGACAGTAATAAAGGAATTGATTGAGCGTTGTTTTTTCTTCTATATGTCTTCCTTCTTCTCGCCTCTTTTTTTCATTTCCTTTCAACTGTTTGTGTCTTCCTGATTCATCTCGTCTGTTCTTGGCTTTACTTGTGTCTTCTGGTTTCTTCTAGTTTATCTGGCTCTTCTTGCTTCTTTTTGGCTCGCCTCGGTTCTTCTTGTATCTTGTCTTTTCTTGCGCATTCTTATTTCTTAGCGCCCCTTCCTGTCTTTTCTTGGCTCTTTTTGCTTTTTCTTGCATTTTCTCGCTCCTTCTTAGCTCTGCTTGCATCTTCTTGGCTCATCTTGAATCTTTCTACTTCTTATGAACCCTTCTTGGACTATGTAACAACTTCGTCCCAACCCCGCCCCACTCACACCCATACATCGTCTCACTATTTTTTTTAAATACCTTACCTGAACACAAATTACATGTACGAACAAAGGACACTCCTCTAAAATGTAATGCATAAAGACCGACTTGAAAAAAAACATAAACATTTAAGAAACGGATTAAAAAGAGCGGAATGTAAGATGGATGATTTTTAAATACCGACTATAATGACGTATAAATGACGTCTTACATTCGGAATCAAAAATAATATTATAAATGTTATGTTTGATTAGTCAGATACCTTCTTTAATTCTTATTCCTTCTTTCATTTCCGGAAGCCCCATTAAGTTCCCCAATTTTCTGATTTCTACTAGTCTGAATTGACCACCTTGCGTCATTATCCTTATCTAGATCCGTTTCTACCAGTATTTTGGAAATATTCTAATTAACTACTTTGATAAAGCCTTATACAGTATTGTTCAATATTATAGGTCCTATCTAGTATCTTCTCTATCACTGCCTGCACCTAGATATAATACGGCTCTACGAAATTGATTGAGGCGACGATTTTTAATTGAAATGGCGTCGAAGTGTATAATTTTCCATCATTATTGATTAATTGAAGATAGCCAAAACAGGTTCAATTATAAAAAAGAATAAAATGTAATCAATTATTTGTACACGCCGAATAATTAATATTTTAATAATCCACTTTGATCAGCTACGCCATAAATTGATTAATCCTTTATTATTTATCAAAATAAATTGCCAGGTTGGTGTTTTTTTAACAGCTCTTGTTGATCCATTGCTGGGTGAAGGCCTTCACAAGTCAAGTTTCTTCCATCTTACTTGCCTTAGTGGATTTTGGCGTTACTTTTCACACTGCCCAATAAGAGTAGATCGTCAGCAATTTTGTGTTCAATATTGGAGATAGTCCTGACGTTTGATTTTGCCACTCATTCCTGTACACTGCAGTCTTTTGGCTTATTTGATGTCTTTACTGATGACTACCTAAATATTTGGTCTTCCCAGTTATTCAAAGATTAGAAGAAGTCGGGGAAGTCCGAGGAAAATATGGTACGACCAAGCAAATAATCACAGTCTGGTTGTCAATAGTCTTAAACTTAAGGGTTTGCGTAATACGATTGATGAATGCGAATGAAACAAGGTGCGTGTGTCAAGTTCTCATTTTGTGTGCCAAGTTTGAATTTGCATATTGACTTGCACCCACTTGCTTTCACACTCTTGTTAAAACTGGGCTCATTTGAGGGAGGCCAACGTCCAAAGCTGGACACCAGAAAACTCGCCAAGGCTCATTTGTAGCAGCCATGATAAGCCTTTGTCTGAAAAAACTGACCCCAAATCAAACACTTGCTTGGTAAAACAACCAACTTACAAAGCAATATATATCTACTTGCTAAATAAAAAAATAATAAATCTACGTGATAAAATATAACCGTATATTATTATCATATTTTGGATGAATGAATACCCACATTATGTTTGAAAAAAAGTTACCACTCATGTAATTATTGTTGTCAAATTTTACGAAAAATGTGCATGATTGTTTTTCGGCGTCATTTGTTTTTATTGTCAGTAATTATTTGTTTTAGCTAACGTTTTTTTAGATAAAATCTTTAACCTCTAGGCATGTCTTTATTATGGAGCTAATAATGTCAACTACATGGTCTGTTATAATTAATTTCAATTTTATTGAACCCTAGGGGCTGGTTGTTTGGATCTTATCAAAATAATTGAAATGGTGTGCATAAATACAACATATCCAAATACCTATACCCTCAGATCTTTTTTAGCTTCACCCAGCTTCACCGGAAATTATTTATTTTGCATTGAACAAAATATGGCGTTTTGTCTTTTTTTGTGTGAAAATTAAACTACATATATAGTAAGCATAGTAGTTGCTTCATATAAATTAATCAATTAACACCTTCTTAATTGAGAATAACTCCTGTTCAAGAAGGGAGTATTATCGTGAGTTGTATACATCGACCAACAAAGTCCGAACAGAGGGTATGGATGTTAAAAATTATTAAGACACCAAAACCAAAATTATTGGTTCAAAAAATTAGGTTACAAAAACATTTATCAAAAAGAAAGCGCATTATTCGCTTTCAAAAGATTACAAAAAGCATTGCTTTTTATCTTTTGTTGGTCTTCTAGGATCAAATTTGTCTTTTAAAATATTATGCTTTGGATGCTAGTTTTGATTTTTTGCTTTATACGTGAGTTGTGTACATCTTGAACTTTATGCGCAATACATGAATTGTGTTCAACGATTGTTAAAAATGGCACCAAAACCAAAATTATTGCTTCCATCATCGGTTGATTTGGACTTTCGGATTCGGAATTCTCGTAATCCTCGACTTCCGTGGTCCAGGAGCAAGGCTCTTGACTAGGGATCCAGAGGTCACGTTTTCAAATCATAATTGAATCATTTAAAATAATATGAGGTGTATTTGCAGCACGTTCCAGAGTGAAAGATATTCTCTGGTGTAAGACTACTATTAAGAATTGAACGTTGCTTGAATTGGCATAGCAGTGTTGGTGAATAGTCAGGTACTTTCCCACCCTCCTCCTCCCCATCTCCTTCCCCTCTCCACTTACCTTCAGCCTCACAACATACTGCAAATGGGGATGCCATAGTCTTACTGGCTCCAGACGGGAGCAGTTGGGACCCTTGAAGGTATTCACATTAAAAAAATCTTTTAAACCCTACCATATTTTCCAAAATACACTCTTATACTTACTTACTTTCACGTTCAATATAAATATATTGTTGAGAATAGTGAAAAACATGACTTATTACAACGGCGTATGAAAGGTTAAGAAGGCATTAGACTGAGTTTAATGCCGGCTTAACTATACAAACGCTGAACCGGCGCGTAAGACGGTCCAGATAAAAATATTAAAAGGCACCTCGACTAGCCGGTTATATGAGGATAATTTAATCTCTATGTGAATCCGAATCATATTAAGTATGGGGTCGGTATAAAATATTTTTATAGATACCCGAAACAACCGATAACAAAGGCAGACACGATTTGATTGAAAACACGATTACTAAAATACATGTTATCAGGATTCAATTTTACTATCAAATATTCGCCTATGAAAACCTATTAACATTAAATTATATGGTGAGGTGTTTAAATTAAATTTATACAGGTACAAGCAAGGCTTTACCTGGCGTCGAGTTTCTATTAAATGATCTTAGCGTATTGAGTACTGGTATATACCAATTTTTACGCTCCTTTTATAAAATCGATTTATATTATTGTGAAAATATTTTTTTAAGACAAAGGTTCTGGTAAAAACCGAATGACAAATTAGTGAGACAATTGAGAAAAAACAAGTAGAAACCAGTAGAAATCCCTTGAGTAGAGTCGGAGCTTTTCAAGGGAACGTAATGCACGTTTCCATCCCGTGACAAAATATCCCCGACAAAGCATCCTCCGACAAAATATCCTAAGGACATAACATCCCCCAACAAAATATCTACTAAAACTTAACCTAACCTAACAAAAATGGGACAAAAATAAAACAGACATCTTGTTAAGACAATAAATTATCTTTCAAAATAGGACAAAAATAATACAGATAACAAAAAATGGGACAAAAATAATACAGACATTCGTAATAAAGACAATAAATTATTATTATCTGTATTATTTTGGTCCCATTTTACTACTTTTGAACAATAATTTATTGTCTTTACAAGATGTCTGTATTAATTTTGTCTCATTTTTTGTTATCTGTATTACTTTTGTCCTATTTTTGAACGATAATTTATTGTCCAACAAAATACCTACTAAAATCTAACCTAACCTAACAAAAAAATTAGACAAAAATAATACAGACATCATGTCATAGATTTTGTACGTCCGTACATCATGTAAAGACAAAAATAATGCAGACTTCCTGTAAAGGATAATAATAATAAATTATTGTTATCTGTATTATTTTGGTCCATTTTACTGTTTTTGAACAATAATTTATTGTCTTTACAGGATGTCTGTATTATTTTTGTCTAATTTTTTTGTTAGGTTAAGTTAGTTTTTAGTAGATATTTTGTTGGGAGATATTTTGTCAGTAGGATATTTTGTCGGGGATATTTTGTTACGGGATGAAAAGTCACGGAACTCTTTTCAAGACCTAACAGATCCACAAAAATTTAACCAAGCACATCTATTTTCCCCTTTAGCAACCCAGCTTCTTTTGGCTGGTCTTTAATCGGAATTTTTAATTTTTTTTTCATTTTAAGTGAAAGTACTGTTTACTTTTAGGAAACCGCCCCAGGAGATCGTGTAGAAATTTTTAATCTCAGTCGCTGCATATTTCTTGCGATTATCAATAAAGATATTATATTTTGAATGAAAACTTTATGGCCATTACACGCGACGGCGTTCTTTGGCGTCAGGTTATTGATGTTTTAATAAAAATCAGCGCGAATTAATTATTATTACGGCGGTTATTACTAAAACAGGTCATAGATAAGACAATTAGATCAGAACTAAGTAATGCTTCCAAAGAATATTTTTAAAGTTCATTTCAAAATGAAAATACGTTTTGTTTGGTCTGTTTTTTTCTCTCTTTTTTATCTGTATTTGTAAAAATCCATATTTGTATATCCTGGTTTGTTACATTATTTGACTACTAAAACTATCTTTGAAAAAAATATGCAGTATATATATGTGAAACTTTTATATCTATTATATTTTTGATATCAAAATAAATATGGAAAAAATACTATGGAAAATTGTACCTATTACCTCCCACTTACAGTTTATCAAATAAGAGTAGAAAAAATAGGAGGGCGCCACTGTTGTTCAAATGGCAATACTAAAAATATAACTCATGGTGGAAATGTAAAGCTATGTAACCTATATTTTTGTAAAAGATTAAAAAGGCATAAATGTGAAAAAAATATTTTTTCTTTGCAATATAGATACCCACTGATCTCAAAATTAGAATTGTATAAAGGTATATTATACATTTCCAATTTTATGCTAACGTAATGAAGAATAACGATATTGTAATAAAATATAAAGCACAATTTAAAAATTGCTCACTTTTATTTAATACTAGCTTAAGTACCTAGCGTTGCCTGGGCAGATCATGTCTCTAATTTTAGTTCTGAATATATTTAACTCATTTAGATCTTAAAGTAGTGTAACTAAACTCACCATTAGTGATTCTTCCTTTCTACCTATTGTTAAATGAAGAAAATCATTTTGTAAAACAGCATTTAATCAAATTTAGGTCATTAAGTAGGTACCTTAACAATAGTGCTTAGATTTATTTATTTATTTAAGTACTAATTATTTTTTTTAAATGTGAAGAACAGTGTTACAGATTTACAATGTCCTTGCGATATTTTTTTTTTATTCATTTTGTTTGTTACAGGTTTGTTTTACATGGTTTTTCGACTACCAAGCTAGGCTATTGCCCATATTATGGTAGTCAAGATTTATAAGATCAGATCAGATAACCTTTAAAAGAATATTTGACAGTTAAATTGGTGTTGCCAGCCTACTAATTTGTAGACATTTTTAATATTTTCTTCTCCCATTTGACAGATTATATGCATGAATTGTAAGTTCTAAAATGAGTTTTGTAACTCATCAAATAAGACAAGACAAGAAATAAAAAAGTGACATACCAATGTTCAGTTTTAATTTAATTTTATTTTATTTCATTACACTAATTTAAATCCGAAACAAAAATTTATCCAAGTTAGTAATTAAGAACGAGTCAGAACTTAAAATTTTACATTCGAACACGTGAAATGGTTTTTTCAATAGGGAGATTGCAAAAATCCATAAAAAAATCTTTAACAACCAATTAATATTGACGAATCAGACCTTCGGATGCACCAATCAAGCTCAATAATATTATATTAATAATTACCTCGTGCGGATATATTCCCATTTTGGCCATAAAAATAACTTTATTGGCTAACTGAACAACAATAAAATATAATAACATTGTAGGGTCATTAAGAGTTGATTCTCATTGACGCGGGCGCATTATGTGTTCAGCTGAAATAAATATTTAAAGTAAATCAAGGATAAACGAACTTAACCTTTAACTCTTAATATGCAGTAAGAATATTGTTATAAAATGCATGACGATTTAGCAACAAATCGAATCTGACCAGGGTAACTAAGAGAGTGTTTTCTGCTCTGGATTGAAATGCTATTTAATTTTAAAAATGCGTAATTTCACTATGTTGAAGTAGGCCCTCAGCACTAAAAAATACTTTTTTGAGTTGAGCATGAGAAATAACCTAATTTAAGTCCGTAGTACCAGAAAATACAATTGCGATGACTAGTCAAGAGACCGATAGGGGGGGGGGGGGCTTTGGGGGTTCAACCCCCCCCCCCCCCATATTGGCATCTGTACTTTCTCCCTTGCTATACCCCCCAAAATCTCGAACCCCCCTCATGTGTATGCCATAGTACTGACTGTGTCTAGTCATTTCGTATTATTGGTTGGGACCTTAGTAAGATTCTCACTAATACAACGGTGATGCGTGTCGATAGCGGTGATTTGAAATGCTGTTGTAGTCCAGCGGTAAGGCTCTTGATTTGCAATCCGAAGGTCGCGGGATTGAATCCCGGCGTGGAAAATAAATTTTACTTGATTAATTTGTATTATTTCACAATTAATGCATAACAAATAATATATCTATAGTATATTTGCGGCACGTTCCAGAGTGGAAGATACTCTCAGTATCGTCCTGGTGTTAGACCACCATTCAGAATTGAAACGTTGCTTGAAATGGCATTAGCCGTGTTCGGTGACCAGAACTGAATAGCTAGGTACTTTTCCACCTTCCTCATCCCTATCTCCTTCCCCTTCTCACTACCTTCAGCCTCGCAACATACCCCGATTGGGAATGCCTCAGTCTCACTGGCGCCAGAGGCAAGCAAAAAAAACTTATCTGAAAATATAAAATTAAATTAAATAAGAACAAAAAAATTTAAAAGCCGAAAGAGCATGATCTTATCCGCGGGAATGTTTGCACCATGCGGAATATTTAGTGTACACTGTGTACAATTTACAGTCTCTCCTGCCAATTTGTCTGCTGTCTGAATAACCGCATTAAGATGAAGCCATACTAAATAATGCAAAATCATATGTTTTTGATTTGAAAATTTGATCGCTTATAATATTATAGATGCTTCAATTAAATGCTGCGTGTAGAACCTTGGCCCTTAAAAATATCGGTAATTTTTTTTATAAGACTTTTAAAAAGCCTATAAAAAAATAAAGATAAGGTCTATAAAAAAACACTTTCAAATCCAAACTACCTTTTGTATAAACCCCTTTTCGGATATGATTTTATTGTATAATGTGACAAATTCAGTTTCTTTTATAATAATCGAAAAAAAGTTTTGATATTTTATGCATTTTCGCGTTGATATTTTACAATACGGCCGCTATACGACGTATTTGGTTTTTCAAAGTAAACCCCATGCCGTCCACCGAAGAACTACTGACCACGCCACACCTATTTTCAGTCAGTCTTCCCCCGGCCTTAGCGGGGAACAGACGTTAGGCTCCGCGTCGCTTGATTTCGTGAAATCAATTTAAAATTTCCGTTTTATTAAAATAAACAATACTTAAATAAGGAGTTAATGTTTTTTTACAGGTTTTTACGAAATCAACTTGATTTTTTTTTTCTCAAATACCTTTTCCAACCTTTCCAAAAGCTTTTTTTCAAGTATTTTTAATCTCCTCCCTTCAAGGGGCATGAATTCCGATTTCGATTTTTTCCTGGACTATAGGATCGCCTAAGTTATAATTATACGGAGAGTAAATACTGTAGAAATATCAATATTCAATCAATCTAATAGGTCAGTCAACAAGGTCAGATCTGACTGGAACGGAACCATTGATCTTGGCCACGCCATATCAGTTTCATCTGAGGCAAAGTTTACTGTCAGTCAAAATTTGTTGTTAATTAACCGAATTGAAGTGAGAAGTTCAAAAGGGTTATTTTTTTATTTTTTGAATTGTACAAATTGTGAAACATCAAATTGTAATAATTTGATCTTTAAATATAATATTAGCGAGAATTAAACCAATAACATCAGCCTTTCTGGGGCTTTGCGGTACCACTGAACTGATTCGACCCTACCCCCTTCGGGCATATTTAACTCTATCATACTTCGACTAAGAACTACTCACATTATCTTCAATTAAAATTTTCATTAAGAAAATTAATAAAATGTTCTTAGTTCTTAGTCGAAGTATGATAAAGTTAGATATGGCCGAAGAGGATTGGGTCGAATTAGCTCAGTGGTAGAGCTAACCCCGGCGAGGCTGTGGTCCTGGGATCAATTCCTAGATGCAACCGAATCTTTTTCTGATGTTTCTGTTTCAATTTCGTTTGCGAGTAGCTAATATTGTCTTCAATTATCAACAATGTTTGTTTACCCTTCGATGGGTCTGGAAAGCTTTTTTTTATGGTCTCTCAACAGCTCCCAACGAGTGAGACTATGGCATCCTTAATTGGGGTATGTTGTGAGGCTGAAGGTGGTGGGGAGGGGAAGAAGATGGGAAGTAGGAAGGTGAGGGTCGTCTATTCAGATTTGGTCACCAAATACGAACTAAGCAATATTTCATTTCTGAGTGCTGGTCTTTCACCAGGGCGATACTGAGAATATATTTTACTTTGAGTGCCGCGAATATGTTACTTATTATTTTTAATTAATTATTGTTGTGAAATAGCTTAAATTAATAGACAATTGAAAGTCTACGGAGCCAGTTGTTGTTTTTTTTAAGGCACCTCACCTTTCAAATATGTTATAGCATATTCAATAGTATTGTAGAAATCGATGCCAAATTAGGATGTCTATCCATGGGGGTTGGAAAAAGACGAACGCATTAACATTTTCTCATAAAGTAAAACATAAAGATAATTGCTTGAATTGCTGCTTGCCGCAAGTTATTAATTTCAATGCAGTCTCTGACCGAGTGTTCAATGTGTTTTCTAGTCTGGGGTACGCTAATTTGTCTTAAAAAAATGCAACATCATAACTTCCACAAATTGGTTACCGGTGTACACTATATGCGTGTCCCTTGTAAAACATCCCGATACAGGTATTACCAACGATGTTATATCGCATTATAATGACCAATATTTGCCTCGATCTTTTCGCACTCTTTGGCTCTCGAACTGTTGACCTCATGATTGCAAGCCAGCTGCTCTACTATTAGCCTAAGCGTGTGTGCACACTGTTGTAAAGTGATTGAACGTGAAGGTGTGTCGTGTATACCTATACAGTGTACAGGTGTATACTATAAAATGTAGCTATTTGTGTATGTCTGATAGAGTGGGTGTATTTGTGAATATAAGGCGATAAAGCACACGTAGACACGCCTGCCAATCAGTGTAATCGACGTGTCGGACGATGGTCAGATATTATGTTTGTATGTGGGTTGCAGCACCCGGTGATGGTAGTGTAAACTTTCCTTAATATTGAAAAACAGAGATTGTACAAAAATGACATTTTTAAGCATTCTACATGAAACGGTGATTGGTACCTACTCTCATATTTACTAAATTATTAAGACGGTTAAGGTTACACAGTTACTAAGAAAGTTATACAGATAATTCGTGTGAATATACGTATGCAATATTACTATTTCGTATAAACAAAAAAAAACACTTTCCAGTGTTCCACCGGACACCGTTACATGTTGCTAATTTGTTGGGCCTTTAAAAAAATAAAATGCTTAACAAAATTTTGTAGCAAAGATATCTGTAAATATACACATCAATTTATTGTTCGACTGAAACTAAACCATTTTGATACTTCTATAAAATTAGCGAAAGAGAGCAAAGCCAGTTTCAATAGAGATGCAAAACATAAGGTTGTGAATATTTTGTGCAAACCAAAACTTTATAATTTATTTGTAATTAATGCTGAAATAGCAACACGTTCATTGAAATGCTTTTCAATCGCACTGTAGGACATAATAAAGATGTAACGTTTTATTTTCCATCTCTGCTCTAAGAAGTCGTTTATTTTTAATTTCCTGTAGGCAGAACTATCTACCTCAGTTGTGTTCAACCAAAACTGAACGGTTGTTAAATTAAACCACTTTAATATTGTTTACTGTTTGCGTAAAATATCAACAATTTCTTCAGTCGCATTGGATTCTTTAATAGAGGTACTTTCTTAGGACGGATTATTTAAAAAAAGTTAATTTCCACGTTCTGTGAAGTTCTATTCAGGTTATTCTGGGCCTCCTGCGTGGAGCTATTGTAAAAAAAATACCGCCTGGTGATGATTTTAATACATAAAAAAATATTATAGCTACTGGAATAGTTACCCAACAACGAATAAAACAACACTTGTTGACATTTTAAAACAGGCTTGCGAAAAAAGAGAATCTTACTATACAAAAATAAAAAACACCAAACATTAAACGCATAGAAGTAACTTGAAAAATTGTAGCAGTTTCTTCGACACAACTAAAGAGTTTATTTCGATGGTCCCGAAGAACAATGTTGGATATATGATTTTGTAGTTTTAAAGAAGAGCTGTAAAGTTTCGTTTTACTATTGAGTTCAAAAAAGATAGTGTTACTTTGATAATTGACTTTTTATTTCATTTCATTCAAAATTCCGAATTTACAGACTTTTAAATCAAAAAAATAAGCCAACAGAACGATTTTAAATTTTTAGCAGATACGACATTGTATCATAAAATCGACGGTCCCGAAGAACAATGTCGTATCTGCTAAAAATTGAAAATCGTTCT
Source organism: Limnephilus lunatus (assembly GCA_917563855.2). Classification (NCBI taxonomy): domain Eukaryota; kingdom Metazoa; phylum Arthropoda; class Insecta; order Trichoptera; family Limnephilidae; genus Limnephilus; species Limnephilus lunatus. The sequence goes on from OU830599.1 coordinate 59,939,189, forward strand.
GTTGGCTTATTTTTTTGATTTAAAAGTCTGTAAATTCGGAATTTTGAATGATTTTGAATCTGTATCATAAAATCGACGGTCCCGAAGAACAGAGAACTACCATTGAAATCGACTGAAAATTAAACTCATAGAAGCAAATTGAAGAATCGTTTCTACGACACAAATAATGACTTTATTTATGACATAGGTAACTACTATTGAAATTCACTGAACATTAAACTCATAGAAATAAATTGGAGAATTGCATTTCACATGCAATACATCCTTAATTTTTAGAAGTAAATTAAAATGTTGTAAAATAAAACTATTGCCTCGACGTCATCTTCCGGTATGGTTGGAATCACCTGGCCGCGATCCATCGATACCCTATCGTTTAGTTGTGTCGGATCGGCTCGCCAGATACGAATTACGATATTATTATTATTACATAACAGGCCGTTGGTTGTGCAAAGGATCGCTACGGGAAAGTTGAATCCATCTAAAGAGATAATTGAGTCATTATGGCGCGGCCGTCCTAAGTCCCCGTCTAACCCCTGCGATGGCGGGTTAATAAAAACATCAAAACGTTATTAGCCACGGTGATGGTCGGAGATATGAGTGTTCAGATAGCGAATCGCGAGGCGGAGGATCGCATCGGACTTGAAGCGAGAATATGGATTATGGAGGAACAGCCAGTTGTTGTTAACAGGGATCTTTTTTCAATAATAATAATACGTTAGTATGAATAATGAAGGCTAAGATTTATTAGAGTAGCAATCTTCTTTTTAGACTCAAAATATGTTTCACAATGCCTCCACAAACTCTTATTAGCAAAAAATAAATACGAACCAAGTACGGTAATTCTTTTTCAAATTGCCCTGTTTTAGGTCTTTGGTTAAACTAGTAAAATTGAAAAAAAAAGTATCTAGAGATGCTAGTCCATTCAGCAGTGGATACAATAATTAATAAGCTAGCGTGAAAATTGCAACGAATGTGTGAAGACCACTATGAAGAATTTTTGGGGACAATCCGAAAATTTTGAGGATGTTTTCCTTAAAAAATGGCATAGGTATATACTTAATTTAGAACTTTGTATATACTTAAAAAGCTTTCAGCAATTAAAAACAAATGAATGTTTTTTTGATACTGATAATAATTTGTGGTGGAATTCCATTGTAATGATATATTGAAACAATTAAAAACTTTTCTCTACTTACTTATATTTCTGACCGTTACCAGTTTCAGCCTGTCCATACTGCACCATCTTCATATTGGTATGTTTTTTCTTCAGCTATGGTTATTTACACAAAATTGGGAGAGGGGTGTATTAGGATTAACGATTTTATTAAATTATAGGAAGTTTCTCATCTTCGTTGCTTTGTCGCGTTTCACACCTGAGCAGCATCCAATCAGTCATAAAAAAAGGAAATTTCTTAAGATTATTAACATAATATGTATGTATATACCGAACATGACAATTAATAGTGCAGTAAAGTCTAACATATTTATGACGAACGATAATAACTTAACTGTTCGAAACGAGAAAATCATCATTGGACATTGAACAAAGTAAACCAAAAGAAGCACCGACAGAAGATAAAATGTGTGGATCTGTTGATAAACGAGTTCTGTTTGGAGTTGGTATTGCAAAGAGGGAGATTAAAAGTAAGCGACTGCCTGCTGTTGCGATTTGGAACATGGAATGATGGGCGTTGAAGAAGATCAGGACTATCGATTAAGTTATGTGTAATTTTAAATAACATTACCGAATGTGCTATATATCTTCGGAAAGTTAACGTCTGTATATTGAAGAACTTTGCAGTCTTCATTATTAACATAAGATCGAAAAGAATGGAAGTTAAGGTACCTGAAAAATCTATTTTGAACTCTATTTTTGTGTATTGCATAGTCTGGGTTCCACAATTGAGATGCGTATTCAAGGATACTATGAACGTATGAGAAATATAGTATTTTGAAAGTAATAAGATCTTTGAATTGTTCGAAATATGTCATAAGCTTGCATCAATGACAGAATTAGAATAATAATTATTGTTAACGCAGTTATTTTGGGAAGTGGGCATATTATTTTTAAATTTGACATATCCTTCAATTATTTATAGCATCGTCCCATCATTGATCGTATCAAACCCGTGGTATATCCCATCTCGCCGGAGCATCGCGTCTCCGGGGCGGTTTATTGGTCCTCCATTGTTTCTGATGTTGCCCAGTGCCCGGTGCCCAGTGCTAACTGCGAGTCCTGGGTTTGATGTTTACTTCATGTTTAGACCGTGCTTTATGGGGATAATGGAGATAGCCGTCGTGGTTATTGATTTCTTATTTTATTTATCTTTGGATGGGGAAGTAGAATTTATTGGCTAGGACTATAGTTGTAGTCTTATATCCTGGAGTTAGTTATAGTCATATAAATATTTTGCTTCTTCTCAGTATAAAAAAAATAAAATTATCACGGTGGAAAATATCAATAAACTTTAAAATATCATAGCTCACGTTGAAAATGACGCCATAAAAATGTTTTGGTTTATAAATTACAGACTTTTTGATATGATTAGCCAAAATAGCTAGAAAAACTGTGCGAATGTCTCGTGTTTTCAAAGTCAGGATCACCGTTGAATATTTTTAATGATCTGTTATACATTCTCGATATCTGCCATACATCTGAATTTATATTTAGGATCCATATATATATTTTTTCAATTTTTGGTGAAAATTCGAAGTAATTAATGTTTTTTAAAGAAAATTTAAAAAAATATGTAAATACGAATATTGCAATTGTATGCTTTATTGTAGCGCCGCAGGTGGGCAGTTTCGGTGGAAATCGCAAAAATATGGGCGTTTTTCTCAGTTGAAATTGACGTCTTCATTCCAACTTAACAGATAGCGATAGTTTTTTAAAGTAATTAAGCAAATAATATTATTTCAAAAACCCAAAATTTAAGATTCTAATCGAATTTTTGGATTTTAGTTATTTTGATTGATCAGGTCCGGTCCCCCGAGCATCCAGACCATGGAGGAATTCTTCTAATTCTTTCCTCCATGGTCCGGACAGTAGCTGCGCCACTTATTGCCATCTTTCTCTCAAAATAACCCCATTTACATGTCTCATAAAGCGGACATTTTTCAATAGACTTGTATTGTTCTGAGTAAATGAATGTAGAATGTGGACGCTTGTGCTTCCTCGAGATAAACGCTATTAGAAATATGAACAACAAACCATGAAGACCAGGAGAATCAGAGTAAAACGATCTGTTACGGTCTTTATAAACTTAGTCTCTTGTAAAAGGGCAATAGATTATGGGCTTTGAAGATAAAATTACACAGACACAAACCCTTTCATTTTAAATGTACAAATCACACAAAAACACGATCTGTGTAAAAGTGCATAAGAACCAAAATGGAAAGCATTATCAAAAGGTACTTAGTAGAAGATTGTGCTGTGACTGATTGTTGATGAAAATGCATTGAAACACACATACATTTTTAACTGCAAATGAAAATATGCCTTAATGCTATTTGCCAATGTGCCGTTTTCGTATGTTGTGAAGAAGAGTCTAAGGTTGTTTTGTACCGAAGACTTCAGATTGCTGTCGTAATAAAATGATCCTTGAAGATATCCTTAGGCCAATAATATCAGATCCGTGTGATCTTGTATTTTATACTTCAAGCGTTTCTAGTCGACTAATATAATAATAGGTATTGCCATCAAATTGTCGCCCCACTACTTCTTGATGAAACTGCAATTTAATATGTTAGTGGTTATTATGTATCGAAGTAATGTAAGCTTTTTCACTTCCGGATCGGATAGTTTTTTAAAACTCTTTGATTTTTCACTGACTGAATAGATAATAACAGAAATGACTTCCATGTACGATTTTAGTGGAAGCCGATGTCGTTACAGACTTAGTACCTTTTGGTTCTAATTCATTAGGTCTCGACCATATTTTGTCAGAGTGCCGAAATATTTCCACTTTACAATAAAATCCAAATAAATTAATAATTTCTGAACGTATCAGAAAACTAAAAACCGTTTTTGAAACGTGATACGCTTTCAAAATTTTCAAATTGAAATAAATATATAACTAAAGAAATTTAAAAATTTTGCACGCCAACTTAATTTATTTTTAAATAGCTCACCTTACGCTTTTTCTTAACAAAATTACTGATAAATAAAAAAGACAAATGTTATTATAAACGTAATTGTAATCTCAGTTTTTTGTCGTCACATGTAAAAATGATTTCCAAAGATTAATTTTTTTTTTTACGATCCAAAATTTGGTTTCGTAAATGTCTAAATTTTACTCATTTTGTGGTATATTTTATATTTGAACGTGAAGTGTGGTGTTTTCTCTTTCCAACACCTGTGTTTTCTCTTTCTAACTATGATAATAAGGGAGACACAACGATTTCTATGAGACCTACATGAATTATTCCGAAAAGCGAACAAATAAACCTTACCTTACAGCGCCCTTGAGGTGATTTTTCACGAAAACGGTGCTATATAAATTAGCCAAATATTATTATTATTATTTAAGGGTTAACACGCAATACGTCTCCTATTTAATTGAAATTAAAACTGCATATTGATAATGAGCACACAGTGCTGCATTTGTACACTAAACGCTCCGCAGTAAGCGTTCAAAAAGAAGAAGAAGATGATTTGAAAGGGGTATACTTAAATACGAATGATAAGGGGAGCGCGCTAATATCAAAAAATGATAAAATTAAGCCAACATTTTGAAAATATTAAAACATGACTCGTTTAAAATAGAGCAAAAATTGCATTTAAGGATATACTTACTGTGAACTTTTTTTATTTCCATAATATGTTAAATAACGGAACAAAAAGTGTTTTTAATCATTTTAGGAGCACACTTTGCGATTTTTTTCTATCGACGGAATTTCATATAATTACCTTTTGGATCAACTAATTGTCTTAAAAATTAACATATATATTTTTAAGGAACTTAAGAACTTAAAATGTTTCAGATAAATATGTTATAAATGAAGAATGTCACAGATTACGAAAATCACATTTCTTAAATTGCATTAATTGAATAGATAGATATAATAACAAGAAATATGATCCTACACTCTTTTAGGCTCCGTTCCCGGCCCCAAAAAGAAGAAGACGGAGAGATATGAAATTATACGAATGTTAGAAGAGCGCGCTAACATTTACAACGATAAAATCGATGCAAAAATCATGAAAATCTTTAATAAAACACGACTCGTTTAAAATAGAGCAAAAATCTCACAATAATTGTCTTAAACAGCATTTAAAGAAACGCTGTGAATTTTTTCATACATATAACTTGTAAAATAACTGAAACAAACGTGTTTATAATAATTTTTGGAGCATATTTTGCGATTTTTTTCTATCGAGGGAATTTTATATAATTTGCGTTTGGGTGCGACTAATGTCTAGATATTATCTTCAAGAATAACATATATTTTTTTAAGAGCTTAAAAACTTCAAATGTTTAAGGGAGGTATGCAAGAAATCGGTAGAAATTCGAATACGAATAAAAGAAAACTGATGTCACCAAGTTACATAAGACCTTTTGACTTCTAGTAATAGATTATCTTTTTTCAGAAATAATTTCGATATTATCTAATATTTAGGTACTTACTTTACGGTTTATTACAGCTTATCATTTCAAATCGCCATTCGTCATCCCCTAAAACAAGACCTTCACATTAATATCGATAAGAAATGGGCGCGCCATCCCTACGCAGAGTTAGAGCAGGGTGGAATAATAATAAAGGGTTGGCCATAAATCAAATTTCGCATTATTTAATTCCGTCAGCCGTCAAAACTTCACCCTGTCCTGGAATTGTATTGGATTGAAAGACATTGAATTAGGATCATAGTCGTGAAGAGAATTTTTTAGTCTGTTCGGATTAAAGAACACGTCATTCGTGAAAATAATTATAATTTTGTTACACACTGTACAAAATCCGTTTATTTTTGACTAACTGAAGTCCCCGGCGTTGTTTAAGGGATGGAAAAGTTTATGAGGAGAATTGTGTAGACAGCCAACTTCCTCTTGTTTTGAAGTTCAAGTGTGCAAAATTTTATCAACCGTGGAATAAAAATGTAGATTCAAGATATCAAGTGTTTTCCAACCTAACCTGGATATAATGACAACTTTTTTTGTTTTTCCCAGAATTAACCCCTCAGGCCTCGGCCATATTCTTTCAGCAGGTGAAAAAACTTCCGCTTCGCAATAAAATCCAAATTAATGGAAATTTTTTGAATATATCCAAAAAATAAAAACTGTTTTTGAGAGGCAATACAATACGCTTTAATATGTTATTATTAGAAATAATGTAATATTTTTTTAAATAATAAAATTTTGAATACAAACATAAAAAAAATGTATTAACGGCTCTGACGTTTTTTCTCACTAAAATGACTGATAATGAAAAAAAAACGCACACACCAGACAATTGTATTATAAATAATATAGTCACCTCACTTTTTGTAGTTTCAAAAAAATAATATTAATAAAAACATCTCAAAATTTCATTTTTTTTTCTGAAATTGTGATCGGAAACTTTGGTTTCATAGAGGTGCACATTTTAATTCTTCTTTTTTATATGAATATCGCACAAGAGTATCAACTGCTCCCCTCTGGAGCGAGTGAGGCTACGGCATCCCCAATTGGGTTATGTTGTGAGGCTGAAGGTAGTGGGGAAGGGAAGGGGTTAGGGAAGAGGAAGGTGGGGAAGTACCTGGCTATTCAGATCTGGTCACCAAACACGGCTAATGCCATTTCAAGCAACGGTTCGCATACCAGAGTGATACTGAGAGTATCTTCCACTCTGGAACGTGCTGCAAATATACTATATATTATTTTTTAAATGAATAAATTGTGAAATAACAAAAATTAATCAAATAAAATTTATTTGCCACGCCAGAATTCGATCCGCGACCTTCGGATCAGGAGTCAAGAGCCTTAACGCTGGACAACGCCGGCCGTTTTCTGTGGTTAACTTCTAGATTTGAATATACAGCGTGGTTTTCTCTTTCTGACACAGATTTATTCTATGACAGTAAGGGATAACCATGTTTTATTTTATTAAAGAAATAAGGTAAGTACCTAAAACAAAAGTACATAATTACGTTGTTATTCTTTACGTTAAAATATTTTAAAACTACTCTTCCATGGAAGCATTAACTTGTGGCTGGGTTAGGTTAGGTTAGTTTTCTACCTATGTGAGCTGTTCCCAAAAGCGAACAATTTAGCTTCAGGGGTTTGGAAAGCTAATTGTCATGTGAAATTTTATACTCATCAAGAAGATCACCGTTCACTTATTCACAAGGAAATTTTTATGCTCTTTCTATAAGGTGTAGGTTAATGTAACGTCGTATTATCAACGGTTTGTGACACCAAAAACCTACGCATGAATTTTTCTATTTTGTTAAACACATGAGCGTATATATATATTTACTTCCAAAGATCGTTTCAGTTCATTTTCGGAAATCGTTCTTATTTTCTCCTAATGTCCTCTCTTATCGAAGGTTGATTACCATTAGGACAATCAACCCTGCCAATTTAGTGGAAATGCTCTTACTGCGCCGTGAAGCAATAAACAGAACATTTAATAAAATAAACAGAAAACTGAATTCTGTATTCTCAGTCAGAAATGAATGCTTTTTCGAGATTTCCACAGACAAAATAAATTTTGTATTTAATAAAATAAATTTTATATAATATGCATTTAGCAACCGAACACACTATACCGCCGAATTTCTTGTTAACAGGAAATTACATTCAAATGAGATGTCTGCAAAAGGTGACGAATGATGCTGTGTCTCGCTCCGCCATGATGTGACGTCATCAAGGGGGGGGGGGGGGTAGGCGGTCTTTGGTCGGATAAAAAAAAGTGTCATGTCTAGCGAAATATTAACGTCAGGAGAGAGTTTAAATGATTATTAATGGATTTTGTCGTTATAGCAGTGACAAAAAATTATAGAAATGAAAAAAAAAACCTATAATAATTTTCTTTTGCTCCCAAGTAGTGCAAAAAAATAGAATAAGGTTGAACAAGAAGATAACACTAACAATCCAAACGAAAATATGTAAGAACAAGATACAGAAAAATAAAAATAAATGGCCGCAACTGGGATTCGAACCTAGAACCTCTCGTCTTACCAGGACGAACGCCTTATCCAATTAGGCCACTGCCACCTTGTAACCGCCGTATTTGTCAATCTCATTTATTAAATTTCAGAATAAAAAATATTATCTTCGACAATTTTTTTTTACTTTTACAAAAATGTCAATAGGTGTTCCATATAAGTAAAATCGGATATATTTATCCGAGACACTATCTATGTTACAAACCAGTTCCTCCAACGAAAAAGGTAGTTGCCCATAATATGGAAATATATATTAAGTAAATAAAGTTAAAAATAAGAATCTGAATATAATATACTTCGGTATTCAAATATATAAAACAAACAATAAACTCGTGCATACGAATAAATAATTCACAAGTACACACACACTTTACACGCAACAACATGATAAAATATAATAATTAAAGCTTTAAGGAGAATTTTATGAAGTAAAACTTCTTTACGCACGCTTGACTTGGGGAGTAAGCTGGTGAATGCGTGACGAGAGCATTACGAAAAGTGTGATGGGGCGAGGCGAACGGAAGTTGAGAGGGAGATATAAGTTAGTGAAGATAGAGAGTTAAGTTTCGTATATTACTGTAGGGGCAAGACAAAGAGGTGCGAGCATACATTTTCTTTCTCTCTTTCTCTCATAGCCAGTTACGTTTCGTATATCTAAGACACAGTGCAGGCCTGTTGCCTGTATCACATGTATTTTTTTTCTCTCTTCTTTTATAAGTGAGTGAAGTTTTACTTCAGACGTGTGGTCTAAAGCACACTCATTTTTTTTGTTTGTTATTAAATTTAAAAATAATTGAGTCGTGGAATTTATTTAGGTAACGATCTAGTGAAATGTAATAAAATAATTTTCTTTCTTCGGGAATTGAAAAATATAGGTATTATTGGTACGAACTTAAATTGCTTCAAAAATAACTGAAAATGTAAATAATTTTTAAAAATGATAAACTAACTAATTTAAAAAAAAAAACTGGAAATGTGTATAATTTTAAAAATATGTAACAAACTTTAAGAAATGGCCAAGATCACCCTTAATGGGTGAATGCCAAATAAATAATTTTAAAAAAGTTCAAAAATAACAATTTTTGTAGACAGTGAAAATGCAACCAAATAGATGCATTAAACCAATAACGTCGCAACAAAAAGCGCCAGTGGCGTTACAGTTGAAATTGTCCGTGCTAAATATAATTTCGATAGCGTTATCTACCGTTTTAGTGGATATATCGCTACTAATCTCCACGCTGAGCCCAGGGGCGTCCCGTGGGGGCCCTTACCGGACAGAAGGGTGGTGGGGGAAGGGGTTTGGGAGGCTATTAAACCACCCTCCTTCACGAGCCCCCTCTGGCGATATGTTAGCCGCCATGACAGTTTGCAGCGGAATATATTGTCATGTGCTGTTCCAATTATCAGATAGTTAGTATGTTATTGTTGATTCAAATTTTTATCAGTTGGAAGGCGGTCTATCCTCTCTTTTTTATATTTATATTTTTTTAATATGAATACCGCACAAGAGTCCCAACTTCTTTCGTCTGAAGCCAGTGAGACTACGGTATTCCGAATTGGGGTATGTTGCGAGGCTGAAGGTAGTGGGGAGGGGAAGGAGATAGGGAAGAGGAAGGTGGGGAAGTACCTGGCTATTCAGATCTGGTCACTTAACACGGCTAATGCCATTTCAAGCTTCGTCTCAATTCTGAATGGTGGTCTTACACCAGGGCGATACTGAGAGTATCTTCCACTCTGGAATGTGCCGCAAATGCACTATATATTATTTAAAATTAATAAATTGTGAAATAACACAAATAAAATTTATTTGCCACGCCGGGATACGTTCCCGCGACGTTCGGTGTGCGAGTCAAGATCCTTGCCGCTGGACTACACCGGCCGTCAAACTATAAAACCTCTACTGTATAGCAAGTAAAATTAAACATTTTTAAACGCATTTTTGGTTTACGTTAATGGATAAGTATTATCATAAAACAATGTATTTACGTAAATTGATAGCCTGCGTCAAAAATATCAGATAACTAATGTTAAAAATCGCCAATGCACTACTTAGGTAGGTACCTACTATAAATGCTAATTTTTAAAATGTGTTTTTGAACCCGAATTCTTTGCGGGAAGCGGATCCCATTCTTACTCCTATTTCAAATCAACTACTCTCAGAGAACTGGGACCAGGACTCGGATCCAAGTTCGCACCCAAGAACTTGGAACCCGGAACCCACTACTAGAACTCGAGTTCTTATAAAAGGAAGCACTCCTCGGAGGCCTCCGGCAAAACACAGAACCTACTCATCTCCAAGAAGTACAGGCAAATAATTTCAACGAGCGCTCGTTTGAATGTGTTTGTGCACACCAATGGTGGGTAAATTGGTGCGGAATAGTTAGGACAGAATCGGCTGAAATTTTGTATAAACCTTTATTTTGTCATTATAAATATTGTCTCAAAAGTCTCAACGGTCACGTGTGAGCGTCCTTAGATATTTTTTTTTGGACTTAGTGTCCTTTAACTCTGATGGTCAGATCGCTGGGATTCGTGATTCACCTTGCACGCGAGCGCTCCGCTTCGCGCTCATTTTTAAAAACGGTTAAGCTTACAAAAAATATTTTAGACAAGATTTGTAGAGAATTATATACTCTATAACTTTTATGATTAATGCATATACGATTCGAGGCAAAGAAAGCGGGATATTTAAGAAATAACTGATTTTTGCGATCTTTGAACTCAAATATTTAAGGACACTCTTACTGACCTTATGAGACTTTTAAGACAACATTTAGAATGCCAAAATAAAGATTTACACAAACTTTCAGTTTATTCCGTTTCATTCCGAGGTTGACCCCTTTTTTTAGATTGTGACAAGGGATTTCAGACCCTATAACTATGTTCGTTTTCTAATTCTTCTTGAAATCATTAAAAAAATAATAGTTCATTAAATATTATTTATTTTTAGACAGATTTGTTCGTCATAACCAGGAAAATTATTTGGCACACTGAAAATAAAAATTAAACGAATTTGAATACCTGTAATTAAAACTCCTTAGCGCATAATGGAAATTACGTATTAAAGTGAAAAGGTTGCAATTAGAAATTATAGACAGAACCTTTGCAGTATTTTTTGTCAGACATGTAGGTTTTCTTCTTTATTAAGATAGAGAAAATGGAGACTCGGACATAACTAAATAACTAACTAACCATCACGCCGTTTCCCCGCAGGGGTAGGCAGAGAGAACGGACCGCCAAACAACTCGGTCTTGGCACACACTCTTTGCCTCACTCACATTCATACATCGTCTCATACATTCTCTTCTATTATTCTGACTTTTGACATGGCCCGACTCAAGTATCGATTCACTTGATCGTGCCATGTCTTCCTCGGACCTCCACGACTTCTTCTACCATTCACATTTGCGTCGTAAATTCTTCTTACACTGCTTTCTTTGTTCATTCGCTCTAAATGCCCAAACCATCTGAGGGTCCCTTTCCTAATCTTACTCATTATGCATACATCAGCCTTACATTCTTTGCGGATATCCACATTTCTCACACGATCATACATTGTTTTACCACACATACGCCTTAAGGATCTCATTTCAACAGCATTCAGTTTTCTTTCATCCTTCCTCTGCCAGTTCCATGCCTCACTGCCATACATCAGGGTAGGTACCAGGACTCCATTGTGGACTGCTAGTTTCGCTTCTTTTGACAGTTTTTTATTAGCGCCAACGGCATTCAGTCCTCCATTAATGGAGTTACCAGCATTCACCCTTCTTTCAATATCCCTATCAGCCTTCCCATCTCTCGTAAACATACTGCCCAGATACACAAACTCATCCACCTGCTCCAAGTATTCATCATTCACAACTATATTGCATACTGTTTTCGTACTCTCTCTTTCAAACACCATGACTTTAGACTTACTTACATTCATCATTAACTCATTCTTCATACATACTTCGTTCATCCTAGATACTAGAGACTGTAGATCTTCCATAGTGTTAGAAATCAGCACCGCATCATCAGCATACAACAGGCAACATACTTTCAGATTACTCAATTTCGCGCCCAATCCCACTTCTTTCAATTCTTGCATACAATTATCCATGTACAGATTGAATAACCATGGTTTGGACATTAGGTATATTATTTTAGATTCCACTAAAAATACTGGTTTGCCCGGTGCACTAAAGAACGACAAATTATCAAAAACAATCTAATAATCATAAGTGCAAGGGTAGCTCGTGAAAATACGGAAAAAAACACAGAAATATCATTTCACGTCTGTTTTTATTTCGACTCCACGAAAAAGAAAAGAACCTGTAAAAAGCTCCTCAATACAGCCATGATTATTGTTGAACACAGTGGCGTGCGGGAGGCTGGGCGGAGGGGGCGCGAGGAGGGGCGGGAGTATTTTTAAATTACATTTGTCGCTCTGTTCGCGGTGATTTGTGATCGCTGCCAGTGGCGGCGGCAAATTGGAGAAAAAAGAAAAAAAACTTGGTTTTGGTTGTACATGATATGAGTACGTGTTACCAGGAGAATTCGTGAATTCCGTTCGTGGTGTTATTTTTTAAGGATATAAACTAAATGTAAATATAACTATGTCTGTAGTATAATCACAAATCACGTTTAACTAAAAAGGAGGGTAATTGTCTTGAAAACAGTGTAATTTGAAAAACGTTTTTCTAGACTTCGCTCAAGCATAATTTTTCCCTGGGTCCGATTTAAAAATCTATGACGCACATTACATAAATTATGCGCCATCTGATTTAAGATAATTTTATGAATATTTCAAAGATCCATAGCTCTTGCTTGAAATGACGTTGCAAGCTGAAAATAATTCCGTTGATTATTAAATTCCTGATGGAAAACGTTAGGTTGATTGTTAGACAGATCAGAAAATAGTTAAAAAAACTATGTATCTTTTAAACTACGGCATCTTTACATACATGTAAAGATGCCGGATTTTTAAGAAATAAGTTTTTCTAACATTAATTTTTCATTTCAACAGATAAATATTGATAGTTTTTATGAAATTATCTTCAAGAATTTTCTACGTCAGTGTTGCCAGCACCGTGCGCCGTGTCCCGAAGGCATTGCCAACTGAATAAAAGTAAATCACAGATGATTTATGGCGCTACATCCCACCGCAAACTCGGAAGTAAATATGTGAAGGAGGACAATCCAGACTTAAATCAAATCGAAAAAGGAACGATTCTATTCCTCGGCTTTTGTCGCCGGCGCGCGGTGTTCTTTTGTTCGGCGGCGGCCATTTTGAACTCCGTTTTGGCGGGCGAATTGACAGTTGCATTATTTGAGGTTATTTACGAGTGGAAATTATTCGGTTGTTCTGGCGGAAAAGTGGCCAAACAATGGATGAAGTATTTAATAAAAAGATTTTATCTCGGCACTGAATTGTGATTCAGATTGTACAGAATTTATTTGTGACTCAATTTAAAGTTATGAATGTTACTTTGTTGGCATACCTATTCAAACATTGAGACTGTAATATTATTTGAACAATGGACATTTAATTTGTAAGGAATTCTCTTAGAGGACTGTGATTAATTTTTTTTTTGTGAATTTCAGAAAGAAATGAACATTTTATGATAAGAAAAATAATATTATATCGTTTCATGGTATTTATTTAAAATAATCTACTAATTTCAAAATGGTGGTAGCAAACTGTGTTCATGACTCTGTGAAGAGGAATGTCTATTATGGTAAATACAAATGAGGTCCCAACACGGGTCCTTGCGGAAGCCCGTTTTTCGGTTCTTACATTTGCTAGAATAGCCAGTATAATGTTTTTGTCTTTTAAAATCTATTGGGTGTTTATTAATTTATTATCTATTGTGTGCCTACTTACTTTACTGCAAATACTTAAACAATGTGATATACATAATGTCGAAATCATATTTCACAAGAGAGTAAATACAGTTGAACATTAATATTATGTTTTAGATTACTTTGAATTGATTGCACTATGACATGTATAAAATTGAACACGGGGCATTGTGAGAAAGCTGCAAGTGCATTAACATAGACGTTGAAGTTACAATCAAACGGAATGGATGATTAATATGGTTGGTAAGATTGAACAAATAATTGGACTGCCATATTCCATAGATTCTTCATAGTAATGTGACGTCACATTGATGAATAGTCTTCCTAGTGGAATGCTCTAGAAATTGCAGAAACTAATTCAACAGTAGCCGCGAGGGTTGTCTTCCAGATGAAGAATGTACAATGGACTGTGCGAATCTGTTCGCAATTTCTTATTTGGAATATTTTCGTTTCCTATCTTCGCACTAGGTTTTTTGTTTTGTTTCTTGTAACAGGGTCAAAGAGGATACAATATTTATTTGTTTTTTTTTTCTTTTCTAATTTAATCCAGGTTTTCCTTTGTTTACCTACATTATAAAAACATTTGTTAGTTCCAATTTTATATACTAAAATCTAGTTGTGTATGTATACATTGTAAAACAAAAGTAGAGAACTTAACATGTCAAAGTGATTCATCATTAAAATTTATGTATTTGGTATAATATCTTACATTTTAAATACAATTCAGCAATGTTGGCCTCACATGTGCTGAGGCCTCCATTTTATAAAACCAAAATTTATACATAATGCATTAAAAATAATATACGTGTGTGTGTTTATTCTTAATTTGTTATGAATTTTTGGTACGAATTTATTTTTGTTTTCTTCCATTTTATTTTCAAGGTAAGACTGTTGAATGCTTGTATAGCATGATATTTATAGTGCCTTTGTCCAAAGCTTGTATTTACCGTCGGAGTTTTTATGTTATTTTTGTACAATTGTCTAACTGGTCTGTTAGTGATATTTTGATTGTTGAAAATTGTTTTTCTGGTAAAAATGTAGTTTAGCACTGTTTTAATATATAATTGGCGTATATCTAGTAAGTCATAACCGTTGAATATTCGGTCTGTATCAATTAGTCAATGTTTAAGTATGTCAGTTGTCTGCGCGATTTCTAAGTGATCGATAGCTGAGTTTGTTGCTCCTCCCCAGATAATTATTCCATATTATATTATTGACTGACAAAGTGCAAAATATATTGTTTTCATTTGTTTTATTTTATTTAAATAACTTTAGATATTCAAAATAACATAATAAATAAAATAAGATAGCACAATGAAAATTATTAACCCCAAGTAAACACTAAAAAGGGCCCAACTCTTTAAAACACTTTTAGGAAAATGCAATTATTTTAACATCTAGTTATCTCTATCATAAACACCCCAAAATGCATCAGCAGTTTATTTCACACATACTCGGATAAAATTGAATCATATATGTAATAGGGTGAATAGTAGAAAGCCCTTTTTTACGATAATCGGTGTTTTTGGTGGTAAGAAGAATAAAATGCATTTTCGGCTCCTGGTCATCATTTTACCATCTGATTGCTTTATTTTGTAGGTGTCTCTGCTACCATCAATCACCGTGATTGATAAGGGGAAGAGTGACGGAGTGTAGGGCCGGGGGAGAAGAGGAGGGAAAGTATTTTCGATGCCGCGGGCGCGCGAATCATTGGGGCTCAGAATTGGCTACGTCTGTTTTTTTTTATTATTTCTGTCTGGAATGTTGCCGGGAAGAACTGTACAATAATCAACAATCTAGGTTTTCCACAACAGTCGATAATGGCAATAGATTTTTCCTATTCCTTCATGCTTATTTCCATATGGGTTTTGTAAAGTTGTCTTTTGCTTCCAAAATTCAACACTGTAAGACTGCCTTACCAGTATTGCGGTACCAGTTGCCTTGGTGTCGTAAACTAACTTATTGGTTTTTCACATCCACTTTTGGAAAACTGTCATATCTGTGGTTTTGAGAGGTGGATCTATTTTCAAATTAAAATACACATGGTTATTGCTATGG
Organism: Limnephilus lunatus; assembly: GCA_917563855.2. NCBI lineage: Eukaryota > Metazoa > Arthropoda > Insecta > Trichoptera > Limnephilidae > Limnephilus > Limnephilus lunatus. Next base: position 59,955,234 of record OU830599.1, read on the forward strand.
AAAAGTTATTCACGACTTGCGTATTTTCTATTCAGAAATATGACCCATCTCACTGCCAACAGGACAACCAAATATTAAAAAAACCACCAGTATTCACAACTTTATCTAACTAGGTTTGTCCAAGATTTAAAGATCGTTTTAATTTTTAAAAATCAGGAAAAAATTATATTTACATAAAAAAATTATATGAAATTTTAGGTACATGTTCCCACTATTTTTCGACAAAGTCCCCGTTACGATAGATACACTTGATGAGTCGCGGCACTAGTCTTTGATTCCCTTATCATAGAACTCCACCGCCAAAAATGCTATCATCTCTTCCTCCGCGTCCTAAGCCGGCCTCCGGTCAAATGTTGCTTCAAGTGAAGAAAAAAATGCAAATCATATCATTGATATCCTTTTTAAATCCCGGGTTAGGTGGTTAACCCATGTTTCAACCCCAAAAACCATCGCCTTAGTTGGAAAATGGTTTTAAGAGACCCGAGTTTCCACACGATTTTGCTCTTTAGCATTTTGGGAAGTCAACAAGCACGCCATTTGCGTACGCCTTTTTTCTCTCGTTATTGTTTATGTGGTAGACTTTCTGACATCTGAAATCAAAATTGCGAGCTTACGAACTTCAACAGGGCGGAATCCTTCTTAGTTGAGAAAGCGAATAATTGAGCGCACCTCGCAGACGGCGGCGGGACCCAACAGCGGAGCGTCCATCTCAAACGGTCGCAAAAATCTCACTGAAGCAGCTACCAAGTCAGATAACAGCTCGTTTTTTAGGGAAAAGTCTGAGCTACACGCTAGTGCTGCTATATTTGTAAAAATAATGTCCACGTCGCAGAAAATGAGGAAAGGTTTTTAGACAACCCTAGTTACCCTAGTACATTGATGTATAACACCTGGTTAATAGTGTTATTTCTAACTCATTATTGACGGGATATTGCCGATTATTTTTATAACTCAAAGACGATCGAACATTGGGATGGACCATCACCAGATAGAACTAGAATAAATCTCATTCAATTACATGTTAAGTGTGAAGAAAAAAAAATCGAACACGAATATGAATGGCAACAAAACCGACAATGTAATAATGGAAACTCGCCGAAGAGCTATAAAAGTGGGAATATAACGCCTATCAACAAAGTCGGCATTTTTATTGGACCGTTTAAGATTACGTACAATAATAGTAATATAAAGTTAATTATTAACGAGCGGGCTTTATGAATGATATAATAATTATTTTTTAACAAACGCAAGTGCTGATTAATGTGTCGGTTATCGCGGCGGGTCGCAAGGGGTTATGAACGGACAAAGACAGCGATTGATTTGAGACGTTTTTAAATTAATTTAATTCACTGAGACACAATTATCTGAATGGGGCAACAGATAGTGGCGTGAATGGGTTGCTTCGGCTAAATGCTCGTCTAGATAAATCAAAAACTTATTTCAAAGATAAATCAAAAAAGTATTTCCTAAGATTTTTCAAATGATTTCGTACGTTTTATCTTCATGCAATAATCTGTTTTCTGAAGAAGTTAAAATTAATTTCTTAAAAGGATGAGCTTTGGTGTCGTGAAACTGGCACAATTTCTCTTTTTTTTACATTGGCTCCGCACAGGAGGCCCTGAGGAAAACAATTCCCCTCAGGATTTATGTCATCTTTGGGGATGCTGAGAAAAGGTGCTCGAGGGTCTTTTAAGGAAAGGAAGGATTTGATGTTCTGGTAAGGAAAAAGATGTGAGGGGTGGGTAGAAATCTAGGGATCAGTGTCTCCAGGATGGATGGATGAATGAATACATTCCTCCCACTGCGGTGTAAGGCGATGTTCCGTGAGAGTCCTGGTGGAGAGATCCAAAGGTTGCCCTTAACCAGTCTTTCCCGATCCGGCCTGCCACGCTGCTGGTGGGCAGATGCCTACACCACCAAGAACAAACCTCACCCCATAAACCGGGCACCCCTGCTAAGTCACCAGACGTAGCGAACCACTTGGGGTGACCTATGGTAGTTGGTTATCCAATAAATAGTTTCCAGGGCAGCGGTACTCATAACCACCTCTAAAATTACTGTCTTATTTCTAGAGCGACGCTATGACTTCGAATCGTCAATTCCATCAGAAGCTATAGAGCTGTAAAATTTCCACAAAACTTATTTGAAAGAAAGAATACCAACTATAACGTTTATTTACGATATTTAATCGTCCGATAAGAAAATATATTATTTTAAAATTGAAACATTGTTTGCATTTCAGACCTGAAAAATCAGGTTTTCTCAATCTTCCTCTATCATTTCTAATCTACCTGTCATATTTTCCAAACCTTCAAGACAGTCCCAATAATGGGGGTGCGATAGTGTGGAAGCTACGAGCATTTGGATATGTGAGGTAATTACTTATTTCCTTATTATTTCCTGTCTATTTTCTTATAAATGTGATATGCTGAAAACCTAGCTCTGTAAGATGAATAATTTCAGAGAAGATCATAACAAAGTGTCTACCTAACAAGTAACCTAATACGTGAATTTCGTTTTTCCAATAAATGCAAACTTGCTTAAAACATTAATTTCATGCGTACTATTTTCTTCCACATAGAGAATTTACTTATTATCTCAGCATTTTATTGACTGGATCTTTACAGTCAAATTTGTCATGCCCAATGACCTGATCACGCCCAGCGGGCATTCCATAGTAGGAAATAATCTTAACCACGTAGCTCCAGCTTATTATGTTGAAAAAAAAACAGCCTTGGAGCGCGCAAAAGGCATATTATCGTCACCATGCCGGTATACTAGAAAACGCAGCTTACGGGAAAATCGATTTTATTTAGGAAAAAAACATTACGATTTTTTTTTTAAAGTACGTAGGTATTTTAAAAAGTAATTGAATTCATTGGTTGGTAGGTATTCGGTATCTATATAATAGGTTATGTACGCAAAATTCTATGAACTCTACAACTTGAAGGAACAAAAACACAGAGGCAGGTTTTTTAACCACTGGAAAGACAGTGCATTTTAAAACTTTTTTCTCCGTTTGCCGAGATTTTCAGAAGATAATTTTGAAAACATTAAAACATTAAAAAAACATACCTTCGAATGTTCACATAGAAACATAAAAACTTATTATAGTGCTATATAGCCAATGAATTAACCTGTATCTTAACGTTTATCACATATTTGTAGGATTTATAAAAAAAAAAAATGTTTCCTGTGTGTTACTTTAAAACTTCAGTCAACCTAGAATATTTTCGATTTCTGTATATTGTCTGTAGTGTACTTGATAATGGAAGGTGCATACTTAATTTTAACCGTAAACAGCTGATCTAAAAATTCTGCGTGAAAAAAATATTTTAATAATTTATTTTTAACATGGTTATAAAATAGTTCACGAAGTTTGGATTTGCGACATCTGTGCTCAGATAATAAATAAAGCATTTCAATAGCTCCGTTTTCAGTTCAAAATAACAAACGTGGGAGCTAAAAATATTTTGCTGAATCAAGAGATAATTGCACTTTTTATCCGAAAAGCAATCGGAGACATTTAAAATGGCGCCAATATATGCCAAAAATCGCTCCAGTGGTAAATTAATTTAGGTAGGTATTCAAAGTAGATAATACACTAAGTAATACTGTGTAAATGCCAAAATGAGATGCTTTTGAACATTAGACAATTATTAGATTTTATCCATGAGTAAATTTGTCAGATTTTATTTGTCAAGAAGGAACGAGAAGATTCGTATAAAGCCAAGAAGAGACCCAAAGGGGGGTTATCTATAGTAAGAAAGGATGTGCAAGAAAAGATAAAATGTCAGTAGAACCAAGAAGAGGCCAGAAGTACCAAGAGATACTAGAAGAAACAAGAATAGGCAAGAAGAGAAAAGAAGAGACAGAAAAAGGAAAGAAGAGACAAGGAGAAACAAAAAGAGTCAAGAAGAACCAGCAAAAGCCAAAAAGAGGCCTTCTTCTTGCCTCTTCTTACATTAGTAAGAAGAGGCAAGAAGAAGGAAGACATAAAGCAGAAAAAACAGTGCTCACTCAATTCCTTTATTCCTGCCCATCTTAAATTCCAGAATTGGCTTATTAGGGTTGCCATATATACCTGTCGACTAATCTCTTACCTACTCCCCATCCTCACAGCACGTGTTTCAGGTCCTAAAAAACAGTGCCCCTTGCTATACCGGTCTCTCCGGGACTCCAGTGCTCCTGGCTTGGGTAATACAATCGTATCGAGTAAATTTATCAAATTTCAAGTAACCTTTGATTGATCTTTCAAGATCCATATCACATTTAGAAGAAGGTATGTATTTGGACACAAATATTTGTATGTTCTGGTATTTATATAAAGTGAATCTTCTCATGGTGCCATCTTCTACCGGTGATTAGATTAGCTATCATAAGGAAAATCTTAAGCATGCAAAATGCTACACAATACAAATCTGTGGAACTGTGCTCATACCATTTACTTAAGTTTCGAAGCAAAAATCGATATTGAGTTATTAGTTAAAAATGCGGAGAATAATCAATCTTTTTAGTCGCAACCGCTCTGTGCAGTTGCAAGCGATAACGGCGTTCGCGAGACCGTCTTTTGACGAAATTTGAATTCTCGTACTCTGATTAATGGGCCTTTAGTATAACTTTTGTTATTCTTTCCCTGAAGACGACACTATTCCCTAAAATATATTCAGAATCTTAACGACGTAAGTAAAGAAGCCGTGTACACAAATTGCGAATCGCGAGCCGTGTATTGGACGGACCTACTGTTGAATTTGCCCTATCAAAGAAAAGAAGAATAAGAAAGATAATTTGGGAATCTTAACGACATAAGTGAAGAAAGCGTGTAAACAAATATGCGCCCGCGGCACGGCGTACTGGACGGACGTACGGCCGAATTCACCCTAGCAGGCCTGAAGATTCTACCTTTCCGCCGGGTTCGTTTTAATTAATTCTGAAGAACGTGTTAATAATATTTTAGATGTTTCTAAATGAATACCTCCCGAAGTTATTAATTCATCGTCTAGAAAAATAAAATCTGGTGCTCACCGCTAACTTTAGTTGTACAACGTATTGCAATTTAAAACAAAATTATGGCAACGTACTGTTTTTATTAATCTAAGGCAGGGGTCTCCAAACTTTCCAGCCTTAGGGCCATATTGAGTACTCCAGTAAGTTCCAAGGGCCAAAACCGTTTTAATTTTCTTAACACCTTATATGTATATAAAAATCAATATTTGTTGGTATTTTATGCGCTGCCATACCGTTCGTCCGATTGGGGTAAAACTTTGATGTTTTTTTGTGCGAACGCTCGCGAAGGTTTCTATATATAATGGTACGCTCTACCGTTATGAAATTTTGCATGAAAATTTACTACAGGTGGTGCGCGAGTGGTTTGAAATGTGTGTATTATATATATATATATATTTTTATAGAAGGCAGGAGGGGAGTATAACAAAGGACATGAGGGTCGTGGGAGGGGCGACGAGGGAGGGGAAAGGCGGGGAGTGGGAGGGGACGGGACGCGTGGGAAAGGACATGCAACGCATGTCGGGTACCAGCTAGTTATCCATAGTATAAATAGACTAGTCACCGAGTATGCGCCCTGAGCGATAGTACGCTTGCTAAATTCGCTAACTACAATTTATTGTCAGTGGAAAATCACAATTAGGTACATAAATCTCATTAGAATTTTATAATGTTTACATGTTAAATGATTATGTGTTTATATGTTACAATGATTATATACGTTTATAATTTTAGTTGGATTAATTTCAATTACTTTTTAGTTACTATACTTAAGTTAAATTTTCTGCGTATTATACTTGTCATTAGGCTTCACCTAGAAAGTAAACAAAACCGACCGTTCTGTGTTTTTTTTATCTAACTTCTCACAACAACAATAAACCATAGGTGTCGCGGGCCTGATAGATGACACTCCTCATTAGCTGTCGCGGGCCGGATTGATGACACTGGCGGGCCGGATGTGGCCCGCGGGCCGTAGTTTGGAGACCCCTGATCTAAGGCATGCAAATTAAAATGATAATTCAATTACGAATTCGCCGAAATAAATTAAAATGTGAGCCTCAGGCAAACCCTTGATAAATGTGGTTATGTCTCGCCTGAATGCTTAGTTAAGAAATCTATAATTTGTCATTTTAAAGTTTGCCTAATTAAAAAGCAAATAAAAACATCAGTTGGTGTAGATGCGTCAATAGGTAGAAGCTAGATCTGTCAAAGCAAGCAGCCGCCAGTTTGATGAATAATAAATTCGATAAAACCACGGAAAGGAGATAATAGTAGGTATCTAATTATTTTCAGTAAGTGTTTAGTGGGAAAAACACTACCGAGTACTTGTGTCAGTAGATAGGTACTTGCATAACGACGATATAATTTAATTAGAGCGTAGATTGAAAAATAACAAATTATAGGTTGATTATTTTAGGAGGCAAAAATCAGTTTACAATATTGCGTTTGGAACAAAATACTTGAACCACAAAATAAAATAAAATAATTAATGTGTGCAAGATGGTAGATACCTATCCACTTATCTAATATATGGCGTTGAATTACAAAGTACGTAATTGTTTTTTATAGAAGTTTGTCATTGTATACACGACGTAAGAACCTATATAAGTAGACTCTTGTCTACTTTAGTTTTATGAAGATTTCACTTCTACCGCGTGTGAATTGCGCACGTGTATTTTTTTTTCTATACTTCCAAGATTTCTTTTTGTCATATGAATATAGTTAGACTCTAAAATAATATTAAAAAATAGTATTTATCATAATCATATTTAATAACATTATATTTTCACACATTATTTTTTATAATAAAATTATTTTCAGCTGAGACGATATTACCTACTTATTTCACGGATTGAAGATATCTGGAGAATCGTCATAATCAATCAAACATACGAATTTAGGTTGTGTGTGCATCCTGCGGAACCCTGGTTCAATGAATTCAAATTTGAAAATGACCTTAATTTGCAATTAAGTTCACTTTCAAAAATAGACACACGATAAAGTACCTACCTAATAATATAAAATATTTTAACAGAAAATTATTTTAATTGTGTAAATTTTAAAATTGGAACTTACATTGAACTGGTTTGTCATGAATTCTTCATGGGTCTGAGCAAGTCTTTTTATAAAATCATTATTATTCAGTCAAATTTCTTCGAAATTTTGTCCGGATAAGTTTTATTTAGAACTGGGAAATCTAGAAAATTTGAAAAAAATTACGGCACATCTCGAGAAGATAAAAATGGGATTTTAACTAACTGACCATTACACCATTTTCCCGCAGGGACAGGCAGAGGGGACGGACCGCCGAACAATTAGAGCTCTGTCACATGTCGAACATTGGACCGATCGCTCTTACCATACAAAACCTGATCCTGACTGTTCACTGAAATCATTCTACAATGATTGTTTCCAAACGGTCAGAAATCATATATTTTACCGATGTACTACTATCGGGTATAGGGCGAACTCCCAGTTTTAGCCACTGTGACGGGGCTTCCAAGACATGATAAAGCTCCATTGTAAATTGTTCTTAAAAATGGCTAGACTGATTTTTGATAATGAAACAGTATTTTCTGATAAAATTAATAATTATGTATCTTCAGATATAAAGTTTTGTAATTTACTAATGAAAGACTACACGAACCTAAAAATTTTTCACCACAATGTTCGATCCATAAATAAAAATTGGGAAGAAATACTCACTTTACTGAATAATCTAAAGGTTAAATTTGATATAATTATTCTATCAGAATGTTGGATTAATGAACTATATGTACCAAAACACCTTCCCGATTACACTCACTTCTCCACAAAAACCCATCACAATCAGAATGACGGCATTATTATATATGTGAATAATGTACTGAATGTTCAGACTTTGGAAATATTAATCCCGGGTGCAAATTGTCTACAAATATCGTACGGTGACACGTGCATACTAGCAATGTATAGATCTCCCTCCTACCACAATATAACCCCATTCATACAAAGCCTAAATGAAAAATTATCACAACTTGCGCATAAAAAACACTTAATTTTAGTCGGAGACATTAATATTAACACTTTACGAAATAATTCACACCCACAATGCCAAGATTACTTAAACCTACTTAGTTACCATGGATTGATATCTACAATAAATCACCCAACTAGGGTCACCAAAGAATCTAGCTCTTGTGTTGACCACATTATGATAAAAACGAATAATCCATATAAAACACTTGTTTTTGAATCTACTATTACTGACCACTATGCAACTATGATTTCATTAAACACACCGTCAAAAAATACAAAAATGAAACACAGTTATTGTATAAAACGAGTTGATTATGAGAATCTAAAAAAATCTTTTTCCTGTAATTATTGGCACAACTTACTACACATACCCAACGCTGAAGATGCATGGTCTTACTTCATAGACAAACTACAAACTGAAATAAATAACAACACTAATTCTATAGTAAAAACAATCCCTCACAAATGTAAACCTCTAACTCCCTGGATAAATCACACCATTATAAATTGTATAAGAAAAAGAAACTTACTCCATAAAAAAACTTCGTTGAATCCTTCTGACACTATACTTAACAACTTTTACAAAAGATATAGAAACATATGTACAAAAGTCATCAGAAATGCTAAGGAATTATATTACAGACATAAAATAGGAGAAAGCAAAGGTAATCCAAAAGAAATGTGGAACATTTTACGCGAAGCTACTCATACTAAGCCTAACTTAAACACTGACCTAAAACAACTCAATATTGATGGACTGACTGTCGACTTCTCAAAGAATCCGGAAAAAATTCTAAACCATGCCAATGATTTTTTCACTAATGTCGGGAAAAAATTAGCAAACAAAATTTCCTCCCCGAATTCTAATTCAAAATTACAGGAAAAACCACATATACCCCATTCTGAACAATTTAAATTTCAAACGGTTACACATGACGATATTAAGAATACAATTAACTCATTAAAAGACACAAAGTCCGCCGGTATGGATGGCATCACTGTAAATTTACTCAAGACACTTGTTCTTGAACTATTGGAACCTCTCACTTACATAATTAACCTCAGCATATCACAGGGAATTTTTCCTAAACAATTAAAGCAAGGGCTCGTCATACTCATATACAAAAGTGGTCTAAAAGTAAACATTAACAATTATAGGCCCATAACAATACTTAACTCACTCTCGAAAGTAGTTGAAAAAATAATTAACAAACAACTGAAAACATTTTTGGAAAGCAAGCAACTACTCTCCGAAAATCAATTTGGCTTTCGGTCAAATAAGAGCACTGCCGATGCTATTATTGCTGTTACAGACTTTCTTGTTTCAAATTTAGATAAGGGTAAAAAATGCATTTCTATCTTCCTAGACCTCTCAAAAGCTTTTGATACTATCTCCTTTGACATCCTTCTTAATAAACTAAACACAATTGGTATAAGAGGGAAAGATCTAGAATTTCTTCAAAGTTACTTAACTAATCGAACTCAAAGTGTCAAAATCGAAAACAAATTCAGCCAACCCAAGTTTGTCCCCAAGGAAGCGTATTGGGCCCTACTTTTTTTCTCATATACATAAACGATCTTTGTAACCTAACGATAGATGGAAAAATTGTAAGTTTTGCTGACGATACTGTGCTACTCATTCAATCCGATACTTGGTTAGATGCATACAAAATGGCTGAGACATCAATTAACTCTGTTAAAAAATGGCTAGATATTAATTCTCTTGCACTAAATACTACCAAAACAAAATACATTACTTTTAGTATTAATATCGTTGGCCAACCTAATCAAGATGTTGAAATAAAAGTACATGAATGTTCTTGTATTCATGATATATTCTGTCAATGTCCTTGCCTAGATCGAACGGACCATATCAAATACCTTAGTCTTACATTTGATCAATATCTTAAGTGGAATACACATTGCCTACTCATCACGAATAAACTTAGAAAACATATTTATTTCTTCAAAAACATTAGAAACATACTAGATTTCAAATCTATGAAAATTGTTTATTACTCCCTTTGTCAATCAATCATTGAATATGGAATAATCGCATGGGGAGGTGCAACACTATCCGCTATAGATTCATTATCGAAGGCACAAAAATTAATTATGAAAGTTATTCTTAAAGTTCCCATAATAACAAGTACTGTAGATATATTCAACAAATTCCATGTATTAGACATTCGACAAATTTACACAAAAACAATCTTAACTCATCTGTTTAAAAATAAAACAAATACATTTTATGAAAATACCCAAAATATTGTAAACACGCGGCACAAAACCAAAGAACTCATACAAACACCTAAAACAAACACAACATTTGGTCAAAGAAATTTCAAATACATTGCGTCTAAAATATACAATAACCTACCTGACAAAATAAGACAATCGAATAATATTAACAAATACAAAATTCTGATAAAACAATGGATCATCGAAAAAGGTCGTGCAATAATTAGTCACCTCACCCAAATATAATCCTCCTATCCCATTATTGTTACCACTACTACCAACCTGAAATTTTTTGTCAAATATTTTTTCTTAATTGAAAAATGTATTTTATTTAATATTTATAAAAAATATTTGTAAACTAGTCTGTCTCGACACAGGATTTCCTAGTGAGACAGGCAAGGCCAAAAAAAATGTTAACTTTTTTGTATAGATGCATAAATAAATAAATAAAAAAATAAAATAAATTCCTTTCTTCGATTCGTTCTACATGCCCAAAAAATCCGTGCGTCCTTTTCCTAATCTTACTCATTACTTATTATGCATAGGTACATCAACTTTGCATTATTTGCGGATTTTCACATTTCTTATCCCTCACTCAACCTTGCATTCTTTGCGGATCTTCACATTCTTATCCCTCACTCAACCTTGCATTCTTTGCTGATCTTCACATTTCTTATCCCTCACTCAACCTTGCATTCTTTGCGGATTTTCACATTTCTTATCCCTCTCTCAACCTTGCATTCTTTGCGGACCTTCACATTTCTTATCCCTCACTCAAACTTGCATTCTTTGCGGATCTTCACATTTCTTATCCCTCACTCAACCTTGCATTCTTTGCGGATCTTCACATTTCTTATCCCTCACTCAACCATGCATTCTTTGCGGATCTTCTCATTTATCATCCCTCACACGATCATACACTGTTTTACCACACACACTCCCCAGGGATCTCATTCCTCAGCATTCGATTAAATTGAATCATTTTGAATGCAGTCTCAAAATCATTCTCTACGTTTTCTCTAAGTAAACAAGCGCATCAAATTAGGTTCAGAGATTTTGATTGATAGGTTAGACGTACCTTTTCTTATGCAATCGTCTTATTAATGTATTCACTAATGAATAACTACTTGACATTCATTTGATCCCATCAACCACCGGGGTCAAACGTACGCCGATAATACCCTTCTGAGAGAAACGTGCAGTGTTTTTAAAATTCAATTTTAATTGTAATTGTTTGAATTTAATTGAATTAAAATCGTTATGGAGGAGCTCACATTAATTAGTGATATATAATAAATTAATGTGCGATTAGTACTTTAAATTACCAGTGTAATGAGATTTTACATCTATTTATGTAAGTTGAACACAAACATGTTGTTATGAGAGTTTTTCTTCATCGTACGTATTTTCTAGGTGACCCGATTCTTGATAAACCAACATTTGATTCCCTGACATTGATAACAAAAGGATTTTTTGGTTATTATTATTGATTTTTTATAAATTAGCTCCACACAGGAGGCGCTGTGAGGAAAATAATTTTCCTCACGGCCTATGTCATCTTTGAGGATGTGTGCTGCACTGCGGTGCAAGGTGATGTTGCGAAAGTGATGCTGGAGAGGTCAAAAGGTTTCCTCAATCAGTCTATCCCGATCCGGTTTGTAGCGCAGTTGATGGGCAGACGTATCCGCCGTCAAGATCAGGACAAATCTCACACCGTGAATCCGAGTACCCCACCTAAGTCACCAAACGTAGCGAACCACTTGGGGTGACCGATGCATTTGTAATGCAATAAATGGTTCCGGAGGCGGCGGTATCCATAATAGCTAATCAGCCTAATTTGTTAAACTTCTTCCCTGGTAACCTATTCAGATAGGATATTCGGACATATAACAAAAATCGAAATATCTAACCATATCTGCAGGCATCTTGAGTAGAAATCCGCTTTACCTACGAAATATCTAACCATATCTGCAGGCATCTTGAGTAGAAATCCGCTTTACCTACTAATATTTTCACTGACAATGATTGCACACACAAGTAAGTTGTATTTTGTTGTCCGGCGGTATATTCTGTCTGTATTCTTCTTCACGACTTTATTGTTAATAAAAATATTTGTACAGCGGTTTTCCACTCAAACGCCTGCAGATATTATCAAGGGGACATACATTAATTACGTGAGTTCAAAAATGGGGGGGGGGGGGTGCAGCAAAATCTCACGTTACTTGAAAAGAATATACGAAGTGGCCCGAATAATTTATCTCAACAAGGGGGGGGGGGGGGGAGGGGTTTAGAATGGAAGAAAAAGTGCTCACGTAATTAATGTATGCCCCCTAAGTAGGTATCTTTATCGATTTTTATTTTACAGCCCTATATCCTTTTTATAAGTCTATCAATCTAAGTTTTTTTGTGTAGATAACAACATAACCTACAACATAGATATTATAAATATTTAAGCTTGCGAATACCGCAATAGCGAATAGCCTCGATTCCTTATAATAATCTCACAGCCTGTGAAACTAAGTCATCCCCAACTGGATAAATTTTACAAAGTAACGGAAAAGCGCCGCAGGCGGAATTTTTTCATGGCATCCCCAATTACAGAACCTTTGTAGTACAAGTGAAGGGAGTGGATTATGATTTATTACATTCACAAAGATACGGAAAAAGCGCCACAGGCGAAAACTTTTCTAGGTCGCAGGGAAAATCTGTAGTTGCTTTCTTAACAATATTTAGACTGAAATACTTTAGTATTTTCTTAAATGTAAATCTTTTACTATTGCTTAAATTGGAAACCTTTAAAATATACCTATCAGTAACCTTCAATATTCATGTAACTATGTTTATATACCTTTACGTATCTCTACGTCTGTTTTAACATAGGTATATCCTAGTGAGACAGGTATAAAAATAACATGTAAATAAACATTATAATACATTTAAATAGAAAAAATAAAAAGTAGTAGTTACCGACCGGTCAGTGGTTAAGTGGACATCTCGCTTGGGTCCCACCCGGGCGTCGCGTGTTCGATTCCTTGACTGGCTAAATCCTCCATCACAACACAAGCAACATTTTCGGCTTTCTGTGGTGGTAGTAGGAGATTTTCAAACATTTTTGGGTTTTTCATAACTCTTATGATTATATATAAATAAATAAAGTAGTAACCGAGTGAACAAATGCGTTGAATTTCTCTATATTACATTAGCAACATTATCCGGTCATAAAAAATTAGAAATAATTTTTTCGAGTTCTTTGTCCTCAATGTTTATCATTTTGGCACCATATCGGGGCGCTATGGAAAATTTGATATATTATTTTCCTGGGTCCTCAAAGTACCTATAACATTTCCTCAGCATCCCAAAGATGGTATTTTAAGCCTTCTATACCTAACTTATTCCTATTGGGACCTTATGTATGGAGTTAATATTGTAACGTATTAATTTTAATAAAAGTAAGTACTGAGAATTTATTGAAAGATTTGCTTTTATTGGTACAATTGTCTTTTTGCTCGATAGGTTGGCGGGATTGACCGAAAACGGGAGAGGGAAAGATGGCGGCGAACGTATTTTTGGGCTGGTATCAGGACGGACAATGGAGAGGTGATGCGTAGAGATTGTTACTAAAACGTATTTGATAAATTCAAGTCGCCTTTACGTTTCTTCAGAGTTCTGGAAAAAAAACTGTGTTTGGACTATTATAAATGCTACGCTAGGGCATGTCAATCAATTTTCGGGAGTTTGACTTGTGAATGGTTTGCTCAATGATCATCATGGAAGTTTATCCGTCAGTGATGGAAGTCATTATACCTCGTAACGGGATAATAACTTCAAATGACGGCCGGCGTAGCGCAGCGGTAAGACGCTTAATTCGCACACCGAAGGTGGCGGGATCGAATCCCGGCGTGGCAAATAAATTTTATTTGATTAATTTGTGTTATTTCACAATTTATTCATTTAAAATAATATATAGTGCATTTGCGGCACATTCCAGAGTGGAAGATACTCTCCGTATCGCCCTGGTGTAAGACCACCATTCAGAATTGAAACGTTGCTTGAAATGGCATTAGCCGTGTTTAGTGACCAGATCTGAATAGCCAGGTACTTCCCCACCTTCCTCTTCCCTATCTCCTTCCCCTCCCCACTACCCTCAGCCTCACAACATACCCCAATTGGGGATGCCATAGTCTAACTGGCTTCAAACGGGAGCAGTTGGGACTCTTGTGCGGTATACATATAAAAAATAAAAATAAACCGTGTTTTTTGGTTTAAAAGTCAGAGAAGCTAAGTGCACGTGACTGCAATTGTCTGAAGAATTATTGACTCACGCTTGATGCGGCAGTCAGCCTGTTGAAACGAGCAATCCTGATTGCTCGATTTTGTTCAAAAGTCGGAGAGGCCAAGTGCATTTATCGGCATTTGTTCTGAGAGGAGTTAGTGTCTGGCGCTTGTAGGATGTGGCAGTCAGACCTATCGTGACATGCAGTATCCAGGGTTGCCGTAGCAGCCATTGGACAAGGAGGAATCCTCCTAGTCCGCGCTCAGTGCCGGAGGGGTAGAGCTTGGACGGTCCATCGCATGGAGCTGCTGGAAGCTGTATGCTATGGGAGTGACTAAAATTAACGGATAAATCTCTCTCTCTCCTCCACTGTTAGAGGTTACAATTATAAGGTATTCATTGGATCGTGTTTTTGTTTGACAATAATGACAATTACATTATGTTTTATTGATAAGTTCTCTTTTTATTTTACATCCAGATGGTAGCCTCTTTTTATCCCACTCAGGACCCTGAAAAGTGAGAGCTCATTGCAAATACTCGTGACAATATTTAAAAATGGAACTGCGCATGCGTCTGACCCACCAGCTGCATAACTGTTTAGATATCAATATTTCCAAATGTCACAATACGACATTCACCAGAAATAAACATATAATTGAGTACTCTTATTCACTTCACAATGAACCTGTCATCTCTAAAAAGGAATGTAAAGATCTTGGCATTTACCTTGATAGCAAACTTATATTTAATAAGCATATCGACTCAATCGTTAACAGGTCATATAAAATGCTTGGTTTTGTTCTCCGTGTCAGTAAAGTATTCAGTAACCCGCGCACAGTAGTAATGTTATATTTTGCATAAGTCAGAAGTACACTGGAATATGCCTCACCAATTTGGAACCCGCAGTACAAACTGTATATTGATAGCTTAGAAAACATTCAACACAAATTTATAAAATATCTTGCCTTCAAATTCAACAATAACTTTGGATGCACATTTCAAACTTTGCAACAAAGGAGAACAATAGCTGATGTAACATTTATACACAGAATTTTAAATAATAACATCGACTGTACCGAACTTCTTTCCCTAATTAATTTTAACATACCCTTAAGACGTACACGACATACAGAATTATTCCACACGCTTAATTATAAAACAAATGCAGCAACTAATTCGTCAATTAACCGTGCTCTTCATATGTTAAATAATGTTTGTCTAAATTCTAATATCGACATTTTCTCCGATTCACTTCCCAAATTTAAAAAGAGCATCATGTCAGTAATGTAAATTGTTCAAGGCGCATACATACATACATCACCACTTCTCACATCCACAAACATACTCACACACTCAAACACACACCCTCTCCCACAACGCACATCACCCGGTAAAAATTTAATATAAACAAGATACCTCAATGAAACATATCATAGGTACCTAACTTGAAATATACTTATTAACTGTAAACTTTTTTCGCAAATGTAAATAATGTACTGTTTGTTTCTGTTAAAAAATAAATAAATAACGGGCCCGATCGGAAGAGTTTGGTTGAGGGAGACCCTTTGACTTCTCTAGCTGGACTCCGTCGACCCATGCACTGTAGTGGGATGGATAGATTCACGTCACCATTAGACACTGATCCTCAGATTTTTACTCACCCCTCTTTCCCTTTTCTTTATCAGAACTTCCTTTCCTTCCTTTCGTTAAAAAACCCTCCACCCAGCATTCCCAAAGATAACGTGTTTTCCGTCAGAGCCTCTTGTGTTGAGGTAATGTAAAAAAAACGAAATACTGAGGCAGAATCAATCCCCAAAACCCCCTCCTTAAACACGTTCTTCTGTGAACATACTAAATAAATTTATTTCATCTATATCTCAGGCAAATGTAATAATTTAAAAAGCTACCAGACAAAAATATGGGAAAAATAAGTCGAAGATAATATTGTTAAGGCGTTTGTCTCAGTAAATCAAGAGATCCTAAGTTCGAGTCCCCGATACGATATAACCTTTACATTTATCTATATCTTGTACTTTTTCAAATCGTCTTCTTAAATGAAATATTCCATTTTTTTTTTTTTTTTTATTATAATCTTTATTTATCAAGTTACATAGGTGATTGTACTGTGCCTGTCTCACTAGGAATTCCTGTGTTGAGAGCAGGCGCATTTTAACATAAGTAGTTTAATATAAAAAGAAGAATAAGGATAACAACAACAATGTTATATACATTTAAAGGTACAAGGACAATCAGCATTGTACTAAAGGGAAAGCATGCACTAGGAGGTTATAAAAATATTGTTTATATATGATCTGTCTTTGCTAGTGATCCAAGACTTGGTATCTGATTTGTATTTTACATGATTAGTGTGCTGTCTAATGGTCAGTGGAAGTGTATTATAAAGTTTAGTTGCAAAGTATCTGAAGTTTCTTTGACCAAATGTTGTTTTGGCGAAAGGGATAAGTAAGAGATTTTGCCCTTTGGTTCTCGTATCACGAACAGTTTGGATATTGTCAAAAACAGTTCTATGTTTGAATAGGTAAGTTAGTATATTTTTTGCATAAAGTTGCCTAATGTCCAAAACACCGATTCTCCTAAAGATTTCATCCGAACTGCTTGTGATCGGTAGTTTTAGAATAATTTTTATAATTAGTTTCTGGGCTTTGGAGATCGGATCAATGGCGGCAGCATTTGCTCCTCCCCAGGCTATGATACCGTACTCGATTAGAGATTGACATAGTGCATAGTAAATTGTTTTGAGTTGCTTCAGGTTAAGAAAGTTACGAGTTTGTCTAAAGAAGTAAATAGATTTTCTAAGTTTGTTTGCTGTAGTGATAATATGTTCTTTCCACTTTAAATTACTGTCAAAAATAATACCCAAGTATTTGATTTTTGTAACACGTTCTAGATAGGGGCAATCACATGTATTAGCATTTGACAGGGGGCAAGCACATATATGAATATTATTTTCAGGGTTACTTAGGGACGGATTGATACTAAACTCAATGTATTTGGTTTTTGACACATTCATTGTTAGTGTATTATTATCTAACCATCTTTTAACAATAATTGTGCCCCTGTTTGCTTTTATGTAAACATCATACCAGTTACTTGATTTGAAGAGGAGAATCGTGTCATCAGCGAAACTAACGATTTTGGCATCTATTGGTAGATTACACAGTTCATTTATGTAAATTAGGAATAAAGTGGGACCCATAACGCTTCCTTGAGGCACGCCAAAACTAATTGGCAATTGATTGCTGAGGCAGTTATTGATTTTAACACTTTGTCTACGGTTTGAAAGGTAATTACGAATAATACTAAGTTCATTCCCATTTATTCCAATGTTTGATAGTTTTTGTATTAGTTTGGAATGTGAGATAGTATCAAATGCTTTGCATAGGTCTAGAAATATTGCCATGCATTTTGATCCCTTGTCTAAGTTTTCATTTAAAAAGTCGGTAACTGTCGCAATGGCATCGGAGGTGCCTTTATTTTTCCTGAAGCCAAATTGGTTGTGGGATAATATATTATTTTTTTCAAGGTATTCGACCAATTGAACGTTGATTGCTTTTTCAAAGACTTTGGATAGTGAATTTAGTAATGTTATTGGACGATAGTTAGTTATATCCACTTTAGAACCTCCTTTATGTATTGGAATTATGATTCCGTGTTTAAGTTTATCTGGGAATTGGCCTTTTGCGATACTTAAGTTAATGAGATTTGTAAGGGGAATGGTGATTTCTGGTAAAAGTTTTTTTAAGGCAATATTTGAAATGTCGTCCAAGCCTGTTGAAGATGAGTTCTTTAATGAGTTTATTATCGTTCTAGTATCTTCATTCGAAATATTTTTTAGACTAAAATTCAAGTTAATGGGCCATTTTGTATTACAGCCTTGTGTGCTAGAATTGATAGAACTTTCACCGATATTTTTTGCGAGTTCTTCACCAATTTTTGAAAAATATTTGTTTGCGTGATTAACAATAATATTGGGATGACTAGAAAAACGAATTATTTTATTGTTTATAGTAAGTTGTTTCAAGTCATTTACAGGATTAGGTTGAGAATGAGTGGCTTCTTTAAGGGTTTTCCAAATTTTTTTAGAATCATTAATACAATTTTCTATTTTCTGTTTATAATATATCTCTTTGGCCTTTCTTATTATTTGGGTACATATGTTTCTATATCTTTTATAAAAATTTTGAAGTTGTATATCGTAAGGATTGTTAATAACTTTTTTGTGGAGCTTGTTACGTTTACGTATAGATTTAATAATAGTGTGGTTAATCCATGGCTTAATTGGTAAGAGGTTATTTGGAACATGCTTTATAGTAATATTAGTCTGTTGGTTAATGGTAGTTTGTAGGTAATTTATAA
Organism: Limnephilus lunatus; assembly: GCA_917563855.2. Taxonomy (NCBI): domain Eukaryota; kingdom Metazoa; phylum Arthropoda; class Insecta; order Trichoptera; family Limnephilidae; genus Limnephilus; species Limnephilus lunatus. Next base: position 59,974,147 of record OU830599.1, read on the forward strand.
AGTATGTCCAGGCATCATCTGGATTTGTGATTTCATATAGTTCAGACCACGATTTACTCCTTAGCGAATGAAGAATTCCATCATAGTTAATTTTTTTTATATTTGTTGTGTTTTTTTGTTTTTTGTCTTTCTGGTTGTATAACTGTATGGCAAGTATGGTGGTATAGTGATCAGTTAGTGTAGATTCGTATACAATAGATGTTATTGGGTAGTTTGATTTGACCATGAGGTGGTCAATACATGAGATGGAGTCCAGTATAGCACGTGTAGGAGTGTTTATGGTGCTTTGGAATCCATGGTATGAGAGTGTGTTTAGGTATTCTTGGCATTGCGGATGTTCGTTTGTGGGCAGAATATTTATGTTGAGGTCACCAGCAATAGTACAATTTTTAATATTACATAAATCAGTTAAACAGTTATTGAACGATTTTAAGAAAGGTAAAATATTGTAAGAGGATGGAGAACGGTATACTGCTAAGATACATGTGTCGTTGTTGAAATTTATTTGTAAACAATTTGCACCGCTGACTTGGATTTCTTGGATTGACGGGTATAACCTTTAAAATTTATTTTAACAAGAGTTATTCCGATGAAAAATGCTTATAAAACGTTGAGTAATTTGATGTACCGAATAATAAAATTGCAGTATCATTTATAGATAACCATTGTGAATTTAATACGTTTTAGTCATAATAATATAACAGCATTTCATTGAGCAAGTGTTCAAAGACAAAAGGGCGACGATTTTCATAATAATAACAATTATTTATTAATGATAGGTGCATGTCATTCATGTTTGAAGAGTTCGATAGTGCAACAGGCAGCCATTATAGTAAGTAGCAAGATAACCTCGCTTCCGGCGTGATCTTCTCTCATCGTTTACGAGAAAATATTTGCTAGATTTTATTCTACTTGATGATTACAGATAAAATTAATAACCTCATTTTATCCTCAAAAGTATTATTCAATAAAACTTGATGCTATTATTATTTAGAATAATAACAGAAAACTTTGTAAGTAGGTTACTACGCATGTACTTGTCATAAAGATTGGTGTAACAGTTTCTATAATAATATCTACTAGCGCAGAAGATCTGAATTCTTGACACAGCAGTTCCAGTTTTGTAAATGACAATTAAAATAATTTACCATATTACCTACTTTAACGCTTGTCTGAATTTTTGACACAAACAGTTATACACTTACTTCAATTCAAAATAAATCCGAGTTCATTAAGACGACACTATACCCTAAAATATATTCAGAATCTTAATGACGTAAATAAAGAAGCCATGTATACAAATTGTGACTCGCGACCCGTGTATTGGACGGACCTACTGTCGAATTTGACCTATCAAAGAAAAGAAGAAGAAGAAACATAATGCGGTAATCTTAATGACGTAAGGGAAGAAAGCGTGTAAACAAATATGCTCCCGCGGCACGGCGTGTTGGACGGTCGAATTCACCCTAGCAGGCCTGGAGATTCGACCTTTCCGCCGGGTTCATTTTAATTAATTCTGAAGAACGTGTTACTAATATTTAAGATGTTTCTAAATGAATACCTCCCGAAGTTATTAATTCATCGTCTAGAAAAATAAAATGTGGTTGTACAACGTATTACAGTTTTTTAAAGACGTTGTACGTTAAAAAAAATTATGGCAACGTCCTTTTTTATTAATCTAAAATGTAAATAGCTCGCATCCCTTGTGAGGCATGGAAATAAAAATGAATTCGGCGAAATAAATTAAAATGTGACGCGACCCCCGATAAACGTGGTTATGTCTCGCCTTAAACCAGAGTTACAATCACATGCAACCGAAATAAGTGTGTTTGACTAGTGAATACCCATTAAATTAGTATGTTCGACTAGCGCAGACCCATAAATTAGTATGTTTGACTAGCGCAGACCCATGAAATTAGTATATTTGAATTATTTTTACATAGAATACGAACTTAATAGGGAGTTCAATGAAGAGTGTACATAGATTTAAAAATAGACTTAACACAGTTAAACATAAATACATTTAAGAAAGATATACAAAAGTTAGAGAATTCAAAAGAAAGATTATGTCACTAGTTAATAAAGCTGCTGAGAAAATATCAATTGAGCTTTTGCCAATGTTTTTTTGTTTGCTACTGGAAATTTTAGGTTACTAGATAATGTGTTGTATTGTTAGTCGTGCGAGTAGTTGACGATAAGTGTATTTGATTTTGTGATCGTGTTTTGTGCTGTTGTATGTCGGAATCAAAGGCTGGTTTTAGTGTTGGCGTGTGGGTTTAGAATTATTTGTACGAGAAGAATAACAATTGTGATGTTTTATTTTGGCAGAATAATAAAAGGAAGTATTTGTGCATGTGATTAAGTTAATATTGTTGACATGTGTATCCCATAGTAGTGGATATATAGATATTTTTTACTGCTGTATTTTGGATAACTTGTATTTCAGATATATGTTTCTTGGTAATGGTGCCCCAGATACTACTAACTAGATAACTAACTAGATGGAAGTAGATGATAGCATAATTATGTGACACTCAGTAGAGATGTGGTGAGCACATCTTGCAATCGATAAAGTAAACCGGAATGGACTAAATAATTTTTAAAAAAATGTATAACACAGTTTTGTATTATGGTGGAAGGGGTTGGAATTATTGGGCCAAAACTTCGATTTGACGGAGCTCTAAATTTCTGCCAAAGGCTGTAATTATTGTATTATAATCACTGGCCTTTTCAGTAACGGGAATAGACTGATATCTATAGTTTATAAATATATCAATGAATCCATACAATAACTTCAAACGAACGTCTCATTGGTCGGCTCTTGTAATGTGAGGTATTAAGTATTTAATGCTTATTTAATTATAATGAAGATAATAAATCAACTAATCGATAAGTGAAAATGGAGCAGCGGATGTTATGTTCGTAAATGCAATAATAATGTGTGAAAATAATATTCATGCCATTTAATATTGCCGTTAAGTATCTATCTAATTACTTAGTTTCTGTTTGACATAACGTCCAAGTGTTTACAAGATTTATACTCAATTTCAAGATGATTTATGACAGAAAATACATTTTATCTACAAATTAGCAAATAATTTGTGGCCCGATTTTATAGAGTTTAAGAAGTTTAGTATAAGATTTTTACTTAAGGGGATATTCTAGTCTAGATTTTGTTTTCATATTTCGATAGTTTAGATATCTAAGAATATTACCTTAAGGCGATCCACTAGTACAGGAAAAAATCGAAATCGGAATTCACGCCCCTTTATGGGAGGAGTTAAAAAATATTTGAGAAAAAGCTTTTGGAAAGGCTGGAAAAGATATTTGAGAATTTTTTTTATATGTTGATTTCGTAAAGGCCTGTAAAAAATATTAATTCCTGTTTTATGCATTGTTTATTGTAATAAAACGGAAAACAAGCAGCGCGGACCCGAACACGTTGTTTCTCCGCTCCGTCCGGAGGAGTAATGACGGAAAAATGGGGCGGCTGCCAGTCGTTCTTCGGTGGACTTTGATATAACAAATTCGTCGACTGCCGTATTGTCGCCGTGATGTCAAAAATACCAACGCGAAAATGCATAATATATTTTATTTTGTGAGGTTTGGGCGTAAATTTCAATTTTTTTTGCGATAATTATATAAGAAACTAAATTTGCCACATTATGCAATAAAACCATATCCGAAAAAGTGTTTATAAGTAGGAGAGTTTGCACTTAAAAATGTTTTTTATAGACCTAATACATTATTTTTTTCTAAGCTTATTAAAAGACTTATTAAAAAAATTACCGATATTTTGAAGGGCCAAGATATTTTCTACACGCAGTATTTAATTGAAGCATCTATAATACTTCTAAGCGGTCAAATTTTCAAAAAAAAAACATACGATTTTGTATGATTTTGCATTATTTAGTATGGCTTCATCTTAAAAGAATTTTTTGAAATTCGAATTATTTTAAAAGTTATAGTCGTGGGAATTCGACCGGTTTAGACGGAATCTAACTATCTACATAGAACACAATTTTAAAAGCATTTTTCTCGAGACCACTTTTTTCGAAACGTTTGTCACAAAATCTCAAGTTCTAATACACCGATTTTCTTGAAATTTTGCATGATTTTATTTTATGTATCCCTCTACGGTAAGAACCAACAAAAAATCTATAATTGAAATTTTTACTATTTTTAAAAATTCGGTAAAGTTAAAAAAAAACTGGAAAACATAATTTTTTTTTTGAGTAGCGATTATTTTACGATATATTTTTTTCATTTTTCCTGGTTCCTACCATAATGAAATTTGTACAGTTTGGCAATGAAGTGTAGAAAATAAATAATGGCGCTGCGATCGTTTTCTAGGTTTTAAATGGCAACACCAAGATGGCTCATAAGACAACGGATGTATGTTTTAACAAACACTTCGGCCAAAATGCTTTTTTCATAGCGTATTTGTATTGTCAAAAATTTTGCACAAAAAACTGGAATTTAATAGAAGTATAATAAAACAAAACAAGTTTTACGTGGGCGTTTATTTCGATATAAAAACGTGGGTACTTAAAATTTTGAGTCTATTAATTCAACATCTGACATTATTGTCTTCGTCCTCATGTGATTTTTCGTCTTTCGTATCTTCATCTTAACCTAAACGTAATATTAGTTCATCGATATCATCGTATATAGTACTCCCTCGTGCATAATATTCTGCCTCAATTTTCATCACGTGTTTGCAACAATTTTTCCAATCATCAGCACTTAAGCTATTACACATTATTATTATTATGCCCATTTTCCGTTTTCCCGGTGTTTCAAATTTTCCATCTATCTTTTCCCCTTCCTTGACGATTCTTCTTACCGTTGATTCAGATTTACCTGTGTATGAAAAACATCATTAAAATTATTATTGTAGAAGGTAGTTTAAAAAAACACACTAGATACTATTCATTTAGAAAGAAAGAAAGAGAAAATTAAGAAAAAAGTAACTTTTCTATGAATTTAAAGAAGTTGCATATTATTTTTTTTTTGTTAATTGAGTTATTCCCTTTTTCTTGTGGCCTCGTATGAACTGTCAAATAAAAGTGTCATATACGGATTTTTAAGCATAACCTCAAATCAAGTTGTAATGGTTCTAAACGCTCTAAAATTGGCATAAATCTTGTAACACTAATGAAATTCACTTAAAAACTATAATAAGTACCAGTAATTTCTGTAGTTCGTTTGTAAACATCTTCCAAATTACATAGGAGCTCCTTCGCGCGATACTCGGCTAGGCAGCGTTGAAAAACGCAGTACATAACTTCTCTTGCACCACTACTTATTGGTTTGTTCATTTTTATTCAATTCAAACAATGCACAGGCAAACAATGAAAAACATAATTATTAAATGAGCGATCTTCAGTGTGTTCTACACGATTTAAGACAGTAAATCGGATGGCAGCCAAAAACCATGCGAAACTTCACTGACAAAGCGAGTAATTCGGTATTGCCATAGTAATGAAAAAATTTAGTTCCAATTTAATAAATTTCTAGACTTAATTGCCAAACTATACTAATAGAGAATTTACCTTTTTTTATTTTTCAGATAACCATTTGGGTAGAAATCGTGACGAGATGAACACGCTCTTTCCCGAAATAAATATTTTTTAAGCGGAAGTAAATTTTATTTGATTGATTTGTGTTATTTCACAATTTATTAATTTAAAATAATATATAGTGTATTTGCGGCACGTTCCACAGTAGCAGATATTCTCAGTATCACCCTGATGTAATACCACCATTCAGAATTGAAATGTTGCTTGAAATGGCTTTAGTCGTGTTTGGTGACCATATCTGAATAGCGAGGTACTTCCCCACCTCCTTCTCCTACCTTCAGCCTCACAACATAATCCAATTGGGGGTGCCATAGTCCGGCTCCGGATAGTAGCAGTTGAGACTATTGTGCAGTAATCACATTTAAAAAAATGTCGTATTCACAAAAAAAGTTTCACAGTTGAAAAATTACACAACCTTAGGTAAGTAGGTATTGCTTTCCATATTCCCAAAGGAGGGAAAATCCAATTCCTAAATCAAACCAATACCAAATAATGTCGATGACATATTCAAACAAGCTTCCATTATGAAAATGTGTGAAAAGAATAACAAAGAACATCAAGAATTTTACAAACTAATGAGAAATGGAAACCAATTAGTTACAACTAATTTTAAAACAACTCAAATGCAAAATCATTATATTTACAAAGCCATACAAAACTATAATAACCTCCTATCTGAATTGAGCTGTATCAAAAACCAGAATAAAATCAGAAAAAAATTAAACAGTTTAAAAAAAAAACCTATTGTAAAAAGTAAATATTTTATTCAAAACATATTATAACTTACAACCTAAGTAAGAATCGTGGCTCCCTTATCAGGCACAATGGCTCCTCTTTTCTGATAAGGAATACATGACTAATGATGATCTTAAATATAATATTGGTATTATATATACAATAAAAAAAAACAACAAAACAAAACAAAAAAATACTAACAAAGCAAGACATTTTCTTTTCATTTTAAAATCAAAGTTCGATCTAGAACTACGCTTAAATAGATAAGTAGGTATGTTTTTAATTCCCAAAATAAAAATGTTTTTGCTCGTTAAGTACCGGCTAATATAACCCCCATTACAAGGAGGTTAATCGGGATGATTTACAGTCTTGCCCTCGGGGCCTGGGAGTTTATCGCTACGCCACTGGGTGAACCTATTTCCCGTGTTATGGAAACCTACTATCTCCGTACGCAACATACAGTTTAGGTTTATTACTTCTCGAGTAGGTACTTTATAATATCATTCCCATTCAACTTTTAGTCTCTAATAATAAGATATTCTCATGGCACTAAAATTCATACTTATCATAATTTATTTTCTTTTCTCCGGTAATAAAAAAATATGTAGATAGGTACACTATTTTATTATTGTAGGTACAAATACATATATTTCGTTCGGTGATAATATTATATAATAATGAATGGGATTTGATCTGGGATGTAGCTGGTCAATTTACACCTCTGAGAGAGCGGTTTCACTTGCGGTGTTAGGGCTAGAAACGTATCGTGGACCTTTTGTGTTATTTTTCGATAATATTGAGTCATCTCATGTAATTGGAGGCAGGGTTGGGTATCTTTATTTTATTAATAAATAAAACGTAATTAATGATATTTTTGTAGTTGAGATTGTCATCTTTTCACAGTTTTGTAAGGGAATAATTTAATAAAATGCACAATTTTAAAGGTAAAAAAATAGTCTTTATTTAGTGTACAATCAATACAAATAACACATATTTAGAGCAGTTCAACAATAGTATGACAGTAGGTATAATAAACGTTAATCATAACTTTATGGGTTCATTCTCAAAGAAAAATTAATTGAAATAGGAAAATTAACCGCTCGTTTTAACTATTACCAAAAGAGTTTCAACGAGTATATTCACTCTGGGCTAGCTGAAAGTATTCCAGTCCTGTCAGAGATTTACCTGAAGATGCGCGGTAAGAACCGGGAAGCAACTTACTCTCTGGAGCTAATATCAGTCATCCCGAAGTAAGCCTGAGCATCGTGTAAGGGCAAAAAATAACCAATAACATTCCTCATTCTAATTAGCAAGTATTCGAGATTGGGGAACTAATAAATATACGCCAGGAAACAATTAGATGGTTTATTACAGCTTAATTCGAGCTCCAATATTAGCTGCATTTTTTGTGATACCTATCTACTATACATGTGATATCTATCTATACGATTTCAATCAATATGGTTTTAATGTGAAAATTACATTTTTTTAAAATAAAAATAAATGAATGTGTTGAACGTTTTTGTAATTAACATACGCATTATGATGAAAATAAAATAAAAATAAGAAATGATGATTTTTATGCAAATTAGAAGTTTGCAATGGTACCTAAAATAGTGGGAAATAACTAATAAAACTTGAGTTCTAAATTTCCGTCAAAGCAGTAATCAGTATATTATATTCATTGGCCTTTTCGGTAACGAGAATAGATTGAGATTTATGGTTTATTAACAAAGTTCCTCCAGACTTAACAGGCAGGAACTTAGAATGTTCACAAAATATTAGGGATGCCAAAGTCCCACCGGCTTTAATCTATTCAGATTCCTGAGCAGAATCACATGAAAGAAAGGCAATACTGTTAGAAATTATATCTACAGGGTTATGGCACGAAGAATCTATTTGTTATAAAAATAGATAGCCCTTTAACGTTTTGGAATTTCCGTAATCCTCCGCAGAAAGGGCCTTAAAATATATTTTTTTTCACTATATGAAAAACCGTCCAGTCAAAAATAAAGTTTATTTTTACTCGTCTATTTCAAAATGTGTTTTAAAAATTAAAAAATATATATGGTTTGGTTTTACTGAGGTACCCAGTGATCGGAATCAACCACGTTGCCAAATCCGAGTTGATAAGACCGAAATTTATTTCGTACAGTTGTAATGTCATCGAATTTCACAATAATGCGTACATGTCCGCGAGTGCGCGCGTGATTGCCACCAAAAGTTGATAAAATGCATTGTCATCGACAACGAGTCTATCTACCGAATTTGAGCTCGATTAGATGTCGGGAAGTTGGTAATTTTCAACTTCTAAGATTCCATTTCATTCATACAGCCATTCAATCACGAAAAAAATATTTAAAATCAAATACGTATACGATGATTTTTTGAACTGATGCGGCCCATAACAGATTAATACCGCCATAAATTCAGCTTCAATTAGGTGAACAGAGATTTCACGCGCCGCCTTATTATGCTTTATTGATCATATTATAGAATTATAGAGATTAGAGTAAAGGTATGATAATAAAATATCCGATAAAGAGCCCGGCCGTGTTATTTCACAAATAGAATAATCATCCAATTCACGGGAATCTAACTCTTACGCTCAAACCAATTTAGAAAAGATTTCTAACCAAGAAAATTCGTTTTGAAAGCGAGTGGGCGTGAATGAAAGAGCCTCTTGCATGTATTTTTAGTTCTAAGAAATATTCACATGCATAGATATTGCTACTGAGACTGAGAGTACGGAAATTCCACATTTAATAGGTCACTATTTAAAAATTAACAGTTTTGTTAAGGATTCTAAAATAAAGAATTGTTTAAAAATATATTTATGAATGTCTTCTTTGAAATTTCAATTGAACAAATGATATTTAAAACTTACAATGAAAACGACTATTCTAGCTAGCGCTTAGTTACTCGGTGACCGAATGTTCCTTGGTACCGAATGGCACCTTATCTGGTACATATATAAAAAAGTGCTTCGGTTTAGAAGAAATTAAAAATGATTTTTTTTTTAAATTTGGCTTCAGATTTGTAAATAGATATTTTTGTTATTAATATAAGTACCTACAAATATTATATTACATACATTTGAAAATAAGGATTCGAACCATCTAATTACAAAGTTTTTTTAGTTGTTTTTACAAAACTGACCAACTTAATGGTGATATGATTTCTCGTGATTGAAATAAATACCGATGGTACAAAAAAAATTCTTTTGAAAATGAATAATTAAATAATAAACTTCCATAACATGACAGTTACTGAACTATACAAAAAAATAATTAACCAAAATTAACATAATACAAATATAATAATAATAATAACCTTAAATAACACGATAGTTATAAAACTTTAGAAAAAAGGAGAAATAGAAATAAACTAAAGAATGTTAACATAGTAGAAATATGTAGGTGATCTTAATATTAATAAATTTACTATGTGGTAATAGATTGGTAGGTACAGAGCTGGGCTTAAAATTTATGTATAGAGAATTAAAACGAAGAAAAAAACAAATTGTCTCAGAAATCCTTCTTGAATCAAAAAAAAATCATCACATAAGTGGCATTGCTAGGTACAGAAAAAAATTACGTTAAGTGGTGTTGGTGGGTTCAGAATAAAAAAAAAACACCACGTTAATGGCATTGGTAGATAAAGACCAATAATTTTTATTTTTAACTTAATAACTAAAACCTCAAATTATAATATTTATGTTGGTAGTTCTTGATACAGTTATAATGGCCGAATTGGATAGAAACATCTTAGCTCAGTTGGTATAGAGCTGCGGCCCGAAGAGCCGAAGGATCTGGGTTCGAGTCCCAAAAGTGCCAATATCTTTTTCTGATTTTTCTGTTTCCAGATTTTCGATTGAGTCTCGCTAATATTGTCTTCATTTAATTAAAGAAAATTAAAAAAAATCTTCACGTATGTGGCATTGGTAGGTACATAATCGAAAAAAAAATCATCACGAAAGTGGCATTACTAAATACAAAATAAAAATAAAACATCTCGTAAGTGGCATCGGTAGATAAAGAATAAAAAAATCATCACGCACGTGGCAATGATAGGTACAAGATAAAAAAAAACCTACCAATGGGGTACGAAGTTGGTTTTAAAATCATGAATAGAAAATTAAACAGTAAAAGAAAAATATTGATTGTCTCAGAAAATCTTCCCGAACCAAAAAAATAATAATCACGTGAGTGGCTCCTTTGTCGAAATTTTTATATGAAGTAGTAAGCACTGAATTTATTAAGATTATAGTCGGAAATCGGTCTATATTGTTATGTAAACTGATCAGGAGTTACGTAAACACCACCTACTGCATAATAAATGGATTTAACTAGTAAATTTGTGGTTAACACTTCTAATTCTAATGATTGTTATTATTATCACTATCATGTTTGAACATAATTTTTTAAAACTACCGAATGCTCAGAGACGAAATAAATGCTGTTTTTTAAGAGGTATACAAATTCAAAATGGAAAAAAACGATAATAGCTTTATTTAATAGATAATTTTACGCTATTATTGTTTAAATATGATTTCGGGCATGTGAGCGCCACGGCTAGCTCGAATGAAGCGCAATCGTGCAGTCAAATTTTCGATAATTTGTTTTTTTAGAGGTTTGGTTTTCTAAACTGGCAACATTGTTTCTACAGACTGTCAATTTGACAGTTGACAGTTGATTTGTAGTCAGTACGTTTTGACATTTTACCATGAATAGACTGACGTCAGAACAGCGCTTGCAAATTGTGCAAATTTATTTTGAAAATCCAGATATGGCCAGAATGTTACGGTCAATAGAGAACGCTACAGATCTTCTTCGTACCTCAGTTGAATGACATTGATGTGAGAGAGTTGTGATTTCAACAAGATGGCGCAACATGCTACACGGCGGGTGTCACCATCAATTTATTGCGGGAAACATTTGGTGAGCGCATATTTTACGTAATGGACATTTGAACTGATCTCCACAATGGTGTGATCTCACACCATTAGATTACTTTCTTTAAGGGTATGTGAAGTCACTAGTCTATGCTGATAAACCAGAGACATTGGACCATTTGGATGTCAACATTCGCCGTGTTATTGCCGATGTATGGCCGCAGTTGATCATAGATAAAGTTGTCGAAAATTGGACTTCTCGATTGCGCTTCATTCGAGCTAGCCGTGGCGCTCATATGCCCGAAATCATATTTAAACAAAATGGCATAAAATTGTCTATTAAATAAAGCCAATATCATATAGATAATTTAAATGTGTTTGTTTTCATTTTGAATTTGTTTACCTCTAAAAAAACACCCTTTATCTTACTTGGCTTTATTCTCGTCAATCGAGTGGGTAACTAGATAATAATATTTGCTATCACATAGAGCGAATACAACACTGCTATTAGAATAGTAAAAAAACTACAATACCTATCAAAAATATACTAATTTTAAGAATATCACCAACATTGTAGTAAACGTGGTATAAAGATTTTCTATTTACAACAATTGAAATAGAAAAATGTCAAGTATATTAAAGTATATTATTTATATCATTTTTTTGTGAGTTATTGCGAAATGGTATAGTATTTTGTATAACAATATATTTAGCAGCTAAAAAATCGACAAACAATTTTGTCACTTTAAAATACTGTATTGACTAAAAAAATGTCATTTAAAACAGTTACAGCTTTTATTGATCAGGTTTCACGCGTTAATTTTTAAAATAAAAAAAACATTCTCCTCTCAAAACATCCAAATAGAATGCGTCCAGGTAGGATCATAAATTATTTTTATTGACCTTTAAAAATAACGTGTCAATTACCTAATTTTTGTTGTTAAACAAATGTATATTAAATGATAAATGTGTGATTTGTTAATTGTCAAGAGATATATTGTTGGATGGGGCTTCGTTTCAACAAAAACATGTTATATTATTATGGTTTGAACCGTTGGTACAGAGCACAACAGAATAGTTTCAAAGAAGAATGTTAAATGAGTGGGTATGATTAACTTTTGTTTTAAATTTATGAATTAAGAACTCTTATTTTCTTATGGTGCAAAAACCCCTTAACGGTGAGAACTGACGTTCGAACACGACACGAAATTCGAAAACATTTTTATTCACTTCGTCAATTCCGCATGAGCAATATAGCTAGGGTAATGATTTAAATATAATGTATGTATTACTAGAAATTATAACAAAAACAGTAGTAATAAAAATGGTTACTTTTTTATTTATTGTTATCAAGTTTAATTTGTAGAACTCCATTTTAATTTTTATTTATTTTATATATTCAATAATTTTATTATTAAATTAATAAAAACAGTTTATTTATAAACAAGTTCTGCTGGTAATTATTATTACGCGTGACAGCTGTTTCGCCTTCTGAGGGCATTATCAAACTGTCCAGACAGTTTGATAATGCCCTCAGAAGGCGAAACAGCTGTCACGCGTAATAATAATTACCAGCAGAACTTGTTTATAAATAAACTGTTTTTATTAATTTAATAATAAAATTATTGAATATATAAAATAAATAAAAAAAAAAAAAAAAAAAAAAAAAAAAATGGTTACCTTAACATATAGTACATAGACAGGTAGTTTTTTTCTTGATGCATTTGAAAGAAAATATGTTTTATACTTTGTTATTCGGCGGTACGTCCTCTCTTCACATCCCTTCGGGGACAAATTTTGGGGGTTATTTTACATATTTTGTGAAGTAGGTACATCGTATTTTCCTTAAACCGACATAATTTTGTATATAAGTACGCCAGGGGGCCAACTGCCGGAGGATCAACTGTAATGGAATCAGACTTTTAATTTTATTAACTATGCACGCAATAGACAGAGGGTTAACATAATTACGAAGAAATTACAATTAATAAATACAAACCGTCTAATAACAGTTTACAAATAAAAATAAAACAATGTATGTAAACAACAACAAAAACAAGAGATGATAAAGTTTGAGTTAAGTTAAGTCAAGTAAAAACTAATTTAGAAATTTAGAGAGATTCTGGGGGCTATCACTGTATAATATGTTGTAGTGCAGTGTTTCTTAACCTGTGGTCCGCGGATCCCTAGGGGTCCGCGAAAATGTAGATGGGGGTTCGCAGTCTCACCTCTGAACCATTTAATAATAATAAACATATTCCACCAAAAGTGTCGTAAACTGTTGCCGTTCGGCCATATGTGGCCGCGGTAGGAATTAAAAAAAAACTTTTTTGGATGCTATTTTGACCCTTATGGATAAAGAAATTGTATGAAGAACAAGGTCTGAATGGTTTGGGCCATTCTCGTTCTTGACGTAACAAAAAGCCGCATAGTGCCTAGCCTCTCGGAATAAATTACAAAAATTATCTTTGGTTGACTTGGCGACCTCGGCGTCACTTCAACTGTAATTTTGTATGTGTAAACTTTGAAAATGTAAATATTTTACATTGTACCAATATCATAACTTGTTCGAAAACACCCTTGGATTGTTTTTTTTTCACGTAGGGTGTCTATTCAGGTTTGTGTAGAAATAAAAAAATCAGTTCATTTTCGTATAATATTTCGTAATATATTTTTTTACGATTTGTTTCCGGAGTGTGAAAAAGCTAATTTCGCGCAGTTTTTTCCAAATACGCCCGCCTTTAGCTTTAGTCTTCGTTTCGCGATTATTTTCCAGTACCTAAAAAGGGTCTAAAATAAATATTAGACCCTTTTAACACAGCTATCATTGATATTACTGGCTTGACAACGGCACAGAAAATCCAATTAATAGAAAAATTTTGTGATTTAGCTTTAAAACGTAATGTTAAAGAATCCACTTTGTCAATTTTTGGGGGAATGTAAAGAAAGATTATGAGGAAATATCAGAAGAAGCAACTGATGCCTTTTCTCAATCACGTACCTCTGTGAAAAGGCATTAGCCATTTGTAAATTATTTCTCTATTATAAGTGGAATCCGATTTGATATTACAATTTAGTAGCAACATCAACCCAAATATTACAAATTTAGTTCCAAAAAAGCAACAATAAAATTCAAATTAATTAAACATTTTATTGAGAATGTTGGTGTTGCTGTTGTACGTTAATTATTAACGTATTTTTTACAAAAAACTTTTTTTTTGTATTTGTAGTAAAAAAAATACTAAAATAAATGGTCTGAATTTTATTTCCGGTTTTTTTTTATTAAGGGGGTCCTTGAAAATTGTGCTAGATTTCTTAAGTCCGTGGCTGAAAAAGGTTAGGAAACGCTGTTGTAGTGAATACTTCGTAGGTAGCATACAGACCTACATACTTTTGTGTCTAGTCGGGAGCGTCGCTCTTATAGATTTTAATTAATATTTCAAAACCCCATAGCTCATGATGTAAATAAATTTGCAAGATGAAAACAGTTGCTTCGACCTAAACATTTTATGAAAAAAAACAGCACAAATTTCGCGAGGAAAAAGCTTATTGATCAAGAGTTTTTAATGGGACTTAGATTCATCCATTTTTAAAAATGTGAATACATTACCACAGTCCCAACTGTCAGTAAGCCAGTTTGACTATGGTATCAAGTGGGTGAATTGCTAGGCTGAAGAGAGTACACTGAAAGTATCTTCCAATTATTAATTGTAATGTACTTTCCAGCATTTGTTATTTCAATGCCCGAGTCTCCTAACTCATTCCCAAAATATCGACACATTACTCATACAATCGTATAATATATTGTATTGTTTTATGGAAATAATGCAGAGAATATTAATATGTACATTAGGAAATATATATTAGTGGAGACATAAATCTAGACAACACCTCCGCTGGGAGTCTAACGCATTAAATGTCTAATGTGGAATGGAAAGGGATAAATAAAACATATTATTCAGGTGAAGGTGGCGGGTGTGAAAAGTTGGGCACAGCGGGCGGGCAGGGGTGCAGCTGGGAAAAGTAAAAAAATCTTATAATGATATTCGGTGGTGTCTCTCGCTCTCTCTCTGTGCCTGTGTGTAACTCTGGTTCGATGAACTCTAGAACTGGGATTTGCTTTGATTTTCAAAATTCTAATAATAGGCCACTTGCATCACATTTAAAAAAAAAATCCGGTTTAGGCAAATATTCTAAGATATTCGGTGTTTTTTTTTAATCGTATTTTTGAAACCCCGACGATTTTTTGAAAATGTCAATCCGAAAAATCGTACCATTTTTTATAAACCAGAAAGACGGAACGTAATTTTATGGGTGCGAAAAAACGATAATTACATAGCCGAAAATCATTTTTAAAAAAAAATAACGTTTTCCACACGAATGGCACAGAAGAATAACGAGGCATACCAAAAATATTACATCTCATAAATATTTATTTTCTTGATCCATCTAATTGATCATTAATCATTATAATGTTCAACCTCTACATATGACTAAATCCAATGTAATATTCTTGTGCTTGTAAATTAAAATAATAATAAGAATTTCATAAATTTTGATTTTGTTAAAATTAGCACCATTACCATTTTGCTTCTAAAACAGGTACAGAAGCAATACATTGTAACGGGGTCTCTTCGTAACATCTGTCGAAACACAGCCATCTTAATCAAAAAGTCAAACCGAAGGATAAGTTCGCAGAGAACAAACAATAAATCTAGTGAAAGTTAAACGTCAAATTCAAAAATTCGCCTGAAATCAAAGTGTTCAAAAAAAAATCAGAGTGGAATTCTACAAAATTAATAGAACATAATCGGAGACGGGACATTTTCATGTAGTGACGTTAGGAGCTCAAATAATGGATTTATTTATTGAAAAATAAAAAAAATATGTATATTTCAAAAAAAATTTACTAATGTTTTCGTAATCTTATTGAAAAAATCTATCCACACGATTTTTCGTGTGAAGTCCATGCAAGTGGCCTATTGATTGTGGGAAAGATTCAGACAATCGATGAAATATCTAGGTACCAAAATTACTTTAATTAATTTGATTCTATATTTAAATTTTCAATCGAAAGGTAAGTTTTTGATCTTCTTTTATAGGTATACTAGCTGGGTTACCCGGCTTCGCTCAGGACAATAAGATAGTGTTCTGGAATGTTGCACAATGATGTTCCCGATTTCCTATTCCTGATCATTCCTGATCATTCCACGACATACTCCGCCACTCCTTCCACAACTTTCTACAGCTCTATGGAACCTTCTAGAACTTTCCGGAAGACTGTTCTAGAAATTTCAAGAGGGCGAAATTTTCAGCCCTTATATCTTTAAAAGCAAGCCCTTTAGGTAAAAACAGATACCCTTATTCCCTAGGGGGATTAGAGATCTACCACACCATATAACTCCCTTGATCGAACCGGGACTCGTTTCTGAGTTTTTGCAAGCTGCACGTTTTTTGGACTTTCTTTTATAATACATGCCATATTCAAATAAATAAAATGTTACTCTTTACATGTCCTTTCCCGTGCGTTCCCCTCCAGCGTTCCACTTCCACCTTCCCCGCCACCGCTCTCCCGTTCCACCGTCCCGCCAACCCCCCTGGCACTGCATTTCTTGACTCCTCTGCCGCGCGGCCCGTAGCCGAAACTTTTTTCTAATACTAACATTTTTAAACTCGTGATATCTTTCTAATTAAATATCCGAATTGAAAAATTCAAAAAGTTAAATAAAGGTATTGAAGCTGTCTTGAATATGAAGTAATCTATTTTGATAAGGATTAAAACCAAGATACAAATAAAGAGCCTTTTCAAGCGGCGACATATTAATTAAAATTTTAAAATAAAATAATACTTTTTGTGGCATAACCATAATAGTTAGACATATGCTGTCGCAACTTTTTTTGTAGATAATGATGTGTTCTATAAAGTCGTAGTAAATTATTTTATTCTATCATCAATAGTTTTCGCAGCGCACGCGATTTAAAGAATATTTTAGGTAATTTTTTTACACCCTGGGTTACATTATTGAAGTTTTAGTAAGGATGCCTATTTTTTTTTAAATATAATATAGCCTATGTCACCCAGGGATAGTGTAGCTTCCCAACAGCGAAAGAATTTTTCAAATCGGTTCAGTAGTTTCGGAGCCTATTCGATGCAAACAAACACACAAACAAACAAATATTACCTCTTCATATAGTGTGTTAGATTAGATTAGATATACACATATATATGTATATCTATAGGTATACACATATATTTATTTTTACATTAGCTCCTCACAGGAGGCCCTGAGGAAATTAATTTCCTCAGGGCCTATGTCATCTTTAGGAATGCTGTGTGGAGGGTCTTTTTAGGAAAGGAAGAAGAGAAATGACTGGGAAGGAAAAATGTATGAGGGGTGGTAGGAATCTGGGGGTCAGTGTGTCCAAAAGTGACGGATATATGAATCTATCCCTTCTACTGCGGTGCAAGGCGATGTTCCGAGAGAGTCCTGTAGGAGAAGTCAAAAGCCCTCATCCAGTCTCTCCTGATCTGGCTTGCCACGCTGTTGGTGGGCAGATGCATCTGCCGCCAAGATCCGGACAAACCTCATCCCGGGCACCACTGCTAAGTTAATTTTAAAAAACTCAGTTTTTTATGGAAAGATAGATCCAAGTTGGTCCTATATTTGGATCACGAAATATGCCAACATTTTCTTCCGTTTTTCTTTATTCTATGGTATGAAGTGAGTCAAATTTCGGACGTAGCTGGCAGTACCTACCTACCAGACTTACATGCTACTCGTAGATCTGAATAATTTAATTAATTTATATTTTTTATTATATCATTGAAGAAGAAGCTAATAATAATAATCTAAACGAAAATATGACAGAGAACAAGACACAGAAAAACAGGAAAAGACAATGGTGGCAACTGAGACTCCAACCTAGACCTCTCGTCTAACCGGGATGTGCGCACGTCCCGGTTAGACAAGAGGTCTGGGTTCGAGTCCCAGTTGCGACCATTAGGTATCTTTTTCTTTTTTTATTATTGTGTATTTTATTTAAATATAAAATTTGACATCTTATATCTAATGTTTTCTTTTCTATAGCTACTACAATATTATTTACTACCTACTGACTAAAATTTGGACTTTCAACATTCAGACATAATCCACGAAAGACTTTTAGCCTCCTCCTTTCTGTGCCTTGTACTCTTTCATATTTTCGTTTAGATTATTATTCTTATCTTCTTGTTCAATGATATAGTACATTGATGGAAATAAGCTTCAAAAGTCATAAGAAGAGAGTTTTTCTTATAATCTTTTTTTTTTAAATAGCTGAATTTAAAATTAATTTATAATGAGTTCGACTGCACACCTGCAGTAGATACCAAAAGGCGAGACACCCAAACATCTCCTCTCCCACCTTCTCAGTTCGGGGCTCGGGGCCCAATGATCGTGATGCGTTATTATATTAGTTAAGAAATGAAAAGGCCACTTAAAAATCCACACTCCATATCGCCCTCCGATTTATAGCACCACTAATTATTTTAATACCTCGTTAAATTAAATCCTATTTAAATCTAAATATCCGATGGCTTAATCTGTTCCTGATAGGCATTGGTTAATAACATACAAGGTTGGACTTAGGATATAAAAGTGTCTACTACTTATTGATTAGTTCTGCTATTGAGAATTGATTATTTCCAAGTTACCTACAAGTTATAGCAGTAATTATTCTTTAAGATTAATTAATATATAAGTAATTGATGTAATTTTGTTTTTATATATATACGTCTTATTTCACGCGACGATTGTGAATATTTTTGTTGTTTTAATGAAGTTTAACGATTGCAAAATATTAAGTTAAAATAATAGGTTAATTAAATATATTATATTAATTGTTTTTGTGTTTAATTCGTAGAACTCCATTTTATTTTTTAGAAATTTAATTAAATAAATTTGATATGTTATTATCGAGTTCTGCAAGTATTTAAGAATGTATTTTAGTTACAGCTGTTTCGACTTGTAAGTTTGAAAATGACCTGACAAGTCGAAACATCCGATTCAATATTGAATTCAATGATAAAAAACAAAAAAAAACAAATTCGAACCCTATTATTTTAATTTTTAGAAATTTAATTAAATAAATTTGATATGTTATTATCGAGTTCTGCAAGTATTTAAGAATTAATTTTTCAAATTTATTTAATTAAATTTCTAAAAATTAAAATAATAGGGTTCGAATTTGTTTTTTTTTTTGTTTTTTATCATTGAATTCAATATTGAATCGGTATGGATCTACAAAATGTGCAACATAAATAGAACCTTAGCATACACGCAATTGATATTGGGTGAAAAAAAAATCAAGCCGCATAAACAAAATTAAGTTTTTTTTAACCATACTGCAAACTTTTCTTTGCATCATTCACTTTACTGTAATAAATCTATTTTCAAATGGAATTTAAAACTTAAAAAAATATGGTTTTGACAAGGATCAAATTAAAGCGCCCTTGAGGTGATTTTCTCACGAAAATGGCGCTGTAGAAGTCATCCAATTTTTATTATTATTATCGAGCCTTCCTACCCAGGAACTGGAGTCAACCACGCTACCAACTAAGCCAAATGCCGATTGGATAAGACCGACATTTATATCATAAATTATATGCTAAAGTAAAATAAAATAGGGGTAGGTACATTAGCAGAAACTAAAATTTTATTAAATAAGTGCAATATATCATATTATACGTTCAGAACTAATTATTTTTGCTTTGATGGACGGAGAGATTTTGAAAATGTCGGAAAGGTTTATTTAAATCAGACAGGAGCTTTTGGATGTTTGACATCAGATTTTCACTCAATTGCAACATTAAGATCACAATTTCATAAACTCTTTCTTTTACTAGCTACCTTACTCAATCATATCGGTGAGCTCTGGTGTGTTCTATATCACTGCTTCCAGGGATTTAAAACAAGCTTGGGCACATCGGCCGTTGTGGAAATAATGAAGTTAATTGACTTCTCGGCGTTATTTATGATTGTGCGCGTCGATTGGAATGATTGATGGGGTTTATTATTATTATATTAGCCAGCGTGGAGAAAGATGAATAAACTTCAAACGAATAAATGTTAAAACATGGGAGAAATACAGGACTCTTCAGTCGACGTGTTAATTATATTACTACGTAATGTACGTCGTACGTAAACGATATAATTTCGGTTGTTGTGAAAGAAACGGTGAACCGACAGTTGATCCCCCGACAGATTATCCCCTGAAATTATAAGCGTTTTAAATTATAATTTTATTTACCAATTTCAAATCTAAAACCGACTTTAAAAACACCTTGGATAACAAACGAATTTATAATAAACAGTGTCGATTTTTTGCACTTATACGCTAATATCTACAGTATATATGACGGCCTCCGTGGTCGAAGGGTGAAGCTCTTGACTCGCAATCCGAAGGTTGTGGTATCGATCCCGGCATGCGCAAATAAATTTTGTTAGATTAATTTGTGTTATTTCACAATCAATTCATTTAAAATAATATAAAGTATATTTGTGGCACGTTCCGGAGTGGAAGATATTCTTAATATCGCCCTACTGTAAGATTACCACTCAGAATTGAAACGTTGCTTGAAATGGCTTTAGCCGTGTTTGGTGACCAGATCTGAAAAGTCAGTAACTTCCCCGTTTCCCCGTTCGTCTTCCTCATCTCCTTCCCTTCCCCACTACCTTCAACCTCACAACATACCCCAATTAGAGTCTCACTGGCTCCAGACGGGAGCAGATGAGACTCTTGTGAGGTATACAATAAAAAATAAAAAAAAATAAAAATTAATATATATATATATATAGACAAGTAGTAACATCCTTGATGTATTTGAAGAAACTATGTTTTATAATTTCGTTAATCAGCGGAACATCTTCTCTGTACACTCCTTCCGAGACACTTAGTTATGTTTGATGTGAGTAGGTATATCGTATTTTTCCTAAACCGACTGCATATTCCATATAAGTACGCTGGGGGCTACTGTCATGGAAAGTAAAATTTCTATTGTGTAAAAGTAACGTTCTAAAATTAAAAAAATGTGTAGTTATTATTTTCTGAAAATTGACATCTACATTTTTTTTTCAAATTTGCTCAGGAAGCGCTTGTTAGCCCTTCGCGAACAAGCTGATTCACCCCGCAGGTATTAGGTATATCTTTTAATAATAAAATAAAATATTCTTAAGGACACCAGTCCCACACTACCTTTCTCTTTCCCACAAACAAAACGACTCTTCTCCCTTCATTTGTTTCTTGCTCCAGCGTTCTTTTTTCGAAACGCGGCGTTCATCTGCCGCCAAAATAGCGCGGGATATTAATTCGAACAGCGGGCAGCACATTAATCATCTTGTAATTAACACATCAACGCCCTGGGTCCGCCCGATGCAAGATGGGCCACTGGTTAAACATTACAATATTTAAATATTATAACAAAAACCTTGCAGTTATCATATAATCATAAAATATGATTATACCTGCGATCTGTTGATTGAAATTAGAAATAAAAAAAAAAGTGAGGTGACATTAACGTTTATGATACGTTTATCTAATAAAATGTACATTTTTTTTTTTCAGTATATATTTTTATGTTCAAGTAATAGGTACCTACCTGCCTAGAAACTACTATACACGGTGTAAATACTTAGATATTAGGTAGAATTAGATAGGTAGTTACTAATATTTCTAAGTATTTTGTCTTTTGTGACTTTACAGGTCAAGGTTTAGGTACCGCCGCCCTGGCCTCCATTTATTGGACAACCAACACGTCTGCCATACGTCGTTACATTCCTGAATACACTTACCCCCAGGTTGCTACCCATCCCTTATAACTCTTTTCTTCCCAGAACTACCCCTCCTTCTTTTTCTTAAACATTCCATCCACACAGCATCCTCTAAGATGAATCTAAATTATTTTCCTCAGGGTCTCTGTGTAGAACTAAAATAAAAAACTCCCATTTTTCAATTTTATTTCGTCTTATGATCCTTTGTAGTTTGCATAAAATACTGCTTTATACTATATATATCTCATGAAAGAAAGATGCTTTGCCAACCAACCCAACAATTTATACACTAAGCCAACATTGTCATTTTCATCTTAAGTTATTATCATTTGAAGTCTCCATTGAAAACAATAATTAGGTATCTACTTTACAATTCGTATTTTATTTTAAATTATGTTGTAAAGCTCTAATATTTATAGTACTCGTAGATATTGCTCCTTTTACTAAGAATAACTTGTCTGAAAAAAAAACCGGTACCCATCGTGTCTTCACAACCAAGAAATCGACCACATCATTTCGTGTTTTACCATTCAAATTAATATTAGTTAAAATAATAAAAAAATTTAAAAGAGTGATTTTCACTTTTTTGAAATACCCACCTACCTAACTACTAACTACCTGTACCTTTTTAATATTCAAGAGGTGTGTCCAATCAATATTAAAACATGTTGTCATATAAATATGTTAATAAATAATAATAAAAAGTGGACTGGCTTGGAACTTATTTGTAAAGGTGTTACTCCGATTCGTTATGTTTGGCAGTACGCCTTGCAAATTGAGAGGGGTCTATAGAGACATAATTCATCAATGGAAGGGCCACGTCCTTTGGTCACCTTTTTATCCATTAAAAAACTAAATAAGCTCACGATTCGAAGGCGTTATAATAATCAGCAGAACATTTTAAAAGTGACAACTCAATTTATTTAATATCGAATATTAAAATCGCATTAAGGGACTTGACGATTCGTATGTTGACTAGTTAGTTGGATGAATGGATGCGCGGAAGAGCGCTCGCTTCATATTATTTAATCCTACGTTCGATTCCAAATGGACCCGAAAAATCATATTTTTTTTATAACTTATGTGTGTATAACCATCACAAGTTACTGATACATTTTTAGATTTTCAGGGCCAAAAGTATTTTCTTTATTTGCTTTTGGGGTGTTATGCCGTGTTGCGCTACCTCCTTCTTTAGCCAACGTTTAGGACAGCGTTACAGTGTCCATCATCAGGGCAGATCCCAAGTTACTGTTTATCTATTGATATATTAAGGTGTTCAAGTTGCTTCCATTTATATTGAGGTCTGATCTTATATAGGCGGAGTTGCATATTGCTGAAGAGATATGTTGACGGTCCCCAAGAACAATTCCGGATCTAATAAAAGTTGAAAATCGTTTTGTTGGCTTATTTGCTTATTTTTGGAATTTTGAATGAAATGAAATAAAATGCAAACACTATCTTTCTTGATCTCAAAAACAGTAAAAATGCAAAAAAGAAACTTTAAACAGCTCTATTGCAAAACTACAAAATCACATATCCGACATTGTTCTTCGGGAGGGTCGATGTAGGTATTATTCAACTCATTTATCTAATTTACGGTGCTCGCATGCTATAATTGCACTCAAAAGTATCAGTAAACTTAAGATTTACATTGCCGTATTTGTAATTACCCATATAATAATAATTGGAAGATTGATGGAGGACATAAATAACTACTAGGTACCTAGTACTTAGATGTATTTGTAGGAAGATGTCATACCTTACTATGACTTCGATACTTACACTTACTTGTTCCATGCTGCAGTCGTGAAGATTGCCCTGATGTTTGCCAACCTCCTAGGACACAAATCACAGAAACGGTTACCGTATAAAATGTACATAGGTACGTTACAGCTTTCTTCTACATCTGTCTATACTGCTTACAAATTGGATGATTCCACAATACCCACTTACTTGTTAATCGACCGTGTGCATTTGCCTTGTTAACATCATCCTCTCTTACCCTTTTAAATATAATATTTAATGATTTCACAAGGTCTCCCGTGCATTCTGTCAAGTCCAAATGCCATCCCGCTCATTAGGTTTGCAGGCCTGCTTGCAAATTGTCTGTAGCTATGTTCACACGTGTCGAAAGCAATAATAAGCCAAACGATACGGAGGTAGATAGAGCTCCAAAACAGGGGTTCCCATTTTCATTTTAATATCGTAAAGTCATCATTAAGGCTTTCGCCATGGGGCATTATAATGCCATTAAAGTGATTGTTTCGTGATTAAAATTACGCCTCCTTTTCGGCGGCTGATTACGCATGATTGACCAGGTTTTTCAAGACCAGTAATTGCAAATTGATTACAGTTTATCATGATCATGAGAAAAACGTAACGGAAATACGTGGGCTTACCGTGAATTGCTTACGATTATTATAAACTATACGACTTGTATGTAAAGTACTTTGTTTCATAGTTCAGAATCAAACTTTGAAATAATAGGAATACCGCAAGGTCTACATTTAGGTCCACAATTGATATTGACATTTGAAGGCAAATAATGAAGAGCCACGGTATCCGAAAAAAATGGTAAAATACGTACCTACGTGCCAGTAAAGTGGCTGTGAAATAAAATCTGACTAAATGAATGAAATGAATTCTGAATAAAAAATGAGGACTATTTTTTAAATATAAAAAAATATTATGTGACCTCTCATTGTAACATATTTCCCCTATCTGTCCAGTGTAAAGACAGGCAACTATCTCGTCACCTAAAATGGCACTGTTGGGCAGCCTTGTGAGGCGGGTTAAAGTAGGGGACATAGAAAAGGATTTATAAATGCGGAAATCAATTTTTTAACATCGGATTATCAATCAGACCGACCGCACTCCTTTGCACAGGGTATCAAATATTTTGGAGCTCCAGCCCAGAGGTGGCTCATAAATTCAATTATTGGGCTTAATTGAGATTTCTACAGGGTTAGCAGCTGGTCACTATTGAAGAATCTGCTAGCACTATCTGCACAAGATGCCCAATTTCTTGGAAGTCAGATTTACTCGGGCTTCTATAGAGCCCAGAAGCTTGAGCCGGTCTGATATAATCACTTCAAGCATTTCAATGAAAATTGAGTCATTTTTTGTAGTAGAAGGATCAATCTGTTCATCAAAAATAGAAGTTGGATCAGAAATAATAACATTACTGTGAACAACATTCCCACCGAATAATAAACTTGAAGATATATGTATTTACGTACACTGCAAGTATCTGTTAACCCCAATTATTAGGACTACTTGAAATGTGTTGGAAAACTTCCAAATGAGATCGGGGTTCGATGTGATTACAAATTGATTTATTTACGTTATAGTAAAGTTTACAGTTGATATTTAACTGGGCAAACGTTCTTACTCTACGAGGCTCTAAGTTATTATGTCGCTGCGAGTGCCTTCGGCTATCATCGGAATCGATCGCACATTAGAGACGAACGACGATAGATGATGCTGTTCTAAAATAATATTTAACTGACATCTGTTGAGATACCACCAAACTTCGTATAACTAACTATTCCAACGACTTATATTGAAGTATGTTGAAACTACGTGACCAACCCATACACTAGATACACCATTCAAATCTAGTTAATATATGTGAAAATCACTAGATTACAAAGAAAATTTTTAAGCTTCACTGATCGCATATTTCATCAAATTATACAGCACTGTAAACACGCAAAACGATAACCTTATACTATAACCAACACTTTTTACACATTTTAAATTCCACGGAAAAGCTATAAAATTAAATACAGCTTTTTAATTTCTCGATAATACTGAAAATAATTGAGAACCGTTACCCGTTGCAACAAATTCAAAAAGCAAAAAAATAAAACGGCCATAAATAACGGAGTAACGCGTATTCCCAACATGAAAATAATGAATATTTCAATATATTTAAATTATTACTGAAAGTGTGGTATACACGGTTGGTCGTATAATAAAGTTGTTGGGAGTCGAACCTCGCGTATCCCATTCACCCAGCGCGTGTCCGATGATTTGTCAGTGTAGTGTGAACCGATAAACAACTATCGGAATTATTGAGGTCCGATTTATTTCACTGCTTTTAAAATAATATATGAATTAATATCATGAATTTATTTATTTTAAATGGGTATTCCTTTGGATACCATAAACCATTACTTGTTCAAGTATTTTTTTTCTCTGTCCTTCTTTTGATTTATCTATATGTTGAATTATTGCAATTCGAAATAACTAGCATTTACATATAATTTTAGATTACCGAGATTTACCAACTTAATATAATTTTTTATTTGTGAATAGAATGGTGTATTTTAATGAATTTTTTGAATAACGTAATTTGTATTCTACTAGCGCAGACCCGTGACAAATCTGGGTAATCTGAATTCTTGTAATTAAAATAATTTAATAATTCAAATAAGTAAATAAAATTTTGGTCTCCAGTCGCATTTCTTTGTATTTTTTTTTTTTTTTAACTAAAAACATATTAGGTATTCGACAGTTGGAGAGGGGAAGGGGTTGGGCGGTTAATCAGCTGAGTGACCAGTGATGACACGTTGAAGATTTTTGAAGTAAAACTTCTTTACGCACGCTCGACACTTGGGGGTAAAATGATGAATGCGTTACGAAAAAGAACCATATATTTAATGTGAAACGCTATGAAACGCATGAAATGCTATGAAACGCATGAAACGCTATGAAACGCACGAAACGCTATGAAACGCATATATTTAATGTGAAACGTCATATATTTAATGTGAAGTCTTACTTCAGTAGTGTGGTCTAAAGCACACTCATTTTTTTATTTGATTTTATAGAAAAAAAAATCTGAAAAAATCGAACAGCTTACCGGAGACCAAAATTTTCATTGGCAGGTCTTTATAATTTCAGGAATAATAATGTCTTAATAATGTCAGGAATCACTGCTTATAGTAAGCCAGCTGGTTAAAGTCCCTCAACAACCTATATAATATTATACACACAATTAGCTCCAATTTTGACAATGACACTTAAATTTGAGTTCATTGAACCAGATTTCACGGAGGATGACTAACGCACAGCATAGACAGCCGTCAATTAGTATGTTTGATTAATTTGTATTAATGTTATCTATCTTGTTATTTTGTTATCGTTTTACTCCTTATATTTGTTTTTCAGCCACAGCAATAAAAAATCCATCAATAAAAAACAAAATTCAGATCGTAGAAAACATATAATCATTTAGAATTACTAAAGTATCTCTTGCGAGTTTTTGATGGTCTAGTAATGGAAAATAAAATGTGAAATGTTTTTTAAACAAACCCACTTAAGTTTGTTCAATTGATTTCTCATGTCATTCATATCTACCCAGCTCCAAGCTACATAAGGATTTTCACTGACTTTGTATTTCTTTATAAAATTTTAACTGATGAAGTTGATGGTCCAGAATTGCTTACGTTGATGAGCTTTCGGATTCCACTACCCAATATTGGAAGTCGGAATTTATTTTAATGCAGTAATTCTGGGACAAACTACCAAATGTATTCCTCTTTGCCCGTAATACTAATAGATAGGTAAATAATTATACCAAGTCAGTGGACATCTTCAATTTATCACTAAAACAAATATAAAAAAGTTACTGAGGCGGTTAAGTTATGTACAACAAATATTTTATAATTTTTAATATTCGCACTTAAAGCCCCCAAAAATGGCGTTAATTTATAAATAAATAAAATTTAATATGAGCACTATGAGCACTGCAGTTTCGAATGTCGATTGTTAAGTTTTATTAACCCAAGGAAAATGTCTACATAACTGTACTCAACAATCGC
This sequence comes from Limnephilus lunatus, assembly GCA_917563855.2. Lineage (NCBI taxonomy): Eukaryota > Metazoa > Arthropoda > Insecta > Trichoptera > Limnephilidae > Limnephilus > Limnephilus lunatus. Next base: position 60,001,994 of record OU830599.1, read on the forward strand.
TTAGTTCAAAGATTCGTGGATTTTTTTAGCAAAGTTGCACCTGGAACTAAACTATTTACCTACCAACGATAGTGCCCAATCATAGAATAAAAAATAATAAACATCAAAAATAAAAATATTCAATATACGTGTACGAGTATTGCTGAAAAAAATATTAAAGCATTCCTTCGACACCATGACTAAGTACAGCCTTCATCAAATTTCATCATTAATCCAAGTCCGATTGGTCCATTGACACAATCGGAATAAAAATATTTAAAAAACACTTCAATTAATTCAGATTCGACGCAATACCCAGCAGTCCTTTTTTCATTCGTTTCAATTATTTGAATTAACTAGGCTTTTTTTACACGATGGATTTCCAATTTACAAATCGAATATCCTAGAATATCCTATTCTCTGCTGACGTGAATTACTTCTTGATAATGTATCCTAGTCCAGGCTCACCGGGGTAAGAAGTAATGGATATTTGCTATCGATAGGAACTGCGGGATATAAATTAATTTGAAAGAGAATGAAACGGAGCAACAAAGCGTTTTACCAGTTGCACAACTTTAAATGTTGCTATTGTGAATTGGGACAGGGGCGAATTTAAGAAATTCAAAACTATATATGTATATATATTTTTTTAATGTTAAATATTATAGATTAATAAGGGTAAATTAAGGGTAGAATATATCATTATCCAATTTCAGGGACTTAATTTGCTTTTTGAATTATCCATATTTCATTGTTTCGGTTAAACTAATTTTGTTTTTGGACAATATGTACCTATTGTACAATAATTTGGACAATATACCTATTGTACCATCTCACACCTAAATACAAATAGTGGTGCTGAGCCGTTGTCGTTCTAAGCTATTAAGCCATTTATTTTTAATCTATTGCTTATGATAAAATATTCTTTATAAATTTGATATAAAGCGTTTCTCTTACATATACAATTCTATGATAGATGGTACATCAAATTCCCGAAATATCTCTAGAGTAGAGAAGTCGTGTGGTTTCCTAAGGATGATTTTTAAAACTATTCTTTAAATTATAATTATGGGCTGTAATGAAGCCTTAAAGGCCCCTCCCAACCCAATAATGCCGTACTGTAATAAGGACTGAATTATTTCCGTTATGTATATAAAATCCAGTGCGAATATGGTGCAGGACTTCTTTTTACAAAGTAAATCTAAAATTTAAAATACAAATTAAAATTCTGATAAATTAGTAACCTAAAAAAGTGGTGCATGACAATTTTGATTTATTTTTAATATTCGTAATCAATCAACTAACTACTTTAGATTGTCTGTGATAATATGAGTTAGTTATTCTTACATGAAAAATTTCACGTTCAATGAACTCAAATTTGCTTAGATTTTAAGTGCCATTTTCTAAATTTGTATTAGTTGTGTGAAGAATAAATCAGACAATCGATACAGTTAGGTACCAACATTATTTTGTTTTATTTATTTGTTTATTTATGGCACAAATATTTTTTTTTGCATACCATATGATTTAAATGAACTAAAATTTACAATTTTGGAAACAAAATATAAACTAATAGGTAACTGTTATAAAATAAGCTAATGCGTTTTTGTAATTTCTTTCTGTGCTATTGAAAATATCTACTACTTCTGCAAATTGGTTACCTAAGCTGTGTAAGCGTGGCATAAGGGAATGAAATGAAGGGAATACATCAACGAATTGGAATTGACATGGTTGTTGCGGTGAAAGATATTAAAACCTCAAATTGAAATATTTAATTAAATGAAGACAATATTAGCGAAAAACAATAGAAAATCTAACGGTCACATCTGGGACTCGAACCCAGGACATTCGTCCTGCCGAGGCGCAACTCTACCAACTCATTCAAACATACAAATATCGGTGAATTATTTAAATTTTTAAAATATTATAACTCTATTGGGCCTGCGGAATATCAAAATCCATCCCTGTAAATCGGTCAGAAAATTGAACAACTTCGAAGTTGAACTGCTGGCTTCCTGCTGGGAAGCGGAGGGCGTTTACTTCAGTTGCCGCACAATACAGGTCTCTGGAGTGACAAGCAGAAAGGATTTTCTATTGATCCTCCGAGGAAATCGATGTTCAGATATACCTAATTATTTTGATCCTTATGCTTGAGCCTAAGAGTTGAATTTAACAACCATCCCAATATATAAAAAAAAGTCTTTATAAATATTGCAATGCGTACATGATGTGAAAACGACTCTTTTTTTAAATTTTTTTATTTTTATTATTGTATAAAAAATTGCATACAATTGGAATTTCTTACCCGCTAAGCTACTGCAAGTAGCTTGTCAGCAGTGCAAGTAGAAAAAGAAAGTGTCCTGATCCTGAACAACATGTTTTTACTTGTGATTGTCTTATTTTAGCTTCTACATGGGATCATATAACCATCTTTTGAAATATTTTCATTCCAAGATTTAGTTTGGATCATCGATTGATGTAGCTGTAAGGTTTTGTGGTTTAATCCATTTACGATTTTCAGTGAATCCTGAAAGCGAGGAAAGGAAATAGACAGGTTTTAGTGCATCCTTTATTACGACTGCACTGTCATTTTAAGGGATTCCTTTGTAAGGTAGCTTCTCTTATAATAAAGTCAGAAACTATTTCTGCTTTTTTATTATTATTTATTAACGAATTGATATTGATCATTTCACATTCGTATCAATTGCATTCCTGGTTAGTGCTACCGTAGAAGGATTGACTGGTTGTCTTCAACCCAATATAAACCACAATGTTGAAACGTATAATAATATGGAAGGAACCTATTTTTATAGGTTAAATAAATACCCGTATCATTTAAGGAATTCTTTAGAAAAAAAACGTTTTGGTGTAGGTAGCTACATATCTACTGAATTGAATCTTTTATTAAAAGACTAAAATAAATAAAAGTAAATATCCATCTAAGACGTTTTTGTCAAAACTGGTAAAAAGCAGAATGTTTCGTTTGGCGATAGGTATCCTAACATAACCTTAATAGTAATCTTCACTCTACATTGAGTGAAGATTACTATTAATTTATTATCACACATTTATTACTATTACACATCTACTTTACTATGAGCGTCAGAGAAATATATTGGTTCCCACAATTCTCGATTCGATGAACCAATAAGCCATCAATAAATGATGTTATTATAATTTTTTTTATTTAATTTAAGTAAATAATTATAAGTGTTGACGCAACCATGTTTTTCTAACCTCCTTAATCCAACATACCTTCCATAAATTTGGGAGGCGGGAATGGGTACCGCCGCCCCGCGAACCTTTATTAGATAACCAACACCTCTGCCATAGGTCACCCCAAGTGGTTCGCTACGTTTGGTGATTTAGCAGGGGTGCCCGGGTTCATGGGACGAGGTGTGTCTAGGTCTTGGAGGCGGATGACCAGGACACAGAGAATAGTCATCTATTCCTATTATAATGCCAAAATATCAGGAAATTCATGCAGACGCGCTTCGTCGTCATGATAAAATATTCGTAAATTCACAATAGTTTATTAGGAAATCCTGATAATTCGCTTTCTAACGTTTATTTGGCCACCTCGTCCTGTTAATTCATTCGTAAGGCCTGCAAATCCGTTTTCAAGCGGAATTACGAATAATTTGAAGAGAATCTAGGCTAATATATAAAGAGGAAAGATTTTATTGTTTGTTTGCATTGAATAGGCTCCGAAACTACTGAACCGATTTGAAAAAAATCTTTCACTGTTGAGAAGCTCATTATCCCCGGGTGACATACCTAGGCTATAATTTATAAAGCTAGCTAAAAAGGGTATGCGGGAGGGGAACGGGGACGCAAGGGAAAGGTGATTCAGGGAGAAACAATATATTTGGCAATGCAACGCATGCCGTGGACCAGCTAGTTCTTAATAAATTAGCAATACGATTTCTCTCCGTGCACACTGAGAAATAAAGTCCATTATTATATTCATTCACCTTAACTTAAGATATGTTAACTTAACCTAACCTAAGCTTGCTAAATAGGTAGTTAAAAAAACTTCAGATGAGATAACTATTTCCTAGTCATTTAAAAATGAAAACAGTCATTTAAATGTAAACTATAAATGATCTATGTTTACTGTTAAATTCAACACCAATATTCAATATTAAAACATTCTAAAAAAGAAACCAAAAATAACACTATTCTTAATTTCAATTTATTTGACGAATTCCAAGTCATCCTAAACATCTACCACACAATTTCCATTAAAATGATTAGATAAAGGCACTGCATAAAAAGTACCCCACCCAAAACACAGCCAAACAAAATTACGAATTAAATTTGAACTCATTTTTTATAAAGTGCCTTGACACTGCATTCATTTTACACGTGTTTAAAATGCATTTCGACGTGTTATAATAGAGGCGTTGAGGCCTCCTAATTTATTAACCTTCCCTTATCCAGTGGGGCCCCGCGGGGGCTTAGGTGCACACCTGGGGGCCCCCGCAGCGCCCGGCGGGGTTCGGGCCCCTTCATAACGAGCCCAGAATTAGTGGGATCAGCGCCTTTTATTGGAAGGGTGTTGTGTTTAGTGTATTTATAGTTTATATGTTCGGCAAGGTGTGATCGGACCAATTGCTGTGGGTTATTTATTTATTTAATTTGCATGCTTATTATAAAATATGGTGATTATTTAAATTAATGTTAAGGGGTTGGTATTGAGATATAGCCATAACAATTTACGGTTTTAATAATATGGACAGAGTGCAGAGGATTTTTCATTAAAAACATTGGTTTTAATTTTTTTTAATCAATTTGGTAGGCGGGTATGGGTACCGCCACCCCGAGAACCATCTATTGGATAACCAACATCTCTGCCGTAGGTCATCTTAAGTGGTTTGCTAAATTTGATGATGGGATAAGGTCTGTCTAGGTCTTTTTGAAGGGGACCCCACCACTTTCCCAACGGTGTTATAAGGAAATACATGGTTTCCTCCTTCACCGCACACGTCAAGACTCTACTTTTTTATTGAACGACTCTAGACCCTCCAATGTCCATGAGTATGGGGTTATTAAGCAGTATGTCTAGGTCTTGTCGGGGAATTCTTTTACCCACCTACTGCGAGGCGGGCCGGATCGGAAGAGACTGGTTGAGGGAGGCCTAACCTACACTACTCCAGCCAGGCCCTCTGGACCGATTGCCTTCCACCGCGGTGGGTGGGATGGATTCATACTCCCGTCAATTCTGGACTCATTGATCCCAGATTCCTTCCCACCTCCTCATACCTTTTCTTCCCACAACTTCCTCTCCCTGAAAATGTCCTCCACACAGCATCCCCAAAGATGACATAGGGCCTGAGGGATTTTTTATCCCCAGGGTATCCAGTGTGGAGCTTATAACGACCGGTCAGTGACTGAGTGGGCATCGCGTTTGGGTCCCACCCGGGTGGCGCGTTTTCTATTCCTCGGCTGGCTAAGTCCTAGATCACGACACAAGCAACATTTTCCGCTTAGCGTGGTGGTAGTAGGAGATTTCCAAATATTGTTGGGTTATTCGTGACCCGGAAATGTTTGAATTTCTTAAAAAAATATAAATACCTATATATAAAATAAAAATATAGTAGAACGTTTGATAAGTAGGTATGTGTACCTGCACATGCCTACTTATACCTACACAACCTAACCTAACCTAACCATTTCTTTTAAAAAATGTGATAATATATTTTTTCAACCTCGTGTCTGTCTTCTATGTAGGGGAGACCTAGGAGAGTTGTGACAGAGGAGAGTTGTGACAAAGACGATTTCTCCCGACCCATAATAGTTAGCGATATTGTAACAACGCTCGTTTGTCGCTTTAGAGACGCGCTACTTCACTTAGTACCCGCCGGCGGCGCAGGAGACGCGGTTGCGTAATTACGACGTATGCGTGCAAAAAAGTGCGAAAAGTAAGTTTTTCTTCGAAATTTTGATTGAATTTATATCATGTCTTTGTTACATGTGCGTTGTTGTGTTATTTTTTCTTAAGTGTTACAGGGTTGCATTGATCTTTTGTGTTTGCATCGTGTTTAGAAAATATGAATCATTATACGGACCAAGTCGTAATTTTGAGCACCTAGGAAAGTTGTGACAGCCTGTCACAACTCTCCTTTTGACTTCATTTTTCTGCTGGGTTATTTCGACACTTTTTAAAATTAATTTGCGATGTCTGTATGTGTTTTTGTGCATAAGTGTATGAAGATCAAATTTTGTAAGTACAGTCCGCAATAAAAGCTTGTCCCAAAAAATTCATTTTCGATAAAAACAATATTTGGACTTGTGGCGTGATGTTGCATGCTGGATGACTACTTTTTGTTTCAGAACGCCTAGTAACTATACACGAAAGACTGATAAAGGCACTGCTAGTGTCCAAATACTCAAATAGTCTAAATACAGAGCAATCACAACTTACCTCGGTACCTGTCACAACTTACCTCGGTGATAGGGGAGTTGTGACAGAGGGAGTAGTTTCTCTTTTCGTTGATTTTCTCGGAAACCGTAATACTTTAATTAATTTTGATGATTGTTTTGGAAAGGAAAGAAATAGTGCTATCTTAATTCAAATCTATGTAATGTTTTTTGAGTGAGATATGTCCCTTAAATTAAAAATTGTCACATCTCTCCTAGGTCTCCCCTAACATTTTCTTGGGTAAACATTTTATATAATGAAATAAATAAATTGTTTACTTTACCAATGTAAAAGACAATAAACAGATAAATGATTGTCTTCTTGATACGGAAATCTTAAAACAGGATGAAGCACCATGACATTTTGTAACAATTAATTAATTAACTGCGATTATCGCAACACTCGCTTTTCGGGGGATTTGAAAACCGGCAGAGAACCTCAATTAAATTCATAGTAAGTTTCGTTCACATCTTCTAGTTTTTTTCTTTAATATTTTCATTAGAAATAGTGCCCACTCAGGACTCGAGCCTATTTTTTTAGAAGGTCTAAATATTTCGGCGTTCCAATAAAATCCAAATAAATAGAGTACTTCTGAGCCTATCCAAAAACTAAAAACAGTTTTAGAAAGGTGATCAAATAAGCTTTCAAATTTTATAATTCGAAATAAACATGTTAATAAATCTTTATTAACATGTTGTTTGAATTGTAATTCAGTAAACATTAATTTTATTTTATTTTTTGTTTATTTAATTTTATGCTTTAATATCTACGAAGATAAAATGTATGTATATGAGTCAAATTTAAACCGTTTTAAAAACACACAAGTATACCCACGAACAGGCGATGCCTATGTGGGATTTTTTTGGTTAATCTGTTAATTGTTTTATTTTTTAATTTTTAAATGTTTATATATAAAAAAAACCTTCAAGTATTGTCAAATTATACCAATGTATGTCCCAAAAAAAATATTAATAAAAAATTTAAAAAAACGTAATTTTTTGAAATATAAGAATTTTAATTCAATTATTAAAAAGTTTATAAATGGCTCACCTCAGGTTTTTTCTAATTAAAATTACTGATAACGAAAAACGCTTTTGATTTTATTAGCCAAATCGTTATCATTAACTCACTTTTTCGTTTTTTCATGTAAAAATAATTAACAAAAATTTCCCCAAGTTTCATAATTTTTATCAAATTGCGGCAGAAAATTTTGGATTCATAACGGTGTACATTTAAATTATTTTGTGTTTAATTTTTAATTTTTTAAAATTAAATTTAATTGTAATATAAAGCATGGTATTTTCTCTGTCTAAAACCGTTTAGATCACATTTCTAACCATTATAGTTAGGGAGACACAACGATTTCTATGAGACCTATACGAATTACAAAAACCGAACAAATCAGCCTGAGGGGTCAATACTGAAATTCAAAATTAATAATATACAAAAGACAATATATTTCGTAATATAAGCAATGCTTAGTTCATAAAGGTTTACTTAAACTTTGAGTTTTAGGTAAACCCTGATTGAAGAAAGCATTGCTTACGAAACATGTTGGTTTTGTAAACAATAAACGTGGTTAAAACTAAGGATTCTATTTTTAATTAAAATTGTGCCACAAAATTAGTTTACTGTGTTTGAAGAAGTATTCTGAAATTACAAAACGGTAGCTATTAAAATATGAAATCCATAGATATTTAGGTTTAATTCAGTAGGTATTTAAATATTTATATATTTTTTATTTATTTATATTTTTTATTTATATATTTATGTATTTATATATTTATGTATTTATATATTTATGTATTTATATATTTCGTATACCATCTATAAATACGTATATCTATACTGGAACGCACTCCTATCAACAGGACAATCTTTCGTACTCGTAGATACGAATACAATTTTCTCTAATACAACTGAACTACGATCAAGTTTCAACAATCCATTTTCGAAGCCACGTTTTTCTTCTACTACATATTCCATCAATTCTCCGAATCTTATTCTCCAATCCAGAGGTTTTAATATAGGTATATGGGGGTTTAAAACCCTATGTCTATAGGATATTGAATAAATTCGTCATCTACGCCAGTTCGCATAAGTTGCGAGCACGGTCAACAATTGATAAGAAATTCCGACTGACGATTGATAAATTGTAGCACGGCTTTCATGGGATCTTAGGTTAACCGTCGATATAATAACTGGCTTATTAATGAATGGAGGTGAACTAACGAAGCTCTCAGAAATGAAAGAAATCGGATTCGCGATCCGTAGAAGTTATTCATTCGTTTTAGACGAGATTACGAGATCATGGAGAAACGAAGATTGGTTCAATTCCCTTTTTAGTGTCAAAAAGTAAACGCGGACTGTCAACGTATATTTAGGTTAGTATTTCAATTCAACATTGCCAATTTATTAATATTTTTACGTAATTATTTAGCGATCGACGTTTCGGAATACCAATTCATAGAAAATATCCACAATGTTGCCAAGGCAAATCGATTTCTTATTTATTCCCTATCAATATCTGTTTGGCTGTCAATAGTAAAACCGTACTCAGGATATCGATATTAAATCGTCTGAAGTTATGCTTATTGATCCGATATTGTAAAGTTATCGATTTCTCCGTGCTGGCCCCCTTGTATTTATCTTTTTTTTTTTTTTTTTTTATATGAATACCTCACAAAAGTTTCAGCTGCTCCCGTCTGGAGCCAGTGTGTCTATTGCAGGCCCAATTTATTTATTTATTTCAACGCCATAAAATGGGTTTTAAAATCCAGTGATACATGATACATGATACACAGTGGTACACAGGAGGGTAATTTTAATAATAACAAAATAATAACGGACATTAAACAAAGTACATATTTATGATAACAACTAGTATTTAGTTATTGGATACAATTATGTTTTACAACCAAAAAAAAATATGAGCTCGTAAAGAGTATACACATTTTATGCATAATACAAATAAGTAAATAAAGGTGACTTCTTAGAAAAATTGTCAACATCAAGTATAATATACTTTACTTCTATTTGTACTATATTTGGGATACGTTGTGAGGCAGTGGGGAAGGGAAGGAGATGGGGTACAGGAAGGGACTGAAGTACCTGGCTATTCAGATGTGTAGTACTGATTCAGAAAGTTAAGTTTTAATAAAGTATTAGAGTTTTCTTGATTTTATCATTTCGTATTAATTTGGTCAATGGATAAAATATCTCCAAAAATATTAATGGATTTCCAAACACAGCACCAGCCTCGTTAATTAAAAATGCTGTCAATATCAATGAGTTCGCAATGGGTATCGCACAATTGTCACGATTTACAAAAAAAGCAATATCTAGACTTCCAATGATATCCGAATCGATTGGCACAATACAACGTTTAAGAATCAATTATTGAACATTTCTGTCAATTCTCATTAACAATAAAAAGTAATTCAATTGTCGTGATTTCCAAATCAAACCGTTATAAATGAAGTTCGTACGTTTGAACCATAATTCAACCTCTTCGCGTAATACAGTGGTTTTAATTCGACGTTTTATTTTATTTTACGATTCGTTGGGTTTATTTTGTCGTGCAATTTAACCTGTAGGCGGTTTCCACTATTCTGCTGCAATAACAACATAATTGTAATGCAGTGATTTACAAACTATTGAAACAAATGTTACGTGAAAAAAGTCAAATTTCGATTGATGAAGAATACATGACTTAAAATTGCTGTGTCAATCATGAATTGCCCAAAACTTCTGGAACCCATTAATTGCGAGTATTTAACAGACAAACAAGCTTACCCCCTCAGGCTAATTTGTTCGCTTTTGGGAAAAACTCATGTAGGTCTCATGGAAATCGTTGTGTCTCGCTTCCCATCATAGTAAAAAATAAGACCCAAACGGCATTAGAAAGAGCTTTATGAATATTAAACTGAATTTGAATAAACTAAATCAAAATAATAATTAAAATGCACACCTTTATGAAACCGACCGAGTTTCCGTCCGCAATTTAAAAAAGAAAATTGAAACTTTGTGAATTTATTTTTTATTATTTTTACTGGAAACAACAAATAAGTGAATTGATGGTAACGTTTATTATACCTACATTTGTCTAATAAAATGTGTGTCCAATTTAATATTCTTTTTTAATTTTCAGTAATTTTAGTTAGATAAAACTCAAGGAGAGCCATTTACTTTTTTTTGTTGGCAATAAAAAAAGATATATTTCAAAATTACAAGTATACTATTTTTTTTTTTTTGAAATTTAATTAAATTTAAATTTGATATGTTATTATCGAGTTCTGCAAGTATTTAAGAAGAACTTAAGCAGAACTCGATAATAATATATCAAATTTAAATTTAATTAAATTTCAAAAAATTACAATGGAGTTCTACGAATTAAACACAAAAACAATTAATAGGTATATTTCTAAAAATTAAATTTGAAAACGTATTTAATAACATTTCACACATCTGTCTTAACTGCCCTGATGATGGACACTGCAACGCTGTCCGAAACGTTGGCTAAAGAAGGAGGTACCGCAACACGGCATAACATCCCAAAAACAAATAACCAAAATGCTTTGGCCGTGATAATTTAAAAACATACCTTTCAAAAACAGTTTTTAATTTTCGAATACTTACAGAAATATTAAAATTATTTGGATTTTATGCAAAACGGAAATATTCTTACCTTTTGACTGTATATGTTCGCGGCCTGAACGGTTAAATAAATCCTAGTTTATCTCAATGGATCATGAATTCTAATCAAATCTAAATTATTTAAGAGCGTCACAATATTTGAGCACTTTTTTATAAGAGCTTATATTTCAAGTCACGTTTAATCTGAGTAGAATAGTTAATAGAAACCAAGTAGAAATATTATAAAGAACGTATTTACTAAGATTTTATTGATTTTTTAAGCCCTCTTGAGGTGACATTTTACAACTATGGCGCTATAAAAATAAACCATCTGATTAGCAGGTATTATTAATGTTAAATCAAAAACAGTTTGGAAACCTCACAGGTATGTGAAGAATGTAATTATTGTATTTATTTATTTAATAGTAAAACTCAATAAAAATATTAGTTCCCAAAAATAAAACGCCGATAAAATTATGAGTTAGTTAATCGATTTTATATTTAATGGGACTTGGCAGTTATTGTGTAAGTTTAATTCTTGTTTATAAGTCACGTTTTCTTTCATTGAAATTGTTGAAACGTAATCCAAGATATCAAAGAACTTTTTCTTTAATTCATCCAATTTTAATCTAACAATTCAATGATTTACCTTTTTATTTCAATACGTGAATAGTTTTTCAATTCCCGTGACTGACTGAATTCTTGCTTTATTATAAATTATTGAAAAGTAGCACGCTCTTATCAAGTTATGTAGGTAATACAATTGCAACGATTAGCCCAAAATTTGCTAACTCAAAGATTCGTGATTTTTTCAATATTTATCTAAGTCAATTAACCTAAGCAAGCGCTAGCCACCCAGAGACAGAACGATGAAGATTTGGACTGACTGCGTGGAAGAGGATTTGTGCAGAACTGGAACGACTGATGATTGAAGACGATTAATTGGTACCTGATTTGTTGAAATACATTTGTGGACGACTCTCTCACGCTGGGATGTCTCTAATATTACATAGCCACTGGAGCGTTTTTTGCCATAATATGGCACTATTTAAAATATCCGGATTGCTTTGCTGCCAGTTTTGGCAAATTTTCCATTTGTAAGTAATTAAGTAGAAGTTAAGGATTTCATAATATTTTTCAATAAATCCCACGAATATGCGATAATCGACAAAAGATAGATGAATTCATTGGCTATATAGAACTATAGTTATATATAATTATCGGTTTGTATGTCTCCATATTAAATTTTGGAGGTATGATTTTTTTTAATGTGGGCGGAAAGTATTCAAAATGATTACTAAAAAATCTCGAGCTATCGGAGAAAAAAGTTTTAAATTGCGTTGTTGCTCCAGTAGATAGACCCCTTTTTGCATAGTTGCTGCATTTGCTTCAACCATTACTTTCTCTCGCGCAGATAATTTAGATGTTGGTGCCATTTGTAGAACAGTAATTTAGAATAAGGAAATTATAACAGATTTCATTTGAAAAACAACTATAATTTTCTCGCCACATTAATTAATAGACGCCGTTTTGATTAATTTTCTTCGCAAAGACTATGAAATCAAAATCAAACGTAGGTAATCGCTTGCTCATGTTAGGAAACCTTCGATAGCGAGTCAGTTTCATTAATTTTGAATGGTAGAAACATCCATTCCGTTACCACACTACTATTTGACTTCATTAAGAAACTTCGAACCTTCACACCTACGGTTGATCATAATTACGATGATTATGTCTATTATCATTATCCTTGAGTGAGTTTAGTCTTCCTTCCTCTTGGATAACAATGAAAGATAATTAATATGCCAACCGCAAGACTTCTTGCAATCAAATTTATGATTATTGATTGTCGACGGAGAATTTTTGATTGACATTTTCCATAAAATGACGCTACAAAATTGAACAGATAATCTCTATAAGGTGATTTATACAGATTATAAATAAAACCCGTCCGTTTATTTTTATTGTGTTTAATTCGTAGAAATCCATTTAATATTTTTATTCTTAAAGTATATCAAATTTATTTCTACACTTCGTAAACTTTGCATTTAAAAAAATATGGTTTTAGATAAAATATATTGGACCAATTAAGAGATAACAAATTTAGTTACTACATTTTAATTTTGCATTAATATAAGGTACATGTTAAATGTAAATAGTAAGTTTTCAGCGACTTCTATGGTACAACTTCATGGTTTGTGTAAGGTTTTTTCAGAAACTTCTATGACGATATTTTTAAAATACTAATAAGTTATTTTTCTGATAGCCAAAATTTTATGTCCTTAATGTAGTTATTTTTTGTTTTAATTTGTTTAATATTGTGTGGGAGTCTGTTATATAACTTTACTGCTAAAAATTCAGTGCTTCTTCACACAAAGGTAGATTCACGTTAGATATATTGTAGTACGTCTGTTTGTTTGCTATTGGTTTTATGATTGTGTGAGGTGTTTGCTTCTCTGTCTTTTTTGACAAAGATTTTATTTTATTTTATGATTTATTTGTGTAAAAGCCCATTGAGGCTAAATATATAAATGTATATAAATATATGTATACATAACATAATATTTTTTTTATTGGAATTACTCTTGTTTTAATAACTTGATAATGATAATAATAATGTTCTAATAATATAACCTTAATTATAATCTACGACAAAACATATTTTGTCACCCCCTTATCACCTCCGTTATCATGAAACCTAAACAATATAATTCCTTAAAATTATTCACGAATTTGCCAAATGCTTTTTAATGCATTTTCATAACCGGGTAAAAACGAATGGCATTTTAAATTTAATATTAATCACACTACAAACATAAATTAAGAAAAACCTATTATCATTAGATAGGTTTTTTTTAAACATTAACTCCAAACAGGAGGCCCTGAGGAAAATAATTTCCCTCAGGGCCTATGTCATCTGAGATGCTGTGTGGAGGGTCTTTTTCAGGAGAGGAAGGAATGAACATTGCTCTTGAAGAGACCCATGTTGTAGGAAGGAGGAAACACAGAGGGCGGCAAATCGTTCCACAGCCGAGCTGTTGAACACAAGAACGAGTCGAAGAAGCGACCCGTTCACATGTGACAAATGTCAACCGTGTAACCGTGTTGGGCACACGTTTGGCGTGTTTCCCGTGTATGCACCGGTATCAAAGGGATCAATGACGCTAGTTCCTTGGAACATCTTCCAGTAGAACAAGGATAACATTCCCACCCAAGGCCTGTGCTCTAAAGATTGCAATCCGTTTGTCAAATTAGGAGAATATATCAAACGGACCGGCCATTTCTGCACAGAGCCGAGTGTATTTTTCAGGTATTTTTGGGCTCTAGACCAGAGGTGGCTCCCGAATTCAACCGTGGGGCGCACTTGTGATTTGTACAGGGTTAGCAGTTGTCACTTAGAGTTACACCAAGCATATCAATGGAGGGCCTGTTTGGAAGATTGTTTCCGTTGAAGGAGACTAGATTTTCATTTCGATCCCTTTTAGACGTAATCAGACACGATTTTTACCCCAAGAGTAAAAGTGCCTCGCATAATTGGTTTTCTAATAAAAATGTTTTTACTTAAAATATTAAAAAATCATTTTAAACATCATACCGATAAAAAATAAGCAAGGGTAAATAAAATCATATTAATTAGTCGTCCCAATTGCGACCTTCACCTTTTTATTTTTTCGTGGCTTGTTCTTTTTTATATTTTTTTCTTTTGGATTTATTAGCATCATCTTATTCTTCAATGATTTGTTTTCATTTTATGGTTAAGCTTACTTATTACACCGACACGCCCACAAACTACAGATTTGTCTCTCTAGTCACTCTAGTGCATGACACGAAAATCGTATGGCAAACCAGTGATCGTGATACTGGTGTGGAATTTACAAAAAAAAGCTGAAAAAAATTTCGGTACATTTTTGAAAAAATATGCTATCGCATCAGTGATGATGCTCTTTCTGTAACGTAAAAAGAGATTAAGCATGCACATTTTTTAAGGCAATCTTGTTATTTTTAGATTACTGTGTAGTTTAGAATAAATGCAAATTTCATGCCTGACTGATGGCTTTCGAAGACTTTATCAGTTTTGTTGTGTTGATTTTTATTTAAAAAAAAAACAACAGTGAGCTTTGGTTACAATTTAGTTTTTGAGTAGCTGTTACCAAACCGTTATTTAAAATGTAATAATATTAAACGGCACTAAATTGATATAAATACTAAATGTAAAGCAAATAACTAACCACGCTATCTTTCTTCAGGGGAAGGCAGAGAGGATCGATTGCCAATCAAGTTTGATACACATTTGTATACTTATATTTTTATAAAATACATGTTCCATATATTAGACATTTACGTAGATTAGATACATTAAATCACCATACTAATAGGCGGCTGCCTGTTTCATGGTGACCAATGGAGGAAAGTTACTCTGAGTGAAGTCTAGTGTAAACATATGGTACTAGTTTGTAATGATGTTGAAAATTTTTAAAGTTATAATAAAAAATAGAAAAAGAAGTGCGTAAGGATAAGATTGTGAAAATAAACATATCGATATTTTGAATTTTATATTTATTTTCATATGTGTGCGTGCATATGTGCATGTATATACAGGTGCACACATATCTGCATGATTAATATGATTGTCCACGGTTTCCTCGGGAGTCATTGACTTAGTTTTCCATCCGCTTGAAGCTGACACTCCTTTCTCCGTCCATCCTCTACAAATACCCAAATAAGATAAATATTATGTAGGGGGAATTTTGGTAGTACCGACACCCCATGATTTTTTTCATTATATTTAGATGCCGAACCATTGAAGATATTTACCACATAACTTTTGGTCGATGTTTATTGAATTATTCACTATTCAATGAAATTAATGGATGATGCCTTTTTTTGGAAAATATATATATATATTTTTTTTTTTTTAAATACGGAACATCGTAAACATCGTTCTTTGAGTATTTTTTTGATGATAAATGTTCGAAAAACAGATGTTAAATAATATAAGGTAGAGATCGTGAATTCATCAGATTGATCATTCTGATATGTTGTCCAATGAATGCTTCACGAATCCATACCAACAGTTTCTACACTGGATCCTTTCTTCGTCATGTGAATATAACTCGCTAGTTTGGTCTCCGTCTTACAAAATTCAAGTTATTAACGTTAGAAATTTTAAATTAAATATCCCACTAGAAGACTAAAAATATAATCTATTTTAAATATTCTAAAAATACACACACTAGAAGACAGACGTAAAATAAACGATTTAACATTTTTATTCAAAATACTTAACTCTAAATTCGACTGTTGCGAACTCCCACTAACTCATAAACTTACGAATATCGACAGTAATCCACACGACAAAATACACTATTCTACTGCAGCATTCATAAGCGGAACTACATTGCCCACTCTCCGATACAACGATTTCACACTATGGGAAATCGGTACTTAGGTGATGTTGACATATTTAACATCAACTTGGCGAATTTTGTGGATCTTTTAAAAAACTTATTCCAAAACCATCCCTAAACATATCTGATTTTTTGTAAACCTATCAAATCGTTGTATTTTTGTGACTTGTGTGCATTTTTTAACTAATTTTTTTTTTTATATTTCTTCATCTGTTTAAAAATCATCTGTCATGAATTAATTGTACTACTAAAAATGTAAAAGCCCTCTGGGCGTTGAATAAATAAAAACATAAAATATGTGATTCTATGGCCTGTGAGCATATTGCCGGTGATCTTTCACTAGGGCGATACTGAGAGTATCTACTCAATATTCCGGTATATAGCTTACCTAGTTGTCATATATGTAACCAATGTTACAAAAATGTTCGATTTCCCCACAAAACAAATTTAAATTCCGAAGAAATTTGAACATCGGTTCACTTCCAATATCTGCAGAGTTCACGCTGTCATACTTTTTTGCACTTTTTGGTGGGAAAACGATTTGAAATTGGAATTCGAAACTTTTCAAATAAAGAACTTTGCGCTCCGAAGTAAATATACAATGGCATTGTTCGAAACAGGTGCCGTACATCATCCGAAAAAGGATTTTAAAGGTTACAAATTTATTGCTGTTGGCGTTTGATTTACGTTATACGGTGAACTTCAATAATATATAACAAGCAACATTTTCGGCTTTCTGTGGTGGTAGTAGGAGATTTTCAAACATAGTTGGGTTATTTGTAACCCGGGAATGTTTGTCTTTCTTTAAAAAAAAAAAAAATATGAGTGTTGACTTGATATTGCCTTTTTAAAAGGTACTCTCAGTGTCGCCCTGGTAAAAGACTACGATTCAGAAGTCAAATCGTTGCTGTGGGTTTTGCCGTGTTTGGTGACAGCATCTGAAGAGCCAGTTACTCTGAAACCTTCCTGTTCCCCATCTCATTCCCTCCCCACTACCTTCCGCATCACAACATAGCCTAATTGGAGATGTCATAGTCTCACTGGCTCTCGATTGTTGGGAATAGTTGGGACTCTCATATAAAAATATTAATTCAGCATATGTGTTGGTATGTATTACTATTCAGACATCGTTCAGTAGATTGTAGCGCAAAACACAATGCTTGAAATGTTTAAAGTAAAAAAGGAGGATCTTTAATCTATGCAAAAATTAATTTATGTTTGCTTGCTTTCTTGCATGTATGTTGTATGTTAGTGTGTTGTTTATGTATTGCTATATAACATAGGAAATGTTTGAAACTCTCAAAATATCTTCTTTTCACCCTCGCAAAGGTTTCTGGATTATTACAACCAAAAATACATCTGAAAAAATGTTCAATCATTACAAAAACTCTTACGAAACTGTCGAAAATGTCACAATTTGAGAATGACATTTTACAAACCACCTATTGTTCAATCAAAATTCCACTTTGGAATAAACTCTTTAAATTAATTAATTTAATCGAAATACCCACCTGTGGTAATAACCAAAATAGAATACTTTGAATCTAATATAAAATTATAGTTTTTAAATAGGTACCTGTGTTAGGTACCAAATTTGATCGATTGTTCTTATAATATAAAAAAATGAATGTTTGTAATATGTCTAAAAAGAAAATTTGTAAAGTAATTTCAATTAGTGGCACGCGAGCTGTTTGAAAACTGAACGTACCGGGACTGAATGTATGGAATGCGGGAGGGAGAAGGGAAACTCGGAAGAGGGGCTTGAGGGACGGGGGAAGCGGGAGAGGGGAGTGGGGAGAGGGAAGGAGGAGAAGCGGAGAGGGAACGCGTGAGGGAAAGGGGACGCTGGTGGACGCTGGTGGCGGAAGGGGAACGGGACAAATTGGAAACGACACGCAGGGAGAAACAATTTCTTTATTAAGCAACGCATACCGGGAACTCGCTAGTTTTTATATAAAAAAGACGATTAAAATTTTATAAAAAATGTTTGAACTTGCCGCAGTGCCAATTCTAATAAATCTAAATATCATCGTCCTTAGACGATCTTACCGCACCGTTAATTCAATTAGCCTAAAATCATTAATTATTTTTTTCATTCCGATATCAAAAAATAACAATCATGGTTAACAAAGGCGCACCTGCAGTCACATATTTCTTGCTTCCATTTCCACAATTCTGAGGTATTTCCGTGGGTATTTCGAGCTGCTCTTCCATATCACTGAGTTCCAGAGTCCAATCGGTTTATGGGCAGGATAATGCATAAAAAATTCAGAGTTTTAAAAAAATATATATTTTCACTCATGCAAGTCGTATTAAAAATAAATGAACTTATAAATACGAAAGATTTTTTAATTAATTAAACAATAATATAATTTACGTAGCATATTTGTTCCTGATGTACGATGTACGTTACATTCTAAAATTAAAATTATTTTCAGTACATACCTATAATGAAATTAAGTCGCCACTCGCCATTCTCACAATGGTTAGTGGTGCAGTTGATCGGAGTTATTCTCAGCCCAAAAATTATTTTTATTATTTTAAGAACTTAGTTAAATATAATATGAACTATAGAAGTAGATCTGAGATATTATTGCAGATATACCTGAATTACTTTATTATTAAATTTGATTGACTTACGCTATTAAAATAAAATAGACTAAGATTAAGAAAGAAACCCACAGATGGTTTGGGGATGTAGAGCGAATGAAAAAAGAAAATAATGTGAGAATAAATATACGACGCAAATTTGAATGGAAGAAGAAGTCGGGGACGCCCGAGGAAGACATGGCATGATCAAATGATTCAGATACTTGAGTCGGGCCATGTTAACAGTCAGAATAATAGAAGAGTATGTATGAGACCATGTATGAATGTGAGTGAGGCAAAGAGTGTATGCCAAGACCGAGTTGTTTGGAGGTCCGTTCTCTCTGCCTACCCCTGTGGGGAAACGGCGTGATTAGACTTCACAGTATTAAAATTATTAGAAATGTGCAAAAAAAATTTCCGTTTCGAATTTATAGACCAGTGCAGCTATTTTGAGCTCGGATCGATCGAAGTGAATAGATTATTTTGGAATAGGTTGGTTATAATAACATTTCTATGAAAAGTGTTTAGTTACCAATAATTTCATTTTTTTTATTAAGTTTTCAAGCGTTTGTGAAACAGTGTGTTTTTAAGCCTTTACTGCAATACTTTAATCATCAAACATACTAATTTAGGTTCTCTGTGATGGTTCCATGCCAACTCATAATGAAATTAACTCAGAACCATCTGAGAAAGGTCATTAAAAGCTATGAACAAATAATTTTACAATAGCCGGTAACCCTAACCTAACTTAACCTATTTAACCAATTTTTTATCATCACCCTTAATGACCTTTCTGAGGTGGTTCTGAGTTGGTTTAATTCTGAGTTGGCTGGTCACCGTCTGTGATGTGCGTTATCGCTGAGTGAAATTATTCACGTTCAGTGAATTCAAATTAGATTTGAATTGAAGTGTTATTTTAATAATTGGAACTGCTTGTGTAAAGAATAATTCAAACATTGACGAAGTTGGTACCTAACTATTGTACAGTATTTTAACAGAAAAATATTTTATTGTGTCTTTAATTCAATTAAAATTTCCGGGATATTTCATGTCAGGAAAATAACGCATAGAACTTACTACCTAATCCAAATTGGTCCAAAATTTTTTTTTTATTGAACATTACTTTCCAACATCGGGCAATTTCATTCCTGCCGCCGAACCTGTCCATCCATACCCCGTCGCGCGTTTCCAATGCAGGAATCCTCCTCATCATCTGGGTAGATAATGTTAAGTGTTGTGGACCGCGGATGCTGGGCCCATTCACAACCTTCTCAGGTGTTTATTTTTATATAACACTTTTCATTTTCATTCCCAGATTCGACGTGAAATGAGCCTGCTCGTTGTCGGTCTTTAAAATACCGAAGTTTTTTTCTTCCTCTGCAGATGTTGAGATTGAAGCAAATCTATGATTAGTGTTTGGATTTTTATGTGAATGATGCTTAAGTAAGAATAAAGCAAACGAATACCGTGTCTAATGGATATACAAAAGATACTTACTTATATTTTGTTTTTGCAACTTTATTTTATTTACAATTTTTTGTAAAAAAAGTAACATTTAAATTTTTATAGAAAATTTAAAATATACCAGTTTAATGTTTTATAATAATATATTATCAATATTTTATCGTAATTTTTTCCACCGTAAAAATACCCTGTTATGAAAAAATCCCGTTAAACTTTCGAGTTGTTGGAAATTGTCGCAGCGCAAAATTAGACGATATTAAATTTATAATGTTTTTAAAAATAAATTATCTTTATCAACACCCAATCTTTTCTTCCTCATCCATCATCAATAAACGACAAGATTTGTAAGCCAGCATTTAATAATGGGGATGCGTGTACTGGGGTACAAATAATATTAACTAAATAGCTTAGGGTAGACCGGTGTAACTTCATGAAATAATATCCCATCAAGCAAATATAATCCGAGAAGCCCTTTACACCAGTGAGAACTGAGAACGGCCCCCTTTAGGAGGGAATTATCATTACTTCCACGGAATGACTTTTGGTTATGCAGGATTTAGAGGGATTTCTTACATTTGGGGACAAAAATGACTGTGGATTGCAAATTTTGAAAGCAATTTGTGAAAATATTAACGGATTAATTACGTAGGCAATTGAAATCTATAAAAACTCTATTACTTTAAATAGAGATGACAGGGCTTTGGTATCCAAGACTTGACGGTTACACTACAACCTGTTATACATCTGTCTCGCTTCCGAGCTTGTTACACAGAGGGCAGTGCTAAGAGCTGTCCCGAAAGCCCGCAAGATGGCGGTTAGCTTAGTTCGGAGTTTGTGCACCAGGGGGCCGAGGGCCGGGGTGCGCTTTACAGGAGCTCACATCATTCAGATCTATTTCAGCTAGGTTGACTACTCGTAGTCACAACATTTGTAATACGCGAGTATTAATAAATCCAGATTAACATAAAGAACTCTATTATTCCAAATAAGTAATCTCCTTCCAAGACGAGTTGGAGAACCTGATTGTGTGAATACAACAACTTGGGAACACAAAAACTATACGCCGAAAACCACATTTAACTATACTGAAATAAAGGAGCCAATAGGATTATCGCGCTCAAAACTGTATCACGAAGCTGTCCGAAACATTGTCTAAAGAAGGAAGAAGCGCAACACGGCATAAAAACCCAAAACTAAATCACAATAACAAATTAGTTGTTGAAGCAGAATGTTGAAGAGTAGCAAATAAGCTGTGCGCAAACATTCTAAAAAAAAATACCAGAAAGACAGCGAACCGATTTAAAAATTTATATCGAAAGCATTTTTTGCGAACACCGCACATGAGTTCCAACTGCCCGAACCCAGGGAGACCATTCCCAATTAATTGGTTTATGACATAAAATTGAAGAGAGCGGGATGGGGAAGGAGATGCAGTTGAGGAAGGTTAGAAAATATCTGGTTATTAAGTGTACAGGGTTATATTTTCAGCTACAACAACATCTTTAATGTATTTTTCAATTTTACCACTCTAGAGCTCATTGAAATGGCACGGACAGCCACTGATACGAAATTATATGGACGTCAATAATATATTATCATAATATAAGCAGTACGTGATGGCCGGCGTGGTCTAGCGGTAAGACTTTTGACTCGCAATCCAAAGGTAGCGGGATGGAATTCCGGCATGGGCAAATAATTTTTATTTTATCAATTTGTGATTCTTCACGATTAATTCATTAAAAATAATAGTATATTTGCGGCACGTTCCAGAGTGGAAGATACTTTCAGTATCGTCCTGGTGTTCAGAATTGAAACTTTGCTTGAAATGGCATTAGCCGTGTTTGATGACCAGATATGAATAGCCAGGTAATTTCCCACCTTCCTCTTCCCTATCTCCTTCCCTTCCCCACTACCTTCAGCCTCACAACATACCCCGATTGGGGATGCAAGACTCACTGGCTCCAGACGGGAGCAGCTGGGACTCTTGTAAGGTATTCATATTTAAAAAAAACGGAAATCGAATTTGTTCAGAAAAATTATTAGCAAATTTTATCTTAGCTAATTTAACTCCAGGCGAGTCTCGCTTATCATAGTTAGGTTTGTATCTACTTACATACTTGTTCCCATCAAAATGAAAGAAAAACAATAAAATTACAATATAAACAGACAAATAAATTACTAGGCGATAAACTCCCTATTTCATCACAATCTCGCCCGTAAGCCTCGAGTTTGAGTCCAGCCACCCCTCCGGAGTTCGAACCCGGACCCTCTGTTCGCCAGCACACGCGCTGGTCGCGTGGCGCTAAATAAAATTTGATACCATTATCAATAAAGTGTGAAATTGCAATACTACCCTTGAGGAAGAATGAACCAGGGGTTCGCGCCGCAGGCTTTTTGTAACGGATTAGGCCAATTTCCCCTTGAGTGGGATATTTATTGCGCTTTGCTGGTATGTATCGCAAATAAATGAATTCTGAGCAAATCAAGTAAAATATTGTTTTGTATAATTTTTTGTTATTTTTAAAGCTGTTTTTTTTTAATGCAACAATCTTATTTGCTTACATCCTCTTATTTGCTCTATTCCGTTTCATGCATAATTTCGAGGTGCCTAAACTACAGCATTCTTCAATTAATTAAGGGTTAATTAGTCCGATTGGTTCAAGGTCCTACTCTTGTCGTACTGACTTAAAAAACCTTTGTTATAATACTAGGTAAAAAAACGCCTAAGTTATATGTTTTTATGGACATGTTAATAAAGTTGATACATACAATAATAATAACAACCTCCCCCCATGCACATAAGCCCTGCTTATTTTTGGGGGTACATCAAACACATCTATTATGTAAATAATTACTGTATAAAATTTATTTGTAATTTATGTATCTTTTTGTGATTAACAAAAAAAAAATGTAAAGGAAGCTGTCGTTTATTTTAACAGTAGACAGTTTTATGAAGAATCATTCAACCAAATTTTGTTCTGAGGAAGCAAGGTTACTTTTGGTGGTTAGGTAAGTACCTGGACGATCTAATTTGGGAGGCGGATATGGGTACCGTCGCACCGGGAACCATTTATTGGACAAGCAACTCCTCTGCCGTAGGTCATCCCAAGTGGTTCGCTACGTTTGGTGACTTGGCAGGGGTGCCCGGGTTCATGGGAGTCTTGGTGGTGATTGCATCTTTTGCGTGGCGGGCCAGAGATCTAGAGAGACTGGTTGAGGGCGACCTTTTGATGTCTCTAGCCGGACTCTCTCGGGCCTTTGCCTTGCACCGCAGTCGGAAGGATGGATTCATAAGTCCGTCACTCCTTGGTATAATAACAAACAACAGTTCACAACGACTAAGGGATCTTAATTTTTTGTTTGTTCGTTAGCGTCCTGCAGTCGCGCTCGGTAGTGATGACATGTTACCGACATTTTCGATAAAAGCTATTTCGACCGACAATGCTAGGTACCCTGGACACATTGACACCTTGATTCTTACCCACCCCCCATAATTTTTTCCTTTCACGAACATCCTCTCCTCCCTTTTCTTAAAAGACCCTCCACACAGCATCCCCAAGATGACATTAGCCCTGAGGAAAATAATTTTCCTCAGGGCCTCCTGTGTGAAGATAATTTTTTAAAAAAGTTTTATTTAACTAACCACAACATTTTCCTTACACGCAATATTATGTAGTTCGTGCTAAAAAATACCATGGATTAATAGAATTGCTCATACCAAACATATTACACCATTTTATTATTCAAACATAATGGCCAAGCCCTAATGAAAAATATATTACAATAATCCTTCAATCAGATCACAATCTGATACCCCTAAAATATGCTACCCTTCGAAACAAATCCTCGTTCTTAAATCCACAACAAAAAAGAGAAACGAATCACTAATCCTTTTGTATCTTTCCACAGATAACGGGATCGTCACACCGAAGATAAAAGATAAAATAGATTAAGGGTAATCTATGTATTTTGGCGAACCTCCCGTGGGATCCGAACTCGAGACCATCGTCCCATAAGCAAATAGCTAACCACTAAGCCATTAAGCTGTTGGCTAAGTAAACTAGATGATACGCGTTGTATGGGGTAAATATAGTGAAATGATGGAAGGATTTTGTTTCAGGTTTTTATGCAAAGGTCAACGGAAGCGTGGGATGGTGAGCTGTTTTTTAAAACGATGGACCTTATAATTGATGTTTAATTAAACAATAATAATGAAGCCTTAGTTCAAATTATTTACAAATCCTTTTGGAAAATTTGATAAAAAGTTCAGGACTTTACGAGTTGTAAACACGATAATTATTTAAAAAAAAAACGTTCTACGAGTATGTTAGGAGTTGACCAGTGATCTGTTAGAACAAATTTATTCGCGGTCTTAGAATATTCATTTTATTTATTACATAGTAGTAATCAATTGTTGCGCATTTATTTTCTGAATGGTGGTTTTCATCAATTCTGTTCTTAAAGTATCGTTAGCTCTGCACAATATTACATCTATAATCATGAAACACTGAAATCTTTTATGACCTGTATCTTATACTTTAAAGAAAAAATAAATAAAGTAGCTCACACACGTACTAGATAAATGATATATAGATCTTTGATTACAAAAATAATTTTTCAGTTTGGTTGTGTATTGTGATCTCCAATCCAAATCTAAGATTTGTATGAAACGGGCCGAAACCGGCCGTGCAAAAGCAATCCAAAAGCTTGTCAATGCAAGCAATTCCGGACAATCAACTACATAATTTAATATTTTTTTAAAGAAATACGAAATCAGTTTAAATCTTTCTGTCTGACAATTTAAGCAAATTCAGATTATTTAAATGAGTTGAGTAGTTGTTCAACATTTCCAGAATCAAATTCAATAATGTTGCATTGAGACTGAAGATCTATAAAAAGCTTATGCAATATAGCTATACATTCTGTCACTTGAATGATATTTTTTGTATTAACCCCACACTTGAGACCCTGAAATAATAATGTATCTTTTGGTGATGCTGTGTGGACGGTCTTTTTAAGGAAAGAAAGGAGAAGACGTTATGGGAAAGAAAACTATGACACGCGTTTTATGGTGAAATGATGGGAGTATTTTTGTTAATTGAATGTTGTTATTTATTACTGAATTAAGTGAAACAAAGTTTTTTCATTTGTTTTATTGTAATATATGTAAAAATCTAACTTCGTCTTAAAATGAAGTCTCTAATTATGAATTTTATTATGTTTAATAAATTGAACGTAAGTATGTATCTAATTTGATTTAAATAATGATAAGATTGATTTATTGTTGTCTCTTTGATCTAGTACATACAGAACATAATACATTATGTAAAGACGGCATTAATTTAGGGAAGATGCGCCGTTTTGGCCACGCGCCACGCCGGCTATCTGCAGTATTAGCGGAATTAGCGAGATCCGCCCTACGAGATATTAGGGCGGCTGCTCTGCAGGATCAGATACGCTGCGGTGTGTAGGATCGGCTGTGTGCAGTGTGCATGGCATGCTCTGGGACTAATACCCTAATAGGACTACCCTTGGGATGAGAGATCTATCCACATACTAACTTTCTTATGCTAAAGTTATCTCTATATTTTTTGGTGGTGTTTTACATGATTCTAGATTAATTTGCATGTATTAGAAAGTAAGGACCTTGGGGTTATACTTGATAGTAAACTGAATTTTAATAAACATATCGACCACATAGTCACTAATGCATCTTCTATGCTTGGTTTCATAATCCGCTCATGTAAACAATTCAAAGACCTTACTACTTTCAAAACACTATATTTCTCATATGTTCGTAGTATTCTTGAATACGCATCTCAAGTATGGAACCCAGGCTATGCAGTACACAAAAATAGAAATGAAAGTGTTCAAAATAGATTTTTAAGGTATCTCAATTTCCGCTTTTTTCGATCTCATGTTAGTAATGAAGACTCTGCCAAATTCTTCAAAATACAGACGCTAACTTGTCGAAGAAATATAGCAGATTCGGTAATGTTATTTAAAATTATACATAACTTAATTGATAGTCCTGATCTTCTTCAACGCCTATCATTCCACGTTCCTAATCGCAACAGTAGACAGTCGCTTACTTTTAATCTTCCTCTTTGCAAGACTAACTCCAAACACAACTCATTTATCTACAGATCCACACATTCGTTCAACTTAAATTATTACCACATTGACATTTTTAACTCGACGTTACATGACATAAAACAAAATCTCACTAAGAAAAATGACTCAAACTAGGAAGTTCAATCTACCCCTCCCCCTATATATTCGCGTCCTTAGCCTTTTAATCCTTATCCTATATTTCTCCTCCCCCCCTTACATAATGTAACTAAAAATGAACTAATTAAGTAAACACCTTTATGATGTCACACATTAATTTACTATTATTATCTGTGGAAAGTTTATAATTGGCATAATTCACCATTTTATAATTGTATTATTGTGTAATTTATGATTTGCTGTCAACTTTCCCAAATATAAATAAAAAAAAAAAAAAATATTGTTTTACCTATACAACACCCACAAAACTTCATTAATAAGTCGGGAAGGCCTCATACATCATGTATATGTCTGGAACATGCAAACATATGTCTGGAAATGTTATATTGTCGTCAAAACAAGCTTATGGTTCCGAGTGGTTTGTAATATATCATATGAATCTATGATTAGTTCTCACAATATTTTAGTTGTCCATGGGCTCTTCGGATCACATGGTATCGTTTCAGAGTTGTGCCGAAGGTAGATATGCAGAGTCATTATAATAATTGTGGAGTTCCGCAGACAAAATCTAGCTTTCAGCTGGGAAGCAAACAAAACAATATTCCAAAAAGGACCGTATTACGTGGCCGTTAAAGTATAGGTACAACAACCTTCCACATAACATTAAACAAATTCAAGATACACACAAATTCAAATCATCACTAAAAACCTTTCTTCTAAACAAATGTCACTATACACTTAATGAATATCTTATGTAAATCAACTCTGTTTAGTTTTTTTTATTTTCTCATAAAATGTAACATGTAATTGTTTGGTTTTAATATCTTATAATTAATATAATAAGTCATTACACCTACTTTTGTATTTTTATATGTCGTTAGCTGGAATAAATGGGGTCTACCCATAAGCTACACCCTTTGTATTTTCATATGTACAATAATTATTTTTTTGAGTTTTTATTTTGATTTTGAAGGATGTTGGTCGTAATTATAAATCACGATAAATAATAATAAATAGTCACTCAGTCAATAAACAGTCTCTGTGATCTAAAAACCAAGTGTTTCAATAAGCATCTTTTTGCACTAGAGAATACTGATGGTCCCACAAATATTGAATGTAACCGGAGAGAACATTGAAAATACTACAATTAATACATTTTAAATGAAATTGAGATAACATACATGTTTTTCGCTGGGCCACCTGCGTCGATATAAAAAAAACTAGAACTTTTAGAATGCTACTTTTAAGAAAGATATTGTTGTCACCAAAATATTAGAAAAAGGATTAGGCAGAATCCATGTTAAACATGTTTAATATGGTTCCATGCCAACTCAGAATCAAGTCAAATCAACACCTCTTTGAAAAGTCATTAAAAGCTATGTGATGTTTGTTTTATGCTGCTGTGGATACCGAAGGACCTTGAAATGTGTTTTGACCACTGCACAGGTAGAAAGAATGCACATAAGGAAAGGAAAAAAAAACTTACTGCGCTGGCACTTTATTCTATCTTGGATGGTTTATCATGCACTTATATAACTACATTTATTAGTCGCGGTAGGTTACTTGCGGTATGCGGGATTCGGTTTGCGGATGCGGTAAGCGGTATGCGGAATATTAATGCGGAGATGTTTAGGTGATAAAGGTCGATTAATGACTGAAGTGGGTAACAAAAAATGACAGGTATATAGGGATGAGTAGGAAGGAAAATGTGACAATACTAACTACAAGTACAGGGTCTATGATGTATGTAGGTAAGTGTAGCTATGAATAAGAAAATAGCCCATAACCTAACCTAACGTTACCTATTTAACCAATTTTTTTCATCACTTTTAATGACTTTTCAAAGGAGGTGTTGAGTTGAGTTCATTCTGAGTTGTCCGGTCACCGTTTAATATAGCATCCGCAAAATGATATTTTGCTACCATTGGTGAAAATGTTGGAAAATAATTTTTAATTCTACACTTTATAAAAAACTTAATATAAAAAAATATATGTAAATATTGTTGCAAACGCATAACTTACTATAAAGCAGTAATTGGGGTTATCCGATTATTTGAAGCTGCGAAAAGTTTTGAACAGTGAGATCTAGTGCCATTCAAGTGAACAGTTTTCCTCTCTCTATAATTTTCATGATGAATTTACCAATTTTACTGGGAAAGTTTTAGACAAATCTGCAACATGTTTTTCAATGTTCAGTAAGTAAAAAGATTGCGAAGACCAGTTTTGAAATCTTGGGCATTACCTCATTGCAAAGCTACTCTATAAGTGTACAATATAATCATGATATGTCATATTGCATGCAATATTCATGCTCATTAATCAACTATTTCGAAAATATAATTTTCTATTGTTGATTGATGGTTTAGTAGATGAAAATTGTTAAGTTATAAGTCATTAGTTGTTGGTAACTAGGTTAAGCGTTTTTGTTGGTTATAAGTAGGCATAAGGAACAATAATATAGGTTCGTATGTATTATTCCGTATAATAAGTACCCACACATGTATTAATAAATAAATAATAAATAAAAAGCCTCTTATTTCTTGCAAATAGGTATGTTACCGAGTTATAAAAAGTAAGAAAAATTATAATAACTGTTATTTACAATCTTGTTGACAATGTTATATAGGTATCTTGAATATTCATAAGCAAGAACCCCTCTCTCAGGCGAAGGTGAAGGCCTCCTCTAAAGAATTTCATTTATCTCTCTCTTTAGCTATTTGAGGCCAGCAGGGGCCAGCTATTTTTATTATTTCATATGTATTATAAATAGAAAAATATAAAATTTCTAGCATATTTAGTTACTTGAAGCGGAATTAAACGAAAGCGTTAAACAAAATATTTCAATGTAATTGTAGGGTCTTCATTTTTTTTTTAAAGAAAGACAAACATTCCCGTGTTACTAATAACCCAACAATGTTTGAAAATTTCCTTCTACCACCACACCAAGCGGAAAATGTTGCTTGTGTCGTGATGGAGGACCTAGCCAGCCGAGGAATCGAGCACGCGGGATCCAAGCGCGATGCCCACTCACTTACTGACTTGGATACTACTTATTTAGATGTATCAATAAACTAATGAGGACTTGGATTTTAGTCATCGATATAATACACGATTATTGTAAGGGTTGGGAAAGAAATAGAAGTTTGTGCCGGGCAAATGTTTGTGGCATTCCATCCTCTCTATCCACCACCCTTGCGAAAAATCTGTGTGATAATTAATTAGTAAAATTAACCATCCAAATAACACAAACAATCACAATTAAACTCAAATGCAACCTTACAAACATAACATACGTCGCATTTCTCTAATCCCCATAACAAAAAGACACCTCCTTCCCCTAAGCGAAGCTCCAGAAACAAATATATACTCTAGAATAAAACAGCAACCCTTATTGCATGCGCGACCCCCGTTATAGCGAAGAAAGGGTTCCCCGCAGGTTTAAAAGCGCAGCGCAGGCAGTACTGAGCGAACCACCCTAACAACATACAACTACCCTCCGTCATGATACCACTTTAAAGAAATGTACAGCCTAACTGCTGTTTTATAAACACTATATTTCCAACGAACGAACCCTGTATTTATATTGACTGGTGTTTCGAGTTATGGGGGGAGATTTTTTGATTTACCTTGTTAGGTTTTATCTTTACTTAAGAGGGAATAACCTGATAAAACTGGAAATATGTCATTTTTAATAAAATTTTGGTCGTTTTCCAAAAAAAAATTTTTTTTTTTTTAAATAAAGACAAACATTCCCGGGTTACGAATAGCCCAACAATGTTTGAAAATCTCCTACTACCACCACAGAAATCCGAAAATGTTGCTTGTGTAGTGATGTTTGTGTTGTGAAATTGATTTCGAAAGATTGTTCGTTTATCCAGTAAAGTTGTGTTTTAAATTATGAAAATATCATTAGCATAATAAGGTTATACCGTAGGTCATTGGCAGATTTGTTAAATTTTTAAACAAATTTTTGTATTATACAACACACATTTCAAATTACAATATTATAATCATGCAGTAAAATAAATCATTAAATTATCTGGGAAATCTGTGTTTCAGAATTTAAATTTTAGTTTTAATTAATCATAAAAAAAAGATCCGCTCACGTGTTTTGTGACGAAAATACTTCAGTTTGTCTATTTATTTACGGTCTTACAAACTAATATATATGTATTTAAGATTTTTTACATTATTATTTAGCTTAGACATTATTGAATAATTATAAATACTTATGATCAAAAAATAAGTACAAAAAGGACATAATTTTAATAATTTTATCATCACGCCTTTCAGTATTTTTGGATGTAGGTATACCTAAATTAAAGAAAAATTTTAATGAAATAAAATCGATATTGAGTTATAAGTAAAAAAAAAGCTGGTACGGAGAATAACTAATCTTTCTCATTGGAACCGCCCTGTACGATCGTAAGAACATCTTTCGACGATATTTGGATTCTCGGCCGCTGGCAGGTTAAAGGCCCTTAAAATGATTCACTTCATTCTTTGCTGTTACATATATTATAGTGTTAGTCTATCAAATAAAATAATATTAAAAAAAAAAGATTTTTTTATACACTTATACCTACGCCAAACGATATTGATTTCGTCACGAAATTATTAAGAAGGCATAGATGTATTGATACCGGTTGTGATTAAATTAAGTGTTAGTTTTCATTGATTTCATTTAATCCACGAAATGATTTTATTTTACAAGCTAAATATTAAAATTATTAAAGCAAATTAAAACACAAACAATTTTTTATTGATACACTAGCCCGGCTAGTCCCCTGCGTCGCTCCGGCTTTATGCATAGTTTTCCGAAATCTGATACAGACAGTAAGTTTCCTTTTATTTTTAACGTCATTTCATCAAGTATCAACATTCTGCTTTATGGGATGGGAAAAGGGGGTGGGTGGTTTTCAAAATCTCACGTATACAATAAACTACCTTCAGTTTTGAAGGTCAAGTGTTGAAATTTTATCAATCTTGGAAAATAACTCTAGGTTTGTTTAAACAACAAATAATAGTACACACTATAATAAGAATCTTACATACACGAATAGGTTTAAATAATTTTTAAAAGACTTATGGATTCAGTGAGGTTTTAATTTTAAAAAAGTACCTGTCAAAAAAATACAGATTTTAAATAATTTTTTTAAATAATGTTGTCTTAAGCCTCGATGACATTGAGCGAGTTTAGAGAGTTTATAGAAGCTACTAGCCGGTGAATTCACTATCTGTTAGTAAACTCGCACAGTGTAATCGTATTTCTAGCTAACTAGCAGATTGTGCACAGCCTACGAAAAAAGTTGAAAGGGGGTCAACTTTGCTCGCTACTCGCTAGCGTGTACGGCGGATGGCAAGATGGCGGCCCTCGAACAGCTGATTTCATAACTGTCAAACTACTACTTGATCTGGATTATTCGTTGTACAATCTGTTAAGTAACCGGTAAATAGCTACCAATATCTGCGAATATCTCAGTTTTCTACAAAATGTCGACAGAATTAGTTCGCGTGGGAGTCATTATTTTAGCTCAGCTTTTAGCTAGCTAGTTAGCAACTGAGCGAGTGGAACGTTTTATATGTCATTATCACAATCGCACTCGCCGATTTGCCCGCTTTTAAACTTACCGGCTGGTAGCTTGTAAATTCGCTCAATGTAATCGAGGCTTTAGGCATTTTTAAGGTTTTTCTTTGATTTAAGTGTTATCGAATCATTTGAAAAACAAGAAGAAAGCTTACATCAATACAGACTACACATAAGTTTCCCAACCAGAGAGCCAATTTATGGTGGCTTTTTCTGTTGGGTAATTCTAACTGCAAGTGAAAACTTGGGAAAACACACGTATCAGTAAACGTACCCACTTCATTCATACTGAATAAATAATAATAATAAAAACTGATGAATTGTCCTACTCGGTCACTCAACTCCCCCTCCCTTGCCCCACCCCTTGCGCCTCAAAACACCTTTCCTCCAGTCACATATTTTCACAACTCCATCTCGACTTTATTACCGCCAATACAAATGTGACTACGCGCCTAACTCACGCACGGTCAGCGTCAAACATTCCCTTATTTTTTACGTTATGTACTAAAAAAAAAAAACTTTTCAGGTTACGAATGAACGTGGAATTCAATGTTATTATGTAATTCTTCATCCTCTGAATTTTGCACAATTGATAAACAACCATTTATCAAACCAACATGTGTGTTATTTAGTTGTGTAAAATTAAAAAAAAAAATGTTTATTAGGAAAGGAGTTATTAAATTTATAAAAGGTAGGTACAACATTATATAAGATTGGAGCGTCAATTTCATTTAAATTAAAAAATAGTTTCAATTTACTCAAATTTGCTGATTGACAAGATTCTAACCATTTCGTTCTGAACATTCATTTGATTTGATAAAAAAAATATACCTTAAGGTGATCCACTTGTCCTGAAAAAATTCTACATCGGAATCCACGCCCCTTTTAGGGAGGGATTTAAAAATACTTGAGAAGACTTTTTTGGAAAGGTTTAAGAAGGTATTTGAGAGTTGTTTTTCATAAGTTGATTTCCTAAAGGCCTGCATGGCTGCATCTTAAGATGGTTATTTTCAAGTTTTATGTCTAACAGTTTTTTACCGTTTTCAGATTGAGTGCAATTTGGTAGGTTCATTGCACCGGACTGAGGTAGCAAATTTTTATTGCAAGTTGATTTGTAATTTGTGTCTTTGGAAACAATGGTTAAAATTTTTAAAAAATGTCCTCTAATTTTTTACTAATGAATATAACCTTTACAGAAACTTCATATAAAATAAACAATAGTTTTTGAAACAAAAAAAAAATGTAACAACTGACAAAGTTTTAAACTCATAATTGATATTAATTATTAGTACATTCATAACATTTCGTAAATTCCACCTCATTTGTCAAGAATTTTTTTTTCTATCAACATCACTTCATCTGACTGTTCTCTGTAAGGACACATGTTGTGTATAAAGTTATCCTGTATAAATTGGGAGAGAGGCTGTGAATCGAATCAAATCAAATCAAAACATCACATCACGGAGGTGCTTCGCTATTGCCTACCGCGCGAATTCACACATCATGTCTGTACGCTACACACGCATACGGGATATACACGCATACCACCCGAGATATGCACGCATACCATACGAGAAACACAGGCGTACAAGTACACACTCCGCTATATCCACGCATACCGTCAGAGATATACACGCATACAATCAAAGACATACACGTGTATAGCTCGATTGAGTCCTACTATGTTCACGTTTATACTCGCGATATAAAAACGTATTTTTTCAACGATAAAAAAGGGCTGACCATCGTTGGCAATCTGGTACATCTGAACGAAGAGGGCTGGCGTGAGATGTTTGCCCATTTACTATTTATAAATCCAATGATGGGAGAAAGTATTAATGTTATGGACTTAGCTGATTTGAACCTAATCTAGAAAATGGGTGACACATAATTAAAATGAGCCAATTGAGCATGAAGTTGAGCACTGCACAAGATTCAGAAATAATTGATATTAAAGTGACCGAGGTACCATAGGAAGTGATAACTGCACGAATTAATCAATTTGGGAGGCGGGAACGGGTACCGCCGCCCGGGAACCTTTATTGGATAACCAACACCTCAGCCATAGGTCACCCCAAGTGCTTCGCTACGTTTGGTGATTTAGCAGGGGTGCCCGGGTTCATGGGGTGAGGTTTATCTAAGTCTTGGAGACGGATGACCAGGACACACTGAACCCCAGAAATCTCTTCTCCTTCCTTTCTTAAAAAAACCAACCATACAGCATCCCCAAAGATGACATAGGCCCTGAGGGAAATTACTTTCCTCAGGGCCTCTTGTGTGAAGCCCATGTCAAAAAAAATGAAACTAATGTAAGATCGCGATGGGCTGGACGTGTAGAAATAATGTCAGATAATAGAATACAAAAATTATTATAAATGACGCCTCAGTGGAAGTGACCGAGAGACAAACCGAGACTGAGGCAAATATACGAGGGTTGTCCATGAATTAAAGACCGTTCTAATTTAAAAAATCAGGAAAAATTTATATAAAAAAAAATTATATGACATTTTAGGTAGGTCCACATCCCCACTATTTTTCGATATTATGATCGATGCACTTACCCTTGATACCCTTATCGTAGAACTCCGACGCCAAAAATGCTATCACCACTCCCTCCGCGTCAAAGTCGGTCTCCGTAGTCGGTCTCTTCCGGGAAATGTTGGTTCAGGTGAAGAAAAACATCATGTCATTGATTGCCTTTTTGGTACTGGGGTTAGGTGGTAGACCCATGTTACAACCCCAAAAAGCCTCACCTTGGTTGAAAACCAATTGGAAGAAACCCGAGCACTTTCCACACGATTTTGCTCTTCA
Organism: Limnephilus lunatus; assembly: GCA_917563855.2. Lineage (NCBI taxonomy): Eukaryota > Metazoa > Arthropoda > Insecta > Trichoptera > Limnephilidae > Limnephilus > Limnephilus lunatus. The sequence goes on from OU830599.1 coordinate 60,037,122, forward strand.
GCATTTTGGGAACCCAACGAGCACGCAACTTGCATACGCCTTTTTTTCCCTCAAAATTGTTTGTGTTGTAGACTTACTGACGTCTGTGACGAAAATTGCGAGTTTAAGAACTTCTTCAGGGGGACTCCCTCTTAGTTGAGAAAGCAATAATTGAGCGCACCTCACAGGTGACGGGATTTGACTGCGGAGCGCCCATCTCAAACGGACGCAAAGATCGCACTGAAGCAGCTACCAAGCCAGATCACTGCTCGTTTTTTAAGGGAAAGTCTGTTTTTGTTTTGAGAAATAATGTCTGCATCGCCGAAAATGAAAAGGAAAGTTCTATAATTCTTGGACAACCCTCATACCTTCTGCGTGGAAGAGGTTTGGAGCAGAGCAATACAAGGCGAATTGCAAGGGATCGCAGCCAGTGGAGAGCATTTGTGGAGGAGAATAAATTACACCTTCGGAAGTAGCACCATGATGATGTTCCTTTTGCATTAAATAAGATGATTTGTTTTCTTCTTCGCCTTGCAGACAATGGTGCATAAAGATAAATGTAATTATTGTTTGTTTAATTCATTGCCAACTAGCAAAAGCAGTTGAAAAATATTTTTTCGGATGTTTTCATTTTCCAATTCGTTTCTGCGTTTTTTTTGGTCGGAAAAATCAAATGTCCAAACGAAGTGTATTCGCCAAATGGAAATCGAATCATTTGTACTGTGTACGATACAACTTTATGAGATACCCTCCCAAAAAGGATGTGTGGCATTTTGACTGTTTCATACGCCAGAGATGTAGCTCAAAAAATACTGCGGACGGAATTCCGACTGGGAGAATTCACCTAGTATGATTTTATAACGTAATTTTTATTTTTTTAAATGATTTCGTTAATACGACAATACAGTAATGGTCTTTTTATACATATGTGCGCCAGTGTCCGTTATAATTACTACGGTGGGTATGCAAAACGACTTTGAACAAGTAATGAAATGATAATTGAAAAATGAATCTGTAATACGGTTGGAACAGAGACTGCTTAAAAATTAACCATATTCCTTGTTAAAAAATTAAATAAGTTTTTATCGAAGATGTTGTTGAAGAAATACAAGATGACTTCCACGTGCAGGATCTTATACAATACAAAAATTATATTAATACAGGATCAAATTAAAGAAAAATCTATTTGAAGGTGAGCAAATAACATCCATGGTCGACGAATCCTTCGCTGCGTATACATCCATGTAGCAAAACCCGAAACGAACCATGAATTTTGGGAAAGGAATGAAGAAACAGCAAACGGCGCGAAACGCCACTTGTAGTAACTTCGTTCCTTTCCTATAATTCGTGTTTCATTTCGCGTTTTGTTACATGCGTGTATATGCAGCCTAAGAATAGTTAAGTTTGGAATATAAAAACAAACCAAGGCTTAAGGCAGTTGTCACATAAATTTTAAAACGTACAACTCTGGTAGGAGAGACAAATTATTCTTTTCTTAAAATTTGAACAGTCCAAGAGTCCCAATTACTCCGAATCGTCTGGAGCCAGTGGGACTATAGTATTATAATATCAGGGTATGTTGTGAAGCTGAATGTGCCGGGGAAGGTAAAGAGAAGTGAAAGAGGAGGTTGGGTAAGTATTTAGATCTGGTCACCAAACACAAGCAACGTTTTAATTCTGATTTCCTTCACCAGGGCTACTGAGATTATTTTTCTCTTTAGAACGTGCAGTAAAATATAGGTTGGTACTAGGTACTACATATTATTTTTAACCCCTCTGGCATTGGGCCTATTTTTTTTAATAAAGATCATAAAATTTCCGTTTCGCAGTAAAATATAAATAAATTTAATATTTCTGAACGTATCCAAAAACTAATCACTGTTTTTGAAAGGTGGTGAAACACGCCTTTACATTTAATAATTGGAACTAAACATTAAATTTTTTAAATACAATTATTTTTAATGCAAACTTTAAAAAGTTTTAAAAATTGTTCAATACAGTTATCGACAACAAAAGCAGATAAAAAAAGCACACAAACATATTTTATTAGGAAAATTTATTATAAGCGTTATCGTCAACTCATTTTTTTCTTGTTGCATACAAAAATAATTTATAAAAAAATTAGTTTCATACAAGTCGGAAATTTTGTTTTCATAAAGATGTACATTTTTATTATTTTGTGGTAAACTTTTGCAGTTGAATATAAAGCGTGGTTTTTTCTCTTTCTATCACTATTTTGATCATATTTCTAGCCATGATAGTAAGGAAGACACAACGATTTCTACGAAACCTACATGACTTGTTCCGAAAAGCGTTAGCTTGAGGGGTTAATGAAATGATTGTGAAACAACACAAATGAATTAAATAAAAAATACTTAAGGAAGCCGGTATTTGAACCCGCAACCTCCAGATTGCTGGTCGAGAGCCTTATCCCACCACGGAGGCCGTCCGATAAATAAGAATTATAAACATTTAAAAAATAATTGCGGTGTTGGGTTCCAATCCTCTGAATCCACTTTTGTGCGGTTTGTGAGACTCGACATCCACCGCAGTTCCAGCGGCTCCGCAGATTGAGTCATAAACAGCGGCTCGTAAATCATACTTTCATTTCTTCATTGGTAAATGTCATCATCGGGAAATTGGTGGTAGAACTGCATAAGATGCAGGAAACTGCACACACGAATATTACAAGCATATGTAGCTAATTATATGATAATACATAATAATATGATAAAATTACACAGCGAAAATTTCACGAGAAAAACATTACACACATTTCAAACCATATGTTGATAAATTAATTTTTGAAGTTGAATGATTTATTTCGTTGAAAAGAAAACCTAACCTAATCTAAACTAACTGAACTGAATCTAAGAAATTGATTGATAAAGTTTTTTTTGTTAAATTTTGCCCTCATGTAATTATTAATCCTGTGAATTTTTCTTGTTGTGATATTTTCTTGATTGCGGTTACATTATAAACTAACACAGAGAAATTAAAAAAAAATGTGCATTTAATTTTTTTTAATATTTAAAAAAATGTCACGGTTGAGCATCGAACTTCGATCGAGGGCAACTATGCTGACCCCAACTATTTTTAGATTGGCGGCATTAGTTCATTGAATGTAAAATGACAACAATAATTTATTTTTGTATTTAAGAATCTTATATAGGTACCTACATTACGTTAATCTTTTGAAAAGATCGTGTGCATTCTTCTCAACAAGTATAGAAAAAAAGTGGGCATTGATGTAAAAATCTTGACTCCATAAGAGAGTTTCAATTTGGGAGGCGGATATGTGTACCGCCGCCCCGGGAACCATTTATTGGATAACCAACACCCCTGCCATAAGTCACCGCAAGTGGTATCCTACGTTTAGTGACTTGGAGGGGTGCTACTTATTGGGTTTATTGGGTGAGGTTGGTGTAGGTCTTGGCGGCAGATGCATTTGCCCGCCTGATGCATGGTGGGCCAGATCGGGAGAGACTGGTTGAGGAAGAACTTTTGATCTCTCTAGCCGGACTCTCTCGACCTATTACTTTGCACCGCGGTTGGAGGAATGGACACACTGACCCCCAGATTCCTACCCACCTCTCATATCTTTTTCCTTCCCAAAAAAAGATCCGCCCTCACGGCATCCCCAAAGATGACATATATAAGCTAATAAAACAAATAATATAATACACATTTTCTTTTCTATTGCATCGGTGGACCCTGTGAGAGGCTGGCAGTTTCGAAAAAAGCAAAGATTCTCTGGAATGACTGCCCCATTCTTCGGAGCCGACAGTTATGATGATGTTGACCGGCTGGCTGGGCCAAAGTGCTGTTGTTAATGTACAGGATACAATGCTCCGTTAAAATGAAAATATTCATTTATTACTATCTGAATTAGCACCTAGGTACAGCCAGTGGCTTACAGTTAACTTTTTTCGATATTCGTGATTTTTCTGGAAAAAAGTTGTTTACTCAAAAGCTCATTATTTAGTGCTAATTACACCAAAGAGATAATATACACACAACTACACATAGATATGTTTTTCACGTAGTTTTGATTGGAAACGTGTTGGGTAGTTTTGCACAGAAATTCAAATATAACAGTGTCATCAAACGGCAATTCAGCGCCATTTTGTTTCATTAAAAGCCATTTCTAAGTCCATTTCAGTTTTTAAAGAAATTGTTATCAACAGAAGACGACAACTATCATATTTGGTAGAAAGCTGGAACGCACTGAAATCGGCATTTAACGGGAGCTCTCAAATGTAAAAAAAAAGAAAAATGGCGCTGTAGGCCTTTGGATGTCGATGTTACATTTGAATTTCTGCGATCCTAATTACTACTTTTGTCTATTAGATCGAGACATCCAATCAAATTTTCGTACTCTCTCTCTTAGGATGGGTTGTTTAAAAAAAATTGATGATCTCATCAAATATTTGAAGTTAATCTTCACGTTCTGTGTAAGTTCTATTCAAGTTCGGTGATTATTTCAGTTTTATGCAGCAATTGGCCTATAATGACATATTATCAGATCTTGAATAGAACCTCCACAGAACCTCTTTTTAAACGGCCCGTCCTTACACTGCCTGACATCACATTTTGCCATTCCATTGGATTTTGAATTTTTACTGACCGAATTTCTGCATTTGAAATTTAAGCGAAGAATGGTCAGACTTTCGAACCACGAAACACGCTCACTTCGCATTTCTATAACAAAATACTTACTGGCTGGGTTTTTTTTAGTTAATTGAACCAAAACATACGTAAACGTATGTAGATAATGTTAATAATAATGAAGAATACATTGATTATCAAAAAATACGGATCATTATTAAGTGAAATCTTTTTTAGCACCGTTGTAATTTGCAATTCTATGAAACGAAAAATAGCGACACTAAAAAGAGACAAACACATCTCAAACAAAGAGACAAATCAATCTATTGGATTTAGCCTGCGAGAGAATGAGATTATATAATCGGTCTCCTCTTTGTGCGGTGCTTCATAGCCTATCGGTCTCCTGTTTGTGCGGTGCTTCGTAGTCTCCCCACTCTTGTCTACTTTAGTCTTTTTTTTAAAGTTTCACTTCTACCGCTTGTGAATTACACACTCTGATTTAAAAAAATCTAATATGCTAATATTAACCAAATTTGCAATGTATTACAAAAAGAAGAAAAAATAAGTCACATAACGTCCCTGGTGAGCAATCGGAAGCATGAAGTTCAATTTACGTGTTTTTCCAATCTCACCAATTTTATGAATAATATCTATGAACATTTTCATTGAATTGCTCATTAATGCTTATTGCATATTGTATGAATGTAATTGGCACCTTACTATAGTATTAAAATGGCGGATATAAATACGATTTGTGCAGCAATGAATTTTGTAATAACATCTAATAATAATTTGTCTAAACCAGCGGTTGTCAACCTTTTTGAACGAGCGTACCCCTTGAATCTTACTACAAATGTGTTGTACCCAGTACCCTCTTTCTATCTTTTGTACACGTGTAATGAAATACATGTTTCATTAGTAATCTTTTAATACTCTCCTTATTACATGAATTTAATAATCAAGTACCTTCAATAGTTTACCAAAACATATTCAAGTTGCAACAAAACTTCCGCATTTCGTAAAAGAGTTAAAATTATGGCTAAACCATACAGATGTAAAAACTCTATTTATTTAGTTTATTTCACTTTATGTTTCTAAAAACTCTATTTATTTAGTTTTATATCACTTTTCTCACAAACTTTACACCTATTATTACAATGTATATCATTAATTACACTTACACTTATTTAACCGTACACTATTGTATACACTTTTTGTACAAAATGTTTTAAACAATTTTTGTTTTTGCTTTATATACCCCTGTTTGTTTTTTTCTAGGTACTAAAAAAAAAACTTTTTTTAAATATATTACCCACGCACAGGCTGCGCCTTAGTGGGTTCCCACATTATTGTTATGATTTTCAAATATGTAAATATAAATTGTAAAATATGGGAAAAATAAAGGAATTAAAAAAAAAAAAAAAAAAAAAAGTCAAACAAATACATTTAATGCAATTTTATACAGAGTGTAAAACGACTTCGGACATTTTTAACCAGTGATTCTACCTGCGAAATTAAACAAATTTTGTTCCACGTCTTTATATTTTAGGAAAAAAAATTATGCTCTCCATACACAAATCCAAAGTCACAAAGTATTTTAAGAGGATTAATTTTTTTTAACCTCAAAAAAAAATTTGAAAAAGAGTTTCTAATGTATCGCAGTTAAAATAAAAGCCCGATTTTCTATTACACCTGTATAATCGTTTACATACAGTAATTTTGACCCTTGAGCTTGCTTTTTCAGAGTAAAGTTTTACAAAGTTTTGAAACCTACAATCGTCCCATAATATTTTCGTTTCGCGTACCCCAAGGGGTCCGCGTACCACAGGTTGAAAACCACTGGTCTAAACGATTTTCATGGAAATCTATTTTAAATCAACCCGGAAACAATTAAATATGAGGGATTTAATCATAAAATTAATTTAATGAACTTTTAAGGTTATATTATTCACATCAATTCAAGAATTTTCTCTTATCTTTCAATATTATAATTCCAACATTTATTGGTCTATGATATTAATTTGTGACGTTGGCTAATAATTTATCTCTTCAAGCTTTCTTGGTAGTAACAATTTAATGAGTAATATCAACGCTGATAGGATGCATTGATTGAACACTAGAAATATCTCGAGGTGTGATATTCATGTCCATTGCTAAACCATTCATTCTATGTTATTGCATTTCCTAACCTTATAAGTATCTCATACGTTGGAAAGTCACAGTCGCAGCGCATTTATGACTCACAGATGAGCCCCATACGACTTTTTTTACACGAAATTTAAATTTGGATTTGAGATTAGATTACTTGAACAAATGCAATAATTTTTTTAAATCGAAAGATTTAGCAAATATCTACAGCAAATATGTGCCACTTTATTTATTTGTTTTTCAAATTATAAAATAAAGACCATCAATGAAATTATTTTTTTAATGATTTTAGAGACAACTATGGCAATTATTTGTTAGTTAATTATATTATAATTGTTTAAGTTTGCTATAATAAGTCACAACCGTTTTATATCGGAACACAAATTTGTCGAACATAAATTTAAAATTTCGTTGGTTAGGCAAGATTATTATTTTAATAATGACCTTTAACTCACAAAAACTTAAGTTTAATTTACATTTAGTTTTTCATTTGATCAATTTAATTTTATCATTGAAAACACAAAAAAATAAAGTATCACATATCCCTAACACACATCCTACACCTTTTGTTTAAAAAATAATTATTCTATTTGGTCAGGTATTTTGGCATACTCAAGTGATCAAGTTTCCTCAAATACAATTTTAAGTTTTGTGTGAGTAATGCCGCGCAGCCACTCGAAAATATTCAAATTTGTGTGAATGTAAACACATACAAACTACTATACAGAATGTATCGTAGAATATTGTGCTGAATCAATTGACTGAAGAAACCACCAACTGGCTGAAAATAATCATCTCACTATGACCACCATCAACTCTCCTCTAACACACGAATGAGATGATTAATCTAAAGTATCTACAATGTGAACATTTTTCTACTAACTCCATAGAGATTCTTATCCTACGAAAAAATAATAAAATTTATGATTAAAAATACCTTCTAGAACTTCTTCCTGAACAACAAAGGCCTACTTCTACACGCATAAATACCGTACAGTTTTGGATACTCGTGGGGTCTGAATCAAGGTGTTTCGGGGGCTGGCAAAGCGGTTTTTTATGGTGCCCGCACACCCGTGAAACCTCCACCGAGCGCCGACTGAATACGGAACGATGGTGTAGGGGGGGCTGTGAAATAGAGCCTTCCTGCTTCTATGGAGGGTAGAGAAGTAACTACTTCCTGTTGCGAGGAAAGGGAGGAAGTCAATGGAATGGTCTTGTAACTGAAGCTCTATGTTTTGACTAGACTTCTCGTATTCGGCGAAGCTAGGGATGTATCTCTCTGCAATGAAGCCATGCATGATTTATGATTAATTATAGATTAATTCTTTTATGTAAAAGTATGATATAAATTACAGTGCTGTTTATCTCAAGGGTTTTTTTAAACAATTTTATTTTTTAATAATTTTTTTGTAGTTTTTTTATTATATTTTTTTAAGTAATTTTTTTGTTTTGTTTTTTGTTTGTTTATTTTGATTTTTTTTGTTTTATTAATCATCTACGCCCTATTTAGTTAGTTATTAAATTTTCTGTGATTAAGTGTATACAGGTTACAACAACAGTTTTAAAGGTTAAGATTTAAAAAAAAAAAAAGGATTCAAGTGGGTATAACGCGTGAACCTAGGTGAATAAGTGTATTTTAACAATATACAATAAATGATAAATAAAATAAAAACAGCTTTAGGATTGCAGATGGCAAAAGATATAACATACATTAATAATATGTGGGTTCTAGGTATTTGATAACAAGTTTGATTTAAATACATAAACACACACAACCGCTTTACACAGCACTAAAATTTATATTAAAACATTTTTTCTTAAATCAATTACACAATATTCTGTTTGAAGAATTCTAATTTAGAAATTCTACCTACCATGCAACATTGCCGATTTATTATACCATGTGCAAAAAGGTGCAAGTAGTTGAGGAATGTTGTAAAGCGAAAGATAATTGTTGTGACCCGAGAATAGGAAGAGGGAGATAGAAAAGAATCTGGTTGTTTATATCGACAGGTCTGTGTTTGATTTGATAAATGCGTCGGGTTCCCATAAATGTCGGGGTTCTATTCCTGTGTTGGCTAAGTCCTCCGTCATTGCACAAGTTACATCTTACGCTTATAATGAATGTAGTAGGATTTCAAATATTGCCAGGTTATTTGTAACCCGGAAATTTTGGTTTTTCTTTTTATATCTAGTTGTGAAGAAAATAAATAGCTAAATCATTTCATGCACCGTTTCGATTCTGAATCGTGGCTTATCGCAAGGAGGTTTACATTATCGTTAACTCTGGAACCATTCTAGAACAAATGTTAAGGGCCATTAACCAGCCAGCGGCCGATAATTCATATTTCGTCAAAAGATGTTCTTACGTATCGGGCGGCTCCAATGAAAAAGATTAATTATTCTTCGTACCAGATTTTTAAAATAATAACTCATTATCGATTTTATTAAATTCAACATTTGCTTTATATACCTACATTCAAAAATGTTGAAAGCCGTGATAATAAAACTATTAAAATTATGTACTTATTGTAATTATTTTTATATCATAAGTATTTATAATTTTTCAATAATGTATATTTATGTCTAAGCAAAATAAGAATGTTAAAAAATCTTAAGTATATTAGTTTGTAAGGTAAATAGACAAACTGAAGTATTTTCGTCACAAAACACGTCTGCGGATCTTTCTTTAAATGATTTTATTCACACTAAAATTAAAATTCTGAAACATAGCTTTCCCAGATAATTTATTAATTTATTTTATTGTAAAATTTTGTTCGAAAATTTAACAAATCTGCCAACGACCTACGGTGTAACCATATTATTGCTAAAAATAAACACATTTTCTCATAATCTAAAATATAACTTTAACAGATAAAATAACAGTATTTCGAAATCAATTTATACTTTTTTGTGGAAAAGAATCAATACGGCAAAATTTATTTTAAAATTGACATATTTCCGGTTTTGTCTGGTTATTCCCCCTTAATGACTCGTTTTATGTATTTAAATATTGTTTGAGTAAGCTTTATGAACTATTTAACAGTTCACCGTGTTTTTATCGTTTTAACTCAGGTATTACCGCTGAGACAAATCGTTGGTTTTTAGTTTAATGTCGTACAAGATAAATCTTAAACAATCAATATTATTTGATAAAAACGAGCCTTTGAGTTTTGTAGCAAAAATGCAGAGAAAATAAGAATTCGACCACGGACGTACAAAATATATGGACTTGCCCTTACGTGATAAAAGCGTGTTATTTCCCCCTCCCATTGGAACCATTTTTCGGAACCGGCTGGGCTTGCGAGAGCCTCGCGTTAATCTAAAAAATGTGACGTCATCATTCTTATCGTACATTTTACGCACGGACGTTGTATGTCTATGGAACACATACTATGATATCGAGATACATGGCGACGCGAAACACAAAGCCGCTGTTTACTGGGGTAAGTAAATCATGAAACATTTGTAAAAGTGTCTACGGAAACAAAATATTCGACTATGAAAATACTCAGAACCTTACTTTGCGAATTTGGACTTGACACATCTGTTCATAACGTGGCATGCAATTCGCGCTCCCATATAAAAAGGTCTATTCATTCAAATGCAGATTTTACTTTCAAGAACTAAATGGTGATATTATAGTGCGAGATGCCTATATACTGTTAAATTGATTTATTGGTGAATCACAAGTCTCTTTCCTCTCTTCGTCCCGCCATAGTTGGTTTTTACCTCTCATCTGTAAGTTCTCGTCTAGCTATTTGTATGTCTATGAATTCGACATAATATTATTTGTCTGTGTTGAACACTCACATTAGTGACATTGACTGTAAATAGACGATTTACTCTTCAGAAAGTACCAAAGGTAAGGATTTGCAAATGAAATTCTGACTACATGAAAGTTGTCGGATAACCAATGGATCAATCTAAAGCCTTGTAAAGATATAGACACGTGTGCGGTGATTTTCAACGATACTTTGAGTATCAAACGAAAGAAAACAAAGAACCAATCAAAGATGACTCACCATAGAAGAAAGCCACTAGGGAACCGGTAAACATAAATTTCCTGAAATGATTACTGATAATAATTCAACAATAATATTTTAAGAATATATCGTCAAACCACTCGAAAATTCAGAGGCAAAAGAAAACACAAAAGAAAACGACATCTAGCGACTCCAAAGAAGAAAACACAAAAATTAATAAGATGACCAAATGTATAGGAAAAGGTGCACTGGAATTCGACGACAAAACTATGAGAAAAAAAATCATCCTTCACATTGACAAAAAAGTGCATCGTAGTCTCCCCACTCTTGTCAACATTAATTTTCTGAAGGTTTCACTTCAACCGCGTGAATTGTACACTCTAATCTTATTTTATTTATTAATGTCAATGTAAAATTATGTATGATGATTTACGCTTATAGCTAAAAAGTAATTTTTTTGAGTTCAGAGGTTGTGAAACCAGGGAATATATGTATTACTAGCTGACCCGGAGAACATCGTACCGCCTCAGAATCAAAAACTGTTAACTTATAGCTGAATTAAATTCAGTTTTTTAATAAAGTTAAAAATTACACAATGAAGCAATTATCGATGCACAACTGTCCATGTTTTGTTTTTGTCAGTATCAGAGATGGCGTTGTGTACGGATTTATATTTTTTGTGATTTTCTTAGTTTTCAACTTACAGGAATTGCGTTTATTTTCTTTAAACGTGTAAGGGAGATTTATTACATTTTTCCTCTGGAGGTGTGCAGGCATACGTTCACCGTTTGTCTCATTTTCGACTGTTAACATTTAGTGTGTAAGAAAGAGGGGCAGCATTATATGTTTAAGATTCAGCGCAATTGACATTTGACATTTTAGAACTTTTGAAATTCACTCACTATTCAATATTATACCTACAACATTGCTGCAGCTCTTTCAAAAGATAAGAATTCGTTCCATAAAAAATGTATGAGGAAAATAATTTTCTTAATAATTTTTTTTTGTGAATTTTTCAGATGTTTTAATATCTATTCAATTCATAGACAAATCCAACAAATCAAAGATCATAAAATTCGGTCTAGCCTTCTTGAGTTATAAATGGTGTAACTAACCCCACATTGTTTTATATATTAAGATTAGTAATAATTGATGAAGAGTTGTGGCAAGGAAAATTAGCAACAACAAAAATTATGACGAGAATTCCAGTTTTTATTAAGCTACATACTTAAATGTTTGAGATTTAAAGATGTCGATTATTGGGAAGAACCGCAGATTTTTTTTTATTTATTTCTAGAATTTATGTGTAAACGGGAATCCCAAACACGTCACATACCGGAGTAGTGACGATATTCAGACGCGACACGCCGTGATTCCTAAACGAAAACGACGAAATAAATAATGTCGAGACGAGAGATTGATGCCGGAACGTTTTTTGGCAAAATATTTTGACGTATTTTTTGCGAAAATGTCTTGAATTACGCCACACTTGAGCAAATTTCGTGATTTGTCTTCCGAGAAATGTACGAAAGAAATTCACGTGAAAATGATAATACGTCTAAAAATTTAAGAAAAACCAGAATATATTTGGTGAAAAAGGGAAGAGCAACAGAGGTACAATGAATAGGTAGGTATATGCAGGCACATTCAGGCATTTTTTAAAAATCTTCCTAAAATGTTTTTTACGTTCGGTAAATCTTAACATAAAAGCAGATTTTTTTTTCTCAGAAGAGTCTAATTGCCTGAAACCAGTGAGATTATGGCATTCCTAATTGAGTTGGTAACTATTTGAGATGTTAAAAGGCGTAAGTAGAAGGATTACAAAGAGACTTACCAAGATTATTTTAGTTACTTTAGAAAGGAAGGAGAGGAAGTTCTGGGAAGCAAACGGGTATTAGGGATGCGTAAGAATCTTGAGGTCAGTGGGTTCAGGAGTGATGGACTTATTTAGTTATTAAACTTAAAACGGATCCACTTCATGAGGTCTAATATAAGGACGATCTCCTTCGACCGTTCCCACAAACAATACCTCAATCATTACTACACCTCAAACAATTTTAGAGGCGAGTATGGTTACCGCCGCCCCGGGAACCTTTTATACCTCAGTCATAGGTCACTCTAAGTAGTTCGCTACGTTTGATGACTAAGCAGGGGTGCACAGTTTCTTGGAGTGAGGTTTGTCTGGGTTTTGACACACTGAACCCCAGATTCCTACCCACCCTTCATACATTTTTTCTTTTCCAGAACTTCCTCTTCTTCCTTTCCTTAAAAAGACCCTCCACACAGCATTCCCAAAGATGACATAGGCCCTAAGAGTAGTTATTTTCCTCAAGACCTCTGAATTTAGCTAATGTAATTTTTTTAAATATATTTACAAAGTTGAATAGTTAAATAACTATAACTTATGTGTTGTAAATTTCTCCTGGCCCAAAATGAGTTTTATATATAACTCATCGGTATTGCAATTTTTTTGTTTGAGTATCGCACAAGAGTCCCCATTGCTCCCAACCGCCTGGAGCCATTGAGACTATAGCATCTCCAATTGGGGTATATTATGAGGCTGAAGATAAATGAGGAGGGGAAGGAGATGGGGAAGAGAAAGACGGGGAAGTTCCTGGCTATTCAGATCTATCCACCAAAAACGGCCAAAGCCATTTCAAGCAACGATTCAATTCTGAACGTTAGTCTTACACCAGGGCGATAATGAGAGTGACTTCACTCTGGAACGTGCCGCAAATATAACTTATATTATTTTAAATTATTAAATTTTGAAAACACAATCAATCAAATAGAATTTCCCGCTATCTAAGGATTGTTAGTCGAGAGCCTTACCCCTTGACCACGGTGGCCGTCAAAATGTATGTAGCAAAATATAAAAACGGAAGATGCAAATTGTAGGTAGGTTCCACAGCATCCCATGAAGAAGGCTCTATAGCTAGAGTCTGCAGAGTTCATGAAGCCACACAGAGTAATATGTAAATACCCCCGCCAGCCACTCCGTCACTTCATAAGCCTTCTATCCTCCAATAAAGCCTCCTCGGTGGTGGGGGCGGGCGTGACCCGAACACGGGCTTTACGGCATTAAACTTTACAAGGCATCGAGGAAAAACTGAAAGAAATTTCATGAAAAACTTGCAGATGGAAAAATAGTGATTTTAGGAAAAGTCCTAAGTTATCGTACGGAGTAAAAATTATCTTAGACAAAGTTTTCCCTGAGGGATTTTTTGCCTCAGTAAAATGTCATTTTTAGGGATGCTGTGTGGGGAGTCTTTTTAGGAAAAGGAAAAAGTATGAGAGGTGAGTAGGAATCTGTTCAGAAGTGACTGAATAAGAGTATCTGTATAAGACTGTAATAGTAATAGTAGTAAACCATCCCGTCTTTTGGCGATGGATTGAAAGGTCAAAGGATCTCCAATGGCAGGTTTTCCATGCCCTTATTATTTATGTACGGTGTATTCCTCCTAAACAAGTGCTTGTAGGATACGCTGGATACAATCACCGAGCGCTTGCCAACTCGTGGACTTTCACGAGAAACGGGACATTGGAGGTCTAAATTCATTCTAAGCAAATGTAGCTTCGTTCTTTCAAAAAAATTATAGTAATGCTTCCGGGTCGGCAGTACCCGTTCCTGCATCTCGAACATGCTAGATTGAATAGCATAGCTATACTTTCGGTTCAAGAGATATGTCCTCTATTCGTAGCCTTTATAGATAAGATGTAGATTGGTACTGATATAAATCTTTATTTTGGATATGAGGCCACAATACCCAACCAAACTGAAAAATGGTTTCTGTAATCCAAAGGTTTATCAAATATCTAGTGCGGATATGTAATGTTTTATATATATTTGTGTTTTAAATCATAAAATATAGGCCATTTAGGCGATTTAAATATCTCATGGTTTAGAGGGCAACTTGGGCAATTATTTGTAAAAAAATAATAAAAATACAAAAAAAATATCATATTTATTCCAAAAACACGATGAATCGTAAAATAAAAACTTTAAATGTTTTAAAATAAAATCATTTTAATAGGCGTAAATTTAAATTATAAACTACCCGCAGAATATAACATTTTTAACATTATCATTATATTTATTAACACTCCATATAAAGTGGGATATTATAATTAAGACAATATTTGAAAATCGCCTACTACTAGTACTACCACCGTAGTAAGCGGAAAGTGTCGCTTCTGTCGTGATGGAGGACTTGTCAGCCGAGGAATAGGTGGGACACAGACGCGATGCCAACTCATCCACATCTACCTATATATTATATATCATATAATAAAACTCCGTCTTCAGGAAATTTTAACAGGAGACTTTTTTTGCTGGACTTATTTATGGATTTATTTTAATATATTTATTTATATACATTAAAAAATTATTTTATGTTCCAGCTGTTTGTCTCTTACAAATAAATAAATAAAAATCATTTAAAATAAAAATAAATAAAATAGTCCATATCCGTATTACAATTTAATATAACTTTTCATTAAAAATATAATTATCAAATTTGGTTGGGTATTTTGGCCTCAAATCCAAAATTAAATTAAATGAAAAAGGTGGCGCAACCCCATTTTTTTAGATTTTGCGTCATAAGCATGTTTTGTTTGAAACATCACAATTCTGTATGTATGAGGGATGGAGGGAGGTCGCGTGGCAACGAGACGCCATCTGTGTTCCGTGCACACCTACGCGTAGCGGTAGATACACCTACTCGTATCTCAGTCACCTCCCCTCGGGGGCAATATTTCTTTATAAAACTCAATTTTTATTAAGCGGAAACACGGTGTATACACGCGCTCTGTCCCGCATCACCCCAGCGTCCCTTTTCAGAGGAATAGCCAGGGTTGTCGAAATTCAATAAAACACGATATTAAAAAGTAATATTGTTTTAAAACCAATAAGCAAACTTGTATAATCTTAGTGTAACCGACAACGGATTGCTAAAGTTATTTCAACGATCCGTTCTCATGAAGCCAACATCAACTAATACATAGTCTGGAAACACGCGAAAAACGCGTCCAAAATGTATACACGATCGACTTTTGTCACATGAGAACGGGTCGTATTTACAACTCGTTCTTGAGTTCAACAGCTGGGCTATGGAACGATTTGCCAAACTCTGTGCTTCCTCCCTACTACACCATAGTTTTCTTCAAGACCCACATAGCATCCCCAGATATGACATAGACGACATTTGACAACCTCCGTGGTCGAGGAGTAAGATTCTCGATTTGCAATCAGCAGGTCGCGGGATCGAACCCGGCGTTCGCTAAGTTACACAATTAATTAAACATATTATATAGTATATTCGGCACGTTTCAAAGCGGAAGATACTCCTAGTATCGCCTTGGTGTAAGACCACCATTCAGAATTGAATCGTTGCTTGAAATAGCTTTAGCCGTGTTTGGTGAACAGATATGAATAGCCAGGTACTTTCTCACCTTCCCCTTACAGATCTCCTCCCCCTCCCCACTACCTTCAGCCTCACAACATACCTCAATTAGGGATATCATAGTATCACTTATATAGACATTATAACAGCAAGTTACAAAAAAAATTGCGTAAACATTTTCACAATAATATTGTTGGCCGTAAATTCATAACACGTTGCTTATAAACGAAATTTTATAAGTATTATAAATATAAATCTAATACGAGGTTTCCGAGTGTAAAAAATAAAACAAAATATATCCGGACACCTATTAGGTTTCGAGATCACTCGACTTATTCATCAACATTATTTTGTGATCTAATAAAAGTAAGAGACACAAGATACCTAAACGACTACTTTTCATGCTGATGACATCAACTACTGTGAATTATGAATTAATTTTACCAGCGCCGGCCGCAGATGGCAATGATCACATCATTTGTACAATTTGATGTCTATTCCATTCGAAGTTTTTTCAGGAAGTTGTATCTATATTTATTAAATTATAAAGAAATCTGTTTTTGGCAGCCCTGGAAGCCATAAATTTAAATTTTCGCCATGTTTTACACGGCTTTTTATTCCAGGGTGTTTTATTTGACTTTAATGCCGCTGTCGGCCGCCGGAATACCAACATGGTATTAGCTACACCCTGTGTATGTATTCGACTGTATACCCACCCAGCTCCTTCTCTTCTAATTCTAGTACCTACTTACTCCGAAACTGCTATGAAACGAGCTTTGTGGTAGGACGCGAAAGGCTTTTTGACTCCGGGCATTCACGGGGCATAGTGAAAAGAAATACAACAAGAGTTATTATAACAATTAACAAAATATTGTAGTATTGAACAACAACAACAACGATTAAAAAAATATTGTAGTATTGAACAACAACAACAACGAAAAAAAAAATATTGTAGTATTGAACAACAACAACAACGATTAAAAAAATATTGTAGTATTGAACAACAACAACAACGATTAAAAAAATATTGTAGTATTGAACAACAACAACAACGATTAAAAAAATATTGTAGTATTGAACAGACCAACAGATAATGCAGAGAAAATTTAGGATATTTAGGCGGATAAGATACTTTCCCATGCACCAACGGTTCCGCGACCTTTCAACCCGCGACAAAATATCACCAACAAAATGTCCTACGGAAAAAATATACCACAATCATATATCTACTAAAACCTAACCTAACCTAACCTTACCTAACAAAAAAACGGAACAAAACTAATACAGACATCCTGTAAAGACATTAAATTATTGTTCAAAAATAGTAGAATGTAAAATAAGGTTAGGCTTAAGTAGATATTTTATTGGAGGATGTTTTGTCTATAGGATATCTTGTGGGGGATATTTTGTCGTGGATATTTTGTCGGTAATATTTTGTCGCGGAATGAAAATGCGCAGAACCTGCACCAACAACCTAAATTCGACCTACGTAGTCGAAGGGCAAGGCTCGCGACCAGTAATCCGGAGGATGCGGATTGAAATCATTAAAAATCAAAAGTTATTTAACAAATTTATTTATTTAAAATAATATATAGAAAATACTCTCAGTATCACCCTGGTGTAAGACGACATTTTATAATTTAAAAGTTGCTTGAAATGGTTTTAGCCATGTTTGGTGACCAGATCTTAACAGCCGGGGGCTTCTCCACCCCATCTCCTTCCCCACCCACTACCTTCAGCCTCATAACATCCCCCAATTAGGGATTCCATAGTCTCACTAGCTCCAGACGGGATCAGTTGGAACTATAGTGGAGTATTCGCATAAAAAAACTATATTTAACAGGAAAACAGGATGTAAAACAAATTATGCTGATTAACAGTATAAATGATTCTTAACATAACAGGAGTCATTAAGATGGTCTTGACTGAACCTTGCATCGCGTAATTACTTCATAATAACGCGTTGTAAAATCAATTGAATCTAATATCCATTTAACGTGAACGCAGTCGGATAATATTACAAATCAATTGAGAGTAAAACAAGTTATAAACTATATGGAATTTACGCAGGAGCGGATCCAGAATCAAACATGAATTAATATGTTAGCTTCGGGTGTGTAAATAACCCAAACCTCCGTTGACATAATGCCCTAAAAATTGACTGATGAACTTACTTAACATGGACTCAAAATATATCAACAAAATGGCAATCAGAAGATCTAAATGTACATCCAAGACATCTATCTACTTTATAGAGTGACGTCTGCTGCATAGGTGGTACTTTAGATGTTTTCCAGTCCTAGTTAGAATCACACGCGTAATTTATTCGTATTTTGTGATAGACACCGATTAGGTGATCAAGTTGATCTGGAGAGAGTAAAATCCACAATAATTCAAAATTACACTTTTGAATGTAGCTATAACTTTGTGGTTATCCATTTTAAAAAATCAAACAATATATTTAATTAAATGAAGAAAATCTGGAGACAGAATTTTTTTTAGATATTATTAATTTATTTTACTAGCTGGCATACCCGGCTTCGCTCAGAGAGTTGATATGATTTTAAACTGACGTTCGAACCCACGATGGATTTTACTTTACATACCCTACCAGTGGGTAGCTCCACCACATACATAGTCTAAAATGTAACAGAACATTCTAGATTGTTTTGGAATGTCCCACAATGATCTGGGTTGTTCCAGACTACTCCCGAACATTCCACAACATTCCAGAATGTTCTGGGATGTTCTGGAATGTTGTGAAATGCTCTCGAATGTTCTGGACTTTTATAGAAATTTCTAGAGGGCGAAAGATCCAGCCCTTATATCTTCAAAAGCCAGCCCTTCAGGCAAAAACGGGAACCTTATTCATGGATGGGGGATAGGGGGCTACCACACCATATAACTCCCTTGATCGTACCGGGTCTCGTTTCTGAGTTTTAGCGGAACGCACACTTTCATACACAATACGCATGACGTTACATCCGAAAGCTTTTATAATACGATGAATTTTGATTTTTAAGAGGAAGATAGATCCCAAGAAGAATATTTGAAGCTGTTTAAGAAGATGGTGTCGGTTCAAGTACAAAAAAAATTAAACGGTAAAATTTTCAGGGGCGCTAAAATGCAGGTCCACCCCTGAACTTGCGTAATGATATATTTTACACTGAACTTGTGAATTTAATTATCCATTTATATAGGCACATTATTTACGCTAACTGGTTTTGCATCCGTTTGCCGCGGTTAAAGAAAATTTAATTACAAACGGTTTTAAAAACGAGAACCGTAAGTAGGTACTTACATAATTTTTGTTTTTTTGGTTTAATGAATACCTCACAAAAGTCCTAACTGCTCCCGTCTGGAGCCAGTGAGACTGTCTATGGCATCCCCAATAAGGAACTCCAGTGAAAAATATTATGGCTTTAAAAAAATATGTTCATATAAACCAATGAACGCTGATTCTGAATATATAACTTTTATTTAATAATATTAAACGTACAGTTTTTAAAAAAATATTAAAAAGTGCATTTTTAATATTCTCGTTAAAACACAGCGTTAAGTTGTTATGCTGTGTAATGCTGTCATGGTGACGTCACGATGGAAGATTCACTGATGATTCACTGTAATTCATTTGAGTCATTTATATAGGAATTTAGGTATGACACAAGCGAATGTTCTATATATTTCTTATTTTTGAAGATGTCGTAAAAGCATATACCTTTATAGAAAGTTGATAGAATTGCCTATTAGATTTTTGTATCTGACATACACGATTGTGTTTGAAAAATGCAGTATTTTAAGTTTCAAAATGAAATTAAAAAAAAAAAAACAGCCGACTGTAAACATATTCTATTAAATGGTCGAAAAAATTAGGAAAATTCAAAATTTAAAAAATACAGTCCTCTTACTTTATGAATTTGGAATAAAACTGTCACTTCACTTTTTATCTCGTTCATACAATTAAAAACGATAAAAAAATATTATAATAATTCGGAAAAAATAACTGAAAAAATCCGACATCTTGGACTCTGTTTTACGCAATTAATGCGTTGACTTCTCGATTTTGTATTTATTTACACATGCATAAGGCTTTTACATTATTAAATAATATTACTTTTATGGAAGTTTTATTAAATTCACGCGGAAAAGTCATAAAAATTATAGAGAAGTAACCTTTGATTATGTAATGTCAGTAACCTAAAAACCGAACGAAACTAAATCACCAACAAAACATTATTTAAGGACTAAAACTGAAAAAAAGTAAAGGCAGCATTGGTACTTATGCTGAATTACACTAATATCACAGTGAATTAATCATTTAAACGAAAATTATCATCAAAAACATAAAACTGCAAGTAAAATTCATCAACGTCATTCATTGTTTTGCAAAGGATTTGATTTCGCCATTTGCAATAAATAAGCCATAAGCCAATCAACGCGTTATAATAAACAAGATGGCCGCGCGCCTGCGCAAATCTATGTGAGATTCAAGAAAACCAACATAAAAAACATAAAATACGTGAATCGTTATTTTAGTAGATGACGTCACAAAATTCACCATAGATATGGGTGTTTTCGAGGGATCTCCAAAAATTAAAACTTTGAAAATTATTTTAACTATTAAAACTAACTCTAAAAAAAAAAAAATGCAGTAATTTAAGTTAGAAGGTCATTTTTCATAAAAAAAATGGACTGGACTTCTCTATTGGGGTAAATTGTGAGGCTATATTAATAGATGAAATAGGAAAGAGAGGGGGGAGAGGAGGGTGGGGAGATATATAGCTCTTCAGAACTAGTCAGAAAACATATTTCAATTATGAATGGTGGTCTTACACCAGAGCGATTCTGAAAGTAATTCACACACTTGAATGTATATTTATTTATTGTACACCTTATGGACATAATACAAACATTTTTTTTCTTTCAGTAAGTGACTTGGCATCGTGTGCCACGTAAGTTCAGTTCAGTAGGCTAAGTCCTCCATAACGACACAAGCAACGGTTTCCGCTTTCAGTGGTGGTAGTAGAAGATTTTCAAATAATATCAGGTTATTCGTAACGCGTTTGTGTTTGTCTTTATTTAAAAAAAGTTAAATAAAATAAGGTTCTAAATTAGAAACTCTTAAAGGGAATTACGTTGCAAGCTCAAAACGGCTGTCATAATCGGAGAAAAAACTGTGCAAATTTCATGACGCCAAAGCTCAAAACTAAAGAGTTTTGTTTTATTTTGATGAACATAGTACAAGAGTCCCAACTGCTCCCAACATCGTGGAGACTATGGCATCTCCAAATGTGGGCGTATTGTGAAGCTGAAAGCAATGGGGAGGGGAAAGAGATGGGATAGAGGAAAGCGAGGAAGAATCTGGATATTCAGGTTTGGTCACCAAACACAGCTAAAGGCATTATGATGATTAAGACTTTATGCTCGTAGTTAGATTAGGATTAAATGTAATTTACCCACTTAACAAAGTTATTCTCTTATGAAAATTCCCTAATTTAGAGACTTCATAATCTCGGAAATAAATATTCAGATCTATGAGATATATAAGTTTCGCAAAGAATCATCATTAAAGTAATATTAAAAAAATCTACCTTCTCGACAGAATCACTTTTTAAATTGTTTCCAGTACCAACTGTCGATGACATATTCAAGCAAGCTTCCATTATAAAAATGTGTAAAGAAAAAAATAACAAAGAATATCAAGAATTTTACAAACTAATGAAAAATGGAAAAAAAATTATTACACCTAATTTTAAAACACCTCAAATGCAAAATCATTATATTTTCCAAGCCATAAAAAACTGTAATAACTTCCCTTCTGAATAACGCCGTATCATCAACCAATCAGAACAAATAAATAAAATTAAACGATTTTTCAAAAAAAACTTAACAGTATAAAATAAATACATATTATAACTTACAACCTAAGCAAGAATCGTGGCTTCCTTATCAGGCACAAGAGCTCCTCTTTTCTGATAAGGTATACATGACCAAAAACAACATTTCTTATAATATTTTGTAAAATATATATGCATACATGTAACTCATATTTTTTACTATGACAATAAAAAATAAATAAAAACGTGTGTGCTTTAGACCACACAACTGAAGTAAAACTTCTGCTCCATCTATGTGATAGGAAGAGAGAAAGAAAATGTGCGAGCGCACTGTTCTCTCTTGCTCCTACAGTGATATACGAAGCGTTCGCCAGCTTGCTGCCCAAGTCAAGCGTGCGTAAAGAAGCTTTACTTCAAAAATATATTTCACCTCAAGAATGACCAGTATAAACATTGTTTATTCCTATTCTTTTATACATCTAGACACAAATAGTCGTGGTAATTTCTGCATTTTTGTCCATATTGAATATCTTTTTATGTGAGACTTTTTATCATTTTTACCAATGTGTTTTATTTTATATTATGTATATGCTTTTGTTGTTACACTTTATTCATTATATTATATTTTCTTTATTGTTTTAGTTTTAAAGTATTAAAATAACTGTGATACTTCATCATTATCATTACATATGTAGTATAAAATGAAGTCGCTCAAAATGTTTGTGCGCTTAGATCTTTAAACTACGCAACGGATTATGATGCGATTTTCACCAATAGATAGAGTGATTCAAGAGGAAGGTTTATATGTCTGTGGCAAACAGAACGGTCGCCCCCTTTTGCCACAATCCTTGCGCCGCCACTGATATAGCAAACACATTCTCGAAATGTACATACTACCTACATTGTAGTGTTTCACGCCGCACACGGCTAAATGTCAAATAATCAATTCAGTCAGCGGGCAGCTGGCAAGCGGTTGGTGTGGATTTTATAAAGGTTGGGTAGTGGCGTTGTGTTTCGTTAGCCACAGCAACGTGTGGCCGGGTCTGCTAGTAACTTATAAAAAATTATGTAAAAGCCTATCAGGGCGTTCAATAAATTAATAAATAAATAAACAACGCTATTGTAATGCAAACATTTTATATTTTTAAATTTCTGTATTAATATCTAATATTATTTTGAAAACGGTTTTAAACCCTCGACAGGGGTGCAAAAATGTCACTTTATTCCTTCTTTAGGCAAAGAATAAATCTCACCGCACTCCAACTCTACCCCCGTTCCGCTCCCCGAGGCAGGTTAAATAAATTACAATTTATCTCATTTTTGTGGACGCGTTTGACTTTGGGGGTGTAAAAATGGTCCACCCTGTTTTATTGCGGCGAAATGAGGGAGATTTTCTGGCCACCCTGCATTTTGCTCGGTTTTATTGCATTTTGTAATGTTTCACTATGCGAGAGTACCACTGCCCGGAGCTAGTGGGACTATGACACATCTTAATTGAAAATGCGGTTGAACCGCCACTACAAATCCATTTATTGGATAACCAAAACCCCTGCCAAAGGTTGCCCCAAGCCCCAAGTGGTTCGCAGTGTTCGGTGACTTAGCAAAGGTGCCCGGGTTGGTGGAGTGAGTTTGTCAGGGTATTGGTGGCGACTGCGTTTGCCTCCCTGATGCGTGCCAGGCCGGATCGGGAGAGACTGTTTGAGGAAGACCTAATCTTGACATCTTTACCCGGCTCTTTCGACCCATCGCCTTGCACCGCAGTGGGAGGGATGGATTCCCTAAACACATTAACCCATTGGTTCCTACCCATCCGTCATACCCTTTTCCTTCCCAGAACTTCTTCTCCTTACTTTCCTTAAAAACACCTTCCACGCAGCATCCTTAAAAATGACGTAGGCCGTGGAGGGATTTTTTTTCTAATTTAAGCAAAACCAGATTCCTACCCACCCCTCGTACATTTTTCCTTATCAGAACTTCCTCTCCTTCCGTACCCTAAAAATACCCTCCACAAATCACAGCGTCCCAAATATGAAATAGACTTTGGGGGATTTTTTTCCTCAGGTCCTCCAGTGTGGAGCTATTGTAAAAAAATACCAGCAAGGTGGCTCATTTTTGGGAGGTAATGTAGATTTCAAGTTCCATAGCTCGTGATGGAAACGAAGTGATGAGCTGAACATGTATTTTAGACAGTTCCTATAAATTTGCACAGTTTTCCTTTCGCTAGAGCTCAACGAACTAGAGTTTTTTCTGCCCTATATAAACAAATGTCCGCTTTAATGTTAAGATTATTAATTAATTAAAATCTCACAACAATTAAAAATACTATCCAATTCAATGACATAATGCCCCACGCGCGATTGCCCACATGGCGCTGAAAAATCTTCCCCTGCCTATTTACATTGCAACAATAATAATAATAATTGTTATTTTGGTCCCTTGCCCCCTCCACAGCGAATGCATTATCGATGCAACAGATTCCAGCCATTCTTGTTACCGACATGGTGACATGTGTTAAATGGTGGCCACAATAATAATAGGTGGGTACCCTTTGTTCATTACCAGTCATGATCTCTGATAAACAAACTCATTGGGGTGGGCTGAAATCAAATTATTTGTAGTGGTAACAGTTAAATTTTTTAATTATTACGTGGATTAAAAAATCAGCAAAGTTTTTATCATAGTTCAACATAATAATAATAATAAATAATAACTCTGCAACCCGGCGTCGCATATGATTTTGTGAATTTATGTCAAATGTAACAAACATTCATAAATACGGCGTCTAGAAAATCATGGAAGAAAGCTGTAAATTCCTACCGATGATGCTAAAAAGTTCAACGTTCGAGAATGTTTTTCTGCATTACAAATCTACATATAATTTCTGCTTTTTATCTTGCGGGTAAATTTAGTATCGCCTTGTCTCCTTGGTGCTGCAAACCCTGCACTGAGTTAGCCGGCCCTGAAATAATATTTTAGTGTCCTCTTTAAAAGCCAAATTTCTTACAGGAAAATAACTTAAACACGAAAGAATGTTTCTATATTGTGAGATCCGGGGGTCTCTGGGTTCGTGTCCCGCGTGCCCTTACGTGGTAACGACAGATTCGTCCATGTTTTAAAGCTCAAAGCTTCAAAATTTTTCATAAAATATTTGTTTGACACAAACATTAAGGTGTACAAAATCACGACTCCAGAGTTCACCGATCGAAAGTTTAGGTATTTCAGACATCCAATTAGCATTGCATATGTACTTACATCGCACATCCCGTAGAAAAGTGTCGTAAGTCAAAATAAATTAATGATTGATGAACAAGCGGTCCCGTCGAAAAGAGATACTAGCGACCACTGGCGGAGATGGAGTGATCTACCATAAATACGGTTTTCGCGGGGCATGGAAAATAAAATTCAGAGATAAAACGCAAAATAGAAAATTTTGACTTATGACACTTTTTTATGGGATGTGCGACATATCTTGAAATAAATTGAACTGGCGATCAAGTGATAAAATCAATGGGTAACATAACCCCAGTAAAAAGATTTAAAAACTAACTTAATCATTTGAAAATAGCAGAATAAACTCAATGAACCAAAACTGAACAGATGTTGCTGGATGTAAATATTGTGGATAGAGCGACAATCATTTGACACCATGTTAAAGTTATCTCAGATCTAACATAGGACGAGATCAATGTGGCGGATGAATTAAAGTTAGATTAAAATCTTGTCCATTCACCACATGTTAAGTGTGCTGGTAGCAAATCATTTTATTAAATGGATGATTATTGAATACCTAAAGGTTAAGAGGGTATAACAGAAAAAAACAGAAATATATCATTTTTAAATCAGATTTTAGACGTATTGACTCTTTTCCACAAAATATTATATGATTTCGAAAGATTGTTATTTTATCTAGTAAACGTATGTTTTAAATTTTGAGAAAAAATGTTTATTTTTAGTATAATAAGGTTTTACCATAGGTCGTTGGCAGATTTGTTATATTTAAAAAAAAATGTCATATACAATACCAATTTCAAATCATATAATCATGCAGTAAAATAAATCAATTCATTATATGGGAAACGTATGTTTCAGAATTTTAATTTTAGTTTAAATAAAATCATTAAAAAATATATACGTACATGTGTTTCTTGACGAAAATTGGTCCGTTTGTGAATTTATTTGCGCACTTACAGATTAATATATTGCAGATTTTTTTACATTCCTATTTTGCTTAGACATTATTGAAAAATAATACACACTTATGATCAAAAAATAATTTCAAAAAGTACGTAATTTGAAAAGTTTTATCATCACGCCTTTCAGCATTTTTAATGTAGGTATAAATTAAAACCAATTTCGAATGAAATACAATCGACATTGAGTTATAATTTTTAAAAGCTGGCATGGAGAATAATTAATCTTTCTCATTAGAACCGCCTACCTAGTACGATCGTAAGAACATCTTCCGACGAAATGTGGATTTTCAGCCGCTCGCTGGTTAAACGCCCTTAACCTTTTCCACTCCGACCATTTTTTCTCAAAACTGTTTAGCTACTCCGACCAAAAATGTGTGTTACATTTTATATTTGAAATGAAATTTTTGGACAGTTATTTTTGCGGCACCCTATCGGATAATTCGTGTGACCATTAGTTGTTTGGTATATTTTGTATAAAATAATTTGTTAAATCACACATTTTGTAACTAAAAGATAATACATTTGATTTCAACGTTTTTTATTTGCATTATATATTTTATTGCATAGCAATAGTTTGTATAATACGGGTAAAATATGCAGACAATCCAATGTAAATTCTTGGAGAAATTACTTTCTAACTGTCCTGTACTGCACAACGGCTGACTAGTGGCTACCTGGCCCTGATTGGCTTAGGTTTTATGGGTAGTGTATGATTTATTATTTTGCATTGGTTACGTTATTTTAGGTTTCGACCCTCTTTCAGGAAACAAAAGATAGACCAGCCCACAACACATAAAACAGATAATAAGTTTGGCAAACATTCTACACGGTGTTTACAAGTTAGAGTATTTTACTGTCACATTTTGAGTACATTTATCTCACATTTACTATTACAAAAATCTCACGATTCGGTCCAATGTTATCCCACATGAAGTACAAGTTTGTTTTCACAACTTTTACAGTAATATATTGTTCATTTTATTTGCCCTCTTTTTCTATCATAAACTAGAACCACAAACGATTTTTTTACATTAGCTCCACACAGGAGGCCCTGAGAAAAATAAATTCTCAGGGCCTATGTCATCTTTGGGGTTGCTTTGTGGAGGGTCTTTTGAAGGAAAGGAAAAAAAGGATGGGAAGGAAAATGGTATGAATGGGTAGGAATCTGGGGGTTAGGGTGTCCAAGAGAGGCGATGTGTGAATTCATCCCTCTCACTGCATTGTAATGCAATGGTTCGATATAGTCCGGCTGGAAAGATCAAAAGATCTCCCTCAACCAGTCTTTCCCGATTCGGTCCGCCACGCAGTAAATGGGCAAACGCATCCCCATGAACCCGGGCACCCATGCAAAGTCACCAAACGTAGCGAACCACTTGGGGTGACCTGTGGCAGAGGTGTTGGTTATCCAATAAATGGTTCCCGGGGCAGCGGTACCCATTCCTGCCTCCCAAATTGAAAACGATGCAATCACTAATATTTTTCTGCATATTAGGCATTATTACATGTAGATTGACGTGATTTAACCGCTGTTCTAGATCTACCGAATGGCTTCCTTTTCTAGTTTTTACACCTTCTCTATAATTTCCAACCAGCTGAATAATTAGCCTATCCACAAATTGAAGATGACTCATTGGTATTTCCAATAGAAAAATATATTTGTTGTTGTGGTGTATTCGGAGTATTAATAGACATTCAATTCCTTTTTTTTCTGAATCAGAAAAGCTTGACTATGTGGGATTGATGGATGTTGAAGGTTTTTGCGGAATCACAATATTTTCTACATCACTATATTTACTGAAATAAGCGCATCTCCTTCTTTTGGGCGGGATAATGTCACTTCCACTATCTACATCACTTGGATTATTACCGACTTCTTCACCATCACTTCGAAGTAAAACTATCATTATTTTCTGTGACGGTTAATTCAAAGAATATTAATTTAAAGAATACGTAAATTCTTTTACTTTCAATTACTAATATCAACATCAATAGTTCCACAAAACGAAAAAATATGGTCACAAAAAGTGGGAGTAACTGCGGAGAACCGTCGTAAACGCAGGATAACGACTGACTGTTCCGAAAATATTTGAAGAAAAAAAATATTTCGTGTGTTAAAATGATGCATCTGTTTTTACATGAATGTATCTAATTAACGGTAAATTTAAATGAAAAATGTTGGTTTATCCAATATGTTGCGACAATTCTTTGTAATAATCGGAAATAATAGTTCGTAGAATGTACTTAGGAAGATAGATATTGGTGATTAAACTTATACCTGCGCCGGGCCAGTACCTCTGGCCGACGGAGCTGCCTACCAAAATCGTTTGGGCCACAATGTGTGGCCGACGGAGTGGAAAAGGTTAAGGATTTAACAAAACAATTTAAAAAATTGTGAATATCTCTAAAATAATTGTTTTAACGTATTTAAAATTTACTAGTTTTTCAAGAAATCAACCAAAGCTGTAAAGTTATTAGATAATTAAATGTATGCAAAAAAAATACTTAGGACCTATCTGGGATTTTCCAACTGGGAGGTTATAATTTAAGAGAATAAGGAGGAGAAATTGTGAAAATCAAATTTTTCTATATTTCAAAAATACTTTCTTTGTTAGAGCATTGTATCAAATACCAAGTATTTTTGAGGAATTAGGTATAATAAGTATACCATAAATTAAATTTTTTATTTAAATTTTAGGAACCTGGTAGTTACGGTCTTCCATGAACGTACAAAATACAGTGAGGTGAGGTTACAAAAATGTCTATCTTAGCCATCTACCTAACATGATACCAGACGCCCCATGTGGTTGTATTGTATAAGTGCCCTCGAGGCGATTCATAAAAAAAGTGTATAAAGGTATGACAAAATCCTATTCCAAAAAATCTAATTTATATGTGAACCGAAAATTGTTATGCAACGATTGTTTGCATTTGTAAACAGATTACAATCATTAGAGCACAGACGTCGGAAATTCTTTCCTGGTTCTACTGGTATTTCAATGGAAGATGTTCTGAGGAACTAGCATCGTAGATCCCCTTGGCACTGGTGCATAGTCGGGAAACACGCCAAACACGCGCCCAACATATGTACTTTGTTGACATTTGTCACATGAGAACAGGTCGTTTCTACTACTCTGTGTTTCCTCCCTCCTACAACATAAGTTTCTTCAAGACCCATGTTCACTCCTTCCTCTCCTCTCATAGACCCTCCACACAGCATTGACAAAGATGAAATAGGTAAGGCTATGTAACGTTAATGTAAAAATAAGAACACATGTCTTCCAGATGCAGAGAAAAGTATGTATTTTTATAAACTAACGTATGACGAACGTATTTAAAATGGACGTAAAAATTTTTAATAATTTTAAAAATATATTATAAGAATATGGTTGGGTATAGGATTTCCATAATTATTCCAAAGGTATAACTCCATGATATCACAATTCACAATACGCCCCAGGTTACAAAAGTCCGCAACACTAAAACGTAATTTAGTGTCAATTTTAGTCGATAAAATTACAAACGGCGAAAGAAGAAAATAACAAGATCGACAACAGCGACAGCCGGCGATAACAACAACAGCGGAATATGACGAGAATTTATGAGTCCAACAAAGGCGAGGTGAAGGGCACATAACATTATTGCCCCTGAGAAGGGCATAACATCTTTAATCCCGTCATAAATGAACAAATGCAATTCTTCTGGATCTCCTGGACAATCCAATAAGGGGAAAACGCTTTAGTCAGGAAGGTGGAAGAACTGCAGAGGACGGGCAGAACTATGAAAGTTGGATATTAAATTAATTTGTAAAACATTTTGTGTTCATTTTGCGGTCATTTCTATGTCAGATGTCCATGCAAAATTATGTCACCCTCGCGATAGACCGAACTTATCCCACACAATTCGCAATAGGTATTAATTAAAACAATTTATGGTTTCCCTTACAAAAAAGCAAGAGAGAAAAGTTGTGTTCTGGAATAAAAAATGGAAAGTAAAAAAAAAAAGTGGCAAAATATGGGACCGTGAATTCTAACGTAAATAAATTTGCAAATATGGCATAATTCTAGGCTAACGCATATATTGATATCTCGCAACGTCCTTTCAATCATCAGCTTTAAAATTTAAATTTCAGTTTAAAAAAAGACAATGCGCCATTATACTGGGCGCTAATGGACTTACTCGACTTACTTTAACCAGTGATTTGGAATAAAAAATAAATTGTGATCCCCGAAGAAAATTTTTGTGATTTTTTTTCTTCTAAAAAACATAAAAAGAGTAGGTATTGGACAGTTGGGGGCGGGGCGAGGGGTTGATTGACATTTGGAAGTTTTTTTTGTTTGATTTTAAAGAAAAAAAATGGATAAAAAAGACGTCAATGAATCCACATTTTTTATTTCAAATAATGTCAGGAATCACTGTACGTGTCCTGTAAGTTAATCACTGTAAGTCAAGTACGTCCCTTAACACCCTGTATAATCTATTTTGTAAAATAACACAAAAAAATAATGAGATAGCTTTCAATTATTGTGAGCTAAATGAAAATATTTTGACCGTCAATTTTTTGGTTCTTACTACAATGGATCTAAGTACCAAAAAAATATGTTTTAAATGAATTCCTAATTGTTAAATAATTGTTCCTGAACTATTATTCTAACATGTCCTCTACATTCTTACATCATTGTTTAGTACCGCGCGCTTTGTCGATATGATTATGGGTGTGAAGAATCAAGTTCTGATTTGATTTTAGCGAGTTTTGTACCGAGCTTTTTGTGTGAAATTATTGTAATAGAGCTTACGTGTGATTTGGATGGTTTATTTTTCGGTTAAGTCTAGTTATTTATGGTCTGTCGTCGGAGAATCAAGGTATTACCTATCCCCTTATACTTGGATTTTTCGAATTGACTTTTGGGTGTAGTGGGTGATTCATTAGATTGGTAAAGATTTTGATCTTTCCAAGATTTGTAACTATATTTTGGGTGTAGCTAAATAATTGGTTTATCATCAACATTGTCGGTTTGACAACGACAACTACTCTATAAACTTTCTCCAGATCTCGGGCCCTTACACCCTGTTTTCTATCAAGTCTTTGCGTTCCTCTAAATCTTATAAGTAAATCCTTTTAAAGAGGAAATGATTGAATGTATTTGTGCACACCAATAGTATCGAAAGTTTAAAAAAGTTAACTGGTTTGGAACACCCGCCATCAGTACACTCTCATCCCGCAAATTCCCAAAGATACTAGGTGCGTAGTGACGTTTATTACTTTTATTAAACATATAATAATAGTACCTACCCAAGTAGCCACTTATTTACTTACGTAAATTGTTTAAATGGTCACCGGCCAACTCAGAATGAAACCAACTCAGAAACACCTCAGAAGGGTCGTAAAAAACTATAAAAAAACTAAGTTAGGTAATAGGGTTACCGGCTATTTTAAAATTCTTTTTTGATAGCTTTTAATGACCTTTCTGAGGTGGTTCTGAGTTGGCATGGAACCGTTTAAATTTATACTCTCGATTTATATATTATATTGACAATTTTTCGACCAGGGTGGGAATAGCTTGTAGCTTTGACCAAGTATATCCTTGGCCAAGTTATTCCCTTTGATCGATTTTCACATGTTTTTTACTAAGGCTTCAGTTTATTTTTCTGATTCTGATTATCGCACTAAAATTTTCATTATTAATTATAATTGATTTTAAAAACGATCACGGCACGTTACAAGTTAGGTTAAAAATTCAAAATTCAAACTTATTTTTTAATGTAAATATGGCACAAGAGTCCTAACTGCTCCCAACCGCCTGGAGCCAGTGAGACTTTGGCATCCCCATTGTTTAATATACTTACAACAGTTACAAGCAGTTTACAAAAAGAGACCCGCGGTTATATATAGAGCCCTGCTTTGGGCTTGCGTTTTTTTTGTGATATGGTCATATGCTCAGCGCATCCGTTACAGTCATTATGACGTAACATAACGCTACTGGCTTGTAAGACCTCTGTCACAAAGGTTGGCCGGTGTGACGTCAACAGTGCCATATTATCGAACAAAAACGAACAAGCGTTTTGGCGGCAAATCAATAATCTTTTCATAGAAAATGTATTCGCCAACTTAAAAATAAAATAAAAATGGCTTCAAAACAAGAATGAAAAAAAATCTACTTAATGGGGTAGTCATAATAATCGTAGTGCGACTAAAGAAGATAATTGAAATATCAGACGTTGTTTCAGTTGTATTTTGTATTCGCAATAACATATAACTAGCATATCACTATCACGAAGACTGCCAACCTTCTATATGACAGGAATAAAATGTCGATTTTTTAAATGACAAATCAAATTTAGCATTAAACATCATCGAATCAGCACGCACTCAAAAATAAATTGCCATAAGTAGGACTGTAAATCCCTAACCCCAACACTTGTTACAGATGTACCTTTCCTCTTTAGGTACAATCGTGCCACCTACCGCACGACGCACTTCCTCCGCGCAATAATAACAATGATAATATAAACTGCCCCGAAGAGGGGAGTCTCGGGGGCCTGAAACGCCGAACTAAATAAAAACACATTGCACGCCGGGGATTCGGGATTCCATCATCGTGCGCAAACTTTGGGGGTACGATGGGGTGACCATGGCTTAGTAACCGCTGTGGTTATTTATTAAATATATACATATTATTAGTTTCGACGATATATTTGAGCACCTGAATGCTAAAATGCCTTGTCTCGATAGATCTCGATAGGCGACCTCGGCTCTCCTCCGCCTTGCCCCCGGCTACTCGACGCTAAATTCCTTAGGGTCATCGGGTATTTCCCCCCAATCTCCCATTTACTTTTCTTTGAGGCATCACAGAGGAACCGGCTAGCTCAGCGACAGCTGAGGGTGGTTCACGGCTTGACCGAACGTCATGCGCATTCTTGCTGGGACTGCCAATTGATTGGAGAGGACTCCCAACCGTTTTCCATGCCCTCATTACTTATGTACTGTGTCTTCGTCCCAAACAGGTGCTTTTAGGATACGCTGAATACAGTCACCCAGCGCTTGCCACCTCGTGAACTTTCGTCAACCTGTCCAATTGACTTGTCTATATTTCGTCATACTAACACATATTGTATCTTGTATTTACCACTAAGCACTTGCATACTGCTTACTAACAACGTATGCAGGGACATTGGAGGTCTAAATTCGTTCTAAAATAAATGTAGCTTCGTTATTTCAAAAAAATAGAGTCCTTGCGAGAGCCTTGAAGGAGTAACCATCTGTTACTTATACCAGGGCGGGTAAGTGGTGGATAATAACCTCAAATGTCTCGATAGACACTAATTAAAATCATGTGTTTCGACCTCCGTTACGTCTGAGTGACGATCAATACGATGATAAACACCATTTAGATATGAACGGTCCATCAATTGTGCTGTTATAATGTTCGAAGATTCCAACCAAGAAAATTCCAAATGAAGAAAATAATGAAGGCATTTATTGAAGACGGTTTCATTGTTGCCTAGATCGACTTCTGGACTATAATACGTACTACGAGTTAAACTGGATGTTAAATTAAACTTTACCAAACACACTAATGATGTAATCAACGATGCCAACAAATGCTGGGATTTATAATAATAATAATAATGGTCTTGTGAGTGCAATCCCACACATCCCATAGAGAATATACTCGGACGTACATACTCGTATATTGAAAACAGGTATCTATAAATAAGAGAAAGATGGAATAGAGTCAAAAATAAAAACAAAAATAGATTAAAAATAAAATCTAAAGCAAAGAAACCCACCAACGAAAGCAAAATGTAGTAAAATAAAATTCAGAAAAAAAAACAATAAGAAAAAATAGTATCATTATTCATTAGATAATAAGTATTCATATAAATATGATAAAATCATTTATTGAGCTGTTTTTGGTTCATGTGGGAGTCAGTTCTCCAATGTTCTTCTACGCTCGATCCTGAAGTCAGATGAGAATGTTTCTGGAATGGTTTATCCTTCCCCTCAGTCCTTCAATCCTGTTTTTGATAGAGCTTTAAATCCTGGAACTCGCCCTTTTGTAAACATTGAAGAGGCACTGCAGTACCTGGGAAGTCCGAAAATCAAACAGTATGCATTATTGTATTGCAGCCGAAGCCTTTCCATGGTTCTTTTTTTAAAGTTTGTCCAGAGCTTGTATGTATACAGGGTGGTGCAAAAGGCTAAGAAAAGCGTATTTTTCACCAGTGGCCTGCAGAGCCGAAATTTTCTACCGAGTATGTTGCATTTTATGCTCAGTACTCACCTCTACCTGTTAATATCTTCATCATCCGTGAACTTCTTATTGATATGTCCTAAATATTTTATGGATTCTACTGTTTTCAGAAGCTCACCGTTTAAAAAGGCGGGGGGAATAATTTTTGGGCCTTCCCCGTGTTTTATGACAAAAAGTCCTGTTTTTTTCGTATTATAAATTATGTTGGTTTCGTGTGCGAATTCTTTACAAATCTTCAGGAGAATTCGTAATCACCTTATTGACGGTGGCATCAGAACCATTATCATCTTCGTGGCTCACATTGTTGATACATTGACCTCCGATGTGGTAGCCATGTATGTTTTCGTTTTTAGTTTTTTTTTCGTTTAGTGTTTTCCATAGCAAGGGGTGGAAAACTCTATCGAAAGCTTTACTTAGGTCCAGAAAGCATGCATAAGTTGTTGTTTTCTTCTTCCTGTAGTATTCACAGAATATAGCCGAGTTCGTAGATCAATCTCTCTTGAAGCCCATCTGATCATCTTTTGTTTTCATATTATTCGGGCATCAAAACATTTCCAACATAAAAACACACCGCACCGACTCCTTTCTACCAACCCGCACCGAAGAATCGAAAGAATTCAGTAAAACAATTTAGAAATGCATAAATTTATAAACTTATTTATTTTCAAATTACGCTGAGTACAATAAATTTCACAATTTCAGCTCTCTTCGTACACAGGATCAAATCTTGTTATTTAAAATTCTGAATAGTGGCCTGATCTCGCCAGAGATCAACAAATTAACAAAAATGCATATACCGTCAAGATCAACACAACCAACGTTGGAAAAAAATTCCCAATTTCCCGTATATGTGCGAAGAATAACGCAAAATTTCACAATGTAGACATTCTTACCAATTACCTTCAGAAATATCGAACAGAAGTAACCCGTACGATCATAAATTAATACATGATTATGCAATGTATCGGGAGCATCTCCTTTCCTTATCATATATTCCTCTTCCTTCCCCCTTTACTTACTTTTTAGTTTTAAGTCACAAGAAAACTTCTGTCTCCCTACAACTTCAGCATTACAAATTTTAACTTCTTTTGTATAGATCTTTGTACTTATTATTTAAGTTGTTGTTTGTTTCTTAGAAAAATATAGATAAATAAATTAGTAATTATTATTTTACTATTAGGATATCGCTTTTTCTGTTTTTAAGTTACTTCCCCATCTTGCTGAGAGGGTAATACTCAAACACGTTGAGTCAATTGAATTCTATAACTTTAAATAATTTTTGTACCTTCACCGCGCAAATTTAAATCTATTGATAAATAAAACACAGGATAGACTAAAAATTTATTTATGAGGAATCAAAATGAATGTTTTCCAAACTGTTCAAAATATTTGCTGTCAATATTGGAATTCTGCTCCGAGGTAAAACTAAAAGAAAAACAATTTCATATTACGTATTTGGTGCTTTTAATAACTGCATAAAAATATAAAACACAAACTAAAACTTTAAACGTTCGTTCAATAAAATCAATGTTCTTACCAGTCGCAATGGTATTTTCTGATTCAGAAGAAGAACTATCTAATCTCCCTCTTTTACTGAAGTATGCAGCTTTGGTTTTCCTGTTTTGTATTAATATTTCCAGCTTTTTTAAAGCTTCCAGGTTACGCTAAATTATTATTATTATTATTAAATATGTTTAAAAAAACCATACGCAATGCTACAGTATATTTTTATGATTACAAAACATTTCTTACCTGAACTTCATTCAATAACCGTTGGAAAGTTTCTTGTCTTCTGTTGCGTCTTATGTTACTGATATTGAATGATTTAGATTTGTGAAGACCGTCTGAAAATAATAACAATATTATTTATACCACTACCGTAACATATAGGTCATCCGCTCATGGAGAACGAAAAGAGTTGGCGACGAAATCGCTAACCACAGGAAAGGAATTTGTGAATTTCATTGGCGGTCCGTACACAGGCAACTTGTTAAATACCAGTTGACAAGGGCGACGCAGTGACCAACAGTACTGCTCGCCGCGGCCGTCGCGTTTCAGTTGCCTTGTTGACAGATTGCCATGGCAGCGGCTCACGACCTGTCAAGTTATAGAGTAATTTGCGATATATAATTTGCGTCAGATCAGAAATATATCGATTTTGTTCAGGAGGTTGATAAATTGAGTTTTGCCATGAATTGAGTTTCCAACCAGTTTTCGGTTTCTCCATGAGCGAAGGCCCATAATCACCAATGCAGTTTTAATTTTATTAACCTTCATCTTCCGGGTTAATAAATCGGTCCAATGGTTCAGTATTCGAATTTCTGAGCACATCTCTTTGGCGTTTAACTTTGTCAATTGTTTTTTGAATGCCAATAATTTCCGCGTACAAAATATCCAACTCTTTGACATCAATATCTAGATCTGCTTGAAGTTGCCTTTAAAAATGTATTTCATTAGTATTATTGGAAATGCGTAGCTACATAGTCATAAATTTTGCTTTTCTATTTTAAAACCTAGGATAATCAGCCAATATTCCAGACTCTCCCTGGATAGTTCGAGTAAGTTCAACCAGATTCTGTAGTTTTTCACAAAACTTCGGAAGTTGCTCCGCTGTGAACTGCTGTCCTTTGTATCTGTAAAATAGAAAGCAATCATTTATTATAACACGGTGGTAAGAAAAATAGTGGCGTAGTCACCGTGAAGGCAGTCATGACAATAAGAATAGTTTTTTTGAATTGGCGTCCTTGTGCTTCCGATTCAGTGGCTGAGAAGTGCTCTAAAATTGTGGAATCGTTCCTCCGTAGCGCTGCAGTAATTGTAGTGAACCTTCAGTTTGCTTGGGATTGCATCTGGCTTGCATTGTTGTCTACAAACAGCTCGTAAGCACTGACGGTATTCAAGGAATTAGAATGTTGAATCGAAGACAAATCTCGACCTGGTGAATTGGAGGTTATTTTTTTTTTCTGGACTATCCAACTTGTCACGAACAAAATCAGAAATAAATTTGAAACTTATAAGAAGTAACAGGACAAATTGATGGAAGTTACCGTTTATCAATTGGAAGGATGAGAAATGGCATTCTGTCATTAATTTGTTCCACCCGTTCGTTGCTATCATCTATGGGATTTGCGTCTCTGAAGTTATCATCAGAGCTGATTGATATTTCAGTCTGAATGCTCTCGTTAGTCGGACTTACATCAGGGATGGTGGTGATTGTCTGGGAGCTTGTTACAGCGGTGAGTCTGAATAGAAGGAAAACAAATTATTTTAAAATTTGAGGAACAAAATCATTCTCCTTACATGGTGTTACTAGGATGATAAACCCATGGGAGAAGATACAAAACAGGTCACATTTTGTTGACGGATCTTGATTCACTACAAAAGTTTCATATCCACTTTTCAAAAGAAATCATTTGGATTTGGTAGATGCTTCTTGAATTCCAACCTTTACGGAATTTTGTTCAAAGCTTTGGGCTTAAGCATACAGTTATGAGAAATACCAAGTACCAAATTAGTACTTATTTTGATAATTTTTCGATCGAACTGGTCACGCTCAATATGAATATCTTTTTGAAAAACCTTCAGATTCGCCTTATGGCCGAGAAATCAGTACGCGAAGTAAATTTCCACTTTACGCAATCGAATTTTTAAGTGCATTATTTTCCATCGCCCCGAATGCAAAAGGTTGCCTTTTATAGTCAAAAAGGCAAATCTAAAGGTTTTTTTTTTAAATATCGTTACAACGGGTAATATCATTTAAATGGTTCGATCAAAAATTTACCCGTATTTTTTCATATTATGGCGATCATACAGCCTGTTTTAAAAGCAGATATTTTATTAAAAAAAAATAAAAAAATTAAAGGAGTATTGGTAACAACAGGCAATAGCTATCACTCCCGATAAATTGCTGTGTTATAATATATGACATTTTTATTGTATTTACGATTAACATAACATGTATTTAGAATCAAACACTTGTTTGTGTGATTTGCCTAAATTAAAGGGTATCTCGTTTTAAGCAAAAAAAATATTATTTATATATCGAACCGCTTACTGGTTAATATGGAATATTTTTTTTATTTAAACAGTTATACTTAGCTTTATTTTTACGAAAAGTGAGTATTTATGT
The DNA here is from genome assembly GCA_917563855.2 of Limnephilus lunatus. Lineage (NCBI taxonomy): Eukaryota > Metazoa > Arthropoda > Insecta > Trichoptera > Limnephilidae > Limnephilus > Limnephilus lunatus. Next base: position 60,075,656 of record OU830599.1, read on the forward strand.
CGGGGGAGACAAAAAAAGATGCAAAAAATATGCATTTAACATTTAATTTTGTTTAAATTAATACGCAGTATACGCCATTTTAATATTATAATTTTTATATTACATTTCATGGACAATCAATCAATGCCGCCAATCATTGCCATAAAAAACTATAATTTAGTCGTGTTTTTAAGTGAATGCATTATTAACAAGTTTGTACCTGTATTTAAAACATCAGAACATGGAAAGAAATGTATTAGAATAATTACATATAAACCCTACTTTGCCAAACGAACCATTCAAAATCTGGTATGTATATCTAAAATATGATGACATGCAGTTTTCATAGTTTGAACCTCAACCCAATAATTCGAAGTAGGTACTTTTTTGTTTATATTTTGACGAAAATTTATTTTATAAGATTGGTACTTCCGACAAATGTCAAATTTGATTGTTTATTAGTTAAAAAGGGAATATTACGTATTATCCTTGAGGAGGACTAAATTCACTTTTAACATATTTTTTATACAGAGAAACTTAAAACTGACCGTGTTTTTTCATAAATACAATAAAATTGAACGCATCTTACCCATCTGTTTCGATAGAAGGTACAGCAGTTTCGATAGAAGGAAGTGAACCAGGTCCTTGAATGGTGATGCTAGATGCATCACTGAACACGCTGGTTGAAGATGGCATTGGTCTCTTGGAATGCCGAAAGAATTTGTTGATGTAATAGCCAATGGTTTTGGTCGACCTGTTACTAGAATTTGAGTTGCTTCTTGAATTTTCTGCCATTTTTTGTGGTTTTTTACAAGGATTTTTTTGGGAATTTTTAAAGATATTTTTTACAGCTGTCAAAACTAGTGTCAATAAAAATGTCAAAATGTTTTGAAACAAATATTCTTGTCTTAAATTTAAAATAAGAAAATTAATTATTATAAGATGCTTTCGATGGGTAGAATCTATGTAACTACTTGTGCATCCTTAGATAATCAAGTTTTTTTAATGAGATGTGCAGAAACTTGTTTTGGATTAATCAATCTAAAATATATAGTGTGTGAAGTTTAGAGCAAAAAAATCAAATGCAGTTCACACCAGAGATGCAACGAATATTCGGCTACTATTTGGTATTCGGCTTTTCTACTATTCGGTATTCGGCCGAATACTGCAAACCATTCGGCCGAATACTGAATACCAAATATTAGTCATAATTTTTTTTATTTTTGAAATTTCGTAAAAAATTACGAAAAAAAAATTATGAAGAAAATTCTTTTCCTCATTCATTTTGTATGGAACGATTTTTCATCTTTTGAAAGAGATGCATAAATATTTTATAAGTAATACGTAATATTGAATAGTGAGTGAATTCCAAAAATTCAAAAACCTGAAATGTCAATGCGCTGATTGTTTTGCTTTTGTTCTTAGACATAAAATGCTGCTCCTCTTTCTTACACACTAAATTTCAACAGTCGAAAATGAGACAAACGGTGAACGTATGTCTGCACCCCTCCAAAGGAAAAATACCATAATTATAATAAATCTCCCTCACACGTATAAAGAAAATTAAACGCAATTCCCGTAAGTAAGTGGAAAAGTAAGAAAATTACAAAATATATAAATCCGTTCACAACGCCATCACTGATGCTGACAAAAACAAAACACGGACAGTTGCGCATCGTTAATTGCTACATTGTGTAATTTTTAACGTAATAAAACTGAATTTAATTTAACTAAGTTAACACAATAGTTATTAATTCTGAGGCGGTACAAAGTTCGCCGGGTGAGCTAGTTGAATAATATATAAGTAATATAAAAAAAAATATATTTAAAAAATGTTGTAAATACTATTTTATGTTGCTAATACATTTGCAAATTGCGTGAACGGAACGAAGCAACAGCAAATGGCGCGTTGCTGTTGCTTCGTTCCTTTCCCATAATTCGTGGCTCGGCTCGCGTTTCCGTTCGCAAATATATAAGCAGCATTAAATACAATATATGTTTTATACAGTCCCACTTATCATTTTTGAGTGCGTGGTCACCGCGCTTGTAAAACACAACAGCTTGGATGTAATCCCCGGCTAAATTATGGTCATCTGATTTCTAAGTGGAATATTTGATGTCGTGGTGATGTGCTTTATCGAAACGATTCATTTTTAAACCTTTTTATTCTATTAATATTAAATTAGGTAGAGAATATGGGATGTTAGGAGAAAACGTGCCTTTGGTAGGGAGTGCATTATTTAAAAAGAGTGTGAAGTGTAAGGTAGAAAATGTTTTAATTGGATAAGCGTAGCAAATACCTGTTTTAATTAATAACGTTATATATGTATTAATGTCATTGGTTTTAAATCCACCATTTTACATTTAACCTGTCTGAAAATTTCTTAGGTTCCTGTTCCGTGTCAAGTTGGTGGCTGAGTTCGCCAGAGTTCGCATGACCGTAAAATTTAAAATATGGTTGAATTAGTACCTGAATCGATGTCTGTAACTGTTTAAAGAATAACTAGTTTTTATTATGTGTAACGTTATGATAAAAATACACATTTTTTGGGTGTTGACAGAAATTAAAACTTTCTAAATCTGAAGGATACTGATTTAGGCAAATCCTTGAAAAATAATATATCTACAATATCTACATGTAGATAAATTTTGTTACAAATCAGCGAGTTCCCGGCATTTTTTGCAATGCCATTTAATAAAGAAATTGTTTCTCTCTGCGCGTCCTTTACCGTTCGTCCCGTTCCCTTTCCGCCTTTCTTTCCTCTTTCGCGTCCCCTTCCCGTCACGCGTTCCCACTCCGCCTTCTTCGCCTTCCCTCTCCCCACTCCTCTCTCCCGCTACCCCGTCCCGCGAACCCCCCTCCCACGTTCCCCTCCCGCGTTCCCCTCCCGCGTTCCCCTCCCGCGTTTCCCTCCCGCGTTCCCCTCCCGAGGTCCCCTCCCCCCTCCCGTATTCCATACATTCAGTTCCAATACATTCAGTTTTCAAACAGCTCGCGAGCCACCTTTTGCAACTGTTCATATTGCCAGAGCTCACCAGTACGTACAGAACCTTTCGCGGGCGTGCACAACAAATCCCCGAAGTTTCATCGCAATCGGATGAATGATTTAGCAACGCATAAGAAACAAATAGTTGATCATTATATATTAAAAAAAATTCTATTACGTTAGTAGAAAAGAATAGTAGAATTAAAGAAGAAAAGCTAATGAAAACATACTAGGGGAAAACGCTGCACTGGGAGTAATCTCGGAAGACATTGCACAGGAAGAGGTCACTTTTAATGGCAAAAATTTCTCTGTTTTAGGTTATGTTCTTAATTTCCAATAGTAAGACAACTTAAGATGTGTTGGTTATCTTTCAAATAAGTGATAGGTTCGAGTGATTATTAGTTGATTTATTTGTTTTTTTTTTATTTATTTTTTTTATTTAGTAACAATACATTTATTATATTTTACATTTTTATATGAAACATGTTAGGTATAAAAAAAAAGAAAATATATTCGTAGTCCTCCTCACTAGGAGATCCTGTGCTGAGGGGGACTATGCTTTGGATAAGTTTTCAGCGACTTCTATAGATTAACTTATTGTTTGGATAAGGTTTTCCAGAAACTTCTATGACGATGTTTTAAGTATACATGTAAGTTCATTTTCCGATAGTTCCTTCAGCCAACATTTAATGTCCTTAATGTAGCTATTTTTTGTTTTAATTTGTTTGGTACTAAGTGGGAGTTTGTTATATAACTTTACTGCTAAAAATTCTGAACTTCTTTGTCCAAATGAAGAGTTACACTTTGGTATATTAAGTATGTCTGTTTGTTTGGCTCTGGTTTTATGAGCATGTGAGGTGTCTGCCTCTGAATAATTTTTGTGGTGATGTACTAGAATGTTTTTGGCGTAGACTTTCTGTATGCTTGGAACATCAAACTGTTTAAAAATTTCTGTTGTTGACGTCCTTATGGGGACCTTCAGTATGGTCTTTATGATGCAATTCTAAGTTACCTTAAGTTGTTTTATGTGATTAGATGCTGCTGCGCCCCATCCTATTACTCCATATTTTAGTCGAGAGTGGCATAAGGCATAATATACTCTCTTTAAATCCCTCATTGACAAGATGTTACGTAATTTTTTGAAGAAGTAGATGAGTTTTGTTAGCTTTTTTGATGTAAGATCAATGTGTGAATTCCACTGTAGTTTTTCATCAATTTCAATCCCAAGATATTTAATGCTTTTTGTTTGGGTTAAAGACGGGCAGGAACATTGTGGAAAAGTTTTTTGACATTCATGTAATTTGAGGTTATGCTCATTCATCGGTTGTCCTCGTTTGTTTTTGGAGAAAGTTAGATATTTAGTTTTACTAACATTTAATGTAAGGGAGTTTACTTTTAGCCAGTTTTGAAGTACAGCCAGGCCATGTTCCGCCTCCTTGTAGGTTCTTGTCCAATCTTGTTCGTGGAATATAATAACAGTATCATATGCAAAGTTCATTATGTTTCCATTGATGGGAAGATTCATAAGGTCATTTATATAAATCAGAAATAGTATAGGTCCTAATACGCTTCTCTGGGGGACCCCGAATTTAATTGGTAGAGATTTGCTCTTTCTTTTACCAATTTGTACAATTTGTTCTCTTCCAGTTAAGTAACTTCTAAGTAGATTTAGGGCTGATTCGGTTATTCCATTTTTTTTTAGTTTTAAGTATAGTATTTCATGGTCAATTGTATCGAAAGCTTTTTGAAGATCAATGAAAACCGCTAAGCATTTTTTGCCTTCATCCAGTTTTCTAATAATTGTATTTGTTACATTGGCTATAGCGTCACCCGTACCAAGGTTTTTCCTAAAACCATACTGCGTAGGTGATAATATTTTATTAGTATCCAAAAATGTAAGTACTTGTTTTTTTATTACTTTTTCCAATATTTTCGATAGAGGAGTTAAAATGCTAATTGGTCGATAATTTGATTTATCATTTTTGGGACCGTTTTTATATAATGGTATGATCGTAGCAATTTTAAGACAAGCGGGAAAAACACCTTTTGATAATGATAGATTTACAAGATACGTCAGTGGTTGGATTAACTCATTTTGTAGGTATTTAATTGATTTGCTTGATATCAGTTCATTTACCTATGAGGTATTTGTTTTTAAGGAGGCTATAATATTTCTTATTTCATCACTTGTTATCTTGACTATATTGAGTCTGTTTTCATGGTTTACATTATCAATCCTCATTGTATTTTCGACAGTAGTAGAATTTTGTTTAATTTTATTTGCAAGGTTAGAGCCTATATTGCAAAAGTAGTTGTTTATAAAGTCAAGAAGTTTGTCTGGGTGTTTAGTAAAAGATGTGGGAATCTCATCAATGTTTAATTCTTTAATGGTTTTGTCGTTATACGAGGATTTAGTATTTGTAATTTCATTTATGATCTGCCAGAGTTTACGGGAATCATTATTGCATTCATCAATTTTGTTTTTATAGAATGTTTCTTTTGCGTAACGAATTACATTTTTACATGTATTACGATATCTTTTGTAGAATCGTAGAGTATGGACATCATAAGGGTTGATTTTTACTTTTCTGTGCAGTTCATCTCTTTTTCTGATTGAGTTTATAATATTCTGACTGATCCATGGTTTAATGTGAATATTTTTGTGAGATACCTTTTTTTCAGTGGTTTTGGTGTTTGATAGAATACTGTGCTGTATAATTTCTATAAAATAACTCCAAGCAGTATCAGTATCATCTTTTTCCAGAAGGCCGGTCCAGTCATTCATTGTTAACTCTCTTTTTACGTTTTCCCAATTTGTTTCAGACTTTTTTAGGAGCGATTTTGTGTTTTGGTTTACATAAGAATTTTTTTTTGTTATAGATAGAATTATTGTGTAATGGTCTGTCAGCGTGGTAGTATAAATAATGGCTTGAGTTTTTTTATTAGTTTTACTAAAAATATGATCAATGCAAGTTTTGCTATTATTAAATACACGTGTAGGTTCCTCAATTAGGCTTTTATATCCATGGTATGCAAGTGTCTGCATGTAATCATATTTTTTTGGGTGTCCATTTTCAAGTATATCAATATTTATATCACCGATAACAAATACATCATTAGTGTTTTTTAGTAAATTCAGTTCAAAGGATAAGGAGTTTAGAAATGGCTCCAGATTTTTTGTAGATGGAGATCTATAAATTGCGAGTATTGTTGTATCATTGCCGATCGATATCCTTAGACAGTTCGCATTATTAATACTGATCTCTCTGACATCAGCTTCGATATTTTCTTTAATATATACGATGACACCATCATTTTTGGTATTATTCATAATTGTAGAGTAAGGGACATATTTATCGATTTGTAGGGGATAGTACTTATCAGTTAACCAACATTCAGTAAGAATAATTATAACCCAGTTTAAATTTAAACTTTTTATCAATATTTGTAGTTCGTCAAAGTTTTTATTGATACTTCTAATGTTTTGATGCATTATGTTAAAATTATTTCTTATGGATGATAAGTTTGGTAAGTTAGTTGTTATTGTGTTATCCATTTTTTCAATCTAAATTAATTAAGTTTTTATATTGCTTACTAAATTATTTTCACCATATCATCAAGGTGCTTAATGTAGATAATTTTGTCTTCATGTTTTTTACGTATCATAACTTTACCATGTTTGTACCATACATATTGGTATTTTTTTTCTAAGGCTAATTGTTTTGTTTTCCATAGTATTTCTTTATGATACGGGCTTAGTTCTTCCCCGATGAAGATTTGAGAGGTCGCCAGATCCTTGATTTCTTCATAGTTTATTTCTTTCTTTTTATCCAGGAGGGAATCTCTTTGTCTTTTCTCAGAGAAGGTGACAAGTAGTTTGGGTGGAGCTCCATTTCGTCTGTCTGGGACTCGGATGACTTCAGTAATGTCTGTATGTTGTATAGTTATCCCAGCTGCTGCAGCAACTTTCCTTATGATTTCAATAGGTTGTTCTCTTATTTTTTGGGGAATCCCAGCTATTTCTAAAGTATTACATTTTGAAATGGTTTCAATTTCTGCCAGTCTAATTTCAAGTTTTTTTATTGTATTATTTTTTTCATTCATATCTTTTTTAATATTTTCGAAATCAGTTTGTATTACTTGGTTTAAATTATTTGTAACATGAATTTTTTTTAGTATTTCATCATATTGAGCACTTATAAATTCAATGCTTTTTGTTGTTTCAGTGGTCTGAGATTCGATTTTGATAAAAATGTCCCTCTTCAAAGTTTCAAATTTTTTATCTATATATTCGATAATTTTGTCCATACTTATTTTTTCATCAGAAATTTGGTTTTTGCTTCGAGTGCTAGACATCACTAAAATCTTTGTTCAGAAATGCCCCTTATAAAAATTAATTCTGTCAACAATGTTTTGTTTATTGTTGTGACTTTATTGCATAGACAAAAACTTGACGTTTACACTTAGTGGATTTGAACTTTTTCGAAAATTTGAAAAATAAATTGGTTATCGTAAATATTTACAATGAATATTAAACTGGAGAGATGTCCTTACTAGACTAGGCCCTAAGTAATTCTGCTGCTACTGCGAGCCCACTAAAAGAGACGCCCAATCTATTCGATGCCTTCGGCCATCGTAACGTTCGTACTTAAGACACGAACGACGATATATAGTACTCTTTTGATATCCTACTCAATTGCCATCTGTTGGGATATAGCAGAACTTCGTATTACAAACTAAGCTACCGACATCTATTGAAGGAAGCTGAAACTACACAAATAATCAATGCATTACAGTAGAAAACCGTATGCGCTTGAAATGATGCTTTGATCCTCTGTATTCCGAACAGAAAAATCTATGAAAATTTAATGGTTGTCTTGATGATAACCAACCTCTGATAGGAAAGAGAATCAACAGTAAGTTTTGTTAAATTTTTCAAAAATAACAGTTTCAAAAATTTCAAAACACAATTAAAAAAATACTAAATGTTCCGTAAGCCGCCGCACTTTTATTAGGCACAGATTTTGAAAAGTACACTACTTTTAAACGTAGTTACCATAAAAAATATCGGTTTCATTCGGAACCGGTGGAAAAATATGGATTTAAATTTATATTTCGTAAAAAAAAAATTGTACGTAATTTCTCATTACGGCTGACATTTCTTATTACATTATTTTGCATACTGACCGATTTCCAGGGTACCAATCGATAAATATTAAAAAAGATTGCCATATAGCAAAAAATCACACATATTCGAGGAAGGTACTAAAGGTTGCACCATACAAATTTTCATGTTGTGAATAAATACATAATTGGAGTATATTCTTTTGAATCACAAACCATGTTACACAAACCTAGCGTAGCCGTTAAACTACTAGAAAACTGGGATGTTTTTCTTGAGGTAATAATTTTTCGGGTATGGCAACCTTTATTAATATTTAAAAATTGTTACCTCTTCAAAATGGAAAGAATACATCATGAAATGTCATTCGCAAAGGAAAAATTACGTACAAAAAAGTTTTTATGAAATATAAATTTAAATGCATATTTTTCCGCCTTTTTCGACTGAAACCGATGGTTCTTGTGGTAATTAAGTTTATGGGTAGTTTATTTCTTTAAATGTATGCCTATTAAAAGTGAAGCGGCTTGCGTCGGTTAGGTAAATATTTACCAAAAAAATATTCTGAAAACCTTAACTAAAAAAATAAATAAATAATAATAATAAAATATATATAAATATATGTATATACATATATGTATATAAACCTTACGAATTTTTGAAATTTAGTTTATATAAAGAATAAGATAAATGTATGTTTATATACATATATGTATATATGTATATACATATATGTATATAAACATACATTTATCTTATTCTTTATATAAACTAAATTTCAAAAATTACTAAATATAAATAAAAACAGCAATAAAAACAAAAACAAAATTTTAAATACATGTAGGATTACGAAAGATTTTTTAAATATTTATATTGAGGGATCAGTAGGATTTATCGGACCAGTTAGGATTTCATCAGAGCCGAACCCTCTGATATGAAAATATCTGGAGTCGGTGAAATATTTTCCCATTATGTTTCTGGTGGATTGACGTATTGTTCTTGTATTGTTTTATTCTTATATAGTGCACTTACATTGCGTTAATTTACTAGATATTCATTTGTGGAAAAGTGTGTGGAAGGGTTTAATCTTTCATTTAGGAAAGATTCAACCCGGACATAAAATCTGGAGCACCGTAAATCAAAATAACCAAACAAATAATACTTCAAATTATCAAATTACGTTGTTTTTACCACTATATAGTGGTAGAAACAACGTAATTTGATAATTTGAATTAAAATGGTGCCACAAAATAAGTTTGCTGTTTTAGAAGAAGTAAATAATACTTCCTCTCGTACACACAAGCATTTGCTTATTATGAGAGAATAATTAAAAAATATATATTTAATTGTAATAATTGTATTAAGCTTTTATATACATTCATTATATTTATTTATCTATTGTATGTATTGTACCAAAGAAAAAAATTTCATAAAAAAAAAAATAAAAAAATTGGCAAAATACCATTCTGTCATTTGAAGTCGAAACCTTTAGAAGCGTGTTGAAGATAATCCTCTCTTGGAGGAAGACAATTAAACTTAATTGCACAAGCAAACTAAATGGATCAATGTACTATTAGGTCTCCCCTTAAAACAAAACTTCAATAATAGCGGCAATTAACCACGTTCATACCCATTACATTTAGGTACAATATGTACAGACTTAAAGCAAGCGCTTTGGTACTCGGAGCGTCAAACAATGCAATAATGAACCTTAAAGAAGGTTTATCTTCAACGTTTTATGCATTCCGAGCACATCCATTATTTCATTCCAGGAATGCAGTAATTATTTTCGGTAATTAATAAAGTTTTGCATTGCTCGTTGATTTTCGGATTTCGAAACCATTACCAAACTAAAATAGCAGTAAAAACTTACCTTAATATAGATACATTTTATAAAATTACTTGACTAACTTTTAGATGTTGGCGAAATTGAGTCATTACTTCGTCGAAGATCAAATCAAGGGAATGGAAAATGAAATTTTTGATCTTCGCTACAAATTCCATGAAGGTTTTTTTTATTTTTTTTAGTGAAAGCGGCAGTTAATATTGAAAGTAATTCTCGAATCCTATATTCGATTTGGCTATGGATAACGTGTCGCCCTAGGAACCATTTATTGGATTAACAACGCCTCTGTCATAGGTACGCCTGGGTTGGTGACTTAGCAGGGGTGCCCAGCTTCATGGGGTGAGATTTGTCCGGGTATTGGTGGCGGATGAGAGAGACCGGTTGAGGCAGACCTTTTGACTCATCATCTGGGCAGATGTGTAGATGATGGTGGACACTGTAACGCTGTCCGAAACGTTGGCTAAAGAAGGAGGTAGCGCAACACGGCAGGTACATAGGTAATTTATCGACAGTCTGGATTTGAAATTATTATTTTTGTGGTTTCGAAATTTTCACAACACACAACAAACGTCAATTCAAATTTTTCTTACTTTAATTACTTCCTTGATGCGTAAGAAAGAATTTGATTTTTTTTACATCAGTTTCACAAAGGAGACAACGGGGAAAACAATTTCTATCAGGGCCTATCTCTTCTTAGGGGACGCTGAGTGGAGGGTATTTTTAAGGAAAGGAAGGAGAGGAAGTTCAGGGTAGGAAAAAGGTATATGGAGTGGATAGAAATCTGGCTAAAGAAGGAGGTAGCGCAACACGGCATAACACCCCAAAAATAAATAACGAAAATACTTCCATATTCTAAAAATAGGCGTATGTAATGAAAGAAGAGAGCGGTGTAAGCAGAATGTATGACGTGGAAGCAAATGGTAGAAGACGTCGAGGACACCCTAGGAAAAATGGTGCGATCAAGTGAAATAAATAATAAATAAAAAAATCATAAAAATAATATTACGTATTTCCACTTTAAATGTACACTCAGATTTCAGGAACCTACACTATGTATAATTTACAACCTCAAAACTTTACTCCAAATCATTCAAACTATAAAAAACTAACATGGTTCCGTTTGAACCCGTTCAGAATCTTGCTCTATTTTAAATAAGTCATGCTTTATTAAATATTTTCGCTTAAGTCCGTTAATAACATTATCGTTTTTTACTAACATTCGTTTTTATGTATCTCCCATTCAAACCATCTTCTTCTTCTTTTTGAAGGCTTACTGCGGAACCTTAAGCAGTTAGAGGCTGTTATTATTTTAACCATCTCAAGCAATGATACAAACTGGCGCAGAAGCGACAACATTTGCATGAAACATCTGCATATTCCGGGGGGAAGGGGGGTTACCACTGAGTGGATTACAGTTTACCAAACTCATCTGATCGTTGTACAGGAGTCACTAATCCCAGTACAGGCGTCGCGCGTTGTCTAAACCTTACCGAATTGGAGGCGACAGATTATATTATTAGAACTTAACATCGCTGAAAAGATAACGATAATAATGATTGTGCTCAGCGATTCTCAAAGCATTCATTTTGTAACAAAGATTATATAATTTTTATAAATCATTACATTAGATACATAAATAATTCTTTACGTAATGTAGTTACTTCCTATTACCATAGCGATTGAAAAAATCTGAAAATGTCAATAAAGCCTTATAAATTTAAATTGTAGATAAAGTGACTAGGATTTAGTATATATGATTTGACAAATGCGTTTAGGTAGGTGCTAAATTATTTCACAAGAGACATTTTTCGCTTATGATGATGGTGGTAAGAGTTTTTTAAATTTTTTTTAGGTTATTCACGGTGACCAGACAATTCAGAATGAAACCAACTCAGAAGCACCCCAGAAAGGTCATTGAGAGTGATGATAAAAATATGTAAAAAATTGGTTAAATAGGTTAAGTTAGGTTAGGGTTACCGGCTATTTTAAAATTATTTTTTCATAGCTTTTAATGACCTTTCTGAGGTGTTTCTGAGTTGGTTTCATTCTGAGTTGGCATGGAACCGTTATTCACACCTGAATCGGGAATCCTAATACTGTTTATTTTTCTTCATCATTTATTGTATATTGTTAAAATGCACCTCCTCACCTATGTACACTGTGTTATTCATTTATTTTTATTTAAGTACATAAAACAGGCATATTGCCCAAAAATTTATATACATGAATGATTTAGATACAGTGTATGACGGAAATTAAAACATAACAAATAGTAACAAAAATAATTAGCTAAATATGCAAAAGTGAATTACAAGTGAATGTTATACCCACGTTTATCCTTTTTATTTTTTATTTTATCCTTTAAAACTGTTTTTGTTACCCTTATGCACCAATCACAAAAAATGTAATAGCATGTAAAAGCCCAAAAGGGCGTAGATGATTAATAATATAAATAAATAAATAAAATAAACAATTACACTTTCATGAAAAATTAAATTATTGAAAATATGTATCGAATGGCATATAAACAAGAATTGTACAAAATAGTAGAAAAAAACAATAGAAAAGTTTTCACACAGTTAGGGAGTATAAGGTCGTGGTTGTACATTTTCTTGGAAGGTTTTAGATGTTTAGATAAACTTTTTTATGATATCACACAAAAAATTCCATACGACGTATTTTGTAAATATTTCTATTGTTAATCAGGGTCCGATCTGTTAGCACTGAGTGATTGAAATAAATTGTTGATTGCTTCAATTTTAAATGTCCTTTGATGCCGTATTATAAATAATTTTCTTTTTTTAGATTTTTTTTATTTCTCTTCTTCTTTCCATAACACTTTCGCTCCACAACCGGCCAGTGGAACAGAAATAAAAAAAAATGTCAAGACAAATACAAGAAGATCAAGATACTGTAATCCTTTATTACTCACACTATTCGGTCCGCTTTATTCCTACAGAATTGCAAATGCGGCGGTGAAAACCCATCATCCTGATTCCGTCAAATCTACAATCAAAGGGAACACATCTTGAGAAACTGCGATGTAAGCAAGTGGCACTATTGCCATTTGTGTGGTTCGGTATGAGATTCATGAATATAAATGCCACCCCCCTCCCTTGCCACCGGCCATAACGACACCTTCCCCTCCAAAGGTTCAGTCAAACGCCCCCTCAGTCAAGAACAACCTAAAATACCCTAATTTTGAGGCAATTTAAGACTTCCAAAAGTTTCAACCTTATTTATATTAAAAATACTCTGAAGTTCTGGCCTAGGGAAATGATAAAAAAAATAAAAATTGCGAGTGTGTTTTTGTTCGCTGGATATCTGGAAAGCAATAATAATTATTATACAAAACAAACGAATTAAAGCAATAATTACTCATTAACAACAAAAGCTTTTTTTTTACATTAGGAGGCCCTGAGGAAAATAATTCCTCCCAGGGCCTTAAATATGTCATTATTGGGAAAGCAGTGTGGAGGGCCCTTTAAGCAGAGAAAGTAGATAAAGTTCTGGGAAGGAAAACGGTATGAGGGGTGCTAGGAATCTTAGAATCAGTGTCTCTAGGAGTTACGAACGTATCAATCCATACCTCCCACTGTCGTGTAAGGCGATGTTCCTGCTGGATGGGTGAAAAGGTGTCCCTTAACCAGTCACTCCCAATCCGTCCGGTCAACTAGCTGGTGGGCAGGTGCATACACCGCCAAGACCCGGACAAATCTCAACCCATGAATCCTGGAACCCCCGCTAAGTCACCAAACATGCGAGCCACTTGGTGTGACCTATGGCAGTGGTTTTGGTTATCCTATAAATGGGGCAGTGGTACCCATAGCCGCCTCCCAAATCAAAATAGCACCTTCCAGCTCATAGATAACAGAAGATAAGGTTGTCTCCTATTTTATCTCATATGTATTATATTATTTAAATACTTAATAACGAGGGTATAATCAGCTTTTTCAGAAGGGCGGTACAATATTACTACCGTACTTGTATGTATATAGATACAGACTTTCAGTCAGCCGCAGATGTCAACCTTTTGACAACTGTACCATTCGATATTTTTCAAAAAAATCTAAAAGTTCTTCCCACAGCAAGCTCTCATTAAAACGATATATTTTTGTACAAAATATGAAATTTCATTGTGTTCTTTTTCAATTAAATTTATACAAATAAAACATTAAACTTAAAAAGAGAAAATCTTTTCTTATAGCAATCTTAAAAGCAATGTATACATTTTTTACATTAACTCCACACAGGAGGCTCTGAGAAATAAAAATCCTTAGGGCCTATGTCATCTTTGAGATGCTGTGGAGGTTTTTTTTAGGGAAATTAAGGATTGGAAGTTCTGGGAAGGAAAAAGATATGTACGGTGGGTAGAAAACTGGGGCTCTATGTGTCCAGGAGTGACGGAAGTTTGAATCCATCCCCCCACTGCAAGGCGATGGGTTGTGATCCCGGCTGGAGAGGTCTAGGTTAGCTTAGGTTAGTAAGGAGGGTCTTCTTCAACCATCTCTACCAATCTGGCCCACCACGCAGCAGTGGTTAACTAATAAACAGTTCTTGGGGCAACGGCACCCATAACCGTCTTCCAAATCCTGCATAACTTTGTTGTACAATGAATTTTTTTATTTTTTATTCTGCTTTAATCATTTGTGCATTCATTGTACCTACTTGTCTATCTGTTAATTGTAAATATATGCAAAAGTAGTTCAATAAGTAAAATTCACACAGGTAACAAATGTATAATCAACTCATTAGATAATTTAATAATGTAGCGCTTAGTAATAGATTTACGATAAATTTCCACCACCACAGAAAAAAAACTAATAAATTTTTAATATCTGTAAAATTTTATAATTATTATTGTGGGTTAGTCCCTTCCACCATTTCACAGCCGATGCGCTCAAGTGAGTCTACTTTCTTCCGTAATATTCATCATGACATTATAACATTACCTTAAACCTCATAACATTAGCACGAAAAGTTGCCAAGCCTGGGAGCTTAATATGGGAATGTCTTTGAAATTAGTTGAAAGCTTGGTGAAGCAATCCTCTCATGTCATGTAAATTTTTACGCCAAACTTTAACCATCAGAATTTTCAATCCGTTTCCGCTGGCTGTGGCTGGATTATGGTGAAGGTACTCTTATTTCCTTACATATTATTATAAAATTAAACTTGCTAACCTACTTAAGTATCTACAAACTTAAATACCTACGTTAAACGGGTTTAGTATAGGCTTAACTAATATGTAAGTAAAGCAGATTCTTGCACTTAATTATGCATAACAACGTTTACCGCATGATGTTCGGCCTTCCAAGATACTGCAGCGCTTCTATCATGCTCACGAAGAAGCGAGTCCCTGTTTTGCAGCCTTTATAAGAACTCGAATGTTAAGAAAGGATATACAACTCTGGAAATGTCCACATCTTGGAATCCCGCCAGAGTCCACATTCGAGCATCAAAGCGCCCTGGAGAAATTTGTTGACCCCATCAATCTCAAATTTGACAGTTCACTCTTTAATTATGTTTTATTTGTATTTTTATTTATTTTTGCTGTTTTATTATTTATTTAAATGCCATAAAATGGCTTTTACATTAAAATCAGATTATGAAGGATACAGTGGTACACAGGAGGGTATCAGTAGAATTAAGAACAAAATAAAAATGAATGAGTACACAAACATAATATCGCTGAAGTGGTACGGTCGTTATTAGAAGTAAAATGAGATAATATTGAAAAGATATACAAACAAAATGTGTACTCGTGTAATATTCATATAACTAGGTTTGTACATAAGACCTGACATAAAACAAAGTATGTTGTGTGTATGATGAAAGGTAGCAGATATTAAGGTATAGGATACCATTATTTTATGTGTGAACATTTTATATATCTCATCAGTTCGTAGACAATAAGGAACTCCAGTGAAAAATATTATGGCTTTAAAAAAATATGTTCATATAGACCAATAAACGCTGATTCTGAATATATAAGTTTTATGTAATAATATTAAATGTACAGTTTTTAAAAAAATATTAAAAAGTGCATTTTTAATATTCTCGTTAAAACAAAGCGTCAGGTTGGAATGCTGTGTAATGCTGTTATGGTGACGTCACGATGGTAATCACTGTAATGACAGGTTTATTTATGCTGTACGTCATTTGCATGGGAATTTAGGTATGACTCAAACGAATGTTCTATATATTTCTTATTTTTGAAGATGTCGTAAAAGCATATACCTTTAGTGAAACTAAATAGAATTGCCTTTTAGATTTTTGTATCTCACATATACGATCGTGTTTGAAAATTGCAGTATTTTAGGTTTCAAAATGAAAAAATTAAAAAAAAACAGCTGACTGTAAACATAATCTATTAAATGGTCGAAAAATTTAGGAAAATTCAAAATTTTAAAAATACAGTCCTCTTACTTTATGAATTTGGAATAAAACTGTTACTTCACTTTTTATCTCGTTCATACAATTAAAAAGGATAAAAAAATATTTTGATGATTCCGAAAAAATAAATTAAAAAATATGACATCTTGGATTCGGTGTTAATGCGTTGATTTCTAAACTAAAAAACTAACTAACTAACCATCACGCCGTTTCCCCGCAGGGGTAGGCAGAGAGGACGGACCGCCAAACAACTCGGTCTTGGCACACAGTCTTTGCTTCACTCACATTCATACATCGTCTCATACATACTCTTCTATTATTCCGACTTTTGACATGGCCCGACTCAAGTATCTGATTCACTTGATCGTGCCATGTCTTCCTCGGGCGTCCCCTACTTCTTCTTCCATTCACATTTGCGTCATATATTCTTCTCACATTATTTTCTTCTTTCATTCGCTCTACATGTCCAAACCATCTGAGGGTCCCTTTCTTAATCTTACTCATTATGCTTACATCAGCCTTGCATTCTTTGCGGATATCCACATTTCTCACACGATCATACATGGTTTTGCCACACATTCGCCTCAGGGATCTCATTTCGACAGCATTCAGTTTACTTTCATCCTTCCTCTGCCAACTCCATGCCTCACTGCCATACATCAAGGTAGGTACCAGGACTCCATTGTGGACTGCTAGCTTCGCGTCTTTTGACAGTGTTTTATTAGCGCCAACGGCATTCAGTCCTCCATTAATGGAGTTACCTGCATTTACTCTTCTTTCAATATCTCTATCAGCCTTCCCATCTCTCGTAAACATACTACCCAGGTACACAAACTCATCCACCTGCTCCAAGTATTCATCATTCACAACTATATTGCACACTGTTTTCGTACTCTCCCTTTCAAATACCATGACTTTAGACTTACTTACATTCATCATTAACTCATTTTGCATACACACTTCGTTCATTCTAGACACGAGAGACTGTAGATCTTCCATAGTGTTAGAAATCAGCACCGCATCATCAGCATACAACAGGCAACATATTTTTAGATCACTCAAATTCGCGCCCAATCCCATCTCTTTCAATTCTTGCATACAATTATCCATGTATAAATTGAATAACCATGGTGACATTACGCAGCCTTGCTTAACACCTTTTGTGATGTCAAACCACCCCGTAAAACCACCGTTCACCCTAACACATGCAACGCTTCCCTCGTACAGAGACGCAATTGCCTGTATGAGATTTGTATTCACTCCATACTTGGACAACACCTTCCATAGCTTTTTCCTGTCGACTCGGTCGTATGCTTTTTGTAGATCTACAAAGGCACAAAAAAGTTTTTGGTTTTTTGCCAGAAACTTCTCAGTGAGCATACGCAAGGAGAAAATCTGGTCCATGCATCCCCTTCCACTCATAAAGGCACCTTGCACATCCCATATTTTATCCTTTGTTTCCATTCTTACCCTTTCAATCAATATTCTTCCGTACAACTTGCCGACTGAACTTAGCAGGCTAATAGCTCTATGATTCCCACATTCCATACGTGACCCTTTACCTTTGTATAATGGCATGATTACAGCCCTTCTCCAATCTAATGGCGTGTAACCCTCCTCTAAACACTGGTTAAAAAGTTTGCACAACCATGTGAGAATAATATGGCTATCTCCTTTAAAGTATTCGGCCGCAATATTGTCGAAACCTACAGCCTTACCATTCTTCATGCATTTTATCGAATTTTTAATTTCATCCGTGCTGATTTTGATAACATTCACTCCGTCATCGTTCATACCCGATTCGCCGCTGGCCTCACTATCACTCGGGTTGCTTTCGAAGACTTCCTCAAAATATTTCATCCATCTCTCATTTATTTCTTCCTCATTCGTCAACATTCTTCCATCTTTCGATTTTATCACTTTTAGGCTCCCATTCTCTGGACCGCTCCGGGACTTTTTGACCTCCTTCCAAAACAGTTTAATGTTTTCTTGGAAGTTTTTTGTCATTTTTATTCCCTCTTCCTCTTCCTGACGTTTCTTTCGTACTTTCACTCCAACACTTACTCTTTTCTTGCATCCCTTATATACTTCTTTCGCTCTATCTCTCTCTTCGCTAGAAGCACTGCCAGCCGCTATCAGACATAACCATGCTTTCTTCTTCTCTGAGACCAGTGCTTTAATCTCGTCATCCCACCATGCGTCACCTTTCTTCCTACCTTGCGTACTTATTCCACACACATCTCTAGCAGATTCACAAAGACTAACCTTTATGTGGTTCCATGCTTCATTAATGCTTAGACCATCCATTTCCTTCTCATTCAATCTCGTCTCTGCACGCTTCTCATACTCACTTCTGACATTAGCGTTTTGCAGTTTTTCTACTTTGACTCTGGTAGGAGTTGATACCTTTTTCACTTTAGAGCGCCATCCGCGAAAGAGGTTTACTCTTGACACCACCAGAAAGTGGTCAGTTTCAACCTCAGCCCCTCTGAAAACTCTTGTGTCCTCAGTAACGGCTCTCAACCTAGAGTCAATTACCACAAAATCGATTAATGATCTTTCATTTCCTCTTTCCCACGTATATTGATGGATACCTTTATGATCGAAGAAGGTATTCGATACAAACAGGTTCCACTCTAAACATACTTCAAGTATTCTATTCCCATTGTCATTCGTTCTTTTATCCCCAAACTTACCTAAGGCTGAATCAAATCCATCACGTCTAATTCCCACCCACCCATTCAAATCGCCCGCCATTATAATCCTTTCATTCAAATTTTTTAATCTCATTACGTCATTCACACCAGTCCAAAAATCATCTTTCACTTCGTCGCTTTCAGAATTAACAGGAGCATAGCCGATAACAAGAAACACCCTTGTCAACCCAATTTTAAATCGGATCCACATTATTCTCGAACTAACACATTCATACTGCAACATACATTCAACCATTCTGGGAGACAGTAGCGCTGCAACACCCTGACAAGCCCTCTCCGTATCCGGTCTCCCAGACCAGATGACGAACCTATCATTATGCTGCATTGTACCGCTCTCCTTTTTCATACTCTCTGTCACACAAAGTATATCCAAAAATTTACTATCCATTGCATCGCATAATTCGTTCATCTTTCTTTCCATTCCTCCTCTGATATTCCATGTACCAATTCGACATTGTTCACGTTCCGTCCTCCTCTTTGCGCTACCAAAGGGTTGACGATGTGATGGGTAGCGAGCCTCATCGACATCTGTTTCGGCCATTCCCTTCCAGGTACTACATAAAACACCTTAACATCCCAAAAACAACGTTACACATATTCAAACCTACCTCTAATAATTATACAACTCAAAACAAACAATAGTTAAAATCAATACAATTACTTACTTAACAACTTAATTAACACTAAGAAAAAAATATATAGTGTCTTATCACCGTAAAATAATTATGTCATCGAAAAATGTTTATATCTTGTTAAGTTCTTATTTAATTGTAAAATTTTTGGTCATATAATGTCTTATCACTGTAAATCACTGTAAATCACTCTCACTTAGGGAACGCAGAAAAAATATGCAGGCTCCGTCCGATGTCATCCTTCTGTGTGCGCGGGGCGGAGGGACGGGAAAGGCGGCAGGGCGGGGGATGAAGCTCAGAGTGCAGAAGCCACCAGATCACTCATCTCATTTCTCTTTCTTTCTGCGAAAGGCCGCTCCAGCGGCCGATGCAACGGATAGGTCATAACGGTCATGATGTATACTGCATGACGGTGCGGCAGCGGGGGTGCAGTGTAGTTTGTAGGTGCGGGGTAGGCGAGGGGCACGCCTGGGTTACCCAACAGCCGAAGGGATGGTCACATCTGGCGAGTGTTCGATGCCCGTCTGAGATTTTAGACACAGAATTTAGAATGCATCTTATAATTAGCCAAATTGCTCGGTACATAAATTTAAAACTCGTTGCACGTCCACACTATTCACATAAAAATTATTTTTACAGCACTTAGGTAATTTTCACACAGTAAGGAACATTTTTTGATACTTTTAAGGGTTCAATATATGAAATATCCCTCTTAATTAGTGAAAAATAACAAGACCGACCAAAAACACGCCAGGCTGCTCCGAGCGCCCGACGTTCCTTTCTGTATTTTATATTTATTTACACATGCATTAGTCTTTTACATTATTAAATAATATTACTTTTATAGAAGTTTTATTAAATTCACGCGGAAAAGTAATTAAAAAAACTTTTTTTCAGACGTAACCTTAAACCTATCGTACAACGAAAATAAATCACCAACAAAACACTATTTAAAGGACTTAAACTGAAAAGAAGTTACGCAGCATTGGAACTTATCATGAATTACACTAATATCACAGTGAATTAATCATTTAAACGTAAATTATCTTCAAAAACGTAAAACTGCAAGTAAAATTCATCATGTCATTTTTGCGAAGCTTCTGGTCGCCATAGACGCCATTGCCCATACACCATAAATAGACCAATCATCGCGTTAAGATGGCCGGCGGCGCCTGCGCAAATCTATGTGAGATTCAAGGAGACCAACATAAAAATGATAAAATACGTTTTTTCGTATTTAGTAGATGACATATCGATGACGTCATAAAATGCATAAAAAAAATGCAGTTATTTAAGTTAGAAGGTCATTTTTCATTAAAAAAAAATTAAAAAATTGGACTGGACTTCTCTATTATAGTACGATTCCGTTGTTAGGACACCTCAACACAAAATTCAAAAAGTGTAATAAAAAAATAAATAAAATGAAAATTAATTTTTCGAAGAAAACTCCTTCGGAAAAGTTTTCACTTTGTGATGGCATCAGGGGCGTAGCTACCGCCTTATCAGCCGTATCAATGATACGGGGCCCCCGGGCTACAGAGGCCCCTAACGTATGTAAGCAAAAATTAGTAAAATTTTATCCACAATGTCACTTAATCTCGTGCTTCCCGGGAAAAAAACATATAAGAAAAACTGTTACACGTGCCTATAGAGTTTTCACTTCAGAAATGACAAAAGTCAAAAATGAAATCTCTTTTTTTCCCGGGTTAAGCGTACGCCCAAAAGTTGGCAACGTTCCGCAATAACCGATGCACAATGACAAACCACGGAGACCAATATTTACGCATTTTATTTGAAATGAGTGAAAGGAAAAGAGATTATCCCAGTGTAGCTATGGAAAGAAAAAGTAAACAGAAAAGGGAGGGGGTTATAAAAAAAAGTGCCCAAAATTTCTTAATTTTTTTGAGCAATCAGCTTCTGTGGGTGATTTAGATTACAATGGTAAGTGCCTACTACCTATTTATCTACCATGTAGCGAAGGGTGACTTTTGTTTTTTGAAAGAACAATGGCAACCTACATGAAAAAATGGCAACATACATGAAAATATCTGATCCGAAATACCGAGTAATAATAAGGGCCTTAATAAAAACTAATTTTGATACAGGGCCCCTCCAAGGCACGCTATGCCACTGGATGGCATTATTTATGTTAATGAAAAGACAAATAACTTTGTTAATATCACTTTTATTTATACACAATCAACATGTTTCATGAACGATATTCACATTTTTCATTAAAATAAATAAAATCAATTCATCTACGTTATCGTTAGGACTTAATTTTAATCACATCATCAAACTTAATACTGGCAACATTCTGCTAACCAACAAATGAAATAAATAATAACTGCGATGGTAAACCTTCACGCAATTAATTTTAGCGGTGTTTCTCTAATTAGTACATGTAGGGAAGGTTCATTCGACAGTCGGTTTTGGCGGCACCCCCGCGCTATCAGTGGCCGGTGCACTCACAGGGGGGGAAGATGGCTGCTCATTATTACACCGAAAACTGCAATTTTATGGTGGAAGGTTCGTGATTTTATTACCAATTTCATATGAAAAGTTTTAGGTACTTATAAAACGAATATTTAAAATACTTTTAGGCTGTACCTACCTAATATTTACGATCAGAAATTTGTCTAATTCTTATAGGGGTGTAAATACTTCAAAGAGAGCTTATGTATATAACTAGGTTTAATCTAGTGGCGTTCTTTGACGGTTATTCGATCATGGCGGGTTTCCAGGACTAAAACAGAACGCCTCATTTATTCTTTGTATTGGAAATACTTTTTTCACGTTAAAAGTTTTTGTAATTTTTATTTTATATTTTTATTTTTTTGCATTAACTCCACACAGGAGGCCCCTAGGAAATAATTTCACTCAAGGCCTGTGTAATCTTTGGTGATGCTGAGCGAAGGGTCTTTTTTACATATCAACAAAATGCAATGCATTTTGGTCAAAATAGGACTGTATTCTTCCAGGGCTAATTTTATGGAAATTATGAAAAATTCCGGTACTTATGACCTCGAAACATCAATAAAAATCAGTGGCGAAGCTTGTTTGTACTTTTTTAGAACTAAAAACTTGTTTGCATTAAGTCATCTGCAATTTTGATAAGAGATTATTTATAAAACTTTTCACAATTGAAAGCCGGAAGAATTACCTTTTCAGGCAAGATATTTATTTCATATTATTTAAAAATGTACCCGTAAACTTTTTTATTTGTATGCAAACCTACTTATAATATTCTAGTACCTACCTATTTTTTCTGGTATGTGTAATAGATGCCATAAACATAATTCTTACTAACTAACTAACTGACGTGCAAGGAGATAAGATTAAACAAAAAGGACAAAACGAATACGCAAAACAGTTTGCTATACAAAGGAATTAAGTTATATAACACACTACCAGAAACTCTAAGGTCCTCACCAATTGAAAAAGTTCAAGATGTATTGTAGGAGCTACATAAAACAAGAAAAAATAAAGTAAATTTGAAATATTATAATTAATTAGCTGCAATATACAATATTTTAAATAATTAGAAATTTGTTACCTTAAATATACAAATTACTAAAATAAAATTCAAATAAAAAAACTAAATATCTAATTATCACATA
The DNA here is from genome assembly GCA_917563855.2 of Limnephilus lunatus. NCBI lineage: Eukaryota > Metazoa > Arthropoda > Insecta > Trichoptera > Limnephilidae > Limnephilus > Limnephilus lunatus. Next base: position 60,098,950 of record OU830599.1, read on the forward strand.
GTTTCCCTGAATGTAGTAGGCAGAGAGGATGGTCCGCCAAATAACTCAATCCTAGTACACACTCGCATATGCGTAAATAATACATTAAAATTATTTTTATGAAAATTTGAAAACACTTTTTAATTATATGCACATCCTTGCCGCCGCAGTAAATGGTAAATGCCGCGGGTGGCAACATCCCCCCCTCCATTTCTCCCCACAATCAGAGCAGGCCAGAGCAGCCGCCAGGAGCAAAGGAGAAGAAGAGGGTGCAGGAATTACTTGGCAACTTCAAAATGGGTTAAAATTAATGCCCCAGGACGCAGCGCGAGTGGAGGCGGAAGTTTCCGGGGAAAGAGAGCATTCTTATTTTGCTATTATCGCCTCAGGTGTGTAGCCGAGTGGAATTTAGATGTGTTTTTATACAGTAATTTTTCTTTTTGGTTTCTTTTAAGAAAAAATATCTACTGCTTTAGGGTTTTAAAAAATGAATGATTGGTTTATGTAATTCCGGATGGTAGTCCTTGAGAACTCGGTGAGGTATTTAAGTAGGTATTACCTTCTGCCATTTTCGAAGACTTGTACGAAAATAAATTTATTTATTCGACAAATATTACGTACATATATATTTAGATTCCGCGCAGGTAAAATGGTGGAGTGTGGATAGATATCTGATAATTTCTAAGTCACTCAAAACTATTTTTCAATTGTTTGAGAAAAAGTTAAATCTAGAAACGATATTAAATTTTTAGTGTCTTAGAAATTACCAGATTTTAAAATTATATTAATCGCCTTACTTATTTGCAGTGCCTAGTGTACTAACAAGTTATTATTTAATATTTTGGAGTAGGTTTTTTATCCATATTTCGTCAGTTCGAGACTTTTGATATTAATCGGATCGGGAAGAAGCAATTTGGTGGCTTTCGCTATTGAAGACAATTAGGTTTACATTTTAAAGCTCTGTACTTCAGTGTAAATGGTTCTCCAAAGAAAACCAGGTAGGAAAAATGCTACTTTTATTTTCATGACTAGAACACATTGATTGAGCATTTGAGGCTCAAAGCAATTACTAAACAAAATAAAAGAGGACTTGGCATACCAATAAAATATTCTGTCCAAACGGTTATACAAAAATGGCGGCCAACTGAATGATAACTATGAAAACCATTTCAATGTAACATTTTAAGGTGTGGATATAATGTTTGGTTTCCTATTTGGATCGGTGTGTCAAGTCCTTTTCTTTAGTATTTTGTTTAGTAATTGGTTCATAGCTAAGGTTCATACCTAGTTAATACGACACTATACTCTAAAATATATTCAGAATATTAACGACGTAAGAAGCCGTGTATACAAATTGCGAGTCGTGACCCATACATTGGACGGACCTAATTTGTTCAATCAAAGTAAAGAAGAAGAAGAAAAATAATATGGGAATCTTAACGACGCGACGTAAGTGAAGAAAGCGTGTTAACAAATATGCACCCGCAACACGGCGCGTATTGGAAGGACGTACGGTCGAATTCACCCTAGCAGGCCTGGAGATTCAACCTTTCCGCCGGGTTCATTTTATTTAATTCTGAAGAAGGTGTTACTAATATTTAAAACGTTTTTAATTAATACCTCCCAAAGTTATTAATTCATCGTCTAGAGTCTAGAAAAATAAAATCTGGTGCTCACCGCTAACTTTATAGTTGAAAAAACGAGTTATAAAGTTTTAAAATCGTTGTACGTAAAATATATCTATTAATGGTAAGGTATCGTTTTTATTAATCTTGTATATAAAGTACTTACATACCCAGGTCTGGGTTCGAACAAAAAAGTTGTTATAATTACGAATTCGCCAGAAATGTTTAAAATGTGAGTTTTGAGCAAACAAAAATTATTAGGGTTGTGTACCGCCTTAAGCTCATAAGAAATAAGAATATACAGTGAGTCTGAACTTCAGTGTATGAACTTCATTGCAAAAAAAAAACTTAAGAAAAAATCGAAATCAAGATTTCCTTATGAAACAGCTGCACCCCTGGCGCCGCGACGCCGTGATTGAGGGGCGTAGCGCGGGCGCTGGTAATTCACTAGGATTTAATTTAAATTAGTTTCAGGTTGGCTTAATGGCGGCCGCCGGGGCGTGACGTCACGGGTTGCCATGGCGACGCCACCGCCGTCGCTCCCGGGGAGAGTCCGCTCGCAGCAGAGCCTGTTTATTATTTTTGTTCCGCGTTTTGCAAGACGGCGGCAACTGAAAACAGCAAGGCTTGATGGGAAGCTGGCTAATGTGCATCAGTCTCTATAAATCGTTAGGTAGGTAACCAGCTTCTTTGTGAAGAATCTACTAACTTTACCAGTGGGGTGCCATGATTTATTTACGTATTTTCATCGATTTTTCTATACAAAAAGATTTTGTCGATTTTGTGGTGTAACTTTTAGCTATGAGCTTTTATTTTCGAGTAAATCAAGTCTGAAGTTGAAATTTTTTGTAGTTAACCACTCGAGCGACAGACCAATTTAAAACTTTTTCCTCGGGTTGCTCGTGATTTTTTGGTGATTTTGAATATTTTCCACCCACATTAAAAAAAAATCATAAATTAACTTAAAAATTCAAATTAAGTACAAACTGGGAAAATTTGCTTATAACTGGCAGCAAATCAATCCAAGGTATTTTAAATAGTACCATATTATGGCAAAAAGCGCTCCAGTGGGTAAATTCAAACTATGTATTTGGTTGATACGGGGGTCACTGTTAAATGTTTTAAAATGCGTCAATGCGTAGACTCGGTCCCAAGAGTCTTTAACCTTTAAGTAACTGGTAAAAAGTTTTTGGGTTCTTTATGTAATATATATTCACCAGTTCTTTGCTTGTTATCAAAGACATATGAATATTAATAGACCAGAACATAAAGGTGAGGGGTAGAAACCAAATACAGCGGGACGAAGGGCGGGAAGATGGCTTTGGTGATACGTGATTCGTCAAAACTCAATCTGACAGTATATAGGTATCTCGCACTATAAAATCATCATTTAGTTCTTAAAATAAAACTCTGCTTTTGAATGAATAGACCTTTTTACATGGGAGCGCGAATTGCTCGCCGTGCAATGAACAAATTTGAAGTTCAAATACGTCAAAGTAAGGTTGCTTATAAGGTCGAGTCCAATATTTTGCTTCTGTATTTAGTTAATACACTTTTACAAATGTTTCATAATTTACTTACCCCAGTAAACAGTGACGGGCACACGCCATGTGTCTCGGAGTGATAGTGTATGTATGGGTGGTTTGGTATATTTATGGTGTATGTTCAAAAACGATCATATTATGTGATCTGAATAAGCTTAAAATAGTGCTTGCTTATGGAATGTAATACCACAATTGGGTTTATTGTCTTTTTCTCTTCTATTTTTACACGTTTTTATAGCACAAGCCACCATTTTTACCGTGTTATTTACGATGAGAGCTCGACACTGGTCCGGACAAGGATGATGACGTCACAAGCCCAGCCGGTTCCGAAAAATGGTTCCAATGGGAGGGGGAAATAATACGCCTTTTATCGCTAAGGGCATGTCCATGTATTTTATACGTCCGTGCTTGTTACCAGTTTTTGTACACCATTTATAAAAGGAAAGGAAAGACAGTGTGATAATGCCTTCAGAAGGTGAAACAGCTGTCACGCGTAATAATAATTACTTAGTAAAACTTGTTTAGAATTAAAATGTTTTTATAAATTTAATAATAGTATTATTGAATATATAAAAGAAATAATATATATATATATTAGTTGTCTTCTGAAAATGAAACCTATATGTGATTTTTTTAGTTCTACAAAACAGTACATTTTCATGTTAACGTGTGGTATATATAGGTAGGTACCTAGTCCCAGTGTCGTCCTTGTGAAAGACCACCATTGAGAACAGTTGTCTTTGAAACGGCTTTAGACGTTTAGACATGTTTGGCGACCAAATCAGAATTGCTAGGAACTTTCCAAACTTTCCCTTCAACTTGTGGTCATACACTACGAAAAGTGGAGATATAGGAACAATAATATTAGCCATAAACAGTATAATCTCTTTTATTAATAATCAGCACGAAATGAAATTGGATTATTTTGTAAATTTTATCGCAGCAAAGACATCAACTCGTTCATGTACATCTGAACTCTGAATGCAAGTTGCGAGTCGCGACTGCGGCAAAGTAAGGTACCTACCATCAGAATTAATCGGAATACGCCAAAAGCTGAGGTGTAATATTGAGTGCCCGTTTTGCCCAAGTGGTCACTGTGCCCATGGTTCCCCTATCCCCCTGTTCATATTACGTTTTTAAAGTCTGTACGAAAATATTATAATTATTTTTCTATCAACGAAATAATATAGCACGAAATGAAATTGGATTATTTTGTAAATTTTATCGCAGCAAAGACATCAACTCGTTCATGTTCATCTGAACTCTGAATGCAAGTTGCGAGTCGCGACTGCGGCAAAGTAAGGTACCTACCATCAGAATTAATCGGAATACGCCAAAAGCTGAGGTGTAATATTGAGTGCCCGTTTTGCACAAGTGGCCACTGTGCCCATGGTTCCCCTATCCCCCTGTTCATATTACGTTTTTAAAGTCTGTACGAAAATAATAAAATTACTTTTCCGTTTTTACGCACTTATGATAATTTAGTATTCAACTTCTAGTAGAGTGGTTTTAGGTTCGATTCTCAGCAAAGTAAAATTGAAAAAAAATCGATAGACCGGATTTCTTATTTCGTGTTATAATATTGACACTATAGGTCTAGGTATCGTGATTTTTATTGATTTTTATTTAGTATGACATACTTTAAATATAATATGTACCTAATTGTATTTTCTTGAAAGTGGCGTTCATAAAGTTTGAACGATTAATGCTAGATGCTTTCTCATTAAAGATGATTCGGAACTTTGATGGCTTGCAAGGGGTAGATATTTGTTATGGGGATGTGATAATGACACCGATTTCAGGTTTTATGGTTTTCCTTTCACTGCGCTTTCATTTAATAAGGTTTATTGATCAAAACACGAGTAATTCTGTGAACAGTAGACCTCGCGTCCAAAAACGGATCTTTCTAATGTTCTTTTTTTTTTTAATAAATCAAATCAAAAATTGCCTCTGAAATCATAAGATTTGTAGGTAGATACTTAAATACTTACCTACTTAATTTTAAACCATAAATATTTTATACTAGCTGGTTCCATGCCAAAGAAATAAATTGTTTATCCCTAAATGTTTAGCGTTAATATATAAATAAATAAATGGATATTTATTTTGATAAGGATTAATACCAAGATACAAATAAAGAGCCTTTTCTAGCGGCGGCATTTCAATTAAATTTTTAAAATAAAGGAACACTTATTGTAGCATAACTATAATAGTTAGACATTATGTCATATGCTATTATTTAAAATAAAGGAACACTTATTGTGGCATAACTATAATAGTTAGACATATGCTGTTGCGACACTTTTTGTAAATAATGATGTGTTCTGCAAAGTTGTCATACATTATTTTATTCTATCAATAGTTTTCGCAGCGCACGCAAAGAATAGTTTAGGTAATTTTTTACACCTTGGGTTACATTATGAGAGTTTTAGTAAGGATCCCTAATTTTTTGAAAATAATATAGCGTATGTCACCCGGGGATAGTGTAGCTTCCCACTAGTGAAATAATTTTTCAAATAGGTTCAGTAGTTTCGGAGCCTATTCAATACAAACAAACAAACAAATCTTACCTCTTTATATAGTGTCAAATAACATTTTTTTAGTTGAAATAATGAATTATACAACTTGTCCAAAGAAATATCACCATCTCAATGATAATTCCTTTTTAAAACTTTCTTCAGGTCGGTGCGTTGATTATTCCGATTTCACAGGTCGTAGTAGAAACCATGATCATATGAACTCTGGCGGGATAAAAAATGTAGTATCTAGTATAGCCACCATCTTGATCCGGAACCGGAACGGAATAAATAAATTTATAGATATATGAAATGGCAATGGTCGAGTTAAAACAGGACGTCAACAAGAGTTCCAATTGCATACTGCAAGTGTAATAACTCTCAGTACTGGAAAATATAGTGGGATGAAAAAATAGTCGGAAGGAAGAGGGAAAAAGAGGAGGTCTTGTTCTAAACTGGCGACAACCATTTTTTAAACATGTACCTATAAATCATAATTCTTGAGTTTATCTGTTTCTTTGAAAAAAATTAAACATAAATATTGCAAAAAATGTCTTTTGGTAAAAGATGAATTGAAAAATAGTCAGGTAAATTTGTAGTTTACTTTGATAAAATACGAGTATGTTAAATATGTTAATCGTATCGTGACAAAATAGTCGTATAAAAGTCATGTAATTTATTGCTATTTTGCTTAAATAAACTCAATGCTATTGTTGTATATAAAATGTTGACAATTTACTCCCCGTCGTGACTGTGTTTAAGTTCATACCAGAATATAATTTAACCGTGAAGATTTTCTTTCTCGAAAAGCTACCTAAGAACGTGTTTCATCCTGACCTTCACAAAAAGTAAAAAAAGGATATTATTTAGAAAAAGCTCATCTGATGGCAAATATATATTTACATAACCATTACGATCACCCTTTAGTTGAGTTTACCTACCTACAAGCTTTGAAAAATATATTTTTTTTTAAATATTTATTTGTAATTTTTACACGTAACGAGATACAAAATTTCTTGACAGTTTTATTTTGTTTTCCTTAATTTTGACAATATTTGATAATCTCCTACTCCCACCACAGAAAGCGGAAAATGTTGCTAGTGTTATGATGCAGGACTAAGCCAGCCGAGGAATCGACCACGCGACGCCCGGGTAGGACACAAATGCGATGACAACTAAGCCACTAATCGGTAGTTGTTGAAGATCAATATTGAGGAATGTCTACGATTATAATGTTAACATGATGACTGTGGATAGTTAAAATTTAGGCGTTTAAGTAGGCAGGCGACTAAAAAGAAATAGGGTAAGTTTTTATAGGTGTTATTATTATTTTTGATAATATTTTCACAATAAGTTTGACAGTAAATTCAATTGTTTAAAATCCAAAAATAAGTTAGTCTCAGAGGTATTTAGAGTTAGTCATTTCCTCTCTCCAAATATAAATTCAATGGAGCTTTATGTTAGTATGGCATCGATGACATGTTGTGAAAGTTTGTTCCACGCATCCACTACCCTACTTGTAAGGAAGTATTTCCTTGGATTGTTTTTTATTTCCAAGGAGATTTATATTTTTATTGGTGATGAAGATTTCTTGGATGCCAGGGGAACTATAATGTCAGTACATAATATTCGGGATCTTTTGGGATAAAATTTTATAATTATATTTTTCATGGTATAATCCACTTTTTATGTAATCAAGAACATTTTATTTGCTGGGATTTAACGGAACTCATATTATATATCTCATCAACAAACCTGTAAACGTTTTTGGCATCCTGTAAAACAACTTGGAGTGTTTTTTGTTTGAAATTATAACATCCGTAAGGTGCACAGTTACTCGTTGTGACAATTTTATTTGTCTTTTTAGCAATATTGATGGAAATACATATTAGAAAGCCCAAAATACCGCCGACAAGTACCTACTAAATAAACTCAATTTGGAAATATGCTACCCTAGCGCCTCTAGCGGCTAGCGTTGTGGATACTGCCAATATTTTACTTGAGTTGAATGTTTTATTAATATTATAGGGTATTAGCTAAAACCAAGTATTTTTAATTAGGGTGCTCTTCGCCATATAAAATGTTCATATTTATAAGAAGATTAATTACAATTACACTTTACCTCAGTGGCATGCAGTGACAAGACAATGTTAATATTTATATTGAAGTATTATGTTCTCAAAAAACATAAATGTTATTAATATTTAAAAATACATCAAATGATCAAACAATACACTTCTAACAAGGCATTAGATATTCTCTAAAAACGTTTAGCTAGGGAAAATCTTTTAAATAATACATAATTAAGTTGTATTACAAGAGCTTCAAAATTTTCATTCATTTCTAAAGAGTTAAATTATATTCATAAATTTCAAGTTAGTTTCAGCGTTCTCTGTATGGTAATTCTATCATTATTCAAGCTTGTGAGACTTACTTTAATAAATCCCGTCTTAAGTATTCCAGATTAACATGATGAGTGCAAAATTATTCAAAAATAGAATAGAACCACATGTTTAAAAGTTTTAGACCGCAGAACAAAATAATAAAGTTTTAGGACAAGGTATTACAGGGGATTTTAACGGAGTGGATTACTTCAGTGGCAAAACTGACAGCTACGTAGAAAAATGATATTTCTAGCAATGGTGAAAAGCAATATTGGCAGCATTTTTTTGGATTTTTGATACAGAACGACATAGCCCTTTGTCTTGTAAAAGTCTTCCTTATAAATTTATTAACTAAATGTGAATTTTTGCGGAGAAATGTAAACTCTGTTGAAATGGATTGCAAGTACAGGACGTCTCACTATTACAAACATTTGTAAAATAAATTGTACTTAGAAATAACAATTTTTGTCCGATCTAATCATTCTAACCCATATGGAATAAAAAATATGTAAACCTGTCAAATCTAACTACATAATTAGATTTGACAAGATTACCTAATTTATTTCATCTCTTCTTACATTTGTACGATTACACTATTTACGGGATTTACTCACACTTACCAGTTATCTTTCTTTTTGATTGTATTAAAAGTAAAAATATCCATGCAACTATGTTCATATACTTTTTTGTACCTCTACGCCTGTCTCGACACAGGTTTATCCTAATGAGACACTCATCGAAAAATTGCATGTAAATACGCTTTATATAGTTAAATAATAAAAAAATAAAAATATTCTCTTTACAGGTTGTCTCGCAACGTAGTTATCGAAATATTTTTACAATGTTCAGACATTCGGAATTAATTCTAGCATCTTCCACAGCATTCCAACTCCCCGAGTATTAAAGACCTAGCTTAAAGCTTTGGGGACGGGAAGGTTCAGACTTTAAAGTTGTTAAAAGTGAATACATTTTCCTAATATTTAAGGATACGCCGGCCATGTTAAAATGCGGCTCGCTAATGAAACAATTCGGGGTGGGGAGACGTTGAGAGTTGATGGTAAAAAGGGGGATGTTTAAGATGGGGGGAGATAGGAGATTGGGGGGGAGGTGTGTTGAATGTGGGAAGAGAGATTCAGAATATACAGGCTATGTCAAGCGTGGTATTATTTAGATAGGTAAGAGTATCTACCTATATTTAAATTACCTAGGTAGGTAGGTACAAAATTACGGTTAGGTTTTCTTCTATCGTGTGGGGAAACGGTGGCTTGCACTGTATTGTAATCCAAAAATAGAGGTTGTATTGCAACGCCTCGAAGTGTGATTTTTAGTCGCAGAAATTTTACTATCTTTGAGCCGTTAGTTGGTGATTTTTTTGTTGTGATTTTGCATGGGTTAATACTTTGAAAAAGTGTGATGGAGGATCAGTTAGGTATTTTATAGCAGGTATTATTACCTATTTTGTAGCACCTTTACCTTTCGTGTATATCGCAAAGGATTATTTGTGAAGTTTTTATTTTATTTTTATTTTACGATATAAAATTTGAATTTTATATCAAATTATGACTGTGAATTAAAAAAAAAAAATACAAAATGATTAAAAAAAATACGTGATAGATATGTGTTTTTTTACTTTTTTTATATGAATACCGCACAAGAGTCACCAACTGCTACCATCTGGAGCCAGTGAGAATATGGCATCCCCAGTTGGGGTATGTTGTGAGGCTGCAGGTATTGGGGAGGGGAAGGAGATGGGGGAGAGGAAGATGGGGAAGTACCTGGCTATTCAGATCTGGTCACCAAACACGGCTAAAGCCATTTCAAGCAACGTTTCAATTCTGAATGGTGGTCTTTCACCAGGGCGATACTGATGACAGTATCTTCCGCTCTGGAACGTGCCGCAAATATAATAGATATATATTTTTTTAAATGAAGTAATTGTGAAATAACACAAATTAATATAATACAATTTATTTGCGCACGCCGGGTTCGAACGTGCGACCTTCGGAGTGAGAGTCGGGGGTGTTAACTCGGGACCACGGAGGCCGTCAATTTCAAATTACACCGCCTACTTTAATATTTATGAATTGGAATATATTTATTTTATACATGAAATTTTTTTTTTTTAAATCCACTCCAAACGTCGAAAAATTGTAGAAGAAAAGTAATTGTAGAGAAAACGAGATTTTGAAAACCTATTCCGTTTATTTAGGGTAACTGTCACCTCACTTTTTATCTCGTTTAAATAATAAAAATATATCTAATAGTAATTCCCAGATAATACCACAAAAAATGACATTTTGGATTCATTGTATATGTGCTATAAGGGCGTCGGTTTTTTGGATGTTTATTTACCGACACATACCAAAAGCATTTATGTTTTTATAAAACATCACTTTTATGGAATTCTTGTTAAATCCAAATTCACGTGATAACGATAACGAAATTACGAGACGGGAACCGGAACGTGTCACTCTGCCAAAATGCGATGTTGCCTGCTGTTTCGCAACCATTAAGACATTTTTTATTAGTGTTGTGGTAAGTGTTTTTTATTAGTACCTAAGGCAGATAAAGTTTATAAGCTATCATAGTAGTGAAACGTATTTAATTCGAACGAACCTGACGATGGTTATGTTTCATTACCATTACAAAATAATGCTTTCTTTCTATCTACTGAAAAAAAAAACTTTTCGCTCAACCTTATTCAAAGAAGAAGCAATAGAGAATTTTCACACTAGTCTGTTTTTAATCTGACTTCGACTTAACTTCATTATAATAGACTTATGAGAAATGATTTATGAGAAATCTGTCATTTTTTTATACAACTGAAGGTACCCACCTAGTCCATCAAACCGAAAAAATGTTACCAAATTACTTACACATAAAAGTAGAAATATCATAATGGATCTCTAATACCATCGCAGGGCATTAATTATGCCAACGTTAAATGATGATTAAAAAACTCCGTCGTTACACATTTCAAATTATTATCGTTTTTATTATTATTATTACTACAAGCCCGCCAAAAAACATTAACAGCGATGTAATCAATCAAATTTCGAGCAGCGCTTCCGCCAATCGCCGCCCCGCCCCGTGTCACACCTCGTAATAAATTACATCGAGGAAAAAGAACAATCCTAAAATTAAATATACCCGTTCAAAAGTACCCCGGGTAAAACAAAAAAGAACGTTCCATAAAGCTGAATATTGCCTGTTCAAAAGTAGGTGCTTTATTAATAATGATTAAATTATTTGTAAAGCGTCGTTTGATGAAAACTCACCTTATAGGCAGAGTACAAGATTTACCTTATTATGCGCAAGCAGACATAGAAACATGTACGAGTACTTATATAATATATGTTTACCTGACAGGTGGCAGGTCACTTCATTTTGAAAGTTACCTAGCGTTCCATAATGTTGAATATAACCTACCTATTCAAAAGTATCACAGGTAAAAACAAAATAGAACGTTTCAAAAAGTTGGATAAATTATGTTCAAATATTCAACACGATACAATGTTTAAAAATGTGCCTTTTAGAAAGTAAGGTAGGTACCTATTGCATCGCAGTACCTAAGAAAATAATACCTAAATAGGTTACCATTATGTAATATTTTGCTCCAGGCTTGTGTAATATGAAAATTTTATAATATGTACGTAGTCTGAAAGTATCGAAATTAGAACACGTAAGAGAACGGTTGAATTATTGATGTTGGAGCAAACGATTATTTAAAAAAAAAATCTTTGATAATGTCTTTAATTGAAAAAAGCTTTTTTTAAACACAGATAGCATCACTGTGCGGTGCTAGCAGAACTATGGTACCCCTAAACGGGAACTGTTGTATGCCAAAAAATGCAGGGGGGAGTGCGTGGGTACCTAAGTAACATAGGTATACCTACTAAGATTTTTTTTCGTTAATTTTTTTGGGGTGTTATGCCGTGCCGCGCTACCTCCTTCTTTATTCAACGTTTCGGATATCGTTACAGTGTCCATCCTCAGGACAGATATCACAGAAAATGGACATTGTAACCCTGTCCGAAACGTCGTTAAAGAAGGAGCTAGCGCAACATGGCATAACACCCCAAAAACCAATAACGTTAATACTTTTTTTTTGGTCGTGAAAATCTAAAAACGTATCAACATACTACGATGTACCTAATGTAAAATAAAATAAAAGTAGGACGATGTAATTCAGATTAGATTATATATAGGTGCATATGTAGATTATATTAGATTTAAAGCCACCGGTGACGTACAGTCCACAATGCTGATAAGTTGTGACTATAGCAAAGAAACGTACCATAAGAAGAAATTATGGAAAAACAAAATTTTTCCGATCAACATTTAATTTGTCCTTGAATTTAAGGAATTATAACGCACATTTTTTTAGTTGGCCATATTCAGCAGTCTTCCTTTGGTCATATAGCTATGAACGCCAATAATAGCTACCTACCTTGCTATATAGTGTGCCTGGGATTGTTTGTCCATCAGTTAACAAAATAAAGGCGCTACTTTTCACAAAATAAAAATTTAAAATCCCGATCACGTGACTTCAATCAATCATGGCCCGTTAGGGGCGGAGTGGGAACATTGGCACCCGCGCGCCGCCCGCCTGAACACCCCCCCCCCCACACCCCTCTACTAAACTGTTTATATTGACATTATTATTCACTAACCCTTTGCCTTATCCTGCCCGTGTCCGGGCGGTGCCGGGAATTTAAAATTATGTTAATCGACAAGGAACCTAGTATCTAGAGTGGTATATATACTCTCAGTATCGTCCTGGAAAAAGACCAACATTCAGAATCTAAACTTTACTTGAAATGGATTTAATCTTATTTAGTGATCAGATCTGAATACCAATCAACCTTGTAGTGTTTTCAGATCTTCCTCATCCTCATGTCCTGACCATCCCCCACTCACTCCCTTTAGTCTCTCAACATACTCCAAATGGAATGGAATAATCCCACTCCGGCAGTTTGGAGAGCGTTTGTGTTAATATATATATATATAAATAGCTGAAGTCCCCGGCGATGCCCGGCCTTTACACAGAGTATTTGAAATCAAATGTAGAGAGTGACTTTCCTCTTGTTTTGAAAGTCACATGTGCAAAATTTCATCAACTTCTGCATAAAACTGCAGATAAATCAAATCCAAACAGCCCGCTTGCCAGCCCATTCGTCCACCACATACCCACAGACATTCTCCTGTATATATCAATCAATTTACTCAAAACCTTGACAAATTATGCACCTAAACCTTCCCCAAGAATCATTCTATCTATTGGTGGAAACCGTATAAAAATACGTTCAGTAGGTTTTGAGTTTATCGCGACCAGACAGACAGATAGACGCGGTGAAGGACTTTAATTTATAATATGTAGAGATAAAAATAAGAGACCTCAATATGTGGAAATTGCCTGATGGTGTAAAATACAGCTAGTTAAAGTGTGCTAATAGATGTACCTGACTCACTAACCAGAATTTATTGAACTTATTTGGAGGTAAAAATGTTAGATACCTAGATTTTGGTGGTGTCAATTTTTATTGTTCAGATACGTTTTTAGAGGTTCACGGCCATGCAAAAGCATTTTCGAAATTTGATTTTTGGGGTGTTATGCCATGTTGCGCTACCTCCTTCTTTAGCCGACATTTCGGACCGGACAGCGTTACGGTGTCCATCATCAGGGCAGATCCGGCAGATCTGTCGGATCTGCCGGATCTGCCCTGATGATGGACACAAAAAGGGTTTGTAAGTAGGAGATTTTGCACTTCAAACCATTTTTATAGGCCATACTTTATTTTTTTCCAGGCTTATTAAAATATTTATCAAAAAAGCACTCGATTATTTTATAGGCCAAGGTGTGCTCTAATTATTCAATTAAAGCATCTATAATATTTCTAAGTGATCAAATTTTCAATCCAAAACACGTGATTTTGCATGATGTTGCATAACTTTGCAGTACATCATACAAATAGACTAATATTACCAGTTTTCGAATAACCTGATAGTTTTTAAATTAAGTTGAGTTAACTAAGCGGAAAATGTTTGATGGAGATCTAACTTACGTAGAGGATTGAACATACGAATTCTTCACGCAAGTGATTTCAATTTTGAAAAAATACTTAAATTTCAAGCAATTTTAAGCGTATCTTATATAGATCTAGATAGCGTATATATTAAATTTGTATTTTTGATTGCTGCGCGGTTTTTGTGCTTTAAAAAATATAGTTTTTTGTTTTTGTTGGTTTCCACTTCTACAGGACACATAACATAGCCTAACCTGGTAATTCGCGTTTTCATCCCGCGACAAAATATCCCCGACAAAATATCCTACGAACAAAACATCCTCCAACAAAATATCTACTAAAAAAAAACTTAACGTAACTTTTATGCATGTCTGTAATATTTTTGTTTGATTTTACTATTTTTGAACAGGATGTCTGCATTATTTTTATCCCATTTTTGTTAGGTTACGTTACGTTGTAGTAGATATTTTGTTTGGGTGATGCTTTGTCCGTATCATATTTTTTCGTGGATATATTTTCGGAGATATTTTGTCGCGGGATGAAAAGTCGCGGCACCGCCTAACCTAACTAAAAAGGTTTTACTTGGCATGTAAATAGATTACTTTGTTTATATCTTAACGTTGCAAATAACTGTAACAACTATGCAGATAGGTAAGCACTTACAAGCTTTTATCTACAATATTTTTAACCTTTGAACGCTGGCAACACAAAAGTTGGGCAGGCAGCCCGCAGTTTCAGTAACGACCCGCTCGTTATCCCGCCGAAAGGCTCGCCGGCCATTTTGCCCGTTCCTAATTTGATTATGCCCTTTTAAGCGAAGTATTACTTTAAAGCCCATTCGCTAGATTGGGGTTAAGCGGCGGACATTTTGTTGGCGGTGTTGCCATCGCGGAAAATCATCATTCCGCAAACTCAAAATTGCAATGAATTATGTCATTAGATCGGGAAACGTGAATAAATTCGGCTTTGAGTGGGTACCTGTCTACCTGACCTTAACTGCGTTTTTAATGGGGGGGTCTTTCTGTCTTATTGATGGAAAAGTTTTCATATAAAAATGAAGTAGGGAAGATACAGCCGGTAAATATATACAATAGCAAGGAACAGTGCCGGAACTAGGTAAAAAAGTGCATAAAAGGGGCAAAGGAACCAAATACGACAAAAGAGCATTTCAATTTACCAAATTTACTGATAAATAATATGTTTAAAAACAAAAACAGCTCTTGCGAATTATTTTATCTCCAGTTTCATTTTTACAGTGAAATTCTTTAAAAAACCTTAATAATCAACCTATCTATTAATAAATAATAAAAAATACAATAAAATATTTCTACAGGGTGTTAAGGGTAGGTATTTGACTGGTATTAAGTATTTTAGTTACTTTGACCAGTGATTCGTAAAATTTTTTGAAGTAAAAAATGGGTGTGAAATTTCAGTCTCCGGTGACTTTTTTATGTTTTTTTTCTCCAAATCCTAATAACAAATTTTTTCCTCATATCATCACTGGTTACTCAGTCAAGTAACCAAACTTCCTTACCCTGACCCTAACTGTCCAATATCTACTGGTATTTGTTGATAAATAAAAAACATCAATAATGTCACCGGAGACCAAAATTTAATTCTCATTTTTTAATCCTAATAATGTTAGGCATAACACCCTGTTTAGCGTTTTAAAACACAAATATTACAGTTAAGATGAAGCCATACTAAATAATTCAAAATCATACGTTTTTTTTTTGAAAATTTGTTCGCGTAGAAGTATTATAGATGCTTCAATTAAATTCTGCGTGTAGAACATATCTTGGCCCCTTAAAAATATCGGTAATTTTTTTTATAAGTATTTTAATAAGCCTAGAAAAAAATGAATTATAAGGTCTATAAAAACATTTTGAAGTCCAAACTCTCCTATTTATAAACCACTTTTCGGATATGGTTTTATTGTTTAATGTGGCAAATTTAGTTTCTTTTAAGATAATCGCAAAAAAAATTGAAATTTACGCCCTAACCTGACAAAATAAAATATAAAATGCATTTTCGCGTTGTTATTTTTGACATCACGGCGACAATTCGGCAGTCGACGAATTTGTAATATCAAAGTGAACCTTATACCGTCCACCGAAGAACGACTGGCAGCCGCCCTTATTTTATCTCACTACTCCTCCGGCCGGAGCGGAAAAATGACGTGTTAGGCTCCGCGCCGCATTTTTTCTTGAAATCAATTAAAAATTCCATTTTATTACAATAAACAATGCAAAAAAAGGAAATGATGTTTTTTACGGGCCTTTACGAAATCAACGTGTAAAAAAAAAACTCAAATATCTTTTCCATCCTTTCCAAAAGCTGTTTCTCAAGTATTTTTAAGCTCCTCCCATAAAGGGGCGTGAATTCCGACGTCGATTTTTTCCTGTACTAGTGGATCGCCTTCACGCACCTGACTGTACTTATATGAAAATAAACATTCTAAAGATAGTCCGTGAGATTTGGTTTTATCATAACGTCTTCAAAGCACCTGTCAACCCTCACCTTCGCGCAGATGATAATAATTATTAAATATATTCAGGGAAGTCCCTTTATTTTTAGTGGCCACATATCGAAGTGTTCGCATCTCCTAGACACTAGACACCAGGTTCACATCTCCAGCAGTACGAGGAGAGTAATGAGAAGTAACTGCCGACACGTGACGTAGTTCAGTACTGGGATCACAATCTTTCACATTTACTTTGGGAAAATAAACCTAAAAATACAGATTTTGAAGTGAAACTTATTTGGCCCAGTTAGCGATTAGAAATTCGGATGAAACGGAAATGCGTCACAAAAATGTATTCTTTAACGGTCCTTGGTTCTAGTATAATGCGGTAAATTCACGATTACGCACGATCCTTTAATAGCGCCGCGGTATGAAGCGTCCGACTCTCAGCGCCCAGAGAGACATCCAGTGAACGGAGGTTCGAAACCTACCAAATCAAAAAAAAAATTAACATTTTTTTTTTTTGTAAAATCAGTATACAATATTCAAACCACTTTAAAATAAACAGGCAATAGAAAAGAAAGCGACATCTAGCGACTTTCTAGTTTCACTTCCACTGTGTGAATTGCACACCCTGATATATTTTTAATATTAATGTTGAGGTATTTTTTACCCAACCAGTTGCATTTGATGATCATTACAGGTAAGCGTTCACAGGTCCGCATTGTACGTATCGGACGGATTTTTTAGGCGTCTACTGTATTCGGAAGCCATTTGCAATCGGATTTTCAACATTGGTCATCGGCACGCATTGGAAAAGATGCAACTCCGAGAATTTGCGTCGACTACTGTACGAAGAATTCTAAAATTTGTTTGATGCAATCAGACCGATGCGTACGATGCGGACCTGTGTGGATGTTTACCTCTCAGTATTTTCTCAGTACTAAAATTATCTCAGTACTAAAATTTGTTTGATGCAATCTGACCGATGCGTACGATGCGGACCTGTGTGGATGTTTACCTTTAATCGACGATCAGCGACATAAAAATTTTTTGGCACATAGCGATTCTCAGTATTTTCCGTTTGTGAACAAATGGTGACAAGCCGTGAGACATAATAGTATGGCTTTTACGGTTAACTTATTAAATTTAAAGCAAATTAATCACTTCATTTTAATTTTAATTTCTTCAAAATGTAAGGTTTGGTTATCTGAATATACCAATCTTTTTAATGTTAAAATATGTACTCAGTGGTACCCAACAATTGGTAATGAATCCATTAAAATGTGTCAAATTATCAATTTCTCATCATCGGTGTAAATGTGATAGCAAAGTAAAAAAAAAAAGCTTTAAAATGCCCCTAAAAATGGCTAAGCCTACATGACGATAAGGAAAATCATTAAAAAATATAAAGTAACATCAACACAAACAATAGTCAACCAACGAAAAGATGAGGAAATCAACGAGTATGAAGACAAAGAAATCAACAAACATGCAGATGAGGAAAGCAACAAACCCGAAGACTAAGAAATCAACAAACATGATGGTGAGGTGACGAACAAATATGAAGACGAAGATATAAACAAACATGAAGATAAGAAACCAATAAACATGAATATGGGGATATCAACAAACAGGAAGACGAAGAAATCAACAAACATGAAAATGAAGAAATCAACAAACATGAAGACAAAGAAGTCAACTAATATGAAGATAAGAACATAAGCGAACGTAAAGATCACGAAATCAACAAACATAAAGATGAATAAATTAAGGATGTAACGCACCAATATAGTTATGACAATTGTGGATAAACTAGTGTGGAAGTACCTGGCTATTCAGATCTGACCACCAAACACAGCTAAAGTCATTTCAAGCAACGTTTGAAATCTGAATAGTGGTATTACATCAGGGCGACACTGAGAGCATCTTCCACCTTGAAACGTGCCGCAAATATGCTATATATTATCTATATAAATAAAAATGAATCGCCGAAATGCATGTACGCGCATAACTTCCAAACGACTGCACCAAATTGGATATATTTTTTTTTTTTTTGTGTTCATTATTGTCAGGATAAGGTTTGCACTACTGGTGAGCTCTGGCATTACGAAATTTCTATAAAAAAACGCAATAGGTGGCACGCGAGCTGTTTGAAAACTGAATGTGCCGGGACTGAACGTATGGAATGCGGGAGGAGGGATGAATTGTGAAATAACAAATTAATTAATTAGATTATTCAGATAATATTTATTTGCGCACGCCTTGATTTGATCCAGCTACTTTCGGATTATTAGTCGACAGCCTTACCCCTCGACCACGGATGCAGTCAAGATGTACGTGTAGATTATCGCTCATTAGGAAGAAAAATATAAATTCAAATATTTTTTTCCTAACCTTTTCAACAATCATGGTAACCCTGTCCGCTATGTGTGTAACCGAAAAGTGAGATGAATGTCTTAGGGGTGAGCATTGAAAATAGAAAGAGACTAACATAGGTAGGAATATGGGAGGGAGGGGGGGGGGGGGGTGAAAATAGGAAGAAGAAAATACTCCTACGTTCCCAGAATATGAAAGAAAACCAAATGAATTAACTATCTATCTGCGTGCGTCTATGGACTGTAAAATAATACCATAGACAAAGGCGAGTGATTTATTCATTTGAAATTATTATTGTTCCTTTTTTGACAGTTTGTCACATGACTTGAATGATTTATGTAATGGAGGATTAGATGCGTTGATGTTACCAGGCCATGACGGGAAATTTAATGGATTGCCTATAATACTTATAGCTTATAGTGTTATAATTTACCACTCACCTTGGATAGCTTCTGATTACTTGGATTACTTATTCCTTATTCGATTACTTATGATATTGAGGAAGATTAGAAAAGCAATTAGGTTACGAAGGTAACCTAACTGAATAGTGATGTACATTGCTCTATGACTAAAAGTATAGGCTGTGTACATACTTATATTTTTTGATTTGGGGCCTAGATATTAGAAACGCGTTTATTATTTGGAAATTGGTCATTTTTATATTATTTTCCAATGATTGTTGTGGTCAACTGAATAGTATAGATCGGCTTCAAGTTTCAAAAAATCCGTTGACACATTAAATTCAAAAACGTCGTGTTCAGATATTTGTCGCTTTTCAAATTTTATTTCTATGATTCACTTTCTTAGGGTAAGCACAGGATTTCAAATTTTATATAGTGCATACCACTACCTAACTATTTTATGGAAAAAGTGTCGATAAAATAATTTGATATCATCTACAATCTATAAAATCGTGTATCTAAATTTTCACTACTATCTATTAAAAAAAAAAAGATTAAAATTTTCAGCACCATACACGGCTGTATGACAAAAGTCAATATAGATAATTATGTCAGCAGGCATCTTGAGTGGAAATCCGCTATATAAATGTTTTTTATAGCAATAATGCTGCGTCCCCGAAAGAGTATGGAGTGAGGATAAAAGGCCAAATAATAAATACCTACATATAAGTTGCGGTCCTTGAGTTTTAAGTGAGCTAGAGCGCTAAGATTGAAAAATATGACGTTATTGATGTTGTTGTATCTGAAAATATATTTTTTTTCAAAATTTCATCTTTTTTGTATAAAGATCTTTAGGATTATTTTAGTCAAGGGATGCGCCGCATCCACATAAGTACTAAATGATTTTCATACGAAAAGTTGAAATAAAAAATAAAAAAAATAATTTTCAGATACAACAACATCACTTTTTTTTTCAATCTCAGCACTCTAGCTCATTGAAAACTCACGGACCGCCATTGCTTCATATATATTAGTACATCGACTTACGTCATACATATACCCTCTATGAATACTTTTTTTATCAATGGGTATACATATAGAATCAGAAATAAACCTTCGGGGGATCAAGTATCCTTGGGATCTTCTGTTAGAGGGTTCAGCTCTCCGGGGGATCCACTGTCAGAGGGTCAACTGACCGGGGATCAACTGTCGATGGGCCAACTATCGGAGGGCCAACCGCAGAGGTATCAACTGTCGTGAACCCTAAACCAAGGTGTTAAATATTTACTTTTGAGAAGAAGTTTTCCGACCAATTTTTCCTCATAAAAAACAATAGGTATAAATAAAAAAAAACTCTTCTTCCATGAGTAAAAATGTTAATGTCGTACGTGTACCTAACAATAGGTATATCTTTGTACTCTGTATTACTCTGTAGGTATATCGAAAATCAGGTATAGAAAATTATAGATTTATAAAAATGTGTTCACTACACATCGCTGATAGATATAAGTGTGTATGTAGGCATCTGTAAGTACCTAGGTAGGCACGTACCTATATCTGCTTAATTAAATAATTTATTTTTTAGGCATCTATAAAAAGGGTTTTAATAGTTGTTCGTTAGTTAGGTAGGAAGTGGTCTAAGTAGCTATAGGCAAGATTCAAAGAAAATGCGTTAGGTCTTCGAGGGTTAGGGCTGTGATTGGCTAAAAATTCGTGACGTAGCTTGAAGTCCACGTTCCACTGGAAGATTTGAATTAACTGCAATGTAAGTGGGCAAGACTTCAAGCTACGTCACGCGTTCGATGTTTCGAAAGCGGCCCGACGAGTTTTTTTCTCGAAAAAGGCCCGTATGAGCAAACCTTGTTAAAAGCATTTCTACGAACCTTGGGTAAGCACCAGAATTAAATCCTTTATGTAGCACATACTACTGGTACCTACCTACCTTACTATTTCATCAGTTTATTTCACATGTACCTACATTTGTTACTTAATTTATTATAATTAACTTAATTTAGTAGCTACACCTACCTACTTGCATAATTAGGTAAAATAATAATAATAATTGGATATTTGTAGAGCGCTGTTATGGTGAAAAATCACCTCAAGGACGCTGTACAATTTATTATGAATTCATACTCATTTTATTATTTACAATTTTATTTTAACCCTACGACAAAGTTAAAAAGTTGGTATATATCAATACCTACCTAGTTAAGTACCTAAGAACCTTCTGAAAGCTGCCCAGTTAATTTATTTCGAAAAAGGTTTGACCCAATTTGAATTTCCCTCCGAAAATGTAATATAATATTCATAAATCCGGGACCTTTTGAATGTGTGGCAAATAGAATAAATTTATTCAAATCTAATTTAGAGCCCGTTCGGAAATGTCCGCGAATTTCGCCGTCAATTTTCTCAATGGAAATCTTCTGGGAATCGCCCATAAAAGGTTCCGTGAAACCCGAAATAACCAAAATAAATTAAATAAAACAGTGGGAATAAAAAATACTGCTCGAAGTGAAAATAATCATGTTAGATTAATTAATTGATAGAAGTTAGGTATCTATCTACCTACCTTCCTTTATATGTACACATAGAAATTATGTAGGCAGATAATTAAATAGGTAGGTAGTAGTGGCGGTTCGTGAGTTTTCAGTGAACTAGAGCTAAAATATGACGTTTTTGATGTTGTTGTTAGCTGAAACTGTTTTTTTTTTTTTATTAATTTCAACTTTTTGTTTAAAGATCTTCAGGAATCTTTCAGTCGAGGCATGCGCCGCATCCACATTTTCAGTATAGCTATTAAAATTAAAATTAAAAAAATAAAATTCATTTTCAGCTATACTTACAACAACATCAATAGGTAATGTCGTATTTTTCAATCTTAGCTCACTGAAAATTCACGGACCGCCACTGATAGGTAGGCATTACTGAAATAATTTTTTTTTATTTAAATATTATTATTTCTATAATTTTCGTAATAACTGCTTCCTAAGTACCTTTTTGAAATGTGAATACCGCACAAGAGTATCTACCAATTGCTCCCTTCTGGAGCCAGTGAGACTATGGCAATTGAGATGTGTTGTGAGGCTGAGGGGATTAGGGAGGAGAATGAGATTGGGGAATCTGGCTATTCTGATTTGGTCACCAAACACGGTTAAAGCCATTTCAAGCAACGTTTCAATCCTAAATGTTGGTCTTACACCAAGGCAATATTGAGAATATATCTTCCATCCTAAAACGTGAAGAATATATGATAGGCATATATTATTTTAAATGAATAAATTTTTAAATTACCTACACATATTAATCAAATAAAATTTGTGTTAAAAAATTAATATTAAATTTTTTTATATTAGTTTGTTTTTTATATTGCCGTACTGGATCCATTTAAGTAGGTACTCTTGAAAAATGTCTTCAACAACACTTGTGAACTCCTGGCACGAAGGACAGTACCTAAGTAGGTACCTAATACAATGTTTAGAAGAAGAAAAAAAAACAAAAAAAATTACAATATCCCTTCATATTTCTTAAAATTGGAAATTAAAAGCAAATATAGGTACCTACAGAATAATAATATGCTATATAACATTCATTTAATATTTTAATAACCCAGTCAGAAGTGAAATAATATCGGGTCTAACTGGGGAGCTAGCCTATTTATTAATCATATTTAGAAATAATAAAGTTAACACATACTGCTTAATAAGTAGTTGGTACCTATAGTAACTAAAATAATAACAGTATCTAAAATATTAAAAAATATATAAGTCAAATAAAAATACATTCCTACAACAACTGCTGAAAATCAGCTACATTCCAGGAGAAATCCTGAATAAGAGCAGTGACCTTTTTGTCAATAGAATCAATGATAAATAAACATAATATATAAAATTGTAAAAATCTATTGATGAATACATGTATATTATTATTTTTAAAAAATCTTTACGCACGCTTGACTTGGGGAGTAAGCTGGTGAATGCGTGACGAGAGCGTTACGAAAAGTGTTATCGGGCGAGGCGACCGGAAGTTGAGAGGGAGATATAGGTAAGTTAGTGAAGATAGAAAGAGATACGTTTCGTATTTACCGTAGGGGCAAGAGAGAGAGGTGCGAGCACGCATTTTCTTTCTCTCTTTGTCTCATAGCCAAATACGTTTCGTATATCTAAGACACAGTGCAGGCCTATTGTCTGTATCACACTGTAGGAGCAAGAGAGAGCAGTGCGCGCGCACATTTTCTTTCTCTCCTCTTTTATAAGTTAGTGAAGTTATACTTCAGTCGTGTGGTCTAAAGCAATCAGTCTATCTTGATCAAGTTGGTTTTCGGTAAAAATATAACATTAAGTTGTACAAAATTAAAAATAGTTTTAAAATTACAGTGAAATGTTTGACTTTCAGGAAACTTAATTGAGTTTTAACCGAATATTTATAAAAATATTAATTTTTTAAATATTTCATCATCACCATAAATTTGTATCTGCTTAGAGATATTTATTAACGAAAGCCGAAACCATTTTTAATAAAATTTTCAAGCCACACTTTTAATTAAATGCTATCCCAATCATCTAGAATTTATTATCAACCTGTTTTGTTATATGCGGGTGTAATAAATTCCCAGTTAATTATTTACGTAGCTCGCTCCCGCCACCCCGCTTTAAACACTTTGTAGGTGTTGCTAATTAAATTTGAATTCCTTCCCCGGTCCCATCCCCACCCCCAATTTCCTCGAGGGCGGACCTCGACATCGCACCAATGGCAGAGTTCGGAGGATCGGCCACCATCACCATGGGCGGACCTTGTTACGGAAACTCCGCCCAGGCGACGTTTTTTTCTTGTTCCGACAGAGCCGTCAACTTCACACCGCGAGTGTGAAGCGTCTGTCGGGTAAAATGAATAATGTAATTAATTAAGTTGGTAGTTGGGAGATGTTCTCATTAATTAGCGCGTCATTAAAAATGGTTTATTTCATCGTAATTTTGTTGTTATTTTATTAAAACGGCGTATCGAGTGTAATGTTCGATTATAAATATTAAAATTTTCTCATTAGTACCTAAATAGGAAGATAAAATAATATTAATATATATAAAACAAAGTCGGGTTAGGTACACCATTCATAACTCAAGAACGGCTGAACCGTTTTTAATTATCTTTGATTTGTTGGATTTGTCATCGCCCCGAATAGCAGAATAGCTGTTTTAAAACATGGGAAAAATCCAAAAAAATATACATATATATTTAAGAAAATTCTTTTCCTCATACATTTTCTATGAAACGAATTCTTATCTTTTGAAAGAGCTGCAGCAATATTGTGATAAGTATAGGTACCTAGTACTGAATAATGAGTGAATTTAAAAAAATTCAATAATGTCTGAAGTCTTGCTTTTTCTCTTAAACATATAATGCTGCCCCTCTTTCTTACACACTAAATGTCAATAGTTAAAAATGAGAAAAACGGTGAACGTATGTCTTCACCCCTTCAAATGAAAAATACAATAATTATAATAAATCTCCCTTACACGTATAAAGAAAATGAAACGCAAATTCCTTAAAAAGTTGAAAGGTAAGAAATCACAAAAAATATAAATTCGTACACAAAACCATCGCTGCTACTGACAAAAATAAAACACGGACAGTTGCGCATCGATAATTGCTTCATCGTTTAAATTTACAGCTAATAAGTAAACACAACAGTCAAGTCAGCTCGAAGAAGTTCGTAGGTACCTTGTTCTTATTTACAGTAAGATTTTTCCCGGTTTTGAGCACAGATTATGGTGATTCTTAGAATATATTCTTGATAAAATTTTTGGAAAAAAATGAAATTAAATATTTTAATCGTGGTATTATTTTACAGTAAAAATAATTTACTTTAAAAATATCAAAAATTATAAAACATTTTGGGTCTGTATATGGTTGTCGTGAAAATGCTAATGAATTGTAATGTGAAATTCATGTGAATTAAAAAAAGGAAAACTCGTGAAAAAGAAAATCTTACACAATTTTATGTTGACAATTTAATTAAAATTAATCAACGAAAAAGAGAAAATGTTGCCTAAAATCCATTAACGTATTGCACTCCGATAGCCAATATAATGGCTTTTGAACATTTGGTTGCTGGCTCCGATAGCCAAAATAGTGGCTTTCCCAAGCGGTAACTTTGAAGCTCTGTTTTCCCCATTTACCGATAATATTCTGTGAATTTTATTTCACAATGGTGTACATAAAGGATTAAATATTCCCTTAAATGTATTTATAGTCAAAATACATTATAGGATTAGCTCACATATTGTTTCTTAGAATTTTTGTCATTTTTGACCTACTTTGTATTTTTCTGTGTGCCGTTTTATTTAGTCAGTCTGTATCGGTACATTGTTCGCGGCGGAGCACCTCCCTATACTCTAAGAGCACCTCCTACTGTGGTGACCATTATTCTGTGAAAGTTTCAAAAGTAAAATAACAATTGAATATTTTTTAATATATTTTTATCACCATGGATAGATTTAATGAATATTTCGAAGAAAGTAATGAAAACGATGTGTTTAGTAATATTAACCAACAAAGTGAAATAATAAATCAAAGTGTAAATAATATTGAATCTTCCTTGAATAATGCTTTTGAAAACATTGAAGACTTCCAACCTGACTGTGATGATGACCTTTTGATATTTGATAATGTTGACTCTATTGTGAATAATTCTGTGTTAAATGGTAACGACTCAGATAGTGGAAGTGATATCGAAGTGCGACCAAGTAAAAGAAGGCGAGCTGTTTTTTCTGAAAGTGAAAGTGATACAAACAGTGAAACTAATAACTGGGAAATTTTAAGTAATATTTTTCAACCAAAAATTATTGATTTTTCCATTGGTAGCAGACGCGCTGGTCCTAATATTTCATCAATTTGTAATGAGCCGCTAGATTTCTTCAAATTGTTCTTTACTGGTGAACTAATAAAATCCATAGTCAGTAATACTAATAATTACGCAAATAATATTATTTCAAAAACCCAAAACTTAAGTAAAAATTCTCTTTGGCATTCTTGGAGAGATTTGGATGAAGGAGAATTTAAAGCTTTCTTGGGAGTCATATTAAATATGGGAGTGAGACCACATCCCAATCTTCAAGATTTCTTCTCGACTGCTTTTGTCGCTTACTCCCCATTTTTCAGAAATGTTTTTAAAAGAGATCGTTTTTTACAAATATTTTGGATGCTACATCTCAATAACAATGAAACAGATAACAACGAAACCCTTGAAAAAAGAGTTGAAAAAGTAAATGGATTTATGCAACATATAGATAGCAAATGTAGAGAATATATGATACCCCGTAAAGAAATAGTGGTAGACGAATCTGTAGTCAATTTTAAAGGCAGGATTTGTTTTAAAACTTATAATCCAAACAAACCAAACAAATGGGGCATCAGGATATACATTTTGGCGGATTCGGGATCTGGTTATATTTATTCATTTGTTCCGTATTATGGTGCCGTAACCACGAATAGGTTAATTAGACCTGATCTCCCATTTACTTCAAGAATCGTTTTGAACCTATACAACAATTTATTTATTTCCATTCCTGAAGCTGAAGGCTATCACATGTTTACTGACAGGCTATATACAAGCCCGCAATTAGGAGAGGAATTGATGAAATTAAAAACTCATCTAACTGGTACAATAATGACGACTAGAAAGAATATCCCATTACCAATAAAAAATGCTAAATTGAAGTCAGGTGAAACGTTTACATGTGTAAAAAACAATGAATTGCTTCTTGCTTGGAAGGACAAGAGAATAGTTACAGTATATACCAATCATTATTCAAATGATTTTAAAACTGTAAGAAGAATAATGAGAGGTGGCGAAGAAGAAACCATGATGAAACCGAATATAATAATAAATTATACTAAATATATGGGAGGCGTAGATACTGCAGACCAGTATACTGCAGCTTACCCATTTTTGAGAAAAACTTTAAAATGGTGGCGAAAATTATTTTTTTGGGGTCTCGAAGTTTCCGTTGTTAACTCATACATTTTATATAAGGAAACACAAAATCAAAAGAAACTAAAAGCTATGACACATCTTGAATTTGTTGACAAACTAATCATTCAATTAGTCGGAAATCACAGAGGAGGATTAAATTGTACAAAAGGCAGACATTGTCTTGATCCAGAACAAAGGTTGGACGGAAAATTACACATACTAATGCCTCAAAATGAAAAAAAATCTCGTGAGTGTATGGTGTGTTCGGATAAAAAACAACGAAAAAGGACCATATATTTTTGTAAAACTTGTGACAATAAACCTGCTATGTGCGTTGGAGTGTGTTATGAAAAATATCATACCTTAAAAATGTATAAGTGATTAATTTTAACATGACAATAGACATTTACATATAGTGTTAAGTTACATTTTTTTTTCTTTTTTTTTCAAATGTGTGTCAAACTGTTTATACCTGTCTCTTCAAAAACACCGTGTATCTGTTCAGATTCTTCCACATACCTGCTCCGCCTCCTGGGAAGGTCCATCTTTTGTTTTCGGCGCCATTTTCAAGTAAGTATCATATAATAACCCAAAAATAGAGCCAATGAGGATAGATATTCCCGGAATACAAAGAGCTGGTAAACCATTGATTTACAATCCAAGACCCTAAAAGCCGGACTCGCAATAGAGTGGTCGCAAAAAAACATCCTTACAAATATAGTTCAAATGTTTCGAACAAAAAGACACTTCTTTTAGATAATAAGATCTTCAGATTTTTAAGAAATATATTCCTCATAATTTAAATGGTTTCGTAATTATCTTGATTTTAAATAATCGCATTTAGTGACTTTCTTCGAATAATGTCGCTCTAATACGTTACCGCGCTGCATGGTCACCACATAGAAGAAACAGGTTGTCTAAAAAGAATGAGTATAAAATTTTTATTTTTTTATCTTTTATGGAAATGATGTAAATTTTTTTCAACCCCAGAGTAGACTACTGGTCATTAGTGAATCCAATAGGAGTGCAAAGTGATACTTACTTAAGAGTTTTTAGCTCTAAAACAATTATAGGTATATCTACCTAATTGTACATCATTGAGATTGAATACCGACTACACAATTTCTCATTGAAAGAATACATTCCTGAAAGTTTTCATAAAACCAAAAAACGCCCTCCTCAAAACTAAAATCAATCCTAATTATAATGCGCCACAGGCAAAAATTTTCTACGTCTTAAATATAGGCAATAACATTTTCAAGGTTTTCTTAAAACTTTCTCAAAAAGGGTCGAATTAACTTAAAGAGTAAAATATTATAATTAGCCGCGATGAAATCAACAGATTTTCATTCATTTGGCAGATTTTTCTTTTGATTTTCTTGTCACGTGCCCTAAGTTGACTACTCCATGTGCTACCTTTGGAGTGGGAGAGAGTGAGAAAGGTAATATAACACCTTTTACAAAATCCTCTGCGATAGAAAGAGAAAACCCATTTACCGTCCAAACGAAAGGGGACATCACAGCATAAGTGTGAAAATTATATCATTTGAAACGTGCGAGTGAACGAGAGATCGTAAAGATTAGACAGAGAACTAAAATATGGGCAAAGGTAAACAGATAAATACAACCTTAAATGAGATGGTGATATTGAATTTGTTCTGTAATAAAAGAGATGGAAAGCAACGTGAAATAGAGTGTTATGGGATCGCATGAGGAAAAGAGAGACAACAGTTAATATAAAACAGCTGGATAAAATTTAAAGCGACCGCGACAGAATATTATGATGTATGGTGGCAGCCTTTGAATAACGCGTTGGAGCGAGACATTACTACTCTGCGTGTAATATTTCGAGGTGGTTTAACGCGGCAGAAAGAGAAAGGCGGATTCTGCTAGAGAGGGATGGAGCAATACGAATTGTCGCGGGGAGCTTTTTGAATTTCGAGCGGCAGTTGGCGAAGGGAGCGCGAGAAATGTTCCACGCGTTCGGTATTTGAATTTGAATGTTTTCCATAGAACAGAATGACAGTTCTATTCGTTGACAGTTCGTTGTTTGGTTGTCATTCTAACTAGAAAAGTATGAACATTTCGAAATTTTTAAAATATTATTTAATATCGTTTATTTATTATCAGGTATTTTTCGATAACAAAACTAAATAATAACAAACAAAATAATAATATGAATATATTTTTTTTATTAAAAACATTTTAAAATATTGCATAAAGTGAAGTGCCGTGATTAAATCATTGAAATATATACAACTAACTAAATGAAATCCTTAGACATATATATTTTTTAAATTATTTTTTTTTTTATTTTGAAAAAGATTTAAGTGTCACCGAAGTATTTAATTGTTATTTTAGATATTTTTGTGTGTTGTGATTTTATTTTAAGATGCTAGTGATGAAAATAAATGTTGTGTTTGAAATGAAAGAATACGAAAAAATGTTTTTTGAAAAAATGTGTCGGTGATAATCTTCATTTTATTTTAAGTTAATTGGCTAATTGAACCACTAAATCACAGGGTTCGAGTCCCGTCCAGATTTCTAACAAACAGAAAGAAAAAATTAACGCTAGGTAGTTTCAGTCCAAAAAAACTTATTTTTGCCAAGTTCTGTTTCCTACTAAAAACTGTGAAACTTTGAAATATGGTGCAATAAAATTAGCTTAGACTTTTTCAACTGGTTTGTCGATGCAACTGTGTTACGCTGACAACGTCATTTTTGTGATGTGATCAATTTGTGAGGTATGGTGATTTGAAATATCTATTAGGCTGTAACACATAAGACTGTTTTAAAAAAATAAATGTTGAAAAAAAAATAGAGTTGTTACTCGGGCAACGTCGTATTATGGGTATGGCAAAAATACCAACCTAACACCGATATATATTCCTAATATAATTTCGAATTTGTTTTCATTGATTTGATAGGTAGGTAATAAATTAATTTGTTGCAAAGATGAATGTGGGAAATCATTGCAATTATAATATATAATGCAGAAACCTACCGCACATTACTTTAGGTGTAAACGCCCATGAGGCAGGGGTGGACTCGCCGTTAAGCTATACCAATATTTAAATAGGGCCGAAGAGTGAAATCCAATCGGATGATAAGTCTGCCCACGATGATGAAAAATTATTAAACTGGGCATAATAAATAAAATAATGACCGTGAGTTATATTTGCTATTAATTTTGTACCTTCCAATCATTGTCATTGAAAGATTCCGGCATAAAGTTTTCAAAATATTGCATTATCTATCTCTATCTATTTATTTAACAATGGTCATTGCTAAAATCCACACGTATCATCTTTGAATTGAAGGCCTAAATGAAAATCACTGACTTGCAAGTCAATTAGGTAAAAAGTGATGATTGAAGCATGAATATTATTAAATGAATGTTTTTGAAATTGCCCCTAGCGTTTTGAATATTTCAACATCCTCCCCTCGACTAAATCAGCAATTATTTGTTACCCAACCTCTCATTGCCCTTTGTTGCTATGTATACGTTTCTATTATACTCAAGGAATTTAAAGATAATAGAAAAAAATTACACGCTGTCATAAAAATGATTTTTTTTTGTATGGAGTGTGTGACATTATATGTAAAAAAACTTTTTTTTCGTTAGCTCCACACAGGAGGCCCCGAGGAAAAAAATGCGTCAGGGCCAATGTCATCCTTGGTGATGCTCTGTGAAAGTTATTTTTAGGGATAGATAGATACCTTAGTTAAATGGTTCCCGGTGCGGCGGAACCCACAACCGCCTCCCAAATTGATCGCATTTCAAAGTTATTTGAAATAAAAAAGATCATGATAGTTGGTATGCCAGTTTTGTGTTATTATTATTTGGGCCTATTTTAAGAACCAATTCGACCCTGTTAGCAGAGTAATAAAGAAGAGAGTAATTCGATTGCAAGTTATGTTGTGGTGTTACTACTGTATGGTGTGCTGTGACACTGACTCTGTGACAGTAGTGACAGGTGACACCACTAACTGTCGCCGGTCTCGTGTCGTAAGTAGCTGTAGCTTGGTACAATGGGATGAAACGTTCAGCGCTTTGTCACAGAATAGCTTTATTAGATGATTTATTGACACGCGATTTTATTAAAAAAAGACGATGGATACATTTTTGAATTTTGAAAAGATGTTTTGCTTTAGATCTTTTGTGTAGGCAGATATTATTAGAGACAGGTAGTTATCGATAGTTGGCACAATCAAATCGAACGGTCTTCAGAAAAATCAACGAAATTATGGTAGAAGATGAACGAATATTAATTAAAAGACAGTGTTAAAATGGTGTGTGAGAATTGTGATTGTGAGATACTGTGATTCGAGTTATGTATTTTTTTATATTATTTGCATCAGCAAATAAATCGATAAATTTTAGCATTAAAAAACATCTTAAAATTACGAAATATCTATTTACAACATTTTCAAATACGAATAATAATTGGAGTACACAAGAATTTTTTTCTAAAAAACCTAAATATGTTAGCCAATTTTATTTCTAATAAATTTCTTATTTTCAGAAGAAAAATACAACAACTAAGAAACCAAATTTTTTTATGTAAACATAAATAGATTTTGAACTCAATTGAAATAATAGAAATAAACATTTCAAAAATAAATTAAAAGTGACAAAAAACAAACATTAAAACACCAACGTCAAAAAATAACAGTGAAAACAAACTAAACATTATTAAAGTCAGTTAACGCAATTTCAAACCTTTGGACAATAATGTGATTGATTTTATTTTAATTATTTTATAACTCGTACAATCATTACTCTATGTGAAATTTATTCACTAACATTATTACAGTGAGTAATGTACTGTGACAAAATTGAATATCAAAGATTCTAATCACAGATAAAAACGTCGTTATTATAAGCTAAAATTACTGCTGTGAATTACTACGATCAATTTGAATGTTGAACATAGAATTTAATCACAAATAAATTCTGAATATAAGTGTGAAGAAATAAAACATTTTCATCTATTTACACAAATTAGAGTTTTGAAAAAAAAATAACGACACTGAAAAACGGTTGACGACTTAATATTACCAACAGATACAGACAAATTAACGACTATTATCAACTGCTAGACATAAAAAACCGTTATTTTTTTATTTAATCAGTGATAAATTAAGGCGTCAAGATTGTCGAGTCGTTCTTCGAGCTCAATGGTGACCAGGACAAGACGGTGAAACTCTCGGGCCCGTCGCTGTTCGAGCCCCATGGGCGGGGGCCAGTAGCCGCCTTGCTGCTGGGCGCCGGCGCCGTGGAGCTCGCGTGGGGGCCCGGGGGGCGCCTGTGGGGCGGAGGGCGCGCCCCCTGCTGGCCGCCGCTGCTGCCCTTCTTGCCGGTGCCGCCCTTCGTGGCCCGCCCGCAGGCGCACCCGCTGGGACAGCCTAGGAGGCCCCCTTCCACTGACTCCAATGATGATGGTGAGTGAAAATATTGTTCATTAATATTCCTGCAGCTAGATCGCAAGTAAAATGTTGTCCGAAGACGTCTGTCTGCTGTTATGCGCGGAAAGGGCGATATTTATTAGTAAGGCGCTAGTTTTAATTGGTACAGTGCTTCATTCTGGACGACGAAGTATGGTGATGTCTTTTCAAATCTTCAAATATTAACTTCGGCTTGTATGCAGGCCCTTGCATGTGTTAAGGGACGTACTTGACTGACTTTAACCGGTGATTCCTGACATTGTTTGGAGTAAAAGATGTAAATGAACTTTTGACCTGTGATGTTTTTTTTAAAAATCGAAAAGCATTAATAATAAGTAGGTTGATATTGGACAATTAGGGTCGGAGTCAGGGGTTGGTCGGAGGAGTGACCAATGACGACATGCGAAAGAATTTTTTTTTGTTTAATTTGAAGAAAAAAAAGTCGTCTAAAAATGGAGACCAAAACTTCATTTACATTATTTTTGACCGGTCAGTGGTTGAGTGGGCATAGCGCTTGGGTCCCACCCGGGCGTCGCATGTTCGATTCCTCGGCTGGCTAAGTCCTCCATCACAACACAAGCAACATTTTCGGCTTTCTGTGGTGGTAGTAGGAGATTTTCAAACATTGTTGGGTTATTCGTAACCCGGGAATGTTTGTCTTTCTTTTTAAAAAAAAAAAAAAAAATTATTTTTATTCCAAACAATGTCAGGAATTACGTCAAGTACGTCATTTTACGTAAATAATGTGTAAAAGTTCTTTGAGCATAGTCACATCTATGTATTTGGTGGTGGGATTTATTTCACAGTGAATTTCTATAGAAATCAACAGGATTTTTTAAGAAGAATACCTACACATAAAATATGTATTTATTTGAAAATACCTTGATTTTTTTCGTCCACATGAAGTCCGCACAAAACGCTGAGCCTTTGCCAACTTTAACGATAAAGTATATACACATGAATGAGTGATAGTCGCGAAGAGTCGGCAAAACTGGTAAAATTTTCAGTGCAAGAATTTTCATCAGAATCTAGAATGCATAGACACGTGACAAAATCTCGATGGACCTTATGCCTTTTATCACACTAAAGGGGTCTCCACACGGTACTGCCGCAGTACGTACTGCCGCAGAACTGACTAAAAATCGTATGGTCTGTAGTCAAAAGCGCCAGCCGTATTGTTATTTGTACGGCAGTACGTACTGCGGCAGTACCGTGTGGAGACCCCTTAATGTTTGCCTAACGTTGCTGCAAACGGCGAAGAACTTTATAGGTATGAATATCGGTTCAAGTCGTAAGATTGTAGGTGTTGTACCTATGTCATTGGTATTTTATATAGATTTGTGTCTTTAAGGTCAGAATTTCTCCCGCAGGCATAAGTTATTATTTCTTCTCCTTATGGTTAGAGAATTGATGGCGACTACAAAGGGATGTTGAGATTTTTCAGCCATTAAATAACATCCAATGTCGTGCAGCACCAACGTGCCCCCGGGGAACTAGTGGAGTGGACACCATTCGACAATGTACCTACATAGTCTGAAGTTGCGCATTATGTTTCAAATTTGTATAGTTTGTCAACAAAAATGTAAACAAACTGAGCAATTACGTCGCCCCAAAAGCAGACCTTTATAATATAAAGATTATATATGTACTATTAATGCAATATTTTCTTTGGAATTATTACATTATAAGTAGGTTTCATGTTAAAGATTGTTAATATTATAATTCATAAATTTGACCGCTAGTGTTGTCATAAAAACGTTCTCATCTGATAATCCTCAACGTCACCTAATGAATTTTAGTGAATATTTATAAATTTGTACAAAACAAACAAAAATACTAACATAAGTCAACAAATTGATATCAGCTAATAACCTTTAACAGACTCGCGTAAGGTTATTTGTAAAAAAGTTAAAAAAAAACAATTTTTGTAATAATTACTGCTTTCTAATTTTTTGGTTATAATTTGGGAGGTGGGAACGGGTACCGCCGCCCCCGGAACCATTTATTTGATAACCAACACCTTTCCGTATGTCACCCCAAGTGGTACGCTACATTTGGTGACTTAGCAGGGGTGCCCGGGTTCATAAGACGAGGTTTTTCTAGGTCTTATTCCTAACCAGCCCTCATATATTTTTCCTTCCTTAAAAAGACCTTCCACCCAGCATCCCCAAAGATGACACATATCGTGAGGGAAATTATTTTCCTCATGGCATCCCGTGTGGAGCCAATTTAAAAAAATACGATAGAAATGCATTCCACTGTAACTTCTTTCTCATTTTCATAAACGACGCATTAGGTGAGCGAAAGAGAGGTCACAACGGAACTCTCAGCAGCAGGATCACACATAATACGACTAAATGGAAACTACGTTAAATTCAATGAATCACTGTACCGATAGACACATACCGATGAAACAAAATCATCAAATACTGATAATACCTACCTAATATATCAATTTAGAACTTCAGATAGGTTTTTTATTCGTCGATTAATAATTATGTGTGTAACTAAGTGTGGGTGGTGACTCGGAGAGGAAATTACTTCCATTGAATTAAAATGATGACGTCCTCTAGGCGGCCGCGCTTATATTTAATGGCTCAATCACAGATCATTATTGCCGTGGTCGAAGCTGGCCTGCTGGCTGCTGGCTAGTCGGTTGAGTGAGTACCCTGGTAGGCACTACACAGGCAGGTACCTACTTGCCAACTTGTGTCTACTTAGTTATTTAGATGCTCAAGTTAGTTATTTAGGTGCTCAAGTTGGTTATTTAGATGCTCAAGTTAGTTAGTTTGGTGCTCAAATTAGTTATATTTAGGTGTTCAAGTTAGTTATTTAGGTGCACAAGTCAGTTATTTAGGTAATCAAGTTAGTTATTTAGATGTTCAAGTTAGTTATTTAGTTACATACCCAAGTTAATTATTTTTGTAGATCAGTGGCGGTCCGTGACTTTTCAGTAAACTAGATTGGTAAGATTGAACAATACGACGTTATTGATGTTGTTGTAGCTAAAAATATAATTTTTTTAATGTTTTCAATTTTTTGTTTTTTTATATGTATATATATTTTTGAGTTAAGGGAGGCTGTGCCCCTCTCCCACCAAAAATTGAAGTTTTGAAAAATTGAAACTTAGCCATTTATTTTCATCACCTAAATGAAAACAAATCACTTTGTGTACATCACATATTCAACCAAATTTAATATTATAATTACCTATGTAAGTAATTATAATAATTTAATATTTAGGTAGAAACCAGTCACTTTCTGGTTTGACATATTTAATGAAATATAACAATTTGTTTATAATCGCGAAATTGGTCCAAATTTTTTTTTAAGTAAGGGATTGTTTTAATTCATAAAATCCTATATTTTATAATTGTTTTTTAATGATAGCCTTAACTAATTAATCACTAATTTTGCAACATTTTGTCTGTAGGTATTTATTTGCTTTACTTATTTGTCTGTTGTTATATTTTCCAATTTTCATTTTATCCCGACGAAGAAACCATTCGTTTCGAAGCGTGTTGATAATTTTGATTAAATAAGTGGTGGGATTAATTTTAATTAATTAAATACAGCATTTAATTAATACAAAGCGATTAGTTTTCATTTAATTAAAATGATTTGCGATTATCAAAAAATATGTATTTTCATCTGCAACAACACTATTGCAGTATTTTTACCCATGCTCGCTGAAAAGTCACTGATCGCCACTGATCTAATTAACTTGAGCATCTAACTTATTAACTGGATCATCTAAATAACTAACTTGAGCATCTAAATAACTAACTTGAGCATCTAAATAACTAACTTGAGCATCTAAATAACTAGCTTGAGCATCTAAATAACTAACTTGGCCGTCTAAATAACTAACTTGGGCATCTAAATATTAAACTTGAGCACCTAAATAACAAACTTAAACACATAAATTACTAACTTGAACCCCTAAATAATTCATTAAGTCACTGATGTAGATGCTTAATGAGTTGAATTATCATTAAGTAGGCCTTCAGTACATCGTACTCTTTATAACCCTAGAAAAAAAATTGTTAAAAAAATCTGTTCGACTACAAAAATTAATTTTGTTGATCTTTTTGTAAAGGAATGTCACAAAAAGTCACGCCCTTTATAATAAGTATCGTACTACCTTTCTACCAAACTACTAACCTACATTTGAATATAGCTCTACAATTTTTTTTTTTTTTAAATTTTAATATATTTTACTCATACTTTGTAATGGTCGGTATTTATTGGGAGTTCTATAAAGTTGTAATGAATTCTGTGATTTTGTTTCTTTCTAATGGGAGGTCTTATACTTTTATATCACACTTTTGGGTGCGGGTATTTTAATATTTTTTCAGTTTAATTTTCATTTTGATTGTTTTTATGGTTTAACTATATTTATTTTGGATTTTTTAAATATTGTTTTCATTTTTGCGTCTACATTTACTATGCTTATTATTACATTGTAATATCGCCTATAGGTATATGACTGCCATGATACGGGTATGATCCTAGTATTGTGTTCGTGTAATGCAAATGAATATTGTAATGTGAAATTTATATGAAATAATCATAAAAAAAATACAAATTATCCATTCTACTAATAATAATAATTGAAGCTCAGTAGTTAATCTACGTAAGTACTTACGTAGATACCATTATAAATGGTTTAATAAGTGTTTTCGCATAAATGAACGATGATTAAAACATGAAAAATTTACATAATTACTTAAAGTTTTTTGTTCACATTTCAATATTTGGTAATTATCGTTCATAATTTTCTCTGATTAAGTAATAAAATCATGGAATTTTCTCGTATTGTGGGATTAATTATAATTCTAATTACATACTAATTATCTTAGAGCTATTGAGTCGTATTAATTGATCTAAAGCTGGGTTGCCACTAGTTGCAAGTTCATACTTGTTCTGCCTATTCTGTTTCCTCCAAACTTGCTCTATTCTACAAAGGAAGTTAAATCTTATTCAAAATTTGGTTTCTTTTTCTATTGGACGTTCTGTGGCAAAGACCGCCTGCTTCATATATTCTATGAAATAGATATACCTAGACTGGTGTGGTGGGAACGCGGCATTCTTCGGATCAGACGTTTTAACTGTATTCAAATATAATTTGAATAGTATAAATAGGTACCTAGTAGGTACTAGTGTAGGTGTGTACAACCACATAGTGCTTACTTATAAATTTGCAGGAATATATCTACCTGTGTTTGCAAAAATGATTTAATAATATATTTTTTAACTATGTAGGTATCCAGGTGCCAACTTCTCCTATACATTGTTTTCTTATCAATTAAAGATTACCTATACAAAAAAACGATATGGTTACGGTATTGTCTACATTTTGTGAAGGTTATTTCAAAGTTCCATAGCTGGTGATAAAAATAAAATTATCAATTAATTTCTGTCAGAAAAATTTCGTGATGCCAGAACTCATAATTGTGAAGTTAGCGCTGAGCCAAACTAACCGCCTTTCCTTCAAGTTAAGATTTTCCAGATTTTTTTTCTAGATACACCTACCTAATACTTGTATAATGAGAAGGGAATATAAAATCTTGTGTGGGCTCTCAATTAAGAGTAGAAAATATTAAAAATGGAACTACAAAATTTGTAGGTTGGCAACACCAATTTAGCTGTTAAATATTCTTATAAAGCGCAATCACACTGAATATATAGAACACTGTAATTCACATTAAAAACCATTTTTTTGTTCTTAAAGAAAAAAAATTAAATCGAAGAAGCACTGTTAAGGTACCTACTTAATGACAAATATGAATAAATGGCGTTCTATAAATTGATAAGCTTTCATTTAATATAACACAAATTTGGACTAAACCGTAGGTTGAAAGGAAGAATCATTTATGGTGAGTTTAGTTACACTAATTTTAAATCTGAATGATTTTATCTGCCTATATTCAGATCTAAAATTAGAGGCACGATATAAAGTATCTAAATGTTTTATATTTTGACAGTTATGAAGATATTTTAAAGCTCTAAAATATATTAAATGAAATATGACAAAATGGATGACTTTATAAATACTTTAAATAAATTTGAGCAATTTCTAAACTGTGATTTATATTTTATTACAATATCGTCATTTTTCATTATTGACATAAAATTGCAAAGGTATAATAATAATATACCTATATGCAATTCTTATTTTGAGATCAGTGGGTATCTATATTGCAATGAAAAATTTTTTTTTTTCAATTTTACGCCTTTTAATTTTTTTACAAAAATGTAGGTTACACAGCTTTACATTTCCACCATGAGTTTTATTTTTAATATTGCCATTTGATCAACAGTGGCTCCCTCCTATGTTTCCTACTCGAATATTTTTTACAAACCTTCTCAATCAAATCAATAACAAAACGTTTTATACTAAGTAATGGTTAGGCATGTAGGCCTAGCCATAGGTATGCCGCTGATAGCTCCATTCTAACCTCTCCCTCTTTCTCACAAGCGTCGCTCGTAACAGAAAGACAGGTTGAAACTGAGCTCTCAGCGGCCGACCCATTACCTGGTGTCTCGGTAGGTACTTGAGCAATTATTATTTATTCGACCGGTCCATGACTACCGGTCGAGATCACAATTTTATAACTCAATTCGCGGAACCGGTTTGCTCGGCCGGTTCAGATGAATTCAATAAGATTAAATTTATTATTGGTACAATAGATAGTTATAATAACTAATAATTATGTAGGTATTATAATCGGCAGACTTTGAATTTACTTTTTTAATGCCTTTATTAACGATTATCTTTTCCAAGTAGGATTTCTGAATCATTAAATTGAATCTGAATTTTAACAATATGAGGCAAGAAAAATCTACCA
Organism: Limnephilus lunatus; assembly: GCA_917563855.2. Taxonomy (NCBI): domain Eukaryota; kingdom Metazoa; phylum Arthropoda; class Insecta; order Trichoptera; family Limnephilidae; genus Limnephilus; species Limnephilus lunatus. The sequence continues at coordinate 60,138,539 of OU830599.1, forward strand.
ATCTGCTATGGCGTGAAGATACTTCTTAGAATTTTCGTTAACCTTTTTTTATGTCACATATTTTTTATTCAAATACCTACCTACTTAGATTTGGGTGGGAAAGCTCACGGTTAAGTTTATCTATGAACATTTTTATATATACGAGTATATAACCTATATGTCCCTAACGCGTATACTCGTGGGAGGTCCCACACACTTTTTTATGCTCCAAAAGCGAGAACTTCTTGCTTTCAGAATGCACCATTAAACAGAGCAATTCAACTGCTTAACAATTCTGCATTGAACATCAACATCTTCAATGTTACGTATATATAGAGTTCAGTAACTATCTTTTGATATACGTCACAACATAGTGAAACTGCCCCATATACTTTTTTTTCCTTCTTTTAAATGTTGTAATCTTCTCCGTAATAATTTGGTGTATACATAACTGTTTTACTGAGAACCTAAGAAAAAAATATCCATCATGTATTTGAATCTCAGTTCTGTTTTCTTGCTTGGAATAATGCAATGAATGAAGGGAAATCCCTTGACAATGCTTTGGTGGCAAACATGCATACACACGCGGACGTTTAGACATTTTTCTGAAATTGGATGACATTATACAGAGTTAATATACGAAATAAATGTCGGTCCTGTCAAAGATTCAGCTCAGTTGTTAGCGTTGTTGACTCCAGTCCCAGAGGAGGAAGGTTCAATCCTCAGTCAAACCTATTTTTAAAAGACAAAATGTATTATTCATTCTAGAAATTAAAAAAAAATGTTATGTAAAATATTTATGATTTATCATTAAATCGGTGGGTATTAAAGTATCTACCTACCTACAAATATTATGATTTCAGATGACATTTTTGTTTTTGATTTATTAAATAAAAGCAAATAAAACTTTTTTTGGATGCGCGGTCTACTACTGTTCACACAAGTAATCTACACTACACACCGTGCTACATACCTAACCATTAAAAGAAAATCAACTTTTTACAAAGGTAAACCGAACATAAAAATTTTAGGTTTCGGGTCCTACGGGTCTCTGGTCGGTACTATTGAGTGTCCAGTTTCAAATGTGTTCAGAACGGGCCTAAACGATTGAAACAGCATGTTTATGTTTTACAGCTCGGAAAATATTGTTCTTTTCCCAAATAACATGTCGTGTTAGTGGTTCATTTATTTCATTGTGTTTTGTATCGCGTTTGGCCTGCCGCGTGCTTTACCTACAGGACCTTAGAAAGAGCTTGGTTTTATTAAAATAATATCTGAAACCTGAACACACCGATTCCTTTTGAACGTCTGTCACATGAACTCGTTTATTATAATAAGCTATTTCGGGTTAGGATTTCATTTCTTTGTACCGCTTTTGTTCTGCCACATGTTTTGCACAATTTTAGAAATATTTATTTATTTATTTTATTTATTTATATATTTATTTACGCCCTAGTGGGCTTTTACAGGCATAGAAGCAAAAATATAATAACAATAATAATTTTATACTCATATGTTACTAAACCAATAAAACAGAATAAATAATAAAGCAATCATCATCACAAGGTATAGAACATCATAACAGAAATTAAAAACATTAAAAAAAATTAAACATCATAAAAGAAATGAAATAGTATGAGTAATAAGAAAAAATCACTAATAAGACCAGAAATACAATAAAGTGCAATGTGTAAAAGCTAGTTAGTAGGTATAAACAAACAATTATATGTGTATAATAATGTACGATGATAAAACAGAACTAAATAGAACAGCAAAATAAAATAAAATAAGGTTATAAATTACTGGTAAGATTTAAAATGAGAGGAGGTTTTATGAAAAGAACAAAAATAAGAAAAGTTAATTATTAACAGATAAAATAGAGATGAGTTGTCTCTTGAAAATTGCAAAACTGACAACATCAAATATATCGATAGATTCACAATGTTTATTTGCAAGGCTATGCATTCTAGGGATTGGTGAATTAATAGAATGGTTAGTATTGAGGGTATTGTTAAAATTGAAAATATCTTTATCGCGAGTTAGTCTGGCAGGTACATTAATACAGATTAATTCTAATAAATTAGGGCAGTCAACTAAAGATTTGATAATTTTGAATAAAAATAACAAATCAATTAACACTCTTCTATCTGATAATTTAAGGAGTCTGGTTTCTGCGATGTTATTAAAAATAATATGATAGTTATAATAAAATCACGGGATATTATGATTGCAGGATTTGTAAAGCTAAAAGAATTTTTTTAAAAAGAGTGTGTAATGCACAGTAGAAGAGAAACTAGAAAGTCGCTAGATGTTGCTTCTTTTCTTTGGTGGTTTCTTCGTGGTTTGAAGATTGGATATTTTACAAAAAAAAAAAGTTTATTTTTTTGGATTTCATAGGATTCGAACCTCCATTCGCTGGATGTCTCTCTGGCCGTTGTCAGGCGCTTTACGCCGCTATGCTATCGGAAACTCGCACGCATCCGTCAATTTACCTTATTATATTAGAACCGAGGACCCGTCAAATAATAAATTTTAGTGACGCGCATCCTTTTCATCCGAATTTCAAATCACAACGGGACTAAAAAAGTTTCACTTCAAAAGTTACCTTTCAAAATACGATCAGAATTTTGGCTAGAAAGTCGGTAAAATTCACCTTACACATTTCGAATGTATAATTATAAATTAATAAAATAATTTTTGTATCTACTTTATCGCTTGTTCGTTCCGACAATCAGTTCAAATTTTGAAAATCAAAGCAGTTCCCAGTTCTGTAGGTCATGAAACCAGAGACACACCATCAAACTTATTATTTTTAATAACATCTCAAACGCTTCTGACATCTTCTGAAATCAGTGTACATCAGATGAGCTCCTTTACAAAAAGCAAGAAAAAGTTTTAGGATATCTAAAATGAAGTTTGATCTAAAATCTCGATGTTGAACCATTTTCTAGGAAATTTCCAAAAGTCAAAGAAAGCCAGGACTCTTCAAGGATTGTAGTCAAACTGATGAAGATGACAATGGTGTCACGTGTCCTGAAATATTTACCTAGAATTTAAAAAAAAAACTTTTCATAACATAAGCAATTCACTCAGTAAAAACCATTCAATAAAACAATTCTATTCTATTTATTCAATAGCGGAAATAAAACACGATTCACAAATATAAAACTGATAATCTTATTTAAAATAAAAACCAGAACAATAAATAATGCAATTGAATGTTTAACTGAAATTTCAATAAGTGTACCTAATACCTACTTATTTTTTTTATTTGGTTAATTCAATTGTTGATTATGAACCGGTTGAAGCCATTCTGGAATTCATAGATCTGTTTTTAAATCAGACGAAACAAGTCGTTTATATTCACGTTATGTTAATAATTATTAGCAATTCTTGATGTCTAAATTATTGCTCAAGTTATTACAAGTACATACGTAGGTATATAATTATATTCATGGATAAATTGAATACGAACCCACATTGCATTGATGTACAAGTTCACTATCTATTCGTATTACATCATTTTAATGCATTCCGTCACAACAGTTCAAGTTTATTTGGTAAAAAATTAAGTACAAAATCGTCGCCTTTAGTGAAGAGCATTTTTCTAAAAATTCGGGGCCTCGGCACAACAATCTTTTGAGAGACTTGGCGGTCTTTACCAACAAAATCATTACAAAAAATTATAGCTTTTATATCTTTGTAATGATGGAAAAATAGTAAAATATTGCATAATTGTCGTATTTTAGGCTTCCCGATATCTATTGAATATTTTTAACCTTTACATTTTTGCTTGAATCTATTGGTGTTAATAGTAATGACAACAATTACAGAAGATTTATTGATTTCTTTAGCATTCGCCGAAATAGGCGGTAAAACGATCATTCAAAAATAATTAAATAAGTGTATCGAGCCTTATTACATCTCATACTCAAACATGTGCAGTAAAATATATATTCCTTATTCTTAGAAATGTTACATACAGTGAAGAGCGTAATATGTTTAATCAAGGGTAGGTACTTGACCAGATGGGCCATGACCAAAAAAGAATCAAACCTTCGATATTTTGTGTCCGAAACAACATATTATATTTATAATTTCACTCAACTACTGAGCAAGGCACCCTGCCACCAATTGACCAGTGAAACAGCAGGTAAGCGCCACAAAGGTGGATATTACAAATAATTATTATAAATAAATAAAAAGGGACCCAACTTTGATCCCTGTGGCATCCTGATCAAATGTATTTTGACCGGTGAGTAATAATGTTTGGTTAATTTACAAACCGCGTTATACAAAATGGAACAAATTCGCTTCTAATCGGGAAGTACGGCAATATCTTTATGTTCTCTGAATAATCGTGCATTAAGACTTTCTTGCTAATTGGATTTTTTTCCTTCGTCTGGCGCGTGATCTTTTGCCGGTTCAATGGCGACAAACTCGGCTTGATTTTTGCTAAGCCATATTTTTTAATGCAAAAATACAACCGATTTTCGCGAGTTTTTGCAAGTCAATGTGCTCAATTCGTTATTTAACTTTCCTATAGAAATATAACTAGCTTAAATAAAATTTCCTAAAAATTATCCTACCATTTTAAACAATCCGTGTAAAAGATGTAATGAAATTAGTGTATACAGCTTTTGACCAATAAAAAAACATAAGATGATTATTTTTATTCTATACAGTATGTACCTACATGAGTGGGTGTATTTGAAATGTGTAGGAAACATTTTTTGATTAAGTAGAAAAAAAATTGTTTTAATTTTGGCAAGTCAAGTTACATTCCGTAATTTTTCACCAGTAATTTATTAGATAGGTATGATGAATTTACTAGAAAACATAGAAGTTTCAACTCCGAATTATGATCATATTATAACAAACGCATTCCTTACGCGTTATCACGTCTTAAGCCAGATTTCAATTTTACAAAAGGCATGGACTACAATGTACAAATTGTAGTACACACCACAATGGCAGCTCGTGCTGTGGAGCATTTCGTAGGCAGACTTCATTCGACTCTAAAATTGAACTATGTGTTGATTGTCGGCCATATGACTGAGACTAATCGAGGCTTCGGCTGCTCTGAAGCTAGCCGACTAATTTGTTACACACAAATCACACAATTCATTCGGCTTTATTGACTCTTTTCAGGGTTATTATGACGTGTTTTATATGACTGCATTAATTTAAGCTAAAGTACGTAGATCAGTTGGTTATTTAATTTGTGGATATATGTTATAATATAATATAATAGGATATGTTATAATTTGTGGATATATGTTATAAGGAGAAATTGATAGAAGAATATGTGCAGCAAGCAGTGTATTCCGTCCTCTCTACAGCTCAGTAATAAGAAAAGCCGAGCTTAGCACCAAGACAAAGATGGCAGTGTTTAAAACGGTATACCGCCCAACGCTCACTTACGGCCACCAGACATGGATGCTAAATGAAAGAACACGCTCCAGAGTCCAAGCTGCCGAAATGAGATACTTGAGAGGAGTGGCAGGAGTTACGAAATGGGATCATATAAGAAACTCGACGATCCGAGATGATCTAAACATTGAACCACTGCTACTCTTCATAGAAAAATCACAATTGAGGTGGCTTGGGCATGTACTAAGAATGTCTGATGACCGAATTCCGAGGAAAATACTGAGTGCGATTCCAGAAGGAAGACGTCCAGTGGGCCACCCTAGACACAGTTGGGCGAGGCAACTCCTGAAACTGTGTGAGGAGAGGATGGGTCTACCATGGACAGAAGCCGAACAATCAGCACAAGACAGGGACTTATGGAGGAGCCTTGTCGATGCAATGGGTCCCCGACCCGAATAGGACAAGGGGAAGAAGATGATGATGATGATGATGTTATAATAATTTTAAAGAACGTCTTCAGTTTAATTAAAGATAATTTCTATTTAATAATTTTTACTTAAAAAATAATCTCTTTGTGGTGATTGCATTGATACATGTCATTTGCAGACCATTTATTTAGAGTTTAAGATGTGCTTTCTATGGATTTTGTCTGTTTCTATATGCGCTGAAGAAGGCAGAAATGTGAGGTTAGGTATTTTTTGAACCGCGCTAAACAATAATCAAATCTGCGAATCTTTCCAGCGCTATTTTTGTGAAATATCACTTACTTTATTGTGCTTTAGAAAGCTGGAAGAATATTAAACTGTTATCAAATTAGTTTAAAAAATACAGATTCAACAATGCTTCGATAAAAAAAATTAACAAATATTGCAATTTGAAGATGTCGCAAGATGTGACAAGATTCAGACATTTTAGATAAAAACTCAAGGATTATGATTTTTAAAAGAAAGAGATCCTATTTAATTTATCTCAATTCTTAACGGGGTGAAAAAACGTTAATGGAACTAAATTAGATTTAAATTTTAGGGCTAGATTTGAAAGAGGTTTAAATTTAATTTTTATTTTTAACTTTGTGATTAAAACCTCAAATTATAATATTTAATTAAATAAAGACAATTTTAGCGAAACTCAATCGAAAATCTGAAGAAAGAAAAATCAGAAAAAGATATTGGTTCCACTGGGACACGATATGTTTTTCTGATTTTTGTGTCTCCAAATTTTCGATTGATTTTCGCTAATATTGTCTTCAATTAATTAAATATTAAATTTTATTATCTATTTTTGATTGGAGAATAGATTGCAAATATATATTTTTACAAATTTTGCTGTTCATAACTAGGTATGCACTATTAAAAAGGATACGAAAATAAGACTTATTTTTGGCGAAATTTTCACCATTTAAGAATAATTTTTAAACACCATAAAATCGTGCGTAAATGGAAAAAATAGCGTTAACACGTAAAATTTGAATTCACTAAAAAATCACGGTATCACTAGCGCGAATTTATCAATATATATTCTTTAATATCATGCATATTCGACATATCATACACAACCACCACTATACGGGCATGTGCTTCATGGTGGTCGAAAAGTCCTCAATTCATTTAACTAACAAATCAATGAATAAAGAAAACTATATATACCGCCTGAAATTTCCTAAATACTTTATAGAAACATAGATCAATCACATTAATATGATTTAACGGCAATTACATTAAAATTACTAAATAATATTATTTACCTACCAAATAACGTTCCACTTTGATATTTTCGACAAGTAAAACTGATTTAGTTAATGACCTTTTTATCGGGCACTTCAGTGGTACAAAAACACTCATTGAATACACCAAAAATACTTTATTCTGGATAACAACGTGATAACGCTCCATATTGTTTGCAATTGACAGCTGTCAAATGAATTATTTCATAAGTATTAACACCTTTCGTTCCAGAATCTAAAAAATATTTAATTACCCAATAAATTATTCGGAGATTTTCATAAAAGTAGTAGTTTTTGTGTTATATCTTACAAGAGTTAACATTACCCGAAGCCTGTGAAACTAGGGTAACTCTATGTGATGATGATGTTTGTGAATCTGAATGACATAGGGGGCAAAGAAAGGTTGCGAATTACCTATTTTTTTCTGGACACTAAACATAGCTATACTCATTATCGTGCTTTATAATTTTCAGTGTTGTGCTACCTACTTCTTAAGCCAACGTTTCATGGAGTTACAATCCACATCTGCCCTGATTAACATTACACACCTGCCCTGATGATGAATACTGTAACGCTGTTCGAAAAGTTGGCTGAAGAAGGAGGAAGCGAAACACTACGTAATACCCCAGAAAGAAATCACGATCCTATTTTGGCCGTGAAAATCTTAAATCATATCATAGCTATGCTTCCCGCATCCTTGTGAAAGTGAACTGCCGACTTTTGGATATTTTTCTGATGATTCAGACGGTTGCTAATAGTTTCACCTTTTCTTACAATCAATAAATGCTGGTGTCCCACAAGGATCGGTTCTGTCTACGACTTTATTTTTGTTGCACATCGATGCTCTTTTGTTGTGTTCACCAATTCATTGTTATGCGGATGACAATACAGTCCATGATAGCTTTTCGTTTGACAAGCCCCTAAATGGTAAACTCCACTGGAGGGTGTTGAAGAAGAGAACGGACGGTTTCCTCGAAATGGTTTCCTCTTGGGGTAAGAATAACCTAGTCGAATTGAATGTTTCAAAGACCTAATTATGTCTAATTACGTCTAAAAGGGATCGAAATGACAATCTAGTCTCCTTCAACGGAAGCAATCTTTCTCACATGCCTTCCATTGATATGCTTGGTGTAACGTATTAAAATCATTAAATATCTGGTGTAACGTAAAAAGTATTAAATATCTAGGAGTGGAAATAGACGAAAACCTTAGATGGGACATACACATAAATGGAATCACTAAAAAGCTCACGAGACTTGTGTATTTCTTCAAAAACCTAAGAAACATACTACAGAAAGACATAAAAAAAGTTTTTTATGCCTTATGTCATTCCCGTCTTGAGTACGGAATTCTAGTATGGGGATCTGCTACAGCCAATCATATTAACCACTTAGATATTGCTCAGAAGAGCATTATAAAAACCATACTAAAATTACCCATCAGAACCCCCTCAAAAGATATTTTTAAGTGTTTTGACGTTCTTAATTTAAAACAAATATATGCCAAGAATATTCTTATACATCATTTTAAAAACAGAAAATCTCCTAATGAAACTCGGATACATGACACAAGAGCCTCAAAAAAGGATATACGAGATGTTCCAAAATTCAAGACAAGTTTTGGCCAAAGAAACCACATATATCTTGCAACTAAACTATACAACATCCTTCCTCCAAGTCTGAAAAAGATAGAAAAGATAAATAAGTTTAAGGAAAAAATCAAAACATGGGTGAAAGAAATTAATGCAGACATACTAGAGAATGTATTAAAAACATCATAGAAACTAAATAACGGAAAATCAAAGAAATCTACCAGTCCGCCTCAGCACAGGACCACCTAGTGAGGAGGACTAAGAACAAACGGATTGAATATTTATATATATCATCATATCTTGTAATTGTCATCAAACCTGTAACTAAATAGTCACTAATAAAAAAAAAAAAAAAAAAAAAAACTTAAGTGATCGGCACGGGGGCTCCATCGAAGCCAGAGTCAAGTTAGCGTCTAAGTAGCTGGGCGTACTGTACAGGGCCCGCAGATGCTTCAATAGTGCACAACTGCCGACCCTGTAATAATCGCAAGTGCACCACACCGCTAATTTTGGAAGCCTCCTCTGGTCTAGAGCCCCAAAATACCTGAAAAACCTTTGACTATGTGCAGAAACAGGCGGTCCGTTTGATAGATTCCACTATCTTAACAAAAGGATTGCAATCTTTAGAACACATACGTCAGGTAGATATGCTGTCCGTATTCTGCCGGTATCACAATTGGAGATGCTTCGTGCAAACAGCGTGATTGGCAATGAATAGTTGTTAAAACGCCAAACATGCGCACAACTTATGAACAAGGTTGACGTTGGTCCCACGAGAACGGGTCGCTTATACGACTCATTGATGAGTTCAACAGCTTACCGAACTCTGTGTTTCCTGTTCTCCTCAAGACTCATGTTCACTCCTTCCTTTCCTTAAAAAGACCCTCCACACAGCATCCCCAAAGATGACACAGGCCCTGAGGGACAATATTTTCCTCAGGGCCTCCCGTGTGGAGTTAATGTAAAAAATGCTTTACCCACTCATTTTGAACAACATTTATTTTTAATTATAGTCTCTCACTAAGGCTTTTGTTTAAAGTATTTTCATTCCCCAAATATGAATTAAATGTTATTATCAATTGTATGTTCAGGGTTTTGAACCCACGTCCCCGTGGGTTCATGTTTTTGTGATTAACAACAGGTACTTTTTATTTTCTTTTAAATAAAAGAAATACTTTTTATTTTCTTTTAAATAAAAGAAAGACAAACATTCCCGGGTTACGAATAAACTGACAAAATTTGAAAATCTCCTACTACCACCAAAGTTAGCCGAAAAGGTTTCTTGAGTCGTGATGGAGGACTTAGCCAGCCGAGGAATCGAACACGGAACGCCTGAGTGGGACCCGCAAACGCGATGCCTACTCAACCACTGACCGGTCGAATGGCTACTAAATAGACTCTTCTAAAAAACGTGCCCAAAATAATTTAATCAAATAAAAGTTAACAAACTACGCATTCTCATCTCTAGGGATTCAATAATTTGTACAATTATAACTTTCTGTAGATAGATGACTAAAACATATTATTACGAGAACTCATTTATTTAAAAAATGTATTTATTCCCTTGGAACAACGTACTGTCTACCTAACTTATAAAAAGATAAAACCAAACTAATTAAAAAACATTTTTCGTTTTATGATTGCCGCTACAGGGCCATTAAATAAAATTATTAAAAACAAAGCATTTTGTACAGAAAAAGATAAGTAATACAAGTCATTAAGATAAAATATAAATGGCGCCCGGTCATAATAAACAATTACATGTGTTTTAACAAAACTTTATTGAAAACATTGAGATATTTTATTATACCTACCGATCTACCTACTTGCATGGTATATTCATATTGTGACATAAATCTAGGTACCTACAAATATTTAAAATTATCATTTAAAGCGAGTACACCATTTATTTTATTAGGAATATTTTTTTCTCTTTATTATGAACCTGACTAGTATTTTTTTGTAACATAATTTAACATGATCGATATATCACGCAATGTCTATTATTTTGTGCAATGTTATAATTTACTTTCATAATGTGAGCTGGTGCTTGTGTTTAGGAAAAAAGTCTGTAGGTACAGCGACAAAAAAAATTGAATTATTTGAAAAAAATACAAATATATGTAATTAATGTTATAAATACAATATTTACATACAAGATTATTAAAAAAATATCAGATACAAATATTAGATAAAACTTTAGAGTATTGTTAAATGTTATAGGTGTACGAGATAGAATCTTACTAATATTATAAATGCGAAAGTTTGTATGGATGGTTGGTTGGTTGGTTGGATGGTTGGTTGGGTGGTCCTTACTCTTTCACGCAATAAATATCGAATGGAATTTAAAAATTCTTTCACTAATCGAAAGCTACATTATTTGCGAGTAACAACGGCTTTATATATTGGTAAGCTCTGGCGTTATGAATGAGCTGTGGCGTTATGAAATTATGTATCATACGTTTTCTGTCCCTAACAAAATCGAGTTATTGCAAACGTCAAACAAATTGTTACCTTGGAAACAATGTTTTTTTTTTAATTAGAGGCTTAAAAAGAGTGCTTTGTTGTGATTAAAAAGAGTACTTTTTTGGCGTCGTAGTTATAATAATAATAATAATAATAATAATAAATTTATTTCAGATAAAAATTATACAATTAAACATATGTGGAAACTTTGACTAGCCAACTAGGAATGGATCCTGTTTTAGGCCAGTCAAATTGACAAATTTAGTTCATATCATAATTTATTTTTTACATTGTTTAAGTATATAACATATTATTTAAAGAAGGAAAAAAATGTGTTACAATTGAATTCCTCATATAATCTTTAGATAAATACACAATTTTGTAATTATGAGAAATATCATATAAGCTTTAGATAAATACACAATTTTGTACTTATGAGAAAAAGAATACCCAAGTGAAGAGAAAAAAATGAAGAATGCTTATGTTAAATGTGAATGTTTTGGAAAATGGAAAATGGAAAAAGGAAAATGGGAAGCGTAGTGATATAAGATTATAATCTAGATGGGGGATTAGAAAATAATCATCGCATAAATTAAAAAAGAATAGACAGTTATGTTCTGGAGTGATAAGTATGTGATTTTTGTAATATATGGACTCTAACAATTTATGTATGAGTGTGTGTTTTCATTTTATTTTTTCTATTTTTTTTTTAATCCTCGACTATCTATTGGCCAACATATCTTCGCTTTTGACCCTCCCTAAATCAAGAAGCCAGTCGTTGATCAATTTGCGCAAAACAGTTGTACTTTTCGATTTCCAAGCATTAGGAATGATATTAAATACTTTAGGTCCTAAGTACGAAAATTGCCGTTGCCCAAGGGACGTCGTGGTTTTTATTGGGACTATTGGATTATTCCTTGAATGTCGGGTGTCGTGAAGGTGGTCAATGGAAGGGAAGTGCTGACGTTGTTTTTGAGCATGTAATACAATCTTTCTAATATACAATTGTCTAACATCAAGAACTTTAAATTCCGTGAATAATGCGTCACTGGGGTATCTGAATGGTTTTTTAAGGATGACTCTTAGTAGAGATTTCTGTGCTTTAGCCAGGGAGTCTAATATTGTTTTAGCACATCCACCCCATCCTAGGGATGCATATTCGAGTAAAGAATTACACATGGCATAGTATATTGATTTCATATCTTTTACGGAGAGAATATTTCTGATGGTAATAAAAAGGTGAGTAAGTTTTCTGACTTTTGAGGCAGTTGAGTTAATGTGCTCTTCCCATCTCAGATATTTATCAATGGTGATCCCTAGATACTTTAAACTATCCACGCATTCTAGGTTTTTGCAAGTACAAGTGTTCGTTTCATTGCAGACGTGAATAGTAATATTAATAATTACCTTGGGTTGTCCCGCTTGTGTTGCACTAAAACGTATAAATTTGGTCTTATCTGTGTTAAGAGTAAGGAGATTATAGTCTAGCCAATGTTTCACATTGTTTATTCCAATTTCTGCTTTTCTATGCGCTTCGTACCAGTTTATGCCCTCAAATATTAAGACCGTATCGTCAGCAAAAGTGATGATATGATCGGCAAGGTTACTGTTGCAAAGGTCATTGATATAGATATTAAACAATATCGGTCCTAAAGTACTTCCTTGTGGTACACCAAAATTGATATTGGCTGGATCGCTTAGAGTACCACTAATATTAACTCTTTGGCTCCGATTTTCTAGATAGCTTCCCAACCATTTGAGTAACTGCCCCTGTATACCAATTAACTGTAGTTTTTTCATAAGGATTTTGTGCGAGATGGTATCAAAAGCTTTAGCCAGATCCAGAAAGAGCGCGATGCTTTTAATTCCACGATCGATGTTATTAGAAATTACTTTAGTAAGATTGCCAATTGCGTTTTCGGTACCTAAACCCGGTCGGAAGCCATATTGTCTCTCAGAAAGAATGTTATTATCTTCAAGGTAGAGGTTAAGACGGTTTTTGACAATTTTCTCTATAATTTTTGAGACAGAATTGACCAAAGATATCGGCCGGTAATTTTGAATCGCAGATTTATCTCCATTTTTGTGAAGTAATACAACAATTGAATGTTTTAGATGGTTGGGGAATATTCCTGATTTAAGACTTAGATTGGAGATGAACGCTATCGGAGAAGCTATGCATGACTTTATTACTTTCAGCAGATTTGTCGAAACTTTGTCTGGTCCACAAGCGTTAGATGGCTTTAGGTCGTCAATTATTTCCAAGACTTCGTTCGTCGATGTTTGTATATTGTCAATTTTATGGACGAGGTTAGAGGTAACCAACTTGGCAAGTTCGGTTTCAGTTTTATTGCATTTATCGAGAATTTTTTTGGCAAGTGAGGTTCCCACCGCTGTGAAGTAGTTATTAGCAAAATTCGCCATATTTTTAGGATTAGAAGACTTAATGTTACCGATATCCAACGATTTAATTTCGGAAGACCTGTTGATTTTTGTTTTACTGATATTGCGAAATGCTTCCCACATACGTTTTGGAGAATAAGAATTTTCGTAAATGAACGTTTTATAATAATTTTCCTTCGTATATTTAATGATCTTTTTGCATAAGTTCCTATATTTCTTGTAGTGGGTTTGTACTAGGATATTATCTGGAAACTTTTGCGCCCTTTTGTGGAGTTGGTTTCTTTTGTGAATCGATTTGACAAGGCCGGGAGAGATCCAGGGCGTAAGTTTGAATTTGCTATTCGATATAAGTTTGTTACTTGTATGTTTAGATATATTTGTGTGTAGAATAAAAATGAATTCCTTCATCGCAATGTCAGTGTCAGTTTGATCAAATACTTTTTGCCAGTTTTCTAAAAGTAAGTCCTCAATTAAATTATTATAGTTTAATCGAGGGACGTACTTGATTTTAGCAGGTGAGGGTGGTTTATCTTTAAAGCACAGAGCTGTCGTATAGTGGTCGGAAATTGACGTGTGGATAACGAATGAGTCAGTGAAGTTAATATTTTTTACGTAGATGTGATCCAAACAGGATTTGTTAATGCCCTGTTCTCGAGTAGGTGTATTGATTGTCTCTATGAAACCGTTTTCTGTGAGCAGGCATATGTAGTCATTGAATTGGTGGTGAAATGGAGATATAGTGTTGATATTAATGTCGCCAATAAGGATTTGACGTTCAAATTTATTGGAACTGCGGACGACAGTTTGAAGTGAATTCAAAAAAGAATCTATGTTCGGGAAAGAAGGTGATCTATATATAGCAAAGATACATAAATTATTATTCAGAACAATTTTAAGGCAGTTACCTTGCGATAATATAATTTCTTCGACTTGCGCTTGAATACCATCTTTAATGTAAACGACAATCCCACTAGATTTATTTATATTTTGAATTGTGTGATATTCCGTGTAAGTTTGTATTATTTTAGAGGTGTAATTATTGTGGATCCAACACTCTGATAAAATTAAAACATCAAAAGTATGATTGAATTGATCAAGAAATAACAGAAAATCATCAAAGTTTGACATACTTCTGATATTCTGGTGAATAATCTTTAAACTATAAGACTTCCAGCTGTAATTATTTAATTTTTTGAGATCGTCAATCAAATACTTGTTGCACGTTATATCTGTGTCATTGTAAATATCAGTAGGTAATTGAATCATGATTATTCAGATGAAATGCAAAGCAATGAAAGTTTCACTACTATACGATTTGATCCATTTCTAGAAAAAGTATAACGTACAATAAAAATAACAATATTTATGAAAAACAAAATATGTGATAATAATCGGAGTATTCCCAAGTAAGTGAACGCAGAAGTATTAGTGATTAAGTATATAGCAGAATCGGTAACATAATAATAATATAATAAATAGTGGAAAATAGCAAACCTCGTGAGTATATTTGGTTCGAGTAGCTGGGTGTGCATAATCACAGGATATAATAATGGCAATAATAATAATAGAATCTTCATTTTATAATCGTTGTCGGCATTAGGTATATTGTAATTGTAATAATCATAGGGAAGCCAGCTTGTTTTCATCGGATATAAGAATTGCGCCTGATCCTGTCTCTCTCTGCAGATAGACGCGTCCCTCTTTGACCCAAACAAATTGAAATCGTCTCTCTCTCGCAAATTGGCGAGTTTTATACCAAATCTGCTTAGCTCGAAAAGTCAGCTGTTCAGATACATAGATTGGCAACCGGGGGCCGGCGAGACCGATATTTAACGTGTTAAGTTTTTCTTCGGTATTGTGTTTCTTCTTGTTGAAATATTTAACATCATTTAGCAGTTGATTTCTAGCCATGTTCGATTTAAGTTTAAGAACAATTGTCCTAGGTTGCTTCTGGTTATTATTTTTTTTTTGTAGACGATATACAGCATCGATGTCCTTAGTTTCAATGGGAGATCCTGTAGTTTTGAAGATGTTGAACACCACGTCTTTTAGATTTTCGTCCTTGATGTCAGGGATACCTCTTATTTCTACATTACTAGACTTTAAGGCCCGCTCTTGGAAATCGAGACTATTCTCCAGTACTACGATTCTAGCTTCCAGTGCAGAATTCTTCGCTGTAAGCTCATCGTTTCGATGCTCGACGTCACGGATTCTGGCCATAAAGTCTTCATATTGAGCGTTCATGAATTGTAAGCTTTCCAGGATCTTGTTGTTTTGGTCCATGATGTCGTTCTGTTTTTTTTCCAGGTTGTTCGTTTTGATCATAACTAAATCCTGAATATCTTCGAGATTAGCGGGGGACGATGATGATGATGGAGCTCCTTGATCTTTAGTGGCCGTTGATTTCTTGGGCGGTTCCAAAGATGTGTTATCGCTGGCAGCGGCCGATCTTGTGTCCCTTTTGCACTGCTTACACTTTTGTTGTTCGCGACGTTCCTGAGTGAGTCGACGGAATGTACTTTCCGTTATTCCTCCACAGGCGAGATGGTAGATGCCTTTACACACCGAACACACAAATATCGACTCGTCTGATAGAATAACTTCGGGGCAAACGCGGCAGTGCATTTTAAAATGATTTATAATGTCTACCGACACGAAGTTATTTTTATAATATAGTGTTTATTCTGAATTAAAATAAGTGCGACAGTAAAACACCTTGATATTATTTGAATATGTTAGAATGTGATGCCACAGACAGGATGCACTATCGCTTTCTTACTGAATATTGCGATTTAATCTTTAAAATAAACTTTTAGACGGAGTAAAATTGATATGAACTAGTCTCATGGATCTGCAGTTGTAATATCCACATATTTCTAAAAATGTTTATTCTCCGAAAAAAAATCATAACGTTGCTATAAAGCATAGCGTTTGAAGTGGACTGTCATTTTCTTATTTTTTAGGTTACTCTGGATTCAAATATGAATAAAATACTAATAAAGGGAGTAGGTACTTAAAATAATTTTTTTTTCTATAATTTAAATATTTTCTAAAATAGAATTTTTATTTGCGAAATGTCATTCTCAAATTTTGAAATTTTCTATTAAACAATAATTATTTTCTATTAGACAAAATAGCAAGAATAATAACAATTATGCCAATAATTATGCCAGTAATTTCCCACTAATACTATGCGAGCGAATTTATAAAGGCCGACTCAAAATAATACTACTTACATTTCATCCAATGACTTAATCCTATTCGTAATCCTAAGAGAGGACTTAGTGTAGATAACCAAAATTTTTTTGGCAAAAATTTTATACAAAAATGGTGGCCATTATGGAGCCAATATTTATTACACATCATGTAAACTGAACAAGAAACATGGAAACGGTGTCGTAGCATTGGTATCGTAGCATATCGGTAGCATTGCGGCCAACTTGACCGCCATTTTTGTATTACCGTTTTGACAAAATGTTCGGTATACCTATATTTGGATCGGTACCTATTTATTATTTATATATTATAGCCAAGTCCTTCTCTTTGGTATTTTGTTTAGTCATTGATTGAACCATTTATTGGATAACCAACACCTCTGCTATAGGACACCCTGAGTGATTCGCTACGTTTGGTGACTTAGAAGGGGTTCTCGGGTTCATCGGGCAAGGTATTTTCAGGTCTTGGCGACGGATGTGCTTGCCCACCAGCTGCATGGTGGGCTGAAACCGAAGAGGTCGGTTTGCGGAAACCTTAAGACCTCTGTAGCTGATCTTACACTGCAGCGGGAGGTATATGGATTCGTACATCCGTCACTCCTGAACACACCGATCCCTAGATTCCTACCCACCCCTAATACACTTTTCCTTCAGAGAACTCTCCTTCCTTTCCTCATAATGACCCTCCACACAGCATTCCCAAAGATGACATCGGCCTTGAGGGAAATTATTTTCCTCAGGGCCTCCTGTGTGGTGTTAATGTAAAAAAAACACTAGAAAATATATATCTAATGTATAATGCGTTTACATAAGAACATTAGAAAATATAACATTATTATCTATTGTGCATTATTTATAGTAACTACCTAGATATATTATTAGATAAATTAAAATAGGAACGTCACCAAGCTTTAGGTACCGTCCCCAATATTTATTGGGGACGAGGTTGTGTTTTTACAACAAATAAAAGAAATAAATAATAATAAGCTTAAATATGCATACCTACATATTATTTTGAGTACGTCGCTAGGTTACTTTTCAATTATTTGGTATATCTACGTAATACGCTAACAAAAACCGTGAAAAACCCGCACGAAAATATGTTAATTTACCTGTACGAAATCAAAGCGACACAACGATTACCTACTAAGCAGATATCTATTTTTATTTTATTTACCAAAGCTAAGTTCATCAATCAAACGTGAGATATTGAAAAGTACCGCCTTTTTTGTTCTGCTGAAATTGAAATAATTAGCTTGCCAGTAACTAACAATGCATTTTAATTCGTTACTTGTAACTTTTTGTCTCTTTCAAGGTTGATATTTAATAAATACATTTAGGTATTAGTTTTATTTGTGTTAGCCGAGAACAATTGAATACCTATGTTTGTATTCAGCTACCTACGCGCTTACCAATCTTGTAATATCTATTATTACGTTTCTGTGGATATTTATTGTTTTTACAAGAAAAAGTTATGAAATTAACATTACAAAAAGCGTAAATGTTAATAATTCACTTAAAAATGTTCACAGAATGCTCAGTTTAAGATTTTTTTCTCTATGCGGAGATGTTATTAATAATTATAAATAAAAATTTGTAAACAAAAATATATAGAGATATAAGAAAAATAAAACATAAATATTAAAATATGATGTAAAAAGAGAGTAAATAACAATCATTCGCATTCCAGACAAAATATGATTATTCTCCATGTTTTTTTTTATTTTTTTAATTTAATGACAATATAAGATAAAGTAAAATTACACAATAAGTAAAAAAAACAAGTTATGTGGTTTGTTTACAGTCCTCCTCACTAGGTTTTCCTGTTCCGAGGCGGACTGTATGTTGCTGAATGGGTGCTGATCTTTATTTCCTCATCTTCTAGTTTCTTGATTATAGATAAACAATAAAACAATATAAATAAAATAAACAATAAGCAAAATAAAAGTATTGGTTTGTTGTCTGCAGGTTGCATTAGGGTTACTTCATAATTTTAATGATTTCCTCATCGTCCTGTTTATTTAACCATAATTTGATATCTTTTTTAAACTTTTGTATCTCCATGGTGTTCTTAGTTTCAATTGTAAGGGCATTACATAATTTTGTCGCATGGAAATTATGGTTTTTCTGGCCAAAAGATGTATTTAATTGTGGGATGTTAAGTAGTTTTGTGGATTTCGACCTTGTAGTGTAGGTGTGTTGGTCCACAGGGTATTCATATTTTTCTTTAAATTTGAGTAGTGCATTTTTTGAGTATAATTTAATAATGCTGAACACATTAAAGTTTTTAAAGATTTCCTTTGATGGAGTTTTTATGGGTACTTTTATGATTGTTTTTATTATTGCCTTTTGCGTTTTAGCTAGCTGCTTCATGTGAATGTTTGAGGCAGTTCCCCATCCTATAATTCCATATTCTATGCGTGATTGTCATTCTTAACTTGCTTTTTAAAATAATGTGAGAACGTTTGCAAATTATTTAAACAGTCACATTCACATATTCTAGTGTTGATTGAAGAAGGAAATATTGTTATTAAATAATTCAAAATAAAATATATCATGGCTGCGGGTGTGGGTTCAGATATGTACTTAATATATACTAACCTATATATAATATATATAAATCATTACATGTTTCTATGGATGTGATGTGAGCTGTCTACGCATTGCTATATTAAGCATAGGAAATCTTTGAAACTTTCAAAATACCTTCTTTCCACGCTCGCGAAGGTTTCTGGATTATTACAACTACATGACAAAACGCCTGAAAAGTTTTTTTTAATCATTTCAAAAACTCTTACGAAACTGTCAAAAATGTCACAGTTTAAGAATGACATTTTGCAAAATTCAATTTTCGAATAAACTCTTTAAATTAATGAATTTGATCGAAGAACTCACCTGTAGTACTAACTAAAATCGAATAAGTATCTACTTTAAATCTAATAAAAAAATAAATTTATTTTAAATAGGTTCCTATTTTTGGTACCAAATTTGATTGATTGTTCTTATAATATACAAAAATGAATGTTTGTAATATTTGAAAAATGAGAATTTTGCAATAAAAATTACAATAGGTGGCACCCGAGCTGTTCGAAAATCTGAATGTACCAAGACTGAGTATATAGAATGCGGGAGAGGGGAGGGGGGTTCACGGGAGAGGGGACAAACGGGGAAGGTGGAGGGATAACGCGGGAAGGGAAGGGGACATGGGATGGGAAGGGGAGGCGGAAGGGTAACGGGAAGAATGGAAAAAGATACGCAGGGAGAAACGATTTCTTTATTAGTGGCATTGCAACACATGCCGGGAACTCGCTAGTTTCTAATATAATTCAATTCATTGATGTTATGCTACTGCTAAATTATATATCTAGATCTATTGACATTTCTACATTAGCCTTGTAGGATCAAGGGTCATTTTTAGACAAGAAATGTGAAAAATATTTTTTTATGTTATGTTAAATGGTTTCACATGAACTGTAATAGGATTAATAAGTCTGTAACAAATATACATGTAGGTTAAAATAAATACATATGTAGATAAACTTCTAATAAAATATATATGTGTACATACACATACACACATTATACATAAAATAAGTAAAACTTTGTTTAGGTTATATAGCTCTCGTTATATCATTAAAGATAAATGATTTTTATATTCCGCAATGGCAAATGGATAAAACTGAAAAATATAGATACACATAATAGATGTTCACGGAGGCGCGAGTTCCCGGTTATGCTTCCTTCATTAGATCCAGGGTGGGAGGAATGAGGGAAAGGATAAGCGCTCTGGAAATA
Source organism: Limnephilus lunatus (assembly GCA_917563855.2). Classification (NCBI taxonomy): domain Eukaryota; kingdom Metazoa; phylum Arthropoda; class Insecta; order Trichoptera; family Limnephilidae; genus Limnephilus; species Limnephilus lunatus. The sequence goes on from OU830599.1 coordinate 60,159,084, forward strand.
TCCTCATCATCGAAGCCCGCCTCAGTCCACCGAGAAAATACTTGCTCCTAATGTAGTCACAGTACCCTATTATTACTACTGTGTTTTTTGTTTACTCTTTATTATTACTATTATTTTAGTGTTTCTTTGTTTTTCATGTATAAATTCACCTGCTTTTGTAATGTATGTCTTTATGGAATATGTGGGACTGTGCTAACCTCCCCACATAACGGAATAAACATCTTATTTTTGGTGCTTCAGATTTTATGTCCGGGTTAAATCTTCCCCACAAGAAAGACTATACCCTTCCACACACTTTTCCACAAATGTTTATCTAGTCAATCCACGCTATGTAAGTGCACTATATAAGTATAATAAATACAAAACAATTCAAGAATAATACGTCAATCCACTAGAGATCAAATGGGAAAAAAAATTGACCGACTCCAGATATTTTCATATCAGAGGGTTCGGCTCGGTAAAACTCCTAACTGGACCGATAAATCCTACTGACCCCTTAATATAAATATATAAAAAAATCTTTCGTAACCCTACAAGTATTTAAAATGACTGACCTTTTCATTATTGTTATTTTTTTTTTTTTTTTTTTTTTTTATTCTTCATTTTAAAAACCCGCTAAACCGCCAAAGCAGTTTGTCAGCAGGTCAATTTAACAATATTAATATAACACAAAAGAAAAATTATAACAAGATACCACAATATAGAAAATAGAAACAGAAGAATAACTTTTAAGTAATTACAATATAAAAGCATAAAATACAAATACAGACAGATATAATACAGGCAAATTACTCATAGTTATATTATACACAAGATTAAAACAAAATTCAATATAAAAAGTCTTGATCTATTAGCCATTTTTTCAGTTTTTTTTTTAGATCAGTGGTGCAATTCGATTCGTTTTTTATGTTCATTGGCATCTTATTAAATATGGTTGGGACAAGATAAGCGAATGTCCGTTGTCCGTATTTATTTACAATTTTGGGAATGGACAACCCCTCATTTTTAATTAATCTAGTGCCATATGCATGATCTACTTTTTCCTTGTACTTTGAATCCGACAATAGGTTTTGGCATACAATTTTAAACCATAATATCCCTCGCACAGGTAATATACTAATTGACTCATATAATAATTTTATGTTTCTTCTTTGTGCATAAATGCTTTTGCTTACCAAGAGCTTAGTCATAGAGTTCTGAATTGTTTGAATGTAATCTATATTTGTCTTGCACGAGTTTCCCCAAGAAGTTATTCCGTATCTGATAGTAGATTCCGCTAGTGACAAATAAATTATTTTCAATGTACTTATGGGCATAAAATATTTAATTTTGTAAATTATTATTATATATATTATAATTATTATACGAATTTAAAAAAAATATATAAATACATAGATATATTCATATCAGAGGGTTCAGCTCGGTAGAACTCCTAACTGGACCGATAAATCCTACTGATCCCTCAATATAAATATACAAAAAATCTTTCGTAACCCTACAAGTATTTAAAATGACTGACCTTTTCATTATTGTTATTATTATACGAATTTAAAAAATATATATAAAGATTCCAGATATTTTCATATCAGAGGGTTCGGCTCGGTAGAACTCCTAACTGGACCGATAAATCCTACTGATCCCTCAATATAAATATACAAAAAATCTTTCGTAACCCTACAAGTATTTAAAATGACTGACCTTTTCATTATTGTTATTATTATACGAATTTAAAAAAATATATAAATACATATATCTAAATTTAAAAATTATATTTGGTAACTGCAAATCTGGTCAGTCAAAGTCAATCTAATTAATGATTCATTGATGTCTTTTTAACCTTACCACCGATATGAGCAGTCTTTGTGCACCGCCCTAGGTGTGTGTGCGGGGATGCGAGGTGCGGGTATAAGGTAGCGGCGGCAGTGGCAGGCAGGGGTGGTACAGTAATAAGGGTGCATCTGCTAAAACGCGCCGCCATAATCAGAATCAACCCCAAACAAGGCCATTTCAAGCCTCATTCCCCGCACTGCCGAGCTTATTACTCCTACAACCCGCATTAAAAGGGGTGTATTTACCTCAGACTGAATTATTGAAAAGGATGCAGAATGGGAATGGAAATAAAAAACGGTTAAAAAAATATTTGAAGTACAGATAATGACAATTTAGTATATATTTTACATGAGCTCCACACAGGAGTTTGTCACCTTATAGGATGCTGTGTGGAGGGTCTTTTTAAGGAAGGGAAGGACATGAAGTTCTGGGAAGGAAAAATAAATGAGGTGTGGGTATAGGTAAATCTGGGAGTTGGTGTGTCCAGGAGCGATGGACGTATAAATCCACCCAGTTGGAGGAACTGTGGTTCAAGGCGATAGGTCGAGAGAGTCCAGCCGGAAAGGTCCAAAGGTCTTCCTCAACCAGTTTTTCTCGATCCGGTCCACCACGCAGCAGGTAGGCAGACACATTCACCGCCAAGACCTGGACAAACCTCACCCAATGAACCCGGGCACCCCTGTTAAGTCACCAAACTTGGCGAACCACTTGGGGTGACCTAAGGCAGTGGTGTTGGTTATCTAATAAATGGTTCCCCGGGTAGCGGTACCCATACCCGCCTCCCAAATATCTCCATATAACTTAATATAATCTATAATGCATTTTTTTTACTGACCAATTTTTCTATTCAGTCCAAATCATCTATAACTGCATTTCATAAGAGAACTCTAGACCTTTCAAATGTGTATATCACATCTCCTTCCCCTTATCCTATTCGGGTCGGGGACCCACTGCATCGACAAGGCTCCCCCCATACGTCCCTGACTTGTGCTGCTTGTTCGGCCTCCGTCCATGTCAGTCAAATGTTGATATATATTTTTTAAATTGTACTGTTTTGCCCGAAACCAACAACCAATTTTTATTTCATTTTATCTTAAATTCTTAAAAAATGCCCGGAAAAAGTTGATATGTGACAAATTTTAATATGCTTCGTAAAGATTTAAAAGTTCTACTACGAATTTAGTAATTGATCAACACGTTTGTTGAAAAATAATATGATTTGAACCATCTACGTATTCATGATTTCAAATACTTTAATCTTAGCGTTATTCCTTCCATCTCTTATTTTCCCCAATCCACATTATTTTTAAATTTATACCATCATAATATAGGTACGGACTAAATGGATCTTTTAATGGATTCCTTTGAAAAAGCAATATATTATTTATGTATATATATTATTATTTTCAGCAAAATGCTATATAATTTCTTTTTTTTCAATTTTAATATAACGCATCTTCTGCTCTTTCATCACTGAAATTTACTGGCAGGTATAGACAGAGCGTAGAGACGGTTGCTTTATTTAGTAGATCTTGATTAAAATTCGCCAAATAAAAGTGAACGGGTGGAAAAATTTATTGTTTTAATTTTCCGGTCGGGCGCGCGCCAAGGGTTAACTTCAAATTTGTAACGGAGGAAAATAATGGGTGCAACGATGCCTTCAATATATAGATTTAACTAACTACGTTGGGAGATAGGTATTCCAAAAGGTATTATATATTGTGTACGTTAATTATTTCACTTTATGGATTGATCCAAATATACATTTAAAAAATATTTTTAATAGTGGATAAAAAAAATTAAATTACATTTCGAATAAAACTAACAGACACTTTAACAGTACACAACTGCTGACCCTGTACACATTGAAAATGCGCCCCAGTGACGAATTTGGCAGCCACATCTGATCTAGAGCCCTAGAATACATGTAAAAAAACCTTTACACTGAGCAAAAACGGCCGGTCCGTTTGATAGATTCCCCTATATTAACAAGCGAATTGCCATCTTCAGAGCACAGGTGTGAGGTTGATATGCTTTCCTTGTTCTACCGGTATTACAATGGAAGATGCTCTGAGGAACTAGCGTCAGTGATCCCTTCAGCACCGGTGCATAGTCGGGAAACACGCCAAACGCGCGCCCAACACATGTACATGATTGACGCACAGCTCGGCTGTTGTTATCGGCCTCTGTGTTTCTCTCCTAAAAAAGACCCTCCACACCGCATCTTCAAAATAGCATTGGCCCTGAGGGAAATTATTTTTCTTAGGGCCTCCTGTGTGGAGTTAATGAAAAAAAAATTAAGTGATATGCAGACCAGCCGAGCGATTCCAGGAATTGGTGTTGAAAACGATCAAAACTAAAATATGTAAAAATCACACAAATCTGACAGGAGATCACGTCCGTTATGTCATAACGATCCCACAAAATATATAGAATCGCTCTTCAGGTCTGAATAGCCAGGTACTTCCCAAACTTTATCTTCCCCATCTTCTTCAATTCCCCACTCCACTAAGCCACACAGCATACCTCAATTGGGGATGCCATAGTCCCACTAGCTCACAGAAGAGAGCAGTTGCATATTCTTCAGCGGTATTAACATCGCATTAAAAATCGTTTTCAGAAATGAATAAATAACGATTTATTCGTCGGTGTTTTAGACGCTCGGCTAGCAATCTTACAGATCGAGTTCGAATCCCATAACGAGTAACAATTACCCCCTTTTCAGAACTAGCTACGTTCACCAGTGAAAAGGTACCTATGTTTTTTTTTCAAATCGTAGGGTGTTTAGGTTAGTAACAAATCCCACATTTTTAAGCTGAACTAATTTCGCAAACATTGAAATTCAAAAAGGGGTAAGTATGAATTTGATTCCTAATTTGCAGTGAATTTTTTCTATTTAAAATTGATTGCCCTTTGTTTTACTTGAAAAAAAAAAGCTGTGACTGATGATGTTTGAATTCGTGAGAAAAAAACATCGATAAAGTCACATGGATCACTTTGCTACCCCTTTGTCACGCGAAAGGATAATTTGATAGAAAAAAATAATCCTTTTCCGAACCCACGGAGAGTCGATTCGTCCACGGTACAATTTATAATTTAAAAAAAAATAAGCCACCACGCCGCGTGAAATTAATTCTTCAGAACAAAAAAAATGTGCATAAAAAAGTGGAAATTATTCTCAATGCGTAAGTACTGCCATCTAGCGACGGGCGTCGGAACAAAGCAAATTGCCAAATAAAAAAATAATTAGTTTTTTTTTTATTTTACTAAGCGCTATGTCAACATGATTTGTCAGCTTTTTGTAATGAAAGAAAATTGGGGGACAAGGATTTGTCATTTATTTGGTAAACAGGGCGTCCCTTTTTAAACCACATAATAATAAAACTAAATTAAACTGCATAATACTTATAACAAGTAAATGTTTGTTTTGATGATATGTATATATCGATCGTTCAGTTGATTAATCAGACATCTCCAAAAATTGAAAAGTTTTTAGCCATAAAAATAAAACATCTTTTTTTTGTTAATTTCACTATCTACAAGTTTTTCTGCATTGTAATTGTTTTGGTGATGTTTATGAGTAGTAGTAGAGTATTGTACGAGATAGAGGGTACACTTTTACATATAACTGCCTCAACTTAAACTTCGATTTTTTGGAGATGTCTGACTAATCAACTGGACGATCGATATGTTATAGGTACGTTTTTGTTAATGATCGATTTTTCTGCTAAACAACGTCTTCTCTATTTCAGCTTAAAGTTTTAAATTATATATGATGTTAATGAAAATGGCCTCTAAATTACTTATACACGGTACGGTTTACTCTACCTATTTTTATTTACTTTATCTATATTTTGTGAAATCGCGCCTGAGTCCCAATTACTCTTAGCCAGTGGAAATGTGGCATAACTATCACCACCATGTGGAAATGTGGCATCACTATCACCACCATGTGGCACCAAATTGACTATCGTTGTTATGCTGAAGAAAAGGGAGTGGAAGAGGAAGGTTTAAAAGCAACTGGTATCTGGGTATACAGCCCTGATGTTAACATAGCTGAGGCCATTTACGAATACCAAGAAAAATAATTAAAAATGAAGAAATGATTCGATGCTTTCGCCTGAAGTTGAAAATAAGTTTTTCATGAATGGAACAGAAATAATTAACCTAACATTTTGATTTTGATAAATCTATACCCACCTCGTTAATTAATAACATTATATATCGGATTTTAATCGTCTTTCTCCCACAAACCCAATTTGTGTATCTTTATCAACGAATGACCCGCTTTTTATAAAATCATAATCAAAACATTATTACGATAGTATTATTACACCAACCCTTATCCCGACAATGGGCTAAACTCACCCCAAAATCGTGAGGGCCAAAGTCACCCGAATATACAAACAGTTCATTTTATAAACATGAAGTGGGCAACTGAGGGCGCGGGCCCTACCCTTCCTACCCTACTACCCTTGTACTAAATCAGGGCCAGCCCAGGGGCATTCACAACCCTTGTGCCCTTTTTGAATTTGAGATCAAAACTCAAATTCACCTTAATTAAAGTGCTAAATTAAGAAAATTCGTTCAGTTCACAATCGCAAAGTTACTAAATTGAAACTTGGTGTTTAATTTAATTTTCTTAATGATTCATAATTCATTTTTCATCAGACTCCTCCAATATTTGGCAGAATTTTGTGATGGTTGAAATCGCAATTATTATTTTTAACTGTCTATCCAAACATATATATGTATAATAAATAAAAAACAGTTTATTCAAAATATACCTACAATTTTACCGGAAATAACTAGTTATTCTTTTTGCTGTCATTTTTCTGATTTATTCAACACTAACCTAATATTTTCTGTCTTCGTCGACAGAATGATTTACTTTAATGTATTTATTAATTGTCAATTCAATCATTTACATGACTTATCATTAATTTGTAAATCATCTATGCACACCTACACTAATCCATATAATAAAGTATTATTTATATAATAATAATAAAAATGTTTATTCATCAACAGATTTTTTACAATATTACCCATTTTGTTCTTTTATCATTGAATCTATTGATGAAAAGGTCAATGCTCCTGGAGTGCAGCTGGTTTTTAGCAGTAGGTAGGTACCTCCAATATAAAACAGAATTTGAAATAAAATATAAATTTAAATAAAATAAGTACAATTAAATTAAATTACATAAAAAATAATTTTATCAAATCTCTAATATAATATTTAAATAATAGAACAAGTAATAAAAAATAAAAAATAATTAAATAAAAAAAAATATTAATCGAAATTCAAATTAAAGCCAATAATCTTAATATTAAAACGCCGATACAAAATAAAATAAATTCAAGTATAAACACATAGTAAAAAATCCATCAGTAACAAACTATGTGATTGGAAAAGTCGTGCAATCATCTTGCAATCTATTATCCCCTATGAAGTCATTAATATATTATATCTACATAATTCTCATGTTTGAATCCACCCTGTTTAAAATCATAAACCCTGTTCTGACGAGGAGATGGGGTGAGGGTGGGGGGGGAGGGCAGTTTGTTTTGGGGAATAGAATGCAAAGTGACTATTATATTCGGTGTGGACGCGGCTTAATCCCACAAATTGGTGTTTACAAAAATGGACACTCGTACAAATTAGTGTAAATATAGGAAAAGAAGAAATATTTAAAACAGGGTGCATTACGGTGTATATGTTTATCAAAAACGATTTGATTGCTTAGAAAAACTAACAGTGACATTAATTTTCATGCGTATAATTTATAAATTGTTTGATTTGTTTCATAAATATAGTACATAAACGCATATCTTCTCATTGAATTGCATTTATATTATTATTGGCGAGCAGTAAACTGTGTACATAGTTGCCTTTAGCTACTTAATAATTTTTTTTTATTTTAAGTTGTCGGTAAAAATAAATGGTTCTCGGAGCGGTGGTACCCATGCTCGCCTGCTAAATTGCATTATATTATATATATTTTTACACTAACTCCACATAGGAGGCCCTGAGGAAAAAAATTCCCTCAGGGCCTATGTCATCTGAGATGCTGTGTGGGGGGTCTTTTTGAGGAGAGGAAGGAATGAACATTGGTCTTGAAGAGACCCATGTTGTAGGAAGGAGGAAACATAAAGGCCGGCAAATCGTTCCACAGCCGAGCTGTTGAGCACAAGAACGAGTCGAAGAAATTACCCGTTCTCATGTGACAAATGTCAACCGTGTATATATGTTGGGCACGCGTTTGGCGTGTTTCCCGACTATGCACCGGTGCCGAAGGGATCAATGACGCTAGTTCTTCGGAGCATCTTCCATTTTTATACCGGTAGAACAAGTATAGCATTCCCATCCAACGCCTGTGCTCTAAAGATTGCGATCCGTCTGTTCAGATGGAATCTATCAAACGGACCGCCCGTTTTTGCACTTTTGCGTTTTTTAGTCGAGGGTATTTTTCAGGTATTTTGGAGCTCCAGACCAGAGGTCGCTGCCAAATTCAACCGTGGGGCGCACTTGTGATTTGTACAAGGTTAGCAGTTGGGTACTATTAAAGTATCTGCGGGCCCTGTACAGTACCTACGCCCAGTTTTTGGGAGGCTTACTTTACTTTGGCTTCGATGTAGCCACCCATATCTGAGCTGGTCACTTAGGGTTACACCAAGCATATCAATGGAGAGCCTGTTCTGCAGATTGCTTCCGTTGAAGGACACTAGATTTTCATTTCGATTTCGATCAGATAGACTGATACAAGTACCTATTTTTACAGTCTGTCAATGAGAAAAAGTATTTCTTTAAACAACCAACATCCCAAAAAACACGACAACGTGTGAAAAAATTATTAAGTAAGCTCACCCTTCAAAAAACGAAATGCATCCCTCAAAAATCGGTTAACAACAATAACATACCCCAAATGCAAGTCATCTTCCGTTTATTCGGGCTGATCCTTTCTGCCACGCGGCACAACCAACCCCCAATAACTGCCCCTCCATTGTTGGAATGATTGGGACGACCCCTTCTTATTGGTTAATTAACATTATTTATTTTTGAATTAGGAATGGCATCCGACGCGTGGCAACACCACATCAATTTAAATTCGGATGATTAGCGAGTTTCAACTGTTTTTTTAGTAAGTAAGCAGGAAAATACCCTAAGGGTTCAAGCTTCCATCCGTACGAATAGATGTTCCACTGATCCCTCTGTTGAAGTCTTTACTTTTAATATCTCATAAACGACTCTTGTAACAAAAAGTGAGGTGGTACCGGAGCTCTCAGCAGCAGGACTATTACAAGACCCAACAACCTAACCTAACCTAATGCAATCGTTCGGTTGATACGTAATATAACCTGACTCTTCTGACCTCTTACAACATATTGTCTACCTAATATAAAAATGTGTTATAAAATTTTTAACATTTTATTATACGCATTTTTGTTGCTTTTAATGAGAATTGAGTATATAATAAAAATACACCGATGTTACAACTAATTAAACAAATTATTACTAATATAACCATTGTAGGCGCCTGTCTACAAACATCTTTACCGCAAATAATATTCCTAGAATTAAACGATTTGCAAATAAATGCGAACGTATGAATATCTATTCATAATGTACTTGAATTTGCTCGACACTTCGATTCTACTTGCTAACAAGTCACCTTTATTTACATATTTTTATTCTGTGTAAATATAATGTTCTGTTATCATATTACAACATTCTGTTACTTAAGATTTCACATTATTTTTTTTGGTTATTTGCATCATATACCCACATAGGTACTAGTTTTTGTCATACAATACGTCATATTATTGTATAATAATAATAATAATAATAATCTTTATTTGGAAAACAAACAGCTTTACAAATATACATAAAAATAAAGAGTGCTAAAATAAAACAGTAAGCCTAAAAACATGTTTTCGCTGATAAATGTATGCTGTATGTCAGGTCTTATGTAAACCTAGTAGGTATATTATGAAAAATTGTTTAACTATTTGATTTTTGTGATTATTATACTACTTATACTCTTCTGTATACCACTTGAATGTAAAAGCCATTTTATGGCGTTGAAATAAATAAATAAATATAGTTTTTTTATTGTGAATACCCCTCGAGAGTCCCAACTGTGAAGGAAATGGGGTGAGGAGGGGAATAAGACGAGGAAGAGGAAGGTGAGGAAGTTACGGGCCATTGAGATCTGGTCACCAAACAAGGTTAAAGTCATTTTAACCACTCGAGCGATAGACCAATTTAAAACTTTTTCCTCGGATTGCTCGTGATTTTTTGGTGATCATTTTGAATGTTTTCCGCCCACATTAAAAAAATCATACATCAACTAAATAATTAAAATTAAGTACAAATGCATATCGGGAAAATTTGCATATAACTGGCAGCAGAGCAATCCCAGGTATTTTAAATAGTGCCATATTATGGTAAAAAGCGCTCCAGTGGTTAAGCAACGTTTTAATCCTCAATGGCGATCTTACACCAGGGCGATACTGAAAGTAACTTCCATTGGAACGTGACGCAAATATACTGTAAATTATTTTTGAATTAATTGAATATGAAATAATACAAATTAATCAAATAAAATTTATTTCCGCAACATGATTTTAATTAAGAGCATTCGCATAAAAAAATTAAATGAATGTGGTTTAATTAAAAAATTAATATAAATTAAAAATTCATTGAATTTAATAACTGCCAAATAAATCCCTAAATAAAGCGTCAGCTTTTATTCATGTAATAATTGTGGTTTTATTTTTATGCCCACGAATAGAGTGGTTCTTTTTCGTTTGATGTCAGAGCATTGTAAATCAATTTCATGTCTCAAATAATTGATATTTCAGGGTTGATATGTATATTGTGTACAAACTAACACATTTCTGATTTCTGAGAAGTATTTCGTTGTTGGGGATTGTAATTTCTGTATAAAGGCGTCGATTAAACTCACCCTTAATTCCACGTATTGGCTAATGGGGTTGGAACTTTATTTTTCGTTAAATATCGGACTTTATTTTTTTTCATTGTAATGAAAACAGACATTGCAACTGGACTACTAAGGCATGACTACGTATATATTCTGTCATCGTTGCTTCTGAGCAAGGTTGGACGAAAATGCTTTTTGTGGTGATAACATTACTTTGTTCCAAAAGTTTTAGTAGATATAGTCTATCTATATCTATTGTATTGTAGTATATAAGGTGACACCTGTGCGAAAATAGAAAACGTTTTGTAAAAACAAGAATTATAAAAGAATTATATAAATTTCCTACGAATATTGGTGACTTTTATTTTTTCATATTTAAATTCAATTCAATATCATAATAAACTAGCCCGACAACTACAATTTCCACACACTTTAATCAAAATTTTTCTAACCATTAACATATTTGAGGGTCGTCATGGTCGAGTGGTAATGCTCTCGACTAGGAATCCGAAGGTCACGGGTTCAAACTTTATTTGATTAATTTGTGTTATTATACTCTCATATCGAGCTAGTACAAGATCGCCATTCAGAATTGAAACTTTGCTCGAAATGGCTTTAGATGTGTTTGGTGGACAGATTGAACAGTCCTACCCTCCTCTTCCCTCATCTTCTTTCCCTCTCCACTATCTTCAGCCTCACAACACGCCCCAATGAGGGATGCCGTAGTCCCACTGGCTCCAGACGGGAGCAGTTGGTTAAGAAAAGATATAATTTAAAAAAAAATTGCACAAATAATATGAAGTGGGTGTTGGCATGTTTTTAGAGACCATTCAAAGCTCCTTAGCTCGTGATGGAAATGTAGTTGATGCATTTATAAATAAATCCCAGCCATACAGGTCAGTTATAATTCATGACGCAAGAACTGTAAACAAATACAAGACGCCGTATTGCTTGTTCAAAACTAACTAACTAACTAACCATCATGCCATTTCCCCGCAGGGGTAAGCAAAGAGGACGGACCGCCAAACAACTCGGTCTTGGTACACACTCTTTGCCTCACTCACATTCATACATCGTCTCATACATTCTCTTCTATTATTCTTACTTTTGACATGGCCCGACTCAAAAACCATCTGAGGGTCCCTTTATTAATCTTACTCATTATGCTTACATCAGCCTTACATTTTTTGCGGATATCCACATTTCTCACACGATCATACACTGTTTTTTAATTAATTAATTATACATATTTGTTCAATATTTTCGATAAAAGAGCGTTGTAAGTAAGGTGAAACTGCTGGTGGTTAAAAAACATAAAGTAATCTTAAAAAAAAAAATTTAAATCAAATTTATCATCTACCTAAGAATAATCTTCGAAATCGAAAAATAATGTGTTTAATGCGTGGCCCTTGACTTTAACTTATTTAAGTTGGCGCATAATTGAGTTCGGCAATCTCCGTCACGGTTCGGCTGGCCGAAGGGTCTCGGCTTGTTTATGGCCCGCGGGCTCCGAGAGGCACCTAATGTCTTCATTTTAAAACTAATGCGCCCTCTTAATAATTACGGCGGACTTGGTGTGAGAGACGCCATCCATTAAAAGCTTGCGTTTATCCCGAGATTTTAATTGAATTTAACAAATTGTGAATCGAGAAATTAAAACAGAATGTTTTGACGGACGGTTGAAATGAGAATGTAGGTATATGCATCGCAACGACTGTTGATGCGAACAAAGTAGGTACTCACAGATGCATTGCTATTCTACTTTAGAAAAGAAAATGAAATTGCAAAAAAGGGGTCCCTTCATTGCTAATAACAAGCAGTTTTTTTTCCTTCACTTTTCAATTCCCGTTTTAGGATAGTCAAATTAAGATGAGTGAACATATGGAAAATGTTTTGTACAAAAAAAAATGGAGGAAATAAAAAGAAGCGAAATTAAAAAAAAAGTTTAAAACATAGTGACTGTTGTTTATTTAGCATAGTTTTAAAATAATAATAAAACAAATACTACCTAGTTATATATACCCACTTAATAACAGAGGAATAAAACATATGTATAGGTAACAGGTGTATGCATTGCATATTAGGTATAGTCCTATACACATGTGTTATAGGTATAAAATAAGAAAAAAGAGAAGAGAAAGAATGAAATACAATAAAATAACCAATTAAAACATAAAAATAACCGTTGTTTGTTTAGCATACCTAGTTATTTAAATAATTAATATGTACTCGTATACATATAATAAAATAAAGTCCAAAAAAACGTGCCTCCCCCAAAAACTCAGAAACGAGTCTTGGTACGATCAAAGGAGTTATATGGTGTGGTAGATCTCTATCCCCCGTCCAGGATGATGGTTCCTCTTTTTACCTAAAGAGCGTGATTTTGAAGATATTAGGTCTGGAAGGGCTGGAATAGAATCAGAAAAAAGATAAAAGGAAGAATAAAATAAAATAACAAATTAAAATATAAAGCTAACCGTTGTGTTTTTAGTTATAAAATTGTTTCTCAGTAAAGCTTCAAAAATAAGGATTTCGTTTCCGGAAACGTATGCAGATATCTACACCAAAATACACCACCCTAAGTAGGTTCGTGTCGAATTCGCTTCAACTTTAGTTTCGCGAACTGCAATACCTAGACGCACCTAATTTCCAAAATATAATTAGGTACTTACATACCATATATTTTAAGTTACATCTTTCTTATTTCAAATAAAGAATTATATTTACAAATTTTCCATAGAAACGTCACTCTCAATGACAATTCTTTTTTCAAGATTCCTCCAGGCAGGTAGGTACTGTAAATTCATATACAATACATCATATGAATACATTCATATGATTGTTTGCACACAAAAAACCAATCCCAGCAGTGTAACTGCCCAAATATAGAAAAAGTGTAACAATATGGTCTTACAATAGATGTCAATTTTAACGGGTAAAATCATATTTAAAATATATGTAATAGATTTAAAACCATATTAGGGAAATTTTACCACCTAAAAAACTTTGTTAATAAAAATATATTATACTGTATATACAACGCATTAGCAGAATCAATTATAGGATACGGAATAAATAGTTACGTACAAAACATACGTAAATAAAATAGAACAATTACAAATCCGTTTCCTAAAATTGATATCAGGCAAAAAAAAGTTCAATTATGTGAAGAGGATTATAAAAAAAAATTCTTCTCGTGTAATGTCCTCTCTGTACACGGTAAGGTAGATTACCAATTAACGCTAGATGAATTCTGGAATACAGAATTCAAAAAACCTGTAAACCACAACTACCCTACTAGGCATAGAGAAGCACAAATGTTCGTCATTAATAAATCTCAAAATGTATACAGTGATAGAACAAAAAGGCATAAAATTCCGGAAATATTTAATGCATTACCTGAAAATATTAAAAATGAGACATCTTTTTAAAAAATCAAAACAGAAGTAAAATCTTTCTACCTCCGTAGAACATGAAATCAAATAATATAGTTCCTTTTTTATGTTTTTCTCACCGTGTTTTGTGCCGTGTAAAATATTTTTACTACAACGCAATCCATAAACATTATAATCATTAGTATTTAGTAATAATTAGTATTTTAATATTAAGCATTATATTTACTATATAAAACTGAAAAGTATATAGTATTAATTAATTAGAAAAAATGCGAGATTTCTTACAATCAATCTGATTGATCAGTTTCGTAGGATTCGTAAGATAAAATATTGTAAAATTAAAACTGAATGATAAACCCTGATGATGGACACGAAAACTATCCGAAAAGTTGACTAAAGAAGGAGATAGTACAACATGGCATAATACCCCAAAAATAAATCACCATTCAAACTTTTAATTTCAGTACAATACAACTAATTAATATCATGTTTAAAAAAATACTTATTACGTAAATCAATTATGAGCATTGAAAAGTTGCAGTCATTAAGAAGTTCAAATTAATTGCCTCTGTTCTTGAGAACGAAATCGTGCAAAAAAAACGGAAGATAATTAATTTTGTTGCGGGAATTTCTTTTAAGTTCAAAGTAGTTTTAAATTGTAAATTACGCATGTAAATTTAACATCTCGCTAATTACTATTCAGAATCGCGTAATTGAATATTTAAGTTTTGAAGAGATTATTGAAAGTTTGATAGTAATGTAATCGACTTGAATTTTATGTTTTACGCATTTTGGTGAGTTGTATGGCTAAGTAATTTTGAAATATAAAAAAACTTATATATACCAATACAGGTAGGTTTATAAATTTTCATTACACTTGATAAACAGAGTAAAAACCATTAAAAAATAATAGAACATAATAATATAGCACCTTTTTTTAGACTTTGGATTATGCACACTAATGCGGCAGAATATGAACTATCAAAGCCAAAACATGCACTAACAATGTCATAATATGCACTATCACTGCCAAAAAATGTACTAACAATGTCAGAATATGTACTGTTAATGCCAAAACATGAACTAACAATGTCAGAATATGCACTATCAAAGCCAAAACATGCACTAACAATGTCAGAATACGCACTGCCAATGTCAAAACATGCACTTAAATTTTTATTTATTTATTTATTTAAGCCTTTTTTCGGGGATTTTACAGAATATGCACTATCAATTCTAAAAAATGCAGTATCAATATCCGAATATGCAATTTAAATGCCCAACATGAACTAACACTGTCAGAATATGCACTATCAAAGTCAAAACATGAACTATCAATGTTAGATTATGCAAAAACACTATAAAATCTATCGTCTATCTATCTATAATTGAATATCTCGTATTTTGAAGAATTTTATGGTTAAAATAGGCATTAAATTATGTTTTCATATTTTTGACGGAAAAAGGCTCAAATACAAATTATGCAAAAGTTACGACGGGTTGTTTAAAAAAAATTTAAGAATTCGTCAAATATTTTAAGTTAATTTTGTGCAATTATTTCAGTTTTGTGAAGAAATTGGCCTATAATGATATAATAACAAAACTTGAATAGAACTTACACAGAACGTGAAAATTAACTTAAAATATTTGATGATCCCGTCAAATTTTCCCCGCACATGAATAAAATCCAATGTCTAATAATCAGTAAAATTAAAGCGAATTGTTTTCAAAAGTCAGTAGGCAGATTAATACGAATAATTCGGCTTGCTCTCTTTCAAGTATCGGTATGCTCGTAGCTTATAGATATATTTTGTACAGCCACCCTATCTAATTAAATCCAGCAGATAACTACAGATTAGTTGGTCCTTAGTTTTTGGTTCGTAGCAAATGTTCCCAACATGTTGGGGTTAGTCCTGCCCAAGATTGCGTGAATTATTCCCCCCGGGGGAGGCATTATTCATCCCTTCCATTCCTTCCCTTAGCAGCCTTAGCTACACTTCCTCCCATACGGCGGATTCTGTATGCCGTGGAAGGAGGTATTATTGTGTTAGGATTTCTGTGGGGGTGTTCTGAAGGGTTGAATTTTCTCTTGTAGCTTGTACGATGTGTAAGTATCTATTAGTTACACTGTATGAAGCAAAACACCCCTATCATAGTAAAGTAAAGTTTACACATTAATTTAGTTTCATGAAGTTCTTTTTCAACTTTTTGTATTTATTTTGTATAGGTAAAGCCAATTTTGTAGGGTCCTTAAACGTTTGTAAACAATAACACAATGACGAGACCCGGCAGCCCATCCGAATAAAATTAAAAAATAAAACATACCAGTACAAATTTGTGACACACATATAATGTACGTCTTTTAGCTTACCTGTGATATTCGAAGATTATTATTTTAAGAGAAAAACCTACTGTTAATTTTTACATTTTTCACAGTCATTTCTAGATCACTTTTTTCTCGCTTGAAGATATTGCAGCTGAATTGTCCATAGAATCAGGATTGCATCGGATTCAGTTTTCTGCAAGCTTAGTCCTCCAATACTGAAAATTTAAAATGATTAATTTATCTTTTGATGGGAACAGAGAGAAATAAAAAAATCAGGTTTTTTGTTAACTAGGAATATTTGCCTCTTTTCACAAAAACGGATTGCGTATCACAATAAAATTAAGCAGAAAAAGGCACATTAATGCAGTACCTATGCAAAGAGATAGGTAGCACATATTATACGTTATGAAATTATACGATTTTTCTCTGAAATATTTTTTCAAGTTCATCAAGCACACTTTGATTTATACTTTACAGCCAAAGTATTCGAGTTTGTACATAATAACCATACAAAAAAGCAAAGCACTTAGAAAACCCTTAGTATATAGCAAAAAAAACTACCCTCCGATCCCGCGGGCGTCGGACGCCTGGTCACGATAAGACCCCAGTATCAGTGACCGCGTTCAGACCGAGGGTATTAGGTATCTTCGGTCTCTTTATGCTGCGGCCTCCTAAGCTATCTCGAGGGGCATAATGGGGTGTCCCTCTGCCCCGGGCTACGTGGGCTGGCCGTGGCCGAGCGGTGACGTGGCTAACCATCTAACTACATAACTAACCTAACCGGCGTCCTTCAAATGGGTCATCAAAGAAGCACATATAAGAAAATATTATGATGTATTTATGTATATCACACGCATTCTAAATGTGGGTATGTCATATGAACGGTTAGTTGGTCAAGCTGCTCAAGGCGTCGTGATTCCTGGAATTCGCCGCGTCGTGTGTTCAATACTCTGCTATCTAAGTCATCCATCATTGCTCAAGCAACAATTTTGTCTTATTATGATGGTAGTAGGTGTAATTAAATATTTTTTTACGAAATATTATTTTGATGACTTCATAGCTATCAACCCAAAAAATGCTTCTTGGGGACATTTTCATAATATTGTTTCATTGCATTTATTGGAATTTCTATAAACTATTAAAACTACGTGAACAAAAAAATAGAACTTAATGATGAAACAAACAAACTTAAGATTCGGCGTACCTCAAGGTTCAGTCCTGAGACCTTTACTGTTTGTCATCTATGTAAGTCACATATTCATACAAAAGCTAAATGGATAAAATACCTATTAGTGCGTTACTTTCTTTAGCGACATGATAAAAAAAATTATGTAACACTGTACAGCCTATCAGTTACTGTGAATATTTCACTATACCAAATGAAGTAATTTGTTTCACTTCAACGAGAGTAAAAACTTAACGGTTACAATTTTTGCAAAAAATATTTCGGGTATGCCAATGAAAAACTATCTTTTAGTTGTCGAAAATGGCATAAACAGTAGAGCACGCTTTTATGTAAGACGTATGCTTGTTAATTAAATAATATTTTTCCTGTTTACGGTCTTAATGCATGATAACTATGTGTAATAACAAAAATATTGTGAAATGCACTACATGATTAGTATCAATAAATTAAATAGTATCCTTGTAGCAACTGATCAATTTCAAAGAAAAAAACCGTGTATTAGAAGCATCCGGTTCAATCATAAAGTATCCAACTTTAAACACATCTGGGGCAGCCCAGAATTTAATGGTGCATTTCCGTCATAAAATTATGGGTAGCTACTTCAGACACATTTTGAAAGTAAGGTTAGGTTAGGTTAGATTTTCGAAGTCAATCCGGCTAGTAAGTTCATCTGCAGGAACCACTTATCTAACATTTCAAAATGATGACCTAACCTAACAACATGTTTTAAGCGAGAGCGCCACAAGAATTTCCTTTGACTTATATGGTTCCCAAATTTGGGAAAGATGTGAGGTTGAAGATAGGGAAGATTTTGGAAGGAAGAGGTCGGTTGGGAAGAATCTGACTATTAAGATGTTGTCACTTAATATGGCTTAAATCATTACAATAAAACTTTTGATTCTGTTTGGTGGATGGCCTTTCACCACCAGCTAAAGTTATAGAGAATATACCACCTGCATAAGCTTCTGAAACTTATTCCGTTAAAACCTTTGTAGTATAGGTATCAGTTTTCATGTCCTTATTTTCATATAGACACCATTAAAGCTTAAACTAACTATCTGTCTCACAGATGTCGTTTTTTACTTTCACACCAAAAAAATGATCGTCACATTTTTCCCGTGTAATTGAAGCGCTATTTCATCCGCGCCGACCGACAGCTAAAAATTATTCGCAAAAAATGGGAGTAGGTCGTAAATCATCGCATAAGTAGTGTTTATGGCTCGCCGTTAGCAGAGCAAGAGGTTAAAACCATTTCCACCGGCAAAATGATGAAGAATATCCGAAATTGCTTACCGTCGTCTAATTATACAGCGCGGGAGCTTAATCGGCCCGGCCGCCATCTTGTGGTCCGACATGCACCGAATTTATATTAAATTTTATTAATAACAAGTACCTAAATACTTAGATAGCATCTCCTTCCCGCGATATTATTGAATATGCTCCCGCCGGAACAGCCTGCAGATGGCGCCTGTTATTCAAATTAATTGCGTTCGATTTTCAAATGTGGAAGTGGCCGATTATCATTTTTTTTCTTAAAATTTTTAAACAGTTGGTAAATGATGAAATAGTTTCAGGAACGCTTTTTTGATTCAGTTTCACGATTTCGGTGACGAATTTTCCAAGGTCAATGTAGGTATTAAGCTGAATTTACATTACGCAACTAGTTGCGCACAAGTTGATTTATGAGATTAGTTGCACTACCAGTTTGACGTGTAAACACATACGAGTAGTTTCATCATGCATGTATTAGTTGAATGCCACAACATTAGATCATCACTAGTGGTAAGCAATTATTGCGTAGTGTAAAAACGTGAAGCAACTAGTGTCGCGAAACCATTTCATCTGACTGAACGTTCCTTGTAACTGCGAAATTGTGTACAACATTGTGCATTGCAGATATGCTTTGATGCTGACGGTGCTGTGATACTGAAGTTTGCACGACACTAAATTCGCGCAATTTGCACCAAATTCGTGCAATTATTGAACATGCATGCAACTAGTTGCATAATACAAATTCAGCTTTAGGTTCGAAAAAACCGACGAAATCTTGATCCCTTTTAAATTGTTTACTTTAATTGTTCTTCAAAATTTTCAACCATTTGTGAATGATGCAACAGTATCACATTAAGGGGTTTTATAGATTCAGTGTCAAGTTTTCCTCAACCAATGTGAATAATTTGAAAATCACAATGTGTTCAATTTATTTGAGTTTTTTAAATGATTTTATGCAGTAGCCCTTACCAATAAATGTGTTTTGAATTTTACACAACCATTTATGAATTTTTTATAGCCCTTACCAATAAATGTGTTTTAAATTTTACACAACCATTTATGAATTGTTAGTTAGTTAGTCAGGCTATTAATATGCTATCAGCATTTTAAATTTATTTTTCTTGGTTGTCTATTTTTTCCGTGCTTTTTTCTCTATGTTTTTTTATAATTATACGTTTGATGAATGCAACCACATATATCTACCATATTTTATAATATTTTTTTAAAAGTATTTGTTTTCTTATCTACACCTTTGAAACTCTTGCTGTCTCTTTGTCATGCTGTAAATCATGTAAAAATATAATATTGTAAAAGCTAACCAGGGCGTTTAAAATTAATAAAAATTTCAACGTTTCATTATTTCGTGATTAAGTTCCTATCGAACCTTTAGCTATTTTTAAAGCATTTTTTGATTATTTTACAATTGACAGACCATAAATAAATATTTATATGTTCTGAAAAACAGTTCGACGGTCCCGAAAAACAATGTCGGATCTGCTAAAAATTGAAAATCGTTTTGTTGCCTAATTTTAATTTCCTTTAATTTAAAAGCTTGTATTTTCGTAATTTTGAATGAAATGACAAATATCAAAACAATACTTTATAGAAACACAAAAAAAGTAAAAATACGGAAACGAAACTTTGAACTGCTCTTCTGTAAAACTACTAAATTGCACATACGACATAGTTCTTCGGGACCGTTAAATTGAATTCAGGTATTGAAAAAAATATTACGTTGTAAAGAGGCAAAATAGAACGTGTAAATATGACAAAGAGCAAAACTAAAAGAAAATTTAATGATGACCACTTTGTACACATTAGTATTCAGAACAAATAACCGTCAAAATGATAAATTTGCTGACATTAAAATATTGGTAACGCGATACTTACGCACGTAACAAACAAGAAACATTATTCCTGAAACCAAACGTTTTGTCTTCAGGTACATAAACTTGTTAAAATTATATGCCCTTTATTGACACCTGTCTTAAAAAATTATATTTTTATCACGTATTTTGTTTAGCAAACTCGATAAAAGTTTTCTCGACAATTTAAATAATTATACGTTAATTTAAAAGCCGATAATCGATGAACTCAATTTACTCGCAATTAAAGTTCTACATCTCGTATTAAATCAAGATATCAGACCCCATTAAAGGTTTCCATTCTCCACGTATGGCTTTTTAAGGAGGTAAGTAAATACGTAATTGTATTTTAAATTATCGCTTATTTGTACCGACATTTTCGCCAATGCCGATAAAAAATAATCGTAATTATTTTATTAATATGTAGCTACTTATTACTATGAAAGCAAAAAAATACATAAAGCTGTCAGTCAATTTTTTATCGTTGGGTGAATTAAACTAACTTATTTCCGCAGGAGGAGGGAGATAAGACGTTACGCCAAACAACTTAGTCTTGGCACACACTCCTTGCTTCATTCGCATTCGTACATCGTCACATATAAGTGTTTCTGTTATTCTGACTCTTGACATGGCCCGATTAATATAATTGGTTCATTTTCATTAGTGCTATGTCTTTCTCGGGCGTCCCTGACTTCTACCATTTACATTCGCGTTATGTACTCTCATTAAACATAATGCTTTCTTCGTTCATTCGCTCTACATGCTCAAACCATCTAAGCGTTCCTTTCTTAAAATTACTCATTAATTTCTGAAGTCTACTGAACGTTTACTATTACCGCTTTCTTAAACTTTCTCATTACTTTCTTAAAACTACTTAACGTTTAGTATTACCCCTTTCTTAAACTTACTCATTACTTTCTTAAATCCACCCAACGCTTACTATAACCCCTTTCTTAAACTTACACAATTACTTTCTTAAATCTACTCAACGCTTACTATAACCCATTTCTTTAATTTACTAATTACTTTCTTAAATGTACTCAATGTATGGATACTATTAACCCTTTTCTTAAATTTACTAATTACTTTCTTAAATCTAGTCAATGTATGGATACTATTACCTCTTTATTAAACTTACTTATTTCTTTCTTAAATCTTCTTAACGCTTACTATAACATTACTTATAGCAGCCTGGCATTATTTGCGAAATTCCACATTTTCATGGTTTTACGCACATAAACTTCAGGGATCCGTTTCTTTATTGGGTGAATTCATATCATTATAATTTTATCCCTAATTTTTTTTTTAAGCCATCACATGCGAAAACAAGCAATAAAACATGCAGCTTATAAAATTATTATAATTGTGTTAAATTTACATCATTTTAATTGAGACAATGCAAGAGCAAGCAATCTGTTTTAATTACTTTTATAAAACCACAAATCCAATTAATAATATAATTATTGTGAAGGGTATTTTCAACCTATAATAATATAATTAAAATTGTACAAAGAAGTTGTGTAAGCTACCTATCAAAGCGTCAGTGATTGCCCTTCGGCCTTATTAAGGGTTCTCTGTCAAGTTAAGCTGTTAATTACCGCCCTCGCGATGCAAATGTCCAATTGCGGGCCCCGACCGTGCAATTATGCGTATTGTGCAATTTATCAGTCTGCTCAAATAATTGATTTGTGCAAGTGCATGGTGTTATTATTCCGATTCTGTCAAACTGAAGCGATAATTGTATATGATTTCCAAGTTCTTATGCTTTGTTTCAAGTCGTGTCGTGATTTTTCTTCTGATTTTCTTGACTTTTCATTGCAAATGGTTTTAATTGGATTTTTTATACAAGATAAGATCATGTTTTAATATTTAATATGCAGTTTTTTATGGAAAATAATTAATAGATAAAAAAAACGTGGAATATTATACTAGTAAGAAAATTATCCACTTTTTAGAAAATTTCGAAAATCGAAAAACGATATTGCATTACCATGAAAATTCTATTTTTGGTAGGTACTGGGTTTAGGGTGCATGCGTGCAGGGATGAACATTTCTGTGTATTCCTGCATAAAATCACTATTCGAATTTAACAACCTTTTTTATTTTCAAAATTGGATCTGTTAAGTATAAATCATATCATAAGCGATAAAGCATGTAAAATATTAATTTATTAATAATCATATTTGTTTATCAGAAATGTGTGTTTGTTTTGTTCAAATGTTTGACTGATATCGTAATTTTTCAAGTTTACTAACGACCGCAAGATAAATGTCTTCTTTTGAAAGGCAATGGTACTGCGGGTCCTGCAACAAGAATTTATTTTTATAAATACTTACACTCAGCATCATTAAGTGCTATACTTACTCATAAATTTTGCGAGAAAATTTTTCCAGGCTTAGATTAATTCAAAGAAAATACCTTCTCTGTTGATGTAGATTTAGATAGGTAGACATAGCTTGACATACTTAATTTTGCAGTCGGTGGCGTCGCCCTTGTGGACACAAAAAATGGATTTAAAAAATTCTTTGTTAGATCTTCCTTCCGCTGCCTACAAAGTTCAGTGTTTCAAGCTATAGTCATATTGATCTCAGCTTTATAGAAAGAGTTTCTTAATAAATACAAAAAAAAACCCAGTCCTAAAACTATATACTTTTTATCCAAAATTATTAATAGTAGGTACTTAGGATAAATAAATATATGACTAGCAGTTAAAAGCAGCGGCTTTGGTTCAGCTTCGCTCAGTTTGCGTATTGGTGACCATTTTATAAATCCGATAGGAACTGGTTCCAAAAATAGCCCGTGGATCCACTGTGATCCAGTGACAGCTAATCACCGGGACAAAGTAACTGCGGCAGGCAATGAAACCGGTTCCTCGGATCCGCTGTATTCCAGTAACAGCTAGTCACCGGGACAAAGAGACAGCGACATGCAATAATGACGTCATATGTAATTAATTAGTCACAACTCAACTTATCTACTCAAAAACAGGGCATGCATCTCCAAGTTACTTGTAATACCATCCTAATCGTATCTTCATTCTCTATTTACATATACGTGTTTCATACGTTTATAGAGATTTATTATTTTCTATTAATACTGCTTATGTTTTACGCATGTTAAGTTTATTATTACATCCTACGTTTATTTGTATTATTTTGTTGAAATAATTTATGTTTAGATTTAGAATCTGCCGAACAGGCCCTCCATTGATATGCTTGCTGTAACCCTCCGTGACCAACTCAGATATGGGGGCTCCATCGAAGCCAGAGTAAAGTTAGCCTCCCAAAACTGGGCGTACTGTACAGGGCCCGCAGATACTTTAACAGTACACAACTGCTAACCCTGTACAAATCACAAGTGCGCCCCACGGTTGAATTTGGCAGCTACCTCTAGTCTGGGGCTCCAAAATACCTGAAAAATACCCTCGACTCTGTGCAAAAACGGGCGGTCCGTTTGATAGATTCTCCCATCTTTACAGGCGTCGGGTGGGAATGCTATCCTTATTCTACCGGTATTACAATGGAAGATGTTCCGAGGAACTAGCGTTAATGATCCCTTCCTCACCGGTGCATAGTCGGGAAACACGCCAAACGCGTGCCCAACATATGTACACGGTTGACATTTGTCAGATGAGAACGGGTCGTTTCTTCGACTCGTTCTTGTGTTCAACAGCTCGGCTGTGGAACGATTTGCCGACCTCTGTGTTTCCTCCTTCCTAAAACCTGGGTCTCTTCAAGACCAATGTTCAATTGTTCATTCTTTCCTCTCCTCAAAAAAACCCTCCACACAGCATCTCAGATGACATAGGCCCTGAGGGAAATTTTTTCCTCAGGGCCTACTATGTGGAGTTAATGAAAAAAAATGCAGGCATTACTATGTGTTTTTTAAGTTTTAACGAAATTCTTGATTTGAAAATGATGAAACTATATAGATATATATACATTCCATGAAAAACTTATAACAATTTTTTCATAACTCTATTAAGATTTTTGGTTTTATGATACTATGTACATTTTTCCAATAATTTTAGTTTGATTTTATATACTTATGTTTTTTATGATTATGTGTATGCATGCGTATACAGTATGTGTACATATATGTATGTGTATATTATGCATATATATGTACCTGTCTCAGAACAGACTACGTCTAGTGAGACTGGTTACTTACTTGTTTGTATATGATAATGTTACTTCAATAAACGCCCGGGTTGCCGGCAATTTAAAAAAAAAAATATATATATAGCCGCGCGATATTATTATTCACAACTTCCAGTTGGGATAATAATTACAAATCCGTAGTACTTACTGCCAGGGGGTGCTAATCACGCGATATGTCAACGTAAGTGGCGCCATCTTTTGGCGTTGCTTTATTTCGGTTCTGTTACAAAGGTACAAATTTAAATTACGATTTTGTGTACGGCGTGGCGTCAGAGTTGCATTCTTAGCCAGAGTCTTAAATTTCAACCGTACAGTCTGACGATGTTGATGATTTACCTCCGGATCCACTGTGTATTGTGTTCCCCTCTGTGTCATGGATATATTACCAACTTTGTATGAACATGAACATAATGGCAACATTTTATATCTATTTACTAACAAAATCACTTTGACCCTTATATCATGACTTCATCTCAATTATTTTCACGAAGCCACGATGTAAAAAATCTACATCTTTAAAGAAAACAAACAAAAATGCTTTTTACTTAAGATTGATCGAGTTTCTTTCTTTCTTAAAAAGGGACATATACATACGCACCGTAAAACATTTTTAACGACACACAATTTAACCTGTTTTACGCCGTGTTCTGTAAATTAAGAGATCCAACTACAATCACGGAGCTTTTTCCCTAGTACCAGAATTCGCCGCGAGGCATGAAAATTAAGACACGTTTTGGAAATCAATGGCCGCGTTCGAGATTTAAATTCAAATTTATGCGCCTGTGAGATTGATTTTACTATTTTTGATTGATTAGTTGAGGCCGATGGTAAAAATGGTGGTCATCTTTCAATCTTGGTTAGTTGCGTACCAAGAAACTTAGAGTTTTGTTTTGGAAAGATTTCATTTTATTTTAGAAGGAATTATTGGTTTTTTGGAAATTTCGTTTTTTTTAACAGTATTTTAATGCAGAAATGTTTAGAACGCGATCTTTGGAATTGTGACTTTTTTTCTAGATTTTCAAGAACAATGCGACCATTATTATTTCGCAACTCCCACATTTCTATAGTGATTTATATTGTATTGAAATAAATTTTAAAGAAATAATATGTTATATTTATTTTAAAAAGTTAATTTTTTTAGTGTAAAGTTTAAGCATAAAAAAGTGGAAAGAAGAATAATAATGTCGAAATAAATTTTAATATATTGATTTTTTAGCGGTTCGTTTTTTTGTTTTGAAACCTTTACGTTATATTTTTGGGTACGCATTTTAGATGAATATACTTCTTAATTAAAAAGAAGCTAAATTAGAAGGATGTTTATGAATTAAGCTCAACGGTCATTACCAATTAATTAATATTCGATATTAATTGATTTTATCAGGTTATATTAAAAACTAAACTTGTAAAACTGATGCAATATTTTGCATTCTCATAAAAATGATTAAGAAAGTCTTTAAAATAACATTAATTTATTGAAACTCTATAAATGATAATAGGTTTATAATAAGTTATAAGGTATATTTATTGGTAACTTTTCAATGTAGTAAACAAAATTTCACAAATCATTATTGTAAGCATGGCAAATAAATTTAGAAAACTTGTTCTTGTAGCCATTTTTGAACGGTTTAACTGTTTAGTATTTTAAAATGTATTATATTTTACATGTAAAATCCACATCCAATTATTTGTATGCCCCTTGGGAATCGAACTCGCAATCTTCACTCAAAGTCAAATGTTCGTTGTGTGATTTGTCATGGTAACTCCACAGTTGAACCCCTCAAAAATATAATAGTAATTTCAATTCTAAAATCTAGTACAAACATACCTCTGATAATAAGTTGGTATGGAAATCAAATGAATTTATTTACTATGCTGATTTTTTGTATTTATACGTTGGTAGGTATGTAGGCAGAGTATTATAGACAAGTAATTTTATTCTTGATTTAAAGTTGAATGAAAATATGTTTTATATCTTCACAATGTGTTTTATACTTTTGTTATCCGGTGGTACACCCAATCTGCACACCTCTTCGCGGACATTTAGTTAGAAATCATTTTTTTAATTTCATTTTCGTAATGCACGTGTATTTAAGTACACACACAGAAAAATTCAAGTCAATCGGCGATTATTTTCAGTGTTAAACGCATATTTGTAAAGAAGTGTCAGAGCATTTGATAGTGGGAGGCAAACCTTAAACGCACTTTTATCAAAAATGTGTTTTTAAAGTTGGTGACCAAGATGTCTCGGAAACGGCGGAACCGATCTGTCTCAAATTTTAATACGAGCTTTTTAAGAATATTTTTTAGTTATTAATCGAAGGTTGGTTCTCACCGATAAATATATATTTTTTTTATAAACAATTTAAAGCTATAATTTTGTTAAAAAATCGTTTTTTTGGAGAAGTCGCCATTTAAATTTTTTTTTGATTCGTCCTTCGATTTATTAGAAGATTGTATATTACTTTCATTATGATCCAATCTAGTGATATGGTGGTCACCGCTAGATGCCTTTTTTGAGAGGATCTTCTGGAGATCAGCCGTAGCAGTTTTAAAAATTATTATTTTTACAAATAAATAAATGTTAAAATATAGTTAAAAGTTACCATGAAATGTGTAAATTTTTTTACATTAATAAATATAAAGGTATTCCAGAAAAAAATCTTGAAAAATCGCTTTTTGCTAACCATATATAACCCCTTAAGACTCACCATATTTAAAAAAAGTTTAGTTTTAAAGCTCCCCAAGAATTGAGGAAAAAGTTCAGCTTTTAGCTTAACAATAAAGTGATATAATTGCTTCATTTTCTACATAATATTAACAATTTCCTCTTGCTTTTTATCGGTAGTTGAAAAAAATATTACAGTAGTTAAAAAAATAAAATTATTTCAGGATTTCGTAACATTTTCTGTTCTAATTTCTTAGCATTCAACGTGAAAGCTTCATTCCCACCACGCTGTTAAAACATTACACTCCACTTGGAGCGTTCAACTTATGCCTATAGGTGATTTATACGCACCAAAAGCGGTCGTAACATATAATCACGCAGTTTAGCATAGGAACGCTTTGTGGATATTAAATGATGATATATACCAGCAGAGTAACGCCAATAGACACCATTAAAACGTTTTACGAAGACACAGATAGAGACGTCAAGTAAATTGCTGGGAGGCAGGTCTGGATGATTTTATTTAGGAACTTACAGGGCCGTATTTGAGGTTATACAAATCTATCTATCTAGGTATATAAATAAATATGATTCGCCGAAATGTATGTAGGTACGCGCATAACTTCCGAACGACTAGATACAACAAATTGGATTTTTTTAGTGGGTTCGTTATTGCCATGACAAGGTTTGTATAAAACTACTGGTGAGCTCTGGCATTATGAAATTTCTATAAAAATTTGCAACAGGTGGCACGCGAGCTTTTTGAAAACTGAATGTACCGGGACTGAATGTATGGAATGCGGGAAGAGGGAGGGGAACTCGGGTAGGGGGTTCGCGGGAGGGAAACCAGGGAGGGAGGAGGGGACCATGGGAGGGGAACTTGGGAGGGGGGTTCACGTGGGTGGGAGTGGAGTGGGGAGAGGGAAGTTGGAGGAGGCAAAGTGGTAACGCGAGAGGGTAACAGGATGCTGGAGAGGAAGGGGAACGGGACGAATGGGAAAGGACACGCAGGGAGAAACAATTTCTTTATTAAATGGCATAGCAACGCATGCCGGGAACCAGCAAGTTTGCAATAAAATATATTGCCGCTAGGTTTTCTGGGGAATGAAAATCACATTTAATTAATATAATTCTTCGTGTGTGACATGTTAGAAATTAGAACTGATTTAGTGCCTACCTATCGCTAATGAACTAAGCAAAGGGGGCATTTCACCGGCTTCGTGCAAATGTTCAATTATGAAACAAAATGTTCTGTTTTGTTTAACTTCATATTTAACATATTTTGCTCGTTCGCGGTAAATATCGCTACTTCGTTAGAGCGGGACACAGGACAGTAGACCTTTTTCCGATAGTCCAATTTGAGAAGTGAAAACATTCCTCTTAAGAAAATTGTCAAATGAAGAATCTGTTCAAATCTATACAAGCGATAAAGTAGATAGCCATCTACATTACAATTGTTACAAATGTTTTTTTTATAATTTATTTGAAATAAAAAATTTACCCATGCGAAATTATGGGATTGTATGAATTCTTGGCCAATCGGTTACAATTTTAAAAATGACAAGTACAACAGTTTTCAAAACACAATTCGAAGCAGATCCGAGTTCATTGAACCAGAGTTAGACGGACTGAAATCAGAAATAAAATTATCCAGTTTTCATCTACGCAAGTCAAGTTATAATCTAAAATTTTATTAATCCAAAAGTAGCATTTTTTTAAATCGGTTATTAATGATTAAAACACAACTTGGATTAGATTAATTGCTTAACGAACTCCAACTAAAACAATTGTTTATCTATACTTACTATACGACGGTTACAATATTAAATATAGACTGCGATATAAAATTAAACCCAAAATCCGTTTGTATGAATATTTGATAGGGCCCAACCGTTCCGGACTAAGGCCGAGTTCTAGGGCTGGGCCCGAACACTCTGGGTATTACACCGGCCTGGGTAGGTACTTGCTTCGGGGCCTTGCACCAAAACCACCTCGACCCAGGCTGGAACACTGAATCAGCAATCCCTTTATTTACGTTAGATCATACCATGAAAATTTGTTGAAAGGCATTCTTCCTAATGTAATTCCTTTATTAAAACATTTTGAAGTGTTTGAGCTTAAATAAGCGGCTAATTTGATTCAATGCCCTTGCCTGGGTTGAGGTGATTTTGCTTACACTGGACTAGGTACGTACTTACTTCGGGGCCTTATACCAAAACTACCTCAACCCAGGCCAGGACACTGAATCAAGCTGGCCTCTTATTTATATTAGATGCAAATAAGTACACATAAAATATAAGAGAGTAACAAAAAAAAAACTTACAAAGGTGAAACCTGTGCGTGGGTATTATAGTACATGGATATTAAACAGTGGTGGTTAGAATAGAGTTTTAAAATATATATATAGTATCTAAAAATGCAGGAGGATCTTAACCGTCTTAATGTTTACTGTTCAAAGCATACCCTTAAAATTAATGTTAAAAAGTGTTTCGTCGTGAATTTCACACGAAATAAAAATATCATTATCAATGAATATAATCTGAACGGCTCAATATTAATCAACAAAACTGAAGTCAAAGATTTGGGAGTGACATTGGACTCTTATTCTATTATATTATTTTTGATATTCATATAGACTCAGTCACATCAAAAGCCTCTAAAATGTTAGGATTCATTCTTAGCACATGTAAAAAATTCAATAACTTTAGAGCAATGAAAATCCTATATTTTGCTTATGTCCGCAGCTTACTAGAATACGCGTCACAACCCGCAATACATATCATATGTAAAAATTCTAGAACGTGTTCAAAATCGTTTTCTACGATACTTAGATTTCCGGAGCTACCGCCCACACCTAAGTCACCAAGATTCAGCCGCGCACTTCAATATACTATCATTGGAAGTTCGAAGAAACTCGGCCGATGTACTCTTTCTTCAAAAAATAGACAGATCCGTCGTTGATTGCCCAGAACTCCTACAACGTATACAGATACGAGTTCCTAATAGACGAACCAGGTCAGACATGATTCTTAGCCTCCCTCGGTGTAATACTAATTCTAAGCAGAACTCTTTCATCTATCGTGCGTCCAATACTTTTAACACACAATACAAAAAATTTGACATATTTAATTCTGCACCACATTCCTTAAAATCACACAGACGCTCTCTCGACACTTTATAACAACAATAATTTCTAATACCACCAGTCACCATTATATTAATTTTTTTTTTTCTCTTTTCATTTTTTGTTTACTTATATTTTTATAACTATACCTCAATCTAACCCATTCTCCCCCCCCCCCCCATCCCACCCCCTCCCTATTCCCCCCTAATTAACTTGTCTCTTGAAATGTAATTTTTTTCTTCTTTAGCAAATATCTATGGAACCACTACACTTGTATACAATACCCATGTGGAAACCTGTAAATGGTTCAATTATTGTCACTTAATTACTATTATGCTCTGTTATGAATGTAAACTGTTGGTCTCCCAAATAAAATAAAAATAAAATAAAATAAAGATCAATATGATTGATTTTTACAGGTGTTTCTGAGAATTTTCTTAAAATTAAAAAAAATAATTATATAATCGTATATACATACACCCGCATACATACATACACACGTTTATATATGGAATATTTTAGTAATTTAGTAACATATAGTATAAATTATTATAGAAAAAGGTTTCTTCTTCCAAATTATTTTTTCCCCAGCTTTTAACATTTTTTTTTATATTCCTACCTTTTATATCCTCAAATGGAATTATATTATAAATCATTCTACCTTATTCAATTGTCTACTTCATAAAAACATATTTCTGTATGGCGTTGAAACATAGACAATATAGCTAGCGGAAAAAAACTGATAGACGCAATCGAAATGTGGTGCTGGAGAAAAATGCTAGTATAGTATTTTAAGATACTTTAGACACGTTGCTCGCCAAACTGAGGACTTCAACTTGGATAAACTCATAGCAACTGGCAAAGTGGACAAAATTTTTGAAGTATTCGTGTATAAATAAGCGGCCAACTTGATTCAGTGTCCTGGCCTGGGTTGAGGTAGTTTTGCTTACACTGGGCTGGGTAAGTACCCTGAAGAGGTAGGTACTGCTCACACATCTCCGGCGCGCAATTACTCCCGAGGTAATGTCTGTATTTTTCCCGGACCTGAAATTGATTGAGTTATAACAGAAAATTAAGTCGGGATGCCCATTGCCTGATACGAGGATCTACTCTGGCCCTCGTTATTTTTACGGGTGGGTTCATACTCGAGCTTTTGTTCCCGTTTATGAAGAAATCAAAGGCATCTTTAGTGCAAATTTTTTGATAACGGCGCAAACAAGTGAAAAATCACGGGATGTTATAATTGTACAATTTGTTAAAAGTTTTAAATTTTTTTTGGGATCTGTATTTTATTTTTACTAAAGTTTTACATCTTATATCTAATATACACTCTTCTAAAACTACATTAATATTATTCTACTACCTCATTATTATCCATCAAAATTAGAAATTTGCCTTTCGAATGTTAGTAAACTTGCAAAAATTACGACATCAATCATTTAAACAAAATAAATATGCATCTCCAAAATATAAAATTACTAGCTGACCCTGCCACACGTTTCTGTGGCTAACGAAACACAACGCCATTACCCAACCTTTATAAAATCCACACCACCCGCTTGCCAGCTGCCCGCTGCCCGCTGCCTGAATTGAATATTTGAATTTCTCGGCCTTTCTCTACTATAATAAGCATTTATTATACATATAAACCTTCCTCTTAAATCACTCTATCTATTGGTGAAAACCGCATGAAAATCCGTTGCGTAGTTTAAAAAATCAAAGCTCACAAACATTTTGAGCGACTTCATTTTATACTATGTAATGAAGATAATTTAATAATGTATTTTTAGTACCTACTTTATCTGATGTGATCGACTTACCATTTCAAAATTTGAAAAATTAAAAGTTCTTTGAACTTGAAAACTTTTACGCATTACGTAGGAATACAATTTCAAAGCACTTCACGCATGCACCCATGCACAGACAAGCGATATTAGTATAATATATTTAATATTCTCACGTACCTTTTGTCTTGGTACTTGCCGGTAGATCTTCGAATGAATTTAAATTTTTCATTTTATAAAGAGTCTTTGGAATCTAAAAACAGGTTTTAGAAAATCACAAATTGTAAATTGCTTATAGGTACCTGAATAAATATATAATTTCAGTACACTTATATGTAAAACAGTCTCTTGAATTGAATTTTAGGTCAGCTAAAGTAATGGCTTAGTAGCTAAAAAGATAGCTAAGAGATTTATTGCGTGTATATATATGTTGCCTAAGTGAGCACATTTTTTTTCTTTTTTCTAATGACACATTAATCCAAGTTCGATATTATACATGAATAGCACAAAGAGGCCTTTGATTCCATAGTTATCGAACCGTCATGTGATGAAATTTGTTGAAAAATGAATTCCTTTTTCAGAAAATAAATTAACAGATGTACAACTAGATGCTTCTGCTTTAGTAACATTACTTGAACAAATTTACCCGTAACTGTTAGAAGTCGTAACTGTTAGAGGCAGACTATGCACAACTTCAAATATATATTATGTTACTTCCATATAACAGTTCTTACCTCCACATCTTTTTTCCAATTAATCATCAATTATTATTATAACATTATTCTTATAACAATGTTATCAACTTGTAGATATTAACTTACTAATGCATCATTTATTACCTTATGTTTTTAACTTTGTAAGTAATTAATTGTCATTAAAATTATGTTATTATTACTACTGCGTGTAAAAGAAAAGGAAGAAAATAAAAAGGGAAAATGTACTTAAAATGTAACCAATACTGACTGTAATATGATATTATATTATGTATTCATATATTTTTTGGATGAAATAAATAAAAAAATAAATAATTAAGTTAACCTTTCTATGATCCGCAGTTCTTTTGGTGACATTTTAAAAGCAGACAATGTAACCAATAACCACCCACCACTTTGCGCACAAAACAAAAACATAAAAATGCACGTGGTTGCATTGATTGCAGTAATTACACGACCGTTCGCTCTTCCTCAAAAGATCTTCGTCTAAATTGGACATCACTCTCTAAGTGACATATGACAACCAAACCATAATCAACATAATAATTGATAGTTTTAATATAAATACCAGGATTCGAGCTAATTTAAATATTTAATAATGAACCAGCTTCCTTTTAAGTCGAAGTAAAATCAGAGCAACGCAAGGCGATGACTTAAAACATCGTCGGACATAATTTGCATAAATTTAAACTGTTTAACTTTGCATTTATACAGCTCATCGCTCAGCCTGTGAGCATTGGAAACCATAAGTATTAATTATCACACTTTCCGATTTCCGCAGTGGAAACCCCCGGAGGCAAACCACAGCTGTCGAAGTATTTCAAAATTGCCCGGGTAAAAAATGTACAAAAAAGGATAAAAAATAAATAAATACAAGCATCCCGCCCCGGGATGAATTTCAGAGCCGTTGTTTGGTGGAATAACTTAATTGAATACACACGGGTCTAATAACAGGGCATATCCCATCAAAAAATACTTTTCCAGAAAAGCGAGCGGACATAATTTGATATTAACAACTGCTCGGAAAGTGAATTTTTATTGGGTTATTCGAAACGTATATGTCGATTCGCAGTTCCCTTAATGACTTCTCAACATGGACGTGAGTTGAAAACGTTAAATTGTTTGCATTAAATGTTATTCAATTATTTTGTATCAAATGTCGTGAGGTTTGGTTTAGATTGCCATTTTACAAGCAATGGAAATTTGATTGAAATTTTCCTAAATAGGCATAAAGGAAACACGAATAAGAACTCCCAGAAAATTGATTAAAGCCGTTTCAAGTAAGTAAATGTGGATAAATTAATTTAATAGAGCTTTGAAGTTTTTCATATGTTTCCGGTGGATACAATTTTTATTTTGTAACATCGATGTGTTCCTTTGCACCGCACACAGTCATGACATTTGAAAATGATACCGTATTGGTGATAATTATACTCGTTGTGACTATTATATCAATGTGTTTGCGATAAAGATATCAGTGCTGACAATTTCACAACTGTATTTGTAAAAACGCTTAAAGTATCATCATCATCAAACAGTATTAATAGCCTAGCGACTGTACGGTTGAAATTTAAGAATCCGGCTAAGAATGCAACTCTGCATGACGTTGCGCCCTACGCAAAACCGTTTTCGTACGTCGAGTTTATATACAAATATACTTTAGTATTAGAACCGAATAAAAGCAATGCCAAAAGATGGCGCCATTTTTTTAAATTTTTTTGTATATGAATACCGAACAAGAGTCCCAACTGCTCCCGTCTGAAGCCAAGACTATGGCATCCCCAATTGGGGTATGTCGTGAGGCTGAATGTAGTGGGGAGGGCAAGGAGATAGGGAAGAGGAAGGTGGGGAAGTACCTGGCTATTCAGATCTGGTCACCAAACATGGCTAATGCCATTTCAAGCAAAGTTTCAATTCTGAATGGTGTCTTACACCAGGGCGATACTGAGAGTATGTTCCATTCTGGAACATACCGCAAATATACTATATATTATTTTTAATGAATAAATTGTGAAATAACACAAATCAATCAAATAAAATTTATTTGCCACGCCGGGATTCGATCCCGTGACCTTCGGTGTACGACTCAAAAGCCTTACCGCTGGATTACGCCGGCCCTCGTTAACAGCTAGCGTGAGGAGCATCGCCTGGCAGGCGTAAGTACGTACTATTGGATTTCTAATTTCGTGAATCTCTCCGGATATGGAAAGATTGACGGTAATATGATTATTATTGTAACTGGCAGATGTGAACAATAACACCACGCATCTGTATGATACATATGACGTCATTGCCTGTCGCAGTTACTTTGTACCGGTGACTAGCTCTCACTGGATGTCAGTGGGTTCGGGAAACCGGCTATTTTTGTAACCAGTTCCTATCGGATAAAATGGTCACCAACACTCAAACTGGGCGAAGCCAAAGCAAAAGCCGCCCGCAGGGCCTAGCAGCGAAAACCTGCAGAGACGGTTTTTTACCGCTACTTTGAACACCATATTTGTGAAAATGATTCAATCAATAACACTGTATTTGTGAAAAGATATTTTAGTATTCTATATTGAAAAATGTATTTGTGAAAACGGTTCTATTAGTACTTATTGAATCTTTGAACACCATATTTGTGAAAATGATTCAATCAATAACTCTTTGATACATTGAATTGTGAAATTTAAAATTTATACACGCGTTAACTCCTTGACACTGTTAAAATGATTCCACGAATTGACTTTTAATAACTATATTTGTGAAAATATTCTTCGAAGTTGCTGTGCATCACAGTGGTACTTGGTTACATATTAAATTGATAACATGTCGAAAGAATCTTTTCACTCACGTATACTTATCAAATTAAACTTCATTATAATATTCATGTGAAGCAGTTTTGTTTACATTTATAGAAAGTTTTAATATGAAGCATCGATTAAGATAATAACCGGTCTACATGACAAAGCGACCCAGTTTGACTCACAATTTTAAACCCTTGAATTATAAAAAAGCTTTTTTAGGAACTTACCTTACCTGGTTTTGCAAGAGAATATATATTCGTCAATATTTAACTATGGTTTAATAGTTAAATGTATATTTAAAAATTTCATAGATTTATGATCAAATCCTTTATAGATAGACACGTCGCTCGCCAAACAGAGCACTCCAACTTGGAGAAACTCATGCATAAGCACTGACAAATTTGAAGGGAAAAGAAGTATATATAGTATATTTGCGGCACGTTTCAGAGTCGAAGATACTCTCAGTATGACTACGAGATATCAGAGTGGAAGTTACTCTCACAGAGTGGAAGATACTCTCAGTATCGCCCTGGTGTAGGACCACCATTCAGAATTGAAACGTTGCTTGAAATGGCTTTAGTCGTCTTTGGTGACCAGATCTGAATAGTCAGGCACTTCCCCACCTTACTCTTACACATCTCCTTCCCCTCCACACTATCGTCAGCTTCACAACACACCTTATTGGGGATGCCATGTTCTCACTGGCTCCAGACGAGAGCAGGAGACTCTTGTGCGGTGTTCATATAAAAAAATAAAATTTTAACAACAGAGGAAAGTCACCAATGCGCTGGAGTAACCAAGTATCCCTGGTACGTCGGTGTCATTGGCTCTCCACATAGCGCAGAACCACAAGGATTGGAGGAACTTGTCCACCATGAAAATTGGAGTACGGATCACAATCTTTAGCAATGTGGAAACGACTTACCAAGAAGACTTTACAATAAGGCTTCGCTGGGATTTTCGTTTTATAGTTTAACAAATCTTTCAAGGCTCCACAACTTGTTGTGGAAAAACGCGATAAAATTCAGACAACAAAATAATACCTACGTACAAATTTCACGATTTCAAGAACAATAATAGTTCGAGAATTTGTGCTACTATACAAAAAAATGTTTCACAAGAAAAAACTTTTCAGGGAATGAAATATTTAGTTAAATGAAAACAATATTAGCGAAACTCAATCAAAAATCAGAATAAGATATTGGCACCTCTGGGCTTCGAACCCAGGACCTTCGGTGTTATAGCCCTTGTATAAAGAGCCCTTTAGGTGACGCCCAGATGTCATCCAATTATTATTATGCGTTAAGAAAATTAAGATAATGTTGGTTGTTCTAAGTCGAAGTATGTACAGTTAAAAATAACCGAATCGGATATCAACATCTTGGCACAGTGGTCAGGGCAGTGGCCCGAAAAGCTGAAGGTATTGGGTTCGAGTCCCAGACGTGCCAATATCTTTTTCCGAGTTTTCTGTTTTCTAATGTTGGATTGAGTTTCGCTTAAATTGTCTTCATTTAATTAAATACTACAATTTGAGGTTTTACTCATAAAGTTAAAAATAAAAATAAATAAAATATTACTGGAATACCTACGAATTTTTACAGTTTTTAGGTACTATGATTTATAAAAACATCTTATTTCTCCAACTTTTTGTCCAAAACAACATATTTACTTTCGTGTATTTAATAAAGCTATCTTTCCAAGGGTACCTAATAAAATTATTCCGCTTTCAATCAACCCCCATAAAAAATATTACGATACATACAAAATAATGAAAGGCCTTATTCAATCTACCGGGATGATAAATATCTGCGTATTGAGGGCATTCCTGGGGAAAACAATTTTATCTTTATTGCCATCAAACGCCGGCAGAAGAAATCTATTTCGTTTTCGTATCGCGTCCGCGACGTACAGCATCCCATGCATAAATAAAATAATCAATTTCGGAACAAACTACTCATGATTCTGAAAATATTATGACGACAAAACTTCACTGATCCATCAACCATTTTATTTGGAAATGAATGTTATTTATTAATAAATTTTCGTTTGTCTGTTTCTAAGGAAAACGTGGTTAAGAAATATATATACATATATATCTTTCTAATTAACCTCACAACATCCAAATCATCATTATTAAACGAAAATCTTTTTTAATCATTAAAGTCGATTATTCCAAATAGATATACGATTTTACCATACTAAAAGCTTCCCATGCTCCCAACTCCTCATGACATAGTACATAGTACCATAGTACAAGCTTTCCAACTGCTCCCAACTTCTTTTGACACAGAACATGGTGCCATAGTACAAGCTTCCCAAGTGCTCCCAACTCAATATGACATCCCCAATTGGGATACGTTGTGTGGCTGAAGGAAAGAGGAAAGTGGGAAAGTACCTGGCTATTCAGATCTAGTCAGCAAACATGGCTAAACCCATTTTTTTTATATTAACTCCACACAGGAGGCCCTGAATAAAATAATTACCCTCAGGGTATGTCATCTTTTGAGATGCTGTGTGCTGGGTCGTTTTAGGAAAAGGAAGGAGAGGAAGTTCTAGGAAGAAAGGTATGAGGGGTGGGTAGGAGACTGGAGGTCAGTGTGACCAGAAGTGACGGACGAATGAATTCATCCTTTCCACTGCGGTCCAAATCCTGCTGAGAGTTCTGCTGAGAGTCCTGCTGGAGAGATCAAAATATCTCCCTCAACCGGACGATCCGGACAAACCTGACCCCATGAACTCAGGTACCCCTGCTAAGTTACCAAACGTAGCAAACCACTTGTGGCAGAGGTGTTGGATTTCCAATAAATGGTTCCTGGGGCGGCGGTACCCATAGCCGCATACCAAATTGCATTCAAGCAACGTCTAAATTCTGAATGGTGGTCTTACAACAGGGCGATACTAGGAGCGTCTTCCATTCTGGTACTTGCCGCAAATATGCCTAATATTATTTTCAATTACTAAATTGCGAAAACACTAATCCAATCAAATAAAATTTTCTTGCGCATGTACGTTTCACAAATATTATTGCTTGCGCAAATTATTATTTATGACGTTTTGATGCATTTTGGTATTGGTCTGATTAAATAATGACACATGATAAATGAGTAGACATTTCATGGGATAAATTTATTGGATTCACTTTTACTCTTGTCGAAATAGCGGATGGTACATCTCAATCAATTCCCCACAAACTTGCCTTCGGAGAAAGAATAGCCCCCTATCTACACCATATAAATTGTCGGGATGGAGATATTAAAAGGAGATAGCTTTCTTTTGGACATAACAGAGAGATACGAAGAAAACACCCATTTTACAATAAAATCTTAAAATTACATATTGATATCTGTAAATCGGTACATTTTTATCATTTCAATAGACTAACGGTATTATTGCTTGTCTGAATCAGTAAAAATGATTGAACGGTGAGCTCTAGAGTCTAGAATTTAGCAGTGTTTTTTTTTGTTCTAGGTAAGAGTTCCATCTCCAGCTCGCAACATAATTTATATCATGAGCTATGCAGCTTTGATTATTTTTATTATGTGCTCGTTTATTACTTTACGAAATTTTATTACAGATTTTCATCTTAAAAATCTTAATTTCGTCGGTAATTAAACTAATAATAATATTTTAGGTTAGCATTAACATTAGCAATTTAGGGGCGAGTATGGGTACCGCCGCTCCGGGAACCATTTATTGCATAACCAAGACCTCTGCCATAGGTCACCCCAAGTGATTCGCTACGTTTGTTAACTTGGCAGGGGTGCTCGGGTTCGTGGGGGAAGGTTTGTCCGGGTCTTGGCGGTGAATACATCTGCTCATCAACTGTGTGGCAAGCCGGGTCCGGAGAGACTGTTTGAGGGAGATCTTCTGACTTCCCCAGCTGGACTCTCTTGGAACATCGCCTTGCACCGCAGTGGGATGGATGGATTCATACAGCTTCACTCCTGGGGACACTGACCTCCAGATTCCTACCCATCCACACCAATGATACGTTTTTACTTTCTAGAACTTCATCTCCTTCATTTCCTTGAAAGACCCTCTACACAGCTTTCCCAAAAGATGACTCAGGCCCTAGGAGAATTATTTTCCTTAGGGCCTCCTGTGTTTTTTTTGTAGTAATACCTCACAAGAGTCTCAGCTGCTCCCGTCTGGAGCCGTGAGACTATGGCATCCCCAGTTGCGGTATGTTGTGAGGCTAAAGGTAGTGGGGAGGGGAAGGAGGTAGGGAAGAGAAAGGTTGGGAAGTACCTGGCTATTCAAATCTAGTCAACAAATACGGCTAAAGCCATTTCAAGCAACGTTTCAATTCTGAATGGTGGTCTTACACCAGAGCGATGATATACTATATATTATTTTAAATGAATAAATTGTGAAATAACACAAATTAATCAAATACAATTTATTTGCCACGCCGGGTTTCGATCCCGCTACCTTCCGATTGCGAGTCAAGAGCCTTACCGTTTGACTAAGGTGTGTGGAGCTATTGTAAAAAAGCATTAAAGCTCGCTAAAGGACGGCAATTTTTAGTTAACATTATTAATATTATGACTTCGAACATATAAATTTTATGAACATTTCCATTAGCACAAATTGTCTCTATATTTGTGTTACCCTTTTAATTGTCTTGGATTGGTCTCTGTAAAAGGCATAGGTAATTTCATATTTGAAAATAACAATAAATATTATCACATTTTATGACAGAATCATGATGCCTAAATGCTTTTATTATTGTAAATTTGAAAGCTAACGCTTACGTTTTAATGACTTAAAAAATATAATACTGATTGTTATAACAAAAAATCATATCATCCGTTTCACTCCGATTAATGAAAATTAACTTTATTGGTTATGAAATGAATAATTTAGCGTGTGTATCACGGATACATCAATTAAATTAAATGGAAAAAATTACGCATTATAAAAATTAAAAAATATTTTATTTTGTTTTGTTTTCCTCTTTTTACTAATTTAGTGCGGTTCTTCAACGAATAACGCATTTAAAATACATTTTATTATATTTAATTTAATTTTCAATAGTACGAGTATTTTGATTTTAATGCTGTTATAGGGGTTGTTTAAGAATTAAGGACTAATTCAAATTTTTTAAAAATCAGGGTAAATTTATATTTCCAAAAAATTATATGACATTTTAGGTACACATCCCTACCATTTTTAGACCTACAAGTAGTCCCCGTTATGATCGATGCACTTGGTGAACCATGGCACTAGGTCCTTGACTCCCTTATCACAGAACTCCGCCGCCAAACATGCTATCACCTCTTCCTCCGCGACCTAGTCTATCTGTAAAGGTTTTCCGGCCAAATGTTGCTTTGGGTGAAGAAAAATATGCAATTTATATCATATTTTGCATTTTTGATTCCGGGGTTAGGTACTGAACCCAAAAAACTTCGCTTTGGTTAAAAAAACCGAAAAAAGAGATCCGAGCGCTTTCCATACGATTTTGCTCTTCAACATTATGGGAACCCAACGAGCACACGATTTACATACGCCATTTTTCCCTCAAAATCATTTGTGTGGTAGACTTATTGATGTATGGGATCAAAATCGCGATCTCCGAACTTTAAAAGGACGGACTCCTTCTTAGTTGAGAAAGCGAATAATTGAGCACACCTCGCAGTCGGCGGGATTCGATAGCGGAGCGTCGATCGCAAACGGAAGCAAAGATCGCACTGAAGCAGCTACCAAGCCGGATAACCGCTTGTTTTTTAGGCTAAGGTCTGAACCATACGCTAATGCCACCATATTTAAAAAAAAATGTCAACGTCGCCGAAAATAAGGAACCGTCTTTAATTCTTGGACAACCTGGTATTGCAAATCCCAAATATTTTTTTGTCGAAAATTTATTAATTAAAATACGAGTTGTTAATTAAAATTATTAACACCTTCAACACTCCAAACCATCGCTTATTTAAAGATTTTTTTGTTGGAATTGAGTACCCAGAGCTACTAATTTATAACAAGGTATGTTGCCTTTCAAGAGGAAATGCTTTAAAACGTTTAACTTCCTTATTAACAGAATTAAAAATATTTCTTCATGAAAAGGATGCTAACTAACCAAAACAAATGGAAAAAATTTTAACTCCTAAAATAGTATTTCACAAATATCATCATCATTCCAATCATACGATCAGAAAAAAAGCGTTTGCCGTATTTTCAGGATTCGGCTCTATATATTTATGCCTATAATCTTTTTCAAGCATGAATTTTACGAAAAGTAAATTGAATCGTCTTATTGACATGAACGTAAATCGTGCCTGAAATTAAAAACAACACTTTATGCAATCTTCCAAGAAATTTTTATAATTAATCACGGCAATGTTTCAATTTTAATAATAAAAATGTTGTTAAAAAGTACGATACCTACATATTATAATAAATAGTTTTATTCAGGGTTTATAGTTTTGACCGCCTTCTGAAAACAGGATTCTTATAAAGAAATTTAGCTCTATAAAGAAATCTTAATCATTGTACTGCTGATATTTGGCTTTTTTCACTAATGAGTTTGCCTACCACTGGCTTAGGTTAATAAAATATAATTTTAATTTAACTGATATGTCTTATAATAACAAGAAAGTACTTAATTTAGTTTAATGGTAGACTCCCGGATTGCCAATCATACATACGTCGGCCTCATTGATCAAGAGATAAGGCTTTCGACTATGAATCCGGAGGTCACTGTTCAAATGCCGTCGTGCGCAAGTAAATTTAATTTAATTAATTTGTGTTATTTCACAAATAATTTATTAAAATAATATATAGTACACAGCATATTTGTGGCGCCATCCATTGCAATTATTCATCCGGCACTTAAAACACTCTCAGCCTTACTAAAAAAAAACTACAGCACGACCGATGACCTGTGTTTTTGTAGCAACATCCGTACAACAAATTTACACTAAAACCCGAAATTCTACCAATAAAAAATTTCACGCTAAAACAGGTTTTAAAATCTGGCAACAGTGCAATTTTTAGTAATGTTCATACAAAATTGTTGTTTTCAATGTTTTCATTCATGGCCGCTAGATGGGGGCGCCGCGCCGGCGCATTCGCTGTTCGCAGTGAAAACATATTTTAAGCCGCGAAAGATTACATGGGTACGGCGATGTGCTTTGTAATATTACCAAAGTGATCGTAATTTTTATTAATATGACTAATTCACTCTTATATTCATATAATTGATATATTTACCGTGTTTTTTGTGGTTTTTCATAAGTTTTAGTGAAGTTATAATAACAATAATTGTACTTTCAAAGTTGAAATGTCAAAAAGTTTTTTATATGATACATAAAAATTTATATTTACATTTAATGATATTTATTTTATGAGAATTTTAAAAAAGTGGTGGTTTTTCTAAATATTAATATCAAATTCACGTGTTGGCAAGCTTATCAAAGAAATTAACATCTTTAGTGGTGCAAGAAATGTGTTGAAATGTCAGAGATATTTTTAAGGTTATTTTTTTGGCATTAAAAAAAACTTTGAAATTTTTTATAATTTTTTTATTGTATGCACGAGGAAAAAAAGAGGTGACAGTTTCATTTCAAATTCATTATATAAAAGGTTTCTATTTTTTAAATTTTAATTTTTTAAATATAACTGTACACTTTCATCAAAAATATTTTGGTAAGAAATTATTTTACACATTTTTCCGTGTTTAAATCTTAAAATATGGCAGTTTT
Source organism: Limnephilus lunatus (assembly GCA_917563855.2). Classification (NCBI taxonomy): domain Eukaryota; kingdom Metazoa; phylum Arthropoda; class Insecta; order Trichoptera; family Limnephilidae; genus Limnephilus; species Limnephilus lunatus. The sequence continues at coordinate 60,202,835 of OU830599.1, forward strand.
TTTAAACTATACTGTATTTCAAATACACAAATCTAATAGGTAATTTTGTCTAGTTTTTAAAAATGGTATTTGTTTTTACGGCACCTTCAAAAATAAGAAATATATAGAACATTCAAAATACTTTGAAAAATTCCAAATTTCGTTCAGACATCATCCCTAAAACAGAGATAAACTAGCCCCCCAGGCTGTGTAAACGGTGTGTATTTTTTTCCAAGAACATTTTTTTAATAAGTAATGTTTTCACATCCGCGGCCGTTTGTCAATTGAATAAATTTTTCACGGGGTTTTTTAGTAAGGCCGTCTAAGTATTGCCCTGGCGAAAGACCACCATTCAGAATTAAAACGTTGCGCTTAACCCATTTGGTGACCAGATCTAGTATAGCCAGGTAGGTACTTCCCACACACTCTCTTCTTCGTCATCTCCGTACCCTCTCCACTACTTTCAGTCTCGCAACAGAGAGCAGTTGGGACTCTTGTGCGATATTGATATAAAAAGTAATAAATAAAAAAAAAATTCTCAAATTAAATTCTTACACCACAATTTCATTGTTAAAATGTGAAGAAGAAACGATGTATGAATGTGAATGAAGCAAGGAATGTGCTAAGACAGAATTGTGTGGCAGTCCATTCGGCCATCTGTCAACCTCTACGAGGAAACGGCGTGATGGTTAATTAGTAACAGAATTTTATAGTACGTAAAATAGACCGGTTGTTTTACAGAATTTGAACAATTCATCAAATTTCAAAGCTAAAGTTAGGAAATTCTATGAAAGTTCTGCTATTATTCAGTTCTGTGAACATGACTTGAATAGAACTTTCAAAGAACTTGTAAATTAATTTTGAAATTTTGAGAAAAAACCCATACACGACTTTAAAACTAACTCAAATGAGCCAAATCTGGTATTTATAGTATAAAGATGAAGCCATACTAAATAATGCAAAATCATACGTTTTTGTTTTGAAAATTTGATCGCTTAGAAGTATTATAGATGCTTCAATTAAATACTGCGTGTAGAACCTATATCGGTCATTTTTTTAATAAGTATTTTAATAAGCCTAGAAAAAAATAAATTATAAGGTCTATAAAAAACACTTTGAAGTCCAAACTCTCCTATTTATAAACCTCTTTTCGGATATGATTTTATTGTTTAATGTGGCAAATTTAGTTTCTTTTATGATAATTGCAAAAAAAATGAAATTTACGCCCTAACCTGACAAAATAAAATATAATATGCATTTTCGCGTTGTTATTTTTGACATCACGGCGACAATTCGGCAGACGACGAATTTGTAATATCAAAGTGAACCTTATACCGTCCACCGAAGAACGACTGGCAGCCGCCCTTATTTTCTCTCACTACTCCTCCGGCCGGAGCGGAGAAATGACGTGTTAGGCTCCGCGCCACTTTTTTTCATGAAATCAATTTAAAAATTCCGTTTTATTACAATAAACAATGCATAAAAAAGGAATTGATGTTTTTTACAGGCCTTTACGAAATCAACATTTAAAAAAAAATCTCAAATATCTTTTCCAACCTTTCCAAAAGCTTTTTCACAAGTATTTTTAAACTCCTCTCATAAAAAGGCTTGAGAAAAAGCTAAAAATTAAATTAAATTAATTAAAAATTCCGTTTTATTACAATAAACAATGCATAAAAAAGGAATTGATGTTTTTTACGGGCCTTTACGAAATCAACATGCAAAAAAAATCTCAAATATCTTTTCCAACCTTTCCAAAAGCTGTTTCTCAAGTATTTTTAAGCTCTTCCCATAAAGGGCGTGAATTCCGACGTCGATTGTTTCCTGTACTAGTGGATCGCCTTAACTCCAATTTGTTAACATCAGGAGTACACTCATAAATAAACGGAAACATCGTTTATTCAGTATAATAAAAAAGCTTTGAACCAATAATTTAACTGGCGTAATGCCTTTAGCAAATCACCTTATTTAATTTTTCCTTTATAAAAGTGTGTAATAACATCGGGACACAAATCACAGACAATACAGGAGAGGACAAATAATCAACGTCATTACTTACAAGAATATTTGTAGTGACAGCTCTGTTGTTTCAGTCCGGGCTGTAATGGCGGTCCGGAGCCCGCTCCCACCCTTATCGCGACAATAAATCTGCCAGATGTTTGACAAATGGCTGATGTAAGACTAAACTACCCCCTAACTACGCCAGAACTACCCCTGAACTGGCCAAGTTGCCCGCAAACTACGCTCAAATGGCTGGCGATTGTTGTTAGAGACGAGGAATGCTCTAGCATTGTTCGTCGCGAATTAATCAAAAACAATTTATTCGCGTACATTTCGCAGCTGAAACGACTTGGCCTACACGAATGTTACGTTCTGGTATTGCTTAATTGTATCAGAAAAAGCAGGGAGATAAATGCTAACATTGTTAATCACATTGAATATAATATAAATTCACAATTTTGGAGACGGGTATGGATACCGCCGCCCCGGTAACCATTTATTGGATAACCAACACCTCTGCCATAGGTCACTCCAAGTGGTTCGCTATGTTTGGAGACTTAGCAGGGATGACCGGGTTCATGGGGTGAGTTTTGTCTGGGTCTTGGCGGCGGATGCGTCCGCCCACCAGCTGCATGGCACGCCAGATCGAGAGAGAATGGTTGAGGGGTCCCTTTGACTTCTCCAGCCAATTCGGCAGTACTCTCTCGGAACATCGTCTTGTACCGCAGGATGGATTCATACGTTCGTCACTCCTGGACACACTGACCCCCAGATTGCCACTCACCCCTCACATCCCTTTCCTTTCCACTACTTCCTCTCCTTCATATCCCTGAAAAGACCCTCCACACAACATACCCAAAAATGACATAGGTCCTAAGGGGTATTATTTTCCTCAGGGCCTCCTGTGTGGAGCTAATATAAAAAAAATTAATGTTAATTTAATTAAATGTTAACGTAAATGTAAACGTAAAGGGCTAGGTTGTTTCAGAGAATTTGAACAATACGTCAAATTTCAAAGTTATAATTCAAGTTCCGTGAAAGTTCTATTCAAGTTCTGTTACTATTTCACCATAGGACGGTGAGTAATAACAAAACTTGGATAGGACTTTCACAGAACTTAAAAATTAATTATTAATTTTGACCAAATCATTAAATTTCAAAATTAAATTGCAAGTCCTTTGAAAGTTTTGTTCAAGTTTTGTTATTACTTCAGTTCTATGAAATAACTAGCCTATAATAAAAAATGACAAAACTTGAATGGAACTTTCACAGAGTTTGAACATTAACAACGTGAAAAATCTGGTCTGGAAGCGAGAATTTTCCCAAATCTTTCAGGTATTTTCAATATTAGGTAAACCGTTTTCGTGAGCTGCAAGCTATGTGTCTCTAGAAGAGGACAGAAAAATTAAGAATTGTTTCACATATTGTAAGAAAAAGCAATTGAAATGACTTTAACCGGGTTTATTTATCAGATCTGAATAGCCACGTAGTTCCAAACCTTTGCATTTCCTCAACATGTCTCAAAGACTTAATGAAAAAGCATTATTATTTATTACAGTATTTTCTACGTAAAAAGAAACAAATATTAAAAGAAAATCACCAAGTATAAAAATGTGTTGGAATACCATAACCCAGATTTAAGCCCAAACAACCATTGCGGTACATTTATATATCTTTACGGATATTGGCTGGCGGGGAAAATTGCATGCAGAATTGAAATGAAATTGAAAATGGCTCCTTAAAGCGGACATGCAAAGCTAAAGGTACGAATCTTCAGCGAAAATAGCGGTCTTTGTTTATTAATATTCTTATTCGAATCAATTTAAAGTTGGCATTACGTTCAAAGGAAATTAATGGCTTTATTATTATGGAAATGTAATAGCCCTGGAGGGTTTCTTTTCGTTAATGAATTTCATGCGGAATAACTATTAAGTTTTGACGGAAATTCATTAAGTTGGTTTATGCTCCAGGCCTTTACTTTTTGTGATTTTTCTGTCAGACTTATTCGTTGGAGACCACGACTCAATTAACCTATCAAATTTCTTAATTTAATATTTACATAGTGATATCTGCAATAATCTTATTAACCTTTTCGGTACCCCAATGAGAGTAAATTGTTTTCGATATCTTTAGAGAAAGAGAGTAAAATTTTTTTATGGTTATCTTTTGCTGAATTTTAAGCTATCATTTCCAACACCGTAAGTCAAATGCGTAATTTATTTGCTGTGTCTGAAACTCAGGTTCAAGGATTCCACGCCACATAGAAAGTAAAAGAATACAATAACTGAATATCAACCCAAACATAATACGTCACAAAAGTATGTAATGATAGATAATCCTTTCCCGCCCTGGTATAAGAAACATATGGTTACTCCTTCTAGGCTCTCGCAAGGACTCTAATTTTGTTGAAAGAACGAAGCTACATTTAGTTTAGAACGAATTTAGACCTCCAATGCATACGTTGTTAGTAAGCAGTATGCTAGATAAGTCAGTTAAATATTACGAGGGAAAAGGTATAGAGAATAGGCAATGTTGGCGAGACATTGTTATGATTTGGACACCAACTCGTAGCGCTCTCCATTCTTCACTCTAATGTCAACTGGTGATCGTACCCAAATGCTTAAAAGCATAAAGTTAATCATAGCAAAAAAAAAACATATTTATATATTTTGTTTATAACTTTTTGAAGGTTATTCTCATCAATGTAACCTATCATTGAAGCAAAAGATAACAATAATAATCAAAACGAAAATTTGAAAGAGAACAAAATACAGAAAAACAGAAAAAGATAATGGTCGCAACGGGGACTCGAACCCAGAACCTCTCATCTAACCTGGACGTGCGCGTTTACCAATTCCGCTATTGCCACATTCTGTCAAACCATCATATTAATCTCATATTTAAAATTTTAGAATTAACAATATTATCTTCAACTATTTTTTTTCATATAATAGGCAACTACCCATTTTTTATTGTAGACAATCATTCTAAGAATTGATGTGTAACTTAGATAGCCTCACGGATAAATATATCCGATTTTATTTATTTGGAACTATTGACTTTTTATAAAATTGAAAATGAATATACATTTTTTTAAGAGAAAAACTCTTATTTTATAACCTTTGAAGGTTATTCCCATCAATGTAATATATAATTGAAGAACAAGATAATAATAAAAAATATATAATAATAAACAAAAACATTTTTTCTGTTTTTCTGTGTCTAGTTTTCTTTCATATTTTCGCTTAGATTATTATTGTTATCTTCTTCTTCAATGATATATAAATCTTCTTTGAAAATATGTGCCTGCTGCAATGTTTGTGTGTCCACAGTACATCTTTATTATCAAGTTTTCAGTTTGTATCTTGTTGTGCTCACTTTTGAGTTACCCCAAGCCAATTAGGCATTGTTATATGAAGATTTATCGAGTCAGACACGAACGCAGGCGCCTTCCACAACTTGAAAAGGATCATATACGAAGTTTAATTTAACTTGGGAGCATTCACTTAGCGACTGAAATTTATGAACCGTCTTTTCCTTTGTCTGTAGATTTATACACTCCTACTCTTTATGTTACCCCGGGCGACGAAACATGCAAGATCGACCGAACTGATTGTCCTGCAATGAAACAACCCCTTTTTAAATTATTTTAATCTTTGGACAAGCCTGTAAAGAATGGTGAAACAAAGCATTGTTAGGAAAATGTGTCAATTGCTGTACCTACTTACCTTACGTACCTACTTATATATATAAGCAAATCAAAAGGTTTTATGGGTAGATCTGCGATCCAATAGTCCAGGAAAAAATCGAAATCGGAATTCACGCCCCTTTATGGGAGGAGTTTAAAAATACTTGAGAAAAAGCTTTTGGAAAGGTTGGAAAAGGTATTAAAGATTTTTTTACATGTTGATTTTGTAAAGGCCTGTAAAAAACATTTAGTCTTTTTTTACGCATTGTTTATTGTAATATATATTTTAAATTGATTTCACGGAATCAAACGACGTGGAGCCTAACTTCTATTCCCCGCTCCGTCTGGGGCCGGACTGACAGAAAATAGGTGTGGCAAGTCAGTAGTTCTTGGGTGGACGGCATAAGGTTCACTATGAAAATCCAAATTCGTCAACTGCCGTATTGTCGCCGTGAAGTCAAAATAAGAACGCGAAAAGCATATCGTATTTTGTTTTGTGAAGTTCGGGCGTAAATATAATTTTTTTTGGGATTATTATAAAAGAAATTGAATTTGCTACATTAAACAATAAAAACATATCCGAAAAGGGGTTTATAAGTAAGAAAGTTTGCACTTGAAAGTGATTTTTTGTACACCTAATACTTAATTTTTTTCTAGGCTTATTAAAACACTTATAAAAACATGACCGATATTTGTAAGGCCCAAGGTATGGGGCCCACGCAGTATTTAATTGAAGCATCTATAATACTTCTAAGCAATCAAATTTTGAAAACAAAAACATATGATTTTGTATGATTTTGCATTATTTAGTATGGCTTCATCGTAAGGAAATGAATCTTTAAAAAACCAACCACCTTTAATTGGAAAAGGCAAATAGGAAAGGGAAAGAAAATGGACAAAGTGGGGTTGGGTAATACAAACTTGGTTATTTTTTGTATAGAACTAGCTTAAATATACACTTATGGATTGGAATGGACCAGGTAAATAATATAGTAGGCTTTTTCATTTCTCTAAAAAAGTGCTCTATACAGCTAGAAATACCAGATTTTAAAAAGATGTCTAAATACCACAAAAATACATTACTGAGAAACAAAAATCTGGTATTTATAAAATTTTTTCAGATGTTAAACCCTCTGAAAAGTTTAAAATTTTACAAAATAAACTATTACTAATGTTATTCGAATAATATATAAATACATACCTTAGAATTAAACTAGCACGCGCGGGCTTTAAAAAACCTGAAAGTAGGGGGAACTGAAAGATTTTGCAAATCATTTTCAACATCTGAATATTAACGTACCTATCTACGTACGATAACTATCTACGTTCTCTTCCAGAGACAAACCAAAAGCGAATTCACTTTAACATTTTGATTACCTTCCCGGTTTCAGTTAATTATATTTTGAATACCTAGTTAAAGCTGATAGTGACGTTATTATTTGTACTAATATTGCTCTATCCCTTTGTTTACCCGACAATGAAAACACTTCTCCATTCCTGTTACATTCACTTTGTCGTGGAAATTAATAAATGCAGACATTGTGTTAGTGGTTATTATTACAACTGTCTCTGTTTTAGTACTTTTCATTCTATCCTCATTGTTATTTAACATTACTTCCGATTATATCTCTTACATTGTTTTATGCGTTAATTACTTTAATTTTAATAAAACCATAGTTAATAATAAGAGGGTAGTCGTAGTAGGCGCACATGAATTGTAAAATAATCTTACTCATTTAACTATCATCATCAAAAAGTATTAATAGCCTAGCGACTGTACGATTGAAATTTAAGAATCCGGCTAAGAATACAACTCTGACGCCATGTCTTACGCAAAACCTTTTTCGTACGTGGAGTTTGTATAATTTTTTTTTAATAGTAACGAATTAAAACAATCCAAAAGATGGCGCCACTTACGTAAACAGCTAGCGTGGGAAGCATCGCCTGGCAGGCGTTACTATTTGATTTATAATTTCATGAATCTCTCCGAATATCGAGATATTGACGACAATATGATTTTTATTTTATTTCTGGAAGTTGTGAATCTCACACGTCTATATATTATATATGACGTCATTACCTAACGCTGTTACTTTTTCCCGGTGACTAGCTGTTACTGGATCCCAGTGAATCCTAGGAATCGGCTATTTTTGGAACCACTTCAAATCGGATTTATAAAATGGTTACCAACATTCAAACGAACCAAAAGCCGCCCGCGGGGCCTAGCAGAAATAACCTGTGCAGCGGGTTTTTAACTACTAGTTTTTTATAAATAATAGTTTATTTTACAGCTTTGAATTATCAAATTTTGCAACCATGGCTTCATCTCTTTGATTTTTGTTGCAGCTGAAAACATCAAAAGTGAAGTTTCGGTAGTAACAAACATTTTTTTTATCATTTTAATTTTCCTGTTCTCTACTCTCGTCATAATTCGGATAATTTTTTCCAAATGAGGATGACTTAACCCGCTTCCTCACAGGTCGGTAAGGAATCAACATAAACCGAGTGCAGTAAGAAAGCGTTATACCGAGAGCACTCCATTTCTTATATTATAACACGTTTATGTCGATTCCTAATATAGTATCAACGTGCAAGGTCTAAAACTGAACCACCTACGATTTACATACGATATAGTCCTATTCGAGGAAAACCCAACGCACCTAAATTGAATGATAGAATCACTAAACAACAACAAGTGTAAAGTCGGCCTATGCATGAACAAAGGCAAAAAAATTGGTTACAAACTCTGAACTGGTAACTATAATAATTTACAACCAACCACTCAAATATGTGTCAGATTACATCTATTTAGGACAGATAATATCTCACAAAGATCAAACCACAAAAAAATCGAGGGAAGATTAGCAAATGGATGGAAGAAATACTGGTCTTTAAAAGAAGACTTGAAATCCAAGGAGCTAAGATGTAGCATAATAAGGGAGAAAACTAAAGTTGCCGATATAGTTACCAGAATAGACCAACACAAGTGGAGATGGACAGGTCACATGATCCGATATCCACAAGAGAAATGAAGCAAAAACGTCACAGAATGATATCCCAGAGGTGGCAAGAGAAGTAGGGGACGTCAACAAATAAGATGGGAAGATGACCTAAAACTCACGGCTGGACATCAATGGAGAAGAGTAGCGTGTGTCAGGTCCCAGTGGAAAATGTTAGAGGAGGCCTATGCCAAACTAAGCTTCGGGATATATTATAACAAACAAGAACATGTTTAGTATTCATACCTAACAGAAGTCCAGAATAAATAGGCTTGTTATTACTATAATACTAGCTGGGATACCCGGCTTCGCTCAGGACAACATTCGAGAGTGTTCTTGAATGTTCCTTCAAGAGCGTTAGCGAACCATCCAGAACGTTCTCGAAACTTTTAGACTCACCGACATACTCCGCCAATCCTTCCAGAACTTTCTAGAGTTTTATCGAACCTTCTACAACTTTCCGGAAGACTGTTCTGTAAATTTCTAGAGGGCGAATCCTTCAGCCCTTATATCTTCAAAAGCACGCTCTTTAGGTAAAAATGGATACCCTTATTCCCTAGGGAGGATAGAGTTCTACTACACCATATAACTCCCTTGATCGTACTGGGACTCGTTTCTGAGTTTTTGCGGTCCGCACGTTTTTTTGGACTCTTACAATATATATTGATTATAATGTCGATTCCTTACCGACCTGAAAGGGAGCAATAGGTTAATTTCACTGGTACCAAGCACATCATTCGGTACGTCGGAAAGAAATTCAGATTCTTTTATATTTTTGTCACTAATTGGAAAAACATATATTTAAGACGTAAACTTTAAATAATCACACTAGTATAACACCATAAATCAGAATTTTATTACATGATATATTATGTATGTGATTAAGAACAACCTAACCCAGCTACCCCCGCCTATAACGCCACCCCCTCCCACCACCCCCAATTCGCTACCCGGCTATAACGTTTCTACATTAGCCCGGCTGCAAGATCCTCGCACGAAATGAAGTGAGTGAATTAAGCAATGCCCCTAAGTGTCGAGCGGGGTGCAGTTTGTTTTAATTCCACCCCTATCGGCGTCCCTGTCTGGCGTATATAAATTAACTATTTCCATCTCCGTCCCACGGGGGTGATTCCTTTCTTGCGAAGCGAGGCTCAATCTTAACCCAAGACAGAATACAAGGAAAATCGTGGCACCTCATAAAAAATAACTTTACCCTACAAAGTGGACATACGAAAATTTTATTAAACTGTTGAATATATCACTTTTTACTAAAGCGTATTACTTAATACTAAACTATTTAGCCAAGCTTTCTACAGATTTGAGAAAGTGAAAATTAAACTCACCTAAAATGATGGCACTCTTCAAAAGGTGGATTACGTTTTCAGTGTTTAAATTTTCTTTTCTAAACGTTCGTTTAATGCTTTTTATGAGCGTTTGTGTAACTTATGTTTGTTTTTGGCAGGTTGAGGACGACACCCCAGTTTTCCTAGATATATGAAGTCTTTGGTTTATTTTAATTATAAGCAAAGGTTTTATGGGACCTCAGGTTTATGGAGCCCGACTGTAGCACCACCGAGAGAATTTCGGATAACTCAGGAATTAATTGAGTACGATTTCAATTTGAATCAGGCGTTTGACTTGGTCACGTCTTACAGCTATAGGCCTTTTTGGAAGGTAGCCGGTAGTTTTGTCGCAACTGAAAAATGTATTAAAAACGTGATTAAAAGAGGGACTGAAATAAGACGGCTTCGCATTAAGAGGGTTTCGACGGAATTGAATCTGAAACACTGAACTTGCAAGAGTCAAATACCCGATACCTATATTATATGTAAGTAAATAATATACTAGGTTTTTATGCATTTCATTGGATGAGGAGGCGTGTATGATTGTGTATTATACCTTATATTTTATTTTTTATAGGGTTTTAATATTATCCATTATTGATAATATACATTTTTACTCTCTTTTTCTTTATTTTTTTCTTTTCTTTTATATAGGTACTCAATAATATTACCTACCATTCAAAAAAACAATTTATACAAATTAAACTTGATTATAATAAATATATTATATAAAATAATGGAGGACTGAACGCAGTTGGCACCGACAAAAAACTATCCAAAGACGCGAAACTAGCCGTCGTTAATGGAGTACTGGTACCTACCCTGATGTATTAGAGTGAGGCATGGAACTGACAGAGGAAGGATGAAAGTAGACTGAATGCTGTAGAAATGAGATACCTAAACCATGTATGATCGTGTGAGAAACGCGGAGATCCCCAAAGAATGCAAGGCTGATGTAAGCGTAATGAGTAAGATCAAGAAAGGAACGCTCCGATGGTTCGGGCATGTAGAGCGAATGAACGAGGAAAGGAGTGTAAGGAGAATATATGACGCAAATGTGAATGGTAGAAGAAGTCGGGGACGCCCGAGAAAGACAGTTAATTAATACTAAAACGTCAAATCAAGAGGGTCCAGACGGGACAATTTAGTTAGTGCATTATATGCCAAAAGCAAAACCTTATTTTGACGACCTCCGTGGTAGAGGGAAAGACTCTCAACTAGCAAGCCGTATGTCGTGGTTTAAAATCCCGGCGGGCTTAAGTAAATTTTATTTGATCAATTCACGTTATTTCACATTTTCTTATTTAAAATAATATACAGTATGTTGGGGCACGTTCCAGAATGGAATATACTGTCAGAATCGTGTAAGATCGCCATTCAAAATTGAAGCGTTGCTTTAAAATGGCTTTGACCGTATTTGGTGACCAGAACTGAATAGCCGAGTACTTTTCCACCTTCCTCCTCCCACATTCTCAAGTTACTTCTGCGCTTTCATCCTCCCCTACCTTCAGCCTCACAACATACGTTTGACGGCCGGCGTAGTCCAGCGGTAAGGCTCTTGACTCGCAAACCGAAGGTCGCGGTATCGAATCCCAGCGTGGCTAATAAATTTTATTTGATTAATTTGTGTTATTTCACAATTTATTCATTAAAAAAATATATAGTATGTTTGCGGCAAGTTCCAGAGTGGAAGATATTTTCAGTATCGCCCTGGTGTAAGAATTGAAACGTTGCTTGAAATGGCGTTAGCCGTGTTTGGTGACCAGATCTGAATAGCCAGGTACTTCCCCACCTTCCTCCTCCCCATCTACTTCCCCTCCCCACTACTTCAGCCTCACAACATACCCCAATTGGGAATGCCATAGTCTAACTGGCTCCAGACGGGAGCAGTTGGGAGTATTGTGCGGTATTCATATTTTAAAAAAAATACATTGGGGATGCCATAGCTCACCGGATCCAGTCAGACGTTTGGGAGCAATTGGGACTTTTGTGCTGTTTCTTATCTCAATAAAATGGTTATTCATTAAAATAATCATGTTAAATTATAGTACTCAATAAATAATTTATTATTATGCTACGTGTCCACTGCAGGTGCACTAGAACGAAGAAAACCCATAAGAACAAGCAAAGGGAAATTCTATTGATGGGGCTCAATTGAGTTTTACTTCTCAATAAAGAAAACCAAAAAAAGTTTTTTTGTTATATTTCTAAAATGGACAATTCTCAAAAGGCACCCTCGTAAATCACTGCAAGGAATAGAGGGTCATTCGATTGCTTTACTGAGACTTTACTCCACAAAATTTCAACAAATTCCTGAAAAACGCCTTTAAAAATAACATTCCCCGTCCCAGTGGCGTACCTCGTGGGGTGATGATTGTAAATTTTTGCGAAGATTTATTTTTTTACAGCCACCCCACGTGGGAGGTAATGGCGCCATTCAATTTTCACTTAGCCCTTGACGCTATAAAAGTGGCGGTAAATTTTAAAAACTATCCACCGGCCCTTAAACGAAAGGGGACAATAAATTTGAAAACCTTTACGGCGCTTTTATTTATGGGAAAAGTAGGCAGGTACCTACCAGATTGTGTGTGAAAATAAATGAGTATAATTTCTTAGATTTGTGAAATAGACGAATTAACGTTTAAGAATTATTCATCCAGGTACCATTTATTGAATAACCGACACCTCTATCATAGGTCACCCAAATTTTTTCGCTACGTTTGGTGATTTAGCAAGGTTTTCCGTGTTGATGATATTATTAATAGAGTTAATAATAGTGAGGTTTTTCCGGGAGGCGGGCCGGATCGAAATACCGGTTGAGGGAGGCCTCTTGACCTCTCCAGACGGGCTCTCTCGACCCATCGCCTTGCACTGCAGTTGGAGAGATGAATTCATACGCCTGGCACTCCTGGACACACTGAAGCTCAGATTCCTACTTATCCCTAGTACATTTTTACTTCTAAGAACTTCGTCTCCTTTTTTCCATAAAAAACCCTCCACACAGCATCCACTAATATCACATAGGTTCCGAAGAAAATTATTTTCCTCAGAGCCGCCTGTTTGGAGCTAATGAAACATTTTATTTATTTAGAACTTTGTAATATTTATCAAGTTAATTAGTAAGTTCTATTCAAGGTCTGTGATTATTTCAGTTTTATGAAACAACTGGCCTATGTATATATAATGACAGAATTTACACAGAACGTGTAAATTAACTACAAATATTTGATGAATCAAACAACCCGTCCTTAGAAATCTTAACGAGTGAAATACACATTTCAAATCTGCAATTCACATAATTTTATGGTAAAAATACATTATATTATATGTAGGTACCAAGGTAGGTACTTTATCACTTTAGGGGTTCCAATTTTGTAAATATTAAATAAATAATTTTCTCAGTATTACGTTATATGTTGATAGGAACTTTATCGCTCTCTGAATTCGTCGCACAATCAGCTCCAGTTTTGAAAATGATATTTAATTAAATTCAAATAAAATTGGAGTTCATTGAACCAGAGTTACAAGCCCAGACCCAAACCTAATTTAGTATTTTTGATGATAGCATGAGAGCTATTAATTTATTTTAGAATACCGACAAATAATAAGAATAACAAATAATAGAAGGACACATTGTCAATTTTATTATTATTTCTGAATGCGAAAGGAAAAAAAGGCATGAGTTCAAAATGGCTCCAATTTTATCATAACGTTCAACAATGTTTCCTTGCTTTTTACTTCATTTAAGACTTAAGTCGAATTTAAATTACGCAACTAGTTGCATGCATGTTTCAAAATACTGAACGATAGTAAAAAGTTGGCGTAAACCCGAATTTACATTACGCAACTAGTTTTATTCATGTTTGAAATAATTGCATAACACCAAAAAGTAAGTGCAAATTTAGTGTCATGCAACCGTCAGTATCACAGCAACATGGCACCATCAACATCAAACGCAATACACAATGTTGCTGTACACAACTCTAACGCAGTTGTAAGGAACACACACATCTGCTCAGCTAGAATAGTGTCGCAGGACTAGTTGCATCACGTTTTTACACTTGAATACCGCTAGTGGTTCCGCAATTTCGCCCTAACGCGATTCTAATTTTGTGTCATACAACTAATGCATGCATGATGAAATTATTTACACAGAAACTATTTACATTTAAAGAGAAACTAGCATTGTATCTAATGTCATGAAACTAGTTGCGTAACGTAAATTCGGCTTTACATAATGTCCTTCCTTCAAATATTTTTACTGTACATTCCTGTCGCCTACCTTAGAACAGGTTACACCACAGGGTTACACCTAGTGAAGTAGTGATCAATCGAATTAATGGTACCTGCTAATATTGTTTTGTTTTATTTTGCATTTTTATTGATTATACTTGCAATTGATTTCAATTAATAATTTATTTTCCAATTTTTTCAGGAAACCACGATTGCGACGATGCTGACGGGGGAAAGCGGCGCAGATCCCGTACCAATTTCAACTCGTGGCAGCTTGAGGAGTTAGAGCGGGCCTTCCTTGCCTCACACTACCCCGACGTCTTCATGAGGGAGGCTCTTGCCATGCGGCTTGACCTCAAGGAGAGCAGGGTGGCGGTAAGTTGCTGTTTTCTTTTCATTGTTTGAAGTAGGTGGAGGGGCACTGCCCTGATGATGAACAAATCTGCCCTGATGATGGACACTTTTGGAGGGGACCCCACCACTTTCCCAACGGCGTTATAAGGAAACATAATATGGTTTCCTCCTTCACCGCACACGTCATGACTTTTTTTATTGAACGAAGCTACATTTATTTTAACGACTCTAGACCCTCCAATGTCCATGCATACGGGGTTAGTAAGCAGTATTCAAGTACTTACATTAACATTATACAAAAGATAAATAGATGATGGACACTGTAACGCTCTCCGAAATGTTGGCTAAAGAAACAGGTAGCGCACCATGGCATAACACCCCAAAAATAAATTACGAAAATTCTTTTGGCCGTGAAAATCTAAAATCATATTTGATGTACCTGAAGTAATATTTCAAGAGAAATATATAAAAAATATGAAAAATGTAATAATAAAAATTGCTAAACATCTTCGGTAATGATAATATAAAATACATAAAAAGGAAGAATCTAAAACCACCTACCTACGGGATACACCACAATAACGCATATAATATACAATATTTGAGCCCCCGGGCTACTGCAGCGCTTGAATGATAAAATTTTATCTTTGGGTTGCAGACAATTAATTTGTTGACCTCAGTTTGCTCAATAATTTATAAGACTTTAGTCGCCATTGTGCGTTAAAAAAGAAAAAAAATAATGCAATTAAGATGTTTTTGATCTTGGTAAGAAAGTATTAAAAATCAAATATCTGATAATAAACCACATAATATTATTATAACACATATTTCAAATGCAATTTAAACGAATGTTGTTTAAATATTTATGAATGAATTGGGTTGTATTAGCGAGTTAATGAATGCAAGTTTTATGTTTATTATCTTGTCTAGTAAACATAATAAAACTAACGTTTCTAGCTGCAAACTTTATAACTTATCAAAATGGCCATCCATTTGACTAATCGCACGCCTTATTCTAGTTTTATTGCGATATTTAAAACGCCATAAAACTGATAGAGATTGCGGAACATTCCTCGAAACCTTCGTGACGCTTTAAAATGCTAAGGGAGTCAACGCTTTTGGCACCTTCTAACTTGTAACATATAATAATAGAGCATAGCTCTGTTTAACTCGAAAACTTGGCATTTCGTATCTCTGTAAATTTGTTTGTTACGTTCCGGTTCCGGTTTCAAGATGGTGGCTGTTTTAACCAGTCATGGGCCGCAGCAGCCGATAGGCACGATAAAACTATTCTGGGAAAAATACTTACGCTGGATTTGATTGGCTCAAAAAGAAGAAGATGTAGAGATATGAAATAATAATAAAACACGATTCGTTTAAAATTAAGTAAAAATCTCGCGGGGATTGTCTTAAACAGCATTCAAAGAAACACTGTGATTTTTTCATACTTGTAAAATAACTGAAACAAACGTGTTTATAATGATTTTTGGAGCATACTTTGCGATTTTTTTCTATCGAGGGAATTTTATATAATTTGTGTTTCGGTGCGGGGAATGTCTTGATATTATCTTCAAGAATAACATATATTTTTTACGTGCTTTAAGACTTAACACATTTAAGGGAGATATGTAAGAAATCGGTAGAAATTCGGGTACCGGCGGCTTAACGTGGTACAATTACAAAATATAATTTTGCAAAAAACAAGTAAGTTATTATGAAAATAGAATCATTTGGGGTACTGGTTAAGAAAAGATTATTTTTTCAAATGAGAATTCGTCGTGTTCAAGAATTAAATAGGTAGGTATTTAAGTACCTACTTACAAATCTTATGATTTCAAAGGAAATTTTGAATTTGTTTTAAAATAAGAGAAAATTAGAAATGTAATTTTTTTGTATTTCTAGGGCATTAACTATGTAACAATTTCTAGACATTTGGTTTTGCAGAGTTTTACTTTCCATTTACATTTGTTACTTAAATTTTATTTTGGATGTGTCGAAGTCAGTAGCAGAAAAAAATGTAAGTAACAAATGTACATGGAAAATAAAGCTCTTCGAAACAAAATTATTGGAAACACAGGTACAGGTACCTACTCTTTTGGATGAGAGGTCTACTGATCACAGAGCTACTATTTTTAGGATCATAGGTAGGTATAGCGCCCTGAAAAATCACTGGCGACCATTAGGTACTATTTTATTTCTGTTGACAACCTATAAACATAACCTTTTAAATAAGGTATATACCTAAGGAACTACGGATATTCGTCATACGTTTATGTAAGTGGTACCCACCGTCCAAGAGTTGCATTATAATATCCCTTATATTGTGGCTAAAGGAGTGGAAAGCGGAAAAAGACGGGGAATAGCAAGGTTGGGAAGAGTACCTGGAAAATTCTGATCTGGTCACCAAAGATGATTATATGCCTTTGCAAGCAGTGATTCGATTCTGAATGGTGGTCCTTAAACCGGGCGATACTGAGAGTTTCATAATTCACTCTGGACCTTCCATTAAGTTCTCCGTTATAACCGAACTTTCTTTGAGATACGTCGTTTATGAGTTTTTTTTTTTAAATGATAAATAAAATGTTGTAATGGAGCTATCAGCGGAAAGCGGAAGCAGTTTTGTTGAGTATAGGATTTTGTATAGGATAGGAGTTTCAATGTCCAGTATTTGAGATGTCTCAACAGATGTCAGCACTGTTGCCGTTCGTGTCTAATACCCGAACGGTTACGGAAATAGCCGATGAAATTCGATCGACTTTTAGTCACCTTCAGTGTCGAGTTCTATTGCTTCAGAATTATACAGAGCATTCATTAGAAATGACGTTTGGTCGACTTACATATTCATTGTAAACAATATAAACCACACGATAACGTAAATAAAGTAACTAGCAATCTCGACGAACTCGACGGGCGTTTTTATTGAAGATTCCCGAAAATATAACAGGTAATCCTTAACATTACAAGTTAAATAATGAAAAGAAAATATGTGCAAAAGATTTATCTGAATCTGAATACTGTAGGCGAAAATAATTAATTTTATTAGGTTATGTTTTTGACTTTATTCAAGGTTATTGTTACTTTATTCAAATCAAGCTAAGTTGTATATTTGAAAAACATCGTAAAATGATATAAGATTTCATTTTTGCGGAAAAAACTATAAGTATTTGAATTAAATAAAAAATAATAAACATTCATATTTAATACCTCCTCTTTCCTTTTGGGAACCTCCGCTTAAGACGCCATAACTAACAGATTGCATCCGTCTCCCTCTGTATTATGAAGAGGTGTATTGATTTTCTGGCGCTCTCCCTCTCGCACACGCAAAGTAAGCGAAATGACTCAATCAGCGCCATAAAGTGTTAGCGCATACAGTCAGCCAAATGAAAAGCGTTTATTTTTTATGGGTTATTTAACGCCCTTAGTCTTATTAGTTTCTCCATGGAGGAATATTATTAGAAGCGGTGAAGAATCGTTTTACCTGTGATTATGTTGTTCATGTAGTTACGAACGTACTTTCGCATATATTTGAAGAGATTCAAATCCAAGAGTACCTACGCCCACCAGCCGACGTTCCTTATGCTAGCTGTTAGTGTAAGTGGCGCCATCTTTTTGCATTATTAGTTACTTGCTTTAATTTGGTTCTATTACAATAGTAGCTCAGTCACAAACTTCACGTTCACTGATGGTTTCCATATGGCGCGGCGTTAGAGTTGCAATCTTAGCCGGATTCTTAAATTTAACCGTACAGTCTATAGCCTATTAATACTGTTTGATGCTACTATCTATCTGACTTTCATAAAAAGGAACTGTTTTTTTACGTATATATTAAGCATTTAACTTTCAATAAATAATCTCAAGTAATAATCAATCATGAACAAAAAAAAGCATACCTAACTGAAAGATTTCACATTGACTTGCCTAAGTAGGATAATATGCATTTATACTTATACAAGTATCCACGCACGTACATACAGGATGTGTTTTTAAGTAGGTAGAGAGGTAAAGATAAGGTATATTTTATTTTTATGTATTTAAGGGGGTGTATTTCAGCAACTTTTCCGTGGGATAAGTTATCATGTTTATTTTATTTAATATTTACTAAATAACGTTTCTGTCAAATCACAACGCCATTTCCACTGATAATTTAAAACTAATAATTTGTTAAAATGTAAAAAGACGTGAAATTTCAAAAAATGAGCTACAACTGAGGTTAACGGACTGCCAGTAAAATACACCTTTGAAACGTTGCTATTAGGTAATATTATTACTAATTTGTTATATATTATAATATTCAAAAAATTGTTTCTGAAAAAATAAGAAAATAAACAGATTTAGGAAAAGAGATTAAAAGAATTTGGCATTCTCAAAATATATAAATATTACCATTTGTTATTTCGGCTACTGGCATTATACCTAGCTCTCTCATTCAAAATTTAGGCTTTTTAGATTTCTCAAAGAATTTATATATAAAAACGTAAAAATCAATCATTTTTAATACTTATAGGGTTACGAAAGATTTTTAAAATATCTCTATTGAGGGATCAGTAGAATTTATCGGTCCAGTTAGGAGTTCTACCGAGCTGAACCCTCTGATATGAAAATATCTGTAGTCGGTGAATTATTTTCCCACTTGGTCTCTGGTAGATTGACATGTTGTTCTTGTATTGTTTTGTATTTATTACACTTACATAATACACTGGCATAGCATGGATTGACTAGATGATCATTTGTGAAAAAGTGTGTGTAAGGGTTTAGTTTTTCCTGTGAGACATAAAGTCATAAAAAAACTTTAAAAATAAATACATAGGTATATGTATATATATATTAGAAGTGCCCAACTTAAACTGAATATAAAGATGTTTGTCAATACTGTATCTACGCTATCGTTCAATTTATATTATTTGTAGGAAGTTAACAGTTAATGGTAGTTCATTGTGAGGTGGGCCTGTTTCGATAATATTAACTAATGAATTTATAGCTCCACGAACAAAACGGGCGTTGGCGTCATAGACATTCTAATGGACATTGATTAATAGTTTGTGTTCGTTCAATTAATTCTTCTCTTCATAGAAAAAACTTCAATTAATTAGATGACTTGCGGTTTGAGTTGTTTATCGATGGGTACCTACCTACCTATCTGCCAAAGTTCATTCCTCGTGTATGGAAAACTTGTTAGGTGTGTATATACCGTCGCGGTATTTAAGCAACAAAATGGGTAACTATTTTATATATTTATGCAGCTATTGCAGAATATGCTGAATATATTGTAAGGAAGATAGAAGAGAGGTTAGGTATACGATAAAATTTAAAATAAATGTATCTACTTAAGAGGAAGCACGATCGCCGAAGAATTTGAATAATAGTCATTTTATCGAAGAAAGCAAACACTTTGTGGCTTGAAATTTTTTTACTTATTTTTTTATTTTTTATTAATAATTTTTTTGGTAAATACATTGGTTTAATTTTACAATACTTAAAGGCATTTTTTATATATAAACATTTAAAATTTAAAGAATAAAACAATTAGCAGATTAACCAAAAAAATCCCGCATAGGCATCGCCTGTTCGTGGGTATACTTGTGTGTTTTTAAAACGGTTTAAATTTGACTCATATACATACATTATCTTTGTAGATATTAAAGCATAAAATTAAATAAACAAAAAAGAAAATAAAAAAATAAAATAAAATTAGTGTTTACTGAATTACAATTCAAACAAGATGTTAATAAAGATTAAAATTTGTTAAGTTACATCAGGTCAGATTTTATAGCAAATAAATGTTTGTATCAATGGTATTCAGTCTTTATTACATTTTTATATTTGCTGAAGGAGGATATATTTTTACATTCCATTTCTGTAGTCTTGTAGTGAGCATTATACATTTTTGGTGCAATAAAATACACATGTCTACAGAATGAAACAAGTTCTTTGATTAAAACCAATTTATTTTGATTTATATTTGTCGACCGGTTTCGGTTGACCTCAACCTTCCTCAGGACAGTTTATATTTTTATTATTATTTTATCAATTCCATTAGAAGTAAATATTCTATGTCTGTACTATTTTTAATTTTTTTTAAATTCATTGTCTAGTTTGTACGCTGAACGCCTGTTGATGGCGTTCAAATCAGGCAATTTTAGAGGGTCCTAACTCCTGTAAGAAGTAACTTATCAAAAAAGCAAAACGCTTATTAGATATCTATATCATAAAAAATTGCCCTAGTGTCAGAATATCAGAAACTAAATCGGGGAATACGCTTGTACGGACAAAAACATGCACACTTGTTTTCCCTAAAATAAAATCTTTGTAATTCTTGCTATGATGTTTTCATAAAGGTTTATCATGATAGGTACCTACCTATCTGCGAATGTTATAATAACAACGCTATATTTAGATTCATACATGAAGCGAACAAAATTACTCGCAATACTAATTATACTTCCAAGTTTGTTGAGTCGGAAAATATTAGACACATCAGGTAAAACCCTCGATACGAGCCAAGTGAATGCAGTCAGTGACAGAGTATGGGAAACCTCGATGGGCGGCACTTTATCTGCTGTGGGCGGAATGTTAAGACACGCCCAGTTTTCTCATTAGACAACAACACGGCCCTACAATAATTTCTCTAAACACATGAGGCACACCATTAATTCTATTTTTAAGAAGGTATTGGGTGCTTATACCTAATGAAACCAATTCATCTACAATTGTGCGATTTCTGTGGTAAAGACACTGTTACGGGCTTGACTTTCGGCAGATTGTTACAGGCTCAATAAACGAATTTAAAAAATTGTGCGTAGGTAAGTAAGTATATATACACGTTTATAGATGATGTCAACCTTTTTTAATGTGTTTTAATGGAAATATTTTTAAATAACACGGTTAAATCAAACGGACAATATTTTATTATTTAGGTACACTGTTTTTTTTTTTTTAATATATAGGTAGCTTCTTTACATTGCACTCTGAATTTTAGACATAATATGAATAGTCTAAAAATCAAACCACATAACCTATATTGAAATCTCTCATTACCTATGTACCGGTTCCACCAAAATTGATCCCCCGACAATTGGTCCCCGGCATACTTATATGCAATACGCAGTCGATTTAGGGAAAATACGGTACATCTACTTATACAAAATACAACTAAGTTTCCCCGAAGGGTTGTGCATAGAGGATGTGCCGCCTAATAACATAGGTACCTAAGTATAAGACATATTTTCATTCAAATGCATTGAGGAGTTATAAAACTACTTGTCTATAGGTATCTATACTCCATATACCAGGGGTAAAAAATACAAAAAATCAACAAATACAAATAAATTCATTTGATATCCATACCAACTTATTATTAAAGGTATTTTTGAAGTCGACTTTAGATTTGAAATATGTAAATAATGCACAAAAAGCTATAATTTTGTAATTAATATAATTTCGGGGGGCCAACTGCCGAAGGATCAACTGTCTATGTACCTATGTATCACCTCTGCATGTAGGTGAGATGGAAATATTTCACAAAGATGGAAGGTAACCTTTTAATAATATTCTCTTACCCTTTAAATTGCGACAAAAAGAAAAAAATATGTTTCAGCAACAATATGTTTTTTTCCATCGAATACCGAAAAATCGTGCACGATTAATTTTATATTTTGCAATTGGTACAATGACATTCGTCTCGTTTTTAACGTATGTATCGCCAATAATCTATCTTTATTAAACTGATTTTTAAATGTTACCGTTTATCAATATATCTACGGCATCCAAAATAACAAAAATTACTTAAGTAAATACAGTAGAATCCGTTTATTATGACTATAATCCGTTTATTATGACTAAATTTACCAATCGCTTAATATAAAGTAATTACACAGCGAAGTTTGGTTTTTTATAATAAATTCTTTATAACAAAGTCGGATATAATGACTTCATGACTGCGCTTATAGTGACAACAAAAACAGGACGTTGTTTTTTTTCTACAAAATTCTTTATATGACGTCCCTTTACTATGACGTGTTTGTCATTTCCCTTCGATGTCATTATAAACGGATTCCACTGTTCGTTCGTTAGTTCCCGCTTTAGTCGCCTGCAAAGGAAAGTGTGCCAAACTGTATCTAGTTATATAGAACAATATTTCACTGGTATGATTGAGAAAAGTTCTAAATATTCCTTCCGTTAGCTACCTACTTCTCACCTACATTTAAAACTTAATTGTGTTGAATTAAACCCGATTGGCAATACAAGAGCTTGAGTGCTTTAGAATTGAGGTTTACGGCCTCAAACGGTGGTAAAAGTTAATCATACATTGGAGAAACGGGATTAGTGTGCTGTTAAACTTTACGTCCGTTAAATTAGGTATTTTCTCTACTGCAAACGCAGGATCCACTTAATGGGGTGACAATCTTATTAGTTCTTAGAACACATTATCCTACAAAAAGTAGCTAAGCGTAAGTATCATTATAATAATTATGTTTTGCCTAAATAGATAGGTATTCCTACTCGCTAATACTATAAAAATAAATACTTCTTCAAATAATCGTAAATTCACTTTTTTTATATATGTTTAATTAGTACTTAGTACGTATATTTTTTATGTATGTTTACAAAACCTAAACAATATAACGCACTTAAATGAGCCATTATTAAACAATTAAGAAAAACTTTAACATTTAGAGATACTACTGTCTCAATTAGTTTCTCGGCAATTTTTTTAACCGGTAATTAGGATTCTAAATGTCAATTTTGAAAGTATCTAAATTACCTTACAAAATTGACAATTCGATTCCGAAGTCGTCTCAAAATGGTTTAACCACAGTTTGAAAATGGCCTTAAGCTGTAAAAAAAAATACTATCAGTAAGTGGTATAAACAAAGTGATTTGTTTTCATTTAATTAAGTAGATACATAATATTCTTAGGATTTTTAGAGTATCTAATACAAAGCGGTTTGCTCTTCTGCATGCCCTTTGTCAATGTTTCGTTAACGTTCAATCAGAATAAATGTTCCCTGTACATTTACCATATGTGCCCTGATGATGGATATTGCAAGGCTGTCTGAAACAACTGATACTGTTGGCTGAAGGAGGAGGTAGCAAAATACCGTTGTTTATCCCAAAAAACAAAAGATAGTGATGATCTGTCGGAATAGGCTAACCTTTTGTTTTTAACATATTATTTCATAACCAGTAATAACTTAATAACCTCTAGATCAAGCTCACGAAAATACACTTTTGTAATATTAACAGTCCAGTGGCGTTCTCCCTCCCCCCAAATGGTTCTAGTGGGCTACGATTTACTCTTCGGATAAAAACGACCATTTAGAAAAAAAAATATACGTATATTTTACACTTTACATAAGCTCTACACAGTAGGTCCTGTCTAATTCCCCTCAGGACCCATGTCATCTTTGGGAATGCTATGGGGAAGGTATTTTTAGGGAAAGGGAAAAAAGAGGGAAAAAAGTGTGAGGGATGGGTAGAAATCTGGGGGTCAGTGGTCAGTGTATCCAGAAGTGACGGACGTAAGAATCCATCCCTTTAGCCTCTCCACGTTCCGATGGCCCGTCGCGCCATAGGTGGGCAAACGCATCCGCCGCCAAGGCCTAAACAAACCTCAACCCATGAAATCGGTCACTTAGGGAGGACCTATAGCGGGGGTGTTGGTTATCCAATATTTGGTTTCCGGGGCAACGGTAGCCATACACGCCTCCCAAATTATAATTATATAATAATATTAGCGAACAAAAAACCCAAACTTTTAACAGAATGAAAAAAATCAACCCGTTTTAATAAAACAATACCATGGCATTAAAATAGCATTGACACGTCGTGTATGTCGTATAGATCGTATACCATTGCTATAGTTAAACATCAATCGCTAGCAAATATTCATGTAACATTTATGATACAGTACATATAATAAATCTATTATTGTTTCTCCTTTAGAAGACCGTCGGAAAAAATCTGATCTCATTTATTTATTTTATTTATTATTTTATTTATTATTACATTTATTTACGCCTGTCTCGACACAGGTATACCCTAGTGAGACAGGCATATACATAAAACCATTGTAATTATATTTTATTATAGATAAATAAATAAATAAAAAATAAATTTCTTCAAAATTATTAACTGTATAATTGATTCACCTACATTAGTTACTACAACTCATCCCATTCAATAAACCTTCTCGTAGACTCAGAAATAAAGACCTGTTCTTCCTCAATGAGCACTCGACTAAATATGGTTATAATTCACCACTGTCCAGAATGTGTAGAATGGTCAACACACGTCAAGACCTTGATTTTTTTGGTATAAGCTTAAATGATTTCTGTCACTCTTTAAACAATTGAAGATATTTTATATTTACTCAAATTTTTGCAAAGTCTTGACTCGACTTGAAACTTCTATTTTATTCTATTTTCTCTCTGTTTGTCTTTGCTTTCACGCACCATCCTTTATTTATCCTTACAATGTAGATACATTTCCAAATTTAGTGTAATTTTGTTGTAAATTCGACATTACGTCGCCTCAGTTCTTAATTGTCCAAACGACCATTTTAGTTTTTGTTCAATCTCGACTTTAAAACTAAAAATAAAGCATAAAAAATGATAATTTATCACTAAACTAATAATTATTTAAATTAATGAGACCTTTACCTTTACGGAAATAGCTTTATCTTAAACACCTATCTAGACACCTATAATATTTAATTGAAATAATGAAAGAAAACCTTCTCCTCCTGCATAATTTTCAAATGGTCGTTTGGACAATTAAGAACTGAGGCGACGATTAGTCCGTTAATATCTAAATAAATAAATATACCTACCTACGATTCCACAATATACCTTGTAATGCACATTATACACGTACACCATAGATAATATACAATCCAATAAGACGCTCAGGCCTGTAATATTATTGGTTTCAAGTACCTGTACGGCTTTCGTGAGCTTCGGACTGAATGAAGTCATTGGAACCATCCGCTTCTTAGAGCTTAATAAAAATGACGCTTATAAATCACACCTGAGCAGGTACGGTAGCTACCTGTGTAATTAGGCATATTATTAAGCTTTATTGCTTCTGGAGTT
Source organism: Limnephilus lunatus (assembly GCA_917563855.2). Taxonomy (NCBI): domain Eukaryota; kingdom Metazoa; phylum Arthropoda; class Insecta; order Trichoptera; family Limnephilidae; genus Limnephilus; species Limnephilus lunatus. Next base: position 60,228,522 of record OU830599.1, read on the forward strand.
ACGCTAGGCGGGAGATTTTATTATATGCATACTTTTCTTGCGAGAGGTTATTAATTGGATTTTGTTGTGTGAAGGGTTTTCTAATTTTGTAATGTATGGGTAATATACTTAACTATTAATTTGTAAACATGCCCACACTTCGCTGCACGAACTTATAATAATCATGCGTACAGAAAATATGGACATAGCAACATGAGAAAATTTTGTGCTTGTCATTCTTGGTAGGTCGGTATTTAAAAAACATTATAGAAGTATGTAGTTATTAAATATAAAAAACATATACATAGATCAGATAAGCTATAAATTATAACCAACAAGCAACTAACAAGAATTTATTATTTTTTTTATTTTATTTAGCTTTATTTTTTTTACATCTTATATCTAGCACAAATCTTTTCTAAAACCAATATAATTTTATTCTACTACCAATATTAGGTAGGTACTAAAATTTGGAGTTCACAACATTGAGACATAACCCACGAAAAACTATAAGACTTTAAGCTTCCTTAACATTTCTAGAGAGTTATACTTAATATTTAAAAAAATTGTTTTGTAGTCAAGTTTCTCGTAGGATAGCAATGAACTGCACTACAAGTATAAATACTAACATTTTTCAACATATAATCTGGTAACATTATATTTTTTTACTGAAAAATAAATACTAAGGTGTTTTAGACTAATCGTTGCCACACTTAAGATATTGAGTTGGCGTTGCAACTTGGGCACCGAAATACAACATTAAATAGCTGTTAGTATGTTTATGCACATTAAATATTGATTGATTTTTTATACACATTAAAAATAGCTGTTTATATATCTCATTTTTTGCGCAATCAAAAGAATGGTTGTAATTCATTATTATTAATAAATATATTTAACAGTTCATGTTAGATACCTACACGTTTATTATTGCATATGCAATCATTTTACTGAATGAGTTATTCTCGTAAAAACGAAATCGAAAAAAATGTGTTTGAACAAATGCAAATTGCAATGGTCATTGAAGGACTTGTAAGGGTCGAAATCTTTTTGTGTATTTCATGCTATTTTTCACCCTTACTCAAAAAAAAAGATTTTGTCTGGACGTGGGGATGATTTGGAAACAAGGGATGATACAAAACGCAGCATCAACTGTAATCGGTCCCCGGGGAAGGGGTTAGGATAACTGGAAGAAGGTTGTTGCATCGTGTTAGACATTTCCAACATTTATTTATACTTATCCTTTTCACAGATACAATAATAATACAACGAAACGATTTGCCAGATCACAAAAAATATTTACAATCGACTAAACTGTATTTGAAACTGAAAATGTTAGTAAAATCGTAATTATTAGATTAACCATAAGTACATCCATCCATATAGATAACAACCAAATTATCCGTTGATATCAGTATGTATTTTGCCAAATTTGCAGGGAAAAAAAATGTGTTTACAACATCTAGGTAGGTACATAAAGATCAACTTTCAAAACAAAACATTACCAAAATTAAATAAAAAAATCCACCTTCCCATAAAGGCACCTATGTACTTTTTATTTTTTATATGAATGCCGCACAAGAGTCTCCAAGCGCTCCCTTCTGGCGCCAGTGAGACTGAGGCATCCCCAATTGGGGTATTGTATGCGGCTGAAGGTAGTGGGGAAGGGAAGGAGATGGGAAGAGGAAAGTACCTGGCTATTCACATGTGGTCACCAAACACGAACAAAGCCATTTGGTGGTCTTATACCAGGGCGATACTGAGAGTATCTTTAAGTCTGGAACGTGCCGCAAATATACTTGCTAAATGCGTCGGAGTGCATGCATTTAACTAAACTTAACGTCCGTTCTAAAGGATACTCTGGGTAGATCTGCAGCAGGAAATATGGTCAGTGAAAATACCTACTTGTAGATTGAATATCGTCTGCTGTTTTCGTATCTAATACCTCGGTTCTGACACCCGATAAAGGGCGACAGTTGTCTCTCTCATGCAGTACAAATTTACTGACTTCTGTTAAGATACATTAAAACAAAATATGAGGGACATTGAAACTACACAAATATTCACACCCACCACAGAATTCTTACACCATCAGATTGAAAAAAAACTGGGGTTACTCACCAGGTCAATTGGCATAGAGGTTAATATTCTCAACACTAACGGAATTACCAAAAAAGAAGAAAATGAATAGTAATTTTTGATGAAGCCAAAAAAAAGTTAACAGATTTTAATTAATCATTCATCAATCTATCACCTTAAATATCTATAATTGGATTCATCTATCATTTCAATGGCTAACAGAATATTAATAGTACTAAATATCAGTCATATCCGGAGTTAACCGAATTATCTACAGTTATAATAAGGTAATCGAACAAAAAATTCAAATTAATTATCCATATGGCTATCTATGTACAAGTATTCCAACCGAGTAAAGATCTTTTTATAATGAAATATGATTATAAATAATTCAAATGTCTAAACCCGTTTGTTGGAAAATAATCTAATTTATTTTTTAAAAAATCTCTATTTTCTATTAATGTAGATTTTAAGACAAATGGGTATTCAGATAGTGAGAATTATTTTTAATTTATTTTAAAAAGTTTACATTTCATACGTGTTAGGTATATTCCCAAGAGATAATATACTCACAGTGGAATGAAATGGAGTAAAGTAAGTTTTGAGTACTCCAGTTTCGACAAACTATATTTCACAATTGGTATATTTTTATACATTTACATACAGCAGGCCCTGGGGAAAAAAATCTCTCAGGGCCTACATCATCTATGGGGATGCTGTGTTGAGGATTTTTTTATGGAGAGGAATGTAAAAGGTATGAGGGATGAGCTCAAATCGAGCGTCAGTATCCAAGTGTGACGGACGTATGAATCTACCTATTCCACTGCGGTGGAAGGCGATGTTCGGAGATAATCCGGCTTGAGAGGTCAAAAGGTCTCCCTCAACCAGTCTCTCCCAATCCGGCCTGACGCACGCTGTTGGTGGGGAGACGCATCCGCCGCCAAGATCTGAATAAACCTCACTCCATGAAGCCGGGCACCCCTGCTAAGTCGTCAAACGTAGCAAACCATTTGGGGTGACAGAGGCATTGGTAATCCAATAATTCGTACCCATATCCGCCACCCAAACTGAAAATTCAAAGTTTTCTGGTGTTGACACAAGTTATTAAGGCGATCCAATAGCACAGGAAAAAACCGAAATCGGAATTCACGCCCCTTTATGGGAGGAGTTTAAAAATACTCGAGAAAAAGCCTTCGGAAAGGTTGGAAAAGATATTTGAGAATTTTTTTTTACATGTTGATTTCGTAAAGGCCTGTAAAAAACATTCATTCCTTTTTTACGCATTGTTTATTGTAATAAAACGGAATTTTAAAATTTATTTCATGAAAACAAGTGACGCGGAGCATAACACGTCTATTCTCCGCTCCGTCCGGAGGAGTAGTGACAGAAAATAGGGGTGGCTGCCAGTCGTTCTTCGGTGGACGGTATAAGGTTCATTTTAATATTCCAAATTCGTCGACTGTATTGTCGACGTATTGTCGCCGTGATGTCAAAAATAACAACGCGAAAATGCATATTATATTTTATTTTATGAGGTTCGGGCGTAAATTTTTTTTTTTTTTTGTGATTATCATAAAAGAAACTAAATTTGCCATATTAAACATAAAACCATATCTGAAAAGAGTTTTATAAATAGGAGAGTTTGGACTTCAAAGTGTTTTTTATAGACCTTATAATTTATCTTTTTCTAGGCTTATTAAAAGACTTATTAAAAAAATGACCGATATTTTTAAGGGCCAAGATATGTTCTACACGCAGTATTTAATTGAAGCATCTATAATACTTCTAAGCGATCTAATTTTCTAAACAAAAACGTATGATTTTGGATTATTTAGTATGGCTTCATCTTAACGAATAAATAATTGATATAAACTTTCACAACAAATTTTTTTTTTGCATTTACTATAGGAATATTCACAAAATACAATAAGAAACATAGCGAAAAAATCCACAATCTATAACATAACATTCCTTTTTTTCAATAGCTTGTCCAATAAAATGTTGAATAAATGCTAAGGTCAATATTAACCATTTCGAATCTCCGAATAAATAAGTTCGGGAGCAAAGAGTTCACCGTGTAAAGTTTGTTATTCCCCCTCCCCCGCCTCTCCCTTGCCGATCGATCTGGTCTCCGGGGAAAGGGGGGTTAATAGCCTCTATAAATGGAGAACAAATGCCGTACTGAAATGCTGAAAGGTCTGCTCCGCCAGCTGAAAGATGCTGAAACTAAACATAAGGGTCTGAAAAGGATAACTTTATTGTATAGCCTTTCAAGTGAATATGGAAAAGTAGTAAGGATTTTTACGTTAGACTACATTTTTATTAGTAATTGAACGCAGATCTGTGAAAAATCATTAGATGTTTTAATTCCAATTTTGACGAATATAATTAATTTTCTATTCAAATATTATATTAAAGATAGGTTAAAGTAGACAATCAGTTAAAATTCTGAACATGAAACTTAAATTTAAACAAATTTGAGTTCATTGAACCGATTTCAAATTAGTATATTTTATGGTATTTATGTGTGTATATATTCAATAATATTATTATACCATTTACAAAAGCAGTTTATTTAAAAATAATTCCTGCTGTGTAATTTTGTTACGCGTGACAGCTGTTTCGCCTTATGAAGGTACTATAAAACTCCTGAACAATTGTATTAGGAATTAAACATATAAATGAAAAACTTTAAATGAAAATGGCGTTCTGCAAATTGAACTTGATAACATTTTTTTTATAAATAAATAAATAAAATTAAAACTGTTTTTTTTTTATCGTCCTCAGTGACAACTCACAGTCAACTATATTGCTGATAGACATATATATATCAAAATACGAGTTTTATCAAGAAAATGTTTAATGTATTGACATATTCGTTTGTACTGTTAAAAATGAAGGTACCTACCTGTTTATCGGTAAAGCTATTTTATCTTTAAAATTCATTGGAAACCGTTTATTAGGCAAGGAAAAATTGAAATGTTAAATTGAAAGGGTTTATTTTACGTATTTTATTTTTATGTCAGATTTTATTTAAATCTCTCCAAAATGCTCTCTATTTAAAAACATGCTTGTATATACTATTTTTAAATTTTTCACTTTTATAACTTTTGGTATAAATTCTAACTCGATAACTTTTGTAAAACTTATTTATAATCTATGTAAAAGCCCTCATGGGCGTATAACAATAATAAATAAATACTTAATTAATTGTTCAAACTGTAAAAAAAATAATTTAAATAAATTTTGAAATATTATTATTTATCTAACATATTATTAGTTTTATTATTCTCAGAAATAGTGTAGTCACCCAGCTACCCACCTATAAACAGATCACTTCCCTTCTAAACACATATGTGTATCCTTATTCCCTCTCCCATGGGTCCGTTTCCGGCCGACCGGAAGCGGCGGTCGGCCGCCATCTTATTTTGGCAATTTTTCCGGGTTCCCTCTACCGGAAGTTAGCCGCAGCCTTTTGGTAGGTCCACTGCAGCCGCCGGGAATATATCCGCTTCCTGCTCCATGACGTGATAATCCCCTGTCAAGCCTTAACATGTTAAATCTTTTCCATTTTGTTTATTTTTCTAGCAAGGAAAAGGTTTATTTTGGTCAGTGTTGTGTTTTCGGTTTTTCTGTATAGTTTAGATTATTTTATATCAGTGCATCTTTTTGATATGATGCTTTTTTACATTAGTTCCATACAGGAGGCCCTGAGGAAAATAATTCCCCTCGGGATCTATGTCAACTTTGGTGATGCTGTGTCAAGGGTCTTTTTAGGAAATGAAGGAGAGAAAGTTCAGGGAAGGGTAGGAATCTAGGAGTCAGTGAGTCCAGGAGTGACGGCCGTATGATTCTATCCCTTCCGCCGTGGTGTAGGACGATGTCACGAGAGAGTTCTGCTGTAGAGGTCAAAAAGTCTCCCTCAACCAGTCTCTCGCGATCCGGTCACGCAGTTGGTAGGCAGATGCATTTGCCGCCAAGATCCAGACAAACTTAACCCCGTGAACCTAGGCACTCCTGCTAAGTCACTTGGGATGACTTATGGCAGAGGTGTTGGTTGTCAAGTAAATGTTTCCCAGGGCGGCGGTACCCATACCTGCCTCACAAAGCGTGAGTTATATATTTAACATTCTCAAAGATGAAATAAAAATTATTTGATAAAACATTCAGATTCCTGTAAAATATCTGACTTTGCTGGAATATAGTTTGTAATGTAATAGATAACAGTAATGTGTTGTGTATTTTCGATCACTCTAGTTCGTAAACACATCAATGTAATAGATAAATGGGAACGAAGCTAATATTAATGCTCTTTAATCATGCATCGGGGAATATTATTTTCTAGTTCTCGCTTTTACTTTTCATCTTTATCATTAAATTCACTATAAAATCGTCACCGTGGCATTAAAGAAGCTTTAAAAACAATCGAGGGCCTTCATTCCAATGAAGTTAATATAATAACATTCGCTTAGTTTTCGGTCTGGGTAGTGTAATAGCAATATAAAAAAGGTTTTCATCGAGAACGAATTGAGCATGACTTATAAAATTATTAAAAGATAAATATATCGGTGGTAAAATAGAGCCAACACAACGCTAATTCTGTTAATCTAGGTTTGTACACCTAACATCATTAAAAATATATTATGGTCATTCTATAAAAAGGAGAACCTACTTCCGAAACTGTCACTAATTCCGGTTCCATCCACTAAGTGAGTATTACTTCCTAAAAATATAATTACCAAGTAAAATGATGTGTTCTTGGCATGTTTGTACTTTATGTACATAGAATTTTAAACCTTAGACGCATTGCTTAATTTTTTATGTGATTACCACACGAGAGTCACAACTGCTCCCAACTGTCTGGAGCCATTGATACTGTGGCATCTCCAATTGGGATATGTCGTGAGGCTGAAGGTAGAAGAAGGAGAAGAATACGGGAAGGTGGAGAAGTTCCTGGCTCTTCAGATCTGGTCGCCAATTTAACAGGCCAATTCAAGCAACGTTTCAATTCTGAATGGTGGTCTCACCGCGGCCATACAGAGTATCGTGAACTCTGAAAAGTGCAGTTAATATATTATACATATATTCTTTATAAATAAATTAACTGTGAAACAACACAGAAGCATTTGTGGAGCCTTACCCCTTGGCCACGAATGCCGTCATGTACGAAATCCTAGTTATGCACGAGTAGTGTCAAAAATATTTGAATTTTAAATCAAATGGTTGATCGATTTGATCAAACCTCCAAAGAAAGCATAAAAAATCCATGCCCACAAAATACCTGCTAAGTGCGTCTAACCACCATGAATCCTGTAAACAGCTTTCCCTCTCCGTATTCCGACCAATCAGATCACACCCTCCCTCTCCCCCCTCGATATTTCCACCAGAAAGGACACCCCTAAACAGATTTCCTCTAACCCACACAGTCGCAAGGGTGGTTTATATTCTCTCTTTAGATAGATATGGATATAATTCAGTATTGATTCAGGGCTGACACCTATAACTTAAATAAAAATAGATTTTTAAACCACATCATATTTGACTAAGATATGAGATTTTCTCGGTCAAAAGAAGTATCGTGATTTATTTTTGGGTTGTTGTGCCGTTCTGCGCTTCCACCTTCTTTAGTCAACGTTTCGGACAGCTTTACGGTGTACAACATCAGGAAGGATTAAGCGCAACACGTCATAATCACCCAGAAATTAATCACGATAATAACATATATTTTCAAATGTCTCCAAGAATATTTAAAATTATCTTATTATTTTTGCTATATAAATTTCATTTTATATATTATTTTATTTTTTACACTAGCGGAGACCAGTGGAAAATCAATTATGTATTAATTTTTTTTAAATTATACCTAATACAGTGTTATAACACTGCCCATCTGCCCATACACCACCAACTAGTATAATATCGGCGGCAGAAAATCAATATTTATTATGTATTGAAAATAATAAGATTTCTATATTTTAAAATGTGAGAATGTTACGTACATCCGAAATTATATTGTTTCGCTATTAAAAGTTGGAAAACTGGCTAGTAGTATAATTTACTTATAATTGCACTTAATTTATGAAAAAAGTGTGCATTCTTATAAATCCTTAATAAGGCCCAAAATATCATAATATATACATAATATATATGTAGAAAATCTACTGCTCCAATAAATATAAGTTAAATAACTTCAAAGTATCTTAAACCTCATTTAAAAAATAACTTTTTAAAAGTTACAGAATATTTTACATTCAATTCGAAACAAATTCAAGTGACAAATAATAAAAGTGTAAGAAAAAGTCCCCATGCATATATTAAGGCTCGGCTGTGAATCTCAATTCAGCCTATCCCCACCCTCAAATCCTATATCAACCCCAGGAGTAAACGCGCCCTTAAGGAAGTAACATACCGCCAATCGATATTTAATCTTTCCACCCCAAAATCACGGGGATTCTTCCGTCCTTGTTCGTTCTCTTTGGTGTTTTCCCACTCTGTCGTTCAGTGGCGTGCGGTGAACATATATTCAGATGTAATTTTACTTTTTACAAACACTATTTATTTTAAGGAGCTATTGTCTGGCTTCGCACGTGTTTAAGGCCCGGCTTTCCGCATTTCTACCGATTTATTACATATTTTCCTTAAACACGTTAAGTTTTAAAGCTCTTAAAAAATATACGTTATTCTTGAAGATTCTTGTCTATACATTTCCCACGCCGAAACATTATAAGCAATAATACGAAATTTCATCGATATGAAAAAATCGCAAAGTTCGCTCCAAAAATTGTTATAAACACGTCTTTTTCAGTTATTTTATAAGTTATATCTATGAAAAAATTCACTGGGTTTTTTGAATTTCTATTTTAGATATTCCTCATGAGATTTTTGCTTTATTTTTAATGAGTCGTGTTTTATTAAACATTTTCACAATTTTCGCTTAAATATTGTCATTTTTGGTATTAGCGCGCTCCCTCTAACATTCGTATTTACATATCTCTCCTTCTTCTTCTTTTGACCGGGTACTATCAGACTTTAAGTACAATTTTTTTAATATTTATATGATTCAATAAGGGTCGTATTTTTTATTGCTGCGCATGCCTTTACTTAAAATCTTCGTCAACCACGGTGGAAACGACTCAAGATAAAAATATTTGCATTGAGCAATCATTTTTACAGGGAAAAAGCTATGCTGTTTCACAAAACCAGAGTTCACCGTTAATTTTTTTTCTTCTTCATTAAAATTGCGGCTTTTTTATAGTTTGAAGCGACCAAACTTCTTTTTTACATGCGCTTTTAAGGAATCTAAAAGTTGATGTCGCGTCTTACCCAGCAGATTCACCTTCAACAAAAAGTTTTATTCGGTATATATAAATGTTTCAAATTTTAGGAAAAACGAAAATCGATAAAATCAAATTTAAAAAAGTTAGTTGCACGCTTCTGCACTTTTCTTGCATTTCCTCCCCCGAAAGCGAAACCTCCTTGCGGTAAGGGTGAGAATCAGTAGAAAAAGCCAGCCGGTTTAGGATGACAGTGTTCTTATTGCCTCAGGGGCTGCCGGCTTGGGCTAGAACGGGGCGGGTAGGGCGCGGGCGGCAGAGCCTCGGGGAGGCTTTAAACTCCAAATAGATGCAGTCAAGTGGAATGTATATTGACAGATATATAGACCCACGCTTACACGAAAGAATGAGGGTTTTAAGTCTGCATTTCTTGAAAAAATATTATTTTAAAATTTTTAATAAAATTGAGAGAAAATCGTAATAAAAGCATTGATTTAGATCACGTTTTATGAATTTAGCAGAGACTAGCGCAATCACTTGAAAAATCACTGGATATTGTAATTCTTGAAGTGTTTTTGTTATTAATTAAAATATTTTATTATTAATTAAAAATATACCTTTAGGACTAGGATACATCCTAGACTTGCAGAAAAGTCAATAGATTTCGCATATTATAAATAAAATGGATAAAAAATTATCCAGACACTATCTAGATAGCATTTAGTTCGGGTTTGAATCTTACAATCGTATATAAAGATAGCTGCCAATAAAATAATATGTGCGTTAAGAAAATGAAGATAATGTTGGTAGTTCTTAGTGGAAGTATGATTCAGTTAAAAGTGACCGAATTGGATATAGGCACCTTAGCTCAGTTGGTAGAGCTGTTGCCATGTAGGCAGAAAGTCGATATTTTCGATTGAGTTTCGCTAATATTGTCTTCATTGAATTAAATATATGTGTAGGTTGTTTGTTGGCTAATGAATTTGGATAGAAATTTCCCTATCGCTTCACCATCCTGATCACCAACAGATTGATTGAACATTCTAGTTCCACATCAGTTGATAATAGCGTTTGTTTGTTTGTTCCCAGGTGTGGTTCCAGAACAGACGCGCCAAGTGGCGGAAGAAGGAGCACACCAAGAAGGGTCCAGGGCGGCCCGCCCACAACGCGCACCCGCAGTCCTGCTCCGGGGAGCCAATCCCGCCCAACGAACTCAAAGCCAGAGAAAGGTAACGTATTCTATGATGTGTATCCAATATTATTTTTTATTATACATGCTGAAGACCCTGAAGAAGAATGAAGACTTTTAGAAATCAGAAGTAGAAAATAATTTTCCTCTTATTTTCATTTCTAATGTCAAGTGTGCAAAATTTCACCAATAAATATAAAAATTCTTTAGGGGTGCAGGAAAAGGGGACTGGGGTATTCTCTTAGAAATATCACCCAGACAGTATATTTTTCTTGTTTTAAAGGTCAAGTGTTCAAAATTTAGCTATGAAACTGACGATTTGTGTTAAGAAAAACAAACCACGTGCGTCGCCCGCTACAGACAGTATGAATTATATATATAAATATTGAAATCCTGCAAAATCTTTAATATCTAAACAAACTGTTTTTATAATAATAATAATAATACTATTACGAAAGATTTTTTAAAATATTTATGGATCAGTAGGATTTATCGATCCAGTTAGGATTTCATCAGAGCCGAACCCTCTGATATGAAAATATCTGGAGTCAGTGAATTATTTTCCCATTGTGTTTCTGGTGGATTGACGTATTGTTCTTGTATTGTTTTGAATTTATTATACTTAAATAGTGCACTTACATTGCGTGGATTTACTAGATAATCATTTGTGGAAAACTGTGTGGAAGGATTTGCATTTGGGAAAGATTTAACCCGGAATAAAAATGAATAATTAATTTAACCAGGACATAAAATCTGGAGCACCACAATATATAAAAGAAATAAAAATAAAAATCGAGTTCTACAAATTAAACTTAATAACAATAAAAATTGTTTTAATCTTATTGTCGCATATGTTTTAAAAAAAAAAAATTTGTACAAACCTTATCTACATTTTCGCGTACATAACGACGGTCCCGAAGAACAACGTCGAACGTACAATTTTGTAGTTGTGCAGTTAAAGTTTCGTTACGGCACTTTTTACTGTTTTGAGATCAAGAAAAGTAGTGTTGTTTTGATATTTTGTAATTCATTAAATTTCATTCAAAATTCCAAAAAAACAGACCTTTAAATCATCAAAAGGAAATTTAATTAACCAAACAAAATATTTTCAATTTTTAGCATATCCGACATTGTTCTTCGGGACCTTCGATAATATTTTTATTTCGATCATTATCATTTCAATTAATTAATCTAACTCTGTTTTGTCAACAGGGCGAGAAGAAGGAAGAAACTCGCCAAGGCACTGGACCGCCAAGCGAGAAAACTACGCGCAAAGGGCATCGCAGTGGACCTCGAAGCTCTCCGACAGGAGTACCTCGCCCAGCACAGAAACGCTGGCATCATGACCGACTCAGACGGAGACAATGACGGAGAAGAGTGCATGATAGACGTGGTAGGAGGAGGCGATTCCGACGATGACTCCGGACCGGAAGACTTCTCCATAAGACGCCACCTCACAGACAACCTAAACTCCAGTCACAACTCTGACAGTTCGGCCTCTGATGTTCACAGCACTAGAAACTTCAGTCCTACGCCTGGAAAGATCCCCCACCCTGCTAGCTTCTTAGCCAACTCATTCGGTCCTGCCTCCATCAGATTCGATCAGACTCCCGCGCCCAGATTCGACTCCTCGGCCACGAGGTTTGATTTTGATGGGCAGAGAGCGGTGTCTTTGGATTTGACTGCAGGTGGAGCCATGGCTTCAGCCGATCAGAAAAATGGACCCAGAAAACATAACCCCTTCAGTATAGAGTCGCTTTTGAATACGTGAATCATGCACCTGGAAGGTTAAATATCATGTAAATTTTTCTATAATTCTAAATGTAAATACGTATTGTAGAGACGTTCACGGTTTTCTTAGAAGCGAAGTAAAATTGGTTGAGGATTTTTTTTAGAATAAACATACTCCCAATTTTCATACCGAAAAGAATCACTGTGATGGTTTGAATTGGTTTTAACTATATTTATTGACCAGATCTGTAACCTTCCTCTCTCACACATTATTTAACTCCCTTACTTTCTACAGCTTCGGGCAGTAAAAACGCAATTTTTAAACGATTTATTAAAAGCAGTATCATGTGTTTTAATGTATGTAAAATAAATAAATGTCTATAATTTAAACTGTTTCTAAGAGAACTGTGGAACGTTAGTAGATGTCGAGAGATTAATAACACCTGTAAAACAAAGTAATTTTAATTGGCATTCGAGTGTCAGAAAACACATCGGTCCGCAAGGACTGGCATTAGTTGAATAAGTGATAATTTATTGTACAGGTAATTATTTAAGACTTGTTAGCAGCCACATTCTAATGAAATAAATTCAAACACCTTCGTTCTCCAAGGCAATAGGAAGTAGAGCATTATATTATATTAGGAAACATATAAATTTCAATACTGAACGTGTTTAAATTATGTTACAACTCAATACATGTAAATTTGTAAATCTGACAAATCGGTTATCGACACGCTCATATTCAGAGAATTAAATTAATACTTGATACGTAAATATCACCTTTTCAATTTATAAAATAACAAATGTGGAAATCTGTTTTCCCACTGCGTGTAAAAATAAATTAGACCAACTTCAAAATTAATCAAAGCACACAATATTTATTGAACCAAAGAAGATAAATTGAATACAATTAAACTTCAGGCAGACGTATTCAAATTCGAATTGATTTATAAATAAATTCATGGAGTAAAAAAAGAATTTGAAAAATTCATGTTTATTTATGTATTGATTAACTCGGCTATGTCGTATTATACTCGTATATCTTTGTACAAATACTATTAATAAGTTGTAGAATATGTTTTTAAAATCACTGAAAAACTTTTGTTACTGATTTTTGTGTCTAAAATAACGCCGTAAGAAATCTTGTGTTTACTGAAAGTTGAATTATCCCCAAGTGAAATTATGCAGTCAACACTATTTTGCAACATTATTATTTGAGAATTATGAGTTCTTCGCAGACTTATTTGGTATTTTTTTCATCACTAACCCACGTTAGAATTTATATAAATTATTTATTTTATAACTAATTATTGGTCTCTTTATTATGTATATATTACGACAGGACGGCAACTATTTGATAAATCACAATAATAAAATAATTATAATGATGGTCTGAAAAATCCATTACTTAGCAACGAAACTATATATTTTTTAGAAAGTTGTGACATTTGGGTTAAATTTTAAAAATTATATCGTTTTATTAATTGATAATTTTATGTGGTTTGACTCTATGTGGTAGATAGCACATTACACATGTTAAGAGAGTTGAATAGAATGTGGTTATGGAATTGTGGAATAAGGTGCAATAAAAATGTTCATTTTGTATAAATGTTAATGTAGGCATTTTTGTGAAAATGGATTCACGACGTTCACAGGTTAATAAAATTTATTTGCAATAGCATAAACATATTATTTTAGATCAATTCATTCAAAGCGAAGTCTAAGTGTGTGCTAAACGGAATTTTTTTAAATGTTGGTAGCTTTGAAATAGGATACCCAAGATTGGTCCGTATGATACGCAAAATATCTAAGTATCCACTTGATAAGATGATACTATTATATCACATGACAGTGAAGAACATTCATTGGAGGTTATCCACCACTTACCCGTCATAGTATAAGTAACAGATGGTTACTCCTTCAGGGCTCTCGCAAGAACTCTATTTTTTTTGAAAGAACGAAGCTACATTTAGTTTAGAACAAATTTACACATCCAATGTCTCTGCATACGTTGTAAGTAAGCAGTATGCAAGTGCTTAGCGGGAAATACAAGACACAATATGTGTTAGTATGACATAATATAGACAAGACAATGGGACAGGTTGGTGAAAGTCCACGAGGTGGTAAGCGCTGAGTGATTGTATCCAGCGTATCCCATAAGGAAAATACAGTACACAAATTATAATAAGGGGCATGGCAAACGGTTGGGAGTCCTCTCCAATCGATTGGCAGTCCCAGCAAGCGAAAACAGTCGTTATATTTGATATAACTAAGGTTGGGGTAAAAACCGATAGTTGTCCAAACTCGATCACATATACTCATCATTACGTTCTGCGCCATTGCTATTCTCGGCCTATTTCAGATTTTTTAAAATTAAATTGGGATAGAACTTTAAAATGTCAAAAATTTCAAAAATAGCGTAGGTTGTCGATGTTCATCAAAAAGTAATGGGGTTTTAAAAAACACCAACCTAAATATGGGTCATTCAAAGGCTACAACTAAATCGATTTACCCGTCACTCTGTTATAGATCGTTGTCAGATTTCCTAAATTTGCATTTCGAAAGAAGTTTCCTAAAAATATTAAAAACTAAATTAGATATAAATAGACTCTCTAATCATCTCAATTTGAATTATTGCAACAAAAACCATAAATCCTCGCAGAAATGTTTATACATTTATCTTCTAATGAAAGTCTAGTTTACCATTAGCATATACGATCAATTAAATTTGATAACATGATCTCGGTAAATTCAGAAATTGGACATTTCAAAAAGGTAAGTTTAACTGCGAAATTATGCAAATATGAAGACAGCCGTATGTACGAAATTCACAGACCGTTGTTATTGTAGTAATTTCAAACTTACTTGATTTGTGGGCCAGCGTTTTTGTAAATCATGTTTTAGTGTTGAGAGATTTATGTTTTCACTAATAAAGAACAAAGGTTTGCACGATTCACGTTTTCAAAAAAATATTTAAATAACTGTAACTTTTAACAATATATGTACGAGAATCAGTCGACAAGGAAAAATTTCAATATTCAAATACGGTTCAAGCCAATTGACATAATGGTGCAAAAAATGTACATGTATGGTTGGGGAAAACAATGAATATTTTGATGTGTGGATAACTCTGAAGGGTGATTCTGTATATTTTGCGTTAAGACAGCGTTACGAGACAATTAGGACAGTAAAAATCCGTCGGATATCGGATGGCGTCCGTCGTGCTTTATCGGCTGTCTGCGTTTGTCGGCAGCTTATCTGCTGTAGTGTGTTAAATGAATTAAATATCGACTTAAAATCACGAATTTCTATTTATTAGTTAATAAACTTTTTACATATAAGCCTAACGAGCGTTCACAAATGGCTATCCGTTTGTCGTATTTTTTTGATGTTTGTACGCGATGACATTCCATTCGCAAATTTTTCTTCGACTGACATCTCTTAACAAGGATCACCTACGCGGCAAAACGCGCCAACACCTCTGGCATTAGAATAACTACTTTAAAGTATGCTGTATGTGTACACACATACAGCTATAAAACCGCGAGCAGATATCTATTGATCCGCGAGCACTTATGTTTTGTACCGCCACACGATGCTATCAAACATTTCTTCCTATGGTAGGAGAGGGGGTCAGATGAATTAGGGAGCGGCCACGGAATGCACATTTTTTTGTACTGAATCTGTCACATCTGTCATCCGCCGGTTTAGGCAGCTCCGTAATTAAAATGACCCCCTCCCCTATTCTCGCGGAGAAGAACAGAACACGACTCAGGATACGACGTAAGATGTGTATTGTTTATGGTTGATCTGCGCATAAACCGCTTAGGTGTGAATGGTCTGAAGGGATTGTATGGAGAGCGTTATTTGGCGTGCGATGATATTTTATATTGTATAGCTGTGTGTGTACACAGCTTTAAGAGTTAGTGTCTAACACACCGCAGTATGAAGCTGGTTAGCGCGATATGGAAGAACACATTCGTAATGTATCGTGCACGGACGATTACGAATGCGTTACTTTGTCGCAAAATATACAGAATCACCCTTTTAGTGTAACGAACGAAATCCCTTGCATAAGATATATTTCTCGTGCTAATGTTACTTACAGTGTGCCGATTGCATTGTGTAGATGCATACGATGTCATAAACCGTACTGCAAAAACTATTGCATGCTTTTTTGTGTGTAATAATTCAAACGATAATGTATTATTGAAAATAACATTGAAAATATTATTTATTAATTAAAATATTTTTTTTAAAGAGGTAAGAAACGATATATCACCGTTTTTTTTTATTTTACCGCAATTTGAAAGTTTATTCCGTATTAATTTTATTATTTATACACATCTCTTTTATACAATTAACTTGACAATGTTTTCTAATCATACTTTATTTTATTGATGAAGTTTCCTAATAAAAATAATTTATGACACCTTTTTCGCAAACATGTCATAATAAATAAGTGGTTTTCATAATAAATGTTTAATTTTACATTAACTTTTTCCACAAAACATGTCATTATTTATGATAACTTATATTTAGTACTTAACGGAAATATCACTGTATAAATTATATTTAAGCCTGTTTATCACTTAAATCTTAATTATTATTAATTTATTGTACTTAATGATAATAGACTAGGGTTATGATGTATACCGTAAGCAATCAATATTACAAACAAAAACTTTCCTCTGAGAGAAAAGGTTGTATCAATACAATATTGGTTAGAAAAAATAAATTATAGAAAACAATATTAGTTCAGTAGAAACAATAGAATTTAATGAAAACTATTTATTAAATGAAATTATTTCAGAAACAATTATTGTTAATTTATTTCGTGTTCTTAAACCATTTTACTCCCACAAACAAAGATAAAGACGAATACAAAAGGATAAGGCACTCGACTACAAGCAAATGTAATTTAATTAATTTATGTAGTTTCACAATTAATAAATTGATAATAATAAAGGTACAGCATTTGGGCGTCGCGAACACCCTCTAAATGACTTTAGCTGTGTTTGGTAATCTGATCTGAATGACCAGGTATTCTTCCCTATCATCCTCCACCTCATTTCCTTCCCTTCCTCACTACCCTCAGCCTCACAATTTACACCAATTGGGAATGCCATAGTTTCATTGGCTCCAGACGGTTGGGAGCAGTTGGGATTCTTGTGTGGTATTTACATAAACACGTTAAAATAGATATAGATACTTGTAGTTACATACTGAAAAAAACACATAAAAATCATTAATCTATGTTTACCTTTCAGTAAGCTTGTGAGGTAACTAAGTAATGTAAGTAACCCCATCATCATAGAAAATTACATATTTTTTATTTTTTATTTTGTGATCAGAGAATTCAATTGAAAACGTAAAACTTTTTGTAGGTATCTATATTAAAAGTCAATAGTGATGTAAAAAAGTTGTTGAGTTCTTAATACCTATTATAAATTTTCCTGAAAACAACTATAATATAATCGGTTTGAGATTTTACGGTCAAGAGTATTCAGTGATTTTTTTTGGGTATTATGCCTTGTTGCGCTACCTCCTTCCATAGCCAACGTTTCAGACAGCGTTACAGTGTCCAACATCAGGGCAGATGTGTAATTACACATTTTTAATACACACAATTTGGGAGGCAGGAATGGGTACCGCCGTCCCGAGAACCTTTATTGGATAACCAACACCTCTGCCATAGGTCACCCCAAGTGGTTCGCTAAGTTTGGTGATTTAGCAGAGGTGCCCGGGTTCATGGGGTGGTTCATGTTGTCTAGGTCTTGGAGGCGGATGACCAGGACACACTGAACCCCAGATTCCTACCCACTTGATAAGCAGACATAGGCTGTGGGGGAAATTATTTTCCTCAGGGCCTCCTGTGTTTTTTTGTTATCACTAATAAGACTTAGATCACTAATATTGCTAAGATCACTAATAATACTAAGACCAGTGAAAATCTTTTATTCATTTTTTTTTTTATAAATCTGATATTTCCCACACTTTGTAAATATTGTAAGCTGTTGGTTTTAAAAGGTTGGAAATAAAAGTTTTGGCCCAAAGGTGGTAAGTATTCAAATGGTGGTAAGTATGCTGATTTTTTTGATAGTTGCAGTAAAACAACCATTAAAAAAAAATCGGTACATACATCAGTCCACTATCTATTTTACTGATTAAGGGGGTATTTCCACAGCATCCCTATAGATTACCCATACGATAACGTACATTTTCAATTAATTCAACACAATGTATTTATTTAAAATGTTTGGGTTTTTACTATTCGGTGTATGAATAGTGGCTATGTATAGGATAAGTTAGTGGAGTTTTTTTACCGGTTGCAAGTATTTATTTGTTTGTTTATTAAAAATTCATTATCAAATGGATAAGTTATCAGGAGGATGGTGAAAAACCTCCTAAGTGTAATAAGGTTTTCGGTATCAGTTCCAATAAAGTAGTTTATTGGAACACGTTCTTCTTCACAGCACTTTATCGCACAAGAACAGGCGAGAGATACAGTTCCATGACAACTCAGAATCACGCACCTTCAACACACCTTAAAAAAGTATTTAAAAGTTATGACTTTTTTAAATAGAGCAATTTTTTACATTAGGTTCACACAGGAGGCCCTATGTCATGTTACGGGATGCTGCGTGGTGTTTTTTTTAAGGAAAGGAAGTTCTGGGAAGGAAATAGGTATGAGGGGTGGGTAGGAATCCGGGGGTCAGTGTGACAAGGAGTGACGGAAGTATGAATCAATTCCCCCAACCGCGGTGCAAGGAGACACGTCGAGAGATTCCGGCTGGAGAGAATAAAAGACCTCCCTCAATCTCTCTTGATCCTGCCCACCACACGATAGGTGGGTGGATGCATAGGCCGCCAAGTCCTAGATAAACCTCACCCTATGAACCCAGGCACCCCTGCTAAGTCCACTTGGGGTGACCTATAGCAGAAGTGTTGGTTATCCAATAAATGGTTCCCGGGGCGGCGGCACCTATACCCGCCTCTAAAATTAGCCCATGATCTAACCTAACATAAACTATTTAACCATTTTTAATATTTTTTCCCATTACTTTTAATGACTTTTTAAACGAGTTGTTAAAGTTGCATGATTCTTAGTTGACCGGTCACCCCTCATAATACGTGTGGGCTTGGCCTATTTGATTTTAATTAATTTATTTATTTAATTTCAATTTTTAATTTTAATTAAATTTACTTCATTATTAAAAAAAAATACATTCTCGGGTTACAAATAACCTGACAATATTTGAAAATCTCTTACTACCATCACACAAAGCGGAAAATGTTGCATGTGTCGTGATGGAGGACTTAGCCAGCCGAGGAATGGAACAAGGAACGCCTGAGTGGCACCCAAACGCGATGCCAACTCAGCCATATCGTTATAATATATAAAAAAAATTATGTAAAGCCCAGCTAGGCGGAAAATCAAATGAAATTCTTATCACTTGACATTAATTGGCAACGTATGGCGAGCAATATTATGGTAATGTTATGATATTATGAAGTTATATCTCTCGAGCCACATATTCGTAAATGATTAGATTATAATATATCATCACATCATCACGTTTAACTCGTCTATGACTAGGTTTATTGTTTGTTGCAGTGTTTTATTTTAAACTAGCTGGTACCCGGCATGCGTTGCTATGCCATTTAATAAAGAAATTGTTTCTCCCTGCGTGTCCTTTCCCATTCGTCCCGTTCCCCTTCCGCCTTCCCTTCCTCTTTCGCGTCCCTTTCCCCTCTCACGTTTCCATTCAGCTTCCTCCACCTTCCCTCTCCCTATTCCATTCCCTTCCTTCCCCCGTCACGCGAACCCCCCTCCCGAGTTCCCCTTCGCACTCCCAGGTTCCCCTCCCCCTCCATGGATTCCCCCCCCCCATGCCACGAACCCCCTACCCAATTTCTCCTCCCCCCTGCCGCATTCCATACATTCAGTCCCGGTACATTCAGTTTTCAAACTACTCGCGTGTGACCTTTTGCAATTTTTTATACAAATTTCATAATACCAGAGCTCACCAGTAGTGTTATATAAACCTTATCCTGACAATAACGAACACCAAAAAAGAATTATCCAATTTGGTGCAGTCGTTCGGAAGTTATTAGCGTACATACATTTCGGCGATTCATTTTTATTTATACAGAAGAAGATAGATAGATAGAAGAGAAGATAGAAGAAGAAGATTATAGAAGTTTAAAAAAATAATGAAAAAAAAAATCGAGTGCAGCTTACACGCGGTAGAAGCGAAACTTTACCAAAACAAACTCAACCAAAACTTGAAAAGTGAGGTCATAATCTAGCGGCCAATGAGCGCAGACCTAGCGTGATTTCCGTTTCATTTCTCAACCAATAAAGTGACATCAAAGCGGCCAATGAGCGCAGTTCCATGATTCGCAGGTGCAGTAATGCGTCATTTCCGTTTCATCCGAATTCCAAATCACTAACGGGGATAAAGAAGTTTTACTTCAAAAAATTAAAGAGCCCGAGATCTCTTTCTGAGATCGTTTATAATTACAGCACTTACAAAAAATTTGAATATCAAGCACATCGATAAAGCTTTTATCGTCAATGTCGATTATTTACAACGTTCCTGAGCACGCCCGCTAACTTTGACAAATAATCAACATCGTAGATAAAACTTTTTTCGATGTGCTTGTGCTAGGGGCCCAAGTGATCTAGAAAGTCAAATCGATTACTTAACAATGTCGGATCGATAAAGCCTGTCGATCCAGTCAAGCCAACTGACGACATCTTTATCCTATCTAACGGATCGCTCACAAGCAGTGAAGGTGGGAAATAAACAATCCAACTTCACAAAACTCTCTTCAAAGACCGAATTTCTGTGGGCAGCTACAAATAGACGTCAACATCTAATAGACAACTCACCAATTGCCATTTCCGGCAATGACGTAATTGCGAAAACAACCGTCAAACTTCTGGGAGTTTATCTGGATTCAGACCTTTCATTGAAAAGTCAGGTGAATAGGACCGTTAGCACAGGGTTCTTCTACTTAAGACAACTTAAGTCAGTTCGTAGGAACCTTTCGACAGAAGCAACTAAGCTTCTTGTGAATTCATATATAGTATCGCGTCTTGATTACTGCAATGGTATCTATGCAAGTCTTCCTAAATGTCAAACTGATAAACTACAATCCGTGTTCAACGCCGCAGTACGACTAATCACAGGGGTACCCAAGTTTTCGCACATTTCGGAACACCTCCGAAATCTTCACTGGTTGAATTGTCCTGAAAGGATCCAGTATAAGTTATGCTGGATGGTGTTTAAAGCTATCAATGAAATGGCTCCACCCTATATCTCTGAACTATGCATTCCGGAAAATATAGGTCTAAGGCAGTCATCTCTTAGATCAGCGACATCGTCTGCAATTGGAAGATTGAAAGAACCCAAGCGAAATCCGAACACTAATTTTGGTGATCGCGCGTTTGGAGTATCCGGCCCTGAGGCTTGGAATAAACTTCCCATGGAATTGAGATGCATAACCAACCCAACGGAATTTAGATCCAAACTTAAAACTCATTTTTTCAAATACTCATTTCCATAAATTCGTCATTATATTTAAACTTTGTAATTTAATTATACTCTAATAATTTTTGATTTCCACGAATATATACTATTTTATTTGCTATTCCCTACAACTACTAACGAAAAACTCAAAATGCTATTGATCTACCTACCAATGGTCTATCAGTGGTAACCTAACACCCCAATCCGTTTAATGTTGAGCGATGAGTCATCATAATGCGGAGATCGGCGATTAATTTCATTAATTTATTTAAGATATCCATACATTTTCGTAAATCCGATAAATTTTGCATCCATGTCCTTAAATAGTAATATGTATTATGTAAAAACTTCCTTCTTCTTCTGGCGCTGTGGAGTGATTCTGGCGAATGTATGATATTTATAAGATGTTTTCAAGTATTTTTAAATGTAAATAAATATGTTAGTTATAAATCTCTAACTTTAAGTCATAATTGTAAATATATATGTCATTGAGCTCAGTTTGAGGTCAGCTTTTATGTCTTTTATATGTCTTAGTCATAAGTCACTAGCAATAAGACTTAGATGTAAGTCACTAGTTATAATTGTAAATCTTAGTTGTAAGCCAGTAATATTATTTTTATATGTATTTATTTGTACAGCGTCCTTGAGGTGATTTTTCACGAAAACGGCGCTATATAAATTAGCCAAATATTATTATTATTATTATTTATCTCGATATCCCGAGCACGGTTGCCCTGTTGAAAGCACATATGCATAAATAAAAATAGTTTTATGGCGGCAACACTAAAGGGCATTTATTGTCCATATATCGACATTAAAAAGGCAAACGGCTACGTAAAATACGAATAAATTGACATAGTCGAATTGAAATACTCAGTTTAATATACTTTAGTAGTCTGCATGTACTTTTTGGCTCTAAAGGGGAATTTAATTGGTAAGTTAATAAGGTCTTTGACAATTTCTTGTGATAATTGACAAAAAATAATTCCTTCAGGATGGATTGGACCCAATTGATCGCTTGTTCGACTTCTTTCAATTCTAAGAGCTTTGTTAGTTCACCTCCGTTCATTTATGTAATGTTTGGTATTATTCACAAATATTATTAGTTCTGTGGGGGTACTTCTCAATAAAAATAGTTCCTTGACATCAAACTGCTTTATTATGAGTTAACGTATTTACAATAATTATGCTACAAGTCACACGACCTGTCTATACTAACGGCTAATTGAATCTGACTAATAGTCTGGCCTGGCCAGAATCACTCTCGACGACTATCGTCTACTCGGGCACCCGTGTCGGCAATCGACAGAAGCACTTTCACTGCTGGCATCTGTTGGCATCACTTAGAAGCTCTGTCAAAACATTACAATTAATTAGCCAGTATTTTGACGTTCTAATGACACTATTAAAAAAGTTGTGTATATTGGCAGTAAACTTGAGGGCCGCGCTAAAATTAGGCGGTTTTTGTCTGCCGGAATCATAATAATATGCTGACCGTGCTCGTCAATACCTCCTAATAACCGTAGATGACGGATTTAGTCAAAATTGTACAGACATAGGGTTTTATTGATCGATGGTGCTAGATTCCCAGATCAGTCTGAGTATCACATCACATCATATCAAGCGTATAAATAACACTCAATACGTAACGAGTGAAGAGCGTCCAGTACAATCAGCATCATCAGCGTCGGTAAGCAATGAGCAATGAGCCAGGCGCATCTCTCGCCTACAAAGTGCATTAGTTCCCGTGCAGAGTGCAGATGCCGGGTGTGAAATCTCCGCCAGGGTAGGCGGATCCCGCGAAGCAATAATTGTTTTATGGGGCGCGCCGAATCACAGGGCCTTTGTTTCGCCGAACGGCTTGATATTTTAATTCCGACTGGCAGAATAAAACGCAAACACTTTGTCGACCGGCGCTGTTTGTTTGTAAAAACAGACATTTCGTATGCATAAAATACGTTTATAACTCCGAAGTTTGAAGTTTTTTAATGCGATTTCGCTCTGTGTTAGTTGATGTTTAGCTAAATCTTAGTAGACTGTAAAAGTTAACCATATACACGAATACACGGCATCATGTTATGTATATAAGACAATTTGTCTATTTGCTGTAATTTTTTATTAATAATGTGACATACAAATGAGTTGCTTTGCTGACAAAGAAACTACAATTAAAGTTATTTGTCCATCTTCAAAATATTATATCACTTTGTAATTATAAACTTATTTTTCAATCTTCTTATTACTTCAATCTGTGCTACCCAGCTAGACAATAATAATAACAATAATCATCTATATCTATCATTTTCTGTCTCCATGACAACACCTATTTAAAATTCGAACATAAAGGAATCCTATGCATTTCTAGGAGGTACCTATTCCTTTACATGTATTATTTTATTTTTTATTTTTGCTTTCGCATTAGAAAGAGCGAGTCTGAGATCAAATAATAAACTTTCTTCCTATTCTTAAATTGTTAAACATTTGAGGTTATCCACCTCTTACCCGCCCTGGTATAAGTAATTAATGGTTACTCCTTCAAGGCTCTTGCAAGGACTCTAATTTTTTCAATTAACGAATCCACATTTAATTTTTAACGAATCTAGACCTCCAGTGTCCCTGCATGCGTTGTTAGTAAGCAGTATGCAAGTAAATAGTTAAACAATATAATTTCGGATTTGACACAGGTACCTTATAACATTCTAAAACACATTTTTCTTATATTTTCACTACGTATAATTTAAGTATGCCACCATTCCTTCCAAGCACTTGAACGAGGTTCAATTCTCGACGGTGGCATTTGCTTTTAAATTTTAACTTCTTAGATTTAATTTAGAATTTTATTTAAAAAAATATATATTTATTTTTATTTTGCATCCTGTTATTTTTTGCGGGTCTGCGCTATTATATACCTATTATTTAAAAATCAAATGGTTAATCAATTTTTAAATAAATAAACAAAATATTGCTTAGTGTATTTTTTTGGACCATTAAATGGCTATTTCAAAGCTCCCTAACTCAAGACGATAATGAAGTTCTGATCTAAAAAAATGTGTTTTGGCTAATACTGGTTTCTTATGTCAACGGCCATTGATATTGAGGACCAAAAGCTCGAACAGTTTCATGACACAATAGTTCACCTTTATAAATTTTTTATCGTTTCTTAAAAAAGATTATTCTTCGATCCTTGGTGTTCGAAATTGGTGGTAAGTACCTACTTATAATAATTATGTACCTTTCAGTAACTCGGTCTTCATTATAAAGGTACGCTCCGCAAAGTGTTGAGAACATTCGACGATTTATTTTATTTGGGCGGGGTTTCTTTTGAAGTCTGGAGTTTTACGGTTTCTATTTCGGTTCAAGTTGCTCGCATATACTTTATGCGATTACTACTTAGTAAAGCAATTAAACACTCTTCCCGTAAACTCGCTAATAGAGATGTCAGACTTAACGGCGTTTTCCCGAAACACAACTGAAATTACCTTCTCTAACATGAAACATGAACAAAAACCATTGTAATATTTTAAACTACTAAAAATACTTTATTAATGAATAAGTGGACGATTTTGAAATCTAAACCTATGTACCCACGTGTTTTTCTAGCTAGAAAGTGGTTTCAAAGGTTGGCTACCATTAAGAAAATCTAAGGATGTTGTCTATAGCCCGGTGGCATACTCGTAAATACCCGACGTGTTAATAATTCTGGATATTTAGGGTATTCGGGTAAATACCAGACGTGTCGACGCTAATGCGTCATTTATTTATGAGACTGCATAATATGCGAGACAGCAATTTTAATTTTTCAAATACTTTAGAAGAATATTGAATTGTTAGGTTAGGTTTGGTAAGGTTTAATTAGGTTAGGTTGGGTTAAGTTAGGTTAGGTTTCGTTAAATTAAGGGAGGTTAGATTAGTTTAGGTCTTCCTAAGAATAAAATGTACCTAAACTCTCGTGCGCGTAAAATAAATAAAAAAACGCTAAAAACTTTGAATATATTTATACTTACTTCAAAATATCCTTTTAACTAAATTTCTGTTAAGACACATTATCAACTATTTGTTTATATTCGTAGTTTTCTGTTAGGTCACTTTTTCGGTTAAAAAGTAAGGTAAATAGCTGTCGTATCGATACGAGACGTCGCGTATTTACAGAGCCATGAGCGCTGCAGAAATATCCCGAACGTATTTACTAACACGCAGCCCGGTGGGTAGGACACTCAGCTAGCAATCAGTAACTGAATCATTCCCTTTTTAACACACTATATTCCTAATGGTAGGTACTATAATCCTTAGGTAATATACAAATTGAATGATCTGCAGGTAGGTACTATACATTTTAGGGTTCAGATCTTCTAGGAAAAAATTATATCCTGCAGATTGCAGACTGAAACAAATCAGCATAATTTCTTTCGTATCAGTCCAGCAAGTTTCCGCAAAGCCTTTTCCCATTTCCAATTCCATATTTAATTTTAATCCAACTTACTCCTATGTAATAATAAACATAATAATAAGCCTTTTTATTCTGGACTTCTGTTAGATATGAATACTAATCATGTTCTTGTTTGTTATAATGTATCCCGAAGTTCAATTTGCCTCTCGGATGACTGGTATCCCAGAGATGGCAAGAGAAGTAGAAGACATCAACGAATAAGATGGGAAGACGACCTACAACTCACGGCTGGACATCATGGAGAAGAGAAGAGCGTGACGGGTCCCAATGGAAAATGTTAGAGGAGGCCTACTCCGTAACTATTAGTAAAATAAGTATATTATGTGAAAGTTGACAGTGTAGTTAAGTACCTATCCATTGTTACTAAATCAATAATAATAGGCCACTTGCACGGATTTCATAACGACTCGGAAAAAATCGTGTGGATAGATTTTTTTACTAAGATTACGAAAATGTTAGTCAAAAATTTTAGAAATGTATAGTTTTATTTTTTATTTTTAAATTAATAAATCCATTATTTTACTACATGAAAATGTCCCGTCTCCGATTATGTTCCCCTTATTTTGTAAAATTCCACACTGATTAATATGTTTTTATACGGCAACACTTTGATTTCCGGCGAATTTTTGAAATTGCATTTAATGTTCACTAGATTTATTGTTTGTTCTATGCGAACTTATCCTTTGGTTTGATGTTACGAAGAGAACCCCGTACAACCCCGTCTTTCTTTTAAATGAATTTCGGCTATGTTATTATCGTTTTTTTTTGCACCCATAAAATTATGTCCCGTCTTTCCGGTTTATAAAAAAGGTCTGTTTTTCGGATTGTAAATTTCAAAAAATCGCCAGGGTTTCGGTCTTAGAATATTTGCCAAAACCGATTTTTTTTTTTAAATGTGATGCAAGTGGCCTATTTCGTTTAAGGTGATCCCTTAGTACTTGAAAAGTTCGAAATTAGAATCCCCGCCTCTTTTATGCATTGTTTATTACAATAATAAGGAAATTTAAAATTGATTGCATGAACTAAGCGACATAGACTTTGACGGGACGGTGTAAGGTTCAATTCTGGAATCCAAATTCGAACGCCGCCTTTTTGATTAATGCCGAAAAGAACAGTGCGAAATTGCATTGTTTTGTTTTATTTTATCAAATTCAGGCACAAATATTAAAATGTTTTCAATTATTTTCTAAAGAACTTATTTTGCCACATTATATAATAAAACTTTATCCTAAAGTCGATCATTAGTAGGAGATATTGGCACTTGAGAGTATTTTTATACGCCTGATCCTTTATTTTTTTCCAGACTTAAAAAACACTTAAAAAATACTCGATTATTTCTAAGGCCTCGATGTGTTCTACTTGCAGCATTTAATTAAAGCGACCAAATTTTCAAACCAAAAACCACTCGAGCGACAGACCAATTTAAAACTTTTTCCTCGGATTGCTCGTGATTTTTTGGTGATCATTTTTTAATATTTTCCGCCCACATTATAAAATCATACCTTAACTTAATAATTCAAATTCAGTACAAATGCATCTAAGGAAAATTTGACTAAAACTGGCAGCAAAGCAATCCGAGGTATTTTAAATAGTGCCATGTTGTGGCAAAAAGCGCTCCAGTGGTTAAAAACCCAGAAAACTTATTTTGTGACACGATTTTTATACGTATATAATGCTCAGTTTTAACCACTTTTATTAAAACCAACATGTTTGTAATCATAGTCCTTCATCAGGGATCATTTAAAACTAATTTTAAATATCATCAGTAAACACTGATGAATTAAGCATTAATGAATTTTATTAACCTTTGCGAATTTTCATCTAACTAAAAGTCTCATATCCACAGGGTTTAGGGCGGTCATTTTGGATGCTTCTCTTACTTCGACCAACGTCAATGTTCTCTTAACATTAATTTTCTTAGTCTCGATATTTGTTCTGCAGTGAAAATAATGCGTGTACGGACAAGAGGCTCTTCAGAAGTCATCATTTTTTTTAGTTTATTTAAATATATTTCATACATTCACACCATTTTACTATTTATATACCTATCCACCTGAATTGAATGTATATACCTACTATATAGCACAGAGGTATATGCATTGTTAACATTTTGTTAAAAACTGAGGAAAAAATATTTTCAAGAAAGCCCTCCAGAAATAAGGTCTTCTATTACACAAAATGAGTCTAACTACGAAATAAAACCCAAATGTCAAAAAACATGATGATGAGGAAATCAACCAACAAGAAGGTGAGGAAATCAACAAACATGAAGTTGAGGAAGTCATGATATAACACCAAAACAACAACTTACAGGCCGTCTTGAAACAGAAAACCGTAGTTCTGTCACTAAATTGTTTCCTTTACATACAATTTTAAACACGTTTTTAGTAAGGGGTGTGTATTTGAATGGTCAATAATAAGAATTATTATTTCTACAATTTGGGAGGCGGGAATAGGTACCGCTGTCCCGGAAACCTTTATTGGATAACCAACACCTCTGTCATAGATCACCCCAAGTGGTTCGCTACGTTTAGTGATTTAGCAGGGGTTTCCAGGTTCATGGGGAGAGGTTTGTCTAGGTCTTGGAGGCGGATGACCAGGATACACTGAACCCCAGATTCCTACCCACACCTTAAACCCTTTTCCTTCACAGAAAACTCCCCTCCTTCATTTCCTTTCAATTAAAATTCAATTCAATCTAATTTATTAATTCTAAAAACTTTACAAAATTATAATTTCAAGACGTTTTTAAAAGAGAAAAATATTTAGTTGAGATAAACAGATTTACACTAACAGCA
Source organism: Limnephilus lunatus (assembly GCA_917563855.2). Lineage (NCBI taxonomy): Eukaryota > Metazoa > Arthropoda > Insecta > Trichoptera > Limnephilidae > Limnephilus > Limnephilus lunatus. The sequence continues at coordinate 60,257,558 of OU830599.1, forward strand.
ACGAAACTTTCTGTTTGAATTTTGCTTCATTGATGTTAAACATATCGATATCCGAAGTGATTCTATTTAACAACAAGATAGCTCTCCAGACTGGCATAACCATTGGCAAGTAAGTTCTGCAAGCCAGGAGATAAAACAGTGTATGGTGTCGGTGATGGAGATAACTATCGGGAACATAGAAACTAATTCTCTCCGTGATAGCTAAATTTTCTAACCATCCACGAATCAGTCTGAAGAAATGTGTTACAATGAGCATATCCCTTCTGACCCGTAGACGGTTCACACCGAACATGCTTAAAAGAAAGTCAGTTAGGTCGGTAAGCCACGGATAGTAGCCATATTCCCTCAGGTAAAGAAATCTCAGAAATTTCTTTTGAACCATCTCCAACATGAAGGAGTACTTCTCCAAACCACCGATCCACTCCCAAGCCTACTCCTAACCAAAGTATTGTATAGTACTGTGAAACCTTAAATAGTACAGTGTTGTATAGTACTGTGAAACCTTAAAAAAACCTCCATACAGCATCCCCAAAGATGACATAGGCCTTAAGGGAAATTATTTTCCTCGGGGCTTCCTGTCTGGATCTCGTGTAAAAAAATATATATTAAAAACGCACAATTGCAAAAATTGCAATTTTTAATTTTATTCAAAATGTTCCTTACCCCTTACATAGTTCAAATGAGGTACCCACTCGCGAGCAACACGCAATCCGACAGTTTAGATTGTCAAAAAGCTAACCAAACAGCCCCATTTGACGCGTGATTCTGTGTCGATTCGACAAATTATAACTTACTTACGCTACGAGTGGGGTGGTCGCCAACATTGCTAATTTATTAATACGGCAGTATATTCTAATTAAATTATTCGAATTATTATTTATAAACAAGTTTATGGAATTGTTAACTGACTAATAGACGGCCAACCACAACTTGGCATGCATTCCTTCCTTCATTCATCGCCTTATACGAGTAGGTATATAACTACTCTTATTATTTATTAGCTTCTATTACATATTTCAAACGGAATAACAGTTTTCAATATATATTTTCATGTAATATTATTATTTCCAAGTATAAGCTGATACTTGTGATTTAGGTAAAAAAACCTAACACACTATATTTAAAAATAAACCGTTCAATAAAAACAAAAATAAAAAGGAAATTGGAAATAAAAATACATTCAACTAAGGGATAAATAATAAAAACATTAATACAACCTTTAATAATTTCAAAATAATATAAATATTTATTGATGTTATGTCATTAAAGATATTATTTCACTATCATTAAAAAGTTTCTTAAAATAAATCTCACGTGCATAATTTTTTTTTTATAAATACAAGCCAAACTATGCATACATAAACATATCTACTTACATTAAAACATGTGAAAAAAAAATTGTGCATTAATTATGGGTTTTATTGATATTTTTGACGGCCTTCGTGGTCGAGGGGTAAGGCTCTCGACCAGCAATCCGAAGATCGCCAACCCCAGAGTTGGCAAAAACAATAAATTATTAATTTAGAATAATTACGGCATGTTCCAGACTGGATGATACTCTCAGTATCTCCCTGCTGTAAGACCACTATTCAGAATTGAAACGTGTTACTTAAAATGGCTTTTAGCTGTGTTCGGTGACCAGATGTGAATAGCCAGGTACTTCCACCTTCCTCTTCCCAATCTCCTTTCCTTCCCTCTACCTTCAGACTCCCAACATACCTCAATTAGGGATGCCATAGTCTCCCTGGCTCCAGACGGGAGCAGTTACGATTTTGAAAAAAAAAACTGATTCGAGACATTGAAGGCTTAATAAATTAAATATTAATAAAAGAAAATAATCAAACGCTTAAGTCTTTGATTTACTTAATCGAGCCATGTCTTCCTCGGGCATCCCATAATAATATACAGACGCGTAGCATTATTATTTACAATTGCCAGTTACAATAATAATCATGTTATCGTTAATCTCCCCATATCCGGAGAGATTCACGAAATTACAAATCCAATAGTACCTACCTACTTACACCTGCCATACGATGATCCTCACGCTAGCTGTAAACGTAAGTGGCACGATCTTTTGGCATTGCTTTAATTCGGTTCTATTACAAAAGTAGATTTGTATAAAAACTCCACGTACGAAAACGGTTTTGCATAAGGGAGAGTTGTCTTCTTAGTCGGATTCAATTTCAACCGTACAGTCGCTAATCTATTAGTACAGTTTGATAACCATTTTTATAGGTACCTACCTACTTAGTCATGTAAGCTCCAATAAAGAGCTTATCATCTTATTATTCATGGAATTTTCTTTAATTGCATTATTAAACGATAAACCCACAATTTTCTTCACAAATTAAGCACAGGCAGCATGCAGAGTAAACCGTGAAATAATCATCGGCCTTTCATTGTTTTCATACTAAGCGATTAACCGGAAAATTTTGAAACCAATCGCATTTTTCATAACTTTCTTATACACTTTTTAACTTCTTTTAGGTTGATTGGATAATAGAGAAATACATTAAATGAAAAATATTCAAATAAAGGGGTACATAATACCGTTATCTTAATATATAAAACAAATTCGGGTTAGTTACACTATCTATAACTCGAGAACGGCCGGGCCGATTTTGATGATCTTTGATTTGTTGGATTTGTCTCCGCCCCGGAAAGGATAATAACTATTAAAACATCACAAAAATCAACGAAAAATGAAGTTATTAAGATAATTCTTTTCCCCATACATTTTATATGGAACGAATTCTCATATTTGAAAGAGCTGCGGGCATTTTGTGCTAAGTACCTATAATATTGAGTAGTGAGACAGTTCCAAAAATTCAAAAACATCAAATGTCAATGCGCTGATTGTTTTGCTTTTATTCTTTCAAACATATAATGCTGCCTCTCTTTCTTACACACTAAATGTTAATAGTCGAAAATGAGACAAACAATAAACGTATGTCTCCACCCATCCAAAGGAAAGATACAATAATAATAATAAAAATCCCTCACACGTATAAATAAAATGAAAAGCATTTTTTTTACATCAGCTCACACATGAGGCCCGAAGAAAATTATTTTCCTCAGGACCTATGTCATCTTAAGGGATACTGTGTGGAGGGTATTTTTAAGGCAGGGAAGGATAGGAAGTTCTGGGAAGGAAAAAAGTATGAGGGGTGGGTAGGAATCTGGGGTCAGTGTGTCCGGGAGTGACGGACGTATGAAACCATCCCTCCAACTGCGGTGCAAGGCGATGGGTCGAGAGAGTCCATCTGGAAAGGTTAAAAGACCCCCTCAACCAGTCTCTCTCGATCCGGCCCACCACGCAGCGAGTGGGACCCGGAAAAACGTCACCCCATGAACCCGGGCACCCCTGCTAAATCACCAAACGTAGCGAACCACTTGGGGTGACCTATGGGTGACGTATGACAGAAGTGTTGTTTATCCAAAAAATGGTTCCCGGGGCGGCGGCACCCGTACCCTCCTCCCAAATTCCCATAAGTAAATGAAAAAGTAAGAAAATCACCAAAAATATAAATCCGTGCACAACGCCATCTACGATACCGACAAACAAAACATGGACAGTTGCGAATCGATGATTGCTTCATTGTGTAATTTTTAACATATTAAAAAACTGAATTTAATTCAACAGTTATTGATTCTGAGGCGGCACGAAGTTCGTCGGGTCAGCTAGTTAATTATAAAACACATCCGAAGGAAACGGTGCTTACTGTCAACCATGGCGTTTTAAAACCAACTCTGATGAATGGCAAATGGGAAATTGGCAGAGATAGGATGAAAGTAGACTGATTGCCGAAGAAATGAAATGTCTGAGTAGCAGATGGGGCCAGAAAAAATTAGTAACTGGTGCGTCGCATCGGTACAAAAGCTCGAGTAAATAGTTACCATTACAATAATTGTGTATGATAGCGTTGTGATTTTTAGTAAAGATTATTTGTTTATATTTGTTGTAAAGGATAAATTTTGTTTTTCGTTGCAAAATGCTCCGAACCTTACTAAGTCGCTTTGGATGGGCAGACAATCGTTTAAATTCCTAACAATGGCGAATATTTTTATGTCATCGGCGTACAAAAGAAATAAATAATGCATGAACTATTTAGTAACAGTGTTAATACAAAGTATAAATAACAGCGGACCCAGGATTGACCCCTGTGGCACGCCAGAAGTAACTGGTTTCCACGTTGAAGTATGTCCTCGTAATGATAGCTTGCTGTATTTTTGTTTAATATGAGACAAACCAACGTAATAATTTTTACTTTACTTAACTCCTACAGGACATCCTGCGTGGAGTTTAAAGAACATATTATAGTAGATGTTGAGAAAATTAAATGACAAAGGCCATCAACCCAAATATTCATAGTACAAACCGTTTCAATAATTGTTACATAATTAAATTTATAAATATGTATTATGTATGATCTGACAAAACCCCAAACCTTTTTCCTCCTCCCCGCTATAGAGGTGTTCTATCACTTTTTGGGCGAACTCTGCAGATCTTCATTTATACTGCCAAGATAAATGTATGACCAAAGTTTCACGAATGCACAAATCTTATAATTTATCAAACCTTATTTTACCTGTACTCTTAAACTTGGAATCGATTTATTAATGGAAAAGATCCGCCAAAAAAGTCGTAGGGGTAGAGTGGAATTTTTGAAAAATGAATATTTTCAAACCAGGTTGAGTGCGGTACCGTTTACTATGTTATCATTCGTGCTGAATCGAATAAGACCACTCCTAAGTAACAATATCTGGTAACATAAGACAGCATAGTTTTTTGTGAAGTAAGCATAGTTACATTCCAAGCAAAGATCGATTCTATATGATGGTGGTCTTGCCAAGACAATACCAAGAGTAAGTTCCACTCTGTCAATAACTATTTTGTTTGAATATTAATGATTTCGATTGTGCCTCATTTCAATAATTTTTCAATCAATTTTATTATTACAATAATTAAAAGTAGCAGTTAGTAGCTAAGTTGACAAATGTGTCTGGTTCACACCTAGACATCGTGGGTTTAATTCTTCTCCTCGCTAAGTCCTCCATTATTGCATAACTACCATCTACGGAGTGTAATTATGAAAGATAATAGGAGTTTTTTAATTCAGTTTCTTTTATAATAATCGCAAAAAAATACATATTTACGCCCGAACTTCACAAAATAAAATATTCATTTTCGCGTTGTTATTTTTGACATCACGGCGACATTACGGCAGTTGACGAATTTGGATTTTCCAACCAAGAACTACCGACTTACCACACTTATTTCCTGTCAGTTCGGCCCCGGACGGAGCGGGCAATAGACGTTAGGCTCCGCGTCGTTCGGTTCCGTGAAATCAATTTTAAATTTCCGTTTTATTACAATAAACAATGTGTAAAAAGGAATTAATGTTTTTAACAGGCCTTTACGAAATTAACCTGTAGAAAAAATTCTCAAATACCTTTTCCAACCTTTCTAAAGCTTTTTCTCAAACTCCTCCCATAAAGGGGTGTGAATTCCGATTTCGATTTTTTTCTGGACTATTGGATCGCCCTAAATATTGTCATGTTATTCGTAGTCTGGAAAAGTGCGGCTTTAAAAAAAAAAAGAATTTCGTGAAGTTTTGACACGATCATTGTTTAATCCTCCGTATTATTAAGGTATTGAAATAATTGTTAGTGTTTTATTTACCTTAATAATGCTAAAACAACAAAAGGCCGTTGGTCGTAAAGTCAAATCATAAACCTCGGGTGTGCTAATTATTTAAAAACTTATTTATTACGGTCTTGTTCCCCCTCTGGCCGAAGCGAGGATAATCTAAGGAAATAAAATCGTCGGAAATCTTAATGCAGGGATTTCAGATTGGCAGTGGATGCCATAAGCAACAAAATCATAATTCAAAGTGATGCACTGCCAAGCAATGCAAAATGTGGTTTTAGCTTAAAAAGTAGATCGCTTAGAAATATTTTAGATTCGATTAGATTAAATACTGCAAAAAAAAATATTTTCCTTTGAAATAATCGATTACTTATTTGATTAGTCTTTTTATAAGCCCACAAAAAAAAAAAAAATATCAGGTCTATAAAAAGGGTTTTTAAATTCAAAATCTCCTACTTAGAAGCCCTTTTCGGTTATGGTTTTATTGTATTATATGGAAAATTATTTTTTTAGAAATTAATCATAAAAAATATGAATATTTTTGCTTGAGCTTCGCAAAATAAAATAAAACACACTTTGGCGATGCTTTATTGTGAATAAATTAAAACCAGCAGCTGGTGTTAAACGGGAAATTAAACCTTATTGCCATCCACATAAGGAGTGTTATGTGGATGGCAATAAAGGTGTCTGATCCTGAATTTTACACGATGCGATAGAAAAAAATAAATCCACAAGTTCATGGTCGTCGAGCACTTCTATGTTTTAGAAATAACAAAAATAACTACACGAGAACAATACATTTTTAAATCTCACCACTCCGCGGTAGAGAAAGGTGGTCCTAGTAATGTATTCAATATTCAGGATGGTCAGCAGGATAGGATGTCTCTGATGATAGCCAACTTTCAATAGAAAAAGGTGCCAAAAGAAGAAAATGATAGTAACGTAAACGTCTCTTCTTCGGGCGTCCATGACTTCTTCAGCCATTCATATTTACGTAATATATTCTCCTTACACTCCTTTCCTCGTTCATTCGCTCTACACGCCCAAATCATCTGAGCGTCCCTTTCTTAATCTCACTCATTACGCTTGCATTACACCAGTCTTGCATTCTTTGCGGATCTCCACGTTTCTCACACGATCGTTCGTGGTTTTACAACATACACGCCTCAGTGATCTCATTTCTACAGCATTCAGTCAACTCCTTGCTATCTAAAATCGTATTTAAGAGTATCTGCAAATATATATTTTTTTTTTTTTTTTTTTTTAACTTTATTTATTCTCATTTCTTTTTACATATAATGTATAATAGAAAATTAATAGTATATTATAACATAAAACATAATAACATATAGTATAAACAAGAAATGAAAACCCACTAAGGCACTGCCTGAGTGTGGGTAATATTAAAAACAAAATACTATATTTCTAAGTACACAAAGTATAAAATAGACTTAAAAAAAAAAAAACATATAAAATATAAAGCTAGTATTTCATAGTTAGAGTAAATGAAAAAGGTTTTATTCGACTATTATATATGTAAAATAAAAATATGGATAAAAACATACTGATTTTAAATATTTTTTTAATTTTTTTTTTTTTTTTTAGTTAATAAAAAATAAATAAACAGAAAACATATTGTACTGAAAAAGGTTTTTTTCGACTATTATATAAGTAAAATAAAAATATGGATAAAAACATACTGATTTTAAATTTTTTTTAAAATATATATATATTTTTTTTTTTTAGTTATTAAAAAAAAAAATAATAATGAAAATAAACATAAAACATATTGTTCTACAGTTTAGTAAGTTACAGGAAGTGAGTTGTATGAAGATTGATAAATTTAAAGAAAGATCGTTTCAATATCAACATTATTCAACCATAATTTTACCTCTTTTATATATTTTATCATTTTATTTATCATTTGAGTTTGTAGTGGTAGAAGGTTAAATGTACGAGGACCAATGAAACTGCTATGTGTCTGTAATAATTTAGAATTGGTTTGTGAAGTGAACAACATCTCTTTATTTATTATGTATTTTAAGACTGTCACTTTTTCTGTGTATTTCTGCTATCTGTGTCATTTTTCACATAACACTGTCGGTAACAAGTTTTTTTATAGATTTTCAAAAAAATTGTATCTTTTTTTAAAGTATAATTTTATTTTTACTTGTTATGGGAAATGAGTTACATATTTGAAGAATAATACTTATTTATTAAAAATCTCTTCCTAATTGTACATCAAAATATAAAAAGTTTCATTTTTGACCTTATATATATATTCCCTTAATAAAATTTTTTATATCCTCCAGCTGAAAATAATCATCATTATAAACAGAAACAAACAGTACAATAGTTCCATTGGTGAAAACAATTTACAAATAATAAGTATATTTCATGGTGGTATTATGTGTTTCACTGTAATGTCTTATTTATGGTATACATATTAAGTAATTACCGGGTGATGTGTGTAGTGGGAAGGCGTGTGTGTGTGGGTATGTGTGTATGTATGTATGTATGTATGCGCATTGAACAATTAATAATATAGACATGATGCTCTTTTTAAATTTGGGCAGTGATTCGGAGAAAATTTCGATGTTAGAATTTAGACCAATATTATTGAACATATGAAGAGCACGATTGATTGGCGAATTAGTTGCTGCATTTGTCTTGTAATTAAGTGTGTGGAATAGTTCTGTGTGGCGTGTACGCCTTAATGGTATATTAAAATTAACTATGGAAAGAAGTTTGGTACAGTCAATGTTATTATTTAAAATTTTGTGTACAAATGTCAAATCAGCTATTGCTCGCCTTTGTTGCAAAGTTTGAAATGTGCATTCAAAGTTATTGTTGAATTTGAAGGTAAGATATTTTATAAATTTGTTTTGAATATGTTCTATACTACCTATGTATACTTTTTACTGTGGGTTCCAAATTGGCAAGGCATATTCCAGTGTACTACTGACTAATGCAAAATATAACATTAAAACTGTACGCAACATTACTTCTTCAGTGATTGAAATATGATTTTAGTTCTAAACCGTCAGCCTCCATTGTGTAACATTTCCATCCTGAAAAGGCATCGCTGGAAATTATTATACGCATATTTAGTTATGTTCCATACCGGCCCGGCTAATGTGGGCAGGTTTATTAAAAGTGAAACAATGGCAAATCTTATTGAAATAATTAGCGACGGTTTTGGTATGCGCGGCTACTCAGGTGACGGTAAGTGTTCACGTAGGTACTTATTTTAAGATAAAACGCCAAGGGAGATTTAGTTCATGTGCTATGCAACCATTGAGACTTGGATACAAACTCTGAGGAATGAGCGAGCACTGGACGTTTTTGAAAGGAAAATTTTGAGGCGTATCTGTGGACCGGTTCTAGAAAATGAATTTTGGCGCAGACGTTACACACAAAATTCTTCGATGGCTAGGTCATGTGGAGAGAATGACCGAGCATCAAGCACCAAATTCCCTGCTGAACTCGAGACCGATAGGGCGAAGGAGCCTGGAAAGACCAAGATTAACAAGATTTGATCCCCAAAGATATATCTACCTTGGAGCTTCTAAACTAGAGAGAGCACAAAACCGAGATGAGTGGAGGAAGACTCTTGAGGAGGCCAAGACCCACCAGGGGTTGTAGAGCCAAGAGTGATGATTTTAATTTTTATATTTATAAGAGATACACGTTAAATAAAATAGATGTAGATTATTTTCGTAGTCCTCCTCACTGGGAGATCCTGTGCTGGAGGGGACCATATTTTGATTACGTTTTCAGCGATTTCTATTGTACGTCTTCATGGGTTGTTTTTAATATACTAACTAGTAAGTTCTTGTTCCGATAGTTCCTTAAGCCAAGATTTAATGTCCTTAATTTAGCAATTTTTAGTTTTAGTTTGTTTGATCCTGTGTGGGAGTTTTTTAAATATAAATTTATTGCTAAAAATTCAGAGCTTCTTTGTCCAAAGGTAAAATTACACTTTGTTATATTTGTATACTGTTTGTTTAACTATAGTTTTATGATTTTGTGAGGTATTTGCCTTTGTATCTTTTTTGGGCTGATGAATCAGAATAGATTTTTTGTATACTTGGATAATTAAACTCTTTAAAAAATTCTATTCTTGACTTCCTTATGGGGGATCTTTAATAAGGCCTTTATGATGCAATTCTGAGTTATCTTCAGCTTTTTTATAATTTTTTATTTCTTTTTCTTCTTCTTTGTGTGCCCCCTACGCCCCCGGTCCCCCTGACTTTGGCGATCACTCTTGATAAGGCCTCTGTCTTGCGCTGCCTGGAATAGCTCCTCCACACTTCTTATATCGGTTCACTCTCGTATATTTCGCAGCCAAGACATTTGTCTCCTACCAGGCCCTCGGCGACCCTCATTTTTTTTTTAATGACGATATATTAATTAGTTAGTTATTTTACATGTTTTGATGTGTGTGAGCCCCATCCTGTTATTCCATATTCGAAGTGAAAGTGGCATAAAGCATAATATACTCTCTTAACATCCCTAGTTGACAAGATGTTTCGTAATTTTTTAAAGAAATAGATAAACTTTTTTGAGGTTCGATCAACGTGTGAATCCGAGTGAAGTTTGTCGTCAATTTTGATCCCAAGATATACATAAATCAAATACTTTAATCAAGTCATGACATGTCACGCCATTCTTCCGAAGAGGTAAGCAGAGGAGAGGACCGGCACACAACTCTAACAAGGCACAAACTCTTTGTTTTAATCACATCCACGCATCGTCTCGTGCTCTACTATTATTCTCCTGAAATGACCCAACATCTTCCACCATTTACTATTGAAGCGTCATTTGCCTATTTATTTGAACTATAACAAAAGAAATTTGCGTAACTAATTTAATATAAGCGACAACAGAAGGATTCTGCACACTTTTTTGTAAATAATATTTTGTACAAACATTCTAATGGAGTAATTTATTAAACATGAATATATATGTAAAACTGTGGCAACAAATGTACCCCCATTAGGATCAATCAACCCCTAACGCAGTTGTGAACGTTATTTCCCTTAGTAGCCCATAGAAAGGTAGTCCCATTCTAGGGGTAGTTAATTATACATTTGATATGCATTCAAAGCACCATTTCAACTACGGGTTGATTCGACGGCTGATTGCGATTGTTTTGGTCGCTAAGTATAACTTATGTATGTTCCGTGTTTTTATATTCGTCGTGAAGTAAGTCATTTTTCTTTTGTAATAACATGAATTTTCGTGAAGAAATTCTTGTAACAGAAAATTGAGCCAGTGGGTTCAGGGCATTCGTTCAAAGTGTATTCACAAGATGATTCACTTTCGATGAATGTGAGGCAGTAAGGAATAGGAATGGAAAGGAGATAAGAAATTTTAAAGTAGTTCTTCAGATCTGGTAATTAAACACGTACAAAGCCATTTAGAGCAGACATCTAAATTGTGGTATTTCACCTTGGCGTCCAAGGACGGGTTGTTTCACAGAATTTGGACAATTCGTCAAATTTCAATTAATTATTTAAGTTCTGCGAAAGTTCTATTAAATTGTTTGTTATTATTTCAGTTACGTGAAGCAACTGGCCTATGTTGATGTAACAACAGACCTTGAATAGAACCTACACAGATCTTGAAATTTTGTTGTTAATTCAAGTAAATTTACAAGTAAGTAAGTTTATAATAATAGTAGAATCAATTTAACTTAATTTGTTATTTGATAGACTTGAGATAATTTTCTCAAAAATGACGCTAAAGGTACCAACTTTATTTTCAACTACAATTTTTATTTAACACTAGCTTTATCGGGCAAGCATTGCAATGCCTTCAAAGACATTAATTATTTCTCCCTGCATGTCCTTTCCCGTTTCCCGTGCGTCCCCCTACCCCTCCCGCGTTCCTTTTCCACCTTCCCCGCCTTCCAACTCCCTCGTCACCCCTCTCGCGAACCCCACCCCCCCCCGTTCCTCTTCCTCTCCTGTCTTTCCTCCCAGCTGCAAAATTACATGAAATACACATATTTTTATTTATAAAAATTTCATAACGCCAGAGCTCACCAATATATAAGCTTATAACCTTTGCGGGCATACGCACGACATATCACCAAAGTTTCATCGCAATCGGATGAACGGTATGGCAACGCATACGAACAAACAAACAAACAAATATTGATTTTTATATATAAGATTTTGGGTGGAGTATAAATTTGAAAAAAACATAACAGTATAGTACATAATATATAGAAGACATAAATATGTGTATAAATGTTCAATGGTATGCGGCACGTTTCCGGACGAAGTTCAAAGTTTTATTTAGGTTCAAATTAATTTACAATGGTTAAGATGATAAATAAATCCCGTAAAGCTATTTTTCATCCAGCAATGGATTGAGAACGGTTCAATTTTCTTTTTAAATTAATCTAAAATAATGTATTTTCTTAAGTCAACTTAAGTTTCTGTTAAAAATATTAGGCTTTTAATCCTGCAACCACAACGAAAATGTCAAAGCTTAGTGGAAAGTAATTAATATAGAATATGGTAAATACATCATGTTTCCAACTTAAATCTTTTCATCTGAAAAAACAATTTATTATTATTTTAGTTACATCTTATGTATGTATAATCGTAGATAACTACTTAGAGATTTGATTTATCACAGAAACAAATACATCTAGAGATAATAGAAATGTGAAACAAGCGCAACATCCTAGTATCTAAAAGTTAATTTAAAAAAATAACTTTTTACTTATTAGGTAGTACCTAATGATGTTAAAACTATGTGAGTTTCATCCAAGACCTAAACTGATTTGGTACAAGCTTACGAATAAAAAGATCATCTTTGCAATGCAAATTCCAAGTTTGATTCTGAACAAAGTATAAATAAAACAATTTATGTAATTTTTTACAATTTATGTCAAATCATTGAACAAATAGTTTCATATCAGTGATCGATGAATCGGTGGATGCAATTTTTAGCCATAAGTTCTTATAATGGTTTGTCTAGTTGTTAGTTGGAACTAAGATTCTAAAAATATATTATTTATATATTAATTTTATTTTAGTAATTTGTTCATTAAAGTTTCCAAATTGTTAATTATTTATAACATTACATTTGCATATTATATTTTTTCCAGTTTGATGCAGCTCCTACAATACATCTTGAATCTTCCAATTGGTGCGGACTTTAAAGTTTCTGGTAGCGTGTTATAAAAATTCATCCCTTTGTACAGTAAACTATTTTGCGTATTCGCTTTGTCCTATTTTTGTAGCCTGATTTCCTTGCCCGTCCTTGTGTTATGTCTGTGAATGTCTTTGTTTTATATAATTTTATTTGATAAGTATTTTGGCAACAGGATGTTTACTATTTTATGGATAAATATCATAGTGTTAAAGGTCAGCATCTGTTTCACGGTTAGCCAATTTACATTTTTACACAACATAATATTTGGCTAGACAATATTGACAAAAAGGGCACTGCTCAGCTTTATATCCCGGACGCGGAACGCAGCTGGTTTTCAGCAGTGCCTCTAATACTGCATATAATCGGGAGGTATTGTCGCGAGCCGAACCACAAATTATGGGAAAGGAACGAAGCAACGAATAAATTCAATCACATTATTAACTAAATTTATTTATATTAAGATGAAGCCGTAGTAAATAATGCAAAATTATGCAAAATCATATTTTTTTGTTGTTTTAAAAACTTGATCGCTTAGAAGTATTATAGATGCTTCAATTAAATACTGCGTGTAGAAAATACCTTGGCCCTTAAAAATATCGGTCATTTTTTTATACGTCTTTTAATAAGCCTAGAAAAAAATAGGGGATTAGATTATAAGAAACACTTTCAAGTGCAAACTCTCCTACTTATAAACCCCTTTTCGGACATGGGTTTATTGTATAATGTGTCAAATTCAGTTTATTTTTTAATAATCGCAAAAAAAAAGATATTTACCCCCGAACTTCACAAAATAAAATAAAACATGCATTTTCTCCTTGTTGTTTTTGACATCAATCAATACAGCCCGCACTCTACGAATTTTGATTCTTGAAGTGACCCTTATGGCATGGGCACAAGAACCATGCACTGAGCACCCATTTCGTATCAGTCACGCCCCGGCCGGAGCGGGAAATAGACGTGTGGCTCCGCACCGCTTGGTTTCGTGAAATCAATTTTAAATTTCCGTTTTATTTCTATAAACAATGCGTAAAAAAGGAATTAATGTTTTTTACAGGCCTTTACGAAATCAACCTGTAAACAGAACTCAAATACCTATTCCAACCTTTCCAAGAGCTTTTTCTCAAGTATTTTTAAACTCCTCCCATAAAGGGGCGTGAAATCGGATTTCGATTTTTTCCTGGGCTATTGGATCGCCTTAATTATTAGAAATATAACAATTAAAATATGAATATTCGTCGAATAATATTACTATGAAGGGTAGCGGAGCTGATGTTAGATTTTTTAACCTTTTTTTTAATTTCGAATGAAAATTAGAATTCGTAATAGTGGAAGACCAAAATAGTAGAACACATCTTCAGACATTCTTTCATTCTTGAACTTATCATATTATTATAAAGCAAAACTGTAATATTTCACGGCATATTATCCGTGACAAATTTGGGACGTGTTGAGGTGTAATAAGCGCTTTAACCTGTCACTGGTAATGGGAAATTACAAGTGTGTTTTTTTTATCATTGAATACTTCGGGGTATCTATTACAACATTATAAGTGTTGATAAATCTTGTGCTAATTTCAAGGCACAATAAATATTTGGACTTTCGACACCTGTTATCTAATGTCAAATAGCTTTGTACTAATAATTGTTGATTTTTCTATTCTTTTTATAAACCTCATGAAAAAAATAAATTCTATGTCATTAAAAATTTTGTGGTGAGCAGCAAAAATTTGTGAATTCTTGCATCATGAATTTTCAAAGCTTTTACTGTCTGATATTTCTGGAGCTAAGCAACTACTTTCAGTTCTCATTTCATCAAAGCCATTTTCGTCATGCGCTATGGGGAACTTTGAAATATCTTTTTTTTAAATATTAGTTCCATTCCCTCAGGGCCTATGTCATCTTTGTTCTCTTTATTCAGAATTGAAACGTTGTTGCTTGAAATGGCGTTAGCCGTGTTTGGCGACCAGATCTGAATAGCCAGGTACTTACCCACCTTCCTCTTCCCCATCTCATTCCCCTCCAAACTACCTTCAGCCTTACAACATACCCCAATTGGCGATGCCATAGTCTCACTGGCTCCAGACGGGAGCAGATGAGACTCTTGTAAGATATATGTACTAAAAAAAATCTTTTTTTTATTTTTATTTTTTTTATTATAATCTTTATTTATCAAGTTACATAGGTGATTGTACTGTGCCTGTCTCACTAGGAATTCCTGTGTTGAGAGCAGGCGCATTTTAACATAAGTAGTTTAATATAAAAAGAAGAATAAGGATAACAACAACAATGTTATATACATTTAAAGGTACAAGGACAATCAGCATTGTACCAAAGGGAAAGCGTGCACTAGAAGGTTATAAAAATATTGTTAATATATAATCTGTCTTTGCTAGTGATCCAAGACTTGGTATCTGATTTGTATTTTACATAATTAGTGTGCTGTCTAATGGTCAGTGGAAGTGTATTATAAATTTTAATTGCAAAGTATCTGAAGTTTCTTTGACCAAACGTTGTTTTGGCGAAAGGGATAAGTAAGAGATTTTGCCCTTTGGTTCTCGTATCACGAACAGTTTGGATATTGTCAAAAACAGTTCTATGTTTGAATAGGTAAGTTAGTATATTTTTTGCATAAAGTTGCCTAATGTCCAAAACACCGATTCTCCTAAAGATTTCATCCGATTTTTCAAGATTTCATTGAGGATACTTTGTGAAGGGATTTTTAAGGAAAGGAAGAAGAGGAAATTCTCGGAAGAAAAAGGTAAGGGGTGGGTAGGAATCTGGGATTCAGTGTATCCAGGTCGTCCGCCGCCAAGACCTAGACAACCTCACTCAACGAACCTGAACACCCCTGCTAAGTCACCAAACATTGTGATCCAAGTCAGAGGTGTTGGTTATCCAATAAATGGCTTACAGGGCGGCGACACTCATCTACGTAGTTATCTGTCAAAAAAAGACAAAACGATACATTTTAGTTTGTTACATCTTTCACTTACATACAAGAAGGAAAAAATTAGAGTGTGTAATTCACACGCAATAGAAGTGAAACATGATGAAAGTCGCTAGATGTCGCTTTCTTTTGCCTGTTAATTTAAAAGTGGTTTTGAAGGTTAGATATTGATTTACAAAAACAAAAATGGTTATTTTTGTTTTGATTATGCAGGATTTTTATTTTATTTTTTTATTTTATTTTATTTGGAAAACCAACAGTTTATAACAATAATGTTTGATGAAATACATATGTATAAAAATTTAACCAATAACAGGTTTTCACTGATGTATATTAAATTATTAAGTGCGTAGGTATAAAGAAAAATAGTTAAATTAGGTTATGTGGATGGGATGGTGGAAGGGAGGGGAAAGGGATAGATCTATTCTGTCTAAATATGTGTAAATGTTATTTATTCATTTTAGATTTGAAAATGTTAGGTGCTGTGTTAAATAAGTCGAATTCACTGTATGTCATGTTAAAGATGAGTGAAGCGCGGTGAATGAATGTATTTTGTTTAGAGTTAGTGTTGCATCGAGGAATGTATAATGTGTGGTTTTGTCTTGTTTGTCTGATTGGCACTCTTAGTTGAATTCTTTCTAGTAATTCCGGGCAATCTATCATAGAGGTAGCTATTTTTCGTAGAAATAGTACGTCTGCCAAATTTCTTCGACTTTCCAAAGAATATATCTTGAAGAACGTGGCTGACTCTTCGTGGATTAGATGAGGACGATAGCTCCGAAAATCAAGGTATCGTACTTCGAACTTCCGTCCGCTGGATTTCTCTGGCCGCTGAGATTTGCGACGCACTATACCGCTGCGCTATGGGACGCACTCGGCGAGGCGCGAATTCACGCATTATATTCCGACGACCCGTAAAAAAACAAATGAGCGCAGACCTATAATCGTTTCCGTTTTATATCTCAACCAACAGGAGCCTTGAACGCAGTTTGATGCTTCGCAGGTGCCGTAGTACGTCATTTCCGTTTCATCCGAATTCACTCAGACGGGGCTAAAGAAGTTAGTTTAAAAAATATTTGAAATTTACTAAAATAGAGAGAAATCGGTTAGTAAAAAAAGTAACATAATAAATTCATTATCCTGTGATTTTTTTCGTTGAGCTTTAAACCAATAAATAAAAGTGCATGATTACTACACTCCTTATTACTTAGCCTGCAACACGCGTTCAGTACATTCAGCATTTTATCTCGGTTCTTGTACAACGTATACCAAGTTTTTTGTACCTTCTCTGTTACCGAGAACATAAATTACTTTGTGCTTTGTACAACATGATGCAGGTAGTTAGGTAGGTTAATCTATCCGAGGCGTGATGTGTATCGACACGAAAGCAACACGTCACGAGACATGAGCGACTGAAAAATTAATTCTTATTTTTAATGACGGTTGCGATATCTACATATGTATATGTTCCAATTCACTTGAAAATGTCATTAATGCTGTGATTTGGGTTCGAAGGATTATATTTTTATTATTTTAAAATTAATATCTAATTTAAAATAATTAAAATTAATACAAGGATGGGAGAATAATGTCCTATAGCAGGGGTCACCAATTACTTTCATTAAGGGTTTTTTTTTAAATAACATAGCTGTCGCGTCCCTGAAGGGAAAGAGGCTAACCACCCCCTGGGCTAAACGATTGAAATAATAAACGGTAGATACTATTTAAATTTGTGTATATTTATTTATTTATTTATTTATTTATTTATTTATTTATTTATTTATTTACGCCCTAGTGGGCTTTTACAACAGAAATTAAAAACATAAAAAAATTAAACATCATAAAAGAAATGAAATACTATGAGTAATAAGAAAAAATCAGTAATAAGACCAGAAATACAATAAAGTGCAAAGTGTAAAAGCTAGTTAGTAGGTATAAACAAACAATTATATGTGTATAATAATGTATGATGATAAAACAGAACTAAATAGAACAGCAAAATAAAATAAAATAAGGTTATAAATTACTGGTAAGATTTTAAATGAGAGGAGGTTTTATGAAAAGAACAAAAATAAGAAAAGTTAATTATTAACAGATAAAATAGAGATGAGTTGTCTCTTGAAAATTGCAAAACTGTCAACACCAAATATATCTATAGATTCACAATGTTTATTTGCAAGGCTATGCATTCTAGGGATTGGTGAATTAATAGAATAGTTAGTATTGAGGGTATTGTTAAAATTAAAAATATCTTTATTGCGAGTTAGTCTAGCAGGAACGTTAATACAGATTAATTCTAATAAATTAGGGCAGTCAACTAAAGATTTGATAATTTTGAAAAAAAATAACAAATCAATTAACACTCTTCTATCTGATAATTTAAGGAGTCTGGTTTCTGCGCGTAAGTTATTATAATTTATAAGTTCAATTGGAATTTTCATTTTAAAATTAATATACCGAAGGAATTTGTTTTGTACCTTTTCCAATAATTGAGAATGGATTTTGTAAAATGGTGACCAAATGGTGGAATTGTACTCTAATTTGCTTCGTACTAACGAGCAATACAGATTTTTTAATGTTGATACATTTTTAAAATTTGCACCCATTCTCAAAATAAAACCAAGAATTCTCATTGCATCACTTGTTATTTCATCGATGTGAACATTGAACTGTAGACTCTCATGGAATATGATACCAAGATCACGAATCTGTGATACACGAAGAAGATTAACACTATTCATATCATAGGAAAACTTAAGAGGATTTTTACCTTTGTAAAAACTAATAATCTGACATTTACCAATGTTTAGTTGTAAATCATTGACAGAACACCACGTAAATAGTTTGTTCAGGTTCAACTGCAGAATGGCGCGATCATCATCATTTTTGATTGTTCTATATATCTTCAGATCATCAGCAAATAACAGAACTTTAACATTACTAAAAATATTAACTATATCATTAATGAATAAGCAAAATAATATCGGGCCTAAGTGAGATCCCTGTGGTACTCCGCTCGAGGCTGCAAATGTATAAGAAGTAAACGAATCAACCTTAACCGCTAAGTACCTTCCCAATAGATAACTCTTAAACCATTCAAAATATTCCCTCTAAATCCCAACAATTTCAGTTTTCTTAATAAGATTTTGTGGTTTACTTTATCAAATGCCTTACTGAAGTCAGTATATATGGAATCAGTTTGATGTGATGCAATCAAGGCATTAACAATATCATTCGTATACAATATTAAATTGGAAAGGGTTGATCTTCCTTTAATAAATCCATGTTGAAGCGGTGAGATGGTGGGATTAATTCGGGATATCAACTTGTCTAGTACTAGACTTTCAAAAAGTTTGGGTAATGTAGACATGGTGCATATTGGCCTGTAGTTTTTTACGTCCCTCTTATTACCTTTTTTGAAAATGGGCGTCAAAAGACTAAACTTCCAAAGATCCGGGAACACACCTGATGAGAGTGACTTTGTAAATAACTTATGTATAGGATATGACAATGTATGCATACAATTAACTAAGAACATGGGTGGAACTTTGTCAGGTCCTGCAGATTTACGGGAATCAAGACTCTTTAACTTGGATATAATATCACCAATAGTTACAGTACAGTCAGATATATCAAGAGTCTCAACCAAATCAGAGCATGTGATATTGCTATCTACATTTGAATTAACATATACACCGCTAAAAAAATCCGCAAACAGATTGACAGTTTCCTGGAGATTTTGAGATACTTTAGAATCGAATGACATACAAGTAGGTATATAAGTACCGTGATCTTTTTGAGATTTGACATATTTCCAAAAGAAATTTGAGTCGTTCATGATAGAGCCTTCGACATCACTTATGTATTTTTTGTAACATTCAGCAGAAAGCTTTTTGCAGTCTTCCCTCATTTTTTTAAATGCAATATAGTCGATAGCCCGGCGACTTTGTTTGAATCTCTTATGAGATAATTTTTTGAGGTAAACTAAGTCTATCAGATCTTTTGAAAACCATTTTGGGTACTGAGTTTCCTTGTACGTCGTCAAAGGAACAAATTTATCAATTGCAGAATAAATTATAGAATAAAAAATATTAAGTTGTACATTAATGTCGGCTTCACTATCCAAGAATGACCAGTCAATCTGTTTGAGATGGTTGGAGATTTTTTCATAATCTGCTTTTTTGAAATTTCGTGTTTTTACTACCCTTTTAACAATAGGAATAGGTTTTAGGTTAGACAAGCATAATTCAAGTGGTGGATGGTAAACATCGACAGGTAATAGTATTTCGGTACTTATCGCAACACAGATATCTGACACATTAGATAATGCCAAATCCAATGTACGACCACCAATATTATGAACACTATTACACTGAGTTAGTCCTAAGAACAAAGCCATATCTCTAATTACACGAATATTAACATTAGGACAATAATTATCAGAATTCATATTACTCCAATCATAATGTGGCAGGTTGTAATCACCAACTAGAAGTAATTTAGTGTTAGGGTTTTTAGCACAAATTGATTCAACCTCATCGCAATGATCAATGTAACATTGGACGTCAGAATTTGGAGGTAAGTAAGCACAACCCACAATTAATTTACCACTAGAAATGTTTACTTTAACAAAAAGATGCTCGATGGATAGGTACTTCATGGATATTTTTGAGGAGCTGAGATTTTTTGAGATAGCAATGGCCACACCACCCCCTCTTGATTTGGCACTTGTTTTAGAATTCCTGTCCATACGATAAATGTTGAAATTAGGGAAGCCTAATTCGGCAGAATTAATTCCTGAATCGAGCCATGTTTCGGTTAAAATGAAAATATCACTGCTGATAGTTGCCGCTGAAGTCAGTAATATGGGAAGTTTAGTGCGGACCCCTCTCACATTTTGGTAGTAGCATTTTATTTTTTGTTGTTTTAGTTTTTTGGCGTACAATCAATGATTTTAGGTATGGAGTTTACATATTTGATAGTGATATTGGTTTCACCATTATTTTTCCTCGTGTCAAGTTGTTGGCGTAAGTCTAGAAGTTGAGTCCTCTGCAACACTGTTTATACAATATATACATATATATTGTATAAATATATACACTGTTTATACAATATATACAATATCAATGAACAAATAAAAGGAATGGGTTCTGGAACAATGCTTTATTAAGAACTAGCTTTTACCCACGGCTTCGCTCGCATAGTATTAGTGGGAAATTACTGGCATAATTGTTATTATTCTTGCTATTTTGTCTAATAGAAAATAAATATTGTTGAATAGAAAATTTCAAAATTTGAGAATGACATTTCGCAAATAAAAATTCTATTTTTGAAAATATTTGAATTATGGAAATAGAAATTTATTTTAAGTACCTACTCCCTTTATTAGTATTTTATTCATATTTGAATCCAGATAACCTAAAAAAATAAGAAAATGACAGTCCACTTCAAACGCTATGCTTTATTGCAACGTTATGCTTTTTGTTCGGAGAATAAACATTTTTAGAGATATGTAGATATTAACTACGACGCCAAAAAATGATTCTTTTTAATCACAACAAAGCACTCTTTTTATGCCTAAAATTTAAAAAAAAAATTGTTTCCAAGGTAACAATTTGTTTGACGTTTGCAATAACTCGATTTTGTTAGGGGCAGAAAACGTATGATACATAATTTCATAACGCCACAGCTCATTCATAACGCCAGAGCTTACCAATATATAAAGCCGTTGTTACTCGCAAATAATGTAGATTTCGATTAGTGAAAGAATTTTTAAATTCCATTCGATATTTATTGCGTGAAAGAGTAAGGACCATCCAACCATCCATACAAACTTTCGCATTTATAATATTAGTAAGATAAACAAATGTTATGAATAAAAAGAAGTACCAAGGGCTTTTTACAGTATTAATGAGAAAAATAACATTTTTTGCCTTTGACTATCCATCCTAAGTTTGGACTAAAGTTTGTGCAGGCTTTTGTCATTACATCGTGGAGATGTTCATCGGTAAGTCTGCTCCGGAATTTATTTTTGATGAAGTTCATCTTGGAAAATGCTGCTTCACAAACGTACGTTAACCCACACAAAGTGAGAAGTTTCAAGGCTATATATTTTTTTAAATTCTCGGTTTTTATTAGCACAAACAAAATGGCGAATCGACGGCAGCAAAGACAAAGCGCGGGAAAAAATATCAAATTACGTACTCAAGTTACACGTGTAAAATATTTTACAGAGTGGAAGAGGTTAACACAAGGTCCGCACAAAATAGGTCGGCGCGGCAATCCGGATCCGGACCGCGGTCCGGTATTTGGTGACCCCTGGCCTATAGGAATCAAATAATAAAGTTTTTTTTTTAAGTGAAAACTTCTTTAGCACCGTTGTGATTTGAAACTCGATGAAACGTGAAAAATAGTGACATTAAAAAGAGACAAACACGTGCATCTATAGGATTTAGCCTGCGAGAGAATGAAATAGAATAATTGGTCTCCTCTTTGTGCGTTGCTTCGTAGTGACATTCGCCTTTTCTATGTAAATTATTCTGGAAGGTTCTATAAGATCTTCACAAATATTCTAATATCTTCCATTAAATAAAAGTATATTTATTTATTTATTTATTTATTTAAGGAACATAAACAGTCATAGTAATAAAATATACATAAGGGGATGGCAAAAAAACAGACCAATTATTAATGTTCACAGATAGGTATTTAGAAACATAAAAGTAACTGAATGTAAACTAGAAAATTTAAGAAAAACAGAACTAAGCAGCAATTTAAAAAATAATAATAATACAGATGTTAATTCAACAAGTTATAAACATGTTATACACAATAATAAAATAATTAAAACAATACTTAAATAGACTGCGAAATAAGTATTTGGGTTGGGACGGGTAAGGGGAGGAGAGGGATAAGGGAAAGTTGCCACGCAAGTAATATAAAAATATTAGGTACAATAAATTTAGTAATATGTGTTATTCGCACCTACATAGAATGTAATACAAAGAAATTCTGTAACGACAGTAACTAGCAGTGAATATGTCAGCAAGTGTGTCTATATGTGCAAGTTTATTTTTATAGTATTTACATGTCCTTTGTATAAATTCATTTTGGTTGGAATTAGTGTTGCATCTATCAATGTAGAAAAGGGTATTTTGTCTGCTGTATCGAGTCGGCGTGTGGAAATTTATTTTATTTAGCAGCTCCGGGCAGTCAACTTTTGAGTTAATAATTTTGTACAGGAGCATCTGATCAGCAACAAGCCTCCTATTGAGCAGTTTCGAGATTCGAAAATGTTTCTCAATTTCGTCGTAAGAATTGTATATGTTGAATGATTTAAAATTGAGGAATTTGAGAAATCGCTCCTGAACTCTTTCTAACCTGTTAACATAAACAATATAGCGCGGGTTCCAAACCTGTGAACAGTATTCCAGGTGAGGACGAACATGTGAATTGTACAGAATCAGATAAGTCTTAGTGTTTTTGAAAAATTTTGCATGTTCTCAGTAGAAAGCCTAGACTCTTTGTTGCTTTGGTGACAATATTATCAATGTGTTTATCAAAGGTAAGTTTATAGTCCAAAATAACCCCGAGGTCACGTATATAATCTTTATTTGTTAACAGAGATCCAGAAATGGTGTATTCATGCAGTATTTTTTTATGGTTACGTGTGAATGTGACTTTGCAACATTTGGAAATATTGATAAAAAGCTTATTTCTGAGACAGTAATCCGTCAGTCGATCAAGATCTTCCTGTAAACGCACAGAACAGTCATGGGAGCTTATAGGAAGGTATATCTTCATATCTTCGGCAAATAGTAAAATTTGAGCGTTGTGAAAACATGTCGTAATATCATTTATATAGATAGAGAAAAGCAAAGGACCCAAAATGGACCCCTGAGGCACACCAGAAGTAATGATTTTCCAGATGGAAGAAAATCAACCTACTGTCACAGCCTGGGACTGTTTGTTATGTATGAAGATAACCAACGAAGGAGATCTCCATGAATACCATGATTAGCAAGTTTTCTAAGCAGGATCCTGTGGTTGATCTTGTCAAAGGCTTTGCTATAGTCAGTATAAATTGCATCAACTTGCACACGTTTATCCATAGAAGCAGACAAGAAATTTATAAATGTTTATAAATGTTATAAGATTTGTTATAAAATAGAATGGCTCGAATTTTAAATTTGATCATGTACACATATAGCCAATTGACAAAGTAAAAGTAGGTACATATTTATTTAAAATAGAATGGTTCGAATTTTGAATTTGATCAGTTTGTACAAATACAGCCAATGAAACCATACTAAATAATGCAAAATCATACAAAATCATATGTTTTTGTTTTGAAAATTGGATCGCTTAGAAGTATTATACATAGATGCTTCAATTAAATACTGCGTGTAGAACATACCTTTTGGCCTTTAAAAATATCGGTAAAAAAAATTTTAAGCCTTAAAATAAGCGTAGAAAAAAAAAACAGTATAAGGTCTATAAAAAATCACTTTCAAGTGCAAACTCTCCTACTTATAAACCCCTTTTTGGATATGGTTTTATTGTTTAATGTAGAAAATTCAGTTTCTTTTATAATAATCGGAAAAAAAATATATTTAGGTTCGCCCGAACTTCACAAAATAAAATACAATATGCAATTTCGGGTTGTTATTTTTGACATCACGGCGACAATACGGCAGTCGATGAATTTGGATTTTCAAAGTGAACCTTTTACCGTCCACCATAGAACTACTGACTAGCCACACCCATTTTCTGTCAGTACTCCCCTGACCGGAGCGGGGAACATACATTAGGCTCCGCGTCGCTTGGTTTCGTGAAATCAAATTTAAATTTCCGTTTTATTACAATAAACAATGCGTAAAAAACGAATTAATGTTTTTTACAGGCCTTTACAAAATCAACCAAATTTTTTTTTCTCAAATACTTTTTCCAACCATTCCAAAAGCTTTTTCTCAAGTATTTTTCAACTCCTCCCATAAAGGGCCGTGAATTCCGATTTCGATTTCTTCCTGGACTATTGGATCGCGTTAAGTAAAAGTTGTATTTATTTAAAATAGAATGGTTCGAATTTTGAACTTGATCAGTCTATACAAATACAGCCAATTGACATTAAGTAAAAGTGGTATTTATTTAAAAAAGAATGGTTTCGTATTTTGAATTTGATCAGTCCTTACAAATATAGCCATTTGATATGAAATAAAAGTACGTACATATTTAAAGAGAATAGAGGAATAGGTTCGAATTTTTAATTTGATCAGTCTGTACAAATAAAGCCAATTGACATTTGATTTTGACATGCTACTTAGACTCATACACAAAGTACGCATAACCCTTAATAGAGTTTGTATTTAATATCGTCCGTTTCGTGGGCATAACAATGAGAATTAGGATTACATTAATAACCGCCTATAACTTCATATAAAGCTAATTTGAGCTAGTCATAGCACACAATCATCATTAGCGGATGACTGATGACTCTTATATAACGATTACAACGTAGGAATAGTTTTTAACGACACGCCTTTACATTATTTTTAACGTGACCGTTTCTTATACTGCGGAACAACAGAACTACTGCTGAGAATGGAGGATAATGCTTTTGTATGAATGATTCCGAGCAAAACTATTGGTCAAATATTCATGATATATTTAATTTGTCATGCTTTGACACTTCTAGAATTACAAAAAAACTTTAAAATATATGTATACTTAACGTTCTCCGTAATAACTTTTTTGCAATTTAATAGGTATTTCAAAAAATAAAATGAATATGAATTTCGTGATTTCGAAATTTGCAAGGTAGGTACCTATATTTCTCATTCCACTCACGGTTTTTACTTTTACAACATATATTATAAAAAAATAAATGTGTTATATTAATTTGGATGTTATATGTGGGCCTCTAAACGTTGGTTGGACGGCTAAGGCTCTGGACTAGCAATCCGAAGGTGGGTTCAACGCCGAGGTGCGCAAGTAAATTTTATTTGATCAATTTGTGTTATTTCACAATTTAATAAAATAAGGTATAAGTGCGGCACGTTTCAGAGTGGAAGAAACTCTCCGTATCGCCCTGGTGTAAGATCACCATGCAGAATGACTTGCCGTGTTTGTGCCCAGACCTGAATAGCCGGGAACTTCCCTACCTTTCTCTACACCATCTCGTTCCCCTCCCCACTACCTTCAGCCTCACAACATACCCCAATTAGGGATAAATTAGACACCACTCACAAAGACATTTCAGGTGATTACTTGCAGGTCACCTATAATTGGATTTACAATAATAATCTACATAATTCCTTTATATAATATTTTGGTGAATTACTGGTTTATACACGGTAATTACTGACAGTAACTATTCAGATCCCACACGTTTTCGTGAACTTATGGCATTCCTTCATAGAAAAGTTTTCTCATGTATTTTCTTTAGTGTAATTATTCACAGTACACATCCTCTACGGTTATTTAATCATCTGACCGTTTAGACTGGTTTGCCTGGCACTAGGTTCCATGTAAAACCCCTTAAGCATTTAATTGTTGCCTAATTATGCCCTGCTTAAATTAACGGCACTAAAAGTGACGGAGTGGTACAATGGCGTTTGACAGGAATTAATAGCTCTATTTATTACATCGATTAAGTGCCCGCCCTTAATTTGGTGTTAATTTGATGAATTATTGTTATTTTTTTTTGTAAACGTTATAAAATAGCCTCCCTCGTGTATCAAATATGGAATATGCTACTTAATTATTCTAGGAGTGAATGTGATTGCAATAAAAAAACTTTAAAAAATTTTAATCCTGGATTTTTTGGCACGTAAATAGATTTTCCTATCTACACACAATGGATTTAATTTCTTTGAGCACAGGCGATATATTATTTAAATGTTGTATTTGAAAGTGTTTTACTAGAATTTCAATTGAAGGAGATAGCAGTCAAAATTAATAACCAAATCTGAAACCATATCTGACTAGGCCAGGTACTTCCCCCACCTTACTCCTCCTCATTTTGTTCCCCTCTCTATGCTACATTTAGTTTCACAACATACCCCGATTGGAGATGACGTAGTCTCATTGACACAATACGTTTGGGAGCATTTGGAATTCTTGCGCGGTATTCATATAAAAAAGATGTACCTACTATATTTGTGTATTTTTATAAATGCAAAAATAATGGTAGCCTTGACATTGTTAAGATTAAGAAGAGGCCATAGACATACAAATAACTAGACGAGAACTTACAGATGAGGGGTAAAAACCAACTATGGCGGGGCGAAGAGAGGAAAGAGACTTGTGATTCGCCAAGTCTTCTTCATTGTCTAAGTATGTGTTTCATAGACATACAGCGTCCGCGCGTAAAATGTACGACGAGAGCACGACATTGGTCCGGACACGCCCAGCCGGTTCCGAAAAATGGTTCCAATGGGAGGGGGAAATAACACGTTTTTTAACACGTAAGGGCATGTCCATATATTTTGTACGTCCGTGGAAGAGGCCAAATTCAAGCATGTATAAATAACAAACAAAAAAGCAGAGTGTGCAATATACACGTGGTAGAAGCGAAACCTTCAGAAAACTGAAGTAGACAAGAATGGGGAGACTACGAAGCACTTTTTTTATCAATGTGAAGGATGATTTTTCACCTGTCATCTTGTAAATATTTGTGTTTTCTTCTTCGGAGTCGCTAGATGTCGCTTTCTTTTGTGTTTTCTTTTGCCTGTTAATTTTGGGTGGTTTGATGATAAAATATTGATTTAACATTTTTATTTTTGGATTTCCTAGGATTCGATCCTTGATCCGCTAAATGTCTGCAGAGGTTCATCGGACACTTTATATCACTACACTAAAAGAGACTTGCGTGGGACTGTGGATTTATTGGAACATATTGAAACCGAGTATCCGTGAATTAAATACATATTTTATTGCTATCTCGTTCTCTCTCAATCTAAATCCGATAGATAAATGTGTTTGTTTCTTTTTAGTGTCACTCGTATCCATTTCATCGAGTTTCAAATCACAACATATATACAACACAATATATATATACAACAATAACTTTGATCAGTCGCTAAATTTTGTTAGCTCCAGTTACTAAAGAATCATAACATTAAACAGTGTGCAAATCAAAACGAATTAGTTACCGAGGTCTAGTGTTTTTCAAGGGCTATCACCCGGTGTGTTTGTCTCCCGAAATTCTACCGAGAAACGCTCGTAAAGTGATTTTATTTGTCTAAAAAATTGACACATAATTTAACTAGGATATCACCTATTTGAAGTGAGTTAAATAAAACAATAAAAAATTCGGAAAAAATTGCAATAAGTGAATTTGGAATAAATTTAAACTGTGAATTTACACAAAAAAAATAGTGTTTTGTGTTAAAAAACAACTAAAATTCGCTCTAGTTCATTCAGTTCAGTTCATTTCGTTGACAGTTTGCTTATATTGAATTTAATCTCAGTGACGTCAACCAGTGGAGTGGCGAAGGTGTAACGTGTTGGACTCAAGACATTTCGCCCAGTAGGTTTGTGGACAGAGTTCAAACCTCACTCACACCAAATCTTTTTATTTTATTATTATATTCATAAAATATCTGCTCATAGATGGCGGTAAATAATCACACAAACTAAACCAAAAATTCAATTAATCAAGTTCCGTTAATAAGCAATAGATGGCAGTAACAGTACTGTAAATTTAAATAAATACTTATATAACAAATCAATACGCATCAAAATTATTAAATTAAAAATTAAATTTAGAGAAAACAAACATAATCCAATAAAATAAAATAAAAATTATAAAAATAATATAAAAGCATAAAATTAAAAATCATAACATAACACTAATCATGGCAACTAGAGCTAAAAGTGCACTGGAGCTTGAAGACAAAAACATTGACAAAATAATTCAACACATAGATAAGAAAATGGATATTATGAAAATGGAAATTTTCACAAAAATGGAAGCATTTAAAGAAGAAACACAAAAAAGTATCGATCTCGTCAGAAAACAATACGACGATATAATAAAAAAAATGGACCAAACAATATTCCAGAATCAAAAAATTGAAAACAAAATGGAAAAATTAAAAATGGAACAAAAAGGAACTCAAGCTACAACGTATGCGACTATTGCAGCTAGGCAGAAGACAACCCTTCAAAATCATGCCTTAGTAATAAGCTCCGACGACCCGCAGAGAAAATCAGCCGACATTGAAAAACTCATCAAAAAGCACGTAGATGTTCGCACTCTTGGGATCGGTGTTGCACGCATGCGAAAATCGAATAACAGTGACAAATTAATCTTCAATATGGTCTCCCT
Organism: Limnephilus lunatus; assembly: GCA_917563855.2. Classification (NCBI taxonomy): domain Eukaryota; kingdom Metazoa; phylum Arthropoda; class Insecta; order Trichoptera; family Limnephilidae; genus Limnephilus; species Limnephilus lunatus. The sequence continues at coordinate 60,286,660 of OU830599.1, forward strand.
GGAAGATAAAAATAATTTTAAAAGAGAACTAAATAAAGGGCTACAAGGCAAAATAAATATAGAAGATGGAAAAAAATTGAATCCTTTGGTTATAATTAGAGGCCTTATCAAGGGAGCAACTAATGATGACCTAATGCATTCCCTGGAGAAACAAAATAATGGGATAGGTATAGATTTCTCGGAAAAAATATCCATTAAATACAAAAAAAATCATAGGAATACACATCTTTGCAATACCATATTAGAATTATCGCCAAAAAACTGGAAAAGCTTGATAGAAGCTGGCCATATCAATGTAGGATACCAACGCTTAAAAGTGGAGGATCAGTCACCATTGGTCCAATGCTATAAATGTATGGGTTTCGGACACACCCAATTGTTCTGCAAGGAAGAAACGGCATGTGTTCACTGCGGCGGCAACCACAAATACGAGACCTGCCCTAACAAAAAAGAGCAGCCTACATGTACCAACTGTAATAATGTAAGTCATAACGACCACAGATCCACCAGCTCAGAATGTCCAATCTGGAAGATAATGGATGAACGTGTTAGGGAAAAAGTGGACTACGCTGGAATTTGTTGAAAAAGCTGCTGACCAATCAATCATACAAAGGAAATACCATTCGGTGGATGACTATATGCCTATAAAAAATAGTTTGAGAGTCCTGTACATTAATGCCAGAAGTATTAGAAACAAAATAGACGAAATAGAAGAAACGCTCAAAAGAATAACGGATACTGTGCACGTTTTAGTTGTCACCGAAACATGGCTGGGAGATGGAGAAGGATCTTTGTTCAACATCAATGGCTACCAGGGTACTTTTGCTTCCCGGACTACTGGAAGAGGAGGAGGAGTGGCGATATATACTCACAATACATTTAACTGTGAAGTTATTGAAAAGTGGTCAACGAATAACTCTTTTTTAGGAGTTAGGGTACAATATAAACATTTTAAACCATTAAACATATATGCTATATACAGGAAACCTAACAACAATATAAATGATTTTCTAGTATCTCTTGAATCTATTTTACAAAAAAGTAGCCTAGATACACTCATCTTCGGGGATTTTAACATTAATGTTCTTAAAAAAAATGATTCCACAAAAAAATATATCAACACTTTATTTTCATATAATTATTTCATATGTAATAATACACATCCCACGAGAGTTACGGAAACCTGCAGTTCTCTCTTAGACCATATTATATCAAATAGAGAAAACATATCTTCAACGACCTCCAATATTGATAACCAGATAAGTGATCATAGTATAATGATGTTAGACTACCAAAACTCTTTGAAACACCACTCTAACAACAAAATACCACCAAACATAAACATCAGCATCAATAAGAGGGCTTTGAGAACATATCTTGAAACCCAACCGTTTTCTCATAACACCACCAACATAACCGAAAATTTTAATCAATTCTTTAAATATATCAAAACAGCAATCGACACTTGCAAATTAAAGCCAAGGATACGAATAGGAAACCCTAAGCAAGGTAATACACCATGGTTTGACAAAAAACTGGATCTTCTTATTAGAGAACGAAATACTAACTACAAACAGTGGAAAAAAGATCCGCAAAACAGTCAACTTTTATCACAAAAAAATAAGTCAAGAAATTCGGTAACTAATTACAGACGTTTCGCCAAAACAAAATATTACACAAATATTTTTACAGAAAACATACATAATCAAAGACAAACCTGGAAGACAATAAATTCAATCATAACTAACAGTCCAAAGAACTCGACAAATAAAATTGAAACTCTTACCATCAATAATATAGTAATAAATGACCCGAAGCAGATATGTACAGCGTTTAATGACTTCTTTACATCGGTTGGTGAAAATTTAGCTGCGAGTATCCCATCTTATTCAGATGACATGAATACAATAAACATGGAACCAAAGCCATTACAGTCCCTCTACATGGCCAATACAAACAAACTAGAAGTTTTAAAAATTATCTCAAAACTAAAAACTAATGCATCTCCAGGAGTCGATGGTATGACAACTAACTTACTCAGATTCTGTAAAGAAAAATTAGCGGATCATCTTGTTATTCTAATTAATCAATCTTTAGTGAGTGGACTGTTTCCGGATCAATTAAAGCTAGCAAAAATCGTTCCAATTCACAAAGAAGACTGCAAAAAAAATCCATCTAATTATCGTCCAATATCAATACTCTCAGTCTTCTCCAAAGTATTTGAACATGTAATTAAAAATAGACTAACAAAATATCTCGCAACTAATAATATTCTTACGCCTCAACAATATGGGTTCAGAAAATTCTCCAACACGAAATGTGCTGCCTTTGACTTTATACTAACTCTTCAAAAACACTTAGATCAAGGAAAATATGCAGCGGGCATTTTCATAGACCTCAAAAAGGCATTTGATACGGTTGATCATAAGATTCTATTGAAAAAACTTGAATATCTGGGCATCGTGGGCAACAGTCTAAAACTTTTATCTAGTTATCTTACGGGTAGGTGCTGTTCGGTTGTTATTGGAAAAGAATCAAGTGATCATAGAAATATAACATGTGGTGTACCACAGGGCTCGATTCTCGGACCATTATTATTTTTGATTTATATAAATGATATTGCAAAATGGGGAGTGAAAGGTACACTTCAACTTTATGCTGATGACACAATATTATTCTACCATAATACTAATTTAAACGAAATGGAAAAGGACATGGAAAGGGATTTGGCTCATCTAGCCGAGTGGCTGAGAATTAATAAACTTAGCCTTAATATTAAAAAGACTCACTATGTGCTATTCGGGAATAGGAGAGGACAACGCCTAAACATTTCCCTGGGAATAAACAAACTGGAACAAACAGATGTCGCGAAGTATCTAGGACTTTTAATTGACTCACGGCTTACATGGAAAAACCATTTTGACCATGTTAAATCAAAGATTGCTCCAGTGACCGGTGTAATGTACAGACTACGTAGATTGCTTCCCACAGCCATACTGCGATCTTTGTACTATGCTATGATTCACTCCCACTTGGCATACCTTTCGAGTATCTGGGGTTTTGCTACCAAAAAAATGATATCAGAGGTGCAAATAATCCAAAATAGAGCCCTACGTAACATTTTCGGCTTGCCTTGGGATACACCTGTTAAAGATATTTACCGTCACGCACTTGTATTGCCATTTAAGATTGTTCCTAGCTTTGAGATAACAAACACCATTTTAAATATTATTCAGTGCAACACCCACACAAATATAAAACTCAACTATAACAACGACGTTCACCAATATAATACACGACAACACAACAAACTACACATATCAAAAATACACTCAACAAAGTTCGGACTGAAATCATTAGAATACATTGCCTACACTAACTATAACAAACTGCCTGAAAATTTGAGACAGGTATATGCCTCTAACAAATCTCGAAATGATATATTGAAAACATATTTTTTCAAATGTTATTTGGAAAACGAGTCATAAGTAGGTACAAACTCTGTTCTGATAGCCCTAATTATCTTCAAATACTAAACTTATGAATGATGGGCGCGGTTTATACCTTACTTAAATCTCGTCATGTATTTGTATGTAAACATCTTGTATTAGGTCTGTATATTTTTGAGCCCGTACCTTATATTGTATTTTCCTGATTTTGTTTTATCTATGCATTTCTTAGTCCATGTCATTAGTCCATCATGGAGGAAACTTTATTTTAACTTTTTGAAACCCAAAGTACATAAATCAAATGAGTCAATGAGTTATACAAATTCATAAAATGTTATAAGACATGTTTCTGTGAAATATTTGTAAAGTGATTCTTCATATGTTTTGTATCTGTATGTTGCTTCTGTGAAATGTTTTGTAAATGTTTTATTCATAAATTGTGTCTACATATTGGGTTGAGTTGGGTTTAACTTCTCAAAAGTACCAATTGGCGATCCCTTAATGAGTTTTGATAACTCATGGGAGTGCAACTTCGTTGTATGTTTTTAATAATAAAAAAAAAAAAAAAAACAGTGCTAAGCAAGTTATCACTTCCAAAATAAGAACCTAAGAGAAATTATACAAAAAATAAAGGAGTACGCATATTTTTTTCTAATTCCAGTCACCTTGGGATATTTTAAAACTATTTCATGATTCTTAAAATAAGTCAAGTCAAAAAGTGTGTCATTGAAAGCATGGAATATTTAGATTTTTAGCCGCTTTCACCATCGCAATCAGGGATAAACGTTTCCACAAATAATAGCCTCTCGAACCGAAGGAAACATGCCATAAAGCGACCCCCAAATAACATGGAAATAATATGAATAAATTGTTTTCTATCGGTACGAGATCGGGGCATCCCTCTGCAATTTGGCCTTATTTACCATCAAAATGACTCTATTATTTCCTCGGAATAATACCGAATTAACATGAGAAATATACCCCAAAGGTCGGCCGTCGAGTGTTACCGCACGAAACAGAAATATTATAGTACGTAGTTGAAATATCCTACCCCTGGTAGGAATAACACAGTAGTGTAAAAATAACGAGAACCTAAGTAGTGTTCTTAGATATGAACAAAAAGTTTAGCCCATAATAGTGTATATCAGAAATACAGTGCGTAGTTCAAATATCCTACCCCTGGAAGGAAAAAAACAGTAGTGTAAAAATGACGAGAACCAAAGTTTAGCCCATAATAGTGTATAACAGAAATATATTGCGCAGTTCAAATACCCTACCCCAGTTAGGAATAACATAATAGTGCAAGAATAAAGAGAACCCACTTAATGAAATTTTCTTAGTTGTTAACAAAAAGTTTAGTCTTTCATGTTATCGCACGAAACAGAAATACAGTAAATAGTTCAAATATCCTTCCCCTGCCTAGTAGGAATAACACAATAGTGAAAAAATGAAGAGAACCCGCTTAGTTAAATGTTCTTAGTTGTGAAAGAAAAGTTTAGCCTATAATAGTGTTACCGCACGAAACACCAATATAGTATGCAATTCAAATATTCTACCCCACGTAGGAATAACACAGTAGTATACAAATTACGAGAACCTGCGTAGTGAAATATTCTTTGATACCATCAAAAGTTTAACCTTTGAAACCCCATGAAACTGAATTATAGTATGTAGTTCAAATATCCTACCCCTGATATGAATAACAAAAGAGTGTAAAAATGACGAGAACCTACGTTGTGAAATATTCTTAGACGTGAACAAAAAGTTAACCCTTTCGTAAAACCGCACGAAACATAAAGTACTTAGTTAAAATACCCTACTCCTGGTAGGAATAACACAATAGTGTAAGAATAACGAAAACCCACGTAGTGAAATATTCTTAGATGCGAACAAAACGCTTAGGCTTTGGTGTTACCACACGAAACAGAAATATAGTACATTATTCAAATATCTTAGCCCTGGTAGGAATAAAACGGTTGTGCGAAAATGACGAGAACGTACGTAGTGGAATGTTTTTTGATGCGAACAAAATGTTTAGCCTTTAATAGTACTACCACTCAAACATAGTACGTAGTTCAAACTAAACAAAACGACTACTTAAACTTAACTACAAAACTTCAACCCCTGTTAGGAATAACACAGCATTGTACAAATGACCAGAACCTACGTAGTTTAAGAAAAGAGTTTTAAAAAAAGTTCAAGCCTCCGAAATTATGTATTCTTATTGATTAACATTATTGAAATTCTGAAATTATGTATTATTATTGATTAAAATTATTGACAAATAATCTAATTTTTTGTGGTTCATAATTTGGCACGAACAAGCCAGGAATTCAATGAAACAGACATACATTTCGTGAGAAAGACTAGTAGATAAAGCTCCAATTCCATTCCTTCTTTTTATTTTAAAGTCTTTTTCTACTTTCTACGTACGATTGTTTCAAACTTATAAGCTCCAATTCCATTCCTTCTTTTTATTTTAAAGTCTTTTTCTACTTTCTACGTACGATTGTCGGAAATTGTTTCAAACTTATAGTGTAACATTTTGTAAGCTTTAACGCCAACTGACTTGAAAAAAAGTGTCTAGGATGTTCGATTAAACATTCGTTATTATTTGCTTTTAGAATATATCTTAAATTTTACTTCTCTTGGCAAATCAAAATACAAACCCTGTATTAAACCATTGATATACACCATATTATTCCTAACACAACGTGGAAAAGAGTAATGCTCTACTTTATCTGGATAATGTGTCAAAATAGGCTAGCTAGAAAACAAATTTGCTATTGCGTCCATAAATAAAGTGTATGCATTGTCTCGCGGTGCGCGCTCGCGGTTAAAACCTGTCAAATTCCAGACATATCAACATGGCTGCACTCATCACTTCACGCAGATTGTTTCACTTTTGAGGGTAGTTTAATTTTACTTCAGGCGCTATTAGCGCTGATCGCGGGAAATTTGTAGCGCTGAATTAAATGATTTAAAAAATGGAAGATGTTATCAGTGGCGCCCTTTCGTGTTTACGATCCAAGAGGCACTAAAAAATCACCATTCATATTGTTGTCTAATTTATTTTTATAACTCTATTATGTGGTTTAATTTTAGGTCGTCATTTAGAACGGTACACTGTTACACTTTTAAAGTGTTTAATACGTACAAAGTGTTTTTTAAAAGATTTAATAGTTTGGTAGAAATTAGACTACGTGTGAAGTTTGTATAAATTGTAGGAATATTGTATGATTATATTCATTACGAATGATGGGGTTCAAAAAAAAGAAAAGGCGTATTGTGCAAGGTAAAGGTAAAAATGTTGAGCGGATGGATGAAGAAAGGAATATTAGAAAAAACACAATTGGATAGAAGAATAAAGCGAATAGCGGTATATATTTGTTTCTGCACAATAACTGAAGTTACTGTGAGGAACCCCGTAAACCTTCACTAAGTATTACTTACATGTGTATTGTCAGGAAACACGACAAATGCGTGCCCAACATTTTTAAACGGTTGACATTTGTCGATTTGTTACACGAGAACGGGTAGTTTCTACGGTTTATTCTGGAGTTCAACTAGGTTCGGCTATAGAACTTTTTTATTTTATTTTACCTCCATCCTACAATACGAGACCCATATTCACTCCTTCTTTTCCTCAAAAAGATACAGCATCCCCAAAGATGAAGAACATACGAAGATCGAACATACTTTGGTTTGTGCCCCTTTATACCACCTGCTCGCGTCAATTTAAAAAAACATCCCAGTTTTCAAGTAGTTTAGCGGCTACGCAAGGTTTGTGTCACATGGTTTGTGCCCCTTTATACCGCCTGCTCGCGTCAATTTAAAAAAACATCCCAGTTTTCAAGTAGTTTAGCGGCTACGCAAGGTTTGTGTCACATGGTTTGTGCCCCTTTATACCGCCTGCTCGCGTCAATTTAAAAAAACATCCCAGTTTTCAAGTAGTTTAGCGGCTACGCAAGGTTTGTGTCACATGGTTTGTGCCCCTTATACCGCCTGCTCTCGTCAATTTAAAAAAACATCCCAGTTTTCAAGTAGTTTAGCGGCTACGCTAGGTTTAGGTAACATGGTTTGTGATACAAAAGTGAGTAAAATTTATAAAAAGTAAGTACTTAAATTATAAACATGTTATTTTACGTTATTGATATTACTGCTTAATGGTAACACTTAATTTTATGTGGTGTAACATCTTTATTCTTTTTCTATGTTTTCTTGCGACTTCGATAGTGTCAAAGTGCTTCCAAAATGTCTTCTTTTTGTGTCTGTTTATAGCAAATTTTAAAGTCGTATAATTCATTTAATATTGCTTGCCGCCGCCTAATTCTTTCAGATTCGGATTTCCCGGCCCAAAGTTAGTATAAAAATAACTAGTTTGATTTTCTAGGAATCAGAATGCTTCCAAAATGGCCATTTTCCTATGGGTGTAAAAAAAATTTTTAAAGTCGTATAATTCAGTTAATATTGCTTGCCGCCGCCTAATTCTTTCAGATTCGTATTCCCCGGCCCATAGTTAGTATAAAAATAACTAGTTTGTATTTTTAGGAATTTCGCCACTAAACCGAACTTTAGCCTAATAAATACATTATCTCTCTATGGAGAGATTTCACAGAAATATATTTTTTTAATCTTTGTTTTGTAAAAACACTGTAAAACTTTTTTAAACTTTCCAACACCCGAATTTTGTAAAATATACCCCGACACGTTCCTCGTGCACTCGAGTTCAGATATCATAAAGCCGTTGAAGCATTACAACGGTGTTCAGTGTTGTGTTCACGTGACATAATCAAGAGCCCCGCAATTACCTAAATTCTTCTAATTAAAATCGAATCAAACCTCAAACTTTACGCGGCGATTAGGCAATCAAAAGTTTGTTATATGGTTTATTATTATAATGGGGGGAAAAAAACTATGGATTACTTTTGTGTATAGCTTATAAATATTGCTGTTTTTTATTTAAAATATTGTCTGAGATTGAAAAATTAATGCGTACAAAAATCCGTTAAATATCAACTTTTTTGCACATTCAGAAAGCAAACAAAGCATGTTAATGTGTAGGTATATTAGAATTTGGCGTTTTGTACGGAAAATTTGAAATTTTTCAGCCATCTTCCTCACTTTGAACGGCTAAATGGCAGTCACAAAATAAAACATTATTAATTATTGAAATATAATTTTATTACTGACCTTATTAAGGGATAAGTTTTCAATTGCTATCAAGTTACATTTCTGTACATAATTTTATTCTGTTTGTATAAAATGTTCTCTACTATTGTAACTATTACACGAGTATACGCTTCTTTTTATATTTCTTCTCAATTCCATTTTTTGTAAAAAACCTGAACCAAAAAAATAATTGTATCTCGTATATATTAATGTTGTCTCATTTATTCTTATTTTGTCCATTATACTACTAATACCCTCTTTTGTGCCACTGTAACTTATAATCTTATCACTGTAATGTAAAAGCCTTTTTATGGCATTACATCCTAAAAGAGATCCTAAAGAGTCCTAAATTCTCCAGTCTTTTAAAATACATATTTTGATATTATCAACTCCACTTTTGCCACTAATCTTTTAAAATTTAATACTTATAGTGATGGGGGTAGCAAATGTAAAATCATGCAATGTCCAGTGTTTTAAATATAATGTCCTCCGCGAGCAAAGCCGTATCTTCTCCAAGCACAAACTTTCTAATTAAAGTGTTTATCGGAAGTGACCTGCAGGTAAGTATGTTTATGTATCCATTTGTAAATATTAAAATTAGATAGAACCTAAGAATTATGAATAAATTGTACAGCGCCCTTGAGGTGATTTTTCACAAAAACGGCGCTCTATAAATTATCCAATTATTATTATTATTATTATTACATAAATAAATTAATTGATTTTATTCAAATTGCACCGTTGCCGATTGCAATTAAATTAATTTATTTAATTATCAAGCTAAAGTAGGTACCCATATATTTTATCTTGTAAGAAGGTTTAAAAAAAGTATTTAAATTTTTGTTTATTCTTTTTTACATGGTAGATATTACATTTTACAATTCAATTTTTAACCTCGCTAGGACAAGCCTGTGTTAATTCCGTGTTTGAATTTCATCAATTTCACTACGGAGGTAGGAAGGTACTTATTTACTCAAAAAATCAACTCCATCGTATAACAACTCCATACGAGAATTTGTTCGCTCTTCAACCCGCGGCTTACTACGCTTATTCATGTTTGAGGGTCATTAAATTATTGTAAAAGAAAGGGAAATTATTAAAATTGAAATGACTCTATTGAGCCGAGTGTTGCGGAATCTATTAGTGGAATGGCCCGCACCGGACACGAACCCCCTCCCGGGCCCAGAGAGTCGCCGCTCGAGCCTTTCCTCCACCGGCAATTTGCCCAGCACGCCACTGTGCCTACATTGATTACGCACTAACTATCGAAGGACACGAACGCGGCGTATTATTAGGGTTTTGTTAAATTACATGTAAAATGTGACTGCTCACTTGAGACAAAACTTAATGAAATTTCTGATTGCATAAAAAAAAATACATGTATTTAGAAAAAAATTGGGTTTCTATTTGGTTTAAAAACATTATGATATTGCGATATTTTTGCATTCAACAATAATTAGTTAAAATCTACATAGTTAACAGTGTTAAGCAGTCCATAAAGGCTAAACAGCTGTGCCTACCCTCATAAAAACGTTAAAAAAATAATTGCATGTGGCATAGCCGTTTTTGGTATAAGTTTTCATTTTTGAGTAAATCGAGTCCAAAGTTCATTATTTGCGTTCCGTCCTCCTCTTTGCGCCACCGAAGGGTTGGCAATGTGATGGGTAGCGAGCCTCATCGTCATGAGATCCCTGAGGCGAATGTGTGGTAAAACCATGTACGATCGTCTGAGAAACGTGGAGATCCGTAAAGAATGCAAGGCTGATAAGCGTAATGTGTAAGATTAAGAGAGGGACGCTCCGATGGTTTGGGCATGTAGAGAGAATAAACGAGGAAAGGAGTGTAAGGAGATATGACGCAAATGTTAATGGTAGAAGAAGTCGAGGACGCCCAAGAAAGACATGGTTCGACCAAGTGAATCAGATACTTGAGTCGGGCTATGCCAAGAGTCAGAATAATAGAATGTATGTTAGGTATGTTGTATGATTTAAAAGAGGCAAGGAATGTGTGCCAAGACCGGGTTGTTTGGCGATCCGTCCTCTCTGCCTATCCCTGTGGGGAAACGGCGTGATGGTTAGTTAGTTATCCAAAGTTAGAATTTTTCGGTCAAATTAAAAAAATGTGGGTCGGTAGGGGGTAAACATCGGCTGCTTAGTGTGTTTTAAAATGCTTCAAGGAAAAAATATTTTTTTAACCCTCTAGTTAAATGTGATATAGATTCACCAGTTTCCCGTTTTTACCGCTCTTCCGGACACTGCAGTTGTGGGATAATAACGTACAAAATCTATACCCCATCATAACTAGCTGCGAAAATCGTGATTGAACAACCACTGAAAAAAAAACAACAATAATTCAGCCGGGCGATATCAGGAGTAGAGAAGATCGAGGAGGTATATAATACAAGAGAGCATGTTATAATAACAACAGTCGGAGCGGCCCGCTTTACACCGCATCTTCCCGCCACCTCCTTGAACGTGATGTCTTAATAACTAGACCTGACAGCTAAATTACACTAAATTACAAAACATCTAAATTATTTTCTGTCGGCTCGTATCTTCTCTCTTTTATCCCTAAGACATCCGCTAAAGCTCCGTCCTGCTCATCTTTCAAAGGCTAACAGTCGGGCGGCTTGTACAAAACAATGCTTGGTAATATATACAAGTGAGACTAAGCGCTCCGAGGCATGCGAGACACCTCACAAAAATGCCAAACCAATAATACTCTGCTGTATAGCATTGCAATACAAATTAAACGCCCTTTTTTCGAAGTGTTATTACCCCGCTAAATCTGTTGGCATCAAATAATAGGAGTCACTTAGTAAAGATGTCTTTGTGCTGGGACCATTTTTAAATGCGGTTTTGCAAGGTTGGTTTAGTTTTTTGTTGAGGTGGTGAGCCGGTTGGAAGAAAGCTTGTTTGACATTTGGACGTGATGAACAACGCATTCGTGTCGGGCCCGCCAAATTAAAAGGCTTCGAAACGGTTGATTTAATAGGTTTGGATGATAATCAAATTAAAACACATCCGTTTAGAGAATTCACTCTTAACGGCCGATATAATTTCAGGGGATGTGCTTTAATATTGATATTATTTATTGATTTTGATTTACATGGTACTTACATATAATACATTCAAAGTTCGTCTAGTAACTTGAACTAAACAACGTAAATGTACTGGAGAATAATGTGTAGGCACATACAGGCAAATCATTTTAAAGAGGACACGGTTGTGTGTGTTTGCGCACAACGCCCGTTAATTGGCAATCTGATGCATCTCCAAAAAGCTAGTTATGAGATAAATGAATGTTGTTACTAAGTTTCCTCGTAAACTTAAGACTAGTAAAAAATTCAAATACGGTAAAAATTTTATAAAGACCCTTCATATAAAATGTTGCCAAAAAGTATTCAAATGCATTACGTATTTTAAAATTCATAATACCTATGTTGGGTTTTTTTTTTTCTTCTTTTAAATTTTAAGTTGTTACTTTTAATAGTTTGCGAGAAAAATGTCACAAAACTTTGAAGTCATTTGTCTCATATATCACTTTTTATCTCAAAATTAGCTTTGTGGGGATACAGCTTATTGACACATCACGTGACGCGCACGTGCTGCCGATAGCTGAAGCTAATACGCTGTAACTACAACATCCTGCCACCTGCATAGCAATGGCGTTGTAATGACAAAACAGCTTATTTGAGGGTTTATCCTGGCAGAATGCTATATTTGAACTAGCAATGTTCTGCCTCTATAATCAAGTGTTCTTTTTTTTGCTGTGGCAGAATTGTTTCATTCAACAAACAAATGAAAGTAATCTCATATGATGTAACTCGACGGTGGAAATGACTGAACGTAGTCAAGCCAAAATGCTGTTTCTGTAGATATGGCGTATTGCCATGACACGGGCAAAAGTTTCAAAAAATCTTATCTAACTATTTTGGAATACCCTCCCGCAGTTCATTCTTACCCCGCATTTGACCGGTCAGTGGTTGAGTGGGCATAGCGCTTGGTTCCCACCCGGGCGTCGCATGTTCGATTCCTAGGCTGACTAAGTCCTCCATCACAACACAAGCAACCATTTTCAAACATTGTTGGGTTATTCGTTACCTGGTAATGTTTGTTTTTCTTAAAAAAAAAAAAAACAAAAACAAAAAAGTCCAGGGTCCAGATTTTTTTTATTTGTTTTTTTAGATTCTTAACAAAAACAAAATTATTTTTAGGAAAAATTACATCCGGTACACAAATACCCCAGCAAAGAACTCTAATGATTTACCTAATGAATTTAATCCGACAAAAAATTCTTGGAAAAAATGGAAAACAGAAAAATAATGAAATATAAAAAAAGTTTAGGTAGAGATGAATAAACGTATCAGGCAGGAAAATCACTAGTGAATGGCTGCTTTTATAATTCCCACATTAACGACAAGGCGACGGCAACTGTTACATTTCTGTAATATGAGAGAGAGAGATGTATGATAATGATAATGATTGAATTTGTGTTATGGAGAAGCAGACATAAGAACATCGTTTGTCTTACTATTATTTAGTGTGTATGAAGAAGATGCTGTATTATTATTATTATTATTATTTTTTTTTATTATTTTTTATTTTCATTAATATGTTTTACATGTTGTTAAATGATAATTTTACATCTTAGGTTTTTTACTACTTTTCCATTTAAAGCATATGCTTGTGTATGGAAAAGGAGTGTACATAAATGTGGTTATTACTTAGAACTTAAATAATTCATTTACATAAATATATGTGTGTTGTAATCGTATATAATAGTATATATTTAAAGAGAAGAAAGAATATTATGGAAAACCAAGGATATTTGTATACATTTAAATAAAAGAAATAATATTATGGAAAACTAAGGATATTTGTAAGGATAATTAAGTGGCATTAGTTTTTTTCTTCAGAATATTTTTAAAATGTCTCTTGACAGAGAGCAGTATTTGGGTTTTATCATTAATGCTTCTGATTCCTTCTGGTAGACGATTGAAAAAAGTTCTTCCCTGGTAAGTGTAATGGTGTTGTGCAAAAGACGTATTTAGTTTTGGGCATATAAAAACATGTTTAAGTCGCGTTCTGTTTTCGTTTAAAAATTAATATTTATCTTTTTCTTTTATAATTTGAATTAATGAATTTTTAATATATAGATCCTTAAATGTAGGTACTTGGAATTCATCAAATAGGCGTTCTGTTGGGTAGCCCAAGGATTTTTTTAATATAATTTTAATAATTGTTCTTTGTACAATTTCTATTGGAATAAGATTACATTTATATGCGGATCCCCAACTAATAATAGCGTATTGTAAAGTGGATTGAACTAAGGCATAGTAGATTAAATATAGATTTTTTATTGACAAAAAATTTCTAATTCTTAAAAATATGTAAATTAATTTTCTAATTTTGTTTACTACTTGACATATTTGTTCCTTCCATTTTAGATTTTTATCAATAATTACTCCTAGATATTTTATTTTATTTGTTGTTTTTAATATTGTACAGTTTGATTTGCAGTAGTTTTGGCTGTGAATTTTAGTATTTTCATGTATGACAATGTTAAAATTTTTGGGAGCATCGTTTAAATGTATTGCAAATGGAATTACAAATGTCTTTTCACTATTTAGTGATAGTAAATTAGTGTCGAAAAAATTCTTAAGCGTGTTAATGTCTTCTATGGCCTTTAATTCTACATTTTCCCAAGTCTTTCCACTTATTATTAATACTGTATCGTCGGCGTATGATGTAATTTGACCATGTAAAGGTTCTAAAAAAATATCGTTTGCATATATAGTAAATAGGATTGGTCCAAGCACTGTACCTTGGGGGATTCCAAAGCTTGAAAGCTCTTGATCGCTATTAACATGATTGATTTTTACCACTTGAGGGCGGTTTTTTAAGTAGTTGGTGATCCATTTAATCGCGTTGCCTTTTATGCCAATATTATTTAATTTTTTTAATAGCATCTCATGAGATATGCTATCGAATGCCTTTCTGAGGTCAATAAATATACCCGCACATTTTTTACCTTTATCTACTGTTTCGTAAATGTATGAAGTTACGTTAGCAATAGCATCTTGTGTGCTGAGTGATTTTATAAAACCAAACTGGTTTTTGTGTATTATTTTATTACAATCTAGGAAATTTACCAACTGTTTTTTTACTATTTTTTCAAAGATCTTTCCTATATTAGAAATTAGACAGATTGGGCGACAATTTGTTACTTGGTGTGGATCTCCAGATTTATAAATAGGTGAGATTATTGTGTTTTTGTAGTTCATTGGAAATATCCCTTTTGTTAAACTTAAGTTTATTAAATGAGTGATGGGTTTTATTAAGTAAGATTTCATAGATTTTAACATATGTGCCGTAATAGAGTCAAAACCGGGAGACGAACCTCCTTTCATATTTTCTATTATTTTTAAGATTTCACATTCTGTTGTTGTTTCGAATGTTGAAAGTATATTACGTTTCTGTAAATTTTTATTTTTATGTTTTTCCGGGTTAGAAGGCTTATGAATATTTTTCGCAAGATTTTTTCCAACATTTGCAAAGAAGGAATTAAAAATGTTTGCACATTGTTTAGGTTGCATATTGGCATCTATAATTTTTTTATCGTGTTCAATGTATTTAATGTTATGTGTTTTTTTTGTATTGTCTATGGCCAAATTTACTGTTTTCCACATTTGTTTATGGTTATTTTCTGAAGATAATATTTTATTTTTAAAAAACTCTTCTTTACTTTTTTTAATATAAGATGTTAATTTATTTTTATATTTTTTATAGAAAATATATGCTTTTTCATCGTTGGGATTTTTTAAAGTTGTTTTGTAAAGTTTTTCTTTGTTCCTGATAGATATTATAAGTCCTTTGGTAATCCAAGGCTTTAAACATCTTAATTTTGATTTTATGTGTTATTTCAGTTGTCGAATTTTTAATGTGCTGTGACAAGATATTTTCAAAGTTAGTCGAACATATTTCGGTATCATCACTGCTCAAAACATTGTTCCAATCCTCCTTTTTTAGTTTTTCAGATAGAATAGTCATATCTATTGTTGATTTTTTGGTTATTAAATTATGTTTTTTTATGTTTAATATTATTATTATACAGAAGTAAGCATGCATGATGATCAGTTATGTTAGTTTTCCAAACAATAGATTTTAATTTGTGAAGATCTTTAATGTTTATGTTTGTCCAAATGTGATCTAAACAAGATGGAGTATGTTCTTCAGTATGTTCTTTTATTTCTCTAGTATTTTTATTTATGCAAGATATGAAATTTTGTTCAGTCATACAATTGATGTATTCATTTTTGATATTATTTTCTATTTTTTCATTGATGTTTACGTTAAAATCACCTACCACGAAGCAAAGTTTATTTTTTAATTTTAATAATATGTATTTGAGGTCATTAATAAACGTAATAATACTAGAGCTATGCGTTCTATAGATAGCTATTAGATGATATGTTGATTTGCCGAGTTTGAAATGTACTTCAATGCAGTTAACCAAATGTATCGGGTGCTCTATTATGTTAACAATACTAAATTTATTGCTTGCAAATATTATTATTCCCGAATTTTTGTTAATGTCTAATTTGGTAGAAATATAATTGTACTCGGGCAAGTGATAAGGCGGTGACTCGGCGTTTGTAAATGTTTCGGTTAACACTATAAAGTCCGGTTTTTTAATTAAATTATTTATTTTTAGAATTAATTCATCAAAGTTTTTTTGAATGCTACGGATGTTTATGTGCATAATAATTATGTCATTGATGTTTTTAGAAATAATTTTGTTACACGAATCAGTACATATACATTCATATTCCTGAATTTTAATATTTAATTCAAGTTCGTTATTTAAGAAATTATCCATTTAATGCATTTCTAGTTGTATTTTGCAAAATTATTTATAAAATTTTTATTCAATGTCGTAGTTTATTCTTTCTTTGGCTAATTTAAGCATGTAAGATCGGAACTTACATGTTTCGCTGTTTGTTCGGTGGTCTACTTCATTCATTCTATTGTTGAAGGAGTTTGTTTCTTTCTTCTTGTTAGCCGAGTTGCAGTTAGCGCATTTGGGTGGCAGATCCAGGGATTTACATTCGGAGATGGGATGATCTTCTGAACAGTGCTTGCATGTTGGTTTATTCATTCTATTGTAGCATTTTTGTGCTGTGTGTCCAAATCTTTGACAGTGGAAACATTGGGTAAGAGGACTGCAGTCATCTACATAGATTCTCATGAATCCTAGATGAATTTTTTTTTTATTAATCAGATGTAGTCTCATTTCGGGATTTGTTTGTAGAATTAAGTTTTTGCTGTTAGTTTTTTTGTTGGTAATGATGGCCTTAACTTGTAATATTTCTTTGTCTTGGTATTTTTCACATATCATTTTGATGTCGTTGTTTTGTTCAATGATGTCTTCTAAGAATTCTTTTTCGGTATAGTCTTTGTCAAGACCTTTGAATATTACGCATGGATCCGTTTTCAGAAGTACCTCTGCTATTATGGTTTTGTCGACTTCATTTATCTTATCTTTTAATTTTTTTGCGTCTTCTTTTTCTGGGCATGTTATTATAAGGTTTTTTTTTGTTTTTTTTTATTTCGCATACTCGAATTCCCAACTGCGATATTTTAATCTTTTGTATTTTCTCTTTTATTTTTTCAGTGTCTTCTTCTTTTAGGCTTTTAATTATTATAGGAAATCGTTTTTCTTGCATTTGTGGTATTAAGTTTTTTACTGCCGAAGAGTATGAAAATGGGTATTTTTGTACTTGGTTTTTTTCTTGAATATCACACTTTTCTTGTAATTTAGCTAATTCTATTGCCATGTGAGATATCATTTCCATGATGTTATTTATTTCTTTCATCATTTTTGATTTGGTTTCTTTGGTAAGTTTATTTTCTTCTATGATTGTATGTAAATCACTTATGTTTTGTTTCGCCTTTGTTATGAAGGCATGCGGATCAACCACTTCCCCCATTTTCACAGGTTAAAAAAATTATTTTCGGTAAATTTATGTATTTATAAAATTTGTCTGGGTTTGAAGGGGTTATTTTATTTAGTCACCGCTTACGGCGCTCACTCGCGTCCAACACCGTTAGAGGTTTGGGCGACACTTATTTACAGATAATGGTTTTTGCCATTTTTGTGCGTTGCCGTGTTGTCAACGTAGGCATACTAAAATCGCTATTACATATTCGTAACTAGTTTAAAAAAATGTATTTCTCTATAGGTCTTTGGCACAAATGAGTTTTTAGTGTCTTGTCCTTTTTTCCTTTGTTAAAATACGCATTGAAAGTCATTTTTTTTTAAATTTTATGTGAGTACTGCAAAGTGTGTCAACTTCACCCAAGCGCCCATTATATATTCGTAACTAGTGGGAAAAAATAATTCTTCTATAGGCCTTTGGCACAAACAAGTTTTTAGTGTATTTTCCTTTTTCCTTTGTTAAAATACACATTGACAGTTATTTTTTTTTAAATTGTGTCAACTTCACCCATTTGCCAGCAAACCTGTGAACCGCCTGTCACTTGATTGTAATGGCAGAACATTGCAAGTTAAAATATAGCATTCTGCCAGGATAAACCCTCAAACACACTGTTTTGACGAAACATTGCTATTGTCGTGCGGGAGGCAGGATGTTTGAGTTAGAGCAGGGCTTCCCAAACTTTTTTCAACTGTGACGCCCTTGGGAAGTTGCCATATTTTGGCGACGCCCCTCCCCCCCCCCCCCCCCCCCCCCGGTAACTAAAAATCTAAGCCCCCCGCCGCTCATTTGTACCAAGCGTAGTATTTTGAAGCCCCCCCCCCCTGAACGGGTCACGTAGTATGGGTACGTTACCTAATAACAATTTGTCAGAAAAACTCCAAATAGTATCTAAATTTTTTATTAGAAAATAAAGAACCCAACATAAAAACAAAAATGGAAGCAAACAAAAAAGATAAAAAAGCAATTTTTTCTTTGGTATTAATGAGAAGGATGTGCTTGCTTTTCTGAACATAGTTTCTCAAAACGAGGTTTAGCACTAGCCCCCGCTCCCACCGGCAGCCGCATCATCACAATGTGCGTGGCGCTCACTTGAGTCGGTCCGCGGTCGCGTTAACATAGATAGCCAACCTATTAGCGTCTCCCACACGCACACTTCAGAGCGACCGAGTCCCGCGCCACTTCAGGCGCAGAAAAGTAAAGACCGATAGGTTTACAGCGCAGTTCACTGTGAGACTTTTCTGCGCGGCGGCCTGAAGTGGCGCGGGACTCAGTCGCTCCGAAGTGTGCGTGTGGAAGACGCTATAAAGATTGCCTCACGACGCCCCTGGGATGATCCCGCGGCGCCCCGGGGCGTCGCGACTCACAGTTTGGGAAGCCCTTAGTTAGAGAGTATTGGCCTCACCTATCGGCAGCAAGTGCGCGTCGCGTGATGTGACAATATGCTGTATCTCCACAAAGCTAATTTCTAGATAAATGACTTCAAAGTTATTTGTGTGACATTTTGTTATTTTCCTCGAAAACTAATAGTAGTAACAACTTAGAATTAAAAAAAAACTCCAAGTTGGGGTATTTTTTTGTGCTGAAAGTAGTGGGGATGGGAAGGGATGGCAAAGAAAAAGGTGGAGAAGCTCCTGAGTATTCAGAGCTGGTCGCCAAACACGGCTAAACCAATCAAAGCAAACTTTTCAGTTATGAATGGTGGGATAACACCAGGGCGATACTGAGTATATCTTACACCCAGAAACATGTGCTGCAAATATACCTTATATTATTTTAAGTGATTAAATTGTGAAAGTTATCAACTGATTGAAAATCAAAATAAAAATATGTTTATATTATGGACACTGTACTTCATTTCCGATTTACGACGTTTAACAGCTTAAGTTTTAGATTGAATAAAAGATTTCGCAACACTTTTATGCTAACTTGGTCACTAAATCAAGAGGGAAAAATAAAGTATACGTACCTTTCCTTCAATGTTCAAGTATTTATTAACTTACTAGTTCTTGCATTGTGCGGGCATCGTATGAACGGAACTAATGAAAATGAAAATTGCTAATTTAAAAATAGCTCCATCAAAGGCGTATTACCTAATACAATAATTTTTTTACCATCCTCCATTATTTTATTCCAAGAGATAAAAATTACTACCATATAAACATTAAAATATAGCGCATAGGCGGGAAACACGCCAAACGCGCGTTCAACATATGGACGAGGTTGATATTAAAACAGTTCGGCTGTGAAAATATTTGCCGTTCTCTGCGATTTCTCCCGCCAATAATGGGTCTCTTCAAGACCCATGTTCACTCCTTCTTCTCCTCAAAAAAACCTTCCACACTGCATCTTCACAGATGATGAAATCAATCTAGAGGAAAATTATTTTTCTCGGGGCCCTCTGTGTGCAGTTTCTGTAAAAACAAGTTTGAAATTGGTAAAAAATACCTACGCAAAAATTTATAATTTTATTATAATTATGATTTCCCAGATCACCCATTTTTTAAAGTTCAGTTTACCTACCTAGCAAACAATCGAAAGAGTTATTAGTTGATACGATAATAATAAATGATTTATGGTTCGTTTTTCATCGAAAATGTACCTTTGTTTAGACATCATTTTCCTCATGTTCGTGCGGCAACACGAAAACAATAACGAAAACGCCATCAATAACAGTAATAAACAGCTAATATAAAATACAATATACCTACACAATGAATAAATATTTTGTCAGCTAGTCAATATATTGAATAGTAATATAAAGACCGGCAGATGTCAGCCTTCCACGATTTGATGGTAAACTTGAATAATCGCCTTTTTGTATTTTGATGGGAGTAGGTACGTCAGAGACATGTCATGGGAGATTGGATACGATCAGAAGTGCGTAACAATTCAAAGATATTAATTTTGTTGAATCAACAGGAACGTTTTAAATGCAATGACGTTAAATATACATGTGTGGCATCGAACACAGCAGGGTTTTCTCAAATGAATACCTTCCATTGGCGGCGCTTTCGCCAATAACCGCGAAGGGGTCGAAGGGATTCATCCTGTTTCCGATTGCCGTAGATCACCTGCTCGCGTATCGCTACAGAGTTCACGATCCTCCTTCACATAAAATAATCTCTATCTCGAAAGCAATTTAATTGTAAGTACAAAGTGGTTTTATTCAATATAGCATATCGACCACACGAGTATAATTGGGTAGACCTAAAAGTCAATAAAGCTATGCAAAATTTATTAAATAATTTCATGATGCCGAGCTCACTCCTTGGCAGTTTTAGGCGCCTTGGAAATATGGATTTCTGAACCCGCGGTCTTTGGATTTCCTTATCGCTCGACCATGCACGAAGGCCGTCAAAGTGCTCTCTTATGTTTTTTTTAAAAACAGATAGTTATATTAGTTATACCTACGTAGTTATTCGTAGTTATACGTAGTTATGCGTAGTTATACGCAGTTATATGTAGTTATACGTATTTATGCGTAGTTATGCGTAGTTACACGTAGTTATGCGTAGTTGTGCGTTGTTATGCGTAGTTATGCGTAGTTTTACGTAGTTATGCGTAGTTATACGTAGTTATGCGTAGTTATATTTTTCATTATTGTATGTATCTATTATATGCATTGTATCAGACATTTCCAATAAAAAAATAAGTTACAGGTACATACATATATAAAATGCGTTTTTGTAAAAATTAAACATATAATTATTTAAATTTGTTTATATTTTCTCCTTATTTAATTTTCTCTGGGAATCCGCCAAATATCTTCATTGCTTCGTACTTCAAAACGACTTTTGACTCGGTTTTTTTTTCTTGGCTGTTGTATGTGAAAGAATTATGTTTGTTATCCCTTCCAGTTTTTGCAACTTGAGATAAATATGTTAAAGGCATGGAAACATAAACAAATGCCAATAAATGCTTCTCAATTTGCTCAAGAATTTCACAACTAAATTCAATTTTCCGATTTTTTCCCATCGTTAATAATGACTCGCACCTGCCGTAAAAAATATTTCATAAGTGGTAAACTGCACGATACTGACATGTTCAATTGACGCTAATAAGACTGAATACTTTCCATGTAAAGATGCCCAAAGCAGAGTACATTATTATTGGATCCCTCTAAAAGCATTGGCGGTTCGTGAGGCTGTGTCTTACAAAAATAAAATAGATATATATTTAAAAAAATTACAATCTACAAGGCGGGTATGGGTACCTCCGCGCCGGGAACCATTTTATTGGAGAACTAGCACATCTGACATAGGTCACCCCAAGTGGTTCGCTACGTTTGGTGACTTAGCAGGGGTTCCCGGGTTCATGAGGTGAGGTTTGTCCGGATCTTGGCAGCGGATGCGTCTTCCCACCAAATGCGTGGCTGACCGGATCGGGGGGGAATGTTTGAGGGAGTTATTTTGACTTCTCCAGCCTTCTCTCTCGGAACATCGCCTTGCACCGTAGTGGGAGGGATGGATTCAAACGTCCGTCACTCCTGGACACATTGTCAGTCCCTTTTCTTTCCCAGAACATCCTCTCCTTCCTTTCCGAAAAAGGCCCTCCACACAACATCCCCAAAGATGACACAGGCCCTGAAGGAAATTATTTTCCTCAGGTCCTTCTGTGTGGAACTAATGTTAAAAAAAGAGATAAAATGGTAAAAAGATAGGGGTAGGGCTATCGACTCCCAATCCGAAAGTCGCGGTTTAAACCCCGGCATGCGCAATAATTTTATTTTATTGATTTGTTTTATTTCAGCACGATCCAGAGTGGAAGATACTCTCAGTATCGCCCTAGTGTAAGATCACAATTCAGAGTTGAAACGTTGCTTGAAATAACTTTAGCCGTGTTTGGTGACCAGATCGGAATAGCGAAGTACCCCACCCTACTCTTCCGCATATTTTTCCCCTCCCCACTGCCTTCAGCCTCATAACATACCCCAATTAGGGATGCCATAGTCTCATTGGCTCCAGACGGTTAGGAGCAGTTGAGACTGTTATGCAGTATTCATATAAAAAAAGTATCTACACATCCAAAATGTAGTTAAACTTTAATTTAAATGTTAGCAATCTGTAAAGTGCATTGGTCTCGAAGTTACTTCTTATATTTTAGTATTTCAATAGGACGTTGTCTTTATATTGTGAAACTCACCACATCAATGCAACGCGGCCGGCCACACGTGGATATCCGCTAGCCGCGCCGAGCTACTACACAACGCAGTACTACGCAAAAATATGCAAGTGAGGCAGAGATATGTCCTGCCTCCGAGAGCCGCTTATTTTTTGTAGGCGGAGGGGAGTGAGGAAACTTGGGAAGCCCCATAGAAACGTAATGAACGGTAGCCGTTGCGCGATCGCGCGTTGTTTAGTTTGGGGCGCGCCTCAAAAAACGAACACTTCCGAAGTAGAATCGATCATTTACGATTAGCTCAAGCGCTCTAGTGACCAAGTATTATTTGATCTCATGATTAGTTGTGATAGTACGCAGCAGTAGGTATCTACGGAGTACGGCTATTTGGATGAATTAGTATGGCGAATTTGCAGTTGACTGTCTATCTTGTGTTTGCACATTATTATAATTATTATAGTTTGACGTCGTTGGTAATGGTTCCATTGTTTTTGAAGTAAAACTTCTTTACGCGCACTCGACTTGGAGGGTAAGCTGGTAAATGCGTTACGAAAAGTGTGATGTTACGAAAAGTGTGACGCGAATGGTAATCGATGCGAACGGTGATCTTGGGGAGTAACCTGGTGAATGCGTGACTTGGGGAGTAAGCTGGTGAATGCGTTACGAAAAGTATTCTGTAGAGGTGCGAGCACAAGAAATCATTTGTTGAATAACCATGCCACAAATCACCTTAAGGTCGTAGGTTACCCCAAGGTCGTAGGTCACCCCAAGGTCGTAGGTCACCCCAAGGTCTTAGGTCACCCCACGGCCGTACATCACCCCAGGGTCATACGACACCCCATGGTCATGTATCACCCTAATGTCATATGTCACCCCAATGTCAATGTCAGTCAGTCGTGTGGTCTAAAGCACACTCGTTTTTTTTTCTCAAGGCAAAGGGGAGTGTAGGTATACTTAATACTTTAAAAAAATTATGCCTCTCCATTTTTCAACCCCACAAACCGCCACTGTCTAAAAGGGCTTGTGCACAACAATCTGCTTAGCTGGAGACCAGAAGATAAAAAGCCTCTAGGACCAGGAAACCTAAAGCAGAGATGGCAAATTATAACCTCACGAAAGAAGAACGGTAAAACGGAAGATCGTGGTCAGTAAATGATTATAATAAGGTTAAAAAGGAAGAACGCAGAACTACAGTGATGAATTGGGTATCAAAATTATTAACTGAGCACAGTGAAGCCCCGTTTCAACACGACTGTTTTGCATTTCGTCTTTCCGTATTTTTGTTTGCACGTTCCGTTTCCGGTCCAAGATGGTGGCTTTTTTAATGAATCAGTAAAGATGAGAAAATCATCGTGCTTATTTGGACTTTCTTATTCGAATTTTTTCAAAATTATGATACTAAGAAAGTGTAAAAAATTATAAGAAGGAGTCTTTCTCCTTCCGCCCAGAAGGGTTTTCGAGACTTCAAGCGACATGCCGGGTGAAAAACGACATAAGCGGTATTGCGCTTTTTTGCATCGCCTTCTTGTATTCCCTCAGTGTTGCAATCTCTCGCCTGATATTTAGCGGGGTTATGTTTGCAAGTACGGGGAGCCAAGGAAGAGGAGTCGATTTGAAGGTTCCGCTGATGGTTCGCATTGTGGCATTAAGCTGAACGTCGACCATGGAAGTGTGGGCGCTTCTAGCCCATACTGGAGCACAGTATTCAGCTGCTGAGAAAGGCAATGGATGCCGTTCTGAGCGTGTTGGCGTCGCATCCCCAGCTAGTACCAGCTGGCTTACTGACCAGTTGTAATATCGGTTCATATTTTTAACATTTTTTTAACCTTGATTCCACATAGGAGACCCTGAAAATAAATCTCTTAGGGTCCTTGTCATCTTTGGGGATTCTTAGTCGAGGGTGTTTTTATGGAAAGGAAGGAGAGAAAGTTCTGGGAAGAAAAAATTATGAGGTATGGGTAGGAATCTGGAGATCAATGTGTCCATGAGGGACGGACGTATGAATCCGTCCCTCCCACTGCGGTGCTAAGCGAGTAGAGAAAGAGTCCGGCTCAACCGGTCTTCCCCTATCCGGCCCGCCATGCAGTTGGTGAGCAAACGCGTAGGCTGACAAGACCTAGACAAACCTCACCCCATTAACCCGGGCGCGTATTTCCAAAACCTTTATCGGTTCAGGCGCGGTAGCGACAATTCACATTTTAAATACTCCTCTATAAGTATTGTTTTTTTTTTATCACTTTGCTAAAACAAAGAAAAAGATCTAAAATCTAGAAAAAATAATCTTTCCAATGCGTAAATTAGAAAATAATATTTTTATTTCTAATTGATATTATTCCCATATATTGTAAATACATCTCTATGTTGGATATTTTTTATCACTTTGCAAAAACAAAAATTGTTCTAAAATCTGGATAAAATACTGACTGAACCGGTACCTATAGGTTTTGGAAATACGCAAGCCGGGCACCCCTGATAAGTCACCAAACGTAACGAACCACTTAGGGTGACCTATACCAGGGATGTTGGTTATCCAATATAATATATGATTAATATTCATAATATATATTTTATTTCCAAAGACATAAAAGATTACATTTTATATTATTGAAGTAAGGAAAAAATAATATTTTTTTCATGTTAGATATCTGTAAACCGAGGGAAAATTTATTTTATTCAAAGACGAAATCAGTGTACTTGACACAGCCCATCAAAATGTTTATTTATTACAGAATTATTCCAACAAAATACTACCATTTTTTAAAAGAAACACAAACATTCCCAGATTAAGAATAACCTGACAATATTTGAAAATCTCTTACAACCACCTCAGTAAGCGAAAAATGCTGCTTGTATCGCGATGGAGGATTTAGCCAGCTGAGGAATCGAACACGCGACGCCTGAGTGGGATCCAAACGCGATGCCAACTTAGCCACTGACCAAGCCTGTAAACCAGTGGTTCCCAACCGGTGGTCCGTGGACCACAGGTGGTCCGCGAGATCTAAAATGCGGTCCACAAAACATTTATTTATTTACTACAAAAACCGAATCGTAAGTTGTCCAAAAGCTGATCGTAACCCTTTTGGTATTAATGATGGAGAGGTAGCTGAAGAAGTCCAAGAAGAGCACATTGAATTGCAAAATGATAGTAATTGCAAGGAGGCTTTAATTACGGGATTAACAGTTTATTATTATTGTACCTTGTGGTCCCTGTGAGAACAAATAAATGTCATAGTAGTCCCTGGTCAAAAAAAGGTTGGTAACCATTGCTGTAAACATATATAACGGCTGATAAGTTTTTTTAAACTAAGGTCCTAAATTTTAAAGTAAAACTCGGCTACGGAAGTGCAAAAGACTTAATTAAATTTATCAGGAACAATAATATTTTCTCGATATTTTTTATGACTTTGGTTAACAATATGTGTCATCATCCTTTAGAAATCAATATCACAGCTTTAGAAAGAGTCACGGAAATGAGAGATCTTGGAATTATTTTGGATGAAAAACTAATTTTCGTCAATCATATCCACGAAATTGTAAACAAAGGTATGAAAACACTAGGCTTCGTATTAAGAACAACCAAAAACTTTAATTCCATACAAGCCATTAAATTATTAAATGTATCTCTAGTTAGAAGCCTAATGGAATATAACTCGGTAGTTTGGTCTCCATCTTACAAAATTCACATTAATAAAATTGAGCGAATACAAAAAAAAACTGCATTTTATAAATTTAAAATGAAATATCCCTTTAGAAGACTTAAAATATATTTTATTATTAAATATTCTAAAAATACACCCACTAGAAGATAGACGTAAAATAAACTACTTAACATTTTTATTCAAACTACTTAACTCTAAATTCGACTGTTGTGAACTCATGAAACTCAGAAACTTACGAAAACCGACAGTAACTACACGACAAAATTCATTATTTTACTGTAGCATTCATAAGCGGAACTACATTGCCCACTCTCCGATACAACGATTTCACACTATGGGAAATAAGTACTTAGGTGATGTTGACATATTTAACATAAACTTGGCGAATTTTGTAAAAAACTTATTCCAAAACTATTCCTAAACATAACTGTATTTTTGTAAACCTATGAAATCGCTGTATTTTTGTATTTTTATGTCTTGTGTACATTTTTATCTAATTTTATTTTTTCTTTATCTGTTTAAAAATCATTCCTCATGAATTAATTGTACTACCAAATTTGTAAAAGCCCTTTGGGCGTTAAATAAACAAATAAAATAAAAAATAAAAATAAATGATTCGGTTCTGTGGTTATCCACCCCTGACGTTGTCGTTTCGTGTTTACTAAACACGAACAAAATAGTGTATAAAATCTTATGGCTAGCGAGCAACTTTATTATTATTATTTCGTGGCAGATATTAATAAGAATTGAAATGGAACATTGATTCCGAGTGCCTATTAAAAACATTTTAATGGGGCGTGGTACATATTAAACGGATGTAATGAAAATTCCTAATATTTTGCCTTCCACTGACTGAAGACGTTTTGTATTAGTTCAGATTTTATGTGTCAAGAATGGATGATTTTAATTTAAGTGCCTTATTAATTTTTAGATTCTATCTTACTAATCTTACTAATATAATAAATGCGAAAGTTTGTATGGATGGTTGGTTTGATGGTTGGTTGGATGGTGCTTACTCTTTCACGCAATAAATATCGAATGGAATTTATAAATTCTTTCGCTAATCGAAAGCTACTTTATTTGCGAGTAACAGGGGCTATATATATTGGTAAGCTCTGGCGTTATGAATAAGCTGTGGCGTTATGAAATTATCTATTATACGTTTATTGGCAAAGCGTGTTACTAAGTAAATGTTTGACGTGGGTTCTCAATATTATTTCTTTGATAGCGCAAATTCAAATATTAGTATTCTAATATGAATATTTTGTGTAGGTAGATACAAATATAAAATAGGTATTTATCTACATTTTGACCTAAGCCAACAGCTATTCTAATATTATGAATGAGAAACGGAGCGTATTTGATTGTTGATTGATTGGGGGTGGGGGAGTGGTAGTGCGGGAGAGGGGGGGGGGGAGTGGGGGGGGGGACAAATATGCGAGCGAAGCCGGGGGTAAAAGCTAGTTAAAAATAATATCAATGAAACGGAAGTCGGTAATAATGGTGGTATATCACATTATCATCGACTTTCTTGTTGTTATATGAAAAATAATATATCACTGTGACGAGATAATTATATAAATGCTTAATTTTAACGGTGAACACAATTAGTCTTCATTTTGTGTACAATGAATTTGCAAGTATGATAAGTATTCGCTACTCCAAAGACTAAGATGGGCCGGACATGTGCACCGAATGCCAAGCACACGAGTACCGAAGAAGGTCCTAACAGGAAACCCGGGAGGTAAACGATAGGTGGGCAGACCTAGGCTGAGATGGGAGGATGATGTCGGGAATGATGCAAGAGGACTACGACGACGGCCGAGGACAGAGGGCGGTGGAGGCTTATCTTGAAGGAGGCCAAGGCTCGAAATGGGCTGTAGCGCCATTGAAGAAGAAGATACGTATTCGCAACAGTTCAAAAATAGACAGTTTGATGAACTAAACAATAACTTTATGGGTTCAATGATAAACAGGTTACACCTGTGTCGGTCCTCCCAAAGGGAATCTAATTGTTCCCTTCCGTTCATTTCACCAAAAGGGTTTCAAAGAGTATTTTTTTCTCTGGGTTAGCTGAACCCCAAAAGAAGACGATATACAAAGCAACTCTTGGTTCAGTCCTGCCAGAGTTTCACCTGAAGAACTGAAGAAGCGCGATAAGCAACTTACTATCTAGAGTTAACACATGATCTTATATCGGCCATCAAAGCAGTGACGTCCCTTCCAGGGATCACATCTGTAAGCGTGCATAAGCGACGGCGCGGCGGGGTGAATAACTAACCAAGAGCATCCCTCACCCTAATTAGTAAGAAATGAAGCGATGCTGGAATAAGAAAGTATTTGAAATCGAAGAACTAATCAGTAGAAATCTGCATAACAATTAGATGGTCTGTTAAACCACAATTTATAAAGACGACTGAATTGAACTCTTTGGTCTGACTGAGTGTAATATATTTTTTAAGGAAAGAAATTTTCCCGGGTTACGAATAACCCGACAATATTTGAAAATCTCCTACTACCACCACAGTAAGCCGAAAATTTTGCTTGATCAAAAAGTCATGATGGAGGACTTAGCCAGCCGAGGAATCGAACACGGAACGCCTGGGTGCGGGACCCAAACAAGAAGCCCACTCAACCGCTGACAGGTCATATATTAATAGTATTAGCAGATAGGTAAGGACAAAGCATTCAAAAGACATTATTTATATCATCATATGACAATTCATAAATTTTACCAAAAACCACGAAGTTAATTATTTTTGGCAATCAATATAAAATATTTTTTAGCGATCAGTTTAAATAGATTTTTTACAAAGAAAACCTAAGTTTAAACTTTTATAATATCCAATTCAAACACTAGTTAAAAGGATGTATACCTATTATTTTAAAACTATAATAATCAAACAACAGTAGTAATCATGTATTAATTGTTTGATTTATTTTATTATTTTTGTTCTCTTTCTAGTTCTCATTTATACAAAATGTGTACGTAGGACTATAATTTGAAATACAAACACCAGATACCTTTATGTTTTAATCATTTACTTTTAAGCAATATATTACTTTTGTGATAATTTAAATAACTATTCTAAAAAAACCACGGTTTACTTTTTTGTATTATTAATTGGTTATTTTTTTATTTTTAAATTCTGTCTCTTCTCTTTTTTTTCTTATTTTATACAATAAATTATATATATTGCAAAATGGGGAGTGAAAGGTACACTTCAACTTTATGCTGATGACACAATATTATTCTACCATAATACTAATTTAAACGAAATGGAAAAGGACATGGAAAGGGATTTGGCTCATCTAGCCGAGTGGCTGAGAATTAATAAACTTAGCCTTAATATTAAAAAGACTCACTATGTGCTATTCGGGAATAGGAGAGGACAACGCCTAAACATTTCCCTGGGAATAAACAAACTGGAACAAACAGATGTCGCGAAGTATCTAGGACTTTTAATTGACTCACGGCTTACATGGAAAAACCATTTTGACCATGTTAAATCAAAGATTGCTCCAGTGACCGGTGTAATGTACAGACTACGTAGATTGCTTCCCACAGCCATACTGCGATCTTTGTACTATGCTATGATTCACTCCCACTTGGCATACCTTTCGAGTATCTGGGGTTTTGCTACCAAAAAAATGATATCAGAGGTTCAAATAATCCAAAATAGAGCCCTACGTAACATTTTTGGCTTGCCTTGGGATACACCTGTTAAAGATATTTACCGTCACGCACTTGTATTGCCATTTAAGATTGTTCCTTGCTTTGAGATAACAAACACCATTTTAAATATTATTCAGTGCAACACCCACACAAATATAAAACTGAACTATAACAACGACGTTCACCAATATAATACACGACAACACAACAAACTACACATATCAAAAATACACTCAACAAAGTTCGGACTGAAATCATTAGAATACATTGCCTACACTAACTATAACAAACTGCCTGAAAATTTGAGACAGGTATATGCCTCTAACAAATCTCGAAATGATATATTGAAAACATATTTTTTCAAATGTTATTTGGAAAACGAGTCATAAGTAGGTACAAACTCTGTTCTGATAGCCCTAATTATCTTCAAATACTAAACTTATAGTATGATGGGCGCGGTTTATACCTTACTTAAATCTCGTCATGTATTTGTATGTAAACATCTTGTATTAGGTCTGTATATTTTTGAGCCCGTACCTTATATTGTATTTTCCTGATTTTGTTTTATCTATGCATTTCTTAGTCCATCTCATTAGTCCATCATGGAGAATTCATAAAATGTTGTTGTTTTGTTTTATTTAAAATTATAATGTCACATCACAAAGTATCTGCTTCATATTTTTTTTTATTTTTTTATTTTATTTATTTATTTATTTATTTGAAACATTACATATTATAACTTTATAATGATTTTTTGCTGTTCAACTAGGCAATTTGCCCGTTCTAGAACAGTCAAAATGAGAAGAAATTTTTACATGTAATTAGTGTGATAGTTAAATATAACACTTGCTAAATAATATTAAGGTTTTGAAGATATATAGATAAAATAATACAAGTTACTTATACAAGTTATGTACAAGATATTTTTAAGTGTAAATTATATGTTTAACAATATATATATTTTTTTAATGTACAGAAGAGAAATAAAAAAGAAAATTCTAAAAGAAAAAATATTTTGTTTTTTTTACAAACGTGTACTTACGCTTTTTACCATTCCAAGAAATTTTGTATTGATTTTGATGAATTACTCACCTCGAGGATCAAAAAAATGAATAAAAAAAAGAAAAAGAAAGAAAAGAAAGAAATAATGAATATAATAATTACCGATTTACCCATTTTAAGGAATATTAATACAATAATGTAACTCAGGGCAATATGAATAGGTACTTATGCTGTAAATAAGTTGGTACGAAAAATGAGTTGGAATAGAATACGCAGCTCCAATAATCTGCGACGAATACAAATAGGTATATGCCCACTAAATAGACACATTCAACAAGTTTTTTCACAAATTTATATAGATCATCTGTAAGTACTTGTATAAGAATACATAAAAACTCACTGAATATGTTAAAAATATAAGGGCTTGATTGAACACAGAAAAATACATTTTTATATATGTTGCTATGATGCAATTAATAATAATAAGAAGAAGAATAATAATGGCAGTACATTAATTTGAGTACGTAAATACTTGTCGAAAATGTATGTATGTCCCGTAAAAAAAACAAGCGAAGGAAATGTTTACATAATTACCAATCGTAAAGTATATTATGACAATAAAAGGAATAAAAGCTAGGTAAGTGCTTTTGGTGGCAATAGTTTGATTCGATAAATAAGTTAGCATCAAGGACGCAACTAAATTGACAAGTGAATCATACAATAATGCGACTGAAAAGGTACATAAGATTTTGCAGTAAGTTTGTTTACTAGATTTTTGCATATAAAGTATTAGGTTGCTGGTGGTGGTGAGACTCCTTAAAGATAAACAGAACACATGCGATTCATATAATAATAATAAGAATGAAAGTACATTAATTACATCCTGGAATAAAACATTATTAGTAAGTAATACCTTGTCGAAAAATGTGGTAAGATTCTTGAGAAAATCAGATTTGTTTTTCGTTACTTTTTTCTAAGATTTATATAGGTTTGCTGTAAGTACTAGATTGCATATAATTTCACTGATTGTGTTGAACAGATGGGCTAGGTAGAAGAAGGTAAGATACATTATTATTATGTATATAAAGTATCGTGTTGCTGGTGGTGGTGAGACTCATTAAACATAAACAGAACACAAGCGAATCAAATAATAATATTAAAAATTACATTCTGGAATAATACTCAAAAAAATAATACATTATTATTATTTTTTTGACCTAAGTAATAATATCTGACGTATGATTTTGCAGTAAGTTTGTTTTACAGATTTAAAAGTTAATGAAATAAGTATGTCGTTATATTTATTCATAATAAATGAGCTGTATATTATTTTATATATTCGAAAGCAATGTAATAGGTAGTATATGTGAACAAGTGCCTTCCTTATATATTCGAAAGCAATGTAATAGAATATGTGAACAAGTACCTTCCTTTAGCCATCATAACAGAGTGGAGTTGTAATCAGATGGATTGACATTTTAATCTGTCAAGGTCATTGGCATTGTTTATTGTTATTATTTTTGAGCTGTCGCTTTGCTTTAATAAGATACGTCCTAAATTTGACCACGTGTATTTAAAGTTGTTTTCTCTAGCAAAACGTTTCGTTTGCCCTAGGAGGAATTTTTGTTTTTGTGTAAGATGGTCAGATATGTAAATTCGTTTGGATTCTTGAGAAAAACCTAGATCATATGTGTTTAATTTATTAGTGCTGGGTGTAGTGGCTTTTATGTAAGATTTCAGTTTGTATAAAAAATTATCCCGTGCTTGAATGTGATTAAATGTCGCAATGATGGATCTGGGGTTTTTTTCTGAGATTTTAGGTCCCATTCTATAAATCTTCTTGATTGCCGAGTTTTCTGTTGAGTCCTCGAAGTTGATGATTTTAGATATTTTAGTGATAACTTCCATATAGTTGTTGGATATGGTTTCTGAAATGCCTCTTAGTTCAATATTACATATTTGGTGCATGTATTCAAGTTTGTCAATTCTGTCATCTTGATGTGAGATTGTGTTAGATAAAAGGGTATTTTGATTTTTTAGATCAATTAGGTCCGCATTATTTTTTGTCTGTGATAGTTCCAAAGCATTTACTCGATGTTTAAGCTCTTCTTGCTGCTCCGATATGTATTGTATCGACTTTATGAGTTCGTTGTTTTGTTTCAAAATTGCTTCGTATTTTTGGCCAATAAAGTCAATTTTTTTGTCGACAAATATCATCATTGAAGATTTGAAATTTCCTAGTTCCTTCATAAAAAGTTCCAGAGTAAGGGGCTGATGAGAGCCATCTGTGTGCGAGGAAGGTAAATTTTCACTATTGACTGCCTGATCGGTTAAAGTTTTCGAAGTCTTTGGAGGTTGTTTTGAATTTTTGGCAATAGATGGCGGTTCTTGATTGTTTTCCGTCAAACTATTTGAGATGCTTTTCTGTTTGTTATTTTTTGGTTTTACGCAATGTTTACATTTCCAATTTTGATGTTGATGACTTTTCCCACCTCGGCGAGAAATTTCCACTGTTTCAGCACACACAATGTGGTAATCTTCATTACAGATAGAACAAGATATAAAATCTGCGGGAACTTCGATGTTTTTTCCACAAGCCGTGCAAAGAGAATTCATTTTAAAGTTTTTTGGGCGTGAAATTTACACAAGGAAAACGATCACTTTTGAGTGTTTGATTCCTAAATTGAATGCAACACCTTTGTAACACTTTAGTTCGTTATGGGAATGTTTTATTAGTGTTCTATAATGATTAAGTTACTATGGCACTGATTGGTAAATTGTGACACGAGTCCCAGAAAAAATAATCTCTTTTCGCGGTCAAACGATACACTTTTTTAGAAAAATAAAAACGCTAGCACACAGCGCAATCTTTGACTTAGGGGAATAGATCACTTTTGAGATGTTATAAGACATGTTTCTGTGAAATATTTGTAAAGTGATTCTTCATATGTTTGTATCTGTATGTTGCTTCTGTGAAATGTTTTGTAAATTTTTTATTCATAAATTGTGTCTACATATTGGGTTGAGTTGGGTTTAACTTCTCAAAAGTACCAATTGGCGATCCCTTAATGAGTTTTGATAACTCATGGGAGTGCAACTTCGTTGTATGTTTTTAATAATAAAAAAAAAAAAAAAAAAAAACCCATGTGGGTAGGACTATGAAATGCAATGCTTACACAAATAACCTATATGTTTTAATCCTCTGTTATAAGTACCTACCTAAGTAATTAATATTATTTTTAAGAAACTATAAAAAAAATTAATAATAACTTATAAAAAACATTCCATTAATTTGACAATGTCAACATTGGCCAACTTCAAATCATCTCTTAACAAGATTTAAAAGTCCCTTTTATATTGTTATATAAACTTATAAACCTATAAACTAAACCTTTAAACTTATATTTTAATATTATTGTTCTAAAAACTTGTTGCAAAAACTTATTATTATTTTGTAATGTATGGTATGTGTGTGTGTGAATGATTGTATACATATGTAAGTATTATGTTATCAATGTTGTGTTTGTCTTTAATTAGTGATAGCATCAACCATGTTCAGTGTAATTGTATCTGTGAAAGCTTTGATGTAAATCACTGTTGACAAACCTAATAAAAAACAAAATAAAAATAATAAAATAAAATGAATAAAATAAACTATGCTAAACAAAGAACGATTACTATGTTTTAATTTTTGTTTTTTTTTTTTAAATATTTTCATATTATTTACCGACCATGTTCCATATGTTAATACTCATCCTAATTTGACTGCCCTAAAACGGGAATCCTCCTTGTTGGCAGTCAAAACATTTCTTAAATAATGTATATAAATGTATAATCTTTTACTAAAAAAAAAAAAACTGCCAATAAATGTGACTAGTACCAAGAAAATAGATAACTACAAAAGAGTGTTTAAATTTGGACGAAGGCGAGAAACTTAAAAAAAAAATCAAAATTACTGTTTTCCAATGCTGACAGTGGATGTTCCTTTTCTTTAGAGGAAGATGTCGAAACATTCAAGTGCATGATGCATGCCATCAACTGCAGCGTGAACTGGCAACTGGCCCTAATCACCAGGCACCAGTTAGGTACTCGTATGGTAGTATTCTAGTTTGCGTGTTGGGAATATCAATTTGCTGCACACTCAGCCGAGCCGTCTTTAATCACATGCAACCAGCCAACCTTTCCCTGCTCTCCTGGATAACACTAACTTGTAAGAAAGCTCCCGGTGAAAAATGGCGTGTCTTGATTATAATAGCTACTTACGAGTTTAGTAGGTTTACAATGGTTACACGACAAAATTACACGGCGGCGTGAATTTAACGTACCGATGCCTGATTTACACACGGACGAAATTACAGACGGAAGCACACCTAGTTAAATTATTCCTTCTGGAATTATTACTCTACATCAAAAAAATCTAATCTAAAGTAACCTAACCTCACTTTTGTTTATTTTTCAAATGAAATTTATTTAGCACACTCTTAAGAGGAAAAAACCAGACATCCGGAAATATGCAATTTTTAATAAAAATCCGGAAATATGTAATTTTAATTAGATAGGTAGAATCTTTTCTACAAAAAAAATATAATTTAATTTCGAAAAATTGTTATTTTATCTAGAAAAATTTTGAAAAAAAATTACAATAAGGACATTTATTACAAAATTTAAAATAAAACACATTTTTCAAAATTTAAAATAAATCAATAAATTATCTAGGAAGACTACTTTTCAGATTTAAAATTTTTGGTTAAAATAAGAAATTTTAAAATCCCCGTACATGTTTTGCTACGAAAATACTTCAGTTTGTTTTTTTATGTACGGTCTTACAAATTAATATATAGGTATCAGATTTATTTCACACACTTATTTTGCTGACATTATTGAAAAATTACAAGTACTTATTTTTAAAAAATAATTACAAAACATATAGAGATAAAATAATTTTATCATAGCGCGTTTGAGAATTTTTATTGCTAACTTGAATGTAAGTAGATATATATTAAAGCAAATTTTGAATGAAATATAATCGATAATGAGTTTTTTACTTAAAAAAAAGAAAGGCAAACATTCCCGGATTACGAATAACCCGACAATATTTGAAAATCTCCTACTACCACCACAGTAAGCCGAAAATGTTGCTTGAGTCGTAATGGAGGACTTAGCCAGCCGAGGAATCGAACACGGAACGCCTGGGTGGGACCCAAATGCAATGCCCACTCAATCACTGACCGGTCATTATTTCGTCGGAGTTATTAGTTAAAAATTCTGATACGAAGAATAATCAATCTTTCTCATCAGAATCGCCCTGTAGAGTTGCAAGGGGACCATCTCTCGACGACATTTGAGTTCTCGGCCGTTGGATAATGGGCCTTAAAAATTTTCTGAAATTTCTGGCTTGCCATTGAAGAAAAATCTTGTTTGGTTTCATAGTGCTTTCACACAAACGAAGTATTGAATTCCGTAAGTCTAAACTTAAACTTTAGGTCGCACAGTTTACACCCGCACTGTGCAAGCGGGTTCCCTACAGAGCGTCGGACAATCCCCAAATTTAAACTTATTATATAAAACTGTTTTTTTTTACATTAGCTCCACAGAAAATTGGCCCCCAGAAAAACAATTTACCTTGGGGCCTATGTCAACTTTGGGGATGCTGTGTGGAGGATTTTTTTAAGGGAAAGGAAGGAGAAGATATGGGAAGGAAAGGGGTTTGAGGGGTGGGTAGGAATCTGGGGGTCAGTGTGGGCCCTGGAGTGACGCACGTATGAATCTATTCTTCACACTGCGGTGTAAGGCGATGGGTCGGGAGAGTCTGGTTGGAGAGGTCAAAAAGCCTCCCTTAATCAGTCTCCTCCGATCCAGCCCGCCATACACTGGTTGGACAAAGTATCCACCACCAAAACCTAGCCAAACCTCAACCCATGAACCCGGGCACTCCTGCTAAGTCACCAAACGTAGCAAAATACTTGGGGTGACCTGTGGCAGGGGTGTTGGTTTTCCAATAAATGGTTCCCGGGGCAGCGATACCCATATACGCCTACCAAATTGAAAAAAAACTAACCAACTAACTAACCTAGCTGTCTAATACCTCAATTTATATTTTTCCATTTCTGAATCCCAAGCGCAATAGGTTAGTTTCCGTATTCATGATGGCATGTTCGCCAGTAACGAGAAGGCTGATAAAGACATTGATAGACGTCGAGTGCAAGAAATATGATTATGAATGTGACAAAATGGTAGTCGCTAATAAAACGTTCTGTAATTTCTCACCGTTTACAATATTATTCCTCTCACCTAATGTTTTTATTCTGTTCAAGATCTGCTTAACGACCTTCAAAGCATTGCAAGGCATGGCGCCAGCCTATATATCGAAACTATGTGTAACGCTTACTCTGAGGTCAGCAGATCTAGATGCTACTAATCGTTTAATCGAACTTTCTGGGTCAAATCGAGCCGTTTAATACGGTCGCTCTTTTCGTGTAACTGGTTCGCTCATTTGGAATAAATTTTCCTCAGCTTTTACTAAAATCCAGAACTTGGCTGATTTTAAACGAGCTTTAAAAACTAAATTATTTAAAAAATCATACCATTCATGAATCCTAACATCTTATCAATAAACGTAATAAGCCATGTTCTCAAGTTTCCGGTAATTGTTTGGTTGCGGTTTCCTCTTTATTAGGTATATTTTTATGAATGTCCACTGAGAACGTTTCTCATTTCTGAACGTAAACCGCCCCCCATTATATACTTTAGCTTTAAAATTCTTGTTTTTTCCTATTTTTATTCTCTTGTCACTGCTTTGTAAATTCTTTATTTTATCAATATTTTATATTGGATTCATAAGGAGGACTATATGATTATTTTTATGTTTATTGTAGTTCAGCGCACTTGAAATAAAATAACACAAACGAATACAAATATTACATTATTATTATTATTCCGTGCAATGTTGCCATAATGCATTAATTTTATTTTGGTTCCTACGTAACCAGTTTTTGATAACAACACCATTATTATGTCATGTTACATCCCATGTTGATTATTTCCTTTCTTTAGTAAGTCGAACCTTAAATGGTTACAAATAACCTAATAATAATTTAAAAACTATTTTAAGCTTATACTGGAGTTTGCTAAACAATGTCTTATTATGGCTTGTAATCCAGGAAAGGACAATTCTGCTCACATTTCTGATGCGTTGCAGTAATTCTGTAACC
The DNA here is from genome assembly GCA_917563855.2 of Limnephilus lunatus. Taxonomy (NCBI): domain Eukaryota; kingdom Metazoa; phylum Arthropoda; class Insecta; order Trichoptera; family Limnephilidae; genus Limnephilus; species Limnephilus lunatus. The sequence goes on from OU830599.1 coordinate 60,324,948, forward strand.
CGACAGTACTCAGTGCGATTTTTTAACAATTTTTTTGGGTGACATGTTTTGGTTTTTTTTTTAAATATTTATTCATCTTTATGAATTAAATAACATTGGTGAAGTACTGAGCATCTATCACTGGGAACTCCTGTGTTGAGAGCAGGCGCAGTTTAACATACAAAATAACAATATTTTATTGTAAATAAAAGACAAACGACAATCATCGTCGTACCATTAGGAATTAGGAATACAGACTTATAAATATGCTTTAATAAATCGTTGATGATTAATGTGTCTTGGTTGATGATCCAAGACTTGGTGTCTGATTTATATTTCAAATAATTTGTATTCTGTCTAATGGCCAGTGGAAGTGCATTGTACAGCTTTGTTGAAAAACATCTAAAATTTCTTTGGCCAAAAGTTGTTTTAGCGAAAGGGCCAAGTAAGAAACTCTAGTATCTCGAGCAGTTTGGACATTCTCAAAATGAGTTCTGTGTTTGAAGATGTACGCTAGTATGTTTTCGTCATAAAGTTGCCTAATGTCCAAAATACAGATTCTCTTAAGGATTCCGACCAAACTACTTGTGATCGGTAGTTTTAGAATAATCTTTTTAATTAGTTTATGTGCTTTAATTTATGCCCCCAATTACAATGTACGAGTATATACAGCAGGGGATCCAGAATTTGGGAAGAGAAAGAATAAAAATTATAAAATTGATGAGTTATATAATTGGTTAATTCAACAAAAGACTTTCAAGCAACGCTCCAATTCTGAATGGTAGTTTATTGGTCGACATGTCGCAAATGCAAACCAGAAACCATCAATATTTCTTTCAAGAGTTCAAAGCTCCATTCAGCAGAGGCAGACCCAAATAGCGTATGCATTAATAAACAAAATAATACATGAAGATTTTGATTGGATAGAACGTTTCAAAATTCTCCCTTGAAAAATTAGAACATAACTTCGATGACGAAATCTCTGAGAAAATTGTAGGAGCCCTCCTCCCAATTGCATACCTTAATTATAGTCGCTGGACGGAACATAAAATTTAGTAATACATAAATATGCTAAACCCGCGGGTTTTACATAAAATTTAAGTAAAAACAATGCCTTAATAATCGTATTGTGCAAGCCTAAGTATGATGACTTAATTATACAAAATTGCCTAAGTGTTTTATTCGTGCGTTCACAGGTGAAGCACAAAAACGTGAATTAAAAACTCGGGGCGAATGAAAAAAATGTGTGCTTTTATTGTTGTTATTAAAATACTTTTTAATTATACACGAAGGCCTGCTAGGTTGAAACGGTTTAGGAAAAGTTCGGGTGTGTGGGTCGGTAGATAAATTAATTTAATCTGAAAGTAACTAACTTGGTTGGAGCAAAAAGACGAATGAAAGCCGTGGACCTGGTGTAATTTACACCTTGGATTAGTCCGGTGTTTGATAATTCTACAGGGTGATTATAACATTGTATTTCATTTTATTAACTCTTGGCTAGCTAAAAGTGGTTGTGTTGATCTGTACATCCCAGAAAAGTAAACAGATCAAATTTCACGACAAGTCATGAAATCGACCGTTCAAGAACTTTTTCTTATTTTGAAACTAATTCTCCATGAAATATTTGAAAAATAATTCTTGATTACACTAATTCAGAAAATATATATACATTTGTGTAATTTTTCTACTAAAGTAAAATCAGAATAGAACTTTGTTTTATTTACGTTATATTCTCTTTTTTGCAAAACCTAGATACCTGAAGAAAAAACCAAGCATTAAAACTCTTGAAATGTGGATCCTCAAAACACCCCACCCAAAACAACCAATAAATTATACCAAACATTAGAAGAAAACATTTGTATTTTTTATTTGTTTATTTATTTTGTTTTATTTGATTACGCCTTGATGGCTTTTACATGTAAGGTAAATTGTACAGGTGCATTATAATAAGTCTATAGCATCATAACAAGTATATAGTACATAAAATAATAAACACGAGCAGGTATTAGTATTGGATAAGTAAATTGTACAAAGGAGTTCAACCAGCAGATTCGTATTTGGGCTCAGGCTACAGTAGATTCAGCAATTATTGTTACTACATTACACAAAACATGATTACAAACATACTCGAAGCATACCGGTTGGCAGTAGTGTAAAACATTTTTTAGCGATTAATATAAAAGTGGGTAATTTTCTTGTAATTTAAAATTATTGAAGTTTGGGACCATCATGATGTGTGAAAAATTAATGCAAGATTACCTAACATGAACTCTGCTGAGGATTGGTGGTGCATTGGAAGAAATCGTACCTCATGACTTACAAATTGTTCAAACAAAAAAACTGTTGCTAAGGCAGTTTCGATGAGTTTTTCCGTTCTTTTTTTACACTAACTCCACACATCGTGTTATCTTTGAGGATGCTGAGCGGGGGTTATTTTTTAATGAAGGAAAGAGAGGAAGTTCTGGGGAGGAAAAAGTTATGACGAGGGATAGGAATCTAAGGGTCAGTGTGTCCAAGAGTGACGGTCGTATGAATACAACCCTCCCGCGAGAGACCAGCTGGAGAGATCAAAGTGTCTTCCCAAACCGGTCTCTCCGGATCCTTTCCGCCACGCTTCTGATGGATCTTCTTCTTTGCATCCGCCGCCAAGACCTGAACACACCTCGCCCAACGAACCGCACCCCTGCTAAGACACCAAAAGTAGAGAACCACTTGGGATGGCCTATGCCAGAGATATTTTTTATCCTATAAATGGTTCCCGAGACGGCGGTATCCATAACCGCCTCCCATATATGGGTGAATACTACTTTAATTAACAATTTCGATCACGAAGATTTGAAATGCTGTAAAGGATAAAATGTTCATTAAAATTTTCAGGAGAGTGAAAAGATAGTTTAATTTTTTTCAATAAATCATAATTCCTATCAAAATACTAATATTTTTTATATATTTATTTATAAAAAATCATTTTAAAATGCACGTCGTAAAAGATGCACTTATTTTCCTACAAAAAGTTCGACGACGCAAATCGAAGAAAAATTACATGTTTAAGTTATTTTTGCATTTATTTATTTATACATATACATCACTTATTCATACTATTAGTTTGAGCTAATAATTGGCTCCATTTTTATTCATGTATGACTATTATTTTATTTATCAGCATTAATTATATAAAAGTTCATATAGACGCATATAATAACAACAACAAGAAGTTCTATAATTATTAAAATAAAAAAAATGATTTCACTATATCCTCCCAATTTCTCAAACGATACTTTTATATGATAAAAAATTATATCAAAATTATATCATTATCTTTTATATCAAAATAAAAATAAAACACAACTACACGAAACACTCAAAACCAACATAAAATACACATCACTCACAAACAAACAACACATAATATATATAATATATACCGATTTTAATTTATTTTTTTAGTAATAAAATAATTCATTTTATCCAATAATTTTAGCTTAATTATAAATTTTAATTTTTAGTTTATTTTGTTTTTGTTTTATAAAATGGAGGCCTCAGCACAGGTGAGGTTATTTTTGAAATGTTAAATATTATGTCAAACAAATGAATAAATAAATAAATAATAAATAAATGATTTGAATCTGCTAACAAAATCTTCTGGAATCTTGTTAAATGGACAGTAGATAGGTGCTGCACACAACACATACATTTTCAACTATCATCTATTGTTTTCTTTTATAACAAAACTTCGTAGAAAATTATTAAACGTCGTTCATGAACCTTCTGCGTGTAGATGAATCAAGAGCAGTTACCCGGAGCAATAAATACCACTAAATTATGATGTTTTTGTACTCCTGAGCACGAATGCGCAGAACTCCGGTTAGTTATAATCATTATGGGGTACATGCCTCGCGAGACGCCTTTGCTTTGTAACAATTCAATTAAAAGATAATTTCCATCAACAAAACTACATAACCACAACCTTCTTTAAGGTCTCCATTCATCATTTGTTCAAAGATTAACAGATTTATTAGAGCTGGTACAGACATAGATAGAATTCACAGAATATTTTCTCAACAGTCCTTAAAGCAACTGGATGGGATTGTACATTTGGTAAATGTAATAAATTTGTGACTCATAAACTTACGGATACCAACAGTAACTACACGACAAAATACAATATTCTACTGTAGCATTCATAAGCGGAACTACATTGCTCACTCTCCGATACAACGATTTCACACTATGGGAAATAAGTACTTCGGTGATATTTAACATAAACTTGGCGAATTTTGTGGATCTTGTAAAAAACTTATTCCAAAACTATTCCTAAACATATCTGTATTTTTGTAAACCTATGAAATCGCTGTATTTTTGTATTTTTATGACTTGTGTACATTTTTTTATCGAATTTTATTTTTGTTATTTCTTTATCTGTTTAAAAATCATATGCAATGAATTAATTGTACTATCAAATGTGTAAAAGCCCTTTGGGAGTTAAATAAATAAATGAATCCATTAACGCTTGTATGGGGAGTTGGCATAAAAGCGAAACAACTTTAGGTATATTAAAAAGTATGAATGATTGTGTTATACTTCTGGTCTCCTCCGCCCAGCGCCAGGGTCACACTGAAGCCACGGTGGGCCCAGTGTTATACTTCCGGGGGCCAGGGGGATACTTTAAGGTCTCCAGAAATATAAGTCCCTCCCGGGGGGGGACAAGTGTTAAGCAGACCCCCCGGGGGCCATATGCCTCGGCTTGGAAGGCTCAGCTCAGGGTAGTAGGGCTCCTCCGTGCTTGTCGATGGTTGACTCCAATGAAACAAGGTTTGGTCACAATTCAAATGTATTCAATAATGCAAGGGTGAACAGTACAGGCAACCATGTAAGCAGTTTAAGGCCTAGCATTTGAGAGAGAGAGAGGCACTAGTAATGCTACTGAATTTAGGCTCGGGAAGACTATAAGAGGGTTTAGAATCTCACGTGGCGTCGGACGGATGCAGGCAGCTTCCCTACGAAGTGGAGAGGTCTGGAGCAAAGCTCACAGACCATGTTCAGGAACTGGGCGGCTCGGCGGTGCGTGGGCGGCTTCTCGGCGTCATGGTGGGTGGATTCGGCCAGCTTACCGAACCGGTGGGCGATATCGGTGAATTACGCGGCTATCGGCAATGAAGGCGGATTAAAAGCCGGGCGCGTCCCGGGCTGCCATGGTATTAAATAGGCGGCAGTGGTGATAATGCCATACTTGGATGGTAGGCGGAGACTTAATTACTCGCGTCGAAGTGTGGCGTACTGCCCTCGACAGTACGTAGTAGTACGTACGACCGCTCGCGCTGCTGTCTAGAATATGTCTGTCCTTCGGCGACCGGCGGCCGGAGCTGCTTGCCCTTGATGAGCGAGACGGAAGACTCGAACGTGTGCCCTTATAAGGTAATGTCTTCTCCCATTGGATGAATTCCGAGCTGTGTGACCATATAAGGTAATGCTTCTCCTAGCCTGAGAGGGACAGCAATAAACATGCGAGACTCAACATGTACTGTGCGCGTGAACAACAGCTGCCCGCCGCTTGTATAGTCTGTTCGTAGGCTATGGGCGACACATAACACTACCCTCCTTCCCCTGAAAAATGAAGGGAAAAGGCAGCGAGGCTGGTGCAGGGGACCACGACCTTCCATACAGCATGTGATGCGTTGGTTGCCACAATGTGAGGTACAGAGCTACCTCTTTCACCAGGATTTAAACACTCCCTACCTAAGAGCCAACAAAATTTTAACTACCTGTGAGCCAAGCTAAAAAAAACTAGCAAAAAACTGAACAAAGGTTGCCAATTCTCTCAAGAAATTATAAAAATATGACGTACCTAGTGCGATACAAGACACGCTAACGAAGGCGAATGAAGAAATAAAGAAAACATGACCCTTACGAGAAGGATTTCTACCATGTAAAAATCTTAAAATTAGACAAAAAATTTCCAACACTATTCCTGTTATGGAATATTGTACGCTGACCAATGTCATGAAATGATCGAAATCAACTCATATTCGCGTCTTACAATAGAATTCTTAAAATTATACAACTTTGTTTTTATACACTTTATTCCTGTTATGGAATATTGTACGCTGACCAATGTCATGAAATGATCGAAATCACTCATATTCGCGTCTTACAATAGAATTCTTAAAATTATACAACTTGTTTTTATACACTATATGCTGTTTTCACAATTCAATTCTAACCCAAATGTTAATTCCCGCACTCTCAGCTTGTCATGGTTTGTCTGGTTTGCATTTAATTATCAGGCATAAACGACCATCCTCTCATGTTCGCATATAATTGTAAGGTAATGCTACAAAACCTATCATGAATATTAATTTTCAGGCTTAATATGAATCCTCTCATGTTTTCTCGACTCACCCTCGGTGACCCGTACAGCGCTGTACTTGATGTACTAGAAGTACACCCTTGCCGCAACGACATAGACAACCGGATAGATCCCTTGGAATCCTCACGGTGAACTTGCGTTCGACGAAACCACATAGGACACCCTCTAGGTGTTCCCACCAAATAACCAGACGAACCGTAATGACCATAAGTGCAATTACATTATCCTCTAATAAGAACAATAAGACCCAAATGACATAACTTTATGACATTACCGAGCTAATTTACTCAACTGGGTGCATACTCTTAAATCTTCTTACTACGAGAAGTGCTACTCTTAATTTCAATACAGTGATATAGTAAGTTACAAAAACACGGTTTAATTGCGTCCTGATATGGTAAGGACTTTACACGCTGGCTTACCATATTGATACCGAAGTAATCAATTACGTGTTTACAAAATATTTATATAATAATTTAATTAATTACATTTATCATAATTAAAACACTTGAATAAACATTTGTTTACCCACCAATAACTCTATGTGTGTGTGTACAATTTTGTTAAATAACTTTCAATTCGAGTTTGTTTCAACTCAACTTAAACTCTCAGGGTTTGACTACGTAAAGAGAGAGAAAAAAAAAATTTAAAATAAATAACAACAACGCCACGTATTTTTACACAAAAAATACGAAAATTTAATACTACCGACAATGTTATTAGAAGAGGAAAAATTTTCTTAATTGAGTAACGAATTTCTTCCTAACACCGGAATCATATATACTTTAATTGTTCGGAAATTCGCGTTTCCAACAATCTTCTGCTCTAATTCTAAGGAGTTTAGCCATCCTATCACGCTTTGGATTATAGCTATCAGCCGAATGACACGTTAGGTCGATTCCCAAGTTCCATCCTATCGGAACTTGTAACAGCTCTATAATACCACACAACGAGTAACCGTTGTTATATGATCGCGGAAGAAGGTTAAAATTCGATACCACCACAACCTATGTGAACCGAATAGTGTTGTCTATTGGGCCTATTCTGATAACAAAAATGTGGTAATATTATTATTACATTGCCTTTTCATCGTGAATTCACTCCAACATACGCTAGAATTGAGACATACCCCGTTAAGGAGTGGGTAACTACCCGATTGTGAACGTTTTACCGCCCCAATTTCTCCTATATCGTAACGTGTGAGATGTCCAATACTATAACGATTTAACCTACATGTGAGAATAATTCGACAATGAAAGAGATTGAAAACCCGAAAAAAAAGACAAAAAAATTAAAATTAAAATTAAAATGATATTTCCATTTATACATGACCTTATATTTTATATACACAAGGTTATTTACAACCACCAGGTTCTTAAGTTTTCTTACTACTCAATGACCTACCCCAGTATGATGAGGGCTAGGTGTCTTCATACCTACCACTTGTACAAGAATTTTCTTATGCCGTCTCTTGTCAACGAAAAGAAAAGAATATGCTTGCATATTCTTTCATTGCATCTAAAATTAAGTAATTTTTAGAATGCAAATTGTTCCACGAAAACAGAAATTAGGTCTCTACTTCCGGTCCCGGACAGGATACTGAATACCTAACGCAGTTTTTTCTAATGAAAAACCTAGCCTAATTTAGGGTTCCTTGAACTACGCCCTCAATCAGTGTATCGTGTCATGTTTCTTAGACGAATTTATATACTTATATAACCATATTCATATATAATTTAAAAAATTTTTTTAAAAAAAAATCAACCTAAGTGGCTACGCACTAGGATGGAAAAGTAATAAATTATTACTACCAATAATAGTCATTACAATAAATGAACTAAACATCGCACCAGTAATTTCACTAGTGTAAGGTGAGTTACCTTTTTTTTTTATAAAATAATAATAACAAGTCTTCACGTGGAGACATACCGGCGTCCCGGATTGTCAACACTTGTGATGACGATCCATTAAGAAGGGAATTGTATACTTCTCTAATAACAAAGGTTAAGTTATATGCGTTATAACCTCGTACTAACAACAAGGGTTCATGACGTCCTTGGGTTGTACATAAGGGGTAATAATTATATCTCAACTAATAACCGGATTAATCAGAGAAAATAACAACAAAACATAATTAAACACTTATAAGGTTACAACTACCGGGGTGTCACTACCTTTTTTTACTATGTCTTTAATGTGGAATTTACCGACAATTTTTCCATTTAAATCCTCTAGTACATATACCGTGCTAGAGATCTTTTCCCTTATTCTGTTTTCCACAAAACGGGGTGCTAGTTTCGCTGAAAAATATACGCCTGCCTTAGATTGAGGGAAGTTTCTTCTCCAAACTCTGTCTCCGATTTTATAGGATTCCAACTTGTGTCTAGTGTTATAACGAAAAGCGCTTTGTTTATACGCGGCGGTGAGTGAATCGCTCACCTTGTCATACACGGCTACAAGTTCTTGTAGTTTATTTGCATAATCCGCCACCGTATCTGGTTGTGTGTTATTTTGACTAGCACCAGGGGAGATACGCCAATGTGACGTGCCATGCACTGTCTGTTCAAAGCCGTGCATGAGGAAAAACGGGGTGTATCCAGTAGTAAGGTTGACCGTATTATTTATTGCTGCTTGTACCGTTCTGACGTGCTTTGACCACTGACGGTGATCATTGCCCACCAAAATAGCCAACGAGGTTCCGATGGTTTGGTTATAGCGCTCTACCGTGTTGTTCATAGGAGTATAGAAAGAATTATAAAATACATCAGGAACGCCGTATTGAGACAAGAAGGCTTTAAAAGCACCTGAAGTGAACTGGCGACCGTTATCAACTATGAGTGTTCTAGGTACAGAGATTGGTAAAAATATATTGTATTCCAAGGCTTCTATTATGGTTTTTGCCGTCGCGTGGCGTAATGGGAATAACCAGCAGTACTTAGTAAAAACGTCTACCACGCTCAGAATATGAAGGTTTCCGTCATAACCTTTCGGAAAGGGACCTATCAAATCTACGCTAAGACTTTGCATTGGGCGATCTACGTTTTTGGGGTGAGACGTATGACCTAAGGCTGGCTTAGTTGAATGTTTATAAGCCTTGCAAATATTGCAATTGGACACTAATTTTTTTACATCATTATACATTCCGGGCCAGAAATTCCTTAACGACAATTTTTTAAAGGTTTTAAACACACCTGGGTGTATTGCTGTGGGTGAATTATGACATTCCGAGATTAAGGCCTGTCTATCCTCTACCGGGGATACTAATTTCCATTCGTAGTCTGTATGTAAGGAAAAATCAGCTTTACAATGCTTATACAACCTATTACCTTGTATTAAGAAATTAGGACTAGCTTGTGGGTTATTGGCGCACTTATTATACAGCTCTGAGTACCACTTGTCTTTAGAGCCAGGCGTGCCAAGTAATGAATTTAATTGGGTAACTTCAATACGAGATAGTACGTCTGGAACTACATGAAGGGAGCCTTTACGGTGAATTATGTCAAAATCGAACTGAGACAAGCGTGTCTCCCACCTGGCAAGTCTACCTGTTGGATTCTCGAGTGACATAAGCCATTTTAAACTTGAATGATCCGTGACCACTGTGAATTTTGACCCTTCGACGTACGAGCGAAAGTTGTGTACGGCGTCGAGAATGGCCAATAATTCGCGTTCAGTTGTACTATAGTTTCTCTCCGTTTTTGAGAGTACTCTGGAGTAATACGCGACGGGGTGTTCTGCGTCCTCAAATTGTTGTGAAAGGCACGCTCCGATGGCGAAATTGGAACTGTCACATTGTATTATAAAGGGTAACTTAAAATCAGGGCAGCTTAGTACCGGCGCTGAAATTAAGGCGTTCTTTAAGGCGGAAAATGATTTTTCTACCTCCTCATTCCACGTAAAATTAGGTAGGTTCTTTTTACCACCAGTTATGTGAGTTAAAGGGGCTGCAATATTTGAAAAGTTGTTGATAAAACGTCTATAATAACTGCATAACCCAAGGAATGATTTTACCTGTTTTGTATTCTGAGGTCGGGGGAAATTTTTGATAGTATCTATCTTTGCCGGGTCTGTACGGAGACCTTCCTTATCCACTACGAAACCTAAATATTTGAGTCTTGATTTACAGAATTCCGACTTTTCTATATGTAATGTTAATCCGGCGCCCTTTAAAATACTACAAACCTTTTTAAGGAGTTCAATATGTTCTTCAAAGGTACGTGAGATAATTATTAGATCATCCAGATATGCAAAAAGGTTGGGTTCGAATTCTGGACCAAATAAGGTGTCCACAAGGCGTTGCAGTTCGCTAGGAGCATTACGTAGCCCGAAGGGTAGTCTTACGAACATGAAGGTACCCCTACCTGGAACTACGAAACTAGTTTTCTCACAAGACGAAGGGTGCAAGGGTATCTGCCAGAAAGCTTTGAGCAAGTCTAAGGAAGTAATAAAGTTTGCATGCCGTAAGTTATCAAGAATACGATGAACGTTTGGTAACGGATAAATTTGTGCCCTTGTAACAGCATTGAGTCTTCTGCTGTCCAGACAGAACCTAGCTGTTCCGTCCTTTTTGGGAACTAAAATAACCGGGTTTGACCAAGGAGATTTACTTTTAACGATTACGCCTAATTCCAACATTTTATCCACCTCACATTCTAGCTGTTTCAACCTTACTGGTGACAGGGGGTAATAACGTTGTTTTATTGGGGTTCCTTCGGTTTCGATAACATGTTCGATCAAATTAGTTTTACCTAAACCGCGTTTAGCAAAAGATATGGATTGAAATTCCTCTATCACATCACTAAGTGTTTTTAGTTGCGCGGGTGTGAGATCGTTTTTTGACCTTACTACGTTAACTTCTGAGATGGAAGTATACGTAATACTTTGATTTGCTGTAAATAAATTTGGAGCTATGTTGAATTTTTTCCAAAAATCCACGCCTAAAATAATTTTCCGGCCGAGCGAAGGTATCACTACAAAGTCTATGGTCTGCAACTTATCGTTATAAACTACTGGAAGTGACAGCTTGCCAGAAACTTCCTGTCTCTTGTTATCTGCTGTAGTAATTACCAGATCACAAGGGGACAGCGCACGAGACGTGAATTGTTTGTGCAAATTCCCACCTATACAAGATAGTGACGCACCTGAGTCTAGTAAACCTGATAAAACACGATTTTTAACTTTGAATGTGACATGTGGCCGGCCATCTCCGCTACAATTCACATTCACTGCCTCGAGTGGATCGGTATTCAGAAAAACCTTCACGTAACCTAACCAGTCATTCCATTCCTTTTAAATTGTCTCTGCTGATGGCTTCGGACTGAAATGACCGCCTAGAAGTTTTTTTGATTCGAATTACAATGAGTCGGGGGTGGTTTAGAGAGATCAGGAAAATCGTTTGCTCTGCTGTAATCAGGCTTTTTCCATCGTGGGCTACGGCGCGGGACGCTGTTGCTGTTAATTTTATTGCAATTTTTTGCAAAGTGACCGTTTTGATTGCATTTAAAACAAGCACGATTAGCGATATCCGTTGTTCTTTGTGAAATCGCCGCGAGCTGTGAGTTTTTATTACGGCCGAAAGTTCTAACCCTGTGATTCTGTTGGGAATTATCGAAATGAGTATCTTCTAAGATCTAGCATCTTTGTATTACCTCCGCGCAAGTACGGGGCACATCGTACGAGAATAGTTTACTATATTTGTGCAACAACCTATTTTTAATTATGAGAACCAAGTCTAATTCAGACAATGGTGATGATAACTTATCATTCAGGGATGATATTAGATTTACATACTGCCGAACCGGTACGTTATACATTTGCTTGTAACGGTGAATTTTAGATTTAATTCCCAAATCACTGTCAACCTCCTTATAATTTGAGACGACCTCCGGCTCGACTGCCTTTTTACTTGATGCGCGACTGAATTTGATTTTATCCATCTCCTCACATAACGCTTGTAACTCCGAAACGTTGGTGATATTTTTACCGATCTTCAGTTGTGCGTAATCTGGCGTGAGACCTTTTGTGACTAACGATAAAAGTTCCGATTCCTCTAACGGCAAATTCAGCTTGGAATTGATAGCTAAAGCTTCCAAAATATAATCCGCAGCTCTTTCGTTATTTTTTTGACACAAGTTAAATAACTTCGACTTCTCAGTCATTTGAAACGTCGGGTCCTCGAATCTCTTCAAAAAGGCTGTTTTAATTTCTTCCCACTTTAGATTAGTTTTGAAAATTTTCCTATAGAATAATAGTGCTGAACCAGTGAGAAGTTCGACAAAACCCCTAGCCAAATCTTGACAATCAACGCCCCTCGCGTATTGTAATTCGGCGATTCTGTCTAAAAAAGTGCGGACATCCAAATTCCCGTCAAAAGAAATTTTCCAATTTGTTAAATTAACTACTTTTCTTTCAACGTACCTTGTGGTAGTCCTTCCATAGTGATTTTGCGTAGGCGAGGATACTATGTTAACGAGGTTTCCCGAATTACTAGTTTTTGGGGTGGTTGCTACACTTGGAGAATTTAATAAAATAGCAGGAGACTCAACCCGCCCACTAAGGGATTCATTAAACTCAACACATTGTTTCCGTAAAGACAACAAAGCCCTTTTGGGGACTATACCTCTATCCAATAACATTTTTTTAATTACCGACGCGTTTGCTTTCTCGAAATTTAATATTCTATCCATTATTGGTATGGTGGCCTCCATGATTTTGCGTTTATATAATGAACAAAGCCAAAAAAAAAAGGACGAGAGTAGTTGCCGGCAGCTGTTATTACTTCTTCCTATTACAGGGAAACGGATGTGGACGAGCACAACCCGACAGCAGTTACTACCTTTTATTGGAAACAACCACTGCTCTTTAAGGAAGAAATAACACAACTTATACAGCACCAAGGTGGAGATTCAAAATAAACGAGATTCATTACTCAATTAAAAAAAATTCCGCGCGGATGACGAACGACTCTGACTGCCGCGATAGAAACGTAATTGCGTGAGAACGTTACGGTAATAAGCGATGTTTAAAATACCTAACCTCGAATAGCACTAGCCGACGGACTCGCGACGTTTAGAATAATTCACACAGAGCTACAGCTGTTGATGGGAGCACAAATATTAAAATATTTATAGCCAAGAGTACATAATAATGTTTCTAGGGAGAAAACAATCGACAAGACTTCGGCCCAGTTGGCGCGCCAGTGTTATACTTCTGGTCTCCTCCGCCCAGCGCCAGGGTCACACTGAAGCCACGGTGGGCCCAGTGTTATACTTCCGGGGGCCAGGGGGATACTTTAAGGTCTCCAGAAATATAAGTCCCTCCCGGGGGGGGACAAGTGTTAAGCAGACCCCCCGGGGGCCATATGCCTCGGCTTGGAAGGCTCAGCTCAGGGTAGTAGGGCTCCTCCGTGCTTGTCGATGGTTGACTCCAATGAAACAAGGTTTGGTCACAATTCAAATGTATTCAATAATGCAAGGGTGAACAGTACAGGCAACCAGGTAAGCAGTTTAAGGCCTAGCATTTGAGAGAGAGAGAGGCACTAGTAATGCTACTGAATTTAGGCTCGGGAAGACTATAAGAGGATTTAGAATCTCACGTGGCGTCGGACGGATGCAGGCAGCTTCCCTACAAAGTGGAGAGGTCTGGAGCAAAGCTCACAGACCATGTTCAGGAACTGGGCGGCTCGGCGGTGCGTGGGCGGCTTCTCGGCGTCATGGTGGGTGGATTCGGCCAGCTTACCGAACCGGTGGGCGATATCGGTGAATTACGCGGCTATCGGCAATGAAGGCGGATTAAAAGCCGGGCGCGTCCCGGGCTGCCATGGTATTAAATAGGCGGCAGTGGTGATAATGCCATACTTGGATGGTAGGCGGAGACTTAATTACTCGCGTCGAAGTGTGGCGTACTGCCCTCGACAGTACGTAGTAGTACGTACGACCGCTCGCGCTGCTGTCTAGAATATGTCTGTCCTTCGACGACCGGCGGCCGGAGCTGCTTGCCCTTGATGAGCGAGACGGAAGACTCGAACGTGTGCCCTTATAAGGTAATGTCTTCTCCCATTGGATGAATTCCGAGCTGTGTGACCATATAAGGTAATGCTTCTCCTAGCCTGAGAGGGACAGCAATAAACATGCGAGACTCAACATGTACTGTGCGCGTGAACAACAGCTGCCCGCCGCTTGTATAGTCTGTTCGTAGGCTATGGGCGACACATAACAATTGCCCAGTGTATCTTCATTATCACCTTTCATTCGCAATTGTGATAATTACAGTGTATTGACTAATATTTCGCGATCCCAATATCACAATAAAACGTTAATGTAAAGGGATACTATACTACCAAAGGCAAAGATTTTAAGTACGTATTTTAAGAAACACTAATAAATATATGGATAGAATGACAGATGCAGCAAAAATTGGCGATTAATATCTCACTCAACACAACATTATTTCTATTTTTTTTAAACCTAAGAGCAAGTAGGTAAGTTTTCATATTCATGAAGTTATGTTTACGAGAAACGAGAAGGCTGATGAGAAAATTGGCAGACGGGAAATGCAAGACATTTAATTATTAATGAAAGACCGAATAATTTAGTGGTCACTAATAAAACGTTGTACCGAGAATGCAAATCTTCAGTCGGTTCAGCGGTATAGGGCCTGAATAAACAACTTTCAAAGTTCGACCCCAAGCCTTACATTACGCCCGTTACAATAATTCTACGTGGCTTGGTCCCATGATATTCATGTCATGCGCATAAAGACTAAGTGCATTTTGTATCAATTAACGTTCCGCTGTGGTGACGAATGGACGTCCTTAGAGTCTACGTCGATTTCGAAATCGATTTTTAATTTCCTTGTTAATACAAAAAACAATACGTAAGACATGAGTCAATGGTTTCACATGCCTTTATGAAATCAACTCATAAAAAACCACCTTCAAATGTCTTCTCCAACCTTTCCAAAAAGTCTTCTCAAAACTTTTTAAATATGTTTAAATCCCTCTAAATTCCACAAATGCTACTTTTTGCAGATATGTTTAATGATTCCTTACTGAACGTCAGAAGAAGGATAAAAGTAAAAAACTTTAGGGGGAGGGGTATCAGATCCATGTAAGGTTGTATTATCCGAAAATAGTGCAAAGGTCGGGTTAGCGTTATGACTTCATAATATGATCAAAGGAAACAAATATGTAAGTTCGAATTAAACAGTAAGAATAAATGTGGATATTGCAAGAAGTGTGGGCTCAGAGAGTGCTTTGTTTCGATGCTCAATATGACGAGAACATAAATGTCTAAGCAATGTTTGCCATCTTTGTTTAGGTATATCTATTGTGTTATAGGTTTATGTAGTTCACCCTTTTGTGATAATAGAGCCCTAGATGTGCTTTGTATAATGTTTTATTCTGATATATTTACATCAGTTTGAAGTATCGTGCAACTCATCAAAAGGGTTCAATCATTAACGCCACAATTTTTGGTGCTCACATGCCATTAAAATAATTTTTGCTAAGGATTATGATTTTGTTTGACGCTAAGTGAAAAGAAAAGTTTTAGTGAAAACAATAATAAACTCAATTAAATGCAGCTAGGCAGGTTCAAAGAAATTTTTGCACTATATGTGTTATTAAAGTTCTGAAATCTTGTATTCCGTTGGAATGGGTTAACATTTTTTCATTCCTAGAAAAATAACATCTAATAAAATTGAAGACCAATAATGCAATAAAAAAACTTATCATTAAGGCATAACATAACATCCATATTCCTATATTTTCAACACAACAAATGCACAATAGTTATATTTACAAAGGCATAAAACATTTTAATAGTCTAAGAAGTAAGAAAATTAACAGATTTGCTATCATTCAAGAAAAAGTCAAATTATTCTTAAAAAATGAACAACCATAATATTACCAATCAAAATGCTGTAACTTCATTTCACGATAAATTATATTGTTTTTAGCGTCACAACATCCTATTTCTTAAGATTATATTTTTTTTGAACACTCTATTATATAATTTATGAAATAACTCCAACACCAAGCTCAAGAGCTAGCTCTCTTAATTTGAGTAGAAATCCTGGAAAATGTGTATTTCATTTTTGCCATTGTATTTTAATATTTTGTTCATGAATGCAATAAAAGTACTGTTTTAATAGTTTCATGAAATGCGAGTTGTGTTATTTACAAGTATTATTTATTAAACCAGTTAAACATAACGCCATCTACCGCCCGCATGACTGCCCGCTGTTCGCTGCCTAGCCCGCTCCTTTTATTTATATATTTCAACCAATTTACACTAAACCTTGACATATTCTATTCCTCAAAACCTTCCTCATGAATCACTCTATCTATTGGTGAAAAACGCATGGAAATCCGTTGCGTAGTTTTAAATAGCTAAGCGCACAGACAGCGGGAGCGACTTCATTTTATACTATGTAAAGATAATATATATAGCACATTTACAATAACTTCGAAATATTTCGAATATTGTCTATAAGTTATTATTATTAACAGCTTACTCAACATATGAACAACCAACCCTCATTGGTTAATTAGATGTTTACTATTGTAACAATGTTATAATTTAAACAAAACAATAAAATGTTTCTAGCATTAAGATTTTGCTTTTCTTCTCTTTTTATGTTCCGATCATGTATGCAATAAAAAAATATTTGCACAGTGCAAATATCTTTTTCATCTTTCAGAGGTAAAAAGATGTTTGCCCCTCTGATTTATCTGTTTCCAGATTTTCGATTGAGTTTCGTTAATATTGTCTTCATTTTTCCTCCATATAGACTTTAAAATACGGGTACTGGGTTTCTGGTCGGCGGGCTGCGATGCACGCTCAGGGCCTGGATCGGTTGCTGTGAAGTAACCAAGGAGAGAGAATTCAGCGGTCCAAGGAAGTGCAAGGTCGGAAGTCAAAGGCGATTGCAGAGTTCAGGCAGGAAGAAGCGGCTCAAGAAGTAGAGGCGGTCAGAGTAGAATGTTGGGATGATAGAAGTTCGGATGAAACTGATTTGAACAGAGGCGCTTTGATATGTACGCAGCCGCTTGGCCGTGCGCAATATTGGTTCGCACTTGACAGAATTAACATTGTTATCTTAAAATTGAAGACCGCTATAAAAAAGATTCAATACTTTAAATAATTAAAGGAAACGCAAATTAAGGCAAAAACATAACATCCAAATTCCGATATTTTTAACACAACCAATGCACAATAAGTGTACATATTTACAAAGGAATAAAATATTTTAATAGTCTTCTCGAAGAAATAAAAAAAAAATGAAAAGAAAAAGGTCAAATTGCCAACATGCCATATTATTAATTTTTAACGTTACAACATCCTATTAGTTAAGATTATATTTATTGTACACTTATTATATAATTTATGAAATAACTCCAACACCAACCTCAAGAACTAGCTCGCTTAATTGACATAGAAATCCTTGAGAATGTGTAGTTCCCGATTTTCTATTTGCCATAGTATTATGTTTACTACTGCTACAATGTTATAATTTATACAATTAAAAAAATGTTCCTAACATTAAGAGTTGGCATTTCTTTTCTTTTCATGTTCCGTTCATGAAAGCAATAAAAAAATACTTTTTTAATAGTTTCAAGGAATGCGAGTTTTGTTATTTACAAGTATTATTTATTAATCAGTTAAACATACATAATATTACACAACATACAATTTAAAATCTTATCAATTTCTTCCTTTGAATTATGGTGTAATAATCATCATTCATCTTACGTTTCAGAGGCCTACTGGCCCCGGGTCCAAAAGTTTTCTGGGCGTTGAAACCAAAGGTAGCGCCAGCAACAAACGTCGACTTGGAAGTTTTCTTGACAAAATGCTTTTCAGTATTGAAACGCTGAAGGTTGAGAGGATCACAAAGCCTAGACGAACGCACATATCTGTGAAGTTTGGTCCTTAGAACTTTATCTCCCTTGATGACTGCAGACCACACGGGGTCTACCTTGGATGCTGATAGCAAGGATTTGTCATCAAGTTTTCTGAAGATAATAGATGCGATTTCTAAATGCAATCTGCTTATCAAATCAGTAACATCAGCTACAACTTGAGTAACTCCCATCACACACAATAACGAATAGAATGAATTCATATTTGGTATTATTAGCAATTCGGGTTTATAAAATTTTGATTGGTTTGGTTTTAGATTTCCGGGAAATATGATGGTAGTCCATTGGTTTTGGTAATACCGTGTCGCGGACGTGCTTTTTCCCGGCAAAATTTTCCACTCAATTTTTTTTCTTCTTCTAGGCATATTCTATCAATTGCTTGAAAGGCTTGCGCCTTCCTTTCTAATGTTTTATTTTTAAGTCATGAACTAAAGTCATGAACTATAACAACTCTTTCTATATTTTTAGATCATTCGTATGTAGGCTGAAAATTTTGAGAAAAATTATTTTTCTGACTGAAGGAGTAAAATAATAAAGCAGCACTAAACTTGTAAAATAATCTTAATGCACTTGCTGATTGATGAAGTATAAAATCTGCCTAGACAGAGTTAGAAACTCTTCCGGCAATTACCTTAGAAGAAAAAACAAATGCTGCTATTAATCGGTGTGATCAGTCAGTCATTTTTAAATATTTAGTTACTTAATAACTACTCAGTCTTTTGTCCTGGAGATCTTCATATTTGAGACCCCAAAGTGATTTTCCTCGACACAGATTTCCTATTTCTTTTTTCATTAAACTGATTCAATCATTCCGGTTTTTTCATCTTAGGGATTTGCTTAACATTTGCAAGTGATATTTTATAATCTGTTGTTTCGATCTTTTTTTTATGCACTTCAATATTATTGTTTTTAATTGATAAACTAACGTTTAAACAAGATTTTTATGCATAGCACAAAGGGTAGATAACAAATATTATAATCAATAATTATCAGCCTGAAACGCTCATCTACATTGAAAAAATCTTCCGAGAAAAGATACTGGCAGCCAACGGGAATTGAACCCGTGTCCCTCTGATTGCCGGTCAGCTGCTCTGACCACTGAGCTATGGCGGCTTATCTAATACCCGCCAAATAATTCAATATATACTAGTGTCTCATTCGAAAATTACTTATTATTACATTTTTCCAACTGAAAACAACCAACTTTATTTTTGTGGGAGAGGTATTGTTAATACTAAATCTCCCGCTAGGTGGCGTCGAGACTAATTATGTCTGCATTTTTTGCTGAAATACTTTAACTTGTGAAATATTAATTATTGTTTTTAATTGATAAACTAACGTTTAAACAAGGCTGACCGGCAATCAGAGGGACACGGGTCAATTCCGTTGGCGGCCAGTATCTTTTCTCGGAAGATTTTTTCAATGTAGATGAGTGTTTCAGGCTGATAATTATTGATTATAATATTTGTTCACTTCAATATTGTTTCAATAATCTTAGATTAGACGCGTTTTTATAATTTTAACTTTGAGTGTTTACATTTTATAATTCACTAGCAGACCCGACCACACGTTGCTGTGGCTAACGAAACCTTTATAACCAACGCCATCTACCGCCCGCATGACTGCCCGCTGTTCGCTGCCTAGCCCGCTCCTTTTATTTATATATTTCAACCAATTTACACTAAACCTTGACATATTCTATTCCTCAAAACCTTCCTCATGAATCACTCTATCTATTGGTGAAAAACGCATGGAAATCCGTTGCGTAGTTTTAAATAGCTAAGCGCACAGACAGCGGGAGCGACTTCATTTTATACTATGTAAAGATAATATATATAGCACATTTACGGCCGTTGTGGCCAACATAAAAATTGATAATCCGAGTGAAATCTGAGCATAGCGCTAGGTGCCCCTCAGTTAAGTGATCTTAGCGAAACCCTCCATTTTGCTTGTGCCCAACTTTTTGATCGGAGCGTCGCGTGTGTAGCACCGTTTATTTTCATACACTAAAAAATGACGTCAAATTAGAAACTTTACATGTTAAATTAATACCGAAGCGTTAATTAATTGTATTTATTATTTATACAGATAATGTATTTTAAATAGTATAATACATAAACCGACATTTTATATTTTTAAAACAAACGTATTTAATATATTATAAATAAAGTATCACTTGACTTACTTTTTTGTTTACGTGAAGTTTGACGTTTGACGGGATCGGTTTGCACTTGCAGTTCATTAGTTGAAAGTTCTCGAAAGAAATATTAACGTCATTGGAAAGAAGCTGTATTTGTATTGGTTTATTTATGGAATAAAGTGGTCCACGGGTGGTTTGGTATATTTGTGAATGTTCCTCTCCTCACTCCTCGGCTTCAACTGCAGTAGCTAGACTAACCGGTAAGTTGTCTACTGATTATCTCGTATAATAATGTGTTCTTTAAATTCAAATGCCAAACAAGCTCGATTTAAGAAAGGTGGTGTGTATTTCGCGAATGTGGACGACGGAGGAAGACATGGCAGGATCAAGAAAACCTGATATTTGAGTTGGGCCATGTTAATAGTCCGAATAACAGAAGAGAATGTGTGCGATGAGATATGATTGTGAGTGAGGCAAGTGGTTTGACAGACTGTCCTATCATAACCTTTCTGGGAAGGTTGCGATGTTTATTTAATTAGAATTTCTATTCGTCCAAATTGATTTGTCGTAAAATTTTATATATGATTGCAGGTCCCTAGCTGCTCTAAAAAAGGCATGGGACAATCTGGCATGAGATGCCCGAACACAGTCAGTGCCAGTTGTTTGGAATTGGTGGAGGGCCCAGTGCCCAGCCAAGATATGTGATTGGAGCAGCACTTGGATTAAGTTCTTCCGGGCTGGTAAATCCGTATGTTAAAATATCTTGTATTTAATTAAATTATGAATGTTATTATTAATGGCCTTTAAGAATATAAAAAATGATACAGTATTATACTTAAGTGAACTGCCTCAGCAACAAATTTAGTATTTGGTGATGACTGAACATGTCCACTGAGTTAGCATTAGTACCCGGGGTATGTGGAGCAATGAGGAATACATTATGTATACGGTATATGGCAGTAGTCCCAGAATTGGTGCACTCAAAGACTCAAATAAACCCTCACTTGTAGTATTACCATTACCTACGTAATGGAATCCAAAAGCTTGTAAATGCATTGTCGTTATAGTTCAACAATAATAAAGTGCACGTTACTTATGTCTTGTTCATATACATATATTTCTATTGGTTTTTTAAGGTTTGATTCAAATGGTCCTGCCGCCCCAAGATGATGGTCAAGAGGCATCCACCAGCCGCAGCCGGGAGGAAGTAGTGCAGCTGACACAGGAATCAGCGGAGACTGAAGAATGGACATTTGTAATTTTTATTTAATTTATACAATTCTCAATAATCTTATTACTCACATTTGTGTCTCAACTGCTCCCATCCGTCCGGAGTCAGTGCAGTGAGACTGCGACATCTCATGTGAGACTGAAGATACTAGGGAGGGGAAGGGGAAGTACTTGGCTATTCAGATCTGGTCACCAAGCATGGCTAAAACCATTTCATTCAATGTTTCAATTCTGAATGGTGGTGTTACAACAGGGTGATACTGACAGTATCTTCCACTCTGTGGTGTGCTGTAAATATACTATATATTATTTTTAATGAATAGTTTGTGGAAAAACACAAATATAAATAAAATTTACTTGCGCACGCTGGGATTTGAACACGCGACTTCCGGATTGCTAGTCGTGAGCCTTACCGCTCGACCACAGAGGCCGTCAATAACTAATAACTTGAAATAACTAGTCTGCAAAATATTTTAATTTCTTTATTTTCCCACTTATTGTGTAAAATGTTATTTTATTACATGATTTTTTGAAAGGTTTACACATTATTTGTTTTTAAATTGCTTGTTGCTGGTTATAAAACTTGATATTTATATAAAACTTGCATATATATGTTTGTCACGACAAATAATATTACTCTTTTCTTTCATATGATGATTCTTGTTTATTGGTCATATTCATTAGCTTCGCAGATCAATATCAATATGAATGCCTGCCTTTTATGTGCACTTTTTAATCTTTCTTTGTTTTGCTTTCATGTTGTCTTGAGTCTCTGTTGCCGAGGGCCACGACCCCAACTCCAAATCCATGATGAACAAGAAACAACAACTATGTGCGCTCCTTCACAGCATAGAGAGCTGCCAACACCAACGTTCTAGATGCCTGTGATTGGTCACTCCGGTGCAATGGTGTTACTACTTACTGTCATGATTAATTATACTATGTTCCAATAAACTGTAAACTATTCTATTATTTATGTAAAACTTGTAACTTTCTGCCTTTAATTAACTGGCAAATCCATCCACAAACAGAGTAAAGCTTTTTCTAGTAGCGTGGATTCATTTACTGCAATATACAAGACATTTGTATAGCAAGAGATTGTTTAATTTATAAATGTACCTATCCTTCCATTTCCTAACCCTTATGGATCATTAATGACCAACAACCAACTGAAAACATGACAAAATGACTCCGAATGAGCTACAGGGAGAAGTGTTTGGAACGTTAGCGCAAAGCACGTTCAGTCCACAATTAATCGAGTTACCTGCATTTACACTTCTTTCAATATCTCTACAATCTTCTCAATTCTCATAAACATACTTCCCAAATACACTTTCATTTGCCTATTAATTATAAGTACCTATTAATCATACACATTCCTTTTAAAGTTATGTTACACAAAAAGGTATTTGAATATTTAAAAATTTGGGATATCCACTATCTCCAAGTAAAGCTCCATTTGGGTACTGCCCTGTCTCAAACATTGCTTTGGCTCGGCAGCCTTGAAATATAAGGAAGTCATGTGTAGCTTCTGGCCAACTCGCTATGATGCCCCTTATCCTCATTCTAGCATCCGAAATGGCCTGCACGTTAATAGAAAAGCAGCCCTCCCTATTTCAGAATGTTTCAGCTTCTGGTCCACCTTTGGGAGAAAGCAGATGGTTAACACAATACTGAATTGGTACTGTACAGAACATTGCAGGCAACAACACAGAGCGCTTGTCTGTTACCCACGGATTGACAGGTCTTAAACTTGCGAAGGCACGAGATACATTTTTTACGATTTTGCTGGTTTTTTAAAAAAGTCTCCATTTGTTATATGAAAACTTCAAGTAGCATAGAAACGTAATGCAACAAGCAATTGATTGCCTGGCAAAATTTGGGAGTTTCTAAAAAAGAAATAAACAAAGCATAGCTAATAAACATTAGATAAAGACCTGAAGTTCTAAATATATTCCACATATTATTGCAAAAATGACACTCGAATAAGTTAGAACTTTACCTTTCGCTTGCGTAAGTTAATTTATCGTGTATTTGGCCCAAAACAGATTAAAAAACATGTTTTAGTCATCCTAAAACGGTTATAAAATTCTGCATATTGTCGCTGCCTATGTGGCCCGTTATTATCATCAAGAATATCTGCCCATTCAACTATATCTACTATATTCAATACGTCCATAATTCAATTTGAAAAAACCAAATAAAAAACAGACAAGAGCGTGAACTGATAACAGATGCGAGATGACAGATGACAGTGATGACACTTCGATTGTTTTCGCGGAACTCTGTTGACAGTTTTTATAAGTAGGTCTTCCTCAGGCAAGTTAATCCTCCGGCTGTGTGGATTACATTTGAGGTGGAGCGGGGATCACCGTGCTTTGGGCACAGTGTATTTGGGCATTTTAGCAAGATTGAGTTGAGATTTCGGCTCAGCCGTTGATCATTAGTTTGGCCACAACGGCCGTTACAATAACTTCGAAATATTTCGAATATTGTCTATAAGTTATTATTATTAACAGCTTACTCAACATATGAACAACCAACCCTCATTGGTTAATTAGATGTTTACTATTGTAACAATGTTATAATTTAAACAAAACAATAAAATGTTTCTAGCATTAAGATTTTGCTTTTCTTCTCTTTTTATGTTCCGATCATGTATGCAATAAAAAAATATTTGCACAGTGCAAATATCTTTTTCATCTTTCAGAGGTAAAAAGATGTTTGCCCCTCTGATTTATCTGTTTCCAGATTTTCGATTGAGTTTCGTTAATATTGTCTTCATTTTTCCTCCATATAGACTTTAAAATACGGGTACTGGGTTTCTGGTCGGCGGGCTGCGATGCACGCTCAGGGCCTGGATCGGTTGCTGTGAAGTAACCAAGGAGAGAGAATTCAGCGGTCCAAGGAAGTGCAAGGTCGGAAGTCAAAGGCGATTGCAGAGTTCAGGCAGGAAGAAGCGGTTCAAGAAGTAGAGGCGGTCAGAGTAGAATGTTGGGATGATAGAAGTTCGGATGAAACTGATTTGAACAGAGGCGCTTTGATATGTACGCAGCCGCTTGGCCGTGCGCAATATTGGTTCGCACTTGACAGAATTAACATTGTTATCTTAAAATTGAAGACCGCTATAAAAAAGATTCAATACTTTAAATAATTAAAGGAAACGCAAATTAAGGCAAAAACATAACATCCAAATTCCGATATTTTTAACACAACCAATGCACAATAAGTGTACATATTTACAAAGGAATAAAATATTTTAATAGTCTTCTCGAAGAAATAAAAAAAAAATGAAAAGAAAAAGGTCAAATTGCCAACATGCCATATTATTAATTTTTAACGTTACAACATCCTATTAGTTAAGATTATATTTATTGTACACTTATTATATAATTTATGAAATAACTCCAACACCAACCTCAAGAACTAGCTCGCTTAATTGACATAGAAATCCTTGAGAATGTGTAGTTCCCGATTTTCTATTTGCCATAGTATTATGTTTACTACTGCTACAATGTTATAATTTATACAATAAAAAAAATGTTCCTAACATTAAGAGTTGGCATTTCTTTTCTTTTCGTGTTCCGTTCATGAAAGCAATAAAAAAATACTTTTTTAATAGTTTCAAGGAATGCGAGTTTTGTTATTTACAAGTATTATTTATTAATCAGTTAAACATACATAATATTACACAACATACAATTTAAAATCTTATCAATTTCTTCCTTTGAATTATGGTGTAATAATCATCATTCATCTTACGTTTCAGAGGCCTACTGGCCCCGGGTCCAAAAGTTTTCTGGGCGTTGAAACCAAAGGTAGCGCCAGCAACAAACGTCGACTTGGAAGTTTTCTTGACAAAATGCTTTTCAGTATTGAAACGCTGAAGGTTGAGAGGATCACAAAGCCTAGACGAACGCACATATCTGTGAAGTTTGGTCCTTAGAACTTTATCTCCCTTGATGACTGCAGACCACACAGGGTCAACCTTGGATGCTGATAGCAAGGATTTGTCATCAAGTTTTCTGAAGATGATAGATGTGATTTCTAAAGGCAATTTGCTTATCATATCAGTAACATCGGCTACAACTTGAGTAACTCCCATCACACACAATAACGAATAGAATGAATTCATATTTGGTATTATTAGCAACGCAGTTGTATAAAGTTTGTAAAAAATTGATTTGTTTGGTTTTAGATTTCCGGGAAATATTATGGTAATCCGTTGGTTTCGGTAATACCGTGCCGCGGACGTGCATTTAAACAGCTCAATTTTTATCAATATTTAGGCATATTCTATCAATTGCTAAGAAGGCTTGCTCCTTCTCTCTTATGTTTTATTTTAAAGTTAGGAACTATAATAACACTTTCTATATTTTAAGATCATAGGTAGAACTCGTAGGTAGGCTTAAAATTTTCTTGTTTCCACGATTTTGAGAAATTTTTCGAAACTGAAAGGGTGTAAGTTGATAAAGCAGCTATAACTTGTAAAATTATCTTAATTCACTTGCTGATTCGTGAAGTTAAAAATCTGCCTATACAGAGTTAGACACTCTTCCGAGAGTTGTACAGTCCTGCAACCGTTACTGTTTATCACCTATATCTATGTAAATGACATATTCACAAAAATAATAAAAGGAAAAATAATATCTTCTGCTAACGACACTGTCAGAATCATTAAAGGTGCTTATTGGAATAATATTAATAACCTAGCGAAACTAAAAAAAAAAAACTAAAAACGAAACTAAACTAAAACTAAAACCTAACCTAACTGGTTCAATACTTTATCCCATTCTCTTTCAATAAATTTAAATCAAAACCATAATTAAAAATTGTAATACAACAAAGTAAATGTAGTGGAATGAATTGTAATCAAGCATTTTCTATACTCTTAATCAAACTTCCAAAGTAAGTATCTTGACTGCATTGCGCGATAAAGTTTATGAACTATATATGTGTTATTAAAGTTCTGAAATCTCGTATTTCATCGGAATGGGTGTATATTTCTTTTGTTTTAACATTTTTTTCAGTCCTTGAAAAATAACATTTTTATGTTAAAATTGAAATAAAAAGATTCAATATTACTAATAAATAAAGGAAATATGATAAAAAAAAAAAATTAAATTAACTCATCATTAAGGCATAAATATAGAATTCAAATTTCTATGTTTTCAACACAACAATGCAGAATAATTATATTAACAAAGGGATAAAATATTTAATAATATTCCCGAAGAAGTAAGAAAATTAATAGATTTGGTATCTTTCAAGAAAAATGTCAAATTATTCTTAAAAAAATAACAACCATAACATCACCAACAAAAATGCTGGAACTTCATTTCATGCCATATTATAATTAATAACGTTACAACATCCTAGTGCTTAAGATTATATTTATTGGACACTCTATTATATAATTTATGAAATAACTCCTACACCAAGCTCTAGAGCTAGCTCTCTTAATTGGCGTAGAAATCGTTTCTATTAGTAAGGTTTTCACATACACAGTGGTTACTCAATGTAATAAATATTTCAATGCGTTTATTTGTAGGGTTGGATATGTTTTCTTGTAGTGTGTTACTTAAGTTATGAAATCTGATGTTACGATGGGGTGGGTGTTTTTTTTTCTGCTTTTCATTATTTTTTCAATTCTTCCTGATCTGTTCTTAAATGTAGTAAAATCTTTCTTGCCATTGAGGCATTGCATCAACCTACATAATGTACATTTAATAAATAATACATAAATACAATGGTCACAATCAAATACCAAAAGCATTTAACAGTCTTTCACTTGATACCAAAAAGAGGAAAACAAAACTAAATTCAGATACAAAATTAAAAAATTAATAAAAATGAATATGAAAAAGAATAAAAAAACAATATTAGCAAAATGTTATAACATAAAATAATAAAACATGTACACAATATCATTATAAAACCCACATCAATCACAAATACGCATTTCATAATATATGCCGGTTTTTTTCTTTGCTAACCTCATTGTAATAGTATATATTAAAAAAATTATTTTATGAACTTCATCTTATTGAATTTTTGTATTATAAAAGAGGGGTCTCAGCACGGGTTAGCCACCCAGTGAGGCCAACATTATTAAATTATCTTAACCCCCACAATATTTAACCCCACCCTACCCCCTACTTCCATATTTATTAGCGGAAAATGTTACTTGTGCAATGATGGAGGATAAAGCTAGCAGAAAATTGAACCCGCAACGTCTATGTAGGAATATGATGCATTTATTTGTCCACTTGATTACTGACTGGATGTACATATATGTGCTGATTACTGACTGGATATATCTGACGATTCGGTTGACGCAGTGTTGCACGTTGCACTAAAAATCTCACACTTTTTACTATTATAAAAAGAAGAAGTCATTTTAATTTTGAGGGATTAGTACCTATTGCTCGGTTTTATTGAATATTCAAAAAAACTTAAAAGTTAACTGATTATCGTACAGTTCACAAAACACACATTAAACCTTTTCTGAACCCGTAATCTTTCTACCTGGACCCCTAATAAATTAATTTCCCTTTTCGATTTAATTTTATTGTTATTATAATAATATCTGACGTAATAACCAGTTATATTTCATTAATTTGAGGTTCATTATACATTTTTTGTGCACGTTTTCGAAATTACGACGTCAAAAACACCTCGAATTTATGACAACCTTGCGAGCACTATTTCCGAACAATCGTATTTGTTTTCAACAAACTTGTAGAGAACTCCATCTCCAAAAATTTCTGTCGTAATCCTACTTTCACTTTTTTTGGAAAGTAAGGTCCCCACTAGGATATAATTAAAACTGCGGTGGAGCACGCCTCAAAAATTGTTGTTTTACTTTGGTATGAACATCCCAAAAAATAACAAAATCATGAAATGTCTTAAAGTGTCTGTAAGTGTAGGATTTTCGGAAAAAAATATAAAACTCTTTTTCATGGTGACATTCCATTTTAAGGTGACTTTTTTTTCTTAAAAAAACTTTTTTTGGTTGGACTGTTTTCTCCATACAACAGGCATCTTCAGATTGGTACAGTTTAAACTAACTCTAACCATATACATATCACAAATTTTATTACGACGTTTATTTTGTTTTGTTTTCTTAGCTGACGGAGCGACTTTAAAATTGTCTTTGAATATACCTACTGGTATGTTGAAAGTGGGTTTATTAACTTCTGGGAGAGGGGTTACATTGTGTTGAGTTGATTGAATATATGGTATTTTCAATTAATTTTAAATAGTTAAATTAATAAATATAGGAATACTTAATTCCTACTAAAATAATTATTTATTTCAACACATACGGCACAATATGTGTCATTCACATAATTAAATTTATGTACAATAACATAAATAAAGTAACAATATAAATGTAAAGTTAAATCTAAAAACAAAAGGTAACAAGGGGGTTAAGGTAATAAATAATTCTTAAGTAAAAAGTAAGATACATAAAGTAAAAGTATGTAGTATAGTTATAAACTATAAAGTATAATATAAAAGTAAAATGCGAAGGTGTTTTTGTTTGTTTGTCCTTTTGTCACGTTGCTACGGAGCAACCAAATGACTTAATTTTTTGCGTAAGATTAATTGAAGGACTGGTTAGTGACATAGGCTACACTTCATCAAGAAAAAAACACTTTGTTACAAAGTTCAAATGGCGAATTAAACGAAATTTTAGAAAGGGTATCCTAAATACGATTTTAAATAATTCGCATCTCGTTGATGCTATTACATAATAAAAAAATTATAAATGTACAAAGAGCACATAAGTGAAGGAATATTTTTTTAAAATTTTCTTGTTAGGTGAAAGAGACCATTTTTTTAAATTTTCGTTTGCAATGGTCTTGTACAAGTTTTTAAAAATAGTTTTTGATCTTTAAACTAAGCAAATGCCCATATCAAGATTATGGTACATATTTGGATTAATTTTTAAAACTAATTATTTTACGAGTACATAATAAATACCAAAAATAGGCTTTCAATAAATTGACGATTTTGCATCGATTAACTTAAGAAGAATTAAGAAAAAAAGTTAATTTCTTCAAAAAAATAAAAGAGTATACTAATAATATTTATTTTTTCTTAAGAAATGGATGAACGCATATAATAAATCATTTAAAAATATAGTAACAACACGAGGAAACACCCCGCAAGCGAAAATTAATATTTTATATAATTCATAAATTTTGTCAGCTTTATTTTTTGGTTATATCTGGTTTTTTCTCGGTGATCTCCGTCTTGGTTGCAAAATACATTTAATTGATTTTGGGGCGTCACTCTATGCATTTTTAAAGAACTTACACACTACATTTTTTTTATGTGAATACCTCACAGAGTGCCCCAGCTGCTCCCAGTGAGACTATGGCTTCCTTCGCGGTATGTTGTGAGACTGGAGGTACCTAATGGGGAGTGGAAGGAGATGGGAATGAGGAAGGTGGGGAAATACTTGGCTATTCAGATCTGGTCACTAAGCACGACTTAAGTCATTTCAAGTAACGTTTCAATTCTGAATGGTGGTCTTACGCCAGTGCAATACTGAGAGTATCTTCCACTCTGAAAGGTGGCGCAAATATACTATATATTACTTTAAATGAATTAATTGTGAAATAACACAAATAAATCAAATAAAATTTAGTTTTAGACGCCAGGATTCGAGCGCCTTACGCCTCGACCACGGCAGGCCGTAGTAGCATACTGTTCAAAACAATTAGGCAAGCGCGTGTAACTTTAGTAATGTAAGCTAAAAAAAGATTACAAATTCAGTCAATCAAGTAAAGATGTTACAATAAAAATACTATTAGCATGTCAAGTCCTATAGAAAGAAGAACAAAGATTCAACAATCACAAATATGAGATGTAACAAAAATTAAACAAGTCTTAACATTTTACCATAATCCCAGACACAATGTATCTATATTATTTTCAAAATCTTTAAATTTATTCGGACCGTTTGCTCGCATTCACGCAACAAATTGTTATGCGGTTTGCCGAGGGGTAGAGTTACAAAGAAGAGTCCTAAAAAAGGTCGAAAACCCCAAATGACTTCAGCCTATATCAATTATTAATAGTCCGCTCCCGGCCCTTTGTTCTCTAATTGAGTTGTTATTCTTACAGAGATGTTTTTGTGGTATTTGTCCATTACATTTTGATTTTGGTTTTCTGACGGCTAATCGGTGCGGCCCTTTTGTATTTTTTTACTCTCATCACGAGTTCTACAAATTAAATCAACGTAGTATGACCGTTGGGGATGAAGACATTAGGAAGGGAGTGATTCGGAGCTCGAAACAATAACATTAAACATACATTTTTTCTTAATTTTATTTTACATTATTTCATTTACACGCGTTAGTATTAACCTACCTACCTACCTTCACCATATCTAAAAAAATCCTGGTAAACTCTCTTGCTTGCCTTATATTCCTATTCGATCACCTCAAGATATACACAAGCCAAAAATATGTATATTTTTAGGTTAGAAAATATGCTACCTATTATTTTAAGTGAATATTGTGAATCCAGACAAATTAATTATAATAAAAATTACTTTGTCACATCGCGATTTGAACCAGTGGATTGCAAAGAGGACTTCAACTAAATAAAATAAAAACAGAAAATAATCATATTTAAATATCTTAAATAGGTAGGTACTGCTCATTCCACTGAAAATTAATGAGTAGTGAGTTGCTTTTAATATTAATTAATATGCCTGGCATCGTGAAATGATTGCATTCCTATAAAAGGCAATCGATTAAACAGGGTATAAAGGCATGTACTTGACTTACTTTAACCAGTGATTCCCGACATCATTTGGACTAAAAACTGTAAATGAAATTTTGGTCTCCGGTAACTTTTTCGATGACTTTTTTAAATTTTTATTTTTTTCTAAAAAAAAAAAATCTTTCGCATCATCTCAGCCGAGTAACCGCCGCCCAACATCCCACCCCCACTCCAACTGTCCAACACCTACTATTTTGTTATGTTGTTATAGAAAAAAAAAACACAATAAATGTCACCGGTGACCAAAATTTCAATTACATTTTTTATTCTAAATAAAGTCAGGAAACATTGTTTAAGTAAATCAAGTACGTCTCTTAACACCCTGTAGATCTCAGATAAAGTATTTATTCTTAGAAGTACTCATTTTTTCAGATCAGACATGCTGATCCTAACAAATAATCATTTTCGCTTCTGAGTTCATCAAAATATCACAGTTATACACTGAATTAGAAGTTATAGTTAAATTCACATTGATAACAAATCGCGATAATTAACATTATGTGTTACCTACTATGATTTGAAATGATGAATCGACTAGTGACTGATTTACATTCATGTCCCACATTGTTTTTTTTTTAAAACATCAACTAGATTTTTAGTAATGTTTTTTATTCAACTCAGCTAGATACTTTATCAATATTGCGAACTTGACTTAATTATCTGAGTAGAACATGATTACAGTTCATATACGAGCTAACCAATACAATTTTTTTTTTTAATTAGTCTACTTCGTGAATGTAATCTATGTACTTTCAAAGTCTCTCAACATTCGTTAGTAATTAGTATGACATTGTATTAGTATAGTATGTATGTAGTTTTAATGTGTCTCAACTCTCAACACAGGTCAGTAAAGTTGTATATAGATGAGAAAGGAAACTCTCGCCTGTTCGGCTCTAATACCCGAACAGTTCCGATAGTAGCCGATGATATCCGATCGACAGGTGGACACCATTGACCATATCCCCAGCAAACGTCCGTTCTAAATGATGAACGGACGTTAAGTCCTTTAAGAATTCATTGTAAATGAGACGATAATAAAATCGACTCGTAACTTGATGAACCGATATATCGTTAAAACTCTCGATTATCCGAGTTGTATTGTTCATCAGAGAAAACAACACAATTAACGGAAACATCGTTGTTTAGGTACCCTTTCATATTTATATAAATAAATTTAGGTGTAGATACTTAATTTATTGGATAACCAACACCTCTGCCATAGGTTCGCTACGTTTGGTGACTTAGCAGCGGTGCCCGGGTTCATGGGATGAGGTTTGTCCGGGTCTTGGCGGCGGATGCGTCTGCCCACCAGCTGCATGGCAGACCCTTTCCTTCTCCAGCCGTACTCTCTCGAAACACATCGCCTTGCACCGCAGTGGGAGGGATGGATTCATACATCCGTCACTCTTGGACACACTGACCCTCAGAATCCTACCAAACCCTAATACCCTTTTCCTTCCCAAAACTTCCTTTGGTAAAAAAGACCCTCCACAAAGCATCCCCAAAGATAACATAGGCCCTGAGGGGAATTATTTTCTTCAGGGCCTCCTGTGTGGAGCTAATGTAAAAAAAGGTTCCAAATTAAAAGCCTTACGGCTTTACAAACTTATCAGTGAAAGACAAGCTAATGGTTCATGGATGTGCGAATGGGGGAGAGATTCGTTGCATCCTCCCCCCTCTCTTTCATTAACGTTACGTCTAACAAAATGAGGGGTACACGTCAAATTACGGTTGCAAATGAAATCGATTAAAACCCATTAATATTAATAGAGACGGCAGGGTTAAGTAGCTTAATAGTTTTTGCAATTCAGTACTTGACGGCTACACCAAAATTAAACCGCCAATACCACATTAATTTAACTAATTATTTTACTGAAATTCCAACTTATTTGAGGAAAATTCAAATTATAAAGAAAAAGATAAAAACTATAATATAAGATAAAGAAAAAGTTATAATATTCTCCTGACGAAGGAAGGGTGCTTCCGAAACCGGTAGAGTGTGTATAAAATAAAAGTGGTCTACAACAAATTATATGTGTTTTTATTGTAAATTATGGCGAGCCACAAAGTTAATGCTTTTTACAAATATAAAATATATAAATACTCATTCATAACTGAAAATCGTACTAGACTTAAACATGTATTTGTATGACACAAATTAAACACTTCTTTTGCCCAACACCATTATACACACCAAGAAAAATACTTCTTCAATAACCTACCAGTAGAAATCAGAAGCATTAATGGCAAAGACAACTGTTAAACTCTATCAAAAAAAGAGAAATCATCAACTGGGAAACTGCTTCCCCTATGTCCACATGAATGTCACACATATACTTGTTTTTCTTCTTAATTAATATATGCATGTTTGTGTCTTTTAGTTAAAGGGTCTTGATTGCGATGTGTTTGTATTAACCGTACCTATATATGTGAAACACTTTACTGTAGTAATTGTACATACATGAAATGTATTAACTGTACCTATATATGTGAAACACGTGACCGTATTTGTACATATGTACATATATGAAATGTAAACTTTTCTTCCATCCACAAGCAAACGATTTTAATGGAAGACCAGTTTTATTATAATATGTAGTATTTTTAAGGTAAATAAATAAATAAAAAATAATAAAAATACCAACCATAAACACACGCTTCCCCACAATCTAAACATCTGACATGATGATGAAATGTAGGCTAAAGAAGAAGGAAGCGCAACACGGCATAATAACTAAAAACATAATCACGATATTTCATGCAAAGTTTGGTGATGTATCTCATCAGGATAATACTTCCTATTGGAATGTATCGCAGAAAATACTTACTTTAAATTTTAAAAAGTCAACAATAAAATTAAACAAAAAAATCCACACTGAGTTCTAAAACCGAGATCTCTAGCTATAGAGCATTAAAAGGTTAAAGTTTTTTTATACACTAGCTGGTTTCCGGCATGCGTTGCTATGCCATTTAAAGAAATAAATTGATTCTTTCTGCATGTCATTTTTGCGTCCTCGTTACCTTCCACTTTCCCCTCCTTCTTCACTCTCTGCGAACCCCACCTCCACCGTCCCCCTTCCCATTGCCTTTCCTCCCTTTCGCTAAAATATATGAAATACACACATATTCATTTATACAAATTTCATAACACTAGAGCTTACCATTATATTTAGCCTAAATGTTATTCTAATGTATGAGCTATATTATTGTAAAATTTCATTGAAATCCATTTAGTAGTTTTTGCGTGAAAAAGTAACAAACACAAATACATCCATAAAACTTTGGCGTTTATAATATTAGTAAGAAGTCTCCAAAATTATTTACTAATTATTTCATTTAACCCCTTATTACTATTTAACAAAAGAAGCAAACTTTTTTTTAAATTTTAACGCAATATTAAAATAACAGTCGACATCACAATAATGGTTCAATTGAATGGAATTAATTTAGGTAGTCAGCTGCATTACACTGCAATCATCATTTGTCATTCAATTAGGCGACAAATTGACATGCATTAATTGCATTCACTTAATTACTCAATCGACTGCATTCAAATATATTATCACGCTGGAATTACGTACGGCATTGCACGGCATTACACGTAGACACATGTGACATTATGTTGATTCAGTAAATGCCCCAGTATAATTGTGTGTTAGGGGTCACTAATTACTATTAAACAGAAAATATAATAATACATACTTATATTAATTTTCAGGAAATCGACAGTTTACATTTATTTCAGTTTGTACATAATATTAAAGAGCCAAAATAAAACCAATTATGGATTTCCTCCTTGTGACTTTACTTGTACTGAGACAGCATAATAAGAGTAAGTAAATTAGTTTTATAAAAAAGCAATATGAATCCAAAAATTATATATAAAACAAAAACCAAAAAACAAAAAATATAAAACAATTTTTTTCTTATATAAAATGAAACATTACTAAACAAAAAATCTATCAATACATTGGTAGCCATGGAGAGAGGTTGTACATATAAATCAAATCATAACAGAAATATAAAACAATAAAAACATAACATTATTCACGAACCATCAGAGAAATATTCTTTTACGGACCTCGTATATTTGGTAAGTTCGCAATTGAAAATGTCCACATTGGATAATACGATATTTTTTATAACTATTGCATAGTCTGTTCAGCAAGAATTCTGCTTACAGTTTGTCTTGCATTGATCCACCCTGAACAGGACAGAAGAGCGTGTTGAACGTGCAGGTACATTGAAATGAATTTTATTAACAACTCTGGGCATTGAATATTATTGTTAACTACTTTATACAGGAATAGTGCATCCATATGATGCCTTCGTACACTCAATGAATCAATTTTAAAGTGTGAATGCATAATTATTAAATCTTACAAATGACTTATAACAAAGATATTTTAGGAATTTGTTTTGAATTACCTCGATTTTGTTTATGTGGATTTTGTAAAATGGAGACCAAACAACTGATGCAAACTCCAGATGACTCTTATTTAGAGACTTGTGTAAATGTACAGTGTCAATAGATCGAAATGTGAAATAAAAACCAATAATAATATCTTTAAGCTTAATAATTATTGGGAACAAATATAGTTTTTTTTATATTAGTATTTTTTTGTATTAGGCATCTTAAAAATTCAGGTTTATATAAAAACAAAATTAAGTATTAAAATAATCTTTTTCTTACTTTTGTCTAAAGATCTGAAACTAAAAAACGTGTTAGATAATAATATAGTGCAAATCCATGGACATAATATAAGGTAAATTGATTTAACATTTTTTTGTACTGCAAAAATATTAGTTTTCGACGTAATGTTAAAATAATAGAATTTTTAATTTAACACGACTAAGTGTTCTGCCAGTTGATAGATCATAAATAACTTCTTAATGCTGCATTGTTAGGTGAAAATATCAAATTACAGTATTAAAGTTTTTTGCTAGTTTGCCCACGATATTATACATGTTGTCCAGAAACTACTAATACAAGCGGTAAACGTGTGAATCTATATCACATTTGGAGTATATTTTGTCGTATAACTTTTAATAATTTGAACTTTCATTTACGAGTAACTTGAGTCCGGAGTTTGGATTTATTAGGTCTATTTTTTTTAAATTTAGTCCATATGGAAAAATCTATGGAAACAATAATACGCACATATGCAAATAAGTATCTCCAGTTGTTTATCGTGATTATCTATGTAAAAAGTGAGTGAACTGTGTGTAAAGGTTTTCTAAAACGTGCATTAAATTATAAAAAAATCAATATAATATCCGAAACCCCAAAGAACGGATGAGAAATCCACAAAACTCTAAGAAATAAAATAAAAAAGTGACAGTAAAATTAACCATAGACAAAAACCCAAATTTTTGTCATCATAGATACTGTATCACTACTTCAAAATAAAAACGGGGCAGGTTGTTACATTAATATACATAAAATAATTAATATTAAAAATA
Organism: Limnephilus lunatus; assembly: GCA_917563855.2. Lineage (NCBI taxonomy): Eukaryota > Metazoa > Arthropoda > Insecta > Trichoptera > Limnephilidae > Limnephilus > Limnephilus lunatus. The sequence continues at coordinate 60,361,851 of OU830599.1, forward strand.
ACTGAAATGGCTAATACAAGAGGAAAGGGAGCCATCATTGAAAATGAAGACAAATTTAACATGGAGAAGATATTACAAATTATAGAAAAAAAAATTGATTCGATGAAAAAAGAAATCATTTCTAAAATAGATAAGCAAACACTGGACAACCAGAAAAGCATCGAATTTATGAGTACACAATATGATGAACTAATTAAAAAACTAGAGATAACAATCCTACAAAACAAAAAAATAGAAAATGAATTTCTAATGATTAAAAAAGAGCAGCAGGAGAAAAACACCATAACTAAACAACTTGAAATAAAAATTGCCGATATGGAGTACAAAACCCGCTCTAACTATATGGAAATAGCGGGCATTCCTCAAAAAAATGGGGAACAACAAATTGAAGTGGTAAAAAGAGTTGCGGAGGCGGCTGGAGTGGAATTAAAATATGCAGAAATAATCGAGGTAAAGAGGATACCTGACAGACGTATTAATGCACCACCTAAAATATTAGTGCAATTTACTGATAAAATAGTCAGAGACAAGATTATCCAAAATAAAAAAAATATTGATTATGCAAAAATTAAGGATATATCCACTGAAACCATATACATCGTGGAAGAGATAAGCTTTTACCATAAGGAACTACTATGGAGAACGAAACAAACTGCAAAAGAAAAAAACTATGCATACGTATGGTTCAAGGATGGAAAAATTATGGTAAGAAGAATGCCGAACGAAAAATTAATATACATTAGACACGTAGACGATTTAAAAAAAAATTGTATAAATTAAAAGGAACGCTGTAACAATAATTAGAAAAGTAAAATAAAAATGACCGACACTATTGTTACCACGGAACCAAGTGATCTATCAAAGTTTAACAATAATAACTTCAATATAATGCACAAAAATATAAGAAGTCTCAGAAAAAATTTTGATGAATTGCAAATTTTAATGAAATATTTAAATATCAATCTACATATACTAATTCTTACTGAGTGTTGGATAAACCAGAAATACTTGAAATTGGAAATACCTGGATATACAACCTACTCAAGTTTGAATAACATAAAACAAAATGATGGTGTAATTGTATACATAAAAAACGAAATAAAAGCTGAAGTCGAGGAAATGATTGTCGCAAATGCCAAGTGTCTAAAAATTAAAATCGGTAAAGAAAAGGCTATATTAGCAGTCTATCGGTCTCCTTCAACAAGAAATATAGACCCATTCCCGAAGAACTCTGCCTACTGAAAGACACAAAAAACATATTTTTTATTGGAGATGTAAAAATAAATATACTAGAAAATGGACATCCCAAAAAAATACAATATCTGCAGATGTTAGCCTCCCATGGACTGGAAAGCCTAATAAATGTTCCTACTCGAAAAGTGGACGACACACAAAGCTGCATAGACCATATTATGAGCAAAACAAAAGAAATTACTCAAAATGTTGTATTTAACTCGACTATTACTGATCATTATACAACTATGCTTTCAATAAAAATAAACAAATCAAATAAAATTATGGAAAGACCACTAACAACAGAAAAAATACAAACCAACTGGAATGTCATTAAACAAAATCTACAATGTACCGATTGGAATAAACTACAAAGTATGGACAATACAAATGAAGCCTGGAATTATTTCATAGAACTCATACAGCAAAACATTTTCTCTAATACTGTAAAAATTGTAAAAAAAATATCACATAAAAATATACACATCAAACCATGGATCACACAAAATGTTATAAACTGCATAAGAAAAAGAGACGAGTTACACAAGAAGCTAAAAAATAATCCATACGATATACACATGTTAAGATACTACAAAAGATATAGAAACATATGCAAAAAAGTAATTACTCATACAAAAGAAACTTACTATAAGCAAAAAATAGATGATTGTAAACAAAATCCCCGTAAGATGTGGCAAATAATAAATGAAATAACTAGTACTAAATCTACCAACGCCACATCAATTGACGAGCTGAATATAAACAATGTCACCAGGAAATACGCTGAGAATCCTGACGAAATTCTTGAATATGTCAATAACTTCTTCATAAATATAGGATCTAATTTAGCAAAATAAGCTACGCAATGTGATGAAGCAGTACAAACAAATGAATCTCCCGAGCAAGGAAAAAAGCTCGAGTTTAAACAAATCACAGCTGATGAAATCAAAAATACAATTTCTTCTCTAAAATCAAATGTATCTTCCGGGGAAGACTTAATAACAACAAATGCAATAAAATTTCTCTGTAAAGAACTTATCGTACCTCTAACATATCTAGTAAACATGGCTATAACTCAAATAAAACTCTTAACTTATTAAAAAGTTATATGACGGAGCGTACACAGAGCGTTCAAATTAACAAGAAAAAAAGTAAACCTCTCCTAATCAACCATGGAGTACCGCAAGGAAGCGTACTAGGACCGATATTATTTCTAATATACATAAATGATATCGGTAGCCTAGGAACGAGAGGAAAAATCATAAGCTTTGCTGACGATACAGTAATTGTATTCAACGAAAAAGATTGGAGAAGTACCTACAAAGAAGCGGAACATGGACTTGGTCTACTGCAAAACTGGCTTAAGAGAAATTCCCTTACACTTAATGTCAATAAAACAAAATATCTGACATTTTCTATAACAGCCAGAGGACAGCCAGAGGATGACTTTAATCTCAAATTACATACATGCCAAGAAAACTATCAAAATCAAAGCTTATCGTGCCACTGTCCTACCATAGCACACTCCAAAAGTATCAAATATCTTGGTATTGAAATTGATGATAATCTCCGATGGAATGCACACATTGAAGTAATCACAAAAAAACTCACCAGGTACATTTACTTCTTTAGAGCCACCCGTAACATCCTCAACATAAACGACATTAAGAAAGTGTACTACGCTTTATGTCAATCACAAATAGAGTACGGGATAACTGGATGGGGATCTGCCTTGAGCACTCACATGTACCGGCTCAATATAGCCCAAAAAGGAGTACTAAAGACAATTTTGAAATTACCGGTTAGAACTCCGACAGAAGAATTGTTTCAAAGCATTCAAGTCTACAATATACAAAAACTTTATGCAAAAAATATTTTATTTAAAATTTAAAAAAAACATAACAGAATACTCCACTGTCCAACATAGATACACAACCAGGGCAATAAACCAAAATATTCTAGCTACAGCCAGTTTGAAAACATCTTTTGGACAAAGAAATATGAAATTCAATGCGACAAAACTATACAACGCTCTACCAACTCAAACAAAAAATATAACAGAAATAAATAAATTTAAAACAAAAGTAAAAATATGGTTGAGAGAACAAAGTGAAAATGAACTATCAAACGTACTGAAGACCATGTAAAGACAACTGGATACTAAATACAAATGTGGAAAAACTACAGGCCGCCTCAGAACAGGAAACCCTAGTGAGGAGGACTGTGAAAAAAAAAAATAATGTACCTTAATATAATATAATTTATAAATACATTATGTACAAATTTTGCTATAGATACTACTAATAAAAAAAAATTTAAAAAAAAAAAGAGGAAAACTATCAGCTGTTCATTGTTTTTTAAAACTCGTCGAAGTTATTAGTAAAAAAACTCAGTGTTCAAAAATTATCAAAAAAAATATTGGTTTGAACCAAAATTTTCCGGATACCGTAAATACTTACATATCAGTGGCGGTCCGTGAGTTTTCAGTAAACTAGAGTGCTAAGTTACTATGACGTTATTGATGTTGTTGTAGCTTAAAACTTTTTTTTTTCCAAACTTTCAATTTTTGTACGAGAATTCTGAAGATCTTCATACAAAAAGTTGAAATTTTGAAAAAAAAAATCATTTTCAGCTGCAACAACATTAAAAACGTCGTATTTTTCAATCTTAGCACTCTAGCCACTGAAAACTCACGGACCGCCACTGCTAAACATGTAATAACGTTCTGGTGAGATCAAATTTATATGTAAAATAGTTTACTTTAACAAATGTGCAATAAATGATTAATTCACAATTTTTTTTCTTCTGTAAAATAAAGGAGATCATCATGTTATTCTAACATTAAAAACTTAACAAATTCAAGTTTCGTTATGATCCGCGCGTTGACATTTTCCCCGTACATTTTTTCAATTACTCCCCAAATGTTTCAACTCACGTCAACTCAACTCAAATTCATGCAAGCCTTCTTCCTGGTACTTCTTTCACCTGGTGCATCCATTAGGAGAGAGATCATCCCTGTAACATTCTTCCTGCAACATTTCCTACTACGAAAAGCTTCTCTATCTAGAGGGAATATATTGTACTATCCTGGCCTTTGCAGTAACTTGTATTACATATCAAAGTGCCATTAAGAACAATGCACCAATCCTTCATTTCATGTGATTTTCTTTTCTGCTCTGTGGAACCGTAGACGGTAATATATCAAGTGCGCGTATGTCAAAAACTAACTACCTAATTACACATCTAGGTGTGAAAAGAACAATGAAAATTAGTCTTTCCCACAATTTATTTGTTGTAGGTACGCCCATAATAATCCATGAAAATGTTAATTATTTTTTTAATTAAACATATCATGAAAGTGCCGCTATTATTCCGCATTATTTAATATAATTTCAGAAGAGGATTATCATATGATTTCGGAGAGGTTGTGAAACCTCCTCATACTTTATGATCCCGAATTTCTACCAATTTATAATATATCTTCTTTGAACACTCTGAAGTTTTTAAGCTCTTAAAAAAATATATGTTATTCTTGAAGATAATATCTATATATTTGCCACGCCGAAACGGTAATTATATAAAATTCCCTTGATAGAAAAAAATCGCAAAATATGCTCCTAAAATTATTATAAACACCTTTTTTTCTAATATTATACAAGTTACATGTATGAAAAAAGTGTTGCATTTAATGCTACTTAAGACAACCCACGAGATTTTTGCTCTATTTTAAACAAGTCGTATTTTATTAAAACATTTCCACAATTTACACTTACTTATTATCGTTTTTAATATTAGCGCGCTCCCACTAAGATTCGTATTTCCATATCTCCCCTTCTTTTTCTTTTTGAACGCTTACTACCCGGCCTTAAATCAAATATTTAAAAATACTAATTTCGGTTGTCAGTATGCGTACGTAAACAGCCTGCGTTGTTACCTTGTAAAATTATACAAGTTGCATGAACTTATAATTTTTGAAATTTATTTATTTTATTTATTTTATTTAGTAAAAGATTATACATTTATATACATTTTGTAAGAAATTTTTTTGACTGCCCAACTAGGAGGATTCCCGTTTTAGGACAGTCAAATTAGGATGCGTATTAACATACGGAACATGGTCAAAATTGGAGCTGATAAGTATAAATCTTATCAGACAAGCAATACATAATATAATAAAATTATTTTATTAAATTATAATTATTTATTTGAAATACGTATTTTTTCGTTTAATTGTTTGAAAGATGTTTCACGTTTATTAACATCCATTACTATAATTACTTAATCAGTTGTCTAGGCCAGTGTTATAAAATACTGATACAGACAATTTTGTAAGTTTTATGGTTTTCAAATATATGATACACGATATACTAAAAATGACTTTTGATAATTTTTGTATTACTTCATCTTTATTGATTCAATACTAAAAATGTGTGATGTCCCATGCCACTTTCACTAGGAAAACCAGTGTTGAGAGCAGGCGAAGATTGAAGAAGGGTTAAACACTCTTCGAGATATTGATACATTATCAAAAATAAATAATAACTAACACGAGATTTCAACACACTTTAACGAATCAGTTTAAGAGTTTCATATTTTAATTTTATGGTAAAATAATTTTGTTAGCTGTACAAAAAGTTAAAAGTTTCCTGAATATAGAGCTCATCAATTGACAAAAGATCTGCTTCCTCTAGCAATAGCGATTGGCACCACGTTAGTTAGAGGGGGACTAAATGTCATTCTACGCGAGCTAGACTTTAGAATATATAAATAAATAAAAAAAACTTCAAAAACCCTAATTATTATCCTACAAACAGGTGCAATTATTTAAGTTTACTTAATTGGTTTGCGCTCCAAATTGTATTAAAATAGGACTTTGGTTACGGTAATTGATTAACCATCCTAATGAATTACGATGTTTTTTTGTGAAACGGGAACTGAAAATATTTTTTGCTACCGGTAGTAGTTTTCTATAGCATCCAACACACGATAAATAAAACACTCCAATAAATACCAAGTGACATAAAACGCATAAATAAATTTAATTTATAGTTTCCAATGTGTAATTTAATTAAAATTTTAGCATCTTTACAAACATTAATATAAACAGGCAAAAGCGTGTTGGGTGGTGCGTAAACGACATAAATATGACTCTTTTTTTAAGTAAATTTATTAAAGTTTTTATTAGACAAGTTTCAGTAGAGGATGCAATGCCCAGTCAGCGAAATAACAATTCCTTAAATTTCAAGAACAATAAAAAAAGGTGGTATATGCACAAAAAGTGGATATGCAATTTTTATGAAAAGAGATTTCATATTACATTAAAAATTACTATTTTCGTGATTTTATTTTATTTATTATTTTTTATTTTTGTAATTTGTACATTAAAGTTTAGAAATTGCTAATTAATTATAACATTACATATTGCATACTATATTATTTCCAGTTTGATGTAGTTCGAACAATACATCTTGATTCTTGAACTTTCCAATTGGTGCGGACTTTGAAGTTTCTGGTAACGTGTTATAAAACTTCACACCTTTGTACAGTAAATTATTCTGCGTATTCGCTTTGTTTCAGGTATATGTTTTTACATAAACGGCAAATGACTTCTGTGTATCTACTTATAAAAATTATTCGCCGATTATCTCATAATTAGCGCTAACACGCTTTGTCCTTTTTTATTAGCCTGATTTCCTTGCACGTCCTTGTGTTATGTCTGTGAATGTCCTTGTTGTATACAATTTTATTTGATAAATATTTTGGTAACAGGTTGTTTACTATTTTATGGATAAAAATCATCGTGTTCAAGGTAAGCATCTGTTTCACGGTTAACCAATTTAGTTCCCGATGGTTTGGGAGGAGGGTATGGGTACCGCCGCCCCGGGAGAATTTTATTGGAAAACAAACACCCCTGCCACAGATCACCCCAAGTGTTTCGCTACATTTGGTGGTTTAGCAGGAGTTTCCGGGTTCACGCGTGAGTTTTTCTAGGTATTGATAGCAGATGCGTTTTCCTACCTACTGCATGGTGGGCTGGATCGGTAGAGATTAGTTGAGGGAGACTTTTGACCTCTCCACCCAGGCTCACTCGACCATAGCCTTGCACCGCAGTCGGAGGGGTTGACACTAGACACATTGACCCCCAGATTCCTACCCACCCCTCATACTTTTTCCTTCCCAGCACTTCCCCTCCTTCCTCTCCATAAAACGACCTTCATCCGATCGAAAAGATCTTTAAAGATGAGATAGACCCTGAGGGATTTTTTTCTTTAGCGCCTCTTGTGTGAATCGTTATGGTGAAAAATCACCTCAAGGGTGTATTATTTAAAAAAAAATATATATTTGCACTCAGTAAATTAAAAATAAGTTATTTCTTATATAAAAATACATCATAAATTCTTCTTCTTCATATTATGCCTTAGGTCCACCCGACATTGGCAATCACTCTGGTAAAAGTATCTCTATCTTGCGCTGCCCAGAATAGCTCCTCCACACTTCTAATTCCGGTCCACTCTCGTACATTTTGCAGTTAAGACATCTGTCGCCGACCAGGCCCTCGGCGACTCTCCATCTTGCCTTTTAATATTAATAATATTAAAGATATTAAATTACAATTCTCGAGTGATGCAGAACCGCCATATTTCTAAAGAAGAAGGAACAGAACACGAAATTTGTTTTGTTACTTTTTTGTCGCTATGCCCGCGATGTCCTGTCTTATAACGGACATATTTACATTTAAGATTCAGTCATGACCAACATATGTACTTAAAAAAATCGACCTTACGCACTTACTTCATTTAGTAAGCAGATGGGCGTAGGCACTGGGCGCTTGGGCAGGTACCTGCATTTAATATCTTTTAAATGCAGGGCAACTGAATAAAAGCCTGATCCTGATAAGCTTACACGATTTCAATAAGGATCGAGTAACAGAGCTCACGACTCCTTGAAAGCGATTTAACAATAATGTTGCCAGTTAAATTTTATGTTGGCAATAATTATTTTTAACTTACGAACTTACCGCAGAATGTTTTGATAAAGTGTAAGTAGAAATTGAAGCGCAAAGACTTCGCGGCCAAACATTATAACTTTGGTTTTAACTTTAAAAAAAAGATATACTATATTCATAATCTACTCTTTCGCGAATTCGATTATTTTATAGAAGAATGCTTTTTACAAGTTATGCTTTAAATCGGTACACAGCCCTTATCATTTTTGTTTGCTCAAAACTCACGTTTTAATCATTTCTGGCGAATTCGTAACTATAATAACATTTTAATTCCAACGGAACACTGGGGATGTAAGTTCTTTGTATTTAAGATTAATAAAAACAATACATAACCTTTGATATATTTTACGTACAACTATTTTAAAATTTTATAACCCGTTTTTCAACTATAAAGTTAGCGGTAAGCACCAGATTTTATTTTTCTCTGCGATGAATTAATAACTTCGGGAGTGCGACACGGAGACAGATTTTAAATATTTGTAACACGTTCTTCAGAATTAATTAAAATGAACGCGGCGGAAAGGTCGAATCTCCAGGAATGCTAGGGTGAATACCGTCGTTAAGACTTACACTTACGTCGTTGAGATTCCCACATTATTTGTTTTCTTCTTCTTTTCCTTGATAGGGCAAATAAGACAGTAGTTGCGTCCAATACACGGGTCGCGAGTCGCAATTTGTATACACGGCTTCTTTACTTACGTCGTCGTTAAGATTCTAAATATATTTTAGGGTATATTGTCGTCATGAATTGAAAGTGTTTGCGCAGTATTAATATGAATAAAAATAGTTTTGTCAATATAAATAAAAATGGTTTGTCCATAAACAAACTTAAATATTTCAAGAAAGGCTAACAAATACAATTTTGGATAGAATCACCGATATAATATGATTTGAGTTTTTCACGGCTAAAAATAGAATCGTGATTTATTTTTGGGGTGTTATGTCGTATTGCCCTTCATTCCTATTAAGCTAACGTTTCGGACAACGTTACAGTATCCATAATCAGAAGTGCAGATTTTGGTAAAGTGCATGTTTATGCACGTAGAAGGGAAGACATATTGCAAGCGTCAATACGATAATAATAACGTAAACATATTGTGGTTTTTGGCATTTAGTTTTAATGTAGCCATTAAGAACGGGATACCAGACCTGTTAAGCTCTACCCCGTGTCATCTCTATTAATATTAATGTGGTTTTTGTGGATTTCAATTGCATATGTAATTAGGCATGCGGGTACCTTGTACCGCAGTGGGAGCGATGGATTCATACGTCCGTCAATCATGTTCCTACAAATCCCTGATACATTTATCTTTTCCAAAACTGATTCTTCTTCCTTTCCCTAAAAAAATACATTCCACGCAGCATCCCCAAAAATGACATAGACCCTGCGGGAATTTATTTCCTCGGGGCTTTCCTGTGTGGAGCTAATGGAAAAAAATATTATGGATAATTCCCTCAATAGAAAAACATCGCCAATTATGCGCCGAAAATTATTTATTAAATGCACATTTTTTCTGATATTTACCATATTTAATTCATTCATGTTTACATACGAGTATCTCCCGTATCTCTCGCATCTCCCGTTATCAAAATACCTACAAAGATTTAGCTATTATCTCCCACTTACATATTTTGTAAGTTTTTCCCGTCCTAAAATAAGTTTAGTAACTTATTAGTCCAGTCAAGATGTACATCCGTGCTTGCAAAATGACGGGTCATTCTGAATTTTGTATATGTTGTTAAGACCTAAACCAGTATTAAAAAAAACATATTTGCAATTTCCAAAGCGCTGTGCGAGCGGCGGTGGACCCAAAAACCAAAAAATTTTCGGACTTTTTCAGTTTTTGCTCAATATCTCAGTGAAGGGAGGGCCTGACTATATATGTTTAACATATTCTTAAAGAAGACTAAACTTGCTACAATTTGAGATAAAGTCGAGTTCTATACAGCCATTGTTTCCCAAGATACAGTTCTTCGAAAATAGCCCATCTTCACATTTGGGATTACCGTAGAAAGAAATAAATAAAAAAAATTAAAACCTCCTCTTCTTTTTGAAAGCTTACAACAGTCTTAAATTTATTTATTAATAATCTGAATCCAACCGAAGAGTATTATTACAGTTATAATGATTTGTGATTAAACTCCATAAAGCTAAATGCATTAACTATTAATTAATGGATACAGACCTTTCATATCTTAATCGTAAATCGAAGCCTCTTAAGAGTATCCCGTTGCGTTTACACGTATTTTATATGTAACTGCTTCAAACACTTATTAACCGCATTATCTATTGATTTATTATGGGAAATGTGTTTATGAAATTATTTTCAAGTACAAGAAATAATATTGATAACCGTCTGCGTGGATCATTAAAATAATCTCCTTGTAACCATCTGTAAGCCTATAACACTTCAAAAACAATATTGATTTAAAAATAAATAATTTTAATCAAAATTTTAAAACAGCTCCATGTAATGTATATCCATTAACAAAACACATGTGGTACAAAGTACACATTTATTCATATTCATATTAAACACATTTATGGATAAATATTCACTTTTTTAAAGAAAAAGGTAAATAGTAACACGGGATACCTACTATAGTAATGTAATGGGTAATATGTGGCACATGTTTTAAATAATTACAATAAATGTTTTACGAATGGTAGGAAAATGTGATCCAATTTTGGACCGCTATCAATCGCAGAAAAATAAAAGTGGTCCATTTTTCATCCATAATCGATCCAGTGGTTTATAGTTTCGTTACTTGTTCGTTACTTCTTCAATTGAAATAAATAAAATACGTTCGATTGACGAAAAGAGTTTAATAAACAATTTAATAGGATTAACATTTGTGAATTCCTGAGATTCGTCGCTACAAATTATTCGGCCAAAAAATTGGAGCTTTATTTAATTTTTTTAACCAAGCATCGACATACAATTATTAAGCAATCCTAATAAGGTGATAAATACTAAACTGTGCTACGCACATGTGTTTAATAAAAGATAATTAAAAAATATGAAATAATTGACATATAAACTCCCGAGTAGATATTAGTCCCGATATTAACTCCTGTAATAACATCCAATTGAACTGTTCTCTCAGGGGCGTTTGCCATATTTGCCCACTTCCGGCGGCTAATACAAATGTAGCCATAAATAACAACAGTTCCCCTTCCTTCCGTCCTCCCACTGCCATTGGTGGCTCGGGCCCAACGCCATCGAAACCAATAACAATAATACAATAATATTCCTGCATAGGAAATTCATTATTTCACGGCCGCAATATAATTGACCGGGAGCGCCATACTGATGACAATTAAGATATCAAACAAGAACGCATCATTAAGCATCCAATTTTACGGAATTAAAAAAATAATAATGTAAACTTCTGACAGTCTTTGCTACCGGTTTAATTACTAATGGTAATATTTTAATTAAAATTTCTAAGAAGATTGTCTATAGGTACTCGCACTGAATGAAAATATTTTTCTAAATTCAAATTTGTAAGCCATTTGTATTAATAACTTAATACGCCACCATAGGACGGGTGTTTTCAAAAATTTTGAAGATTTCATCAAATATTTGAGGTTAATTTCACGTTCTGTGAAAGTTCTATTCAAGTTCAAATGATTATTTCAGTTTTATGAAGCAACAGCCTATAATGATATAATAACAGAATTTTACTAGAATTTCCACAGAACGTGAAAATTAACTTAAAATATTTGATGAATTGTTCAAATGTTTTTAAACAACCCGTCCTATGTGTTCGCTTTTTTGGTTTGCATTGTTCATCGTCAAACTGTATATCGACTTTACAAATTAGCAAACGTTTGTTATTTATACTGGGTTCATAAATGCCAATTTCTAGTTAGTTTCATTTAGTTAGTAGTAAATCGATTTCGAACATCATGGTTCCACCGCAAAAGTTTTTCAATTATCGTAACAAACAATAAAGAAAAATTATTTAGAAAACTGGTATATTATGTTGAAGAAAGGTGATATTTCCCTTTAAAACGTTAAATTTTCTTCTTTTTCGTTCAAATTAATAATTCTTATTAAAATTTAACGATCATTGGGGATTAAAATCATGTACAAATTTAACCTGTCATTTTCTAAAACATAATTAGGACGAAAATAATTAAAATAACTTTTGTTATACAATTCTGAAACAGTGCATACCTTAAGTTGACACTCTTTTCTAGTACACTCTGAAGCTTGAGAACAACTATGTAGGAAAGTGGGAAAATATGAGATTTTATGGAAAACTCTGTCAATAAATCGAAAAAGATCTTACGAGTCATCAGTGTTCCATGTGCCGTAAATTGATAGTTTTTAGTTATGTAACTACAGTTTGATAAACCAGTCTAACAAACCGGCATAAAATATTATCAGTTGACAAAACATTTTAATGTTTTAAGCATAGAATAAAAAATAGTACAAGAAGTGATATCCATACAAATTTGAATGGACACAAAAGTTCCATTAACCACACTCCTTCTCACATACACTCGCCAAAAATGATAGAACGCAATCCAATTTGAATTTTGTAAGCACAGTTTTGTGTGTAAACATAGTCCTCGATTAGGGAGGCGGGTATGGGTACCGCCACCCCGGGAACCATTTATTGGATAACCAACATCTCTGACATATGTCACCCCAAGTGTTTCACTAATTTTGGTGACTTAGCAGAGGTGCCCGGGTTTACGGGGTGAGGTTTGTCCGGGTAATGGTGGCGGATACGTCTGCCCACCAGCTGCATGGAAGGCTGGATCGGAAGAGAATGGTTGAGGGAGTCCCTTTGACTTCTGCAGCCGTCTTGAACCGTAGTGGGAGGGATGGATTCATACGTCCGTAACTACTGCACACGCTGACCCTTAGATTCCTACCCACCCCTAATATCATTTTCCTTCCCAGAGCTTCCTCTCCCAAAAAGACCCTTCACAAAGCATCCCCAATGATGACATAGGCCCCAAGGGGAATTATTTTCCTCAGGGCCTCCTATGTCGAGCTAATATAAAAAAGGCAAATATTTGGATCACCAAACACGCTCACGAGGTATTCTTGTATTATTCTTATTCTAAGGCTTTAAGGCTTTTATTTCCCTTAATTTTCGTGCTTTTGGTTAGACCAAACAGGTGTACCATTACTTTGCAGAACTTTTAATCAAGCTCATGTATCTGCATCACACCTGGTGTTCAACAAATCCTATGTTCCGATGTTCAACAATTCATATGATCGTGTTCAATAATGCTTGTGGTCATAATGCTCTGAATACCATCCCAAAACTGCGGTGTATTATAAATATGAGCGATGCATTCTCTGATTCGGTATCCCAAATGGTGAGGTAGGTATCTACCATCGAATTACCAGTGGGGCACGAGAAAAATAAATCAGTTGAGAACCAAACCCCTCCTCGTTAATGCGGCAGTACGGTAATGGATTACGACGATAAATATTAAGTATTAATTTGATATCAGAGATCAGAACAAATCATGAAGAAACCAAAGAAGATGTGTTAATGGCGCACCTGATACAATGTTGCATCCAATACTTACTTGTTATTGATCACAATAAATGTGATAATATATTTAGATATGTACACCGCCTTTGCATTTACCTACTTATACTCGTAAATAGTTATAGATGTCTAATGAAACTTTTTAGTTAATTTATTTTTCTTTAATTTTTAAGATAACATGGTCATGATTCGGTCGAATTTGGCTGTTGTACCTTTGACATGAATTTGGTTTGTATTGATCAGAGATAATTCTATTGCTTTAGACACGGTTCCATTTTGGTCGAACCAACTGAATTTATTTGACTTGAATTCTTTTTACATATTGAAGACTTAAATTATTAACTAAATCTCACGTGTTCATACATTGTTTACGGTTAAATCCCAGCATTCTATAAATCTATCGATTTCGCGCATCAAGAAATTCGAATATCTGGGGGTGAAAAAGTCGTAAAGCCAATTTAGAAGATCAACTTCATTATTTTAAGAATATGTAAAGTAAAGTGCTCATCTCCTCACAGAACTGTCTTATTCAGATGAGGGGCTACTGTTCCAGAACGCCTTCTTCCGGATTTTTCGCAGTTTTTTTACACAAATAGGACAAAATACAATACTTCAAATTTATTTAAAGTTGAAGACCAAATCTTTCCGCTTTTCCACCGAAGACATTTGGATAAGTTTTTTTAATTATTAAGGGACCTCTGTTTCACGAAAAGCTTAATCGTCAGCTAAGTTAAAGTAACAAGGATGTTAAATAGGACCATCAAAAATATTGTTGTGTACCATCCGCTCTTAGGGCAACTGAAAAAAAACAGTATATACAGGAAAGCAACTTTAGAATTTCATTGGAGGGTCGCACATAGGAAACTTGTCAAGGGCGCAACTCGCATTGCTAGTCGCTGCAGCCGGCGTATTTCAGTTGCCAGGTTGACAGGTTGCCATGGTTGCGCCTCACGACCTGTCAAGTTTCGAGTAATTTGCGATATTTCAGAGCAGGAAAATATCAATTTGGTTCAGAAGGTTGATAACTTATTATTATTATATGTTAAGGTTGATAGTTCATAAATTATTAATAAATTATATTTTTGTTAAACATGCTGATATTATTACTGAAATCGTAAAGTTAAGATGCGCCGTGAATTGAGTTGCCAACTAGTTTTCGGTTTATCCATGAGCGAAGGTCCTTTGCCAAAGTAATATTTATTAGTGTGGCCAGTCCAAAAAGCAGAATATTCCTCGAAATTATGTGAAAAAACGCACCACATGCGGTCACACCCAAAATTAAATTTGTAAAGCACAACAACTGTCATAATATCCGCATATTTTGTTTAGCATAACGTAGGATCGGATAGCTGTATTCCTATAAAAATAATTGTGTGTGTATTTAAAAATAAATGACAAAATTTTGTAATATGTATGATATTACACAACCTATAAATATGATATTAAACGGAAAAAACTTAATTTACATTCCAGCAGTTTTACTATCTATCTCCTTGAACTTAATGTAATACAAATTTTACGTGTATACAATACAGGCCAAAGATACAGGTTGGTATACGATACAGGCCAAAAAATCGGGATCATCCCTAAAAACTATATTATTAACACAGGGTCGAAATGTTTTTGGTTTTCGCTGCAAGACATATTGGAGGAGAAATTCATCGTCACTATCAATATCTTTCATAATATTTATCATGATCAATGTTGAAGCACGCAATTTTGTACCTTACCTCCAACAGAACTGTCAAAATTGATAGTAAATCTAGGGTAACCATTGTTTTTCGGAAAGCGAAAGAAAAAGTTAAGGATGACGCAAAACAGGAGGTAAAAAAATTGTGAAATTTTACTTTGCAATTTCTTTTATTCTTACTTTTACTCTAGTAAGCGTTGAAACAGACGGCCCTAAGTATTTGAAATGCATCACATGTATTCAGTGTATTTGCATTCATTGCTTCATCCTCTACAGAATGCTGGCCCAATATCAGCAGCCTTCCGAGGTGTTCGTCGGACATATTGGCTTGTTACAGGGCTGGTTACACGGGGATCACACGGCCAGCGGCCAGCGGGCTACAATGCCATGGGAGGGTCCCCGCCAGCGATAAACAACCCGGGCCCGCAACCCGCGACCCCATACCCGCGCCCCGGGGCCGGACCAAACAACTATTATTTCATATCGCATTCAATTGAATACGTTGCGTTTTGATTCGGACGTGATGGGTAGGTGTTTAATAGGGAAGATTTGAACTTAAATGCATTTTGTAAGGCTGGAAATAAAAATTATGCGGGTATAGTATACAAAAATTGAGTTTTGGAATTAGAAAGGTCCCCGATATAGGTACGCAGATTTTCGACCAATTTCAGCCCTTTATGATCCCCTATCAAGCACAATGATCGTGGTGTTATATCAGTGATGGTGTTTAAATCACAAAAATTTTCAATCTATATATATAAAAATCAAAATATGCTTAGGTATATATGAGTACTGTGATAAACCCCCCCCCCTCCCTACTACGAAGTAAAACCTTCCTCTTGGTTTCCCAAATGCTACTTGGGTGCTACTGCTACTCTGTTACAGCTACAGGCGCAACCCCGGCCGGCCTTTAAAAGCTCGTAGCTCGCCCGTTCTCGCGACTCTCCCCTGCATTCCTTTTGCAGCGCCTTTTCAACCCCATCACGTAATACTTTTATGCAAACGTGACGAGATGCTCTCAATTAATCAATTGTAATTAACCCCACAACGTTGTGTACTTTTTTGTTTTAGTGGTTTGGTATAGTTAATCCAATTTAATTAATAATTTATTTGTGGTAAACCCTTGTTCTTCTAGATATGGCGTGTTACAATTTGCAAGGCTTCGAATAACAATGACTGAGTCTGACTAGCTTGAAAATTAACTAATTATCTATCTATATTCGTTCAGCTTCCTCCCCTAGCACCTGTTATACACCTACGCTCATCGACGACTATTTTTATTGAAGTAATCTGCATTTTCCCTCCTAGCATCTAATATATAAATTTACATTCAAACGGCGAATTGAGAAGATCCTACCTTTCGATGCGATGTCACGTACTCTCTGCAGCTCTATAAAATGCTATCATGAAAATAATTTGACATTTATGTACATTCTAACAAAAAATTTACACTCAAGCAGTACGGAGTGCAATAACTCTACACTTACAGTGCTAGATGCAGTTTGTTAGTTAGCTAGCTTGTTTTATTTTGTTAATTTGACTCTACGGGTAGGTATTTTGGATTAACATGAGACAGAACATGTGCTGTTTAAATAATTGGACTCCTCCATAGCCCAACTGATAAGGTGATGGTCATAGACCGCCGAATCAGCTTCCAATTCCAACGCCTCCGGAGAATGTTAAGGTCGCAAGCGACGAATGAAAATCAACATGTTTTGCCTTCTGTCGGGAAAGAATTTGATGTGTGTTTCTGGATCATAGAGTGGTAATGGGAATAATATCGACCAATACGCCGTCAAATTATAACTATGTTGATGATGATGATGAAAGGTCATCTCATACCGTTTGATATGAGGGTCTGCTCCGATTAATGGTGTGATAGCCGATGTCAGGAACTGTTCAGGAAATGTGTGGGTGGCACGAGGTTTTGGAACGTGACATCCTACTCTGGATTGATGATGATGTTGAAGTTCTTCAGCATGCCGATGACTTGAGTTCCATTAACTCCTAAAGCATCGGCATAAACATTAAACCGAAGTTGATTAGACAATCGGCAATGTCAGGAGATCGGTGGGGCCGCTCTCTCCTCTGATCTGGCGATGTATGAATTTAATTAAGGAAGATTTTGATGTCACCGATCCTCGCCTTGGCAGTCACTCATGTCCTCAATAGTCCCGTTCTCCGTCCAGCACGCCGCCTCGAACCAGTAGAAATAATGATTACGTTTTTCCTAGGCACGCTACAGAAACATGCGCCAGCCTGCAATCGCGATGGTCATCGGTATTTGATTTGAATGCAAAATACGTCCTCTCGCATAACATACACAAGCGTAACTTGGGACCTTCCCCTATATGTGTTACGGGCATATGCTCTACGATAGGCGTACTCCAAGCTCAAACTCAAAAATCAGCTCAAAGAAGGAATGTCAAGCTCGGTTTCTAGGGTGCCGGGTCCAAGAATGAAAGGCACCAGGTCGTGAATCTGGCTTCCTTTCCTTCTATTTCCCCCGCTGCTCTTTCGTCCAGAGTACATTCCCACCCTGATGCTGGATGATCCCTATTCCTAGTGTGAGAGAGTTAAGAAAACTTTTGCTACTTATGTAGGTGGATATAACGCATTACGCTTAAAATATGAATACCTACCGACGGCTTCATTCAACCGACAATGTGAAAGTTTTTGCTAAATCGAATATCGAATGAAATATACCTACCTAAGCGTAAACCAAAAGGTGAGGATTATACGATAATTTTATGTATAGTCCTATGTAATAGACTTGTCGTGATACCTAAATTTTGGAATAAGATATGGGAAATTTTTAGGAGTGGGAATTTAATTATGCCAGATTTTGTTAGTAAGCAAAGATGCCCATGCTACGCACCTTCCATAAACTGTTAAATTACCCAATGCCTTCCAAAAAAAAACCCTTCCTGAATATAGTCCCCTAGCTACGTTTAAAAATATTATTACGAAACTCGTAAATAATAATTATCACCTCAAAGGCGCTTTACACATTCATTTATACCTATATTCTACACCTATGTATTTTGTTACCCGTTATGTATTGGAGAATACCCAGTAACCTAGTTTTCTAGATCACCAACAAAGCACTTTTAAAGGATTTTATTATTGTTTTGTGGTTTCAAAATCCCGTCTTTTAAATGAAGTCTCTCGTATAAGATTTATTGCCCGAAAGTGTCTTTTGTGCATCAAATAGTATTCTAGTTCATTGAACCCCAAATTATTATTTTACAACGGTATTGTCTCAAGAATCGTCGCCGGTCAACATCAGGCAGCTCCGGATCGACTTACGGAGGGAACGCTCCTTTTTTTACGATTACCGATAATTACCCGATAGCTTTTTAAATGTTACCGTTATAATTTTCCGATTAAATCATCCGACTTAGATGACATGTTTCCTTATTAAAGGCCCCATTAAGGTAGCTATAATAATAATACTAATATAATCAGTGTCGCCCAAACCTCTAACGGTGTAGGACGCGAGTGAGCGCCGTAAGCGGTGACTAAATAAAATAACCCCTTCAAACCCAGACAATTTTTATAAATACAAAAATTTACCGAAAATAATTTTTTTAACCTGTGAAAATGGAGGAAGCGGTTGATCCGCATGCCTTCATAACAAAGGCGAAACAAAACATAAGTGATTTACATACAATCATAGAAGAAAATAAACTTACCAAAGAAACCAAATCAAAAATGATGAAAGAAATAAATAACATCATGGAAATGATATCTCACATGGCAATAGAATTAGCTAAATTACAAGAAAAGTGTGATATTCAAGAAAAAAACCAAGCACAAAAATACCCATTTTCATACTCTTCTGCAGTAAAAAACTTAATACCACAAATGCAAGAAAAACGATTTCCTATAATAATTAAAAGCTTAAAAGAAGAAGACACTGAAAAAATAAAAGAGAAAATACAAAAGATTAAAATATCGCAGTTGGGAATTCGAGTATGCGAAATAAAAAAAACAAAAAAAAACCTTATAATAACATGCCCAGAAAAAGAAGACGCGAAAAAATTAAAAGATAAGATAAATGAAGTCGACAAAACCATAATAGCAGAGGTACTTCTGAAAACGGATCCATGCGTAATATTCAAAGGTCTTGACAAAGACTACACCGAAAAAGAATTCTTAGAAGACATCATTGAACAAAACAACGACATCAAAATGATATGTGAAAAATACCAAGACAAAGAAATATTACAAGTTAAGGCCATCATTACAAACAAAAAAACTAACAGCAAAAACTTAATTCTACAAACAAATCCCGAAATGAGACTACATCTTATTAATAAAAAAAAAATTCATCTAGGATTCATGAGAATCTATGTAGATGACTGCAGTCCTCTTACCCAATGTTTCCACTGTCAAAGATTTGGGCACACAGCCCAAAAATGCTACAATAGAATGAATAAACCAACGTGCAAACACTGTTCAGAAGATCATCCCATCTCCGAATGTAAATCCCTGGAGCTGCCACCCAAATGCGCTAACTGCAACTCGGCTAACAAGAAGAAAGAAACAAACTCCTTCAACAATAAAATGAATGAAGTAGACCACCGAACAAACAGCGAAACATGTAAGTTTCGATCTTACATGCTTAAATTAGCCAAAGAAAGAATAAACTACGACATTGAATAAAAATTTTATAAATAATTTTGCAAAATACAACTATAAATGCATTAAATGGATAATTTCTTAAATAACGAACTGGAATTAAATATTAAAATTCAGGAATTCGAATGTATATGTACTGATTCGTGTAACAAAATTATTTCTAATAACATCAATGACATAATTATTATGCACATAAACATCCGTAGCATTCAAAAAAACTTTGATGAACTAATTCTAAAAATAAATAATTTAATTAAAAAACCGGACTTTATAGTGTTAACCGAAACATTTACGAACGCCGAGTCACCGCCTTATCACTTGCCCGAATACAATTATATCTCTACCAAATTAGACATTAACAAAAATTCGGGAATAATAATATTTGCAAGCAATAAATTTAGTATTGTCAACATAATAGAGCACCCAATACATTTGGTTAACTGCATTGAAGTACATTTCAAACTCGGCAAATCAACATATCATCTAATAGCTATCTATAGAACGCATAGCTCGAGTATTATTACCTTTATTAATGACCTCAAATACATATTGTTAAAATTAAAAAATAAACTTTGCTTCGTGGTAGGTGATTTTAACGTGAACATCAATGAAAAAATAGAAAATAATAACAAAAATGAATACATCAATTGTATGACTGAACAAAATTTCATATCTTGCATAAATAAAAATACTAGAGAAATAAAAGAACATACTCCATCTTGTTTAGACCACATTTGGACAAACATAAACATTAAAGATCTTCACAAATTAAAATCTATTGTTTGGAAAACTAACATAACTGATCATCATTCATGCTTACTTCTGTATAATAATAATATTAAACATAAAAAACATAATTTAATAACCAAAAAATCAACAATAGATATGACTATTCTCTCTGAAAAACTAAAAAAGGAGGATTGGAACAATGTTTTGAGCAGTGATGATACCGAAATATGTTCGACTAACTTTGAAAATATCTTGTCACAACACATTAAAAATTCGACAACTGAATTAACACACATACAATCAAAATTAAGATGTTTAAAGCCTTGGATTACCAAAGGACTTATAATATCTATCAGGAACAAAGAAAAACTTTACAAAACAACTTTAAAAAATCCCCACGATGAAAAAGCATATATTTTCTATAAAAAATATAAAAATAAATTAACATCTTATATCAAAAAAAGTAAAGAAGAGTTTTTTAAAAATAAAATATTATCTTCAGAAAATAACCATAAACAAATGTGGAAAACAGTAAATTTGGCCATAGACAATACAAAAAAAACACAAAACATTAAGTACATTGAACACGATAAAAAAATTATAGATGCCAATATGCAACCTAAACAATGTGCAAACATTTTTAATTCCTTCTTTGCAAATGTTGGAAAAAATCTTGCGAAAAATATTCATAAGCCTTCTAACCCGGAAAAACATAAAAATAAAAATTTACAGAAACGTAATATACTTTCAACATTCGAAACAACAACAGAATGTGAAATCTTAAAAATAATAGAAAATATGAAAGGAGGTTCGTCTCCCGGTTTTGATTCTATTACGGCACATATGTTAAAATCTATGAAATCTTACTTAATTAAACCTATCACTCATTTAATAAATTTAAGTTTAACAAAAGGGATATTTCCAATGAACTACAAAAACACAATAATCTCACCTATTTACAAATCTGGAGATCCACACCAAGTAACAAATTATCGCCCAATCTGTCTAATTTCTAATATAGGAAAGATCTTTGAAAAAATAGTAAAAAAACAGTTGGTAAATTTCCTAGATAGTAATAAAATAATACACAAAAACCAGTTTGGTTTTATAAAATCACTCAGCACACAAGATGCTATTGCTAACGTAACTTCATACATTTACGAAACAGTAGATAAAGGTAAAAAATGTGCGGGTATATTTATTGACCTCAGAAAGGCATTCGATAGCATATCTCATGAGATGCTATTAAAAAAATTAAATAATATTGGCATAAAAGGCAACGCGATTAAATGGATCACCAACTACTTAAAAAACCGCCCACAAGTGGTAAAAATCAATCATGTTAATAGCGATCAAGAGCTTTCAAGCTTTGGAATCCCCCAAGGTACAGTGCTTGGACCAATCCTATTTACTATATATGTAAACGATATTTTTTTTCAAACTTTACATGGTCAAATTACATCATACGCTGACGATACAGTATTAATAATAAGTGGAAAGACTTGGGAAAATGTAGAATTAAAGGCCATAGAAGACATTAACACGCTTAAGAATTTTTTCGACACTAATTTACTATCACTAAATAGTGAAAAGACATTTGTAATTCCATTTGCAATACATTTAAACGATGCTCCCAAAAATTTTAACATTGTCATACATGAAAATACTAAAATTCACAGCCAAAACTACTGCAAATCAAACTGTACAATATTAAAAACCACAAATAAAATAAAATATCTAGGAGTAATTATTGATAAAAATCTGAAATGGAAGGAACAAATATGTCAAGTAGTAAACAAAATTAGAAAATTAATATACATATTTTTAAGAATTAGAAATTTTTTGTCAATAAAAAATCTATATTTAATCTACTATGCCTTAGTTCAATCCACTTTACAATACGCTATTATTAGTTGGGGATCCGCATATAAATGTAACCTTGTTCCAATAGGAATTGTTCAAAGAACAATTATTAAAATTATATTAAAAAAATCCTTGGACTACCCAACAGAACGCCTATTTGATGAATTCCAAGTACCTACATTTAAAGATTTATATATTAAAAATTCATTAATTCAAATTATAAAAGAAAAAGATAAATATCAATTTTTAAACGAAAACAGAACGCGACTTAAACATGTTTTTATATGCCCAAAACTAAATACGTCTTTTGCACAACACCATTACACTTACCAGGGAAGAACTTTTTTCAATCGCCTACCAGAAGAAATCAGAAGCATTAATGATAAAACCCAATTACTGCTCTCTGTCAAGAGACATTTTAAAAATATTCTGAAGAAAAAAACTAATGCCACTTAATTATCCTACAAATATCCTTAGTTTTCCAAAATATTCTTTCTTTTATTTAAATGTATACATATATACTTAGTTTTCTATAATATCCTTTATTTTCTTTAAATATATACTATTATATACTATTACAACACACATATATTTATGTAAATGAATTATTTAAGTACTAAGTAATAACCACATTTATGTACACTCCTTTTCCATACACAAGCAAATGCTTTAAATGGAAAAGTAGTAAAAAACCTAAGATGTAAAATTATCATTTAGCAACATGTAAAACATATTAATGAAAATAATAAAAATAATTTAAAAAAAAAAAAAAAAAAAAAAAAAATTTGAACGAACCACATAGCACCGTTTTTATGGAAAATCACCTCAAGGGCGCTATATAAACTATAATTCATGTTTAAATCTAGAAAACTACAAGCTAGACGAACAATTATAAACAATTAAAATACTCGGGGAGTAATGATGATTCTATTGTTTTAACCCTGCTTTGTACGAAATCCAAACATTAATGTTGTTAATAATTAATTCAATTTTTCAAACTTACCCCTCTCATGCACACAACCATGACATGCACGAATCACAATCCAAAACCAGCATCCCTCGTGCACTAATTGATTAATCACTAATTAAAGCACTTATTATTTCGGTCTAACTTTCGCGTCGGTTTGTATTAAATTTTATCCTATCCCTGATAAATGCCCCGAAAGTGCATTTTGTATTGATATTAAATTAACATTGACCGCCTCAATTTACAAATTATATTATTTAACTTCATGAACTCGCAAGCCGCAATCTCTGACTTCCTTATTCGCGTGGACTCTTTTTGTTTAATAAAGACGAACTATTCTTTGTTTAATTAAAATGAAATATCCCCGATTTAGAAGCACCGAGCTGGTCTCCTCGCGACTCTCAGAACTTGACGATCTTAATTCTCAACAGGATCTCTCCCTGACTGTCCTCTAACACTTCCCTGCCCCGACTATCTATTATTATATATTACTATCTGAATTATTCCCGGTTTACGCGCACCAAATTATTACTCTGCCGTTTATCAAAACTCGATGATTTTTATCCCGTCCGCGCGCCTCCAGGTTCCTTCCCTGACTGTCCTGTTCCAACCCTCTGCCCCCCTACTCCCACCCATCTACTTGTGTGGTTTCAATAATATATTAGTCCCTCTTTTTTAAAACCTCAAGTGGGCACATCTCCCAATATGCATATTTCAATCGTTTTAATAGTGTTCTGTCACATTAGGTCCCAAATTTCAAGAATTCCGTGCAACTTTCATGTTTGCTATTTTTTTTGTGTGTAACCTTACATAACAAAATACAAACTAATTTTGTCTGCGCCGGAGTCATAAATTATCCCAATAACGCTTAAAAGAAGAGCTCAGTGGCGCACTTCAATTCACTACTCATCCTAATTACTTGCGTCGACTTTATTGGTTATATAATAACATTATATAAGCATTGTCTGTACACGTTTTCGTTCTTTCTGCGTGCGTCACTATTTAACGAATTCTGCAATCTTATTTTGACAAATATGTTAAATATTTTAACCCCTAATCGGCGCGTCGCTCTAGTATATTTAAATGCACCAACGATCAATCTTTATTGCCTAATTTTTCAACTCCCCACTGCCATAGAAAATTCACCAGATAATTGTTTCGTAAATCCAATCTGCTCGCGTTAAAGTCAGTCACCACTCGGGCAAATATCCATCGGCCGCCCCTGACTTGATAATGAACCTGAAAAAATCCCTCTATATGTTATTCTGGGTCCCTTCTTAGTTTTGTGAAGAATGGCCTTTGCCGGGGCTCGCAGGCACTCGAGCTACGCAAACACATGTGGTTATTTAGTGGTAAGGACCCATAAATCACCCCCATGAATTGAAACAGAGAATCGTATGCTGAAACCATTCCATGTTACAAAAATTAAATATAATTCTAAATTGATCTCTCAATTTTAAAAGAATTATTTCGTAGGCCCAAAGGCGAGATCATCACAGTCTCCCCTTTATGGAAAAAAATAGTGGAGGTAGATAGAAATCCAAACTACAATCACCTATTTTGTTCCAGAACTTCAGCAGTAGTCAGCCCGTTTGAACTCGCCTTAAATCTTTGTGCCCCTTTTTTTTCAAAATTGTAATGATGAATATTTCCTAATCCGGCCCTGTCCTGTACGTCATCGCATCCCTTCCCTATTCCGTTTCTTCGTCGGCCTTGCCCAATGTTTGTCTAATGTTGAAACTACGGTCAATGTACCTTGCGTTACGCCTACATATTTCCTGGAATTTGTCCCGGTTACCACCTACAACGGTACCTAGTCATGGTACCCTCGCTGTCTCCTATTGTACTCCCCACATAAGCCGACAATATAGTATGTGAGCAGTTAGGTATCTATTATTGTCTCTAAACCAATTAATCCAAATTTTAATTTCGGCCTAACCTTATCACCTATTTACACTGATTTTAAATACCCACCGCTTCACAATAAACTCTGTTTGCGTAATTTGTAAACCCTTCCACAATCTACTACTAAACATTATAAATGTTCCAATGCTCCACATCTCACTGTGTCTAAACTCATAATGTATTTTTCTCTATAAAATAACCCAGAGTGTTTTCCCCAATTCGGCTCTGTCTAGATCGCTTAAGTCGGTACGTCTTTCCTTAATCGGTACTTTCGGTTTCACATAATGGCCGTCTCGAAGGTCCGCCTGTATTTTTTTTTTCTCCAAAATATCCCTACCGTAATTACACGAGTGTGAACGACCTTTCCTTATTTTTTTGTTTGTTTTTTTGTTAAAGGAACTTTGCCCAAAATGGACCTGACCGTTGTTCTAAATTTAACAATTTGGTACTGGGGACCAATATCATCTATAAATTTTTAACTGCTGAGAAATCAACTGTCTACAATACCTAGTCATTTTTTTATTTCCTTAGATTCATACGTTTGAGTACGTAATTATTATTGTAGTACTTTTAATCTAGTGCATGATTAGAATTAAACATTTTGGATACGCTTATTCTGTAAGTCGGGTTGAATATTAGCAAACAATTTATTTTTAAAATTTTAATTTGCCATCAAGAACCGACTTCCTCCCCTCACATCGGAATACCTTTTATTCCCTATACTTATCGGAGGTTGCCTAACATTTTACCTACCTCTCCTATCTTTAATTTGGTTTTATTGTCTTCACGCCTAATCCGGTTCACGTCACTAATGTTTATTCTGCATGTATTTTGTTTCTCAACAGATTCTGTTTCTTTGAACTATTTAGTTAAACTAATTTCGTTTAATCCTGTACAGATTATTTTGAAATTACGTTTCAAAATAATGCTTTTATTCCGACTGTCACCCACTTCTTGTGATGACCGGCTATAGGAAGGGTTTCAATTTACCGTTACGTTAAACGCACAAACCTATTTGACACATATCCCCGCTAGTCGGCACTCGGTTTAATGACCTCCCTTTTTTTTTTGTTCTTCACACTGAGCGTTAAATGTTTAAATGATCTACCCTCAAAATGAAAGGGACCCTTTTTTCTATCGTTTGTTGGTGCCCCTTTTTTTTGTTAAACTATCTCTATTCAATATAACGATTAGGGTAGATTATCTATGTTTACTCTGGTAAACAGAACTACTCAACGCTGGTCCGATTGCATAATTTTTAAACTAATCGTACGGTATCCAATTTACCAAACGTTCAATCCCAATTGAAAGTTGACTAACATCAATATTATCACCCCGGCGATTTGATATTGAATGCATCATTGAAGGACTATCTCCCCTAATAACGTAAAACCCTTTCTCAATAATAATTATCGAAGGTTGGATATCATTAATTTCTCTTGGTTAATTTTGTTACACTTTTTATTGACGTACAGCGCTCCTCCCCTCAAAATATGATACCTTTAACCTACGTCTTATCGGAAATTGGACTCTCTTGATTAATTTTGTTTCACCTTTTATAGACGTATGGCGCTACTCCCCTCAAAATATGATATCTTTAATCTGCGTCTTATCGGATGTTGGGCATCATCGTCTTATCTCTCCTTCTTTATCTAGTTAAGCTAATGTACCTATACATTATTTGAAGTACCTACTTTCTTGGTTAATTTTGTTCCACTTTTCATAGCCGTACGGCGTTACTCCCCTCAAAATATGATACCTTTAATCTGCGTTTTATCGGAAGTTGGACATCATCAGCCTATCTCTCCTATCTTTATCTAGTTAAGCTTATGTAAACGTTATTGCTAATTCCTCTGCTACACATCTATTTTCCTAGTACTTTACTTTTTTTTCGTTGTGTTTTCAGTCATTTTCGGATGACATGCGAACCGTTATACCTACTGTATTAATTTTTTTTTTTTCTCTTCTTGTTTAAGTCATTGTATAAAACCCAGCAAAATGCAACACTTTGTAATACCATACCTC
The DNA here is from genome assembly GCA_917563855.2 of Limnephilus lunatus. Lineage (NCBI taxonomy): Eukaryota > Metazoa > Arthropoda > Insecta > Trichoptera > Limnephilidae > Limnephilus > Limnephilus lunatus. The sequence continues at coordinate 60,389,436 of OU830599.1, forward strand.
CTGGTCACTTAGCAAAACTGTGATAAACCCCCCCCCCCTCCCTACTACGAAGTAAAACCTTCCTCTTGGTTTCCCAAATGCTACTTGGGTGCTACTGCTACTCTGTTACAGCTACAGGCGCAACCCCGGCCGGCCTTTAAAAGCTCGTAGCTCGCCCGTTCTCGCGACTCTCCCCTGCAGTCCTTTGGCAGCGCCTTTTCAACCCCATCCCGTAATACTTTTATGCAAACGTGACGAGATGCTCTCAATTAATCAATTGTAATTAACCCCACAACGTTGTGTACTTTTTTGTTTTAGTGGTTTGGTATAGTTAATCCAATTTAATTAATAATTTATTTGTGGTAAACCCTTGTTCTTCTAGATATGGCGTGTTACAATTTGCAAGGCTTCGAATAACAATGACTGAGTCTGACTAGCTTGAAAATTAACTAATTATCTATCTATATTCGTTCAGCTTCCTCCCCTAGCACCTGTTATACACCTACGCTCATCGACGACTATTTTTATTGAAGTAATCTGCATTTTCCCTCCTAGCATCTAATATATAAATTTACATTCAAACGGCGAATTGAGAAGATCCTACCTTTCGATGCGATGTCACGTACTCTCTGCAGCTCTATAAAATGCTATCATGAAAATAATTTGACATTTATGTACATTCTAACAAAAGATTTACACTCAAGCAGTACGGAGTGCAATAACTCTACACTTACAGTGCTAGATGCAGTTTGTTAGTTAGCTAGCTTGTTTTATTTTGTTAATTTGACTCTACGGGTAGGTATTTTGGATTAACATGAGACAGAACATGTGCTGTTTAAATAATTGGACTCCTCCATAGCCCAACTGATAAGGTGATGGTCATAGACCGCCGAATCAGCTTCCAATTCCAACGCCTCCGGAGAATGTTAAGGTCGCAAGCGACGAATGAAAATCAACATGTTTTGCCTTCTGTCGGGAAAGAATTTGATGTGTGTTTCTGGATCATAGAGTGGTAATGGGAATAATATCGACCAATACGCCGTCAAATTATAACTATGTTGATGATGATGATGAAAGGTCATCTCATACCGTTTGATATGAGGGTCTGCTCCGATTAATGGTGTGATAGCCGATGTCAGGAACTGTTCAGGAAATGTGTGGGTGGCACGAGGTTTTGGAACGTGACATCCTACTCTGGATTGATGATGATGTTGAAGTTCTTCAGCATGCCGATGACTTGAGTTCCATTAACTCCTAAAGCATCGGCATAAACATTAAACCGAAGTTGATTAGACAATCGGCAATGTCAGGAGATCGGTGGGGCCGCTCTCTCCTCTGATCTGGCGATGTATGAATTTAATTAAGGAAGATTTTGATGTCACCGATCCTCGCCTTGGCAGTCACTCATGTCCTCAATAGTCCCGTTCTCCGTCCAGCACGCCGCCTCGAACCAGTAGAAATAATGATTACGTTTTTCCTAGGCACGCTACAGAAACATGCGCCAGCCTGCAATCGCGATGGTCATCGGTATTTGATTTGAATGCAAAATACGTCCTCTCGCATAACATACACAAGCGTAACTTGGGACCTTCCCCTATATGTGTTACGGGCATATGCTCTACGATAGGCGTACTCCAAGCTCAAACTCAAAAATCAGCTCAAAGAAGGAATGTCAAGCTCGGTTTCTAGGGTGCCGGGTCCAAGAATGAAAGGCACCAGGTCGTGAATCTGGCTTCCTTTCCTTCTATTTCCCCCGCTGCTCTTTCGTCCAGAGTACATTCCCACCCTGATGCTGGATGATCCCTATTCCTAGTGTGAGAGAGTTAAGAAAACTTTTGCTACTTATGTAGGTGGATATAACGCATTACGCTTAAAATATGAATACCTACCGACGGCTTCATTCAACCGACAATGTGAAAGTTTTTGCTAAATCGAATATCGAATGAAATATACCTACCTAAGCGTAAACCAAAAGGTGAGGATTATACGATAATTTTATGTATAGTCCTATGTAATAGACTTGTCGTGATACCTAAATTTTGGAATAAGATATGGGAAATTTTTAGGAGTGGGAATTTAATTATGCCAGATTTTGTTAGTAAGCAAAGATGCCCATGCTACGCACCTTCCATAAACTGTTAAATTACCCAATGCCTTCCAAAAAAAAACCCTTCCTGAATATAGTCCCCTAGCTACGTTTAAAAATATTATTACGAAACTCGTAAATAATAATTATCACCTCAAAGGCGCTTTACACATTCATTTATACCTATATTCTACACCTATGTATTTTGTTACCCGTTATGTATTGGAGAATACCCAGTAACCTAGTTTTCTAGATCACCAACAAAGCACTTTTAAAGGATTTTATTATTGTTTTGTGGTTTCAAAATCCCGTCTTTTAAATGAAGTCTCTCGTATAAGATTTATTGCCCGAAAGTGTCTTTTGTGCATCAAATAGTATTCTAGTTCATTGAACCCCAAATTATTATTTTACAACGGTATTGTCTCAAGAATCGTCGCCGGTCAACATCAGGCAGCTCCGGATCGACTTACGGAGGGAACGCTCCTTTTTTTACGATTACCGATAATTACCCGATAGCTTTTTAAATGTTACCGTTATAATTTTCCGATTAAATCATCCGACTTAGATGACATGTTTCCTTATTAAAGGCCCCATTAAGGTAGCTATAATAATAATACTAATATTTGAACGAACCACATAGCACCGCTTTTATGGAAAATCACCTCAAGGGCGCTATATAAACTATAATTCATGTTTAAATCTAGAAAACTACAAGCTAGACGAACAATTATAAACAATTAAAATACTCGGGGAGTAATGATGATTCTATTGTTTTAACCCTGCTTTGTACGAAATCCAAACATTAATGTTGTTAATAATTAATTCAATTTTTCAAACTTACCCCTCTCATGCACACAACCATGACATGCACGAATCACAATCCAAAACCAGCATCCCTCGTGCACTAATTGATTAATCACTAATTAAAGCACTTATTATTTCGGTCTAACTTTCGCGTCGGTTTGTATTAAATTTTATCCTATCCCTGATAAATGCCCCGAAAGTGCATTTTGTATTGATATTAAATTAACATTGACCGCCTCAATTTACAAATTATATTATTTAACTTCATGAACTCGCAAGCCGCAATCTCTGACTTCCTTATTCGCGTGGACTCTTTTTGTTTAATAAAGACGAACTATTCTTTGTTTAATTAAAATGAAATATCCCCGATTTAGAAGCACCGAGCTGGTCTCCTCGCGACTCTCAGAACTTGACGATCTTAATTCTCAACAGGATCTCTCCCTGACTGTCCTCTAACACTTCCCTGCCCCGACTATCTATTATTATATATTACTATCTGAATTATTCCCGGTTTACGCGCACCAAATTATTACTCTGCCGTTTATCAAAACTCGATGATTTTTATCCCGTCCGCGCGCCTCCAGGTTCCTTCCCTGACTGTCCTGTTCCAACCCTCTGCCCCCCTACTCCCACCCATCTACTTGTGTGGTTTCAATAATATATTAGTCCCTCTTTTTTAAAACCTCAAGTGGGCACATCTCCCAATATGCATATTTCAATCGTTTTAATAGTGTTCTGTCACATTAGGTCCCAAATTTCAAGAATTCCGTGCAACTTTCATGTTTGCTATTTTTTTTGTGTGTAACCTTACATAACAAAATACAAACTAATTTTGTCTGCGCCGGAGTCATAAATTATCCCAATAACGCTTAAAAGAAGAGCTCAGTGGCGCACTTCAATTCACTACTCATCCTAATTACTTGCGTCGACTTTATTGGTTATATAATAACATTATATAAGCATTGTCTGTACACGTTTTCGTTCTTTCTGCGTGCGTCACTATTTAACGAATTCTGCAATCTTATTTTGACAAATATGTTAAATATTTTAACCCCTAATCGGCGCGTCGCTCTAGTATATTTAAATGCACCAACGATCAATCTTTATTGCCTAATTTTTCAACTCCCCACTGCCATAGAAAATTCACCAGATAATTGTTTCGTAAATCCAATCTGCTCGCGTTAAAGTCAGTCACCACTCGGGCAAATATCCATCGGCCGCCCCTGACTTGATAATGAACCTGAAAAAATCCCTCTATATGTTATTCTGGGTCCCTTCTTAGTTTTGTGAAGAATGGCCTTTGCCGGGGCTCGCAGGCACTCGAGCTACGCAAACACATGTGGTTATTTAGTGGTAAGGACCCATAAATCACCCCCATGAATTGAAACAGAGAATCGTATGCTGAAACCATTCCATGTTACAAAAATTAAATATAATTCTAAATTGATCTCTCAATTTTAAAAGAATTATTTCGTAGGCCCAAAGGCGAGATCATCACAGTCTCCCCTTTATGGAAAAAAATAGTGGAGGTAGATAGAAATCCAAACTACAATCACCTATTTTGTTCCAGAACTTCAGCAGTAGTCAGCCCGTTTGAACTCGCCTTAAATCTTTGTGCCCCTTTTTTTTCAAAATTGTAATGATGAATATTTCCTAATCCGGCCCTGTCCTGTACGTCATCGCATCCCTTCCCTATTCCGTTTCTTCGTCGGCCTTGCCCAATGTTTGTCTAATGTTGAAACTACGGTCAATGTACCTTGCGTTACGCCTACATATTTCCTGGAATTTGTCCCGGTTACCACCTACAACGGTACCTAGTCATGGTACCCTCGCTGTCTCCTATTGTACTCCCCACATAAGCCGACAATATAGTATGTGAGCAGTTAGGTATCTATTATTGTCTCTAAACCAATTAATCCAAATTTTAATTTCTGCCTAACCTTATCACCTATTTACACTGATTTTAAATACCCACCGCTTCACAATAAACTCTGTTTGCGTAATTTGTAAACCCTTCCACAATCTACTACTAAACATTATAAATGTTCCAATGCTCCACATCTCACTGTGTCTAAACTCATAATGTATTTTTCTCTATAAAATAACCCAGAGTGTTTTCCCCAATTCGGCTCTGTCTAGATCGCTTAAGTCGGTACGTCTTTCCTTAATCGGTACTTTCGGTTTCACATAATGGCCGTCTCGAAGGTCCGCCTGTATTTTTTTTTCTCCAAAATATCCCTACCGTAATTACACGAGTGTGAACGACCTTTCCTTATTTTTTTGTTTGTTTTTTTGTTAAAGGAACTTTGCCCAAAATGGACCTGACCGTTGTTCTAAATTTAACAATTTGGTACTGGGGACCAATATCATCTATAAATTTTTAACTGCTGAGAAATCAACTGTCTACAATACCTAGTCATTTTTTTATTTCCTTAGATTCATACGTTTGAGTACGTAATTATTATTGTAGTACTTTTAATCTAGTGCATGATTAGAATTAAACATTTTGGATACGCTTATTCTGTAAGTCGGGTTGAATATTAGCAAACAATTTATTTTTAAAATTTTAATTTGCCATCAAGAACCGACTTCCTCCCCTCACATCGGAATACCTTTTATTCCCTATACTTATCGGAGGTTGCCTAACATTTTACCTACCTCTCCTATCTTTAATTTGGTTTTATTGTCTTCACGCCTAATCCGGTTCACGTCACTAATGTTTATTCTGCATGTATTTTGTTTCTCAACAGATTCTGTTTCTTTGAACTATTTAGTTAAACTAATTTCGTTTAATCCTGTACAGATTATTTTGAAATTACGTTTCAAAATAATGCTTTTATTCCGACTGTCACCCACTTCTTGTGATGACCGGCTATAGGAAGGGTTTCAATTTACCGTTACGTTAAACGCACAAACCTATTTGACACATATCCCCGCTAGTCGGCACTCGGTTTAATGACCTCCCTTTTTTTTTTGTTCTTCACACTGAGCGTTAAATGTTTAAATGATCTACCCTCAAAATGAAAGGGACCCTTTTTTCTATCGTTTGTTGGTGCCCCTTTTTTTTGTTAAACTATCTCTATTCAATATAACGATTAGGGTAGATTATCTATGTTTACTCTGGTAAACAGAACTACTCAACGCTGGTCCGATTGCATAATTTTTAAACTAATCGTACGGTATCCAATTTACCAAACGTTCAATCCCAATTGAAAGTTGACTAACATCAATATTATCACCCCGGCGATTTGATATTGAATGCATCATTGAAGGACTATCTCCCCTAATAACGTAAAACCCTTTCTCACTAATAATTATCGAAGGTTGGATATCATTAATTTCTCTTGGTTAATTTTGTTACACTTTTTATTGACGTACAGCGCTCCTCCCCTCAAAATATGATACCTTTAACCTACGTCTTATCGGAAATTGGACTCTATTGATTAATTTGGTTTCACCTTTTATAGACGTATGGCGCTACTCCCCTCAAAATATGATATCTTTAATCTGCGTCTTATCGGATGTTGGGCATCATCGTCTTATCTCTCCTTCTTTATCTAGTTAAGTTAATGTACCTATACATTATTTGAAGTACCTACTTTCTTGGTTAATTTTGTTCCACTTTTCATAGCCGTACGGCGTTACTCCCCTCAAAATATGATACCTTTAATCTGCGTTTTATCGGAAGTTGGACATCATCAGCCTATCTCTCCTATCTTTATCTAGTTAAGCTTATGTAAACGTTATTGCTAATTCCTCTGCTACACATCTATTTTCCTAGTACTTTACTTTTTTTTCGTTGTGTTTTCAGTCATTTTCGGATGACATGCGAACCGTTATACCTACTGTATTAATTTTTTTTTTTTCTCTTCTTGTTTAAGTCATTGTATAAAACCCAGCAAAATGCAACACTTTGTAATACCATACCTCCTGGTCACTTAGCAAAACTGTGATAAACCCCCCCCCTCCCTACTACGAAGTAAAACCTTCCTCTTGGTTTCCCAAATGCTACTTGGGTGCTACTGCTACTCTGTTACAGCTACAGGCGCAACCCCGGCCGGCCTTTAAAAGCTCGTAGCTCGCCCGTTCTCGCGACTCTCCCCTGCATTCCTTTTGCAGCGCCTTTTCAACCCCATCACGTAATACTTTTATGCAAACGTGACGAGATGCTCTCAATTAATCAATTGTAATTAACCCCACAACGTTGTGTACTTTTTTGTTTTAGTGGTTTGGTATAGTTAATCCAATTTAATTAATAATTTATTTGTGGTAAACCCTTGTTCTTCTAGATATGGCGTGTTACAATTTGCAAGGCTTCGAATAACAATGACTGAGTCTGACTAGCTTGAAAATTAACTAATTATCTATCTATATTCGTTCAGCTTCCTCCCCTAGCACCTGTTATACACCTACGCTCATCGACGACTATTTTTATTGAAGTAATCTGCATTTTCCCTCCTAGCATCTAATATATAAATTTACATTCAAACGGCGAATTGAGAAGATCCTACCTTTCGATGCGATGTCACGTACTCTCTGCAGCTCTATAAAATGCTATCATGAAAATAATTTGACATTTATGTACATTCTAACAAAAGATTTACACTCAAGCAGTACGGAGTGCAATAACTCTACACTTACAGTGCTAGATGCAGTTTGTTAGTTAGCTAGCTTGTTTTATTTTGTTAATTTGACTCTACGGGTAGGTATTTTGGATTAACATGAGACAGAACATGTGCTGTTTAAATAATTGGACTCCTCCATAGCCCAACTGATAAGGTGATGGTCATAGACCGCCGAATCAGCTTCCAATTCCAACGCCTCCGGAGAATGTTAAGGTCGCAAGCGACGAATGAAAATCAACATGTTTTGCCTTCTGTCGGGAAAGAATTTGATGTGTGTTTCTGGATCATAGAGTGGTAATGGGAATAATATAGACCAATACGCCGTCAAATTATAACTATGTTGATGATGATGATGAAAGGTCATCTCATACCGTTTGATATGAGGGTCTGCTCCGATTAATGGTGTGATAGCCGATGTCAGGAACTGTTCAGGAAATGTGTGGGTGGCACGAGGTTTTGGAACGTGACATCCTACTCTGGATTGATGATGATGTTGAAGTTCTTCAGCATGCCGATGACTTGAGTTCCATTAACTCCTAAAGCATCGGCATAAACATTAAACCGAAGTTGATTAGACAATCGGCAATGTCAGGAGATCGGTGGGGCCGCTCTCTCCTCTGATCTGGCGATGTATGAATTTAATTAAGGAAGATTTTGATGTCACCGATCCTCGCCTTGGCAGTCACGCATGTCCTCAATAGTCCCGTTCTCCGTCCAGCACGCCGCCTCGAACCAGTAGAAATAATGATTACGTTTTTCCTAGGCACGCTACAGAAACATGCGCCAGCCTGCAATCGCGATGGTCATCGGTATTTGATTTGAATGCAAAATACGTCCTCTCGCATAACATACACAAGCGTAACTTGGGACCTTCCCCTATATGTGTTACGGGCATATGCTCTACGATAGGCGTACTCCAAGCTCAAACTCAAAAATCAGCTCAAAGAAGGAATGTCAAGCTCGGTTTCTAGGGTGCCGGGTCCAAGAATGAAAGGCACCAGGTCGTGAATCTGGCTTCCTTTCCTTCTATTTCCCCCGCTGCTCTTTCGTCCAGAGTACATTCCCACCCTGATGCTGGATGATCCCTATTCCTAGTGTGAGAGAGTTAAGAAAACTTTTGCTACTTATGTAGGTGGATATAACGCATTACGCTTAAAATATGAATACCTACCGACGGCTTCATTCAACCGACAATGTGAAAGTTTTTGCTAAATCGAATATCGAATGAAATATACCTACCTAAGCGTAAACCAAAAGGTGAGGATTATACGATAATTTTATGTATAGTCCTATGTAATAGACTTGTCGTGATACCTAAATTTTGGAATAAGATATGGGAAATTTTTAGGAGTGGGAATTTAATTATGCCAGATTTTGTTAGTAAGCAAAGATGCCCATGCTACGCACCTTCCATAAACTGTTAAATTACCCAATGCCTTCCAAAAAAAAACCCTTCCTGAATATAGTCCCCTAGCTACGTTTAAAAATATTATTACGAAACTCGTAAATAATAATTATCACCTCAAAGGCGCTTTACACATTCATTTATACCTATATTCTACACCTATGTATTTTGTTACCCGTTATGTATTGGAGAATACCCAGTAACCTAGTTTTCTAGATCACCAACAAAGCACTTTTAAAGGATTTTATTATTGTTTTGTGGTTTCAAAATCCCGTCTTTTAAATGAAGTCTCTCGTATAAGATTTATTGCCCGAAAGTGTCTTTTGTGCATCAAATAGTATTCTAGTTCATTGAACCCCAAATTATTATTTTACAACGGTATTGTCTCAAGAATCGTCGCCGGTCAACATCAGGCAGCTCCGGATCGACTTACGGAGGGAACGCTCCTTTTTTACGATTACCGATAATTACCCGATAGCTTTTTAAATGTTACCGTTATAATTTTCCGATTAAATCATCCGACTTAGATGACATGTTTCCTTATTAAAGGCCCCATTAAGGTAGCTATAATAATAATACTAATATTTGAACGAACCACATAGCACCGCTTTTATGGAAAATCACCTCAAGGGCGCTATATAAACTATAATTCATGTTTAAATCTAGAAAACTACAAGCTAGACGAACAATTATAAACAATTAAAATACTCGGGGAGTAATGATGATTCTATTGTTTTAACCCTGCTTTGTACGAAATCCAAACATTAATGTTGTTAATAATTAATTCAATTTTTCAAACTTACCCCTCTCATGCACACAACCATGACATGCACGAATCACAATCCAAAACCAGCATCCCTCGTGCACTAATTGATTAATCACTAATTAAAGCACTTATTATTTCGGTCTAACTTTCGCGTCGGTTTGTATTAAATTTTATCCTATCCCTGATAAATGCCCCGAAAGTGCATTTTGTATTGATATTAAATTAACATTGACCGCCTCAATTTACAAATTATATTATTTAACTTCATGAACTCGCAAGCCGCAATCTCTGACTTCCTTATTCGCGTGGACTCTTTTTGTTTAATAAAGACGAACTATTCTTTGTTTAATTAAAATGAAATATCCCCGATTTAGAAGCACCGAGCTGGTCTCCTCGCGACTCTCAGAACTTGACGATCTTAATTCTCAACAGGATCTCTCCCTGACTGTCCTCTAACACTTCCCTGCCCCGACTATCTATTATTATATATTACTATCTGAATTATTCCCGGTTTACGCGCACCAAATTATTACTCTGCCGTTTATCAAAACTCGATGATTTTTATCCCGTCCGCGCGCCTCCAGGTTCCTTCCCTGACTGTCCTGTTCCAACCCTCTGCCCCCCTACTCCCACCCATCTACTTGTGTGGTTTCAATAATATATTAGTCCCTCTTTTTTAAAACCTCAAGTGGGCACATCTCCCAATATGCATATTTCAATCGTTTTAATAGTGTTCTGTCACATTAGGTCCCAAATTTCAAGAATTCCGTGCAACTTTCATGTTTGCTATTTTTTTTGTGTGTAACCTTACATAACAAAATACAAACTAATTTTGTCTGCGCCGGAGTCATAAATTATCCCAATAACGCTTAAAAGAAGAGCTCAGTGGCGCACTTCAATTCACTACTCATCCTAATTACTTGCGTCGACTTTATTGGTTATATAATAACATTATATAAGCATTGTCTGTACACGTTTTCGTTCTTTCTGCGTGCGTCACTATTTAACGAATTCTGCAATCTTATTTTGACAAATATGTTAAATATTTTAACCCCTAATCGGCGCGTCGCTCTAGTATATTTAAATGCACCAACGATCAATCTTTATTGACTAATTTTTCAACTCCCCACTGCCATAGAAAATTCACCAGATAATTGTTTCGTAAATCCAATCTGCTCGCGTTAAAGTCAGTCACCACTCGGGCAAATATCCATCGGCCGCCCCTGACTTGATAATGAACCTGAAAAAATCCCTCTATATGTTATTCTGGGTCCCTTCTTAGTTTTGTGAAGAATGGCCTTTGCCGGGGCTCGCAGGCACTCGAGCTACGCAAACACATGTGGTTATTTAGTGGTAAGGACCCATAAATCACCCCCATGAATTGAAACAGAGAATCGTATGCTGAAACCATTCCATGTTACAAAAATTAAATATAATTCTAAATTGATCTCTCAATTTTAAAAGAATTATTTCGTAGGCCCAAAGGCGAGATCATCACAGTACGTACATGATGAGATGTATATTGATTTGATGTGCGCATGCCTCAATGCCTGCTATGGTTTCTATGTACAATAGTGAGTTCTGGCATCATGACATTATGCATTGCTAACCATTTATTCGATTGTGATGAAATTTTGGGGATATGATGTTTTCCGCGATGGTTTCTATATATAATAGTGAGCACTGACATTTTGGGAGGGGGGAGGGGAGTTTTGAAGGGGGGTTTCTGGGGGGACTGGGGAGAGGGAAGGCGAAAAGGAGGAGAGGAAGGGGACACGGGAAAGGAAGGGGAGGCGGAAGGAGAACGGGATGAATGGGGAAGGACATGCAGGGAGAAACAATTTATTTATTAAGTGGCATAGCAAAACATGTCGGGAACTCGCTATGTTATATAATTTTAAAAATTGGTAACAGAAATATCGTTAAGATGATAAGATTTTGTAAACAAAAAGTGTCTGCAAATCAAATTAATTTGATTAATTTGTGTGTTTCAATTGAATAAAAATAATACATAGTATAAATACGGCACGTTCCAGAGTTGAACAAGTTCTCAGTATCGCCCTGGTGTTAGACCACCAACTAATTGTAACTTTGCTTGAAACGGCTTTACCCTTGTTTGGTAACCAGGTCTGAATATCGAGGTGCTTCTCCGCCTTCCTCTCCCCATCTCCTTCTGCTTAACAACATACCCCAATTGGGTATAGCCATGGGCTCACTGGCTCCAAACGGAAGCAGTTAAGACTTGTGCGGTGTTCACGTAAAAATTAAAATTAAAAATTATATAAGAGAAAAATAGAATATACTTTATTGGACGCGAGGTCTACTGTTACTGTTCACAAAACTACTTGTAAAGTAGTTATTGATTTTAAAATTAATAACGTGTTTAAAAATAAAGTATAAATATTGACATAGAGAAACTAGCTACTCTTAATACACAAATATAAGAACAAATATTTTAAATAAGAACAAATATTGGGACAAGACAGTAAAATATTAGGTAGGTATGTGTTATTTAACTCTATACCCCTCCGGCGAGGTGTCAAGTAGTTTTATGTATCAATAAGTTTTAAAAAAAGCTTTAAATATTGGTGTTATATTTTAGTGTCACCTTTTTAATTGATATTTTATGTAGTTACATAAATACTTGTGACGTGTCGATTTGTTTTATTATGCTACCGGTTAAAACAAGCAACTTGTTTTATACGACCAACTCGAGACAGCTAAATCCGTTGGTTGAGTTATGCGTTGAGTTAAAACTGCATACTTTTACATGTAATTTAGATGCAAACCAGATTTTACAGACTCTTGGATTTTATTGTTGTAGAGGATGGAAACCTCGCAAAATGTCCGCAGTAGGTTTGCAGGGTGTTAAGGGACGTACTTGACTTATTTTAACCAGTGATTCGTGACATTATTTGGAGTAAAAAATGTAAATGAAATTTTGGTCTTATGACTTTTTTTATTTTCAAAATTAAACAAAAAAAAATTCTTCCACTCATCGTCACTAGTCACTCAGCGAAGTAACCGACCAACTCCTTATCCCACCTCCAACTGTCCAAAACCTACTATTTTTAAATGTTTTTTGTAGAAAAAAAACATTAAATGGAAGGATTCCACGAGACTTTTTTTCGGAGGGGAACTATGAATTTGATGCATATGTGAAACCCTCATTTATTTTGAGTCTCCCAGAGAAAACCGGATGGGTTTATTTTGATGGTTCTGTGATGTTTTATGTGGTTTTCCGGATAGAGCTAAACATAGTTTAGGCCTTGTTGTTGGCTTATAAATAAGAATTACACCATAAGAAGTAATTCGAACAGGCCCTCCATTGATATGCTTGGTGTAACTCCAAGTGACCAGTTCAGATATGGGAGCTCCATCGAAGCCAGAGTAAAGTTAGCCTCACAAAAACTGGGTGTACTGAACAGGGCCCGCAGATACTTTAATATTACACAACTGCTAACACTGTACAAATCACAAGTGCGCTCCACGGTGAAATTTGGCAGCCACATCTGGTCTGGAGCTTTAAAATACCTGAAAAATACCATTTCTCCCAGATTCTCCCGGATTGCAATCTTTAGAGCGCAGGCGTCGGGTGGCAATGCTAGCCTTGTTCTACCGGTCTTACAATGGAAGACGCTAGTCAACTATCGTCATTGATCCCTTCGGTACCGGTGCATAGTCGGGAAACACGCCAAACGCGTGCTAACATATGTACGCACGGTTGACATTTGTCACATGAGAAAGGGTCCTTTCTTCGACTCGTTCTTCTGTTCAACAGCTCGGTTGTGGAATGATTTGCCGACCTCTGTGTTTCTTACTTCCTACAACATGGGTCTCTTCAAGACCAAAAAAACCCTCCAACTAGCATGTAAAAAAAAAACTTTATTTTAAAGAACATTTAAGAAATGAACGGAACCATCCCGAAACCCCTGTGGACTGAAGGGGAAGCTCCGCTTCTATCACGACAGAACGGAGGACAATTTTTATTTATTTTACACTGTATGGGGCATAGGGCTGAAACCGAAATGGATGCTGCGTAAATAGTCGATTGCATGCTCATGTCGAAACAGCCCTCCTTTTCCTCAATTATTCTTCCATCACGCTGCAGCATGCACTCCCATACGGAGAAGTTATATAATACATTATTTTATCAATCGCTGTTATCATTGGCGATAAATCCATGCTCGACTCGAAGGTGTAAATAATGACAAATGCTTCGTATTCCTTAATCATATACCGGCAGGTCGGGTTCCGCCTCGGGTCCCCAGTACCCAGTACCTACCTACCCAGTTCCTTGCGGGGAATGGAGATGTATTCACATACATAAATGTTTCCTGCAACATACTAACTTGTCCAAACGGAAATGTGATTATTATTCAGATGTCTAAATTACCCGGCGTTGCTCGATCCTTTACAAAATATTAGGTTCAACCACTTTTTTTATTTTTAAAATTAAACATAAGTATTCGTATTGGTTATAGCATATAACAAACACGTCGCATGTGACCATACAATCAATAATGATTTCTAGAATTTTACAATGCCTTGACTTTTTCTAAACTTGTAAAATTATAATGTGAAAACTTCTTCCACATTTTACGGTACTTACTCAGTTATCAACATCCTACGTAAACTTTAAGTAGGTACCTACCTATATAGATATACTAGAAAAATTTAAAAACTACATTTTTTAGGTACTGACTCATTTTCTCAATCTTCAGTTTCTACCCACATACGAATATAAAATAATATCTTGTAATAATATTAATCCACCTATACGAAAAATAAAACCACAATAAAAAACATTGGTGTGATGATTACCATTTCAATAACTACGAGAAGGGACCCAAAAAAGGGGTAATATCGTCATAACTTCTTTATTTATTAATATTTTTACACCAAATTTTGGTCGCCTTTAAAGTATTCTTTATTGACCACAACGCTTTCTCTAAACGCTTCTTTCTATGTTCAAAATAGTTTTTAAATTCACTTATCGGGATGTCCTTTAGGCCTTCCGGCGATGTTTGTTATACCTCCTCCACGGTGACTAAACTCTTTCCTTTCGTGTCCCTTTTCAGTGTGGGGAACCAAAAAAGTCACAGAGGGCTAGATCACCTTGGGGAAAAAATAAGGGTCCTCTTTGAGCTGATTTTGAAGCTCTTAACCTGCCTGAAGTCGACGCTCCCTTTGCTCGTCTGTGAGAAGGCGGGGGGAACAAATTGGCTCCAACCCTTCTCATGTGTGATTCTTCGGTTAAAATCCTCTGAATTCAACTCCATGACATCTCACAGAGTTTATCATTGGTTCAGCGATGGTCTCCACAAACGAGGGCATTGATTTTTTTGACGTTTTCGTCAGTTTTTGACGTTGAGGGGCCTCCTGAACGAGGTTGGTCTTAAGATGAAGCCATACTAAATAATGCAAAATCATATAAAATCGTATGTTTTTGTTTTGAAAATTTGACCGCTTAGAAGTATTATAGATGCTTCAATTAAATAATGCGTGTAGAACATACCTTGGCCCTTAAAAATATCGGTTATTTTTTTAATACGTATTTTAATAAGCTTAAAAAAAATAAAGTATTAGGTCTATAAAAAACATTTTTAAGTGCAAACTCTCCTACTTATAAACACTTTTTAGGATATGGTATTATTGCATAATGTGGCAAATTCAGTTTCTTATATAATTATCGCAAAAAAATTTAAATTTAGGCCGAACCTCACAAAATAAAATATAATATGCATTTTCGCGTTGGTATTTTTACATCACGGCGACAATATGGCAGTCGACGAATTTTTTGTATCAAAGTGAACCTTATACCGTCCACCGAAGAACGACTGGCAGCCGCCCCATTCTTCCGTCATTACTCCTCTGGACGGAGCGGAGAAACAACGTTTTAACTGGGGCAACATCCCCATAAGCAGTCAGCATTACAATAGTTTGCCGATTTCCCCAACAGGAAACAAAATTTCACAGCCGCGCGTTGCTCTCGATAATCTGCCATAACTTTTTTGCCGAAATGGAAAAAGTTGTTTTACTAAAAAAAAAACTCACGGGCGAACCGACGGACCCATAGCGACACAAATTCGCATACTGACTCAGGAGGAGTGACCCTAACGGATACCTGGTCAAACAATGGGTCCCCCCACTCTTCCTCTCCACCACAGCACAACTAACGCTACTTTTGGGTCCCCCTCATATAGTTACTTAATAACAATTTGTAGCAAAAAACACAATTTTTTTAAAGAAATTCAAACATTCCCGGGTTACGAATAACCAGACGATATTTGAAAATCTCCTACTACAGTTACATTATGCGGAAAATGTTGCTTGTGTCGTGCTATAAAACTCAGCCAACCGAGAAATTGAACTCACTGTTTCAAATGTTTCAATTGACTTTTTCAAAAATCTTTTTATCGCGGTTAAATTCATAATTTTAAAGCTTCGTATGATGGAAACGACTTAGCGAGTTGAAAAGACCACAATAAACAAAACTGCGAATCTAACAAATCAGATTACGTAAAAAAAAATTTCTTCGTATTTAAAATCATAAAATCGTTATTTTAATTATGTAATTATCATGAAAAAATGTCAAAAACTTACGTATTATTGTACAAGATGGAGCACAGATTTCTACTGACGTTATAATGCTATTAAAAGATGCTGACGTATATGAACTGATCTGTCATAATTATAGGTTATGCATGAAATATGAAGTTATGATAAAACGGCTGAGCTCAAGTAGGTAGCATGTAAAACAATCAATAAATCTTAAATAAAACACTGATGTAATAATGTGTTATTTAATTCATTTGTATAATTAAGATTTACATGATTGACAGACTAATTTGTACAATTAATTAATCCCGGGTCGCGGTAACTGCTCGATGATAACAGTTATATTATTAACACGTGAATATAAGAAATGACTCTAATGTGCATGATTAAAACAAAGTAAGGGCCAGTCATTTAAAAAGGAAACTACCTACGACGAGTAGTGAATTATAAAATTTTAAACCAATAAACTAAGAATTATAAATTTACGTAAAATGGTGTCGGGTTGAAATCGTCTTCCGCGCCGTCAGAAGCTCTGCTTGGGATCCCATGTTGACCGTAGCACCGCTTGATTCTCACTCATGTCTGCTCCTGTCGGAAGCCAAGGCAAGCCAAGGCAAGCCAACCAGCCATAGACGAAAGGAGCGGCTAGAAACTCACCCCTGTAGCTAGAATTATTGAATCTTCTTTATACGGGTAGGAACTATTGTAATGGTGGTATAGTTCTAAACGCTTCAACGTTTACTGACTGGACTAGAATGTCAAATTTCGAGCGGAAACATGAAGTGAAGTTAAATTTCTCTTAATTTGATCCTAATACTTATTAGGGGCATCCATTAATTACGTGAGCAGTTTTTTTTTTCAATTTAGACCCCCCCCCCTCGTTGAAATAAATTTGGGCCAATTCGTATATTTTTTTCAAGTAACGTGAGATTTTACTGGAACCCCCCCCCCCCCCCCCCGTTTGTACTCACGTAATTAATGGATGCCCCCTTAGGTTCGCTAATTTATTTTTTTAGCAAAATTTCAGTATGGTCTTCCGATTATTTTGAAAAAGTGATCTCGTTATTGAATGAATAATTGCAACTTCTATCAACAATTATCTTACCCAATCTGTGCATGATGAAATTGAACCCACACCTTCGTGGAGCAAGCTAATTACTTGACTAATGATCTTTATACTTGTCAATATCTCTTCGCCGAGTCGTCTACGAGCCTAGCAAATAGCTGCATACACGTAAACTTTGTGTATTTAGATTAAAGGTATTAAACTTATCAGTTATATTATTAATAATCGCTTTTTTATTAATAACTAGCTTTTATCCGCGGCTTCGCTCGCATGGTATTAGTGGGAAATTAATGTATAAAGAATTTTCCCACAGTAATGAAATTTTCGCCCGTGATAAAAAGTACCCTATTTCATTTCCCATTCCTCCAATAATCTCTGTAACAACAAATAACGATAAAACAAATAAAATTCTTGAGAATGATATTTCGTAAATAAAAATTCTATTTTAGAAAATATTTAAATTATAGAAATAGAAATGTATTTTAAGTACCTACTCCCTTTATTAGTATTTTTTTCATATTTGAATTCAATCCAGAGTAACCTAAAAAATAAGGAAATGACAGTCCACTTCAAACGCTATGCTTTATAACAACGTTATCACGGACGTACAAAATATAGTCTATGAACGTTATGCTTTTTGTTCGGAGAATAAACATTTTTAGAGATATGTAGATATTAACTACGACGCCAAAAAAGTACTCGTTTTAATCACAACAAAGCACTCTTTTTAAGCCTAAAATAAAAAACATTGTTTCCAATGTAACAATTTGTTTGACGTTTGCAATAACACGATTTTGTTAGGTATAGAAAACGTATGATACATAATCTCATAACATCACAGCTTATTCATAACGCCAGAGCTTACCAATATATATAGCCCATATTACTCGCAAATAATGTAGCTTTTGATTAGTGAAAGAATTTTTAAATTTCATTCGATATTTTTGCGTGAAAGAGTAAGGACCATCCAACCATCCATACAAACTTTCGCATTTATAATATTATATTATTATTAGTAAGATATTAGGTACGGGTTACATGCGTGTAGATACACGTGTAACTGTGCTTTCGAACAATTAATTATTAGCAGCCTGATTGAATTAATTAATTTCATAGCCGTATTTCATGACTTCATGACATGTTATTGGAGATAGAAATGTTTTTCTAACTGGATTTGCTTAGTCGCAGGCAGTAGTTAACGCGATCTGTTGTTGTTAGGATGCGGAAGCTGTGTTAGGTAGGACGCATTTAAATAAAGAGATTTTACGTTCAAACAGATTAACTTTTATTTAGAGCTAAAATGTACAAAAGCGATGTTATCAGAGAGGCTTTGAAATAAGGAGAATAGTATGTAAGAAGTACGATGTTGTTACGAACGGCACTCGAGACGAACGTTTCAAAACCGCTCTGTCATTCAGAAGCGCTTTCCAACGAGTACGCGTTTCAGTGAGGCACCTAAATGAATGTTGCCAGTATTTAAAAACAAATTTCTAGTTCCCATAGTAGCAAAAGTAATAAAAATGAGAGGCGATTTCGTTGTAAAATCATGTACCTACTTAAGTAGTGGTTCTGTAAACTTCGAGTCTGAGATATTTAGAATAAAGCGCACTTGGGGTGAAATATCACTAAACTTAGCTATATAAATGTGATTGTTAATAAATCTCTTAAACATTTGGTTTCATCACTAGAATCACTTCTGACTTCAAAAACATAAATACCCTAAGAACTCTTACTGCTCCTTGGTTCGCCCCCATCTTGAATATGCTTGTGTTATACGGTCTCCTTTTTATGCTGTTCATATTCGTCATATTAAGTCCGTTCAACAACTGTTCCTAAAAAGGATTGCTAGGAGGCTAGAATTAGAGCGAGGCAATGACTCGTATGCTGAAACTGAACAAACTCTAAACCTATCTCCTTTAGAAGACCGTCGAAAAAAATCTGATTTCATATGTTTCTTCAAAATTATTAACTATATAATCGATTTACTTATATTACAACAACTCATCCTATTCAATATACCTTCTCGTAGACTCAGAAATAAAGACCTGCTCTTCCTCAATCAGTACTCGACTAATTATATGTATGCCAAAAAAACTCAACATTATTAATGTCAGCATTTATCAACATGCAAAAAAAAATATGCCAAAATTGGCCAGAAGGCCGTAATCAACGCACGTATCTTTGTACCTACGACAAATACCAATTTTATGTTATTTTTAAAAATACTTAAATAACTCAAAGTCCTAAGTTACTTATTATTGGTTAGATTTTTTTACACTAAACGAAAACACGCAAATTCTGACAGCTCGATGTACTTAGCATTTGAAATATTGGTCGTGTTTGACTCCTGATAAATATTAAATAACACGGCTAGTTCCTCCCGAATCGTGTTCAATAAGGCCGATTAGCGCGTTAATGAAGTTGTTAGAAATCGCCCGAAAATGTTATCAAATTAAGAAATTAACGCCGATTGTAAAACGGTATGTCGGAAGCCATTTTTCATCAGAGAAATAGCCCGCAAAATTGTTTTACCTTCCTAGACTGAGTGTATTTTTAAAAGAGTTACTAGCGCTTGCAATGGAAAGTAATCCAGTCAATACCATGAGAGGGAAGATAAAATACCCTATTTATTTTGTTTTTAAATACCTATAAAAAACGGCGAAATCAATATTTTAGTCCGTGTTAGATAATAAATAAAAGCAGCTCACGCAGATGCTACATAGGTACCTACTAGTAGTTAAGGAAGATGTCTCTGTAAGGAGAGATTCTTTCACTCAGAAGGATTTCGAACCTCTTCCCGAAAATTACTTCCCGTCATCTTTGGGGATGCTGTGTTAAGGGTCTTTTGAGGAAAGCAAGGAAATGAAGTTCTGGAAAGGAAAAAGTATGAGAAATCTGGGGGTCACTGCGGTTCAAGCCGATGTTCCGAGCGAGTCGGGCTTGGAAGGGCTTAAAGGTCTTCCTCAACCAATCTCACCCGATACGTCCTGCAACGCAGCTAGTGGGCAGATGCATCCACCACCGAGAACCGGTCAAACCTCACCCCCATGAACCTGGGAACCCCTGCTAAGTCATCAACCATTTGGGATGACCTATTTCAGAGGTGTTTGTTATTCAATAAATGGTAGCGGTACCCATACCCGCTTCCCAAATTATATCGAGATAGAATATTATGACTTCTCCTCTGTGACGTCTCCTATTTTTTTTGTATTTTTGAAAAGTGAGTATGTTATATGCAGTATTTTTTAAAGGTTTCTACCTAGAAAGTGGTCACGGTAGCTATTTCATTCACAAGATAAATATACTTTACTCTTCGGCCCTTTGTGTGGACATTTACATTAACATCACATAAGATGTTCAGTTAATTAATAAAAAATCCTGAATTCGGTCGGTTTTCACAACCGTACCATGTCACAATAGATCAGTGGTTTAGAACAAATGTCCTGGTAAGCGACAGGTTCTGAAGTTAATAAGTACAGCACCTAAGCACGTAATTAATAACTCTGCAACGACGAATTTACTATTGCTAATAAGGGGAGCAGGGGGGAATTAGAGCCTACTAAGGAAAAAGTTTAAAAACAGTCAAATTTATAGATACTTTAGGAACTTGTTATTAGAAAATAAATAACTTCCATTTAATCACATCGTCAACGTTACACTATTAGGCATATAACTTCACACTTACCTGATCGTTCAAATTTCGTATTTTTTTTAAGCGCGGGGCAAAATATCGACAAGCGTCCGTGTCACATAATGCGTGGCACTGGCGAGCCTAGCGCGGCAGGGGAACACGGCCGCAGTGTGAAGAGGGCGCCCGAGTGGCAACCGAGTAAAGACGAGCTATAGTTTTGTCTCTAGTCGCACCGCTCCCATTACCCCCTGCTCCCCTACAATCAGAGAATGGTCCGTAAAAGCTTCTTATGAGACGCAAATGTAAATAAACTTTGAAAAAATTCTGCAACACGTTACTGGAAAGCTGTGTTCCAACATCTCTCTTATTTTTACCAGTACCTGTAAAAAGCGTGCGCCCTAAATCATTGTATTTCTCCTACAAAAAGGCGATCCATCATTCGGCGAGGGCGTGCGTAGCCGCGTGGTATATAATGGCAGCGCCATTAAGTAATTAGCAGCATACCTGTGCCTGCCTGTACATTCAACCGGACAGGTACCTAGCATCTTGCCATCTAGCTCTCTGGTTGTATGGTCTTCTAGTTATATGTTCATCTTACTATAGAGCCGACTATGTAACTTCTAGCCATCTCTGGGCTCACACTCGGTACTTTCTGGAATATCCATGGGTGAAAATACTGGGATAAACAAGTTCTTGTTTAGGTGACTGGTTCTTGCGTCTCTACATTGGCGTAGCAAAAGTCTGGATAGTGGGTACGCCTGGAACAATGCAATAATATATGGGAAAAACACCTTAAATTTGGAAGGCGGATAGCCAACACCTCTGCCGAGCCATCATAGGAAATTTTATTATTCTATTTAATGAATGCTGCGAACGTGAGGGTTTGCTTATTATTTGTTTTTACAATTGTGTATTTTA
Source organism: Limnephilus lunatus (assembly GCA_917563855.2). Classification (NCBI taxonomy): domain Eukaryota; kingdom Metazoa; phylum Arthropoda; class Insecta; order Trichoptera; family Limnephilidae; genus Limnephilus; species Limnephilus lunatus. Next base: position 60,411,277 of record OU830599.1, read on the forward strand.
ATATTTAATAAACACTTTTTCAATGGAACCCTTCCTTTTTAAAAATTGATTCACTAAATTTAAGCTTTCTTTTGGGACACCCAGTATATGCTATGTAAATTTTATAACAGCTTTTTCTTTGCTTGAAGTTTCCCTATAAATTTTTACCATGCAAACAATGGAATTTTCCCGGTGGGGCGAGAGTTTGTTGCTACGGCACTGGTTCTTGTGCATCTTAATAAAATTGTTATGGCGGACACTTGACTTGGCTAATGGGTTGAAAATAATAAATGTACGTTAATATGAGTAATAAATATGACGGCGGTAAAGTCACTTATAAAATAATATGAAAATTGTGTGTCGTTTCGTCTGGTGGATGAAGAGAGATGGTATGGTATATACATAATATTACCACCCGAGAATGTGTTCTCAAACTTACTTAGGCCTTATTTTCCCTCGATCTTAAAATAAATTAAAAACATAGTTTATTAACATTTCACCCTTTCAATTTTTTTTGTTTTTTTTGGTTCTTTGTAGGTAGGTATCTACTGATCACAAACTTTTTTTAAATCATTGGGTAAGAATGATTATTATAATTATTATTTTGTTATAATATATACAGATTTAGGAAATGAGATTAAAAGAATTTGGCATTCTCAGAAAATAAAAATATTACCATTTGTTATTTCGGCTACTGTCATTATACCTATCTCTTTCATTCAAAATTTAGGCTTATTAGATTTGTCAAAAAATTTATATATAAAAATGAAAAAATCAGCCATTTTAAATACATGAAGGATTACGAAAGATTTTTAAATATTTATATTGAGGAATCAGTAAGATTTATCGGTCCAGTTAGGAGTTCTACCGAGCCGAATCCTCTGATGTGAAAATATCTGGAGTCGGTAAATTATTTTCCCATTTGGTCTCTGGTAGAATTACATGTTGTTCTTGTATTGTTTTGTATTTATTACACTCAAATAGTGCACTTACATAGCGTGGATTGACTAGATGATCATTTGCGGAAAAGCTTGTGGAAGGGTTTAGTTTTTTCTGTGGGGTAGATTTAACCCGGACGTAAAATCGGAAGCATGATGAAAAATAAGTTCACGAGTCCCACGCGCCCGGAGTGAGTGGAACCAAGGTACCCCGAATTAAAGTTAATACCTGTCTCTGAGCGGGCATCGCGTTTGGGTCCCGCCCGGGCGTCGCGTGTTCGATTCCCCGCCTGGCTAAGTCCTCCATCACGACACTAATAGCATTTTCCGCTTGGTGTGGTAGTAGAAGGAGATTTTCAAACATTGTTAGGCTATTCGTAACCCGAGAATATTTGTCTTTCTTTAAAAAAAAAGAATTTTGTGAGACGGAAGAAATTAGAGGAAGGGAAAAAGGAGAGATGGAGAAAAGTTGAGAAGTATCTGACCAATCAGATTTAGGTACGATTTTTTTTAAGTCACCAACGCTTTTATTTCTCACTGCTCCCGCCTGGAGCCAGTGAGACTATGGCATCCACAATCGGGGTATACTGTGAGCTAAAAGTAGTGGGGAGGGGAAGAGGAAGGATGTATCTGGCTATTAAGATCTGATCACTAAACATAGCTTAAGCCATTTCAAGCAACGTTTGAATTCTGAATGGTGGTCTTACACCGAGGCGATATTGGGAGTATCTTCCACTCTGGAACGTGCCACAAATATACCATGTATGTTTTTAGATGAATTAATTGTGAAATAACACAATTTATCAGATAATTTTTTTAGATTTTTACATTTGAAGTATAATTTGCTATTTAAAAATTGCAATATTTTAAAGCTCCAAACAAGAAAAATATTGAAACAAACAAGTCGTTGAAAAGTTTCAGAACATTCAAAATTTAAAAAACACAGTCTTTTTGTTTAAGGAATTTGAAACAAGTCACATCACTTTTCATCTCGTTAATAGAATTTTTAAAAAAAACTAATAAAAATTCCACGAGAATGATTAAACAAATCAGATATTTTGGACTAATTGTAGCATGATTGGAAAAGTTGATATCTTGAATTCGTATTTATTTGTATATGCATAAGGCATTCATGTTATTGAAAAAATGTCAGTTAGATGGAAATCTTATCAAATTCACGCGGCAAAAATTAATTAAAAAATTATGTTTCAGAAATAACCTAGCTTTTTCTGATAACAAAACTAAATTCACAACTCGACTTTATTAATGGATTAAAACTGACGAAAATAACACAAATAATTGTAAATGTATTGAATTATACTAATGTAATAGTGAATTTGTCATTAGAAGAGAAATTATGAACAAAAACATGATATGAATCGCACATCAAATATCACAAATCAAAATCCTACTAAAATTTATTCAAATCATTTGATCTTCTGGGGAGTGTTCAATTTCTTCCAGTTAGAAGCTCCTATCTTACCCATAAGCTGGCTGTTTTAAATATTTTTAATTGCTTTCAAATCTGCATAAAACTACCTACATTTCATCACAATTATTCGAAAAGGGTTTTAGGTATTCAGATTACCATACAAGTTAGATGTCCATAAAAAGATGAAAGTGATTGTAAGCCCTCCGTAACTGGAGCAATATTCTCATGGACTGCAGCATATTCTCATGGCTATGTTCTGCATTAAATAACGCTCGGTTTTCAGATGTGTTATTACTCGCTTACAAGTGTTATCCTTCCCGCCGCGGAGGGAGGTTGCGACGGGTAATCTACGGAATACATCTCAATCATGGACCAAGCCAGATGAGGTGGATATATCCAAGGGAAATTCTCATATTACTGATTCTGCGTTTAAACTAGTATTATACGTGTTGCTCTTTTTTGCATTTTTAGTAAGCGACTGCGGTGAAGGTGAGCAATATAATGTTAAAGCGCCTGCCTGTAATAATTGCCACAAGTTTTATTTGTCACGTGTTGAGATTATTGTAAGTATGCTTTTAATTATGAAACGCTTTAAAATTAAAATTATAAACCCCATTAAGATGACGAAATTCAATAAACAGCACATGTCATTACGAAAAGAGATTCGGATCTAGTCGCTAAACACTAACATACTTTGGAACAATGCAAGCAAAAATTTTCTCATTCGAATAAGATAGTTTGCTAGGAACACAACCTTTTGTCAAGAAAGGGACATGGGAGGTTATCCACCACCTACCCGCCCTGGTATAAGTAACAGATGGTTACTACTTCAAGGCTCTCGCAAGGACTCTAATTTTTTTTAATGAAAGAATCTACATTTATTTTTGAACCTCCAGTGTCCCTGCATACGTTGTTAGTAAGCAGTATGCAAGTGCTTAGCGGGAAATCAAGTTAACATAAATGTTAGTATGACTACAGACAAGACAATGGAACAGGTTGGTGATAGTCCACGAGGAGGCAAGCACTAGGTGATTGTATCCAGCGTATCCTGAAAGCAGCTGTAGGGAGGAAGATAAGATAAGATCAAGAAAGGGATAAGTAAAAATCTTATTTTTGCAAGAAAATAAAATACCTTATGGTACAATAAAATCATTTTCAATTTGGGAGGCGGGAATGGATACCGCCGCCCCGGGAACCATTTATTGAACAACCAATACCTCCGTCATTGGTCACCCCAGACTCGCTATACGTTTGGTGATTTAGCAGGGGTGAAAACAAATAAAAGTAATTTTGAAAATAATAGCGTACCTATGTAACGTTTTTATTCTGAACAGTCGAATACCATTATTATATTACGATATTATAGAAGACTAGCGATCGATAATCATGATTCTAGATGCTCTAATACCAGAAAAACCCTCAGTAAAGCGAGGATAACTTGTTTTAGTATTTAGTACAAACCAATATTCAATCCCTAGAAGATCTGGTCATGATCATGAACATCTGGGAACTTTTCTTCCAGGTTGAATTAAAAATTTTAATAGATTAAAAGAGTGTTAAGAGATATCAATAATGACCACTCCTCGTTTACGCTATATAATTAGTTTTATCGCAATAAATCAATATAGGATCTCGCATCCAAAGGGTTAGAACATTGTTAGAGCCAGCTGCGGACTTACAATCAATACGGTCCAGAAAATTTTGAAAACGTACACTTTCCTAACGATTTTTTATTTATTTATTTGACAGCAGTTATATTATTGTTACGATAATATTCACTTTTCAAAATGACACACATGTCACGTCTTGAAGAAATTGCTAAATATGATACTAACAAAATTATGCTGTTGGCACTATTATTAAAAATACTAATTTAGAATGTGCCTCCATCTGTAGCTCTAGTTCAATAAACTCTAGAACTTTAAATTTAAATTTCATTCCAAACTTCTTTTTCAAAATTGGTGTCGTGTCTGTTTGGAGGATCCAGATAACCGATAAAGTATCTGCCTGTACTAGAATATTTTGAAGAGAAAATTATTTTAATTGCTGTCATCAAAATTGGAACTGATATTTCTGGAAATCAGACTATCCCCATTGATGTATAATATTTAGATGAGAAACAAAGATTGTTTTATTTTTTATTTATTTAACGCCCAAAGAGCTTTTACATATTTGGTAGTATAAGTAATTCATGAGAGATGATTTTTAAACACATAAAGAAATAATTAAAATAAAATTTGATAAAAAATGTACACAAGTTATAAAAATACAAAAATACAGCGATTTCATGGGTTTACAAAAATACAGATATGTTTAGGAATAGTTTTGGAATAAGTTTTTTACAAGATCCACAAAATTCGCCAAGTTTATGTTAAATATGTCAACATCACCTAAGTACTTATTTCCCATAGTGTGAACATTGATATATATATATACATAGATGAGACATTTAACGAATAAATTGGCTCAACGGAATCGTAGGTTAGTACCTCCATTTCTCTATTAGTACAACAACAACAACCGTCGGCCGTGGAAAAAGGATGAAACCATGGGCTTGAGTAAAAGGAAAGGACGGTCTGACGGCCGAGCCTTTCGACGCAGTGGCTTCAGTTAGAATTCACTTTCCCGAAGGCCTGATGTAGTTCCGCTTATGAATGCTACAGTAGAATAGTGTATTTTGTCGTGCAGTGCAGAATTTTTATTTCCGAAGAAATTCAAGGTTTATTTAAATTCAAATTATTTTTAACGCACCAATCTTTAAATTTACTTATATTTGACTGATGTATATGGCAATGATTTATATCAGTTATTTTCTTGTATTGCTTGATGTCATCAACAAAGAGCAATACCTCACCATCATTGAAGCAGTTGGTTATATCATTGATGAAAATGAGGAACAAAACTGAGCCAAGGTGACTACCTTGCGGTAGGCCACTAGTAGCCGGTAAGGCTTTCGATATCCAAGATTTTATTTTGACGAACAGTTAACGATTTAATAAATAGCTAGTCAATCATTTTAGCATGTTACCTCTTATACCTAGAGCAAAGAGTTTTAGGATTAGTAGTTTATGGGATAATTTTTCAAATGCCTTCGAAAAGTCTGTATACATGCAGTCGACTTGTTTATTTTCTGCAAAAGATTGTTTTACCTCCAGTTTGAACTCCAACGCTCTAACGCCGAATGACCGGGAACTATAGAACCCAGTCCCCGCGTGCTACACCCGTGATAATAGTGGAACACGTTTCAACGAGATGTTACGAGTAGTATGCAATAGCACCTGTATGACTCTCCTGTGATCTTTCATCGTATTTTCTTTGCTTACTAGCAAAGAAAATACGATGAAAGATCACAATACTTTGTGCTAGATATATATATTTTTTTAATTATTCGGTGATTTAAAAAAAACAGTGCAATTTTGATTTAACTTCACGATTTCTTGGAACGCTGAAACTAAATCGACGGTATCATAGTTTATAGAATGTAGCTGCTACAAAAATGATGGAAGAACAATTAATTTCAAAGATGGGACAAAAATATGATGTGAATACACCAAAACCAAAGAATCCCAAACTAAAAATTATTGGTTTATCGGATAAATACACACCAGAAGAAATTGTTTTAAAAATTAAGATGCAAAATGATTATTTGCAAACACTTGAAGCAAAAATTGACATAAAATATATAAAAGAAATGAAAACCAAACGAGGTGATATTAACTACACCATTTTCATGGAAGTCGATGGAAAAACTTACGACATAATGTTAAAAGAAGGTAAAGTTAATATTGGATAGGATAGATGTCGGGTTTTCGACAACATCTCACTTCTGAAATGTTACAAGTGCAATGGCTATATGCACAAAGCACAAGACTGCAGAAGCGAAAAAACTTGCACTCGATGCTCCGAAGCACATGAAAATGTAAACTGTCAAAACGATATTCAGTGCATAAACTGCAAAAAAATTAATGAGAAACTAAAATTATAATTGCCAACTGACCATTATGCTTGGAGTAATGAATGCTCAGTACATTTGAGAAAAATTGAAGCTGAAAAAAAGAAAATCGATTTTTTATGCCATTAAAAAACTCCTCTAAAAGACGTCAACCAAATAATTGCAACCTGTACTACCAAAATGTCAGAGGTCTAAAAACCAAATTAAGTTTACTTCAGTCTACACTACCAATGTTTGAACACGACTTTGTACTACTTACTGAAACGTGGTTAGAGCCAAATATTCACTCTAGTGAATTAGGTTTCATAAATCATAATGTGCATAGATTAGACAGAAATTCATCGACAAGTGCTAAAAGCAGAGGTGGTGGGGTTTTAATCGCTATAAGCAAGAAATACAAATCTAACTTAATTACAACTAAACATAAACATCTTGAAAAAATTTTCTTGCAAGTAAATGTTGCCAGGAATAAAAAGATTATTGTGGGCTGTATTTACATCCCACCAAATTCAAGCAATGAAGTATACAGGTGCCATAGTGAGGAAGTAGAAGTTATATTAAAAAGGAATCCTAGTGCGACATTTTTGCTCGCTGGTGATTATAACCTTCCAAACGTGAATTGGGTGAACAGTGACGATAATATCAGTGTAAGTGAGTCTGGTCGCATTATTCTAGACATGGCGTTATTCCTAGGTCTTAATCAGGCAAATACTTTACCAAATGTAATTAATCGTACTCTTGACTTATGTTTTTCTAACTTAGATTCACTAGAAATTGAAGAATGTAGTGAGCCGCTGGTGCCCACTGATGTTTATCATCCTCCACTAGAAGTTATTATCTCTAATGTACATATTAATACTTCTAAACTATCGTTCAGTTACCAATTTTTTTTCAAAACTGATTACGTGAAAATTTGTAATTATCTTCTCTCTTTTGATTGGTCATCTATGCAATATGATGATATCAACACATCTACCAATGAATTTTATTCTGTTTTGGAAAAGACTATTAGCATGTATATTCCAACCATGAAATGTAAGCCAAAAACCTATCCAAAATGGTACTCCAAAGAACTTATAAATCTGCTTATCATCAAAAAACTTAAACATAAAGAATATAAATTACATCAGAAATATTCTGATTACATTGAATTTAAAAATACAAGAACCTCATGTAAAAGAATTTCTATGACCTGCTACCGTAACTATATAAATGAAATTCATAACTCGATAATAAATAATGTTAGTTTTTTTGGAAATACTCAAAATCACTTAAAGAAGATGATTCTGATTTCCCGAGCATTATGCACCTAAATGGCAGTCATAGCAATAATACTGATGGTATTGTGAACTTGTTTGCAAAATTTTTTAAAAGTGTTTATTCAACAGACTCAATTAATGCTCCTGTTCCAACAACAACTCTAGATGAAACTCTTGATATTTCACAGTGTACCATAAGTCTCTCTGATATAATTACTAAAGTTAAATTCTTAGATATCCACAAATCTGCGGGACCGGATAATATCCCTACAATATTTATTAAAGAATGTATCAAAGTAATTGCTCTTCCATTAACCAAACTTTTTAATTTGTCTTTATCTAGTGGAATTTTTCCCGATAAGTGGAAAATTAGTTATTTGACTCCAATTTTCAAAAAGGGCGATAAAAGTGATATTTGTAATTACAGACCAATATGCATTCAATCCACCATACCGAAACTTTTTGAAAGCCTAATACTTGACAAACTTTTTACACAAATAAAACCTGTAATATCACCTTACCAGTTTGGATTTATGCCGGGTAGAAGTACTCTTTCTAACTTGATTATTTATGAAAATTTTATAACTAATGCTTTTAAAGAAAAACTACAAGTAGACTCTGTCTATTCTGATTTTAATAAAGCATTTGATTCAGTTTTCCATGCAATTCTCATTTGGAAATTAGAAAAACTTGGTATACGTGGCAATTTATTAACCTGGATTGAAAGCTATCTTACTAAAAGACAACAAATTGTTAGAATAAAATCCTCTTTGTCCGAAAAAATTTATGCAACAAGTGGAGTTCCACAGGGTTCACACCTTGGCCCAGTCTTATTTATCTTATTTATAAATGATCTAACAAAAGTATTTCATGATGTATTTTTCTTACTTTTTGCTGATGATCTCAAAATGTTTAGAATTATTAAAAATATTTACCATTGCAACATTCTTCAAGATAATATCAACAAATTGTTGATTTGGTGTAATGAAAATAGACTCTACTTAAATATCTCAAAATGTCAAGTAGTTAGATTTTCTCGAATAAAAAATCCAGTGATCTTTAATTACAACATTGATAACAATACTCTTGAGACATTAACACAAATTAAAGACTTAGGCATCACTTTTCAATCAAATCTTTCATTTGTTAACCACATAACAGAAATTTCTAATAAGGGCTGAAAAATGTTGGGATTTATAACTAAGCTAACTAGAAATTTTAAAAATATAAAGTGTATTAAACTGTTATATTTTGCATTTGTTAGAAGTCAACTTGAGTACAATTCTCCCGTCTGGAACCAATATTATAATACACATGTACAAGGTGTTGAAAAAATACAAAACAAATTCTTACGTTTTCTAAATTTTAAAATGGGTATTCCAGCAATTATGTTGAACTACAACACTATTTTAAATGATATGAATATGCTCAAATTGTCAGACAGAAGAATTTTCACAGACTTGGTATTTCTTTATAAAATTCTAAATGATTTAGTTGATAGTCATTATTGCTTGAATTAATAAGCTTCCGGATTCCTCTACGTAATATAGAAGTCAGGATTTATTTCAGTGCAGAAATTCTGGAACTAACTACCATTAGTATTCCTCTTTGCCCAGAATACTAATGGAGGGAAATAATTTTACCAAGTCTGTGGACATCTTCAATCTATCTTTAGACAAATACAAAATGCTGTTACTGAGGCAGTTCAGTTATGTAAAATAGATACTGTATATTTCTTAGTAAAAGAAATATATACCTTTTATATTTGTTGGTAAAAGAAATATATAGTTTTTATATTTTATTTAATCAAAGTGTAATTTTTAATTGTATATGTAAAAGCCCCGAAAAAGGGCGTAAATAAATAAATAAATAAACTTATTTAAACCAAAGCGGTAAATCACCGCTTCAAAAAATATACTGAAAGTGAAAATCTATACCCGAGAAGCATACGGATGCAAGTTCAACAAGGTAAATGTTATAAAGAGCCAAAAAAACTATTTTTCTTTAACTATGGTCTCGAAACTTCTTCGGATATCCATGCTGATAGATAACAACATCAGTAATTATTAAATCAATTAGTTTTGTTTTAAAAATGGGCAATAAAACGAAATATTTTATATTTTTATATTTAAAGCCTTTTAAAATATTGTTTACAAAAAATCACTGACTTGAGTCAACAAAAAAACGGACTTGAATCTTTCTGCTTCAAAATGAAGTGGAATATTTGTTATGATTTGTGGTGTATTATAAAATGATCTATGTTTGAAAATTGTTTACTTCCATAATACTGATAATGCAACTAAATCATAAAGATGCAAGTCCACGGTACATATTTCTTCTTCTAAGATAGTTGTTGTTGCATCAAAGGAAGTTGCATCCGTATACATTTTTGAAAATCCAATTTTTCTTCATGATAGGATTTGCATCTTTCTGCCACTGATAAACATGATAATTTACTTAAAGTCTGCATCAAAAACTCATTTCTTCAAATTTTGAACTTGCATCCGTAGGTATACTTCTCGGGTACAGAAATAATAAACGTAAATTGTTTTTTTTTATTTGCTTATCAAGTTTTGATTTCAATGAGGTCGTAAAAGTTTGTGCCAACAACGGTGGGCGTGTCATGTAATTAATGTTGTAAAAGGTAATTACCGTACTAAAGTGCGATCCGCCGGAGGCAGTAGGACTCTAAGATCCGTAAAATGGGGAATATTGTTAAATAAGAGTATGTGCACATTGAACATAAAGTAACATTTTTTTCTTCTATTTTTTTAGGAATTTGACAAGTAGACGTCCGTTCTCAGGGCAAGATAATAGGGGCAATGTATTTTTGTAACACAAAAAAATGTAAGTTTTCTGGGCCCAATTTGCCACTGTCCAGATCTTTACAATATAATATTGGTAGGGCGGCACGACCTCGAAGATGAGTAATGATGAATTATTAACAAATTAGATTCCCGAGGAGTGATAGCATTTTTAATTAACCCGGTGCGCGCGGCCCGGCGAGGTGTTGGCGGTCTACACTACAATAACACTCACAAGTCCAATTCCTTTTATTGTTAGATTGCTTTAAAGCTGTTTAATCTGTTTATAGTCATATATCGTGATAAGTACCTCAGATTAGTTGGCTGGATGCAGTCATGTCTTGTAGAAGAATCTTTTAAACATATTAGATGCACGAAGAACGGAAAAAAATAGATAAACTTGCACTCATTTTTAATTTGGGAGGCGGGAATGGGTACCGCCGCCCCGGGAATCACTTATTGGATGTCTGTCATATGTCGGGTTCATGGGGTGAGGTTTGTTTAAATCTTGGCGGCAGATGACCTGGACAAACTGAACCAAAGAAACCTACCCACAGTACCCACCCCTCTTACCTATTTCTTTTCAGAACTACCTCTCTGTCATTTCCTCAAGGCTCCGCAACCGGGCTCGAAAGAAGAAGATGGAGAGATACGAAATTACGAATGTTAGAGGAGCGTGCTAACATTTACAGCGACAAAATCGATGCGAAAATGTTTAATAAAACACGACTCGTTTAAAATGGAGCAAAAATTTCTTAATTATCATTTAAAGAAACCAATTGTAAATTTTTTCACGAATATAATTTATAAGATAATAGAAACAGACTTGTTATTAATAATTTTTGGAGCATTCTTTGCGATTTTTTTCTATCGAGGGAATTTCATATAATTTGCATTTCGGCGTGGGCAGCATCTAGACATTATCGTAAAAATAACTTTTTTTAAGAGCTTAAAAACTTCTAATGTTTAAGGGATATATGTAAGAAATCGGTAGAAATTCGGGTTGCCGAGGCTTAAAAAGGTCCTCCACACAGCATCCCCAAAGATGACATAGGCACTGAAGGAAATCAGGTTCTCGTGGAACTAATGTAAAAAAAAATCGTTGAAACTTCGAAAAACGTATTGAAAACATTTTAGCAATATAATTCATTATCGTGCAATATTTTGGTGGATTTCCCTTCGGCGTAGTTTTAAGTCGGTTCATGATATAATTTTTTTTATAAGGGTGCTTCAGTATCATCAATACTGTTCTTTATTGATCTTCGTTGAAAAGGTGAAACCACATAATTGTGATGTATAGTATTTATTGTGGACCTTAATCTAAAATGAAATTGTATGCCATATCGAAACACATCGTTTAATTGTGTTTTTTATGAAAAAAAAAGTATATTCGTATTTGAAATGAGACATATTAGAAATTGTAGAATCGAATTAATAATAGACGAAAGTAGTTTTTAGTAACCACTTTACAATGTCCTTTATCACTCCACAAAAATTGGCAAAATGATCATTTGAATATAAAATATTAAAATTGAATGGATTCATGAAGTTGTAAAGAACCCTTGGTTATTAAAAACCACTTTCGTCTATTATTAATTCGATTCCACAATTTCTAATATTAAAATACTTTTTTCCATAAAAATACAATTAAATTATGTGTTTTGATACAGCACACATTTACCTTTTAGATTAAGGTCCACAATAAATACAATCTATCATTTCTAATGTTATTCGAGTTACAATGTTAAAGCAATAAATATATTTTTTTAAATAGTCCATAAAACTGCATTAATAAACCACATTATTTTTAAAGTATTCACTTTGTTATTAAAAAAACTCAATTCGAAAAAAATGTTAGGTAGTTAGCCATTTGTCTTAACTAACGATGTGTAATGTGTAGTTCTGCTAGTGTTAATTACAAGAAGTCTATCATTACCTTTCTATGCGAACGCGAACAGAAAAAAAAGCCTTATGTCCATCAGTGGAAATCGAACCCGCGCCCTCCATACTTGTGGTAAAACCTGTGGTAAAGAGCACTTCTCTTTTCATATTATCATTTTGAGACAAATAATAAGCTTTTCGAGCGATGAAAGCGTAAAATACTAGCACTTAATATTGTATTATCTAACTCAGATGTATACACGTTCATACATAGCCTGATGAAATATGTGCAGGTAGATACGATTGCAAACATCATCAACAACTAAACAACATTCCCCATACATTTTTTCATACAAATTGAAAATGATGCCACAAGCCACAACTAATATCTCCGATTAATTAACGCCCAGTCATCGCTGCTTATCCCGCGATGTCAAAATGTAATACAACCACAGATATAGTGTTGCCTGCGCCGCCTTACAACCAAAACACAAAACCGCATTTGGAAATCAATAAAATCAAACACATTCAAAAATCTCAGTGTCATCATCAAATCTAACAATAACACATTGTGATATTCATTTAATTCAGTCATACTCATTTCAACAAATCGATACTGCAACAAAAAAACACCTAAATCACATCCAAACTACAAACAAAATTTGTTTAAAATTCATGAAAAAATATTTTCGTAAGGTGTAGTTTTCTTTGCGGTTGTTTATGGATCTGTGTGGTTTTGAGGAGATGCCGACTATCGAAATACAGTCATCATCAGATAAGTTGACGTGAGCCGACGCCCCGTCAAAGGGGGCCCGGTTGGGGCCCGAGGTTTGGTCCCGGAGGGGGGCCTAGCGCCACGGGGGGGCGCTTTATTAAGACGCTATTCTGCTACAAAGCAGGCTATTGTGTCGGCAAAGGGGTGTTTGGAATGTAAGATTTTATTTGCATTTTTCAGTCTTCTTTTTACGAGTTTTCGAGTCACTTGCTTGAGTTAATTAAGGCTTCAGCCTGGAGAGAGAAGATTGCGTTGATGATCGACAACGTCCGATAGGAGAGAAGAATGAATTACAAGAAGAAGAAGACACAGTTTCAATTGCGACCGTTAACTTTTTCATTTGTATGTTTCTTGTTCGGGTTTCATATTTGGTTTAGATTTATTAGTATTATCTTCTTTTTCAATGATATGTTATATCTACTGATGAGTACAACCTTCAAATGTTAAAGTTGTTCCAGTAAAAATTGACTACAAGCACGGACGTATATAAGGGGGGGGGGTCCGGACTTCCAACCCCCCAAGTTACAACCAGTAATGCCTCCAGGATAAATGAAAATCTTAAAAAGATTGCACAAACATTTCTGGGTGGGGAAAATGAAGGCACAATATTTCTGAGTGAATATGAGATATGGCACAATCATTGGAAATCTGTAGCACAAAAAAACTGATACTGTGATCGACGCTATCGATAACTGCGATGATCAGTTTTTCCCTTTAATAAAAAAGCTTCTCATTATTTTAGCCACATTCCCAGTGTCCACTGCAACCCCTGAAATATCTTTCTCTACCTTAAAGAGGTTAAAAACTTACCTAAGAAATAAAATGGGTGATGAAAGACTTACTGGTCTGGCTCTAATGAGCGTACACCGAGATCTGGCGGTGCAACTAGATTTCGAAGAAATTATTGATCAGTTAGCAATAAAACGTAAAGGCTAAATTTATTACTTTTAAGTTTCAACTTTGTTACTTTCGAATAAATATTGCAATGCATACATTACATATAACATTTTATTTAAAGGCGCCTACCCTAGAGTAACCTAAGTTATATATTATAGATTACCCGCGACTATACTTGCGTGTTATAGTCGCAGGCAATGTTTAATTTGTAAATGATAGTTTTTTACTTTGGGGACCCCCCCTTGTCAAAGCTATAGCTACGTCCGTGACTACAAGCACGTGACTACGTCCGTGACTACAAATACTGTCAGGTATTTCCGCATATGATAGATTAATGATTCTATATGATCTGTGGTTATGTTCAAGGTGTTGCCATTTTTTTACGATTTATTACCGTTCCAGTTATTATTTCTTCTTACCTAATTGCAACTATCTGTATGAAATCTTAAGGCTCCGCAACCGGTCTCGAAAAGAAAAAGATGGAGAGATACGAAATTACGAATGTTAGAGGAGCGTGCTACATTTACAGTGACAAAATTGATGCGAAAATTGCAAAAATGTTTAATAAAACACGACTCGTTTAAAAGAGAGGAAAAATCTCATGAGGAGCATCTTAAGTATCATTTAAAGAAACATTGTGAATTTTTTCACAAATATAATTTATAAGATAATAGAAACAGACTTGTTTTTAATAATTTTTGGAGCATGCTTTGCGATTTTTTTTTCTATCGAGGGAATTTCATATAATTTGCATTTCGGCGTGGGCATATACATTATCTTCAAAAATAATGTATATATATTTTTTTTTTTTAAGAGCTTAAAAACTTCGAATGTTTAAGGGAGATATGTAAGAAATCGGCTTAAGCCGAGGCTTAAGTATGAAAATAGTGAACGTGTAAAGCTGTATGGGTTCCAATATAGTTTTCATATGTGGATCTTGCGGATAGTTTTGGAAAAATTGGCATCGTGTAATAACACGATGCCCACTGTAATAAATAACAGTGTTTTTATTAATTTTTTTAATCCACACAAATTGATAATACTCGTAGGTACATTATAAAAAATGTTATCCAACAAATATTTCTTATTTTAAAAATGCATTTTTTTTTATTATTAATATTTTTAAGGTTTCTATTGAACCACCTTTCTTTCCATATGATACGCAACAATAGAGAGAATTTCGGACTAACAATTTGATTGGAGCGACGAGTGATTTCCACTAACACACGTACTTAACCGGAACGTGTTTATAATATGGACGTATCTACGTGTACAGTACATTCAAATTATCTCTGATGTCTGTATTATCTCCCAGTGTAAACATGTGTAAGGTGTATCGCAATACTGATACAGCGGTACTTATTCATTTGTAAAGTCATTTTTTCTGGCGATTCTTAAAGTAGGTACGTACGAAAGAACGAAGTGAAAATATAAAAATATCGTGTGGTATCGTAATAACATCAAACTAAAGAGTAGATTAATCTTTAAAAATTGACTTCTTTATCATATATTTACCTAATGATGCCTTCCTCTTAAAGCGGTTCCCCATTGCTGAGGATCGTGATTCCTACTCCAATTTCCATCCACTTATCTCGGTCCTGTTCTGCTAGAATAGTTCTGCTATACTTGGTTGCTCCAGCGCATTGATGATCTTCCTCTGCATCTTTCAATTTGCCAGTGAGCATGAGTTTATCCAAGTTGAAGTTCTCAGTTTAGCGAGCAACGTGTACAAAGTATTTTAAAAGTAGTCTTAGGCAGATAGTTGAGAGCCTAGCTCTTCCGTGGACACATTTTTGTGATACCTATCTACATTAATAATGCCATAGATGACAGATGTGTAATTTTAATTTTATAATTTTTTTTGCGATTAGGTGATTTTGAACTAGCCAGTAATTTAACCATTTTGTCATGAAGGTTGTCAAAAGTGTGATGAAAATCGTCATAAGAATGATGCTTATGGTCCTCTCACTGAGAACTCTGTTGTGCATAACATCCCTCTCTTTTAGATGTGTCATTTATGAGAAAGAATGGAGTGTAACAACGGATCTATCGGCAGTGTAGAATGCTATGCATGGTATCTCTTGCTACGATGTCTGATGAAAGGTTAATAGTTTTATATAACTATTAAGGGACGTACTTGTCATTATTTGGATTAAATAAAGTAAATGAATTTTTTGTCTCCGTTGACAATTTTGACGTTTTCTTTTCAATTTAAATTTTAAAAAATTAATAGGTATTAAACAGTTAGGTTCGGGGGAGGGTTTGTTTGGTTACTTGTCTGAGTGAACAGTGATGACATGTCAAAAAATTTTCTTTGTTAGGATTTGAAGAAAAACGAAAAAAAAAGTTATAATTTTTTACCACATATAATGACAGGAATTATTTAACATCCTGTATATGTACACTATACGTAGGTACTTTTCTTTAAAGAACACCACGGTTTAAAAAATCTAAAAAACTGAAAACTTTAATAATTAATTATATTACTGAACCTCTATGACAGTACACAGAATGCATGAGAATTCCTCTTAGAAGTGCCCAACAATAACCTACCAATTTAAATTGTAAATTAATCATGTTTAACATTAATTTATAATCTAACAATGAAAAGAGTTACATATTCGTGAGCTGGCTCTCTTTTTTGCTGCGAATTTCGTATCTCACTTAAGGGATTCGATTTCTCTTCCAGTCAATTATCACTGAAAAGAAAATACTCGTTGCTACATACATATAAAGATTCAACAAAATCTTTTTTCATTGTCACGTTTTATCCACGTGCTTACCGAACGTGCGGCTATTTACAACTAGGTTAAATATACAATTAGAATTTTTTAGAGAAGTTGTGAAGGCTACTTCAAAGGCTTTAATTAAAAATCTTGAGAATCCAACTGAACGACTGAAATCAAATAATACTTTGCTAATAAACTAATTCAGCTTTATAATAAACTATATTCAGCTTTACTAATAAACTAGTTTTATTTTACACAACTGAAAAACAACATTTAACCATACAACAATGATCGTCTGTCAGTGGTGTAAAATTTAAACACGTTTATTAATAAGAGTGATTATATTTTATTACATTAAAATAAAATTTTAAACCTCGACATAAAAACTTGATAGAAATTAAAACAAAGGGGGAAAACGCCTATTGTTATTTCAGTTTTTAAATAAAGGACATGTACAGGGTGATAAGGGACGTTCTTGACTGTTTAATTAGTGATTCCTGACATTATTTCGAGTAAATAAAATTTTGGTCTTCGGTGACTTTTTCGAGGTCTTTTTTTTTATTTTTTCTTCTTCAAAATCGACCAAAAAAAATTATTCCACGTGTCGTCACTGGTCACTCAGCCAGTAACCGCCTAGTCCTTACCCCTTCCCTAAAAGTCTTAACCTTTAAATCTTTTTAAATATTTTTGTTTGAAAAAAAATCATCAAAATTGTCACCTTAGACAAAAATTTCACTCAATGAAAAATAAGCATATCTGCACTTATCATGTTTTGAGAAAATGGTGTCTGTAAATTATATGACAAATATTCAAACAGTTATCAGTATAAAAGATTTTTCGTAAAAAAAAAATATATATGAGTATGTAAGGTATATAAAAATGCGATTTACGTTAAAAATAAAAATACTTTAACAATTGCAAAGAAAAAATACTGAAGTGTGCTACAAACCCAATGTAATTAATCCTAGTGGGAATAACCAAAATAATTAGAAAATCGACAGTCAAAGACGACTAAGTAACAAACATAAGAAAACTCATATAATAGAATAAAATACTTGGACCCCTCCTCTCCCGCTCCTTCATAAGTTATGTAAATAAACCGTAAGTTAAGAATAATTTTTACCAGTCTGAAGATAGCTTTAACAAGTTGAAACCGGTTACAGTCAAATTAAAGTGGGAATAAGTTTCATGTTTGTTTTATTATATTCTAACAACAATAACGGTGAAATAAAAAAATGTATTTAACAAAGTTGGTAAAAAGACTGATATTTATAACCTAAAATCAAAAAATTTCGCTTGTATTCTTTTGAATTATATGAGCGATACCTATATATTACGTGTTACTAATTAGTGTTACTTAGCGTAGAACTTCTTAAACCAGAGAGTTTGAAATGAGCATCCGATTTTACCCACGTTTTGAAATGAAAATATTCAACGGTAGGTAAGTACCTATCGTCAGTATCACCCTGAGTAAACGGTAGGTAAGTACCTATGTCAGTATCACCCTGAGTGCCATATCGCGACAATAAATTAACTCTTGGTCGATTAAATTACACATTTTCCGGCTCTCGCGCGACAGACTAAATCAATGGTAAATCATCTTGATTGAGGATCCAATCAACAATACTTCAGCGCGTCTACTAAATAATTTA
This sequence comes from Limnephilus lunatus, assembly GCA_917563855.2. Taxonomy (NCBI): domain Eukaryota; kingdom Metazoa; phylum Arthropoda; class Insecta; order Trichoptera; family Limnephilidae; genus Limnephilus; species Limnephilus lunatus. The sequence continues at coordinate 60,429,575 of OU830599.1, forward strand.
CAGGGCTGGTTTCGGTAGTTTTAATTTATTCTTATTACCGCGTGGTTTATCTCACCATGTCACCTTAACTTACGAGAAGAAGTTACTCCTCTTGATAGCTTGTCCGTGCGGTAAGGTTTATTAAAAAAATAAATAATTACTCGCAATGGGAAGAACATTCTGCGAAAAAAAATCTTCTAAGTTATACGCAGAGAGTAGGTACCAAATAGTAAACTTGGATTTTATACATAAATAAATCGAAAATAGAAAATTTGCTTTATCCACTGGAGCAACAGCGCAATTTAAAACTTTTTTCTCCAATTGCTCGAGAGTTTTTGGTCTTCATTTTGAATATTTTCTGTCCATATTAAAAAAATCATGCCTCCAAATTTTAATATGGAGATATACAAACTGATTATAATTTTATCCAATTCAATTAATCCACCCATCTTTTGTCAATTATCAAATATTCGTAAGATTTATAAAAAACATATTATAAAATCGAAAACTTCTATTTGATTACTTACAATTAAGGGAAAATTGGCAGCAAAGCAATCCGAAGTATTTTAAATAGTGCCATATTGTGGCAAAAAGCGCGCCAGTGGTTATCCTATTGATAAGCTATCAAGAGAACGGTGAAAAATGCCATAAGGGATAAGGACGAGTTGTTTTGCAAAATTTGAACACTTATAATAACAGAAAAGGAATAAGACTTTCACAGAACTTTTGTTTTTATCATTATCATTATCTTTGTAATTTTCTGAATGGGGTATTACCACATTTTTTTATTGCTTAAAAAAATTAAGCAAATAGTTAAAATGATTATAGCATTTTTATTTTATTTTTATGTTGATACATTTTCTACTGTGAGTCAAAGTTTCCCATTTTTGAATTACCGCTAAAAAGATATTATGGGGTGGGGCTATCGTGTGACGTCATGATCGTAGACCGTAGACGCTCACTGGCAGTGTTTATTTATGTTTGCCAAGCTGAGCGACGCTTGTGATGTCACAATCCGATTTGCCAACCACGGACCGTTTTGATTTCGTCAGTTTTAGATCGTTTTTAAAATCAATAATATTGAATGAAAATATAAAAAAACAAACATTTTAGGTAGGATGATTAAAATCAGAAAAATGATCTTTAAATATTCCGTACGTTTTCAACAGAATCCCTCTTTTGTGGAAATACCCTATTGTTCAAACTATGTTTCACCCGTCTTAAATTAAAACCCGTCCCAATTAACAGATGTCGATTATTTTTAGAGATGAATAAAAAAGGTGTACTAGTCTTACGCTGTGTATATATTTGCGAGCATATACGCCAGTCGAGATACAAATTATGAGAAAGAAAATTTGCGTGATTTGCGGTTGCTTCGTTCATTTCGTATAATTCATGATTCGGTTAAGAGGTTCGTTTCGCATATGTTCACGCAGCCTTACAGACCGCGACAAACGATCCGGGCATATATAACCATAAGAGCCTATGAAATCAATTTTTCTGACAAATTTTCGCAAAGGTGTTATGGCAGTACTTATTCACAACACTTTCTCACGCGTATGGTATCCCAGATGACCCGCACTAAATCTCACCGATCGCTCCGAAACGCAATCATATTATTATTCCGCTTCTAGTACTCGATCAATCCGGTTGCACGGCAAATTTACCTCTCTACCCGTTCGTACGCGAATGTATATTTGTTGTAAATAATATTTTAAATAAAACCTAATATCGCGGACAACTAAGTGTTTTCAATTAAACATCATCATTATTATAAGCCTGAACACAGTATCACGGCTTGGAAGTGCCGTGATCTCAAGGAGCATTTTAACCTCAATATCGGTAAGGTATGAAGGCAATCCTGCCTGACATGGAGAGGATCTCCACACCAAACACTCTCCATCCACTCCTACATTAACTAACAAACACTTCCAACAGTGTATTATAAATATTCTAGTATTCTCGAGACAAAAAGGTTCTAGAAGTACATAGACAATAAAAATACTAAGCTATACGGTGCCACATTCGTGATTTTCAATGATGCTCTACAAAATTGAAAACAACAATCGCTAGTTAGAAAAGAGTCGAAATTTGTTGGAAAACTGGTTGCTTCTATGTATTGGCTGGCTATCATCAAGGAAACTTTCATCCTATGGCTACAGACCAAAAAAACTCAGAAATTATAAAAAAAACACTCAACCATGGACAATTTGGCTACTATTAGATATGATGGTTATTTATTAATTAACGCCCTTTTTCGGGGCTTTTCATATGAATAGTAAGAAATATACATTGTTTTTGTACATACATAACTGAACTAAATCAGTAAAAATATTTTATATTTGTTTAAAGATAAATTGACGATGTCTACTGATTTGGTATAATTATTTCCCTCCATTAGTATTCTGGGCAAAGAGGAATACATATATGGTAGTTAGTTCCAGAATTTCTACACTGAAAAAATCCTGAGTTCTATTATTAGGTACATGGTGGAATCCGGTATCAATTCAAGCAATATCAACCAAATCATTTAGATTTTTATATTGAAATACCAAGTCAGTGAAAATTCTTCTCTCTGACAATTTGAGCATTTTCGTATCATTTAAAATAGTGTTGTAGTTCAACATAATTGCTGGAATACCCATTTTAAAATTTAGAAAACATAAAAAATTGTTTTATATTCTTATTATAATGTGGGTTCCAGACACGAGAATTGTACTCAAGTTGGCTTCTAACATATGCAAAATATAACAGTTTAATACACTTTAAATTGTTAAAATTTCTGGTTAACCTAGTTATAAATCCCAACATTTTTAAGCCCTTATTAGAGATTTTTCAAGTTGACGTAAAAATAAACTCAATTAATTCAATTTATTTATGCATAAATAATAGAAGTATTAAACAAAGTATTTTTAAGGGTTTCATCAGCCTGAATTAGCCTCAAAACACCTTTTGAGGGTGATGACCGTAATCCCACCCTGCAGCAGTCCATCTCCCAGCGGCGAGGGAGATCGTAAAGCACTTTAGTTCCCCATTCAAAGCTGATGATGTGTCCGAATGAGATGTCACTGCCGCGGAGTGACGATAATTTAATATTCATTGTTCGGTGTTTTACGACCCGCGAGCTTGAGAACGTCCCGAGCTTTGGGGTTGAACCGTGACCGGACACGTAAATTTGCACCCTTTGCAAAAAGGCGAGTTATTTCACACTATGGTGAAATATTGATGGTGAAAATGAAGCGCACTTTTTTGTGGTGTTGAAATTTGATTTGGAAATTGCGGTGATCATCACTGGAAAGTTTGTGACACGGTGGGGAAATTAGCAACCAAGTAATTTTTTTAAAAATTTATAAGGTTTTGATGAAACGAAAACTTTAAAGAAGGGCATTAAAGTAAATATTTTGTAAAATTATTGTTATTCGATAACTTGCAAAAAAAGTAGAGATGAACCAGAATTAACGTACAAATTTTCTAGGAATTTTAATTAGATAGAAATTTTCTAGATCCTATTAACTTTAAAAAGCGACGAAAATCTTTAATAATAAAGCGTTTCAATACGCAAATTAAAAATTAAAAGTTGGTTTATATTTATTACACCTATTTTTTCAGTGAAAAATGTCATATTTTTTCATATTCCATTAAGTTTCAACTTATTAATAGAATTAATATTACCTAATACAAAAGAAGCTTAGGTACGCTCAGATCTGATAACTATATTGGCGCCATCCTGTCTAGAAAGCCCTTCAGTAGGATTGTAAGATCAATTCTATCAAATCAGATTCATTGGTACTAACCAACCGAAACGAATTTTTTTATGAAATGTTTGCCTTATACAAAAATACACTGTTATGAAATAGGTACAATTTTTAGAACTTAATTTCAACAAAGAATCGAAAATATTCTTATAATAGGTACAGAAGTTTTTATTTTATTTTTATTTCTACTAATAAAGGGTTTGAAAGTGGTAATAAAACCTTAAATGCTTGTGGTTTTTCAATCTACAAACGAAAGGCTTAAAATGTATGATGTTATGAAAACCTAATTTGTTTTTAACGAGAACACAAAATGGTATAAATAGTTGCTACGTTAATAAAAGTTAATGCCGATATTGTAGGAAAAACAATCTATTCTAGACAAGTAGAACGGAATCGAAGTCTTTATCCAATGAATAAATCAAAACTTTTTTTTCAATAAATTACAACTTGATGACGCTGAACGCATGGTGATTTTTGATTTACTAAGTCACCGCATTAGCATTACCAACCATTAAAATTTCTTTATTTTTTGTTTCGTCTTATTATCTTGCTAAAAGAATGAATAAATTTACAATAATTATGACGAAAACACAGCCGTTCTCTTTCAGCCGCCATATATCACTCCCATTATTGAGATAATATATCTATCATAATTTACAACACTATTATCATAATGTCAAAATTTGCAACATCAACGCCGCTTTACAAGAGATCTCTATTAGGATTTCAGACAATGGATAGGAAATAATTTATTTGCGTGGAAAAAATCAAGGAACTATCGGCCATCAGCGTCGTGATTACAGTAAATTGTATAATAAACATTTTTATTTATGGGCGCTCTGAGGTACGGAGAAATCGACTGTCGAAGCTGCGTTATTTATTGAAATTGAATTTGTCATGTAATCCGAGCCCCTCTACCCTAGCAACGTAGTATTTATAAATAAAGTTTTTTAATTTTTTTAAAATGAACACAACATTTATAAAATAATCAAAAGTACATGAAAATTACACAAGACAACGTACTAAATTATGCACTTATTCAGAACAGACTGAAAAAGGTAAAAGAAGCATGTGCTGAAAGGGTGAACCCCACAGATGGGAGAAACAAAGGGTGAACCCACACACAATCTCATTCCCGCCTGAAAACTGAAAATAGAATAAACATGTAATTGAAATTTTGAATAGTAATTATATAATCCAACAAAAAAACTGTTTTTCCTAACAGAAATTATTAAAATTAAATAACTTTATCGATGAATTCTGTATTTCATTTTAAATTCCGCTACTGGTACAACTAACCCCGGGGTAGGGGTCAGTTGTAGCATTTTCCCCAATCTGTTCATGCGCTTATAGCTTAATTTCTAAAAGATGTGGAAAAATCATATAATAAGAATTTAGTAGACAACTAAATTATCTGTCGTTGAGTATGAGCATTTTTTTCATAAACATTATACCTAAGATGTAGAAAATGGTAAAAGTCAAATTGGTACAACTGTCCCCGGTCTCCCCGATTTAAGAAAAAAGTCTTTAGTTTTAAAATTAGTGAGCAAAATGTACTTTTATAAGAATAATATGTGTTACTTAGGTAGTAAACAATAATATTTGTGTAATGTATAGTAAATAGGTATTTAATATGGAAATAATACGATAGATGGCGGTAAGCATTTAGCTTGCGCCATAGCTCGCCAGATGGCATTAGTGTACAAGAAGTGGTACTAGAGATAGACATTACCAGCTCCCGAGGTGGGAGCGCAGAGATTTACCTACCCCGAATAGTAAACAGTCGTAGCTATCCAGCTAGGTTATTCACAGTAATAAACACCATTATATTAAAGAACCTTGTAATAATAAATATCTGCCGAGGAAAGGGCAGATATAACAATTTGTAAAGTTAAATGTGTATATTTGTTAATAAATAAAATAAAAACGTATAAGTTTTATAAAACACGACAATATGTGAAACCTAACAATAACAATAGTCTTCAACGACATACTTACTTACATTGATACGTGATTCCTGACATTTTTTACTCCAAATAATGTCAGGAACCGCTCGTTAAAGTAAGTCAAGTACATCCCTTAACACCCTATATATTATAAAAATACAATAATTATTTTGTCATATTCTCTTATTCTCGTGTTTATTATCCTTGAATCTCAATTAAAAAATAAACTTTTTTTATAAATGAGCCATGCGTTGAAAATGAATCGCAACGTCACGCGTCGCATCGTGTCGCAACCCTACTACAAAATCAAGGGTCAATCAGTGCACAGCTGCTGCATTTTAAAGTTCACTTCTGTTAAAATTAAGCATCAGTATCACCCTGCTGTAATTCATTTACCAAAGTAATGTATTCAATTCAATTGATATTTTTAAAAAAACACCTTGCAAATATGGTACTTACCTAAATTATTTATCTACCTACTTATAAAAATAGTTGACATGGCCAGCCAGACTTAAGACATTTTAAATTCAATTATTTTTCTAAAATCTAGGTAGATAGGTATATTTATAATACCAGTTAGCAGTAGATATTAATCTTTATAAATGAGTCCTGGCTACTGTATTTAAATTTTCAGGTATCATGAGTTATTCAGCGAAAATAGTATACCTATCCACGAATCGTGATAATGAAATTAACTTTTTGTAAAGAATAAAAGAATTGATTTATAATTTCAATGAGTTGAAATGGTGACGATTAGTTTATTATTGTACTAATGCCTACACAACTAATGTGTTTAAACAAACACCTGTTACGAAAGCCTTTTTTCCACTTGGAAGCGCATTCCTCTGGAATTATTTAACAATGTTAAATCTTAGGATTAAAGTTTCCTTGCTCCTCCACTGAGTCACTAACAAAGACATAAAAAGCAATGATAAATAATATGCAAGATGGGTCCTTCATTTCACAAAAATCAAAAGATATTGGCCAACAAATTTCTTTTTTTTGAATCATTATGTATCACCATGGAAACCCTTATTCAAATTAGGAGTAAATTTTAAAAGAGGTTATTGTTGTAGCCGAAAATACCGTTCCATGACAAATCAGGCCAGTAATAATTCACGTTTGAAAAGTGATGTAAAGTAATTTTTTTTTAACATTCTAAAATAAAAGTCTTCAAAACAAAATGCCTAGAAATTTTTACTTAAGTAAATGCCACCTTGGAACAGGCTCACCCTAGTGAGATGATATATCCCAAAAAAAAGAAGTAAACTACGTATATTGTTAATATTATTTTGGTTAATAAATAATTAAAAAATTAAGAAATACAATAAAATTATGTAAAGTCCTTAAAGCGATGAAAAAAATAACTTCAAAATTACTAGATTACTAAGTTTTAACCACGTTTATTGCATTGCTTACGAAACATGACGGTTTTTTTTTACAATAAACGTGGTTAAAATTAAGTAATATATTAATTTTGACTTAAAATGGTTCCAAAAAATAAGTTTGCTGCGTTAAAAGAAAAAAACCTAACCTGGTTAACCTATTTTTTTCATCACTTTTCATGACTTTATACCCCTTTTCAAAGGAGTTCTGATTTGTCGGATTTTCAACCAATTTTATGAACAATTTACTAAAGATTATAAATGCATTAAACTTCCCACTCCATTTCCATGATTTTATTGTTTTTCTATAAAAAATAGTAAAATTCCCTCTAATGTATGGGGTGTTTGTCTAATATAAAATATTAAATAGAATCTCTTCTCAGGTCAATGTATTTAGCATCAGCGAAGAGAGATACAAAAGGGAAACTCTTTTAAATCTTGAAAGAATCTCTCCTCAATGACGAAATTCACACCATCGGCATGGCCTGAATTTTTTTCTTGAAATTGTTATATTTTTAATTTTTGTTATAATCCTGCTTTAGCAAAAAATATTACATTGTGTAATTTCTTATGTGTATAAAACTACAATTTGTACTTGTATAGGAAACTTAATAATAAATTGATTATTATTATTATTGGGATCTTAAATTAAAGTTCGAATTACAAAGCCTCTTTCTATTGTGCCGACCAATCTCACTACCTCAATATCACTGCATCAAATCAGATTCGTTTGAAATGCGTCGGCATAGTAAAAATTCAAAATATTAGTGCCGGGGCGTGTTATATCGGAGCTTTGTCTGTGCAATAGATGCCTGCTATGAGATTACTAAGGACATAAGTCATTCTTTTACTACATTATAACTTTATACATTTTATTGAAGCAACGAAATGGAACAGACTTCAGAAATGAAGCACGATGCAGGAGATTTTAAAACTTTAAATTGGTTCGGTTAGTTATGATATGGTTCTTGCTTCAAAATTGACTAATAGGGAGGTAAATAGTAAAATCCTTCAGGAAAATAATATAAGCATTAAAAATAACTTACATTCATTGGCTGAGTTGGCATCGCGTTTGAATCCCACCCAGGTGTCGCGTGTTCGATTCCTCAGCTGGCTAAGTCCTCCATCACGATGCAAGCTCATTTTTGCTTACTGGTATATTGTATTGTATCACAAATGTGGTGTGTCGATCAACTGATATATTTTATTGGCACAAACACTAAAAATAACTCTCGACCATTTGATGTATTTAATTGACACGAACACTAAAACAATTGTCGACAACTTGTGTATTTGATTGGCAAAGGCACTAAAAAGAACTGTCGATCAACTGGTATATAAAATTGTCAAAATCAATAAAATAACTGTCGATTAAGAGGTATATTTGATTGGTACAAGCACTAAAAAGAACTGTCGATTAACTGGTATAAAGAATAGTCGATCAACTGGTATATTTAAGTGATACAAGCACTAAAAATAACTGTGAACGAACTGGTATATATATTTGATTGGCACAAGCACTCAAAAGAATTATTTTCATACAAGAACTGTCAGCCATCTGATGTATTTAATTGACACGAACACTAAAAACAACAATTGCCCAACCGGTATATTTGATTGGCACAAGCACTAAAAAGAATTGTCGATCAATTGGTACATAAAATTGGCAAAAAGCAGTAAAAAGAACTGTCGATCAAATAGTATATTTGATTGGCACAAGCACTAAAAAGAATTGTCGATCAATTGGTACATAAAATTGGCAAAAAGCAATAAAAAGAACTGTCGATCAAATAGTATATTTGATTGGCACAAGCACTAAAAAGACTGTCGATTAACTGGTGGGTATATTTTATTGGAACAAGAACTAAAAAGAACTGTCGACCAACTGGCATCCAATCAAATGGAGCAAGCACTAAAATAGAATCCTAGTAAGTATGATCTATTTATTTAAGACCTTCTGACTCCTAGAAATATCTGATCATGAAATAAAATCGAAATTTAAAAACTTTTGAACAATTTTGCACAAAGTAAGCAAAAAAATTATCTTATTTCGGGCACGCCCATAATGCATTTCAATCGGATTTTTCTTTGGCGGAATATTATAATACCTACGTATTAAGGTTTGGGAGGACAGAAAGTTAGAACTTTTAAATGTTAATCATTTTCCTAAAAACGTCTTCTCAAAGATAACCATAATGCTTAAATGGAATAAAATAATCGTCCGGAAATGCGGTTGGATGAAAGAAGTCGCGTATTCTTGGCACGAGCAAGTGAAACAAATTCTATAGAATTGTCTTGATTTATAGGTTTCTTTATATGCACACAATGTCTAAAAACCCTCTTAAAACGTCAGTGGTGCTTAAAAAATCGCAGCATAAAAATAAACAAATCACATCCAAAATATAGTTAGAATAATTCCTGGGTTTCCGACATTTTATGCAGAAACCATAAAATAGCGTATTTATTTGAATATAAATTATCTTTTTAAACCTTCATTCCATTGAAATGCCGCTAACAAATAGCATCTACCTATCACCAAGACTACCTTTAGTGAATGACCCGCGGAGTATGATCTTCAACAATAAAAAGGTAGCCATGAAGAATGAAACACAAAAGCTCGTTTTTTCCCTTTCCAAAGTGCCATAAAAGAAATATCCGCCGACCGATTCCTTGGCAGGTTGATACATTTAATTTATTCAACGGAACTCTTTCAAAATATTTATTTTTGTTAAATAGGAACGATAAATTAGAGGTGTCTTACCTAGCTAGCGTATCTTTGACGTATTAAATTAATATTTAATACGTCAAAGATGGGTATACCTACCTGAACTATTTCTGAAAAAAAAAGTTTCCCACAAATATTCAAATAAATTTAAATAATACAACATTAAAAACGCGACCTAGAAACCATCCCATCCCATTTACACAATATTTCCCATTCCTTATAACAGAACTCTGATGAAATTTTACTCACTTGACGTTCAAAATAATATGAAAGTACTAGGTATGTACATATGATTTCGATAAACTCTAAGGAAAGCCCTGGCAACGCTGGGAATTTCAGCAAGAACATTTATACATATTAGAAACACTTTCCATTTAGATTTAAATGGAAAACAATGTCGCCACTAACTTTTTAACTTTTTGGTTCTAGCCCATTTAGCGAGCTCTCTGTCTCTACGACCTGCATCATATCGTGTATCGCAATTCCATTTTAGTTTTATAATGATTATGAAACCAAGTTCTGTATTTGATAATTGTGCACATAATCTTCAGACTTTTGGATAACTTCCACCCTTCCCGTGCTAGTTCTATGCTCACCGTCACACATCACATCAAAAAGGGCGAGAAAGTACGTTATTTCATTAATAAGAATTATAAGAACATGTCAATAATCAAATTATATTTTTGTGATGAGGTCTGCTCCATTCGTCTCCATCGTTATGTGCCGTTGAATGTATTTGTTTGTATTAACATATTGATTTGTCATCGCAACAAATTTATACCCCAAAAACAAATTTATTGTAATGCGTCTCGAAGCTCAAGATTAGGCCAATGAACGCATTTACAATACGATCCAACTACCTACTTATAAAACACTCAATCAATACGATGACTCAATCGTGATATTTGTTTATCCACGTAATACTCGAATACATTCACATAAAAGTATTCCGAATGAGTTCCCATTTTTCCATTATGTGGGAATGTTCTAAACCAATATTTTATAAATCTCTTATTACAGGTTTGTGTTTATCCCCGTGAGTTGTTCAAGAGGCTTAAAATAAATTAAATATAATTTCTGTAGCCATAAAGCTAAATTGCCCCACGTTTATTCAATAGTTTATGGTAAAATATCTTCCTATTAAGAGCCATAACTTTAATGTCTGAATCAAATCAAGTTCAATCTAGTCGCTTTTTGGACAGTTGGGACTGCGGCAAAAACATATTAACATACGAAATGATACGTTATTATTTTTCCAACGGGTCTGTTAATCAATTTGGTACAAATGATTCTAACAAGATATAAATTCACTTGTCAAGAATTATTAATTTTGGTTTTTGAATACCTGTAGAATGCGCGCTGGAATAGTGGTAGACATTATTAGATGATTCTGCTTGCTGTTTTGGAAAACAATATTTGTGGCGGGCGGCGTGGATTGAATGTTTATTCAAATCTACAGTTTTATTCCAAGATTGACGAAAGTTTGACACATTCACACTCGAACTTCAAAACGAGGAAAGGACATAGTCTACACGAGATTTCAAAAAACCACTCCATCCCCTTTTCTCGCCGTAGAATTTTGAAACTTCTTGGTGAGATTTTGAATCAACGTTCAAAATAAGATGAAAATTACGGTCTACATCTCATTTCGAAAAACTCTGCTTAAAGCCAAACCAACACCTACTTAGCGATAAAATTGAAAAAATATGTATATTCTATGCTTTTAAAATCTAAGGAATTCGTCACAAAAAAGCAATACTGCTGTAACCGCCATTACCTACGACAATGCTTTTTTGAATAACTCATCATTTTGCAGGATTTTTCTTTCTGCGTCGATCTAGCTGGGTCCCGTGACTCTACGACGGTAAATAAGAACTGTACGACGACGTTGGAAAAATTAGCCATTTTGTCAACAATACGATTTTAAACTGATGTACATACCTCTAAAACCTCAAAAGTATTTTCATGAGTAGTGGCGATTAGAGCAGTATTACTATTTCATGCTATCTTTCAAAAAAATAATCCGTCCTATTTCACATTGTAGTGGGTGCTTTCCGGTAAGTATTTTTGGGAAGGACTTGTCAAAGATCGAAATAATATTTGCCCTATGGCGATGATGCACTCTTCAGCATTTATAAAATGATTAAGATAAGATCTTTCGTAATATTATTATGGTCTAAAGATTTCTGTTCTGATTATCGTTGCTAAAACATTAAAAGATAATAGACAAAAACGTAGATTTTATCGTGGATAAGTGGGATAAAATTGTCGTAAGGAAGATGTAATGTTATTTTGAAATGGTGAAATGGTTTTTTTTAATATGAATTCCTACCCCAAACTGCTCCTAGCTGCCCTGAGCCAGTAGGACTATGTATTTTGTGAGGTTGAAGGTAGTGGGAAAGGTAAGAAGATGGGGAAGAGGAGTGTTGCTGTCTAATGTCAACTAGTCCACAAACACGGCAAAACTTTCCTGCAACGTTTCGATTTTCACCAGGGCGATATTGAGAGTATCAATTATTCTGTACGTGTAGGTATATCTGGTATTTCTTACTGTAGTAGTCACCTGTGACACAATGGCGGCTAGTTTCAAAACTGCTCTGTCGTTCAGAAGCGCGGTCCAACGCGCATGCGTTTCAGTGTGGCAACTAAATGAATATTACCAGCATTTAAATTTAAATTAGGAGGAGTTCATAATACTTCATAATTTATAATATTTAAAATAGAGTGAACACACCGCTGGTCCTATCTCTCCCGTGGCAATTCGGTTCGGGTTACAAATGAAGACATCAAAACGCGTGAAGAGCCATTAATGTGGTCATCCCAATACTGGCAGTGTTCTGTGGCTGTGTGGTGTAGAATCAGTGGTGACCACTCCGCGGTGCTGGACTGGTATTGGTGAGCATCAGCGCCCGGGGCAAGCAGAGAGCCGCAAAGTGATTTGTTCACAGGGCGACCTTACGATATTTAAATGAGACGGTCGTATCTTACATTTTTAATACCCCCTGATTATAGAAACGTAGAAAAGTTTGTAGATGTAGAAAGAGGTTGACTGGACCGTTATTATACTGTGGTAGCGAACGACGTAGCTATTTTGAATCGCGGAATCATTCCTATTGATGGCTCCTCGCACGCCAATAACGATCCCACAATATTTTCACCTGGTAACCGACTGGCCGGTACGAAAGAGAAGGAACCATTCTGTTCCGAATTGCCAATGACGCAACACCTCGTAAGTCACTACATGTTCGCTCCCATTGTTTCTTACTAATATTTTGTAAATATAAATTATGGTACGGAAGTAAATTGTTTTAATAAACTTTTAAGTATAGTGTTAACGCTGATTTGATTTATACACAACTAAACATCTCATATCACCCCATCATACCAAAAAGTGATCAATGTGAAATAAAATCTGCAACCTAAGTATTAGATTTGCGTTGTGTTTTCAACGTAAGGCTTTAAATATTCCTGTAATCAAAATGTATAAACCTAACTAAAATCATTAGAAACTACTCATAATAACAATAATTAGAGTTGGACCGACTAGTCGCCAGTAGGTACTTATTGTAGGTTTTATATCTTTAAAAAATAAATCATTTTTACAAGAACAGTGCGTACTATTAAACTCTAATTTGTAATTTAGTCAATAAAACTTAAACGTTTTAAAATTAAAAACAAAAATTGTTAGAGTTTTTCTATAACCAAAAACAAACACCAAATATATCTACTACGATTAAATTTATACAGACATCTTTATTTTTTTAATAATAAAGTAATTTTTTGATTATGTAATGAAAATATAATATAGGTATATTTGTAAAATCGGAACCAACATTATGATGAATAAATATTAAAGTTTCATCTCGATAAAGAAGCAGACGTTTGTTTTAGTCTTATACCTATATATATAACATAACCCGCTTCAGAAATAAGCCGTTTACTAGAACAGAACTAGCTGGACAAAAAATACCCTTTAAATATAATTTTAGAAATAAGTTGTTCGCCAAAACCACTTTAAAGGATCGTTATTACGGTCCAAAGTCGCAAATCCGCATTTTTGTCAGTTTTGAGTAGGTATGCTTCGTAGAAAATATTTCATTTTAACCGTATCATACATACTATGCTATTTTATTTTTTTATTTCACATTATTAGAATTTATTTAAACTGGTTTACTAATAATATAAATTGATTTATTATATAAATTCTAAACTTCAAATTTCATTATCTTTCAATTTCGGATACGGGTATGGGTACCGCCGCCCAGGGAACCATTTATTGGATAATCAACACCTCTGCCATAGTTCTCTCTAAGTTATTCGCTACGTTTGGTGACTTAGCAAGGGTGCCCAGGTTCATGGGTGAGGTTTGTCCAGGTCTTGGTGGAGGATGCGTCTGCCCACCTGCTGCGTGTGAGACTGGGTGAGGGAGGCGTTTTGATCTTTTCAGGCGGACTCTTTTGATACATAGCCTTCAACCGCAGTTGGAGGGATGGATTTATGCGTCCGTCATTCCTGGACAGACTAACACGTAGATTCGTACCCACCCCTCATACCTTTTTCCTTCCCAGAACTTCCTATTCTTTCCTTCCCTAAAAGACCCTCCACACAGCATCCCCTAAGATGACATAGGCCCTGAGGGAAAGTATTTTTTCTAAGGGCCTCATGTGTGGAGCTAATGTAAAAAAAAATCTCCTCATGATCTCCGGATTATTGGTCGAAAGCATTACCCCTCGACCATGGAGGCCGCCACTACTCCATTGATGGTTCAAAGACTTATTTGTCTAGAAATATGATCTCCCCAAAGTCAGATAAATTCGATTGTTCGAATTTATTCATAGACTTCTCCAATAATATTAATGGATCTGGAACCTGTTCATCAGAATAACAAGTCTTCTGCGACTCTTTCTTTTCCTCTCCCGATTTAACAAGAACGTACATTTATTTTTATTGAATTAATAATATAAATTATCATGTAATCCTCAGACCGAATAAACGTCAGACTGTCGAATAAATAAAGTAGATATCCTGCGTACGCATTTATCCGATTTTCAAATCGGGGCAAAGCCTTTATTTATTTATTTGTGTACTAACCGTCGAATTATGTAATAATCTACCTGTTTGAAACAATAATCTAACTTATGGCAGTCGTGGCTATATACCTTACACTAAATCCGAAAATAATTATTTGAAAATTTCGAGAATTTTATAACATTGTTAGTTACTTTTTCTGAATATTATTATAAATTTTCACTTTTTCTGTTTCATGTTTTGTTTAGATTTATTAGTATTATTTTATTCTCCAATGGTATTCCTTTGAAGGCAAACAAAAGTGAAATTATATTAAAAAGTTTAGATTTTTGGAACAACTTACACGATACATGGCTATCAGTAGACTAAACCAGTAGATACATAGATTTTAATAGGAACTAAAATCACGAAGAAAAAGTACCTCAAATGTCATTCACATTATGATTTTTTTAGAATAAACATAAAAATCTTGACTTAACTTGATACTTCTATTCCAGCTCTATTTTCTTATGTTATCTCTGTTTCGTCTTTGCTTTCATGTACCATTCTTTATTTGTACAATGTACGTTTTCCCAAATTTATTGTAACTTTGTTGTAAATTGGACATAAGTCCGTTAATAAGTAAATAAATATCCAAAAATATCCTTAAATTAATATATATAAAAAAATGCATAACTATCCACAAACATTAACAATATGCATAATAGGTACGAGAACACAAAATCCCACATAGGCGTAGCCAGTGCGTGGGTATAATTGAGATGTTTTAATAGCATTTACTAGTTCACACTGTTCATAAACAACCATTAATATCCAAAAATATCCGTAAATATTCATAAATATCTATAAACGTCAATTTTTATGCTTAAATATCACAAATGGAAAGATTTGTCAATATTTTGCGTATTGGAATTGTCCAGTGGACAAAGAACTGTCAAATTTGACGATATTTTGGATGCTGAAATTTTACGATTGGACAAAGAATTGATAAATTGATATGAAGAGAGAGGAAGCCTAAATTATTATTTTTTTTTTTTTTAAGATAATTGTTACATCGACTTTCAATATATTGAAGTCTTTTTAATTTAAAAAGAAGTAGGTAGGTACTATTAATTTAAACACAAACAATATCATAAATAAGTTTCCTTAAAACCGGTTAGTCGTTAGTCGGTCTCAGGAGTTAATTAATTTGTAAGCTACTTGCAAGGTCTATGTTATTTCAATTAGATTAGGAAAACCTGATAGTGGGGTACGATAACCCCCGTTCTGATTGTCAGTAATAGTTTTTTAGAAATTAAGATTTATGTAGCATATTTTCAGGCACATATAAATTTATTAGTTTTTTAACGGGTAAATCTGGAATTGGGTCGATCAGTTTCATGGTATAAGAATAAAACCTTATTAATTTATTTTAGAAAATCGTAAAATTGAGAAAAGTCCGCACCGCACCGGTGAATACAGATCTATAGAGCGCTTTTACCATTACCGTGACAATCCACGATTGCGGTTCCGGGCAGAACATAAAATCATAAAACGTACGTTATTTATCCCAATAATACTGCAGCTCTATCTTACACACTAAATAATTGTGAGACAAAAGATGAGACACACAATATACGTGTGTCTGTTTCCTCCAAAGTACCTACTTTCATGGTATATATACGTGTGTCTGTTTCCTCCAAAGTACCTACTTTCATGGTATATATACGTGTGTCTGTTTCCTCCAAAGCACCTACTTTCATGGTATATATATGTGTGTCTGTTTCCTCCAAAGTACCTACTTTCATGGTATATATACGTGTGTCTGTTTCCTCCAAAGTACCTACTACTTTATTTCCTTTGGAGGAAACAGGTATATCTTATTACGGCTCAGGCTTCGCGGGGGGGATACGTTCATGGGGGATGCAAAGATACGTTCACTCTTTATTTTCATTTGTCTCATTTTCGTGAGATTTAGTGTCTAAGAAAGAGCTATATGCTTTTGTTCTCAAACATAATTGAATGAATTTTTGGAATTCACTCACACTTCAATATTATCCTTGTAACCATATTCCATACTTTCAAAATTATCGTCACGGCTAGAGTATTGTAGGGATCTACGTAGACGGCGCAGTGTGTAAGAGACAAGCAAGAAAAAAAAATCCTCTTGGAGAAATTAGAACGTATCTACGTGTTGTGTATCTCATCTTTTGAAAGACTTGCAGCATTACTGCGATAAGGAACGAATGTTTATTGTCTTTTTTGTGCCGTTACGGTACCGTAATCGTGGATCATCACGGTAATAATAAAAGTGTTCAGTAAGCTCACTTCAGTTATTTAAAAATATGTCCGCATGAACAAAAATATTATTAATACGTAAAAAAGAATTTTGCAATATTTTTTTTATATATTTGAAAAAGAAACAAAAAATACATTTGGAACCGGTGGTGAAAGCCGTTCTAAAATCTAAAATATCGATTTATAAGAAGGTAATTAGATTTTGTTTTTCACGCAGATAAAATTCATACACCGAGAATAAAAAACGGTTTGTTAAATTCTTATCTGTCGGATGCTAAATACAGGCATTAGCATAATAATACACTTAATCAATTTTAAAGTGATGGATTTGCATATTAGAGGCACTGAAGTGAAATAAAAAAACTCTTCTCACATTTCCAAAATTAACACTTACAAGCACAAAATTTGAACGAAGGCGAAGTTAATATTATAATAGAAAGCCGAATGGGATCATAAAATAAGTTTGCTGCAAGTGATCAGTGGCGTATCAACTTATTTAATTAGTTTGGGCTGTTTCCTTAGAGGCGGAGGGGGGGGGGGGGGTGTTGCTATGAAGGAATCCACGACAAAACATTGAAGGCGAAATTAATATTATAATAGGAAGCTGAATGGGATCATAAAATAAATTTGCTGCAAGTGATCAGTGGCGTATCAACTTATTTAATTAGTTTGGGCAGTTTCCTTAGAGGCGGAGGGGGGGGGTGTTGCTATGAAGGAATCCACGACAAAACATTGAAGGCGAAATTAATATTAAAATAGGAAGCTGAATGGGATCATAAAATAAATTTGCTGCAAGTGATCAGTGGCGTATCAACTTATTTAATTAGTTTGGACATTTTCCTTAGGGGCGGAGGGGGGGGGGGGGGGGGGTGTTGCTATGAAGGAATCGACGACAAAACATTGAAATGTACTATAGGCATTTCGGAAAAAGCATCAAAACTTTCAAATGTTAATTTTACTATCTTAATGTTAGTAATTTTTATGCGATACCGAGTTTCAACTGCCGGGAGAGTAATAGAATGAAAGCGCATTTTTGTAAAAAAAAAATTTAACATTGGCTGAACACTGAAGCCCTGACGAAAATAATTGCCCCAGGGCCTATATCATCTTTGGGGGTGCTGTTTTGAGGGACTTTTAAGTAAAGGATGGAGAGGAAGTTCTGGGAAGGAAAAAGTATGAAGGGTGGGTAGGAATCTGGGGTTCAGTATGTTCAGATATTCCACCGCCAAGTCCTAGACATATCTCACCGCATGGACCCGGGCACCTCTGCTGTAAGTCACCAAAAGTAGCGAACCACTTGAGGCGGCCTATGGCAGTGGTGTTGGTAATCCAATACATAAATGGTTTCCGGGGCGGCGGTACCCATTCCCGCCTCCCAAATGCAGAGGGGAGATTAAGAGAAGGGGAAGAGAAACTTGGTCAAAAAATATATTTATTGAAGGCTTCCTATCGACCGAGTTTTTTCAAATTTGACCCTAAAAATTCCAACATTGAACTCGAGTTATTCGAAAACGAACACTCAAAACAAAAAATTATAAAGAAAAATCCGCCGCAAAAAGTGCCGTAGATTCACCAGTTTCCGGATACCGTGCTTATTATATCAGATATTCCTACCGATTATGTTTTAATAATTTACTTTTAAGTATGTTTATATTACTTTTATGATAATTTAAATAACTATGCTAAGCAAACCACGGTTATCTTTCCTGTATTAATTGGTTATTTTTTTAAATATTTTTTTTTAATTATTTCTCTTCTCTTTTTTCTTATTTTATAAAACCCATCTGTGTGGGACTATGATATGCAATGCTTACACGTTTGTTCTATATCTATATGTTTTAATCCTGTGTAATTAAGTACCTACCAAAGTAATTAATATTATTTTTTTTAAACTTTGCTAGACAAAGAAGAGTCACTTTGTTTTAATCTTTTATTTTTTATATTATTTACAGACCATGTTCCGTATGTTAATACTCATCCTAATTTGACTGTCCTAAAACGGGAATCCTCCTAGTTGGGCAGTCAAAAAATTTCTTAAATAATGTATATAAATGTATAATCTTTTACTAAATAATATAAATAAACTCTAGTAAGAATTAACCATCGATTTCTTTGTGTCCACAAAATCCACAAGACCGATGCCACCAACTGAACAGTTAACCGTGTCAAGCTGTAGGGTTACGAAAATGAATTGAAATATTTTCAGCATATAGTCTGTCAATTAAGAGTAGAAAATATTTAAAAAATAGAACTAGGAATTTTGTAGGCTGGCAACACCAATTTAACTGTTAAATATTATTTTAAAGCGCAATAACACTGAAAATACAGAACACTGTAAATCACATTTAAAAAAACATTTTTTGTAGAAAAAAATATTTAAAGCGAAAAAGCATAAACTTAATGAAATGTTGTTTTACAAAGTGATTAGCTTTCATTTAATTTAACATAAATTTGAATTCAACAGTACCTAGGTAGAAAGGAAGAATCCCTAATGGTGAGTTTAGTTACACTTCTTTTAGATCTGAATGAGTTAAATATATTCAGATCTAAAATTAGAGACAAGATCTAAATCTAAATCTATTTGAGCTAGTATTAAATAAATGTGAACAATTTCTAAACTGTGCTTTATTTTTTATTAAAATATCGTTATTAATAATTCAGTTAAAACCAAATTGCAAAGGTAGGTATAATATACCTACATGCAATTCTAATTTTGAGATCAGTAGATATTGGAATGAAAAAATATTTTGTTCACTTTTATGCATTTTTAATTTTTTACAAAAATATAGGTTACACCATGAGTATGTTTAGTATTGCCATTTGAACAACAGTTGCACCCCGCTACGTTTTCTACTCTTATTTGACAACTGTACAACTTTTTGTGGTAAGTAGGTACTTAATTTAAAAACTTTATTTGTGTATTGCCCGTAAGTAGTTCGAAACTACATACAGGCAATAAAAGAATCTTGTTACATATTCATCAATTCTATCTCCCTGTGAACTTAGTTACAGTAGTTATCGAGTACCGATTCTCGTGTTCAACATGGAATAATATAAGAGTACAATGAGGATTGTGGGTAGGTACTAGATACATGCACAAAGAAAGCAACAAAGTGGAGTGGCTTTGTGCTTTGTTGCGTACGATTGGTACCGTACCAATATTGATTGCGGTGCATTCATCAAACAATCAATTAAAATCTTCTTTCAGTTCTGACGTCTTCATAATATTCCCGCCAGCCATCTCGATTCCTGATTGTTGCCGAGGAGTTCTTATGAACGACACATAAAATCCTAGACTGAAATAAAAATAATGAATTTTTTGACGTTTGTGCACTCGTACATATAAATATTGTACGAGTGCACAAACGAATTGTACATACATAATGTTCCACGTTAGGCGTTTACCAGTATTCCGAAGGACACCTTTCAAGGGTAATTTAATTATGTGTAGTAGAACATTTTAATATAATAATTTAAAAATAAATTTAAAATTATAAAATACAAGGGCGGTACAAATTTAGCAAATTAAAATTTCGATGTTTAGGAAGGTTTATTATTCATTCAGCACAAAACTTTAAAATAATTTCAATTTGGGAGGCAGGTGTGGGTACCGCTGCCCCGGGAACCATTTATCGGATAGCGAGGATTGTGTAAGTCTTGGCGGTGAATGCGTTTGCTCCCCTACTGCATGGTGATCCAGATCGGGAGAGACTGTTCGATGGAGACCTAACCTAGACCTCTCCAGCCGTACTCTCGAAGCATCACCTTGCACCTTAGTGGGAGGGATGCGAATTCATAATATGTTTGTCACTCTTAGACACATTGACCGCCAGATTTTTTCCCTCCCCTCATACTTTTTACTTCCCAGAACTTCAGGTCCTTCCATTCCCTAAAAAGATCCTCCACACAGCATGAACCCAGGCACCCATGCTAAGTGACCAAACGTAACGATCCACTTGTGGTAATCTATGGCAAAGGTGTTGGCTATCCAATTAATGATTCCTGGGGTGGTGGTACCCACACGCTTCCCGAATTGATATGAGTATATGTATAATATGGTTCGAGTATTTTTTTTAATAATTTTATTTGTGAAGAATTCTCACAACTTTTGAGTCGCCTGAATATTATTAAAAATACGGCAACACCTGTGCCGCCATCAACAACGTCCGTTCTTATACATTTAATTTATATTTAACACCGCCACAGACAGCTCCAAGAATTGAATATAACAACTGGTTATTTATGGGGCGTTTGGACCTGGCTTTATTAACCTACCTAACAACCAATCCTACCAAATGAAAATATAACGCATTATGGATTGAAGAAGAAGCGTGGATGTCCTTAGTTCAAAGTTACTAACCATGTTCCACGCTCTTGCCTCTAAACTTCAAGGAGAAAAAATCATGAAATTCTAATGAAAAGAAGCTCACAACATCTAATTTACGTTATTTATGAGATTTTGTCATTCTGTTTGTATGTTGTGGATATTTTGTCATGTGTGTCATTCTGTTGTTATGTTGTGAATATTCTATCATTCTGTTTTTATGTTGTAGATATTTATTATTCTTTTTACGAGTACCTTATACTCTCGTAAAGGTAAATATGTTTTATTCGTTAATTGAAAAACTATATTACTATAATAATTTATAAACTTATCTTGAATATATTGATAAATAAATAAATTAAAAAATAATAATAAATTTCGATCAGTGAATACATCAACCCTTATTGAATTCGTCGTTCTATGCGTGGTATAAATAAGTATATGTATTTTAATATTTCCAATCAATTTTACAATAATAATATGAAACAATGGCAGGTAAACTGGAGAGCTATAAATAGATGTCATTTGCGTGACATGGTTTAAAAAATATTGTTTAAAGGATTTAAAGGCGTTTAAAAATGGTTGAGAAATGTGGTGCTTGAACCGTCAAGGAGCTATTAAAATATAATTGAGAATTAGATTTGCAAAAGTCATATT
Source organism: Limnephilus lunatus (assembly GCA_917563855.2). Lineage (NCBI taxonomy): Eukaryota > Metazoa > Arthropoda > Insecta > Trichoptera > Limnephilidae > Limnephilus > Limnephilus lunatus. Next base: position 60,451,651 of record OU830599.1, read on the forward strand.
TTGGGAAAAAAAAAAAATATATATAGTTCAACATATTTCATATTGTTTCCCCATGAGCGTATGTATCTAAACATACTCCATACAGAAAAGAATGAGAAATAAGTTTCGCTTTATAATTTCAGATTGGCGGCGTACGACAGAAATAACAATTTTCATACGATTTTCTGAAAGCCAGAATGCTGAAAAGTAAGGTTAACTCAAGAAGGTGGAATAGTACTTAAGGTAATTAAGTACTAAGGGCACAATAAAACATTAAATTTTAATGGGATATTTCCACTTTTTTTATTGCTTAAAAAATTAACCAAAAAATTGCGATGATTACAGCATTTTTATTTTATTTTTATGTTGAATACATTTTCTACAGCGAGTCAAAGTTTCCCATTTTTGAATTACCGCTAAAACGATATTTTGGGGCGGGGCTATCGTGTGAAGTCATGAGCGTGGACGCACACTGACAGTGTTTTATGCTGGCCCAGCTGAGCGACGATTGTGACGTCACTATCCGATTTGCCAACCACGGGCCGTTTAGATTTTGTCAGTTTGAGATCGTTTTTAAAACGTTGAATGAAAGCATAAAAAACAAACATTTTTAGTAGGATGATTAAAATCAGAAAAATTATATTTAAATATTCAGTACATTTTCAACAGAATCCCTCGTTTGTGGAAATACCCCATTAATAAAACTTTTGTCATAATTTTGTAAAAAAAACACATCATCCAATAAACAAAGTTTGGTGGCTGGCACCATCACCAACTGACTCATTTCAAGCGATTCAGATTACCTGCCATTGGAAAAATTACGAAAATTGGTTAAGAATAATGAATACGTAATAATTAAATCATAATTTCTGGAGCGGTACACTTAAAACTACGGTTGTAAAATAAAAACATGTAAATACATTCAAGGGTTAAAGTAGGCACAAAATAAAGGTGAAATCGATTATGAAAGCCAGCTCTTAATAATTCTGCCAATATCCACGACACCAAGCTCCTTAAACGCATCAGTTGCCGTTACTCTTGCTAAGAAAGAACAGGAAGAGATAAGTTTTCACATATATTTTACAAACTTAATATTATTTCATTTTATATCCTTTCTTATTGTGATTTAAGTCAGTGAGAATTAAATCGGAGCAATCCATGTGCCCCTGAGCTGCGTTCTGATACACGAGCGAAATTTGTTTAGTAAATTTGGTGATTATTATTTAAAATTATTACGAGAAAATACTAAAGTTATCTTTTGATGAGGAGACTTTTAGAGCGATGCTACTTTTATCCATTATCACTGGAGTTACCCCAGAAAAGTCCTAGGCGCTTCTAGGAAACATCTGCACTCTTACCAGTCTCCTGAAATAAAACGAAATTAACAGCGCCTTTGCAGCAAACGCATCAAGTTCTGAAAATAATAAGTAAAATTTTCAAAATTTTAAGCAACCCTCGACAAAAAAAGAACTGAACCATGAACAGATTTTCATGAATTATAGCTAAGAACCATCTCGATTACGTCAGCTTTTAAACAAAAAACCGCATCATAATCGGTCCATTCGTTTATGACTACGAAGCCATAGACAGGCACACAGACAGCCAAACTTATAACACAGCTCCTTGTCGGGGGTTAAAAAACAGGTATCGGCGCGGATTATTTTTATTTATTTATTTTATTTATTTACGCCCTTTTTCGGGGCTTTTACATATACAATTTAAAAATTACACTTGAATAAATAAAATATAAATACTGTATATTTCTTTTACCAATAAATATAAAAGGTATATATTTCTTTTACTAAGAAATATACAGTATTTATTTTACATAACTGAACTGCCTCAGTAACAGCATTTTGTATTTGTCTAAAGATAAATTGAAGATGTCCACAGACTTGGTAAAATTATTTCCCTCCATTAATATTCTGGGCAAAGAGGAATACATATGGTAGTTAGTTCCAGAATTTCTGCACTGAAATAAATCCTGACTTCTAGTATTACGTAGAGGAATCCGGAAGCTTATTAATTCAAGCAATAACGGACTATCAACCAAATCATTTAGAATTTTATAAAGAAATACCAAGTCTGTGAAAATTCTTCTGTCTGACAATTTGAGCATATTCATATCATTTAAAATAGTGTTGTAGTTCAACATAATTGCTGGAATACCCATTTTAAAATTTAGAAAACGTAAGAATTTATTTTGTATTCTTTCAACAGCTTGTACATGTGTATTATAATATGGGTTCCAAACGGGAGAATTGTACTCAAGTTGACTTCTAACAAATGCAAAATATAACAGTTTAATACACTTTATATTTTTAAAATTTCTAGTTAGCCTAGTTATAAATCCCAACATTTTTAAGCCCTTATTAGAAATTTCTGTTATGTGGTTAACTAATTTGATTGAAAAGTGATGCCTAAGTCTTTGATTTGTGTTAATGTCTCAAGAGTATTGTTATCAATGTTGTAATTAAAGATCACTGGATTTTTTATTCGAGAAAATCTAACTACTTGACATTTTGAGATATTTAAGTAGAGTCTATTTTCATTACACCAAATCAACAATTTGTTGATATTATCTTGAAGAATGTTGCAATGGTAAATATTTTACTTCGGGCTGAATTTTTCGTCATCATTAAGCAGGGTATTTACTTAGCGTTTAAATACTAGTCACGGGTATCTGTACAAAACTAAAGTTAGGTGAAGCAAAATAACCCAACATCGTGATACTTTTCACTATCCAAACAATTCTTCCGTACTTAATTGACCGCACAGTCACCATTAGTCACCAAAACCATCAAAGTTTAAGTTTAGACTTAAAATGCAATTTTTTTACTTGTTCGGATCAACATTGGGCTCTCACATTTACAATATTTGTTTATAAATTGCTTTACTCTGCGAATTTTATTGATTGTGGTCTAGAGTACACTTAAAAAAATAATCTGTAGGTAGATCACATATTTTGGTTTTTCTTCGTTTCTAAACATAAATCGTTATTCTTAGGTGTCGTTTTTTCTATCAAGACTAATCTAGAATTGCATCCCCACCATTCAACATTCCATCTTTCTTAAATTTAAATTACACCTTCCTACTGAAATTACACACGACAAACCAATTGTTTACTAAGCGGTTTAAATTTCAGAGTGTTTAGGTGCGTGCTAAATAAATTTCGTGTATGAAAAAAAATAATTAGGTTAGGTTTTTGACGTTTGTAATTCAAATAGATGTAATTTAAATGGGTGTAATTCTGTCCACGTATAATGTTGATTTCATGTAATTCAAGCAGTATACAGTGGATATGGGTAACTTCATCATTTTATTTATTTTTATGTGACACCTCACAAAAGCGTCCCTATCTGTACAGTGTAAGGATAAGGGAACTATGTTGCCACCTGGTTGGGCAGTTTTGTAAGGCGGGTTAAGGTAGGGGCTGTAGGAAGAGATTTATTATATAAAGGAGGAAAAACAGACTCCAACAGATTGTTCCACATATGCTGCCTGCCTACAATACATCTTTTTTTCAGCCCGATTCCAATTAGAGACCAAAGTCAACATTTTTCGCTTTACGCGATCGCTAATTTCATCTCTATTTTCATATCTACGATTTCAATTGTCATCACTGTAAACAACACATAAACCATGCTGTTTGCTGTGATGCCAACTGAAATCGTAGATATGAAAATATAGATGAAAATAGCGATCGCGTAAAGCGAAAAATGTTGACTTTGGTCTATTATTGGAATCGGGCTGAAAAAAGATGTCGTGTATCGTAGGCTTTATAGCCGTTTTACACCATCTCTTATTTCAGCCTGTACCCATACAGAGACCAAAGACAAAAAATTTCGCTTTACACGATCGCTATTTTCATATCTAAGATTTCAGTTGGCATTACTACAAACAACATGGTTTGTGAGCTGTTTGCACTGATGCCAACTAAAACCGTAGATATGAAAATAGAGTTGAAAATAGCGATCGTGTAAAGCGAAAAAAATTGTCTTTGGTCTCTGTACGGGAATCAGCCTGATAAAAGAGATGGCCTAAAACTGCTATTACACAAAAGGATGTATGTAACCTGACAGTAACCATATTACCATAATGTTATTTCTTTGGATATAAACTATAATATTCTGTAATCTAGAATCCGTTAATCATTTCCATTAATATTCACCTAATTTTAACGTGTTAGTAAGTATTCAAACAACCTGTAAAGATAACAATAATCTGTATATTTAATAGGCCGTGTTATTCCCAGGTTATTATGAGTTTTCGTCACATCGGAAAGGAATTAATATCGTAATGGTTGTATTTTAAAGTGACCGCTCGTTACCGAAACAGATGGGACCGCCATCATGTCTGAATATGGTGTGAACTCCGAGGCGCGAATTACAAAACGAGAAGCGTGGGCGTAAGGATTTCCGTTCAATAAGTAAATGTGATTATTTATTCATTAGAATTAATGTTTGAACGATTTTTACGAATAACATAAATAAACTATCATCCTTATAGTAGGAACTATCAACTTATAACGCTGATATGAAGTTGATTCTAAGTCTTGAATGGTGATTCTACATTTTTTTACATTAACTCCACACAGGAGACTCTGAGGAAAAATAATTTCCCTCATGGCCCATATCATCTGAGATGCTGTGTGGTGGGTCTTTTTGAGGAGAGGAAGGAATAAACATCTGTCTTGAAGAGATTCATGTTGTAGGAAGGAGGAAACACAGAGGCCGGCAAATCGTTCCACCGCCGAGCTGTTGAACTAAAGAAAGAGTCAAAGAAGCGACCCGTTCTCATGTAACAAATATCAATCGTGTATTTCCCAACTATGCACCGGTGCCAAAGGGATCAATGACGCTAGTTCCTCGGAGCATCTTCCATTGTAATACCGGTAGAACAAGAATATCATTCCCATCCGACGCCTGTGGTCTAAAGATTTCAATCAGTTTTTTTAAGGTGGGAGAATCTATCAAACGGACCGCCCGTTTCTGCACAGAGTCGAGGGTTTTTCAGGTATTTCAGTGCTCCAGGAGGTGGCTGCCAAACGCAACCGTGGAGCGCACTTGCGATTTGTACAGGGTTAGCAGTGGTGCATCTTTTGCGACAGCGTAACGCGTGTTAAATTGGCCGTACACGACCCATTTTGACAGTTTTCTTAAATGCGGTATTCAGTATCGCGCTAACGAGCTTAATACTGCGCTTAAGACGACACTATATCCTAAAATTTATTAACGACGTAAGTGAAGAAGCCGTGTATACAAATTTCGACTCGCGACCTGTGTATAGGACGGACCTACTGTCGAATTTGCCCTATCAAAGAAAAGAAGAAGAAGAAAAATAATGTCGGAATCTTAACGACGTAAGTGAAGAAAGCGTGTAAACAAATGTGCCCCCGCGGAACGGCGTATTGGACGGACGTACGGCTGAATTCACCCAGCAGGCTTGGAGGTTCGACCTTTCCGCCGGGATCATTTGAATTAATTCTGAAGAACGTGTTACTAACATTTAAGATGTTTCTTAATGAATACCTCCCGAAGTTATTAATTCATCGTCTAGAAAAATAAAATCTGGTGTTCACCGCTAACTTTAGTTGTACAACGTATTACAATTTTTTAAAGGCTTTGTACGTTAAAAAAAATGATGGCAACGTACTATTTTTATTAATCAAAAATATAAATAGCTCGCATCCCTTGTGAGGCATGGAAATAAAAATTGATAATCCAATTACAAATTCGCCGAAATAAATTAAAATGTGAGCCTCAGGCAAACCCCCGATAAACGTGGTTATGTCTCGCCTTAACTTGATAAAAAATAGTTACCCAAACGTCAGAGTTGACGGTATTCGCCACGTATTCCTATGTCAGTCGCGGGAAAATTTGCAAATCGAATGTAATCGCGTACAAACATAAAAATAATACGACAAACAGGTAATCATTTATGAACGCTTTTTGTTAGTCTTGTATGTGAGTAGTTTTAATAACTAATAAATAGTAATTCACAAATTTAAAAGCTGATAACGCGCGACGGACGCCTTCTGATATCCGACGATTTTTTTCCTTGTTTGTCTTGTCTCATAACGCTGACTTAAAGTAAAAGATAATATAAAATATACATAATCACCCTTCTTCTTACCCGCATAGCGTTACTTTGCAAAATTTTACTCTAAAACAGAAAATCTTTTTTCAATCATGCACTTGCTGCTATAGAGCGACTAAAACCCTTAAACGGTTCGATACCTTCGGCTATTACCCTTACCGTTAATACATTAAACACGAACTACGATAGATGATACTCTTCTAAAATACTGTTTAACTTTTAACTGTTGAGAAACTAAATAAATAAAATAGTTTATTCGTTCATTATTTCCTCTTTTGTCAGTTGCAAAGTATATTGTGTCAAATATTGTTAATTCCATTCGATGCCATCTTGCAATCCGACCCCTGGAATGAAGCTATCGGCCGCGAGAAGTTTTCTTTTTCTCCCAGCAGGGGTCGACACATTCGCTCCATAAATCAAGCGCATTACCACCGGCCTATGGGACGGCCACTAGCCGCCCGAAAGGGGTTCCCTTTCTTATATCCCGTTCCCCTTTCAAATATGATGGTATCTCCTTTAATATTATCATCTGTATTTAATAATTCGTTTCATAAGATCAATGGGAAAAAACAATTTGTAATCAAGTAATAAATAGTACTTTTATTTATCTACGGTAAGTGCCACTAATAAAATATCGATGTTTTATTGGAAAAAAATTACAAAATGATTATGCAGTGTTAATATTCAAATATAATTTAAATTAGGTAAAATTTACGATGAGACTGTTATCGAATACAAAATCTAGACAAATAACTGTTTTTGAAAAATGTATGACAAGCTTTTTTCTAAGTTCTTTCGGTGCTGTTAAAATGTCCGCTACTTCTGCAGATTTTTTATATAAGTTGTGTATGTGTGGCATAAGAGAGTTTATAAAATGATTGGTTTTTGCATTATTGTTGCACTGAAAGATATTTTTAGTTCGCTATATTATATTGACTATGTTAGCAATGGTTTGCAACAAGAATTTAAATCACAGGGAGTAATGAAGGGCGGTCAACAAGGGAAATGATTTTTAAAAGAAAAGTGACATCAGATTCCAATCTTCTGTCGGACAGCTTTATATTTGTGTCACACCACGCTATAAACTCAACGCGTTTTTTGGGCGTGGCCTGTATCACCATATCGCTCCTCATTCCTTATTATCCCACGCAGACATGTCACACTAGACAAATAATATTTTATATGTGTGGGCGTGGCCTAGTGTTGTTATAAGTGCTGTGATCTGCTAATATGCTGATCTGCGATATCTGAAAACGACCCCCTCGGTAGGATGAATTAGGGAGCTGCCATGGTCACGCGGTTGTGACAATATGAAAGATCCCGTAAAAAGAAAGCATATTCCTTGCTCTCCCATTCCCCCCTCCACCTATCAAACAAACTAGTGACTAAGGAAGGAGGAAGCGCATCACGGCATAATAACCCAAAAATTAACCACGCTAATAGGTTTTGGCAGTGAAAAATCTCAAATCGTATCTTTGCTGGCCTGTGTAGCCAGGTACTTCACAAACTTCTTTCTCATCGCATTCATGAAAATAGATAATTAAACTTTTTTTTAATCCCTCAACGAAAAAATATTACATCTTTATTTTTATGTTTAACTTTTTGAATAAAACCTCAAATACAATATTTAATTAAATGAAGACAATATTAGCGAAACTCAATAATCGAATATCTGGATTATCACATCAATCAATCAATATTGGCACATTGGATAGTGCCAATATCTTTTCTGATTTTTGATTGAGTTTCGCTAATATTGTCTTTTTTTTTTTTTTTTTTTTTTTTTTTTTTTTAATTTATTTGAGACACAAACAGGATATTTACAAAACATTTTTGCATGTAATATAAAATAAATTCTAATAAAATATAAATATCCCTAGACTAATGTGTCTGCAGTAATAACATTTGCATATTCACAGAAGCAACATGAAAAACAATGTAAGTATTATTTATAGATAACTTAAAAACTAAAATACAAAATATGAAAACTAAAATACAAAATATTGAAAACTAAAATACAAAACTTGCAATAAAAATATGAAATATTTATGAAGAGATTATTGAGAAGTAATGAAACAAAATCCTTTTTTTTTTTTTTTTTTTTAGGTGCACTATTAACAAGATTATTCACTGAAGCAATCACAAGAAAAACAATGTGAAATATTTATGAAATAATTATTGAAAAGTAATGGAACAAAAGCATTTATTTATTTATTTATTTTTTTTTTTTTTTTTTTTTTTTTTTTATTTTTTTTTTTTTTAGTTGCACAAATCATGGAGATATTTTTTAAAGCTAGTTATATTATTTACAAAAATATCTATGATGGTGTGTATTTTAACAAGATCGTTGTATGATCGAGACATTCTAGATATAGGATTAAAATATCCAGTATTATTGGAAGAAATTTCGGTCCAAAATATGTTAAGGTTTCTGGTAGATTTGGGCCTGGCGTATAACTTGATTTGATTGACTAAATTACTGTCTACACGATTATTCACAATTTTATAAAGCATTAAAAGGTCATTTATGTTTCGTCTTTTAACTAGACTCTCTAATTTGAAATGTGTAAGTCTTTGTTCGTACCCGTCTAAAAGATGGTAGACACCTGATCGATAAGACAAAATCCGTGTGAATTTTCTTTGGACTGATTCGAGTCTAGATATCTGTGTAATATAATGTGGATTCCAAACTGATGACCCGTACTCCAGAACACTACGGATTAAGGAATTAAATAGAATTATTAAGCTATTAGAATTCTTGAACAGTTTGGTTGATCTTACAATAAAACCGAGTAATTTATTTGATTTACTCACAATGTATTCAATGTGTTGGTTGAACGTTAGTTTGTTATCGAATATAATTCCTAAATCTTTTATTGATTCAACTGTTTCTAGATTGTGACCACATATGCTATATGAATACAGAGTTTTGTTGGTGTTCTTGGTGAAATTAATAACTTTGCACTTAGCTATATTCAGTTCCATTTCATTGTCAACACACCAGGCAGATATTGTGTTAAGGTCTTGTTGTAAAAGTTCACAATCTTCAATATATTTAATTGCTTTATATAATTTTAGGTCGTCAGCATATAGAGAAAAATTACAGCGGAGTTTATATGTAAGGTCGTTAATAAATATTAAGAAAAGCAAGGGTCCAAGGTGAGATCCTTGTGGTACGCCTGACGTAACTAATATTGGTGAAGAGTTAAAACCGTTAACAGTAACTAATTGACTTCTATGTGATAAATATGATTCTAACCAACGAAGCAGATTTCCGTGAATGCCAATTTGATCCAGTTTATACATTAAGATACGGTGACTAACTTTGTCGAAGGCCTTGCTGAAATCAGTGTACACGGCATCTACTTGCGTTTTATTATTCATAGATTTACACAGAAAGTCCATGTACTCAAGCAAATTAGTATTTGTGGATCTTTTAGCAACAAAGCCATGTTGGAAAGGACTAAGTATATGTGATACATGGTTAAAAATGGTTTTATATACAATGGACTCGAATATTTTTCCAAAACAAGATAAAAGGCTGATAGGGCGGTAGTTAGTTACATCATTTTTACTGCCAGATTTGTGGATCGGAATGACGTGGGCAACCTTCCACAAATCAGGAAATACCCCACATTTCAGACATTTGAAGAATATTTTGTGTACTGGTACTGCAAGTTGGTCTGCACAATTTCGAATAAATAGTGGAGGAATTCCATCTGGGCCGGAACCCTTATTGATATCGAGAGTATTCAATTTCGCTTTGACCTCATCTAGAGTTATTTTGATATGAGACAATGGATAATTATAGAGTTGGGAAGGAAGTTTAGAGTCACATTTAGAATTAGATGGTGAGCTAAAAACAGAAGAGAAGTAAGTAGATAAGAGTTCACATGTATCTTCACCATTTGTTGCTGATTTGTCGTGGAGATGCATGATTTTGGGGAGAGAATTAGAAATTCTTTTCGAATTAATGAGGGTTGAGAGATTTTTGATACTGTCAGGGAGAGAATTTTCTATTGAATCTACATGGGTTTTAAGGCAGGTACGTATAGATACTTTTACTCGAGCTCTCAAGATGGAAAAACTCTCATAGTCACATTGATTTTTGTATTTTTTCCATTTCTTTCTAAACTTTTCTTTTTCTCTGAGTTGGTGGATCAAAGCACTGCTGAACCAAATTGGAAACTTATTATTCCTGATTCTTAAGCGTGGAGTGTGTTTTTCAATTGATAGCCATAACAAGTTATAAAAATGTAGTACAGAGTCATTACAATCCAGGGTGTCAAGATCGTCCCAATTATTGAGTGATAACATTTCATTGCATTTAATGTAATCCGTTTTTTTGAAGTTATATTTGATGTGATCTGGATTGGTAGGTAGGGGTCTGCATTTGGAAATTAAAAGATCGAATTCAATGGGAGGATGATAGGAGTCAATTTTGGATAACACATGTGAAGCAATTTGAATGTTGAGGTTATGGTTGGAAAAAACTAAATCTAAAATTCGATCTATATTATTAGAGACGTGATTGAATTGATTAAGTCCAGTCAAATTTTGGAAGTCCAGTAGAGATATTGATTTTTGGTTATTATGAAAGACTGGTCTGGTAAGAGTTACATTGGCATTTGGTGAGTATTGAAAAGATGGCACATTAAAATCACCCATTATTATTGTTATATCCTCTGATGGTAAGTTATTATATGTCGTTTGACACTTTTCAAAAAAATCTGTGAGATTTTCGATTGGTATATCTGGAGGCAAATACGCCAAACATAAGTTGATGGTTTGCCTGGACATTTCATGTAATTTAAATTTAATCCATAAATCTTCTGCAGATTTTGTGTTATGTGCTGAGACTAAAAAAGATGTCATTTCTTTCTTGATGGCTATTAGAACACCACCGCCTGATTTTTTGAGAGAACTCGATATGTCCCTATCGCGTCTATATATATTATAACGATCATCTACTAATTCATGGTCATAGATTGTGGAATCTAGCCATGTTTCAGTTAGACAAATTAAATCATAATTGCAACTGAGCACTTCGCAATATAAATCATTTAATTTACTTTTTAAACCACGTACATTTTGATAATAAAATGTTATTGCCGATTTGTTAGAATCCATTTTGAAAGTATAATATATTAAGCATTATTGAATACGTTTTTATGTAAAATTGATGAAAAAGTAATTTAATGAAAAGTAAGTAATTATGCTTTGGAAGGGGGTAATTATGAACGTCATAAGTTATGATTTGTTTGTGGTACATGATTTTGTCTATGGTATCAGCTGTCATTAATGTTGACAGAAATATGTTGTTGAATAGTGAACAAAATACAATGCAAAATACTGAGCATACAGTTGTTACATAAAAGTATGTTGTCATTATGCAATTATTTCTAATAGGTTGCGATCGTTTATTATATTTGATAGATTGTGATAGTACATGAGAATAAAGAGAAATCGTGGTATTTACTTGTTGTTCAGAATAATTTTGTTCAAAGTGAAATGATGTAAAATAGTATAAATTTTTTAAAGATTCTGTGGTGAATCTTGGTTTTGAAAACGAACCCATTAAATTTTTGACCTGAGACCTCTCACATTTTGGTAATATATTTGTAAAGTTTCCATTTTAGTATTCAAGTTACACATAGTTACGATAAAAATAAATTAAAGTTTGTATATTCTGTTATTAGGCATCGATGACACGAGTATCTCGTTTTTTTATCTTTTCTAAATCGTAAAATGAATTAATACATACGTGGTTTGAGTTTTCATTCAACCTAAGGAAAATTTTACAGTTTTTAATCCAGCAGAATTTATATTTTTGTTCTTTTGAAAATTCTCTGACCATTTTATAGAGAAGCTTATTTTTGGGGGAAAGGTGTTCGTTTATGAAGATGTTATGTCCTCCGTGCATGTTGATGTTCTCCGCTGTGAGGCCTTTCCTCTTGCGGATTGCAGCAATGATGTCGTCCTTTTGTTGCCTCCGTTCCAGCTTCACAACAACGTTCCTCGGTCTTCCTTCAATTTTCTCACGTGGAGTAACGCGGCTGGCATACTCGATGTGTTTCGGCATCTCTACTTTTAGTTCTGAATAGATTTTTTTTAGAACGTCCATTAAATTTTCTTGGTTTTTTTCCGGGATTCCGATAATCTCTATGTTGTTAACACGAGCATATTGTTCACTGGCCTCAACTTTCGCTTGTAACTCAAAGAAATCCTTTTTTTGTGACATGTTATTTTCGTTTATTTTTTCCAATTCCGTGATTTTTTTCTCCATACTTTTAAATTTTAATTCGTAATCATCAATTTTCAAGCTCAAATATTCCACAGTTTTCACTAGATCGCGTATTTCCGATTTAAATGTATTATTTAACTCACTGAATTTGATTTCTATGAGGCTTAAAACATCAGATTCTTCCGCTTGTATTTTCTTTGGTGGCATTGTAAGGTTGGTTTTTTTTATATATATTCACTGAAACTGATAAATTCAATTATATTTTCAATAAAAACTGGTGATTGAACACTTTATAATGATATATTTAAATTATTATAATATTCAGTTACTTGACAGTTCAAAACCATAGATAGTTTTCATTTAATTAGTCTTCATTTAATTAAAAATTATATCTTTACTTTTTTTAGTTTATTTATTCAATTCAATTTGTACATTTTTTAAATAAAATTACAGATTGCGTGTCTGGGTGGTTATATTTGTACTGCATTGTATTTGAAATGCGAAAAACCTTGTAAGTGTTTTGTAGGACATGAAAAACATGTCAATCTTTTGATCAACTGTATTTGTGCGGACTTGCACAGAAGCTTGGATTTCCTTGATGGTTGCGGAACGAAGGCATTAATATTTTTTCTTGTATCATTTCTTACCTGTAGGTTATTAATAAATAACTCGTATTTTAATCCATGCTTAAAGATTTGGGAAATCAATACATCAGTTGGTATATTATAGATACAGACCTTTTAAAGTAGCCCATAATAAATTCTAACTATAGCGCATTAGCATTCCCATTACTGATTGGCTATGGCATGGCCGAGCGAACTATTTTAAATATCTGAATAAACATATTGTGGTAATAACAGGAAGGTTTTTATACAATACATATATTCAGATTTGTTTGTTCCCTCGCGTCTAGAAATTTCGTATTATTCAAAATTCATTTTTTTCTCCTTATTCACCATAATCTTGGGAGAACCACTCGAGAAAAGCGTTTATTTTTTATTTTTATGGACATATATATAATATTGTTATTTTGATTTATGATAGCTGTATATCATCTAGAATCTAGAGTGGTAAGTAAGTGGCTAACTAATTTATTTTTTTAAATGAGATATTAATAATAATTTTTTCTTTACAATATATCAATGAAAAAGGTGGTTTCATGATCAAGGAAATTGTAAAGAACACTTGATTATTAAACTATTAAACTTTATTAAAACTAAAAAAACGACCATACACATATACAGAGTGTAATAGCACGTACCCAAAGGATTTTCAAATAATAATAAGGATAACAAATCAAAAAAGTTTAAGGGTGTTCAAAAATTGTCATAATTTTTTTTTAAATTATTATTTTTAAGCCTTTAAAGATAATTTATATCTTCTTTCTTTTCGAAAGTAATTATTAATTAGTTATTAACTTAAAAATGATTTTTGTAAAAATAAATCCTTTTAATAATTCTAAAGCAGTAAATTTTGAGAAAAAAATATTTTAGGGTCAAACTTACAAGCCGGTTTGGTAAGAAATGTACACTTTTGTTCACAACGCGATATTTTTAAGAATAGTGTCAAATATCGTTGCTCGGCAATAGGTTCTAATTGAAATTGTAAGAACGATCTTTTAAGGATTACTTTTAAATGAAGTTATCACTGAACTATCGTCCCTAGTGCAGCACCATCGCACCTCAGCGCATTACCTAACACATAAGTAAGTATATCCCGCTTGGAAAAGGTGCATATTAAAAAATGAAAAATGGCCCGTTTCGGTACAACTATATTATTGTGTAGCCTCAAAACCCCGCTTCAAATCCTTCCACCCACCATCCCAACAACTAGCAAAATTCGCTTTTACACAACTGAAGAATTAGGCTTATTTTCGTTTGCAAGGTGTGAGTGCTTTAAGGTTTTGTGGTGTCGGAGTGGGTGTAGTCAATTTTGAATAAGAACGCGCGTTACAAATCCTCTTGACAGATAACAACGTTATTATTATCACATTTTGGCGGGTGTATAACAACTCTATAGGCCGCTCTAAGCTGAGGTTAACACAAAAGACATTAAGCGCAATCAGGTATGGATTGGTGGGTTGTTTAATTTTTTGAAGTAAAACTTCTTTAAGCACGCTTGACTTGGGTAGTAAGCTGGTGAATGCGTGAAGAGAGCGTTACGAAAAGTGTGATTGGGCGAGGCGAATGGAAGTTGAGAGGGAGGTATAAGTTAGTGAAGATAGAAAGAGCGAGAATTACGTTTCGTATATTAGGTACTGTAGAGGCAAGAGAGAGAGGTGTAAGCACACATTTTCTCTCATAGCCAGTTACGTTTCGTGTATCTAAGACACAGTGCAGACCTATTGTCTGTATCACACTATAGGAGCAAGAGCTTTTATAAGTAAGTGAAGTTTTAGTTCAGTCGTGTGGTCGAAAGTACACTCGTTTTTTTTTTATTTTCTTGTGTCGCAATTCAAGTCAGTCAGTTTGAAGTTCGTTGTTAAATTTAATATACTTGAAGAATACAACATTGTGAGTGCTTTCACTCTATTAGATGTAAATATTTGTGTAGGTTAGGTGAGAGCAAACTACGGTTATTAATCAAGAGAATGATATTGATTTGGGAGGCGGGAATGGGTACCGCTGCCCCGGGAACCATTTATTGTATAACCATCCCCTCTGCCATAGGCCACTCAAAGTAGCTTGCTACGTTTGGTGACTTAGCAGGGGTGTCCATCGAGTGTGGTATGTTCGGGTCTGGACGGCGGATGCGCGTGCTGCGTGGCGGGACAGATCGTTAGAGGCCGGTTTGACCTCTCCAATTGGTCTCTCTTGATCCATTGTCTTGCACCGCAGCCCACGCCCGTCACTCCTAGATACTTTACTGGATGTTTGAGAAGACTGACGCCCAGATTCCTACCCACACCTCATACGTTTTCCTTCCCATAACTACCTCTCCTTCATTTCCTTAAAAACAGCCTACACATAGCATCCCCAAAGATGATATAGGCCATGAGGGAAATTATCTTCCTCAGGGCCTCCTGAAAGGAGATAATGTAAAAGAAAGTAGGTACTAACCAAGTAGGGAAGAAACCTTGGTAGGTACTGAATCAACCCGAACATATATTTACGAAAACCATTCAAGTCTGTATTGGACATTCATTTGATTTTTTATTTATTTATTCGAAACCGAGCTTTTACTCTAAAAAGAAGGCTTCACAAGAAAGCCAAAGAAATTCGTTTATTTTTACTCCTTTTATAAGTATTTAGCTTGATTTTTTGCCGGCGTAGTCTAGCGGTAAGGCGCTTGACTCGTAATCGGAAGGTGGGCAAATAAATTTTATTTGAATATTTGTGTTATTTCTCAAATTATTCATTTAAATTAATGTATAGTATATCTGCGGCACGTTCCAAAATTGAAACGCTGCTTGAAATGTCTTTAGCCGTGTTTGGTGACTAGATCTGAATAGCCAGGTACTTCCCCACCTTCCTCTTCCCCACCTCCTTCCCCTCCCCCTACCTTCAACCTCACAACAGTCACAACATACCCCAATATTGGGATGCCATAGTCTCACTGGCTCCAGACGGGAGCAGCTTGTGAGGTATTCAGTATTCATATAAAAATAAAAATAAAAGGTACTAAAATTTTTTACATAAACTATCTCTTAATATTTCGGACTAATCCGATCCTGCACATGTTTGTGTATGTATTCACACACACTAACAGTGTTAACGTATCTGTTTAAAAAAACAACCAAAGAAGTAATAAGGCATGTATGTTTTTTACACGCGGAAAACGACCAATCCTCGATATTGAAGCAAAACCGATCAAGCAAATAAAATTTCATAAAAAGGCATATACTATTATTCTGATCGCGATTCTTTGTTAATAGTTGCATGTATTCTTTTTTTATTAATTGTCTTTGTATTACCTGACCGTTTGGGTAATAATAGTTGATGGGTAAGGCCTCACAAAAGGGCGAGAAAAAAATGGTTGAAAAAACTTGTATTTCAGAATTGATTTTTCGGTGCAGAGTTATGGGCCTGAAATTAGATAATTATTTAACTACGGATCCCAGGGCTATTATGTGCTTTGTGGGATATATCAATTAAGGTTTTGTAGTTGAAATTAGCCGCATCCTCGATCCTGTGTTCCTTCGGTTTGGAAGACGGTAGTGGGTTTTATTATTTTGTTAATCAATAATCAATTTATGGTAAATTATTTTTTGAGTTCGAAGTTTTGAATGAAAAAAAAATGTTCGTAATAATTATCTACTTTGAAGGTTGAATGAGAAATTATTAGAATGCCCGAGCTCACCGGAGTTTTCATGTTTGATAAATGTAGAATATTATTTTTATATATTTTTTTTATTTTTATAGCGGTGACATAAACCACCATGTTCCAATGTTAATACTCATCCTAATTTGACTATCCTAAAACGGGAATCCTCCATATTGGGCAGTCAAAACATATCTTAAATAATGTATATAAATGTATAATCTTTTACTAAATAATTAAAAAAATAATATTTTGAAAACAAATATGAAACAGAAAATTATTGTCATTTAACTGTAACTAGTATTTCTCTAAACAGTAGACCTCACGTCCAAAAAAATATTTTTCCAATTTTCTCTTATTTATTAAATTAAAACCAAAAGACCTTCCGACATCGTGAGTTTTGTAAGTAGGTGCCTACTTAAATACCTACCCACTTAATTATAAACCTTATTATGTGTTGTCACATTAAAAAAAAATTAAATAAGAATAATATAATTTTTCCAAATACACCACTATCACAATGATAAATATTTTTTCACACTTTCTTCAGGTAGGTACCATAACAAACTTTAACTTAAGGCGATCCACTAGTACAGGAAAAAATCGAAATCGGAATTCACGCCCTTTTATGGGAGGAGTTTAAAAATACTCGAGAAAAAGCTTTTGGAAAGGTTGGAAAAGATATTTGAGAATTTTGTTTTACATGTTGATTTCGTAAAGGCCTGTAAAAAACATTAATTCCTTTTTTTATCCATTGTTTATTGTAATAAAACGGAATTTTTAAATTGATTTCACGAAAACACGCAGCGCGGACCCTAACACGTTGTTTCTCCGCTCCGTTCGGAGGAGTAATGACGGATGAATGGGGCGGCTGCCAGTCGTTCTTCGGTGGACGGTATAAGGTTCACTTTGATATAACAAATTCGTCGACTGCCGTATTGTCGCCGTGATGTCAAAAATACCAACGCGAAAATGCATATTATATTTTATTTTGTGAGGTTCGGGCGTTAATATCTTTTTTTTTTTTTGCGATAATTATATAAGAAACTGAATTTGCCACATTATGCAATAAAACCATATCCAAAAAAGTGTTTATAAGTAGGAGAGTTTTCAGTTGAAAATGTTTTTTATAGACCTAATACTTTATTTTTTTCTAAGCTTTTTAAAAGACTTATTAAAAAAAAATTCCGATATTTTTAAGGGCCAAGATATGTTGTACACGCAGTATTCAATTGAAGCATCTATAATACTTCTAAGCAGTCAAATTTTCAAAAAAAAAACATACGATTTTGTAAGATTTTGCATTATTTAGTATGGCTTCATCTTAAAACAAACTTTAACTTTTTACCATACAAACGGCAACCAAATTTACAAACAGACGAAACGTAAAATGTTGGAATTAAAACTGGACTTAGCTACGCTCAGTTAAATATTACGACTTACCTTCTTTTTTTACAATTTAATGGAAATTTCGATACTGTACACAGTTCAAAATGATGTTTCTAGCTAAATTTATATGCGAACATTTACGCCATTCACCTTGTTCCATGAAATTTTTTCTAGTAATAATAATAATAACAATTGGACAATTTGCCTTTGCAAAAAATCACCTGTAAAATTTATTATGGATTCTTAGCCTCTATATAATTTTATTATTTACAAACAGATGCAGAAAAACATCCTTATCTGGCAGATTACCTCTGATAAACACACTTTTATTAGAAAGTTTATGGTTTGAGAAGATACGACTGTGCACCCAGAGGACACTATATTTAAAACACTCGACACAAAAAACAAGTAATTTTACATTTGCTACCTGTATCACTATTTATGAAAAGATTAGTGGCAAAAGTAGAGTTGAAATTTATTTTGAAAGACTGGAGAATTTAGGACTCTTTAGGACTGAAAAATATTTAAGAAATGGTCTTACAAGTTTTTATTTGCTTGTCGAAAAAGATGTGCAAATTTCATGAATCCTTTTTTCTGTTTCAGTACCTTTTCAGAATACCTGTTTTTTTTCTAAAGTTCATTTGTAAATTCACGGTAAACCATTCATGAAATTGCACTTTCGCCTCGTGATGTCACATAGACATTGCGTTTAGTTCTGTTAGTTTCATTCTGTTCCCATTTCTTACATTCACACCTAAGTACCACAGTAAATTAACTCAATCTCGAAGAAGCTCGACGAATTCGATTTATATTTAATTTATTTAACCCTTTCGTAGCGTAGGTAGTAGGTACGCATATTTTTGAAAATACCTGGATATCTTCGTAATCAAAAACGTTATATCGATGGCAAAGCGTTAAACAAAATGTCAATTGTTGGGAAATGCAAGAATCCATTTGCAAAAAATAAACTTCTTAATTGAAGAAATGAAAAATTATACTATTACTTCATGCATTTTTAATAAAGTATATTAACAAGTTATCTAAAAGCGTTTTTTCCATCATGCCTACAATTAAAAAAATTGTATTAATACAACATTACACCAATTTAAATATGATTTTTCAAGCAATTATAAAGATGGTGTGAATCAATGGATTTATTGCAATAGGTAATGAATAAAGAGGAAGTAAAACATTTTTTTGCATAATTATATTTAATTAATGATATTCAAATTTGGTTTTTGCACTCAGAATTTTTTTTAAAATTAAATGGAAGCAGATTATTCAATTTGATTTTCATTGTCCACATCCACGCAGTGATTATTGGTATTCTCGATTAATGCGTTGTAAAATGGGTGGTAAACAGTTGTAAACAGAACTTTTATTCCAACAATTTAAAGTCAGAAAATTAAGTGCAATATATTTTTATCATGCAACATTACAAATTTATAAAGATAATATTCAAAATAAAGTTGCACCATTTAAAAACAACAGAAATCTTAGACAAACATCAATACTTCCTACTCCAAAATGTAAAAAAACACTAGGACAGTTAAGTCATAAATATCTCGGAGTAAAATTTTTTAATTCACTTCCTGAAAAAATCAGAAACATGAACAGTAATATTAAAAAATTTAAAACTCACCTTAAAAATTATACCGAAAATTTGAACTAAATATAAAAAATAAAAAATTAAACTAATATAATAACACCCCCATACACACAAGCCCTGCTTTTTTATGGGGATAAATCAATTATGTACACATATTATGTAATTAATTATTATATTGAATGTATTGTAATTTATGTAACTTTCTCTGAATAAAAAAATAAATAAAATAAAAAGTGTCTGAAAGGGTTAACAGGGCAATAATATACTCCCATACACCTTAATTTAAAATCATCTATAAAACTTCGTGTGAACCTTTATGAAGTCAATCACAGATGTCATTATATCACTAATAAGCCACAAAATTCCGAAACGTAATCCGGCGTGAACCGTGGTGTAATTCAATTTCGAAATCCAAAATTATGAGCCGGATATGGTGTCCATTTAACTACTCGGTTTAATTAAAAGCTCATCATTTCTTTTTTTCTAAATTACGACCGAAATACTCCCCTGGATCTCGTGTGAAATTGACTTCTCCGAGTGTATTATCGTTACACAAAAATAAATTAATCATTTTTAAAAGAATGGCTGCCAGAGTCTAATTGGATATAATGCTTATTTTGTTACAGACAACGCAGAGTGTCTACAAAGTTACTAATCCTTTTTTCACAATCTATTTTACACTAGAACCTACCCTTAAAAATCGCAGGATTTTATGAACGTAGAATTTTTGAAGCCGAAAGTATTTCTTTTATCATACTTTTAGTTTATTTATTTTATTTATCGGAAATTTACCTTGCGAACAAAAACCGTTGGTAAACTTGTAAAATCTCTGACACCAGTCAAAAAAATAAACAAAACAAAAAAACACAAAATTACTGATTATCAATAAAACGTTGTTGGTGCCTACTTTATTGCTTGTCTAAATCGTTTAGATAATCAGGAATATTATATGGAAATCAAAACAAATCCCAGTTCAAGAGGTCATTGCACCGGAGTTACACACAGACACAGAGACCACCGATTATTTTTTTGCTTTGATTATTTATCACATTTAGCGAAAAATAAGCAAAAACAAAAATTAAAATAGTGCTTTTAAGTATTGATCTACAATTATTTTCATTTCCCAATTTCATTTACAATACTAATTACGGAGGTTAAGAATATGTCCATTAGAATCTTAAGATTGTAATAAAAGACTACAAGAAGATTGTCTGTGTGTGTATTTGTCAAGTCTGTGTGCTTAGTTTAATTATAAAAATAAAAAAATATTATTTTATTGGATTGACCTGGCTACTTCTTGACTACTAGTTATAAGGTACACGTTAAGAATCAAGTACTCGTAACTAAACCTACTTACCTTTTGAAGTTTTATTTCACAAATAATTATATATTTATACATATTTATTATATACTAGCTTTTGCCCCCGGCTTCGCTCGCCTGGTATTAGGGGGGTTACCACTCCACCTCCTCCACCTTCCCTCTCGTCACTCCACTCTCCCCATACCCCCCCCCCCCTACCCTCATCCCCCTCCCCTTCCCATACCCCTCCCCCCCCACCGCTGCCCTTTCTTCCCTCCCCCCTTTACCTCCACCCTCCTCCCCCTCCCCCCACCCTCCTCCACCATCCGCCCTTTCTTCCCTCCCCTTTCTTCCTCCCCCAAATCCCTGCACCCTTCTTCCCCTCCACCCCAGGCAACAATTTTTTGCTTTTCATCTGAGGTTTGCAATAACTCGATTTTGTTAGGGACAGAAAACTTATGATAAATAATTTCATAACGCCACAGCTTATTCATAACACCAGTATATATATCCTATATTACTCGCAAATAATGCAGCTTTCTATTAGTGAAAGAATTTTTAAATTCCATTCAGTATTTATTGCGTGAAAGAGTAACAAACATCCATACAAACTTTCGCTTTTATAATACCTATTAGTAGGATTTTTTACGTAGAGGTTATTTTAAGGGGAAGAAAGTAGAAGAAGTTCTGGGAAGGAAAAATATAAGGGGTAGGTAGGAATCTGTAGGTCAATGTTTCCAGGAGTGACGGACGTATGAATCAATCCTTCCCACTGGGTCGATAGAATCCGCCAGGAGACATTTAGGTTAGATCTCCCTCAACCAGTCTCTCCCGATTCGGATCGCCACACGGTGGGTGGGCGAACGCATTCGCCATCAAGACCCATACAAACCTCACCAAATGATCCCGGGAATCCCTGCTAAGACACCAAAAGTAGCGAACCACTTGGGCTGACCTAATCGAACCATTCGGGGTGACTACGGTAGGAGTGTTGATTATCCAATAAATGGTTCAAATTGAATAATTAGAAATAAATGTGGTGTACATTTTCAGTAGGCCGCATTAGTCTGTTTGGATTTTATAAAAGTATTTGAAGAAATAAATAATAGTTTTTATTGAATACTTTTTTAGTTTACGGTGCTCCAGATTTTATGTCCGGGTTAAATCTTTCCAAAATGAAAGACTAAACCCTTCCACACACTTTTCCGCAAATGATTATCTAGTAAATTCACGCAATGTAAGTGCACTATATAAGTATAGTAAATACAAAACAATACAAGAACAATACGTCAATCCACCAGAAACATAATGGGAAAATATTTCACCGGCTCCAGATATTTTCATATCAGAGGGTTCGGCTCTGATGAAATCCTAACTGGTCCGATAAATCCTACTGATCCCTCAATATAAATATTTAAAAAATCGTAATCCTACATGTATTTAAAATGACCGACTTTTGCATTTTTATATACAAATTTTTTGACAAATCTAATAATTAATATTATTATTACATTCTTGCATAACCATCCTGTATGTTCGCCAAATGCCCCAAGCAGGTGCTAAAAAGTTAAAAGAAAAAGGTTAATTAGATTTGACGGCCCGAGGTGTAAGTCTCACTTGGGAGAATAATGATAGGTGTTACATTTGTTGCTTTCGGTACATTCGTATATGTACCAACCAGAGGAATATTCTATTAACTTTGATATAACTCATTCCAATACCAATAGTAGCTTCGGGCATCGGGCATCGGGTGAATTCGTTTTTAATTACTTTGCTCCAGAAAAAAATTGCGAAAGGTGTCTAAATAGATATTGGTGATCTCGTAGTAATTAGGGTTAGGTGCTACGTTATAGCAATGTATAACTATGTAGGTAGGTAATGTCAAGTTGAAAATTAGTTGTGTTTAAAAATAAAAGTTTTTAATATATTTCTTAGAATACATTAATGGAGGGCTGAATGCCGTTGTCGCTAATAAAAAAACTGTCAAAAAAAGCGAAGCTAGCAGTCCACAATGGAGTCCTGGTACCTACCCTGATGTATGGTAGTAGGTAGCAGAGGAAGGAAAGTAAACTGAATGCTGTTGAAATAAGATCCCTGAGGCGTATGTGTGGTAAAACAATATATGATCGTGTGAGAAATATGGATATCCGCAAAGAATGTAAGGCTGATGTAGGCATTATGAGTAAGATTAAGAAAGGGACCCTCAGATGGTTTGGGCATGTATAGCGAATGAACGAAGAAAGTAGTGTAAGAAGAATATGTTACGCAAATGTGAATGGTAGAAGAAGTCGAGGACGCCCGAGGAAGACATGGCACGATCAAGTGAATCAGATACTTGAGTCGGGCCATATCAAAAGTCAGAATAATGGAAGAGAATGTATGAGCCGATGTATGAAGGTGAGTGAGGCAAGGAGTGTGTGTCAAGACCGAGATGTTTGGCGGTCCGTCCACTCTGCCTACCCCTGCGGGGAAACGGCGTGATGGTTAGTTATTTAGTTAGAAATATTTTTAGGCATGCTTAGGGCTATAGGTATGAAAACATTCACAGCATTTAATTAAATGCTACTTCAGACATTTATCGAGAGATTTTTGCTTTATTTGAAATAAGTCTTGCTTTATTAAATATTTTCGCTTCTGCCTATAAATTAAAATGTTTTTTTTTTTTATATTTGAGCACTCCCTCTAACTCTTCATTTTTACCTATCTCCTTTTCACACCATCTTCTTTTTGAACTCTTACTACGGAGCCTTAAGTAGGCGGTTGTACCTAAAATTGAAATATTTTCAAAGAAATTTTTAAAAAACCTACAAAATTATTGAAAGGTAACTTATACTACTCAAAGCTAATCTGTTCAGTATATAATCAAAATTAAAATGTATCATTATTTTTCCCTACGTGTTCCCCCTATAGTAAATAAATAAGGGAATTTGAAAGTACAGTTACTGTATTTTTATTATAAACTTTTACAAACTTTGCATAAAATGTTTTCAGCTGTTCAATAGTTGGAATATCGATATAATATTATATGTAATAATAATAATATCGTATGTGCGCATTACTGTTTCCCCTTGAATTAATTATACAAATAATATTCCTACAATATTATATTAATTATCCTTCACAAAATTTGTTTATAAATACATAAAATTAAAATAAGGAATTAAATACATAAATTGTACTTAATTTTATTTCATTGTTTTTGTTACTAGTGTAAAATAAAACGCGACACAGCGTTCAGTGACTCCGATTAATATTAGTTGCTATTTTCCTTAATTAAAAGTTTTACGTCTAAATTTTTAAACATTTTTTTTACATTAGATCCACACCGGAGGCCCTGAGGAAAACAATACCCCTCAGGGCCTATGTCATCTTTGGGTCTTTATAGGAAAGGAACGAGAAGAAGTTCTGGGAAGGAAAAGGGTATCAGGGGGTGGTAGGAATCTGGAGGTCAGTATGTTTAGGAGTGACGGACGTATGAATCCTTCCCTTCCACTGCGGTTCAAGACGATGTTCCGAGAGAGTGCGACTGGAGAAGTCAAGGGACTCCCTCAACCACTCTCTCCCGTGGGCAGACGCATCCGCCGCAAAGACGCGGACAAACCTCAACCCATGAACCAGGGCACCCTTGCTAAGTCACCAAACGTAGCGAAACCACTTGAGGTGACCTATGGCGGAGGTGTTGGTTATCCAATAAACCGTTCCCAGGGCGGCGGTACCCTTACCCGCCTCCCAAATTATAAAACACCTACAAATTTCCAATGAAAAAAAAAAGAAAATAATTATATTTTTCAGTTGAAATTTTAGATTTTTTAAAAAGAAAATTATTCTAAAAATCATACTTAATATTATAAATGCGAAATTGAGTGTGTTTGTTTGTTACACTTTCACGCCTAAACCACTAAAAATATTTTTAAAATGAACAGGACGAATGAGAAAGGACACACAGGGAGAAACAATTTCTTTATAAAGGGCATAGCAACGCATTCCGGGTACCAGCTAGTTAAAATTATAAAGCAACATCAAATCTACCAAAAAAAGACCATGATACCACAAGAAAGGCTTTATTTTTAGGTATCACCTTATATTATTATTGCTACCTAATTTAATTTTTACGATCATTATTTCCACCGACTCAAAAAGTGTAAAAAACCGCAATATGTCATCATCGCGGCACCTAAAAATAATTAATAGACACCAATTCTAAAATTTGCATTTTCCATTATTTTTTTGGTTGTTGAATAATTCATAATAATAATACAATAATTGCCGTTTTCTCCCCATTCACAATTCGCCACGCATTGCTATAAATCTTATTGTCTCTGCAATTGGGCTGATTATGTAGTTATATCAAGGAATTTCATAAAGTTAGGCAATGTAGCTTAATTGCATCTACTAAATATGATGTAATTTGATTGATGTATTCAATAAATTCATGAAAACTTCCCACGTTTTTTACTATTATAGTGTACCTATCTAAGTGCAGATATCATCAGTGGCGCTTTTAACGTTGTTTCTTCATATGGTACTAGTGTATTTATTTTAACAATTTTTTGAAATGGTGATTTTTAATAAAATTGCCACTTTTAAATGGAAAAATATTACACCGTAATAAAAAAAGCATATAACCTAATTTACTGTTTAGAAAATGTTCCACAAAGATTGTCTTTAGTAGTTTATTTACATAATACCTTGGTGAAGCGTGCTACAATATAATATTATGGTGTTCAATTCACTTACTAAATAAAAAAGGTACCATGCCAACTCAGAATGAAAAAAACCCAGAACCACCTCAGAAAGGTCATCAAAAGCTATGAAAAAATGATTTTAAAGTAGCCGGTAACCCTAACCTAACTAAACCTATTTAACCAATTTTTTAACATTTTCTTATTATTACTCTTAATGACCTTTCTGAGGTGTTTCTGAGTTGGTTTCATTCTGAGTTGGCTGGTCACTATTATATTTAGTCATTGGTTCAATGACTCTTGTACTATCATTGAAAATTACTTAAAAATCGCTGTTGATCAGATTTTTGTCTTAATATCCAAAAATTATGACGCCTACGTAACTTTGAGGATTAAAAGTCTTCGGTTGGAATCTGAACAACAAGAAAGCTTTTTAATTAAATTCTGGAATTTGATTAAGAAATCGATCGGGATAAAATAAGTTACCTTCTTGGAGGATAATCTGCAGACGTCACTAATCATATTATTAAAAGTAGGTACCTTAGTAAAAAATAATAAAAAAGTGGTGTAAATATCTATTTACTGTAGTCATCAACGCCATCATCGTCACGGCGTTACATCCCAGGGCCATTTGGTTCACCGTTCCTCCTTAGGTCCTAGCCATTCGCCTCTGGTCCTTAGACCTTCCAACCTTACTCCAATCTTCTTTCAAGCTGTCAGTACATTCTCTTCAGTTATTGAAGTAAATCGGGAAAAGTCACTACACGCTATGTCTATCTATCACATTCTTATATTGTGGCCTAAGTGATTATCTTCTTTTGGTGTTCCCAATATTATAAAGCGCTGCCGGAAATTATAAAGTCTACACCAACTAGTAAATTTAAAATGCATTGTAGGAACCGTATTAAACAAGAGAAAATGTAGTTGTAGGTGTATAAGTTATAATAAGTCATTTGTTACCTTAAGCGCATAATAAGGAACTCCAGTGAAAAATATTATGGCTTTAAAAAAATATTTTCATAAAGACTATAGACCAATAAACGCTGACTCTGAATATATACGTTTTATTAAATAATATTAAACGTGGAGTTTAAAAAAATATATTCAAAAGTGGATTTTTAATAATCTCGTTGTCATAATAACACGCCGTCAAGTTGGTATTACTATAATGTTTAATAGTGACGTCACTAATCACCGTAAAGTCATTGTACGAGAATGTAGGTATGACACAAGCCATCGTATTAACAACATTTCATCTTATTCGTTTATTTACATGTTTATAGAGATTTAGTTGTTGTGTTTATTGAAACATTATTTTTCCTAAATAATTCAGTTTCGAAAATAAAGGTATCTCTTATTAGTTTGTCTCTATTATTTAAAATATTCAAAAACTACTGTCCAAAAAAAAATAGTAATGCTACTTCTAGGGAGATTCCTTCGAACTCCAAATTTAAAAATGGCGGCGAGTCCAACAGCTGATTTCGCGATCTTATAGTTATTATAGTAGATGACGTGATTAATGACGTCAACGACCCACCATAGATACGGTGGTGTTCGGGGTATCTTGAAAAATTAAAACTTTGACAATTATTTTAACTAACTAACTCTAAAAATAATAAAAAATAAATTTGCAGTTATTAAAGTTAGAAGGTCATTATTCAATTAAAAAAGGACTGGAGTTCTCTAACTAAAATAAATTTAATAAATAAATATAAACCAATTTTCCATCTGCGGCAAGCTATCACCACGACAATCTTCATCTTGCAAAATTCGGCCACGTTGGTTTCAAAAACAACTGTAGCATAATGTGAAACAACTGTAACATAATGTGAAACAACTGTATCTATCTTTCTATCTATGTCTTCCATTAATCTTCGCCTTGATTTGAATGTAGTTACCATCCCTTTCTAGGGTTTTTCTTAGACGCACGTTTCAAAGACGTCTATATCTTCTGAAAACTTTAGAAACAAAACAGTTAGTTAGTGGAGTGGTAACATCCATCAGGGCCTGTGTCATCTTTGGGGACGCTTTGTGGAGGGTCATGTTATGGAAAGGAAGGAGAGAATTGCCAATATTTGATGTAGGTTAAGTAGGTTTCTATCATACCACACTCACACAAGGAATCATATTATGTTCTTCATAATTATACTAATTAAAATCTTACCACCTTGCAACAAGTTCACATCGCTGCATACGGCAGTGATCAAAGTGCACAAATAATAAATCTTCATAAAAGTGTCCACTATTAGGTGGTTTCTTAAGACCACAATGGAATCTTCTTTGTAACTCATCTCCCATAAGCCTGTTCATTTCCCTCACATTTGCTCACATTAAATGGCAGCGACCGGCGAAACATCTTTGTTATTAGCGGTTTACACCTGGAGAGAATGCATCTCCATCGCGGAGGGAGTTCTTTTACATAAAATTGCAAAAAGCATAAATGCCTCGTAAAGCCATTTAAACGTTCCGGAATAATGGCGGCGCAAGACCGAAACAATACCGTCGTATTTTAACCGGGGCCCGAATCTTCTCGGTTCTGGATCTTATAACTGCGCACTATTGGAAGCAGCACTACTCTGAAAGATTCATTGTTCAGTTTGAGTGGAGACATCAGGATTAGTAAATTTGGCCTAAGAGAGAACCCTTGCTAAGCATTGGCAAAGTATCAATATTAACATTGACTGTACCGAACTTCTTTCCCTATGTAGTTAATTTTAACTTACCATTAACATCGACATTTTCTCTGATTCACTGCCCAAATTTAAAAAGAGCATCATGTCAATCATATAAATTGTTTAATAATAATAATAATATATCTTTATTGAACCAAATTTGCAAGATTTATAACTAAAAAATAAATAAACGTACATATTCAGTGTTAATATTTACAATGGTTTATATAAGTAAAAAAGATTAACAACAGAAAATAATATAAATATGAACAGTAGGTTGAAGAATAGAAAATAGTTATAAATTTAGGTTTTTCGTAATCCGCCTCAGGCTAGCCTGTGTTGAGGCAGTAATTTTTTAATGCGCATACTTACATACATACATACACATATATTCACGCACACACCTTCCCACTACACACATTACCCGGTAATTACTTATATGCACACCATAAATAAGACGCTACAATGAAACACATAATAGGTACCCACTATGAATTATATTTATTAATTGTAAATTTTCACCAATGGATAAAATAATGTACTGTTTGTTTCTGTTTATAAATAAAAACAAAATAAAAAAGTACACGCCATACAGAATTATTCCACACGCTTAGTTACAAGACAAATGCACCAACTAATTCACGAATCAATCGTGTTCTTCACATGTTCAATAATATTGATCTACATCTACAGGATGTCTGTATTATTTTTGTCCCTTTTTGTCAGGTTACGTAAGGTTAGGTTAGGTAAGGTTAGGTTCGGTTAGGTTAGGTGAGGTTAGGTTAGGTTTTATTAGTTATTTTGTTGGGGTATGTTTGGTCTGTAAGATATTTTGTCTAAGGGGGCGTTGTAAAATGGGGGGACAATTTTACTGTGGTAAAGGGGGCGATTCTGTCAATAGGGTTAAGAAACACTGGTCAAATTCTAACATCGACTTTTTATCCGATTCACTGCCCAAATTTAAAAAGAGCATCGTGTCAATAATATAAATTGTTCAATGCGCATACATACATACGTACACACGTACTCACATACACACACACCTTCCTACTATACACACGTACAAACATCATTCGGTAATTATGCATACCATAAATAAGACTCTACGATGAAACACATAATAGGTACCCGCCATGAAATATACTTTGATATTAATTGTAATTTTTTTCATCAATGTACTGTTTGTTTCTGTTTATAAATAAATAAATAAATTATGCTTCGCCAATTTGCAATCCGCATTATAAACTGTACTTCGATAGCATTCATAGAACATATATTCAAAACGATTTCATAAAATATCTTATCTTCAAATTCAACAATAAATAATGTACATTGCAAACTGTGAAATAAAGGTGAGCAGTAGCTGTTTTAACATTTATACATAGAATTTTAAATAATAAAATCGACTGTACCGAACTTCTATCCCTAATTAATTTTAACATACATCGCATAATCAATATATACCTATATTATTTTTAAAAAGTCCAAAACACGTGCGGCTCGCAAAAACTCAGAAACAAGTCCCGGTACGATCAAGAAAGTTATGTGGTGTGGTAGATCTCTATCCCCCGTTCAGGATGACGGTTCCCGTTTTTACCTAAAGGGCGTGCTATTGAAGATATAAGGGCTGGAAGTTTCACCCTCTTGAAATTTATAATTCCGGAAAGTTCTAGAAGGTTCTATAGAGTTCTAAAAAGTTCTGGAAGGAGTGACGGAGTATGTCGTTAAATGTTCGGGAGTCGAGAATCAGGAACATCGTTGTGGAACATTCCAGAACACTCTCGAATGTTGTCCTGAGCGAAGCCGGGTAACCCAGCTAGTTACAAAATAAATGTAGCAGCTAATTTGCTCTTCATACATTCAATAATATTAGTCTAAACTCTAACATCGACATTTTCTCGGAGTCACTGGCCAAATATATCAACTGTTCAATGCGCATAAATTCCACGCCTACAAAACACACACCGCACATCACCCGGTAATTACTAAATATATGCATACCACAAATAAGACATTACAAAGAAACTTATCAAAGGTACCCACTATGAAATATTATATTATATCTGTAAATCATTTCATCACTGTAACCAATGTACTCTTTGTTACTTATATATAAAATACATAATTTAAAAAAATAAAGATTAATAAAACTATGAATTTCAATTTTTTTTGTGCATTATTATTTTTAATGACGCTGCCAAAGTAATAATTTTTAGTAAATATTTTTTTCGTTTGTCCTTCTATGAAATTATCTTCAAAATTTTATTCACCCCATTTTTATTACTATGTAAATTATAGTACAAATGTCTACTATGCATTATTTTTTGGATTAATTTTCAAATTGACAGGTAGGTCGATTTTCTAATTTTATAGATAATTGTGTCACCAATGAACTAGTAGGTTTTATTAAATCCTTTTTAATAAATTTTCAGTGAATAATTTATTAGAATACTGGCAAAAGAACCCAAAAAACGTATATCTCGGATGTAATTAAACTCTTCAAAAGAAATTAAATCAACAACCTACGGACAGTAAAGTAAAGAAAAACACTTATATTTAGTGTTCCAGGCCCATATTCAGAATTTTCCCCACCAAACCACGGAAGGCACTAACACACTTCAAACCTTCCTCCTTCGCATCTCCTTAATCTCACAACACACCATAATTGGGGATGCCATAGTCCCACTGGCTCCAGACCGTTGAGAGCAGTTGGGACTGTTGTGTGGTATTCACATTAAAAAAATAATGGCGAATGTTGCCCAACCTCGGCAGTTCTTTCACCGAAGCTCTCGAAGGGTCAGAATAAATAATCATTCCCAAGAACAATAAAATAAAAACATTGAAATAAGTTGTTAAAATATTGTACTTTATGTCAATTCCTTTAAGCGGGTCGTAAAGTTGGCCGCCCCTCCTAACAATGGCCAATAACAGCGCAGCTACAAGCCCGGACAAGGTATCCCGCCTCTCAGCCAGGGGTGGCAAATATTTTGACTTTTTAAAATATTGGCGTACAGAGCTCCGGGCCAAAAAGGCCCCTTTCTCTTTCATCGTGAATTTATATTAATGGTTCAAATTACAACTATAATGTTACCAAAGCAGGCTCGGCAAGGTAAGGATCAAGATGAGCAATATGGAGGGTTAATCAAGGTAAGGAAGGAAAAAAAGCTCTGAGAAGGATAAAAGGTATGAGAGGTGGGTAGGAATCTGGGGGTCGTATTAATACATTCCTCCCACTGCGGTGCAAGGCCATGGGTCGATAGAGTCCGGCTGGAGAGGTCAAAGCGTGTTCCTCCACCGGCTCTACCGATTCGACCTGATCCGAGGTGGTGGGCAGACACATATGCCGCTTAGACCTGGACCAACCTTTCACGATGAACTGGGATATCACACGTAGCGAACCACTGAGGTGATCTATCGCATAGTTGATGGTTATCCAATGAATGAGGTTGCGGAACCCATACCCGCCTACCAAATTAAGAAATCAAACCGTCCATAACCCCAAGCAATGCCGGGTACACGATAGCTCTCGCTTATACAAATATTTGAACAATGCATCTTACCACTCGTGAACTATCATAAAATGGTACAATTGCTTTAGTCTCAGTAAAATTTTAACAAAATCGTTGGTGGAGGTACAGGGAATTTGTTTTTATGGAAACAGGAATCAAGGTAGCTACAAACAACTAACGGATAAACCTGACCGTAGTATAAAAACTTCCGTTTTGTCTTGATTGAAAGCATGAGTAATTGTTACACTTCTACAATGATAGCGGCCCAGTTTGTACATATTTTAATAATTCTTGGTGGAGCGTGCTATCAATTTTTTTCAACGAGGCCAAACTGTAGGTAATATGATCAGGGATTGGAAGAAAGTATCAAAAAAGATACGTTAATAAGGTTATATTACGACGTCCATGACAATATGGACCTTCATGATGAGGTAAGATAATATGGCAAGGTTTGAATAAAATGAAATCGCCAAAGTGTTATGGAGAGAAAATGTTAACTCAAAATGTACCTAGCAGATTAATTAACTAATATAAATATGGTATAAAAACCAATTTCACGTCATAAACGTCTGGGCAAGCATGAAGTCACAGGTCGAGCGACGAAAATTTATGAATGCAATATGGGTTGCCGAAAACCCATCCAAACATATAGAAATGCCCCTGTGACATCGTGCTAGGCCGGACATAACCGTAAGAAAATAATAGGCTATAGATATACATGTTATGAAAAGGATGGTAGAATGTTAAAGTGCAAGGAAAAACTTGCTTAAAAGAAAGTTCACTGAATATAGCCGGTATTATAGCCTGGGGAGGAGCAAACGCTGCCGCCATTGATCCGATCTTTAAAGCTCAGAAACTAATTATTAGGATTATATTAAAACTACCGATCACAAGCAGTTCGGGTGAAATCTTTAGGAGAATCTGTGTCTTGGACATTAGACAAATTTATGACAAAAACATATTAGCATACCTCTTCAAACACAGAACTATAGTCTGTCAAATAAGAGTAGAAAACATAAAAAATGGAACTAAGAAATGGTTAGGCTAGCAGCACCAATTTATCTGTCAAATATTCTTTAAAAGTACAGACACTGAAAATACAAAACACTGTAAGTATACACATTTAAAAAACATTTTTTTGTTTTTAAAAAAAAATTAAATCGAAGAAGCACTAATGCGATGGTACCTACTTAATGACATAAATTTGATTAAATTGTGTTTTACAGATTGCTTTCATTTAATTTAACAATAGATTTCAATTTAACAGTAGGTGGAAAGGAAGAATCATTAATATTGATTTTAGTTACACTATTTTTAGATCTGAATAAGTTAAATATATTCAGATCTAAATTTAGAGGCATGATCTAAAGCCCGGGTAACGCTAGGTACTTAAGCTAATATTGAATAAACGTGAGCAGTTTCTAAAGTGTGCTTTATATTTTATTACAATATCGTTATTCTTCATTATGTTAATACAAAATTGCAAACGTATAATAATAATATACCTACATGCAATTCTAATTTTGAGATCAGTGGGTAGCTGTATTGCAACCATTTTTTTTTTCTTCATTTTTATGCCTTTTTAATAAAAGTGTAGGTTACACAGCTTTAGATTAACACCATGATAATATTTTTAGTATTGCCATTTGGGCAACGGTGGCGCCCTCATATATGTTATACTCTTATTTGGCAAACTGTACCTTTGAAAGTGTCCGAACTGCTTGAGATACTAGAACCAAAGGGCACAATCTCCTACATATCCCTTTTGCTAAAAACAACCTTTGGCCAAAGAAATTTTAGATACTTTGCAACAAAACTATATAATACACTTCCACTGGCAATAAGACAAAACACAATTTATCTTAAATATAAATCTGACACCAAGTCCTGGATTACCAGCCAAAACAGATCCAACATCAAAGATTTTATCAAAACTAACTTATAAGTATTTATTTTTTAATGGTTCGTTGATGATAAAGTGTTACTTGTAATATTATGTTATTATTTGTCTTTTGTATGTGTTATTAGTTATTATTATAAACTACTCATGCTAAGCGCCTGCTCACAACACAGGTTCTCCTAGTGAGACAGGCATAGAATAAAACAAATTTTAAGTAAAAAATTAATAAAGATGAATACTAAAAAAAAAATTATTTCAGATCTATTGCAATTTTTTGCATCCCTGTCGACAATATTGTAAAAAGAACACCGCCAGCTGTAGGGTTGCAGGTACACGAGTATCAACTAATTTATCCAGGCTCCGTACGGCTTTTGCGGTGAATACCTTTCTCCCCTGTGCAAGTAACATGATGACAAGAAATAAAAATGTGCGAATTGAACACGTGAAACGTTTATAAAATGAAGGGGATGATTGGGTACCTTTGTAAATTTTATCACAGTATGATTTGCCATATTATAACTAAATATGACCGCAGTTTTGTTTAGCTTGGAGATTCTGGGTACATGAATTGACATCTTATTCGCTATGTGGCTCGCTTGCTGACAGCCGACAAGCGTGCATTACGTAGCGAAGACACATTAAGCTTGCAAAATGGAAATATCTGATTTAACTGATGTATACTAATTATAAGAGGTACGATAAATTTATAAATTGAATACGAAATTAATAAGATATCTGTCTAAAGTTGATATGAAATAATGGCAATTTTCAGGCATATTATGTTTCTTGCTCACTGATTACCTACTGCCTAATGACAAACCATTGATATTTTCAAAAGAATTTTTGAAGTGAAACTTCTATAGCCCCGTTGTGATTTGAAATTTCGGATGGAACGGAAATTACGCATTAAGCACCTGCGACGCATCAACTGGGCTCATCGACCTCTTTGATTATGATGTCACTTTTAAAGGCTCCTATTTTTGAGATATTAAACGGAAATTACGCTGGTCTGCTCTCATTGGTCTTGGTCGCTTTGATTATGACCTCACTTTTCAAGTATTGGTTTTAATTGTTTTGGTAAAGTTTCGTTTCTAACGCTTGTAAACTGCGCTCGATTTTTTTTATAAAACAATGATATTACAAGAATTTAAATAATTAAAACAGATTAAAATAGTCACGCAAAACTGCCACAAGGTAGCTTGCCTGCAGGTTCAACCATTTTTCTTTAATAATTATACATAATTTTGTTGATAAATTTTATTAAATTTAAATTCACCACAATGCTCTAAATAATACACCTTTTCTGCTTAACTGATTGTCCCCTTAAATCGAAATTTGTTTACTATTTAGGGAAACTTTATTTTAGATTTGATGCCAAAATGTTTACCAAACTGAAAAATTATTTTTTTAATGAAAAGGTATACCTAGCAAATATGTAGTGCGGATGTGTGTAATTTTATTTATTTGTGTTTTAAATTATTAAATGTAGGTAGCGATCAATAGTTTATGATTTTAGAGACGACTTTTGGAATTATTTGAGAGTTAATGATGATTATTTAAAGAAATAAGTTTGCTTTATTAACTATAGAATTATAATGAAATACAAAAAAAATAAATATTAAAAAGGCATTTCAATGGGCACAAACTTGTCGCAAAAACACAAATTTCTTGTATATAAATTAATATATGTACCCAAAGAAATGCTTGTTTTAAGATGTTTAATTTTTTATTTATTTTTCATTGTTTTAATCCAGTAGTTAGGGTAAGATTATTTTTTTACTACTTATAGTTTTGTGAGTTAAATCACAAACAATGCCAAAGTGTCATATAAAACAAAGAAAATTTTATTTCTTTATTTAACTATATTTTAGAATTTAAAACAAAAATAAAATAACATATATCCGTACAAGATATTTGCGATAAGTTTTGTTTAAAAGAATAATTATTCAGTTTAGTTTGGTATTTTGGCTTCAAATCCAAAATTAACTTTTGTATGAAAAAGACCGCGTTGCCGTTCTTCTTAAGGCCCAGCTATTTCCTTTATCATGTTCCCACTATTCCTCTACTGGATTCTCATTAGCGTAAATCTTATAGATATGTTAAATTTTCAATGACTCTTGGGCTAGTCCATTTTTAGGAATTAAAATAATTATTGTATAATAATAATAATAATATTTGGCTCATTTATAAAGCGCCGTTTTCGTGAAAATCACCTCAAGGGCGCTGAATAATTAATATGTAATAATAATAATATACATTTAGGCACAATCAAGTTTTAAAAATAATTCATAAACATAACTTGATTGACTGCCGTAATGTACCATATTATGAATATGAACCAAATTCATTTTTAGAAAATGAATTTTATAAAATTTATTATGATAAAACTAAACTAACAGACAGAACAATTAGTCATAATAGACCCGATATAGTTTTACATGACAAAATTTAAAAAATTACTTATATCATTGATGTCGCTATTCCAAATTCTTGTAATATTCAGAAAACTGTTTCTGAAAAAATAAGAAAATATACAGATTTAGGAAATGAGATTAAAAGAATTTGGCATTCTCAGACTACAAAAATATTACCATTTGTTATTTCGGCTACTGGCATTATACCTAGCTCTCTCATTCAAAATTTAGGCATATAAGATTTGTCAAAAAAATTGTATATAACAATGCAAAAGTCGGTCATTTTAAATACATGTAGGATTACGAAAGATGTTTTAAATATTTGTATTGAGGGATCAGTAGGATTTATCGGACCAGTTAGGATTTCATCAGAGCCGAACCCTCTGATATGAAAATATCTGGAGTCGGTGAAATATTTTCCCATTATGTTTCTGGTGGATTGACGTATTGTTCTCGTATTGTTTTGTATTTATTATACTTATATAGTGCAATTACATTGCGTGAATTTACTAGATAATCATTTGTGGAAAAGTGTGTGGAAGGGTTTAGTCTTTCATTTGGGAAAGATTTATTTATTTTTTTTTTTTTTTAAAAGAAAGACAAACATTCCCGGGTTACGAATAACCCAACAATGTTTGAAAATCTCCTACTACCACCACAGAAAGCCGAAAATATTGCTTGTGTTGTGATGGAGGACTTAGCCAGCCGAAGAATCGAACACGCGACGCTCGGGTGGGACCCAAGCGCTATGCCCACTCAACCACTGACCGGTCATTTTTAACCCGGACATCAAATCTGGAGCACCGTAAAAAACGCAAGCAAAAGATTTAAATAGAGAAGTAGAAACAAATGCAGGAAAATTACAAGATTATGAAAGTTTTTTGAGTAATAATTGCAATAAATAAAAAAATGAACATTAACAAGTATTCAAAAAAAAGTTTATTATGAAGATTGTTGGAATTATTTTTAGGTTCTTTTACTTTTATCCAAAAATTGGCAATGATGTCTCCATATTGGCAGTTCATCTATTTGTGGAGAAAAATTTTAATATAGTTAATTTAAATTAAATTTTAAATAAAATTTCCGTTTTCATACACTTTTCTAAACTCATACTTAAACATAATTAATATTTTTAAATCAATCACCATTGATGGATACTTGAGGCAATAAGCAATCATTTTTCGACCAACCCACCTTTTAAAAATCATAAACCCAACAGTTATTTTCTGCGATTGACACGTCAAACAATGAAGAGTCTCCGTCTCTGTTGCGCGGGCGGATTTCTTTATGTGAAAGATGAGACAGCACTTGATTGATACGTTAAGAGTAGGGTGGCTGGGAAACAATGGACAAATTTCAATAATTGTTTTATAAATTTGCATATTTAAATGTGATATTTAAATTAGGCTCGAATTTGCGTCATTACCTGCTCCACGTGATTTAATTAATAAATGAGGTACTTACAATTTCATTTAGTAATTTATCAGTGTCCTACGAAAACCGCGAAGCTGTATTATTTTTAGGTGTTTGATAGTTAAAACTTGAAGCTGAAAAATTACAGTGCTTTAATTTAATTTTAGTTAGGATTTTAGATATTTATTACCCTAATTTTTTTATAATGGCATATTTATTCAATTTGTATTTGGATAACCAACACCTCTGCCGTAGGTCACCCCAAATGGTTCACTCCGTTTGGTGACTAAGCAGAGGTGCCCTGGTCCATGGGGTGAGGTTTGAGTAGGTCTTGGCGGCCTGCCCACCGGCTCCGTGGCCGGCCGGATCGGAAATCGGGAGAGTTTTTGTATGAAGAAGACATTTGACCTCCTCAGCAGGACTATCCTGACCCATCGCTTTACACCGCAGTGGGAGGGATGGATTCAAACCTCCGTTACACCTGTCCTACTATCCCCAGATTTCTACCCACACGTCATACGTTTTTTGTACCCAGAATTACCTCTCCTTCATTTTCTTAGAAATACCCTCCACGTAGAACCCCTCAATATTGCGTAAAAAAGATATGAACCTATATGTTTATATTTATTTTTATTTTTTACATTCCTAACCTCACCATAGTTCTCCCGGGTGAACATAATAAATACCTATATGGTATTCGTCTATATTTCTTCTCAATTGGGTAAATTAGTAGGGAAGAAACCTACGACCAAAACAAAGACTTGGTCGAAGGAAGAAACTGCTAAAAAGGGTTTGTTAATAAGGGTCTCGGAGAAGCGTGGATTTAATCAAGGAGAAAAAACGAACGCCATTACTTTATTACACGAATGCGTGTTCTAGGAACTTAGCTAGAATTTACGTTTTCCTCCACTTGTCTTTTGACTTTAACCTCAAAAAACATTTTTTACACATTATAACATCCTACCACCAATATCTAAGCTTTCTCTCACCCGTCGCCATTTTATGTTTATTTCCCTCCAAAAAAGCATCTGTCAAATCTAAAACTTTTATAAAGCACTTTTTAAAAATGGAACAAATTCAAATATTGATAAAAATAGAAACACATAATTTATTTTTTATGGTATATTCTTGCGGGGTGCTTAAATTGATTTAATTGAAATTACTAAAATCCAAACACTGAAAAAATAAAGTGCTTACGAGTTACTTACATCGAACATAATTTATCAATTTACATGTAAAAATATTTTTTAAATAAAATAATATAAGTATCATTAAGTTTAGGTATTTTTATGCTGTTTCATTTGAATAAATAAGTATTATGTACTTATGTATTTTTTTAACCGCTCCGATCTATCGCGAATATGCAAGTTTTTCGTCTTAAACGAGATGTCAGATTTACAAAAACTTTGTTTTATTTCCGCTTCACAATTAAAGCTCTATAAATCTACGAGTACCTATATGTCTACCCAATTTAAATTACTTTGCTTCAGAATCTAATACTTATTACTTATTACATACGTACGAACTTTATGACCGTAATAATATTATTATACATTTCTCTAAATGATCCCTACAGTATGTAGTTAAAATCCTACAAAACAAGCAAAACGGCAATCATTAGAATTATTTACGGTCTGAAATTAATAAATTAAACCAAAGAAATGTGTAATTAAAAATACTAATAATACTGTAGTATTTAATTAAGCCATCCGTTACTTGAACACCTTTAAAACGTGATGAGACCATAGAACATGAAAATAACTAGACGGAATACATGTTTTGGAACACCGAATGCACCACAGAATATTTTGTGTGTTATGAAACATTAATTATTTCACTAACCGCCGCATTTTTAGGCTTAGATTATTGAAATTACACTTCATTTCAACAATTATTACTACAAGAAAAAACTATAAATAGGTTATTAGGTTCTTAGTTTAGGTAAACTAAGTAATTCATGTATCGTTCTTTCTTACGTATCCTTGACTTACTAATTACAATATTTTTTGTTACTAACTTACATGATTCATTAATTTATAATGATTTTTCACTAATATTATGATTTTTTAAACTTATCATGATTTTTAATTTTTAAATTTATACATGATTTTCTAACCTTACTTTTTATTTACAATAGACGTTATTACTAACCTACACGACCTTTTAATTTAGTAATTGAGCTAGAATTCCCTCACCAAGCACAAGGGCATTGTCTCTGTATGGTAAAGAAGGGCAATTTTTTGTTTCTTTGTTAAAAACTTATGTAACTATGTAACCGTTGTAGCTTTATATGTATTTTTAATCAGTATTGCCAAAATATATGAATAAAAAAATAAATAAAATATTTAGATTGAAACAAAACTTTGCAAATGTCAAACATCAAATCCAAAGCAAATTTAATGTGCGGCGAAGGGATTTTTTATACGGGATAGTTT
Source organism: Limnephilus lunatus (assembly GCA_917563855.2). Taxonomy (NCBI): domain Eukaryota; kingdom Metazoa; phylum Arthropoda; class Insecta; order Trichoptera; family Limnephilidae; genus Limnephilus; species Limnephilus lunatus. Next base: position 60,491,556 of record OU830599.1, read on the forward strand.
TATAGCCGAAATTTTGTGCTTTGATTGAATAAGAATGGCATTTTTAAGGTTTTTTTTTTAAAACGTATCCAAAAGTAATTGGTGGATTCTAGAAATAATTAAGTTGAAACGTTGTGTAATTTCCAAAATCTGTACTTATTAAAAGTGCGGAGGGTTGTGGAACATTTACCATAAAAACTTCAAAAATAATATCTCGAATCCATGTCAACATTTTTTACTCCATATAAAAAAATGAGCACTGAACCCTTTATCTTCCGTCTGTTGCTATGATAGCGAATGGGTGGAATGGAAAATATTTTTTTATAGTTTCAAGATTTTTTTTACATTAGCTCCACACAGCAGGCTCAGAAGAAAATAATCCCCCTCAGTGCCTATGTCCTCTTTAGGGATGCTGTGTCCTGTGTGGAGGGTCTTTTTAGGAAAGGAAGGGAGGAAGTTTTGGAAAGGAAAAGGGCACAAGCGGTGGGTAGGAATCTGGAGGTCAGTGTTTCCAGGAGTGACGGATGTATGAATCCATCCCTCCGGTGCAAGGCGATTTTCAGAGAGAGTACGGCTGAAGAATTCAAAGGGACTCCCTCAACTATTCTCACCTGATCCGGCCTGCCAGGCAGCTTGTGAGTCGCATCCGCCGCCAAAACACGGACAAACTTTACCTCGTGAACGCGGGCACCCCTGCTAAGTCACCAAATGCAATAATAATAATAATAATATTAATAAATTTATTTCAGAAAAAATTATACAATTAAACATATGTGGAAACTTTGACTAGCCAACTAGGAATGGATCCTGTTTTAGGCCAGTCAAATTGACAAATTTAGTTCATATCATAATTTTTTTTTTACATTGTTTAAGTACATAACATATTATTTAAAGGAAAAAATGTGTTACAATTGAATTCCTCATATAAGCTTTAGATAAATACACAATTTTGTACTTATGAGAATTATCTTATACGCTTTAGATAAATACACAATTTTGTACTTATGAGAAAAAAAAATACCTTAGTGAAGAGAAAAAATGAAGAATGCTTATGTTAAATGTGAATGTTTTGGAAAATGGAAAATGGAAAAAGGAAAATGGGAAGCGTAGTGATATAAGTTTATAATCTAGATGGGGGATTAGAAAATAATCGATCGCATAAATTAATAAAGAATAGACAGTTATGTTCTGGAGAGAAAGTATGTGTTTTTGTAATGTATGGACTCTAACAAATTATGTATGAGTGTGTGTTTTTTTTTATTTATTATTTATTTTTTTCTATTTTTTTTTAAACCTCGACTATCTATTGGTCAACATATCTTCGCTTTTGACCCTCCCTAAATCAAAAAGCCAGCCGTTGATCAATTTGCGCAAAACAGTTGTACTTTTCGATTTCCAAGCATTAGGAATGATAGTAAATACTTTAGGTCCTAAGTACGAAAATTGCCGTTGCCCAAGGGAAGTCGTGGTTTTTATTGGGACTATTGGATTGTTCCTTGAATGTCGGGTGTCGTGAAGGTGGTCAATGGAAGGGAAGTGCTGACGTTGTTTTTGAGCATGTAATACAATCTTTCTAATATACAATTGTCTAACATCGAGAACTTTTAATTCCGTGAATAATGCGTCACTGGGGTACCTGAATGGTTTTTTAAGGATGACTCTTAGTAGAGATTTCTGTGCTTTAGCCAGGGAGTCTAATATTGTTTTAGCACATCCACCCCATCCTAGGGATGTAGCGAACTACTTGAGGTGACTTATGACAAAGGTGTTTGATTAGCCAATAAACGGTTCCCGGTGCGGCGGTACCCATACCCGCCTCCTAAATTCAAAGAGTGATAGATACTGTCAGTAATGCTCTGGTGAAAGACAACCATTCAGAATCGGAACGTTGCGTTGCTTAAAATAGTTGAAATTATCAGATCTGCCTGCATAGCGATGTACTTCGCAAACTGTCCACCCCTCCTCACTCCTCTAAGCCTTACAAAATACCCCAATTAGGGATGTCATAATCCCACTGACTGCGGGCAATTAGATTTCTTGTGCGGTATTCATAAAAAAAGTAGAAAGTAAATGTTGTTAAAGTTTAAACATAAAAGGCGATATAATATTTCTAATTTCCACCTCTAGACATTCCAAGTTCTATGGGCAGGACTGTATCTAATTTCATATTCCGCCGGCAGATCGCGATATAGCCGTGTCCCTGTCGCACTCGTTAGCTGGAAAGTAAAAAAAAATATCGTCCTCTCCGTCTGGCCGTCGCTTTATATCATGCAACATATAATTAGTAGGGGAAGATGAGAAGTTGTGACCATTTCGTTGAAACATTTTTCTTAGACACTTCAATATACATTGTAGGAATTTGAAAAAAAAGTTCATATGCAAAATAAAAACATTGGTTTTTAAAAAAACCGTCCTAAACCTAAAAAGTCATATCATATTTTTCGGAAAGCCATTTTATCCATACCTAAAATTTCCTATCTCCCCACTATACTCGCATATTTTATTTATGTAGAAAAATAAACTTTTTTTCTTTTTCGAGTGAAATGCTTTGCCCAAAGGACTTATGTGTGCACTAAGGTTATTCACGCAGGAAAAAAAATTAAGGATAATCATAGTGACCAATCTTCTTCTGAAATCCCTCTTCTGATGACAATATCAGCTTAAAACAAAGGCAGAGAATGCTAAAATGTTATGTGTGGTCGGTCTTGCTGTATGGTTGTGAAACATGGACCTTGAAAATAAATACCATGAACAGGTTAGAGGCTTTCGAAATGTGGCTTAACCGGAGAATGCTCAAGGTCCCATGGACCGACATGATGACCGACACAGAAATTCTCAGGCGGGCTAGAGCAGATAGAGAACTGCTTACCTTAATTAAAATCAAGAAAATTTCATATCTGGGTCATATACTTCGAGGGGAGAAGTATCACATGCTCCATTTAAGGCTCCGTTCCCGGCTCCAAAAAGAAGAAGACGGAGAGATATGAAATTACGAATGTTAGAAGAGCGCGCTAACTTTCACAACGATAAAATCATGAAAATCTTTAATAAAACACGACTCGTTTAAAATAGAGCAAAAATATTGCAATAATTGTCTTAAACAGCATTTAAAGAAACGCCTGACGGAACAAAAAGTATAAAATTATCAGAAACTCCAAGGATAATGTAAAAGAAAGAGATTTAAGTTCATACAGAACATATTAGAAGACTTACGTTAAATTAATGTTGATTGAAAAGATATTAGAGTAAAGCCATCTTGTACCTACCTTCCGTGTAGTTAAATATATCCGCCACCTCTGTATATGCATTACCAACTTCATGCAACCTAGGTACAAGCAAAAGCGACTGTTTGAAATGCTCAGTTCTGTATTGTTACACTTAGATATGATTTTGGCAGCTCTCGTAGGTATATGAAATCCAATAAGGTTAAATAAATCTGGGCCGTCTATGTAATGATTTAACAACATAAATATTAAGTCGGATACAATACTTCAATCTGAGAGTTTTAATAAATTTACTTTCATGAAGTAATTATTGTCTATTCTTTCAATGAGAATACCGATTATTATAAGCAATAATTATTAGCCTGAAACACTCATCAACATTGAAAAAATCTCCCGAGAAAAGATAAATGCCGCCGACGGGACTTGAACCTGCGTCCTTCTGATATCCGGTCAACTGCTCTACCAACTGAGCTACGTCGGCTTATCTCCCACCCGCCAAATAATTCAATATATACTAGTGTTTCATTCAACAATTACTGCTGAGAATACAGAGTTTAAAATTAATCTGTCTTAGGAATTTGGGTTGAATTTTTTCTTTTGAATCTGAATGTATTTTAAAATAGGGGGACCAAATCAAAGAGTTATATTCGACTTTAAATCGAACTAAAAACTTGTACAAATTTTTCAAGATTGAAATATTGCTAAAGCCTCTAGAATTTCGAATGATTGATTTTCTTTGTCGGACGGTAATATTTAGTGGAAAGAAATATTCCCGTAACTTAACGTATTACCATTGACAATATTGATCTTCTCAATTGGCTATGATATAACAATTTAATTAAAATATATTTATTTTTAATTTGTTCCAGCAAGCCTTGTTTCCCCAATTCGTTCCGTTCCTTTCCCCCACGCAAAAGTGTGAATAAAGACATCAAAGTCACAATAATGGCAGGCCCTCCAGCTAATTTTAACATCTAAGGCCCAATGTAAAAAGGGCAACAACAACGTTTATTCCTTTTATTTATAAAAAAGTTTCAACGACTGAGCTCTTTTTGTTAAAATCCATGTTATCAAATAAATTTTACTATTTGCAGTTCTGAGGTAGACCTCGTGCGGAGGCCAGAAACTTCTGTTTCAAATTTTCTCTAACAATAAATAAAAACAAACATTTTATCTAAAATCCTAAGTAGGTTCATAAATACCTTAATTATAAACCATTAGATATTTATGTAAAATTAAAAAGAAAATTAAATAAGGAATTTTATCATTTTTCCTGAGATAAGTCACTATCTCAATAACAATTGATTATTCAAACTTTCAAAGCAGGTAGGTAAGTACCATAATATTTAAAAATGCGATTAAGAAAGTCCCAAATAAACACGACGATTTCCCATTTCAAATAAAGAATCTTTATTTAAAAACTGCCACCATCTTGAAATTTAAAAGTAACGTACAAACAAATTTACAGAGAGATAAAATGCAAAACGGTCAAGTTAAAACAGTACTTCGCTACGCTCAATCAATTATTATCTGCCGGATAACATCCCCAAAAACTAATAACGAAAATTATAATCAAATTTCACTGTGAAGTAAAATTTCGAAATAAAATAAAAAATACCGCTTTGATGGAAAACGTGGAAGATAGAGGACACTCAGCCTCTCAAGTTTATGTGTTACTTGTACGAGTTCAGTTCCGCTGACTTATTCTTGGCTTCTTTATGCGGGTTAGTTAAATATTACTCCGTAGAAAGCCATGCTCCGATAATAAGGAACACCATATAATATAAGTTTTTCGGGTGGTTCAATTCACTAAGTGTTTTGTATAGGTCAGTCCTGTAGTTTCTACATCCTTCAATAAATGTCGGTATTATAGTTCGTTATCCGTCATTTTGTGGTATCTCAACAGATGTCAGTTAAGTATTATTTTAGAAGTGTATCATCTAACGTCGTTCGTGTCTAATGTACGAATGGTTACGAAGATAGCCGAAGGCATCTGGTAGACGGGCAGACGCCATCTTCGAAAGGAAGTCAGATCAATTTAAATATTCATTCTGAAAATAAAGTAACTTAACGAATCTCGTTCTTAGTAAGCAAGGTTTTAGAAAACATTTTAAAAAAAAACACTCTGTTAATTACGAAATTATAGAAACTCTGAGGTTCTTATCAAACAAAAATTTGATAACTACACAAAAACATTCATAGCAACTACTGTAAGAAAACGCCACAAAAAAGGCCATAATCCAATTTCTTAAATAACATACCAAACATACTACTAGCGGTCAAGTTCACCTAAATTGTAGGTCATCTTTGTATGCTATTATGTCTGCTACGTTAATTCAATTATGAACCAAAGGCCAGCTGCGAAATTGCACCTTTGCGGGACGTTTGATAGACCATTTTTGCAGCAAAAAACTACCTGAACCAAATAGGCGCGTAGGTTAATCTTGAATATGGTATAAATGTAGGTATGTTTCATTCAACCAACGAGAGAATGGTTTTAACTATAGGAAAAAAATTGGGTAGGTCATTATTCTTGTAATCTTGAAATTGTTTTTGTAATATGTCTGGATTTAAAGTCAAATAAATAAAAAAAAAACTATTATTGAAGAAAAAGAGAGTACTAATAAATGTAAACGAAAATAAGAAAAATAATTTGGAGGTTACCTACCACTTACCTGACCTGATACAAGTAACAGATGGTAACTCCTTCAAGGCTCTCTCGATGACTCTAATTTCTTTGAAATAACTAATTTAGACCTCCAATGTCCCTGCATACGTTGTTAGTAAGCAGTATGCAAATGCTTAGCAGGAAATACAAGAAAAATACGGCAAACTAAAAAAGACCACGGTTGCAACTGGGACTCGAACCCAGGATCTCTCGTCTTACCAGGACAAGTGTCTCATCCAATTCGGCCATTGAAACCTCTTATTTTTAAGTCATTTTAGTCAAACTCATATATAAAATTCAGAATTAAAAATATTACCGTCGTCTAATTCTTTTCCCTGATTTTTGGCAGCTACCTTTTTAAATTTTGACAAATGTTAAAAGAATTGGTTGTAACCTAGGTAGTGTCACGGATTTTAATTATATGGGACACCTATTTGGCCTTTTTCTAAAATTCTAAACGAATATTTTTTTACTTCTTCAATCTTTGCAAAATAACTTTGTGGCACTATTTATTATTTAATTAATAACTGATAACTTTGTATAAACCACTTTTTAATAAACAATATCGACATGTTTCAATAACAATGTTATCTTCTTCAGGATATGTATATGTATATTTTTATATTAACATATCCTGAAGAGATAATATTGTTATTGAAACATGTCGATATTGTTTATTAAAAAGTGGTTTATACAAAGTTAGCAGTTATTAATTAAAGAATTTTTTTTTTTTATTAGAATATTTCTCCTTTACAATAACTTTTGAAGGTTCTTCCCATTGAAAAAAATTGTTGATTTTTCGACCACTATGTTAGGCATATGCCCGTGTTATGGTGGTCGATGAAACACGTCATTAAAGAATAAGATACCTATTGATAATAAATGTGAACGAAAATATGATTTAAAAAAATTATTATTATTACAATCCCGAATTTTTTATTTCAAATCGGCACACAACCCACTGGCTGTGACTGTGGGTCGAATATCATGGGTTCGAAAAAAGGTTTCTGTCTCTATAAAATATATAATAATATAATATTCCAATGCATAATATAATATTACTACGGCTCACAACCCATATGTTTATGATGAGTCTAACTTCATACTATAGTACAAAATATAATATTATATCGTTGGTAGAACTATATAATGTGGATTGAGTGCTGTTAGACACCCAAAATTACAGGTCTCCAAAATAAATAACTCAATCAATACTCTTCTCGATAATGCAGCGTGGTTAACGTGGTAGGTCAGGGGCCGCATATTATATTTTATAAACGGTTTTGGTTTTACGTCAACTGTAGAGGATGCAGCTCAATTCTGTACCTTGAAGGATAAACCACACATATGTAGCTATATACTTAGCTATGGACTTACGTGGTTACTTTAGGGTACAGAATTGAATCATGAAAAATTGGTAATCTGGATGAAAAAAATTAAACTCCCATCTTGTGTCCCAAAAAAAAAAAAAAACTATTTGTAAGCGTTTTTAAAGGTCATTTCAGTAACATTCTCCAGCCCTAAAGAGTCCTAAATTCTCCAGTCTTTTAAAATACATATTTTGATATTATCAACTCCACTTTTGCCACTAATCTTTTAAAATGTAATACTTATAGTGATGGGGGTAGCAATGCAATGTCCAGTGTTTTAAATATAATACCCTCCGCGTGCAAAGCCGTATCTTCTCCAAGCACAAACTTTCTAATTAAAGTGTTTATCGGAAGTGACCTGCAGGTAAGTATGTTTCTGTATCCATTTGTAAATATTAAAATTAGATAGAACCTAAGAATTATGAATAAATTGTACAGCGCCCTTGAGGTGATTTTTCACAAAAACGGCGCTGTATAAATTATCCAATTATATATATATTTTTTTTTTTTTTTTTTTTTTTTTTTTTTTTTTTTTTTTTTTTTTTTTTTTTTTTTTTTTTTTTTTTTTTTTTTTTTACGGTGCTCCAGATTTCATGTCCGGGTTGAATCTTTCCCAAATGAAAGACTAAACCCTTCCACACACTTTTCCACAAATGAATATCTAGTAAATTAACGCAATGTAATTGCACTATATAAGAATAAAACAATACAAGAACAATACGTCAATCCACCAGAAACATAATGGGAAAATATTTCACCGACTCCAGATATTTTCATATCAGAGGGTTCGGCTCTGATGAAATCCTAACTGGTCCGATAAATCCTACTGATCCCTCAATATAAATATTTAAAAAATCTTTCGTAATCCTACATGTATTTAAAATGACCGACTTTTGCATTTTTATGTACAAATTTTTTGACAAATCTAATACGCCTAAATTTTGAATGAGAGAGCTAGGTATAATGCCAGTAGCCGAAATAACAAATGGTAATATTTTTATAGTCTGAGAATGCCAAATTCTTTTAATTTCATTTCCTAAATCTGTATATTTTCTTATTTTTTCAGAAACAGTTTTCTGAATATTACAAGAATTTGGTATAGCGACATCAATGATATAAGTTATTTTCTTAATTTTGTCATGTAAAACTATATCGGGTCTATTATGACTAATTGTTCTGTCTGTCAGAATAGTTTTATCATAATAAATTTTATAAAATTTATTATGATAAAACTATTATTATTATTATTATTATTATAAAACTATCGTTATTATTATTATTATTGTGTCCATTGTTACAATTCTTTTTTTCAGAAAGAATTTCTCGCAAACCTTCTTGACTTCAATGCTCCTTATTGTATGATGGCGAGCTGAAAATGGTTGCGTTGATCTAAAAATTCAAATCGGATAAATTTCAATAATTTTAATGAATTCAGCCTTGAGAGTTTTGATCATTCAGATCAAATATGTTATATATTTTTACATTAGCTCCACACAGGACTCCACAGAGATCCGTAACAGGAATATTGTTTGACTCCAAAATGCCTTTAAAACTCAAAGGATAGATATATCAGACTATTGTTAGACCCGCGATAATGTATGGCTGCGAATGCTGGGCTATGTACAACTCCTACTCCAGGTAAATCGAAACAGCAGAAATGCGAATGCTTAGATGGTCGGCAGGAGTATCACTAAAGGGTAAGATTAAAATTTCACGCATTCGTGGTAGCCTGGGTGTCACAGACATTAACAGTAAGCTGGAGGAACGACAGTTGAGATGGTATGGGCACATAAGACGGAGACCATCAGACCCTTCGATCAATTAAGTCTACGTCAATGATCAGACCACATAGTGAAGCAGGCAATGTCTATGGAGCTTCATCGACAGTCATCCAGAACAAGACCAAAGAACTCCTGGATGACTCAATGCTCCAAAATACTTCAGAGAAACGGCCTGGATGAAGACAATACTCAGAACCGCAAAAGTTACAACCTGATAACGAGAAGAGACGATCCCAACAGCCTACCTAGGCAATGAGTTGGGACAGCGCAAGTAAGAGGAAGATCCACACAGGACTCCCTGAGGAAAATAATTTCCATCATCCTTTGTCATCTTAAGGGATGATGTGTGGAAGGACTTTTTTAAGGAAAGGAAGGAAAGAGGTATGAGGGGTGGGTAAGAATCTGAGGGTCAGTGTGTCCAGGAGTGACGGACGTATGAATCCATCCCTCAAACTGCGAACTTCAGAACCAGTCTCTCGATCCAGCCCGCCATATAGTATGTGGGCAGACGCGTCCGCCAAGTTCTGATCAAACTACACCTCAAGAACCCGGGCATTTTTGCAAGTCACCAAACGTAGCGAACCACTTGGGGTGATCTATGACAGATGTGTTGATTATCCAATAAATGCTTCCCGAGGCGGCGGTATCTATACACGTGTCCCAAATTGGCATATAATCTTGCTTTCACGAAACTTTGAAGTCGGTAGTGACCTGCTAATATTTTGCGTTTCCTCCTTCATTATTTCATTGTTCTTGTCGAGCAGGTACCAAAATGCCGACCAATTAGATTTTTTCTGTCCAAACGTTTGTATTATTAAATCGCCAAACGTATTTTACTACAAGGAACCGGAGAGTAAGTTATTTACCAACACTTTTTAATTATAAACAAGTATCGTAAAATATTGATTTTCTAATAAAATGGGCGTAAAACTATTCATAAACACTGATCTATGGTCAGAACCACAAAACAACATTCGATATCACAATAAAAATTTCTACTTTCTAGCTTTGCTGTCACCAACCGGAACGAAAATATTACTTTGAAACATATAAAAATAATTAAAAATAAATATATAAAAATAAACCAGCCAGAAGCTTAATTTAAGTTCGCAGACTAATGCGATTACAAAAATCATTTATAATTTCACGAACTGCAACTTCATTCTGGTTTTCGATATATTTAGCCCGCAGTTTAAAGAGAAATAGGAACATATTTATAATACTACTAGTAGATTCCAAAACAACGATGAAGTATATAACAACTGAACGTTAGGATACAATATACCTAAGACATTTAACTCACTGTATAATAATTTTAAAATAAAAAAAACGAGTGTGCTTTAAATGTGCGCACGCACTGCTCTCTCTTGCTCCTACAGTGACAATAGGCATGCACTGTGTCGATATTCGAAACGTAACTGGCTATGAGAGAAAGAGAGAAAGAAAATGTGTGCTCGCACCTCTCTCTCTTGCCCCTACAGTAAATACGAAAAGTAACTCTCTCTTTTTTTATCTTCACTAATTTACTCTCCCTCTCAACTTCCGTTCACCTCGCCCGATCACACTTTTCGTTACGCTCTCGTCACGCATTCACCAGCTTACTCCCCAAGTCAAGCGTGCGTAAAAAAGTTTTAGTTCAAAAATTTTACTCTGTGAAAAGGGTTAAATGCATGCTGAAAAAATGGCTGTCTGAAATAAAGGCAATAATAATGGTAAATTGAATGATGATTGAATGGAAGGATCGAAATATATGAATACGTAATGATTAATGATGTACGTATGTAATTATGTAAATGTATGTTATTGTGTTTTAAGATGTATTTTATAAATATAAAACATAACTTTTATACAATAATTTATAGACACCTGCTGATAAGTCATATGCTTGGCTTTGCGGGTCTTATTGCATCCGTAATGTTAAAGTAATAAAAAATAAGTAAAAAAATAGAAACGTGACACGGAAAACCTTGGGGTTAAGGAGTGTAGTTTTCGAACAGATTATCCGCTAACTAAATGCCAGTAACCGGAGCAGCGTTTCGGTTTTCTCCAGTTGATTTCAACCTCAGTAATTAATAATGTGACACGTGCTAAGTGGGAAACGGTATTGTTAAGGCGCCGAATCCCCGCTCAAAAAGAAGAAGATGGAAAGATATGTAATTACGAATGAAGGAGAGAGAGCGCTAATATTTAAAACGATAAAATTGAAGCGAAAGTTGTGAAAATTTTTAATAAAACACGACTCGTTTAAAATAGAGCAAAAATCTCGCCGGGAACATCTAAAGGAGCATTTAAAGAAACACTGTTAATTTTTTCATACATAGCTAGGTTCGTTCCAACATTCCTATTCTTCATCCCTTCATCTATTCAGTTCACTTCACTCCCTTCACCCTCACGACACACCCCAATTGGTAGGTGCCGTGGTCACTCATAACTTCTAAAATAAGTGAAATGAACGGGTTTATAATAATCTTTGCGATTTTTTTCTATCGAGTGAATTTCATATATTTTTTAGTTTCGGCGTGGAACACGTCTAGATATTATCTTCACAAAAACATTTTTTTAAGAGCATAAAAACTTCAAATGTTTAAGGAAGAAAAATATGTAAGAAATCGATAAAAATTCGGGTAGCGGCGGCTTAACATGTGTGTTTTTTCCCGGAAGCTGCGGACCCTTATTTAATACATGTAACCGGAATAGTTCTAGCGTTCCGGCTTATTCATATCTAATTCAAGCATACTGGTTTACAAAGGGAAAAATATGATTTGACGACATTAAAGCGACAGTTTTTCCACCTGAAATCAATTGAAGCAATCATATTATTTTGGCATGTGAACAATAAATCTCGTGTCCCGACTAGACACAAAGCAGTGGGTACATAACGAGGTATTAATTAATATTACTTCATCCGAAAGAGTTTGATGTTTGAATTCGGCCGTTTAACCATCCCAGAATCAATGAGCCAACTTGAAAATTAAAATATCTCCTAACCAAGGAGGCTCTCGGCCGCATTAAAACACCGGCATGTGTTATAAACCTCTCCGCTATAATGGCCGGGCCATAAATCATAAATAATACGTTCACGAAAATATTCTAAAACGGCCTCCAATAAAAATACCTGAAATTCAATTTAATAATGTCAGTCATTGTATTAAGCCGCCGGACCGGAGTTAGGGCTGGTTTTATAGGGCCAGGCCGGACCAATTTTTAAGGGGCGTTTCATCTTTACGTCACGTTTTGAAAGGTTATAAAATTGAATCTACCTTTTTGTACGTTTGTCAAATAAATTGCGTTGTTATGCAACGGTTTGTAATGGATAATAGAATTAAGTTTTTGTTTTAATTTAGGGTTATTGTTTGCATTTATTTAAATTAATCAATACCTAACGTATTCAAAGTTAACGATTATAATCATTTGTGCAATACAACGGCGTAAGTTTAGTATAGATATTCATAATTTGGGTAATGACCCGCAGTACAAAGTATACACAGATAGCATAGGACATATTCAAAACAAATTTATAAAATATCTTACCTTCAAATTAAACAATAACTTTGAATGCAAATTTCAAACTTTCCAACAAATGCGAGCAATGACTGATTTGGCATGTATTCACAAAATTTTAAATAATAACAATAACTGTACCGAACTTCTTTCCGTAGTTAATTTTAACATACCATTAAGACGTACACGCCATACATAACTATTCCACACAATTTAAAAAGAGCAATATTAAGACACTAAAAACGACATATGTAGAAGACAAATAAACTATAATTTTTTTTAAATGTCCGCCTCGGCACAGGAACCCCTAGTGAGGAGGACTAAGAAATACAATATTTGTTTGATAATACTTTACCTTACAATTTTGTATTTATATTTTGTATACTTAAGGAATTATTTAAATAAAAAAATAAAAAATGAAAGTATTATCGTCGTCTTCAATGATATATAAATAATTACTCTAAACGAAATACGAACTTAATTGATCGATAGATAATACTAATAAATCTAAACGAAGCAACTGGGAAACCAACCCAGGATCTCTGTCTTATCGGGACAGTTACCTTTTTTATTTTTCTGGGTCTTATTCTGTTTCACGTTTCTTCTAGATATATTAGTATTATTGTTATGATATAATTAATTCAAATTTATTTTATCACAACAACACTTGACAAGTACATTATTATAAAAAAAAAATTGTCAAGGTGAACGTCAGTCTACTGGTTTTTTTAAATGTGGAAAGTAAGTGATTATTTTTATTTTCGAACACCAAGTAAATAATGCGAATTTTGACTATCACTAAAAAAGCAATTGACTTGTTGAGAAGAGGTCTTTGGAGGCAGATCGCTTATCGACGGTCAAACGTGACCTTTTTTCCGTCTTTAAACAAAACGGTAGACTGAAGTTAAATAATATATAAATAATTTATTAAATTATCTTCTTATTCAATGATATATAAATAATGAATTAAATCAAACCCCATCAACTAGGTACCTAGGAAGCAACGTATTGAATAAAAATGATATTATATTATAGGTATTAGAACTGATAAAATAAACGTGCTCAGATGGAAGATGGAGGAACGTACTCATATTTTGATATATTATTAAAAGTAATTAAAACTATGGCCAGCCATACGAGAACATCGGTAACATTACACTATTGGTAAGGCCAATCTTATACTGATGAAGGTAACATAGAAACTAATAAACGAAGAACAATAGAGGAAATGATACGTTTTAGTAATGTGATTGTTAAAAAAAAAAAACGAATACTTTGTTGTATTGTAAATTTATTGCTTAACAATATAGGTAATATTTATTTTCGACAAGATCAATTTTACTCAAGTATAAGCCCCTTCAAACTGATATATTAGAATCATATGAGTATAAATCAAATCTGTTTCAGATGAAAAACCCACGTGTAAGAAACATACCCTACCTACTTTAAAATATTTTTCGTAAATTTCTATTTGTATTTAAGGTGATCCAATAGTCCGTGAAAACATAGAAATCGGAATTCACGCCCCTTTATGGGAGGATTTAAAAAATACTTGAGAAAACGCTTTTGGAAAGGTTGGAAAAGGTATTTGAGAATTTTTTTACAGATTAATTTCGTAAATGCCTGTAAAAAGCATTAACTCACTGGAGTACGCATTGTTTATTGTATTGAAATGGAAATTTAAAATTGATTTAACGTCTATTCCCCGCTCCGGCCGGGGCCGGACTGACACTCACTAACACTGTTCACTTTTAAAATCCAAATTCGTTGATTACCGCCTTATTGATTGATGTCAAAAATAAAAACGCGATTATGCATATTGTATTTAATTTTGTATTTAAGTTCGGGCGTAAATACCATTTTTTTGCGATTATTATAAAAGTAACTGAATTTGCTACATTAAACAATATAACCGTATCCGAAAAGGGGTTTAAAACAGGAGAGTTTGTCTAATACTTTATTTTTTCTAGGCTTATTAAAAGATTAATAAAAAAATATCAATATTTTTAAGGGCCAAGATATGTTCTACACACAGGATTTAATTAAAGCATCTATAATACCTACTCATCTATAAAATGTAATTCTAAGCGATCCAATTTTAAAAAAACAAAAACATATGATTTTGCATTATTTAGTATGGCTTCATCTTAATGGATGTCTTACATCATAATCAAGATTATTAAATTAATAATGGATGATAAATAAATTAAATAAATAAATTATGATTATGATTATTACTAAAAGACGTAAATGTGTGCGTACGAGTATTTAGTAAGAAAAGAAACAAAAAAATTGATTACGGAGGATAAACATAGAGCATTATAGGATTATAAGCATAATTTTTAGGTGGAAATAAGAGAAGCAGTTTTTTCATAATGAAGTCGTCAAAATATTTTTTTGATAGAGTTCATGAATATACCATATGTGAATTTGGCAATATAATTGTTTGGTTTTGGGTATGCAGATATTTTAATATAATAAATATTATATAACTCTAGCACAATTTTCAATTATGAATGTACCGTACCCTTATGATTTCGTGTGTATAAATAAATAATTCAACCCGTGTTTATAGGATTTTAGCAGTTTTACAATGCCTCCGGTGGGCGAAACAGTGAGTTGTCTAACGTACAAATAAATATCCTACGTACAATTATCGACGTGGTTTGTACGACAGATTGTCATGTTTAAATGATAAAATAAATCATATAAAGTTGGCTAAAGAAGGAGGATGCGCATAATAACCCAAAGAAAATCACGATAATACTTTTGGCCGTGAAATCTCAAAGCATATCTCCCATTATCTTGTCTATAGTCATACTAACACTTATTGTATCTTGATTTCCCGCTAAGCACTTGCATACTGCTTACTAACAACGTGTGCAAGGACACAGGAGGTCTAAATTCGTTCAAAATTAAATGAAGATTCGTTCATTCAAAAAAATTAGAGTCCTTGCGAAAGCCTTGAAGGAGTAACCATATGTTACTTATACCAGGGCGTGAAAGTGGAGGATAACCTCCAAAATGATATCTCCCAAATATTTTGTTCGAAAAAAATATCTTTCTAAAACATGCAACTCTAAATCTCGATATTCTCGGGTATAATATTCGAAAAAAGCTGTCCGAAATGTTTGCTAAAGAAAGAGAAAGCGCATAATAACAAGAAAACCATAAAAATTATATATTTTGCATTAATTCAGTCCTTATTACAGTACGGCATTATTGGGTGGGGAGGGGCCTTTAAAGCTTCCTTACAACCTATAATCATAATTCAAAGAATAATTATAAAAATCATCCTTAGGAAACCATACGACTTCCCTACTCTAGAGATATTTCGAGAATTTAATGTAGCATCCATCACAGAATTGTATAAGAGAAACGCCTTATATCAAATTTATAAAGAGTATTTTATTAAAAAAATTCACCCCTCTGATAGCATAAGCAATAGATTTAAAACGAATGGCTTAATAGCCATCCCTATGCATAGAGCTACCACG
The DNA here is from genome assembly GCA_917563855.2 of Limnephilus lunatus. NCBI lineage: Eukaryota > Metazoa > Arthropoda > Insecta > Trichoptera > Limnephilidae > Limnephilus > Limnephilus lunatus. The sequence goes on from OU830599.1 coordinate 60,507,576, forward strand.
GCTAAGCACCACTATCTGTATCTAGGTGTAAGATGGTACAATATATTATTATCCAAAAACAAAATTAGTGTAACTGAAACATTGAAATATGAACAATTCAAAAAACAAATTAAGTCCCTGAAATTGGATAATGATATATTGTACCCTTAATTTAATTTATTTACCCTTACTTTAACTGTAATATTTAATATTTAAAAAAAAGTATTGATATATTGAATATTTAAAAATAAAAGTATTGACCTTGTATAACTATTTTTTTCCTAAATTACGAACATATGTCAATTAATATTTGTATTTATCTCATAAGTTCTTTGAATATTGTTTAAACATTTAATTAGAACATTATTATTATTTTATTTTTTGCGTGTGTATAAATACTCCTCCCATAAACACGAGCTCCAGAGCTCAATTTATGGAGTAGTAGAATTAAAAAAAAAATTGTTGTATAATCCTTGCATATGTTATCATTTTTTTAATGTAAAAACAAAATGTCTTGAAATAAATAAATAAATAACCCAAAAAACATATCTAACGAATATATTGTTCAAAAAAATATCATTCAACTCTAAAGCTCGATATTCTCGGGTATAATATTTGAAAAAAGCTGTCCGAAATGTTTGCTAAAGAAAGAAAAGCGCATAATAATCCAAAAAACGGCATAATAACCGAAAAAATAATCACGATAATACATTTTTTTGCCGTAATCAATAAATCATATCTCACAAATAGGAATATTAACTTTACCAGGTATCAATATTTCCATGTGTGTGTCACGGGAGTTTAGTAAATGATAAGATGTATAAGACAATAGATTCACTTTTATTTTGATAGTTAATACTTAACACAATGAACATGACACTATATTATAATGATTCAGAAAGTTGCGAGAGTGAAATTCAGCTCGACACACCAGGAAAGTTCGTAACGGAATAATTGGCGGCAGCCATAAATATACCAAACCACCCACGCGGCAGCATTCGGAACTACAGATCGACTGTACGGTGTGGCCAGCTTTCACATTGCCAATACACAAAATATATTAAACAATAAATAACGCTTGCCTGTTCCTGCCATATTTTGTTCGAAAAAAATATCATTCTAAAACATGCAACTCTACAGCTCGATATTCTCGGGTAAAAACAGCTCGGCAAACGAGTTACTAACGCATTTTAAATTGTGTACGATTGTGAAAATGACTTGAAATTTTCCTGCTCGCCGCTCTCGGGCGGGGCGGGCCACTTCACGTTACAATATTACACCCGATAAATTACTGCTTCTAAATACGATATTAAAATAAAAAAGCATCCCCTGCCTCTAGGCGGGACCTCTGTAATTTGTAATTTAAATTTATAATTATTTTTTAATTAGCAGAACCGCGAAGAGCAGCAGCTTTAAGCTTTTTGCCGCCAAAAAGGACATTAGATGGATTTAGATAGTCCTTTTGGCTTTTTATTGTGTGACCGTTAATCCACGCTCCAGCACGTTTTGGCTTTTGGCAGTGGGTAATAAAAGTTTTGCCTGATGCAAGTTTGCGTTGCAAGTTTTAGAACATCAATTTGATGAAATTTACAGATTAGACGAACGCCATTTTAATTATTTATTACGCTTTGAGTATGTGTTAGGTCGAGTTCATTTAACTGGTAGAGAAGGTTTAACTACTCGTAACCATAAGCTTGTTTACATGACAATGTAACATTATTAGGTGAGTTATTAAAGAAGATTGAATGAAGTAGAAATAATATCTCTAAGTCGTATGTGTGCTAAAAATACCTAGGTATCGTCAAATTACGATTGAGGACAAGGGATGTAAAGCATAAAGAAGACGATGAAGAAAGTGATTCTTTATTGGTGTCTTCTTAAAAGTGTCAGAAAAATATATTATCAATCACAAATGTGCGGAGGATTTTATCGGGGATGCTCCGGAAAGAGAATTAAAATTTTCATCTAGAATATATTTATTTTTTATGTACTTAGGCACCGCATAAGAATTCCGACTGCTCCTAACTGTGGAACTCTAATTAATTAGGGAATGTTGTAAGAAGAGAGTGGGATATAAAAAGCCACCCAGGGCTATGCATATATGCATAGCTCTGAGTGCCCCCAAATGGATAAGGGTATCCCAACTCCACAAAGATTCTGAAATTCCCTTATTAAAAAAACACATTTACACTCGCGGATAAATTGTATGCAGGAATTCCCACCCATGAAATCGCATCCATAAACTGCCTCGCCCGGTACGACGAAAACGTACGTACCACATATAAAACACCTAAACAAATCCTCCGTAAAGATTAACGTCACTACAGTGCAGCCATGTCCCCTTGTAATTTTTAATAAACAACAAAATTAAACCATTCTTTCAACAACCATATATAATAAATTCATGATGAAAGAGAAAGGGGCCTTTTTGGCCCAGAGCTCTATATGCCATTATTTCAAAAAGGAAAAAAATAGGATATCGAAGGATATGAGAAAAAGGAAGGTTTTAAAACTTATTATGTATATTTCTTAGAGTAATTAATTATAAACATAAACAATTTTAAAATAATTATATTCTGTGATAACTCTATACTAAACCATGGGCGGCTGCCATAATGGAGTACCCAACTAGGGCGGCGTATGCTGTAGGCGGGGGGGAGAGCGGTCAGGGCGGAGGGGTGATGAAGGGAGATAGGAAGAGGGGGGAAAGGCGATCAAAGGCGCATCAATTTAAATTTGCCCACGAGGGCGGCACCGAGGGGCGGGGGAGGGGGGCACTCGGCTCAGGGCGGGAGAGCCGCCCACGGGTCCTTAGATAATAGGTAGATACATAGATACAAACATGGAAAAACATATTTTGATTTTTGTTTGCCCATTGACTTAATTTTTTTAAATATTAATATTATCGACTCTTAGAGAAGTCACCCGTGATGAATTCTATACATATGTTTTTAATCTTAACAGTCTAAGAAGAAGAATGAAGTGGAACACTACTAAATACCCAAAAGTCACCCAATATGACTTTTTTTACATTAACTCCTCACAGGAGGCCCTGAGTAAAATAATCTCCCTCAGGGCCTATGTCTTCTTATATAGAAGACGCTGTGAGGTATTTTTGAGGAGAGGAAGGAGGAAACACAGAGGCCAGCAAATAGTTCCATAGCCAAGCTGTCGAGCTCAAGAACGAGTCGTAGAAGCGACCCGTTCTCATGTGACAAATGTCAACCATGTACATATGTGGGGCGCTCGTTTGGCGTGGTTGCCGGCTACGCACCGATGCCGAGGGGATCAATGACGCTATTTCCTCGGAGCATCTTCCATTGAAATACCGATAGAACAACGACAGCATTCCCACCCTGTGCCTTAAAGATTACAATCCGTTCGCTACGATGAGAGAATCATTTAAGACCGCCCATTTCTGCACAGAGTCGAGGGTTTTTGCAGGTATTTCAGGGCTCCAGACCAGAGGTGGCTGCCAAATTCTACCGTGGGGCGCACTTTGTACAGGGTTAGCAGTTGTGTACTATTAAAGTATCTGGTATCCTGTACCGTACGTCCAGTTTTTGAGAGCCGAACTTAACCCTGGCCTTGATGGAGCCCCCATACCTGAGCTGGTCACTTATAGTTACATCAAGCAATGGAGGGCCCGTTCGGAAAACTGATTCCGTTGAAGGCAGTTGCTGACAAAATATCTAATCATATTCAACTCTCGTCGACGCGCAAACGGTTGACAAAAGAAGTCGCATACTTCATCAATTAAATTCTTGAATCGGATCTACATCCAAAAACTGGAAAACATAGCCTTGCGAATAAACATTGCAAATTTATAGATATATTTGGTGTTGACAGTTTTGCAATTTTCAAGTGGCAACTAATCTCGATTTTATCTGCTAATAATTAATTTTATTATTTTTGTTCATTTCATGAAACCTTTTCTCATCTAAACCTTACCAGTAATTTATAACCTTATTTTATTTTATGTATTTAGTTCTGTTTTATCATCCTACAATAATAAACACATACAATTGTCTGTTTATATCTATTAACTAGCTTTTGCACATTGCACTTTATTTTATTTCTGGTCTTATAACTGATTTTATGTATAGGTATATATCTTAAGCTAATTTGTATTACTTTTTTATTAGTAGGTACTACTCATACTATTTCATTTCTTTTAATCTCTGTTATGATGTTCTATAGGTAGGTACCTTGCGATGATGATTGCTTTTTTATTTATTCTGTTTTATTAGTTTATTAACACACATAATTATTATTGTGAATATAATTTTCCTTCTATGCGTGTAAAAGCCCACTAGGGCTTAAATAAATATAAATAAATAAATGAAAAGTAGGATTAAATAAATGTGAATGAAGCAAGTAGGAGTTTGTTTCAAGTATCGTTTTCTACCGCTGTTCCACAGAGATATGGCGTTAACATTAGATAGATATGCAATAAAATCGATCTAATGCATTACTGTCTTCCTTTGTTTTGTAGGTGACAACTTTCACCATCATTTCTGAATTTAAAAGCTTTGAAGGGTGTTCAAATGTCTGATGATTGTTTAACAACCAAGATATCAAACAAATCACCCTAGAAGAGTTACCATTAACCTTAGATATTTCCTGAATAAACCATATCAACTCATTCATCATCCAATTCCCCAATTCGGGGCCACATCATCGTGGGGCAATTCGTATCACTGATCCCGCGTTCATTTCCCGCCCGGCCCGAGCCGCTAATTGGCCCGACCTCCCCGCCAACCAATTACGGATACCGAGGGGGAGAATCATCTTCTCATTCCTTCTGAACCCCCGTTCCCGTTCCACCTCCATTTCCCCAATTTCCTCTCTCTTTTCGTGCCACTTCCGGAGTCGTTCTGTCCCATTTCCCCCCTCTTCCTGTCTACGTCTTTCTAATGAGTTTCCCGGTGTGCTCTGTCCTTTGCTCTCTCCCGAAATGGTTCCCTAAATATCACCCACCCTCCCATTTGTACAACAAACACCCGAATGAAGCAAAGATTTTCAACATTCTTATATTCTGTCTATTACCACGATGGGCGTTTTTATTTCTTTATTTTTTTATTATTTATTTGTGATTACATATTACAAAATCATTACTTAACAGTTATAATACACTAGCTGGGTTACCCGGCTTCGCTCGGGACGGACAACATTCGAGAGTGTTCTGGAATGTTCAACAATGATGTTCCCGATTCCCTATTCCCGAAACTTCCACGACATATTCCACCATTCCTTCCAGAATTTCTAGAGCCCTATGGAACCTTCTACAACTTTCCGGAAGACAGTTCTAGAAATGTCAAGAGGGCGAAACTTCCAGCCCTTATATCTTCAAGAGCACGCCCTTTAGGTAAAAATGGATACCCTTATTCCCTAGGGGAATAGAGCTCTACCGCACCATATAACTTCCTTGATTGTACCGGGACTTGTTTCTGAGTTTTTGCGGTCCGCACGTTTTTTTGGACTTTCTTTATAGTATATATTGATTACTCCCAATGAGTTTAATAAAACTCATTTCCGGAAGGACAACATTATACAACTAAAAGAAAATTATTTTTACATTAGAATATGAATTTAAAGGGTAGTTCAATGAACATACATAGATTTTATACCGGACTAGACAAATTTGATACAGTTAGAAAAACATACAAGAGTTACAAAGAAAGACAGCTAAATTCGTCACTGGTTAATAAAGCTGCTGAGAAAATATCCTTTTAGAGCATTCGCCAATGTTTTTTTTGTTTGATGCTGGAAGTTTTAAGTCAATAGGTAATGCGTTGTATTGCATATGTGCGACGCATTGTATGGAGTTAATTCCATTTTTTTCGTGTGATTATAGATGACAATAGATGTATTTGATTTTGTGATCGTGTTTTGGGCTGGTGTATCGGCATTAAAGGCTGGTTTAGTGTGGGTGTGTGAGGAGTGTTGAATTATTTGTGTATTTTGTGATGCTGTATTTTGACAGAATGGTAAAGAGAATTGGTAGATGGTGTATATATAACTTAGGTGATAGTGAATCATAGCATAATACGTGGGGAGCACATCTTAAAGTCGATAGAGTACACCAGTTATCGGGGAAATTTATGTCGTAAAGTAGGTACCTACTACCCTAGTAATACATAATAATATATTTATTTTTGTTTTGATCTATTAATAATCTGAATATTTATTTTTTAATTTTTCAATAAACCTTGGTGATGATTGTTTTATCTCTGTAGTAAAGTACACAATTAGTATAAACTTACCTGTCCCCTGTCCCTAACTTAATTAGATGTAGGGGGATTTCACCATCCTCCTGATAGCTTATGCATATGATAACGAATATTAATAAATAAATAAATACTTGCAACAGGTAAAAAACTCGGCTAACTTATCCTATATATAGCCACTATTCGTAGGTTCAAGTACCGAATAGTAAACTCATAGTTTTTAAATAAATAAATTCTGTTTAATTAATCGAACATGTACCTACGTCATCGTATGGATAATCTATGAAGAGAATGGTGAAATATATCCGTATGTGTATCTTCGTTTAGGTTATATTTAAAAAATCTGAATTTTTTGTACAATGAATAAGGAATTCAAATCATCTTTTATTTATTTTTTATTACTAATAATGACATTCCAATTTAAATAACAGCATATCTTTTTAATTTTTGTAGTTAGTTAAGAAAAAAAAGTTTCGATTTTTCGATACCCGCTAAAACGCCCGTGACGTCACATGGAGTCATGTCATCGGTTAGATTCACAACTTTCTTTCAACAAAACATGAAATTCTTCATACAATAAATACCCGCGAAAACTCCGGCGTGACCATAGATTGTTTTATGTCCATGAGCGTGACGCTAGAAACAGCCAATGCAGTGATGCCAACATAACGAGGTGTTATAATTTATGATGTTTTACTCACTTTTAAATGACCATTTAAAAATTCGAGCATATAATAAAACTTATGTATTAAAAATCAGCGTTTGTTGATTTGTATGAATATGTATATTTTTAGCCATAATATTTTCCACTGGAGTTATTTTCGCATTATTATGAACGTTTTGTACATATTACATTGTAATACAGTGTAATTGTGTACCTTCAATTATAATAAGCACTGATCCTTTATTTGAAATCTGCATGTTCATTTTATAATTACAAAACCAAGTATTTCCCTTTTACGATGGTTGTTTTATACAGGGCGATAAGGGACATACCTGACGTTCTTTAACAAGTGATTCTTGACATTATTTGGAGTACGAAATGTGAATGAAGTTATGGTCTCCGATGATTTATTAAAAAAAATTTTCTCAAAAATCATACCAAAAAAAATCTTTTTCATGTCGTCACTGTTTACTCAGCCAAGAAACCACTGCCCGCACTTTCACTCCGCCCCCGACTGTCCAACACTATATTTATATGTTTTGGTAGAAAAAAAACATCAAAAATGTCACAGGAGACCAAAACTTCATTTACATTTTTTACTCCAAATAATGTCAGGAATCACTGGTTAAAGTAAGTCAAATACGTCTCTTACATCCTTTATAGTATTACACTAGTGTTTCTAGTAAGGTATCCACCAAGTAGTAATTTGCGTAATATTATATTGTATTAAGGCGATCCACTAGTACAGGAAAACATCGACGTTGGAATTCACGCCCCTTTATGGGAGGCGCTTAAAAATACTTGAGAAAAAGCTTTTGGAAAGGTTGGAAAAGATATTTGAGAATTTTTTTTACATGTTGATTTCGTAAAGGCCTGTAAAAAACATGAATTCCTGTTTTATGCATTGTTCATTGTAATAAAACGGAATTTTTAAATTGATTTCACGCAAACAAGCTGCGCGGAGCCCAACACGTCATTTCTCCGCTCCGTACGGAGGAGTAGTGACCGAAAATAAGGGCGGCTGCCAGTCGTTCTTCGGTGGACGGTATAAGGTTCACTTTGGTATAACAAATTCGTCGACTGCCGCATTGTCGCCGTGATGTCAAAAATAACAACGCGAAAATGCATATAATATTTTATTTTGTAAAGTTCGGGGGTAAATATCAATTTTTTTTGTGATAATTATATAAGAAACTGAATTTGCCACATTATGCAATAAAACCATATCCGAAAAAGTGTTTATAAGTAGGAGAGTTTGCAGTTGAAAATGTTTTTTATAGACCTAATGCTTTATTTTTTTTCTAAGCTTATTAAAAGACTTATTTAAAAAATGACCGATGTTTTTAAGGGCCAAGGTATGTTCTACACGCAGTATTTAATTGAAGCATCTATAATACTTCTAAGCGGTCAAATTTTCAAAATAAAAACATACGATTTTGTATGATTTTGCATTATTTAGTATGGCTTCATCTTAATGAACTTAATCGCAATGTTTATTTCATAATTGATTAGCTCTAATAGATATGCTGTCGGGTAGGTCATAAAATCGATTGAACTACTCAATAAACCGCACCTATCTTGTATAATCAGTGGCGTGCATAGAGTGTTGAGTCAAGGTAGGCATTAGAAAAAACGGCGAATTATTTTTATTTAAATTTACGCTAAAGCCATGTACCTAAGCCCTAAGCTTGTTCGCTGGCTATACGCTCATTCAAACATGGCTCAAAGTGTGTACAGAGATCGATGCAAAAAAGATTCAAGGTTCGTAATTCTTGTTGATGTTCAACAGAAATTCGGTCGAGCATGTCTCAACGTGTAGACAATGCTTCGAACATGTTAGCCGCCCGTCTGGGTGCTCTTATTGTCGTTGTCATTGTATAGTCATAGTTATCCTCCAGATTTTATTGAAAATTGTGTTATTTTATATCGTGAAGAAGAGTGCTTAGTGCAATACGAAATCAGCAGATTCGCTGCTCGGGCTGCTCGACACGAGACGTGTCCCGCTCGAGCTTGTTAACGCAACAACGAGCATAGTTCCAAATCAACATGTTCGATCGAGACAAACCGTAGAACATAAACTGTCGTATGTACAACGCTTAAGAATTGCTAAGATGCAGTACATTTTTCAATAAAGTAAAAATATTTGACAAAAAATTTCAGGTTGGTAGGTAATGGTAACAATAATGAGATAAGACGATTATATTTGGGTGAGGTGACTAATTATTGCACGATCTTTTTCGATGATCCATTGTTTGATCAGAATTTTGTATTTGTTAATATTATTCGATTGTCTTGTTTTGTCAGGTAGGTTATTGTATATTTGTAGCCGAGACCTTTTTTATGTATACGAGACAAAGCTCATGAAGTAATTACATTCAATTCTGACAAACTAACTCTTTTGACATTTCCCGTCTTGGCACACATTCCTTGCTTCATTCGCATTCACACATATATTCTTATGTTATTATGGCTCCTGCCATGGCTCATGGTAATTGATTCATTTGATCCTACATTCTAATTCTGGTTATAAATCTTGTTTAATCACAAATGATTTCAAAACTTTGGGGATCCCTGATCTCCTTATGAAGCAGATGTGACCCGCTGGCAGGCTCCCAACTGCGGTCCAGATAGCGACTTGGCAACAATTGTTGCCCGCTCTGGGGGCAAAAACACATATTCCACTTATGGACACGAAAGGGTTAACTACGCTAATTTTATCTAGTCAATTATTTATTTACAACAATTTTGTCTATGAAAATTGTTATTGTATGTATTGTATTTGAAAATTGTTATTGTATGGAAACCGTTCATTCTATCACGATTTTTGCAGTATTCTCGCAGCTCTTTTACCTTGCGCCATTATCAATATTTTTCAAAATTAAAAATATATTAAGTATGTATTACATATTAATAAATATTGATTTGGTAGAACCCACAGAAAAGCTATCAGGCGACAGCTTTGTTGGACTACCTAAAATTCTAAATATTAATTAATATTCATGTAATAAAATTATAATGTTTGTGCAACAAAAAAAATTAAAAATCAAAAGCCGTTCGGTAAAATGTATGTAGATAAAGAAACCCAACGTGCCTCAATCAACTAAATATTTGGAAGGCAGGCTCTGGCATCATGAAATTAACAGCTTTTGTCTTTAAAGGTAATAATTTTCAGGATGCTACATAATTTCTACTATGAGCTACAAAGCTCTGAAACATCTATGTACGTAACAGTAAAATTATTTATTGGTCCATCTTTTAAAATTTTAGCATTGCTAACTGTTAATATTAAAATCCACTGTAAGACGAAATAACTTTTGTCTTTTCAGTGAAATATGGAAATGTGCATGTAATCGGAATCACGGGCATTGCCGGGTAGTAAAAAATTGGTGACCGGTCAGCTTAGAATCATGAAACATCAACACCTCATTTGAAAGTCATTAAAAGTGATGGAAAAAATAAATTTTTAAAAATTGGTTAAATAGGTTAGGTTAGATATATATATATATATTTTTTTTTTTTTTTTTCAATTATTTTTTCAATTATATTTTATTTTCAATAACTTTTTTTGACTTTTCAAAAAGGGGTGTTGAAATTACATAATTCTGAGTTGTCATGAAACTAAAAGAATTATTTATGCAGAACGTACAAAATATGAAATTAATAAATTAATTGTACAAAATTTATCCGTTTTTAATATTGGTTGGTAAGTTAATAAGACCTTATTCAAATCAATATTTAAATTTCTAAACTGGTACATAATTATATTGATAGGCTAGCAAAATATAGATACTATAAACGTATAATTAAATTTTATCATCCCTTCCTTGCGATGTGAAGATACAGGAGAACGGAAGCCACCCCTGTTGGGAAAGGGGTGTAGCCTGTAGTCGCCCACCCTGTCCCCCTCCCTTCACCCACCCCCCACAAGAGGCTACACCACTGGCGAAGGAGTTTACTAAATGCAAACGCGGCTCGTGAGATGTTTTACAAACTTTGTTAAACACTCTATTATTAAATGGGCTCAATTTTAAATGGGAGTCCTTATAAACTTGAGCTTCCAGGGGTGGATTCCAAACTAAACGAATGGAAGTGTTACAATTTCAACAGCCTTATAAATGTTATCGTTTTTTTTTTTAATAACAACATAGAAATTCTCTTAGTGATGGGAAAAAGTGATTTCGGAATGTTAGGATTTTCTTAATTGTATAATAATAAATACCCCATATAACAGAGCAGGGGTCACCAAATGGCGGACAGCGGTCCAGATCCAGACCGCAGACTTGTGCGGACCTTGTGTTAACAATGCAAAGAAAATACAGTTTGAAACACCAAAAACAGGAAGTTTCTTGTCAAGAGTTTTGGATAAAATTTGTTTGTGCTAATAAATAGCCAGAATTTAAAAAAACTAGCTTTGAAACTTCTCACTTTGTTTGGGTCAACATATGTTTGTGAAGCAGCATTTTCCAAGGTGAACTTCAATAAAAATAGGCTTTTTGCCTTCCGGACCGCGACGGTCATGTTATTTTAAAAAACTAACCCCTAATGAAAGTAATCGGTGACCCCTGTATTATAGTGTCTACTGCCTCAAGTAGTTTCTGTGCAAATTGGTTTAACCGGTAATAAATCAATTTAGACACCTTCAAAAATTGACATTTAGAATCCTATAAATAAGTCGTCTCAAAGTGGTTTAACCACATTTTGAAAATGGTCTTGTAAGCTGAAACAGCTGCAACAAAAACAAAAACAAATAAATAAAATACTTGCAGAACTTGATATTAAAATTATTAAATATAATTTTTTTAATTTTTTTTTTTTTTACATTAACTCCACACAGGAGGCCCTGAGGAAAATAATTTCCCTCAGGGCCTATGTCATCTTTGAGGATGCTGTGTGGAGCGATAATAGCGCGATAAATAGCGCGACCTACCCGCTTAACGCTGGGATGGCGTTATGAGTCATTTAAAGTTATTTCTTATCGAAATTAACATTTTCTAGTTATTAGATAGTAATTAAGTGTAGATAGATAAAATATAAACACATGAATTTGAGAATAGCAGATAAACAGAGTACTAGGAACAGTTCAGATGATCGTGTTAAATCTACCACATCAATATGTTGTTGACTTACATCATTTAGCTTTCACTCTCATTATAATATTAATTATTAATAGTGATGATAACATTGTATTAAGTTACCTATAATATTTTACCTGATTACCGTTATTAGGTGGGTACTAACAAACATTATTTCTAATCGAATTAACCAATGGTTCCACCAAAAAAACAACATAATTCAAATGTATAATGTATAAAAATATATAAAAAATAATTTAAAAAATGTTGATTATGTATTTTGAATTAATTTTTATGTGATTCTAGGTAACTAAATTATTAACGATATTATTGTTTAATTTATTTTTGAATTTATTGTAGTCAGGTTCTAATCTCAGCTCAATTGCCAGTTGATTAAACGACATCACTACATTGTACGTGTAGTAGTGTTGTGCAAAACTGGTAGGTATGCATTAATGGCATGCATAAGCGACCCACTTTGTTTTGCCTATTGCTCTCAACGCGTACCATGGCGTGGTGCGACTTTTTAGAATAATCTTTGTGTAGTTGAAGCAGCGTATTTTTTATGTGTATTTTTAGAGGTGGGACTTAAAAAGACCTTGCACTCCATTTTTGCTGTTTACAAAGCTTCAGTTTCCTTCCTTATTCGTTGAATTATTCCTTAAAATTCCTTCAATTTGGGAGGCGGGTATGTGTACCGCCGCCCCGAGTACCATTTATTGGATAACCAACACTCCTGCCATAGGTCACCCCAGTGCCAAGGATGCCCGGGTTCATGGGGTGAGGTTTGTTTGGCGGCGGATACGTGTGCCCTGCTAATGCGCAACGGGCTGGATCGGGAGAGACTGGGTGAAAGAGACCCTTTGAACTCTCCAGCCGGACTCTCACGACCCCTCGCCTTGCCCCGCAGTGGGAGGGATGGAATCATACGTCCGTTACTCCTGGACACATTTTTTTTTTTTTTTTAATTTTTTTTTTACTTTATTTATTCCCATTTCTTTGTACATATAATGTATAATAGCAAATATTACATAATAACAATTAGTATGAACAAGAAATGAAAACCCACTAAGGCACTGCCTGAGTGTGGGTAATATTAAAACAAAATACTATATTTCCAAGAACCCAAAGTATAAAATAGACTTAAAAAAAACATATAAAATATAAAGTTGGTATAAAAAGTTAGTTTTACATATGTAGAATAAATGAAGGAGGTTTTTTTCAGCTATTATAAAAATAAAATTAAAAATATGGAGAAAAACATACTGATATTTATTTTTTTTTTTTTGTTATAAAAAAATAAACAAACAGAAAACATATTGTAGGTACTACAGTTTAGAAAGTTACAGAAAGTGAGTTGTAGAAGGATAGATAAATTTATAGAAAAAGCGTTTCAGTATGTACATTATTCAACCATAATTTTACCTCTTTTACATATTTTATAATTTTATTTATCATTTGAGTTTGTAGTGGTAGAAGGCTAAATGTACGGGGACCAATGAAACTGCTGTCTGCAATAATTTAGTATTGGTTTGTGTGGTGTAAAATATATTATTTATTCTTTAGCTCCTTCTGTTTTCATTTTTTTCGAAATAATTTTTGTTTTTAAATACATATTTGTATATAAGTTTGTAATATAAATAATTAACGTATATTAAATATTTTAGTTTCTTTGTGTAATAAGTTGGTCGAGAATGTTTTATTTTTGTTATATATGACTTTAATTATGTGTTTTTGAATTATTTGTAGAGGCTTAATAAATGAATCAAGTGCACCACCCCATCCTATAATGCCATAAGTGATTGAAGATTGCACCAGGGACAAGTAGATCATTTTCAATTTATCAATGTTTAGAACTTCTTTAAGTCTATAAAATATTTTGGTCAGATATCTTAATTTAGAAGTGATTTGATTAATATGTGATTTCCAATTAAGATTTATATCTATTGATACTCCTAAATATTTTATATTTTCGACATAAGTGAGTTCGTTGCACATGAAGCACACTTCTTGATTGCAACTAGTAATATGGATTCTAATTTTGAGGTTGTCTTTAGGTTTATTTTAAAGAGTTTTATAAAAAGGTAAGTAAAATGTTTTGCTATAGTTTAAAATGAGTTGACATTGACCCCTAAGATTCATACATTGACCATTAAGATTCATACATTCAACATACATTGACCCCTAAGATTCCTACCCACCCCTAATACCCTTTCCTTCCCAGAACTTCCTTTCGTTATTTTCCCTAAAAACACCCTCCTTGCGGTAATCTCCAAAGATGGCATAGGTCCTAAGGTATTTTTTTCCTCGGGGCCTCCGTAGCTAAAATAAAATAATAAAAATGTCAAATGAAATTTTTCATTGGAGGATTTTGTTTTCTACTTGTCTTTCTATTCTCTCACACATTGTTCCTGCCCACTTACGGTTATGACATGTAGCATTTTACATTGGTAAGTTTTAAGGTATAAATAACTAGTTTAGAATGTTATTTGATAATATGGTAATATTTAACTCCTGAATAACCTGATATTTTTGTCAAAAACTTGCGGGCGTTAAATCAGGGACTGAAATTTTGTCCCAAAAAAGCACGGCGGGCAATGAAAACTTATAGCACATCAACGTACGGTATAAGTTAGCGAAATGGGAGGGCGCTGTGGTCTATGACATTAAAGTAGTGGGGGTGATTGTCATATTAAAATATAAAGATATAACAAAGGTTCATGTTATCGCCACCGCCAACTTATACATGTAAAGCCTCACCGTTATCATTGATAGAAACCTAAACTGAAACAGCCACATTACAGAGCTAGTAAAGGAATGAGGAAATGTAAATAGTACTATCTATAAATGTAATTGTTAGGTTAAGAAATATTTTTTATGCAAAAATAATCAAAAACGTGTAGGTATCATGTTCACTATTTGCTTATTTACGATATTATAAAACTTATGCTACTGACACACATGCTCATTAGTAGCGTGCTCTCTTGCTTCTTATGAGCAAATGATACCTAGTAGCATCCTCATTGATTTTTGGGTGGAAGGGGAAATGAGCATGTTCCTTTATGAGCATGTGTGTCAGTAGCATTACATCTAGAGAAATTTATCTATATCTAGGGAAAAGGGACAAAGCACAAAATCTATGGAAAATTTTTTAAGTTTTTGTTTTGTAGTCAAAATTCTCAAGCCAAACTAGGGAAATTTCAAAATATTCTGGCGAAATTTCTTTAAACTTAGAAATTCTCTGGAACCTAAAATTCTGGAGAGAATAAAATAATAAAAAAAGATCCGCAAAGAATGTAAGAATAATGAGCAAGATTAAGAAAGCGACGCTTAAATGGTTTGGGCATGTAGAGCGAATGAACGAAGAAAGGAGTGTAAGGTGTAAATAAATTTTATTTGATTAATTTGTGTTATTTCACAATTAATTCATTTAAAATAATATATAGTATATTTGCGGCACGTTCCAAAGTGGAGGATACTATCAGTATCGCCCTGGTGTAAGACCACCATTCAGAATTGAAACGTTGCTTGAAAATGGCTTTAGCCGTGTTTGGTGACCAGATCTGAATAGCCAGGAACTTCCCAACCTTCCTCTTCCCCACCTCCTTGCCCTCCCCACTACCTTCAGCCTCACAACATACCCCAATTGGGGATGCCATAGTCTCACTGGCTCCAGACGGGAGCAGTTGAGATTCTTGTGCGGGATTCACTGTAAAAAAAAAAAGGTGTAAGAAGAATAAATGACGCAAATGTGAATGATAGAAGAAGTCGGGGATGCCCGAGAAAGACATGGCACGATCAAGTGAACTAGATATTAAAGTGGGCCTTGTCGAGGTTCAGAATAATAGAAGAGTATGTAATAGACGATTTAAGAATGTGAATGAGGCAAGGAGTGTGTGCCAAGACTGAGTTGTTCGGCGGCCCTTTATCTCTCTGCCTACTCTAGCAGGGAAACGACGTGATGGTTAGTTAGTGAGCTAAAACTAACCCCCTCCAGGATATAAATTAATAGTTATGCAGGGGGAATTCAGTACTTGATTACCTCTACAAACTCATTCGACATATTTTAGACAAAAATGATTTTTTTGCTTTTACATGAGCTCCACACAGGAGGCCCTGAGGAAAATAATTTCCCTCAGGGCCTATGTCATCTTTGGGGATGCTGTGTGTAGGTTTTTGTTTTAAGGAAAGCAAGGAGAGGAGAATTCTGGGAAGGAAAGGGGTTTAAGGGGTGCGTAGGAATCTGGGGTTCAGTATGTCCTGATCATCCGCCTCTAAGACCTAGACAAACCTCACCCCATGAATAAAAGCAAAAGAAATATTATAAGATTTATAAGATACCAACCAAAGAAAGAATCATGGATCCCTCATCAGGCACAAGGGCGCTTTTCTGATATACATAACCAATATTATATTTTGTAAAATATATATGTTTAAAAATGTCATATTTTTATGGTAAATAAAAAATATATACCTACATAAAATATTTATACCATTTTTATTACCCTGTAGCGGAGTTTTGCATCATAAAAGATTCGGTTCAAGAATATACTATTTAGAACTTATCGCTACTTGTCCGAAGATGGCGGTAATAAACAAATATATCGTCTACCAATTTATGAAAAAGCTAAAAACATTTGTACACCTGATCATAGATGGCAGGAAACTAGAATGAATAATAATTTACTTTTTATTGCCGCTTGTTCACGCAAGATAGCGTGAGCATACGTTTTCTACTTTTCTACGGAACAACGGTTTTCAAAACGAGATGGTCGCGGTCGCACACGCATTCTTTATCGCACTTTTTATATTCGTCCGCTATCATTAGGAAAGTACGTAGGGGGAAACGCGCTCACCTGAGTTGTGCTCGAGCAGGTGTAACAGTTATTTGCGTGTTCCACATTGCACTCCGTCAAACTTAGCCGATAATAATAATCGTCGTGACAACAAAACAATTGGAAAAGTTGCTAAACAAACTGTGTAGTAAGTAATTACTTCTGTCAATCGAGTGGCGTTTCTTATTTTAATTATTACGATATTCTGCATTTCAGTGAGGTTTTTTTAGTGTGGTTCGATGACTGACTGTGATATCAGAATGTTGATATACTTTTGAAGTGTTTTCCAAGTGACCGTGTTATAAAAAAGCTTTGAAATGACTACAGACAGATTCCACAAGTAAGTTCAACCACTATTATTTGTTTTGTATGTTAAAAATTCATCATATGAAATATAAATAAATAATGATTTGTGGGACGAATCTATTTTCGAAAGTAATTTTGCAAAGTGAAGAAACCCATATTTTATCTTTTGAAAATATATGTTCATATCTTTGTTTTCTTATCGGCGATTACGAATTAAAATGCTGATAAAACCTAATTAGATTCTGCTATAATTCTTTTCTTGAAACAAACATTTTAATCCGATTGACGTTCAGTATTTTTTTTACAGTTTCATGATAATTTACTAGAGTTTTACGCATATTTTTAATTAGACATTTTAGCTGGAAAGTCTATGTACCATTTGTATAAGTAGATTTAATTAGCATTATTTTGTTTCAGTAATGTTCGGAGTAGAATAATGATTCCTCTGCCTAAAACAAATATGAGAAAAATAAACTTTGCTTTCGAGATATGTATTTATAAGCACACGGTTTAGATTGTTTTGACTATTGGGTCAATAAACTTGTACACTTTCCATCTATGAACTTATGGTTCCATGGCAACTCAGAATCAACTTAACTCAACACCCATTTGAAAAGTCTTCAAAAGCTATGAAAAAAAAATTGAAAAATTTTCCCTAACCTAACTCCTAAAATAACTAATACCTATCTTTTTTTTTCATCACTTTGATTTTTCAAAGGAGGTGTTGATTTGATTTCATTCTGAATTTTCCGGTCACCGAACTTATCCTAGGTACCTAGCCAAGTTGATAACGATATGCCCAAATATTGGTTTTCCCACCAAAAAAGATAGGCCACCAACTTTATTTTGGTTAACAAATGATTCATACAATTTCTTAAATGAGCTTTGTTCGTGTGAATAGTAGAAACCTAAAAAATAAGATTTTTCCAACAAAATTCATTACTGAACACCAATTTATATATAATATGATGTGGAACTAGTCAACAGAAATCATTTTCTACCATTTCATAACCTAACCTGTGCAGAAGTGTCAAGTTGTCAAGCAATATCACATGATTGTATCAGAGAGCCTTATAATGGGGGTGGTAAGAGAATTTCTGATAAAAAGATGAAACCCTTTCCTGAGAATATTTTCTTATCCTAGGGATGGGATGACAACAAAAGTTCTCTGATAAAAACACAGATTTAAACACCTGAATAACCGATTCCTTAGACAATTTATTTACAATGTATGTAATCGCTATACGGGCTTTCAAAACATGTGATATACGTAATAATTTAGTGGAACAATAATCAGTAAAATTTGCTGTTGAAATTGAGTAACGAAGAAGAATAATATTACATTGACATTGGTAATTATTTGAGGTACAATTATGATAATTTTTACGTGAACGATTTAAATAAGTAACTGAAGAATCCATGCAAAAAGCCGCATACGGCTCATGAGCCGTGATCTGCCGACCCCTGACCAGTGGCGTAGCTAGCATGGGTGGCACCCGGTGCGGATAACATGGTGTCACCCCAAGAATTATTAATCCTCAAACTAGATTTTAAGGAATCCCCGACCGACCGACCCATAGAGCTACGAACATATAAATAACAGACTGTTATAGGTGTGAAAGTTTCTTTTCACGGTAGGGTATCACCTCCCATCCAGTACCGGATTATCCCTAAGGCAGAGTAGGCAACTGCCTAGGGGCCCCGCATCGGCTGGGGGCCCCGCGCCCCAAGAAAAAATAACTTGCGTCAACGGTTCGACTCACAATTAGCGAGCAACTCCGGCACACTTTTGGAAAAAGTCAGCTTTCAAGATGTTTTAAATATTTTAATTTTTTATTACGAAGATTTATAGGTTATTAACATTACATGCATTTAAGAAAACAACATATTATAATAATTAGGTTATAACCCAATAACTGTTCACATCACGCACAAATAATAAACGAAAAGTCAATAATTAAAACAAATATTTAAACATAGTTGTATTTTACTTTACTTTCCTTCGTATCATTGGGGATATGATTATAGGTGCCGTGTGTGGTTTGTATTGGCATTTGTTTTGTTTTTTTTTTTTTTTTGCTTTTATTTATTTTGTTTAAAATATAAATGTTGTACAAGCTTTAGTGTACACTACCTATCTGCTTGCTAAAATTCTTTGTTTCTCTTCATACCAAGGTTGTCTGGAGAGATCACTTTAGTGATAAGACCGCTCGTTGTACTATTGTATTCGTTTCTTTTTTTTTATTGAATGGGGGTGAAGGCATACCTTCGAAATGTAGTAAAAAAACAGATTAATTATGAATAAAATTACGTTGTGGTAGAAAAATAAATAATTTGGAAGTTAGAAAAGGGTAAAGTGCAGTGGCGGACTAAGCCC
The DNA here is from genome assembly GCA_917563855.2 of Limnephilus lunatus. Lineage (NCBI taxonomy): Eukaryota > Metazoa > Arthropoda > Insecta > Trichoptera > Limnephilidae > Limnephilus > Limnephilus lunatus. The sequence goes on from OU830599.1 coordinate 60,527,039, forward strand.
GTCAGAGGCCCGGGGTGGAAAAGCTGGATGAACCGCTCCCCCCCCCCCCTAGTTTAAGAGGTTGATGTAATTTTACAAGCTTTTTCTTCTGACTCTGGGGGGGCCTCCAAACGCCTCCATGTTACTTTGATCAAATCCTAAACAAGGCTTTAAGGCACCAGGACACTGTAAAAAAAATTGTCATTTTTAAAAATTAATTTTCTGAAGATGCATTTGTTAATAATGCTCTCACCAAATGTTTTAAGGAAATTCGCAAAATTGACGGAGATACCTACAGCATATTATATGAAACCATTTTAAACAGTTTGTATGGTGAATTAACGTTCAGCAAAACTTTGAACGCGTTTTTCTCGAATCTGCTTTTTTCAAAATGGTTGACAACATATTAGAAAAACTATAAGTCCGATTTGCATGTACTAAATCTTAAACTGTTAGTAAATCCAGTCAGTATGGCACCACTTAGGGATTTTTTTATAATGGGCCCCCTTATATTTTTTTTTATGAACCATGAAAATTTTCCATAAAAAATCGAAATTAAAATTCGTTGGTCCGCCATTTTTCCTTATTTTTAAAAAGAATTCACTTAAGTGGTGAAATAGACACTAGATTTTAAAACAGTTTAAGACCTGCAAATCGGATGTACGGAGGTTAAAAAATGTGTTAACAAAGTTTAGAGAAAAACACTGTCAAAGTTTTGATGAAGGATTATTCAACATACAATCTGCCCAGACCTACGGTTGTAGCGAAACCCGGTCGGCGTATGTTATGTATAATAAAAGTAGTGTTTACTAAAATGAGATCCCTGAGGCGAATGTGTGGTAAAACCATGTACGATCGTGAGAGAAACGTTGATATCCGCAAAGAATGCAAGGCTGATGTAAGCGTGATGTGTAAGATTAAGAAAGGGACTCTCTGATGGTTTGGGCATGTAGAGCGAATGAACGAGGAAAGGAGTGTAAGGAGAATATATGATGCAAATGTGAATGGTAGAAGAAGTCGGGGACGCCCGAGGAAGACATGGCACGACCAAGTGAATCAGTTACTTGAGTCGGGCCATGTGAAGAGTCGGAATAATAGAAGAGCATGTATGAGACGATGTATGAATGTGAACGAGGCAAAGAGTGTGTGCCAAGATCGAGTTGTGTGGCGGTCCGTCCTCTCTGCCTACCCCTGCGGGGAAACGGCGTGATGGTTAGTTAGTTAGTTAGTTAGTTAGTTAGTTAGTGTTTACTAAGTTATTGTTTCACATAAAATGGTGTATCTCCGTCAATTTTTCGAATATCTTTTTGGTGAGAGCATTTTTAACAACTGCGTCTTTCAGAAAATGAAATAAAAAAATAAAATTACAAAAAAAAAATTTTACAGTGTCCGCCTTAAGTGGGAATCACCAGACAAAACCGGAAATATGTCGTTTTTAAATCAAATTTTAGACGTATTGACTCTTTTTCACCACAAAATTATAAATTGATTTCGAAAGACTGTTCTTTTATCTAGTAAAGCTAAGTTTTAAATTTTGAGAAAATATGTTTATTTTTAGTACATTAAGGTAGGGCGTTGGCAGATTTGTTAAATTTTCCAACAAAATTTTGTATTATACAACACACATTTCAAATTATATAATCATGGAGTAAAATAAATCAATACATTATCTGGGAAAGAAATGTTTCGGAATTTTAATTTTAGTTTAAATAAAATCATAAAAAAAAGATCCGCGCATATATTTAGAAAAAATTACATTTTTATTTTGCTTAGACATTATTGAAAAATTATAAATACGTATGATCAAAAAACAATTAGAAAAAGTACATAATTTGAATAGTTTTATCATCACGAGTTTGAGCATTTTTGAATTTAGGTATTTATCAAAGCAAATATTGTGAATGAAATAATATCGATATTGAGCTATTATGTTAAAATGCTGGTATGGAGAATAATTAATCTTAATCATCGGAACCGCCCTGTATAGTTGCAAGGGTACAATCGCAAGATCATCGTTCGACGAAATAAATTCTCGGTTGCTGATTAATGGCATTAAAGCCTTGTTAAGGATTTGATAAAGGGGACATGGAGGCGTTTTAAGGCCCCCGAGGACCAGAGGCCCGGGGTGGGCCGCCCCTCCCCCCCTCCCCCCACGTTAGTCCACCATTGGTAAAGGGGCCCCGAGACGTGCATTGCCTAGGGGCCCCGACATGGTTAATCCGGCCCTGCTCCCATCGGATGGCACCCGTTGCTGTCCCCCCCCCCTCCCTAGCTACGCCATTGCCCCTGACCTAAACCAATGTTCTTGGTGCCTAATCAAGACACCAGTGATCACTTATAAATAAATCATTGCTAAAAAATTATGTTTGTGAGCATTATGTTACCAAAAGGTAACCAAATATTATTTAGATGACTATTGCAAGCAATTTAATGATCAGAAAATACGTTGAAACTAGTTGAAATAATTCCTTTCTTTAATATTAAATGAGCAGACGTGCGATTAGCTATTAATTTATGGCACCTCGTCACGATCTTGCCCGAAAATCTAACAATTATTCAAAAATGAAATAAAGAGTGATTAAAATACATAATTTACTTTCGTTCTTCGTGATTTTATTATCAGCAACAGCGCTCGCGATTTAAAGATATCTTCGAAACGAATCAAATTAATTGAAAGTTTTCTTTTGCAATTTCTGATTGCAGATAGATATACTCGTATACCTACTTAATATTTTTATTTTTATTCTACGTTATATCTTCAATATCATAGAAATTTTAAATTATTTCATAAATTATATTTTTTAAATATATAAGTAATAATATATTCTTTATTCAGTGTGTATGCATTATTTGTATATATGTTATGATTTAAAAACTCCAATAAATGCATTTAATATTGGAGACGAGATGCGCGAGTTGTTTGAAAAAGGAGTATATTTCATATTGTTTAGCGACAGGATCGGAGGATGGGAGGGGGAGGGGGGGGTTCACGAAGGAGGGGGAATTGGGTTGGGGGAAGGTGGAGAAGGTGGAAGGGGAACGCGGGAGGAGAAGCGGACGCGGAAGGGAAATGGGGGCAGGAACGAGGGCGCTTCGGAAAAGACAGGGGGGGGGGGGGGGGTGACGGAGGATGTGGTACGTGAGGAAGGCAGAAGGAGGGATTATATTTATATAGGAATTAGAGATATAGTAGCGGTAGGGAATATCATGATGTAAATTTGGAAAGTCCATGCTTCTCACAGGTAAGTATCTAAAAGCACTTCAATAAACAGAATTAATACACAAACACTTTCTTTCTTTCCGTAGCATTTCAATTAATTCCAAACAAAAATAATAATATCGTAACACTTATCATCGAATTGTAAATACATAAATAAATCATTTGATAATTTTTAATTCTATGGAACATACAATAATTGACGAAGAAGTCTAATAATTATGGAAAGTCATAAAACGTAAAAGAAAACTAGCATGCTTAGAATTTGACCTTGCTTATGTAGTGGTGTACTGGATGGGTAAAAAATATTGTAATAATAATTATTTTTTTGTTAGAAAGCAGAAGATGAAAGAAAAAAAATATAAAAATAACGTTATGGAATTGAATTGTGAGTCTTTAGAAATTTAATTAGAATTATCCCCTCTTACCCCGCAAATGCCCAAAGATACTGGGTGCGTGTACTAGTTCCGGCGAGAGCTCGTACGGATGTCATCTACATTACTTCTCACGCCTCGTGTTTGAAAACGAAAAAGACAGAAGATACTAGAACGATGACGTTACGTATGATCTCTCACTAGGACTACTTTACAGGGTAAGAGGGCATTGCGGGTGACATTATTTGTCTGTACATATCTATAGAAATAGTATATTATAGTTATGCATTTGCGAACATTAGTGCGAGCCGAGCCACGTTTGCGGTTGCTTCGTTCTTTTCGCGACTCGCAGGTTCAGCTTTTTTGTATTTTCATTTTATATTACCTTGCATTTTATAATTGTTCCTATGTATCAAAAGTTTTCAATAAATAAAGAAGGTATTTACTTAATAAATAATAATTATAAATTTATATTGCATTCATCTGATTATGAACGTTTTTCTCCCATCAGATATCTGATGTTTCTTTTAAAAACAGATATTATGTACCGATCTGAAGTGATTGCACTGATTTATATCTCATATTACTCAGTATCTTTTTTTTTTTTTTTTTTTTTAAAAGAAAGACAAACATTCCCGGGTTACGAATAACCCAACAATGTTTGAAAATCTCCTACTACCACCACAGAAAGCCGAAAATGTTGCTTGTGTTGTGATGGAGGACTTAGCCAGCCGAGGAATCGAACACGCGACGCCCAGGTGGGACCCAAGCGCTATGCCCACTCAACCGCTGACCGGTCATATCTATGTGATAAGCGCAGAAAATGCAATATCCGTTAACTTATGTCCTATCCAACCTATACACATTGCATTACTGTTGGGTTTTGCCTGGCAAAAAAATACCATTTTAGATTTCAAATAAATCACCTGAGATTTTACACAGATTTCTGGTGTATTTTTAATTTCTGTATGAATTAAGATAAAACGTAGTGATAATCTTTCTATGCCAGTGATTTCTTTATTTATGAAGAGTGTTAACTTTTCATGCTTGTAAACTTCCATATACCTAACTTAACTACAATAAAAAAGTCCTACAAAATATCTGTCTGTTTTACGATTTTAGCAAATATTTTATTACACAAAAATAAATTCAGTATTAAATAAATGTACAACAATTAAAAGAAAAAAGTTTTCTTATGAATTACAATGGAATTCTAATTTTTTTTCTTTTATATTTTATTACTGTGTTAGTGTAAAAAATTAAGGAGATTTATTTTTTTAAATACCTACGTTGTTTTTTCTTGAATTATTATTATCTTTTACATTAGGCACTGAGTAAAACAATTTCCCCGGTGCCTAGGTCATCTTTGAAAGTGCTGTGTGGTGGGTCTTTTTAAGGAAATGAAGGAGAGAAAGTTCTGGGAAGGGAAATGTTAGAATCTGGGGTCAGAGTGTCCAGGAGTGGCTGACGTACGAATCCGTCCTTCCAATTACGGTGCAAGACGATAGGTCGAGAGAGTCCGGCTGGAGAGGTCAACGGGCCTCCCTCAACTGACCTCTCCCGATCCGGCCCGCCACGCAGCAGTTGGACAGATACATTCGACACCAAGACCTAGGCAAATCTCACCTCATGATCCCGGTCACCCTTGCTAAGTCGCCAAACGTAGCGTACCACTCGGGGATAGGTGTTAGTTATCCAAAAGATGGTTCCTGGGGCGGAGGTACCGATTCAAATATTATATTTACGCTTCTCATATGGGAAGTTTAAAATTTAAAAGCTCTCACCGTCTTTTTCATACGACAATGAAGTTGACATCTAATTTTTTTCAAATATATAATTCCTTCTTCGGAAATTTCGGAAGCTATATTATTAGTTCCTTAATTTTTATTGCGTTATTTGATTTCACTTTCAAATCTTTTGGTTTTTGTAGAAATATGCATTTTCTTATTGGTTTCGATCATGATTTTTCTAACGACATTCGATAAAAGAAGTAGAACTATTTTTATCATTAAGTTAAAATTGAATCACTGTAAATATTGTTTGGAAGTAATTTTAACATTCTCCGCATTATTGATTAATTTAAATGTGAGCTGTTAGTAACCGAATATAACCGTTGTGTGTGGTATCACATGAAGCGTGACCCCTCAACCTGCCTGGCTACTGGCTAGGAACTGTACCTTACCGGTGCTATAGTGTTACCAGGTAGGTACCTGCAGTACACAGTGTACCTTCCAGGACCGTATTATTGCCCAGGCTATCAGGCTGCAGCCTGTGGACCCGCTTTGCTTCAAAGATCTAATCATATCTGATTACGTCTAAAGGGATCGAAATGAAAATCTATTCTCTTTCAACGGAAGCAATCTTCCGAACAGGCCTTCCATTGGTATGCTTGGTGTTACTCTAAGTGACCAGCTCAGGTACAGGGGCTCCATCGAAGCCAGAGTTAAGTAAGCCTGGGCATACTGTACAGGGCCCGCAGATACCTACACAACTGCTTACCCTGTACATATCGAAAGTGCTCCCCACGGTTGAATTTGGCAGCCAATTCTGATTTGGAGCCCCGATATACCTGGAAAAAACCCTCGACTCTGTGCAGAAACGGGTGGTCCGTTTGATAGATTCTCATATCTTAGACGGATTGCAATCCTTAGAGCAGGGTTTCCCAAACTGTGTTCCGCGGAACACCAGGGTTCCGATGAACCTGAATAGGGGTTCCGCGACAATTTTTCGGAAGAATTTTATTTAATATAATATACACATTTTCATATTTCAACACTACTGATATTATTCATAAGAAATTATTACTTATTTGTAAAAATATTTCACAATAATAACTGGCTAACGGATCTTTATATGTTTCATAAAATTTCTGTTCTCATGGAACCCAAAATTATTTTTTTCGAAATCGTCTTTCCCTAATAAAATAATGTAAAAATCATTCAGCCTTACTACAATCCTTATTAGCAATTAATTAAACCACAAACATAAATGATGCCGTAAATATGTAGGTGAAAAAGTGAAAAAAATTACAATTTTTGATTTCATCAGATCAACCTGATCATATTGATTGTTTTCCTGCCTGACATGAATGTTTGAATGAATTAAATTTCAGGTTAGATGAAGAGGTTTCCAAAGAATTTTAAGAACACCTACATAACTTGAATTTTAAAAAACGCCCATCTCGTTCAAGACTCCACTGAGAGACAGCCTGGGTTCTCATTGCCTCGCAAACTCTGGGCCGTTATCAATAGAATAAGAAGCTCCCATAGCCGTTGTGCTCACATGATGCATAGATGGGGCCTTAAAGAGTCCGCGATATGTGAATGCGGTGCGGTGCAGACCACCGAACATGTGGTCAACGAATACCCGCTCCATTCATTCCCCGGCGGGATTGATGAGGTCCACAGGGCAACGCCCGAGGCCCTAGACTGGCTCGCAGACCTAAATGCCCCCCTCTGACTCCCCACCATACGAAAGAAGAAGACTTGAATACAACTCCTTTGCAATATTTTTCGAAAACTAGTAAGGACGATTCCTGGGTTTGGTATCCATTTCCGAGACATCTAAATCAATGGTATTAAGCGCAAGTGCGTATGAAAATCTAATTGATTTAATTAGTGACTCTAACTTGAAACAAAAATACAAAGATCAGCCTTTAAATGATTTCGGGCGAGTTTGTCAGAGGAGTACTCTAATTTATCAAAACAAGCTATTGTTTTACTTGCGTATTCTACAACCTATTTATGCGAAGCGCCGTTTTCTAATTATGCTCCAACAAAGTTAAAGTGCAGGAACAGGCTCGACTCCACACCAGATATTAGAATCAAACTTACTAATATTGTGCTTGACACCAAGAAGATATGCAATTCACATGCCAAAATCGTCAAAAGTCATTAGGTGCTTTATTTATTCAATTTTTTGTTTGTTTATATACGAAATAAATAATGTGTTTAATAAAATTTTCACTTTTAGGAATTACCCAACCTAAACAATAAGCCCAAGTGTTCCGTTAAAATTTACGGGTTCGCAAAGTGTTCTATTGCAGAAAAGGTTTGGGAAACCCTGCCTTAGAGAATAGACTTCGAGTGGGGAATGCTGTCCTTGTTCTACACGTATTTCAATGGAAGATGCTCCAAGGAACAAGCGTTATTGATCTCCTCGGCACCGATGCGTAGTCCCAACACCCCACACACGCGCCCAACATATGTACACGGTTGGCATTTGTCACATGAGAATGAGTCGTTTTCTCCGTTCTTCATTGAATAGTTCGTTTGTGAAAGGATTTGCCGGCCCCTGTGTTTCCTCCCTCCTATAACATGGGTCTCTTCAAGACCCGTGTTTACTCCTTCCTCTCCTCTAAAAGACCCTCCACTCAGCTTCCACAAAGATAACATAGGCCCTAAGGGAAATTATTTTCCTCAGGGCCTCCTGTGTGCAATTAATGTAAAAAAGGATCCAATACTGGGAATATATAAAAAAGTTGCCTCATCAGTATGAATTGTAGGCACAAACCAAAAAGCCACAAAGCGGTTTGATTTTTTTTACATTAGCTCTATACAGAAGGCCCTGAGGAAAATAATTCCCCTCAGGGCCCATGTCATCCTTGGAGATTCCGAGTGGAGGGTCTTTTCAAGAAAGGAAGGAGAGGAAGTTCTGAGAAGGAAAACGATATTAGGGGTGAATAGGAGGGGGTCAGTTTGTCCAGCAATGACAGACGTATGAATCCGTTCCTCCCACTGCGGTGCAAGGCGATGTTCCGAGAAAGTACGGCTGGATAAGTCAAAGGGACTCATTTAACCACTCTCTCCCGATCCGGGCCTGCCATGCATCTGGGGGGCAGACGCATCCGCCGCCAAGATCCGGACAAACCTCACCCTATGAACCCGATTACTATCCTAATAAAGTTAAAATGACTAAAATAATTTCTTATCAATGCATATTTCAATTTTTTTATAAAAATTTCTTGATTTTTACATATTTGGTAACATGGACGAGAATCTCAAATTTGTGTTATTTTTTTAATGTAGTTGTTCGTAGCAATGTTAATAAATTATTATGTTGAATGCCTCAATGATTTTCTATTCTATTCACTTTCATTTCAAGATTAAACAATAAATTTTAAATGTTTCTTTTTAGTTAAATGCGATTTTTGCAGGTTAATTTAAAAAAAAACTGAGTGCAATTCACACGCGGTAGAAGTGAAACCTTCAGAAAACTAAAGTTGACAATGGGAAAGCTACGAAGCACCGCCCACAGTGGAAAGACCTTTCCCCCGTTTTAGTGGCGGGTTATTGGCCCGCACCACAAGTTCAGCCGAGGTTTGCAGCTTCTAAATACGGCCCTGGTACCTACATACACCTACCTATCAACTGTATGGGGAGGTGCCACTTCCTAACCCTACTGGTGTTTGTAGCACGCGTTTGTCCTTTGTAGCGACACTTCCGTTTTCGGTTATTATTATTTTACTGTGTCTTAATTTATTGCATCTAGAAGCTTTTTAAGCTTTACCTACTGGTGAAAAAACTGCTCAACAGTATTCACTCTTTATCAAAATTTGTGTGGTGCTTTTTGAAGGGAAAACTTCTTTAGCACCGTTGTGATTTGAAACTCGATGAAACGGAAGCGAGCGACATTAAAAAGAGACAAACACCTACATCTATAGGATTTAGCCTGCGAGAGAATGAGATAGCAATAAAATATTTATTTCTTTCACGATTACTCGATTCCAATATAATATGATAAATCCACGGTCCCACACGAGTCTCCTTTAGTCTAGTGGTATAAAGCGCCTGACGAACCTTAGCGGCCAGACATTTAGCGTACCAAGGATCAAATCCTACGAAATCCAAAAAATATGTATTTTTATATTTTTGTGAAATCAAACCACTCCAAAATGAACAATCTGCAAACAACTCCAAAATTAACAGACAAAGAAAACACAAAATAAAGTTACATCTAGCGATTCCGAAGAAGAAAACACAAATATTAATGATCAAATGTACTCGCATAGGAAAGGTGCACTGGAATTCGACGACAAAAATATTAGAAAAAATTCTTCTACTTCACATTGATAAAAAAAATTCTTCGTAGTCTTCCCACTCTTGTCTACATGTATAAATTGCACACTCTGATATATTTTTTTAAAATCGTTGTAATAGGCCAAAGCCTCTTCTGTCGATACAACGCTATCAATGTTATCTATCGTGTGGTGGTAGTAGGAGATTTTCAAACATTGTTGGGTTATTCGTAGCTCGTGAATGTTTATCTTTCTTAAAAAAAAAAAAAAAAAAACAAATAAGTAAAATGAAAAATATCTTATCAACGATGAGTGTATTTCTTTATCAATGCTCCTTACGACAGCTGTTGGGTAACTTTTAAAGGATCATCAAACTGAATAATCAACACCTAGACTTAACCATGGTCTAGGGGTTGATAAACGCCTGTGCTATTCCAATATGGATTTTTTAAATGTGAATACCGCCCAAGAGTCCCAACTGCTCACAACCTATGGCATCCCCGATTGAGGTATGTTGTGAGGGTGCAGGTTGAGGGGAGTGGAAGGAGATTGGGAAGATAAAGGTGGGGAAATACCTGGTTTTTAAGATCTGGTCACCAAACACAGCTAAATGCCATTTCAAGCAACGTTTCAATTCTGAATATTGATCTTACGCCAGGGCGAGATTGAGAGTATATTCCACTCTGGTACGTGCCGCAAATACATATATCATACATTTTATAACTAGCTTACCCGACGAACTTCGTACCGCCTCAGAATCAATAACTGTTGTGTTAACTTATTAGCTGAATTAAATTCAGTTTTTTTATTAAGTTAAGAATTAGACGATGAAGCAATTATCAAAGCGCAACTGTCCGTGTTTTTTTTGTCAGTATCAGAGATGTTGTGTACGGATTTATATTTTTTGTGATTTTCTTACTTTTCCACTTACTTACGGGAATTGCATTTTCTGTATACGTGTGATCAAGATTTATTATAATTATTGTATATTTCCTTTGGATGGGTGCAGACATACGTTCATCTTTTGTCTCTTTTTCGATTATTGACATTTAGTGAGTAAGAAAGAGGGGCAACATTATATGTTTGAACAAAAGCAAAACAATCAGCGCATTGACCTTTGACGTTTATGAATTTTTGGAATTCACTCACTATTCAATATTATATTTATCACAATATTGTTGCAGCTCTTACAAAAAATGAGAATTCGTTCCGTACAAAATGTATGGGGAAAAGAATTTTCTTCATAATTTTTTTTTCGTGAAATTTTCCGATGTTTTATAATAGCTATTCTGCTATTCGGGGCGGAGACAAATCCATCAAATCAAAGATCATGAAAATCGTTCCTGCCGTTCTTGAGTTATAAATTGAGGCTGTGTATCTAACCTGACTTTGTTTTATTTATTTATTTATTTATTCATTTGTTTGACATAATAGCTTACATTTCAAAAATAAAATCAACAATGTCGGCCTCACTGGGTAGCTCACCTGTGCTGAGGCCTCCATTTTATAAAACAAAAACAAAATAAACTAAAAATTAAAATTTATAATTAATTAAGTTTAAATTATAGGATAAAATGAATTATTTTATTACTAAAAAAAATAATTAAATCGGTATAGGTATATTACATATATTATGTGTTGTGTGTTTGTGAGTGATGTGTATTTTATATTGGTTTTGAGTGTTACGTGTAGTTGTGTTTTATTTTGTAATGAAATTTTGGTAATATTGTCTTTTTTGTTCTTTAATCCATTTTGTAATTTTGAGTACGAAATTATTTTTGTTTTCTTCCATTTTATTTTCAAGGGTAAGACTGTTGAATGCTTTTATAGCATGATATTTATAGTGCCTTTGTCCAAAGCTTGTATTTACCGTCGGAGTTTTTAGGTTGTTTTTGTACGATTGTCTAACTGGTCTGTTAGTGATATTTTGAGATTGTTGAAATTTGTTTTTCTGGTCAAAAATGTAGTTTAGCAGTGTGTTAATATATAATTGGCGTATATCTAGTACGTCACAACTGTTGAATATTTGGTTTGTGTCAGTCAGTCTATGTTTTTTAAGTATTACCTTTAAGATCGTTTTCTGCGCGATTTCTAAGTGATCGATAGCTGAGTTTGTTGCTCCTCCCCAGATAATTAATCCATATTCTATTATTGACTGACAAAGTGCAAAATATATTGTTTTCATTTGTTTTATATTATATATGTTTCTTATGTTTAGGAAAATGTGTATTGTTTTGAGGAGTTTATTTGTGATTTGTTTAATATGATGTGTCCATCTAAGGTTATGGTCAATTATGATTCCTAGATATTTTATTTGTTCTGTTTTTTCTAGAGAAGGGCAACCGCAGATGTTAGTATTTAAACATTCGTGTATTTTTATGGTGTTTGAGTTGTTTTTTGGTTGTCCTGTACTATTTATACTGTACGTTATAAATTTTGTTTTCGATATATTTAGTGTAAGTATGTTTGAGTCTAGCCAAGTTTTCATCCGCGTGATTTCGAAATTTGCTATGTTAAATACATTATTCCAATCCTTAGATTTAAACAGTAAAACTGTGTCATCTGCATAACTAACTATTTCACCGTTTATTTCCATGCTACAAAATTCATTTATGTATATTTATTTCCATGCTACAAAGTTCATTTTTATATTAAGATGATTAAATTGTGAAAAAAAAAAGATTAATTAAAATTTACTTGCGCATGCCGGATTAGAACTTTGGATTGCTAGTCGAGAGCCTTATCCCTCAACCACGTAGGAAATATGCATTGCATCGTATTATAGGTATATGCATGACATGGACAACTCCTGCATGTAGCCCGAAATAAAATAATTATTAATATTACCTACAAATCGGACGTTATTAATAGGCTTCCGTCTCTGCGGTTGAAATTAACAATCCGACTTCGAATACATATCTGACCCCCGCCTTTACAAAACCATTTTCGTACTTGAAGTTTGTTAAAAAGCTACTTTTCTAATAGAAACGAATTCAAGCAAGTAGCCAATAATGCCAAAAGACGGCGCCGCTTACGTTAACAGATCACGTGAGGACCTGCCGCTGGCATATATAAGTAGGTACTATGGATTTGAACTTCGTGAATCTTTCCGGGTATGGTGAGATTGACGATATTATGATTATTATTTTAACTAGCAGTTGTAAATAATAACACCACGCGTTTATATATTATATTTGACATCATTGTCGAGGTTACTTTGTCCCGGTGACTAGGTGTCACTGGATCCGAGGAGCCGGTTGTTTTTGGAACCGGTTCCTACCGAATTTATAAAATGGTCACTCATACTTAAACTGGGCGAAGACGGACCAAAGCCGCCTGCAGGGTCTAGCATCAAAACAAATCCGAGTTCCACAGTTTATTGAACCAGAGTTCCAGACAGACAAAACCGAAATTCGTATTTTTGATTAATATTAAATGTAGGTACCTATAGCTTTAGCTTTAGATTCAAATCTCTTTTTTATTTTTATTTGAATTATTTGGTTTTTAAATCTATGTATTCATTTAAATTTGTCAATTTGAACGGTTTGATTTGTATGTAAAATCCATGTTTTAAATTTCTAACGATTCAAAATACGAAGTTATTGCAAAAATTTTGGGAGACTACCATAAAGATTAGCAAATTATATATATGTAGTGTAAGTGAATACGTGTGTAGTTTCAATGTCTCTTAACAGATGTCGTTAGTATAGGTAGTTAAACAGTTACGAAGATATCCGATCGACAGGTGTGCGCCTTCAGTGACCATTTCTCCTCTCACAGATCTATTCAGAGCATCCTTTAGAACAATCGTTAAGTTATATTTTATAAGTCCAGTAAAATATTAATTGTAAATAAGGGCCTGTTCAGACAGAGCTATCAAATATAAAAGATCACAGCACGCCAAATGTCGCTCTCCATACAATCCCTTCAGACTGTTCACACCTTAGCGCTTTGTGCGCACATCAACCATAGATAATGCACTTCTTACGCCGTAACCGCTCCTGAGGCGATATGCCAACAGTTAAGCGCCCCCCACTCCGATGAAAACCGGAGAGGGGATCATTTTAGTTACCGGTGGATTACAGATGTCAAGTTGACAGATTCAATACAAAAAATGTGCACTCCGTTGCCGTTCGTTAATTCATCTGACCCCCTCTCCTACTATAGGAAGAAATATTTGATAGCGTCGTGTGAACGGTACGAAACATAAGCGCTCGCGGTTCAACAGATATTTGCTCGCAGTATATATTCGTGACTGAACAGGCTTTAAGATGATAACAAACATGACTCTTAACCTGTCGAACCGAAGAATCATTGTAAAGGCCGTTTTACACCATCTCTTCTTTCTGCCCGATTCCACTTAAGAGCCCAAAATCAAAAAAATTCGCTTTACGCGATCGCTATCTTCATCTCTATTTTCATATCTACGATTTCAGTTGTCATCACTGCAAACAACACATGAACCATGCTGTTTGCTGTGATGCCAACTGAAATCTTAGATATGAAAATAAAGATGAAAAAAGCGATCGCGTAAAGCGAAAAACGTTGACTTTGGTCTCTAATTGGAATCGGGCTGAAAAAAGATGTCGTGTATTGCAGACATAACTCCCAATCATTCGAGTTGTATTGTTCATCAGAGAAAACAATCGCACATCACAACGTATATTCTTATTTAAAAAAAGTTAAAAACATGAAACAATAATAATTGTCATATTTTTCTAATTGAACAATGGCCCAACCATCGTGTTTTGAGTCACCTAGGCGAGCGCAATGTTCGCACTCTATTATCGCGTTATGTGCTGCTATTAGTCTAGTCTAGGTAAAGAAACGCTTTATCTGGGCTTGTTTTGATCGCGATTGTACTGTACTCTTACAATATCGGTGGGAGATTATAGCGTGCATAATGTTACTGCAATGGTATTACGTCACAAGTCACAAGAGGTTATTGTTTTAATTATTTAATGTATTATAAATATGAACAAAGGGGTATGCAGTAATCCTTCATTTTTTAATCCACGATTTCACTTATCAACGGTCAAGAGATAATTAAAACAAATAATTTTGGAATTACCAAGAAGCTTTGACAGAGAATAAGTCCAATTATTCGTTCTTTATTTGTCCTTTATTTAAGTTTGAACGGTTTCATCAAAAGAGGGTTAAGGTTTAAGATAAAGCCATACTAAATAATGCAAAATCATATGTACTTGTTTTGAAAATTTGATCGCTTAGAAGTATTATAGATGCTTCAATTAAATACTGCGTGTAGAACATACCTTGACCCTTAAAAATATCGGTCATTTTTTCAGTCTTTTAATAAGCCCATAAAAAGTAAAGTATAAGTATAAGTATAAGTAAAGTATAAGTATAAGTAAAGTATATACTGCGTGTAGAACATACCTTGACCCTTAAAAATATCGGTCATTTTTTCAGTCTTTTGATAAGCCCATAAAAAGTAAAGTATAAGGTCTACAAAAAACACTTTCAAGTCCAAACTCTCCTATTTAGAAACCCCTTTTCGGAAATGGTTTTATTGTATAATGTGGCGAATTCAGTTTCTTTTATAGTAATCGCAAAAAAACATGTTTACGCCCGAATGTCCCAAATTAAAATAAAATATGCATTTTCGCGTTGTTATTTTACAATACGGCCGCTAGTCGACGAATTTGGTTTTTCAAAGTAAACCCTATACCGTCCACTGAAAAACTACTGACCACGCCACACCCATTTTCCGTTTTATTACAATAAACAATGCGTAAAAAGGAGTTAATGTTTGTTACAGGTTTTTACGAAATCAACCTTTAAAATAAAATTCTCAAACCTTTTTTCCAACCTTTCCAAAAGCTTTTTCTCAAGTATTCTCAAACTCCTCCCTTAAAGACTATTGGATCGCCTTAAAATAGTAATTTATCGTTAAAAAAAATATTACTTAAAAATACCTATTGAAGAAAAAATGCCTTTAAATATCAACCCTTGAAAGACTCCTTTAGTAAAGTTTTTTTTACTAAAATACATCTTTGACTGTGGATTGAACCTTCCTCAGGGATTGACTAAAATTGGCAGATTGACTGCTAGTCTATCTGCCGAGTTTCAGCTCGATCGGATGCCTAGAAGTGGGTTAATTTCATATTCCAAGATTCCTCATTTCATTAATTCATTCAATCAAGAAAACAAAATCGATTTTCAAATAGATGTATCTAAAAATAAATAAAAAGTTACGTACGTCGTGGTGTGTCAGTTTTTGTATTGTTCGCCATTCTCGGGATATTTCTGTGTTGTGGTGGACGAAAGCTTTTGTTTTCTTTATTTAAAGCCTATAATTTTTTTTTTTAACTTTATGAGTAAAAACTTAAATTATAATATTTAATGAAATGATTACAATATTAGCGAAACTCAATCAAAATCTGAAGACAGAAAAATCAGAAAAAGATATTTATTCCACTGGGACTCGAACCTAGATACCTTAGCATTTATGGCCAACTGCTCTACCGATTGAGCTATGGAACCCATTTCCAATTCGGTCTCTTTTTAACCGGTGGAACCAATATCTTTTTCTGATTTTTCGGTCTTCAGATTTTGATTGAGTTTCTCTAATATTGTCTTCATTTAAATAAATACCTAAAATATTAATTTTCTTAAATAACCGTGAGATTTTTGTCAGGAATTACTAGGCAAACGTAATAGTGTTCACTTAGCCACTTCATTCCTTAGCTTATTTACTTTGAGATGCCCGTTGAACTGACCAAAAATAAGTCAACACGCCATTATATTATGACGAAATAACAAATCTATATCTTCTTCTATATACAGAAGAGTGTCTGCAGCGGCCAGGCGGGCTGGTGGCTTTTTTTAAATAGAAATCTACAGTTTTGTCCCGAGATTGATTAAATTTTGCAAACCTGACCTTCGAAACAAGAGGAAGATCATTCTCTATAAAATGAGATGTCACAAAACCACCCATCCTCTTTTACACTTAAAGGATTTCGATACTTCGTGATGAAATTTTGCTAGAAGGAAAATTACAATCGACATCTGATTTCTAAAAACTTTTAAAACATCTAATGCATGCAAAAGGGCAGAAATTCCTCGTGCGGCCATGCGCTTAGCACTTTTCAAGCTCTAAATCAAAACCCCCATAGAGAATCCGAGGTCTAATAAAACAAAAAAATTGTAAATTCACAAAAGATAATATAAATGTGATAAATTTACGAGACCGATTTTTTCTTTTTGTTTATGAATAAGTACCAAAATCCAAAACATAGAAAGCTGAAAAATTCGATTGAGCCTCCTTCTACATCAAAAAATACTTGATGTGGAAGAAACATAAGGCGAAGTTTAACGTCAATTCACTATTTTCGATTAATTTTTAATACGTATAGGTTTAAATTACGAATACAAGAAATTTGCTTTGTACAAATAAAAGTTTTTTCCTATCATTTCCCTTGAACAGAATTACGACAAATATAAAAAAAAAAATTAAATCATATATTGGTAGTATCACCATATAATTTTAACTTTCACTTAGACATGTTTTTGACTGCTTGTTATTCCAAAGGTTTTATGTACATCATATTTCTTGTTTAATTACCCTTATAATCTTTAAAAAATATGTTATTAAGTCTAAATCTCTTCATAAGTTAAATTCTTAAGTTAAGGATTTAAAAAAAAAAAAAAAATGTTATTAACAAGTTGTCCTCTCCTAAACACAACCACTTGTTTTATTAGGAGATTATATTATGAAATATGTAATGCTATATTATGTTATATTGTGTAAATGTTAAATAAATAAATATAAAAAAATATATGAAAAAAAAAATTGTTAATTTCTTTATAAAAAATACAAGCGCAAGCTACTTAAATATGTACTTATTCATTAGAAATGTATGAACGCATCAAAAAACAACTTTTTAAAAATATGATTTTACAGCTAAGATTATATTTGACAGTTTCCCTTGATTAACTTTTTCTTTCTTATAAAATTATTCCCAAAATAAGTAAAAACCACTTCTGCCCTTATCATCGACTGTTTCTGGACTCCATTTGTCAAGCGATTTTGATGTCTATTACTAATAATATGCGTGGTGATATCAGGCACGCTAACGGCCATTGTTCCCAACCTTTCGATCGATCAATCTGAGTCTCCGATCAGCTAAGTGATTTGTTTAGTAACGCTCGATTCGTCTGTTGGTGGTAAAGTTGCGTTGGAAGAGTCTATTTATGAATTTGATTAGTGTTGAGCCAACATTTCGGCTCAACAGTTGATCAGTAGGATTGGGAATAACGGCAGTAAGAGTAAACATTTTCGGCTTGTGTATTCGTCTTAATAATGGTTGTGTAATGTTTCAGGGCGGCAAAAGATGGTCTGCTGGACGTGCTGCGAGAGGCCAGCAGGAAGGAGTGCAATGGGCGGGACGAGGCGGGCATGACCCCTACTCTGTGGGCGGCCTTCGAGGGTCATCTGGACGCGCTCAGACTTCTGTGCGGGAGAGGGTTAGTTGTCTGTTATTGTTCATTATTGCCAAATATTGAATTTGACATTAGTGCAATTATTTTTAACGTGACGTAGTTATCGACTACACTGGCATGTCTCTTCCTTTTTTTATTTTTTTGATAAGTTACTTCTTAGGAATTAAGTCCCTCAAAAAACCCTCAAAATTGCCTTGTTTGAACGCCATTAACAGACGTTCAGTGTACAAATTTGATTGATGTATTTTAAAAAAATCAAAACGTTCACACATAGAATATTTACTTCGAATGTTGGTGAAAGAAATCGGTCCATTTTTGGAGGAGAAAACATGCAAAACCTCAATTTTGGCGATTTTATTTAGATAGGTATTATCAGCCTCAAACGCAGTTGTCCATTTCGCTAGTATTCCAGGGGGAGAGGTAACAGCGACAGAGACAGCAACAGTTTTGTAAAATACCTGTTACTCACATTTCTTAGCAATTTCAACACCAAAATGTTCGTAAATTCGAATATTCCTTAATTGTATAATATCCTATTCTCATAATATGACGGAACAAAGTTCGCATTAACGCAAAATTTACTCATTTCACCTGATTGATTTTTACAAAATATATGTCTTTATTAATTAAATTAAAATTTTCGATGTAGGAACTGTTCTTTGGTCGCTATTTTAGATGAATCCACTTACATGAGGTGCACCGATTCCTAAATTACGTCGGCTCTTCGTGCTCAATTTGAGAGGAAAATAACTTGTCTAAAGTGTTATGACGATTCTGACCGTTATATAAATTAACTGTGTGGTAATTATTGAGAACATGAACTTTTCTATGAAGCAGGAATATGATTGTCTGAAGCATCTAAAACTGTCCGACTGAGAAATTCGCTAAACTTTTTCTGTGTGGATTTTCTAGGTCAACGTAATGATTCTCGCAACGTCATTTACATGATGAGCTATGGAACATTGTAATATTTATATAATAACTTTTTCACTTTGTGAATTCACAATAATATTGTGAAAAAATCCAGTGTCAATTCCTAAACTATATCAAATAGAAATTAGTTTTGTAGACGCGATTTGTCGTGGTAGAGATTATGACATATCAAAACTACAACAAAAAATAATTTTGCCATTTCTTTAGTTGTTTTAATTTTTCGTTCTCTTTTCTTGGGCATGCACAGACGAGCGATTCCGTATTTTTATTTTTATTTCTTATATGATGAATACCGCACAAGAGTCTCAACTGCTCTCGTCTGAAGTCAGTGAGACTATGGCATCCCCAATTGGGGTATGTTGTGAGGCTGAGGGTAGTGGGGAGGAGAAGGAGATAGGGAAGAGGAAGGTGGGGAAGTACCTGGCTATTCAGATCTGGTCACCAAACATGGCTAATGCCATTTCAAGCAACGTTTCAATTCTGAATGGTGGTGTTACACCAGGGCGATACTGAGGGTATTTTCCACTCTGGAACGTGCCGCAAATATACTACATATTATTTTTAAATGAATAAATTGTGAAATAACACAAATTAATCAAATAAAATTTATTTTCCACGCCGATATTCGATCCCGCAACCGTCGGTGTGCTAGTCAAGCGAAGTATCTTTTGTGGGATCGTTATTAGATAACGGACGTTATCTCCTGTCAGATTTGTGTGATTTTTTACGTATTTACTGTCACATATTTTAGTTTAGATCGATTTAAACATGAATTCCTGCAAGTAGGTATGCGTGATTATTTATTCATTTAATGTACGTTGTACATAGAAAAAGGAAATAATAGCCATAAAAATCACACAAATCTGACATTCTGAAACGAGATCACGTCCGTTATGTAATAACGATCCCACAAAAAATACGGAATCACTCGGCACGTTTTCAGTATATGTGCCATGATGTTTTTTTTTTAATTATTCGCATTTACTTTAAAGTTTTAGTTTTTAGGTACTAAATAATGGTAATATTTCACGATACCAATGTGTTTTTATATATAAAAGTACAGTTAATACATTAACAGGGATTTTTATGTGTACCACCTACACCAGGCAAGCCCAACCTGCGGCCCACGGGCCTCATTCGGTCCAAATTAAGTTTTTTGTTGCCCCAAATGAAGTTTTCGGATTTCTATGTTTTATATTTATTTATTTATTTAATACATGAATTATTGAAATTACATATAGTTTTTTTATGATATTTCACCCTCCATGCTAGGGATGACCCTGTGTTATGGCGGGTAAAGTTTACAGTTTTCGGATATACATTCATTAGTATAGGTTGAAAAAGAGTTTATGTACTTATATTGGATTACAAGAATAAGGTGAAGAAGTTAAAGAATTATTGGAGAAGAGAAGTTATTATTAATAGATATATTAAGGAATTATTGGTATATAAATCACAGTAATCAGTCTTGTACATACATACAATGCTGCTTAGATAGTAAATAAAAATATAATATATATTTTGGTATTCATTTCAATTTGGGAGGCGGGAATGGGTACCGCCGCCCCGGGAACCTTTATTCTATAACCAGCACCTCTGCCATAGATCACCCCAAGTGGTTCGCTACGTTTGGTGATTTAGCAGGGGTGCCCGGATTCATGGGGTGATGTTTGTCTAGGTCTTGGAGGCGGATGACCTGGACACACTGAACCCAAGATTCCTACCCACCCTTCCTTCCCACCCTTCCTTCCCAAAACTCTCCTCTCCTTCCTTTCCTTAAAAAAACCCTCCACAAGGCATCCCCAAGGATGACGTAGGCCCTGAGGTCCTCAGGGCCTTCTGTGTGGAGCTAATGTAAAAAAAAAATCATACAAAAAAAAAAGAAAAAATCATTTCGGAAATTTATCACTTTCATATTATATTCTGTGAAATTAGAACTTTCTTGCTATTAGACCTCTGACTCTCAATAGGGTTTTTGATTTATTGCTAAAAGTGCCAGGTGCATGGCCGCACTAGAAATTTATTTTGGCGATCAGTTCCAATCAGTGTATTTTTTCCGTACATTTCTCTGGAGATCGCATGCAATTAACCTGATTTTAATAAGTGAAGGGTGAGTGCAAAGGACATACATAGGCGCCTGTATATGACATACATAGAAGAATTATTAACTCGTTCCAGGTATTATTTATTACCCGTATTGTTTCACAATAATTGCATTTTTGAACATCGAATTACTGGTAAAAATTAACTGTAATATCCGCCATTTACCTGTATTCATGGACGGATCTAATAATCAGATTTTCAGTGAATGCAGCCCCCCCCCCCCTCCCCCGATGTCACATTAATTAATAAATAATAAAATGTTTTATTATGATATTAAGATTTTTATTATTTTTTTATGTGGCCACCCCTGATCTATACCATCTACCTCAGAACATTATAAAAGAAATGCCTGTATCAAATCTTCAATTTCGGAATACTTTAAATAAAATTCACCCCACAGATAGCATAAGCAATATATTCAAAACAAACTTGATGAAATCTTCAGCAGAATCGGTGTTTTGGACATTAGGCAACTTTATGCAAAAAATATACTAACTTACCTATTCAAACATAGAACTGTTTTTGACAATATCCAAACTGTTCGTGATACGAGAACCAAAGGGCAAAATCTCTTACTTATCCCTTTCGCCAAAACAACGTTTGGTCAAAGAAACTTCAGATACTTTGCAACTAAACTTTATAATACACTTCCACTGATTATTAGACAGCACACTAATTATGTAAAATACAAATCAGATACCAAGTCTTGGATCACTAGCAAAGACAGATCATATATTAACAATATTTTTATAACCTCCTAATGCTTGCTTTCCCTTTGGTACAGTGCTGATTGTCCTTGTACTTTTACTTTAAATGTATATAACATTGTTGTTGTTATCCTTATTCTTATTTTTGTGTTAAACTACTTATGTTAAAATGCGCCTGCTCTCAACACAGGAATTCCTAGTGAGACAGGCACAGTACAATCACCTATGTAATTAATATATGATATGTAATTATGTACCTCTACGCCTGTCTCAACACAGGTATACCCTAGCGAGACAGGCATCGAATAAATATATTGTAAACATCACGTATATAGATCAATAAAAAAAATAAAAATAAAAAAAATTTGATAAATAAAGATTATAATAAAAAAAAATTCTATGACAGTTGTATGCAAAAACGTAAGAATTTAAAAAATGCAATATGATCAATATAGGGCCCAGATAATACAGTTTGACTCCGATTTACTCAGTTTCTACCGTTGTAAAGGCGTCTCGTTATTGGATTTTGGTATGAGCGAAAATAATTGTGAATGACAACGTCCATTACGTTATCGAAAATATCCCTCAGATTTTTATCCGAGTTAAGCGGTTAAATGGGTACTCAAACACGATCGGCTGTTTCGCTCTTTGTGTATGAGACAACGTTGCATTTTGGGGTACCTACTGAAATTTACAAATTTCGTTTGATAATGCATCTTCTTACAATATTCTAATAAACATATCAGACACACATGCCTAAAGTTATCATTTTTTTCTATGATAAGATATAAGATATACTAATATAAATTCATTTTAACGATAAATCAAATATTGCATGACGTCTATAGATAGAAAATGATTGATTTACGTGAAAACTAGTTCATTTGGCAGATAGTACTGAGAAATGCTTCAAAAGCATTTGCCTAGCCATCGTGAAATTTGATTATTTTTGCGATACTGAGAGTATTTTTCGCTCTGGAAAATGGTGCAATTTGTATTAGATGTTTACATTTTATATATTTTATACATATTATGCGTGGAAGAAATTAAAATTAACGGAACAAACTGCCTACGTGTACAAATTAAGTATTATACGATAAAAATTGATAGTACATATATCTCTGTATTGTCTGTTTGTAGATGAATTAAGACAAGTGTTATTATAATTTAGGAACGCAAATGCGATAGTTGTAGGTGACATAAATTAAAATATATCGCACGACTGAACATCAAGCAATAAAGTACAAATATTCTTAGAATCTTTTATATTTTCTTCATCGCCTTGTTTAAATACAATATTAATCCTCTAGTTTAAATGGGACAATCTTTACAGAACTTTCCTTTGAAAAAAATTCAATAAGGTTGGGATTATTGACACTTGAAATGCACAAAAAGAAAAGCCACCGGAGGCACGTGTTTAAAAATTAAAATATCTTCTCCCCAGAAGGTACATAGATACTTACTTTTAATAAAACCTATTTGTAAATTCAGTATCAATACCTTCACGGATACTCCAATACACAATACTTACCTACACAACATACGATGTTAATCAACCATTTTCCTACACATAAAGTTTTAAGAACAAATTTCCTTTCTAGCTAACTGTGGGTGAATGTAACGTACACAAGTCCTGTTTACACGGCATATAACTATGTACTATTTATATTTATTCTAGTCGTTTCTTTATTTTTTGTCTTTTAAAAAAAGTTGGTTTTTTATGTATTTACGGCCGTTGTTTCCACCTTTTTGATAGATCATTTTTGTCTCCGATCAGCTGTGATTTGTTTAGTAACGCTCGATTCGCCCTTTGGTCGGGAAGATTTGCTGGGAAGAGCGTATTTGTGCATTTGAGTAGTGTTGAGCCAAAAATTCGGCTCAACATTTGATCAGTAGGATTGGGAAATAACGCAAGTGGTATTTCATTGGTTAGTCTTACAATTTATGTGTATCCCCTTTCGTTCGTAATCCATATCCCCTAATATAGTATCTAATCTTTTATAATACCGGCGACAACATGCTGTAAATATTATGATTGAATCAAAGTCAATGGATGGAATGTAGGAATGATATTATAACGAACGTGATATTGTAAACTCAACCATCCGAATATATTACACATGTTTGGAGGCTTATCATTTTTTTAGCTTTTACTATCATATTAGGTACCATGGACGATAATGTTAATCTCGTGTTATATTACAGACGGATAGATAACATAAATAACAATAATCCGCCCGTTCTTCTCTAAATCCATCATCATCAAAAGTAGCTTTATGCGTAGTTTGAAAACTCCCCAACAAAAATAGCTTGTAATTAAAAGCTAACTGTATCAAAACGATTTCCACTCTGTATCGAACTAAGTATCATATCAATCATTAAGATGAAGCCATACTAAATAATGCAAAATCATACAAAATCATATGTTTTTGTTTTGAAAATTTGATCGTTTAGAAGTAT
Organism: Limnephilus lunatus; assembly: GCA_917563855.2. Lineage (NCBI taxonomy): Eukaryota > Metazoa > Arthropoda > Insecta > Trichoptera > Limnephilidae > Limnephilus > Limnephilus lunatus. The sequence continues at coordinate 60,551,291 of OU830599.1, forward strand.
TATAGATGCTTCAATTAAATACCTTGGCCCTTAAAAATATCGGTAATTTTTTTATAAGTCTTTTACTTGATAAGCCTAGAAAAAAATAAAGTATTAGGTCTATAAAAAAATAACTTTCAAGTGCAAACTCTCCTACTTATAAACCCCTTTTCGGATATGGTTTTATTGTTTAATGTAGCAAATTCAGTTTCTTTTATAATAATCGCAAAAAAATATATATTTACACCCGAACTTCCCAAAATAAAATTCAATATGCATTTTTGCGTTGTTATTTTTGACATCACGGCGACAATACGGCATTCGACGAATTTCAATTTTCAAAGTGAACCTTATACCGTCCACCGAAGAACTACTGACTAGCCACACCCGTTTTCTGTCACTCCTCCCCCGGCTGGAGCGGGGAACAGACGTTATGCTCCGCGTCGATTGGTTTCGAAAAATCAATTTTAAATTTCCGTTTTATTACAATAAACAATGCGTAAAAAGGAATTAATGTTTTTTACAGGCCTTTACGAAATCAACCTGTAATTTTTTTTCTCAAATACCTTTTCCAACCTTTCCAAAAGATTTTCTCAAGTATTTTTAAACTCCTCCCATAAAGGGGCGTGAATTCCGATTTCGATTTTTTCCTAGACTATTGAATCGCCTTAAAGGGAATGCTGTATCGTACAGGTGCGTTGTCTACTCTACATTGAATATTGGGTACCTCTACCTACTCTCCTGCACAAGTGCCCTAGTAAATATCCTATAATTTTTTTTTTGTAATGTCAACACGTAAAAGAGCTCTAACTGCTCTTGATCTTCTGGAGCCAGTAGAACTATGACATCCCCGTATGTTGTGAACCTGAAGGCAGTAGAGAGGAAAAGAAGGGGCAGAAGAAGAAGGTTTTAAAATGTTAGACTATTCATAAAAATTACCTGAATTCTGAAATAACCTGTAAGATTTCACAACTATTATTATTATTTCTTTTAAATCTTGAAATCTAAATGTGGAGAAGATTACAATTTTGTTTTAAAAAGTGCATGGGAGCAGTTTTACTATGTTGTGACGTATATCAAGAGATAATTACTGAATTCTATGAGGAAAATTATTTCCCTCAGGGCCCATGCCATCTTTGGGGATGCTGTGTGGAGGGACTTTTAAGAAAAGGAAGGAAGGAGAGGAAGTTCTGGGAAGGAAAAGGGTATGAGGGGTGGGTAGGAATCTGGGGATCAGTTTGTCCAAGAGTGACGGATGTATGAATCAATCTCTCCTATTGCAGTGCAAGGCGATGATCTGCGAGATTCTTGCTGGAGAGGTCAAAGCTTCAACCAGTCTCTCTTGGTGAGTGAACGCATTCGCCGCTAAGACCCAAACAAACCTCACTCCTATACATCCGGGCACCCCTGCTAAGTCACCAAACGTTGCGATCCATTTGGGGTGACCTTTGGCAGAGGTATTGGTTATCCAATAAATAGTTCCCTGGGCGGCGGTACCCATATCCACCTCCCAACTTTCGTGCACAAAAACAGCGCTCTACAAATTATCCAATTATTATTATTATTAGTCATTCTGTCAAAAGTTTGACAAAAATATTTTTTCGTAAATGTAGACCAATCCTTAATGTTCATTAGAATCATTAATAATGAAAATTAACAATATGGTTTTGCTTTATAGTCCAAGAGCCCGGGACGATCAGACCTTCGTTATTTTATAAAACCTGAAAGTGTCTCTGTGTATGTCTCTAATACAGTAATACAGGTAAAGACGATCCCCGACTATGAAGTTTGTATCACGGTGGCTTTGAAAGATATTATATTAATTAATTATAATTATACTTACGTTAAAGTATAAAAGCTGAATTTTATATATGTTACTTGAGGAACTATCAACATATGTTTTCTCAGTAATCAGACAGTTTCAATGGTTCCTTCATCTTGTCAGACACATTAAAAGTCTTCCGTAGGTGCGCAGACTACTTACTACCTTGTAAAATTGCGAGCAAAATGCTCTTGAAATTGTGGTACAATTTTAAACCTTTGTAACCTGCTATCTTTCAAGGCCACCGTGATCCAAATTTAATAGTCGGGGATCGTCTTTACCTGTATTAGGGATATACACAGAGAAACTTTCAGGTTTTATAAAATAACGAAGGTCTGATCGTCACGGGCTCTCGCTCTATTATCATTACTCTGGTCTCCAACCGATATCTAGCCCACCTGTTTTCTCACTCAATTTTCCTCCTAAACCGTGTTTTTTGCTTTAGACCACACGACTGAAGTAAAACTTCACTAAATTATATCTCCCTCTCTACTTCCGTTCGCCTCGCCCGACCGTTCGCCTCGCCCAATCACACTTTTCATTCACCAGCTTACTCTCCAAGTCAAGCGTGCGTAAAGAAGTTTTACTTCAAAAACAAACGTAAGACTGGTGCGAATACAGTTCCAGTAAGTTGTTTAAGTCTGAAGTTTGCAGGGCGCGTTTTCCCGATGATAGTCAAAACGCGATAGGAGATGGCATTTGAAGAATAAGCGACCAGCATCTCGGGATTGAATTCAATACTTCAATACATTTGAAGCACACGATAATTGTTTTATCTTGTAAAACTTTTTATGTACTTCGTAAATACTTAACATATAGGTACCTATTACCAACTACCGAAACTATTTTTATTGCATTTGATATCTAATCTTCAATCCCGAAATTGGATATAAATACGATAAAGTTTAATCCAAAAAAAAAATGTTTCGGGGATTTTGTTTATACACATATTCTTGTCATCTTTAAATGGATAATCCGTGTAAAATTGTTGATCACTGATAACATACTCTTTACACAGGGTTGCCACTCACCGCGAAAACCTGGGAAAATGGGAATAATGAAAGATTTTGATTGAATCGCAAATTGTCAGGGATTAATAGTTGAGTTTAATTTCATCCTATTTGGTACAAAAATAAGAGAATTAACACCGCCAACGCCATTAACACCGTGAGCTATTTATAACTATAACAATTTTTTGACGGCCTCCGTGGTCGAGAGGCAAGTCTCTCGAATAGCAATCCGAATATTTAACAATTAACTGATTGTTAATATAAATTAACAATCAATTGTTCATTTGTATTAACAATTTATAATATACAGCAGGGGTCACCAAATGGCGGACCGCGGTCCGGATCCGGACCGCCGACCTATTTTGTGCGGACCTTGTGTTAACAATACAAAATATTTTCATTAATGATCTTAAATCGGTATTTGAAAACAGCTTCACAGATTTTAAGAAAATTGAGAATGTCGTCGACATCCTCAGTAACATTTGCTCTCTGCATCCTGGTGATGAATGGAGCAATGAAGCTGCAAATATTTTCGGGAGTAATAAAGCTGCTCTCAAGATAGAAATGATCGATTTCCAAGAAAATACAGTTTTAAAACACCAAAAACAGGAAGTTTCTTGTAAAGAGTTTTGGATATATTTGTTTGTGCTTATAAATACCCAGAATTTAAAAAAAATAGCCTTGAAACTTCTAGCTTTGTTTGGGTCAACATATGTTTGTGAAGCAGAATTTTCCAAGATGAACTTTATTAAAAATACATTCCGGAGCAGATTTACCGATGAACATCTCCAAGATTTAATGACAATAGCCTTCACAAACTTTAGTCCAAACTTCGGACGGATAGTCCAAGGCAAAAAATGTAATTTTTCTCATGAATATTGTAAAAAAATCCTTTGTAAGTACTTAGTTAAGTAGTTTTTATTCATAAAATTTGCTTATTATTTAATAAAATAATGTTCCAGAACCCATTCGTTTTATTGGTTCATTGATATTGTATCTATACATATTTAAATAGTACAGTTTATTATTACAAGCCGAGGGGGGGAAGGATTTTTTCCCTTCCGGACCCCTAATGAAAGTAATTGGTGGTCCCTGATATAGAGTATATTTGCGGTACGTTCCAGAATGGAAGATACTCTCAGTATCGCCCTAGTGTAAGACCACCATTCAGAATTGAAACGTTGTTTGAAATGGCTTTAGTCGTGTTTGGTGACCACATCTGAATAGCCAGGTACTTTTCCACCTCTCTTCCCCGCATTTCTTTACCTACCCCACTTCATCTTGTATTTATGATTTTACTATAGCGGATCACTTTGCGACAGCTCTGAACATCACATACAGTAATGCAATTACAAAAACCAAACAACGCGGGGAAATTATTTCAATATTATCTCAAAAACGAATTGATAAATACATACGTAGTTAGTTATAAGTGGAATGCCCTGCTTGCGGAACAAGATTGCGTTGACATATATAATAAACTCAAAAACGTTTTTAATGACCTATATGAAAAAAGTAAAATCTCTTTCTGTCCAAACCCCAAAAAAAAACCATTTGCAACAAAATTGTGGATAACGGATGACATCTTAGAAAAAATTAAAATCCGAGATTCCCTATTCAGAAAATGGAAAAATTCACCTACCAATAAAAACTACGAAAAAAACTACAAATCATTCCGAAATACTGTTTCCAAATTAATCATAAAAAGTAAACTACACATTTTAATGAAACATTTAAAAACTACTTCAGCAATTCCAAAAAAACGTGGGATCAAATAAACAAATTATTGGGACGTAAAACAAAAACAAACTGCGATGAAATTATTTCAAAGTATATGCTAAATAAAAATGGGCAAATAGAGGAAATCGTTGTAAATAGATTCGCTGAGTATTTTTCCAACAGTATCACCTCGATGTTACACAAATGCGACTACAAAGCGTCTAACATAGCTCCCGTTGAGTTGTCGCATAGCATGTATCTGCCCAGAGCTACCTGTGAAGATATACGCAGGAGTCAACTGAATAATTCCAAATCTCCGGGTATTGACAATAATCGGATGTTCGATATTAAAAAAACATATAACTATTTTATGTCCGGTAATTACCCATTTAATGAATAAAATCTTGTCTCAAGCAGTTATACCTGATGAGCTTAAATGTAGTATTATTAGGCCAATATACAAAGGGGGAAAACATACTGAGATAGAAAATTACAGACCAATCAGTATACTGCCAGCTATTGATAAAAATCTAGAAAAATACATCTCCGTAAATTTAATAAAATAGACAACTCTAAAGCGTTTGAAGCCATTGATCCGACAAAACTATTACAGATATTGGAGGCGATAGGAATTAGGGGAAAATTACTAGAACTACTCAAAAACTATTTAAAACAAATTAAAGTGAAACTCTTCCAAACTTACAGCAAAGCTAAATATATATATCAACAGGAGTCCCGCAGGGGTCAATTCTCGGCCCAACATTATACATAATATTCGTTTCACTCATGAATAAAATTTTCACATTCGTTAAACATTACGTGTATGCTGATGATACGGCACTAGTCATTTCGCATGAAGAATTATGCATTGCAATAAAACTCATGCAGCATGATTTCTTTTCGCTACAGAAATGGTCACATGATGCGGGTCTTATAATAAATTCCAAAAAAACTAAATTATTGCACATACGATCTCCACATGCCAAATATACTATCACGCCTTTAATAAAATCGCATACATTTGAATGTATACACAATTCGTCACAATCCTGCAAATGCGGAACCATTGAACTTGTACAAACGTATGTATATTTGGGGATAACTGTAGATATGCACATGAAATGGGATACTCACATAAGCAAAATTTGCAAACGCCTACGAGCTATTGCTGGGTGAATTTACAAAATTAAATATTTTATGCCCATCAGTACGTTAAAAATAATTTATTTGTCACTAGCGGAATCTACAATCAGATACGGAATAACGTCTTGGGGAAACTCGTGCAAGACAAATATAGGCTACATTCAAACAATTCAAAACTCTCTGACTAAGCTCTTGGTAAGCAAAAGTATTTATGCGCAAAGAAGAGACATAAAATTATTATATGAATCGGTTAATATATTACCTGTTCGAGGGATATTATGGTTTAAAATTGTATGCCAAAACCTATTGTCGGATTCAATATACAAAGAAAAAGTTGATCATGCACATGGCACTAGATTTAGTAAGAATGAGGGTTTATCACGGACGTAAAACTATGGGGTTTATCCATTCCGAAAATTATAAATAAATACGGGCAACGGACTCTCACTTATCTTGTCCCTACCATATTTAATAAGATGCCAATGAACATAAAAATCGAATCAAATTGCACTACCGTACTCAAAATAAAATTTAAAAATGGCTAATGGATCAAAACTTTTTATATTGATATTGTTTGTAATCTTATCTATAAATATGACTATGAGTAATTTGCCTGTATTATATCTGTCTGTCTGTATATTTTATGTCTTTGTATTCTACTTAAAAGTTATTATTCTGTATCTATTTTGTATATTGTGGTTTCTTGTTATATTTGTGCTTTAGTCTTATATTAATATTGTTAAACTGACCTGCTGACAAACTGCTTTGGCGGTTTAGCGGGTGCTTAAAATGAAGAATGAAAAAAAAAACTATCTTTTGCCTCACAACAGGGGGTGCCATAGGTTCACTGGTTCACTGCCACTGTTTCCAAACGGGAGCAGTTGGGATTCTTGGGTTGTGCGGTTTTAACATTTAAAAAATTATGAAAACTTGAAAAATCGATATACCTATATTAATATCGATAAAAATTAGACAAACACCCTATTTTTATATAAGGTAAAACGGTGTCTTTAGAATTAGGTATTATATTATTTTTTGGTTGTAATATTAAACAGCATTTGATTCAAATTATTCCCCAATAGTTTAGACCTATAATAGTTAATAAGGATGCATTAATTAGTTAATACTATTATTAAAAAACAATAAGTCGAACAATTGATAAAGAAACAAACAAATAATTTATTGTTATTTTAAGAGCATATCAAAAATTATGCATTTGCTAAAATCTCGCATTAGCAATCGAAAAACATAAAGTAAAAGTGCTATCCGAAAAAAAAAGTACCTAGATGCATCAAGACATCTCCAAATATTAAGTTTTTAAATAATTAGTAAAGCAATATTCGAATGCTCAACATAAATCAAATATTTTTTACATGTGTTGTGTCTGTGTTTTAAATATTAAATATGCTATGAAATAACACTGGGAGGCATGACGGTCCGGTACATTAGCATGACATTTTGAAATATTCTACTAGTGACCCAGAAAACTTTAACATTTTGTTTAATTCACTACAAGTGCATTATAATTGATGTGGTGGTGTTTATGAATGATCTGAATATTGTACCAGATAGAGGGAACACTTTTACATATTATAACGGCATACTCTACTCAAATTTCGATTTTTCAGAGATGTCTGAGTAATCAATTGGGATATCGGTATATGGAATACTTCAGCTTGATGACGTGTTTATTGCTTTCTTACAATTCGTAATTAATTTGTCATCAATATTCTTTATTTTATTGTTGGTGTAAATATTTTATTGATAAGTGTAGATATCTATAAATTGCCAAGAATGTGAACTGATAATGTGTTACTAATTGGTATTTATCTATAGCGGATTTGTGCCGTGAATAAGAGCGGATAACGATTGTAATTAACGAATTTCCCAGAAAACCTTGAATGGACTCTATCTAGAGTAGTGGTGCAACAATTCTTACTTCGATTATTTCAAATGCAATTTGACGGGAAGTACCTAAAAGCTTTTTTAAAATCGATTTTTCTGTTCATTAGCTTATTAGGGATGCTGTGTGGAGGTTTTTTTTTAACGAAATGAAGAAGACAAAGTTCTGGGAAGGAATTAGATATGATAGGTGGGTAGGACTCTGAGGGTCAGTGAGTCCAGGAGTGACGGACGTATGAATCCATCCCTTCAACTGCGGTGCAAGGCGATGAGTCGAGGGATTCTGGCTGGAGAGGTCAAAAGACCTCCTCAACTAGTATCGGCCCGCCACGCAGCAGGTGGGAACATCGCCCTTCAATACCTTGAAAAACCTCACCCCATGAACCCGTGTACCCCTGCTCAGTCACCAAACGTACCGAACCACTTGGCTTGACCTATGGCAGAGGTGTTGGTTATCCAATAAATGGTTCCCATGGCTTTGTGTGTGTTGGTTATCCGATAAATATGAGGTGCTTACAAAACAATTAAATACTATTATTATTATTTGGAACTCGTAACTTAGGGTTAACCCTATGTTCGCTCTTCGGAGCAACTCATATATGTAGGTCTCAGAGAAATCGTTGTGTGTCTCCCTTACTATCATAATGAGAAATATGTATGATATAAACGGTGTTATAAAGAAAAAAACACCCTGCTTTATATTTAAACCAAAAATGAACTACAAGAGAAGTCAAATGTACACCTTTATGAAACCAATGTTTCCGACTGTAATTTGAAAAAAATGTTTGAAACTTGGGGAATTTTGTATTAATTCTTTTTACGTAAAATTTCCATCTGACGATAATGTTTATAATACTTTTTCCTCATAAAATATGTGTTTATATTTTCTTTTGTTATCAGTAATTTTAGTTAGAAAAAACGTAAGGTGAGCCATTTATAATTTTTGTTTATGTTTAGGGGCCATCCATAAATTACGTCACACGAATTTTATAATTTTTTTACCCCCCCCCCCCCCCATCCCTGTCACACATCGTCAAATTTGTGAGACCCCGTTACAGAGCTGATGACCCCCTTACCCCTTGTCATATTTCTCTGATCCCCCCCCCCCCTTAAAGTGTGACGTAATTTATGGATGGCTCCTTGCAGGTAATATGCTTCAAAAATTAAATATTTATTTCAATTTATACAATTTTAAAGCTTATAATTTTATTTACAAATAGGTACGTAAATTACAATAAATTTTATACAATAATTAATTACATAATACATATATGTATTTAATTTACCCCCACAAATATGCAGGGCTTGTGTGTATGGGGGGTACTTATTACCTTTCGAAAACAGTTTTTTAAATTTTCGGGTATGTTGTAAATATTCCATTTATTTGGATTTTATTGCAAAGTGGAAATATTTTGATTATATGATCCTCTGATTAAATATGGTCGAGGCCTGAGGGGTTAAAATATATCCGACGAATTTTAAAATACATTAATACCTACAGCTAATTAACTCCTTAGTTACCTTTTTTTAAACTTTAACCTTAAAAATAAAAGCTCAAATAAAAAAAAAATTTACCACAAAATCGATTCAAAATTTAATGTGATCTGGTTTTATCGGTTTCTCTCTTGTACACTACATACTATTACTTTTATGTTTTTTTTAATCTTTTTATTTGAATTTCACTTTTGTTTTCTTGATTGAAAGAATCGGAATCTTAGAAGTAGAAATTAATCCACTTCCCGACATCCGATCAAGCTGAAACTCGGTAGATAGTCTCGTTGTCGGTGACAATTCTATCAAGTTTGTGGCAATCACGAACATACACGCGAACACATGCATTTTTACGAAGTTCGAATAAATTAAAGCACAATTTACGAAATAAATGTCCATCCTACTAACTCGGTGTTTTGCCCAGTTGGTAACGCGGTAGATTTCGATCACTGGGTAGGAAGGATCAAAGCTTTGAAAATATATGTATTACGAGTTAATATTTTGTCCTCTGTAATAATATATTGGTTATTTCAACCGATAATGTGTACAGTGGCGTAGCGTACCTTGGAGGGGCCCCTGTATCAAAATTAGTTTGGGGCCCAAATGAAGGGTAAAGATTTCTCACAAAAGAAACAAAAATGCTTGCATTAAATTAAAATAAATATTTATTGATTATAAGTTATCAATTCCTCCTAGAAATTGAGCTAGCCAAACAATTAAAATTAAATATACACTTTTCTTGCCTTTTTTTCGGCAAATTGATTTATTAAATCATCTATAGCTGAAGACGATTTCGGTTTTTCTAAAATTTCTGCCTCTATAGACAATAGTGACAAGTCTGATAGCCGTTCCTGTCTCATCGAAGTCTTTAGGTAATTTTTTATCAGTTTTAATTTTGAAAAACTTCTTTCAGCTGTTGCGGTTGTAACTGGAAGGGTCAAGAATAGAAAGCATGCTGTTATTACCTCCGGAAAACTGGATGCAAGGCTATTTAATTTTATCAGCAATAATTCCATGAGTTTCTTAATGGAATGAATTTTTAGAATTTCAGATTTTAAGCATGTTTTCAGAGCAATTGATTGTTCAAATTAATTATAGTGGTAAAAACAAAGTAATTTATTAATTTTAATTAAAATGGTGCCACAAAATAAGTTTGCTGTTTTAGAAGAAGAAATTAACTGTTCATAAAGATTAACTGAGATGTCTTTACTGTATTTAGCTGACAGTTTTCCGGAAGCGTTTTTTATCACTTCGTTTGAAGAAGATAGGAGTTTCTCCGGTTGTAATACTTTGAACATATAACTCAGGTCACAAAGGCTCCGAAACCTTTTTTGTAGTTTTAGAAATTAATATATCAAAACAGCAATAGTATACATTGACCTTGATATATGATTCCGGGTCTGAAATTCTCTCATCTTGTGATAACTCATCAAAAAAACGCTTCGTTGTCTTTCGCCATTTATTTTTAAAAACAGTTGTTACCCCCCACTCTTTTGCTAAATCTCTAGACTCATTTAGCAATCCATTGAATGAATTTTGATTTCTTATTTCGCTCAGTCTATTCAAAAGATTACTTAATAAAATACCAGCTTTCGCTTAAACGGGGAATCCCGCAATAACCGAATTAGGATGTTGCAAACTTTTGGGCGCACGCTTAACCCGGGAAAAAAAGTGATTGCTTTTTCGACTTTTGTCATTTCTGAAGTGAAAACTCTATAGGCATGTATGACAGTTTTTTTATTTGTTTTTTCCCGGGAAACACGAGATTAAGTGACATTGTTGATAAAATTTTACTAATTTTTGCTTACACACGTTAGGGGCCCCTGTAGCCCAGGGGCCCCGTATTTCATTGATACGGCGGTAGTTACGTCCCTGAATGTGTTTCTTACCTTAATATATTTTGTGTTTTCCAGTGGGGACCCCGACAAAGGCGACCACTTTGGCAACACGGCACTGCACCTCGCCGCGGCAAGAGGTCACAAAGACTGCGTCACCTTCCTGGTGAACTTCGGCGCCAACCTGTACGCGATGGACATTGACAACCACACGGCGCAGGAGCTGGCCGCCATCAACGGTCGGGACGACATCCTCAGATATCTGGACTCGGCGGCCGCTAAACTAGAGAATAATGACAAGTGAGTATTTCCTTTGCATTCACATATGATCGGTGCTCCTTTGGAGAGTCTTGGCCGTCTCCAGGTAGCCATTCCACTCCTGTTGGTCTCCTACTGTTTCCGACCAGTTGGTTCCTTATGCCTTTGGCTGCAGGTGGTTTGCTTCTACACCATCCACCCACCTAAGTTAAGGATTCCCCACACTCCTTCCTCCGATACAAAACCGGAGAGTTTATTTATTTAGAGCGTAGGCGGTTTTCGGATAGTTGCCGTGAGCACTCAGGCCATGGGCCCTGTAGTCGCAGATATCGGTTGTCCTACACATACTGAAAGATCTTCATACAAAAAGTTGAAATTAAAAAATTATATAAATATCATTTTCAGCTACAACAACGTCAATAACTCTAGATTTTTCAAAATTTTCGCTCTAGCTCACTGAAAACTCACGGACCACCACTGATAAGGACCTATTTTAATATCACCAAACAAATTATGTAGCAAACTCGCCAATTCCTCTTACATAGTTTACCTAACAAATATAGGTACAAATGATATCGACATTTTTAATTTAACAATTTCTGTGTTTAAAAAATACTTTTTTTATGTCTATGTATTATTTCTGATCATTTCAGTTTATTATTGTAATCATTTTATTTTCTTGAAATTTATCCAATTGCGCTGTAATTTAAGAAATTATTTGTATTAACTTATTATAACTTAACTTGGAGATAGGGACAACTGCCTTGCCTACAAAGCTGCACTAAAAAAGGACCTTGTTACGATCGACTATGGCGTCCAATAATTATTATTTTGAGGAGGACAATGAGGTTGATTTTTTCAAAACCAGTGATCTTCAAAAATGGTTTGAGGACAAAACACACAGTGCTGCAACACATAAGGGTTGCAACAGGGAACAAGTAAATATTGTGCAACTAAACTTAAGGTCCATTTCCAAATACTGGGACACTCTTAACATCTATCTTAATACCTGCTGGAAGCATATAGATATTTTGATGTTATGTGAAACAGCAATTACAAATGACCTTACTTATCTCTACGAAATTCCTGGTTTCAAATCTTATAGCTATTGTCGAATAAAAAAAACAGGAGGCGGGATATTATTATATGTTAGAGATGAAATCACTTTTCTACAAAAATCACTATAAACAAAATATTTTGAAAGAGTATTCGGCATCATAACTTTACCTAGTAATACATATATCAATGAACATTTTAGCAATATACCGCCCTCCAAATCATAGTAAATCACTGTTTCTGAATGAAATCTCATCCATATTATCAAATGCTATCAACCCCTTAGAAAATATTTTATTTTTTGGAGACATTAATTTAGATTTATTAAACCCTCAAAACCCGGTTATTATGTCATACGAAAATATATTATCTAGCCATTTTTTAATAAAGTGTATCAATGATGTAATAAGGGAAGCATTAGTAGCCGGTAATATTACACGCACATGCATAGATCACATTTTTGTAAGATTCAATAGCAGGCAGCAACAAGCTGACGTACTTTCATCTTGTATTTGTGATTTTACTATAGCGGATCACTTCGCGACAGCTCTCAACATTACATACTACAGTAGTGCAATTACAAAAACTAAACAACGCGGGGAAAGTATTTCAGTATTATCTCAAAAACGAATTGATAAATACATACCTAGTTATAATTGGAAAGCCCTGCTTGCGGAACAAGATTGCGTTGACGTATATAGTTAATTCAAAAACATGTTTAATGACCTATACGAAAAAAGTAAAATCAATTTCTATCCAAAACCTAAAAGAAGACCGTTTGCAATAAAATTATGGGTAACGGATGATATTTTAGAAAAAATTAAAAAAAGAGACTCCCTATACCGAAGATGGAAAAACTCACCTACCAATAAAACTTACGAAATAAACTACAAATCATCCCGAAATACTGTTTCCAAATTAATCATAAAAAGTAAAACTGCATATTTTGATGAAACATTTAAAAACCATTTCAGCAATTCAAAAAAAACGTGGGATCAAATAAACAAGTTATTGGGACGTAAAACAAAAACAAACTGCGATGAATTTATTTCAAAGTATATGCTAAATAGTAACGGCCAAACAGAGGAAATCGTAGTAAATAGATTCGCTGAGTACTTTTCAAACAGTATCAGCTCGATGTTACACAAATGTGACTACAAAGCGTCTAACATAGCTCCCGTTGAGTTGCCGCATAGCATGTACCTGCCCAGAGCTACGTGTGAAGATAAACGCAGGATTGTCAGTCAACTTAATAAGTCGCCGGGGATTGACAATATTCGAATGTTCGACATTAAAAAACATATAACTATTCTATGTCCGGTAATTACCCACTTAATTAATAAAATCTTATCGCCAGCAGTTATACCTGATGAGCTTAAATGTAGCATTATTAGGTCAATATACAAAGGGGGTCAACATTCTGAAATAGAAAATTACAGACCAATCAGTATACTGCCAGCTATTGAAAAAATTCTAGAAAAATACATCTCCGTAATAAAATACCTACAAAGTTTCTCCATTATTGATCCCAACCAATATGGATTTCAAAAAAATAAAAGCACAGAATTGTTACTACAGGACTTTTCCAATTACGCAAATCAAGAACTCAATAATAAAAAACATATCCTGGTTTTATTCATAGACAATTCTAAAGCGTTTGATACCATTGATCCGATAAAACTATTACAAATATTGGAGCCAATAGGAATTAGGGGAAAATTACTAGAACTATTCAAAAACTATTTAAACAATCGACAAATTAAAGTTAAACTCTTTCAAACTTACAGCAAAGCTAAATTTATGTCTACAGTCGTCCCGCAGGGGTCAATTCTCAGCCCAACATTATATATAATATTTGTTTCACTCATGAATAAAATTTTCACATTTGTTAAACATTACGTTTATGCTGATGATACGGCGCTAGTCATTTCGCATGAAGAATTATCCATTGCAATAAAACTCATGCAGCACGACTTCTTTTCCTTACAGAAATGGTCTCATGATGCGGGTCTTATAATTAATAAAAAAAAAAACTAAATTAATGCATATACGATCTTCACATGCCAAATATACCATTACGCCTTTAATTAAGTCGCATACATTTGAGTGTATACACAATTCTTCACAGTCGTGCAAATGCGAAACCATTGAACTTGTGCAAACGTATGTATATTTGGGGATAACAGTAGATACGCATATGAAATGGGATATTCACATAAGCAACATCTGCAAACGCCTGCGAGCTATTGCGGAACGAATATACAAAATTAAATATTTTATGCCCATAAGTATATTGAAAGTAATCTATTTGTCACTAGCGGAATCTACTATCAGATACGGAATAACTTCTTGGGGAAACTCGTGCAAGACAAATATAGATTACATTCAAACAATTCAGAACTCTATGACTAAGCTCTTGGTAAGCAAAAGCATTTATGCACAAAGAAGAAACATAAAATTATTATATGAGTCAGTTAGTATATTACCTGTGCGAGGGATATTATGGTTTAAAATTGTATGACAAAACATATTGTCGGATTCAATATACAAGGAAAAAGTAGATCACGCATATGGCACTAGATTATTAAAAATGAGGGGTTAAATTTTATTAAAATTATAAATAAATACGGACAACGGACATTCGCTTATCTTGTCCCTACCATATTTAATAAGATGCCAATGGACGTAAAAAACTAATCTAATTGCACCACCGATCTCAAAAAAAAATTTGAAAAATTGCTAATAGATCAAGACTATTTATATTGAATTTTGTTTTAATCTTGTGTATAATATGACTATAAGTAATTTGCCTGTATTATATCTGTCTGTCTTTGTATTTTATGCTTTTATATTGTTATTGCTTAAAAGTTATTCTTCTGTTTCTATTTTCTATATTGTGGTATCTTGTTATAATTGTTCTTCTGTGTTATATTAATATTGTTAAATCGACCTGCTGACAAACTGCTCTGGCAGTTTAGCGGGTGCTTAAAATGAAGAATAAAAAAAAAAATTAAAAAAAATTTATTAGTATTACTAACCCTTGTGTAAAAAAATGTTAATGTTAAAACCCCATAGGCGTAAAAAAGAGTAGGTACAATAAAAATAAATAAATATTGATTGTCTCAATGATTTACAGAAAAAAAGCTAAAGCGATGCGAGAAAAGGCCAAAAAGGACAACGAGAAGACTCTCAAGAACTACAACAAGCGGCAAACCAAGGCCGAGCTAATGGCCAACAAGGAAATGAGGAAGCTCAACAAGGAGTGGGACAACTCTTACACCACCGCCAACAATATGGAGGACTATAAGCCTATGCCACACCGGCCCAGCACTGTTCTCTCAGCGCTGCAAAAAATAACCAGATCTACTAGTCAAGGTGCGTTTTACCAACTTTACTTTTCTTCTTTATATTATTATTAGCAGGCAGCATTCTGCTGATGCGCTCACATCTAATTTCACAATAAGTTCCATCTCTTCCAAAGTTATTTTGACTGAAAATGGAACTAAATTAATGTTGGTGCAAACTTGTCCTGAATGTTTTGATGTAGTAAAAAAATCAATATACCTATGTAATAAGTATTCACCGATGAAGCATTCATTTCATAATGTTTGTAATTTTTTTCTAAAAAATACTTTCTTTAATGTTATTTTTATATCCACATTTCCTTACACATATATATTTTTTTTAAACTAACAATACATTTTTTACAAAGCTTTATCCAATACAAAAGTAAACATTAAAAAATGTAATCATATGGTAAGTTTTACTTGTTACATTTAGGGCACCACCGCATATTTAAAAAGTTTGATACACAATTAATTCAGAGATGAGAGCCAATTTTTTAGCTTACCAATTTGGAGGTTAGGTTAGGGGAGGATATTTTTTTTTTCTTAAAAACCGTAAGACGGCAACGCACACTACTATTTATGTAAAAATAAGCATGCTGTCGAAAGGAACAAATTAAAGCGAAGGCCTTATAATCACTAAAATAATAATGTATTTACAAAAAAGGCAGCGTATTTCCAAAACCTATACCAGTTCAATTTCAATATAAAAATATAAATTTTTAGAAATAAAATTATTACACATTGGAAAGATTATTTTATCTAGATTTTAGAACAATTTTTGTTTTTGCAAGTGTCCGGATTGGCACGCAAAATTCCCGATTATTCCCATATATTGTAATATACACCTCTATATTGGTTATTTTTTATAATTTTGCAAATATTAGAAATTAATAATTTTATTTCCAAATATTTAAATTTTGATATGGAAAATGTAAATTGTCACTACCGCGACTGAATTCAAATAAATTAGAGAAAATCTGCCAACTAAATTTTGGCAGCCATCGCTATGTATATCCAATCATTGTGTATTATATTTTTTTTTATTGAAAAATTATAGAATTTGTTTCACCGTGTTGTCTTGTCCAATCTGCATTCCCCAATATGTTTTCTGCTGAGAAGTTTTTCCACAATGGTTATTTTTAGAATGTTTTTTTTATTCATTTGATAACAAGATTTCTATCATAAAATTCTAAAAGCCTCCAAGAGTGCATTTCACCGGCCATGTGGAAAGAATGTCAGATAACAAAACACTACCCCATAACCAACTCAGAGACATATCTAGGATGAGGTGAACTGACTGAAGAAGAATTAAGAATATTATTAGATTAAATCCTACCTCGGTATATGGTATGTACCATGATGATGATGACCATTAGCCACATTATGAAAGTTTCCAATGATAATACAATTATTCCAAGAACCTTAAAATGGAAATTTAAATATATACTGTGAATAAATTTGCGATGTAATGTAGGTAATGTAAATAGTATTTTGAATTGCAGGCAACTTAACAGCGGTGGACGACAATGCCCCCCCCACCTTCAGCGCTCTGGTGGGCACGGTGTCTGCTGGACCCAGAGGCAAGAGCGCCCTGCAGAAGAAGGTTCTTGCCAACAAACTCAAGAACGGGACTGTCAGCAAGACCAATGATGACTTTAAGGTAAAACAACGGGATGAGATAGGCCTATGAAAGTGATAATAATCTTTTCGTGAAAAAATTTCAATGTTCAAAAACGTTTGATCAATTTCACTGGAAGTAAAGTATTAAAGATACACTCACAATATATATGCCACCATGGCGATACTGCGAGTATCTTCCACTCTGGATATCAGAAATTTTTAGGCTAGCCTAATGAGGCAACTGTTCAACTCGGGCTAGCGGAGATCTTGGCACTGTTGCCATATTTTGATTTATATGTCCCATAATAATTAATTACACTAATTTCTTTACTCACTTTAAATTAACTGATTTTTCATTTGCTAGTTTATTTTAGCCATCAAATTCCAAACTCAAAATCGAAATCTGCATCATAAAACTCTGCTTAAACTTCAAACCAATTACAAATAGAAATACATTTCCAGGTTGGAGAGACAGAGATGGATGGGCACCGCTCTATTCGCTCCCTGACGGGCCTGCGGAGAGACTCAGAGGTGATGTACGTGGGTACCTTCTCCAACACAGGCCCGCACCAGCGGGGAAAGATCGCTGACGTCTTCGCTGTGGAGGATGATGAGGCAGATGAGGCGGAAGATTCTTTCGACATGCCGCGGAAGTCCGGACTCATCAGGTCATTATTTTTTTAAAGATTTACTTTCTCGATTACAATTACCTGATCATATTTTGAACTCTTCCTACTCCCATTGTAAAAAGCTTTTGTTAACTTGTTAATTTGTGCGATGATGGAGGTCTTAGCTGGCAGAGGGCACAAATACCAATGCCTGAATACAAACCTAAAGCGTTGGACGACTCTGCCTCTAAACAGTCGAAATTATCCATAAAGCATTTCACAATCTATGGATACCGTTAAAAATGTGTGGAAGATTTAAAACAACACATTCCTAAACGATTACATCTGCAACATTATAATATAGATAACGTTTAAGCATCTATAATTTAATTTAAGCATCTATAATATTTCTAAGCAATCAAATTTTCAAACCCAAAACACATGATTTTGTATTACTCTTTTGCATCTTAACACCGTTTAAGAGTGTACAACCAGAGAAACCAGAAATATGTCATTTTTAAATCAGTGGTTAGACGTATTGACTCTTTTCCACAAAAAACTATAAATGGATTTCAAAAGATTGTTCTTTTATCTAGTAAACTTATGTTTAAGATTTTGAGAAAAAAAAATTATTTTTAGAATAATAAGGTTATACCATAGGTCGTTCGCA
This sequence comes from Limnephilus lunatus, assembly GCA_917563855.2. Classification (NCBI taxonomy): domain Eukaryota; kingdom Metazoa; phylum Arthropoda; class Insecta; order Trichoptera; family Limnephilidae; genus Limnephilus; species Limnephilus lunatus. The sequence continues at coordinate 60,569,751 of OU830599.1, forward strand.
GATTTGTTCAATTTTCAAAAAAGTACATTTCTTATACAACACCCATTTCAAATCATATAATCATGCAGTAAAATAAATCAATACATTATCTGGTAAACGTATGTTTCAGAATTTTAATTTTAGTTTAAATAAAATTATTAAAAAATATATACGGACATGTGTTTCTTGACGAAAATTGGTCGGTTTGTGCATTTATTTGTGCACTTACAAACAAATATATTTCGGATTTTTTTACATACTTATTTTGCTAAGACGTTATTGACAAATCATAAATAATTTGATCGTAAAATAATTTCAGGAAGTATTTAATTTTAAATAATTTTGAACATCGCATTTTACCATTTTTATCGCAGCCCGTAAACACAAATTTCAGATTTCATTACGGGCCCAAACGCGGCCAGGAGAGCACGTCTTCGCGACGCTTTGAATAATAATATTTGGAAATGAAATTTGAAAACGAAATTTGAAATAAACACGAATTCCTTGATTCATGTTTGTTAAATCTATAGGGTTGCCCGAACGCAATTTTTCATGTTCATTGAATATTTTTTTGCAAAAATTTTTATAATTTCGAATATTTTTTTTATTTTAAATTTTTCTTGTGTGAATACCGCACAAGAGTCCCAACTGCTCCAAAATATTTTTTTGGGGTAAATCTTTTTTACGCACGCTCGACACTTGGGGGTAAACTGGTGAATGGGTTACGAAAAGTGGTGATAGTTACGAAAAATGACATGCGAACGGTAATCAATGCGAACGGTGATCGATTGCTCGGCGGGTCGGGCCTTTACGCACGCTTGTTTTTCGTGTTATTGTTGTATTGTTAATGGACTATTTGTCCGTAAATAAATAAATAAATTATATACAGCGGGTACCCGGCATGCGTTTCATGGGCACTGTAACCTCGCGGTCAACTAAACTGTTATGGTTCCATCACAAGTCCCGGGAATTATAATGCAAGCGCCTGCACTATATAACATTATATACAGCGGGTACCCGGCATGCGTTGCAAGGCCACTCAAAGAAAGAAAGGGTTTGTGCGCTTTAATTCTGTTTGTTGAAGTGCTTATTATTAATTATGCACACGAATAAATATTTCAAAATGCGACATTTTTTACAATCCAACTTAATATTACTCGTTTTTTTTCATGAATACCGCACAAGTCACTAAGTGGGACTATTGCATCCCCAATTTGGAGTATGTTGTAAGACTGAAGGTAGTGGGGAGGGGAAGGATATAGGGAAGAGGAAGGTGGGGAAGTACCTGGCTATTCAGATCTGACCACTAAACACGGCTAAAGCCATTTCAAGCAACGTTTCAATTCTTAATGGTGGTCTTACACCAGGGCGATACTGAGAGTATCTTCCACTCTAATGGCCGTAAAATACAATTGAAAAACAAAAAACCAAAATATTAAAAAGAATATAACAAATTGTTTATTCATGTAGCTATCTACTTAATACCTACTGTGTTTACGCATTTCACTTGTATCTATTTATGTTTATGCACTTCAATATACAAATTACAAATAACTACTACTAATTAAAATTCTGGAAGCGAGAATAGTAATATAAAGTAGTAATAGTAGCGGGTAGCCCTAGCTCGAGTGAACAAAACCCTCAAAACTCGGATTGCCGCGGAACGAAATTTAGTTCTGAAAACGCCCGCTCGCGAGCCCTGATGTGTTAGCGCTAGTGTCGGAATCGAAGTTGTCATGTGCTGGTTATTCACTCTTAATGTCTCGAGTGATGAAGAAGAAACAGTTTTATTTTTTTTTACATTAGCTCCACACAATAAACATAATAACAGAGGAAAATAATTCCCCTCAGGGTCTATGTCATCTTTGGAGATGCTGTGTGGAGGGTCTTTTTAGGAAAGGAAGGAGAGAAAGTTCTGAGAAGGAAAAAGGTGTGAGGAGTGGGTAGGAATCTGGGGGTCAGGACAATTGGACACCCATTCACAATATTTTATTGTCCGTTCTTTTCTCTCACACCTTCTCTTTAATATTAGATGTCAGTTCCGCAATCGTTACAATAAATAAATAATGAAGTTTGAGGGTTTTTTTTTTACTATTTCACAGATCGATGAGTCAGCCCGACTTCCTAGCAGACGACAGTGGGCTGGGCCAGGAGGTGATGTTGCAGGAACCGGCCAGTATATTTGACAGGCCTGGCTTTGGAAGTGTAGCCTTCAGGTAAATTACCTTCTTATAGAAAAGTATTTGAATAAAAGGGAACAATACTTATATGACTCTTACGAGTGCAGTTCTGCCGAGTTGTTCTGGGCTGCAATCTACAGAATGAAGATTGCCGTAATGGTAGCCAATCTCACATAGAAGAGACGGCTCCAGACGAAGACAAAATAAAAAATGCCTTCAAATATCTTAATAATAATTGGCACAGTGGGAAATTTTTGTTTCTGATTGCAGATCTTATTAATTTTTCCGCACAATATTTACAACAAGATTCAGTTACTGGGTAAAATTCTGAATGGTTTAAGTTACTCAACAATGGAGCAGAAATCTGAATGATACTTTTCTTTCTTTTATTAAAAAAGGATTCACATTTGCAAGTTTGGGAAATTTTTGGTTGTCGTTCAGAGAGTTAAACAAAATTGAATCTAAAAAAACTTTTGGTATTTTATAAAATGGAAATTTAAAAAATGCATCTAACTTTAATATCCCAACAAAAAAAGCTTTTCGAGGTGAAGGTGAAATTTTTTCTACACTCAAGGTTGAAACCATGAAATTTTGTCTTTTTAAGAATGTGTAAAAAAATCTTTTTGTTTTGAGCGGCCGATTCAAATCTTTGAAGAAAGATTTTTTTTTAAAGATGTTTATCGCTAAACCCTTTTGCAAAACAAAAAAAAAAACATTGAATAAGCTTTACTGCAAATGTTTGGATATTTTATTTATTGGTATAATCGCAAGTATGTATTTATCCAAAGGGCTCATGGGTCACGAGAAATGGGCTCAAGGGCCGCATGCGCACCGTTACTCATCACTGTTATAGGCGAAGTTGGATAGCTCTATCTTTTATTTGGCGGTGATAGCAGTTGGTCCAATTCTAAGGAAACGTTTTTAACCCCACCTTAAATGTTTGCAGACGTTCAATAACGGCAACCCTGAGCTCCATGCACCCCGGTCAGGGCCAACCGCCTGGTGCTGGTCCGGGGGAGGAACTGTCCATAGGATCCGCCGGATCTTTAGCTGCTAGGCAGAGGTCCATTAAGCCACGTTGGAATGATGACACACTTACAGGTAAAAACTTTATTAGTATTACTTTAATATTTATATGTAACAGTAGCATTGAATTACGTACATGACACTAACTGGTACTTGAGTCTTACAACGTTACCTATATAACGTTATCTATATTCCACATGGTCAAAAGACAAGCTTACAAGCGAATGGTCTATTTTCTTAAATCGAATAAACGTCTTCTCTAGCAACTCCCCCGTGTGAGCAAAGGAAGCAAAGTTTTAGCTTGTCAAGCTTTATTAAGTACAATAATTAAAAGTACAATAATTGTGTACTTTCATTAACCAAATGCAGGCTGATTATCTCTCATTTGCTTCTAAATATTTAACAACATATTTAAATATTTAGCTGTGAGTAATATTTACTGGCAGTTATTATATTAACAGAACCTTCTTGATACCAGCAGCTCTGCTTAAGAGACAAAAGATTTCCTATTATGTAGTTTGTATCTCTTCTTATTGGTCTGTGATCATACATAATAATATGATCGACAATTGATCGTAATCATAATAATATGATTGACATCGTTCCTCGAATAATCATTTTCCCGGCATGTGTCGTTATTTCCTCCAGTCATGAATTAATTTCATACAAAACTCGCAAAAATAGATGGCGTCATTCATTTCTCTACACAGCTTTTACCGCATTAATCGTTTAAAGCGCACAGTTTTTGTACTACATATTTTATTCAATCAATCTCTGCCTGCAGCAGCTTAGATATTCAAAAATAGCAGTGCATGCATGCAGCTATCTTTTTTTACTTTCTAAGTTTTGAGCATTTTAACCTTTATACCTAAATGAAATGTTCAATGAAAAATGTATATACTCTTCAAGAAACATTAATAATTGTGAAGGAAGTGGAAAAAAATACTGCTGAAACACAAGTAGATGTAGTCGCACAAGTGTTAGGAAATTGCGGCATTTTTAATTAATGTGCAATATATGTGAATAATTTAATGTGAAATATTAAACAATACAGATGTAGCTTTTTTCTATATTTCCGCATTCATAGCTTATTTCAATAGCACCCTTCAAAAACGATTGACTGAGTTTTCACTGTAAATGTATTTACAACTTTTGACATAATAATAATTTCATCATTACAGAAAGTTCTTCGGGCTCCTCCGATGAAGGTGAAGAAGAATCTGGAGCAGCAGCCCTTCAGAGGTTCCTGGCCGCATGGGGCCTCGCCCAGTACGCGCCCAAGCTGCTGGACGAGCAGATAGACCTGGACTCCCTCATGCTTCTCACGGAGACAGACCTGAAGACCCTCGGTCTGCCGCTCGGTCCCTACAGAAAACTGGTCAATGCAGTTCACGAGAGAAAAAGTGCCCTTGCTAATCCTGGTCCACTTGTAGACACGGCACTTTAATCTACCGTTATTGTAAAAGTATAATTTTTACAGTAAAAACATAACTTTCAAAATAATTTATATGACGTCATTACAATTTAAAATGCCAACATATCGATATACAGTACTTTCTCAGTAATCCCCCACTCGATTATCCAACAGCTACTCGAGCGACTGGTGTTCAGTTTTTGATTTGGCCATTTGATTTAATTAATATCATTGCTCAAAATATTAATATGGAAACATATAATCTGCTTACTGGGGTTTAAATCTAATGAATCCACCTAGATTTCACCGTTTGTCTCATTTGTAGGTTCGTTAAATGTGGTCCAATTTTGGACCGATATCAATAGCTGAAAAATAAAAGCGGTCCAAATTTGGTCCTAAATCGCTCCAGTGGTTTTAAATACATCTTATTTGAATTTCACTTTGGTCTCCTTGATTGAATGAATGCCACGGAATCTTGTTAGTGAAAATTAACCAACTTCCCGACATCCGATCTTGTCGGATAGACTCGTTGTTGATGTCAATCCATTCAATGACAATGCATCAAATTTTGGTGGCAATCCTTGTCTTTTGTGTGAAATAATATATTATTATCAACGGGAAACTTACACTTTGGCACTGGAGGTATGCAAATTGTTATTTTTTTTGTAATGATTTGAACCAAAGTGAAAAACCAATTATTTTGTAAAGTCGTACAATTTTTACACATAAATTGCCAAACACTGACTTCAACTTCGGTTCATGGAGTTCTATTACAAAGTAGGCTATAATTTTTGACAATACTTTTATAGTTTGGGTGTGGCGAGTAATATATAAAAAAATTCATTCAAATGTACATATTATTTTCGAAGGTATATCGATATAAAACGAATTCCATTTTCTCCAACAGGTTCCTTGTTTTCGACCGCCAGAAGTGTGTTAATTTATAAGAATTTTTTATTTTAAAAATTATGAAGTGAATGTTGATTTATCTAGGAATTTACCGTTTTCTGATAATTTTTTATTTAGATCTAATTCGCTCCTGGAACCATTTATTGGATAACCAACACCCCTGCCATAGGTCTCCCCAAGTGGTTCGCTTCGTTTGGTCGCCTTAGCAGGGGTGCCCAGGTTCATGGGGTAATGTTTGTCTAGGTCTTGGCGGCGGATGCATTTGCCCACGATCGGGAGAAACTGGTTGAGGTAGACCTTTTGACCTCTCTAGCCAGACGCTCTCGACCCATCGCCTTGCACTGCGGTGGGAGGGATGGATTCATTCATCTGTCACTCTTGGACACATTGACCCTAAGATCTACCCATCGCTCATACCTTTTTCCTTCCCAGAACTTCCTCTCCTTCCTTTTCATAAAAAAAACCTCCACACAGCATCCTCAAAGTTGAAATAGGTCTTAAGGGATTTTTTTTTGTCGAAGGGCCTATGGAGCTAATTTAAAAAAAGGATTTCAATAAACCCACTAGATAAAAATATGTACCACATATGAGGAGAATGTGCCTTGCATGAAATTTTTAGGTTATATTTAAATTCCTAATAAATAATGTTGTCAAGTGCATCCACACAATGGAAGGAGTAAAGACCGAAAGTGGAAAGTTTGAGATATTTCTTGCCATAATATATAGCAACTCATAATTTATTTTTTATGGTATAATCTTGCCAATGGGGTGCTCAATAAATAATGCAACTATCAAGCAAGGTTGTATTATTCAGTATCATTTTAGAGGTAATTTTAAATTTGATTTAATTTAAATTACTAAAATCCAAACACTAAAAATAAAGTGCTTACGAGTTTACGAGTTACTTATACATCGAACATAGTTTTTCAATGTACATGTAAAAATATTTTTTTAAATAAAATAATGTAAGCATCATAAAGTTTAGGTATTTTTATGCTGTTTCTGGTCTTGTATTATTATTTGAATAATAAATAAGTATTATGTACCTACTTATGTATTTAAAAAAAAATTAAAATTGTTCTACAACCCTCACAATGAATTTAGGATTAATTTATTTTGAAATGTATAACTAACAATAATTTATATCATTAACATTAGGTAATAAATCATTAATATAATCAAACTTGTTTCATAATAATATTTATAACCTATAATATTATTTTTATGTATTATAAATATTTGAACCATTATGTTATATGAAGCAGATTTTCATATCTGCGAGTATCATTTCATCTCATATCATTTTCATAAGCGTATTCTCGCATTTGAACATACATAATATATGTACTCCAATGAAATATACATATATTATATGTGTATTTCATTGGAGTACAGTTTAAATAAGAGTAGAAAACATAGCAGGGCGCCACTGTTGTTCAATGGCAATATTAAAACTATAACTCATGTGTAAATGTAAAGCTGTGTAACCAATTCAATTGTGTAAATGTAAAGCTGTGTAACTGATTTTTTTTTTAAATTAAAAAGGCAGAAAAGTGAAAAAACTATTTTTTCATGTAGGTACCTACTGATCTCAAAATTGGAAATGCAAAATTAGAATTACATAATTTTGTTTTAACATGATGAAGAACAACGATACTGTAATTTTTTTTTTTTTACATGAATACCGCACAAGAGTCCCAACTGCTCCCATCTGGAGCCAGTGGGACTATGGCATCCCCAATAAGGTTTGTTAACAAAATATAAGACAGTTTAGAAATTGCACACATTCATTTAATACTAGCTTTAGAAGCGTTGCCCGGGCTTTAGATCTCATATCTCTGATTTTAGATCTGAATATGTATATTTAACTCATTCAGATTTAAAATTAGTATAACTTAACTCACCATTAGAATTCTTCCTTTCTAACTGCAGTTAAATCCAAATTTATGTTAAATTAAATGAAAGCAAATGACTTTGTAAAACACCATTTAATCAAATTTATTACCTTAACAACAGTGCTTCTTCGATTTTAATTTTTTTTTTTTTAAATGGGTTTTACAGTGTTCTACGTGTTCAGTGTCATTGTGCTTTAAAATAATATTTAACAGTTAAATTGGTGTTGTCAGCCTACAAATTTTGTAGTTCCATCTTTAATATTTTCTACTCTTAAGGGGATCTTACCGCAATCGCAGCATATTTGCAGGTTTTTGATGTAGTTTTTAGAAAATTTCTATACTGTTTATTAGAAAATAATATTATGTTTTGAACAAGTAAATTATTCTTCTAAATGGTGAAATAACAAAACGTGTTAAAATGTTTAAAACAATTGCGTAAAAAAATATTTACGGAACCTCTAAAAATAGCTTAAAGTTCGATTATATCCTTTAATTCTAAATACAGGAGAGTTTTAAAAATATACATTATCACCACATCAATGTTTTCTAAACGGCTAGATAATAAAATTATTTTAAAAAGCATAAAAACAATGCTTATAGAAATAAAAACCGTTTTTCAATATTACGATATCCTCCCGCCATAATATAAAGCAGGAGACGAGTTGTTTCCCATTAGTATATGAGATGCGTTCGCGGCGGGAGGATGTCAAATTTTGCAAGAAATAAATACGTAAATGTGGTGGCACTTGAGAAAAGGGGTCACACTAAAGGCTAGTCATTATGTTATCGTGTATTATTTCAGAACCAAGTTGACTTTTTTACTCGAAATTCCATTCCGCAGCCGTTTGCTACAACCAGCGGCATATAATGTTTCATAGTGCCCCTTCACCAGAACCGTATTCCTAGTTTTATTTATTTACGCCCTAATGGGCTTATATATAAATTTCTAATTATAGTTATTTCAGTTGTAATAATGGTATATCAAATAAATTATGGTAAAATAAAACGAGTTACAAAGTTATAAAAAGTAACAAAATTGTAAAATAGGTTTGCAAACAAACAAAAAGAAGTCGACACACTCCTAAAAATTAAATAAAGGATTAACGAAAAAAATTGTTGAAACCCATTTTATACATAACATGGGAAAATAAAATAAAGAATTAAAAAGTTTGTGCGTGGAATCCACGCGCGACAGAAGTGAAACTTCTTGTTTATTTTTTAAAATTCGATTTACGCGAAATATATCGTATTTTTATGAATTCATTCCGAATAGGTATCTGAATTAAGGCTGGCCGCGACGAGATTCGGCTGCGAAAAATTTGATTTACGTGAAGTATATTGAATTTTTATGAGTTTATTCCGAGTAGGTGTCTGAATTATGGCCGGCCGTGGCGAGATTTGACTGCGAAAATTCAATTTATGATGGCCGCGACGGTAATCGCCAGCGAAAATTTGATTTACTCGGAATATATCGTATTTTTGTGAATTTAGTTCGAATAGAGGGCCGCCCGCGGCGGTATACGGCTGCGAAAATTCGACTTACCCACGGAATAAGTCGTATTATTACGAATTTATTCCGAAGAAACTACCCGAATTGGAATTTGCGGCCGAGAAATTCAATTTTCGGCGCTTGTTTTTTTTTCATAAAATTTTGAATTACGTGGGAATTCGTTAATTCGAAATTTTATTTTTGATGTCCCCTTGGATTTCGAGTTTACGGGGTTCTACTGTATTAAGATTATTTTTAGTATTCCTAACTGATATAATAATAATAAATTATGGTGTTTATTCAGGGTGTCCGGGGATAAAGTGCATTAACTTCGGGAGGTGATTCTACATGATGGTAGGAGTAAAAAAGATTAAGAACTTTTTCCGAAATTCCTATACAAAAAGACGTACCTACTAAAAATTCTTAGTTTGAGATACGATCTTACTTGCTGAGAGCCTGCCTAGCACGATTGTGGCAAAATTTATGGTTGTGATTGGTTCGTATCGTAACAGTGGAAAGTAATAAAACTGGCCGCACACGCAGGTCATATTTTATCTTTTTTTCTTATAATATCGTGGAGAAGTTGATGCACTTTACTAAAAAAAAGTCTTATGCTCTGTACTTTACATAATTTTTTGTTATATGTAACTTTTTGTAAACAATAATAATAATTATTGAAAATGACTGATATTTTATTTATCTTGCCAATATATTCAGATATAATTAGGATCACATTTTATGAAAATGATGCGTAATTAAATACCGTATTATTTTGACATCTGTCAATGAAGAACGTATCGGTTACGAGTCAAAAGCTACTGCCTGCCGTCTAGCAGTTTAGTTGATTGTATCGAATAATTTATCAAACAAGTTTGATCGAAATCTGATAAGAGTCATAAAATCATGAGCTCCTTCTGCAATAGGTAATGTTTCTATCTAAATTTACCTAAAACATGCACATTCAACTTAATAAACACAATTTGAAAGATGCGCATTATTTATTAAAAGTTTCATGTTCAAACCTTACTCAAGGGCACTATCTAGTCTATATTTCTTTGCTGCTCTGACTAAAAAGCGCGTAGCGGCCGCTGCGTGTTCCCCGTTCCAACTTACCCACTCCATTCCTCTCCACCCCGAAATATTATTTCGGTTTGCGTAAATTACCCCTTAATTGACAGACTAATAAGTCCAATACCGCGAAGAACCATTTTTAAAAATGAAACATCTTTATGGACAAAATACTATCTAGGGCAGTGGTTCTTAACCCCAGGGTTTCGCTGAGTCGGTCTCACAGGTTCGGCGGAGGTCAAGACACGCCCTGGACTCATATGATTCGGTTCGATTTCCAATTAAGAAGGGTTCGGTGAATTCTCATATGAAACTGGTGGGGTTCAGTACCTCCAACAAGGTTAAGAATCACTGATCTAGGGATATACGCGCACTTTGTTTGCTTTTGTACTGGGGGTAGGGTAATTCGCAGTATTAACTTTAACGGAGTACAAGCAAGCAATGCTGCTTACGCTGATCAACTGAAAGCGCCAAAAAAACATATTTTAAAATTATTGGCTCATACACAGTATTGAATATACATTCTTCTTTTTAAGTCGGTTCCTCATTGCTGAGGATCGTGATTCCTACTCCAATTTCCATGGTGGACAAGGCTCCTTCACTCTTGGCGGTTCTGCGCTGCCTGGAGAACTGCAAATACACACCAGATGCCAGTATTACTTGGTCACTCCAGCGCATAGTAATATTCTTAAATTGGTGGAAATGATGTTCCGATTTATCCAACTTTAAAAATAATAAAAAAAAAATAATAATTGTTACCCTTTGTGATATGCTATGCAAAATAATAATTGTTACCCTTTGTGCTATGCATAAAAATCTTGTCTTAAACATTAGTTTACCAATTAAAAATAATAATTAATATTTGACAAGTTAAAGTATTTCACAAAAAATGTAGACATAATTTGTCTCGAAGCCATCTAGTGGAAGAGTTAGCACTTATAATGCCTTTCTCACAAAAAAAAAAGTTGGTTGTTTTCAGGTGAAAAATGTAATAAGCAGTAATTGTTGAATGAAACACTAGTATATATTGAATTATTTGGCGGGTGGCAGATAAGCCGACGTAGCTCAGTTGGTAGAGCAGTTGACCGGATATCAGAAGGACGCGGGTTCAAGTCCCGTCGGCGGCATTTATCTTTTCTCGGAAAATTTTTTCAATGTTGAAGAGTGTTTCAGGCTAATAATTATTGCTTATAATAATTGTTACCCTTTGTGCTATGCATAAAAATCTCGTCTTAAACATTAGTTTACCAATTAAAAATAATCTTATAATCACTGTATATCTTTCATTCGTTTTGATTGTTTTGAATGCATTCACAATTAATTCATTAAAAATAATACATATAAAGTATTTTGTGGCATCTTCCAGAGTGGGGGGTACTCTCAGTATCACCCTGGTGTAAGACCACCATTCAGAATTGAATTTTTGCTTCAAATGGCTTTAGTCTTGTTTGGTGACCAGATCTGAATAGCCAGGTACTTCTCTACCATCCTCTTCCCCATCACCTCCCCTCCCCACTACCTTCAGCCTCATAACATTTCCCGATTAGAGATGCCACCGTCTCACTGGCTCCAGGCGGTTGGAGAAAGTTGAAACTCTTGTTATTCATATACAAAAAAAATAAAATCGTAGCCTTTTCTCATAGAAGTGTTTTTCTCTTCTGTGAAACTGAAAATTAAAAATTTAAATAGCACGAAATTCGCAATTTTGGGACAAGCATCGCAAAATTTTGCATGTGGTTTTGACAAGCTTAAATAGCCATAAAAAGCAAATAACTTTATGTCAAAGCTCCGGACACTATGTCAATTATATCTACATGTAAATAATTTATCGATTTTGCAAAAAAAAAAGTTTTTTTGCCAAAAATAGAGAGAATTTTATCCAATAATAATGCGAATTTTTCAGGTCCTATTTTTTTATGCAAAGTGATTTGTTGACTATTCACTTCGTTATTATTGTAAAATTTTATAAATTATTATACATAAAATATTTGTTATCATCTGTAAATTTGTCAAAGCAAATACATAATATGCTTCGTCGACGAAGAACCATACCGCCTAAGCGTCACTTTTTTATGAAATTCGGTAGAGAAGTGTGCCTGCGAGAATTGCGCCTACGTCTGGATAATATTCCAGTCTGGATAATATATCCATAATACTAACTAGGTTCGCACCCAATGACAAATAAGCAATATCAGACAATCAACATAAAAAATTTTATATTTTGAATAAAATACTGCCCATCTCCAATACTCCCGCCACAAAATAGTTTTGATGTAGTACAGGAAGTTGGTACTGCTAAAATGTTTTTTGTCTCTTCTGCGCTGTAATGTTTATTCATCAACGATTTACTAACACAGGTACAATAAATGGTGACCGGCCAACTCAGAATGAAACCAACTCAGAACCACCTGAGAAAGGTCATTGAGTGGATGATAAAAAAATTGTAGGGAACGACACTCATCAACCGAATAAAGTATTTTTAACACGAGTAACACTGCATACGTCACTGCGGTCTGAAGTTCCGTTGGCTAACACGGCGGTAGCCATTCTCTTTTTGATCGCCCGATCATACGCTTGCGTTTATGTCATTCCTTCCATTACTAATATCCTTCTGATAATTCGTGTCATGTACCTAAAATTACTACAATAAATGTAAAATCAGAAATAAAAGATATTAGTTTCACTGATTTTACATGTATTGTAGTAATTTTAGGTACACGACACGAATTATCAGAAAGATGGAATGGAATGACACTCTAAACGCAAGCGTACGATCGGGCGATCAAAAAGAGAATGGCTACCGCCGTGTTAGCCGACGGAACTTCGGACCGCAGTGACGTGTGCGGTGTTACCCGTGTTAAAAATACTTTATTCGGTTGGTGAGTGTCGTTCCCTACAAAATATTAAAAAATTGGTTAAATGGGTTGAGTTAGGTTGGGGTTACCAGCTATTTAAAAATTATTTTAATTACCTTTCTGAGGTGGTTCTCAGTTGGTTTCATTCTGAGTTAGCATGGAACTACAATAAACATAGCATTTTCCACGATGAGTGGAGTAAAAAGGGTTGTTTTTTTTATTAAATATGTTTATTTGACCTTAAAATTAAATTGATTCATATAAAATTAGATTTATTTCTTATTTTTTACATAAACATACTTGAACTAATATTCATGCTCGAATTTTTATGAATATGCGATAAATTTAATACTCTGTTTATAAAATGCATAAGCCTTATTTAAAAAAATATGTTATTTTTCTCTATAACAGATATTATTTATGTTTTATAAGTTTAACAATACTTTCAATGGAAAAACTACTTTTTAATTTTCCTCCTAACATTTTCATATGGCTGCATTTAGTGCTAAGTGACGTATTCATAAAAACTCGAGCATATTTAAATTATATTTAACGACAATCTTACATTTTTAACTAACATTTGACTTTGTTGATCCGTATTTTGATAATATGAAGAAGGAATTAGATTAAAAAATAAAAGTTTTAACAGTTGTATAGAATTAGAATACTACACTACTCTTGAACTACCGAGCACCAACAAACAAAAAATACAGAAAAACAGAAAATTTAAGTATTCAATTTTATTATATTGTATTTCGATCAGTCTGACAGAATGATTTTTTTATTATTAATTTGCTTCACAACAAAATGCATAGGTAATACCTTTTCAATGTGGTTTTCTTTCGATTATTTCAATGAGAGACATTTCCACGTTACGGCTTGATTGAATTTGCATATGGGGCGGCCCTGAATATAATTTAACATTATTTAGAAAATAATGAAACATGTAAGCTAAAGGAGTATGGTAACTGTATCTACACAAGAAATGCAAATGTTTGCGATAACAGCTTTTAATGTTTTATTTTCGAGAAACTTCAATAATTGAAACGTAACTAAGTCCTAACGAGTAAATAACCTAACCTAACTATTTATATAAATTATCTTTTAAACATGTCAAACACTCTTCTTCTTTCGACCCCCTGTTGTAGAAAACCTATGTAATTTAGCACAAACATTAAGTACCTATCATAAATTTAAAATATTACTTTTCTATTTGAAGGCAATAATCCCAAATGAAATTATTCATCGAAGATGAAAAATTTAATTCAGTCGTCAAAATGTACAACATTTCTGAACAGTTGTTTTTTTTGTTTTTTTAAAATACATAACTGCCAAAATGCTAAAAATTGTATTTTTAATATATATTTGTGTTTAAGTGTTCAATCTCACATGTTCTAATATGGAAAGATAGAGATGACGCTTAATAAAGTTTTTAAAGGCATTTCTTATCACAGATTTGACATTTCTAAAATAAAAATACCAACCTATCAATGTGCGAAAAGCCTCTCAATTTTCAAACCTCTTTTTTTAAATTTGTGAACTAAAACTATGTGTCGATTAATTATTTTACCAAAAACAAAAATAATTAAGAAGTAAAATTCAAAGAAAATTTAAAGAAGAAAAATTTCTATAAATATTTTTAATCTCATCCGTAAATAGCTGAGGCGCAGTCTTTGTCAGAGAAAAATATTTCAAATTAAAATAATACCATTAAAATAAACAAATTGACAGAAAAATAATTTTGCTTTAATTCTACGATCTATGGCGCAACTTTACCTATATCCAAAATTCCAAAACTCAATTTTCTCCCTGCATTTTGATAATCAACCCCACACATCACTGGAATGCTCAAATTCAACAAGGAATAATAAAAAAGAAAGAAAATTTAAACTTTTCAACATTCTACAATACTTGATTCATTCTCCCCCTAATTGACTCAGTCTCTTGAATTAAGGTCCATCGATTCAACATTCATACAAATAAAATACTTTCAAATTGATCAGTACAGAAAGGCTAGATACAGATTGTCATACGCTGCCAGAGCCGGCAGGTCTACGATGAATCCTTCTGGTGGTATCCTGGCAGACCTCATATCGGCAGGATGATACATCCTCTTTAAAGTGCCCGAAGGTCTGATTACCGGATTCGACACGTAATTATCATAAATTTGTCTTGTGCCGTATAATCTTTCGTCCACTTCGTACGGCCGCAAGATGTAGTTAGGATTCTCCGAAGAATGTCTGCGATAACTTTTAGACCTCTCATAAGTAGTGCTTGTTGGAGTTTCGTAACGGCATTCCTTGTGGTGATTTGTAGCCGATGAAAAAGTTCTGTCCCTTTTGGCAGTCTGCGGCTTAGCAATGTGAGACTTGCCGGAAATGGATGGAACGCTATGCGATTTTGACAAGAAACTTCCAGACATATAATTGTTACACATGGACGGGTTCTCTTCGATCATGGAAAGGTTACATTTAGCGTTGAACATGTATTTTGAAGATCTGTACAATGAACTTGACATAGAAGGCTCGCTCTGCGGTACTCTAAAGACGATTCTATGCGACTCATCGTTAGAACGAGAGCCGGTGTTGCTGTAATGGTTATGAGGGAATGTTTGATAGCTAGCTAAGGAGTTGGAAAGCGATGAATTTGATGATGCGGAGCGCACAGCGTGTTCCGGGCGGGTGCGGTGCGATGGCGGATGGTGTGAGGTGTCGGGGTTGAGTTGCGCCGAGTCTCAGTAGTTGTAGGGCCCGTACTGGGAGCCGTGGTAGTAGGGGCCGGGGGGGTAGTGCTGGGGGGGGTAGCCTGCATAGGCGTACTGCTGCTTCTGGGGGTACACTGGATGGACAAATAAACATATTAAAAACGAGCAAACAATGTCTGTAAGCTTCATACTAGCACTATTGTCATTAATTTTTTAACAGAGTTTTAATTTATCAAACATGATCCGTTCAACTGCTAGCCGAAGTTATAGACCACCAATTTTAAAAAAAATAGGTTTATTTACTCAGTTAATAAACCAAAATTAAATAATTGATGACTCCAGGATTGAAACTGTGAATTTCGCTTCCTTTTTCTACTTGTATTTTATTGGCATCTTCTCTCCAAGGATGTTCTTATTATTTCTAGGATTGATGAAATATTGATAAAGGGGAAAACTAGATTTTAAAAATTAGGCTAAATTAAAAAAATCTTAATATTAAAGAAGAAAGAGAATCTAAAGGTACTTTCATGTCCATAGTCCCAGTGCTACAGAGATATTTTTCAATGTGGAAGACACACACCATTGCAAGGAAATTGTGCTAGCTATGTGTTTTTTCATTAAATGAACCAAAAAATTTGTCTCAATTGACTAGATAATTAGCATTGTATTGACATAATATTTTCCCAAATAATATATTTTTACAACCACAACATGCCCCCCCTCCACTACACATAACAATTTTTAAAAACAAGTAAACATCAATTAACCATTAATGATTAATTTTTGGGTTATTTATGACCGTGAAAATCTCAAATTATGTCAATTAACCAATTTATCATTGTATGTATGTATATAACATAATATCACCACCAACTGCTCAAAGTAACCAACAACAAAGTTTATGATCGGTGAATGAATTAAAATACATATATTGATGTTTTTAAGAAATAACTGTTTTCTGCAAAAACCATGTTTCATAGTCTTAGGCCATCCGCTCATGGAGAAACTGAAAAAAAATCAGTTGGCGCCGCAATCGCTATCCACAGGAAAGGAACTTGTGAATTTCATTGGCGGTCGGTCCTCACACAGGTCGTGCGCCGCTACCATGCAACCTGTCAAGTTTTGTCTTGTTTTGACATGTCAGATCAGCCGAGCAATTCTGTATCTTTGGTGGGATCGTTATTAGATAACGGATGTGATCTCCTGTCAGATTTGTGTGATTTTTACATATTTAGTGTCACTGTTTAGATTGTTTTAAACACGAATTCCTGCAAGTACGCTTGATTATTTATTCATTGAATGTACGTTGTACACAGAAAAAGCAAATAACAGCCATAAAAATCACACAAATCTAACGTCACGATCACGTCCGTTATCTGATAACGATCCCACAAAAAGATACGGAATCACTCGGCAGAAAAATATCGATTTTGTTCAGGAGGTTGATTGCGATTGCGTCGCTAACTGCTTTTTTTCAGTTTCTCCATGAGCGGATGCACTTTGCATAACCCAGTTATTTTTCTAAACCGATTATTTAATTTTTACAAGAAATCTAATTTTAATGTTTAAAATATTTGTCTATTTATGAATACACATATTGTTTGCTTTTGCCAAAAAATTTTTTAGAGTTTGGCGATTAGTAAGGATAAAATAAATCATTTTATATGTATTTATTACTACATCGAGATGTATCGCGCTGAGACGTACTAAAATTCATTCTATATGTAGACGCAAGTCTAGGCTATTTTATTGGTAAAACATGAAAGATTCTGCAAAACAAAGTTCAGTTATTATCTTTTAATTTGATAGAAATTGCTAGGAATGTTAGTCCAAGTGTATATTGGAAAATAAAAAGATATGTTGTTGGCATCTTTGAGCAGTGGAAGTTAGACCTACCAGGCATGAGGTATTGCATGTTTAGCGCTTCCTCCTTCTCGCGCTCGCCCCTCAGACAAATGGCCGCCGACGAGAACAAGATGGCGGAGACCAGGCTCAGGCCGACACCGCACCAAGCCACCACGTATGACCAGTCGTACCAGACGCGGCTGTTATTGCGAAGCACCTGTTGTTGTTATGGTTGCCATTCCATTGTCCACCATGGCGTGATTCGTATTATTGTCACCATTGCCATGCATATTCGTGCCGTTTGCCACAATCGTGACATACGACGCGTTATGAATTCCAAGTCATATTATGATGGTCATGATAAGTCACATTTGTGTCATTGGACACATTACGTATGCCACGTCGTATTATGATGGTCGTGATAAATCACATTTGTGTCATTTGACACATTACGTATGCCAAGTCATATTATAATGGTCATGATAAGTCAAATTTGTGTAATATGACACAGTTTGTATCGTCCATAGTATGATGGTCATGATGTATCACATTTGTGTAATGTAACACATTATGTACCCATGTACAAAAGTTATATGCAACATTTATATCAAATGACACATTACATATCCCAAGTCATATTATGATGGTCATGATATATCACATTGTCATATAGTGCGACATTCATATCATGACATATTTGGCATTCAATGGTCATGGTGTTAGTTGATTCATATTATAATGGTTATCGTTTCATGATGATTATTATATTGATCCATGATTAATTATACAAGCAAAATTTACAACGCGCATTTTTTGTCCATTTTTCAGTTGTTGTTGTGAATATTTGTGTATATGAAGAGTATGCAGAACAGATAGATTACATGAAAAGAAGAGAAAAAGCATGTGTTAGTATAATATATCAACGTTTGTTAAATGTAAATACATTATTTCCATTGCTATTGTTTTATAATATTAAGTTACGGTAAGATAATATGATAGTTGAGAAAGACATTTATATCGCTTTCTGCAATGTGTATAGAAAAGAGTTTTGCGTAATATGTATATATTTCATTATAATAATATAAAATTGCATGAGTGTGTTTTTTTAAAGGATACAAATGTTTGACTCAACCCCAAGCATTTGGCCATTTTATATATTTGTATAATCATGATTTTTCTGCATCCCTTTACCGCAGTTTTGTTTATGTCAAATTTATAATAATTTGGTCATAAAATGATATGACACGACAGTATATTAATATGATCCGATACCTTAGCCCGGTAACCGCAGTATTCATAAATGGTTAATAATTATAAGCAAATATATTTTTAAAAAGCCAAATGCCTTATCAATACAATTTTAGGAAAGCAATTGAATTTCACTCTGACCTTATAACGTGAAAATTATTCAAGCACTTTCCTATTGATACACTGAAACACGTGAAAGCATTGATATAGAAAACATAGAAAGACTCTTTCAGGTTTAAAAGTTATCACATTGCTGACAAAAGGGACAGCTATTAACACAGTCATCGTATAATAGGAGTACCATTGATATATCCGATGTAACCACAACGTAAAAGAAAAGTTACAGTGGATCTCTCAGCGATAGCACTACATATACTATTTCTCACAAAAGAGCTTCAGATTTTGTTAATATGTTACGTTTATTAGTAGATTCTTTCTATATTTTCAATATCATTGCTTAAAATACATGGTAACAATGGGCATTATATATTACAGCGTTGTCTGCACCAACCCGACGTAATTCCAAAGCAGGCCACTATGCATTAACAGAACCGCCCTAAATCCTTTTTATAAGAAGAAAAAATATCTGTATTATTAATTTCCGACGTGCTGCCTAACCTGGCATGATGTACTGCACATTGCTGGCTTGTTCCTTGCGCTTCTCCTTGCTCAGACAAGCCGAGGCCGAGAAAAACATGACGGCGCTGATGAAGTAAACGGCAACACTCATCCATGCCAGAATATAAGACCAGTCGTACCAAATGGTGGCATTATCTTGGAGAACCTGTATTTATTTCATATTTTAGTAGGTTCTTTATTTGAACGGAATGTGTTCAAATAAAATTTTGTAATTCTTTCACATTTTAGTTGGTTCTTTATGTGAACGGTATGTTTGCAAATAAAATTTCCACATTTCACAGGGTTCTTTAAATAAACAGAACGATTTCAATGCTTTTATTAATTCTACATAAAAATTGCTGAATTTACTGTGTTTACTTAATAACAAATTAATAAAATGAAATTTTTAAAACCACAAATAAAGGAGTGACGTGAAATTTTAATTTTCTGTTGAAAATAATTCAATATGAACGATGAAAAATCAGATTGCGTACTTTGCATGATGTGAGTAGCAATGTTAATATTTTTACTTGAACATAATAATAATTCAACAAATCAAAGAACCAATAATCTGAAAATAAAACATATTGCCGTCCAAGGTGTTGTTTATATTGTAATTTATATTATTATAAACACGATTGTTTGTTTTTAACTTTTGGCAGTAACTTATAAATAAATATTATGTATAATATTATGAGGAGTTTAGAAGCAAAGACAGCAAATTTCACTAACATTAAACAAAATGTGTTCAAGGTGAAAATTTTCAATACAAAATTTTCACTACAGTTCTGAGTTGAGTATCTATATTTTGATATCTCTATTTTGACACCTTAAAGTCAAGCTTCGTAGAAAATAAGGTTAACAAGGTTAGCTCACATGGACCTTTTTCGAAAAAACACTCGTCATGCCGCTTTCGAAATTTCGAACGCTTGAAGTAGCTTGAGGTAAAACACTGGCACTTGTATTGTGAAGTTGATTCAAATCTCCCAGTGGAATATGGGCTTCAAGCTTCGTCACGAATAACACATTTTCTTCAAGCTTCGTCACGAATAACACATTTTCTACAAACCTTGACCTAAGGTTTTCAGTTTCATATCAATAATCATTTGAAATTTGAAAATGCCATAAAAACAAATTTGAAGATTGCTGTATTTGCTTATAAAAGTCCTCAATTTTCCAGAATAAGTTAAATGAGAGTGTTATTGGTAAAAGGATAATGGCGAACTTACGTTGTTCCATTGTTGGTAGTATTCCTCTCCTACGATCTTGTCCTTTTCGTAATATTCGACTCCATGCCATAATGCCATGGCTCCGGCGGCCAGTAAACCTTCAGAAAACAAATTATATTATCACACATGAATATTATATTTTGTACAGTTTGAGAATAAAATGTGAAAATTTAATAAAGTGGAGAAATATTTTTCGTTGGACAAAATCTTTTGTATTTCACGAATGAATGTATAATTTTTAAATCTTGGGGTCTTCAATCGATTCTAGCAGAAGTAAAAAAATATTTTTGGTCATCCGCTCATAAAGAAACTGAAAAAAAAACTAGTTGGCGAAGTTCACTTTCCACAGGAAAAGAACTTGTGAATTTCATCAGCTTACCGCACACAGGCAACTTGTTAAGGAACAGTTGTCAAGGGCGACGCGGTGACTACCATGGCCGCTACCATGTCAACAAGGCAACTGAAACGCGACAGCCACGGTGACTAGCAGTGCTGGTCGCCGCGGTCATTGAGTTTCAGTTGCCTTTTTGACAGGTTTCCGTTGTAGCGGCTCACGTCCTGTCAAGTTTTCGAGTAATTTGCGATATGTTAGATCAGAAAAATATCGATTTTGTTCAGGAGGTTGATAAATTGAGCTGTGCCGTGAATTGAGTTGCCAACCAGTTTTCGGTTTCTCCATGAGCAAAGGTCCTTAGGCTTCATAACACTCCAGAAAGTATTTGAAAATATTAAGTTGTTTTACTATTATTAGTCGTGTTTAAGGGGTTAATTTGAATTGACATTAGGTCTCAAAGAGTTTAAAACACTTGGGTAGTAAACTATATAAAATAGTTTGAGTTTTTTTTTCAAAAAGGCAATAATATTCAACAGGCCCAACTTACATGTGACTAGCATCAGTATAGCGGTAGCGGTGACATTCCCAGGACTTCTCTTCCAGCATCCCACCACTCCTGTCCAGAAGGCCACAAACACGGCGAAGAAGGCCACAATAAACATAGCCACCGTGGAGCGGGCCATGTGTAACCTGGAAGTTTGGTTAAAATTAATTATCTTATGCGGTTTATAGTTGAGTCAGGGCAGCATTTATGAGCAGGCTACGAAGGGCCCTATGGGCCCCCACTACAAAGTCGCCTGCACTACAAATTATAGTTGTGAAGATAATATCGTATATTATAAAATCAGTATAGTGTTGAGTACCTCTTAATAGATCCACTACAAATGTCCCGTACAAAAACATAAAATGTCCCGCCACCTCTCAGAACATATTTGTCCCAACTATTTTTTCTTTGTTTTATCAAATGGTTTTGTTTTTATACAAATATTTAGCATTACTACCAATGTTTTGAGGTGGTGAGGTAGGGAGGTGTTCGTGTGTTGATGCTAGTCAAAGATTTTTTATTTTTATTATTTAGCTATAAAAAGTATATTTACATTGGTTTTTTTATGCCTGTCTCACTAGGATATACCTGTGTCGAGACAGGTCTTTTATATTGAAATATAAGAGACGTGCTACTGGCAGTTTTTACTGGGTGGGACTGTTTCCTGCGTCGCCGATATTGTTAATACTACTGCACAACTTCAAAAAATCAACTAAATGAACTAATTATTTCCGTATTCAAACTATTCCCATTAGACGGTAGTCCGCTGATGGTCGGGCGGCCGTCACAGGATATCTCTTGTATTTCAATATCTTTGATGCTAGTGATGTGCGCCCGGGAAAATTCCCAGGCCTAATATAAATTAATATTTTAAAACAGTTTCAAACTTATTTCCACTTTTATTTAATTATTTTAGTTTTTTTTAGGTTTAAAACTGTTTTAATATATTATCATAATGAAATTCCACCACAAATTATCAGTATGAAAAATAAAAATACTAATACAGGGTGTCCGGTAGCGGAATTAGGATTTAATATTTAAATAAAAAATAAACTGCTAAGGATATACATTTATTTCATTACCTATTACAGAGAAGCGAGGTGCGGATTTTATTTCTTAAAAATTATTTCGTCTAAATGTAGACCATCACGTCGGACACACTTCTCCTAAAATCCGCACTTCTCTTCTCTGTAATAGGTATTAAAATAAATGTATATCCTTATCAGTTTATTTTTTATTTAAATTTGAAATCCTAATTCTGCCACCGGACACCCTGTATATATTTCTTATAGTCGGGAATCTAATTTTTTTACTAAGAAAGGCAGTGAAATTATCACCAAAAGTGACGAAGTTATCAGCTTTCAAAGTGAACTTGGGTAAAACGGTGTCCGGACAACTCAACAGTGTGCAACCCAAAATGAATATGAATAAATAGTTTGTCTGTAAATAAACTTAAATCTTTGAAAAAAGGCTCACAAAGGTTCAATAAATTGTATTTGTAAGTCTTTCTTGAAAGATTTGAGTTTGTTTATGGACAAAATCAATTATTCATGTTGATATTGATTGCATGTGTACCTACTTGGTGTACGGGCGTAAACAATTAATTCATCTTAATATTTTAGAGCTAGAGCATAACTTGCAAAAAGTGTTTTCCGCGCTATCTATGAAAGAGAAGATTTTGAATTCTTTTAAGTATCACCGTAATATGAAGCATTGAAAATAACATTAAATTTCATTGAAGGGGGACTTTATTTAAATGAAAATTTCTGCAATATTCCTGGGAATTTACCCATCCTTGTCTCAGCTGACCGACTTTATTGGCAATGTTGATTATTATATACATGAAAATTCCTGCAATATTCTCGGGAATTTACCATCACTTGTCTTCGCTGACCGACTTCATTGGCAGTGTAGATAATTGTATAAATGAAAATTCCTGCAATATTCCCGGGAATTTACCATCACTTGCCTCGGCAACCGAGACAAGTGATGGTAAATCAGTTAGTAGATAATTATGTATATAAACGGGTGTACTAACCTGGCCATGGCATCTTCAGAGAGTCCCTTGGTGACATTATTTTCGTCGGGAATGAAGTAGTCCACATTATTGCAGTGGGTTTCCACTGGAGACAGGTATGTCACAACTGCAAACAAACAAAAAAAAAATTAAATAAAGATCAATTTTTAAAAATGACTAATTTCATACAGGCAAATCTTAACTAAAAAGTAAACTTTATCATGTTCAGAGAAATCGGGGTCTGAAGATTATTTGACGAATTTTCAAATATTTGTTAAAAATCAAATTGCAATATACCTATGTATACCTATTGTTTTAAATTTCATAATGTTATTATTCAGTTCTGCAAATTATTAAATTCTGCATTATTAGGTTCTGTATTATTAGATAAATTTGATTTACGTTAATTTTAAAGAAAATGGGGTTGTACGAATTAAACACGAAAACAATAAACTGCAATACACACTATATACAGATGCTTTTGTTCAGCAATCAGTGTAGAGTATTTTATGTTTTATGAAAAAAATAATACGTTTCATATTAAAAATATATAAAAATTTTAATAAAAGCAAAGAAACACATTATTATCTAACAATAACTGTGAAATTAGATAAATAGAAGGCAGATGTGGTACGTTTCTCTACATATTATAAATTAAAGTCCTCCGCCATGTGGGTTTGTATGTCTGTGTATTCGCGATAAACTAAAAAACTACTGAACGGATGTTCATGCGGTTTTCGCAAATAGATTTTAATAAAATAATAAATAATCACTCAAAAAAAATAAAAAAATTTCACAAATTTATTTTTTGAGTTATTCATGAGGAAGGTTTAGGCATATAATTTGTCAAGGTTTTGTGTAAATTGGTTGAAATATAATTAAAGGAGAATGTCTGTATGTGGTGGAGAGCTAGCTGACAAACGGGCTTTTTGTTAATTTAATTTGTATGCAAATTAACAGATGGCGGTAGTTATAAAGTTTGGATAACCATCCAATAGAAGGCGTTGTGTTTCGTTAGCCACGGCAACGCATGTCCGGGTAAGCTAGTATAATAATAATACTTGGGAAATTTATATATGTAGTGCCGTTTTCGTGAAAAATCACCTTATATAACAAAGTTGGTAAAATCACGGATATTTCTGCATTTTTAAGTTGGATTATAATCGGTACTATATTTCACACAAAACTACATCGAGAGCCTCTAGCGGACGTTATGGTCCTTTCGATAAATTTGGAATATTTTTGGTTTCAAAAAGTTTGGCTTGTTTTCGAAAGATGTCGCTAAAAAACAAAGAAAAAAGGGAGCATAAAAACATTTTATGGCTCCATCGAAACCCGAATTGCATGTACCCGCATGTCTACCTACACATGGCAAAATTCCGACCGAGGGTAATAATTCTAGAACATATGAAAGCGTAGGTACCTATCGATATTCCAGATGGGATATGTTGTGAGGCTGAAGGACGTGGGACCTTTCTTTAAATTATCTCCGCACAGGAGGCCCTGAGAAAAAAAAACCCTTAGGGCCTATGTAATCCTTGCGGATGCCGTGCAGAGGGTCTTTTTAGGGAAAGGGGAAGTTATGGGAAGGTCAAAGGTATGTGGGGCGGG
Organism: Limnephilus lunatus; assembly: GCA_917563855.2. NCBI lineage: Eukaryota > Metazoa > Arthropoda > Insecta > Trichoptera > Limnephilidae > Limnephilus > Limnephilus lunatus. The sequence continues at coordinate 60,594,716 of OU830599.1, forward strand.
AAGGAATCTGGGGGTCAGGTGTGATGAACGTGGGAATCCATCCCTTCCACTGCGCTGCAGGGCGATGGGTCAAAAGGTCTCCCTCAACCTTTCTGTCCCGATCCGGCCCGCCACGTAGTAGGTGGACAAAATCAACAGCTTTCAAGACAAAAAAACTCGTAAAAAACTAACAACGGATAACGATAACATTTTATATTTCCGTCTGAAGTCATTATAATCGTTATATATTTTGGTATGTTGTGTGTTTGGTAATTGGGGTATGTGGCACACTGCCCCCAGATTCCTACCCACATATGTATATTATTTATTTATTGAAATAAAAGTAGAAGAAAACATAAACAAGAAGTGTTTAATTTAAATCACGAAAATATTCACATGTAAGGTTCGCGTAATAATATTATATTGTAATAAAATATATATATTTTTTAATTATTATTAATTGATATACATGTGCAAAATCCTCTCGCCAGTCAACACTTCTACTAGCCGATTACTAAAAATAAAAACGGACCATAAAAACATTTGATGTATTCATTGAGACCCGCATTGTATATATCTATAACCACATGTCAGTCTTTCGACTAAGGGTCGAAATAATAATAATACATTCCTACTACCTAGAACATTTGAAAGCGTATCGATATTCCAAACCTTGGTGGTTGAAGTTATTTCTAATCTTGTTACGATCCTTGGCTACGAATCCGGAAGTCACGAGTTCAAATTTCGGCGTGCGCAAGTACCTATCTACATTTTATCTGATTAATTTGTGTTATTCCACAATATATTATTTTTAAATAATTTCGTTTAGATTACCTCTTATTGTTGGTTATCCAATAAATTTGGGAAACGAGTGTGGGTGCCGCTGCCCCGGGAACCATTAAAAATGTGTTTTAATTATCGTTGGTGGTATCATTTGTTATGTTTATATTCAACCGCAGACGTTGTCATCGTTGATTCACACACACACTCACACACACATGCAAATATAGGTGAGGAAACGCAATCACCACCAACACCTAGACAAACCTAATTCTAAAAACTCGGGTACCCCTGATAATTCACCAAACGTAGAGAATCACTTGGCGAGACATATGGCATACTTATTGGAAGAAATAATCTTTTAGGGGATCAACTGTTGGGATTGACTGTCGGGGGATCAACTGTCGGGGACCAACTGTCAAAGATATCAACTGTCATGGAGCCAATAAAATAAAGCATTTGCGTTTTTTTTTTTTTAAATACAATTGTTGTTTAAAATTTGTCACGACTAGGACTGCACGATTTGTCAAGACTGTCAGACTGGGAAGGAAAAAGGTATGTGGGGCGGGTAGGAATCTGGGAGTCAGGTGTGACGAACGTGTGAATCCGTCCCTTCCACTGCGCTGCAAGGCGATGGGTCAAAAGGTCTCCTTCAACCTTTCTGTCCCGATCCGGCCCGCCACGTAGTAGGTGGGCAAAAGCATCCGTCACTTAAACAAACTTTACCCCAAGAACCCGGGCACCCCTGCAAAGTCACCAAACGTAGCGAACCTCTTGTTGGTTATCCAATAAATTTGGGAGGTGGGTATGGGTCCCGCTGCCCCGGGAACCATTTATTGGATAACCAACACTTATGCCATAAGTCACCCCAAGTGGTTCGCTACGTTTGGTGATTTAGCAGAGGTTCCCGGGTTCATGGTTTGTCTGGGTGTAGTTTGTCCGGGTCTTGGCGACGGATGCGTCTGCCTACCAGCTGCATGGCAGGCCAGATCAGGAGAGAATGGTTGAAGGAGGCCTTTTATCCTCTCCAGCCAGAATCTCTTGGAACATCGCCTTGGACCGCAGCGGGAGGGATGGATTCAAACGTCCTAACTCCTGGACATACTACCCCCAGATTCCTACCCAACCCACATACCTTTATCTTCCCAGAACCTCCTCCCTTCCTTTCCTACCCGCCTCCCAAATTATACCTTGACCGTTTTGAAGATTTAAAAAAAAACATTTATGTGAATACTGCACAAGAGTGCCAACTGATCCCGTCTGGAGCCAGTGAGATTGTGATATGTTGTCAATTATAATCCCCAAATTGGGGTTTGTTGTGAGGCTGAAGTACCTGACTATTCAGATCTGGTCACCAAACACGGCTAAAGCCATTTCAAGTAACGTTTCAATTCTGTTCGGTGGTCTTACACCAGGGCGATACTGGTATCTTCCACTCTGGAATATGCCGTAAATATGGTATTGGTACTCAACGCATTTGACGTAGGTACTAGAAATACATAAAATAACATTTTTTTACAACACAAACACACCACGTGGCAATGGCAAGAATTGTGTACGGTAAGGTACCTAAATGACCCTGTTGAAATACCACATTTTTTCAGAATTCAGATTGTAATGTATGTAGACCCCATAAATACCTAGTGATAGGTCTACATAACAAAAATAAATAAAGTAGTTTTTATTTTTTTTGTGAATACCTCATAAGGGGCTATCCTAAATTACGTCACACGAATTTTATGATTTTTTTACCTCCCATAATAATATCTTAGATTCTCACCGCGTTTGATTACTGCCATCTTTTGAAATAATTTGAACAAAGCTTTTAGTTTAAAATTGTCCCGTAAGCCGAAAGATAAAACGGCGCCACACGACAGTGGGCATTTGCTAGTAATTTAAAATCCCCTATGTCATTGTTAAATTGTAGTTTAAAATTATAAAATTATCTTTAAAAAATGGAGAAAGATTTTAATATGTTGTTGTCATTTCGTTTTTTCTAATAAACTTAACCTACGTTTTGTAATTTGAATTTTAAAAAACATTGAATTTAGGGTTTATGAAAAAATTAAACCAAAACCCTATTCTTGATTTTTTTTTAAATTTACGTATGTCGGTTTAAAGAAAAACCTCCAGAGTATTTTTAAGGGTCTTCATCATTTGAAAATATTTTGTAAAACATATGGAAGAGCGGTCAGAAAAGGGTCTGATTTCTGATTTATTTTTGATAAATGCTAACCCCCTGTAAATTTTAAAAATACGAAATATTTTTTTTTCCCAATAAAAACATTATACTTATCGTATTACGAAATAAAATTTTCGTTATTTCGAAATAATTTATCATTACATTCCGCCTTAACTCAAAATCGCGATTTTGGTTATTTTGAATTACGTGAGCGATAATTTATACAGCTCTTTTAGGCTCGCAACATCATTTCCACCACGAGCTATGGAGTATTTTTATTAAAAAATAACAGTAGCCGCCATTTTTGGTACATATTTTCCAATAAGTAAAAAAGAGTGTTAAATATGTGCCTGCCTACTTATAATATTAAAGACATCGTTCATTTAAAATCAGCAAAATGCGATTATGTTTTCGCTTGGAATTCCGAGACTGCCTACTACCTACCTACTTCACAGTGATTAACCTATTAAACCGTTTCCCCGAACAGGTTTGTAAATTGGGCCGAATTTGCATGGAATCCGCCACGTTTCGTATCCGAGCATTTACTCACACTTTACCTTTACACGACGCGGACGACCTTCGCGCGGGAATTTACACAAAGCGGAGATTTGGACAAGATACCAAATGATAGTTGCTCCTTGGAGCACGTTGGCATCTTGAGATGGTTGGTTTAGTTGGAGTTTACATTTAAACTTCGGTTAAATCACTAAGTAAACTTTTTTAAATAACTAATAGAAAAGCGCCTATTCTACAAAATTATACAATTTAATTAGATGTATTTTACATTTAAACCTGGGTTCAGAATTGAAGTAACAAAAACTGAAAAAGCGTCTTTTCTACAAAATTATAGGTAGGTGCAATATGTGCATACTTGTGTACGCCATAACAAGAAAATAATTTGTCGAATTGAAAGCTGACAACATGATACAACGGTAACAAATATTGCAATGTGAAAGGAATGTCTAGGCATCAATATTACGAAATAATCGTGAATTAATAACCTCATAATGGAATAACTTGTCATGTACCAATCAATAATTATGTGTTATTTATAACTTAACTTTTCTAATTTGCTATTTTCGCAATTTTTACCGGAAATCGATATATTAGTTTAGTCCTTACATCCAATTTGGATTTATGAGTTTGGGTTTTGCCTGTTCACGATGTCCGGAAACTGGTACCAGCGGGAATTCTAAATCACATAGAGAGCACAAAAAACCTTTTTTTTCCGTTCTGCGAGCATTAAGATTTTTCTATTTTTTTCCCATTTACTTCAGCAAAACTTTAGGAGCCAGGCGTGCATTTCAACAAATTAAAAAAAAAAAAACATTACATCCGATATTAGATCCCTAGTGACCGATTTTCTTCAAATGCGACATAAAAAAATCCAACTTCGGATTTTATTTACACGAAAACAAAAGCTCAAAAAAAAGTTATATCACAAAATCGAATCTAAATGTGATTTAGATTCTACAGTTTCCCGCTGGCACTACGAGTTTCCAGACACCGTGTATAACATGCCTATTATAACTGTAAGATTAGGTCACTAACTAACTAACTAACTAACCATCACGCCGTTTCCCCGCAGGGGTAGGCAGAGAGGACGGACCGCCAAACAACTCGGTCTTGGCACACAGTCTTTGCTTCACTCACATTCATACATCGTCTCATACATACTCTTCTATTATTCCGACTTTTGACATGGCCCGACTCAAGTATCTGATTCACTTGATCGTGCCATGTCTTCCTCGGGCGTCCCCTACTTCTTCTTCCATTCACATTTGCGTCATATATTCTTCTCACATTATTTTCTTCTTTCATTCGCTCTACATGTCCAAACCATCTGAGGGTCCCTTTCTTAATCTTACTCATTATGCTTACATCAGCCTTGCATTCTTTGCGGATATCCACATTTCTCACACGATCATACATGGTTTTGCCACACATTCGCCTCAGGGATCTCATTTCGACAGCATTCAGTTTACTTTCATCCTTCCTCTGCCAACTCCATGCCTCACTGCCATACATCAAGGTAGGTACCAGGACTCCATTGTGGACTGCTAGCTTCGCGTCTTTTGACAGTGTTTTATTAGCGCCAACGGCATTAAGTCCTCCATTAATAGAGTTACCTGCATTTACTCTTCTTTCAATATCTCTATCAGCCTTCCCATCTCTCGTAAACATACTACCCAGGTACACAAACTCATCCACCTGCTCCAAGTATTCATCATTCACAACTATATTGCACACTGTTTTCGTACTCTCCCTTTCAAATACCATGACTTTAGACTTACTTACATTCATCATTAACTCATTTTGCATACACACTTCGTTCATCCTAGACACGAGAGACTGTAGATCTTCCATAGTGTTAGAAATCAGCACCGCATCATCAGCATACAACAGGCAACATATTTTCAGATCACTCAAATTCGCGCCCAATCCCATCTCTTTCAATTCTTGCATACAATTATCCATGTATAAATTGAATAACCATGGTGACATTACGCAGCCTTGCTTAACACCTTTTGTGATGTCAAACCACCCCGTAAAACCACCGTTCACCCTAACACATGCAACGCTTCCCTCGTACAGAGACGCAATTAGGTCACACAATTGCTAAATCCTGACAATAGCAACTCTCTCAGTGTTGGTCTTTACACAAACAACGACATCGTTCAGACATCTTCATTATACACCAAGAATATCTATTTTTGTTTTTCTCACCAAAAACTCTAGAGCGGTGAGTTCTAGAACTTTAAAATTGCAAACCTTATTTGCATCTACTTAACTTCTATACAGACATTATTTGGAGTCAAAAATATAAATGAAATTTCAGTCTCCGATAACATTTTTGATGTTTTTTAACTGTTAAAATAAATGTAAACCGGCTAGTAAAAATAAAAATAAAAAAAGTTTTTGAATGGTGGGTGCATATCTTAAGGGGGTATTCTAGTCTGGAAGCCCGACTTTCGGGCGTTTTTAGACGCTCGATAAAAAAAACAAGATGGACACGCTCGGGAAAAAGAGCGTGCCCATCTTGTCACGATTCCAACCCTTCTGGTCATTTGAAAAATAAAAAAAAATGTAGATTCTTTATCAGTACAAATTAAGGTCATTATGGTAGGAACCTAAGAGTATGGATATTTTAGTTCCATGGTAGGAACTAAGAAAAATAAGAAGAAAAAAAATTATCGCAAAATAGAGGCTTTTCAAAAAAAAAATTTTTTTCAGTTATTTCTTAACTACTTATTCCGAATTTTTAAAAATGGTAACAAAAATGTTTTTTGGAGATACTTCCATAAAGGGATATATAAAGAAAATTCATGCCAAATTTCAAGAAATAGGTCAATTGTCGAAACGTCAACGTTTCGAAAACAGTAGTTTTGAGGAACGCGTTTTCTATTTAGTTAGATTCTAGCTAGATTCGTATGATCCGGTCGAATTGCCACAACGCTAAAATGGCTATAACTTTTAAAATAATTCTAATTTCGAAAAATCCTTTAAAAGAGATATTCTTGAATATCTAAACTATCAAAATATGAAAAAAATCTAGACTAGAATACCATAGTAGAATACTAGATTAGATTTGATTTTCGACCGAAATAATACTCGCAATAATTTCACCTAACCAACCATAAACCTAAACGAATCGCCGTCAATTTGCCAATATTCTGAACTCGTTTTAATTTCCCAGTAGCCCGAGTCACCAGACAACGTGACCATATTCCAGCAGCATGTGGATTCAATTCAATTCAACGGTTTGTAACAATACGCATTGATGAATATTGAATATTCCCAGGCCTTTCACGCGGCCGCGGCGGTTTCATATCGGAATTCCTTTCGGCGCTTGCGGTACAGTTCGCGAATTCTGAATCGAATGTTACCCAATACAATATACAATACCAATACACGGCAGAAATGTAAAATTGTACTAAGTCGTAACTCGTTACTAACTCCTTGTTGGGAGTCAGTTGTTGCTTGCACAGGGCGGCATTGAGTACTTGAAAGATGAGGCGGTCAATATGTTGGCGAAACCCAAAAAAATATCTAAATGGAGTAATAATTGCAAGGGTTTAAAATTATACGTTTCATCGAACAAAGGTAGTAGCTATAGAAACAAATAAAAATCGATTTACTGGGATTTGCAACACGAATCTTATATCTAATTCTAAAGCAATCAAATGCATAAAAAAAGTATATTTAACTTGCATTTCAAACCTCTAGTTTATTGGAGTGAAACTTCTATAGCCCCGCTGTGATTTGGATTTCGGATGAAACGAAAATGACGATTACTGCACCTGCGACGCATCAATTGCGCTCATTGGCCGCTTTGATTATTACCTATGTCATTTTTAAAGGCTCCTATTGGTTGAGATATGAAAAGGAAATTACGTTAGGTCTGCGCTCATTGGTCGCTTTGATTGTGACCTCACTTTTCAAGTATTCATTGAGATTGTTTTGGTAAAGTTTCACTTCTACCGCGTGTAAACAAGAGTCTCAAGTCTCAACTGTTCCCATCCGCATGTAGCAAGTGAGACTATAGCATCCCAAATTGTGGCATGTTGTGAGGCTGGAAGTGTGGAGGGAAAGGAGATGGGAAAGAGGTAGGCGGAGAAGTATCTGTCTATGACGACCGGCCGTAGCGCAGCGGTAAGACGCTTGACTCGCGCACCGAAGGTCGCGGGATCGAATTCCGGCGTGGCAAATAAATTTTATTTGATTAATTTGTGTTATTTCACAATTTATTCATTTAAAATAATAAATAGTATATTTGCGGCACGTTCCAGAGTGGAAGATACTCTCTGTATCGCCCTGGTGTATAAGACCACCATTCAGAATTGAAACGTTGCTTGAAACGGCATTAGCCGTGTTTGGTGACCAGATCTGAATAGCCAGGTACTTCCCCACCTTCCTCTTCCCTATCTCCTTCCCCTCCCCACTACCCTCAGCCTCACAACATACTCCAATTGGGGATGCCATAGTCTCACTGGCTTCAGACGGGAGCAGTTGGGACTCTTGTGAGGTATTCATGTAAAAAAAAAAAAAAAAAAAAATGCAGATCTAGTCACCATACACGGCTAAAGCCATTTCAAGCAACGTTTCAATTCTGAATGGTGGTCTTACACCAGGGCGACACTGAGAGTATCTTCCACTCTAGAACTTGCCCTAAATATACCTTAGGTATATATTATTTTGAAAACACAAATCAATTAAATGTTTTTTTCTCGAACTTTCCGGGATTTGAACCCCGCGACCTCCGGATCGCTAGTCGAGAGCTCCCTCGGACCACGGAGGCCGTCGAATGTGTTCTTGGCTTCAAAAATATTGTTTTATGATAAATAAGAAAATTATAATTTGGCATAACACCCCAACAACAAATAACGAAAATATTTTGGCTGTGAAAATCTAAAAACGTATCTTGTAATCCGATTGTTATTATTTAATTAAGATCTGTCTTATTTTTTAAATTTTTTTTTATTAGTGATATTTAGTTACAGGTTTGATGAGAATTGCAAGATATGATAATGTATATAAATATTTCATTTGTTTGTTCTTAGTCCTCCTCACTAGGTGGTCCTGTGCTGAGGCGGACTGGTAGATTTCTTTGATTTTCCGTTATTTAGTTTCTATGATGTTTTTAATACATTCTCTAGTATGTCTGCATTAATTTCTTTCACCCATGTTTTGATTTTTTCTTTAAACGTATTTATCTTTTCTATCTTTTTCAGACTTGGAGGAAGGATGTTGTAAAGTTTAGTTGCCAGATATATGTGGTTTCTTTGGCCAAAACTTGTCTTGAATTTTGGAACATCTCGTATATCCTTTTTTGAGGCTCTTGTGTCATGTATCCGAGTTTCATTGGGAGATTTACTGTTTTTAAAATGATGTATAAGAATATTCTTGGCATATATTTGTTTTAAATTTAGAATGTCAAAACACTTAAAAATATCTTTTGAGGGGGTTCTGATTGGTAATTTTAGTATGGTTTTTATAATGCTCTTCTGAGCAATATCTAAATGGTTAATATGATTTGCTGTAGCAGATCCCCATACTAGAATTCCGTACTCAAGACGGGAAAGACATACTAATGACTTTTTTAGGTCTATAAAAACAGCCAGACATTGATATTATGTATAAGTACGAAACATATTAAAGGTAGGTACATATTGTTCAAATTATTTCAAATGCCAAACCGTTTGAAGAATCTTTTTTTTTTTCGAGTACAGAAACTGTAATTTTAGTCAATTTGCACGAATCATAATTTGACCAATGAAAACAGTATGTAGTAGGTACTGACTATTATATATTCTTTTAATTTATCTTGGAAGTCCATTGTGGAACCTGATAGAGCTGCACTATACACTATACGGCTCATAGTTAATCTGGCAATGCGTAAATCTGCATGATGCCCCTTTCCCTTGATGCCCTAAGTACGTGGTTATTTTGTTAATGCCTAATCCAGTTCTGTATTTACCTGTTACAACCCGCATTCCAATATAACGTTACAGCCGGCATTTGAATATAAAAGTAACAGTTTGACATTGGCTGCATATCAATGCATGATGTTATTTGGGTATTTCGAACAACGGTGTCGGTAATAGGTGTGCTACTAATAATTATGTGTAATTGAGGTGTGCTGAGATTATTGATGCGTCGAATTGTATAATATATGTATGTAGGTACCCCCTTCTTTGTTACATTTTGTCAGTACTCATAAGTTTCTATTTTTGATTGAAGTGTCCAAAATACCATCGAACCATAAGTTGTATGCATAACAGGAAGATCTATTTTTGAAGCCCAATTTTTTTCCAAAATCGATAGATTTGTACACTTAAATGTCCATTATTATTATTCTTACCATTCTTCGCCAGCAATACATTCAGGAAAGCGTCTATTTTATTCATTGGGTATTTTAATTATTTAAAAAAAATTTAATTATAATTAAATTTAATAATGTTATTATTAAATTCTGCAAGTATTTCAGTTTTTTATTATTGTGACAACTTTTTTCGGCTTACAAGGCCATTTTCAAGTTGTGGTTATACCACTTTGAGACAACTTATTTATATTATTCTAAATTTTAATTTTAAATGTGTCTAAATTGATTTATTATCTAGGTATAACCACAGTTAGAAAATGGCCTTGTACGACGAAACAGCTAAAACAATAATTTAAAAAAAAACTAAAATACTTGCAGAAGTTAATAATAACATTATTAAATTTAATTAAAATATATGTTTTTTAAATAAAGCGGATTTCTACGAATTAAACACAAAAACAGTTAATAAACAACAACCGGCGACTGAAATTCATTAATAAAATCAATCAAAGTAAAATCGTAACAGAAATATTACACTTAACTTAAAAATAAATGTCATATTGTTCAAACACGACCTCTTTTGACATTTTTTGTATTTCTTGGGCATTAACTACTTATGTAACAATTTAGACATTTTTTTTTTAAAAGTTTTAATTTTGTATATTTTATTTTAATGTACCTTGAAAATGAAAACTCTTCAAAACAAAACGCTTTTGACATGTTTATTTGAATATTCGACATTCATCTTTGATATCCTGACATCCTGACCAAGAAGGATTATTATATATTCCCACAAAAACACACAAGGGTATTTTTCTATACCCACATCAAAGCCATCCTCCGAATTATTTTCAATGGTCGCCAACGTTTTTAATGGTTACATAAAGACACTGTTTTTAACTTCCAATTTCCCAATCCGAACAAGGCATCTTTAATGTCAAGGGTCGGTAGGTACTAACCTCTTATGTCATAGAAACATCTCACAAGTATCTACTCACCAATTTGTCAACAATTTGTAATGCCTCCCGAAGCGTAATTTTCCCCCGCATGAAATTCAAAATTGGCCTTTATCTATGCAATCTTTCGCAAGAAAAGCGGATGGATTTCACCGCGGGAATTCAGGCATCGCCCCGGGCAAGACTCGTGAGGGATCGCTGGCAAATATGGCAGATGGCAGTCACAGTCTGATCGCGAAGCCGATGGCGGCTGATGGCGAGGAGCGATTGGAATGTTTTAAAAACTAGAAAACGTAGATTTTACGAGAGTCGGTGTAATGAGAATGGAGAAAACCTGAGAACTGGGCGTTACGTCATTTTATGGGAATGTTGGTACCTATTTTCTACTTTTGAATGAATTTATGACCGTAAAAAAAAAATCCAAGTGTAAAATTGGCAGGTGTGGAAGGGTGTGTTGATAAATAAAAAGAAGCGTAACTCAAAAAATTCGGGCTGAGATAAACGCGTTTAAATAATAGATCTATTTATGAGGATGTGATTTGGTAGTAAAAAAGACCTGGTGAAAATCCCAGTAAAATATACTGGTTGGTTTTGAACCCTGCCCATCTCCATTCAGGTGTTTTTGTGGGTTAAGCAACTTCTACGCGGACCGCCTGGATTACCTACATATAAATAGTTGTATGAAGTCTTACAGTGAAAGATCACTTAGATTGACATTTAGCTAATATTGCAGCTATGTAAGTTTCACGAAAAGAGAAAATAGGAAGAACATTTTTATTAATTAATTACGGACCCAATGATATTTTGTCTGACTAGTCAAACATACTCGTATTAATAAAGAAAACACCATAACTTTTGTATATCATTTTACGACAAACGGTTTCTTTTTTAAATAAAGCTATTTATGAAAAGTTATGTGAACAGTATTTAATTTGATAATGTTCCATCATAAAGATTCTTATCATCATCAAACATATTAATTTCGGTTGTATGTGCGTGAACTGCGTGAAATTTTAATTTTCAATGAACTCAAATTTGCTTTGAATTAATATTATTTCATCTTCAAAATTTGAACTGATTATTCAGACAAGCGATAAAATAGGTAGTAGGTAGGTACATACCTATCGATAATCAGAAATGATTTTATTTTTATCAATACTCTATTTGAAAAATGTATTTCTTTTGGTTAAAATTTTAACGGATTATTTGAAATTTTTTACTTTCAATGAACTCAAATTTGCTTTTAATTACATTGTCATTTTTTAATTGTTCAGACAACCGATAAACTAGGTACCTACCAACATCTACAATCAGAAAATTATTTTATTTTTATTAATGATTAATACCTACTGTATTTGGAATATATTAAATTTTTGACAGATTTCTTAGATGAATTTCTGATCGTCTCTCTACTTTTTTATGTATTTATATTACGAATAAAAATTTCAATATTTGTTTTTGATATGCAATGATCCTGAGGAAAATAATTTATAAACATTTACAAATCTTACAATTATGATATTTTGTGATTTTTCATGGGTCTTTTTTTACATTAACTCCACACAGGAAACCCTGAGGAAAATAATTTCCCTCAGGGCCTATGTTATCTGAGATGCTGTGTGAAGAGTCTTTTTGAGGAGAGGAAGGAATAAACATTGGTCTTGAAGAAACCCATGTTGTAGAAAGGAGAAAACACAAAGGTTGGCGAATCGTTCCACAGTCGAGCTGTTGAACACAAGAACGAGTCGAAGAAGCGACCCATTTTCATGTGACAAATTAATATCAATTGAGTACATATGTAGGGCACTCGTTTGGCGTGTTTCCCGACTATGCACCGGTGCCGAAGGGATCAATGACGCTAGTTCCTCGTAGCACCTTCCATTGAAATACCGGTAGAACAAGGATAGCATTTCCACCCGACGCCTGTGCTCTAAAGATTGCAATCCGTTTGTTAAGTTAGGAAAATCTATCAAAAGGACCGCCCGTTTCTGCACAGAGTCCAGGGTTTTTTTGGTGACCAGACAACTCAGAATGAAACCAACTCAGAAGCGCCTTGAGCACACCCAGAGTGATAATAAAAATATGTAAAACAATTGGTTAAATAGGTTAGGTTAGGTTAGGGCAATTTTTACCGGCAATTTATAAATGATTTTTTCATAGCTTTTAATAACCTTTCTGAGGTGTTTCTGAGTTGGTTTCATTCTGAGTTGGCATGGAACCGGTTTTTTCAGGTATTTTGGAACTTCAGACCAGAAGTGGCTGCCAAATTCAACCGTGGGACGCATTTGCGATTTGTACAGGGTTAGCAGTTGTGTACTATTAAAGTATTTGCGGGCCCTGTACAGTACGCCTAGATTCGCCCAGTCTCCTAATGATGTTTTCTAACCCATTTTTATAAATGCGATTATTTTATGTTTAAAAAACTGTGTTCCATTTGGCAATCGGGGAAATTGTCCTGAAATCATTCGAAGACAAAGCATTTTTTCCATGATATTTCCTATGAACATTGCCTCACATTACCGCATTTCGCTTGCGTATGGTCGATATGAAGAAAATACAAATTGGCTAATGAACTTTCTACACTTCAAGTTACCAAGTTATGGCGCGCGGTGTGGCATAATGTCTTGTCGCGTGCATCTGTGAATCTGTCATGCGATGCATTGTAGACTAGGAACAGAACCAACTGTGCGACGTGATTATATAGCGCTAAATTAAATCACATCATATGTTATAACATGTGTACCAATGGCGTTGCAACAAACTCACGAACCGGGGCTAGCATGTAAACTGCCCCATCTGACAAAACATAAACATTTATTTTTTGTATCGGTACAGTTAAAAAGCCTACTGCGCCATCAAAATACACTATTCTACTGTAGCATTCATAAGCGGAACTACATTGCCCACTCTCCGATACAACGATTTCACACTACGGGAAATCAGTAGATACTTAGGTGATGTTGACATATTTAACATAAACTTGGCGAATTTTGATGATCTTGTAAAGAACTTATTCCAAAACTATTCCTAAACATATCTGTATTTTTGTAAACCTATGAAATCGCTGTATTTTTTGTATTTTTATGACTTGTGTGTTTTTTTATCTAATTTTATTTGTATTATTTCTTTATCTGTTTAATGAATTTATTGCACTACCAAACATGTAAAAGCCCTTTGGGCGTTAAATAAATAAATAAAAATAGAAAATAATGCACAGCAATAAAAATTTATGAAGGTTCTCGCATCTAGCAAAGTTACATTTTAAATTATATTTTTAACTGCATTTAACATAGTAGGACATCAATAGAGCTCTTCTGTCCGTACTTTTTTTTACATAAGCTCCAAACAGGAGGCAATGTGGAAAATAATTTTCACTCAGCGCCTATGTGAATGCCGTGTGGAGTTGTGGAGGGTCTTTTTAAGGAAAGGAAGGAGGATGTTCTGGGAAGGAAAAAGGTATGGGGTATGGGTAGGAATCTGAGGGGACGGTGCCAGAGGTGACGGACATACGAATACATCCCTCCAACTGCGGCGCAAGGCTACGGATCGAGAGAATCCTGCAGGAGGGAGCAAATAGTCTCCCTCAACCCGTCCCTCCCGACCAGCCTGCCACGCAGCCAGTGGGCAGATGCATACGCCGCCAAGACACAAACCTAGCCCCATGAACTCGGGCACCCCTGCTATGTCACCAAACGTAGCGAACCACTTGGGGTGACCTACGGCAAGGTGGATTTATTATCCAGTAAATGGTTCCGGGGCGGCGGTAAGCATACCCGCCTCCCAAATGCTGTTTTTCACCAGGAAAACTATATTTTCACCCGGTTGGACGGTGTTGTGAGGCGGGCTAAAGGCAGAGCTGTTGGAAGGGATTTGTAAATGTCTGTATTTAACGAGGGAGGAAAAACGAACGCTGATAACTCATTTTTTATTAGTTTTCCAACCATACTAACCAAAATCAGTGTGATTGAAATACAAATTTTATCGCGAACACTTACGACAGACGTCTCGTTTGATGATTATTGTGGTACCTGCATGAAAAATATCGAACAGTTATATAACTAAACTCAAAATTCATAAAAAACCCAATGGTAGTTATCATATCTTTCAGGAGGTCACGCGCACTGAAATCGATAACTTTACAATTTCGTATCGACAGGCGTAACTTCCAACGATTTTATATCGATACACCGAGCACGGTTTCACTGTTGAAAAATATAAATAAATTGGATCTGTCGAATTGAAACACTAACCTCAATATGCATTGGCAGTCTGCATTTACTTTTTGACACTAAACGCTTGTTAATTGGTTAATAAGGTCTTATTTCAACCACTTTCGTTTCTCAAAGATCGATGGCGTATTAGATGCATAATTTAAATTAATGGATCGCGTGTACGACTCCTTTCAATTCTAAGAGCTTCGTTAGTTCAAGCCGTTCATTAAATAAGCCAGTAATTTTGCATAACGAACGACATTATTAAAAATATGTGTAAATTGACAGTTACCGCGCTACCGCGTTACAGTTACCGCGCTAAAATTTATCAATCTTCGGTCGGAATATCTGTTATCAATCGTTGACCGTGCTCACAAATATTGATAACTGGCCATAGATGACGGATTTAGTCAATATCGTATTGATATAGGTTTTATTACTCAAAATCTGTCGTAATCTCGTGAAGAGTGAAATCAGGTACCTACTCACTGAAAATCTAATTTCACATGGCTATATATATTATCCACAGCAAATATAAGCCAGTGGCGTTCAAGTCCATCTAAAAACCTTCAGTAATCGGGGTATATCAGTTTTATTATTATTCCTATCAACTAGGCTCTGAATGCTATAATGGTGTCACAAGGCATTTGTATTCTAAACAATCCCACGATTTGCAGTTGCCCTCTTCTGGCCATGGAATTAACAATGGCAGATTAGTTGCAGAGCCAATGACAAATCAACGCGAGAAATGATTGTACTTACTTATTAATTAAAACATGTATATTCACTTCTAATGAAAGCACCTTGATTAACATACTAAATAATAGAAGTAGATGTGTTAATGGAATTAAATACAGACCAAAAAACATGTAGATGTAATTATGTCATGTATTTTGTACGTTGTTGAGTAATCTTGTAATAGTTGCCTTACACTTATACCTAGACCAATTTTGTCTACTACACTATATAAAGAGGTAATATTTGTTTGTTTGTGTGTTTGTTTGCATCGAATAGGCTCCGAAACTACTGAACCGATTTGAAAAATTCTATCGCCGTTGGGAAGCTACACTATCCCTGGGTGACATAGGCTATATTATATTTTAAAAAAATATATGCATCCTTACTAAAACTTCAATAATGTAACCCAGGGTGTAAAAAAATTACCTAAAATATTCTTTAAATCGCGTGCGCTGCAAAAACTATTGATGATAGAATAAAATAATGTAATACGACTTTATAGAACACATCATTATTTACAAAAAAGGTCGCGACAGCATATGTCTAACTATTATGGTTATGCCACAATAAGTATTCTTTTATTTTAAAAATTTAATTTAAATGTCGCTTCTTGAAAAGGCTCTTTATTTGTATCTTGGTTTTAATCCTTATCAAAATAAATTACTTCATATTCAAGACAGCTTCAATACCTTCATTTAACTTTTTGAATTTTTCAATTCGGATATTTAATTAGAAAGATATCACGAGTTTAAAATTGTTAGTATTAGAAAAAAGTTTCGGCTACGGGCCGGGTGGGAGAGGAGTCAAGAAATGCAGTGCCAGGGGCGTTAGCGGGACAGGGGAGCGGGAGAGCGGTGGGGGGGAAGGTGGAAGTGGAACGCTAGAGTGGAACGCACGGGAAAGGACATGTAAGGAGTAACATTTTATTTATTTGAATATGGCATATATTATAAAAGTCCAAAAAAACGTGCAGCTCGCAAAAAATCAGAAACGAGTCCCGGTTCGATCAAGGGAGTTATATGGTGTGGTAGATCTCTATCCCCCCTAGGGAATAAGGGTATCCGTTTTTACCTAAAGGGCCTGCTTTTAAAGATATAAGGGCTAAAAGTTTCGCCCTCTTGAAATTTCTAGAACAGTCTTCCGGAAAGTTCTAGAAGGTTCCATACAGCTGTAGAAAGTTGTGGAAGGAGTGGCGGAGTATGTCGTGGAATGATCAGGAATAGGGAATCGGGAACATCATTGTGCAACATTCCAGAACACTATCTTATTGTCCTGAGCGAAGCCGGGTAACCCAGCTAGTAATTAATAAAGGTATAGGTACAGATATGCTTGGGCCGAGAATCTGCGGCCAGCAAAGTATTAAAAAAAATCAGAATGGAACTTATCGACGATTAAATAAGATGGATTTTCAATCAACTGTGACAGACTAGTAACTTTGTAAAACCATAAATGTTATATTGTGTTATAATGTTATTATTACGCTAACCTCTGTATGGTTGAAATTTAAGAATCTGACTACGAGTACAACTCTGACGCCGCGCCTTACGCAAAACGGTTTTCGTACCAGAAGTTTGTTAGAAATCTACTTTTGTAATAGAACCGAATTTAAGCAATGCCAAAAGATGACTCCATTTACGTTAACAGATTGTGTGAGAAACGTCGACTGGCAGGCGTAAGTACTATTGGATTCGTACGTTCGTGAATCTCTCCGACTATGGAGAGACGGATGGTGAGATTATTATTTTAACTGGTAATAACACTACGTTGTGGTTTCTACAACGCGTCTACATAGTCATTGCCTGTCGCGGTTACTTTGTCCCGGTGACTAGTTGTCACTAGATTCGAGGAACCAGCTATTTTTGGAACCAGTTCCTATCGGGTTTATAAAATAGTCACCAATACTTAAACTGGGTGAAGCCGAACCAAAAGCCGCCCACACGGCTTAGCAGCAAAAACCTGCGGGCTTTTACCTGCTATTATAAATAAATACGCATTATTATCTATAAAATATATTTATGTTCATTATTTAAATTATTTTGATCAGAAACATTCAGGATATTTCATTGCAACTTAATATCTGCTATTCTATATTTTTTTATATTCATTGAGAAAGAGCGGTATCCGAGAAACTTGCCCGGGGGCAGGAAGTTTGTCGCAATGCCACTGGTACCCACTGAATAATAACATATTTTATACAAACGTACCATTTATGAAAAACTGAGGTAGACGAACTACTACTCAAGAAATTATAATAATAATAATCGATAATGATAACGTTTTAAGTTTGAACCGTACAGGCGTACAGGACGTCCGGTATTATCGCACTTCCATGCCTAGTCCCAAAACAGAAATTGATTACTGCTTGAATGTGATTACCTGATCAGCACTTTCCTCGTCGCTAACTTCCCGACTTGTGAAATAACTACACGGACATTTACCCACATACTCCGACAAGCGGATTTTCCATTCCCATTTCTGATTACTACAGAGTGAAGTGATTACTACAGCCGGCTTTACAGTAATCGAGTAATCGATCGGATTAACGATTCCACACTGGTGTAAAGTGTAATGTGTAAAGCAAGATTGTAACGAGAATGTTGTCGCGATGAAACAGATGATCTTCATTAAATTTTATACGTTTACAGAAGCAAAGCATTTTAATTGAATAGATATATCTTAACATTTTAAAACATTATTAAGTTTTATGACACTACCGGTTTCGTTTAGGTAAGTGCTATGTCCTAGGATTTAATTTTGTAAATTTAAAATGAATATTACAAAAAATTCATAGATTAACGATGTCGAGATTTTGAAAATAGTTACGTTCAAGTAAAAATTCCAGTGGGATTAAGTTGTGCAATGTTCAAAACGCCAGAGCTCAAAAAACTGTATCTCATAACTTGTATGACTTGTATTCCAACATCACCACAAAAAGAAAAGAAGACCAACTAACGAACAGCGACGATTTTTCGCCACAAATCTATTTTGGAAAAAGAATAAGAGGATGAATCTGCTCGTAGAGTTTTTTAATTTTTGTGAAATTGGTTATTTATAGATGATCTGACAGTACGTCATTTCATGTTTTCCCCCTTTTGATGCATAGATTGACCTCACCCAATAGTACCTACGACATTTTTCACTACGAAAGAAATAATATCTTTTTAATTTTTTATAAGAAAAACTATCGTTATAACTTTTGAAGGTTATTCCCATCAATGTAATATATCATTGAAGAAGAAGATAACAATAATAATCTAAACGAAAATATGAAAGAGAACAAGACACAGAAAAACAGAAAAAAATAATACGCGTATAATATAATACCGACTAAATTATATAATTAATATTTCGTAGTGAAAACATTTTGTACCTACTATTGTATAGTGTATGAGGTCAATTTGAAAAAAAAAATGACATGTTGCCAGATCACCATCGACTAATATCTGTACCCGAGAAGCATACGGATTCAAGTCCAAAATTTGAAGAAATGAGTTTTTGATGCAGACTTGAAGTAAATTATCATATTTATCAGTGGCAGAAAGATACAAGTCCAATCATGAAGAAAAATAGGATTTTCATAAATGTATACGGATGCAACTACCTTTGATGCAACAACTATCTTAGAAGCAGAAAGATGTACATGGACTTGAATCTTTATTATTTGGTTGCATTTTGAGTATTATGACTCAAATCCATTTACACCCTTCTGCTTCTAACATTACTACGCTTTATATGGAAGTAAACAATTTTCAAACATTGATCCTTTCATAATACACCACATGTCATAAGAAAATATTCCATTTCATTTTGAAGCAGGAGGACTCAAGTCTTTTTTAAACAATATTTTTAAAGACTTTACATATAAAATATTTCGGTATATTTGCTCCCTTTTAAAAAAAATACTTTTTTGTTATCTATCAGCAAGGATATCCGAAGAAGTTATGAGACCATAGTTACAGAAAAAAAAATGTTGGCTGTCCTGAATAATTACCTCTTTGGACATGCATCCGATGCTTCTCGGGTACAGATATCTTACAACAACAAAAAACGTAAAATAACGTGAAATTTCATTGAAGCATAGGAAATTTGATATGATTCAGTAGTCGATATTCAATATACTTAGATTTAATTTCAGTCATCCCCTTTTTCCTTTCAGGTCCAGGTACAGAAATGTGTAGATAAAATATTGTTGTTTGAACGTAAACGAACATGCTGAAACATACATCCACATACACGTTAACAATACTTAGAACCGGAGAAATTAGATATAACTAGGTAAACACGAGATTAACATTACTTTTGTCTGTTAATCCGCTTCTATCGTGCGCATTTCCTCCTAAAATACCCAAGATGGTGCGTGTTCGATCCGTTGTAAATCACGAAAGTGTGTTAGCCATCCCTGCGTGACAATATTGGTTTTTGTCGTCGCAATCACACGCTCCACTGGGACTCAATGAGCCGATCCGATCGCTGGCGGTTGCACAATCGCGAGGAATGGGAAATGATGTTACTACTCTGTAGATTAAAAAGTACTACCATGCTTGAATTTGGAACTAGTGCTGACTGATGGGTAGGTATATGTAATAGAATTATGCTTCGAATTAATTTTACAAAAAAATTCTCTCTCCCAGAGGTGAAAATGTGTAAAAATAGGTACCGTTTCCCTCTGAAGGAGATGTAGAAACTTGTAATGCGCGTTTTCATCCCGCGACAAAATATCCCCCACAAAATATCCTCCTACAAAATATCCAATGGACAAAACATCCCCCAACATCTATCTACTAAAACTTAACCTAACATAACCTAATAAAAAATGAGACAAAAATTACACAGACATCCTGTAAAGACATTAAATTATTGTTCAAAAATAGTAAAATGGGACAAAAATAATACAGATAAAAAAAATTCTTTACAATTTGTGTGTATTATTTTTGTCCCATTTTTTGTTAGGTTAGGTTAGATTAGGTTTTAGTAGATATTTTGTTGGGGGATATTTTGTCCGTAGGATATTTTGCAGCAGGATATTGAGGAGGGTGAAAACGCTCGGAACCGTAGAAACTGATTTAAAAACGGATGAAACCTTCATGACGTTCGAGAGTTTGATGCTGCTTCCGACAGATTTTCTATTATAATCAAATGATTTTTCAACATTTCAATCACTAATTCCTTTAAATGAATCGTATCGAAAAACCACATAAAAACATTTACGACAAAAATGTACGGTTGTAACACTCTGCTTTCGTAGCCAGCAATCGATTAACATTTCAACATCCAAATCGAGTATAACCTAAGGGCGAGTGTTTTACTAATATCCCACTAAGGTCTATTGGTAGGTTTATGAGAGCTGTTACGACAGCTGGAGCAGAGTTTTTAAATAATCAACAATCACTCAAACGAATAAACGGGAAAAATATTTGTGTTAGATTTGCACCAAAAATAAAAATATCGATATTTCTATAAGAATTTCAAATTAACAATGTATGTGTTCACAAGAATGGGGAAAAGCTCAGGAATGCAATAATGTTGAAATGCCTTATATAAAAAAATAAAACGATTGCTAGTTGCACGAGAGCAATAAATCCACACCGATATGGCTGAGATTAGTTTGTTAGCGCAGTTATCAAGGAATGTGAACGATCCGTATAAGACATTATTACTCATTATTGTACGAAAGATTTTGTACAAGAATACCTTTCCTACCAGGCGTATACTAGAGTTAAAATACATTAGGAAGTATTTCATTATCCTAATGATAACTTATGCAAAAGATAACATAATACATTAATAAATCAATAAATAAATACTCGCAATAAGTAGAAAACTCGGCTAACTTATCTGATACATAGCCACTATTCATAAGTTCGATAATCGAATCGTAAATTCGTGATTAAGTAAAGAAATTGTAATTCGAACATATTTATTTGTTAGTTATAAGATGTTAGATTTTTACATGGTTGTACCTATAACGTAAGTCATAGAATCTCATTTGGTAGTTACGCCTGACATATGAACGGGTTTTAAAAACTTTATTAGTGAATGAACAAGTAATAATAATAAGAATAAAGAAAAGGGAGGGGAGGAGGGAGATAGGAGACATTTTAAAATATAGAATTATATGCTCACTAAATTGTAATTGACTGTTTAGTCAATTACAATTGAAGGTTTAGTGAGAGGTAAAGTGTATAAGTAGTTTTAAAATTTATAATTTGTAATTACATCACGCCAAGAAATTTAATATAGTTTTGTAAGTTTGCAAGGAATCATGGAAAATGTCTAAGTGTAGTAATTTTTCGTAGTGGGTATAAGTTGTGATTGTGCTAGTAATTGGTGAGTTATTTGCAGCAGTAGTGTTGTTAGCTTCTAAGTGAAAAGGGGGAGTTTGCCTGGTACGCCTCATTGAGACATTTAAACTTTAAACCAATGACGGAATATGTTAACCTGTGGATAAGCTATCAAGATATTGGTGAAATACCCCCGGTGATAGATTCGGCGAGGCCTCTCCCCATGGACAATGTCAATACCTCACATCCTTTTCATAAATGAGCACGTATAAGAAAGAGAAATAACAACGGAGCTATGAGTGGTAGGGCATCAACCCCATACATCAATACTCCATCTGTAGGGATGCTGGGTAGAGGGTATTTTTAAGGAAAAGGAGGAGAGGACGTTCTGGGAAGAAAAACTATATGAGGGTTGGGTAGGAATCCGGGTTCATAGTGACTTTATAGAGATATTTTAATTCCTGACTAGCTGGTAGCCGGCACGCGTTGCTATGCCGTTTAATAAATAAATTGTTTCTCCATGCGTGTCCTTTCCCATTCGTTCCTCCACCTTTACTCTCCTCTCCCCACTCCACCCCCTCCCCCCCTTCCCCCGTCCCGCAACCCCCCCTCCCGAGTTCCCCTCCCCCCTCCCTCGAATCCCCTACCCGAGTTCCCCTCCCCCCTTCAGCATTCCATACATTGAGTCCCGGTACATTCAGTCTTCAAACAGCTCGCGTGCCACCTATTGCATTTTTTTATACAAATATCATAATGCCAGAGCTCACCAGTAGTTTTACACAAACCTTGTCCTGACAATAACGAATACAAAAAAAAGGATTATCCAATTTGGTGCAGTCGTTCGAAAGTTATGCGCGTACATACATTTCTACGATTTAATTGATTAATTTTTCGTAATTATATGATGCCAGAGCTCACTATTGTATACAGAAACCATCGCGGGCATGCACACATCAAATTCCCAGTGTTTTATCGCAATCGGATGAATGGTTTAGCAACGCATAGCGGACATACAAACATTTTTAGATTTTTATATATATATACATAGATATATAGATTTTAAGGTACATAAATGATTGATTAATCAAAGCCAGTGGAACTATGACATTCACGTGTTCAGGAAATGTTTTGAGGCGGAAGATTGGAGGGGAAGTAATAATAAATTCGAGAAGAACTGGGATATTCAGAACAGGTCACTGAACATAGATGAAGTAATTTCGATGAGGTGGTCCTTTGACAACATGATACTAGAGTCTCTTTTAAGAAGATATGAAAAGTAATAACCCCCTCGAGCGATGGGTGTCCGGTTTCCGCTTTTGCCATTCGATTTAATTATTATCATTCCTCAACATATTAATACGGAAACATATGAACTGCTTACTGCTGTTTAAAGCCAATGAATTCACCTAGATTTCACCGTTCATCCCATATTTTTAGGTTCTATAAATTTGCCACATTATGGCAAGCGATCGCTCAAGCTGTTTGCGAATTTGCCAAAATATGCCAAAAATCGCTCGAGTGGATAAGGGAAAGGCAATTTTAGATAGAACACGATCAAAATCAGAAAATTGATTAGAAGATTACTGCATCAAAAAAATGTATGTTATGTATAGTTAACAAGTAAAAATATGTTTGAATAACGTCTACATTAATACAAGGAAACGTGTTCAAAATTAAATGGTGCATCTACATACCCAGAATATGTAATCACGATTCGAGTTTTTTGTCAGCGATAAAATTGGTAAGACTGGTTTGCGGAAGCATAAAACAAAACCAAAATGCAGATTTGATAAATCAATAGCAGAACAAGCCGTAATAAAAACACGCGAGCTGCCACTCGAAACTTGAATCGAGTTAATCTTTCGATAGAACCATAACATAAATAATAATGTTTTCTTGTAAGATCATTGAGGTATGTAGGTACTTTCTGTATTAACTATATAATATACGTATACCAAATAATATTTATACGTAGTAACAGATGATAAGCGTTGTCTCTTAAAAAATTACAAGTTTACAAGGTTTGTCGTGAAAACTCGATAATTTTTTTTACATTAGCTCCATACAGGAGGCCCGGACGAAAAAAATCCCTCAGGACTTTTTAGGGAAACAAACGAATGGAAGTTCTGGGAAGGAAATAGGGATGAGGGGTGGGAAGGAAAAGGGGATGAGGAATATGTTCACGAGTGACGGACGTATGAATCCATCCCTCCCACTGCGGTGCAAGACGATGGGTCGAGAAAGGCTGGAGAGGTCTAGATTAGGTCTCCCTCAACCAGTATCTCCCGATCGTATTCGCCGCCAAGACCTAAACAAACCTCACCCCATGAATCCGGGCACCCCCATATATAGTGTTGGTTATTCAATAAATGGTTCCCGGGGCGGCGATACCCATACCCGCCTCCCAAGTTAGAACATTCCGCCAAAAGTGATTAAAAATTCGGTTTTATTAGTTTGATGTCAGTAATAGGAGACAACAACGCATTATAAAACGAAACCTGTACTAAAAAGTGAATGAAACAAATCAAAATAATTCAAAAACTTCTAACCTTGTCTTTTTGGTGCTAAGTGCACTAAGTGCAACCGTTTTAAGCTGGTAAAATCAGGGTAAGTCTTGGAGCGGAAAGAAATACATAATCATAACTTGGGAGGTGGTTACGGGTTCCGCCGCCCCGCGAACCATTTATTGGATTACCAACACCTCTGCCATAGGGCACTCCAAGTGGTTCGCTACGTTTGGCGACTTAGCAGATGTATCTGCCCCCTGCTGCGTGGCGGGCCGGATTGAGAGAGACTGGTTGAGGGAGGCCTTTTAACGTTTCCAGCCAGACTCTCTCGACCCAGCGCCTTGCACCGCCGTTGAAGGGATGGAATCATACGTCCGTCATTCTTGGACGCACTGACCCCCGATTCCTACCCACCCCTCATACATTTTATCCTTCTCAGAACTTCTTATCCTTCCCTTCCTTTTTTTTAAAGTGTGTTTATTCAGTTTTAATTTTACAATATTTTATCTTACGAATCTTACGAAACTGGTCAATCAGTTCGATTGTGCATCCCCTAAGATGACATAGGCCCTGAGGGAAATTATTTTCCTCGGGGCCTTCTGTGTGAAGTTAATGTAAAAAAAGCAAAGTTTCTGAAATAATGATCTCTAACACGGCAATATCTATTTAGTATTACAAAAAGTGTTACAATTTTATTGATAGATATCATATGATATTTTAATGAGAAAAATCCATCAAAGCTTACGACGAAGGAAATATACAGCGTGAATAAAAAAAATGCTTTTCAAATTATAAAATAGGTAGTTACAAAGTCGAGAACACCCATGATGAAAAATATTAATAAAAACCATTTTTTTACCAAGCATCACTTGGGTTACCTAGTTTTTTACAAGCAATTCATGCAACAAGTACCTGAATCCTTTTATTCTGCTTATAAAAACGTTTAATCTATTCCCCATTAATCTAATTAGTAATAACAATAAAATATTGCAATATCTATCAGGTGAAATCACTCGAGATATTTGACCTTGCCGGTACCTACCTACAATAATAATAACCTGTCCATAGGCATTCAAGCAGGTCTGTGCTAATTTCTTTACTAGCAATACTTACTGCTATCATACATAGATTATATAAATTATGTACGAAGTGTCTTGTTACAACAAATGGACCTCTGATGGTAGTCAAAGAAGCGATAAACGATTCTCTTATATTCGTTTCTTAAATACAGTCAGATTCATTATTGAAGTGACTTTTTATTTTTATTCTTGTATGACACATCACAAGAGCGCCCCTTTCTATACATAGTAGATATGCAGGGATAGGCAGAGGGGATGTACCACACAACCCTCTTTAGACACACGTTTCTTGCTTTAGTCTCATTCACACATCGTCTCAAATATACTCTTATGTTATTCTTATACTTTAGTCTTTGTTTCTGTTGAACGTGCAATATTTTCCTCGGGCGTCCCCGAATGCTTCTAGCTTTCAATTTAACGTGATATATTTAACTGTATACATACAGTGTAAAGGTTAATAAACTATGTCGCCACCCGATTGGGCCGCGTTGCAAGGCGGGTTGAGGGAGGAGCTGTAGGAAGGGATTTATTAAAGTGGGTTTTGTAGGAAGAAAAACAGATGCCGGTAGCCTGTTCCACATACAAGCAGATAATAAAAACGAGTCGAAGAAACGACCCATTCTCAAGAAGCCAATACAACCGTGAACGAGTGTTTCGCTCGTGTCGGTGTCGGTGCACCGGGGATAAACGCTGCTAGCTCCTTAGAGCAGGCTCCATAGAAATGCCTGTAGAACAGTCACAACGTGACCACATTGCATCTGTGCACTGGAGGTGGCTATTCGTTTTTTAACAACGGATTGTCAATCAGACGGACCGCCCTCCTTTGCAAAAAAATCAAGTAAGTATTGTGGGGCTTCAGCCCGGAGATGGCTCCCAAATTCAATTGTTGGGCTTGGGCATACTTTTTCTAAAAAGCTACTTCAAGTGTATATGCCTAGTAAATAAGTAATTGTTCATCTGTCAATAATACACGTAAGATGATAATAATATATACAATACAAAATAAAAAATTTCATATCATCCAATTTAATGTAGATCTGAATGAAATTGAATCTTTCAGTTCAATTTTCATCCAATTCCCGAACTATCGGTATCGGTAATAGGTATATGTGAATTTTTTGCACACGTGATAAAAATGATTACAATACACACAATGACAAAAATCAACCAATATTGAAGTTCACTTTGTTTTGTTGGTACGTGATCAGCATGTTTTTTTTTTGTCTACAGCTTTAGAGATATAATATAATATATAAAATTTCGATTTAGCTAAATTGAAGGCAGACGCCATATTGATTATTACAAATTAGTCTATGGTGGCGCCAATTGATGTTTTAATTATATAAATTGTCTATTGCTCAAAGCGCTTTTCCTTTGTATCTTGATGCCCCAATTATCCATTCCCTTTGCCAAAGACCTGTAAGGTTGTCAAGACTGCATAGTTTTGCTACAAGACAAGCGTTGCAGTGCATATTTGATTTATTGCCGCCATTGTAATTTGACCCGCCGCTGGATAAGCAACGTGCTCGTACAACGTATTTTTGTATTTTGATCCGCCGCTGTAAAGCAACGTGTGTCGCACCTTGTATTTGTTACTCGCTACGCGCAAGTGTGAATTCGTTCTGGCCCGCCACGCAGTAGTGTTTGTTGTTACCGCTCGCTACGTATATCGTAGTCATTGGAATTTACCCGCCAATTGTTGTGAAATATCTCTAATTGTTCTTGAACCGCCGCTATACAAATACTGTTTAGTGTTAATTGTGAATAAGACATTGCTTGAGAACCAGCAGCCTAATAAGGAAAGGACGAGGAAATAAAGGTAGGTCTTTGGCATGTTCCCTGAAACCTACCTCTTTCTCAAGGCGTTTTGAGTTTAGTGAATAATTTTGTTGCACCCGTAAACGAACGGATTTTAATTGATTCGCACCACCATCTTTTTGATCCTTATCGAACCGGATAATTAAACCTGTTCGTTTAATATTGTAATTGAGTTCGTACCGCAAATATCAAATAAATATAACCAATTTTCGGCTTGAAAGTTATCGCATATATATTAGTTTAGCTCCGTACTGAGCTCGCACGTAAGTAGGTAATTTTAAATATTAAGTTAGCGAAGTAGGTACCGACTGCGGCGTGCGCCCGCTAGTTTAGCAAGTAGGTAGCTGTTAACCGTTAAAGCGCCGGAGTAAATTCCTTACATAAAAGTTTAACTCTTAGCGCGCCGTTTAATAATAGTTTAAACATTAAAGTGTATCAATTATTAATTTAATAATGGTCTATTATTATTGATTTGATTAATTGATGAATTATTAATTTGATTTAGTTTAATAATACTTAAAACATAATAGATTTAATATTTTTCTTTTCTTTGATTGATTACCTTTAGCATTATGGCTACCGCAAAGGAAAAGAAATTGAAATTATTGTCAGCGCAGTGTGATGCCTTTAATGAACGCATTAAAAAATTGTTTGAATTGTCAAAGGGAATTTGTGACGGGAAAAGTCAGGAAGAATTTTTATCTTTAACAGATACGTTAGATTCAACCAGAAATAAGTATGAAGAAACAAATCAGCAAATTAATGTCATTAATTTGGAAATTGATCCAGATTACAATCCAAATTTTGAAAATTGGTTGAAATTTGAAGACATGTATTGTAAAATTAAGCGCACGCTATTTTTGATTGAAGAAAAGAAACCGCCATTGGATTTACAAAACAAAAATTGTAAAAAACCAAAACTACCGCCTATTGAATTAGTTTTTTTTAATGGAGATTTAAACAGCTGGCCAATATTTTATTCTAGTTTTCTAAATGCAGTGCACAATAATGAGTCGCTTTCAAATTCAGAAAAATTATATTATTTGTTGGGGAAGATTAGCAAACAAGTGCAAATAACATTTTCAGGCATTGTGTTAGCACCTGAAAATTACGATATTATATTCGAATCTTTAATAAATAAATACAATGATAAACGCGTAATCTCTTCCGCCTACCTCGATCAAATTTTGGATTTTAAATCGTTTAATGAAGCCAATATCAATAATTTGGAAGCATTTATTGATCATTTTGCGTCTGCGGTGGCTGCAGTAAAAAACGTAAAATTGGATAATCTATGTGATTACATTTTTCTGCACATTGCATTGAAAAAACTAAATTTGGAGTCCGTGAAGGATTTTGAAACAAGTCATCGTGAAACCGAATTTCCCTCGTTTGATGACTTAGTAAATTTTGTTCGTGAGCAAATTAAGATTTTGCAACGAACAGGCGCAACAAGAAAATCGTCCGCATACTTAGAGAAGCCAAAAAGATCGCAAAGATCGACGCAAGCATTTGTAAGCGCTGGTAGCGATTCGGAGAAAACCGAAAATCGGCCGTTTAATAAATGTTTACTTTGTAAAAAACCGCACGGACATTTATATAAATGTCAGGAATTTAAAAAATTAAGTATTAAGGAAAGATTCAACTTTGTCAAGGCTAAAGGATTTTGTTTTAGATGCCTTAGTGATAAACATAGAGCTAGAGCTTGCAATTCAAACGAAAGTTGTCATCAATGTAATAACAAATTTCATCATACGATGTTACATTTTGAGGAACAGGGTGAGTCACGCAGAAAGCAGTCAGATTCTTGGAACACCCAAAGAATGGAAAACCAGACCGCTGATCAAACAATTGATCCAAAGGAAGGCAGCTCGAATCCTGAAGTGGCTTTATGTACGTTTTCAACTGTTCGACCTTATAATCGCAACGCACATTGTACCGTTTTGTTGGCTACCGCACAAGTAGGTATTAAGGACTCACGAGGTAATGAACATCTTATTAGATGTTTATTAGATAGTGCATCTCAAAGCAATTTCATTACTCGTGATTGCTGCAGAAAATTGGGTTTCTTTGAATATCAACGCCCGTCTTGTTCCACAGTTAAGGGAATTGGAGGTGCTTCAAAACCCATTAGAGGCTCGATAGATACCAACATTTATTCTCGTTTTAATCGGGCAATAAATTATAATGTAACTTCATTGATAGTGGACAAGGTAACAGAACGCTTACCTACCGCCAAAGTGGACATACCTTCATTGTCATACTTGAATAACTTACCCTTGGCAGACGAATCGTTTGGAGAACCAGGAGAAATTGATATGTTAATAGGAGCTCAGCTCTTCCCGCATCTCCTGTTGTCAAAAAGGGTTCATGACCCTTCGCAAAGGCATAATCTGCACGCTTTAGAAACGGTTTTAGGATACGTTATTTTGGGGGCAGCACCAACCCGAATTGAGGAAAATGCTACCATATCTTGTTGTGCTATGATAGACGAACCAGTGGATATTTGTCTCAAAAGATTTTGGGAATTAGAAGAGATAAATGTACCGTCCATTAAAGGTCCTGAGGATCGTGAATGTGAGGAAATATATAAAAGAACTACATCACGAGATCCCGTAAGTGGAAGGTATATTGTAGCCTTACCATTTAAACAAAATGCTTCAGCACTTGGGGATTCGTTTGCAATAGCAAAGAAACGTTTTTTATGCCTCGAACGCAAACTGGAAGCCTCTCCTAAATTGAGAGAAGCCTATAACAATATTATTAAGGAATATTTGGAGAAAGATAATTTGTCTCCTGCCGCACCAAATAAGGAGGATCAAACGCCATCTTGTACAATACCGCACCATGAAGTTAAAATGCACGCACGAGAGGGTAAGATCACCACGATACCCCCCTCCCCCGCCATGGGCATATCCGAGGACGCCAAACTTGAAGAGGCCTCCCCTCGGCCACCACCTATTTCCGACTCGCCGCCGGAAACGCACCAATCTTTGCACTCGCCGCCCGAGAGTGACCACCGCAACAACAACAGTTACATAATTCATTCCACGCATGATCATCCGCAATCAAAACCTTTGGATCACCCGCTATGGATCCATGGTCCGCCATGGATAAAATTGAGGCAGAGCAGTGGCCTATTACCGCTTATGACGTCAACATGGTGACGCAACCGCCCGAACTGAAGACTACGTCGTTGGTAGTGACTTCTAGTTTAGAGGAGTATGAAATACTGAACTTGTCAAAACGCTTTTCTTCGTGGAATAAATTGTTACGTTGTTTGGTTTACGTATTTAGATTTCTTAAAGTGTTACCATATCGAGGACACATAAGTGGATCAGACCTAGAGTTCGCAGAACTCAGAGTATTTCGCGAGATACAATTGGCTTACTTTCCCCGTGAGTTCAGCAATCTTCAACAAGGAAAAACGTGTAAACCCGTATTTCAACGCCTGAGACCGTTTTTGCACGACGGACTTATAAGATTAGGGGGTCGATTAGTTAATTCGGATTTAAATTACGATCAATAACACCCCATAGTCCTTCCACGAAAGGATCACATATTAAATTTATTGGTTGATCATTATCATGAAATTCATTGCCACTCGGGTCCCGCATTATTAATGTCTATTTTGAGGCAGAAATATTGGATTCTATCGGCCCGTAGTTTAATTAGAAATCGAGTACATAAGTGCAATTCATGTTTTCGGCTACACCCTAAAACAATCGCACCCTTAATGGCCGACCATAAGGATTGTCGTGTCACGCCATCTGTAAAGCCATTTACGCACGTCGGAATAGACTTTGCCGGGCCGTTAAAGGTAACCATGTCACGTGGACGTGGAATTCGTTCTCAAAAAGCATATAGTTGCTTATTTGTGTGTTTAACAACGAGAGCGATACACCTTGAACTAACATCAAGTCTAAGTATCGAATGTTTCCTTTTTTTTTTTTTTTTTTTTTTTTTACATGAATACCTCACAAGAGTCCCAACTGCTCCCGTCTGAAGCCAGTGAGACTATGGCATCCCCAATTGGGGTATGTTGTGAGGCTGAGGGTAGTGGGGAGGGGAAGGCGATAGGGAAGAGGAAGGTGGGGAAGAAACTGGCTATTCAGATCTGGTCACCAAACACGGCTAGTGCCGTTTCAAGCAACGTTTCAATTCTGAATGGTGGTCTTACACCAGGGCGATACAGAGAGTATCTTCCACTCCGGAACGTGCCGCAAATATACTATTTATTATTTTTAAATGAATAAACTGTGAAATAACACAAATTAATCAAATAAAATTTATTTGCCACGCCGGGATTCGATCCCGCGACCTTCGGTGCGGGATCGAATCCTGAATGCATTTAAACGATTTCTTTCCCGCCGTGGTCCCGTGTCAAATTTATATTCGGACAATAGGACTAACTTTGTGAGAGCTAAACGAAAGTTGAATGAATTGCACGCATTTTCAACATCTTCACATTTTGGTGAAGAATTCGCAAGTATTTTGGCCAATAATAGAATAAATTGGCATCTAAATGCACCAATCGCACCACATTTTGGTGGAAATTGGGAGTCAAATATCAAAGGTATGAAGACTCATCTTTTTCGCGTAATAGGAGATCAGATTCTGTCTTTCGAGGAGACAACTACAGTGCTCGCACAAGTAGAAAACATTCTAAATACAAGGCCACTATGTAGGACGCTCTCTTCAGACCCATCTGAACTTCTCGCGTTAACCCCCGCTCATTTCCTAACGACTACCCCGCTGAAACACCTGCCAGCCATGACTATCGAGGAGGATAATTTGAACCTTCTATCGCGTCATGATTTGCTCAATAAATTGATTCAATCATTTTGGAAACGTTGGAGGTTAGATTACTTGCATACCTTGCAAGTACGTCCTAAATGGAATACTTCCGCTAACCCTGTCAAGGTCGGTTTAGTAGTAATTGTGGGGACCGAAAACGCTCCTCCATTGCATTGGCCGCTAGGAGTAATTGTCGAGGTTTTCCCCGCAAAGGACGAAGTCATTCGCGTTTCTCGCGTTAAGACAGCTTCGGGAACATATATTCGTCCGGTAGTGAGGCTTTACCCTTTGCCGACTCAATAATAGGTTATTATTGTTAGAATAAGTAATAGCTTAGGAAATTTAGGATAAGTATTTGGTTATATTTGTTTGTTTTGCGATAATGCTATCACGGTATGGTTTAGAAAGGGCGATCCTTTCAAGGCGAGGGGGATGGTGGCGCCAATTGATGTTTTAATTATATAAATTGTCTATTGCTCAAAGCGCTTTTCCTTTGTATCTTGATGCCCCAATTATCCATTCCCTTTGCCAAAGACCTGTAAGGTTGTCAAGACTGCATAGTTTTGCTACAAGACAAGCGTTGCAGTGCATATTTGATTTATTGCCGCCATTGTAATTTGACCCGCCGCTGGATAAGCAACGTGCTCGTACAACGTATTTTTGTATTTTGATCCGCCGCTGTAAAGCAACGTGTGTCGCACCTTGTATTTGTTACTCGCTACGCGCAAGTGTGAATTCGTTCTGGCCCGCCACGCAGTAGTGTTTGTTGTTACCGCTCGCTACGTATATCGTAGTCATTGGAATTTACCCGCCAATTGTTGTGAAATATCTCTAATTGTTCTTGAACCGCCGCTATACAAATACTGTTTTGTGTTAATTGTGAATAAGACATTGCTTGAGAACCAGCAGCCTAATAAGGAAAGGACGAGGAAATAAAGGTAGGTCTTTGGCATGTTCCCTGAAACCTACCTCTTTCTCAAGGCGTTTTGAGTTTAGTGAATAATTTTGTTGCACCCGTAAACGAACGGATTTTAATTGATTCGCACCACCAGTCTATATTGTTCAAAGAGAAAATAACGTTGAAACTCTTATGAAACTATTAACTAACAAATAATGATAGTGTTAATGAAACAGTTGAAATCATTTATTCACACTGCATATTATAAAGTTAAGTTACGTAATTTCGTCAAGGGCTATTAGTCATTGTTATTACTAATTATTGTTAGTATTTAACAATGATTAGGGTTATTTGTGTTTAGTTCCGCTAGTAATGAAGCTAGGCGTACAAGGCGTAGATACATACGTGAATTAATTTAATAGGTATAACCAGTTTCGGATTCAGATCTTGCATTGATTCTTACCGAGATGTAAAACCAGCACTTCGTCTAGAATAAAGAAAATTGCTGTGTACAGAAGTATTTGAAACGTTTAAAATAACTGTTGGAAATTGGAATACCTACAAAAAAAAAAAAAAAAATTATTATAAAGATAAAGTAATACAATATGACAAAACATAAATATTTTTTACAGAAAAAGAAAAGTCCCAATAAACTACTTTATTAGTAGTTTGTCAATGGGCGCTTTTCTTTTACTTTGAAGATATAAATAAACTTACTTTACTTTATTTTGCAGTTAAGATACTTTTTTTGTGTTAAGAGTTCTAATACTAATTATTTCTTTCGGCGAGTCAATTCTTCAAAATAATATTTGTTTTACCATTTGTACATTTTTTAATTTCGGCAGGTAACATATTTAAGCAATTTGGTATCATGTAGTCCAGCGTTATTTGTCCATATTTGTTTAAGTGCTTAGGTACAATTAGTCATTCATTTAGCGTAAAGCGTGTATTGTAAATGTGGTTCAGTTTATGTATGTACATAGGGTTATTCATTTGCTAAAATATAATTTTATACCACAGAATTGATCTTACTGAGAGAATTTTGAGATTCTGGTAAAAGTACGGAACATTATGCCTTTGGAATATCCTTACGGAACATAATTATGAAGTGTAGGTATAATATGAGATTTACAATAATTAAAATGTCCCCCTCTGACCCCCCCCCCCCCCCCCCATCCCCCGGCCGGAATACGAAATAAGAAGAGAATATAGGATATATTCCTAATACGAACTCACTTTCCATACTGATCCATCTGAAACTTCGCTAATAGTAGGTAATAACTGTTCCCAACCGTCTAAAATCAGTGGATAATGGCGTCTTCAAATAAGGTACCTATATTCAGATCTACGGCAAAGATTCCATGTAAAGGTAAACCAAAAACCGTAAAAACCATGCTGTAAAAGACCAAATTGTTTTATTTTAAATTATAACTAGCTGACCCGGCCACGCGTTGCTGTGCCTAACGAAACACAACGCCATCTACTGGATGGTTACCCAACGTTTTAACTCACTCCGCCACCTGCTAATTTGCATACAAATCAAATCCACACGGCCCACTTTCCAGCCCGCTCCTCTATCACATACCTACATACATTCTCTTTTATATACTATATATTTTAACCAATTTACACAAAACATTGACAAATTATATATCTATCTAAACCTTCCTCATGAATCACTCTTATCTATTGGTGAAAACCGCATGAAAATTCGTTCAGTAGTTTTAAAGTTTATCGCGAAAAGACGGACAGACGCGGCCGAGGACTTTAATTTATAATATGTAGAGATATCCTGTTTTTGTAAACCTATAATTATGATTTTTTTATTATACGAGTCATATAAATAACATTGAATATATTTTTTCAGAATACATTTTTAGTAAATTTCTCTAAAAACAGTATTTAAGTCATTTTTAATTTTTCAAAGACACTTATTTTCAAAGAGAAAAAATACGAAGAAAAATTTAACTCATTTTCATTTTTTTTTCCTTTACGGCATTTCAAATTCCTGCTATCAATACGTATACTATGCTGTGTATAAACACGTAGGTATTTCGGCGAATCAAACCACGAATACGGGAAAGGAATGAAGCAACCGCAAGCGTCGTTTTGCGCCGTTTGTCGTTGTTTCGTTCTTTTCCCATACTTCGTGGCTCGGCTCACGTTCGTGTTCGTGCATGTATACGCAGCATAGAGGGAAGCAGCCAGGTACAGCTACTATAGCTTCTGTGGTATAATCTCAACAGTTGGACGTTTAAAAAAAACTACCACAACCCAATTTAGCTTGGCTGCATACAATTATGTGAATGATTGGTCAGAGAATAATGATTCATAGAATTGAAATGTGGTATCTACACAAAAAAAAACATGTGTATAACAACGCTATGTATAATATTTCTAATAATATTTTTGTAATATGTAATATCAGATACCAACTGGTACGTGGTTCAACAGGAAAAAATAATACGTAGAAAAATGCGCGGGTTGGGGTTATTTAATTTATTGATAGGAAAAGCGCAACTCGAGGAATGTTAACTGTTTTATTTTTATTTTACCTCATACTGCAATCCACTTCATTGCAGTTGGCTATTTGGGTCAAAAGCTGGTTATGGTTATCAAAACAATAAAATATTAAATTTAATCAAATATTTTATCCTAATAAATTGAGTCAAATACTTTTATATAAATTGCAGTTTTTCCGCCTGAGAGGAATTGAGGAAGCCATAATTTCTAATTAATTAGTCGATTTGTTAAACTACACAATACAACAATAAATATTGAAAAAGCAATAAATAGATGTTTTCATTGATTGTAGATGAAAGTTGTTAAGTTTTCTAAAAAAATAAATATAGCAGGTGTTATTTTATGGAATGGTTCGATGCTTTTCATTCGTTTTTTTTTTGTAAACAATTAAATATGAAGATTAGTCCGTCGTTATTATCCTATTCTGTGGTTCTATTTATGGATGCAATCTTGAACTAGTATCGGTGGTTGAGAAGCCACTTTTCTTATTCATATAGCGACGGAGAAATGGTTACAGTCGCATTTTATTCACAAGAATTACCATACTATATTCAATTAATTGACCATTTTCCTCTAACCGTTAAGAGCGACCCATGAGTCTGACGACTAACAACACTCAACCATTATTTTCCTTGCCTCTCTCTGTCACATTTACCATTTACCGTTGGCTACCTTGAAAAGTGGAAGACGAAGAAGAAACAGAAGAAATCAGATGATCTGAACGGTGTAAACACGATCATGTTCAATAGTAAACGAACCCCGGATGCGGAATGTGCGCACGGTGGAAGAGTTAAGTCAATGAGCGGCGAGCATAGAGGTGTAGGAACCGGTCCGCAAGTGTTACACACATACATACACACTGCGGCGGAGACTGTGCTAGAAACTAGTGAACACCATCTCAGCATCCCGAGAGATGGACATACACGAACATACATGTATGATGATGACTCAATGCTTGTCATTCTGTGAATCTATTCAGTATTCACCTAGCTGGGGAAGAATAGATTTCAGGCAGATTTGAGCAAGTGGCCTGGCAAGCTTCATACAAGCATCTTGTACTAGAAACTAGTATTTGTACATGTCATCGGTGAGCAATGAGCATTCCGATGTGAATCAAAATGAACAGGGAACACCTCTGAAGTTGAATCAATGTTGGCTATTATATGAATCTGTTCACTTATTCATCCAGCTGAGGAAGAATAGATTTCAGATAAAGTTGAGCTAGTGGCGAGCTTCGGCTTTATACAATCAAACAGATTTCTGTGACCTTCTTGTAATTAGAGATTGTTGTTTCTTTCTATTGAACTGACCAGAGGATAGGCATTGTAAATTCGTAATGGAATCTAGTTGTAGTAACTATTTTCAGAGTTTCAACACTCGAAAGGTGTAGTTTCATAGCGTATTGTATTTTATGTTGATATTAAAATTGATATTTTGAAGCTCCATAGAGATTACGACGGAAATAATATTGAGAGCTGGAAATTGTTGCGTTGACCTTGAAATAGCCGACATAAAAAACTGTGAAAATTTCATGATTAACCTAACCTTTTCTGTTTTTTAGGTGCTGAATTATTTTCTTTCGAGTCAATCACTATTATGCACATATTATACGGTTCGTAATTATATCGATTTTACAATACATGCAAACATGCTTTATAGATACCTACTGACTGCATACCCAGTAAAGGAGACTCAAAATAACAGAGTTATTCAATTAAAAGCTTTTACGTAACTCTCTTTCACGATGCTTGGAATGTAAAAATGTTCCGTGTCTTTTGTGACTAGAGCATAATATGGGAACACTATTGACTACATTTTGCATTGCTATTGTGGACATGTTCAGTTAGTCTCTTCCATTCTTCTTAGATCGTGATATTTTGAAAACGTAGAGCAATGTAATGCTCTGAACAATCCGTAGGTTTATTATGTTATCTTCCACTAGCGATGCCATAATTTCATGGTCATACTAAAAGCTTTTGACTCTGTAATATGAGTAATCGAAGTAATTCAAAATAATCGATTGGACACACCACAGTTTTTTTTTTAAATTGAAAACCACATTATATAGTCGATTAACGTTGGTCACTTACCCCAGGAAATATTCTAGAAGACTGGCTTGATATAAAAATCAACACTTACCTGTAAAAAGAGAAAACAGAACATTAGTAAACAGTATTTTTTAAAATAGTAGATTACAAAAGTAAACTAAGATAAAAATAATCTAACTTCAACATAATGAACCTATTTATAATCGACATTCAACTCCACAAATCTTTGAAATGGAACAGAGAAATAATTATAGGTATGGTTAAAATAATCGGCCAATTGTAATAATTAGATAATCAAACTTTAAAAATGGATATCGCATTAGACCCGCTAGGATCGTAAGCAAATGGTGATAAAATTTGAACATTTCTTATAAGCTGTTAAATAGATAGTTTATTTAAACTCACAACATGTTTAGGTATTTTATGAAAACATTGACTTCTATAATATTATGTTAATCATGAACACGCACCGAGTAAGTGCGAGAATTAAACGCACTACCAAAGAGAATTAAGAGAAAGCGTATAATCGTTAATTATTTAATACGACAACCCCAAACACCTTTAAGAAAATCAGAACATCGGGGCCTCGCGGTGAGCTTTGTAGTTTAGTAATCAGCGTAATCGATTAAACTGGAACGTCTATTAATTAATCATTATTTTGGGAGACTATAGGTAGATGGTAGATATTACATTAAATTGAAGCATCATCATTATTTTTTTACGCTACAATAGGTTAGTACCTATTACCTATGCGTAAGAAATATTAGTAGGTACTAACCTAATTATTAATTGATCGATTTTGTTATTGTTAAATAGAGTCGGAGTCATTAATAACACATTGGAAAACTGCGACGGGAATTAGAATATCTACCTATATCGACAGATATCGAAAGAAAACAGCTATATGTATAGTTATATTGGAATGCTGCCGAAAGCTCTTCCATGACAGAAAGAGAGGCAACGATGGAGCTATCAACGGCAGGACCATAATGAATTTACCAAAAGAGAGCAAAGTGAGCGCAAAACGGTAATCAATAATTAATCTTTATTTATATAAAGCTATAGCTGTGATATTATATTTTTAAATAAAACAATAACTTAGTAAAGTAGTGTTTACTAAGTTATTGTTTTATTTTAATATTTAATCAACCGTGTTTGACATACTTCTCAGTAGTTCCACGGTTTAAAATAATATAGGGTATTTTGGCTACTTTTATTAATAATTATAGATGTTTTAATTGTATTTTTTTCACCATATATAACGTAAACAGCAGTTTTGAATAGTTTGTTTTCTATATTTCGATATGTCCATAATATTTATAAAAGGCTACCCAAAGAGGAAAATATGAAGAAAAAAAATCAACCCATGACAAAGTTTTTTTTTTTATCATAATACAACCTAGTTTTGGATTGACCCCGATCATCCCTGTTTTCAATTTCTATTTTCGGCATCCCTTGGGACGGCTAGTAGCCAATTACAAAAATGATTTGACCAAGGATTAAACCTTCCTCCCCAAGAGACTGGCTCTTTTAAACTGCTATGAACTTTTAAAATGATGTTTAAACTTAAGTTTTTTTGATTTTACTGAGGATTTCATGAATGAATGAAAATAAGATCGTCCCTTTTAATATATTAAGTGATTTGTTTGTAAATGAAGAATTCTATAAGAGAATATATCCTACAGACTTTTGACATTAAGTTTGGTAAAATATAATAATACTGTAATAAATTTTATCTCAATTGACACAGTTCAATATTATATTGTTTGTCGTGGAAAACTCGAAGCGCTCCCATTGCACACCAGATGACCCAAGTATTTTCCCAGCCTCACGGAATAATGGTCTGTATGTCGCAATGAATAGATCTGTGAATCGTGCGCAGATGAGTTTCCACAAGGAGGTCTTCCGATTTCACCATAGGCA
Source organism: Limnephilus lunatus (assembly GCA_917563855.2). Taxonomy (NCBI): domain Eukaryota; kingdom Metazoa; phylum Arthropoda; class Insecta; order Trichoptera; family Limnephilidae; genus Limnephilus; species Limnephilus lunatus. Next base: position 60,634,259 of record OU830599.1, read on the forward strand.
TAACAAGCATTCCTAATTTTCCTGCAATTGATAATAAAAGCTAGGGACGATGTGTTGCGTGAAAGTAAAATGTAATTTTCGTTAAATCTGTACAATTTTCGTCATTAATTATTGCTTAGAAAACTTTGAGGAAAATAGCACCAACTAACAACGAATAAGATTTTGAATTAACCGTCCAAAAATGGTGTGTAGACCTGTGTACATCAATTTTTCGGCATTCGCAGGGTATATTTAATTTAATCATTTTTTCTTGTTTCACAATTAATTTATTAAAAATTGTAAAACAAGTTACATATATATTGTATGTTATTTTTTAACAGTTTATTTGCCCCAGGTTCCAGAGAGTAAGATACTCTCAGTATAGCTCCAATGAAAGACCACTGTTCAGAATTGAAAAGTTGCTTGAAATATTTTTGGCTGTGTTTGGTGACAAGATCTGAGTCAGGTTTTCCCCGCTTTCCTATTTTCCATATTTTTCCCCTCCCCACTACCCTTACAAGACACACCCCCGATTGGGGATGCAGGATGCCATAGTCTTACTGGCTCCAGATAGATGGTTGAGCGCAGTTGGGACTTGTGTGGTTATCACTGGAAGAGAAGTGGTGAAAAGAGAGGAGGAAATGAGGATGGTGGGAGAGTAGTTAAATGGTTATTCAGACCTTTTTTAAAATATAAATTATAATATTGTTACAATAATACATAATACAATGGCATAAGAAAAAGCGAAATATATATTTTAAAAGTATTTCTACGTCAAAGAAGAGCTCTTGAATTTGGTGTAGGAGTAAAAAATAACATTACAGTGTGTACAATAATATTGTCTTAAGTATAAGATATGTAACATTAAAAAATATAAATATGGTTTGAAATGAAGTAAATGATTTTTACGAGTGTGTATTTTATACATTAATTTATGTGAATGTGGTATGTTCAATTCATTTGCCTTTCGTTACAAAACCTTTAAAAAATTAACAAAAAAATAATCATGTTCATCACAACTATGATCTTGGAATTTTCTTTTTTCGTTACACACATTAAGCAAACCGTAAAAAGTACGTACTTACGTTCGTACCTAGTCGTAAAAATACTGAAAAAAGTGAAATTCCCAGTAAATATTTTCATTTATTTTACATTACATTACGTGCCTATTTCCCCATTATACTTCCTCTACAGTTGTATAATGTGTGTGCCAACATGGCGAGATCTGTACGCGGAAACGGCCTATAACAAGTAAAATAACGACCAAACATAAAAGATACCGACTTTGGACGGTTGGAAAATGGTTGGAATCGACGCGAAATGCCAACTCATTGAGGAAGCTAATCTACAGGTACATTGGTATTACTACATACTCATTGCATGTTACCGGAGATCAAATGGGAGGTTATCTAACGAATAACACTATAATAAACAGATATAACCATTGACCAATAACGTTCAATTTGATAATGCCTTCAGAAGGCGAAACAGCTATCACGTGTAATAATAATTACATAACAGAACTTGTTTATAAATAAACTGTTTTTATAAATTGAATAATAATATTATTGAATATACAAAAGGAAAATAAATAAATTGGAGATCTGCACATTAAACTTAATAACAATAAATATTAAAAAGTATTAAAAAATATATTTAACACAGTAGTTTATCCCTTCATACCTACTATATAATTGTTCATACGTGTCGTAATTTATGTTTCGTTCAATACAGAACCATTAAACTTTCAATACAAGAATTAGGTACACCCTCAATTTTTTCAAAGCTATATGGCTTATGATTGAAATATCAATGCGAACTGAAAATATTTGCGTTTAACTATAGATTCTGAACAGAAAAAAATTGTACAATGATACCAGAGCTCAACATACTACAGTTTTTTTCTGCTGCCGCTACCCAAATTTCTACCGATTTCTTACGTATAAACATTTAAACATTTGAAGTTTTTAAGCTCTTTAAAAAATATATGTTATTTTTTAAGATAATATGTAGACGCGTTCCACGCCGAAACGCAAATTTTATGAAATTCCCTCGATAGAAAAAAATCGCAAAGTATGCTCCGAAAATTATTATAAATACGTTTGTTTCAATGAGTCTAGTTTTTGCACTGTTAATTCGTGGTGGAATTCCATTGTAATAGAATTGAAATTAAAAAACTTTTTCACTTTGTTCCACTTATTTATTATTTCCAGGACCGGTTTCATCCTACTACGGACATTTTCAGACTGGTAGTTGAAACTCTTATGCTATTGATTTTATACACACTTAGGCAGGGGTACACAACATTGTCTATATATGCTGAATGATTCTATTTTGTATCTATATATGCTGAATGATTCTATTTTGTTAATTTAAGGTATTATAAGTTATTTTGTTAATTTAGGGTACATTAGGTAATTATAAAGTGTATTTTTAAAAATTATGAATAATGTTACATAGTAAGTAAATATTTTTAGTTCACATGAATATAAAAGAATTTATATAATTAAAAAGGTTTGTGATTTCTGAAATTTTATTTTTGTAATGTTGGAATATTCCCTGTTGTTGCTTAGGGCTTATTGTCTAATATTGGTAGCACTAAAGTAATTATTATTGTTAGGGTTCTCCACATATTTGGGTTATTACATTTTTAAAGTACATACTTAAATTATACCACTGCTCTCTGAAGTAAAATTATTCTAAGATTTATAATGGGTAAATTAATGGTGATTGAGCATTATGTTCTAACTGTTTATTCATAACATATTTAAGATCTATTTTTTTCGTTAAGCGAATGATTTCTAATGACTCTAATCTGTCTAATTTTTGTCCTTTGTTGCAAACATGAAGGATTTTTACATCTCTATCTTTGTCAAAAGTATGTTGATTTTCTAGTAGATGCAAGGCGACGTTCGATAAATCTCCTTTTTGATTAACCCAACTAGCGAAATGTTCTTTTATACGGGTTGATACTGCTCTTCCTGTTTGTCCTACGTAATACGCGGGGCAATTCGAGCAGTTCACCTGGTAGACTCCAGAGTTTTCCAGATTACCTCTTTTATCTTTATTATTTATAAATATTTTACCCAAAGAATTTACGTTATAAAAGGCTGTCTTACATTTTTTGTCACTGTCTATTAATTTTGAAATTTTATTTGATATTTTGCCAAGGTACGGTATTTTAGTCCATTGTTTTTGATAACAAATTACAATTTTCAATATACAGGAAACCGACATATAGCGATAATATCATTCACAGCTCCTCAAGACACCACATTTCACACAAATTGTCCGTATTCCATTCTTTAATCCATAGACTATTACATGTACCACTAAACGATATAAATTACAGCAATGAATTAAATGTTATCAAAACTATTGCAAAAAATAATGGTTACGACAGCAGAATAATTGATAATTTAATAAAGAAGAAGAATAAAAAACTCACCGTAGCTTCAATTACATATGGCCTTACGCCAGACAAGGAGATAGGAACAAAACAATGGACTAAAATACCGTACCTTGGCAAAATATCAAATAAAATTTCAAAATTAATAGACAGTGACAAAAAATGTAAGACAGCCTTTTATAACGTAAATTCTTTGGGTAAAATATTTATAAATAATAAAGATAAAAGAGGTAATCTGGAAAACTCTGGAGTCTACCAGGTGAACTGCTCGAATTGCCCCGCGTATTACGTAGGACAAACAGGAAGAGCAGTATCAACCCGTATAAAAGAACATTTCGCTAGTTGGGTTAATCAAAAAGGAGATTTATCGAACGTCGCCTTGCATCTACTAGAAAATCAACATACTTTTGACAAAGATAGAGATGTAAAAATCCTTCATGTTTGCAACAAAGGACAAAAATTAGACAGATTAGAGTCATTAGAAATCAATCGCTTAACGAAAAAAAATAGATCTTAAATATGTTATGAATAAACAGTTAGAACATAATGCTCAATCACCATTAATTTACCCATTATAAATCTTAGAATAATTTTACTTCAGAGAGCAGTGGTATAATTTAAGTATGTACTTTAAAAATGTAATAACCCAAATATGTGGAGAACCCTAACAATAATAATTACTTTAGTGCTACCAATATTAGACAATAAGCCCTAAGCAACAACAGGGAATATTCCAACATTACAAAAATAAAATTTCAGAAATCACAAACCTTTTTAATTATATAAATTCTTTTATATTCATGTGAACTAAAAATATTTACTTACTATGTAACATTATTCATAATTTTTAAAAATACACTTTATAATTACCTAATGTACCCTAAATTAACAAAATAACTTATAATACCTTAAATTAACAAAATAGAATCATTCAGCATATATAGATTAACAAAATAGAATCATTCAGCATATATAGACAATGTTGTGTACCCCTGCCTAAGTGTGTATAAAATCAATAGCATAAGAGTTTCAACTACCAGTCTGAAAATGTCCGTAGTAGGATGAAACCGGTCCTGGAAATAATAAATAAGTGGAACAAAGTGAAAAAGTTTTTTAATTTCAATTCTACGTTTGTTTCAGTTATTTACAAGTTATAGTTGTGAAAAAATCACAATGTTTCTTTAAATAATACTTAAGACGACATCCACGAGATTTTTGCTCTATTTTAAAAAAGTCGTGTTTTATTAAACATTTTCACAATTTTCGCATCGATTTTATTGCTTTAAATATTAGCGCGGTCCTCTAACATTCGTAATTACATATCTCTCCATCTTCTTATTTTTGAGCTCGGATGCGGTGCCTTAAAATTATATTATATTCCGCCCATGGTAAGATTATTCAGATGTTGATAGGCATTCCATGATAACAGAATAAAGAGTTGATATTTTTTTCCACTTGATTACGACGTATCGGTTTCCCCCTGATACGGATATCTTCAGACATTGCAAACTTAATAAGGAAGAAACTTCATTACCGAATGAGAATCCGTTAATGCTGTTCAAATAATTAATATGAATCTAAGAGGATTTAGCTTGAAATAATGGAAGGCCATTCCCATATTCCATGGCAAAAAAAACACGTTAAAAAAAATAGTATCGCAATAAATCATCATTGAATTACGATATAATGAGTGGGAGGTGGGTGGCAAGGTCGCGGCTGGTGTGCGGAGTTCCGGGTTCGACTGCGGTTTGAGCTCGGGGCGAACCAAAACCAAACGAGTTTCCGCAAATACTGACCGCTCCAGAGAACAACCCTGATCAAGATTAAATAATCACTGCATTAAGTGCCGATCCTATCAGGAATTATTACAAAAAATATTTTGGTAACTACGTACCTCCTTTGTTTAAAATCTTCATTATACCATTTTCATTTTTTTTCCTTTACTTTTCACCATTTCATATCCGTACGTACTAAGTCAAATGTAATACTAATTATGTAGTATTAGCGTAGACCCGTAAAAAATCATAGTAGTCTGAATTCTTGACACATCAGTCCTAATTTTTAAAAATTAATTAAAATAATTTTCTGTTAAAATATTATACTTTAGGTAGGAATTCTTGACACAATCTGTTCAAATTTTGAAAATGATACTTAAATTCAAAACAAATTTGAGATCATTGAATCAGAGTTACAAACAGACCGATAACATACAAACAAGAAAAATCCGCCACCGTATTGTATTATCAACTGTACAAAAATCGGTACCAAAATAGAACACGTTATTTTTTAAACGACTTCGAAAAGGAGGAGGTTCTCAATTCGACATTTTTTTTTATGTTTGTTACCTCAGAACTTTCGATTGGGTGAACCGATATTGATGATTCTTTTTTTATTAGAAAGCTGGTGCTTCCCATGTGGTCCCATTTTAATTTGGTCAAATGGACGAATAACTCAATATTACGCCAACAGATTTCGATGATTCTTTTTTTGAAGTAAAACTTCTTTACGCACGCTCGTCACTAAAAATCAAAAAATAAACAAAAAAAAACTTAAAACAATAAACGACTTCAAAAAATGCACTAAAAAGTAAAAAAAAAATAGTTTCGTACGATTGTTATTTTTAGAGTCGGTGTCAGAAAAAGATCTCCACATCTCACCTATAACTACCTATGTATGTAGTTACAAATCCATAAAAGACGGCCTATTTGGAAGCTTGCTGAAAAAAATCATCGTGTAAAACAGCAATAAGGAACGATGCGGAACAAAAATAATCACATTAAGTATGCTATGCACTCTATTTCCACAGACAAAAAATGCAACACAACACGAAAATCCTAAGATATTCTAAGATTCCCACCGTTCAAGGTCAGTACGACTATTGCAACCTCGATTTGGGTAATGTTGAGAGGTTGGAGTGGGAGAGTAAGAAATGCGTAAGAGGAAGGTTGGGAGTTTTCGGCTATTCAAAAATTCGGCTGATCAACAAATACTACTTCACATTTCGATTCAGAATGGTGGTTTTCATCAGGGCAATACTACTAGCAATCATTACCACTTAGGTCAATACCTATGAACAAACCTTATTGAATGTGTATCGAAAAAGTAATAGCAATAGCATGAGGTAATAAAATTAAATAACAATTATTATAAGCAATAATTATCAGCATGAAACACTCATCTAAATTGAAAAAATCTTCCGAGAAAAGATACTTGCCGCCAACGGGACTTGAACCCGTGTCCTTCTGATTGCCGGTCAGGTGCTCTGACTACTGAGCTACGGCTATATATAAAAATCTTGTCGTAAACGTTAGTTTATCAATTAAAAAAAGAATAATTAATAAAATTAAAGATTAATATTTTTCCGTTTCTTCGTCCATACCATTCGTGATATTTTATCACTAAAATGAGACCACCTTTTTCTTCTGTGCATACTATGCCGTAGGAATATGGCAGGCACAATAAAGGGGAATGAATGAACGTATCTTGCTGAATAGCAATTTGATATTAATATATCAAGTATTCATCTGCCAGCGTTTCTATTCGTAAGAAATTGTTGTTAATAGATAGGTTTAGCTTATCCAATAATAATAACATTTAGCACACAACTCATCTATTCAAAGCCGGGATGCTGTGATAGGTACAAAATACAAAGTGTAGATACCATTCACCGACTTTCATTTCTATCTCCCGGGTGTATCAAATCAGAATAATTTGTATAATAAATATTTAGATCACAATTTGAATGATAAAAGTAGTTCAATCGTGTTATTATTATCGGTTTTCCTGAAGCGTAAAAGAACTGGTTATATATTAAAATGCCAAGCTACCATAATTATTATCTTCGAAATCATTAATTTATCAATTGGGTCGAACCGATCATAAAATAAGAGCAGGAGTTTAATGTAAATCCAATGATGTCTATAACCACATAATTGGATTTTTTGACAAGTATGTTTTATTCCATTGTACCAGTTCTTTAAATATGGCTGGCGACCATCCTACCATTGAGGAATTTTCTTTAGAAACGAAAAGTTCCTACGTCCTGCATCGCACTCTCAAATTTCTTTCATTTCAATATGATAAATGTTCGTGTCCTTTCATGTTTGTCTATTATTGCAAGAATGGGGTATTTTGACGTTTTTTTATTCCTTAAGAAATTACGATGATTACAGCATTTTTATTTTATTTTTATGTTGACGAATAAATTTTCTAAAGTTTCCCATTTTTGAATGACCGCCAAAACGATATTTTGAGGCGTGGCTATCGTGTGACGTCATGAGTTCGGACGCTCCCTGACAGTGTTTATTTATGCTGGTTCCGCTGAGCTACACTTGTGACCAGGCGCGGCCGGTGCCTTAAATTTTTGGTGGTTCACCGAGTAATTCATCAAAAACGTAAAATAAAAGTAGGTAAAATAAAAATAAAATTAGACAGCCTAGTAACTCGTGCCCTTGAGGTGATTATTCACAAAAAAACGACACTATTTTTTTTCGGATTTAGGTACTATCTTGGTTGATAATTAAATGTAGTTTTGGCGGGCCATTGGCCATAATTCTGCTTTTATTTTCATGGTTCATATATATTTTAATATAGTCTATATTTATTATTAGATCACTAATTTTAAAAAGGCAAGGAGATTTATTTATATATATAAACAGCGATATCAGAATATTTTCATAATATAATGATTTAGTAGGCGGCTGACGGAGGCAAAATGTATGGCGAGCGATATGCTGACATAGGCCAAAACTAAATGATCTTTTATCTATTATAGCTAAGACTGTTAGCCCCATAAAACAAATTTAACCGGTTAAATAATTATAATTTAATTTTTTCGCCTCAATCTTTGTTTTGCCACCGCCAACCGCCTACAAAATAAATAATAACACAATAACAACACACCGTAAACGTTTCTCTTTGTACCGAGTGAATTTTGCAATATGTGACAAAAATTCACACAAACAAAAGGCCACAAAAACTAATAATGACAATGTCAAATCGGTTCCCTCTCGATCAAGATAATATCGCACACGCTGACCCGTTGACTCATCGTTACATTTTACAAGACCAAAGTACAATTACTATCTTATTTAAACCTATTCTTACGTCGAATAGTCATTTCGCTGGAACCATTTCTTCGGAACTCTTCGGGCATTTCCGTCATCCGCATGCAGCACGGACAGCCGGCATTTTTTGGGTACAATTGCCTGTTTTGACGGTCTGAATATGTTGCTGGGGACTTCATACAAATGATAATTCTCAAACGGCGCATCACTAAAGCGCACGGCGGCGGCGGAATGGTGTGTAACTCGGTTCCTACTGTTCCTAACCGATATAAATTGCGCGCGGGAAGCAATGCTTTAGGCCCCGATAACTATTCTCTACCAATTTCATGTACATTTAGGTAGGTAGCCAATTTTTTTTAACATAAAAAAATGTGCACAATTTTATAATTAAAAATATTGTGTAGGAATACGATGAGCTGCAAAACGTTGTTCAATTTTGTTGGTGGTTCGGCGCACGAGTGCACTTTAGGACGGGCCGCGCCTGCTTGTGACGTCACAAACCCATTTGCAAAAAACGGGCCGTTTTGATTTTGTCTGTTTAAGAGCGTTTTTAAAATTAATAATTTTGAATTAAAACATAAAATACAAATATTTTTAGTAGGATTATTAAAATCAGAAAAATTATCTTTAAATATTCAGTACATTTTCAACAGAATCCCTCGTTTGTGGAAATACCCCATTGGGGGATACTTTTAGTATACGTAAGACCGTCGCGTCGTCGGCTAAAAACAAAACATTAACACTATTATCACATATATTTACAATGTTACTAATGATAGGTGTAAATAAAATTGGGCTTAAATGAGTCCCTTACGGTACCCCGCTCGTAGACACTTTTTTTTCTTTATTCATTGCTTTGATGGCTATATAATTTGTGGATTTTTCGACCACCATGCTAGGCACATGCCCGTTTTATGGTGGTCGAGATTTGAAAGATAGGTTAGAGTTATTTTTCAATTTAAGAGATCTAATGATTAAATAGCTATCCATATTATAGCTTATAACTTTGATTATAAACAAGTTCATGCTTATCCACCAATAAATAATTTTGGACAAGAATTACATATAACCCGTTAACGTAAGTAGCAAGCATCGATTATCGAAATGTAAAAGCTCTGAAGTCTGTGCACTTCAATTATGCTCTGTTCTTAAAAACAAAAGAAACATTTGTTCCAACATTCAAAACACCTGTGCGTATAACAACTAAACCTGTTGCAGGTAAACACTTGAATATTGATGTTAATTCTTACCGTAAACCCAGTTACTCAGACCAAGTCACGACTTATCAATGGGCTATATTTTTAAGTCAAATATTGGGCCGGAAGGTTAACGCGGCTTGGAGTCGGTTCTAATTGAAAACCTGTCGTAGTTTTACGAAATCACACAGTTATGGGCGCCCACAACCTTTACGTTGTGTCGTTGGTTAAACGTTCTAACATAGAATTACGGCCTAATCTACATAGTTAAAGTTCAGATTTTTTAACGGATCACATTACAACACCATGATGGCTGTGTTAAGACATAATAGTGAGTACATAATCATACAGGTAATACTGATGATCTCTTTGAGGTGTAAATGACTCCTCTCGAACTAAGATCTACAATACTACAAACTTAAGAGAAAATTTTAGTACCGCTAACCTGCCACTAAAAATAATATTAATCCATAGTTTATTAGTTCCCCTTTTAGAGATCTGAACAGCAGCATTGGCCTAGAAAATCAGACAGAAAAATTGTAAATCTATTCAAATTTCGTGACGCCGGTGATCACCGATCGAAGGTTTTAACATTTAGAGGAGAACACTTCTGCTTTTTAGTTAAGACTTGCAGGTTGTTGATACTTTTCTCAGCAGTTTCCATTGCGTTTGCGCTCACAATGTATGTAGGTACTATCTTCTGAACAATCTGCAACGGTATTATAATCTGTATTTAAAATGAGTTATGACATACCATTGTGTTGATGAAGGAGTCTACACATTAAATAATGCAATATGTAGGTACGATTATAACTTAAATTCTTGAGAGCGTGGAGTGCGTACAATAAATATTTATGTATACGCACTTGCGCCCATTTCCTATCTAGTTGCGACATTCCAGTTTTCCAACAGCAGGAGGTTTTATTAACTGCTGTTAAAGGTAATATTTTCGGTTAAGGGGAGTGAAGAGAGTCCAGTAATCGCAAATTTTCACATTATTCACACGCTAAAAGACCATGTCTATACATATTATGTATAATAAAGTGTACACTATGTTACTGATGAAATGTGTAAATAAAATTGGGCCTAAATTTGATCCTTGCGGCATACCGCTTGGAGCGAACTAATTTGAAGGATGGGTTAGAGTTATTTTTCTATTGAAGAGATCTAATGGTAATCTACGTAATAAAGTGTTCGATTATTATGTAGAATTACGCCGCAAAAAAGGTTGTCAAATTTTGTTTTCAAACTTACTAAAAGATATGTTTTTTTGTGAAATATGACGTGCAAGTGGATTGAGGAAGCCCGGAAGGCCTCGGGAAAACTTAACTCGATCAAGTAAATCACACATTTGGGATGATTCATTGTCAAAACCGAATTGTGTGGCATTTTTTGTTGACGCTATGTGATGTCTAGTTGCACTAAACCGTTCACATGAACCGGTGCGAACCGGCTGTACGACAGTGCTGCCATTAGCAATTATATAATATTATTATAATAATCCCTAATTTATTGTTCTCCGACACACACCGCTCCACTCCCCACATCAGATTGCCAACTTCTTCATAGATCTCAGATTAAATCACACCATAATAGAAGAATAATGATGTCTTACGTAGGAATGTTATTTGCACAACGCACGTGTAAACAATTCCATTAAAATTTATGAAAACCGTTATTTATGAGAACATACACACACATATATTTAAAAATCTAACGGGAATGTAAGGAAAGATCATAAAAGAACGCACCCCTTCAAAAATTAAAGATGAACTCAATTTAATTCTTTCGTTTGGGTGCCAACGGAATATCAGAAATGAGAAGGCTAAAATAAAAGTGTCTTAAATTTTCACGAATGTGTTTATCAGGTAATAAACATCATCAGGTAATGATAATAAGACCTTTTGAACAGGTGTCTTCAACGTTTTTCTGTATGAAAGAATTATTAAACAATTTCACGCCTAAACTCCGTGTTCTTTGCCTGGTAAACACGATGTGGTGGAATAAAACCGAGTCGCGTATGATCTTGTGATTCAGTCTTAGGCTATGCAGGCGAGTTTATACGTTTACCGTTGTTTGACCGGGCCTCCACTTATACACTCACACTTTCATAAAAACCACATGTACACTGTACGTATACAACAGTGCACACATATAGACGCAAACTAACCTATACTAGATATTCGAATTTATCGTTTAATAATCTAGTTTCATACCTTGGGAATGTAGTATGATAATAATAATTGCAATTATTAGTACCAGAAACGTCAAAGAAAAGTGGTGGAATTTAGTTCAAACTTTACACGCGATTCAAACAACTTCTAGTCCATTTTTTGTTTGTTGTTTCTAGAAAACGTTGATTTACCTATAGGTAACGATTGTGTTTGTTCAATACTTTCGATCAATCATTGTGAAAGGTTAAAAAGACAGAAAAAATAATAAAACATGAAATAGGTGTGGCTTTCATTAGTATTCAGGCCGCCTTGGCTTTATAGCTCGCGAATATCTGTATTTAGGGACAGAGCAAGCCAGCAGAATTATACATTCTTCCATGGCGGAATTAATTGGCTGAGATAGTTGACATAACAAAGTATCCAGTCCAGATGAGGTGGCTTGGACAAGTGGTCAGGATATCAGCAGAACGACAAGTGCAGAGAATAATTCTATCAGCGATTACTGAAAGCAGACGTCCAGCTGGGAGAAAAAACAACTGAACCTAAAGTAGAAAAAAATTGGCCTATTTTCTACATTTACAACACGAAAAATATAAATTTATAATACGCGTATTTTCAGATGTGGCACACTCTCTTTGGCATGTTTAGTTTTTACTTTTAAAATGTTATGTACTTACCTACATTAAATTGTATTTAAATGAAGGTGTATTCAAGGTCAGTAGAAATTGAGGTTCGGAACCAAAACTCAGAAAATTGCAAACAAAAATGTACATAATTAAAATTAAAATACGTTTGCACATCGCTCCAGATTTGGAAGATGGTTTTTATTTCAGAATTCTTCTTTTAACTCAGACCAACCAAAATTAAAATACGTTTGCACATCGCTCCAGATTTGGAAGATGGTTTTTATTTCAGAATTCTTCTTTTAACTCAGACCAACCCATCAGAATTTGAACGTTGCATAATAACTAAATCTGAATACCAGATAATTTGCTAATCTTTCTTTTCCCCTCTATTTCCATCAACCACACGACATTGCTTAGGAATTGGGTGGGCAATAAATTGACTTTAGATAGTGGGACTTTTTACATGGTACCTAGTCATTATTCTCATTAAAGTATAATTCGTCGAGTCGTAAACTATGACGGAGGAAAATTTCTCAGAAGCAATGCACTTATTGGCAGAATTAGCTCTGGCACCACCGCCCACTTTCACATTCACACGACTTCAGTAACCCGAAATGTAGACAGCAGTATTGAAATGTTCCTTATGGAGAGTTTGCAAGCAGTTTTGCATAACTTGTAATTCTCAAAACCAGTGTTTGTTGACAATTGCGTGGGTGGTCGAATAAGGTCAGCGAGTTAATGTGGTCACCGTGGAATTTCTTGATTAATGCTTTCCAACAACTAATTAAAATGAAACGTACTTTACTTTGGCCCATCAGAAATATTGACTATTTAAAGATATTATGTATTAACACATGTAGCAGGCTTAAAAGCTAAAGCTGGTTTTTAAAAGAGAGAAAATATTTAAGATATATGCAGATTTAAACTAACAGCAACAAAGCTTGCCGCCTAAATTGTGCGTCATTGATGTAAAACATATAAGATATAATATTATGATCATTGGCAAGTTAGTTCTGAAAACCGGGAGTTAAAACATTCTATGCTGTCGGTGACGAAGATAACCATCGGAAACATAGAAACTAATGCTCTCCATGATAGTCGAGTTTTCTAACCATCCACGAATCAGTCAGAAGAGATGTGTTACAATTAGCATATCCCAAGGGTGGTAGCCATACCCCCTCAGAATGTAGGTACTGTGGTTCGTTTTGAAGTTAAGATTATCTCGGTCAATAAATCAGATGTGAACGGAACCAAGTCATAATTTATTTTAAAAATGAGATATTTATAATCATAAGATATGATAATTTCAGAATTTGAAAAAACATGTTTTAATTCTAGTTTTAGGCAAGTTATACAATTTATGAAGAATTATTTTACTGCACCTGTGAAGTTAAAAAAATGGAAATGTCTATCACTCTTCTTTTCACTTTCATGAAATGCCTCGCGAATTTTCTTATCCGTTCTACTAATCTGAGCGTTTTGTGAGAATATTCGGAATATTGTCTTAAAAAGCAACCGTGCGAAACATTCTGTGCTTTGAAAATATTAATATTCGATTAAATTTGTAACGGCATTGAAGCATTGGCTTTCCATTTATGTATGTCAATTTTTTTCACAACCACCACAACATTGACAGAGAAGCCTTCACTTTATTATAAAAAAATATTATAGAAAAATAAAGTATTTTGTGGGAGGGGTAAAAATTATGTGTCTTTGATAAACCCTTGTCCATACCTGAGTCAGGCCAATGTAAACATCTCGTTGTCGATTTGTTCACCACACATTTTGGTTGCTCCAAGGTATTGGGCTTCTCCGTAATAAACACAAACATGCAAATACCTTGTTGAAAAACCTCGTATATCTTACATATGTATATACGCTACAACGCTACAAACCTACAAGCCTACAAAACCTAATGGCACTTAGCCAAAACAACGCTAATGGGGGTACTAAACTAAGTTACAGGATATTGGCTTTTTCCCATTTCGAACGTTTTACATAATATTACTAGTATTATTGGCATCAGAAATTAGACTATTTCTCTTCTTGATTTATATCTAAGTATATTATGGTACATTGCATCTGTTAAATATTAGAGCTTTTTGGATTTCTGCATTATTGACTAAGAATTTAGACAGGATAAGTACAAGCATGTCATAATTATGAAGACAGTAAGTATAACACCAACACAACATCCTACAGTCCGCTTCGAAACCAAAAACCCTTGTTAAAATGAACAACTTCTATTATACTATACTTATACTTAATAGAGTAACATATAAATATATTTTTTAAATATACCTAATAAAAATCTTAAATACCTAGTCGTAAAAATAGTCGTAAAGAAATAATCAACTGAATTAGGTATGAGTAACTATCATTTGAAGCAATGTGCGTCAATATCAATATGTATTTTTTTTTAAACCGAATGCTAAAGTAAAGCGTCATTCAATTATTTATTTTATTTAAACCCACAATGCCTATTAAACACAGAGAGACGTACTTAATACCAGTGATTCCTGACATTATTTGGATTAAAAAAAAGTGAACGAAATTTTGGTTTAAAAAAAAGCAAAAAAAAAACAAACTTCTCAAAAAGTCACCGGGGACCAAAATATCATTTACGTTTTTACTCTAAATAATGTCAGGAATCACAAATTCAAGCACGTCCAAGTACGTTCGTTAACACCTTACGTACAGCGCTAAATAAAATAAACATTTCCACCTACTACTTGGTTGACACACAGTCTGCGATACAATCCTGCAATTGTGGATGACGGAAACTTAAAAAGTTTTCATTGATAAATAAAATACTTTAATAATTTATCGTGATTTATTTTTGGCGTGTTATACCGTGTTGCGCTACCTCCTTCTTTGGTCAACAATTCGTACAGTGTCCAAAACGTTGGCTAAAGAAGGAGGTAGCGCAATACGGCATAATACACCAAAAATAAATCATAATACTTTTAGCCGTGAAAATCTAAAAATCTAAAATACTTGAATGCTCAATACTAGGCGATAAAACTATCTTATGAAAGAAGATGTCATAAATTAACATCATCAATAGAAAAACGTGTTTATCACCGACAATAATCACTGAAGGTGACTTCAGAATTATGGATGCTGCGTGTTTGTGCATCAGATGAGAAGAATGCAAGAAACAGCAATCACACCCGGGTTCAGAGTTAATTTTCGAAAGTGAGATCACCAAAGTGGTTGGGCTAACACCAGCCAAATTTACATAATATGGAAACATTTGAAGCGAACCAACGGTAAAGTTAACAACACACGTTATATTTTGTGCAAATGGGCTTGAGTAGGTACTAAGAATCCCGATTTCACGAAGTGCCATAATTAGCAGTTTTATATTTTTTTTCAGCTAAAATTATTTTTAGTGAGGGTTTTGCAGATTGAGTCATCATAGGACATAGGACACACTTTAGAAATGAAACTTTATGTTTTTAGTATTTCAGTTGCTATTTAAACTCGGTAGGTAAGAGATATTTACATTCGTGGTAAGTTGTGTCTCTCGGGCGTCACGTTTCACTCTTGAATAAGAGACAAATTAAAATCGATAAAATCATTAATGAGATTGATGAATTAATTTAATTTAAGCGTTAGGCATTTTTTAAATGTGAAAAGGCAAAAGAATTTCATCTGCAGTAATGTTTATATTCTGAATGACGGTTTCTCACCAGGGCGATACAAATAGTTTCCTCGATGTCAATTTGAATGTTTTAAAAAACAACGCCAAGTTTTGCTATCGTGAAAAGACGACAGCACCAACAATAAATTTAGACATCACTCCATCATTGTGTCTCAACGAATATATCGTATCCGAGCGAATCAATCGATTATTTCGATTACTAAATATTAATCGATTACATAATCTGATAACCGATCATTTCCAAATTGGACGATTTGATTTTCCACAAAATTATCGACGGAGTTTCCCTAATATAAAATCGGAGAAAAATTATAAAACTTGACGTTGAGTAACATTCCGAACACCAGAAATCTTTTTAATATATTTTTCACTATAATCAAATTAGAATACACCATGCACTACGTATATATCAATCTAATGAATCAATTAATATTTATTTCATCGATATAAATAGTGTCATGACAGTATAATATTAAAATTATGATTAAACTAAGAATGTTCGATGCGGACCTTCCACACCGGTCTGACACCGTTTTTGTATTTTGGGCTTAGTCATATATGTATAATTACGAGATGTGAATTCATAATCAAATGTCCTGTTGGTCGGGTTATACAGTAAGCTAGAATTATAGCTGAACACGAAACCATTCAACGCAGAGGTACAAAGAAAATTTGAAGCACCCATGGTGTAGACGTATTGACAGTTTTTTTAGTTTTCTTTTCGAACTATGTCATCAGAGATCTGTTCTGGGACTAAAAAGGGCCTTTTTCTCGATTAATTAGATTATTGTGTTCAACCATAAATGATTGGACTAAAATGCGAATGACTTTTTAAAAATCAATATTCAATAGTGCTTTACGATTGATCCATACTAAGTAACGCATTGGATGAGTATAAGTAAGAGTCATTTTTTTGTGTGATAAGTTATAATTAAAGTACAGATTTTTCCGAAAGGTTGTCGTGACTGTATGTTCAACATGCGAACCTTGCACACATTCTTGGTAACCTCAATTTAAAAAAGCCTTCAAAATATTGATAATATTTCGCTGGTTGCTACCATAAACAGGACATAACAAAATGATTGCATTCCATATTATTTTAAGTTCATGTTCCCTTTAACAATGCAACAGAAACTCGAAAACATAAAAATAGCGGTTATGTTTGTTATTTATTTAGGGCGTTGAACTTGTGTCTTCAATTTGAAAAGACCTTCACCAAAATACTGCTTAAATATTTGGCAGTTGATACTTCCATTGATACTTTAACAAAACACCTTTTTTGCGAAGTCAAATAATGTGCAGGTGTTCGAAGCTGGTGATTTTTTTTAGCTATAGAGAAGGAAGTCTAATGGTATGAAAAATCGTTTGAAATTATTTTATTTTATTTTACATCAAGTTTATTACAGAATTATATTCTAATACTCGTAACACATGTAAGGTAATGGAATCGTGAGTTTATTCTATACACGGCTAACACTGAGGCAATGTGTGAGACAAGTGGAGGCTACAGCGAAATTTTCAGTATTACGAACCGTTTTTCAAGCAAAAATTACCTATTAATATGAAGTGCATGAATCATGTAACGTATCAATCAATACAAAAGATAGTGCCGCAGGCATCGATCAATTACAATGGCCGCAGGTTTTGCTTTTAGGTAATGAATAAAGATGGTGTAAAATAATGAAACCATCCAAAATTATTTAAAAGTATTGGAGATGTACCTAAGTAGAAATAAAGAGAATTATTGCAAGAGTAGGTTTTTATGCGAGTACAGCGCAAAAGTTCCAACTGACTGGAGCTATGTTGTGCAGCTGAATGAATTAGGAAGGGAGGGAGATAATGAGTATGAAGATAGAGAAAAATATCTAGATACCATTTGGCTCCAACATGACATTATGTTTTTTTTATGAAAAAACAAAAAAACGGTCTCGTTACTTAAAAACATCCAATTAGTTAACCCCTCAGACCTCGACCATATTTTGTCGAATTGGCAAAATATTTCCGCTTTGCAATAAAATCCAAATAAAAGGAATATTTCGGAACGTATCCGAAAACCAAAAACTGTTTTAGAAAGGGGATAAAATACGCTTCAAATTTTCTAAGGCAAAAAAAATTATAATTTTAGAAATATATAAATTTTGAATGCCAAAAACGTTTTAAAAATGGCTCACCCTTACGTTATTAAAATTAATATAACGAAAAACAAATAAAAAATACATATTTTATTAAACAATTGTACTTACTATAAATGTCATTGTTATTGTTATCGTACTTTTTTGTCGTTACATGTAAAAATAATTTTTAAAGAATTCACAAATTTTCGAAACTTTGTTTTCTTAAAGGTGTACTTTTTACTTATTATGTGGTTAACTTTTAGATTTGATTATACAGCGTGGTGTTTATCTTTCTAACATCCTTTAAATCATATTTCTTACTATGATGGTAAGGGAGACACAACGATTTCTAGGAGACCTATACAAGTTGTTCCGAAAAGCGAACAAATTAGCCTCAGGGGTTCACAGTTAATTGTGAACCTCTCCTTTTCTCTGCTTAGCCTTCTGGTGAAACGCGAATTGGCGATTGATAGTAAGGTCATAAAAAATACAATAAAAAAAATTAATCGTTTATCCAAATTCCATTATTAAAATTTCCAAACCTTTCAAACAGGCAAATAATACAGGCCAAAGTTACCGCTATTTTTTATGACAGAAAACCTACATTAGTGAATTACGAAAGGCAGTCCAACTGGTAGTACGATGTAATTAATATTTCCTTAGTTTAACTTGCGTTCATTTCTAAACACGCATAGATTAACAATTAACCCAATCAAATAGCGGTTCAAAACTAACAATTACAAACCGCGTAATTTAGATTGGAAACGCTGTCGATTACCTGAGTTTAATATTAACAAACACATAATAATTTATCGTTTATTTCCGATTACAAACAAATTAATTGGATTTGAATAGAAACATATAATGTAATGTTGGAATAACATGTGGAATGTTTAGTAGGTACTTCACTGATTTCATACAAGATGGTAGCTATCTGGTAATCAAATAATTTAACTAAATTGAATAAAATTATTATTCATGTGATTAAAAATTACATAATTTCCTCTCGATTGAAAATAAGAAATTGAAAACGATTTTCGCAAAAATTGGATATACTATTGTGTAAAAGCATAACCACTGGAGCGACAGCGCAATTTAAAACTTGTTCTCCAATTGCTCGAGATTTTTTGGTGATCATTTTGAATAATTTCCGCCCACATTAAAAGAAAATCATACCTCCGAATTTTAATATGGAGACATACAAACTGATTATAGTGGTTCTATATAGCCAATGAATCATCTATCTTTTGTCGATTATCACATATTCGTAGGATATATAAAAAAAAAATATTATAAAATCGTACTTTATCTTCATTTCTTACAAATAAGGCAAAATTTGCCAAAATTGGCTGCGAAGCAATCTGAGGTATTTTAAATAGTTCCATATTGTGGCAAAATGCGGTCCAGTGACAAAAAGCATGATTAATCTTCCATAATAGCTTATTTCTTTAGTTAACCTTTCCCCTTTACCAATAAACCTATTCTTAAAAATAAAATATTCAATGTACCTACAATAGACAAAATATATAAGAAATATTCAATACTTTCAAAGAAATAAAGCTAAATAACTTACATTCCAATACATCAGAAAGATATCAGAATAATATTAAAATCCCAAAATTTTATACCAAGCACATACAAAATACCTATCGGTATCTAGGTATAACTTATTTCAACAACCTCGCGTTGAATCTAAAAAATTTCGAAAATAATCATGAATTCCGACATAAATTGAAAAATTACCTAAAATGACTGTATATAAGAGTTTATATTAATTATGTGTTATTATTATTTCTTTTAAATCTTGTAATCTATTTATTGATATATCTTGAGTTTTTCTTTCACATCTTTTTGTTATTATTTGCAATATTTTATTATTTACCTACGTGGTTACATATAATTGAGCATGAAATCCCCCACCAAACACAAGAGCCTTGTCTCCTTATGGTGAGGGAAGGCTATTTTTCATTCCTTTAATGTATAACATAAAAAAATGTATACTTATTGTAAAAACATACACATTAAATAAAAAAAATTAAAAAATAGAAAAAATTTTGGAAATCAAAATTTTTTTTTAAC
This sequence comes from Limnephilus lunatus, assembly GCA_917563855.2. Classification (NCBI taxonomy): domain Eukaryota; kingdom Metazoa; phylum Arthropoda; class Insecta; order Trichoptera; family Limnephilidae; genus Limnephilus; species Limnephilus lunatus. The sequence continues at coordinate 60,654,569 of OU830599.1, forward strand.
TAGGAATGATTATTTTCTTCCACAGGAGATGTAAAATTTATTAAAATTAACAGATGGTAATAATATTTATGGAACATGATTTGCTGTAATATCTACAAATAATTTGCTGATCAATGCTTTTACCTCTGAACAACGCTTCACGAGTCATAATGGAGGAATGCTAATGTAAAATGATCTCAGAATGTCACGACCGAGGTTTTATTATAAATATGTAAATAATTAAATATGCCAACGTTCAATTTTATGAGGTCTCTTTGCCAATGTAAATATGGAAAGTAAATGGAATGATTTGAACCTTGAAGGATTTGAACGATATACTCTAGATATTAGGCAGTCCGTATTACTCATAATCGCAGAATAAGATAATACCACGATAATACGAACGGGTTAACTAAAGAAATAATCTATAATCTAAGATTAATCAGCGATGTAAAATATGAACGACAATTACATCTAACCCGTTCGTATTATCTTATTCTACGATTATGAGAAAGACGGTCAAACTGCCTAATGACTATTGAGTATAGCGTTCAAATCCTCCAAGGTTCAAATCATTCCATTTACTTTGTTATGTGATGTCTCTATACTTGAAATGATCGGTTAGTTCATGATTGGTAGAGTAAATAAGGAAAGTAAGTGGAACGATTTGACTGCCTAATGTCTATTGAGTGTAGAATTCAAATCCTCCAAGGTTCAAAACATTCCGTTTACTTTGTTATGTGGTGTCTTTATACTTGGAATAATCGGTTAGATCATGATTGCATGAGTAAATAAGGAAAGTAAGTGGAATGATTTGAGTTTTTTAAAATATTATCTCGGAGTAGGACTTGTGACATTTTCCCCTCGAGGACAAGTTATCTTTGGAAATGCTGTGTGGAGGGTATTTTCAAGGAAAGGGGGGAGTTAACTTGAGTATTGAAGAAGCCTAGCCTATAGGAGGGAGGAAACACAGAGACCAGCAAATATTTTCACAGACAAGTCATTGAACACAAGAACAAGTCATGTCAACCGGTAGTTGGACGTTCTGATCTCTTCAATAGACATTCCAGTACCTACAAATGAAACGTCAGAACTGATGTGATGCCTAAATTGTTAAAACTTAGAAAGTATTATAAAATATTAGAAAGTATTTAATGGATTTTTTGAATGATCTAAGCTCTAATCAATTGACAAATTAAATTAAGTTCAAATAAAACTAACAAAAAATTAGTCCATTAATAATTCAAATTACTTGTAAGGTTTTTCCCTAATCAATAGATATTGAAGTGAGCTACAAACCCAAAGTAATTAGCCCACTGGAATTACCAAAATACTTAGAAATTCGACAGTCTAAAACGACTCAGTAACAAAAATAATTCATTAAAATCCTTGTAGACTACCCCTCTCCCCCTCCCCCATATGTTATGTATATAAACCGTAGGCTAAGAATTATTTGTACCAGTCTGAAGATGGCTCTGACGAGCTGAAACCGGTTACGGTCAAATAAAATTAAGTGGAATAAAGTTTTTTATTTGTTTTATTATAATCTATTATAATGGACTTCCACCACGAATTAACAGTTTCAAAAATAGAAATATTAACAAAAAATTAATCTTAATTTATTGAATGAACCTTCAATGGGTAGAGGATAAAATGTAAGATAGTTAGCATATGATTTACATATAAAATTTGATCACTAATATTAAACTAATTGAATTGTAATATGGAATGGCCTTACACAAGGCAAGCAAGCATGCTCTAAAAAGGCATTATTTAAATAATGATACTACCACTGAAAGCTCCGTTGAAACCTCTCTCTCTGTTACATGCCTCGCCCAATAGAAGAAGGGAGAGGCTAAACTATAAGCTACGCCTATAAAAGACCGCGCTCGAATAATTCAAAATGCAAACATGACCTTACGCATATCACGACAGGATAACCGACGTTCAAGGTTTAAATATTTTGTGCCCACATTAAATTGTTTATTCCTTACAGAGTTGGGATCTATGGCGATGATTTATTTTCGTCTTACGCCCAATCGTATTATTTCATTGTTGAGCGGCCTCTTTGAAACCATTGTGTTTCGCCCTCAGCTAAATGCTTCGAATGCCGCTGCGCATTCAGTATTTTTTTGAAGCAATTCTTTAGATTTTGACTGCCTCCGTGATAAGGCTCTTGACCAGCCATCCGTAGGTCGCGTTTTAAAATCAATATGCGCCAACAAATTTAATTCAATTTATTTAAAATAAGATATACTTTCAGAATCGCCCTGGTGAAAGATCAACGTTCAGAATTGAAACGTTGCTTGAAATTGTTTTAGCCGTGGATCGAAATAGCCAAATCCCCATCTAACCTTTTGCCATCTCCCCAGTACCTATAATCCGCATCACAAAATGTCCCAATTAGGGATGCCATAATCTCACCGGATGCAGACGGTTGAGAGCAGTTGCGGTATTCACATCACACTACTGAAGTAAAACTTCACTAATTTATAAAAGAAGAGAGAAAGAAAATGTGCGCGTGCACTGATCTCTCTTGCTCCTACAGTGTGATACATACAATAGGCCTGCACTGTGTCTTAGATATACGAAACGTAACTGGCTATGAGAGAAAGAGATAAAGAAAATGTGTGCTCGCACCTCTCTCTCTTGCCCCTACAGTAACTCTCTTTCTATCTTCACTAACTTATATATCCCTCTCAACTTCCGTTCGCCTCGCCCGATCACACTTTTCGTAATGCTCTCGTCACGCATTCACCAGCTTACTCCCCAAGTCAAGCGTGCGTTAAGAAGTTAACTTCAAAAACTTACTTCAAAAAGTATTTTTCGTCACATAGCCAAAACATCGCTATCTTTGAGGCTCATGGAAATTGACCATGGTTCGTGGGCTTACAAATTTTCAAGCCTGTGGAACATTGAATTCTGACATTTTTTATTCTGTAGGTTTTACTTTCCAGCTAAGTGAAAAAACTATTTGCCTTTCAAATACTGCTAATTTCATATTGGTTACCCGAAAGAAAGAAATAGGATTATTCTAAATCCTATTCCCAGAGTTTTGAATTACGCACTTTTTGAATTATGTGATCTGTACATACTGTACATCATCTCATGGATACAAACGTTTATTTATGTGTATGTATTATTGATATAAAAACACGTATATGTTATAAGGAAGATTTCCCATTTTAGAACAGTCAAATTGCCTGGTTAAGTTCACATTAGGTAGGAACATGCTGTTATTTGTAGAATTTAATACAAAATTAATTACGCCACAAGTGTCATTCACATAATTGTCAGATTCACAGTCATTCATTAGGTTCTAAAAGCAATAAAACAACTAAATAGAATAGGTATTAGTAGTAATAAAGCCACTGAGAATAAATACCAATTAAAAAATAAAATTGGTAATATATTAAAGCCATAAAGAAAAAATAAACTCATTGATACATGAAACAGAAAAATTAAAAATAAAACTCTCTTTGATATATTTCTCCACGCGAATGTTCGGCTGTGTTATGAAAACGTTTCAATCGGATTTCAAAAATAATGTTTTGTAAAAGGAAGTTTATATGCAGCCTATACTACATCTATGTGCGGATTAATGGCTCGTGTTGTTAAAGCAATGCATTTATATTGACTGTCATTGTTCCGTGGATAATGAATCTATTATTAGTCCACTACCTCATTGTAGCGATCGTGTGTTTACATCAGCGTTGGTTCCACTAGCCTTCATGCAATTATATACGGTGGTTTGTATGACGTATTTCCATATTGAGTTATGACGACACAATTAAAAATTATACGATTTTTATTACATTAATTCCCGAGGAAAATAATTTCCCTCAGCGCCCCTTTGGGGACGCTGTGTGGGTGGTATTTTTGAGGAGGGGTAGGTTAATTAGAGGGTAGACCTACATTGTAGGATGGAGGAGACACAGAGCTGGCAAATCGTTCCACATCCACAGAAAATAAATAGTTCTGAAATCATGAGTAATGCGAGAATACAATAAAACTAATAAGCATCATATAAATCATTAAAGATATATTGACTTTGAGCATTGTTTTACAAGATAGCGTAATACAAAGTCTATGATTTACAGCTACGTTTGTATATTCTCGCAAAGTAAAAGGCTGGCGTGGATTGTTAATAATAAAACCTTATAAACAATATGCTCCATTATTCCATTTCCCACATAACTCGTTCTCTTATTACCTCCGATTGTTTTACCCTTGCTTCTCGTGTTGAGTGAACGAGGCTTGTCTAAAAATATCGCAGATGAAAAACGTTTGGACACGTTCAATGAAAAAAAATTCAACTCAGGGTCAATTTTTTAATTTTTTTCACACAGTATTTTATAATGGAGAAACTGATCTGAAAATCTATGGCTAATATAATGGCCGATTTTTAATTGAGATTAAAATCAACGTGCTTATAAAAACAATCAATCTTAACTACGTTTCAAAAGATATCTGATTGTCAAGCAGAAAAAACTCTCAAAAAGTGACATTTGGAGTTATAAAAATTTATGGTTCGTAACGTGATTTCCATCATGAACTAAGAACATATTTAATTACTATTAATTTGGGAGGTTTTTATGGGTACCGCCGCTCCGGGAACCATTTATTGGATAACCAACACCTCTGCTATAGTGTGTTAATTATCTCAAGTGGCTCGCTACGTTTGGTTACTTATCATGGATGCCTGGGTTCATAGGGTGAGGTTTATGGGTTTGGTGAGTAAGGCCGGGAGAGACTGGTTGAGGGAAACCTTTTGATCTCTCCAACAGAACTCTTTCGGAACATGGCCTTGCACCGCAGTGGGAGGGATGGGTTTATACGTCCGTCACTCCTAGAGACACTGCCCCCAGATTCCTACCCACCCATCATGCCTTTTTCCTTCCCAGAACTTTCACTTCATCCTTTGCCTAAAAGGACCCTCCACACAGCATCCCCAAATACGAGGCACTGAGCCCTATTTTATAAAATATCTATCCATTGTTTGTTCAAAATTTTTGAAATAAATTGTTCAAATGTAAAAAATGATTTAAAAAAGAGTATTCTTAATAGTTTACTATGGAGATTTGTAATACAAATGTACGGAACGTGAAAATATTTTAATTAATATTTGGAAATTTCTAAAGGCAAGGATTTAAAGAAAAAGATAAAAGAGTCAATAATATAATTTTTAAAATGCATTAGGTATTCTTCAATTTTAGCTTAGTTAAAACAAAAACTAATGTTGTTGTAATAATAGCGTTGCTAAACGTTGCATAATGTAACTTGACATTTCATAGTTAATTGGACGTACTAATTACCATCAATGGTACCATTCACCTCAGAATTCCTCCATAATTATTCATTGTTCGCAGGTAATACATTCCTACTTGTTTTTTAAAGGCCGGGAACGGATTACATACGTAGATATTTATTACGCATAACTATAATAACTAATCATAAAATAAATTAAAATTCATTTCTAAGCTATGATCGAAAAAATATAGCAAAAAACTAAAAATAGTGTATAAAATATACGATGTTAAATGTAACGCTGTAACCTGGTTTCAGTCTTTGTCATACTCGTGTACATATAGACTTATTTTACAGTACTTCCTGCACCTTAAAATTTTCTGAAATGTCAAAAATCCCTACGCCAGAATACAAAGTAGGTATTGAAGATTGTTTTTTCAAAATAAATTACAATATAATATTATGTGTTTTAATCGTGATTCATATCCAAGATATAAATATTTGTAATCAAAAAGCAATCATATAAACATGTTATCAAAGCTGAGGACCGTAAAAATCGATGGTTTAAAAATGTATGAACGTTTGTGAATATTATTCATAAAAAGAAATTGATTTGATTGATTCGACAGTAATTCGACAATTCGACATTGATTGACATGATTTTCGGTACCAATGTCCATTGGACGGTCAAGCAAAACGGTCCACAAAAACATAAACAAAATCGAAAAATCCGTAACAATCGGTAACTTTTTGTACAAAAAAAATAATTTGGGTGACAGAGGGCAGGTGGCAGAGGATCTTGGCATCAAATTACTATGTAGGAGATCGGTTAAATTCAAGCCCTTCGGTAGAAGTAAATACACATAAAAGCCAAATATCTACAAATTAAACAATAATATTGTTTATCAGTCAAGTCGATTGAATAATATTCAATCGACTTGACTGACAGTCGTATATGTTTTTTCATAAAGGTAGGTATATTAGTTATTAACGTAGATATAGAGCGAATCATTTATAGGCACAGATAGGCACTATAAATAAACAATATAATGAATTTGATTGCTGGAGTAGATATAGTTTTATTACTGTAGGTTCAAAGGCGTCCACAATATAATTTATAGAAATCGGTGCCAAATACCGAAACGTTTGATCTCTCTTTTCATATCCGAAGTCGCCATAAGTGGATGGAAAACTGTCACAGTTCCACTTCACAATACCTGAAATTACACCTGTAATAGTGAAACAGCGACAGCGAAATGTGTAATTGAGACGATTTTATGTCCTATTTAAGCCGCAGCAGAGAAAGTAGATACCCAGTTTAGTTAATAGTGATTGTTGCAACTTTTTTTGGTTCTCTGCTAAGAGAATGGAAGATAATTATGTATTGTAGTGGTTGAGGCAGGTACCCGCACAAAAGCCAATATTTTTCAGTATAGAAAGGTACCTGACTACTGCCATTATTTATTGGTAGCTTAATGTAGTTATTTGTGCTTATCCCCTTAGCCAACTTTCTATACTTCACCTACAATGCTAATTGTTAGGTCTACATCGCAAATCAATACATCAAATCTGATCCGCGATGGAAAAAATCTGTAATCATGCAGCAATAACTTATCTGAAAACGAAAAGAGAATCTGATTGATTGGCATCTCTATTCTGATGAAATTTTATATTAATAACACTTAGCATTATTTATATTGGCTTAAAAATTAAGCAAGTATTTAAGAAGAGTTAAACCATGTACCTACATTACGAAGATTACGAATGAGGAGATCCAAAATTAATGTTATAGCTGATGTGGGGTAAAAACCAATATTGTGAAAAGCACAACCTCCCCATCTAAGAGGTCATTTAGAGCGAATGAACGGAGAAAAGAGTCGTCAGGAGAACACACGACCCAGAAAAACATTGCACCTTCAAGTGAAACAAATACTCAGATGGTGCTAATTCACGCAAAAGGGAACAAATTAAAATATCAACGAAACTCTGCTAATAAAGTTCCCCTATTTTGGTAAACGGCAATACCACAAACATTTATATTATAATAAAAAGCACTTTTAACTTAGGTACACAATACAATATAATAAATTGTTGCAATATCTTTCGTGGTGTTAAAAAGTATATAGCATACAACGCAATACATTTTCTTCATTAACTTTTACATGAAGATTGGAATTTTGTTCTGAATTCTTAACAAAACACTCGAAAAACCAACGCTGGATTGATCTAGTATTTTTTTAGGTGAAAAACCGTTCAAATACGAGTAATAGATTCTCACCACTAACGAATCTTGTAACGAACCTTACAAAACGTTCAATGAAAATTGCAAAAAATGGGAAAATTCCATAGTGGCAATTGTACGTTGTTCATCAGAATCGTGACATTACATTATAAAGGGTTAAATCAATTGATCAAAAGATAACAATGATTGACAAGACTGGCATAAAAAACACGTCAAGTCAAAGGCCGTTAAAACAATGAAAAAACAAAACAATGATCTCTGGAACTGCACGATTTCATGCTAACATCTTCCTGTGCTTGGGATAGGTACCTTCATAACCAACATATCGTGATGTTTCATGTGGGATTTTTTACGAACGTCAAAGTATTTTTAGGACTCAAAATTTCTTGCGGTAATTTGCTTGTGATCGAGAGAAGCGAGCAGAGAATGCGATTAATAAAATATAAATAATGGACACGATAATAGTTCTAAACACAATATTGATTAAATACGTAAAAAATATATGTTTTTACAAGAATGACTAGAAAAACAAATATTTGAACATCAACCTAAGTACCATTTAATGCTCGTTAAATATAATTTAACAAATTCTTAAATTTTATTTAAAAAGCTATATATTTCAAGGACGATTCCAACAGTTCAACATTAACACGTTTTTCCAACATACCAAGTTAAAACGTATAATAATTATTATAAATCGATCTTGCATAAATTCAGATGCGTATTTTGAATATAATAATTACTGCTTAAATAAAAACTTATGGTATTTCTCCTCCCGAAGGTTACATTTTAAAATTAGACGAGTTAACATCATTAGAAGAATTTAATTTCGGTGCCTACTAAATAAATAATAGATAACTATTAAATATATACCTACAATTTGATTTGCATATATATATATGTATCTAATAAGAAAACAGCATACCTATCCAATGCAAAAATCTTGTTCAAATTTATCTATTTAAAATCAGTAATAGGCCACTTGAATCACATTTTTTAAAATTTTTTTCCGTTTCAGGCAAATATTCTAAGACATTTCGTATTTTTTTTTTAATCTCATTTTTGAAACCCTGGCGATTTTTTGAAAATTTCAATCAGAAAAATCAAACCATTTTTTATAAACCGGAAAGACGGGACATAATTTTATGGGTGCGAAAAAACGATAATTACATTGCCGAAAATCATTTTAAAAAATGAACGTTTTCCATACGAATAGCAATAAATTGTACGGGGTTCTCTTCGTAACATCTGTAAAAACACCGCCATCTTTATCGAAAAATCAAACCAAAGGATAAGTTCGCATAGAACAAACAATAAATCTAGTGAACATTAAACGCAAATTCGCCGGAAATCAAAGTGTTGCCAAATAAAAAAAATATGGTGGAAGTGTGGAATTTTACAAAATTAAGGGAACATAATCGGACACGGGACATTTTCATGTAGTGACGTCACGAGCTCAAATAATGGATTTATTTATTTAAAAATAAAAAAAAACTATACATTTCTAAAAAAAAATTTTAACATTTTCGTAATATTAGTAAAAAAATCTATCCGTACGATTTTTTCCAAGTCGTTATGAAATCCATGCAAGTGGCCTATTAGTCATAATACTCGTCTGTTACGTTCTACGTCAAAAACAAAACTAATAAAATAACTAATATATTTTTTTATATTATACTTGGGTAGGTAAAGATACAGGTAAATTATTTTCAAGAGATGTTTGAGTTTTGTAGTAGTGAACTGGTTGGATCAACAAATTATTTCATAATAATTATATTTTTGTTGGGAAGCTGGCGAATGAAACAAAAAACAAAAAAATAATACTGTCAAATTGATTCACGAGTTTTAATTTAAACGGAATTTTGGGCGTTTGCGGGGTAAGTGGAGTATACGAGCGGGTATTTCAAACTATTTAAAAACCTTTTTAAATGATTTTCCTTTACCTTGAAATCAATTGCGCACAGTATTTTTCAAATAAATGGTGCGTAACACAAATTAATTACAGAGTTGTTAATACAAAATTTCTAAAAATAACAATTTACGTATTGAAATCATTCGCTACACAACAGAAGGCTGAATAAACTGATGAAATATGCTCGATACTCTCCAAGACTTCTATATAAATTGTTTTAAATTAAGGATATTATTATTGGAGATCGAAACAACCAAAACATAATCAAATATCAAAGTTCTGATATTTATTTAATAGCCTTAAAATAAAATAAAACCACACTTTGTTACAGTGAAAGTATTTTAAAAAAAGTTAAAAATCAATGTGATCATCAAATCATCTACCCAGGAAAAGAACCGAAGCGATTCTTGACTTTCATAACTAACAGCGCATCGAAATAATAATTATTATTAAATGATTTCACGAAAAAGCAACCTAATGGATATCTGTAGGTATAGTGTTTCATCATTCAGTTATTTTAGGAACAAGTTTCTGTTGGATGCTGTAATAATTAAAGAAGCTTGATGATGATTTTTGCTGATTTTAATTAAAGTAGATTTAATGCTTTTTTTACTAACATAACTGATATAAGGAAAATTCAGGTTTCCTTAGGAAATTTCTGTCATATCCGTCACCCATTGCGTAAGTCCATTAACCTTTCTTTCGAGCTATTTATATGCATTATTATTATTACTTCAAATTTTTCTGACATGGTGACTTTTTTGTCACCCCTAAAATACTCGTAGGTAGGTGCAATATTAAATTGAAATAACTTATCAGCACTTTCAGACAGGATTGAAAAGGGAACTGGATTATTTTAATAGCCAATGGAAGCTTCAAGGATCGTCAATGATTGCCTTTTACAGTTTCGACGTTAACAATAGAAAATAGCAAACTTTTTAGTTTCTGTGTAACAACGTCAAAAGAGACGATCAGTACATAAGGTATAATTAAAAATAACTGGGATCCGCAAAAAAACAGCTTTGGACTTATTGAAACTTTTGATGCTATGTTAAATAATGTTTTAATGCTATGGATATGTTAAAGTTTCCTAACTTCATGTCTTGTTTGACATTTTTTTACTGGTGGCTTCTGAAATTTGCATTCAGTACGTTCACGTACTTCAATAAATGAATTTCCTGAATTTAATTCCACTTTCATTGCTCTGATAAAGGTAAGTTTCTCACCAGTCGGAGGTCTGTCCTTAGGGTAGCATATTCTGAAGAGTCCCCTCGTCCTGGTGTAGTAGTAATACTTGGTGTTGAGCTGCTGAATAAGCGTCTGCGAACTGGCGTCATTGTTTTTCGAAGCAAAATTCTGGAAGAAAATTTAAAAAAATATTTATTAAAACTTTGTCATATTTTTACAACAAAATTAGGTAGGTACCTATAGGCATTTCAGAAATCTTCATATTCTACTCCAATTTTCACTATGCTCAAATATTTCTCTCTTATCTCAACAGAGAAAGGAAATATCTGATTGTGCCATGGTAAATTTTCTGACCTCGAGAAAACACTCTTCATTTTCAGTTGATGCATCAATAAGTCTGCAGTAGATTTGTGATCCTAGGTTCCACCTATAGGTCAGTGGCGGTCCGGGAATTTTTTAGTGAGCTAGAGCGCTATGCAAAATATGATACTTTACTTTAATAGTACACAACTGCTAACCCTGTACAAATCGCAAGTGCGCCCCACGGTTGAATTTGGCAGCTGGAGCTCCAAAATACCTTTAAAAAACCCTTGACTCTGTGCAGAAACGGGCGGTTCGTTTGATAGATTCTCCCATCTTAACAGACGGATTACAATCTTTAGAGTACAGGCGTCAGGTGGGAATGCTGTCCTTGTTCTACCGGTATTACAAAGGAAAATGCTCCGAGGAACTAGCGTCGTTGATCCCCTCGGCACCGGTGCATAGTCGGGAAACACGCCAAACACGCGCCCAACATTTGTACACGGTTGACATTAGTCACATGAGAACGGGTCGTTTTTACGACTCGTTCTTGAGTTCAACAGCTCGGATGTGGAACGATTTACCAGCCTCTGTGTTTCCTCCCTCCTACAACATGGGTCTCTTCAAGACCCATGTTCACTCCTTCCTTTCCTCAAAAAGACCCTCCACACAGCATCCTCAAAGATGACATAGGCCCTGAGGGAAATTATTTTCCTCAAGGCCTCCTGTGTGTAGTTAATGTAAAAAAATGATGTTATTGACGTTGTTGTAGCTGAAAATATTTTCTTTTTTTTTCAAAATTTCATCTTTTTGTATGAAGATCTTCAGGATTCTTTCAGGCAAAAGGGATGGGCCGCATCCACAAACTGAAAGATCTTCATAAAAATTGAAATTTTGAAAAAAAAATCAAATTCATTTTCAGCTGCAACAACATCAGTAATGTCGTATTTTTCAATTATACGACTTCATTATTATTATTATTTTTCAATTATACGCTCACTGAAAACTCACGGACCGCCACTGCTCTAGGTATTGCTTATCATCAAAGGTATATAAATAACACCTCATGCAACGAATTTACTTTTAAAAATATATTTTTTTTAATTAACTGATAATAAAATGAACCAGAGTCCCCCACTAGATATTAATATCAAAATTTTTAATCCAACACGACTGTAGCCCAGTCAATGAAGGTTTTACGTTGGAACTAATTCCCGTAAGCTGAATTTTTTACAGATTCCCCATTTACCCAGGAACCCCGACTAAGTCATCAAACGTAGCGAGCCACTTGTGGTGACCCATGGCAGGGGTGTGGGTTATCCAATAAATGGTTCCCGGGGCGGCGGTACCTACACCCACCTCCCAAATTGAATAAAATATTGTCAGGTAACGTAATTAATAACTAAACTGTAATCTGGAAATGTTTTTCTTTACTAATTTATTTATTTCTATGCATTAGTAACGATAGAAATTTATTAGGTAAACAGCAAAAAATATATTTTAAGAGGGATAACCAGACAAAACCGGTAATATGTCATTTTTAAATCAAATTTTAGATGTATTGACTCTTTTCCACAAAAAAATATAAATTACTCTCGAAAAATTTTGAGAAAATATGTTTATTTTTAGTACAATAAGGTTTTACCGTAGGTCGTTGGCAGATTGTTAAATTTTCAAACAAAATTTTGTATTATGCAACACACATTTCAAATCATATAATCATGCAGTAAAATAAATCAACATCAATTATCTGGGAAAGCTATGTTACAGAATTTTAATTTTAGCTTAAATAAAATGATATAAAAAAAATCCGCACACGTGTTTTGTGACGAAAATACTTCAGTCTGTCTATTTATTTACGGTCTTACCAACTAATATAATTAAGGTTTTATTTTAAATCTTTGTTTTGCTTATTGAAAAATTATAAATACTATGATCAAAAAATAATTACAAAAGTACATAATTTTAATAGTTTTATCATCAAGCCTTTCAGCATTTTTGAATGTAGGTATAAATTAAAGCAAAATTTGGAATGAAATGAAATCGATATTGAGTTATTATCGAAAAAAGCTGGTATGGAGAATAATTAATCTTTCTCATTGGAACCCCCCTTTACGATCGTAAGAACATCTTTCGACGAAATATGAATTCTCGGCCGCTGGCTGGTTAATGGTCCTTAAGTATTTAAAAATCGTAATTTAGGAAGATTGCAAACACGTGTAATTTAGTTTTTATACGTTTTTGTGGCAGATAGGGCACTTATACTTATGATATAGTTTCACTGGCTCTGAGTAGTCGGCTCTAGAATTATAGTTCTCACAACAACCAAACATGTATGAAAAAACACAGGGTCATTCTGGGAACAGCGTACACCAATCTTGTCCATTTAATGTGAATGCTTTAATGATACGAATATTTTCGTTACTTTCAACTATTTGATCAATTAAAGCGATTTCACGGGCTTGCGATTTTAAACCGAGTTCCCACCGTGAAATAAAACCACGATAACATCGCCATCCGAAACACAATCGAGTGGCTTTTTTGTAAACAGTCCATTCAACGATTCAACGATGGATTTGCTCTCAGCGATAAAATAACAAAAGGAGAGATTTCGCAACGGAGGCAGGACGGTTAAAACGCTGGTTCAGGACTATCACTTTGCAAACTGACATTCTCTTCGATGACACTGATCCGATAATATTATGGTAAATATGCATAGAGTCCACTTCACGGATAATACGGAACGTTCGTGTTGTCGAAATTGGATGCAAGGATAATACGGAATATTCCCTTTTTAACTAATAGACAATCAAATTTGACATTTCTTGGAAGTACCAATCTTATAAAATAAATTATCGTCAAAATAAAAACAAAAAAGTACCTACTTCGAATTATTGGGTTGAGATTCAAACTACGAAAGCTGCATGTCATCATAATTTAGATATACATCCCAGGTTTTTAATGGTTTTTTTGGCAAAGCAGGGTTTGTCTAGCGGGTATGTGTAATTATTCTAATATATTTCTTCCCATGTTCTACTGTTATAAATACAGGTACAAACTTGTCAATAATGCATTCACTTAATAACGTGAATAAATTATTGTTTTACATGGCAATAATATTTTTTCTAAGATTGGCAGCCTTGATTGATTGTCTATGATATTTTAAATAAAAACGATAAATATAAAAATGGCGTATCCGCCTAAGTGAATTAATTTTACCAAAATTTAAATGCATATTTTTTGCATGTTTTTGTCTCCCCCGACATAAATACTTAGATACTTTTCGTAATAATAAAGCTAAATCTAACTGTTTGAATACTCAACTTTGAGTGTTCAACTCTCAACTCAACTCAACTCAACTCATATCACTGATTAGCGTTTCACATTGATAAGCGTTTCATATTGATTAGCGTTTCACATTTTTTCGTAACGGTTCACATTTTTTCGTAACGTTTCATATTTTTTGGTAACGTATTCATCATTTTACCTCCAAGTGTCGAGGGTACGTAAAGAAGTTTTACTTCAAAAATAACCGTGCGTAAGCGGTTCATTGCATAAATAATAAAGTTTGAATTGCTATCATTTGAAAGAATAATAAAAATGCTCGTTGAACCTTTTTACTGCAGCGTGTGTGATCGCCAGAACGGGATTATTTATACTATGCTTAAACTAGTGGAGTAGCAACGAAGGGATCCTTTTAGTAGAGTAACACATTTTGTTAAGCTTTAGGGAACCCACACCAGCCATACAATTATTTTTAGAGAAATTAAAATATCAGATTTCTTCGGCTTGTTCTAAACTCTTAAACTGTCAAAATGTACGAAGCCATTAATATGAATTTTGAAAAATCTTTTAAATTATGAACTAAGTTAAGGTAAAAGTTGCCGCCAGTGGTCGGGTATTGTGTCTGCACCACCGACTTATACACATTTAAATAGAAAATATTACTAATAGTTCTGTAAACTGTAGACCTCGCGTTCAAAAAAGTAGGTTTCTAATTTTCTATTATTTAAATCAAAACCAAAATTTAATCAAAACCAAAATTTCATCAAAGCATGAGCTTTTTAAGTACTTACCCACCTACCTAATTAATAATAATGACGATTCTACGATAGTTCACATTTTAAAAATAAAATACTGAACCGGGCACCATATTAAACCGGAATCGTAACGTAACAAACAAATTTAAAGAAAGAAAAATGCAAAACGCTGTCAGAGGCTGCGCTATGCTCAATCAATTTTGTCGGAATTTCGGAAGCTTTGATGTTAAAAGTATTCCTTCGGCATATTTCTACAATTTATTAGCGTCAATTTATAAGTCGTCAGGTTTAACTTGTGATGGATGATGGATGGCATGTCATGTCGTCATAATATTTATTCTAAACATCACTTGCCATATTGTCACGATTGTCAGGATTGTCAGGTAAAATAATATCAGTCGTTGCTTTGACCAAGATGGTCGACTGTCATGAAACTAGGATTGCTTTGCTTGGTGGAAACTTGGAGGTTACAGCAGGCAACCAGGACTTTCCAAGTGTAATAAAACTAATAATTATCATTGAATTAATATTGAGAAATAGTATTAGGAGCATTTCGTGAATAGTTTCCGATATTATTTCATTACAGCAATTCGCAATTCTTAAAAAACAAATGGTTAAATGGATTTGAGCTTTCTTAAAAACGTAAAAAATATATACATACATATATATTTTTTTACAGTAGCTCCGTAGAGGAGGCCCTGAGGAAAAATAATTCCCTCAGGGCCTATGTCATCTCTAGGGATGCTGTATGGAGGCTCTTTTTAGGAAAATGAAGGAGTTGAAATTCTGGTATTAAGGAAAGGGGTGTTACGGGTGGGTAGGAATCTGGGGGCCAGTGCGTCCAGGAGTGACGTATGAAGCCATCCCTCCAACCGAGGTGCAAGGCGATTTTCCGAGAGAGTACGGCTGAAGAAGTCAAAAGGACTCCCTACACCGTTCTCTCCCGATCCGGCCTGCTATACTGTCGGTGTACTGCTGGTGGTCAGATGCATCCGCCGCCAAGACCCGGACAAGCCTCGCCCCATAAAACCGGGTACCTCGGGTAAGTCACTAAACGTAGCGAACCATTTGGGGTGACTTATGGCAGAGGTGTTGGTTATCCAGATCTATGATAATCTTTTCCAAGGATAATTTTGCCTTGTCCACTTCAATAATGTTATTGTCATAAGAAAGACAATGGCAAGAATTTTACCTTAATTAACCTGGATATTAATACCTTTGTAATAAGCCATTACCATTATTTTATCTTTTTAACTATTATTTAATTAGGTTATATAAAAAATACATTTTTTAATGACTGCGTGTAAAGTTAAAAATCGTATTGAATTTAACGTTTGAATGGTTTGCGGTTCTGTGTGATATGGTTGAAGGTCTTCCATCCGGAATATCGTTGGACCCGTGAGAGAGTCAGTTAATTTGACTTGTAAGGATTACAAAAAAATACCAACCCTAAACCGTGACGGCTAACGAACTGTCGATAAATGAAGTCAAAAGAAAGGAGAAAAATAATCTATCGAGACCATAGACCGATGTATGAAATAAAATGATATGAAATTAAACCAAATACTCGTAGTATCAATGTTATTATTGTATTGTGCAATAAGAATGTCTATAAAACCAGACCTATTTCTGAAAAAAAAAAAATCTTGGAAACATGTTTAAATTTTGTTTTGTAGAACAAAGTCAAAGTACCTAAATACCTACATTTAATATCTGCCTACGTACAGCACATTAGTTCAAGATAGCAGGTATGGATTTCAGTATAATATATGTAGATACCATAGACATACAAATAACTAGACGAGAACTTACAGATGAGGGGTAAAAACCAACTATGGCGGGGCGAAGAGAGGAAAGAGACTTGTGATTCGCCAAGTCTTCTTCATTGTCTAAGTATGTGTTTCATAGACATACAGCGTCCGCGCGTAAAATGTACGACGAGAGCACGACATTGGTCCGGACACGCCCAGCCGGTTCCGAAAAATGGTTCCAATGGGAGGGGGAAATAACACGTTTTTTAACACGTAAGGGCATGTCCATATATTTTGTACGTCCGTGGTAGATACCTACAACTAGCCTCGCCCGTCCTTAGTTTATATTATCGAAACATATAGGACAAATTATAGGTTTTTACTGCTAGATCCTGCGGGCGGCGAGCGATACTACTGTAGCTTAGTCACAAACTTCACGTACATATCATCCATATCCAGACATGAGAGATACATGAAAACGCAAATCCAAGAGTACTTACGCCTGCCAGCCGACGTTCCTCACGCTAGCTGTCAACGCAAGTGGCGCCATCTTTTGGCATTATTAGTTACTTGATTTAATTCAGTTCCATTACGATGGTAGCTTACGGCCGTTGTGGCCAACATAAAAATTGATAATCCGAGTGAAATCTGAGCATAGCGCTAGGTGCCCCTCAGTTAAGTGATCTTAGCGAAACCCTCCATTTTGCTTGTGCCCAACTTTTTGATCGGAGCGTCGCGTGTGTAGCACCGTTTATTTTCATACACTAAAAAATGACGTCAAATTAGGAACTTTACATGTTAAATTAATACCGAAGCATTAATTAATTGTATTTATTATTTATACAGATAATGTATTTTAAATAGTGTAATACATAAACCGACATTTTATATTTTTAGAACAAACGTATTTAATATATTATAAATAAAGTACCACTTGACTTACTTTTTTGTTTACGTGAAGTTTACGTTTGACGGGATCGGTTTGCACTTGCAGTTCATTAGTTGAAAGTTCTCGAAAGAAATATTAACGTCATTGGAAAGAAGCTGTATTTTTATTGGTTTATTTATGGAATAAAGTGGTCCATGGGTGGTTTGGTATATTTGTGAATGTTCCTCTCCTCACTCCTCGGCTTCAACTGCAGTAGCTAGACTAACCGGTAAGTTGTCTACTGATTATCTCGTATAATAATGTGTTCTTTAAATTCAAATGCCAAACAAGCTCGATTTAAGAAAGGTGGTGTGTATTTCGCGAATGTGGACGACGGAGGAAGACATGGCAGGATCAAGAAAACCTGATATTTGAGTTGGGCCATGTTAATAGTCCGAATAACAGAAGAGAATGTGTGCGATGAGATATGATTGTGAGTGAGGCAAGTGGTTTGACAGACTGTCCTATCATAACCTTCCTGGGAAGGTTGCGATGTTTAGTTAATTAGAATTTCTATTCGTCCAAATTGATTTGTCGTAATATTTTATATATGATTGCAGGTCCCTAGCTGCTCTAAAAAAGGCATGGGACAATCTGGCATGAGATGCCCGAACACAGTCAGTGCCAGTTGTTTGGAATTGGTGGAGGGCCCAGTGCCCAGCCAAGATATGTGCTATCCAGTGCTGCTAAAGATTGGAGCAGCACTTGTATTAAGTTCTTCCGGGCTGGTAAATCCGTAAGTTAAAATATCTTGTATTTAATTAAATTATGAATGTTATTATTAATGGCCTTTAAGAATATAAAAAATGATACAGTATTATACTTAAGTGAACTGCCTCAGCAACAAATTTAGTATTTGGTGATGACTGAACATGTCCACTGAGTTAGCATTAGTACCCGGGGTATGTGGAGCAATGAGGAATACATTATGTTTACGGTATATGGCAGTAGTCCCAGAATTGGTGCACTCAAAGACTCAAATAAACCCTCACTTGTAGTATTACCATTACCTACGTAGTGGAATCCAAAAGCTTGTAAATGCATTGTCGTTATAGTTCAACAACAATAAAGTGCACGTTACTTATGTCTTGTTCATATATATTTCTATTGGTTTTTTAAGGTTTGATTCAAATGGTCCTGCCGCCGCCGCCCAAGATGATGGTCAAGAGGCATCCACCAGCCGCAGCCGGGAGGAAGTAGTGCAGCTGACACAGGAATCAGCGGAGACTGAAGAATGGACATTTGTAATTTTTATTTAATTTATACAATTCTCAATAATCTTATTACTCACATTTGTTTCTCAACTGCTCCCAACCGCCCGGAGTCAGTGCAGTGAGACTGCGACATCTCATGTGAGACTGAAGGTACTAGGGAGGGGAAGGGGAAGTACTTGGCTATTCAGATCTGGTCACCAAGCATGGCTAAAACCATTTGATTCAATGTTTCAATTCTGAATGGTGGTGTTACAACAGGGTGATACTGACAGTATCTTCCACTCTGTAGTGTGCTGTAAATATACTATTTATTATTTTTAATGAATAGTTTGTGGAAAAACACAAATATAAATAAAATTTACTTGCGCACACTGGGATTTGAACACGCGACTTCCGGATTGCTAGTCGTGAGCCTTACCGCTCGACCACAGAGGCCGTCAATAACTAATAACTTGAAATAACTAGTCTGCAAAATATTTTAATTTCTTTATTTTCCCACTTATTGTGTAAAATGTTATTTTATTACATGATTTTTTGAAAGGTTTACACATTATTTGTTTTTAAATTGATTGTTGCTGGTTATAAAACTTGATATTTATATAAAACTTGCATATATATGTATGTCACGACAAATAATATTACTCTTTTCTTTCATATGATGATTCTTGTTTATTGGTCATATTCATTAGCTTCGCAGATCAATATCAATATGAATGCCTGCCTTTTATGTGTACTTTTTAATCTTTCTTTGTTTTGCTTTCATGTTGTCTTGAGTCTCTGTTGCCGAGGGCCACGACCCCAACTCCAAATCCATGATGAACAAGAAACAACAACTATGTGCGCTCCTTCACAGCATAGAGAGCTGCCAACACCAACGTTCTGGATGCCTGTGATTGGTCACTCCGGTGCAATGGTGTTACTACTTACTGTCATGATTAATTATACTATGTTCCAATAAACTGTAAACTATTCTATTATTTATGTAAAACTTGTAACTTTCTGCCTTTAATTAACTGGCAAATCCATCCACAAACAGAGTAAAGCTTTTTCTAGTAGCGTGGATTCATTTACTGCAATATACAAGACATTTGTATAGCAAGAGATTGTTTAATTTATAAATGTACCTATCCTTCCATTTCCTAACCCTTATGGATCATTAATGACCAACAACCAACTGTAAACATGACAAAATGACTCCGAATGAGCTATCGGGAGAAGAGTTTGGAACGTTAGCGCAAAGCACGTTCAGTCCACAATTAATCGAGTTACCTGCATTTACACTTCTTTCAATATCTCTACAACCTTCTCAATTCTCATAAACATACTTCCCAAATACACTTTCATTTGCCTATTAATTATAAGTACCTATTAATCATACACATTCCTTTTAAAGTTATGTTACACAAAAAGGTATTTGAATATTTAAACATTTGGGATATCCACTATCTCCAAGTAAAGCTCCATTTGGGTACTGCCCTGTCTCAAACATTGCTTTGGCTCGGCAGTCTTGAAATATAAGGGAGTCATGTGTAGCTTCTGGCCAACTCGCTATGATGCCCCTTATCCTCATTCTAGCATCCGAAATAGCCTGCACGTTAATAGAAAAGCAGCCCTCCCTATTTCAGAATGTTTCACCTTCTGGTCCACCTTTGGGAGAAAGCAGATGGTTAACACAATACTGAATTGGTACTGTACAGAACATTGCAGGCAACAACACAGAGCGCTTGTCTGGCACTTACCCACGTTTTGACAGGTCTTAAACTTGCGAAGGCACGAGATACATTTTTTACGATTTTGCTGGTTTTTTAAAAAAGTCTCCATTTGTTATATGAAAACTTCAAGTAGCATAGAAACGTAATGCAACAAGCAATTGATTGCCTGGCAAAATTGGGGAGTTTCTAAAAAAGAAATAAACAAAGCATAGGTAATAAACATTAGATAAAGACCTGAAGTTCTAAATATATTCCACATATTATTGCAAAAATGACACTCGAATAAGTTAGAACTTTACCTTTCGCTTGCGTAAGTTAATTTATCGTGTATTTGGCCCAAAACAGATTAAAAAACATGTTTTAGTCATCCTAAAACGGTTATAAAATTCTGCATCTTGTCGCTGCCTATGTTATTATGTTATTATCATCAAGAATATCTGCCCATTCAACTATATCTACTATATTCAATATGTCCATAATTCAATTTGAAAAAACCAAATAAAAAACAGACAAGAGCGTGAACTGATAACAGATGCGAGATGACAGATGACACTTCGATTGTTTTCGCGGAACTCTGTTGACAGTTTTTATAAGTAGGTCTTCCTCAGGCAAGTTAATCCTCCGGCTGTGTGGATTACATTTGAGGTGGAGCGGGGATCATCGTGCTTTGGGCACAGTGTATTTGGGCATTTTAGCAAGATTGAGTTGAGATTTCGGCTCAGCCGTTGATCATTAGTTTGGCCACAACGGCCGTTAGTCACAAACTTCACATTCACAGATGGTTTCCATATGGCGTGGCGTCAGAGTTGTTCTCGGAGTCGGATTCGTAAATTTCAACCGTACAGTCGCTAGGGTATTAATACTCTCAGATACCTATAGGTACTACCCAGCATCTCCCGTCCTTTAAACTTGTGTTTCTTATCGAAACATACCTATAGGACAAATTATATGGCGTCTCGCCTTATTTTTTTACACTTAAATAGAATTTTCAAGGATCCGTTAGTCATTTCTTATAAGACATGATAAAGAGAGTAGGTATGACAAAAGGGCACATTACAATAGACAGGATGCAGGATATATCGTTCTCAGGATGGACATCCGATCGACAAATCGGCGTCGAAGAGGAACAGAAGAGGTTTCAGGGTCAGAACAAACACCACTGGATTGACGAGAAACGTCACGAGGGAGTCAAAAGGCTTTGAGTTTTGGCCGAAAACAATCTCAAAAAGCTACATTTATCATAACACTAAGTTGTCATTTGCCATAAAAAGACGAGTAGAACTCTTCACTCCTTAGACGTGGTATCCAAGAACTAGCAGTAAAAGCTGCAAACTGGTGAATCTGCATAACATTTGAAGTAAATTTTGTAGTTTAACTCTTTATTTGAGCTTTCGTTTGCAAATAAATCGAGTCCAAAGTTAGATTTTTTTAGATTAATTTTGAAAAAAAAATTGTCGCGACGGGGTTACTATTATCTGTATATTGTATTTAAAAATACTTCGAAGCATTGACCTGTCTCTAAAAGTTCTTCAACCATTTAGCTGCCGAAAAAAAATGGTTACAATTTTTTTGTCCTCCGTGTGATTTAAATTGAGCAGTTTCCTATTTGCATCACTAATTTCCGAACACCGTATATAAATAGTACATTAAACAAAGACGAAAGCACGTTAAGCAGCTTAAGGAAGTCTTAAATAAGCAGTATATTTGATGATGTTATGTTGTTAATACGACGAACAGCATTTTAAATCATCAATTTTATTACCTACCAAATGACATAATCGTGAATCGAAGTCCATTATTACAAGCGTGGAATGTGAATCCCCTTCTCCTTTGCTTCTCCCTTGTACGAGATTTCCCTCCTACTTACAAGTTAGTGGTTATCTTAAGGCGTCAGCAGGTCCGCTCTGAGCTTGGAGCGCTAACCTCGGGCGGTATAAATACACTTGCAGCTATAGCTACAGGTTGGAAAACGAGTCGATCAATATTTTGTTATTTTGAATCGGAATTGAAACGATAACGATAACGACAACCTAAAAACGAGCGAAATGAGTTTGAAACGGTTCCATGCCAATTCGAACCACCTCAGAAATAGGTCATTAAAAACTATAAAAAAATATTTTTAAAATAGCCGGTAATCCTAACCTAACCTAACTTAACCAATTTTTAATATTTTTTTATCGTCACTCTTAATGACCTGTCTGAGGTGGTTCTGAGTTGGTTTCATTCTAAGTTGGCCGGTCATCTTTTGAAATATATGTAAGTTGTAGATTTTGGTAGACAAACACATTTAGTATTTCACCATCCTCCTCATAGATTACCTATCCATACGATAACGTACTTTTTCGATGAATTAAATAAGTTTTACTATTAGGTACTTGAACCTATGAATAGTGTTTACCTGTTGCGAGTATTTATTTGTTTATTTATTATTATTCGTAGAGAATGGTATGAAACACTCCCTTAATGTTAGAACTTTGAACGGATCTTGAGGAAGTAATGAAAGAACCTAGCTATGCTAAAAAGGAAGTTACCTAACCTAACCTAACCTAACATAAGTAGGATCTTTCTACTTCCTAGATATACGCCGTAACATTTCTTAATATCACATGTTTTTTAAGGCTGTCTTAAAATTACTCCCCTCTTACTCTTTCAGGAAGGAGGGGTTTTTCTGTACCCGTTCGTTGAATTTATGAATTACGAGTATAAACGTGGTTTTCACATTTGCTGATCACAGCGCACCCGGCTTTACATGTGTATGGTTAACAGTTATAACGTGTCCTTATAGATTTGGGTATAAACCTACGATGTCTGAATTATAAATCTGCCAATTCAAAATGTTCATGGTATTAAATGTATTGAAAAAGAAAACTTGAATTCCTAGCACACTGAGCGACTGAAATTACTAATACAACTTTGAATTACTAGGCTTAGACGAAAGGATGATGTCAGGAAAGATGCAAGAGGACTACTCCATGTCGCAGATTGGAAATTGGAAGACGACGGCCGAGGACAGAGGGCGGTGCAGGCTTATATTAAAGGAGACCAAGGCTCGAAATGGGCTGTAGCGCCATTGAAGAAGAAGAACAAACATTTATTTTACTGGGCGTGTTTTTTTTGTCAGCCCAGTTTATTTCCACACGCATACAGTAGGTACAAAGTACCTACCTTAATCCTACATCCTACCCACACCCAGTCAGCCCACGTTTCTCCTGTAATCGGAGAAACAATAAACAATCGCCTGAATTTGTCCGCATCTTGTCCCTTCATCGTGCATGAAAGGTGACGACGTGAACGCATTAGACTCAAAACTCAACAATTCCTCGAAATGGATACGTGAAAGAAAAACAAGTATGTAAAAAATATTTTCAGAGAAGAAAACCGAAAATTCTATTTTTTTCCAAAACACAATTTGGTAGGCGGGTATGGGTATGGGCCGCCCCGGGAACCATTTATTAGATAAACTAACCCGTCTGCCATAGTAGGTCACCGCAAGAGGTTCGTTACCTTCGGCGTCGTTCTTTCGGAACTTCACCTTGCACCGCAATGGGAGGAACGGATTCATTCGTCCGTCAATCCTGGATACACAGACCCCAGGTTCCTACCCACCTCTAATATATGTTTCCTTTCCAGAACTTTCTTTCCTTAAAAGACTCTCCGCACAGTATCCCCAAAGATGACGTAGGGAATTATTTTCCTCTGGGCCTCCTGTGTGGAGAATGTTAAAAACTATTATCAAAGTGTTAAACTATTAAGTTAGTAAGTTGCGTCATATCTAAATTACAACGATAAAGAGCCACACTTCTTTATGTTTTGCTTCAATCGTATGAGAGTTCCACTCAACAGCCCGCAGAGGGAAGACTACCGTGGTGTTAGCCAACCTCCGATAGTAGATAACACCAGAAGAAGAAAAAAATCGAGTGCAGTTTAAATGCGGTAGAAGCGAAACTTTACCAAAACAATCTAAACCAATACTTGAATAGTGAGGACATAATCAAAGGGACCAATGAGCGCAGATGTAGCGTAATTTCATTTCATATATCAACCAATAGGAGCCTTTAAAAGTGATATAATAATCAAAGCGGCCAATGAGCGCAGTTGATGCGTCGCAGGTGCAGTCGTCATTTCCGTTTCATCCGAAATCCAAATCACAGCGGGGCTATAGAAGTTTCACTTCAAAAATACAAACCTTCAAATTTAGAGCCGTATGCATTTACTAAGTTTAACCCGAGATTTTCATAAGAAACTGACTGTAACTGAGCATTTGGCGAAACATAATCCGTTGATAACTTCCGAGAATATTGTTAGTATAAATACCCACCTACACAAAAACAAAACGCATCGTTCATATTCATCATACATACGTATGAAGGTAGTTAAGAATTACAGTAGTAATAAAAAAATACTCCAACATATGGCACTCCATTACGGGAATTAAATCCAGTTATGAAACCGCGAATAATATTAATTATGACATTAACTCGAAGAAAATCCGAAATAAATTGTTATTTTTAATGAAAGTTATCAAATAATTTATTAATGATAATAATTTACCATTATGTGGTGTATACTGATTTGTTACCTGTAAACAGTAATTAAAATTATGCAACACGTATAAAATTTGGTATTAATTTATTACTGTACAGCTGTGAGCATTCACTTGTGGTGTTTTAAAACAATGTACCTAGTTTTCAAATTAAAGTGTTGAATTGTACATTGTATCGTTCATATGGCACGGTTAGCACTTGTCCATTGAAAAGTAATTTGTTACAAATTCAAATTGAAATAAACAAAGGCGAATGGGGAAATAATCAATTATGGATGTGCAATATTGAAATCATAAAAAAAATGTAAATAAATAAACGTGAATATGTTTTTAGCACGTTTTGAGACGAATAACAGTACAGTACGTTTTAATTTGTTTCATTGAGAATCCACGTCTTTCTTTTGTCAAGTCCTTGAGTCCTAGCTAAAAGACGGGATTCACACAATTATTCCAAAATCAGGGTTCGGATGGTTGAAAACCGCCTAGAACCGGAAAAATAGATAAATTTGTCTAATGGGAGAGAGACCTGGATTTCAAATTTCCAAAGCTGTACTCCCGAAGCCAGATATTACCATGTACCTACTGTAGATAGAAGTAAAATGTTTTAGAGTAGAAGGTAAGTAAAAAAGGGTAGTTGCCTATGTATAATATAGAGAAAAAAATAGTTGAAGATAATATTGTTAATTCTAAAATTTGAAATAGGGGATTGACAAATATGACGGTACGACAGAAGGTGGCAATGGCGGAATTGGTAAATGTGCATGTCCCGGTTAGACGAGAGGTTCTGGGTTCGAGTCCCAGTTGCGACCAAATTTTTTTCTATTTGTATTTGACTTGTTCTCTTTCATATATTCGTTTAGATTATTATTTTTCATCTTTAATGATATAAGGTAAGTACTTAAAATGGCTTAAACCTTGTTTTAAAACCGGATGGGCAAATCCAAGTACTTTCAATTCTTCTTCCATCCCATTCCCAATCGAGGATGAGAGAGTCCAACTGATTTCGGGTTGTGGCATCTGCGGTTTCGACTGTCCAGGATCTATGCCACTGGTTGTAATATTAAAATGTACCTCTAATGATGTACCATTTTAATAATAAGGAAATAGGCCAAGCGACGAAAATATAACGTTGTGTGGAACAAGCACAATGTGGACATGACGTAGGACAATATCTTACTGTCAAGGTTGATTTAATTTCATTGTTGAAGCAAAAAATTATGAGTGACAGGCCATTTTGTAGGATGCACGCGCATTTAACATCAGCTGTGCGTTTCCTGGTAGATTTAAGGCTTCTCGGTATTAGCGAGTCCTTTGTGGTTAGCTTTGTGGTTGAGTGAGTTTGTGTGTAAGCCGAGAGAGTAATAATAATAACACGGCTGGTTTAGTAGGTATCATCTTCTATCGTCAGACACTAATGTATCTACCTACTAATAAATTGTATAAGGCATCTGATAAGTTAAAATAAAAACAGAGTATGCACAAGCGGTAAAAGTGAAACCTTCAAAAAACTAAAGTAGACAAGAGTGGGGAGCCTACGAAGCACTTTTTTTTAACAATGTAAAGGATGACTTTTTTCCATTTTTTTGGCGTCGAATTCCAGTGCACCTTTTCCTATACATATGTTCATCTTATTAGTATTTGTGGGTCGCTAGATGTCGCTTTCTTTTGTGTTTTTTTCCTGTTAATTTTGGAGTGGTTTGAAGATTGGATGTTGATTTTACAAAAATAAAAATTTATATTTTTTTTAGATTTCATAGGATTCGACCCCAGGTCGGCCGAATGGTTCGTCAGGCGCTTTATACCACTACACTAAAGGGACTTGCGTGGGACCGTGGATTTATCGTATTATATTGAAACCGAGTACCCGTGAATAAAATAAATATGTTATTGCTATCTCGTTCTCTCGCAGGCTAAATCTATAGATGAATGTATTTGTCTCTTTTTATTGTCGCTCGTTTCCATTTCATCGAGTTTCAAATCACAACGTTGCTAAAGAAGTTTTCACTTCAATAATTTTGTAAATTTGAAGCCACGATGATGGCTATGCAATGTTAAAATATAATCTACACGTTTTCACAGTGAGCCGAAACGATAAAACTTTCACAAAACAACGTGTTATCACTATTGAATTTAAATGTTACCGAGGAAAATATAATCTACATTACACATATTGTGAGCTGGAATTGAGAAAATATATTCGCAAAACAAAGTTTTATTGCTGTCGAATGAGTTTTTAAAAATTCCAGCTATTTGTTCGAAAAACTTGCAGACAATATAAATTTCAACGACAACGACAATTAGGTACTTCCATCATCAGTACATTCCAAATATCCAGTTGGTCTCACATTTGCATCAAGAAAAAAATAGATATTGAAATCGGACTAAGTCGAGGAATTCCAACAGAGCCTGCTCTAAGCAGCATTGATTCCCTGTCCACTGGAGCACGTACGCAAAACTCGACGAACACGAGCGGAACACCCTTTCACAGTCCATTTTGATTTCGTGACAACGGGTCGTTTCTTCGAATTGTTTTTTTTATGTAAGTCGGCTCGCATGTGGAATGAGCTACCGGGATCTGTTTCTCATCCTTCATATAATCGGTCGTCTTCAAGACCCTGCTTTAACCTGCCTCACACAGGGACGCTCTTGTGAGGTGTCACATAAACAAACAAAAAAATCTGCAAATCTATATTTTGATATTACTCTAATGCCTACATAATGTAAGTATATTTGTAATGGACCAAACCCAGAAACAAGTGGTTGCGTGGGTTGCTGTATGAAAAGACCCTCGCAAAGATCTGTCACACCCATTTAAAGCCCCTTTCCTAAAGTACAGGTTTATTCCTGTTACCTGAATCATGTCTGAATCAGTCTGCGGTGACCGCGTCTACCTGAGAAGAATCCCCCCCCCCCTCCCTCCCTCACGTCACCACCTCTGGCAGAACATATGACTGGTCTCAGGGTAAACAACATCTCGAAATAATATTACGCGGAGGGAAGGACGAATGATTTTACATGGCTTGGGAATGTGAGATAAGTAGACAGTGGCAGTAGCGCCTTATGAACCGTGAAGTGTCTGGTCGCATATGTCAACATTTTGACGGCTTATAACTACGGTACTATTCATTATTTTCTACGGTACTAATCAAAAATTTACATCCTCAGCATGATATAATCAATTTGATACATGTGTAAAAACATGAAATTTCACTATAGGAGAAGACCGCATTTATAAATAATCAAATAATTTCATTTATCTTCCACAAACTTTTTTCTTTTATAAATACATTTTCATTTATTTCTTTTAATTTCATTACTTTGGTTATGTTCCCTAAATATGAATATGTCTCTTTGTACCACATTCACCATAATATGTCTACATGTGTACATAATATAACTGTTAACAACATTACACTCCTTTTCCATCGACAAGCATAAAATTTTATTTGGTTTTTTGAAAACATAATTTGAATGGAATATAAATAAACCTAAAAAATAAAAATGTATATACATATTTTTTTACATTAGCTCCACACAGAAGGCCCTGATGAAAATAATTTCCCTCAGGGCTTATGTCATCTTAAGGGATGCTGTGTGGGGGGTCTTTTAATGAAGGGAATGATAGGAAGTTCTGGGAAGGAAAAAGGTATGAGGGCTGTGTAGGAATCTGGGGGTCAGTGTGTCCAGGAGTGATCAATGTATGAATCAATCCCTCAAACTGCGACGTAAGGCGATGGGTCGAAAGAGTCCAGCTGGGAAGGTCAAAAGGCCTCCCTCAACCAATCTCTCCCGATTCGGCCCATCACACAGCAGGTGGGCATACGCATCCGCCGCCAAGACCTGGACAAACCTCATCCCAAGAACTCGGGCACCCCTGCTAAGTCACCAAACGTAGCGAAATATATGTTTTAGCGTGGTAATTACACATTCTTCGACTATTAATTATGTAACTCTGTAAACTGTACAAACATACAAAGCTAACGAATTAATATCTGCTGTACCTACCAATGCATTTTTTTAATATCACATTTGGGAAAGACGTGTCTGCTTCACTAAAACTGGTGTATTTTAATGTTGTTGCACTACTGAACAAAAATAATTGCCTGTAATGTATATAACCTAGCTCTAAAGAACAATTTATCTTATAATCTAGTGTCTACTTCTCTTAACGCTTAACTATTTAGGGTTTCGTTCACGAAGGTCATTCTTACGTGAGGGGAAACGTTGAGGGGGCGTCAACGCCTATATCAACAACAAAAAATTAATAATATAATTATAATTCTAGACACGTCTTGTGCAACTCGTTCGACAAGCATTCAAACAGCGTCGGGCAGCGACAATAAAAGCCCAACCTTTATTCCAAAGTAAACAAAAATCTTGGAGGCATACAAATAATTCCGAAGTAGAGAAGCCACCATTTGTCGTTATAAAGTACAAAGGTAATGCATAGAGGAGAGTCAATACTAATAATGATTATTATATATTATTTACATCCATTATAATTATAGCTTACCGGAACGCTGTTACGGTTCATGAAATTCGTCAGTCGTATTGACCTGAAAACTCCGGTTGGTATCGGAAGTCTAATTCCTGCCCAGATTATTTTTATTATTTATTGAAAAAAGTTCGTCAAATCTGACATTATTTTGTCAAGCCCCAATCTAAAAATTGTAATTTCTTCGAAGTAAAAATTGAGCTTTGCGGTTAGTCACTTTGTTGAATCCAAACACTAAATTATATTATTTTCCATGATCTGTTTTGTTGCGAAATTAATAAAAGAAGAAAAAAAAGCTTTATTTATGGAGAACAAATGAGCATTATTTTATGTGAAAGTCAACCTTTATCTAAAACAATTGTCAACATTTCTTTGAAACAGGAACTGAATTGAACCCCACGATTGATGAAATTTACATTAGGTATTTTCCATGACCTGATCATGCTAAAAACCTTCCCTGAATTTTGCTCAATCGATCTTTGCTAAAAACCTTTACAAAACAACACCTAACCTTGCTAAATATCTCAAATTTTGGTATCACCATTAACAATACATAATTTCTTACGAGAAAGGAAGCTATTTATTCCAATAGTCTTGCAGTAGTGATTTCTTTAGATCAGTGGTTCCCAACCTTTTTTTGACCAGGGACCACTATTAATGGCGTAATTAAACGCGTCCTTGCAATTACTATCATTTTGCAATTCAATGTCCTCTTCTTGGACTTCTTCAGCTACCTCTCCATCAATAATACCAAAAGGTTTACGAATCAGCTTTTTGATACCTTTCGATTCGGTTTTTGAAGTAAATGAATAAATGTTTGGTGGACCACATTTTAGATCTAGCGGACCACCAGTTGGGAAGCACTCCTTTAGATCCTTCAAAAAACCAATCTCGTTATCTGAACACGTGATATTTAAATACTCGTTTAAATATGTATATTTCCAACAAAAACCAGGTACCTACTGCAGATCAATAATTAACAAAAATAGTATCGTGTTAAATTTGAAAGCAGATCTTCTCATTCATGGCCATTTTACAATGTTCACTTGTTAAAAATGACTTAATGTCAAGGTTACACATATTAAGTTCAGTTTACATACTTGCGCCAACAATGGCTAACAGAATACAAAGAAAACCAGAAGAGCTAGTTAGCTAGCGTTAACACGAAACAACAAGTAATATTATGTAAGGCGCTCAGGTGTATTCTAAAGTAACAAAACCGCTAGGTAATTTACATAAAAACCATCAATTTACAATATCTCATCACAGTAGGTAATGAGAACTTTTATGCAAGCATTTTAAGTGCACGTTATTGAGGGCTTTGTGCATTAGATTGCTTGGAAAAAATGCTAGTAAATGGCATCACGGAAAAATCGAGAAATTTTTAGAAGATTTCTTTAATGAGCACATGTAATTCTAATCAATGAATCAATATACTGTTTAATCATCACAACAATCCGTAAAGTCACAATAAGAGACGTAGGTATTTGTAGTAATTGTGTTAACAAACAAATTATAATCACGCGTAAACTCACCATATTTTATAGTGCAAATGCATAATAAAAAGGTGTAATTGTAGTGTTGAGTGTCGTAAAGGTATATTAGAGAGAATGCGCCACCGGCAGACATAATAAAATTAGCATCTAATAACTTCGAGGAAGTTAACTATCACAGATATCCCCCCTAGCAGAGATAAATAAATGTTTAAAGATGCAGGCGAAATGTACGTTCTTATTTCACATAATGTGAAGATGGTTTTTCACAAAAACGGCGCTCTTCATATTATCCAAATTGATATAATTATCTACTATTAATGTATTATTTAATTAAATTAAGACATTATTAAGTAGATATAAATTTATTTTCGATTGAGTTTCGCTAATATTGTCTTCATTTAATTAGATAAATATTAAAATTTGAGGTTTTACTCACAAAGTAAAAAAAAAGGATTACTTTTATTCATTGAATATCTTAGCCCAGAAGGACCCCGAAGAATACCTACCGACTTGAGTAGCTACCTATTCTATTATGTTTTGGACAGTTCAGATCCAAAACGCAATAAAAACCTGTAAAATAACAAATAGATATCAACTAATAAAAACAGAGTAAAACGATTATTAAATTAATTGATATTAAAATATAAAGCATGAATGTTACCAAGAGGTACCTACATAACAAAAACGGTATTTTTATTCTCTCAAGCAAAAAAACACTCAAGTGTGGAAAAAATAACAACCTTCCTCAGAACATTAAGAATTTTAATTAAACATAGAATCATACATTATCATCAAATCCAGAAAAAAATAGTGAAATATTTTAATGAAGTAGGAAGGTAAAGCTTGATGCTAGTTTCGGAAGCATATCCGTGAAACATAAAGTAGGTACGCTTCAGTCATTTTACAGCAATGTCACCTCTTGCATAACGATTCCAAATATTTAAAATGCAGAGGTTTAGTTGTATACTGTTACGTTTGTTCTTTTACTTTACGAAATATGCGTCGGCCTTCATGGCCGAGGGGTAAGGCTCTCGACTAGCAATCTGAAGGTTGCGGGTTCAAAGCCCGGAGTGCGCTTATTTGACTTATTTGTATTATTTCACAATTTAATAATTAAAAATAATACAAGGTATATTTAGGTCATCATTCAGAATTGAAACGTTTTTAGAAATGGCTTTAGACGTGTTTGGTGACCAGATCTGAATAGTCAGAAACTTTCCCATATTTATTTCTTCCATTTCCTGCTTCTCCCCACTACCTTCAGTCTTACAACATACCCCAATTGGGGATGCCACAGTCTCACGGCTCCAGACGGGAGCAGCTGAGACTCTTGTGAGGTATTAATATTAAAGGGGTCTCCACACGGTGCTGCCGCAGTACCAACTGCCGAAGAACTGTATTATAATAACAATACGGCTGGCGCTTTTGACTACAGTCAACTAAAGTTCTGCGGCAGTTGATGCTGCGGCAGCACCGTGTGGAGACCGTCTTAAACAAACATCCTCTCAAAAAACCCTCGCATTACGTAACAAACTATTAAAACTGCGTGGTTTTGCCAATTAATTGGAATTATGTAAGTTTTTTCCCTCTCTGAATTACTTATACGAAATATTTCACAGATATTTTGCGGTTCAGCAGTGAGATTGTAGTTACGTAAAAACTGTTAGTAACTAGCAGCTGTTTTTTATAGCCGTTAAATAAACAAAGAGCAATGAATCGTAGCCTTGAAATAAGAGTTCTCTTGTAAACTTGTGAAACACATCATTATTATTCATTGAATTAGAAGTTGCGATGCTAACGCTTCTGAAAAACTGTGATGATAAAATCTTGGTAAATTTTTGCTACTACTGATTCTATCATGCAGCGAAAAGGTTAGATGTCAGGCACAATATATTGAAAGTTATGAATTGAAATGTCACGATATTCAACCACAGATGAGACGTTTAGTACGGATAAATATTGCAGCACCCACATTTGAGGTTCTTTGAGAGGCAGAAAAATTGGGAGAGTAAAAAGGTAAAGCAATAAGATCATTGGTTATTTTATTATCAGGCTCTAAGGGTGTTCGAATCTAGTTAGTAAACATAGCCAAAACCATTTCAAACAACCATTCATTTTTGTTAATTTAATTATAATTTAAACATTTATAGAAGATACATGTTAAATCTTTACGTAGTATAAAATGAAGTCGCTCACGCTATCTGTGCGCTTAGATCTTTTAAACTACGCAACGGATTTTCATGCGGTTTTCAACAATAGATAGAATAATTCACGAGGAAGGTTTTTAGGTATATAATTTGTCAAAGTTTTATGTAAATTGGTTGAAATACATAATATGCCCGGTCAAGCGGCAGCGGGCAGAGGGCTGACAAACGGGCGGTGTGGATTTGATTTAACAGATGGCGTTGGTTATAAAGGTTTCGTTAGCCACAGCAACGTGTGGCCGGGTCTGTTAGTATAAATATAGAATAGATTATTTTCGTAGTCCTCACTAGGAGATCCTGCGCTGAGAGGAGCTACGTTTTAGGTAAGTTTTCAGCGACTTCTATGGTACAACTTCATGCCTTGGGTAAGATTTTTCAGACGAAGAAAAATATGACGTCGATTTTAATATACTCGTACTTACTAATAAATTATTTTTCCGATATTTCCTTAAGTCAATATTTAATGTCGTTAATGTAGTTATTTTTGTTTTAATTTGTTAAATACTGCGTGGGAGTTTGTTACATAACTTCACTGCTAAAAAATAAAAGAGCTTCTTTGTAGATAGGCAGAATTACACTTGAATTGGTGTAGAATTTCACCACGGCGATATTGAATAGACATATTCCACTAACGAAGAGAAAAAACTGAAAAATTCATTATTTTATACTACATATTTCATTTCGACCAGGTTTTCAAAATCAGATTTTGGACTCACAGTCAAGGAACTACCACTTTCCCACGAGGAATGTGTAACTTTACTTACATTATTTTCGCTCTAGTAAGCTCAAAATATTTATAACAAATAATAGATATCATAAAATTATTTTTAAGAATCCGATAAGTGTTTTACTGAGTTATTGGCAAAAAATATGTCAATAATATAAATAAAATATTCAACGAAAACCCAGCAAAAAATTTGTCTATTCGGTTCTGTACGTTTTAGAGACAACCTTGACTCCGTAAAATATGCAGCGCTTACGTAACGTCCGCTCATCGCGGAGTAAAAACAAAGCTCAGTCGGGTTTACAATGAGAGGAAACACGGATGATCACCGCTGAGATGATGCGACACGCTCGGACGGGTACGACAAAGCCAAAGAGCTGGCAATCGATAATTCGGCGAGCCTTTGTGCATATTTTGAATTATAATTGATTGATATGTGCCAGTTGCGCGTGGTATTGGCGAGAATGGCAATGTTAACAGTGTGAAAATGCCCAAATCGAGGGTTGTCTCTCAACCTTCCGCAGAAATCCGTTAACTGGAGCAGTTAACTCTCAGAAATAATGAACTCAGGCGACATGAACTTTTCCCAGCATTTTCAATGCCTAAACAAATGCCATTACTACAACTCATACCATTCAATTCACCTTGCCGCTTGCCGTGGACTCAGAAATAATGAACTGCTCTTCTTAAATCAATACTCAACTAATTATGGCTATAATTCACCACTGTCAAGAATATGTAGACTGGTCAATTCAAGTTAAGACCTTGATTTTTTTGGTATAAGTCTAAATGATTTTTGTCGGTCACTAAATAATTGAAGATATTTTATATCCATTTTTAATTTTAACAAAGTCTTGACTTTACTTGTCACTTCTATTATTAGGTATACATCTATTTTCTTATGTTTATCTCTGTTTTGTCATTGCTTTCATAGGTATACCACACTTTATTCTTATAATGTGCATTTTCCCAAATTTCATGTTATTTTATTGTAAATTGGACGTAAGTCCGTTAATAAATCGAAAGACTAAACCCTTCCATACACTTTTCCACAAATGTTTATCTAGTCAATCCACGCTATGTAAGTGCACTATATACCTAAGTATAAATAATACATACAAAACAATACAAGAACAATACGTCAATCCACCAGAGACCAAATGGGAAAAAAATTCACCGACTCCAATTATTTTCATATCAGAGGGTTCGGCTCGGTAGAACTCCTAACTGGACCGATAAATATATTTTTTCAACTTGGCGCATCATTTTCATTATGAGATTGAAAATGTCCAAATCGAGGGTCATCTATCAGCTTTTCAAAGAAATCCGGTAGCTGAAACAGTAAAATCTCTAAAATAATGAGCTCAGGCGCCATGAAATTTTCACAGCATTTTCTATGCGTAAGTACCTAGGTACTTATTTTTTCAACTCCGAGTATGATTTTCATGATGAGATAAAAAGCATTAAAATATGCGTCGAATCGATCTTCCGTAGATATCTGTTTTCTGAACCACGATAAACTTAAGAACGGTGAATTTTAGGTTCAAGAAATTTGCACATATTTTTCCTGGCATATATGAACGTAAATGCTACTATTTTTAATTATGCTGCTTTGGAAAATCCTTCATTATTTAGGAAATTGACGAAAGATTTGATTACATCTTCGTGCACAAACCGTTGAATCCTCCCTTCTTATCTTAATACCATCCAGTAAACGTAATTGAAGGTTCAATGTTATCAGGGCAGCATAATCTGCAGAGATCGACAAGATAGTGAGGAAAAATCGCTAACAAAGGTCTCCCCATCTTTCTGTGCGTGTTTCCGAGAAAAGTCCCATAGTAATTAAATCCGGATTCTCAGTGACGAGATGACTCGGTGCTTGTCGCATGAGCAAGGTTATAAAAACTAGAATAGCAAGTGGAGGTCTGATACGTAAAGGTTGCAATTAAATTGTTATTAATAGGTATAGATGGGTACAGTGCTACAGAAAACCTATTAATCTATATGTAATAAATAAATAAATATTGCAGTAAAATACCAAAATCGTCGAAGAAAATGTTGTACGTATCTAAGCTTCATTTATAAGTACCTACGCAAAAATACTGTTGTCTAATTATATTAATTTAAAAAAAACTGTCCAAAGCGAAGCTAGCCGTCTACAATGGAGTGCTAGTACCTACCTTGATATATGGCATGGAATTAGCAGAGGAAGGATGAAAGTAGACTGAATGCTGTAGAAATGAGATCCATGTGAGAAATGTGGAAATCCGCAAATAATGCATGGCTGATGTAAGTGTTATGAGTAAAGATTAGAAAGAGACGCTCAGATGGTTTGGGCATATAGAGCGAATGAACGAGGAGATGGGTATAAGGAAAATACATAAGGCAAATGTGAATGGTGGAAGTCGGGGACGCCCGAGGAAGACATGGTACGACCTAGTGAATCAGATACTTCAGTCGGGCCATGTCAAGAGTCATAATAATAATAATAATAGTATTTATTAGTATGAATGTGAATAAGGCAAGGAGTGTGTGCTAATACAGAGTTGTTTGGCGGTCCGTTATCTACCCTCTCCTGCGGGGAAATGGCGTGGTGGTTAACTAGTTATTTAGTTTAAAATTATTAGTAGTTATCCAATATTTTTCCTTATGGAATGATACGAGTATGTAGAACAAATGTAATAACGTGATGTCTTGTCATGATATTATGTGAATATTTCACAGCTGCATGTTGATGATGTGTGATATCGTTAGCTGAAAATAGTTGCGTTGACAAAGAAATTTCAGACAGAAAAATTACTACCACTAGCACCTAGCTAAATATTAAATATGTTTTAAACTCTGGAACGAGGCAACGTACTAAACTAGATATTAAAATACGAGTCAGCATAAAGAAATACAATTAGATTAATTACATACTTACCTTCAGGTTGATGAATGAATTACCTGCGATATATCGGATAAGCCATGAAGTAAACGGAGATATCTTCCTTACCTGAAAAAAACAAACAAACCATAATTAGTAAAACAATATTGGTACTTGTGTAGAGATTCTAGTTCTCTCAATAATATTGAATAGTATTAAATAATAGACTATGTTGAACGTTAGCTTGGCAAACCGAGTTCGAATTCCACGGCCGATACCTACTTAGGTTATGTCTCCAGAAAGGTTGGGTTTAGTTAAAAGGGATATTCAGTACACTCCAAACATTTAGACCGGCCTGACATTGATCAGAAATCATCACGGTATGCGATTTCAAGGACAGAAACGTGGCATGCTTCCCACCCACGCCTTTCTCTGTCTGTATGTTTTTTACGCATCTTTTTCGCTTACCCTCATTGTAAAGTCGTTAACTGTGTCGGTAATCGTACCTTATAGATTGGCGAGTACTATACATTGTACATACTTCCTATAAACCTATTTTTCGTGAAGTTATCAGTCATCGTTTCTACCAAATAGACATCTTCCAAATTACAAAATATGCATCTAAACGCCCTTGCTTGTATAATAATTCTTTGGAAAATGAATGAATTTATTGTGGTTGGTCATTTCTAGGATTGTCACCTAAAATAATGTTCCCATATATCCTATAACGTCCTGATTTAAACCTGCACAATGTAGCAAAGCTTTTTTCGAACAAACATTTTCTTTTGATTCTGGGGGCGGGGGTGAGGGACCCGTAGAATACCCTAGCCACAAGGCGACCCTAGTCATGTCATAAGATTTCATTGTTGTTGATTCGAGATGCAACGCGTGAAGCGACAAATCTGTTCCCAGCATCCTTGCAGGTTCATACACGTTGAAAACAACGGTGGCAAGAACGCTTCACTTCCTAAGATATTCTTTTGTGTGGCACTGAGGGGTCCGGAATGTACCTAAACTGAAGCTCAAATAAACGCCTTTATTATATTAGCTTCATCTTAAACCCTAGATTATTATCGGTATTATGTAAGTTGCCTGTATTATACCTGCTCGTATATTATATTTTAGGCAATATTTTCGAGATATTACAGTAGCTGAAGATTGTGCTGGATGCACCCACTTTTCTCCGGGCATTAGGCATTTCTCGAGGCTTGCTCTGGTACTTACGAACCATACAAATGGGGACAAATTACTAAAACCATATTGCTGATAGTTGAGTTTAAATCTCTTCATTCTTATATTCACAATGGAGTTCTCAGTGATAGGACTAAAAAGAAAAGGATTAAATAGCTTCGACACATTTCACCCCACTCCAAGCTCTAATGACTGTAAAAAACACTTAATAACGACAATAATATGTTTGGGATCGTGCCTGTCCAATAATTGCATTGTAAAATTGTGTCTAATTATTATTAAAATTCTTAGTAACAACACATAAAAGATAGATTTATATATAACAAATTTATTACTTTAAATAATACCTTTATCTTAACACGAATTTAAATTAACATTTTTCTAAAAACTCATTGTTTTATTTATAGTTGCAGTAAATCAGAATTTACATGAAACTGACTGAATGGGAAGAATGGCATTCGCGCGACCTCAGACTCCGATATTGTTTGTTAGGCCAATTTCCATATTTCTCACGCGCTTTACCGAAAATACCGCGCCACGAGTTTTCGGTAGCTCGCCGATAGGCCATTTGGCATCCGCTGGTCGAAAAAAAACACAAATCTTTTGTTCCATGAACGATTAAATTATCGAGAACATAGAACGAGTGATGGCCATAATCGAAGCACTTTTAAATTCTTTAAAATCGATTAATTCGTTTCCAAAGCATGCTAATTGAGTGATGTTTCGAGTAAATCGCTCCGATACAGAAGTTGATTGTAAGAACATTACATAAGTCACGGAGCATAAATCGCACAGTTATGTTCACTGAGCGAGCTTAATAATTATGAGTTTAGTAGGTACCTATAATGTAAATAAATAATGTCGTGATGGATGATTGTCACTATCATGAACTCACCTTTGAATAAAGTCTATTGATTTAATGTAGAGGGCCTAATAGACCTGTGAAACAATTTATGATAAAAATTGTTGTTTTTAAAATGATATATACCTATACTACATTTAGCTGGTGTGCGAATCGCTAGTAGCCAGAAATCTATATGTAACGCCTATCTTATCGTTAAAACCGTAAGCATCTCATTCTCATTAGAACTCATATTGAAAATTTTTTATGTCTACATAATTATTTACATAGACATCAAACGTCAAATTTGCTGTGCGTGGATACGTCTTTACCACTAAACAAAATGTGTGTGACCACGTCCACCGCGCCCGAATGTTTCAACAAACGAAGGAGATGGAATGTGCACGAAAACAAACCGTGTTTGCACTAATGTTTGAGGTATTATTTGTGGGAGACCGGCCTCAACGCAAACTCAACAACGAGAGTAGACATAAAATAAAAATAACAAATATGGTAACAGGCAGAGTGGGAAGGTATTTGATTAATTGCCAAGGTCATAGAACTCTATCCCACTTCAAGAATGTTAAAACACTTGTAATGGTGAATGATTAATATTTGATTCCGCTAAGTTAATCTGCCTAAAATGGTAATTTTATTCCGAGAAGAACAATGCAGATTTCACTTGTTTTGTGAAATTTTATAATCGCTCGAAACATCAACGAGCGGTCAAGCGAAAATACCACGTGCTCCGCACCGCCAATTTTATCTACTCGAACTATTTCTTAAATCTAACGCAATGAAAATAACCGATATCGTCAGATGTCTAAGCAAGATAACAATCAAGTAAAGTTTTAATAACGACGGATCATTTGACATGCTTTATGCATCAATATATTATTATTCCAATTTCGCTTCAGAGTACATAGTCCAGAATTCACATTGCGGTTGCTTATTGAGTCGTAACTAGTTTACTATCAAGAATATTAATTTAGTTATGTCCTGCCCGGTTATCCAACTCTCTCCCTGTAACAAAGCTATTTATATGAATGTATTAACAAGAGTGGTCTAAATACACTTCCTTGTGGTACACTAGTCACAATTGGCAGTTTGATAAATTCAATCGATGGCTTCTTCCGTTCTAGCAGCTTTTCATCAGCACAACTTTCCTATTATTTGTGATGAAGAGAAGTGTGAAGGCAGAGAGTTGAATTCATGCTTTATTGCAACTTGGATATTTCTTTGTTGGAACGCAGCTTTCACAGATTTATGTAGGTAGGAGTATCGATTGCTAACACATTTTCATTGCATTCTTAATAATAAGTAATGTGTAAGTAATGCCTGCTTTCAAAAGACCTTTCTCTAAAATACATATATTTCAATGCATTATTATCTGAAAAATCGAAAATATTGCTTTATTAGACGCTTGAATTGTTTGTACTTTGCAACAACGCGCATAAAACCCACTCCTTTTCCTTTCCGTTTGTGGAAACAATAAAAATAAACGTTTTTCCAGTTTCTCTCACAATCTCTTCTGAAGATAGCCGACCATCCGGATAGAAGGGAAGCAATTAATGAAAAGATCAATTAATTATGATAGAGATAAGAAAGGAATGGAAAACACAAAAATAATCGTTCCGCTGATTTTTCATTGAAGTGAGTCGCAAAAATAGTATTTATTTTTCCAACGATTCAACTTGTTTAGGTTTGGTTAGAATTCCAAATACGTGAAAAGAAGCAATGAATAGAAAATTTACATGTAGTAAATTAACGGTAGTTTGGAAGAATTGAGTTTCTAAGAAAACTGACATTTAACGAGTATTTTCTTAGAAAGTAGGAGGTTCAAACGCGGGTGCTTACAGTTATCTAACACTATGGCAATTTTGGATTGGATTAATTTAGATTTTGAGAACTAAAACTATGGAATGTTTTATAGCCGTAGCTTGCAGCGACGAAGCGCGAAATATGACTAAATATGAGTGTAAAAGCATGTTTGACAAGATCTTGATAAATTGCATACCGAAATGTTCTGATCTCGTTAATTGACAAACGATATCAGGTTTAATGAAAGCAAATGAGTAGGTACGTGAGCTGTAAGACTTGAAAGAAAGTTTCAACGGGGGTGAAAAGTGGAAAAGTGACGTTAAAACACTCATGTCAGCCTCATAGCAAACAAATTCCTACAAATTTATCTTCTAAATAACATTTTCACTAGAATTTAAAAAATAAAAGAAAGACAAACATTCCCGGGTTACAAATAACCCAACAATGTTTGAAAATCTACTACCACCACAGAAAGCCGAAAATGTTGTGATGGGGGACGTAGCCAGCCGAGGAATCGAACACGGGACATCCGGATGGGACCCAAACGCGATGCCCACTCAACCACTGACCGTTTCAAGAGTTTTAATTACTACGAGACTCTTGAATGGCAACAATGATTCTGATAATATAAATTGTTTGCCTTGGTGTAGGTCGTTAGTCCATAATAACATATTTTGGAATTTCTGTAGGTTCATCAACGTAATAATCATTTGGAAATGAAAAATGTATCAGATATCCATTAATTTATTTACGAGAATCGTT
Organism: Limnephilus lunatus; assembly: GCA_917563855.2. NCBI lineage: Eukaryota > Metazoa > Arthropoda > Insecta > Trichoptera > Limnephilidae > Limnephilus > Limnephilus lunatus. The sequence continues at coordinate 60,696,025 of OU830599.1, forward strand.
TTATCATATTTTTTTACATTAGCTCCACACAGGAGGCCCTGAGGGAAATTTTTTTTTCAGGACCTATGTCATCTTAGTGGATGCTGTGTGAAGGGTTTTTTTAACGAAACGAGGAAGATGAAGTTCAGGAAATAGGTATGAGGGGTCGGTAGGAATCTGGGGGTCAGTGTGTTGAGGAGTGATGAACGTATGAATCCATCCTTTTAACTGCGGTGCAAGGCGATGGGCCGAGGGATTCTGGCTGTAGAGGTCAGAAGACTTCCTCAACCAGTCTCTCTCGGTCCGGCCCGCCACGCAGCAGGTGGGCAGACACACCGGCCGCCAAGACCTTCACAAAACTCACACCATGGACCCGGGCACTCCTGCTAAGTCACCAATCGTAGCGGACGACTTAGGGTGACCTGTGGCACACGTGGTTAGTGTTAATAATTTTGCTTTGACGTTGATCGATTATTTCGTAGATAATATCACGTTTCAAGGCGTTCAGATCTCGTTTCATATAAAGATCTCGGTATCGATTAAATACAATTACGTCAAAGAGGATGGCGTCCATATTAAATGATTGGCGGACGAAACATTTTAATTCGAAAAGCGTACACAATCGATAATTTTGAATAACGAAAGTCGATCACTTTCTACGTTTCTATTACTTAATGCCAAGTGATTTCTAAATTTCGAATTATCTGATGCATTTCACACTGCCGTAATGAGCATTTATTATTATAGATTAAATCAAGATAAAAATAGATAATTTCACCTGCATACTCGAAAGTATGGCAGCATAATGTAATATAATCAAGATACTAATATTACCAAATCTCTGTTCACTGAGATGAAGTCTTTTCTTAATAAAATAACGAATTGTGATGGCATAATATTTTCTAAGAACATTGATGATACATCGCCAAGTGGCGCTTACAATTTAGAAAATTAACTTAGAATATTATCGAATTTATAAAATATTTATGTTGGAGTTGGAACATAATGGTCCGTAGAAATCCAAATTATGTAATGGACATATTTTTATAACATCCAAGAAACTTAGTCACGAACAACATGCGAATTCACCCAATTCACGCCATTAAAAGTTGAAAATGTTCCTTATGCATTTATATAGATTGTCTTTAAATCGATTAAAGAAATTCCTCAGTGTTGAAATTTTGAGGAGAGCTCCATTGAATCCTTTCTTTCTGTTATGTGGCCTTAAAAGATTTTATGTGGGATTTATAATCGGTATTTGGTGTTAAAACGAGAATGTGGTTGGTTGGTTGGTCAAGAAAATTATATTGATACTTGATACATCCGGGTTACGAATAACAAGAGAATTCACCAAATGCCCAGCATTACAAGCTGAAAATGTTCCTTATGCATTTAGATCGAGTGTCTTTATCGGTCAGAGATATTCTTCAATGTTGATATTTTGAGGAGAGCTCCGTTGAATCCTCTCTTTGTGTTATGTCGGCCTAAAGAGATTTTACGTGGGATATAATCGGTGTTTGGTGTTGAAATGAGAATGTGGTTAATTCCTACCAGAACGTCATTTATCCAGTTCATACCTTTCCCTAACCATAATCACTAGCCGGATACTGTCTAAAAAATGGAACATATTATTTCCTTCAAACAGCAAACTTATTTTGTGGCACCATCGCATTGTAATTAAAAATTAATCAACACATGGTTTTAACCACTTTTTTTAGGTACATAAAAAACAAAATATTTCTTAAGCAATACTTACTTCTTCACTTGAGTAAATCCAGAAGAAGTAAGCTTCGCTTACGAAAATTTTTCATTTTTTAAACAATAAAAGTGGTTAAAACTAAGTGTTCATTTTAAACGGTGCTTTAGATTTTAACTAACTAACTAACTAACTAACCATCACGCCGTTTCCCCGCAGGGGTAGGCAGAGAGGACGGACCGCCAAACAACTCGGTCTTGGCACACACTCTTTGCCTCACTCACATTCATACATCGTCTCATACATTCTCTTCTATTATTCTGACTTTTGACATGGCCCGACTCAAGTATCTGATTCACTTGATCGTGCCATGTCTTCCTCGGACGTCCACGACTTCTTCTACCATTCACATTTGCGTCGTATATTCTTCTTACACTGCTTTCTTCGTTCATTCGCTCTACATGCCCAAACCATCTGAGGGTCCCTTTCTTAATCTTACTCATTATGCATACATCAGCCTTACATTCTTTGCGGATATCCACATTTCTCACACGATCATACATTGTTTTACCACACATACGCCTCAGGGATCTCATTTCAACAGCATTCAGTTTACTTTCATCCTTCCTCTGCCAGTTCCATGCCTCACTGCCATACATCAGGGTAGGTACCAGGACTCCATTGTGGACTGCTAGTTTCGCTTCTTTTGACAGTTTTTTATTAGCGCCAACGGCATTCAGTCCTCCATTAATGGAGTTACCAGCATTCACCCTTCTTTCAATATCCCTATCAGCCTTCCCATCTCTCGTAAACATACTACCCAGATACACAAACTCATCCACCTGCTCCAAGTATTCATCACTCACAACTATATTGCATACTGTTTTTGTACTCTCTCTTTCAAACACCATGACTTTAGACTTACTTACATTCATCATTAACTCATTCTTCATACATACTTCGTTCATCCTAGATACGAGAGACTGTAGATCTTCCATAGTGTTAGAAATCAGCACCGCATCATCAGCATACAACAGGCAACATACTTTCAGATTACTCAATGTCGCGCCCAATCCCACTTCTTTCAATTCTTGCATACAATTATCCATGTACAGATTGAATAACCATGGTGACATTACACAGCCTTGCTTAACACCTTTTGTGATGTCAAACCACCCCGTAAAACCACCGTTCACCCTAACACATGCAACGCTTCCCTCGTACAGAGACGCAATTGCCTGTATGAGATTTGTATTCACTCCATACTTGGACAACACCTTCCAAAGCTTTTTCCTATCGACTCGGTCGTATGCTTTTTGTAGATCTACAAAGGCGCAGAAAAGTTTCTGGTTTTTCGCCAGAAACTTCTCAGTGAGCATACGCAAGGAGAAAATCTGGTCCATGCATCCCCTTCCACTCATAAAGGCACCTTGCACATCCCATATTTTATCCTTTGTTTCCATTCTTATCCTTTCAATCAATATTCTTCCGTACAGCTTACCGACTGAACTTAGCAGGCTAATAGCCCTATGATTCCCACATTCCATACGCGACCCTTTACCTTTGTATAATGGCATGATTACAGCCCTTCTCCAATCTAATGGCGTGCAACTCTCCTCTAGACACTGGTTAAAAAGTTTGCACAACCATGTGAGAATAATATGGCTATCTCCTTTAAAGTATTCGGCAGCAATATTGTCGAAACCAACAGCCTTACCATTCTTCATGCATTTTATCGATTTTTTAATTTCATCCACGCTGATTTTAGTAACATTCACTCCGTCATCGTTCATACCCGATTCACCACTGGTCTCACTGTCACCCGGATTGCTTTCGAAGACTTCCTCAAAATATTTCATCCATCTCTCTTTTATTTCTTCCTCATTCGTCAACATTCTTCCATCTTTCGATTTTATCACTTTCACACTTCCGTTCTCTGAACCACTTCGGGACCTTTTGACCTCCTTCCAAAACAGTTTAATGTTTTCTTGGAAGTGTTTTGTCATTTTTATTCCCTCTTCCTCTTCCAGACCTTTCTTTCGTTCTTTCACTCCAACACTTACTCTTTTCTTGCATCCCTTATATACTTCTTTCGCTCTATCTCTCTCTTCGCTAGAAGCGGTGCCAGCCGCTATCAGACATAACCATGCTTTCTTCTCAGACATAACCATGCTTTCTTCTAGATTTTATGTCCGGGTTAAATCTTTCCCAAATGAAAGACTAAACCCTTCCACACACTTTTCCACAAATGATTATCTAGTAAATTCACGTAATGTAAGTGCACTATATAAGTATAATAAATACAAAACAATACAAGAACAATACGTCAATCCCCCAGAAACATAATGGGAAAATATATCACCGACTCCAGATATTTTCATATCAGAGGGTTCGTTGCTGATGAAATCCTAACTGGTCCGATAAATCCTACTGATCCCTCAATATAAATATTTAAAAAATCTTTCGTAATCCTACCTACATGTATTTAAAATGACTGACTTTTGCAAACAATATTTTTACAAGAAAATAGTGCAATTAAGTGCAACTTCGAGTGTTTTGGCTTTGGACCAAGAATAAGGATTTGGACTAACGGGGAAGAACGTTGTTGGTGTAGGTATGTATTTCGAATTTTATAACTCATTCGTTCGTTCGGCGATAATTATTATCTTAAGGTATCGCAGTGAAAGTAACTGTGTATATTACAGTGTGTGCTCCTTCATACAGATGTTACAATGGTAAGAGCTTAGTCATCCTTGTTCCTTCCCAAATGTTCATTTTTATCCTACATCTACTATCACACAATTCCATCAAACACCATTTTGTAACGCCGGTAATTAAATAATATGCACAATTATTTTACGGTAAACACAATTAGTCTTTATTTGGAGTAGGTATAATCAATTTGCAAGTATCACACAGTTCAATAATAACGTAATAGTATAAAACTATAACAATAACTTTATGGATACTTTAACAATAAATATCCCAAAAGAAACTAATTGTTCCCTCAACCGCTCGTTAAAACTTTTAACAAAAGGGTTATAAGTATTCACTCTGGGTTAGTTGAAAGAATGTCAGTCCTGTCAGAGATTTTCCTTGAAGATACACGGGTAAAACCGGGAGGCAACTTAACTTTCTCGAGATGCCACATGATCTTATATCGATCATGCCAACTGTGACATCTGAGCGGCGGGGTGAAGATTCTAACCAATACTATCCTTCGTCCCTAATTAGTAAGGGACGAAGCGATGCGGGAATGGGAAGGCATAGAATAACTCTCAATGTATGCTCAAAATAATAAGATGGTTTTGTTTAAATTTCGTTTAAATTGTTTTCAGACCATTTTCAAGTTCATTTGATGCTACATAAATCGTGCAAAGTTTCGGATGCAGCAATCGATATACATTGATGTCCCTTTATAATAAATTCATCCAGTCCACAAATCTGTTAAACCTACTTCCATTGAATCGCAGTCAATTTTATAGCAAAATGTAAAACCAACTAATTGAGTTGTCAGTGAAATCGTCAACCGGTTAAACGGTGTCGCTTGTGGTCATTGTGTAGAATTTCACTCAGATAGAAAATGAAGTTAATACTGTGGGTTGTCTACTTGCTGGTAACCACTGTTTTCATGTTTAGCGATAAACAAACTGGGTCAGGCAGATGCGGACTCAAATTCAAACTCAAAAAATAATTTTTGTTCATATGAAGCAGTTACTTTGTGATGTGACATTATAATTTAAAATAAAACAATAACTTTGTAAACACCACTTTTATTTTTTATACTTTATGCCGACCGGGTTTCGCTACAACCGTAGCTTCTTCAGGGCAGTACAATCTCTAGGATTGTACTGCCCTGAAGAAGCCCTGCATCCTAGAGATTGTACTGCCCTGAAGAAGCTACGGTTGTAGCGAAACCCGGTCGGCATAAAGTATAAAAAATAAAAGTGGCGTTTACAAAGTTATTGTTTTATTTTAAATTTTATTTTTAAAAATCAAAAAATAATGCCAAATAAGGTAACACTAGAAGCGCGGACATCCCAAATTTGACCCTTTTCGACGTTCTTCCTGCTCTAGTCAATATTTTATTATGCGTATAATCGTAGTTTTTAAGACTTTTCATGAAATAAGATAATTATTATTTATACGAAAATTGAACCACGTAAATGCAATATACATATTTTTTATCCAAATTCACCTCTAAGTACGGTTGGGTCAATTTTGACCCAGTCATGGATATCAGAGTTAAACTTAATCTAAGTTAATCAAAATATCCGACAAATGTGGACAAAAGTTCTGGTTGGCTGTAGTTAAGGACTCTAAATATATAGTTAACGCATTTCCGTACCTAGGCAAGGACGACGTCAGGTCAAATGACGAACGTCTTGGGGATTACGTAGTGAAAAAAATGATGCAGCCATACCTCAAAAAAGGAAGAATTATCACTTGTGATAACTTTTTCACGTATTCTATCCCTTGCTGAAACTCTAAAATCATATGTAATAAAAACATTCTATTATAATTACTAGTTTAATTTGTATATAAATGGTTATAATTGACCCATCCGCGCTTCTAGGGGGTGTCAGGATGTTCAGTGCTTCTAGTGTTAAAGCTTTTAAAACACGGTACCTACGGCATCCAAGGAGCCAGTCTGAAAAAAATATTTGCACTTTTTATTTTACTAACATAACTACTCGACTTCGTCGCAGGACGGGTGATATCACCCTAATGAGCAAAACTATTATTTTGAACTATTTAGCACGCTTAATCTGTGCTTAAATAATTATGACCTTACCATTAAACGAATGTTTAATTTTTCATATTTGAAAAACAACCATTTATTTGACGTAAATGATTGTTTATCAATTGTGTAAAATTTTAAATACGTTTATTAAAGGGGTTGGAGTTAGAATTAACTTCAAAACAGAAGGTTACGAATAAATTGCTTACTTTCTGAAATCGTAAGGTAGGTAGGCCTAGTTCCCCTGGACTATAATGTTGCAGTTGATCAGTCAAGGGGTTAAATCGGTAGGTTCCTACTAAATAAATTAAATCATTTATTAAATATGGAAAAACGTTATGAATTATTACGTTTTGTACTCTTATTTTCAACCGGTGTATTATCAAAGTACCATTACCTATCTTGAGGAGAAAATGACGTTGTGAGCTAAAATAGTAATTTTCATGACGTCAGAGCTTATTCGAGTTAAAAGTTTTGCTGCTTCACAGTTATTTGCATACGATTTTTCCGTAATCTCGAAGAATTTTAATAAAAATACTTGTTCGGGATTAACCAATTGACTCGCGCACGATGTCTCTTTTGGATTTAGAATATTGAAATGCATGTAAGTATGCAACCAAATACGTAGGTAGTTGCTTACATTATGTGTCTGTAGGTAGGTAATAGCTAATGTTACGACAATAAATAATCAAAATGACATAACAATAAGTTGCCAATAGCCATGAAACATAAATGGCCAAAAGGTACCACGCACCTTTTATATTGGCAAGGCCACGAGTGATCCAATCGAAGTAGAATTGAATTGCATGTAATATCGAGAACCAGATAAAGAATGACGATTTTAGCTGTCAACTTCCAACCTTCAAAAAATTGGTTATTATAAAGAATCTCAAAGAACTAAACTGAATATTCCTAAGTAAACTTAACAGCAGATCAAAGGTAACATGGTACAATGGGAAAAACAATGGTAACATGGATAAAAAAGGTAAAATGGATAAATAAAGGTAACCTGGATAAACAAAGGTAACCTGGATAAACAAAGGTAACCTGGATAAACAAAGATAACCTGGATAAACAAAGGTAACCTGGATAAACAAAGATAACATGGAAAAACAACGGTAATTGGATAAACATAGGTAACATGGAAACAAAACTACGGTAACATGGATAAACAAAGGAAACTTGGAAAACCCCCAATCCGCCCCTTAGTGTTGATAAAAATGTAATAACTAGTTTATTTTCTTGTATGCCTATGCATATCACACCTCCATAGCAAGACTGCAATACAATTATTCTACGACGTTCATTCAACCCATTGGTCTCTCTTCATGTACAATATTATTTTCATAGAAAGCATATTTTCATAGGAACCTGGATAATAGGGTGTGAACAGCGATAAATCTTTTGACTTTTTCTTAAACCGTCAAATGTATCTTCATTTTTTAAAGCTCCATAGTGCATTAAACGAGATAAAAATATTTACTTTAAACTAAAAATTTCAGAAAGAAAAACTTGTGTAAAATTCTTGATGCCAGAGCACACCGTTTGAAAGTTTTTGCTGCTCTATAGTAAGGATTGCTTGATAGAAACATCCAATAATAAAATTGACCTTGTTAAAATACTTTAACACAAATCAACTTGTATCAAACGGCCACGAAAAAGCAGTAATTTCATATACAGGCAATGACACCCAACACTTATAATAGTATTATTTATTTCCAAGCAGCAGATACCCGTCAGCCAAATAGAAAGGTATGTGGTAGCTATGCTTAATTATTTACAACCTGATACCACATTCTTATATCTAAAACTATGCCCCAACGTTCATTTAGCGGCAGTAATAAGAACAATAAATACATCGTGATGGTAAATGGCAGTATGGTCCTGCCGCTGAGAATTCAAATGTAGCCTCTCTTTCTGTTACACTCGTTCTCTTGTAAGATAGAGGGAGAGGTTACAGCGGACCTATCAGGGGTAGGCCTATATTGCTAGCCATGGAATGAGGTATGCAGAGATTGCAGAGCCAAAGGCGTGTTGGTTGAGAACCTGTTCCAAGCGAAAAGAAATCTTCTGACTGCGGGCGACCGACAACCAACCAGCAACTATCATCAGCTATTACAACAGAGGCTCTGGCTATACGACATTGAGACCCGGATCGATAGACTTGAACGAGATTTCTAACGAAGCAATGGTTCCATGACAAATCGGAACACTTTTTAAAAATGATATAAAAACATTAAAAGTGAAGAAAACTATCCCAAAAACCTAACCTAGGTAAACTAGTACAAACTGTATACAAACTGATGCGTTTACGATTTTCTGTTTGCTGGAAAATATTGAATTCTGATGCAGAGAGAACACGTGAAAGGTTTTTATCGTATTGTTTTTGAGAACATTCATTATATTATTAGTTGTGTTTTTCAATTACTGTATTAATTTTTTTTTTAAATATCATGAAGGCTATTGTTTTATTGATTTGGCAGCTAATCACGAGTATGCTTTTTCACTACAAAATTCCGAGCAAAAAACAACCGAAAAATGGTTTTGTTTCGAATACGCGATCACGGTTTTGATCGGCCGGTTAGTTATAATAATAATTATATTTAAATAACAAAGGAGTCAGTTATATAAATGCTCTAATGAATGCACGAATTTAAATAATTAAATAATATCAATATAATATTCAAAACGAACAAATCGGAGACATGTTACCATACGCTTTACAGAATCCTTGATCTTGTAATAAACGCATATAGATATAAGTACCAAATCTTGGAATAGATTGGCTATGTGTAAATAATTCCAGAGATAACAGAAAACCACGAAAAGGTGACTGAACTAACTGCACCGAAGAAGATTGGAACAGGATATGAAGACTAGAGAAGAGTGCATTTGTTAAAGATGCCAAATCCCACCCTGGGATAGTGATGATAGGTCAGTAGAGTTACAAAAATAAGGAACAGTTATCAAATTAAGATGTGTGTATTGGAGGAGCATAATTATTAAATATCTGAATCGATGTCCGCTTCACCCTCTTCGTAACAAAATCATGTATCCAATTGAACCAGATACCAGTTTTGAAAGTTGCCGAAATATGAGGTCATTGAATTATGAATATAATTATCCTGAAAATATAATTTATTCTTACAGCCTTCCGCATTAAAAAGATATGAACACGTAGACTCGATGTACCTACTGAACGTTGCAATTGTAAAAACGTACGACCCATTGAATAAATTGAAAATATTAGTGCATCGATGACGGTGTTGACTGTGTTTTATGATTTGTGTTCTGATACAGACAGGTCCTTCGAAAGGAAATGAAAACATCCGTAAAAAACGTGTATCACGAAGGACTGTGTAAACATGGAATAAAAGTTGATATCACGAACTTTAAAATCACGCATTTTGATACGATAAATAATATTCTATTTTTGCATTAACAATGTGACGATAAAAATGACTACTGTCTAAAACAATGATACCCACGAAAATAGGAATGTTATGAGGTTGAAGGAAGTGGGGAGGGGATGGAGATTGGAAAGAGTAAAACCGGAAAGTACCTTACTATTAAAATCTGGTCGCTAAACATAGCTAAAAGAATTTCTAGTAACTTTTTTTCCCTCTGAATGATGGTCTCTCACTAACAGACTCCTTACGTTATGTCAAAACGTTATTTAAATTAGAATTAGCCTCGCCGATTAACTTTGTAAATAAGCTCTTAATTTGTTTGAAAATCCAATCTAAACCTAGCAATCAAATCAAAAAAGCGCTATTTTTAAATTTACTCGAATTTAAAACCAAATCCGAGGTCTGTCCAGTAGATTAAAATTAATTTAAGAAGTTTATTCACCTTAATTAATGTATGGCGGAAGCAAGTCAAAGATTTTTTTCGATTGGTAACTACAATTCCTATAGATAGCTATCGATAATTTGCGATAAAAAGTCAGGTGCTTATTAGAGTCAGTAGCTACATGTGTAATTATTGGGTTTACCGTGTAACATTAGTCATGTAGCTATGTTCTACTTAACATCGGTGTAACTAACTAGTTCGTAGGTACCCACATAACTATGTTGTTGTATGTTATTTAAAATGATTTTATAGATTAAAATAATTACACCTTTTTGTGTTTGGCGATACAAATAATGATAAAAACGTAGGAAGCAACAGATAATTTTGCAAGATGCCTCATATATGCAGAATTAAAATACTATCTATTGTGTTCAATAATTATTAAAAAAACATTAAATTGTAATTAGAAGTAATACTAAGTAATTGTAATATTAAGTTCATATTTTGATCGAGAATTCCAACAGATAAACTTTTTTTGTATAATTTCTCATTCCTAATTGTATAGAAAAAAAACCCAAATAATGAATCAATTATGTTGTCATTTAACACTGTTGAAAAAGTTATCCCCACAAATTGGGAATTAGGAACCGTGAAAAATACCTATGAAATAAAATAAAAGTTTTAAATATCATAAAAATTACAACAATTGGCTAGGAATTTATTTGCAATCATAACAGTTATCGGATTATAAAAATCTCTATGTAAGATAATTGATAAAATCTTAATAAAATTATACCACGGAAGAATTAATTCGTTAACAATGAAGAAAGTCAGCGCAGTTCACATGTTCGAAATCAACTTTCCGTGCAAATTTATTTGTATGTATTTATGAAGAGCCAAGTCGATATTCTAACAGTTATTGTATTAATTGTGAGGCACATCACGCCCACTGAATAAATTAGTCAGGCAATGAACCTGCGTGTGCTGCGTGGAACGAAGCCACCGTCAGCATTGAGCGACCATCTCTCATCTCATCCAATAACCACTCAGAGACATGTAATAATTATTTGTACCGATGGTTATGATCGAGGGAAATTATTGAGAAATATTGTCTCATCAGGAGTTTATCCCGTGGTTTGTGATGGGAAATTGTCGTTCTTATTGGAAATTCTTTTAGAAGGACTAACCTGACAAAACCAGAAATATGTCATTTTTAAATAAAATTTTAGCCATGTTGACTCTTTTCCACAAAAAAGTATAAATTGGTTTCGAAAGATTATTCTTTTTTCTGGTAAATTTATGTTTTAAATTATAAGAAAATATGTTTATTTTTAGCATAATACGGTTATACCGTATTGGCAGGTTTCTTAAATTTTCAAACCAAATTTTGTATTATACAACACACATTTCAAATCATACAATCATGCAATAAATTATCTGGGAAAACTAGGTTTCATAATTTTAATTTTAGTTTAAATAAAATCATTAAAAAAACAGATCCGCGCACGTGTTTTCTGACGAAAATACTTCAGTTTGTCTATTTATTTACGGTCTTATAAACTAACATATTTAAAAACTTTTTACATTCTTATTCTGCTTAGACATTATTGAAAAATTATAAATACTTATAATTAAAAAAATAATTACAAAAAATACATCATTTTAATAGTTTTATCATCACGACTTTCAGTATTTTTGAATGTAAGTAAAAATTAAACAAATTTTGAAAGAAATAAAATCGATATTGAGTTATTATTTAAAAAAGCTGGTACGGAGAATAATTAATCTTTCTCATTGGTACCGCCCTGTACGATCGTAAGAACGTCTTTCGACGAAATTTGAATTCTCGGCTGCTGGCTGGTTAATGGTCCTATTAAATAATTTTAATATCTCAACGCGTGGACAAGCAAGTTAAAATTTGTTGTATTTTATTACCCAGCCAAGCACAAAACACTTGTGCAAAATACTTTGTCGTTTGTCACATTAGATTTATAATTCGGTAACCGTGTTTACATCGAATTTCTACGTGTATTCGTAAGCGATAGTATCTACTAAGAAGGAATTTATGATAGCATAAAAGAGATGAATAAAGAGTTGAGGACGTCCCAGGAAGGCGTGGTAAGTAAATCAAATACTTGAGTCGAATCTTACCAAGACTAGGAATAATATAAATGAGAGACGTTGTATGAAAACCTTTTCAATAATAGAGTTGTGTGACCTTTCATCATCTCTGCGTAAATGCAAAACTAAACTGGTAAGTTAGTTATTTAAAAATCAAAATCAATAGATTGGCTTCAGCCACGCATTATTACAGAAGTAGATAATTTATTTTTATTTTTTATTATGGACAAAAAAACGTTTTGTGTATGTACCAACCAGGAATGAACAACTCAATATGTTTACACTTCATGTTCTCCTTGAAGCTAATAGCTGATCAACTAGTGAGAATTAATTACATTGGAAATAAACATCAGGCTATTAATATTTCAATTATTTATCTCTCGCTGTCATTATGAAATTCATTAGTTTTACCGGTTGGTATGTAAATAATTACTGTAAATGTTGATATAATGAACATGAACATGATATAGTGACAACCTTAAATCAAAAGTTTGAAGTCTACCTCAAGATTTTTTTAATAACACGAGATTTATCGAAAACCCAAATGATATTAGAGAATATATATATGAGAACTAGCTTGACCACCCAGCTTCAAACGAAATTTAAAAATTGAGCAAATAATTGTATAGCATTACCTTTTACATGTTGATAGTTAATTAAATAGGTATTTCAAAGTTCCATAAGGGACAATAGAGACACAGAAAGCTGTAAATTACTGAAAGAACACTGTCAATCAAGAAAAATTGCACAACATCAGATTCGAGAGTTTTTGAGTAAACTCTTTTTGAGTTTTCAGGCAACAGTTTTTGTGCAACATGGTTTTTAATATCTACTGATGTCCCAGAACAAATTGCGTATTATTTGTAATAATCTCTTCGAATAAATGTAAGTGAGTCTGTAGCGCATGACAGTTTTCAATCGGAGATTTAATTTGCATGCATATTTATGTACTCGTATATGTTATTTCTTAGGTCAGGTTATTTAGTGTAAAGCATCTTTTTTTGCATTAACTCCACACTCCATGAAAAAAATAATCTCCCTCAGGGCCTATGTATATGTCATCTGAGATGCTGTGTGGAGCGTATTTTTGAGGAGATGAAGGAATGAACATTGGTCTTGAAGAGACCATGTTGTAGGAAAATGTTCGTAGGAACACGTTCGTTCGAAAATGGTTCCACAGCCGAGCTGTTGAACTCAAGAACGAGTCGAAGAAGCGACTCGTTCTAATGTGACAAATGTCAACCGTGTACATATGTTGGGCGTGCGTTTGGCGTGTTTCCCGACTATGCACCGGTGCCAAAGGGATCAATGGCGCTAGTTCCTCGGAGCATCTTCCATTGAAATACCGTTAGAACAAGGATATCATTCCCACCCGACGCCTGTGCTCTAAAGATTGCAATCCGTTTATTAAGATGGGAGAATCTATCAAACGAACCGCCCGTTTCTCCGGGTCGAGGGTTTTTTTTCAGGTATTTTTGGAGATGGCTGCCAAATTCAACCGTGGGGCGCACTTGCGATTTGTACAGGGTTGGCAGTTGTGTACTATTAACACTTTGCACTCCTATTGGATTCACTAATGACCAGTAGTCTACTCTGGGGTTGAAAAAAATTAACATCATTTCCGTAAAAGAGAAAAAAATAAAAAATTTATACTCATTCTTTTTAGACAACCTGTTTCTTCTATGTGGTGACCATGCAGCTCGGTAACGTATTAGAGCGACATTATTCGAAGAAAGTCACTAAATGCGATTATTTAAAATCAAGATAATTACGAAACCATTTAAATTATGAGGAATAAGTATATTTCTTAAAAATCTGGAGACCTTATTATCTAAAAGTGTCTTTTTGTTCGAAACATTTGAAATATATTTGTAAGGATGTTTTTTTGCGACCACTCTATTGCGAGTCCGGCTTTTAGGGTCTTGGATTGTAAATCAATGGTTTACCAGCTCTTTATATTATGGGAATATCTATCCTCATTGGCTCTAGTTTTGGGTTATTATATGATACTTACTTGAAAATGGCGACGAAAACAAAAGATGGACCTTCCCAGGAGGCGGAGCAGGTATTTGGAAGAATCTGAACAGATACACGGTGTTTTTGAAGAGACGGGTATAAACAGTTTGACACACATTTGAAAAAAAAAAGAAAAAAAAATGTAACTTAACACTATATGTACATGTCTATTGTCATTTTAAAATTAATCACTTATAAATTTTTAAGGTGTGATATTTTTCATAACACACTCCAACGCACATAGCAGGTTTATTGACACAAGTTTTACAAAAATATATGGTCCTTTTTCGTTGTTTTTTATCCGAACACATTATACACTCACGAGATTTTTTTTCATTTTGAGGCATTAGTATGTGTAATTTTCCGTCCAACCTTTGTTCTGGATCAAGACAGTGTCTGCCTTTTGTACAATTTAATCCTCCTCTGTGATTTCCGACTAATTGAATGATAAGTTTGCCAACAAATTCAAGATGTGTCATAGCTTTTAGTTTCATTTGATTTTGTTTTTCCTTATATAAAATGTATGAGTTAACAACGGAAACTTCGAGACCCCAAAAAAATAATTTTCGCCACCATTTTAAAGTTTTTCTCAAAAATGGGTAAGCTGCAGTATACTGATCTGCAGTATCTACGCCTCCCATATATTTAGTATAATTTATTATTATATTCGGTTTCATTATGGTTTCTTCTTCGCCACCTCTCATTATTCTTCTAACAGTTTTAAAATCATTTGAATAATGATTGGTATATACTGTAACTATTCTCTTGTCCTTCCAAGCAAGAAGCAATTCATTGTTTTTTACACATGTAATCGTTTCACCTGACTTCAATTTAGCATTTTTTATTGGTAATGGAATATTCTTTCTAGTCGTCATTATTGTACCAGTTAGATGAATTTTTAATTTCATCAATTCCTCTCCTAATTGCGGGCTTGTGTATATAGCCTGTCAGTAAACATGTGATAGCCTTCAGCTTCAGGAATGGAAATTAATAAATTGTTGTATAGGTTCAAAACGATTCTTGAAGTACATGGGAGATCAGGTCTAATTAACCTATTCGTGGTTACGGCACCATGATACGGAACAAATGAATAAATATAACCAGATCCCGAATCCGCCAAAATGTATATCCTGATGCCCCATTTGTTTGGATTATAAGTTTTAAAACAAATCCTGCCTTTGAAATTGACTACAGATTCGTCTACCACTATTTCTTTACGGGGTATCATATATTCTCTACATTTGCTATCTATATGTTGCATAAATCCATTTACTTTTTCAACTCTTTTTTCAAGGGTTTCGTTGTTATCTGTTTCATTGTTATTGAGATGTAGCATCCAAAATATTTGTAAAAAACGATCTCTTTTAAAAACATTTCTGAAAAATGGGGAGTAAGCGACAAAAGCAGTCGAGAAGAAATCTTGAAGATTGGGATGTGGTCTCACTCCCATATTTAATATGACTCCCAAGAAAGCTCTAAATTCTCCTTCATCCAAATCTCTCCAAGAATGCCAAAGAGAATTTTTACTTAAGTTTTGGGTTTTTGAAATAATATTATTTGCGTAATTATTAGTATTACTGACTATGGATTTTATTAGTTCACCAGTAAAGAACAATTTGAAAAAATCTAGCGGCTCATTACAAATTTAATTGATGAAATATTAGGACCAGCGCGTCTGCTACCAATGGAAAAATCAATAATTTTTGGTTGAAAAATATTACTTAAAATTTCCCAGTTATTAGTTTCACTGTTTGTATCACTTTCACTTT
Organism: Limnephilus lunatus; assembly: GCA_917563855.2. Lineage (NCBI taxonomy): Eukaryota > Metazoa > Arthropoda > Insecta > Trichoptera > Limnephilidae > Limnephilus > Limnephilus lunatus. The sequence goes on from OU830599.1 coordinate 60,712,139, forward strand.
CAGAAAAAACAGCTCGCCTTCTTTTACTTGGTCGCACTTCGATATCACTTCCACTATCTGAGTCGTTACCATTTAACATAGAATTATTCACAATAGAGTCAACATTATCAAATATCAAAAGGTCATCATCACAGTCAGGTTGGAAGTCTTCAATGTTTTCAAAAGCATTATTCAAGGAAGATAAAATATTATTTACACTTTGATTTATTATTTCACTTTGTTGGTTAATATTACTGAACACATCGTTTTCATTACTTTCTTTGAAATATTCATTAAATCTATCCATGGCGATACAAATATATTAAAAAATATTCAATTGTTATTTTCGTTTTGAAACTTTCACAGAATAATGGTCACCACAGTAGGAGGTGCTCTTAGAGTATAGGGAGGTGCTCCGCCGCGAACAATGTACCGATACAGACTGACTAAATAAAACGGCACACAGAAAAATACAAAGTAGGTCAAAAATGACAAAAATTCTAAGAAACAATATATGAGCTAATCCTATAATGTATTTTGACTATGAATACATTTAAGGGAATATTTAATCCTTTATGTAAACCATTGTGAAATAAAATTCACAGAATATTATCGGTAAATGGGGAAAACAGTGCTTCGAAGTTACCGCTTGGGAAAGCCACTATTTTGGCTATCGGAGCCAGCAACCAAATGTTCAAAAGCCATTATATTGGCTATCGGAGTGCAATACGTTAAAGTATGTGTGGGCCCTGTACAGTACGCCTAGTTTTTGGGAGGCTTTTATGGTGCCCCCATACCTGAGCTGGTAATTTATAGTTACACCAAGCATATCAATGGGATACTTGAGATGAACCGTCACAAAACTGCGCTATATAAATTATCTATCATTATTATTAGATTACAAAATTAGTATCAACCTCAAATCTCTCAATTAATTGATAAGAACAACAATTTTTGTAATAATAACCTCTCAATACAGGTAATCGAATGTTCAGCTTTATAGCAAAATTATTATGTACAGTGTAGGTACATAATATCACCTTGCAAGGCTCGACAAATAATAATAATGTAAATTTGCGTTCCAACGGTAAATACTAATCCGGTTTTAAAGTATTTGCTGAAACCCTCTGCATAACCAACTTGGTTTTATTTATATCAAAGAATGTTAACGCGTTAACTGTAAAGGGAACAGAACAAAACTGGTGTGGCAGATCAGCAAAATAAATTATTGCCATTAAATATTTTATTGATTTCGGAAGAAAAACAGAAATTAAAATCTTTAATTATTACTGAACGTATAACTGGATATTATTTATTCTTCCAAGTTCAAATTGATCAAATTATAAATGCGGGAGTATTTAAAATTAAAATAAGCATTCCTACAGTTTTCTCAAAACAATGTAAATACGATTCATACGACGAATTATTTAACTGAAATGAATACATAACCATAATGTGAGACTAAAGGGAATGGGGAAGGGAAACATATGGGGAATAGGATTATTGTAAAGCCCTGGCTATTCAAGATCTGGACACTAAGCACGGCATAAGCCAATTCAAGCGACGTTTCGACTCTGGATGGAGGTCTTTCACAAGGGCGATACTGAGGGTATGTATCTACCACTAGGATTTTCGTGGTTTGGTTTATTGCTATTCGAGGTGTGAAATACTCTCAGTTCTCAAGTCACCCTGGTGAAAGACTATATTTCAGATACGCGAAAATCTGCGAAATCTTTTTCGGAATATGGGACTATAGGTATTCTTTAGGTAATGATTTTTTGGACCCTCGTATGATTTCAAATTCACTTCAAAAAATGTTATCAAAAAGAAAATATTCTAATCAAATGCCATAACAATTAGAAACCGATAATTTAAAATGAGTAACGTAATATAATAATATCTACTAATAATAATGTGTGTAGAAGTCAGAGAAAGTGAAATTTCAAGTCATTATGGAGAACACCTAGCCAAATAATAACACATGTTCACTTGACGAATACGTTTTCATTTTATGGTAAATTTCCAATTGATTGTGCACTTTATTAACGAGTGTGTAATTTAAGAAATTGCCATGGCAAACATGAACTTTCACAAGCCAATAAATAATTTATAATCATGCAATAACATCTAATAATATAATAATTTGCAATGTTATTTGTTCGATTGCAAACGATGAAATCGAATGCAGCTGCAAATATATTTCGTCATAATTATGAAGCCATTCTGAAACTAATATTATTGTTTTCTTTTGAGTTATCTTTGTTATGAAAGAGTCATTGCTGCATAGATGGGACGGTCTGTGATTATCATATATTTTATAATATTTCTACACCATTGCAATATTATTGCAATAGTTATGATAAATTCATAACAATCTGACAAGAAGATAAGTAGAGGAATTTCTTTGTTTGAACAGGATCGTCAAGACGTAAGTAGATACGCTTTGTAATGACCCAAGAAAGCACAGCTTGGCTTAATGTTCTGGATATGTATGTGTATACAATTGGTAATAAAAGTTTTTTATGACAACACCAAAGTTCCTCACTTTGTATTTGAAATTAGTTGTTCCTCGCAAAGTCTTTAAACTTACATTTATCTTCCTAATTATCTGTCAGCCTGTAATACATTGAGTAAGGTAAGAATTCCTCCCTATGCATACGCTTAGAATATTACATAACGATATTGATTCGACATAAACATGCTTCATCGGACTAGTTTTGAAAACCATTTGATTTATTTTCAAGTATTTTTGGGTTGATCTAATATTTTGTTCATTGTTTTTAGTCATCAGATTTTATAACCTTACAGTTTCCAACCATCTCCTTCCTCCTCACTTCAGACCAACAATTTTTCCTTAAAACGTGGTTTTGTTTAGTTCAGGTATAGTTTTATATTACCTACAATTAATATATACTAGAACGATTAAGCATTCGTAAAGGTTCAATGATTTGCGTAGAATTCTCATAGTTTGCAGATTCAAACAATTTAACAACTTCAATTTGCAAGATTGTCAGTCGAACGGCATTAGAATATAAAACCCAAGACGAGACAACTTAAGTTATAGCTTTTCAATGCAAACTATTGTTTATGTCTGTGCTGTGGAAACACGGTTTTGCATAAGCCAATACATACTATTAACAAAACATTTAAAGTGCATGACAAAACAAATACATATTCAGATTATGTGTGGTGAATGTTTATTGCCCCGTAAATTTGCAAAGATATTAACAATATGACAAACCCTGAATGATTTATTGTAGGTGAATAAAGTGGTTTTATGGTAATAGACAAGCACCCGCTCAATCCGTGGTACTCAGTACCAATTTTGTCGTTCGTGTTGTACAAGAACCAAAAATAAAACTGTAAATTTGTTTACATCACTTTTGTTTTTATTCTTATTGTCGACTGTACGTTTAATACTGTTAGTTAGATAATTGTTACTGGCAGTTAATAACCCACTCCGCAGGATTTTGCTGCTAGGCCCTGCAGGCGGCTTTTGGTTCGGCTTCGCCAGTTAGTGTTGGTGACCATTTTCTAAATCCGATAGGAACTGGATCCAAAAATAGCACGTTCCTCGGATCCACTTTCATCCAGTGATAGCTAGTCATCTGGACAAAGTAACTGGGTCAGGTAATGATGTCATGTGTAATATATAGCCGCTTGATACTATTATTCACAACTAAGTATTACCGTCAATCTTTCTATATCCGAAGAACTCAAATTCGCAGTAGGTACTTATGTCTGCCAGGGGCACGTCCCGCGACCTGCTAACGGAAGTGGCGACATCTTTTGACGAATTCTTGAATTCGAAACCGAATTACAATGGTAGCTTTTTTCGAAATTCCACGTGCACAGATGTTATTTGTGGCGCGGCGCGTACGACGTGGCGTCAGACATGCACTCAAAGCCGGGTTCTAAAATTCAACCGCGCAGACGCTACCCTATTAATATCGTTCAATTCGATTCGATTCGATACTGCAGTAAAAATCCACGGTAGGTATTAGCGAAACTTATACTAAACTAAAAATATAAATACAGTATTTATTTAAACAAAGTATTGTTTAATATTAAATATAACGCTATGAAAATGAACCCAACTTCATGTACGGCGATATTTTTGTCCCGGTGATCTTTCTGCCAATGGATCGCCCAATATTATTTTTCCAATGTAACGGCTATTTCTGGAATCGGTTCCTTTTGGATTACAAAATTTGAAAATTTGAGCTGTGCCTATAAAAAAAATGCATCTGAAAATATGTTATTTATAAATTGCAATCTTGAAATTTTAGAGCTCTCAAACCATTTAGGTTAAAAAATGCTATAGGGGATGTCTAAATACACAATTTCGGCGGCGTTCTTTAATTTCTTGAGTCCTGATTGGCAGAAAAATTAACTTAGTTTGTTACTTAGTAGAAATTAGATTTTATTCGCCCAACGAATTTCAATTGAACGAAGTTGTTCGACATACATATATTACTTAAGCATTCATAAATGGTTTTTAATTGGATTGAAAAATTATTATGTACTTTTTAATTTACTTAGTTAATTTTTGCATTCTGATAATTGCTGTTGTACACACAAAGGGGCAAAACTCTACATCAGGGAAATATACTAATTTGGGTTAAGTCCGTCAAAAAGTCGCTTGCAGGGCTTAGCAGCAATAAACCCACGGAAGAGGGTTTTTATCTGCTAGTAGTATATTATTATTAAATTATGTTCTTATTATTTTTTTAATAATGTTATGCAAAATATGTAGTGACACTAAGCAAGTCTGGTCAAATATTTTTGTTAAACTTTTGTTTTATCCTGGGCAAAAAAAAACAGGCATGTGGTGGCAAGAGGCGAATTATCAAAATATAGCATTCTTAAATCAAGAAACGATTTTTCTTTACATCGCAAAATGTCCGCTTCATCTAATTCTAATATGAAATTACAAAATAATAAGATGTATTCATGAGACGATTTCTCACTCGACAGAGATTGTGCTGAATTAAACAAGGAAGTTGAAACATAAAAGTCACACGTTTTTGTCTTGCCTACCCATACGGCCGCTTTCACCATCCAAAACTGAGTGAACGCTATGTGACCCTACCGAACGATTACCCCATTGCTTACATGTTTTGATTGAGCTTTCTTTAACTTATAGTTGTTAGTAAATTCATTTAATTAGAGAAAGCGGTTAGTAGATAATAATATTGCATTTCGACAGAAAAAGAAAAAAAATCGCATTTAGGTACAAACTTTTACAGGAGATGAAAAAAATTTAAAAACCAACGATTCCAATCTAGGTTAAAATGTAATAATAAAAATAATTGGACAATTTGTAGAGCGCCGTTTTTGTGAAAAATCACCTCAAGGGCGCTGTACAATTTATTCATAATTCTTAGGTTCTATCTAATTTTACTATTTACAAATGGATACAGAAACATACTTACCTGGCAGGTCACTTCCGATAAACACACTTTAATGAGAAAGTTTATGCTTTAAGCAGATACGGCTTTGCACGCGGGGGACATTATATTTAAAATACTGGATATTGCACGATTTTACATTTGCTTCCCCCATCACTATTAGTAGGTAGGTACCTATTACATTTATGAAAATATTAGTGGCAAAAGTAGAGTTTATATTTATTTTGAAAGACTGGAGAATTTAGGACTCTTTAGGGCTGGAGAATGTTCATGAAATGACCTTTATAAACGCTTACACATGGGTTTTCCAACATTTTTACAAATTAGTTATTTACAGGTGTTGAATGTGAAGCAACAATGTATAAGTTATGATCGATTTTTCTCAAATTCAATCATTGAATCCAAGAATAGTGAGGTATTATAAAATAGATAAAACAGGGCCTTAGATTGGAACCCTAACTCCTTCCTACCACGCTTTACTTTTTTTAAATAAAGGTTAATAAATTTTTCTTAGGATGCATACTTTACCAGAGAAAACTGATAAACCAGTATAAGATTTTTATTACAGACGCCATTATTTATGTATTATTTATTCTTGAGACTCAAACCAATGGCACATGCAAATCTTTTTTTGAGGGGCCACATTACTTTTCATTGCCATAATGAATTCACCATTACCATACATACATCACACTATTTGTCCAACCAGTGATCGAAGGATAAAAGATAACTCCTACAAGTCAAGAAATGGCATTGAAGACCGTTGCATTAAGGTCAGCAAGAACTTTCTCCTAGTCAATTAGCAAATTCCTCGGCAGAGTTTATAATGCAATCAAGGTCAGCAACTTCAGCACTGTCAGTAGCTTAGGCCTGAAAGGGTACAAGATACATGCCACGCAGGTACTAATAATAATTAATATAATAATATTTACAACGCTATATACACAGATTGAACTGATATATTATTTAGAGAGGTACCTAAAACTTTAATTGTTTTTAGAACTCGACGAAATTGCATTTTGTATCGACAAGCGTTCAGTTGACACAATGACCTGCTTTAATGTACAATTATTATGTATGTAGTTACAGTGAGTGCGATGTTTTGCATTGTATACATCAATAGTTACTACTTATTAGGTTCTAATGAAACTATAAAGGAGTGTATTGTAGGTTAATTCTAAATAAAATATTTGCAGCGTGGACTTTTTATGTTATGTTCGTGATTCGTGAGTACTTACCTACAAGTTTTGGTCACGTTTTAAGCAGATTTCAACAAATTGTGAGTGAGTTAAATTCAAATTGTAACTACTTAGGTTATAATAAATATAACAGCATTTAAAATAAAAGAAAGGTGCACTTTATAAAAAACAATACTTATCACATATCACAGATCTTATAGTATTATTGAAATTCGTGGAAACAGAACGTTAGAGTTTTTTTATCCGATAAGCCGGTATATTCATAGCGATAGAGATTATCATTAAAATATTTAACGTGAAGAAGAATGCATTATCAAAACATGTTAAATGTGTTTTTTTAAATGCAAATAGACCAGTATATGTGAGCAAAATGGTGAATTTCTAACAAAAAAACAACCGGTTCAAAGAAGTTATTTTATATTTATTTTCGTCATAACATTTTGATAATTGTACATCTTTTAAACTAAAATAACGTCAATAACCACTAACCAAGTCAACATTAACTAATAATTTCCTAATTTTCAACACCAAGAACCATAAAATTCCTTAATCTGGAACTACCGAGAAATATATTACGAAATAAATAGAATCTTTAAATTTACGCAGATCACTCATTTATACACTGCCAGTATTACAAGAACAACAAAAAACGAGAAAAATGTAGCTAATCGCCACGCTTCGAATTTCGACAAATCAAAATGTTGGAAGATCTGTAAATAATGTTGTATCTATCGATTTTCCTCGCTTTTGCCCCGAACAACGACCCGTGTCTAGAAGTTATTACCTCCTTTTGAAATTCATGTGAATAGAGACTTAATAAGGCTGGGAAGTGGGTTACTGGTTACTAGTTAGCTAGTTAGGTAGGTGGGTACTAGTTACCAGTTGCCACTCTCAAAAGCCTGCAAAGACAATATAATAATTATTACAGATCTCAGGTCTCCACTTCTTTGCATCGCCGATTGAGATTTTGCTGTCACGGAAATTCTTTAAAAAATGCAATTTAAATAACCATTTCATTATTATAAATAACTTAATTAGATATAAAATTAGTTAATTAATCAGTAGAAGAAAAAAATTTGAAAAATAGTGGACTAGTTTTAGAAAGGGTCAGGAGAATAGATGCGCAAGTTATTGGAAGAAGACGTTGAAGAAGAAGAATGAGACACCAGGGATCAATTATTATTGAAACAAATAATTGAATCGCATTTCAACGATGCTTTTTGATGATGAACTAATATTTGGGTTCATATTTATAACCCTGAGCGAAATTTTAAATTCATGACTGTATAAATTTTTAAAAACAGGTATTTTACTTGATTTGATGAATTGAAAGAGATTTATTTCATTACAAAATTCTGTAAGAACAATCGAAATCAACGACGATTTTAAATTACGAAATGTGAAACTATTAAGAATTTTATAAAATAAAGTGTTTAGAAAAACGAATTTCTTCAACAATCTGTTTTACGTGGTGGTTTCAATATATCTTTCATTGTAAGATTTTTGTTTAGTGATTTTTGTTTCAAATATGCAATTGTAATATGAACTCATGATAGTAGTAGAACTCGTAGTAGTTTCTATCCTAGTTGTAATATGAACTCATGTTGACACCTGAAATTCTTTATGTGGTAAACTTTTTGGTGGATTGCTGCATTATCTTTTATAATCCTCATTTAAAATAACAAGATTTGAAAATGATTGCATGGGGGATTCTAAGAACACATAAACCAATAAGTTCCTAAAAGCTCACCAGGAAATTGCTAAGAGCCATTGTACTCCAACAAGAATGTAAAAAGAACTTGTAACAATACGTCATAAAGTTAACCTGAACACTATGAATGGATCTTTAAATAAAGCAAGGAAATAATCACCACAATTGGTCGAATTGTTGGCAGATAGCGTTGGCTATGAAAACAGGAAATATCTAAATGCAAATTAATAAATTATCTGCACAACTTGGCATTGTGGTCTGCGGCTAAAGAACTTTCTACAGATGCGTACAATGTACCTTCAATACAGGCATCAGGCATGTTAACCAGTTAAGATCTCGGTAAACAGTATCAACAAGTAGAGAAAAATCTTGCGTCACGGAAATACGTAAACGTAAATGGGTACGATTTGAATTGCTTGTATTTTCTAGTATTTCCTGACCATTGAGGGCCGGTTTTATAAACGAAGTATCAAATTTCTGTTACGTAACGAGCCGTTTTTCGTTCGTTATCTTATTTTACGTATTATAAACAAATGTGCATTACTAGCGGTCATCGGTTACGTTTAGTCTGAAAGTTTTATTACTTGGGTCACTCTCCGTATAACAATGCACGCAACAACAATAGAGATGCCTGTAAAATCGCCAGCTGCTTGCAGCTTTGATCCCAGAACTTAGAAACGTAGTGTTAATAATAACTAATAACTTACTTGTCGTTATTAAGTTTAATTTCCAGAACTCCATTTTAATTTTTATTTCTTTTATATGTTCTAATATTATTATTTAATTTATAAATATTATTATTCAATTTAAAAACAAACAGTTCATTCATAAACAAGTTCTTCTATGTAATTATTATTATAAGTGACGGCTGTTTTGCCTTCTGAAGGCATTATCAAAACAGCTGTCACGCGTAATAATAATTATTAGGCGTGACAGCTGTTTCGCCTTCTGAAGGCATTATCAAATATGAGGAATCCATTGCACAAACGCAAACTATATAGGTAATATTATCTCTTAAAAATAGTGCACGGGTCCAAATAACCGAGCGCCGAGAATAACTTCCCACTTACAATTGTCAAAAAAACCGTTAGCAAACGGATCGTTATCCGTTTAACTGACCAAAATCGGTCCGTAAAGCGTTAACCGCTACATTACCGACCGGTAGCCTGACGAATGTTTATAAAACGGCAAAATCAGCCGGTAGAGCAAATATGAGTTAAAAATGGTATCAAGCATGACGAACAGATGGTTATAAAACCGGCCCTGAATCTATTCCTTTTTTTTAACTCGACTAAACGGCCCAATTTGAAGAAGTAAATTTGCAAGTAGAAGTGAGTGTATCATGTATTATGTCCAAATAAGTTGTCATTTTAAATGTCGTAGTTAGTGGCGTAGGTTCCGTTGACGTCAAACAATCATAGGGAAAGATGGGCCTGATATATGTATGTATGTACCAAAACAAGAAAATTTATTATTCAGAATACATAAGTGTTCGTGACGAATCATGTATAAAATTTAATATTTTTAACCATAATATTAATTTATCATTGTGATTTCCCACTTTATCTCGAAGTATTTGTGGTTTCGTACAAAGCCATAAATAACCGTTTTAATTCACGCATTATAACGTCAAACCACAAAGTGATGAATGATGACTTTCCACGAAAATGTGCATTGCTAAAGATTTATTATAAGCAGTGTCCGAACGCGGAAATCTCCAAAGTCGACAAACCGTTGATATTTAGAAAAGAAACCAATTTGAATAAGGAATGCAGTTGTCCGTCGAGGTCAGCCGTATGCAGAATTTCCATACACAGAGCAAACTCAACCAACAATCTAGTACAAGCAAAATAGGCCCACCAGAAAGAAAGTACACAATCATTTTTTGACGGGTGTCCACTGAACTCAATCGCCAAATTTGTACCCGTTTACAAAGTGCCAGCCACTTGCGTTTTCACAAACATACACTTCACTTTACCAAAAGAGGTATGAGTTTATACCCAGAAGAAAATCAATGTTTGTGGCACGGAATGAAAACGTCAAATCATTAACATACTCGTGTGATGTGAAAAGTAGGTTTGAGTCTGTTATTTTTATGTGGTGCTTTTGTTTGAGCTGTGGTTGTTCTTGATGGGATCCTCAATAGCCAGAAGGTGACCCCGATTTCTTCGCAGTTTGTATGAATGTTGGATGTTTCAAGCGACTTCGTGGACAGGTGAGACTGCCAAGGAGACAGGAAGTGACGTAGCAGCGGCCACTAACCCAAATAATAGCGGTCGGTTCCGAATTCCTCGATCAAAATGTACGCAGGTGCCTATTTCCTGATACCCTGGTACCTGCCTTCGAAGGGAGTGCTATTTCATATGGTATTTTTGTACAATTTAAGCAGGTAATAAGTAGGTATTCAATCATATGGTTGGTTCCACAGGTACACACACCCAGCCTCTGTTCACGTTTTCATTCAAACATAAACCAATAGTTATTTTGTTCGTTGCATAGTTCCATTAACTTCGTCTTCTACATATAATATAATATTTAGGTATCACATTCTATGTAAAGTTTGTTTTACATGTGATTTTGGGACCACGTTTTACAGGACCGGTTTTTCCTCGTTACGGACGGACATATTCAGAATGGTACTAATGCATTTTTAACTTTTTGTGCTAGGATATTTACAACAGGCTCCTTCCTTGCATGTGGTTTTAGAGAATTTTCTGTATTGGGATCTAAGACATATATAATATTATTATATTAAGGCGCGGAATCCCCCTCAAAAAAAACAAGATGGAGAGATATGTAAATACGAATGATATAGAAAGCGCGCTAATATTAAAAACGATAATATTTAAGCGAAAATTGTGAAAATGTTTAATAAAACATAACTCGTTTAAAATAGAGCAAAAATCTCATGGGGAATGTCTAAAATAGCATTTAAAGAAACACCGTAATTTTTTTCTAAAATAATTTAACTTTGCAATTTTTTTCTATTAAGGAAATTTCATATAATTGCCGTTTCGGCGTGGGGAATGTATAAATATTATCTTCAAGAATAACATTTTTAAGAGCTTTAAATTTAAAGTATTTAAGGAAAATATGTAAAATAAATCGGTAGAAATCCGGGAAGCCGGGCCTTAACCACATTTCAGAAGGACGTTTTTACAATAAAATGTGTGGCGAAAATGAAAGATTCTAAGAATATTGTTTTTATTATACAATCAATTACTACACACTCGAATGCTTTGCGCGGTCCAATAGAGCGAAAATTAACGTTTTTTTATAACAAAACGCCGATATACCTAGAAGGTTTCTGAAATAACTAGTCTTACTAACCGGCTTCGCTTAAGATTTCAACACCCTTTTTTTTAGTGAATCATTGAAAAAAAATGGAACAAAGTCTTATTTTTCCGCAGTTATATCGATAATGAAAATTTTATAACTTATACTTATAATGAAAAAAGGAAACAGCTTCCTAATTATTTGGAAGGCGGGTATACGTACCGCCGCACCGGGAAACATTTATTTGATAACCAACCAACCATCGGTTACCCTAAGTGATTCGCTACGTTCGGTAACATAGCAGAGGTGCCCGGGTTCATGGGGTAACGTTTGTCATAACTAAGTGCACTCCTGGCACACTGACCCCCAGATTCCTACCATCCCCCGTACCTTTTTCTTCCGGGGACTTCCACTCCTTCCTTTCCCTAAAAAGACCCTCTACACAACATCCCCTAAGATGACATAGGCCCCGAGGGAAATGGTTTTCTTCGGAGCCTCCTGCGTGTAAAAAAAGTACCCAAAAGTACAAAAAAAATCCCCAATAATAAAACGGTGCTAATTTCAAGACGCCGGGGATCACCATTTGAATGTTTTTTTTTCAAAATCAAACAGATTTTATCACAGCGTATAATTTATACATATACGGCTTCACACTATGGGAAACCAATACTTAGGCGTTATTGACATACTTGATGTTAATTTCACAAATTTTGTGGATCACGTAAAATACTTATTTCAATACTATTCCTAAACAGAAGATGTATTTTGGTAAACCTATGATCGCTGTATTTTATTTATATATATTTTTTGTTTTTAAATTAACTGTCCATAAAGTAAAGTTCTTACATGGAAAATACAGGGTGTCAAGTGGGCGGTAAATAAATAAAAATATGTTCATGCCATCTTTTACGAATTTAAATTAAATATTCCTCTTGCACAGTTGGGAATATTCATATCTAAATCATTGTTTTTTTAGTAATTGTATAAGTTATAATGAGCATTATTTTTCGAGATCATCAATTATTCTACACCAACAACAGGTGTAATAGTATGGTAGTATCAATGGGTAATCATTTGAAGTTTATTTGTTTGAAATACGGAAATTGTAAACAATCTTGCCGCTTGCGTAGCTATAAATTGGTGTTTATAAAAATTCGATAGGATCGCAGATATTATATGTTTATTGCGAGATTTATCAAGGAATATGGAGGAAAGAATATTTTATTACTACTAGGTGTATTTCATTTTTTATATAACTTTATTATAACTTGTGGATTAAAACACCCGATGTATCGGTGAGTGTTAAGAGAAGAAAAGAAATAAGGGAAGAGGGAGAGGCTTTGGAAATACCTGGATTTTCAGATCTAGTAATATAACTTATTAAGGTGTGTGATGAACCTTAGAAAATTGAGTTTACTGATGTTGCAAGTCACAAGAAATAAGTACCAAAATTATTTCAAGCAGTGTTTCGATTCTAAACGGTCTCTCCAGGCCAGGGTGATACCTACTAACAGTATCGCATAAAAATAGATGTATTACATTTCTTGTTTAATTTTGGGAATGGTTAATGGAAGACATGTTAGAGAAAGACGCTGCACCTCGTGGCTTCCAAATTTGTGTAAATGGTACTAGTGCAATTCGCACCGAATTAATGGTGTAGACCAGGGGTCACCAAATGGCGGACCGCGGTCCGGATCCGGACCGCTGATTTATTTTGTGCGGACCTTGTGTTAACAATACAAAATATTGTCATTAAGGATCTTAAATCGGAATTTGAAAATAGATTCACAGATTTTAAGAAAATTGAGAATGTCGTCGACATCCTCAGTAATATTTACTCTCTGCATCCTGGTGATGAATGGAGCAATGAAGCTGCAAATATTTTCGCGAGTAATAAAGCTGTTCTCCAGAAGGAAATGATCGTTTTCCAAGAAAATGCAGTTTTAAAACACCAAAAACAGGAAGTTTCTTGTCAAAAGTAAAATTTGTTTGTGCTAAGTAATATATACCCAGAATTAAAAAAAAATTGCATTGAGACTTGAAAATTGAGTCAACATTATGTTTGTGAAGCAGCAGTTTCCAAGATTAACTTCATTAAAAATAAATTCCGGAGCAGACTTACCGATAAACATCACCATTTAAGGACAATAGCCTGCAAAAACTTTAGTCAAAACTTCGGACGGATAGTCCAAGGCAAAAAATGTCATTTTTCTAATTAATATTGTAAAAAACCCTTGGTAGGTACTTCTTTTTTTCATAACATTTGCTTATTATTTAATAAAATAATGTTCCGGAACTCATTCGTTTTATTTGTTCATTGATATTGTATCTACACATATTTTAATAGTACAATTTATTATTTCAATTGTTAAGCCGGGGAGGGTAGCGGGGGTGTGACGCTTTTTCCCTTCCGGACCGCGACGGTCATGTTATTTTAAAAAACGGACCCCTAATGAAAGTAATTGGTGACCCCTGGTGTAGATTGTAGGCGATGATCAATACGGTAGGTAGCCTGTTGGTGGCCAATTTCCGATAGAAGAGGGCACCACAAAAATATAATATATGAATACATCAGCCTCTCTCTTCAACCAAAACCTCCGATTTAACGCTTTACACAAACCGAATTCTGAATATAATATATCTACCGAACTGAAAATTAAGAAAAAAAGGGTAGGCACTAGGGTAAGGTAACAACCACCCGCCTGCAAATTTGAAATTCTTAGGCCGGTCACTTACCTACCTACCATCATTCGTTTTTTTGTAAAAAATGAACCCGAAAACAATATTAGTAGTTGGCTGGTCAGATGGTCAGTATAATAACGGCACCTTTTAAAACCAGGTCATTTTTTCAACAAATTATTCATTGGAAGTTATTTTATTTAAGTTTTATAATGCCTACTTATTAGTTAATATAACCACCACAAAACTTATCCTCAATAAGATGATTTTAAATTATTGTTGGCACGCATCTCGAAGCATCCTTTAATTTTCTTTTGAAAGATTTTTTTTTCTTGAAGAGGTAATAAAATCGGCCTTCATCGCCAAGAGGGAATAACAGGATATCAGAACATGGGGGGAATCTGGTTATTCAAATATATTCACCGGGCTTCACACAACTGTAATTATCGATCTCGCCATGATAATTAGGTAAGTATTGTATATACATCCACCTATATATATTAGTATATAAGAAATATTAGAATAATAGATGTTAAACGTGAAAAATCACGGAAGGGATGTGCTAAGATGTACTGGATAAAAACATCTGACATCTCCAATAAATAAAATAAGAAAAATCTTCTAGTAAAATGAATTTATAAGTAGGTAACTACTTAATCGCTTCTCCGATTTTTAGAAGATTATTTTTATAATTTGTTTTAGTTTAGTTTAAATTTTGAAAATGTCACTCGAGGAAATTAAACTGCTCATGGACAGGGAGTTGAGGGATATTTAATATGGTAAGGCATTTTTTTGGTAGGTACCTACCTACTTTTTGACTAGTACCTACTGCAAAAAAAACTTAGGTTGACCAAAAATGTTCATAGAACCTAGAATGGGATTGGTTTATTTAAATTATTTATGGCCAGAATATTGTTCTGAGTGGTTTGTTTATAGTTCATTCTTTGTATTGTTAATATAACAAATATATTATACGTGTAAAAAATGATTAAATCATTAGTGATAATTTTATTCATGAAAACTGAAAACATAAGACTTCCCTTTATTTATTGTGATGGCGCCCTGCTTTTGCGTGTTTATTTTGCGCAATAATTTGATTGGAACATTTTTAACAAGATCATCTTCAACTACACCTTTTCTTCTTTACTGATTTCGTTACAGGTAGGACTAAATGTCTTTGACGTTTTCCTACGACCAAGTAGGAAAACCGCTAAATTATTTAATAATACCTAATATTTCAATCAACCGACGTTATTTTTAAATTCACGATTTGAATCGATTCGCCAATAAAAATTGATGACATGTAATAAAAATAAATAGGGATGTAGGTACCTGAATGTTCGTTCTCCTCACTTCGATGTAAAGCCAGTTGTCGGTGGAAAAGGCTATTGCCATCAATGCAACGGCAACTATGGCAGTAATAGTAGCCAAAGATAAAGTGACCGCGGAACAAGGCATTTTGGAACTGTTAACAATTCTCTTTCAATAGCACAAAATTTCAACAGAGAAAATGGTCCTCTCACAAACACAACACGAATAAATTGAAATATCTGTGACAACACATTCAGAACATTTTCGACACGCGCGACGAACAACCTGCACGACCACTTGGCAAAACTTAACTCCTCACCTCGCGGACGGCGTCAATCAGGTTTCTCAAGAAAAGTAAACTTTCCAATTTTAGCGGCATGCGGCATCTCGTTTCAGTGTGGTAATATCGAAAATAAATGGAGTTGTTGGTAAAATATTCCTCATATTATGAGATATTTAATAACTTAAAAAATAATTTATTTTTCCCTTCTGAGAAATCAGATTTGTATATCCACAAATTGAAATATTATTTTTCAATTGAGGAATTTCGCATGAAAATATCTTTTACTCCTAGTAATATTACAATATAATATACATAATACATCATAATAATAATATTATGAGTGACAGTATTATTGTTACTAACCACGCTGTTTTCCGCAAGGATCGGCAGAGAAGACAGATCGCCAAACAACTCAGCCATGACACACACTCCTTGCCTCATTCACAATCATACATCGTACCCTTCTATTATTCTTGACATGGCCTGACGCAAGTTTCTGAATCAATTAAACGTGCCATGTCTTCCTCGGACGTCCCCGACTTCTTTTACCATTCACATTTGAGTCATACATTCTCATCATAATATAATATATATTTTTTTAATTATTTCACTTAAGGAGGTTGAAATAAATACGCTGATCATGAAAACATTAGGTAATGAATGCCATGGGGGAATCGCTCCACCGGTAGTAGGTACACATTTTTTATTTTATTTTTTTGAAAATGGTGAACTTTAACTAGATTTGCCTTTATGTCGCCAAGAAATTTTTTCTTGTTCAGATTATCCAGAAATATGTTATCAAAACTGAGCGGATTATTTATCAATAATTAAGTTGTTCAATAATGCCCCATTTCCATTTATGTAAACTACCTAAGTAAGTGAGGAGATTTATTTTTTAGAACAAAAATTTGACGTTTACCAAATGTCAGTCCTTGTTTAAAAATGGCTGCCGTGGCAGGACCTGCTGTTAATCATGACGATCTTTTGATGAATGTTTTGGTTGAAAACAAAACATTGGTTGGATTTTTATTTTCAGTGTTCGGCTTTTTATCACGGAAGTAAGTTTACATTATGCACTGAGCTTTTTGATAGCCAAATTTTGTATTTTCCTTGTTCGTTAAGATTAGTAATAACCATATTTTTGCAGGACAGACTTTTATATGATTCGAGATGAATCAGATGCTGACAGCGTTGGATTTCCTCCTGGGATAGCAGAAGAATTAGTGTTAAGAGTCCTCAGAAAATGTAATTCTGGCAATGCATATACCTCTGTTCCAGAAAATTGTCATGAATTGATCGACGATAGAGAATGCGTACCTCCCCCAGTCGCTGAAGAAGTTGAAATAGAAGCCACCGAAGAAATAACATGTGAAGATGAACCGGTTAGTCAACCAGAAAACTCTTCAAATATAAATTTAGAAGCTTTAAACATCAGGGAGAGTGTGTTGGAATCAAACAAAGCCCTAGAAGAAGTTTATTTTAGCTCGCCGAGTAACAGCAGAACCAACGAACCAGATTATCCAGATCCTGAGATGGTACCATCTTATTTGATTGAATCACAGACACATCCTGAAACATACAATGGAGCCAAAAGGGAGAAATACAGTTGGTCTCAAACAATCAGAGAATTAGGTGAGTGAACACTCCTTACTTGGTAAATATTCCACTACCACCGCACTTTATTAGGCACAGATTTTGGAAATTACACCACTTTTCAACTTAATTACCACAGGAAAAATTTGTGAAAAAGCCGCTGCACTTTTAAGCACAGATTATGGTAATCACACTTCATTTCAACAATTACTACAAGAAACAAGTATTTACGTACACAAAATAGGTTCTTAGTTTAGGTAATGTAAGTAATTCATGCGTATTTAGTTTGAAACGAAACTTCGCAAATGTCAAATCCATACAAAAAACATGGCGGCAAAGGAGATGTTTTATATGGGCAATTTTTAACTTTGAATGAAAATCGTATTTTGGTAAATATGCATTTGGTCCGGATAATATGCACGGATAATACGGAATATTCGTAAGGTTAAACTATGAAAGCTGCATGTTATCATAATTTTAAAAAACATCCCAGGTGAATGGTTTGTTTGGCAAAGCAGGGAATGTCTAGCGGGTTTGTGTAATTATGATTGATTGTCTATGAAATAAAAACGGTGAAAATAAAATGGCGTTACCGCGTAAGTGAATTAATTTAAACGAAATTAAAATGTTAAATGCATATTTTTTCTTGTTTTTTTGTCTCCCGCGACATAAATACTCACTTTTCGTGATAATAAAGCTAAATCTAACTGTTTGAATAAAAAATATTCCGTATTAACCGTGAAGCGGAGTAAGACATAAATAATCTTATTTTTAATGCATATTTTTCCGTCTATCACGACTGAAACCGATGGTTCTTGTGGTAATTAAGTTTAAAATTAGTTTACTTTTCAAAGTGTATGCCTATTTAAAGTGTAGCGGCATGCGGCGGTGTTTTCACAGTTTACCCAATAAACAACTAATTACATTTGGATAAATGGTAAAAGTGCGTTTAATTTCCATTTTTATTCATTCAAACTTCAAATTTTCCCATGTCAAATGATTCCTTTGCCGCTATTTTAATTGTTCTTTGCAAGGTTTGACATTTGCATGGGTTTCTTTTCAATCTAAACATGCGTTTACCCGTCAGGCTAATTTGTTCGCTTTTCAGAACAACTCATGTAGGTCTCATAGATATTGTTGTCTCCCTTACTATTGCAGTAAGAAATATGATATTAGAAAGAGAAAACACCACGCTTTATATTCAAATATAAAAGTTATCCATAAAAGAAGTAAAATTATGAAACCAAAATATCAGATCAAAATATGAAAAAAATTTATGAAACTTTGGGAATTTTTTATTAATTATTGTTACATGGGAAGATAATAACGTTTATAATGTATTTGTGTAATAAAATATTATGTTTGTGTATTTTTTGTTTTCATTATCAGTAATTTTAGTTAAAAAAAACGTAAGGCGAGCCATTCTAAAAACTTTTTTGTGTTTGCAATGTTTGCATGCAAAATTTTTATATTTCAAAAATGATAAGTTTATTTTGATTTATAAAATTTGAAAGTGTATTTTATCACCATTAAAGAACAGTTTCTAGTTTTTGGATACATTCAGAAATATTCCATTTATTTGGATTTTATTGTAAAGTGGAAATGTTTTGACCCTCTGACAAAATATGATTGAGTCCTGAGGGGTTAATTACTTAGACCCAAACTAAGAAATTAAAAACCTATTTTGTGCTTGTAAATACATAGTTGTTTCTTGCAGTGATTGTTAAAATGAAGTGTATTTTCCATAATCTGTGCCTAAAAGTGCAGCGGTTAGTGAAATAATTACCAAAATAACAAATTTATCCCAAATTCGGAATTCAGTCATAATATTATTTTACACTCATTCCTTTCCTATTGATTTTTTACAGATGTGACGGTGTTACTTCCTGAGGATGTAAAATCCTCAAAGCAACTGAAAATAGATATCACTTCAGATTCCATGAACATTCAGTATTTATCTAGTCAGAAGGAATGGATCACTTTGGTCAAAGATAAACTTACCAATAAAACAAAAGCAGCTGAAACAATATGGACCATGAGTGAAGGCAAAGTTAGGATCCAATTGGGTAACTTTTTTTTATTAAATAATTAATATAACACTTTTCATGCAATGCTTATTAGGTTTGATATAGCCGTGTTTAGTGACCGAATCTGTATAGCCAGGTACTTCCCGACCTCAGTGGCGGTTCGTGGTCTTTTTAACGGGGGTTCAGAAATCCAAGAGAAGATATATCTAACCAAAATTTACTGTTAGAGGAATTAAATTGTTTAATGTTTTTACAACAAGAATATTTACGTAGAATATATAAGTGGACGCGAAGGCTTTTTATTTTTAATTTCCAACCTTTTTTCTTAAGTATTAGTATTATTTTTTATGTACACAACACTGTATTCAGCGATTGTGTAAAAAAAATTAGCGACAACCAATAAAAGCCAAAACAATACTGAAGTAAGTTCAACACAAAATTACATAACTACTGACAATTGACAATGCGACGTTTGTTGAAAATAATATAAAAAAGAGGAATATAAACGCTAGAAATATTTTGATTCTCACACTTTCAAAATTTAAAATCGAGCGTCTTTTTTGCACGAGGCAAGTAAGTGCCAAAATGGTTTTTATTTATGTTGTACATAATTTTATAAGAATGAAAAAAAGTTAGATCATACAAAATGTCAAAAATAGTCTGAGTCATTAAGGGATATTTTTCAAAAAGTGTTTCTCATATTACTTCATAGTTTACTTAAGTCATGAAAAAACAATTTTTTCGTAGTTTGCGCTTATATTTTTTGTTAGGTAAATAATAATTTTATTGCGATTCCAATCCATACAAAAGGAAGTAAAAGCTTCAATTTATCCGTAGCATATTTTTTGATGTTCATAATGTAAACCGATTTTCGTAGTAAAGATTAATCTAAATAGGATTTCACGTATAGCTTCATCTTAACTTGCATCCGGTGCAAAGGCAATGGTCACTCTGCGACGAACTCAATCGGTAATACTCATGAATGATCGGAGATCATGTGATATCATGACACGGGATCGGCCGAAGCGCACCAAGCGTGAATAAATTTGGCAAAGAAATGTATAGTTTCGTTCAAATCACCGTCGGAGAGACTGTATGGGCCGGAATGTTTTTGTAAAGAGAATTTTGTGCAGAATATAATCTCGCACAAAATCGAAATAGGTACCGATTTCGACGCGGTGCGCGGTGGCGCAAGTTTTAAATACGGATTTTAATGGAGCCCTATTTATAATGTGATTATAAAATTGTTTTATAATTATTAAAAACTTGTTTTATAATAATATTATATATTATTATACCTAAAACAAGTTTGTTTTATTGTCATCTTTTAATAGGGGTTCACTGCACAAACGCACTTTAGAGAAAACCGCCACTGCCCAACCTTCCTCTTTCCCAAATACTAGAATTTAAAAAATTGCCAAGTATTGATATGATTTAAACAATATCTCCTCATGATCCAATTTAAAGCACTGCCTGCAGTCTCTGCAAAATCGGATCGTTAGTAGGCTATTTCCTTTGCTATTATTTATAAACTATTATTACCTTTGTCGTGCTGGAATAATAATAATTCAGTTTGAGGTTCTGCTTGCAGTCCTGCGGGAGGTGCGTTATGTCAGACGGTGTAAGGAGGTTAAATTCTGTATCTCCATAAAATAATTTTTATTATCCCATTATTTCAGAAAAACAGTCAGAAATCTGGTGGAACTCACTTCTCGAAAGTGAAGAGAAAATTGATACTACCAAGATAGATTGCTCGCGGCCGCTAGACGAACTCCCAGAGGACCACATCGCCAAGGTCAGGGAAGTGCAGTGGAACCAGCTACAGAAGTTGACCGGGAAACCTACCTCAGACGAGCTCAAGAAACAGGAGATTCTGAAGAAGGCGTGGAACATGCCCGGATCACCTTTTGCCAACACCCCTTATGATCCTAATGTCTTTCATTAACCTTTACAACAGCCGCAGCGGCTGTTTCAATACATTCTGTCCCATCATGCGGCTTGTGTATGTTTTAGTCAAGTTCCATGAGTCACATATGCGACATCCGTGGGCAGGAATAGCTGCTGATGAATCATGTATGAGCCACGTAAAGCACGTTAATTCTTATTTTTATTTTTCAAATAACAATATAAAGATTGACTAGGTTGTTTTAAAATTTTATCGCCTTTATTTACATCAATTTTTCGTAAAATTTTTTGCTATGACAAACTTGATTTTTTAATATTATTTATCATGCAAACCAGTTATTAATAAATAAATAAAAAAATCATACCCAAAACATATTTTTTTTTTTTGTATTTTATGAGTATTTTTGTATTACAAAGTTTTTCAGTAATAATTTTGGAAGAGCTTTTGGAAATAAAAAATAAAACAATAATTTTAACAACATGCTTTTCTGTTTAATTTGTGCATAACATGTGTGTCTTAAATAACAATAACATGAAATACCTGATAATTTTAATGAATAAGGTTTTATTTTCTTTATAAAGTTACAAGTTATAATTTTAATGTAAAGAATTCACAAAATCCAATTAACAGTGAATTTCAATTGAATCTCTCTGCACAAAAGCATTTTTATAATACTGGATAAAGCTATAATGCAGGTGTATATTGATTATAGGATTTCACAATAATTGGAATAAATATATAAATGAAGTACAAATTGAGTAAGTATTATGTATATCAGATAAGTATTTAGGTATGTAGTTACATTAAATAATTCAAATTCAATTAGATCCACCGCAAATTGAATTGTAATAACTTTAGCAGCTCGATTCAAATTCTCGTGAGATTCTTTTATTTATTATCGGAACAACGGACAACATTGGACAAATCAAAGATTCATTGCAATACTAAAGAATTTACATCACCTTGTCGTATTTATCGCATAGCTGAGATCTACTAAACAATTTACATGTTATAATCATTGACAGAGTAGCACTAAAATTATAAAATTTCAAACACAAAGTGGACATACCATAATTATCATAAAAAATTAGTTTTAATAAAATATGGTTTTAAAAATATATACTCTGAAATGTAGACATCATTCTAAATAGGAGAGGCACCAACATAATTATATATAGAAAAATTAAAATTTAAATAATCATTGGCACACACCACCCTTTGAAAGTTTAATCTAGCTTTGCACCCATTAGTTAGGTTAGGTTAGGTTTCGATCCGCAATGATTTAGCATTGCACACCTTTGCATTACAATTGCATCGTGAAACTTGTGTGAATTTACTTTGTAAAACACTAAATAAATAAAACGTCTCATACAATCGACAATAATTATACATAAATACATAGTACACTAATTCAACGAGAGATCAAAGAATTTCTTTTCGCACGCTATCTAATTTATACTAGAATGGATTTAAATTGTTTTGAATGGAACGACAGTAAACTAACAGTTCTGATATTCGATGGCCATTGGCCGATGGCTTGTAAAGAACAGTTCTGATGAAGACTACATGAATATTGCTTCCCAACTAACAATTCTATTAATACTAGTCATATTAAGTGAAAGTTATATTTATCCATGACAAAATTGTTAATACGACAAATGGAGGTGTGTAAAAATGCTTTTTAATATTAATACATTTTAAATTTATATCATCGACACTAATTTTAACCGAGTATTTAATTTTAGTCAAATAATCTGACTAAATCTTATTCGTGACGAAAACAAGCTTATTGTTAGCGCAAACTATGTACGCAAATAAGTAATTTATCACTGATTAGAAACTAAAAAAACACAAAAATTCTTCATAATAATATCTCGTAAATAAATAAAAGAGCGAATTTTAATATATTTTCATAACGTAATAAGTAAATATCACAAAAAGAACACAAATTCACATGAAAAATTAGTACAATGAATTAAGAAAATAAATAACAAAATATTATTTAAAATAGTCATGTTTACCATCATAACATAAAAAAATGAAATAAATTAAAACACAAGGTAATTTTCACATTCAATGAAAATCTATCACTTTTAACACATGTACACGCTTTACATGGACACTTTCAAACTGATCAAAAGAAGTAATGCAAAAGCGTACACGGTAGATTAACACAAGGCAACTTCTCAAGGCCCGACCCGTAGACATTCCGGCGCACCGCAGACCAGTTCAAGGGGTATACCGACCACCAGCTTTTTCTATCAATATACTTTATGCTACTGTTTCATGGTGGATAGCGCCGAGGCTTCACCGCGACTATAAAGGCTTGGGCGGGATGGACGCTTGTTTAAGCGCGTTGCGGTAAGCCTCCAGAGAAGAGTTCAACGAGAGACAGAATCCACGGCTAACGGGAATGAGGGGGTAGTCTGGCGGCGGAGGATCCAGCGGTCCCATGGATGCAAAGAAGCTCTCCGGAGTGAGGGGGGAGTTGGGATGTAGTTTGGTGTACTGCTCTGACATGGCCATCCAGCGCTGCAGGCGGTTGCACAGGTCCGCCGAGTGCTGCGCCTGGAAGGACAGGATCTCCTCGCGGAACACATCGGGTATGTTACCCAACATCTTGGTGAGGGACTGCACCAGTTTCAGGAGAACCATTTCGTTGTACATGCGGGAATTCTCACTGCCTTGCTGAGATCCTATCGACAAAAGTTTTTTTTTTACAAATAACACAATCAAATTTAACCTCAAAATAAATACTTTATTAAAAAATGACGCTGCTTGATTACATAAAAATATAAAGATTATGTAAACTTATTATTGTTCCTATACCTAATATTATACTCTCTGTACTTTTGAACTGTGCTATAAATCCACTATCGGCCTTACTAATAAAAAAAACACTTCCCAACCGTCAAACTCTCTTTTAGTTACACATAGAATAAAAACTGTACAAACTCTGTTTTGAATTGTTAACTAACCATCACTCCGTTTCTCCGCAGGAGTAGGCAGAGAGGACGAACACACACTCCTTGCCTCATTCACATTCATACATCATCTCATAAATACCCTTCTATTATTCTGACTCTTGAGACGGCCTGACCTAACAGCTTCCACTCCAGCAGCTGAATTTATCACCTTAGATAACCCTTTCCGACCGGCAAAAAATTCCCAAATTTTGATGGGCCCCACCATTAAAGCTCTTAATTATGATCCCATGGTGCTGGGCTGTACCCTACACAAGCAGCTCCCGCACGTTCGATCGACACCGGTTTTGTTCCCAAAAACAGATTTATGAAGCCGGTCGCAAAGGGATAAAAGTCCTACAAACTCGATATCCATTATAATATTCTGTGTAACTTGATAAATATAAAATTAAAATTGCTGACCTTTTTGCTTTTCATATCCAGCCTCGTTGAAATAGGGCTCAGCGCACAGGATGAGGCCCTGCAGGGACACTATGACCTGGATGAGGGAGCTCTCCTTGCCCCACACCTCCACCCCACGGCCTGACCACGTGCCCAGAAGCGAGACGCAAACCTAAGCATAAAATACCAATGAGAAAATGACACTATAAAATATATTGCATTTAATAGCAGTCACATTCTATAAATTAATACTTATGACAGCAATCAGTAAAATGTAAATCAGTTCTTATAAAGATTTCACTTCAAAAACAACTAAATGAGTCGTGGAATTGCAAAACTGCTGAAATTTCTAATATTAATATTTTTTGCTGAAAATCAAAATAATAGCGTACATATTATTATTTAGATACTTAGCATAAAATGTTAATTCTTTTTATATATAAAAAAGTTTTTGTGTAACTATTTCCAGATTTCCTAAATTTGCAGAGCGGGCTTTGGAACTCAGATATATGCTTTGAAACCAAGGTTTATAGAAAATGCACAAGGTTAGCTAATATGTACCTTTTAAAAATAAAAAAAACTCGTCAGGCCGATTTCGAAATTTCGAACGCGTGACGTAGCTTGAAGTAAAAAACTGCCAGTTGTATTGTAGTTAATTCAAATCTCCCAGTCCACAGGAACATGGACTGCAAGCTACGTCACGAATTTTTAGCTAATCACCGCTCTACCCCCTACATGAGCTAACCTTGTTAAACGCATTTTCTACAAACCTTGCTTTGAAACAAGATAATTATTGGCTGCTTTTATAATTCCCACGGCAATGGCAAGACAATGTCATGGCAATGCCGTTTCCAATTATCCAACCATTATTATTATTATCTAGTTTAGCTTCACATTACACATTGCATGTTCGAAAATAATTATAAATTATTAAATCTTTTTCTTTCTGGTGGTAGTTAATACTATACCACACTGCAGAGGGTTATACTAATTTATTTATGTGTTCGCATTTGGATTTTGGTTATTTTGTTATAGTTTCGCCAAACAAAATAACATAATATAATATCATCATGTCATATTTTCTGAAAGTTAAAAACAGAGTTGAGAGTTTTTGCTTTTTCAGACGTTAAAAAGAATTCGGCTTTACGCACTCAAGTGCTTTTTGCTGCAATCTTTTTTTCGTGGTCGCGTTCATAAGTTACTGCGTAATAAATTTGCTGAATCGACTGTGTTTGAGAATTGTTTGTTTCCCTAATAAACTAAAATAAAAAAAAGAATGGATTATTTTCAATAAATAAAGCAATAATCGAGTAAATTGATATTGTGGATCAAATATAATTAATGTATCTGTCATGTTGCAGTTACTTTTGGTCTAGTTATTTTAGGTTAAAAATTCCATTATATTGGCATTTCTCGACCAAAATTTGTGTCCAAAGTTTTTTTTTAACGAAACATTAAAACACTTTCAAAATTCAGTTTCTTTTTAGACCATTTAAAAGAAACTTCATAGAAAATATTTAATGTGGACGCAAAATTCAACTTGCTACACGTTTATAGTTGGAAAACCCAGAGAATATTTACGTTTATAATGTTTATGATTTTTTAATAATTTTTTTATAAATCCTAAAAATACGGGTGATTATTTAAATATAAAATTGAATTCATTGGCTGTATAGCACTTTATTCTGTTTATGTGTCTCCGTACTAAAATTCGGAAGTATGATTTTTTTTTTATGTGGGCGGATGGTCCGATGCTCTGTGGGGAACCCGCTTGCACAGCGCGGGTGTAAACTGTGTGCCCTAAAGTTAAAACTTAGACTTACGGATTTCAATACTTCGTTTGTATGGAAACACTATGATATGGAACAAAACATATGAAACAAAATTTTCAAAATGATCATCTCAAAATCATGAGCCGTCCAAGAAAAAGTTTTAAGTTGGTCTGTCGCTCCAGTGGTTATATTAAAATAAAAAATGATTTAAAAAAAAATACCTTTCCGTCCTCATAGAGATTGGGGTTCAGCCTGTCCGAGCAATAAGAAATATAGTGACACATGGGTGGGGCACGCGGGTACTCGCCCCCAAGCTGCACGTCGAACATAAACAGGCCCCCCTCGTAGGGCGTCTTGCAGGGGCCCGCTATCATGATGGACAGCAGGTCCATGCGATCCTCGTAGCCCCGCACCCACACCTGTAGGCAAACACAATAACTTACCAATCACAATGAGTTGATGCGATTGTAGAAATTATGCAAATTCCATATTATAACACTATTTTAGAGTTATGTTTGACAAGGCGTATAAATGTTACAAATGTCACGCACAGAACTTTTGCAGTTGTGATTCACAACAAGTAGAAATTTTACAGATTTCATGTAGATTTTATTATAACGTAGGTATGGAAAAATTCAAAATTACATGCACTTCCTTGCAGTGAGGATTGATTAACAAGACGTAGATGTGCCAAAATGGTTTGAACATTATTTCAAAAAAGTTGTCAATACATAATTATTATGAATGAGTGAAAAAATATTAATACAAATTACAAAACACACAGAAAAGGAAAAGATTAGAGTGCAACCCAGAACCGAACTGGGAATCTCCTGTTTCTGGGTCTGTGCATGAACCAAGTCTACAACCTCCATATTTTCTGCAGCAAGGTTTTTTTAAATCATATATATACGTATTACTTAGGTACTTGAAAATTATTAGTAAGAGACATCCTATCTTAATTTTCTCTACCATTTCCACAGGTGAAATACCATAATTATTAAATCAAATTAGCCAGAAGCCAAATAAATTCAGTTATTGATAACTTCTTGCATTTGAAATATTTTCATTTTCAAAACAATAACACTTTTAAAGGGGAGTCAGAAAATATTAGTTTAATGTTGCTGTTCCTCTTAAAGAGTTTCATTGCTTGGTGTTTATTTAGATTAGTAGCATTAGTTCTGTATACACACCCCCTGCGGCAAATGAGATTTGAGCAGCTTCAGCTCTCTCCGCACGGCCTGCTGAAACACTCGTGGCTCGCTGGGCTGCAGCAGAGAGAGACGGAAGTGGTGCACCGTGGGCGCCGTCTCCAGCATGGCGAAACCCTCGCCCAACTCTGCAGAGGAGCTTGAGGGGTCCGACAGGACTGTGCTGCATTCTGGGCTTGTCTCTGGATTACTTTCTGATATATCTACAAAGGAAAAAAATCGTGTTCATAAAGTCCTAAAACGGAATCTTCCTAGTTGGGCAGTCAAAACATTTTATAAATAATGCGTAACAAATGCATCTTCTTGTACTAAATAAAAATAAATAAAATTTGAAGCAAGCCAGTCATCTACCAACAAACCTCATAATGAAGAACATAATAAAATTGTATGATTGTTGACGTATAGTGGTATGCACTAGAGATGGGTAAGTTCTGCATTTTTCCGGAGAACTCCGAGACGTACTTCCTATTAAAAGTACTTGAGTTCTTGGAGCAGGTTCCGGGAGCCACTCCCGACTCGCGAATGGCCCAAGCGCACAAAAGAATTCGAACTAGCAACCTGCTCCCGACTCGCAAATGACTCGAACCGAGACGCTCGGGTTCCACCCTAGCCGGACCTCGGAGCCGGAGCTCGCAAAAGAACTCAAACGCACAACCTACTCCCGAATGGCTCGAATCGAGACGCTCGGGTTCCACCCTAGCCAGACCTAGGAGCCGGAGCACGCAAAAAATCTCAAACGCGCGACCTACTCCCGACTCACACATGTGGCTCGGACTGTGATGCACGGGTTTGACGACTGCAAACTGCCACCGCGCCGCGCACCACCCGACTGGGCCTCGGCCCACCGAGTTCCGGCTACAAGTACTGTACCGGGTTCTTTGGGAGTAGTCAATTTGAAAAGGGAGTAGGAGCCGCTTCGTGCGAAGGACCCGAGTTTAAGAGCCCACTCCAGCTGAACCTACACATCGCTAGTATGCACGGCAAGAAAAAGGCTCATATTGAAATGAAGAGGGTAGGAAGAAGTAAAAAAAAAAAACTTATTTTTTACCTTTCTCCTTATGTGGGAGGTTTTCAGTGACAGCAGTTTCTTTATTTTCTTTGATTTCTATATTTTCTTTAATTCCTTGAATTTCATTGTTTTCTGGTTTTTCTTTGCTACCTTGGTTTTCTTTGTTTTCTTGGCTGCCTTTGGGTTTATTCTCCTCAACCTTGGGAGAAAGTATTTCCGTTGGAACCCACTCAGCATTTTCTTCATCAGGATTCTTCTCAGTTTCCGAAGTTATTTCCTTGTCGTCTCTCATTGTGACTACTAAATCATCGTATTGCCTGAAAGATTGGACACATTATCAACATAAACCAAATGTTATTTAAAAGTGGATCTAAAACACACATCTCTAGATACCATCAGAAAGTTTCATAGCTTTTTGACTGCTGTAAAATTTTTTCTAAAGGGTTATTAGATTAAAAGTCCAATCGTCTAGGGTTGCTGCGGGTAGCATCCTATCGTAGTAACAGCAAGTTGTGCTTTATAAGGATTCCTTTTATGGCACATTGAATGTATTATTTCATTAGATTATTTTCACTCCCCATCTACGTGACTGATATAGGGGCTGAACAGTATTCACTTAAAGTATGAAGCAATATTAATATTATGCAATTAATAGAATAACAAAGAACACAAGAAGTGCCTTGTGGGTGTGCTTCGTGATCCAATTATAGGCATCTTTTTTGCCTACATATATTTCATAGCTGTGTTTCACCATGATTACTAAATTCAAATGGGATTTTTCGAGACAGACCGTGCGCTAAATGGTCTAGAACCAAAAGATACTAAGTCAGTGGTAGCACAAACATTTGTTTCCATTCAAATATTTATCGAAGGCACTTCTAGTGTTATGTTTTTTATTCTATGTATAATGGTGATACACGGACAAAATAAATAAAAAAATATGGTGAAAATTGCTTTTCTAATAAAATATAGTGTATGATGCAGAAATGCTTATTATGTATTTAAAAGCTGCTTTGCATTAGCTTCCCATCATTGTTAGGTTCGTAAAATAATGAAATATCATCAAATAAATAAATAAATAAATGTTTATTCCGGTATGTGGGGAGAATAGTGCAATCCCACACATTCCATAACGGTTATAAAATATACATTTTAAGTAGAGAAGCAGGTGATATGATTGTACATGAACAAAGGTAATAACAAAATAAAATCATAATAATTAGCTTTTAGGATTCTGTGACCACATTAGGTGCCAGTATTTTTCTCCAGTGTGCATCAATGCTGGATGATGGACTGAGGCGGGCTTCCATGACGAGGATATTTCCAGAGCTGCTTATCCTTTCCCTCATTCCTGCCACCCTGGATCTAATAAGGGCTGCATAGCCGGGAACTCGCCCCTCCGTGAACATCCGGGAAGCGCTGCAATATCTGGGGAGACCAAATATTATGCGGAAGGCGTTGTTGTACTGAACTCGAAGTCTTTCTATACTACTCTTCTTGTAGTTTGCCCAGAGTTCGCACGTGTACAGCGTTGCGCAGAAGGAAAGGAATAGCGTCCTTTTTACAGCGGTACTGCAAAGGCGGAATCTTCTGCTGAGCATGTTTGCTTTTACGCTGAGAGCTCTTCTTTGCCTATCGATGTCATCATCGTCCGTCAGATTACTGGTGATTATGTGTCCAAGGTATTTAGTTACTTCAGTCAACTGCAGGTTTACACCGTTCAGGGTAGCTGGAGGAATATTCTTTGGTCCTTGTCCATGTCTTATGACCAGTAGAGCCGTTTTAGTGGGGTTATATAGCATGTTTGTTTCTTCAGCAAACTCTTCGCAGATCTTCAGAAGAATACGTAGGCCCCTTATAGATGGTGCCATCAAGACCATGTCGTCCGCATAACTGATGTTGTTCAAACACTGTCCTCCGATTTGGCAACCTACCCTTGCATTGTTTAACCTGTCGGTGAGTTCGTCCATGTACAGGTTGAACAATATCGGGGACATGCATCCTCCCTGTCTGACGCCACTCTTTAGGAAATAAGGTTCTGAAAATCCATCTTTCCACTTTACAAGGTTTTCCTGTTGACGGTGCCAAATTTCTAGAATTTTTACCACTTTCCAAGGTATACCTCTTTTCTTTAGTATTTTCCACAATAAGGGGTGGGAAACTCGGTCAAAAGCCTTACTAAGATCCAAAAAGCATGCATAAGTTGATGTTTTCTTCTTCCTGTAGTATTCCAACGTCCGTTTTACGCAAAAAATAGCAGAGTCCGTAGAGCACTCTCTCTTGAAGCCCATCTGGTTATCATTCGTTTTTATGTGGGATCCGACTTGTTCCAAGAGAACTCGTTCAAATATTCGAGCGATAGCCGTGGCGATGGAGATCGGTCTGTAGTTTTCTTGTAGAGTTACGTCTGTCAGTTTAGATTTTATTATCGGTACTATAATTGTTTTTGTCATGTCTTTAGGTAGATAGCCACTCTTTAGGATGTCGGTGAACAGTGTTGCCATTAGTTCCATAATCGCTGCCCCTGCATGTTTGAAGTGTTCGGTGCTTAATCCGTCATGCCCGGCAGACTTTCCAGATTTCATATTACTAATGGCCGATTTTATCATGTTCGTTGTGACGATGGGATCAATATCATCATATGCAGTCAAATGCGTTTCGTTTGAGTCAATAGTCGGCGTGGCAGTTGCGAAGTGTTCTTTAAAGATGTTTGCAATTACTTCCGGATTCGACTCTCCGTTTATATTGCACGAGATTTTGCTGCGCATGTTCAACAGTTTATTAGACTTGTTCCAAAATTTTTTGAAGTCCCGATTGTCTAAATCCCTTGCTATTTTATCCATCTGAAGTTGAGTCGAGTTCTTTTGGCATTGTTTAAGTGCTGTTTTGAAGGCAGCACGCTTTGCCCTTCTATCCTCTGCGACAGGTCCATCGGGTGGTCTCCCATTCATTATCCATGTGTACATCGCTTGTCTGGATTCATTGTATTTATTCGCTACATATTCATTCCACCCACATACTTGCTTATGTTTTTGGGTAATGCACTTGGTAAATACAGAAATGGCACTGCCTCGAAGGGCGTCCACTATACTACCGTAGAGGTATTTTATTTTTGTGCGTGCAGGGTTGCCACCGTCTTCAGGAATTGTGTTTTGTGACTTGATTTTGACGAGATGGATTTGCGAGCATGAGTTATATTGTCCGATATCCCGTATATTATTCGGATTCCATAATGCTGGATCTCTCATCTCTCGATACAGAATTAAACACTTCCGTTTTTGCTAGTCCTTCCGTTTCTAAGATCAGCTCGAGAGGACGGTGATCTGTCCAATCTATATCGTAGTGTATTTTCATATCGACAATTTGCTTCAGAATATTTTTCGTAACTATACAATGGTCTAACCACCTGGTGGTGCCGTGTGCGTCACTGATATATGTATAAGAATCCAAAGGTAAAATTTCGATGTCAGCACATATATATTCAAATTCTTGACAAAAAGATATTAGCTCCATTCCAAAGAGTGAATCGGGATTGGCGTTAAAGTCTCCGATTATAATATAATATAATGGATTATCAGAAAATACAGATCACTGATTTACGTTAATTGAATGGCTTAAAATTGACCTCTACATTCCCAGTGCGACCACCCTCTCCGTTCTTTGTGTTGTTGTTAAGACGCTAGGCAAACCATCACCGAGGAGGGGATTGTGATGTTGGTGAAATAATGATGAAGGGTGAACCCAGTCACTGCACAACCAATAATAAAATTACAACTGCATGAAATTAGTACTCTGAATTTCCAAATAAGTATTGCTGAATGTTTGAATTTGGTAGGCGGGTACTGGGAACCATTAATTGGAAAACCAACACCTCTGCCATAGGTCAACCCAAATGGTTTGCTACATTTGGTGACTTAGCAGGAGTGCCCTAAATAGCCGAGCCTCTAGACTCCTCCTATCTGGACTACCCGGGCTTCACCTGGCTCTCAACCCTCGACTTTGTGCAGAAAAGAACAGTCTGTTTGATAGATTCTCCTAAATTAACAAACAGATTGCAATCTTTAGAGCACAGGCGTTGAGTGGGAATGCTGTCTTTGTTCTACCGGTATTTTAATGGAAGAACTAGCGTCATCGTTACCTTCGGCACCAACACACAGACGGAAAACACCCCAAACGTTCACCCAACATTTGTATATAGTTGAAATTTTGTCAGATGAGAACATGTTGTTTCTATGACTACTTCTTGAGTTAAACAACTCAATGGTGGAATGTTTGCCACCATCTGTGTTTAATCTCTCCTATAACATGAGTCTCTGCAAGACCCGGGTTCACAAAAAGACCCCCACACAGCATCCCCAAAGATGATATAGGCCCTAAGGGAAATTTTTTTCATCAGGGCCTCCTGCGTGGAGTTAGTGTTTAAAAAAAAAAATTATGTTGGAGATAACTAACTAACCGTTTCTCCGCAGAGGTGGGCAGAGAGGACGGACCACCAAACAATTCAGTTTTGGCACACAATTCATGCCTCATTCACACATCGTCTCAAACATACTCTTCTATTATTCTCTCTTAGAATTATTAGACTCTTGACATGGTCTGACTTAAATATCCGATTCACTCGGTAGTGCCTTGTCTTCCTCGGGCATTCCCGACTTCTTCTAACATTCACTTTTGCGTCATATATTCTCCTTACACTCCTTTCCTCGTTCATTCTCTTATTTATACTAGTATTTTGTGCAACGTGTGTAGTGTGTAGGTCTCGTGGAGAGTGTAGAGCAGACAGGTAAATGCAACACAAAAAGTTGAGAAAATGATTAAAACATAAAAGAAGGCTCACATGGAAAAGTGGTATGGTAACGGCACCTCGCAAGAGGCACGAGCCTTTTGATATAATACTTTATTTAAGAACTCCATAAACAACAAGCTCCGCCGGCTGAAAGAGAAACAAAAAGCCGGTTGTCATGCAATGTTCAAATAAGGTGGTGCCTACCTAGATATAACGTACCTAGACAAGCCCTTGCAATACAACCATACAAAACAACACTACTTAATGTGTGAATTGGCTTATCTAAGTGCCCTATATCCGTGGCGTAATGTAAAACACATGCAGTAAAAAATATCAAACAAAAATTAGAATTAAAACTGTGTAGAATAGAAAAAAACATCATGAGAATGAAAGCAGTTAAATATATATACGAGGGCTGTCAATAAAATAAGGTCTCCAAGGTGCTGCGGTGGCGAGAAACAATTTTATGCGCATACCGGCAACACTGGTGTGTATCCTAGTTCCCCACACCAAATACCCACTACGCTGAACTCTCTGTGACACTTAGTCTCTGCGTGGCAGCCATCGCGATGGAGCTCCGCCCGCCACACCCCCCAGGTGTGAATAAAGCTCTGTAATTAATTTTTTCGGAGCTCTGTGATATGGTCTTATTAGTAAGACCGCTATTGACAAGATTTTGACAAAACATTTGGGATACAACAAAGTCTGCGCAATGTGGGTCCCAAAAATGCTCACCAAAGATCACAAACAACAATGGGTTGAAGGAACCCGAATTCCTTGAGTGCTACGACATTGATTGCGGGGAATTCTTGGACTCAATTGCGACTGGGGACGAGACCTTCTAAACCAACCTTTCATGCTCATGCACTGTTTTCCATACACTTTATGCAGCTGTGAATGAATTTCTACCAGGGTATTGTTCTTTGCACACGAAAAACGAATTACAGTGCATAATTCACACCTGGCGGGTGCGGCGAGCGGAAGCTCCATCGCGAATGGCTGCCACACCAAGACTAAGCGTCACAGAGAGTGCAGTGTGGTGGTAATTTGGCGTGGGGGACCGGGATACACGTCAGTATTGCCCGATCGCACGTAAAATCATTCCTCACGACCGCAGCACCTTGGAGACCTTATTTTACGGACAGCCCTCGTATACCCTTATTTCTGTAGTAATGTAAGAGATAACCTACAATATTGTTTTATTTATTATTTTGGAAAAGTCTCTTTATAATAATTTATATTAAGTATGTAGATAATAAGGAACTCCAGTGAAAAATATTATGGCTTTAAAAAAATATGTTCAAATAGACCAATAAACGCTGATTCTGAATATATAACTTTTATTTAATAATATTAAACGTACAGTTTTTAAAAAAATATTAAAAAGTGCATTTTTAATATTCTCGTTATTACACTAATATCACAGTGAATTAATCATTTAAACGAAAATTATCATCAAAAACAGCAAACTGCAAGTTAAATTCATCAACGTCATTCATTGTTTTGCAAAGAATTTGATTTCGCCATTTGCAATAAATAAGCCATTAGCCAATCAACGCGTTATAATAAACAAGATGGCCGCACGCCTGCGCAAATCTATGTGAGATTCAAGAAAACCAACATAAAAATGAAAAATATATGAATCGTTATTTTAGTAGATGACGTCACAAAATTCACCATAGATATGGGTGTTTTCGAGGGATCTCCAAAAATTAAAACTTTGAAAATTATTTTAACTATTAAAACTAACTCTAAAAAAAAAAAAAAATATGCAGTAATTTAAGTTAGAAGGTCATTTTTCATAAAAAAAAATAAAAAAAATGGACTGGACTTCTCTATTATGAGGTTCTACAAGATATTTTAATGTGTGACAGCTGTTACGCCAAATTCTACTTAAAATATAATGAAACCCGTTAAAATATCAATAATTATCTAAAAAATTACCTACTGTTTTTTTTATTGCTCTAATAAGTGATGCACAAAATATTCTTATTAATATGAAGACCTCACTAGGTAATTACTTTTAATTAAAAAAGATGCCGGTGGGGCATATGATTTTCGAAATGAAAAGGCTACAGTGGGACATGGCATAAAGAATGCTGGGAAAAACTGCATTAAACGGAGATAAACCAAAATTAAAATTTAAACGCTCTAAAATCCAACCGTAGTGTCGTAGTAAACAAACAAAAAAGGTGCAAACTTTGCATTGAAATAAAAATGGCTAATGCAATGTGATATCCTTTTATAATGTATGCTCAGGATGATATATTAATTTTTTTTAAATTGCAAAGAGGCGATAAGCATAGTTAATTTATAAGGGAAAAAAAATATAACGAAGTTTTTAACTGACCTGCTAATTTCTGTACAAGCTTTCATCATTTGTATATTGATGAGAGAACAGAGTTTCTGGCAAACATTCCTGGTGGATAAAGGAGCCTCTGGTGATGAAGTAACTGGTGTTTGCTGGGAGACTAGAGTGGAGACAAAAACATAATAATTCATTTGACTATACTCTTTTGATTTCAAATTAAGTAAATATTTGGAATACTGGACTACAAACTGACTTTTTTTCAAAACACAAAACAAATTATAAAAAAAATGCCAAAAAAATCTCGCTGTTGGGAAAAATGAGAAGATACTAAACATATCTCAGTAAAAATGTAATCCAAGGGAAATAAAATTAGAAAAAAGTATAAACTAATTTAAACCTAAATTACGAAAATACGCATTGATTCATAATCAATTTTTTTAAAAGATTAATAGTACAGATTATTTATTGTCAATA
This sequence comes from Limnephilus lunatus, assembly GCA_917563855.2. Classification (NCBI taxonomy): domain Eukaryota; kingdom Metazoa; phylum Arthropoda; class Insecta; order Trichoptera; family Limnephilidae; genus Limnephilus; species Limnephilus lunatus. The sequence continues at coordinate 60,748,439 of OU830599.1, forward strand.
CCCTGTGATTGTGTGCAAACTTATGGGAGTGTGCAAACTATAGAAGTTTACCAGTCCTTTAGAAAAAAAAAACAAAACAAAGAGTGTATACATATACCTTTGAGTGTAGAGCTTTCAGTGCTGGCAGAATCTTCTGGTATTAAATCACTCGACAGAAAAGTGTTTTCCAAGTCCCCATTCGAAGACACCGTATTGTTGGCCGACTGTGAAGTGCTGCTGTCGATCCCCGAGTCTTGGTTGGGGCCAGCCTTGCACACTCCCGGAGGCACGGGACTCTTGTCTCCGGGCTGAGCAGTGAGATCGCTGACACTACCCACGGGGGTCAGATACTTGCAGAGAGAGCCTTCACTCGAGGAGGATTGCAGCCGAGTATCAGAAAAAGGTTCCTTCAAACAGCCATTCAATTCGGCAGCCAAGATTTTTAAGTTGCAATAATTTCTAACGACATTCAGGTCTATGTCCATAATAGGGGTTTCATTATTCAGGGCCGAGGCGTGACTTATTGAATTTACTGAATCGTTTGCAGCTCCCACTCCATTGTTGACAACCTGTACAGACCAGAATACTTTCACAAAGTGATCACCGACTGCGGCCAGATTGGCTTGCTCGGTATGGTAAGATTGGGGCGACATGATAGTTTTATACATCACATCCTCTTTTTCCTGTTCCGGCAGAGGTTTTATCTTGACATGAGTGTTGACTGAAGTGTCGGCAGGATTAGAGATAGGAGTGCTAGCAGAATTGCTAACGGAACTGTTTTCGGGAGGACTGACGGGATTTCTATTGGCATTGCTGACAGGAGTGCTTACGGAAGTAGTGACAGTATTGCTAATAGGAGAAGTGAGAGAATTACTATTGTCAGGGCTGTCCTGAATACTGATAGGATTTCTGAGGAGAGTACAGAGAGTATTACTGAGAGTATTTATATAATGGTTGTCAATGAGTGGATTGACTATAGGAGTACTGACAGGATTGGTGACAGGAGAGCTTGATTCAATTGCGTCTGAAACAAGACAAAAATTTGATTAAGTATCTTGGGAATAATAATTTGAACAATTGACACCTGTCCTACAGAATCTACGTGAAATATATTTGGTGATGATTTCTAAATCTCATTGATAAAACAGCCTTTTCCAATAACAAAAAGTAGATAAAGACAAATTGCATAAAAGTAAAAGAACCCTCACCAGATTTAGTTGGAGATTCAATCAATGCAGACTGTACATCGCTTTCATCGTGAGAGAATAGCCTCAGAACTTGATTATGCACCCGGCGGGAGCCCCCACTTCCCCCTACCTCCCCCCTGGTGCCACCGCGCTCTCGAACTCGTTCTAACAGACCCTGGAAATTAATTATTTCTCAATGTTATTTTTATTTGTCAACGAAAAATTAAAATATTACCATCAGTGTAATAACAATAATTAGACGACAAACCTGAAAGTGGTCTTCATGGAAGAATGATGTTCCTAAAAGTCTATCCAAAAATCGGCAGTCTTTGTAAAGGTTCAGCAACTTCCTCATGATCTGAAAAAAAATAATTATTGTTTAGGCTTTCACCTAGGATCTTGGGTATGTATGACAGAAAAGTTTTTCTGGCATTTATAATATTATACCGAGCAATTTATTAATTTGGTTTTATTTTTATTAGTTCAGAAAACATCTTAGAAACATTTTCCATGCTGCAGTGGTGTGTATATTGTATTATCTTTAAAATTAAAAACATGGAATTAAATTAAAAATATAATATAATGAGAGAAAGAGATACAAATAGAAAAGAGAGAGACAAATTATTATAGGAAGGTTTGATAAGGGGAGGAGAAAACAGTTTCAGTGGGGGTTAAAGGAACAAATTAAATATGATACTATCACTTAAATTTATTTGGTTATTAATTATGGTGGAGTTGTTATTAACCCCTCAGACCTCGGGCTCATTCTGTCAAAAGGTCAGAGTATTTCCGCTTTGCAATAACATCCTAAAAAATGGAATATTTCTGAAAGTATCCGAAAACAAAAAACTGTTTAAAAAAAAAAAACTAGAAAAAAAAATTAAAACTATAAAATATGGTGAAATATGCTTTCAAATTTTTCTATTAGAAATAAACGTACATACAATTGTTGAAATATTAAAAAAGTTTTAAAAATGGCTGACCTTACGTTTTTCATACAAGTACTTTTTCATAACTAAAATTACTGACAACCAAAAAAATACACATATTTTATTAGACCAATTTATTATGAAAATTATTATCACCTTACTTTTTTGTCATTTCGTGCAAAAATAATTATTAAAAAATTCACAAATTTTGCTCAAGTTGAGTTCAGAAACTTAGGTTTCATATATTTGTACATTTTAATTATTTTGTGGTAAACTTGAACTTGTGGTAGATTTGAATATAAAGCACTGTGTTTTCTATAATTGGTACAATTTCTGATAAAAAAATATTAAAATAAATCATTGATTTCCCAAAGATTAATAAATAAATATAAGCCAACAGGAGACAGGATAAAGTAGTGCCCTAGCCAACGCCAAGTGGTGGAATGAAGAGACGGAAAGCATAGGTTAAAAGACTTGAATAAATATCCCACCTCTTGATTCTGCAAGGCTGGATTCTTGGAGAACATCTCCTCGAGTTTGGCCATGGCGGCCCGTCCCCTCTCGATATGCACAGCGGCCCGCGGTTCCAGGCAGCGGGGAACTTTCGGGAAGTCGGGACCTAAAAGTTCAATACGTAAACTCTTAACAATGCATCAACAGTAAAGTTTATCCTGACCAAAATAGTCTTTTACTGCGGGTGGTAATATCTAATTATTTCGACGATCCCGAAGAATAATGTCGTATCTGCTAAAAATTGAAAATCGTTCTGTTGGCATATTTTGTTGATTCAAAAGTCTGTTTTTTCAGAATTTTTAATGAAATTTAATAAAATGCCAAATATCAAAACAACACTATCTTTCTTGATCTCAAAAACAGTATGCAATGCAGAAAGGAAACTTTAATCGCACTTCTGACATTATTCTTTGGGACTGTCGATTTATCATTTATATAACATAAAGAAGAGTGTTTGTGGTGGGCGGGCCCGCGGGAAGGCTGTGTATAGTTTGGCAAGAAAGTGTAGAAATTTATTAATTCGGAACTAAATTTTTTCATTACTATGGTAACACCGAAATACTTGATTTGACAATGACATTTCGTATGGCTCTTGGCTTTACTGACTTATATTGTGTAGAACACACTGAAAATCGCTCGATAAATAAAAAAAAATTCATTGTTTGCCTGTGCATTGTTTGAATTGAATTAAAATTAATAAACCAATACGTAGTGGTGCAAGAGAAGTTATATAATGCGTTTTTCAATGCTGCCTAGCTGAATAAGCTCCTATCTAATTTGGAAGATGTTTACAAACGAGCTGCAGAAATGAATGGTATTTAGTATAGTTTTTTTAATAAATTTCATTAGTATTACAAGATTTATGCAAATTTTCGAGCGATTATAATCATTACAATCTAATTTGAGGTTTTGCTTAAAAATCTGAATTTGACACTTCTATTTGACAGTTAATATGCGGCCACAGGAAAAAGAGAATAACTCAATAAAAAAGTGCAATTTCTAAACTCATACAAATGTAACTTTTTTCTTAATTTTCTCTTTCTTTCTTTCTAAATGATTATCTAGTGTGTTTTTTTTAATATTAAATTACTTTTAAAATTGAGGCAGAATATTATGTACGAGGCAGTACTATATATGTTGATATCGATGAACTGATAATACGTTTAGATGAAGATACAGAAGAAGAAGAATCATATGAGGACGAAGACAATAATGTCGGGTGTTGAATTAATCTATTCAAAATTTTAAGTACCCACATTTTTATATCGAAATAAACGCCCACTTAAAACATGTTTTGTTTTATTTTACTTCCATTAAATTCCAGTTTTTTGTGCAAAATTTTTGAAAGTACAAATACGCTATTAAATATGCATTTTGGCCGAAGTGTTTTTAAAAACATACATTCATTGTCTTATGAGCCATCTTGGTGTTGCCATTTAAAACCTAAAAACGATCGCAGCGCCATCATTTATTTTCTACACTTTCTTGCCAAACTATAGCTTTGATTTTTTATATAAATCTACAGTTTTATTCCAAGATTGATAAAATTTTGCCTATTTGACCTTCAAATCAAGATAAATGTCTACGTGAGATTTTTAAAAATCACCCCCACCCCCCGTTTTCCTACCTTAGCAGAAATTTGATATTTCTTGAAGAAATTTTGCATTGACATTCAAAACAAGAGGAAAATGATAGTAAATCTCGAGCAACGCAAGGGATTAGTTTTACTATAAATGTGAATAGTTTTTTGTTTTATGACAAAAAAAATGTTGAATTTAGATATTCTACCTTTAAGAGGCCGCTATCCGAATTTCTACCTATTTTTTGCACACCTCCCTTAAACATTTGAAGTTTTTAAGCTCTTAAAAAAATATATGTTATTTTTTAAGATAATATCTTTACATTCCCCACGCCGAAACGCAAATTATATGAAATTCCCTCGATAGAAAAAAATCGCAAAGTATGCTTGAAATTTTTTTATTTTCAAGTCTGTTTCCGTTATTTTACAAGTTGTATGGAAAAATTTACAGTGTTTCATTAAATACTGTTTTAGACAGCCCCTAAGAGATTTTTGTTCTATTTTAAACGAGTCGTGTTTTATTAAAGATTTTCGCAATTTTTGCATTGATTTTGGCGCTGTAAATGTTAGCGCTCTCCCTTAACATTCGTAATTTCGTATCTCTCCATCTTCTTCTTTTTGAGGCCGGTAACGGAGCCTTAATCCATGGAGTTCTGCTGAGCGATTCTCTATCTTTTTGTGAAATCGAAATAGATCTCAGGCGAGATCTCCTGTCAGATTTGTGTGATTTTCTTTGGCTGTTTTTTGCTTTTTCTATGGCCCGATGTCAGAATTTCAGCTGTGAACTGTCACGTATTTTAGTTTAGGTCGTTTAAAACACTAATTCATGCAAGTATGCATGATTATTTATTCATTTAATAGCCTTAGAAAATCACACAAATCTGACAAGAGATCTTGCCCGATATCTATCTCGATCGAGATAGATATCGTAGGCAATGAGGATGGATCGCCAACGTGCTTCGCTTACACCGCTTGCTTCCGTCACTTTCATACATCGTCCAACCTACTATTTGTTTATGCATTTACTTTGTTATTTATTTTGTCACCAACACCTAAATCTGCCTTAGCAACTTAGGGCACATTTTTCTGTGTGCTATATATGTAGATATATTTAGTCAATATTACCTCCCGGAGAGTTGATGGTGAGGTCAACGGCACCTTCGTATCCTTCCACCACGTCTCTCTCTCGGCTCCTCACTCCTCCAGAGCCCCCGGAGTACTGTGTCTCCCAGGAGTCTTCAGATCCCGTGCCATCCTCGGCCCACAGGTCTCCCTCATCCGAGTCATACTCTCCAACCTGAACAATAACTTCATAAACTACTACAACTTTCAATCGGAATGTTTATTCTTATGTTTTCTGTATTCTTCTGCCTTGGCGTTGACACTAAACCAAGCATTGACTTTACTTGAAGGTACAAATTACATACGATCCCAAGGGGGGTCACCAGGATCCCCATTAAATCTCTCTAAAGTCTTCTAGGGTGGGTTGTTTCATACAATTTCAACAAATACTGATAAAAATAGGCCCATGATGAAATAAATCACAAATTCAATGGAACTTTCACAATTTTCAACTTCAACAATCCGTCCTTCTTTTGCCCTTTCCCTTTTTTTTAATGCACATCGATTATTGAATAGATTTCTAGGATTACCTAAATTGTAGAGTAAACATATGGTTAAAAAACAACTTAGATTTCGCAAAAAGCTCTCGTTTGAGCTAAGTGTATTACCCACCCTTCAGAAAGGGAGTGTTAACACAGCAGATGAATGTAAGTATGTATACAATGTGTCTGGAAATTAGTGGTACAAGCGGGAAACTGATGAATCTGCATCACATAGAGAAACCAAAAAACTGGATCTGTAAGAAATATATAATTTATATTCACCTTGTAGAGATCTTGAGGCCAGCACATGCTGGTGTGTCCATCCACCCACCAGACATTCACTCGGCCAGAAGGGAAATTGTCAATAACCTGAATAAAAGACAAATAACAAGTTTGAAAAAAACAGGTCCCCAACAGTGCCCCATCAGTCCACAAGCAACGTTTTTCACTTATAATGATGGTAGTAGAAGTTTTTCAAACATTCCACTACCCCGACTATAAACACCGTAAGCTTTTTTTTTCCAAAACGACTTATTGCATTTATGGACACAAAAGGTACCTACTGACCTTTTAAAAATGAATTGACGTATGATATCTAGACGAGCCCTGTGAAATTCAAAATGACGCAAGAAGCCAGCAAAAGCAGGCTCAAGGCCAATTTATGAAAAAGTGCCTGCATTGTTTTGCACCGTTCAGATCGCATAGTGCTTTGTGTTGTATCTTTTATCGGTCTACAAGATCTACACTGAAACTAATTTGTGTGTCAGCCATCCGGACCGAGTTAATTTTTTTAAAACACAAAAATATACCACTTCCGAATATTGTACAAGGTACACACCGCGGACTTTATTTTTGAAAATGTAGTCAGCTATCTGAATACAACAAAAAAAATATACCTTACAGATGTCTTTTAGGTAGCGTTTCAATAAACGTAATAATGTTAAAGAAATTACTTTTGGTCGAGCAATATTTCTGACGTCATGCCACGTAGCCCGGTTCGTTCACTAATACATTGACATACAGGCTCAAAACAAAACATAACGGCTTGTTTAAAATTAAAAGACCACATCTTGTCACACACTGAACGCCCTCGGGTTATTTCTTCAAGCGACTTAGCGAGCGTGTACGGCTAGTTTATACCAAGTAGGAGCGATAAATTCAACTCCACAATACGTGTCTCGTGATATTCAAGGCATCTGATTGGTTGATGAATGTCAAAACTACATAATGGGATTTGAGAACGAACTTTGTGTTTTAGGAACTGGCTTCTCTAGGCTTTTTGAGCGAGGCGGTGGAATACGATGAAGAGTTGTATTGTTAACATTAATATGATGGCGTCATTATTCACAGGCAAGTTAGTTAAGTAGGGCTTATCTAGACTTAATTGATCGAAGGCTGTAAGCCAATATTTGTACGCAACCAAACTGTACATCGGTACATCGATTGATAGGCAGATTTGACAAAATAAAAATACAAAATACATTTCTCAAATTTAAACACCCAGCCTTACTAATAAACGTGGGGTAAATTTTATACAATTGATAAACAACCGTGTATGCGAAAACCTTACTAAATAATAAACTAAAATAGTCTAAACAGACATTTTGGATTTGTTGTGTTTGATTTTGTTTGCGTATTATAAACTTTGATTTCTTAGATTTAAATTTACCTACACATGCATAAGGCATTTATATTATTAAAAAAACATCACTTTAATAAAAATTCTTGTAAAATTCGTATTCAATTAAAAAATAATGTGTCAGAAATAACCTAACTTTTTAAACGAGTCACTATGCCAAAATGAGACATTGCCAGCTGTATACAGAAATTGTAAAATGTGTAGCTAAAACACCGTCTTAACGGTTGGAATGTGTTTTTTATTAGTAAGGCTGCGTATGTGCAGGAAATAAAAAAATGTATTCCCAATTATAACAAACTTCATCCAATATCAGAGAAATGTATGATTGCCACTAAAAGTTGATAGAATGCATTGTCATCGACAACAAGTCTATTTGTCGATTTTGGCTCGATCGGATGTCGGGTCAATTTCCACTTCCAAGAATCAATTTCATTCATTCATTCAAGAAAAAAATGTATTTAAAAAAATAACAAAAGATGATGGGAATGAAGGCAATTATACAGAGTATGTGTTACCTGTCCGGCAGTGCAAGTGGCTTCCGGTCCCGTAAAGTTGGCAACGCGTATGACCACGGTGCCGGGTCGGTACTGGAAGTCGGGGTGGTCTTTCAGGTCATACACGCTGACCTCGTTCTCCGACACCAGCTGCGGCCTGTCAAGAGGGGGCATTGTCACATCATCACTGCTAGCCAAGACACTAGCCAAAAGGGGGGGGGGAAATAATAACACATACATAGTAAACACACATTTACATAAAAATAATTAATACGATGAACCAATTTACTCTCAAGAAAATATGGTGAAACTCTCTTAAAGAGACGAGAGGAAAAACACCTCCTTAGGGAAAATCTTGAATGTGGGATTATTTGAGTATTATACAGAAGATTCCACATAATTGGGACACATCAGACCCAAACATTTTGTCCCAAATGAGTAAAGTTTAAGTTAGGTAAAAAAGGCTTTTTATATATATACATATTTTCGAATTCTCTCGAATATGTTTTTAAACTTTATTTTTGAAAAGAAATTTATTATAGAAAAATAATTATGCACTAACTACAGGACACATGAATATGAAAAAATAAAATAATCAAAGATAGGTAGGTACAAATAAAAAATAAAAAAAAGAACACACAATCTCCACATATTATAAATTAAAGTCGACCTCCGAGTCTGTCTGTTCGTGATAAACTCAAAAATTCTTGAACAGATTTTCATGCGGTTTTCACCAATAATAGATAGAGTGATTCATGAGGAAGCTTTAGGTATATAATTTGTCGAGGTTTTGTGTAAATTGGTTGAAATAATATATAATAGATAAATGGAGCCAGCTGGCAAACCGGCGGTGTGAATTTGATTTGTATGCAAATTAACAGATGGCATTGGTTATAAAGGTTCGGTCATGGCGTTGTTAGTAGATGGTATTGTGTTTCGTTAGCCACAGCAACGCGTGGCCGAGTCAGCTAGTAGTAGATAATAATATATCTAGACCTTGGAAGTAAAGGACACCAAGTTCACTTTTTACTGATAAAAGACCACCATTTAGAATCTAAATGATGCATAAAATGCCTTTAGCCTAGTTTAGTGACCAGATCTGAATGGCCAAGAACTTCTTAACTTTCCTTTTCCCAACTCACCCTTTGCCTTAGGACTATTGACACCCCAAATGGAATGCCGATAGTCCCGCTGGCTGCGGACAGCTGTTCGGTGATATTAAATTAAATTTTATTTTTTAAATTGTCGCATTTGTTTTAGATCTACAAAACTGTTCTCAATTCTATACACCTTAACCTTTCTTATGCAGCTGTGTCAAAAAATATTTAGTACTCACACTGGTTCCTGACAGCTGGTGTAGGTGCGGAACCATTTGACGACCGCCGTGCGACCATGGTGGTCCACCTTCTGCACAACTCCATAGTCTCTGAGGGACGGAGATCCGCTGCCGCTGACCACAAAGTCTCCGGGAAAGCACTCCTGTCCGTCCAGGTGGTGGATGGGGTACAACTCGATGGAGGGGATTCCCAGCTCAATGGTGCCATCCTGAAGAAGGAAATGAAATTCAACCGTTAAAACTAGTAATCCATTGCAAAATCTATCTGTGTTTAATTTAATTCTACATATTTCATATGTGGTTTATTAAATTTTCAATATTGCCATGTCAACAGCTCACAACTAGCTCAACGCAAAAAAAATACATCACATCGACAAAATATATCAAAGCCAGGTTTGCAAATCTCATTTTTAAATTGATTTTGCTCAGTAACAGTAACAGTATTTAAAAAGTAAGTGAGCATTTCGCCAGTCACTGTGTGTATTTGTATATACAGACAAATGAAAAAACACTGGAAATAAATTTTTTAAGATAAAAAAATGTATTTTAAAAAATAAAAAAATTTCAATTTTAAAAATTGCTATGGCAGAAAATTGAACCTATCATGTAAAACTATTGTAAGTCTTTCCCGATCCAGCCTGCCATGCAATTGATGGGCAGATGCATCGGCCGCCAAGACCCGACAAACCTCACTCCAAACCAAACGCAAACCACTTGGGGTGAACTATGGTAGAGGTGTTGATTATCATATAATAAATGGTACCTGGGGCGGCGGTACCCGGCTACCAAATTGACAAATGCAGATTTATTAAACTGGGACAGGTCGGCCGGACAGGATAAGAAGCAAGAATGAAAGAAAGCTGACCACCAAAGAGACACCATAATAAACCTACATAATGTAGAAGTGTCGGGAGATCTAAACATAGTTAGCTGGAAGGTGTGGAGGCTGGCATTAACCTGTTGAATGTCGGGCGTATTTTGAAAAACCGCACGGATTTTACCTCGTTGCTTTCTGGTCAAATATCCATATAAAACGAAGGAATATTTTGCAACTGTTTTCTGTTTACCAGAAAATATATGTTATTACTTGTGTATATTACATGATAATATCGTAAGAGTATTTTCCAGAATAGCTAACTAACTAAAAAAAAAGATTTAAAAATCTCCCATTTTTTGTCAAAAAATATAATCACACAAATACATATAAACTGATTTTATTATTTCTACACAAATCTGAAAACATACCTGTAGTGATCTTTATTATCTTATCACGTTTAACACTGGCTCATTACTACACTTAACTCCGGGAGTAGGCAATCGTCCAACCCGCAGTGTTTCTCACACGACCACTCTACTTCTAGTTGACAGCCCCCCCCTCACTCCGTGTACGTGAGACAATGTACTATGTATGTCTATTTCATAGATACAAACACTGCATCACCTAACATGAAAAACACAATTCAAAGGAGTTTGCAAATAAATAAAGACCTTTATACGCATTTAAAACATAAAAGATCGAATTTTTCACCTTTGACAGTTGCCAAAACTGACCTGCAAAGTCATAGAAAATTCATTTAAAAATATTCTAGAGTAGCTAGATTAATGAAACCATCGGTTACACCAAGAATTGATATTGGTGCAAGCGATTCTGACCTTGTCCTTCGTACATAAGGGTTAAAATCGCATTAAAAAAAAAAAAAAAAATCATGACCACCGGCGTCCTTCCAGCCAGGTTAACAGCATGATACTGGGTAGTAGTGAAGGTGGGAGGGTTGAGGTTTCCAAGGATTGCAAGGAAAGGGTTATAGTAGCGCTGATGATATAATTGGATGGTACCTGCCACACCACATTGGCCTTGCTGGCAGTAGTCAAGGTCTCCACCACCAGGCGATCTCCGGGCTTGGGTTTAGGCCCGCTGGGCTCGCGCTGGGAGCTCCGCTTCAGGCGCTTGCCCTTCAGGAACTTGGTGACCAGCTGGGGCAGGCGGCGCCCCCGCCACGAGTTGTTGGGGCTGGAGGAGCAGTGCGAAGACCAGGTACAGCAACTTAAACATTTTATACAAGACGCTGTCAGAAAGTCGGAGAATTTGTGTGTATTTCCATTTTGCGGAATATCTCAGAATGTATCAGAAAACTAAAAACTTTTATTATTAGAAATATACATAATTTTTAAATATAAAAATTTTTATATAATTTTTATTTTAACTTTATGAGTAAAACCTCAAATTGAAACATTTAATTAAATGAAGACAATGTAAGCGAAACTCGAAATCGAAAATCTTGAAGATTTTCCTGTTTCCAGATTTTCGATCGAGTTTCGCTTACATTGTTTTCATTTAATTAAATATTAAAATTTTTAATGCAAAAAATATTAAAGTTTCAAAAATGGCTCATAAGAGCTCTTTATATGAATATAAAGAGTAGTTTTTTCTATTTCTAACACCATTTAGACCATATTTCTCACCATTACAGTAAGAGAAACAACGATTTCTATGAGACCATATGACCTGTTCCCAAAAGTGAACAAATTGACTCTATAGCACCTCCCACAAGCACACCTTGGAGCGACTGAGTCCCACGCCACTTTAGGCTGCCGCGCAGAAAAGTCTCACAGTGAACTGCGCTGTATACCTATCGGTCTTTACTTTTCTCCGAAGTGTGCGTGTGGGAAGTGCTTATGGGTAATAGCTGTTTGTTCACAAAACCAAACAAATTAGCCTGAGGTTTAGAGATAATCTTTTAGTCCTGTAATTAAAATTATATTACGTACAGTTTGTCAAATAAGAGTAGAAAATATATGAGGGCACCACCGTTGTTCAAATGGCAATACTAAAAATATAGTCATGGTTTTAATCCAAAGCTGTGTAACCTACATTTTTATTAAAAGTTAAAAAGGCATAAAAGTGAAAAAAAAAAATTAATTGCAATACATTTTTATATTTTTGAATTTTTGTGTTAACATAATGAAAAATAACGATATTGTAATAAAATATAAAGCAAACTTTAGAAATTGCTCACATTTATTTAATATTAGCTTAAGTACAGTTTGTCAAAAAAGAGTAGAAAATAAAGAAAACGGAACTAAAAAATTTGTAGGCTGGCAACACCAATATAACTGTCAACATGCTGTCAACTATCAATGGTATATTGTTGAAGTATTTTTTTAAGTGTCGTCGTACGAGTTTTCGTTTGGTTTGTATGTAATTCTTTTCGAGTTCTAAGTAAAAACTAAAACTAAAATTAATAACATCATAAAAAGTAGCGCTAGGGAGGTAATTTTTAACGTTTTTCAACGTATTTTGCAAGAATCCAGAACTGATGATACAATCGAAGTTTTTAAGCGAACTTCTGAATTGATTGGTATGTAGTGAAGTTATATTTATTTATTTTTAAATTCTGTAACACATTGACATGATAAGAACATATTTTGTTGAGAACTGTTGCTTGAATGCACTTGAAAATTACTTTTTTTGAAGGTTATGTTTACATATTATTTGACAGTTCTGTTAAAGTGCAACGACGCTGTATATGTAGAATACTGTAAGCAACTTTTTTTTTCATATTATATTTTCAGTTTTATTTTAATAATAACAATTTTAACGTACTTTTTTCAATATTTGTAAAGTGTTTTATGTATGATTTTATTTTATTTACATAGATATACTGTAATAGTGGCTATCACTTTTTTCGCAGGTAAATCAGAAAGTACCATCAGGCGAATTGTTAAAGAAGGAGAATGATATTATGTTATGTTTTAGCAATATTGAAATAAATGTTCCCAATTCCTTGTTACTTGTTATTAAAGTTATTAAAGCCTATTACGAAATACTTTATTTATAGTTTGTTCTGGGATTTGGAATGAATACTGTATATAGGCATATAATGTAATGATTTTGTATGTATTATTAAATAAAACCTTGTAAAAAACAAAACAAGGTATTATTTATGTAATAAAAAAATACTACTTTTATAACTGGTTTCGATCTAAAATTAGAGACATGATTTGAAAGTCCGGGCAATTAAGCTAGTATTAAATAAATGTGAGCAATTTCTAACTGTGCTTTTTTTTACTATAAAATCGTTATTTTTCATTGTATTAACACAAAATTGCAAATATTCCTAAGTATAAGCAATTCTATTTTTGAGGTCAGTGGATGTCAAAATTGCAATTAAAAAAATATTTTTCCCACTTTTATGTGTTTTTGAATTTTTACAAAAAATGTAGGTTACACAGCTTTGAGTTACCACCATGTGTTATATTTTTAGTATTGCCATTTGAACTACAGTGGTGCCCTCATTTATTTTCTACTCTTTTTTGACAGACTCTATCTAGCGTTGCCCGGGCTTTAGATCATGTCTCTAATTTTAGATCTGAATATATTTAACTCATTCAGATCTAAAAGTAGTGTAACAAAACTCATCATTAATGATTCTTCCTTTCCACCTACTGTTAAATTCAAATCTATGTTAAATTAAATGAAAGCCAATCACTTTGTAAAACACAATTTAATCAAATATATGTCATTTAGTAGGTACCTTAACAACAGTGCTTCTTTGATTAAATTTTTTTTTTTTAAGAACAAAAAAATGTTTTTTCAAATGTGTATACAGTGTTTTGTATTTTCAGTGTCTTTGCGCTTTTAAAGAATATTTAACAGATAAATTGGTGTTGCCAGCCTACAAAATTTCTTAGTTCCATTTTTTATATTTACTACTCTTATTTGACAGACTCTATGCACCATGACTGTTAACTCTTGGAGTACCAGCTGATTCTATTTTCATAACAACTTATTGTTTTTGTAAATTTTAACATCTTAACCAAAGATATTGAAATATAAGAGACGTTTATCGGCAGTTTTTACTGGGTAGGACTGTGTTTCCTAGCATCGCCGATATTGTTAACCAATACTACTGCACACCTTAAAAAAATCAACTAAATGAAAGAATTCTTTTCGTATTCAAACTATTCCCATTTAGACAGTAGGGGACGTCATTGCATGTATTTCAATATCTTTGGTCTTAACAGATACAGTGAAACCATCTTAAGAAGTTTCGTGGCTTAAGAATTTGGTTTTTTCGGTCCCACGACCCAAAATTGGCTAAATTTATCCCACATATAAGGTTTCCCTGCCTAAGAAGTTTCTTTTTTCTGGTCCCTTGGACAACTTCTTAAGAGGGTTTTACTGTAATTCGATTGTATGATTGTAAAAATAGTTATAATCTAACATTAGTAGTTTCCCCCAGAATAGCTGAGATTTTTTTTTGATTGATCAATATGGAGACATGACACTCAGGAAGTTAATAGAAGCAGCAGATTAAAAATAAGAACAAGGATTGTCGGGTCCCGATTCATGCAGCAACACTACAGATTGTTTAGGTCCAGTTGTAAGAGCTATCTGTATTCTGAACCAAATCTAATTTTGTAAATATTTAATGACGGCAAATTATATATGTATTCTGGGGATTTACAATCAAACATGCGCAGTGAGATACGTTTACTTCAGGAGATTACTAGCTGCAAGACATACATCTTAAGTAAGGTTTATTTATAGTAGGTTGGGTAAGATCAGGTTAGGTGTACATTAAGAATACAAGGAAAGGTTAGGGTATGTTTATGCTTTCTCCAACATATGTAATTTACCTGTCAGTGTTGGTGCCCTCGTCAGAGCTGGTGTTGTCCCAATTATCGGAATCGTCCAGGTCCGTGCGCGGGCCCTTGTGGTCTGCGATGACCAGGTTTAAAGGGTCTCCCGAGCTGTTATTCGATGGGGATCTAGGACACCACACACAACCAGTCAGATCAGGGTTTACAAGTGCTGATGCTTTAGGTCACACATTGTTTGTGGTTGGGGGGAATACTTATAGGGTAAGTGCACATTCAATGATATGAAACTTCAACCCTGTTTAAAGGAAGAATCAGTATCAACTAAAGCTTTTTGTGTTGTTTTTTTACATTAACTCCATACAGGATATTTGGGGATGACGAGTGAGGAGTCTTTATAAAAAAAGGAGGTTCTAGGAAGTAAAAAGGCATGAGGATGAGTAAGAACCTGGATGTCGGTTTGCCAGGAGTGATGGACATATGAATCCATCCCTCTTACTACGGTGCAAGGCTGTAGGTGAGAGTCTGGCTGGAGAGGTCAAAGGATCTCTCTCAACCGACCTCCCCCGATCTGGCTGAGGCAACTGACATCAAGACCTGGACAAACCTCACCCCGACCCTGATTTATAACTTTTTGTGACACTTCTCAAGGGCTTTTTGTCTAACTGCCACTTGTTATACATATTCCACATAATGTATTAGTGATTGGAAGCATAGTAGGCACTTACTGATATTTTTAAACTTCATACACAAATAATTGTGCTAATTCTTTTCGAAACCGTCTTCTAGACCACTCATTTAAAATGATGTTACTCCATATATTCGCTAACTCACAAAAAGCCAATTTCATACCTATATTAATTCACTTTAATATTGAACTCCCAATGATTTAGACATGGTAAAAGTTTTTTCTGCTATTACGGAAGCAAAATATAGTTTGCGTCCCTTATACCCTTTTCCTTCCCAGAACTTACTCTCCTTCCTTTCCTTATAAAGATCCCCCACACAACATCCCTGGGGGAAATTATTTTCCACAAAAAAAAAAACAGACGGAAATTTCTAACTAACATGTTTTTTTACAAGAAATTTATACATTTTACTAAACTTGGAATAATAGTTGCACAATTTTTTTTATTTTTTTTTAATGTAAGATTTTCTCCAAATAAGGAAAGGTGCAAAATGGACACAAGAAGAAAGGGGGAGAATATATTTTACACAAACTGATTGGCAATGCTAATAATTATTGAGGGCGATAAACAACTATTCTTTCAAATACATTTAATATTACACTGAATACCAAGACTTTTATGTGTCACAACAAAAGAAGGCACATCAAATTTCAACATAGGTAATTAGATTACACCAAATAAAACTTACAATTTGGCCTTCCTCAGTCTCTTCCTCTTCTCAGGTGAACCAGAAATGTCCGGAGTAGAAGACCTATCCGGGCTGCTACTCTTCCTTCCGTTGAGGGTGGCTTCGGGCACGTCCAGCCTGGAACCGACGTCTTTTTGCGGCTGCGGAGAAATGGACGGTTTACTTTGCCCATCTGTATTATCTAGAGCTTGGTCAGGTTTCCCAGCGTTGGCCAGATCGGGTTCCTCAGATTCTCCGTTTACAATCACGATGTCCACGCCAGATTTCGCCGTGCCGGTTTTGTCATCTTTCTTCGTATCATCTTTTGAATTGTGCGTTTTGGTTTCGTGCGGCGCAGGATGTGTGGCGTTGTTGTGCACGAATACTGTCTTTGCATCCCTGTTGTGGATGGAGAGGCGCTTCTTGTATTTGCAGGAGATGCGGAAGGAGAGTTTGTTGGTGGAGTTGGAGTCTTGCGTGTGCGTGTTGGCTGCAGAGTCTTTTGCCGTCGCTTCTTTGGTATCTCTAGATCTAGCTGGACGTGTTTGACGGCGGAGAGCTCTGTACAATTTGCCTGAAAATTATAATTTTACATGTGAAATGGGAAAGAAATCTAGTTTTCTTAGAATTTCAAATGTTGCAATTGTATCGATCAAAATAACGACAACAGAAAACATTCAGTAGGTAGGCAAAAGTAAAAAAAAAATAATAATACTTCGATGACTTGAATAGCGCCGTTTTTGTGAAAAATCACCTCAAGGGCGCTGTGTTTTTGCGACAAATCACCTCAAGCTGTCAAACACAAAAACAAGTGGTAAAAATTACCTCTCAATGATCAATGATACTAGTTTTTGGTACATTTTGCTAGAGTAGAGACTCTGGTAGAGCAAATATGCACAGCATTCCTACATCTACATGACTTCCATATTCTAAAGATTGAAATTGGTTAATAAAGAAGTGGAATTAACTCCTTGAAATGTCCGCTTTTGGAGACCAGAGGTGACTGCCAAACTGAACGGTGAGATACACTTGTGGTTTGTGAAGTCAGATGTGTACTATTTTTACTTAGGTTTTTGAATTCTTTGCGCAAAATTCAGGAATTTCTAAATATATGTTGTTGTTTTTTTTTTCTTTATTCATTGCATATTATGGTTACATTATTTGTGGATTTTGCAACCACCGTGCTAGGCTGATGCCGGTGTTATGGTGGTTAATTATAATACAATTTATAAGGTATGTTGAATTAAATTTTTACATGGTTATGTACCTATTAGGTAAGTCCATAGAATGTCATTTGGTAGTTTTGCCTGAGATATGAAACTTAATTATTGAATGAACTTATTTATATCATGCCAAGAAATTTAATGAATTAGTTTTGTATGTTTGCAAGGAATCATGAAAAATGTCCAAGTGTAGTAATTTTTCATAATGGGTATACGTAAGTTATGATTGTGCAAGCAATTGGTGAGTGGAGTCCTATAATTTCAATACCCGCTATATCAGATTTTTTGACAAAATGACAATGACAAGTATCTTGTTCACATATTTGCAAGGAACAAGAGAAACCTAAAATTGAGTTTCAAAACCTCCCTTATAACAACCAAAAACCATGTTAAAACTGCGAGTGAGAAACAAAACCCGCTATATCATTCAAGAAGTTACTATCAAAACACGCTATATCTGAATTCAACCAATCACGAGCAGTTATTTTGCCAGGATGGCGGGTTTAGAAACCCGCGCATCAGGTCAGTTGAGTTTAAAAACCCTCTATATCGTGAGTAAATCACGAAGTGAGTATCAAAATCCGCTATATCCGTTTTATTTATTAAATTACGCTAGACATAACAAAATTAACACTTTTCACAATTATATTACTCCATTTCATTATTCCAAAAATTGAAAATCAATTATTTATTTACGCTGAGATGTGACAGTTTTTTGCAGTTTTCTCCAAATCAACGAAAGTTAATATAGCGGATATAGAAATTGAATGACTCAGTTATTTGCTGCATTGGTGTTGTTAGCTTAAGGGGTCTCCACACGGTGCTGCCGCAGTAACAACTGCCGAAGAACTGACTAAAAATCGTATAGTCTGTAGTCAAAAGCGCCAGCCGTATTGTTATTATAATAACAATACGGCTGGCGCTTTTGACTACAGTCAACTAAAGTTCTGCAGCAGTTGGTGCTGCGGCAGCACCGTGTGGAGACCGTCTTATTATACAGTAGAACCCCGTTAATTCGAAATCCACGGGACATCAAAAATCAAATTTCGAATTAACGAATTCCCACGTAATTCGAAATTTTGGTGAAAAAAAAATGGCGGATGTAATTTTAATCTGTGATTTGTCAGACGCTGTCAAGCCCAAAAAGTCGATCTTTTCACGTGTTCCTTTTCCAAATGCATATGTTAATTAGCAATCACCTTTGAAATGTGTTTTTTCACGTGTATAGGATGTCTATTCAGGTTTATGTAGAAACAGTGGCGTACCGTGGGGGGGGCGGGGGGGGCGGCCCGCCCCGGGCGGCACTTTTGGGGGGGCGGCAAAATTTCACAATCAATAATCATCTTGTAAAAATTTGGATTGGGGAAGTCGCGGGTTCTATTCTCGCGTCAGGACTTAAAAGTTTTTTCTAGTTTATAGTTTCTTAACATCTTTCTTAAGTTTTATATACTGTTAAAATCAAAATATTAATGACAGACGTTTTGTTTTTATTTCTAACACATACATTATTTTTAAATAAAAATGTAAATGGCAACAGTATCATTTTAGCTCTAATTGATAGTCGATTTGTGTTTTATATTCGTGAAGCTTTGTGCGCCCTGCTGAAAGCGCACAAAAAATTACACTTATACGGTTTTCTTCCACGTATATATCACGGTGATATATTTTAAATTTATTATCAAAGAAAAGTTAAATAGCTGACAGGTGTGTGCATACTTATTCGAATTGCAGTTATAAAATTCTAGATGCACACTATCTATGTGCTGCCAGAATCAAAGAAAAACCATTTTTATGTTCTGAGTGAAGTTTTAATTCACCGCATACATATTTAATTAAAAGCAGTTTTGTGTTCAAAATGTATAATTCCAGTTGTGGATTCATCTGACGACACATTTCGAAGGAAAACATTATATTATTTAAAGTGCTTTATAAAATTCTTGCAGACAATTTATGTGCCGCCAGAATCAAAGAAAAAACATTTTCATGTTCCGAGTGTAGTCTTAATTCACCGCTTAGAGATTTAATTAAAACCCCTTTTGTGTTCAGAATGTAAAATTCCAGTTGTGAATTCATCCGACGACACATTTCGAAGAAAAAACTTATTTGAAGTGCTTAATAAAATTCTTCCAGACAAGTTATGTGCCGCCAGAGTCAAATAAAAACCTTTTTCATGTTCTGAGTGTAGTTTTAATTCACCGCATACAGATAAAATTTAAGCCAGTTTTATTGTTCAGAATGTAAAATTCCAATTGTGTATTCATCTGCTGACATATTTCGAAGGAAAACATAACTTTTTTCGAAGTGCAAATATAAAATTCTAGTTGCAGACAATTTATGTGCTGCCAGAACCAAAGAAAAACCGTTTTCACGTTCTGAGTGTAGTTTTAATTCACCGCATACAGATTTAATTAATAAATATTAAAAAAAAAAAATTAAAAAAAAAGGATCACTACCCCCCCCCCCCCCCCCCCTCCCTGAAGAAGTACCTATATAGGGGGGGGGGGCGGCAAAATTTTCCTCCGCCCCGGGCGGCTGATACCCACGGTACGCCACTGTGTAGAAATAACGCAAAAGTCAGGAAGGTAATTTTCGCGCGGTTTTTTTCAAATCTGACGGCCCTCAAGAAGTTAATTTATTGTCTTTCCTATCGAATTTTACTTGGAGAACGAATAAAATATCGGTTTCGCCTTCTTGATAATAAATAGTAACATTAACATCAATTTTACCTATCCAAACATATACCCCTAGAAACTACACAACTCTTTCAAAAATTATCTCTTAATACTAATTAATAACATTTGGAACAGATATACCTACAAACACTACACACAAGTAAACAAATTATTAGTGGTATAAAATCGCGGATTGGAAATGTTTACACTCGCGATATTCACCATTTTCACAAGAAGATCGTTTATTGTTTATTCATAAACAATGTTTACTGTTGCTTGCTGTCACAAGCAGGAAATGCAATAAAAACAATAATAAACACTAGTGTTGTATCTCTATCTCTGGTACAGGAAATATAGTAGAGTGAAGAATACAACACTATCCTTCCAGAAGATATTCAATGGCCCCCAGCAGGGGGGTATAACTCCGTCAGTTTTTGTAACCCGGTCACGTGATCATGACGACGTCATAGTAATGACTACCAATAGGAATCTTACAATTTCCATAGAAAAACTTTTGAGAACTGAGTGGTATATACGGTGGGATATCTATGGATTATATGTCAAATAGCACGTTGGCCGAAACAATCCGAACATTCAAAACAACGAAATATTTTGAAAAAATGCTTCCTAAATATCGTTTCAGTGTCGAAGGCTGTGAGGATAGTGTTTCAGTTCGACACAGAGTACCTAACTGCGAAAATAATGAGAGTCGTTATGGGAATGGGCGTTGAGAATCGGCAGATCTGACTATTGCTCATCCGATTTTGGGAAGTTGTGGTTATGTTTGGTTCCCATTTCACTAATAACTGCAAAAATTCCAATGGCACGTTAAAAAAAGACGCTTTGCCGACCCTTAATCTCCATGGAATCGGAACACATCGAAGTTTACCTAAAGAAAACGTTAACGATCGTAGGATACCAAAATACAGGTGCGAATCTTTTGTTTGTTCAGTGTTCCTAACTTTGTAACTTTTCCCTAACTTCACCTAAAAATTGTATCTCTTTTCATTTTTAGACTATCCATATTCTACCTGGAGTGTCCAGCACGAATGGTGCCGTCCAAGACCACAATTACAGTTTAAAAGGTACAAAGTCTTCTCTATACTCTATATGGCATCAACCTATTTTATTCATAGAGATAGATGCTGATTCACTGAGTCTTTCTTATTATAAAGATATTCAATACATTTATTATTTCTTCAAACACAGCAATTCCATTATTATTAAGATATTTAATATGACAGGCGCGTATCCGAGACGCGTGGTCGTTGTTCTTAATTTATTTTCTCTTTTATACTCTGCAGTGGTAGGATATAGTTCATAGGATGAGGCTGGGTAATGTAATGAATTTTTTTTTTTTTCAGAACCAAACGTGTTCTACTTGGGCCGAGTACCGTGCGTTTTGCTGCCAAAAAAGTAGTGGAAGATTATACAGGTATACATCTGGATTTATATTTCATTAAAGGAGATAATATTATATGTTTTGCTTGCAAACTTTGGTTAATGTGATGAATATGTTTATTTCAGAACCAAACGTGTTCCCTGGGCTGAGCAGCGTACCGTGTGTGAATTGCACTCTGTTATTACATTGTCTTCAGACCTCTGCAGCCATACTCGGTCAACCATCGCCTTAGCCGCAGTAAGACAGATAGATTCATACATCCATCACTCTTGAACATATTGACCCCCAGATTCCTAACTACCCCTCTGTACATTTTTCCTTCTCAAAACTTCCTCCCTATCCTTTTCCTAAAAAGACTCCACACCGCATCCCTAAAGATGACATAGGCCCCGAGAGAATTTTTTCCTCAAGGCCTCCCATGTGGGCTAAAAATCTATCCAAACACTTCCTTTTTTATTATTATTACTCATATTTTCATTAATTATGATTAAGTTCCTTCTAAATGTGTTTGCACATGATTGTATTTCCGTTTTTTTTGTGTTATTCTGTATAAAGCAATAAAATACTACATGCAATTATGAGTTTTTCATTTTATTTTAAAAATAATTTTTAGGCTAATGATTTGGGTAGGTACTGATATTGTCCAAGGTAGTACCTTTTTTTTTTTTTTTTTTTTACTTTCCTCTATCCTTGTCGATGGTCCGTGACGTCATAATCGCGGAATGAGCATTATTTATGGTCAAATAGTGTTGACACCCGTTCCATACAAAAAGCCCGAAGATATCGATCTAGGTATTAGTTCATTTATGGCCCCCAGCTTGAATTATGAAATAAAGCTAGCGCGTGCATACTCAAAATTAGGGTAAACCGTTGCCTTTGCCTACGCTTGAAATTACAGCCGGTGGAAATAACCTTTTTACATAATACGAAAATATTATCAGAAATTTTTGAATAAATTATTGTCAAGTAAAGCTATGTGAGCAGACACTCATAAGCGGGGTAAACCGTTGTCTTTGTCTACGCTTGAAATAACAGCCGGTGGAAATAACCTTTTTACATAATATGAAAATATTATCAGCAAGCTTTGAATAACTTATTGTCAAGTAAAGCTGTGTGAGTAGACACTCACTCACAAGCGGGGTAAACCGTTGTATTTGTCTACACTTGAGATGCGGCCGGTGGAAAGTACCTTTTTAATATGAAAACAATGTCAAGCATTGAATAATTATTTATTATCAAGTGAAGATACGTTATTTTTTGAAACACGACCCTTTTAGAAATCTGTCTAAAACATAAAAATTTACCATCTGTATGTACCTACAGCATGTATTATGGTAATGTACATTATTTTGAAGGTGAATATGCATGTCTTACATCTAGCCATCTCGGAGGCAAGCAGCAACGTACCTATGTCAATCAAGTGTCATTTCAAACGAAATATGTATTAGGCACATTTAGTCATCGTCATCAACATGCATAATTAATCCAAATTACTTTATTATTCATAGAATTGAAAGTAACCCAAAATATAAAATTTTGCCTAAATTATTTCGTTAGTAAATTTTACGTAATCGAAATAAAACATCGACGTCGCCGTGCTTCAAACGACCTTCTTCAAAAGCTGCCTGCAGGGGGGTATAACTCCGACTTATTTTGTGACCAAATCAATGTCTATGGCTCGTGACGTAAAGAATATCATTTCTGCCATCTTTAGATTTGATCCACCAATAGAAATCTTCATACGGACTTCCAAGTCCAAAGAAAAACTGAGTGGTGTGCAGTGGGATATCTATGGTTATATTATGTCAAATACAGGGGGGTATAACTCCGATTCAAAAATTCAACCGTATCGATATTCATGTCTGTGTGACGTCACCTGTACGCTTCTCCTCGCTCGTCCAATGGAAAGCTTTGTTAGCAAGAGCTTTGTTATTGTTGACGTTGACAGCTGGCGGTAAGATCCAGTGTTGCCAAACGTACGAGGTTCCTCGTACAAATACGAGATTTGTGGCCTTCCGTACGAGGTACGAGGACACTGTCAACCTCGTACAATTATGTACGAGATTTTGATTCGATGATCAATGGAGGAATTTGCCTAATGTAAAAGCCCGTTATCCTAAAGGGATAAATGATATTAGTGAGCCAGATAAGTTTTGCGCTTAATTACTCAAAATCGTAGACTCTTCCAAGCTAGCTCATTTTGCCCTTTCTGCACTATCCCTACCCCATGCGAATGCTGACTGCGAGCGGGTTTTTAGTAAGGTAAATTTAATTAAAACAGATATAAGAAACCGACTAACTCGAAACAGTGAATGGCACACTTCTTGCTGCAAAAAGCGCAAGAGGTTCAACTCGTACTGGAAACTGCGTCAATTTTGAACCCACAAAGGAAATGTATAGCCACATGACAACAGACAAAATAAACGGCAGAAAAAACGATGATAGTGAGGATGTTCCTGACATAATATTTGGAGAGATGTAAATTATGTTACCTTGATTTACATTTATTTTTTTGTGATTTTACTTGAGTAATAATTAATATTTTTTTAAATACAAAACATAGGGATGTTTTATTTAGTAGGAAACTTGCAATAGTTTATTTCATTGAGTAAAAAGTCCTAAATCCAGTAGTTGTAATAAATTGTACGAGGTTTGAAAGTCAAAGTACGAGATTTTTAGCCACATCCGTACGAGGATTTTTTTTTTACGGTTGGCAACCCTGGTAAGATCCAGTAAAATCTAACCTAACAAAATTGACGCTCTCAACTCCGACTCAACGTAAATATTCGGTTTATTTTTTGTGAAATGCCTAAAACTCAGTGTTGTGTGAGAGGTTGTGTGGACGCATATTCACCCCGGCATAGGCTTCCATCCAGGGAAAACAAGGAGAATATGTTTCGGGAATGGTCGATGAGAATTGGCAGACTCGACTATATTGATTACCCGATTATGGGGACTCTTGCCCGTGTATATGGATCTCATTTCGTATTCGAATGCAAAACAAGAAATGGACGGTTAAAACCAAATGCATTGCCCACGCTAAATCTTCCCGATATCCCAGAATATCCCGATTTTCCTCGTGAAAAGAAGATCGGTAAGTGTAACCCAAGTACAGGTGGGAAGCTGTCTTTGTGTATTGTTTTGTGTTCCTGATGTGTTGTATCTATACTAATGTATCTATTTTTATTTTTTAGACCGCATCCGTACACCACTTAGATGCAACACGAATTTTGAAGTTGCTCAAGAGCACATTGATGTATATCAAGAGCATAATTACATCAAAGGTATAAATAACTTAATAATCGTTGGATTACTTGTATAGGTACGTTCAAAGAAGAAATTTATCTAAAACAACGTCTTCATGTGGCAATTTGCTACAGAAATATAACCTGCTTTTATTATATTCTTGTTTAAAATAAGTACATGTAATTCTGAGTTTTACATTTTTCTGTTCTAAGATGAAATTTTTTTTAATTCAGTATCGCATAATCATATTTTAATTATATATTCTGTCTTGTATTTCCTGTTTCTAAATGTTTATAATAAAATTCTCTTCATGTAATTACGAGTTTTATTTTTAAAATAATATTTTAGGCTAATGATTTGGGTGGTATTGGGTAGGTACCGAAAGAGAATTATATTGTTTATGGTCGATCCATTTTTTTTTTGTTTCCTCTATCCTTGTCGATGGTATGTGTGACGTCGGTTGTACTCGCTGAAAAATAAAGGCGTAAAATAGCGTCGAAAAATTGTCTATACAAAAAGCACAAAGTTATCAATCTAATGATTGGTTTATTTATGGTCAAATAGCACATGGCCGAACAATCAAACGCCAACGTAAATATTTTGAAATGCCACCTAAATACTGTTCTAGTGTCGAAGGCTGCAAGGATCTGACATCAATTCGACATAAATTAACGCACAACGAAAGTTATTATAGGGAATGTGCATGGAGAATTGGCAGAAGTGACTTCGTTGTTCATCCGATTTTGGGAAGTTGTGGATATGTTTATGCATGGTCATTATGGGTCCCATTTCGAATACAAATGCAAAAATTCCAACGGTTCGGTGAAAAAATATGCTCTGCCGCCCCTTAATCTTCCTGGAATCGGAAAACATCGGACTTTACCCAGTGAAAACCTAAACTTACCTAGGACGTGGTTGCCACCAAAATACAGGTTAGAATCTCTTTTTGTTCAGTGTTCCTAATGTAGGTACTGTGTAAATTATCATTGTTCGCCTCAGAATTGAATCTATTTTCGTTTTTAGATCGTGTTCTACCAGCAGTGTCCAGCATAAAAGTACCAGAACCAAATGTGTTACCTAAAGCTAGCAGAGTGCCTTTTGCTGTCAAAGTGATCCTTGAAGGTATCTACATCTGTATTTATATTTCGCAGGAAATAATATGGCTGAAAGTGCCTTTTTATTAAATTTCCAGAGTTTGGCAGGATCTGCATTCCGCCCAATAATATTCTATATTTTGTTTGCGAACTTTGGTTAATGTGATGAATATATTTATTTCAGAATCAAATGTGTTCCCTGAAGTGGAAGGGACGTGGGACAGGAATGGGACGAATGGTGAAGGACACGCTAATTAAATGGCATAGTAACGCATGCCAGGTACCGGCTAGTAATCCAATAATTGCAACTCCTTTCTTCAAAGTCTTATTTTCACAAGACAGATTGACATCACAAGACAACAATGAACATCTTGTTTTTGGAAACCAGCAAGAATAATAATCCTAAAAATAATGGTTTGTGATGAATATATTTTAACACCTTTAAAATGTGTTTGTGTGATTTATATTTCTTGTGTGAATGTAAAATATAAATGTAGTATAAATTGATACAAAAATAAAAAAGTACTATTGACATTTCAGACGTTTTATTTTTAAAATATATTTTTTAGGCTAATAAATTGGGAAGGTTTTTATATTGTCTATGGTAGTACCTTTTTTTAACTTTCCTCTATCTTTGTCGATGGTGTGTGACGACAAGAATTTGAAATTGATATTATTTTTCATTATTTATGGTTAAATAGTGTTGAAACCTGTTCAGTACTAAAAGCCCGAAGATATCGATCTAGGTATTAGTTCATTTATGGCTGCCTGCTACGCACTAAATTAAATTCTACTCGAGGACCAAGCTCTAGGTAGCGGCTTAGCCGGCCCACCCACTGGACACGTGCTCCCTGCTCCCCACTTACTACGATCGTATTAGTAGAGAGCGCTTCTCAACTTGATAAATGTAAATGTAATTTTAACTTTTATTATTTCATATTTCATTAAAAAAACTATTTTTACAGTTACGTTTATTACCTGTATGATCGTGACAGAGATTTATATCATATAATACATGATGTATTGTGGAAACATTTCTTCTATTTCAATATTCAAATTATCATTGCTAATGGTTATTACATTGGTATTCCCGGAATTACTGCCAAGTTAATGTTTTCCATTGTTTTTTAAATTCAGTATCTACCCAACACATTAAATAACAATGGATTATGGGAAATGCCAGTAGTTAAAATTTACGTAGCATTTCCTGCGAAGTCGTTAAGGATTCTATTGTTTACTTTCAATATTGAAAGTAAATATGCATTTAAGCCTTAAGATAGTTACCAAGGGACATCGGTACACAAATTCTATGAAATAAATACAAACAAATTTAAATAAAAGAAGTAAATACATATTAAAATTATTTTAATGTTTATTTATCATTACACGGGAGAGCAAAATATTGTTTGGTTTTCAATAATTACAAGAACATAAAAAACATATAATCAAATCAATAGTAAAAAAAAAGATATTATATACACATACATTAATCGTCACTTCTTAAAATAATCATTTATTTTTCCCTGTTTCGTTTTTATAATTGGATTATCATTTTGACGAATAAAAATGTTTATCAGGGCATTTAAGTTTGTAAATGCTTCGGATGGCATCTGCGGGCTCCCTGATATGTTCCGCTGGAGAACATCCAGGGCCTGGAAAACCTCTGAAGGTTGGGGTAAAATTGCGGGGTCTTCGTCCTCACTGCCTTCTTCGTCGCTGACTTCGGTTTCTTCGCTGGTGGGCACGGGGATGTGCATCTCGGACGTTGCCAGTTGTTCATCGAAATTCACAAAATCGATGAAATTAGCGTCCCCAAGCAGAAGAGTTTCACTAGCTGTTACGTCTTCGGCTTCTTCCACGGGGACGGTATTTTCTTCCACGGAGATTTTTTTTTATTTATTTATTTTTTTTTTTTATTATTAAAAACATACAACGAAGTTGCACTCCCATGAGTTATCAAAACTCATTAAGGGATCGCCAATTGGTACTTTTGAGAAGTTAAACCCAACTCAACCCAAATGTAGACACAATTTATGAATAAAAAATTTACAAAACATTTCACAGAAGCAACATACAGATACAAACATATGAAGAATCACTTTACAAATAATTCACAGAAAACATGTCTTATAACATTTTATGAATTTGTATTACTCATTGACTCATTTGATTTATGTACTTTGGGTTTCAAAAAGTTAAAATAAAGTTTCCTCCATGATGGACTAATGAGATGTACTAAGAAATGCATAGATAAAACAAAATCAGGAAAATACAATATAAGGTACGGGCTCAAAAATATACAGACCTAATACAAGATGTTTACATACAAATACAATGACGAGATTTAAGTAAGGTATAAACCGCGCCCATCATACTATAAGTTTAGTATTTGAAGATAATTAGGGCTATCAGAACAGAGTTTGTACCTACTTATGACTCGTTTTCCAAATAACATTTGAAAAAATATGTTTTCAATATATCATTTCGAGATTTGTTAGAGGCATATACCTGTCTCAAATTTTCAGGCAGTTTGTTATAGTTAGTGTAGGCAATGTATTCTAATGATTTCAGTCCGAACTTTGTTGAGTGTATTTTTGATATGTGTAGTTTGTTGTGTTGTCGTGTATTATATTGGTGAACGTCGTTGTTATAGTTCAGTTTTATATTTGTGTGGGTGTTGCACTGAATAATATTTAAAATGGTGTTTGTTATCTCAAAGCTAGGAACAATCTTAAATGGCAATACAAGTGCGTGACGGTAAATATCTTTAACAGGTGTATCCCAAGGCAAGCCAAAAATGTTACGTAGGGCTCTATTTTGGATTATTTGCACCTCTGATATCATTTTTTTAGTAGCAAAACCCCAGATACTCGAAAGGTATGCCAAGTGGGAGTGAATCATAGCATAGTACAAAGATCGCAGTATGGCTGTGGGAAGCAATCTACGTAGTCTGTACATTACACCGGTCACTGGAGCAATCTTTGATTTAACATGGTCAAAATGGTTTTTCCATGTAAGCCGTGAGTCAATTAAAAGTCCTAGATACTTCGCGACATCTGTTTGTTCCAGTTTGTTTATTCCCAGGGAAATGTTTAGGCGTTGTCCTCTCCTATTCCCGAATAGCACATAGTGAGTCTTTTTAATATTAAGGCTAAGTTTATTAATTCTCAGCCACTCGGCTAGATGAGCCAAATCCCTTTCCATGTCCTTTTCCATTTCGTTTAAATTAGTATTATGGTAGAATAATATTGTGTCATCAGCATAAAGTTGAAGTGTACCTTTCACTCCCCATTTTGCAATATCATTTATATAAATCAAAAATAATAATGGTCCGAGAATCGAGCCCTGTGGTACACCA
This sequence comes from Limnephilus lunatus, assembly GCA_917563855.2. NCBI lineage: Eukaryota > Metazoa > Arthropoda > Insecta > Trichoptera > Limnephilidae > Limnephilus > Limnephilus lunatus. Next base: position 60,777,651 of record OU830599.1, read on the forward strand.
CATGTTATATTCCTATGATCACTTGATTCTTTTCCAATAACAACCGAACAGCACCTACCCGTAAGATAACTAGATAAAAGTTTTAGACTGTTGCCCACGATGCCCAGATATTCAAGTTTTTTTAATAGAATCTTATGATCAACCGTATCAAATGCCTTTTTGAGGTCTATGAAAATGCCCGCTGCATATTTTCCTTGATCTAAGTGTTTTTGAAGAGTTAGTATAAAGTCAAAGGCAGCACATTTCGTGTTGGAGAATTTTCTGAACCCATATTGTTGAGGCGTAAGAATATTATTAGTTGCGAGATATTTTGTTAGTCTATTTTTAATTACATGTTCAAATACTTTGGAGAAGACTGAGAGTATTGATATTGGACGATAATTAGATGGATTTTTTTTGTAGTCTTCTTTGTGAATTGGAACGATTTTTGCTAGCTTTAATTGATCCGGAAACAGTCCACTCACTAAAGATTGATTAATTAGAATAACAAGATGATCCGCTAATTTTTCTTTACAGAATCTGAGTAAGTTAGTTGTCATACCATCGACTCCTGGAGATGCATTAGTTTTTAGTTTTGAGATAATTTTTAAAACTTCTAGTTTGTTTGTATTGGCCATGTAGAGGGACTGTAATGGCTTTGGTTCCATGTTTATTGTATTCATGTCATCTGAATAAGATGGGATACTCGCAGCTAAATTTTCACCAACCGATGTAAAGAAGTCATTAAACGCTGTACATATCTGCTTCGGGTCATTTATGACTATATTATTGATGGTAAGAGTTTCAATTTTATTTGTCGAGTTCTTTGGACTGTTAGTTATGATTGAATTTATTGTCTTCCAGGTTTGTCTTGGATTATGTATGTTTTCTGTAAGAATATTTGTGTAATATTTTGTTTTGGCGAAACGTCTGTAATTAGTTACCGAATTTCTTGACTTATTTTTTTGTGATAAAAGTTGACTGTTTTGCGGATCTTTCTTCCACTGTTTGTAGTTAGTATTTCGTTCTCTAATAAGAAGATCCAGTTTTTTGTCAAACCATGGTGTATTACCTTGCTTAGGGTTTCCTATTCGTATCCTTGGCTTAAATTTGCAAGTGTCGATTGCTGTTTTGATATATTTAAAGAATTGATTAAAATTTTCGGTTATGTTGGTGGTGTTATGAGAAAACGGTTGGGTTTCAAGATATGTTCTCAAAGCCCTCTTATTGATGCTGATGTTTATGTTTGGTGGTATTCTGTTGTTAGAGTGGTGTTTCAAAGAGTTTTGGTAGTCTAACATCATTATACTATGATCACTTATCTGGTTATCAATATTGGAGGTCGTTGAAGATATGTTTTCTCTATTTGATATAATATGGTCTAAGAGAGAACTGCAGGTTTCCGTAACTCTCGTGGGATGTGTATTATTACATATGAAATAATTATATGAAAATAAAGTGTTGATATATTTTTTTGTGGAATCATTTTTTTTAAGAACATTAATGTTAAAATCCCCGAAGATGAGTGTATCTAGGCTACTTTTTTGTAAAATAGATTCAAGAGATACTAGAAAATCATTTATATTGTTGTTAGGTTTCCTGTATATAGCATATATGTTTAATGGTTTAAAATGTTTATATTGTAACCTAACTCCTAAAAAAGAGTTATTCGTTGACCACTTTTCAATAACTTCACAGTTAAATGTATTGTGAGTATATATCGCCACTCCTCCTCCTCTTCCAGTAGTCCGGGAAGCAAAAGTACCCTGGTAGCCATTGATGTTGAACAAAGATCCTTCTCCATCTCCCAGCCATGTTTCGGTGACAACTAAAACGTGCACAGTATCCGTTATTCTTTTGAGCGTTTCTTCTATTTCGTCTATTTTGTTTCTAATACTTCTGGCATTAATGTACAGGACTCTCAAACTATTTTTTATAGGCATATAGTCATCCACCGAATGGTATTTCCTTTGTATGATTGATTGGTCAGCAGCTTTTTCAACAAATTCCAGCGTAGTCCACTTTTTCCCTAACACGTTCATCCATTATCTTCCAGATTGGACATTCTGAGCTGGTGGATCTGTGGTCGTTATGACTTACATTATTACAGTTGATACATGTAGGCTGCTCTTTTTTGTTAGGGCAGGTCTCGTATTTGTGGTTGCCGCCGCAGTGAACACATGCCGTTTCTTCCTTGCAGAACAATTGGGTGTGTCCGAAACCCATACATTTATAGCATTGGACCAATGGTGACTGATCCTCCACTTTTAAGCGTTGGTATCCTACATTGATATGGCCAGCTTCTATCAAGCTTTTCCAGTTTTTTGGCGATAATTCTAATATGGTATTGCAAAGATGTGTATTCCGATGATTTTTTTTGTATTTAATGGATATTTTTTCCGAGAAATCTATACCTATCCCATTATTTTGTTTCTCCAGGGAATGCATTAGGTCATCATTAGTTGCTCCCTTGATAAGGCCTCTAATTATAACCAAAGGATTCAATTTTTTTCCATCTTCTATATTTATTTTGCCTTGTAGCCCTTTATTTAGTTCTCTTTTAAAATTATTTTTATCTTCCAGGGAGACCATATTGAAGATTAATTTGTCACTGTTATTCGATTTTCGCATGCGTGCAACACCGATCCCAAGAGTGCGAACATCTACGTGCTTTTTGATGAGTTTTTCAATGTCGGCTGATTTTCTCTGCGGGTCATCGGAGCTTATTACTAAGGCATGATTTTGAAGGGTTGTCTTCTGCCTAGCTGCAATAGTCGCATACGTTGTAGCTTGAGTTCCTTTTTGTTCCTTTTTTAATGTTTCCATTTTGTTTTCAATTTTTTGATTCTGGAATATTGTTTGGTCCATTTTTTTTATTATATCGTCGTATTGTTTTCTGACGAGATCGATACTTTTTTGTGTTTCTTCTTTAAATGCTTCCATTTTTGTGAAAATTTCCATTTTCATAATATCCATTTTCTTATCTATGTGTTGAATAATTTTGTCAATGTTTTTGTCTTCAAGCTCCAGTGCACTTTTAGCTCTAGTTGCCATGATTAGTGTTATGTTATGATTTTTAATTTTATACTTTTATATTATTTTTATAATTTTTATTTTATTTTATTGGATTATGTTTGTTTTCTCTAAATTTAATTTTTAATTTAATAATTTTGATGCGTATTGATTTGTTATATAAGTATTTATTTAAATTTACAGTACTGTTACTGCCATCTATTGCTTATTAACGGAACTTGATTAAATGAATTTTTGGTTTAGTTTGTGTGATTATTTACCGCCATCTATGAGCAGATATTTTATGAATATAATAATAAAGATGCTTTGTTCTTCTGTGGGCTGGGCGCAAATCCCACTTTTACGGAAGCAATTTGCAATAGTGACAGGCGTCACCGACTTCCACGCCATGCACATTGCTCTACAGGCGTCTAACACTGACCATTTTCTGAGGTTCTCAGATGTTGAGCCATTATTTAGCTGAACTATGCAGGAATGCAGCAGACTTTTTCTAAAATGGCATTTGAAATTTTGAATAATGCCCTGGTCAAGGGGCTGGAGAATGCTGGTGGTATTGGGCGGCAGAAAAAGTATTTCCACATTTGGAATGTTAATGTCAGGAGTGTAGTGAGCCGAACAGTTATCGAGTATCATTAATATTTTTCTGTTGTGTGCTGCCATTTTCCTCTGCACAGCGATTAAAAATTTACAGAAAATCTCCCGCGTCATCCACGCTTTTTTATTATTTTCATACGTCATAGCAGGGTACGTCAAATGCGTAAGGCCCCTAAAACACCTCGGCTTTTTGAATTTCCCCACTATGACAAGCTTCATCTTGTCGGTACCATCCATGTTGGTGCAGAGGGCGGCAGTTAATCTTTCCTTGCTTCTCTTCCCTCCGTGGCATTTTTCGCCACGGAGGGCTAGTGTCCTGTCCGGCATCATATTGTAAAATACTCCCGTCTCATCCATATTGTAAACATCTTTTGGAAGGAATTTTTCCCAAATATGTTTATTTCCTGCCAGCCAACTTGTTACCTCCACTTCGTCGACTTTTTGGGCTTCGCCGCAAACGGCAAGGCACACAATGTTATATCGTTTCTTAAAACGGTCAAACCACCCATTGGAAGCTTTGAAATCTTCAATTCCCATCTCATTTGCCATGGATTTCGCCTTCTCAATAAGCATCGGCCCAGAAGTGGGAATTTTTGCAGACCGAATTTGAGAAAAATAGTCAAAAAGTTTTTTTTCCATTTCTTCATGCTTCGGAGGCCGCACGCGCTGTTGGGAACCGCTGGCTTTGCACATATCGAAAGCGGCTTCGATCTTTTGCCGGTTTTTTAATATAGTGGACAGTGAAGAATTGGGGATTCCATATTTAATGGCTAATTTGCCTTTGCTGTCCACTTTATTATCAACGTCTTTAATTAGTTGCACTTTTTGCAAAATTGTTAAACTTTTGTATCCATTACGCACAATAGGCGGAGCCATATTAATTACGTACAAACTAAACACAAATACACAGACGAAACACAAATATTGTCAATAAATTTACGTGAATAAAATTAAAATACGAAAAGTTTGTTTGCAAACGCCGATTAACACTAAAACACGATTTATATTTCTTTACGAAAAAGTAAACACTAGGTATAATAATTTAAATGCAAGTAAATATAGAAATCAGAAGTGGGAAAGTTTGAAATTAGCTTGAACCGCACTCGACCACTGTAGGGAAGAAACTGATTTAAGGGTAGGTACATACTGGGTAATAGAAATAGATTCGATGACGGGCGGGAATTTCCGTAAATTTACGGCTACGTTCAAAATTGTGGTTGCGTTTTCAAAGTTTTTTTTTTCTTTTTTCGAATTACAGAAGTAGATTTGAACTGAGCGGCCAAAAAAAAATTTCGAATTACGAATTAACGAATTTTTCGAATTAAAAATCGATTTTGTATGAAGATTTAATTCACGGGACATTTTTTCGAGGAAAATTTCGAATTACGCGTTTTTTCGAATTAACGGGGTTCGAATTAACGGGGTTCTACTGTATGTGAAAAAGGGGAGTGTGCCTGGTACGCCTCATTCGGACATTTGTTTAATGATTACAATGTTAAATGGTACACAAAGATCAACATACTCTGCGTCTTCTTCCAGTGGCCTTTGGTGCTGAAATTGTCCGTGTCCGTGACGGTGAGGAAGTTCCTGGCGCCCAGCTGCAGCGTGCACGGCTCGAAGAGGTTTAGCAGCTTCAGGCGGCTCAACTCCTCGCCCTCCACGAGGAAGCGCGGCTGCTGGGGCGGCCCCGAGCCCAAAGCGCGGCACTGCCACTGGACACCCACGCTCTCCGTGTCCACGCTCTCTACTGTGAACTGGAAGACAATTTAAAAAAAAGGTCAAATTTTTTTATTTTTTTTTAATTTGGAGTCCATAGACATAAGCATTAACCCTTAGAGGAACTTAAGACTTTTTTTTAACTTCAAAATTTTGAACTGAATGACAAAAATGTCAGTAAATTGACAATGGCAAATATTTGGCAGTTTTAGTTAGGTACTTCAATATGTATATGTATACGTGTTATTTTAAAAAGCACACTGCTACACCAGATTATAATTATTTTGTATGTGTGCTCACTGGGATGCCAAAATTCCGTTAAGGGTTGTTATCTTTAGGGATGCTGTGTGGGGGTCTTTTAGAGAAAAGGAAGGAGTGAACCTGAGTCTTCAAGTGACCCATGTTTTAGAAGGGAGGAAACCTGGGTTTTGGAGAAACCTATGCTTTAGGGGGGAAGAAACTCAGAGGCCGGCAAAACATTCCTCAGCCAAGCTGTTGAACTCAAAAACAAGCCGTAAAAAACAACCCATTGTGACAAACGCCAACTGTGCACAAATATTAGGAGAACAAAGTGATCAACCTTATCAAAAGTCTTAGGAAAGTCACAGAATGGTGTGTAAAATTGCTCATTGTTATTCGGTGCTCTCGCCACCTAATGTGTAAATACCATTAAATATGTGGTGGTTGATCGGCCACATCTAAATACATGTTATTGTTCAATCAAAAATGTTTCTACTTTGACATTATTATTATAATATAATGCGCAAGCAGCATTCTGCTAAGGTGCCCATATCTGTTTTACAACAAGTTTAACAGGAAATTGAGTTGTTTCAAATACAAAATAAGTTAGTCCTTTCCTCTCTCCAAATATGAATCAAATAGAGCTTTAAATCGGTTTATATCAGTACATATCATATATATTTATGAATAATTATTTCCAATAACATTAGCTGGTACGGAAAAATCAAAAAGAATTCTGAAATAACGCAGTCAAAAGCTGAATGTCACAGATGAACGTACATATTACAGAAATGCCGATACATTCTGATTGAAAGAAATATATAGCAGTTCTACAGGAGGCAGTTTCACATTATAGAAGTTAATGTATCATACCTTCTGCTCGCGCATCTTGTGCTTCTTGGCCGCCTTCATCTCTTTGGTGGTGTGCAGCCACATGGCCTCATCCAGCATGCCCAGCGGTCCCGTGACCACCTGGCCGGGGTAGTAGTCGGGCGTATTGAGGTAGCCCCCCACGCCCGGGGAGCGCCCGCCCCTCCGCCTCCGCTGCAGATAGTCCTCCAGCAGGCAGTTGTTCACGTCGGGGAACTCGATGCGAGACCCGTCGGCAGACACCAGGCGCATCTTGCTGTTTACTATCTGAAAGGTTAAGATACAGTTAGAACTGATGCAAACATTCAATGTGCATGATGTTGACGAGACGCATCTTGATGTTTACTATCTCAAAGGTTAAGGTATGGCCAGATCTTATGAAAACATTCAACATACATGATGTTGACGAGACGCATCTTGCTGTTTACTATCTTAAAGGTTAAGGTATGGTCAGATCTTATGAAAACATTCAATACATGATGTTGACGAGATGCATCTTGCTGTTTACTATCTCAAAGGTTAAGGTATGGTCAGATCTTATGAAAACTTTCAACATACATGATGTTGACGAGATGCATCTTGCTGTTTACTATCTCAAAGGTTAAGGTATAGTCAGAACTTATGAAACTTTCAACATACATGATATTGACGAGATGCATCTTGCTTTTTACTATCTCAAAGGTTCAGGTATGGTTAGACCTTATGAAAACATTCAACATACATGATGTTGACGAGACGTACGTTGCTGTTAACTCAGAGGTTAAGATACTGTCAGATCTTATGCAAACATTCAATATACATGATGTTGACCAGGCGCGGTCAGATCGCCTGATTAATTGTTGGTATTTACTATCTGAAAGATTGAAGACGTGGAGAGATCAATTCAAATTCAATATGCAGCATGTTGAAGGATTAGAAACGTCTGTATCTGCGGCTTGGCATGCTGTGCAAGACGTGATGAGTGGTTCACCCGGGCAATTGGTGTGGGGTCATGATCCTTAGAAATGAAGTAACAACAAACTTAAGAAGAATATAGTATAATCCCAACGATATGCAAGGTTCGGCAACCATGACGTTTGAAACACAAGAAAAAATTTTTTTAAGTCGAAATACGCAAGTTAATAATACTTTGGGGTCGTCCATTAATCACGTGAGGTTTTTTTACCAACTTTTTGACCCCCCCCCTCCCTGGTGATATGTGGTGAGGTTTTAGGCTAAACCCCCCCCCCCCCCCCCCCCCCTTTCGAGCCTCACGTGATTAATGGACGACCCCTTTTTGCAAATGCAAATAATGATTTAACAGTGCGTTGATGTCTGCCGTTTAATTTATGTTTCTGAACAGTAAATAATGTGAAAATTAGTAGTGGCGGAAAATTTTTCTGACCAGAAAGACTGTGGTGGTCCTGTGATTTTAGACAAAGAAATTGAATATTTACTATGCATCTGTATCTTGGACACTCGCATAATATTGTGTAGTAATTTTGTATTGATACATTTTTTTAAGTGTGTGCGTCTACCTACTACTACAGAGAATTTTTTACGATTGGAATCTACATTTTCGCTAATACTATTTCTACAGGAAAATCTGTCAGAATTCCTTCAAACACCAGGTGTTGACCAAATTATTTAGAGGGATAGAAATTTCTCCACAAATTTTCGTATCCTAGATGGCTAGGAGATATTGGATATTTTTGCCGATAAAATGATGTCCATACTTTGTTCTTTTATTCGATTCTGCCAGGAAATCCGTCATCCTGTCAATCCTGTTAGACACAAAATACACTCCAATCTGCCAAGATGGCAAAACAGACTATACGTGGGGTGTATGTCATGGATTTAGAAACACATTAAAAAAATTTTTAACACAGTAGCTAATCCAAATAAGTTCAGTAACAAACAAAAGCACTTAAAATCTTCCAAAATACAACTAATTTAAGAAGGGGAGCGGTAATTACAGGTAGGGCGCGAGTAAAACTGTAACTTGATCTGATCTGGTGAATCGATTTTCGTCGTACATGTGTAGATACATAGTATGTATTACATACCATAGTTATCGTATTTCACCAAACCTTTTTCTATAGGATTCGGAGTAGTTGTACATTGTCCTGTTACGAGGAATGAGATTTTTCATTGTCAATTTCTTCTTCGATTTTCCGTTTTTTGCCAAAGAAAGCTCGTACATATATCCATAGCAAAATCAGGGGCATGTATTACAATTCACGAAATACTATCCTTACTACACTACACTAACCAATCAACACCACAGACAAATTCAAATCTCGAAATCTATTTCAATTTTCCTGTTGAGTAAACCGTGATTATGCTTACCAATATATGGCAGTTAAAACTTTTACCTAAACCTAATTTTTCTAATTATTATCTGTCAAAAAACGATTCGTAGTTTGTACCGCGTTGCACGCGATGTCGTTGGTACAAGGTGCAAACTTAACTTAAACTCAACCGTTAATAGCATCCCCAAACTGTTTGGGAATTCCCCGTAAGCAGTGATTACAATACGCGCACAGCCTCCCACCACTTATTTCAACGCCATCTATGGGCAGAATAAAGAATTAGTATGATATGATTCCTTGTTTAATTCTAAGCTATTTAGTTAGATGTCATATCAAACTATGAACAAACAGTTTACTAGAATATTATCATAGTCGATGGTATTTCTTAAGGTAGGGCACAGGTATTTTAAGGTAGGACATTGCCCCATAATGCCCCCCCTAGCTACGGCCCTGTTTACAATCCAGCAACAGCTGATATAAGCAACAGCCAACATAATAATTTTAGTAGCAAAACCATAAACCAATATATTTTTAATTTACAAAGGGGTCGTCAAAAGATATGAAAAAAATATGATTGTGGCCGATGGTGCACCAAGTATGTTCAGGGACTCTCTTTTCTGGCCCCGCGGGCCAGATCAGGTTAGCGGGCCGCCAGTTGCCGATTGATGGTAAAGTTATTGTTTTTAACATGTATAATACAGCATGAGCTAATTATCTAATGCTGCTTTGGGGTCGTTCATTAATCACGTGATGTTAGCAACTTTTTAACCTCCCCCCCCTCCTGGTGATATGTGGTGAGGTTTTAGACTACCCCCCCCCCCCTACCCAAAATCACATGTATATTTTTAGTACAAAGTATATTGAAATTTTCAGAATATTATATTTAAAAACAGGGAAAAAATTCGGTTTATGGGCGAAATTCCTAAAAAATAAAACTAATTATTTTTATACTAACTATGGGCCAGGGAATCCGAATCTGAAAGAATTAGGCGGCGGCAAGCAATATTAACTGAATTACACGACTTTTAAATTTTCAATACACATAAGAAAACAGCCATTTTAAAAGCATTTTGACACATGAAAACCATAGAAACCATAGAAACCATAGAAAAACAACAATTTAAGTGTGGCCATTAAACAATAATATCATCGAACATACCTTATAAATCAAACACATCTTCGTCGTCTGGTTTGTGCCCCTTTATACCGCCTGCTCGCGTCAATTTAAAAAAAACATCCCAGTTTTCAAGTAGTTTAGCGGCTACGCTAGGTTTGTGTAACATGGTTTGTGCCCCTTTATACCGCCTGCTCGCGTCAATTTAAAAAAACATCCCAGTTTTCAAGTAGTTTAGCGGCTACGCAAGGTTTGTGTCACATGGTTTGTGCCCCTTTATACCGCCTGCTCGCGTCAATTTAAAAAAACATCCCAGTTTTCAAGTAGTTTAGCGGCTACGCAAGGTTTGTGTCACATGGTTTGTGCCCCTTTATACCGCCTGCTCGCGTCAATTTAAAAAAACATCCCAGTTTTCAAGTAGTTTAGCGGCTACGCAAGGTTTGTGTCACATGGTTTGTGCCCCTTTATACCACCTGCTCGCGTCAATTAAAAAAAACATCCCAGTTTTCAAGTAGTTTAGCGGCTACGCTAGGTTTAGGTAGCATGGTTTGTGATACAAAAGTGAGTAAAATTTATAAAAAGTAAGTACTTAAATTATAAACATGTTATTTTACGTTATTGATATTACTGCTTAATGGCAACACTTAATTTTATGTGGTGTAACATCTTTATTCTTTTTCTATGTTTTCTTGCGACTTCAATAGTGTCAATTTTTGTGTCTGTTTATAGCAAATTTTAAAGTCGTATAATTCATTTAATATTGCTTGCCGCCGCCTAATTCTTTCAGATTCGGATTCCCCAGCCCAAAGTTAGTATAAAAATAACTAGTTTGATTTTCTAGGAATCAGAATGCTTCCAAAATGGCCATTTTCCTATGTGTGTAAAAAAAATTTTTAAAGTCGTATAATTCAGTTAATATTGCTTGCCGCCGCCTAATTCTTTCAGATTCGTATTCCCCGGCCCATAGTTAGTATAAAAATAACTAGTTTGTATTTTTAGGAATTTCGCCCATAAACCGAACTTTACCCAAAAACAGGTATAATCTGATTAAATTTTGGAAAATTAAGCATTGTGATAAAAATTTCCAGAGACATTAAGGTTGCAGGTCGTTTTTGACTGGCATTTGGTTTAGAAATCGTGCGTTCAATGAAGCTTTAGAAAATCACAAAAATCTGACAAGAGATCTCGCCCGATATCTATCTCCATCTCACAAAACATAGAGAATCGCTCAACAGATGGGCAGTATATAGCACTGACTGAGCAGGCTCGCACGGGTGACGTAAACTTTGTGTCCCCACAAAAATTAATTGCCGACCGCTGCTCTACACAGCCTACAAACTATGAGATGTGTAGCTATGTATTTTGATAATCAAGCTTGAAACGTTAAATAATTTATAATATTATATAAATATATCCTTTGTGAAAGAGGCATTTAAATAAACAAATAATATAAAGATCCAATGTGTAAATAATGTTAAACGTTTGTATCATTACTGAATTAAATAAAATGCCACAGAAATCCCACATGAAAAAACATTGTATGATATTTTTTCATTTGGCTAGTCCTAATTGTACTGTACTATTTCAATCGTATTTTTGGCTTCATATCAACAATTCTAACTATACATTTGGAAGAATTTGCACAAAATAAATATCACTATCTTATATTATTGATTTAATTTGAAGGTAAACGGAACTTCTTCAACATTAGATAATATATAAACAAAGATGGCAAATAATGTGACAATAATATTTGCTGTAAAATGTGCATCAAAATATGTTAACAATGTAATTGCAGCTCAGCTATTTAGTCATGATGGAAATATTGATTGTAAGCAATGTTCAATGTCATGAATAACAAATACAATAATATGCAAAAATAGCTGTCAAAAGTTGTCTGCAATAACAATTTATTGATTTTTTTGTCACATCACTTACTTTTGAGGTTCCGACCCAGGAGTCCAGACAGACAGCCAGATCGGTGGTGAATTCTTCTAATGGTTGGAGTCTTTCACTGGGCACAGCTGGGAGCACCAGGTTTGTGCCCACAACTTGGACTGCAGCTGATACTATTATGTCTCGGCAATAACCTCGCTGGGTGTCCTTGCCCTTGATCATCCTCCGTACCACGTCTCCAGGCATCAGGGATCTGTCTGCTAAGCCAACCTTCAAAAGAATACACAAATTCAGAAATAAAAAAAACTACCCCCGATTTCAAGGCAACGAAATGCGGCAATTTTCGCGAGTATTGTGGAGTATCGTAGACGTTAATGGTGCATTATGATTTTAAATATTATATAAACAGTCACTCACGGCTGGAGAAATCACCCTTTCTATTCCTGAGGGGTGCCATACTACTCGAATTTCGCCCTTTTTTACCGGAGTTTCTTCCTCAGTGTCTTCTTCGCTGGAATTCGCCTCAAAGTTTTCCATAACAAGGCCAAATACAACTTGACCCCTTTTGTTAATTTTGAAGACTTCATCTTCGTAAAAATATTGAAATTCTGTCGTCGAACCAGGATTTTGACCCGCCATGTTTACGGGATTTATTAAAATAAATTTCACTTGTTTTTTGCGTTCCTCTTCTATGTGACAGCTGACTACAGTCCCGGCGCATGCGCCTGTCAGCCTCAGCCGTCAGCACAACAGAGACATCTATATCACGTTTCGAGAACTAGGAAAAGCGAATAAACTCAAAATTCCCTGTTTTCTTTATTTTACTTTTAGTACTTTCAATTTTAAAACATCGGTTGTAAATTCATATATTTAAAAACCAACAATCGGAATTTAATCAAAGGGCTTTGGCATGCTTTGGCAAATTCTTCGGTTGTTTTATTTGTCTAGGTACCTACTGATTGAAATTCCATTCACGTCAAGAGTGTCAAGAGTCATACGCATGCGAAGGAAAAGGATGGAGCATGTTTAGGTAAATGGGATCAATATTCTTATCGGAAAGAAAACTCTAGTCGCACGATTGTGTCGGTACATTTTAACCTAGTGCTCGCGTGAAATTTGCGATGTGAGCTTATTTGTGAATGTGGGATTAATAAAATAAGTGTAATGTAAAAACGACCTCGGGTCAATAAAGTGTAAACATGCCCATTAGCAATATTTTTCGCCGCGCTTCAAATTATATATACGGCAGCGAAGCGGAAGGTAAACAGATTGACGATTATGCGGATAATGAAATATTGTTTTGTAAAAATAATGTGTGCGTTCATCCTCCAACATTTGTAAGACAAGAATTTGACGTTATTCACTACCCGGGCTATCTCACAGTCAGTACAAAAATATTTACTGATCAACACAACAACGTCAGAAGGCCAACATTGTTTTTGAATTGGATACCAAATTGTACGCTGAGAAGATGTCCCTCGACCGTGGAAAAGTGTAATCCTGACGACTGTAATTATCCCAACGGACATATCATCAGCATAGATGAGAAGTACATCGATAATAAATATTCATTTATCGATAGTTTAAAATATCAAAACCACTCAGACCTGATCAATATCCATAAGAAAAACCTATGTAACGATCCCGCTCTAAACGCATTTTCCGATACTTCGGAATCTGTCAGCTTGAGTTCAAACTCGGATAAATTTAGTGTCAACTCATCTGAATTAAAAGCAAATCAGATAAACAGCAACACAAATGGGGAAGACGAGTTCTGTTTGGATTCTAACCATCGAGATGATACAGCCCAACAAGAAGAAACGAAAGAAATCAACGACTTGGATTCAGAAATACGGCCTTTGATTCCTGAAGAAATAAAAACCAATCCGTTTGATAAATGCATTCGATCGCAATCAATGACGTCGGTGAATATAACAATAGCTAACCCAATGATAGAAAATATGGAGCTGACTCCGGAAGGACAGATGTCAGACAGGTTCTGCAGGTCGCTGTCTTTGAGTTCCTGTGATGAGAACAACCCCAACTGGATGTCCACCCCTGAGTTCTTGGCTCTAAAACATAACTTGACTTTTCCCGAAAGCGTCACAGCTTCTCCGGTAGTTCACAGGAAATCCCCCCCGAAATGCAGAAGGTAAATAAAAAAAACAATATTTAATTTTTTAGGTAGGTACCCACCAATTAATTTATTATTTTCGTGAGTAGGAGACCTAGGTATCTACGGATATAACAGATATTCATAAAATATAGAATAGCCTCAGAAAAAAATACAAAAAAATCGGACGAAAAGGTGTTTAGAATTCAACAAATTATTCATCAGAATAAAAATATTTGACATGAATAATCAATTCTATTTGCACGGCGGTACGGCAGGAATAACGAGGGAATAACTTATTCGGGATGGTAGAAAAAAATGAAAAGAAAAAAATAAAGTTTCATTTTTGTTCCATTTTTTCTAAATGTAGGTATTTTATTTCTCCAGTAAACAAATATTTACAGATGATTGTTAGTAGATAGGTAGATACGAGTAGGTACTATTTATTATAAATGTATATCTTATCAATGTATTACTCATTCGTAGTATTCAAGTGTTAATCAATTTCACGAATCACTACCTACTTTTGCAAGTACGTAGGTACTTATAATGAATGAAATGATGAAAGGTTGGAATATTGCATGAGTAATAATTAATAATACTATGGAGCGCGATTTGAATGGGACACAATTTTTCAGACATTTTTTCACAATTTTGAATATATAAAAACCTCTACTTTTTGTTACATCTTTATTTCGTTATGCCTTTAATGAACCAATGAAAATAACCCAAAATTTTCATTCAGTTTAAAAATTGCTGAAATCAACTTTCCTCTTGTGGTGAAAACCTTTTTTTCTAGGACTCATCTTCACTATGATCCATAAACTTTTAATGGTATGCAGGTCCGAAGAATTTCCTGGATATTTGAAAAAAAACTTAGGTATTTGGCTGGATTCAAAAAAATTTTCCATTTTATTCGTTGTTTTTTGAAAAATTCCATTATTTTTATATAATTTCTCAATTTTAATTTATTTTATAATTATGTTGTCTACTAAGGGCGGATCCAGGATTTTTTTCTGGGAGGGGCACAAGGGGCGGACGGGTGGCGCCCCCCCCTCCCAGGACGGACCAATTTTTTATGAAGTCGAAATTTGTGTTTGTCAACTTTAATGGGGGGAGGGGGCTTTTCCGATCGCGCTTTCCCCGACCGTACCGCTCTCGCAAACGCTGATTATCATCTTTCATTTGCAAGTGCATGAATGGGATGCAATGAACAAAATTCGCAATTCCATCCAGAAATAGACAAGACTATGACTCATGTTCTTTCTGTTATTTTGTTCATATATTTTAACAACTCTGATGATTTTATTTGCTTCTAAGTATGTACTGTGATGGAATCTCCACAGTACACAAAAATACCGCCCTGGGGGGGGGGGGGAGGGGCTTGTTGTCTACTATGGTTATAGCCAGGCCAGGATAACATAATCTACCTATTCTACGATCTATTTCATAGAATCTGTGAAATGGATCAGTGAGAAAGATACCTAAGGCGAAAACAACGAAACACATTAATTAATAGCTAAATATTTATTTTAAAGTCGGCTTTTTAAGTTTTAAGCATTTCATTTCGAACAGATTAGTTGAACTAAATTGACCGGATGCATCGTTCATATTTAAGGTATTGGTAATAGGTACCCTTGCTTATTCACTATCATGAACAAGGCGTGTAGGCAATTTAAGAAGCAGCCCAGCTGCTATTTGGACATTTAATTTAATAGGCGATCATGTGTACCTAGGTACCGCCGCCTCGGGAACCATTCATTGGATAACCAACACCTCTACCATAGGTCACCGAAGTGGCAAACTACAACCTCTGACTTAGCAGGGGCGCCCAGGTTCATGGGGCGAGTTTTGCGGTTTGTCCAAGTCTTGGCCTACTCCTGCCCGCCAGCTGCATGGCCGGCCGGGTCGCAAAATACCGAATGAAGGAGGTCCTTTCATCACTCCGGCCAGACTCTCACGACCGTCACTCCTGGACACACTGATCCCCAGATTCCTATCCACCCCTCATACCTTTTTCATTCCCAGAACTTCTCCTCTTTTCGTTCCTTAAAAATACCTTAACAGATCTTCTCCAAAGATGACATGGACAAACCTCAAACCTCGCCCCATGAACCCGGGCGCCCCTGCTAAGTCAGAGGTCGTAGTTTGCCACTTTGGTGACCTATGGTAGAGGTGTTGGTTATCCAAAGAATGGTTCCCATGGCGGCGGTACCTACACATGATCGCCTCCCAAATTAATTGTCCAAACAGCAGCTGGGCTGCTTCTTAAATTGCATACACACCTTCTTCATGATACTGAATGCGCAAGGGTACTTATACCTAAAATATGAACTATGCATCCGGTCAATTTAGTTCAACTGATCTGTTGTCTAATAAAACTTAAAAAGCCGACTTTAAAATAAATATTGAGCTATTCATAAATGTGTTTCATTGTTTTCGCCTTACTTCATGAAAGTTGATCAAACAATAGGACCTTATTATTATAGAAATCGAAACGGGGCATTTATCAAGTCACCCATGAATTGCTACGACTTCCATGGCGTAGGCCCTGAGGGAAATTAATTAAAGAAAAACAATAAAATTAGTTTATTTGTTTCCTGGAGGCGAAAAATGAATATGGTGGCGAAATAGGCTTACCTGTATGACTAATTTATACTATCTACAGATTTTGACTCTATTAGGTAAATACCTAAATTATGTGACAACTTACTAAAATTCTTAGGTAATAAATAATAACCAGAACCCGTCAATATTAATTTAATCTACAGATAAAAAAATACGTTTCAGACAGGCCGGTTTAGCCGCGCTTCAATAAGCTCGTATTTACACGAAACAGCGCGGTTCAAACGCCCTGCGTGAATAGGCACTTAGTTCGTAACTCCCCTTAAGCTGCATATGCATATGCCAGACGAATCTGTTGGCCGAACCTAGAATTAGGATAGGAAAAGAACGAAGCGACCACAAACGGCGCCAAACGCCGCTTGCTGTGGCTTCGTTCCGTTTCCATAATTCGTGGCTCGGCTCACGTCTCGGTTCGCAAATATATACGTAAGTAATAATAATTTGGGAGGGGGATTGGGTACCGCCGCCCCAGGAAACTTTATTGGATAACCAACACCTCTGCCATAGGTAACCCCAAGTGGTTCGCTATACGTTTTGGTTATTTAGCAGGGGTGCCCGGGTTCATGGGGTGAGGTTTATCGAGGTATTGGAGGTGGATGACCAGGACACACTGAACCCCAGATTCCTACCCACCCCTTAAACCCTTTTCCTTCCCAGAACTATCCTCTTCTTCCTTTCCTAAAAAAAAACCATACACACAGCATCCCCAAAGATGACATAGGCCCTGAGGGAAATTATTTTCCTCAGGGCATCCTATGTGGAGCTCATGCTGTAAAAAAAAAACCCTAGTGAAAAATCAGTCGTAGTTGACATTTTATTTCATTTAGGTAGGTTGACCCGAGATTGACATTTTAGTCGGGCCATAAATAAACTACGTAGGAACTGAAATTTTATTCAACGTTCAATTTTATTCACAGAATTTTACGCATTTTCCTTAAATATTTGACAGAAATTTTATCGCGTGCTCTGTCTCTTCAGCCGAATTATTATTACTGAGCACTTAGGAACTAACCTTTGGCATTAAATCAAATGAATCGACAAAGGTTGAGGTCACGCCAAACTTGCCGAACAGTCAGCATAGTGGGTAGTGTGACGGTCCTAATATTATTACCTGTGAACACGCTTTTATCGGCAAAGGGCAGAATAAAAGGTCTTTAGGCTCTGGTAAACTACCAACTTTTCATGACAATATTGCCGGCAAGGTATTTCACTTGATTTGCACTTGATCCTTATTTTCGGTCAAGATTGCGCAAGATTGTCGTATATTGCATCTTTTTACTGCATCTTGTATTGATGATGAGTTCTCTCGGCTACCGATATTACGACAATATTGCATAATCTACTTCTTTTTCGCTATGTTACATAATAATAAAGTGCGTCTCATTCGCCACCTACCCGCTACCAAAACTATCGAATATTAATAAATAATTTCGCTTTTTTGCTTCCGACTACAAGTTTTGTCGAAGTTTTGTGGAGTTATTGCAGGAAATCGTTTTTTGTGTTGTGAATTTGTCAAACTTAAATTAATCTTGACGTGACCCGGCAATATTGATGGCCAACACCTAAAGTTCTTCGTCAGCGTCGCGGATAACAAAAAAAAATAAACGCATTAGAGAAGTTAAAATATAATCAATAGCCGTATCAATGATACGGGCCCCCGGGCTACAGAGGCCCCTAACGTGTGTAAGCAAAAATTAGTAAAATGTTATCCACAATGTCAATTAATCTCGTGCTTCCCGGGAAAAAAATGTTAAAAAAAACTGTCATACGTGTCATAGATTTTTCACTTCAGAAATGACAAAAGTAAAAAAAAGCAATATATTTTTTCATCGGTTATTGCTGGATTCCTCCATTTAAGTCTTTCTCTTAAACGGGGGAATCCCGCAATAACCGATGTACAATGACAAACCACGGAGAGCAATATTTACGCGTTTTATTTCATTCCGGTTCAAACGTTATTTATGACATTGTAATACAACACAATCTTGCTCTTCTGATTATTTATTGATTAATAAGTTTGATTTGTGAAAAGAATGAGTGAAAGGAAAAGAGATTATCCCAGTGGAGCTACCAAAAGAAAAATTAAACAGAACTTCATTTTTCAGCAATCAGCTTCTGTGAGTGATTTAGATCGCGAGAGGAAGTACCTACTAGGTACCTACCTATTTATCTACCAGTAGCGAAGGGTGAATTTTGTTTTTTGAAAGAACAATGGCAACCTTCAATACATGAAAATACCTGATCACGTATTGTACCGAGCAATAATAAGGGCACCAACTAATTTTGATACAGGGCCCCTCCAAGGCACGCTACGCCACTGGTCTTAGTTATGGGTTCAGAATCTATTTCCGTAGGCATTTCCTATCACAAAGTCATATTGGAGACACCACAGATTTTATAGTTACCTAAGTTTGTCAAATTGTAGATAATACTGTAGACAAAATATGGCAGCTTATTGAGACAGGAAGTCTTGATAATGATCAGTTAGTGGCTGAGTTAATAAATGCGCTATTTACCACCCAGACCTTGAGGGTTCAAATCCTCTGCTGTACCTATAGCTAGGTCCTTCATCATTGCACACTAATGCACAAGCAATATCCTCGGCTTATAATTATGGTAATTTTGGAGTTTTTTTTTTAAAAGAATTTGTGTTATTCGTAACACGGAAATGTTTGTCTTTCTTTTAAAAATTATGTATCAGAAAAACGTGGTTTCATTTATTCAGCATTGCGCAGATACCTACCGATAATGCCCTAATCTATTTGGCACAATAAAACTTGTAATCATTTAGTCCACCTTGATAATCCAGCTACGAGGCCGAATAATAATTAAATTTGGCCAATGAAGGCTTTCGGAAGGACATGCTAATTTTCCTGAATGGGAAATTACCAAAGAAAAATCGTGGTATAATTGGGTCAAATACACTGATGAATTATATGTGTAACTTAAACAAATTACACACATTCTAGAAGTCAGGAAATCAGCACCTACATACCCGGCGAATGGCAAACACCTGAACCTACCTAGGTAGGTACTTATTAAATTTTCTTACGTTGAAGGACGACACTCTCAGTATCGTTAATACACAAATAAATAAAAATATCGTATCCTATTATTTTAGTACCTACCTAAGAATCGAAATTTTACACATCATTACGAGCACAATCCAAAAATAAAACTTGGGTAATTAAACATTGTTTGATGAAACACGTACAAGTTATTTAGTAGGTATTTTATTATAGCGAATACGACCGCAGTGGAGCCCCATTTTGTCACCCAAGGCACGTCTAACACGTCTTTACCCTTCCCACACACCTCGGATAATTAAATTCCTAACGCTCCATCAATAGTTGAGTTTGGCGATAAAGAAAGCCTCAACTATTGTTTTACTTTGAACAATATTTTGCTTTGGGTTCCAATTCCTTGGTATAAGTGCCTACTTATGTATTTTACTTTGGCTACACATATATGGATATTTGCTCAGATAATTTTCTCAGGGCCATTCCAAATTCAAATATAAACCGTATTCAAGCTTCAAGCAGATCCCAAAATAACTGCTTTGAAATTAATGTCGTAATTTATTCGAAACCTTATGGGAAGATTATAATTATTTTTCGAAGTTTATTTTCGTTTTGCTTTCATTGTTATGGATTGTTGCGAGGCTTTTGGACTCGGGAGGACATTGATATAATACAATAAGGGACGAGGATACAAGTAGGTAGGTACAGGTAATTCATTTAAAAAAGTCATTTGCTTGTGTTTTTTTTTTACATGAGCTCCACACAGGAGGCCCTGAGGAAAATAAATTCCCTCAGGGCCTATGTCATCTTTGGGGATGCTGGGTGGAGTTTTTTTTGGAAAGGAAGGAGAGGAGAGTTCTGAGAAGGAAAAGGGTTTAAGGGATGGGTAGGAATCTGGGGTTCAGTGTGTCACGGTGGTCCGCCGCCAAGACCTAGACAAACCTCACCCCATGAACCCGGGCACCCCTGCTAAATCACCAAACGTAGCGAATCACTTGGGGAGACCTATGGCAGAGGTGTTGGTTATCCAATAAAGGTTCCCGGGGCGGCGGTACCCATTCCCGCCTCCCAAATTGAAAAAAGTGTTGTAGTATATTGGGTGGATACGTATTACGAAATGCGTTTGGAGATAAATTCAAATTAAAAATATACATATTATCAGGCCCGGACTAGCCAGGTTCGCAGGTCCGCGATCGCGGAGGGCCCCCGGCGCGAGGGGCCCCCGAAGGGGCCCCAAAAAACGTACAAATCAAGTTTTTGTCTTGTTAGTAGTTATTTTGTGTTCTTGGTAATGTTTGTTATTTTGTGTTCTTGGTACCTAATGGACTCCAAAAAGTTTGACTTTATCTTGAACCTCCAAACATTTCCCACATAAGCTCTGCATAGTGTTTCTAAACTGTGTAAAATTGAAAGAAGTCGGCTGTTGATAGAGCTGCGACAGTTTGCACAACAATACAACAACTTCATAGCGGCAGAGTCCACTGAGAACTACGGAGACATACGCAGTGACGAAGAAGACGATTTGGACCCGACGGCAGTGGAAACAAATGCTGACATATACTGCTCTGAAAATAGACAATGTTTCCAGTGTTTGACATGTGCTTTTTCTGTTCTGTTTGAACTTACTCAATCTGGACTGTTTACCAACCTGTATATTGTATAAAAATTTGTTCTTACCATACCTTGTACCCAAGTCACATGTGAACGAGTTTTTTCTAAACTTAAAATCGTCAAAAATCGACTTCGGTCGTCCTTAGGCCAAGACCTTATGTCCAGTATGCTTTTTATTAATGTTGAGAGGGATTTATTTTATAATTTGGACAAAAATAAAATAATAGATGAAGTAGCTTTAACAAGTAACTAAAGTAGCTTTAACTTACAAAGAAACTGTTACTTTAGGGTTATGCGAGTTAAGCACCTTCTATTCTAGTATACAACATTGTAAACTGTTAAACACACAGGATTTTTTTTTAAATGTTAGTATTATTTTTCTAATCCCTAAAATCCGTTTGTCATTATTTTTACTACACAAATAATTTTGATATAATTCATTAATGCTTTGGTGTGAATAAAATCCTGCCCTTCATTTTGAACTCCGTTATAATTATTGGCAGTTCTACAGCATGTGTTTAGTAGTGTTGTGGTATTCTAAAAATTGATTTTCGGAGCTATCGTCCTCATCTAAGCCACGAAGAGTCAGCCACGTTCTTCAATATATATTCTTTGGAAAGTCGAAGAAATTTGGCAGACGTACTATTTCTACGAAAAATAGCTACCTCTGTGATAGATTGCCCGGAATTACTAGAAAGAATTCAACTAAGAGTGCCCATCAGACAAACAAGACAAAACCACGCATTATACATTCCTCAATGCAACACTAACTCTAAACAAAATACATTCATTCACCGCGCTTCACTCATCTTTAACATGACATACAGTGAATTCGACTTATTTAACACAGCACCTAACATTTTCAAATCTAAAATGATTAAATAACATTTACACATACATACCACTATTTACACAGAATAGATCCATCCCTTTCCCCTCCCTTCCACCATCCCATCCACATAACCTAATTTAACTATTTTTCTTTATACCTACGCACTTAATAATTTAATATACATCAGTGAAAACCTGTTATTGGTTAAATTTTTATTCATATGTATTTCATCAAACATTATTGTTATAAACTGTTGGTTTTCCAAATAAAATAAAATAAAATAAAAAAATAAAATACCGTTAATTTCTTATTTCAATAAATAATAAAGTCAACAACAGTCGAAAATCATAATATTCAATAAAAACCTATCTGAATTTCTTCTTCTTTATAGGTGCCAATATAGCGTAGAAACGCGTTTTCATTGTTTTCAAGCTCCTAATTTTCAAAAATTATCCGGGGGAGGCCCCCGGACCCCCCGTTTTCTAAAGCCCCCCCCCCCCAACCACCACACGTTAGGGGGCCCCTTTACAGGTTTTAACAGAGGGCCCCAAATGGTCCCAGTCCGGGCCTGCATATTATACAGATAAAATAAAAAGTACAAAGGTAGGTACCTACCTATAGTTAGGTGCAACCTAAGGTTCGTTTAACAACGTTAGCTCATCGAGGGGGTAGAGCGGTGATTGGCTAAAAAATCGTGACGTAGCTTGATGTCCATGTTACACTGGAAACTGCAATACAAGTGGCAGTGTTTTACTTCAAACTACGTCATGCGTTCGAAATTTCGAAAGCTGCCCGACGAGTTTTTTCTCAAAAAAGGCCCGTACGAGCTAAACTTGTTAAACGATTTTTCTACAAACCTTAGGTGCATCCTATTCCACTAGTAAAAAAATACATGTTATTCATAGACATGTGAATATCCATATGTCTATAATGTTATTAAATTTCAACATTAATGTGTAAATAACTTAAATTTAAACGATTTACTTCTGTTTCGGTTTTTAAGTAGGCACCTACCACTCAATGGCGTAGCGTGGGGGGGAGGGGGAGGGGGGGGGGGGGGGCGCCCCGGGAGGCACTTTTAAGGGGGACGGCAAATTTTCACAATAATCATTAAAAATTATTTAAGTAAATAATTATTACCATTAGAGAGAAACATAATGTTAACATCGTTGTAACTCAGTGGCGTAGCGTGGGGGAAGTTAAGTAAGTTACTTTTTTTAATGTATAATAATTATTTGAAAATGTTCTACGATACTTTCTTTTACGAATCCAACTATTTATTTAATTATTTATTATAAATGTCAATAATTTTTTTTTTTTTTTTTGACTGAAAATTTCTTAATTCGTAGGTAAACCGTAAGCATAATATGAGAAAAATACTAATTAAAGCTGGGAACTCGCAAACAAATTCACTCTTAATTAAAACCAGAATTGTGTTCAGAATGTAACGAGTGAATTTCAATTGTGTATTCATCCGCTGATACATTTCAAAGAAGACTATTAATTTATTCGAAGTCCATTGGAGGTTATCCAGCACGACGTACCCGCCCCTCTGCTAGACCTAGAAATTGGACCTCCCTCACTCGAAGTGCAGTTATAAAATTCTCTTTGCAGACTATGTATTTGCTGCCAGAATCAAAGAGAAATCATTTTCATATTCTGAGTATAGTTTTAATTCGTCACACACAGATTTAATTTAACCCGTCTCAAATTGTCCCACATATTTAATTTTAAAATTAAATTGCATGAATGCAATAAAAACTGAAAGTTTTATTAAAAAAAATTGAGATAAAGAATCTGAATTTAAAATTTTAAGTTTATTCTATTTTAAGTACTTTAATCCTAATATTTGCAGGTGTGTGTTTTTGAGCCAATTAACATTTCCAGTATCAAAATTTTAATATTTAGAAACAAAAATGATCTAATAAGCACGTCGGAAAAATTATTTATTTTATCTAGATTTTAAAACAATTTTGTTTTTTGCAAAACGGTAAAAAATAAACAAATAAAAAGGAACATTTAAAATACATGGAAAAAACCGGAAATTTTGTGCGCAAACCTTGATAGGCAAAAGTTTATAGATATTTTTTTCTTATTATTTGAAGGGCTAAACCAGTTTTCAGAATGTACATTTCCAATTATATTTTTTTTTCATAGCTTTTAATGACCTTTCTGAGGTGTTTCTGAGTTGGTTTCATTCTGAGTCGGCATGGAACCGATAAATTCATTGTCGTCACTGTGCACCTAGTATATTTGGTAATTTGCGGAGTAGAGGGGACTGCAGGGGGTGTTCCAAACAAGTACAAATAACTTTTTTGAAACTTTCGATACTATCGGTGTGCATAATACCTACGAATTCATTTTTTTTCTTACTTTCAAATTACAATAATTAGCAACTTGTTTTCGATGTCTCAAGCTTAGGAAAAGAACACCAAAATATCAGGCATCCAAATTTATATATCTAATAATTATTTTCTACATATATTCCTGTCTTTTAATATTCTTTATTCTATGTATTTGACTTTATTCGACCTTCATTATGCAATATCAATGACTCCAGGTACTAATATCTACAGCCTGTATGTCGGACGAATATCTACAGCTCATATTTGGACAAATATCTATGAACTTCAGAGTGAGGACTAATATCTACAGAGCTAAGGTCGGACTAATATCTATGATGGTACCAGTGGTGACTAATATCTATAGAGCGTAGGTGGGACTAATATCTTCAGAGGGCAGCTTAATAATCAGCTAAATGTGTCCAATAGTCCGATATTAGGGATTTTTACATAAATACATACATAAATTAAATTTTTCAAACTGCATACGCAATATTACGTTATTCTAATATGCTACACATATGCAAATCCAACCTCTGCCAGTGCTGTAGATATTCGTCCTTACTTTGGTTCTCATAGATATTAGGCAGCAGTTTGAGCTGTAGAAATTCGTCCTCACTTTGGTTCTCATAGATATTAGTCCGATTTGTTCAGTTTTTGGAATTCCTGTAGATATTAGTAGACGTCTCCAATATCAATACTTAGGTACCTACTTTTATTTATGTTCTTATCTGCGACTATCTCCCTTTTACAAAAACCGGGAAAAATTTTCGTCTTCAATAACAAGCACATCCTACAACAATGAAATGGTTTATTTTATTTAGGTAGGTACCGTGAGAAATTGGCAAATGAACGATTTTGCCTGGCTTCAGAAAATAAATAATACATTCTATTTTTATCTCTTCTTTCCGCCAAATCGATACCTTCCGCAGATTTCCATGAAAGTTATTTTGTTCGCGTTGTTTCGTTGTTTGTCATGTCATGGTCATGTAAATGTTGTAGAGTTTTATCTTGTTACCATAGAAAAGAAAAACTCATCTATCTAATGCTTGTTACAATAATTTCTTTCTACGATTCTCGGTTCGACTAAAATTACCCTTGAAAACTTTTGGCGATCTTTAAAAGTCTATTATGGCAGAAAACAAGCATTAAAGTTTATTTTGGTTTTATTATAGTGCGCCCCACTGTTGAATTTGGCGGCCAACTCTGGTCTGGAGCCCCAAAATACATGAAAAAACTCTTGACCCTGTGCAGAAACGGGCGGTCTGTTTGATAGGGTTCCATGCCAACTCAGAATCAAGTCAAGTCAACGCAACACCTCGTTGAAAATTCAAGCTACGATTTTTTTTTAAATAGCCCATAACCCTAACCTAACGTAACCTATGTAACCATTTTTTTTTCTCATTACTTTTAATGAATTTTCAAAGGCGGTTCTGAGTCGATTTCATTCAGAGTTGTCCGGTCACCATTTGATAGATTTCCCTCTCTTAATAAGCGGATTGCAATCTTTAGAGCGCAGGCGTCAGATAGGTATGCTGTACTTGTTCTACAGGTATTACAATGGAAGATGTGCCGAGGAACCAGGGTCATTTATCCCTTCGGCACCGGTGCATAGTCAGGAAACACGCCAAACGTGCGCCCAACATATGTACCTACACCGTTTACATTTATGGATTTATGAATCGATCAATTAAGTCGTCAATGGATTTATGTCATATGAGAACGAGTCGCTTCTACGATTCGTTCTTGAGTTAAGCTCGGCTGTGGAATGATTTGCCGGCCTCTGTGTTTCCTCCCTCCTACAACATGGGTCTCCATCCTCTCCTCAAAAAGATCTTCCATTTAGCATCTTCAAAGATGACATAGGCCCCGAGAGGAACTATTTTTCTCAGAACCTCCTGTGCGGAATCAGCGTAAAAAATATATATATATAGGTATATATATATAATTTAAAAAAGTGTATACCTACATAGTACCTACCTACGTATTATATTGAAAGTGAATTCTACTTACACAATAAGTTTTATCGTAATAATAGTAATAAAAATATTTATTTAGACTTTCACTATTTTACATCGTTTTTTTAATAGGTACATTGGTTCTATTGACAAAAAGATTTCTCCTGGTAACTGATTACATCAGTGCCTCTAATATAACATAAGCGTATATGTACTTATCGTATTTTTTTTTTTTTACATTAACTCCACACAGGAGGCCCTGAGGAAAATAATTTCCCTCAGGGCCTATGTCATCTTTGAGGATGCTGTGTGGAGGGTCTTTTTGAGGAAAGGAAGGAGTTAACATGGGTCTTGAAGAGACTCATGTTGTAGGAGGGAGGAAACACAGAGGCCGTATATCGTATAATACTTATATGCCGTATCGTATAATACTTATAGGCCGTATACCGTATATCGTATAATACTTATCGTATATCGTCGCGAATATTTACTAATTAGTAAAACTAATAAAAAATCTTGAAATTTATTTGTAAGTAGTTTCAAAATTTGAAGTATTGCAATTCAATTTATAATTATGGAAGATTTTATAGGGTTGAGTAATTTCATTTATGTTTTTTTGAAAAATAAACCCAATAATACGCATAAATTTAATTTTTAAGATTAAACATGGCATAAATCACGAAAGAAATAACCATGTTGTACTTCGATGACTATTCTACATGAAACTCGGCTGGCTAAGTCCTCCGTCACGGCACAAGTAACATTTTCCGCTTACTTTGGTGGTAGTAGGAGATTTTCAAATATTGTCAGGTTATTCGTAATTCGGGAATGTTTGGTTTTTCTTTTTTTTTACAGTGGTTTGAAGGGTTTTACCAAATCACTGTCGATAATAAATAATTAAATTTAATCAAAATATTCAAATTGAAACGAATAAAATTAAAATTCAAAACAAATATATAATAAAATCATAAACACAAGTAGGTATTCCTGTCATTGTAAATTCTATCAAATTGATGGTGACAGAATTGGTAGGTACCTACATTATTTTAGTAGGTAGGTACATTTATATAGACAAGTTTTTGAATTATTTTTCGATGTTGTGTGGAAACGCCTTGGGTAAATTTGCAAATAATTCATCAGTGTCACACATAATAACATATAATACCTAAATAATAACAAAAGAAGTGCCCTGTGGGCGTGTTTCGTAAATATACGCCCAATTTCCAAACAAAACTTTATTTCGTAATTCAAATGGGATAGAGATGTACAATTTCAGGCAAGTGTAAGTGAGGCGGAACGCTGGACGATGGAATCATTAAATTTGTTTACATTAAAATTTGTATGGAAGGCACTTCTAGTGTTATATTCTTCCATGGTGTATTTTATTAAATTACTAGCTGGTTCCCGGCATGCGTTGCAATGCTATATTCAAAGAAATAATTTTTTTATCACTGCATGTCCTTTCCCGTGCGTCCCCGTTCCCCTCTCGCATCCTCTACCCTTCCGGGTTTCCCTTCCACCTTCGACCTTCCCCGCCCACCCTGTCCCCTCTATCGCTCCGCCGTCCCGCAAACCCCCCTCCCGCGTTCCATATATTTAGTCCAGGTACATTCAGTTATCAAACAGCTCGCGTGCCACTTATTACAATTTTTTTAATTAAAAAATACATATTTCTTATATTACCTACAAATGTTCGTTTTTGTATATTATAAGAACAATCAATCAAATTTGGTACCTAACACAGGCACCTATTTTAAAAATCTATAATAACAATCCATAGACAATTCTTTTCATACAAAGAAACAGCTGCCTGCTAAATTCAATTTCATCAAACGCGCGAACTGTCAAACGTGCAAAGTTAAAATAGTCGTCAAGTTTTCCGAAATTATCCAATTTTTTTCGCAATTTTCTTTCCGTAAGAACCTTCTACAAAGTATTAGAAAACTTCAAAAAAATATATGAATGAAATAGGTAAAGTCGTTCTGTAGTTATGGCGTGACCAAAGGAAACAGGGATTCATTTTATATATTTATATAGATCAGTATTATCAATGTTCACTATTAGATAAATGGGTGGACTGGAATGGGAAAAATGGTTTAATAAAGTAGGTACACAATCAGTGTATGAGAAATTAATTGAAAACACTTTGCAAATGAATTGGGGTAATAAATAAATAAAAAAGCAGCAATCTCCACTAATCTCACTTAGACACTTTTTTACGTGAAAAACGTTTTAGTAAGTTTTCTTTGACTGGAATGGGGAAAATGGTTTAATAAAGTAGGCACAGAATCAGTATGAGTAATTGAGAAATGAATTGAAGACACTTTGCGAATAAATTGGGGGTAATAAAAAAACAGCAATCTCCACTAATCTCACTTAGACACTTTTTATGTGAAAAACGTTTTAGTAAGTTCTATTGCGTGAATATTATGTTGAAATTATTAAATAGAATTTATTTTATGATTAGAATGGTATGTAGCTTCAAATATTTCATAATATAAATCCATTTAGACTACCTACGAACAGTGGCGTAGCTAGCATGGGTGGCACCCATGGGTGGATAACGTGGTCACCCCCCCCCCCCCCCCCCCATTAAAGTTGACAAACACTAATTTCGACTCATAAAAAATTGGTCTGTCCGGGGGGGTGGCTAGAGAATTGTGATCGGGGGAGTGTTCCCTTCGCCCCCCCTCGCTACGCTACTGCCTACGAATAATTAAAAAGGTGGTAATGACACTTCCGGAATGGATCAGAGTTGCAAAGGATAGAGAAAAATGGAAATCTTTAGAGGAGGCCTATGTCGAAAGACAAGCTGTTTCTAAAAATAATGACTCGAACGCTGATAATTTTGAATAATATTTAACAAAAAAATATATATATATTTATATATTAAGTTGATAAGAAAAATGTTTATAAGTTTAACAGTAATAAAGGCTAATTTATTTATTTATTTATTTAATGACACTTTACAAAAACTTTTTTTTTGAGTTTTTTGCTGTTTTTTGGTTTTATTGCGCTCAATTCAAATAAAGATGGGGTTTTATTTGCATGTATGTAGCTGCCTACCTACTGCCTAGGTAGAGACCAGCTTTTTATGTGACACCAATACTTGGGGTCGGAGAAGCCAGCATTATAAACATGCTGGATATATAACTATGTTCAACACATAAACATGTAAAGTTCATAATAATTCAGGGTCTACACACAGCAGCCTTTCTATTTCTACCCCGCGTTTATTTATTTATGAATCACATGGTCCTCTGTGACAGAGCGGTGTTTCTTCCCTCTTTATTTTCCCAGAGGTCGTGCGTTCAAATCTTGTATTTGGAAAATAAGAAAGTGGGTTTTTAATAATAATAGTAATAATACATACGAATTGTATTATACTATAACACAGAAATGCATAAGTACCTACCTACCCAAACGAACGAATGGTGTTTGAAATGGTTTTGATTTAGATGACTTGTCAGAAAATGTAGCAAAGCACCTAGGTTGACCCATGGTAGAGGCAGTGGCGTAGCTAGCATGGGTGGCACCCGGAGCGGATAGGGCGGATAATGTGGTTGGTGTCACCCCCCCCCCCCCCCGTTATGCCAATATGCTATACATAATTGCAAATCCAACCTCTGCCAGTGCTGTAGATGTTCGTCGACATCACCTGTTCCATAGATATTAGTCAGCAGTTTGAGCTGTATATATTCGTACTTACTTTGGTTCTCATAGATATTAGTCAGCATTTTGAGCTGTAGATATTCGTCCTCACTTTGGTTCTCATAGATATTAGTCCGATTTGTTCAGTTTTTGGAATTCCTGTAGATATTAGTAGACGCCTCCTTATGAATATGTCCAAATATGTCACTCGTTCGTGTGCGAGCTTGCTTAGGTGCACTTGGGACTGCCCGTCTGATCGATAGTCCGTCGTTATCGTATTTCATGCCGTGCCTAACAGAATCGTGTAGCGCAGAGGTTCCCAACTTGATCTGAAGTATATTTTTCTTCAACGCCCCATTCCCCCCTACGCACAAACAAAGTAACACCAAAGTCACGAAAAACGCGCCGCAGGCGAAAAAAACTTTGTGAAAATTATGTGTTTTGAAATATCACGACCGACCAACAAAGCAACACAAAATTCACAAAAAAAGCGCTGCAGGCGAAATTTTTTTGTGAAAATGACGTGTTTTATAAAATCACGACTGACGTTAGCCGTTGCGTTTAGCTGTTACCGGTAGCGTTAATTATTGGTTCCCACTCGGGAGTTGCTGGTTCGATCCTCTA
This sequence comes from Limnephilus lunatus, assembly GCA_917563855.2. NCBI lineage: Eukaryota > Metazoa > Arthropoda > Insecta > Trichoptera > Limnephilidae > Limnephilus > Limnephilus lunatus. The sequence continues at coordinate 60,808,160 of OU830599.1, forward strand.
CTAGTTTAGTCATCCGTCATTGCATAAGCCACGTTTTCAAACATTCCCGGGTTACGAATAACTCGACAATATTTGAAAATCTCCTACTACCACCACAGTAAGCCGAAAATGTTGCTTGATTCGTGATGGAGGACTTAACCAACTTAACCAGCCGAGGTATCAAACACGGAACGCCTGGGTGGGACCCAAACGCGATGCCCACTCAACCACTAACCGGTCGAATTGTGGAAGTGGGTGGATTTTCAACATTGCGCGATTATTTGTATATATATAAGGTGGTCATTCCATGTTTTAAAACATCACGACCAATCAGGTTAGTAGCGTGGTCGTTATTGAATCCCACTAGGGCGTTGCGGGTTCTAAAAAAATATACATTTATGTTTTTTTTCGAAAATCTAGATACGAAAAAAAAAATATTGTGACCGAAGGTATGACAAGTAAGGCGGGACTATCCTTTCTGGCCCTGCGGACCAGAACGGAGCACTTCGCGGGCCACATCTGGCCCGCAGGCCGCCAATTTCCGATTGCAGTCCTAGCCCCTAGTCCCTAGTCTAGAAGTATGATATTCCTCCAAGCTTAGGTATGACGTGGTTGGTATAGCGTAGTGAAGAAACCCTCACTTGTAATAATTTCACCCCCGGGAACCTGGTAAACACTGGTCTCCTAATTAATTCTTCCATTCACCATTTTGTATAAAACTCTAACTAATTTGTCATGCAGGTAAGCAAGGGCGGATCCAGGCTTTTTATCTGGGAGGGGCACAAGGGGTGGAGGGTGCAATCCCCCCCCCAGTATGGACCAATTTTTTATGTAGTCGGAATTTGTGTTGTCAACTTAATGGGGGGGGGGCTTTTTTGACCGCGCTTTCCCCCGACCGTACCGCTCTCGCAAACGCTGATTATCATCTTTCATTTGCAAGTGCATGAATGGGATGCAACGAACAAAATTCGCAATTCCAGCCAGAAATAGACAAGAGTTTGACTCGTGTTATTTCTGCTATTTTATTCTTATATTTTAACAACTCTGATAATTTGATTTTCTTCTAAGTACTGTGATGGAATCTCCACAATACACAAAAATACCGCCCTGGGGGGGAGGCACGTGCCCCCCCCAGGCCTAAATCCGCCCTTGCAGGAAAATGACATTACAAGATGCGTGGCTTGCCCAGGCCGATAGGTAAATACCGGAGGCGTCTACTAATATCTACAGGAATTCCAAAAACTGAACAAATGAACAAATATCTATTAAAATCCATGTTCTGACTAATATCTATACGAGGTATGTTGGAACAATATCTATGGGAATCAAAGTGAGGACGAATATCTACAGCTCAAACTGCTGACTAATATCTATGGAACAGATGATGTCGACGAATATCTACAGCACGGGCAGAGGTTGGGTTAGGTTAGGTTAGGTTAGGTGCTCAGCTGCCCTCTGTTGATATTAGTCCCACCTACGCTCCATATATATTCGTCACCATTGGGACCGTCATAGATATTTATCCGACCTTAGCTCTGTAGATATTAGTCTTCACTCTGAAACTTATAGATATTTGTCCAACATATGAGCTGTAGATATTTGTCCGACATCCAGGCTGTAGATATTAGTATCTGGAGTCGTAAATGCCTACTACATGGTGTGATTTATGTACAGAGTTGCACGAGTCGTTTCCTGCACGTTGATCAGATAACTAAATATAAGAAATTTTTTAAAAAATAGGCCTATAAACAGTGATTTCACTTCAGAGATTGACGACATTTAGGTGTAAATAAATAAAGACACAATATCCCTATGTGTAATATGTGTCTGTTTCTCCCCAGGTTCTCAGTGGACCTGAGCCAGATGCGCTCCTTGCGCCTCTTCTTCAGCGACGAGAGCTGCACGTGCGGCCAGCTGGTGGTGGCCTCGCGGGAGTCGCAGTACAAGATCCTACACTTCCACCACGGCGGGCTGGACCGCCTTGCGCAGGTGCTGCATCAATGGCACTCGCTGCTTCACAACATCAGGCTGACTCCAGGTAAACAACTAATAGCACGCCACTCACTTTATTGTAATTATGAAACATTACAAATTAAATAATAATAATAATTTAATATATATCTTTATTCAACAAAATTCGCAAGATTTATAACAAAAAAAAAGAAACGTCCATATTCAGCGTTAATATTTACAATGGTTTATGTAAGTACAAAAGATTAGCAACAGAATATAAATAATATAAATATGAACAGAAGGTACCTAATTGAAGAATAGAAAATAGTTATAAATTATGGTTTTTCGTAATCCACCTCACTAGGCTAGCCTGTGTTGAGGCAGTAATTTTTAAGTCAATTTATATTTCTTATTAACATAGCTACTCTTATATTAAAATATAATCATACAAAAGATTGGTTGCATTAACAATAAATTTTGAATAATAACAATCAGTACATTGGTTTAGTTACGAATTTGGGTGAGCGCGCCGGTAAAGGCCCTATCATTATTTTTTATCCAAATTTTTATGTTATTTTTGAAATTTTTTTGTGAATCAAATTTTTTTACTCTATATGGAAGAATGTTATAAAGTCTTGATGCAAGGTATCTGAAGCTTCGTTGACCAAAAGTAGTATGCGTTATGGGAATTTGAAGTAAGTCTCTGTTATTGTTTCGTGTATAGCGTGTATTTAATCTTTTTTCATAGTATTTATGTATATTTGTGTACAGATGATTGAGGATTGTTTTTGCGTATATCTGCCGAACGTCAAACATATTCATAATATTAAAGATAAAATTCGAGTCTGTAATTAGAGGTAGTCTAAGGATTATTTTTATAATGGTTTTCTGTGCCTTAATGATTGGGTCTAGTGCAGATGCAGTGCCACCTCCCCATGCTATGATGCCATACTCAATAATAGATTGACAGACTGCAAAATAAATCATTTTCAAGTGTTTTAAGTCGAGAAAATTTCGTATTGTTCTGAAAAAATGCATTGTTTTTCTTATTTTGTTTGCAACTATTTGAGAGTGAAGATTCCATTTGAGATATGGATCAATGGTGAGGCCGAGGTATTTCATCTGTGTAGTGCGCTCAATGTAAGGACACTGGCAATATTCATTGGAATTTAAACATGTGTGTATTCTAATAGAGGTATCATCGTGTCCTGTAATATTTATGCTTGATGTGACGTATTTAGTTTTCTCGGTGTTCAGTGTGAGTGTATTCGTATCTAACCACTTTTTTATAATGCTTATATACATTTCAGCTTTTTCGTAGACAGCTTGCCAAGTGTCAGCTTCAAAGAGTATGACAGTGTCATCGGCAAAACTAACAATTTTCCCCTAAATATTAATGTTGCATAATTCGTTAATGTACAAAAGGAACAAAGATGGTCCTAATATGCTACCCTGAGGAATCCCATAGTTAGAGGAGAACTGATCGCTAAGTGTTTTATTTACTTGAACTTGTTGCTTGCGATTGTTAAGGTACCTTTTAAAAAAGTTAAGTTCGTTACCTGTAATCTTTAATACCGATTTTTATAAGTTTGTTTATTAACTGTGTGATATTGTATCAAAGGCTTTGGAGAGGTCTAGAAAGATTGAAATACATTTTTTGCTTTTATCGAGGTTTTTGACAATGAAATCAGTTACGGTGGCAATAGCGTCTGCGGTACTCTTGTTTTCTTGAAACCCGTATTGGTTTACTGATAATAGTTTATGGCTAACAAGAAATTTAACCAACTGAGCATTGACAATTTTTTCAAATACTTTAGATAGACTGGTCAGTAGAGTTATTGGTCTGTAATTGTTTATGTCTGTCTTGATACCTGTTTTATGTATGGGGATAACAATACCATGTTTCAGGTTTGAGGGGAAGTGTCCCTGATTGATGCTAAGGTTTATTAGATATTCAAGGGGCAATGCAATTTCCATAGATAGTGTTTTCAAAATCTTGGCCGTTATTCCATCAACCCCGGCAGAAGAAGTGTTTTTTAGGGAGTTAATAATGTTAAGGATCTCTTCTGCTGACACAGTTTGAAAATTAAACCTTCTTTTGGAAAATTGAAGTTCTGCTTCAGTAGGTTGAACATTCCCACAATTTGGTAGACGAGAAGCAAGATTTGAACCAATGTTTGTAAAAAAATTATTGATGTAATCGGCAATGAGCTTTGGGTTTTTTGAGGTATCAAAAATTTTTCCATCAATACAAAGTTTACTTATGTCCTGTTTGTCTTTGGTATTTTGTGTATTTGTGGCTTCTCTTAGAATTTGCCACATTTTTTTGGGATCGTTGTTACTTTCTTTGATTTTGTCTCGATAGTAGATTTCTTTTGCCTTTCTAATGACCTCGCCGCACGTATTTCTATATCTTTTGTAGATGTTTAGTGATATTATATCGTAAGGATTTTCTTTCACTTTTTTGTGTAGTGTGTTTCTTCTACGAATACAGTTGATGATTGAGTAGTTTATCCAAGATTTCTAGGGTTTAATTTTGTTTGGAATTTTTTTTTGTCAAATTTGTAGTATTATTAGTTAATTCATATTTCAAAAAGTCAACAAAATATCCCCATGCGTCATCTGTGTTTTTTATTTGGAAAAGTTCTTGCCAAGACTTATTTTTAATTGTGTTTTTTAAATTATCAAAATTTATATTATTGTATACGATTGACTGATCTCTTCTGTTTTTTGTGGTGTCGGATTGCAATGTGAATATTGTTGTGTAATGGTCTGTGATTGTTGATTTGTAAACGATGCTTTTATTTGGTTTTTGAGTTTTAACCATTATGTGATCAATGCATGATGTAGATTCATTAGCTATTCTTGTTGGTGTATTGATGGTACTAATTAATCCATGGAACTCTAACATGTTCAGGTAGTCGTGACATTGGTGGTGTGGATTATTTGGGAGTATGTTGATATTTAAATCTCCCATAATTATTAAATTTTTAATATAGGAAAGGTTACAGAGTATGCTGTTAAGACTATTAATAAATGGTGTGATGTTTCGGATGGATGGAGAGCGGTATATCGCTAGAGTGCATGTGTCATTATTAAACGTTATTTGCATACAGTTCGCGTCAATAATGTTAACTTCAGTTACAATGGGATTTAGAACATAATCGATTTTCAACGTGAAGTTAGCCTCACTGATCCTTCGGTGCCAATTGTAGGTACCTACAACCTACATGTACAGTGTACAGTCCTAAATCGTATAGTTTACCTCACCTTAAAATTTATTTAATAAAACCTCGGAACAATATTTTCGGGGATTAGATAAATAAACATTGTATAAAACCTGTGATTGTCCTGTACTACGCGACGCTCCAAGATATATCGGTAGATATTAGATACTTGGGCTAAAATTAAATTAAAAAAGACATTACATCGAAAACCCCTACAGGCTATTTTACGTAGTTTTTCACGTTATTCCGAAAATAGTACCAGGTTATTTGGGTATGGCCCTTATTAATATCCCCTCTAAATGTCATTTCCGCTGAAGTTATTTTTGGGAAAGGATTCGTATCCTATACTTCGGTATCCTTGCTACAGAGGGGGTATTGTTAACCCTAGAAAGATAATCTTATTTTTAGATAATGATACGTCTTAGAGACGTACTGAAGTTTAAAAGTGTATCTTTGACATATTATCGTACTTACATAGTTTAAAAATAATTGAATAATTAGCATAGGCCACTTAGGGTTTTGTACTTTAAATAAAACCAAAATAGTCATAAAAAATCATTTTGTTTTAAAAAAATTACAAAATTGTGTAAACCTCTTACAAATTAACTACAAAATATTAAGTCTCCTTTTAAATGAAAAATGATGTTTTTCATTTAATAGGAGATCATATTTTTATACGAATAAGTCTGAAAGTTACACAAAAGGTAATCATAGATACGTCTTTCGGACGTATGGTATAGGTATGTATTTCTTCGTAATTATTGTACTTACTGTGGTGACAGAGCCAGCCCGCGCAAGCTCTGCTCGGCAACGGAGCTAACTGAGATAGACAGCACCCTACGTTGCGAAAAAAACAACAGCAATTCTTGTGTATCGCTTACGTCTCTAAGACGTAGATTATCTTCCTAGGGTTAAAGAGGGTGGGGTGTATTTTGTTTTGCGTCCCGCAATATGCCCTCCCCCTTGACGTAAGTTTTCCACCCCAAAACGTGATTCAACCCCCCCCCCCCCCCTCTCCAGCCCTTTTTACGCGTACCACCTGTGCCCGTGTCCTGGATATTAATAGATTTCGGCGCCGCGGGTGCTCTTCTAATTAATTGTTCACTTGCGTGAGAAAACTTACATTAAGGCGCCGTATCCTCTCTCAAAAAGAAGAAGATGGAGAGATAATATGTGATTACGAATAATGGAGAGAGTGCGCTAATATTTAAAACGGTAAAATTGAAGCGAAAATTTTGAACGTGTTTAATAAAACACGACTTGTTTAAAATAGAGCAAAAATCTCTTGGGGGCTGTCTAAAACAGCATTTAAAGAAACACTGTTAATTTTTGCATACATACAACTTGTAAAATAACTGAAACAGACGTAAAAATACTTTGCGATTTTTTTCTATCGAGGGAATTTAATATAATTTGCGTTTCGGCGTGGGGAATGGCGGCATCTTCAAAAATAACATATGTTTTTTTAAGAGCTTAAAAACTTCAAATGTTTAAGGGGGATATGTAAGAAATCGGTAGAAATTCGGGTAGCGGGTAACGGATCAGAAGGACCTTTATCTTAGTCCTGCGTTTGATACCAAATCGATAATTTTCTGACTTTTATAATCGATTTTTTTGTTTTTCTATATGTAGGTTGTAAACATAAGGTTGGTTGCAGGAATTTGGGTGTTGGGATCTTGTTTGTCGAATTTATTTCAATTTCAATAATATATTTCTTTGCACGTTTTTACTGCAATCTCAGTCTGAAAGATTGTCGTGTACCTATAGCAAATTCTTTTCTACGTATTGCCCCGTTTTGCCGGTGAGTTCGCTCGGCTACCGATTTTCCGACAATATTGCCGGATCAAATCTATTTTCTTCTCATTCTTTACATAATATAATACGTCCGTCTTTGTTGTTCACCGCCTGTCCGCTACCAAAACTCTTATTTCGCATATTTGCTTCTAAGTTTATATAAGTTTGTGGGTTATTAAATTTTGTGTTGTGAATTTGAAACGGCAATCAACGACGGGATACGGCAATATTAGGCGCTTTTAATATTCCCACGTTTACGGAACGGCGACGGTACAAAAAGGCAATAAACGTACGTTCCTTATCGCAATAATGCTGCAGCTCTTTCTTACACATTAAATAATGGTGAGACAAACAATTAGAAATACAATGTCTGTTTTCATGTCAAAATGTCTGTTTTCTCCAAAGGAAAAAAAAGTAGTAGGTACTTTGGAGGAAACAGACATATGCAGGTATGTATATTAGGCGTCTAATATGTAAGAAAGAGCTGCAGCATTGTTGTGGGAACGTATGTTCCGTCGCAGTTCCGTAAACGTGGATTAAAAGCGCCTATTCACGGCTAACTATTGACATGCTAGATAATATTGTTCCGCCATAATATCATTTAGCACTAGGTACCTAAGTAGGTATATAGTTTACACATTGAGCATAATATGGTTGTGTCGACACACATCAAACTCGCCTAAGTCCCGTTCAAACATTTTTCGGATAACGACGATTTTTTCTTGTTTCAACTTTTAGCTAATAAAAACCTGTGAATATTACTTTATGTTATGCATATTGTACCCGGGAACACAGCAAAATAAGAATAAATTTCTTGAAGTAAATATGCATTTTCGATGATTTTTTTATGGACTTAGGCGCATTTGATATAATACCTATGGACTTATGCGCAGTCGATATTGAAATAGAATTACTGTAGGTACTTACGTGTGTTTGAATTAAAGAAATAGGACTTGGGTGAGTTTGAACAAACACAAATGGCGGCCATGATAGAGTGAAGACGAAGTGTGGTTGGCTGTAATGGACTTTGGCTCATACTTAGTGCTCCTAAGGAGGCTCGAAGAAATTGGTTTTTCCGAAAACTTACTGAAACTCATTTATTAAAAGAAAATAACTTAGTTTACATCACTTTATTTTTTGTACACTATCAACATGTTTCGTGAACCATGTTCACTTCTTCAGGAATAAAAGTATACATGAAAAAGTATACTGAATAAAAGTATACTGAAGAAGTGAACATGGTTCACGAAACATGTTGATAGTGTACAAAAAATAAAGTGATGTAAACTAAGTTATTTTCTTTTAATAAATAAATAATGACATCACAAAGTGACAACCTTTTAGAAGAAGTTTTCTTCGAAAAAAAAAATTGAAACTCATTCTTAATTATTTGAACGAAAGGAAACAATTCGTGTCCTATGGTGAGTTTAACTCTAACACGTATGCTACAAACTCTGGTGTGCCACAAGGATCCAATTTAGGACCCTTATTGTTTTTAATTTTTATCAACAATATTCGGGAAAAAATCAAATTCGTCCGTTTTTTACTTTTTGCAGATGACATTAAACTCTTCTTGAGAATAAGATCTTTAGAAGACTGTAGAAAACTCCAGCAAGATATAAATGCAATTATTGACTGGAGTATCGATAATAAACTCGATTTCAACTTCCAAAAATGTTCAGTTATGTGCTTTACGAGGTCACAAAAGACCATATATTTTAATTATAAAATGAAAGACACGCCATTGAAACACATGGTGACTTGCAAGGACTTAGGAATTGTGTATGACGCTCGCTTAACATTTCATGCTCACATTGAAAAGATCTGTAAATCAGCCACAAAGATGTTGGGTTTTGTCATACACAATTCAAAGGAATTGACCAACTTCACAGTTATAAGGCTGCTTTACTTTAGCTTGGTGTGTAGCATTCTCGAGATTAAATCTCAGATATGGGGGCCAGAGGACATCGTGTATGTACTAATGGTCGAGAAAATACAAAAGAAATTTTTACGATACCTCTATATGAGAGAGTTTGGTTTTTACCCATGGCTGTTTCCAACAGCATTTATCTCGGGAATGCTGGGTATCTGCAGCCTTAGTTCCAGAAGAGATGCGCATTACTGCTGATGGCTTACAAGCTTCTAAATGGTTTTGTATCGGTATTTTGTCCCGGATAATTTCACGCGAGGCCGCCAACACAGGCTTTTGATTCTTCCTAAGTGCAGAACTAACTTACCAATAGTGATGCCCCTGGGACAACTCACTAGGTTAATTAACTGCCTCGCAGGAAATGTGGATATATTCCACATTTCCTACAACGATTTTAAGCGTGAAATAGCACTTATGTTTTAACGAAATGTATTACTTTAACTGTAAATGTATTTATTATGTATCTTTTCTTACCGCTCTTGCAATGTTTTGGTTTTATGCTGTTTTTGCAAATAAATAAATATGATTTGAAGCGGGTGTGGGATTTAGGTTGGATTGAAAAAATCTATCAACTTTCACCCTTAATTTCTTTGGGAAGCCATGGACTTCGGTTAGATCGATCTTAAGCTAAAGATTCTCTTTTTTTGCTGAATCGAATACACAAAAAAAAAACAAAAAAAAATGGTTGGTAGTGGACTTTGGCGAGTTTGATAGGTATGTATCGACACAGTTTAGGTGCAGTGTTTCATCAACCAGTTCTTTACCAGCATCTTACATACGTGGGTATTACACCTACTCTGAAACTATCAGAATTTCTATCTATTAGCAAAGCTTTTTCAGGATCTCATTCTTTCATTTACTTAGGACGAAAATTTGAACAATTCGTCAAATATTTCAAGTTAATTTTCACGTTCTCTGTAGGTTTTATTTAAGTTTTGTTATTAAATCATAGTAGGTAAAAAAACTGAAATAATCACATAACTTGAATAGAACGTACACAGGATGTTAAAAAGTAACTTCAAATATTTGATGAATTGTTAAATTTTTTCTGTAGGTATATGTATAGAGTAGAGTATCCTAGGAATACCTAGGTATCCCGTATCCGGTCTTTTGGATCTTGTAATTTTATCCTGGATTTATTCAAAGTTAGCTCTCTTTCCACTATCTCTCTCCCTGATTTTTTACAGTTTAGATTAAAGTGTTTATTTCCCTGGATCGAACGAAGATAGGATTTTCATCAAATGAATCAATGTTATATTAGATATATTTACGTACATATCTAATACTTACAATGCATGCAACATATACATTGTATGTATTAGAATTAACAACATAGCATTTAAAAATGTATTTCCTAAACACCTTATAATATTATTTGTGATGAGGGAATTGAGGAAAGCAAAACGCAGCTTCGCCCATGTCCTAGCGATTAATTCTAACAAAACACAGGTAATCAAAATGGCGGTACGTAGATTATCTCAAAATAATAACATATCAAAGTACCTAAATTACGTGGCATTATTGCGTGCGTGCAGTATACAGTACCTAAACATTGTTTTGACATGCACCTGTCTCCCGTGGAGGACGTAGGTACCCATAAATAAACCAAACCACACATACATAGGTAGGTACCTGTGAGGTGTACACGTGAGGTTTAGGTACCTACCGTTTTCCATTGCAAAATAAAAGCTGTTACGTAGTTATAGGTGGGTTTTGAAAGGTGACATTACTTGGGTAGGCACTTGGTAGGTACCTACCTGCTTTATACCTCCACGGATATGCCATTGGGGAGCAGAAATACACTTGCATGTCGTGGCGTGTCGTAGAGCGCCAGAAGCACATCGGTTTCATACATTTATTATGGTTAGAGACATACTTGTAGGTCGTGGGGTATCGACACAATGTATGAGACCGACGTGCTTCTGGCGCGCCACGACACGCAAGTTTAGTGTGTACGTGTCGTAACAACGCAGTTTAAAAAAGCTTTTTAGTACACACATACTAGTACCTAAAAATAGTGATGAAAACTTCAAAGAATATCATAATAATTTATAAGCTTTGTAAACAATCAATACCTATCTGTAATCTGGAATCAAAGCCTGCTTGCCTGAATTTTCGTTGAAATATCAGTAACTAGCTGACCCGACGAACTTCGTACCATATCAGAATCAATAAATTTTGAATAATTTTAATTTTAAAAAAATTACACAATTGAGCAATTATCGATGCCCAACTGTCTGTGTTATGTTTTTGTCAGTATCAGAGATGGCGTTGTGTACGGATTTATATTTTTTGTGATTTTCTTACTTTTCCACTTACTTACGGGAATTTTTGAAAGGAAGCGGGTACGGGTGCCGCCGCCCCGGGAACCATTTATTGGATAACCAACACCTCTGCCATAGGTCACCCCAAGTGGTTCGCTACGTTTGGTGATTTAGCAGGGGTGGGAGGCCTTTTGACCTTTCCAGCCGGATTCTCTCGACCAATGGGTCGAAAGATTCCGGCTGGAAAGGTCAAAGTAAAAGGTCAATTCCGGTCAAGGCAATGGCCTTGCACCGCAGTTGGAGGGATGGATTCACTCCCGGACACACTGACCTCCAGATTCCTACCCACCCCTCATGCCTTTTTCCTTCCCAGAACTTCCTATCCTACCCTTCCTAAGACCCTCCACACAGCATCCCCTAAGATGACATAGGTCCTGAGTGGAGCTTATGTAAAAAAAAAACGCGTTTCATTTCAGAGATTTATTATTATTGTATTTTTCCTTTGGAGGGGTGCAGAGACATACGTTCACCGTTTGTCTCATTTTCGACTATTGACATTTAGTGTGTAAGAAAGAGGGGCATAATTATATGATTAAGAACAAAAGCAAAACGATCAGCGCATTGACATTCGACGTGAATTTTTGGAATTCACGCACAGTTACTTATTATACCTACCACAATATTGCTGCAGTTCTTTCAAAATATGAGAATTCGTTCCAAACAAAAAGTATGAAAAGATTAATTTTCTTCATAACTTTCTTTTAGGTGAATTTTTGCGATGGTTTAATAGTTATTCTGTTATCCGGGGCGGAGACAAATCCAATAATTCAAAGATCATCAAAATCGGTCCAGTCGATCTCGAGTTATAAATAGTGTAACTAACCCGACTTTGTTTTAAATATTAAGATAACATTCGTCTTACCTACATTTTTAAAAATTACCTGGCTATTATTTTCTACCAGAACAGGGATATTTTTTTAATTATTACTATGTAGGTACTTATTTTCGAGTACCTACTTACCTACTCTATATGGTTGGTTGCACAATACCAATACTCTTTTTTCTTGCTTTAAGTAGAAACTATGCATAAATATAAAATCAATAAATATTTTTACTCTCCAATTCAGGATCTGAAGAGCCTAATCTGCCTTACCGTCATTTCATGGTCTGCCGGCCGGAAGTCCAAAAGTCCGAACTCCACCCGGAAGAAGGAAACGTTGTCAAAATCACCACAGAGATGTTCTTCAGCACATTGCTTAACTCCGACGGTCAACTCGAAGATGACTTGACACTCAGAAAAGGAGTTTTCTTCGGCGGTCTAGAAAAAGACCTACGGTCATTTGTCTGGCCATTCCTACTTCACTGTTACCCAAACAATTCCACGTACAAAGAAAGGGAGGCTTTCACGGAGTTAAGGAGGAAGGAATACCAGGAGTATAACAGGAAGAGGAGGGAAGGGATGATGCCGGAGGAGCAGGCCAGCTTCTGGAAGAATGTTCAATGTGTTGTGGAAAAAGATGTGGTTCGGACGGATAGAGGGAATCCGTACTACGCTGGAGATGAAAATCCTAATGTCGATATCATGAAGAATATCCTGCTTAACTACGCCATCTATAACTCAAGACTTGGGTAAGAATAATAATTTGTTCAACATCATTTGTATATTATATTTTTTGTCTTTTAAGTTATATTATCTAAAAGCTGAAAAGCATTAATGATACTAATAAATAAATAAATTACTAATTAGATATTAATAAGATGGTTTGGGCATGCAAAGCGGATAGATGTGGAAAAAGTTTCAGGAGAATATATTACGACGTGTAAGTAGATGATAGAAAATCTCGGGAATGTTCCACAAAGACGTTGCATAATCCTGTCAAATAAATACTTTTAAGTACCATTTTTACTATTTTTATTTAAGTCAATATATGTCACACATTAAAAATAAAAATGGATAAAAATTTATCCAAGGCAACTATCTAGATAGCATTTAGTTCGAATTGAATCTTGCAATCATACATAAAGATAGCAGCCAATAAAAATGTGCATTAAGAAAATAAAGATATCGTTGGTAGTTCTTAATCGAATTATGATACAGTTTAATATGACCGAATCGGATAGGGACACATTAGCTCAGTTGGTAGAGTTGCGCCCCGGAAAGGCGAAGGTCCTGGCCCAGATGTGACCGTATCTTTTTCTGATTTTTCTGTTCTCAGATTTTCAATTGAGTTTCACTTATATTGTCTTTATTTAACTTAGTCAAAAGTTGTATTCACAAATACTATTCATCAACTTCCTGTTCTCGTTTTGACATTGTGAAGCAGGGAATAGTGTGGACGGTTAGCGACCGATGTACGCGTCGCACTATTTCTACCCTTAAACCTGATGGTATACACTTTATTGAAATGGATTACTAATGATCACATTATCTTTCAAAGTAATTTGCACAGGCATAATAATAAAATAATTATTGTACATTTAACCCATTTAGCTACACACAAGGAATGAGTGACCTCCTGGCTCCTGTGCTCTGTGAAATCAACGATGAATCTGATACATTCTGGTGTTTTGTGGGACTCATGCAGAGGACTATATTTGTGTGTACCCCAACAGACAATGACATGGACATCAACTTGGTGAGTGAATTAAGTTCTTAAAATTTTTATTAATATTGATTCGGACATGTTATGTATGATCTGTATTACTTCTGTAAGCTCTCAGGCAATAGGCCCATTGTACTATTTCCCATTGACAGTAGCCCAATTCCTTTACAAGGGTTGTGATTGTAATGAACCACCTATAGGTCAGAAAGAATATGTGCACCTTGCTGACGGATTTATGGATGGTTTGAAAACTCGGCTATCATGGAGAGCATTCATTTCTATTTTCCTGATGATTATCTCCATCACCGACAGCATAGACTGTCTTTATCTCCCAACCTGCAGGACTAACTTGCCAATGATTTTGTCAATAGGGAGAGCAATCTTGTTGTTGAACAGAATCAATTTGGATATCGACATATTTAGCATCAGTGAACCTGCTGTTAAAACGCAAGCTTTGTTGCTGCTGGTATGGTTGCTGTCTACATTTTTTTACGCTTTTGCTACATGTATTATAATTACACTTTATATTACTTATGTGTATTTAAAAACACTAATTGACAGTTTTTTATTTATTTTTAAAACAATAAATTGATTGAAATTGGGAATTTTTCATGATTCAACAAAGTAGCTTCCCAGAACATTGGCATCATAGATGATTTTTGGTTAACACTACCAACAGCTCCATGTGTCTCCTAATGTAAATGTTATTAGACTAATAATAATGTGATCACAGTTTTGCTGATTGATAATCTTGTTTTATTGCAGAGTTATCTTCGGGAATTAATAAGAGTTATGGTTCCACATTTCTATAACCATCTCAGCAAGCACAATGATGCTCTCGAACTTCTGTTCTGTCACAGATGGATTCTTCTGTAAGTAATATTCAACCTTATCAGGTTTAGCAAAATCTGAATGAAAAGACATGGAATTACTATTATTATTTGAATCAAATAATGCACAGGAAATACTCAACAATAATAATAAAAAGTTTCTTTGGTTGATTCCAGGTGCTTCAAGAGAGAGTTCACGGAGGCAGTGGCTCTCCGCATGTGGGAGGCGTGCTGGGCCAACTACCTGACGGACTACTTTCACCTCTTCCTGTGCCTCTCCATCATTGCCGTCTACGCTGATGATGTCATTGCGCAGGATTTGAGGACCGATGAGATGCTGTTATATTTTAGTTCCTTGGGTAATTTAATTCAATGATAAAATGGAATAGTCAACTTAATTTCTATTTTGAATATTAATACACTTGAGCTTTGTAGGTAATCTGGAAAGCTCAAAGTAGATGGCACCGGTGTGGTTGGATATCATTTGCTGCGTAATATGTCGTAAAACGGTTTAAGATATTTTTTTGAAGATTTAAAGGCAATTAAAAAAAATGCTTGATAAATATGGTGGTTGGAGTGTCAAGGAGTTGTTATTAAAAAAATAATTAAAATATAAATGCAAAATTATTATAATTGGGAAAAGGGAAGATTTAGTTTATCACCGCAACCTATTTCAGATAGTTTGCCTGTGAACATATGTAGGTACCAGCAGGGCCGGATTAACCATGTCGGGGCCCCTAGGCAATGCACGTCTCGGGGCCCCTTTACCAATGGTGGACTAACATGGGTAGGGGGGGAGGGGGGGGGGGAGGAGGAGAGTGGAGGGGCGGCTTGCCCCGGGCCTCTGGTCCTCGGGGGCCATCAAACGCTTCCATGTCCCATTTATCAAATCCTTAACAAGGCTTTAATGCCATTAATCAGCGGCCGAAAATTTAAATTTCGTCGAACGATGATCTTACGATCGTACCCTTGCAACTGTACAGGGTGATTCCGATGAGAAAGATTAATTATTCTCCATACCAGCATTTTAACATAATAGCTCAATATCGATATTATTTCATTCACAATTTGCTTTGATACATACCTAAATTCAAAAATGCTCAAACTCGTGATGATAAAACTATTCAAATTATCTACTTTTTCTAATTATTTTTGGATCATATGTATTTATAATTTTTCAGTAATGTCTAAGCGAAATACAAATGTATTTTTTTTTTATATATGCGCGGATCTTTTTTAATGATTTTGTTTAAACTAAAATTAAAATTCTGAAACATATCTTTCCCAGATAATTTATTGATTTATTTTACTCCATGATTATATAATTTGAAATGTGTGTTGTATAATACAAAATTTTGTTTGAAAATTTAACAAATCTGCAAACGCCCTACGGTAAAACCTTAATGTACTAAAAATAAACATGTTTTCTCAAAATTTAAAACATAGCTTTACTAGATAAAAGAACAGTCTTTCGAAATCAATTTATAATTTTGTCGTGAAAAAGAGTCAATACGTCTAAAATTTGATTTAAAAACGACATATTTCGGGTTTTGTCTGGTGATTCCCATTTAAGGCGGACTCTGTAAAAAAAAAATTGTAATTTTATTTTTTATTTCATTTTCTGAAAGATGCATTTGTTAAAAATGCTCTCACCAAATGTTTTAAAGATACAACATTTTATGTGAAACAATAACTTATTAAACACCAGTTTTATTAAACATACCATATGCCGACCGGGTTTCGCTACAACCGTAGGTTCTTCAGGCCAGTTTGTATGTTGAATTATCCTTCAGCAAAACTTTGAATGTGTTTTTCTCTAAACTTTGTTAACACATTTTTTAACCTCTATACATCCGATTTGCAAGTCTTAAACTGTTTGAAAATCTAGTGTCTATTTCACCACGCAGGTGAATTTTGTTTAAAAATAAGGGAAAATGGCGGACCAACAAATTTTAATTTCGATTTTTTATGGGAAATTTTCATTGTTCATAAAAAAATAGAAGGGGGCCCTTTATAAAAAAAATCTCTAAGTGGTGCCATACTGACTGGATTTACTAACAGTTTAAGACTTAGTGCATGTAAATCGGATGTATAGTTTTTCTAATATGTTGTCAACCGTGTTGAAAAAAGCTGTTTAGATAAAAACGCGTTCAAAGTTTTGTTGAACGTTAATTCAACATACAAACTGTTTAAAATGGTTTCATATAAAATGCTTTAGGTATCTCCGTCAATTTTACGAATTTCCTTAAAACATTTGGTGAGAGCATTATTAACAAATGCATCTTCAGAAAATTAATTTAAAAAAATGTAATTTTTTACAGTGGCCTGGTGCCTCAAAGCCTTGTTTATGATTTGATCAAAGGAAGGCGTTTGGAGGGCCCCCCAGAGTCAGACGCCCGTATGAACTGAAGAAAAAGCTTGTAAAATTACATCAACTTCTTAAACTAGGGGGGGGAGAGGGTCATTCAGCTTTTCCGCCCCGGGCCTCTGACGGGCTTAATCCGCCACTGCACTTTACCCTTTCTAACTTCCAAACTTTTTGTTTCTACCACAACGTAATTTTATTCATAATTAATCTGTTTTTTTACTACATTTCGAAGGTATGCCTTCACCCCCATTCAATAAAAAAAAATGAAACTAATACAATAGTACAATGAGCGGTCTTATCACTAAAGTGATCTTTTCCAGACAACCTTGGTATGAAGAGAAACAAAGAATTTTAGCAAGCAGATAGGTAGTGCACACTAAAGCTTGTACAACATTTATATTTCAAACATCAGAAATAAAAGCAAAAAAAAAAACAAAACAATTGCAGACATAAACCACACACGGCACATATAATCATATCTCCATTGATACGAAGGAAAGTAAAGTAAAAATACAACTATGTTTAAATATTTGTTTTAATTATTGACTTTTTATTTATTATTTGTGCGTGATGTGAACAGTTATTGGGTTATAACCTAATTATTATAATTTGTTGTTTTCTTTAGTCATCTTGAAAGCTGACTTTTTCCAAAATGGGTGCCGGAGTTGCTCACTTATAGTGAGTCGAACCATTGACGCAAGTTATTTTTTCTTGGGGCGCGGGGCCCCTAGCCGATGCGGGGCCCCTAGGCAGTTGCCTACTCTGCCTTAGGGATAATCCGGTACTGGGTACCAGTTGCGGTCCGTGAGTTTTCGGTGAGCTTAGGTGTTAAGATTGAAAAATATGACGAATAGATGTTGTTGTAGCTGAAAATGATTTTTTTTTTCTAAATTTCAGTTGCTTGTATTTCACCCATAAATAGAAATTTTAAAAATATATAAAATTCATTTTCAGCTACAAAAACATCAATAACATAATATTTTTCAATCTTAGTACTCTAGCTCATCGAACTATCATAGACCGCCACTGGTAGGTACCACTATACATACTTTTAACAGAATAGGTAATATGAGAAATAAGTTTTGCAAGTTTAACCCCTCGACCTCGACCATATTTTATCAGAGGGTCAAAATATTTCCATTTTACAATAAAATCCAAATAAATGAAATATTTCTGAATGTATCCAAAAACTGAAAACTATTTCAAAGGATCTTGAAATAGTGAAAACTAAAATTAGGCCACTGTGGCTCATAGATATGACAAAAATATATGATGTTTTCACCAAGCAAAATTTATTGAATAAAATTATCGTCATCAGACAAAGACTAACAGAATATTAAAACGATTTATAAAAGTAACAATTTCTATTTCTAGCGATGTACATGGACGGGCAGCTGATCCTCCGCAAGGCTCGGGGGTTGCTGCACCAGTTCCGGCAGCTTGTGCGGATCCCGTGTTCCCTGGCAAATCTATGCCAGCGCTGCGGGCCCGGCATCTGGGACTCTATCCACCACCCCAGCATCGAGTGCACGGGGCACGAGGATGGAGTGGACTGTGAATACGCCGTGCAATAAATCTACCCCGACTCCACTTCATTGAATTTAACCCAACTTAATTTGACATAACTTCATTGAATTCGATATATGACTCAGTGGGCCCAAACTGACTTACATTAAATCTAACCTAGTGACTGTTAATATGCTGAGCCTTAAACCGGACTTCAATGAACCTAACCCAACATAGTTTGACCTGACTTCATTGAACCTAATCCAACATGACTTCAGCGAGCCTAACCCGACTTCATTAAATTTAATATAACTTGACCTCAGTGATCCATCAAACACCACAAAGTAAATTGTGAATACGCTCTGCAGTTAATAACCCAATTTGAGTATAAGGGGGCACCCATTAATTTCCTGAGCACAAACAGGAGGGGGGGGGGGTCCAGCAAAATCTCACATTACTTGAAAAAAATTTACAAATTGGCCTAAATTTATCTCACCGAGGGGGAGGGGGGGGGGGTCTAGATTGAAAGAAAAACTGCTAACGTAATTAATGGATGCCCCCTAATGAAGCTAACCTAAACTTACTTAATTAAATTGAGCTGACTTCATTATACCTAACCTAACCTGGACATGTTTCTGGAGACTCCAGTGAACACAAAGACCAAGATGATGGTGAAATATTACACTGTGTAAACTAATGTAACCTAACTTCAACAAAGTTAACCCAACCTAACTTTATTAAATTTACCCCACCCCAAAAAATTACCCTTGCCTGACTCCTGACTCGATAGAATGTTAAAAAAAGTTATTTAATAATTGTTTATCAATAAACTGTAAGACATAATTTAACTGAAGATTTATCAAACCAAATTCGCCTTCCGCCTTCGGGTCAACAGTCTATCTTATTTATGGACGACCTGTAGATTAATTGTGGATTATGCTTGTAACCTGACCTAATATTTCATCATCTACATTTCCAAATAGGTTTTCCACAATGATAGCAAGACATAACTGGCCCTACAGTGCTAATTCAAAGTACTTATTCTTATGTGTACATATTTTGCAATATTTAACATCCTTGCATAGACCATAATATTATAATCATCCTAGTACCTGTATACCAAAAATGGTTAGAATTAATTAATTAGGTCAAATAACTAGAAGTAAATAATATCAAAAAATAATGCGTAATACCCGTGTACCTAATACATGCCCTAACCACCAGCTTGTAAAAGGTTAACCCTTAAAGTTTCTCGGAAGGACATTACTAGCCATCAACATCATATTCCATTAGAGCCTCTGGGGGACAGATCTGGCCGGGGCGTCCATATATTAGAATAGTATTTTTATAATTTTTTCTATATGTGATTTTTTTCATTGTTCAAAAGAGAAATACTTAATCTTTTTAATTTAAAATATTTATACTTGATCGCGCGGATAATATCTCAAAAATTGTCAAATTGTAAAAATTACAAATTGGCAGGATTTTTTCTTTGACAGTTGAAAGTTTAAAAATAATTTACCTATATTTTTTATTGTATAAATGGCATTACGTGAAGTTACAGTTTTCTTACTAATTCTCTCTAAACAAAAGAAATGTGTTTTCCGACTATAGAATTCTTTAAAAAAAATGTTTCAGTAAGTTTTTTTTGTTCACATTTTCATGTTCGATATTTATTATTTACAACATCTGAAAGATAATTTTATCTAATTTCTTAAATGGTACTTGTTTTTACGACAACTTCAAAAATAAAAAGTATACTGTGGAACCTCGCTTAACCCTTTGTGACTGGCAAAAAATGTCCAAATTTTGATGGGCCCCACCAGTAAAGCTCTTAATTATGATCCCATGGTGCTGGGCGACTTACTGGTTGAAACACGTGCACGTGAAGGTACCCCACACAAGCAGCTCCCGCACGTTCGATCGACACCGACTTGTACGTAAACATATTTTTATAAGCCTGAAGGGGTAAACAGAAAAAGTTCAATGATTTTGTTCCCAAAAACAGATTTATTTTCTGCCAAGATTTTTTTAAAGACAAACTCACGTTCATGTGAAGCCGATCGCAAAGAATTAATGAGCAACTCTCAAAACGAGTAATTCGCATTCAGCCTTACTCATAATCGCAGAATAAGATAATACCACGGTAATACGAATGGGTTAGGTGAAATTGTCATACGAATTTCACCTAATCCGTTCGTATTACCGTGGTATTATTTTATTCTGTGATTATGAGTAAGGCGGTAAAAGGGCAAAATAAATTATAAAAAAATGACTCACTTAAAGGTAGCAGATAACTTCACTGGCGACTTCAAGAAGCTTGTAGATTCTGAGGGTTACCTGCCACAACAGGCTTTTAATTTTGACGAGACGGGTCTCTTTTGGTTAAACATTAAATGCAAAAATTATTTTACATTAATTTATATGGGAAAAATTGTTTTATTAGTAAGATTCTGGAACGCATTATGCTCATTATGCGGGGTTCCACAGTAGAGCACATTTAATATACCTTGGAGCATTCCAAAATTCCATGACAAAATTTCACTGCCGCGTCGGCGTCGTTGTGACTTGTACGTAAACATATTTTTATAAGCCTGAAGGGGTAAACAGAAAAAGTTCAATGATTTTGAGAACTTTAAATTACTTTTATTGCATAATGTATTCTCTTTTACTAGTCCAATTATTCTCATTATTAATACATTTAAAAGTGTGTAAATAAGATATGAGATTTAAACCAAAACTTGGTAATAGTCAATAATAGCACAATGAAAATATTTAATTGTATCACTAATTAACCCATTCACTGCTACCTGCAACTAAATCTTGTGTGTGTAACCCTCACCCTCAGCGTTTGTTTTAAAAGTGTGAGTTTGTTTAAAATAATACATACTTCGTTCACCTTTTGTTCTATGTATACACTACGTATACTCATAAATTGTATATTCATCTTGAAATAAAAATAAATTTTATGAGCCCATAGAAAGCATCATAGCAGAAAAATATATTTATGCATACTTGTAGTTCAATTAACTAAATTCAGGTTAACAAAAAAAATCTAGTAGAAATTCTTAGTGATATAGTGAAAATAAAAATTAAATCTTGTTAAAACATACCTACCAGTGGCAGTCCATGAGTTTTCAGTGAGCTTTCAGTGACATTACTGATGTTGTAGCTGAAAATGATTTTTTTTTAAATTTCATATTTTTGTATGAAAATCTTTCAATATGTGGATGCAGCGCATCCCTTGACTGAAAGAATTCTGAAGATCTTCATACAAAAAGTTTAAATTTTGAAAAAAAAAATATATTTTCAGCTACAACGTCATATTTTTCAATTTTTTATTATTATTATTTTATTTTTTTAATTAAAAGAAAGAAAAACATTCCCGGGTTACGAATAACCCAACAATGTTTGAAAATCTCCTAGTACCACCACAGAAAGCCGAAAATGTTGCTTGTGTTGTGATGGAGGACTTAGCCAGCCGAGGAATCGAACATGCGACGCCCGGGTGGGACCCAAGAGCTATGCCCACTCAACCACTGACCGGTCGCTCAATCTTAGCGCTCTAACTCACTGGAAACTCACGGACCGCCACTGATACCTACCTATATATTTTTTAGAATAAAATTGTTAAAGTAATCAATAAGTATGTTCGGTAAGGTGGTCTATTTATTCGCTATTTTTGTAAATAAAAAAAACATTATTTCAACATTTAAAATAAAGTTAAATTTTCCTCAGAAAACAAATACACACATATAAATATATTATTATGTATTATCATTGTTCTGACAATATCTCATAACATTGATAAGTAATAACTAACCCTCTCCTAACTCCATTGTCGAGGGGTAATCGAAAGTACTCTCCCGCACTAAGAGGTAAATACACAACTTATCATTAACCTAACCTCGACTAGCTATCCAGAGGTAGCAGATTCAAACCCTGGTCTGAACAGCCAGGTCGTTCCCCACCTTCCTCTCACACATCTCCTTACCCAACACAAATCCTTCCATAGTTGATGCCATAGTTTCACTGACTCTGGATGTTAGGAGCAGTCGGGACTCTTGTGAGGTATTCGCATTAAAAAAAAACAAAGTTCACTATTCGTAACTCGAATCTATCAATAGTAGCTATATATCGGATAGTTTTGACGGCCGGCGTGGTCGATGGATAAGGCTCTTGACTCGCATTCCGAAGGACAAATAAATTTTATTTGATTAATTTCTGTTATTTCACAATTAATTCATTTAAAAAATAATATATATGTAGTATATTTGCGGCACGTTCCGGAGTGGAAGATACTCTCAGTATCGTCCTGGTGTAAGACCACCATTCAGAATTTAAACGTTGCTTGAAATGCCTTTAGCCATGTTTGGTGACCAGATCTGAATAGGTACTTCCCCACCTTCCTCTTCTCCATCTCCTTCCCCTCCCCACTGCCTTCAGCATCACAATATACCCCAATTAGGGATGCCATAGTCTCACTGGCTCCAGACGGGGGCAGCTGGGACTCTTGTGGGGCATTCAAATAATTTTTTTTTTTTTTAAAGTTAGCCGAGTTTTCTACTTATTGCTAGTATTTATTTATTATATCGGATAATGGGGGTATTTCACCATCCTCTTGATAGCTTATCCGTGGAATAACGTGTATTCATGAATACAAATAAGTACTCGCAATAGTTAGAAAACTCAACTAACTTATCTGATACATACCCACCATTCATAGGTTCGAATACCGAGTAGTAAACTAGGACTTTATAAATAAATCGAAAATATTAGATTCACCGGTTTCTCACTTGTACTACGAGTTTCCAGACACCATGTATAATGAATGTGGTATAAAATTGCATTACATAAGTATTCATAGGTACATATTATTTATACGAGGCTTATATTATGTTTTACGACTCAGCATTTTATCTTGATAACTTTCTAGGCTAATTTGACGAGGATCTCTTTGTATTATCGGTATTGTGAAAATTGTATACATATTTCTTGCTATAAGGTAAATATTCTCACAATGTAAAACAATTATTATTATAGTCGTATAAAAGAGAAAGAATGCTATACTGTGCCTGTTTGTGACTTGAAAATACTTCTACACAAATTTATTACTTAGGGGGCATACATTAATTATGTGAGCTCAAAAGGAGGGGGGGTCCAGCAAAATCTCATGTCTACTTGAAAAGAATTACGAAATCGCCCCAATTTATCTCACTGAGTGGGGAGGAGGGGTCTACATTGGAAGAAAAATTACTCACGTAATTAATGTATGCCCCCTTATCCATAGATATCATAATATCTATGGATAAATAATAAGAAATTTGTCTAGACGCATATTCTTTATTTTCACTATTACATTATGATGTGTCTGGTATAATCAACTGCCTATTTTTTTGTAAAAACATAGTTTTTTATTGATTTTTGTATATTTTTGCAAATACTACACATGTATTTTATTAGTGTTTCTATTTTTAAAGAAAGCTTTTTTATATCCTTAAAAGAGAGAGATGTTCATAAAACACATTACCTAATAGTTTTTACATAGTTAAAAATAAAAATATTAATGAATCCACATATGAATTTACTAACGAGGATATTCATTTACACCATTCGAGTTTAGATTGTAATAAATGTTTTTTTTAAGTTTTTTATGACACAAGCTACGTTCAAATCATGTCAATATTGTTGAATTTAAAAATAAAGCTTTTAAATTTTCCTAGAAAGCAATTGCTTCAAATAATAATATATAATGTTCAAATACACAAACCACAAAAAAAAACTTATAAATTGGTGGTTTTATACAAAGTGATTGTTTCATTTCATATAAAACCTATGTGTGTAAATTTAATGGATTGAATATCTTGTTGCTAGCAAAATATTTAAAATTAATTTGTGTGATGTCAAATATTGTTAAATTATATTTATTAAATTGGAGTCTCTTGGAAAATTTCTGTGTTATGCTCAGCTTGTGTAAGCCTTTGACTTGTGACTGTTAAATGTGGAAATGTATTGAAAATATATATTGTGTAAATATACCTACATATTACCAAAATGTAATTAATAAACACCATTTGAAAAATATGTAAAATAGTTTTATTTTTTTAATAATAATTAGTCACGGAATATAATTAAAAAATACATATTAGAGCACAATATTCATTATATAAATCAGTCTTAAATAGATATAAATAATGTGCGTTTTAGAAAAAGGCTTTAAAGACATGCTTATAATATAATGTAGAATTAGTCAATGTACTAGAAACATCAAGTTTCGCACCGGTCAATTGGCAAAAATAATCAAAATACGAAATAAGGACACATAAAAAAAAAAACGGTTGAATAGTCAGACATGTCCGAAAAATAGAAATTTGAGTTGAGTATACAGTTTATATGTAAAATTGTGCCCTATATCTGGTACAATACTCAGATTACTCCTAAACACCACCAAATCAATTATAACGCATAAATACTTATAGTGAAATAAACAAATTGTTTGTTGTTTTCTTGGTCACTAAGATATTTAAAAATGTTAAACTAATGTACCAGAGCGTCAAGCCTCTCGGTGTTATTTTATAGCATATTTAATATGTAAAGAGACGTGTAAATAATATTTGATTTATGGTGAGCATTCAAATATTGTTTTGGTCATTATCTGAAAACTTATTTGGAGATGTCTGACTAATCAACTGGATGATCGATTTCATGATTCATATTTTAATGTCCAGCAACAAATCATTCATATTTTGATTAATTAAAATGATAGTATCATCAAAAACACAAAGCTATTAGAATTACAAATTTAGAGTTGAAGATAAAAATGATTACATTATATAGTCTGTCAATTAAGAGTAGAAAATATTAAAAATGGAACTAAAAAAAATTGTAGGCTGGCAACACCAATTTAACTGTAAAATATTATTTTAAAGCGCAATGACACAAATATAGAACACTGTAAATCACATTTAAAAAAACTTTTTTAGGTTCTTAAAAAAAAAAGAAGCACTGTTGTTAAGGTACCTACTCATGACATAAATTTGAATGAATAGTGTTTTACAAAATGATTTGCTTTAATTTAATTTAACATAAATTTGAATTTAACAGTAGGTAGAAAGGAAGAATCACTAATGATGAGTTTAGTATTAAATAAATGTGATCAACTTCTAGTGCTTATATTTTATTACAATATAATTATTCTTCATTATTTTAACAAAAAATTGCAAAGGTATAATAATAATATACCTATATGCAATTCTAATTTTAAGATCAGTGGGTATCCATGTTGCCATGAAGTAATATTTTTTGAAATTTTTATGCCTTTTTAATTATTTGTATAAATGTATTTCCATTTCCACCATGAGTTATATTTTTAGTATTGCCATTTGAACAACAGTGGTGCCCTCCTATGTTTTCTACTTTTATTTGACAAACTGTACAAATGAATTCATTTCTAAATTCATACTTTCTTGATTACTGATCTTCTTGTGCTAACTTTAAATAACCCATTTTTGTTAACCCTGCTTTCTCCTGAGAAACAAAGAGTTATAACTATAGTAAATCTTAATATTAGTGTATAATCCTTGCTATGATAGATAAATATGCATATTATATTTATGATGACAGTGGGAGAATATATACAGAGATCGTTGCTTGAAAAATTTTGTTTATGATAATTTGATTAATAAAAGCTACTCAACAATCTATCCTAAAAATAGTCTCAGATTACTCTCCTCAAAAATATACAAGGTTTTAATATTTATATCATGATTGCTCCAAAAAAAGCCGGCAGTATAGCGTAGCAATATGCAACGCGCAATGAGCAATAATTATGATACGAACCTGCTTGAACATGTTGTTTTACCAGTATATAAATACATCACACATGCAATATGTAGAAGCAACAAGGAGAACAAGTCATGCACAGCATGATATTTACGCCTTAGTAAAATCCGTTACGTAAAAATTATAATTTATACGATTTATCCACAGATTATATTTGAAACTTTGCCACACTGCTTTTTGCTCCTTCTTGGCTATTCGGTTAAGTTCCAGGATGTTCTGGAATTGTATGTTATTAATTTTAAAATATTTATAATTCCATTTGGAATGTAACAGAGCAGTTATTTTGATGTTAGATTAAAAATTGGACTACTCCAAATCCCTTACTTCAAACGGTAAAAAAGCATATTTTGCTTGTTACGATAGTTGCATAGTTAGTGAATACTATTAGTGAAATTTATTGACATTTTTCTCGAGGAAATGCAATGACACTAAAATCACACATGTGAATGACCATAAGATGATGAATACCGCCCAAAACATATGCCGGAACGGACTTTCGTACGGATTTCTTAAAGCCGGCCCAAACAAAATTGCACACTGTTTTCTGGCAGCCAACACCAGGAAAGTAGGAATTAAATACTGAATTCCCGTACCTGCGTACGATCCCGTAAAACTCACCAAAGTGGTTATGTCTTCCATGAACATGGTCACAAGCACAGGAGGAATGATGGTCACAATCGGAAAACAGATCTTCCTCAAAAACAAGTTATACTGATTCAGTCGGGACCCGTCCAAAACCATGTTCTGAATAGTGTTTCTCAAAGTAATCGCAAGCACCGGAAAAGTTGTTGTCAATGTAAAAACAGGAAACAATTCCAAAAAGTAATCTAACGAATTCATGAACCAGCCCTGTCCCTGCACAGGAATAAAGTTCAAAGTGTACAAGTCTTCTAAATTGGCAAAAGCGAATACGCCAGTTAAAGCCAATAAGATATAAAACAGAGTTATTAAAAAGAAGTCGAGAGATAAAAATATTCCTAGTTTTTTTTTGGATTTAATCGGAGTGATCATACCAGGCAGAGAATGATGACACATGAAGGAATATATGCAAGAACCAAATAGCGCCGGAATTCCTTTCATGTCGAAAGCGGAAGGATTTCCTTTGGGCCCGCCTCCTTCAGCAGTCAATAGGCGTACAGCCAAAGATATCATTACTATAAAAGCTGAAACAAAAACAAACGAAAAAAACATTACAAATAAATATGATATATTTTGTTGTTTATCAGTTTGTGGTTTGTTATGACAATTTTGGCTCTGGAATATGATACGTCACTAACCAAGATAAATATTTTTCAGATAAAAAGGTCAATGGTACAGGAAACGTGTCATGATTCAGTCGATGATGACTGTCGATGAGTCAATGACAGAATTTAATCATCACATAAATGCATAATTATTTACTAGCTCAGACCCATGAAAAATCACAGGATATTTTTATTTCAATGTAAAAAAAAGACAATTAAAATAAGTTTCTGCTAAAATATTATTTTAATATATTTTATCGCTGCCTGAATTTGTTCACAGTTCCAATTTTCAAAATGGCAATTAAATTCAAAGCAAATCTGAGTTCTAGTGTTCCTTGAACCGAAGTTGCAGACATATACACAACCGAAAATAGTATTTTTAATGATAATAATAATAGTTTATTCCAGAATGAATGCAGGGTAGAATAAATGCAATACATTCATTTCAAAATAACAAAAATAAATTAGACAAATGATAAGAAAAAGTAACAATTTGGGAGGCGGGTATGGGTACCGCAGCCCCGGGAACCATTTATTGGATAACCAACACCTCTGCCATTGGTCACCCCGAGTGGTTCGCTAAGTTTGACGATTTAGCAGGGGTGCCCAGGTTCTTGGAGTGAGGTTTGCCAGAAACAGTCACAAATTCTGTCATTTTTGACAGAATTTTTTGCTACCACGCCAAATCATTGTGTATGAAGAGAGCTGAATTTAAAAATTAAATAAAAGATAGTAAACACAACAATAGCCGTTTTTTGCTTTAACTTTCAAGAATTCAAGAACTATAAGGCCCTTCGCTCATGGAGAAACCGAAACAAAACTAAAACTGGTTGGCAACTTAAAAAAAGCTTTTCTCACGGCGCAACTCAACTTTACGATTTCAGTAATTGTATCAGCTTGTTAAACGAAAATATAATGATTTATCAATTATTATCAATCTTAATATAAAATATTATAATTAATACTTTATCAACCTCCTGAACGAAATCAATATTTTCTTGCATGGACAAATCGCAAATTACTCGAAAACTCACAGGTCGTGAGGCATTACCATGACAACCTGGCAACTGAAACGTGGCGGCCGCGGCGACTAGCACGGCGAGTTGCGAAGTGACCGGTTGCGTCATCGTTGACAACTGGTCTTTGAGAAGTTGCCTGTGTGCGGACCGCCATTGAAATTCGCAAGTCGGTATCCTGTGGATAGTGACTTGAGTTGCCAGCCGGTTTTTTTCAGCTGCGCTGTGAGCTGATAGACTAAAGCTAAAACCACGATATAGTTTTATATAATCTTTTGTTTTATAAAATTTTTGGTCTCATTCTCCTTTATTATACATAAATTTTATTATTTCTAATTTTTTATTACGCTGTTTGATCAGAGGTAAAGTCACAAGGAGGAAATCCATAATTGGTTTTATTTTGGCTATACAAACATGTACAAACTGGAAAAATGTAAACTGTCGATTTTCCGAAAATAAAATAAATAATTTGTATAAAATAGATCAGTACCTAGCCATCTAGTAAGTGTAGTGAACATCTGGAGGTACTTGGTTTTCTGTACATTGAAGAACACAAAGGGTCCCAAAGCACACATGAAGCACACCAGTATTATTCGGTAGCATCCGAACCTAGTCAGAACTATGTGCTCTTCATTATCTGTGGAAACATTGCTGAAGCACGGAAAACCGCTGGGAAGATTATTGGATGTACTGTTATATGGATTGTATGTGCTGAAAAGAAGAAAAAAAATGATGTTATACACATTTTACATTATTATTAAAACATTGTTTGAAGTGATTGTATTTGCAACTGGATCAATTTGACAATTCAAAATTTCTGTTTAAATATATATGATTTGAAGCGCATAGAAATAAAGAAAATTTCATGTAAATAATTGTTGGTAAGCACCGAAAAACGATTCAAGCGATAACAGGTTTGCTGTGGCCTATGTATGGTAGAACTGTCCATAGTTGTCAAATAATAAAAACTTTATTTTTCGACATAATTACAAGAATAATAGATTGTTCCAAAAGTTTTTTTTCATGGGAAATGGATATATAATAAATAAGAAAATTACGACTGCGGCCGGTATGGTTGAAAATCGCTTTGCAGGGGCCTGCGGTTTCGTTCGGAGTCATGCCTTATTAACTCTATACTGTTTTTTACGTTGGAAAAAGCACACAAAAATTTGAGAAAATATATTTTTTATTCCATTACAAATAATAAGTAAAATTCGAGTACCTAGTAATTGAAAAAAAATATAGAAAATAATATAAAAAGGTTATTGACATTATTGTCCAGTCGCCGCCCCACACACAGTTGAGCGAGGCAACTCCAGAAACTGTGTATGGAGAGTATGGGACTGCCATGGACGGAGGCCGAACAATCAGCACAAGACAGGGACGTATGGAGGAGCCTTGTCAATGCAGTCGAATAGGATAAGGGGAAGAAGATAATGATGATTGTTAGATATACAAGTCGTGCTTACCATATAACATCCATGGTCGACTTGGATATAGCAACAGAGTAGATACTCAAATCCCCGTAGAGATAAATGATCATGGTTAAGTAAAACATCATGCGGCCGGCGCGATTAAATAACATGGTGGCCATTTCCCCGAGTTCCACTTTAGTATCCAAGTGGTAATACCGCCCAGACAGATTTTGTGGAACTATATGATCTTCACTGTCCGTACTGGTGATGTAGTGCTGACTCTGATTGATCGGGGTGTATTCATCAGTACTGTCGGCATTATCATCAGCTTGGATGGACTGGAACAGGAAAGTAATCATAACTTGACTAAATACCAACAGATGAAGCACCCGGATTGAGGCAATCTCTAGATGAACCAGGCAATTACTCTATAAGGACAGAAACTCACTAACGGGACACATCAGTTGTTGGGAGTGGAAAACACCAATAGACAAAGGAAATAGATGGAGAGGATGAAGAGACTCTAATGTCCCGCTCTTTTGGGAATAAGGCTCAGATACCTGCGAAGACACATTGTGGAACCAGAAGATGTATCCAAAGACAACCCTGATGAACTTTATAAAAGGGACCGGGTTATTGTTAAAGCAATGAGGTAAAATAGGAAATAGCCCAATGGGCCTATGGCATAAGTGCTCACGGGAACTATTCGTAAACCGTCTCCACTTTCAATAAAAAAATAATAATAAAAAAACAGAGGAAGAGTTGAAAATTAAGTTTTTATTCTTAACCTTTGGAACGCTAAGATCCCGCGACCTTACACCTCTGTCGCGTGTCGATGCAAAATTTTCGCACGAGTTCACCGTGCACCAGCTGATTCTGTTTTCATAGTAACTAACTAGTTTTTTTGCAAAATGATGTTTTTGTAAATTGTACTGTCTCAGCAGACAATGTGTTTATATAATATTTATATTTAGTAGTTTTAAAAAAAAACGCTATGTTTTATTCAGAAAAACATCCTTGAAGACACTGGTGTTCAAGAGGTGAAATTAAAAATATTTAAAATTTACAAAATTTGCACTCTTCAAGTAAGCATAATTTTTTAATTAAAACATTTTTTTAAATTAAGACAATATACAATAAGTTATTTAAAAATATAATATGTTATGTTACATTATATTATATGTTATGTTTTATAATATGCTACATCACATTATAAAGTTACTAAGTACATATACATAATACATAGTACTTAACAATGTTTAGAAAATATAATATGTAACATCACATTATAAGTTATGAAGTATACATAGTACATACTTAACAATGTTAACAAAATATAATATTTTTCATTACATTATAAGTACATAGTACTTAACAATGTTTAATTAATTGAATTGAATGCGTAAAACTTACTCTGTTGCGTGGAAGGTCTATACTTCTCCATCTGATGAGTGCATTGGCGCAGGCCATGCATTCTATGACATATGTGGCTGTCACAAAGCTCACAAAGGCCAGAAACAAGATAGATATGGTGCCCAGGAGCCATCCTGCCTTGGCAAAAGCAGCCGGGAGCGTTAGGGCTCCTGTCCCCACGATTATGTTGAATATGAATACTAAACCCACCTAGGGATATAAAAAACAATTATTGCTATAGAAAATGCTCTTAATAAATTGGCAAGTGCTTTTGTAGAAAAACTGTTAGGTAGGTAAGGTGTTAGGTTTGCAATCCCGCAAAACCACCAGATTTCAGCAATATTTGATCCTGCGGATATGCAGGATGTTTATGTGCAGGATTTGTGGATTAAATAGATACTAAATTTACACTAAAAACATGATGTATTCGTGAATTACATGATACGCAAGCGCCAGAATGCCCAGAAGTCCCAGAACCTATGAAGTTTTTACCATCATATTTTTAATCAAAATCTTCTTAAAATACTTATTACCACCATTACAGTTTCAATATATTTTTATAATATTAATAGTACCAAAGATAATTGATATGAAAACACTTGTAAATAATGACTTATACCCTTTCAATGTCTTTTTTTATGGTATACTAGTATCAAAGACAATTGATAGCAAAAAAAAAAAAATGTATAACCACTGGAGCGACAGAGCATTTTAAAACTTTTTTCTCCGTTTGCTCAAGATTTTCAAAAGATCATTTTTTAAATTTTTGACCAACATTAAAAAAATCATACCTTCAAATATTAACATGGAAACATAAAAACTTATTATAGTGCTATATAGCCAATGAATTAGCCTGTTTTTTACTGTTTATCTCATATTTGTCGGATTTATAAAAAAAATATTAAAAAAATGTAAAGTTTATAACTGCGCAAATCCTGCGTGTTTTTTTACTTTGAAACTTCATCCACAAGTCCGCTTGCAATTAGTTCGTATTTGTCCAACAGGCCATTAAAAAATTTTACAGGAGGAGAAGGTTTTCTTTCATTATTTCAATAAAACATTACGGTAGGTGTTAAGTTAAAGCTATTTCCGTAAAGGTAAAAGTCTCATTAATATTTGGATGACTTGTATAGCGCCGTTTTTGTGAAAAATCACCTCAAGGGCGCTAATTAGTTTAAATAATTCTTGATTAGGTGATTAACTATCATTTTTATACTTTATTTTTAATTTTAAAGTGGAGCTTGAACAAAAACTTTAATGGTCTGTTAGACAAATAAGAACTGAGGCGACGATATTGTGACGTGTTTTTTTTTGTACCTACAGCAAATACATTTTTTTAGTATTATTTCAAAGAAATAATTTTTAAAATGTCAATTTCCCGGCTGTCTTCATTCAGTTTGTAATTTCGCTATCCAGATTATTAATATATTATTTTTATGTGAATATCGCACAAGAGTCCCAATTGCTCCCAACTGGAGTCAGTGAGACCATGGCATCCCCAATCCTAATTGGGGTATGTTCTGAGGAAGGCTAAAGGTAGTCGGGAGGGAAAGGAGATGGAGGAGAGAAAAGTGGGGAAGTACCTGGCTATTCAGATCTGGTCACCAAACACGGCTTAAGCCATTTCAATCAACATTTCAATTCTGAATGGTGGTCTGGTTGAACTCACATATTACCAGACAAAGTGGGTACCATTTATTCGCACAGGCAAAAAATATGTTAATTTATTTCTGCCGTCAGATTAATTTCTATTAAATCTGAATCCTCAATTTCACCATCACATATTTCTGAATGATCCTCTCACTTGTCCACAATATAATCATCATTGTCACTCATAGAAAACTTCGAATCAATGTCTAAAATGTATCATTCTCGTCTTCATACTCCATTGATCAAATAATAATGTTGAGATGATGAACATATAAATAGTAAAGTTCGCAAAACAAAACACAACAATATATATTAATTCTGAATGTTTATAAACATAAAATAAGAACAAGTTGTAAACAATCTCTAGTGACCGGCGCCCCGACACTATTATAAAATAATGGATGTCTGAAAATGTAAACATACATCAGGCGACCGCGGCGTGACCGATACATAGGCAAGCTCTAACGCAATTGGGTGCATGTCTTATCTTCCGGTAAGAGATTTCTGTGAGATGTAGCCAGCCGCACAATAGGGGTTATTAGGCACAGATTATGGGAATTTACACTTCGTTCAACTTATTTACTTCGGGGGAGATGGAAAACTTAGTTTATTAGGTTCTTGAAGTTGGGTTTGTTAATTAATTTGTGCACAATAAGATTGAAACGAAACCTTTTCCAAACATAACTACATGCTAAAAAAAAAATGGCAGCACACGAACGTTTTACGGGGGAAATTATGAACATTGAATAAAATGGAACCACGCATCTTTTATGATCTCTCCCGATGTAAATAGTTGTTTCTTGTAGTAATTAAGTTAAAACCAAATATTTATTTATTTATTAATTAACACCCTTTTTCTGGGCTTTTACATTACATATGAATAGTAAGAAACATACAGTATTTTTTGTACATAACTGAACTGCCTCAGTAAAAATATTGGTAATTATCAGTTCGGACTGGCCACGCTTATTACGAATAATTTTTAGAAAAAAACTTTAGATTCGCCTTAATTACTATAAAAGGAAACTTTTTGGCTTGGGGGCGGCGGAAAATAACGCATTTTAATTTTCAATTGTGTAAAATTAAAATTCACTTCGCAAACCGATCCGTGACTGTCAGCGGCCATTAGGCATGTCGCTGTTATGTTGGTATCACTGATACATTGCAAAGAACTAACATTTGTTTTTATTTCACAGACAATCAATCATAATTACACAAACCCGCTAGACAAACCCTGCTTTGCCAAACAAACCATTCAAAACCTGGGATGTTTTTTAAAATTATGATGACATGCAGCTTTCGTAGTTTAACCGTGTTTTCATGTACCACGAAGTTGGCCACAGTAGTATTTAGTTCTTTGCAATGTATCAGGGATACCAACATAACAGTGACGTACCTAGTGGCCGCGATTTGACATCGTGTAGATTGGCGAAGTGAATTTTTTGAAAAATTAAAATGCATTATTTTCCGCCGCCCCCAAGCCAAAAAGTTTCCTTTTATAGTAATTAAGGCGAATCTAAAGTTTTTTTCTAAAAATTATTCGTAATAAGCGTGGCCAGTCCGAACCGATATTTACCAAAATATTTTATATATTTTTAAAGATAAATTGAAGATGTCCACTGACTTGGTATAATTGTTACCCTCCATTAGTATTCTGGGCGAAGAGGAATACATATGGTAGTTAGACCCAGAATTTCTGCACAATTCCCATAATCTGTGCCTATTAAAAGTGCGGCGGTTAGGTAAATATTCACCGAAACGGAAGATTCATTTGAAGATATCATTTCGATATCACTGAAAAACATTTTATCGGATAATGCAAATATGTCATATTTTAGTCAAATTGAAAAAAATGGCTTACCAAGAGTGAGTAATGATTTCCATTCCCTGTTTCTGCTTGCGGCATTTTAATAACTTATAAAACTATTACCCACGCTCCGAATTACCTATGTTCACGATAATTATTTCATTTTAGTTTCCTTTGTGCAAAAACCAAGGATGTGATATTTATGTACTTCTTTATTTACGCTGTCAATTTCACCTTTTGACACATGGCACGAGTGATGCCATAAAAAAAAATCACTCGCAGTGATGCCGTATTTCAAAAATGAAACACCTTGTTTCAGGGGTAAAACAAGATTTTTCCATGCAAATAAAACGGCAACTCACCATCCGAGTTTTCGGAATAAATTTACTCAAAGACACTTCCTCAAATCATAATTCATCAGCATCATAATTCATCTTAGTAATGATTCAGAACAACACTACCTTATCGGAATCGAAATTAAAATCTAGTCTCCTTCAACGGAAGCAATCTTCCGAACAGGACCTTCATTGATATGATTGCTGTAACTCTAGTGATCAGCTCGGAAATGGGGGCTCCATCGAAGCCAGAGTTAAGTTGGCCTCTCAAAAAATGAGCATACTGTACAGGGCCCGCAGATACTTTAAAAGTACACAACTGCTAACCCTGTACAAATCGAAAGACAGTTTGATAACCACCTCTGGTCTGGAGCCCCAAAATATTAAAGAACTGAACAAAGAACACTTTAAACTGATTATTTTACTACCATCCAAAGAGATGATACACAACCTAAATAACAGGTATTATTAACCTTTTAAAATTGTGAATAAAAATCACCATGGCGACCTTATATACATAAACTACTGGAAACGTAAATCGTAATCTAAAATTATTCATCATTTACAATTCACACAGCGGGTTATTATAACATCAACTAGGGTAGCTAACAACGTATAGACTCGCCATGGTCTCACATACTCGCAAAATAATGTGGCAAGTTTGAAGTTAGCAACACTCTTTTGTTTTCAGCGATTTTCAGTAAAAAAAATTTTACATTAACTCCACATAAGAGGCCCTGAGGGAAATAATTTCCCTCAGGACCTATGTCATCTGAGATGCTGTGTGGAGGGTCTTTTTGAGGAGAGGAAGGAATGAACATTGGTCTTAAAGATAACCATGTTGTAGGAAGGAGGAAACACAGAGGCCGGCAAAACGTTCCATAGCCGAGCTGTTGAACACAAGAACGAGTCGAAGAAGTGACCCGTTCTCATGTGACAAATGTCAACCGTCAGAAATGGCCAAGAAAAAGCCAAATAAATTATTTAAAAAAACACATAAGTCTATAGGTTGTCTACGCCCCAAAAATATCAATTCACATCAAGCTCGCTGCCAGCACGTAGATTATTGCGCAATGCTTGAGACTTGCAGTGTTGCCAACAGTTATACCAGCTTTCCGCCAGATTGACCAGATTCTACCTTTAAATCCACCAGAAAACCACTAAAAAATATAGTACTACACTCACAAAATTTTGCCCTAAAATAAAAATGAACGAAAATAAGTTTAGAAATTATTTGTTTTCTTTATTATTACAAAAATAATAATTAGTAACCAACACAACATTTGTAGGTAAATCAACATTTTAAAATTATTCAATTAAGACCAATTCTAAATTAAGTCGTCTTCTTCAGACGAACCATTTTTACCTGCACCAAAATAGTCGCTTTCAGATTGATATGACCGATATATGGTACCGATTTGATTTACAACGGCTACTGGAATTTAATAATCATTGCAGCATTTTCTTTCCAACCTCAAACCACAGCGTACTCTCAATATAGCAGTTAAATGATTTACCTAACTTCATTCTATTCCTCTGTTTGTTTTTTATTATATTCATGGTGCTAAATAGTCTCTCAACATCGGCAATAGAATGAGGCAGTATTAGGAGACTAATCACAAAAGTCGCTAATTCGTTAAACCTCAGCCCTCCTTGAGCATCTTTAAAATTGAATACTTCCTTCCAAATTTTTTTTGTGCTTTTCGTCTTATCTCACTCCATTTGAATTTGACGCCACTGGTGTTGCCTACACAGTAAACGTAAATCCCATTTAAAATTAAAGAAAGTAGAACGAAAAAGGATGAATAAGATTAATAATAGAAGTGGATTAGTGGCTGAGTGATTGTGTTTTAGTAATTAAACAAACATTTTGGAAACCACTAAAAAATCCACCAGCCACTAAAAGAAATATTTCGCCACTAAATGAAGTATGAAAACCACCAGTTTTAGTGGAAAATCCACTAAGTTGGCAACACTGGAGACTTGAGACAAGCCACAAGCTTCCTCCGTAGCAGTGTTGCCAACTCAACTACTTCAAAATATGCTTAAGTGATGTGAAAAATATGCCAGAAATATGCTAAATTAATTTATAAAATGCCAAAAAATATGCCAAGACGTTTTTTTTTAATTAATATTCGTGCATTTTGTTCGATGTAACCTCATTTCACTGTGTTTGATGTCAGAAAATCGGTATTTGCATAACTCCGATAAATGATCTACGGCTATAATTGAACAGTGCTCGGAAACAAACAAAGCTAGTGAAGATTCTGCTTTCTGGGTATTCAAATTTTTTTTACTATGGGAAAGTTAGTGATTTTTTGACTTTTCATTGGCTCTATAGATTTTCTGTGCTTTGTTGATAAAATATGTAGCTTCAAAATAGACATTTTCGCAATCATGTCGCACTTGCAGTACTTAGGGTGCATACATTAATTACGTAAGCACTTTTTCTTCCGATCTAACCCCCCCTCCTCCCTTGGTGAGATAAATTTGGGCCACTTCGTATATTCTTTTCAAGTAACGTGAGATTTCGCTGGACCCCCCCCCCCCTTTTTGAGCTCACGTAATTAATGTATGCCCCCTACAAAAAATAGGCTTGTGATGTATCGTTTTCAACAGGTTGCAACCACTCTTTAAAGTCTGCCATTTTCTCCCAGTCTGACCGTTACCGTTGATTATACTTGGGCGACATAATGGTATGAAAATCAAATTGCAGAATTACACATATTGCACAGTAATAAACTTTTACTCTTAAAACAACACGCGAGACTAAATGCGACTAGTTAGGGGAATCCTATAGTATAGACGGTATAGAGCATAGATTCTCAACCTTTTTTTGCCCACCGCCCACTTGACAGTATTATTTTTTTCTAGCGCCCCCCAACTGCTTTTACTTTTACATACCATCTCGGGGGGGGGGGGGGGGGGGGGTCGGAGGGGCGATAGGTTTCCTGAAAGTCCGTTTTTATTTTTTGCATACTAGGTACCTAATATGTAAAAAATAGTCGCGAATCTGAAACAGCTATTGTCACGATTATATTTAAACGTGAAATTACACTGTAATATTACGCATTCGTAAGAAAGGCTATGAGTCCTATCATATTTCTGAGAAGAAGATTGTTTTAATGAGAACAATTCAGATGGTAGAATTTGATGCGTTTTAAGAAGTTTGTTTATATTAGGCTCGATTTTACTTAAAAACAAACGTAAGTCGCCGCATCAGTAATAGGGAGCCTATTTTTCTTTTTGGTTACCAACGTTGCTACAGCACTGAATCCACGTTCAGCTAAATAGGACGATGGGAATGCTAGTAAAAATCGTTGAACTATCGACCATAATCCAGGGTACAGTTGCGAAATCGGCTTCTGCAGCCAAAATTCTTGGTAGCCATTCTTAAATTTAATTTTTAATTCCTCATTTGTCGTCAGTTCTATTAGTTCTTCTTCTAACTGGGATGATCCTGCTGTGTTGAGATTTGAAAAAGGATCCAAAACCCAGTCTGGTAAATTAATTTTTAATTCCTCATTTGTCGTCAGTTCTATTAGTTCTTCTTCTAACTGGGATGATCCTGCTGTGTTGAGATTTGAAAAAGGATCCAAAACCCAGTCTGGTAAATTAATTTTTAATTCCTCATTTGTCGTCAGTTCTATTAGTTCTTCTTCTAACTGGGATGATCCTGCTGTGTTGAGATTTGAAAAAGGATCCAAAACCCAGTCTGGTAAATTAATTTTTAATTCCTCATTTGTCATCAGTTCTATTAGTTCTTCTTCTAACTGGGATGATCCTGCTGTGTTGAGATTTGAAAAAGGATCCAAAACCCAGTCTGGTAAATTAATTTTTAATTCCTCATTTGTCGTCAGTTCTATTAGTTATTCTTCTAACTGGGATGATCCTGCTGTGTTGAGATTTGAAAAAGGATCCAAAACCCAGTCTGGTAAATTAATTTTTAATTCCTCATTTGTCGTCAGTTCTATTAGTTATTCTTCTAACTGGGATGATCCTGCTGTGTTGACATTTGAAAAAGGATCCAAAACCCCAGTATTATTAAAAGGAATTTTCTTTTCGTCACAAAACTTTTCCAGTGTATTAAATATGGTTTCTCCTTTTGCATCTGTTTCCAAATTTGTAACAAACAATAGTTCTTGACATATTTTCTCTTCTTTGATGAACCTCACGTATGACAATAGCAATGCTTCATTGGTTGGTAGAGTGGACTCATCCAGCTGAATTGAAAGTCGACAAGACTGCAGATGATTGCACAATGATTCTTCAATGTTTTCAGCCATTTCATCAATTCGTCTTTTCACAGAACTATCGCTCAAAGGATTTTTTCGGATAATATCTGCAGCTGGTTTATGGAGCGCAGTGGTAATTACTTCTTTTACTGCTGGTAAAATTAAATCTTCCCCAATAGTATGTGGTTTGCCTGTTTTAGCAATCAACAATGAGATATTGTACGAAGCTAGAAGTCCATCATCGTCATTATTTATTTTCATTTAGTTGGCTGAATTTTGTACTTCTTTTTTATGTCTTGAAAATATGTCACATCTTTGTCTTTCTTATCCGGGTGGATTTTATTAAAATGATCTTGAAACCTAGAAGGCTTCATCGCGTGGATTTGTGGGATCTTCGATAAATCCGTATTTAATATAATCTACACCATATTGCCGTATCTTCTTTTTAACTTCTGACATGGGTTTTTAATAACAACAATTAACCAATATTAAAGTTTACTTTGATTTATTAGTATGTGATTAGAGTGTTTTGTTTGTCTTTTTTAGATCATATTTTTTTACTTGCCAACGCCCCCCTGTGCCATCCCAACGCCCCCCAATTGTCTCTGGATCTTCTACCGCCCCCCTGAAGGTCTCAAACGCCCCCAAGGGGGCGTTATCGCCCACGTTGAGAACCTATGGTATAGAGAATCAACAAACGCCCGAAAAAGGATTGTCCATAGTGCAAGTGAGGTGGGGCACCGACAAAATTATCGATATAGTTTTGTTAAAATAAAATGGTTTTTATTATGTTCATGTTTCTGTAAAAATAAGCCAAATAAATATGCTATATGCTAAAAGCCTAATAAGTATGCTAAACACGGAGTAAATATGCCAAATTTAGCATATAATATGCTAAATTCGCAACACTGCTCCGTAGACTGTCAAAATGCTTGCCACAAACAAAAACTACGTGCTTGCAACAAGCCTCTATTGATAGTGTCGGAATCTCTTTATGGTAAGCCCACACTGCGGCCAACGTTCCAACTTCAAACGTTTGGACGATCGTGTGGAGGGGAGTTCGTGCGTTGGAAGTTCGAGTTGGAAGGTTGGAGTTCGAGTTGGCCCGGGATCGCCTTCGAGGCGATCCCGACGGCCAACTCACACGAACTCGCCTGCCGCAGCTGTCCACACATCCGTCTGCGAACTGCAGGCGATCAAGACGCGCGTGCCGCGTACTATTAAAATGACGATATTATAACGGAGAGTGGTATAACAATTGTTTGAAAACATGTCGTGTATATAAGTACATAATAATACGTACGTAATAATTATAGGCAACCTGATAAGATACAACGTAGCTACAGCTGTTCCATGTCCGCCATTTTGGAGTTCGGAATTCGGGGTCGGAGGGTTGGCCGCAGCCACCACACGATCGACCAACCTTCCAACTCCGAACTAAGTTCGGAGTTGGAAGGTTGGCTTCGGTGTGGACCTAGCATTATGCTACGTCCAGACCCTTGCGACAAGCTGCTTGTCGCAAGCTCAGGCAAGCTCTGGCAAGCGAATGGCTGGCGTCCCCACACTTGCAAGCGCGCCAGTACATTCGCAGCGCCCCAAGATGGCGGATATCGAAGCAGCTGCATCAGCTGTCATTTTTGCGCTAACCTATTTCTATTTTAAAGCGAAACAAAACGAAAGAAAGCGAAGAATTCGAAAGAGAAGATAGTGGATGATTAAAATCCATAGAAATCGTACCAGGTAATTCATTTAATATTCTAATATTTTGTTTATTCGTCGCTTTAGTTCGTATTACTCCAACAGACCAAAACGTAAATCGTGAGAAACAGCGCTTTAAAGTTTTTTTTACGAAAAAGGCATATAAAATTAAATTAGCTAAATTGTAAGTCTACTAAAATGTGTTAAAGTATTACAAATTGTTTTTTTTAAGTACAATATGTTCTAAATGTATAAAATTACGCAGAAAACACGTTTTTAATTTGGATGTTGGCCAAAGTGACGAATTCTTGTTTGCGAAAGTTGGATATTGGACAAAGGACACTGGATGTTAGACAAGAGCGCGTACTCTTGCGTGAAGTTACTTTATCTAACGTGCTTGGTATTACAGGGAGATCGGAAAGCATTTCAATTAATTGAACTTTAATACTTATGGATGTATGTGTCCTATGTTTTCGCGGTGAGACCTAAATATTCGGATGTGATTTTTAAATAGTTTCTTAGAGCATTCGACAATTTTTTAGAAATACCTAATATGTTATTTGTTTGGGAACCAAATTTCAAGAGTAAGTTTTTGTTAAATAATAACATCGTTAAATCATCAATGAAAACGTATGTTTTCAGACAATCATACTTATTAAATAATGTTTCAGGTGGCAATATGCTCATCGATTAATTTATTGCATGTTTGATTGTTGATTGACGAGCAGCACAGTAAATGCAATCGTTCATGAATCAAGTCATCAACCGTTAGTTATAAGAAAGGTCCTACGTTTATTCATCGTTATTATTTGAGTGGCGGGTATGGGTGCCACCGCACCGGGAACCATTTATTGGATAACCAACACCTCTGCCATAGGTCACCCCAAGTGGTTCGCTACGTTTGGTGACTTAGTGAGTTTTGTCCGGATCTTGGCGGTGGATGCGTCTGCCCACTAACTGCATGGCAGGCCGGATCGGGAAAGACTGGTTGAGGAAGCTCTGTAGACCTCTCCAGCAGGACTCTCGGAACATTGCATTACCCGCAGTGGGGAGGGATGGATTCTTACGTCCGTCATTCCTTGACACACTGACCCCCAGATTTTTCTTCCCACAACTTTCTTCTACCTCCTTCCCAAAAATAACATAGGCCCTGAGGAGAATTATTTTCCTCAGGGCCTCTTGTGTGGAGCTATGGTAAGAAAAAAAGGTATCTCTAAGTGATTCGCTACGTTTGGTGACTTAGCAGAGGTTCCCGGGTTCATGGGGTGAGCTTTGTCCAGGTCTTGGCGGCAGATGAGTCTGCTCACCTGCTGCGTGCGGGCCGGATCAAGAGAGACTGCGTGAAGGAGTCCTTTGAACCTTTCCAGCCGGACTCTCACGACCCCATTGCCTTGCACCGCAGTTTGAAGGATGGTTTCTTAAGCCTGTCACTCCTATACACACAAACCCCCAGATTCCTACCCACCCCTTATTCCTTTTTCCATCCCAGGACTTCCTATTCTTCCTTTCTTCAAAAATAC
Source organism: Limnephilus lunatus (assembly GCA_917563855.2). Lineage (NCBI taxonomy): Eukaryota > Metazoa > Arthropoda > Insecta > Trichoptera > Limnephilidae > Limnephilus > Limnephilus lunatus. The sequence continues at coordinate 60,850,789 of OU830599.1, forward strand.
CCTCCACACAGCATACCCTAAGATGACTTAGGCCCTGAGGGAAATTATTTTCCTCAGGGCCTCCTGTGTGGAGATAATGTAAAAAATATGTATATTGTAAAGCGTTTTTGCACTAAAACAATGCTATTCAAATTATCCACATATAATTTTTATCATATATCGGCGTATAAATCCGAGCTTTAGTATGATCCGACCCGAAAGGTTGGATTGATTTACGTGATTTTATTTTTATGTTAATACAACTGCTCCCAACCGCCTGGACCCAGGCAGGCTATGGCATACCCCATTTTGTGAGGCTGGATTTAGTGGGAAGAGGAAGCAGTTATGAAGGTTAGTAATTACCTGGCTATTCAAATCTAGTCACCAACCACGTCTAAAGCCATTCTAAGCAATGCTTCAATTCGAAATGGCGGTCTTACATCAGGGTGATACTGAGAGTATCTTCCACTCTGGAACGTGCCGCAAATACACCATATATATATATATATATATATATATATATATATATATTTATGATATATATTTTTGTATTGATTTGTGTTATTTCACTATTTAAACAAAAAGAAAAAAAACACATATACCTACATATTATACTTTTTTTAATGATTCAGTTGTGAAATATATATATTTTTTTAGATTAGCTCCACACAGGCGGCCCAGAGGATAATAATTACTCTTTGGAGGGTCTTTTTAAGGAAGGTAAGGACTGGAACGTTTGGGAAGAAAAAGGGTATGAGGGGTGGATAAGAATCTGGAATCTGGAGGTCAGTGTGTCCGGGAGTGACGGATATACGAATCCATCCCTCCAATCGCGGTGCAAGGCGAGAGTCGGGAGATTCCGGCTGGAAAGGTCAAAAGGCCTCCCTTAACCAGTCTCTCTCTCGCCACGCAGCAGGTGGGCAGTCGTATCAGACGTCAAGACCTGTACGAACTTCATCCCATGAACTCGGGCACCCTTGCTAAGTCACCAAACGTAGCGAACCACTTGGAGTGACCTATGGCAGAGATGTTGGTTAACCAATAAATGGTTCCCGGGATGGTAGTACCCATACCCGCCCCCCCCCCCCCAAATTATACAAATCTACCAAAATAAAAATTACTTGTGCACGCTGGGTTTGAAACTAACGACATCCGGATCGCTAGTTGAGAGCCTTACCCCTCGACCACAGGAGGCCGTCATGACGTGATAACAGAAGTGTAGTATCCAACATTTTAAAATAAAAAGATAACTCAAAGGATTTTGAAACACAATAGATAAATACAAGTTCTTTAGAAATATTTAAAACAATGTACGACGACTTCTTTTTAAAAATGATCCTATGTTCGAACACATGGGACGCGATTTACGTCTATTACACAATATAGACCTTGTAAAAAAAGAGGTCATAAAATATTCCTAACCACTAACCACATTTAGCTTCATAACAAATGTGTTCCGATATTTGAAGTACCACCTAGTTGGGCCAAATTATTAGAAGGGTTACAAAAGCGGCTGGAATAAAGGGACTGGGAATGGATCTAGGTAAAAAAGTCAAATGAAAGGGGTTCCTAATCATTAAAAATGTGCGAATAGTAATAAAGTTTTTATTGACATTCTGAATTCATTGCTCTGAACCAAATAAAACTCGAATAGGTAAGAAATAAACAAAAAAATAAGAAATATTAGCAACTCAATGTATAAAATAATAGATATGCTTTCATTGTCATTCAGTGTACAATTCTTTCAATTTCTAATTTCAGTAATAAGATATTTATAGGTATACAAATACAACTGATCTTAGGCACTAAATATACCAAAAATGTTTTCATTGTTACACGAAGATTTGGTTGATTAAAATAAGATACTGAATGTACCAAAAACAAAAACTTCTTCATTTCCTTATTCTAATACCTAATAAACATGTTTTAAATATCTCAGGTAGAATTCTGACACAAATGTTTGTTAGATAAACACATAAATATTAGGTACTAAATGCACCTTTATTTTAATACTCCTTTATTTTAATAATTGTGTTTTGTATTACAAGTAGGCATTCTTACACGAAGATCTAAATAATTAGGTACAGGTAGATAAACAAGAAGCTATTAATGTGCCCAAAACAAAAACTCCTTCATTGTACTTATTCTAAAAATTGCCTTGTTTTAAATATCATAAGTAGAATTTTTACATAAAGATTTGGCTGATAAACATACAAACATATTTTAGGAACTAAATGAACCGAAAATTAAAACTATTTGATTTCCTTATTTTAATAATTGGCTTGTTCTAAATATCATAAGTAGAATAATTTCATACAAATTAGGTTGATAAACAAACAGATATTTTAGGAACTAAATATACCGAAAATTAGAACTCCTTCATTACCTTTTTCTAATTGTTGGCTTGTTTTAAGTATCTAAAGTAGAATAATGATTTCACTAAGATTTGGTAGATAGTCACATATATTATATTAGGTACTATAATACATCAGTCCTTATTAGAATAATTTATAGTAAATAAATTATTCTACTAATTGTGTTTTTTAACTATCACAAATGGGTATTTTGCACAAACATTTAAATAATCACGTAACTATAGGACCTATAGGTAGATAAAAATACCGATACTACGCATTAAATGTGCTTAAAACAAAAGCCCATTCAATTTTTTTTTTCTTATAATTGTTTTAAATATCATAAATAGGTATTTTACACAAAGATTTAAATAATTACCTATAGGTAGTTAAACATACCAATACTAGGTATTAATTGTGCTTAAAACAAAAGCTCATTCAACGTCCTTATTCTTTTAATTGTTTTAAATATCATACGCAGGTATTTTTACACAAAATTTTAATAATTACGGATAGGTAGATAAATAACATACAGCTACTACACACTAAATGTACCATTGGGTAATAATAACATAATAACATAATAACATTGGGTATTTCGATTATATATTATGTGTACAATTATGTATACCTACATATATTATGTATAGATAATTGTATACATAATACATTACATATAGTGAAATATTACAGGAAAAATTGAAAAAACCTAATTTCATTACAGTGTATACATAATATATTATATAATAATAATATAATATATTGTATAATGTTATTATAACCACCCTGTAACGAACGGCCAGTTGAAACAATTTGCTGAGAAAATAATGAAAAATTAATTACCTGCTATATTTTTCTTGGAAATTTTTATCCTTTTCTACAGTGTACATCATAAGGCACTTTGTGTGGAGAAATCTCCCAGAAAACCACTAAAATAACTTTGTAAATAGCAAAATCACAAGTAAAGATGTTTACTGCCGTGGGGCTAATGACCAAATATTTGAAATGAGAGCGGTCACGTGGTTCTCAGCTGCGACGCTATTGGCTCTTTGGTCTGTAAGAGAGATACGCCCGGAACCGAGAGTTCAAATTTCACACGTAGGCTAAGATACAGCTTGGATGTTGGAGAAATTTGTATGAAATTTAATTAAACGGCCGGTTTGAAAACGGGGGGTCTTTTTGGCCAACGTGTGGATGTTGGAGGAATACGCTCGAAATGTTGTTTCATTTTAGAGGATGTAAGACAAACTGCGTTTTGAAAACCCCTTACATAATTTTTTTAAATTTTTTTTTTCACTTGCATTGTAAACATAAAGACTTTCTGAGAACTACTGCATACTTAACTCAATTTCGCTAAAAATGGTCTGTTGGAGTAAAACGAACTAAAGCGACGTATTGTCCGTAAGTTGTACCAACGTGTGGATGCCACGCCAGCGTTTGCCGCTTGTGGCCAAAATATCCTTAGAGTAACAATATAAAGAGGGATGACTAATATTTTTACAAATCGTCGACAAATTCGGAAAATATAGCTCTCCCTTTCCGCTCGTTTCCATGAACGTATGAGAAACAGAGACAAACGTTTCCTGTTAAAAACATAGGATTCAAACCATATGTAGCCACTTTTGGAAGCGCGCGAACTTCACACTGTTGTGATCTGTCAGACGTGCGTACTGTCGAAAGTGCAAAAATATTGATATAATTTCTTTAATTGAGAGAAATTTAAAAAAAAACGCTATGGCTATATGTGCAGTGTATGGGTGCTTCAACCGTAGTTCAAAAGGATAAAAAAAAACAGTTTTCACAGGTATTTATTAAAGAATTCATGTTTTTTGCCTTGTTCAATCTTTAATCTCAAATATTTAATACGTTTAACTACAAAAACCATAAGTAACTTCCACCAATATTTAAACAATCGTTTCACTATTTGTGTCAATATAATAAACTTTCGATTTTTTTGCGTTTTAACGCACTTTTAATATGTTTTAGTAATCAGAAATCTTGCCGAATTATAAGAATGCAACATACCGATTTCAGTCGGCGCGTCTGAATGTATCTCTGTCTCTTCCTATCTTATAATACCACCGTTAAATTGTTGGCGAACGTATAGAGACAGAATAATCTTTGTCTTTGCGTTTCTTTTTCATTGTAAAAAAATGAGGGCTGTGCTAAAATTTGTTTATTATTAAATATTTAACTATTCACAGATTTCCAAAGGATAAAAAAGGCTTAAAGAGTGGATTAAAGCAACTAATAGAGAAAATTGGTCTCCAAAATACCATAGTGCAATATGCTCAGCCCATTTCATAAGTGAGCACTTCAATACGACCCAAACAAAGGTCCACCTGAAGGATTTCGCGGTGCCTTGTAATTCAAGTCTTGGTACAAAAGGTAATGCATATTTTTCTTTCGTCCGTTTTGACACCACCATTAAAAACTATTTGAAATAAAATGTACTTATTGTTAGCAATTTAAAAAAAAAGTAATTACTAAAACTACTTACTTACTATTGACTAATACAGAATAATAATTTCAGATTATGCCAAAAAATGTGTCCTCCCCGACTGGGTCAGAACGGGCGCTTAGATTAAATATTTAAATATCAGACTTGATTTCCTGGCCAAATCGGCTGTGGAGCCGACTAAACTAGTGAGACAATATTTTAATAAATTGACATTGTTTCTCAACCAATAGGTTAATACTATTTTCTTAATTCGAAATTCTTAATGTTTTGAAATGTCAATTAGTTGAAAAAAAACCTCAATTTATTAAAATATTGTCTCACTCGATTTTTTATAAAAATTTATTATGGAAATTCATTTTATATATATAATTTTTTTTGGTTTATTACTCTTTCTCTAAAAACTACGTTAAAGTGTTATTTAAATCTCCGTCTGTAATTGTACCATTAAGATTAATAAATAAGTAAAAAAAGTTTCGTTTTTATATTTTTATTTATAATCTAATATCTATATTTAAAAAAAAGATATATGTATATATAAAACAGAAATTGCTTTTAATAATTTACGACTCGCTACAAAATACCTAATTGTCTTAATTTGTGACAACCCTGCATCAGTTTGTAAGCCACATCCCGATTGGTCATCTGAAAAAAACCATTGGTCACAATCTGCTTACAACATTTCGCATAGTGCTCTCTCTTTATATTGTTACTCTAAGAAAATATCCGACCTCGATCGGATCGGCGGCAAGCTCTCGCAAGCTCTTGCAAGCCTACGCAAGCCAAGCCACACGCGCACTCCAGACGTTGGGACTTGTGGACGCTTGCAGAGGCTTGCCATGTGTTTGGACCCGGTATTAGGATTTTCAAAAAATTGTCTGTGGATTATTAAAAGTCTATGAAATGTAGAGTCGAACCGTTTTCTTTAAATATTTGAATTATTTTGACAGCTTTTGTGCAGAGTTAAGAGTTGGTGTCCATTATTTTCTAAAGAGTTTTTATAACACAAGATTTTTAACATACTAAGATCAATTAAAGTCTAAACAAATATATTTAACTAAGTTGTCGTCGAGTAGTATTGACTTGAGGTATTATTCTGTGTGGTTTATGAAGTACTTACATCCTTCAAATATTTTATGCTTTCTATTTGTCATGTCATCACTGTCTCTACGTCAACAATCAATTTTATTTTAGCAACAATAGATCATTCCTAATACCTAAACAAATCAGCAAAATAGTTTTTTTGATCGTCATATAAAACTGTCAAAACCCGTATCATTTTATAAATTCATTAAAAATGTTACAACAGCCGCCAATCTTCAAATCTGGGTTGATAATTTGGAGAATCTTAGTTAAAAATAAAATTAATTAAATAATATGGAATGATTAAAAAAACATGAACCTCCTATGTTTGCTCAATTAATTTAATAAAAATGGTACAATTTAAAAAAAAATTAACTCTTAAAATAACACTTATCTTGAAGAAGATATAATTTGCTTCTCTATAATATCTTTTTCCGGGTAAAATTTGGCAAACAAAAAAAACACGGCGAAACTGTCAAAAGACTTGAAATTTTGAAACTTTGACCAAAAATGAAACTTATGTTCCTTTTACCATCTCCCCAGACGTAAATAGTTGTCTTTTATAGTAATTGTATTGAATCGCTGTTTTTCCAAAAAAATATTCATATTAAGTGTGTCCAGCTAGTCCAAAAGATTACCAAATCTAAAAGTCATTCAGTTTTTTTCAATTTGGGAGGCGAATATGGGCTGCCGCCCTGGGAATTATTTATTGGTCTGCCTTGGGTCACCAACGTGTCTGCCATGGGTCACCCCGAGTGGTTCGCTACATTTGGTGACTTAGCAGGGGTGCCCTGGTTTATCAGGTGAGATGTCTTCAGGTCTTGGCGATGGATGCGCCTGCCTACCAGCTGCGTGGCTGGCCAGACCTTTGACCTCTTCAGCTGGTCTCTCTCGACCCATTGTCTACCCCCGCAGGGTGAGGGATTCGACACTCCTGGACACACTGACCCCTAAATTCCTACCCAACCCTCATCTTTTTGCTTCCCAGAACTTCCTATCCTTCCTTTCCTTAAATGTACCCTCCACTCAGCATTCCCAATATGACAGGGGGCACTGAGGGAAATTATAATCCACAAGAGTGTGGGGTTAATATAAAAAAAGGTTAGTACGCTTATATAATAATACTTTTTTTCTTTTAGAATAAATAATACATGCAAAATGGATGATAAACGGAATTTTAAAATGCTTAAACCTCCAACTCCTCGAAGATCGGCAGAGGTCACCAATCAAAATAGAGAAAAACACTTGAATGATACTTTGGAACAAACTCCTCGTCCTAAAGCCACATCCACAATGGAACGACGAGGCTGTGAGAGGTAACTACTCTTTTAAAAAATAACCACTATTTTATTTAATTATCTATTATAAATACATATTGTTTATCTAAGTTATAGTCGTCCATATTGAATTTGTTATTTACAAAGGGGAGGAACTACTTTGAAGAATGCCTGAAGTCAACAAATGAAGTTAATTTGCTTTATTATTTTTTTTTTTTTACATTCAAATTTAAAAAAAAAAACTTTTGATAATAATCATAAAAATATTTATATTGGGATGACTTATTTTCAACATCTCCACAAGAAGAGTCATTCATTTATTTATTATAATACATGATAGGTATTTTAATACATGATAGGTATTTATATACCTATTGTAAAATTTTGGAAGAAGGTACACTTGCAAATGAAACGCATCATTCAGGAAATCAAAAGGACTAGTGAAATTTATTGTTATATTCCCAATTACATTGTGAATATCGTTAGATCCAACTACCCAAGACAGACCAAGGAGTTTATGTTGTTTATGAAGCTACATCGAAGGAAAGAGAAATAAAAAACCGCAACTCGATCTTTTATAAATTATTTGTCCTGGTAGAGTGGGAGTTTGCATCTAGCGACATCTATTAACAAGTACATTTTGCATCTAGCGACATCTATTAACAATTCTTACAATTAATTAGTTTGGTTCCCAAACAAACAATTCATTTTATCTACATATTTTGAGAGGTGTGAGTCCTAGCTAAAAACTAACCAAAAAATTTATACATACTCCCCCCCAAAAAACGGTCAACAGTAGAGTTTTTTACAACACAAATAAAATATAATTACTAAAATATCTCACTTATAATACTAAAAGTAACATATAATATTTATAAACTTTCACTGTCTCACACCAGATTTAACTAACTAATAAATTCATAATTTACATGCTCTAGTTAAAGTTAAATCAATAATTTCTAAAATAATAAAACATTTAATTTTAGGACAAACACAATATAATGATAATTGGACCAGGTCTTCCTTCCAGGACAGCTAGTTTTGTATTAACATTTGAACGGGCAATTAGTGTTCTTCCCTCTTTTGGTTGAATTATCATCTTAAATTTTCACTTGGATTATATTTTTCACTATAGTGCCACAAGAGGTCACTACCTCCACCACTTTTATTCATTCTTGATTGTTTTTTATTATTGTTTTTCACTTTTTTTTTTTATCACAGTTGTTAAAAAGTCTGATTATAGCAACTGGATTATAAAACTCCCAGCTTCACTGGTTTTTTTCTTGCGCTTGTGGACGCCACACTGTGTATTGGCGCTACCGGGTCGCTTCTTATTCTCCCTGGTCCATCTTGGGCAAGTGATCTCCGCCTTTGTTGTCCTCAATTGGCAGCAAGCATAGTTTTGATATTGCCCTCTGGACTGTTCCCTGTGCTGTGATGATGGTAGCTACATGTTGGCTGGATGTCCCTTCTTCAATGCTGGTTCCTTTTATTAATTTAACACTCGCGGTAAATTATCCGGCTCGTAGGAGCAAATGTAAAATTTTGGAAGAAGGTACACTTGCAAATGAAACGCATCATTCAGGAAATCAAAAGGACTAGTGAAATTTATTGTTATATTCCCAATTACATTGTGAATATCGTTAGATCCAACTACCCAAGACAGACCAAGGAGTTTATGTTGTTTATGAAGCTACATCGAAGGAAAGAGAAATAAAAAACCGCAACTCGATCTTTTATAAATTATTTGTCCTGGTAGAGTGGGAGTTTGCATCTAGCGACATCTATTAACAAGTACATTTTGCATCTAGCGACATCTATTAACAATTCTTACAATTAATTAGTTTGGTTCCCAAACAAACAATTCATTTTATCTACATATTTTGAGAGGTGTGAGTCCTAGCTAAAAACTAACCCAAAAATTTATACACCTATCATGTATTAAGCGAAACAGCAGCCTACAATAGAATGGTTTATTGCTTATGGTATCTACTTAATTGTGAAACCGCTTAAAGAATTCATTGTTATAAGAAAAATATTGTACCTAACTAAACTATATTTTAACCAATAACAATTCTTACATTTATATAATTATATATTCACTAGCTGGGTTACCCGGCTTCGCTATAGTGTTCTGGAATGTTGCACAATGATGTTCCCGATTCCCTATTCCTGATCATTCCACGACTTACTCCGCCACTCCTTCCACAACTTTCTACAGCTCTATGGAACCTTCTAGAACTTTCCGGAAGACTGTTCTAGAAATTTCAAGAGGGCGAAACTTTCAGCCCTTATATCTTTAAAAGCACGCCCTTTAGGTAAAAACGGATACCCTTATTCCCTAGGGGGGATAGAAATCTACCACACCATATAACTCTCTTGATCGAACCGTGACTCGTTTCTGAGTTTTTGCGAGCTGCACGTTTTTTTGGACTTTCTTTTATAATATATGCCATATTCAAATAAATAAAATGTTACTCCTTACATGTCCTTTCCCGTGCGTTCCCCTCCAGCGTTCCACTTCCACCTTCCCCACCACCGCTCTCCCGCTTCCCCGTCCCGCCAACCCCCCTGGCACTGCATTTCTTGACTCCTCTCCCGCCCGGCCCGTAGCCGAAACTTTTTTCTAATACTAACAATTTTAAACTCGTGATATCTTTCTAATTAAATATCCGAATTGAAAAATTCAAAAAGTTAAATAAAGGTATTGAAGCTGTCTTGAATATGAAGTAATTTATTTTGATAAGGATTAAAACCAAGATACAAATAAAGAGCCTTTTCAAGCGGCGACGTTTAAATTGAATTTTTAAAATAAAAGAATACTTATTGTGGCATAACCATAATAGTTAGACATATGCTGTCACGACCTTTTTTGTAAATAATGATGTGTTCTATAAAGTCGTAGTACATTATTTTATTGTATCAATAGTTTTCGCAGCGCACGCGATTTAAAGAATATTTTAGGTAATTATTTTACACCCTGGGTTACATTATTGAAGTTTTAGTAAGGATGCCTATTTTTAAAAAAAATATAATATAGCCTATGTCACCCAGGGATAGTGTAGCTTCCCAACAGCGAAAGAATTTTTCAAATCGGTTCAGTAGTTTCGGAGCCTATTTGATGCAAACAAACACACAAACAAACAAACAAATATTACCTCTTTATATAGTGTAGTAGATAATTTGTCTACCATAATACGGGCTTGTGCCTAGCGTGGTACGAGTAGTCGAATCACCTGTAAAAACTGTATAAAAAGAAATATGATGTATAAAGAAAAAAAAAAAAAAAAAAATTGGCCAACGTGGGAAATGCCCATCTCATAGAAGACCCCACTGAGAGACAGTCTGGGTTCTCATAGCCTCGTAAACTCTGGTCTGCCATCAATAGGATAAGGTGCTCCCGTAGCTGTTGTGCCAACATGATGGGTAGCGTAGATGGGGCCTTAATGAGACGGCGATGTGTGAAAGCAGTGTGGTGCAGACCACTGAACATGTTGTCAACGAATGCCCGCTACATTCATTCTCCACAGGGTTTAATGAGGTCCGCAGGGCGATGTCCCTCTCTGACCCATCCACCAACGCATTGATGATCTTCCTTTGCTTCTCCCGCCTTCCACTTTACAGGTGACCATGAGTCTCCAGGTTTGGGTTCTCGGTTTGACGTCTAAAGTATCTTAGGATACGCTATAGGCAGTTTATGGAAACATTAGTATTTTTCTCCAGCACCACATTAGTTACAATCCATTTCGTTTCACTGGCTCTAAGTGCCCATCTTTCTACATCGTATAGAAATATGAGAAAAATCACCCTGACAAGTCTCATCTTGGTGGTCTTCGTTATGCCTATTGTCATTCTATATTACCTTTGTTTGGTTTTATGGCTATCTCCAAACCCACCGTGTCTTCTTTATGAATAAACTTTATTTTTTCCATAAGAAGGTAGGTATAGTATTTTTTCCATAAGAAGGTAGGTGTTGTATTTTTTTCCATAATAAGGTAGGTATAGTATTTTTTTTTCATAAGAAGGTAGGTATAGTATTTTTTTTCCATAAGAAGGTAGATATAGTATTTTTTCCATAAGAAGATAGGTATTTAAGTATTTTTTTTCCATAAGAAGGTAGGTATAGTATTTTGGCCTTAAATCCAAATTTAAGTTTTGTATGAAAAAGGACCCTCAGCCGTTCCTCTTAATCATTTGAGTGCCGATTGTCATCCGGATGACAATATTTCAAGCATATATGGCCACATTCGGCACACAACAAGTTAAGGCACCTGTAGATTAAAAATAATTACATTTTATTTTATTTTAGTCTGATGGATCCATACTATGCTCAGAATGAAGAAATTTTAAACAGAGATGCAGCCCGTAGCTTTACAGGAGCAAGCATTGAATCCTCTTTAGGACTTTTGGATATTAAAGGTATTTTCATAAATATTATCTAACAAATGTTGTTACTAATGTTCAAAAAATCAACTTTATCATACTTTTGTCCTACAAAAGACATCTATCTCAAGAAGAAAATATTTTTTTGTGATATACCTCAAGTAAATTAATTTACTATCATAAAGTAAGGATGTTAACTTTGTGTTTTTCAGGTTTGGAATGCGACTTCAGCCAAATGCAAAACAAAACACGTGAAATGAAATCGGTCAGTAGATTTTTAATAATTTTAATTCACCCCAATAAACTTTTAACTAACTTCATCAATTGTTATTGCCGTTACAAACTTGTCATTACAAAAATTGTCATTACAAAAATTGTTATTACAAACTATAGCTGTTCAATAATAATAATCAGTTTTTGAACATTGGAAATATTTTTTTTTTCATGAAATATGTATCATCTTTACAACAATAATCTTTACAACAATAAGCAAATTTTTCCCCTTCCACCTTCCCTGCCTTTCCCCCTTCCTCATCCCCTTCCCCTCTCTTAGTCCTCTCCCCTCCTGAATTCCCTCACCCTCCTGCCTTCCCTCCCAGCCGCTAAACTATATGAAATACACCCATTCCTCAAAAGAATCATCAAAGTTTTATCGCAATCGGATGAATGGTGTAGGAACGCACAAGGGACAAACAAAGAAACATTAATTTTTATACATAAATGTAGATTTAGAAAGAATTAGTCGTGTGGTGTCCAGAGATACAACTACTATCCTGAGGAACATGTGTGTATGATTCTTCTGGACAAAAAACATACTTTTCTTCAAGTAATTAATAAAAATTTACGGTAAAAGCATAAATATTATGAAAATTAGAATGCCAAAGATCATTTATCTGAGCATCAAAAAACTTTATGTTGCATAATAAATAGTTTATAAGTTTAAATAAAAAATATATGTTTTCCAAAAACTGGGAATTGTTCAGAAGAACACGGATTGCCCCTAAGTAATTCTCATTCTGTCTTCAATACTAAATATTCCATTCCTTCAAATAATTAAATTGTCACATAATATTAATTACAGCTTTCATTCAATCCACGCGAGATTTCCGGAAGGTCAACATACCTTCCTCCATTAAACGAAGACTCCAAAGAGAACTCCATTCCTTCGTTTTCCAAAATGTCTCTCGGGAATGCAAAAAAGTCCACATCCACTTTGGAAGACATTCTACGGGATGCCAAAATCCAGAGCCAGGCTGTTGATGACTTTCTGAAGGCCAGCGATGACCCGACTTTGAACAGTATTCGCACGTCGCTGGAGTCCTTCAAGCACAGCATTGCCAGTAACAGAAATGTCGGTAGACCTTCTTCCTCTAAAAATGATTCTTGGGGATATAAGCCACAGGATTTTGGAGCCAACAAAGCAAACTCTTCGGGGATGAGAGATTCCATCTTCATGCCAGCAAACAAAGTAAAAAAACATTATGTCCCCCTTTTTTCTCTTTGATCTTAGAATGCTATGTTCATTTTCAAATCTTATTTAGTACCCAAGTTATGTATGTACTAAAATGCAGCTTTGCATTCGTGTTTATTTGGATATCTAAAGTAGTTGATGTGACTATTACTTTGTGTTTTTTTAGTTGAATTTGTCAAATGAAGAACTTTCTTGGATGAAAGAGCACGGAGCACTTCCTTGTTACCAGCAGTCCACAACCATAGACACTGACTCCGATAAAACATCCTTGAAATTTTTGTCTCCATACAGTGAAACAGCTAATGATTTTCAAAGCTCGAGGTAGGAATTTATGTTTTTGATTTTCTTGTATGTACTGTTAGCAATAATGAAAGTAAGTGAGTGTTTATAATTAAATGTAAGTGTTTATAATTAAATATATTGTCTTCACGGTTATGTCACCCACTTCGAATCCCAGCCGTTGGCTGTTGGCCATTGGAAGAGCCTCCTGCTAGCGAAGCAAGTCCAGTCAACCCCAACCCCAGAGAAACTATCCCAGCTGCTGACTGCAGCAGCTGGGATAGTTTCCCTATTGGCGAGCAGCACTTCTGGCGCAGATGAGCGAACCAAACCTAAGCGGCGGCAATATTCAAATATGCAGCTGTACATATCATGGATATTTTCTCCTTACATTTACAAACATTCTCTTTATTGAATTTTTTTTAGGTTAGATGCAACTACTGCCAATGCAAGTAAAGTTTCAGTGGGCAATTATTTTAAGAGAAGGAGTGAGAATATTAACCAAATGTTACCGGCACTTAGCCCAAAGAAAACAAAGCCCCACCCACCCCTGTTTGTCCCAGGTTTGTTATCCATATTATTGTTTTTATGCACTAAATAAATAATGCACACTAGAAATGCCTTTGACATTGTATATATTATCGTCATTCTACTTGATCCAAATGAAAATTTCTTATGAAATGAATTTTTGTATTAGAAATTTAAACAAAGAATGGTCAGAATTTTGGATCACGAAACAGCATTGCATTTCTTGTATTCATCTTTATTCAATTTTATGTTAATTTTATCTAATGTCACCAAAATTAGTTTTTTAGAATCAGAATAGAGGCTTTGATTATTTAACTAATGGATCATACAAAATGGCATGTCATGTTGGCGTTGGCGCTAGTGAGTTGACAGTCTTGCTAGTGAGTTGGCAGTCTTGCTAGTGAGTTGGCAGTCATGCTAGTGAGTTGGCAGTCATGCTAGTGAGTTGGCAGTCTTGCTAGTGAGTTGACAGTCTTGCTAGTGAGTTGGCAGTATTGCTAGTGAGTTGGCAGTCTTGCTAGTGAGTTGACAGTCTTGCTAGTGATTTGGAAGTCTTGCTAGGGAGTTGGCCGTCTTGCTAGTGAGTTGGCAGTCTTGCTAGTGAGTTGGCAGTCTTGCTAGTGAGTTGGCAGTCTTGCTAGTGAGTTGGCAGTCTTGCTAGTGAGTTGGCAGTCTTGCTAGTGAGTTGGCAGTCTTGCTATTGAGTTGGCAGTCTTGCTAGCCCCCAATCTTTGTTTAATCCTATGCCTTGATGAAAGTCTTTTTACCAAGGTTAAATATAACAATAGTGCTCCCTGAGAACGTCTGGACAATAATTGGATTGTGCCTAAAAATATATAAATATAAACCGATAAAAACATTCTCATATTTGCAATATTTATTGCAACAAACAAAGATATTGAAATACAAAAGAGATATGCTATGATGTCCGCGCGACTGTCGGCAGACTACTATCTAATCGGAGTATTTTGCATATGAAAAGAATTTGTTCATTTTGTTGATTTTTTTAAGGTATGCATTAGTATTGGTTAACAATATAGTTTGAATACGGAAAGAATTCGTTCATTTAGTTTAACGTTTGTTTAGTTTATTTGTTAAATATTATCCCACCCAGTATAAACTGCAGATAGCATATCTCTTATATTTCAATATCTTTGGTATCAAACTATGTGATTATTGTATGTGTCATATATAAGATGCACTACAAATGTCCCATACAAAATTGTAAAATGTCCTGCCCCTTCACAAAATATATTTATGTACATATATATGTCCCAAATTTTTTCTTTGTACAGGGTGGGGCAGAGAGGAGTTACTAGTTTAAAAAAATCACTGAAGGCCCCCCAGACCAAGCAAAGGGGCGGGGCGGGTGCCGTTAGGTTGCGGAAATGATGCTGTTTTTTTTCAAGATGTTTTGAAAATTATATCGTCCGGCGTGGAGGCCTTGGCGAGTAATACATATATTGAGCCTTTCAAAGAAGTTTTCGGCCACTCTTCCCAGCATATCTTGCGGAATTCCAACGATGACGTCCTCAATCGCCTCCTTCAGAGCTTCAAAGGTCGAGGTCAAAGTTTGTTTACCTCAGCTTTGACGTATCCTCACAGAAAAATCGGGAGAGCGAGGGGGCCATGGATTATCCCCCCGCAAAGAGATCAGGTGACCTGGAAAGAGCTTTTGCAAAATTTTGCATGAACGATGGACAGCACGGGCCATGGCTTCATCTTGTTGAAACCAGTCTGTGTCGTGTTCCTTGCCATACTCTTTCATTTTGGGACGCCTAAGGTTCTCCAACATCTCACAATAGTGAGATGAATAACTCAATAACGGTAATGGTTAATCATTCGTCGCTAGTGCACAAAACAGCGCTGAGGGATATAGCAGTGACTATTGCAATGCAAGCATCTCTACAATTCCCGTGTATGCATCATCTTGTAGGGTTACAGGTGAAGGTCTGAGTGTAAGATTTGCCTTATAATTCTGGACAATATTCCAAGCGCAGCGGCATGTTTCCGCGCTGCTCGGGTTGGAGACTCTTCAATTCACGCTCTTACTACCGCGATGTTTTCAGGTGTTTGCACATTTTTAGGTCGCCCAACTGGTATTTTTGGATCTGCAGTTCCTGTCCACCTTACATTACTGATCCATTTCCGAATGGTTTTAGGATCAGGAACACTGTCATTACGATTTAACTCGAACCAAACCCGGAAAGCCCCATGCGTAGCCACAACGCTTTCCCCGCTTTTAAAGAACGTCTCCACAACAAAGCCTCGGTAGTTACCTGACCACGGTATGGTCATTACTATAAACGGCATAATTACCCCAACCTAACGGCACCGGCCCCACTCCTTTGCTGGTCTGGGGGGCCTTAAGTGATATTTTGAAACCAGTAACTCCTCTCTGCCCCGCCCTGTATTACTGCAAAAGGTTATGTACGAGGGTAGGCTGAAAAGTAATGCACACATACTTGTACAGCACGAACAAAATGACCTTCAGAAGCGCGCCAGGTGGAATATAGAAGTGACATTCCTCCTCTATTCGTAGACGCAAGTTTGAGGTCGTTGAATTCATCCAGTGTATTTTAAGAAGCAGAAGTATGGAGACGTGTTTTAGTGTTGTGTCAACGCAATGTAAACGCCGTGCTGTTATCAAATTTTTAACTGTTGAAAGAGTGACTCGTAATGAGATTTATCGTCGTTTAAAGGATGTTTATGGTTACGATATTGTTGATAGGTCTACTGTAAATAGAGGGGTAATAAAATTTCATGATTGTAAGCCTGGAAAAGCAATATTTGTTGATGAAACCCACAGTGGACGTCCGATCATTGATACAGAAGAGAAACAATCCAAACTCATCCACGATTTGAGTCAAAATGACCGGCGAATAACTCATAAGCGTATCACAAACCATTTTGGAATATCCAAGGAATGTGTCGGCTTCATTGTTGATCAATTAGGATACCGTAAAATCTACGGACGATGGGTACCACGCCGTTTCACAGACGAGCACAAACAGTGTCGATTGTCTCACTGCAAAACCTGAAGCTTGAACCGACTCCACACCCTTCTCACTCCCCCGATCTTTCGCCTTGCGATTTTTATTTTTTTCCCCTACTCAAGAGACACCTCAAGGGACTACATTACTTTTCGGACGATGAGGTGAAGGCAGCTATCAAGTCCTGGATTCGAGAAATGTTGTAAGAATTGTTCAGTTACGGAATGAAAGGCTTGTTACACCTTGGGAGAAATGCGTTAGTCTTAACGGTGACTATGTTGAAAAACAAATACATACATAAATTTGAAGCTTTAGAATCATACTTTTATGTACTTTTTTCCCGATCTTGCTGTTTGTTTTTGTTCGTGTTTTACAAGCATGTGTGCATTACTTTTCAGTCAACCCTAGTATTAATACAGATATTTTGTATTATTACAAATTTTTTGAGGTGGTGAGGTGATGAGCTGGTGATGTGGTGAGTATGTCTTGCGCTGGTAACAACACAAATCTAATCATGTAACACCGTTTACAGGTAATGAGATCAGTCCTTGTCCACCGCAAGCGAAAGCAAAACCAAAGGCTTCCACTAATGCCGGCGAAACATTCAGTAAGTCTCACGCTGCCACCAAAGAGCTGCCGTTCCTGACGCTCAGCGATGACTCGGAGCTATCGGACTACAGGCTGAATGAGCAAGAGTCACACCTTGACTTGGCAGTGCTGTCCCACGTCAGCAACATGTACTCCCTGCCGGCTAAAGAGTCCAACGTGTGCAGGGACCTCACCAATACCATCACAATTGATGATTCGCTGAATAGTACACCTTTCAGTCTTACACAGATCAGGAAATTTATGGGTAAGTTTTCGAAATTTTATTTTAATTTTTAATCTGCCAGTAAATAGAATAACACTTAGTTTTCAAAATCTATTTATCCATAATTATTTCTCTACATACTTAATTTTATAAATAAAGTATGATGCCTTTAAATATATCCGAAGGAGATAGGGTCCCATTAACTCAGTGGTAGAGCAGCGCCCCGGCAAGGTTAAAGTCCTGGGTTCAATTCTTAGAAGCGACTGTATCTTTTTCTGATTTTTCTGTTTCAAATTTTTCAATTAAGGGTCGCTAATATTATCTTCAGGGAGGGGGCATACATTAATTACATGAGCAGTTTTTCTTCCAATCTAGACCCCCCCCCCCCCCTCCCCTTTAGTGAGATAAATTTGGGCCACTTCGTATATTCTTTTCAAGTAATGTGAGATTTTGCTGGACCCCCCCCCCCCCTTTTGAGCTCACGTAATTAATGTATGTCCCCTGATTAAATTTTACAACTTGAAGTTAAAATTAAAATAAATATCATCCTAGGCTCATAGAAAAATCAATAAATATCACACATAAAAAAAATTGATAAGATTATCCAAGACACTATTTAGATAGCATTTAGTTTGAGAAGAATCTTGCAATCATCAGATGCGACTGTATCTTTTTCTAATTTCGATTGAGTCATTAATATTGTCTTCAGTGATTAAATTTTCCCTATTATTTCAGGTAAACTTGATACGGAGAGACCTTCAATACTTTTGGACAATATGCTCGCCATGAATAAGAAAAAGAATGCAAAGTCAGATTATCACAAACCCACGTCTGGAAAGACTAATATTTCTGCTCAAATTACCGTTGAAATTCCTCCTTATAAGCCTAATAAAATCACCAGTCCAACATTGCGGGATAATAGTTCTTTTGGCTGCGTATCCAACATATTTCACAGCACAAGACATGGAGAAGAAAATGATCTTCAAACTCCTGTGAATAAAAATGGAAGAGCTCCTTCAAACATATCACCTGTTAGCACTATTAAGCGACCGGTTTCACCATCGTATAGAGAAACCAAGTCTCCAACATCAAAGAAGTCTTCGAATTCCGGTTCAGCGCGAACGCTTTCATCTTTTACCACTCCGAATAACACTGGTGACAATAATTCAGGTTCCGTCTCTACGTTGAAGAACCACGGCAAATCAAATTCTGGTAGTAGTGGTCTAACAGAGAGCTCTATCAAAAGTATGAATACGGTTGTTCATATCAAGCCGCATAGCAATTTGGTTCGTATCGATGAAAATCGTTCAGAAAAAAAAAATAGACCTGGAAATTCTTCAAAGAGTCTAAACAATAGCCAAGAGATTAATCCTAGAGATAACCGCTCTCCATCAATTGGAAGATATTCCGTAAACGCTTTAACTCCCTCGGATTCGAGCAAAGAGATATACAACTGTATGTCTCCAGCCTCTAATAATGAGGCTTCAAACAATTCCATAACTCCGAAGAGCAGCGGTCATCCTAAAAGATTGTTTGATCAGTATAAGTATTTGAGTTCAAAGGACGATGGGCAAGGCTGGATTTCGCCAGCCCAAACAACTAGGACCAATGATATTAGTAAGTTATACAATTTGTTTATTTGCCAAAAATACTTTTTTAAATGCATAAAAAGTTTGTTTGAATAAATCTAATGATTGTCGCAATCCAGAGATATAGAAATCTTAAAAATAAAAATTTAAAAAAAAAAGTTTGCACTATTAACATTAAAAAAACTATATGAATACAATACATGTCTCCTTATATACAAAATAATCTCGTACACACAAACACAGAATTCATTAAAACGTCTCAAGTACATAAACACTTTACACGACAACATGATAACATACATTTACACACATTATACCTATTATTTTAATACTATACTAATCAAACAACAGTAATAACCATCTATTAAATGTTTGATTCATTTTATTGTTTCTGTTCTCTTTCTAGTTCTCATTTGTATAAAATGTGTATGTAGGACTAGGTATTATTTGAAATGCAAACACAAGATACCATAATGTTTTAATAATTTACTTTTAAGTATGTATATATTACTTTTATGATAATTTAAATAACTATGATAAGCAAAGCACGGTTATCTTTTCTGTATCGATTGGTTATTACCAATTTTACGGTGCTCCAGATTTCATGTCCGGGTTGAATCTTTCCCAAATGAAAGACTAAACCCTTCCACACACTTTTCCACAAATGAATATCTAGTAAATTAACGCAATGTAATTGCACTATATAAGAATAAAACAATACAAGAACAATACGTCAATCCACCAGAAACATAATGGGAAAATATTTCACCGACTCCAGATATTTTCATATCAGAGGGTTCGGCTCTGATGAAATCCTAACTGGTCCGATAAATCCTACTGATCCCTCAATATAAATATTTAAAAAATCTTTCGTAATCCTACATGTATTTAAAATGACCGACTTTTGCATTTTTATGTACAAATTTTTTGACAAATCTAATACGCCTAAATTTTGAATGAGAGAGCTAGGTATAATGCCAGTAGCCGAAATAACAAATGGTAATATTTTTATAGTCTGAGAATGCCAAATTCTTTTAATTTCATTTCCTAAATCTGTATATTTTCTTATTTTTTCAGAAACAGTTTTCTGAATATTACAAGAATTTGGTATAGCGACATCAATGATATAAGTTATTTTCTTAATTTTGTCATGTAAAACTATATCGGGTCTATTATGACTAATTGTTCTGTCTGTCAGAATAGTTTTATCATAATAAATTTTATAAAATTCATTTTCTAAAAATGAATTTGGTTCATATTCATAATATGGTACATTACGGCAGTCAATCAAGTTATGTTTAATTACCAAACTTTGGTGAATTATTTTTAAAACTTGATTGTGCCTAAATGTATACTCGGACGGCGCTAATACAGAACATCCCGATATAATATGTTCTATAGTTTCCGGAAAAGCCAAACATTTTCTACATAAATCATCAATTTGATTTGCATCTTTGATGATATGCTTCCTATAATTTTTAGTATTAATGACTCTATCTTGTATGGCAAGCATAAAGCCTTCTATTTCTGCGCTCAACTCTCCAATACTCAACCATTTGTTTGACGAAAATTTGTCAACATATGTTTGGTTGAGATAATTGAAGTGTTTTGCGTGAAGAATTTTATTTGACCAGGAATCTAATAATTCCTGGTTGGTATTTATAAGAATGCTGGCATTCTCGTCGTATAAATTTAATGGTGAAATATTTCTATCTGCCTTGCATATTATTTTGTGCATTTCTGAACTATCAGCTTTCCTATGGAAAAAATTTCTTAGCATTATTACTATTATTATTATTATTTTTTTTTTAAATTCTTTCTCTTCTCTTTTTTATTTTATTTTATACAACCCATCTGTGTAGGACTATGATATGCAATGCTTACACGTTTGTTCTATATCTATATGTTTTAATCCTCTGTAATTAAGTAACTACCTACTAAAAAATTACCTACGTAATTAATATTATTTTTTTTTTAAACTTTGCTAAACAAAGAACAGTCACTTTGTTTTAATCTTTTATTTTTGTTTTGTTCTTTTATATTATTTACAGACCATGTTCCGTATACTAATACGCATCCTAATTTGACTGTCCTAAAACGGGAATCCTCCTAGTTGGGCAGTCAAAAAATTTCTTAAATAATGTATATACAGTGAAACCCTCTTAAGAAGTTTTCCAAGGGACCGGAAAAAACAAACTTCTTAAGCAGGAAAACCTTATATGTGGGAAAAATTAGGCCAACTTTGAGCCGAGGGACCAAAAAAACCAAACTTCTTAAGCCACGAAACGTCTTAAGAGAGAACTTCTTAAGAGGGTTTCACTGTAAATGTATAATCTTTTACTAAATAAAATAAAATAAATAAATTTAAACACCATCCACACTCGCTATGGTAAACAATCCATTGGTTACGAGGGGGGCAATTTATATAATTGCCTCCCAAATGACATTAAAAACGAAAATAAGTTGGGTAAATTAAAAAAAAAAATTATTGATATTTATTCTTGATAAACCAAATAATGTAATAGAATAGCGCTGTATTGAAATATTTAATTTATCTTAATGTGTATAATTATTTCTAGTTAAATGAGTGAAAATGTAATTTTCTTTTAACTGGAATAAAATAAAAAAAAACTAAAATAGATCATTAATTGAAAATCTACTAGGTGCATATTTTTTCCAAAGAAAATTATGAGAGCGTGTATGTATCACAAAATATACATATATAATATTTATGTATGTATATTATGTACAACAAAACTGGGGTAGGTACTTTCCAAGATGTCGTTACTTTGATAATGATATCTTGTGCGTGTTTGGGACCATTAAATAATAAACTTGTAAATTAAGAATATATTATTATAATGTTTACTATGTGGTGGTCTAAGGTAAAAAGGGCGTTTCTCATACAAGACATGCCTTTTATAACCTTCATCCATGTCAAATAAAGAATCCCAAACATTATTCTTTTGTTCCTATTTAAACTTCAATTCACATTCATTACACTTTCTAGTAGGCAATATTTTTCTTCATGTTTGAATGTGTTCTGTTTTTAAATTATTTAAAGGAAAACAAAGGGGAAATTTAACAGATGGATTATGGCAGAAACATAATCAACGTGATGATTATTTTAATAATATAAATAATTTCAATTCCCGGAATGTTACTGCAATCTCACACATAAGTTTCTGTACATCAATTACAATATTGTTTAATATCCTTTTTTTATTTCAATCCAGGTAAAGAGTGTATTGCTGGCCAAACACCATTCAGAGCCAATCAGAACAATATCTCTCATGGTTTTAGCTCCCCAATGAATGTAGAATACGGACAAGCTAACCAGTCGGGAGTTGCGGATCATACTCTCAATGTGCCTTCTCCAGGTTAGTTTCAGTACTTTTGCCATCTTATATTAACATACCTATACTGTAGTGTGTTGATGTACATAGGTCTGAAGGAATTGTCATGACTTTGATACTTATTAATTTATTATTACGTTTTAGGTGATTGGATTGTTGCAGAGTCTAAAGAAGAAGATGTTTATGTTGGTGAGTAGATATTTACACACATACTTGAATACAGTGAAATCTCCATTGACCTGTCAGTAGCTGAGTGGGCATCGCGTTTGGGTCCACCCGGGCGTCGCGTGTTTGATTCCTCGCCTGGCTAAGTTCTCCATCACAACACAAGCAACATTTTTCTCTTAGTGTGGTGGTAGTAGGAGATTTTCAAACATTGTTGGGTTATTCGTAACCCGGGAATGTTTGTCTTTCTTTATTTAAAAAAAAATTGTTTCTCGAAAAAATCTTTTACCCGCATGTGTTGTTTACTTCTTCCGAGTTCCAAATTAATATCACATAAAAACCCCAATGACATTGCAATACATCTAGACCAGTGGTTCCCTACCTTTTTTTGACCACGGACCACTATAACATTTATTTGTTCTTACAGGGACCACAAGGTACATAATGATAAACTGTTAATCGCTTAATTAAACGCGTCCTTGCAATAATTATCATTTTGCAATTCAATGTGCTCTTCTTCCGTCATTTAATACCAAAAGGGTTACGAATCAGCTTTTCAATAAGACGCGTGAATGTTTAGTATTAAAATCACAAAATCGAGATTACGACAATTCCCGCATCTTTCGCTTGCCCTTTGAGATCTCTACAAGATGTCTATAGTTTGTAATGTCTTTACAAAGCTCCCAAAAATTGTTCCTCTATGCATCATTTTACTGTATTAATCATTTGAAGCATTTAGTTTTTGTACTATTTTACTCAATTGATCGCTGCCGACGGCCGCTTCTCACATCAGTTGTCGTTCAAACATTCAAACTCAGCAGTGCGTTATCTTTTTACTTTCTAGCTTTTGAGCATTTCAACCTTTAAAATGACCCATCCCGTGAAAAAAGTGCGTACTCTTCAGGAAAGATTAAAAATTGTCAGGAAAAAAAAACTCACTGAAAAAACGATAGATAGAAATTTCACTGCAGGTACACAACTTATTTATATTAATTAAGTTTGTTTTTATTTTTTTCTCTTTTAGGTGTGTCGCACGACTTAAACATAAAACTCTCCTCCATCAGTTCGCGCTGGATATCTGTAGAATTTGGAGTAAATTCTGTGTATGTGGATGGTCAACTTCACCACGGAGACATATCTGATGTCATAATGCTACAAGCTCCCGTCGCTAAGATATTACTCAAAGCCGACTCTCAAAATATTTGCACGCTAAAAGCCACAGCACTGATTCCAGGCAAGGATTTCAACATCAATCTCAACATCAATTTAGTTGACGTCGTAACTAAATCGGAATCTAGCGTCGAACATGATATTAAAATACATTCAAAACTACCGCAATTGATTGTAAAGATGGCACATGCAAAAGAGGATTTTTCTCCAGGGAAAGGAAATAACTTAGGTTTGGAATTCCCGGCAGTCCCTGAGGAATGTGATATGTGTCTGCCTATGATATTCTGTAATGATTCTCCAATTGATTTGTCCATATCTCTCGACATCAAGTGCGAGTGTAAGAACATGTTCTCAATTGGAAGCATTACAATTATTTCCAGAAATGATATAAATCTAGTTCTTACTTCTCCCGTTCAACTGATGCATCTAAAGAATTATGGTCAGAAGCAGATTGAAGAGAAAACGCTGAAGAATTTCTCCATCTCTAATAAAGAGCTGTTTACGATTCCCAGCGATAAGTCAACGTGCTTCAAGGTATTGATTTACTTTAGAGCACCTCATCTCGAAGATGAAAACCGTGAGTAAAATTTGTTATTTCTGTCTTAATTCTTATTTCTGTCTTCTACCTCCAGACAAGCTCATTCTTATTACTTAGTACCCTAGTATATCATATTATATGTCTACACATTTATGTATAAGGAATGATCAGCTGGTCTGGTTATTAATGTCTTCCATTATTATAAATCTAGTGTTAATGATTAAGGTTTATCTGCATATCAGTTTTCAACAACATAGATTATTCAGGCTACCAATCTGCTATTGAGGTTAGTGGGACTATAGCATCCCCAATTGGGGTGGGTTGTCAGGTGGGGAAAGAGATTGGGGAGAGGATGGCGGGGAAGTAAAAGCCATTTTAAGCAATATTTCGATTCTGAATGGTGGTCTTTCACCAGGGCGATTGTGAGAGTACTTTCACTGTGGGAACTTATATATATAATATTCCGCAAATATGTATTTTTTACTTAGTTCATTGTGAAACTGCACAAATTAATTTTCACATGGTATTTGAACCCGCAACCTCTGGATTAGTAGTCGTATGCCAATGAATGCACAAAAATGTAACTCGTATAATCTCAAAAATTTAACTTTTGACAGAGTTTTTATATTTATTTTCGTCACAAATATTACACAAATGTCTGATTGTTATTGCACTAAATTATGTAAAATCGACCACCATAACACGGGCATCAACCTAGCATGGTGGTCGAAAAATCATCTAATAATGTAACCCTATTTTGTAAGTAATGAATAAAGAAAAAAAAAAAAATAATAAATAAATAATATTATGAATAGTCACAAAGAAAGTATCCAAAAAAAATTGTTACACAGGGCGTAACAACACCTATCCGAAGGGTTTTTACAATCGATTCCTGAGCATATTTGTAGTAAAAACTGTAGATGTCATTTTGCTGTCTAATGATAATTTTTTTTCAATTAAAAATAAAACAAAATGCTTTCTGACATTTTTCACCATAAATGCTCAGAAGGGTGATTCTTTATCTTTTGCAACAGCTAATGCTTGATAAATCGCCCGTATACGACACATTTTGACAGTTATCTTAAATGCGGTATTCCGTATCGTGCTAACGAGCTTTTGCTCAGACATCAACTCTTAAAAGTAGATAATCAAATGTCATCGCATGCAAACAACAAAATAATATGACAAACGGATAGTCTTTTATGAACGCCTGTTTTTTTTATATAAAGAATTTTGTTTTTACATTACAAATGATTACATATGCAAGGTTATACAATAATTCATTTTTTATTCTACTACTCTATAAGTTGAGCTCTAGGAGCTCGTGTTTATGGGAGGAGTATTTAGGTACATGCAAAAAAAAGAAGATAAAGTTTTAATGAAATGTACAATGATCACAGAACTTAACAGAAATAAATACAAACATTATTTGACATAGGTACATAATTTAGAAAAAAATAGTTATAGAAGGACAATAACAATACATATATATATATATTTTTTAAATATTAAATATTACAGTTTAAGTATAGAGCGCACATCACAGATGAAGTACCTAGGGCTCACCATTGACCCATACCTCAAATGGAATCTACACACACATAATATTGCAAATAAAATTAGAAAAACAATACACTTCTTCAGATCCATTAGGAACTTTCTTAACTTACAACTTCTAAAAACGATCTATTTTGCAATCACCCAATCTATCCTTGAGTATGGTATCATTGCATGGGGAGGGGGTACTTCATCAGCTCTAGATCCTGTTGAAAAGACGCAGAAAACAATTATGAAAATTATTCTCAAATTTCCTCTAACTGCAAACTGTGACTTAATATTTAATATAATGAGAGTATTTGATGTTCGACAGATATATGTAAAAACTATCCTCATGCATCTCTTTAAAAACAAACACGTACTCTACGAAAAAAATATATACTTAAGATTTACACGTAATTCTAACAAAGACACATTGCTAGTTCCAGCACTCTCTACCACCTTTGGACAACGTAGTTTCCTGATAATATCAAACTGAGTCAAACACAGAAAGAATTTTAAAAAAATTTTAAAATTTGGATATGTTCTAATGATCGATCCTTTACTGGTGCCCTCACCCAGTGGCGTGCACAGAATTTTTGATCAGGGTAGGCAGTAGGAAAACCGCCGAATGGATTCAAATATATTAAAAATAACCTAACCATAGACAACTCCCTTCGTACAAGTTTACGCTAAGTGTGCTTGCTGTAGGTTTGGATTATCTAAGCCACATCCAATATCCAAATAATAATAATAAAAATCGCTTCATTTATGCATATTATCACAAGCCAATTACTGGATATCCGAGGTGGCCTTGACAAAGGCCGTTGGCGTTGTCTGACACTTCATATAACAACACATATCACTATCGTCACTGATTGCCATTTGATCATTTTGTTCCAGAAAGCACATAATAACAAAAAAAACCTCATAGAAACAAATTCAAAACGACAGTTCTACTCTATGCTACGTGCATTTCGTAAACATTGATATTATACCTTGTATGAAGTTAGCACTAAGCAGAAATAATTTCTGTTTAGGCTGCATTTAGTGAGGTAGTCGGAGGGCGCGAGTAGTTTCTAGTTATAGTTTAGGCCACGTTTGTTGTATGCCGTTTGATGTTGCGCTCGCTTAGTTTCGGTTGCTCAGCTTTGTCGCGCTTATTTTTGAAAGTGTGTATTTATATTTAGCAATAATTTAATAAATTATAATATTATTTACATGCTTATGTTTTACAAATACGGTAGGGTAGGCAGTGCTTATGTGCCTGTATGGAGTGCACGCCCCTGCCCTCACCCAAACGCCTTGTCATTGACGGTTATTGTAGTAATAAAATTGCTGTTTTTGTATTGTGTATCAGCAAGCAATAATGTAAACAGAAACAAAGTATTGCTGTATAAGAACATATATTATACATTCATAAGTAAACCATATACAAAATTACGAGAAACAATTTTACTAAAAATTCTTCCTCAATACAGGTTCGCCTAGTGAGGCAGACTATGCACAACTTAAAATATATATTATGTTACTTCTATATAACAGTTCTTACCTCCATATCTTTTTTCCTTTTTTGATACTGCTTTATTGGCATCAATTATTATTATAACATTATTCTTATAACAATGTTATTAACTTACTAATGCATCATTTATTACCTTATGTTTTTAACTTTGTAAGTAACATGTTATTGTCATTAAAATTATGTTATTATTACTACTGTGTAAAAGAAAAGAAAGAAAATAAAACGGGAAAATGTACTTAAAATGTAACCAATACCGACTGTAATATGATATTATATTATGTACCTATTCATATATTTTCTGGATAAAATAAATAAATAAAAAAGTAAGGGTAAATTAAATTAAGGGTACAGTACAATTACTATTATCCAATTTCAGGGACTTAATTTGCTTTTTAAATTGTTCATATTTAAATGTTTCGGTTATACTAATTTTGTTTTTGCACAATAATATATTGTACCATCTTACACCTAAATACAAATAGTGTTGCTGAACCGTGGTCATTCTAAGCACAGGGATGGCTATTAAGCCATTAGTTTTGAATTTATTGCTTATGCTATCTGAGGGGTGAATTTTTAGAATAAAATATTCATTATAAATTTGATATAAGGTGTTTCTCTTATACAATTCTGTGATAGATGGTACATTAAATTCCAGAAATATCTCTAGAGTAGGGAAGTCGTATGGTTTCCTGAGGATGATTTTTATAGTTATTCTTTGAATTATTATAAAAATTAGATTTATAAGTAAGTAGTTATAATGACTAATAAATAAGTACCCACCCACTATTTTTTAATTGTCAAATCAGTATACGTTTGCCCTGAGGAAGGAACGGTCGTTCCGAAACCGGTCGGCTTCAAACAAATATACAAGTGGTTCAAACAAAGTAACATTGTTTCATTTATTTATAATAAATAAGTAATTTAATTTCTATATCCGCTATATCAACTTTGTTACAAACTGTCACATCTCTAGCGTAAATAAGCAATCGCTTTTCGATTGTTTGAATAATGAAATAGAGTAATATAATTTCGAAAAGTGTTAATTTTTTTATCTACGGCTAGAATAATTTAAGTAATTTCGATAAATAAAATGGATATAGCGGATTTTGATACTCACTTCGTATTTCACTCACGGTATAGAGGCTTTTGAAACTCAACTGGCCTGATATGCGAGTTTCTAAACCCGCCATCTTGGATACGATTGACAAAATAACTACTCGTGATCGGTTGAATTGATTGCGGGTTTTTATAATAACTTCTTGGATGATATAGCGGATTTCGTTTCTTATGCGCAGTTTCAACATGGTTTTTGTTGTGATAAGGGAGGTTTTGAATCTCAATATTAGGTTACTCTTGTTCCTCACAAAAATGTGAACAAGATGTAATACTCTGATTATTTTGTCAAAAAATCAGATATAGCGGGTACTAATTGAAATTATAGGACTCAAATAATAGTAATTCATGTTTTTAAGTAGGTAATTAATCTACCCCAACTGACGTCAACACACGATGGGCACATGCACAAGCCATTATAAGTCATAGAAAATCGCAGAAATTTGACAGCTGATAACGCAAGACGGACACCTTTCGACATCCAATGGATTTTGTTTTTTTTTTAATTGTCTTGTAACACTGACTTAACACAAAGATACAGAATCACCCTTCAGGAATCGCTGGTTAAAATACTTTATGTATGTGCTGTTGTATTATTATCATGCCTATATATTATTATTTGGTGTCAATATTAATATCGGTTTCCATGTAACATTGCAGGTGAAAGCCTCCAGATTGAACAGTTTGAGGCTGCTCTGAACATATCTCTGGTTTCTAACTCCCAGAGCAGACCCTTCATTCACATGGACACCTACCCGCTGCTGGCCAGTGTGGGCGTTTGGAAACTTCTGCTGCGGAACAAGGATAAATCCAACGTTTTAATGGTCAAACAGGGTAAACATTTCTTCAATTATTATTAATGTGGCATCGTCGTGATGTAAGTCAATAATACATACAGTCTGTCACCAAACAGTAGACAGTATTGGAGAGTGCTTAAATCATTTTAGATGGCGGGAAAACCAAGATGGTCGACTAATAAATAATGGGGGAACTTAAGGAGAATTTATGACGTGTATGTGAATCGTAGAAGAAGTCAGGGACACCCGTGGAAGAAATAGCACGATCAAGTGAACCAAAAACTTGAGTCGGGCATGTCAAGATTCAAAATAACAGAAAATTATAAATGGGAGTGAGGCAAGGAGTCTTTACCAAGGTCAAGTAGATTGACGGTCGTCCTCTCTGCCTACCCCTGTGATAAACGGCGTGGTGGTTAGTTAGTTACTATGGTTTGAGTGAATATTTTTCACGTGAATGGTGAACGGTGTTACAAACACTAATGCCTAGGCTCAGCGACAATATAAAGCGGCGTCCATAGCTTTGACGTTTGCTGTGACAGTCCCATAACAACATCCAATGTTTATCAAAACATCATAAATGTTTGGCAATTTTTGTTGTGTTTCGAGCTTTCCATGCTCGATGGAAAACATTCCAAAAACTAAACATAAACATCACATCCCGGGTTAAACGGGAAGGCAGGGGGGGGGGGATAATTAATTTTTTGACAGAAGCCGCGCGTTGCGGCCATGTATGGAGAATAAACGGAACGGCCTTTTGTGGTTATGTGTAATGAGCGAGCATAATCACGAGTTTAAAATATTATTATAACTAAATATAATATAATAATTAAAATATTTCATAATAAAATTATAATATAATATCAAATATTAATATTATTATTCTGTTTTTAACGTAAATATTTACGCACTCTAAGTTCTTAGGCCTAGCGCGCACCACGATTGTATTTTTTGCGACACTATTTTAAAATCGTGCTATAAGAAATCGCAAAAATAATACTGCGCGCATCGCGATGAAAAATTGCGATGAATTGGTCATTCTCAACATGGATTTCGTACAAATTGTTTGTATTGTTTTGCTTCTTCGGAAGAGGAGGAATAAAAGACTAATAAAGAGGAATAAATACTGGACTCATCCTTTTACAGCAGAACGATATGTTAAAGGTTTCTTTTGTCTGAAATACAATGATCTTCGACAATATCCAAAAAAATTCTTTGGCTATTATAGAATGACGATTCAGACATTTGACAAACTATTAAGAATTGTTGGACCTCAAATTGCATACAATAATACTAGATGGCGGAATGCAATCTCAGCTGAAGAAAGGTTGTCAGTCACCCGTAGGTAGCGATTTTAAATCGCAGTGCGCGCGTGTCCATATAACTTCAAATGCTATAATTTTATTTTGCGACGATCGCGTCGCGCGCTGTCGCGGAAAAATGTGACAAATCACAATTTTAAAATAGCAACTATTTATTTGTCGTATATGCGCGCACATACTTACTAACTCATACGTTGCATTTCTGCGACAAAATTATCGTGATACAGAAAATCGTGGTGCGCGCTAGGCCTTAATAGTAACTTAAGGTCGTGCAATAATGGATATTAGTCGGAAATCTTTCCTGATAAATAAATATCTATTAAAATATCTGTGTTTTCTCCCTGATACATATCTTTTTTTATCAGAATGCATTTTAACTTTGATATAAACACCAAAAATGTCAAACATCAAGTGTTCATTGCGTACGCGTGGACTGGACACGCCATTCTCGTGGACCACAAGCCAAACTGTGACAATTGTGTGTGATCGCGCGAACTTTCAAATGTTTGGTGTTTTGTTTAACAAACGGAGGAGACGGAAAACAAAAAATGTTTTAGTGACGTTTGAGGGATTATCACGGCAAATGTTTGAGCTTAATATTGAACCAAATGTTTGTGCAAACGTGAAATATTGAGGCATGGCAACAATGGTTTTGTTTTCGATAGCTGATGGAATTTTGAAAACATTTGGCCGCTGGACCCGACTTTAGCGAGATAGTTACAAGAAAAAGTTTTTTTTGTATTTCTTAAAAATGCAGGTACATATTAGCAAAGAAGCCCGTTATTAGATGTAAAAATCAAAATAAAAGTATGTGGAAGAAGTGTGCTTTTTAGCACTTAAAAAAAATCATTGAAAAAATTGAGTTATGTATATCCTTTGAATCTACTTTTAATTTGTTCTAAAATCAATGTTGTCATAGTAATGAAAAAGTTTGTTTGGTTCCATTTTATAAAAGTTCTGGAATTTTTGAATTATGTACTACTTTTTAAGTTATGTTTTATTTTATTTATTTTACTTCTTGCATTTCCAGGTTGCTCCGAAGACTTTGAGATGTTCAATGCCGGCAACATCCCCATGCACATGAAGTTGTTCATGTCGGAGTACTACGACGGGGACGAGTCACCCTGCAACATGGTGCCCTGCGACAATCCCATGTTCACCATAGACAAACCAACCCTCAGCATGGAGCCAGGCGCCAGCACCAAAGTGAGGATCGGATATCCGGCTGGGGATTTGGCCAATCTGAGTCTGCGGAGGTTGGTTATAATGAACTACACTAGCTTATGTAACGGAAATATCTGTTTGTGCAATAAGTGAAACAGAAGAATCTTTCAAACTTGCACGTGTAAACATTATTGTAGACTTATTTCTCACTCACATTTCATTAATTTATTATTATCCTTCCTTTTATCCCGCGCAAACAACACATCATAACAACACACTCATTCTACCCATATCAACAGCTAAAATGTTCAACAACCGTACCTACACATTCGCACATTTAGCATATTATCCAGCGACACGCTCGCCGAATGCATATTCCAGTGGACTTGTGGCAGACAATAATAAATCGGTAATTTACTTCTTTCTCCAATGTTGGAAAAATTAATCATTTTTTACCAAAACGCACGTGGCCTTTGCACTAAAACGAACGAGTTTTATCACAATGTTCTTATAAATGAATTCGACATAATTTTAATTACTGAAACATGGTTAGTAGACAGTATATCTGACAACGAGCTCTTCGATTCCAGGTATATTATTTATAGAAAAGACAGAGACACGTCCCTCACGGGTAAAACCAAAGGAGGCGGTGTCGCAATTGGTATAAAAAAAGAATTTACTGTACATTCACGCGAGTCGTGGAGCTCGGAGGCTGAGGACATTTGGATTTCACTAGTATTAAGAGACCCAAAACGACGTATATTTAATATTCACATCTGTTGTTCGTACTTACCGGGAGTCGGTCCAAAGCTATCAAACACTCAGCGATTATCTTTTTTCAACAGTCATACGTCTAGAATATCCGATCTAACCACAAACTATCCAAACGATATCTTCCTACTAATCGGAGATTACAACATGCCTAATATAAATTGGAACACCACACATCATCCCCGCGGTACTGACCTTTGCTCCACCACCCTCCTAAACTGCCTATCTTACTCGGACTTAAAACAATACAACCACATTCCAAATAGGCACGGTAGAACACTTGACCTAGTGCTCTGTAACACCACAGTCTGCGTCTCTCCTGCCGACTCCCCTCTGGTTCAGGAGGATACACATCACACATCCTTAATAGTCGAACTCAATATTCACTCCCCCACAACCACTTCCTCACCCCAGACGATCAAATTATTCAATAAAGTCAACTATGACCTAGTCAACGACGCTCTGTCAGAAACTGACTGGTCTTCTGTCATAAACGCACAGGACGTCAACACGGCGGTTAACAGCTTTTATTTAATCATTGACGCCTTAATAGATAACTTTGTTCCAAAAAAAATTCTGAAACCAAACAAATTCCCAACGTGGTATTCTTCGGCTCTTATCAACATTACAAAAGAAAAGCTCAAATTCTTTCGAGCCTGGAAACGCCACAAGAATCCACTAGATTACCAAACCTTTTCACTGCTCCGAAAACGACAAAAGAAAATCGCTACTCTCACATACCACAAATATATTTCACATTTAGAATACGCCGTACAAAATAATGTTAAAAAAATATGGAGCTTTGTCAAAACGCAAAGAAAATCTCCTTCCATACCTGAACACCTAACATACGGCCCGAGAATCGCACACAATAGTAAGGAGATTACAGATCTGTTTGCTGACTATTTCTCTACCGTCTTCACTGATCATACCCAAAATTTTGTATCCGATGTTCACGAACCTGATCCACTGAATAATATATCTATAACCTCAATTACAATCAATGACGACATCACCTACAAGTATCTTTCATCCATTGACATTAACAAAGGACCCGGTTTAGATAGTTTGCCTGGTATCTTCATACGTAACTGTAGTAAATATATCACTCCTCCGGTCAGTGCAATTTTCAAAAAATCATTAAGTGAAGGAACTTTTCCTCATAAGTGGAAGTCTGCCGTAATAACTCCGATTTTTAAAAAGGGCGACAAACATGACGTTACAAACTATAGACCTATCTCTCAACTTCCCATCTTAAGTAAAATTCTCGAAAAAATCGTTTACGACCAACTTTACCCGACTATCACAACAATAATTACACAGAACCAACACGGATTCATGAAAAATCGGTCTACAACATCTAACCTGGCCCTTTTCGTCAACTATTTGCACAGCAATATGGACG
Source organism: Limnephilus lunatus (assembly GCA_917563855.2). Taxonomy (NCBI): domain Eukaryota; kingdom Metazoa; phylum Arthropoda; class Insecta; order Trichoptera; family Limnephilidae; genus Limnephilus; species Limnephilus lunatus. Next base: position 60,884,853 of record OU830599.1, read on the forward strand.
AAAGGGTGCAGGTCGATGCTATGTATACCGACTTTTCAAAGGCCTTCGACCGCGTTATCCACTCAATTCTGTTAAATAAACTCACTCGTCTTGGAATACACGGTGACTTGTTTAGATGGATCAAATCATACATCAGCAATCGTAGTCAAGTTATCTCAATAAATGGAGTTTTATCCAAAATTATCAAAGCAACCTCGGGTGTCCCTCAGGGTTCCCATCTTGGTCCGCTCCTCTTTAATATATACATAAATGACATAGGCTCATGCTTCCAACACTCTAAATTTTTAATGTATGCAGATGATATGAAAATTTATAAAACGGTTCGCTCTCTATCGGACTGTAAAGAGCTACAAAGTGACTTAGATAGGCTCTGCAACTACTGCACAGCTAACTACTTGGATCTCAATGTTTCTAAATGCCACACTATGTCCTTTACTAGAAACAAGCATATAATTAACTACCGCTATTCACTCTGCGATGAACCCGTGATCTCAAAAAATGAATGTAAGGACCTAGGAGTATATTTAGACAGTAAACTTATATTTAATACGCACATTGATTCAATCACTGATAGATCCTACAAAATGTTGGGTTTGATACTACGTCTGAGTAAATTATTTAAAAATCCAAATACGCTAGTAATGCTTTACTCCTCACTAGTCAGAAGTACACTGGAATTTGCATCGCCTGTCTGGAATCCCAAATACACCCAATACGTCAATAATATAGAGCGCATACAAAATAAATTTATTAAGTATCTCGGTTATAAATACAACAATAATTATATCTGCACTCTCCAATCCCTGAAATCCAGGCGAACGGTAGCCGACATGACATTTCTTCATAAAATAATACATAACGAAATTGACTGCCCAGAACTCCTATCCCAAATAAATTTTAACATCCCATCTAAACGAACTCGCCACACCAACCTTTTTTACACAACCAGTAATAATACGAACGCTGCAGCCAACTCCCCCATATCCCGCATCCTTCAAAGATTCAACTCAATTCAAACAAGTACAAATATCGATATATTTTTTGATTCCCTTCCTTTATTTAAGAAAAACATTTTTAGCACACTGAACTCGCACACATAACACACACATCCACACACACACACACACACACACACACCCTCACACACCCTTACCCCTCTCCCTCAATAATTAATTAATTAAATATAGGTAAAATGCATCATTTGTCACATAAAAACATATATATATACTATATAACAGCGACATGTCATTGGTACCAATTACTGTATTAATTCTATAACTTGTAACTACTTTCTAATATGTAATTATGTACTGTTTGTTTCTGCAAAATAAAATAAAATAAAATAAAAAATAATGTACCCAACAATAGGCTACTTGCATGCATTTTATTATAACTTGGAAAAAATCATACGGATAGATGTCGATCGCCAGTTGATTACTCAGACATGTCCGAAAAATCGAAATAAATTTGAGTTGTGTATGCAGTTATTCATAAAAGCTCACCCTCTATCTGGTACAATACTCAGGTTACTTATTATTTTTAATTATTATACTCAGGTTACTTATAATTAACTAATGTTTTTTATGCATAGCACAAAGGATAACAATTATTATAAGTAATAATTATTAGCCTGAAACACTCATCTACATTGAAAAAATCTCCCGAGAAAAGATACATGCCGCCGGCGGGACTCGAACCCGCGTCCTTCGTGTGTAAATGTTTTTACTATATTTTAAAAATATAATGAAAATAAAATAAAAAATTCCTAAAAATGCATTTTTAAGGTAGTAATTTTAATATATAAATGACTATTTTTTATTCTGCCGTAAATAGGTAATTTGTATTTTTAATTTACACCCATCAAAATGTTTTTTTTTTAAATTTTTATTTTTTATTTTATATTTCATCATATTTTTAATAATTTAAAGCAAAAATAAATAAAGTAGCTCACATCCTTACTAGATACTTGATATACCTTTTGATTATAAAAATAAATTTTCAGTTTGGTTGGGTATTTTGATCTCAAATCCAAATCTAAGATTTGTATGAAATGCGCGGAAATGGGCCGCGCATACATTCCCCTTAAGTTAGTAGTTATAAGTCTTAGTCGTAAGTCACTAGCTATAATTATCCGTTCGGACTGGGCAAGTAGTTTAGTCGAGTAGCGAGTAATTTAGTAACTAAAAGTGTCTGAACACCACAATTTTAGTAGAGTAGTTTAGTCAGCACTTTAATAGTGTCAATCCATTTAGTTCTAATTTTTAGGGCGAGTAGCGCCCCCCACCATGCGTCTTTGCTCATGGCTCAACCACTAAACAAGTGCGAACCCGTTATTTTAGTAGTTCATAAGTAACCGCAGAAATGTCATCGCGTTGGAGCGAAGATGCTACACTAAAATTATTTATTTTTGCTGCTATTAATCTCTTTTCGTGTCCATAGTTTATTTATTTTCATCTCACTAATTTATTCTTCCACCTCTTCTAAAATGAGTATTACAATCAGCTTAATAACATATTATTTACTTTGTTGTATTGCAGCCCAAAATCTTGCAACGCGCAGATGCACTAAGCACAAATGTATTCTACTCAACCGTAATTCCAACGCTTTTCGGCCAGTTAGCGAGTTACTCGCTACTCGATTAAACTACTTGCCAAGTGCGAACAAGCCATTAGTCTTAGATATAAGTCACTAGTTATAATTATAAATCTTAGTTGTAAGCCAGTCGTATTCATTTTATTATATATTTATTTGTGCAGCACACTTGAGGGGATTTTTCATGAAAACGGCGCTGTACAAATGAGCCAAATATTTTTATTATTATAAGATATGTGTTTACAGGTCGCTAGTTTTTGACAACCCATATTCTACTGAAGTGATGCACGTTGTTGGAGTTCCTGGTTCCAGGAGTGGCTCTCAGCAGTCCGTCTACAGCACGGACAGTGCCGTATCCCATTCACAGGTACAACAACTGTTTAATATTGAGACAGCTTTATAGGATCAGTGTTTCCCATTCCTTCTGCCTCAGTACTGACTTTTCCTTTCAACTCCAGTCCCTTGCAAGAGCTTAGTGATAATTAAGAAAGAATTCAAAATTTCCATAAAATAAGGCCTCGAAGGGGCTGTGTCCGCGAGGAACGGTTTTATGCGCAATCCGACAACACTGGCATATAGCCTGGTTCCTCTCTGCCTAGTTGCCACTTCGCTGCACTCTTCGCAACTCTTAGTGTCGGTGTGGCAGCCGTTTGCAATGGAGCTTCCACTCGCCGCTCCCGCCAGGTATGAATTAGGCTATGTAATTTGTTTTTTGTGTGCAAAAAATAAAACCCGGTAAACATTTATTCTCAGTTACGTGAAGTATGAGGAAAACAGTGCATGAGCATGAAAAACGTGCAGAAATGGTGTAGAAAATTAAAAAACAGGCATATGACCGTCGGTTTCAGATGAAGCAATTGCCAAAGTGGATAATGCAATGCTTGCAGATCGACGGGTAACAGTTCGGGAGCTCTGTTACATGATGCCTGATGTCCGTAAGACATCTATTGACAAGATTTTAACCACTCAGCAAGTAAGCAGATATACACGTTAATATGACATCAGTCAAGTACAATAAGCGTGTTTTCACGTCAACGCGTATGTTTCCACAGAAATCGTTATAACTCCGTTATTGTTCTAGTGACATCCCTAAAACAAAAAGTAGAAGCTCTATAGTAAATCAAGCTACCCATCGCTGTTCAAGTTGTCTATAGAAATACATTAAAAAACCTTTTCTGTCAGATACGTGATAGACCGCCAAATTGGCTACCCACTGTTAGACATTGTTATTTATTTTTTAAATATTCTTGTATGAAATGATAAAAAAGTGAGGTGACCAAATTGTTTATTATACATTTATACGATAGAATAAGTATTGTTTATAATATAATCCGTGATTTTAGTACCGTTTTCACATAAAAACATTGCCTGAGTCATTTTTACATTTTTTTTATGTTTGCTCTCTAAATTTTATTATTTACAAATGTTAATATTTATTTGTAGTTTAATAATTTGAAAGCTTATTTTGTAAGCTTTCAAAAACAGATTTTAGTATTCAGCTACGTTCAGAAATGTTTCATTTATAGAGCTTTAATTGTGAAGAGGAAATAACATAAAGTTTTTGTAAATCTGACGTGTCGTTTAAGACGTAAAAAGTGCATATTCGCGATATATCGGAGTGGTTAACAGAACATTTTGGATACCACAAGGTCTGGGCAACAGACTTGAAAGGTTGAAACAGCCCGCATACTTCTGTGCTACAATGTCGATGGCGAGGAATTATTGTACTCAATTGTTACTGGGGATGAGACCTGGGTACACTACACCAGAGACAAAGGAAAGATCCCGTCATTGGTGTCATTCAGATTCACCGAAGCTGCGGAAGTTTAAACACGAATTACAGAGCGTAATTCGCAACTGGCGAATGCAGCGAGCAGAAGCTCCATCGCGAACGGCTGCCAGGCCTTGACTAAGCGTCGCAGAGAGTGCAGCATGGTAGGGATTTGGTGTGCTGGAACCAGGCTACACGTCAGTGTAGCCGCATCGCGCATAAAATCGTTCCTCGCGACTGCAGCACCTTGGAGACTTTATTTTACGGACAATCCTCGTACTTTGTTGCATTTGAATTATTATTGCTCTCGAGAACGGTTGATCCGCGGTCTTGCTAATCAAACTCTCGTATTCCATAACTTTATTTTTTTTGCATTAGCTCCATGGTGATCGTACAACTCAGAATAAACTCAACTCAACACTCCTTTTAAAAGTGATAAAAAATTGGTTAAATAAGTTATTTTAGTTTAGGTTAGAACTATTTAAAAAAAAAATTCATTACTTTTAATGACCTTTCAAAGAGGTGTTGAGTTGAGTTAATTCTGAGTTGGCATGGAACCTAGCTCCACACAGGAGGTCCTCTCTGGGCCTATGTCATCTTTGGCGGTGCTGTGTGGAGGGTCTTTTTAGGGAAACCAAAGAGAGGAAGTTCTGGGAAAGAAATAGGTATGAGGGGTGGGTAAGAATCTGGCGGTCAATGTATCCAGGAGGTAGGGACGTATGAATCCTTCCCTCCCACTGCGGTGCATGGCGATGGGTCGAGAGATTCCGGCTGGAGAGGTCTAGGTTCGGTCTCCCTTAACCAGTCTCTCACAACCGCCCCGGGAATCATTCTCCGATATCAATCAATCCACCCCACCGCAGGTAAGTTGTTGTTACTAGAGTCCTGCTGGAGAGGTCTACAGGTCTTCCTCAACCAGTCTCTCTGATCCGGCCTGCCACGCAGTTGGTGGGCAGATGCATCCGCCGCCAAGTTCCGGACAAACCTCACACCATGAACCCTAAATATAATCCGAATTAATTATAAACGTTCCCAAATGCGTACATCGTTGGTATAGGGCCTTACATCGCTTATGTTACTCATATCATGATCATATTTATTCCATGATTTACCAACGGTTTATGGGTTAAGATTATTTAGACTGCCTCCAAACCTCAAAATTAAGGTCAATTTCGCATTTATTATTTGCTCACTCCTTCTTTAATTTGGCCTCCTTCAGGATAAACCTCCACCACCCTCTGTCCTCGGCCATCGTCTTCCAATCTGCAACATGGAGTAGTCCCCTTGCATCCTTCCTGACATCATCCTCCCATCTCAGCCTAGATCTGCCCGCCTTTTGTTTACTTCCCGGGTGTCCAGTTAGAACCTTCTTCAGTACTCGTGTGCTTGGCATTCAGTGCACATATCCGGCCCATCTTAGTCTTTGGAGCCTTAAATGGGTAGAGAGTCTGGGAGCTTGGTAGATGTCATAGAGCTCATTATTGTGGCGGATTCTCCATGCCTCTCCCTCTCGCACTGTTCCTAAGATTCTTCCAAGTACCTTTCTTTCAAAGGTGTCCAGCTGTTCCACAGACTTTGCTGTCAGTGTTCCCGCCTCACACCCATAGGCCAACTCCGTTTTAATAATAAATGGTTTTATATAGAGTTATTTTGTTAGGTATTATTAGGGTTATTTATTATATTTTTAGCTCACAACATATCCTAATTGGGGATTGGTTTCGGAGAGTTGAGAGCAATTGTAATTTTTGTGCGGTATTCACACTAAAAATATTTTTGGTTGTGTCTTTATGAACATTTTTTGTAAAAGATTACAACAGCAAAAACTGCATCTGATAAACACAATTTGCGTGCACATTTTAATCTGACCTCTATCTGTTACAGGAATTTTCCGTGAAATCCTCAAAGAAAGAACTATCGTGGGGATCTTTGAAAGTAGGTGATGCCAATGTTCAAGATGTAACATTTAAGAATCAATCTGTCAATCGAAAATTGAGAGTCATAGCTGCTATCACAGGAGAGGGATTTAAGGTGTGTTAAATTTATATCATTTTGTAATTACATTTTACCAATCTTCTTTGAAAGTTACATATCGATGCTGGAAAGGAAAAATAGCTAAAGCGCCGTACAACTGTGACATTAAAGATGAACATACACAATAAGCTATACATATTGTTTCTGTTTGTGCTTTTGTTGATTAAATAAAGTTTTTTTGCGTTTTCTCAGAGCATGTAGGAAACTTTAGAAAACTTTATTTGATGAACACATGCACAAACAAAAAATATAGCTTGTTGTGAAGTTTGATCTTTAATGTCACAGCTGTATGGCGCTTTAGCCATTTTTCCTTTCCAGCGTTGATATGTGCATATTTTTTCCACAATACTTTTTGTGTTTACTTTAGCACCCTGTTTTTATGTAATAAACTTAAAGTATACAATGTAATATCGTATGTATCCAGTGATAAGTTCTCTTAGTATCGCCCTGGTGAAAGACCACCATTCAGAATTGAGAGGTTGCTTGCAATGACTCTAGCTGTGTTTGGTGACCAGATCTGAATAGCCAGATACCTCCCAACAGTCCTCTTCCACATCTCTTTCTCCTCCCCTCTCCCTTCAGCCCCACAACGTACCCCAATTGGGGATGCCATAGTTCCACTACCTCCAGAAGGTTGTGAGCAGTTGGGACTCTTGTGAGGTATGCCCGTTTAAAAAAATTGATCAATCAAAAATTAAAGTAATAATCTCTCCTTTATAAGAAATTTCAATCGATATGTAATTATTACACAAGTGATGATCTTATGTATTTGATGTGCAGTTCTCCGGAGAGAATGGTGTAGAGTCCTCGTTGATGTTCTCGCTGCAGCCCCAGGAGTGCCGGAGTGTCCGCGTGCAGTTCCGTCCTGCCCAGCCTGGGGGGCACGCGGGGGCCCTGAGGATCACGCACCGGACCAAGGAGAGGGAGGGGGCCAGACTGCTGCATAAGGTATGGATATCATTTTACATGCAACACACAATACATTTTTAGGAATGTTTTGTACAGTTTAGATTATGGCATTTGTGGAAAGTATGAGAAATGTCAGATTCACCCTAATTCAGATGCTGATTTACTAGTAGTTCTGTGTAACAATATACCTCACTTCCAAAAAAGGATTTTTCTAATTGTAAAACCAAAATTTCCTCTGAAATCATAAGATTTGTAAGTAGGTACTTAAATACCTACCTAATTATTTATAAACCATGTATTTTATGTAAGATTTTTTTTATTTCAAATAAGGAATTACACAATTTATCCAAAGAAACATCACTATACAGTGCTATAATGTATAAGTTCGCGGTGGCAAAAACTTGAACTAACACTATGTCTTTATATTTTAAACTGGCAACCACATCTACTATCATTATGTCATAGACGACAGCGCCCTCCTTTTTTGTCAATGTGTAGCCACTGTATCAATGATAATTCTTTTTTCAAACTTTCTTCAGGCAGGCAGGTACCATAAATCATACTGAAAAAATGCAAATAAGAAAGTCAAAATAAAGGTGAGCGTCGACCTGTCCGCGCCGGCCGCAACGCACGCACGGCACGCAACGGATTGAACGGATTTGCCGATGGCATGCGTCCACTGTAAACGGATTTTAAATTTAGTTTGAGTACTTTTGTAGTAGACGACGGTCGTCTGTCATGGATATCGACGAAGATATTATCATTATCAGTTGCTTGTTGGCAGAAGAAGAAAAACGTAAAACTAAACGTAGAATGTGGGTTCATAAAATAAACTTGAAGCGACCAATGTTTGGGGAATATCATTCGTTATTTGTTCCTGATTTTCTTCATGATGAAGATTAATTTAATTTTTGTGGGTTTTAAATTTCAATTCAATTTTCTAAAACAAACAACCAAGCCTCCAAAGAGCACACAAACCCCAATAGCTCGGTTTGAAGCAAAGAATGGAAGGTTACCTCGAGAGTGTTTTTTCTTGGGGTAAGAATAACCTCGTCGAATTTAATGTTTCGAAGACTCAATCATATTTGATAACGTCTAAAAGGGATCGAAATGATAATCTAGTCTCCTTCAACGGAAGCATTCTTCCGAACAGGACCTCCATTGATATGCTGTGTCACTCTTGTGTAACTCTAAGTGACCAGCTCAGGTATGGGGGCTCCATCGAAACCAGAGTTAAGTTAGCCTCTCAGAAACTGGGCGTACTGTACATGGCCGTAGATACTTTAATAGTACACAACTGCTAACCCTGCACAAGTCGCAAGTGCACCCCACGGTTGAATTTGGCAGCCACCTCTGGCCTGGAGCTCCAAATTACCTAAAAAAAAACCCTTGACTCTGTGCAGAGACGGGCGGTCCATTTGACAGATTCTCCCATCTTAACAGACGGATTGCAATCTTTAGAGCACACGCGTCAGGTGGGAATGATGTCCTTGTTCTAACGGTATTACAATGGAAGATGCTCCGAGGAACTAGCATCATTGATCCCCTCGGCACCGGTGCACAGTCGGGAAACACGCGACCAACATTTGTACATGGTTGACATTAGTCACATGAGAACTGGTCGTTTTTACGACTCGTTCTTGAGTTCAACAACTCGGCTGTGGAACGATTTACCGGCATCTATGTTTCCTCCCTCCTACAACAAGGGTCTCTTCAAGACCCATGTTCACCCCTTCCTTTCCTCAAAAAGACCCTCCACACAGCATCCTCAAAGATAACATAGCCCCTGAGGAAAATAATTTCTCTCAGGGCCTCCTGTGTGGAGTTAATGTAAAACAAAAAAAAACCAAACAACACTTGCGAGTGAGCGATGCAAGCTGCGAACTAAAGTCAATTAATCCGTGTGACGTCACCGGCATTTTTTTGCTCAGTCGGCTAATCCGTGTGACGTCATCGGCACGCAACGCATTTTTTTGCCCAGTCAGCCAATCCGTGTGACGTCATCGGCACGCAACGCATTTTTTGCTCAAAAATACCGGCGGGCGGGCCGGTATTTGCCGGTAGTGGACGCAGTGCTGTACTAATTCATATAAAGATATAGAAAAATCCGTTGCGTGCCGTGCGTGCGTTGCGTGCGTGCGGACAGGTCGACGCTCACCTTTATCCGTACAAAAATGCTCGTCGATCGCCTACGTGGTGACATGCTCGCCGGTGAATAATCCGCTAATGTTTGTTGATGCATCGGGCTGGTCGTTTGTGTACCTCTCCCTCATTTTTGAAAACAAAGCATGTAAAAGAAAGAGAGGTTAAACATGAGTTCTCAATGGTAGGTCCAAATAGGAAAGTACATGTACATATTTTTGTCTGTCGCCCTAAAATCGAATATGGATGAAACAAAATCATTGAAATAAAACATTTTGATAATACGACTGATGCCTTTTAGAGATATCGGGTAAAGTTCGGTTTATGGGCGAAATTCCTAAAAATACAAACTAGTTATTTTTATACTAACTATGGGCCGGGGAATACGAATCTGAAAGAATTAGGCGGCGGCAAGCAATATTAACTGAATTATACGACTTTAAAAAAATTTTTTATACACATAGGAAAATGGCCATTTTGGAAGCATTCTGATTCCTAGAAAATCAAACTAGTTATTTTTATACTAACTTTGGGCTGGGGAATCCGAATCTGAAAGAATTAGGCGGCGGCAAGCAATATTAAATGGATTATACGACTTTAAAATTTGCTATAAACAGACACAAAAATTGACACTATCGAAGTCGCAAGAAAACATAGAAAAAGAATAAAGATGTTACACCACATAAAATTAAGTGTTGCCATTAAGCAGTAATATCAATAACGTAAAATAACATGTTTATAATTTAAGTACTTACTTTTTATAAATTTTACTCACTTTTGTATCACAAACCATGCTACCTAAACCTAGCGTAGCCGCTAAACTACTTGAAAACTGGGATGTTTTTTTAAATTGACGCGAGCAGGCGGTATAAAGGGGCACAAACCATGTGACACAAACCTTGCGTAGCCGCTAAACTACTTGAAAACTGGGATGTTTTTTTAAATTGACGCGAGCAGGCGGTATAAAGGGGCACAAACCATGTGACACAAACCTTGCGTAGCCGCTAAACTACTTGAAAACTGGGATGTTTTTTTAAATTGACGCGAGCAGGCGGAATAAAGGGGCACAAACCATGTGACACAAACCTTGCGTAGCCGCTAAACTACTTGAAAACTGGGATGTTTTTTTAAATTGACGCGAGCAGGCGGTATAAAGGGGCACAAACCATGTGACACAAACCTTGCGTAGCCGCTAAACTACTTGAAAACTGGGATGTTTTTTTTAAATTGACGCGAGCAGGCGGTATAAAGGGGCACAAACCAGACGACGAAGATGTGTTTGATTTATAAGGTATGTTCGATGATATTTTTGTTTAATGGCCACACTTAAATTGTTGTTTTTCTATGGTTTCTATGGTTTTCATGTGTCAAAATGCTTTTAAAATGGCTGTTTTCTTGTGTATTGAAAATTTAAAAGTCGTGTAATTCAGTTAATATTGCTTGCCGCCGCCTAATTCTTTCAGATTCGGATTCCCTGGCCCATAGTTAGTATAAAAATAATTAGTTTTATTTTTTAGGAATTTCGCCCATAAACCGAATTTTTTCCAAGATATCTTTGAAAATCCACAAATCTTAACGAATTGAATAAAATCTTCTACTCTACATATTATAAATTAAAGTCCTCAGCTGGGTCTGTCTGTCTGTTCGCGGTAAACTCAAAAAAATATAAATTTAGAATAATCAATTTAAAATAAATATCAAAGTTTCATCAAAGAAACATTATTATTTTTATATTACTTACTAGCTGACCCGGCCACACGTTGCTGTGGCTAAACGAAACATAACGCCATCTATTGGATAGATACCCAATCATTATAACCACCGCCATCTTTTAATTTGCATAAAAATCAAATCCACACCACCCGCTTTCCAGCCTGCTCTCCACCACTTACAGACATTCTCCTTTATATTTCAACTAATTTACCCAAAACCTTGACAAATTATATACTTAAACCTTCCTCATGAATCACTCTAGCTATTGATGAAAATCGCATGAAAATCCGTTCAGTAGTTTTTGAATTTATCGCGAATAGACAGACAGACCCGGCTGAGGAATTTAATTTATAATATGTAGAGTAGAAGATTTTGTTCAATTCGTAAAGATTTGTGGATTTTCAAAGATATCTCTAAAAGCCATCAGTCGTATTATCATAATGTTTTATTTCAATGATTTTGTATCATCCATATTTGATTTTAGGGCGACCGACAAAAATATGTACATGTACTTTCCTATTTGGACCTACCATTGAAAACTCATGTTTAACCTCTCTTTATTTTAAATGCTTTGTTTTCAAAAATGAGGGAGAGGTACACAAACGACCAGCCCAATGTATCAACCATGTATCAACAAACATTAGCGGATTATTCACCGGCGAGCATGTCACCACGTAGGCAATCGACGAGCATTTTTGTACGGATAAATCAATCCATAAGTGCAGACATGCCCGTGTGACGTCATGTCTGCACTTATGGATCCAATTTATTACGTAACGCAGGCGTGTTAAACAGGATATTCTTAAGGGTCAATTACAAGATTTGGCGTGTGTAAGCGGGCCAGACTCAAAACTAAAACCCATACTCAATTGATAAAATCTTAATTTAGTAAGAAATGTTATAAATTTTAATTCAAGTTAAAAAAGGATGGTAAAATGGTAAATTATCTTGAGCCGAATACCTGTTTCTCTTGTTTTTGATAAGCTCATTGATGTTGGGAGTCATATTCATGGTAGTTATTTTTAGAATCGATTGGAGATGTTCATCCGTATGCCTTGAGCGATGTTTGTTCTTATTTATTTTCAAAACGGAAAACATCTGCTCGCATAAATAGGTATTACCAAACAAACACGGGATAAGTGCTGTATGTTTTCTTATATTTGGATGTACAACACATTTAATGCAATTTTTTTTAGGTTAAAATTTTAGCAAGGATTAAACTTCAAACTTACTTTAAAAAAGGTTTATCTCCACTGAGAGACGGTTTGTGGATTCTTAAAGGTTCTTTTAGAGAACATGAATAGTTGCAATCGGAACATGAAATAGGTTTATTTCCACTGTGAGACGGCTTGTGGACTTTTAAATGTTCCTTTCAAGAGGATGAATAGTTGCTGTCGGAACATAAAAAAAGATTTTTCCCCACAGTGAGTCAGCATCTGAATTTTAAATTGTCACTTTAGAGAACATGAATATTTGCATTCGGAACATGAAAAGGTTTTCTCAACTGTGAGACGGCTTGTGGACTTTTAAATTTTAATTTTGAGAACGTGAATAATTGCAGTCGGAACATGATAATGGTATTTTTCCACTGAGTAAACTTGTAAGCAAAGACTCCTTTCTAGCACAAATGTAAATTGCAATCGGAACATTCAAAAGGTGTTTGTCCACTGCGAGACGGCTTGCGGACTTTAAATATTACTTTCCAGAACATGTATACAGTGGGTGGCCCAAATTATTATACTCAAACAAAAAATCGTCACCATCTGTGAAAGTGGTGGCTATAATTAATTGTATATTATTGGAAAAATGTCATTGTTTTTTAATTTACTGATTAGCCACTATATCTGGAAACACTTTCATTAGTGTGGGAAGACATAAATGTTTTTTTAATCAAAATGGCGGCCGCTAGTATCAGTACATGTCAAAAATTTTACTGTGCTTGTGAGAAGTCTTCGAAAAAAATCTTGGCTTCAGTGTTATCGAGTACTAGAATAATTCTAAATGTCAAAATTCGAACACTTACTGAATAATACGTCGACTGATACTAGCGGCCGCCATTTTGATTAAAAAAAACATTTATATGTTGCCACACTAATTAAAGTGTTGCCAGATATAGTGGCTAATCAGTAAATTAAAAAACAATAACATTTTTCCAATAATAAATTAATTATAGCCACAACTTTCACAGATAGCGACGATTTTTTTATTTGAGTATAATAATTTAGCCACCCACTGTAGTTGCAGTCGGAACATGAAAAGGTTTATTTCCATTGCGAGACGGCTGGTGGACTTTTAAATCTTCCTTTCAAGAACATGAATAGTTGCAGTAGGTTCATGAATATGGTTAAATTTTAATTTTATATAACTCCTAATATTTCATGACAGTAACAATTTTCATAATCTCATTAACAATTTTAATTTGGCACATGCACTTTATTTTTGTTTTTTATGATTATACTGATAAATAAGTAGGCATTTATATAAAGGATTAGTTATCAGTGTTCCGTTATCAAGGATCTGTCGCCAGGTGAGAGGTGTTTTGAAAAAGCCCATGAGGTGGTTGATTGATTCCTAAATACTAATTAAAATTAAAAAATTGTTTCGTTTCATTAAATTGTACACGTCCCAAGGACAAAGATCGTAGCTCACTTTAAAAAGTAAGGACGGGTGACAGTTCAAGGTCGAAATTTCACAAAAATTTGTGATGAGTTGCCAGACGTAAAGTAAGTTCCCGTTGAACATTAGGGAAAATTGCGTTAATTCACGGGAAATCTCTGCAATAATCGTGTTGACGGCGCGCTGCTAATGGGTTTTTTCGTTTGTTTCTGTTAAGTTTCTGCTTCGGAATAATAAAAGCGAGTCGGATTATTGACAAGGGAGACATTTCATTATAATAATTCTAGTCATCTCCCGATTTCTTCCAAATTTCCCGTTTTCTCCCGATTTTTAGGCGAAAATTCTCCCGATTTTTAAGTTTTGGGTTCGGGAACACTGGCACTCGGTCTCGTCTGCACAGCGGTGGTCAACGGACGTAAGTTGTGTTTCAAAATGAGTGACTGATCAAATGAAGACGTCTTAAGTTTCCTGAAATGCTATCTTCTTTGTCGTACTTTTCTTTCACTTGTTTTCTTGTAGGTATTTATAATAAAAATAACTAGAATAACCAGACAAAACCGGATATATGTTATTTTTAAATAAAATTTTAGCCGCAAAAAAGTTAGTTCCGCAAAAAAGGATAAATTGATTTCCAAAAATTGTTATGTTTTAAATTATTACAAATTTAAGTTTTTATTAGAAAATGTGTTTATTTTTAGCGTAATAAATTTATACCGTAGGTCGTTGGCAGATTTGTTAATTTTCAAAAAAAAATTTGTATTATACAAAACACATTTCAAATCATATAATCATGCAGTAAAATAAATCAATGAATTATCTGGGTAGGCTTTTTAATGAAGAATTTTAGTTTAAATAAAATCATTAAAAAATGATTCGCGCACGTCTTTTGTGACAAAAATATTTCAGTTTGTCTATTTATTTACGGTCTTACAAACTAATACATATTTAAGATTTTTTTTTACATTCTTATTCAGCTTAGACATTATTGAAAAATCATAAATACTTATGATCAAAAAGTATGTACATAATTTTATTAGTTTTATCATCATGCCTTTCAGCATTTTTGAATGTAGGTATAAATTAAAGGAATTTTTTAATTAAATAAAATCGATATTGAGTTATAATGTTAAAAAGCTGGTACGGAGATTAATTAATCTTTCTCATTGGAACCGCCCTGTACGATCGTAAGAACATCTTTCAACCAAATTTCGATTCTTGGCCGCTGGCTGGTTAAATTCCCTTAAGCCAAATGTTATGGCCGATGCAACAATTTCGACGTCCGTCATGCTTGCCTCTTCAGAATAAACTAACGCACACGCAAGCGTGCGGATGGAATCCAAAATCAAGCCAAACGTTTGTGGAGGTTTGTGGATACCGCACGTTTGGTACTTGCCGCAAACTCCGAACCCCCAGGTGTAGGTTTGTGGGGGTTTGGAGTTTGCGGCAAGTGGCAAACATGGGGACCCACCATCAACAAGCCTTCACAAATGCAAGCAAGCGTTTGCGACGTATACACACGTTTGTGGGCACTCAATCTCGTCTGCACAGCGGTGGCTAACGGACGTAAGTTGTGTTTCAAAAAGAGTTACTGGTCAAAAAAAGCCTACCCAGATAATTCATTGATTTATTTTACTGCAAGATTATATGATTTGAAATGTGTTTCGTATAATATAAAATTTTGTTTGAAAATTTAATAAATCTGCCAACGATATAACTTTATTACGCTAAAAATAAACATATTTTCTAATAATAATTAATTTTTCTAATAATTTAAAAGGAAACAATTTTTTCGAAAACAATTTATAATTTTTTGTGGAAAAGAGTCATACGGCAAAATTGTTATTTAAAAATGACAAATTTCTGGTTTCGTCTGGTTATTCTAGTTATTTTTATGATAAATACCTACAAGAAAACAACAAAAAAGAAGATAGCGTTCCTTGATAGCATTTCAGGACGCTTGCGGCAAATTCCCTTTGATTTGTGACAAAAAACCGACACTCGATCGGATCGGCTACAAGCTCTTGCAAGCTTACACAAACCCACGCAAACCTAGCCAAACGCTCTATCCGCACGTTTGCCATTTGTGAAGGTTTGTTGAGGTTTGCCAAACATGGGGACCCAGCATAATACTGGGTCCCCATGTTTGCCACTTGGCGCAAACGTTTGGCTTGATTTTGGATTCCATCCACACACTTGCGAGTGCATTAGTTTGTTCCTAAAAGGCAAGCATGACGGACGTCGAGGTTGTTGCATCGGCCATAACATTTGGCTTAGGGGAATTTAACCAGCCAGCGGCCAAGAATCCAAATTCGGTCGAAAGATGTTCCAACGATCGTACAGGGCGGTTCCAATGAGAAAGATTAATTATTCTCCGTACCAGCTTTTTAACATTATAACTCAATGTCGATTTTATTTAATTAAAAATTTCCTTTAATTTATACCTACATTCAAAAATGCTGAAAGGCGTGATGATAAGACTAATAAAATTATGTACGTACTTTTTATAATTATTTTTTGATCATAAGTATTTATAATTTTTCAATAATATCTAACCTAAATAAGAATGTTTAAATTTTTTTTAAATATATATTAGATTGTAAGACCGTAAATAAATAGACAAACTGAAGTATTTTCGTCACAAAAGACGAGCGCGAATCTTTTTTTAATGATTTTATTTAAACTAAAATTCTTCCTTAAAAAGCCTACCAAGATAATTCATTGATTTATTTTACTGCATGTTTATATGATTTGAAATGTGTTTTGTATAATACAAATTTTTGTTTGAAAATTTAACAAATCTGCCAACGTATAACTTTATTATGCTAAAAATAAACAAATTTTCTAATAATAACTTAAATTTCTAATGATTTAAAACGTAACAATTTTTCGATATCAACTTATTACTTTTTTGTGGAAAAGAGTCAATATGGCAAAATTTTTATTTAAAAATGACATATTTCCAATTTCGTCTGGTTATTCTAGTTATTTTTATTATAAATACCTACAAGAAAACAACAAGAAAGAAGATAGCATTCCCTGGTAGCATTTCAGGACGTCTTCATTTGACCAGTCACTAATTTTGAAATGCAACTGACGTCCGTTAGCCACCGCTGCGCAGACGAGACTGAGTGCCCGCAAACGTGTGGACACGTCGCAAACGCTTGCGGCAAGATTCCCTTTGATTTGCGACAAAAAAGATGAGCGTCCGTGCACGTGCGTGCGGACAGATGGACGTTCACCTAAATGGTATGCGTCCATCTACCCGCGCCGGCCGCAATGCACGCATCGCACGCAACGGATTTTTCTATACGTTTACATAGAAAAATCCGTTGCGCGAGCCGGACCACCGGTATTTACCGATGTCGACGCACGCAACGGAGTTATCTATATCTTTACATAGAAAAATCCGTTGCGCGAGCCGGACCATCGGTATTTAGGCTCATCTAAAGGTGAGCGTCGACCTGTCCGCGCCGGCAGCAACGCACGCACGGCACGCAACAGATTGAACGGATTTTCCGATGGCATGCATCCACTGTAACCGGATTTTAAATTTAGTTTGAGTACTTTTGTAGTAGACGACGGTCGTCTGTCATGGAGATTGACGAAGATATTATCATTATTAGAGTTATATATTGGGAAGGTACTTAGCGGTCAAGGTTGATTCGTTTACTTCTTATACATTTGCAGCCTCGAGCGGAGTACCACAGGGATCTCACTTAAGCCCGATATTATTTTGCTTTTTCATTAATGATATAGTTTATATTTTTAGTAATGTTAAAGTTCTGTTATTTGCTGATGATCTGAAGATATATAGAACAATCAAAAACGATGATGATCGCGCCATTCTGCAGTTGAACCTGAACAAACTATTTACGTGGTGTTCTGTCAATGATTTACAACTAAACATTGGTAAATGTCAGATTATTAGTTTTTACAAAGGTAAAAATCCTCTTAAGTTTTCCTATGATATGAATGGTTTTAATCTTCTTCGGGTATCACAGATTCGTGATCTTGGTATCATATTCCATGAGAGTCTACAGTTCAATGTTCACATCGATGAAATAACAAGTGATGCAATGAGAATTCTTGGTTTTATTTTGAGAATGGGTGCAAATTTTAAAAATGTATCAACATTAAAAAATCAGTATTGCTCGTTAGTACGAAGCAAATTAGAGTACAATTCCACCATTTGGTCACCATATTACAAAATCCATTCTCAATTATTGGAAAAGGTACAAAACAAATTCCTTCGGTATATTAATTTTAAAATGAAAATTCCAATTGAACTTATAAATTATAATAACTTACGCGCAGAAACCAGACTCCTTAAATTATCAGATAGAAGAGTGTTAATTGATTTGTTATTTTTATTCAAAATTATCAAATCTTTAGTTGACTGCCCTAATTTATTAGAATTAATCTGTATTAATGTACCTGCCAGACTAACTCGCAATAAAGATATTTTCAATTTTCACAATACCCTCAATACTAACTATTCTATTAATTCACCAATCCCTAGAATGCATAGCCTTGCAAATAAACATTGTGAATCTATAGATATATTTGGTGTTGACAGTTTTGCAATTTTCAAGAGACAACTCATCTCTATTTTATCTGTTAATAATTAAATTTTCTTATTTTTGTTCTTTTCATAAAACCTCCTCTCATTTAAAATCTTACCAGTAATTTATAACCTTATTTTATTTTATTTTGCTGTTCTATTTAGTTCTTTTTTATCATCTTACATTATTATACACATATAATTGTTTGTTTATACCTACTAACTAGCTTTTACACATTGCACTTTATTGTATTTCTGGTCTTATTATTGTTTTTTTCTTATTACTCATAGTATTTCATTTCTTTTATGATGTTTAATTTTTTTATGTTTTTAATTTCTGTTGTAAAAGCCCACTAGGGCGTTAATAAATATAAATAAATAAATTATCAGTTGCTCGTTGGCAGAAGAAGAAGAACGTAAAACTAAACATAGAATGTGGGTTCATAAAATAAACTTGAAGCGACCAATGTTTGGGGAATATCATTCGTTATTTGTTCCTGATTTACTTCATGATGAAGATTATTTAATTTTTGTGGGTTTTTCTTAGAATGACAACACGTTTATACAGTTCGCAAAAGACTGGCTTTTATTAGTAATAAAAGGTTTTAACAATCTTGTTAATAGATGGCGTTAGTAGTTACATTTTTAATTTTGATATGAATATTAATACCCCCACTTATCAAAATAAATTAAACATACAGTTTATTCATTGCATACAACGCCAAGCAAACTCATGAAATTGTAATGTTTTTATAACATAAACCTTTGGCCTGTACATCTGCTGGTAAACATTTATTTGATGACTTATCCAAATTCAATTTAGGCTCAATTGGAGTACTTTGTGTTTTACAATCAGACATCTGAAGTTTAGAAACCAACTGTTCAATATATTGTTGTTGATCTACAGTAATAACATTTTTATTTTTATCTAAATTAATTCTCATGCCTAGATATTGTCCTTTAACTTAAATTCTGAACCTAATACATTTTTTAATTTAGTAGTTTCAACCTCACTGTTAGAAAAAATTAGAAAATCGTCTACATACAGTGCTACAACTATTTTAATTTTACCCTTCATTTTTGTAAACAAACATGGTTCATATTGACTATTTTTAAAATCTAATTTAGTTAAAACCTCTTTAACTCTTTCATACCATGCTAGGGAAGATTGCTTTAATCCATAAATGGCCTTTTTTAACTTCAATACCTTTCCCCCACTTTTGTTTACAAAACCTTCTGGTAATGACTTAAATAAATTTTCATTCAAGTTTCCATTTAGAAAAACAGTACATACATCTAAATGAGTAATACTTATTCTCATCTTTACACTAAGGGCAAACAATAATCATATGGTAGAATGTCACACTACCGGTGAAAAAGTATCTGTGTAGTCGACACCAGCTTTCTGTGAAAAACCTTTTGCCACAAGCCGAGCTCGAAAACGCACTTTATTTTCAATATCAAATTTTTTATTAAGCACCCATCTACACTTCACTATCGTCACATCACCCGGATTATCAACAAGCTCCCACGCCTCACTCTCCTCAAATGACTGCAGCTCCTCAGCCATTGCCTGCTTCCACTGCTCCTTCTCTGGCCCCTCAAGAGCCTCTGCGAATACAATCTATTCAGATGCTGGAAAAGTACTGGAAACACACATGTTACTAAAACCATATCTTTCTGGTTTCTTTCTCTGACGCGTGCTGCTTTCTGTCACTTGTTCGGGTGGTTCTGTTGATTGAACTACGTGTTCTGAGACATCTTGTGTTGGAAATTCAGTTAGTGTTTCATTGCCATCATCATATATTAAAGAATCTGAAAAGCAATCAAAAGGATCCTCAGTTTTTGGAATATTCTGAGAAAATTCCCCCACTGAATCACTACTTTCTTCTACCAGATTGTCTTCTGTCGTCTCCTCATTAGGAATCCAGACGGCCGACTCTTCATTGGTTAACATCCCATCTGTCTCATCCTCCATCACTATGACATCTTTGCTAATAATAACGGAGTTCTTAGTAGGATTATACACACGATAACCTTTTACATCCTCACCATATCCAGTTAAAATATGTTTTGTGGCTTTCTTATCCAATTTTAAACGTTTTTGTTTAGGAACATGCACCATGACTTTGCTGCCAAACAAACGCAGGTGACTTAAGTCAGGTTTTAATCCATACCACAATTCATATGGTGTTTTATCCAATCCTGATGCAATAGACCTGTTTTTCAAATATACAGCAGTATTAGCTGCTTCTGCCCAAAATTTTTTATCTAACTTTGCATCATATAATAAACATTTAGCTTTCTCAACCACTGTACGGTTAGCTCTTTCACAAAGTCCATTTTGCTCTGGTGTATAACAATTTGATTTTTGATGTATTATACCAGCCTGGTTTAGGTAACTCTTAAAATCCTTATTGCAAAATTCTAGACCATTATCTGTTCTTAATATTTTAATTTTCTTACTAAGTTGATTTTCAACAACTGATTTGAACTCTTTAAATCTGTTGAAAACTTCACTCTTCTGCTTCAGAAAATATATGAACGTCATTCGACTATAATCATCTATAAATAGCAGAAAATATCGAGCTCCATTTAAAGAATTTGTTTCCATCGGACCGCAGACATCACTGTGAATCCTATGAAGCGTTTCTGTACTCCGCTCACCCACATGAGAAAAGGGTAATCTCATTTGTTTTCCCTCACAACAAATAATACACTGAGACTTGGTTATGTCAATAGTACTCTCATAATTCAAACCATCCACAACACCGTTTCTCATTTTTTGCATATCTTGACTGTTAATGTGTGCTAGTCTTCTGTGCCATAATTTTCCACTGACAGGAACAGTCAACAAACAACTTTTTGATTGTAATCTCAATTTGTAAACACCTTCTGACAAATCCGCAGTTGCAACCAAATCATTGTTTTTGTTTCGAATATAACAATGCTTCTCTTCAAAAATGACATTATTTCCATTCTTGATAAGTTCACTTACGGATAATAAATTGGTTGTCAAACTAGGCACACATAGCACATTTTTAACTGTTATATGATAATTTAATTCCGAAACAATTTCGACATCTCCGGAACAAACAACTTGCACTTTAGATTCATTGGCGACAGTAATTTCTGGCAAATACGGCGTTTTATTCACATTTTTTACCCAATCTTTCTTCGCCGTCATGTGTGCACTTGCCCCCGAGTCGATGTACCATGAATTCTTGTTATATTTTCCATTCAGGAAAACAACATTAAAAACACATTTACTTGTATTTTTCTTTAACAATGGACACTGGTTTCGATAGTGACCCGTCTGTTTACATTTGTAACAAGTGACATTATTGTCAACCGTCACTTTTGAGTTTATCGATGATACCGCATCATTTTTAAATCTATGCTTTTTGCTATTATTTGCAACGAATGCAGCGCCGCTGGTATTCACGTCATTCTGTGAAATCTCCATATCAATCAACTTAGATTTTATTAAATCGGTGGTAATCTGCATACCCGAATGCTCCACCGCCATAATCATCGGCATGAATTTTTCTGGCAAACCAGCTAGAAGTAATGATCCGATCCATACTTCCGTAATTGCAAATCCTGTGCCTTTTAATCTCTGGACTGTTTCGACCACTTGTGTGACGTATGAAGTCATGGAATCACAATTTTCTTGTCGTAACGAGATTAAATGTCTTAGTAAGGATATTTTACGAGAAAAACCTGAGTCATCAAACATAGACCTCAGTTTAATCCATAACTCTAAAGTTGTTTTTGTTTCCTTAATATGCACGTACAATCCAGGATCAATAGTTAAAACTAGCTTCGCCTTGGCCCTTGCGTCATTTGATGCTTTTTTCTCGAAATTGGCATCTGGTTCTGACTTGATATAGTTCACCAGATTGTCAAGCACCAACAGATTTTCGACTGCAAAACTCCACTGATCATAATTCTGGCGTCCTGTCAACTTCTCAATACTTTGAAAATAGTTCACGGCCATATTTCAACGAAAAATCAACAATTTTCGACTGTTTTATACTAAATTCACACAGTAAAAACCGAAAAATATAATGGATATTTGCCCATAACCTCTTAGAATGACAACACGTTTATACAGTTCGCAAAAGACTGGCTTTTATTAGTAATAAAAGGTTTTAACAATCTTGTTAATAGATGGCGTTAGTAGTTACATTTTTAATTTTGATATGAATATTAATAGTTTTCAATTTCAATTCAATTTTCTAAAACAAACAATCAAGCCTCCAAAGAGCATACAAACCCCAATAGCTCGGAGGGCTTTGAAGCAAAGAATGGAAGGTTACCTCGAGAGTGTTTTCTCTTGGGGTAAGAATAACCTCGTCGAATTTTATGTTTCGAAGACCCAATCATGTTTGATAACGTCTAAAAGGGATCGAAATGATAATCTAGTATCCTTCAACGGAAGCATTCTTCCGAACAGAACCTCCATTGATATGCTTGGTGTAACTCTAAGTGACCAGCTCAGGTATGGGGGCTCCATCGAAACCAGAGTTAAGTTAGCCTCTCAGAAACTGGGCGTACTGTACAAGGCCGTAAATACTTTAATAGTACACAACTGCTAACCCTGCACAAATCGCAAGTGCGCCCCACGGTTGAATTTGGCAGCCACCTCTGGCCTGGAGCTCCAAATTACTTAAAAAAAAAACCCTTGACTCTGTGCAGAAACGGGCGGTTCGTTTGACAGATTCTCCCATCTTAACAGACAGATTGCAATCTTTAGAGCACACGCGTCAGCTGGTAATGATGTCCTTGTTCTACCGGTATTACAATGGAAGATGCTTCGAGGAACTAGCGTCATTGATCCCCTCGGCACCGATGCACAGTCGGGAAACACGCGACCAACATTTGTACACGGTTGACATTAGTCACATGAGAACGGGTCGTTTTTACGACTCGTTCTTGAGTTCAACAGCTCGGCTGTGGAACGATTTACCGGCATCTGTGTTTCCTCCATCCTACAACAAGGGTCTTTTCAAGACCCATGTTCACCCCTTCCTTTCCTCAAAAAGACCCTCCACACAGCATCCTCAAAGACGACATAGGCCCTGAGGAAAATAATTTCACTCAGGGCCTCCTGTGTGGAGTTAATGTAAAAAAAAAAAACAAACAACACTTGAGGCAGTGAGCGATGCAAGCTGCGAACTAAAGTCAATTAATCCGTGTGACGTCATCGGCGCTGTACTAATTCATATGATATAGAAAAATCCGTTGCGTGCGTGCGTGCGTTGCGTGCGTGCGGACAGGTCGACGCTCACCTTAAAACCGACACTCGATCGGATCGGCTACAAGCTCTTGCAAGCTTACACACACCCACGCAAACCTAGCCAAACGCTCTACCCGCACGTTTGCCATTTGTGAAGTTTTGTCGAGCTTTGCCAAACGTGTGGACCCAGCATGGGGGTTTGGAGATTGCGGCAAGTGGCAAACGTGCGGTTCCGGCAGAAGGGGTCACTGAGTCGCGCGCCCACTTGGGCCAAATCTTACTGTAGCTCCACACTACTAGCGAAGTTGAACGAAGTTAGGCGAATACGATAGTGCGGAGGGGCACTTCGTCTTACTTCGTCTTACTTCGTCCAACTTCGGCTCGCCTTGGGCGACTTCCATTTTTTGTCGGTTTTTGCGCCCGAGTCAAAGGACTCGAAGTTGCACGAAGTGCCTACACGAAGTGACTGTCTACACTACTCGGTTAACTTCAGTTCGCTTCAATACGTTGTCGTGAATGCACGTGCGTGTTATTAATTATTTTTTATTATGAATGGTACGCAGTGGTCGCAGGAGCAAATTATGTTGCTCCTGGAAACATTGCAAGCGGATCCAATTATTTGGAACCCACATGAGAGAGGTCATAAGGACAAAAAGAAAGTTAACGGTGCTTGGGTCCGTCTTGAGTCTACCTACGTCTGTACAAAATACAATAAATTTTAAAATAAAAAACTTTTGTACCCATTTGTTTATTTATTTCCAGTGGTTCTCTTGTCATAGTTTAGTTGTCTAAACTAACCTTGTTGTAAATAATAAAATTAGATAGAGCCTAAGAATTCATAATAAATTGAAAAGCGCCCTTGAGGTAATTTTTAATAAAAACAGCGCTCTACAAATTGTCCAAATATAATTATTATTGTTCTGTTCCGGTGCATTGCAATCATCCACCATCTTATTTTCCAACTTTTTTATATTTCTTCGTTTGATAAATATGCGCATAGTTATAAGTTATAATACGCGAGCGTGCACTTTGCGACGGCAGCTGCTAATTGAGCGTCCTTGACGTGCGAGCCGTGACGGCACCACCGCGCGAATGAGTTTCTCGCGAAGTTGAACGAAGAGTGTAGCAACGTACTTCGGACTTCGGTCAACTTTCCCGAGTACTTCGTCGAGGAACTTCGCTAGCAGTGTGGAGCTTAAAGGTGAGCGTCGACCTGTCCGCGCCGGCCGCAACGCACGCACGGCACGCAACGGATTGAACGGATTTGCCGATGGCATGCGTCCACTGTAAACGGATTTTAAATTTAGTTTGAGTACTTTTGTAGTAGACGTCGGTCGTCTGTCATGGATATTGACGAAGATATTATCATTATCAGTTGCTTGTTGGCAGAAGAAGAAAAACGTAAAACTAAACGTAGAATGTGGGTTCATAAAATAAACTTGAAGCGACCAATGTTTGGGGAATATCATTCGTTATTTGTTCCTGATTTTCTTCATGATGAAGATTAATTTAATTTTTGTGGGTTTTCAATTTCAATTCAATTTTCTAAAACAAGCAAACAAGCCTCCAAAGAGCACGCAAACCCCAATAGCTCGGTTTGAAGCAAGGAATGGAAGGTTACCTCGAGAGTGTTTTCTCTTGAGGTAAGAATAACCTCGTCGAATTTAATGTTTCGAAGACTCAATCATATTTGATAACGTCTAAAAGGGATCGAAATGATAATCTAGTCTCCTTCAACGGAAGCATTCTTCCGAACAGGACCTCCATTGATATGCTGTGTCACTCTTGTGTAACTCTAAGTGACCAGCTCAGGTATGGGGGCTCCATCGAAACCAGAGTTAAGTTAGCCTCTCAGAAACTGGGCGTACTGTACAGGGCCGTAGATACTTTAATAGTACACAACTGCTAACCCTGCACAAGTCGCAAGTGCGCCCCACGGTTGAATTTGACAGCCACCTCTGGCCTGGAGCTCCAAATTAACTAAAAAAAAAAACCCTTGACTCTGCAGAAACGGGCGGTCCATTTGACAGATTCTCCCATCTTAACAGACGGTTTGCAATCTTTAGAGCACACGCGTCAGGTGGGAATGATGTCCTTGTTCTACCGGTATTACAATGGAAGATGCTCCGAGGAACTAGCATCATTGATCCCCTCGGCACCGGTGCATAGTCGGGAAACACGCGACCAACATTTGTACATGGTTGACATTAGTCACATGAGAACGGGTCGTTTTTACGACTCGTTCTTGAGTTCAACAGCTCGGCTGTGGAACGATTTACCGGCATCTGTGTTTCCTCCCTCCTACAACAAGGGTCTCTTCAAGACCCATGTTCACCCCTTCCTTTCCTCAAAAAGACCCTCCACACAGCATCCTCAAAGATGACATAGCCCCTGAGGAAAATAATTTCCCTCAGGGCCTCCTGTGTGGAGTTAATGTAAAAAAAAAACCAAACAACACTTGCGGCAGTGAGTGATGCAAGCTGCGAACTAAAGTCAATTAATCCGTGTGACGTCACCGGCATTTTTTTGCTCAGTCAGCTAATCCGTGTGACGTCATCGGCACGCAACGCATTTTTTGCTCAAAAATACCGGCGGGCGGGCCGGTATTTGCCGGTAGTGGACGCAGTGCTGTACTAATTCATATAAAGATATAGAAAAATCCGTTGCGTGCCGTGCGTGCGTTGCGTGCGTGCGGACAGGTCGACGCTCACCTTAAACACTACGATTTCACATTTGGAAAAAGAATCTTTGCTGAACCATTAAATTGCCACCATCTTGAATGGGAGATAAAATGCAAACCGATCAAGTTAAAGCAGGGCTTCTCTACGCTCAGTCAATTATATAATGTATTAGTCCCTGGCGTTGCCCGAGCATTATACAGCGGTTTTCGAAATCTAATGTGGACAGTGACTTTCTTCTTATTTTGAAGGTTTATCCTAGACACTATCTTTGTTACATCATTTAGAACTTTGTAATCATTCCAAAAGATAGTAGCCAAAAAAAATGGGAAAAAATTACATACATTCAATAGGCCCAATGGCCGAGTAATCCGAATAATCCCAATGGCCTAGCGGTTTAAGTTGTTGTCCCTGTAAGACAAATCATGTGTTGGATTCCCAGTTGTGACCGTTTTCCTTTTTTATTTTCTATGTCTTTATTCTTTTTTATGTTAGATTTATTAGTATATTATCTTCTTCAATGATTATTATTACATTGATGGGTATGACCTTCAAAATTTATTTCGATAAAATTAAATTGATTGTTTAAAGTCAGTTTGTACTAACTGGTTCTTTAACCTTCAACAAGATTCAATCGATTCCTAAGTTAGAAATAAACCAGCTTAAACATTTTCAAAGCCCGCATTCTCCCAATGACAGTAATACTGGTGAGATCTAGGCATGCAACGTTTATACGGAATATGTTTCAAGCTGCGCTAAGCTTTTCATTCCAACCAAGCTGAACTTAATCAACTGATAAACCAGATAACTGATAAAGTATCTTGACGAAGAAACCACAGGTTTCGAAAAATTAACTAACTCATTATGTACGAAAGCCAACGCAGTTGTCGTACAGGCTGCTTTGAATCACAAAAGAAATCTACTGTTGATGGTCGTTAATCTAAAATTTGTTTTATATCACTAACGGAATTTTATAATTTCCATAGGTTTTGCTCCATGGAGTGGGTGGGCGCTCTGCCCTGGTGTTCCGTGACGGGGTGTTCAAGCACGGGGGTGCCCAGGGGCTCCCTCTGGGTTCCCTCAATGAGACAGGGGAGTTCAAAGACATCCACTTCAGTATCTGGAACAAAGGGGCCGCTTCAGCCTTTGTACTCATCAATTTGGACCTCAAGTGTAAGCATTTCAAATGCCATTATTTTTTGTATATAAGACGTTAAACGACTTTATTTCCTGTAAATAAGATGCCTGGGCTTTACACAGAGTTTTCAAAATCAAATGTAGGCAGTGACCTTGTTATAAAAAAAATGTAAGATGGAATCTGATGGAGAACAATGAAACAAATGTGATTTAAACTTTAAACATAAAGGATTTGTATCTCGGGCGTGGACCTTGAGTAGGCGGCTGTGTGTAATCCTTGGTGTGAGGAGGGATTATTAAATGAAAGATTTAAGTCTTAAACACGGCTGGTTAATTTATTAGAAGCACAAATAACATCATGATCTTAGAATTAATCAGGGCTAAACTAAAATACTGATTGGGCAATTAATATGGAGCGGCAGGTAGTACCATGTGGATTTGATATAGTGAGTTGATGCCATGTGTGGGCAATCCAAGCTGCCTTCGGAGATGTGCGTTCAGCTCCCTCCGCTGCTGAAACGGCAGGCTGGAGCATCTGACAGGGCTCCAACCTCGCGGTTCCTGTCCAGGGCGATTGTCAGCCAGTCGACTACGCAATAGCGGCCAAGGTCATCCGATCTTGGGCCGCTCCTCTTCAAGCTCCTCTGGAAGGTCTTATGTGGTATCAGCATCTGCAGACGCTGGATTTCCTCTTGTTTTGAAGGTCACATGTGCAAAATTTTATCAACCTCGGCATAAAACTGTACATTTGCATAAAAATCAAATCCACACCGCTTGCCAGCCCGCTCGTCCACCACCGACATTCTCCTTTATAAATTATATATTTCAGCCTCCTCATGAATCACTCTATCGGTGAAAACCGCCTGAAAATCCATTCAGTAGTTTTTGAGTTTATCGCGAAAAGACAGACAGATTTTAATTTATAATATGTACAGAAAAGTAATACTTGCTTACCCCTAAAAATAAGGTAACCATATTTGCAAGGTATATTGTATGCTTCAGAGGCGCACGTTTTTAAAATGTTTTTTTTTTCAGATTTAGTAAATGTAATTAATTTTTATTCTATAACTAATGCACTTTAGTTCTAGTTTTGTAAATAAAATGCAAACACGGGGGGGTTCGCAGGACAGGGGGATGTGAAAGGGGGAAGGTGGAAGGAGAACGCAGCCGGGAAAAGTGGGGAGGGGTGGGAGATGAGGAAAGGGGCAGAAGGAGGGATTGCAAAGGAGACAGTAGCGGTAGGGGATAGCAGGGGGTAAATTTGGAAAATCTTTTCCTCACACACACAGCTGTACGAGGCCTGCTCATGCATCGGAAAATAAACACAATACATCACTAAAAGTTACACCAAAGATAACCAAGCCACCCTCGAGCGCATCAGCTCATCATAATAGCGAAACTAGTATACCTACTGCATCATGACGATCGTCCAGTCAGTCAGTGAGTACTGACAGACGACTGAGTTGACGAAGAAACACAAGTGCCTACTTGCGCTAAATGAAAAAAGACAGCGAAATTTTATTTTCGTGAGCTCTTCTTCTCTATTAAAAATGACAGGAAAAAATATATTTTCATGATGACTTGACATAAATAAATAATGATGGAGTTTTACCTACCATTAAAACTCTTATTATGTGGCCTTCCTCATCCAGAACATATTTATATATGTGAGAGACGACATGTCTGTTCTTGTCTTAGTGGTCTAATTTGACTTCCTTTTCCTTGTTTTGGCGTCATCAATTTGTTCCCTGATTGGTTGTTTGTTCTGTCACTGCAGTTGGCGTCTTGCGCATTTCTCTTTGTTGTCAATTGTAATCTCACCAAGCAGTGGATTAAATATGTTCTGGATGAGGAAGGCCACATAATAAGAGTTTTAATGGTAGGTAAAACTCCATCATTATGTAGGGCCGTTCCTCATCCAGAACATATTTATATATGTGAGAAGTGTTTGTTATCGCCTTGGTGACAGAACTGATGTCAATTGTGAGAGGTTGTTGATTAATCTTGTACAGGTTCAAACAGATTTGTGAGGGATAGCAATGTTAGGGAGTTACCTCCTTCACATACCTCTTTTCTGTAATGTCTCGCAAATGTGTTCTCACTCTTCCAATTTCCTCTTTCGAGGATCTTTTCAATGGGGCAATTTTCTAACCAGCTCAATGACGCTACAGCAGACCTTGTACTTCCTGCTGATCTGTCGATGCCAGCACTTCTTAGAACTGTTTTTACCCATCCTCCAATTATTGTTCTTGTGGCAGGTTTTGGCAAGCCCGTTGTTGAAATAAATAAATCCGGTATGGAATTTGCTTCTTGTCTTCTTACATTAGATAAAGAGCATACTTTACGGAGCCAATATACCGGATCCGTAGCTTGATCTGAGGAAGCATTAAGCTTCCATCCTGACTGCTGGTGAGTTGCGGAATCAGTTTTAGATCCAAAAGCTGGCCAAAGTATAATATGGTCCCCATTATCCATAAAACTGTCTGGTGTATATCGTAACAGAGTAAGATCGTGCACTCTTCGTCCTGATGCAAGCAAAAGAATGACAGCGCATCTTCGAGAGGCCTCAAACAGAGTAACTGTTTCTGGAAGGTTTTCTTTTAACCAGAAACTAACTTGTCTCGGGTCCCAGATAGGCAACACTTTCTTCTTTCTGGTAGTATTAACTATACCCTTCATTACTTGTTTCACCAAGATATGGTTGCTTAGCGATTCACACTCTGGGTTAGTCAATGTTGAAATGGCTGATTTATGAAGTGCAATAGTACTAGGAGCCAAGCCTTCGTTAAGTTTTAAATTGGCTAAAAATCTTGCCAATTGGGAACCTGATGGATTAGTTATATCAACCTTATTTTTGACACACCATTGACCCCACCTTTTCCACGCTAGCTTATATGCAGAGATTGTTGAAGTTCGCCATCCGGCATTGAGGAGACCTCTTTCATGTTCCGTCCATCCATTTAGCGCTCCTCTCCAGCCCCAATCTTCCATACTTCCATCTCCAGTTTTTGGATCTGAGGAGGATGAAGACCTGTTGACGTGTCCACCAGGTTGTATAGAAGGTTGGTTATTTGCCGAGGTGGAGCTAGCGCTCTCGACTGAAGATCTGGCAACCAAAACACCTTGGGCCACCTCGGTACTACCAATAGGTAAATACCGACACACTTGTTTAGATGTTCCAGGACTCTGGGTATCAAACAGGGCGGTGGAAACACCCATGCCAGTGGGAAGCACCAGATCCTGCTGAAAGCATTGTGATATAGGGCTGCCTTGTCTGTGGGGTCTATGGATACATAACTCTTTACAACATGAGCGGTTTTGGACGCAAATAAGTCCACCATGGGTCTGCCCCATGAGCGGAATATCTGTTCGATCGCTGGAGGTAGAAGGTGCCATTCGGGTAACAAGGTCCCTCGGGAAAGATGATCGGCGAGTCCGTTGTATCGTCCCGGTAGGTAATACACTTCCATCCTTATATTGTGCGCATCCGCTACTTTCAGAATCTGATACGTCAGCTGAAGGAGGCTCACTGATTTCGTACCTCCTTCGTTGCGTAGATATGCCAATACTGTTCTGTTGTCCGATTGAATGAGACAAGTAGAATTGCTCAAACTGGCTTTCCGACACTTCAATGCATGGAGAATAGCAAACATTTCTTTTAGGTTGCTGTGCCATTTGGTTTGTTGTTGTGTCCAACAGCCTGAGAGTGGAGTGTCGTCCACCTGTGCCCCCCAACCGCTGTCTGCTGCGTCTGTCGCAATGAAGTGGCATGCTTTGGGGAAATGAATAAGGGAATGTGTACTCACATTGTGCCTCCACCACTCTAAATCGTTCAGTACTGCAAGGTTTACAGGTACCTTCTTCCGGGGTGGGAGCTTGGCCATGGCAATTGACTGGAGCTGCATCTGCCTGCAGTGCAAGCGACCCCTGGGAACCACAAACGCTGCGAAGTTCAGCTGCCCTAGAATGCTCTGCGCATCCCTTAGGGACCATCTCTTCCTTGTCATAAGGTTTTGCAATGACTTCCATATTGTGCGGCACTTGTTCCCAGTTAGCATCTTCCGATTGAGGCAAGTGTTCCATGACACTCCCAGATATTCTATCGCCTGTGTCGGTAGGTGAACACATTTCTTTACGTTGATGGTCCAACCGAGGGACTGTAGGAAATCCAATGCTATCAGTGTCTGCAGTCGGAGAGTTTCTCGGTTTTGATGAGCCAGGAGAAAATCGTCCAAATAAACGATGACTCGTATGCCCTTTCTTCGAAGGATCTCTGCGATCCAATTGGTTATTGCCGCAAAAATTTGAGGGGAACTGCTCAAACCCTGGGGCAAACAAGTCATCTGCAGACATTGACCTCTGTACACGACACGCAGAAAACGGCGATGGGTCTTTGCAACCGGTATATGAAAATAGGCATGTGCCAGATCTATTTTTGTCATATAGTCTCCGGGTTGCAAGAAATCGGGCACTTTGAAGTGGGAGATTAGGGAAAACTTTTTCCCCCGCACAAAATCGTTCAGGGCTTTGAGATTGATGACAGGACGATGGGTCCCGTCGTTCTTCTGCACCAGAAACATCTGGGAGAGAAAGCCCCGGTTCATGGGTGCTGGTTCCAGTACTCCCATCTCCAGCAACTCCTTTATTTGCACGTCCATATCGGGTGTGTGCCTTGTTGAGAAATTGTGCTGTCTCACCTGAGTGGGTCTGGTCAATGGTGGTCTCAACCAAAATGGGATCCGATAGCCATTGAGGATTTTTAGGGCGAAATCGGGGGCTTCTGCGGTACGCCATCTTTCTAAAAAACTTCGCAATTGCCCTCCCTGAAATCGCCCGGGCTGGTTGTCAATTATTTCTGGGGCGACGGTGCGAGGTCTGCCCTCGCCCCGTCGGCCTCCGAAATTTCCGTCCTCTGCTGGCAGAGGAGGAAGGGCCAGAATGATGACCGGGGTCTGCCCGCCGGTATTGGGATGGAAATTGGGTGGAACCCAAATTCCCTGCGGGAGCACACTGAGTTGGCATGACTGCCCGTGTTCCGCTTTTTGGCCTTGACAAAATTTCGCTCCTCCCTGCTTGCGAAAAAGGAGCCCTGAAGACTTTGCTCACCCCACCAAGTCTCTGCAACTGGGAGATGAGCTTATCTTCGTTAAACAAGTGAGTCACGGTTGGAGGGATCTTCGACAGAGCTGATCTATCAACTGGAGTCTTACACATCTCCAGGATGCGATCGCGCCGATGTTCGATAACCTCAGCCCGCTTCCCACAAGCTATTTGAAGAATGGCGTCGTTCTTCGAAATACTTCCCCCAAAAACCTCCTGAAATTTCTCTCGTAAGGTCTCCGGCGAGAGTTCAGCATCAGG
This sequence comes from Limnephilus lunatus, assembly GCA_917563855.2. Classification (NCBI taxonomy): domain Eukaryota; kingdom Metazoa; phylum Arthropoda; class Insecta; order Trichoptera; family Limnephilidae; genus Limnephilus; species Limnephilus lunatus. The sequence continues at coordinate 60,917,606 of OU830599.1, forward strand.
CTGACAGCTCCAGGTTAAGACGCTCTGTATAGAGTCCTGGATAACCTGCCTTTGCTGAAGCGCCACATGGGAAATTGCTGCGAAGGCTCTCTCCATTCCCGTGAGTTGGGCACATGCGGGTGTGAAGGAATTGAGTTCGCAATTCACCTCTAATTCCTTGAACCCCGGGTCTGCAACGTACTCTTTCAATGTTTTTGCGTAGCGAACATCAGACCAACCGGGAGAATTAAAGTTCTGCAAGCGCTCCACCGTCTTCAGCATAGTGTCCGTCGGCGCATTCATTTGTGGTTCCTTCAACGACACAGTGGGATCCGGCATATGGAAAACCGGAGCAGCGGATGTGCCACAAGTAGGCTCAATATGGGTCTCTAAATTTTCTGGGCCCTCAAATTCGCTCGCGTCGGAATTACCGGCGGCGTCTCGCCTGAAAACAAAGCTCTGCAATTCGCTCAACTGCCGCGACAATTTCTTTAGCATCTTTTTCTGCGACCTCTTTTTGTGCCTTCTGTTTTTAGGTCGAGAACAATTTGAACTCGAAGAAGAAGAGTCTGATGAGTTTGTTTCCTCACAACGACGTTTTTGCGTCGATTTCATCGATTCTATATTCGACATTGCGCGAAATAACCGTTGGCGTCAACAACAATAATGCGTTCTGCGTTTTCACTAAATACGCAATGTCGATCGGTAAAATTTACGTAAAATATACACTTAATTATTTTTTACACCAAAGGAAGCACTTTTATACGCTTTCTGTTATCTCGAGCACTTTTATATTGAATAAAACTTCGATAAAGCGCGAGATAGCTACCACATTCGAAAGAATTTCGATGTCAATTGACAACAAAGAGAAATGCGCAAGACGCCAACTGCAGTGACAGAACAAACAACCAATCAGGGAACGAATTGATGACGCCAAAACAAGGAAAAGGAAGTCAAATTAGACCACTAAGACAAGAACAGACATGTCGTCTCTCACATATATAAATATGTTCTGGATGAGGAACGGCCCTACATAATAAAAAAATCATGAAGAATAAACAAATTGGAATAAAATGGTTAATTATTGTAGTTGTGTAATATCTGTTAACTCAGGGAAGTACAGGAACCTGGCGGGCGAGGTGAAGGTGGATCCGCGGCGTGCGGTGGTGGCAGCGGGGGCCCTGCAGCGCTGCGTGGTGTGCGTACCCCGCCGGGCTCTGTTGCTGGCCAGGGGACGCCCCGGGGATACGGAGACTCTGGCTGGGCTCACCTTTCTGCACGGAGACGAATCCACGAGGCACAGGATTAAGAGGTATGTACTAGTACTGTATCAAAACTTGGTCACTTTTGCCTATAAAATAAAATATTGCATAGCGCCCTGCTAATCGCCCTTATATTTTATAAAATGTGTGTGTAATTTTTTTTTAACATTAACTTCACACAAGTGGCTGAGAAAAATAATTTCTCTGAGGCCTATGTCATCTTTGGGGTTACTGTGTGAAGGAGTGATGGACATATAAAATATCCTTCCAATTGTGGATAGAGGCGATGGGCCGACATAGTCCGGCTGGAGATGTCAAAGGGTCACCCTCAACTGACCTCTCCCAATCAAGTCCACCACTCGATTGTTGACGCATCCACCGCGAAGACCTGGACAAACCTCGATGAACTAGATGAACCTGGACTCCTACTAAGTCACCAAATGTAGTTCACTATGGCAGAAGTGTTGGATATCCAATGGTTCCCAGGGCGGCGGTACCATACCCTCCTCCCAAAAGGTTAATTAAATTACAATAAAATTAAAATTTGACAAAATAATAACTTGCAATGTTTGATTGATCCTAGAATATGTTCGGAAAACTTCAAAGATAAAAAGACAAAGGATGCCTGGAATGAGGAGAGCCAGGGCAAGCTGAACAGCCTCTGCGCTCACTTCCCCAATGAAGACTCCTCCATGGGAAACATCAACAACTTCAAAGAATCTGTTGTAAGTAGTCGCCATTAAATAAATAATTTCTCTGATACTCCAATCACACTGTCAGCTTTTGGATTTATTGCGGTACAAAGGTGTTATAAACTATATTATGTAGTCTTTAAAAACTTCACTCCCAATCAAATAAATACATTTTTAATCATTACTGAGACATGGATCCCTTGCAACCATGATGCAGTGCGATGGGATCAAGATCCTCCCAGCTAACTTCACGATAGTTGGAATTTTGCTTACGAAATCCTTAACCCTTAGCGAATTGTGGCATCCTAGTGAGCAATACATACAAAATAATTATTTCCCAGAGGAGCAGTGAGCTTTTTAAAATTAAACTGACAGCACGGACGTACAAAATACCTGGACTTGCCCTAAGCGATAAAAGGCGTATTATTTCCCCTTCCCATTGGAACCATTTTTCTGAACCGGCTGGGCTTGCGAGAGCCACGCGTCAATCTAAAAAATGTGACGTCATCATTCGTGTCCGGACCAGTGTCGAGCTCTCATCGTAAATAACACGGTAAAAATGGTGGCTTGTGCTATAAATACGTGTAAACATAGAAGAGAAAAAGAGAATAAACCCAATTGTGGTATTACATTCCATAAGCAAGCATTATTTTACACTATTTTAAGCTAATTCAGATCACATAATATGATCGTTTTTGAACATACACCATAAATTTACCAAACCAGCCATACATACACTTATCACTCCGAGATACATGGCGTGTGCCCGTCACTGTTTACTGGGGTAAGTAAATTATGAAACATTTGTAAAAGTGTATTAACTAACTACAGGAGCAAAATATTGGACTCGACCTTATAGGCGACCTTACTTTGACGTATTTGAACTTCAAATTTGTTCATTGCGTGGCGAGCAATTTGCGCTCCCATGTAAAAAGGTCTATTCATTCAAAAGCAGAGTTAAGTATAGTAAGAACTAAATGATGATTTTATAGTGCGAGATGTCTATATACTGTCAGATTGAGTTTTGGCGAATCACGTATCACCAAAGCCATCTTCCTGCCCTTCGTCCCGCTGTAGTTGGCTTCTACCCCTCACCTTTATGTTCTGGTCTATCAATATTCATATGTCTATGACTGACAGCAAAACGGAGCAGTGAGCTTTTTAAAATAATACCGACAGTAACCACACGACAAAATACACTATTCTGCTGCAGCATTCATACGCGGAACTACATTATCCACTCTCCGATACAACGATTTCACACTATGGGAAATCAGTACTCTTATCAAATCACTGTATTTTTGTATTTTTATTTTTGTGTGCATTTTTATCTAATTTTATTTTTATTATTTCTTTATCTGTTTAAAAATCATCTGTCATGAATTAATTGTACTACCAAACATGTAAATGTATTATAAATTGAAGTAACTAATAATGTCAACTATTGACCACTGCCAAAATTCGAAATTTAAAAAACATCATGTTTACCCACATTTTTATCATTGTGCGCTTTAATAATTACCATTAAGATTTTTTTTTTTTTTTTTCAACAAAAACATAATTTACATAAATACATATATAATTTAAACAATTTATCGGTAGTCCCGCGAAGCTGCCACATGGCTACTTGTCTGCGGGTTAACAATACAGTACCGTGACGGCAACAAAAAAGCAATAAACACTTGTTTCTTATCGCTATAATGCTGCAGCTATTTATTACGTATTAAATAATGGTGAGACACACAAAATTTGCGTGACTGTTTCCTCCAAAGTGCTACTTTTTTGCGACGGGAATTGCGTTTCATTTTCATTATATGTGTGAGGGAGATATGTGATAATGATTGTATGTTTCCTTTGAAGGGGTGCAGACATACGTTCACCGTTTGTCTCATTTTCCACTGTTGTTATTTAGTATGTAAGCAAGAGCTGCAGCATTAAATGTTGAAGGACAAAAGCAAAACCATCATTTTTGAATTTTTGGAATTCTCTCACACTTCAATATTATCCTTGTAACTAGAGATGCCACGAATATTCGGCTACTATTCGGTATTCGGCCTATTCGGCCACTTTTTTTACTATTCGGTATTCGGCCGAATATTTCGAACCATTCGGCCGAATACCGAATACCAAATGATGAAAAAAATGCATATAAATTTAATATTTAACATTTATTTTCCTCACTACAAATTTCATAATATTCCCAAATATTTTTTTATTAAATGGTGCCATTTTGTAAAGCTTTTCGCGAACAAGCAGACGTGATACACACTATAAGTAACACAATTTGATGTAACAATCAACAAATAATGCGCGTTGTGACACCAACTACTCGCAAATGAAACAAATACATAGTTACCACACGCACTTCAATGATGCCGGTCGGAACCTATCACCCGCAAAATGTACTAAGTGTCGCCGAATATTCGGTTTCCCAATATTCGGTATTCGGCCAAGAGCTTAGCCGAATATTCGGTATTCGGTATTCGTCAAAATCACTATTTGTGGCATCTCTACTTGTAACCTTTCCATACTTTCAAAATTATCGTCACGGCTAGTAGTATTGGTAAAGAGACATTGGGGTGTGTGAGAGAGATGCAAGAAAATGATGACTTTTCCTTTGGTGGAAACAGACCTTATGTACAAGAGCTGCAGCATTATTGTGTTAAAAACTTATGTTTATTACCTTGTTTATGCCGTCACGGTACCGTAATTAATTGCCACGGTAATTATAAAAATGCACATTCAGTTAGATTTTTTGACAGTTGGATGTTAGAGGAAATAATTACCTGAACTGAAATAATTGAGAATTTTCCACTTGTAAAGTTGGATTATGTCTTTCAGAACTGCGAAAGTGCTTCCATGACTTCATAAAACATAATTTTCATATATAAGTCACTGGTTTCACATTGTTTTTAATTATTACGAGTATTAAGCATTTTTTGTTTTCAAATAAATAAATAAAATGATACTGAAATAACCACAGCAATTTTTTTAATAAGTCAGGCTGAATATTAATTCATATTTAAAAAAATATTTTTCCTTATTTATTTACATCCAAATGATCCTAAATATGACAAAAAAAAATTGAAATTAAACAAAAAAAGGCTAAAGATTTGCTAAGTAGTTAATGCATGCCTTCCAGTGTTTAAAATGCGCTTTGTTCAACAGGACACCCTAAAGAAACTTCTGGACGAGCTCCAACAGAAGGAAGTGATGGTTACCTACGATGTGGACCTGGACGTCACCGCCGCCCGACTGTCGAGTGAGCTGGACGAGACCCTCCAGTTTCACTCCATGTGCGCCGACAACACGGTCGCCACCATATCTTCCAACTATCGCTGATTAACTACTAGTCTTAGACCTCTCTTTCCTCAATACTGATATTTCTGGATGCTGGTCCAGTTCACAAGTTGTGAGTGAGCATGTCCAACATGCATGACAGATATGTTTGACCTTTTCTTTATACAATGACCATTCAGAAAGTACAATGATAAGTACTTAACTGTCTCACTACCGAGTTCTCCATGATTATGCAAGGAAGGATGATTAAAGATTATGAAGAAAGAATGATTATGCAAGCACAATTTGAAGCCAACATTCATTACTATTCATCATCATGAATTTATATGTACATATTTTGCAAATGGCTCACAACTGATTGTTGAGTAAAGCAACTTGTAGACGTGCATTCAAAGTTATTGGCAGCATATTTCGATTCTGTAGTACTTAATTATGTAATATTTTAAGTTAATTTCTGAAGCTATGACATTTGATTTTATTTCTTTCGACGGTTCCGAAGAACAATGTCCACTTACAATGTTTACCAGTAGATCTGATTAAAGTTTCATTTCTGCATTTTTGCTGTTTTTGAGATCAACAAATACACAAAATTTTTATTTCATTAAAAATTTTGAAAACTTTTAAAATCAACAAAATAAGACAACAAAACGATTTTCAATTTTAAGCAGATCTGACATTGTTCTTTGGGACCGTGGATATCATGTTTTATTCCTTTAATTTTAGTTTTATGTCGACATAAGTTAATAAAAGAATTTTAAAATTAAAGGTTCTGTTATGAATGTACATAATATGGAATAATTGCTTGAGATTTAGTATGTAAGGAAGGCGGCAATAAACTTATTGAGCTAAAGTGTTCAATTCTGCAAAAATAAAAAATTATTCACAAGCCACTTATATGCTACGGTGATCTTATTGAGTGCAAAATCTTGCCGTATTCATATTGATGACCGGACAACTCAACAATGTGCATCTTCATCACTCCTTTGAAAAGTCATTAAAAGTGATGAAAAAAAACTTGGTAAAATAGGTTATGTTAGGTTAGTTTATGTGCTATTATTTTTTCATCACTTAAAGGGGTGTTGAAATGCTACTTTGTTGAGGTTGTCATGGAACCATTTTTACATTATGCAGAATTAAACCTGCGCTCAAATAAAATATTAATTTGATAACTTTAATGAAAAGGTTTACCTGAATGAACACATTAGGGAAATAGTGAAGAGTATTATTTATATTGTATTTTAAATATTTAGTTTTTTCTTGTTATCACTTACAATCATTCCATTTATTAAATTAGTTCCTTGTTAGATCTAAGCATTTTTCATGTGTGAAATTATGAAGTGATAAAGTTGAAAAGGGATGAAAAAAAAGTTAGGAAAGATATCAGACAATTTTTATTCACCACTTTTCAAAAGTAATTTGATTTGTCATAGAATTGTAATTATTGCCCTGTGATTTATTTGTGTCTTAATTTATGTCTTCATTATTATTTGATATGGTACTGTGTTAAAATTTGATGTCTTATTAAATGTATTTTACACATAAATATTTTATTATTTCCTTTTTTTTACCATACTCAACCCAATAGGTCCTGAGAAAAAGGTTTCTCTCAGGGCCTATGCCATCTTTGGGGATGCTGTGTGGAGGATCTATTGAGGAAAGGAAGAAGCGCACCTGAGTTTTGAAGAGACCCATGTTGTAGGAGAGGGGAAGCAAAGAGGCCAGAAACACATTGAAAACAATATTACAATAATGTACTATGAACTACATGTAATTTTTACATTCCTAAATTAATGATATATAATAATAACATGTACAGTTGTGTACTTTTGTTTAAAACAATAAGTGGAAGTCTTGAATTTTTGTTAATACATATTATTTACCTTTATTTTTATTAAATAACAAAAACTTTAAATTTGTAATGCTTTTCAAGTTTTTATACAAAGGAAAGTAGTTATTAACTTGGAATCGAAATTAGGTATTAACTTAATTAGAAAAATAAAATACCTTTTACTATCCACAGTAAGTAATCTTACCAAGGCCAAATAACCAGCGTGCAAATATTCAGATTTCATCAGAAGACAGCTCTGGCGTTTGGGTAATTTTAGAGAAGGATTGAAATACCATATGCTTTCCACTCTAAGCTGTATATCTTGCGTAACTAGTGATATCTACAGTATGATTCAGACGAAATTGTTGACGAGTTCTTGGTTCCTGCATTTTTTCCGAATAAGTTGTTATTTGTGATTCTAATATTGAAGTTCGTAAACATAAAAGGAAAATAAACACAAATATAGCAATGTTTACCTACCACAAATAATGAAGTAAGTAACTCAATATCAGTTTTATTTCATAAAAAAATTGGCATTCAAAATGGAGAAATGAAAAAAAAAAATTGTTAATTCCACAAAAAATTGCAAGACTTAAAAAAATAATTTGATTTAATAACGCGTACAACCCCTGGCTCTTAATGCTAATTACGGTGCTCCAGATTTTATGTCCGGGTTAAATCTTTCCCAAATGAAAGACTAAACCCTTCCACACACTTTTCCACAAATGAATATCTAGTAAATTCACGCAATGTAAGTGCACAATATAAGTATAATAAATACAAAACAATACAAGAACAATATGTCAATCCACCAGAAACATAATGGGAAAATATTTCACCGACTCCAGATATTTTCATATCAGAGGGTTCGGCTCTGATGAAATCCTAACTGGTCCGATAAATCCTACTGATCCCTCAATATAAATATTTAAAAAATCTTTCGTAATCCTACATGTATTTAAAATGACCGACTTTTGCATTTTTATGTACAAATTTTTTGACAAATCTAATACACCTAAATTTTGAATGAGAGAGCTAGGTATAATGCCAGTAGCCGAAATAACAAATGGTAATATTTTTATAGTCTGAGAATGCCAAATTCTTCTAATCTCATTTCCTAAATCTGTATATTTTCAGAAACAGTTTTCTAAATATTACAAGAATTTGGAATAGCGACATCAATGATATAAGTTATTTTTTAAATTTTGTTATGTAAAACTATATTGGGTCTATTATGACTAATTGTTCTGTCTGTTAGAATAGTTTTATCATAATAAATTTTATAAAATTCATTTTCTTGGTTCATATTCATAATATGGTACATTACGGCAGTCAATCAAGTTATGTTTAATTACCAAACTTTGGTGAATTATTTTTTAATTATTTTTCAAATTATTATTTCAAAATTGCTTATAATTACTGCAATATTTATGATTAGACCGTGTGTTTCCCAACACCGTGTATAGCGGGGTAATGTTGTATGCGTATAACTTGCGTAATGCCGGGTAATAACGCTAGTATATTATTGTTTATAATTACGGCGTTATTGACTGAACGCTGTATACATATAATTGAGAAAAATAATATAATTGAGTACAAAGTATTTTGAAATTTTCGGAATATTATCTTTAAATACAGGTATAATCTGATTAAATTTTGGAAAATTAAGCATCGTGATAAAAAATTCCAGAGAGACATTAAGGTTGCAGGTTGTTTTTGACTGGCATTTGGTTTAGAAATCGCCCCTCATGATATTTTGTGATTTTTTTCCAACCCCCCCCCCCCCCCCCTTTCGAGCCTCACGTGATTAATGGACAACCCCTATGGTAATTTTTTTTTTACATGATTATCACACAAGTCCCAACTGCTTCCATCTGGAGCCAGCGGGACTATGGCATCCCCAATTGGGGTATGTTGTGAGGCTGTAGGTAGTGGGGAGGGGAAGGAGATAGGGAAGATGAAGGTGGGGAAGTACCTGGCCATTCAGATCTGGTCACCAAAAACGGCTAAAGCCATTTCAAGCAACGTTTCAATTCTGTATGGTGGTCTTACACCAGGGCAATACTGATAGTATCTTCCACTCTAGAACGTGCTGCAAATATACTATATATTATTTTTAAATGAGTTGATTGTTAAATAACACAAATTAATCAAATAAAATTTATCTGCCACGCCGGGTTTCGATCCGGCGATCTTCGGAGTGCGAGTCAAGAGTCTTACCGCTGGAATATGCCGGCTGTCGAACAAGTATGGTAATTATTAAATATGTACAACTATCATTATTTTTTCCTCAAAAAAATTCTTCAAAAAAATGTTTTTGGCTTTGCGACTTATGTTTCATGGTGAATTTTCCTCATTTGGATTTTTTGCCCATTTTTAACCAAATAATAGTTAAAAAATGCGCACACGTCTACCCACCACTAGGTTTCGGTGCGTAAAGGGGTTTGGTTAGCAGTGACTTTGGGTTTGATTAGCAGTGACTTTGGGTTTTGCATTAGCGATAAAAATGCTCAAACCAAAGCTCAACCAATTTTTCGGTCATATTTATAAATTATAATTTTTCAATAATAAAGTATTCTGAAATATGTTTGTAAGTCCGTAAATAAATAGTCTAATGAGGATTTTCATCACAAAATACGTGCAAACAATTTCATTCAAAATTTGCTTTCATATATACCTACTATCAAATTGTAATAAAAATGTTCAAACGTGTGATGATAAAATTATGTAGGTACTTATTTTAATTATTTTTTGATCATAGGTATTTATAATTTTTCAATAATGTCTGAGCATAATAAGTATGTAAAAAAATCTGAAATGTATTAGTTTGGAAGACTGTAAATAAATAAACAAATTGAAGTGTTTACGTCACAAAACACATGTTTGGATTTTTTTAATGATTTTATTAACCTAAAATTAAAATTCTGAAAAGTAAGCTTACTACATTAATTATATTATTGATTTAATTGTATGATTTCAAATAATACCACATTTTGTTTGAAAATTTAACAAATGTGCACAAGGACACGGGTTATAACTTTATTATAATAAAAATTTCAAAAACTAATTTTAAGTAACTTTACCAGATAAAATAAAATCTTATAAATTTATTATCAAATTATCAATTTATGTTTTTGGTAGAAAAGAGTCGATACGCTTCAACCAAGTATACCCTACGTCAATGTCGATACGTCAATAATTCGATTTACCCCTAGGAGCCGGTGCCCTGCAATTGCAGTGTTGAATCATGCCTATCCACGGTGCGTAGCATTGCAATTGCAGCATCGACCTTATAAATTAATTTTGTCTACAGATATTACCTCTATTAGATTAGTTAAAGATAAAAATAAAAATGTCACTTTATCAAGTTTGGTATTGTCTACGTGATGGCTTTAACAAAACAAATTTTCGGATATGTCTGGTTAAGCCCTTAACCTATAAGACATGCACTTGACATCACTTTCAAACTTGATTCAACCTGCTCTTGTAGCATTCCCATAAGACATCTCGATACTTCTTAGCAGCAGTCCCCGGATTCCTGGCTTTGATGATTCCTCTTCTGACCACTACAATATCTGCATCATTGTCCACGATGATGTCTTGGGGGTGGTGGTAGTTTTGTCCGAGGATATCTGTGGACTTCTGGAGCTGGACTCCGGGAGTCAACTGGATCAGTCCCGGAGACTTGACCACTCCTCGTTTCTGGCAGACGATTCCGGCCACCAGGTCGGCCTGCTGCTCCGCCATTTCCATTGTGGCCTCTGTGTATTTTGGCGTCATCAAGTTACCCTAAAATTGAGAAATTATTTTTGTAGTAATAAAAAAGAAAAATTTACTAATAAATAAATCTATAAGCTATATAATATTCTGGGTCTCCAGTGCTGAGGACACGTATTTATTTAATTGTTTCAATAGCTAAGCTATGACTGTTGAGTATGTTGATGAAACCAGTGAAATATTATAATCTAAGCAGAGCTCTCTACCAGGAACTTGATTTATTTATTTTCCCCCTTCCAAGTCCCCGTGTACCCCTTCCACCTATTGCTACTATTTCTTCTTTGAAATCCCTCCCTCTGCCACTCGTCCCTCCCCTGCGTTTCCTTTCCCAAGCGTCTACTTCTCCTTCCGCGTTCCCCTACACCTTCCTCGCCTATAGAAACCTTTTGCGGGTGTGTGAACAACACTCACCAAAGTTTCATCGCAATCGGATGAATGGTACAGGCAAGGAACAAACAAAGAAACATTCATTTTTACATACATGAAAGATATGGAGCTACTGTTTATTACTAACCTTTGTGTAAAAAATTGTACCCAATGTAAAAGACCATGGGGGTGTAAAAGAGTGATAAATAAATAATAAATGAAGTCGTAATAATATTATATTACCACTCGAAAATATTTTTAAATGCACCATGTGCCAATATGTACCTGCTGACGAACTACAAAAGCAGTTTAGTTTAGTAGGTTTTAAATCTTAATAAAAAATTTAATTAGTAATGTAAAAAATCTTAAGAGCGTATAACCAGCCAGCGGCCGAAAATCCACATTTCGTCAAAAGAGGTTCCTACAATCGTACATGGCGGTTCCAATGAGAAAGATTAATTACTCTCCGTACCAGCTTTTTAAAATTACAACTCAATACCGATTTTATTTCATTCCAAATTTGCTTTAATTTATACCTACATCCAAAAATGCTGAAAGGCGTGTTGATAAAACTATTAAAATTATGTACTTTTTGTAATTATTTTTTGATCATAAGTATTTATCATTTTTCAATAATGTCTCAGCAAAATAAGAATGTTAAAAAATTTGAAATATATTTAGCTTGTAAGTGCGCAAATAAACAAACGGACCAATTTTCGTCAAGAAACACATGTACTTATATATTTTTTATGATTTTATTTAAACTAAAATTAAAATTCTGTTACATACGTTTACCAGATAATGTATTGATTTATTTTACTGCATGATTATATGATTTGAAATGGGTGTTATATAATAAATGTACTTTTTTGAACGACCTTTGGTATAACTTTATTATACTAAAAATTATCATTTTTTCTGAAAATTTAAAATATAAGTTTACTAACCAATCGAAACCAATTTATAATTTTTTGTGGAAAAGAGTCAACACGTCTAAACAATTATTTAAAAGTGACATATTTCTGGTGTTCTCTGGTTATACACTCTTAATAGTAGGGGAGGATTTAACGCTAAATGGGTATTACTCGAGCGTTGTGGGGACCTATTGGATTGCAAAGATTAGATGCTAAAAAGAAAAAAAGTTCATGTGATGTATGCACTTTCAGTGGTGGGGGGAGCGAGTATAAATTATCAAAAATGTTAAAAAAAATCGTCACATTGACTTGCTCGAGCGCGTCAGATATTAATAGCGTATACGCCCTACGTGTTTCTGGTAACGGAAATATATTAATCTGACGACTTCAGTGGTGGGGGTGGCCGTATGAAGAGGTAGAAAATTGAAAAAAAAATGGATTTATTCGAGCGTGTCAGATTAAGATAATGTGCGTTAATTACATGCAGAAAAGCTTACATTTCAATAATCTGACGATTTGGACGTAACCTAAACTCGTGGCTGTTTGTTGAAAATGTAAAAAAAAATCGTGACCTTGACTTACTCGAGCGCGTCAGATATTTATACAGACGGTTCAGCTTGATGTCCTGGTTGTGCTGACCTATAATCTGACAATTATGTGGAGGGGTTTTCTTAATCTGACAGTTTTAAGTTTATTTTTTTTATTTTTTATTACTGAATAGAATTACAATGAACAAAAAAGAATATATACCCATTATAACGATTAAAATAAAATCGCTTAATTAAACTTCTTAAAAATTTCACTTATTAAATTTCTTTACACAATGAATAAACCAAAGCGTTGTACACGAACCCGCGGCCTAAGGGCCTCCGGCTCTGCGACAGAATATAAATAGCAAGCGCCCGTCAACGTACTACTCGACCATAGACATATGAATATTACTAGACCTGCTAAAATTATCAAATAAAATTATTTGATAATAATTATCTAATATTATTATATGATTATATCAAATAAAATTTATTTTTCGGTATGCGAGTCACGATCCTTACCGCTGGACTACGCCGGCCGGTATCTGCGGACCCTGTACAGTACGCCCAGTTTCTGAGAGGCTAACTTAACATTGATGTAGCCCCCTACCTGAGCTGGTTACTTTTAAGAGTTACACCAAGCATATCAATGGAGGGTTTGTGCGGAAGATTGCTTCCTTAGTTAGGTACTCGAAGAATTAGATAAGCAAAGGTGTATTTGTTCTTATTTCAAAATTAGATGTCAAATGTGTAAGGTGAATGAATGTCTGTTGTTTTAGAATTAGATTTTATCCCTATTTAGCCAGTCTAGTTTGTAGTTTCAGGCCGCCGCGCAGAAAAATCTCACAGTGAACTGCCCTGTAACCGATATCTCACTTTCGATCTTTACCTTTCTGCGCGGTGGCCAGAAGTGGCGCGCTCGAAGTGCCCGTGTGGGAATTCATAACTGCGCTGCCTCACCAGCGTATGTTGCTTCCAGATTTCTGGACACGTAACAAATCCGTTACTGAACTACCTTGCGCGACTGATGTCTCAGCATATGCCCACCCTAACCGTTTTGCCGCACGTTCGTGTTCGTAGATTTGCAACGCTTTGGTTTATTCGTTATGTAAAGAAGATTAATAAGTGAAATACATATATCGATATAACCGCTCTTTTTAAGAAGCTAGGTCTACTCTTTTCACAAGCGCTACCAGCTCTGCATGCGCTAACAGGATGTGATTACAATCCAGCTTTTTACAGACGAGGCAAAAAAAAGCCTTTCGATATTTGGGATCTGTACTTTTTCAACAAGCATTTGCAAATTTGGAATCCGAAGCTTACAGTGTTGATGAATTATTTATCACTATGGAATCTTTTATCTGCCATTTGTATGGTTTAAAAAAATTGGCTGATGTCAACCGAGCTAGGATAGAAATCTTTAATAAAACATATCAGGTATCAGATACATCACAGCCTTTATCATTAAAAGTTCGCAATTACGATGCTTGTCATTTACCACCTTGCCAATCGGAGCTACGGCAGCATTTATTACGAACGCAATACATCGCTGGAGGAATGCCCACTGTCGAGTCGTCACTGAGATGCCAGCAACAGATTTCGGGTGGAAAAATGAGGATGGAAAGTTGGAGATGACTTGGTTCGTTGGCAACCAACTACCAGACGCATATCAAGATATTGTCACGACACCTGACACCCTCTAGGGGATACTCCAATTTCAGGTATGTTTTATTTTTAATGTAATAATAATATCATGAAATAAATAAACGTTGTTAAGTTTCGTAACCATTTTTGGATTACAGATACGCAAGACGTTGATGAAGGTGACCAAATCGATTCGAATTTGCAGCACGAAGACGATTCCACTGATGATGACGACGATTAAAACTCATTCTCAACCTTTTTTTTCACTAAGAGATTTTCTTTTTATCATTATACCTATATTATTTTTTGTTCATTGAAATTCTATTCAATAATAAAAACAAATATATATATATATTTTTTTTAAACAAATTAATTTTCTTCGGTCTTCGGCATAGGGCAGGTCTAGTAATATTCATATGTCTATGGACTCAACAGTTAGTGGGCAGTTCTCATCGCCGTCAGCCACTGTACGCTCCACATTCAATGATGATTTTAGCTTCTTCGACATGTTGAAATCGTCAGATTATACTATTTCCGTGATCCTTACATTATTTCCTTCAAAATAAAAGAAAAATGAACCGCGCTCGAGTAAATCCACGTGACGTTTTTTATTTGCAACTTTGTGACTCGCTAATTTTCTTACGTCACGTTCAAATCGTCAGATTATTAAAATGTAAACTTTTCTGTATGTAATTAACTCACAATACCTTAATCTGACACGCTCGAGTAACTACAGGGATCGATTTTTTTTTGCTAATCTGATCGGTTCTCCTAGCCGTACCCACCAATATTATGGGTTCATGTATGGTGGTAGTCCATAACAGGGTCGGGAGGTATCTCCCCTTAGTTAATCTGACGCGCTTGAGTAAATCCCAAAATCCCTGCTTCGCCTCCCGTACTATAAGGGTTCAAATTGTTTTCCAATGAGTCATTCTGCAAGACTCATTCAATCAATAATATCTAATTTGTTTAATGTTTTTCTTTAATGTTTTCAATAATATTATTATTCAATTTATAAAACACAGTTTATTAATTTATAAACAAGTAGTTTGTTCTGCTGCGTAATTATTATGGTATAAGTAATGTTATGTTATTATCAATTAATATTATTAAATCACAATTATATATTTTTATGTTAATTAAATATAATTACATATATTAATATTATATTAATAATATTACTAATAATAAGCGACTTATGTTATTACGTAAATGACTTCACCACAGTTGATAATGTCTTCAAAACACAAAACAGCTGTAACAATAATCACTGTAATAATAATTACATGGTAGAACTTGTTTAGAAATAAATGGTTTTTTATAAATTGAATATTATAAAAGAAAAACGTTAAATTTCAAAGAATTTCTACAAATTAAACTTGATAACAATAAATTAAATGTATGAATAAATTGTATTTAGCGTTATCCAATAATAAATGTCTTTTAAATTTTACCCAACTAGTATACAACCATTTTAGGGCAATTGGGTGTTTATTAGTTGTGTAAAATTTAATACACGTTTATTAGTAAGGAAGCAAGTATTTGAATTAGTTAATTAGTATTCTAAAGGTCACCTCTGATCTCATTTGGGCTACCAAGAATATTCCCAAAGGTTTCTCTCCCAGGACACTGCGGATTCCTTTAATGCCACCAGATCCGGGCACGGAATGCACTGTCACCAGATCGGCCCAAGATGAGACCTTGTGGACACCGGCTGAGAACTGCAGAGCCACCGTGTTCCCAATATCTCCGTACTTCCTATCTTCCATCAACAATACATTCTGTTTGGCAGCCAGAGAAGTCAGTTGGGATATGAATCTGTCATTGAAATCTTCCACCATGTCAATATGCAACTTGAACAGGCAGATATAAGGACCTGTCTTTTCCAGCAAACTTAATATCTCCCAAGTAGTTTTCACATCAGCAGCAACGCACAGATTCGTCTTCTTGTCTTCCATGAGTTTGAATAACCTTTTGGCGACTGGATTTTCAGCGTGTTGGACTCTTTTGGCGTACGTCAATACCGCTCTGTCATCGTCCTCTATACAAGGGGCTAAAATGAGGTAATAAATTTATGTGAGGTAGACTGCACTGATAATTGACAATAACATTATACTGGCAGTTAAAAACTTGCTCCGCGGGTTTAGTAAGTAGCATTGTAGGAAACTTCAAGTATGAAAATGATTATGCATAAGGTGCGGAATCAGAGATTTACTCGAAGTCGGGTTCTTAAATTTCAACCGTACAGATGCTAACATATTATTAATACTATCAGATTTTATGCAATAATTATAATAGAAATTTTTGTTACAAGCATTTTAAAATATAAAATATATAAAATGAAAATAATAATATACCAATTGTCGTCCGGTAAGATTTCAAGTATTCTTTAACCTGTTGCGAAATGGCTGCCGTAACCAGTCCCTCTTTCAATAAAATATTCATCAGTTTGGATATGGTGATGAGGGCTGTTACTTCTATTCCTCGATTTCTCAAGTTTTCCAATCCACCTTGCTCACGATCGAGAATAATTACAGCTTGATCAACTAGAAGACCCACTTTCCTCAGATCTGCTTCGGTTTCTAGAATACTGAAACCAGTTTCAACAACGTCATCGATTATAACGCAGCGTTGATTTGGTATGAACTGTCCCTCGATCAGTTTGTTTGTTCCGTAAGCTTTAGCCTTATTCCTCCTGATCAACATAGGCTTCTTTGTCTTGATGGACAAGATGGTTGCAATTGGAAGAGCAGTGTATGGTACACCACATAATTGATCACACATGAACGCTTGTGGCGCAAGTTCCATTAAGAGATCGCAAATGGTTTCCTGTAAGAGAAATAATCTGGGTTATTATGTTCAACTGAGCGTAATGTGACCGGTGAAGTCCCTCAAGGATCAGTTCTGGGTCCAGTTCTGTTTATTTTGTACACCACAGATCTGCATACCATAATACAATCAGACTCCAGCTGCTTCGCAGATGATACAAAGTTCTTTGCCAACCCACATATTTATCGCAACCAACTGCAAAACAACTTAAATTAAATATATCAATGGACAAAGGGTTGGCTTCTAAATCTCTAAAAATGCCTCTAAATATTGAAAACTTCATTATACATATTTGAAAAACTAACCCTAAACTTGCATCCAAACTTTGTGGAACACCTCTAAAAGCAGTGACTTTACAATAAGACCTAGAAGTTACCATATCACGAGACTTGAAATGGGAACCGCATATGGCTGGGATCGTCGAAAAAGCAAATTCATTAACATATTTGATCAGGAAAGCCTTCCTTGACCTATATTATTACATAAATTAATATTCATTTCTGGCTTACCATTGAAGTAAAATCATGTATGGTTTCGTAGTGCTTTCACACAAACGAACTATTGAATTTTGTAAGTCTATACTTAAACTTTAGGTTACACAGTTTGCACCCGCGCTGTGCAAGCGGATTCCCTGCGGAGCGTTTGACCGTCCCAATATTATTAATTAATATAACTAATAATTAAGTGACTTCACCACAGTTTGATGGTGTCTTCAGAAGGCGAAACAGCTGTCATAATAATAATTACATAGTAGAACTTGTTAAATAAACTCTCTTTTATAAAATTAAAAAGGTATTGTACAAATTAAACTTGATAACAATAAATAAAATGTATGAATAAATTGTATTTAGCTTTGTCCAATAATAAACGTGTTTTAAATTTCATCGGACATGACGTTAAAAACATGTGTATGACATCTGGAATATTGGAGTCCAAATTTTGTAAAGGATACAAATCTAATAGAGAGAGTACAGAGACGATTTACAAAAATACTAAGAGTATTGAAAGACCTGCATATGAAGATAGACTCAAGGAACCAAGATTACCAATATTAAAAGAAAGGGGTAACTCGATAGAGACTTTAAAAATTTTATCTGGACATTCCAGTTGCCCTGGCATCCAAGACATCTTCACCACCAATAAAAATATAAATCACCGTGGACACTCAAAAAAATTTAACAATACACCTTTTGCTTGCAATCCTAGGAAACACTTTATTGCAAATAGGGTAGTGGATGCGGAGACCAAACTTCCACAACATGTCATCGACGCTACTAATATAATCGAATTTAAAGTTCTTTTGTTTTCATATTTTTAGATAAAATATAAATCACTGTGGACACTCAAAAAAATTTAACAATACACCTTTTGCTTGCAATCCTAGGAAACACTTTATTGCAAATAGAGTAGTGGATGCGGAGACCAAACTTCCACAACATGTCATCGACGCTACTAATATAATCGAATTTAAAGCTCTTTTGGTTTCATATTTTGAGATAAAATAGAAATAACTTATTTTTAAATTCAAAACATTTCAATTGACTTATTTATTTTTTATTTTACTAATTTATTGTGAAACACATGTGAGCGTGTCAGCAGAATGCTGACTGCTCATTATATAATAATAATAAAAATGTAATATGAATAAAAAGGGCAATAAATTACACCTTAAATTGTTGAAACTCATGTACTTACCATTATTACAGGATGGCTGACGGTAACACGGAGATCAAAATAAACAGGTGAATTCACACAACTCTTCATTTTAAAATTGCCAAATTTAACAACGTCAATGTTAAATAATTGAATCACCAAATTGGAAATTCTTTGATCAAAGTTATCCATGTTAATTTATTAAAATTCTATGTAAAAGTATTTTTGTCAAGGTATGAGGACACTTGCCACTACGATATTGTGCCTTCGTAGAGAGAAACCAAACAAAAGCAAGACTGCGAAATAGTTCATTTACTAGTTTAATTTAACCGGTAGTGACCGGTTAGAAATTAAAAACCGTGA
The DNA here is from genome assembly GCA_917563855.2 of Limnephilus lunatus. Lineage (NCBI taxonomy): Eukaryota > Metazoa > Arthropoda > Insecta > Trichoptera > Limnephilidae > Limnephilus > Limnephilus lunatus. The sequence continues at coordinate 60,936,743 of OU830599.1, forward strand.
AAGTAGAGTTATCTATAAGTCATCCATGTTTTACAAATATTGGTTGTAAATGTACTTTTATCAAGCCGCAGGTACACGTGCCACCATTAACACCATTTGTTTATTATGCACGTGCCTTCTTATTTCATAGTAAAAACAAAATTAATTAGTGAAACATTCATAGTTCATAAGTTCATAGTGCAGTTATGCAATCTAGAGGTGAGTCCAAAAGTGATTAACATGGAAGTTTAAAAATGCCCCAACTCAGTGATGGTATCACAAATTTTTTTTTTAGATATCATCCTGAGGAGGGGGGGGGGGGGGCATTGTATTATGGTATGCTGATTTGTGATGTACAACAGTGTTGCCAACAGCTCTTGGCCTAATATCGCCGTTTCTCATACATAAAGTAGCCTAATTTAGCCAAATTCCAGTTGCAGTAGCCTAAAAAAGCCCAAACGCCAAAATATCAATATAAAATAAATTGTAATTTTTATCAATTTATTTATAACATATTTATAATGTTTTGATAAAAGGCCTAAGCCTAATATAAAACTTCGTAATGTAAGAAAGTAAAGTTGTAACATTTTAAAAATAAAATTAAAAAATAAATAAACAAAGATAGGGATGATTGCGATTCGTCTTCTGGTAGCAATAATAAGGCATCAACAAGATAGTTGCTGTGCTAGTACTGGCGCAAGATCCACAGGAGACCTACATTTTTCTACCAGCGTGTAAACTAACCATGTGATTGCTTCGTTGAAAGTTGTCGCAACACATACATACCTCTTACATTCATATGGGTATGAATTCTAAGAATGGCGATCAGCATGGGTAGTTGCATGCGAATCCTTAATTTTGTTTTGATTGTCCCCATTACGCTGAAAATTCTTTCAACGATAGCATTACTCAAAGGTAATGATAGGCATCATATTGTAAACTCTGCTAGATCTCAGGTTTCCATCAACATCGGGTTTCCATCAGCATTCTTAATTTTTAGCACTTGTATCCAGAGATTTACAATGTCATTAGGAGAAGCAGCTGTTCGAATTATTGTTGCGTGAAATATTGTTTTTTTTCTTAATTATTTGCGATTCGGCTGATTTAAATAACTTGTTTCTCAAGTAGCCTAATAGGCGACCAGTCGCCCTTTAGATTTTTTCGTCGCCGATTCTCGTTCTGAGTAGCCTAAATGGCGAAAAATCGCCTACGTTGGCAACACTGATGTACAAAATAAACAGAACTAATCCTTGAGGGACACCGCTGGTCACATTTCCAGGTTGAAGATAATAACCCAGATTATTTCCCTTACAGGAAACCATTTGCGATCTCTTAATGGAACTTGAGCCACAAGCGTTCATGTGTGATCAATTATGCGGTGTACCATACACCATACACCGCTCTTTCGATTGCAACCATCTTTTCCAACTAAACAAAGAAGCCTATGCTCATCAGGAGGAATAGGGCTAAAGCTTACGGAACGAACAAACTGATCGAGGGACAGTTCAAACCAAATCAACGCTGCGTTATAATCGATGATGTTGTTAAAACTGGTTTCAGTATTTTCTAGTTGATCAAGCTGTAATTATTCTTGATTGTGGGCAAGGTGGATTGGAAAACTTAAGAAATCGAGGAATAGAAGTAACAACCCTCATCACAATATCCAAACTAATGAATATTTTATTGAAAGAGGGACTGGTTACGGCAGCCATTTCGCAACAGGTTAAAGAATACTTGAAATCTTACCGGTCAACAATTGGTATATTATTATTTTCATTTTATATATTTTATATTTTAAAATGCTTGTAACAAAAATTTCTATTATAATTATTGCATAAAATCTGATAGTATTAATAATATGTTAGCGTTCGTAAGGTTGAAATTTAAGAACCCAACTTCGAGTAAATCTTTAATTCTGCACATTATGCAAAACCGTTTTCGCACTTGGAAGTTACCTGCAAAGCTACTTTATAAACCCACGGAGTGAGTTTTTACCTGCCAGTATAATCTTATTGTCAATTCTCAGTGCAGTCATCTCACATAAATTTATTACCTCATTTTAGCCCCTTGTATAGAGGACGATGACAGAGCGCTATTGACGTACGCTAAAAGAGTCCAACACGCTGAAAATCCCGTCGCCAAAAGGCTATTCAAACCCATGGGAGACAAGAAGACGAATCCGTGCGTTGCTGCTGATGTGAAAACTACTTGGGAGAAATTAAGTTTGCTAAAAAAGACAGGTCCTTATATCTGCCTATTCAAGTTGCATATTGACATGGTAGAAGATTTCAATGATAGATCCCAACTGACTTCTCTGGCTGCCAAATAGAATGTATTGTTGATGGAAGATAGGAAGTACGGAGATATTGGGAACACCGTGGCTCTGCAGTTCTCAGCCAGTGTCCACAAGGTCTCATCTTGGGCCGATCTGGTGACAGTGCATTCCGTGCCCGGGTCTGGTGGCATTAAAGGCATCCGCAGTGTCCTGGGAGAGAAATCTTTAGGGATATTCTTGGTAGCCCAAATGAGATCAGAGGTGACCTTTATAATACTAATTAAATTGTTTTTTTTTTTTTATATGAATACCCCACAAGGGTCCCAACTGCTCCCGTCTGAAGCCAGTGAATACCAGCGTAAAAATATGAACCGAATGCAACACAAGAGATCCAACTGCTCCTAACCTCCTGGAGCCAGTGAGAATATGGCATCCCCAATTTGTGAGGTTATATGAAGTTCGTTGTGAGGCTGAAGGCAGTGGGGAGAGGAAGGAGATAGGGAAGAGGAAGGTGGGGAAGTACCTGGCTATTCAGATCTGGTCACCAAACACGGCTAATGCCATTTCAAGCAACGTTTTAATTCTGAATGGTGGTCTTACACCAGGGCGATACTGAGAGTATCTTCCACTCTGGAACATGCCACAAATATACTTTATATTATTTTAAATGAATAAACTGTGAAATAACACAAATTACCAAATAAAATTTATTTGCCATGCCGGGATTCGATCCTGCGACCTTCGGTGTGCAAGTCAAGAGCCTTACCGCTGGACTAAGCCGGCGTCTAATTCAAATACAGTTGATTCCGCTTAATTGGGACACTTCTGGCCCAAACATTTTCTCCCAAATAAGCGGCTATCCCAAATAAGTGAAGTTTAAGATGGGAAAAAACATTGTTGATGGTTTTTTTTGTATGTGTACAATGTATATTTTACATTTATACTTGTGCTAAACCTAGCTTTAAAAGCACCAGCGTTTTTTGGCTTGGCCTATATCAGCATATCACTCGCCATACATTCTCAATGGGAATATGCAAGCGATATGCTGAAAGAGGCCAAGCCAAAAAACATTGATGCTTTTATAGCTAGGTCTGGCACTAGCATTTTTCGTTTTTAAACTTTATTGAATTTAAAAAAAAAATAATAATACAACAAAATATTATGTACCTACCTACCTTTAGTAGGTACATACGAATATTAAAAAAAATAAAACAATAATAGAGGTGTACAAATAAAAATTAAAATCATGAAGAAAAAATGACATATAATAACAGTAACCCAAAAAATTTGTATCAACTTCAGATGGGATTTTGTCCCAATTGAGCGGAATGTTGTTCCAGATAACCCAAGTAAATTAGTACTAGTTTCTTTACTTGGCTTCTGTTCCTTGCGTTTTGGCCCAAATAACCGGCTGTCCCGATAAACTGGTTTACCAATTAAGCTGAATCAAAAGTATTTGTGTACGTATTGGGAAAAGTAAAATACAATTTGATCATATTGATGAATGTTGATGTGGATCAGAATTTTATAACTACAAAAAACACCACAGCATGGTTCTCATGGCTGTCGTTGATGCTCAGTATCAGTTTTTATTATGAGATTTCGGTACAAACGGGCGAGTTTCAGATGGAGGCGTATTACAAAATACAATTTTTTTTTAAATGCTCCTTTATAACCAGTTGGAAATTCCAAGCGAAGAAGATGTAAGAAATAGTTAGAGACGTTTGTCATGTTTCCGTTGACATGAAACTGTTGAGACAAGCAGAATTGACTTCAACAGATTAAAAAATCTACAATTATCGTGTTTCGCGGGCACGAAGAATTGTGGAAAATGCCTTTGGTATTCTGGCTTCACGTTTCAGAATCTTTCATATGTTCGACGTCACGTCATTTTGTGGTACTGTGTTAAAATTTTGTGTCTTATTAAATATATTTTGCACATACGGTTTGTGGCGATCACATTGTATTAGATTACAAGGTGTGTAGTACTTATCGCGGTTAGTGACACCGCCTGGTATGTATAATTTGAAAATCTAACTCGAAAAATATCAATCACTTTTACTTTTATGTTTAATTTAGAACACGCCTAGGTATTGTCTATGCAATACCAACCAAAGGTTTTTTTTTACATTAACTCCACCCATTAGGCCCTAAGAAAAATAATTTCCATCAATGGGGGTGACGTGTAGAGGGTCTCTTTGAGGAAAGGAAAGAATGAAATTGTTGGAGGAGGGAGGAATCACATTGAAAATAATAACATTACAAAAACATACTATGAATTGCATGTAATTTTTTTTATTAATTTATTTTTATCAAATAACAAAAGTTTTCAAAAAACAGTTTTAATATCTTTATAAGAAACTAAGAATGGGTTATTTCACAAAATTTTAACAATTCATCAAATTTCAATGTTAAAATTCAAGTTCTGTTATTATTTCATCATGGGCAGGTTGTTTCACAGTACGTTGATAATAACAGAACTTTAATAGGACTTTCACAAAACTAGAAAATTAATTTTGAAATTTGCGAATTGCTCAAATTCTTTGAAAATAAACCTGTCCTTAAAATTTGGAATGTCGAAATACAAACAAAGCATATGTATTAACTTGAAATGCCTTAATTGGAAAGATATAATACCTTATACTATTCAACAGTAAAAATTACTAATCTTAACCTATTTATAAAAAAATGCATATTTTAAGAAAAGCACTCGATACACCTGATCACTTTCAAACTTGATTCAACCTACTTTCATAACAATCCCATAAGACATCTCGATACTCTTTAGCAGCAGTTTCCGGATTCTTGGCTTTGATGATTCCTCTTCCTACCACTGCAATATCTGCATCATTGTCTACAATGATGTCTTGGGGGCGGAGGTAGTTTCGTCCGAAGGTGTCTGAGGAGTTCTGGAGCATGACTCCGGGAGTCAGCTGGATCAGTCCCGGAGACTTGACCACTCCTCGTTTCTGGCAGACGATTCCGGCCACCAGGTCGGCCTCCTGCTCCGCCATGTCCATGGTGGCCTCTGTGTATTGTGGCGTTATCAAGTTACCCTAAAATTGAGAAATTATTTTTATGGTAACAGAAAAAGAAAAGTTCACTAATAAATAACCTATTAGCCATATAATATTGCAGGTCTCTAGCACTATGGACACCTATTTATATAATGGTTTCAATATATAAAGTTATTATATTTAAGGTTATTTTTCGCTTGTCATTGATAAATTTGATTGTCCCCTGGCGCTGCGTATCGGCCGTATTGGAAGGTAAAATAAAAAAAAGTGCAGTAGGTACGTACATTACCAAAAGACCATTTGAAATATCGAGTAATGTTGTTCACGAAGTGCAAACTCTTAACCCTTTTTATGTATTAGGCAGTTGAATCATTGACTGGGTTGAATAATATTCGCATGTAGGTATTATATTTCAACTATTGGCGCTAATTATTATCAACAGCATTGGATATTGAAACAATATAACTATTGTTTCCAATGGCTAGTTATATTTTGATACAGTACTATGTGATGAAATCTTTCCCATCTTTTTATCTCCTTGTCTTTTGTGAGGAAAAAATTTTATCAAAAGAAAACTTACACTTTGGTACTGGATTTGTACCAAAGTGAAAACTAATGTTTTTGTAAAGTAATAAAATAAGTACATTTTTACATACAAAACGTCAATAAGTGGCAACACTAACTTTAACTTCTATTTATGGAGTCCTATTCCAAAGTAGGCTATAATTATAGACAATTCTTTTGTAGTTGGGGTGTGGTGAGTATATTATTATTATATTTTTAAAAAATCATTCAAAAGTACGTACCTATGTATTATTTTCAAAGATATTGGTTTAAAGCAAATTCCATTTTCGCGAATGGGTTTCTTATTTTTGCCCGCCGGAAGTGTGCTAATATGAAGAGTGTAAAGGGTTACAACCGTTTTCCAATTAGTCAACATTAAGTCATCAATATGATCAAATTGTATTTAACTTTGCCCAATACACAAATACAGTTGATTCCGCTTAATTGGTAAACCAGTTTATCGGGACAGCCGGTTATTTGGGCCAAAACGCAAAGAACAGAAGCCAAGTACAGAAACTAGTACTAATTTACTTGGGTTATCTGGCACACCATTCTGCTTAATTGGGACAAAATCTCATCTGAAGTTGATACAAAACATATATCATAGATGAATTTTAGTTTTAAAATAAGGTGGGTTTGTGGGAGAAGTGGGTTCATTCAGCAGTAATTCGGTAGACTTTGCCCACGCCGGCTGTTCACCATCTGCCGACATCATCCCTAAGGCTATTTAGTTTGCAGCACACTGCCATGCGTGTAAGAAGTCATTTTTACTTGTAAGTTTTTGTTCATGATTTTTATTTTATTTGTACACCTATCGATGATTGATTTACTTTTTTAAATATTCGTATGTACCTACTAAAGGTAGGTAAATACTATTTTTTTGTAATATACCTATATATTTTATAAATTTAATAAAGTTTAAAAAAGAAAAATGCTAGTGCCCGACCTAGCTATAAAAGCACCAGAGTTTTTGGCTTGGCCTATTTCAGCATATCACTTGCATATTTACATTGAGAATGTATGGCGAGTGATATGCTGAAATAGGCCAAGCCAAAAAACGCTAGTGCTTTTATAGCTAGGTCTGGCACTAGAATAAATGTAATATGTACATTGTACACAAAAAAAAAATAACAATGTTTTTTCCCATCACTTATTTGGGACAGACGCTTATTTGGGAGATAATGTTTGGGCCGGAAGTGTCCCAATTAAATGGAATCAACTGTATTTGAATTAGTTAATTAGTATTCTAAAGGTCACCTCTGATCTCATTTGGGCTACCAAGAATATCCCCAAAGGTTTCTCTCCCAGGACACCGCGGATGCCTTTAATGCCACCAGATCCGGGCACGGAATGCACTGTCACCAGATCGGCCCAAGATGAGACCTTGTGGACACCGGCTGAGAACTGCAGAGCCACGGTGTTCCCAATATCTCCGTATTTCCTATCTTCCATCAACAATACATTCTGTTTGGCAGCCAGAGAAGTCAGTTGGGATATGAATCCGTCATTGAAATCTTCCACCATATCAATATGCAACTTGAACAGGCAGATATAAGGACCTGTCTTTTCTAGTAAACTTAATATCTCCCAAGTAGTTTTCACATCAGCAGCAATGCACAGATTCGTCTTCTTGTCTTCCATGAGTTTGAATAGCCTTTTGGCGACGGGATTTTCAGCGTGTTGGACTCTTTTCAAGTACGTCAATACTGCTCTGTCATCGTCCTCTATACAAGGGGCTAAAATAAGGTAATAAATTTATGTGAGATGACTGCACTGAGAATTGACAATAACATTATACTGGCAGTTAAAAACTCGCTCCGCGAGTTTAGTTCTGAATCTTTGTAGGAAACTTTAAGTACGAAAATGGTTTTGCATAAGATGTACTCGAAGTCGGGTTCTTAAATTTAAACCATTCATATTAATTCTATCAGATTTTATGCAATAATTATAATAGAAATTTTTGTTACAATTTTAAATATTTTATAAAATGAAAATAACAATATACCAATTGTCATCTGGGAAGATTTCAAGTATTCTTTAACCTGTTGCGAAATGACTGCCGTAACCAGTCCCTCTTTCAATAAAATATTCATTAGTTTGGATATGGTGATGAGGGCTGTTACTTCTATTCCTCGATTTCTCAAGTTTTCCAATCCACCTTGCTCACGATCGAGAATAATTACAGCTTGATCAACTAGAAGACCCACTTTCCTCAGATCTGATTCGGTTTCTAGAATACTGAGACCAGTTTTGACAACGTCGTCGATTATAACACAGCGTTGATTTGGTTTGAACTGTCCCTCGATCAGTTTGTTTGTTCCGTAAGCTTTAGCCTTATTCCTCCTGATCAGCATAGGCTTCTTTGTTTTGATGGACAAGATAGTTGCAATTGGAAGAGCGGTGTACGGTACACCACATAATTGATCACACATGAACGCTTGTGGCACAAGTTCCATTAACAGATCGCAAATAGTTTCCTGTAAGGGTAATAATCAGAGTTATTATGTTCAACTGAGTGAAATGTGACCAGTGGTGTCCTTGAAGGATCAGTTCTGGGTTCAGTTCTGTTTATTTTGTACATCACAGATCAGCATACCATAATACAATCAGACTCCAGCTGCTTCGCAGGTGATACAATATTCTTTGCCAGCTCACATATTTATCACAATCAACTTAAATTAAATTACTAATAATAAGCAACTTATGTTATTACGTAAGTGGCTTCACCACAGTTTGATGATGCCTTCAGAAGGCGAAACAGCTGTCATAATAATAATTACATTAGAAATAAAATGTTTTTTTTTATAAATTGAATATGATAAAAGGAAAATGTTAAATTAACCTTTTAAAGATCATTAGAGATTATAGATAATATTATAATTTAAAAACAGATGAGGCAAAAAATGACAACATTGTGTGAGTCAGATGCCTCGATAATATACATGAAATAAAAAAATAAAAAAAGGAATTCTACAATTAATTAAACTTCTTAACAATAAATAAAATGTATGAATAAATTGTATTTGGCTTTGTCCAATAATAAATGTGTTTTAAATTTCACTGGACATAATGTTCAAAATATACAAAATATGTGTGTGACATCTCCTGGAATATGCTTTTAAAATATGGAGTCCATATTTTGTAAAGGATTTAATGTAGATCTAATAGAGAGGGTACAGAGATGATTCACAAAAAGACCCAATGTTAAAAGAATAATAACCAATAACAATAACCAATGTTAAAAGAAAGAAGAGAAAGGGGTAACTCGATAGACTTTCAAAAATTTATCCGAACATTCCAGTTGCCCTGGTATCCAAGACATCTTCACCACCAATAAAAATATAAATCTCCGTGGACACTCAAAAAAATTAAAAGTACACCTTTTGCATCCAATATTACAAAACACTTTCTTGCAAATAGAGTAGTGGATGCACGGAAAAAACTACTACAATATGTCGTCGACGCTACTAATATAAACCTCTTCTGGATTCATATTTGGAGAGAAAAAACATATAAAAAAGGACTAATTTACAAATGACTAATGACTAATTTAAAACAATTCGATTTACTACTTATTGTGAAATTGATGTGAGCACATCAGCCTGCTTATTATATAATAATGTAATACGAGACCCATATATAATTCATAATAAATAATTCCTTAAATTGTTGAAACTCATGTTCTTACCATTATTGCAGGATGGCTGACGGTAACACGGAGATCAAAATATACAGGTGAATTCTCACAATTCTGCATTTTAAAATTGCCAAATTTAACAACGTCAATGTTAAATAATTGAATCACCAAATTGGAAATTCTTTGATCAAAATTATCCATGTTAATTTATTTAAATTCTATGTGAAAGTATTTTTGTCAAGGCGTAAGGACACTTGCCACTACGATATTTTGCATTCGTAGTCAGAAAACTAACAAAAGCAAGAAGTGCAAGACTGCGAAATGGTTCATTTACTAGTTCAGTAAATATTTTTTAACCGGTACCAACCGGTTAGAAATTAACAACCGTGAAAGTAGAGTTAAGTTTATTTACAAATATTGGTTGTAAATGTACTTTTTTTAAGTCGGGACACGTGCCACTATTAGGGTGGGCATATGCTGAGAGATCAGTCGCGCAAGGTAGTTCAGTAACAGATTTGTTACATGTCCAGAAATCTGGTAGCAACATACGCTGGTGAGGCAGCGCAGTTATGAATCCCCACACGGTCACTTCGAGCGCGCCACCGCGCAGAAAGGAGATATCGGTTACAGGGCAGTTCACTGTGAGATTTTTCTGCGCGGCGGCCTGAAACTACAAACTAGACTGGCTAAATAGGGATAAAATTTAATTCTAAAACACCAGACATTCACCTTACACATTTCACATCTAATTTTGAAATAAGAACAAATACATGTTTGCTTATCTAATTCTCCGAGTACCTAACTAGCGTGAGCAGGTACTTGTCGCCCTGTTACGATTTATGGCACCCACATTAAAATATTTCCGATACAACATTCATATTTATCTAAAGTTTATCTTTTATGTATTCAATTTATTTATTCGGTTACCCCGAGAGTGTTTTCTCTTGGGATAAGATAAACCTCGTCGAATTTTCAAAGACCCTGATGGGTCAGATCAGATTACGTCTAAAAGGGATCGAAATGAAAAAATCTAGTCTCCTTCAAAGGAAGCAATCTTCCGCACAATGTAACTCTTAAAAGTAACCAGCTCAGGTAGGGCGCTCCATCGATGTTTAGTTAGCCTCTTAGAAACTGGGCGTGCTGTACAGGGTCCGCAGATACCGGCCGGCATAGTCCAGCGGTAAGGCTCTTGACTTGCACACCGAAGGTTGTGGGATCGAATCCCGGCATGGCAAATACATTTTATTTGATTAATTTGTGTTATTTCACAATTTATTCATTTAAAATAATATACAGTATATTTGCGGCACTTTCCAGAGTGGAACATACTCTCAGTATCGCCCTGGTGTACAACCACTATCCAGAATTGAAAGGTTGCTTGAAATGGCATTAGCCGTGTTTGGTGACCAGATCTGAATAGCCAGGTACTTCCCCACCTTCCTCTTCCCTATCTCCTTCCTCTCCTCACTCCCTTCAGCCTCACAACGAACTTCATATAACCTCACAAATTGGGGATGCCATAGTCTCACTGGCTCCAGGAGGTTAGGATCTCTTGTGTTGCATTCGGTTCATATTTTTACACTGGTATATAGTGTATATATGTATTGGGTGACTAGATCTGAATAGCAAGGTATATTTCCCAGATTTCCTTCCCCTCCCCAATTTCTTCAGTCTCACAACATACCAAAACTGGGGATGCCATAGTTTCACTGGCTCCGGGCGGTTAGGAGCAGTTCGGTCTCTTGTGTTGTATTCGGATAAAAAAAGTTTTATTACGTGATTTTTTTTCAACTTTTACGCTGGTATACAGTGTATATACGTATTGGGTGACTAGATCTGAATAGCCAGGTACATATCCCACTTCTCCTTCCCCTCCCCAATGTCTTCAGCCTCACAACATACCAACATTGGGGATGCCATAGTCTCACCGGCTCCAGACGGTTGGGAGCATTTGGGTCTCTTATTAAAAAGTTATATTATATTACCTGACGTACAATAGATTTATCTTTTTAAATTATATTACAAAATACTCTGCCCGCCTGCTCACGCATCTCGCAAAAACTGCGTCCGGCCGCAACTCGATGCAGAGCCACGCAGAGCCGAGCTCGCACATGTCTGCCCGGCACGTGTCTGCGTCTCAGTGTATGTCGCTCCGTACACTTCCCTACAATACAAAAACTAAACTACGCTGCGCTGAACATGCTGCACGACGGATGTCTCAGCATATGCCGTTCGGTTGCAGGGCAGTAGCGTTTCTGCGGCGCACATGTCTGCGTCTCAGCGTATGTCGCTCCATTCAACACAAAAACCTGAACTACCCTGCGCTGAACATTCTGCACGACTGATGTCTCAGCATATGCCCACCCTTAACACTATTTGTTTATTATGCACATGCCTTCGTATATCGTAGTAAAAACAAAATTAATTGGTGAAACAATCGTAGTTCAAAAGTTCACAGTGCAGAAATGCAATCTAGAGTTGAGTCCAAAAATGATTAAAATGTTTGAAGTTTAATTCATGTGTCAGACACAGCTATAAAAGATCATTTGGCATATCACTCGCCGTACATTCCCAACGTTTAAAAATGCCCCAACTCAGCGATGGTATCACAAAATTTTTTTGGGGATACCATCACTGATGGAGGGGGCGAGAATATTGAACAATTCCCCACTTTTGTGCTTTTTCCTTCACTTTGCTCACCACGGACTAGGGTTGTCAATGCATATGATCTAAAATACCCACAATATAGGTTCAAAATCCACAAATTGAGCAAAATATTATTCAGGACCCGAGAACCTCTCAAATACTTTCCGAAATCTAGGGAAATTTTGATCTGGAGTCTAGGGAAAAATGAATTTGGGCTTACCATCAATGATCTCAGTACATGAAGTCGAGTTTGATGCACGAGTTTACCTGAGTGGTACATCTATGCGTTTATCATTGCCTATTGCAAACAGATTGGGAATGAATTTCCGACAAAAAATACAATTTCATGACGATTATTTATTACAATGAATGAAAAGAATATATACAACCCAGTGGCTTTTTTAACCCCTCAGGATAGTTTGTTCTGTTTTCGAAACAACTCATATAGGTCTCATAGAAATCATTGTGTATTCTCTCTTACTTCATGGTTAGAAATATGATATAAACAGTGTTAGAAAGAGAAAGCACTACACTTTATACTAAAATCTTAAAGTTAACTGCAAAATAATTAAAAAGTTCGCCTTTAGGAAACCAAAGTTTACATCGCAATTTGAAGAAAAACTATGAAACTTTGGGAATTTTTTATTAATTATTTTATGTGAAACAATAAAAACTTGAGTTGACGATAACATTTATAACACATTTGCCTATATTTTTTGTAAATGAAAGACAACCATTCCCGGGTTACAAATAACCTGACAATATTTGAAAATCTCCTACTACCACCACAGTAAGGGCCTTCGCTCATAAAGAAACCGAAAACTGGTTGGCAACTCAATTCACCGCACAACACAATTCATCAACCTCCTGAACCAAGTCGCTATTTTTCTGATCAAAAATTATTTGATCACAAATTACTCAAAAACTTGACAAGTCGTGAGCCGCTACCTCGCTACCGTGGTGACCTGTCAACAAGGCAACTGAAACGCGACAGCCGCAGTGACTAGTGCTGTGCTGGTTGCCGCATTTCAGTTGCCTTAATTTTGCCATTTCAGTTAGTTGAATTATTTTGCAGTTAACTTTAAGATTTTAGTATAAAGTGTAGGGCTTTCTCTTTCTGACACTGTTTATATCATATGTATCAACCATGAAGTAAGGGAGAATACACAATGATTTCTATGAGACCTAACAAGCAGTGGCGTACCGTGGGGGGGGGCGGGGGGAGCGGCCCGCCCCGGGCGGCACTTTTGGGGGGGGCGGCAAAATTTCACAATCAATAATCATCTTGTAAAAATTTGGATTGGGGAAGTCGCGGGTTCTATTCTCGCGTCAGGACATAAAAGTTTTTTCTAGTTTATAGTTTCTTAACATCTTTCTTAAGTTTTATATACTGTTAAAATCAAAATATTAATGACAGACGTTTTGTTTTTATTTCTAACACATACATTATTTTTAAATAAAATTGTAAATGGCAACAGTATCATTTTAGCTCTAATTGATAGTCGATTTGTGTTTTATATTCGTGAAGCTTTGTGCGCCCTGCTGAAAGCGCACAAAAAATTACACTTATACGGTTTTCTTCCACGTATATATCACGGTGATATATTTTAAATTTATTATCACAGAAAAGTTAAATAGCTGACAGGTGTGTGCATACTTATTCGAATTGCAGTTATAAAATTCTAGATGCACACTATCTATGTGCTGCCAGAATCAAAGAAAAACCATTTTTATGTTCTGAGTGAAGTTTTAATTCACCGCATACATATTTAATTAAAACCAGTTTTGTGTTCAAAATGTATAATTCCAGTTGTGGATTCATCTGACGACACATTTCGAAGGAAAACATTATATTATTTAAAGTGCTTTATAAAATTCTTGCAGACAATTTATTTGCCGCCAGAATCAAAGAAAAAACATTTTCATGTTCCGAGTGTAGTCTTAATTCACCCCTTAGAGATTTAATTAAAACCCCTTTTGTGTTCAGAATGTAAAATTCCAGTTGTGAATTCATCCGACGACACATTTCGAAGAAAAAACTGAAGTGCTTAATAAATTTTTTCCAGACAAGTTATGTGCCGCCAGAGTCAAATAAAAACCTTTTTCATGTTCTGAGTGTAGTTTTAATTCACCGCATACAGATAAAATTGAAGCCAGTTTTATTGTTCAGAATGTAAAATTCCAATTGTGTATTCATCCGCTGACATATTTCGAAGGAAAACATAACTTTTTTCGAAGTGCAAATATAAAATTCTAGTTGCAGACAATTTATGTGCTGCCAGAACCAAAGAAAAACCGTTTTCACATTCTGAGTGTAGTTTTAATTCACCGCATACAGATTTAATTAATAAATATTTAAAAAAAAAAAATTTAAAAAAGGATCACTACCCCCCCCCCCCCCCCCACCTCCCTGAAGAAGTACCTATATAGAGGGGGGGGCGGCAAAATTTTCCTCCGCCCCGGGCGGCTGATACCCACGGTACGCCACTGCTAACAAGGCAACTGAAATGCGGCAACCAGCACATCACTAGTCACCGCGGCCGTCGCGTTTCAGTTGCCTTGTTGACAGATTGCCATGGTAGCAGCTCAGGACCTGTGTGCAGACCGCCAATGAAATTCACAGCTTTCCTGTGGATAGCGATTGCTGTTTTTTTTTTTCAGTTTCTCCATGAACAGATGGCCTTAGTGGAAAATGTTGCTTGTATTGTGATGGAGGACTTAGCCAGCCGAGGAATCAAACACGCGACTCTTAGGGAGGAACCAAGTGCGATGCCAACTCAGCAGCTGACCGGTCACATGTGTATGTGTGTTTTTTTGTTGTTATTAGTAATTTGAGTGTGTGCTTTATATGTGTGTTTTTATTTTTTTCATTTATTAGTACTTTGAGTTATAAAAAATGTCAGGTGAACTATTTTAAAAACTTTTTTATGTTTGTATTCAAAATTTAAAAAATTATGTTATTATAAATTTTAAAGCATATTTCATCACCTTTCAAAAATAGACTTTAGTTTTCGGATATGTTCAGAAATATTTCATTTATTTGGATTTTATTGCAAAGCAGAAATATTTTGACTTAATGACAAAAAAGTCCGAGGTGTGAGGGGTTAAAGCTATGTTGTTTGCTTCTACTTCAATGTTTATTAACGTTTTTTCATGTCAGGGTGCAAAAAACACAAAAAAAATGGACAAAATTTTGTACAATTAATTGATAACCATTGCTCAGAATTGTGTAAAAAGGGCTGATAAAATATCTTCGCTGATACCGATTTATCCATATTATTCTACTTGTCAGTAACTCCCTTTTTATATTAACGACTCTCAGTTTCTCCCTAGACATAGCATCATTGCACCACGATAGTACTGGCTGTCCAGCGGACACTAACGATAACCGACAGGCGAGCACGCTCTTGCTCAGCTTGCTGCTCTTCAGCCTCAGAGATGGACAGGCGAGCCTAGCATGTCTACCGAACAAAATAATCCCTACTTGCAGAGATGCTCGTCATGCTCATGTTTTTTTTACATTAACTCCATCCATTAGGCACTGAGAAAAATAATTTCCAACATTGGGGGTGATGTGTGGAGGGTCTTTTTGAAGAAAAGAAAGAGTGAAACTATTGAAGGAGGGAGGAAACAGAATCACCTTGAAAATAATAACATTACAATAACATACTACGAATTGTGTAATTTTTAAAATTAATTTATTTCTATCAAATAACAAAATTTTTCAAAAAACAGTTTTAACATCTTCAGAAGAAACTAAGGACGGGTTGTTTCACAGAATTTTAACAACTCATCAAATTTAAAAGTTAAAATTCAAGTTCTGTTATTATTGCATAATGGGCAGGTTGTTTCACAGTACTTTGATAATAACAGAAATTTAATAAGTCAGGTAAGCCTCATACGTCGTACATATGTCTGGTAATGTTATATCATCGTGAAAACAAGCTTATGGGTCTGAGTGGTTAATAGGACTTTAACAGAACTTGAAAATTAACTTTGAAATTTGATGAACTACTCAAATTCTTTGAAAAAACCCGTCCTTAAAATTTGGAATGCTTTTCAAGTCGTAATACAAACAAAACGTAAGTATTAACTTGGAATGCCTTAATTGGAAAAATAAAATACCTTTTACTATTCAACAGTAAAAATTAATAATCTTAACCTATTTATGAAAAATACATATGTATTTTGAGAAAAGCACCCGATAACACTTGATCACTTTCAAACTTGATTCAACCTACTTTCATAACAATCCCATAAGACATCTCGATACTCCTTAGCAGCAGTCTCCGGATTCTTGGCTTTGATGATTCCTCTTCCGACCACTGCAATATCTGCATCATTGTCTACAATGATGTCTTGGGGGCGGAGGTAGTTTTGTCCGAAGGTGTCTGTGGACTTCTGGAGCATGACTCCGGGAGTCAGCTGGATCAGTCCCGGAGACTTGACCACTCCTCGTTTCTGGCAGACGATTCCGGCCACCAGGTCGGCTTCCTGCTCCGCCATGTCCATGGTGGCCTTTGTGTATTGTGGCGTTATCAAGTTACCCTAAAATTGAGAAATTATTTTTATGGTAACAGGTAATGTAATGGTTTCAATAGCTAAGTTATGACTGTTGAGTGTCAGGTACATTTGTTATTCAATGTACATGCATATGAGTCAAGGGGAAGCAAAACCAGCTCTGGAAATTTCTGCTGGTTTTGATGAATTCACAAAAAGTACTTAAAGTAAATTGAAAATAAATAAATTATTAATATTAATTCACATCTAGAAGTCGAACCTAAGACCTTAGCCTTGCCGGGCGGTGCTCTACTACTGAGCTAATGGGACCTTATCCCCTTCCGTCATAGAAAACTGTATCATACTAAGAACTACCAACATTTATCTTCATTTTCTTAATGCATATTTTTATTGGCTGTTATCTGTATGTATGATTGCAAGATGCATCTCAAACTAAATGCTAACTAGATAGTGTATTGGATAAATTTATCCATTTTTATTTAATATGCGACATCTATTGACTTTTCTGCAAGTGCAGGATGAATATTTATTTTTATTTTAACAACAAATAAAACTTCAATTTGTAATGTCTAATGAAGACAATATTAGCGACTCTCAATCGAAAATTTGAAAGAGGAAATGGTTTGATTCCTAGATGTGACCGTATCTTTTTCTGATTTTTCAATTTCAAATTTTCAATTGAGAGTCACTAACGTTGTCTTCATTAATTAAAAAATGGATATATTATAATTTGAGGGTTTGCTCATTAAGTTAAAATAAAAATTACTAATACATTTCGCTAAATACGAAAAGAATAAATAAGTTGATATTCATCATAAAAGGTATATTCAAATAGTTCCAAATAGTTTTTGGTGACATCTCCAGATTTCGGAAAAATTTTGAAACTCCACGACTCATACATCAGGATAGCAGTAAATTGCTTAATTCTCACCAGACGAGCTATTCTATACCTTTTGTGGGAACGAGATAGTTCTCGGCCGAGACCTACTGTCAGATTTGTGTGATTTTATATGGCTGTTATTTGCTTTTTCTACGGGCCGATGTCAGAATTTCAGCTGTGAGCTGTCACGCATTTTAGTTTAGGTCATTTTAAACACGAATTCATGCAAGCATGCATGATTATTTATTCATTTAACAGCATTAGAAAATCAAACAAATCTGACAGCAGATCTCGGCCGAGGCTATCTCGTTCAAACGATATAGAATAGCTCGTCATGAGTTCTGTCGGAATTTTAATTTGCTACAAAATACATAGGTACTGAAAATTGATTTTAATCATCATTATTGCTCTTCCCTGTCACCATAAATTTAAATCTATACCTTCTGTTAATTTGACATCATTATTATCTTAACACACTTCAGGCAGGCGAAAACAAGAAACCCGTTCGAGAAAATGGAATTTGTTTTAAACCAATATAATAATAATAATAATAATTGGATAATTTATAGAGCGCCGTTTTTGTGAAAAATCACCTCAAGGGCGCTGTAATATGTCTTTAAAAATAATGTGCGTACTCACCACACCCCAACTATAAAAATATTGTCCAAAATTATAGCCTAATTTGTAATAGAGCTCCATAAACATAAGATAAAGTCAGTATAGGGGCGTATAGTGAAAATTGGTTTTCACTTTGGTACAAATCATTACAAAAAAACAATTTGCCCATCTCCAGTGCCAAAGTGTAAATTTCCTTTTGTTAAAATATTATTCTACACAAAAGAAAACCGGCCCTTTATATGAATATTGTACACCAATCTCTTTGTAAGGGTTCCCAACCATATGTATAAAACCTATTAATAATATATTTGTATATTCCTTGTTTTTGCCCGCCGGAAGTGTGCTAATATGAAGAGTGTAAAGGGTTTCAACTGTTTTCCAATGAGTCAATATTCAGTCATCAATATGATACAATCAAATGGTATTTAACATTGCCCAATATGTACACAAATACAGTTGATTCTGCTTAATTGATAAACCAGTTTATCGGGATAGCCAGTTTTTTGGACCAAAATGTAAGGAACAGAAGCCAAGTAAAAAAACTAGTACTAATTTACTTGGGTTATATCTGGGACACCACTCCGCTTAATTGGGACAAAATCACATTTGAAGTTGTACAAAACGTGTATCAATAGATGAATTTTAGTTTTAAAATAAGGTGGGACTGCGAAAGGAGAGCCAAGGAGAAGCGAGTTCATTCGGCAGTAATTCGATAGACTTTGCCCTCGCCGGCTGTTCAACCTAAGGCTGTTCAGTTTACAGTACAGTGACTGCACATTGTACAATGTTCAACACATATATAAAAAAACTCAATAACAATGTTTTCCCACCTTAAACTTCGCTTATTTAGGACAACCGCTTATTTGGGAGAAAATGTTTGGGCCAGACGTGACCCAATTAAGCGGAATCAACTGTATTTGAATTAGTTAATTAGTATTATAAAGGTCACCTCTGAGCTCATCTGGGCTACCAAGAATATCCCCAAAGGTTTCTCTCCCAGGACACTGCGGATTCCTTTAATGCCACCAGATCCGGGCACGGAATGCACTGTCACCAGATCGGCCCAAGATGAGACCTTGTGGACACCGGCTGAGAACTGCAGAGCCACCGTGTTCCCAATATCTCCGTATTTCCTATCTTCCATCAACAATACATTCTGTTTGGCAGCCAGAGAAGTCAGTTGGGATATGAATCCGTCATTGAAATCTTCCACCATGTCAATATGCAACTTGAACAGGCAGATATAAGGACCTGTCTTTTCCAGCAAACTTAATATCTCCCAAGTAGTTTTCACATCAGCAGCAACGCACAGATTCGTCTTCTTGTCTTCCATGAGTTTGAATAACCTTTTGGCGACTGGATTTTCAGCGTATTGGACTCTTTTGGCATACGTCAACACTGCTCTGTCGTCGTCCTTTATACAAGGGGCTAAAATGAGGTAATAAATTTATATGAGATAGACTGCACTGAGAATTGATAATAATATTATATTAAATGCAATAATTATAAAAGACCTTTTCGTCACATAAAAAATTTAAATACAGGTAACTCCCGTTCATCGCGAACCCGGTGAGTGCGGATTCGATATAACGCGGTATTTTAAACAACAGTTGTTCGGCATCGACACATTCCAAAAATCGTCATAATGTGTGGTTGCATGAGCGAGCTATCTTTTTTTTCGTTGACTCACATAATGCGTATGTACATTTACGTAAATTGACAAGCGCGAATGAGACAAAATATGTAACGCTGGTACACCAGTGCCTGGTACGATTGGGTCTGCGTAATCTTAACTGCGGTGTCGAGCGCAGTCTTCATATTTTTTCCCCTTTGTATGATTTAAAATGTTAAACAGACAAAGTTAAGGTAAATGTTCCGCTATTGAGTCCACGCTCAAAACACACTTTAAAAAATTAAAATAAGTTGTACTAGGTAGATAATAGTTAGTAATAAGTAATTCAGTAACCGAAATTTAAAAATATTGCGTTTTAATGATTATTTTGTTAACTTTAAAAATGCGAAATGTCATTTTTCAAGGACCGCCATCCATTATTGAGTCCACGCTCAAAACACACTTTAAAAAATTAAAATAAGTTGTACTAGGTAGATAATAGGGTAATTCTTCGGAACAAACGTCAACGGTTAATACGCACTTTTTTTTTATAAAACTTTTAGATTCTTCTTAAGAGCCGATTCTCCGAATTTCTACCCATTTCTTGCAAATCTCCCTTAAACATTTAAAGTTTTTGAGCTCTTAAAAAAATATATGTGATTCTTGAAGATATTGTCTAGTAGTTTATCGCGCCGAAACGCAAATTATATAAAATTCCCTCGATAGAAATTAATCGCAAAGTATACTCCGAAAATTATGATTTACACGATTCTTTCCATTATTTTAAAAGTTATGTCAATGAAAAAATTCACTATGTTCCTTTAAATAAAACTAAAGTGAATTATCGCGAGATTTTGGCTCTTTTTTAAATAAACCGTGATTAATTAAATATTTTAACAACAGGCGCTTACGTTTTTTAATTCTAAAGATCATTTTTACAGGCCATCTCTTTTTAACACGCGTGTAACCTATGTGCCTTTCAAATATTTGTCATTCGCTGTCCAGACAGCTCGCTATACAGACGTGTAGTCCTACGTTTCGTGATTTATACACGTACCAAAATAATAATATTGTTTACGAAAATGGGAAGAACAAAACAAAAAAGTCGTATTTCTAAGCGTAAACATTATATCAAAAATCGATACTCGTATTTTTTAGTATTATTTATGTAATTCTTATTATAACAAAATAATTTTCAATTTATTTGTATATTATATAACAAAGGTGACAGTTATTGTTTTATCTTTTACAGAATGCGTACTTTGGGAAATAAATATATTTCCAATGCTTCGGAAACTGAAATTCCCGGCTAAGCTTTTTTAATTAATTTACTTTTTTTTAAATGACCATTGAATGTAAAATCGTTTCTTTTGCTCATTATAACCAAAATAATTTTCAGAACCATTTGTGTTCTATTTTTGACAGTTAGTAGATAGTTAGGAAATAAAATCAAAAAATCAACCTGCATTTAATTTACAAGGTTCTAATATCACGTATTTTTTTTTATTTTGCTGCTCTTTGTAGAGTTTTGATAGAGTTCTAACTTCGCCTTTCCATATTCTGAAAGTTTGCAAAGACGAATTTTCGTAATCTATTTAACTTTTTTTTATTTGCGGTTCAATCTTATGTAAAATATTTTTTTTCGTCATATTTTAATGGAAAATATTTAATTAGAACGTTGCCAGAGTACAGAATTGCTTTAGTTAGAATCTACCTAGTACAATGAATTATTATGCCGTTGGTAGTTGCATCATGTTCTATCTGCATGTTTAGGTACGTTCAAAAATGGTAAGTATATGTCCTATTTAAATATTATTAATTTTAAAAATATTAATCTGAAATACTTTACAAAAGATTCAACCTCAAAATCAGAAATTGGTAAATAGATAATGAGAAATCATCTTTGCAAACTTTGACATCTCATATCTTTACATCGTTAGCAACAAACAACTAATAATATCTTGTAGTATTATAGTGCTTTCCTTATGAGACAAGTAATATGTATAATAAGTTGCAGAAATTATGTAAATCTATTTGTGTCTAGAAGAATAAAAGTGATAGAATATGCAACATTTATACTGATTGGTTTTAAGATGAAATATATCACCTAGATTAGAATATTTATTTCCGAGACTGTGAAGTCTAGGAAACGGAGAATTTTGATAAGCTAGTGTCCTGGTGTTATTGAAGTAAAAGGGTAATAAATGTCGACATGATTTTTTGGGTACATGGATATTGATAAATTGAAGTAATTCTGGACAGTCAATTTTGTAATGCAGTATTTTATGTAACAGTATTAAATCTGTGCTTATTCTTCTTTCTGAAAGTTTCAAGAGAGAAAATTTATCCAGGAGGTAATTATAATCAATGTTTAGTATAGGAATACGCAATTTATAGTTTATGAACCTTAGAAACTTCCGTTGTATCTTTTCAATGTTGTCTGAATGAATATTGAAAAAGGGAGACCATAACGTAGAGTTATATTCAAGTTGGCATCTGACAAGGGTTTTATATAACATAATAAATGTGCCTAAATCATTAAAATCTTTTGCAGCTCTTAAAACAAAGCCAAGAGTCTTTAGGGATTTGTTGATAATATTATTAATATGACATACAAAGGTGAGTTTACTGTCGAACATAATGCCTAGATCCATAATTTCATTAACACAATTTAAATTTTCATCATTTAATGAATACTGAAAAAATATAGGATTATTTATTTTGGAAAAATGAATGAACTGACATTTATTTATGTTTAATGCTAGTTTGTTGATAGAACACCATTCAAAAAGATATGTCAAATTAGTTTGAAGTGTAATACAATCATTAATGTGGTTGATCTCTTTATATAGTTTCATGTCATCAGCAAACAGTAGCACGTTTATGTTTGTGAATATATCAACAATATCATTTATAAATATAATGAACAAAATGGGCCCTAAATGGGAGCCTTGCGGCACTCCACTTGTTGCTATAAATTTGTACGAATGTGTGCCATTTATTTTCACACTAAGACTTCTTTTGGACAAATAACCAACAAACCAAATTAATAAGCTACCATAAACTCCAAGTGTCGCCAATTTATTGATTAATATTTTGTGACACACCTTGTCAAAGGCCTTGCTAAAGTCCGTATATATTGAGTCAACCTGGCACCTGTTTGCTAAAGATTTAGATATGAAGTTTTCGTAAATTAGTAAATTGGTTAGTGTAGATTTATTTGAACAAAAGCCATGTTGGTAGGGTGTTATAATTTTTTTTATATTTGTAGATATTTTATGGAGTACAATTTTTTCAAAAAGCTTGGGAATCGATGATTGGATACATATTGGCCTATAATTTGTTACGTCCGTTTTGTCCCCTTTTTTAAAAATGGGTGTTAGAAAACTGTATTTCCATGTATCAGGGAAATGGTAATTAAGAAGAATCTAAAGGTTTTATAAAAAAAAGTGCGTATTAACCGTTGACGTTTGTTCCGAATATTTACCTATAATAGTTAGTAATAAGTAATTCAGTAACCGGAATTTAAAAATATTGCGTTTTAATGATTATTTTGTTAACTTTAAAAATGCGAAATGTGATTTTTCAAGGACCGCCATCTTTTTAAATAAGAAGGCCATTCTTGTGCCGTGTGAAACTGCAATACGCAAATAAGGAAGTTGAGTCCATTTTTTTTATTTTTTTTTATCAATGTTCGCATTCAAACTTAAATACTGGTATTTTTTTTTTTTTTTTTAAAGTTCGTTTTCATAGTAAAATTAATTCTCAAAGTTTAAATTTTATTAAGCCCGCCAAAACGAGCGGATCCGAGCGGTAAGAAGCGGGGTGTGGGTGTGACGTCATTTAAACTGAGAAAACTGCGTCGCTTGGGCATTTTGTATGGAGATTTTTTAAATTCTTCAATAAGGAATTCCAGTAATTTTTTTTATCAATGTTAACCGTCTATCAGAATTGATGTTATTTTAAAAAAAGAAAATTGATCAAGTTTTCATAGTTAAATTAATATATAAAGGTAGAATTTTTGTTTCTCGCGCCAAAACTCTTCACAAACACGGTATTGCCCTGCGCTGGCCGATCGCCGTTGGTTGAAGTGTCAGCCGCCAATTCAGGCCGCCGCGCAAAAAAGTAAAGACCGAAAGTAAGATAACGGTTTACAGCGCAGTTCACTGTGAGACTTTTCTGCGCAATCAATAAATTTAATATACTTGCACAAAACTAGTGAGGTTTACGGCGAAACATCAGATGTCAGATGGGTAGAGAATACGTAATGATTATTATTTAATATTGAAAAAATGTATTATATTTATTGTAACATACAAATGAACACAATTAATAATTTGATGTATTTACTTGGAAGCTTTAACTCCACAAATTTCAGCACTAATGTGGTCAGTATTATCTATTTTAAATATAAAATCAACATGTCAGAATCAACGATTTGTAGGTAGTCGGACTGGCCTTGAATAAATCCGATTTCTGACATGGTATGTGGTTTTTTAAACAGATTTTGCATTACATAAACTTTGTTTACTAAACCATTAAATATACCAAACCACCCATTACTAAACTTAAAAAGACTTTTAGGGGATAGAATGCAAAACCGTTTGGCCCATAAGTAAACGACGTTTGGCCTATACACCTCTCTCATCATACACAAACCATCTCTCGTGTAATAGAAAGAGATGCACCGTAGACATTTCGGTGATCCGCTCTTTATACAAACTGAGGTTCCAATGACGTCAGAATTCTTTCGACCATTCATGAAGCGTTTGGAGTTCGTAGCTTTTTGATGGATTTTTAAGAAGGTTTAATTAATTCTAAGAATAACAATATAGAAATATATTTATATATTTAGAATCGATATTTTTTGATCTACATGAACATATTTTTTATAAGTCAAAATATTTTTCACTCAACTTCCTTATTGTAAATACACACTACCAACCTAAAAATTCAAAAACATTTACGTAACCAGTTGTTTCAAATAATATAATAACAATTAATTGTTGTAAAATAACCTACCAAGAAAAACATCTCAGTTTTCAAGTAGTTTAGCGGCTTTGTGTAACATGGTTTGTGATACAAAAGAAAGTGCCCCTTTATACCGCCTGCTCGCGTCAAGGCAAGAAAAACATCCCAGTTTTCAAGTAGTTTAGCGGCTACGCTAGGTTTGTGTAACATGGTTTGTGATACAAAAGAAAGTGCCCCTTTATACCGCCTGCTCTCGTCAAGGCAAGAAAAACATCCCAGTTTTCAAGTAGTTTAGCGGCTACGCTAGGTTTGTGTAACACGGTTTTTGGTACAAAAGTGAGTGTATTATTTATAAAAAATAATTACCGAAATTGTTTAGAGTATATTTTAGAGAATTTATTTTATAAGTACTTTATAATATAGTGCTTATAAAATAAATTCTCTAAAATAAACTCGCATGTCATCATAATTTAAAAAACATCCCAGGTTTTGAATGATTTGCTTGGCAAAGCAGGGTTTGTCTGGCGGGTATGTGTTATAATTCTAATACATTTCTTTCCATGTTCTTCTGTTATAAAATACAGGTACAAACTTGTCTATAATACTAATCCTACTTGCAGTACAAACCTTTCAAAACTTGGGTGTTATTGAAAAGAAAAACGCGTGCGTGTTCTTTTATTTATTTTCGTTTTAGGTATTAAAATAATTACATACGTAATTTGGCAAATCAGGTACTTTCGTAATAATATCGTCTATGTATCGCTTTTAGCTACTCGTTTCGTGAATGCTTTTTTTTTTATTTTTAGGTTGACTCATTTGCAAATTGCATGTAAAACATGTTTCACATGGAACAGTTGTGGGTGGTTTGGTATATTTAAGGAACAGTTTCACATTTCATATAGGCTTGCGTCTCGCGTCATGCACGCGTAATAAGTGATGATTTTTTGAATTTACGAAACCTAACAAAATAATGATTAATACGCATTATTTATCATTTTCGAAGATTGAAATTCGTACTTATTATTGTGTAACTGACAGAGAGTGATTTTTCCTTTTAAAAGTGCATATTTCATCGTCGTAATTAATAACATGGCGGTCCTTGAAAAATGACATTTCGCATTTTTAAAGTTAACAAAATAATCATTAAAATGCAATATTTTTAAATTTCGGTTACTGAATTACTTATTACTAACTATTATCTACCTAGTACAATTTATTTTAATTTTTTAAAGTGTGTTTTGAGCGTGGACTCAATAGCGGAACATTTACCAAAGTTAAATATCGGTTAAGATATTTCACAATGTAAGTGACCTTAGAAAAGATAATAAAAACAAAGTCGAAGCGATAGAAAATGATGGTAAATTTGCAGTTGAAGGTAGGGATTTCAAATTACCTGAGTCCACAGTGCTATTATATTAAAAGGCTGGCGAAAGCGTTACTTCGATTACAGCGACAAAAGTTTCGCGAACCAGAAGTTTATTGATGACAGAAATGGAAAATTTATTAAGCAAATAGATAGAGGACCTAAATCAACACCATGTGAGCCTGTGAGCCGTGGGCACCCAAATAATTATGAATGAATAAGTCTTTGAAAGCATTTAAAATCTCAAAATGGAGAAGTTTTTAAAGTAAGTAAAGGCTGGTTTTATCAGTTTAAAAAATGATCGAATTTGCATTGCCTTAAAATGATTGGCGAATCGGCTAGTGCAGTCAGAATCAGCTGAAAAATGTGTTATTTTTTTAAAACCCCTATTGATCGCGGAATTTCGCTTATCACGGCCATGTCCGGAACGCATCTCCCGCGATCAATGCGGGTTACCTTTAATAACATACCAATTGTCGTTCGGGAAGATTTCAAGTATGCTTTAACTTGTTCTGAAACAGCTGCCGTAACCAGTCCCTCTTTCAATAAAATATTCATTAGTTTAGACATGGTGATGAGGGCTGCTACTTCTATTCCTCTTTTTCTCAAGTTTTCCAATCCACCTTGTTCACGATCGAGAATAATTACGGCTTGATCAACTAAAAGACCCTCATTCCTCAGATCTGCTTCGGTCTCTAGAATACTGGAACCGGTTGTAACAACATCTTCAATTATAACGCAGCGTTGATTTGGTTTGAACTGTCCCTCGATCAGTTTCTTTGTTCCGTAAGCTTTAGCCTCTTTTCTCCTGATCAGCATAGGCTTCTTTGTTTTGATGGACAAGATGGTGGCAATAGGGAGAGCGGTGTAAGGAACACCACATAACTGGTCACAAATGAACGCTTGTGGCACAAGTTCCATTAAAAGATCGCAAACAGTTTCCTGTAAGAGAAATAATCTGGGTTATCACACTAAATGCAATCCTAAGTACCCACACTCGTACATGCTCGATGGATTTACCCTCATTTGAACATGTGGACCATCTCGCTCAATGCTTTTTTGTTTGATATCAAGTGAACAGTTCGATATGAAAAAGATTCAAGGGCCGTAATTCTTGCCCGATATTCGAAAGAAATATACGATTTGATTGAGCTTCTGATGGTTTATCTATGGCATCTGGCAACTTGTGTCAAGCTGCTCAAGTTTGTGGACGCAACGATGAGCTGGTTCCAAGTCAACATTTTCGATCGAGCCGTAACGTTGAGCATGGATGTACGTGTGTACATAGCATTATACGAATATACAGGTTATCATCTTACAGCATGGGAACAGCAATACATATTTAACATAACCTTAAACTTTTGAAATTGATTTTCTTACCATTATTGTGGGATGGCTGACGATAACGCGGAGATCAAAATATACAGGTGAATTGAAACCACTCTTCATTTTAAAGTCGCCAAATTTAACAGCTTCAATATTAAATAATTGAACTGCCAAATTCGAAATTTTTTGATCAAAGTTATCCATATTTTATGTAAAAGTAATTTTCTCAAGGCGCAGGGACACGTGCCACTATTAATACTATTTGTATATTACGCACGTGACTTCGTAGACCGTAACTGAACGGAGTAACTAACGTAGTTTACAATATATTGGTTTACAATTTAAAATCGGTTAAAAATTAAAAACCGTAAAAGTAGAGCAAAAAACTACTTGTCAAAATAAAGTACGACGGCTCGGTAGGTAAAACATTCTCCTTTCTCTTCTACTGATTCTTGATTCTACTTCTACTCGTTCACAGATGATATATTTGAAGGTAAAACAGAATACGATATTACCGATTATTCGCGGTTTCTGAGCACAATACGACAATACAAAAAGAAAATTTGTACAACCTAGGCAAGGTTCATAGAAAATGTATACAACCTAGGTATTATCAATTTTAGATAATTACGTATTTTGAACATTCATCAGTCGGTGCAGAGACGTGATATTATCTTCCCCGGTTCGTCGATTTATTTTTGGGTCGCTATGATTTGAATAGTGAATTTGAATCTTAAGTGAAATGAGTGCCATCTATTAATGTATAGAAGTAATAAATTTGATCCACGTTGTCGTGCAAGTTCACGTATCCGACAAACGTCAAAATCGGTCAAAATGGTTAACAGCTTGTCATTTTGACGTAGGGCTCAAATAATTACTGAAACGAAGGCTTGTGTACTGTTAATATATTTAAATCGTTGTGAACATGGTTGTGGCTACAGAAGAAATTTTGATGGAAACCACAGAAAAGGAAAATGTAATTCCAGAAGTTGTGGAAGACAACACCATTCCGAAAGTCTTTACTTTGGAGAGTATCCTTTTCTAAAAGTTATCTATTAAGATTTTGTGTTTAAGAATGGCAAATAACTTAAATAATTTATTTAATATTTGATTTTTTGGTTTGAGGTTATGCAATTGTACCGGATAAACATTGGATCAATCAATATATAATATTGTTTTCACTTTACAAACAGAAAAATTAACAAATTAAACGTTTCAGTTTAGTTAAAGAAACGTTGAATTATGATAAAACGTATTGATTATTATTTTAAGTTGTTTTGTTAACTTTTACAAATATTTTTTCTTAACGCATAGTTCAGTTTTAAGGCTAATAAAGGATGCCCAGCAGCAGCATGGGTTACGTCATGGAGACTACCAGCGTTACAGAGGCTACTGCACGAGGCGCATTCGAAGGTTGCGTAAATTGCTTAAGTTACCACAGGTACACCTATGTTAATAAAAATTTTTTAACTCAAAAGATTTTATCTACTGCTGCTTTTTATACTAGTTTTATAAAACTTCCATTAAATTATTCTGATATATATCAGAGTTAACCTGGGCAGCTGCTTAGGGTGGCATTTCGCCCATAACTCTATTTAGTTTCCAAATTCTGTGAAAAATGTTAAAAATATTACAACATAGAGATGGCGCCAACTCGTATACAAACGCTTCCAGTAGGCCTTGTTATTAAATGACGTACATGTCAGTAGTCCTAAAGATATAATGAATACTTATTTTATGTCATCCAAACTTATTTGTCATTATTGTGTTTAATTCGTAGAGCTCCATTTATTTAATTAAATGAAGACAATATTAGTGAAACTCAATCAAAATCTGAAGACAGAAAAATCAGAAAAAGATATTGTTTCCACTGGGACTCGAACCCAGATACCTTAGCATTCATGGCCAACTGGTCACTTTTAACTGTATCATACTTCGATTAAGAACTACCAACACTATCTTCATTTTTCTTAACGCACATATTAAAAATGAAGATAGTGTTGGTAGTTCTTAGTCGAAGTATGATACAGTTAAAAGTGACCAGTTGGCCATGAATGCTAAGGTATCTGGGTTCGAGTCCCAGTGGAACCAATATCTTTTTCTGATTTTTCTGTCTTCAGATTTTGATTGAGTTTCGCTAATATTGTCTTCATTTAATTAAATATTATAATTTGAGTTTTTACTCATAAAAGTTAAAAATAAAAATATCCATTTATTTATTTTAATGAAAATCATAATTCAATAATGTTATTATTAAGTTCTGCAAGTTTTTTAATTTTTATTATTCTGACAACTGTTTCGGCGTTCAATGCCATTATCAAAATATAATTGTGCCACATTGAGACAATTTATATGTATGATTTTGTTTAGTGATTTATCAATAATTTCGGTAAAAACAGATTGTAGTGTATGTGATGCTCGAAAATGTCACAGTGTGTGTGAGTATTTGTTTAATGATTGCGGTTTGTGCATTTCAACTTTTGTTTCATATTATATTGTGTTGCTAATATCTGTACCCGCCTATAGATTCACATTACCTTATTCTTCAAGTGCCTCTGGTTGGCTAAAAGCCCACTCTAAAAAAATATTTTCTCCCCTTTCAGGAATATGAACAATTTGAATATCGCTTTTAGAACACCTTCACCCTTTTCTTCACTTCACTTCACCCTTTAGAAATTTTGCTATTTTTCCAATTGTAAAAATATTTCCACTTTTCAATAAAATGCAAATAAATGGAATATTTTTTAACATATCCGAAATCTATAAACTGTTTTTGATAGGTGATGAAATACGCTTAAACTTTTATAATTTTAAATACACATATAATTTTTTTTAAATGGCTCACCTTACGTTATTTCTAACTAAAATTACCTACTGATAATGCAAAAAATCAAAACACATACATATTTTATTCGACAAATGTATTATAATATAAACGTTATTGTCACCTCGCTTTTTTGTCGTTCCGTATGAAAATAATTAATAAAAAATTCCCAAACTTTCAAAAAAAAAATTTTTTTCAAATTGTGATCGGAAACTTTGGTTTCATAAAGGTGTGCATTTTAATTATTTTGTGGTTAACTTTTAGATTTGAATATAAAGCTTTGTGTTTTCTCTTTCCAACACCATTTAGATTATTTTTCTAACCATGTTAGTAAGGGAGACTCAACGATTTCTATGAGACCTATGATGTGTTGTTCCAAAAAGCGAACAAATTAACCTGTGGGGTTAATAACATTTATATATGTACATTAATTACAATAATCTTGGAAAAACCTGAATTATTTTAAAGTGCATTTGTTACGTTAGGTTATAATGTGAATGTTATAATTATAGGGAGACAGGCGGCACTACAAGAAGCGTGACGTGACCTCGGCCCTGCTGGTGGGCTCCAAGGCGGATGAGCGCCTGCTGCACGCGCCGCTGGCACAGGCCGAGCGCTGCTGGGCCTACGCCATGCAGCTGCGCCAGGAGGCCAACACGGAGCCCCGCAAGCGCTACCGCCTCGTGGCCCGGCTACGCAAGGCCTGCGGATACGCCCTGCAGCTACAGGAGTTGTGCGATGTATGTGTCTCATGCAATCGTGAGAGTAATTAAGATGCTTCTACATTTAAAAGCAACATTTAACCTACCCCTTACATAGTTCTAAAACTTCCTTCCGATCCCAAGCAAGGTGACCCGCCAGCGTAATCGTACTATTTGAGCTACATAATTATATTATTTACACATTTCTGTGGAAAATAAGTTTTAATAATCTGCCTTTATATTCATTTAAACTTGAAATAAGGGTGATAAAATCATTTATCTTTTAATCTGTTGCTACTCCGCAACTCAAATACGAGAATATATTTCTCTACTGAGATGGCTAGTATTGTTAAAAACAAATAGCTTATCAGTAGCCTTAAGAACCACAGATTTGTATCTTTTCAAAATCTATACTAATATTATAAATGCTGTTTGTTACGCTTTCACGCTTAAAAAGATTTTTAAAATTCTTTAACAAATAGAAAGCTACATTATGTGTGAATAAAATAGGCTGTATATAATGGTAAGCTCTGGCGTTATGAAATTATAAATATTAATATATTATATTTATTATACGTTTTCTGTCCCTAACAAAATTGCTAATGTCAGAAGTAAAGCCAAAAATAACGTTGTCGTTGTCGAAGTTGATGTATTTTTGGGAAATTTTATTTCAGGCGTCATAGATCCTGATAGATCCAGTAAATGTTGTTTATATTTTAATACCTTTTCATATTTTTTTAATAATTTCCTTATTTATGATAATATTTTTGAATTCCAGACCCACCACTGCGACGCTCGCTCCAAGCTGGAGGCACAGGCCTACGTGTCCTGGATGCACGGCTCGCTTCACTTTGAGCTGCAGATGTGGAAGCCCGCCGCTGAGAACCTCAAGAAGGCGCAGGTGGTCTACGAGAAACTCCTCGCGACGCTCTCCGAAGATGAACAACTGATCTATAGGCAGAAGGTAGGCCGCAATCACGCTACTATTATTATTAACATTAATACAGAGACGCTCTGCATCGCAGATATACGAGGGTCATTAAAAAAAAGTAATGCCTCCTATTTTTTTTTCTCCTTTAATTGTCAAGAAATATAAAATGTAATCAAGTCGAAAACCACACGATTGACAATTAATTTCTCACTTTTTAATATAATCTCTGTCCAATTTCAAAGTTTTGGTTCATCTTTTAACAAGGGCATGTATCCCAGAGTGGTAAAAACCACGGTTCCGCTTCTTAAGACCATCCGCCATAGCTTTTGTTGGGAGAAAGATGTGATTTAAGCTTTTTAAGAGTTGTGACATATTGGACAGAATTTTGTGTGCATCCCTGCTCCAAAAAATCAACCATAATCAAACCCTCTGCATCCCTGAACACTGTTGCCATAACTTTCCCTGCAGAGATTGCACAGTTTTTAATTTTTTCGTCCTCTGTGAGTTTGTGTGATGCCATTTCATTGACTGCCTCTTTGGTTCAGGTTCCACGAAACCCATGTTTCGTCTCTGGTCACAATTTTTTTGCAGTTGCATCACCGTACAAATTTTTCAGTCTTTCATGAATGTGAATAGGCATTTCACCTTCTGCATTCAAGAATTCAATCACAGAACGCTGACTAATATGAACATTGATATCGGTCATTTTGCAAGCGACTGTAGCGTTGCCACCTGTTGACGCATAAAGTTACCATTGCAGTAATTTATAGATGAAGGTTTAAGGAATAGCGCCAAATTCAATTTTTTCATTTAACTAACTTTACCAAATTAGAAAAAAATAGGAGGCATTAATGACTTAGGTCGGTTGTGATATTTCCTATCATTCGCCTTATTCCCTTTAATAATGTTTTTATTTTTTTATTAATGACTAATTTAAAGAATACGTAATGTAGTTTATTCACAGTCCTCGCTAGGGATTCCTGTTCCGAGGCAGATTAATGATTTCCTCATCTTATTGTTAACTTAGCCATATTTTGGTGGTGTTTTTAATTTCATTCGGAAGGGCATTATTTAAATCAATGTTAAGCTCAATAACTTGACGTGATTATCCAAATCTTCATAATTTAAGATTTGTTGTTGTTTCTACCATTTGTAGATTGACGAGCTGGCTCCTAGCTTGAGATACTGCGCATATAACATCGGTGATGAAACTGCCATTGATGACTTGCTGCAGATGAGAGGAACGGGAATGCTGGACAACTTGGACACGCTATTGGCCCAAGCCAGGTTACTTCTGTTACACAATCTATTATTATAATATGTATACTGATTTATTCACTATCTAAATTCAAAGTTTTGAAGCTTTGATCAAAATGGTTGAGATATCCTATGTTTTGTGAGATCGAGATAGATCTCGGGCGAGATCTCCTGTCAGATTCTTGTGATTTTCTTTGGCTGTTATTTGCTTTTTTTATGGGTCGATGTCAGAATTTCAGCTGTGAGCTGTTACGTATTTTAGTTTAGGTCGTTTTAAACACGAATTCATGCAAGTATGCATGATTATTTATTCTGTCTTATTTGTCTCGATCTAGATAGATATCGGGCGAGATCTCTTGTCAGATTTGTGTGATTTTCTAATGCTGTTATGTTAATGCCCAAGAAATACAAAAGACCTAAACTAAAATATGTAACAGCTCACAGCTGAAATTCTGACATCAGACCATAGAAAAAGCAAATAACAGCCAAAGAAAATCACACAAATCTGACAGGAGATCTCGCCAGAGATCTATCTCGATCTC
The DNA here is from genome assembly GCA_917563855.2 of Limnephilus lunatus. Lineage (NCBI taxonomy): Eukaryota > Metazoa > Arthropoda > Insecta > Trichoptera > Limnephilidae > Limnephilus > Limnephilus lunatus. The sequence continues at coordinate 60,970,407 of OU830599.1, forward strand.
ACAAAAGATAGAGAATCGCTCGGCTGAGGTAGATGAGGAGGTTCCCAACATATTAAGGGGAACAGCTGCGCAACCCTTTTCATACAAAACTTAATTTTGGATTTGAGGCCAAAATACTTAACCAAACGGAAAATATATTTTTTTATAAACAGGTATGGCAAATATCTAGTACGGATATGTGTTATTTTTTATTTATATTTTAATTTATAAAATATGGGCCATTAAAGAATTCCATTTTTCATGATTTTACGGGCAATAACTTGTGAGTTAATGATAATTATTGAAAAATATGTTTTTGCTCTATTTACTGTATAAATATGATGAATTATAAATGATTTAAAAGAGCATTTTGATGGGAGTAAATTCTTATAAATGACCAATTTATATTGAAACACAAATTTTTCGAATATAAATTAAAATTTCTACCCAAAGAAATGCCCTTTTTATTATGTTTATTTTTTTATTTTATTTTTCATTATATTACCACAGCAAGCAGGGCAAGATTTTTTTTTTATAATTATAATTGATTTTTAAAAAATCCAAATTTGCCTCTAAAATCATGCAAAATCGAATTCTTTAGTGGCATATATTTTATAATTTAAAACACAAATAAATAAAATAGCACTAGATGAGATACTAGCTTTTGCCCCCGGCTTCGCTCACATATTCGCCCCCCCCCATACACCCATTCCATTCGGTATTTATTGCGTGAAAGAGTAACAAACATCCATCCATACAAACATTCGCATTTATAATATTAGTAAGATTCACTATACCTTTTTGTAAAAAAAATATATTTTCCTGTTTGGTTGGGTATTTTGGCCAAAATCCAAAGTTAAGTTGTGTATAAAAAGGGCATATTATATATATTATCTATTTGTACCATTTTATGAGTTTCTCTAATTTTGCATTCTTGACGTTCCAGGGAAAGCCGTGCCGGTACGATGCAAGATGTAGAATGGCGCGGTCGTCGAATCGCCGTCCGTCCAGAGAGAACACGTCTCTTTCTTCTAACCCTCCAGGACCTCGATAAGACCTTGGAGAAGGCGCCCAATCACCAGGCCAAGATTCAGCTCATTGAAAACGCACTCATGGACTGCAAAGACGTCATTCTGGCCATCAAAGACGAGATGAAGGGAGATCCAAAACTTCGCTCAGCCTCTGGAGCACCCTTACCAGGTGTACAGAACTTGCTTTCATATATGAACTACATCAGACTCAGTCGAACAATTCAGCGTAACCAGCTTCTCATTGATCAAGCTAAAGAAGCCATCGAAAAGAAAACACCCATTGACGGAAAGAAGGTTCGTCCACATGATCTAACTCGTCTGTACGAAATTATTCTTCAAAACGTCAATGAATTACAAACACTAACTGGGTTCGAAGAAGATACTTTGTACCAATCTGAAATCGAAACACTGGCGCGAACATTCAAGGCATTTAGATGTTTCTATATTTCTCAAGTGTTGGTCACTCTCAGGAGATGGAGCGAGGCCATGGCTCTGTATGACCGAGCAAATACTTATTCAAAAGAAGCTCTGGCTAGACAGCTACAGGACAAGAAGTTGGCCGAGGATCTTGTGGCTCTGCAGAAGAACATTGTGATCGCTAAGGTATCTGCTCACGCTCAGGCTATTCTTGCTGAGGAAGACCCGGAGGCGCCGACGACAAGCGCTAAACGTAACAAGAACAAAAAGCCTCTCGCCGAGAGATTAGACGAGTATTATGAAGATCCTCAACTGATATCCAAGAATCCCAATGTGTTCAAAATGCCCCCGGATATGCAGCCCATTCCTTGCAAACCCCTGTTCTTCGATCTGGCCAGCAATTTTGTGGAATTCCCGTCCCTGGAGGATACGATAGGTAATGAGAAGAAGCAGGGATCAGGCTTGACCGGGTTCGTCAAGGGTTTCCTGGGCTGGGGAGGAAAGTGAGAATCGCCGTATTTATTCAATAAGCCGTTTTTATATCTTCTTAAAAATTCTGTAGGGCTCGGTGAGAATTGGAGTGAGTGGGAAATTAAAATCTATGAATAATACCCCTGGCTTTTTTATTTTCGTACAAATTAGTCCCTATTATTTTGGCTTACATACATTCAGTAATGACGCAGGAGAAAGAACAACCTAACCCACAAAAGCGAGTTTTGAGATAATCGCTACAAAATTTTTGAAGTGTTTCTACACATGTTTCGATTTTTTATTAAATATTTCGTTTTTTATTTACGTTTGCTATGTGGGGTAAAAATAATATTTATTTGCATAATATTATGGTCTTATTATACAGCCTTTAAAAATGGGTGAAGGTAGTTCAACGATTTGCACGTAAGCTTATAGAAACATTTGGGATTAACAGATTGATAAATTGCTGGGACCACGCTGCGTTGGAAAGTTAAGCAAGGCAAAGGTTTGTAGCGCAGTCCATTGTGGGATTTTCTGTGCAGGATCTGAGTGTTCGATTTTAAAGGGTAGCGATGCTAACAATGAGTGAGGTGAGTAAATTATAACACATTTGTAAAAGTGTCAAATTATAACACACTTAAAAGTGTAACAAAATATTTAATTTTGGAAATAAGTCTGAACTTTTGTTCACCTGATGATTTGTAGTTTTTTATGCAGTCAGAAATTTGCTTGCCTTTGTAAAAATGGATAGTAATTTGTAAGCAGATAATTATATGTATTACAATGCAAGTTGCCTCTATACCAGTAATGGGCAAAGTACGGCCCGCGGGCCAGCTCCGGCCCGCAAAAGTATTTAATCCGGCCCGCCGACGATCTTTAATTTAAAAGAAGAAATACAAGATTTTTTAAAGAATAGAACAGAGAAATGGTCTGAATTCCAGATCTTGGAAAACAACGATCGGCGTACCGATTTAGCATTTTTTTCGATTTGCTCGAACACTATAATAAATTAAATAAAATATTGCAAGGAAGGAACCAATTTTCAGATGAGACTTGGGTTTGTCAATGTTGATGATGATGTTTTTTCAATGCTGTTTAATGTGGACCTGGAGAATTTCCCTGCAGAATTGCAGTTAGAAATTGTTGAAATGCAGTGCAGCTCCCATTTAAAACAATTGTTCTTAAATTCCGGAAAATTAGATTTTTATAGAACACTGCCGAAAACTGAATATCCAAAGATAATTGATCACACTCAGAAAATAATAGCAATGTTTGGGTCGTCGTACGTATGTGAACAGACTTTATCGACCATGAAATTGCGGAAAAACTCATTCAGAAATCGATAAACTGATGAACACCTTTTCTCGCTGCTAAAGGTTACTTCGTCGCAGCTCAAACCTGCATTTGAAGACATTATGGCCAATCAAAAACAATTTCATATGTCTCACACACCTACCATAGCAGGGCCTTCGAATAAAAGTTAAATAATTGTAATCTGTAACTTATATTAGCGTTCGTGTGTAAAGTTTTATTAGTTTGACGGCCGACGTAGTCCAGCAGTAAGGCTCTTGACTCGCACACCGAAGGTCGCAGGATGGAATCCCGGTGTGGCAAATAAATTTTATTTGATTAATTTGTGTTATTTCACAATTTATTCATTTAAAATAATATATAGTATATTTGCGGCACGTTCCAGAGGGGAAGATACTCTCAGTATCGCTCAGATGCTTGCAGTATCGTTGGGATTCTTGTGCGGTATTCATTTTTTAAAAAAAAATACAGATTTTAAAACAAAATGCATTTTGGCTATACTCCTGGCCCTCCTCTGAAATTTCTTAAAACTTTCTGGCCCCCCATGAAGAAAGTTTGCCCATCACTGATCTATACTGTCAGATTTATTTATTGGCAAATCACAGAAAGGGAGACCGTCATATCCCCTCCCGCGCAACTTGGTTTACTGTTCCCCTTTCTAATTTGTAGCCTAGAAGAATAAAGCCTTCATGAATAAGCAATCCCGCTGTTATTGTGGCGACCTTAGAAAAACACGAAAGTGTATTTGTTGTATAATTTTCGGGGCATACTTTACGATTTTTTTGTGTCTGAACTTTACAAAATAAAATAAAACAAGCATTTTGGGAGTATTTTTTTGCAAAAAAAATTTAAATCATTTTCAAGATAACTAGATTTACGATAGGTTGTTTCAAAAAATTTGAGAAATAAAAAATTGGTCCATCTGGGAGGGGAGAGGTGGCTAGAGAATTTGCTCTTGGGGTGGCACCCGGGGCGGGCCTACCCCAACTGCTTAGCTACGCTACTGGACCAGTTGCTTCATAAAACTGAAATAATCACAGTACTTGATCAGAACTTTCACAAAGCGTGAAAATTAACTTAATATTATTATTAGTGTAAAATGCTGGTTTGATATCTGATGGGAGGTTTTTAACCCTGTTTTTAACCAGCATTTTACACTAATAAAAGTATAGGTAAGCTTTTAATGAACAGTAAGGACAAAGATATTAGTCTATCTCACTCGGGAATTTATTCACTCCAATGCAGCGATTGTCCCCTTTTTTAGATAGGTGTAACGGATGTGTTATCGGGGAAATAGAAGACGAGGAGTGTTTGCTGAACAGCGGGAGCGGGGGGGGGGCCCGGCTATATACGCTAGACTGCCGTACCGTTCCCCCTCCGCTTCCCGCTACTTCCCGTTGCTACCGCATAGCCGACCAATCAGAGCGCCGATTATCATTGGTCGGATCTGTGCGATAGTTTGAATTGTAATATGTAATGTTTATGTTTGAATTACAGGAGTTCGGCTTATTATTTGGACTAATAAATGATAACGAAAGATAGGCCGAACTCCACTTTGCATAATTAGTTAAAAAGAAATAGTATAAGTCTTGGTTTAATTGATATATTTGAATCCCCCTGAATATTGTTGGGTAGGGGGACCCGCGAACATTTTGTATTTGTATTTTATTTTCTTTAATAAACATGCTTGAGAGAGATGGTTTTGGTCGGCAGAGAGAACACAGAAAAGAGGGAAGTTCCAGAGGTTGCAACGCCCGTCACGCGAATCGTGGCGGAGGTTATGACCTACACATTTGAACGCCTAGGGTCGCACCGAATCCTTCACTCGGTCGAGGTAGGATTTGGTATAAATAGAGGTGCGGCCCGGGAACGAACGCATTCCAGTACCAACGCGACAGCTACCTTTTCTCTCTGCAAACCGGACCCATTTCTCGACGGAAATTAATTGCAATTTGGCTTTTATTTCACGAGACACAGCGGCTGACATAGACTACCCGGTGCCCTATCTTACAGTCTGTGTGAGGGACGGAAACGTCGCTTACAATAGGCAAAACAGCACGCAATATAAACATCTTAGATGTTTACACACACAGCTCTGGATTTTCGGAATTTGCAAACCACTTGATCGAAAAAGACCATAAATTTGATAAAAATACAGGCGCCACACTCATAAAAACAACATCGGTATTAGGCTAGACAATTTAGAAGCACTTGAACTAAGGAAAGCCATAAACACTAATAGTAAGATAGTTAATAACCAACTAAATTTAAATAAAAGTCCCATACTAAGATTGTTCCCTATTGACAAAGAACACGCCCGTTCCCTTCCCAATTCTCCATCTACACCTATACCTACTTCCTCCGTTACTTGAGGAGTCCAGCCCATTTGGTTAAATCATGTATTAGCTATAACACACATGTAAATTAATTTTAGTAGAAATTTTACTGCCCCGAAGAATCTACGGTTGTAGCGAAACCCAGCATAAAGTATAAAAAATAAAAGTGGTGTTTACAAAGTTATTGTTTTATTTTAAATTATAATGTCACATCACAAAGTAACTGCTTCATATGAACAAAGATTTATTTTACATTTTGTTTTGAAGAGTTTTAATTTTCAATGTTTCTTTAATTTTAAATTTTACATTTGCACTTTTATTTGCAATTTTTTATTGCAATTATTTATTGCAATTTTAAATTTTACATTTGTTTTAAGTTTGCTCGTGAATGACACGGATGTGTCGAAACCGGTCGCAGAAAATTTAAAATTTAAGTAACAAATGTACATTGAAAATTAAAACTATTCAAAACAAAATATCTAGAAATTGTTACATAGAATGCCCAAGAAATACAAAAAAATTAATTTACATTTTGTTATTACATACTGTAACAGTACATATCTACATAGGTGACCGGACAACTCGGAATGAATTCAACTCAACACCTCCTTTGAAAAATCATTAAAAGTGATCTAAAAAATATATAAAAAATTGGTTAAATAGGTTACATTAGGTTTATGGACTATTTAAAAAAAAATTACAACAGTTCGCAGGCGGTAGAAGTAAAACCTTCAAAAAAGTAAGGCAGGCTACATCCTATATAGATGTATGTGTTTGTCTCTTTTTTGTGTCGCTTTTTCGTTTCATCGAGTTAAAAATCACAACGGTGCTAATGAAGTTTTCACTACAAAAAAAAATTCTTAGCTTTTAATGACTTTTCAAAGAGGTGTTGAGTTGAGTTGGTTCTGAGTTGGCATGGAACCGTACGTAGGTCTGATTCCTCCAAAGGAAAAAAGTCATAATTTTCTTGCATCTCTCTCACACATCGAACCGTGACGTCCTACAATACTACTTGCCATGATGAAAAGTATGAAGTGTGAGTGAATTCCAAAAATATCTAATGACAATGCACTGAAGGTTTTGCTTTTGGTCTTAAACGTATAACGCTGCAGCTCTTTCTGACACACTAAATAACAACAGTCGAAAATGAGACAAACAGTGAACGTATATCTGCACCCCCCCAAAGGAAACATACAAGCATTGTCATACATCTCCCTCAAACGTATAAAGAAAATGAAACGCAATTCCCGTCGTCGTGGCTGAGCCGTATTAAGATATATCTGTTTCATCCAAAGGAAAAAAGTAGTACTACTTTGGAAGAAACAGACAAACGTATTTTGTGTACTTATCTCACCTTTTGTCTCACTATTTTTTAATGTGGAGAAAGAGCGGCAGCATTATAACGGTAAGGAACGTATGTTTATTGTCTTTTTTGCCATCACGGTACTTATAAAAGCGTCTACTGTTTGTCTCGGCATTTGTCCCACTAATATTTAGTGGATAAGAAAGAGCTGCAGCATTATTGAAGTAAAACTACTTCACGCACGCTTGACTTGGGGAGTTAGCTGGTGAATGGGGGACGAGAGCGTTACGAATAGTGGGATCGGGCGAGGCGAACGGAAGTTGGTAGGGAGATATAAGTTAGTGAAGATAGAAAGAGAGAGAGTATATTACTGTAGGGGCAAGAGAGAGAGCACACATTTTCTTTCTCTCATAGCCAGTTACGTTTCGTATATCTAAGACACAGTGCAGGCCTATTGTCTGTATCACGCTGTAGGAGTAAGAGAGAGCAGTGCGCGTGCACATTTTCTTTCTCTCTTCTTTTATAAGTTAGCGAAGTTTTACTTCAGTCGTGTGGTCTAAAGCAAGGGTGGCCAACCAGCGGTCCGCGAAGCATATGCACACATTTTGCAATAATTCTGTTTCTGTCTTGAAAGAGTATAACATTAAACGGCATTACGAGGCTCAACATGCAAATAAGTTTGATAAATACGAAGGGCAATTTCAACAAGACCAAGTAAATGAATTTAAAAAAAAACTTTCTGCACAACATCAGATATTTACCAGAACGGCTCAAGAATCAACATGCTATGTAAAAGCTAGTTATGCCGTAGCCATGATACTAGCAAAAAAATCGAAGCCATATTCAGATTGCGAAATGGTTAAAGAATGTTTGAAGAGTGTCGTGGAAATTATGTGCCCAGAAAAGAAAACGGATTTCTCAAAAATAAGCCCGTCTCGACAAACTATTACTAGGCGTGTCGACGACATTGGAAAACATATTGAAGATAATTTGAAAAATCGAGCATCTAAGTTTATATTTTATGCTCTAGCATTGGATGAAAGCACAGAACTATCAGATACCGCCCAAGTGGCGATTTTTATCAGGGGTGTTGATGTCCATTTTAACAAAATAGAAGAATTAGCCTCACTGTGTCCACTTAAGGACACTACTTGCTCACGAGATTTGTTAGGAGCTGTTACATCGATATTGAATCGCTTTTCGTTACAACTCAACAACCTATCGGGCATAACAACAGATGGTGCTGCAGCAATGGTTGGAAAACACGAAGGGTTAGTCAAATTGATTGAATACGAGGCCTGCAAAGTTGGTAATACTTCGATGCTAAATTTTCATTGCATTATTCATCAAGAGAATTTATGTTCCAAGTTCCTTAAAATAGATCATGTCATGAAGGTGGTCATCAAAACAGTGAACTTTATTAAGTCGAAGGGGTTGAATCACCGTCAATTCCAAGAGTTTCTTAAGTGTTTGGATTCAGAGTATAATGAGGTTACATTTTATTCAGAAGTAAGATGGCTGACCCTGTTGGAATGGCTGTTGAAAAGAGTGTTTGATTTGAAGCAAGAAATACTATCATTCTTCGCAAGAAAATCAAAAAGTATCCCAGAATTTAAAGACAAGGAGTGGGTTAGCGATTTTGCATTTCTAGTCGATATAGTTAGCCATCTAAATGTTGTTAATACTCGTCTCCAAGGGAAAGATCAACTAATTAATAACATGTATGATCTCATTTCCGCATTCCAAATGAAACTTGGGCTTTGGGAACAACAGTTAAGGATAAAAAACTTCACTCACTTTCCTACATTGTTATTGGAGCCAGACGTAACACAAATGGCGGCGGATAAATACGCTTCGTTGATATCCGACTTGAACCTGGAATTTGAAAACCGATTTCTAGATTTTAAAAAACATTGTGTGCTTATGCTGCATTTGCAACGCCATTCTCCGTAGACGTGAATTTATTGCCAGGAAATTTACAAATGGAACATTTTGAAATGTGTTGTGATACACAGTTAAAGGAGAAATTCAATCAGGTCGGTTTGAAAGAGTTTTACAAAACATATTTGGACAAGGAGAAATATCCTGCATTTTACAATCATGCTCTATCGATGATTTCGCTATTTGGAAACACTTACACGTGTGAACAGCTTTTTAGTCGAATGAAGCATATTAAATCTCAAATGAGAACACGAATCACTGATGAACATTTGGAAAACAGTTTGCGTGTAGCAACAACATCAATCGCTATCGACATTGATGCCCTTAGTTCTGACAAACAAAATCAGACGTCTCACTAAAATATATTATATCTTGTTTATTTTTTATCATTATTTTTTTGTATTTCCTAACTCTTACTTACCTAATAAATATGTTTGATTCTCATTTTGTTATATCTTCTTTAAAAAGCGATATATTTCTTGTTTGCTTTGAATAATAAAAGAAATTTTGTTGTGCGGCCCGTCAGGAAATCTCATTACTAAAATTTGGCCCGCCTGCTAAAAAGGTTGGTCACCCATGGTCTAAAGCACACTCGCTTTTTGTGTTAGGAACGTACATGTTTTTGCCTCTTTTGTGCCGTCGCGTCGCCGTGGGAATAAAAGCTGTCCATTCGCCATCAATAATTTACTGACAATAATTTATCCGCTGTCAAATAATTTGCCTGACAAAATAACATATTTCCACTCATAAATATACCAAACCACCCACTTTCCACCGTTTGAAGAGCGCTGACCGGTGTGAAGTTTGCTGTAAGCTTGTGCAAATGACCGCCAAATTTAAAATGTTGCACATTTTTCACTTATTACATTGGAATAAGATACGTAATATTTATGTTATTGAAAGTAAATTAATAATTTTGGCAGATTTCATTCAAGAAAAGATGATCTATTTATGATGAGTTATGCATAAAAATCTGAACTACAGGACTGAACTACGGCGCATGTCAGATGTCTGTAATAACAGTTTTAGCAAGTTTCAGCAAACGGAAGATAAAGCAGTCGTTATAATAATTCGGTTATCGGTGTAGTAAATAGTATAGTCAAAGGTTATCATGTTATTTGACAGAATATAAACATGTAGCAATAATCGAAATAAAATATTCGTTGTATATATATTTAGTTCAAAGGCGACATGCTGACAAGCCTGGTGTGACGAGTATTATTTTTCTAACCAAAATAATTTGACAGTTCCTCTAGCGGAATATGGAGCGACATTGCATGACGCTACTTTCTGTCTCCCTCCAACACGTGGGGAGAAGGTACGCGAGACCTGCAGTTGTCTCTTTCCAGCGGCAATATCACCTACCGGTAAGTAAAGTTTACTTTACCTTTTTGACAGTCTTTCAAACTCAAATTTCCGTACGTTGGCCATGTGCTGTTTTCGTTTTTGATTTCGATAAATTGATTACATTGAAGTCATCTAAAGGTATTTAATCAACAGTTTAAACCATACTTCCAATTGTTACACTATTGTCATATTATGTTTATTTTTTTAAAGTGTTTTTTTCGCTTTATTCATTGCTTTTTTTGTCGACTCGGAGACCCCAATTACTTAGGAATTTGCGCTGAACTGAATTCAATTTTTTGTACAGTGATTGTACAATTTATCGAGTAACCGATCTTGACTAAACTTTATGTGTATATATATATAAGACTAGGCCTTCTCTAGAATTATTTCAAATTTTCAATTAAATTAGATATCCGGTACGGTTACAATCGGGTCACGTCACGCCGCATATTGATGATGGCTACATGGGGATGTTAAAACTGCTTCCACTGATAACAATATTGTAGTACGAATTTAAATGGCTCATTTACATATATAAAAATTGCGTCATTCAATATAAAATAAATAAGTACTAACCATCGCGCTGCTTCCCTCCGGAGGCAGGCATAGATGAAGAGAAAATTCGCTTTATCCGCATTCATAAATGTTCTCGTACATAATACACAACTAAGAATAATTGTGCTATATCTTCTTGAGCTATCATAACTCTTTCTTCTGTCTACTTCCTCTTCATATATTATTTTTGCTCTCTTATCTATGTCTCTCAAACCATCTTCCAAACTTTGACATGATTGAAAATTATAGTATTTACCTAAGCTAAAGTCCTGGTTCTCTTATTTCTATAAAATTTCGCAAAAAATAATTGGTACCTAACAATTCGCCAAGGTGACTTTGTAATGTCTTCCAAATTTTATGTACACAGTTAATGGTACTTGGCAAGATGTATTGATGGGCATTAGAGACATTTATTTGCAAAAATATTCATGACAAAATTTCATTTGGTGTTTGGTAAATTTAAAAAATATGGTATTTCTGTTTTGTCCCTCCACCAATACTGTTTTAGGCATTTATTTAATGTATATTATTATTTAACTAAGGTATAAAAAACAGTTTATTTATAAACAAGTGACAGCCGTTTCGTCCCCCGAAACTTGATAACTGTACTAGACGTTTGTACATAAATTGCAAAATAGGGAGCTGGACACAACTTGGCACGCCAATGTCTTTTACTTCTGGATTAATGACTCTAAGTTAAATTAGCAAAACTGAATCTATTACTGTTGTAAAACATTGAAAATTGATTCTAGTTATAATGGCCAAAACTGAATTTAGTTACTTAATTTAATATTGATTTGCACTTTGGAGACTTTTGGAGACTGTTGGGGTCAGGATAATGGGATACTGGGAGAAAGGTAGAACAGAATTTAATACTGATTAAAAACACTTTTTAAGTAGGTTAGAACTTGGAGACTTCAGTTTCTTGGAGACTTGTTACTTCTTGGCTGGTAGTTTTTGAACTGATTTCCTACCGGTTTGCCGTTTGTTTTATAGGGCAAATCCGGGTTGGACTTTTGGAACACAGAACCTCCCTGTTTCTGAAGGGTGCTTGCGTTTACGTATTTTTCCCAATCGCTATGATTTTCGAGCAGATGTGTTAAAAATCCGTGTGATAACCTTTGCCAAGACAGTCCTGTTCTAATAAACCGAAGTCTCACATAATTTTTATTGTTTCAACAAGAAAAGGTACAAGTTTACAAATGTGATACAAGATACAATATCTAGAAGTAAATATTTTCTTAAAGTGCAATAATCACTGGTAGACGACAGTTTTTTGAGGTTTTATTGTAGTATATACCTATTTTTAGGTGATGATATATATTTCTTGATTCAAATTATTCCCGATTTCCCGAAATTTAGCTCCGAGTTTTTCGGAATGTAAATTGGCTGTCGTAAATATTTACGATTCAAACATTTCCTTTGTTCAGCATTGACCAATGGCGCCGCGTCTGGTAGCAGGGTGGGGATAACGTAAATACTCAATCATTTCCTTGATTTTGATCATTGCTGTCTGGGGTCCCTGGTGGAAGTATTACGTGGTTATTCAGATGTGTTTTCGAGTCCAATGATGCTGCAGCATGTATTTATTATCAATTGCGTTTATGTTTTCAATTGATAAGTTAATTGTAGAATGTAATAGCATTGTAGACATCATTCCAAATGCACAGTGTTTCGTTGGCCAATGAGAGCACTCCCTTTGTTTCGTAGGTTATTGGAAGGGGTAACGCGCAGCGGCACGGTATTATGTGGAAGCGTAAATTCCATTCTTGAATTCTCAGGGTTGTCATACGCTTTCGTCGACACGTTCGATACACTCCCCCCAGTGCAGTCTCGACTGTGCTCAGCTACTTCGTCGGGCGTGTCCTTTTCCGATGTCTGAGTTCTGAATCGGGTGTCTTCGCAACTGGTACAGTTTCGTTAGTTGTTGGTGTGGCAGGCAGGATGACGGCGATTTTGACTGCCGGCCTTACGTATATCCCAGTACTGGTTTGGATCCGAGCAGTTCTGACCTGTCCATCAGCTGCAGGTGTTGCTTCGAGGATACGGCCACGTAGCCAACTGTTTCGAGGCAGTGCTGGGTCCATGATGATCACTAGGTCATCCTTCTTAATTGGTGTAGTTGGATGGTGCCATTTTTGTCGGGCAGCCATGGTAGGTAGGTATTCGTGCAGCCATCGCCTCCAGAAGGTGTCTGCAAGTTGTTGTCCGATGCGCCACTGGCGGCGTAGGCATACTTCCTCTTCTTTTTTGTCGTAGAAGGATAATTGGGGGCGCTTCCCAGCCGATCCCAGCAAAAAGTGGTTGGGTGTTAGAGGTTCTTCATCACGCGGGTCGACTGAAATATGGGTGAGTGGTCGGTTATTTACCACAAACTCGGCTTCTGCAAGTGCTGTGCGTAGAGTTTCTTCTTTTGGTGCTCTTTCTTTGAGTGTTGCGCTTAGGGCTTTCTTTACTGATCGTACTAGTCTCTCCCAAGCTCCCCCCATGTGGGGACTCAGCGGTGGTATAAAGTGCCACTCGATGCCCTGGGTAGCTATTGCGTCAATCATTCTGGCGTCTTGACTTATTGACAGCAGGGCGTCCCTCATCTCGGTGTCAGCTCCGTGAAAATTTGTTCCGTTATCCGAGTACATGGCTGTGGGTTGTCCTCTGCGGGCGGTCATTCTTTGAAGGGCCATGATGGCCGAGTCGGCAGTCAGTGAAGCGGCTAGTTCTAGGTGAATGGCGCGCGTTGAGAGGCGGGTGAAGATGGCTCCGTATCGTTTTTCTCGATGCCTACCGACCGTGATAGCCATAGGGCCGAAATAGTCAAGCCCGCAGTGTGTGAATGGACGGACGTGATGCATCAGGCGGGGTGGTGGTAATGCGCCCATCAGAGGTGGAGTCGGTTTGCTGCGTCGTATGAAGCAAGTGGGGCAGACGTGCGTTAGTTTCCTGATTGTTGTGCGTATTCGTATTATGAAGAAATGATTGCGTATTTCTGCAATTGTTTTCTCAGTACTAGGATGATCCGCCTTTTTGTGGTAGTGGCTGATTAGGAGCCGAGTGTAGGGTTCGTCGCCGTCCAGTATTATGGGGGTTCGGGCCACACTCTTTGTTCTTTCCAAGGCTCGTAGTCGGGTCCCCATTCGTAGAAGGTCGTCTGGTCCAAAGAAGGGGTTCAGCGAGTTGAGGCGACTGCCAGTAGGTAGTTTTTGACCTTGTCGGATGGTGTGTAGATCAGTTGTGAAAGCGTTTTCCTGGGACCTTTTGATCCATTTTTGTTCTGCTGCTTTTATCTCCTCGGCTAGTAGTGGGCCTTCTAATGGTTTGTTGGGCCCCATCTTGCATCGTCTGATAAAACGGAGGATCCAAGCTGTGGAGCGGATTAGCCGGTGCCATGAGGAGAACCGCTCTACTGATGGGAGTGCTTCGCCCTTGGTGGACACAAGGCCAACGTAGTGAGGTTTGACTTCTAGTGCTAGGTCGTCAGGCCTGTGGGCGGGTGCCCGTTCTTTCGGCCATGCACCCTCCGGGGAAGTGAGAAAGGCTGGGCCGGTAAACCACCTTCCTTCTGGTCTTAGGTCTGGCACCTCTAAGTCTCGTGTTCCTATATCAGCTGGATTGAGTTTTGTGGGTACCCATTTCCAGTCGGGTATGTTGGTTAGTTCGTCTATTTCGCCCAATCGGTTTGCCACAAAGGTTGAGTAGGCGCGTGGGTCGGTGCGTAACCAGCATAGTACAGTTGTGGAGTCTGTCCAGAATCAGGTGCGGGATATCAGGGCTTTGCTTTCCTTTTGGATCGTCTGGGCTAGTCTCGCTGCTATGAGGGCGGCTTGAAGCTCGAGGCGTGGAATGGAGAGAGGCTTCAGTGGTGCTACCTTGCATTTACTTGCAAGGAATGTTACTCGTAAGGATCCATTTATTTCTTCGGTGAAGTAGGCCACGGCACAGCAAGCTTGCTCCGATGCGTCGCAGAAGAGGTGTAGAGTTACGTTGTTCTGTTTGTTTGAGAGGCAACGTCTCGGGATTGAGATGCTGTTTGTGTGCAGCAGGCTCAGCCAGTCTGTCCATCTCTGGGCGTGTTCGGGGGTAATGGGTTCGTCCCAGCCGACGCTTGAGCGCCACACTGCTTGCAGTAGCATCTTAGATCTGATGGTAAGGCAGGCAACGAAGCCGACTGGGTCAAAGATCTTCATTACTATGGATAATAGTTGCCGCTTGGTAGGTTGTGTGGCCGTGTCGGGGGAGATCGCCTCGCGAAATGAGTACAGGAAGCGGTCTGTGGTGGGGTCCCAGATCAAACCAAGCACTCGTTCTGTCTCTGGACCTCCACTGCTGATCTGTATCGCGGAGCTGGCACGGTCTTCTATGGGTACGCCAGCTAGGGCCACCGGGCTATTAGACGCCCAATTTGTCAAGTGGAACCCTCCTTTCGCGAGGAGGGCACTTACACTTTGGGCTAGTGTAGCAGCTTCATTGGGTGTGTCTGTTGCATCTAGGTAGTCGTCCATGTAGAACTTGGTGCGTACGGCTTTTGCGGCGGCCGGGTACTCGTGCTCGAATGTTTCGGCCACTTTATTTCGGACGAATTGGGCACTGCTTGGGGAGCAGGTGGCTCCGAACATCATTGATGACATTTGATAGGTGTCTGGTTCATGATGGGGTGATGTCCTCCACAGGAAAAGCTGGGACGGCTGGTCTTCTCGCCTTATTTTTATTTGCAGGAACATTTCTTTGATGTCTGCAGCAATGGCGATGTTTCCTTCCCGGAAGCGTATTATATTCCCCAGGAGGGAGGACAGCAGGTCAGGACCAGTAAGCAGCTGATCATTGAGGGAGGTTCCTCGGCATCGGCTTGCAGCATCGAATACCACTCTGATTTTTCCTGGCTTATTTGGGTTGATTACTGCGAAGTGAGGCAGGTACCATTTGCGAGGTGTGGTGGTGGAAGCTTCATGGCCTGATAGCTTCTTGGCATAGCCTTTGTTGAGAAGTTGACTTATTTTGTCATTGTAGGCCACTGCTAGATTTTTGTCTTTTGCTAGCTTTTTCTCCAGAGACAGAAGTCGCTTCAGCACACACTGCCGATTGTCAGGTAGCGAGACTTCTGGATTGCGCCATAGTAGACCAGTTTCCCACTTCCCTGTAGGAAGAGGACGGGTAGTTGCATTCATATCTCATTAGTCCATCATGGAGGAAACTTTATTTTAACTTTTTGAAACCCAAAGTACATAAATCAAATGAGTCAATGAGTTATACAAATTCATAAAATGTTATAAGACATGTTTCTGTGAAATATTTGTAAAGTGATTCTTCATATGTTTTGTATCTGTATGTTGCTTCTGTGAAATGTTTTGTAAATGTTTTATTCATAAATTGTGTCTACATATTGGGTTGAGTTGGGTTTAACTTCTCAAAAGTACCAATTGGCGATCCCTTAATGAGTTTTGATAACTCATGGGAGTGCAACTTCGTTGTATGTTTTTAATAAAAAAAAAAAAAAAAAAAAAAAAAAAAAAAAAAAATAAGTGCAATGGCCTGTTGTTCGCTTGCATTGACTCTGGTGGCTGATGTTACTCCGAGCGAGTCGATGGCGAAGTTGGTTTTTACTAGCTCCCTCAATTGTATGTCTGCGGCCGTTTCTGATTGTAGTGCCAAAGTGGTAGTCGTGTTATTATCTCTGGGGTTGACTCCCCCATGAGCGATCCATCCTAGTGCGGTGCGTGATGCTATTCGCGTAGTATCATTGCATTCACGAACTTCCCTTGACACAATTAGGTGAGCGTTGTCTTGGCCTATTAGCAGCTTCGGGACGACAGACCTTCCTTGGATCTGTTGCTCCGGCAGGTTGAGGTTGCTTATTGTGCTGGCAGAGATGTGGTATGTATTACTGTTGCCCGCACCTCGTATTCTTAGTCTCACTCGTTGGGAGAGATTGTCAGAGGTGCACATTCCTTTGGCACCGTGGATTCGCAGTCCGTGAACTGGGCCGTTTGCTCCGACTTGTATTGCGGTGTCAGTGTCAACAAGTGTTACTGTGGATCCTTCGTCCAGGAGAGCAAACACTGACACTTCTTCTTTGTTGGGAGCGCTTAATATTACTGGCGCAATTTTTAACAGTACTCTCTGTCCGGAGTCCTGGCGTCACAAGTTGACATTTTCCACGGTGCTTTTTCGTACGAACTCGGGATTATGTAGCAGGGGGTGGTGTGGGGATCGGCAATCCCCTACTTTGCACCATTGGTTTATTTTGCAGCTTCGTGAGTGGTGTTTTTCTAAGCACTTGCGGCATAACCTTCCCATGCGTACAGTTTCCCATCGAAGTTCAACATCTTTGGCTGCGAATTCTTTGCATTCGCGGGTTTTATGATCGCCGCCACATTGGGCGCAGCTTTCGTCGGCTGTTTTTCTTTTTCGGCTTGGTCCAGGGTAAGTATGTGCCTCATTCATTTTGCGTTTCATCGGGGCGATCTTTTCTTTTGGGTCGTCCCCGATTTCTTCTTGATGTCCGGCATGTATTTGCTCATGGCTCGGTAGAAGTCGCATGCGATCACTATCTTCTTCCTCCTGGTACCCGGCATGTATTTGTTCACGGCGTGGTCGGGATCGTATGTGGTCCACCATCCCGCTGTTTGGAATTGCGTTTGATACCTCTTTCAGAAAGGCAGCGAGCTGGGTTATGGTGGCCGGGGCATGTTGTTTGCGGATCTCGATTAGCCATGCCAGCCGCAGGGAACTCGGCATTTTGTCAGTGACGTCGTTCAGTAATGCAGGATTGGTGAGATAACCTTCGGTTTTTAAGATCCGGAGGGATGCCACCAGGTTTTGCACCGTCCCGGAGAAATCTGCCAGGTCCTTGAGTGATACCTCGGTCGTGAGGTAAGGTAGCTTTTTAACCTTGTCTAGCATACATTTTGCTATGGAGTTAGCGCTGCCGTATCGCTGCTCGAGGACGCTGATGATCTCTGGGACTTGCGCAGGATCCATTAGTAGGGGACCCACGGTATCTCGCGCCTTGCCTTTGAGGGCACGCTGCAGCCGGATGAGATTTTCGCTCGGAGTCAATTGGCAGGTGGCGGTGGATTGAGCGTACTGTGCCTTCCAGGTAGGCCACTCGAGGGGGTCTCCGGAGAAGGTAGGCAAATCTTTTGCTGTGGATTGCCTGGCGATTAGGGCTGCCATTCTTGAGTCATCTTCTAATGTGCGAGGGCTATCTTGCGTTCTGGAGGAGCGGAGCGCCTCTGCCATCACGGAGGCGATCTGGGCCAGTGGGTCGTTGCCGTGCTGCAACCATTCTCGGGTGTGCCGTGCTGTCTCGTTGGCTGTATCCGGTGGTGTAAACAATGGGGAATCCTGGCCGGAGGAGGCTGGCTGTTGCTGGTACCCCGTTGTATTGTAAAGTGGGCGCTCGGGTCCGAGATGGCTGTATTCGGCCGTAGGGATGTTCTTTGCAGGGCCCGTCAGTAGTGTGTAGCCTTGGGTGGCATATCCAGTTGGATCGGTTACTGTAAATTCATTGGTAGGCTGACCGACTGGTGTGTGCATTTGAGTAGTTGCATATCTCGTTGCAAACTCTCCGGCTGGCCTTTTTACTTGAGTGGCATATCTCGTTGCGAACTCATTAGTAGAAGGGCCGGTCGGTGCGTGCACTTGAGTTGTTGCATATCTCGTTGCAAACTCTCCGGCTGGCTTGTTTACTTGAGTGGCATATCTCGTTGCGAACTCATTAGCAGAAGGGCCGGTTGGTGCGGGCACTTGAGTTGTTGCATATCTAGTTGCAAACTCTCCGGTTGACGGGCCGTCTGACGTGTGTACTTGAGTGGCATATCTCGTTGCGAACTCATTAGCAGAAGGGCCGGTTGGTGCGGGCACTTGAGTTGTTGCATATCTAGTTGCAAACTCTCCGGTTGACGGACCGTCTGACGTGTGTACTTGAGTGGCATATCTCGTTGCGAACTCGTTAGTAAACGGGCCGGTTGGTGCCTGGACTTGAATTACTGCCTGACTGAGGTTGGCTCGCAGGGTCGGGCTGGTTGGTGCTGGCTCCTGGGCAGGTTGGCTGACTGCTTGGCGTGTCGCAGCGTTCAGGGCTGCGAGCAGATTGGCTGTCTGCTTGGCGTGACGTCTGTCCCGAATGCGCATCTCTCGGCGCAGTAATCGCAGGGAGTCTTCAGTTGATTCAGAAGTTGTTTCGCTGCTTTTACTGTTGGATTCGTGGAGGCTCTCGGAGACAGATTCTGGAGCAGGTCGGTCAAGCGTGATGAGATCAGAGTTCCTGGCTGGGCTCGCACTAGATAGATCGTGGACCTGGCGGGGTCCTCTAGATGGCGTCTCATCGGTGTCTACGGTGTGTGGGCCCGGGGTCCGTCGGGGCGCCACTGGCATATTTCGGCTTGTCCCCGGGGCGTCAGGTTTAGATTTAGACAGCGATGTATCAGAAGATGTCGGGGTCTTACGGCCACTGCGAGGAGACGGCATTTCCACTGGGTAAGACTGAAGGCGTGTTATGTGTAGATCCGGCACGAAGGACCAAATGTACTAGACGTTTGTACATAAATTGCAAAATAGGGAGCTGGACACAACTTGGCACGCCAATGTCTTTTACTTCTGGATTAATGACTCTAAGTTAAATTAGCAAAACTGAATCTATTACTGTTGTAAAACATTGAAAATTGATTCTAGTTATAATGGCCAAAACTGAATTTAGTTACTTAATTTAATATTGATTTGCACTTTGGAGACTTTTGGAGACTGTTGGGGTCAGGATAATGGGATACTGGGAGAAAGGTAGAACAGAATTTAATACTGATTAAAAACACTTTTTAAGTAGGTTAGAACTTGGAGACTTCAGTTTCTTGGAGACTTGTTACTTCTTGGCTGGTAGTTTTTGAACTGATTTCCTACCGGTTTGCCGTTTGTTTTATAGGGCAAATCCGGGTTGGACTTTTGGAACACAGAACCTCCCTGTTTCTGAAGGGTGCTTGCGTTTACGTATTTTTCCCAATCGCTATGATTTTCGAGCAGATGTGTTAAAAATCCGTGTGATAACCTTTGCCAAGACAGTCCTGTTCTAATAAACCGAAGTCTCACATAATTTTTATTGTTTCAACAAGAAAAGGTACAAGTTTACAAATGTGATACAAGATACAATATCTAGAAGTAAATATTTTCTTAAAGTGCAATAATCACTGGTAGACGACAGTTTTTTGAGGTTTTATTGTAGTATATACCTATTTTTAGGTGATGATATATATTTCTTGATTCAAATTATTCCCGATTTCCCGAAATTTAGCTCCGAGTTTTTCGGAATGTAAATTGGCTGTCGTAAATATTTACGATTCAAACATTTCCTTTGTTCAGCATTGACCAATGGCGCCGCGTCTGGTAGCAGGGTGGGGATAACGTAAATACTCAATCATTTCCTTGATTTTGATCATTGCTGTCTGGGGTCCCTGGTGGAAGTATTACGTGGTTATTCAGATGTGTTTTCGAGTCCAATGATGCTGCAGCATGTATTTATTATCAATTGCGTTTATGTTTTCAATTGATAAGTTAATTGTAGAATGTAATAGCATTGTAGACATCATTCCAAATGCACAGTGTTTCGTTGGCCAATGAGAGCACTCCCTTTGTTTCGTAGGTTATTGGAAGGGGTAACGCGCAGCGGCACGGTATTATGTGGAAGCGTAAATTCCATTCTTGAATTCTCAGGGTTGTCATACGCTTTCGTCGACACGTTCGATACAATAACAATAAACAAAATTAGTCTTTTCAAGACCCTGATGTATTCCCTTCTTGCCTCCTTTGACAATCGATTTGAGGCATTACAATTTTTAAAATTTGCAGGTATATTCATTTTTAAATTAATATTATGTTTAGACAAACTTTTTTCTGTATATCGTCGTTCGGCTTTTGTAATTATACAGGGGTCGACAGACCTTGGCTCTTTGCATAGGCGTTTGCGGCTCTTCAGTCATCAACTCCGTTTTCACCTCCACTCATCCTGCCTTATTGGAGCCCCAAACGAAATTTTACTTGAACAGCATCAGTGTTGCCAACTCAGCTCTTTTATAGTAAATCAGAACTCTAAATCGAGGTAATCAGATCCAAAAAATGGCTTAGTTTCTTCCCGGATTATTTGGCTCCTTGACTTGACCTTCCTTGACTATTTGGCTCTTCTCACATGAAAGTATGTTCATCCACAGAATGCCAAATATTTGTTAAAATGTTCTATTTTTTGGACAATATGAAACACCGCGTATGTGATTTTCAAGAACAATTAATTACATATTATGCATTGTGGTTTTTTCTCTCTCCTGAAGAGTTTGTTTTATGTCTTATTTATTTGCAAAAAATTCTCACCTAAAAGTCTTCAGTATTTGACATTGCATCCGTATTACCGTGTATATTATGAATGGTTAAATTTAGATCTCCAAAACTCCACAAAACCCAAAAAAGCAGTTAAAACCAGATTGGAATCAATATTTGATTTTAATGTTAGACCTGAACCAGATACACAAAACACTATCTACTCTTTTTAGTACCTATTGCAAGGTTAAATCCAAGTTTTATTATGTATACATATAATAATATTTTCCTTGTGATTTGAATGACAATCAATTAAAATAAAATTGAGTTTCTCTGTAAGGAAAGTATTATTATAAAACGACATTTAATGTTATTAATTGTAATGTCGATTCCTTGATCACAATAACAAAAGTAATTACTTTTAATTATTGAAATTAATCTTATCAATTTATCATGGCCATAGATTATTTTTATTATATTTTTAATTATCCATAGATTATAAAATATCGAGTCGACTGTTAAGTAGGTACTGAGGCACATACCAGTGACAGTCTACTGTACATACACAATGACGAGTCAAGATCGGCATTGTGTTTAATTAAAGAAAATTATATTTTTCTTTACATGTATTAAAAAGTGCTGTTGCATACAAAAAATTAATATAATTTCAAAAACATATCTTGTGTCTAATTTAATCCAAAGCTGTAAAATTTGCAGGTATATTCATTTTTAAATTAATATTATGTTTAGACAAACTTTTTTCTGTATATCGTCGTTCGGCTTTTATAATTATTCTCCTGTACAGGGGTCGACAGACCTTGGCTCTTTGCATAGGCGTTTGCGGCTCTTCAGTCATCAACTCCGTTTTCACCTCCACTCATCCTGCCTTATTGGCTGTTTGGTTGTGCCTTTGTAGATCTACAAAAAGCATACGACCGAGTCGACAGGAAAAAGCTATGGAAGGTGTTGTCCAAGTATGGAGTGAATACAAATCTCATACAGGCAATTGCGTCTCTGTACGAGGGAAGCGTTGCATGTGTTAGGGTGAACGGTGGTTTTACGGGGTGGTTTGACATCACAAAAGGTGTTAAGCAAGGCTGCGTAATGTCACCATGGTTATTCAATTTATACATGGATAATTGTATGCAAGAATTGAAAGAGATGGGATTGGGCGCGAATTTGAGTGATCTGAAAATATGCTGCCTGTTGTATGCTGATGATGCGGTGCTGATTTCTAACACTATGGAAGATCTACAGTCTCTCGTGTCTAGGATGAACGAAGTGTGTATGCAAAATGAGTTAATGATGAATGTAAGTAAGTCTAAAGTCATGGTATTTGAAAGGGAGAGTACGAAAACAGTGTGCAATATAGTTGTGAATGATGAATACTTGGAGCAGGTGGATGAGTTTGTGTACCTGGGTAGTATGTTTACGAGAGATGGGAAGGCTGATAGAGATATTGAAAGAAGAGTAAATGCAGGTAACTCCATTAATGGAGGACTGAATGCCGTTGGCGCTAATAAAACACTGTCAAAAGACGCGAAGCTAGCAGTCCACAATGGAGTCCTGGTACCTACCTTGATGTATGGCAGTGAGGCATGGAGTTGGCAGAGGAAGGATGAAAGTAAACTGAATGCTGTCGAAATGAGATCCCTGAGGCGAATGTGTGGCAAAACCATGTATGATCGTGTGAGAAATGTGGATATCCGCAAAGAATGCAAGGCTGATGTAAGCATAATGAGTAAGATTAAGAAAGGGACCCTCAGATGGTTTGGACATGTAGAGCGAATGAAAGAAGAAAATAATGTGAGAAGAATATATGACGCAAATGTGAATGGAAGAAGAAGTAGGGGACGCCCGAGGAAGACATGGCACGATCAAGTGAATCAGATACTTGAGTCGGGCCATGTCAAAAGTCGGAATAATAGAAGAGTATGTATGAGACGATGTATGAATGTGAGTGAAGCAAAGACTGTGTGCCAAGACCGAGTTGTTTGGCGGTCCGTCCTCTCTGCCTACCCCTGCGGGGAAACGGCGTGATGGTTAGTTAGTTAGTTAGTTAGTCTGTTTGGCTCGATCGAACATGTTGACTTGGAACTATACTGGTCGTTGCATTCACACAAGTAGCTCGACTCAAGACGCCATAGATTTACAAGATGCTCACTCATATCGTAAATTTCTGTCGAACATAGAGCAAGTATTACGGTCCTTGAATCTTTTTCGCATCGAACAAAAAAGCATTGAGAGAGATGGTACACATGTTGAGACATGTTCAAATTAATGTAAAACCGTTGAGCATGAACGAAAGTGGGTACGGTCCTTATTATCATCACCGGTTGATTTTTATTTTTGTGTAAATATTGTTTCTTCATCACCATCCTAACAGCAGCTGTTGAAACAGAAAACAGATTTTTGTGCGCAATTTTACATAATATCAACATTTCAACAAAATGTCAACATTCAAATAGCAGATAGTTATTTTTTGTAACATACATTTATTCCAGTGCAACTTATGTGCATTGAAGTTTATTATAAACATAGTTCACTAATGTAAGGGTAAATGTAAAGTATTACAGCATTAGTAAAAAAAAGGTAAAACAATCTCAGTTTTTTTTTCTTTCATACCGGGGCAAAAACATCTTTTTAACCCATTTAATCACAGGAGACCAAATTTGTCCCAGTTCACATAGGTCTCATATAAATCATTGTATCTTTCTTACAGTGTTAGAAAGAGAAAAATCCACACTTTATATTCAAATCCAGAACTTAACCATAGAAACATTTAAATGTGCACCTCTATGAAACCAAAGTTTCCGATAGCAATTTGAGAAAAAATGTGTATCATATTTGGAGATTTTTTTTTTTTATAAATATAAAAACGTGAGGTGATGATAACGTTTATAAAACATTTGCCTAATAAAATATGTGGATTTTATTTTTTTTCATTATCAGTAATTTTAGATAGAAAAAAAAAAAAAAGTAAAAGTAAAACTTTGGGTGAAATGCAGATCCTGCCAAAATCTGGAAATTTAATAGAAAGGCACTTTCTAGATGAGAAAAGTGTGGAGAAGCTGAATAAAAAAAAATTAAGGCGCGCTCGGCAAAATTGAGGGAGATACAGCCGTTCAAAGTATTGAGAAAATGTAACTTACACCGTAGTATCCCATACTGCTTATGGCTTAGGTTAAGTTAGGTTAGGTTAGCCAAAATTTGGTTTTTGCAAATAACCATGTTTTTACCGCGTTTTAAGTTGGGAACTTTAATTTGGAAAATGAAAAACAGTTCAAAAAACAATTGAAAAAAAATAATTTTTTAACCTCTTAAGTAAATTTGACCCATATATGGGTCAAACAACTATTTGACATAAAGTAAATTTGACCCATATATATGGGTCAGCTCATCTGGTCTCATAAAAGTCATTTTATCTCCCTTACTATAATGACGAGATATATGATTTAAAAAGTGATAGAAAGAGACAACCCTACGCTACGATTTGAGTTCCATAGATACCCGCAAAAAAGATAAAATTATTCGTATTTATGACGTCATACGTTCACCAAAATATTAGGTGAAACTTTATAATGTTTGCATTCAAAATTTTAATATTTCAAATATAACAAGCTTACTTCTAATAACACAATTTGAAAGCGTATATTGACTATTAAAAAATGAGTTTCTTTTTACGTTATCAGTTATTTTAGTTCAGTTTTTAAAGGAAACAATGTAAGGTGAGTCACTTTTAAAACTTTTTAATGTTTGCATCCAAAATATCAATATTTCTAAAATAAAATGCTTACTTCTAATGATACAATTTGAAAGCTTATTTAATCACCTTTCAAAAACCGTTTTTAGTTTTTGGATACGTTCAGAAATATTCAAATTATTTTGATTTTATTGAAATGCGGAAATTCTCAAGAAATCACCGGCATTTGACAGAATTTTTATGAGCAGTATCAATAATATAGCTCAAACCCTGAAGGGTGTTCAAAAATTTTTTCTATTGCTTTCCGCACTTTTTTTCACCTTCCAAATTAAAGTTCCCAACTTAAAACGCGGTAAAAACATTGTTTTTGGCAAAAAACAAATTTTGGCAGGATCTGCATTCCTCCCAAAACTTTTTTAAGTTTGTATTATAAAATTTAATATTTCAAAAATTATGTTTTTATTTCTAATAATGACATTTAAAAATGTAAAAGGCGGAAATATTTTGACTTTCTAAAAATATGTTCGATTTCTGAGGGGTTAAAATTATTTATTTATTTTGAGTTTTTTTTGTTACGTGAATACCTCACAAGAATCTCAGCTGCTCCCATCTGGAGCCAGTGAGGCTGTGGCATCCCCAATTGGGGTATGTTGTGAACAGGCGCGGACGGTGCCTTAAATATTTGGCGGTTCACCGAGTAATTCATAAAAAACATAAAACAAAAGTAGGTTAATAAATAAAATTAAATTAGACAGAGCCTAGTAAGTCGTAACTCGTACAGTGCCCTTTATTCACAAAAAAGGGTGCCGTACAAATTATCCATTTATTATTATTATAATTTTGTGTAAAAGTTTTCTTTGTGGATTTACAATCTTGGTTGATAAATAATTAAATGTAGTTTTGGCTATAATTCTGCTTTTATTTTCACGGTTCATGTGGTTATTTTTAATATAGTTCATATTTAATATTACATCACTAATTTTAGAAAGGAAATTTATTTAAACATATCTATAAACAGCGATATCAGAATATTTCTATATGATGAATAATAACACAATAACAACATACAGTAAACGTTTCTCTTTGTGGCGCGGGGGTTTACTGAGTAATCATCAGTTTTTAAATGAAGTTAGCAATAATGTGACAAAAATGCACACAAACAAAAGGTAAAAAAAACTAATAATGACAATGTCAAATCGGCTCCCTCTCCATCAAGATAATATCGCACCCGCTGATTCGTTGACTCATCGTTACATTTTACAAGAGAAAAATATATTTTCTATCTTATTCAAACCCTACATAAAGTATCTTTCTTTCCGTATCTTTCCGTCATTTCGCTGGAACAATTTCTTCGGAATTCTTCGGGCATTTCCGTCATCTTCGTTCGCCGCACAGTAGCAATTTTTTCAATACGATTGTGTGTTTTGACGGTCTGGACATGTTGCTGAGGGCTTTATATAAATGATAATTCCCAAACGGGGCGCTTCACTGAAACGCGCTGGTATGTACCTTGGTTCCTTACCGATATAAATTTTGTTAAAGAATATGCGCAATTTTATAATTAAAAATATTATGTAGGAATATGATGAGCTGCATTATGTTGTTCAATTTTGTTGGCGGTTCGGCGCACGATTGCACGTTAGGACGGGCCGCGCCTGGTTGTGAAGCTGAAGGTAGTGGGGAGGGAAAGGAGATGGAGAAGAGGAAGGTGGGGAAGTACCTGGCTATTCAGATCTGATCATCAACCATAGCTAAAACCATTTCAAGCAACGTTTTAATTCTGAATGGTGGTCTTACACCAGGGCGATTCTGAGAGTATCTTCCACTCTGGAACGTGTCGCAAAAATTTATTTTTTTTAAAAGAAAGACAAACATTCCCGGATTACGAATAACCCGACAATATTTGAAAATCTCCTACTACCACCACAGTTAGCCGAAAATGTTGCTTGAGTCGTGATGGAGGACTTAGCCAGCCGAGGAATCGAACAAGGAACACCTGGGTGGAACTCAAATGCGATGCCCACCAACCACTGACCGGTCAAATATACTATATATTATTTTTTTAATGAATTAATTGGAAAATAACATAAATTAATCAAATAAAATTTATTTTCCCACGCCGGAATTCGATCCAGCGATCTTCGGATTGCGAGTCAAGAGCCATACCCCCAGACCACACAGCCCAAGTACTGTTTTCTTGAAATATTTTATTTATGTCAGTTTCAGAGTGAGATACGTCAGTAATTACTATAGAATAGGTTGTTTTCATCATAAATCATGTAACTATCAAAACATCATTATTTACGAATTGATCCGTGGAATGTTTTTTTTAACCCCTTAAGCTAGTTGGTATTAAATAACCCAGTGAGGCCAACATTACTGGATTGTACTATGAAATATTGTAAAATAATGTATCAACAATAAAAAATTATTCGCTTTTGGGAAGCTCACAGCTTACATGGGTCTCTTAGAAATCGATGTATCTCCCTTAATGTTATAGTGAGAAATATGATCTGAACGGTGTTAAAAATAGAAAACACCACACTTAAAAATTAAAATGTGCACCTTTATGAAACCAAAGTTTCCGACCACAATTTGAGAAAATTTATGAAACCTTGTGAATTTGTGAAACTCCAATTTCCATGGTATACAAGGAGCTTTGTCCACCATGGAAATTGGAGTAGGGATTACTTGACTTGAGAAGAATACATTCATCTTATAAAATATGTATGTGTTTTTCTCTGTTTTCGTTATCACTAATTTTAGTCAGAAAAAAGTTAGGTGAGCTATTTTTAAAACTGTTTTATGTTTGTCTTAAAAAAATTATATGTTTATTTCGGTGACCGGCCAACTCGGAATGAAACCAACTCAGCCGAGCTATTCCGTATCTTCGGTTCGGGATTGTTATTAGATAAGGGACGTAATCTCCTGTCAGATTTGTGTGATTTTTATGGCTGTTATTTGCTTTTTCTATGTACAACGTACATTAAATAAATAAATTATCATGCATACTTGCAGGAATTCGATCTAAACTAAAATATGTGACAGTAAATATGTAAAAATCACACAAATCTGACAGGAGATAACGTCCGTTATCCAATAACGATCCCACAAACGATACGGAATCGCGGGGCTGAACCACCTCATAAAGGTCATTAAGAGTGATGATAAAAAAAATTGGTTAGATAGGTTAAGTTAGGTTAGGGTTACCGGCTATTTTTAAATTATTTTTTCATAGCTTTTTAATGACCTTTCTGAGGTGGTTTTGAGTTAGTTTCATTCTGTTGGCATGGAACCGTTTATTTCTAATAATAACATTTTAATCATCTCCTATATCATCACCTTTCAAAAACAGTATTTAGTTTTCAGATACATTAAAAAATATTCCATTTATTTGGATTTTATTGCAAAGCCGAAATTTTTTGGCCTGACAGAATATGCCCGAGGCCTGAGGAGTTAATAATATTTTTCATTAAATGACGTCAGAACTACTAACATTTCCTTTTTTAGAACTCATCAACAAGCTCACTTCTATTACTGATAATAGATTTCTTAAATACCCCCCCTGCAAGTACCATCGCCTATAAAAATTGCATTCCCATTCATTATTAATTTAATAACGCAATGTGATCTCTCCATATGTGTGTATCAAATTTGTTTTAAACAAACGTTGGCTGTAATGCCTTGCACAAGGTGAACAAACTCAAACAGTTGGAAGAAGATAGTTTTTCATGCGATAGTACCGAACTTTGTTTATATGTAATATTCTGTATCATGAAAGCTAACAGTGTGAATTGCTCTCTTGTGAACTGTGATTGTGAATTTTACTGTTCAACTGAACTAGCTTCGAATAGATATTTAAAAAAGTAATATTGAATTCAAAATGGTGAGATTTTATTTTCTTTTGCCGTATTTTATTTCCACTGCTACGAGGGTTGTAACAAAGAAAACACAAAAAATTAGGGAAATTTTTTTGTGTTTTATGAATATTGTCTCCTTTTAGCTCAACACACTTTTTCCAGAGTTGTTCAATAGCTTCGATACCCTGTTTATAGTGAGAACCGTCGTGCACCTCAAAATAGCCATCAACCGCAGGTTCTACCTCTTCATTGTTGGCAAATCTTTTACCACCGAGCCATTTTTTCATGTTTGGAAAAATAAAATAATGAGAAGGGGATAAATCTGGCGAATAGGGTGCGTGAGGAAGCAATTCGAACTTTAATTCATTGATTTTGGCCATCGGGATAACAAATGTTTGAACTGGTGCATTGACTTGATGAAGCAACACTTTCTTTTTCGCCAATTGCTGCCGTTTTTTCTTGATTTAATCACTCAAATGCTCCAATAAGTTCACATAATATTCGCCGTTAATTGTTTTTTCTTTTTGAAGATAATAAATAAAAATTATCCCATGATTCCCAAAAAAACTGATGCCATGACCTTGCCTGCTGATGGAACTATCTTTGCCTTTTTGCAGCCGATTCTCCGAGAGGCATTGTTGTGTTTCAGGCTGATAATTATTGCTTATAATAATTGTTACCCTTTGTGCTATGCATAAAAATCTTGTCTTGAAAAACGTTCGTTTATCAATTAAAAATAATAATGAAGATAAAAACAGCTACCAAAACTTATTTTGCAAGGTAAAAACAAAAATATTATTTAAGAAATATTAAAATTGGTTAATTTGTTGAGAAATTATCATTGTATAATATGCCAGCATAGGAATTGGTCGACAAATCGGATTTTTTTATCTTTCAAATTCAAATTAAGATTGCAGGGTTACAGGATTATTATCCTAAAATAGTAGGGGCACATTGGTATTACCCCTTTACTGCATTTTAGATAATATTTTATGACATTTTTTTATTTTTATTTTGTGTGAACATTTTTATGTGCACAATATGCACCAATTCCTTAACCACTCAGGCCTCGAGCCTATTTAGTCGGAAGGTCAAAATATTTCGGCTATGAAATAAAATGCAAATAAATGGAGTATTTCTGAATGCATCTGAAAACTAAAAACTGTTTTTAAAAGGTGATAAAATACGCTTTCAAATTTTATAATAAAAAAACTTAAAATATTTGAAATATAAATATTTTGAATGCAAACATGAAAAAGTTTTAAATATGGCTCACCTTACGTTTTTTCTAAGAAAAATTACTGATAAAAAAATGCACATATTTTTTAGTAGTAAAATTATTATAAACGTTATCGTCAACTCGTTTTGTTGTTTGATGTAAAAATAATCAATGAAATATTTCTTTTTAACCCCCGACGCAAAACGGACGGGTGTTATAAGTTTGACCGCCGTCAGTGTGTGTCTGTCTGTGGCATCGTAGCTCCTAAACGAATGGACCGATTATGATATGTTTTTTGTTTTTTTGAAAGCTGACGTGATGGAGATGGTTCTTAGCTACAATTCATGAAAATCTGTTCAGGCGTTTCGAGGTCATCAGCTCTTTTTTGTGTCAGGGGTTACTTAAGATTTGAAATTTTTTTTTTTTTTTAAATAGCGGTCGGAAACTTTGGATTCATAAAAGTGTCAATTTGGGAGGTGGGAATGGGTACCGCCGCCCCGGGAACCTTTATTGGATAATCAACACCTCTGCCATAGGTCACCCTTAGTGGTTCGCTACGTTGTGATTTAGCAGGGGTACCCGGGTTCATGGGGTGAGGTTTATCTAGGTCTTGGAGGCGGATGACCAGGACACACTGAACCCCACATTCCTACCCACCCCTTAAACCCTTTTCCTTCCCAGAACTCTCCTCTCCTTCCTTACCTTTAAAAAACCCTCCACACAGCATCCCCAAAGATGACATAGGCCCTGAGAGAAATTATTTTCCTCAGGGCCTCCTGTGTGGAATTCATTTAAAAAAAAAGTGTACATTGTAATTATTTTATGGTTAATTTTTAGATTTTAATATAAAGCTTGGTATTGTCTCTTTCTAACACCTCTTAGACCATATTTCTAACCATTATAGTAAGGGAGTCAAAGATATCTACGAGACCTATATGAAATATAAATATATGTTTTACTTCCACAAATTAATTTTTATAGGCGGTTTTTCCAAAGTAGTTTGAAAAACCAATGTTTTGCCTGTACTCTACCTTTGTGTAATTTTGAAGTTAAATTTAATTCTCTCATTGAATAAATATTTTCTTTGGTACAACAGACCAGTGTTCAGTGTTAGACAATCTAAACAGGATCTTAATTCTTTCTTATCTTACTTTTATTGCTTTTTCTACAACTCTTGTTTAATTTGATCAGCCTAATACTGCTGGGTAAATAACATTTCTTTATTCATTATCTATTTATAATAACTCCTAAATCAATTTAATTTTATGGAGTCTGAATAAACTCCTTTTAAGAATGGATAATCATTTTTATAATGCCTTTACAGATTTCTTTCAAGCTTCATTACAATATTAGAATTTTTCAAATAATAATCGATCACTAATTTGTAGCGGATTAATGAATAAAGGAGTATAAAAAGAAAATGTGATACGGAAGTGAATGATAGAAGTTAGAAAATCGCCAAAGTATGAATGATACAAGGAACGATCAAAAATCAAATACTTGATTATAGGGCCATGTCAAGAGTTAAAACGGCGTGATGGTTCGTTAATTTTAATCCTACACTTGTAATTTATAAAAAACTCCAGTAAAATTTTCAAAACACCAAATGCGGCTTTTCAAACATCGAGAACGTTTATTTTATTAGTTTATCTTCCCTTTTTAAATCTTCAGAAAAGTCTTATTGAAAGTTTTAATTTTACGATAATATAACGATAGCAGTCAAGTACAATAAGCGTGTCTTCACGTCAACGCGTGTTTCCACAGAAATCGTTATAATTCCGTTATTGTTCTAGTAACATCCCTAAAACAAAAAGTATAAGTGGCGCTTTTTACGCTCTTGTTTGATTTCAGGTGGAGGTTTTCTGTGGTACTCACTTTTGTAAATCAAACGCTTGTTTTGTGTTTGTTTGTCTGGTCATAATTTATTATTCTTTTATTTACATAATCCTGATTTTTTATAAGATTTATATTGTGATCTGTTTGTTTGAACACATTTTTTTTACGTAAGAATGGAAGCTACCTTCCTTTGTTCTTCTATAGAACTATTTGAATAATGGAACAAAAAAGAAAATAATAACATTAGGTAGTACCTACTCAATAAGCATCAATTTTAACCAATAAGGTTCATAATAAATCAAGCTGCACATCCCTATTCAAGTTGTCCATAGAAATACATAAAAAGACTTATTCTGTCAGATACACGGTAGATACAGATTTTACCCGCCAAATCGCCTACGGGTCGCTAGACATTGTTATTTTTTTTATTAAATATTCTTGTATGAAATGATAAAAAAGTGAGGTGACTAAAAATAAGTATTGTTTTTTACATAATCCGTGATTTTAGTACTGTGATTAATTCTATAAATGAATGCCATGGACACAATAAAATGGCCACGAGTCAAACAATGTTTCAACATATTTATCATATTGTGTCAGATCATGACAAGAGTCAGAATGTATGTGAATGAAGCAAGGATCCTGTGCTAAGAGTTGTCTATTCTCTCAGCCTCCTCTGGGAAGACACATTAATTTTTTTACAGCAATATGAATGAATATTTTTTAAGATAGCGAGTTCCCGGCATGCGTTGCTATGCCACTTAATAAAGAAATTGTTTCTCCCTGGTTGTCCTTTCCCATTCATCCCGTTCCCCTTCCGCCTCCCCTTCCTCTCCCGCATCCCCTTCCCCTCACGCGTTCTCACTCTGCTTTCTCCATTTTCCCTCTCCCCACTCCCCTCTCCTTCTTCCCCCATCCCGCGAACCCCCTCCCAAGTTCCCCTCCCCTCTCCCGAATTCTCATCCCCCCTCCCGTATTCCATACATTCAGTCCTGGTACATTCAGTTTTCAAACAGCTCGCGTGCCACCTTTTGCAATTTTTTTATGCAAATTTCATAATTCCAGAGCTTGCCAGTATATATAGAAACCTTCGTGGGTGTGCTCACAACAACTCACCAAAGTTTCCTCGCAATCAGATGAACGGTTAAGCAATGCATTTTCATGATGTCGGAACTCACTATTATATACAGGGTGTCCGGGGGTAAAGTGCATTAACTTCGGGAGGTGGTTCTACACGATATTATAAGTAAAAAAGATAAATAATGATAATTCAACTTTTTGGGGTAGTTTTGTGGTAAAAAGATATAATTAGACCACATGTGCTCTCAGCAAGTAATATCGTACCTCACACTAAGAATTTTTAGTAGGTACGTCTTTTTGTATGGGAAAAAAAAAGTTGGAATTTCGGAAAAAAGTTGTTAATCTTTTTTACTCCCACCGTCATGTAGAATCTCCTCCCGGAAGTTATTGCACTTTACCCCCGGACACCCTGTATAAAAACCATCGCAGGCATGCGCACTTCAAATCCCCAAGGTTTCATCGCAATGAATGAATGGATGAATGGTTTAGCAATGCATAGATATCTCATATATATACAAACCCAGAAACAAACATATTTTGATTTTTATATTTACAGAGAAGCGCAGCAACAGTGATTGCTTACATATAAATTTGTCATATTAATACCTACTTTCAAATCTTTACTTTATCCGTTGTTGTTTTGACTCTTTGATAACTCCAGTAAGCATTTCGGTGAGATAAAAATAAATATCTTCACAGGACCATAATTCTTTATCTTGTAAACTCGTTAACTTAAAACTACAAACAATTTTAATTTTTATTCAGTGTAAATATTTTTGTGTAGTATACATATTATGTCAGTGAAATATCGACCTTCTGCTATTTTTCATTCATCCATTGCTCTCCATTTCATTTGAAGTTAGTATATTTATATATTTTTGAAACTGTTAAATTTGTGGTGGAAATCTGTTATATTATTATTGACTGGACTGATTTCACTTCACTACGGCAGTCTTCGGACTGGTACATTTTTGACTGAGCGTAGCAAAATCCTTTTTTAAAGTCTACCGTTTTGCATTTTGTCTGTGTAAATTTGTTTATTTGTTCCATTTCCGTTTCAAGATGGTGGATGTTTTAATAGTTCAGTAAAGATTCTTTTTCAAATGTGAAATTGTTTAATTTAATTCGTACTTTCTTATTTGCATTTTTTTTTCAATATTATCATATCCTACCTACCTGCCTGAAGAGAATTTGTAAAAAGAATTATCATTGAGATAGTGACGTTTCTTTGGACAAATTGTATCTCCTTATTTGAGAATTTTTTAAATTTACATAAAATTTATGGTTTATAATTAAGTGGGCAGGTATTTAAGTACCTTTTTTTACGGTGCTCCAGATTTTATGTCCGGGTTGAATCTTTCCCAAATGAAAGACTAAACCCTTCCACACACTTTTCCACAAATGAATATCTAGTAAATTCACGCAATGTAAGTGCACTATATAAGATAATAAATACAAAACAATACAAGAACAATACGTCAATCCACCAGAAACATAATGGGAAAATATTTCACCGACTCCAGATATTTTCATATCAGAGGGTTCGGCTCTGATGAAATCCTAACTGGTCCGATAAATCCTACTGATCCCTCAATATAAATATTTAAAAAATCTTTCGTAATCCTACATGTATTTAAAATAACCGACTTTTGCATTTTTAAATAACCGACTTTTGCATTTTTTAATAATTTTTTCATACATATCTTATGATTTCAGATGAAATTTTAATTTATAAATTACGTATGAGAAAATTAGAAATGCGGGGTCTACTGTTCACAGACCAACTAGTTAACTTCATCAATATCGCGTACGTGCCAACAATAGTAAAAAAAATTATATAAAACGGGAACACAAAATAAACTGCATTTAAATTTATTTTTATCTTTTTTATTGACGAAATTGCAAGGTTTTTGTATTGGACCTACACTGACGATATATACATTAGTTTAGAATAAAGGTTTTTCAACCCTGACCCAAATATTATAAATATCTCAACATAAGTTTAAAATGTACCAGTCTTAAGATGGCCGTAGCAGGGTGGTGATAAAATAAATAAGTCAACCAAGTTTTTTAATCATAGTATTGAAGTAAGTACACGTTTCAACCTATAAAATATCCCTTCATGTGGATCTACACATTTTACATGGCACAGCTGCTGTATATTGTATTGACTTATGATGTTACCATTAAATCGGAAGCAAAATTAAGCCAATAGAAAAAAAAACAGTGCAAATAATTCACCATGAGCATTCACAATGTTTGCAGTCAATCTACATTTTTTATCTTTCTCAGAATGTTTATCAACCACACCAGCTATTATTATACCTGCGAGTCCCTTGCTTCTTGAATTACCTTTAACGGAAAAAGATAGGTTATTTATACAAGTTCTGTGTACTGATCTTTAAATCCATATGACCTCGTGTCCTAAATTAATGTATAAACAATTCACTATCACACCGTCACGGTAGGCAGAGAAGATGGGCCGCCACACCACTCTGTCTGGGCACACTCCTTGCTTCATTAAAATTTATACATCGTCTCATACACACCCTTCTGTAATTTTGACGCCTGACTAAAATATTTTATTCACTTGATCGTTTTATTAGCGACTACCGCATTCAATCCTCCATTAATAGAGTACTCTGCATTATTTACCCTTCTCCGAAGAGAAGGAAGTTACGTCAAATGTGAAATGCACAATTTGATTAATTTGAAGGTTCTTGCCTGTCTGTTTGACAGACTGCAGTGGTCCCGTGATTCTCACGCACACGGTACACGCCAAAGAGACCATCATGTTCTTCCCAAACATAAAGCTGCTGTTTTACACTTCCCCCAGTCGGCTTTCCAGACATAAAGCTGCTGTTTTACACTTCCCCCAGTCTGCTTCGCAGACATAAAGCTGCTGTTTTACACTTGCTCCAGTCTGCTGCCCAGACATAAAACTGCTGTTTTACACTTCCCCCAGTCTGCTTCCCAGACATAAAGCTGCTGTTTTACACTTCCCCCAGTCTGCTTCGCAGACATAAAACTGCTGTTTTACACTTGCTCCAGTCTGCTTCCCAGACATAAAACTGGGTAGTTACAACTATTTATCATAAAAACTTTGGAATTAAATATGTACAACCTTTATAAATAATATATGTATATGTAAATATTGTATAATAAAATAATATATGTAAATATAAATAAAAAATATATATATGTAAATACTGTCAGATAAATGCTTTTTATTATTATAATTATTCTTCCAATGTCTTTATCAGCCTTTCCATCTCTAGTAAACATACTTACATTCATCATTAAATCAGCATACTTCGTTCATCCTAGACATGAGAAACTAGACTTTCCCTACTGTTACACTGCGTTTTACGTGGGCGAAGTTGATTTCAATTAGTTTGAATTTCAAACAATTTGAAATCGCGTTCACATGGATTTCGACCATGTAAAACACAACATTAGATATAACCACAACTTTTTATTAGCAACTACCACATTCAGTTCTCCATTGAAGTTCCCTGCTTTCACCCGTCTTTCAATGTATTAACAACATAAAATACAAATGCTGTGTAGTAAATGAATGTTTAATTCCTTTTATAGTTCAACCTAAAACAAAATACCGTTTCCCAGCGTCGTCCGGAAAGAATTTCAGGGCGGGAGGCAAGTACAGCTTGGCAAGCCACCAACAAAAGCTAGTGAAATTTCAACAAATCACACCATTTTACTCATAGCAAGAGACATGCGTCAGTTCACCATTTTTGACTTGTGATCTAGCTATAATCTCTTTGCTCTTTTACCTCGCTAATATTTAATTCTCTCTCCAGGCGACCCGAAGAGTCCAAACACCCCAAAGCCGCACTGTGTTCAGCATGGCTTCTGACAAGAAGAACCCCATGAACCAGGACCTGTGGGAGTCCGACCCGGAACTGTTTGAGCTGGTGCAGAAGGAGAAGCGGCGC
Organism: Limnephilus lunatus; assembly: GCA_917563855.2. Taxonomy (NCBI): domain Eukaryota; kingdom Metazoa; phylum Arthropoda; class Insecta; order Trichoptera; family Limnephilidae; genus Limnephilus; species Limnephilus lunatus. The sequence goes on from OU830599.1 coordinate 61,007,045, forward strand.
CAGGAGTCAGGTCTGGAGATGATTGCCTCCGAGAACTTCACCTCCCTCGCCGTGCTGCAGTGCCTCAGCTCGTGCCTGCATAACAAATACTCTGAAGGATTACCTGGATTGAGGTTAGCATCAACAAAACAAATTATTTTACATGACCAAAAGATATGATTTACACGGTGTTCAGAAACTCATAGTACGAGTGGGAAAATGGTGAATCTACAACACGTGTGGAGTCAATTTTGTGGCATAACCATTTTGATTTGAGTTTTCGTTTTCAAGTAAATTATATCCAAAGTTGGAATTTTTTATGACAAATTTGAAAAAAATCAGTTTCTAGGGAGTGTTTTATGACTTTTAAAATTTGTTGAACCCTAGAACCTGTTCCAAAAGGATAAAGTAAAAAAAATCAAAATATTCAGATTGGAAAAAAGTTTTTGTGTTCTCTATGTGATGTAGATTCACCAATTTCCAGCTTGTACTTTGAGTTTTCAGACACTGTGTATATTGGCAAAAGTTTGTTTAAATGTATTCCTACCTTTAAAATGTTTTCAAACACAAGCTCACGCGATTACGTGCGTAACCTTCACCCCTTGTATCCACCCTTTAATCCCTGCTATAATTTATTTCCAGGTATTATGGTGGTAACGAGTACATTGATGAAATTGAAGTTCTCACCCAGAAGAGATGTTTGGAAGCGTTCAAACTCAACCCCGAGGAATGGGGAGTCAACGTTCAGCCTTATTCCGGTAAATAATACAACTCGTACTACCTTTCCTGTACAATTAGATTTGCCGTTTTAGGGCAGAACCCTGCTTGGCACGATGATTTGCATTTTTATAGTTGAAGAGATTGATTTTCATTTATTTATACACAAAATCTTGAATACCGTTGTTTTCATTGCCTGATGACTGCTGCTCACAAAGGTTTGTGATATCCAAAAACTGATACTGCAAAATATTTAGAACAGTAGAAGCAAGGTGTTCTGCCTTGTGACCACAATTTGTAATGAACTCTTTGTGCAAAATTTTAAATCTACATAGTCTTTAGAAGGTCGAGGAAATGCTTCTGCCTTATGACCGCACTTTGTAATGAACTCTTTGTGCAAAATTTGAAATCTACATAGTCTTTAGAAGGTCGACAAAATGCCGCCCCCTTAAAATTTTCCGCCCTAGTCAGCTGTCTTTATTCTGTCTCAATGCTCTGTTATTATCCAAGTATCCAACTGGTCCATGATGAAATAATAGAACTTGAATAGAAGTTTCACTGAACTTTAATTCTGTGAAACAGCCCATCCTATGTTACCTAGACTTGAAAACTGAATAGTTGACTACATTTTGATGTAAAACTGTTGTTTAATAATAAATCTCGTACTCCAGGTTCCCCCGCCAATCTGGCTATCTACACAGGGATTGTGGAACCCCACGGCCGCATCATGGGGCTGGACCTCCCGGATGGTGGCCATCTCAGTCACGGCTTCTTCACACCCACCAGGAAGATCTCCGCCACCTCTATCTTCTTCGAGAGTATGCCTTATAAGGTTAGATGGCATTTTAAACCATAAAGATGAAATCAGTTTTTGACCTTCTTCACAAATGTCGTAAACTAAACTAAATTTTCCATAAAGCAGATAATGTACTATAAAACTGGGTTAGTCTGTAATACTACCTTACTTCGTGATAAGTATACTTGCTTTTTTATGGAGTTCCTCTTATACAAATAAGTTTGCAGATTTTTTTAAATATGTACTACTGACATGATCCATTTTTGTTCCATGTCACCACTGTCTCTGAAGAGCCGTACGCACTGGGCAAGTAGTTTAGTTGAGTAGCGAGAATATTAGTAACTAAACGCGTCCGAACACCACAATCTAAGTAGAGTATGTTATAATAAAGAATGACTTTGGTCATTATGTAATTTTGGGTGTCATAAATGTTATAGAAAGAAGTATCTATCTTAGAGAGCTTGAGACAATGAGATTATTACCGTGGACTTTGTATCTCAGGTGGTGGACCTTGGGCAGGCGGCTGTGTGTAATACTTTGTATGAGTAGGGGTTATTTAAATGAAATACTAAAGTGCTTCGAACAGTTAAGTTAATTTATTGAATTGAAGTACAAATAGCAAACAGGACTAATCTAAATTCTGGATGGGCAATATTATGGAGCGTTAGTACCGTTTATCTTGAGGAGTTGATGTGTGGGCAATGCCATAGGCGAATCATGCTGCTGCCTTCGGAGATATGCGGTCAACTCCCTCCGCTGTTGACATATGCTGAAATGGCGGGCTGGAGCAAGACAAAGGTCTCCAGCCCCGCAGTTTCCCGGCGACGTCAAGTCCCAGGGCGGTTGCCAGCCAGCCGACTACGTTGATGACGGCCAAGGTCATCCATCTTGGGCCGCACCTCTCTTTAAGCACCTCTGGCTCCAGGTGTAGTCGGAAGGTCTTATGATGGCTGCGTCTGCCGATGCTGGATTTTGTTAACTCCAGCAGAAATAACGTTCTCCCATGGTACTCCGCTTCTGATCCAGGATTTTAATGAGTTTGCTGATAGTCTTGAATTATGGATGCCGCTAATGGGCGCGGATTTACTGATCTTCACATGATGTAAAATAATGGCGAACTATGGCTAGGTGATGCGTCGACCCACCACAGGGATGGTGGCCGAGGTCACCTATGGCTGGTCAAAGAATGGGCAAGCTTGAGGCGAGTCCTGCCTAGTGAACTCAGTTCTCAGTATCACCAACTGAGCAGAGATAAATGTATGGCAATGTTGCCAATATAACAATAATATATTATGTGCTGAATGTTCATTAACTTCGTACCTAAAGGTACCCATTCACAGAGATACATTATTAGTTACATTATTTTTATGTAACAAGTAGTTTAGTCAGCTCTTTAGTAGAGTCAATCCATTTCATTCTATTTTTTCAGGCGAGTAGCGCACCCCACCGCACGTCCATGCACAAACCCATCATTTTAGTAGAGTTCATTAGTAGACGCAGATATGTTGTGCCATTGGAGCTACTCTAAAATTCTTTATTTTTGCTGCTATTAATCTCTTTTCGTGTCCATAGTTTATTTATTTTCATCTCACTTATTTATTCTTCCACCTCTTCTAAAATAAGCATTAAAATCGTTTGTTGCGTAGCAGCCCGTCATCTTGCAACGGGTGGCTCACTAAAGTAATCTAATTGAACTTAATGCGACCGCCTTTTTTCAAGTCACGTCACGTCCAATGTCACGGAGTAAGTAGGTATCACGGAATAACCCTGTTTTACTCTAAATTCTCTGGCATCATGACCTTTTTCTATCTGGAATTTCTAGGTCAATGCAGCTTTTTTCAGGGCAACGGGTTGTTTAAAAAAATTTGATGAATTCATCAAGTATTTCAAATTAATTGTCACGTTCTGTGTAAGTTCTATTCAAATTCTGTTATTATATCATTATAGGACAGTTGCTTCATAAAACTGAAATTATCACAGAACTTAATCAAACTTACACAGAACATGAAAATTAACTTCAAATATTTGATGAATTCGTCAAATTTTTTTAACAACCAAAGCTTAATCTCACATCTGTCATCAGTTGTGTAGTTTTAAATTATCCTGTAAGAAAATTTTGTTAATTGTTCATCAGAAATAAAATAAAGTTCTCCACACATATAATTTTCATAGAAAATGTATTTTTCCGTCCTCTCGTTATCTTATTGTCCATCAAGAATGCGGTGAAAAGGTTTAACTCGAGCAAAGCTGAGTTACGTACATAATATAACGAAATAATATGAATTATTGACTATTGATTGTTGATGTAACTAATTGCATAATTGTATCCATTCACAACACAATCCATATATTCGTTATCTTAATCAAAACAAGTCAATGTTTTAATACCGATAAGATGTTTCTCCGAGGAAATTGTATTTTCGTATAAAATCAGCAATTTCCAACCATTTAATAACTTTAATGAAATTATTTTTTTTCATTTATTTATACAGCTGTGTACAGACATAACTATGTATAAAACGCGAGCAGATATCTGTTGAACCGTGAGCGCTTATGTTTTGTACTGTTCACACGACGCTATCAAATATTTCTTTCTATGGTAGGAGAGGGGGTCAGATGAATTAAGGAGCGCCCACGGAATGAACATTTTTTGTACTGAATCTCTCAATTTGACATCTGTCATCCACCGGTCTAGGCAGCTCCGTAATTAAAATGGCCCCCTCTCCTGTTTTCGTCAGAGAGGGGGTGCATAACTTTTCGTATATCGCCTCAGGAGCGGTTACGGCGTAAGATGTGTATTATCTATGGTTAATCTGCGCTTAAACCGCTTAGGTGTGAACGGTCTGAAGGGTTTGTACGGAGAGCGTTATTTGACTTTATGGGTATATCAGCATGTACTTGACAGATTTTAACCAGTTTAGAGCTTATTTGCAGTAAAAAGGTAAATGTAATTTTGTTGTCCGATTACTTTTTTTTTTTCAATTAACCGCTCAAGTGATTGCGTTAATAATTGAAATACGAATCCAGCGACCGAGATTTCTGAGCATTCATTCGGTTTGGAAATTACCCGCCCTCATAAAAAAAAAAAACCTCCAAATTTTAATATAAGAGACATGTAAACTGATTATAGTGCTACATAACCCGTCAGGATAATTTGTTCGCTTTTTGGAACAAATTAACGTCTATAGACGGCCGGCATAGTCCAGTGATAAGACTCTTGACTCACACACCGAAGGTCGCAGGATCGAATCCCGGCGTGGCAAATAAATTTTATTTGATTAATTTGGGTTATTTCCCAATTTATTCATTTAAAATAATATATGCACAGTCTTACTCATAATCACAAAATAAGATACAACCACGAGAGCAAGACTGGGGTAGGTGAAATTGTTACTCAACATGGTGGGTCAATCGCGCGCATCCGTGTTTTCTTACCCCGTCGCTGTATGGGAGATGTAGTAGCTGTCAGAATTTGAACCACCCGGTCACCCATGTTAACTCAGTACCACAGCGTTGTAACTTTCGAAATGGCAAACTTTTATGAGAATCTTGACGTTTTGAATGGAGCATTGGCAAATATTGACCGTATTCGCGGCATTCGTGCACAAAAAAAGGTTCGATCTATTTGCGGCACTTACGGAAGGAGATTTTAGGCCTAAATATAGATTTACAAACGTTAACGTCAGACATTTAATTGCCTTGGTACGATGATAAACGGGATGGCAAAGTATCTACCGATCTCCAAGTTCTCTGTGCCATACGATAATGGAGTAGAAACGGGTGTTTATAATTGCATTCTTGTGAAACAAATCAGCGAAATCGATAACCAAGCAGGCTTTATTATTATTATTTTTCATAACACTCATTTCTACATAACCCCGATTCTTATTACGCCTACTAATTTTTGTTTCCTCATCCGAATTACTGTTTATGATTATCCATTATTAGTTATTTTTGAAACGCGAAACACAAAACAATCTCGTTGAATAATATTTTGACATATGAATAAACGTGAAGTTGGCAACACGCCACGAAATGCCAAATTGACCGCGTTTTTCAACTTTGGAGCTGAGTGTTGCTACCGTAAAAAAATCATAACCCATAATCCAGCTGTCGAGCAATATTATGAAGTTGAGTAAAGATTTTTACTCTGAGCGGTGTAGTGTACCCCCCTGTATAGCTACCGCGACTCTGCAGAGTCGTGGTAGGGTTTCATTTTGAGTAAGGCTGACATAGTATATTTGCGGCACGTTCCAGAGTGGAAGATAATCTCAGTATCGCCCTGGTGTAAGACCACCATTCAGAATTGAAAAGTTGCTTGAAATGGCATTAGCCGTGTTTGGTGACCAGATCTGAATAGCCAGGTACTTCCCCACCTTCCTCTTCCCTATCTCCTTCCCCTCCCCACTACCTTCAGCCTCACAACATACCCCAATTGGGGATGCCATAGTCTCACTGGCTTCAGACGGGAGCAGTTGGGACTTTTGTTCGATATTCATATAAAAAAAAAGGTCTTATAAATATTATTAGAAAGAGAAAACACCATGCTTTACAAACAAACTTCAGATCGCGGGAAGGTTTGAAAAAAGTGTTAAAAATGTTTTATGAAAGGTAGATAAATTTGGCACAAAAAATTGCCATAATATGAAAAAAATAAAATTCTGTATCATATCCGATAGGCGATGTCGACAATACAACTGTTGCTTTCTCTGGCGAAAAGATTTATAACAAAATAATTACAAATAAAACAATTTTGTAATTTAAACAGTTTGTGGCTCTACTAAGCGAAAACGCAATACTTTTAAATTAATCTATCGATCACATTGTGTCGGTTTACCATTCTACTTTGGCCCGACCCTTTCAACGATTGGCTTCTTTTGGCAGGTGAACCCAGAGACAGGGCTGATCGATTACGACAAGCTGGCGGAGACGGCGAAGCTCTTCAAGCCCCGTCTGATCATCGCCGGCATCAGCTGCTACTCGCGCTGCCTGGACTACAAGAGGTTCCGACAGATCGCCGATGCAAACGGAGCTTTCTTGCTGTCGGACATGGCCCACATTTCTGGACTGGTGGCCGCAGGTAAATATAACATACAATAAATGGGAAATAATTTCCCTCGGAGTCTAGGTCATCTTTGAGGGTGTGTGTGTGGAGTCTTTTTTAGCACAGGAAGAAGTGAACATAGGTGCTGTAGGAAAGAGGAAACACAGAGGCCGGCAATTCATTTTAAATAGAAGAAATTTTTATTGTTTTTTGTTTTTAATTTTAATAACCCCTCACGCTAATTTGTTCGGTTTTCGAGACAATTCATACAGGTCTCCTAGAAATCTTTCCCTCACTTTCTATCTTGGTTAGAAGAATGATCTCTAAACGGTGTTAGAAAGAGAAAACGCCAAGCTTTATATTAAGACCTAATAGTTAACCGCAAAATATTTCAAATGTACACCTTTATGAATCAAAAATCCGACCCATAGACATATGAATATTAGTAGACCTGCCCTAAGTGATAAAAGCGTATTATTTCCCCCTCCCATTGGAACCATTCCATTGGAACCGGCTGGGATCGTGTATGGCTTCGCGTTAATCTAAAAAATGTGACGTCATCATTCTTCTGCAAGCCAGCGTCGAGCACTCATCGGTGCATTTTACGAAATAAAACGGTAAACATAGTGGCTTGTGTTTTGAAAACGTGTCAAAATAGAAGTGAAAAAGAGAATAAACAAAATTGTCGTATTACATTCCATAGGCAAGCATTATTTTACACTATTTTAAGCCAATTCAGATCACATAATATTATCATTTTTGTAACATACACTGTCACTCGAGATACATGGCGTGTGCCCGTCCCTGTTTACTGGGGTAAGTAAATTATGAAACATTTATAAAAGTGTCTTCACCTAATACAGCAACAAAATATTGAACTCGACCTTATAGGCGACCTTACTTTGCATATTTGGACTTCGCAAATGTGTTCATTACGCGGCGAACAATTCGCGCTCCCATGTAAAAAGGTATATTCATTCAAAAGCAGAGTTTACTTTTAAGAACGAAAGTGTGATATTATAATGCGAGATGCCTATATACTGTCAGATTGAGTTTTGACGAATCACATATCACCAAAGCCTTCTTCCTGCCCTTCGTCACGCTGTAGTTGGTTTCTACCCCTCACCTTTCTGTTCTGGTCTATTAATATTCATATGTCTATGATCCGACCGCATTTTGAAAAAAAAAATTTTAACTTCGGGAATTTCGTATTAATTATTTTTACATGAAATGACAAAAAGTGGGTTGACGATAACGTTTATAATACATTTACCTATAATACATTTCATGATCAGTAATTTTAGTTAAGAAAAACGTAAGGTGAGCCATTTTAAAACTTTTTTATGTTTGCTTTAAAAAATGTTGTAAAAGCGTATTTCATCACCTTTCAAAAACAGTTTTTAGTTTCCGGATGCATTCAGAAATACTCCATTTATTTGGATTTTATTGCAAAGCGGAAATATTTGGACTTTCTGACAAACTAGGCCTGAGGGGTTAATAATGTTATTAAGTTGAAGTATTTTAGTTTTTTATTATTGTGACAGCTGTTTTGGTGTTCAAAGCCAATGATTAACTGTTTGAATAGCAAAAAAACAATGAAAATAATTATATTCTAAAGGTACCTCGCCCCGGTGGTAGTTTGCTTGTCCCGTTTCAGTTTTGAAAAGGTTACACTCGTACGTATATACTCAGGAAGGAAATGATGTTGTTTAATTATTTGTTGTTCAGGTATAATCCCCAGCCCGTTTGAGTACAGTGACGTGGTGAGCACCACCACCCACAAGACCCTGCGGGGCCCCCGCGCCGGGGTCATCTTCTTCAGGAAGGGCGTACGCTCCGTCAAGGCCAACGGAGACAAGGTCACTACATATTATATTCCATTTCCTACTAATTATATTGTTTCCATCGAAATCCAGAATCCATTGAGATAGGTATACTTTCACTTTCCTCATTTACATTTTGCTCTTTTATACACTCAGAACATTAGAGCGTCAAAAGACGCGAATATAATAATAGCGGTCAAGACATTAGAGCGTCTTGACGTAAACGCGCGAGATTTTACAAAAATTGATTTATTTCCATCACTAGTATACGGATTACCATGAAATAAAAAAACGGAATATCGATAATGAACAACGCTACGCGTCTGTATTCAAAAAATATCTATGGAACGTAGAGATTAATAATCTGAGCCGAATGGAACCTCCATCTTGTTTGATTGTCATGTGTTTAAGACATTGTTAGTTTTTTACTAAAATATTTTTGCATGAAATGGTAAAAAAGTGAGGTGAAAAATTGTTTATTATACATTTATACGATAGAATAATTTTTTTTTTTTTTTTTACATAATCTGTGATTTTAGTACCGTTTTCACATAAAACATCACGTGGGTCATTTTTACAATTTTTTTAGGTTTGCATTCTAAATTTTAATATTTACAAATGTTATTATTTATTTATAATAGTACAATTTGAAAGTTTATTTCATAACCTTTCAAAAACAGTTCTTAGTATTCGGCTACGTTCAGAAATTTAATTATGAAGCAGAAATAACACAAAGTTTTATAATCTGACAGTTTGTTTAAGACAAAAAACTTGCACAATGGCAAGTTTAGAGTGGTTATTCTCTAATTTTTTTTAGTAACTAACTGGGTTGGATCCATATGTCCATCACTCCTGGACACACTGACACGCCAATTTCTATCCACCCTTCATACGTCTGTTCTTTCTAGAACTTCCTTTCCTTTAAAAAAAATCTCCATACAGCATCCCCAAAGATGGCCCTGGGAGAAATGATTTACCCTGGGCTTCCTGTGTGGATTTAATGCAAAAAATAAATTCTTGTTAATTTTTGTAATGTTCAGGTTATGTACGACCTGGAGACTAAAATCAATCAAGCCGTATTCCCCGGGCTGCAGGGCGGACCACACAACCACGCCATCGCCGGTATTGCCACGGCCATGAAGCTCGCCGCCACTCCGGAATTCAAGGAGTACCAGACACAGGTTACCTTTATTATTATTATTTAAGGTTTTGCACCACGCCATGTATAATTCGAGATCAGGCTGCTAACAATAACACTCCTTATATAGATGGCTATAAGATTTAAATTCCTGTTTAACACCAGCCGCCTTTTTTGATTTATTCACAAAAAAATTATAGCCAAAAAGCGTGTTTTATTTTATTTTGCGAAGCTTGGGCACAAATATTTTTTACAACCATTTTCTAGATAATTTCCCACGTTATACAAAAAAACCATAACCGAAAAGGGGGTTTGTACAGTTTGTCAAAAAAGAGCAGAAAATAAATAAAACGGAACTAAAAAATTTGTAGGCTGGCAACACCAATATAACTGTCAACTATCAATGGTATATTGCCGAAGTATTTTTTTAAGTGTCGTCGTACGAGTTTTCGTTTGGTTTGTATGTAATTCTTTTCGAGTTCTAAGTAAAAACTAAAAATAAAATTAATAAAACCATAAAAAGTGGCGCTAGGGAGGTAATTTTTAACATTTTTCAACATATTTTGCAAGAATCCAGAACTGATGATACAATCGAAGTTTTTAAGCGAACTTCTGAATTGATTGGTACGTAGTGAAGTTATATTTATTTATTTTTAAATTCTGTAACACATTGACATGATAAGAACATATTTTGTTGAGAACTGTTGCTTGAATACACTTGAAAATTACTTTTTTTGAAGGTTATGTTTACATATTATTTGACAGTTCTGTTAAAGTGCAACGACGCTGTATATGTAGAATACTGTAAGCAACATTTTTTTTTAATAAGATATTTTCATTTTTATTTTAATAATAACAATTTTAACGTACTTTTTTCAATATTTGTAAAGTGTTTTATGTATGATTTTATTTTATTTACATAGATATACTATAATAGTGGCTATCACTTTTTTCGCAGGTAAATCAGAAAGTACCATCAGGCGAATTGTTAAAGAAGGAGAATGAGATTATGTTATGTTTTAGCAATATTGAAATAAATGTTCCCAATTCCTTGTTACTTGTTATTAAAGTTATTAAAGCCTATTACGAAATACTTTATTTATAGTTTGTTCTGGGATTTGGAATGAATACTGTATATAGGCATATAATGTAATGATTTTGTATGTATTATTAAATAAAACCTTGTAAAAAACAAAACAAGGTATTATTTATGTAATAAAATACTACTTTTATAACTGGTTTCGATCTAAAATTAGAGACATGATTTGAAAGTCCGGGCAATTAAGCTAGTATTAAATAAATGTGAGCAATTTCTAACTGTGCTTTTTTTTACTATAAAATCGTTATTCTTCATTGTGTTAACACAAAATTGCAAATATTCCTAAGTATATGCAATTCTAATTTTGAGGTCAGTGGATGTCAAAATTGCAATTAAAAACATATTTTTCCTACTTTTATGTGTTTTTGAATTTTTACAAAAAATGTAGGTTACACGGCTTTGAGTTACCACCATGTGTTATATTTTTAGTATTGCCATTTGAACTACAGTGGCGCCCTCATTTATTTTCTACTCTTTTTTGACAGACTCTAAATAGGAAATTTTTAAGTAAGCAGTTTGAGTTTAAGAGTGAATAACCAGCACATGACAACTTCGATTCCGACACTAGCGCTAACATATCAGGGCTCGCGAGCGGGCGTTTTCAGAACTAAATTTCGTTCCGCGGCAATCCGAGTTTTGAGGGTTTTGTTCACTCAAGCTAGGGCTACCCGCTACTATTACTACTTTATATTACTATTCTCGCTTCCAGAATTTTAATTAGTAGTAGTTATTTGTAATTTGTATATTGAAGTGCATAAACATAAATAGATACAAGTGAAATGCGTAAACACAGTAGGTATTAAGTAGATAGCTACATGAATAAACAATTTGTTATATTCTTTTTAATATTTTGGTTTTTTGTTTTTCAATTGTATTTTACGGCCATTAGAGTGGAAGATACTCTCAGTATCGCCCTGGTGTAAGACCACTATTAAGAATTGAAACGTTGCTTGAAATGGCTTTAGCCGTGTTTAGTGGTCAGATCTGAATAGCCAGGTACTTCCCCACCTTCCTCTTCCCTATATCCTTCCCCTCCCCTATATCCTTCCCCTCCCCACTACCTTCAGTCTTACAACATACTCCAAATTGGGGATGCAATAGTCCCACTGGCTCCAGACTTGTGCGGTATTCATGAAAAAAAACGAGTAATATTCAGTTGGATTGTAAAAAATGTCGCATTTTGAAATATTTATTCGTGTGCATAATTAATAATAAGCACTTCAACAAACAGAATTAAAGCGCACAAACCCTTTCTTTCTTTGAGTGGCCTTGCAACGCATGCCGGGTACCCGCTGTATATAATGTTATATAGTAGACGTGGGCAAAATTGATTGACTGAATTAAATGAATAAATTCAATCTTGTGACACACTCTATCTAATTCTCAATTTCAAAAGGAATTGATTCTTCATTCCTTACCTTTGGCCTTATATCCTTCGATTTTTAACGGCACATTAATTTTTTATTTTCCATTTAATTTACTGTTAAATTATTTCAATTAATGATGTGTACCGTAAACAATTAAAAGATTATAATTTATAATGTTTCGTAGGTATTTAAATATTATTATATGGGCGGCGCTCCGCGAACTTGCCTAAAGTAAAATACCTATCCCATTCCCGCGCCGCCATTCATAAAATCACGCGTATGTATATCAATGTCCCCCGCATAAGCAAAAACCGGCAGCGAGTCAGCTGAGTTCCAAGCCATGACGCGTTGTGTCCTTTCACTTGTGCGAAGAATCAATCAATCTGAGGACCCACCCGTTCCAGATCCGCGTGTCTTGTCTGTCGCTATCGAGTCATGTCTGAAGCACTCTATTCGTGAATTAACTTTAGCGTCTTGTTCAGTTGACAGACAAATGACCAAACGAACAAAAATGACCAAATGTTCAAACGAATCGATCATGACTCGATCATCGCAAGTCTTTACTTGGTCCGCAGCTAGCGAGTTACTGCAGACACTAGTCAAAAGTTACTAATTCATTCTTGAATGCCTGCCGCGAATCCGCCTGTGAGGTTTATCATTTGTTCCTCTCCGCGCGCCAAGCCGTCAATTTCATTACATTGTTGGTTGTTTTGTGGTACGTACCAAAACTATTGGAATATAAGTAACTACATATTTTTAGACGCAGATGTTAGGTAGATATAATATATGAATTTGCAGATATTATAAGGCCAATCGGCTGTGGTCAGCCGTCACAAAATATTGTTAAAATGTTTATTTATATTAGATCACGTGAAGTGGTTTTTAAATTGGAACAATTTTAAGTTTAATAAATTAGTAAGACTTTAGGGGTGAAACCAAAAACTGTTTAATTAAAAATTTAATTGCTAGCTTAATGTAATTTATTTTTTTGTCAAAAAAACATTTTGTTGTCAATATAAGACACATTAAAATATTACGTTAACCCCTTCGCGCGTCGTTAGTAGATTTACATCTACATTTTTTCAGAACGACATAATTGACCCTAAGAAGAGTGTTTTCTGTTCTTTAGCACCGTTGTGATTTGAAACTCGATGAAACGAAAAATAACGACACTAAAAAGAGGCAAATACATACATCTATAAGATTTAGTCTGCGTGGTAATGAGATTAGTATGATAGTATAATCGGTCTCCTCTTTGTGCGGTGCTTCCCTACTCATGTCTGCTTCTGTTTTCTGAAGGTTTCACTTCAACCGCGTGTAGATAATATATACACATATTAAAAAATGTTTTTTTTTTTTTTTGGAATTGATTTAAAGGAATAATGAATGAATACAAGGAATCAATTCAAAAGGCCAGGAGAATCAGACTGAATCGATTCACTCTTGGGAATGAATATGCCCATGTCTATTATATAGTGCAGGCGCTTGCATTATAATTCCCGGGACTTGTGATGGAACCATAACAGTTTAGTTGACCGCGAGGTTACAGTGCCCATGAAACGCGTGCCGGGTACCCGCTGTATATAATTTATTTATTTATTTACGGACAAATAGTCCATTAACAATATAACAATAACACGAAAAACAAGCGTGCGTAAAGGCCCGACCCGCCGAGCAATCGATCACCGTTCGCATTGATTACCGTTCGCATGTCATTTTTCATAACTATCACCACTTTTCGTAACCCATTCACCAGTTTACCCCCAAGTGTCGAGCGTGCGTAAAAAAGATTTACCCCAAAAAAATATTTTGGAGCAGTTGGGACTCTTGTGCGGTATTCACACAAGAAAAATTTAAAATAAAAAAAATATTCGAAATTATAAAAATTTTTGCAAAAAAATATTCAATGAACATGAAAAATTGCGTTCGGGCAACCCTGTAGATTTAACAAACATGAATCAAGGAATTCGTGTTTATTTCAAATTTCGTTTTCAAATTTCATTTCCAAATATTATTATTCAAAGCGTCGCGAAGACGTGCTCTCCTGGCCGCGTTTGGGCCCGTAATGAAATCTGAAATTTGTGTTTACGGGCTGCGATAAAAATGGTAAAATGCGATGTTCAAAATTATTTAAAATTAAATACTTCCTGAAATTATTTTACGATCAAATTATTTATGATTTGTCAATAACGTTGTAACAGACGTGACGCCTTTACAAGAACTGTAAAATAGGTCCGGGTCTAAGTGCACGCTGATGACGATGTATGATGAGTAAAATAATAAAAGCTGGCCTCCTGCACCCAGTGTCTGATGAGTAAGGGACACTGGATGTGCCTATTCTTCTGCCTGAGCCTGGCGCCTTGCGGTGTCCTGGAGTAGGGCCGGCTTGTCTGGAGGAGGTAGGCACCAGGACGGAAGACAGGCAGAAGTCGGCGGGAGGCAGCTGGTGTTGAAGAAAATACTTCTTAAGTAACAAGTAATAAAACAAGTTTTGAAGAGTCGAAGTGAACTGATTTATTTGAAAATTGGCATGGTATATAAAGGGGACTTGTACCCGACAGCGTTCGGACAGTGTTTTTTTACAAAAAGTGGAGGGGTTTTCGTCCTCAGACCAAATGGTATAAATAGGGCGGCCATTATGTGGGCACCCTATTTTGCCGGTGTCACCGTTGAAGGCGGTCGCTTAAAATGTGTTTTTTATAATAATTCTACAGAGTTAATTGTGTACATATGTGTTCGTTATTATACAGTAATCATGAAATAAACCAATTGTCTATTGCTAGATTTTTAGTTAGAGACGTTTAGCTCATTTTTGAGCTAAATCGCATAAAATATAAATTAATTTGCCGTTTGGCTGAATATCTGGTTATTTATAGTTACAATGTTATTTTTACGAGGTCCCCCGTAAGATGTGTTAATGAAACCTGTTTGTTTCACCATCTTACGGGGCACCTGGATTTTTAAAATCGGAAAAACGTATTTTTACCGAAATTTTTCTAAGTGTTTTTTGAGGGTCATTTATTGCCCTAGTTTGAGTAATTTAAGGGCTAGAGACTCAGGCTCTCTTTCCCTCGATGCCTTGTAGGACTGCGGAATGAAATTTCTTAGTTTCATTATCCTACAAGGATCGTAGCTAAAAATAATTAACAATATGTCAAAAAAAAGGAAACATAAAAAATACAAGTGAAATGATAAGTTGAAAAATGTCCCTGGTGGCAACCTGAGCATGATAGCGTTTATTTGTTGCACCGGGGGCATTGTACATATAAAAATGAAAGTATTTTATTAAAACAATATTACAATTAGAATAACTTTTAAATTCTAATTGGAAAACAAACATAAAAATATTTTCAACGAAAAAGATCGCTGGCGGTACGGTACTAACGAGCTCAGTGGCCAAGCGGGATTTTTGGTTTTTGAGCGAAATCCCAAAAAATGACCACTGAACTGTAGAGGATACCGCCAAGGATGTTTTTCGTTGAAAGAACATACGAGGATATGTAACACGTCCGTTACAAACGTCTTAGCAAAATAAGTATGTAAAAAAATCCGAAATATATTTGTTTGTAAGTGCACAAATAAATGCACAAACCGACCAATTTTCGTCATGAAACACATGTCCGTATATATTTTTTAATAATTTTATTTAAACTAAAATTGAAATTCTGAAACATACGTTTACCAGATAATGTATTGATTTATTTTACTGCATGATTATATGATTTGAAATGGGTGTTGTATAAGAAATGTACTTTTTTGAAAATTGAACAAATCTGCGAACGACCTATGGTATAACCTTATTATTCTAAAAATATTTTTTTTTTCTCAAAATCTAAAACATAAGTTTACTAGATAAAAGAACAATCTTTTGAAATCCATTTATAGTTTTTTGTGGAAAAGAGTCAATACGTCTAACCACTGATTTAAAAATGACATATTTCTGGTTTCTCTGGTTATACACTCTTAAGCAGTTTTATAGGCCTGATACTTTATTTTTTTCTGGACTTACAAATAGATAACTTAAATACTCGATTATTTCGAGGGCAAATATGTGAGTCATGTAATTTCTATATATTTTTATGTGGATATCAACTTTCACTGATTTGGAGAAAACCCCAAAAAACTGTCACATCTCTATAAATTCGAAAAGTATTCATTGCCCCATGTATGTCTAGCAATATTTAAGTAATTTCGATAAATAAAATGGATATAGCAGATTTTGATACCCACTTTGTGATAAAGAGGCTTTTGAAACTCAACTCAACAACAAAAAAACTATTCCTTTTATTTGGATTTTATTGCAAAGTGGAAATATTTTTACCTACTTACAAAGTACGCCTGAATTTTGAAGGGTTAAATAATAAACTTAACATTGACCAATGTTGCATTTTGTCTTCAGGTCGTAAACAATGCCAAGCGCCTCTGTTCTGGGCTCGTGTCCCGAGGCTACAAGATCGCCACCGGAGGAACCGACGTTCACCTCGTCCTCGTGGACCTCCGACAGAACGGAATCTCCGGAGCCAAGGCTGAGAGGATCCTCGAGCTGATCAGCATCGCCTGCAACAAGAATACGGTGCCCGGAGACATGAGTGCTATGAACCCGTCTGGAATTAGGCTCGGTAAGTAAATTTAAAGTCAATAACCTGTTGTTCAGATCGACAATTGTATCGAAAAGTTGTAGGAACAAAAAAAGGAATCAAGCTTACAGCAACCAAATCGCACATCAGATATTATGTTCGGTGAGCTGCTTTTGGAGTGTCAGATCCTAAAGAATAGAATAAACTGCCACACTGAGAGTGATAAAACACTCGACAGAATTCAGACCCAAACATTAAACTCACCTTTTGAGTCTTGAGAAAGTTATATCCATGAAAGGATAACAGAATTGAAAACTGAATAAATTTGTATGGCAAGGTTAGCCCACTTCTAAATTCACTTATACAGTGAAACCCTCTTGAAGTTTCGTGGCTTGAAGTTTGATTTTTTCGGTCCCTCGACCCAAAATTGGTCCAATTTTTCCCACGTATAAGGTTTTCCTGCTTAAGAAGTTTGTTTCTTTCCGGTCGGAAATCTTAAGAGGGTTTTACCGTATAACATTACTAGCTGGGGTACCCGGCTTCGCTCAGGGAGTTATGTGATGTTAAATTGATGTTTGAACCCACGATGGATCTTGCTTTATATACCCCTACCAATGGGTAGCCCCACTCATACAAAAAAGGCTTTGAATAGTCCACAATGTTCGAGAACATTCCACAACATTCAAAAGTGTTCTTGAATCTTTCACAATGACCTGGGATGTTCCGGGATGTTCTGGAATGTTGTGGATGCTCTCGAATGTTCTGTAATGTTCTAGAAATTTCTAGAGGGTTTGCAGCCCTTATATCTTAAAAAGCACGCCCTTTAGGTAAAAACGAGAACCTTCTTTATGAATGGGGGATAGAGGGCTACCACACCATATAACTCCCTTGATCGTACTGGGACTCGTTTCTGAGTTTTAGCTGCTTTAGTTTTATAAAACATGTATATTGATTTCAAGCATTGCAAATTATCCATCCACTACTGATATGTAGATAGTCTCAGTATCGCCCTGGTAAAAGACCACCATTCAGAATCGAAACATTGCTTGAAACAGATTTTGCCATGTTTGAAAATCTGAATAGCCAGGTATTTCCCAACCTTCCTCTCTAGTCTCACAACATACCCCATTTAGGGATGCCGTAGTCTCACTGGCTTCAGCCAATGTGCGATACTAACATGAAAAAATATTAAAAGACAATGAGAATGTGCAGTCCATAGAGGCTACAAAGCTGAGCATGCCCCCAAAAAATAAGGAAAATGAATCTGATAAATGTATAAAAGGAAAACAATATTCTAATTCATTCTGCCAACATAAGTAAAAACACAGTATCCTCATTGAGAGTCACAAGAATGATATGAGCATATTATTTTTTGAAAGAAAATATTATAAGGTTATTATTTTACAGGAACGCCAGCCCTGACCACTCGAGGAATGAAGGAGGCGGACATTGACCGCGTGGCGGACTTCATTGACCTTGGCCTCAAGCTTTCCCTGGAGATTTCTGCCATCTCCGGCCCCAAGCTAGTTGACTTCAACAACTGCCTGACCCAAAACGCAGAAGTCAAAGCCAAGGTGGAGAATCTCAAAGAGCAGGTGGAAAAGTTCAGCAGGACCTTTGTGATGCCCGGTTATTCTGACTTCTAAATTAAGATCAGATATCTCCTTAAATCAACCAAGTACTATATTATTTTATAAGCTTCCATTTTTCATATTATTATATTTTTGTTAAGATAAATAAAGTTTTTTTTCATGAATGTGTTGTATTCAGTGCATACCTAATTTAAAATTCTATTTTAAATTCCCAGGTATGGGCCACCTTCTTTTTATGGGATATCTCTATGGACTCAATCGTTCACAGGTCATATGAAATGCTTGGTTTTGTTCTTTGTTTATACTTATGTAAAGTGTTCACTAAACTGCGTACAGTAGTAATGTTATATTTTGCATTAGTCAGAAGTACACTGGAATATGTCTCGCCAATTTGGAACCCGCAGTACAAAGTATACATAGATAGCATAGAACATATTCAAAACAAATTTATAAAATATCTTACCTTCAAATTCAACAATAACTTTGAATGCACATTTCAAACTTTGCAACAAAGGCGAGCAATAGCTGATTTGACATTTATACACAAAATTTTAAATAATGTTGACTGTACAGAACTTCTTTCCCTAGTTAATTTTAACATACCTTTAAGACGTACACGCCATACAGAACTATTCCACACGCTTAAATTACAAGACAAAAGCAGCAACTAATTCGCCAATCAATCGTGCTCTTCATATGTTGGTCTAAATTCTAACATCGACATTTTCTCCGATTCACTGCTCAAATTTAAAAAGAGCATCATGTCAATAATATAAATTGTTCAATCCGCATATATACACACATACTCACACACACACCTTCCCACTACATACATCACCCGGTAATTACATAAATACAAACCATAAATAAGACACTATAATGAAACACATATGTAATAGGTAAATTTGAAATTTTTTTTTACCAATGTATCTAATGTACTGTTTGTTTCTGTTTATAAATAAATAAATAAATCTCACAAGAGCACCCCTGTCAATACAGGGGAACTGTGACGCCAACCGTTGGGCAGCGTTGTCAGGCAGGTTAAGGGTAGGGGCTGCAGAATACAATACGATAGTACCCCCAGCCAGGAGCACTCCTGTCCCAGTGAGACCGGTACACCGAGGGGCACTGATTTGCTAGGACTTGGAACACATGCTCTGAGGATGGGAAGGGGGTTGGAGTTTAATCGACCGGTATGCATGGCAACCTAATAAGCTAATATAGGAATTTAGGATGGGCAGGAATAAAGGAATGGATTGAGGAGGTTAAAGTAAAGGCTGCAGAAAGGGATTCATTAACCCAGGGATAATATTAAAGGGATCTATAGGGCGGGTCAAATTTAATAAATATCTCAAAGCCAAATATAATGTTGAAAATTATATTTGAAATAATAGACACTTCAATATCAACTTTGGAAATTTCGAGGACGGTAACCGAATATGTACTTTTAAAACTTAGCTCTACATACTGCACACTGCAGTGCATCTCAAGGTATTCATTATTTCACTGGACTGCAAGTAAGAATAATAATAATTGGATAATTTGTAGAGTACCGTTTTTGTGAAAACTCACCTTAATGTAACCAGCCGCACTATAGGGGCTAGTGCGCGGGTCTTGAAGCGGCCTGGATTTTATGAAGCTGGAAAAATAGATGTACTTTTAAAACTGCACACTGCAGTGCATCTCAAGGTATTCATTATTTCACTGGACTGCAAATAAGAATAATGATGGAGTTTTACCTACCATTAAAACTCTTATTATGTGGCCTTCCTCATCCAGAACATATTTATATATGTGAGAGACGACATGTCTGTTCTTGTCTTAGTGGTCTAATTTGACTTCCTTTTCCTTGTTTTGGCGTCATCAATTCGTTCCCTGATTGGTTGTTTGTTCTGTCACTGCAGTTGGCGTCTTGCGCATTTCTCTTTGTTGTCAATTGTAATCTCACCAAGCAGTGGATTAAATATGTTCTGGATGAGGAAGGCCACATAATAAGAGTTTTAATGGTAGGTAAAACTCCATCATTATGTAGGGCCGTTCCTCATCCAGAACATATTTATATATGTGAGAAGTGTTTGTTATCGCCTTGGTGACAGAACTGATGTCAATTGTGAGAGGTTGTTGATTAATCTTGTACAGGTTCAAACAGATTTGTGAGGGATAGCAATGTTAGGGAGTTACCTCCTTCACATACCTCTTTTCTGTAATGTCTCGCAAATGTGTTCTCACTCTTCCAATTTCCTCTTTCGAGGATCTTTTCAATGGGGCAATTTTCTAACCAGCTCAATGACGCTACAGCAGACCTTGTACTTCCTGCTGATCTGTCGATGCCAGCACTTCTTAGAACTGTTTTTACCCATCCTCCAATTATTGTTCTTGTGGCAGGTTTTGGCAAGCCCGTTGTTGAAATAAATAAATCCGGTATGGAATTTGCTTCTTGTCTTCTTACATTAGATAAAGAGCATACTTTACGGAGCCAATATACCGGATCCGTAGCTTGATCTGAGGAAGCATTAAGCTTCCATCCTGACTGCTGGTGAGTTGCGGAATCAGTTTTAGATCCAAAAGCTGGCCAAAGTATAATATGGTCCCCATTATCCATAAAACTGTCTGGTGTATATCGTAACAGAGTAAGATCGTGCACTCTTCGTCCCGATGCAAGCAAAAGAATGACAGCGCATCTTCGAGAGGCCTCAAACAGAGTAACTGTTTCTGGAAGGTTTTCTTTTAACCAGAAACTAACTCGTCTCGGGTCCCAGATAGGCAACACTTTCTTCTTTCTGGTAGTATTAACTATACCCTTCATTACTTGTTTCACCAAGATATGGTTGCTTAGCGATTCACACTCTGGGTTAGTTAATGTTGAAATGGCTGATTTATGAAGTGCAATTGTACTAGGAGCCAAGCCTTCGTTAAGTTTTAAATTGGCTAAAAATCTTGCCAATTGGGAACCTGATGGATTAGTTATATCAACCTTATTTTTGACACACCATTGACCCCACCTTTTCCACGCTAGCTTATATGCAGAGATTGTTGAAGTTCGCCATCCGGCATTGAGGAGACCTCTTTCATGTTCCGTCCATCCATTTAGCGCTCCTCTCCAGCCCCAATCTTCCATACTTCCATCTCCAGTTTTTGGATCTGAGGAGGATGAAGACCTGTTGACGTGTCCACCAGGTTGTATAGAAGGTTGGTTATTTGCCGAGGTGGAGCTAGCGCTCTCGACTGAAGATCTGGCAACCAAAACACCTTGGGCCACCTCGGTACTACCAATAGGTAAATACCGACACACTTGTTTAGATGTTCCAGGACTCTGGGTATCAAACAGGGCGGTGGAAACACCCATGCCAGTGGGAAGCACCAGATCCTGCTGAAAGCATTGTGATATAGGGCTGCCTTGTCTGTGGGGTCTATGGATACATAACTCTTTACAACATGAGCGGTTTTGGACGCAAATAAGTCCACCATGGGTCTGCCCCATGAGCGGAATATCTGTTCGATCGCTGGAGGTAGAAGGTGCCATTCGGGTAACAAGGTCCCTCGGGAAAGATGATCGGCGAGTCCGTTGTATCGTCCCGGTAGGTAATACACTTCCATCCTTATATTGTGCGCATCCGCTACTTTCAGAATCTGATACGTCAGCTGAAGGAGGCTCACTGATTTCGTACCTCCTTCGTTGCGTAGATATGCCAATACTGTTCTGTTGTCCGATTGAATGAGACAAGTAGAATTGCTCAAACTGGCTTTCCGACACTTCAATGCATGGAGAATAGCAAACATTTCTTTTAGGTTGCTGTGCCATTTGGTTTGTTGTTGTGTCCAACAGCCTGAGAGTGGAGTGTCGTCCACCTGTGCCCCCCAACCGCTGTCTGCTGCGTCTGTCGCAATGAAGTGGCATGCTTTGGGGAAATGAATAAGGGAATGTGTACTCACATTGTGCCTCCACCACTCTAAATCGTTCAGTACTGCAAGGTTTACAGGTACCTTCTTCCGGGGTGGGAGCTTGGCCATGGCAATTGACTGGAGCTGCATCTGCCTGCAGTGCAAGCGACCCCTGGGAACCACAAACGCTGCGAAGTTCAGCTGCCCTAGAATGCTCTGCGCATCCCTTAGGGACCATCTCTTCCTTGTCATAAGGTTTTGCAATGACTTCCATATTGTGCGGCACTTGTTCCCAGTTAGCATCTTCCGATTGAGGCAAGTGTTCCATGACACTCCCAGATATTCTATCGCCTGTGTCGGTAGGTGAACACATTTCTTTACGTTGATGGTCCAACCGAGGGACTGTAGGAAATCCAATGCTATCAGTGTCTGCAGTCGGAGAGTTTCTCGGTTTTGATGAGCCAGGAGAAAATCGTCCAAATAAACGATGACTCGTATGCCCTTTCTTCGAAGGATCTCTGCGATCCAATTGGTTATTGCCGCAAAAATTTGAGGGGAACTGCTCAAACCCTGGGGCAAACAAGTCATCTGCAGACATTGACCTCTGTACACGACACGCAGAAAACGGCGATGGGTCTTTGCAACCGGTATATGAAAATAGGCATGTGCCAGATCTATTTTTGTCATATAGTCTCCGGGTTGCAAGAAATCGGGCACTTTGAAGTGGGAGATTAGGGAAAACTTTTTCCCCCGCACAAAATCGTTCAGGGCTTTTAGATTGATGACAGGACGATGGGTCCCGTCGTTCTTCTGCACCAGAAACATCTGGGAGAGAAAGCCCCGGTTCATGGGTGCTGGTTCCAGTACCCCCATCTCCAGCAACTCCTTTATTTGCACGTCCATATCGGGTGTGTGCCTTGTTGAGAAATTGTGCTGTCTCACCTGAGTGGGTCTGGTCAATGGTGGTCTCAACCAAAATGGGATCCGATAGCCATTGAGGATTTTTAGGGCGAAATCGGGGGCTTCTGCGGTACGCCATCTTTCTAAAAAACTTCGCAATTGCCCTCCCTGAAATCGCCCGGGCTGGTTGTCAATTATTTCGGGGGCGACGGTGCGAGGTCTGCCCTCGCCCCGTCGGCCTCCGAAATTTCCGTCCTCTGCTGGCAGAGGAGGAAGGGCCAGAATGATGACCGGGGTCTGCCCGCCGGTATTGGGATGGAAATTGGGTGGAACCCAGATTCCCTGCGGGAGCACACTGAGTTGGCATGACTGCCCGTGTTCCGCTTTTTGGCCTTGACAAAATTTCGCTCCTCCCTGCTTGCGAAAAAGGAGCCCTGAAGACTTTGCTCGCCCCACCAAGTCTCTGCAACTGGGAGATGAGCTTATCTTCGTTAAACAAGTGAGTCACGGTTGGAGGGATCTTCGACAGAGCTGATCTATCAACTGGAGTCTTACACATCTCCAGGATGCGATCGCGCCGATGTTCGATAACCTCAGCCCGCTTCCCACAAGCTATTTGAAGAATGGCGTCGTTCTTCGAAATACTTCCCCCAAAAACCTCCTGAAATTTCTCTCGTAAGGTCTCCGGCGAGAGTTCAGCATCAGGCTGACAGCTCCAGGTTAAGACGCTCTGTATAGAGTCCTGGATAACCTGCCTTTGCTGAAGCGCCACATGGGAAATTGCTGCGAAGGCTCTCTCCATTCCCGTGAGTTGGGCACATGCGGGTGTGAAGGAATTGAGTTCGCAATTCACCTCTAATTCCTTGAACCCCGGGTCTGCAACGTACTCTTTCAATGTTTTTGCGTAGCGAACATCAGACCAACCGGGAGAATTAAAGTTCTGCAAGCGCTCCACCGTCTTCAGCATAGTGTCCGTCGGCGCATTCATTTGTGGTTCCTTCAACGACACAGTGGGATCCGGCATATGGAAAACCGGAGCAGCGGATGTGCCACAAGTAGGCTCAATTTGGGTCTCTAAATTTTCTGGGCCCTCAAATTCGCTCGCGTCGGAATTACCGGCGGCGTCTCGCCTGAAAACAAAGCTCTGCAATTCGCTCAACTGCCGCGACAATTTCTTCAGCATCTTTTTCTGCGACCTCTTTTTGTGCCTTCTGTTTTTAGGTCGAGAACAATTTGAACTCGAAGAAGAAGAGTCTGATGAGTTTGTTTCCTCACAACGACGTTTTTGCGTCGATTTCATCGATTCTATATTCGACATTGCGCGAAATAACCGTTGGCGTCAACAACAATAATGCGTTCTGCGTTTTCACTAAATACGCAATGTCGATCGGTAAAATTTACGTAAAATATACACTTAATTATTTTTTACACCAAAGGAAGCACTTTTATACGCTTTCTGTTATCTCGAGCACTTTTATATTGAATAAAACTTCGATAAAGCGCGAGATAGCTACCACATTCGAAAGAATTTCGATGTCAATTGACAACAAAGAGAAATGCGCAAGACGCCAACTGCAGTGACAGAACAAACAACCAATCAGGGAACGAATTGATGACGCCAAAACAAGGAAAAGGAAGTCAAATTAGACCACTAAGACAAGAACAGACATGTCGTCTCTCACATATATAAATATGTTCTGGATGAGGAACGGCCCTACATAATAATAATTGGATAATTTGTAGAGTACCGTTTTTGTGAAAACTCACCTTAATGTAACCAGCCGCACTATAGGGGCTAGTGCGGCGGGTCTTGAAGCGGCCTGGATTTTATGAAGCTGGAAAAATAGATGTACATACTTTTAAAACTGCACACTGCAGTGCATCTCAAGGTATTCATTATTTCACTGGACTGCAAATAAGAATAATAATAATTGGATAATTTATAGAGTACCGTTTTTGTGAAAACTCACCTTAATGTAACCAGCCGCACTATAGGGGCTAGTGCGGCGGGTCTTGAAGCGGCCTGGATTTTATGAAGCTGGAAAAATAGATGTACTTTTAAAACTGCACACTGCAGTGCATCTCAAGGTATTCATTATTTCACTGGACTGCAAATAAGAATAATAATAATTGGATAATTTGTAGAGTACCATTTTTGTGAAAACTCACCTTAATGTAACCAGCCGCACTATACGGGCTAGTGCGGCGCGTCTTGAAGCGGCCTGGATTTTATGAAGCTGGAAAAATAGATGTACTTTTAAAACTGCACACTGCAGTGCATCTCAAGGTATTCATTATTTCACTGGACTGCAAATAAGAATAATAATAATTGGATAATTTGTGGAGTACCGTTTTTGTGAAAACTCACCTTAATGAAACCAGCCGCACTATAGGGGCTAGTGCGGCGGGTCTTGAAGCGGCCTGGATTTTATGAAGCTGGAAAAATAGATGTACTTTTAAAACTGCACACTGCAGTGCATCTCAAGGTATTCATTATTTC
Organism: Limnephilus lunatus; assembly: GCA_917563855.2. NCBI lineage: Eukaryota > Metazoa > Arthropoda > Insecta > Trichoptera > Limnephilidae > Limnephilus > Limnephilus lunatus. Next base: position 61,032,459 of record OU830599.1, read on the forward strand.
ACTGGACTGCAAATAAGAATAATAATAATTGGATAATTTGTAGAGTACCATTTTTGTGAAAACTCACCTTAATGTAACCAGCCGCACTATAGGGGCTAGTGCGGCGGGTCTTGAAGCGGCCTGGATTTTATGAAGCTGGAAAAATAGATGTACTTTTAAAACTGCACACTGCAGTGCATCTCAAGGTATTCATTATTTCACTGGACTGCAAATAAGAATAATAATAATTGGATAATTTGTGGAGTACCGTTTTTGTGAAAACTCACCTTAATGTAACCAGCCGCACTATAGGGCTAGTGCGGGTCTTGAAGCGGCCTGGATTTTATGAAGCAGAAAAAATAGATGTCAGTAGCTCAAAACTCAATACAACTCTTCAACCCAAAAATGAGTTGGAGAAACAACCCATTCATTTACGCGGGTATGGGTACTGTCACCCTGGGAACCATTTATTGGATTAGGGGCCATACATTAATTACGTGAGCAGTTTTTCTTCCAATCTAGACCTCCCCCCCCCCCCCTTGGTGAGTTAAATTTGGGCCACTTTGTATATTCTTTTCAAGTAACGTAAGATTGGACCCCCCCTCCCCTTTTGAGCTCACATAATGAATGTATGCCCCCTTACCTACACCTCTGCCACCTCACCTCCCCAAGTGGTTTGCTGTGTTTGGTGACTGGTGACATTAGCAGGGGTACCCGGCTTCATGGGGTGAGGTTTGTCCGGATCTTGGCGTACCTGTAGACCTCTCCAGCAGGACTCTCAGAACATCGCCGCAGAAGACAGTTGCAAGTCATAATACGAATGGAGCAGTAACAATACTGCTCTATTCGTATTATGACTTTGTATTATGGCAGTAACCATTACAATATGTGGTTATAAATGTAAATAAGTATGTTAGTCGTAAATAACTAATTGTAAGACTGTTGCAAGTCATGGTACAAATAGGACAGTAACAATACTGCTCTGTTCGTATAATGACTTGCAAGTACAAACTCGGTTATAAAAATAAGTATAGTTCTAAGTCACTAGTGATAAGTGATAAAGTCTTAGTTGTATGTCATTAGTTATCAATCTTAGTTATAAGCCACTTGTAGTATATAGGTATAGATTTAATGTACCTATAAATGAATTTGTAAAGCGCCCTTGTGGTGATTTTCTCACGAAAATGGCGCTATAAAAGTCATCCAATTATTATTATTATCGCCTCGGACCGTGGGAGGGATTGATTCATACGTCTGTCATCGACACACTGACTCCCCTCATACCTTTTTCCTTCCCACTACATCCTTTACCTAAAAAGACCCCCCACACAGCATCCCCAAAGATGACATAGACCCTGCGGGGAATTATTTTCTTCAGGTCCTCCTGTGTGGAGCCAATGTTAAAAGGAAAAATTTTCATCAACTGTGAACGGGTGTTCTGCTCATGTCCATCGAGTTTCACACACGTGCACCGGGATCAATGCTGCTCGTAACTTAGAGCAGGCTCCTTAGTAGAACAGGCTCAGCATACCTACATCGCATCTGTGCATTATAGATGGGGCAATTGATCTGTTAAAAACGAATTGCACAAAATCGAGTACTGTGGGGCTACGGCCCAGAGGTGGCCCCCAAACTCAAAGGTTTATACAGGATTGGCAGCTGATCATTGTTGAAGAATCTACTAGCCCATAAAAAGATGCCCAGTTTCTTGGAAGCCAGATTTACTCGGGTTTCCCTGTACTTACTCCAAGCATTTCAATGGAGTAACCTTTTTTTTAATATGAATACCGCACAAGAGTCCCAACTGCTCCCGTCTGAAGCCAGTGAGACTATGGCATCCCCAATTGGGGTATGTTGTGAGGCTGAAGGTAGTGGGGAGGGAAAGGAGATAGGGAAGGGGAAGGTGGGGAAGTACCTGGCTATTCAGATCTGGTCACCAAACACGGCTAATGCCATTTCAAGCAACGTTTCAATTCTGAATGGTAGTCTTACACCAGGGCGATACTGAGAGTATCTTCAACTCTCACGTGCCGCAAATATACTATATGTTATTTTAAATTAATAAATTGTGGAATGACACAAATTAATCAAATAAAAAGTATTTGCCACGCTGGGATTCGATCCCGCGACCTTCGGTGTGCGAGTCAAGCACCTTGCCACTGGACTGCGCCGACCGTCAAAACCTTTACTGCAAAGGGCCATTTGTACATTTACCTGTGAGACAAATTGGTGGATGTGAGGAGTGATCTTACCAGGCCTCGGAAGGAAATCAAGGAGCAAAAGAAAGACTACAGAGAAAGGAGTACGAGGAACAGGAAACGCAGAAGTTGGGGAGAATACTAAATAAAATAAATAATAATATTATTATGGTACAAATTATTATTATTTATTTTAATTTCCTGTTTTCATATTATTAAATGACAACGGTGGACAAACTATGTATATAGAATTTAAAAAGGAATATGAAACAACTTAAAATATGAGAAAAGTAAAGCAATAAAACAACAATTTTCTACATAAATCTAAATGGGAGACTAGATGTTGTTTCATAAAAGAAGTTTCTGAAGTTAAAGGGTATCTTCAACCTGCCTTCATTCGCTCTCCTCAGGGTTTGGCTCCTTTAAAACAGGGCTTCTAATTATTTAGCTCAATTCTGGGGGTCACAGGAGTCAAATTTAACAAAAATAACACTCTTGTGCTGCGTCCAGACCCTTACGACAAGTTGCTTGTTGCAAGCTCGGGCAAGCTCTGGCAAGCAAATGGTTGGCTTCCCCACATTTGCGAGTGCGCCATTGTGTTCAAAGCACCCAAGGATGGCGGACGTCGAAGCAACTACATCGGCTGTCATTTTTGCGCTAACCTATTTGTATTTTAAAGCGAAATAAAACAAAAGAAAACGAAAAATATTCCAAAGAGAAGATGGTGGATGATTAAAATTCATGGAAATCGTACCAGTTAATTCATTTAATATTTTGTTTATTTTCCTGTTTTGTCTTCGTAGATGCTTATACATATTTGTTTTTGTTTCAGAGAACTAATTGAAGAAAGATTTAATTAGCTTCTTTGTGAGACATCTGGAGAGTTCGATAACTTCTGCTTTATGACTTCAGCTGATTTTGAATTCTTGCTGAATAAAATTTCACCTATGATTTCAAAGCAAGATACGAATTTCAGGGAAGCTATACCAGCGAAATATCGTCTTGCGATAACATTAAGATTTCTGGCATCTGGTGATAGTTTTCATTATTTATTTAAAGTATCGAGCCAAACCATATCTACAATCGTTCGAGAAGTTTGCAAGGCTATTATTGCAGTTCTAAAGAACGAAATAAATGTAAAGTGAAACATTGGTAATATTTTTTATTACTTTTGTTAGTACAAATTAATTAAAAAAATGAAAATAATAGAATTGGTTTGAAATTTACTCATTAGTGTCATTAGACGATTGAAAATCTTCATGAGCTTTTAATAAATTGGCATTTCAATTGGACGGGTGGAATTGTAGTCATTTTGTAGGGGTTCATATGTATTGTTTCTGGCTGTAAAAACATGATTATTTGACTGAGGTGTGTTGTAGCGAGATGAATGAGGATTCAAAGAATCAGGTTGGATCGGGACAAAACGACTGGTTTAACGGAACAAAATTTTTGGTTCTTCGTGATTTTGGGTTCAATAAATTCATAATTGAGGGCTCGTAATACGAAGTTTGGGCGGTTGAAGGGCGTTTTGGGATTGATGTTCTATTTACCAAGGGTTCGGAATACAAAGATTGAGCTGATGAAGGTCGGTAGGGAATATGGATGCTGGATGCAGATGGAGGTCTATAAAGATTTGAATGTTGGGGAGATGGTGTTTCACTTGTGAATGTTTTTCTGCTGAATCCTGTCTACACACCAGCTATTTATTTTATGCATGAAAAGTTTCCTATTATTGCTAGGAAGCTCCCGCAGCTTCATAGCTAGTAACTTTGCGTACAGATCGCAATCATCATCTTTGGGAGACAGTGGTTTATTTAGCATATTCGTTAATTGCCCAAAAGCTGAGGCCATTTGTCGCTCAGCAAGATCAGGACCACGGCAACGGGGTTTCGGCGTAGAAAGAGGTGTGGCCGAAGAAGTCGATGGCAGCGGGTGATTGTTGTCTTCTCCTACCAATAAATCTCCATCCATCTCTTCCAATTCGTTTTCTATCTCTTCGATTTCCGGTTGTGATGTCACAGACAATTGCTGGAAGTTTTTTTGCTCACCGTTTTAGTATTTATGGTATTTCTACAAGTATACACAGGCAGTAAAAATAGTTCCATTATCTGGTAGGCGAACCAAATTGGTTCATATATGTCTTCAACGCCTGAAAGAAAAAAAAGGATTTGTCTCTTACAAATTGACTCAAATAAATTGAAATAAAAATAAGAAAAAGAGACATAAAACTAATAATCCATACCCGCGCCAAATTATATGGATTCTGCTTCTTTCTTAGGTGCTTCCTGAAGGTGGACATCGAAATTTCTTGCTTCGCTTTCAAATCTTTTATGGGCCTATTTAAAGTTTGGCTCAAACGAGTCCACACATTAGACACTTTTTTTTGTCTTTGTGCTCCACTTCGTTGGGATTCCAAATACAAGACTCCGCTTGATGACATTCCAAAAAAAATGTGTCATTTGTCCAGTTATTTGTGTTATTACTTGTGGCTTGCCCCATAAATAATAATAGTACATAATAATGTATTATGTTATTTGACATTGGGGGTCAGTCTTATATGTTTACACAACCGAAACTTATACATACATATTATAATAAGGAACTAAATCATAGTATCACATATTGTACAAAGGTGTTTAGCATAAGTTGTCTCCACTGCGGAGGCAAATCACATTTTTTGGAAAGAGCACCGCTGTAGTTATAGCAGCACATCATTCTAATGAGGAGCAACTTCCTGCTTCACAAGAGAGGTGAAATGGTTCAAAATAAGTTGTCTCCGTGGATCAATGTTTGGATCATTATTTTGCTCTTGCCGGTTCAAGTCAGGTGGCTGTTCTCTGATAAACTGAAAGTGCTTATCTTTCATCCTCACAGCCAGATTATGCAGCACAGCACATGCCACTATAATGTCTCCGGTACGTTCTACAGATAACGTTACTCGCTTCCGCAATACGGGAAACCTACTCTTTAGGGCATCTACACACCTTTCCACAACATTTCTGCTAAGAATGTGCGCTTCATTGTAAAGGTTTTCCGCCGGGGTGTTTGTCTGTTCCAGAGGTGTGAACAGATAAGGCTGACTTTGATATTCTCTGTCACCCAACAAAATACTATCGTCGAACTCGCCAGCATCAAATCTCGCCTTAATCAGAGAATTGTCGAACACGGTCTGATCGTTGGTGGATCCCGGCCACCGGGCAACAATGTCTCTAATCATCAAGTCGGCGTCGCAGATGACTTGCACATTCTTGGAAAGAACCCCTTCTTTGTTACGGTATCGCTCCACATCCCCTCCATCTGAAACATGGAAAAGTAGTTTCACTACACCTTTCCAATCGGGGAAATATATATTGTGCAGATACATAGTACATAACGAGGACCCTTCTCTGTCTAATTTATAAACGCAAGAGTTGCCAATGGTTACAAACAACGCAAAAAAATTGTGCACTAATAATTTGTCAGACAAAGTGTTGTGATTGAAACGATCGTTCACATTATTTTCCTAACTTGTAAATATGTGTTTACAAGTCTTCATAACATATTACAGTGCTCTCCCTGTAATCCGCCGATCGATTATCCAACAACTACTAGAATCAGCCGTTATTTTTACCACTTGAAAGTACAAAATCAAGCTCTATAATTCTGAATATTTGTACGTCAAATTCAGTAGTCTGCTGCGTGACTAACTTAAGCGGCAATTTACCAGTCACCCGAGTTAATTATTATTATTTTAGAACATTTTGGTCAGTCCTCTGTGTATTCCACCAACTGCATGAGTTTGTGTTTCTTTTGTTGTGCCATGTTTTTTTTTTATTAACAAGTACACAAAACTCCATTCAACATCTCATCTCTTTTAAGTCTGTACTCGACTCCTGTCTTCCTATCTCATAATTTTGAAATTTTCCCATTTAAATAAAATTAAATTAATGCACCTTTCCTTTCTGCATAATTTTAAATGATGGTCTAGAATTCTAGAACACCCTTGAAGGGTGAAGACCAGAAATAATTAAAAATATATATATACTAAATGAAATCTTCTCGCAAGCGTAAACACGACACAAAAAATAGAAATTTTATGAAAGATCAGTAGCGGTGTACTTGTTTTAAGTTTTTGCATATTTTGTGTGGAAGCACTATAAATCAGCCGCTTTCACTAATTTGACACGGTTTTTGGGGTGGCGAATTAGTGAGAGAGTTCTGTATTTGACTATTATCATTATAATATTATACTGTATTTAGTAGTTGTAGTATTTAAATAGCATACTTCTTGGTGATACCGCAACATGCGTACAGTCGATAGCTCCTATGACCCTTGGGAACCCAGCCAAGTTATAGAATCCCTGTTTTAAAGAAGTCAGATCCGTGTGGAAGCAAATGAAAGATGGTCTTAATCGTACTAGAGCCTCGCAAACATCTTTTATAAAACGGCAAGCAGACGCACTGCTAACACCAACAAAATCTCCAGTAGATGTTAAATATGAGCCGGTAGCAAAATATCTCAGCGTCAACAGTAATCTCACCATCGTTGGTACAGCATTATTCCTAAAACCATAAAAAAATATATTATGTTAGGTATGTACATTGCTTATAAACAGTAAAATATGTTGTACGTATATCGTTAACTCAATTCGTAGAATGCATAACTCGTTGGCTAGGGATGATTGATGATTGCTATTTCAATAAAATTAGTTTTTAGTTTAGGAGGGCAGTCTGAAAATCCGTTGTTAACAGACTGACTGCTATCTCTTATGCACAGACACTAAGTAGGCATGCTGAGTCTGTTCTAGAGGTATTTAAATGGAGCCTGCTCGAAGGAGCTAGCAGCATTGATCCGCTGTGCACCAGTACACATGCGCGAAACTCGACACACACGAGTGGAACACCCGTGCACCACGTTAATGTTGGCTTCATGAGATTGGGATGTTTCTTCGATTCGTTTTTGTGTAAGTCAGCTCGTATGTGGAACAAGCTACCGGCATCAATTTTTCTTCGAGAACCACACTAATAAATCCATTCCTACAACCCCTACCAACGCTAACCAACTGGGTGACGATACAATTCCCCCAGTCTTTACTCTGTACAGACAGGGGCGCTCTTGTGAGATATCACATAAATAATACTGGATACCGAGAACTATTAAACACGGCATGATAACCCAAAAATTAATTATGATAATACCTTTGGCCATGAGAATCTCAAACCATATCTGATGTTGCGTAAAATCAATGCGAGTAGCATTTTATTAAATCGTGTTTATAAACTTATTAATTTTTCACGTTTTTCATGTTCAACCACTAAAGAACAAAATGTACACTATTTGAAATCATGTTTCGTATTGCAATTTGAAAAAAATTTATGAAACATTGAGAATTTTTAATTGATTATTTTTACATGGCATGACAAAAAAGTGAGGTAGACAATAACGTTTATTTGTATCAGTAACTTTAGTTAGAAAAAATGTAAGATGAGCAATTTTTAAACCTTTTTTTATTTTTGCGTGCAAAATTTTTATACTTCAAAAATTATATATTTATTTCGACTTATAAAATTTGAAAGCGTATTTTATCACCTTTCTAAAACAGTTTTTGGTTTGCGAATACGTTCAGAAATATAAAATTTTTTTGGATTTTATCATTTTCACAAAGCATTGCAAGCAATGGCATCAGCCTATATATCGGAACTATGTGTCCGACAAAACTTAAGCGAGAGACAGCTTACTCTAAGGTCAGCAGATCTGGATGTTACTAATCGTTTAATTGAACTTTCTCGGTCAAATCGAGCCGTTTACTATGTGATCGCTAAGTCATAAGTCAGGTTCTCAAGTATCCGGTAATTGTTTGGTTTCGGTTTCCTCCTAATTGTACTTTTATGTTTAATATCCGAATTTATTGTAAGAAGTTAGTGCATTATATTTTAGTTTAAAAGTTCTTGTTTTGTCCTGTTATTGTCTATTATTATTGTCCTGTGTGCTATAACAGCACTGTTTTGTTAATCTTTGTTCTCTTGTCATTGTTTTGTAAATATATATATTCTTTATTTCATAGGTATTATTTTATCAATATTTTGTAATGAACTCGTAAGGAGCACTGTAGGATTATTTTTAAATTTACTATAGTTACGCGCACTTGAAGTGAAATGACACAAAACTGCGCTATACAAATATTACGTTATTATTATATTATAAAGCGAAAATATTTTGACCCTCGACAAGGTATGGTTGAGGCCCGAGGGGTTAATTAACCCAAACTAAAAACCTATATTGTGCATATAAATAGTTGTTTATTGTAGTCATTGTTGAAACAAAGTGTAATTTCCATAATCTGTGAGTAGCCGACGTGTTCACACCCTCGAAATATTTTTCATCAAAGCTCATCGCTTGGCTTGGTCCTCTACAGTTTTGTGATCATTTTTGGGAATCAGGAAAAAATGGCCTGCCCTCACAATACTGGAGTACCGTGCCGCCGGCGACGCTTTGATGGAAAATATTTGTTCTAGTTAGAAATGTCATTTTTGTTATTTACTTATTATTTTCTTATTGGTTTTTAAATATTTAAGTTTTTTATTTTTCATGTACATCTCCCCGGTGCGATCAATAAATAATACTTTGAGAAATCGCTACTGGGAAGATTGTAAACTCATTTCAAATATGTTTGATTCTTGTACTTATTTTAAATTTTTATATCTTAATTATTATGCACACGGACCTTGTAGGACAAATGAAATAATCAGTTTTCATTTTAAATCCTACAAGGTCTTGAGTAAAGCCAAGATTTATCTCACAACATATTGGGTAGCAAAAATAAAGTCATTTTTGCCTACCAAAAAACACTTAAAAAATTTCGAAGGTGTAAATTTTATGTTTTTTCAAATATCAAAACCTGCGGGCCTTGTAGTACAATGAAATAATCAGTTTTCATTCTTGATCCTACAAGGCCTCCAGTCAAACTGAGACTTTGCTCTCAAAATACTGCGCTTTAAAATTAGAGCTCATTTTGCCATGTCAAAAAGACTTAGAAAATTTCGGTCATGACATTTTTACCTTTACAAAATTCTAGGGACCCTGTGAAATGGTGAAATAAACAGATTTCGTTAACTTATCTCACCTAGGAAAAATAATTATAACTTGATTAATCATAAAATATTTTCATAAAATCAAAAATTCTTAAAATCACGGTAACTTCACCAAACAAAAATTCTTGTTATAAATCTTGGCTTTATTTATATGTTTTTACAATTTAATATGTGTTTTTGTTATTAATAAAGGCTACAAAATCCGTAAAAGTTGCCAAATTTAGACGAGCACTTTTACAGATTAAGCCGACAAAATAGAGAATGAGCAGTTTCTTGCCCTTTATATAGGAAAGGTGCCGGGACAAAGTTTCCCCCTCCACTTTCCGTCAGCCACCAAATCGAACCGCCGATTTGGTATAAATACGATGCATTTTTCCGAAATAAATGAGTTCTTACGTTTACTTTAATCTACGTGTTTTACTCCTTCCTCTGGAAGAAACCTCTCTCCGACCTGCCTCCTGCTGAAGCTCTGCCTGAACAACAAGTCTGGTGCCTACCTCCTCAAGACAAGCCGGCCCAACTACTGGACACCGCAAGGCGCCAGGCTCAGGCAGAGACCAAGGACATCCAGGGCTACCACTCACCAGCTCTGGGTGCAGGGAGGCAGATCCAGGGTTACCACCCTCCAGTACAGCAGGGCTGTCACCTTCAAGGAAGGCCAGCCAGTACTGCATTTCAAAACGATATTACAATAGTCGACATCCACGTGCACAGCCACCGGTGCCCTTTTCTACAGTCTTGTAGCACACAGCACACGTCTGTTACACTGTGTCTAAAAGTGTGGCGGTTAGGGGAACGATTTAAATAAAATAATAGTACATAAGGCTAGCGGAACAACTCATATACAAGGTCTCATAGAAATCGTTGTCTCCCTTACTGGTTAGAAATATGATCTAAACCAGAGGTTCCCAAACTCTTTTTTCTTCTAGACCCCTCTCAAAATTTTACTGGCTTCGGTGGACCCCCTGCTGCTTCGACCGTATTCCCAAAATTCGTCAAAAAATGTGAAGATTAGATCTAACGATGGAAATTGGCGTCACGACTGAGTTCCAACCCTAAATTCGGAGTGGTATAATAAAAAGAAAAATAGTATATTTCTTGTGTTCCATTTATAAAAATAATATGATTTTTTTGCCTTAACTCCACGCAGGAGGCCCTGAGGAAGATAATTTCCCTCAGGGCCTATGTCATCTGAGATACTGTGTGGAGGGTCTTTTGTGGAGAGGAAGGAATGAACATTGGTCTTGAAGAGACCCATGTTGTAGGAAGGAGGAAACACAAAGGCCGGCAAATCGTTTCACAGTCGAGCTGTTGAACACAAGAATGAGTCGAAGAAGCGACCCGTTCTCATGTGACAAATGTCAACCGTGTACATATGTTGCGCACGCGTTTGGCATGTTTCCTGACTATGCACCGGTGCCGAAGGGATCAATGATGCTAGTTCCTCGGAGCACCTTCCATTGAAATACTGGTAGAACAAGGATAGCATTCCCACCCGACGCGTCTAAAGATTTCAGTCCATGTGTTAAAATAGGAGAATCTATCAGACGGACCGGAAAATAATTCCCCTCAGGGCCTTTGTCGTCTTTGGGGATGCTGTGTGGAGGGTCTTTTAAGGGAAAGTAAGGAGAGGTAGTTGTGGGAAGGAAAAAGGTATGAGGGGTGGGTAGAAATCTGGGGGTCAGTGTGCCCAGGAGTTGCAGACATATGAATCCATCCCTCCAACTGCGGTGCAAGGCGTTGGGTTGAGAAATGGAAAGGTCAAAAGCTCAAGCAGTCTCTCTCGATCCGGACCGCCATGCAGCAGGTGGGCAGATGCATTCGCCGCCAAGACCTGGACAAACCTCACCCCATGAACCCGGGCACCCCTGTTAAGTCACCAAACGTAACGAACCACTTGGGGAGACCTATAGCAGAGGTTTGGTTATCCAATAAATGGTTCCCGGGGCGGCGGTACCCATATCCGACTCCCAAATTGAGTTTCTGCACAGAGTCGAGGGTTTTTTTCAGGTATTTTGGGGCTGAGATTATTTTTACCCCAAGAGAAGACACTTTCGAGGTAACCGTCCATTCTTTGCTTCAAAGCCCTCCGAGCCGTTGGAATTTGTGGGCCCTTTGGGGGCTTGTCAAATAAAAAGCTATCATGGACTGTACTGTCATCTGCGTAACAATGAATTGGTGCACATGTCAAAAGGTCATTGATGTGCAACAAAAACAATGTCGGAGACTGCAACCATCAGAAACCATCGGCAACCATCTGAATCGACCTCTCCCTCAAAAAGTCAGCAATCCACGTACACAAGGATGCGGGAAGTCCGTAAGATGACAGTTTGTTGGCAAGTCCTCGGTGCCAAACCCGGTCAAAAGTTTTGGAAATATCCAGTGCAACCGTTTGGGTCTCACCGAAACATTCCAGGCACCGCCCCCAAACATGCGTCACATACGTGAAAAGATCGCCGCATGATTGTTGATCGCATTTTGTTCTTCTCGAGGTATTTTATTTTATTTTATTTGGGAGATATGAGCAGTTTGTCGTTATGATCGTTATTGATCGCTATGGGGTGGCCAGGTTGCAGCGGTCACCCTTCTTTGGAATAGGATGGATAACCGCTTTTTTCCAACCAGAGGGCACAGAGCCAGACTTCAGGGATATTTTAAAAAGCTTCCCGACGTCGGTTCCTCACTGCGGTTTTTTATATGAAAAAGCTGAGGATTCGGCATCGAGAACATGGCATTCGGCATTTTCGCAAACATTTTTCCTAATAGGTTAGTCTTTTCGGTGCCAGCGAGCCGTCAGGTCTGGTAAGAGGTGGCAGACTGGATTTGCAGAAATTGCAACCTATTGAGCCCGAATCTTAAAGCTTCAAAATGCTTTTTTTAAAGTCTCAATACGACCATTTTTCACCGAAATACAGCTTGTTAAAAATCACCGAAAAATAGTTTTTTTTTTGCCCCCTTAATTTTTTTGAGTAGTTTATTATCTGCCTACATTGATAGGTAAAGCCTAGCCAACATTTTTGTTCTTTACTATCGAAACCAGATAAATTTTCGTGGGCCCCCAATTACAACTCGTGGACCCCCATTTTTTTATCTCGCCAGCGTAGAGCCCCGTCGAGCCTCCCGTGGACCCCTGGGGGTCCACCTGGACCACTTTGGGAATAAACGGTATTAGAAAGAGAAAACACCAAACTTTTTATTGAAATCTAAAATTAACCACAAAATAATTAAAATGCACACCTTTATAAATCCAAAGTTTCCCACCGCAATTTGAAAAAAATTATGATATATTGGAATTTTTTTATTAATTACTTTCACATGAAACAACAAAAAAAATGAGCTGAAGATAACATTCATAATACATTTGCCTAATAAAATATGCGTGTCTTTTTATTTTTCTTTTATACAGTCATTTTAGTTAGAAAAAGCATAAGGTGAGCCATTTAAAAAACTTTTTTATGTTTGCAAAAAAAAATTATATTTCAATAATTATGTTTATTTCGAATTATAATGAAAGCGTACTTCATCACCTTTCAGAAAACAGTTTTTTATTTTTCGAATATTTTCAGAAATAAAATAGGCTCGAGTTGGCTTTATTTAAATTTGTAAGAGATTTACTAGGTTTACTCAGTGGCGTAGCGTGGGGGGGCGGGGGGGCGGCCCGCCCCGGGCGGCACTTTTAAGGGTGGCGGCAAATTTTCACAATAATGTTTTAAAATTATTTAAGAAAATAATTATTATCATTAGATAGAAACATAAAGTAAACATCGTTGTACCTCGGTGGCGTAACGTGTGGGGAGTAAAGCAAGTTATTTTTTTTAAACGTATAATAATTATTTGTTCATATGCAGCAGTTACTTTGTGATGTGACATTATAATTTAAAATAAAACAATAACTTTGTAAACACCACTTTTATTTTTATACTTTATGCCGACCGGGTTTCGCTACAACCGTAGCTTCTTCAGGGGGGCACCAACATCGCCGCTAATCGCTGATATATTCATGGACAATTTAGAAAATAATATCTTCAAATGTAAATCACCATTATTAAAAAACTTACTTGTATGGAAGCGCTATGTTGACGATGTGTTCTGTGTTTGGTTAGGAACTGAACGACAACTCAATTCCTTCCTGCTATTAATTAATTCTTTCCATAAACAAATTAACTTCACAATAGAAATAGGTACCAATTCTACATTAAACTTTTTAGATCTTTCATTATCAATAATAAATAATAAAATTGAATTTAAAATCTACCGCAAACCGACGTTCACCGATATAACTATTCACAATTCCTCTAACCACCCCGAATCCCATAAACATTCAGCTTTCCATTCCATGGTACACAGATTGGTTACAGTCCCTTTATCAAATACCAACTTTGCATTAGAATTATCTACGATCAAACAAATCGCAATAAATAACGGTTACAGTCCAAATATAGTCAACAACATTCTAAATAATAAAAAAAATAAAAAATTATCCACAAGTAAATTCTTATACAACAGTCCACCTCATAATAATAATATACCAAGTAATAATAATCAACCTTATCAATGGCGTAGAATCTTGTACATAAATAATTTCTCTCAAAACAGCGTTAAAAACCTCCCATCAGATATCAAACCAGCATTTTACACTAATAATAGTATAGGTAAGCATTTAATGAACGGCAAGGACAAAGATAATAGTCTATCTCACTCGGGAATTTATTCACTTCAATGCAGCGACTGTCCTTTTTTCTATATAGGCAAAACAGCACGCAATATAAATACCCGTGTCAAAGAACACCTTAGATGTTTACACAGCTCTGGATTTTCGGAATTTGCAAACCACTTGATTGAAAAAGACCATAAATTTGACAAAAATACAGGCGCCACACTAATTCATAAAAACAACATCGGTATTAGGCTAGACAATCTGGAAGCACTTGAACTAAGGAAAGCCATAAACACTAACAGTAAGGTAGTTAATAACCAACTAAATTTAAATAAAAGTCCCATACTAAGATTGTTCCCTATTGACAAAGAACACGCCCGTTCCCTTCCCAATTCTCCATCTACACCTATACCTACTTCCTCCGTTACTTGAGGAGTCCGGCCCATTTGGTTTAATCATGTATTAGTTATAAACACACATGTAAATTAATTTTAGTAGAGATTGTACTGCCCTGAAGAAGCTACGGTTGTAGCGAAACCCGGTCGGCATAAAGTATAAAAATAAAAGTGGTGTTTACAAAGTTATTGTTTTATTTTAAAGTATAATAATTATTTGAAAATGTTCTACGATACTTTCGTTTACGAATCCAACTGTTTCTTTTATTATTTATTATAAATGTCAATAATTATGTTTTTTTAAATTTCGTAATTCGTAGAAAAACCGTACGCATATTATGAGATAAATACTAATTAAAGCTGGGAACTCCCAAACAAATTAACTCTTAATTAAAACCAGAATTGTGTTCAGAATGTAACGATGAATTTTAGTTGTGTATTCATCCGCTGATATATTTCGAAGGAGACCATTATTTTATTCGAAGTGCATTGGTGGTTATCCACCACTTACCCGCCCCTCTAATAGACCTTGAAACTAGACCTCCCTCACTCGAAGTGCAGTTATAAAATTCTCTTTATAGGCTATGTATATGCTGCCAGAATCAAAGAGAAACCATTTTCATATTCTGAGTTAGTTTTAATTCGCCACATACAGATTTAATTTAACCTCTCTAATCACAGAGACGCAAATTGTCCCACACATTTAATTCTAATGCGATAAAAACTGAAGACACAGTTTTATTAAAAAAAAAATTTAGAAAAAGAATCTGTATTTAGAATTTTTAGTTTATTTAGTACCTTGATTCGAATATTCGCAGGTGTGTTATTGTGTGCATTACAATTTACATTTCCAATATCAAAATTTTAATATTTAGGAACAAAAATGTTCTAATAAGTACGTCGAAAAAATTATTTTTATCTAGATTTTATAAGAACTTTGTTTATTGCAAAAGGTAAAAAAAAAACTAATAAAAAGAAACATTTAATATGCATGAGAAGAACCGGGAATTTTGTGCGCAATCCTTGACAGGCGAAAGTTAATAGATATATTTTTTATTTTATTCGAAGGGTTAAACCAGTTTTCAGAATGTAAAATTCCAATCGTGGAATCGTCTGCTAACACAATTCGAAGGAAAACATTATCTGTTTGCAGTTTACAATAAGGAAGTTGAGTCCATTTTTTTTATTTTTTTTATATCAATGTTCGCATTCAAACTTAAATACTGGTATTTTTTATTTTTTTTTTAAAGTTCGTTTTCATAGTAAAATTAATTCTCAAAGTTTAAATTTTATTAAGCCCGCCAAAACGAGCGGATCCGAGCGGTAAGAAGCGGGGTGTGGGTGTGACGTCATTTAAACTGAGAAAACTGCGTCGCTTGGGCATTTTGTATGGAGATTTTTTAAATTCTTCAATAAGGAATTCCAGTAATTTTTTTTATCAATGTTAACCGTCTATCAGAATTGATGTTATTTTAAAAAAAGAAAATTGATCAAGTTTTCATAGTCAAATTAATATTTAAAGGTAGAATTTTTGTTTCTCGCGCCAAAACTCTTCACAAACACGGTATTGCCGTCGCTGGCCGATCGCCGTTGGTTGAAGTGTCACCCGCCAATTCAGGCCGCCGCGCAAAAAAGTAAAGACCGAAAGTAAGATAACGGTTTACAGCGCAGTTCACTGTGAGACTTTTCTGCGCAATCAATAAATTTAATATACTTGCACAAAACTAGTGAGGTTTACGGCGAAACATCAGATGTCAGATGGGTAGAGAATACGTAATGATTATTATTTAATACTGAAAAAATGTATTATACTTATTGTAACATACAAATGAACACAATTAATAATTTGATGTATTTACTTGGAAGCTTTAACTCCACAAATTTCAGCACTAATGTGGTCAGTATTATCTATTTTAAATATAAAATCAACATGTCAGAATCAACGATTTGTAGGTAGTCGGACTGGCCTTGAATATATCCGATTTCTGACATGGTATGTGGTTTTTTAAACAGATGTTGCATTACATAAACTTTGTTTACTAAACCATTAAATATACCAAACCACCCATTACTAAACTTAAAAAGACTTTTAGGGGATAGAATGCAAAACCGTTTGGCCCATAAGTAAACGAAGTTTGGCCTATACACCTCTCTCATCATACACAAACCATCTCTCGTGTAATAGAAAGAGATGCACCGTAGACATTTCGGTGATCCGCTCTTTATACAAACTGAGGTTCCAATGACGTCAGAATTCTTTCGACCATTCATGAAGCGTTTGTAGTTCGTAGCTTTTTGATGGATTTTTAAGAAGGTTTAATTAATTCTAAGAATAACAATATAGAAATATATTTATATATTTAGAATCGATATTTTTTGATCTACATGAACATATTTTTTATAAGTCAAAATATTTTTCACTCAACTTCCTTATTGCAGTTATATACAATTCTAGTTGCAGACTCTGTATGTGCTGCCAAAATCAAAGAAAAACCATATTCATGTTTTCATGTTCTGAGTGCACTTTTAATACGCCGCATACAGACTTAATTTAAACCAATTTTGTGTTGAGAATGTAAATTTCCAGTTGTGGATTCATCTGCTGACACATTACGAAATAAAACATTCTCTTATTGGTCATTTATAAAGTTCTAGTTGTAGACTATTTATTTAGTGCCAGAATAAAAAAAAACATTTTCATATTCTGAGTGTAGTTTTAATTCGCCGCACACAGATATAATTTAAAACAGTTTTGTGTCCAGAATGTAAAATGTCTGTTGTGGTTTCATCTGCTGACACATTTCCAAGGAAAACATTATCTTATTCGATGTGCAGTTATAAAATTTAGTTTTAGACTATTTATTTAATGCCAGAATAAACGAAAAACATTTTCATATTCTGAGTGTAGTTTTTATTCACCTCATACCAACTGGTTTTGTGTTCAGAATACAATGATAAATTAAATAACGAGTTGCAGATTCATCGTGTACCGAGTGAAGCTTTGAGTTGCATACCGAATGCTGCAAAATTCTGAGAAATTGATTGTTCAGTATTATAAACTTTGTAGTAGAATTTATAAACATGATTTTCGTAGGAAGAATACTCGTGAAATGTGGTTATTAAAAAATCGGTACACCCCCCCCCCCCCCCCCCCCGGCGCTTGGTACCCAAATAACCGGGCGGCCAACACCCACGCTACGCTACTGGGTATACTACTATCCCGAATGGAACATTCTGTCATATATCTGGAAGGCATATTTATATACAAGGGTTCCACGCCAACTCAACAACTCCTTGAAAAGTCATTTAAAACTATGAAAAAAATAATTTTAAAATAACCGTTAACCCTACCCTGACGTGATCTATTTAACCATTTTTTTAATATATTTTTATCATCACTCTTTATGACCTTTCTGAGTTGGTTTCTTTCCGAGTTGGCCGGTCATCATGTACAAGTACTTCAAACGGAATATTCCGTGATATATTTGGAAGGCATATGTACAAGTTCATACCGAGTGGTCTTGGAGCAGATTGTATCCTTGATTATTTCGTGAATTTTTATCGCAGCTTTTTTTGTTAAGCGAAATCTTAATCTGAATTCGACATCATCCAAAACTTCCAAATAATTTACTCTGGCTCTGAAAACCCGTTTTCTTCGCTTTTCCGCTCTTATATTCTCGTCGTGTTCCATAACATCATATATAATATCGATATCTTCTATTGTTTCCATATATTCCATAATAATAAATTCGTTAGATTATGAAAATCCAATGCCAAAAAACAAAACAAACACCACAAAACGAAAACACCTTCAGCAGCTGTCAATATGTCAATTGTCAATTATTTGGTTGGCGGTGGTTGGCGGCAGTGCGGTAAAGGCATAAATCACCGCCATCTTTATTTTAAATACACTAACCGGTAAAGGATATACCAATCCCGAGACTATCAAGCCGCTTGTAACAAGCACGTAATTTTTTTGTCTATGGTTAGAATTTTGACAGTCCCCAGAGGAAGCTTGTGGCTTGACTCAAGCCAAGCATTGCGCAATAATCCACGTGCGTAGCACGCTTGATACAAATCATAAATATACTAACTTGATAAATCACAGACAAATAAGTACCTGAGAGGTGATTTTAGATAGGTATTTATAGATATTTTTAGATAGTCACATAAATTAGATTAAATTATTACAAAATAAGTATTAATTGTTTTTGTGTTTAATTTGTAGAAATCCATGTGATTTTTTTTAAAAATTGATATAAACGTAATCAATGTTATATATAATAGATTTAGATTTGTCAAAGAATTTATATATAAAATTGCAAAAGTCAGTCATTTAAAATACATTTAGAATAGAGAACTCCAGTCCAATTTTTTTTTTTTTAAGGAACAATGACCTTCTAACTTAAATAACTGATTATTTATTTTTATTTTTAGAGTTTGTTTTAATATTTAAAATAATTTTCAAAGTTTTGATTTTTCAAGATCCCTCGAAAACCACCATATCTATGGTTCATCGTGTGACGCACTATATTTATGGTGTGACGTCATCACGTCATCGATAGTTTTATTCACTTTTAACAGGTGCTGTCATTTTACTCATTTTATATTGAACAATCGATGAATGTGAGAGTCGAGGCGTTTTTTATTCAAGATTAACTTTTTTTAATAAAGAAAAACATTAAGTTAAATGTCAACATCTCATCGCTACTGTTATTGTATTTTACCAAAGTGCAATACAATAACAGTTAATCATCTTTTTCCTTGCAAATATAAATGACATCGTAAGCCGTCGAATTTTGTGTTCAGGTGTGACTTGCTTTAATATATTACATTGTATTATGTATAACACATACAGAAACACTAGTATTTATAGGTAAATATTCGGAACTTTTTTTTATAAAACCTTTAGATTCTTCTTAATTACCATAAAAGACAACTATTTGCATTGGGGGAGGCTGAAAATGATACATTTTTAATTTTAGTTACGTAAATTGAAAATTTGCTTTCGTATTTAGACACAACGCTTCACCATATGCAATTTGTAATGATTATTGTCATTTTATTATGTTGGTATTACTGATACTATATGGAAGGCTACCAGTGTTGCCAACTCGAATTTTAAAGTAGAGCTGGGCGAAACCCAAAAAAGAGCCAAAAAGGAGCTAAAATTTTGAAAATTACCTAAAGCATGGGGGGGGGGGGGGGTAGTTAGAGAATTTCGGAGAATTCCCAGTTTCCTCCGGGGGGGGGGGGGGGGGGGGGGTGGACTGTCTACAGGATTTTTTTAAATATTTTTTGTTAGACAGCGACTGGTCCTCTAAAAGACGCAATGCAATATGCCAGTGGTTTTCAACCTGTAATACGCGTACCCTGGGGGTACACGAAGCCAAATTTTGGGGGTACGCAATAACGTGGCACGCATGTAGAATCACGGGTAAAACATGGCGGAAGTCGTGTTACACTCTGCATAAAATTGTTACATTCATGTAATAATTAGAGTATTCATAATTACAAATGAAACACGTCTTTCATTACACGTGTACATAAGATAGATAGAGTTTATAGTAAGAGTAATTTGTAGTAAGAGTCAGAGGGTACGCCGGTTCAAAAAGGTTGAAGACCACTGCAATATGCAATACGCAATAGCCCTAGTACCATAGTCCCTGTACCGATGTTTCCACCATAGCATATTTAGTAACTGTTTACTTGTGCAGGAGTTCAGGGAATCTCTTTTTTTGGGAAGTCCTCGTCCCAATGTTGCATTTTTTTAATATTATTTATTATTTTTTTCAATATTATTTCACGTGAATAAGAGCTGAAATATATGAAAAACGAGCTAAGAAGCTAAATGACTTTTTTTGGAGCTGACGACGTCGATTTAGAGCCAAATCTAGCTCTAAAGGAGCTGAGTTGGCAACACTGAAGGCTACATCATACCGTAACTGATTTCATGGCTATATATTCAAAGGCGCGTACGAAAAAACCTATACGCTAGATTTGTGTAACCTGGTTTGTGATTCAAAAGAACGTGCCCCTTTATAACGCCTACTCACGTCAAGGCAAGAAAAACATCCCAGTTTTCAAGTAGTTTAGCGGCTACGCTAGGTTTGTGTAACATGGAATGTAAAATATCAGTAATACCAACCTATTAAAATAACAATAATATTGCAAACAGAGTGATTTGACAGTGTTAAAGCAAATTTTCAATTTACGTAACTAAAATTAAAAATGTATCATTTTCAACCTCCCCCAATGCAAATAGTTGTCTTTTATGGTAATTAAGAAGAATCTAAAAGTTTTATCAAAAAAAAGTGCGTATTAACCGTTGACGTTTGTTCCGAAGAATTACCTATTTATAAAACACTGATCATGACTTGTATAAAAAGCCCTTGATAGTAAAACAAATCGAAAATACGATCGACGTTATGGTAGGTAAACAAAATGTCAAAATTGACACGACTTTATCCTCAAATAGGCCACATTTATTGCAGATTTTCAAAAATCTTTTTTTACAGCTTACTACGACTTTCAAAAACAACTAATAAGATGATTTATGCACTTAGTAGCTTTTATTCCAGCACTAACATAGTCCGTTTGAAAAACGTTTTCCAGGGAATGTCAGATTGTCCGCAAATATAGCCCGTTTCCGTCATAAGTTTAATTGTGAAGGCCTAAATAATGTTTCAATAAACACAACTATTATATGTCTCAATCTCTATCAACAGTATGTAAATAAACCAAATAAAAAACACGAAATGTTGTTTGAATGGCTTGCCTCATACATTTCACCAGGTGAATTTACCATCGTGACGTCACCACACAGCATTACACAGCATACCAACTTGACGCTGTGTTTTAACGAGAGTATGAAAAATGCACTTTTCAATATATTTTTGAAAAGCCGTACGTTTAATATTATTAAATAAAAGTTATATATTCAGAATCAGTTGGTCTATATGACCATATTTTTTTTAAAGATATAATATTTTTCACTGGAGTTCCTTATTACGAAAGATTTTTTAAATATTTATATTGAGGGATCAGTAGGATTTATGGTTCCAGTTAGGAGTTCTACCGAGCCAAAACCTCTGATATGAATGATATGAGTCGGTGAATTTTTTCCCCATTTGGTCTCTGGTGGATTGACGTATTGTTCTTGTATTGTTTTGTACTTATTATACTTACATAGTGTACTTACATAGCGTGGATTGACTAGATAAAAATTTCTGGAAAAGTATGTGGAAGGGTGTAGTCTTTCCTGTGGAGAAGATTTAGCCCGGACATAAAATCTGAGACACCAAAAAATATATAACATTTATTATAACATAACAATCCGTCTTTTTTCTATTGCAAGAAAAGTAAATAAAATAAACAGGTCAAAGTTCGAGTACGACCTGCAGATCAGCAAAAAGCTGGCTGCGTGCCCACAAGGCAGCAGGCAATTCTGGTCGCTTGCGGGCTCAATAGGTCGCAATTTCTGCAAATCCAGTCTGCCACCTCTTACCAGACCTGACGGCTCACTAGCAAACACCGCCACCGAAAAGGCTAACCTATTAGGAAAAATATTTGCGGAAAACTCAACCCTCGATGACCAAGGTGCTGTCCCGACGTCGGTTCCTCAATGCGGTTTTCATATGAAAAAGCTGAGGATCCGGCATCGGGAAGTACTCCATGTTTTACGAGGGCTTGATGTTAATAAAACTAGCGGGCCTGACGGAATACCTGCCCTGGTACTAGAGAGGTGCGCTGCAGAAGTAGCTCCAATTTTGACGAGGCGTTTTAAAATGTCCCTGAAGTCTGGCTCTGTGCCCTCTGGTTGGAAAAAAAGCGGTAATCCATCCCATTCCAAAGAAGGTTGACCGCTCCAACCCGGCCAACTACCGTCTCATAGCGATCCCATCAGTTCTGTTTAAGGTGATGGAACGTGTCATCAACGACAAACTGCTCATATACCTCGAGAAGAATAAAATTATTATTACGGCGGAACCGCTCGTGCGGTGATCTTCTCGCGTATGTGACGAATATTTGGGAGCGGTGCCTGGAACGTTTCAGTGAAACCCAAATGGTCGGACTGGACATTTCCAAGGCCTTTGACCGGGTTTGGCACCGAGGACTTGTCAACAAACTGCTTTCTTACGGACTTCCCGCATCCTTGTGTATGTGGATTGCCGACTTTTTGAAGGAGAGGTCGATTCAGACGGTAGTCAATGGTTTCACCTCTTCTTCACACTCAATAAATGCTGGCGTCCCGCAGGGATCGGTTCTGTCTCCGACTTTGTTTTGTTGCACATCAACGACCTTTTGTCGTGTGCACCAATTCATTGTTACGCGGATGACAGTACAGTCCATGATAGCTTTTTGTTTGACAAGCCCTCAAAGGGCTCACAAGCTCCAACGGCTCGGAGGGCTTTGAAGCAAAGAATGGACGGTTACGTCGAGAGTGTTTTCTCTTGGGGTAAAAATTATCTCGTTGAATTCAATTTTTCAAAGACCCAATCTTGTCTGATTACGTCTAAAATGGATCGAAATGAAAATCTAGTCTCCTTCAATGGAAGCAATCTGCCGAACAGGCCCTCCATTGATATGCTTGGTGTAACCGTAAGTGACCAGCTCAGATATGGGTGCTCCATCGAAGCCAGAGTAAAGTTAGCCTCCCAAAAACTGGGCGTACTGTACAGGGCCCGCAGATACTTTAATAGTACACAACTGCTAACCCTGTACAAATCACAAGTGCACCCCACGGTTGAATTTGGCAGCCACCTCTGGTCTGGAGCTCCAAAATACATGAAAAATACCCGACTCTGTGCAAAAACGGGACGGATTGCAATCTTTAGAGCACAGGCGTCGGGTCACATTCTACCGGTATTACAATGTAAAATGCTCCGAGGAACTAGCGTCATTGATCCCTTCAGCACCGGTGCATAGTCGGGAAACACGCCAAACGCTCAGCCATGGTTTAATAATATCTGTTCGGCATAAACAAGCCCTTTACAAGTTAATTACTCAACAACCAAATAATAAACATTTACTAAACCGTTTTAAGGCGTATAAAAACAAACTTTCATATATTATAAAACGCAGAAAAGAAAGTTATTATAAACAAAAGATTGATCAGGCGGAAAATGATAGTAAAATAGTGTGGACGGTTATAAATGAAATAATAGATAAGAAAAAAATGCAGGAATAATGAAATCAATGCTATTACTCACGATAACTCGAAAATATGCTGTAAAGATAACCCGTCAAAAGCTGCAAATATATTTAACACATTCTTTGCAAACATAGGAAAAAATCTTGCAAATCACATAAATATCAACCCAATTTCAGACTGCAATATTGATACAGAAAATAAAATAGCAACATTTCAAGTCACAACAGAGGATGAAATAATATTTATCATAAACGATATGAAAGAGGTTCTGCACCGGGATTTGATGGAATTACGGTTAATATTTTTAAAAATATTAAAAATCAAATTTCTAAACCATTAAGGCATATAGTAAATGTAAGTTTCCAAAGCGGAGTATTCCCATCTATTTACAAACAAACTATCATTACTCCAATATTTAAATCTGGTAATCCAGAAGAAGTAGGCAACTACCGACCAATATCAGTAATCTCAAATGTAGCAAAATTTATTGAAAAGATAGTAAAAAAAATAATGAACCAGTTTATAAAATGTAATAAAATAATTAATGAAAATCAGTTTGGATTTATGGAAGGTAGAAGCATACAGGATGCAATTGCAAAATTAACTAGCATTGTTCTCAATTCATTAGATAAATCATTAAAATGTATTGGAATTTTCATAGATCTCAAAAAAGCGTTTGACAGCATATCACATGACAAACTTATAACTAAAAAATTTAATGAAAAATTTAATGAAATTAAAAATTTAATGAAATTAAAATTTTTATGAATAATGTTATGTTTTACGTGAATAATGTTATGTTTTTATTGTTTTATATTTCTGTTATGATTTGATTTATATGTACAACCTCTCTCCATGGCTACCAATGTATTGATAGATTTTTTGTTTAGTAATGTTTCATTTTATATAAGAAATTTTTTTTATATATTTTTTGTTTTTGGTTTTTGTTTTATATAATTTTTGGAATCATACTGCTTTTTTATAAAATTAATTTACATTCTTATTATGCTGTCTCAGTACAAGTAAAGTCACAAGGAGGAAATCCATAATTGGTTTTATTTTGGCTATTTAATATTATGTACAAACTGAAATAAATGTAAACTGTCGATTTCCTGAAAATTAATAAATAAATAACTAAATTAAGAAACATTATATTAAACGGTACAGCTCTAGAATGGATAAAAAGCTACCTTTTCAAACGCCCTCAAGTCGTAAAAATCAACGATGTGCATAGCCAACAAGATACGAGTAATTTTGGTATACCTCAAGGTACAGTCCTGGGGCCGTTACTGTTTATCATCTATGTAAATGATATATTCACACAAAGAATAAACGGAAAAATAATATTTTATGCTGATGACACTGTCATAATAATTGAAGGTGCTGATTGGAATACTGTGAACAACCTAGCGAATATTGACATCAATACACTGAAAAACTGGTTCGATAAAAATCTCCTCTCTTTAAATACCGAAAAAACAAACTTTATCCCATTCTCTATCAATAAATTTTAATCAAAACCAGAAATAAAAATTCTAATACATCAGTGTAAATGTAGTGGAACTAATTGTACTCCAGAATGTTCTAAACTAAATTCAACTTCCAAAATTAAATATCTTGGTGTATATATAGATCAACATTTTAAATAGAAAACACATATGTGTGAACTTGTCAAAAGAACTAGGAAATGTATATATATATTTATAAGACTCAGAAATATTCTTATACTGTAAAACCTAAAAAAAGTGTACTATGCAATTGTTCAATCTATATTACAATATGGTATTATAGGATGGGGAGGAACATATGATGTTATTTTAAATCCTCTCAAAATAGTTCAAAGATTAATAATTAAGGTTATATTGAAAAAAACCATCTACATTTTCTACTGAAAAAATATTTTCAATATTCAAAGTATCTACAATAGACAATTTATATAAAAAATATTCAATACTACAAACTTTCAAAGAAATACAGATAAAAAAATTACATTTCAATATATCAGCAAGATTAAAATCCCAAAATTTATTACCAAGCACATCCAAAATTCCTATCTGTACTTGGTATAAATTATTTCTACAAACTCCCATTAAAAGTAAAAATAAAAGTAAATTTCAAATTAAATTAAATAAATTACCCGAAACAACTGTAAGAGTTACATTACTATTATTAATATTTCACTTAATTTAAATCTGTTAATTGATACATCTCAAGCTTCTCTTACTATATATTATTCACCTACGCAAATGATAACATTGATAACATAATCGAGTATGAATTCACTCACCAAACACAAGAGCATTGTCTCTTTATGTTAATGAAAGGCTTTTATTACATTAATATTACAAATCTGTTAAACATGTAAAAAAATGTTTAATTATTGTAAAAACATACAAATATTTAAATAAAAAATTTAAAAAAAAAAAATTTATATATATATATATATATATATATATATATTCTAAAAGTCCAAAAAGCGCGCGGTTTGCAAAAACTCAGAAACGAGTCCCGGTACGATCAAGGAAGTTATATGGTGTGGTAGATCTCTATCCCCCCTTAGGAATAAGGGTATCCGTTTTTACCTAAAAGGCGTGCTTTTGAAGATGTAAGGGCTGGATGTTTCGCCCTCTTGAAATTTTTACAACAGTCTTCCGGAAAGTTCTAAAAGGTTCCACAGAGCTCTAGAAAGTTCTGGAAGGATTGACGGAGTGTGTCGTGGAATGTTCGGGTATAGGGAATCGGGAACATAATTGTGGAACATTCCAGAATACTTTCGAATTGTCCGAGCGAAGCCGGGTAACCCAGCTAGTAATTACCATAAATAAATATAAAGACATCTAAAATAAAAAATATATTTACTATCGATTTTTTTAAAATTTGGCTTCCGCCTCTGCGATTATTATTTGGAACACTTTGATCCTTGTTGCGTTCGCCAAGCATCTATCCTTTTCGCCAATTTTGTTTAAAGTATCTTCAACATGTTTTGCAAAATTTAAGTTCGGTGATGCTGCCGAATTGCATCCTGCAGCGATAGAACCAATTGATGTGGAAATTATTTCCAATAAATAATTCGTAATGGTCTTCATTGCTTCCTTTTTCGAGATGGAACCCTAGAAAAAAAAATAGTGTGTTTTAGACCACACGACTGAAGTAAAACTTCATTAACTTATGCCGTCCATTAACAATACAACAATAACAGGAATAAAAATATCCCCATCCCCTCAACATCCCCATCAACTCAACTCAACTCTCAACTCTCAACTCTCAACTCTCAACTCTCAACTCTCAACTCTCAACTCTCAACTCTCAACTCTCAGCTCTCAGCACTCTCGGCTCTCAGCTCTCAGCTCTCAGCTCTCAGCTCTCAGCTCTCAACTCAACTCAACTCAACTCAATTCAACTCAACTCATATCATTGTTTAGCGTTTCACATTGATAACGTTTCATATTGATTAGCGGCACGTTCCAGAGTGGAAGATACTCTCAGTATCGCCGTGGTGTAAGACCACCATTCAGAATTGAAACGTCGCTTGTGCGTAATTCATATAAAAAATAAAAAAAGCGTGTCACATTTTTTCGTAACGTTTCATAACGTATTCATCATTTTACCCCCAAGTGTCGAGCGTGCGTAAAGAAGTTTTACTTCAAAAAGATTAAAAATTATAATTATCGCCTACAAGCGATGCATCAAGCATATCAAAGCCAGATTGTGATAATACTATTCAATGCATAATAAGAATTCAATTTAAATTACCCGAATATGTGAGCCGCCGTGATTGGGCGTAACTGGTCTTGGATTGTTGTTCAGCGATCCCAAAGGTCTACGTTCGACCAAATCCTGAAAAACATTAAAAAATGTTATTATCACCTACAAGCGGAATCGCTTGTATATCAAGCATACTTAAAACTGTTTACACCATAGACATACGAATATTACTAGACCAGAACAGAAAGGTGAGGTGTAGAAACCAACTACAGCGGGACGAAGAGCGGGAACATAAATATACCAGGGAATTTGGTGATACGTGATTCGTCAAAACTCAACCTGAGAGTATATAGGCACCTCGCATTAGGGCCCCCCACACGCACACTTCGGAGCGACCGATTCCCGCGCCACTTCAGGCCGCCGTGCAGAAAAGTCTCACGTTGAACTGCGCTGTAAACCTATCGGTCTTTACTTTTCTGCGCGGCGGCCTGAAGTGGCGCGGGACTCGGTCGCGCCGAAGTGTGCGTGTGGGGGAGCCAATTATAACATCACCATTAAGTTCTTAAAAGTAAACTCTGCTTATAAATGAATAGACCTTTTTACACGGGAGTGCGAATTGCTCACCGAGTAATGTACAAATTTGTGAAGTCCAAATATGACAAAGTAAAGTTCACCTATTTTCATAGTCGGATATGTTGTTTCCGTATTTAGTTAAGACACTTTTACAAATGTTTCATAATTTACTTACCCCAGTAAATAGTGGCTTTGTGTTTCGCGTCACCATGTATCGCGTTGCTACCGTACGTCGTATGTGTTATCATATTTTATTCCTATTATCTGAATAAACTTAAAATAGAGTAAAACAATGCTTACCTATGGAATGTAATACCACAATTGGGTTTATTCTCTTTTTCACTTCTATTTTTACACGTTTTCAAAACACAAGCTACTATTTTTACCGTGTTATTTCGTAAAATGCACCGATGAGTGCTCGATGCTGGCTCGCAGAAGAATGATGATGTCAATTTTTTTAGATGAACGCGAAGCCTACTCGATCCCAGCCGGTTTCAATGGAATGGTTCCAATGGGAGGGGGAAATAATACGCTTTTATCACTTAGTGCAGGTCTGGTAATATTCATATGTCTATGGTTTACACGCATAATAAAAATTCAATTTAAATGACCCGAATATTTAAGCTGCGCAATTGACCGCAACTGGTCTTGGATCGTTAAGCTCTAGTGAAGGTCTAATTCAACCGAATCCTGAAAAAATATTATGGATAATATGTGGATGGTGATAAATACTGTTTCAATGCTTGTAATTAACACAGAAGATGATCCATTTTAGGATGTTGAGTTTTTAGATTCTGATTCTGATTTTCAATAGTGATATATTTTAACCACTGAACAACGAACCACGAACAACGTGAGTTATTAAAGCCTGTTATTAACCACTTTATTTATATTTTTGTTCTGGAATTTTTAATGAATGGTATATGTACATGCTGTAAATAAATTGTATCTAATAATAAAATTCTATGTAATATTTCAAAAAACAAAAACACTGTACTATGTATACGATAAAAAAAACACTTTTTTCTGTTGAAAATAATAAATAGAACAGTTAGAAATGGAAAATTGTTAAAATACTAAGTTTACTCAAATAAAAATTAAAGAGAGGCAACATAAGAGATACAATTAGAGACACAAATGATAGGTACATAATAAATTAGCACATATTTTTCAGCAATCTCAGGGCATTTTTTTTGAATCCATATAAATTATTATCGACAAAAATATCTATTTCAGCACACTCTATCTTATTATATAGTCGACACATTTGGGTCAGAGGGCTAAAATAGGCGATATTGTTTTTAAATATATTCAGGTGAAACATATTATGGCGTCTTAAACAGTGGGAATTGGGAACATTTATATCAATATTGCTAAGACACAATGAAGTATCAAGATGAATTATTTTATGTAAACATGTTAGATCAGTCAATTGCCTTCTGATTTTAAGTGTATTAATTTTGAATTATTCAAGTCGCTTGTCGTATGTTCTAAGATGTTCATGTAATTGACATTTAAAAGATAACAGTCTTAGCATTTTTTTTTTAACTGATTCTACAATGTTTTCATACTTGCAATAATGTGGATTCCAAATAGTACTTCCATAATCAAGTTTACTTCTAATTAAGGCATTGTAAAGGGTTAGAATTGTATTTTGAAAGGTTTACATATTCTATGAATAAATCCCATCATTTTAAAAGATTTACACTTAATGTCGTTAATGTGTACATCAAATATGAATTTAGAATCAAGAGTAATTCCTAGGTCTCTTATGGAGGACACTTTTTAAGAATGGTATTGTTAATAACATAGGAAAAATCCTTTATAATTCTATTCCGAGTGAAGTTTAAAGTGTAACATTTTTCAACATTTAAGTGCATATCATTGACAATACACCAGTTATTAAGTGTGTCGAGGTCATTTTGAAGAAGTTGATGATCAGAAACAGACTTAATTTTACGAAATTTTTTTAGATCATCGGCGAAAAAAGCATAATCACAGTTTAATTTTGAACCAAGGTCATTTATGAATATTAGAAAAATTAACAAACTCTTAATTGACAAACTGTATAAATTTTTATTTGCAGGGGTTTTTTTTTCCAAACACATTATCTTTTTCCTATTATTCAAAGGAAAATCATAAATTGATTATTTTTGGAACATCTATAAAAAAAGCAAAATATTAGAAAATTGGTGAAAAAAGAGCGTTGGCCGCCAACGCCGCAAAACAGCCAACGCGTTGCAACGGTCAATAAGGGCTTGTGTATGTTGGACCAGCTTTACGACTATTCTGTACGTGAGTGGCTCGTCTTATGTTATGCATATTGCATGCACCACGCTATACTTTCATGGCTTCGCCTGTTTCAGCAAATACTAAAAAAATCAAGCCCAAAAACTCCCGCTACTTTGTAGCTCAGTGTGACAGTACCTTTATTTGTGACAGTACTTTGTCTATTGTGCGCATCTACCTCTATTATCAAATACCCTATAATGTCTATGCATTAGTGCCCCCCACACGCACACTTCGGAGCGACCGAATCCCGCGCCATTTCAGGCCGCCGCGCAAAAAAGTCTCACGGTGAACTGCGCTGCAATCCTTTCAGTCTGTACTTTTCTGCGCGGCGGCCTGGAGTGGCGCGGGACTCGGTCGCGCCGAAGTGTGCGTGTGGGGGAGCCAATTATGTGCGAGTGGTTTTTATGCAATATATGCACATTGCACATCTATTGTTCACTATTATCTATGGATGTGATGTGATTGACGGGAGTCGCAGGCTGTGCTGTTTTAGAACATATTTGAAAATGACAGGGGATTTTATCTGGTAAAATATCCTATCGTTCTCAAATTTGACAATTTCCTCGTGCTTTTATCTATATTTTGGTGTTCAAAATCCTCTTAATTGAAAACCTCCAGATTTAAAATACTTCACAACATCTTTATGACAAGGTACTTTTCCCTACATTTATTAAAAATATCAAAAATATTTATATTTGATACGAATATTAGCTATAGTGTACGTCTGCATATAAAATATAATCTAATATTAAATTTTTGCTGATTTACGAATAACCGTTCATTTGACAACAAAGGATAATATACCTTGTGATGACACTCGACGACAAACCAATTACTCTTTCGAGTCTTTCGTGTGTAAAACAGGTCCTGATAGTAAAAACACATTCTAGAACGCATATAATACATCAGTCGTTATGTTTGTTTAATAAATAATTCAGTACAACTAGCCCAAGGACTTCCTTATGATGTTCTCGAAAGAGAGTTTAGAAAGTGATTATATGAAAATAAACTTCCTAGTTTCTTTTTGTGGTGTTGTTTTTCATTTTAATAATAAACAATATGATTTACAAAGTTATTTTTGAGTTCTAGTGAATCTATGAGACGAAACCTTCGGAAATGAAATTATCTGATTTTTCTAGGTCAAAATTGACTGCCAGTTTTTTTTTGTGTTTGTGGTGATTAGGAGTGTTTAAAAAGATAATTTGTTATGCTTACGTGACATATACAGACAGCTTCAGTGTGTAGGTACTCAGTATACAAAAACATTAGATTAGTGGTTGATAGCATGATAAGACTCAACGCTGTTGACAAAAATGCTCTCGCAACTACTTGAAAACGTGTCTGACTGCTTAGTAAATCATGTGCAATTTACAGGTTGATGACTCTGAAAATGTTTCAGTTTTTTAGCTTTACTTTTATGTTGCTATTACAAGCATGATCTTTAGCGATGCAATTGTCAGATACATTCTGCTTTCTCTACATTAAAAATATAATCAATTGTAATAACCGGCAATAATTATTGTATCAAACTACCCCATTCAAGCAGTTATTTACCATTGTGCACAGTCTAGACCAGGGAAGACAAAATCTATTTTGCGACATGTGGGTTAAGTTTTGTTTAGTTATACGATTTAGATCTCTCCTTTATTTGTTTTGTGCATGCATTGAACGTTCCTTTACCACAGACTTTTCCTCATGTGTTACTACATGGGGAGAATTTATTTCTATATCTGTTATTATAAACCACAAACATTTTCATGGAACACATTTAATTTTGACCAACAAACATGAGTTAGAGAAGTTTCTATCGAAGTGTGCTGTCAGGTGTCTTGTTTTGACCTGTATTGCGAACTGACATTCTTTGAGACATATATGAATAAATAAGTTTTCCTGTCCCTGCCTAAACATTCCATACCTATACATTTATTTATAATAAAATTAATATTGTTTTAAATGTGACTTGGATCTTATTGTGCAATAACTAATCAACATTTATTTATTCTGTTCAGGGTTGATTATACTCGCTCAAAATGGTTGACTCATCTAGTTCTATATCAGTAGGAGACTCTCCAGAAGTTAAAGAAGAAATAACTGGTTTTCAATTTCCTCCGCCACCAAGATTGCCCACAAATGGTAAGATTTATGAATTTTTCCTAACGGCAGTACATATTGAATAATAATTACATTTATTATCTCATCTCTGTATGCAGTATTACTAATGTCTACTTGGTGTCAGTGTTTTTCCTACAGTCAAACTACGAGCGTAAATCTGGAATTCCGAGTTTATGATTAACCTGATGGTTTTAATTCAAAACACTTCCTCAGATACAACTTTTTCCATTTTTAAGGTTAATCCATTAATGTCGGAGTTCTAATTGATCTTATCTATAAAGCGGAAAATGCCTAAAAATAGCAATTGAAGAATACCAATAAAATATCAAATAGTAATAATAAATTAATAATAATTCGTCCCTGCAATGCCCAGTTGTTTAAAATTACTTTTTATTTTCATGGTTTAGTAAGCGGTGGATAAAATCTATGGTAGTTCAGTAAAAACTGCATAACCATTCTAACATTTAAATCCTTTCAAACAGCTGATCGACAGTGTTGTAAGTACAGTTTAATGAACAACAACACCCGAATGAAAAAAACCGGGCCTAAGCTATGCAAGCTGTTAAAAATAAGCTCAATGCCTTCTAATTGAGATTACTTTATAATTAATAACAATACGCTAACTAGTTTTGGATAAAATTGTACCTTCATGGGGACAGTATAATAAATAAATCTATTTATTTTGTTGTTATACTACCCTGATGAAGGCACTGCTGTTTTCAAAACTAGTTGGCTTATTAGATTAATAAAAAGTTGTGTAAACAATGTTTAATGCGATGAATAATGAAGTAATACAAAAACCTAAGTTTTCATTTTGTAAATTTGATCATTTTGAAATATTTTAGATACTTTGATTAAATACTGCGGTGTTTTTTTTTTTTTCATAAATCAAAACAGGTGGTTTGTGTAAAGCGGGAATTTAAAGGGATGTACTAGCCACGGCCGAATTCGAAAACTGTCAAAATGTATTAATTATTACATCGCTAGATGTCGGTAGTAATGCCATCGCGAATTTTAAAACTTCAACATTCAACTTGTGTTATGTTATGACGTGCACAATATTTTTAAATATCGAAGTAAAAACCAAACCAATAACAAAGTGTGTTTAATTTATGGAACTTATTATTTTGGTAGAATATTTAGTATGATCCTTTTTACGAATGTTTCATTATTTGCTTGTTGATGGTTTTTTCCCATAGTTCACGTCATTCGTATACACTCGCGCAGCTCCCATTATAAACTACCGACGCGACGTTTGGAATCTCGTGGTGCATTTATTGTTATTAAGTTTATTTTGTAGAACTCCATTTTAATTTCTTATTTCTTTTATATGTTCAATAATATTATTATTTAATGTATAAAAACAGTTTATTATAAACAAGTTCTGCTTCGTAATTATGTATTTCGTATTTATGCATTGTATAAATAATTTTTTTAAAGTAAAACTTCTTTACGCATGCTCGACACTTGGGGGTAAACTGGTGAATGCGTTACGAAAAGTGTGATGCGAACGGTAATCGATGCGAACAGTGATCGATGCGAACGGTGATTAATGTTATTAAAAAAGGAAACGAAGCATGCAAAAGAAAACGGGGCAACTTTTGCCCAGCGAAAAAAAGACGCCTGAGTGTGTACTACTGTGTGAAATGCAACAAACCAAATTGTCTGGAATGTCAACGTCTATGTCACCTCAATGTCATATGTTCTTTTATAAGATAAGTGAAATTTTATTTCAGTCGTGTGGTCTTGCACACTCGTTTTTTATTTTTTTTAAATGTTCAATAATATTATTATTTAATGTATAAAATTTTTTTTATTATAAACAAGTTCTGTTTCGTGATTATGTATTTCGTAGTTATGTATTGAATAAAAACAGTTTATTATAAACATATTCTGCTTCGTAATTATTCTCGTGGTTCACATTTGGAGTCGATTTTATGGTGTTTTTATTTTTGAACTGCCAGGCTGCTGGTCGGCAGACCAAGGAAATCATGAATGGGATGATCTAGATTACAGTTTTTTGTTAGTTTCGATCTTGTGTTCGATGTAATCGATGCAGCAGGGCATGCGAAACCGATATGAAACGGACGAGGTTCGGAAATTTACGTCGTTTTACGGATGAACGCAGCTCTTACGGCGACGGTGCGTTGGTTGTTCGAACTTCCAACTAGTATGGACTATTTTGGCAATCTTAAAATGACTATTATTATTATAAATTTGTACAAAAATATGGACACGCGACAGCAGTGAGGGGCACCGCGGCAGGTTTTGGCTTATTTAAAAAAAATATGGCATTCTAATTTAAAACTATAATGAAATAAAAATAATAATTCAGAAAACGAAAAATTAAATTTTTTTTTTTTTTAAAGTCGTACCCAAAAAGCTGCCAGGCTGCTGGTCGGCAGACCAAGAAATTCTTAAATGAAATGATCTGGACTATAGTTATTCATTGGTTTAATTCGTGTACTCGATGACGTAAAATTTACTATTTTTTACCCCACTTTGACGCCGACTGCCTGCGAACGTGCCAGGCTGTCGGTTGGCAGACCTGCTTTTTTCTCATTTTCTAATCGACTTTTATTATTCTCGTTGTTTTGATGTCGTAATTTTTTCGAAAAAAATCACTGACTATTTCCGTGACAGCGCGGCTCCTGCCAAAAGACGCACCGGCAGACCAGCTTTTTTAAGGTTTTATAAACGTCCATTATCACTACAAAGTAGTTTCATTCGTATACTCGATGACGTAGGGTTTACCTATCTTGTCTCTTTGTCTATTATACTTAATACTAATACTAATCATATAAGGTAATTTTTGTATCTACTACCAAACACAGCGTACATAATGTACCTACGGAGAAATGTTCGACGAGTGAATGAATGTCCACGACACAAACAAATGAACTAATACTGATATTCCGAAATACGTCACGCTACATATATTATAGCTGTGTGTGTGTACGCAGCATTGAATTCTCACACATACTTGCAAAACGTGCCCGTCGCCACACGCATGGAACAATATGAACATCGCACAAACCATTTTCGGAAGTATAACGCACATGAAATGTTATATTTTAAACGATTTATACAATATGGCGGTTGAAAAAATACAATTCGACAAACTTACACTAAAAAAGAGAATTTTCGAGTACTTCCTGTTTTTGTAGCTTACTGAGTTTACTGCAGTGGTTCAAGTGAGTCGGTATTCTATGTTTAAAGCTATTAATAAAACATTTCGCCCGTATTTTCAAAATATATACGCTGTCAAACGAGGAGCGTACAGATTCCCTACCTGCCAACGGGAGATTCTAGCCCGGAATGAATAGAAGCTACGAAATGTGTTCGATTTTGGTGAAAAATGAAGTATTTATTTAATTATCAATATTCACAGATATCATAACGATAATAAGAGGCCGTACTTTTACAGATGTGTGTATTATGTATATATTTTAAATTTAAAATATTGTGTAAAATCATTATTTACGCGATAATCATAGACTAAAGTTTTAAAAGTGGGTTGAATGGTGTATCAATGTTTTTATTTTTCATGGTCAAATGCCTACATCGATTACAAAAAAAAAATAAACAGATTGAAAAATAAAAGTCCATTATTTGGTAACAAAAAATATCAAGTCTAAGAATGACACACGAAAGGTAGTATTAAGCCGTTTTAGAGAGCCGTTTTTCAGCAAATTACAATTCTGCCCCTATAATATACTCTTAAACCTTATTGTCACCTATATAAGGAGTGTCATTGCTAGCGGCCCGATTCCAAATGTTTAATCTAATAATGTAACTTCATAATATCCAAAATATCAAACTCTTCTTGACACACTTTTATGTTGTCTCCTAGGCATCAAAGATTTTCACAAAATGATTTCTACTCAAGTAATGATAGTATTTAGTTGTTGCATTCACAATAAGTACATATTAATTTGAATGACACGGCTGCCGCTTATGTAATCCATCAGCGACTGTTCCCGTACGCGGATGTGCAAATGAAGTTTCACTAAAACTCATTCATTGTGTCAAGACATTCCATGTGATGAGATAGATTGCGCTAGTGTTGCAAAGGTTAAGCATATGCACACTTTTGACACAGTTGCAGATTTATACCTATCAACTGGCAGTGAAGAGGAAGACTGGGCCAGCTCCGGAGGCGAGGGGACCTCTAAGCGGACTCCAAAAAAGTTGACCAAGTTCCCCATGCCGCCCCTGGTCTCCGAGTTCCTCAACCTCTCCACCGATGAGTTGCCTCCTATCGGTTTCTTCTGGGACATCGAGAACTGTCAGGTTTGAGCTGCTGAAAAATCAGACAAAGTTTTATAATTGAATTAGTTTTTTTTTCAAATTATCCAAACACAATAGGCTCGCGGCCTGTAGATAGTGGAACAGTGGTTTTGGGAATGTTGGGAGAGTTAGAGAAGATACTTTCGCAGAGTAGAAGATACTTTCATTATTGCCCTGATGAAAGACCACCATTCATTATGTTCATCTTTAGGGATGCCATAGTCTCACTGGCTCCAGACATTTGGAAGCAGTTTGTCCTGTGTGATATACACTTACTGACCAGATCTGAATAGTCAGGTAATTTCCCACCTCCCTCTTTCCCATCTATTTCCCATCCCCATGCCCTTCACCCTCACAACAGCATGTTATCACTGGCTAAAAAAAGCCTTTCTTATGAAAATACTATTAATCGTTCTCATACAATATAACTTTGCACAAATTAAATTATTCCAAACTAATTTTTATGTTTATGGGCCTTGAGAAATAATGATTAATTCCAACTCACAAAACTGTATTGCAGTAGTTTTATGCTGAGTAGAAGGTTATTAATTCAATTTTAAATTACTGTTTTTCAAATGATCTTGAATGAGGATAAGGGACTTGTAATTCATTACTTGCTGAATTAATTTGATGTTTGGAATGGGCCCGGAGTTCAATGCCGTTTATAATACCAACTTCTCATTTGAAACATGGCATCACAAAATAATAATAAGTAATAAATGTGTATAAAAGAGGAAGCAAGGCCAGCAAACCACAATGGAGTTTTATTACCAACCCTTATGTATGGCAGTGAGGCACGGAATCAGTAGAAGAGAGATAAAAGAAGACTAAATGCAGTAGAAACAAGATCTCAAGGCTTATTGAGGATATTCAAAACGACTGCAAGGGCGATTGATGTAAGCTTATAATGGACAAGATAAAAAAGAAGCCAGATGATTGGAACATAGAGCGAATAGCGAAGTGGAAGGAGTGTCCAGATAATGCAAGTGTGCAAGCGGATGAAAGAAAAACTCTTTTGAAACGGACAGTTTGTTTGATAGATTCTCCTATCTTAATAGATTGCGGTCTCTAGAGCATGGATGCCAGGTGTGAATGCTGTCTTTAATCTACCAGTATTTTATTTGGAAGATGCTCCGAGGTGCTCGAAGAAAGGTGTACGTTTTCGACACTAAACACTCAATATGCATGCTCAACATTTGTAAACGGTTGACATTATTTTGGGTTGCTTCTAAACACATCGGCTATGGAATTATTTGCCGGCCACTGAGTTTTCTCCCAACAACATTAGTCCATTCCAGATCCAGGTTCACTCTTTCCAAGACTCAACTTAGTCAATAAGCTAGCTGGGGATGCGACGCCAACAAATCCAGAACTCTATTAATTGCCCTGATTTTTTTAACAGCTGAATACTGTGCTCCAGTATGGGCTAGAAGCGCCCACATTTCCAAGGTGGGATTGCGACGCCTTAGACTGGCTTGCAGACCTAGATGTTCCCCTCTGACCCCCCCCCCACCATATGAAAGAAGAGGAACTCCTTCCTTTTCTCAAAAAGAACCTCCTCAAAGATAACACAGGCCCTAAGAGAAATAATTTCCCTCAATGTGGAGTTAATAAAAAAGATTTCAATATTATTCTCGTATATGTATGTTTGTTGATAAACTAACCGTATTTGTTTGGTGTGCAGGTGCCGAAGGGGTGTTCGGCCGTGGCAGTGGTAGCGGCCATCAGGAATGCCTTTCTTCCCGGGCGCCGGGAGGCCGAGTTCACGGTGGTGTGTGACGCCCGCAAGGAGCAACCCTCGCTGCTGCAGGACCTCAACGATGCCCAGGTAGGCCCACCTGCAAAAAGAGTTCCATGACAAAATCGAACAGTGGAGAAAAAGAATAAACAAACATCTTCTTCCCATTATCCTATTCGGGTCGGGGACCCATTGGACTTGTTTCTCTTAACTGACTTGGGCCGTTTTCCCTCTGGAAACCTAACCTAACCTATTATTTTATCATGTTCTGTTTTGTCCGGTTATGAACCAGCGACCTCCCTATCATAATCAAGGATCATCTTATTTGATCATTTGACTAAGACCGTCGTCCCATTGGGTCGGTAAGGGTAGGGAAACGGTAAGGAATCTATATATTATCTGAAAATCCTGCACAGAAAACTCCCACAATGGCTGCTGTGCAAACCGTAGCGAACTATACTTATCTGTACAGAGTCTTAGAGCACTCGGTTAATATGAATTCCTTACAGTGAGCTACGATACATATTTTTAACATTTTCATTTATGCGCTTCTGGTATCGAATTTTGGCATGACCCAACTCAAATATTTTGGTTCACTTGATAATTCCATGTCTCTCACATATTTCTATTTCTCCCCACATCTCTTCCATTCTCTTGCTCATCATATATTTTCTCCTAATACATTTCACCGTCTATACAATCTACATGTCCAAACTATCAAACCCTTTACAACCGGCTTCATACGAGCGTGAGTTTATAAACAGATGTGTTTTTGGGAATGGAACAAGTCGCCCACCCCTACGGGATGATAACTGACAGCTTAACTAGTGGGGCCCATTACAATTTGAAATTTTTTTTTGCCGTTTGCAAATGGCTGAGCCGCCCTTTTCAATCTTTCATTTATCAGCCTTGCATTCTTTCCGGTTCTAACGGTTAACTCAAATACCCTCAAGGGATATCATTTCTGTAGCATTCAGTCTACTTTCATCCTTCCTCTGCCACTTTCACTCTCCGGAATTCAATCAGCATTCGAATGTTCAAATTACATTTTGAATTACCATTTCCCAGGTGAATCTGTTGCACGTTTGCGGCACGCAGAAGAATGCTGCGGATGACAAGCTGCGCCAATGCATGCGGCGTTACGCCGAGCTGCACGCCGGTGTGCCACCATCGCCACGCTCTGTCAAGGCGCCCCCGGCCCTGCTGCTCATCTCCGGAGACGTCAACTTTGCGGCCGATCTCAGTGACTTTAGACATAGGTAGGGACCTTCAAATTCTGAAATGAGATCATCCATGATTTTTTTTTACTAACGTATCGATTGTCCAGTTGATTAGTCAGAGATTTCCAAATACAAAGTTTTGTGATAACGAGGAAAGCAATATTTGAATTCTCACCATAAATCGATTATTATTTACATGTCCCTGTGTTTTACATATTAAATATGCCTTAACCCTTCAAAAATTTGGCATTTTTTTCAGATGGTCAAAATATTTTTGCTTTACAATAAAATGCAAATATTTGGAATATTTCTGAGCGCATTCAAAAACTAAAAACTGTTTCAGAAAGGTGATGAAATACACTTTCATAATATATAATTTGAAATAAACATGTTTTTTTTTTAATATTTAATTAAAAGAAGACAATGTAAGCGAAACTCAATCGAAAATCTGGAAACAGAAAAATCAGAAAAAGATATTGGCACCTCTGGGACTCGAACCCAGGACCTCTGTCCCAGAGGTGCCAATATCTTTTTCTGATTTTTCTGTTTCCAGATTTTCGATTGAGTTTCGCTTACATTGTCTTCATTTAATTAAATGTTACAATTTGAGGTTTTACTCATAAAGTTAAAATAAAAATTATTTTTTTTTTTAATTTTAAAAATTTTACATACAAATATAAAATTTTTTTCAAAATGGCTCACCTTAAACTCTAACTAAAGTTACTGATAATAAAAATAAATAAAAACACATACATATTTTATTAAACAAATGTATAACAAACACATATTGTAACTTCACTTTTTTGTCGCTCTATGTAAAAATAAGTTTCAAATTTTTTTTTCAATTTGCGATTCAAAACTTTGTATACATAAAAGTGTACATTTTACTTTTTTGGTGACTATTTTTTAGATTGGAATATAAAGCATGGTGTTTTTACTTTCTAACAACGTTTAGAACATATTTCTAACTATGATAGTAAGGGAGTTACAGCGTTTTATATGAGATTTATGTGCGTTGGGACAAATATGGTCCCCTGTGATTAAACGGGTTAAAATAACACCAGAAGGCATAACGGTCCAGTATATTAGTATGACATTTTGAAAAATCTTACTTGTGACCCAGAAAACATCAACATTTTGTTTAATTCACTAAAAGTTTTACTGCATTATAATAGATGTTGGTGGTGTTTATGACTAATCTGAGTATTGTACCAGATAGATGGTACACTTTTACGTATAACTGCGTACTCATCTTAAATTTTGACTTTTCGGAGATATCTGACTAATCAACTGGACGGTAGATATTCTTGTCAGTATCAAACAACTTTCAAATTAAGAATCACTTCCTTTACTATAGTACTGGACTTTACTAATACTGTGAACTGTAGGCATTGTTTCCACGCTTTCAAGGGTAGACCGTTACACAGTTGTGGCACATTCTGTTATATATGAATTTGTAAAGACTGTTTATAACACCAAAAAAATAAAATATAAATACACTCACAATTGCAATGGGAACGCTCTTATACTAAATATGTGCCCCCGTTGACTGAGTCACGGTCAAACCGACGCATCACAATCTTTTATGAACTAAACCTAAGCAAACTCTTCAAAAGCTTAAAAAGTAGTAGAAAAGTAGTATTTTCTTGCTCTTTCTTTCACATACTAAAACAACACAGCCTATCTATTCCTTATTCATTTCTCATTATGTTAGTGATTGATAAAATTAAGAATATGTATGACTAAAGCCCTTTATACTCACACATTCGACAGTTAACCCCTCAGGCTTGTCAGAAGGTCAAAATATTTCTGCTTTACAATAAAATCCAAATAAATGGAATATTTCTGAACAAATCTGAAAATTAAAAACTGTTTTTGAAAGGTGATGTATTACGATGTCAAAGTTTATTATTAGAAATAAACATATACTTTTGGAAATATAAAATTTTTGAAAGCAAACGAGAAAAAAATTAGAATATGACTCACTGCATTTTTTCTAACTAAAATTACTGATAATGAAAAAAAAATTAAAACACACATATTTTTTATTAGACAAATTTCATAACCTACCTCACTTTTTTGTCGTTCAATGTAAAAATAATTTATAAAAAAATTATCAAAGTTAAAAAAAAAAAAAATTCAAATATCATTCAGAAACTTTTGTTTTATGGAGTTTTTGATGAATTTTTTTGTGGAAAATTTAAATTTGAATATAAAGCATTGTGTTTTCTCTTACTAATAAGGGAGACACAACGATTTCTATGCGACCTATGCGAGCTGTTTCCAAAAGCAAACAAATTAGCCTGAGGACTTAAAGGTATACATGCATCATGAGTGTACTACAAAAATATTTGCTATGCATATCACTAGCCAATGTGTTCAATTCTATCGACGTTTGCATGCCTACTCAAGGGCTTAGGGTGCGTGTAAATACCGCTACCCTTTCAAACTGTGAACCAACAACTTTCACAGAGATTGGCAAATTGCTGATAAGTATTACATATTATTCGACTAGCCATCCCGTTATCACTAGTTTACTCAGTCCGCCACTGCATCTGCACATTTATCAGTCAACACTGTTTATTTTATCCATTTGTATTTTATAATGTTCGTTCCTTTGCAGAAAAAAAATGGAAGTGATATTAGTACATAAGAGCAACACCTCCAAAGCACTCATGGCTTGTTCCACCCATCATCACTGCTTCACCGCCCTCACCGCCCGCCTCCCTCGCAACTCCAAGGTATCATCTAACTTTCTATCTCCTCCAGCAAGCAAGCAAGTCGTCTCACACCTAAAATCCCACAAATCTGACAAGAGATCTCGCCCTAGACTTATGTCGATTGAGATAGATATCGGGGGAGGTTTTCTATCGCTGTTAAATGAATAAATAAGCATGCATACTTGCAGGAATGTGTGTTTAAAACGACCTAAATTAACATAAGTGACAGCTCACAGCTGAAATTCTGACATCGGCCCGTGGAAAAAGCAAATAACAGGCATTGAAAATCACACAAGTCTGACAGGAGATCTCGTGCGATATCGATCTCGTTCCCACAAAAAGTAGAGAATAGCTCGACTGAAACCATTATTACCTAAATTTACCATTGATTGAGAACTCCCCCCAAACGAGAGTTTTGTGCCATGTTTTTACATCATGTACCCTATAATTTAGGTAATCTTTGAAAAAATATTCAGTTATCAATCTGGATTTAAAAAAAAATGTACTGTTACTATTTTCTAAGATATTAAATAACATCTATCCAATTCCAACGAAATTACTTTCCCCTCCCCCCTCTCCGGCCCGGATCCAAATTACTTTAAATAAATTAAATTCAGTTTTTAAAGAAATTTACAAAAAAATGTTCAAGTGTTCTGAAAGATCTATTCAATCTTATTTTATAATAAAAAAATCATACTTATTTCTATGTCTACAAAAACAGGAGATATGATTTTTTTTTAAAATTCTTTTCGCTTTCCTGAACAATTAATATTTTGTCCTTTACAGCATTTCAAATTTTCATGATGGTTAGACAATAACTGTATAAATAATATAAAAATCAA
This sequence comes from Limnephilus lunatus, assembly GCA_917563855.2. Classification (NCBI taxonomy): domain Eukaryota; kingdom Metazoa; phylum Arthropoda; class Insecta; order Trichoptera; family Limnephilidae; genus Limnephilus; species Limnephilus lunatus. The sequence continues at coordinate 61,075,405 of OU830599.1, forward strand.
ACAAGTTCTATTCTTCATACTGAATTCATATGGAAACAACCTGTATGTAATCTGTATGGAAAAAGTATCATGTGTAAAACGCCCGCTAAGCCGCTTACATTCCATCTAATTTCGACCGTACTTACTGAAGCAACCACGTCGGAAGGTTCAACTGTTCCACCATTTTTTCTTTAAGCCAAGCCCTTTTGAAACGATTTGCAATTGTGATTTGAAACTCGATGAAATGAAAAAGAGGCAAACACATACATCTGTAGGATTTAGCCTGCGAGAGAATGAGATAGAATAATCGGTCTTCTCTTCGTGCGGTGCTTCATAACCTCCTCACCACTCTTGTCTACTTTAGTTTTCTGAAGGTTTCACTTCTACCATGTGTGAACTGCACACTTGTAATTTTTTTTTGTAATCCCTTATTCCACATGTTTCCTTTAAATTGGATAAGTCTGTAGGCCCTATTACGTCTTGACTAGCCATTACAGAACTAGCTTTACACTAGCCATTACAGAACCATCAGTATCACCATTATAACAAAAATTACTTCCCAGCAACCGGTGGAGTGGTCCTGTACGTACTGTGTGGAGGTGGAGGGGGTGCCCCCAGCGCCCCCAGGGGGCTCTGCCCGGCTGGCGCGAAGGCTGCGCCAGCTGGCCGACAACTGCGGGGGTCGGGTGCTCAACCTGAACCCCCCCCTGGCCACGCTGAGGTTCCAGACGCACCATCAGGCGCTGCGGTATGTGAAACTTACTATTATAATTGAGCCCTTAGGCTATAACAGCGTTATCTTGATAATGCTGTTGTTGTGCAGATCCATTCAGATTATACACCATACATCCATCTACGTTCACAGCAAAAAAATTTATAATCCCAACCACAGATGGCAGTACAACGCCTATAGTGACTAGCGCCAAATCACTTATTACATTGAAACTTGTGCAATCGGTGTTTGGCATATTTGTCATTGAAAGTGAAACTGACAGTACTTGACGCTGGCTGTAAGGATTTATTATTATGGGCTAGACAATCTGCATTGTAAATAACCTGATAATCCAAAAATATATTTTGTTGGTCGGTAAGATCTAAATAACATATGAATGTCGGATAAAAGCAGAAATTTTGTGATGATACTGTTAGATTTGCAATACAAGAACATTTTTCTTAAATATTACAGCAATAACCACCATAAAATAAAAAAGGTTATTAATTTGTGCAAGGATAAAAGATCAAAAGTTGTTTCTCACAGAAAATTTTTTTTTTTGGTAAATTTTCAGAGCGCGTCTTGCCTCATCACAATTGAATTCAATATATAACCCAAATAGGTTTATTTTTTTCAAATGTTTCTGACTTTCACCCTTCAAATCAGTATATGAATAAATAATATAAATTAGTTAATGTTAGTTATTTCATTTTGAAATCACGGACACCTTTTTCGATGACCCTGTATATTAAAAACAAATTTAACCCGTCAATTTTTCACAACTCATATTTTTTAACAACTCTTCACTGAATGCGGAATTTTCCTGCATTCTTCAATTTCTACTCCAATTATTCCACCACAAAAAATTGAATTGCAACACGATCCACTCAGATTGTAAAATTCACTGTCGGTAGGTAGTCATTACAAAACTCTACAGCTGGAAAACTTGCGACAATAACATCAATGTTTTTTTTTCTTCTGAGAATGAGTCATCTTTTACAAGTAATTGCTCATCCACCTTAACTTTAATAATATTATCATATGTTATTTTGACAATAATTTCTAAATATTAATAGCGTATGTTTTATGTCAGTGACCCTTTGTTCTTTTCATGGAAACTGTTGGATGTCGTTCATTGGTCAATTATGACGACACTTTTCAGGTTAAAAATGCGATTGGCAGTTTCGTGCCCATGTTTTGATTTTGGCCAATGGGCGCCATTTGAAGTGTCGATTTTTCAAGGCAAACCCTCTTGACAATGTGGCAGTCTTTCGAAACATTGTAAACGAGTGCACATGTTTTTAAAGGGAACCACAGTGATGTGGATAATACATAAATTAATTGTAGATATTTATTATATCAAATTAGTTAATCACACAATATTTACAGGTGATTCTGTGGATTACAATTCACGATGATGCTAAACTACAATTATTTCAAAGATAGGTGAGGTTTGGGGTTCCATTTTCGGGATTTTGGTAATATTTGAACATGTGTTTTTTGATTTTGTAAATTTGTGTTTTTAGGGCACTGAAACGCATGGATGGTGAGGATGTTTTTGGACACAAGATAAGGGTTTTGCCACCCATAAGGACCTATTACAATGGTATGTAATTTTTTTTTTATTCCATCTGGCACTTACCATGCGCAAATTACGTGAATTTTCTGATCCGCGATTCTAAGATCCTTAAAAATTTATAATCATATCTAAAGCACGAACAGTACTTCTTTCATTTGATAACATCTATTTAAATAGATTTTTATTAGACAATTGCAACATTCATGGATTCAAATACTTGACCCAAGGTTGGTAATTGAATTCACATTCATTGATTCAACTGTTTATACATTTTAATCCAAGAAGAGTCCAGTGAACATGAAATTTGACTTTTTTCTTCTTTTTGTTTAGGTGCTGTAAGGTCATCAAGTGATGAGGGTTATCAGACTGGAGTGGGGCGGCCCGTCAGTGCCCCCCCTGTCCCACCTATGCCTTCTTTCCCCCCTCTGCCACATCCGTACTGTCAAAGCGTGAGTACCTACCTATTCATAATGTTACTAGATTATTCTATAGCAAAAAATATAACAGCTAGGTATGTTTTGCCAAATTTGAAAGGCTATTGAATTTGTAATTAGGTGTCTATATAAATTGAAGTGATTTGAATGATGAAAACAGGCCGAGACGTAGGGGGGGTGGAGGGGCTCTGCTTTGCACTGTGTACCCACCCCCTCGGTGAAGATATGTCCAAAGCGAAACACTGACTTTTCATTTCAATTTTAATATCGGTACTTAATTCATTTCAAAATTTATTGAAACTTTTTCAATTAGTTTTTCTTTAAACCAGCTAATAAAACATTGGAAGGTTTATGTTTTGCATTTGTTTCTATACTTGCATTTTGTACACGTTCGAAAAATATAAATGTACTGAATATTCTCCTTTATTGATGGTGTCTTCAGAAATTGAGTGAGAACTTTAAAAGGCATTTCTGGAACATGAATTATCGTAATTTTTATTGGGCATTGGAAAATATGAAAGGAGCCGATAGCATGTGATAAAGCAGTCTGTTTTTGTGCAGTAAAACTCTGAAGGGTAATAATTTTTAATCTTTGAAGACAATATTAGCGACTCTCAAACAAAAATTTGAAACAAAAAAATTAGTAAAAGATATGGTTGCACCTAAGAAATGAACCAAGGACCTTAGCTTTGCCGGGGCTCTGCTCTAGCTACAGAGCTGATTCGACCCTATCGCCTTCGGTCATATTTAACTGAATCATACTTCGACTAAGAATTGCCAACAGTATCTTCATTTTCTCAAAGCATATTTTTATTGGCTGCCATCTTTATGTATAATTGCAAGATTCTTCCCAAACTAAATGCAATCTAGATAGTAGTGGGTAAAAATTTTGCTTGATGACTCTATATTGTCAAACTTCTTACGTGGAAAATCTTGGCTGAAACATTAAAAGGGAACCAAATCTGTAATTTGTGTGGAATCTTTTGCTCTGCAAAATATTATTTATTTTTAACATGATTTTTATTTTGTTAATTAGGTGGGTACTTATTATTATTTTTTTGTTGTTGGTATTACCCCAGGCCATGGAACACGCTTCAAACGAAGACAATTGGACCAGTGCACAACTGGCCCAGTCTTACTCTGAGGAAATGTTGGGGGGGACATTCCGCCGGCCAGTGGATAGAACGCCAACAGGATTTCGCAGCATCAAAGGAACTCACGGCAGCCGCTCTAATAGCAGTGAGTTCCAGAATTGTATGTATTTTGAATTTATAAATGGTGTTGCCTTAAAGGGGAATTTTCTAAAAACAAATGTGTGAATGTTGTATGCTAACACCTCTAAAATACTTTATTATGATTGAAAGTTTATGTGTAAAATATGAATAAAATGTATCATTTTCGTTATTTATTTTTGGGGTGTTATGCCGTGTTGCATTACCTCCTTCTTTAACCAATGTTTCGGACAGCGTCAGAGTGTCCCTCATCAGGGCAAATATATGGCACGGCATTAGATCCCAAAAATAAATAATGAAAATACTTTGGCCGTAAAAATCTAAAATTATGTATATCAAAATGTATCATGTTCATTGTGTATTGGCAAAATTTGAGTCCAAGAAAATTGCATAGTACGTTCATAATAGTAATGAAGACATGAGAATATATGCATTTATTTATTTTTCTTTGGATGTTATCATGATGTCCTCCGTGGTGGAGGAGTAAAGTTCTCGATTAGAAATCCGGAGATCAAATCAAAGTCGTGGGTTCAAATCCCGGCGTGCGCAAATTAATTTTATTTGATTAATTTGTGTTATTTCATTTCACAATTTAGTAATTTAAAAATAATATAGAGTATATTTGCAGCACATTCCAGAGTGGAAGATACTCTTTAAGTATCGCTCTGGTGTAAGACCACCATTCAAAACTGAAACTTAGCCTTGTTTGGTGACCAGATCTGAATAGCCTGGTACTTTCCCTCCCCTTCCCCATTACTTTCAACCTCACACAATATACCCCAATTGGGGATGCCATAGCTCACTGGCTTCAGACATTGGTTGCAGTTGGGACTATTGTGCAGTATTCACATTTAAAAAAATTATTGCAGAAATTTAACCCTCAACCTGCCGACTCAAAATATATATTTTTTTATCTTCCCCTATTTCTAAATACATATGATTAATTTCTAATAAAAATAATTTTCTCCAGGTGGTTCTCAGCTGCCCCTCTCGCTGTTTCAACCTACACCTTCTCCATCACCTTCCCCTATTTTATCTATCACCCCTTCCCCATCTCCTAGCCCATCAATGTTGGATGTCACCGCCTGGAATATGTCCGAGCGCAGCATGAGTGAACATAGGTTTGTGTATTTTGTGTTCCGTATCGATGCCTGGAATCCATTATGAGAGAGAGCTAGCTCTTTCGCCCTTTTTGTAACCGTTTCGCGCGCGTTTATTCCCTACATTTGCCCTTTTATTCGACTTGCCACACTTTGTTTCTCTACTGGCAACACTGCGATGACGCGGTCTCAGATCACGTGGTGTTTTGTTTCATATGACGCTGTTTTTTCGCGCCGAAAGCCGTTTCGTGTTTCGCTGTGTTTAAAAAACATATTTTGAGTCGAACATTGAGTTTATTCCCTGCTCTTTTCAGTTGAAACATTGAATATACCGTGACAAATCATTTTCTGAGAAATTGACGTATTGTTTAGTGTGTTTTTTATTTGGGATTGTTTACGTGTTATTGTGCAATAAGATGAGTGACATCGAAAACAAAGACGCGTCGCCGGTCGAAAACGAGAATCAAGCGCGAGTTTCTCGGAAACGCCAACTACCGCGCGAAAGTTTTGGATCCGACACTTCGGAAGAAAGACATTACTACCGGGATCCTCGGGTAGACATCCTGATTCAACAGGTGTCGGCCTTGACAGACGTTTTTTCCGGGAATCGGGTAGAATTCAGCGAGGAGAAAACAGTCTCGGACAAAGAAGACTCCGCGGGAGATATGCGGCGGGAGGTAGAATCGGGGTTTTTAGAGATGCCCGCCAGCCTAGCCGCTCAGAAGAACGTTTTGGAATTCGGCAATCCAAGCACCTTGGTGAAGGAATCACCGACTCCGAAGGCGGATACTAAAAGACTATCAATTATCTCAGCTCTCCAACGTTTTGGTTCGGAGGAATGGTCGCGTGTTCGCTATGCCGAAACACAGAAAGCATACACCGCCACGCCCGCCTTCGTAGAGCTGGAGGTAAATGAAGAACTGAGGAGGTTCGATAAGAACAACTCCTTCGCACCAGCCCTGGACCGTTCCCTGGGAGCCCTCTCCAATGCAGTGCTATCCCAAACAGAGTCGGTCAGAGGAAACATGCAGGCACTGGTGAACTGGGCTTCCGAACCGGGCACCTGCTTGACCCCTGCGACTCTGTTTGACAAGATCCAAGGGATGTTTGCCAAGGAGTCAACATTCAGTAGGACCACAGATGACGTCCTACAGATCATATGTGGAAGGCGAACGGAATGCCTACAAAATAGGCGGAAGGCCCTGCTGGAGGGAGTAAGGGACCAGTACATCAGGGAAGGCCTTGCCAGGATTCCCCCGAGCGCCAGTCACCTCTTCAATAAAGAGGAACTAGCGGGCTATATCACGGCAAACGGGGGACGGGAAAAGATATTCGGTGGTGCATCCTCGTCCTATATCCCCCGTCAACCTCAACCCTCTACCTCACAAGTAGCAAGACCGGTGATAGAGGCTCCGCCCTCCCGACCCAGGAAGCCCTTTCGACCCGCTCCTAGGCCGGAGAAAGATAGGATGTACAGGCAGCCCGCCAAAAAGCCAGAGTCCTCTCGCAAGGCGACCAGCGATCGGGGTAGGAGGCGATGGAGGTGACTGGAGGCCGGAGCCATTCCGGGGAGGACGCCTAAAGGCGTACCAGGAGGTGTGGAAGGAGCTGGGAGCATCACCACTAATCCTGAAGATTCTGCAAGGAGCAAGGATTCACTTTGTATCAAAACCTCCTCTGGCGCTCCCATCGGCCGAGCTCAAGCAGAACTTCAGGACAAAGTCGTCTCCAGGTATGACCACACACATCAAAATGATGAAAGCGTCAAAGATCCTGGAGGCAGCAGACAACTCCCCAAGCTTCCTGTCAGGTATGTTCCTTACCTCAAAATCAGACCACACCTTCAGGCCCATCTTCAACTTGAAGGCCTTGAACGTCTTCATAGACTCAAAGCCCTTCAAACTTTTCAGTCATTTTCGGGTTCCGGAATTCCTCCAACCCGACGACTGGATGATAAAAGTCGACCTCTCCCAGGCTTACTTCCATGTGCCGATCGCAAGATCACACCGGAAGTTCCTGCGCCTCGTCTACGACGGAGAACTCCTTCAGATGACGTGTCTGCCCTTCGGCCTGTCATCAGCGCCAAGGATCTTCTCGCTGCTTTCAAACTGGGTAGCGGAACTGTTACGGAAAAAGGGGCTCAGGATTGTAGTCTACCTAGACGACTTCTTAGTAGTAAATCAATCCAGAAAACATCTCACCTCCCAAGCCGTTACTATAGTGCACACACTTCAACAGCTAGGCTGGTGCATAAACCCGGAGAAGTGTATCCTGACACCCACGCAGAAGTTGGAGTTCCTGGGCATAACATGGGACACGAGAGCAGATCAAAAATCTCTCTCCGACCGCAAGTGCTCTGGTCTACGCCAAGCCTTGCAGGTTCCCTTGAAAGTCGGCAGTTGCTCTCCCAGGCAGGCTCTCGGTCTACTGGGAAGACTCAACTTTGCAAATTTCGTGATCCCTCGTGGTCGCTTGCATTGCCGCAGACTGCAGAGGTTCAGCCGCCGCATACAGCATCTGAAACCAGCCCGTGCCGTTGCTCTTCCCAACGCAGCACGGCAGGACTTGCAGTGGTGGCTAGCAGCCATCGGAAGGACGAGCCCCATTCAACCTCTCCCATTCCATCACTTCCTGACGACAGACGCAGCAGACACAGGATGGGGAGGTCAACTAGACGACACCACAGTTGCGGGCCAATGGACGGGGGAACAGGCACTATGGCACTCAAACCAGAAGGAAGCTTACGCTGTGTTTGCAGTCATCAAAGACCAAGCTCATGCCCTGGCAGGGACAAATGTCTTACTGCAAACAGACAACAAGACAGTAGTGGCTTATGTCAACAAGGAAGGGGGCACAAAATCTTTAGCCCTTCTGGAAACAACGCGGGAGCTACTGGATTTTGTAGACCAGATGGAGATATCTCTGACGGCCCAATACATCCCAGGAAGGTACAACGGGATTGCGGACCGTCTCTCTCGGGGCGCACTGCTTCCAGAGTGGCATCTACTGAGTCCGGCAACGGAGGAGATATTTGGAAAATGGGGTCGCCCTCAAATAGACCTGTTCGCCTCAGCCACTGCTCACGTGGTACCAATCTACGTCTCCAAAGATTCAACCGACTGCTCAGCCTGCTTTCCCAACGCGTTCAGTCAACCTTGGGACTACAACCTAGCTTGGGTATTCCCTCCGCCAAACCTCGTTCCGAGAGTGCTCGCATACCTAAATCAGGCAAGGGGCATGTTTCTTCTAGTCGTCCCAAAATGGGAGAAGACCTTCTGGAGAAGCGACCTGAAACAACGAACAGACGAACCCCCCATTCGCCTGCGCAGCCTGGAAAGAGTCCTAGTAGACACGTCGACAGGACTACCCCCTCCCAGGATTCAGGATCTGGAACTAGAGGTCTGGAGAATTGCAGGTGGGAACAAGCCCTAACAACATGGAGTCGGGAAGAACGCCAACTCCTCAAATCGTCCTGGAGAGAGTCCACATTGAAGACCTACAAACCCGCATGGGACAGGTGGCGTAAATGGGGCACTCAAAATGGCGTGGACATCAACAATCCCCCACCAACAATGGTCGCCAGGTACTTAGCCTACCTATTCGTTCAAGGAGGTCTAGCCCCAAGAACCATCCAGGTCCACAAGTCAGCCATTGTCACATTCTGCGGCCCAGCTCAGAATGCGAGAAAAATCAGCTCCGATTTCTTGGTGAGACACGTTCTCAAGGCAATCTCAACGGCAAGGAGAACCAAGGAAAAAGCCCCCATCTGGGACCCCAGACAAGTGATAGATTGGCTTATCAAGAATTCCCCTGTGGAAGACTCACTGTTTGAAGCGTCACGGAGGACAGCAATACTTCTCGTCCTGGCGTCGGGCAGGAGAGTTCATGATCTGACACTGCTCAGAATCACCCCAGAACATTTTATCGACAAGAGGAGCACTATTACCCTGTGGCCAATTTTCGGGGCAAAAACTGATACAGCCAACCACAAACAATCAGGCTGGAAACTGACGGCTTCTCAAAAAGACAACATCAACCTCCTTAAATGGTTGAGGAAAGTCGTTGCTCTCTCTGCAACCAGAAGGGGTCTGCTGCTAAAGAACCTGTTTGTGACCACATCGGGAGAAGCAAAACCGGCAACACAAACAATAATAGGGGGATGGATTAAATCAGTCCTCAGGGAAGCAGGAGTCCACGCCACCCCGGGAAGTGTACGCTCGGCTGTAGCCTCCCTAAACTGGTTGGAAGATTACCCCATAGAAGAGATACTTGCTAGAGGGAATTGGAAGTCTGAGCACACCTTCCGGAAGTTCTACCAAAAGGAGATAGTGCACTCCAGTAGCGAGCACCTCCAGTGCTCAATGGCTCCATTCTTTACTCCAGTATAAATAGCATCACATATAACGCTAGGTTTTCAGATCACCAGGTGAGAGCAGACACATCTCATAATGGATTCCAGGCATCGATACGGAACACAAAATAGAATAATTTTACCTACCAATAAAATTTATATTTTGTTTCCATCGATGCCTGGAATCCAGGTAATCCCTACCTGGTGCATTACGAGTCATATGAAACAAAACACCACGTGATCTGAGACCGCGTCATCGCAGTGTTGCCAGTAGAGAAACAAAGTGTGGCAAGTCGAATAAAAGGGCAAATGTAGGGAATAAACGCGCGCGAAACGGTTACAAAAAGGGCGAAAGAGCTAGCTCTCTCTCATAATGGATTCCAGGCATCGATGGAAACAAAATATAAATTTTATTGGTAGGTAAAATTATTCTATTTTATTTTACTGTTAATAAGAAATCCTTTACTAGTACTTTTGAAATCTCTTTGGTAGGTGTACTGATGCATAATTAGGAAATAGCGTTGTTCTATTTTTAAATAATATTTATCTCTGAAAATATTGAAATTCTTCTTTTATCCTTCCTTTTTGGCAGATTGAGTAAGAAAAGGTATTATGTGCCATTAAATACATAAGTGCTCTAATGTTTCTCTGGTTAGGTACTAGTTCACAATTTTCCCTGCTCTGTGATTTGAACAACTACTTTGTTCTGTTTCTAAATTACTTGGATACTTGGATTCTTTTGTTTTGAAAAAGTTGGTAATTTGTGGTGTAAAAGAAGAATATTTATATAATATAATAAATTCTTTTTTTTTTTTTTTTCTTCATGCTTATGATGTAAAAATGATTAATGAGATGTTTTAAATGGTGCAATATAAAAATCAACAAAATGTAATTCCCTAGCAGTGAAGCACGTTCAGGATCACCCCCAGGCTCGCCCCCCTATGTGGACATCACCGTTACAAACCTGGAACATTCTGCTGACCCTCAAGCGGTGAGGAGCATGCTACACCGTATTTTCAGCGAGCATGTGCCTGTAAGTAAAAAAATAATACAATAAATTTGCTTGGTAATTTTGTTAAAAGCGTTCGATTTCAACGGAAGATACTAGGGTAGAAAAATAAACAGCAGCAAATATATAAAACAATAAACTGGTCATACTTCGGCCCAAGGTTAATACGGAATATTTCTTATTATTTAAATAGTTAGATTTAGCTTTATTATTACGAAAAGTGAGTATTTATGTCAGGGGAGAGTAAAACATGCATTTTATATTTTAATTTTATTCAAATTAATTCGCTTGCGCGAAGAGTTCGTTTTGATTGGCCAAGTGAAGTTGAGTACAACAACTTTACCGATATAGCGTAGAGGAAGCAACAATACCGCCTGAGTGACATACAGTATAAAAAAACCTTTTTATGAAATTCAATAGAGAAGAGATTCCGCCTATTATATCAAGCACAATACTACCACTAGTATATCAAGCACAGTGGCAAATAAGCAATACCAGAAAACGACATCACTTGTATTTTGAACAAACATATCTGTAATACTCCTGCAATAACCTGTTTTTGACATGCCAGGGAAAGTTGATACTCCTCAAATTGTTTATTCGTCGACGATAGGCAGATTTGATGATTGTACATTTGATGATTATCCTATAAACAAATAACATAACTATACAACAATTAGACCTAAATAAGATTAACAATATTATGTATTTACATAATTATAACTTTACAGAAGATTCGACACTTTACCCTTGTTATGCTTCAATATGGGAGGAACATATTTGTTTAAAGTACACAAGCTAAAATGTTATATTTATTATTTTTATTGATTACTTAATAAAATTTCATTTGAATTAAATATCTCCATTATTGAAACAACATAACCCTTTTTAACTGGCTTCATTTCAGCGTGAGTTTATCTTTGGAAAAATCCTTTCAGAAAATATATCTGGTTTTGGGAACGGAAACGGCGTTGATGAAACATGCGGGAGCTGCTTATGTAGGGTACCTTCATATATGTACTTTCTGTGTTTCAAGCAGTAAGTCACCCAGCCATATGGGATCATAACTAAGAGCTTTACAAGTGCGGCCCATCATAATTTGGTTTGATTATTGTTAGACTTATAGAATTTGACTAACAATCTTTACCGTTCCCAGGTGGTAGAAGTAAGCGTGCGCGGCACGGCAGAATCCCTTGCCGCTCGTGTCCGAGTCAGCGGTGCCGGCGCTGCCCAGCTGGCGGTGGCTCGCCTGCACCGGCGTCGGGTGGCGGGCCGCCGCCTGCTGCTTTCGCTAGCGCCTCCGCCTCCCACCACCCCGCTGCCCCTGCTGCGGAGGCAGGTGGCAGCCCTGCTGCAGGTAATCAACCAAACAACCTCTACATTATTATGTAGACCATAGACATTCAAATTGATAGTCATTGTTTATTCAAACCATTCTCGCACCCTCCTTTTGCCAAAAATGTGGTCACGTAGTTTGCCTCCATTTCGTCGAAACGATACCCACATTTAAAAAAACTAGGGTTCTATTATAAAAATATGATATTGTTTTAAACCGCTACAGTGAAACCCTCTTAAGAAGTTTTCCAAGGGACCGGAAAAAACCAACTTCTTAAGCGGGAAAACCTTATAAGTGGGAAAAATTGGGCCAATTTTGGGCCGAGGGGCCGAAAAAACCAAACTTCTTAAGCCACGAAACTTTTTAAGTGTGAACTTCTTAAGAGGGTTCCACTGTATATCCTTAAAACTAACGCAACCATTTTATTAAAAATTTTAGCAAGAAACCACCATACTCCTTCTTCTCTTTCACTTCTTCCCCCTCTTCAATTTGGGAGGTGGGAATGGGTACCGCCGCCCCGGTAATCTTTATTGGATAACCAACACCTCTGCCATAGGTCACCCCAAGTGGTTCACTACGTTTGGTGATTTAGCAGGGGTGCCCGGGTTCATGGGGTGAGGTTTGTCTAGGTCTTAGAGGCAGATGACTGGAACACACTGAACCCCAGATTTCTACCCACCCCTTAAATCCTTTTCCTTTCCAGAACTCTCATCTCCTTCCTTTCCTTAAACCCTCCACACAGAATCCCCAAAGATGACATAGGCCCTGAGGGAAATTATTTTCCTCAGGGTCTCCTGTGTGGAGCTCATGTAAAAAAAAAACTCCAGTTATAAAAGTATTATATCAGAAATTTACGCGTTCTTTGTATTACAACTAACATAAACTGAAGTTAAAGTCAGTCTTAGATCATTAGAGTGATTTTTTATGTGTAATAAATGTATTTTATTAAATTACAAATGATTACTGTTTTCACTTAGCCCAAATCATTACAAAAATAAAAACAATTTCCACACTTCTAGTGCCCGTGTGTAAAGATTTGTTATAAAGGGTTCAATATAGGGTCTTTTTGATAATATTTCCTTCTACATGAAAGAACACGAGTCAGATTTCTATTACATACATATTTTTTTGCATAATATTGGAATCTTTACAAATAGATTGGTATATAATATTCATATAAAATTTTTTTATAGCAATGCCTTTCCGGCCATTAAAGTAGGACTGGCATAAAAAGGTAAAACTATCCTTCCCACGTGAAGTGTGTTAACCACTCCGATCTATCGCGAATATGCACTTTTTACGTCTTAAACGAAATGACAGATTTACGAAAACTTTGTGTCATTTCCGCTTCACAAAGCTCTGTAAATGAAACATTTCTGATCGTAGCCGAATACTAAAAACTGTTTTTGAAAGGTTACAAAATAAGCTTTCAAATTATTATATTACAAATAAATATTAAAATTGAGTATGCAAACATAAAAAAAAAGTAAAAATGACTCACATGATGTTTTTATGTGAAAACGGTACTAAAATCATGGATTATGTAAAAAAAACAATGCTTATTCTAGCATATATAAATGTATAATAAACAATTTAGTCACCTCACTTTTCTATCTTTTCATACAAGAATATTTAATAAAAAAAATAACAATGTCTAACGGCGGGAGACGATTTGTCGGTCTACCATGTATATGACGTATCTACCATGTATCTGATGTATCTGACAGAATAGTTTTTTTTTTGTATATCTATGGACAACTTGAATAGTGATGGGTAGCTTGATTTATTATAGAGCTTCTCCTTTTTGTTTTAGAGATGTCACTAGAACAATAACGGAGAAACATACGCGTTGAGGTGAAAACACGCTTATTGTACTTGACTGCTATTGTCATATTAACATGTATATCTTCTTACGTTGCTGAGTGGTTAATATAATTTAATTTCCAACCAGCTGACCTCCCATCATTAAATATAAATCCCACCAACTGACACACAATCAAATACATCATTCCAGAGCGCCCCCGACCAGCAGCTACCGCTGTTTCGCCTGCGCGAGCTGTACGCCACCCGCCATGGGCGCACTCTGCCGGGGGGCGAGGTGTCCCGCCTCAGAGACACCTGCCTCCTGGTGGACAGCCCCCGCGGCCGCTCTGTGCGCCTGCTGAGGGCCCCCCCGGATACCAATCATCACACCGAGGTCAGTCCCAAATACGCCAGTTTTAATTGGATTTCAAATGGAGTATAGCATAGATAATAAAATTTTTCATGTTTACAAATAAATTTTTATTTGATGGAGATTGCTGACTTTGCTTCTTCACTTCTCATTAACCCCACAGGCTTATTTTGTCAGAATGTCAAAATATTTCCGCTTTGTAATAAAATGCAAATAAGTGAAATATTTCTGAACGCATCTAAAAAAAATTTTTTTCTGGCTAAAATTGATTAAAAAAAAAACACATTTTATTATATGATTGTATTACTAACATTATTGTCAATCTATTTTTTGGTTATTTCGTGTAAAAATAATGGGGTATTTCCACTTTTTTTTATTGCTTAAAAAAAATTAAGCAAAAAATTACTATGATTATAGCATTTTTATGTTGACGAATAAATTTTCTACAGCAAGTTAAGTTTCCCATTTTTGAATTACCACTAAAATGATATCTTGGGGCGTGGCTATCGTGTGACGTCATGAGTGCGGACACTCCCTGACAGTGTTAATTTATGCTGGTTCAGCTGAGCTACGCTTGTGACGTCACAAACCCATTTGCAAAAAACGGGCCATTTTGATTTTGTCAGTTTTAGAGAGTTTTTAAAATCAATAATATTGAATGAAAACATAAAAAACAAACATTTTTAGTAGGATGATCGTTTGTGGAAATAACCCATTAATAAAAAATTCCCAGTGTTCATTTTTTTTTTCAAATTGCCGTAGTAAACTTTGGTTTCATAAAGGTGTACATTTTACTTTTTTTTGGCTAACTTTTAAATTTGAATATAAAGCATGGTAGTTTCTCTTTCTAATACTGTTTAGACCATTTTTGTCATCATGATAGAAAGGGAGGCACAATGGACCTCTGTGAGTAGTTCCCAAAAGCGAACAATTTAGCCTAATATACCTGCCTATGCGTGGAGTAAAATTTAAAACGATGGGATGATTTGATTCTCAGGTAACAATTAGTATGTAAAATAATTTTATTTGTTGTGATTTCAGTGGTGGGGTGAAGCAGAAGTATGTGTAATGCATGGGGCTCCCCCGGCAGCTGCGGAAGGGGGCGTCCCAGGGGGTGTGGGAGTCCAGCCCGTGTACGCGGAGCTCTCCGGCTTCACACAGCGCCTGCACGCCATGCTGAGCGCGCACAGCGGGGTCTTGCTCCTCAACAGGTAGGCGGTGCATCAAACTTATTATTTTATTATGGATCTTTAAATTAGTATCAGTACTGGATGTTGACAATAATTTGAAAAAAAAGTCATGTAACTGTATTTTACTTGCCGCCAGCAGAATCGCTTTCTTTTACATTAACCCTCTACAGGAGGCCCTGATGAAAATAATTATCTCAGGGCTTAACTCATCTCTGAGAATGCTGTGTGGAGGGTCTTTTTGTGGAGAGGAAACACAAAAGGTGGAAAACCGTACCACTGTTGAACTCAAGAACAAGTCGTAGAAACGACCTGTTCTCATATGATAAATATTAACCGTGTTGGGCTCACATTTGGCATATTTCCTGACTGCGCCAGTGCCGAAGAGATCAATGACACTAGTTTCTCGAAGCATCTTACTTTGAAATACCTGTAGAACAAAGACAGCATTCCCACCTGACGCCTGTGCTCTAAAGATTGCAATCCTTTTGTTAAGATAGAAGATTCTATCAAACAAGCAGGTCATCATAAAAGCTTAAATCTCTTGTACTTATTCCATCTTCAGTTGTGACTAAACTAATTTAAACATTAATATTGAATGAATTGTCAGCCTGCCGCAATGCTACGCCGCCCAGTTTGGTGAGCCGCTTTGCATTGACGCAGCACTTGGTGTACCCCTGGAACACCTGGTGGCCAGCTCCCGAGGAGTTGCCCTGCGCAGCTCTCCGGCCCCGCATCCTCGAAAGCTGGTCGTCCTGGCACCAACGCCAACAGTACCCAGTAATGAAGGTTAGTCTGAATACAATTTGTAATACTCTTTCATTATATCATTGATGCTCTTTATTCTGAAATATATATATATATATATGTACAGTATAATTCGGATACAACAAATTCGCTTACAACAGCTTACCGTTTTTAGCAACGACAATGTAAATTCAAGTTAGGTTTCATAGTTAGGTACTAGGAAAACATATCTGTTCAGTAAGACTCCGTTTTAAGCGACCAACTGCTTAAAGTGACCTATTTTGACCTATTTTAAAGATAATTCGTCCGGTTAGAACGACGTGCAGTGTTTTGTTTACAAAACCTACGCACTATTACCCTGCCGCCCTGCGCCTCGCCTACTTCCCGTGCCTCGCCTACTTCCCGTGCCTCGCCTACTTCCCGCGCCCTGCTACTCCCTGCGCACTAACACCTATTCTTATTAGCACGCGTAAATCACAGTCAGTGTTTACATCTGTTGTGACTAGGTTAAAAGCTCGACACAATGAGTTCCGTGAAGCGAAAGTGTTTTTCAATTGAAGTAAAAAGAGCTATATTACACTGTTTAGAAACCGGTGAATCAAATGTAACCCTCGCGAAGGAGTTCCGCGTGTCTCATGTAAAAACAAGCTTAAATTATCCGGCCGTTTTGTGTGTCGTCCGGTTAGTATGACAAAGTTTCGCCAGCCCCTTGAAGGTCGTTACGAGTATATCCGGATTCTACTCTATATTTTTTAAAAAAAGACAAACATTCCCAAGTTACGAATAACCCAACAATATTTTTTCTTTCCATCTCAGTAAACGGAAAATGTTGACTGTGTCATGATGGAGGAGTTGCACTCACGACGCCTGGGTTGAACCAGATGCGGGGCAAACATAGCCTGAACTATCCGGTCATTTAATTCATTAATTTATTATTTCTGCTTGCTACAATTTTCAATAAATTAATTGGGTCTGTAATTAGCTTATTACTGAATTTAATTACTTCACAATGGGTAAAATAACGATTTATGATTTTTTTTTTTTTAAATAGGTTCTCACCTTAAAAAGAGTGCATTGTATTTATGAAAGTTAATATTTCATTATGTATATTAGGGTATTTTCGTTTGTGAAAACACCCCATTCCTTGTTACTTAGACTTGTATAAGTCCTGATTTTATTATTTATTTCAAGCAGTGTTAGGGACCAACTCGCAGACCTCTGGCTCAGGAAATGATGAAGAAGTGCCCGGCTCCCTGTCCTCCTTGAGGGCTCTGCTCGCCAGGGAACTGCTCGATCTATTGAAGACCGTGCCCCGTTGCCAGATGCCCTTCAGCCGGTAATATTTTTAATAAAAGAAGTTTACCTATCAAAAAAAATTATGAGAAATTATGAGAAAGGGCTTGCTCTTTCTCCCTTTTTTTAACATTTTGCTTGCTACATTTGCCCCTTTTTTCTGATTTGCCACACTTTCTCACTTGTGGCAACACTGTAATGACTAGCGACACGCATTTCAGGTCACTTGATCTTTGTTTCATATTTGACTTTGTTTTTAAGATTTTTTGTGTTTACGCTTTGTTCAAATCTAAAGTGAAAACAATACATTTCATTCCCGTGTGGTTCGCAGTTAGAACAAGACGTGTCTACATTGATCCTGACTTGTTTTTCAAATAAGTTGGGTTAAGTTCAAGCTATCTTTATGAAAGTTGGCGTACATACGCGTAACAATCAATTACATCTGCTAAACTTCGCGAAATAATTTTATTTCTTTAGGAAAGGAAGATACGATCGATTAAAGTTTGCTCGATTTAAGTTTTAAAACATAATAAAAGTTCTTTACCGTTTGCGACAATCTCAAGTGGGGAACCAAAGCGTTAGGCGCAAGGAGACAAGGATCGCGTCACACCATTAAGATAAGTCATTCATTTTTATTTATTGGTTGAAGAGTTTTGTTATTTTAGTTGATGGGATGAAGAGTGTTTATTTTAACATAATATACACTGAACCCCGAAGAACGATCTCAAAACAACATAAATAATGAAGAGCACTGTTTTTAATATAATTTTCTTAATTGCTTATGTTTTTTTCCAGTCGGTCTTTCATTACATTTCAGAGAAGTGTATTTTGTTCGTACATGGAATTTGTGATAAGGTATTTTAATTGTTACCTTCGTGGTTAGTTGTTTTTATTTTTTATTATTTTTTTTTTTTTTTAGAAAATTTACACTGTAGTTTCTAGGAAGAAGAAATATAATTATAACGCCATTATACTCATGGGCGAGAGTGGGATGGGTTTGTGTTTGAAGTGCCAAGAAGAGACGATAATGTTCCAGAAGAGACAAGAAGAGCCGAGAAGAGACGAGAAGATCCAATTAGAGTCAAGAAGATGCAAGTAGAGCCAAGAACGAGAGTTTCCAAGAAGAGCCAAGAAGAGACAATGAGAGACAGGAAGTAGCAAGAAGAGCCAAACAGATCCCAGAAGAGATGAGAGGATTCAAGAAGAGGCAAGAAGAGCCGAGTCGAGCTGAGGAAGAGTCGAGAAGATCCAAGAAGAGGCGAAAGGAGCCACGAAGTGATAATAATAACCCAGAAGAGAAGAAGGAAGAACAGCCAAGAAGAGACAACAAAAACCCTGCTATGGCAAGCGTATGGCGGAAAACATAAATAACGGGAAGCCGGAAACGAGAAGCTAGAAGCAACAGGAGGCAACAACCAAAAAATACATAAATACGCGGGAAGTGGGAAGATGAAAACGGAAAGCAATAAGCTGGAAGCGAGAAGATACCGGAAGCAAAATAAGCGAAAGGCGAGAAACGATATTTATATATATAGCTCAATCATTTCCTTTATTCCTGCTCATCCTATATTCCAATATTGGCTCCAGGTTGCCATGTATACCGGTCGATTAAACTACAACCTCCTTCCTATCCTCAGAGCACGTGTTCCAGTCCTAACAAACAGTGCCCCCCTGGTGTACCGGTCTCACCGGGACAGGAGTGCTCCTGGCTGGGGTGGTAAAATCGTATCGTATATCCTTTTTCATCATAAATATATAGTTTGTCATGTATTTTAACTTCCAATAGTAGACAACTTGAGATGTGTCGGGTATCTTTTGATAAGTTTAACGTTCAAATGATTACTACATAGTTTGTTTATTTGGTTATCGTGAATATTTACAATGAATATTAGACTGGACAGACGTCCTTACTAGGCTAGATTCTAAGTAGTTCTCTTGCTCCGGCGGGCTGACTGAGGAAGCCCGCCCTATCCCACTGGAGCCTTTGACCAACCTCATAACCGTTCGTACCTAAGATATGAACAGCAATAGATGGTCTCTTCTGATAATTAACTCAGCTGCCACCTGTTGGTATATGGCAGAACTTCGTATTACAAACTAACCTATCGACATCTATGAAGTTGAAACTTTCTGGATAATCAATACACTACATAGTTATTACAGTGTGACTATTACAGTGCGACAGACCACTGGAGCGATTTTGGTCGAAAAATGGACCCCTTTTATTTTTCTGCGATTGTTTTCAGTCAAA
Organism: Limnephilus lunatus; assembly: GCA_917563855.2. Taxonomy (NCBI): domain Eukaryota; kingdom Metazoa; phylum Arthropoda; class Insecta; order Trichoptera; family Limnephilidae; genus Limnephilus; species Limnephilus lunatus. Next base: position 61,094,788 of record OU830599.1, read on the forward strand.
AAATGGTCCACATTTTCCTACCATTCGTAAAACATTTATTGTAATTATTTCAAACACTTCCTTGGCCAGCTGTTTATTTTAACACAAAGCTATTGAAATGCTTTATCTACATATTATGACCATAGATGTCGCAAATCCGAACTTCGTAGACTATTTTAGAACAATGTTAAAAATAAATTTTAAAAATATTTTTTTTCCTGCCGAATTTTCGAACAGCTGTTTACAGATAAAATTAAGTCCTTTTTCCATAGATAAGCACCTTTCATTATCAAGTATTCCACAGACAACATACAGAAACCGAAAATATTCTATGTTGACCCGAATAAGTATCCCTCACTGTAGTTTCAAGTAAAAAATATCCAGGATTCGCGCGAATATAAACTTTACGATTTTTTAATATTTTTTTAATAAATCCTACAAATATGAGATAAGCGGTTAAATACAGGTTGATTCATCGGCTATACATTACTATAATAAATTTATATGTCTCCATGTTAAAATTCGAAGTTATGATTTTTTTAATGTTGGCGAAAAATTAAAAAAATTACCATCTGGGAAATCTCAAGCAATCGAGGCAAATTTATTTATTTCACGTGATCGCTCCAGTGGTTACCTCAATTTAATTCATAGTTTTAGTGTTTTGTTTTTGTGACCATTATGAGTGACATATCTGTTCCTTGCAGACTGATACCCAGCTACCACCTGCACTTTGGACGGCAATGCCGCGTGGCTGACTACGGCTTCACGCGGCTGGCCGACCTGCTGGACTCGCTGGGCCACACGGTGCAGGTGATGGGGGAGGGCTCCGGCCGGGTCATCACGCTCAGCCACGCCGCGCAGATGAAACGGTTCACTGCCGACCTGCTCAAGGTGCTTCGTGCGCAGCCCGACAAGTCGCTGCTACTGCCTCAGCTGCCTCTGCTGTATCGCCGAACTCTCGGTAAGATTAGTTTGCCCTACCCCCTAAGTAAATACTCTTGGTTAGTTCAAAATTCTAATTTTTCACCCAACTATTGGTAAATTCAGAGCGTTATTTGTTCACTGAAATCCCGAAAAGCTCACCATCCTATTTCTTTGCCAAACTTCCGATATTTCAAAATTCTTTTTATATTTTATTTTGTTTTATTTATTTTAATTATTATACAACTGAATATTAATCCAATTACAGTACAATTTAGTCGCCATAGCAACATATAGGCCAACATGACCAAGGTTCATAGAAAATGCCTTTAACAAGGTCAGCTCAGCTTTTGAAATTTGGAAAGCGAGACGTAGCTTGAAGTAAAACACTGCCACTTGTATCGCAGTTAATTCAAATCTCTCAGTGGAACATGGACTTTATTATAAAAACCATACTAAAATTACCCATCAGAACCCCCTCAAAAGATATTTTTAAGTGTTTTGACAAATTTAAAATAAAATATATGCCAAGAATATTCTTACGCATAATTTTAAAAACAGAAAATCTCCTAATGAATCTCGGATGCATGACACAAGAGCCTCAAAAAGGATATACGAGATGTTCTAAATTTCAAGACAAGTTTTGGCCAAAGAAACCACATATATCTGGCAACCAAACTTTACAACATCCTTCCTCCAAGTTTGAAAAAGATAAATAAGTTTAAGGAAAAAATCAAAACATGGGTGAAAGAAATTAATGTAGACATACTAGAGAATGTATTAAAAACATCATAGAAACTAAATAACGGAAAATCAAAGAAATCTACCAGTCCGCCTCAGCACAGGACCACCTAGTGAGGAGGACTAAGAACAAACAGATGAAATATTTATACACCTTATCAATATCTTGTAATTCTCATCAAACCTGTAATTAAATAGTCACTAATAAAAAAAATAATAAAAAAATCATTATCATACATCTTCCTCACACATATTATAGAAATGAAATGCCATTGCCATCACAGTGCCGTTATCATAGGGATTATAAAAGCACCCATTCTCTCTGTGAATTCAAAAAATTTTTGCCCACCAAACTATTGTTAAATTCAAAAAGCATTACTTGTTCGCCGAACTCCCATTCAGATCAAAATTCTGTTTGCCAAACTCTCCTTACCGTATCTTTTACCCATCTATTTTTGCCTTAGGACGAGACTTCGAGGCTGTAGAATACGGAGCGTGCCGGGCTGAGGATTTGGTGGGTGCCGTGGCTCGCAGCTGCGTTGTCCTGGGCCCCGAAGAGGGGCGCATCAGCTTGCCCCGGCACAGGCAGACCCCTGAGGAGGTGGCGCGCATCAGACACTTTGCGTCGCAGGTCAGATTCTTCAAAGTTTAATCGTCATTATTATTGATTTTTACAAAATTCCCAAATCCCCAGAGCCTACTTAGGGTGAAATGGGGTGCAAATATTTTCTATAATACACAGAGTCACTGTTCTGAAGGAGAGACTCAAAAAAACTACTGTTTGACATTCAGTTAGTAGTTGATTAGACAAATGCATCGGGTTCCCACCCACGCATCATGTGTTCAATTCTTCTGCTGGCTTAGTCCTCTATCATTGCACAAGTAGCATTTTCTCTATGTAAAATTTACAGTTTTAAATTTTTTATATTAAATTGTTGAATATAGTTAAATTTTTACCATCAAATGCCTGGTAGTCTCAAAGAGTCTTGACACGAAATAGGCGTTTGTAAGTAATGATGTACCGATTGCAGGCGGCAGAGCTACTGCGCCACGCCCCCAACTGTCGCCTGGAGTTGTCGAGGTTCGTGCCGGCCTATCACACGCACTTTGGCCGCCAGCTGAGGGTGGCTCACTACGGCCTCCCCAAGGTGCAGGACCTGTTCCACGCGATACCTGATACTGTCGAGGTATGAACAATTCAAAATCTAATTCTAAATATTTCCAGTAGATAGGTTGATCAATGAGTAGACATTATATTGTTTCATACTGTATATGTCATAATACACAGATTCGCCAATCAATGAAAAAATCATTTTGCTGTCATAAAATTTGATAAGTCAAACAAATCTTGACACACTTTAGGCGGGAAGGGTTGATTGTTATCAAATATTTTTATATGAATATTGTACACTAATCTCTTTGTAAGGGTCCCAACTATATGCACATTCATTAAACATATAAATAATATAAATATGTGTGTATATGTGATACAAGATTTGGAAATCTTCTTATCTTTTGTGTGGAAGAATATTTTACTAAAAGGAAACTTGATGCAAATTGTTGCCTTTTTTGTAATGATTTTAACAAAAGTGAAAATCATTTTTTTTTATAATGTAATGAAATAAGTTAATTTTTTACACATAAAACGTCCCTAAATGTAACTTCTGTTTATGGAGTCCTATTACAAAGTAGGCTATAATTTTGGACAATATATATTTTTTAATTTTATTATTTATAAAACACATGATACATAATTAAGACATTTACATAGAGTAGATATATTAGATCACCATACTAGGCGGCTGCCTGTTTCATGGTGACCAATGGAGTATTGTTACTTTGTATGAAATATGAAGTATGAAGTCTAGTGTAAACATATGGATTTAGTATAAACGATGCTAAAAGTTGAAAACATATGTTTGTAGATGGGATGTAGGAAGCTACATATATTTAAAAAAAAAAACTAATTCAAATGTGTATATTATTTTTAAAGATACATATATCAGTTTAAAACAAATTCCATTTTTTCAAACGGGTTCCTTGTTTTCACCCATCTGAAGTATGTTAAGATGATTATTATTTCTTAGTGCTGAGTATACGTAATACTAAAATTATATTTGTCATTTAATTCAATCTCGGTAAAAGCAATAACACTTAACATCGCCCTTGCAGTGCTTTCGAAAGTGCGATTTTTATTATTTTGTAAAAATGGCACTATACAAATTATCCAATTATTATTATGAAAGAGAGAGGCTTCCACAATACGCATATATTAACATGATTGTATGTCCAGATGTGGGTGAACGATGAAGGCGAGCGTGTGGTGGGGCTACGCCCTGCGGCTGCCCGGCAAGTGCTGGCTGCACAACTGACGGGCCTCCCACTGCCGCTGTCCTTCGCAGCCCTGCCGCACGCCTATCGCGGGGCGCACGGTCATGCCCTGTTGCCCGCTGCGTACGGCTGCCCCGACCTAATCACTCTGCTGAGGGCTTTGCCTAATATACAGGTATGTCTTGCTTTTTGATCATCTTTGTTGAAGCGCTGTTATTTTAAATTGTATTTCACTTGGTTTTAAAAGAAAAATAATGCTACGTTTTTACTAATCTTTTCAACGCATTCTGTCTCACCACGCGGTATGTTTTGATTTACATTGGGTTTTAGTGATCACTCTTCGATCACATATTCATCATCCGCTTACGGGGTCAGCCGTTGATGGATCACATATTATTGTTACATTTTTTATTTTTGCTTCTTCATGAAACGCATCCATATACATTATCTATCTCATGTATGACAAATGTGTGACAAATTACCATTTGTGCTTAAATGTTTTAACATAGGTTAACATAATATTCAACATGGTTTGTTCCATAGTTGGTGGAAGGAGTGGGTGAAGGCGGTGCCACCATCTACCACGCGTCCTCGTGCTCTCCCTTGTGCGTGGAGCCTGTGAAACAGGGCGCAGGCGGGGGCTGGGGCGGCTGCGCCCTGCTGGCCTACCGGGTGCTGGCCGGGGACCGCTGCGTCTCCTCGGGCGGGCCCCCGCTGGAGCAGTTCAGCGCCGAGTTCCGGGAGCTCGCGGGCTACGATCCTCCCATGGAGATATTGAAGCAGAATAACTGCATTAAGGTAAGGATATCAGGCTTGAAAAACAAGCGCCTTAACAAATTTCAACTAGCACAGTTCTCTCTGCTCCGAAAGACGTGGGTCTCACTAAACCACATCTGTTACAATTACAGTCGCTGTGTGTGTCTATGACGCACAAATAGGGCCTAAAAAATAGACATACAAATTGATACACTTGTCATAACATAAAGGTGTCATTTCAATGAGCTGGGGGCAAACAATGTAATCATATTTTTGCAGCACAGTTCGTTGTGGGAATTTTGTGCACACGGTCTGAATGTTCATTTTTAACCGAACCTTCTACAAATCGGGTTGAGTAGGGACGCAAAAAAAGATTGAAATGAGTAAATTACGACACATTATCTGTAAAAGTGTCTAAATAAATAGTAACAGAATGTTTGGTTTTGGAAACAAGCCCGAATCAGTTAAGGTTTTCGCGATTTGTAGTTACGGTTTTCAAGCAGCCACCAATAGGCCACTTGCATCACATTTTTAAAAAAAAATTCCGGGTTAGGCTAATATTCTAAGACATTCTGTTTTTTTTATTGTATTTTTGAAACCCTGGCGATTTTTTGAAAATTTCAATCCGAAAAATCAGACCATTTTTTATAAACCGGAAAGACGGGACATAATTTTATGGTTGCGAAAAAACGATAATTAGATAGCCGAAAATCATTAAAAACAAATAACGTTTTCCACACGAATAGCAATAAATTGTACGGGGTTTTCTTCGTAACATCTGTAAAAACACCGCCATCTTTATCAAAAAATCAAACCAAAGGATAAGTTCGCATAGAACAAACAATAAATCTAGTGAACGTTAAACGCAAATTCAAAAATTCGCCGGAAATCAAAGTGTTGCAAAAAAAAAATAATCAGTGTGGAATTTTTCAAAATTAAGGGTACGTAATCGGAGACAGGACATTTTCATGTAGTGACGTCACAAGCTATAATGGATTTATTTAAAAATAAAAAAAACTATACATTTCTAAAAAATTTTACTAACATTTTCGTAATCTTAGTAAAAAAATCTATCCACACGATTTTTTCCAAGTCGTTATGAAAAGTGGCCTATTTGCGCGCCATTGTAAAAAAGACTAGTATTTCGTAAGCAGATTTTATTTTCATGGACTAAATAGTTATATTACAGAACCTGTAGGTATACTGTCAGATTCATTCATTGACAAACCACAGAAAGGGAGACGGTCACGCCCCCTCTCGTATCCGCGCAACTTGGTTTGTTCCCGTTTCCCTGAATTTGGATGTGTACAGTCCTAAAGGATTCTGAACTGGATATATTCAAACAATGGAAAACATTGTAGAAGAATGTTTCCTTCATCACTTTACGTCTGTCATATCTGTGCTGAACCAAATGACTCCCGATGCCTTCCACCGGCTGGATAACCTCGGCATTGCACTTTCACCTTCACCATACGAAGAAGACAATAGTTTCGTCAATGTTGGTCTAATCCACATTTTAAACTTTAAATTTCTCTATAATTACGTGATGAAATGATCTGAATTATATGTAGAGTAGTTAGTTGTATGAATGACTTTTGATAAGTTTTGTGTTGAAATGGTCAGGTGTCCAACTGGCGAGTGGTCCTGCCCCTGCTGTGGCGCTGCATTGGTCGCATGGTGGCGGAGCAGGGGGAGCGCGTCCTGTCCTGCCAGGCCCTCGGGCATCTCTACCACGAACAGTACCAACATCCCTTGCCTTTCCAGCGTCTAGGTAAGCCCTCAACTAGACCACCAATACATTACTTATTAACATTGTGTCATTTATAAAGGAGCATTGTTAACCCTAAAATAAAGATGACGAGATGTACATTTCTACCGGCCGAACAGTACATAATAGAAAGAAGGGAGATTGGTCATGAACCATTACTGGTGCTCATCAAGTGTGCCAACTATTCTGTAAACACTTCCAATCTACTTACGTAAGCGATGAGGGCACGGATAATATAGATAATTCTACCTGCGTTAATAATGATAACCCTATCGAGAACGTACAAATAAACAACTCATTGGTCATTAAATACTTGAATAAATTGGATGTTACTAAGGGTGGGGGCAGTGATGATAACTATTGTCCGCAGCATACAAAATCAACAACATGGTTTTTTACAAAAAAGGTCAGTACTAACAAACTTAGTCAACTTTACAGAATACTTAACAAGCAAGATGGATAATGCACACCAAGTAGATGTTATCTACACAGATTACTCAAAAGCTTTCGATAAAGTCAACCACTCTATCCTCATAAAAAATTACACCAATTAGGAATCCATGGCGACTTACTTAGGTGGCTAACTTCATATCTGCATAGAAGACTACAGTGCGTATCGGTTGAGGGAACTAAATCTAGCCTTTTTACTGTGCCCTCTGGCGTACCGCAAGGTTCTCACTTGGGGCCATTATTGTTTAATGTTTATATATTTGATATTTATAAATGTTTTTTACATGCTAACTACCTAGCATATGCAGATGACAAAAAATATACTTTTTTATTTTATTTATTTATTTATTTTATTACATTAGTTACATTTATACAGCAAAATTACATAATATTAATATTTCAAATAACTGTAGATTTTAAAATGTGTACAAGTGTTATTATGTCTTGTACGTTATTAGTTCCTAGCTAGGCAGATAGCCTGTTCTAAGGAACCAAATGCTGGTGAAAAATGCCAAAAATGTATTCCGTAAAAAGTAAAAAAAAAACAAAATATTGTTTTTTTTTTGTGTTGTAGATTAAATAAACATATACTAAGTTTAAATATACTATACTAAGTTTTTACTGATTGTGCCATTAATAGTTAACCTTATATAATTTTAAGTTTTAAGTGACATTATTTGATAATTTTTCAGACTCAATCCTACCTAAGTCAATCAACCATTTAGTTATTATTGTACCGATGCATGCCATTTTACATGTTTTAATATTTAATTCTGGGGGGATTTTATTATACAATTTCGGTCCTAGATATGTATATGTCTTTTGAAACTTTGCCGTATTGCTCCCTGGGACCACGAGATCCTTTCTGGTGTGACTTCTTGTTATATATTTATGGTCAATTTGTTTAAGATTTTCTACATTTTTATGTACGTGGATAATAACCTTTTTTATATAGTTTTGACGAACATCAAGTACATAAAAATTTTTGTAGAGCTGATCGCTAGAAAACCTATAGGGTTTACGCATAATGATACTTAGTAATCAAATCTATCAATGACTGCATAAAACTTCAAGACGACCTAAAACGTCTTTTTGCATACTGTAAATTAAACAAATTAATCCTAAACATTTCTAAGTGCAACAAATTATCTTTTACGCGTAACAAAAATAAAATTTCTTTAATTATAACTTTCATGATACACATATCAATGAAATAGAATCAATCCGTGACCGTGGGGTAGAACTAGATGTAAAACTAAATTTTATCAAACACATTAACGAAGTAATCAACAAAGCCAATAAAATGTTGGGATTTATAATTCGCATATCTAAACCGTTTCGCAATATTAAAACTCAGTATTCCCTTTACACCACGTATATCTGCCCCCACTTAGAATACTGCACACTAATTTGGGCACCATTCTACCAATGCCATATAGACAGAATCGAAAGTGTGCAAAACAATTTTTTTTAACACATAAATTATAAATTCAAATTACTCTTTGCAAATAACACCGAATCCTTAAAATTTCACAACTTTACTCCACTTCAAACACGAAGATTAATATCTGATCACATACCTACAAGGCCAACCAGACTAAACTATTTTTTTCATCTGCCCGCGTGCAGAACCAACCTTAGAAAAAATTCTCCAATCCCCCGTATATGCGCGCAATATAACACGCAATTTAACAATATCGATATTCTTAATAATACTCTTCATACGTCAAGCGTACAACCACAAATGTTAATTAGATTAATGCACAACTATAGAAAAGGTACAGCATGAGCATCTCCTATCCCCATCCCATCTTCCTCTGCCTCTTGCCCTTTCCTATTCCTTCTTCCTTCCAATATACTTATATATATTTTTTCTTTGTTATTTTCATTTAATGGTTACTACCAATTACAATTTTATATTATATCATAATAACCAACATTAGCATAAGAAACTGTTTTTGGCTTACCTCATGTTTAACTTCTTGTTTAACTCATATTGTATAAAAATTGCTTTTTGTTTCTTACAATAAATAAATAAAATCGCGCATACAAAATTGTTGTCAGCATCGTTCACCATTACCACTAGTGGCGGCTCGTGACTTACCTGTGCTAGTGTGCTAAGATTGCAAATATGTGCAACAACATTTATTTATGTTTTTTTTTTTTTTTAATATTGGCCCCCTAGCACACCCAAAAGTCACGAGCCTTCCTTTGTTTCTATTGTCTATGGAATAGATAGACCATTGGTGTTCTGTTACTGCAGTCAAGAAGACTAATGGCTTTGGCTTCAATAGTCATCAGGAACACGAGAGAGACTTGTACTTTCCACTTTCAAACAAATTTCAATAAACTTCAAGATTGGTGCGAAACTAACAAACTTTATCTAAATATTAGTAAATGCCAGATAATAAGATTTTTCAGAATAAATCAATCCCTTAACACGTTCCCGGACGAGCATGCTATAGCATTTGCATTGGATAGTTTAATTATGTCGCGGATGCTATAGCATTCGAAGTTTATTGAGTTTTTTTGTCAGATATGCTTGAGCAGTTGCTTTATCCCTATAAAATATAGGTAGTCTATTTCTTACTGTCACTGCTGACACAACCACAGATCGCTTACTGTCACATGAGACCTTTTCTGCACACACAGATAAAACAGTGTTTACCCCTTCCCCTACAGCTCGCCCGGCGTACCCCGCGTGGTGGCGTATGCTATAGCATGCGTCAATAGTGCCAATGTAAGGTGACTCACTGCCCGTGAACGTGTTAACTATCAATATAAAATTAACAATGTTTCCCTCACTTCTGCCAGTGAAATTAATGATCTTGGCATTACTTTCGATTCCAAATTTAACTTTCTTACACATATAAATACAGTAACCAATAAAGGATTAAAAATGCTAGGCTTCATTCTTCGAAATGGCAAAGACTTTCAAAATATTGCAACATTAAAAATCTTGTATTCCTCTCTAGTTCGAAGTCAAGTTGAATATAATTCTTCTATTTGGTCCCCTCACTTCAAAATCCACTCCGATTCCATTGAAAAAATTCACCATAAATTCCTAAGATTCATTAACTATAAACTCGGTCTACCAATTGAATCAATAAATTACAATCACTTGATGAAAAAATTAAATTTGATAAAACTCTCAGGTAGAAGACTTGTTTCCGACTTGACTTTTATTTTTAAAATTGTTAATGGTATTATAGACAGCCCTGATTTATTAAGTCTAATTACCTTCCATATACCTACAAGAACTACTCGATCCAAAATTCTTTTTAATTGCAAAACAATATCAGGACTGAGTCATTTAGATATTCGCTTATACCTAGATTGCATGCAGTTGGCAATGCTTTCTCAGAAGTAGTAGATATGTTCAACTGCACGGAATATAGTTATAAGAAGGCTATAATAACATACCTCAATCATAATAATCAATGATAGGAATGGTAATATTTATCTGCAAGGCTTCTTTATCATATTTTACTACAGATTCAAAACTACTTAATTCAGATATCTTAACCATCAGACACAAGTGTCATAGCTAATAAGTGCACTATTTTAATAAAATTTATTATTTTTAATCCATAACTATTATCAAATTTCCAACTGACAGCCCTGAAACCATAAAGCTAGTTTGCTAACTATACCTGCCCAGTCATTTTAAGCAAAGTTAATTTTTAAGGTAACAATAAACTCTCTACAAAATTATTCTATTTATAATCAACTCCTAGATTTGCAAATAAACGCGAATGTATGATATACCAGACTTTGCTCGATTCTACTTGCTAACAAGCCACCTTTATTTTACATATTTTTATTCTGCGCAAATATAATGTTAAGAGCGCGCAGGAGCGCCGAGAAATTTTAACGATAGGTATTTGTAAAAATTATTTCTATTTCGTTCATCTCAGCGGGGACAGCAAAAGCGCTATCGGTGTATTGGTGAACCCCAATGCGTGTGTGTGCGTGGCTGCAGGTGTTGGAAGCACGAATCGCCGCGCCGCGCCCGCCAGCGACTTCGCGTTCTTATTATTTCATTTACTGTTATTCATTTATTCCAAAAATTAAGTAGGTGCCTAGGTACATATTCGTAATAAAATAGCGAGGTCTACATTATTTAATATTGTATTGTACTTAACTTTATTATTATTATTACTTACTACAAATACATGTAACTGCCTGCTCCGAGCTCATCTTCTGCACACGCACAAGTCAATGAGACTTGTGGGTGCGTGTATACAGGTTGCTGCCTGCTGCAACAGATAAGTCAATACGCGTCGCGACTTGAGCGTGCGTATTCCTATATAATAGATATCTTCTGCGCTCATAGTTCATTCATCTTGTTACTATTAGTAAAGTAAGATGCACGCTGTTTTGGTTTAGTAATATCGGGAGATTCATACCATCTTTTTTTATAAAACGGCAGCATAGGCGCAGTAGGTACATCACGTACTTTGTGATTGTATAGTGTTTTTATTTTTCGCTGGCTGCATCACTCTACTGTTTTTGACTAGCCTTTTTACTGGAAACTATTCTACGTCAAATACAGACCTTCGAATTTTGACCCTGAAACCCCCTTGAATATTGAAATCTGTTTGGTCATTTCTCACGATTTACACATATAGGACATATGGTGAGTAGATACCTACTAAACTATTCATAAATTATTCATAAACTATTATTATAAACATAAACTATTCATTCATAAAAACTCAATATTACAACACAATTTCCTTTTTTAATTAAACATATAAATATCGCTAAAAATGTTGTTGTTTTTTGGCTCTCCCTGAATAACGTAAATTCATCAGTTTTGACTGTATGCATAAAGTGCATTAGTGCAAGTCGGTACATTTGTTAACATATCTAGTAACCTATAATAAATATTATTCTACGTCTTAGGCTGCGTATACACACGCCAGCCGAAAAACGGATTATGGGAAAGGAACGAAGCAAAAGCAAACTGCCCGAAACGCTGCGCCGCTTGCGGTTGCTTCGTACCTTTACCATAATTCGTGGTTCGGCTCGCGTCTCTGTCCGCAAAGAGTGGCGTGCACTGATTTTTCAGTGGGCTAGAATCCTAAGATTGAAAATACGACATTAATGATGTTGTCGAAGCTGAAAATTATTTTTTTTCCGAAATTTCAATTTTCAAATTCTGTGCACGCCACTATTCGCAAATATATACGTAGCATAAGATATGTGTATTTAGAAATTGAGTTACATAAAATCGACTACTATATTACCTACCTTCAACTCAAAAAAATTTTTCTTACAGATAAATAATGGGTAAAAGAAATGGAAACAAAGCGCGTTTGTTTTTATCTGCTAGACGAAAAAAACCGATTATTAGTATCAAACGACAGATTCATGTTGCACCACGTTCGACATCTAGGTAAGTCGAAATATCGCTTTCCTATCACTCTTACTACTGAACCTTCCTAAGGTTACCTTTACGTACGTAAAGTTTTTTTCCCGTAAGTTGCTCACATAAGAGAGTTATGGCAAAATTACCAATGGGTATCGTTTACATTGATAATTTTGCCATAACTCTCTTACGTGAGCGACTTACGAGAAAAACCTAAAGATTTATGCTATGAGAGCCGTGTATTATGTAGCATGTATAACGGGAAAATGGGATGGACAAATTTAAATAAATAAATCATTTGCATTTACAGGGATATGGATGTCATCGATACTACTTTTGGAAACTTAACTACATCTTCACTAATGCATGAAACTTCCATGGATGAATCATTTGCTCCAAATATAGACGAAAACGCAAGTTCATCATCATCAACAACGCTTGATGATTTGGTGATAGAACCAGACCATATTGATGAAACCGATAATTTCGAAGGTCGCAGAATTGTGGATATAAAATATTTGTTTTCGGAGATATCAAATATAAAGCACGAACACACCAACTGCACATTTTCCGATTTAAAATTTATGAAGGAACGACGAAATGGTCTTCTAAGCCAGTATGTTTTCGAGTGCAAAATGTGCAAGAAAATAGAATACATTCACTCCGAAGACCCGAAACGGAAAATGTCTATAAATACTGCTGTCGTCGAAGGAGTGATGTGTACAGGAAATGGGTATTCACAATGGAATGAAATTTGTGGGGTTTTAAATATGCCAAATATGGATTGTAAGACTTACACGAACATAGAACAATGTTTAGCGCCAACAATTGAAGAATGTGCCTTAGAAGAAATGATCGCAGCTGGTGAAGAAGAAAAAAGGCTAGCCATTTTAAACGGTGACGTAGACGAGGGTGGCTATCCTTTGGTAACGGTGGTTGCAGATGGCTCCTGGGCAAAGAGGTCGTACAAAAGTGGATTTAGCTCCTCATCTGGCGCAGGGTGCATAGTTGGACTACGAACTAAAAAGGTTTTATTTCTGGGAGTGCGAAACTCATACTGCTGCATATGTGCTAGAGCTACTAAACTACACATAGTTGCTTCTGAGCACAGGTGCTTCATAAACTGGCGTGACAGTGCTAATGCCATGGAAGCCCACATTATAGCAGAAGGGTTCTCGAGAAGCATGGAAATGCATGGATTGAAATTTAACAAACTAGTTGGTGATGGCGACTCCAGCATCATGAAAAAAATAATGCAACAAATGCCATATGGTCCTAACCTTATAGTACAAAAAATAGAGTGCAAAAATCACTTACTCCGCAATTTTTGCAACAAAATGAAAGCACTTGGAAAAAAAACCAACAACGCTAAAGGCTTTGTACCAGTTCATATAAGGAAAAAGGTTGAAGCAAACGTTTTACGCATGAGAAGAGCTGTAGTTGGAGCAATAAATTACAGGAAAGAGCAAGAAAACACAGTACAAAGTGATAAAATAAAAAATTTGAAAATGGACATAAAAAATACCGCAAATCATGTGTTTGGTGATCATAAAAATTGTGCATCGTACTATTGCAAGCCGGAGAAGTATACTGATGATCCAAATTTAGTAAGCGATCTTCGAGATTGTGGAATATGGACTGATATCCAACAATTCTTATTGTCTCTAATAGCAAATGCAGAAAGTCTTATTATTGACGTGACAAATAACACTGTGGAGCAATTCAACAACGTTATCGCCAAATTTATAGGTGGAAAAAGGGTAAATTTTACTACAAGAGGATCTTACCAAGCAAGATGTTTTGGAGCAGTAACTTCGTGGAATAGTGAATTGGCAACCCATTCAAGAATACAAAAGAAAATCCAAGGCCACAGTCCCGGCAAATACACGAAGCACTTTATAGAGAGAAAACGACGTTCGAAGGAGAATAAACAAATGTGTCGAAAAAAAAAACTAAAGTATAATGAAAATACGACAGAAAAAAGAAAAAAAGTTACAGGGCCAGATGAAAATTATGGTCAATTGGAATTAGAACCAGATATGCCACCTGAAATATTTGAAACGAAAAAAGAGGAATTTCTCAAAGAATTATCTTCAACCAATAAGGAAGAGCTCGAACGGAATACGGTAGGCCAAAGCAATAACAATCTGTGGGCAATTGAAAGACGTAAGCGGATAACGGCGCCTAACTTTGGAAAAATATATAAGCTTCGGCAAAAAACTTCAGTTACGGGAGTACTAAACTCTTTACTGTACTCACAATTCAAAGGAACTATGGCCACAAATTATGGAAAAGAAAATGAAAGCCTAGCAATAGAGCAATTTTCAAAAAAAACAAGTTTTCAGGTATCCGCTTGTGGGCTATTTATCGATAAAACCAAAAACTTTTTAGCGGCAAGTCCGGATGGCCTTATCGGTGAGGATTCTATAATTGAAATTAAATGCCCTTATAGTATAGCAAATATGTCACCAGAAGAGGGAATTGCACAAAAGATAATTGATTACTGTAAATTGGAAGACCATTCTTTAACATTAAAACGGAATCATAATTACTTCTACCAAGTACAAGGCCAGTTACATATTACTCGTCGTAATTATTGTTATTTTGTTGTGTGGAGTCCAAAAGGTTTGCTGTATGAAAAAATTGAGAGGGACGATGAAATCTGGCAAAAAATCGTTCCACTGTTAGAAAATTTCTACCACCAATGCCTTTTACCAGAAATAATTGACGGTCGCATACCAAGAAATTTACCGGCGAGGGAAAGGTCTGGACCATAAATTGTTTTAATTTCATTGTGTAGATGTTAAACAGTAATTTTTTTTACAATATTAGATCATTGAAGAAGATTGAAAATGTCAAGTGATGTAGGAGGTATTCCCAAAAGTGCATTTTTCTGTAATAATATAACGTATTAAAAAAGTTAAATAAAAACTAAACTAGTTATGTGTATGTACCTAATATGTAGCACAATAAACAATATGGTGCCTCTTATACATAGATTTCAATATTCATTTGTATAATATGATATTATAATAACATAATCGATTCAACAACATGTGGTAGATGCATGTACCACTGAACATACGCTGTACCAGCATTCCATCAAACGATCAGTGGTGTATGTACTTACCATCACACATTTTCTTGTAAAATATAATTTTTTTGAAAAAAAAATCTAGAACAATATATTTAGTCAAATATAAAAGTTTTTTTTTGGTTCGGTAGTTGTATCTTAAAAAAAGTGTCCTATAAAGGGATAATATTATGTTGAGTACAACCTTCAAAAGTTATCAAAAAATATTTTAATTAATTTTTGTGTTCCATATCCAACTCGGCAATACGGAACGGAATCATCTCGGGGTCTGTCTGTAACAGGTGTTTTTTTTTCAATTTTTTTCCATTAATTTATTTGACGTAAACAAATTAAATTTGTCACAATAACTTTAGTAAATAAGCTCGGTAAGTATTGGCACACTCAAAATAAGTCACCAAACAGAAAAATAATTTTAAAAAAACATCGATAACTCGGGACATGACAACACTAGTGGACTAGTGTATCGATATAATTATTGAGAATGTCACATCACTTCGTTGACTGTATACGTATTCAACAAAACCCTCTCCGCCCCCCCTCACCCCCGAATACTGAGAGAAAGGGACACATGCACCTCAGCCTGATAATACCCAAATAAAATTGTCAAAATCGAGGTTTTGTAGTCCTCATTTTTCTACTCCAAAACTGAACCAATTTCCAAGATTTTTTTTACCAAATGTATTGGAAGAAAACATTCTATGTCTGTACCTTTTGTTTTTTTTAAAAATACATCGTCTAATTTGTATACTGAACGTTTGTTGATGGCGTTAAAAAAAGGCAATTTTAACAATTTTTGAAGGGTTATAACTCCTATAAAAAGTAACTTATCAAAAAAATCAAAACGTACCGACACGCTTGCGGTCAATATTCATATTATGTAAAAAAAATATTTTCTCTAGTGTCAAAATTCAGAGAGGGAAATGAGGAATACGTTTGTATGGAAAAAACACCACCCGGTTTCCTCTTAATGCCCACATTATTTGTTTGGTTGTAACACATATTTGTATCATATACCTATGTATATACTCAGTGGCGTGCACAGAGTTTTTATCGAGCTAGAGTGCTAAGATTGAAAAATTCGACGTAAATGATGTTGTTGTAGCTGAAAATGATTTTTATTTTTTTTCGAAAGTTCAATATTTTGTATGAAGATTTTTTATTCAGGGTAGGCATACCTATAGGTATACCTACGCTAGATAAAAATCTTCATAGAAAAAATTGAAATTTCGAAAAATAAAAATCATTTTCAGCTACAACAACATCAATAATATTGTATTTTCCAGTCTTAGTCCTCTAGCTCACTAAAATGTCTGTGCACGCCCCTGTATATACTAGCTTTTATCATACATACTTCACATTTTTTTATGTTAGGTCTTATATAAACCTCGCATATTATTTAAATATTGCTTAACTATTTTATTTCTGTTATTTTTAACATACTGATATCCTCCTGTGAACCATTGTATCATGTATCACTTGAATGTAAAAGCCAAATGTATGGCGTTTAAATAAATAAATAAATATGTCATATCAGAATAAGTTAACAATAATAATCTAAACGAAAATATGAAAGAGAACAAGACACAGAAAAACAGAAAAAGACAATGGTCGCAACTGGGACTCGAACCCAGACCTCTCCGTCTAACCGGGACGAGCGCGTTTACCAATTTCGCTATTGCCACCTTCTGTCAAAGCCGTCATATTTGTCAATCTCATATTTTCAAATTTTAGAATTACATTATTATCAACTAATTATTTTTCTCCGTAGTCCCAGTTGCGACCATTGTCTTTTTCTGTTTTTCTGTGTCTTGTTCTCTTTCATAATTTCGTTTAGATCATTATTGTTAACTTATTCTAATATGATATATTTCACTGATGGGAATAACCTTCAAAAAAGTATAAAAGAAAGTTTTTCTTATAAAAATTAAATAAATATGTATCTAATTCCGACACAGAGAAAGACATCTTTTCTTCAACTGATTTCGATATTTCAGAAACCATTGAGATATTGTAGTCTTGTGTTTCTTCAATAAAAAAATTCTTACTTCTAAGAAACAGCACAATTAAATAATATACAAACTACCTAATATCTTTATTCTCTTTTGGTTCATTCAAATAATAATTCATTAGAATATTGTGTAATAAACGACATGCTGCCAATAAGAAAAGATATTTCTTCGGTTGAGGTAAGGTTGTGAAATCAATAAAAATCCTGTAAGGGGCCATCCATAAATTACGTCACGAATTTCATGATTTTTTTACCCATCCCCGTCCACGTCACACATCGTCACATTTGTGAGACGCCCTCCCACCTAGTGTGACGTCATATATTTTGCAATTTTACATCTAAAAATAATCAAAACAGTAGTTCAACATTTTTTTTACACGTAACGTCACAGAGCTGTTGACCCTCCTACACCCCCTGTCACACTTCTCTGCTCCCCCCCCCCCCCTTAAGGTGTGACGTAATTTATGGATGGCCCCTAATCCAGGGATTAAGACAAGTGCAGCACCGGGATTACAGTGCCGACAAAAATCCGGACTGCCTTATCTAGACAAATCTCTAAAACTTCTAACTGGCTAGTTGGTATACTCCTCCTGTGTCGTGTAACATTCCTTTTTGGTCTGGAAACTAGCTCAGAAATAATTATTGAATATTAATTAAATAAAAGCAATTCTATACATATCTCTGTACTTTCTCCGCTCTGCCTTCTCACCAATTCGGGTCGCTTGTGACAAGGGGGATGAATTTAATTATAGAGATTTGTTTGAATATACGGGTATAATTACATATACTTAGATCTATTTATATCTAAATCTTAACTACTTAGTTGTCATATGGTTCGGGGTCGCTTCTCATTTTTCACTTTGACGTTGTTAATTATTCACTGAAACTACCTACATATCACTGAGTCCTCTTCGGGGGCCTCAGTAAGGCCGAAGTCTTCGATAGCTCTAATACAGTCCAGCAGCTCTGACCCTCCTAGCCGAGTTTTCTTACAAGTCTCCTGCCTGCACCATTGTCTTAGCACTTCACGTTGTCGCCCAGCTTTACGTCTAATAAGTTGTACAGCGCCCTTGAGGTGATTTTTCACAAAAACGGTGCTCTTCAAATCATCAAATTATTATTATTACGTCGCCGAGCGGAGATATCTTGCAAATCACTTTCTTGGACTTAACTGTCATTTCTTCATCCACCGCCAAGCATCACGCCGCTGTGGTTTCCACCACCACTCCTGTCTTGAACTCCTCTCTCTCCCGTCTCGATCTTGACTGCTTACACCTTATCAACTCGTAGGACCCATGGCTTGGCCCTACCCTGCACTTCTTCCGTTCCTGTCTTTGCGACCCACATCTGTTTATTAAAATTTATCTGTGGTGAATCAAATTGCCATATTTATTATATTACATGTATTATTTAATTGTAACGATTAATTGTTTTGTGTAGGTTATGAATCCATAGAGGCCATGATCGAGCACAACTCTGAGATCTGGGAGAAGCAAGGAGGGATGGTTCGAGTCAGACAGGGCCTGTCCACTCTCCTGCCCCCGGTGTCCAAACCCCGTGTGGAACTGCTGCCTAACACTCCGCCAGGACAAAAGGTACAACATATCCTCGCTTACTTGACCCTTCACATCTAAATGAAAACTGGAAATGGTAGAACATATTTTATGCTTGATACAATCGATAGAGTTATTTGCATTAGAAGTTATTGCTACTTTCATTTGAAAGAACATTAGGTCTCAGAGGGCGTACCACGTGATCTGAGACCGCGTCATCGCAGTGTTGCCAGTAGAGAAACAAAGTGTGGCAAGTCGAATAAAAGGGCAAATGTAGGGATAAACGCGCGCGAAATGGTTACAAAAAGGACGAAAGAGCTAGCTCTCTCTCATAATGGATTCCAGGCATCGATGGAAACAAAATATAAATTTTATTGGTAGGTAAAATTATTCTATTTTATGCTTGATACAATCGATAGAGTTATTTGCTTTAGAAGTTATTGCTACTTTCATTTGAAAGAACATTAGGTCTCAGAGGGCGTATTTCACATAAAATGACAAATCGTACACTGTTTTATTAATTTTCTTTATGTACTTCAAAATATAACATTGCAAAATTCCTTCAAAAATCACATTAAAAAAAAAAATCAGGAAAAAATATTCGGTTGATATTTAACTCCTATTAACTCCTCAGGCCTCAAGCCTATTTTGTCGGAAGGTCAAAATATTTCGACTTTGCAAAAAAATCCAATTAAATGGAAAGGTGATGAAAATTTTATAATACGAAGTAAAATAAAAATTTTTGAAATATAAGAATTTTGAAATGAAATGAAATCATTTTTGAAATATAAGAATTTTGAATGTAAACATAAAAAACGTTTTTTCTAATTAAAATTACTGATCACGAATACAAAATTAAAACAAACACGTACTTTATCAGCCAAATGTATTATAAATGTTATCGTCAATTCACTTTTTTGTCATTTCATGTAAAAATTATGAATAAAAAATTCCCAAAGTTTTATAAATTTTTTTCCAACTGCGGCGGGAAACAAGGATTCATAGAAATGTACATTTTAATTATTTTTCCATTAACTTTTATTTTGGAATATAAAGCATGGGGTTTTCTCTTTCTAACGACGTTTAGATCATATTTCTATACAAGGTGTCCGAAAACTCGTAGTACAAGCGGGAAACTGGGGATTCCCCATCACATTTGGAGTTGATTTTGTAGTATAACTTTTTTTGATTTGAGCTTTTGTTTTCGAGTAAATCGAATCAGAAGTTGTTTTTTTTTTTGGTCAAATTCTTATAAATTATTACTGACGATCATAGTACCTAACTAATAAAAACTATTGAAAAGAATTCCGGATTTTAAGCATTATTTTGAAATCGCCCAAAATTTAATTCACTGTAAAAATAAAATAATTGGTCATTCGACGGTTAATTAGATCATCGTAATATTTTCGCAGCTTGTAGTATAACAAAATCCGCTCTGTCTATTAGCTCCTTTCAATAAACACGTGAAATAAGAGACGCGCGATAGTTTTCAAGAAGTAGAATCATTCGCAGCTTGTACGTATCGCATTCCAAAACAAAATTAGCTATCTCTATTCGCTCATTTCAATACACGCGAGAGAAGAGGCTAGAAGATTGCGGCTATCTTCGGACCTGTACGATCACGTGTTTTCGGGTTGTATTGTTTATGCAGTTTTCGGTTCACGGCTCACGCGTTTGACGCGTTTTGTTGACATTTTTTCTATCAACAACCCTTTCGTTCATTAAACTTTAAAACAATGTGTGTTTGTGTACTATTTTGTGATATTTTCGTAGTTTAACGTGATTAATTATTGTGTATTACAATGGAATAATACCAACGCCTGTTATTATGTTTTTGTGATGTACCAATGACATTTTAATGTGTTTTTTGTGATGTGCCTAGGGTTTTTGGATTTGAAAAGGAACATTACTACATAATGTAAGTTGGAACACAAATATGCTAATAATTTCTCTCACAAGGCACAAGGCTTATTCGAATTGGCCGAAAATCGTTCGTATTACTTTCAACTGGAGTAAATTATTGCCCGCCGCTTATTCAAATTGCTCCACAACAAAGTAAATACGTTAATTAAAACCATATTTTAAAGCCTAGAAGAGGTGGAAGAATAACTTAGTAAGTGAAAATAAATAAACTATAGACACGAAAAAAGATTTTGCAGCTTATAAATAATTTTATAGTAGCATCTTCGAACTGTCAAAATAACATTTCCGTGTATCGGTAACCCTAAAGAACCTGAAAAAATTTATTAGATATATTTTTTTTTAAATTTGAATGTAAAAATGCTTAAATTGAAAATCTTTATGTTTATTTAGGTTCCCTATGTGATGTAGGTTCACCAGTTTTCCGCTTGTACTATGAGTTTTCGGACACCGTGTATTAAGGGAGACACAACGATTTCTATGAGACCTATAGTTGTTCTGAAAACTGAAAAAATTAGTCTGAGTGGTTAAAATCCTATTTTTTGATAAAAGTCATCTTTCAAAATATAAAAAGAACTGCTAGATGAATTCCAATTAAAAATTCATGCTCGATGGTTTTTCTCTCATTCGAAAATGTTTGCATTCTAAATACATTTGTAAATATTAAAATTTAGAATGCAAACATAAAAAAAAATTAAAAATTACTCACGTGATGTTTTTATGTAAAAACGGTACTAAAGTCACAGATTATATTAAAAAAAATCTTATTCTATCGAATAAAAGTATAATTAAAAATTTTGTCATCTCACTTTTTTATCATTTCGTGCAAGAATATTTAATAAAAAAAATAACAATGCCTAACAGCGCGTAGGCGATTTGGTGGGTAAAATCTTTATCTACAGAATAGGTATTTTTATGTATTTCTATGGACAACTTTGAGTAGATGTGCAGCTTGATTTATTATGAACCGTCTACTTTTTGTTTTAGGGATGTCACGATTTCTGTGGAAACACACGCGTTGACGTGAAAACACGCTTAATGTACTTGACTGCTATCGTTACATTATCGTGTATATCCGCTTACATATCGGAGTGCTTAACAATACCGAACTACATCTCACCTTATAATTGTGGCTCTTCTTTCAGTCGAGTGGTGTGTGGAGCACCCCCCCGGCCGTAGCGTGCGGACCTTGGCGGGCCCCCCCTGCCCCCTCTCAGCTGCCCCTGCCCGCCCCACAGCTGCTCACCAATACTAACAACACAAACAAGAGTAAGTGCCCCCTTAATGAGCTCACTCACCAAGTTCAATCTACTGGTGTTAGTTAGAGCAGACTGTATTTCATTTGTCCTTTTTCAGAGATACATATTTGTCTTCAGCAGCTCCATAAATCCTTTTTTTATTTTTAAATAAATACACAATGTTTCAGTGGCAATGCTACAAAACAATTTGGAACTGATATTTTAAAGTTTTTTTAATAAATTAATAAATGTGGATGACATTGCAATATTTGCTAAAATCTGCCCCGTCTTCGAAAATAGAATGGTCATAACTTATATACAGGGTGTTAAGGGACGTACTTGACTTTCTTTAACCAGTGATTCCTGACATTATTTGGAGTAGAAAATGTAAATAAAATTTTGGTCTCCGGTGACATTTTTTGTGTTTTTTTTTCTACAAAAACGTAAAAAAATGTTAGATGTTGGACAGGGGTAGGTCGGTTACTCGGCTGAGTGACCAGTGACGACATGCAAAGAAATTTTTTTTTGTTTGATTTTTAAGAAAAAAAATTTTAAAAAAAAGAAGTCGTCAAAAAAAGTCACCGGAGACCAAAATTGCATTAACATTTTTTACTCCAAATAATGTCAGGAACCACTGGTTAAAGTCAAGTACGTCCCTTAACACCCTGTATATAAAACACCCCTCTGGAGGATTCTGCAGATTTGAAGACATTTGCGAAAAAGTCATTTGGAATATTGACATAAATTTTTTAACAACTAGATATCAAAATAATAATGTATTGTTATTTAGATGTTAAACATAAAATGTGTATTGTGCCATGGTAAGTAAAAACATAAGTCTTGCTTGAGAATCTCTAGGGAGGCACTGTGTTTTAACTTACGATGGCAGTATTTTTTTCATATTCAAGATGTTAATTCCAACTTTTTTTGTGGAATCATAAATACTTACATACATGTATATATTTTTCAAATCCACGACTCAAGTAAAATGACCTTGTAAAATAAAGGCTGTTGAACAGTTCCCGGGGCCAGGGCCAGGGCCATGGTAGTATAAGTACGACCGTATGGAGCATGAATTGGCAGTTGAATGAATGTTTGTTTGGTTGCAGGGAGGGTGCGCTTGGCGGCACAGTTCGACACCCCAACTTAAGAAGATCTCAGGAAGCCTTTATTCCACGTCCACTAATTTACAGCGAGATCCATTTATATAAAAATGTTATTGATTTTTTACTTGTGTTCATTTATTTTTAAGAAAAATTGAATGTGTTTTTAAACTTCTTACTGAACTGTATGTGTTTTTAAGCTAGTCTATGTTTAGGTGTTGATGTCAATTTATAAAGCTAGGGACACCGAGAGTAAAACATTATGAAAGATACTTAAATTTATATAAGCAAAGTATTATTCCATAAAGATTTCCACATTTCTTAGTTTATTGCTCTTTTATTTACGTGCTAATGATAATAATCCATCTTTCATAATGTTTTATTCAAGTTTTGTACTAATACTTATGCATGATCAGTATTTTGTAAGTGTGATTTATACATTTGAGAATCATTGTTTGTGAATGGTTTGTTGTAAGAAATGATGTGTAGAGTGGCAGTGGCAGTGGCAGTGGCAGTGGCACTGAGGAGCCGTACTAATGCAACAAAATTCTACAAAACACTCACACTGATATGATTCCCGGCTCCAAGCCAAACCAATCAAATTTACCATTAGTGGCCAATGTTTTAAGATAACACCAAATCCTGCATTTGGAGATGGTCATATAATATCCCAACTCTAATTAGACATTACAACAATCAGATAATGTTGAATTAATTGTAAAACTACCTTAATTACAATTGCATAATAATTTATTAACTTGTATATTTGTTTTGTAAGTCTTAAAATGTTGGCCATAAATGTATTTTTACCGTCTTATTGTATGTAATATTTCTGTGATTTCAGTACATAGCCAGTTTTTAATGTAACTAGATCGAATTAAGAATCAAACTACTTGAGAATATATTTTATAAAATGTATTAATAAAATTAATTCTACGAAAATATGGAAATTCCTTGCCTAGTGTCAGGTACCCTAAGAATTAAAATAATTTCCATGCACTCTCTTTATTTTGCTCATTATGTATAATCTTAACGTAATCTAATAATATGAACCGTGATTTTAAAGTTGAAGAGTCTATTTTCTTATGTACGCTAATCGTGTCCCGGAGGAACTTGTAGCAGAAGTTAAGTTAATTAGGGTCTCCCGAGAACAATCCGTCGCAGGGTAACGAAATATGGTGCGAGACTGAACGTAACAAGCTGAACATATTACCACTGAAGCAAAAAACAAACTAACCAATCCCCCCCTTATATATTATAGACTCCATCCATGTTCATATTATATCAAAAGTGTGACATTCCAAAATGGTATACATAAATTAATCTAGCAAATTGATGTCTACAGTAAATAATACTATTTATTAATGTTATAATAAAGATAAATAAGTTTTAATAAAGACTTTGATGTGCAATGGAAGACCTAGGATAATAAAAACATTGATAATAACATTGATCTATTCTAGAGTATTGTTAGATTTGCCCAAGTGGATTGTGCGGGTGAATTAGTGAAATCAACTCTCTTCTAGGCTCTAGGCTCTAGGCCTTAGGCATTACTTTACATTACATATTGTGATCTGTTATTTTTAAAACATTTTACATTTCCGATTTTATATTGATGTGTTTTATTAATAAGTGAAGTAGGTATAGTAGTCCCAAAGAGAGGTTGTACGTGTGTCATCAATGAAAGTCTATTGTCTCACACGTCTTTTACCAAAATGAAAAAGACAGAAGATACAATAACTATGATGTGACGACCTCTCTTTGGGACTACTGTATATAGTATTGTTGTGTTCCTTGTCCTTCCTTTTTTAAGTTTTAATCATTGGATTATTTTACCAATTCGAACGCCATTTTAGCCACAGCTCAGTGAAATTTTACCCATCCAACTACGAATTATTTTTAAATAACTTTGCACAAAATTTGTAAGGTTTTTTTTATATTATTTCATTGAATAAATTGATTTTAATTAATATGTATCGTCTCATTATTGCTTTTGCTGGATGTTGTCTTTAAATCGACAGTGCCAAAGAACAATGTCGGATGTGCGATTTTTAATTTTTGCAGTGGAGCTTTTTAAAGTATCGTTTCTGCATGTTTACTGTTTTTGGTATCAAGAAATGTAGTGTTATTTTGAGCTTTGATACTTTATCTCATTTCATTAAAAAATCTGAAAATACAGACTTTTAAATCAACAAAATAAGCCAATAAATATGTCAACAGAACGATTTTCAATTTTTGTCAGATCCGACATTGTTCTTCGGGACCGTCGAAATCATATTAACCCATTTAATCACAGGAGACCAGCTCTCTTAGATCTCATAAAAATCGTTGTCTCACTTACTATCATAGCGAGAAATATGATTCAAACAGTATTGGAAAGAGAAAACAACCCGCTATATATTCAAATCTAAAAATTAACCTTAAATAATTAAAATGTACTCCTTTATGAAACC
Source organism: Limnephilus lunatus (assembly GCA_917563855.2). Classification (NCBI taxonomy): domain Eukaryota; kingdom Metazoa; phylum Arthropoda; class Insecta; order Trichoptera; family Limnephilidae; genus Limnephilus; species Limnephilus lunatus. The sequence goes on from OU830599.1 coordinate 61,120,477, forward strand.
AATGTTTCCGATCGCAATTTACAAAAAAAATTATAAAATTTTGTGAATTTTTTAGTACCTAATTATTTTTACATTAAAAAAGTGAGCTGACAATAACGTTTACAATTCATTTGTCTAATAAAAATGTGTGTGTGTGTGTGTATGTTTTTTTTTTCATTATCTATGACTTAATTTAGAAAAAAATGTAAGGTTAGTCAGGGCCAGTTGCATCGAAAATAGTTAAAGTTACTTTTTAGTTAAAGTTAAATAAAAGTAACTTTTTTATCATATCTTACAAAAATGGGTTGTTTCAACTTCGTTCAAATAAAATTTAACTAAATAGTTACTTTTATTTAACCCAGCGATGTTGGGAGTTTAAAGTTAGATTTTGGTAAAGATGCTAGCTGTCATCCGTCGCCAAGGAACGAAATACTGTTTGAATGGAAAATAATAATAAAAATGTCTTGATAACCCGGGTTTTGATAATCAATTGATTAGAATATATAGGAAATAGGTAAAATAAGGAATTAAACCATGAACCGATCATTTTCCGTAGGAAGAGATGGATTCTATTTTCAGATTTCGGATGTCCAAAAGTATGGTTAGACTATTAACTTTTCTCGTTGCCAATGACAAACTACATTATTTTTACAAACAAGTGTTTATTCAAACTTATATAAGTATCTACACTTCTCTTGATAATTTATACCTACTAACATTTTTATATTTCAATTAATGCAACGGAACTGAAACAAAATATTTTTTTTTGTCATATCAGAAAACATGCTACTTGTGCTGTGGAACTGAGTACGAGGTTCTAATAACATTGCATTTTCATGCAACGGGTACGATGCAAAGATTTACAGGAGACATCTCTGGGGTTCATAAAAGTATTGTCTCGTGTATAATAAATAGACAGGGGTAGAACAATAATAGCCCACCTTTGACCACAATATAATAATATCATCAAACGTTGTTCACGTTTCTAAACCGCAAGTGTGAAATAACAAATAACGATAAATAAACCAATTCCCAAATAACATAACCCTAAAAAACTTCACAAACGTCAAACAAATACAATCTACAAAACGGTGTTAACACCCGTAAAAATAATTGTGTGTTTATTTTTACAAAAATATATCAAATCCAAGGAAAATTCGAAGTCATTTCAATGGCAACACTGGTAACTTTAAACTTTTTAAATGTTGATACAACTCAATTGTGTTGAAATGCAGCTTAAATTTAGTTAGGGCTTAAACTCAGTTTAATTATTTAACTTTATTTTAACTTTTTTCGATGCAATTGGCCCTCAGTCATTTTTAAAACTATTTAAAGTTTGCATTCAAAATTTTTATGTTTAAAAAATTACATTTCTAATACTAAAATTTGATTTTATCACCTTTCAAAAACAGATTTTAGTTATCGGGTATGTTCACAAACATTCATTTATTTGGAATTTATTGCGGAGTGGAAATATTTTTACCTTCTGACTAAATACGCCCGATTTTTGAAGGGTTAGGATCAACGTAAACTCTAACCTCTATTATCACAAGTTGAAGTAGGACTGTTATCTTCCTAGCATGAACTACATAACTATCCTTTACACCATTCCGCAAGGGTAGGCAGAGAGAAAGGAACGTCACACAACTCTGTTTTGGAATACACAACTCGCTTCATCCAAATTCTTAATTTGGACAAGGAGCATCAACTCACAAAGCATTATTCTAATATCTGGGTGTTCCTGAATTCTTCTTTCATCCACTTGCAATACATTCTCCTGGCACTTTTTTATCTGGCCATCTGCTCAACATGTCCTAACCATCTTAACCCGTCAGGTCTTGGCGCTTTTTTACGCTCTTGTTTGATTTCAGGTGGAGGTTTTCTGTGGTACTCACTTTTGAAAATCAAACGCTTGTTTTGTGTTTGTTTGTCTGGTCATACTTTATTATTCTTTTATTTACATAATCCTGATTTTTTATAAGATTTATATTGTGATCTGCTTGTTGGAACACATTTTTTACGTAAGAATGGAAGCTACCTTCCTTTGTTCTTCTATAGAACTATTTGAATAATGGAACAAAAAAGAAAATAATAAAATTAGGTAGGTACTTGCCTAGAAGTAATTGCCCATAGAACAAGTACCTACTCAATAAGCATCAATTTTAACCATAGCTCCCCGACAAAAAGGGCTGAAATTAAATGAAAGTTCTTTTTAGAACCCTCTAATAGTTAAAATTGATTATTATTATTTGTGAGATAAATTATTTTTAAAAAATAAAAAAAAGAGAGGTGAAACTAGCTATTACACATATCGTAATCATCCATTGATTGTTGTAGTTAGTTTAGAAACAATAATATAATAAATTGAAGTAAATCATTAGAAGATATGCATAAGAAAAAAAATAACACTAAATTATAAAATGTTCATCTTCTTGATCCTCGATCGATAGCCTCTGCAGTTCTTGTCTTCAAGAAAGATGGCTTCTTTTTGATCCTTGGCCTTAGTAAAGATGACTTATTTTTTATACTGCTCTTCTTAGATGTTAGTAGTTTATTTTGATCCAGTTCTTCTAAGATGTGATAGCATCGTCCATTGGTAGAAGACACAATTTGGTAATGGGCCTTTTCATAGACCCTTGCTGCGTCTTCAAGGTGACTATACGGGTTATCCCATCTTGTCCAGGGTGAGTGGCGATGACACGTCCCATCCTCCATAAATTTGGTGGTGCGTTGTCGTCTTTGATGATAACTAAGTCCCCAATCTTTAGTTGTCGCCGGTTCCCATCCGTCCATTTAGTCCTTTGCTGCAGCTCTCCCAGATATTCAATTCTCCATCTTGACCAGAAGCTCTGTCTTAGTTGGCTTAGTTTTTGGAAATTATTAAGCCTGTTTATGGGAATCTGTTGTAGGTCAGGTTCAGCTACAGCTGACAGGTTATCACCAATAAGAAAGTGACCTGGAGTAAGTGCGAAGAGGTCGAGGGGATCGTTGGATAGTGGAATTAAAGGCCTAGAATTTATGCAGGACTCTATTTGGTATAATAACGTACACATCTCTTCATATGTTAATGAAGAGACGTTTGCCACTCTTTTTACGTGATATTTCACACTTTTTATGTTAGATTCCCAAAGACCTCCATGATGAGGACCTTTAGGTGGGATAAAAACCCACTGAATAGACATATTAGTTAAGTAATTAGCTATTTCCTTTTGAGAGACATATAAATTATACATATTTTTCAATTCATTATTCGCTCCAACAAATGTAGTAGCATTATCAGAATACAATTTACTAGGTTTTCCACGTCTGGAAATGAAACGCTTTAAACAATTAAGAAATGCATCTGTAGTCAGAGCGGTGACCAGTTCTAAATGAACTGCCTTAGTAGAGAAGCATATAAATAAACAAATATAAGACTTGACTGAATTGGATCTCCTACTGATTCCAGACTTTATTAAGATTGGCCCTGCGTAATCTAGTCCTGTAACAGAGAACGGTCTACATGGTGACACTCTATCCTCTGGAAGGTCAGACATTATTTGATGACTTGTTTTTGGACTGCATTTAAAGCACACAATGCAATTTTTAAGTATTTTTTTAATAGCATTTTTTGCCATTATAGGCCAATATTTTAGTCTAATAAGTGCTAGTAACGTTTGAGTACCTACATGCAAATTTGTATAATGAAAATGTTTAATGATTAACTTTGTTAGAGGGTGATCGTGAGGTAGTAATATCGGATGTTTTTGTGCTTCATGTATTAGTTTTCCTCTGGACAATCTCCCACCTACATGCAATAAATCCATATGTATAAATGGGTTTAATGATTTGAGATGACTGGTTTTATCTAAGTTTTTTCCCGCCTTTAATGTTTTAATTTCTTTTGAAAATGAATAAGATTGAGTGACCGTTATTAATGAATGTAACGACTTGTTTAATTCTATTATTGAAAGTTGTCCGCTAAATGTATGTTTTTTTCTTGTATTATTAATGAAACGTAGGATATAAGCAGTTACTCTTTGTAAACGCGTGAGAGAAGAAAAACGATAAAACAATTCCCAATCTTTATTCATACTGACGGTTAAATTTATTTTGCTTTTTAATTCCGGTGGATCGATGCAAATTTCCTTATAGTTCGGCCAAGTTACTTCATCTTGAGTTAACCAATTAGGACCTCTCCACCAGATTTCTGAAGAAAATAGACTTTTAGCACTGGTTCCTCTTGATAAAATATCCGCAGCATTATCTTCGGAGTTGACATGCTTCCATTGACTGGTTTCGCTTCTTTCCTGTATTTCTGCAACTCTGTTTGCAACAAATGTATTCCATCGCGCTGGTTGATTTCCTATCCAGCATAGAGTTATAGTGGAATCACACCAATAAAATGTTTTATCCAAAGGTATACCTAGGGATTCCTTTACTTTTTCAACAACTTTTGTTAACAGAACAGCACCACATAATTCCAATTTAGGCAAAGAAATCGTTTTTAATGGAGCTACTCTTGATTTAGCTGTGATTAATTGAGAATGCCGTTTTCCTGATTGGTCTGTGGATAGCATATATACGCAAGCAGCGTATGCTTTTTGAGATGCGTCACAAAATCCGTGCAAATGTATATTTACGGTTTGATTACATATAATTTTTCTAGGTATTTGAAAAGAATTTACACCTTTTAAATCTTCTAAATATTTTTTCCAAAGCTTCAGAATTTCTATAGGTATTTCTTCATCCCAAGATATCTTTTCTTGCCATAATTTCTGCATAATAAGTTTAGCATTCACGGTTACTGGTCCAAGCAAACCTAATGGATCGAAAATACTAGCAATCAGTGACAAAATATTCCGTTTATTATAAATAGGATGTGACGGTAGTTCCACGTGATATAAAAAACTATCTTTTTCGCAATTCCAAGCTAAGCCTAGAATTTTCTCTCCTTCTGGTTTGTCCAAAATTACCATATCAGTGGCCTGATCGGCCTCCGATGACAAATCAGAAGAATTAGACCGCCATTTTCTTAAGTTCATACCGGCCGAATTCATTATGGAGATTAACTGTTCTTTTAACAAATTACAGGATTCCACATTGTCTGCACCTGTAATTAGATCATCTATGTAAAAATCTCTCTCTAAAATGAGACTAGTTTCAGGATATAACTGAGCGTTTTCCATACTCAGCTGCTTCAAGCAACGCGTGGCTAAGAAAGATGACGGTCCCATACCATAAGTTATCGTATTTAACTTGAAATGGCCCATTTCCTCTTCTGGAGATGCTCGCCAAAGTATTTTTTGGAAGACGCGGTCCTCCTCTCTAATGTTGACCTGCCTGTACATTTTCTCTATGTCAGCCGTCAATGCCACTTGATATTTTCTAAAATTTAACAAATGGGTATATAAATCATTTTGTATTATTGGACCAACCATTAACGCGTCGTTTATTGATATCCCGCTGGAGGTTTTTGCGGAGCCGTCGAACACCACTCTTAGTTTGGTAGTGCTGCTGGTTTCCTTCTTGATTGCATGATGAGGTAAATAGTAAGATTTTTCTTCATTTGAAACTGGTTCAAATTTTGTCATATGACCTAAGTTTTCATATTCTTCCATGAATTTAATGTATTGAAGTTTCAAATCCATATTAGAAGATAATTTCTTTTCCAAGTTTAAAAATCTTTTTTCTGCCATAGGCAAGGAAGTACCTATTTGATCTATACAAGGTCGGAATGGTAAGCTTACTTCGAAACGCCCATTTTCATCCCTTTTTTGGGTTGACTTGAAGCTCTCTTCACATGCCTTTTCTTCATAATTTTGGTGCTTGATGGACACCAATTCCTCTTGTTTCCAAAATCTTTCAATTTGATTGTGAATCATATTTAAAGATAAGTGACACGAGGATGATTCTTGCTCTTTTTTTGTAGTGCACATTCTAATTGGCCCGGATAATATCCATCCAAGTTCAGTGCGTTGCAGCGTAGGTCCAGTTGTTCCTAATCTCAATTGATCAGTGGTCAGCATTTCCCAAAATAGTTCGGAGCCGAGTAATATATCCACATGACCGGAAGTGGAAAATTCAGGATCGGCCAATTTCAATCCTGGTGGTATGTTTGCCTCCCTTTTTGGAAAAGAGGTCTGCGGTAACTTGCTGGTGATTTCTTGTAATACCAAGCAAGTAACAAGTTTTTTGTAATTAGAGTTTATTGATGACAATTCAAACGAGAGGCTCTTCTTTACATTTGTTATATTATTATGTAACCCAGAGACCGGCATATTTAATGACTTGTACTTTATGTTTAATTTTTTAGCAAATCGTTCAGTTATGAAATTCACCTGAGAACCATTATCCAACAATACTCTCGCTGAATGAATAATTCCATTACTGTCCTTAACGTTCACCATTGCCGTTGATAACAAAATTGTTTTTTCTGCTTCTCCAAAAGTGGAATGGTTTGAGACTGGTACTTGATCTATGCCATTCTCAGTGTTTTGATCCTCTTTAGGGAAAATATGGAGTAATGTGTTGTGTCCTGCTTTATCGCAAGTTCTACAATTATTCTTACTCCTGCATTCTTTAGTTGAATGACCTACATTTAAACACTTGATGCAAGCTTGTAATTGCTTGATTTTCTCAAACCGTTCATGCTGGTTTAGTTTCAAAAACTGTTTACAGAAATAAATCTTATGATTTTCCTTACAAACAATGCATTTCAACCTTTGCGACAATAATGAAACTGAAGATTCCTTTTTGTAACTTGACGGTTTATGATGCGCGAATATTGGTTTGGCTGTGGAACATGTTGCTTCCGATGCTTCCAAGACTATCGCTCGATCTGTTAAACATTTTAAAAATTCTTGCAATGTCGGTATTTTTTCTTTAGTTGGATATTGTTCCCAATAGATCCGGGTATTGGAATCTAATTTGTTGGCCAAAATATAAATTATTATTACATCCCAATACTCCGTGGGTAGACCTATGTTTTTCAATGAATTCAAATGTAATTGTGTTTGATCTAATAAACTTCTCAAGGCGACGTGACTTTCTTGTTTTAATTCCTTGAGCTTAAACAATGAATTTAAATGTTGATTAGCTATTACACGCTTATTTTCAAATCTATTTGATAAAACCTGCCAAGCTATTTCGAAATTGTCTTGGGTAATTTCAAGTGCGTTTAATATTTGTGATGCCTTTCCTTTTAAACAATCACGCAAATAGTAATGTTTCTGAAAATTATTTAATGATTTATTATTACCCACTATCGTGACGAAAGCATCCTTAAAAGATAACCATTTCGAATAATCACCACTAAATTCTGGGAGCGAAAACGTAGGTAATTGGATCTTAATATTGTTAGTATCATCAATTTTTTCAATGCTTTTTATGGATTTTTTTGCTAACGTCACTACTTGATAATATTGCAATTCAAAACACTCAAGTGGGCTATCCTCTTCATCTGAGTTACTATCAAACTCTTCGATCTGAGATTGTATATTCTTAAAGCGATTTAACAGTGTGTTTACCTCCTCCAATCTTGTTTCCGTTTCTATTACATCAACTGAATCACTTAATAGGTAATTCTTAAATCGTGTTAATTGTGCCTTCAATTCACCGCGCTTCTTCACCAGTGATTTTAATGTTTGTGGCATAATGCAGAATTTTTTACACAAACATACACATTAAATTATTTAAAAATAAACTTTTGTTTGTACCACCTTTGCGGGAGCGAATAATAAATAGATTACAATAAAATAAATTATATTATTTATAATAATCAGTGGTAATCATAGAGTAAATTATTTGGAATCTACCTACTGGTTAAATTATATTAGGTTGACAATATTTTATCTTGTTGATTATAATATCACGCAAAAAGAGTGGCTCTTGGTGGCGAATTCTTCGCGTGATTTTACAAGTTATATTATAATGCCTTAATACCTTAGGAATATGTAATGATGAATAAGAATGATGTAGACCGGACGGCTGGCTGGATGAGCTGGTTTTCATCTGGCTTCTCGAAGGACCATATGGCGCTTTTTTACGCTCTTGTTTGATTTCAGGTGGAGGTTTTCTGTGGTACTCACTTTTGAAAATCAAACGCTTGTTTTGTGTTTGTTTGTCTGGTCATACTTTATTATTCTTTTATTTACATAATCCTGATTTTTTATAAGATTTATATTGTGATCTGCTTGTTGGAACACATTTTTTACGTAAGAATGGAAGCTACCTTCCTTTGTTCTTCTATAGAACTATTTGAATAATGGAACAAAAAAGAAAATAATAAAATTAGGTAGGTACTTGCCTAGAAGTAATTGCCCATAGAACAAGTACCTACTCAATAAGCATCAATTTTAACCAGGTCTATTTGTTCAGTTTTCGGAACAACTCCTACAGGTGTAGGTAATACGATCGAGAAATATAATGGATTTCACTACACTCGGTTTATGCTGATTCCTTACTGATCCGTGAGGGAGCAGCCTAAAGAAACATCAGGGAAAGCTGCTGGAGTTTGTAAGTAATAAAACACAATTATTATTTAAACGGATCTATTATATACACTGATAAATTAACACTTGAATAAATGACGCAAAAAGCGCACGTGTAGGGAGGGTGCCTCATAGGTCAGGCTTCATGCCGCTGCCCACGGGGCCGTGGCGACGCTCCCACAGCATGCGATGCTTCTGTTTCATGTACACGTTGCGCGCGTCAGCGTAGAAACCGAGATCACCGTCTGCAAAGTAAAAATCAATTCATTAACATGTATTAAGTACAGGGCTATCTTTGGCGATCATCAACCGTTGAATATAACCGTTAGAAATAACGCCGACGTTGATGCAAACATAAACCAAAATAATAAATAACGATCCTGATAATATTAGGGAATCTCAACATTAAGGAATTCCAGCAGTTGGAACAGTTATAACGACAACAGCTATATGTTACTTGTCACCGGCAGAACCACTTGATGCTAGGGGCTACGTATCGGATAGGAAAATCCACAAAGAGTAGGAAGGTACATAGCTTAAAGACGTCAAGACTGCTAAAACAATCATGAAGTGCTTTGCATTGTTTTGAATAATATTCTAAGTAGATACTGATACTGTCAATTATATCCAACTGTTGATGCAAATTTTCGCCAATAGTTATATTCCCAACTGCTGGTTACGTTTTGATAAGAGTAAAAATCATACCGTACCTATGTTTATTTTATTCTAATAACTTTTGAAAGATATACCCATCAATGTTATATATCGTCGCAGGAAAGCAATACTGCTGTAACCGCCGCTACCTACGAAAATACTGTATTTGAGGATTTTGAGGTGTATACACCAGTTGAAAAACGTATTGTTGACAAAACGGCTAGCTTTTCCAACGTGGTACAGTTCTTATTTATCATCATAGAGTCACGGGACCCAGATCGACCTAGGAAAAAAAAAACCTTGCAAAATGGTGTTTATAAAGTATTTTCGTAGGTAGTGGCAGTTACTGAAGTATTGCTTTCTTGCGACGATATCATTGAAGAAGAAGATAATACAAAAGAAGACGCAGAAAATAAAAAATGAGATTGACGTAAAATAATTAGGTCTCAATGGCCAAGTGGTTAGAGGTGTTGTCCTGGAAAGACAGGTATCCTAGGTTCGATTCCCAGATGCGACTGTTATATTTTTGAAGTGAAAACTTCTTATAAGTTTTTAGATTTTCACGGCCAAAAGCATTTTCGTTGTTAGTTTTTGGGGTGTTATGCCGTATTGCGCTACCTCCTTCTATAGCCGACGTTTCGTTTCGACGTTTTTTGTCCGACAGCGTTGCAGTGTGGACACTGCAACGCTGTCCGAAACGTCGGCTATAGAAGGAGGTAGCGCAACACGGCATAACACCCCAAAAACTAACAACGAAAATGAAAACTTCTTTAACACCGTTGTGATTTGAAACTCGAAACGAAAAATTGCGACACTAAAAAGAGACAAACACATACATCTATAGGATTTAGCCTGCGAGAGAATGAGATAGACTAATCGGTTTCCTCTTTATGCGATGCTTTGTAGCCTATCAGTCTCCACTTTGTGCTGTGCTTCGTAGCCTCCTCACAATTGTCTACTTTAGTTTACTGAAGGTTTCACTTCTACCGTTCACCATACGAAAGAAAAAAAACTTTTACCATGTGTGAACTGCACAGATTGATTTTTTTTTTTCTATGTGTTCTGTTGGAAGTTATCTTATTTTAATTAGTTCATCTTATTTTTCGTAGCTTGACGTAGTTCCATTGTTTTTTTTTCTAGGTATAGTAAGGGTAGGTATTCATAATGCTTACTTTAAAAAATGTTTGTGCCTCCCAACTTCTCAACCCTGCAAACCGCCACTATCAGAAACGATGCTTTAAGATGAATGGCTGGGCGACCTATTTCATCCAAAACTTGCTTTTGGATTTGACACCAAAATACTTGATAAGCTGAATAATTATTTTTTTATTCAAAAGGTGTAGCAAATATCTAATACGGAAGAGTGCTACTTTATTTATTTTTGTTTCAATTTGTAAAATTATTTTTAAATATTTTGGAGGCTATTTGGGGAACTATTTGTGAGTTAACGATTATATAAATTTAAAAAAAATGTCTTACCCACTTTACAAATATATCGAAATATGAAATAAAAAATATAATTATTAAAAAATCATTTTTTGCGAGCTTAAATTAAAATACAAATGACCGATTTATGTTGGAATATGGATTTTTTCTTCATAAATTTAAAATTTCAACCTGAAAAATGCCTTTTTTACGATGTTTTATTTTATATTTCATTATATTTGCATAGTACATTTGGCAAGGTTATTTTTTAATAATTACCATTAACTCACAAACTGTTGCCTCTAAAATCTAGAAAAATTGAATTCTTTAATGGCCTATAATATATTATTTAAAATTCAAACAAAGTAGCACACATCCCTACTAAATATTTGCTATACCTTTTGATTTAAAAAATAATAACAGGCCACTTGCATGGATTTCATAACGACTTGGAAAAAATCGTGTGGATAGATTTTTTTACTAAGATTACGAAAATATTAAATGTTTAAAAATTTTTTAGAAATGTACAGTTTTTTATTTTAAGTATAACTTCTTTACGCATGCTCTACACTCGGGGGTACAATGATGAATATGTTATGAAAAGTTACAAAAAAATATGAAACGTTACGAAAAAATGTGACACGTTACGAAAAAATGTGAAACGCTAATCAATATGAAACGTTTATCAATGTGAAACGCTAATCAATGATATGAGTTGAGTTGAGTTGAATTGAGTTGAGAGTTGAGAGTTGAGAGTTGAAAGCTGAGAGTTGAGAGTTGAGTTGATGGGGATGTTGAGGGGATGGGGATATTTTTATTCCTGTTATTGTTATATTGTTAATGGACGGCATAAGTTAGTGAAGTTTTACTTCAGTCGTGTGGTCTAAAACACACTCGTTTTTTTTTATATATAAATAAATCTATTATTTGGGCTTGTGACGTCACTACATGAAAATGACCCGTATCCGATAATGTTCTATTTTTGTAAAATTCCACACTGATTTTTTTATTTTTATATGGTAACACTTTGATTTCAGGCGAATTTTTGAATTTGACATTTAACATTCATTAAATTTATTGTTAGTTCTCTGCAAACTTATCATTTGGTTTGACAATTCGACAGATGTTATGAAGAGAACCTCGTAAGCTACCTCCAGACTGCTCGCGAAGTTGAACTTACTTCGTCCAACTTCGGCTCGCCTTGGGCGACTTTCATTTTTTGACAGTTTTTGCGCCCGAGTCAAAGGACTCGAAGTTGCACGAAGTGCCTACACGAAGTGACTGTCTATACTACTCGGCTAACTTCAGTTCGCTTCAATACATTGTCGTGAATACACGTGCGCGCTAGTAATTATTTTTTATTATGAGTGGTACATACGCAGTGGTCGCAGGAGCAAATTCTGTTGCTCCTGGAAACATTGCAAGCGGAGCCAATTATTTGGAACCCACATGAGAGAGGTCATAATGACAAAAAGAAAGTTAATGATGCTTGGGTCCGTCTTGAGTCTACCTACGTCTGTACAAAATACAATAAATTAAAAAAAAAAAAAAAACTATTGTACCTATTTGTTTATGTATTCCCAGTGGTTCTCTTGTCATAGTTTATTTGACTAAACTAACCTAGAGCCTAAGAATGTATAATAAATTGTAAAGCGCCCTTGAGGTGATTTGTAACAAAAACGGCGCTCTACAAATTGTCCAAATATTATTATTATTATTGTTCTGTTCCGGTGCACTGCAATCATCCGCGATCTTCTTTTCCTCCTTTTTTTATATTTCTACGTTTGATAAATATGCGCATAGTTATAAGTTATAATACGCGAGCGTGCACATTGCAACGGCAGCTGCTACTTGAGCGTCCATGACGTGTGAGTCATGACGGTACCACCGCGCGAATGAGTTTCTTGCGAAGTTGAACGAGTGTGTAGCAACGTACTTCGGACTTCGGTCAACTTTCCCGAGTACTTCGTCGAGGAACTTTGCGAGTAGTCTGGAGCTAGGAGTACATTTTACGCCTTCTGTACCTGTTTTAGAAGTGTAATGGTAATGGTGCTGATTTTAACAAAATCAAATTTTATAATATATTATTATTATTATAATTTAAAAGTACAAGTAGGTATATTATATTGGATTTAGTAGTCATATGTAGACGTTGAACATTATAATGATTGATCAATAAGATGGATCAAGGAAAAAATATTTATGAGATGCAATATTTTTGGTATGCCTCGTTATTTTCCTGTGCCATTCGTGTGGAAAACGCTATTTTTTTTTAAATGATTTTCGGCTATGTAATTATCGTTTTTTTGCACCCATAAAATTATGTCCCGTCTTTCCGGTTTATAAAAAATGGTCTGATTTTTCGGATTGAAATTTTCAAAAAATCACCAGGGTTTCAAAATTATGATAAAAAAATTAATACGGAATGTCTTAGAATATTTGCCCAAACGAGAAAATAAATTTCAAAAAATCCAAAATGAAGTTTTCATATGAAAAAGGCTGCGCAACCGTTCCCTTTAACAGAAAGAGTATATCTATCACTCTAGAGATCACCAGAGTTCCGTGATACATGTATATACATACACTTAATGAACCAATTCTCTTCAGCATCTTTGTATTGCAGCAGTAGTCCCCTGCAGGTTTCCTTCTCGGGGGCTTCGTAAATGGCACAGTCCTCAAATCGCTTCTTCAGGATGGTCAAAATTTCAGTATCCACCTGCCTGTAACCAAAATAACACAAACATTTATATTGACATTGTATTCATCATGACCTATGGATCATTGAAATATAAACAACTGTTAGAGAACAACAAAAAAGGGTGTTGAAGAAGACTGCAAAGTGGCAACTACATATGTACATGCTTTATTATTTACAAATTTTATTATTATTATTTTGCAAATGAAAAAAAAATAATCTTAAGTCAGGTGTATTTCAGTTAAAACTTAAATAAATATTTATGAATGTCTCAACAGACGGATTTATTTGTATGTAGCCAGTTTACTCAAGTGATCTTTGACGAAGTTTCCTACGTCACCATCTTTTATAGTAAAATAATATGTATAATCAAAATTTATAAAGAAGCATTTATTATATTTGATTACATAATAATAATAATCTTCTTATACATAAAAATCAATATTTGTTTGTTTGTATCGTCGCATTAATTCGTAGACTGCGTAACTCCAAATTTTTCGAAAACACCTTTTTAATGCCATCTGGTGTTAAAATTAGTCCCGCATCGACTAGTAAAACTCGCAAAATTAAAAAAAATTATCTTTTTAGATAAACACAAATTAGGAAACTGCGTAACACCATGCTGCCATTTTTACTCGTGAATACTTCGAAACTCCTAAACTCCACTTACTTTATTTTATTTACCATTTCAGGTCTTATTATTTAACTTCAAAATCATTTGTAGTATTAGTATTGTGCTGTTATGCTTTATGTACTAAGTACTATGTATTATATTTATCCTGTTATTCTTCCATACTGAGACTAAATATAAAAGTCAATTGGGATGTTACTGCGTAATTCATAAAATAAATATTGCAGTTCTGTATTGTTGTGTCTTATTTTTTTAATGTAAAATCCCTATCTCCCAAGTCTTCAGCTAGTTTTTCATAAAACTGTTCGCAGAAATGTACGTAGGTATCTTTGTAAAATACGTATCTCCATTCTCGGTTTTTATGTAAACTTCCTAACTCCGATTTGAAATAGAAAGCCTTAACATACAAAAGTTAAATGATTGAAAATAAATTTCGTAATATATTATATGTTCGGAACATAAATAAAAACTATGACCCGCCTTTCATTTTTTTTTCACAACGAGGTTTTTTGTGCCTCCTGTAAAATTTGACATTTGGTGGTTACGCGTTCTACGAATTAATGCGACGTTATGTTGTATTCTGTACTGCCATACCGTTCATCCGATTGCGATGAAACTTTGGTGATTTGTCGCACGCACGTCCGCGAAGGCTATATGCTATACACAATGGTAAGATCTGGCGTTATGAAATTTGTATAAAATGTGTTTTCATATATTTTAGTAGCAGGGAGGAAAGGCTGAGGTTAGTGTGCCCAGTCTTTATGCAGAGTTTTTCTTTTTTCTTAAAGTGTGCAAAATTTTATCAAGAAGTATCAGAATTCTGCTTTAAGGGGTGAGGATGGTTTTTCGAAATCGCATGTATACGGTGACCTTCCTTGTGCTTTGAAGATCAAGTGTGCAAAATTTCATCAATCTCAGAATTAAACTTTACTTTTTTTTAAAACATTCCTCCTTATATAATTATGGAGATACATAGGACATCTGTGTGGATGCCCATGTGAAAGCGACCCAGAGGCAGACCACTGAGAACCGGAGCTGAATGCCAAGGGTCCACAACCAGCGGAGAGCATTTGGAATATGATGTGATAATGATGAATATTTAATTAAGTTTGTTATTTCTTACCTGTCCCTTTTGTATTGAACATTGGCTTCGAAATCGCAAACTACGTCATCAGTGTAGCACTGGTCGACAGTGGGCACACGGCGAAACTGCTGGTGGTACCACGCGTACTTCTTCTGGTTGGGACTCACCACCCTCTCTGAAACAAACAGGACAGTGTCAGGAGTGCAGGTGGAAGGATGGAATCTGGGATCTCTCAAGATGATAGGGCAATATCAAACAAATTAAAAACACCAAATTAGAGTTACCATAAAAGTCAATTGTTTATGCCGGGGAAGACGGTAAGACATTGAAAATGGTAAAAACATTAGACAAAAAAAAATTAATAATCTGGGGTAGGTAAGAACATGGTAAAAGCATTAGACAAAAAAAATTAACAGTCTGGGGTAGGTACCGCGGAGTGTGAAAGTTAGCAATTTTTAAGTTGACAATAATTTTTATTTCCATATTTTCTCAATCAATGTTTGAAAATTTCATATGTTTCAACCACCGTACATCTCTGAATTATGCGTCCCGGAAAATACCGGTCCGAGGCAATTAACCCTTAGATCGGCAACTTCATCTGCTATAGGCAGACTAATAGAACCCAAACGAAAGCCAAATACTAAGTTCGGAGATCGTGCTTTCGGAGTATCTGGGCCTAAGGCTTGGAATAGACTCCCTCCGGAATTAAGATGCATAAAAAGCCCAACAAACTAAAAACCTACCTTTTCGGGCTCTCATACCCTTAACTTAATTTAAATATACCTATCTGAGAGTATCATACTTGTATTGCCTATGATATGTCTTAATCACACTTTTCTTACTGAATTAAAATTACTCGAATCCTTACACATCAATCTGTCTCTCGGAAGATCAAATCCTTGTAC
Source organism: Limnephilus lunatus (assembly GCA_917563855.2). NCBI lineage: Eukaryota > Metazoa > Arthropoda > Insecta > Trichoptera > Limnephilidae > Limnephilus > Limnephilus lunatus. Next base: position 61,136,321 of record OU830599.1, read on the forward strand.
TACTGCACCGCCCACCATTAAATGTTGCTTTTACTTTCCAAAATACACTCATTAAAGAATATATTACATATTAATATTAAAATATTTTCAGAATTAAACAACATGTGTTCACAATTATGTCCTCTGCGTGCGAACTCTGTCTAAATTTCTTTAAATAGACAATAAACAGTGTTAATTTCAAGCGACCTCCCAGGTAAGTATGGTCCTGTATTAATTCATTTTTAGGCAGCATCGCGTTTATTGGTCAAAATATTGTACATATATTTTCGTATCGGTGATCAATGAACCGGTGTATGCAATTTTTAGCCATAAGTTGTTTTTAATTGTTTGTCTAGCTTGTAGTCTTTCTAGATTTTAGGCATGTATGGTAAGTTTTGTACAGCGCCCTTGAGGTGATTTTTCACAAAAACGGCGCTATATAAATCGTCCAAATATTATTATTATTATTATGTTTCGACATCTTCGGCCAATTTTTTTTTCTTGATTGTATTCCAGTGAGTGTCCAGCTTTTTGAAATTTTAACAAACTATATCTCGAAGTTGCCTGGTACACTAGCAGAACTTACGCCTGTTATTTAATGGTACAAAATGACATGGTAAAATATATATATAAACATTTAAGAGATGTCTGACTAATTAACTAGACAGTCAATCAAGGTATTATTTTTTCACACAAACACTTTTACAACACAGCAAAAAGGGTTATGCTAAAGCAAATCTGGATGCCATTTATGACACAAATAAATTAATGTTATGATCTATATGTATAGAAAAAAAACTTGATAACAAAATCATTAGAAAAATTATAATAACCATTACCAAATCTGTAACGAACATAAAGCATTATTTGAAAGCTAATTTATGATGCCATTTTAAAAGGATTGCGGAAATTTCGCATTTAAACTTAAGGGATATTAAATTCATAGTCTAATAAAACTTTCCCCATTGTGATTTTTTACTTTACAGTTTTTGAAGGGAGTATAAATATACAAACGATGTTTGTTATTCAAACCTGATTTTTAATATTTTAATCATGTGGCATAAAAACATGCATGAAAATATACAATATAATACGAATAATGGTTGATCATATTTTGTTTTTGTTTTATTTGTCAACAAAATCAGAAAGGTACTTGTCTAAGGTTTAATTAAGGATGAAATCAACGAAAATTAAATGATAAATAAATTAATTTTAAAATGTAACTTGTTATTGTCCTTGTGAAAAATATATTTACAAATTACTTGGTATAAATATTTTTGACAATAACATAACCTGAAAAATATTACATAATGTATGGAATAATAAGGGAAAACACTGAATAAAAATTAAATCCTGGAACTCGTAGTATACATGCGAAATAATTGAAAATATTACGCAAAAGCGATATAAGTAGGAGTAATAATATTACATTGATATAAAATATATTATTTAAAAATCTGACAGGTATATTTTTTACAAGTAAACAATGTATAAATTTACCTTTAAACCATGTTACCGGGGCATCCACAGTTCTTACGACTGCATTAACAAAAGCTTCCAATCCCGACATCCTTTCTAATTTTCTGAAAAGAATTGATATTTTAGTTTTTTTCAGAAAATTACGGTGACAGACAACCCCATAGACAAAAATTCAAATATCTGATTTTGACTTCCATCCATTTGACTTCCAGGGTTGCCAACCGTAAAAAAATTCTTTCAAACGTATAAAAATCCTCGTACTGATGCAGCTAAAAATCTCGTACTTTGACTTTCAAACCTCGTACATTTATTACAACTACTGGATTTAGGACTTTTTACTCAATGAAATGAACTATTGCAAGTTTCCTACTAAATAAAACAACCCTTTGTGTTGTGTTTAAAAAAATCTTTATTATTACTCAAGTTAAATCACAAAAAGTTAAATGTAAATCAAGGTAATATAATTACACCTCCTCTCCAAATATTATGTCAAGAACATCCTCAATGTCATCGTTTTTTCTGCCATATATTTTGTCTGTTGTCATGCGGCTATACATTTCTTTTGTGGGTTCAAAATTGACGCAGTTTCCAGTACGAGTTGAACCCTTTTGCGCTTTCTGCAGCAAGAAGTGTGCCGTTCACTGTTTCCACAGTTAGCCGGTTTCTTATATGTGTTTTAATTAAATTTACCTTATTAAAAACCCGCTCGCAGGCAGCACTCGCATGGGGTAGGGATAGTGCAGAAAGGGCAAAATGAGCTAGCTTGGAAGAGTCTTTGATTTTGAGTAATTGAGGCCAAAACTTATCTTACTCACTAATTTTTATTTATCTCTTTAGGATAACGAGCTTTTACATTAGGCAAATTCCTCCATTGATCATCGATTATTTGCTTAATTGCATGATCAGCTGGTGCGATTATACGGGGTACTACTTTCATTAGAGGCATACGTGTAGGGAAATGGGGTAATTTTTGGATAGGGCCTGATACGCTTATTACGAATATTTTTTAGAAAAAAACTTTATATTCGCGTTAATTATTATAAAAGGAAACTTTTTGCATTTCGGGCGGCGGAAAACTATGCATTTTAATTTTCAATTGCGTAAATTAAAATTCACTTCGCGAACCGATCTGCGACTGTCAGCGGCTATTAGATACGTCACTGTTATGTTGGTATCCCTGATGCATTAACAAGAGCTAAATACGACCTTAGCCATCTTCGTGGGATTCAAGAAGACGCGCATTATGAAAAACACAATATCATAATTACACAAACCCGCTAGACAAACCCTGCTTTACCAAACAAACCATTCAAAACCTGGGATGTTTTTTAAAATTATGATGACATGCAGATTTCGTAGTTTAACCGTGTTTTCATGTACCCCACGAAGTTGGCCACAGTAGTATTTAGTTCTTTGCAATGCATCAGGGATACCAACACAACAGTGACGTTATTAAATTAATGAACGCTTTACCCTTTGTACGTTTTACCCCATCTTTCCCAATGGAATAAAACAAATGCGGGACGCTGTGTGAACCGACCTACTGTTAGTAGGTTGTCCTTGTCGACTATTTTCCGTGTAATTGAAGCATTTTCTCATCACACAGGAGCGCATTTTGGTGCTTTGCAATACAATTTACTTAGTGGTAAGACACGACCTTACTCGATGCGTAGCAGTTTAGTACTAAAGTACTAGAAATAGAGACAGCTACAATCGTATTGTGTTTGGCTTCCCATTTTGAGATTTCTACCCCGCGTCCAGTATTAATGTAATGTCATTGGTACGGAAGGCAACAAATATCGTATTTGTACGAGGAACCTCTTACGGTTGGCAACACTGTTGACTTCACTGCACCGCACCGGGTCGGGTGGGTTAGTATATTTATGGGTCGGGTGCCTAATTAGTGATGGGCACATTCAAGATATTTAGATAATCGAAACATCAAAAGAATCGAAGATTAATCGAATTAATCGCTCGGAGTTCTGTTTTCGCACTCTCCCTTTCAAACTACACGACTTTAGACTACGATTCCCAGTTGCGACCGTTAGATTTTTTTATTTTCTGTGTCTTGTTCTGTTTCATATACACAGCACAAACAGAAATCTGGCACCTTTGAACATATTATTGGCATAAGCTTTCAGCCATACATTTTTTTTCATAAACAATCTAACAATGTATTGAAAGAGAGCTACTAAACGCTGCTATTTTTATTTATTGTTCTTTTATAATTCCGTTTGACTAAGATTCTTGCAAAAACTTAGTCGGGAGGTAGAAATTACCATTTTATGTAAATAAATACTATTTTACGTCTGTAACCTCAAAATGAAATTGAGGTTGTAGGCCAGGATCGTAATAAATGCGTTTAACAAGATTAGCTCATCAAGGGGGTAGAGCGGTGATTGGCTAAAAATTCGTGACGCAACCTGCAGTCCATGTTCCACTGGGAGATTTGATTTTTTTTCTTTGGTACAACATTTTGCATTTCATAGTACAATCTTGGTACAATAATAATGTTGGCCTCACTGGGTGGATTAATTAAATTAATTTAATTAACTGCAATACAAGTGGCAGTGTTTTACTTCAAGCGTTCGAAATTTTGAAAACGACCGGACGAGTTTTTTTTTCAAAAAAGGCCCGCATGAGCTAACCTTGAACGCGTTTTCTACAAACCTTGGGTTGAGGGTTGAGGGCACCTATTAGAAACCTAAACAAAACAAAATATATATTTAATACAGTCACCATACAATTTTATGCAATCTGCATTTATTGAATAAGTATATCTATGTGCAGAAAATGTTTAGTTTTAACAACGATACTTATTTTTTTAGAATATAACAGAAATATATATCTTAACAAACACACAAAATATTTTGAGGTATTTGCACTACTCGATGATATTACAAAGAGGCACTGTTGCTGATATTGTTAATTTCATGTTCATTTCGAATAAATCAAAAGCACGAGGTAGAAGTAAAACCTTCAGAAATCTAAAGTAGACAAGAGTAGGGAGGATACGAAGCACCGCACAAAGGGGAGACCGATTCTTCTTCTATCTCATTCTCTCGCAGGCTTAATCCTACAGATGTGTGTGTTTATCTCTTTTTAGTGTCGCTTTTTCGTTTAATCAAGTTTCAAATCACAATGGTGCTAAAGAAGTTTTCAATTCAATAAACCAATACCTTGCTTCACATAAAGTAACATACACACTGTGAAAAATGTTTACAACAATAATGTCAAATTCATAAGGCCGTGCAACACCGGATACACGTCAACTAGTATTTGAAGTAAAAACTTCTTTAACACCATTGTGATTTGAAACTTGATTAAACGAAAAAGCGACACCAAAAAGCGCCAAACAAATACATCTATAAGATTTAGCCTGCGAGTCGGGCTAATCGGTTTTCTCTTTGTGCGGTGCTTCGTAGCCTCCCCACTCTTGTCTACTTTAGTTTTCTGAAGATTTTACTTCTACCGCGTGCGAACTGCACACTTGTTTTTTTTATATCTTTCCACGCACTTATGGAGATTTGTACATACCACTACATACTTTGAATAGATCAACAATACATACTTTTAATCACTGCTGACTTGATAGCCACCTCTGATCTGGAGCCCCAAAATACTTGAAAAAAATCAAGATCAAATCAATAAAAGAAATGGGATTCTATCAAAACGTCATTTTGATAGAATCCCCTATCTTAACAAACTGATTTAACCTTTAGAGGACAAGCGTCAGATCTAATGTAAATTCTGTCCTTATTCTACCTGTATTTCGATGGAAAATGCTCCAAAGAACTAGCGTTATTAATCCTTTCGGCATTGGTGCATGGTCAGGAAACCCGCCAAACGTGCGCCCAACATTATTTGTATTTGGTTGGCATTATTTATCTAATGATAACGGGTCGTTTCCACGACTAGTTATAAATATATTAATGTTTCCTCCCTCCTACAACATGGATCTCTTTAAGAGACACTCCACACGGCATCCCCACAGCCCCGAGGAAAATTATTTTCCTCGGGTGGCCTCCTGTGTGGAGTTAATGATAAAAATGACTAGTTTCGATTAAAACCGAACTTCCATCCTCTCAGGTATTTTTTACTGAAACCTTGAATCGTACGTATTTAAGATGTTATCACTGAGAGGAAAATTTAAAATAAACTAAATGGACAATAAGTAAGAATGGATATAAATATATGGAGATGTAGAATGTAGATGGTTTTTAAAATTCACATAGAAATTAATACGAATCCACATAAATTAAATTAAAAGTTCCTCCAATTGATAATTAAAAAAGCATTATAACAGAATTTATTTATTTTTTATCTTTATAAAGAATTCTTACATTAAGTTTTTCGATGCCTGTCTTACTATATACCTGTGTCGAGACAGGCGAGAATATAATATTGCAATGAAATAATAAGATTAATGCATTAACTTAAGACATTTTTATTGATTTACTTGAATTTGTGGTCAATTTCATTCTAGGCAAGGTATCTATAACAATTTTTGGTTATTGTATCCCGAAAAGCGACGGATATACTTTTTCGGGCAACATTGAACACTGCGGAACGAGCGACTGGATATCGGTTAGGTCTCTCTTTTTCGACTGACAAAAAAAATTAAATGTTTTTTATTTTATTATACTTCAATAGCTCATTTTTTAAATTAATTTTGAAATTGTTATGGATTTTACACATTACGAATTATTCTTATCATCAATTGATCGATTAAACCATCGTTTATGACCAAGGACGTTGCAGTATTTATGGCATTGAAAAATCTAGCCCCACGTTTCTCGCCGGAAACGACTTTATTGATTTTGCAGCCATAGTTTCCGTATCCGCTGAGGCCGCTAGAATGTTCCTGAGCGACTTTGCCTTCTGAAAATAGCATTCTTTACCACGATGTCGGCAGCGGCGGTCGCGCTCTCTGGTAAACCTACCTGCTTGCAGAACCCTGAAATCTCAAAGGGTAAGTCACCTTTGAATATCTTTATCATCCGGTTGTTTTTTTACCATTACGGTGTTTTGATTATTAACTAAATTTGACGATTCCCTGTTCTTAATGTCTATTTTTTGGTTTCCTCTGATCTAAATGGAATTATAATCATGTTTTCACTGAAGGTCACTTTTAAGGCGTAGTCACTTTGGCTGCCATTTTGGCTTCGTTTCCCAGTATTGCAGTCTTGGACTATCTTTGATTAGAATATTAGTTAAATTCTGAATGATGAAATTGTATCTTATATGGTTAGCACTGAAAATCTATGTTGACATCTATTTACTACAGCGGTCTGATGAACATCACCTTGTTCGAAAAACTTCCCAGCAGCTTCCTTGTACTAATATGGCTGTTTCTTCCACAGGTTCGCGCTCGGGCCATAAAGACCCACCTCCGTTTATAAATGGGTAAAGCTTGAATGGCCGACGCATGAATTTAAACATGGAGATTTATTATTGAATTTGAGGTTTCTTGACCAGTCAATTCGATAGGTAAATTTATTTTTGATTTATTCTCTACAGCGTAGCGTGTTCTATGGCTACGGGCGCGGCTGTTATTTATTTCATTTTTTCCGGTAGACCTTTGCGTGATAAGTGTCTGACGACTTAGTTCCGCGCATAGCCCAATTAAGACACCTGGTTGGCTTCTCGGTGCTATTTCTATCAGATTATTGTAGTAATTGGTTTACTGTTAAAAATTCCTGTGTAAATTCTGAAATATCCGTCATATTGGTCCCCTTTCTTTGTTGTTTTAGTTGTGACGCTTGTTGGCATACAAAATGGCCGCCCTTAATTAACGGTTTTCGAAAGTAGATTCCCCTTCCGTGCATAACCGGAATTAATTTGTTCTAGTTCTACATGCATGTAGAACGCGTGAACTTTAACTTCGTGTTTAGGTTTTTTTTGCGACAAAGTTTTGGGTCAATATCACAAGGGTGCGGTTTTGGTATTCAGTGGTCGCGACCTCTTGTACCCAAGCCAGCGATTGCGAAATAACTTGTGTTTGCGCTTGCGTATACAGCAGAACACCGCTCCCCGCCCGGTTCTTTGTCTGAAAGAACTAGATTACATCATTTTTCTCATTTAGACTTTTGAAACACAAACCAAAAAATGAGTGGTGTTCTACTGTAATTTTTTCTGCATTGTCCAATAATCATAATAATTCCCCTTCTATCACGCTGTGATATGTTCAACTGGAGGCCTTTTCCTCGCAATGTTAAATTGTTTTAATAGTTTGTTTTATGTTTGCATATTCCAAATTACACTGTACCAACCCCCCCTGGATGGTCAACTATATTTCAAAGTGAGTATTTAAATTTTTCATATTTCTCAACTACTAAAATAAACGCAATTTTAAATTATTTTTTCATGATGAAATTAACATAGAGCCAAATTATGTATTTTATGAAACATACATGATATTATATGATAGGTCTGATCTTTTTGCAACAACATTACAATGTTTTAATTTCAAATTTCTCTTTAACTATTATTAATAAAATGTTTCCTATTGTTTCAGATTTTCCATAAAACCACTGCAACTGAGGTGAAAGGCAGTTGCTTCAACTCTTTACTTTCTCTTTTGGCAGTATTTTCCCTGCTCTCTATGCTATAATACGTAGCATTGAGCTGAGTCTGTTTTTTTATAAAAAGGCCTTCGCTAACATTATGAAATAATGTTCTGATGATTTTTGCTCAAATTTTGAGCTGAAAGTGGCTCGATTCGCTGCTACGCTCATTGGTCCATGTGGCCCCACTATGTTTTCACCTTACTTTTTTTGATTCTGAGAATCAGACGGTCTGGTAATGACGTCGCTGGTAATCTAACCTGCCTGATGAGACCTTCTGGGTCGAAACGTCAATAATAAAGATATTTATCAAATGTTTTAATTTATTTATAAGTATGAGGTGGCCGAGGAGTCCTTTTGCTAAGCTGTTCTGAATTGAAATACGTAAAACTGGTCAGTAAGTTTTTGTGCTTTTGGGTGAGGTATAATATAAGATTGTCACTTCATTTGGATAGGGTTATAACTGTCATTTTTTTTCAAATATGACATTTGAATACCAAAGCATTTCTTTTGCTCATTTCCTATACCCAAAATAATTTTCAGAAACGTCTGTGTTGCATCTTCGTAGATATGTGTGACAAAGTTCTAACATCAAGCATTTTCAATAATCATTCGGTTTACAAGGTTCTATCATCACTTCACTCTATTTTGTTTGTTTGATGTATTGTAAATATGAGGTGAATTATGATTAGTCATTTCATTTGGATAGGGTTCTAACTATGCATTACCATTTTCTATATTTCCAAAGATAAATTTTCGTAATTATGAATTTTAGTTATCATATTATTTTAATGGAAAATATTTAAATAGGATGTGGCCCTAGCTAGGAAGTTGAATTAGGGAAATGTAATTAGAACCTTGTGCAATAAATTATATTTAACCCATTGGCCACAGAATCAAGTTAAAAAATTGGCCTTCACCACTGAATTAATTTTGTACCAAAAATTGAAAACCTGCATTGGTGGACTAAAACTTTTGAACCATATATATTCAAATGAATTAATTTCTTTAAATTTGCTTACATATTGGATTAAGGTAAAGAAAAAACATTAAAATTTAAAAAAACATTAAAATATGTCTAAATAAGGATACAAATATAACCTTCTCTTTTTTCGTAAGTTTTTTTTTTGCATTTTTATTCACAAAGTTAACATAATATTCATAAATCGAACATTAATAATTTTTGTTTTTTACATACATGTATACTAACAACTAATAAAATAATTTGGTATGATAGTCCTCAAAGCAATCAGGGACGTGCAGGGTCACTGCCAAAATCCTAGAAACACTCGCAATTTTGAAGAATTCTTAATGGCGGCAGGCTGCATACAAAACTTGGTACACAAATATCAGGGAAAAATATATTATTGCCAATTCTACGAAATGAATGATTAATTACCTACAGAGTGATAGGCATTTAATTTTTTTTTCAAAAATGTCACTGTCGAGCTCGTTTTTCGTTTATTGGCGGACCTACTCTAGCCCGTCAGCGCGCCGGGGTTTGTGGCAACTGTTTGCCCAAGGTTTCTGTCTGCATGTTTAGGTATGTTCTAAAATGGTAAGTATAAGTACGTTCTATTTAAATACTTTCCTTTAAAAAAACACAAGATTCAACCTCAAACCGGAAGTTATTAAATAGATAATGAGAAATTGTCATAAATTTGACACCTCATCTCTGAACAAGGTGAAGTGAAGTTAGAACCCTATCCAAATGAAATGATGAGATGTGAGTAGATCCTCATATCCACACTTCCGTCGTAAAAACGGAGATGGTTTCCGTCTTTACGACGGAAGCCCTAGCCGCTGTAGTGGCTCTATGGAGCTGTTCACACTTGTCGGATCCGGCGTGAAGACGGATCCGTTATTTTTTGCCGGAGAGTTCGCCTACGCAGAGTGTCCGTCGTGAAGCCGGAAAGGAACGCGCTGGCTCATACATTTCAATGGAGCTCTTCACACTACACGGCGGGACGACGGATCCGTTTTGAACCCGCCACACCCCGCTTCACACTTCACCACCGCCCGCTCCCAGACGCAAGCGAGCAAGCTAATTGTGTTTTTATGGAGCGCGCGTTTGGCGTTTATAATATTATTATATAATATATATGTTCGTTTCAGAATGCGATTTTTTCTATTTAATCTCAAGAAAATATTTAGTCATATCATTAATGTTTTTTAGTCATTTTAGTTATAATAATTGCTGGATGATTTTCGCGTACTTTCTCCTTTTCAAGTATGCAAACAAAATATTCTCCCACGGTTTGAACAAATAAGGTCCGACCCCTGAAGTAATTTTATCGCTGGTATTACATCAATACCAATCAATACATTCCCTTACCGATTTGGAAGAAAAAGTTAATTATTTAAATTGTTTTATTTTTAAGTAGGTATTTGTACATTTCAAATAGCACCTATAACTATTTATGGCAGCCCCAAGGGAAAGTTTTTGCTGTCATCCTTTTACGGCCCAAACTAAGAGGAACTTTTATAATAGTAAAATTTGCAATATGCAAGTGTTTTAGATGTAGTTTTATTGGTGACCCTTATGGCCGACTTTTGGGCAATTGTTTTATTACTATTCTATTTCCTTTATTAAAATCGTCCCAGTAGATAGTTAAAGGAAGTGATAGACATTCTAAAATAAAAAGAACTTTAGTTCATCACTTCTCAACTCACCAATTAACACTTGATAGTTCCTACAGAAAATCTTTCAGCTATAATTGGGTGTACCCAAAATTTTCTTTTCACTTTTTTCCTTCATTTTAATAAGTACAACATGACAACAAGAGCTTCATCGTCGTCCATTGCGCAGTGTGCACGACCGTCTACTGAAGAATGATAAAATGTTTTGTTCGTTGTTTTCGTAGAGTAGGATCCGTCTTGAAAACGGAAGTGTGAACAGGAGCCTAGGGCTTCCGTTGTATTATTGGTATTTGCAAAATGTATACTGGCCCACCGACAGCAAATTTAACTATCTCTAGCTCTAAATATATTGATTGATGGCCATCCCAGGTATTGGCTCCATGTTATTCTTGATACAATGAGGATGCTGCAAATTTTTTATTTTGATGAAAATATATTGCCTTGAAAACGTTTCATCAAATTTTTTAAGTTAATTTTCATGTTATTTGTAAGTTCTGTTATTACAGCATTATACATAGGTCAGTTGCTTCATAAAACTGAAATATTCACAGAACTTAAATAGAATTTTCTCATAATATGAAAATTAACTTGATAATTTATTCAAATTTTTTGAAACAAACCGTCCTACGACTCACATAAATGAAGGCCGCATTAAGACCTGTGCCACTCAGCTATAAAAGATCATGTGGCTTGGCGTATATCAGCATAACGCTCGCCGTACATTCCCAATGGGAAAATATGGAGAGCGATATGCTGAAATAGGCCAAGCCAAATGATCTTTGATAGCTGTGTGTGGCATAGGTCTAACAAACTGAATGGGTATTCTGCTCGTATCTGTTGAGTTTTGTTTACATGCACAGGGGATCGATGCTGCTAGCTCCTTACTCCTTAAAACAGACTCCATTGAAATACCTGTAGGACAGACTCGGCAGGCCCATATTGTGTCAATGCATCAGAGATAGCAATTGGTCTGTTAACAATGGATTGTCAATCTTTTTTTTTTTTGATTTACTAGATTCTTATGTTCTTGAGGAGATGAATCATTTAAATTTACTGAATTTAAAGTTAATGTTCTTTATACAAATAGAACGGCGTCATTTGCGCCTTGTAGACATCGGATTATATGCACTAACAAAGTGCCAAAATATGCATGCAAATATGCACTAAAAAAGGCCAAAATATGCACTAAAAACTCTTGATATGCCTAAAATATGCACAATGCTAAATCAAAATACCATTTTTATTTTTGTATAGTTTATTAATTAAAGACGATACAAAAACAGCGAAATATTCTTAAAATTATGCATTGTTTTTGTGACAATATATAATTTAGTATTTTACAATTTAGTATTATACGCCATTTCTGGAGATACCTGTTGAGGCAGGGTATGTATGATCTGTGCCGTTGACGTAGGCATTAAAGTTCTTCATGTCTTCAAATCTTTTCTGATATTGAATTGGGAAGGGCGTTGGCGAGTTCAATCATTGTTTCCAGTATTTCTATTGATTTAAATAGAGGAAGGTTTTTTGTTTCCAATTTTTCTATGGCATCTGGTAACTTGTGGAAATGTGTTGAGATGAGGGCGATATTCTGTTTAATGGATGCGTCTTCAAATGCTAAATTTGCACGATTAAGAAAAAAAGGCTAAAATATGCATTAACGCCGTAATTAGAGAGTTATATGCATTTGCATATGCAAATATGCAAATGCATATAATCCGATGTCTATCGCCTTGCAATTTTTACCGCTTGTGGGTATTTAAAATATTACCTGGCTATTATAGGCTTAGAGGTCTTGTGTTTTGTCGGTTGCGAAAAAATGTTATGTAAAAAACCCAACTAAAATTGCATGTTTTGCACAGCTCAACAAGCAAGATTGCAGCCAAGCTCGGGAAGAATATATACATACGTGTGTTTTTGTGTTATGTTGGGAGTGGGAAGGAATTGGTCATGTCCTTTGTTTGGAGCTCTTCCGCATTTGCCATCGGGAACGAGGAAACCATGAAAAACCTCATCCGGGAAGAGTCGGCCGAAAGTCAACATGAAACTTGGCGGCCTTCAGTGATTTCAGTATATGAAATCCTGCATTGTGAGGTGAGGGGTGTGAGTGTCTGTTTTTATGTGAGATACATACTTTATGGGAAATTTAGGATAAACATACATAGACATACATAAAAATAAATATTATTATATAAATAGACTAGCCGACCCGGCGAACTTCGTACCGCCTCAGAATCAATATCTGTTGTGTAAACTTATGAGCTGAATTAATTTCATTTTTTTAAAAATTAAAATGAATACTCAAAATGAATTAAGAAATGTAATTCACGTGACAGCAACGCATTCACGTGGCATTATTGTATTACTTTCTGTTAAACTATTTGCTGGATGGGTTGCACTTGGGTCGATTCCCTTCATTGAAGCACCTTGTGATATACGACATTTTTCGTTTTGTTGTGGTGCGAGAACGTACAAAGCTGATAGTTGGCCGATACGTGCTACGTATAATTGACCGTGAGAGAAACATACATTTTCTAGATTCAGGCCACAAAAATTCAAGGATTGGCTTTGTGATTTGATGATCGTCATGGCGAATGCAAGATGAATCGGAAATTGTATTCGTTTGAACTCGAATAGAATATCGGTTGGGATCATCGGAATTCTCGGTATGAGAACTTCCTTATTTTTGAACTTTCCCTTGATTATCGTCGCGTGAATCACATTACCCATGAGTAATGTTGCATATCGGTTTTTCGGTAGTTTGAAGGTTTAACGGCAATTTCAATGCTGAATGAGCCGTTCGACATCCTTCTAGCAACGTGGCCACTATTCCTGAAAAAGCAAGTGCTATAGCAATTTCGGATCTCAAATCAATGACATGAGAAATGTCTTCCTAGTTCCACCGGGCGCATCGAGGAAAATAAGCCACCATTACCATCATCAATTGCCTTCATTAACGTATCGTGTACTTCCTTCTGTTGGGGGGTTCAACAGTGGTACATTCGTTCGAACTGATTGGATCAATGCATCTTGATCACATTCACGTTCACGTTCAAATTCTTGATTGAAAGCGTCGTTCATCCCACAATCTGGCGTTGGTATTCCTAACTTGACTAACAAACTACCGCACATAAGGTAATACATGTCTTCGATCAAAAACAAAGCCTAATTATGAATATCCTCATTCACCTCGAGATCAGAATTCCCGAATTCGATGTAAAATGTCTTCCTCATCCTTGTACTTGTTCCACAGTTCACGTGAATTCGATGGGAAGCATGTCGAAATAATGATAGCAAATAATGTACGTATCAGACTTGAGATGCAGAATGATGATGTGCGGTGAGGACGTGCCGATCACATAATGTTTATCCGGGAAGCAGTAGTTGAAAAATTTCTATCCATTTCGGATTGCACGTAAAGGTGATGAAAATATGTGGACGTAATATTTTTCCTAGAGTTGTGCAGACATACGTTCACCGTTTGTCTCATTTTCGGCTATTGATGCATAGTGTGTAAGAAAGAGGGGCAGCATTACACGATTAAGAACAAATGCAAAACAATTAGCGCATTGACATTTTTGAATTTTTGGAATTCACGCACAGTTCAATATTATAGGTACTTATCACAAAATGCCCGCAGTCTTTCAAATATGAGAAATTGTTCCATACAAAATGTATGGGGAAAAGAATTTTGTTAATAACTATATTTTTCGTTAATTTTTGTGATGTTTTAATAATTATTATCCTATCCGGGTTGGAGACAAATCCAACAAATCAAAGATCATCAAAATCGGCCCGGCCGTTCTCGAGTTATAAATAGTGTAACTAACCCGACTTTGTTTTATATATTAAGATATATAAACATAAGTTGGGGGGGGAAGGGGGTCTGGTGGTTAGGAATACTTACTGCTCGCTTAGTCGTCCGCGTCTGATAAAGGGTTGTGCCAAATGTGATTTAGGTCCATCAGGATATGTTTAGGTAGTCTGTGTTTGTATCTGAAGGGAAGGTCACTAGGTGCATCGTATTGACCGATTTCCTTGATGAGTTTATTTTTACTGTGTTTTAATGACTTGTAAAATCGGTCTGTCAGTCTGTAAGTGTATTCAAATAGGGTCGGTATGTTTTCTCTGGCATGTAGTCTTTTCAAATTTGCTCTGATTCTAGTGTTGTAAGTGATTTTAATGCAGAGATTTTGTATGGTCAGAGTGTGAAATGGTACCCCACACAGGAATAGCATAGGTCAGTACCGGTCGAATGAGTGAGTAGTAAATCACGAGCTTGATTCTGGGATGTAGCGGACTTCTTCTGTTGAAGATTGGCTTCATCGCGCCGACTGCCTTTCTGGCTTTTATGTGCATCTTGGCTACGTGAGATTTCCAGTTGAGTCGTGAGTCCATCGTCAGGCCCAGGTAGACGACCTCATCCTTCCATTCCAAGACACGTCCTCCCATTTCGATGTTGACTTCTGGTGTTCTGGTTTGTTTCCTCGTGTACATTATGACTTCGGTCTTAGCCTCGTTTAGTTTGAGTCGCCATTTTTTGTAGAACTCTACGAGGGCGTCGAGCGCCCTTTGTAGGTACATGGCCGCCATGTCTGCTTTCACCGAGGAAACATAGAGTTTGACGTCATCTGCATAAATTGATAGATTGCATCTCTCGGCTCGGGGGATGTCGTGCGTGAAGATGTTAAAGAGATGAGGTCCCAGTAGACTTCCTTGCGGCACGCCTTTTGTAATCTCACATAGTGTTGAAAGCGCGTTCCTGATGAAGACTTTGAAGGATCTGTTCTTGAGGTACTCTTGTATCACTCTCGTTAGGTATATGGGCTTGTTAAGCATGTGAAGCTTGTGCAGCAGCCCTCTGATCCAAACGGTATCAAATGCCTTCTCCAAGTCTAGCAGTGCAGCGGCGGTGAAGCGATTTTCATTGAATCTTCTAGCGATGAATTCTGCTACTCTGGAGAGCTAGTGGGTAGTGGAATGCCTTTTCCTGAAACCGAACTGCTCGTCTGGCAATGTGTCTTCGTGGTGTGGTAGAAGCCTGTTGAGAATCACCTGTTCAAATACCTTGCTTAGTGTGGATAGTAAACTTATCGGCCGGTAGTTCGTCGGCTGCCTCTTATCTTTGTTAGGCTTCGAGAAGGGCAGCACGGTTGCCGTTTTCCAGATCTGAGGGAAGTGTCCGGTGATGAGACAGGCATTGAACAGCTTTGTGATGAAGATGATGGCTTTAAGTGGTAGATGTTTCAGTAGTATGTTATGTATTTGGTCGCTTCCCGGCGCCTTGTTTGTCTTTAATCGCCTGATGATGACGGCTACTTCGCTCGGCGTGCAGAAATGTATATCGGCGGTGTCCGTCTGCTCTACTTGATCGAGATGTTGTAGAGACTCATCTACTAGTCGATCTGTTTCCGGGTCGCATAGGCCGTCCGTGGCTGCGTAGGCTCTCTCGAATCCGTCTGCGAGCGCGTTTGCCTTTTCTTCAAATGAGAGTGCCAGCCCTGAACCGTCTAACTTCTCAAGCGGGGGGATCGTGTGATCTGCGTGTCTCAGTGCTTTCGCCATTTTCCATAGGCTGTTATCTTTGGGCGTGAGTGACGTAATTGGGCGTTTCTTCGTCCAAAGTTGGTATCTGAGATCGGTGATTTCTTGTTTGATTTCCCGCTGTAGTATGTTGTAGGCCGTTTTGAAGTAGCCGTAGCTTGTTTGATGGTAAATGCGTCGCAGGCGATTTTTCTCCTTGATGAGCGATAAGACGTACTCGGGAAGCTTGATTGTGAAAGTCTGTTCGTCTTTAAGTGGTATGGAGTTGTCTTGTGCGTGTTGGATGATTTCGGTCAGAGTGCTTGCGGCTTCGTCGATTTCTTCCTTTGAGCGCAGGGTTGCCGACATTAGGTATATACGTTAGTTTATCTCTTTCTTGAATCCTTCCCAGTCGGCCTCCTTGAAATTACGCCGCTTTCTGGGGCTCCTTGAAGTCGTTCCTCCAATACTGAAGCTCACGGGCAGGTGGTCTGATGATAGTTCATCCAGCGTGCGCAGTGGCGAGATGGTCATAGCGTTTTTCTCAAGTACGATATCTAGTGTACATAGATATATTGCGCGTGCTGAGTGGTGAGTCGGTTTGTCTGGTGCCATTATCGAGTAGTTGTGCGTTTGCATATGTGAAAAGAGCGTTTTCCCATTTGCGTTGCCTCGGTGGTTGTTCCAAAAGTTGTGTTTAGCATTCAGGTCTCCTCCTAAAACAACAATGGGGCGCAAATTAAGTAGTTTATCTAAATCTTCTCTTACCAGAAGGTTGGGATGATTGCAGTAGGCGGCGATAATGGTATGCGCTCTATCCTCTATGATGACTTCGATAACTGTGGCTTCAGTATGTTTCAGCTTCGGAGTAGGGATTCTCGTAGATGTGATGGTTTGACGAACGAATATGGCGGTACCTCCGCCTTTACCCTCCGGTCAGCCGTCTCGGTGTACTTCGAAGCCGGGCACTCTCAGGGGTGTGTCAGGTCTCAGGTAATCTCTGTAATAAGAATAATGTCAATGTCAGTATTGTTTGCCAGGGCGAGCAGTTTGTCGATCTTAGGGCAGATGCTGTGGGCATTCCACAGGAGGACGTTCACCATCTTGGGATTAGACATTGATGGTGTTGGTGATGAGATCCATCATGATCATAGCCCTCTGAAGTTCGTCCGAGCCGGCTGCGGCCAGCTGCGGTCGCACGTGTCTCAATCCGTGGAGCAGGGCCATCATCAAAGCGGCGTCGTCTCCTCCGGTATAAGCCTCTCCTGTGGGCTGTTGCGGGCGGGGCTGAGCATGGGGCTGCAAGCGGGGCTGCTCCTCGTGTCGCTCCTCGCTCCTCCCGCCGGCTACGTTGGCCCAGCTGCGTCCATCTGTCCTCGGCGCCTGCTGCGCCTGAGGATGTGGCCTGCTGACTCCTGGGGTCTGACGTTGGGGTTGTCGCTGGTGCTGCTGGAGCGAGGCGACATAGGCTACCCTCTTCGGGCAGCCTCTGAAGTTGGCGGGATGTGGGCCTCCGCAGTTGCAGCAGGCGGCGGGTTCGTCCCTGGTGGTCTTGGGGCATTTGGCGGAGGCGTGCTCTACTAGGCACTTCACACACCTTGCTGTGTGGGCGCAATTTCGGGATCCATGCCCAAAGTTTTGGCAACGGTAGCACTGCGTCCCGTGCTGCAGGTGGTTGCTGCTGTGCTTCTGCAGGCGGATCCTGCAGTGGCAAAGGTACTTGACGACCGCTCTCAGCTGGCCCATGTTCACTTCCTTGTTGAAGTGAGCCAAGTACATGGGGTACTTGGACGAGGCGGTCGTCATCCTGATGACCTTTACTGGGGGGAAGCCCTGCTCAGTGAGGTCCGCAGTGATTTCCTCTGTATCGACGTTGGGCAGACCCTTGATTACTGCCTTCTTCATTTTCTCCGCCTCCGCCGTGTAGGTGTGGAAGCCGCGTGCTTCCGCTCGCAGCCCGTTGGTGAGGGTGCGGTGGTCTGTCATGCTCCGCACAAAGATGTGGGCCGTCCCGCCCCGGTTGTACCGGAAGGTAAAATTGGCGTGGCCGATGTGGCCCTGCACCGCAGAGGTGATCTGCGCATGCGTGAGGTTCCCCATGGTCATCACTACCGGGGGAACTCGATCTTGCCTCGCTGCATGGCCGCTGGTACCTGCGGAAGAAGAGGCATGATTAGTGTTGTTTGATGAGTGTGCATAAGTGTGATTAAAATGATTGGCGCGTTTTGCTTGCGGTGCGCCGCCGCCCTCGATGACCTCCTTGAGGTTGCCAAAGCGGTTGCCGACAACAACCGCCCTGGGTTCCTGCGGGGACATGGGCCGTTTGATGGGGTTGGACGGCCTCGTCCAACCCTCCTCCTGTCGGGACGTCTCCATATACTAGGGGGGCCGCTGGGGTCTGGGGGCGGCACGTAGCCCGAAACTGGGCCTGCTAAGGGGCGGCTGGGTCCGGGTGCGGGGGCGATCATGGGCATTTCAGGGGGCGGCAGGGCTATGGCTGACGGCTTGGTCCTCGGGTCAGCGGAGTGGATCTTGATGGTCCCGGTCTTGGTCCGGTACTGGAGGGCGGGAAAAATCCTCCGTGCTCGTGGGAATGAGCCGCACGGGAAACATCCGCACGGCAGGTGCGCTGGTGTTGTGGTTGTCGGGTTTCAGTGGAGGGGCCAGGTTGTCCTTCTTCTTTGTGCCTTGAGAAAGGCAGTTGGTGGCGTGGGCGCCTGTGCAGGAAGCAGGTGTCTGGCCGTGCGAACACAAGCCAGACAGAGCGATTCGGGGGCGAAAAGGGTGGTGTCTCCAAAAGCGACTGTCGCGGACGGCAGTCAATCTATATATGGGATTGTCAATCATACGTATTGCCCTCTTTTGGACAGAATCACATAGGTTTATCAAGTATTTTGGGGCTCCAGCCCAGATATGGCTCCGAAATTCAATTGTTGGAAGACGTCCAGTTCTTTGGAAGCTCGGATTTCTATGGAGCCCCGATATTTACTCACGTACAGTATCCGAGATAAGTACTTCAAGCATTTCAATGGAGTCTATTGGGGAGGAAGCTGCCATCAAATTGCACCAGACTCACTGATCTCCCTCTTTGCTGAAATCAGACAAGCTTGGGTTTTTGAGATGTTGAAATTGACTAGGTTATCCTTAATCCAGGCACAAACCCTCCAGAGGCGGTGGTCAACTTTTCGTCTCAGACTTGCCGAGCTGTTCGGAAGTCATAAGTCAAAGGAGGTTTGTCAAAAAGACGAAAAAGATAACTCATGAATGGTGCTGTCATCAGCTTAGCAATGAATTGGTGGAAAACTAAATAGATTGAATTGAAAGCTCCCATAGGCCGCCTGTTTGGCGTGTTTCAATTTTTGCCACAAATAATAATTTATTCACCTTCCTTAAAAATAATACGCAAAGAGTTTGTTTTGTTGTGTTTTATTGTAGTAATTATTGACATCAAATATACATAGTTATTACACCATCAGAGATATTGCAGTTATTGAATGCGCTTTTTTGCATTACAACATTCAATTAATTAATTGATTGATTAAAAACTAAATTATTTACTTCTTCAAACTTCGCAAAATTACTTTGTGGCATCATTAATTATATAATGAATAACAGATCACTTTGTATAAACCACTATATTATAAACAATATCTAGATGTTTCGATAACAATGTTATCTTCATCAGGATATGTAAAGAATATAAAGAAAAATAAATGACAAACAAGTATAGACAAATTAGAATAAACTATAACATAGATAAAATATTAAAAAGTACAGGTGATTAATTGCTTAAAAATCATAAAAATAGTTTTACAAAATTAAATATAAAAATTATTTAAGGAAAAATAAAATTGCATTTAGATAATAAAAAAGAACAAATAATTAAAATAATTAGTCTAAATCAAAAAATAAATAATTATAATTATTGTAAGTATTAATAAGAAAATAAATTTAAAAGATGGCTATTTTTAAAAAATGTTTGGTTATTTATAATATTTAATTTACTATTAATGCTTTTTAGTATGCCCGTAGTGTTAGTATGTAAAATTTTATTCTAATTTGTCTATACTTGTTTGTCATTTATTTTTCTTTATATTAACATATCCTGATGAAGATAACATTGTTATCGAAACATGTAGATATTGTTTATAATATAGTGGTTTATACAAAGTGATCTGTTATTCATTATATACTAAATTATTTACTTATATAAAAATATGTACAAAAGTCAGAAAGCTCCAATAAAAAAAGGAAGAGCTAATGTGTACTTAAAATATAAAATTTTCGCCATAAAAAATTTCACTATTCATATCAAAATGTAAGAATTAAAATTATTATTATCAGCTTTAAATAAAATGTTAGACAGTGTTGAGTGACAATTTATTGTGGTTAATAAATTACAAACAAGTAGATTCATTACAAAAAATACATATACCAATTAAGTTGTAAGTGGATTATAGGTAAGTTATAAAAGTAGATACCTACACATCTTTTAAAAAATAATATTGCTGTATTTATTTATTTAATCACATGTGTGCTTTTTAGTAAAGCAGTCCCAGAGGGAGATTGTATGTTATGTCATCGTTGTAGTACCTAACATTCTGTCTTTTTCGTTTTTATACAAGACGTGTCAGAAGGAAGAGGATGATCGTCGATGATATACCTACGACCTCTCTCTGGGACCTCTATAGCAAAGAATTAATGCAAAATAATGAAGTTGAATTTAGAACTTATTTTAAATAGATGGTGAGGAATATTGCACTTTATTTAGAATCATTCCATAGGAAAAAAACAAAACCATAAGAATCATTTAAATGTTTTTGAAACTGTTTGTGGGAATTATAAAAATAATATTGAGAATAATACCACTTACGTAGTTTGTTTATTTTTATCAAATGGGTTTCCTAATGGTATAGCGTTGATTAATACTTAGTGGATATTTCACCAACCTCCGTGTAAGCTGTTGAGTAACTAACCAACCATCATGCCGTTTCATCACCCTCAGGGATTGTTAGAGAGGATAGACCACCAAACAACTCGGTCTTGGCACACACTTATTCACATTCATACATCGTCTCATTTTATCTCATCTGTTGAGTAACTTCTCATAATAATAATATAACATTTTTATAGTAGAGTTTTGTGATATTTTCACTTCAAGTGTGTAAACTCATCAAACAACATAGGATTAACATGACTGTGAATACACTTACTTAACGGGTAGGTATAATATAATACAGTTTACTCTGAGGTGGTGAAACACTACCTTAGTCAAGTAGTGCATTTAATGTAGCCTGAACTAAGTGTTACGCTTTCCCGTATCAGGCTGAAACCATTCTGGCAAACAAACAAACGGAAAGAGCTTTAACATCATGTAACTAGGTTTAATTAAGTTTAAACGTGTTTATTTTATGTAACCAGATTTAACAGGTTTAACCATGTTTATAATATTATGTAACCAGGTTTAATAAGTTTAACCATATTTATAATATTATGTAACCAGGTGGATCAAATTTAACTATGTTCATAATATTATGTAACCAGATCTATCAAGTTTAACCACGTTTATAATATTATGTAACATCAAGTTTAACAATGTTTATCATAATATTTTGTAACCAGGTTTAACAAGTTAAGTCGTGTTTATAATATTATGTAACCAGGTTTAACAAGTTAAACCGTGTTTATAATGATTCCATGACAATTCATCGACAATTGGCCCCCCGGCGTACTTATATACACTGTGCAGTCAGTTTAGGGAAAATATGGTATACCTAATACACAAAAAATTATAATATAGTAAATTCATTTCGGGGGCCAACTGTCGGCAGATCAACTGTCACACTCAATGTCGGGTCATTGTTTATAATGTTATATAACCAGGTTTAACAAGTTTAACCAGGTTTAACAAGTTTAACCAGGTTTAACGATTCGAGCGATGGCTACCCAAATTTAGGTAGGTGATTTAAAAAAATTAAAATGACTTACAAATGTAAAGATAAAATTTTTTTTTTATAGAGAAATGAAATAGGAGATAGCACAATTATTGGTCTATGGCCTGAGTGCCCAGGGAAACCACCCATAAACCACCTCCGCTTTAAATAAAGTAAATAAAATTATTTTGAATCCTTCACTTAAAAAAAAAAATCATAATGCAAATGTCCTAAAACTACAGTTTTAATAATAAAAATTACGGAATGTCGTTAACTGATAGATAATAATTATTTATGAAATGAAGAGGAACTCCAAGTGTTCAAGTGCCATTATTGATAAATAATTGTAATCATGTGTTCAAGCGCCATTATTTTTATTATTTATACACATACCTAGCTAAATATTATAGGTAAATACTAATGAACATTGTGTGAGCTTGGTAACTGAAATAATATTTTGAGGTGATAATTGATATATTCGACAGATAAAAAAAGTGTTATATTTATTTGTAACACAAAATAATTCATTTTTTAAAATAAGCGTACAGCGTTAATTAATTATAATTTACAACCCGCCATCTGTTGAGCACAGTCGTAAGCATATCGGGATCACAAAAATTGGAAGTTCATTCGAAATGTTGACATTGTCTTGGCTCTCTGCCCAAAAATGTACAATAAGGAACTTGAGTGAAAAATACTATGTCTTAAAAAAAATATATATTCACACAGATCACCAAATGCTGATTCTGAATATATAAGTGTAATTATTTATAATTATACTTTGGATTAATAAATCGTCATTTGAAAACGATTATAACGTAAGAGATTTAAAAGCCCTGTGATTGGTCGGCAGGTTCTGACAAAACTTACACCGCAACCTCACAGGTCAGGCGGCCGCGTGCATTAAAAATTTGGACAAGTTTGTGCTAAATTGCGTTGTGTACAATCGTACACGGGTTACCACTGCGGTATACAATTTATTTTAAAAGAATTCATGTTTTTCGGAAATCTTACTAAATATTTAAATTGGGATTTGTTGATTTCATACCGACCGAGTGGGATTGACCTTACTGTAAACCTCTCCGCGAGTGAGTTTTGACGAACAAAACTATAGGTACTTGAGTTTTTTTAGATTAATTTTTTTAATACTTTTTTTATAAGTTAGTTATCATAGATTAACTAAAAGTAATCTTACATTTTGAATTAAAACGTCTTCGACATCAATCCACAAAAATACACCAACATCGAAAAAAAAATATGTCTATGTATACAAAAAAACTGCTTCCTTCCTCTGACGACCGCTAAATGATACAAAAAGAATTTTTAAACTGAAACTGTGAAGTCGGTATTGTAGGTATGTCTTCCAAAACTTCGACAAACTGTAATACTCGTGGAGAGGAGCAGACAAAACCAAGGTAGTATGATAGAAAAGTGTACCCCATCAGACTTTGATCCTTTTGGCAGGCTATGAAAAATTATGCAAACTTTGAAAATTATTTTAAGTATAAAATCGACATTTGTAAAAAAAAAAAATACTTGTATTTAAGTTAGAAGGTGAACATTCATAAAAAAATAGGCTGGAACTCCCCAAAAACTCTTTTGCATAAGTTTTCACGAGTATTGGAATATTATAAATAAAAAAGATAATGTATAATACCTTGATTATGAAAATATACACTTTGTCATGGTAATATTAGTCAGTGAGCAGCAACGAAAAAGGCTTGTAAACGATAATCAGTAACTTGTAAGGTAATAATCCGACCTCGTTATCTCATCATGAAATGTCCATATTTCAATCAGATGAGTTATTTGGTAGATTTACGGTGTGCACCACTTTAATACTGTGTGTTAATTTATTATCAAGAGGCGTACAATATTTATAAAGAAATGACTTTAATTTGTTAATTTACGAGGAATCATTAATATCTTTATTCTTCATAATAATAATTTCACTTTAATAATAGTAGTTTAAATGTTCACACATCTTTGTACCACACATCACAGACCCCACAATTATAAACCAAAGATATTCCATCTACTTCGCAGAAGTATGTATTTCAAAAACCTTCTAAAGATCTCTAGAACCTTTCAGACACGCTCAAGAAACCTCCTAGAGACTTCCTTCTATGTAGATTCTTTCTGGAAAATTTCCAAAGACCTCAGGGACCTATGTTGTATAGATATCTTAAAATCTCCCCTCACATTCTCCGTCAAGACCAATTCCTTCGGAAGACCTTTAAAAATTCTCAACACCTCTCAAAAAATTTCCAATACTTCGTAGAACTTTCAAAGATTCCTGTACAATAAATATCTCACATTGAGCTCCCGGGGACTTCCCAGTCACCCACCGGAAATCTGCTCAGGGTAAAGAAAGTGTTTTTAAAGCGTAAAATTCCTAAAATATTCTGTGATGTGTGGTGATATTCACTGCTGATATATTCTTCCTCCATCTAGCTAAGATTCTATCTCCGCTATTCTTTTGGAAACTGTTCATTAGAAGATTTGTTAAATATTTAGTTCACTAGTTGACACTCATGCATTCGAGTGAACAAGTACCACATGCGTCCAGAATGTGGGTGGACCCTTGGTCACCATAGAAATTGGAGTAGGGACACGACCCCTAGGAAACGACTTAAGAAGTTCACATTTTCCCCAATCCTGCGGTAACTGGGTGCTCAGACGGGCGGGGAGAGGGGGAGAGGAGGTGGGGCGGAGGGCAGCGAAGGGGGCGGGGGGAGGTCCGGCAGGGAGCAGACCTCCTTCAGCTCGCTATACCTCCGTTCCACCCTCTCCGACAGGACCTCCTTGTACTTCAGGGCTGTCCTGTCAATGAAGGAGGGAGTTTTGACGCAGTCATCACCGCCAAACTCGCAAACCTGAAAAAGATTAACGGATCACTTTAAATGAATATGCACCTTTATTATTGGAGACAAACACGCTAGAAGGAAATAAGGAGAAAAATAAGATGTTTAGGAAGGACCTGGATATTAAACAGTATTAAACCAAGCTCATCTGTCTGTCTGTGTATTTTATGCCTTTATATTGTAACTAGCTGGTTCCCGGCATGCTTTGCAATGCCATATTCAAATAAATACATTTTTCTCCTGGAATCACCTTCCCCGTTCCCGTCCCGCGTCCCCTTCCTAGCTAACTTTATAAATTATAATCAAATCTTTCCTCTTTATATAGTGTGTTAGATATAGTCCATGTCACCCGGGGATAGTGTAGTTTCCCAACAGTGAAAGAAATTTTTCAAATCAGTTCGGTAGTTTCGGAGCCTATTCAATGCAAACAAACAATCAAATCTTTCCTCTTTATATAGTTATAATTAGATTAGATCCCGGGTGGTTATGTTCTGAAAACCGAAACATATACAACACAGTTTAAAACACAATACAATACATTTAAAAAATTATTTCATAATTTTTTTTCAATATTATGTTTTGTCATAGAACAGAAAAAATAAATGAGAAAGAATAAAATAATTATATTACCCGATAATGATGCAGAATGGCCTGATCCGGCGGCACACTCAAAGCCCCACTCCCCGACATGAACTCCCACACGAAATGGTTCCCGGCCTCCAGAACCCTCTCCGGCCTGCAGATATACTTGCTCCTCTGCTTGTGTGGGTGCAGCTTCTGCCTCCTCCTGGTCTTCCTCTGGGAGATGAGGGAAGCCGAGAGCTGCGGGTCCCCAGCACTGTAGGGCTCGTCCTTCCACTGCAGATAAAAGAAGGCGTTCTGGAAAGAGAAGGCGCCGGCAGACCGCGAGTCGGAGCGGGCAGACAGGGTGGCCAGGAGTGGGGGAAGCGCATCCTCCTTGCGAGGGATGATGAACTCGTCCAGATCGATGAGGGCGGCGAAGGCGTAGTGGTACATGCTGCGGTATAGACAGTCATTCAGTGCGGCGAATAAACCCTCAGTCCTAAAAATTAAAAGGTGTTCTTTATAGTTACAGTTGACATCATAGATAATAAAATCAAAGGGAGATAAGCTGCACAAACTATCAAAACGGTGGAGCCAATGAAAGTTATGCGTTGAGGTATAGGTGAAACAAAGGCGGGGCGCCACTCTGCATAGATTCGATTTATTTATTTATTTAAGGAACATAAACAGTCATAGTAATAAAATATACATAAGAGGATGGCAAAAAAACAGACCAATTATTAATGTTCACAGATAGGTATTTAGAAACATAAAAGTAACTGAATGTAAACTAGAAAAACAGAAAAAATAAAAACAGAACTAAGCAGCAATTTAAAAAAAAATAATAATACAGATGTTAAGTCAACAAGTGATAAACATGTTATACACAATAATAAAATAATTAAAACAATACTTAAAGACTGCGAAATAGGTATTTGGGTTGGGACGGGTAAGGGGAGGAGAGGGATAATGGAAAGTTGCCACACAAGTAATATAAAAATATTAGGTACAATAAATTTAGTCATGAATATGTGTTATTCGCACCTACATAGAATGTAATAAAGAAATTCTGTAACGACAGTAACTAGCAGTGAATATGTCAGCAAGTGTGTCTATATGTGCAAGTTTATTATTATAGTATTTACATGTCCTTTGTATAAATTCATTTTGGTTGGAATTAGTGTTGCATCTATCAATGTAGAAAAGGGAATTTTGTCTGCTGTATCGAGTCGGCGTGTGGAAATTTATTTTATTTAGCAGCTCCGGGCAGTCAACTTTTGAGTTAATAATTTTGTACAGGAGCATCTGATCAGCGACAAGCCTCCTATTGAGCAGTTTCGAGATTCGAAAATGTTTCTCGATTTCGTCGTAAGAATTGTATATGTTGAATGATTTAAAATTGAGGAATTTGAGAAATCGCTCCTGAACTCTTTCTAATCTGTTAACATAAACAATATAGCGCGGGTTCCAAACCTGTGAACAGTATTCCAGGTGAGGACGAACATGTGAATTGTACAGAATTAGTCTTAGTGTTTTTGAAAAATGTGCATGTTCTCAGTACAAAGCCTAGACTCTTTGTTGGTTTGGTGACAATATTATCAATGTGTTTATCAAAGGTAAGTTTAGAGTCCAAAATAACCCCGAGGTCACGTATATAATCTTTATTTGTTAACAGAGATCCAGAAATGGTGTATTCATGCAGTATTTTTTTATGGTTACGTGTGAATGTGACTTTGCAACATTTGGAAATATTGATAAAAAGCTTATTTCTGAGACAGTAATCCGTCAGTCGGTCAAGATCTTCTTGTAAACGCACAGAACAGTCATGGGAGCTTATAGGAAGGTATATCTTCATATTGTCGGCAAATAGTAAAATTTGAGCGTTGTGAAAACTTGTCGTAATATCATTTATATAGATAGAGAAAAGCAAAGGACCCAAAATGGACCCCTGAGGCACACCAGAAGTAATGATTTCCAGATGGAAGAAAATCCACCTACTGTCACAGCCTGGGACCTGTTTGTTATGTATGAAGATAACCAACGAAGGAGATCTCCATGAATACCATGATTAGCAAGTTTTCTAAGCAGGATCCTGTGGTTGATCTTGTCAAAGGCTTTGCTATAGTCAGTATAAATTGTATCCATAGAGGCAGACAAGAAATTTATAAATGTTATAAGATTTGTAGCAACAGAGCGACCTGCAAAGAATCCATGCTGAAATTCGTTGATCGAATTCTTTACCACAGGGAATAACTGGTCATAGACTATGTTTTCGAACACCTTTGAAAAAATGCAGAGCTTAGAAATGGGTCTATAATTATCTGCTTCGCACTTAGTTCCCGATTTATGAATTGGTGTGATGTAGGCTCTTTTCCATATATCTGGAAATGTACCAGTCTTAAGCGATATATTATACAGTATTGATAGCGGAATTGACAAATGATTTGCACACTCGGTAATGAACAGTGGTGGGATACCATCTGGCCCAGCACCCTTGCTGGAATCGAGCCGTTTTAAATATTTAGATACAAGATCAGCATCGATAAAAACTGATCTTATCTCACAAACCTGATTAACTACGGAGTCATGGCAGGAAGTCCCCAGAGGGTCAGCCGGTTCATAGACGGAATGAAAATATTCAGCAAATAAATTTGCAATGGTATGTGTAGCAGAGGCCCAATACATTCTGAATCGTTACGTCAAACAGCCCATTGTTTTCGAGTGTCGTAGAGAGACCTACATCAGTTAAAATGCAACGAAATGTGACGCAACGTTACACGGTGTTAGTTACACCGCACGGTTCTTCCCATCTCTGAATTCATCACTGAGCTTCTTTCTCAATCATATGTTACTGTTTAGCTTGCTTGTCAAGCGTGTGAGTGATCTCACCTTATTTCCTTCTGTGATAGCATGTTGAGTTGCCAGGGCAGCAGCGAGAGCAGGCCCTGCTGGCGGTAGTGCTGCAGCACGCAGGCAGCCTGGCGCCCTACTGTGTGGTTGTACATCACAAAGTGTGTAGCGCCCAGCACTGTATTAAGTTCCACAAACTCCATTAGCTGGAGCGGCCTGGAATGAACACGGTTTAGAATATAGGTAGGTAATGTAGAATTGAGGGGCATGTGAAATTACCTGCAGACCAAGAGAAACAACTCGTAACTTCCCTTGTGCCAGTCACATAGCGATGATGATTCGTACACAGAAGGCCCAGGGGAAAATAATTTCCCTCGGGGTGTGTATCATCTTTGGGGATGCTTTGTTGGGTATTTTGGCCTCAAATCCAAAATTAAGTTTTGTATGAAACGGGCCGTGCAGCAGTTCCTCAGAGAAGCATCCTATTGTAATTTGAAGTATAAATGTATTCAATTTCAATAATATAATAAATAATTTAGTAATGTATTTTGTCAATGCTCCTCATCTATATGTACTCTCCTTTCATTGTCATCTCTTTTTTTTATTCGTGTTATTGTTATATTGTTAATTTAATGGACTATTTGTCCGTATATAAATAAATAAATAATTAAAAATGAACTTTGACCAAAATGTCTCCTATATTGAGACAAAACATTGAGTCTCCTGTAAAGTTGCACTTTAGTAGATAACTATGTTTGACTTTAAGCCCTAGTTTTTAATCCAATATCTGATGATTACCTGTTGTAAGTGAAGTGAAGTGGCTTGACGCAGACCACCAGGCTGTCGGACGGGGGGTTGTTATTGGGGGCCTGCAACACCCGTAGCAAGTTGGCATGGGCAGCACGGGGGCGCGACACCACCGACACGCTGAGCGGCACCGTCTGGTTCCTCTTCAGGGGGCACACCACGAAGCAGGCGCTGTAGCGCAGGTTCCAGTTCTCCCGGATCATCTGTAAAAGGAAAAAAGTTCTTGAAATGCACATATATAAACTATAATATTTGATATTAAATGAAAAACACAATTTCTAATACACATTATTAACTACTTTATTGAAGTACATAAAAAGCAGTCTGGGTTTCGATCAGATCAATCTTCTTCAATATTTGAGCACTGAAGAAGCTTGAAAATTGGTTTTTCCTGTGATATATGATTTGAGTTTTGAATATTGAAGTGTTGCCAGCACATTATGAAATCATAAAGAACTTGAATAAATTGCACCAAGTGTAGTGATGTGATCTGTGACAAGTACCTAATTGGAATTTTACTGTGCAGGAGGATACCCTCAGATATTTTATAACATTATGTTTTAAATATTTTTTATATTTTATAGATTATAGATTATCAAATTATGATTTTTGTAATATTCAGAACATAATTCAGAACTAAAAGAATTTTTTTTTAATGTTTTTAATGTTGGAAAGATTTTTATAGAGGAACAATGATTAATAAATTGAGTGTCCAATGTAAAATAGTGGGTACTTATAAGATTTAAGTATCTAACTTTCAACTAACTGAACAAAGGGTCAGTAAAATTTCTCGTTTAATAACCCAACTTAAGCCGCCGCTACCCGAATTTCTACCGATTTATTACATATTATCTCCCATAAACATTTGAAGTTTTTAAGCTCTTAAAATAATATGTATGTTATTTTTTAAGATAATATCTAGACGCGTTCCATGCCGAAACGCAAATTATATGAAATTCACTCGAAAGAAAAAAATCGCAAAGTATGCTCCGAAAATTATTATAAACACGTTTGTTTCAGTTATTTTACAAGTTATATTTGTGAAAATATTCACAATGTTTCTTTAAATTATACTTAAGACGCCTTCACGAGATCTTTGCTCTATTTTAAACGAGTCGTATTTTATCAAACATTTTCACAATTTTCACATTGATTTTATCGCTTTAAATATTAGCGCGCTCCTCTAACATTTGTAATTACATATCTCTCCATCTTCTTCTTTTTGAGAGCGGATGTGAAGCCCTAATAATGTGTGTAACAATATAACTCCTGGACTAGAAAGTGAGTAAAAACTGACTCTCAACAGTTCGCATGACATGTATTGTGTCTTCCGAGGTGGCATAGCAGTCCTACTAATTCCATCAGTGAGTTTCTATTCATATTGAGTAGTTATCTGGGGTCTTGGAGTAAACAGAAAAGTAATAATCTTTATAATTTAACCTTCGCCGGTTACTTGTGAAATTTCATACTTCTTTAAAATGTGATGTCTGTTTTGATTATTGCTGCACGCTTTGTGCTTTAAAATTAATGTGAATAATATCATTACTTACTTAATAGCGTACAAACTTATTCTATTTATGACTTTTTTTACTGCTTACTGTTGTAAAGCTTACTATTTACTGTATTCTATTTATGACAAATATAAAAAAAATATAGAACATAATTGCAAGCCAAAAAATTTTCCAAGTTTAAAAGTATGTATAAATAATAATTTATAAGTTAATATTAGATAGTTTTGAGTATTACATAATAGCAATGAAAAGAAAATTGTTAAAAAATAAAATAATGGTAAGCGAAAAGAAAAGGGGAAGGGAAAGGGAAAAAGGAAAGGGGAAAATGATGATGGGGAAAGCGGAAGTAAAATGTAACCTTAAATCACTCTTGGTAGGTTTCACATTAGTAATTACCTACATCAAATTGGTGAACATACAAGAGAATG
Source organism: Limnephilus lunatus (assembly GCA_917563855.2). NCBI lineage: Eukaryota > Metazoa > Arthropoda > Insecta > Trichoptera > Limnephilidae > Limnephilus > Limnephilus lunatus. The sequence continues at coordinate 61,167,465 of OU830599.1, forward strand.
ATTCTCATGTAGAAATCCTAAATAATAATAATTAATTAATCTTCTCGGAAGAGAATTGGAGCAGGATGGGAAGGACAGGAGTCTTTATTAATGTGAATACTGCACAAGAGTCCGAACTGCTCCCTACCATATGGAGCCAGCGAGAGTATGACATCCCTAATTGGGGTATGTTGTGAGGCTGTTGGCAGTGGAGAGGGGAAGGAGATGGGGAAGAGGAAGATGGAGAAGTACCTGGTTGTTTAGATCTAGGACTGGAGATAAATGGCGAGGGACTGCAACCTGCAGTCAGCCAGAGACCAAATCCAACCCTGGGATAAAGCACCACTAAAGGGTAGGTACTTACTTTAACCTTTGCTGGAACGGTTGTCGAATGGTTAGAAGAGTACCAGAATCTACACCAAACCCTCTCAGGCCCGCGTGTCTTGGTAGCTCCTATGAGGCGTATTACTCGACCAATGCGCCGCTCATAAAATGCTGAGTACACCAGGAATTTATATCTGAAAATAAATACAAAAACCGTTAAGAGTTTGATTGAGTTCTTAAAAAACACGTAATCTAACGTAACCTAACCTACAATTCTATCATGTTCTGTTTTGTAACTGTTCTTTTCTATCCGGTACTGTCTGGGATATCTCACAATTTCCAATTTTGTAGTGTTCTTTAAAATTAACTTACTTTTATAAACTTAAGTAGGTACATAGTATTAATTTCGTTTGACAAAATATTACCTCCGTGTTATTTTGATTACTCTTGTTGTTATTGGTTTGTCAATTCATTAATCATTAGTATCCCTCCTAATTATTATGACCCAACACTCATCATTATGTTAAAACGCTCCTCCATAACCATTAGCTGTTAACTCAACTTACGAAGAGTAAAAAAAAGAGAAACATCGGTTGTACAAGTTACGATACGATTGTACCACCCCAGCCAGGAGCACTCCTGTCCCGGTGAGACCGGTACACCAGGGGGCACTGATTTGTTAGGACCGGAACACGTGCTCTGTGGATAGGGAGGAGGTTGGAGTTTAATCGACCGGTATACATGGCAACCTAATAAGCCAATATTGGAATTTAGGATGGGCAGGAGTAAAGGAATGGATTGAGCATTAATTTTTTCTTCCTATCTTCCTTTATGCCTTCCTTCTTCTTGCCTCTTCTCCGCTCTTCTTGTATCTTCTCGTCTCTTCTCAACTATTCTTGTCTCTTTTCTCTCCTTGGCTCTTCCTGCTTCTTCTTAGATCTTTTCGTCTCTTGCCTCTTCTTGGATATTCTCATATTTTCTCGCCTCTTCTCGTCTCTTCGTGGCTTCCTTGTCTCTTCTCGCCTTTCCTTGGCTCTTATTGTATATTTTAGCCTCATCTTGATCTCTTCTCATCTATTCTTGGCAATTCCGATACTTCATCACTCTTGTTGTCTCTTTTTGCTTCTTCTAGAATGTTCCTGTCTCTTCTTGTCTCTGCTTATCTCTTCCTGGATCTTCCCGTCTCTTCTTGGCTCTTCTTGTCTCTTCTTCGCTCTTCTTAACTCACCTTTGTTATTGTTGCATCCTCTTTCAAATTCCCACACATTGCTGGCTTGTTTCGGTTCTTCCTGCATGTTTTTGTATCTTATTGTGCCCTCTTTTTTCTTCCAGACTCTTATTGTCTCTTCTTGTATCTTCGTATCTCTTCTCGCTCCTTCTCGGCTCTTCTTGGTGTTTCTTGTATCCAATCTCTTCTCGTTTCTTCTCGGCTCTTCTCGGTGTTTCTTGCAACTTCTTGCCTAGTTTAATCGGTCGGTAAACATGGCAATACGATCAGGAATTGGAATGTTTTTTCTGAGTTCTGTCACTTTCTAGGCCACTTTTCTTGCCCATTTTTGTCCTCGTTTTGACTCTTCTTGGCTGTTTTTCGGCTGTTATAGTCTATCCTAGAATCTGCATACATCATCTTGCTTCTATTAGCCACTTATTGGTTCTTCTGTCTTCAGCACGGTTCTTATTGCGTCTTTTCGCTTCTTCTTGGCTTTTCTTGGCTCTGCTCTTATCTCGTTGGTTCTCCTAGTCTCTGCAGGCGTCTTCTTGTATCATCTTGACTTTTCTTGCGTTGTGGTGACATGTCTTGTCTCTTCTTGTATCCCCTTGCTTCTTCTAGCCTCTTCCTGATTTTTCTTGGTTTTTCTTACTCACCTTGCCTATTTTTGATTCATCTCTTCTTGTTTCTTCTTGCATATTCTGTCTTCTTCTTGAATATTCTAATCAGATAATCAAAAGGGGAACACATGCCTCCTCCGAAGTGTAGTAATCGACTGAATTAACATAAACATTTTTTGAGATAAAAATAAAAGGTGTAAAATGTAACTTGTGCACATCTAAAGAAAGCACGTAGAAGATGTATTTGTTACTGTAAAAGCCAATCTCAGGTTCTACCAGTAAATCCTATGATTTACCAACTTTTAATGTTAGCAAATTCCAGGATTCACCGGCAAAACCTGAAATTTACCAATTTACGGGCCCTTACAGTAACATATTAACTTGTAAACCGTATATAAGCCAGCCAAGCACCAGCTGTGATCTCTGTGTAACTAAATTATTTATAATAGAATGGAAATTTTGTTTAACGGCAAATGACAATCTGAAATAATGTGAAAAAACCGCGCCGCAACGGAAATGAGGTAAGACATGAAAACGGAAAAAAAAATTGAATCTAGGATCTTCTAGCAAACCCACGATTGTGATCCACTGCCTCAAACCCATTAATGTTAGTTGCCTATACAAATCATTGAAACGAAAACATAAATAAATATTAAACAAAAAATATTGCTTATCTGTTTATCTATCCGCTGCGCTGGGTTGGAGAGGAGTCATAAATCTCGAGCTCATGGCATCCGACACTTGAACTGTTTATACATCCAGATGTATTTAGAGTTCCTTTGTCCTACTTGGCGACACTTTTCAAAATCCTTTGTTCTAATTTGTCCTTTTTAGCACTGTTAGCACGATACAAAATCGAATGTCACAATACAATCATAAAGCTAATAACTAATTAAATACTTGTGTAATAATATATCCACGTTAATAAAAGTTTTTTTTTTTAATCAAAAATACACACTAAAGGTCAGTGCAGTAACTAATTTTTCATTTGCCCTGGCAAGTGTGTTTTTTAACATTTACATTTGTTTTTTAACATTTTTTTAACAAATACACACTAAAGGTCAGTGCAGTAACTAATTTTTCATTTGCCCTGGCAAAAGTGTTTTTTTTTTGGGGTTTCTATTAAACTCATTCTCCATGCAATTCAATTCTTCCAGTATGTAACACAACAGTAACAGGAGTACATGACTCTTATGCATTGACCAATGGAATGCTTTTGGTATCAATAATTTTTTTTATTCACGTTTCTACAAAGAGATTCCACATTACATTCATGACGAATGCCTTATTCGTTACATTCCATTGCAATCTACATCTACAAGGCTTTTGTATTTTGGTGTTCATATTATTTTTACCTAGGGTGCCCATGTAAACGGTGCTTCATATTATACTTCATCTCTTTTCGCATGGTGGGGGGGTCAAAGGGGGACATCTAGGTCTGCGAGCCAGTCTAGAGAATGGAGTGGGCATTTGATGACCACATGTAATGGCCTGCACCGCACCGCATTCACACATCGCCGACTCTTCAAGGTCCCATCTATGCATCATATGTGGGCATGGCGGCTATGGGAGCACCTTATCCTATTGATGGTGGACCAGAGTTTAGAAAGCAGTGAAAGCCCAGGGTGTCTCTCAGTGGGGTCGTGTACAAAATGGGCATTTCCCACATTGGCCGATTGCCACTCAATGCTCTGCCTGCGCCGCTTTGACATTCCGTGCAGTTTGGTTGTAGTACGGCGACAGTCGGCACACTTCTTTTCCATATCTCCCTATGTTTCTAATAATAATTATCTATGACTCTAGATAAGTAGATAGAATTAAACATGTTTTTGGATTTTCATTTTGCAGCAGCAGGGATAACTGGATAAAACAAAACATTTATGAAGCAGAACATGATAAAATAAAAGATTAGGTTGGTTTGGATTTTTTCCCACACTTTTCTTATAAAATGTTCTGTTCTGTCAAGTAACCGTCAGCAGGTTATAGTTTTTTCATATTCGTAATTACCTGGTGCCCCCAACAGGCTGCCACATGCCATCCGGGGGGGTGGTGTTGGTGGCTAGGGGCGGGGGCAGCTTCTCCTCGGGGGCAGGGAAAGCGCCCCGGCGCGCCTTGATCCCCTTCCCGCCCGTGCCAACGCGCACTCCTAAGTAATCTTCCGCCTACAATGAACATACAAGAACTATTAACCACGAATGAGCAACAGAATTAAAAGTTGGCAACGTGTGATAAATACAAAAATAAATCAGTTACTTTATTCAAAAATACTCTAGAAAAAATTAAACCTATATACTTATCCCAGGGAGAGATCATATGCAGGTCATTGATGATTGTCCTAAAAGCCATTCATAAAAATCTTTCTTCTCACATGTCTTGTATGAAAATGAAAAATACAGAAGATACTAGATGGTCGAATATCTTTAATCCTACAGACACTTTGCGAAAGTATGTTTCTTTTGAATTGTATAAACAGTTGTATTGCCAGTTATAAAAACAATGGTAATAAAATTCGTACAGGATGAGAAGGGTAGACAATCGCACGGGTAGACATTTAACATAAATTACATTTTTTTTGTTTTTTTAAAGACAAAATTTCCAAGTTGCAAATAACCTGATAATATTTGAAAATCTCCTACTACCACTACAGTAAGCGGAAAATGTTGCTTGTGTCGTGACAAAAGACTTAGCTGAGCGAGGAATTGAACCTAGTCGTTTAATTTTACTATAAGAATAACATAATATTTTCGTCATAATATTTAAGGAGGTTCCTGTCTGGGATGACTATTTGTTGATTGGCAACACTTCGAATTCAAAATTGAAATTTCAATGTAATGAAATTGACCACCATATTTTGAATACATTTAGTAAATTTTAGAACATTTGAATTTTTTTTTACATATATTAATAAATTGACCACCATATTTTGAATACATTTAGTAAATTTTAGAACATTTGAATTTTTTTTACATATATTAATATATGTATCTCTTGTTTTCTTTTTGTGAAAATGTTATTCAACAATTTCTTATTAGGTATTTTTATTTGTAAAATGTAACTAACTAAAATTTTATTTTCATGCAATTTTATGTTTCTATATATGTATATAGATATTTACAATTATTTTTTCAGACAAACATTTTCGACTGAAGGAGTAGGTAAATATAAGCATATAAATAAATAAAATTCTAGTATTTACTGGCATTTTTATTTCGAATCAATGTACATTTATTAATATATGCACACAAATAAAATATTATGTATGTATCTGTTTCATCAATGTTTTTACTTATTGATTAACATAAACATATATAATAATATAAAGGTCCTGTCAATTATAGAAGAATGGTCACTGATACCCAGCAATACTATAAGAAACAAGTTACAACATTCATACATTCCTTTCGAATGCTCCATGATGAATTATGGGAATACTTTACAAAATATCCTACTAATTTAATTCCAAAAAATCAAACAACATTTACTTCCAATGCATCATGTGATACACAAAATTTAACTATAAAAATGTATTCTACAAGTGTTTATATTTAGCTTCTTTAGCAATAAATAATGGGTCTGTACGTCTGTATGACACATTTTAAAATAGGACAAACTTTCTTCTCTCTTGGTGGACTTACATCTTTTATAGTTAATTTACTTCGTTATTTGCTACACACTTGTATACTCCTTTGTATATTTTACCTTTTTTTACGTATACATGTAATTTTAAAAATGGTCTGCAAAAGTAGGTAAGCAGTAAGTTTTTCGAAACATTCACATCATACCCGGCGCGGCACTTTGGCCAGACGTGAGCCCTATGAAGACAGTGGGATAGTGGAGAAGAAATTTCTGAAGAATCCTGGGGATTAAATAATTCACTCCAGCCAACAGGGCCATAAGAGAGAGGGGGAAATCAGGATTGAAGGGGACTCTTCCTTTCACCGCTAATGCCATGTCTGTGCTATGGTATTTATAGGTTGGTTGTCTGGCTCATCAACTGCTAACCTAGTCCGAGGCAAGGGCGTATATAAGTGGGGGGGGGGGAGGAGTTTTGGGGTTCAAAGTTCCCCCCATCGACCTCAGTATTGTGTAGAAAAAAAAAGGTACCCGTGGATTACATTCCTGGAAAATACAACAATAATATTTTCACCATCTTGTGATGTAAATAAATAGTTGTGGTAGGTAGAAATCCCAAAAATGTTTCTAATAAATTTTACAATCCCCCCTTTCTCCCGTGTCCTCTCCGAGGATCGAACCTCCCTTATGGTCGAACCCTCCTTGGGGTTGAACCCCTCCTAAGTGAGTGCTATAACTACGCCTTTGATCCAAGGATCCGAAGGATTAAAGGCGAATAGCTAGGGACTGGAGCTAGTAGAGAAAATTCTCCCCTGAGATTTAGTCACGGAATAAGATGTTTATAGGTTGGTTGGCTGGCTCACCTGGAACTGCTCATAGTCCGGCCTGTCCCGGCCAATGATAGGCGGGGTTTTGGGCGTGGCAGGCTGTACGAGCAGCAACTCCGTGAACACGATGAGCCCGAACACGCCGAAGAACATGACCACGATGAAGAAGCTGGCTCGGGCACGCTCCCGTGCGCGCGCGCGGCTTCCCGCACCTCGCGCGCCCATCGCCCCATAACCGGGGACCTGCAATAAATAAAATAAGTCATTTTATTCTGCGCCATGTTAGAGAGGATTAAAGAAATCACCCGGAAGTCTTCTATACAATGAAACCATACAGCAACAATGGCGTTGTTTTTAGTGATTGTCAGGGATAGAAGAAGTTGGGTTGTCTTTACTTTCGTGCCCATATTATGTTCATGTTCCCACCCCCATTTTACCGCCCCCAGATGTGCCACCCAGTGGCATTTCTGCATCTTTAGTTTCCCCTCGAATATGACACTGTGAACAAAGCGTTAAGAAAATTTGACAGGTTTTTCACTGTTGAGGATGAGAGTTCACATCATATTTATAAATACATTAAAAAATGAATGGTACCTACCATGTTGGAAGTAAATTTTCTTTTCAGATATTACTTATTGGGTGGTTCAATGCTCGACCCTTACAAGAACCGCATGCTTCTGCAGTATTCAATTGTGCACGGCGAAACATCCGCGTTACCAAAAAGAGCAATGCACAATTTTGATCAAAGAATCGAAAAGTAGATACAAAGCTTTATTGACTACTTTCTTATGTTAAGTGGTTGTTATCGGCAAGGCGGTTGATTAATGACTACCCTACCCATAGCAACTTACGTTAATATTTACTAAATGGACAATTAAATATTGCTGATATTATGCTGATGCATCTGATTCATTATACACAATTGAATATTTCCGATGCGGATAGCATTTTTTTATAGGTTTAAGGGTTAAGGTTGAGTTTTAACCTTCACACAAATAGAAAATGATATTCTCTTAGAGCACATATGGGCAACCGCCGGCCCACGGGCCGGATCCGGCCCGTCGAGGTATTTTGTCCGGCCCTGATTCATCTTGGCGAAGTAATAGAGAAAAAAAATAATAGTTTCAGGGAGAGATTAAATACTCGTATTAGAGATGACGCGGGTGCTTGCGGTGGCCCACTGTACTAATTCATGATCACCACTGCTTGGACGACACCTTCACCTACAGTAGCTGACGGATTTTTATAATTTTATTTGGTCGAAGAAAAATATACAAATTTACGCGCATTTGCAAGAAAAATCATTAGTCTTTTTAGCAGCACATATACTCGTACCTACGTGTGAACAGTTTTTTTTTCAATGATGAAACACGCCAAATCAAAAATTCGAATGAAGATAACAGACTCAAAAATTCTATGCGATTATCCTTAAGCAATACCAACGCCAATATTGATAGTCTCATAATTCAAGTACAAGGCCAATCTTCACACAAAATTTTGTAATCAGTATATAATATTAATATTATGTCATTCATTACATAAAAAAAATATAAATATAAGAAGTAGCAACGTGTTTTATTTAATTTAATATTACTTTATTAAGTTTAATAATTTGGTCCAGCCCTTGACTCGGAGACAGAATGATAATTTGGTCCCAGACCTAGGAAAGGTTGCCCATGCTTGTCTTAGAAGGAGGGGAGATTTTTTCTTCTTATCAACACATAGGTAGGCACTGACATTTTGTATACTTTTGAAAATTTTAAAATTCATACTACAGTGAATATTTGTATATTTTTAGTTTTTGAAGAGTTTTTTTAGGTAATTAATCTTTATTTCTCTTAGGAAAAGCGATTGAATAGTACTTCGCATAAAACCGAGCTGGAATGCAAAGGAATTATATTATTATCTTGCAGCCGAAGAATGTGAGGCCTCAAGACGTAGGTATTTTTCTTTATCGTTAAATCAGGCACTGCATCAAGTAGTTCTAGAGCTCATTTTTTTAGAGGCACCGACCCAAGGTTCTTAGACACTGGCGCCGACCACATTACCTACTGGCTCAAGAGTTTTCTAGCAGGTTTCCTCCATTTTGTATTGTGGTATATGAATATAAATTATAAAAGAAGAAGGCTAGTTTAGGTGAAAATCTTATATTATGTTGATACGGGATTGCTTTATCTCTATAAAGAAGTGGTGGGAAAACTGACAATTTCAAATACACATTTTTATTAGAAGAATTCTTGTCAGGTATGTATTTGGTAAAACGAGGTCATAATAATATATCGGGGATTCCAAAGCCACGGAATTTTTTTATTTTTCATCAGATGTTCATGGGTGCCCGCTGTTATATGGAGTATATTTTCGTTAATATACATATTTGATTATTTAATTTATAAAAATATTTTATTTATTATACCTACACAAGTTCTGCTGTGTAATTATTATTATTAAAAAATCTATAAAATGGAGTTTTAGAAAATATATTTGATAACAATAATAATAATAATAATAATACGTATATAACAACTATACATGAATGCTATTCTTTGTATCTATTTTCTCAATTAATATTGTGAAATTGATCTGTGACAAACTGCTTTTGGTAGATTATCGGTGCTTATAATGAAGAATAAAAAAATAATAATAAACTTTAAAAAACAAAACAAGTTTTGTTTGTATTTAAGTACCAATACAAATTTAAAAAAAAAATTCCAAAAATTATGTTGGAACTCACCTGTAAACGGGTTGTAACTACATACGGGAAGTGTCAATTCTTCGGTGCATCCTGATATATTACTAGAGGAATAATCTTCTTTTACAACAAAATTAATGTTTCTTTATACGTCCCTACTACTTTATTCATCCGATTGCGATGAAACTTTGGTGATTTTTTGTACGTATAATGAGCTCTGGCATTTTACAATAGGCGGCGCGCGAGTTGTTTGAAAAATGTGTGTATTTCATGTGGTTTAGCGGCACGGAGGGAAGGCGGGAAGTGGAGGGGAATCCGGAAGAGGGAAGGGGAACGAAGAAGATGGGGAGTTGAGGGAGTGGGAAGGCAGGGAAGATGGAAGGGGAACGCGGGAGTGGCGAAGGTGTGGTTTGCTGTAGGGGGACGGTGGTAGGGGAATGTGGGAGAGGAAGGGGAACGGGGACGCATGAGAAAGTACAAGCAGGGAAGAGGTGACGGAGGGGTGGGAGACGGGAGAGCGACAGAGGAGACATAGCAGCGGTAGGGGATAGCAGGGGGTAAATTTGGAAAATCCATGCTTCTCACATGTCGGAAAACCTTCTGGTTTATTTGTGTACGCACCAAACGGAAAATAATATTGTACGTATAACGTGGTGTCACCCCAAGAAAGAACTTAGTGTCACCCCCTCCTCCTAATAAAGTAGACTTTGAGAAATTCAAAACACAAATTTCGACTTGTTACCTTGTTCTTTGAAAGATGTCTTTCAACACTTAAAAACACTAACAGAATAACAACCTTTTCACTAATTTACGTCAACCAACAGGTAATAAATACTAAAGAAATGAGAATGACACAGGTGTCAAACGAGGAATATTTCGGTGGAATCCCCAATCGAAAAATAGTTAGATCTAGGAATGAAAAAAAAAAAACAAACAAATTTTTGAGGAATCCCCGACCGACCGAGCCAAAGAGCTACGAAAATATAAATAATTGACCGTGTTCATGAGTAAAATATTTTTGTGGCAAATAATCTACCTTCGTAATTTTTTTTCCACGGTCGGGTGTCACCCCCCATCGGGTGGCACCCGTGGCGGGCCACCACCATCACCCCCTCTCTATAGCTACGTCACTGCATATATCGAAAAGCACTTTAATAAAAATAATAAAAACACAAACATTTTATTTCTTTGAGTAGCATTGCAAATTGCAACACATGCCGGGTACTCGCTAGTAGGTATTGTTATAAATAAAATAAATTATGAAATAATAATATTATTCCTTTGTTAACATATCTTTATTTTTATAGTGCTTAAGGCGCCGCATCCGAGCTCAAAAAGAAGAAGATATAAAATTACGAATCGATGCGAAAATTGCGAAAATGTTTAATAAAACACGACTCGTTTAGAATAGAATCTCGTGGAAAGTATCTTTTTAAGTATCACTTAAAGAAACACTGTGAATTTTTTCACAACTTTAACTTATAAAATAACTGAAACAAACGTGTTTATAATAATTTTCGGACCATACTTTCTATTGAGGGAATTTTATATAATTTGCGTTTCGGCTTGGAACGCGTCTAGATATTATCTTAAAAAATAACATATATTTTTTTAAGAGCTTAAAAACTTCAAATGTTTAAGGGAGATATGTAAGAAATCGGTAGAAATTCGGGTAGCGGAGGCTTAAGGGCCATTAATCAGCCAGCGCAGCGGCCGAAAATCCAAATATTGTCGAAAGATGTATGTAAGAAATCGGTAGAAATTCGGGTAGCGGAGGCTTAAGGGCCATTAACCAGCCAGCGCAGCGGCCGAAAATCCAAATATTGTCGAAAGATGTTCTTACGATCGTACTCTGCGGTTCCAATAAGAAAGATTACTCAATATCATTGACGTGGGTATACTTGGTCGATATCGATTTTTTTCGTTCAAAATTTGTTTGAATTTATACCTACCTACATTCAAAAATGCTAAAATGTGTGATGATAAAACTATTAAAATTATGTACTTTTTGTAATTATTTTTTGATCAAAAGTATTTTTAATTTTTCAATAATGTCTAAGCAAAATAAGAATGTTAAAAAAATCTTAAATATTTAAATGTATTAGTTTGTAAGACCGTGAATAAAAAAAAACAAACTTAAGTATTTTCGTCACAAAACACGCGTGTGGATCTTTTTTCCAATGATTTCATGTAAACTAAAATTAAAATTCTGAAACATAGCTTTCCCAGATAATTTATTGATTTTTTTTATTGCTTGATTATATGATTTGAAATGTGTGTTGTATAATACAACTTTTTTTTTTTTAATTTAACAAATCTGCCAATGGCCTACGGTAAAACCTTATTGTCCTACAAATAAATATATTTTCTCAAAATTTAAAACAAAGCTTTACTACATAGGTACCTAATAGAACAGTCTTTCGCAATCAATTTATATTTTTTTGTGGAAAAGAGTCAATATGTCTAAAATTTGATTTAAAAATTATATATTTCCGGTTTTGTCTGGTTATTTCCTCCGGATTTGACGTTTATCAAATAATGTGATGAAATAACTAGTGCCCGACCGAAACAGGACTCTGCAGGACTCTCTACCGAAACCGAAACCGAATATTCGGTATCTGTCTTAGTTTCGGCCGAAACCGAAACCGAAACTCTTTTAGACATGTTAAAACTATTGTTACTGAGATTTGGATTAATTTTTCACTTATACAGACAGTTAACACGTGTTCAATGCAATAAAAAACAATAATTGAAGTACCTATGAGAAAAATTATTTTCCTTTTTTTATATTACTACTACAAAATAAACAAAAATGTTAACTACTTTGTGGAACAAAAAATTGTCAAAGATCAACACATCAACACTTACATTATCAAGGAAGGGCCTCATTAATTGAGCATTTTTATTTTAATTACGTTTACAATCACAACATTCTCATAACATGTGTTAAATGAAATTTAAAAAAAACAATAATTGAAGTAAGTATGTAATTTTTAAAAAATATTGTTGCCATAAACCGGCCGGCGAACTCAGCTGATTATGGCGGGTGACACACGATCCACGAACTCACCCGAAGTCAGCCGAACGACACGCGATAATTCACGAACGCAGAGTTTCAGTGAGGCGAAAGGTTCGGCAGATTTTCTACCGAAACCGAAACTGATGCCGAAACTAGATTTTTTGCCGAAACTTGTCGAATCCGAAACTGAACCTTCGATCGGTCACTAGAAATAACCCAATGTAAATGGTGCCAAAATAATAATACTTACGACCGCTGTTCCCAATAAGGAACTGCAGTGAAAAATATTATGGCTTTAAAAAATATGTTCGTATAGAGTCTAATAGGCCAATAAACGGTGATTTTGAATATATAAGTTTTTTTAAATACCTAATATTAAATGTACAGTTTTAAAAAATATATTTTAAAGTGCATTTTTAATATTCTCATTAAAACACAGCGTCAAGTTGGTATGCTGTGTAATGCTGTGTGGTGACGTCACAATGTAAGATTCACCTGGTGATGGCATTTTGAAGTTGTATTAAAATGTATGGGGCAAGCCATTCAAACACAACATTTTGTGTTTTTTATTTGGTTTATTTACATACTGTTAATAGGGATTTAGACATATAATAGTTGTTGTGTTTATTGAAACATTATTTAGGCCTTCACAATTAAAATTATGACGAAATAGGGCTATACTTGCGGACAATCTGATATTTCTAGGATAATGTTTTTCAAATATAATACGGATTATTTTATTTAATTTTATATATATTTGGGAAAGTTGACAGCAAATCATAAATTATACAATAATACAATTATAGAATGGTTAATTATGCCAATTATAAACTTTCCACAGATAATAATAGTAAATTATAATGTGTGACATTATAAAGGTGTTTACTTAATTAGTTCATTTTTAGTTACATTAGGTGAGGGGGGAGGAGAAATATAGGATAAGGATTAAAAGGCTAAGGACGCGAATATATAGGGGGAAGGGCAGTGGCGTAGCGTGGGTTCCGGCCGCCCGGAGAAACTTTTGGCCGCCCTTTTATTTAGATACTTCAAGCGTCAACGGCGGGGGGGGGGGGGGGGGAAGCCTTTTTTTTTAGTACGATCTTTTATAATCTATTCTTCCTACGAAAATCGTGTTTATAAATTCTACTGCAAAGTTTATAACTGCTGTCGAAAATCGAGAAAACACACGGATCAATCAATTTCTCAGAATTTTGCAGCATTTAACTCAAATGTTAAGCTTCACTTGGTACACGATGAATCTGCAACTCGTTATTTAATTTATCGTTGTATTCTGAACACGAAACCAGTTTGGATGTGGTTAATTAAAATTATGATCAGAAAATGAAAATGGTTTTTCTTTGATTCTGGCATTAAATAAACAGTCTGCAACTAAAATTTTATAACTGCACATAGAATAAGATAATGTTTTCCTCAGATGAAATGTGTCAGCAGATGAATCTTCCATTCTGAACACAAAACTGTATTAAATTAAATCTGTACCTGTCGAATTAAAAGTACACTCAGAACATGTAGATGGTTTTTCTTTGATTCTGGCAGCACATACATAGTCTGCAGCCAGAATATGTATGTGCTTGATAATGTTTTCCTTCGAAATGCGTCAGCAGATGAATCCACAACTGGAAGTTTACATTCTCAACAAAAAAAATGGTTTAAATTAGGTCTGTAGGCGGTGAATTAAAAGTAAATTTTACCCCCCCCCCCCCCCCGTCCCCCCACGCTAAGCCACTGGGGAGGGGTAGATTGAACTTCCTAGTTTGAGTCATGTTGCTTAGTGAGATTTGTTTTATGTCATGTAACGTCGAGTTAAAAATGTCAATGTGGTAATAATTTAAGTTGAATGAATGTGTGGATCTGTAGATAAATGAGTTATGTTTGGAGTTAGTCTTGCAAAGAGGAAGATTAAAAGTAAGCGACTGTCTACTGTTGCGATTAGGAACGTGGAATGATAGGCGTTGAAGAAGATCAGGACTATCGATTAAGTTATGGGCTTTAATAAGGGCTTTTTTAAGGGCTTTTTATACAAGTCATGATCAGTGTATTATAAATACCAGTGTTTCTGTATGTGTTATACATAATACGATGTATTATGTTAAAGCAAAAGTCACACCTGAACACAAAATTCGTATTTGCAATGAAAAAGATAACTAATTTTTATTGTATTGCACTTTGGTACAATACAATAACAGTAGCGATGAGATGTTGACATTTTACCTAATGTTTTTTTTATATTGAAAAGCAGTTAATCTTGAATAAAAAAACGCCTCCACTTCTCACAACCATCTCACACCTAAAGTCATTCGTCCATCGATTTTTCAATATAAAATGAGTAAAATGACAGCACCTGTGGAAAGTGAATAAAACTATCGATGACGTGATGACGTCACACGATGAACCATAGATATGGTGGTTTTCGAGAGAGATGTTGAAAAATCAAAAATTTGAAGATTATTTTAAATATTAAAAGGAACGTTATTTAAGTAAGAGGGTCAATTATTCATCAAAAAAATAAAACAATAGGACTGGAGTTCTCTATTAAGCCAAAACTAAGGTTGAAAACTGCTTAAGCATCACTTAATCTAGACTAACGGCCGCTGTTCCCAGTTCTACTAAGCCAATACTAAGATTTAAAACTGCTTAACCATCACTTAATCTAGACTAAGTGATGATTTAGTGATGCTTGAGCAGTTTTTCACCTTAGTTTCGGCATAGTAGAATTGGGAACAGCGGCCGTAAGTGATGATTAAGTGATGCTTAAGCTGTTTTGAACCTTAGTTTCGGATTAGTAGAATTGGGAACAGCGGCTGTTAGGTATCTAATAATTACTATACACTACCTCTCCAAATATGGACTTCTACCACAGAGTGAAGACGTTAGTGACTTCTACGAATAGTGTTATTAGCATTAATGGGTACCATTACACTATTTATGGTTGCGTGTTGCACTTCAACCTAGCCGCCCACGGAAAATATTAGATAATTAAAGTTGAGGGGGCGTTTATTCGTTTATTGACGAGTGAGTTGGAAAAAGCGATACGACTGCAGCTGGGAGCTTTTATCGTAATTACGTTTAGTTGATGGATGAACAAACATTGTAGATTACGTTATTCGCGTAGGTACTGAGAACAGGGCCGCATTTACCAATAGGCCGAGTGAGTACAGTGCACAGGTCCTGGAATATTTTCAGACCCACCATTTGAATGAGAAAAACAAAACATCGATAGATATACCGAAGAGATAAATCGACATAACCGTGCTGTGGACATGTGTGTCAGTGTAAGTCAGTAAGTTTTATATTATTACTTTTAGGTTTATTATAGTTAAGCGCACTAAGAAATAACACAAAACTGCGCCATACAAATATTAAATTATTATTATTACTTCCGGTGAAATTTTTCAAACATTTCCAAGTATCGATGATATTGTTTCTTGAACAGAAAATCAATCTCATATCTGTGGGTTTAAGAGTCGAAATGTTGAATATGAATTGGCGATATAGGTGTTTGTTCAAATCGGTACCTACATTTTTAAACCTTCTATACTGATTACTCCAAAGCATTCACCATTTCTTTTACAGAAGTTGCTAGGTCTAGGAATTCACTGTGATATCTATAAATGGTCCATCTATAGATGGATCGCAGTTATCAGTAAATGGCACCAAATCACGGTTGTCGATGGTTTCGGAAATGGGCTCAGTTTTTTTTTTTTTACATTAGCTCCACACAGGAGACCCTGAGGAAAATAATCCCCTCAGGGCCTATGACATCATTGTTGCTACAAAACATCAGGCAAATTTTCATTATTAATCTAACCTAAATCGAGTTTTAACATTATTTACCGAAATTCTAATATGGTCATCAACATTTTCTATATGTTTTTTATTAATGAGATTTGAGATCCTTTTGGCCATTTGGGAAAAGAAGAGTGGCCCAAGATGGGACCCCTTGGGTTTACATGAATTACATTTATCTACACTTTCAAAATGGTTACTTCGTGTTTTATACGGATTATTTTTTTTTAAACTTAGGTGTATAGTCTTTATCCGACTGTTTGAAATTACAAAATGATCTTGATCATTTGTGCGCGTAATGTGAATCAAATTTATTTCACTTCTTCTTAGAGGTACCTATTTTTATTTCTAATCGTTTACTAGAAATAAAAATAAAATCATCTATCCTTACAACTTAATTATTACAAAACTTATTACTTCCACATAATAACAATAAAAAATCGTGAGCATTCAAATTTCTTCTGGATGCTAAAAAAAATGTGGTTAGAATAAATTAGGAAGGAACCTTGTTGCCAACTGAAAGTAGCATAAAAATATTCAAAAGCGCAATTTAAAAAAAACTTGATTGATTTATGTAGTTTAAAATCTTCAATTCCTGCGAATCTGTAAAATAGACCAATTGAATTATAAAACAGAACGTTTCTCGATATTATTAAATATTTGAGAGAAACACCATACATAGATTTCTCGTGTGAAATAGGTACCACTCAACTATTTTTTTTCTAGTGATTAATTATTCGTAAATGATAATACATTATGTATATTTTTTTGTATAATATGCGTCTCCAACACCCACGTTATATCTCGGCGCGTATACACTTGCGGGTCGAACCGCGCGCCAGCGCTGAGCCAAACGTGTGGACCGAATTAAATTATTTTTTCAACGAACCACGATCCGTATATACGTACGTATACGCGCCACAACAAGTAAATGTTTTCTACTTTTGATGGCACACATAAACATGCGTAGATTTATTTTCATTTTGATTCATTTGCAAACATGAACGCAGTTTAAAAACATTGATAAGGCGTGAGTAGGTAGATACCTACTTACAAGTTTTATCTTCTGCCGCGGAATCAAGTTTCACAACAACATCGATCACACAAAACATTGTTAGAACTTTTATAAATAAAAATGAAGACCCTGATTTTACTACTATCAAATGACAAATACCCCATGCCCCATAAAACTAAAAGACCTCAAACTTGTTACATTTCAAATACATTTTTTTTTCCAGTAAAAAGAAAATTACGTTTTCACTGATTGAACTAGAAATAATTAACCACTTACTAAACTAAATGTTACAAAACAGCGCTATTCTATTTCATTACTTTGTTTATCAAGAATAAAAATTAATTTATATTTTAATTTATCATTTTTTTTGTTTTTAATGCGTTTGGGAGGCAATTATATAGTTGCCCCCCTCGTAACCAATGGATTGTTTACCGTAGTTAGTGTGGATGGTGTTTAAGTGTATGTTATCGTGTTGTCGTGTAAAGTGTTTGTGTACTTGGGACGTTTTAATGAATTCTGTGTTTGTATGTATGAGTTTATTGTTTATTTTGTAGATCCTATATAAGGAGACATGTATTGTATTTATATAGTTTTTTTTAATGTTAATAGTTTTGTTACCATATATATTTTTGTGGATGTTCTGGGCTTGTAGTGATATAGTTTTTTTATTACCTACCTTGTTTTGTATTACCTGTAATTCATTTATGTATATTTCACATACGTTTCCCCAGATTTCAATCAAATAATTTAAATGTGAGTGTACGAGACTATAATAAAAACATTTTTAAAATTTATTTGGCAACAGATATGATAGCCGGCCAAATGTGAATGATTTTATATTTAATACCTCGTATATGCTATTTAAATTTAAATGCTGATCAATGCACAGTCCCAGATATTTTTCCTGGATTAGGATTTGCAGGTCGTTGTTTTCAATTTTTAAGGGTACACGAGGAATTATTTTACGGGTTGAGCTTAAGATCATGAATCATGTTTTTTACATTAATTGTTAAAATATTTGATTTGAGCCAACGGTTGATTTTTTCTAGGTTTCTTTGTGAAATTTCTAGTAAGATGTCTAAATCTTTACCCCAGTAGAAAATTGCAATATCATCTGCATATGAAAAGATTTCACCAATAATTTTAATTGCGAAATTTCATTGATGTAAATTTGGAACAGTAGTGGACCTAGTATGGAACCCTGCCGAATTATTGCAACGTAGTTGCTATTTTGATTGTTAATTCTAACGAATTGCTTTCTAGATAAAATATAATTTCCACCATCAATGCCGCTCCTAAATTTACTGATTAAGTCGTTTATGCTAGTGTGTTCGATTTTTTCCAAAAGCCTTTATTTTTATATAAGAATGATTTTTTAAACAGAAAATTGTTTAAAATTTCGTAAATTACAAGTTCAAAAAATGTTGATAAACTTGGTAAGATTGAAAGGGATCTGTAGTTTGAGATATTTGTTTTGGATCACCTTTGTGAATTGGTATCACCTTAGCAATTTTACAGCTATCGGGAAAAGTTTCATCTTCAAATCATTGATTGATTAATTTTGTTAAAATATGAACCGATTCTGTGGAGAGACTTAGCACTGTCTTATATTTGAGTGAATCGTAACCAGCACTTGCATTTGGTTTTAGAGATTTTAACATTAGACTTATTTCTAACTCCGTAATGGGTTGAAGATGTAAAGATTCAATTCTGTCAAGTCATCCATTGATATGCCTGGTGTGACTCTAAGTGACCAGCTCAGATAATATATGGGGGCTCCATCGAAGCCAGAGTAAAGTTGGCCTCTCAAAAACTGGGCGTACTGTACTGGGCCCGCAGATATTTTAATACATAGTACACAACTGCTAACCCTGTACAAATTACAAGTGCGCCCCACGGTTGAATTTGGCAGCCACCTCTGGTCTGGAGCACCGAAATACCTGACAAATACCCTCGACTCTGTGCAGAAACGGGCGATACGTTTGATAGATTCTACCATCTTAGAGCCCGTTCACACTTCCGTTTTAAAAACGGAAGCCCTAGGCCCCTGTTCACAAAACGGATCCTACTCTATGAAAACAACAACCAAAACATTTGCTCATTCTTCAGGAGACGGTCGTGCGCAATAGACGACGATGAAGCTCTTGTTGTCATGTGGTACTTATTAAAAAGAAGGAAAAAGGTGAAAAAAATAAATTTGGGTACACCCAATTAGAGCAATTATTTTTATATCCTTCTGTCGTTTTATCCCATAGCACAACTCTTTCTTCGACCAGTGAGATTAAACTAACTAACTAACCATCACGCCGTTTCCTTGCAGGGGCGGGCAGAGAGGACGGACCGCCAAACAACTCGATCTTGGCACACACTCCTTGCCTCGTTCACATTCATACATCGTCTCATACATGCTCTAGAGGAGGGCGGAACGTGAGATTAAATATTCGGGATTTATTTTCTTATCCATTATTGTAATTATTAATATAATATAATAATATTATAAACGCCAAACGCGCGCCCCATAAAAACACAACCGCGTAATTTGCCGTCTGGGAGCGGGCGGGCGAGGGGCGAGCGAGAAGCGGGGTGTGGCGGGGTCAAAACGGATCCGTTCTCCGTCTAGTGTGAACAGCTCCATTGAAATGTATGAGCCAGCGCGTCCCGTTCCGACTTCAAAACGGACGCTCTGCGTAGGCGAATTCTCCGGAAAAAAATAGCGGATCCGTTTTCACGCCGGTGCCAACAAGTGTAAACAGCTCCATAGAGCCTCTACAGCGGCTAGAGCTTCCATTTTAAAAACGGAACCCGCCTCCGCTTTTTAAAACGGAAGTGTGAACGGGCTCTTAACAGACGGATTGCAATCTTTAGAGCACAGGCGTCGGGTGGGAATGCTATACCTACTTGTTCTACCGGTATTTCAATGGAAGATGCTCCGAGGAACTAGCGTCATTGATCTCTTCGGCACCGGTGCATAGTCGGGAAACACGCCAAACACGTGCCCAACATATTTACACGGTTGACATTTGTCACATGAGAAAGGGTCGCTTCTTCGACTCGTTCTTGTGTTCAACAACACGGCTGTGGAACGATTTGCCGGCCTATGTGTTTCCTCCTTCCTACAACATGGTCTCTTCAAGACTCTTCATTCCTTCCTCTCCTCAAAAAGACTCTCCACACAGCATCTCAGATGACATAGGCCCTGAGGGAAATTATTTTCCTCAGGGCCTCCTGTGTGGATTTAATGTTAAAAAAAATGTTACGTTTACCACCACATGTATTAGATATTAATATTATAAAAAAACACCACTTTTAATAAATTCTCAAAAATTAAAGATCTTAAAATGTAAATTTGATATTTTTAAGTAACCTGTAAAACAATTCAACTTTCAAAGTACGATAATTGTGCTAATAACTTGATTAAAACTGATGAATCACCACAAAAAACACGGTAAATATATTAATTATATGAATATAAGAGTGAATTACTCATAAAAATAGAAATTACACTCACATATAAGTAAAATAACAACACACATCCACGGAGCCAAATATTTTCGCGGCTAATGTTTTTTCATCGCGAACGACAAATGCGCAGGCGCACTTACAATCGCCACCTAGCGGATATGAATGAAAACAAACAATTTAAAAGGTACACTATAAGAAATTACAACGTTGTCAGCTCTAAAATACATGAATTCGTTTTTACAGCGTGGCCGCATAAGAAAGCTTATTTAGTAATATAATATATCGTGTTTTAGTGTATACGGGGTGAGGGAGCGGACGCGCGGATCGGCAGAGACGGGGGACGTTTAAATTAAAGGCGTCAGTGCCGTCAGTCGATGTATTGAGTCAGTCTTTATTGCTGCTACGTAGCGATGGTAAATTTGGAGTGAAGTAACAGGGTGCAGACAGGAGCGATGATGATGAGGCTCGTAGGTGTTGCGATGATAAAGGTCGGTGATGCGTGGTGGAGCAGACCACGGGTCTGCATGTCGCCAGCATGTATTGGCGCACCGTTTTGGTGGAGATGACCTTGTCGTCCAGGATGGATGCTCGACGCGGTGAGTCGCGGAGATTCTGACAAGAAGGCCCGCCGTGGGACTTGTCGTGGGCAATTGTGTCTCTTGAGCTGATGGTGCGATGGACCATATAAGCTGCGAGTTGATGTGTCCTCGAAGGTTGATGATGCACCGACACAGGTCCGACATGTCGCCATGGACCTGGCGGGTTACCGCACTGGAACGTTATGATGCACTGTCTATGTGTTGGTGAACTGTTACTGGTACAAGCGTGGACTGGAACTGGCTGACTGACTAGCGCTGTGTCGCTGCGCTTAAATAGCCGACCGTGTGCCAAGTAATATTGTTGCGTGCCCGCGCAAAAGGGAGAAGGCTCTCGAACCTTCCGCGGCCGTAACGATGCGTCGGCTGTCGAGTCGAGGCCTTTCGGTATGCTTCCCGATATTGCGCGGCGCGAAACACAACAATTGTATTGGAGGTTGTCTGGTAAAATCTTCCAGTGGCGGCGCAATGATTTTGGCTAAAGGGGGCGACCGTTCTGGTCGCCACACGGGGTTTATTTATGTTGTTGCAACAACACAGGTTATCGGCCGTGAAAGGTTTTCTTTTAGTAAGGTTGAATTGTGTTTATCTTGCGTGAAGATTTTTTACTTTTGTTACAGTTGAGAATACAACAGGAAATTATTTAGCTTATGCAATTTTATCTGAATTAAAATATTTGGGTGCAGATTGCGAATATTTAAAGTCCTCGGCAAAACGAACCAAGTGCTTAAAAGAAAATATCGAAAAAAAATCCCTGAAACACAACGGAAAACCCTTACGGCAATGTTCGAGATCCATCGGGTTGAAAATCATGATGGGTTAATAAGATTCAAAGAAATCTATAAAGCTATTGTTGATACACTGCTCAGACTTAAGCAGTGATGTGGATTCTGAAACATCATCAATGGCTAATTCTTTTCGGAGATCAGTCATTTCAAGTGATTTTGCTATAAGGATGGGTTGTTTAAAAAAATTTGGTGTATTCACCAAATATTTTTTTGTTATTTTTCACGTTCTGTGTAAGTTCTATTCAAGTTCTGTGATTATTTAAGTTTCATGCAGCAACTGGCCTACAATGATATAATAACGATGATCAGCTTCGTTCGAGATTCCAAAATCATAGATCCGCATTATCATCTCTCAACATTTTAATTCCGCATGTGTGTTGCAAAGACCAACACTTAATTATCAAGAAGACTACTTTGAGTTCTATAAAAAATATTTGGAATGGGACTCTCTAAAAGCTGAATCAGAAAAGTGGGAGATAAAATGGCTGGAAGAATCTGAACTAAATCGACCAACATTTGCAATTGAAGCTCTCGGAGAATCGGAGCATGCAACCAGGACCAGATCTTATTTCCAAACATTAACAAACTTTAAAAAATCTTGGTGACACTGCCAGTTTCCACATGTACCCCTGAAAGGGCTTTCTCTTCTCTGAAAAGCCTCAGAAATTCCACAGTCCAGGAAACACTAAACGGTTTGGCGTTAATGTCAATCCACCAATGGAAATCCGTTAAAATGATATGTTCTAACATGGTATGTTCTAACATAATGGTATGTTCTAACAAAATTTATCAAGAAAACTTGAGTTTTACGATTTTTTGTCAATCTTCTTTCTACCGCTTAAGTCATTATATATTAGACTTATAAAAAAACCTCGAACAAAAAATGTACGTAATTTAGACTTCTTTAAGTTTGCGATAGGCATTTTTGTTGTAAAGTCAACCGTTGAGGAATTATTTTGACACAACCAAATTTCGGCGCCTTCAAAGCGCGGTTCGAGCTCGACCCCCCCAAGTTCGAAAACTTTTGTTTTCGTTAGAGTACCAATCTAAACAACGTAATATATCATAATTGCTACTACGTGACCTTTTGCAAGATAAAGGCCTTTTTTACCCCCTTGGACTATAAACACTGTTCCACCAAACAAACCCCCCCCCCGAATTTTTTCTCTGGCTACGGCCTTGCTGTAACCGATTATCCATTGTTGACAGTTTTCTTCTAGATCCTATTGTAGACTTATCAAACAAGAAATTATTTTCTAAATACCACTCTAATCGCCTTGTAATTATAGTGTTGAAAGTTTTGCAAAGACATGCAATTGGTCTAAAGAGGTCATGAGCTTCGATTCTCTTCCGGGTTTAATTATAGGAATAATTTTTACCTGTTTCCACTGTATTGGTATATGGAAGTTCGCAAAATTAAATTAAATATATCGACAATAATTAATTGGCAAGAAGTAGGTAAATTTTTTATCATTGAGTAGGATATCAGATCTACATATTCCTGGGGAGGTATCTTTGGATTTTAATACTGATTTTAATTCAGCAGCTGTTATCGGTTTAGGTTTCTTCTTCGGTCCACACATGTTCGATTAAATTTTCGTTTGGAGCTAGATATTGTAGATATTGTAGCGCCGATTCGCTGTTCTCAATGATATTTGGACGAGAAGGTCCTATTCCCTTATACCATTTCATTTTCTTCCACGTATCAGAATAAGTTGTATTAGTATCGACAGAATCACAAAATTTTCGCCATCCTTCCCTTTTTGCTTTTCTTACTATTCGTCTTGTACTCGATTCCTTGCGCTTTAATTCTATATAATTGTCAATATTAACATTTTTTCGTAAACGAATCAGCGCTAATCTTCTTTCAGCTATAGCTTTAGAGACTTATTGATTCCACCATGGTTTTGGTTTTAATACTTTCATCTGCACTTTTGTTCAGAACATCTTCTAATCTGTCTTAATATTCTTGAATTGACAATTTTTCTTCAGGAAAATTTTGTATGAATTTATCTACAGTGGATTTGTATTTGTTTCAGTCAGCTTTTTTTGAAATTTCTTTTCAAAATTGGTTCGTAATTACAATCGGTTTTTTCTAAATTGATAATAATTGGTAAATGATCACTACCCATCGTATATGTGTCTATCCTCCAATTACAAGTTAGTACAAGCTCCGAAGATACCAGGGTAATATCCGGGTTCGAACTCCTTTGTCCAGGATGTCCTATTCTTGTTATGTCACCATTATTGACAATAATAAGGTTTGAATCTTGGCAGGCTTCTGCAATAAGATCTCCCCTCAAATCTTGTATAGCTCTATCCCATAGTGGACTATGGGCATTGAAATCACCGCCTAGTAGGGCTCCTGGTCCCATCTGGTCAAAAACTTTCCTCCATGTTGGAATTGTGATATTTATATTACTAGGACAATATATCACATTGACAGATTTCCAGAATTTAATAGTTTAACACTGCATAATTCTAATTTACAGGACGTGGTGATGTCTAGGGTTCGTTCCAAGGGCGGATTTAGGGGGGGGGCACGGGGGCACGTGCCCCCCCCAGGACGGTATTTTTGTGTACTGTGGAGATTCCATCACAGTACATACTTGGAAGCAAATCAAATTTTCAGAGTTGTTAAAATATATGAATAAAATAACAGAAAAAACATGAGTCAAACTCTTGTCTATTTCTGGCCGGAATTGCGAATTACGTTCGTTGCATCCCTTTCATGCACTTGCAAATGAAATATGATAATCAGCGTTTGCGTGAGCGGTACGGTCGCGGGAAAGCACGGTCGGAAAAGTCCCCCCCCCCCCCGATTATAGTTGACAAAAGGGCCGTTCAAGTAGTATGTACAAATTTTCTGATAAAGGGTTTTCTCCTCTGTTGGTAAATATAAGATTTTTTAGATATCCCTTTGTAGTACATGAATAGTTGCAGTCAGAACACGAAAAAGGTTACTCTCCACCGTGAATTAGCGAGTGCGTTCTTGTACGTCCCTTTTGAGAACATGATTAGTTGCAGTCGGGACACGAAAAAGGTTTTTGTCCACTGTGGGTTAACACGTGATTAGATGTCCCTTGCGATAAAATGAATAGTGGCAATCGGGACATGAAAAAGATTTTTCTCCTCTGTGGGTAAATATGTGACGTTTCATTTGTTATTTTGTAGAACATGTATATTTGCAGCGAAAAAGGTTTTTATCCACTATGGTAAAACATACGATTTTTTTAATTTCTCTTCGTATAAGCATAGTTACACTCACAACATGAAAAAGGTTTTTTTTCACTATGAATCGCGCTGTGGATTTTTAAATCTCCCTATCGAGAACTTGAATAACTGCATTCGAGACATGAAAATGATTTTGTCCACTATGTATAAACATGTGATTTTCTTGGTACCTCTTTGAAGAACGTGAATACTCGCAGTAGAAACATGTAAAAGGTTTTATGTCAATGTGAGTCAGAAAATGAATTGTAAGAAGTTCCTTTGTACAACATGAATACTTGCAATTGGGAGATGAAAAAGGTTTTTGTCCAGTGTGGATATGTGAATTTTTAGATACCGTTTTGTAGCGCACGAATAGTCGCCGTCGAGATACGAAAAAGGTTTTTCATCGCTGTGAGTCAGCAAATGCCGTTTTAGTTTTTTTTCGAGAAAAAGAATAGTTGCAGGGCATGAAATAGGTTTTTCTCCACTGTGGTTAAACATGTGAATTTTAGATTTTCGTTCACTTCGAAGTACATGAATAGTTGTAATTACTTCGTAGTACATAAATAGTTGCAGTCGGAGAATTTTCTCCACTACGAGTCAGCAAGTGGCTTCTTAGGTATCTCTTTTGAGAACACGAGTAGTTGCAGTCAGGACATGAAAAAGGTTTTTCTCTTCTGTGAATCATACTGTAGATTTTTAAATCTTCCTTTTGAGAACTTGTAAAACTGCATTTGGGACATGAGGAAAGACTTTTAAATTGTGGAGATCCGGAAGGAATACAAGGCGGATAAAAATAATAATAATTCCCAATTTTTTTATAAATAGCAACTTGCATAAATAAAACAAACAATATACGCATGTATCGCGAGTCAAAAATATCTTCTTTTATTTATTACCGCAAACGCAATTAAAACAAGAAAAAAGGAATTTAAGCGACTTTACAGTACTTTGCGCAACTTAATTGTGACCTTCAGGTAAAAATTGTCACTTGGGCGTTACGTAACGTTTAGGGGGGGGGTGTATAAGAAAACGTTACTGCGCGTTACACGGGGGGAGGGGGGGTCAAAAATTGCATTACGCAAGGTCCGTCCAAGGGGGGGGGGGGGGGGGGGATGTGCTCTTGAGTGGCATCCCCCCCATCGGGTGGCACCCGGGGCGGGCCCCCCCTCCGCCCCTTGTGCCCCCCCCAGAAAGAAATCCTGGATCCGCCCTTGGTTCGTTCGATTGATTGTGGATTAAGATTGCAACTCCTCCATAGCCATCGGCTCTGTCTCGTCTATATGTTGTATAGTCTTTAAGTCTTAAAATGTAAGGAAATTGAAGCCACGTTTCGGAAATAAGTGCAATTTTAAAGTGTTGCCTTTGTAAATATATTTCTAAATCGGGTTTTTTAAAGTGCAAACTCCGAGCATTCCATTGTATTACATTAATATTATTCTTATCGTTCGTCGTACAGATTGATTTCAAAATACATTAAGATTATTCTTATTGTTCGTCGTAAAGATTGATTTCAAAATTTCATTATAAGTTAAGCGTCCACCTTTCGGCATCGTACGCATCGGACGCATCGCATCAAACGGATCGTAGTATTCTTTGTATAGAAAGTCACATAAGTGCGTTCACCAATCCGCATCGTACGGATCGCTCGAATCTGCTCATCGGCAATGCCGACGCCGTTGCTTCGAGAGGCAACTTTTGCGATGCGTGCCGATGACGTCATTCGGAATGCCAGTCAGGTGGACGCACCCCGCGCGCTCGCTCCGCATTCAGCCATTTGCATTTGACGATCGTCCTGTCCACACGCGTTGTTTAGCACCATGGGTGCGGCGTCGGAAATCCGATTGCTGGTAGCGGCAAATGCGATCGCTGCCGATCAGGTGGACGCATTGTGAAAAATTGATCCGTTTGATGCGATGCGTCCGATGCGTACGATGCCGAAAGGTGGACGCTTAGCTTAAGCCGCCTTCCTTAATAATTCCCATGATGGTGTCTATAAGTCTATTAACTGCTAACTTCACAAGACTTTCCCAATTTTCTCCATTCATAAATGTTGTTAATATTTCTCGAGCAATGTTAACATTAATGTTGTCTTTAGGATTAATCTGGCGAATGGGCGAATGTGTGGTAAAACCATGGACGATCGTGAGAGAAACGTGGATATCCGCAAAGAATGCAAGGCTGATGTAAGCGTGATGTGTAAGATTAAGAAAGGGACTCTCCGATGGTTTGGGCATGTAGAGCGAATGAACGAGGAAAGGAGTGTAAGGAGAATATATGATGCAAATGTGAATGGTAGAAGAATTCGGGGACGCCCGAGAAAGACATGGCACGACCAAGTGAATCAGTTACTTGAGTCGGGCCATGTGAAGAGTCGGAATAATAGAAGAGCATGTATGAGACGATGTATAAATGTGAACGAGGCAAAGAGTGTGTGCCAAGATCGAGTTGTGTGGCGGTCCGTCCTCTCTGCCTACCCCTGCGGGGAAACGGCGTGATGGTTAGTTAGTTAGTTAGTTAGGATTAATCTGAGTTTTACCAGTGTTAGTCTTATTTCCTTTAAGTTTTTTGGCATAACTGGTTTCTCCACTTGATTTCGACACATTTTCATTATCTGAATTAGTATTCTTTCCTGTTTTTACATTTTCTTTTTCTTTTAAGTTAGGTTTTTTCTTATCTACAAGTATTTTCGCTTGTTTATATATGTTACATTTTTTTGCGATTTTTTGGGTTATCTCTTTCTCGTTCTTCCACTTTGGGGTCGTCCATTAATCACGTGAGGCTCGAAAGGGGGGGGGGGGTCGGAAAAAAATTACGAAACCTCAAGAGGGGGGGGGGGGGTAAAATGAGATATCACGTGTATTTATTTTTCATTGAACGCACGATTTCTAAAGGTGAACGTCCTATACTTTGTACTAAAAAAAATACACGTGATTTGGGGGGTGGGGGGGGGGGGGGGGTTAGCCTTAAATCTCACCACATATCAGCAGGGGGGGGGGGTCAAAAAGTTGCTAAAAAACATCACGTGATTAATGGACGACCCCTTTGGACAATTAATGTCGTTAGCCGGATGATCTCCTCCGCAGTTAACACATTTAGCTGCCTTGTCACAGGTCTCATGTTGTTCATCACACTTGGGGCACAACTTTTTTTTATTTTTTACCATTGTTTTGAGCAATTTGCCCATCTCCAACATCAATAGTATTGCATAACTCTAAATATATAGGGTTCTACTCCAAATTTGACCCCATATATAGAGACGTAGGATGGGTTCTCTTTCCCAACAAATTTTAGACTCACAGTTGTCGTAAGCGTGAGTTGTCCTTCTTTTCCTTTTTCCTCACATTGTTATCACTTTTTATCACTTCCATGATCTCCTCATTAGTGACATCAAGATCTAATCGTCTGATGACACCAAAAGTATATTCAATGTTCTTTTTTATTGTCACTTCCCATTTCTTTAGA
The DNA here is from genome assembly GCA_917563855.2 of Limnephilus lunatus. Classification (NCBI taxonomy): domain Eukaryota; kingdom Metazoa; phylum Arthropoda; class Insecta; order Trichoptera; family Limnephilidae; genus Limnephilus; species Limnephilus lunatus. The sequence continues at coordinate 61,196,052 of OU830599.1, forward strand.
ATAAAAATCGAATTTTCAATGGCCTTTTCAGCTTCCAAATTATTTGGGAACGTAATTTCAATTTTAGTTCCGGATATTACTTTAATTTTTTCAATTTTCAATCAGGATATAAAAAGAATTTTGGCCATACCCAATTTTCCAGGTAAGTTTTCTCCTTGAACTATGACAATTCCTTTCTCTTCTTTAATTTCTTCATTTTTTGTTTCAATTGTCTCTGAGTTAATCCTTGATATTTTACCGGATCGTGTAAGGGTTTGCCACACCCCAGCAGACTCATCATTTGGAGCACTTGCTATTTCCATTTCATCGTTTATCACTATTTTGTTCGATAGTGGGTACGCCATTTTAATAATGGAACCAGAGCCATCTGGTCCTGTTCTCTCCTTTATTTTACAATAATTAACACGTATAAACACATATAAACACAAATAAACTGTAAATTAGATGGGAGCAAATCTCGAAAACGTGCTGTCAAAACTGATGTTATTGTTGCAATGGGGAGGAATACTCGTGAGTCCGTATTTGTTATTATTTTTAATTAAATTTAGTTTTTTCTGTTATCGAAAAATCTTGCTTTTTCTTATTTATTTTCTTGTTTTCTTGGTATTATTTACAATATTTTATAATTTATTACTTACTTTATGGCAGTTTTTTTATTTGAGCTTGATCTCCCCCACCAATAATACGAGCCCTGTATCTTTGTGGTGATGAGCCCCCCCCCCACCCCCCTCCTTGTCACACATCGTCACATTTGTGAGGGTGCGTAATGGGATAGGGAAAATATGTTTGTGGCAGTCGTATGTGTCGCAGACGTTTTGTCCATGTGACGTCACAAAGCTAATGACCTCCCCATACCCCTTGTCACACGATGTCACACTTATCTACTCCCCTCTGTATATATCTGTAATTTATGGATGGCACCTTAGTTTCAATTTTGAAAATTAAAGATAATAATAATTTTACGCATTACCCAGGAATATTTCACATCATGCATGCGCCAACAACCGAAATTAGAGAATATTTATTATCTAAACCAGGTATGCCCAACCTGCGACCCAATTGAAGATATTTTGCGGACAAAAATGAAGTCTTCAGCTTTCTATGTTTTGGATTTCGGTATTCATACAAAATATCAAAAAAAAATTATCACATTTATATTATATTTTATGAAATTAGAATATTCTTGTTATTAGGACTAAAGAGATAAGAATTTAATAATAATATATATGTGGGCATATAAAATGATACTAAGGTTGCAAATCGGACTTAGGTATATTAGCCATCAACGATGGCTTATATGATTGTAAGTAGGTACCTGCTCATTTTTTCTCATTTTAAAATAATTTAACTTATAATATTTTTTTAATTAATTTCAGTTAGATTCTAAGACGATTCGAGCTGGTAGAATGTATAGGTAATTATTTACCCAATAATATCATACATAGGTAAGAATACCTATAAACAAAATTTATTCGCGTCATTGATCCCTTCGGCACACGCCAAACGCGTGCCCAACACATGTACACGGTTGACATTTGTCACTTGAGAACGGGTCGTAACTTCGACTCGTTCTTGTATTCAATAGATCGGCTGTGGAACGATTTGCCGGCCTTTGCATTTCCTTCTTCCTACAACATGGGTCTCTTCAAGGCCAATGTTCATTCCTTCCTCTCCTCAAAAAGACCCTCCACAGAACATCCCAGATGACATAGGCCCCGAGGGAAATTATTTTTCCTCAGGGCCTCCTGTGTGGATTTAATATAAAAAAGCTCAATTTTTCTCTTTCGACATTTCTTTTTACTCCAGTAGGTACTACATAAAACAAGTTAAGATAATTTGTTCACACGTTCGATTCTTGTCGAATTTAAATTAGGGTTTACTGATTAGGGGGATACATTCACAAGTTCACAAAAATATAAACGCGTAAAAGCATCGCCAAAAAGTCTATTTTCACAATGATTATTCGTCCACAGCGCAGTACTCATACTGTTTTTAGGTCTATAATAAACAGTTGCTAAAAATATATTTTATATAAACAATATTCCATATTTATGACTGGGGTTGCATGATATTGACATGTCTGGGTAATTAGTTCAGTGCCAGTTCAAGAAAATAAGATAATTTATAAAGATTTAATCAACTGTTACTAACTGTAACACACGAAAACGAATATTTTAAAAATCATTAGGTATTCATGGGTATTTGCAGACGAAGAGTGAAAACATCAATTGACTCCCTAAATTAAACACATTACAGAATGTAAATATTATAAATATAGTTTATGTTAAAATCAAAAAAATTGTTAAATAAAAAAGCTCTCATTCATACGCGAGAAGTCTTACTTACGATTCTTTGTTATTTACTTGTACTGATTTCCTTGTATAAACATTTCGTTTTCCGGCTGCCGAAGTATCGCCACTTTCCGATAAACACTATATTATTATGCACATCACTATAGTTAAACAGTCATTAGATGAAAATCAACAGGTTATTCATTCATTTCTATTTGAAATTAGTATTTTTATGGCAGAACCGATGGCGTTTTAACCGAGGACAATTTCACGAGATAAGAATGGTTTTCGTTGTGTGTGCGCGCGCTTTCAATCGATCGCTTACGAGAAAATTTCACACGAACAGAAGGCGAATTATATCGTGTTATCTTATATTTTGTCTCTTCCACAAGTTAGATCCTAGTTAAAGATAGCGCAATAAATCAGAAACCGCAAAAATATACATACGTACCTTACTACCTACCACAAAACTTACGACTTACCTACCACAAAATAACAGGAAGTAAAATAAAATGGTAAAACAAAGTAATGAGAAGTAAAAGAAAGTATTTCAGTTTTCGAAAATGGAAAATAATGCATTTTATTAGCTATTTCGACCTAATAGATCTATCTAACTACTGCAAAGTGTTTTTAAAATAAAATGTGTGTGGGTAACAACCGTGTCACGGTTTCCTAAATATTTACCATAAAAATTATATCATTATATCTGGGTTTAGTTGCATTTTGCACATATTTATGCACCTTCATTCATCACAAAATGTGCCTGATATGTAGGTAGAGAATCATACCGAATTTTTACTACTTGTATGAACCTGCCGCTGAGAGCTCCGATGTAACTTAGTAACTTCTCCCTTTCATGTATCGTGGTGAAAATGGTAGGTTTTTTATTTATACAAATAATAATTATTCCCCTAACCGCCGACACATATTATGGAAATTACACTTCGTTTCAACAGTTACTACAAGAAACTACTATTTACATGCACAAAATAGGTTTTTAGGTACTTATTTCGCAAATGTCGATCCATACAAAAAATCCAACATATGTGCAAAGGAATCGTTGAAACGGCAATTTTTAAACTTTGATTAAATAAAAATTGAATTTTAAATGCATCTTTTACAATCTATCTAAATGTAACTACGACCGGTCAGTGTCTGAGTTGGCATCGCGTTTGGGTCCCACCCAGGCGTCGCGTTTTAGATTCCTCGGCTAGCTGAATTCTCCACTACGACGCAAGAAACATTTTCCGCTTACTTTGGTGGTAGTAGATTTTCAAAAATTGTCAAGTACGCGGGAATGTTTGTCTTTCTTTTTAGAAAAAAAAATAGTAATTTCTTGTAGTAACTGTTGAAACGAAGAGTAATTTCCATAATCTGTGTCAATAAAAGTGCGGCGGTTAGCGGAATATTTACCGCTTTATCTTTCGTAGTTCGTAAGAAAAATTAAAACACTATTGTGAAACATGTACAGAGTGCATGTATTTTTTTGTACTCTTGTTTATTTCAAAGCACCCAAACCTCAAAAGCAGGATTCCATATTGAAAAGAGCCACGAAAAGTTTTTTTTAGAAATAGGCAATTCACCCTAAGGAGAGTGCCAAGAAAAGTTAATATTACTGTTAGACATCTTTATAACACATCACGCACATCATAACAAAATATTACACTGTAACAAAACATTTCTACCTGTCATTTCTAATGCCGATTCAATATCGATTGAAGGTCGACGGTCAATTCATTCCATAGAAAATGTAAGAAAATTCAACAACAGGTGTTTTCATTTTTCTCTATGACATTACTTGATTGTTTGTCACGAAGGGCGTGTGCGTAATGTTTTTTAAATCGTAAAAATGGATACAAATATACGGAAAATTTTATCTTCATTTTTAGTTTTTATATTTATATATCCTTCCTTTCTCTTTGGTAAGCACCCACGTCTTCTTTTATTTTAAACGATTCCAAAAAACTATCTTGTTGATTAGTATGATGGACCGTTAAAGTTTGACAATATTGTTTTCGTTGTTTATTTCATAAGTTGAATGATTGAGCTGAAGTTTAGGCTGCCAAAATCAGTTTTACTTATGTTTCTATCAATTATATGCACTTTTAAACAAATTTTACTATGTAAAAAGATTGTTTCGGTTGAAAAGGATCCGCCCCTTTTATTGATGTTATTTTGAGTCATACATTGAAAGCGAGTCACTACAACAAACTGCTATGTCCATTTTTCCAAAACTGTTTTTGTAAACTTTCTGGATGAATTGACGATTTTTTTTATTCACCTTTATTACAATAAAAGCATTCAGGGCGATGGAAAACACTGGCTTTTTTCTAAAAAAATATTCATATTAAGCGTCCAGTCCATCCCGAAAGTTTACTGTTTTTTGTACACTCACATGTTGAATACCTATATTGTAATAATGTTTTGTTATATGTATTACATTTTTTCTACAGGTCAAGTTTTGATAGACAGCCATGCTAACAGTGAAGAGAAACTAGTTTGGTGCACAGTGAATACAGAAGAACAGTACAAATGTGGGAATCTGTCAATTGCTATTGAGAGAGATAGGCAACTGTTCGGTCAAAAATATCTCAAACTTTCCTGTCACCAAGTGAGTGTCATTGATATAATATTATGGTAATTATCGGTTGGGACTGGACACGCTTATTACGAATAATTTTTAGAAAAAAACTTTAGATTCGCCTTAATTACTATTTTGGCAGTGTGTCCGTTGGTGAGGTGGACCTATGTAGGTAGACTGCAACTTACCATGCGTTCGGGCAATCCGCCCATGTTTACCAATTTATCTGACTCCATAAATGTACCCAAAAGTGTACTGAGATATTTCAAATAAAATAACTAGTTTGCACTGAAGCTAATATTTATTTTAATTTACACACGACAAATTTATATCAGAAGGAAGTATGTGGGAGACGATATCTCTACAAGTGAGCGGCGGACTGGACGGTCGGAAGACGAATGAATCTTCGGTAAATTTAACGAACTTAGCTCGGCGCTAAGTGACGTCGGCTGAGTTGCCAGCGTAAAAACTATTTTTCCTTTGTAGAATATCGTTCCCTACATACCTCCACCCCAGTTTGCAAAACGATAACAAAAGTAGGTGAGAAAAAGATAACTAATGTAATGCTATGTACTTAAATTTAACATATACTTAATTATAACATGTCGCATTTCACAGAATTGCTATTTGTAGAAATTTATTACATTTTAAAGTTTGCATTAAAGTTTTGCTTGAAGGTTTGCATCGACAAACATTTTGTTTGGAGCACTGAGAGTTGTATGACCTATGATTGAATCATTATTTATTCATTTTATCAGGTTACTTAAGCTTAATGAGCAAGTAGGTACCTATATATATATAAGGCAAGTATAGTTCTGAACTACCAGAAATTATTAATATAAAGCAATTTCCCTATCATTATAATATGAAAATTCTTTTTAAAACTCTCTTGACACTATAATCGTGTACGAAATACATGTTTTTTATTTTATTCCTATTCTTAAACAATATAGGTTGTAAACTTTTTACTTAATATAAAAAATATATAGTTGTGTTCATGAAACTTGGGTTAAATTATTTTATGTGTGGTATTATATCCATTATATATCTTATTTACTGTTACCGAACTTTCATGAACAAACAAGTGTATATTAATGTCAATTGCTTAACGAAATGTGATGTTATTGGAGGTGTTATGTATTTTTTAAAACATTTAGATATGGTATGCCTTAGTCAATGACAGGTATATAATTCACCTTTAGAACTATTAAGTTATGAATTTATAATAATTAATAATGAATTTAGTTAATAATAACATTATCACGTTTCCTTAAGCATTTGGAACGAATCATTGTCGTATGATAAAAAAAATTTTTTAACCCGTTCAATCAGATGTGGACGTCAAGGAACATCTGGTTGCACGTGTTTGAAACCTTTTATTAACTTAACATTTTAACATAATGGAAAAACTTGGTAAATTTTTAAAATTAGGTACATGTAATATTTGTATTTAAGAATTCTATAACATTTTAGAGTATAGTTTTTACATTTTACTTTTTCATCGCAAAGTGCGTAATGTTCTAAAAAATTTATTTAGGAATGGAAATATGTAATTAATAAGTGTTATATTGAGTGTGTGGTCAATATAAGACAATTTATGTTCCTATAATGTAACAGTGTTATAATAACTATAGCCTATTATCGTATAAAGTAAATACTCTATTACTGAAATATGATAAAGTACATGGTTAATATTCAACGCGTCTAGCGGAATGGTTTGAAACTTGGATAAGTTATTCATGTATGAATACATTAATGAGTGTTATAGGTGAAAGTAAAATAGTAATATCTACAATTATTCATACAAAGTAATCTTTCTATCACTGAAATATGAAAAATTTATTACTCTTAATGTGGCAAAGGTAAGTATGATACAGGATTATCTAAAAATTATTCATACAAAGTAATTTTCCTATCACTGGAATATGACAACATTCCTATTCTAAATATGGTGAAGGTACTTGTTTTTATTTTATTAATTTACAAAATAACTTGATAAGTTTCTTAAACTAGGTACATATAAAAATTTCATTCCAAAATTCTATAAAAGTTTTTTTTAAAAGAAAAAGTTGTATAAAATTTTTGAAAATTTATAAAAACTTTAACGCATATAACCGAGTGGTTAGATTTACTATTTAAATATTCATCGCAAGCTGCGGAAAGTTTTATTTTTTAAACAAGATAAGTATAAAGTTGTTTTACGATAATATGTGTTATATTGAGTATATGGTCAATACAAGACATATTACGCTCTGTTAATATTATGTTTGAAAATGACTATTGTCTAAGTACATACATTGTTTTTCACGCAATATAGTGTTAAATTTTTCTTAAAACTAGTTACATGGTTTACATGATTTTAAAAAATGAAAAATTTTCATTGGTTAAATGGTTCATCACTTTGATGACCAATATGTACTGTATAAAACAAATAATTTTAGTACTAAAGCTCAAAATTGTATTAATGTTGTAGACAATAGTACCAGTAATTTTACAAGTATATGGTTTAAGATATGCATTGTATATGCTTTTTATTTACTTTGTTAGTCATTTTTAATTTAATATGGGATCTGTAGAAAGGAAAAGAATTAATTATCTCTAATTTTGCCAATATTTGCTTTCTGACCTGTATCTGTCGGGAAAATGGACTCTTCGACAAGATCTTGTTTTCTTGATTTCTGGGAGTGGTTCCTGGACAGATGTGGAAGCTGGCGTATTATCCTCTACATTTTCTTGATCCATTAGCACTGGCAGGTGTTGATTTGATGTTTTCAAATTCTCTGCAGTCGTCCGACGTAGTTGTCAGGTTCTTCCTTAAGAGTTTCATTGAAGAAATCTTATGGTGATTTTGGTGTGCTACCCAATGTGAGTTCAGCTGGGAACATTTTGTTGGTCATATTGAAGTATCAGGAAACATTAATTTAACATAGGACGAGGGCGGAGTCATCTTTTGCCTTACTATGATCGTCAGGTTGACTCTGCGCTTTCCCTACAATCCTTAGTTTTTTTAAAGTAGGACAGTTAGTCTCTTCAGATTGAGATATTGTGTCAGCTACTGTATTCTGGAATATGTGTGATAGTGCTTTGATATATAAATTAGAGAAAATATTGAAGTAGAGAAGATGGCGGTAAAATCGATTTGTCTCTTTTAAATTAGAGATAGTAGCTATTGAGTTGTCCTTTAGTATTCCTTTTTCCAGTTGCCTGTTGCCTGTTTGCTGGAACTCAGTCCAGTTGCCTGTTGCCTGTTAGCTGGTGATATCTGTTGCCTGTTGCCTGTTGGCTGGAGCTGCGTCCAGTTGCCTGTTGCCTGTGTCTGTTATCCGTTGCCTGTTGCCTGTTGTCTGGCTCTAATGGCCAGTTTCCTGTTGCCTGTGTCTTGTGTCTGTTGCCTGTTACCTGTTGTCTGACTCTAATGGTCAGTTTCCTGTTGCCTGTGCCTGTTAAATGGCCAGTTTCCTGTTTGCTGACTCTAATGGTCAGTTACCTGTTGTCTGTGCCTGTTAAATTGCTACAAGTGTTTTTGTTACTTGTGCGTAAGTAAGGAAAGTTACGATGGACAGCTAATCTTAGCAAAATCACACTTATTGTGTGGCGTTGCCGTTGTTTTTCGAATTATCTCTATGATATGTGCATGGTTGATAGCACTTATACGCCTTCTCTCCATATTTCTTGTGAAGTTTGCAAAATCCAGTTGTGTTCCTGTTTGGAGACCTCCCGCGAGACCCTGACCTTGGTCTTCCAGCGGGGTTGTGCCTATATGTAGACTGGTCATAAAAATTTTGGCGAAAGTTTTGTCTACTTCGTCCTTGATAGTTAGATTGTCGATTGACATTGTATTGGTCTAACTTCAGTTGTTTAATTTCTCTTGTAAGCGTGAGTACTTGTTTTTGAAGTTCTAGTAGCATTCTCCTCAGAGTCCTGAAGACGTTCGATGAGGGCAGTCTTGATGCGTACGTACTTTTCTTGGCCTGGTGGATTAATTATTATGTCGCTTATTATCTGCAGGGTGTCAGTATCTAGAGCGGCAATGACGATATTGTATTTGGTAAAGTCGTCTTTTATTCGTGAATTCACGAACTGTGCCTCGGCCTGGGCAAACCAGAGAGCGATGTTGGTCTTCCAGCAGCTTGGTAAGCGTACCGACACATGGTGCACGTCCGATGATGGTCCGTTGTTTCCTTCCATGTTGTTTTTGCTGGGTTTGCCTCTTGGACTTGTGGGAGGATTAGTTGCGCTTGATCCGCTGGTGTTTCCTTCGTTGGTTACGATGAGATCGCTTGGGCTTGATTCGTTGGTATTCTCTTCGTTAGTGTCCTTTCCGAAAGTAATCATGTCCCGATTTGGTCAAAACAATTCACAGCAGATATGGCAAATACGTATGGCAAAATTCAAATCAAGAGTATATGTATGGAATAGTTGTTTTTTAATTTATAACCCATATTAATTTAAAAATGGTACTTAAAATTGTTAGAAACTTATGAGAATTGTTAAAATTTTATTAAAATTATTAAAATTTTATTAAAAATGTTGAAAATAACTGAAATTTTAATATTTTACTTTGGATGTTTAAAGTTTAAATTGACGAATTCATCCGAATAGTTAAAATTTTAATTACTTGAAAAAAATTTCTAAAAAACTCATGAAATTTAATATTATCGCCGGAATGAAAAGTGCTAAACTTTAATAATATTATTGAAATACTCTAGCTGATGATCAATTTATTTGTAGGTAGTTACATTTCCGAGATGCGATTGGATTACATGAGTTCTGCAGATTTTTTAAAAGGAACATATGCAAGTTGTAACATATTGTATACGCATCAGTTCATGTAACAATTTTTTACAATGCTGGAAAAAATGATAAGATTAATAAGAAACTATTTTTAAAACTTTCACGTGTCTGATGTGATGTCTTTTTCATGAGATTGGTTTCCTGCCGTCCTTTGCGCTGGGAATCTGCCCCGCGTAGCTCGTACCGGTGTGCATCGGGCTTTACGCCGCGCAGCTGGGCCGGTGAGCGAATTCCGGTTCCCTGTAATGGCTTTCCGCCAGCTGCCTGATGCGTGATTCTCACTGAAATAGAGTGTACGAGCAAATTTAATCCTTTTTATTGAAAAAACAAGGAGGAATACACATTATTTATCAGGGATTTCATGAGACATCTAGATCGTTTCAGAAAAGATAGAACACAACGATTAAATACCGTTTTACGTCATAAAGTTGTAATTTATGGTGGATTTTACAATTAAGATTGCAAGATTAAATATATTATGTATGGAAAAAACAAAAAATGTGAAAAAACCATGTTTTAGCTGAAAATCAAAGCAATTTATTAATTATAGTATACGTCAATATCTTTTTGCAATGCCCATTTGGCGCTGTCATTATCGTAATAATTGACAGAATATGCGATGCATATTATTTGTGAAATTACTGAGTTCCCCCGGTGGCATAAAACGAAATGGAGGCTATGTTAAATTATATGATTTTAAAATATGAAAGTGGCTCACCGGGTGTATTGAATCTCAGGATCCGTCTTCCGCTCGTCCGGTCGCTGCTACCTGTGAGATTTTTATGCGTGTTGTTTGGTGGTCACCAGTTTGGCAGTGTGTCCGTTGGTGAGGTGGACCTATGTAGGTAGACTGCAACTTACCATGCGTTCGGGCAATCCGCCCATGTTTACCAATTTATCTGACTCCATAAATGTACCCAAAAGTGTACTGAGATATTTCAAATAAAATAACTAGTTTGCACTGAAGCTAATATTTATTTTAATTTACACACGACAAATTTATATCAGAAGGAAGTATGTGGGAGACGATATCTCTACAAGTGAGCGGCGGACTGGACGGTCGGAAGACGAATGAATCTTCGGTAAATTTAACGAACTTAGCTCGGCGCTAAGTGACGTCGGCTGAGTTGCCAGCGTAAAAACTATTTTTCCTTTGTAGAATATCGTTCCCTACACTATAAAAGGAAACTTTTTGGCTTGGGGGCGGCGGAAAAGAATGGATTTTAATTTTCAATTGCGTAAAATTAAAATTCACTTCGCGAACCGACCGGTGACTGTCAGCGGCCATTAGGCACGTCGCTGTTATGTTGGTATCACTGATGCGACGCCGAGAGCTGTAGCCGACTTCGTGGGATACCTACATGAAAAACCGCAAAATTATGAAAACACAGCAGAATTATTATGTTAACAAACCTCTATTCGTATGTATTTGTTGTTACCATAAAATAAGCTATAGCTAGCTAGAAGTTACGTAAAATGTAAAACATGCATATTAGGTAAGCACTACTTTGACGAAATTTAGAATATTAAATAAATAAAGGCCTTTAGGCAAGTTTTTTTACATTGAAAATAATTTTAAGTAAAAAAAAAAAAAAAAAACGCCGCGTTTTTTTTTTTTACTTAAAAAATTTTTCAATGTAAAAAAATTTTTAAGTTAAAAAACTTGTCTGAAAACCTATTGTACATTTAAAACACAATTGGTTTCAGAATATTTTTGTTTTTGGGGTGTTATGCCGTGTTGCGCTAGTACAAACCGTAGTTGTTTTTGTGTTGTTTATTATTATTTATATTCTTCAATTATAATGACGATGAAATCCAACATGATTCCATTCTTTTATTCAATTATAATGACAATGAAATCCAACATGATTCCATTCTATTATTATTTCTATTATTCAATTATAATGACGACGAATACCAACACCTCCAACTATAATGACGAGGAAATCCAACATGATTCCAGTGCCTCAGCTAGACTCTGAAGTGATTCTGATTAGAGGTTCGTTTACATTATATTATTAATTCTGTTTTTCATAATTCCGCGCCTTTATGTATCACACGAAGATGGCAACGGTCGTATTTAGCTCTTGTTAATGCATCAGTGATACCAACATAACAGCGACGTGCCTAATGGCCACTGACAGTCACCGGTCAGTTCGCAAAGTGAAATTTTAATTTTACACAATTGAAAATTAAAATGCATTATTTTCCGCCGCCCCCAAGTCAAAAGGTTTCCTTTTATAGTAATTAAGGCGAATCATTCGTAATAAGAAGCGTGTCCAGTCCCAACCGATATTTACCAATATTATTTACAAGCTCTATTATGAGCAATTTAAATATACTATTATTTAGCATGTTACTTTTCGAAAGACATTTAGCATTGTTAGTAACATTGTGACATCATAAAAATGTTACAATGCCATTTATTTAAATTTAGAACCAATCCTATTCATGGACTTCAGGGTACCTAGCTTCGACGATTGATAAAACCCTGTATCAATCCGATGTTGACCAAAGTCGTCATCTATGGTCAGTTATCAATATTTGCTATTATGGGAAACAATTGGTAAGAGATATTCCGACTGACGATTGATAACTTTAAGCCCGACCTCCTAGTGTGAGATGAGTTTTGGTTAACTGTCAATTCACGCATTTATTTGGATAATGTTGTTCGTTATACAAAAATACTGACTTTTAGGCCGGCCGCACACGTCAAGTTTTTTCATCCGATTGTCTGATCCAACAGTTATTATTGTTACACGCACGCGTAAAGAATTGGACGGCCAACGCGGATTAAAAATAGGCCACGTCCTTCCACACCAGTCGTCCAATCGGGTTTCGAATCGGATGAAAAAACCTGGCGTGTGCGGCCAGGCTTAAGATGAATGGGGTTCAACTAACAATGCTTTTTGTATTGAAAGAAGGTTTTTAAGTATAGACTTAAATTTTTATTTTACATGAGCCCCACACAGGAGGCCCTGGGGAAAATAATTTCCCTCAGGGCCTATGTCATCTTTGGGGATGCTGTGTGGAGGGTTTTTTTAAGGAAAGGAGGGAGAGGAGAGTTCTGGGAAGAAAAAGGGTATAGGGGGTGGGTAGGAATCTGGGGTTCAGTGTGTTCAGGTCATCCACCTCCAAGACCTAGACAAACCTCACTCCATGAACCCGGGCACCCCTGCTAAATCACCAAATGTAGCGAACCACTTGGGGTGACCTATGGCAGAGGTGTTGGTTATCCAATAAAGGTTCCCGGGACGGCGGTACCCATTCCCGCCTCCCAAATTAAATAATTCTACCAAGACACGACCAATTTATTCCGTTCGATATTTGAGAAATTAAAGTGCTTGAAATATGACCAAAGAAATGATTAACTAATTAACTCCCGTTTAGTGTGAAAAGTAAAAGCGGACTGCCATTGCATATTTTGGTTAGTATTTCAATTCAACATTGCCAAATTCTTAATATTTTTATGTAATCTATTGGCATTTGACTTTTCGGAATGTGAATTTGTCGATAGATACGCCAGTGTTGCCAGCGTATATCCATTTCTTATTTATTCCCTGTCAATATCGGTTTGGCTATCAATAGTGAAACTGTGCTAGGGATATCCAAGTAAAATCATCGGAAGTTATGCCTATCGATCCAATATTCTTACTGATTATTTGATTTTTCTAGGCATTTGACAAAGATGAGTGCATGTCCCTTTTGGACAGTGAAAGGGCGGATATCACTTCTCTGGATTCGGGAGAAGTCTTTGTAGCTGGAAGATTTCACTCTCTCGTGCCAATCATACAGGTAAGTTCCGTTGATTTTTTTGAAAGGATTATTGGTAATTATTTGAATATCATTTGGTAAATATTTTGAATATCATTAGGTAAATTTTACTTATGACTACCACTCTTAAAAATGCGTTTTTTTTTAAAAAAGAACCTTTGATTCAATTTATGACGAAAGCAAAATATTTTTTCAGTTCTCGGAGATGGAAAATAGTGCAATTTAATAGCTGTTTTCTTCAAATCAAAATTAATATTTCATGCCATTAGTATGGCGGCCATTTGTCATGTCGGTAGAGCCATAACCTATAATATTAGGTTTACCTATAATATTGTTTCCCATAATAGCAAATATTGATAACTGACCATAGATAAGATGGGTTTTTAGTCGATTTCTTTTATCTTTTTTAAAAGAATCATTGTTTTTGATAACTATGCGTATTACGTGTGGTAGTCATTAGTAAGAATTTACCTATTATTTTCATAAACTCAAAACTTTCATAAACTATCGATGGAATTTTTGGAAAATAGTAACATGTGATGAAACACAATAACAACTTTGTTTACATAACTTTTTTTAAAACTACTACGCCATATCTTCATCAGTGGAAAATACTAGTAATATGTACAACCATTGAGAATTGAAAAGCTGCTTGAAATGGCTTATGTCATCTTTGGTGACCAGATCTGAATATCCTGATACCTCCCAACCTTCCTCTTCCCCAGGCTTATCACATACCCCAATAGGGAATGCCACAATCCCACACCTTTGTGTGTTATGCTATGTAATTATTACGGCTAATGAATTGTTGTCCAATCCAGGAGACGCAGCTGGGTGGCTTGCGCCACGCTTACGCAGTGGCCGTGGTGAAGAAGGGCTCCGGAGTAGGTGCAGATGGAGCACGGGGACTGCGGGGGCTCCGCGCGTGCTTCCCCGCTGTGGGCACCTATGCTGGCTGGGTGCTGCCCATACATACGGTAATTATTTCACTAACTAACTCCAATGGTTTGATGCTACACACTTATGTTAATATTTCTTTTGAATGTAATACAGTCAAAATGTTTCATAATCATAAAAAATAAACAAGTACAGTCAATTCTGTTTTTAGACATTTTTAAAATACCACAGTAGACAAAACGTTACGAGAATTTCCGTTTTTATTAGAATTCTTCCATTTTCGCCTGAACTTCACAAAATAAAATATGCTTTTTGGCAATGTTTTTTTTTGCGTGAATCAAAACAGGCGACTTGTGTTATGCCGGAATTTCAAACTACATGAGATGCGTGTGATTTCACCCGATTCCACAGTGTTCTACGCAATGTTGCATCACCTTGACCACAAAGTAGATAACTTAAAAAATATGTATTATGTATGAAGAATTGGTTCCATAACAACTCAGAATCAACTCAACTCAACACCTTATTGAAATGCCATAAAAAATAATTTAAGAATAGCCCGTATCCTAACCTATCTTAACCTATTTAACCAATTTTTTTATATATTTTTAATGACTTTTCAAAGGAGGTGTTGAGTTGAGTTGATCAGATGTTGAGTTGTCCGGTCACCGAAGAACTACAGGTTTTCTCGTTAGATCATCGTTGTTTTGAATGTATTGCAGTTGATGACACACGGAGGGATGGAAATCATCGACTGCAACAATCATGTCAAGTCTGTCATCAACTTCTTTGGACCTTCTTGTGCACCCAATGCCCTCATCAACAAGTATAATCCCATTGGAGACAATTCAGACAAGTAAGTTTATTTAAATTTTCACATAATGAAATTCCACATAGTGTGGGTGTGGCATTATATTTAAAATATGTAAAACAATAGCCTTGTGTACAATGACTATAAAATACCCTTGGAGAGGACTTGGCGTACCAATAAAAAATTCAGTTTTTATTGTTTACGTTATATCGTCGCTGCATACATAATATGAACAATGTGAGCTTTAGTACATTCTGAGATAATCGATAAAAACTGTTTAAAAAAATAACGAAACGGAAAATGAAAGTTCTATTTATGAGCAAAGTAGGAAAAATACATTTAATTCGGTAAAAGAAAATATTATCTGAAAATATTATTTATTTCATATCAGAAAATCGCATTTTAATGCGATTTTGCTCACATGGTTCATATTCTGTGCACAGTTTTCGTCACATTGTTCATTTTCAATAGCAGCTGTCGAAATATTTCTTCAAGTCCTGTGTTTTTTTTTTTTTTTACATGAGCCCCACACACGAAAATAATTTCCCTCAGGGCCTTATGTCATCTTTGGGGATGCTGTGTGGAGTTTTTTTTTAAAAAGAGGATAGTTCTGGGAAGGAAGAGGGTTTAAGGGGTGGGTAGGAATATGGGGTTCAGTGTGTCCTGGTCATCCGCCTTCAAGACCTAGACAAACCTCACCCCGTGAACCCGGGCACCCCTGCTAAATCACCATTCGTAGTGAACCACTTGGGGTGACCTATGGCAGAGGTGTTGGTTATCCAATAAAGGTTTCCAGGGCGGCGGTACCCATCCCCGTCTCCCAAATTTTGAGTTCGTTTAAAGGAGAGATTTAAAATGGGAGACTCTATTATTACAAAATTTATGTGAATTTAGTGGTGTGCAGAGGATATGACATTTTGTATTATATTTTGGAAAAGTATTAATTATATGAATGAATGAATCTTTTTATTTGAACATTCCTAAGTGTTAATGACACACATCTTTGGGTCATCACAACACCCATATTTATGGATGACCTTTGTCTATTGCCAGTTTTAACTGTTGCAAATGCCTGAATTTGGATTCTGATAGAGCAAGGGGTTTGGTGAATAGAGGAAATGGTGGAACATAGCCAGTCTTGCGGCGTTGGAGCAATTCCAGCCCATCCTTCGACTGGTCTAACTTATAAGGATATTCCCCGACGATAAGTATTTAAGAGCTCTTAAATCAGTGACAACAGGATCCCCTACTTTCTTTCCCGGTCTCAAAGATATAAGTTTTGTGTTCAATGTTTCGTAATTTAAAAAAAAATTATGTGGACATTTATTATATTGTATGCCTATTTGGGACAAGCCATTTGCATGCGAGATAAATAATCGCTTGGAGAATATATTGGCGGGTGGAAGTAATGCTCCAGCACCGAATGGACATTGTCGGCTTCCATCATAGTATGGTCCTTCTCCAGAAAAAAAAAGTTCTATTGTGAAGGATGACATTCTTATACTGTGGGGGCAGTTCTCCTCATAGTTGATTATGCATCTTGTGAACTCATTAGCGGTCACGCTTCCATCTGCTTCATATCACTCATAAAGAGTGATAGATATCTGCATTGTTCAGGAGATACAAACTGAAGTTGTGGAGTTGATATTTCTGTTTGTGATAACAGCAGAGGCCGGTAGTTTGAGACTATGGACTTGAATACAAGTCCATTGCGACAACTAACAACTGGGTTCTTCGCAAAAATTACACTTTGTTTTTACAATTATAAAAGAAACAACCTTATTAACATCTACAAAACCCAGATTTGAAGATACTGAAATGGCTTCTTCAGCCATGTTTGGTGGCTAGATCTGATTACCCGGGTACTTCCCCATCTTCCTCTTCCTCCTCACAACATACCCAAATTGGGGATGCCATAATCTCACTGGCTCCAGGCGGGAGTAGTTGGGACTCTTCTGAGGTTTTCAGGTTATAAAAAATAGGTTATTAGGTTCTAAGTTTGGGTAAGTCCGGTTAGTGGCTGAGTTGGCATCGCGTTTGGGTCCCACCCAGGCGTCGCGTCGTTCGATTGGCTCCATCACGACCCAAGCAACATTTTCCACTTTCTGTAGTGGTAGCAATAAATTTTCAAATATTATCAGGTTATTCGTAACCCGGGAATGTCTGTCTTTCTTTAAAAAACAAAAAAAAAAATATAATTCATGCATATTTTTACTGAAACGGAACTCACGCAGTGATACATACAAAAATACATTTAAAAAAATAAAAATGCACCAAAGGAATCGTTTTATATGGTAAATTTTGACTTTGAATAAAAAAGGAATTTGTATGCATCCTTTACCATCTATCCAAACGTAATTAGTTGTAACTTGCAGTAATTTAATAATAATAATAATAATAATTGGATAATTTATAGAGCGCCGTTTTTGTGAAAAATCACCTCAAGGGCGCTGTAAATTTAGTTGAAATGTACCAAAATCAGTGCTTAATAAAAGTGTGGCGGCTAGTGGAGTATCAACTAATATTTTAAATGCATTATTTGCCAACCAAAATTCTTACAATTTGAAATTAGGACAAAACCAAATTTAAATTTAAATTGAAACGAAATAATGTTTTTAAATGTTCTTAAATAATGATGCAAGTGTTAGTAATAGGAAATATTTAGGAAAAACATGTGTACGGAGTAAACAGTTGAGGCCAAATACTAGCAATACAATAAATAGCGACGCCTATAAAAGATTACAACTTTAATTAAAAAAAAAAAAAAATGGCCAGAGTTCGAAATTTCCCTAAATTTGTGCTGATTTCCCTTTTCAATATTTTTCTCCCCTACATCTAAGGAAATTTCCCTAGACATACTAACCCTGGTGTAATCGTAGATGTAAAATATGAACCATGTGACCGTAGACGTGGAAACAAGCGCACATTTAATATGAACCATGTAAAATAAGTTCACATTGTTCTTATTGAGATGCAAAATTTTGACTGTGTGCACATGATTCATTTTCTATCTACTTAAATATTGTTTATTATTACATGGTTCATATTGTAGAAGGTGGAGAAAAAAAAACTAGAAAAAACTGTATATTTAGTTCATTTTCGTCAAAAACGTCACATTGTTCATATTATGTATGCAGCGACGATATACAACACCATTGTTGCCAAGGTTTTTACAACAAATTTACGATTTAAGTCAAAGATGATATATACATACATATATATTTTTACATTAGCTCCACAAAGGAGGCTCTGAGGATAAAATTTCCCTCAGGGCCTATGGGATGCTGTGTGGATTGTCTTTTTAGGAGGAGGAAGTTCTGAGAAGGAAAAAGATGAGGCGTGGGTAGAAATCTGGGGTCAATATATCTAGGAGTGACAGACATACAAATCCATTCCTCCCACGGCCGTGCAAGGCAATGGGTCGAGAGAGTACTGCTGTAGAGGTCTAGGTTAGGTCTTACTCAACCAATCTCTCCCGATCTGGCCTGCCATTCAGTAGGTAACCTCACCCCATGTGCACCCTTGCTAAGTCACCAAACGTAGTGAATCACTTGGGGTGACTTATGGATGGCAAGGCTGTTGGTTATCCAATAAATGCTTCCTGGTGGTACCCATGCCGGCCTCCCAAATTGAATTGAATATATGATTGATTACACTTAGATCTGAGTGATGTTTCGCAAGGATATTACTGTTTAAAAGTGTATATGTACATGTGCACAAATTAGCTCAATCCTTAATGTGTGTTGTTGGTGTTATTCTAATTACACAACCTATAAGTAAGCCAGGAATGGCTTTGTTCAGTCCATGGGAAAGCTACCCCAATTCTTAAATAATTTATCAATATTCTTTTCTTTAGACTGTGTGAACTCTGTGTGGGCAAGACAGGGCTCCGGTGCTCCCTGGGGGACCCGTATGCGGGCTACACAGGGGCCCTGCGCTGCCTGCTGGAGGCAGGTGACGTGGCATTCCTCAAGCACACCACAGTGCCCCACGTGCTGGCTACGCACCAGGAGTTCAGTATGTACCTTTTTTTTTATCTTAACCCCCTTTAGACTGTACAAACTCTTTGTTGGCTTAACCAACGAATAACGGCGAACTAGTACATACTTACAAATCACTCCCTTTCTGCACCTGGCAAATGATGTGTTTTTGTAAACATTTATTTTGCTTACAATCTAGCTCATAGGTTCTCAACCTTATTTTACCCACCGCCCACTTTAAGAATATTTTTTTTCTCGAGCCCCTAATTTTTTTTGCTTATGGGCGAGAGGGGCTCAACTGTCACGGAATCAATAATTCAATTAAAAATGCATTTAATAATTTTTTATACCTTTTTGTTTAGCAAGTTAAAAAAGAAATTATTTTGTATTTTAAGTACCGGATTGCTACTTCCTTCCTTCTTGTATTCATGATATAGTATCAATTATTAATAATAATAATATTCTTAATGTTACACATAAGGTGATAACATTATAATATAATGAAAAATAAAAATTTTCATATCATCCAACTTAATGTTGATCTGAATGTAATGGAATTTTTCAGTTCAATGTTTAAACCACTTCCCAAACTATTGAAATATGTGAATTTTTGCACATGTGATAAAAATGATTATAATACATACAATAACAAAAATGAACCAATATTAAAGTTTACTTTACTTTATTAGTACGTGATTAGCGTATGGTGGGGCGAATTAACTTTAAAACCAGTTTACAGCGGGTAACAAATCAGCACATAAGTTAACAATATTTAAACAAATGGATTTTAATCATCCAGCTCGAAATTAGGACCAAATGATGGTAGCATAATTAAATCTTCCTTCGTTCATAGGCGGGTCTGCTGCAAATCTAACAAACAACGATTTCACTCAAAAAACTGCCCAAGGAAAAAAGGAAGGGTTAAGGTTAAAGGGAAGCCAAGACTTACCAAGTGTACCTTCTCTGGTAATTTTGCCGCTGGTTATTTAGTCCTTGTATCAGTTAATTGGTTCATTTTAGTCCTCATAACAATTTACCACACACTGGTGATCAAATGCGTTTGATCAACGACGCGCGGGCGAATCAAACAGGTCACACATTGACCTATTGGCGGGTAAATAACACAATCAAAAATGCGATATGCAAGTAATGCTGCGGCGGTGAATTCACTTCGGAACTTTGGCAATTATCGTTGTGCGGGCCAAACAAACAATTAAAACATGGCAATAGAGAAGTCCAGTCCATTTTTTTTATTTTTTTTTATGAAAAATGACCTTCTAACTTAAATTACTGCATATTTTTTTTTTTTTTAGAGTTAGTTTTAATAGTTAAAATAATTTTAAAAGTTTTAATTTTTGGAGATCCCTCGAAAACACCCATATCTATGGTGAATTTTGTGACATCTACTAAAATAACGATTCACTATTTTATGATTTTTATGTTGGTTTTCTTGAATCTCACATAGATTTGCGCAGGCGCGCGGCCATCTTGTTTATTATAACGCGTTGATTGGCTAATGGCTTATTTATTGCAAATGGCGAAATCAAATTCTTTGCAAAACAATGAATGACTTTGATGAATTTTACTTGCAGTTTTATGTTTTTGATGATAATTTTCGTTTAAATGATTAATTCACTGTGATATTAGTGTAATTCAGCATAAGTACCAATGCTGCCTTTACTTTTTTTCAGTTTTAGTCCTTAAATAATGTTTTGTTGGTGATTTAGTTTCGTTCGGTTTTTAGGTTACTGACATTACATAATCAAAGGTTACTTCTCTATAATTTTTATGACTTTTCCGCGTGAATTTAATAAAACTTCCATAAAAGTAATATTATTTAATAATGTAAAAGCCTTACGCATGTGTAAATAAATACAAATTCGAGAAATCAACGCATTAATTGCGTAAAACCGAGTCCAAGATGTCAGATTTTTTCGGAATTATTATAATAATTTTTTATCGTTTTTAATTGTATGAACGAGATAAAAAGTGAAGTGACAGTTTTATTTCAAATTCATAAAGTAAGAGGACTGTATTTTTTAAATTTTGAATTTTCGTAATTTTTTCGACCATTTAATACAGGGGTTCCCAAACTTATAAGTATCATGCCTCCCTACTGCTTAAAATGAATATGCCCACGCCTCCCCTCGGCCCAGGGCCCAGCAAGTAACAGCAAGTGGACTCGCCAAGCAATTGTAAAATAAAATAAGAGTAGGTAATAAAGCCCAAAAATACATTTTTAGATGTTTTATTATAAAAATATTTCTTTTACACACTTTTTATAAGAAGAGTCAATACGACGGATGAGCTTGCATGTTTTTGACAAGATTTGGAATGAAGAGCGGAGTAGTGACCGCCGCCCCCCCCCCCCCCCCCCCCCCCCCCTGCACATATCTTCGCGCCCCACTTTGAAAATCAATGATTTAATAGAATATGTTTACAGTCGGCTGTTTTTTTTTAAATTTTTTCATTTTGAAACTTAAAATACTGTATTTTTCAAACACAATCGTATATGTCAGATACAAAAATCTAAAAGGCAATTCTGTCAACTTTCTATAAAGGTATATGCTTTTACGACATCTTCAAAAATAAGAAATATATAGAACATTCGCTTGTGTCATACCTAAATTCCTATATAAATGACACAAATGAATTACAGTGAATCATCAGTGAATCTTCCATCGTGACGTCACCATGACAGCATTACACAGCATACCAACTTAACGCTGTGTTTTAACGAGAATATTAAAAATGCACTTTTTAATATTTTTTTAAAAACTGTACGTTTAATATTATTAAATAAAAGTTATATATTCAGAATCAGCGTTTATTGGTCTATATGAAAATATTTTTTTAAAGCCATAATATTTTTCACTGGAGTTCCTTATTGCAACTGTTAGAACAGTCGTAACGGGTAGCATTTTTGACAAGAAGACGAAAAACAGCAAAAGGAACGAAGCTATTTTGTTTCGTCTTGGCGTGGGTTGGTTTATAGGTAGGAACTAGGTAAGGGATTGTGTAATGGAATAAACAGTTATTTTCAGCTCAATCATAAACATAATACCGAGCGCCCTTGAGGTGATTTTTCTCAAAAATCGCGCGATATAAATCGTCCAATTATTATTATTATAAATAATAAAAAATTGAATGGCGCAAACAATGTGTTTTTTTATTCTTTTTTAGACCATATTTTTTACCTGCTCAAGCCTTCACTGTGCCATCTCAACCCCCCTAATTTTCTCTGGATCTTCTACTGCTCCCCTGAAAGTCTCAAACACCCACAAGGGGGCGCTATCTCCCACGTTCAGAACCTATGATCTAGCTATAATTACTGCGTCATATATTGATGCTATTTCAATATTTGACTATAATGTATACTATATGTAAATTGAAATAAGAAGCCGAAGTCAAGATTATATATCTATGTCTCTTCCTTCATTCTTATATTGATTTTAGATTGCTCTGAGTACAATTTTTATTTATTTTTTTTTTATTTTTTATTAGTATCTATAGCAAAATTTGTCCATAATGTATTTATAAATTATATTATATTAAGGTATTATAAGGTACATTATTTTTTTTCACAATCCTCACTAGGGTTTCCTGTTCTGAGGCGGCCTGTACACCAGCTGTTTTAACTCCAACATCCTTCCCATCCTCAGAGCACCTGTTTCAAGTCCTACAAACTCAGTGCCCCCTGATGAGCACTCAGAATGAAATCAACTCAGAACCTCCTTTGAAAAGTCATTAAAAGTGATGAAAAAAATATTTTAAAAATTGGTTAAATAGGTTAGGTATATGGGCTATTTTAAAATTATTTTTTTCCTAGCTAGATTTATAAAAATTGACAGCGTATTTTAACACCTTTCGATAAAAAAATTTTAGTTTTCGGATATGTTCAGAAATATTTCATTTATTTGAATTTTATTCCGAAGTGGAAATATTTTGACCCTCTGACAAAATAGGTCGAGGCCTGAGGGGTTAAGGGAGTTTCACTGTAAATCAATATTGAAAGTCAACATGTAACCATTGGAATGATTATTAAATTATCTAAATTATGTTTTTACAGGTTCGCTATCATCGGACAAGTTTGAACTACTGTGCAAGGATGGAACGAGGAAGCAAATCAACGACCACTTGTCGTGCCACTGGGGACGAGCTCCTTCTAACGCCATTGTCACGTCTTCGGCCAAGAGTGAAATTTGGAGAAAAAAGTAAAGCTGTTATAAAATTAAAATTAATTTTGCTCAATTTTATAGTCCACTACATTTATTGTTGGTTACTCAGAGCTGCTGTTTAAAATCATATTACAGTGAAACACTCTTGACCCCTCAGGACTCCGGCATATTTTGTCAGAAGGTTAAAATAATTATGATTTGCAATAAAATCCAAATATGAGATGTTCCCAAAAGCGAATAAATTAACCTGAGGAGTTAAGCCGCCGCTACCTGAATTTATACCGATTTCTTACATACCTCCCTGAAGTTTTTAAGCTCTTAAAAAAATGTATGTTATTTTTTAAGATAATATCTAGACGCGTTCCACGCGGAAACGCAAATTATATAAAATTCCCTCGATAGAAAAAAATCGCAAAGTATGCTCCGAAAATTATTATAAACATGTTTGTTTCAGTTATTTGACAAGTTGTGAAAAAATTCACTATGTTTCTTTAAACGATACTTAAGATGCCTTCCACGAAATTTTTGCTCTATTTTAAACGAGTCGTGTTTTATTAAACATTTTCACAATTTTCGCATTGATTTTATCGCTTTAAATATTAGCGCGCTCCTCTAACATTCGTAATTACATATCTCTCCATCTTCTTTTTGAGCGCGGATGCGGCGCCTTAAGTATCATTTGTTATTTTTTTACTTTAGTATATTTTAGTACTTTGGAACTTAACTCTGACACCTTAAGGTGCACTGCACACTGAAGTGCAAGGTAGTCATAATTTTACTAGACTGCGAATTCTAATTATAATTTAATTTTTTAATTTCAATTTGTAGGATAATGCACTATAGGGCTTAATTGATTTTGCAATTTTTGTTTACCAGAACTCGCCCATAACATTATTATTCTTTTCAGGTATCAAAACTTCCTACAGAAGCTGTTAGAATTCTACTCCGATCCGTCGACCCAATCCAACGCCACCAACTACAACAGTCGGCCTCGCAACCCCGAGGGAGGCTACTCTCGCGATCGCGACCAGTACGGGTCCCCGCCAGCCGAGCGGGACGAGTACGGCAACCTCATAGAGCGGGACCAGTGGGGCAACCCAGTAGCGGGCCGGGACGCCTTCGGCAACCCCATAGGTGGGGCCCGCGACCAGTGGGGCAACCCCATCAGGGAAAACGATTACGGAAATAATCAGAATGATAGCCTTTACAATCGAAGGTACCTAATTTATTTATTTTTCTTCCTACAGGGCCTACGTCGTTTTTGGGGATGCTGTGCAGAAAGTCTTTTTGAGGAGAGGAAGGAGTGAACATGACTCTTAAAGAGACTGTTGTAGGAGGGAGGAAACATAGAAATGTGGACCCAAGTTATAGGAGGGAGGAAACAGAAATGTTAACCCAAGTTGTAGGAGGGAGGAAACACAGAAATGTGGACCCAAGTTATAGGAGGGAGGAAACAGAAATGTTAACCCAAGTTGTAGGAGGGAGGAAACACAGAAATGTGGACCCAAGTTATAGGAGGGAGGAAACAGAAATGTTAACCCAAGTTGTAGGAGGGAGGAAACACAGAAATGTGGACCCAAGTTATAGGAGGGAGGAAACAGAAATGTTAACCCAAGTTGTAGGAGGGAGGAAACACAGAAATGTGGACCCAAGTTATAGGAGGGAGGAAACAGAAATGTTAACCCAAGTTGTAGGAGGGAGGAAACACAGAAATCGTTCCTCAGCCGAGCTTTTAAACTCAAGAACGAATTGTAGAAATGACCCATTCTCTTGTGACAAATGTCAATGCACGACTATGCACCGGTGCCGAAAGGATCAATGACGCTATTTCTTCGAAGCATCTTCCATTGAAATACTTGTAAAACAATGGCTGTTATCTTAACTATAATGCAAGTAATAAAGTTTGTCTCTTTGTTTGAAATTTATCAACAATCCCACACATTTGTCAAAAGTAACATACACAAATTGGTACACTGGTAATGGTACAAAATTAAAATCCAAAATCTATTAAGCCAAATATATATATTTTTTCAATTTAAAGTATTTTCTTGTATGCAACCCCAACTCAGTGAATAAAACCCCAACTGATATAAGAAATTTTTCCTACAGAGGGATACATAATATGTTAAAGTTATTATTGTTGAACTCTGTTCTTTGGCCCGTTCTGATGGGCAGAAGTTTTTTTACCATGAGGGGTCACTTAGATACCCCGTGCATTTTATCATTAGAAGGCTATGATTTTAGGTTTTGTAGGAATACAAAAAAAAAATTACTATTTAAGTTGATACATGAGAGATTTTGTTTGCCCTCCTGGCAACGGGATGGTTGAATAATTTAAACAAAAAATGTACGAATTATTGTTTTGCAGGTTCGGAACATCCACCAGTACAACAGAGAACTACTACAATGTTCCCTCCGGCCCCCGACCAATTGAGAAATTTGATCTCTTTGAATCAGCACGTTACGGAGTTAGATCCGATTTACTAATTGAAGTAAGTACTGTAAAATAGAGGCCTACGTTAACTTTACAACAAACCATCCATCCTGAGCAACACCAGGTACATGATTTCTAGTATGTGATATAATCATAACCTCATGTCTATTGTAGGACTCCACCCGGGGGCTGGTTAGCCTGACGGAAGACAAGCAGCAGCTAGCGGGATTCCTGGGGCAGTTTGAGGCACCCGTGCTTGCTATCCGCGCCTGCCCCGTGCAGCGTATGACCCTCTGTGTCACTTCGGAGGCTGAGCAGGACAAGTGCGTCAAGATGAGAGTGAGTACCATCTAAGTAACCTGACAATATTTTAATTCTCTCTACTTTAACATTATATTCGATTCCAGATAAATTTACTGTTTTTGAACTACCTACATCACGCCGTTTCTCCACAGAGGTAGACAGAGAAAATGGACCACCAAACAACTCGATCTTGGCATACACTCCTTGCCTTATTTCACATTCATACATCATCTCATATATACTCTTCTATTATTCTGACTCTTGACATGACCCGATTCAAGTATCTGACCCACTTGATTGCACCATGTTTTCCTCGGGCGTCACATTTCCTTCATATATTCTCCTTACACTCCTTTCGTTGTTCATTCGCTCTACATGCCCAAACCATCTTGAACATATTTCATAATAAAATACTGTTTTTGAAAGCAGATGAAAGAGTTTAAGATTTTAATATCACAAATCAACATAATACGCAATTAAAAGCATAAAAATTCTGAATAAAAGTTATTATGTATCACTTAATTATCACATGTTTTTTTCATTTTATGTGAAAAAAATTATTAAAAAATTTGCAAACCTTGACAAATATTTTATATTAATAAATAAATAAGTATCTTCCAAATAAGTTTGTGGTTTGTTTGATTACAAGTTGATTCATTTAGTTATCATAAATATTTACAATTAATATTAAACTGGACAGACGTCCTTACTAAGTAATTCGTTACTCCCGCGGGCGGACTGGAGGTGGCCGCCGAACTTGCCGATACCTTCGGCAATCATCGTAACTGTTCATACCTAAGACACGAAGACGATAGATAGTACTTTTCTGATATCATACTGAACTTAAAGTGAAATGAGACAAAACTGCGCTATACAAATATATTACGTTATTATTATTAACTGCTATCTGTTGGAATATCTGTAGGAGCAAAGCTTCGTATTACTAACTAAGTTATCGACATCCGTTGAAGGAAGTTGAAACTACATGAATAATCAATACACTACAGTTTGTATCAGGCTGGAAGAAATATCCTGACCTCTGAGAGAATTGTCTTCCAAATTTGGTCTGGGGATTTAACATTTATACGGTTATAATTTATTCCAGACTGCAATGAAGGCCCAACTCCTGAAGCCGGAGCTTGTCTGCTACAAGGGCCACTCGCACATCAACTGCATGCAGGCCATCCGCTCAGGTACCGCTGACGCGACCATGCTGGACGCGGCCGACGTGTGGGAGGGAGCTCGCCACTACGAGCTGGAGCCCTTCCTCTCCGAGGTCTACGGACTCGGCAATACTTTCTACTACGCCGTGGCTGTCTCCAAAGAGCAGGACGCTGATACCGAACTTACTTTTTTGAGAGGTAAATTAAATAATAATAATTAATTATGATATTAGAGTTAAATCTCGATTGATCTTTTCTTAAATAATCATTTTCCCGCTTGTGTTGGTTATTTCCTCCTGTCCCACATCAATCTTACAAAACTCGCAAAAATTGATTGCATTGATCGTTCCCGTATGCATCGTTTTACCATACCGATTGTGTAAAACATGGATCGGCAAACTTTTGTTGAAAAGGGCCAAATATTTTACGTAGGGATTAGTGTAGGCCGCACTTCGGTCACATATCATTACAGTATGGCAGTACTTATTCACATTACTTATTTTCACGCGTATGGTATCCCAGATGACGGACACTAAATGTCACCGATTGCCCCGAGATAGGATCATATTATTATTCCGATTCTAGTACTCGATCCATCCGGTTGCACGGCAATTTTACCTGACTACCAGTTTGTACGCGAATGTATATTCGTTGTAAATAATATTTTAAATAAAACTTAATATCGTGGATAACTAAGTGATTTCAATTAAACATCATCATTATTATAAGCCTGAACACAAGATCACGGCTTGGAAGTGCCGTGATCTCAAGGAGCATTTTAACCTCAATATCGGTAAAGTATGAAGGCAATCCTGCCTGACGTGGAGAGGATCTCCTCATCAAACACTCTTCATCCTCTCATACATCAACTAATAAACACTTCCAACAACAGTATACCTACAATATTTAGGTAAAAATATTTTAGTTTTTAAAATAAAACGCTTGCATATATTTACGACATTTATTGTAGTTAATAAATTCAATGAGATTTTTGTCGTTGCATTTTGACATATTACTTTGCATTTTTGAAGTATTGCGTCGTATTTGAAGTATTGCATCTAAATGTGAATCCGATAAACGGAAACATTTGCTGGAAACGGTTTGTTTTTTTCGATAATCCAGAATTGAAAAAGTTTGTTCGTAAATATATGTACTACCAAATATTATAATTATTTGCTGAGCAAACCTTTTTACCTCCTTGTAGTTCTCAGAAATCCATTAAGTTAGTTTTTTTTCTCCTTAAAAGCCATTTTAAGTGTGGTATCGCTTTGAAAATCTATCACTGATGTTGATTTGCAAATCGCTCCCCCTTCGCTACCCCTACGCTCCCTTTCACTCCGTTGTGTATGATATCGTCCGTTACATGCGTTGCGGCGAGAATTTTGCGGGCCGCTCCAAGACGCCTTGCGGGCCGCGGGCTGTCAGGGCCTCTGGTTGCCGACCTGTTGTTTAAAACATGTATTTTTTGTACTATTTTACTCAATCGATAGCTGCTGGCGGCTGCTGATTCTGACATTAGTTGTTGTTTATTTAACCCCTCAGACCTTGACCATATTCTGTCAGTAAGTAAGTAGATCAGAATATTTCCGCTATGCAATATATCAAAATAAATGCAATATTTGTGAATGTACCCGAAAACTAAAAATTGTTTTTGAAAGGTGAAAATTTTGAAATAACCATGTATTTTACAAAATAACATTGTGTTTTTATAATTACTATAAAAAAATTTAATGCAAACTTTAAACAGTTTTAAAAGTGGCTCACCTTACAGTTTTATTATCTAAAATTACTCAAAATAAAAAAAATAAAAACACAAACATATTTTATTTGACAAATGTATTATAAACGTTGCCATTACCACCTCACTTTTTTGTCGTTTCATGTAAAAAGTAATTAATAAAAAATTCGCAAATTTCATAATTTTATTTCAAATTGCGGTCGGAAACTTTGGTTTCACAAAAGCGTATATTTTTATTATTTTGTGGTTAACTTTTGATTTTAATATATAGCTTGATGTTTTCTCTTTCCAATACGGTTTAGATCACATTTCTCACTTATAGTAAGGGAGACAAAAATGGGAAGGTTCGACGCTTTGTGGGGAACCCGTTTGCACAGCGTGGGTGCAAACTGTGCAACCTTAGTTTAAGTTTAGACGGAATTTAATACTTTGTGTGAAAGCACTATGAAACCATACATGATTTACTTCAATTTCTATGTGACCTATTTGAGTAGTTCCGAAAAGCGTACTAATTAGCTTGAGGGTTTAAACACAGAGGGCTCCCTGTTTTCGCCTACCTGAAGTGCGTTCATTTAATCACTTTCATTGTGTTGTTGTCTTTTTAGGAAAGAATACATGCCATTCAGGCATCAACACTGCTGCGGGCTGGGTGTACCCTCTGGCATATCTCATATCCAATGGCTGGATAAGGTAAGCCAAACCCATCCATCCATTATTATTATTGTCTTACAAAATATTGACCTAGCTGTGTGGATTAAAATATTTATATTAACAGTTTCATTCTATTCCACAATTATTTGATATTTCCTTTTGCCAGGCCCTACGGCTGCGATGCCTCTCGCGCCGCTGCAGAATGGTTTTCTCGCTCGTGCGTGCCGGGCGCCGTGAGTCCAGA
The DNA here is from genome assembly GCA_917563855.2 of Limnephilus lunatus. Taxonomy (NCBI): domain Eukaryota; kingdom Metazoa; phylum Arthropoda; class Insecta; order Trichoptera; family Limnephilidae; genus Limnephilus; species Limnephilus lunatus. The sequence goes on from OU830599.1 coordinate 61,225,891, forward strand.
GTATAATGCCGGCGTGCCGCACGCACCGCTCTGCCGTCTGTGCCACGGCGCATCATTCCGCCACTGTCGCCGGGACGCCTCGGAGGCCTACTATGGAAACATGGGTAACTATCAGTTTTGTAACTACATATTCACATTTATTAACCTTATCCATGCCGCTGTTGCATATGTGATCCATTGGCGATTATTCTTCTTCTCTCGTGCCCTGTCCGTTCAACGGATGTTGGCTATGCGGACTTTGTTTACTGCGGCCCGGAATAGCTCAACAGTGGACTGGCCAAACCACCATCTCAGGTTTTTCAGCCATGATGTTCTCCTTCTTCTAGGGCCCCGTCTTCCGGCAATCTTTTCGTGTATTATGAGATGCAAGATCTCGTACTACTCTGGATGTCTCATCACATGTCCTAGATATTGAAGCTTTCGGATTTTTATAGTTTTAATAATTTATTTATCTGTATGGGATGTGTGGGATTGCACTCTCCTCCCCACATCCTGGAATAAAGACCTTTATTATTATTATTATTATTATTTATTTATTCATCCGAAAAACAACTTCTTCATTCGTAACTCTAACTCTGTCCATCCAGCTTATTTTTTGAGTATTCCTCTGTAGATCCACATCTCGAACGCCTTAAGTCGCCTTACCAATTCTTCAGTAAGCATCCATGCTTCCATTCCATAAAATATTACGATGACTATTCCCATAACCAATTAACAATTTGGGAGGCGGGTATGGGTACCGCCGCCCCGGGAACCATTTACTGGATAACCAACACCTCTGCCGTAGGTCACCCCAAGTGGTTCGCTACGTTTGGTGACTTAGCAGGGGTGCCGGGGTTCATGAGATGAGGTTAGTCCAAGTCTTGGTAGCCGATATGTCTGCCCACCTGCTGCGTGGTGGCCAGGATCAAGAGAGAGGGAGATCTTTTATCATCCAGCCAGTATCTCAGGGCCCATCGCCTTGCACCGCAGTTGGAGGGATGGATTCATATGTCCGTCACTCCTGGACACACTAAGCCTCAGATTCCTACCCATCCCTTATATCTATTTCCTTCCCAAAACTTCCTCTCCTCCCCTTACTTAAAAAAACCCACCACACAGTATACCCCTAAGATGACGTAGGCCCTGAGGGAAATTATGGAGCTAATGTAAAAAAAAATAACCAGATATTGCACATATGATCCGTGAACTTTCACTAGCCCACACGCATTGTGTGATTGATACAATTAGATTACATTGAAAAGGCCATCTTTGTAACAGTTAACTGCAGTTTTTACTGCCAAACATATTGTCTCCTTATATTATTTGAAAGTGTTTCTGCTACCATCGTTTTGAATATATATCTTGGACTAACATTCATATCTATTTGTTTGTTTTCCAGGGGCCCTGCGCTGTCTGATAGAGGGAGGGGGTGACGTAGCCTTCGTCCGGCACTCCACCGTTGCCGAGACAGCTGGTGGCCGCAGGCGAGAGTGGTGGGCCCGCAACACCCTGAGAGACGACTTCCAGCTGCTGTGTCCTGATGGTAAATACATATCCATAGCTAAGCTATCCACTTAAAACACCCTACTTTTTGTGGCTGGAGAGTTCATGGTGGCTTCCGAAAGGGAATTGCTGAATTTCTTCAGTAGCATGCAGCGTTTTACCCTGGGGAACTGGTAGAGTGGGACATTCTTCAACAACCTAACCTAACCTACACTTATAATCATTCCATTACATTCCTATTTGACGCTCAACTGGTTATAACATTTTTAAGAATTTCAATGATTATTTGATTGAAAACACCTGACATTCTGCTGATTTATGACTTTTTCCTTTTCTTGCAAGACGTATGAGAAAGAGGTTTAGCATGATGAACATTCTAGACGGCCCTCTGCTGGGGTCGGTTATAATGATTCTTCATTCTAACACAAATCTGGTTTCTTCCATACAAAACATGCTCAGTCATTTCTCAAGCAGAAATTTGAGAGGCTGGTATGCCTATCGCGGCGCCGGGAACCGTTTATTGGATAACCAACACCTCTGCTATAGGTCATCCCAAGTGGTTCGCTATGTTTGGTGACTAAGCAGGGGTGCCCGGGTACACGTAGTGAAGTATGTCTGGGTCTTGGCGGTGAATGCGTATGCCCGCCAACTGCATGGCAGGACAGATTGGGAGAGACTGGTTGAGGGAGACTTATCAACCTCTTCAGCAGGACTTTCTTGGAACATGCCTTGCACCGCAGTGGGATTCATCGCTCCTGGACACACTGATCCTCAGATTTCTACCCATTCCTTATACCCTTTTTCTTCCCAGAACTTCCTCTCGTAAAAAGACCCTCCATACAGCATCAGATGACATGCCACGAGGAGAATTATTTTCCTTTGGCCCTCCTGTGTGGAGCTAATGTAAAAAAAACCAACTGCCAGTAGCTGTTTCTTTTCCCTATACTTAAAAATATGTAGTAAAAAACTTAAATATTCATTTTGTTCAGGTACTCGAGCCGGTGTCAATGAGTTCAAGCGCTGCAATCTGGGGACGGTGCCCGCCAACGCCATGGTAACACGCGGGGGTGAGGGTCATAACGAGACGGAGATCGAGGCCTACACCAACCTCTTCCTCTACGCCCAGCAGTTTTACGGAGCCACCTCTCCCGATGAGTTCAGGTAAAATGGACACTGATTTTTACTACCGAGAAATAAACCTTCAAACCACCCCTAAACAGTGGCGGTTCTTGGTCTTTTTAACAGGGGGTTCAGAAATCCAAGAGAAATTTATCGAATCAAAATTTACTTTCAGAGGAATTAAATTGTTTAATGTTTTTTACAGCAATGCACGTTGCTAATTATTATTGTTTTTACAACAAGAATAATTACGTATAATATATAAGTGGACGCGGAGGCCTTTTTATTTTTATATTCCAATCTTTTTCCATCAGTATGAGCATTATTTTTTATGTACACAACACTGCATTCAGCATTGTGTAAAAAAATTAAGACAGAATATTAGCAACAACATGGGTGGGTGGGTGGTTTGGTATATTTATGGTCAAAACAATACTGAAGTAAGTTCAACACAAAATTACATAACTAGCGACTTGAAAATGCGTCGTTTGCCAAAAATAATCTAAAAAAAGAGGAATATAAAACGCTAGAAATATTTTGATTCTCACGCCTTCAAAATTTAAAATCGACCTTCTTTTTTGTACGAGGCAAGTAAGCGCCTAAGTGTTTTTTTAAATTTATTTTGTGCAAATTTTATAAGATTGAAAAAAATTAGATCATACAAAATGTTAAAAATAGTCTAAGCCATAAAGGGGTATTTTTTAAAAATCGTTTATCGTATTACTTCATAGTTACAGTCATGAAAAACATTGTTTTAGTAGTTTATGCTTATATTTTTTGTAACGTAAATAATAATTTTATTGTAATTCCAATCCATTCAAAAGGTAGTAAAAGCGTCAATTTATCCCTAGCATATTTTTTGATGTTCATAATGTAAACCGATTCGTAGTAAAGATTAATCTAAATACAGTAGAACCCCGTTAATTCGAACCCCGATAATTTGAAAAAACGCGTAATTCGAAATTTTGGCCAAAAAATAGTCCCCAGAAAATTTTTTCATACAAAATGATTTTTTAATTCGAAATTCGTAATTCGAAATTTATTTTTGCCCGCACACGAAAATTCGTTTGTGTAATTCGAAAAACATGGGTTTTAGCAAAAAAAAAAAAAATAATTTCGTAAATTAGAATCTGGAAGACAGCCGTGGTGGTAAAATGCTGTAAAATGTCGATTTACGCGGTTATAATCGTCCTAATTCGTATTATTTTTTTTATTTATTTTTTTTATTTTTTATTTAATTATAATGTATTACAAAAACATGGTGAGTAACACATTATTCCCAATGAGTTGAGAAAAAACTCATTACGGGAAGGACAAACACATAAGAGTACATTTTACACAAATATTACATGTTTAAAAAATACAACATAAAAAGGGGAAAAAAAATGCATTGTCAAGAATAGAGATTTTAGAAATACTGAGGACATCCATACACATAAAACATATAAAAAAAATAAACAAAACGTATGAAGGCGAGCAAATATTCACTGGTTTAAAAACATTTTCAGGAAATGTTCTTTAAGCGTTTTAACTAATTTTTTTTTGTTATCTACTGGTTGCTTTATTTCATTAGGTAATGCATTGTATTGTATATTTGCAATATATTGTAATGATTTAATACCAAATTTAGTTGTGTGGGTAGATGATGCTAAGTGTATTTGATTTTGGGATCGTGTTTTGTGCTGGTGTATATCGGAATTAAAGGCTGGTTTAGTGTTGGTGTGTGAGGAGTGTTGAATTATTTGTAGGATGGCAGTGGTGATGCTATATTTTGGCAGAATGGTAAAGGGAAGTATTTGTGTCAGTGAGTATATATCTTTGACATGTGTATCCCATGGTAAATGGTATATATTTCTTATGGCTCTATTTTGGATTACTTGTATTTCAGATATTTGTTTCTTAGTAATGGTGCCCCAGATACTAACCAGATAACTTAGGTGAGAGTGAATCAGAGCATAATATGTGGCACGCAGTAAAGCTATGGGGAGCACATCTTGAAGTCGATAGAGTACACCAGTAATCGGGGAAATTTTGGATTTTACATATTCAACATGAGAGTTCCACGACAGGTTAGAATCTATGAATAACCCCAAATATTTCGTTACTTGTACATTTTGGAGCTTTTCATTTCCAAGAGTAATATTCATGCTCATATAATCTTTTTTCCCGAAAGTGAGGAAGTGGGTTTTTTTGACATTGAGGCTTAATTTATTTATTCGCAGCCATTTAGCTAGCTTTGCGAGATCTTTATTCATTAGAGATTCAAGTTCCCCCAGATTTTTGCAACGATAGTAAATCACGGTATCATCAGTGTAAAGTTGTAGTTTTCCCGAGATGCCGCATTTAGTTATATCATTGATGTATAGTAAGAAAAGTAGGGGTCCCAGAATCGAGCCTTGTGGCACTCCACATGTGATTTTTCCAAAGTCGCTTAGGTTCCCTTCGATGTCGACAAGGCAAAATCTATCAGATAGGTAACTTCGGAGAAGCTTTAAAGATTTTCCAACTATACCCAAATGTTCCATTTTCTGTAGGAGTATTTCATGATCTACTGTATCAAAGGCTTTTTTTAGGTCTATAAAAATAGCTGCTACGTATTCGCCCTGGTCTATGTACTGCTGAATGTTCGAGATGAAATCGAAGGTGGCACATTGGGTACTGGAGTTTTTTCGAAAGCCATATTGTTGTGGTGTTAGGATATTGTTGTTAGAGATATATTTTAGAAGTCTATCCTTTATAATAGTCTCGAACACCTTTTAAAATACTGATAAAACCGATATTGGGCGATAGTTAGAAATACATTTTTTGCAGTCTTCTTTATAAATTGGTATAATTTTTGCTAGCTTTAATTGATCTGGAAATACTCCCGAGCCTATAGAGGAATTGATAAGTTGCACTAGGTGCCCAGCTAGTTTTTCTTTACAGGTTTTAAGGATGCACGGGGTTACTCCATCGATACCTGCCGCTGCATTCGACCTAAGTTTCGAGATGATCCTTAATACCTCACCCTTATTTGTCCTAGCCATATATAATGATTGACGTGCCTTTGGTTCTACATAAATAGTATTACAGTCATCCGGGAATGATGGAATGGCAGCTGCCAATTTTTCTCCAACCGATAAGAAGAACTCATTAAATGCTGAAGCTACTTGACCGGGTTCCCTAACCTCACAATTATTTATGATGAGAGGATTCGATGGTGTTGGAGGGTTTATGTGCACGGTTAGACAGAATTGAATTAATGGTTTTCCAAGTTTTTCTGGGGTTATTCAGGTTTTTTTGAAAGCTATTGACATAATATTTGTGTTTCAAACTTCTCCTATAATTAGTAATTAAATTTCTCAGTTTATTTTTATGTACTGCAAGAGTCATATTACCTGGGTCTTGTTTCCATTGCTTGTGAAGCTGGTTTCTTTCCTTGATTAGCGAATTCAGTTTAGAGTCGAACCACGGTGTATTTAGGTGTTGTTGATTTCCTATTTTCACTTTAGGTGTAGTTTTACCTGCTTCTATTGCACTTTTGACATAATCGTTAAAATCTTTATAACTCTCTTCTGGTTTGGTTGAATTGATGGTGAATTTGTTAGCTGCAAAATAGGATTTTACTGCCATATTGTTGATGACAGGTTTTGTAAGGCGCGGCTTGTCCCTATTATTAGACCATTTTTTTAAGTTATTCTTGAAATCAATAATAAGAATGTTATGGTCACTAAGTGGGTCATCTACGTTTGATACGGTAGTTGGAATATTTAGTCTATTTGATATGACGTGATCTATAAGTGTGCTGCTCGTGTTAGTGACTAGTGGGAAATGATTTGTTTTGTATTGAGAAATTGTATGTTTCTAAGGTGTTGAGATAATTTAAAGAAGAGGATGTGTTTATGGTAGTGTCAATATTAAAGTCTCCGAGTATTAATGTATCTTGTCTGCTTTTGTCTAGTATTTTTTCCAAATGTGTCAGGAAATCGTGTATGTTAGGGTTGGGTTTCCGATAGATGGCATAAATGTTAACTGGTTTCCTATCCTTGCTACATACACTTATACCTAAAAATGAATTTTCGTTGGAAAATTTATCAATGATAGAGTACTTCATAGAGTCCAGTACATATATGGCGACACCACCTCCTCCCTCTTTGGGGCGAGAAGCAAACGCACAGTTGTAGCCTTTTAACCCAAAAAACTTTTCTTCTCCAACATCAAGCCATGTTTCAGTGATGACAAGGACATGGACAATATCGCGTATTCCTCTGAGTTTTTCTTCAATTTCGTCAAATTTGTTCCGGATGCTTCTCGCGTTCATGTACATGATTCGAAGACAGCTATTCACAGGAGTATATTCATCGATTTTGTTATATTATTGTCATATTATTTTGTAAAATCTGAATTGGTTGTGGTAATTTAAAGGTCCGACCGCGACGGGATTCGGCCGCGAAAATCGATTTACCCGAAATATATCGTATTTTTATGAATTTATTCCGAATATGTATCTGAATTAGGGCCGGCCGCGACAGGATTCGGACGCGAAAACTCAACAAAAACTCAACAAAACGCGAAATATATCGAATTTTTATGAATTCATTCAGAATAGGTATCTGCATTATGAACGGCCGCGACGGGATTCGGCAGCAAAAATTCGATTTGTGCGAAATATACCGAGTTTTTACGATTTTTTTCCGAATAGGTATTTGAACAAGGGCCGGCCGCGACGGGATTCGGCCGCGAAAATTCGATTTGCGCGAAATATATCGAATTTTTATGATTTTTTTCCAAATAGGCATCTGAACAAGTGCCGGCCGCGATGGCAATCGGCCGCGAAAATTCGATTTACACGAAATACATCGTATTTTTATGAATTTATTCCGAATAGGTATCTGCATTATGGCCGGCCGCGACGGTATTCGGTCCTGAAATTTCGATTTACGCGAAATATATCGAGTTTTTACGATTTTTTTCCGAATAGGTATTTGAACAAGGGCCGGCCGCGACGGGATTCGGCCGCGAAAATTCGATTTACGCGATATATATCGTATTTTCATGAATTTATTCCGAAAAGGTATCTGCATTATGGCCGGCCGCGACGGGATTCGGCTGCAAAAATTCAATTTGGGCGAAATATATCGAATTTTTACGATTTTTTTCCAAATAGGTGTCAGAACAAGTGCCGGCCGCGAAAATTCGATTTACGCGAAATACATCGTATTTTTATGAATTTATTCCGAATAAGTATCTGCATTATGGCCGACCGCGACGGTATTCGGTCCTGAAATTTCGATTTACCCGAAATATACCGAGTTATTACGACTTTTTTCCGAAAAAGTATTTGAACAAGGGCCGGCCGCGACGGGATTCGGCCGCGAAAATTCAATTTACGTGAAATATATCATATTTTCATGAATTTATTCCGAATAGGTATCTGCATTATGGCCGGCCGCGACGGGATTCGGCCGTAAAAATTCAATCTACGCGAAATATATCGTATTTTCATGAATTTATTCCGAATAGGTATCTGCATTATAGCCGGCTGCGAAGGGATTCGGTCGTGAAATTTCGATTTTAGCGAAATATATCGTAGTTTTACTTCGAATTTCTAAATTTCATATCCGGCCCCGGAGGCAGTAAGCAGCAAAATTTTGATTTACGCAGAAATATGCGGTATTTTTACGAATTTATTTGGAATAGGTATTTGAATTTAGAGGGCCGGCTGCGACGGGATTCGGTCGTGAAATTTCGATTTACGCGAAATTTATCGTATTTTTACGAATTTACTTCGAGTAGGTACCTGAATTCAAAGGGCCAGCTGCATCGGAAAAGGCTGCGAAATTTCGATTTACGCGGTAATATATCACATTTTTTTGAGTTTAAAGGGATGGCTGTAACGGTAATCGACCGCGAAAATTTGATTTACTCGGAAAATATCGTATTTTAGTGATTTCATACTTCGAATAGATGGCCGTCCGCGGCGGTACACGGCTGAGTAAACTCGATTTACCCAGGGAATAAGCGTATTATTACGAATTTATTCCGAAGAACCTACCCGAATTCGAATTGGAATTCGTTAATTCGAAATTTTATTTTTGATGTCCCGTGGATTTCGAATTAACGGGGTTCTACTGTAGTATCTAAATGGTAGTTCACGTATAGTTTCACCGTATAGTTGCATTCGGCGCAAAGGTAACTTGTCACTCTCCGACGGACTCGATCGGTAATACTCGTGAAAGATCGGAGATCATGTGATATCCATGACACGGGATCGCGGCGCACAGAGCGGGAATGAATTTGGCAAAGAAATGGATAGTTTCGTTCAAATCACCGTCAGAGGGATCTGTATGGGCCAGGATGTTTTTGTAAGGAGAATTTTGCGCGCGACCACATCACGCACCAAATGGGCATATGTACCGATTTCGACGCCGTGCGCGGTGGCGCGAGTTTAAAATACGGATTTTAATGGAGCCCTATTTATAATGTGATTATAAACTTGTTTTATAATGATTCCAAACTTATTTTATAATAATATTATATATTATTATAAAACGATTTTGTTTTATTTTATCATCTTTCAATGGGGGTTCACTGCACAAACGCACTTTAGAGAAAACCGCCACTGCCCCTAAATGCTTATATTTTTGAACGGTTTAATAATAAAACGTAACACTGAAGTAAAGTAATAAACAATCAGGCTCGGAACCCACGCATCTTGGGTTTAAATCGTCTGTCATTTCCAAAGGAACAATCTTCAACTTATAATTAGGAAGAATTTTTTTCAATTATTGTCAGGTTAATTGTAACCCGGAAATATTTCTTTCCTTTTATAAAAATTTGAAAATTACAAACCTAACCTAACCTATTCTTTTATCATGTTCTGTTTTTCCCTTTTGAACAGCTGCTATAAAAAATATTGTATTCCAGCTTCAGCATGTTCATCTCTCAACCGCCCTACTCAGACCTGATATTCTCCGACGCGGCAAGGCAGCTGCGTCGCCTCAAGGGTGCTGACCGGAGCGCCTCGCACTACCTTGGGAGGGTCTTCATGAGGGCGCACAAGCTCACCGACTGCTCGCCCTCCACCTCCCACGCCATCACCATCTTACCACAGAGCGCCTACCTCCTAGCGCTTCTGCCGGCCTTCATAGCGTGCTTCAAAATGTTTTAAGTGACTGCATTACTTGTTTGACCAACCAGAACCCTGCACACTTATTAGGCTGCGTACACATATGTAAGTTGAGCCATGAATTATGGGAAAGGAACAAAGCAACCACAAGCGGTGTTTCGTGCCATTTGCGGTTGCTTCGTTCCTTTCCCATAATTCATGACTCGGTTCGCGCTTATGTTCGCAAACGTATACGCAGCATTAAGTCATCCACATCTCGCAGCCTATCTCCTAGTGCTTTTGATGACTTTTATAGCATGCTTCAAAAGATTTTGAGTGACTAAACTTTTTTGACCATCCAGAACACAACTAAATATTATGAAGTCACAATATAATTATCAGGTGCCACATCTCGCCATCTTCATAGCACTCTTGATAGTATTTGTAAAGTTTTTGAAAGTGATTTTTAAGTACACTTGCAAAACTGAAGACTTCCTTCATAACGCTCTTGAGAACATTGGTGTAGTACTCGCCAAACTTAAATGCCGACCTGAACTTTATACAATTCATTCTCGCGCAGGTGCAGTCACTTTACTGACTTTACAATGATCTTAAGCAAAAGTGAAAGATACGTAAAACTTACATGCGACAAAGAAAGGCGTGGGCAGGAAGGCATGCTTTTCGGACCTTAAACTCGCCTTGCGACGATTCCAGTATCAACGTTGGCATTATAGTTTGGCGCTTACTATAATGTGGTTCATTTAGTCGTGGTGAGTGTACCATCTTATTCCATCAGCATTTACCACCGATTGCGCACTGCACCACTTCTGATAGCCTTTATTTGAGCCACAGAGCTGTGAAAAGTTACTGTTAATCCTATTTCTTTATTGTGGTTAATTTTGTGGCTAATGTTAATGATTAATGATTGAACCTTCAATCAAATGATTATTCATTGAACTGCTTTTACTGTTCTTTGACTTTTGTCCGTGCAAGACAGATGATGTCACATGTGTTATTTATTAATTATTCCATCATTTACAGCAGAATCTCATATTTGGTAGGTTTTTCAGTGCCTTTTATTAAAATTAGCACTACTTTTTATCCGTCCAAACAAAGTGCTTTATAAATTTAATAAATCAAACATTCCGCAAAAAAATGATATTATACATTCAATAATTTACAAAATAACAAAAGGAATGGAGTTTGAACTAGTGACTTTATACTTTTTTATAATTGAAGACTTATTTACTTTTTTTTATAGAATCTCTTTAGTGATAAGAATTCTTATGATTTTTCTATCCATCCACATAATTGTGTAATAGATTATGTTTGTTTTTTTTTTAATTATAAGAAATGCTAAATATTATTAGGTAGCGACCAGTCAATCTTTACTGACCTTGTCTCCGTCAGGTTTTGCTAATATTGCAATATTTTAAAGATATGAACATCATTATATTATCAAATGGGCATATTCTTCAGTATGCCCAAAATATTCCAAAACAATTTATTATTCAATCAGAATGTACTACATATTATTATTGTTTTATAATCAGTGTATATATATATGGCAAGAACAATCTTATTTATAATCTATTTACAAAACAATGTACAATTGAAAACTGTTGTGCCTTTTTTACGCTAATAGATTTTTCTAATGATTGATTGATTTTCTGATGACGAATGGATGAGATCATTTTCTGAAAATAAAGTATTTTGTACTCTATTAGAATAGATTTGTTGGTACAAATAATATGCCTTACACCTTACATAATAAATTATGTACATTGATTTTTGTTTTTTTATTGTTTGTTAAAACAATGAAATGACAACACAATTTTTACTTATAAGTTATTGTTACAAAAATATCTGTCGTTTTTAAAAAAAATGTATTTTGAAACAGAATGCAAATTATTAGGGGCCTTAAATAATACTGTAATTAAAAAAAATGTTCAATAAAATAAGAAACTGCCATTGCATGTCATAATTTAAATGTTACCAGAAACAACTGCAGTTCTTTAACTCTTTATATGCATGATGTTTCAATGCTAGGTACCCCGTGAACGTATCGCTTTTTAATTGATATTTGCAAGACTATTTGGCCTTTGGCCTCCGTGGTCAAGGGGTAATGCTCTCAGCTAGCAATCCGAAGGTCGCAGGTTCAAATCCTGGCATGTACAAATAGATTTTTTTTTTGATTTTTCAAAAGAAATCATAAAATATTTTATTTAATTAATTTGTGTCATTTCACAATTAATTAATTCAAAATAATATAAATATAAGGTATGTTTACTGCAGATTCCAGAATGGAAGATACTTAGTATGGCCCTGGTGTAAGACCACCATTCAGAATTGAAACCTTCCTTGAAATGGCTTTAGCCTTGTTTGGTGATCAGGTCTGAATAGCCAGGTACTTACTTACTCTTCTCTTCCCCATATCCATCTTTTTCTCATCCCCACTACCTTCAGCTTCACAACATACCCCAAATAGGGATGCCATAGTCTCACTGACTCCAGACGGGAGCAGTTGCAGTATTCACATTAAAAAATACAACAGCTGTAACGTCAACGGGTTAAAATATACATATTCTAGAGCACAGGTTCCAAACTTACGGGTCGTGACCCTGAAGAATGTGTTATAACCGATTTTTTAAATATTTAAGTATAATACAAATGAAATCTTGTTGTCCCAAGAGCATGAGTCCTCCCCCCATATTTGTAAAATGGGGTTGCGACCCGAAAGGTGTTGGGAACCTCTTTTCTAGAGCCAACATTAACTTGCATATAGTGTTGTAATGAAACTAAGAAAAACACAGAAATTCAAACATGTACACACCATATTATGCTTGCATTAATGTCTGGTAATGTTATATTATTGTGAAAACAAGCTTAAAGTACGGGTCCGAATGGTTAAATAAAACATTGAATGAAAGGATTACAATAAAAGATAACTTTAGCATTAGCGAAATTAAACGTCCATGAACTGAATAATTCCATAAATAAAGATCTGGTGTATATTTAAGTATTAATTAATGCACACTATTCCATCCATTTACATTATGCATATTTTTGACATTGTAAAAATTATGTTTCATTATAATAAAGTTTTATAAAAAATTACAAAGCTTTTATATCTAACCCTTTTTTGTTGAGACGAGAGTTGAGCGATTAAGGTAGACTTCCGAGCATGCCGACACTAGCATCAGTGAAGCCACGCGAATGAGTTCCTTATAACTTTGGTATCATTATATTTATAAGGATGGGCATATGCCAAGATGCAGGCCATGCGGAATGTGCAGAGCAGAAATGTCACCGTAGGACAGACGACGCAGAAATCGGTGATCAATATATCGAGCGAGATTCTCATGGGAAATACTGTCCGCCTGGCGCATGTGTCGTGCAGACACATTTCTGCGCAGCACATGCCTGCCCCGCAGCATAAGTCGTTTCATACACGTCCATACATTACAAAACCTGCCCTGCTCTGCACATGCTGCGCGGCCTGCTTCTCAGCATACGCCCTTCCTTATTGTTTGATTTAAGTGCAAAAAAATACAAATCTTTTTTAAAAAAAGTGATGCAAATTATTCACAGGAGATTGATTCATAATAACATATTAGTGAACATTTATGGGAGTAAGACAAGGTAAGTAGGTCGGCGATCGTGTAATGTTGGAGTCCGTCAGCAATAGTATCACAGCCCTCGGAAGTGACAAGCGACAGTGACACGGTAACATTGGCGCAGCCTCACTGGTGCCACTGTCGCCGTGCTCGGAACTTTATCTTTATGTTTAGAAGGGTGAACATGTTTGCGTTTGAATTTAACAATGATACCCGTCAAGTACCAACTTGTCCTTAGCGGACATTACAATTTACAAAAACATCATTTTGTAAAACAACCGTCAGTAATTACAAAAATACTGAGCTAGCATACGGCACGCAATACGTAATATTCCATCGAACGATGAAATGATTTTTATAGGACCACTAAATTTAGATATTTTTGTGGATTATGCCAATTCTTTTACAGTAACCAAATTGGCTTGTCGCCTTGATAACACAAGAGAAAGGTTATTTATTCTACAGTGATAACTTCTGTGTATGAAACATGAAAAACAATTAAGATTTTAATAGTGAATTTTTATTTTATGCACATGTTGTTGTGCGAAAAAAGCGTGACAAATAAGGAAAAAAGGTCAAAGAGCAGGGCAATCTCTTAAAACGGATTCAAAATATCAATGGAAACAAAATATGTAGATAGATTTTATTGACCACTACTAAATAAGAACCCCAAAAACAATTTCATAGTGTTTTATTTTATATATGTACATATTATAATATTATCTAAGTCAGTCTTAAATCCTAGATCCTTTTCATCAAACACTGTAGAATAATAATACGTCCAGCTTCTGACATTGAGATGGCAACATGCTATGAACACTAGCAGCGAATCGGACCTTGTATAAACCTTGCTGCACGCCCCTTGCGCTTCCATCTCTATTGGTTTAGAAAGGGAATTAAACACTTATGTATTGTGTACATATTTGTGAGAAATTTTCTTCTTTTATACATTTTTTCAAACATATTACAATGCCTACCATAAATTTTATTTTTACACGGTGTCTGAAAACTGATAGTGGAATTGGGAAACTGGTAAATCTACATCACATAAAGAAACCAAAAGAACAATATTTTTTCAAATTGAGTGCTTTAGTTTGTTTTTGAAGTGAAAACTTCTTTAGAACTGTTGCGATTTGAAACTCGATGAAACGAAAAAGCGACACTAAAAAGAGACAAACACATACATCCCGCACTCCTCGGTACTAGTTTTGTTACCCTATCCTGGATTGGCTCGTTTATTAATTTTAATGTCTATGGTTATACATAACACAATATCGACTTGAAGATTCACCAGTTTCTCGCTTGTACTACGAGGACATTTAAATATTTGTTTTTAAATAATTCATAACAGTCGTGCAAACATCAGATAAATTTTCTTTATTAAAATCTAAAATAAATCTAGTCTTTACATTATTTACAGAGATTATAATATTTACATCAATATTTTCTTTCAATTATTTGCCGCCTATTGACTGGAAGGAATGGCAACACACTACACTAGCGCCCCTAGCGGCCCCGCTTGTTGCATGTTGCCAGTATTTTGACGAAGCTGCGCGTATTAACTACTTGTACTTTATATAGTATTTCCTTTCACATAGCGCAAAATAAACAAAGAAACTAAAAAACTGGAAAGAAGAGATAAATAATAAAAAAACATTTTTGAATCTGGTTAAGTAATGTTATTCCAATCGTCCTGTGGTAATCTGTAGGTGTTGTTATCGCTCCGTATAACCTGAACTCCCGCCCCAAAATACGGGATGACATATGCCGATCCATCAGCCGGGCCCACCACCTGAAATCATAAAAGACGGGTTCATTAATGTCTCTTCGACAGCTGCAAATTGTACATTATAGTAGGGTTAATCAAACTAAGAGATAACTATCAGTAGATGCAAATCCCTGTTACATTAGAATAATGTTATTTCGTTTCGGAGTGTTTATTAAAATTTTATAAACATATTTACAGACATTTGCCTGAAAATCGAATTTCCTGATACGCGTATGCTATCACATGTCTTTTGTCACAAGATATGTGTTTTGTGTCGATGAATCATCTTTACCCAAAGATGATGATTTGTAGGTGTCCATATTTTGACACAAATATACAGGCTACTACAACTACATCATGCTACTGCAATACAAAAATTTATATCTAGTTTTCGCATGCATTCAGAAATATTCCATTTATTTGAATTCTATTGCAAAGCGGAAATATTTTGACATTCCGACAAAATAGGCCCGAAGCCTGAGGGGTTAAAAAAAGTACGTCTTTATTTCATACAAAAAAAATTAGAAGCATATTTCATCGCCTTTCAAACTCAGTTTTTAGTTTTCGGATAAGTTCAGAAATATTCATCTATTTGGATTTTATTTAAAAGCAGAAATACTCAGACAGAACAAGCCAGAGGCCTAAAGGGTTACATAAATAATGACCTGTGCAGCTATGAGTATGATGTCAAGCAGTTGGCCCACGAACATGAAGCCGAGGGTGCACATCTTGGCCAGGCCCAGCGCGGGGTAGCCCAGGTAGAAACGGTCCAGTCCAAACATTCCCAGGAACACAGACAGCAGGAGCGCCACTTCTAAGGAATATCCGTTCCTGGAAAGATAATATTAATATTAGACTCTCATTGGCAGCGATGATTAGAAAAATACTTAATCTGCCCTGATGATAGACATGAGCAAAATGTTCACCCTCGACAGGCGGTTCGTTGATTGCCTGTCAATAAAAATGCACAGAAATGCAACTTATCGAGAATCCCACCCAAAATTAATGCCATATAAGTTAAAAATAATACATTGATACTTTGATTTTGATCTGTGAAGGCGATAATATTAACCGTTTTAGTGCTATGCCATAGACATACAAATAACTAGACGAGAACTTACAGATGAGGGGTAAAAACCAACTATGGCGGGGCGAAGAGAGGAAAGAGACTTGTGATTCGCCAATAAATCAATCTAACAGTATATAGGCACCTCGCACTATAATATCACTATTTAGTTCTTGATAGTAAAATCTGCTTTTGAATGAATAGACCTTTTTATATGGGAGCGCGAATTGCATGCCACGGTATGAACAGATGTGTAAAATCCAAATTCGCAAAGTAAGGTTCAGAGTATTTTCATAGTGGAATATTTTGTTTCCGTAGACACTTTTACAAATGTTTCATGATTTACTTGACCCAGTAAACAGCGGCTTTGTGTTTCGCGTCGCTATGTATCTCGATGTCTAAGTATGTGACATAGACATACAGCGTCCGTGCGTAAAATGTACGATGAGAGCACGACACTGGTCCGGACACGCCCAGCCGGTTCGGAAAAATGGTTCCAATGGGAGGGGGAAATAACACGTTTTTTAACACGTAAGGGCATGTCCATATATTTTGTACGTCCGTGTGCTATGCTTATTTTGGAAGTATGTATATAAACTGCTACAGGTATTTTGTGTTTTTAGATTTTAAAAAAAAGTATGGTATTCAATAAAAATGCAATAACTTGGACAAATATCAACCAATTTTAATTATTCTTTTGCAGTTATCTAAGTAAACACTGATATTTTATGCTTCTAGTAAAAAAACTACACATTTACAACTACAGTACAATCTCACTAATCCGACACTTCAATAGACCGATTGAGGTCTACTAACTCCTAGTGAGGTATTCACAAAACACTAAGTACTACTAACCTATTTATATACAGTTACTGATTATTAACATTTTTTTTGTATTACTGAAACTTATTATCTTTGAAAATCACTGTAATCATCTGTAAAATGTATGTTCGGGAATAGAAATAAATAAATAAAAAATACAGAGTGCAACTTTTTTACAGTATTTTAGTGTTCTTCGTTCATCCAAATATACATACAACATTTTATCCGATTCGTTCACTCCTCCCATGTATTTATTGTAACCAGACGCGGTCAGTGCCTTAAATTTTTTGGTGGTTCACCGAGTAATTCATCAAAAACGTAAAACAAAAGTAGGTAAATAAATAAATAAAAAAAATTAGACAGAGCCTAGTAACTCATAACTCGTACAGTGCCCTTGAGGTGATTATTCACAAAATTGGCGCTATACAAATTATCCATTTATTATTATTATAATTTTGTGTAAAAGTTTTCTTTGCGGATTTACAATCTTGGTCGAAAATTAAATGTAGTTTTGGCTATAATTCTGTTTTTATTTTCATGGTTCATAAGGATATTTATAATATTTATTTATATCTATAAACAGCGATATCAGAATATTTCTATATAATGAATAATAACACAATAACAACACACAGTAAACGTATCCCTTTGTGGCGCGGGGATTTACTGAATAATCAGTTTTTAAAAGAAGTTTGCAATATGTGACAAAAATGCACACAAACAAAAGGTCACAAAAACTAATAATGAAAATATCAAATTGGTTCACTCTCCATCACAATAATATCGCACCCGCTGACCTGTTGACTCATCGTTACATTTTACAAGAGAAAAATATAATTACTATCTTATTCAAACCCTACGTTAGAATAGTCACTTCGCTGGAAGAATTTCTTCAGAATTCTTTGGGCATTTCCATGCGGCGCACGGCAGTAGCATTTTTTTGATACGATTGTGTGCTTTGACGGTCTGAACGTGTTGCTGGGGACTTCATACAAATGATAATTCCCAAACGGGGCGCTTTTCTGAAACGCGCGGAATGGTATGTACCTCGGTTCCCAGCGGATTAAATTGTACGCGGGAAACAATGCTTTTGGCCGCGATAATTATTCTCCACCAAATTCATGTATATTTAGATAGTTAGTCAATTTTCTACAGAATTGAGCAATTTTATAATTAAAAATATTATGTAGGAATACGATGAGCTGCAAAATGTTGCTCAAATATTTTGGCTGTTCGGCGCACGAGTGCACATTAGGACGGGCCGCGCCTGATTGTAACCATGAATCATTGAAAGTTTTTTTTCTGATTCTTTTACTGCAATGTACAATAATATCACTTCCGTCGTCACTGTCTTCATTTACCGGAACAAAGGTCGCGTCGTCCGTAGTGTCGCTGTCATTTGACACATCGCGATCGTTCGCAATGGACCTAATTTCCGAGTGAAAAATGTCGATTCCCTTAAGGGTATATTTATTTTAACAGGATAAACAATAAATAAAGTTATCAAGACTCTTCCGAGCACCGACAAACGCTCACTGAAAATTGCAGTGACATAGCGCGTCGCAATTTACGTAACTAACGCTTACATCACGATGGTGCTGGGTCATTCATTTCATTCAACGGGTGTTATTTTGGTAATTCTTCGGAACAAACGTCAACGGTTAATATGCACTTTTTTTTGATAAAACTTTTAGATTCTTCTGAATTACCATAAAATACAACTATTTGCACTGGGGGAGGTTGAAAATGATACATTTTTAATTTTAGTTACGTAAATTGAAAAATTGCTTTAAACTGTCAAATCACTCTGTTTGCAATATTATTGTTATTTTAATATGTTGGTATTACTGATATTTTACAATCCATGTTACACAAACCTAGCGTAGCCGCTAAACTACTTGAAAACTGGGATGTTTTTCTTGCCTTGACGTGAGTAGGCGTTATAAAGGGGCACTTTCTTTTGAATCACAAACCATGTTACACAAATCTAGCGTATAGGTTTTTTCGGTTACGCGCCTTAGAATATATTGCCATGAAGTCAGTTACGGTATGATGTAGCCTTCCATATAGTATCAGTAATACCAACATAATAAAATGACAATAATCATTACAAATTGCATATGGTGAAGCGTTGTGTCTAAATACGAAAGCAAATTTTCAATTTACGTAACTAAAATTAAAAATGTAACATTTTCAACCTCCCCCAATGCAAATAGTTGTATTTTATGGTAATTAAGAAGAATCTAAAAGTTTTATAAAAAAAAAGTGCGTATTAACCGTTGACGTTTGTTCCGAATATTTACCGTTATTTTTAAGTTTTCATGTCTCACAGTGAAGACTGTAACGGTTTTCGTTAACAATGAATTGAATTTATCGGTATAGGTTGTTATACCAAGGTAACTGCACGAGAGGCAGAAGGATGGAATAGATCTGTACAAACTTTTAGGTTAACTTTTGGTAAACTTTTGGTACTTACGTCCATTTACATGGCATTTCCTTTTTGAAAGTATTATTCTTGGACTGCTCACATGTTATATTATCAGCAGCGATGCATTGAACTAAAACATAAAGCAATTTATTATCATTATTGATGAATTGGGTAAAGATACAAGAGTTTATCGAAATAATGTAACTTTTGAGGAACAAACCTTCAGCTTTATTTTGTTTAGTACAACCAATTAGTTGCTGTGTTTTAGGATCGATGTGATTTACATTTGGATCAGGACAAATGTACTGTCCTAATCTGAGAGTATTACAGTCAACAATGTACTCGGGGTGAACTGTTACGTACATCGAAGTGAAAATTAGAAGGAAAAAACAAGACGACAATGGTAATATCTCCATTCTATAAGAATGTATATAAGTATATAAGAAGAGTTATCATCACATAATAAAAGATATTATTTAGAATACTGTGACGCCTAGGTATGGTACCATTTCAATCAAAAATAATTACAAATAAACATCTTTCTCACTTTGTATTTTTAACGTTTTTGACATAAATTAACTATTACGTTTTTGACAGTTTTTGACATTGTACATGCACAGGAGAAATAATTATTATCTGTTTTCGGATATATCTGTGTAATCTGAATTTTGACGAGTGTCTAGAAGTGCAGTGCATAAAATGGTCCACTGACGTCGAAATTTTACTAATTTGCGACACATTGAAGAAATGAAAAATTTAAGAGAATTGTGATTAATCCCACTTCCAATAAATTCATCGACTGAATTATTTTATTTTTAGGAAGTTGAAACTAAGTAATAACCCTGTATAAACGAAACTAATTTGCGACACATTATGAAGAAATGAAAAATTTAAGAGAATTGTGATTAATCCCACTTAACCAATAAATTCATCGACTGAATTATTTTATTTTTAGGAAGTTGAAACGAAGTAATAACCCTGTATAAACGAAGTAAAAAAATCATGTTAAATATTCCACAATCCACCGTACTTTTAATAGGCACATATTTTGGAAATTAAACTACATTTCAATCAAGAAACAAATAATTACGTTTGTATAGATTGTAAAAGACGCATTAATTCCATTTTTATTCAAAGAACATTGAAAATTTCCCTATAAAACGTTCCCTTTACCACCATTTTTTTTTTTGTGTAGACTTAAAATCTGCGAAGTTTGTTTTCAATATAAATAAGTATGAGTTACTAAGTTAATCCAAACTAAGAACCTAATAAACTATTTTGTGCACGTAAATAGTTGTTTCTGATAGTAATTATTGCAGTGAATTGCAATTTACATAATCTGTGTCTAAAAGTGCGGCGGTTGGAGGAGTAATAATTAAAAAAAATATTAAATGGAACAAATAACTTTGTATAAACACCATTATATAATCAATATTATCAACATGTTTCGAAAACTTCATTTTCTTCGTCAAAATAAGATTAATAATTTTTTATTGTTATTATGATGTCACTGTACGAAATTCTATGATTCAGAAAATCTTATCTGAATTTCTAAACATTTTAAATGGAATAATAATTTTTTAAGCAGGTAGCCCGTTGGGAGAATGATATTTTCGGTAGTGGTATCATTAATGAGAACAAGAAAACGGATAATAGAGAGCGCGTAAACGTCATTGAAAAAATCTCCGGTTTGGGCATCGTGCTTGGGTAGCTTTGTAGATTTTTTTAATGAAAATTATTGTTTTAAATTCATAATTTGTTATAGAATAAATTAAATAATCAAAAATGCCAAAGGGTAAGTTTTTCTCTCTTAGATTTGGGCGAACTTCGCATATTTGCACAATTTAGATAATTGTTCCTTGCTTTTCATGCACATTTCTGCTTTATATGTCTTTTACAAGCATATTTCACTAGTTGATTGATTCTATTCATCTAGCTGTGAAAGAAATATGCATTTATTTGTTAAATTTATGAGGACTACGACGTTATTTTTGTATTTGGTTTGGCGTCCATTTATTGTTACTTCGTCACGCCTATAATTATTATTGTTTACAGGAAAGTTCTTGAACCACAAAGGAAGAAATCGACGATTCACTAACCCTGAAGAATTAGAAGAACAAAGGAAAGAGGAGGAAAAAAAACGCAGGTAAATTTCAATAATATTTGGCCATGCATCTGTCTTTGGCCATTGTGTAATTGTCTGAATGTGACATTCAAAAATTTGAATCCCAAAATGTATTTTTGGGGTTCAATGATCGTTAGAATTCAAGTGAATTTAGATTTGTGATAATTTGCCATTAAAAAAACAAATATTTAAATTTTAGGTTAGGTTGCGATAAATATGAAAGCGGAGCATGTCTTTATGTTTTAGTCTATCTTTACTACACTTTGTTTGTAGTAATTTATCCCTTTTAAAAAATATATGGTAAACATTTACCTAACCTCCGTCCTGTTAGGCACAAATTATGGAAATTACACTGTTACTACAAGAAACAAACTATGTTCATGGTCTAAAAAGATTATTTGGTTCTTAGTTTGGGTTATTTAAATAATTTGCGCATTTAAATTGAAATAAAACTTTCTCAAACGTCAATCCATACTAAAAAAAATTTCAAAATGGCATTACGAGATGGGTAGATTAAAAGTACCTACTTCGAATTATTCCTCACATTAATGGGTTGAGGTTCAAGCTGCGAAAGCTGCGTGTCATCACTATTTAGATATACATCCCAGGTTTTGAATGGTTAGTTTGGCAAGCAGGGTTTGTCTGTCTATGTGTAATTATTCTAATACCTTTCTTCCCATGTTCTTCTATTATAAATACAGGTAAAAACTTGTCAATAATGCATTCAGTTCATAACATTAATAAATTGTGTAATGAAAATGGAAAAGGCCGAAAGTGCCACAAAGTAAAATTTTCAGTATTCAATAAAAACTTCATAAATCTTGTACTGTATTCTTCACAGTGCTGCTCCTTGCAACTGCTCTAGGAACTAGTAGGAATTTTTCTGGCACTTTTAACTTTCTCTAGGTTATTGGCTATGTCGCTTACAACACATTACACGCAAAAAATCGATTTTTTATTTTTTGGCACTTTCAGCGTTTTCCATTTCCCCTACACAATTATTGTTTTATATGGCAATACTATTTTTTCTATTATTAGCAGCATTGATTGATTGTCTATGAAATGTAATATAAAAATGATAAATATAAAAATGGCGTATACCGCGTAAGTGAATTAATTTTAACAAAATTAAAATGTAACATGCATATTTTTTACATATTTTTTCATCTCCCCTACATAAATACTCACTTTTCGTGATAATAAAGCTGAATTTAAATGTTTGAATAAGAAATATTACGTATTAACCAGTAAGTGGAGTAAGACATAAATAATGAATTAATAAAAATTGAACTTTACCCTCAGGCCTGAACAGTATTTGGCTAAAGTTCGGTTTAGTGGCGAAATTCCTAAAAATACAAACTAGTTATTTTTATACTAACTATGGGCCGGGGAATACGAATCTGAAAGAATTAGGCGGCGGCAAGCAATATTAACTGAACTATACGACTTTAAAATTTTTTTTTACACACATAGGAAAATGGCCATTTTGGAAGCATTCTGATTCCTAGAAAATCAAACTAGTTATTTTTATACTAACTTTGGGCCGGGGAATCCGAATCTGAAATAATTAGGCGGCGGCAAGCAATATTAAATGAATTATACGACTTTAAAATTTGCTATAAACAGACACAAAAAGAAGACATTTTGGAAGCACTTTGACACTATCGAAGTCGCAAGAAAACATAGAAAAATAATAAAGATGTTACACCACATAAAATTAAGTGTTGCCATTAAGCAGTAATATCAATAACGTAAAATAACATGTTTATAATTTAAGTACTTACTTTTTATAAATTTTACTCACTTTTGTATCACAAACCATGCTACCTAAACCATGCTACCTAAACTACTTGAAAACTGGGATGTTTTTTTAAATTGACGCGAGCAGGCGGTATAAAGGGGCACAAACCATGTGACACAAACCTTGCGTAGCCGCTAAACTACTTGAAAACTGGGATGTTTTTTTAAATTGACGCGAGCAGGCGGTATAAAGGGGCACAAACCATGTGACACAAACCTTGCGTAGCCGCTAAACTACTAGTTTGACAGAGATACGACGGACGACGAAGATGTGTTTGATTTATAAGGCATGTTCGATGATATTATTGTTTAATGGCCACACTTAAATTGTTGTTTTTCTATGGTTTTTATGGTTTTCATGTGTCAAAATGCTTTTAAAATGGCTGTTTTCGTATGTGTGTATTGAAAATTTAAAAGTCGTGTAATTCAGTTAATATTGCTTGCCGCCGCCTAATTCTTTCAGATTCGGATTCCCTGGCCCATAGTTAGTATAAAAATAATTAGGAATTTCGCCACTAAACCGAATTTTTTCCCAATATTTTGTCAGAGGGTGAATGGATCCTTACACATGGAACACATTACAATTTTAATACCCATTCACTTTACACTCTATCAATTTAATCACCTTTCAGACAAAACATAATATATCTCTATTTTCTAAATTAGCGGCATCGTATGTACAAGATTAGTTAATAACTTAACTTAATTAATAAATAAATTAGTGTGATCTATATCTAACAACTCCTCAAATTTTTCATTTTCTAAGAATTCTCTAACTTCCTCATCTTCTTCTTGTAACCTAATCTAACTATATATCATTTTCTTATAGAAGATCTGTGTGCATAGTATTAAGAGCAGGCATAACATGATATCTCTATCAGCCTTCCCATCTTTCGTAAACATACTACACAGATACACAAACTCATCCACCTGCTCCAAGTATTCATCATTCACAACTATATTGCATACTGTTTTCGTACTCTCTCTTTCAAACACCATGACTTTAGACTTACTTACATTCATCATTAACTCATTCTTCATACATACTTCGTTCATCCTAGACACGAGAGACTGTAGATCTTCCATTCTGTTAGAAATTAGCACCACATCATCAGCATACAATAGGCAACATACTTCCAGATTACTCAATTTCGCGCCCAATCCCATCTCTTCCAATTCTTGCATACAATTATCCATGTATAGATTGAATAAGCACGGTGACATTACGCAGCCTTGTTTAACACCTTTTGTGATGTCAAACCACTCCGTAAAATCGCCGTTCACCCTAGCACATGCAACGCTTCCCTCATATCGCTACGCAATTGTCTGAATGAGCTTCGTATTCACTCCGTACTAAAAAGAAGGGTGAATGCCGGTAACTCCATTAATGGAGGACTGAATGCCATTGGCGGTAATAAAAAACTGTCCAAAGACGCGAAACTAGCCGTCCATAATGGAGTGCTGGTACCTACCCTGATGTATGGCAGTGAGGCATGGAACTGGCAGAGGAAGGATGAAAGCAGACTGAATGCTGTAGAAATGAGATCCCTGAGGCGAATGTGTGGTAAAACCATGTACGATTGTGAGAGAAACGTGGATATCTGCAAAGAATGCAAGGCTGATGTAAGCATGTAGAGCGAATGAACGAGGAAAGGAGTGTAAGGATAATATATGATGCAAATGTGAATGGTAGAAGAAGTCGGGGACGCCCGAGGAAGACATGGCACGACCAAGTGAATCAGATACTTGAGTCGGGCCATGTGAAGAGTCGGAATAATAGAAGAGCATGTATGAGACGATGTATGAATGTGAACGAGGCAAAGAGTGTGTGCCAAGATCGAGTTTTGTGGCGGTCCGTCCTCTCTGCCTACCCCTGCGGAGAAACGGCGTGATGGTTAGTTAGTTAGTTTTTTTTAACATGATACATTTTTTACATATTTTTATTTACTATCTAAGCAGCTTGTATGTATGTATAAGACTGATTACTGTGACTTAATGTATTATTAATAACTTCTCTTTTCCAATAACTCTTTTAACTTCTTTACCTTATTCTTATAATCCAAAATACCAACATAAACTCTCTTATTGTAGAAAAATCTGTGTGCATAGTATTAATTAGTGAACATTTTCAACCAATACTAATGAATGTAATCCGAAAATTGTAAACTTCACCCGCCATAACACAGGGTCATCCCTAGCATGGAGGGTGAAATATCATAAAAAAACTATATGTACTTTCGATTTTTCATGTATTAAATAAATAAAAATAAATAAATAAATAATAAAAATAATTCCATTTTGCAATACATTTAATTTTTGAAATATAAAAATTTTGTATGCAAACATAAAAAAGTTTAAAAAAATGGCTAACCTTATGTTTTTTCGATAACGAAAAAAAAAAAAAAAAAACTACATATTTCGGTAAATGAAAACTTTAATGTCAACTAATGTTTTTGTCATTTCATAAAAAAACACTTCGAATTTAACTTAATTACTATAAATAACCATTTGCGTCACGGGAAAAAAAAGATGCATTAAACTTTCGTTTTTTGCAATCAAAGTTTCAAAATTTCATCTGCTTTGATTATTTCAGCCATGTTTTTTTCTTGTTTGTCGTATTCTTATTAAGCGGGTCCAGAGATTCTGAAATTTTACCAAATTAAATTAGTTAGTAAATATTAACCGCCTGTTTTATGTTGTAACTTAACAATTGCCTGGCATGCATTGCAATGCACATTACAATGCACAATGCAACGTTTTAACAGGAGCTCAATGCGCGACAGCCAATGTCAGCCGCTTGGGTAAAATTCTCGAAAAGGCACACTTGTAGCGCATTCCCATGTCGTCTCTCTAATATCCGTACTCTTAGGTCAAGGCTAAACTTACAAAAACAATAAAAGATTACGGATTTCCAATATAATTGATTATATTAAAAGAAATAAGGATATTATGAAACAAAAAAGTTTCCTTATACACAGGGCTGGACCTGAGCGCCTGGCACTAGAAAATCTCGAGGGCGCTGTATTGTGCTGTGTTATGTTATTATCACCACTATTGTCTTCTTGGCGCCTTGGCTGGCAAGTCGGTGACTGGAGCGGACTACTCCAATTGTGCCTGTACAGGACCGGTCTTGCATATACATACCTATAGATCAGTGGTTCCCAAAGGGGTCCCCAGGATCATTCAGGGGATCTGTGGGAAATAAAAATTGATTTGGGGGTCCCTGAGTGTCCGCGGCAAGGTTTTGACACATTTTTATTCATATGGAAGTTTCGTCGGGGGAGGGGCCGGATGTTTCGCCCCACCCCATCCTACCCCGCTCCACCCCATATCCCATTTCGCCCCCTCCGTTGTGGTAAATCTGCCATCCCATTCCGCCCCCTCCGTTGTGCTATCCGCCCAGAGGTCCGGGGGCCAAAAGAGTTTGGGAACCACTGCTCTAGGTGCACATACAAACTTATTTAGGCAGATGGAGGCAGAGCTACCTATGGTGCTGTGATATCAGAGCTAATGTCATCTTTGTGGATGGATTGCTGTGTGGAGAATAGAGGAGAGGAAGGAGTGAACATGGGTCATGGCTCTACTTAAATTGCATCGATTTTAGATATATTTAATGACTAACGATTGTTGTGTGCAGATGGCGTGCAGAACACGGTGGTGAGAGCACGGATGAAGACGAGGCAGGAGCGGCGAAGGGTAGTGGCTCCGGCTCGGAAGAAGAATCCTCCGATGAAGAAGATGTAAGTTCTGTTATCGTTATCTCTTTTCTCTTTTAACCCTTATGCCTTAGTGAGCATGATACGAAGTGCCAATAATCCATGGCTATGGACCTACTGTAGGTAAAAAAATACAAAGTAAAATTTTCAAAATTTTGAGCAACCCCCGACACAAAAAAGAGTTGGTGACCTTGAAACGCCTGAACAGATTATCATGAATTGTAGCTAAGAACCATCTCGATCACGTCAGCTTTCAAACAAAAAAATCTACATCATAATCGGTCCATTCGTTTAGGAGCTACGATGCCACATACAGGCAGACAGACACCAGAAAGTCAAACTTATACCGCCTCTCCTTGCGTTGGGGGTTAAAAATTATAATTATTGTATTCCATCACGGCCGGCATTGACATCATTGATCACGTCATTGACTGCCGGCGTAGTCCAGTGGTAAGGCGCTTGACTAGCACACCGAAGGTCGCGGGATCGAATCCCGGCGTGGCAAATAAATTTTATCTGATTAATTTGTGTTATTTCACAATTTATTCATTTAAAATAATATATAGTATAGTTGCGGCACGTTCCAGAGTGGAAGATACTATCAGTATCGCCCTGGTGTAAGACCACCATTCAGAATTGAAACGTTGCTTGAAATGGCATTAGCTGTGTTTGGTGACCAGATCTGAATAGCCAGGTACTTCCCCCCTTCCTCTTCCCTATCTCCTTCCCCTCCCCACTACCTTCAGCCTCACAACATACCCCAATTGGGGATGCCATAGTCTCACTGGCTTCAGACGGGAGCAGATGGGACTCTTGTGCGGTATTCATATAAAAATAAATTAAAAAATCATGAAACATTTTTAAAAAGTGATAGTCATGAAAAGTGAAGAAAAATAACATTTCTAACCTAACCTATCATACTATTACATTATGATACTAACATATTTTTTATTGTGCCATTTTTATGAAATATCAGCTCAAAGGTGCAAGAAATTCTTTGCCTTTAAATTTAAAAAAAATTCTATTTTTTTTATTCTATAAATTTGTGATTGTCAAATAGAATTCTGCGTACGCCTGTTATACTTTATAATACATTGATTATGCCGTGACAAGAAAAAGGTGTATTTAATATCATCCCTCTCGAGACGATTTTATAGGGTTATAGGGTCAACATATTTGACACCCAACTCGGGTGTATAGTGCAGGGGGTGTCTGTGTCTTTTGCGTTAGCCAAACTCTTCTTTTTAACCTTAGAAGCCCAGTGATCCCGTACGGGACTGTGGATTTAATTCATTCAATGCCAAATGGTCCCGTTTTAATGATATATTCGGTTATGGTGCGAATATATCATTAAAAATGCTTGGGCAGTGGGCTAACTCTATTGCACGCGGCGCATGAGCATTTAAAAGGAACCTTTCAACCCACAGTGGTACAGGACCGCGGATTTGCGTCATTCAATGCTCAACGGTCCCGTACAGGACCAGTGATTATGGTACAAATATTTCACAAAAAATGCCTGGACAGTGCAACGTGCAAACGTGCTACGTTGCACGTTTATTGTATGCACCGCACAAACGTTTAAAGGTTAAGTGAGCAAAGTCCAAGCTAACATGATTTCAATGCTCTTCTTGGAATGAATTCAAATGAATTGAAATTGCGTTCTCCACTTAACAGTATCATTTTGGAACATATCGCAAATATATTATACATTATTTTAAATGATTTTATTGTGAAGTAAAATTTATTTGTGCATACAGGGATTTGACTCACAACTTCCGGATTGCTAGTCTTAAGCCTTACCACTTGACCACTGAGGCTGTCAAAATAATCCTATTAAATTGCAGTTACATATATGTAACAGAATTTGTTTTTTCTTTTTCATTTGCCGTGTTTCATATCCGGTCCGGTGGGTTTCTGATTCCATATTTATGTAAGCACTGCCTCATACATAACTTGTAGACTCAGTAATTTGAAACCGACATTAATCAGAATCCAGATCCGTAATCCAATCCATGTGACCTAGTTATTTACTGCATTATTTATTACGCTCCATGCTGTAACTACGTTTATACGCAAAAGGTGAAATACAAGGATAGATTTATTGATTTCTTGTTGATTGCATTCTGTGCGTGTGAGATTTTATATTTTGGAAACATACCTATATATTTCTATTATCTCTCAATAACCTAAACATGCCCTTTCCTAAATTTGTTTTGATAATAACAAAGGTGAAAAATGAGAATGGTTTAATTTTATTTATCATTCAGTTTGTTTTTCGCTTATTCCCTTATTGTGATCAATCATTGATTTTTATAAAAATGTCATAAATCATTATTTAAAAATGACTATTTATTTTTCAGACTGGAAAGGCGAAAGGAGTCTCAGGATTAATTGAAGTGGAAAATCCCAACAGGATTGTAAAAAAATCTAAGAAATTAAGCACTCTCAATGAAACAGTTGGCGATGCCCCAAAACCCGAGTTATCAAGGTCAGTTACAACTCTATCCAATATAATAAATAGATGAAGTCTTCCCTATTAATTAAAATATGTAGTTCTTCAGCTATTTTATGTTTTTATTATGTACACAAAGGGGTCATCCATTAATTACGTGAGCAGTTTTTCTTCCAATCTCGACCGCCCCTCCCCCTCGGTGAGATAAATTTGGGCCAATTTGTATATTTTTTTCAAGTAACATGAGATTTTGCTGGACCCCCCCCCCCCTCCGTTTATGCTCACGTAATTAATGGATGCCCCCAAACAACTTCTTGATCCATACTAATTACTTGGTTTCAAGGCGAGAACGTGAAGAGCTGGCAAGACAGCGCGGAGCGGCGGCATACCAGAAACTACACGCGGCCGGAGCCACAGAGGAGGCGAGAGCCGACCTGGCACGCCTCGCCCTAGTACGCCAGCAGAGAGAGGAGGCCGCCCGCAGAAGGGAGCAGGAGAAACAGTCCAAGGAGAGTAAGGGCAAACCCGCTGCCAAGTAGGCACCCTTCCCTCCATAGGCGGTACCCACCCACCTGTCTCAGTACAACATCTTTTTGCACTGGCAACATTTTTAACCTCTCACGCAAATTTTTTCCACTCGCAACACTGTTGCATTTGAAATATTCTATTATTATTCCAATGAAAAATGTAGCTCCTAGTTACATTATTTTACATCACTCATTATTACGCTATATTAAATGTTTAATTATTGTAATGAGACATCGGAATGGCAATTTCTAAATTCAAATACCGCTGTTTATATTACTTTTACTGTTTTCTCGATGGTGAATAAGAAAGTGGCAAATGTCCTCCGAGCATAATTTATATTGACTTGTAAATATTGTTTTAATATCTTCTGCCTCATGCAGAAATCTTCAGGACTCGTCACAATTAAACATGACAGTATGTATTTAATTGAAATGTTATTTTATACCTAACATAATGGATTCAGATGCTAAAGATAAAAAAATCATCCATAAGTGATAAAGACTACAGAACTCATTAACAATCTTTTAAAGTTATGTACATATACAGAAGTTGTGTGGTTTGCTTCAAAATATCCTAAATTCAATCTTGAAATATGTTGAACCACATCTCTTATGCAAAACGAGGTGCCATTTAGTAAAATTGTAATCCAATTGTAATGAATGTGTAAATTAATGTGACGTGTGTTAATAAATTTAAAATCTGTTTGTATGTTTAAAAAATAATTGGCATTCCAGTTCATTTTCATTCTTGGGACGGAAAATATTTTGAAAATTGTACAAAAGATTGTTGGTTTGTTTGCACGGTTTACGACAATGTGGTTTGTAATAGTAATTTGAATGTTTACTAATGTTAACGATCGTATGTGAATAACTTAAGAAAAATTAGTAACACAGATTTTGAATCTCTTCATTGCTGAATAAAGAGTTAATACTAGAATTGTATCCGTTTAAATTGTTCAGTTTTCCCCCACTTATTGTAATGAGTAGACTTTTTCAAATAGAACTAAATTAATTATATTTTTTTTAAATAAGCAACTCTGCTTGTTAGAAATAAAATATTAAAATATTTTGTTATCCCGATGATGAATTTATAATACTTTAGCTATGTTTTTTCTTAATTTTGTTTGCATTTGCCGCTAAAAAAATAGACAACAATCACTGTTTTTATTGTTTGATTTGATTGTGTGAATTCTGTTTTTATAATGTTGCCTAATCTGATGAAGTATGTCCAACCTAAGCAGGGAAATCACTTGATAAGTGACAACACTCGAATGTGAAAAATAATGATATTGAAAATAACTTTGTATTGAATTACGCAGACATTGTTGTAATTAATAAATATTAAAAATTGTTTTTAAATTGAAATGCTTTTAATTTGTTAAATCTCCCATTTACATGTTTTTTTTCACAGAAATATGGACAAATCGATTGAGTTAGAGGCCCTACAAAAGACTCTAATTTGGTTGAGCAGTTAGATCAATCTGGTTGAGTTGAACATAAAGTTGGACAGTGTGAAGATGTGTTGTGTGCTATAACCCCTTATTACTGCCACCCCCCCGGGTGGCTAATAAGTTGAACGGTTGTATGGCCAGGACATCCAACCGTTCAATCAAGTTGAATCGTCTGTATGCATAGTTGAACTAACTTTACTCAGTCTGCCTTAGTGAGATATCGCGTAGTAGTTTGTGAGCTTGGAGGAAATATAGGCTTAGGCTCAAAGAATACAAATAAATACAATGCCAGGCTCATGCTCATGCCTGAATGAATGTGAAGTAATGACGGATTTTTTGCATTATGAAAAATTTAAGTCGCTTGTGGAATATTTCAAGCAAGATGAACTCTAGTAGAGATGTCCGGAAGCTCCTTTGGGAGAAGTTAAAATATATTTATAAGGATGCAATGATTAAAAACGTAATAATTACGAAAAATCACCGCTTATCAATTCTTTTAGGAACATTGTATTTATGACTGATATTTTTTTCATTCCATGGCTATTTCTTTGCCCGCATTTGCCTTTTTTTAACCCCCGACGCAAGGAGCTGTGTTATAAGTTTGACTTTCTGTGTGTCTGTCTGTGGCATCGTAGCTCCTAAACGAATAGACCGATTACGATGCGTTTTTTTTGTTTGAAAGCTGACATAATCGAGGTGGTTCTTAGCTACAATTCATTAAAATCTGTTCAAGGGTATCAGCTCTTTTTGTATCGGGGGTTGCTTAAAATTTGCAACTTTTTGTTTTTTTGATAAAGTAGTAGACATGCCGCGTACATTCTCCAGAACTTTTATTATCAAATAACAAAATTGAACTAAGCATTGTGCCGTCTGTCAACACTCAATGTAGTTGAAACGACGGTTGAACCAAAGAAATTCAGTCTGTAGAACCTTTTACAGCAAAGGCAATCAATGTTGTAATGATGTCGGTATTACACGATGATTTTATTTTATTTTAACTTCATAAAAATCTTATTACTATAATAAGTTAAGTTCAGTTAGTGACCAAGAATGATCTAAGGAATCTGATTCCTGTGTAATGTACTGTACATTCTGATTGTAATAGAGGGAAAATTGTCAGGTAAATTTTATTCTGGGAATTTTTGTCTTTCTTTTAAAATCTTTTTAACGTGGATGACACTTCATGTTATCCATCGGCTGCTTTCCCCGTATCGGGACATCGCAGTTTCACTAAAGCATACAATAAAATTAAAATTGTGGGATAGACTGCGTTAAAAAGGCCAGCATTGAAAAGATTAAGAAAGAAAATAATATCACTCCTCAACACAAACTGATACAGGCTGCTCTAATTGACTTTCTTTATAAATATTGACTTTGAAACTGATGCGCCTCTTTAGCTGAAAGTTATTCAACATTATAAAGGCTGCTGATGGACATCTCCCCTCATTCAAGATATCATCAGCATTGTCATCCTCGTGGAGACATGCGTCGGACATGTGGAGTCTCTTGACCTCGTCGCCCATTTTGATGATTTGGATTTGGTACCTCCAGTTGGCCGCTTCAGCGGGGGGGCACAGGAGCTGCAGTGCCCAGCACATTGCCAGAGGGGGCTGTGTGGGGCGAGCATTGAGCTTGAACACCAGCTCCTCGTGGCGAAGCAACATTCCATCGAGCATCATATTCTCCCCCACGAGCAGCCTGTACTTTTGGCCAAAGTGAATGCCGGTGTGACGCGTGTGTGCTTCCTCTGCGTGGCAATACAGCTTGCTGTAGTTTCCTGGTCAATCAATAAGTATAATACAACGTGTTACACTTTTATAACGCCGATTAACAGAGGTTATTATCCATAAAGATCAAGTAAGATTATTCACAGAGCAATTAAATTTATATTAAGGTGATACGTAAAAAAATTCAACTTTTTTACAGATGGCGTTAGTGTAATTATTTTAGGAAAAGACACCTTTTGCAATTGATGCTAATATTAATATGAATTAGTTGTTTGCACCCATACATACAGTATATTTTATAAATATGAATATAGTTTTGTCCATAAACAAACTCAATTTTACAAGAAAAGCATACTAATTCAATATTGCTTTTTTTATGCCTTTCTCGAAAGAATTAAGTTTGTTTATAGACAACACTATTTATTCATATTCATAAACCGTATTAATTCATCTTAATATTTTAAAGCATAACTTGCAAAAAGTACTTTTTCTTAAAATAATCATCCTAACACCATCTATGAAAAAGAAGATTATGAATTCTTTTAAGTATCACCTTAAGTAAAACTACCGTTTACCAACTCCCTATGTGCAGGGACACGATATCGAATAGAAAGTATCGATACTGTACTCATTAGTAGTATCGGAAAAAAAGTATCGTACTCGTAAAAGTATCGATACTTCATACTTCAAAGTATCGAGTACATTTCATAGGACGTCAACATCAGTGAAATGAAAAAAAAGAAACAATCAAATTTAAGTATGTATAATCAATAATAAAAAAGGACCTGTAAATTCACAAATTGCTATCTTAGGTGCTCATAAAAAAGTGTAATGTTTTTTATGTATACGAGTATTATCAACTGCAAAACTAAACGTGCGTAATTAAATAAATAATGAAAAACAGCTGCCCTGTTAAAACACGAACTGAAAAGTAAAACAACTTTTTTGCAATACATTTTTTCTCTACTTTGTGTTTTGGCAGGACAGTTGAGACATTTCAGTATATTATTAAATTATTTATTTATTACTTTACCAGTTATGGACATTATTATTTTCTTGTCACTAGTGTCACATATTTTAGACGTGGAGTGCCAGAGGCTTCCGAGTTGACATAGGATTTTTTTGGAACAAAACATCATATTAATTTTAAAACTTAATAGATTTATGACAATGAAAAAATGTAATATTATAATCAACATTTTAATCGTAAAGATATAAATCTGAAACAATTTACAAGTATGGCACTTTTCAGATTTTTTTCACCAAATGGTGTTTTTCAGTAACTAAATGTTTAGATAACCAAATAAACTTACTTTTCTTGAATTATAATTATTATAAAACTAAAAGAAAAACACTATATTCATTTATGTTAACTTAAACCTAAGGTTTGCCATAATTGAACTAGATGGCGTTGCCATAAATATGAGCCGCTTAGCCAAATTTTAAAGGTATCGATACTTGCCAAAAAGTACTCATTGAGTAAAAGTATCGAATACAAAGTATTGAGTGCAAAAGTATCGAATACAAAGTATTGAGTACAAAAGTATCGGTATCGAAAGGAAAAGTATTCGATACCACAAAGTATCGATCGTGTCCCTACCTATGTGTATTAGAGATGGGTAAGTTCTGTGTTTTGCAGGAGGCTTCCGAGATGTGCTTCCTTTTAAAAGTACTTGAGTTCTTGGAGCAGGTCCCGGGAACCACTCTCAACTCGCGAGTAGCTCGGACCGAAACGCACGGGTTCGACCGAAGCCGGACCTCGGAGCCGGAACGCTCAAAAGAACTCGAACCCGGACTATGGATTATAGTGCTCAGGCTTACCCCAGGCTGACCCAGCATGACTTCATCGGACTGTGGATTATAGTTCTCAGGCTTACCCTGCCACGAGCATGACTTCATCAGACAGATTTAGCCTATAACAAGCATGGTTTCATCGGACAGTGGATTATAGTCCTCAGACTTACCCTGCCAAGAGCATGACTTCATCGGACACTGGTAGAGGCGATAGAGGCAAGCTTTACCATGAGCGAGCAGTTCATGATTTAGCACTGGGATGGTACATCCAAGCCGTACATTGGGACATAGGTGTTCTCTAAAAATTTAACAATTTGAAATTAACACTTATGTAATAATAAATCAGTTTCACAAATCCATAACAAAAGGTCCAAATTAATGACAAATACAGATCTGTCGGCCTTGTACAATAAACATGATGTATCAGGAAGTACCTAACAGACTTTAACCAGCGATTACTGAGTCTATTCGGAGTAAAAGATGTCGAAGGAATTTTGGTTTCCAGTGACTTTTTTTTCACTAAACAATAAAAAAAAGGTATTGGATAGTAAAAGTCGGTGCAGTGGAGGGCCGCTACTCGGCTGAGTTACCAGTGATGATCAGTGACAGACTTTTTTCGATTCGTTAATCTTTATTTGTTTATGAGTTTAGGTTTCGCTCAGGGAGTTGATATAAGATTGAACTGACATTTGAACCCATGATGGATCTTGTTTTTTATACCCCTACCAACGGGTAGCTCCACCCTTACAAAAAAAGCTTCGAATGATCCACAATGTTCCAGAACATTCCACAACATTCAAGAGTATTCTGGAACATTCCAAAACATTCAATAGTGTTCTGGAATGTTCCACAATGATCTGGGATGTTCCCGAACGTTCCAGACTATTAACGAACATTCCAGAATGATCTGGAATGTTGTGGAATGCTCTTGAAAACTCTCGAATATTCTGGCCCTTTTATCTTCAAAAGCACGCCCTTTAGGTAAAAACGGGAAACTTCTTCATGGATGGGGGATAGACAACAACACATGTACAACATGTATCTCCCTTGATCGTACCGGGACTCGTTTCTGAGTTTTAGCGGCACACATTGTACACTTTCTTTTATAATATATTTGATTGATTAAATAATCAGTAGAAACAAATGGAATATTATCTAGAATTATGAACTGTTTCAATAAACTTATTTCTGTAAAAAAGTAACAATTGCAAAGTGCATGTCATTCAATCATTGAAGACAATAACTATTATGTATTACAATTTGAGGTTTTACCATCGATCAATAGTCACTTGGTCGAAGGGTTTTATTTTATGATTTTATAAATTTTATTTTTATTTTACTAAGTTATTCCATTATAAAAAAATGTATATTATTCACCTGGGTATTTGCACATCCCGAATTAGCTGTGTTTTAGTCTGCTCAGCCTGAATCAACTGTGCTTTCATCTGCTCAATCTGAGCTTCCTGCGTTATAATCTGCTGGGCCTGAATTTGCAATGCATTTTTCTGCTCTACCTGAATTTGTAATGTTTTGATCTGCTCGGCCTGAATTAATTGTGCTTTACGCTCAAACTGAATTATTTTTGTTTCAATCTGCTCGGCCTGAATTTGAAGTTCTTTTTTCTCCTTGGCCTGAATTTGCTGTGCTGTAATCTTCTCGGCCTGAATAAACTGGGGTATCTGCTCTTCAACCAACCTCGCTTTCATCTGCTCAATCTGCTTTGCCTGAATTTGCAGTGCTTTTTCCTGCTCGGCCTGAATTTGCTGTGCGTTAATCAGCTCATCCTGAAATTTCCGAGACTTAATTTGCTCGGCCTGAATTAACTGTGCAATCTGAATTTGCTGTGTTTTAGTCTGCTCAGCCTGAATCAACTGTGCTTTCATCTGCTCAATCTGAGCTTCCTGCGTTATAATCTGCTGGGCCTGAATTTGCAATGCATTTTTCTGCTCTACCTGAATTTGTAATGTTTTGATCTGCTCGGCCTGAATTAATTGTGCTTTACGCTCAAACTGAATTATTTTTGTTTCAATCTGCTCGGCCTGAATTTGAGGTTCTTTTTTCTCCTTGGCCTGAATTTGCTGTGCTGTAATTTTCTCGGCCTGAATAAACTGGGGTATCTGCTCTTCAACCAACCTCGCTTTCATCTGCTCAATCTGCTTTGCCTGAATTTGCAGTGCTTTTTCCTGCTCGGCCTGAATTTGCTGTGCGTTAATCAGCTCATCCTGAAATTTCTGAGACTTAATTCGCTCGGCCTGAATTAACTGTGCAATCTGAATTTGCTGTGCTCTGCTCTGATCGGCATGAATGTCCAGTGCTTCTTTATGCTCGGCCTGAATTTGCCGTAATCTAGTCAAGACCGCCTGAAGCCGTGCTTCGAGCTGGCTGATCAGAAGCCGCAAGCCCCAGATTTCATCTTGTAGACGAATATTCTCTTTTCTTTCTGCTGTAAGCTCTACAGAAACAGTTTCCCCAGAATGTGGACTACTTGCTAACTGTCTTCTTGCAGCAGCTGCTTTTCCCTAGTAACAACAAAAATTATTCACTCTGAGGTATACTAAAAAAAGAATACAGTTACGAAATGTTGCTGAAAACCTCGCAGGTGGCTACGAAAAAAACCTTCTTTTAGTGAACCATGATAATAGTGCTAACATTGTAGGCATTTAATAAGTTGCTGAAAAATATGTACATAGGTACCAGGTGCGGTCCCTCAATACATACTGTGTGTGCTCTTCCTTTCTAAGCGTATAATAAATACAATAATAATTATTATTTATTTATTCCGAATTAAAAAAATCCGAATCATCCAAATTCTGAATTAAATTTTGGGCTTGTTTGGGCTTATTTTTTCTATCCGTAAACAGCAATAGATACTGCAATTTAACGACACCGTCCCATCGTCAGAAGCCAAAAACAACAAAACACAACGCGCGGACCGGGATGAAATACATACATAATAACATTCTAGATGCTTGTGTGTCGAACATCACGTAAACGCACCAACACTAGCAAAGGATTCAGGAACAACGTGGATTCTCTGCTTCGTTCCGTATCATATAAAAATGCGCATGCGCATTTAGTCCTGTGTGCCTAGTTTCGAATGAAGCCGGAAACGCATTATATAGAAGCATCCATGGGAGCATCCAACGCGCAGAAAATGACTTTAATGCGCATAGGCATAGTGAACAGAATAGCACAACCAAAATGCGTGGATTAATTTATTACATATTAGAGATTTGTTCTTGAGACTTGTCTTGAATTGTGAATTACTGAAGCCAATTGATGCGTTGAATATCTTTCGAATATCTATTTAATTAATTTAATTTTAGAACTGTAATAATTGATATGAAGCATAAGATAAGGATTTATGGAGCTAATTTGACATACTATTTTTTTCAGTTTTTGCATCTTGTTCGCGGGCTAGTCTATAGATTTTAAATATAAGGTACCTGTATACTTCAGCACAAGGGCGAAAAGGGGGGGGCAGGGAGGGGCAGCTGCCAAACTTGGCTAAGAAGCACTATGAGACAAAATCGCCTCAAAGGTCTGGCCATGATGAGTGTTCACAGAAAACTTATTCATGGAAACTTAGAAGATTTTAATAATAAAGTGGTCGAGAAGTTTACAAAAAACCCCCGAAAATTATGTATTAAATAACCTAATCTTTGTCGACCCTTGTATTAAAATCTGGTAATTACAAAAAAAATACACTGTACACATTCAAAATCAAGCTTCCAAAAATTTTTTATTGAATTTTTTTAATAATTGTACAGTCAAGAGCTCGTGTAGCTTTACATGTTGGACTCTGTACCGTTTAATCGTTTACCGTTTACATCGCCGTAAATGTAAGGCTCGTATTTCAAGTGAAAAGCTTCATGTGCTCTCGACTTTACCTACATTTCATACTTTTCTCATTCTCCATATCAACTTGCCCCCCCCTGGGCTATTGGCTGGCGACGCACTTGCTTCAGCATCCCTTATACAAAAAGTCACTGACCGCCACTGCTAGGTGCCTTCTTTCAGATACTTATATTTTTTCGGCAAAGTTAATCGTGTCATCTTGGAATGTTAGCAATAATTTGAATTGAAGGCAACTTACCGCTTCTTCACTAGAGTTCGAAGCACCCATCTTTTCAATAAATACTATGTCAAATATTTATTTGTTTTACTCACTCACAATCCTGCCGATAATCGATTTTAGAAATACAAATGTCAGAACAAACACAAAATAATAAATCTAATTTTCTTTTATGATATAAATTTTCAGAGGCGCGTCTATATATATAGATTATATATTGATGCGTTATGCTTCGCATGTTTACTAAAGACATTGAATAGGTACACGCAAAATAAATTGAATTATGTAAAAAAGGCCATCAAACCGCATCAAACGATTAGATTTCATATCAGGCAGAGTCTAAAGATGATAGTGACTGATAAGTGAAATTCCTGAAATTAATCAATATTACTGTAAAAACACGAAACCAAAACATACTTGCAATTTATTGACTCTTCAAATGAGCTGTCAGCTGTTGATCAGAAAATAATAATAATACATAGTGATAATAATTGTAATATATTGTTAAATTTATTTATTATTATTAGATTTGTCAAAAAATTTGTACATAAAAATGCAAAAGTCGGTCATTTTAAATACATGTAGGATTACGAAAGATTTTTTAAATATTTATATTGAGGGATCAGTAGGATTTATCGGACCAGTTAGGATTTCATCAGAGCCGAACCCTCTGATATGAAAATATCTGGAGTCGGTGAAATATTTTCCCATTATGTTTCTGGTGGATTGACGTATTGTTCTTGTATTGTTTTATTCTTATATAGTGCACTTACATTGCGTGAATTTACTAGATATTCATTTGTGGAAAAGTGTGTGGAAGGGTTTAGTCTTTCATTTGGGAAAGATTCAACCCGGACATGAAATCTGGAGCACCGTATAAATAAAAACAAATATAAAATTTATTTTCACGTTAATTTATTGACCGTAACCGGTTTCAGCCTGTTAAGGCCATCTTCAGACTAGTACAAATTATTCATAACTCACGGTTATTATATGTACCAAAATATGGGGAAGGGGGGGAGGGGTGGTCTACAAGGATTTTATTAGAATATATGGGCTTTCTTACAATTTTTACTAAGTCGTCTTTGGCTATCGAATTTCTAATTATTTTGGTTTTTTTACCAGTAGGCTTAATTACCCCGGGCTTGTAGCCTTGCTTCAATATTGTTCAGGAAAAACCTACAGGAAATTATTAACAAGAAAAACTTACAAGTAATTTGCATTATTAATGACATATACAATATTTGCATAATATGGAATTTTTTTAATGAATTTTGAAGGGCCCCATGTTTTTGTAAATTGGAGAACATTTACTAACTATGTAACGTAAGATAATTATTAACAATTACATGGAAAAAATAAACATTCATTTGATCAAAGGAAAAGAAATAACGAGACTACTAAATGCATGTACATATAGAACAAAATTTCTTTAGATTCAATAATAACTATTACATTCAATCTAGTGGCTCAGCCATGAGTAGTCCGATTTCCCCGGTGTTAGCTGAATTCTTCATGTATTATATTGAAGAATCTATCGAAATATTAAAATCATTTTAAAAAGTTGCCTTCTATCGTAGATATGTAGATGACATCGTAATTATCTGGACATGAACGCGCAGATAATTAGATACTTTTCTAAAAGAAATTAATAAAATTAAGTGAACCGGTTCCTCAACAGGAACGCGTGACAAATAATCTGAACAATTCAATGCCGATTTTACATACTGTATTTTATAATTGAACGACGAAAGAATTACACCATAGCGTTGAAGTCTGTTACACTCTACTGGGTTACCTTTCTTATCACCAAAAATTCTACATAACGGTTCATTATTATCTATTTCTAAAATGAACTCTCTTCCATAAATACACAAAAATTTTTTTTTTTAACGCAAACACAATAGCTGTTGTTTTGAGGTCCAATATTGAATATTTATTTTCCGCTTCAGTTAATTTTCGAGAAACAAAAGAAATCGGTCTCTGCTTCCAAGCAATCATAACATAAATATGAACATGGCTTCCGGGGCGGGCTGCCCCCCCCCCCCCCCCCTTAGCTACGTCACTGATATGGGGCCTTAATGTTGTCATGAAAATATGTACATAGTAGTATTTCTGCTGATTTCTTCAATGTTGTGGCAACTGTTTTTCAAAATTGAATTTAATTCTTAGCCAGTCTCTTACTGTGTTATGTTTCTACTTGAGACCATCCAACTAGAGTTAAGACTTCTAAATAAGCTCTTGAAATCATCCTGTCTTTTAATGTTTGTATCCTTAACTTCATCTTCTTGACTGTCGCATATGTGTATATGGATGTATCATATGAGATCCATGACATGAGGTTTCACTAAAAGCTATACATTGCGAGAAAACTTGTTGCGTTAGGGGCAAAGATATTCAAATACAAAAGAGATATGCTATGATGTCCGCGCAACTGTCGGCGAACTACTACCTAATTAGAGTAGTTTGCATACAAAAATAATTTGTTCATTTTGTTGATTTTTTGATGGTGTGAATTAGTATTGGTTAACAATATAGTTTGAATACGGAAAGAGTTTGTTCATTTAGTTTAACGTTCGTTTGGTATATTCGTTAATTATTCGTTCATTTATTATTTGTTAATTGGTAAACAATATCGGCAACACAATATCGAAAAACGGCGGAAAGCACACCTCTTATATTTCAATATCTTTGGTTTAGGGGGCATCCATTAATTACGTGAACAGTTTTTCTTCCAATCTAGACCCTCCTCCCCCCCTCGGTGAGATAAATTTGGGCCAATTCGTATATTTTTTCAAGTAACGTGAGATTTTGCTGCCCCCCCCCCCCCCCCGTTTGTGCTCACGTAATACTTGTGAATACCGCACAAGAGTTCCAGCTGCTGTCTGCTAACCGGAGCTATGGAGTCTATGGCATCCCCCATTATTGGGGCATGCTGCGAGGACTGGGGAAGGTTAGGAAGTACCTGACTATTCAGATTTGGACACCAATCACGGATAAAAAAAAATTCAAGCAAAGTATCAACTCTTAATATGAACACTGGAGAAAGACACTGGCTCCCACAATAAGAGCTCAGTAAAAGATTTTATCATATATCTTTGAATCCTTATTATTATCTAATGATATTACTTCTTTTATTTTATTTTTATCTTTCTAAATTCAATCTTACTATATTATTGTCACTTTCCTATTTTTCTTTGCTTTCGATTTTTATTTTTAATCTATTTTATTATTTTTTAGCCTTGACTCTGTTTCATCTTAACTCTTATTTATTTATAAATACCTATGATTTTATTATATGCTGTACTTATACTCTGTATGGGATGTGTGGGATTGCATTCTCCTCCCCGCATCCTGGAATAAAGACCTTTAAAAATTACGGTGCTCCAGATTTTATGTCCGGGTTGAATCTTTCCCAAATGAAAGACTAAACCCTTCCACACACTTTTCCACAAATGAATATCTAGTAAATTAACGCAATGTAAGTGCACTATATAAGAATAAAACAATACAAGAACAATACGTCAATCCACCAGAAACATAATGGGAAAATATTTCACCGACTCCAGATATTTTCATATCAGAGGGTTCGGCTCTGATGAAATCCTAACTTGTCCGATAAATCCTACTGATCCCTCAATATAAATATTTAAAAAAT
Source organism: Limnephilus lunatus (assembly GCA_917563855.2). NCBI lineage: Eukaryota > Metazoa > Arthropoda > Insecta > Trichoptera > Limnephilidae > Limnephilus > Limnephilus lunatus. The sequence goes on from OU830599.1 coordinate 61,268,608, forward strand.
CTTTCGTAATCCTACATGTATTTAAAATGACCGACTTTTGCATTTTTATGTACAAATTTTTTGACAAATCTAATACGCCTAAATTTTGAATGAGAGAGCTAGGTATAATGCCAGTAGCCGAAATAACAAATGGTAATATTTTTATAGTCTGAGAATGCCAAATTATTTTAATTTCATTTCCTAAATCTGTATATTTTCTTATTTTTTCAGAAACAGTTTTCTGAATATTACAAGAATTTGGAATAGCGACATCAATGATATAAGTTATTTTCTTAATTTTGTCATGTAAAACTATATCGGGTCTATTATGACTAATTGTTCTGTCTGTCAGAATAGTTTTGTCATAATAAATTTTATAAAATTCATTTTCTAAAAATGAATTTGGTTCATATTCATAATATGGTACATTACGGCAGTCAATCATGTTATGTTTAATTACCAAACTTTGGTGAATTATTTTTAAAACTTGATTGTGCCTAAATGTATACTCGGACGGCGCTAATACAGAACATCCCGATATAATATGTTCTATAGTTTCCGGAAAAGCCAAACATTTTCTACATAAATCATCAATTTGATTTGCATCTTTGATGATATGCTTCCTATAATTTTTAGTATTAATGACTCTATCTTGTATGGCAAGCATAAAGCCTTCTATTTCTGCGCTCAACTCTCCAATACTCAACCATTTGTTTGACGAAAATTTGTCAACATATGTTTGGTTGAGATAATTGAAGTGTTTTGCGTGAAGAATTTTATTTGACCAGGAATCTAATAATTCCTGGTTGGTATTTATAAGAATGCTGGCATTCTCGTTGTATAAATTTAATGGTGAAATATTTCTATCTGCCTTGCAAATTATTTTGTGCATTTCTGAACTATCAGCTTTCCTATGGAAAAAATTTCTTAGCATTTCTACCTGATTATGTTTTAAAGATGTTATTTTGACTATACCTCTACCTCCTAAATTTCTGGGTAAATTAATACGTTCTATAGCTGAATTTGGATGATGGGAATGAAATTTTGTTAATGTAGTTCTAATTAATCGTTCTAAGTTATCTAAATCTGTATTAGACCATTTAATTATGCCAAATGAGTAAGTTAATAGAGGTATTGCCCAAGTATTTATCGCCTTTACTAAATTTTTAGCAGATAGATTGCATTTCAAAATTTTTCTGATCCTAGTTTTAAATTTAATCCTAATATCATTTTTAATACTAGTATGATCTAATCTATTTGATTGCGGATATCCTAAATATTTATAAACCTCACCCCCTTTCATACTTTCAATTTTGAAATTTCTAAATATACCCTCGTCTCCATCTACAATTTTACCTTTCTCTATATGGATCGTTCTACATTTATCTAAACCAAAAGTCATTTTAATATCATCTGAAAAATTTTTAACTACTTTAATCATTTTCTTCAAATTTGGTTCAGAATTCGAATATAATTTTAAATCATCCATAAATAATAAATGAGAAATTATATTTCTCTCTCTAGTATTACCTTTAATTTTTATTCCAAACTTGCTTTTAATTAACATTTTAGATAGAGGATTTAATGCTAAGCAAAACCAAAGAGGACTCAATGAGTCTCCTTGAAAAATCCCTCTTTTTATTGAAATGCCCGGTACTATAATTTTCTTATCTTTCAAATTTAAAAGCAAATCGGTATTCCAAAATGCCATAATTTTTTCCAAAAAGCTAATAATAATTGGGTTAATTTTGTATATATTTAAAACTTTTATCAGCCACGAGTGCGGGACACTATCATAAGCTTTTTGGTAATCTATATAACAAATATGTAAATTACGTTTTTGGGTTTGAATCTGTTTTAGAATTACAGAATCAATAACTAATTGTTCTTTACATCCCATATGTTTTCTGCGACAACCTTTTTTTTGTTCAGATAAAACATTTTTTTCATCTAAATGAGTGTATATTAAATCTGTCAAGCAAGAGGTTAAAATTTTATATATTGTCGGTAAACATGTAATGGGTCTATACTGAGAGGGATTAATATGTTCGCTTTTAGGCAACATATAAGTAATGCCCTTAGTTAGAAAATTTGGAAAATTTTGAGGTTCTCTGACAAATTTTGAAATATTTTTTGCCAAAAGGGGATGTAAAGTAGTCAGACGTTTATACCAAAAATTATGTATCCAATCGCAACCCGTGGCTTTCCAATTATGAGTATTTTTTATAATTTTGGCTAACAATTCAACCGATATATCAGAAAAACTCATTTGTTCAATGTCTGAACAATTGAGTTCTTCATTTTCTATCCACGGACCTGACTCATTATGTTTTATATCTTTACTCCAAATATTTGTCCAAAAATCGCGCATATCTGATTCAGATGGCAACGGATTATTATTATTCGAAATAATATTTTGTTTATCGTCAAGTTTGGAATAAAATATTTTCTCATTTTTCTGAAATAATCTATTATTTTTTTTTTATTATATGTATAATTGTATCTTTTTAATCTACTAGCTTTTACACCTAATTTTTATATTTTCATTATTATTACTACCAATGCTATAACCAAATTTTCTCCCAATTACATCTACATGTCTCAAAATATTCCTACTTCTATTTCCGTTTTTATACTCTATTACTCTAGCTATGCTATTTCTTAAAAATACTACATCATTTTCTAATCTACTCTGCCATTCTGGTTTTCTATAATTATATGATCTATCATCAGAAGATGTTAATTTAACTCCTAACTTATTACATATAGTGATAGCACTAGCATACACTATTGTATGAAGATCTAAAAAACTAATGTCATCAAATATAATTTTTGGTAAAATTATATTATTTAATTCAGAAATTAATTTAGATAATTTCTTTGACGTATGTAATTTTGGTCTAACTGTGGGCTCTATATCTATATATCTATATTTTACGGTGCTCCAGATTTCATGTCCGGGTTGAATCTTTCCCAAATGAAAGACTAAACCCTTCCACACACTTTTCCACAAATGAATATCTAGTAAATTAACGCAATGTAATTGCACTATATAAGAATAAAACAATACAAGAACAATACGTCAATCCACCAGAAACATAATGGGAAAATATTTCACCGACTCCAGATATTTTCATATCAGAGGGTTCGGCTCTGATGAAATCCTAACTGGTCCGATAAATCCTACTGATCCCTCAATATAAATATTTAAAAAATCTTTCGTAATCCTACATGTATTTAAAATGACCGACTTTTGCATTTTTATGTACAAATTTTTTGACAAATCTAATACGCCTAAATTTTGAATGAGAGAGCTAGGTATAATGCCAGTAGCCGAAATAACAAATGGTAATATTTTTATAGTCTGAGAATGCCAAATTCTTTTAATTTTATTTCCTAAATCTGTATATTTTCTTATTTTTTCAGAAACAGTTTTCTGAATATTACAAGAATTTGGTATAGCGACATCAATGATATAAGTTATTTTCTTAATTTTGTCATGTAAAACTATATCGGGTCTATTATGACTAATTGTTCTGTCTGTCAGAATAGTTTTATCATAATAAATTTTATAAAATTAATTTTCTAAAAATGAATTTGGTTCATATTCATAATATGGTACATTACGGCAGTCAATCAAGTTATGTTTAATTACCAAACTTTGGTGAATTATTTTTAAAACTTGATTGTGCCTAAATGTATACTCGGACGGCGCTAATACAGAACATCCCGATATAATATGTTCTATAGTTTCCGGAAAAGCCAAACATTTTCTACATAAATCATCAATTTGATTTGCATCTTTGATGATATGCTTCCTATAATTTTTAGTATTAATGACTCTATCTTGTATGGCAAGCATAAAGCCTTCTATTTCTGCGCTCAACTCTCCAATACTCAACCATTTGTTTGACGAAAATTTGTCAACATATGTTTGGTTGAGATAATTGAAGTGTTTTGCGTGAAGAATTTTATTTGACCAGGAATCTAATAATTCCTGGTTGGTATTTATAAGAATGCTGGCATTCTCGTCGTATAAATTTAATGGTGAAATATTTCTATCTGCCTTGCATATTATTTTGTGCATTTCTGAACTATCAGCTTTCCTATGGAAAAAATTTCTTAGCATTTCTACCTGATTATGTTTTAAAGATGTTATTTTGACTATACCTCTACCTCCTAAATTTCTGGGTAAATTAATACGTTCTATAGCTGAATTTGGATGATGGCAATGAAATTTAGTTAATGTAGTTCTAATTAATCGTTCTAAGCTATCTAAATCTGTATTAGACCATTTAATTATGCCAAATGAGTAAGTTAATAGAGGTATTATTATATTATTATGAAGTAAGTTAGCTAATTCTATAATATTTTCATCTAGTAAGTTTAAATTTGCAATGTTGATTTCCCTAAGATTATAAATAACGTCTAAGTTATTTGAGTCTACTGTAATATCATTGGATTCTTCGACTAGAATATTATCTGAACTATCTACGTTCAATGTATCTGATATTATTATTATTATTAATGGTGGTCTTTCATCAGAGTGATACTGAGAGTATCTACCACTTGTTACATAAAAGTATTTGTAACAAGGTGTGTGCACCCTTTTATACACTCTTTATTTATGGTCTCGGTGTGTGGCACTTCAGTAATTGCTCATTGACAATTGGGCATTGGTCATATTGCGAGCCCTGCAATATTTTGGAATGCTGCAGGCAGATTCAAATTTGAGCAGCAGATAATTTAATCAGCAGATTTGAAAAGGAAACGGGTTATAAAAAAATTAAAAAAATCTTGGTCTTAGTGTAGCAGCCCCAGAGCATTGGGCGGTCCTCTCGACTGAAACACGACAGATATTTTTGAAAATCTCTAAGATTTCTTGGACCTTGAACGTGATTCTCGCCATCTTGGGAGCTGACTGGGAATGATCCTGGAGGGATGATTGGCATCCAGAGACATCCGCCTGGATCTGAAAGGCCCTTTTGGCTGGGAGCCAATTCTCTGCAGCCCTGCTATTCTCACAATATGAGATTCTTGCCACAAAAGGAGGAGATTTTATCATGCTACACTTCAGTTTAATTTCTACTTATAACGGTATCATCGTGAACTTATTAACCTAAGCAAGCCCTTTAAGCCAGATAGCCTTAGATTTCAGGATGTCCTGTTATTTTTAATACACTTTTGTATTTCGAATATCTTCGTTTCTTTCTAAAACTCAAACCTAATTCTTACATTTGCCATGTTGAGTCCATCTTGCTTAAAATAATCAGCATCATTAATGTGGACATTGTTGCTACTTCATCCCACGGTAACACACTCTGCAGGCATGGGCGTAGACACGGTGGGGCGTTTGCCCCACCCCGGCTGGCTGATGCATGACCTGTGGGATTGTCGACCGATTCGCATTTTCAAATTGACAGCACTTCATAAGATGGTTTTTCCTTCATCCATTCATATTCTTTGTATTCATAGAGCCTAAAGCATGAATATGTTATAGAAGCCTACATTTTTCAGTACCTACTCTAGATTTTTATTTTTTGCCCCACCCTAAATCAAAACCTGGCTACGCCCATGTCTGCAGGTCTATTATGACATGTGAATTAAATGTGAAATGATACAAATTAATTAATAAAATTTACTAAACTTGTGCACGCAGGGATTTCAACCGCGACCTCTGATGCATACTCGAGGACTTTACTCATCGGCCATGAAGGCCATCAGAATTATTAGCGAAAGTCTTTGTTGCTTGATTTTTATTCCATTCAAATAACTATGAAAAAGGATGTTCATCAATACCTCAATAACTTACATAACACCCGTGAGCCAGTCCCAACTAGCCTAGCCAGTAAGTTAATAATCACTTGAACATTGATGAAAATGCCTGAATTCACTATTATAGTCACAATACTTGATTTTATACACTTTAATTTGATCTTTTGACTTCCTAATTATTCATTTGTTAGTTGGAAGCGACTCATCCCCCCATTACACGTATCAGTATTTACTGATGCGAATTACTGATGACAACCGTCAGTATTTGTGAGCCATTACACGTGTCAGCATACTGACGTCAGTATCGTTGCGAATCCTTGCGGGACAGACGCTTTTAAAGTGATGGATCCGAAAAGAAAAGCCTGTGTTGCTATAATTTTGGCGTTCGGTACAAAGAAACGATCGAAGCGCAAACGATGGGTGAAGGACTGTCTTCTCAAAAAAGAAAAATCTCACACTTGAATTTAATGGATGAAATTTTGCTGACTGATCCACACGACTATAAAAATCATCTACGCATTTATTTATTTTTAAGCGATCAACAAGGTGCAATACAATGATCCATGAACATTTTAGCCACTGGAGCGATTACAGAAATGAATAAAAAAAAACACACTCCTTGATTGCTCAACATTCCTGCGCGATCATTTTTTAAAATTTTCCTCCGACATTGAAAAAAAATCATACTTTCGAATTTAAATATGGAGACATACAAAACTGATTATTGTGCTATATAGCCAATATTTTACATTATCACATATTTTGGGATTTGTAAAAAAAAAAAAAAATTATAACCTTTATTCTTTTTTTACGGAATGTAAATTTGGCTTCTCAAAAGCCACAAAATCAATCCGAGACTTAACCACTGAATTGCTTTTGATTCGATTCGGACCGATTTTATTTTTCTGCGATTGCTTTCGGTCCAAAATCAGATTATATCATTCGTAGCATTACTAGCATTCGTAAAACATTTATTGTACCTAATTATTTAAAACATTTTCATGGCCAGCAATTTATTCTATCAAATAGTTGTTAAAATAATGGCTGTCTTTGAATAGTTCTAGGATGAATTTTGATAGTTTAAAACTCAGTTACGTAAAATTCTACAAAATAATTTTCAAACCAAACTTTTGATTAACATATGAAAAAATGAATTTCTAGTATATATTTGCATCTGAGGTTATCAAACAGGCTATAGGGAACATAAAAACGTAGAATATATTTAATATAGATATTAAAAATATCCACTGGCGGCAATTTCTAAACACTAAAGCACAAATTTCGCACATTTATAAAGTTGAAGATTTTTTAATAATTTTTCTCTCAATTTTAAAAACATAAGATAATTAGTAAAATATAGGTGAATTCATTGGCTGTATGGCACTATAATTTGTTTATATGTTTACATACACAAATGTGGAGTAATAATGTTTTTAATGTGGTAGCTAGAAGCGATAAAACAGCACCGTCCTCCATGGCACATAGGAAATACTGACATACTGATGCGGCGAGCCATTACACGCATCAGTACAGCATCAGTATCCCCCACCACTTTTCGGCCACGCCCCAATACTGATGAGACCGATCCAAATATCTAGATGCGGGTCAGTAATTTTGTCGATGCGTCAGTATTAGCCATTACACGTATCAGTATTCGCATCAGTATTTAAATAATGTAATGGGGGGATCACATGCATTGTGTGACCCGTCTGGAAGAAAATAATGTAAGGGGAAGGTTTCAGAGATAATAAAACAGATAAGAAATTTTTATAAATATATTTTGGTTCTATGAATTTCTTCAATAAAGACTATTCAATAGAGGCTGTAACATTATTTACAAAATCATTATCGGGAATGAAAATGGAGGTGTAAATATAATTTTGGGTTTGATTTATGAAAAAGCATTAAACAAGTAAAGTAGGTAGGTACTACATACAAGTTGAATTAATTTGCCAAATAGTTAGTTACTGTTTTATTTTACATTGCGCTAAATAAACTTTTAAGTTACATTGAGATACATATTTCTAATTCACCAAAGCAAAAAGTTTTTATTTTTACACCTTTAAATCACATTCCCAATTTATACATTTGTTTTTAAGGTAAACTACAGTGCCATTTTAATATTACATTATTTTACATTATCTTATCTTAAAACTAAGAAAAAATAATTACAACAGAAAAACATCATCGGTTACACATTTAGGAAAAAAAGTATGATATTATTAATTTGTCAAAACCAATATAAAAATAAATGGCCAACAAACACAAATAGCATAAGCACAACAAAATTATTATCGAGAGAAAAACAAACAAAATAAACTAAAAAGTACAAGAAAATGTGAAACAGAACTACGAAACAACAAATCCATTGAAGTCAAAATTTTGTGAATATTTTATTAATACGTAATGTGAAAATAAAATTTGAAAAAGATTTAAAATAAAAGACAACACAAACATAATTATTTTATGTTAATGTTATTCTTTGGTGAAAGGAATATATAAGATATTAAAGATGTTCTTCACAAATATTGCAACACAAGCAGTGAAAATTATGTTACAGTTTGGTTTCCAATTTTCCAGTAATTTTTATAAAGGAATCCAGTGAAACCATTCCTCATACATACTATTTGTGTATATTTAATAAATGTATTGCAAGAAGTAGGAATTCAAAGAGTTTTATTTTGTTTCAACCAGCATAATTTTCATGCATGTATTACACTGATACATAATAAAATTAAGTTGATAAAAATAAATTTCAAAATTATCGTTGGTCGCTTTTTTAAGCAGTTAATAAAACAAACTATCTATTCATCACTTTGTGGTATATATACATTATGTTTTTACACAGAATAGTAAGCTTGTCCATGATTTTATAATTTAAACTTCTCTTTCAGATAAATCGATTGTCCAGTTGATGAGTCAGACATTTACGAAAAATCGAAATTTAAATTTAGTATTTAGTTATATGTAAAAGTCCTATCCAGTTCAGTACTCGGATGACTCATAAACACCACAAAATCAATTATAATGCAGAAAAACTTGTAAGAAATGAACAAAATTTGATGTTTTATCGGTTACTAGTAGGAAATTTCAAAATGTCATACTAATGTACTGGACCGTTATGCTTCCCGGTATTATTTTAAAGCATATTTAATATGTAAAGCACAGACACATGAAAATAATATTTGATTTATAGAACATGCGCATATTGCTTTTTTCATTTTCTCAAAACTTAGTATTTGGAGATGTCTGCCTAATCAACTGGACAATCAAAATACAATATATTCAACCATTTCATTTTAGATATTATAGCATAATACATATATTTCAACAGAATTTTTGTTCTTTATTGGAATTTTAAATTTGCTTTAATGATCAGAGAATATCATGATAAAATAAAATTGTTTTCATTCTCAGTTCTGCAAATCCTCCATTCATATCCTTGGCAATAATTTTAACTCAACCCAAATCAAAATAAATTGTTCTCAATTATTTTCACACAAATACCAATTAACATTGTGGATAATGTCATGACAAAGTCATTCTGAGTTACGCATTTTAAATTATCCATGAACATGGTTTAAATTAATTCCGTTGGCAACATTTTAATTAGTAGTTTTACTTTCTCAGTGCGGAATTGATATTATTGAACTGGCCACACAAGGACAACAAAGAACATCTTGGACAAACATTTGAATTACTTGCTTCACTATACTTAGATGTTTCTTGTAAAATGATAATTTTACCTGCAATCAGCCGTGACTTTTTCGAATTTACAGATTTAAAATACATAAATAATATTTCGTTAAAATTGGGACAACGCCTCACTCGTGTTCAGGTAAATTATTCAATATATTTATATTCATATCTTTAAACAGTCCTTATTATCTAAATATGGGTAAAGAAACAGTTTACGCATAGATCTATACATGTCATTAAACTTAATTAATACTCTAGCAGGCACATCTCCAGTTGAATTTAGTATGGATTCAAATATTATATTATAAAGCTTATCACACAAAACAATTCACACTTTGATTCAATATTATGATACAATATTTTAAATAAAGTTAGGTATGCGTAATGTTAAGGTTTGAACTACGTAAAACATAGTTTGTCTAAAGCTGGAGGAATTAAAACTAGAATTTTATTACCGAGTTTACATCAACTGTATTATTTATTTATAGCAATAAGTATGGATTGAACAGAAATAATGGAGAAATCAGTACAAATTAATTTCACTATTGCAAATTCTATGGAAATTCCACTTAACAATTAAGCGTTCATTAAATTTGACTTACTTATCTTTGCAGGTGGTCAAAAGAGGAAGTAATGAAGAAACAAACTCTTTTAAATCCACATTTTGTTTTTGTATTCTTAACTACTACTCCTCCTGTTCTTCGATTGCAGTGATAAGTATTTTAATTGTTTAATACACAAATGACAATCAAACATAATTTTCATTCCTTAACTGTAAAATTAAAAAATAAAAATAAAACAATCAATTAATATAATGACATCTTTGAATATGTAATATTATCTACAGTTCGTTGTTTCACAAATGGGCGAGGATATCTATTTCAGACGCATGTGTCTGGTTGGTTCGGTCCTCGGGCATAGAGCCGGATACGGTGACGATGACGGGACTGGTGTCGGGACCGGTTTGTACAATGGTGACGAGGTTCCCCTCCTTGTTCTCGGGAACCTGCTCCTCCTTAGTGTCGCCGATGGGCGGTTCCATCTCGGGCCCGTCGTCGTACTTGATGTCGTCGTAGGGTTCCAGCGCGATGTTCTGGATGACCACGGCAGAGAGGGCCGGCGCCGGGGTGCGCGGTTCAGGCCTTCTGCGGCCTCGCGCCCCTCGGCCCATGTAAGGGGGGCCTCCTCCCGCCATTCCCCTGGAAAAGATAATTAGTTTAGTCTCTATTGGTTATGGAATATATCTATTTTATTAAGGAGTTAATTGTTTCACTTTAGCTTTTATTCCCCACTACGTTATCATTACCAAACTTAAATATTTTTTATCTCTTTTCATCTAATATAAAATTTCTAATATTGACAAGAAAGTGATGCATTTTAATTAGGGGGTAAATGTTTCACATTTATTTCGGTTCAAATCCTTGAACTGATCAATATCTGATGAAATGGTCCACTACACTGTCATAACTGTATTCATTTTGTGGTGATGGTTAAAAAATTTAGATAAAAATGTTCATGAATCATAAATCAGCAATGCCATTAATACTTTTTTTTTTGCTTGAAAAATTACTTTTGGAAAATGAATTGCCGTTTCTTAATAATGTATTCAGAAGAAGTAATCGTAAGACTAATATAAACATACCATAATAATATTATAATATTTAAATGAAGAGAGGTCTGTTATGTCATCTACACAGATGAACAATGATAGTCTGAGACCACCAAAAACAAAAGCAGGTATTCCTAGGCAGCGTATGAAATGGACGAACGATGTCAATATGTTCATCGTTCGTTCATATTTTTATGTAACTAAATTAGAAACAGATATGTTATTGTATAGGAAAAAATTACATTTAATTTTCTCACAAAATTATCCGATTGCCCAAGTAAACGAACAAAGATTAGCAGACCAAAAGAGGGCAATTTTCAAAAATAATTTAATTCCTGTAGTAACATTAGATCAGATAAAAAAGGAAGTAGCAGATAGATTGCAATTAGAAAATAATTTAGAACAAGTTAATACGAGTAGTAATGTTATATCAGATACATTGAACGTAGATAGTTCAGATAATATTCTAGTCGAAGAATCCAATGATATTACAGTAGACTCAAATAACTTAGACGTTATTTATAATCTTAGGGAAATCAACATTGCAAATTTAAACTTACTAGATGAAAATATTATAGAATTAGCTAACTTACTTCATAATAATATAAATAGATATATAGATATAGAGCCCACAGTTAGACCAAAATTACCAAAATTACATACGTCAAAGAAATTATCTAAATTAATTTCTGAATTAAATAATATAATTTTACCAAAAATTATATTTGATGACATTAGTTTTTTAGATCTTCATACAATAGTGTACGCTAGTGCTATCACTATATGTAATAAGTTAGGAGTTAAATTAACGTCTTCTGATGATAGATCATATAATTATAGAAAACCAGAATGGCAGAGTAGATTAGAAAATGATGTAGTATTTTTAAGAAGTAGCATAGCTAGAATAATAGAGTATAAAAACGGAAATAGAAGTAGGAATATTTTGAGACATGTAGATGTAATTGGGAGAAAATTTGGTTATAGCATTGGTAGTAATAATAATGAAAATATAATCAATGATTTATTAGATTTGTTAAAACAAAAATTAGGTGTAAAAGCTAGTAGATTAAAAAGATATAATTATACGTATAATAAAAAAAATAATAATAGATTATTTCAGAAAAATGAGAAAATATTTTATTCCAAACTTGACGATAAACAATATATTAATTCGAATAATAATAATCCGTTGCCATCTGAATCAGATATGCGCGATTTTTGGACAAATATTTGGAGTAAAGATATAAAACATAACGAGTCAGGTCCGTGGATAGAAAATGAAGAACTCAATTGTTCAGACATTGAACAAATGAGTTTTTCTGATATATCGGTTGAATTGTTAGCCAAAATTATAAAAAGTACTCATAATTGGAAAGCCACGGGTTGCGATTGGATCATTGACGTATGATATCTAGACAAGCCCTGTGAAATTCAAAATGACGCAAGAAGCCAGCAAAAGCAGGCTCAAGGCCAATTTATGAAAAAGTGCCTGCATTGTTTTGCACCGTTCAGATCGCATAGTGCTTTGTGTTGTATCTTTTATCGGTCTACAAGATCTACACTGAAACTAATTTGTGTGTCAGCCGTCCGGACCGAGTTAATTTTTTTAAAACACAAAAATATACCACTTCCGAATATTGTACAAGGTACACACCGCGGACTTTATTTTTGAAAATGTAGTCAGCTATCTGAATACAACAAAAAAAATATACCTTACAGATGTCTTTTAGGCAGCGTTTCAATAAACGTAATAATGTTAAAGTAATTACTTTTGGTCGAGCAATATTTCTGACGTCATGCCACGTAGCCCGGTTCGTTCACTAATACATTGACATACAGGCTCAAAACAAAACATAACGGCTTGTTTAAAATTAAAAGACCACATCTTGTCACACACTGAACGCCCTCGGGTTATTTCTTCAAGCGACTTAGCGAGCGTGTACGGCTAGTTTATACCAAGTAGGAGTGATAAATTCAACTCCACAATGCGTATCGCGTGATATTCAAGGCATCTGATTGGTTGATGAATGTCAAAACTACATAATGGGATTTCAGAACGAACTTTGTGTTTTAGGAACTGGCTTCTCTAGGCTTTTTGAGCGAGGCGGTGGAATACGATGAAGAGTTGTATTGTTAACATTAATATCATGGTGTCATTATTCACAGGCAAGTTAGTTAGGTAGGGCTTATCTAGACTTAATTGATCGAAGGATTGGATACATAATTTTTGGTATAAACGTCTGACTACTTTACATCCCCTTTTGGCAAAAAATCTTTCAAAATTTGTCAGAGAACCTCAAAATTTTCCAAATTTTCTAACTAAGGGCATTACTTATATGTTGCCTAAAAGCGAACATATTAATAATCCCTCTCAGTATAGACCCATTACATGTTTACCGACAATATATAAAATTTTAACCTCTTGCTTGACAGATTTAATATACACTCATTTAGATGAAAAAAATGTTTTATCTGAACAACAAAAAGGTTGTCGCAGAAAACATATGGGATGTAAAGAACAATTAGTTATTGATTCTGTAATTCTAAAACAGATTCAAACCCAAAAACGTAATTTACATATTTGTTATATAGATTACCAAAAGGCTTATGATAGTGTCCCGCACTCGTGGCTGATAAAAGTTTTGAATATATACAAAATTAACCCAATTATTATTAGCTTTTTGGAAAAAATTATGGCATTTTGGAATACCGATTTGCTTTTGAATTTGAAAGATAAGAAAATTATAGTACCGGGCATTTCAATAAAAAGAGGGATTTTTCAAGGAGACTCATTGAGTCCTCTTTGGTTTTGCTTAGCATTAAATCCTCTATCTAAAATGTTAATTAAAAGCAAGTTTGGAATAAAAATTAAAGGTAATACTAGAGAGAGAAATATAATTTCTCATTTATTATTTATGGATGATTTAAAATTATATTCGAATTCTGAACCAAATTTAGAGAAAATGATTAAAGTAGTTAAAAATTTTTCAGATGATATTAAAATGACTTTTGGTTTAGATAAATGTAGAACGATCCATATAGAGAAAGGTAAAATTGTAGATGGAGACGAGGGTATATTTAGAAATTTCAAAATTGAAAGTATGAAAGGGGGTGAGGTTTATAAATATTTAGGATATCCGCAATCAAATAGATTAGATCATACTAGTATTAAAAATGATATTAGGATTAAATTTAAAACTAGGATCAGAAAAATTTTGAAATGCAATCTATCTGCTAAAAATTTAGTAAAGGCGATAAATACTTGGGCAATACCTCTATTAACTTACTCATTTGGCATAATTAAATGGTCTAATACAGATTTAGATAGCTTAGAACGATTGATTAGAACTACATTAACTAAATTTCATTGCCATCATCCAAATTCAGCTGTAGAACGAATTAATTTACCCAGAAATTTAGGAGGTAGAGGTATAGTCAAAATAACATCTTTAAAACATAATCAGGTTGAAATGCTAAGAAATTTTTTCCATAGGAAAGCTGATAGTTCAGAAATGCACAAAATTATTTGCAAGGCAGATAGAAATATTTCACCATTAAATTTATACGACGAGAATGCCAGCATTCTTATAAATACCAACCAGGAATTATTAGATTCCTGGTCAAATAAAATTCTTCACGCAAAACACTTCAATTATCTCAACCAAACATATGTTGACAAATTTTCGTCAAACAAATGGTTGAGTATTGGAGAGTTGAGCGCAGAAATAGAAGGCTTTATGCTTGCCATACAAGATAGAGTCATTAATACTAAAAATTATAGGAAGCATATCATCAAAGATGCAAATCAAATTGATGATTTATGTAGAAAATGTTTGGCTTTTCCGGAAACTATAGAACATATTATATCGGGATGTTCTGTATTAGCGCCGTCTGAGTATACATTTAGGCACAATCAAGTTTTAAAAATAATTCACCAAAGTTTGGTAATTAAACATAACTTGATTGACTGCCGTAATGTACCATATTATGAATATGAACCAAATTCATTTTTAGAAAATGAATTTTATAAAATTTATTATGATAAAACTATTCTGACAGACAGAACAATTAGTCATAATAGACCTGATATAGTTTTACATGACAAAATTAAGAAAATAACTTATATCATTGATGTCGCTATTCCAAATTCTTGTAATATTCAGAAAACTGTTTCTGAAAAAATAAGAAAATATACAGATTTAGGAAATGAGATTAAAAGAATTTGGCATTCTCAGACTATAAAAATATTACCATTTGTTATTTCGGCTACTGGCATTATACCTAGCTCTCTCATTCAAAATTTAGGCGTATTAGATTTATCAAAAAATTTGTACATAAAAATGCAAAAGTCGGTCATTTTAAATACATGTAGGATTACGAAAGATTTTTTAAATATTTATATTGAGGGACCAGTAGGATTTATCGGACCAGTTAGGATTTCATCAGAGCCGAACCCTCTGATATGAAAATATCTGGAGTCGGTGAAATATTTTCCCATTATGTTTCTGGTGGATTGACGTATTGTTCTTGTATTGTTTTATTCTTATATAGTGCACTTACATTGCGTTAATTTACTAGATATTCATTTGTGGAAAAGTGTGTGGAAGGGCTTAGTCTTTCATTTGGGAAAGATTCAACCCGGACATAAAATCTGGAGCACCGTAAATATTATAATATTAATATTAAATACATGTAGGATTACGAAAGATTTTTAAAATATTTATATTGAGGGATCAGTAGGATTTATCGGACGAGTTAGGATTTCATCAGAGCCGAACCCTCTGATATGAAAATATCTGGAGTCAGTGAAATATTTTCCCATTGTAATAATTTGCGAAGTGGAAAGTATTCAAGATTTATATGTATTATTTTCTTTATTTTTTTTTTCTTTTGTTTGAGAGTCAAATTACATTTAATATAGTAAATTATTTGGGGTTTTTGGTGGATTGACGTATTGTTCTTGTATTGTTTTGTATTTATTATACTTATATAGTGCACTTATATTGCGTGAATTTACTAGATAATCATTTGTGGAAAAATGTGTGGAAGGGTTTAGTCTTTCATTTGGGAAAGATTTAACCCGGACATAAAATCTGGAGCACCGTAATCAAATTAAAAACTTAATTTTTATTAAGAAAAATGTATCGTTTATTATTAGTCGATTAGCTGCTTTTATAATTCCAATGGTAACGGTACCGTAAAATATTATTATCTATGGCTCTGAAGGTATGTGCTCATTGTAATACATTTCTTCAGACTAATTCGTGGAAGGTTCGAAAACGCGGCTATCATGGAGAGCATTAGTTTCTATGTTCCCGATGGTTATCTCCGTCACCGACAGCATAGACTGTTTTATCTCCCGGCTTGCAGAACTAACTTGCCAATGGTTATGCCAGTCGGGAGAGCAGTTTTGTTGTTAAATAGAATCACTTCGAATATCAATATATTTAACATCAATGAAGCACAATTCAGACATCAAGCTTTGTTGCTGTGTATGATTGTGCTTCATTGATGTATAAATTGCTTAAATCAGTTTGAATCTTTATATTTTATCTCTTTTAAAATGCTTTGAAATTTTAAATTTTGTAATGTTTTGAAAATGAATAAATTGAATTGAATAAAAAATTACGTAGGTATAAAAAGAGATTTGGCAAATATATATTACTATCAGACAATATTTGGATGTCTATGATTAATTATTTTTGAAGTAGGAATTTACCCTAAAAAGAGTGCTTTGTGTCTGTGATTATTATGAATAATACTTGACATCAATAATTTATTTTAAAAACTTGTAGGGATGTAAATATTGATTAATAAATAATAAAGCAATTTTTTAATTACCTTGGACGGGGTCTGTAGGCCGGGGGCGGACACGCTACTGGAGGGGGAGAGGCAGCACGATCCAAA
Source organism: Limnephilus lunatus (assembly GCA_917563855.2). Taxonomy (NCBI): domain Eukaryota; kingdom Metazoa; phylum Arthropoda; class Insecta; order Trichoptera; family Limnephilidae; genus Limnephilus; species Limnephilus lunatus. The sequence continues at coordinate 61,285,577 of OU830599.1, forward strand.
AGTAGTAACCTGAAAATAATTTCATCACAATCAAAAAGTGTAATTAACCCGTTAAACACGGACGTCACAGCAATTGGGATGCAAGCGTGTCCCGTATGCGGACGTCACAACAGTTGTCTTGCCATCAATGAAAGACATGCGGCATACGGGTTCACCCACACTTAGCATTGACATGTCACTCTTTTAAGACTTAATAAAACCAATTTATTTTAGATTACTGTTTCCACATTCCCTGTAGCAGGGTTTCATGACAGTTGATCCCCCGACAGTTAGCCCCCCGACATACTTTTATACAATATGCAGTCGGTTTAGGGAAAATACAGTATATCTACATTCTACATACACAAAATATAACTTGAGTGTCCCCAGAGAAGGGGTGTGCAGAGGGGATGTCTGCCGAATTACAAAAGAATTAATCATATTTTCATTAAAATGCATCAAAGACAAAACCACTTGTCTATAAATAATAATAATATTTGGATGATTTGTATAGCACTGTTTTTGTGAAAAATCACGTTAAGCGCGCTATGCAAACTTATAATATATTTCAATAATCCTACTTTCAACTACAGGGTGGGGCAAATGTAATCAAACGATGTTCTTTTGCTGTAATAATTAGATTGGGTAAAGTGAGGTTTGGTTAAGTTAAGTTAAGGTATATTTATAAAGACCTCCAAAGTAGGCAGTTGGTAAGTAAGGTACCCGACAGGTACTTTTGGGCCTACAGACTTAGGGTATCTGATTTGAACGAAAGATGTAGAAAAATGGACATGACGAATAAAATCGGATGATCTGTATGAGACTTTATATTTATTTATTTATTGTTGTTATACGCCCATCGGGGCTTTTACATAGATTATAAAATAAGTTTTAATTTATCGAGATTTTTACCAAAAGTAAAGTGAAAAATTTAAAGAATATACAAGTAGTTATTGAAGAATATAGCGTAAAGAAATATTTTAAACAATATAATATTTGACAATAACATAGAACAAAATATAATATAAAACATTGCAATAACACATCAAATCGTTAAATATATTATACCCACATTACAATAATTTAAGTGTTGGTTTAAATTGCATTTTAGATTGTAAAGGGAATCAGCGAATATATCTATAATACCACCAAACTTGTTGCCGAAATCATGCATCCTATTGGTAAGTGAGTGTGATTGATAGTTGGTTGTGTATGTGTTGCAAAAGAATGTTATATTTTGTCTAGTATGAGTTTAATAGCAGCAACGATGGCAGGGCTGTCAATAAGGTTGTTCATGACTCTGTATAATAAAATTAGGTCTAATGCTATATTAAGAGGACGCTATCCGAATTTCTACCGATTTCTTGCAAACCTCCCTTAAACATTTGAAGTTTTCAAGCTCTTAAAAAAATATATGTTATTTTTGAAGATAATATCTATACATTCCCCACGCCGAAACGCAAATTAGGTATATGAAATTCCTTCGATAGAAAAAAATCGCAAAGTATGCCTCAATTTTTTTTTCTAGTCTGTTTCCGTTATTTTACAAGTTATATGTATGAAAAAATTCACAGTGTTTCATTAAATACTGTTTTAGACAGCCCCCAAGAGATTTTTGCTCTATTTTAAGTGAGTCGTGTTTTATTAAAGATTTTCGCGATTTTTGCATCGATTTTGGCGCTGTAAATGTTAGCGCTCTCCTCTAACATTCGTAATTTCATATCTCTCCATCTTCTTCTTTTTGGGGCCGGTAACGGAGCCTTAAGAAGGGTGTACTTTGTTGAAATTGCCCTTGAGGTGATTTTTCACAAAAACGGCGCTCTATAAATTATCCAATTATTATTATTATTATTATTATTATCATCACATGTAATATGATTAATTAAAGTTATATGATGTTAGGTTAGGTTAGGATTTTCTACCTGAGTCTATACTCGTGCATGGACGCCTGATAAGAAGGTGGCGGCGGTCTGCAGTGGAACTCCGGGTACAGCATGGCCGCGTAAGGGTGGTGGGCGCGCGCGCACGCCGCCGCTCCGCGTCTCACCGCGCCGCCGGGCCCGCTGGCCGGCGTGCCGGTGCGGGCCGCGCCCGCGCGTGCACGCCGCCGTCCGACGGCGCGCCACGCAACACCGCTCACTGTCATCAAAACGAGGCCTACACCTGAAACAAAACAAATATTACAGATTAGTAACAGTAATTCAAATTAATATAAAAAACAACATACTTTTTGGAAAAACAAACGCCGAGAGTTGTAGATACCAGGGTGTCCACAAAAAACGGATTTCAAAATTCCCTGATAATTCCAGGTTTTCCAGGGCAGTTTCTACATTTTTCCCTGATATGTTTAATTTGATATAAGGGGATATTGTTCGTTAGATAAATAATAAAGGGAATTCCGTCATCTATAGCATTTATTATTTCTTTGCATCCCAATAATCCATTAAAAACAAAATACACTTGTTACAAATTTATGATATTTCGCCTGAAGACAATTTGTGAATAAATGAAAAGACCAGACAAAAATAGACAAAAAAAAAAACATGAAACAATATTTTTCATTGCAATCGGTGAAGAAACGGAGAAAAAGCCGCAATTATTATTGTGAGGTTTGAAAAACATAATTTAGAGTGGTTGTCAGAAATGACAGTTGTCTCCAAATCTTTGGGTAGACCAATAGAAGTATTTCAAGAAAGTGGTTCTAGATCAAGGAAGAAAAAAAGTGCATGATATGTTAGAGTCTTGCACTCTTGATGAACTCCAGTTAGCAGCAGAAATGAGATTGCACAAATGTATAAATGGGGCTGCGATGGTTATGGTAGTTACAGTCACTTCAAGCAAAGGTATAGTGATGGAGAATATCATGACTCCCTACAACGTTCGTAAGGTGCCACTTCAGCTCTACAGCGAAGAAAACCCAAGAAGCAAGACTTATATAGCTAAACCCAACGGTCTTCATCGACAAGGAACTTCAGACCAATAAGATTACAATTTAAAAAATAAATTCCCGAGATAATAAGAAATGAATTTGCATTTTGCAACCATTTCCTAAAAAAAGGTTCTATTTACCTACTGAAGTTTTAAGTCTACTAAAAATTCATTCAATGGTTCTGGAAATCTGTGTGATGATTTTGACTCCAACGACAACGCAAACACCTTTAGCACTTAGATTTTCTACCATGTTTCGATTAAAATGTGTATACCTAATTATTGCCCGTCTTTTTTTGTTTATATATGTTAAATATAATATGTAAAATTTAAAATTAATATGTTTTATTTGCCTAGATATATGTATATTTTCACAATGTATTATTTTGTTGTTGTAAATTTCTACGGAAGAGTAAATTAATAATTTTTAACTCAAAATAGTTATAATTCATTATTAAGATCAAAAAAATAAAAATTATATGCATTAATATTTAGTCAGCAAGGAATTAATTCATGTTTTTTCTTCATTCCGTCCACTGTGCGTCGTAAGTAAAAGTAATAAAACACAACTTTGGGGTTTCACAAATTGCAAAATAACGAATTTAGTTTTATTTTTGGAATTCCCTGATATTATAAAATTTTTTTGAAATTCCCTGACATTTCCCTGATAATTCCAGGTTCGGTAAAATTCCCTGATAATTCCAGGTTTTCCAGGTTTTCCAGGTCCTGTGGCCACCCTGAGATACCTACTTCCAGTTTCACCCTGGCGATAGACCACCATTCAGAATCGAAATATCAATCATAATAATTGGATGATTTGTATAGCGCCGTTTTTGTGAAAAATCACTTCAAGGGCGCTGTGCAAATAAATTATATATATCTAAAATGCTCTATCTTATTACATTATAGACTAGACGAGCATTACAACTGTTTTAACTATCTATGGCTAACAGATTGCGCTAAACGTTGCTTGAAATGGCTTTAGCCGTGTTTGGTGGCCGGACCTGAATAGCCAGATACTTCGTCACTTTTATCCTTCCCATCTGCTTCCCCTCCCCACTACATTCAGCCTCACAACGTACCTCAACTGGAAATACCATAGTCTCACTGGATATAGACGGTTGGGAGCAGTTGGGACTCTTGTGTTGTATTCATGTTAAAACTCACTTGTTACACACACAATGTTACTAAACAAACAATTGTTGCAACTACATAGATTTCGCCGAAGTCGGTTTAAGTGTGTTGTGTTTTTCCTTACTTCTGTGAAAATTGTTCGAAAATTATTTGATTTTTTTCATGCAGTCCATGTCGCCCCCCAAAATGGGTGTCACAAAAGACGATGAAAATAATTATAACAGGCATATTATAACCTACCTATTTCCTAAATGAATATATTTGCCTTATAAGTAAGTACCCAACGGATGTTATTGATCAGCTAGAATAAGAGTATTATGTAAAACAGACGTGTATAATTTCAAATTCAAATATGGAACCGCGTTTTTTACTCAGTGTTGCAATCCTCCAAATTTATGGAGCATCCACACTTCGAATACGATTTTGAGAGGTACCTATACCCACGTACGAATGATGTATACAGTAGGGTGGGCCTTTATAGTATGAAGGTTTTTTTAGATTTCGTTGTCTATAGGGTGGCAAAGGTTGCGTACGACTATTTCGTTTATAACCTAGCTTTTGTTTTTCATATAAAATAGCATTTATATGCCTCATATTGAGACACTAACTAAATAACATTTCATTTTGCCACGGTTCTTCTTAAAATCTTTGCCGCTATAAAAAGTCACACTTAAAAATGCGATCTAATTTAGCCACCTACTCAAAAATACGTAAAATTAATTTACTTTAGGTTGTTGGTTGTTATTGCTAAGAGTCCCAACTGCTTGGAGCCAGTATGACTATGGCATCCCCAATGGGGTATTTCCACAAACGAGGGATTCTGTTGAAAATGTGCGAAATATATAAAGATCATTTTTCTGATTTTAATCATCCTACTAAAAATGTTTGTTTTTTATGTTTTCATTCAATATTATTGATTTTAAAAACGTTTGAGAACTGACAAAATCAAAACGGAACCTTTTTTCAAATGGGTTTGTGACGTCACAAGCTACGTTCGGCTAAACCAGCACAAATAAAAACTGTCAGGGAGCGTCCGCAATCACGACGTCACACGTTAGCCACGCCCCAAAATATCGTTTTAGCGGTGATTCAAAAATGGAAAACTTTAACTCGCTGTAGAAAATTTATTCGTCAACATAAAAATAAAATAAAAATGTTATCATCATCGTAATTTTTTGCTTAATTTTTTAAGCAATAAAAAAAATTTAGAAATACCCCATTGTGGTATTTTGTAAGGCTTTGGGTGGTGGGGAGGTAGTTTTACCAGTAAATAATTACTGAACTTGGTGCAGCCGAACAAAATAAAATTTTTGATAACTTTGGCCTCTGGTACAGTGCCATAAGTAGTAGATACTGAGGGGTGTAAAACTATATATTTTATTAAAACTATGTATTACGTCATAAGTAATCTAAATTCCAACTTTTGAGATTTTTATACATAAACCTAAGTAGAATAATTGTTAAGCTTTTTAGGGTCATTTTATAGAAAAAATCCCATGATAATTACCAACACTAAACTTATTTTGCCTCTAATCTTCTAATAAATATAATGTCAATAGTAAAGGAGGATGAAATAGCTACTCTAAAATCATACAACGTGCACTATTTTGAAATATGTTTTGTATCTATGAAGGTAGAGGCACTACGGATCAACTCTACACTACAAGTGACCATACAAAAATGTTGGGAATACGGTAAGCCATCATATGTTGGATTTATTGATCTAGAGAAAGCATATGACTTAGTACCGCGGCAACTACTGTGGGAGGTGCTTAAGGATTACGGAGTTGAAGGCAACTTGCTAAAAGGCATAGCATCTCTGTATGAAAATAGTAGCAGTAGGGTCCGCATAAACGGTAAGGTTTCGGAAGAATTTGAAGTGGAAATCGGCCTCAGACAAGGGTGCCCTATGTCGCCAATCCTCTTCACTATATTCATGGACAGAATCAGCCGAAAAAGCCAAACACCGGATGCAGCCCTGGTAGGCAGTACTAGAATCAGCTCCCTACTATTTGCTGACGACATCGCGAGGTTAACGACATCACAGGAGGGACTACAAGAGTGGATTAACCGTTTCAACGAAGAGTGCACGGCGGCGGGAATGAAGATAAGTACCTCAAAAACGGAGGTGATGGTTATAGGAAGGGACCAAACTCAATGCAACATACTCGCTAATGGGACTCAGTTGAAACAGGTGAACAGGTTCAAATACCTTGGGGTCGAGTTTTCCAGCGATGGTCGGCAAGACGGAGAAATTGATAGAAGAATATGTGCGGCAAGCAGTGTATTGCGTCCTCTCTACAGCTCAGTAATAAGAAAAGCCGAGCTTAGCACCAAGACAAAGATGGCAGTGTTTAAAACGGTATACCGCCCAACGCTCACTTACGGCCACCAGACATGGATGCTAAATGAAAGAACACGCTCCAGAGTCCAAGCTGCCGAAATGAGATACTTGAGAGGAGTGGCAGGAGTTACGAAATGGGATCATATAAGAAACTCGACGATCCGAGATGATCTAAACATTGAACCACTGCTACTCTTCATAGAAAAATCACAATTGAGGTGGCTTGGGCATGTACTAAGAATGTCTGATGACCGAATTCCGAGGAAAATACTGAGTGCGATTCCAGAAGGAAGACGTCCAGTGGGCCGCCCTAGACACAGTTGGGCGAGGCAACTCCTGAAACTGTGTGAGGAGAGGATGGGTCTACCATGGACAGAAGCCGAACAATCAGCACAAGACAGGGACTTATGGAGGAGCCTTGTCGATGCAATGGGTCCCCGACCCGAATAGGACAAGGGGAAGAAGATGTATGTATGTATGTATATTTGTATCTGTTTGCACCCACATACTTAGATAGAGCCTAGGAAGTCATATTATTTGTACAGCGTGCTTTAGAAGATTTTTCACAAAAACAAATTATCCAATTATTATTGTTGACATAAAAAAGCTTTGATGGCCCACCCTAGTGGACATATCAATACACCCCGTTCCCCCTTTCGATATAATCGCCGTCGAACGCATCTTTCCCCACGTTATTTGTCAGGATTTCAGATGTAATTCACATTCAGACTAAGCTCCAAATCGGTGAACTGCCAGGGAAGGCACAAGGCACCCAGCCCAGCAGATAGCAGATAGCAGGTACGGGGCACAGAAGGGGGAGGGGTGATTCTGTTAGGGTCTGAATTGCAACCATCTGGTTCTAGCTGCGGATTGCTTTTAGGTGAAAACAATATTTCAAGCTATTCCTGACAGATTAATGTATTTGTGTTTGCACCTATCTGTCATTTGGGCGAATGTTTACTTAGTTTCATGTTTTTAATTGATGCATACGAGTTAATGGGTTCCTTATTCCTTATCCAAAAGTCTTACGTTTATAAAAGTCCAAAGAAGTGAAATGAATTAAAAATATGGGTATCATGTTATCTGAGAACTTTCCGTGAGAAGCTAAAAAAACTGAGTTTTAATTATTAAGTTTGTTAGTTGTTAGTGTTATAAAAGTGTTCATTAAAATGTCCTTTATCAATGAAAAAATTGCCAAATGATAATTTTAATATTCTAATTATTATTTCGCTTTTTTTCTCAAATGGTTTCGTGATAAAGGACATTGTAAAGAACGCTTCTAGATTACTAAACACTCAATTTGGAAAAAAAATAGTTAACCGCTAGGTACCTAGTTATCGCTCTTAACCGATGATATTTGAAAATAAAGCCATCCGTTTAGCCTCAGGAGACCCAAACTGGATCAGGATTTCCTTATAGATAATAATTGTATAATTTGTATAACGCCGTTTTTGTGAAAAATCACATCAAGAACGCTGTACAAATTTGACTTCCTAGGTTCTATCTAGGTAGATACTTATGCACAGGCAGATACATAAAATATACTTACTTGGCAGGTCACTTCGGACAAACACACTTTAATGGAAAGTTTAAGCTTGAAGAGACCCGGAAGTTCCCCTTGGACTAGTTGAACTCTCTCGTATAATTGTTGCAAAGTTTGGAGACGGAGCATTCAACGGGCTGGGTTCATATTCTTGGAATTATAATAGTAATATTAGTAGTTAGTTAAAAACAAATTCAAGAAGTATCAGCTTCCCACAGTCGTAACTATAATTTTTTGGATTTTCTAAATGCTACTTTCAATCATAACTTATCATTTTGAAAGAACAGGGGACCTAAATTGGCCCTGTACTCTATATGCCAATTTTATCCAAAACTTTTTCGATGTAAAGGCTTTTGATCGAAGTTTTCTTAATCTGCCAAGGTATTTCAGGAAATGTAATGGAAACTATTCACAAAGCAAGAAGTAGACGAATAACCTATCAAACTAGTGAATTGGTAAATACATAAATATTCACAGAGTACGTAAATTCGTTGATGACTCCGCAAAGAGCAAACTACTAACTTTTCACATTCATTATTAGTTCAGGCTTTAAACGGTGGGTAATTATGATTGCAATATCCACTAAGTTACCGGCACCATCTGCATATTATAACTATGCCGATAGTTTATCTGATTTGCCTATTTAGATAAAATTGGCGGATATGTAAATACATTTGAAATAATTAATGCTATTGGCTTAGGCCGTTGGAAATTATTCCCTGTGAAAGGCTCACGGATGGAAATTGTACGGGACTGGGGAATACGTAATGAAAGTTTAGTAATAAAATAACTAACATTCACGGCGGTTTGCCGAAAGGTATGTAGTATGTGTAGATGGAGGGGAAGGAATGCCAAACTTTCGTCAAAACATTTGCAGTCCAAATATTTTGTACAATACCTACCTAGGTCCTTATATCTTCTCAGAGTGTAGAAAAATGAAGAAAACTAGAAGTGACTCTCATACAATATTATATAAAAACAAAAATGTTACAACTGACTGTTACTCGCCTGACAGCGTAGATCTTCATTTAATTGAATTTCGAAATCATATTGAAACACAGTTTTGTATCAGAAATTTAAAAGGAATATAAACGCTAGAAATATTTCGATTCTCACGCCTGCAAAATTTAACAAGGCAAGTAAGCGAAAAAGTGGTTTTTATTTATTTTGTGCATAATTTTATAAGAATGAAAAAAAGTTAAAGCATAGAAAACCTCAAAAATAGTCTTAGCCATAAAGAGGTATGTAAAAAAAATTGTTTATTATATTACTTCATAGTTAAGTCATTAAAAAACATTTTTTTTATTTATTTTTTTTTGTTTTGTAAATAATAATTCTATTGTCATTCCAATACATAGAAAAGCTAGCAAAAGCATCAATTTATCCGTAGCATATTTTTTGATGTTCATACTGAAAGCCGATTAGTCGTAAAGATTAATCTAAATAGGATTTCGCGCATAACTTCACCTTAAGGTCTAATTGGGCAAATATTTGGATCTCGAAACACGTCCGTCCATAAGGTATTTCTTGTGTTATTATTTCTTTTATGTCTCATAGCTATAATACTCGCCTCGCACATTAAATTAATATAAAATAATATACAAAGTGTCAGGAAACTCTCCTCCTCACTCTCCTAGATCTACATAGTAGAATCGAAAAAACCTTTTTTTCAAATCTGACCATTTAGATTTTTAAAAAGGCCACCATCTCTTTCATGCTACAGCCCAGTGTCGTAATTTTTTTCTCCAACCGATAAAATTGTACTCGTTCTAGGTAGTTATTAAGTACCTACTTAATGAGTTTTTCAATTTTATTGTGGTCCTGTGTTAATTTCTGGAAGAAATATCGACTTGCGTAATTGAATAAAGTAGCCATGGGAAGATATCAATATTTACTGTATCTAATCTCATAATTGCTTTTTTGGAGTTATTTACAAAGAATCATCTCAATGTGTGAAAAGATAATGCTGAACAGAATGGGGAAAGGAAGAAAGGTTCGGAAATACCATGATCCAGTGGCGAGCACAGAGTTTTTCATCAGGGTAGGCAGAAGGAATAGCGAATTAATTGATACTAAAAACAAACATGCTACAAACGTGACATTTGCACCGAAAGGCACGGCTTTTTCGACTAAGTAATACAAACGAATGCGCATTACTGCGAATCTTATTTGAATGCGCTCACAGTATTTTTGTGTTGTATACAGTCGACATTTAAATATGACATGCGCGTCATTTATTTTACGTAGTTCCTGCTTTTGAGACGTTATCGTAGGGCGTTCGGTAGGAAACACTTGGCTCTGCGATTCAACCACGCGCATATTTTTAAAAGTGTAAATCGATCTCTAACAATATTTTTTTTATATTAACAAAAAAAATATGGGAGTACGGCAGGGTAGGCAGTACTTTTGTGCCTTTATGGAATGCATGCCTCAGATGATCTGATCAGTAAAAAAATTAACAAAAAAAACTATTTGTAGCAAAGTACCTATCGATTTTAATGGTAATCACTCACCACTGAGAGAATCTGCTTTTGATCCAAAATATTTTAATCCATCAAATCCCACAAAATCACCATTAATGTAATAATTAACCATTAACAATAATATTTTGAATTATGACATAGAATATAGTGATTTTGGGTGAGAAGTAGCTTAAAACCGGGATGTAATAGATTTGAAATGTCGGCCTCATAATATTAGGGGACACGACTTGCAGTGATAAATTTAAACCGCAATAAAAAGCCCCTGAAAGGTCTGGCAATAAGCTATATTCTGATTTACGGCAGAAGGGCAGTTATTACGTAGCCATTATCATATATAATGTTCTCCGGGTAGGTACTTAACCTACTAAACTAAACTACCTGGTTGCAAACACTAAAGGGTCTCAGTCGACAGCCATTTGCAAAGAAAACGTACGCTGAAATGAATGTCAGAACAAGGTTTCGGCGCGAAAACATAATATTTTTTCTTTATGATATCTGAAAAATTTCATTTCAAAGTTTTTCTGGCTGTTTGATCCCTTTGCCGCCAAGAAGAAAGTCATTTAGAGTTATTTATTATTTTTTTCGATCTGCCTTTGGTGTGGGGAATTTTTGAATATTCAAATAAATAATAAGAGGTAAAAAAAATCGCTATTATCTAATAGTTAATCGGTTTAAAAAATCAGGCACCTAAAACCTATTTTATTTTGTCGCTAGCGCCGACCCATAAACATCATGGAATAGTTTGAATTGTTGAGAGATCAGTACCAATTTTTATAATGGCACAGTTAAAATAATTTTCTGATGAAAATATAATAATAGGTAGGTACTGTATCGCTTGTCTGAATTCTTCGCAAAATCAGTTTTCAGAATTTTGAGTTCATTGAACCAGAATTACGCAGGAAGCACAGACAACCGTAATTAGTATTTTTGATGAAATCATGAAGGGATGTCACACAATTAATTTAATACACTTATGAAAGTAAAGTCCCCAAACACGGAGATCTATTTGGAAACCAATAGTTCTCACGTTCTACCAATCAAATTGTGATACGAGTACATATATTTTGATTGACTGGTGGTTTGATAGAATCAAACATACTAATTTCGAATGTGTGTGAAATTATTCACGTTCAATGAACAACACATACCTTGATAGTAAATGTCAGTTTCAAAATTAGAACTTATACCAATAATAAAGTATTTTAACAGATTATTATTTTTATATTTAATTGCCCTTTTCGAAATTGGAATAATAATATTCCGTGATTTTTCACGGGTCTGCGCTAGTCATATTATAATGTGTATGTATTATTATTACCATTGCAAATATTAAAAGGAAATTAAATAAATTTCATACATAGTTATTTGTTTTATTGCATATTATAGTTTTTTTTTTTAAATCAGCCACGATTTTCTCAATAGAGAAATTTCATTTCTTCGTGAAAGAAAGATGTCAGAAACAGCTACAGTTAAAACATATTATTTTTTAAAACTGACGGTCTCAAAAATGATTGACTTTGAGCTTTTGGTTTGACGTTTAGATTTAATATAATACTTTTGTAGTATGTACCTAATACCGCATTCCCATCTCATCTATTCTGTGATCTATTTCATAGAATCTATGAAACAAATTTTGTACACCATAGAATGTCCGATAGAAATAGAAACCCAATTCACATTCATTTTGGGAGGCGGCAGGGGCGTGCACTGAAATTTTAGTGAGCTAGAGGGCTAAGACTGAAAAATACAACATTATTGATGTTGTTGTAGCTGAAAATAATTGTTATTTTTTTTCGAAATTTATTTATAAATACCTATAGGTATGCCTACCCTGAATAAAAAATCTTCATACAAAATTTTGAAATTTCGAAAAAAAATAAAAATCATTTTCAGCTACAACTACATCATTTACTTCGAATTTTTCAATCTTAGCACTGGTATTGGTAAAGCCGCGCCAGCAACACTTCTGCCATAGGTCATCACAAATGGTTCGCTACGTTTGATGACTAGTCTTAGCAGGGGTGCGAGGGTTGATGGGGTTGAGGTTTTTTGGGGTTTTAGCGGCCCACCAACAGCGCGGCAGAACGGATCGGGAGAGACTGGTTGAGGAAGACCTTTTGATATCTGCAGCATTGCAACCCACGGCATCCACAAAGACAACGGTTAAAAAAATCAACCGATTCACTCTGCTTGTCGAAAAATCGCCTTGCACCGCAGTGGAAGGTATGGATTCGTAGGTCCGTCACTCCTGGACACACTGACCCCCCAGATTCCTACCTACCCCTCATACCCTTTACCCTTCCTAGAACTTCCTCTATTTTATTTCCTAAAATACCATCCACACAGCAGCCCCAAAGAAGACATAGGCCCCGAGGGGAATATTATCCTCGGGGCCTCCCGTTTGTCTTTTTTTACTTTAGTTCCACACAGGAGACCCCGAGGAAAATAATTCCCCTCAGGGCCTGTCATCTTTGGGGATGCTGTGTGGAGGGTCTTTTTAGGAAAGGAAATAGGTACACCCGATTTTTTTAATATTGTCAACCAGGTTGAAAAACATAGTGTCGATAAAAACGCGTTCAAAGTTTTGCTGTAGGATAGTTCAACATTCGACCTGGGAACCATTGGACATCCAACACCTATGCCCATAATGAAATACATTTGGTGACTTAGTAGGAAAATCCAGGTTCATCTAGTTCATCGAGGTTTGTTTTTCTAGGTCTTCGCGGCGGATGTGTCAATAACCGAGTGTTGGACTTGATTGGGAGAGGTCAGTTGAGGGTGACCATTTGACATCTCCATCTTCGCCTTTGTCCGCATAGGCCACTTGCATGGATTTCATAACGACTTGGAAAAAATCGTGTGGCTAGATTTTTTTACTAAGATTACGAAAATGTTAGTAAAAATTTTTAGAAATGTATAGTTTTTATTTTATTTTTAAATAAATAAATCCATTATTTGAGCTCGTGACGTCACTACATGAAAATGTCCCGTCTCCGATTATGTTCCCTTAATTTTGTAAAATTCCACGCTGATAAATTTTTTTTTATATGGCTTTGATTTCCAGCGAATTTTTGAATTTGCGTTTAACGTTCACTAGATTTATTGTTTGTTCTACGCGAACTGATCCTTTGGTTTGATTTTTAGATAAAGATGGCGGTGTTTTTACAGATGTTACGAAGAGAACCCCGTACAATTTATTGCTATTCGTGTGGAAAACGTTATTTTTTTTTAAAAATGATTTTCGGCTACGTAATTATCGTTTTTTTGAAACCATAAAATTATGTCCCGTCTTTCCGGTTTATAAAAAATGGTCTGATTTTTCGGATTGAAATTTTCAAAAAAATTACCAGGATTTCAAAAATTCGATAAAAAAAACGGAATGTCTTAGAATATTTGCCTAAACCGGAAAAAACATGTGATGCAAGTGGCCTATTGTTTCAAACTCTTTCACATAAAATACTGCAATAAGGAACTCCAGTGAAAAATATTATGGCTTTAAAAAAATATGTTCATATAGACCAATAAACGCTGATTCTGAATATAACTTTTTATTTAATAATATTAAACGTACATTTTAAAAAAAAAATATTAAAAAGTGCATTTTTAATATTCTCGTTAAAACACAGCGTTAAGTTGGTATGCTGTGTAATGCTGTCATGGTGACGTCACGATGGAAAATTCACCTGGTGATTCACTGTAATTCATTTGGGTCATTTATAAAGGAATTTAGGTATGACACAAGCGAATGTTCTATATATTTCTTATTTTTGAAGATGTCGTAAAAGCATATACCTTTATAGAAAGTTGATAGAATTGCCTTTTAGATTTTTGTATCTGACATATACGATTGTGTTTGAAAAATGCAGTATTTTAAGTTTCAAAATGAAAAAATTTAAAAAAAACAGCCGACTGTAAACATATTCTATTAAATGGTCGAAAAAATTAGGAAAATTCAAAATTTAAAAAATACAGTCCTCTTACTTTATGAATTTGGAATAAAACTGTCACTTCACTTTTTATCTCGTTCATACAATTAAAAACGATAAAAAAAATATTATAATAATTCCGAAAAAATAACTGAAAAAATCCGACATCTTGGACTCGGTTTTACGCAATTAATGCGTTGATTTCTCGAATTTGTATTTATTTACATATGCATAAGGCTTTTACATTATTAAATAATATTACTTTTATGGAAGTTTTATTAAATTCACGCGGAAAAGTCTTAAAAATTATAGAGAAGTAACCTTTGATTATGTAATGTCAGTAACCTAAAAACCGAACGAAACTAAATCACTAACAAAACATTATTTAAGGACTAAAACTGAAAAAAAGTAAAGGCAGCATTGGTACTTATGTTGAATTACACTAATATCACAGTGAATTAATCATTTAAACGAAAATTATCATCAAAAACATTAAACTGTAAATAAAATTCATCAACGTCATTCATTGTTTTGCAAAGAATTTGATTTCGCCATTTGCAATAAATAAGCCATTAGCCAATCAACGCGTTATAATAAACAAGATGGCCGCGCGCCTGCGCAAATCTATGTGAGATTCAAGAAAACCAACATAACAATCATAAAATAGTGAATCGTTATTTTAGTAGATGACGTCACAAAATTCACCATAGATATGGGTGTTTTCGAGGGATCTCCAAAAATTAAAACTTTGAAAATTATTTTAACTATTAAAACTAACTCTAAAAAAAAAAAAAAATATGCAGTAATTTAAGTTAGAAGGTCATTTTTCATAAAAAAAAATAAAAAAAATGGACTGGACTTCTCTATTCTGTCAATTTTACGATTTTTTTTAAAACATTTGGTGACAGCATTCCGAACAAATGCATCTTTCAGAGAATGAAATTAAAAAATGTTTTTTTTTTACAGAGGTCTGGTGCCATAAAACAGTTGAGCCGATTTATAAATTATATATAGCGTCCTAAACGTAGTGTTTAGGAGGCTATACTTCGGGAGATGATTCTACATGATTATTATAAGTAAAAAAGATAAATAACTTTTTCGAAAATCCAACTTTTAGGGGTAGTTTTGTGCTAAAAAGATAAAAATAGACCGATGTGTGCGGCCAGCTTTATTATTTTCCGCTGTTACGATACGGGCCAATCACAACCATGCAATGTTGCCACAATCGTTCCCGGCAGGCTCTCATCAAGTAAGATCGTACCTCACACTAAGGATTTTTAGTAGGTACGTTTTTTTGTATGGAAAAAAAATGTTGGAATTTCGGAAAAAGTTGTTAATCTTTTTTACTCCTAACACCATGTAGAATCACCTCCCGAAGTTAATGCACTTTACCCCCGGACACCCTGTATATAACGCTTTGTAAATGATTGTGATGCATATTCTATTTTGTTATAAGTTATTCGCGTTGACTCACCTATCATCAAGAGCAAGACCGTAAGATGAGCGCGTCCCTGCGCGCGCACCGCTCCCAGCACCGTGCCCACGAGCACGCAGCAGATGCCCGCGAGCGCGACGAGCACGATGAACCACTTGAGCCCGAGTGCGCGCGCGCCCACCGCGCCGCAGCACGTCTTGGGCGGCTCCGAGTCTTCGCCGTATTGACACCTGGATACAAAAGAAAAATTATTATTATTAGTTTTTTGATTTATTTTGATTTAAACATTCTTGACACTGAACATTGTACGAAATTACACAGTTTACAGTTAAGTTACAAATAAGAGTGAAAACATAAGAGGGCGCCACTGTTGTTCAAATGGCGATACCAAAAATTAATATACCTCATGGTGGTAATCTAAAGCTGTGTAATCTACATTTTTATTAAAAAATAAAAAGGCATAAAAGTGAAAAAAATATTTTTTCATTGCAATATAGATACCCACTGATCTCAAAATTAGAATTGCATAAAGGTATATTATTATTATTATACGTTTGCAATTTTGTGTTAACATAATAAGAATAACGATATTGTAATTAAATATATATAAAACAAAGTCGGGTTAGTTACACTATTTATAACTCGAGAACGGCCCCACCGATTTTGATGATCTTTGATTTGTTGGATTTGTCTCCGCCCCGGAAAGGATAATAACTATTAAAACATCACAAAAATTAACGAAAAATATAGTTATTAAGAAAATTCTTTTCCCCATACATTTTTTATGGAACGAATTCTCATATTTGAAAGAGCTGCGGGCATTTTGTGATAAGTACCTATAATATTGAGTGGTGAGTGAGTTCCAAAAATTCAAAAACGTCAAATGTCAATGCGCTGATTGTTTTGCTTTTATTCTTTCAAGCATATAATGCTGCCTCTCTTTCTTATACACTAAATGTCAATAGTAGAAAATGAGACAAACGATGAACGTATGTCTCCACCCATCCAAAGGAAAGATACAATAATTATAATAAAAATCCCTCACACGTATAAAGAAAATGAAAAGCAATTTTTTTTACATCAGCTCACACGTGAGGCCCGAAGAAAATTATTTTCCTCTAGGGGATGTTGTGTGGAGGGTCTTTTTAAGGAAGGGGAGGATAGGAAGTCTGGGAAGGAAAAAGGTATGAGGGGTGGGTAGAAATCTGGGGTCAGTGCGGGGGAGTGACGGACGTATGAATCCTTCCCTCGCAAGACGATGGGTCGAGAGAGTCCAGATGGAAAGATCAAAAGACCTGGACAAACGTCACCCTATGAACCCGGGCACCTCTGCTAAATCGCCAAACGTAGCGAGCAACTTGAGGTGACCTATGGGTGACGTATGACAGAGGTGTTGGTTATCCAATAAATGGTTCCCGGGGCGGCGGCACCCATACCCGACTGCCAAATTCCCGTAAGTAAGTGGAAAAATAAGAAAATCACAAAAAATATAAATCCGTACACAATGCCATCTCTGATACTGACAAAAACAAAACACATTGATGATTGCTTCATTGGGTAATTATTAACTTAATAAAAAACTGAATTTAATTCAACAGTTATTGATTCTGAGGCGGTACGAAGTTCGTCGGGTCAGCTAGTTAAATATAAAGCACACTTTAGAAATTGCTCACATTTATTTAATATTAGCTTAAGTACCTAGCGTTTCCCGTGCTTTAGATCTGAATATGTTTAACTAATTCAGATCTAAAAGTAGTGTAACTAAACTCACCATTAATGATTCTTCCTTTCAACTTCTGTTAAATTCAAATTTATGTTAAATTAAATGAAAGCCAATCACTTTGTAAAACACAATTAAATCAAATTTATGTCATTAAGTAGGTACCTTAACAACAGTGCTTCTTCGATTTTTTTTTAAGAAAAAAAAAAGTTTTTTTAAATGTGTATACAGTGTTCTGTATTTTCAATGTCATTGCACTTTAAAAGAATATTTGACAGGTAAATTGGTGTTGCCAGCCTACAAATTTTGTAGTTCAATTTTTTATATTTTCTACTCATATTTGACAGACTATACCTAAATTACCTTTCAGGAATTAATTACACACATCATAAAACTGTTTTAATAGTTTTAAAATTAGAGTGTTCAAGTAAATGCTAAATAAATTATATTTGAAAAAAAAGTTAACTTGTTAAGTAGTCCAAGGTAGTAATCCAGTAGTAGTAGTAGTCCAGTAGTCCAAGTAGTTCAAGGAAGGAGGTGTAGAGTGAGTGTGCAGGTACCTAATGCCTGGATCACACGCACCGAGTAGATGGGAGAGACAGTGCTCTCGGCCGTGTGCTCGGTACGTGTAAACACATCACCTAGTGCTCGGCCGAGTTAAAGGGCAAGACAGTCACTCGGACCCTGTTTAGGCTGAATGCCTACTCCTGCGCTTCCCTGCACTGACTCGCTTGCCCACTCGGCAGGTATAAACATGCACTCGGTGCGTACTTGCCACTCGCCACTCGGCACACTGACGTCGCTCGTGTCACTTCGTTAAATTAACTTTTTGCGATCCATTTTGTCTTGCTAGTCTGCGGCGTCGCAACTGAACTGACTGACTGAGTCGGTGCCAAATAAAATTTAAAAAACGTGTAAACACCTACTCGTTCACCCAACTCTCTCGGCCTAGTATCATTTTGCTGTCTCGCCCATCTACTCGGTATGTGTGATCCACACATAAGTGATTCCTTCAGAAAATTGTTCAGGGTGCTTAGGGTGTGAACATACCAAAAGTCCTGATGTCTAGGTTATGTATTATCTATTTCATGGAACGAACTGTTTGAATATGGAAAGAAATTGTCACGCATTCACGCTTGCTCTATTTCTATTCTATTTCGATGGGGTTGTATACTGCCTTTTTTATTTGACACAACCATAGATATAACAGTACTGTCCAGCGTTCCATGGTGGTAGATTCTAAATACATATATAGAATAGAACGAAAGTTGAAGTTGATTCAACATTGTGTTTCTATTTCTATCGGGAGATCTATACCATAGAAAGCCTGTTTGAGTGATGAATAATTAATGGAGGGAAACGCAGAACGCCAGAGATGGGTTAGAGATCGATTGAAGGTTAGGTGATTGATAGATTGAAGGATGGAGGTGATTGAGATTTGAAAATGGTGTATAATATGGGATAATAAATTAGACAAAGGGATCTCGTGGAATTAATGTTTAAATTAAATAATTAACCGACTAAACTAAACATAATACAGTGGGTCTTATAAAGACAAACAATGGTTTGGTGAGAGATTATAGGTACGTGATGAAATGAATATCATTAAATAAATTTATACGGGTAGGTACCTACCAAGGATGGATATTTAAACAATAAATATATGTCTTGTTTTTCGCATTTACGAGTGCGAGATCCTTTTCGGCGTCAAAATAGATGTTTTTTTGCCTATCAGCGTTATCTACTTTGAATTGATTTTAGATTGTGAATAGCAATTTAAAAGTTATCTTTGACATTACTTGGTATAATTTTGAACTCTACACTTTCCACTTAGGTAAAATAAATTTGTATCTAACTAGCTTTACTACCCGTTTTAGCCCGCATTTTTTTTTAGAAAAACTTTTTTAGAATCCCCTTTTATGAATGAAACATTGAAAAAAATCATCCAATAATTAGGTTTAAAGCTAACTTGTGCATTGCCTTAAGTTATTTTTTAGAGTTTCAAATATCAAATCTTCCAAATTAAATAGCAAACACATCGAGTTGATAGTTGTTGTTTTCAACTAAATATTCTAGACAGAAAAAAAATCTATTTTCATGACGTCATACAGCTTACTGTTCCCAACTTATTGCAGTTATATTTACAATTATTTTTATGTTTGAATTTGCATGCAAAAAATATATTATAAAACGATAAAAAAATAAAATTGGATATTTAATATTAATAAAAACAATAATTTTTTTTAATCGAAATTCTCAAACCTTTGATCAAAAACTTTAAATTACTTTCTTTGACGAACAAGTAAGTATAAAGTTATTTGGCGATGTTTGTTGCTATGAAAATAATGCATTCGAACACGATTTTCCGATCATGTAATCTGTAATCCTTGGGGAGAGGGCCGTTTTAATTATTGACGAATTTCAAAGGGATTAATTTGTGTGCTGCGATCAGTTTCATTATCCGGGGATTATGATTATGATTAACTACTGATGGATAACTACACTCATCAATACTAAGCCCAGATAACAGAATGTTTGATGAAGTACCTACAAAATCACAAAACGTAAATACGTTAGTTTATTCATCTGTATTGTCATGGTATTGAGAAACAAATCTAGACAGACTGATCCATATTTTATGAAATCTGTGGATCTCACTTTGCGAGCGGCAAAAAGAGGAACTAAATATGACATCTTTGTTGTTACTCTGTTATCAAAATATTTTCATTTGGGTTCCTTCAAAGCTTTCTATTGTTAATTTTAAAATTATTAAAAGGGGAAAACCACGGAAATCATTTTTATTAAGATTTTTACTTTCATAGACTTTGGCTACCTTTAAAAAGGTCCTTATAATTCCAGTATTAAAACGAATCGCCTTCATCTGTTAGTCTATCAGCTTTTTTTTACATTAAGTGGCCGTTTTCCGAATTTCTACCGATTTCTTGCAAACCTAAAAATATATGTTATTCTTGAAGATAATATCTAGACATTTGTCGCGCCGAAATGCAAATTATGTAAAATTCCCTCGATAGAAAAAAATGAAAAAATTCACAGCGTTTCTTTAAATAAAATTAAAGACAATTATCGCGAGATTTTTGCTCTATTTTTAACGAGTCGTGTTTTATTAAAGATTTTCATGATATTTGCATCAATTTTATCGCTGTAAATGTTAGCGCGCTCTTCTAACATTTCAATCTCATCTCTACATTTTCTTCTTTTTGGGGCCGGGAACGGAGCCTTAAGGAGAAAAATGGCCTCAGGCCTTGAGGAAAATATTTTCCCTCAGGGCCAATGTCATCTTTGGGAATGATGTGTGGAGGTGTTTTAAGGAAAGGAAGAAGAGGAATTTCTGGGAAGGAAATAGATATGGGAGGGGTTGGTAGGAATCTGGGGGTCAGTTTTCTGCGGTTCCAGGCAATGGGTCGAGGGATTCTGGCTGGAGAGGTCAAAAGTCAAAAGATCCTCAACCAGTCAGACAAACCTCACCCCATGAACCCGGGCATCCCTGCTAAGTCACCAAACGTAGCGAAGCACTTGGGGGGTGACCTATGGCAGAGGTGTTGGTTATACAATAAATGCCCGTACTCATACCCGCCTCCCAAAATGAGCTTACTTCCAATGAGGAAGGTTTTTGAGCGGCCACTGTATTTTAAATTATTTTTATATTTTGTGTTATGCCGGCAGTTTTGAGATTGTATTTTTCTTTTATTTTTTAACAAAGTCAGGCCTATCTGAGTTTTATTTAAATCTATGGAATAGAAGCAAAGTATGTATGTTGTTTATGTAATGGTAGGTATAAAGTACAGCAAGTATAAACATTCGAATGAAATAGGTACAAGAACGCGCGCCGCCATTTCGAAAGATTTGGCGCGCGCGGTAAACTGACCTTATTTTATTTTCCGAAAAAGCGGCGGTTTCGTATTATTATAATTTGTCACCAGGTTCGCACCTGCAGCCGGCCGTTTGGGTGAAAAATAGCGGTCGCTAAACCACGGAAATCGCCCGCCCACACGAATGGAGACAAAGGGTCGCGTAATTCTGGGATAAGATTAAAATTGCGGTAAAATTACGGAAAAATCACAAATATTACACATATTATTCCATATCTAAGTATTATTTAAATTTTATCATCATAACGAAACGTCTGATACTATACTACTTATTTATAGCAGTCCTGTGAAATAAGGTTATTCTCCGTTCAAAACCGCTGCTTTAACTCACACCGGAAAACTGTTTTTTGAAGGTGGAAGGAAAGCCGCGACCAGCGACCCGCGACATCTAGTTCCATCATACCACGCAACAACAAAAATAATATACCTACTTATTTCTGATAACTCCATTAAAAAACTCTTCTTCTTTCTTAAAAATATACGGAATTAAAAGTAAAAAAGCTCTAGAGGTAGGACCTTAGGTAAGAATTCATACAGCTGCTTTTCTATTAACCAACATTTTTCTATAGTCTGCTAATAGTAGATAGTTATTTAATAGATATTTTATGTAGAGCAGTTTTGTGAAATTCACCTCAAGTTCGCTTAACACTACTTTTGTAACGAACCTAACCTCAAAATGTTTTGTGGCTTTATAATATAAATATAAAGTAGAAGGCACCAGCTATCTCTAACTATTATAGCTTTGTATAATCTGTCAAAGAGAAAACTATAATCTTCGGTGAAAGACCGTAATGAAACCCGCGGTGAAGATAATATTTCCGAGGAAGGTACCAACGCTCAGTGCATTTCTCTCTGGTGTAGTAATTAGGGAAAATTTCCATTTACTCTTCGCTGATTTCTATGAGAAGCTGGCTCTATGGTTATGTGCTCTATGAATGGGTTGCCTTTGATTATTATTTATGGTATATCCCTCAAAAGCCATTGATGCGGGTCTTCTAATCTAAAGGATGATGACGTATAACTACATATATTAGGAGCAGGCATAATAATATCTATAATCCCCGTTATGTTAAAGATTCAAAATATGACATGTCAACAAAGACATCTTAACATTTTTTTAAAATTAAACCAAGGAATTGGAAAACTTGATAAACCTACTGGTTTTCAAATAATTGTTATACCCCTTTTCTGGTGGGATTGTGAACCATTTTAGTACCTACCTAATTAGAGATGAATATTTAGCTATAGAAATCCAAATATCTGTTCATTAATGGAGTTGTTTTGTCCCACATTTTAATTTGGGGCGAGTTGGTCGATTATTTGGCCTAGGGCTGGCCTCAAACGGTTCCCGTGGGCCCACGCGTGCGGGGTAGTGACAGCGGATAGGGGGCTATCGTTGTCAAGGGAAATTAAAATTTAAAACACTACTCACCGTACAAGGGTTGGTTGCATGTAACAACTTGCCCCCTTTAGCTGGCGGGCTAATGAAACAACTTTAACTCAATTAAGGCATCGGGGACTCGAATGAATCCGTATGAATTCAGGCAAGAGTTAATCATATATTAATATGATGTATGGTAAAATTAAAATATTGAAGAAGTAGAAAGGATATTATTTTATTATTATTTATTATGATACCAATACAAACTTGAGGAAAACGAAACGAAACATAAGCACTACTTGCATTGTAAGTAAAACATCTCAAACAAGCCAAAAATTTAGTATTTTTAGTGTGCCTTATATCGCTACGAATATAGGTAATAGCTTTGACCAAGTATATCCGGTAATAGGCATAAAAATCGCTTGGCATACGGAGTCTAGAGGTTACGATTCCAAGCGCAAAAGTGGTTTTTATTTATTTTGTGAATAAATTTATAAGAAAGAAAAAAGATAATCAAAAGGACACTGTCACAGATAATTTTAGCGACCAAATTGTAATTTTAAAAAGTTGTTTCTACATTTTTTAGTAGTTTACGTTTATATTTTTCGTAACGTACAGAGGTAATCAAAAAGTTTATTTTAATTCTATACTCAATGGAAACGGTAAGAATAGCTTCTCGTAGTAAATATTAATTTAAAATAGGCTTCGCCTAACTTCGGACATCATGAAATACGCATAGATTTTACTTGAATTATCTAGTTGACACGAAGGATTTTTGCTATCAAAACTTTTCCATTATGAGCTAGAGAGATTTGAAAAATACGTTTAAATGTCGTAAAATAAGACAACACACAACTTTGTTTTTTTCATATTTGTGAAATGTTTAATAAGAAAAAAGAAAACATTAAACATAGAACCCTTGAGGTAGTTTTTGCCATAAACGGCGCTATGCAATTTTCCTTTTATTATTACTCTTACCTGCAAACTTTTCTGTTCAGTTGGGAGAAAACGCAACTGCACAAATTACGGTCATTTGTACAAATCAAATAGTTCTATCGATCGATAGTTCCCTTTTTTACCGCCTGAGCAGATCATTTTGTAAATTATTATTTTTTTATTTAATTTCGGTTGTCGATGTTTCGGTGAATCGGTGCATGCGTGCAGTGATGTAATTTTCCTGGATAATTTAGTAAAATTATTCAAGTTTAATAAACTTTTTTTTTTTTTTTAAATATGGAACTAATAAAGTATAAATAATATGACGCAAGCGGTAAAGTAGATACCTACCTACCAAAATTATTTTATTTTAACAATTATTCTAAATTTGAAATGTGTATCTCTTTTGTAAAATTTTTGGTAGATATATTTTATTTTCACAAGTTTTAACGGTGTTAATTCAAAAAGGAAATTTTTGACTTCTTTGTCAAAAAAATATAATATTATCATTTATTTTTGAAAGGCAAGATCCCGAGGTTTGTATTTCATAAAAACTTCCAGATTTATAATATCCCGTGGCTTCTCACGGGTCTGCGCTAGTTATTAATAATCTTCAAGGTTGTTACTTTACGTTGGTATCGGAAAGTCCATAGCGAAGATTTGCACAACATTATATTGCAAATAAACACCTTTTATGAATAATAGAACTATAATACTAATTGTACCTAGGCTTTATTATTTACTTGAAAGTGCAGCGTAGTAAATATTCATTACGACATTTAGTTCTGAAGCGGATAAAGATGGCGACTGCCGCCTTCTCGGGTCACGAAGCTGTTTGAAAGGAGGGACTCTTTCTAATTGTATATTTAAACAAATGACCTCATTTCGCTGTGTTTCTAATAAACTAATAGACAATACGAACGATTATGGTCTTGTGATTTTATTTTGTGTATGACTAATACAAAGATCCACGATTTGGGCGCCAAATAAGTACAAACTTATTCAGATATTTACATCTGTAAATAGATAGATGATTTGACAACTTTTTAAAGTTATAGAGTAGGTAAATCTAGATGTTAAAAAAGGAACTCCTTTTTATAGGATATTACGTATATTATAGATACGAGTATTAATTAATAAGATATTACTTAAAACCAATAAATTAGCGTAAGTAATTTAAACAATGCGTGGTTTAAACTTTTTTTTAACTTTTCATAGTTTTGTGAAGAGCTTTTGAGCTTCCACCAGTTGGTCGAAGTTTGAGGATGAACATATCGATCATCCAGTTGATTAGTCAGACATCTCCGAAAAGTTGAAATATGATCAAATTATGCAGTTATATGTAAAATTGTACCCTCTATCTGGTACAATAATCAGATCACTCATAAACACCATCACATCAATTTTAATGCAGATGTGAAATAAACAGAAAAATGATGTTCTCTGGGTTACTAGTAGGAAATTTCAAAATGTCACACTAATGTACCGGACCATTACGCTCCCCGGTGTTATTTTATAGTAAGTAAATAATTTAATATGTAAAACACAGACACATGTAAAAAATATTTGATTTATGGTCAGTATTCGAATATTGCTTTTTCCTCATTATCTCAAACATTAGTATTTGGAGATGTCTCACTAATTAACTGGACGATCGATCTTTGAAAATATCAACAATGTAGGTGTTATCGTGATTATATTTTGGGTTGCAATTCTTCTTTCTTTAGCCAACATTTCGGACAGCGTTATGGTGTTCATCATCAGGGCTGATGTCAGAACACGGAATAATAACGCGGAATAGATAGTTTTATTCTACTATCCACTCCAAGAATGTATCGGTAAATCAGGCATGAATGAATATATAACATACCTACATATCTAAAAGATTCTAGTGACAATAGTAATTGGATAATTTGTATAGTGCTGTTTTTATGAAAATTCACATCAAGAGCGCTTTAAAATTTTTACTTCCATGGCTCTAACTAATTATATAGGTACGTATATTTATCTCCAGATTTTAGGTCCTAAAACTCCGAAAGCACGCGCACCGAACTTAGTATCTGCTGTACGTTTCGGTTCCTTCTTCTTAACCTTCCGATAGCTGATGACGCTATATAACGATATACGAAGATAAATCTTAATATAGTATTATTATCATAATTTACGGTATAACTCCCACGTTTTCAGAATGTCAGAACGAAGCTCGCCTGTCTGAAAGCATTTAAATTGCACAACGCACATTACAAAACGATGCACATGTCATGCCTGAACGCCTGTATGTCAGTACGTCAGTAGGGTTTAATCGTGAAGAATGGAGAACCCGAGAGAGAGAGAGATGTTAAAATAATATATATAATACCAGATTTGCAGCCATTGTGGCAATGCTGAACGGTTATCTAGTTTCTGGAACATTCATCCGAATGTCTGGAATACTCTGGAACGGATGTGGAACTCCGGTGTCATAATAATGTGACGGGTTTATTCACAAATGAACGCTGAAAAGAATTTGAATTATGTAATTTCACGAACAAGAGAATATTATATTTAATAATGGAGTAAAAGAGAAAAAATAATTTGAAATACATTTCTTGAAATATTTTCTTTTTATACGTATTTATTTAACAGCGTCCCTTATATTTGATAATCTATGTTTAAATAGAACAAATGAAAAATATGAAATAAACAATATGGCGTCTTGTCAAATTTGTTGACCATTCGAAAGAATGTTTTCATAGTTCGTGATACAAACGAAGTTTCTAGCTGACGATGGTTTGTTAACCTAGAAATTCCAGACGATGTTGTAAAATTTCATTATACCTGTGCTCACCATTTTTAAGTTTGTCCTACTTTATTAACAGATTTCTGCTCTATAATCCTTCATATTATAAACAATGTTTTAAACAATATTATATTAACTACACTAACTAACTTCGGAAGGTGATTCTACATGATGATAGAAGTAAAGATATAATAACTTTTTTCGAAATTCCATTGTTTTTCCCATACTTTAATATTTTTCTATAGACTCATATTATTTTTTTCAATTCAACCTTTTAACCTGAAACCTACCTTAAAACCGTTTTAAAATTTCGAAAAAGTTATTGAACCAATAATTAATCTAAGATTTTCCACATATAAGCAGAAATCGAAACTGTGTAGGATTACGTAAGACTCTTCGTGATTGCCACTACACAATATAGGCCACAAAACTACAAGAAAATGGAAATTAATGTTTTAAATTCGAGTTTTTTAAGAGAATAACAGAAAAAACGTAGAACGAGCTAAATAAAAAATAAAACAAAAGATCTTCAGTTCCACAAATCTAAGTACTGCGATTCGTTCAAGATCTTTGACCGTGTAATTGATCCTGTGCAAGTACAGTAACCAGCAATTGTACCAAAAATCAGCATGCAAAATAAAGACTTCGATATAAGGGCCAAACTATGACTGCGAGTTGTGTTTTCGGCGCCTAGAGATGTGGTCGTGTGGATTCTCCCTTTTGAAAGTAGCGACGTGAATGGTATTTTCTCCGTCAGAAAGTCTGAGGTCTGAGTAGGCCTAGTCGTGTTACTGACATTTCACGAACAGCTTTGAGATAGAAATCCAACATTTCTTGCTCACACAATGAGGAAAATCCTTTGATATAAAATTTGCAAGATTGCATTTCATAATAAATCATTTTGGTACAAAAACGAAAACTGCATGTGATTTCTAACTAAAATAAGTGAAAAGCTGTTGAAAAACTTTCAAATAATATCTAAGTAGGTACCACATCGTTATTTATCACATCTGTACCACATTTAAAATAACACAACATACCCTGTTTTCTATTTCATGTTTCAACTCAATATTATTCAGATTAATGGTAACATCGCATGGTGCGGATTAGCAGTGATGTTATATCTATAAAAAATTCCCTAGAACTAGGGAAAAAATATTGCTGTCACCACTTCGGTGTGGCAGAGTTCTGATTAATTTGTAAGCACCTTATAAGCCCATTTTATATGGGCCAAATCAATGTTTTACAATCTATTAAATGTGTACGATAAATTGACAGGCAATTCCTTTTTTAATCACATGGTTGTATTACATTATCGTCGTCTAAAAGCTCCATTGGGCGTATATATAGTGTAGGTATAATGCATAATAGTGTAATAAAGATGTTATTTTTATTTACTTGTAGAATTGTTACTACGCTTTTAGTTACAGACCTAGTACTGTAAGATTAATTTATTGGATTGTAGAACAACACATTTTCAATCTGAAGAAAAAAATATTACAGAAAAAAAATTTCCCCACGTTCTTTGAAAGATTTAACCCAAAGATATTCAAATATAAAAGAGATATGCTATGATGCGACTGTTGCCGAACTACGACCTAATCAGCGTAGTTTGCATACAAAAAGAATTTGTTCATTTCCTTGATTTTTTTAAGGTGTGCATTATTATTGGTTAACAATATAGTTTGAATACGGAAAGAATTCGTTCATTTAGTTTAGCGTTCGTTTAGTTTATTCGTTAATTGGTAAACAACACCGGCGACACCCGGAAGCGCAGTCTCACCTAGTAAAAACGGCGGATAGCACATCTCCTTATATTTCAATATCTTTGGCTTAACCCAAACTATTGTTTGCTGGTGTTTTATTTCAGTAACCTTGTAAACAAGAATATACGTAAAACCGAAATGTGCTCTATATTATTCGACTGCATATTAATGGAGGGCAACTCTTGCATATCTTATATCATAGAGTTATTCTCGAACGTTTGCTTTTTTTCGTAATCGCTAACACAACTATTCTATTCAATTTTAGTTGATTTACGATTAATCAACCAGACCAATGCCGATTGAACTTTAAAAATAATAAAAAAATACCGAAGGAATCAATTAATCATATGAAGGAAATATCATGCTGTAGGTAACTATTTAATTAGTTGTAAGATTTCAGATAAGATGTTTTTTAGCGCTAGAACGATATGTTAGGATCAACTTTACGTGATTTATAATGTGCCATAAATTATTACGTCTAAAATTAAAGGTGGGACTGAATTAAAGCAACTTGGAAAATATTCACACGCGAGTGAACTTTAAAAACCATTTAGGTTCGCATACAAAAACTGAATCAATTAATAAATGAAAAGAAAATGCTTTCTTATGGAATCCATAATAGTTTGAGAAAATTAGATCAAGGATTTTTAATTCATTAGGGCTCTATATTGTTGAAAAATAAGGTGCCGGAAGAAATTACACCGTCGTGAATTGACTTACCAACATTACACGACCAGAATTACAATCGACGGAATTATACATGAAATATAGTATGTCAGTCATGTAACTTTATTTAGTAAGTAAAAAGTACAGTTAGGCTTACATCTTTTTGGAGAGTTAAATGAACTCTGTTTTAAAATCTACCACGGTGTATTGTTACAGGTACAGAAATTACGGTTTCAACAATAATTCAATACAAATAACGAAATGCCATGTTTCATCCAGTCCATACCGAGTGATTGATTTATGAATCCGCTCAAGCTTCTAGATTTATCGCTTGTACCGAAATTAGGCGAAATAAATCCCCATTCTGGGAACGTTTCAATCATACAAAAATCCTCGGAGGGCCGTTAGACAAATGAAAGCCGATAAAAAAGCGCAAATAAACAGCAAATGGTGGGATCGTGTGACAAACTGACCTTTGTCAAAACAAAGCCGGGTCTAATAAACGGTAGCCGGCGGCTTAAATGGAATTTATGAATTGAAGTGGGAGCGACCTCAGGTGTTCATCAGGGATCGCTAGAGGACCGCTTGCTAAATTTAATTTCTTGGTTTATTACATATCCTGTAATTTGATATTTTGAGCGATTCCAGGCTTAATTATATATAAATTAAATCATTTTTGGAATAAACAAAGGGTAAAATAAATCAGGTTGGAAGAAAAATACGTCTATTCAAGGAAATAAATGCATAGACAGAAAAATCTAGAACTTCGAAAAGTTTTGACAATTACATACTTTTAAATAATTCTTTCAAAGAAACTGCTTTTTTAAAGCCATTTAGAGACGACTTAGTTTGGTTGAGAGGGTTTTATCAATCTGGTCGAGTTGAACGTAAAGTTGAACCGTGCGTAGGTCCGTTGTATGCAGTAAGGTAAGGCTACTAAACGTTTGGCACACAACGCTTGAACCTAGGTTGAACCAGCCAAATTGAGTGATTTGTAATTCTGTAAGGCCCAAACAGAGTCCGCACAATTGAATAAAACATTAATTGTTAGTAATTATGTCAACGTAATATGAGCGAAAATAAAGTTTGTTTCATGGTAATATTTTAAGGATGGTGGAGATTATTAACTTTATTTTCATACCCTTCAACAGTCGTAAATAAAAAAATTGGTACCCATATACATGTATATAATTTATTTTAAGTGTCTTGGAAAATTGAAAAAAATAATCAGTCTACTTTTCCCAAATCACTGAAAAATCCTCATATTTCCAAATTTAAACTTTGAAACCTACAAATCATCCGGCATTTCTGTGTTGCCAGGACTATAAATTTGTTTTTATTGTTCCCCGATTCTGCGGGTTCCCTACCCGCCTGCCCGTCTAACCCCCTTACCCTATCCCCACATGTCCCTGTATCCCGGTAAGCCCCGGTTTAGAGGAAACCGGGGAGTCGTGTCGCGGGGGAGCCGTTTTGCCGGTGAGACGACAAGCCTTTTCCATCCGCCTAAAGTCCGTGGCCTTGTACTTTGGATAATTTGACTCCATTATGCCGTATTTATTACCAGGATGTGGTCGGTGGTCATATTGCATAACCTTTATACTGTTGTCAGTGTATTCCATTTACATACTATCTACCAATTGGCTACTGCTGTACTGAAAAATACTCTGTACATTTTGTTGTATATGTTACTCTACACGGATTCGTCGACAACACAGTTACAGGTGGCATATTTTACAAGCACACATAGAGATGATTCTTGTAAATTTTAGTAATATAAAAGCATACAATTCTTAAGATTTATAGTATAAAATTTTCCATTAAGCTTATCTTATGATGAAAGGAAGTAAGTCGGTTACCCGCTGTGTTTTCCGATCTTAACTTAACCCGTTCACATTATCACTCCAAGCATTCAACTTCCATTCAAGTTTCATCTTTCAATGTCAAAGTACCTACTCAAAAATATTATGTAGTTTTATAGTCTGACAAATAAGAGTAGAAAATAAATGAGGGCGCCACTGTAGTTCAAATGGCAATACTAAAAATATAACACATGGTGGTAATTCAAAGCTGTGCAACCTACATTTTTTGTAAAAATTCAAATACACATAAAAGTAGGAAAAATATTTTTTTATTGCAATTTTGACATCCACTGATCTCAAAATTAGAATTGCATATACTTAGGTATATTTGCAATTTTGCCTTAATACAATGAAGAAAAACGATTTTATAGTAAAATAAAAAGCACAGTTAGAAATTGCTCACATATATTTAATACTAGTTTAATTGCCCGGACTTTCAAATCATGTCTCTAATTTTAGATCGAAACCAGATATAAAAGTAGTATTTTTTTGTTACATAAATAGTACTTTGTTTTGTTTTTTACAAGGTTTTATTTAATAATACATACAAAATCATTACATAAAGTATTTAAAGTTTAGTATTTAAAGTTTTAGTAAATAAAGTATTTCGTAATAGGCTTTAATAATTTTAATAACAAGTAGTTCGTGGTTTGTTGTTCCGTGGTTGAATTTGCCCAAAACTAAACTTGTCAAATGTTAAATCAAGATGTTTATTCATTTATTTATACTTGGTTTTTACAGATGTTTTCACTTACGTGAGAAGAAACCAGTTATAAAAACTCAGTTAATGCACAAATAGGCTAAAAAAATACTTAAATCAATCAATCAAATCATACGTTGGTGAATTTTGAAATATTTGAAATAAAAATTGATTCAAAATCAATTAGAAATAGAAAATTATAAAAATACAAAGTTCATTCAATAATACAAAGAGAGGCAAGATACACAAGAGACATAATTAGAGATAAAAATGGTAACGATCGGTCGGTGGCTGAGTTGGCTTTCCATTTGGGTCCTACCCAGGCGTCCCGTGTTGATTCCTCGGCTGGCTAGGTCCTCCATCACGATACAAGAAACATTTACCGCTTTCTGTGATGTTACTTGTCATTAGGAGATTTTCAAATAATTGCAAATAAGCACAAAATATTTGTAATTGTAATTAGCACAAAATATTTTTCAGCAATCGCAGGACATTTTATGTGAATCCATATAGATTATCGACAAAATATCTGATTCAGCACACCCTTTCTTATTATATAGTCGACACATTTGGGTCAGAGGGCTAAAATAGGCGATATTATTTTTAAATGTATTCCAGTGAAACGTAGGTATTATGGCGTCGTAAATAATGGGAATTGGGAACATTTACTTCAATATTGCTAAAACATAACATAATATCATTCTCCTTCTTTAACAATTCGCCTGATGGTATTTTCTGATTTAAGTAATAGCCACTTTTATAGTCAGTGGCGTACCGTGGGTATCAGCCGCCCGGGGCGGAGGAAAATTTTGCCGCCCCCCCCCCCCCCCTATATAGGTACTTCTTCAGGGAGGGGGGGGGGGGGTAGTGATCCTTTTTTTTTTTTAAATATTTATTAATTAAATCTGTATGCGGTGAATTAAAACTACACTCAGAACGTGAAAACGGTTTTTCTTTGGTTCTGGCAGCACATAAATTGTCTGCAACTAGAATTTTATATTTGCACTTCGAAAAAAGTTATGTTTTCCTTCGAAATATGTCAGCAGATGAATACACAATTGGAATTTTACATTCTGAACAATAAAACTGGCTTAAATTTTATCTGTATGCGGTGAATTAAAACTACACTCAGAACATGAAAAAAGTTTTTATTTGACTCTAGCGGCAAATATCTTGTCTGGAAGAATTTTATTAAGCACTTCAAATAAGTTTTTTCTTCGAAATGTGTCGTCGGATGAATTCACAACTGGAATTTTACATTCTGAACACAAAAGGGGTTTTAATTAAATCTCTAAGCGGTGAATTAAGACTACACTCGGAACATGAAAATGTTTTTTCTTTGATTCTGGCGGCACATAAATTGTCTGCAAGAATTTTATAAAGCACTTTAAATAATATAATGTTTTCCTTCGAAATGTGTCGTCAGATGAATCCACAACTGGAATTATACATTTTGAACACAAAACTGCTTTTAATTAAATATGTATGCGGTGAATTAAAACTTCACTCAGAACATAAAAATGGTTTTTCTTTGATTCTGGCAGCACATAGATAGTGTGCATCTAAAATTTTATAACTGCAATTCGAATAAGTATGCACACACCTGTCAGCTATTTAACTTTTCTGTGATAATAAATTTAAAATATATCACCGTGATATATATCGTATATACGTGGAAGAAAACCGTATAATTTAAAAATAAATAAATATAACTTCACTACATACCAATCATTTCAGAAATTCGCTAAAAAACTTCGATTGTATCATCAGTTCTGGATTCTTGCAAAATACGTTGAAAAACGTTAAAAATTACCTCCCTAGTGCCACTTTTTATGGTTTTATTAATTTTATTTTTAGTTTTTACTTAGAACTCGAAAAGAATTACATACAAACCAATCGAAAACTCGTACGACGACACTTAAAAAAATACTTCAGCAATAAACCATTGATAGTTGACAGTTATATTAGTGCTGCCAGCCTACAAATTTTTTAGTTCCGTTTTCTTTATTTTCTACTCTTTTTTGACAGACTCTACACTGGTTGTTTGTTTTCATACGGTTAACTGTTCGCTTTAAATGACCGAATAGAGAGAGATCTCCTGTTGTAGAAAAACTAACTTTAAAAAACTGCACTACCTACAATCCCAAGGATCATACAGTCCCACCTATCAATTATGACAGTTGAAAAAAACGTATATTATTTCAACTAAACCATGCGATATTTATAAATAAAATGTTGGTAAAGTTACCCCATCTATTGGGTAAAATGACATTGGTTGTTTTTAACAAAGGTGAAACGGGTGTACGGCTATTATTATTTACGGAATAAAATCTGCACACGCTTTTACATGCACAGGTGTGCGGCCATTCATCTTTTCAAATATAATGTATATATTTTTATGAATATGGATTACTCTGTGTAGAACGTATCTTGCTATGTTTCAAAAACCCATTTCGTTATTTTCGTTAGTCACACGGACGCAATAATACTCTGTTTATAATATTATGTAGGTTTACATGTCAGGGTTGTGCCGGTGCACAGCCTATTCCGACCTACATACGAATTTGGATAAATGCCAAGTAAAATGCACCCGACAACATTTTTCACTTGTTTCATTTATGGAGAAATTAAATAAACTCCACCAAGCAGTAGTGTTTTAAATTGTAAAAATAATGAGAGCGTTTTAGTGCGAAAAAAATAGTCTTTAATAAAAAGAGCCTTTTTGTTAGCTAACGCGGTAGGTACCTACCGTAAAATAATAATAGCAGTAAAGGAAAAAGTGTCATCGCAAGATACCAAGTACCAACACTATTAGCATGTTGACTTTCCTCGCCGCGGCGGCAGATGTCTCTGGCGTCGGCCCTTTTGACAACTGGGGAAATGGTGAGCTTTTCGCAACGCATAAAGAAACACAAACACACAAAATGATCCTGTTTTTGTCCGTTTTGTTGGCATTCTCCCTTCTCCGGAGACCCTTGAATGGGTCGAATGTTTTTTTATGCTTTCAGTCAATTAGTATCGCGGCACGAATGACAATGGCGACGTATGAAATACGTAAATATGTCTCTGAATTCTGAGTGTGTGGTGGGAAATCTTTTCACGCATGAAGTTTAGGTGAATTTAGAAATGAAAAAACCGCCGTGTACCTAAAACCGAATTTATTTCGTGTGTGTGGTTGCGCCATCTCTAAAATGATGCATGAACACACAATAGACACATTACGTGGATTTGAACAAAACATCAAATATGTTAACTGCCGGTAGGTAAACTGATATTTCAATGGGTCATTAAAATACTAATCGTAGGCCGGGTTATTAAATCCATTCATACGGAATGATCGATGTAGTATCGATGGGAGGCAGGCCAAGACAATGGGATGGTTTTATATGGTTGATTGAACAAATGTACACACCTTCTCCGTCTGATAAAGATTATTACGATATTATTTCCTATTATTATTATTAGGTAGGTAGGTACCAATTTAGGTACATACACCGATAAATGCTTTTTAACGTTAACTCCACCCTATCGGCTTGCCATCTTTGAATAAGCTGTAAGAATGGTATTTTTGAGGAAAAGAAGGAGTGAACTTGATCAAATGTATGTCCAATTGTGGATCAGATTTTAATTTTTTTGTGTCCTTAGAGTTCTCACTGACAGGTGTCAGTGGGTCTACGGCATATCGAGTTTGGCTGAGAGGCTGAACGAAACAGAAAGGGGAAGATGACTAGGAAGAGGAGGGTTGGGAAGGTACGTGACTATTTAGATCTGGTCTACTAAACACGAGTAAAGTCATTTGAACAAACATTTTGATTCGGATTGATGATATATTGTACCAATAGAAGTGGAACTTCGGTAATAATTACATACTTCATGTATACACATGAAAAATGTTTATCTTCATAAACGCATAAATATGATATTCACTTGAAAATAGTAAGGGTATTACAGCGAACCACATTTTGATATCAAATGACGCCAATTCAAACCGACTGGACTCCATTGGGCTAAGGGTCGGCCTGATATTTATATACGCGTCCCTATACTATAATATTGTTACCCTATTGTAATCCACGACCCATTACGATTGCCAATTTATTTATTTATATTAATACTGGCAGACCCCGCCACACGTTGCTGTGGCTAACGAAACACAACGCCACGTCATTACCTAACCTTTATAACGAACGCCATCTGTTAAATCAAATCCACACCGCCCGCTTGGCAGCACGCTGCCCGCTGCCCCGTTTGCCAGCCCGCTCCCTTTATTTATTATAAATTGGTATATATATATATATATATATTCAAATCCTTGAAAAATGATATACCTAAAAACCTTCTATCACTCTATCTATTGGTAAAAACCGCATGAAAATCCTTTGCGTAGTTTAAAAGATCTAAGCGCACAGACAGCGGAAGCGACTTCAGTTTATACTATGTAAAGATACACCTGTATGGGTATTTACAAAACATAAAGAATAAGTATAAATACCTATACAGTATACATAATAATTTTGTGAACAGTATTTATGAGGTAAAATGATGTACAACCCATGCAGAAGAGTAGTAGGTATTATGCTAACATTGATTTATTGAAGTAGGTGTATGTATATTATAGCCTCTTTGTAACTATATTCCGTGCAGTTGAACACATCTACTACTTCTGAGAAAGCATTTCCAACTGTATACCATCTAGATACAAGCAAGTATCTAAATTACTCTTGTCTTGATAGCAATTAAAAATCATTATTTTAGATCGAGTTTTCATGTTGGTATAATGTATATTAATTACCTTTTCTTTATTATTTATTTTATACACTTTACAAATAAATACAAGACAAAAAGTCCCGATAAACTACTTTTTAGCAGTTTGTCTAACGGGTTCTTTACGTTAAAGTTTATTTATTATTATTTATTTTATTTTATTTATTTATTCAACGCCCAGAGGGCTTTTACAGTAATACAGATATAACAGATGATTTTTAAACAGATAGAGAAATGATAAGAATAAAATTAGATAAAAATGCACACAAGTCACAAAAATACAGCGATTTGATAAGTTTACAAAAATACATACATATATTTTTAGGAATAGGTTTGGAACAAGTTTTTTACAAGATCCACAAAATTTGCCAAGTTGATGTTGAATATGTCAACATCGCTTAAGTATTGATTTCCCATAGTGTGAAATCTTTGTATTGGAGAGTGGGCAATGTAGTTCCGCTTATGAATGCTGCAGTAGAATAGTGTGTTTTGTCGTGTGGTTACTGTCGGTATTCGTAAGTTTATGAGTTGTAGGAGTTCGCAACAGTCGAATTTAGAGTTAAGTATTTTGAATAAAAATGTCAAGTCGTTTATTTTACGTCTGTCTTCTAGTGTGTGTATTTTTAGAATATTTAGTAATAGATTATATTTTAAGTCTTCTAGTGGGATATTTAATTTAAAATTTATAAAACGCAGAAATTTTTTTTGTATTCGCTTAATATTATTAATGTGAATTTTGTAAGATGGAGACCAAACTACAGAGTTATATTCAATTTGGCTTCTAACTAGAGATACATATAATAGTTTAATGGCTTCTATGGAATTAAAGTTTTTAGTTGTTCTTAAAACGAAGCCTAGTGTTTTCATACCTTTGTTCATAATTTGGTGGATATGATTGGCAAAACTTAGTTATTATTATAGTGATTTAATAGTAACATTTTTACAATTAAGTTCTTATTATAGTGATTTAATAGTAACATTTTTACAATTATATAAAATAAAATTTAATTTTTTACAGAAATATAGATAAACATAAAAAGTTTCATAGGAAAATCCCCAAGTTGTTATTCCATACCTTATAACAGATTCAGCTAGAGATAAATAAATTATTCGAAGTGTGCAGATAGGAACAATTTTTTTTAGTTTATACAATCTGGAAGGTAATTAAGCTTAATAAATCAGGGCTGTCTATAATTCCATTAACAATTTTAAAAGTAAAAGTTAAGTCGAGGAAGACATGGCACGACCAAGTGAATCAGATACTTGAGTCGGGCCATGTAAAGAGTCGGAATAATAGAAGAGCATGTATGAGACGATGTATGAATGTGAATGAGGCAAAGAGTGTGTGCCAAGATCGAGTTGTGTGGCGGTCCGTCCTCTCTGCCTACCCCTGCGGGGAAACGGCGTGATGGTTAGTTAGTTAGTTAGTTAAGTTAAGTCAGAAATAAGTCTTATATCGGTAATAATTTTAATCTTTTGTCAAGTGGTTGTCATTTATTGTTTCTGTATAAGTAGACCGAGTTTATAGTCAATATATCTTAGGAATTTATGCTGATTATATGATTAGATATCAGATCATCGTATATCCGCACATTATGAAATAATTATAGTATTTATATCAAAATGCGCCCATTCAAGACGCTCAGGCGCTATTTGGCCTAGGAACGGGTCTAATGTACCTACAAAGTAATACAATCAACCCATCGCAGTTCATGACGCATCAATGTTCCCATATTGATTGTATGTTGAACCCGTGGTCAATCAATATTATCCTTCGTCTGCAGGAGGTGGTTGGCTGCCTTCCTCAGGCTGATCCTATTAGCTTCAGGTAGGTACAAGTGGAGGATAGGAAGCCAGGACGTCATTAGAGGACTAAAATAACAAGGGGGACTCAATTAAATTAATAAGCTACTTGCATTAATGTTTAATTGAATTAAAACAATTTTTTTTTGGTTTTTTGACGAAACTATTGAGAGAATTCTACACAAAAAGTATGAATCCTTCACAATAGCGCACCAACTGCTCAACCATTCGGACTATTGGACCGAAATTGGGACAGGTTGTGACTCAGAAGATGTAGGGGTGGGGAAGGAGACTGGGAAGAGTAATATGAAACATGAAATTTTAAAAAATCCGTAATATTAGCATTTTACGTAACTACAAGATGTTAAAGAACTATTTTGTTATTAATTTAATTTATCTTTTTGTAAAACTTCAAACTGATTATTTGTTAATTTATTTTTAACTTTTTTAGGAAAACCCCAAATTGTAATATTTAATTAAATGAAGACAAAACTAGCGAAACTCAATCGAAAATCTGGAAACAGAAAAATCATGAAAATATATTGGCACCTCTGGGACTGATTTTCGATTGACTTTCGCTAGTATTGTCTTCATTTAATTAAATATTATGATTTTTTGTTCATTAATAAAATAACACTGAATGTTTTTTTCATAAGTGTTTGACTTTTTAAACGACTTCGAAAAGGAGGAGGTTCTCAATTCGACAATTTTTTTTTTATGTTTGTTACCTCAGAACTTTCGATTGGGTCAACCGATATTGATTATTCTTTTTTTACTAGAAAGCTGGTGCTTCTCGCGTGGTCCCATTTTAATTTGGTCCAGTTCTGACAATGGGATCCATGAGAAAACCATATATGTCTTAAATTTGCAATAAGTATGTGCGCGACAAATGGACGAAAAACTCAATATTACGCCAACATATTTCGATGATTCTTTTTTTGAAGTAAAACTTCTTTACGCACGCTCATCACTAAAAATAAAAAAATAAACAAAAATTTTAACAAAACGAAAAGCGACTTAAAAAATGCACTAAAAAGTAAAAAAATAATTTCGTACGTTTGTTATTTTTGGAGTCGGTGTCAGCCAAGATCTCCACATCTCACCTATAACTACCTATGTATGTAGTTACCTTGGCTGACACCGACTCCAAAAATAACAATCGTACGAAATTATTTTTTCACTTCTTAGTGCATTTTTTGAAGTCGTTTTTTGTTTTGTTAAAATTTTTGTTTTTAATACTGTAAATTTAAAGATTTTAGCTTACGAATGTTGTATAAATGAAAGTTTTAACTAACATTTATTCAACTACCTTAAATTCTACATAGTTGGTAAAAGCCTGATTAGAAAAATATTACTGAAAATAATTTGTTGCATCTTTTGACACTTTATGGATTCAAAAAAAAAAATTAACTGTAATAATGCCTCCAGAAGGCGAAACCGCTGCCATGCGTAATAATAATTACACAGCGGAACCTGTTTATAAAAATAAACTGTTTTTGTTATTTGAATAATAATATGATTGAATTTATACATATAATAAAAATGTAAATTAGAAACTTAGAATGGTGTTTTACAAATTAAACTTGATAAATAAAAATGAATGGATGTCCAAACATCAATAACAAAATTTTTTTGTTTTATCAAAAACGCTTCGATTTCACAGGAATTAAAATTATAGAATTTTTAAAAATCTACACAGTGTAATACGATGAAATTGAAAAGAATTGTGTGCAATTCAAACGCGGTAGAAGTGAAACCTTTATAAAACTAAAGTAGACAAGAATGGGGAGGCTACGAAGCGCCGCTCAAAGAGGAGACTGATTATTCATTCTCTTGCCTCTTTTTAGTGTCATTTCTTAGTGCTAAAGAAGTTTAACTTGAAAAATCTTTTAAAAAATGATGATGCACGTGTCTCATTGGCATGAAAGGATGCGCGAGTATAGATATTGACTTACCACGGCTGAGTCCTGAGTCCTGAGGTGTGTTCTGGCTCTCCGAGAAACGGGAGACTAAGTCAATAGAAGCCACCGCATGCATCCATTAGATTATTATAACCGCTGAAAATGGTTCGTGAAATTTAAGTGTTTGAGAACGGAGTCCTTACTAAATAAGCAATTCAAATACTTGAAAAAATCACAGAACAAACGATGGTATACGGTAATTATTGTAGGCAACATTATTATTTAATTATGGCTGAAGTCCTCGGCGTTGCCCAGGCTTTACGCAGAGTTTTTTCGAAATCAGATGTAGGCAATAATTTTCCCTTATTTTAAACGTCAAATGTGCATAATATCAACGGGAAGTATCGAAATTCTGCTTTAAGGGGTGGGAGAAAGGGGTATGATGGTTTTTCGAAATCTCGAATACGAATAATTTACGAAGGTGGATTAGTTGGTGTATCTGGGTAGCATGTTTACGAGAGATTGGAAAGCTAATAGAGATATTGAAAGAAGGGTAAATGCAGGTAACTTCATTAATGGAGGACTGAATGCAGTTAGCGCTAATAAAAAAAACTGTCAAAAGAAGCGAAGCTAGCAGTCCACAATGAAGTCCTGGTGCCTAACCTGATTTATGGCAGTGAAGCATGGAATTGGGAGAGGAAGGATAAAAGTAAACTAAATGCTGTTGAAATGATCTCATTCCTGAGGCGTATGTGTTGTAAAACCATGTATGATCGTGTGAGAAATGTGGAGATGCGCAAAGAATGTAAGGATGGTGTCAGCATAATGAGTAAGATTAAGAAAGGGAATCTCAGATGGTTTGGGCATTTAGAGCGAATGAACGAAGAAAGTAGTGTAAGAAGAATATATGACGCAAATGCGAATGGTATAAGAAGTCGGGGACGCTAATTTTACTTATAAAGCAATAAACTAAATAAACGTTACTGATTTGTTTGGGATATCCTGATGTCTGACCGAAGGGCAACTCTGGGACCGGAATCGGAAGGTAGAACAATGCCACAATGGAGGCAAGCAGAGAACAACTAGGATATCCTGCGTCCTGTGTTACCTGTGACCTCAGCAGACCGGAAAATCACCTAGTGTTGCCATAAAACAAATTAAATTTATATGCTCGAAAGTGCTTGCGAGGTCAATCTTAATTCTCGTATAAGTAACGAGTTCTATTTTGTGGACACGTACATTTTTGATAATTATTTATCGATGGGATTATCAAGGAATTAAAGGGAGTTACCAAATTATGAACAATGAATAAATAATGCACTAATATTCAATAAGTTTTCTGTATCAGAAAAAAATGATAGTAATTTACTAGTCCATAAAAACCACTCAATCTTATTGATTCGTAGAGGTGACAGTTGACAAATATTTTTCTTATAACAAGAGAAGACAAATAACTAACTAACTAACCATAAAAAAACAACAGGGGTAGGCAGAGAGGATGGACCGCAAAACAACTCCGTCTTGTCACGTATTCCTAGCTTCATTCACATGCATACATACAGAATACGGACACATCGTGAATTTACATCAATTTGTTTACGATTCGATTAAAATTAATGAGTGGAAACGAAATATAATTTACGAAATTAACTAAATTATTTATAAGCGAATCATCAAAGTTAGATATATTTGTTAAAAGTAGTGTAACTAAACCCACCATTAATGATTCTTCCTTTCTATCTATTGTTAAATTCAAATTGATGTTAAAGTAAATTAAAGCAAATCGCTTTATAAAACACCTTCAAATTTGTATCATGAAGAAAAAAAATATTTTTTAAATGTGGTTTTCTGTGTTCTATACATTCAGTGTCATTGAAGATAAAAATAATATTTGATAGTTAAATTAGTGGTACCAGCCTACACATTTTGTAGTTCCATTTTTTATATTTTCTACTCTTATTTGACAGACGTTGACATTTCAAGTGTTAAAATTCCTGGACACTTGAAATAGTTTCCCCAGTGACTGATGTAACTCGACCCGGTATTTATTTAATTCATCGTCTGGCCTATCGAATTGGAAGATATCAGAGTAGAAGGAAGTAGGGGGGAAGTAGACGAGGAAGTGACGGTGATGAGAACAGGAAGGGCGTGGAAGGAGTTAGTGTAATGAAGCCCGTTATGAAAAAAGGGTTAGGGAAATTGAGGAATGTAATTACGTTACTCTTATTAGGTAGATGCTATTTGCTGATTGTATCGCCTTCATGGAATCGAACTCTTGTTGATAACACACTTTTGAGACACACCTCCTCCAGGGAACTTTATAAATGTATAAAATATTATCAAACCGTTTATAAAATTTGGGGTATAGCTTCAATTAATGTGAGAAGACTGAGAATTAAAAAAAAACTTAATTAGTTTTGAAGAGTTTTAATTTTCAATGTACATTTGTTACTTAAATTAAAAATTTTCTGCGACCGGTTTCGTGCGAAATGTCTAGAAATTGTTACATAATTAATGCCCAATACTTATCACAAAATTTTAAAAACTTACGAAAAAAATTGTTAGGCCTGAGGTTGTTCGATAATTTAAACATTTAAATGGTTTCTAAATTAGTTACAAATTTACATTTACGAGATTTTCTGAATAGCGGCTTGCCGATTATATTTTTTCTTTTTTGTTGTAAATCTATAATTGTGTCATATTCGTGAATTTTGCTCGTTTCTCTAATTATTTTATAGTTTTACAGGAATAGCTTTTTTGATTTTTTTAAAACATTTTTTAATAGTCAATGGAGTGCTTTCCTCTTACGCTTATCTCCATTTAATACATTTGGTATTTTCTACGTTTTTCGCCATCAGACCCACAAACATCTTAGTCTCTTCGTGCAGTTATTATTGACTACCATCAGCAAACCAAAATAATAGTTGTGCGGGTAGGTACCGGCAACAAACTCAAAAATAATGCTTAGAGCCGGGGATGCACGCAAATATTAACTCTTGGTGCCAAGTACGTAGATACCGGAAACAAATTCAAATAATGATGCATAGAGCCGGGTAGGTACCGCCAACAAATTCAAATAATAATTCTTAGAGCCGGGTACCGGCAACAAACTCGATAATAATATTGCCCGGTAGGTGCCGGCTACATTTCATCCCGCCAACTTACCTACTCGTATCACTTCCCCACATTTTCATTTCAAGGAGGTTCAAAAATCAAAGTTGTAATATCCGAGCTAGGAAAACAGAAAATAGCCGGGAAAGTTTGCGCATAACGCTGCTGGGTTTAATATCCCGAAAGTATTGACTCGAGTGAAGTGAGGCAGTAGGGACTGCGGCCGGACCGGCCACGACCATAGACATAATAATATAAGGCCGTGCCAAGGGGCCTTCCTACGGGCAGACATATTGTAGGTTTTGGGTAGGTACTGAAGTAATAGAGATGGGATTTATTGAAACATCCGTTTTGAAAACAAATTTTTATAAAAATAAAATCATTCGAATACATATTAGAGGAGGGCAAGGTTCGTAGAAAATGCGTTTAACAAGGTTAGCTCTCATCGGGGGGGTTGAGCGGTGATT
The DNA here is from genome assembly GCA_917563855.2 of Limnephilus lunatus. Taxonomy (NCBI): domain Eukaryota; kingdom Metazoa; phylum Arthropoda; class Insecta; order Trichoptera; family Limnephilidae; genus Limnephilus; species Limnephilus lunatus. The sequence goes on from OU830599.1 coordinate 61,329,092, forward strand.
GGTTAAATTTTTTTTGAAGTCCATGTTCCACCGGGAGATTAGGATTAACTGCAAAATAAAATTATCCGACCAAATTTTTTTTCATCGAATTTTCGCTGCCCAAGCCACCCATAACTGCGTTCCAGCCTCCTGGTTTTCCTGCATCCATAACCGCACTCTACCACTCACATAATATACTTTCAACTTCTAAACGAAAACAGCTACAAATTAAATGATGACACGATTGCAAAGGATCTCAGTCTTTGCGGATTTGGTACCTTTTGCCAGGAAACCTACATACAAAATAAGCAGTCAAGCGTCCGTTCCTCTCAGCTGGTGGTGTGGAGGGTATTGGATGTGGAGAGGGTGGTTGGGGTATTGGGTGTTTGTCTTCCGTCTGGGAGGACCGCAGGCCTTTAGGTCGGGCTGACCCTTCAGACCACCGCGGCCCCCATGCCACTGTACGGGTAACTTTGGTTACTGCCCCCCAGACTTTTGCAAATGCGAAGGGGCCCTAAAGGAGAGTTATTAGACGTATTAATCAACTAAATGGGTGGCAGCCATGAGCCATGTTATAATCAACTATGAATATGGCATAGGACTTAAGGATTGTCTCCACTCTTTTCACATACGATTTGAAATTCATGGAAACGTGTTGTGTTCTAGGAAATGCATATTTTAGAATCACTACAGAATTTAACACACCTCGCTGGTAACTCTCGGTTTTTAGGAATTTTCCACCTGATAATATAATATATTATTAATTATGTCGACAGAATAGCATTTATTCCCAAACATGGGAACACCTCAGCACAGGTTCGCCTAGTGAGGTGTTCACAAAATACTACTAGGTACTTACCTATTTACATACAGTTAAGGATCATTAACATTTTTTTTCTTATTACTAAACTTATTATCTATGTAATTGTAAGCCAATGTAATAATCTGTAATGTGTATGTTCAGAAATAGAAATAAAATAAATAAATAGATAAATTTCGCAAAAATAAGAAGAAAAAATTCTACATAGGAAACTTTGTTCGAATTTCATAACGCCAGGATTGTTCTTTCGATATTTTTTAGTGAGAAACGCAAAGAATGTCGGCTTTTAAATTTAAAAAAATAATGTGTAAGTTTAATGTTAACATAGCTCAACTTTGAGAGGTGAAATAGCACAAAACTTTCAGAAACATTTTTCTAACATTATGTGCCATACATTTTAAGCACATAAAAACCATTTATCATTGTTTGGCCGAATGCTAAATTGAAAAGTCATAAGGAAATAGAATAAAAAAGAAGACGTATTAGAGAGATATATTATGACGGTTTCGCCCACGTATTGTAAACATCCAACAGGAAAATATATAAATGAAATACAAATTACAATGTGATCAATTTTCAAAAGTCAAGAGCTAAAGACTTTATTAAATTTGCAAGGCACAAACACATAAAAAATATATTTTTTCAATCCTTTTGTAGAAAATTTTGAACAATGGGTTTCTGGGGCTTGAATTCTCATAAAATTTAAAAGTTCTAAAGGTATTTTCACCGAAGTTTAGAAGAATCTTAGGGAAGTTGTTCGTGATAAAGAAATTGTAAAAGAGGTTTCAGAATTTTGATGAATTTTGCTGAAATTAAAACTTTAAGTTGTAATATTTCTTGTGGCATTCGCGACGCGGACACAGAATTATTTTACCCGTTTTTATATTATATCGAACATTCTTGTCACGAAAACGGCGCTAGTAAGATTTAAAATCGGTTTCGCAATATAATTCCACATGATCTAGTAGATCTTGTGAGGTATATAAAAAATACCATAAATCCATAGGTAAGTCTTACCTATATTGAAAATGTAATCCTTTTTTTAAAATTCATTATAATATATACACAACCCCCATGTAGTTACCATTCACAATTTGAAATCCAAAACGTTTATTACAATGACTTAAACCTTGTTAAGCCAAATCTGAATAAATCAAATCACCAATATAATTCCTCACCTTCCTCTTTCCCATCTCCTTTCCCCTCCCAACCCATTCAGCCTGACAACCAGTGGCGTGCAGTGTATAAAGGCTGAAACGTTGTGCCTACCCTAAGAGAAATGAACCATTTACATTGGTATTATAAAATAAATATACCTACATAAGTTTAGAGAAAAAAAAAAAAGGCGGCAAACTTTTAATTACAACTATTTTTTCCGTGAATTTTGTGAGAAACTTGTACGCTTTTTTAACTTGTTGGCCATAACAATCGAATCGCAATTCATAAGTCCTGTCCACACACCGCGCTCCTACAGTTCGAGTCAGTTCCTAACCAACAATAAATTTGTACAGCGCCCCTGAGGTGATTTTTCACATAAACGCTATACAAATCATCCAAATATTATTATTATTCGAAAATCAAATGTGACCGTAATAATATTTCGGGCCTTCTGTTGTTTGATAAATAATTGCTCGCACTCGTCCAGGTTATGCGTCACACAGAAGTCTTAAACAATTCAGGACAGTGCTATTACAGCCGAACTTGAAAAACTACACACAACCTTCCTTTGGTTGGTCATAGAGCAATGTACGCCATTGCTCACAACATCCCCCAGATTGGGCATGCCATAACTTCACTGATAAATGTAACTCTTGTGAGCCACTAATATAAAAATAAAAAAAATAATTCACCGATTAACATTATCCTCTCTTTAATGCTATCTATCGTCCTAGGAAACCTTTATTCAAACCCAGCAACCGTTGATAGAAGGGCTTTATGTTTGATTTCCATCCCCTTCTGGGGTATTTGCACACCCCCGTCTGGGTCCGGCCGGGTACATTGAGACCCCACGTGAAGTGCGATGCGGCCAAACTAATCACTAAATGTGAGTTTTGAAGTGCCATAAAAGTGATCACTAAAATATAATAATATTCATTTTTTTTAATTATAGGAAAACCAAACCAGGGTCCCCACTGTTAGAAGCTGATGGGACGATGACGTTATTGTAAATTTATATATTCTGCAAGAATAAGAAGAAAAAAAATCTAGACAGGGAATCTTTATGCGAATTTCACGAAAAAAAAAATTTATGTGCGAATTTAATGACACCAAAACTCATCTTTTAGAGGTGAAATAATAATCTGCCTTGTAGACATGAAACGGAGTCTTTCGAAAGTACCTATATAGTGGGATACCCATAGAGTTGTTATGCTTTACGGTAAATAGTTACAACTATAGTTATATAAATATAGTTGCTATTATGCAAAGAATGCTAATAATGTGTTTCATATGAACTCAAAACAACTTTGTCGGTAGGCAGGTAACACAATTTTTTTTATGAATTTAATATTCATCGGTTTTATCTGCATAATTGCATAATAATGCAATTTAGGATGACTCCATATCCCGTACATACAAGGTAAGCCAAGTTTGCCGCCCATATCCTAAAACGTTGACCTGTTTGTTTTCACGACTGTTGACCTAAGGAACCCCTATAAAGTCAATCGAATGCAAGTCAAATAAACAAATGGTACTGAAAAACGAAATGCTAGGATCAACACATTAGAACCCTGATGTAGGTACCCTAGATTTAATGTAGATATTAGAAGTTTCGTTGGATTGATTTGTAAATCTGTGGAACAGGGTAGAACATCAACGATGAAAAGACGTGACGTGACCGAAATTAAGAATGAAAATTCTATTTAAAAAAGCACGTGATGAAATACCGGTGACAGAAAAGCCGCGACAGAAAACCGGTGACAGAAACCTGTGACAGAATGAAGACCAGGCTTCCAGAGCCTTGCTACGAAAACTAATAAATTTGTCCAGGGTTGTCAGTTGTGCCACGTGTGTAATGATATTAATGCGCTATAAAAGGAACACACACGCATTCTGGCAAGACACTGTTTTATTGCTGATGTACTCACGGGCCTGTGTTCCTAAGTGGGCCATTACATATTAGGCTGTCACGTTAAGAGTTCTTGAGAGTTCATTTGGGATTCGAACACGGTTTTCCGGATGCGTCGCACATTAAAGGGCATATTATTATTAGAAATGCCAAAATTAAGAAAATAATCTTAAGTTAAAAGTAGGGATGTCTTCCAGCGGGTTTCCGTAAATCCGTTGTTCCAAATTTAAGACATCTGGAAATCTGTTTTTGAAATGGAAAATATTTATGAATTTTGTTTTCGGTTTTTTATAAATTTATATTTAAAAGTTTATATTTGGAGTCCTACTACAAGACTCGTAGTAATTGTATACGGTGTTTAGTAAGGATAGTTTTTTTTATATTTATTTTTGGAACATGGTAGTAATATTAAAAAAACGTGAGAGCCTATTTATTGGTGACAGAAATTATGAATGAAAATTCTTTGCTTTGTTAATTGCACATGAAAAATTCTACAGTCCAAAAATTGTACAATAAAATATACTCTACTTTTACCAGAAATCTTCCAATTCAGTAAAGAAGAATAAAACGGGAACTGAAAAAATTACACAGCTTGCAATGTTTTTAGTATTGAGTTATCTGCGTACAAAATGGCATTTTTTCCAAGCTTAACCATTTTAATATTAAATGCACGGTTGAAAAAATGTAACTTTCATTCCATCGAATGCATTGGAAGATTTTTGTATGAAACCTGTTGTTAGTGAAAAGGGATGAGACTAATGCTTTTTTTTAAAATTTGTAAATGGAAGCCATCGCTTAAAAACAGATCGCGCTTATTACGGAAAGTGCTTGTGATATTGCTTGTAACTTGTTTTCTGCCATTTGAAAATTGTATGAAGTATTTTCGTTTTATTCTTGGACAATAACGTGCGTGTTTAAATAAAATGTACCATGAATTCGAGAATATAAATGAGAATGAAACCATCGTGGGAACCTGTAGGTCTCAAAGACTATGACGGGCTGGTCATGTGGAAAGAATGCCTGCAAGAATGATGAGCAAAGATGACAGCAAGAAGCGACCTAGAGACAGACAGAAGAAGAGGTGGCTTTACTGCGTGGAAGAAGATTGGAGCAAGGTAAGTAATACCTGAGAACTGGAGAATATTTGTAGGGGAGGCTAAATCCACGTGTAGAATGTATTATCACGAATCATTAGTATCATCACAATCCTATGTAAAAATGGTATATCATCACGTATAGCATCAGTTATGGGTGTATCATCACGAAACTGTCAAACATTGATTTGTCTTACTACGATTTAAATGGAATTGTCTCCCTGCCTTAGCAATGATTTCAAAATATTTAATTAAATAAGAACGACGATAAGGTGTATGTTAATTAGGTGATCTATAAGAAACTGAATGAAAACTGGATTAATCGGCGAAGAACAACAACCACAGATCCATTAGAAGACAGAGTAAATTTCATTAGAATCTGTTAATATGAGAATTGCTCTCATTCCGGTTTCACGAAATATCAAACGCACACGACTAGTTTCTTCTTTGTAGTCCAATACCTTAGCAAAATATTGGTAGAAAACCATCGAAATTAGAATAGTCTGGAGCCATTCAGACTATGTTATCCCCAATTGTGGTATGTTATGAATATAGTAGGAAAGGAAGAGAGAGGTGGGGAAGTACCTGGATATTCAGATCTAATCAATAAACACTAAAAAATCTATTTTAATTTTATTATTGTACCTTTCGAAGTATGGACGAAGCTAAAAAGGTGTTCACAAATATTTATAAACGTTTTTGATCTCTTATAAGCAAAACGTTGGACTCAGAACCCTTCTTGAATAATGAATAAAAGACTAATGAGTAATGTGATATAATATATGAGGCGTGTTGAAACCAACATGGCCTTCTCCAATTATTTTCATTTTGAGTAATAAGCAAAAAATGTATTTTTAGTTCTTTTGCCGTACAATGAAGCACTATGAACAATAAAGCATAATTTTTGATATTAATTGTTTCCATTCTCTGTGTATATTTATATATTATTTCGATAAAATGGTAAATTATTTAGTTATCTTCATTTAATAGATGGAGATTACCGCTTTTGTTTTGTCTCTCTGACTGGCCCATAGAGATACTGCCGTTTTTTTCCGTTACCTGCTTTATCCTAATGAAGATTGCCATTTTTGCAGAACTAAATACGTTTATTTAAAAATCTATGGGATACTGTCATTTAAGCCTCGATTACATTGAGCGAGTTTACAAGCTACTAACCGGTAAGTTTAAAAGCGGGTGAATCGGCGAGTAAGATTGTCATGATGAAATACAAAACTGTCTACTCGCTCTATAGCAACAGTAGCAGCTAAAATAACGACTCGGTCGACATTTAAATAAAAAACTTGAGCTCGCAGATATAGCAATACGCTAGCCAGTAGCGAGAATTGCGGCTCCCGCGTTAACTAATTCTGATAGTTATAAAATTAGCTGTTGGTAGGCCGCCATCTTGAGCGAGTAGCGGGTGAAGTTGACCACCTTTCAACTTTTTTCGTAGATTGTCCACAAATCTGAGCGAGTTTACTAACATATAGTGAAATTTCCAGATACATAGTAAGCTTGTACACTCGCTCAATGTAATCGAGGCTCTATGCTCCGAACCCTTTGCAGCTGTCGTTTTGTTTCTCTATCTATACATCGCCATATGCCATATCTAACTCATTTTAGACCACTGGTGAAGATTGCAGTCTGTGTTTCAACATGCCTCATATGTAAATATTTATAAAATCATTCGAAGTCCATAAGTCCCCAACGCCTGACTAGTGTCGCATGGCTCAGAGTTTATGGTACTCGAGAGTCCCGTTAGCGCTTACGGATCTGCTGGTCGGTACCTGCACCGCCTAGGCCTGGGCCCTGGACCACTTCAGCTGAGAATTGTGGCACCGGTGACCTCACACGCCACACGCCACACTCCGCTCCGTTGCAATCTAAATCTGTGCTTTATGACGGTTCAGATAGATCGCTGCTTCGTTTTTATATGAGATTGTAAAAAGGCGGTACGTGTGGGGGCTATACAAGCTAAAACAACAATTAAATTGTGCGTGGTTAGATTTTAAACTACAGTTTTAAAGAAACAGAAATTTTTAATTGCTTAAGTGAAAAGATTTCTAATTTGAAACAATTTTTTTTTTATTTGGGAAAAATACAGTTGCATACATATTTTGAAGTTTTGATTGTTTACTTGTTTGCCTCAAACAGTGAAGTTTGGGCGAATAGCAATTTTTATGTAAATATGGATAATGTAATTGACAAAAAGGAAAAAAAAATCAACATATTGTTAGTGATATTAAAAAAATATATCTAGTTTGTAAGAAACACTAAATAAAATATATATATGTAGATAGGTTACATCAAACTGTATTGAAATAATGGTTCCATGACAATTCCGAATCATGTAATTTCAACATTCCTTTTAAAATTTATGAAAAAAAAAGTTATTTAAAAATAACCCATAACCTAACCTAACCTATTTAACCAATTTTTTGTATATTTTTCGTCACTTTAAATGATTTTTCAAAAGAGGTGTTGAAGTTGAGTAGCCCGGTAACCAAAAATAATACATCATAAAATAATGATAACGATAAACAAAATTAACTAGCTATAAGCTGTTTCTGTAGGAGTAGGCAGAGACTCTTGGTACACATTGTAGTTCATTGTTTATTACTTATTTATTACTCCTTGCTTTATCACATATATATCTCAAAAATGCAAATCTGTTTTTAAAAAATAACTAAAGATCTATAACACACAGCAGAGGTGGGGAAATCATAATAATTATTAACCATGTGATTTAAGTTTTTTAGTATACGTTTAGTAAATTAACATGAGGATTCATGGATGTTCTTCCGAAAAATAAATGTTGTGAGTAGTTAGTTTTTTAGTATGGAATGTGAAATAGTTTGAGTGTAAGTTCCGTACTGGACAGAAAATAATGTTTTCTACAAAGTTTAAGAAAATGTCAAAAATAATTTTAAACAACAATTTAAAATTTAATCTGTATACAACGTCTCTTTTTTCAAGATCACTTTAAATTAATTTAATTATCATATTTATTTTCTATATAAGCAATAAGATAAAGTTTTATGTCGTATTATTGTTTTCCAAACAGCGAATTTGGGAGCCATCATTGTCTCAATCTTTCAATTATCTACGTCGAAGAAAATATAAAAGGTTTAATCATAATTCTAAGAAATATATGAAATGAAAGTGCCCTAGATACCTTCATGTTTCAGATTACAATTGAACTTGAATTAACATTAAAATTACATTTCAACCACAATCATTCAATATTGAATTAGAAAAATGTAATAGTTTAGAAACAATTTAATATTTATATCACCCGAATATTTTGAAATCACATAAAAAACAATTGACATGACTTTAATCTTGAAAAAGTGTCTATAATTAAGATGACCTGAATTAACATTAAAAATCACATTGAATTAGAAAAATGTAATTGTTTCGAAATAAGTTAATACTTACATATACCCGAATGTTCCGAATATTTTGAATACACATAAAAGTAATTGACATGACTTTAATCTTGAAAAAAGTGTACACAATTAAGATGATCCCGCAGATGACCTTGGTACGTGAACCGGTCCGGTCCAGTCTCTAGTGGGTCACTCTCAATATTCATACAAAGCAAAGCCTGCAGCTAAATACCTCAGGCCGGAAGAAATGGACACAAGTTCCGGCGGTCCAGAAAAGGTCCGGAATGGACAAACATTATCGTTTTATTTTTGATCAATAATTCTCGAGTCCTTTGAATTGAGACATATTGAAACCAGCATGACTATAATCCAATACTGCATACCTCAGGAGAGATAAGGCTACTCAAGTGACTGTTGAGAATGAGAAGATGATGAAGAAATATCGATTCATCTATGATTCTATGGTACCAATTTCTTGCTTTAGTCATTTAGTGGACTTGGGACAAAACGAATGATAACACTGGTAAACTTTATACGGACTGGTGATTATTGTCCATGGAATAAGATGAAACGCGGGAGACAGCACAATGATAATATGCTATGGCCTTAGAAGCGAGTGCTTTTTATATGAATATCTCTTTATAAGAGTTTCAGTTGCTCCCGTCTGGAGCCTGTGAGACTATGGCAACCCCAATTGGAATATGTTGTGAGGCTAAAGCTAGTGGGGAAGAGAAGGAGCAGGGAAGAGGAAGGTGAGAAGTACTGGGCTATTCAGATCTGGTCACCAAACCCGACTAAAGCCATTTTAAGCAAAGTTTCAATTCTGAATGGTGGTTTAACACCAGGGCGATACTGGGGGTATCTTCTACTCTGGAAGATGCCGCAAATATACTATATTATTTTTAAATGAAATAGTTGCGAAATATCACAAAATTATCAAATAAAATTTATTGGTCCACGCCGGTATTCGATCCCGCGACCTTCGGATTGAGACCCTTACCTTTTGACCACGCAGGCCGTCAATAGACCGTCGCTTACGGAAGTTATGCATTTTCACGTATCAATTATTAGTAGTAATACAGATTTTTTTCAGATTTACGTTAACTTTCAGAATAATATTAATTTATAAATTCATTCATAAAATTTCGCTAAATTTCACAATAATATGAGATATTAGTAAAATATACAGTTTTTATGGGTTTATTCAAAGATATTGAAATATATGGGTTAATATAACATTTCTACCATTTTTTTATTATTAACTTTAGACTTAGAGTGTCCAAAAATACGCCAGTATTTATCGTACTAAGGCCTAAAGAGGAATTCTTTGTTATTCTTAGGTGTTTTCACGGTCACCTTTGGAACCCAAATGTGTGTGTGGGAGACCATATGTGTGGGAAGACTCAAGTCCAATTGGGATAAGCACCAGATTAAGAAAAAGAGAAAACAAAACAGCTTTGCTGAGGTGACCTACATAAATCATTCATCACGGTTTGAAGTGAAATAAGCTTTTTAGTTCAAAATAATGATTTCTGCGAATAAAGTACAACATTTTTTTTACTCGAAGCCTACGGTCTAAAGACAAAAGAGTCTACGGAATCACTACTTGGGGAGTGCGATGCAACTAAAAGTAAGAAATTTTCATTCAAATACGTGCAAAAATCGATCCTATAGTGACTCTAGTGCAACCATACTCAACCTGCGGCCCGGCAAGCTTTTGTGTGCGGCCCTAAACACTTTATTATCAGGAACTTGATTTAAAAAAAATCTATCATTCTAAATTTCGTATATCTTGAGATTCGTTTCGTCTTTGACGCACAGATAGTGATACTTGAAAAGGATTGCCATTATGGTCCACATAATCTGGTATAAGAGTGAGATACGCTTTTTTAGATTTTCACGGCCAAAAGTATTTTCGTTATTTGTTTTTGTTATGCTGTGTTTCGCTACCTCCTTCTATAGCAAACGTTTCAGTTTTCGACAGCGTTGCAGTGCCCATCATCAGGGCAGATGTGTAAGAGTGTTGCTATTGCAAACGCTAGATTTATTCCCAAAAAACAAATATTTGACACACAAGTACGCGTGCAAATAATTTATAAATAAAAAAGTGCCACTTCTAGAAACCACCGCTTCAATTATAAATAAAAACTGGTTTATGTCATTGGTTAGTCAGGTACCTACTTGCAAATTTTAACACCATTTCTTGTCGTATAAAGTATTCTTAGGTTATAATTTAAATAATGTCCAATTTTCTTTGTGAAATAAACTAAATGTTGATGTTTTCTGGTTCACTAGTAGTATAGGGGGGGGGACCACCTCGGGTGCCACCCGGCGGGGGGGGGGGGGGTGACACTTAGTTGTGCAATTTTAAAAATGCTTTATCATCCCAAGCGTTCTTTGTTAAAGAAGAAAAAATACTTTAACAAAAGTAAACAACATATTTTAATGTGTATTTACAGGGTTTTGCAGATTATTATTCTATCAAAAAATCTGCATTCGCCTCTGATCCGAGGAAGAGATTGGTCTCCGAAAATGAAAGTGGTCCGTCTGCAACATGGCGCCAACCCGCTGGAATCGGCCCGGATGCAATCATTATCATCTCTTAGCTTCAGACCACAGCCTTACTATACGCTATAATACCGTTCCATACGTTCATGCAACAAAACACTATACACTTCTGAAGACCGAAGCCACTATTCGCTGATCAAAGGTATTGGGGGCATACTGGTCGTGGCACCCCGGGCAGAAAGCTAATAGGGCCTTATTAATACACGTGTAAGCGATGGGGCTTTGTTGTTTGTTTGGTGTTTAGTATAAAGACGCGGGGCACGTAGAAGTGGGGTGTTTAGTATAATGTGACCATGGGTGGGTTAGGTCAGACGAATCATTATTATGGTGTGTTCTATAGGCAGCCTTTGGCTGATTTGTTGTGCGGATTGAACGCAACTTCATGCTGAAATATAGATGTTAAAGTTTTTAATGTACAAGCAAAAATTATTATAAGAGGTCATGTACCAAGTACAACCATTACATTATATTGCCAATCGGTTTGCAACTTTGCGATGTGTTTAAGTAAGAAGCCTATTAGGATTTGTATAGTGGATCTTGGTTTTAAAGAGACCGGAGGGACGATTCCAGTTGTAGTTAGATAGGAATTGTCCTTAATGTTAAAATTAACGACCTTTTCGCTGTCATCTGAGAGAATCGGAATTGTAACAACGAAAGATTCGTTAATTTTAAGATTAATGCTAATACCTTATCATAAATTAAAACCAGAAACGCCGTGCGATATTATTATGAGGGAGGTTTACGTTAGATAGAAATTATACGATATCATTTTGACACCAAACCTAACTAACTTTCATGCCGTTTCCTCAGGGCTGGGCGAAAGGATAGACCGCCACTGATTCTGTTTTGGCACACTCCTGGTTTCATTTAAATTCATACATATATTGTCTCATGCATCGGCCTCCGTGGTCGAAGGGTAAGTTTCTCGACTGGTAATCCGAATATCGCAGGTTCAAATCTTGGTGTGCGCAAAGAAATTTTATTGATTAATTTGTAGGATTTTCACAATTAATTCATTAAAAACAATATATTTATAGTAATTTGCGGCACGTTCCAGAATGGAAGACACTCTCAGAATCGCCCTGGTGTAGGACCACCATTCAGAATTGAAACGTAGCTTGAAATGGCTTTAGTCATGTTTGGTGACCAGATCTGAATCAGGTACTTTCCTACCTTCCTCTTCCCCATCTCCTTCTCTTCCCCTCTACCTTCAGCATAAACACAAAAAAACCCAATCTTCTATTTTCTGACTTTTGGGATGACCCGTTTCAAGTATATATTACTAACTTGGTCTAGCCACGCCTATCTCGGGCGTCCCCAACTTCTTCTACCATTCTTAAATAAACTTTTTAAAATGAGTCCGGAAAATACATAAATGTCATAAAATATAAAGTGACAAAGAGTTCTCGGATGAGAAGGAAACTCGCTACGAACAGTACCATTATTTTACAAAGGACGTAAATATTTTCTATTTTCTAAAAGTTCAAAACAATTTTCCCCATTTTATGGTGGAAAAATGAGATATTTTCCACATTTCCCCGGAAATACCCAGATAGGTAAGTACCGAAATATTCCGCGCGGAAAAGTGTCGATTGTTCAGAGAGTGAAAATTGTAATCGCTTTTCTAGGGAACTTCATTCAAAGCATTTTCCCAACGGTTTCGCGGTGACCCATATACGAAAGCGGACGACTCGAAAATAAAAACAAAGTGCTTTTTCAGTAGAGTGAGCGCGTAGTGTGAAATTGTGGAACAGTGAAACTGGAACTACGGAGTTGTGGAATTGCAGACTACTGGAGGTGTCCACAACCTAAACAGGGGAAGACTAATTAACGCAACCTTTTCCACAAAAACTTTCAATTTTAAACTTTTGAATTTTATATTGAAGATTAATGATTTATAATTTGGGAGGCGGGTATGGGTACCGTCGCCCAGTGAACCATTTATTGGATAACTAACATTCTTGCCATAGATCACCCCAATTGGCTCGCTACGTGTGGTCTCTTAGCAGGGATGCGCGGGTTCATGGGATTAGGTTTGTCTACGTCTTGGCGGGTGCAATTGCCCACCTACTGCGTGACAGGCCGCAACGGGTGACTGGTTTAGGGAGACCTTTTGAACTCCTAGACAGGTTGACCCCCAGATGGCTACCACTCCTAACACCTTTTTCCTTCCCAGAACTTCCTCTTCTTCCTTTCCTTTAAAATACCCTCCACACAGCATCCCCAAAGATGACATAGGCCCTGAGGGATTTTCCCCTCACGGCGTGCAGTGGGGAGCTAATGAAAAAAATATAGAATATTTTGGACACAAATAAAACTCCGCTGAAAATGCACAGATTTTTTTTAGTTATTAGATACCTCAGGGGCGCTTTAAAAAGTTACGAAACCACATTGATTTGAAAAATTGGTCTCTTTACAGATTTCACAAGTTGTAGTGAACTAGTATCATTTTAAAATGCCCAAACAAGCATGATATTTAACACTCATAGTTTTGCAGCACTGCTTTTCCCGACAACACTTTTTAACAATATGTCAAACTGTTTTTTGACAGCGTTAGGACATGAATATTTCAAAGCTTTATACTAAGTTCATGTTAGAAATTACATTTTGCACTGAAAATAGTTGTGTTTATTGTTATCAAGTTTAATTTGTAGAACTCCATTTTAATTTTAATTTGTTTTATGTATTCAATTATTTTATTTCAATTATTTTATTACGCGAAACAGCTGTCACGCGTAATAATAATTACCAGCAGAACTTGTTTATAAATAAACTGTTTTTATTAATTTAGTAATAAAATTATTGAATATATAAAATAAATAAAAATTAGTTGTGTTTACTTAGAAATCACAGACAATATAACAGTACTAATTTCTTCACGCCTCACCTCGACTTTTTTTGTAGCTGTTAACATTAGCTTCACACAGGCATATGTAATCTGTGTGGAAGGTCTTTTAGGAAACGAAGTAGAGAAAGTTCTGGGAAGGAAAAAAGTATGAGAGGTGGTTAGGATTCTGGGGGTCATTGTGTCCAGAAGTGACGGAAATCTATCCCTCCCACTGCGGAGCAAGGCGATGTTTCGAGAGAGTTTTGAGAGTATTAACTGCTTAAGATCTAGGTAAAGTATTAGGTTAGGTTATTTAGTTTAAATAGCACTTGAGGTAAACCGTCACAAAACTGTGTAAATTAAATGTTTTTGTTATTATTATAATTCAAATAGATTTAATGCTTTATAATTTTGCCAAGAACTAGAGAAGTAAGTTGCCGACCACTTTGTAGAGTTGTAAAACTGTGAAACTGCACAGCAAAGTAGTGGAAACTGCCATAGAATGCAGTGAAACCGTGTTAGAAGTAGCAAGGTGCTCTACTGCGGCGGCGTGCTGACTGTAGTGGTATTATTCAGCCCCGGAGTGGAGTATGCATTCAGTTTGGGCCAACTTGGAACAATGGCACTTCGTTAGGCCAGAAATTAAAGCCATACACGTTAAAGACAAACTGCAAGCCGTGCAATATGGGTCAGGCGTTTTGAAGGTTTGCATCGACTGCAGCTGTTTTGCGTTTAAGCGCGATACAGGTTTTGTTTGCTCGTTTTAATTTGCTTTGAAAAGGGGAGTTTATAAATACGAGGTTTATTGCAAAAGTATATAAATGACGTTCTTATAATTAATTAAAACGTGTTTAAACTGCTGCTAAATTCGTATTCGAAGTGTTTTTTGTTAACATTTATTATTATTATTATTAATTTGTTTGACATAATATTTAACATTTCAAAAATAAAATTAAACAATGTCGGCCTCACTGGGTAGCCCACCTGTGCTGAGGCCTCCATTTTATAAAACAAAAACAAAATAAACTAAAAATTAAAATTTATAATTAAGCTAAAATTATAGGATAAAATGAATTATTTTATTACTAAAAAAATAAATTAAAATCGGTATATATTATATATATTATGTGTTGTGTGTTTGTGAGTGATGTGTATTTTATGTTGGTTTTGAGTGTTTCGTGTAGTTGTGTTTTATTTTTATTTTGAACAGAAATTTTGGTAATATTGTCTTTTTGAGTACGAAATTATTTTTGTTTTCTTCCATTTTAATTTCAAGGGTAAGACTGTTGAATGCTTTTATAGCATGATATTTATAGTGCCTTTGTCCAAAGCTTGTATTTACCGTCGGAGTTTTTAAGTTATTTTTGTACGATTGAGATGTGATGAGATGTGACTTAAAATTACATCGATTGTGTTTTGGCAAAAATCCTTCAAACCATATTTTTGGGACTGTTGTTTTTCGATGGTTTCATGTCGTCTTTAAAGTACAACGTGATAAAGTAACGTTTACTGATTAAGGCATTTTTGACCATTAAAACTAAATAATTTATGCGTACATTTTTTTTAGGTTATTTCGAGAAAACCAAACCGATTAAACCACTCATAATTATAAATAGAATTGCAATATTTTACATCAAATATGTGCAAAGTAAAATAACCACGTTCATAATAAACAATAATTAGTTTTACGTTTTGTAAATATTCGTTTTCATTGTCTACTGTGAAGTTTTCAATTTGTGGTTTGAAGGTTTTACCAAACCACCAACGATATTGTATAAGCTGAGGCATTCCTAATTTTTACCGTTTTATAACAGATTTCTCATAAACACTTCAAGTTTTTAAGTTTCTAAAAAAAGCATATGTTATTTTTTAAGATAATATCTGTACATTCGCCGAACCGAAATGATAATTATGTGAAATTCCCTCAATAGAAAAAAATCGCAAAGTGTGCTCCGAAAATTATATTATAAACACGTTTTTTTATTATTTTACAAGTTATATGTATAACAAAATTCACAGCGTTTCTTTAAATGATATTTAAGATATTTCCCACGATATTTTTGCTCTATTTTAAACGAGTCGGGTTTTTTTATTCAACATTTTCAGATTTTCGACTAAAATGTTATCGTTTTTAATATTAGCACGCTTCCTTTGACATTCGTATTTCCACATCTTTCCTTCGTCTTTTTTTGAGCGCTTAGGTACTACCGGGCTTTTAAGCTGTTTTTTTAAATATTTTTTTATAAGAAAGTGAGAAAAATAAATTGTTATATTATAAAAATCATGATTATGAGGTTTTTAGGCAAAGCTGTGTAACTGCGCCATGTTTATTTAGTGTTATTGTGTTTACTTATAATAGTTTTTACTATTGTGAATTGTGAGAGCTCTATCGGCGTTCGAGGCCATTATCAAACGTAATTACGCCACATTGAGGGGACTTATTTACATGATTTTATTAACCCTTTCCCTAATTAACATTATAAAATTTTATTGCCTTTAAATTTTATTTCAAAAAGGCGCCACGTTTGTTAAGTTGTCGTATTTTATCTGTTGATTGGAAAATAATCCGAGAGGTGAAAAGAGGAGGTTAGAGATCTGGGGTTCAGTGTGTCCAGGGGTAACGGACGTGTGAATCCAATCGTTTCACTGCGGTGTAAGGGGATGTTCCGAGAGAGTCCTGCTGGAGAGATCAAAAGGTCTCCCTCAACCGGTCTCTCCGATCCCGCCTGCCACGCAGTTGGTGGGTAGACGAATCCGCCGCATCTCATCATGAACCCGGGCACCCCTAAATCACCAAACGTAGCAAACCACTTGGGGTGACCGGTGCCAGAGGTGTTGGTTATCCCATAAATGGTTATCGTGACGGCAGTACTGTGAAATTGTGAACCAGTGCTCATTTATAACATTATATTTGGAGACCAGAAAGATTAATAATTAAGAATAAAATCCAATCAATAAAACATTCCACATCTGAATGGAAGTTTAAATTGATTGTACAAATGAAAGACAAAATTAACATAAAAAAGTATTTTAAACGAAATACGATAGTTTTATGTATTTAAACCACTTTTAAATCTGAACAAGCTAAACGGTTTCGGCATTTCTAACCTTTTGGACCACATAATGGCCAGCCAACCTGCTCACGAGTTTGCTGCGACCGTCCCGGCCTTGGATGCCGGTGCTTTTGAGTACAGTTAAAACATAGCATTATACTAATATTTAGTTTATAATAACATCTGCCTGAGTGTATATTCATGTATATCGTAGTAACGCACACACAGTCATAGTTGGTTTTAATATTTGGAGAGAAATGGCACTGCTGGTACTGCCTGGATAAATTACGTTTTCCTCTCTTTACTGAATCAGCGGCCTTTAGAATAGTTTAGCAAACTGTTTTGGGGCTTCTCCGTCAGCCACTTTGTTCTGCTATTTCAGCGCTACTACCTACAACCTGATCCTCGGCCAGATAAACCACCCGCAGAGAAAGCAGTAATAACATGAAGGTTGCTATATAAACCAAACATAAATTAGGTTAGACTTAATGCAACCAGCTGGGGAAGGCAGAGGGGTTGGATCAGATCACTTTTCTGTCTTGATATAGACTCCCTGCTTCAATCAATTACACATATTATCAAATATCGCTTGTTCCAGCAAAAACAAAATTACTCACTTGATCGCGTCATATTTTCCTGAGACGACCTGACGGTTTCTTTCTCCTCCATCAAACATCACAGCACATATATGTAATTTTGGCAAACATATACTTTTTTTTAAACATATTTATTTAATAATAAAGTAAAACAAATATAAAACTTATTTCCACTTGATAAATAAGTTTTATATTTATTTTATTGGATGTATTTAGTACATAGCAAAATTAATACAGTGATAAAAAGTGCACATGAAAAAAGGAAAATTAATTAGAAACCGTTATTACGACCGAGTACGAAAAAAATTGTATTTGAATTTGACGGGAAGTTTTTTATTTGACTTTCACGGGGACACTTTCTGTCAATCGGTCGGTTAGATATCATAATTAAAATTTAATTAAATAATTGAAAGGGTCATGGGAGGTGAAGGGGAGTTGGAAGGGGAACGGCACGAATGGGAAAAGATACGCAGGGAGAAACAATTTCTTTATGAGTGGCATTGCAACGCATGCCGGGAACTCGCTAGTAATTAATATATTTCAATTAATTTCATTTCAATTATAACAACATATCTATTCGAAATGGTGTTCCTACATTCAAATGTACATATGTGTATTATTGGATATACATAATTGTACATATCTATTATATTCCCGTAGTGACCAACAATCAGATGTACATAATATTATTATTAGGTACATCGGATACATATATTGGTCACAACATCGATTTCCTGGTGACCAAAATTTATTTATAATAAGTTCTTCGGTTCCAAAACACACCCCTAGAACTGTTTTGGTTGGGTTTGAAACAGAATTGATGCGAGCGTATTTCATGGCTAATTGTTCTCGGTATTAATTTGCAGATACTCCCAGATACCCAGCGTACCCCCATGGGGAGGTACGCCGAATACGCCGCCCGCCGTTGGGAGATTTGCAGGAAGTTATATTGCAGTTACCAATTTTGGAAGCCATAACAAAGGTGGAGCGGATTTTCGAGAAGACTGACTTCTAATATTATTGTGGGTAGTAAATTTACAATTCCTTTTTATAGAAACAATAACAAATGACGATTAAATGACAGCTACCTATATGAACCCAGGTTTTGTTGACACATTCGGTTGGTCCCCGATATTATAAAGTGGGCATCCATTAATTACGTGAGCAGTTTTTCTTCCAATCTAGACTCCCCCCCTCTTGGTGAGATAAATTTGGGCCAATTCGTATATTTTTTTCAAGTACCGTGAGATTTTGCTGGACCCCACCCCCGTTTGTGCTCACGTAATTAATGGATGCTCCCAAAGCTATGAATTGACTTTTCAATATTATTTCCATTTTTATTCTTTTAACACAACAAATTTACTATTAGTGGCTATCGACCGTCTGGTCACTGGTCAGGTTAAATAATCTAGGCTTCTATAATACTGTTCAACTCCAGCTCAGATGTATGTATAATGATTTTACTAGTTTTACAAACCAGTTTCGCGCGAGTTTCATAACTCTTTATTTGCAATAGTAGAATAGAAGATATTATCTTAAACAAATGTAAAAATGTGACGCAAAACATCTATTCTACTATTGCATTGATTTCTAAATTGCCAATTTTCCAGCTGTGGTTTTTAAGACGCCAGAACTCACCGTTCAAGAGTTTTTTCTGCAATATACATTTAAAAATAATATTAGGTACCTACACTTTAAAAACATAATAAATTTCCCTACCGCTGACAGCTCCGTTATAACATCTTTTTCTGAACCATTTTCTCACCTAAACCTTCCTAAACAATTTCATAATTTTGTATATGAGAAAGAGAGAGACAAGTTACAACGGTTAGGTACTACAAACTGCACTGCATGCCTTTAACCCAATTTCATCATAATACTTTTTGTAAGTAACATGTAATATTCTAATTCACTTGAGAATTTAAACAAATCAATGCGAACGAAAACGTCAAAAAAGCAATAAAAAGTGGAACAAACCTAAAACCGTGACAACAAAAGGTGATTCGATTAACGCAGTTGATTGTTTCCACTTTCTTGTTATATCGTGAACTAGAACTGAGCGGGAAACTAACAATGGCCGCCGGTGACGTGACGTGACTTTTGAACTTTCATAACTAACTAAACTAACTAACTAACCATCACGCCGTTTCCCCGCAGGGGTAGGCAGAGAGGACGGACCGCCACATAACTCGATCTTGGCACACACTCTTTGCCTCGTTCACATTCATACATCGTCTCATACATGCTCTTCTATTATTCCGACTCTTCACATGGCCCGACTCAAGTATCTGATTCACTTGGTCGTGCCATGTCTTCCTCGGGCGTCCCCGACTTCTTCTACCATTCACATTTGCATCATATATTCTCCTTACACTCCTTTCCTCGTTCATTCGCTCTACATGCCCAAACCATCGGAGAGTCCCTTTCTTAATCTTACACATCACGCTTACGTCAGCCTTGCATTCTTTGCGGATATCCACGTTTCTCTCACGATCGTACATGGTTTTACCACACATTCGCCTCAGGGATCTCATTTCTACAGCATTCAGTCTGCTTTCATCCTTCCTCTGCCAGTTCCATGCCTCACTGCCATACATCAGGGTAGGTACCAGCACTCCATTATGGACGGCTAGTTTCGCGTCTTTGGACAGTTTTTTATTACCGCCAACGGCATTCAGTCCTCCATTAATGGAGTTACCGGCATTCACCCTTCTTTCAATATCTCTATCAGCCTTCCCATCTTTCGTAAACATACTACCCAGATACACAAACTCATCCACCTGCTCCAAGTATTCATCATTCATAATACTATTATTATTAGCGCCAACTTTCATAATACTATTATTATTAGCGCCAACTTTCATAATACTATTATTATTAGCGCCAACGACTATTTCCGCGTTACTTTTTAATGTTTCCTTCCCGCTTTTGATTCAAATGTTTGAGCGATGAAAAAGCTACTGAGGATGTGTGGCTTTGGAAATATTTCAGAGTTGGTATAATCAACGCAAATCTATGATGAACTGTATGAAATATGGCGTCATGTCTTATTTTTTGACAATTGAACGATTATTTTAAGAGGAAACGTCTGTTCAAACGTATTCCCCAATTTCCTCTCTGGGTTTTGACAGCGTAAATATTTTTTAATATAATACAGATATCGACCACTAGCGTGTCGGTACGTTTTGGTTTTTTTTTAATAAGTTACTTCTTACAGGAATTACAAAGACCCTCCAAAAATCGTTTACATTGCCTGGTTTGAACGCCATCACCAGCAGAGGCGTGCACAGAGTTTTTGATCAGGGTAGGCAGTAGGAAAATAGAACAACTTTCACAGGTTAAAATTTCCTTATTTTATCAGACAATTTCAGAATTAAAGTAAGACAAACCTTTTTGAACCCGACAATTAGCATTTATGAAAGACAACTATTTGATAGAAATACATAACAACAGATGTTTTTGTCGTCACTGATTGCCATTTGCTAATTTGTTCTAGAAAGCACTGCTTAATACTACAAAAAAACTTCATAGAGGCAAATTCAAAAGTTCAGTTCAGCAAATTCAAACAGTTCTACTCTATGCTTTGTGCATTTCGTAAACATTGAATTATATATTGTATGAAGTTAGCTCTAGTCAGAAATAATTCCTGTTTAGGCCGCATTTTAGTGAGGCAGTCGGAGGGCGCGCGTTTAGTTTCTAGTTACAGTTTATACCGCGTTTGTAGTATGCCGTTTGATGTGGCGCTTACGTAGTTTCGGTCACCAGTACCTATACAAACATATAATTTTTCACTTCTTCAAATTTGTTTGAATAATTTAATTAATATAATTTTTCTTCTAAGCTAAAAGTTCCATAGCTTTAACAGAGGATGAGAAGAAAATGACTTGGTTACGGGTTGATACATTGCCATATGAAAAGCTATTTTCAATAAAACCTACGTATTATATAAAAAGAAATAGAAAATTGCTAAATATTAAACCCGGCTTCAACAAAGTCCTCATGTTATTTTTTTCTCATTAAGCACATGAAAAATGTGTTAAAAACAATATGGTGTATTAGTTAAACGCTTATTTTAAAAGTTTCGTAGCTCATGATATAAAAGACCTCGATAGTTGAAAACAGTTGCGTTAACGAAGAAATTCATTGGTTTTGTGATTTATGTTTTTATTCAAAGATCTGTGTTCATTTCAACTTCCAGCTACTAGTATTATGCGAATAGTACCTACCGAAATTGTCGTTTTCTCTTATCAATCTATGGAACCTTTATCCATACATCTTTTATTTTATTTTATTTTTTTTTTTTTTAAAAAGAAAGACAAACATTCCCGAGTTACAAATAACCCAACAATGTTTGAAAATCTCCAACTACCACCACAGAAAGCCGAAAATGTTGCTTGTGTTGTGATGGAGGACTTAGCCAGCCGAGGAATCGAACACGCGACGCCCAGGTGGGACCCCATCGCTATGCCCACTCAACCACTGACCGGTCGTCGGTTCTGTATTCTCTACGTTACAATGACCCATTTTTGTTGGGTGATATTTTTTAACAGCTCTGAACCCAAAGACATCATTTGCCGCCAAAACACTGTGGGTTTTTCCACTATCTCCTTTGTACATCTCCCTCTAATGCTCCGAGCGTGGTCCAAATGGCTTTGCCGGACTACTTTTGAGTACTCTCGAGGATTTTCGTATATTTCAGTTGAGCAATAAATCTAATGAAAAAATAATAATAATTTAATGGCGGATTTTATTAATTTTGATCTATTTTGGTTAGGTCACTGTAATACCATCCGTTGCAGAAATAATATCATTTTTATACTTTGTCGTAAAGTGCATAAACTTCGGGAGGTGATTCTACACGAAATTTTCGAAATTCCAACGTTTTAAGGTAGTTTTCGGGTAAAAAAGTTGAATTGTGTGTACGGAAAAAATAATAGGTATTCTTCTTCTTCGGAAAAATATTTTTGTACGGGAAAGAGACATTGGAATTTCGAAAAAAGTTATTTACTTTTTTACTTCTACATCACGTAGAATTACTTCCCGAAGTTTGCGCACTTTTCCCCAGACACCCTTTAAAATTTCAAAATTGTATTAACAAAACTCAAATTTTTTAAAAAGATTTTTTTTCTAATTATTATTTAATTATCTGTTTTTAAATGATATTTCTTTGGTTTAAATTTTTGATAGATGATTTTTCAAGTATACGAATGATCTTCACTTGAAAGGTAAATTTCTGATTTCTGCCAACAAAATCAAAATACAAATGAAAATAATAATTATATTGTACATAAAATTGGCTTCTACATAAGCTTTGCGGATCCTACAATTATAATACGCCATGATTTTTCGCAGGTTTTGGCTAGCATAATGCAAAATTTAATAGGAGTTGCACCGTTTGATTCATAATTTGCATGTTTAAATTAACATAGAATAACTATGCTTTCAGCTTGCTTGCTTTATTATGAAGGTTCCCCTCGGCCTGTTGCAAGAAATTTATGTAAGCAGGTCCCTGAATAGATTATTCACAGTAAATGTATGGCATAATGTAGGTTAAATTATCGGAGTAAGGGGCAAAGGGCGTAGGGGGGTGAAATAACACTAAATTACACAAAGTAAAATATTTATTTTTTACTATTATCGTTACTAACAAATATTATAAGCAATAATTATTAGCCTGAAACACTCATCAACATTGAAAAAATCTCCCGAGAAAAGATAAATACCGCCGACGGGACTTGAACCCGCGTCCTTCTGATATCCGGTCAACTACTCTACCAACTGAGCTACGTCGGCTTATCTCCCACCCGCCAAATAATTCAATATATACTAGTGTTTCATTCAACAATTACTGCTAATTACATTTTTCACCTGAAAAGAACCGTTACTAACTTTTGCACTAGGATTCGTTACCAGATTTATTATTTGTTTATTTTTTCTGAATTTCATTGCGGCTTTGATTACGTCATCAAAATAATTATCTCCCAATGTACCACCTATCTAATTACATAATATTTCTAGAGATTTAGTTAATTTTGTGCTATGTTTATATATGAACAGATGTCTCTGTAATGTATTTAATTTTTCAGATTTCAATTTTACCATCCGTAACCAAGGTAACCATTTTTCTTTCATACAATATTAGTAGATTCCTGTTTTACCCACCGTAACAATTTCCTTCATAAAATAGAGCCATTTTCGGTAGATTCCTGTTTTATCGACTACACTATACATAGTTCCTTTAATTAAACACAAATTTTTTTTGTTCAAAATTGCATATCATCGACAACTTTATAAAAGGAAAGGATTCATAAAGCTTGTGATTGATACACCAAACAGTGCCCCTTTATTTCAGAAGGAAAGTAGGTATGTGTACTTCTTAAAATAAAATTATTTTTTTATAATTGTTAATGGAAACATCAAACGATCGTTGTTTCCCAATCTGAGTCTTCGATAAGCTAAGTGATTTGTTTAGTAACACTATATTCGCCAACTTGATTAAATTGCGTTAGGAAAGTGCATTTGAGGAATGTTGAACCAAGATTTCAGCTCAACAGTTGACCAGTAAGATTGTGAACAACGGCCGAAAATCCTGTAATAGTGATAAAGTGTAGCATTCACGGCACGCATTGACGGCCGGCGTGGTCTTGCGGTAAGGCTCTTGACTCGCAAACCGAAGGTCACGGGATCGAATCCCGGGCTGGCATATAAATTTTATTTGATTAATTTGTGTTATTTCACATTTAATACATTTAAAATAATATATAGTATATATTTGCGGCACGTTCCAGAGTGGAAGATTCTCTCAGTGTCGCCCTGGTGTAAGACCACCATTCAGAATTGAAACGTTGCTTGAAATGGCTTTAGCCGTGTTTGACGACCAGATCTGAATAGCCAGGTACTTCCCCACCTTACTCTACCACATCTTATTCCCCTCCCCACTACCTTCAGCCTCACAACATACCCCAATTGGGGAGGCCATAGTCTCACTGGCTCCAGACGGGAGTAGTTGGGACTCTTGTGCGGTATTCAGATAAAAAAAAATCCAATTAAAATTCAACTTGGAATTGTTTTGGTTAGTTCGATAACTTAGTTCATTCTTGCCTTATTTTTTAGAGTTAAATGAATATTTCAAAGCTCCATAACATATGTATATCAACGACTAGGCGAGCTTAAAATAGTTGCGTCGATCTACAAATTTTAGTCAGAAAAGCTTGCGAATTTTACGATGCCAGAGCTCACCATTGAAGAGCTTCTGATGATTATATCATAAAAAATAATAATTACTGCTTTAAAGTTATATATAATTTAGAGAATAAACCCTTATTAATAACAGTAGGTTATAGGTAGGTACTCCCAACCCTTCAGAAAATCCATCTAACATTCCCTCTGTAAAGAAACCTCCAAAACGCCCTCTTTCCGGGACTTTTATCTGGCCAAAGAACACTCGAATAGGGGAATAAAAATGTACTTAGGAACTCACAAATAAACTTTTCATGTGGGTACTATTAGATACTTAAGTAAGTACTTAAATACTAAGCCCCAATTTAACAGGTAACCGTACTGAATCACTATTAGGTTTCCTCGTTACGTTTTCCAATTTACCCATCAAATTTATAAAAAATCCATAATCTTTTAAGACTAAACGACCTTGTGACTACGAAAATATTTCATTCATTATAATCAGCCATTTTTTCATTCCTCAATTTGGGAGACGGGTATGAGTACTGCCGCCCCGGGAACCATTTATTGGATGACCAAGACCTCTGCCGTAGGTCACCTCAAATGGTTAGCTACGTTGGGTGTCCGGGTTCACAGGGTGAAGTCTTGGCAGAGGATGCGTCTGCCCACTTACTGCGTGACGGGCTGGATCGGGAGGGATTGGTTGAGAGATACCATTTGGCCTCTCCTGCAGGATTCTCTTGACCCATCGCCTTCATACGTCATATGCAGGGACGGATTCATACGTCCATCACTTATGGACCCACTAACCCCTAGATTCATAATCTCCATACTTTCCTTTAAAAGACCCAGCATCCCCAAAGATCCCCTGGGAAATTATTTTCCTGAGAGTCTCCTTTTGGACTCCTGTGTGGAGCTATTGTAAAACAAATCAACATACTTAGTATTTTTTTTCTAAATCTTTGCCAGAAGTGACCTCTACCGGAAAGTTGAACATTTGAAACAGCAAAATAAACCAGCCAACTTTTTCTTATTCATCGTCCTAATGATGATCATCACCACAATTAAAAAATAAAGAAGAACCATCTGTCATGAGTCATGAGTCATGACCTTATGTTCAAAGTTTTACACACGGCACGCTTTCTAGTAAAATTGAAGTTGTGCCTACAAAAAACTATTTATCGTCATGCCTGATATGCCATTATGATGGTCGTGATTGTTCAAGTCACCATTTTATTTGAAAACACATATATTTTAAGGTTAATAGCGGGATATTTAAATTTAAATATCACGGGATATTTAAATTTTATGATTTCTGAAGCAGAAAGCATTTATAAAATATTTGCCTTTCAAAAACAAATAATATCAATATTTTTTGTTGACAAATTAAAGTAGTCAGATATCAACATTCCGATTGAACAACGTTAGTAAAAATTTTGAAAAATAAATCGCATTTAAAATAAAATTATTTTGATAACTACTTTACCGCTTATTTGGAAAGAGTTATGTATATCAGTTACAATTTTGAAAAAAAAAGTTTATTGGACGTGAATAATTTTACGAATTACGCAGGAATATTTCACATCATTTTACGTATGCATCTAAACCATCACCAGCAACTCAAGTAGTATGTTTGATTGTCTGAATATAATTTACAAGAAAATCAAACATATTAAAAAAACCAACCCTAATGTTACCCTCATAAATCACATTCCCCTATCTGACTTTTTTTCTATCCTCAAAGATAGATAGATAGAAATATATTCTGCAGTGTTTGGGTGGAGCCAACTTTGCTTGTTAAACCATGAGAGCCTGCTATGCCTCTAATAAAAAGGACTATCCCGTTAAAACCCTGGTTTCAACAAATCCCAAAAAAGAAATTTCCTCACTTATTCGAATGAGAATTGGACATTGTTCCGTTCCTTCTCACCTTTTTGAAATGCACATGCTGGACTCCCCAGATTGTACTTTTTGTGATAACAAGGGAACTTTAGATCACATATTTTTTGTTTGACCCTCTCTAATATCATATCTTTCATCAAGCCTTGATCTAAAATTGCCTCCCCTCCATTCAACATCTCATCTCTTCTAAGTCTGAACTCGACTCCAATCTTCTAATTTTTAAATTTGTCCATTTAAATAAAAAATAATATTTAAATTCCCTTTCCCTCTACCCATAATTTGACATGATGGCCGAAAACACCTTTAAAGCGTTAAAGCCAGAAAAATTTAAAAAAAGTTAATGTACTTGATACTGGATAACAATACAGACTCGTAGAACTCATAACCATATTATTTAAGTCTGTATGAAGTAAATAACACTTCGGCATCACAGTCTTCACACTGTTAAAAGTTGAAAGAGAGAGAGAGAGAGAGAGAGAGAAAAAAAAAAACAAAAAATGGATACATCAATTACCAATATAATTGGAAAAACATTCGATCATCTGGTAAAAGTTAACATACGACCAAGCTCTTTGGGTCCCAGGACAAAGAACGTTCAAATAGTGAATGAATCAAGTATTTATTACTTAATTAAGTGCTTTCTTTGGCCCATCTCCGCTGTTTGATTCGTTTAAATTGATTGAATTGAGAATCAAATTGAAGCCGAGGACTCGATGTTAGATTCGGGTCACGATGGAAAAAAAAATCTTCTCATTACAATAACCGGTACCAATCGTTTTAAAATGATAATTAAAAGTGACGCCAGGCACGTCCCAGAGTATATAACTGTAAGAACAGGTGACATCATGATGGATGCAGGTATCAAATTCCCTCTAAATATAGCGAATTTTATTTTATGTGTACGATGGTACCTCGCTGACGCTTATGTAACAGAAAGTTAGGTTAAAACTGAGCTCTTGGTTGATCATAAATATACCAAACCACCCACTGGTTGATCAATAAACAAATCGTACATTTTAAATCTTCTATTTATACAAAAAAGGAGTGTCCGTAGCGGACTGGCGGCATAAATTTGATGTTTATACAAATCAACAGTTCTTGACCTTCAACCTAAGAGAAGGGTCATTTTCTACATGAGATTTCGAAAAACCACACTAACTCCATTCCCACCCCTTATATCAGAATTTCGATACCTATTGATGAAATTTTGCACACTCGTCATTCAAAATAGAGCAAAAAATTAGTATCCACAACTTATTACTAAAAACACTACTTAAGGTCCAGGCAAAATTGGGGACATAAATATAATTTCAGCATTTATAATAAAAACTTTTGCAGAGAAAACTTAACAAATTAATTTAAACTTAACACCATCAAACCATTTTCTTGTAGGAGTAGGGAGTAAGTATCGAATATCAAACGTCACACAACTCTATCTCGGCACAAACTGCACGCGTCATTTATTCATTGACTCTACGCATCTTTCTGTTTTTTCAAACTCCTGATTTCTGACTCTGAACAAGATACTTCAAACAAACATGAAGATTTTTTCTGACTCTTGATCGATTCACTTGATCGACATGATATGCAACAATGTTTTCCTTTGGCGTCCCCGACTTCTTCCCCTATCCATACATTCTCCTGAAACATCTCTGTCGTCCATCCAATCTACATGTCCACACAATCTAAGCGCAATAATTTTAAAGTGGATGTTATACTAACTTGAATTGCTGTGACTTAATATGAACATAACCTCCATATCTGTCATACCTTCGGCACACAAAGCGACGGGGAAGTGTGATCATTTACTTTCCTTTTTTCACTGGGCGGCCCATTATCGTTTACTTTCTATTTGTTTTTTTATGGCGTCATCCGACCTGGAAACGCTAATGACGCCAGCAACCCGGGGGAGTTTGGCTTGGTCGCGCCAAGGTCAATCGGGGACAAAGGGACTGGCGGACATTAGTCATTAGTGCATTTGGAGTAAACAGAGATGACGGTGCATTCATAATTTGGTCTTCAATTAATGTGCACGAGTTTATTTAATAATTGGGTTTTTGTTATGCTTAGTGACCAGATCTGCATAGTCAGGTAGGTATTTTCCAATCTTCCTATTTCGCTTCCTTTTCTTCTTCCTTGTCCCTGGGAAATTGGAACCCTTGTACGATATCAACTAAATCTCTAAAAAATAAGCTAAAACGCTTAGTACAAGTTGCATTAGAATCCAAATGAGCTAGGTGCTCTTGAAAATTACAATTAACAAAATTATTTTATGAAGAACGACAAATAAGAATCGAGGGGAATGCATTGATGGAAGACGCAGTGCTTCATGGTTTCGAAACGTTACTGTTTTGAGTTAGTGTTCTGCAGGGTGAAAATTGCCTTAATGAGAGCAATCCGCCGGTAGGATGCCATAAAAATAATATTTATATTTTACAATTCATAATAAATACATTCTATTATCACTGTTCAGTTTCCTAAACTTGTAAATATAATTTCTCAAGTTCCGCTTTGTAACTTCGGAAGTTTCTAGTGATTTCTCTTAGCAGATTCTCCCTTACCTGCTTCCAGCCAAAGTTTCCAGTGCCAATATAATGCCATATTCCCTAACTTACTAACTAACAGAGTGGACGAACCGCCAAACAACTCGGTATTAGCGTAGATTCCTTGCAGCATTGACATTCACACATAGTCTCATACATATAATATAGAACGGGACTAGCCACGAGTGAAAATGCCTTTGAGATGGCTGCTCTGAACATCTGTTAGGGTCCCTTTTACGGAGCTAATTCTTATTTCTGTTGTTCTGAGTCTTGATAAGGCCCTACTTAATTATTTCGATCACTTTATCGTGCAATGTCTTCCTTGGGCGTCCCCGGCTTCTGGTACCATTCACATTCGGGTCATATATTTTCTACACACCTTTCTTCGTTCATTAACTCTAAAATCTCAACATGCGTCTCACTCATTACGCTTAATTCAGTCTTGCATTCTTTGTGAATCTACACATTTCTCATAAAATCATAAAGGTTAAAATATTTATATTTATATATTTTTAGGAAACAAACAATCGTACATTAAAGACACAAACATTCGTATGTTACAGACCAATTAAGAACCATCAGGTTAAATGTTGATTTAGTATTTGTACCTACACCATATAATGCAAATGACGAAAAGAAAAAATAAACATTATAAAAAAATAAATAATATAATTATAAACAAATAAAGAAATGTTGTTTTCTCATGATTGTACTATTCAAAACAAGAAAATAAACTAAGGAAAATAATAGAAAAACTTCCAGAAACATAAGAGTAATTTAAGTTACCAATTTAATGAGCTGCATTTTCATTTAAAGTTACAGTTGAAAATGTCTTCATCTCGTAAGGCGTTGTTAGTTATACAGACTTGCTTTATTAAAGAATTTTGCGCGTATTTTGGATTTATAGTGTGTCTAAATAAATCGTTCAATCTGGTGTTGTGTTCGGGGCAACGAAGTGCAATCTTTTCTAATAGATACGATGAATCAACAAAACAGTTCACGATTTTGTACAAGAATAAAGCATCAGCTATACATATAATACATAAATCTCGGGAATCTCATTTCTACAGTATTAAATCTGGTTTCATCTTTCCTAGGAGAATTTCATGCCTCAGTGTCATACATCAGGTTAGGTATAAGCACTTCATTGTGGATCGTTGAAGTTAGTTAATTTTGGTCTAAATCAAACTTGGTATTTGATGTGTGTTTTCCATGAATTTGATGTATGGAGAGGGTAGTGGTGATTTCACAAGTTTCATGTTAGCTCCATGTTTAGTTTGTTCAATGTAGGTACTGATTTTCAAACTATTTTGTTCAGGTCAAAAGAGGAACTAACGGAGAATATTGAATATTGATACCCCCGTTATCATAAATAAGTTTGTAGTGTAGGGTGAGTCTAGGATATCTCTACTCTACATATTGTGATTGGGTAAATATATATTTTTTAAAAAAATTATGTCAATACCGGAAAAGAGTTCCATTTGCTCCGAACTGTTAAGACCATATTCCCACATGATCCGAACTGTTCGGAGCATATTCCTAAGTGTTCCCATACTCCGTACTGTTCGGAACAAGTGGGAATATCGCGTTACAAATTTATTGCTGATGTATGTCTTTAGGCTTAAGGCAGCGAGAAAGGAAGCAGATGGGCAGGTGGAAGGTTGGGAAGTATCTGACTATTCAGATCTGGTCACAAAGCAATGTAAAAGCCATTAAAAGCTATCTTTAGATCCTGAATGATGGTCTTTCACCATTAAATCAACTATGCACTTAAGAATCTTAAGGTATTGAGACCTGAGTATTTAGCACAGTCGGTCGACAAAGGTTTTATCGATATTGTCAGTAACTTGCAGATCGTCAACAAACAAAAACCAAAAGCTCACGACGAGTTAACTTCTTAATTTATTCGATGTGAACAG
Organism: Limnephilus lunatus; assembly: GCA_917563855.2. Taxonomy (NCBI): domain Eukaryota; kingdom Metazoa; phylum Arthropoda; class Insecta; order Trichoptera; family Limnephilidae; genus Limnephilus; species Limnephilus lunatus. Next base: position 61,360,028 of record OU830599.1, read on the forward strand.
TTGTTAGCGACTTGCAATCGCGTTCGGAAACGATGACATGTTATCGATAGTATCGATAAATCCTTTATCGATCAACCGCGCTAGATACCCAGATCGCTTCTGTAAGTATGTACAAAAAAATAAAATTAAAATGAATGTGTCAAGACTAAATCTATCACCTTAAATTGAGACGCTCAGCAGAAGAGTGTCCAAACCCACAAAAATTCGTAATCACCGAAAACATAATTTGTTATACATTTTTGTCATATCTATGAAGCCAGAGTGGCCCAAATTTAGTTTTCAATTTATAATAGATATGACAAAAATATGATGTTTTCGCTGATGTGGGTTGGGCCACTCTTCCGCTGAGCGCCTCAATTCATATTGGTATCAATATTTTTACTTTATTACGGGCCTAAATTTCAGTTGGTCAGGTAGGTAGGTTTTCGGATAACCCAGTCCGAATCGTAACATTCCCGAGTGTACTGAAATACCTGCTCCAAATCTAAATAAACAAACAATCATCCTATACTGACGTTTGAATCAATAATCAAAATCAATCAATACTGGATGGTTATAAAATGACCGCGTTGGAAATATTTACCTTTGGAAACGAGATGGATAATGTGGAGGAGGCGATGTTTACTAACACAGCCTCTCGTGGATGTATTCAAATGGTCCAACCGGGCTATTACCGGGCACCGGCTAGTGGTTATACGAGACCATTGAATCCTATACCCGATTCGACGGAACCGGTTGGGATCCAAGTATGTTGAATGTTTTCGAAAAAACTTTACCCAAACAATGAAGTTGTATCATAGAAATCGTTGAAAACTTATCCAAAACATAGTCCCCCTCAGTACAGGATCATCCAGTGAGGAGGACTACGAAAATAAACGTCGTATTTAATTAATTGTTTTTAATTCGTAGAACTGCTATTAATTTTCTTAAATTTAATAAAAATTAAATTTAATAATGTTATATCAAGTTCTGAAAGTATTTTAGTATGTATTTTATAGCAGCTGTTTTGGTTTACAAGACTTAGTACATGTATTTAACTATATATATTCTATAAATGTTAAAATTAAAAAATATAACTCAATAGTACTAATTTAAAAAAATTAATGCTGTTGTGCAGTTTATTTCATATTGGAGAGTTTGTTTATTTATTTACTTTTTTATAAGCCCATTGGGCTTTTAAATTGGCTATATAATATTAACATCTTTTTATACAAGGGCCAGTAATAAACAATTGTTTGTAAAAATGTGGTTTGTGGTTTACAATTGAATAATACACTGAAATTATTACAAATAATTTGTTGACATAAAAAATAAGAACGGTTTAAACATCGAAATTGTTACCTTAAAAATGTTTATATTATTTGTAGGTATATTTATTTGCTAAACTATGGGTGGAATTGGCGAGTTTGCTTCATAATTTGTTTGTGAATAGTGACGTATTTTATTTTTATTTTTCTATCTATATAAAGTATGTTTACATTGGGTTTTCGATGTCTGTCGCACTGGATGAAAGTGTGTCCTGTAGGTCAAAGTAGGTCCTTATTAAACCTGTGTCGAAATAGGTCCTTTTATGCCCAGTGCATCTAGTAGATACTCTTAAATTGACTACACTGAAATTCATTTAGCAAATTGATGATCATTTTTTATAATTGACCGGTCAGTGGATGAGTTGGCATCGCATCAGGGTCCCACCTAGGCGTTGTAAGCTTAATTAGAGACATGAGTATTCTCAGGTCCTCCATCACGATACAAGCAACAGTTGTCGCACCAGCGCCCTTGAGGTGATTTTTCACAAAAACGGCGCTCTACAAATTATCCAATTATTATTATTATTACCTGTGATAGTAGAAGGAAATTTTAAACTTGTTGCCGTGTTATTCGTAACCCGGAAATGTGTATCTTTCTTTAAAATAAAAATATTTTATCACAAAAAGGCTTTGCTCATAATAATAAATTAGATTAACAATTATTATAAGCAATAATTATTAGCCTGAAACACTCATCATCATTGAAAAAATCTCCCGAGAAAAGATAAATGCCGCCGACGGGACTTTTATCTTTTCTCGGGAGATTTTTTCAATGTTGATGAGTGTTTCAGGCTAATAATTATTGCTTATAATAATTGTTACCCTTTGTGCTATGCATAAAAATCTTGTTTTAAACATTAGCTTACAAATTAAAAATAATAAATTAGATTAAGTTTAAGGCGCCGCAACAGGGCTCAAAAAGAAGAAGACGGAGAGATATGAAATTACGAATGTTAGAGGAGCGCGCTAATATATTTAAAACGACTAAATCGATGCGAAAATTGTGAAAATGTTTAATTAAACATGACTCGTTTAAAATAAAGCAAAAATCTCGCGGGGGTTGTCTTAAACAGCATTTAAAGAAACACTGTGGATTTTTTTTTATACATATAACTTATAAAATAACAGAAACAGGTTTGAAAATAAATAAAAAAATAATAGCATACTTTGCGATTTATTTCTATCAAGGGAATTTTATATAATTTCCGTTTCGGCGCTGGGAATATTTTGATATCTTCAAGAATAACATATATTTTTTTAAGAGCTTTACAACTTAACGTCTTTAAGGGAGATATGTAAGAAATCGGTAGAAATTCGGGTAGCGGTGGCTTAAGAAAGCGATGCTTAAATGGTTTGGCGTAGAGCGAATACACGAAGAAAGGAGTGTAAGGAGAACACAATGAAGCGAATGTACGGGTGTTTATCGGAAGTGACCCGCCAGATGAGTAGGTATGTTTTCTGTATTTGTTCGTAAGTAATAAAATTAAATAGAGCCTAAAAAGTCAAAATAAATTTATAGTGCCCTTGAGGTGATTTTTCACAAAAAACTATCAAATTATTTTAAAAAAAGCACAAATTTACCTCTCCAATCACATAACTGTTAAGAAAATCAATAAAAATATGTGGTACACTTTTCACTTTCATCGTCAAGCGTAATAAAAATATTTTTTGTAGCTAGTTAACAATAAACTAAATTTATTCAAGAATATTTTAATACAGCTTACTAGGATCCCATGAAGGTATGTACTATGGTCCCGTATGTCATACTCATGAAGTGGGTTGTTAACTCGTGTTGATAGACTCAAGTACCCGGCCAGCACACTCTTGTCTCCGCCCGGTTTACATGGACCGACATTACACGCTGAATTAAATGCTGGCCAGGGATATCAGGCACCTTAATAAAGGTTTTATAGGTATTAGCCAGGAACATTATAGATTAATTCTGTGTCAATACCTCGTAATCGGTAATCGGTAACCGGTAATCGGTAATCGTAACTACGAAGCAAAATTCTTGTTTGCAGCAGCAAATACAGCGGTTAAGCTTCATGAAATTTGCACGGCCTTTTCTCTCTGAAATTTCTAGGACAACCCAATTTCTAGGACAACTCAAAGTCATTTCCATAATGAGTTGTATATCAACAATACGAACATATCAACAAAAACTTTAAATTGTTTGTTACGTCAATTTGTTAAATTGAAATATCGTCTAAAACTGTGGAGCAAAAGACAGTTTTAATGGTAGGTACTTAAAACGGAAAGAAATTGAACTGTCAGTGTGACCTGAATTGATTAAATATTGACTAGATAATGTAAAATATACCTAGGTGCAGAAGTAAAAAAAGAAAAAGACTATCAATATTGTAGGGTTTTTCAAAATAATAGAATAATACTTAGAAATAATAGTTAGAACTTTGTAATCATTCAAGAAGATAGCAGCCAAAAATATGGGAAAATTGTTCATTTTGATTTCGAAATATGAGATCCTCAAAAATGATAATGAAATGTTAAATAATTAGGCCCCAATGGCCGAATTGGTTGAGGCGTTGTCCCGGTAAGACGAATATCCTGGGTTCGATTACTAAGTTGCGACCATTACCTTTTTTTATTTTTCTCTGTCTCGTTCGGTGTCATGTTCCGTTTAGATTTATTAGTATTGTCTTCAATATACATTCTTTTTCTATATCAATTTGGGTGGCGGAAATGGGTACCGCCGCCCGAAAACCATTTATTGGATAACCAACACCTGTGCCACAGGTTACCCCAAGTGGTTCGCTACGTTTTGTGACTTAGAAGAGGTGCCCGGATTCGTGGGTTGAGGTTTGTCAAGGTTTGGGCGGTGGAACCTACTGCATAGCGGGCCGGATCGAGAGAGAAGAGAGACTGGTTGGGGGAGGCCTCTCTCCTTCCTTTCCTTAAAAAGACACTCCATACAGCATCCCATAAGATGACAAGGCCCTGAGGGAATAAATTTTCCTCCTGGGCCTCCTTTATGGAGCTACTACATTAAAAGATAACGTCTTTTAATTCAAACCATTTCCAGAGAATACAGCTTCTCCTTCTTTTTTGTCTTCACTTAATTCCAACTCAATTCCTTACTGGTTTTAATTTTCATTAATTTGTATTGTTATTCACTTATCTAATTCTGTATTTAAGCAATAGAAGAGAACAAAATTAACAATAACAGTGCTGTTTTGGCACAGTACAATAGATAGTGAGAAATAATAACGGTGCCATTAAAACTAAAATATAATATAAAAAAGAGGCAGTTTACGTTTAGAAATAAGAAAGATTCTGAGTGCACATTAAACATGTACAGTAAGGAGGGAACCGAAATCAAACAATTACCGGAAACTTGAGAGCATGCGGCTTATTAGAGTATATTGAAAAAGGAGTTAAGATTCATGAAAATAAGCTTGTTTTTAAAGCTCGTTTAAATTCAGCCATTTTCATTAGTTGAAATGTTCACTTATTCGCTAGTTCATTTCGTCGCTTGTATATCGTCACGTTTAGTTGTTTCTGTTAAGTTATTTAGTCGCTCGATCTCCGTGACAAACGTATCTGGCTGCTCCACTAAGTCACTAGTTACTCGCATCGGGCCCCTACAAGTTCAACGCGCGGCGGACCGGTCTGACCGGATTGTGGGTAGGTCAATGCGGTGAAAAAAGCGGTCGAACCGGAGAAAAGTTGCCAACGATGGGACCGAAACAACAGGAAATTTAGCTAATTGACATCGTTAGATATCGGGGAATCGATAAAAATTAATATGCACTGATCTACCTCAAGTCTAAGGCGAGTTTAAAGATGTTTAATAGTCATTTACTAATATTGTTTCTACGTTTGATCAGATTTGAGTCGGTCCAAAATTACCCAAACGCCCTGCCTCAGGTATGAGGTTTTGGTCGAACAAAGTACTCCACATATGAATTGCTTGTACACAGCACGTTTCAAACAGGTTATTCAAAAAAGTTCTTCAAAAAAATAATTTCGGTAGGTAGTGTGTTAGCCTGAGCGATGTCTGGTTTAGTAAACTCAAATTTGTTTTGAATTTTAGTTTCATTTTCAAAGTAGAACTGATTGCGTTAATAATACCGATTAATAATGTAATATTAAATTTTTTTTTAGAAAACTATTTTATTTGCCATTTTCAAAGTGGAACAACCTCTTGATTTCTCACAGGTCTGCACTACCTGGTATTTAACATAATAAGAAAACTTTTCAAAATCAAACATTATTCCTACCTCTATCTAGACTAATTTGCTATTCATTTTTCGCTAAAAACAATAAGTAGCTAGGCGATTTGGGAGGCGGATATATGTACGGCCGCCCCGGGAACCATTTATTGGATTACCAACATCCCTGCCGAAGGTCACCCCAAGTGGTTCGCTACATTTGGTAACTTAGCGGGGGTTCGCAGGTTCATGGGTAGGGGTTTGTCTAGGTTTTGGTGGCGAATGCGTTTTCTCACCTGCTGCATGGCAGGCCGGTTAGGAAGAGACTGGTTGAGGGAGACCTAACCTAGACATATCCAGCAAGACTCTCTCGACCCATAGCCTTGCATTGCAGTGATATGACGGATTCATACGTGCGTCACTCCTGGACACATTGAACCCCCAGATTCCTATCCGACCCCCCTCATACCTTTTTCCTTCACAGAACTTCCTCTCCTTTTTTTCCCTAAAAATACACTCCACACAGCATCCCTAAATATGACATAGGCCCTGAGGGATTTTTTTTCTTCAAGGCCTCCTGTGTGGAGCAAATGAAAAATACTGTACAAAGTACGACAAAATTTTGTTTCTCAGTGACGATTCGCAAAGATATCACTGTCGAAAGTGTTACATTTATGTGACAACACATACAATAAGGGAATGTCGTTTGTAATGCATGGCATTATTATCGTATCTTTTACACTATCTTATCAAAAATTGACTCAAATAATCATGTTATACAAGCAAACATTCTGTAAGATCCTTCATTATAACTATAGGTGTATACATCAAGTTCCACTCGAGTATTTCGAGTATTTGAACGGTTAGGCATATATATTACCTATACAAGTAATATTTGAACTAGTTTGTACACCGCGTCGGTGTGTTTTACAATGTGGCTTAATATTAGCTTTAGCATTGGCAATGAATCACATATTTGACTACAAATATTACCAAATGAAAGACAATTAACGACTCACACACGGCGCAATACGTTATCTGTGAATTTAAGCACTCAATTTTACGAACGGCTTGGTTCGGCTTCGTGTTGAAAGGGAACATTGTGAATGGCATTGTGCTTGTGAAACAATGTTCCGCGACTGTTGTCAAATGTGGAACAGATTGTTCTGTTCAGTTCTGTTATTTTATGTGTTTATAAAAATAACTAGCAGGTAAAAACCGGCATCCGCGGGAAAATTATAATTATATGAAAACTTGAATAGTTCTTATTGAATATTATAGATGGGAGCAGTTCCGTTGTATCTATTACGTAAAGCGAGTGTGTACGACAGAAGCTAGCGTATTAATAATATAGATATAATTTTATATGTGAGCGCGTTAATTTAGTATGACGGTACTTACCTGAGTAATTAAATAAAATTTCACTTCGTTGATATTTCAAACACTTCAAATATTTTTTTGGAAGTGAAAATATCTTTAACACCGTTGTGATTTGAAACTAGATAAAACGAAAAAGCGAGAGTGAAAGGAGAAAAATACATACATCTATAGGATTTAGCCTGCGAGAGAATGATAGAATAATTGGTATCCTCTTTATGCGGTGCTTAGTAGCCTACCCACTCTTGTCTAATTTAGTTTTTTGAAGGATTCACTTCTACCGCGTGTGAACTGCACACTTGTTTTGTTCTTGTTGGAAAATGAAATGAAAATGGTGCGACTTCATTTTACACTACGTAAAGATTACAATATCGTTATTTATTTATTATTATTTTTTTTTTTATTGAGTACATTTTTCACAATAAGTTTATTTCATTCTAATATTACATATTTTATATACTCTCCTAATAAAGCAAGTGCTTGTGTTTAGGAGAGGACAACTTGATAATAACTTTTTTTTTTTTTTTTCAAATCCTTATAACAAACTTAAGAACTTAACTTATGAATAGATTTAGACTTAATAACATATTTTTTAAAGATTATAAGGGTAATTAAACAAAATATATATATAGGATGTACATAAAACCTTTGGAATAACAAACAGTCAAAAACATATCTAATAAAAGATTAAAATTATATGGTGGGACTACCAAAATATGATTTAATTTTTTTTTTATATTTGTCGTAATTTTTTTCTGTTCGCATATCGGCGGGTAATTGATTATATTAACACAAAATTGCAAAGGTATAATAAACATACATGCAATTCTAATTTTGAGATCAGTGGGTATTTATATTGAAAGGAAAAAATATATTTTTTTACTTTTATGCCTTTTTATTTTTTTACAAAAACATAGGATACACAGCTTTACATTTCCACCATGAGTTATATTTTAAGTATTGCCATTTGAACAACAGTGGCGTTCTCTTATATTTTCTACTCTTATTTGACAAACTGTAGTGTTTTAGAAACAAAAATAATATTATGGAGGTACTTAACTAACTACAAAGATATTATAAGACAATGCATAACACCGAACAAATAAAAGAAACACATATTAAATGGCAACATAGCCTATTATTATTGTAAATCGTTGTGCGTGTTGTGTGTTAAATAATTTATGGGAATGATTTCGGCTGCCATGTCATAATCATTAAAAAAAACAATGAGATAAATTGTACAAAGTTTCGTCTTACATATTATTTACCTACGCGAGGTACATTATTTATATCTAATAATATATTATGATAAAATATTGTGAGATTTTAAAATAATATCTAACTTTGCGTCCTTCAGGCGATATTTTTCACCAAACCGACGAATTAAAAATGGATAAGAATAATAATTATTATAAGATTTATGATGTACGGCAGTGAGAACTGGTAGAGGAAGTACGAAATAGACTAAATGTAGTAGAAATGGGATCCCTAAGGCGTACGCGTAAAAACCACGAACGACCGTATTATGAATGGGGTAATTCAAACATAATTTAGGGGAAATAAATGTAAGATAATTATTTATATTAATATCTCACAAGAGTCCCGGCTGCTTCTGTCTAGAGCCAGTGAAACTATGACACCCCCAATTGGGGTATGTCGTGAGGCAGGAGGTATTGGGGAGGGGAAGGAGATGGGAAGAAGGAAGGTGGGCAAGAACCTACCTATTCAGATCTTGTCACCAAACACGGCTATAGCCATTTCAAGCAACGTTTCAATTCTGAATGGTGGTTTTACACCAGGGCGATACTGGGAGTGTCTTCCACTCTGAAACGTGCCGCAAATATACTAGGTATATATTATTTTTAAATGTAATTGTGAAATAACACAAATTAATTAAATAAAATTTATTTTCCCACGCCGGGATTCGATCCCTCCACCTTCAAATAAGGTTTAAAAAAGGAAGTAATGATAATTTATACATGTAGAGCGGGTGGACTGCAAAAGGAGTGTCATGAGAATATAATATACGAGGAGCAAGAAAATATTAAAAAGTCGAAGATCCCTAAAAATGATGGCATTTTTAAGGGTTGCTAACTCAGAATCAAGTCAACTCAACACCTTTTTTTTTAAAAGTCATTAAAAGCGATTAAAAAAATAATTTTAAAATAGTCCATAACCATAACCTAAAGTAACATTTTTTTCATCACTTTAAATGACTTTTCAAAGGAGGTTCTGAGTTGATTTCATTCTGAGTTGTACGGACGGTCATCATTTTTAAGTAGGGTCCATCTCAAGAGTTCAACAATTAACAGATAACAGAAGAGTGTGTAGAAAGTAGTTCATCCTCTCTGCCAACCTTCCATGGAAAATGAAGTTAAAGTATTAATTTTGTGTCAACCCATTTCAGATTCACTTATCCCGTATCGACTAGATATGGTCAATATTCCTGGCCCGGTTACTCGGAACCATCGATGTTATTTCTCCGTGGAACCGGTTATTTCTGGAACCGGTTCCTTTCAAAATGAACTCTCCCCCTACCGAGGAAAATTGTGTGTTCAATCAACTCCCTCTACAAATTTTCTTTTAAGAATTTTCATATTATTTGATTCTTCCTTATTTTTTTTTAGTGCCCCTGTAAAAGTATAGGGGCTTCAAAAATTGCACTCGTCCCTTTGGAGGGGGCGGGCGCGGGTTAATTTATTTTGGTGCCAGCATCAATGACCTCACTTTACGATCCCTGGTCATTATGCTCCCCAAGACAAGGAAGAACGATTTGTCATACAGTTGAGATACATACGTTGATAGCGGCTCACATCGTGTGCGAACTGCGAACGGAAGTCGTGACATCTCGTGACTGAAATTGGCAATGAAATTTGTGAAGCATCAAGGCTTTCAAACTCCTAAAATTTTCCGAGATTTATAGTTCTTGATGATTTCTGATAGATTGGACTGTGTACTCGTGTCTTAATTAGCAATTTAATATTTTCTTTTTATTATTTAGATACTTCATGATTTCACTACTAAATAAAACATTTTCCTAGATATTTGAACCGTACATTGTTTGAAAGTTTCTCCCTACATAAATAAAGGAATCTAGCGGTTCTCTTTACAGTAAAACTACGCGTCCAAAAAGGCATATTTCTAATTTTCTCTTATTTAATAATAACTAAAATTTCCTTTGAAATTATAGGATTTGTAAGTAGCTACTTAAATACATATTAGTTTAATTATAACTTCCATATTTTACGTAACATTAATCTTGAAAATGAAAAGGAACATAAAAATAAATTTACAGACAGACAAACTCAAAACGGTTGAGTTAAAACAAGACTTAAATAACTAACTAACCATCACGCCGTTTCTGCCGCAGGGATAGGCAGAGGACGGACCGCCAAACAACTTGGTCTTGGCACACACCCTCGTCTCGTTTACATTCATACATAGTCTATTACACGCTCTTCTATTATTCTGACTCTTGACATGGCCCGACTCAAGTGTCTGATTCACTTGGTCGTGCCATGTCTTTCTTGGGCGTCCTCGACTTCTACTACCATTTACATTTGCGTCATATATTCTCCTTACACTCCTTTCCTCTTTCATTCGCTATACGTGCCAAACTATTGTCTACTTACTAGTCCCTTTCTTAATCTTACTCACTACTCATTACGCTTACATCGGCCTTGCATTCTTTGCGGATCTTCACATTTCTCACACGATCATACATGGTTTTACCACACATATGCCTTAGGAATCTCATTCCAATATCATTCAGTCTACTTTCATCCTTCCTCTGCCAGTTCCCTACCTCACTGCCATACATCAGGGTAGGTACCAGGTACTAGCACTACATTGTAACTGCTAGCTTCGCTTCTTTTGACAGTTTTTTTATTAGCCCCAACAGCATTCAGTCCTCCATTAATGGAGCTACATGCATTTACCCTTCTCTCAATATCTTTATCAGCCTTCCCATTTCTCGTAAACATACTACCCAGATATACAAACTCATCTACCTGCTAAAAGTTTTCATCATTCACAACTATATTGCACACTATTTTCGTACTCTCTCTTTCAAACACCTTGACTTTAGACTTACTTACATTCATCATTAACTCATTCTTCATATACACTTCATGCATTGACATCTCTATGACTTCATGCAAGAGGCAAAAAAGGTCTAAATGGTACTGCGGCAGGAATCGAACTTGCAACCCATCTTTTAACGTAGATAACTATGCTACTGAGACCGCCATTACCATAATGAACAAACTCACGTATTTACAATAAGCATATTTTGTTTACAGTACCAGTACCGGAAACTTCGTAGATGTCTTTACGTGCAGGAACGTAAATCTTTACGTGCATAAACGTATCCACTTTTTACGTGTATATTACAAACTTTATTACGTTGCAACATCACAACATTTGACCTTTCATCCCCGCAATGAACTCCGCATTTCATTTTCCATAATATTATGTTATTATATTCCACATTCCATTAAATAGAGAGAAAGCAAGTCATGACAGTGTAGCATCAATCATCCCTTATTGGGAAAAGTGGGCTGTAGTAATGCGGGCGTCAGTTTAAGGTCCAGAAATAGATAGTATTCCCGAATGTCATGTTACGAAAAACATTAAAAGATAAAATGATTTATATGTTCCAAGGAAAATGCCAGCGCCATTTTTCACTTTGACGTTGAAAATGGATAGGAAGCTACACTAGCTACTCGTGTAAAGACGTTATATTTTATTTACACTGTGACCTTGAGGTTTATTATATCTAGAACTAACTAACTAACCATCACAACGTTTCCCCGCAGGGATAAGCAGAGAGGATATACCACCAAACAGCTCAATATTGGCACACACTCCTTGACTCCTTGCCTCGTTCACATTCATACATGCTTTTCTATTCTTTTGACTCTTGACATGGCCCGACTCAAGAACCTGATACACTTGGTCGTGCCATGTCTTCCTCGGGCGTCCTCGATTTCTTTTACCATTCACAATTGCGTCATATATTCTCCTTACACTCCTTTCCTCACTCATTCGCTCTACATGTTTGAGCGTCCCTTTCTTAATCTTACTCATTACGCTTACATCAGCCTTGCATTCTTTGCGGATCTCCACGTTTCTCACACAATCGTACACATGGTTTTACCTCACATACGCATCAGAGATCTCGTTTATAGGGCATTCAGTCTAATTTCATCCTTCATCTGCTAGTTCCATTCCTCACTGCCATACATCAGGGTATGTACCACCACTCCATTGTGGACGGTTGTTTTCGTTTCGAATAATCGAAGTCAAAAATACCTTTATTGTTGATATCAATATGATGTCTAACTAATCTTCAAAGTGATTTTGTTATAAGAGTACGCGTATTGCAAGATAATATAAAATCATATTCATTATATTGGAAGTTGATTGATAATTAGAATTTTTCGGATTTTGTTTGTTTGACATTTCCTTCTCACGTTTGTAAGTTTTTCAACAATTCTCGTAACATATATTATAAATCATAAAAACCTTTTGCTTTCTTTATTACTTGTTTGTAGTCATCCTTCTTCGCTTTATTTAAGTCTTCTTACCTGTAACAAAAGAAAAAAATTATGAGAATTGTTTTCTGAATTATCTGAGACGGCTCCCACATCGATCACGGAAATTTGAAATGCTGTAAAGGACAAAATAGTTATTGTTCAGGAGAGCGAAAATAAAGTCTTAAATAAAATCTCTTTTCAAAAATCATACCTCCTGTTTTTGTAGACTTCTAATTATTTTGATTATAAAATTACATTGAATAGATCTTTCAGAATACCTATATTTTTTTGTAAATGAATTTAATAACTAATTTAATTTATTTGAATTATTCGTAAAAAAATCCAATTAAAGTGCACTTCGTAAAGTACACACTTATTTTACTAGAAATATTTCGACGACGCAGATCGAAATAAAAAAAATGGAGAATGACATATTTAACTCATTTTTGGATTTTAGTCCTTTACAGCACTTCAAATATCCATGATCGAGACAGTATCTCTAAATTAGATGCCTGATTTATTAAATTTACTAAAACAATATAAATCTTAAATTCTCGTGAGAACAACCCGTACTTATATTTTGTTGGATGCGTTTTGGATCTAATTCTTATTGAATATAATAAAGCATGACCTATAAAACATGGAAAAAATTGTTTTTCAAACTCCCCCATCTTTTCAACCGCCTTCCATAGATTTCTTTACAGAGTTGCCCCAGGTAGAGAACATTGTATTTTATTACAATACCTTATTGAACCCGTAGACACAGACAGACTATTGAATTCATCGTTGTCTATTGAATAAATAGAATAGCCCGCCTTTTACACTCTTTTATTAATATTTATGACGTTTTTCTATTCAAATTATTCCACGGACGAATGCATTCTCTTTGTAATTATTTATAAAAGGTTAGTAGCTTTTGTTGAGATACGGATAAAACGGTTCAAAAAAACTTGATAACATTTTGTTAAGATAATATTTGAAATGCATGTTAATAGGTTTTGCCAGCCGTCAATAAATCAAAGGATTAACAATAATGGGGTATTTCCACAAACGAGGGATTCTGTTGAAAATGTACGGAATATTTAAAGATAATTTTTCTGATTGTAATCATCCCACTAAAAATGTTTGTATTTTATGTTTTCATTCAATATTATTGATTTTAAAAACGCTCTAAAACCGACAAAATCTAAACGGCCCGTTTTTTGCAAATGGGTTTGTAACGTCACAAGCGTAGCTCAGCTGTGCCAGCATAAATAAACACTGTCAGGGAGCGTCCGCACTAATGACGTCACACGATAGCCACGCCCCAAAATATCGTTTTAGCGGTAATTCAAAAATGGGAAACTTTAACTCGCTGTAGAAAATTTATTCGTCAACATAAAAATAAAATAAAAATGCTACAATCATCGTAATTTTTTGCTTAATTTTTTTAAGCAATAAAAACGTGGAAATCCCCTACCTAACCCCCCTAAAAAAATTTGAAAAGGAGAAAAAAGACTGATCAATGACGACTGGTCATGCTTTATTATTAGTAAAGAAGCATTCTGTTACGGACCTGCTGCTGAGAGTTCCGCTATAACCTCTCTTTCTAATACGTACTAAAATGATAGGTTAAACCGAGCTGTAAAAGGCAGTCTATAGGTCATGTTGAATAAAACTACAAAATTTAAATTAATGTCATCAGCCGATTGGCATTAAAAAATAAATGTCAGATTAGAAAGGCGAATATTAGGATTCAAACTTATTGTTTGCTGAATTAACTTGCTCAGAATAAACTAAACAGAAATGAAACATTTCTTTAACAATATAACGTACCTATCGACGTGACCCAAATTCCAGGTTATAAAAACTTATAAACAAGCTAATAAAAAATAGTGATAAATGGAAAATGACAAGATTTCGGTTTAGTGTTGGAAACATTTTGATGATCATAAAAACACTACAGTTAAACGAATATCGCACACAATAAATGAAATACCATATTTATTTATATACATATATATTACAATACGTTATAAAATTATACTTTGTCTGTCCAACTGGGAAGGATACCCGTTTCAGAATTTGAACCATTAAATTAAAAAATCGGGTCCAAGGAAAATCAAAAGGTGGATTAATTTTTTTAACGAAAATTGAATAACATAAATAATAACAAATTACCAAATTAAAAATTATAAGTGCTTACCAATTAATATATCTGTTATATAGAAAATGAAAAAAAAAACATAATGAAGCATTGCTAGATTTTGGTCAGTTAAGATTTGAGATCTGTTTGAACAAGAAAACACAAATTGTTTTAAAATGTGAAAAAATATGTTAAATTCGCATATCATCCAAAATACTAATTTCGGATGTGTGTGTTTGTCTGTAACTCTGGTTCAATGAATTCTGGACCTCGGATTTGCTTTGAAATATATGCAATACATTCCACATTTCGGAAAAAAGGAAGAGAAGTTTTAAAAAAGAATTTAAGAGTCGTTTTATATTACACTAGCTGGTTCCCGAAATGCGTTGCTATGCCATTTAATAAAGAAATTGTTTCTCCCTGCGCGTCCTTTCTCATTCGTCCCGTTCACCTTCCTCCTCCCCTTCCTCTCCCGCGTCCCCTTCCTCTCTCGCGTTCCCACTCCGCCTCCTCCACCTTCCCTCTCCCCACTCCACTAGCCCCTTCCCCCGTCCCGCGAACCCTCCTCCCGACTTACCCTCCTCCCTCCCAGGTTACCCTCCCCTATCCCTACATCCCCACCCCCCTCCCTCGAACCCCCTACCCGAGTTCCCCTCCCCCCTCCCGCATTCCATACATTCAGTCTTCAAACAGCTCGCGTGCCACCTATTGCATTTTTTTATACAATTTTCATAATGCCAGAGCTCGTCAGTAGTATCATATAAACCTTGCTCTGACAATAACGAACACAAAAAAAGAATTATCCAATTTTGTGCAGTCGTTCGGAAGTTATGCGCGTACATACCTACACAGGTATATGTATTTTTATTTAATTAATTAATTTTTCGTAATTTCATGATGCCAGAGCTTACTATTGTATACAGAAACCATTGGGGGCATGCACACATCAAATCCCCAAAGTTTTATCGCAATCGGATGAACCGTTTAGCAATGCATAATTTCATGATGCCAGAGCTCACTATTGTATACAGAAACCATCGCGGGCATGCACACATCAAATCCCCAAAGTTTCATCGCAAACGGATGAATGGTTTGGCAACTCATAGCGGACATACAAACAATTTTTGGTTTTTTAAATATATATATAATTTATTTTTTACGGGTTTGCGATATTCACATATAATTTTGCTTCAAGATAAACCAAAAGGCAGATCATTTAGTTTCCTCAAACTTGTTCTGAATAGTAAATGGAACAAGCTCCAGGACCCTAGAAGTTTGTTTACAACGACGAAGAAATGAACAACCTCCGAACCCAGAATTTGGGACTCGACCAGGGTCAACGGTTTCTGACCCTCTCGGGCTCATAATTCACTAGGACGTCGGATGGGGCATCGTTCTTAGTCCATTCGGAACATTGTTATGGACTGATATATTTATTTTTAAGTCCCCTTTCTATACCGAGATAAAAGGTTTCCATGGCTCTTAGATCTCTTCATAAGTAGTTTATTCTATTGGATAGATCGGTAGGTACCTTAAACATTTAAAGGCAAAGGTTCTCCATTACCTAATGAAATTATATTATAGATATTTTTTAAAGAATTAATTAATTATGAATTTAAAATTAATTAATTAATAATTTAATTTTAAATTCATAATTCCGAAAATTACCTACATGTTGCTAAAAGATATTGAATAATATAAATACGTTGCCCGAAAGAAAAAAAAAGACTTGGGAGAATTTTGGGATAGAACTGAAAATAAATAAAACAAAATACATTCTCATAAGCAAAAATAACGCATTAGTTTTGCTGGAACAAAACTAGAGAAGGTACAGAGTATTGTATCCCTGGGCTGCAATGTAAATGATAGATGGGATTCTTCGGTTGAAATCAAATGCCGCATTGAGCAAGCTCGTGCAACCTTTATCCGCATGAAAAAGATGTTCTGCAGTCATGATCTCAACCTTGGATTACGAATGCGAATGATCAGATGCTATGTGTTTTCGGTATTATTTTATGGAATGGAAGCATGGACGCTTACTCAAGGACTAATTAGGTGACTTGAGGCATTCGAGATGTGGATCTACAGAAGAATACTTAAAATAAGCTGGATGGACAGGGTTACGAATGAAAATGTTATGGTTCGGATTAATAAAGAAAAAGAAGTTATTAAAACTATAAAAATCCGAAAACTTCAATATCTTGGACATGTGATGAGACATCCAGCGAAGTATGAGATCTTGCATCTCATAATGGAGGGAAAGATTGCCGGAAGACGGGACCCTGGTAGAAGGAGAACCTCATGGCTGAAAAACCTGAGACAGTGGTTTGGCCAGTCTACCGTAGAGCTGTTCCGGGCCGCAGTAAACAAAGTTCGCATAGCCAACATGATATCCAACGTCCGTTGAACGGACAGGGCACAATAAAAAGAAGAAGAAGAAAGAAAAAAATAATATTATGTAATAATTATTGATGAAGATAATATTATCAACAACTCTATGAAATTAAAAAGCTAACGGTCGCAACTGGAACTCGAACCCAGGTCCTAGCTAGTCTTGTTACAATGGAGTTCATAAGTTTCAATTAGTTAATCCTAATAAAGTTGATTTTTCACTTTAATATTGTTTTTCCTAAAATCTTAGATCAACTGTCAGATACAAACAAAACAGAGAGTGTAAGTGATGTTAGAACCTTGTAAAATGAATTATTATCGATAATGCTTGATGTTAGAACTTTGTCATTACGAAAATACAACTCAGATGGTTTTGAAAATTATTTTGGGTATGGAAATGCGCAAAAGAAATACTTTAGCATTCAAAGGTCATTTTTGAAAAAAATGTTAGTTAGAACCCTATTCGAATGAGGTGACGAAATGGCGGCAAATCGTGATGTTCCTGAGGCGCATTATGATCTGCCTGATTTTACGATTGGCCTGCGACATATACAAAGTGATTTATTTTTATTTAATTAAAATGACGCCACAAAGTGAATTTGCGAACATCGAAGAAGTAAATATAATGTACTTACTTAGTATTTTTAGTGCTAAGTGGTTTCGATTTCAATCTGTATTTTGTGTTAATTAATTATTTCTGATCTCCCAATGTTTTGTATCCAGCTTTTTATTTGAGAATTTAATGCTGTTGTGTTTTGAATGGGAGTGGGATTTCGTTAAAGAGTTTAGTTTGTAGTAAATACCAAAGTATAAGAAGCTTTTTCTTCAAATGATGACCTCGTAATTACAACATTAATATTATGTAATACAGTAATATGTAGAGCTAGATAGTTTCATATAGCATTTTCATGTACAATACCGACACAAGGGCGCTTCGCAAGGCTAGAAAATACTTAAAACTCTACTTGAATTTTATTAAATACTCCATTATTTTGTGTCTATATATTTTGCTTCATGTTTGTTTCTGATAAAATACCTACTCGTATATTAATCGGACGGACAAGAAAATAAATATGTTTTAATTGTATACCCGTAGGAAAAATTAACTCTTTGAAAAATATGTATGTATGTTTGAGATCTATCTGCCTAAGATGAAAAATATTCAAGATCACACCTACATACATAATGCTTATAATGGATATTATTAATAGAAGTGCTAGTAATTCTAGTCATTGTGCAGCTGTCTTTGATCCGTGGGAATAACTTTCCACGTCTCTTAGTACATAAAAAAACTCACAATCGAAAACCCTTGTGTAAAACTTTTACGCATTCATTACACAATACATAAAATCTACATGCACACACTACTTGCACTGGGTATTTTCTATGGGGGAATTATCAGAGATTTAAAATGAAAATTATTATTTATTCCTCTAATTATTAAATCATATCTGATTCCACTTGAATATGTGGAAAATCCGTGATGTGACATATGACCCACTAGAAAACCTAGACCGGCAAACTCTGGAATCATGAATATTATAAGCAATTATTATCAGCCTGAAACACTCATCTACATTTAAATATACTGGCCGCCAACGGGACTCGAACCCGTGTCCCTCTGATTGCCGGCAAACTCTGGAATCATGAATTTGCACACCTTTATTAGTTTGGAATTTCTATGTTAATCTAATTTTAACTTTTTACAACTATAGTTAACAACGTAATTTTCATAACGACCTAAGCTTTTAAAAAAACCATTCCAAAAATACTACTGAAACCCAGACGAAACCGGGTGAAATATAAACAAAGGAATTTAAGCTTCACAAATCTTCCTGCCCTTATATCTTCTGTAGTTTCCGAACACGAAGGTAAATTTTGCAATTTATGTTAATTCTATTTACGTTAAAAAAAGATTTCTTCATATTGGTCAATAATAATAACAATAATATTTGGCTAGTTTATACATATAGCGCCGTTTTCGTGAAAAATCACCTCAAGGGGGCTGTACAAATAAATATATAAAATAATTAATATTACTGCCTTACAACTATGATTTATGTACAATTATAACTAGTGACTTACTTCTAAGACTTATAGATAGTGACTTATGACTAAGACGTATATATTCTGACCTAAATGTTTTATTCTCAAAGGGAAAATTTTATACAAATGTTAATCCAATACAGAATTGGGGATATAAGAATGTACTTGAATGGAAAATGAATAATAATTTACATAAATGTTCTACCTTTGTAACAAAGCGTAAAGCGCCCTTGAAGTGACATTTCACAAAAATGTCGCCATAGAAATTAGCAATAGGTATTATAAGGCTAATTACGATCTCTGAAGCATAAGCGCTAATTAAAATGTATCATTGTATTAGGTAATCTTAATCCATGGTATTTTACTTGTCAAAGAAACTGAAAGCAAGAAATTTACATTGTCACAGCAATCTATTATTCCAGGACATTTGAAAAGGAACAACATATTATGTTGGTTGAATAAAGAAATCTTTGTTACATTTTGGTACAATTTGGGAATTGAAAGAATATATCAATTGTTAAATTTCATTGATATCTAAAGACAAAGACAGCTCAATGTGGAATAATTTATTAGATCTTTATTGAAGAGGAATCGAATTTCGAAGCGCAAAAATCTTTTGATTGCATTGAAATTATTTTTGGTGGTTAA
This sequence comes from Limnephilus lunatus, assembly GCA_917563855.2. Lineage (NCBI taxonomy): Eukaryota > Metazoa > Arthropoda > Insecta > Trichoptera > Limnephilidae > Limnephilus > Limnephilus lunatus. Next base: position 61,379,628 of record OU830599.1, read on the forward strand.
GTACGTACTTATGATTTTTGTGGTGCCATGACAACTCAGATTCAACTCAACTCAACACTTCTTTGAAAAGTCATTGAAAGCTATGAAAAAAATAGACCACTAAACTAAACTTAACCTATTTAACCAATTTTTTTTTCATCACTCTTAATGACTTTTTAAATGAGGTGTTGAGTTGAATTCATTCAAAGTTGTCCATTCACCGATTTTTGTATCTACCAAGAAATAATTATTAATAATAATGTATGTCGTCGTTTTTTAAAGAAAAATTACCTCAAGGGCTCTGTACAAATGTAATGTTACTTGCTAGGATTTATCTTACTACGCACAAACACACACATAAACATACTTACGATCTAATATAAATAGCATATTATAATTATTGATAATATCCTAACATAGTATAAAGCAAAGTCGCTCCCGCTGTCTGTACGTTTAGATCTTTTAAACTACGCAACGGATTTTCACGCGGTTTACAAACACCAATAGATAGAGAGATTCATGAGAAAGGTTTAGGGATATAATTTGTCAGGGTTTCGTGTAAATTGGTTGAAATATATATCTAATATATAAAGAGAGTGGGCTGGCAAGCGGGCGGTGTGGATTTTATATGTATGCAAATTAACAGATGGCGTTGGTTATAAAGGTTGGGTAATGGTATTGTCATTAGATGTTAGCCACAGCAACGTGTGGCCGGGTCTGTTAGTTTACATAATATTTTGTAATTTAAAATGTCGCGGACTGTGAAAAGTTTTAGGGTTTTCGTACTAATACCTACAGGAGTAGAGAGTATAGTGCGTAATTTTATGTATAAATAATTTAATAATTTTTATAGAGCCGTTTTTATTTTAAATCACCTCAAGAGCCCTGAAAAATCACGATTCTCTATGTTTTATCAAATTTTATTATTTACAAACAGACACAGAAAAAATTCTTAACTGGAGGTCACTTCAGATAAACACACTTTAATTATAAAGTTTAAACTTTTTTTAGGACTTTGCACGCAGAGAAACATTACATTAAAACCACGTAGGAACTGCATTTTTGTAGCAATCTTGATTAAAAAAATAAACTTTATTAAAAAACCAACACAGATACCTGCTAAATACGTAACTATTTTGTGCGTATATTTTTTTTGTAATAATTTACGGATTAATTTTCGTTAGTGAAGCGAAAGACACATGCCACTTAATATTAAATTGTTTTTGGATTGCATAAGCCAATCTTGCGTCTTATATTACAATGATATCGGCTCACTGTATTTTTAAGTTTTGACCTCTGCCACTCGACCTAAAAAATAATTCTCAGGCATAAGTTATTCATTCAATGGGCTTGCATATTGGCCGTTGGAACCGCCGCGAATGTGATTATGAAATCATTTACCTGTGAGAATAATACAGGAGAAAATCATATACCTATAATAATAATATTTTGATGATTTCTATAGCGCCGTTTTTGTGAAAACCATCTCAAATACGCTGTACAAATAAATAAAATGCTCAATTTTATTACTAACCATAGACAAGAAAAATTATTATGAAAACTTATGGCTAACAGATTGTATCCACCGGTTGGTCAATCACTAATACAAAACTGTACGTACAATGCATTTGATGCAATGAATGTAATGGTATATAAGGTGGTTCCATGCCAACTCAGAATGAAACCAACTCAGAACCACCTCACAAAGGTCATTAAAAGCTATGAAAAAATAATTTTTAAATGGCCGGTAACCCTAACCTAATGTAACCTATTTAACCAATTTATTTTTTTAATATTTTTTTATCATCACTCTTAATGACTTTTCTGAGGTGGTTCTGAGTTGGTTTCATTCTGATTTGAGCGGTCACCATATAAGGTATATCCTAGTGAGACAGGCATCGAAAAACCCAATGTAAACATTCTTTATATAGAAAAGTAAATAAAAATAAAATGCTGTATTAAAACGCATATATCATTATTTCATACTTACCTGGAAGGTCTCTTGAAAATAACACTATTTATTGTTTATTCGAACGGTTCGCACACAGAGGAAATAATTGGGAACACATCGCATGATAATAATGCAGGAGCGAGTCATTTACCTACAAGAATAATGCAGGAGAAAATCATTTACCAATGAGAATAATGAAAGATCAAGTCCATTAACCTATGAGAATAATACAGGAGCAAGTTATTTACCTATGATAATAGTAAAGGGGCATGTTGTTTACCTATGAGAATAATGCAGGAGCAAGATATTAACCTATGAGAATAATGCAGGAGCAAGTTGTTAACCTATGAGAATAATACAGGAGCAAGTTATTTACCTATGATAATAGTAAAGGAGCATGTTGTTTACCTATGAGAATAATGCAGGAGTAAGTTATTAACCTATGAGAATAATGCAGGAGCAAGTTATTAACCTATGAGAATAATGCAGGGGTAGGTTATTTACGTATGAGAATAATAAAAGCAGCTAGACCAATTTTGAAAACGAACCTTCAAACTCCGGTCCCCAAGTCTAATGCTTAGACAATAATTATTGCGCCATGGAGGTCTCCTTTGATAAATAAACAGGAGATCTCATTTCACTTCGTGGAGGGCTCAGAATACAAGTAGGAACCTATATCGTCGACATAAAGCATCGGGTTAAGAAATACGATACTTGTTATCCATTTAAGCTCTCAATAAAATGAGGTACACCAGAAAACCTTTTTATTAGGAAGAATAGATAAAATAATCAAATACTTAGACATTCGACACCTTCATGAGAAAACAGTTGCACTTCGTGACAAAGTGATGCGTCTTGATTAGCTAGTAAGTTACAACTGTCAGAGACCGAATTAATTTATCTTTAAAAAATTTGTCGTGCGTTTTCCTAATCCTATAGAAAAAATGTTAACATGTATTTTTTTTTAGATTTAGGTTTATGTCTGCTTAAGAGCCAATAACCAGCAGCCGAGAATTTAAATTTCATCGAACGATGATCTTGCGATCGTACCCTTGCAACTGTATAGGGCGGTTCCGGCGAGAAAGATTAATTATTCTCCATACCAGCATTTAAACATAATAACTCAATATCGATTTTATATCATTCAAAATTTGCTTTAATAAATACTTACAAATACTCAATCTCATGATGATAAAACTATTAAAATTATGTACTTTTGTAATTATTTTTTGATCATATGTATTTATAATTTTTAATAATATCTAAGCAAAATAAGAATGTAATTTTAAAAAATATGTGTATTAGTTTGTAAGACCGTAGATAAATAGAAAAACTGAAGTATTTTTGTCACAAAACAAGTGCGTGGATCTTTTTTTATAATTTTACTTGAAATAAAATTAACATTCTGAAAAGTAGCTTTCGCAAATAATTTATTGATTTATCTTACTGCATGATTACATGATTTGAAATGTATGTTGCATATTACAAAATTTTGTTTGAAAATTTAACAAATCTACGGGAAAACATTATATAATCAAAGGGTAAAACCTTACTGTACTAAAAAATAAACACATTTTCTCAAAATGTAACTTTACTAGAAAAAAGAACAGTCTTTCAAAATCAATTAATAATTGTTTGTGGAAAAGAGTCAATACGTCTAAAATTGGACTTAAAAATGACATATTTCCGGTTTTATCGGGTTATTCCCTCCTAAGGTTTGTTTCTATTTTAAATATGAAATTTTAAAGTGTTTTCGTTAAATATTGGATAGTTTGATTAGTAAACATTTTAATAATAGCTGCTTTGATTTTATATTTTCACGGCCAAAAATAGCGTGATTTATTTTTGGGGTATTATGTCGTGTTGCGCTACCTCCTTCTTTAGCCAACGTTTCGGACACTGTAACGCATTGACACGGAAACGGCTTGATAGATAAATATTAATTAATTACAACTACACTAAGCTTTCACCATAATCTAAGCTTTCACCTGCATGAATAATTGAACAATCGATATGAATTGGATCGGTTCCATTACGATGTCCATTCCCAAAATTTAATGCACTATCAACACCATAATAAAAAAAAAACAATAACACATTTTAACATCAAAATTGAATCATTATATTCCATCCCTTTTAGCTACCACCTGCTTCCAAAATATTTAGGGTAGTTTCACTACCTACCACTGCTAATACTACCCAATTTTACCTTCTATTTCTACCTGAGTTTCTAAACTACCCCTCTGCTCTCCCACCCCCTACTTCTGCCCATTCAATGTTGTAGGCTGTACGATGTATGGGGATGCTGTGTGAAGAGTATGTTCGTCGAGTAAATAATGTATGATGTTATGGGAAACCCTGTTAGCCAGACCGCACATTGCATATTAACTGCATTGGAATCTGATACTTTGATACGTTGATTAAATGCAATGTTGCAATAGCAATGTAATAGGTAAAACATATCATATTATATGTTTTTAATTAACAAATGGTAATTAATTTGTTAAGCGTGGTAACATCCAAATTTTTCACTTTTACTTGCCTATATTTTAATTTCTTAGTAATAATAATAATGTTTGGCCGATTTGCATAGCGCCGTTTTTGTGAAATATCACCTCAAGCGCTGCTCAAATATATATCTAATAAGAGATATAACTGGTTTACTACTAAGATTTACAGTGACTTACGTCGAAGACTTAGATCTAGTGACTTACGAAAATCGTGGTATATTATTTAGTATCAATAAAATCTATCATAACGATTACGAAAATTTGAAATGCTGTAAAGAACAAAATGTTAATTGTTCAGGAGAGAGAAAAGAAAGTTTTTTTTTTCAAGAAATCAAACCTCCTGTTTGTCTAGACCTACGTGTTAGATACTAATGATTTTTTTTAATTATAAAATAACATTGATCAGATTTTACAGGATACGTAACATTTTTTGTAAATTTCTTTCGGTATTTAATTTTTCAGAAAATAAACTTCTCTAAATTCACGTCGTAAGAACGTGACAACGCAGATCGAAAGCAAAATGACATATTTAACTTATTTTTGGATTTATCGTCCTTTACAACATTTCAAATATCCGCAATCGATTTTTAATTTTATTTTTAATGAACTCCACAGAGGAAGCCTTGAGGAAAATAATTTCTCTTTGGGCCTATATCATCATTGGGTATGCTGTGTGGATAGTATTTTTAAGAAAATGAGATAAAGTTCCTAAGTAAAAAAGGAATGAGGGGTGTGTAGGAATCTGGGGGTCACTGTATCTGAATTAATCCGGGGGTCAGTGGGCGTATAAATTTATCCCTCCCACTGAAAAACTGCAAAACTGATAAACCTCATCCCATGAACCTGGGCATCGCTGCTAAGTCAACAAACGCATCGAATTATTGAGGTGATCTATGGCAGAGTGTTGGTTATTAATGAATGATGTTGGTTATCAATAAGTGTTGGTTGTCCCTGGCCGGTGGTACAAATACCCGCCTCCCAAATTAATAAAGAATTTCTTTCACCCTATTTCTTGTATTACGGCTGCATTATAATCAGAAGTGATTCGTTTCACGACCTTGAGTTGATTTTCTCACAAAAATGTCGCTCCAGAAATCATCCAAACATTATTATTGTTAGGTAAAACTTTGATAAACTTCGAAATAAGGATTAAAGAACATTCGAAATCTTTAAACAATAACAGTGTCTCGGAGTTTGCCAACCATTTGGTGGAAACTAATCACACTTTTAACTTCCATAGTGGAATACAATTTTTACATTGTAATGTTAATGGCATTCAGTTGGAAAAATTAGAAATTTTGGAAATCAGAAAGAGCGTGAATGCGAATTTGAATATTATTAATAATCAAAAATTGTTTTTAAATGACCCAATATTAAACCTGTTCCCTTTATAAATTGTTCCCTATTGCCCCTCTTCCCTCTAACCATTCTCATATTTCCATTGACACCATTGTATATGTCTATAATATACAATTAGTATTAAGTAAACATGGGTGGTTTGGTATATTTATGAAGTAAACACTGAAGAATTGAGCGTTGCTCACGAAACATGGTGGTTTTTATAAACAATAAAAGTGATAAAAACTAAGTTTTCTATTAATTTCGTATTAAAATGGTGCCACAAAATAAGTTTTCTGTGTTTGAAGAAATTATTATTATTTCTCTACTAATAAGATCATTGAAAACAGATTCTTAACCCACTTTCCCGCATTTAGTTGCAGTTATACCAATCATTATAATAATCCTCCTTGCAGTATAAATGCAGCAATAAGTTACCAGGGTAGAAGCTGAGGCTTTGGATTACATCACTGTACCGTAGAGTAGCGAGCAGACGGTGTAGGAGAAATGGGAGGTGGAAATGCCTTGAAACTTTTAGGCTTTCGCGGCCTACTTTAAGGTTTCCTAATTCCGTAACTCCCACCGTAATTTTAGTCTTGTTCTAATAGGAGTGTTGCGCAATACTACACAATGTACAGTGACATTTCGATACGAAAGATAAATTTAGAACAATTAGTACTTACGTAGGTAAATTTATTTATAGTTTAAAAGGTTGGTTCTATTTTATAGAAACGTGGCGTCGTGAATTTGTTTAATAATCTATATTTATTTTAGAAATCGCTGATAATATAATAAACTCTATAATATTATGTATATTGAAAGTTATGAGTCATATGTGTTTTTGTGTCATTAAGATAACAAGTTCTCACATTTTTACGACGACACATCTTGGAAAAAATCCTTATCATCATATCCGTTTATTGTCTATACATGATACAATCATATCATATCAGACTATCAAATCGTCCATGCTTCCTCAATCTGAGGCCAATGAAATTCATTTGAATGAATTTTCGGCCTTATCAAGCATTTAAATTTTTTTTTTTTTTAAATCAAGAAAAACAAACATTCCCGGGTTACAAATAAACCGACAATATTGGAAAATCTCCTACTACCATCTCAGTAAGCCGAAAATGTTGCTTGAGTCGTGATAGAGGACTTAGCCAGCCGACGAATTGAACACGGAACGCCTGGGTGGGAACCAAACGCGATGCCCACTCAATCACTGACCGGTCAATACTTTGCTCAACTCTGCTAGGTATCTCATGAATTCCTGTGAGGAATAAGGATCACACCTATTAAAATAATAACCTCTATTAAACCCATGTGGGAAATACACAATTTTGCCCAATAAATAGAGAAGTGAGTGACTGGTGAAAAATTACTTCAGTTAATGCGTCGAACCATTTTGAGATTTCCTCAAATCTTACTTCATTAAAAATTCAAAGCAATACAATTTCCTTATACTGCACATGGCAGTCTTATCTTTCGTCTGTGTTTTGTACGTTGTTGTATTGCGGGTTAAGTACCTAGCGACGTTGCCATTGGTGAAACTGTAAATAAGGTTTATGGGTGCACGTGAACCGGTATCGAGCCAGGTGCGGCAACGGTGCAGGCCTAGTGCACCTCAGGACTCGGGGCTGCTGCATCTTGCATCCTTGCGCATTGCACAAGTGAACACGTGCGCAGGATCCGTTTTAAAGGCGAAATAAGGTGTACCGTTGATAACTTCGTCTTTCTTAAAAACTACATATGTTATGTAGCAGAATAAGTTATATTGGAGCTCTTAGCTCAGTTTCCTAACCTTCTGACTCTTGACATTCTGTTGTGAAACACAACATGGCACGCAGTTTCACGTTCATCAAATGCATTGTACAAATAGTTTTGAATTAATGATCGGCGAACGGTGTGGATGGAATCTGTTATTATTATTTATAGAAGGAAAATCTAACAGTAAAGGCATAATAGATTCAGAATCCACCATCCTTTCATTATATAAAAAAAACATTACAAAATCATCTTAATAAAAACACAATGTGTCCCATCTTTGATCATTTAAAACCAGATAGGTGGCACCTGTTCATATAAATCTAAATATTAATAAATTTAAAATATCTTAAATCACAGATGTATACTGCATGCGAAAGGCAAGTACGCAAGGGTTAATCAAATGAGAGAGGAGCTACATTGGATTCCAATTTAAAAAGAGACTGGTGTTAATTTTTGTGCACAAAGTTATGAAAAACCAAATGTCATAATACCGATCATAAATAATTATGAAACCAGAAATATAAACAGAATTAAATTACCGCATATAAGAAAATCAGAGTCACAGAACTGCCTAATATATAGAGGACTAACGATGTATGACGAAATACTTGAAATACTAAATAATTATTGTATTTAAAAAGGGATGTTATGCTTAATCTAAAAATATAATTTTATAAAATGAAATGTTACTGTGCATATTAGCTTATAAACGAATGTAGTATAAACTAACTCGATAAATAAAATGAAAAAATTAATATGTAAATTCAGAATATAACAACACTGATTAAAATAATTTATAATAAATCATTGTTTACCATCCCTCAAACCCCACCCAAATATTATAGGTTTGTTTCACAACGGAAAACTTGTACCAGTCTGAAGATAGCAGTAATAGGTTGAAACTGGTAACGAAACTAGTAACTGAAACTGGTAACTGAAAAAAGTTTATAATAATTAAAATATAACATTTGTATAGCGCAGTTTTGGATTACTTCACTTCAAGTGCGCTTTACCATGATAAATTTTATAATGCTAATTTCTCCAGTCATAAATTCTTTAGTGTTTCGAAATAAATATCAACTTTACTTTTAGAACTAATCTTCTCGTAAATGTAATATCAAAATTAATGGGGGGGTAGTAAATGTAAAATTATGCAATGTCCGGTGTTTTACATAAATATAGTGTCCTTCGCGAGCAAAGTCGTATCTCCTCAAAGCATAAACTTACTAATAAAAATGTTTACCTGAAGTGACCTGCCAGGTAGTATATTTTCTGCATATTTTTGTAAATAATAAAATTAGATAAAGCATCAGAAATCATAATAAACTGTACAGCGCCCATCAGGTGATTTTCCAAATAAATAGCGCTCTTCAAGTTAACCCATTATTATTATTAAGGGAGTAGGTCGGGTATCTATTGGGATTTATGACCTTGTACCTTCAAACTGATGTCAAGCATCCTTACCACCAGGCTATCGACCACCTCTGGTTTAAAAGTTTTGTCAGTTTGGGTGGTACCGTTACTTTTAAAAAAATATTGTTGCATAACTAAACAGAAATAAAATTAAATTTTTACAATAATATGATTTTTTATTAAAAAAAATTGTGTGTACTGTAAGTAGAATTGTTAAATTTTGCGGACCACTATCACGGTAATATATTAGGTTAGGATGGTTTGCACAATTTTTTTCATTATTTCCAGAATTGTTAAACTTCAGAGACAACAATCATTATAATAAACTAGGTTAGGTTAGGACATTCCGCTTTAAAACATTCTCAATTCGGGCTGCCATACAGCCAGTGCCAGTGGGAACATTTTTCCATTCCCCTTTTCTAATAATATGATAATGTTGGTACTTGAATTGAATTCACGACCGTCTCTATTTCAGGGAATAACTAGAAACAACAAAAGAAAACAAGATGAGAAAACATCTCCTAGGGTCCCCTTTACAGCCTTTGTCGACCTGAAAGACCCGCCCACGAGAGGTAGGTTCTTACAAAGGGCCGCCTTGGGGGATAAAAATAAATTTTAATCACGAGATACACGGACATGGGACTAGAAATATAAAGCAAATTAGATGGCCAATATGGAAGAAAGCAAGGACCCAGAAATTACTTGTCTACCAGGCCGTTCAACTTTATAACTAAATCTCGATTGAAATTACTCAGATTCAAAAACGTTTAAATTTAATAAGCAATTAAAAAAGTATGTCCATCATTGACCTAATATACCCCGATGATGTCCATCTCAAATATTGATGTGTTGTTAGTGATTTAAAGTTGAATATTTAAAGTTATATTGATAACTGATGAAACAATGAATCAGTCCTGAAGTCGGTACCGTCTGGCACAGAGAGGCAAATTCACGAGACCATCCCCTTGCTTCTGCCGCCCGTGTGCATCGCACCTATCGCACACACGTCTGCGGCGCCCCCGTAATGTACCTCCAAAAGGTCTGAATGAGAGGCCGCGACCTTGAGCCCTGGGGCCCCAGTGAATATGAATAGGCCCTTTAAAACCCCTTTATTTCCTATGTAGCGACTAATCCATATGTAAAGAACGCACCGAGAGATATACATACCAGCAGTGAGAATTAAATCTAATGTTTTAGGCGTAAACGAATTTTACCGCCGTTTCATTGGTTGAATCAATGGTTTTTTCTTGAGAATAATTCAATTTTGTACTCTCGAACAACTGATACTCACCTTGCTAGTAGTTCTGCAAACAGTATGTATTTATTTTTGTATTATTCAATAAATGAAAACCAACATTTTCTCTGAAATCATAAGATTTGTAAGTAGATTTAAAAATAACTAACTACTTAATTTTATTAAGTAACCATATATGTATATATATTTTTCTTTCAAATAAGGAAGTATACAATTTGTCCAAAGAAGTGTCAATGTCTTAATGACAATTCGTTTTCAGACTTTCTTTGGGCAGGTAGGTGCATTAAAATTGAAAAAATGCGAATAAGAGAGTTCAAATATTAAACACTAGGTACGATTACACATTTGAAAATATATATTTTTTGAAAGATTGTTACTTATAACTTTGTTTACATTAATTTATTTATAAAATACACATATATAGAATCTACATGTTTCGTGAGCAATGTTGATGATGTGAGCATTATTCACTAAACTTGTAGATTGTGTAATATGTATTGTAAATAAAGTGATGTGGGCGTAATGTGTAAGATCAAGAAATTAACGCTGGTGTGTAAGGAGAATATATGACGCAAATGTGAATGGTAGAAGAAGTCGAGGACGCCTAAGAAAACCATGGCACGTCTAAGTGAATCAGTTACTTGAGTCGGGCCATGTCAAGAGTCAGAATAAAAGAAGAGTATGTATGAGACGTTGTATGAATGTAAACGAGGCAAGGAGTGGGTGCCAAGACCGAGATGTAAAAAAAGTAATTTGTCTTATTAATAAAATAAATAATGCCATCACAAAATGAAATACTTTCCAAGAAGATTTCTTCGAAAAATTGAAAATATAACCTTTACTAAACGATTAGAACGTCCACCATCTTGAAACGGAACAAAAAGGTTAAAAAAAAATTACAGACAGAGAAAAAGACAATAAATTATCCATAAAGAAGAAAATTTGCACACTTTTCCTGGTTGGATTTTATGGGTAAATGCAACTATTCAGTTCGCACCTTCATTCCATCATTAAATGAGCTTTTATTTAGTCATTAATAAATAAATAAGAAAATACTTTTTGAACCAATTTTCTAGATAGTTCCAACGTCTTAGTTCAGGGAGTTTATTCTAAACTTAGAAATCACAACCTTTCAATGTTTGTTCTAGAACGAGTATGTTTACGAGAGATGGGAAGGCTGATAGAGATATTGAAAGAAGAGTAAATGTAGGTAACTCCATCAATGGAGGACTGAATGCTGAGGCGCTAATAACTGTCAAAAGAAGCGAAGCTAGCAGTCCACAAAGGAGTTCTGGTACCTACCCTGATGTATGGCAGTGAGGCATGGAACTGGCAGAGGAAGGATGAAAGTAGACTGAATGCTATAGAAATGAGATCCCTGAGGCGTATGTGTGTAAAACCATGTAAGATCGAATGAGATGAAATATGGAGATCCGTAAATAATGTAAGGCTGAGGTAAGCATAATGAGTAAGATTAAGAAAGGGACGCTCAGACATGTAGAGCGAATGGACGAAGAAAGGAGTGTAAGGAGAATATATGACGCAGATGTGAATGGTAGAAGAAGTTGAGATGTTATGGGCACATAAGACGGACACCATCAGACCACACAGTGAAGCGGGCAATGTCTATGGAGCTTCATCGACAGTCATCCAAAGGAAGACCAAAGAACTCCTGGATGACTCAATGTTCCAAAATACTTAGGAGAAATGGCCTGGATGAAGAAGATACTCAGTACCAAAGAAGCTACAACCTGAGAACGAGAAGAGCCGACCCCAACAGCCTACCTAGACAATGAGTTGGGACAGCGCAAGGAAGAAGATGTGATTGGTAGAAGAAGTCGAGGGCGCCCAAGAAAGACATGGCACGTCTAAGTGAATCAGATACTTGAGTCAGGCCATGTCAAGAGTCAGAATAAAAGAAGAGCATTATGTAGAGCATGTAAATATTCACACATTTCAGAACACCTTCATAACCTTCACTGGCTCAAGTGCCCTGAAAGAATCCAGTACAAATTGTGCTGGATGGTGTTTAAATCAATCAACGAAATGGCCCCACCTTACATCTCTGAATTATGCGTCCCGGAAAATACCGGTCCGAGGCAATTAACCCTTAGATCGGCAACTTCATCTGCTATAGGCAGACTAATATAACCCAAACGAAAGCCAAATACTAAGTTCGGAGATCGTGCTTTCGGAGTATCTGGGCCTAAGGCTTGGAATAGACTCCCTCCGGAATTAAGATGCATAAAAAGCCCAACAGAGTTTAGGTCCAAACTAAAAACCTACCTTTTCGGGCTCTCATACCCTTAACTTAATATAAATATACCTATCTGAGAGTATCATACTTGTATTGCCTATGATATGTCTTAATCACACTTTTCTTACTGAATTAAAATTACTCGAATCCTTACACATCAATCTGTCTCTCGGAAGATCAAATCCTTGAACTACTGCACCACCCACCATTAAATGTTGCTTTTACTTTCCAAAATACACTCATTAAAGAATATATTACATATTAATATTAAAATATTTTCAGGATTAAACAACATGTGTTCACAATTATGTCCTCTGCGTGCGAACTCTATCTAAATTTCTTTAAATAGACAATAAACAGTGTTAATTTCAAGCGACCTCACAGGTAAGTATGGTCCTGTATTAATTCATTTTTAGGCAGCATCGCGTTCATTGTTCAAAATATTGTACATATATTTTCGTATCGGTGATCAATGAACCGGTGTATGCAATTTTTAGCCATAAGTTGTTTTTAATTGTTTGTCTAGCTTGTAGTCTTTCTAGATTTTAGGAATGTATGGTAAGTTTGTACAGCGCCCTTGAGGTGATTTTTCACAAAAACGGCGCTATATAAATCGTCCAAATATTATTATTATGTATGAGACGATGTATGAATGTAAACGAGGCAAGATATGTGTGCCAAGACCGAATTGTTTGGAGGTCCATCCTCTCTGCCTGCCCTTGAGGGAAACGGCGTGATGGTTAGTTAGTTAGTTCAAAATCTGAAACATTGAAAATTTGAAACAAATCAGAACCTTCATTCAATTAGTTTTAGTTCACACAATACTCAACCATGTTATCGATTCATTAATAGTACGTCGACGTCGGAGCGTGGAAGTTAAATGATTGGTATAATTTTATTCGTCGGATGGTTCGGTGTTCTCTTTCCGAGGAAGGAAGAATTGGATCCAAAACTAACACCAAAGGCCCCAGACGTGAGATTTGTGAATTCATAATTAAGCCATTAAATAATATTGAATCAAGAAAATGATTCTGGAAAGCGCTCTGGAATAATAGTAATTACGATGGAGAAATTTAATGAATTTATTTGGCGGTGTTGGATAGAATAATATTTGAAAAATGCGGAAAACCATTTTATGGTACTATTTTATATGTAACTAGCTGAAGTACTTGGCGTTGCCTGGGCTTTATTCTGTTTTAAGGGCTGGGAAAAGGAGAAGGGTGGTTTTTCAAAATCTTTCATTGACAGTTAAATAACTCACGTTCTGATGGAACATTGTGCAAAATTTCATCATTTACGTAATAAAACTGTAGATTTGTATAAAAATAATTTCCACAAAAACGACGCTATATAAATCATCCAAATATTATTATTATTAATATAGTTATACATATATCCTTTAAAAATTGATAGAAGATAATAACTGAAGTGAACGTGGCTTTGTTTGGGGTTTTTAGATTATTTAGCCATTCGGACCCATAAGCTTGTTTTCACAATAGTACAACATTATTAGACATATGTATGACGTACGAGGAGCACCTGATTGAATGATATATTATCTCAACAAAAATGCTGTTTAAAAGATTAACCAAGAAAAACGATTATAAACTGGAGAAAATCTCATTCTTAAAAATGCAGTTTATTTTGAAAGAGTTGTATATTTGCGAGACTTCAACAGCAATGTTACAGGCAGATAAATTATTAAATCGCGTTTACCTGGCTCATTAAAAACGTAAATCCAATCTATTTGCGTTTATAATTTTTAAAAAACCTTGTTAAAATTCTTAAAATTCCATGTAGATACCGCGAGGCTAGAACCCCAAACAGGTTTAAAATTACTACCCTACTCATAAAATATTCATGTTTATTTTTTTTTCAGACGGAATGCGTTTTTAAATTTAGAACACGTGTGTCTTGGCTTCGCATTCGGCAGCGGAGTAGGCACATAAATGCACAAACTTAAATAATAGAGATTTACGATAATATCGCCAGATGGCAGCAGCTTCGGTTGACAAAAAACAACAGTGCGGGCCTAATTTATGGATGCACACATTAAAATTGATTTTAATGCGTGTCGGTATATCGTTCTATGCAACGATAAAACTTGAGTGCTATGTTTTGTAAACGTAAAAGGGATACTATGGGACTAAGATAATACTGTTAATATTATAGCGAACATGTGTGTTTTGTAAGAGTCGTAAATGGTGTAAACATAATATACAAAATAAACACGTATTACATACGCACTTTAACAAATACTATTCATTTTCTAATAGTGACTCTTGTAAATAATAACAACTAGCTGACCCGGAGAACTTCGTACCTCCCCAAAATCAATAACTGTTGTGTTAAATTATTAGCTGAATTAAATTCAGTTTTTTATTAAGTTAAAAATTACACAACGAAGCAATTATCGATGCGCAACTATTCGTGTTTTGTTTTCGTCAGTATTAGAGATGGCGTTGTGAACGGATTTATAAATTTTGTGATTTTCATACTTTTCCACTTATGTACTAATGGGAAATGCGTTTAATTTTCTTTATACGTGCGAGAAAGATTTATTATAATTAATTATTGTATTTTTCCTTTGGAGGGGTGCAGACATACGTTCACCGTTCTGTCCCATTTTCGACTGTTGACATTTAGTGTGTAAGAAAGAGGGGCAGCATTATATGTTTAAGAACAAAAGAAAAACAATTAGCGCATTGACATTTGACGTTTTTGAATTGTTGGAATTCTTATCACAAAATACATGTATTCTATATCACAATATGATGAGAAAGCAAAATATGAGAATTCGTTCCGTATAAAATGTGTGAGGAAAAGAATTTTCTTCATAATTTTTCATAGCTATTCTGCTATTCGGGGCAGAGACAAATCCAACAAATCAAAGATCATAAAAATCAATCCAGCCGTTCTCGAGTTATAAATGGTGTAACTAACCCGACTTTGTTTTATATATTCAGATATAATTAAAATAAAAACATATTATATTAAATGAAGAAACACACTTTGTAAAACACCACTTTATTAGAATTAATAATTATTTGACAGCCAACCAGGTTTCGCTTAGCTCAAGCTTCATCAGGGCTATTATATTAACTAAAGGTAATTACATACAGACACATATATATATAAGAAATTCAATAGACGGCCCCCTATTGGTGCCAGTAAGATATACAAATAGATAAGAGGGAGACAAAACTATTGCAGGATGGGTGGTTGGAGGGGGAGGGAGAGGGAAAGGGACTGTTTCAGAAGAGGTTAACGGAATAAATTAAAAATGGGACTGTCAGTTAAATTGATTTGATTATTAATAATATTAGATTTGTTATTGACGGCTTTTTTTATTTCAAGGGCTTCTAGATTGTTTAATCTTATTCCACATCCATTTTTATGTAATATTTTAGTCCCGGAGGTTTTATCGAATGAGTGGTTAGTTTCTAGTAGATGGTTCGCGAATTCAGAAAAAGCATTACTATTTAAACATCTTAGATGTTCTTTAATTCTTATGTTTACATTCCGGGCTGTTTTCCCGATGTAAAAAGCAGAACATTCGTTACAATTAAGTTTATATATGCCAGAGTGACTAAGTTTATCGTCAATGTCTTTAGTGTTAATTAAATATTTACCTAAGTTATTGTTTGTGTAAAAGGCGGGCTTTATTTCCGGAGGGAATTTTTTTACGCTTAATGTAGAAAAGTTATTTGTAAAAAGTACTCTACGCCATTGGAATTGTTGATTTATATTTAAATTATTATTAGATTTATTAAAAAGAAATTTATTTGATGCTATTTGTTTTAATTTTTTATTGAGAATGTTATCTACTAGTTTGGTCTCATACCCGTTATTTGTAGCTATTTGTTTAATTATGGATAATTCTTTATTAAAATTATTACTGTTTAGTGGTACTGTAATCAATCGATGTATCATGGAGTGGAAAGCGGAATGTTTGTGGGATAAGGGGTGGTTGGATGAATTGTGAATGGTAGTGTCAGTATAGGTAGGTTTACGGTAAATGTCGAACTCAATTTTATTATTAATGATATTTAATGTTAGGTCTAGAAAATTTAATGTTGAATTGGTACCTATTTCTAAAGTAAATTGAATTTGTTTGTGAAAAGAATTTATTATTTTGAGAAATGAGTTAAGTTGTCTTTCGGTACCTGTCCAAATACAAAGAACGTCATCAACGTAACGTCTCCACAGTAAAATATTGTTTAAGAGAGGTGATTTAGAAGCAAAAATATTATTTTCCAAATTATTCATAAAAATGTCGGCGATGAGAGGACTCGTTGGAGCCCCCATCGCTAAGCCATCCTTCTGTTGATAAATTACATTATTATATTGAAAGTAGTTTTGGTTTAAACAAATATTAAAAAGACGCGACAAGTCATTAGCTAGATCTTTAGTTAAGTGTGAATTATTCAGTAAATTGGATATTTGGGTTTTACATTCAGTTATAGGAACATTGGGAAATAAATTGACTACATCGAACGATATTAGTTTGGAGTTAGTGGGAAGAACCAGGTCCTTTAGTTCATCAATTAGGGTTAATGAATTTTTGATGGTATATTTTGGGGAAAATACATTGGTGTCATTGAATACCTTTGTTATCTCTTTCATTCATTTTTTTAAATTTCTTATATATATATGTGTCTGTATGTAATTACCTTTAGTTAATATAATAGCCCTGATGAAGCTTGAGCTAAGCGAAACCTGGTTGGCTGTCAAATAATTATTAATTCTAATAAAGTGGTGTTTTACAAAGTGTGTTTCTTCATTTAATATATAATGTCACACCACAAAGTTTTTGCTTCCTTTGATAAAAAAAAAAACATATTAAATCTCATTAGTCAAGTTATTTGTCTTTTTTTTCGATTAGTTTCATCTTCATAACTTGCTGACTGTATTCGTGCAAGAAGGTACGTACCTACTCCATAATATGTTATTACAATTAAAAATATAATTTATTTTTTTAATTACGAAATTTTTCTAGTCTATAAGGATTGTCAAGCTATCACGCAAGGTGATAAAATTAACTAGAGGAGGCAATTAATTAACAACTCAAAAGTACGTGGATACTTTAACAAACACAATTACTCTGAAAAAAACCAACACCCTTATGTACACTAAATATACATATTATTCAGCCATAAAAATTACAAAAACAAATTGTTTTAAATAGCTGCCAGTGGCTGCCAGTGATAATACACTCGTAATTACCAGCTTATTAATATTCTTCTTTAATAGAGATAACTTGGCAGAGAAATGCATTAAATCAAAACAAAACATTCTTTGTGTGATCCGATTTCCATAGAGTGATAAGGATGTTACCGCATTCCGTTGGGGAACAAAGAATGGGCGGATAATCGGTCTTTTCCCAAGCGAGCTCAGTCAACCGTGCCGCTCTGATGTTCACACTAGGGCGTGCAAATTGAAAGAGAAATGACGTTACCGGTAAATTGGTAAAGGTTTGATATACCGGTAATATTGCCGGGTTAAGAATATATTATTATAGCCGGGTTATTACCTGACAATATTTTAAAAACTCCTACAACCATTATTAAAAGTGGAAAATGTTGCTTATGCGGTCTTATCGAACAGAGGAATTGAACCTACGAAGCCTGGGTGGGAATTATACACATTTGAACTCTCAGCTACTAACTGGTCTAAAGTGAAGGATAATTTTGGAGCCTCAGCACGGGCCAAGTACCAATGAGGCCCACTTTATCATAATATAAAGTTTAAAATTACACAATATTATAGTATTAATAAAAATAAAAACATAAAAACGGTAATAAAGTTCATATAAGACTACAAATTAACCCCACAGCAGTTCGTTGTGAAACTTCGAAATAAGATATAGGTTCGTTGAGATTACAAGTTGCTTTAATTACGTTATCGTAAAGTTTACAATGAATATTTAACTGGGCTAGAAGTCCTTACTCTAGTAGGCTCTAAGCACTATTCTAAGTCTCCTAGACGCCAGTCGGACGGTGTCTGTCCGACTAGATCCCATCGGCTATCATTGGAACCGTTCGTACATTAGACACGAATGACGATAGAAAATACTCTTCTAACATAATACTGACGCCTGTTGGGATACCACAAAACTTTCTATAACTAACTAAATAAACGAACGACATCTATTGAAGAATGCTGAAAGGACGTGTCTAATCTATACACTACAGACACCAACACTGATGTATGGCAGTGAGGCATCTTACTAACGGTGACCGGCCAACTCAGAATGAAACCACCTCAAAAAGGTCATTCGGCTATGCAGCCCTTATTAGATCCAGGGTGGCAGGAATGAGGGAAAGGATAAGCAGCTCTGGAAATATCCTCGTCATGGAAGCCCGCCTCAGTCCATCATCCAGCATTGATGCACACTGGAGAAAAATACTGGCACCTAATGTGGTCGCAGAATCCTAAAAGATAAATATTATGATTTTATTTTGTTATTACCTTTGTTCATGTACAATCATATCACCTGCTTCTCTACTTAAAATCTATATTTTATAACCCTTATGGAATGTGTGGGATTGCACTATTCTCCCCACATACCGGAATAAACATTTATTTAATTATTTATTTTTATTTATTTATTAAGAGTGATGATAAAAAAATTGGTTAAGTATACAGGATAAGTTAGGTTATTGGCTATTTTAAAATTATTTTTTATAGCTTTTAATGACCTTTCTGAGGTGTTTCTGAGTTGGCATGTAACCCGAACTAACATAAGAATAAGACTATTTTACGAATGTGGAGATCTGAAAAAAATACAAGGCCGATTTCATAGGGTGGATACACGAGGAAAGGAAAGTCAGAAGAATAAAAGTTGCGTAAGTGAATGGAAGAATAAGTGAGGAAGGCCCGTGGCGGTCCAGCCAGAGGTAAACTCTTCTGTAACCTCTTTTTTAAATCTCAAATTATGCTATGTAATACATAATTTTTTTTTATATATCAAATACCTGGAATAAAAAATATTATATTTACCCATAATTCCGTATTAGAACTCCGTCTGCACGGTTCAATATATTCGCACCTCACAATCCGGAAGCCTCGGTTTCGTCAAACCGAAGTCAAACCGTCACTTTGGATCGAGATGGTAAAATATCTATGCAAGATAACTTTCATATTTCAAAGAAAATAAGAAGCATTATTTCGTTCTCTTTCTGGTTAAAAGAAAAATACATATGTTTGCTTGAGAGGAAGAGAGATGCGAGAGAGCGAAATGTAAGGTCGCTCTGGGACGTTTTTGATCTTATGAAAGTATAACGCGATTACGTGTTTTGGGATGTATTTATTTCTAAACAAGCAGACGGGTTAACCAACTTACCGGGAAAGCGGATTACTGAAAACCGTTAGTGCATGCCCTGTTGTTCACGGAATTCTTTCTTACCTGAAACAAAGAGAAAAGAAATATATTAGAGTTGTTAATTATTTTTACAGTAATAGATGATTGAAGGTATCGCGAATGAGTACATACAAGAAAGGGTCATATCAATTTGATAAAAATGGAAGATTAGGGGTCATTTGCACGTCATTAGCATGAAGGCAAGTTATTTCTGCCAGTGATGATTGATGTAAGTGCCTACTAAGTAAGGTTTTTTAAAAAACTTTTTATTGCAAAGGAATTTTCAATACCACGAGAAATATTTACATATAGGGTCTTATGTCTCTGTGCTTTAGCGCCCGTTACCGTGACCATAGTTATTTAACCACTCAGGCCTCGAGCATATTCCGTCAGATGGTTAGATTATTTCCGCTTTGCAATAAAATCCTAATTGTACTAGACGTTTTGTACACAAATTGCAAAAATAGGGAGCTGGACACAACTTGGCACGCCAATGTCCTTAACTTCTGGATTTAATGATTCTAAGTTAAATTAGCAAAAACTGACTCTATAACTGTTGTAAAAACACTTAAAAGACTTGCAGACTTTTGGAGACTTTTGGAGACTGTTGGGGTCAGGATAATGGGATACTGAGAGAAAGGTAGAACAGAATTTAAACTGATTAAAAAACACTTTTAAAGTAGGTTAGAACTTGGAGACTTCAGTTTCTTGGAGACTTGTGACTTCTTGGCTGGTAGTTTTTGAACTGATTTCCTACCGGTTTGCCGTTTGTTTTATAGGGCAAATCCGGGTTGGACTTTTGGAACACAGAACCTCCCTGTTTCTGAAGGGTGCTTGCGTTTACGTATTTTTCCCAATCGCTATGATTTTCGAGCAGATGTGTTAAAAATCTGTGTGATAACCTTTGCCAAGACAGTCCTGTTCCAATAAACCGAAGTCTCACATAATTTTTATTGTTTCAACAAGAAAAGGTACAAGTTTACAAATGTGATACAAGATACAATATCTAGAAGTAAATATTTTCTTAAAGTGCAATAATCACTGGTAGACGACAGTTTTTTGAGGTGTTATTGTAGTATATACCTATTTTTAGGTGATGATATATATTTCTTGATTCAAATTATTCCCGATTTCCCGAAATTTAGCTCCGAGCTTTTCGGAATGTAAATTGGCTGTCGTAAATATTTACGATTCAAACATTTCCTTTGTTCAGCATTGACCAATGGCGCCGCGTCTGGTAGCAGGGTGGGGATAACGTAAATACTCAATCATTTCCTTGATTTTGATCATTGCTGTCTGGGGTCCCTGGTGGAAGTATTACGTGGTTATTCAGATGTGTTTTCGAGTCCAATGATGCTGCAGCATGTATTTATTATCAATTGCGTTTATGTTTTCAATTGATAAGTTAATTGTAGAATGTAATAGCATTGTAGACATCATTCCAAATGCACAGTGTTTCGTTGGCCAATGAGAGCACTCCCTTTGTTTCGTAGGTTATTGGAAGGGGTAACGCGCAGCGGCACGGTATTATGTGGAAGCGTAAATTCCATTCTTGAATTCTCAGGGTTGTCATACGCTTTCGTCGACACGTTCGATACACTAATTATGGAATATTTCTGAACGTATCCGAAAACTAAAAACTGTTTATGAAGGTGATGAAATGCGCTTTCAAATTTTATTATTGGATAATTTATAAATAAAATTTAAAATAGAAAATTTTTGAATGCAAACGTATAAAAAGTTTTAAAAATAGCTCACTTTACGTTTTTCTAACTAAAATTACTTTTAACGAAAGAAAAACATACATACGTTTTATTAGACAAATGTTTCACGTAAAAATGTATAAGTAATAAAAATTTCACTAAATTGCTTTTTTTTTTTAAATTGTGGTCGGAAACATTGGTTTCATAAAGGTGTACATTTTAATTTTTCAGTGGTTAACCTTCAGATTTGAATATAAAGTACGATGTTTTCTTTTTCTAACAACGTTTAGATCATATTTTTCACCATGACAGTAAGGATGACACAACGATTTCTATGAGACCTTTATGAGCTGTTCCCAAAAGCTAACAAATTAGCCTGAGGGGTTAAACGAAAATTTACTTCGATCTGAGAATATGCACCTCCTGGGTGTATTTATTTTATTATGCTCCATTTGGGATTTGAACCCATAAAATACCCGTGAGGTGGAACTTACCTATGAATAAAACATTGAGCCAATAGAAAATAAAGGGTTCAAATCTATTACCATAATGGTACCTACGACCAGGCGCGGCCAGTGCCTCAGTGCACTCGTGCAACGAACCGCCAAAAAAATTGAACAACAATTTACAGCTCATCGTAATCTTACTTAATGTTTTTAATTATAAAATTAAGCAAAATTTTAAAAAAATCCTAAAAATTGCAATTTAATATACTAAATGTTACTAAAACGTGACTAACGACGAAATATTGTAGATAAATACAGCAAAAACATTGCACCCGCGCGCCGTTTACATTGGCTAGGAACGAGAAACCGAGGTACATACCAAACCGCGCGCTTTAGCTATGCGCGTTGTTTGGCTAATAATATTTTGTATGCAGCCCATACGAAACATATCTGGACCGTGGTTTTGACAAAACGTATCAAGAAAAATACCTCTGACAGTACGCCGCACGGTCAGCGGAGATATACGAACGAAGAATCGAAGAATTCCGAAGGAAGGGCTCGAACGATCAAGGGTTTGAACAAGTATGAAGTAAAATTATAACATTTCTCTTGTAAAATGCAACCTCGGGTCAACGGGTCACGGGTCAGCTATGCGTGCGATTTTATCTTGTGATATTCTCCTGCGGATTTACATACTTGGCAGTGACTTTATTATTTGCTTTTTTTTGCAGAAAGTAACCTTTTATTTGTGTGCGTTTTTTTTTATTATTGCTAACTTCACACCGACGCTTAGTGGGTCAGTAAACACCCGCCACTGTCTGCAATCCTACGCTACAAATCAAAACATTATTGTGATATTAATTCATATCCGAAAGTTGAGTCTTTTTAAATAATAAATAAATACCTTCTCTTCTTTGCCACTAATCCTCTAATACTAATAGATGTAATATCAAAAGAAATGAACCATAGTGTAAAATAGCAAATAATTTATGATTTCTGAAGTTTTTTAATGCAGTGTCACCGCTTGCAAAGTCGTATCTTCCAAGCATAAACTTTCATATAAGTGTGTTTATCGGATAACGAGTTTATCAGGTGAGTATATCTGTTTCAGTATATTATCAGGTGAGTATATCTGTATCTAAGGGTGGTTGAAGTCTTCGCTCGGCAAAGGGATCGAAGAATTGATCTTCTCTATAAATAAGTAAGATACGTGCATTTATATATATATTACATACATTACGTTTTTGATGAAATCGGTGAACCACCAAAAATTTAAGGCACCGGCCGCGCCTGCCTACGACCGTGTTGTTACTTAATATTATAAACATTGGAAAAGTTGCTTAATTTTTTTTACCAAAACTGTAGATCGACAATTGATGTAGGTACAAGATTTTGGACTTTTTAAATTTCATTTCATGAAGCTACGCAATTTTATTATTCTGCTTAACCTATAGAGAAAAAAATATTTTTGTAACTTTCTTTTTATTCACTAACCATGATGCCGTTTAACAAGGTTGTCTTGGCGGCGGATGCGTTTGCTCACCTACTGGATGGCGGGCCCGATCAGGAGAGACCGGTTGAGTGACACCTTTTGAACTCTCCACACATCGCCTTGCACCGCAGTGATAGGGATAGATTCATATATCCACCACACCTGAACACATGGACCCACCCTTCATAAAAATTTTTTCCCAGAACTTCATCTCCATCCTTTCTTTTAAAAGATCCTCCGCACAGCTTTCCCAAAGATGGGCCACTTGTGTGGAGTTAATGTAAAACAAAAACGAGTGTGTTTTAGACCACACGACTGAAGTAAAACTTCACTAACTTATAAAAGAAGAGAGAAAGAAAATGTGCGCGCGCACTGCTCTCTCTTGCTCCTACAGTGTGATACAGACAATATGCCTGTACTGTGTCTTAGATATACGAAACGTAACTGGTTATGAGAGATAGAGAGAAAGAAAATGTGTGCTCGCACCTCTCTCTCTTGCCCCTACAGCAATATACGAAACTTAACTCTCTCTCTTTCTATCTTCACTAACTTATATATATTCCTCTCAACTTCCGTTCGCCTCGATCGATCACATTTTTCGTAACGTATTCACCTGCTTACTCCCCAAGTCAAGCGCGCGTAAAAACCTTCCTCTCCCCATTAGCGTTTCCCTATTTTCTTTCCTCTTCGCCACATTCCCCAAAATTATAAATATACACATTTATTGGATATTGAAATCGAGTGTTATAAAAACAATTTTATTAATTTTCGTATCGCACTTTCAATCAAAGCACCAAATATAGAAGGTACAACAGTATCAAATGTAGCCTTGAATAATTGAATAACCGTAATTAATTAATATAACTAACTAACTAACCATCACGCCGTTTCCCCGCAGGGGTAGGCAGAGAGGACGGACCGCCACACAACTCGATCTTGGCACACACTCTTTGCCTCGTTCACATTCATACATCGTCTCATACATGCTCTTCTATTATTCCGACTCTTCACATGGCCCGACTCAAGTATCTGAATTAATATACTGATTCGATAATAAACCTTGTACTTAAAACCTAATACCCAGAACATGTGGCTTCTAAGTTCTAAGTACTATATAAATCCGGCAATTTTTATTCTCTGCATAAACTAACGGGGTCTCCAAAGAACCCGGGATTACGTCTGCGTTTCGCGACCCCTCCGCATCTCATTCTCTCCTGTCTATTAGTCCTGTTTATTCACCGTCTGCCGAGATTAAATTACTCCACGTCCCGGCTGAATTACACAACAGAATACGACTGAGATTTTATTTACAAGTTTGTGAAAGAAAGTTGGAATTCATACTTATTTCCCGTTATGACGAACTTGGCCACTTAAAAGTTCTTTTTCAAAAGTTTAAAGTAGTCAAAACGTATTATAATGCAACTATGTACATTGTTGTTACACGTGAAAAATCACGGGTTGTAGATAACTTGACTTGCCATTCTTGCTTAGATAAAATATGAGAACTTTGCTTTTTAACAGGATCAAAAAACATTATGAATTTTATTATTATTATACCCACAGAATGAAAAAAATCGTCTTGTAAACTTTATTAAGTATATAAGTAGGTACTTGTCTAAATTATTACTGGAAGATTATTATATAATTTGACTAGCTGAAGTCCCCGGCGTTATCGGAGCTTAATTGAAAGTAATATTCCTATTATTTTAATAGTCATGTGTGTAAAATTTCATCAAGAAGTATCAAAATTCTGCATTGAGGGGCGACAAAAGGAAATGGAGGTTATCTCTCGAAATCACGCGTAGTCAAGTGACCTTCCTCTTGTTTTGAAGGTCAGTAGTGCAAAATTTTATCAATCTCGAAATAAAACTCGATATGTATAAAAATAAAATTCACACCGCCATAGACCCTTTCTTTATATAAATAATTACATTTATAGACTAGGTAGCGCAGACCCGTGAAATAAAACTAAATACCTAGCTCAATTCGGCATAACACCCAAAAAAAACTAATCTTATAGTAAGTACATCTTTATATTTATGTATTTATGCCTGTCAAGATGTTATTTATAAATTATAAACTATTTGGCGAACATAAATAAGAACATTTAAATCAAAAGACAAATATATTTATGGTGGCACACTGCTGCACTTGGCATATTGTGAAGATTTTGTGCAGCAATATTCGATTGAAGCATGGTTTACGCAATAATTGGTATCAGAAAATATATCTACAAAGAAATAAATAAAATATATTTTCTCTAATAAGTCTCGTGGTTTAGTTTGTTAGTTTCGTTCTGTATTTCCTTCCCACTCCGCTCTGACGAGAACCATGTGTCTGATTACTATCGGAAAACAATCTAAGAAAGAGAAGTGTGTAGAAAAAGTGGGCAGTGAAAGAGGTTGGGGGAAAGAAGGGCAGCAAGGAGTAGATGAAATGTCTGGACGCACAGGAAGAGCGCCGTTAGTTTCTGCTCTGCGGAGTAATACATAGTTAAGTGGAGGATTGGGTTACTTTTTGGGTTGGTTATTATCATTTTATACCAACGTGGGAGATGGGTTATTCAAAATAAAATTTATTATTGAAGAAGGGCGAATTTTTGGGTATTTTGATGCAGTCTCAGGGCAAGCGAATTTTGCGAGTCACCCAAGTTCAGTTAATTTATAAGAAAATATTTAAGTTTTGGAAAATTTTTATTTTTTAATTTTTTATGTGAATATAGCACAAGATTCCCAAATTTTCCCAACAGCCTAGAGCCAGAGACTATGGCATCCTCAATTTGGGTATGTTGTGAGGTTGAATAATAATGATAACATAGAATTTATATCGCGCAGTTTTGTGATATTTCACTTCAAGTGCGCTTAATTATAAAATATAATGTTCTTACGAGTCCTTACAAAAATTGATTATATAATGTGAAACAAAGAATTTAAAGTATATACAAAGCAATTCCAAAAGAACAATATTAACAAAAATAGTGAGTGCTGTTTTGTCACAGGACATTAGATATCTAATAGTAACCATAACGGTGCCATTCAACAAGAATCATTAAAACTATAATATAATATAGAACAGGAGGCACTTACGTTTAGAAATAATACAAATTTGGAGCGCACATAAAACTATAGTGAATAGGTAATCGAAACCAAAAAATTACCGAAAACTTCAGGAACATGGCGTATATTGAAAAGGAGTTAAAATTCATGAAAGGTATGATTTTTAAATATTAAAAGGTTTGTTTTTTGAGCCCTTTTGAATTCGGCCAAGTTCTGGATATAAGTTCTGGATATAGAGCTGAGGGAAGTTTGTTCCAAATGAGCGGGCCAGTTACACGAAATGATCGATCATAGTAAACGGCCCGATTTGACCTAGAAAGTTCGATTAAACGATTGGTAGTGAGGAAGTGAAGGGGAAGGTGGGAAAATACCTGAATATTCTGATCTAGACATCAAAGACGGCTAAATCCATTTTTAGCAACGTTTCAATTCTGAATGGTGGTCTTACACCAGGGCGGAAAATATTATTTTATAACTAAACTAACTAACTAACTAACCATCACGCCGTTTCCCCGCAGGGGTAGGCAGAGAGGACGGACCGCCAAACAACTCGGTCTTGGCACACACTCTTTGCCTCACTCACATTCATACATCGTCTCATACATTCTCTTCTATTATTTTGACTTTTGACATGGCCCGACTCAAGTATCTGATTTACTTGATCGTGCCATGTCTTCCTCGGACGTCCACGACTTCTTCTACCATTCACATTTGCGTCGTATATTCTTCTTACACTGCTTTCTTCGTTCATTCGCTCTACATGCCCAAACCATCTGAGGGTCCCTTTCTTAATCTTACTCATTATGCATACATCAGCCTTACATTCTTTGCGGATATCCACATTTCTCACACGATCATACATTGTTTTACCACACATACGCCTCAGGGATCTCATTTCAACAGCATTCTGTTTACTTTCATCCTTCCTCTGCCAGTTCCATGCCTCACTGCCATACATCAGGGTAGGTACCAGGACTCCATTGTGGACTGCTAGTTTCGCTTCTTTTGACAGTTTTTTATTAGCGCCAACGGCATTCAGTCCTCCATTAATGGAGTTACCAGCATTCACCCTTCTTTCAATATCCCTATCAGCCTTCCCATCTCTCGTAAACATACTACCCATATACACAAACTCATCATTATTTTTAAATGATTACATTGTGAAATAACGCAAATCAATCAAATAATATTTACCTGCCCTCACCGGTTTTGAACCCGTGACTTCCAAATCGGTAATCGGGAGACTTACTCCCCGACAATATAGTCGGAGGAGGATATAAATAATGCG
The DNA here is from genome assembly GCA_917563855.2 of Limnephilus lunatus. Classification (NCBI taxonomy): domain Eukaryota; kingdom Metazoa; phylum Arthropoda; class Insecta; order Trichoptera; family Limnephilidae; genus Limnephilus; species Limnephilus lunatus. The sequence goes on from OU830599.1 coordinate 61,407,449, forward strand.
TTCGTTTAAAAATAAACATTGTTAGGAGATTACCAAATGTGAGTCTCTATTCTCGGAGCCAGTGGGACTATGTCGAGTAGATGGAAAAATGAAGGTTGGGTTGATTAGATTATACCGTAATTAATGAATTTAAGCGGTCTTGCCCTGGGGCACGCCATTTAGTGACCCAAGTCACTGGTTTTGACCCAAGTCACCAAGTTTTCCCGGGCGGCCGTTGCGCCATTTATACTATTGTAATAGAAAGATGTAAATATTATGCAAAAAAAACATTTTTTGATTAAGATATATTTAACCATTAAAGTGGAAGTGTATTTTAGGAAAACGTTTACATTAGGAAAAGGAAAATTTAAAGGTATCTTCGTTTAATTTTTCTATTTATCTTTGACATATTTGCTTAGATTGTGAACAATTGAAAGGGAAACAATGATATCAACATGCGGGTAATCATGGAAAGCATACACTCATACTTATTACTTTGATGTTTCAGTTGACAAAATGAAGAAATGTCAATATCTCATTGACAATTCTTTTTTAGGCAGGTAGGAGCATTATAATTGAAAAAATGCGAATAAGAAAGATCAAATATTAAACACTATGATTACACATTTGAAAATACATATTTTTTGAAAGACTGATAACTTTGTTTATATTACTTTATTTATAAAATACACATATACACACATGTGTATTATGTATTGTAAATAAAGTGATGTAAGCGTAATGAGTAAGATCAAGAAAGGAACGCTCCGATGGTTTGGCCATGTAAGAGCGAATGAACAAGGAAAGTAGTGTAAGGAGAATATATGACGCAAATGTGAATGGTAAAAGAAGTCGGGGACGCCCGAGAAAGAGATGTCAAGATTAAGTGAATCAGAGTCGGGCCATGTCAAGAATCAAGAGTGAGAATAATAGAAGATCATGTATGAGACGATGTATGAATGTGAACGAGGCAAGGAGTGTGTGCTAAGACTTGTTTCGCGATCCTTCCTCTCTGCCTACCCCTGCGGGGAAACGGCGTGATGGTTAGTTAGTTAATAAATCCCAACATTTTTAAGCCCTTATTAGAGATTTCTCTTATGTGGTTAACAAATGAAAGATTTGATTGAAAAGTGATGCCTAAGTCTTTAATTTGTGTTAATTTTTTGAGAGTATTGTTATCAATGTTGTAATTAAAGATCACTGGATTTTTTATTTGAGATAATCTAACTATTTGACATTTTGAGATATTTAAGTAAAGTCTGTTTTCATTACACCAAATTAACAATTAGTCTTCTAAATGATAATGTTCTTTTCTACATAGACAGCCAAATTGAGTATAACTCGGTAGTTTGGTCTCCATCTTACAAAATTCACGTTAATAATATTGAGCGAATACAAAAAAAAAATTCTGCGTTTTATAAATTTTAAATTAAATATCCCACTAGAAGACTTAAAATATAATATATTACTAAATATTCTAAAAATACACACACTAGAAGACAGACGTAAAATAAACGACTTGACATTTTTATTCAAAATACTTAACTGTAAATTCGACTGTTGCGAACTCCTACAACTCATAAACTTACGAATACCGACAGTAACCACACGACAAAATACCCTATTCTACTGCAGCATTCATAAGCGGAATTACATTGCCCACTCTCCGATACAAAGATTTCACACTATGGGAAATCAGTAGGTACTTAAGTGATGTTGACATATTCAAAATCAACTTGGCGAATTTTGTGGATTTTGTAAAAAACTTATTCCAAAACTATTCCTAAACATATATGTATTTTTGTAAACTTATCAAATCACTGTATTTTTGTATTTTTGTGACTTGTGTGCATTTTTATTTAATTTTATTCTTATCATTTCTCTATCTATTTAAAAATCATCTGTCATCTGTCTATGTGTTTAAAAATCATCTGTCATAAACAAATTTTACTACTGTAAAAGCCCTCTGGGCGTTGAATAAATAAATAAATAAATAAATAAAGTATGCAGTTTATATTATAAATACAAAGGAAGGAGTTCTGCAAGAAGGGGGCAGGGGGTTGGGGGTTTGCAGTGCCAAAAACTATGCTTTCAGAGGCCGGCAGGTCCGCAATCCTGTACCCTTGGGAACGTGCTGGCATTTGTTCCAATGAAACATGCCCACCTCTATATTACTTGCCTATTTCCCAGGAGGAGCGGTTCGCTCCCTAGGTTGAATGGTCTTTGGCCATCCAAAATTATAAGGCAACCATTCATTGTTTATGTAACTTAGAAAGCATATGTGTAATGCTCTGGCGTAAGGGGCCATCCATAAATTACATCACACCCTAAGGGGGGGAGGGGAGTAGAGAAATGTGACATTGTGTGACAAGGGGTATGGGACGTCATCAGCTCTGTTACGTCACATGTAAAAAAAATTGAAATACTGTTTTGATTATTTTTAGATGTAAAATAGCAAAATATGTGATGTAACACTAAGGGGGAGGGGATCTCACAAATGTGACAATATTTGATAGGGGGGATCGAAAATCATGAAATTCGTGTGACGTTATTTATAGATGGCCCCTAATTCACACTTGTTCTGCCTTCAATTTCTAATTTAGTGTTAGCCGAAAGTAACGTGACATTTTAGTTGTAAAAAGGAAAGACACCATATTGTTTTCTCCGTGGTTTAAAATTGTCAATAAGAAAAAAATGTTGAAATCTACGTAAAAGCCAGGTGCCATCTAAAATTTGTTAAGTAGGTACCTACTTATAAAAGTTATTATTCAAACGATTGACAAAAAACATCTTATTGAAAAACTTTTCCCAGTCACAAGCAATCTTTCACGTAAATTTCTTCATATGAAAATTTGATTATGAAACGAATGAAAAAGGTTATTCCACGCAAATGCCGCAGGAATAAATCAAAATTACTCGAATTTCTTGACTTTGAATGTCAACAGTTTGAAGAATAAAGGCAATTTTTTTCAGGCAGCGATTGCAAATTGAAATAAGACGGTAAATCTTTCATTTGAAAGAAGCGTGCGCGGGAAAAAATAACAAATTTGGTTCGGTGCTGCCAGAGAGAAAAAAACATAATCCCGGAGCTGCCACGGCAGGTAGTACTGGGTACCTACTACGTGACTGCATCGTACATTATTCCAGGAGGGGGGCAGTTTTGTACGGAATAAAGGATTCATTGCATTACACGAAAGAAAATACACCGAATACAAAAGTAAGGATTACTCTTACCAAAGTAAATTATGCAGTCCTGATCTGTACATAGATATTTTCTTAATGGTTTCTTGGGTACGTACCCCACACACTAAAGGGAAATTATGATTCAATTTGTTTAAATCTATTGTATTTGACTAATTTTCAATGGTCCATGATTTTTCAAATTTAACATCACCCCAAGAGAGACATAAAACTTTTAATTCTAATTATGTATCTTAAAAGCTGTACCTACTACCTAGATTAAGGTAGGATTTTAGATATATGTATGAAATAAATGACAAGACAGTGTATTGACGGATGACAGTGAAACAGTTTTATTCCCGCCAACCCCCTCCCGCGTTCCATATATTCAACCCCAGTACATTCAGTTTATAAACAGCTCGCGTGCCACTTACAATTTTTTTATTCAAATTTTAATTTTTTATATACGAAAAATATTCATTTACGTATATTATAAGAACAATCAATCAAATTTAAAATCCTATTTAAAACATCTATAATTTAAGAAATCCATAGACAATTCTTTTTTTACAAAAAAAAACAGTGGCCTGCTAAATTCACATTCATCAAACACGCGAACTGTCAAACGTGCGAAGTTAAAATAGTCGTTATTCTGAAATTATCCAATTTTCTGCGCAATTTTCTCATTTTTTCTTTCCGTAAGAACCTTCTACAAAGTATAAGAAATCTTTTTTAAAAAAAATGAACGAAATAGACAAACAGGAATTCATTTTTATATATATTTTAATACCGATTCCATGTCTAGTGCAAAATATTATTTAGTTCACACTTTAAATATAACGTCATTGGTTCACACGGTTAAATAACTGCTGGAACGATTATTGTATTGATCAAAATATCAATAAAACCCACATACACCTAATTATATCAGCGCAAAAATGGTTGTTTTTAATTGACAGGTCTTGTATTTTATGTAAATGAGAATGACACAGTCTGCGAGAATACATTCCAGCCAACAAAGTAGAACCAATACAGTTTTTAATTGACATTTCGGGTCACGGCTTCTTTATTGTCAGACGAAAAAGCGCAGAAAAAATCCCACGGCACTTTTCCATAGATTCGTCCGCGCGGTAGATGGGAAATTTACATGGATATGCAAATTTAAATCTTGTTTACGAAATAGAAGGAAAAAACTGCATCGCTACCTACTCGGTAACGGTGACCTGCTTTGTAATCTGTACCACGGACAGTCCGCAAAAAGATCGGAGCGCGTTAGGAATAGTAATTCTTCCCCTGACCGCCACCATTTTTCAAATTCTAGTAGTATTTTGTAGTTCGTATTTGGAATTTGGAACACGGATTTTGTTCCCCGACCGTTTTGTACTCCATTGTTGTGTCCATGATAGCGATAGGAAAAATGTAATTTTGAAAGATGAAATTTTATTTTGTTAGATACGAACTGTTTTGGGTTTTTGTCAGTTTTTTTAGAGGATGTTCACATTGTTCAGCCATGTTTGTTAGCGACATGGTGGAAAGTATAAGCCATTATTTTTCGATTTATGGTTGAATGTTGACATAGGGAATTTTTTGTCAGTACCAACGTTACATATCTAAAAGGCTGTCCATGCAAGCGGGCACAGAAACTAACAAAAGAACGAACTTTTACAGTTTTGACGCCCCCGACTGCATAAATACACTCCGCCTCTTTCCAGCAGCACGGTAACACGCGAAACAGCGCGCGTAAGGGATCAGTGGCGGCGTGTGATAATATGTATTTTTATTTTATTACAAAAAAATTAAAGCAAAATGAGATGTACATTTTTGCTCCAAATATGCTTAGGAATCGCTGGTTAAAATGCTTCAGGTACGTGCTGTTACACCCTGTCCCTATCTTAATACATAAAAATGAATATTTCTTTGTTTGTCCCTTATGCGGTAGCTAAACTATTCATTCATAGGATTGCGATGAAATTTTGATGATTTGTCATGCGGCACCCACAAAGGTTTCTATGTATAAGGGTGAGCTTACGCGTTATGAAATTATTTCCTAAACCATTCATTCGATTGCTATGAAACATTGGTGAGTTATTGTGCGTACACCCACAACGGTTTTTATATTTTTTTCCAATTTGGAAGGCGGGTATGGGTACCGCCGCCCCGGGAACCATTTATGGGATAACCAACACCTCTGCCATAGGTCACCCCAAGTGGTTTTCTATGGTTGGTGACATAGCAGGGGTGCCCGGGTTCATGGGCTAAGGTTTGTCCAGGTCTTGGCGGCAGATTTATCTGCCCACAAGTTGCATGGCAGGCCAGATCGGAAGAGAGTGGTTGAGGGAGTCCATTTGACTTATCCAGATGTACTCTCCCGGAACATTGCCTTGCACCGCAGTAAGAGGGATGGTTTCACACATCCGTCACTCCTGGACACACTGACCTAGTCTTAGCCATAGTTATTTTAATAAATTGTCTAGTTTATAATTAGTAATAAGAGAGAGCATTAAAAATAAACGTAAATATTGTAGAGCGCCCTTGAAGTGATTTTACATATAATCATCCAAGTAGGTACACGTATTATTATTTTTAAATAAACAATCATTTTCAAATTCAAGAAGCATACAAAAATCGTAAAGTAAAAACAGTAAAACAGTTTTCAAATATTATTATTATATTGTTGGAGCAAACCTATTTTTATTGTTCGTGGTGAACTTTTCCAGAACTCGAAGAGAGACGCTGGGCTTGGGGTCAAGTGGCCCACTGAACACAAAATATCTAGAATTGTGATCTACACCGATCTGTAAGAAAACTGATGTAGTCAATTTCAATAAGAACTTTTGACTCCTAAACACAAGGCACGTCAACGAATTAGATTATTTGGTCAAGAAAGCCGTAGGTACCTACCACAGGTCACCCCTAAGTGGTTCGCTTGGTATCTTAGCAGGGGTGCCCGGGTTCATGGGGGAGGTTTGTCTAGATCTTGGTGGCGGATGTGTTTGCTCACCTACTGCTTGGCGAGCCGGATCGGGAGAGACTGGTAGAGGGAGACCTTTTGACATCTCTAGGCGGACTCTTTACATCGCAGTGGGAAGAATGGATGCATACATCCGTCACACGCTGACCTCCAGATTCCTAACCAAACCTCAGACCGTTTTCCTTCCCAGAACTTCTTCTTCTCCCTTTCCTTAAAAATACGATCTATACAGCATCCCCAAAGAAATTGTTTTCCTCAGAGCCTCCTGTGTGGAAATAATGTTAAAAAAAATTCAATTATGCCGAAGTAAGTGAAATTTTACCTAACTTTGGGAACACCAGACACTTTTCGGTTTATCTCTTCAGAGATCTGAGTAAGATGAGTAGTAGCAGCCGAAGGTATATATGTACTGGTTCCAGGCATCACTGGCGGCCACTTGACAGAGAAGTAAATATTATGAAAGGTATTTTCTTCTCTTCTCTGCTATACTATTGTAAGTGTATAGGTTCTGCTCTACTGGTTGTATATTTCGTTGGTCTTTAATGATCTTGGTTATTGCATCTACAATTGAAGTGATTGTTGAGTTCGCAATGTTGTGCTACTGTTGTGACTCTAAGGTCAGATTATTTTTGCCTATTCCGATTATAATAATAAAAGTTGTAATTTTCTTTAAGTTCTGTATAGGATAATTACATACATGGCGTTGTACAACTCCATAAAATCTAATTTTAATTACATCAAAAAATCTGAGACACTTACATTAACAAGGATTTGATAATTAAACTGAAATAGAATTCACATTCTAAGAGATGTTTAACAGTTTGTAAAAAAAATAGATTTGTGAGATTAACAGTAACGTATTAACAACATTAAAGTCATTGAAGATCCAATTTTCCACAGATCGCAACAATGGCGTTCCATCACCGGATATACAGTTTAAAAATGCATATTTAAGTGAATAAAATAAATGCTAAATATTTCACTAACAGCCCCACTTTTATTAGGCACGGTTTTTGGAAATAATACACGTTTCAACTTTATTCCTACAAGAAACAATTAATAACGTTTAGATATATGGTAAAAGATGCATTAAAATTTTACGTATAAAACGACTCCTTTGCCGCCATTTTTTTGTATGGATTGACAGAGTTTTGTTTCAATTTAAATAATGAATGAATTAATTAATAAAAAAAACCACTAGACTAACAACCTAATAACATATTTTCTGCATGTAAATAGTAACTTCTTGTATTAATTGTCGAAACGAAGTGTAATTTCCATAATGAGTTACTAAAAGTGCGGCGGTTAGGGGAATAATTACCAAATAAAAGACGAGATGCAATATTTTCTGTTCCATAATAAATTATTGTCGATTTTTCAACAAGATAAAAATTTTCAAAGTGAGAAAGATTTTGAAAATTACTGAAGATAAAGTTAAGGTAAATTAAAACTCACTGACTTAAATTTCCTGTTTGAACATGCAAATAATAAAACGGACGCAAATTTTTCATGCAGTATACCAAATTTATTCAATCTCCACGATTTATATCAATATTCAAAAAGCCCTGGGGGTGAATTTTCACAAAAAAACTTCTATTGAATACTATTATTATCCCATTTCGCTATACGAAAAACGTATGTCGGAGTATGTAAATGATTCAAAAACTAAACGTGTGATTTATGAAAAGTATCGGAAGTATTCTAATCTAATTGCCGAATAAATTGGTTAATCTAGTTTGGCAACACTGAGATCTAGGTGAAACGGTAAACGGATTGAAACCTGCCACAAATAAGAAAGGCCGCTCTGCCGCCGGTCAATTTTGACAATTACCGGCATTAGCGATTCGCGACGCTTCACGGATGAACGGAAATTTGAATTCAACGCTTTGTTTCAAGATCTGAAGTGAGGATTGTTAGTATTATGAGTTTTTGAAATTCAAGGCCGATTTTCTGTACCGTTTTATGATTTTTATTGAATTTTTAACTATTGTGACGAATTCGCGAGTAACGTCTTATTTATTTGCCTTTAGTAACCCACTTAAAAGTTGCATAAAGTTATTTTGGATGTTAAAAGATTTCTTATTGAATAATATTTGACGTAAAATCTAATCATTTCTGTATTTGTATTAGATTGCTAATAAATGACATGGGTATGTCGAAACCGGTAGCAGATAAACAAATAAAAAATAAGTAAAAAAGTACACGTGAAATAAAACTCTTCAAAACCAAATATGTATTTAAGGTTATGAGATTTTGGCATCAAATGTATGCATTGTAAGTAAAACACCTGTAAGTAGTTATAGATTGAAGAAGGTTTCGAAAAATTTATTAAGTCACTGAATCTATTTCCTTTCTTTTTACTTCTCCCTCCTTTCTCCTTAGGTCAAATAAAACACACATCCTCCGTGGTTGATTGGTTACGATCCTTGGCTACAAATCCGAAGGTTGTGGGTTCAAATCCAGGTGAATTTTATTAAATTAATTTGTGTTACTTCACAATTTATTAATATATAATATACTTGCAGCAAGTTCCAGAACAGAAGATACTCTCAGCTTCGCCTAGATGAAAGATCAAGAATCGAAACGTTGCCGTCAATGGCTTTAGCCGTGTTTGGTGACCAGATCTGAATAGCCAAGTATTTCCCCACCTTCCCCTGCCCTATCCCCTTTCCCTCCCCAATACCGCCAGCCTCACAACATAACCTAATTGGGGATGCCATAGTCTCACTAGCTCCGAAAGGGTTGGGAACAGTTGGGAATCAAATAAAAAACATCGGATTGAATGAAGCTACGATAAAGGTAAGCTCTGGCCTCTTAAAATATTTATATTTTTTGGTGCCAAATTATTTTAGCTGGTAAATTTATTTCCATCGTAAAATATGCATTTTCAAAATATCAATTTACCATCAACCAGTTTAATATGCAATAATAAAAGGAAATATTAAACGCTGGATTAAGATGGGTACTAAATACCTATGGGTTTATTAAAATTAGGATTTTCATGGTAATAAATAATTAACATTTACGGCAACATTAAATTGTATTAAATATATGTTTATGATGGACTTTCTGCTTGTATCGAATCAAGTGTCATTGAAAAGCATTGCGCAAGAGGTACGATCGGCATTCCCGTACATCGACACTGAGGTCACGTTCTCGAGATTAATGACCTCGAGCGTGTAGCGCGTTACGTGCCATGGGTTTATTTAGGTTTTTTACTTTCCACCCCCAAACCAACCCTTAAAATACCCCCTAAACACCTCCCAAACAACCCACCCACGTTACATCCTGCAGCACGCGCTGATCATCCCCAATCCGAGAAACGCACCCCGTGCCAATGATACGGGAAATAGCGGCAGCAATACAAACTACAAACCACCCCTGATGTGCGTATTTTGAATGGAAGGGATGATTTTTTTGCTTGGTGCTCGTATTTTTTATTGTTGTATTCGTAGGGGTTGACTGACGGGAAATGTTGTGAATTTATTGGGAAAATATGCAAGCAATGAATACATGTGTTATGAAATATGACATTTTTTCTTTGGGCTTTAAATGTTGAAAGGTTTGTGATACATTATAAATCAGTATCGATTTGTAATTCTAAGGTTGGTAAAAGATAAACATAACGTAACAAAACTGAATGACGAATTATTTTCAATCTGTTATTTTTATTTTACAAATTTTGATACGGCCCGGCAGGTTATACCAAAAATTAAGCCAAAAATTACGATGATTACAACATTTTTATTTTGACGAATAAATTTTCTGCAGCGAGTCAAAGTTTCCCATTTTTGAATTACCACTAAAACGATATTTTGGGGCGGGGCTATCGTGTGACGTCATGAGCTTGGACGCTCACTGACAGTGTTTATTTATGCTGGCCCAGCTGAGCGACGCTTGTGACGTCACAATCCCATTTACCAACCACGGACCGTTTTGATTTTGTCAGTTTTAGATCGTTTTTAAAATCAATAATATTGGATGAAAACATAAAAAAAAAACATTTTTAGTAGGATGATTAATATCAGAAAAATTATCTTTAAATATTTCGTACATTTTCAACAGAATCCCTCGTTTGTGGAAATACCCCAATACACACACGACTAAGTTAGAATAAAAACCATATCTTTGATCAGATTTTCCAGATAAATTCTTTATTCCTTTTTAAGTAATCTTGGGGCATAGATTTAGTTACAGAATCAAGATTCCATTTAGCAATTTTGCCTTGAGAATCCGAATTAAGCGTTATCGGGAAAATTATTCCAATAATGGAACGAGGAATTTCGAATAAGCACATACATCGAAATGTTATTTTCTGCAGATCAACATTAGCTCGCATGTATGAAAGCCACCATAAAATCATATATTAAAATGTATGTTATCTGAAATTTTAGAATGGAATAGAATCAATTATTCATTTACACGACATTCCAATAAAGATATGGACTAAATGTATAAAATACAAACACAGAATAAAATTTGTAATGTTGTCCAAACATTCAGCAATAAAACAAATTCTCGACATATTTTTTAGTGCTTACCGTCATTTTAGAAAAAACGTTACTCACAATCAATGCGCACTCACAACTCTCCACTACTTAACACACTTTCACACATACACACACACTTAATCGCAACATTTAACAAAAATATTATATCGTTTATATAGGGTCCGCCAAATAACTTTTTTTTTTTGAAAATGCTATAAAAAAAAAACTACTGAATATTTTCTCAAATTTATTTTTTTATTTATAAGTACAATCCTTCCGGTTAATAATGGAAAATAATTTCATTCAAATGGCTGCCTCGGCTGGCCATGCAGTAGCCTACACGATCGGTCCAATTTTTAAGCACATTATCGATTGTGTGCAGCTGTATTTCACCAATGGCTTCACGAATATTGTCCTTTAAAGCGTCAATTGTCTCTGGCTTGTCGGCGTAACATTTATCTTTGAGGGCACCCCACAAATAATAGTCCAACGGTGTCAAATCGCAGCTCCGAGGTGGCCAAACGACATCAGCTCTGCGGCTGATAATGCGATCTTCAAAAACAGGGCGCAAAACATCGAGTGTAGCTTCGGCTGTGTGGCACGTAGCGCCGTCCTGTTGAAACCAAATGTTGCCAATATCCTCCTCTTCAATTTTTGTGAACAAAAATTCGTTCAACATGGCCCGATAACGATCGCCATTGACTGTAACGGCCACTCCTTGCTCATTTTCAAAGAAAAATGGCCCAATTATGCCTCTGGACCAAAATCCGCACCAAACAGTGACTCGTTTTGGGTGAACCGGCTTTTCAATGTATGCGTGCGGGTTTTCTGTGCCCCAAATACGACAATTTTGCTTGTTTACATACCCGCCAAGATCAAAATGAGCTTCATCCGAAAAGATGATTTTTTTGGCAAAATCGGCATCTTCTGTAAGTCGATCGCAGGCCCACTCAGCGAAGCGAAAACGCATTGGATGGTCAGTTGGCTTCAACTCCTGAACCAATTGGACTTTGTATGGCGTCATACCAAGGTCTTTATGCAAAATTCGTCTCAATGATGTCTCCGAAATGTTCAATTGTTGAGAACGACGGTGAATTGATGTTGATGGCGCTTCACGCACACTTTCTGCCACAGCATCGATATTCTCGGGTGTACGCACTGTTTTTGGCTTTTCACGCTTTGGTTTATCGATGAGGATGCCAGTTTCTTTCACTTTTTTCACAAGATAACGAACATACGGAGCTGACGGTGCTTCTCTTCTTCCAAAAACCGTACGCAATTTTCGCACACATTCTGCAACATTACCATGATTTTCAAAGTAATGTCGCAATATTTCCCAGCGTTGTTCAAGCGTATACACAACCATATTCGCTCAGCGGAAGGATAAAACTAATTATCTGTCAAATCAGACATGAGCTAAGTGTTACCATTCACGAAATAAGCACTAGTTGAAAAAAAAAACTTTAGATGGCGGACCCTTTATTTACTTCAAATTATTCCTAGGCATGTTGGTACTTTCACAAGATATTTCATAGATACACGTTGTCGCATCCAAAAATACTTAGGAATTGCACTTGTAATGGACTATAAATACTAAAAAACGAAATAGTGTTTGCTGCAATTGCTGCAAAACAAGGTATGCAAAGAAAAGAGATAACCAATCACTTACCAATGTATCTCTGCGAAGTAGCACACGACACAACCACAATATAGATATGTAGTTCCATCGTGACACCTCGAGGTATCGCCACAACAAAAATAATTGGTACAAAACCATATTATGTATTTCCGAGATGGTCAAATTATTTAGATTGTGTACCCGAAAAACATCCAGGGTAGTTCCAAAACTTCTTCTGTTTTCAAAACAAATGCACTTGAATTTGCACTATTTTGTGTGTACCAGTGTTCCAAATACTTTTTCAGCAAGGCGGTGGTTAGGGAGAAGTAGGTACTGGATAAACGACATTCCGGTAGGAACTAAGCGGTTCCATGCCAACTCAGAAACAAGTCAACTCAACACCTCTTTGAAAAGTCATTAAAAGCTATGAAAAAAAATATTTTCATATAGCCCATAGCCTAACGTAACTTATTTAACCATTTTTTTTAAATATTTTCTTCTTCACTTTTAATGATTTTTCAAAGGAGATTCGAAGTTGGTTTCATTCTGAAGTGTTCGGTCATCGAACTAAGCATATTCTCATTTCAAAACCAAACACATGTCATTCGTACCCCTGTAATAATTTTTAAAACCCTGCCAAATGTTTAAGCACTCATTGTAATTAAATTATGTACTCCTTGTTTCTAAAATACTTTAAATAAAAGTTTCTAAAACTTGTATTCTTAATATTTATTCAAAAACATCTCCGGCAGTACGTGTTTTCTTAACGTAATCTTTAATTCCGTAATGCCCCTTTAAACCAAGTCAAGCATGCGTAAAGTTCGCCTCGATCACCGTTCGCATCGATTACCATTCGCATCACACTTTTCGTAACGCATTAACCAGCTTACCCCCAAGTCGAACGTGCGTAAAGAAGTTTTACTTAAAAATGCATAATTGCACCAATAAGAAATAAATAGAAAATATAGACAATCTTAAAAACGAACCCTTTCCTTATCACTTAGCCACGGAGACCATTTTGTTTATCATTTAGCATAAACAACAACAACTATTATAACACACATGCATGCGAGTCCAAGAATGCTCTTAATACCAGCAAGTTTCTCAGCGCAAGATGCGCTTCCCTGGTCCCAACGACATCCATCAACCGCCCCCTCCCGTGCGGTGGCGACTGAAAAGGGGCGATATTTATCACGTGGTCTCCCACCCCTCGGCTGCCTGTTACAGCTGGCGGGGGCGGTGAGGCGGTCGGGGGGCGGTGGGAGGCCGGGGTGGGATTTACCGCCATTTCCGCTTCCGCTCGTACGGTCACCGGACCACTTTCGGACGCAGGGGTATCTCGACCTACTAAAGTACTAAAAGTCTCGCCGCAAGGATATTAGAGCTTAGAACTAAAAGAACAGTCATATCTCAAGAATCTTTTGATCACTATCCGCTGGACGGGATATTTTATTTTCCTATAATTCGAAATTGCAGGTGAAGTGAAAATATCTCTATAACCTGCACACGTAAGATTTATTTTTCCAGCAAATCAGACCGAGGATAGCGAACTGTTTTAACTCTACCATTTAGCATTCCGTATGTCTGTATTTTTTTTTAATGTTCCGGTTCCGGTTTCAGATGGTGGCCATTTTAACCCCTCAGGCCTCGGTCGTATTATATTAGAAATAAACGTGTAATTTTTTTAATGCAAACATGAAAGTTTAAAAAATAGCTCTCCTGACGTTTTTTCAAACTAAGATTACTGATGGCGAAAAAAAACACACACACACATTAGGCAAATATAAAAGTTTCATTTTTTTTTCAAATTGCGTTCGGAAACTTTTTCGCTTTTAGATTTTTTTTTTAAAAATTTTTTTCACGATATTTCATATTTTATAATTTTTTTTTAATACCAATAGTGGTTTTTTGCTCTTTCTAACACCCTTTAGATCGAATTTATCACTACGATAGTAAAGGAGACACAAATTTCTATGGGACCTACGTAAGTCGTTTTCACAATTTCTCAAAAAATCATTTTTCTTAACATAATATATGTTAGATTATACTCGTATGTCTACTATGTATTTTGATAAAAATATATATGAATATTTTGTCTGGTAAGATGGTACAATTTACAAAATAATAGTTTTACAAAACTTTTGCGTCAGCGCACCACAGGTTGATGGTTCAGTAAAGATTATTTTTACATGTTTAATCGTCGTATTTATTAGTTAAGTAGGTAGGTATTTAAGAACCTACTTACAAATCTTGTGATTTCAGAAGAAACTTTGGTTTTGATTTAAAATCAGAGAAAATTGGAAACATTATTTTTTAAACACGAGGTTCACAAAAAAAAGAAAACTTTTTTAGCACCGTTGTTATTTGAAACTCGATGAAACTCGACAAACACGTACATTTATAGGATTTAGTCTGCGAGAGAATAATCGGTTTACTCTTTGTGCGGTGCTTCTAGTTTTCTGAAGGTTTCACTTCTACCGCGTGTGAATTGCACACTTGTATTTCTTTACACCTCATATAATTATTAAATTCACAAATTTAGCTAATTTCCTTATTAGACTATATGTATTTATTTATTTATTTCGAAATACAAGGCAAAACATGTGCCATTAACATAGTTAGTTACCTTATACATAGTATCTACAACAACAATATTAACACATTTAACATATATACATATATAAAGTATAGTATAAAATATAAAGTAAAGAGTAGAAAGTATAAAGTTTATATAAAAAGTAAAAATAAATAGTTAAGAGTATAAAATAATATAATAAAAAGTAAAATAATTAATAGGTAGGTATTCTGGGATTATGTCAACTTGATGTCAACGAAGGTCAGATTATTAGCGTATTCATTGCCTAAAATATGCAGGCGATTTATGATTGAATTTTGTTCTGCATTGGTGTTAGTATTGTCGCAATGAAAGGGTAGGTACTTTGAATCGATTATAATTGAATAATCATGAATGATTGAATAATGATTTCTAGTATGCATGATTGTTTTCTCTTATAGCCACAAACCGAACCAAACCCAATACACTAAACTAGTAACTTAGGTACCGATCATTGAAACATATAGACGTGTAGGAAGCCTTTTCGTGATATAGTTTCTACTATTCCCCTATAAAACACACAAAGATAGTGTTGGAATCCAAACATTGCCAAAGAGAAGCACAGAACCAATGGGTTAACCTTTTAAAATGTGTGGTATCCAGTTCCTATAAATTAGTGCCGTAACGGCGGAAACCGATCAGTGATAGCTTCTCTTTGTTCCTATTTGGTTTCCATCCCAGAGACGGAAATTCGGGATTTGAAATTGTTATGCAGTACCTACCTAGTTACTTACTTTCGCTGGTTAATTCAGTGGAACATAGGTATCTTCGTAACCAGTAAAATATTAAGAGAACATACAGAACTTGTTTATTAAAATTTCCTACAAGTAATCCAGTAAAAAATAGTACGGAAATAGTACTTCACTATTTCCGTACTATTGCGTATTTTTTTCGGAGGAAAATATTTTCCTTCATGACCTGTGTCATATTTGGGGATACTGTGTGGATGGTCCAGGTGATACTTTATTTTTTCTGGCTTATAAAAAGAGTAATAAAAAAATATCGATATTCCAATGGAGAAATAAGTGATAAATAAATTTAAAAAATACTCGTTATTTCAATGGAAAAATAAGAATTCCACCCGCAGTCATCTAAAATATTTCTAGGCGGTCTAATTTTCAAACCAAAATCACAAGATTTTGGATTAGGTACTTAATAATGGCTCACTTTACTCACAGTTGTTTTTTTTCATTCGCTCCACACAGGAGGCCCTGAGGAAAATAACTCCCCTCACAGCCTGTCATATCATCTTAGGGGATGCTGTGTGGAGGGTTTTTTTTAAGGAAAGGAAGAAAAGGAAGTTCTGGGAAGGAAATAGGTATGAGAGGTGGGTAGGAATCTGGGGTCAGTGTGTCCAGGAGTGACAGACATATGAGTCCTATAATTTCAATATCCGCTATATCCGATTTTTTTGACAAAATGATCTGAGTATGACATCTTCTTCACATTTTTGCGAGGAACAAGAGGAACCTAAAATTGAGTTTCTAAACCTCCCTTATCACGACCAAAAACCATGTTAAAACTGCGAGTGAGAAACAAAACCCGCTATATCATTCAAGAAATTAATTGAATGAAGTCAACCAATCACGAGCATTATTTTGCCAAGGTGGCGGGTTTAGAAACTCGTGCGTTAGGTCAGTTGAGTTTCAAAATCCACTATATAGTGAGTAAGTCACGAAGTGAGTATCAAAATCCGCTATATCCATTTTATTTATCCAAATTACTTAAATTATGCTAGACACATCTAAAAATTACACTTTTCGAAATTATATTACTCCATTTTATTATTCAATAAATTGGAAAGCAATTATTTATTTACGTTAGAGATGTGACAGTAGTTTACGGTTTTCTATAAATCAAAGAAAGTTGATAAAGCGGACATAGAAATAAAACGACTCATATGAATCCATCCCTTCAACTGTGATGCAAGGTGATGGGTCGAGGGATTCTGGCTGGAAAGGTCAAAAGACCTCCTCAACCAGTCTCCCTCGATCCGGCCCGCCACGCAGCAGGTGGGCAGATACATCGGCCGCCAAGACCTTCACAAACTTCACCCCATGAACCGGGACACCCCTGCAAAACGTAGCTAACCACTCGCGGTGACCTATGGCAGAGGTGTTGGTTATCCAATAAATGGTTCCAGAGGCAGCGGTGCCCATACCCGCCTCCCAAAATGAGAATGTATTATAATATCTTCTTAATTGTATTATAATCGAACGGTGAAAATGCTTTGCTTTGTTTTTCTAAGACCGTGAAGTGTTTGCGCTGATGGTTCCATTATGCAATCCCAACACCATTACTGCAAAGGCTAACCGTATTTCAGT
The DNA here is from genome assembly GCA_917563855.2 of Limnephilus lunatus. NCBI lineage: Eukaryota > Metazoa > Arthropoda > Insecta > Trichoptera > Limnephilidae > Limnephilus > Limnephilus lunatus. Next base: position 61,424,625 of record OU830599.1, read on the forward strand.
AGATGGCGTCTAGGGAAACCAGAGACGGTAAAGGAAAACATAAAGATCTTGCAGCGGAGCATAGGAGGTCCCACACACGCCTTTATCTATGGTGGGAGGTGCAAACCGCTAACCATAGACAATCCGTGGCCTTATCTCCGGAGAACCAATCTGTACAGGAGGTCTGCGGGGCTTATTTATGTCGATAAGTGTTTTTGTGTTTTTACAGCTCTAGAATTTAAAGCCCGAGTATTCTATGGGTAGTTTTGTTTGCTAACTCGAGCGTAAAAACTGTGGAAAATGAAGAACTTACGAATAAATCAATAGATACTTTTGTACCCACAAAATTAAAAGTAGCGACGCCACCGAATACAAAGTTGTAAAACCGTTGCAATATGCATCCAGTGTGAGAATTCACACTAAAGACATCACTTCTTAGCTACCTTAATTTATAATATAAGCATATATTAATGTATTAGAAACTGTGATCGGCGCGGCCGCCGCGTTCTAGGTGTAAGGCTCTTGACTCACAATCCAAAGGTCGCGGGATCGAATCAAGTAAATTTAATTTGATTAATTAGTGTTATTTCACAATTAATTCATTTTAAAATTATATATAGTACATTTGCGGCACGTTCCAGAGTGGAAGATACTCTCAGTATCGTCCTGGTGCAAGACCACCATTCAGAATTGAAACGTTGCTTGAAATGGCTTTAGCCGTGTTTGGTGGCCAGATCTGAATAGCCAGGTACTTTCCTTACAACATACCCCAACACACACATAATGTTTCATTCACATTCATGTTTATTTATTACTTTGCTATTCGGACTGCTTCTGCCATTCACTTGCACGTCATAAACTTCTACAACTCCTGACACTCCATTTCACGCTCATTAGCTGTATATCTATGCCCAAAAGATTTGAACATTCCCCTTTAAAAGTCCTTCATTACGCTTCGACAGGCCTTGCATTTTTTCCAAAACTCCAAAAGCGTTTAAGGCGATGTACCACTCGAATCGGGACGCTAACAATAACACTCCTTATGCAGATACGATAAGGTTTAAATCCCTGATGGACACCAGCAGCCTGTTTTGACTTATGCAATAAAAAAATACCCATAAAGAGTATTTTATTTTATTTTCAATTGTCAGCAACAAATATTAAAATGTTGTCCAAACATTTTCTAAAGAATTTAATTGACCACATTATACAATTAAACATAACCGAAAAGGGTTTAGTAGGTAGGAGATTTTGAACTTTAAAACAGTTTTTTCAGGACTGATAGATACTTTATATTTTCTGGGCTTATAAAAAGACTTATCAAAAAAATGCTAAATTATTTCAAAGGCCAAAATGTATTCTACTCGCAGTATTTAATTAAAGCATTTAAAATGTTTTAAATTTAAGTTTTCAAACCAAAAAATATAATTTTGCATAACGTCGTAGTGCTTCACCTTAAGGAATACATTAAAAGATTCCAAATGCGTCTCAAATTGATAAAAACAGTAGTAAGTAATTATGTTTTTTACATGAAATGAAAATTTATCATTAGCTAGGCTCTTACCATGTCAAGTTCGTTTAGATTGAAACTTTATTTTCTTACACATGTCTCACGTTTTAATATCCATAAAACCATCACGTAGTACGGAGCAGCACGTTTATTTCACCTTAACCCTTTCAGACCTGAAATATAACTGCACGTGTTGAAATATATACGATACTTCGACACCTAGCAGGATTATTTTTATAAAATTGTTGAATTAGTTTTGGTTTTATAAATACTCACATGAGAAGTTCATTATTTTAAAGAACCTCACAGGGAGTATTTCACATTATGACAAATCATAAATGCTTTATTAATTCTAAACAGTTGACATGATAATAACGGATAATAATACGGAATATTTCTTACTTAAATATTTAGATTTATTATATCACTGAAGAAGATAAGATAGAAGATACAAATAATATAAACGAAAATACGAAAGAGGACAGAAATAGAAAAATGAAAAGATAACGGTCGCAACTGGGACGATAAAATACAATAAAAACGGATATATTTATCCGAGATGAAAGATCTATGAAGGTTTCAAACCAGTTCTTAGAATGATTGTTTCCAATGAAAAAGGTAGTTGCCTATAATATGGAAAAAATAGTCGAAGATAATATTCACAATATCACATCTGCCCTGATGATGGACACTGTAACGCTGTCCGAAACGTTGGCTAAAGGAGGAGGTAGCGCAATACGACATAACACCCCAAAAATAAACAAGGAAGATAATATTGTTGATTCTAAAATTTGAAATATAAGATTGATAAATATGACGGTTTGATTAGAGGTGGCAGTGGCCTGACTGGTAGGGCTCTCATCCTGGTAAGACGAGAGATTCTTGGTTCGTGTCCCAGTTGCGACCGTTGTCTTTTTTTTTCTTTGTCTTGTTTCTTTGATGTTTTCGTTTAGATTATTCGTGTTATCTTCTATGTCAATTATAATATTACATTGATGGGAATAACCTGCAAAAGCTATAAAAAGAGAGTCGTTCCAATAAAAATTGAATTAGGATTTAGCTTCATTATCAAGAAAGTGAGAATTTATGTCGGGGGAGACGAAAAAATATGCATTTTGTATTTTAATTTTGTTAAAATTAATCCTCGTATGAGAAGTGTTTGACGCCGTGATTGACCAAATGAAGTAGATACTACAATTTTATGAAATCGTTTTACACGGTGCTAAAATCATGGTTAAACATAATCGTCACAGGTGACATAAATATAAATATGTTTACCACTTGAACGAGTGGCCAGAAGGCAATAATAAAAATATAACGCCCAAAGCCAGTCCAGTATCGTCAGCATTTCGTGAAATAAATCCGCCACATTTTATTTGTCTAGATAGGAAGGAAAACAATCTGATTTTTATTATTTATCTATTATCTAAAGCACGCGCGGTCCGAAAGGGTTTAAAAGAACACAACGTAGTTCCAAGGCCGCCCAGAAGCCTTGATTTCTCGTCAGATTTCGGATCCGAACTCAAACACAATAAGCGCAGATCGTGATGAATCAAGGCGAAAGGGAATAAACAAGGGAAAAAGAAACACCAAAAAACAATCAAAAGAAAGCACCAACAACACGTCGCGTCGTCGCGCTAACTGATTTTCCGAGAAACCAAACTAAATTTGTTGAGGCTTTGACGCAAGGAAGGCTGTATGCTATTAGTTCGTACATAGAAAGTAGCAATGTATACAGGTAAAGAAAAACCCGTCGACTAAATTGAATATACTAATTCATATCCACGTTTTTATTATGCGAATATAAGAGATGTCCTGTCTAGCTCGAAGTCAGTAAGATTATACATACACACATTGGAAAAAGTTGTGAGGCGGAAGGAACTGGAGAAAAGGGATGGAAGTAATCAAAATAATCAGTCCTGTTTGGTAGATCACGTTTTGGTGCATCATAATTATTATCTTATAGAATAATTGGATGGGGGTATTTATGTACCCACCTAAGCCACTAGAAACATCTCAATAATTAATACTTAAAATAATGTTGCAAACATCTCAATAATTAATACTAAAAATAATGAGAGTACGAAAACAGCGTGCAATATAGTTGTGAATGATTAAACTTGGAGCAGGTGGATGAGTGTATCTGGGTGGTATGTTTACGAGAGATGGGAAGGCTGATGGAGATATTGAAAGAAGGGTAAAGGCAGGTAACTCCATCAATCGAAGACTGAATGCTGTTAGCGCTAATAAAAAACTGTTGCGAAGCTAACAGTCCACAATGAAGTTCTGGTACCTACCCTGATGTATGGCAGTGAGGCATGGAATTGGCAGAGGAAGGATGAAATCAGACTGAATGCTGTTGAAATGAGTTGAGATCCCTGCGTATGTGTGGTAAAACCATGTATGATCGTGTGAGAAATATGGAGAACCGCAAAGAATTCAAGGCTGATGTAAGCGTAATGAGTAAGATTAAAAAAGGACCCTCAGGTGGTTTGGGCACGTAGAGCGAATGAACGAGGAAAGGAGTGTAAGGAGAGTATACGACGCAAATTTGAATGGTAGAAGGATTCGGGATGCCTGAGGAAGACACAGATACTTGAGATGGTCCATGTCAAGAATCAGAATAATACAAGAGTATGTATGAGACGATGTTTGAATGTGAATGAGGTAAAAAGAGTGTGTGCCAAGATCGAGTTGTTTGGCGGTCCGTCCTCTCTGCCTACCCTTGCGGGGAAACGGCGTGATGGTTAGTTAGTTATGTTGCATAAAAATATTATCTACCCCTCCTTGCATTTATTCCAAGAGGCTGAACTCGTAGATAAAATAAAAAAAAATATTGTATGTAATGCTAAAAAACATATTTTCTCGAAATGTTCTTTTTACGTTTTTTATTAGTAAGGATGAAGGATTTTAGTGTCACCTGTACCTCACAAATATAAATCTTAATAGTTAATACAATCTCTTATTGTTCAAAGACTGATAAAAACGGAATCAAATCGACCTTAAATAAGCGTTTCTCAAAGCACTCTCCATGATAATAAAAAAACCCTAGCGAAGGCCATTAATAAAAGAATAGCATTAAATAAAAAACAATTGATCACGTAAAGCAAATAACAATCAGAAATGTTATTGTATGAATAAAATTATATAGAAAGTAGAATAATAGAAAAAGCAATCGTAACATAACCTTTCTTCCAAGAGTAATTCAATAGAGATTAAGTTGTTTCACGCTCTCTGTTATTATGTTTATTCTAACGTCGGAATCAATCTGCCGACTTCTTCAGTACTTTCCTATTATTGTTATTACAGTAATCGTGGAAAAGGAATACATTAAGCGGGAAAATATTGTTCACGTGATCCTTTGTTTGGACGCCATTTTGTTTAGCGTAATATCAGATCAAAATTAATTTATTATATCGTCTCGAAGACTGGAAAACGAATTAAAGTGAAAATGTGAAATGAAAATTTCGACAATAATTGAGAAGCCGTTTTTTGCTCTTACGTCAGAATACAGTTAATTTGATGAAGAATAGAGAAAGGTATTTTTTAACAACGTTTATGCAAATAATATTTTATAATAATATATTACCTATGATTCTTATTCTTATATACATTACTGTGTAATAGTGTCTAAAATAGCTTAAATCTTGATTATGTGTTGAAGGGATTATCCGATGTTAACAATAATGACTTAGATATAACTTGGGTTGTTTAAACTGGGTAAACACCGCTGTGGGAGTAATTTTAAGTAACAAAAGCACCTCGGAATAGATTTTCTAAGTAAATATACGGTGTTGCTATAGTTATTCGGAGAAAAGCTCACTTGAGGTGAAATCTTAGTTAATTGGGAGTTTGAAGTAATGAACAAGAACGGAGTATTAATAAAGTTTAACCGTTGTTAAAAACGAATAACTCTATCGAAGTTGCCAAAACAATTTCGATTATTTTACCGCCTTATAAATATCACGTAAATAAATATCCGGTAAAGGACGTAAAAATATACGACAGTCATAGATTCGTAGCAATGGCTTTACGCAACGGTAGGAAAACATTTCGGACAAATTTAAGACATTTTCAAGTGCTTTCTTGGGGTTCCAGTCTTGCGCCGATATAACCATCTTCAGTCCCGCCTAACGGAGGATAACCCGCCCTGGGAAGGAATAGCCTGCCCTAGGAAGGAATGGCCCGCCCTAATGGTGTCAATTTCTAAACTCCTGTCAAGGGTCGAGCTATTAATGACTGCAATTTGGTGGTTACACGCCGGAGGCTGCGCAAGGAGCCATTGCCAGATCATTGCCGCAGAACTGGGGTCCTTTACTTAATATCCTCGGATTCTTCTCAGATTATAACGGAAGTTGAACGGGAATGGAGTTTGAAGTCCATAACAGTCTGTTAGCTAAGATTTAATTACCGATCCTTTTGATGTAGGCACTGTGATAAAGAATTACAAGATGTAATCGAGTAAACACGTAGGTACCAATTGTACGTATTCTATTTATTATTAAATCGAATAATTACGTCACGTAGTACAAGAAATAAAACTTTAGACATGAGTATTCTTCAAGTTAACAAGATAGTTAAAAGGTTTAAATTCTTAAAAAGGTCAAAAAAACTTACGTGTCCAAGTCCGAACTTTTTTCGTTCTAATAAAAAGCTCGGCATAAGAACGAAGATAAAAAAGGACTAATATACTTCGCAATCCGATAGCAGCTACGAACCTACAACAATTGGATCTAATTTTGGCATTTAATTCCCATTTAGATCTAAGTGAGATAAACAATGATTATTTATCCAGCAATGAGAGCAACTCAAAGTCTTTCTCAACATAGAAGACAATAAATTCAACAAAACTTTGGAGAAAATAAATCAAGTAAACGAATAGCGTTGTTTTTTCTATGCTTTAATCTGGGACCGTCTCAGGAATACGTAAATATTCCCTAATTTATTGTTCAACCCTCCAGAACTAAAGTCTTTCGGGGAAGAATTAGCCGACTTGAAGTAGTGAGAATAATAAATGTTTTTAAGAGAGAATTGGGCATTTGGTAAGAGTGGGAATACTAATGGATTTTAAGGTAGAATTAGCCGTAGGTAATAGTCTAGGAAATTCGGTGTGAATTCACAACATAAGCTTGCGTGAAGTTGTTAATGGCCCGGGGAAGGTTGCGCGGGAAATTCCCGCATCTGATTCAAGGGATGATAAGGGAAACTGCGAAGAGAAAGGGAAAATGAAATAAACCTGCTGTAGTAAAAAGTGTGAGGTTTTAAATGGAGATGAAACACAATAATAAATAGCTTTAGAATTCTTTAAGACGGACTTTAATGATCACATTTAACGTTAGAAGACTTTCGTCAAGTTTATTTTATCGTTCTTGAAAGTTTAGAAAATGGAAAACGTTTATTGACAGAATGGAATACGATATCATCGTCATCAATAAAGCTACAACTCATAGAGTAGGAAAACATGGTTTTTTTTACGATATTCAGTATTTTGTTAGTAATTAGCTGTTGGTCCTGCGTAGACGCCAATTTTTCTATTTAATTCATAAATTTTCTAAAGCACAATAACTTTGATCATATTTCTTATCTCACTCTCGAAAAAGATTTCTACTTCTATTTATAATGTAATGTAGCAATAAGCATAATAAAATAACGTTCCTTGTTACATCTACGTAAAATACCAAAGTTTGGGGTGCTTCAAACAACATTTCATTTGATTGACAATTAAATCGACAATCAGCGCAATTTTTAATTTTTACATTTTGAAAAGTTTCCGTTAAACGTACGATTCTCGGACCGTTTCAGCGTTTGATCAACTTGTGATCAGCCATCAAGCACAATGCTGTTATGTTTGACGACTGGTCAACATTTGATCTAAAGCTGATACGATCCGAGAGTTTTAATTTTTTAAAGGTGACATTTTACACAAAATGCCACCATAATTTGCAAAAAAGTTAAATAAATCAAAAACGAATTTTCTATTCCGAGCCCTGGAACATTCCTTTCCCACCCTCAGTATGTGTAAGGGGTGGATTTAGTGGGTAATGTGTGCGGGGGAGGGCGATGCAAGATAACCACCAAATGTTTGCGGTAAACCTCGAAGGTTCCACAGCATGCCGTTAGGAGGTGCTTAAATCCGGCGAACGATTTCAGCGCGATTGCCCGCCTTGTTTTTATTTGTTCTTTTAATTGTAAATTGGCGAATCGTCCGATATCTACTTGAAAACGAATTAGTTTTTATCTGTTTTTGTTCGATTAAATTGGAAACGTGTGGGAAACTGATTGCAAACAAAGGACTAATGTGTTGATAATCTATCGCTTAGATAAATTCTTAGATATTAACCAATTTGTATTAGTTTTACAATTAAATCTGAATCTCTTTTGGGAACAGAGGTTTATGGAGAGTTTTTTTCTTTGATACCGCACTCTGTGTGTAAGGAACTATGGTATACCAATTTTGGGATGTTGTGAGGCTGAAGGAAGTGAGAGGAGAGGTGATGGAAAGAGGAAGGCTAAGAAATACCTGGTTATTCAGATTTGTACGCTTTTGAATATGATGACATAGGTCAAATTTGAACAACTCATCAAACTTAAAAGTTTATTTTCAAGTTCTGTTATTATATCATTACGGGCCTGTTGCTTCACAGAAATGAAATCATAACATAATTTGAATAGAAGTTTCACTGGAGATCCTTAAAACTTCATCTCTTTAACTTTAAAAACAAATCTGACTAACAGTGTGCTTACTTACTTGCACAAAACATAACATAACCCTGATCTAATCTCTAATTTATATATTTTTATTTAAACCTATTTTCATCAATTTTATAAACCATGGTATTAAAAAATGACTCAACATTATATTCAAGGAAGACTCAACAACCTCACAAAAGATGACGAATTTTTCACTAATCTCTTCTTAGAAGATCATTTAAAACTCAGCATTTTAATCGTTCAATGGACAACCGGGTCTTAGAGCAAGATTAAATTGTCATTATATCACTAAAACTTTCGCATTTCCTTGCTTAAATAAAGCCTTACTTTGTGATGATGTGTCAGTTGTGATCTATGTATTGTTTAAACCAGAGAACACTTGTAGTTAAGCGAAGATTAAGCTTCACCTTGAATATTGAAATTATAATCTATTTAATTACTGATGTAGCTCGAAGGTATTTTGCGACAAGGTGTTGTTGTTGCGCAGGTGTTTCGTATTGTGCCACCAATATAGTAGTAAATGTAATATGCCTAATATCTTATATGTTTCCGGGCCAATTACAAATTAGACAGAATAGGCATACACAAGACAAACAACAAAACATTTTTGTATTTTGAAGTACGATTGAATTGAAAACTATGATCGTATCTGAAGCACTGATCGAGGTAATAAAATAAATTATAAACCAGTATTTTTGTTGTTTTTGATGGTTGAAATTTTAGAATTTTTAAACGCACTGTTATTAAACATACTAAATTCAGTTGTTGGCGCATGGGTAGCTAAGTAATGTGAAGTATTCCTGGCGTAAATTTTTTTAAGTCCAATGAACTTTTAATTTTCAAATTTGGATTTACTATCTTGTCAGACAAACGCTCAAGTAGGTATCAAAATTATTTTATTAACCCCCGACGCAAGGAGCGGTGTTATAAGTTTGACTTTCTGTGTGTCTGTCAGTGGCATCGTAGCTCCTAAACGAATGGATCGATTATGATGTGTTTTTTTTTGTTTGAAAGCTGACGTGATCGAGATGGTTCTTAGCTACAATTTATGAAAATCTGTTCAGGCGTTTCAAGGTCATCAGCTCTTTTTGTGCCGGAGGTTGCTTAAAATTTTGAAAATTTTACTTATTACTTATGAATTAATCATACTTCATTCGAAATTCGTATTTATTCTGTTTAAATGCTTGACAGATGCTCAGATAAATAAATAATAGAGCGACAATACGTCACAAGATAACGCTTTATTTAACTAGGTCCCGTGGACGTACTTTAGCGGTTCGTTCATATACGTATTCTTTGAATGGCTATCCTTCTCCTTTGTATATGTATATTACCTGTGTATATAATTTTTGAGTCATTTTGTCTCTGAATTTACTAAAAGCGATGTGTCAAATCATTCTGAAACGATTATCATCATCCTTGCAAAAACTCGATCATTCCATTTCTAAAAGCCATATACAGCAAGCATCAAAATCGTTTCACGTTACTGCAAGTTTATCAGAACGTTTATACGTACCAGCAATTTCACATAAGTGTTTTATTCAGAGTATAACCTCAGATTTACTGTGCGGTCAATGCCTTTGTTTTGGATAACAAAATAAGTACCAAAAGGAGCTCGCCTTTCAACCGACTCCAGACCTCCAGAGACGAACGGGGGACCACGCACAATAATATTCCGTGATTTTTCACCGGTATGTGTTAGTATATATTGTAGGAGGCTTTATTCTTCTGATTAATGCTTACAAACCGACGATGACCTCTTTGAATGGATTGTGACTTATGCACTTGTTGTCACTTTTCCCGAGTCTAAAGCAAATCTCCTCTGACGCGTTCCTTGACGTTGGGCTTAGGGTCAATATCCTTGCTTGGGTGATAACACCCCCCTGAAGTCATTCTAGGGTGGTACTTACTCATACTTATAGTCTGCTTACGTTGGGAACGTGGTCGTGTTATGATATCTCATAAGCCTTATTTGTCTTAGCATACACTTTATTTCAATTATAATATCATAATTTATATTGTAATTGTGAACAGGATCAATGAATCGTCGGAGATGACATATTCATTAAACGAATCGTTATAGAATCGTTGTCAATAAACATGACAAAGACGAGTAGCTTTCTGTATGCGTTGGTTTTACTGTGGAAATCGTGGAAAAAGCTGAATTTTGTTGCTAGTGCAATGACGGAGTTTCTAGTTTGCAAAGGATTGAATCTGCGCGGCCGCCCGGCCGATGCGAATTCTGGAGCATTCATCTACTTATTTTGTATAAAAACAACACAGTCGCTTACGCTCACTTGGTACACCGGTTTATCGGGACAGTCGGTTATTTGGGACAACACCCAAGGAACGGAAACTAATTAAATAAACTAATAAGTACTAGTTTACTTCAGTTATCTGGAACACCATCCCGTTTTATGTTTTTTTGTTTGTTTAAACGTTTTAGAAGGGCGATATAGGTGAAGAGACTGAGGAGAGGGGATGTCTATGAAGATATTTGTACCCATGGTTAATAAATAATTATTTTTAGCAGTTAAATGTTTTTCAAAACGTTAATATAGTTTAGAAATACATTCCATAGTACCTACTCCAATAAATGTAATACGTACATATTCAAATAAAAGTGGGAGGCGGGAATGGGTACCGCCGCCCCGGGAACCTTTATTGGATAACCTACACCTTTGCCGTAGGTCACCCCATGTGGTTCGCTACGTTTGGTGATTTAGCAGGGGTGCCCGGGTTCTGGTCTAGGTCGTGGAGGCGAATGACCAGGGCACACCGAACCTCAGATTCCTACCCACCCCTTAAACCCTTTTCCTTCCCAGAACTCTCTTCTCCTTCCTTTCCTTAAAAAACCCTCCACACATCATCCCCAAAGTTGACATAGGCCCTGAGGGAGATTATTTTCCTCAGGGCCTCCTGTGTGGAGCTCATGTAAAAAATGAGCTAAATAAATAAATATTGTATTTGACTCCCTTGAACTTCGTTTATTTGGGACAAAATGTTTTGGTCCCGATGTGTACCAATTAAGCGGAATCGACTGTACATCAAAAAATACAAAATCTGTCTACCATAGTGCGTATGATACGCAGATGAATTTATATTTCCATTTAGTCAGATAATCCTTCCTGAAATGTCTAGAGAAAAAAAAATAACAAGTTGTACGAAAAGATACTTATATTTTGTATATTAATTGAGTGGTTTATCCAACATTCAGTTTGGTAATGAAATCAGTCGGGTATCATCCACGGCTCTTTATACGCCTCAGACTTATAATCGCAAAAGATCCATGTCCCAGAACTAGTAAACAAATTTGCGGTGTTACCAACGCAATATATTATAATTTTAACTTGTAATTTCCTCCGAGAGAGTTATCGCTGGTTGACTGATCATCACGGGATCCAGAGTGAAAACAATTTCCACTTCAACTATCCATTTATTTCCAGAACATCGATCACTTTACATCCGCTAGTCCTGTAGAACTTATCCCAATTCTTGCTAGAGGCACAGTCTAATATTTATAGGATATTGTAGGGACAAGTCTGCGGTTGGAGTCTAATTTAGGCTGTGTTATCAGGTATCATGAATAACCCTTGTTTGCAAAATGGTTAAGAGTATTTTATTATCGACCAAATAAGTTTATGCGAATTCTTCGAACAAGCCTGAATGATATTTCCTTGATACGATGTTATAATAATAAAAGTATTTTTCAAAAATAAGACTAAATCTTTACACATAGAAATATGGGGATCAAACAAGGGATTAGAACAAATTTACTTGAACAATTGGAGATCGATAAACGAACGAATGATTCTAATATAAAATTAATTAATAAAGTTAAAAAATATATATTTATTTCTTCTAAAATAGCAAACTTATTTTATGGCACCATTTTAATTCAAATTAATAAATTAATTTGTTTTTAACATGTTTCATAAGCCAAGCTTACTTCATCAGGGTTTTAATAATAAACCCTGTCGGTTTTTTATAATCAATTGTAGTGGTAAAAACAAAGTAATTTATTAATTTTAATTTGAATATAAATATTCTCCGCTTCTCAGTATGTACACAAGACCTAAACAATACCACACATTCGAATAAGCCAAAGCAGTCGCTTTATTATTTAACAATTAAGAAAACATTACCATTTAATGTAGGGAAAACAGATTTCAAAGTAGGTACTACAGAATAGAGAATCTATTGTCACAATAATTGCGTTCTCAGTAAATAGGTTTAACTGGTAATTAATTATTTTAGGCACTATAAAAATTGAAATTGGGCGCAGGTAAATATAATCGTATAAATAAGGCATCCCAACGTGGCCTAACCACAGTTTCAAAATGACACTAAACGCTGAAATAGCTGTCACAATAATTCAAAATAAATCAGAACAAAATTAATAATATTTATATTCAAATCAGACACCCAAGCTATGCTTATATTTATGACGGTTGGATTTAATACGAATAATGGTTTGATTTATTGTTTTTTCTCCATCTCTAGGAACGTTTCGGATATCCTTGCAGTATCCATAATCAGTTTTGATGTACGAAGTGATAAAAATATAAGTTTATTTTTGTAGTAGCGACACCATCTTTCATTATTTTATTGTCTTTAAATATCTTTCAAAAAGGTGTTAGATTTAATCCATAGTCCCTATTATTTTTGAATAAGGGATTGTGGGGCTAATTAAGTTTGTTGAACATTAAAAGGCTACGGGAGTGTTACTTCACGTGTTGGTGGATGAAATTTTACAGTTCTGAATACGAATTTAGGTACTTACTACTCCTACACTTATTCTAAGATCATATATATACACAAGTGAATGCAAACACATTTCTAGTATCCGTGGGATGTGGGATCTCTATGACTGGATCTTTGGGAATAATTGAAACATTTAACAGACTTGGAATAGTAGGTACTCCGATGATTGGTTGCCTGTGTGTAATTATATTTTATTTTATTAATATGGGATGCTAAACAAATATTTTTAGAACAGGGTGGCCATTTTGAAAATGAATGCAATACTTTAAAAATAAATCTGTTACTTTATTTAACACTGGTGTCTGTGGAATTCTACCAAACTATAAAGCAGATTTGGCTTTTTTTAAATTTTAATGTGAAAGTGTTATTATTAATTTCTGTAATTAACTTAGTTTTTTTATTCGTTTTTTTATAAGAACACATCTCTTTTTATAACTTGTGAAGGTTATTGTGCAATCAATATAATATATCATTGCAGAAGAAGATAACACTAATAATTTAAATGAAAATATTAAAGAGAACAAGACACAGAAAAATAGAAAAAGATAATGGTCGCAACTGGTAGATACTCAAGCCCAGAAGCCAGGTCTTGTTCTCTTTCATATTTTCGTTTAGATTATTAGTGTTATCTTCTTCTTCAAGGATATAGTTTATTATTAGCCTGAAACACTCATCAACATTGTAAAAATCTCCCGAGAAAAGATAAATGCCGCCGACGGGACTTGAACCCGCGTCCTTCTGATATCCGGTCAACTGCTCTACCAACTGAGCTACGTCGGCTTATCTCCCACCCGCCAAATAATTCAATATGTACTAGTGTTTCATTCAACAATTACTGCTTATTACATTTTTTTCGCCTGAAAACAACCAACTTTTATTTTTTGTGAGAAAATGCATTAAAGTGCTAACTCTCGCACTAGATGGCGTCGAGACAGATTATGTCTACATTTTTTTGGTGAAATACTATATCTTGTCAAATATTAATTATTATTTTTAATTGGTAAACTAATGTTGAAGACAAGAGAATTATTATAAGCGATAAGTATTATAAAATTATTCTAATAATTATTATTCTAATAATTATCGCTTATAATAATTGTTACCTTTTGTGCTATGCATAAAAATCTTGTGATAAACATTAGTTTACCAATTAAAAATAATAAATATAGTTTATTATTATTATTATGATCTGTGGAGTTTTGAAATATCCACCCGCCCAAAGACATTAAAGCTACAATAAGTAATATTTTTGTTCCATATTTTAAGAAAAACACACACCCAAAAAAAGATTAATGATGTTTACGAAAATGATTTTTGATAATAATTGTTTACGTATACAAAATATGTAAGCAAAGATCTAATAAAAGTAAATTTAAAAAGAATACATGTTTTTTGCTTTTGTTACCTGATTTCAAAAAACGGTTTAAAAAAATTATCAAAATTTCGATATTCGTATTCTTTTATTAAATAAAAAACACAATTATTTTCTGATCAAACTAAGCAGGAATTTTATGACCACCTAGTATTGGGAATTATTACCGTGAGCTAAAGGTAATTACACACTATGTAATATTACTACCAGGATTATCAATGGGTTTGCTTGGAAGTGATGTGAATCGGCCTTTACATAGGAACTTGGATCAAATGCCTTCCAGTCACTGTGAATCCTACATAATTATTATAATTACCCACCACGAATAAATTTACGAAACTTTGGTTAAACAAACATTGCGATATAACATAATAACATATGGAAATGTAATGTCAACATAAGAAGATACCCACCTATTTGGGAAGAAGAGGGTGGTATGAATATTGAACAGTAAATGATATCTTCAAATTATATATTGCACGTTTCAACGACTTTCAGGAATGATGTTTGTAAGTTGTTGGATGATTTTTAATCTACACAGATCACACCACTACACAGATCAATAATTCAAAAATTATATTATGTTGAATTAAATTTCTTACTTACCCATGAATATTAAAAAGAATTGGTACATTTTTTAACCATTTAATGCAATTTTATCTTGGGTACGAAGTTAATAAATGAGTTTAAACTTGAGTATGTAGAATCAGAAAAAAAAACATTTCATCTAAATAATAAACTATGAAATTACATATTAAATAATAAGGATAGACACTCGAAAATTACAAGAATTTGAAGTCTATAACTTAAATTGTATAGATGTGGATACATTTTTTGATTTTATTTATTTATCGATGTGTATTTTTTTATACTGGAACTGCTAGAAACTTTTAAATTAGGTTTAAGGAACATACGAGGTATTTAAACAGTAATAGTTCTTGGAGTTCGGTAATAATTTATTGGGAGATGAACCATACTTTCGATATTAATAACGGAATAGAGTTTTTACACTGTAATGTTAATGGTGTACATTTAGACAAACTATAAATCTTGGAAATTAGAAAGAAATTAAAGATGAGTTGTTTTATCAATAACCAAAAATATATTTGAGTGAAAGTGGTTAAAACTAGGCATTTTTGTTAAAGTTGTGCCACAAAATAAGTTTGCTGTTTTTTAATAAGAGAGTTTTTACTTACAGATGTCGCTAGCCGTGAAATGGTAATTTCTGTGACGAAGTGTCACGAATTTATAAAAATACACGAATTTGCACTCTGAATTCGACTTTTAAAAATATTTAAAAAATACGCATTCCTGAATGGAACTACCTAAAGGAATAATTATATTTCTTGGAGGGTAACTAATGAAAACATTGTACAAATTCACGAAAACTGGAAAACTTTTTGGCTTTTCATTTAATTATTATTATTAATACATTATTCAGAATGTTTTTTGTGTGAGTTTTGAATAGTTAACACACATTTCCGAAGGTAAGCTAATTTGTCTCCGTTGTAATTCCGGGAATGAGTGTATTAATACAACATGAAAGTTGGATAGGCTTTACTTTGTCGGCAGGTGGGAAATTCCACGAATTAATATTATCCGCGCCAAGGGAGTGACGAAGCGATATAAAATATAGAGAATTTGATATTTTGACCAAGAATATTTTGGTTAATTCAGATTGTAAGACAAATGGATTTATTGCATTACTACTTTTTATAAAAAATCAATCAATTTAGATTAAAGGAAACATAATCAGTTTTGCTGATGATACTGTATTATTATTTCAAGAAGAAAATTGGACGGACACATTTAATGTGGCTGAACAAGGGCTTAGTGCACTTCAAAATTGACTTAAATTCAACTCGCTTACCCTTAACACAAGCAAAACTAAATATATAACTTATTCAATGAATTCAAGGAGCCAACCAGCAAAATCACTAGAGTTAAAATTACACGAATGCTATAGAATGCCCAGTCGTAGAAAAAACACAAAAAATAAAATATCTCGGAGTAATAATTGATGAAAATCTTAGATGGGACCTACACATCAAAGGTATTACTGAAAAACTCACAAGCCTTACATATTTCTTCAAAAATGTAAGAAATGCAGTAAATAAAAAGGATTGAAAAAGGTTTACTACGTGTTATGTCATTCTCGAATTGAATATGGAATTATAGGATGGGGATCTACTACACAAAAATACATACAAAACCTGAATACAGTTAAAAAAGGAATCATAAAGACCGTACTGAAAGTACCAATTAGAACGCCTTCGATTGAAATACTCAAAAGCTTTGACATACCAAATGAACAAAGAATACATGCCAAAATTATATTATTGAAGCTATTAAAAAAATAATTAATCCTCTACTAGACAGCGTATCCATCACACTAGGTCAAACAAAAATGATATAAAAACATTCCAAGTTATAAAACCACATTCG
The DNA here is from genome assembly GCA_917563855.2 of Limnephilus lunatus. Lineage (NCBI taxonomy): Eukaryota > Metazoa > Arthropoda > Insecta > Trichoptera > Limnephilidae > Limnephilus > Limnephilus lunatus. The sequence continues at coordinate 61,441,406 of OU830599.1, forward strand.
GACAAAGAAACTACACTTATTTTGCAACTAAACTCCATAACATTCTTCCCCAAGACATAAAACTAATAAATAAAATTTATGAGTACAAATCAAGAAAAAAATATGGCTGAAAGAGGTCAACGAAAACACCCTAATGAAGACACTAAAAACGACATAGAAGACAAATAAACTGTAATTAAACAATTTTAGTCCGCCTCGGCACAGGAACCCCTAGTGAGGAGGACTAAGAAATACAATAGCTTTACCTTACATAACCATTATATTTTGTATACTTATGGAATTATTTTATACAGTCGCTTAAATAAATAAAAAATAAATAAAAAATCTTCAATATAACTTCCATATGATGTGAAAGCCCACCTAGGTATATAAAAAAAAATCCGGAGAGCCGAAATCCAGTAAAGGAAATCCCGAATAACTAATTTCCGAAAATCAAATTCCCGAAAGTCGAAATCAAGTAAATGAAATCCCGAATAATTAATTTTAAAATTGCATTGTGTTAAAATTGCATTGCGTTAAAATTGCTTAAGCAATATATAAAAGATAGCACCCAATATCATCATTTGACATCTGGGTAGGACATGTTGAGCACATATATTTGAATTGTATTATCTATGTAAAATGTTTGCAATTATTTAATGATAAATAAATCGTCGGAACGGGTGTAAGCGAGCAGGCAGAAAACGCACAGCAGAGGCACTTTCGTTCGATTCCAGGAATCATATACGCTGGTATAATATCATATAATAATATGCACGGGGGCACACGGCGTAGCAACGGTTGGATGCTACCGTCACCACATCCCCGACAAATAGGGTGAAAAACCAGTTCATCAGTTCACCAGCACTACCCGTTTCTTCTGACCATACACTACACAATCTGGACCAGACCCGGCTACGTTAGAAGGAAGGAGCCATTGGATAAATTCAGACCAGCTTTCCAAGCGGGCAACCCAGACGACGTTCTCCCGACATCTTGGCGCCTCCGTGGATTGGGACCTTCATCTTATTACAGTTCTTGTGTGCCTCACCTCGTCTGGCACAACATCGTTGGATACAATTCAACATTGAAAAACAATATTCTTATTGAAGATCACACTGTTTTCTCGGCAGTTATATCATCAGCGGAATAACGCAATGCGTCGCTGTGTGAAATGGAAAACTTTTCTGTTTAATAAATGATTTCGGAACTCGTTACTGAAACATATAGGCACACAAAACATTGGCCACCCGGATATAAGGTAAAGAACAGTGTTATAGCGTACATTAGAAGGGCCCCACACAACTGACACAACAATCAACAATTAATCAATTGACTTCTTCTTTTTAGGACATTTTTTATAAACGAGGAGTAAGATCTAAAATCATTGGTAAATGATTCGAAATTCGTATATTTTCATATTAAGGGAACATAAATTACTTACTAAATAATTAGTATCACTAAATGATTTAGTAAACTAGTCCCAAAGAGAGCTAGTACGGACATCGTCGACCTTTCTTGACACTCTTCCTTCTCACGTATCTTGTTTGAAAACGAAAATGACAGAAGATACTAGAAAGATGACGTCACGTACGGTCTTTCTCTGGAAGTAGTATATTTAAAAACTTTAAAATTTTATTTAAATTATGCTCCCAGACCGGGTTATGGACTACGCAAAAGTTTTATTCTTAGATCTGTAGGATACATTTTTCGCTCCACGCAGAAAGCCTGGAGGAAAACCTTTTCTCCCAGAAATGTCATCTTTAGGGGTGCCGTGTGGAATAGTCTTTGAAGCAAAGACCACGACTTGTTAAAGATAGCACACGGCAGAACATATGTACCAGCACAGCATAGCAAGATGAGAGGAATGGTGCTATTGAATGAAATTTTTCAGAAAAGGCTCAATTGTTTCAATAGATGTATTTAATAACTCTTTAAATTTTATTAAAACTTTACCAAATGTTAAAATAAAATAAAAACTGTTAATGGGTGATTAATTAGTTGCACAATAAATAAAATATTTGCAGTTACGAGTACTTACCTACTACTATGGAAGTAGGCGCTTATGTAAATAAACTAGCTCTGGGCAGTCGAGACCGTTGTCGGAAAAAAATAAATTGCCAAAGTTAATTCGATTTAAAAGTACCTAGGTATCATCCTATTTACTGTGGATTTTTTCCGTCTTGTATTGGCTTCAATTCCGATATCAAAAGACCTCTCCATCTGTGATTCGCGGACCGAAATACTGGAATACAGGGGTAATAAAGGCCCCCGGGAATGCCTTTGTAAACCCCTGTGCCCGGATAAACTAGTTTTCTGCGACAACCTAGGAAACGATTGGACGGTCGAAATTATTACCGACTGGGAAAATCGAAGGTCTGTATATTTTTTATTTTACATTAATACAAGAGTCCCAGCTGCTCTCGTCTGGATCCAGTGAGATTGTGGCATCCCCAATTAAGGTATGTTGCGAGGCTAAAGCCATTTCAAGTATACAGTGTGTACAGTGGAATTTCAGTGTTGAAGCGAATTTGTGAAGTGTTGAAACAATTTAAACAAGCGGTTCAACTCTTGTTATTTACGATTATGTACCCTTTCATTGTTGTTCTAACGACTATCACAAAACATGTTATTTCTAGTATAGCCAATTTTATTATTATTTGATTTTAAACGGTATAAGCTATAAACTCTGGTCAACACTTAGGGCAAGTTGTTTCACAGAATTTGAACAATTCATTCATAATTTTTATTTTCAAGTTCTTTGAATGTTCTATTCAAGTTCTGTTTTTTTTTCAGTTCTGAGAAACTGCTGGCCCGCAATGAAATAATACAGGAAACATTAATAGAATTTGAACTTTAATCTTGAAATTTGTTGAATTGTTCAAATACTGTGAAACAAACCATCCTTAGGTTATAGATTATTATTCCGAGTTTATGTTCTGAAAGGGAGAAAGATGCAACTCGCCGTGAGTTTCGATCGATCCGATTGCTAGTAGATGGTCATCAAGGATCCAAAACCGAGCAAAGCATTATAATTTTAAAATGCAACAAGGCAAGGTACCGAAGATTGAGAGATATCCTGGTGGCAGAAAGGTTTATTTTGTGACAATCGATATTTTCGTTTTCAGCTCTTGTTCTTCCATTTCACATAACGATATAGTTATATCGTTATATTGAATATTTTCGTTATTAGGTCCTGTTGCCTTGTAATGAGTAAGATCAAGAAAGGAACGCTCCGATGGTTTGGACATGTAGAGCGAATGAACGAGGAAAGGAGTGTAAGGAAAATATACGAGTCGGAGACGTCCGAGAAAGACATGGCACGACCAAGTGAATCAGATATTTGAGTCTAGCCATGTCAAGAGTCAGAATAATGAAAGAGCATGTATGGGACGATTTATGAATGTGAACGAGGCAAGGAGTGTGTGCCAATACCGAGTTGTTTGGTGGTCTGTCCTCTCTGCCTACCCCTGCGGGGAAACAGCGTGATGGTTAGTGAGTTTTTTGGTCCTGTTGAAAGAATGGCAAAAGAACGAGGAAGCCCAAAAATAAACCACGATAATAAATTTTACCATGAAAATCTAAGAACAATATGGAAAATGATTATTATCACAATTACTTTTAGCAATTATCGACTAAAGTTAATAAATAAACATTGCAAAGCCCTTTAACTTTCACACTAACTCAATATGTATTTACTATTGCACGACAGCCTATTTTTGGCATATGGACACGCGAGAATATGCGACTTCCACGTTGTTATGTGCCCCGTGTTTTCGTCGGATTATCAAGCAGCGGCGCTGTTTTGAAGGGCCCCGGAAATGGCACCCTGGCAGATTTTTTCTCCTTTGATGCTATCTGATTTGTCTGGAGTTCTGGAACTTTATTACATCAGATAAGAGTATGTGTGGGGTACCATCTCATACAGGGTGACTTCATGAGACTTAAACGAGAATATTACAAAAAAGTATTCTGGGATTTTAAGGCGATCCAATAGTCCAGGAAAAAATCGAAATCGGAATTCACGCTCCTTTAAGGGAGGAGTTTGAAAATACTTGAGAAAAAGCTTTTAGAAAGGTTGGAAAATGTATTTGAGAAAAAAAAATTACAGGTTGATTTCGTAAAAACTTGTAAAAAACAAACTCCTTTTTTACGCATTGTTTAATGTAATAAAACGGAAATTTAAAATTGATTTCACGAATTCAAGCGACGCGGAGGCTAACGTCTATCCCCCGCTACGGCCCAGGGAAGTCTCCTTAAAAATGGGTACCTATGGCGTATTAAGTAATTCTTCGGTGGACGGCATAGGGTTCACTTTGAAAAAACAAATTCGTCGACTAGCGGCCGTATTGTAAAATAACAACGCGAAAATACATATTTTGTTTTAATTTTGGAAGTTCGGGCGTAAATATCAATTTTTTTGCAATTTTTATAAAAGAAACTGATTTTGCCACATTATACAATAAAACCATATCCGAAAAGGAAAGAAAGTGTTTTATAGACCTTATACTTTATTTTTTTACAGGCTTATTAAATTAAATGACTTATTAAATTAAATGACCGATATTTTTAAGGGCCAAGGTATTTTCTACACGCATTTTCTAGTATTTAATTGAAGCATCTATAAAACTTCTAAGCGATCAAATTTTCAAAACAAAACATATGATTTTGTATGATTTTACATTATTTAGTATGGCTTCATTTTAAGTGGAACCTGCAAGAAACCCTAAGGAATTGTATAAGTCGCATAAAACAAAATGTCTACGGTGGCATTCTTTGAAATACGATTGTAAAATAGCGGATATGCAGTGGGCACTTATGTTAATATAATACCGTTTGAGCTCCCATGCTATTGCAGCGCTTCGGCAATGCTTCTCAAAGATCGCGTCCACAACTGCGCTTACCTCCAGAGGCACCAGTCTCAAGGAAAAAAAAGGAACACACAACATTCCGGATTCCTTGGAAATTCTAAAAACGTGTCGCTCGGAATTCTCAAACGAATAGTGCTATATTGCAGTGGTTTTTAACATGTGGTACGCGTACCCCTTGGGGTAAAAAAGCCAAATTGGGGGTACGAGAATAACTGGTAAAAAATGCCCGAAGTCGTGTTACATTCTGTATAAAAATGCATTAATTGGATTGGGGTGACTTGATTGTTAAATTCATGTAATAATGAGAGTATTAAAAATTAAACGCATCTATCATTACATGTGTACAAAAGATAGATTGAGGGTACGGGGAAAAATGAATTTGTAGTAAGAGTCAAGGGGTACGCAGGCTCAAAAAGGTTGACAACCGCTGTATTGGAATCATTTCTTGAAAGTTAGGATGATAGATCTGAAACACCAACAAATAAATATTTTATTTTTTTAATTGAATATTGCACAAGAAACTGAACAATTCGGATTTAGTGGGATTGTATCGTGTTGGGTGGCTGAAGCGACTGGGAATGGAAGGAGATGAGGAAGGGAAGTACCTCGCTAATTAGATTTGTTGAAGTGAAAACTTCTTTAGCACCGTTGTAATTTGAAACTCGATGAAACGAAAAATAGCGACACTAAAAAGAGACAAACACATACATCTGTAGTATTTAGCCAGCGATAAAATGAGATAGAATAATCGGTCTCCTCTTTGTGCTTCATATACTCTCCACTCTTTCTTTAGTTTTCTGAAGATTTCATACCGCGTGTGAATTGCACACTTATGAAATATCTCCGAAATTCTTAGAAGTCGATTACCTTTTTTTAGATCGTTTTTTTATAACTAAGCTAACTAGAACATAATTTAATGAAATTCACTAAAGACACCCTGTATAGCGCCTTATTATGTCCGCTCTATGCGCCTGGGGTGATATTTCCCTGATTTATTTTTCCCATATTAATATTTCATATAAGATTACTCGACAGCAGTGGTGGTACTTACTTTTCTGTGCGATAAGACAAACACGCAAAAAGAGTGAATAAAAAAAATCATCACATCATTTTTTTAATGTCCAATTACAGGGGTTAAAAATAATAATATATCAGGTAGGTACTAGAAAAATAATATTGTCTTCAATAATTAAATTTTCCAATTTGAGGTTTTATTCATTAAATCAAAAATAAATATTTATCCTAGACTTGCAGAGAAGTCAATATAGATGTCGCATATTAAATAAAAAATGGATAAATTTATCCAAGATCTAGATAGCATTTAGTTCTGGTTGAATCTTGCAATCATACATAAAGATAGCAGCCAATAAAAAAATATGCGTTAAGAAAATGAAGAAAATGTTGGTAGTTGTTGGTCTAAGAATGATACAGTTAAATATGAACGAATCGGATAGGGACACATTCAGCTGGTAGAGAACTGGCAAGTTATAAGTCCTGGGTTCGAGTCCTAGATGTGACCGTATCTTTTTATGATTTTTCTGTTTTTAGATTTTGGATTGGGTTTCGCTAATGTTGTCTTCATCAATTAACTACTAGAAAAACAGTTTATTTCAACTTAGGAGGTATTTTGTGTTTTACTACCTCATCACAGTAACTTAGAACAGCTCCAATAAAGCAAAAGTTGCTAGCATTTAAAAGAACGGTACGTCTTCAATAGGAAAAAGTTAATTTACATTGCGAAATTGTTACGACGAATTAATAAAATTACTCTTTTGAGAGGTGTCCAATTCACAATTTTTTAGGGATGGGATTTCTTATAATATGATATTGTCTCCGATAAAGCACACTTACCAAGCATTTGAAAGTCTGCTGAAACAACGGCCCTATGTGTTTTCAAAAGGTTTAGTTAATTTACACTGCGAAATTCGTACGATCGTAAGTACATTTTAATTAAGATAAAATTATATGGAAATGAATAAATCAATCCAAAAACGTCTAAAATTTGACATTTTAACAAAATGCTGTAAGCATTTTCATTGAAAATGCTTTTTGTAATGTGTTGAATCTTAAGCTTCTGGGGGTAGTTTGGCTAAAGCAAAGGTTGAAGTATTCGATTCAAATAAAATACGACAAATTATCAAAAGGCAAAAGCATTTTCACTAGAAAATGATTGTTGTTATACGTTGAATCTGGAGTTTGTTTTGCTGGAGGGAAAATTTGATGGATTCGAGTGCAGCTTCATGTTTGTTTTTTGTAGTTTTGTTTATGTTCTCCAAACGGCCGGCGTCTTCGTCTTCTTGGACTTTTTGTATTTTCGAGGGAGAAATTTAATAAAGTTGGGCATTTTCTTTTACGACTTATTTCCGGTGGTCCTTATTAAGGAGCGGTGCCATGTTACAGATTCATATATTCTGCGGAGGAAAATTCGTTTTGTTCCTCATTAAAAGCATTTCGGCTTTATTAAGGACTGCGAGCTTAATATATTGTTTTGACACGTAGAAAAATCAACAATAAAGTTAGGTTTTTTGATACCTCGTTATGTTTGCTTTTTATAGACCGTTGTAATAAAGAAATAGTTAGAAAACTTGAGACAAGAAGAAATTTTCTAAAGTCCTTTTTTGTAACTAAATAAAGAAACACGTAATACTTGTATGGATGATTGAAAAGATGGTGATAATTAAAAAAATAAAGGAAATTTTCTGATTTGAAAACTCCAAATCTTGTGGAGTTATAGTTTAGAAGCGCTTTTTTATAAATGTGAATACCGCACGAGAGTCCCAACTGCTTCCACTATTGAGTATTTTGAGAGAAGTAGAGAAGGGAAGGAGATGGGGAATAGGAAGGTTGGGAAGTGCCTGGCTATTTTATTTTGTCACCAAAACCGAATAAAGCCATTTGAGCCAGAAAGGCATTTTCTGTAATATTTGGATTTAAAATAAAAATATGTTTTATGTTAAATCACATTTCTCATCAAATGCAGACAGGGGGTGTTGTGACACTAAAGGAAGTGGGGAGGCGAAGTATAAAAGAAACGTTGAGAAATACCTACCTATTCAGATCCAGTCACTAAACAATCTAAAAATAGCAAAGCAATGTTCAGATTTTGAAAGGTTGTTGCTTACCAGGGCACTGAGAAGAAGAAGTGCGAATATGATAATAATTGATTTTTTTTTAATATAGTGTTAATAGTATAAATGTTACTTGTTAGGATTTATTTAAATAAATACGAATAAGTGAATAAATGTGTCCAGAGCAAATAAGTAAACCCCCGTGTTATGTACATAGTTATGAAACAGAGCGGCATTTAAATTAATGATTTTTAATTGAGTGAAAATGTTGCAAATAACCTAAGATGATTTCTAAATTATTATATACATATTCAGCATTATAAATGACCAAAGAGATTTAATAACCTTTTCCGCATTTCTAAATTATTTAATAATGCACAAATTACACAACACATCATGTAAATTAACATTACGAAAATCGGAAACGTTTTAGATAGAATTTATTATATGTAACTTCAGGAAGTTTCTTTATTATTCTTTTTGATGTGTCACTATTGAAGTAATAAATGTGACTGGACTGATTTAACGTCTACTTCTCGCTAGTCATCTCAGGCAATTGCTATAGATTAGTCAACATTAAAACACCGTGGACCATTGAGCGGAATGCTTATGTAAAGTCGGGAAAATCACCCACATTTCTCTATCATTCTATCTAATATAATTCTACTACAATAATTTACTTATTGCGTAAACACGAAATAAGAAATTAGCTCTGCAATGTAAAAGATCTGAACTGTATATATATCGATGAATACATTTGAAAAATGTTTTTTTTTTAAGTTCTGCAAGGTAATTGTTTGTTCACATGACAGGTGTACCAAATAAAATCGAATAATTCTTTACGTACATATTACGAGTAAAAGATAAAAAGTTTTAAATTTTGGGAAAAAATGATAATTTTTTGTATAATAAAGTTATACCATAGGTCGTCGGCGGATTTGTTAAATTTAAAAAAAGTACATTTATTATGCAACACCCATTTCAAATCATATAATCATGCAGTAAAATAAATCAATACATTATCTGGTAAACGTATTCAACAGAATTTTAATTTTAGTTTAAATAAAATCATAACAAAATATATAAACACATGTGTTTCTTAACGAAAATTGGTCCGTTTGTGTAATTATTTGCGCACTTACAGACTAATATATTTCATTTTTTTTTACATTCTTATTTTGCTGAGACATTATTGAAAAATGATAAATACTTATGATCAAAAAATTATTAAAAAAGTACATAATTTTAATAGTTTTATCAACACGGCTTTCAGCATTTTTGGATGTAGGTATAAATTAAAGCAAATTTGGAATGAAATAAAATCGATATTGAGTTATAATTTTAAAAAGCTGGTACGGAGAATAATTAATCTTTTTCATTGGAACCGCCCTGTACGATCGTAAGAACCTCTTTCGACGAAATGTGGATTTTCGGCCGCTGGCTGATTAAACGCTCTTACGGCGATGCACTACTATGAGTAATGCAAAATCGTGTGTTTTTTGTTTAAAAATCGGGAAATGCATGAAGGAAGTTTATATGTGGTTATATTGTAAAATGTATGGATATTGTGGTTGAAATATAGCGTTATTTGTGTTTTGAAAGTAAGGAGTTCGGTTTTTAGGTTATTAGAGAGAAGGTTGAAGATTTTAGGAGATAGATAGATGAATTGTCTTTGTGCTAACGTAGTTTATAGCTTAGCTATGTTGTAGTGTTTATTATATTTATGGTGGTGTGTTATAAAGTTGTATTTTTGTTGTATTTGTACAAGAATGTGTAAGCATAAATTTTATATTGGATTTGACGTATAATTAAGACATTGACGACCTCCGTAGTCCAGTGGCTAAGACTCTTGACTCACAATCCGGAGGTCGCGGGTTCGAATTAAGAATTAATTAATCGGGTAAAAAACAAAATCAGGCTGTCTTTGGCTACTTACAAATTATTAAACGTAATATTGTATTAAATGCGAGTAACAAGAAGCCTGGAGAATCCCTCACCAGAGGATTTCAGTGATATTTTAATTTTAATAATACGAAATTACGAAAAAAATTATAAACATATTACGTAATGATATGATTTAGATTTGTTTTTGGGGTGTATTGCTGTGTTGCGCTACCTCCTTCTTTAGCCAACGTTCCGAACAGCGTTACAGTGTCGATCATCAGCTGTATCCATCATCAACTGTAACGCTGTCCGAGACGTTGGTTAAAGAAGGAGGTAGCGCAATACGGCAAAACACTCCAAAAACAAATAACGAAAATATTACGTAATGTTTTTTTTTGTTTGGTTGAGTGTTTTCAGTTTCAGCCTGCATTTGATCTCAGAATTTTTTCATTTCTGATCTCCCCATTGTTTTCAATCCAGTTTTTATTTTTTTATTTGAGTTTTAAATGTTACAATATTATTGTGATTTTTAAATAAAAGTGGAATTCTGCTCTAGAGTTAAGTATCATAGTATAAGAAGCGATTGTGGCGACTAGTATTGCCTATTAAATAAAACTGATTTAATCAATTCATTAAAATCCAAAGGACAGAAAAGATAGCTCTATATCCTTCGTCACCAACACATGAACCGAAAAAAATAAAAGAATTCCCCTAAATTAACAGACACCGATCGCACTAAAAATAATTAAAATGAATTAGTTACATAGTGCTTCAGTCCATGCTCTCTTCGGTTTATCTCCACGACTAAAAGGGTCAGGCGTTTAAGATTGATCTCATAAAGGATGTTGAAATTTTATCGACGGCTGAGAATGTTGAAAATAAAGATAGGAGAAAGTGAATGTGGTAGACAGATGAGATCTGAGGAAGAGCTGCAAAATTCTTGGCTCAGGGCCCGGAGGTCACGGGCTCAAAGCCAAGCGAACACCAAAAAAAAATGCATATAGGTGTCTACACATAAGTTCAAAAATTTTTTTTATTGTTTATATTTGAATACCTCATATTCTCTCGTCTGGATCCCAAATTAGGGTATGTTGTGAGGCTAGAGGTAGTGGGAAGGGGAAAGAGATGGGGAAGATCAAGGTGAGGAAATACCTGGCTATTCAGATCTGGTCACCAAACACGGCTATCGCCATTTCAAGCAACGTTTCAATTCTGAATGGTGGTCTTACACCAGGGCGATATTGAGAGTATCTTCCACTCTGGAACGTGTCGCAAATATACAATACATTATTTTTAAATGAATTAATTGTGAAATAACACAAATTATTCAAATAAAATTTATTTGCCGACGCCGGGAATTGATCCCGCGACCTTTTGATTGCCTTAGAAGAGCCTTATCCCTAGACCACGCCGGCCGTCAGATTATTATTGATATAGATTGAATGAAAAATAAATAATTTGAACAATTCACCAAATTCATAAAGTTTTGTGAGAGTCCTATTCAAGTTCTGTTATTATCCAAGAACTGTGAAACAACCAGCCATTGGTGATATACTCGTAAAAACAGAACTTGAATTTTAACTTTGAAATACGATGAATTGTTCAAATTCTGCGAAAAAATCTGCCCTAAATGAAACTATGTTATTTATCTCAATAATAATCGCAAATTTCTTTTCTGGCGTCATTTTAAGTAAACGAAAATAACAAACTTTGTTTACGTCATCTTTTTAATAACATGTTTCTGAAAACTGAAAATAAATATGTTTAAGTTTATGCAAATAGGTAAGTATAGACAAACGGGTAGGTACCAAAATATTACCTTAATAATTTTTTTAATAAATACGTACCTACAATTAATTCGTTTAAACCACTATTTTAAGAAAAAATATCTATCTATTTGTTTCAGAACCAAAGGTTCCTTTTACCAGAATATAAAGAATACTGAAAATTCAGATATACTTGAATATACAATTTTTTGGAACTTAATTGTGTGAAGAATTCAGACAAGCGATAAAGTACCTACCTCATTATATAATATAATATTTAAAAAAAAATATTTTTTATTGTTTATTGTATTCGCGTTAAGCCGCAACTAAGCAGTTTGTTAACAGGATTTTAATATTCAATTACAATTTAATTACACTACAATTATTACCATATCTCTACATATTAATTATTACTAAAACTATACAGATTGTCACAATTAACACACAGACTTAGTATAAACCATATCTATTTAGTAACCATATTTTCAGCATATATCTCAATCTATTTGTAATTTTTTTGTATTACTTGGTAATATGTTAAATATTTTGGGCACATTATATTCCAGGGTTTGCCGTAGGTTATATTTTGTTATACTTTGGAACAAGCATTCCTTCATTCTTTGTGAACCTAGTATTATGTTCATTTTCCGCTTTCCTCTTATATTCAGATTCAGAAATATGCTGAGTCATTATTTTGAACCATACCATAATATAATATAATTATAATTTTAATTATCGTTTTCAAAAGTGGAACTGATTTGTAAAGAATTCAGACTATCCTCTGATTTTTCACGGGTCTGCGCTAGTAACAGATAAAAATAATAACATATCAAACGTTTAAATTAAACAGCAAGATTGGTTTGAAATTGAACAACAATTTGAACAAAGCAATCACCCCCGACGTGTTCAAAACATACACCATTACTATTTATGTGTTATTAAAGGTTGCAGAGTTAAATTAATGTACGAACACATAAGCGTATTATGTAGTATATCCGTGACAATAGCGTGAGTTTGCTCTTGGCAAACTTTGTTTAATTAAAGTGTATTGTGACGTAATGTTCCTTCACAGAGTACAACACGGGATATTGACAATAGGGTGGTAATTCACCCCTCTGCTGCATGACGACCTTACACCCCCCCCCCACAACAACCCCCACCCACCCAGTCAGCCTACAGGGTAGGCTCTTGTTAGGATAGGGCAGGGAGTGTCAACTCAAGGGGTGACATTTAGCATTATATAAGATAGTTTTTATAAATAATTTAGATAAGTATTCGCTTGCACCTGTTGAATGTAGTCGATAATACATACGCGAACACAGACGCAGCTGACGTATTTAAATGTGCGGAATGTAGATACAACAAGACTATAATACCAATAGTATCTTTTCATTTCCTGGCATATTAATTCATTTTAGAAGTAAAATTTCTTTACGCACTCTTGACTTGGGGAGTAAGCTAGTGAATGCGTGACGAGAACGTTACGAAAAGTGTGATTGGGTTAGGCGAACGGAAGTTGAGAGGGAGATATAAGTTAGTGAAGATAAAGAGAGAGTTACGTTTCGTATATTACTGTAGGTGCAAGAGAGAGAGTTGTGAGCACACATTTTCTTTCTTTCTTTCTCTCATAGCTAGTTTCGTTTCGTATATCTAAGACACTGTAGGAGCAAGAGAGAGCAGTGCGCGTGCACATTTTATTTCTCTCTTCTTTTATAAAAAGTCTAAAGCACACTCGCTTTTTTTTACCTTCACTTTTCTTAACTCTTGTTTTTGGTTGTTTTACACATTTTTATTGCCTTACTAATAAACCACTAAATGTAGGGTAAATGGTTGTTTATCACATGGACCTAATAATCCCCGGACGGAACATTAAAGAAAAGTTGCGGAGTGAGGGGGAATTTTTTTAAACTTGCCTATTTTTTTTAAAGACATCGCATTCCCAAACATTTACCGATATAATTGCATTTAAAATACAAAATAAAATAATTATAATAATTAATAATAATAAATATAATTATAATAATTATAATTCATTATATATCAGTTTGCATATAAATAATTTCAAAAGTTTGTCATAAAAGATGGCTGTCAGACAATTTCACCTCTTCCTAGAAGGGGAAATTGTCGGTTACAGGCTTCAATGCCATTAATTCAAAATCCTACTAATGCTCTTTCCAGGGCCTATTAGGTCCACGGTTTATCAGTTGTATAAAAGTAAAAACACGTTTATTAGTAAGGGGATGTATCATGTTTCCATATTGTTGTACCGTTAACGGACGATTGGAATTTATTCTGCATTACCTATGTGTAGGAAACTCAGGAGACTGGGGAATATGTGTTATCGAAAAAAAATCAATTAAATTAAAATTATAAAGCTCTTTAGCTCATGGTGGAAATGGCATAAACGTTTGCATAAACAAAGAAAACACAGAAAACGTTGTGCAAATTTCGTGACGCTAGAGCGTCCTATTCGATAGTTTTGGAGAGATACGCAAATGGTATAACTCAAATAGAAACAAAACTCGTGACAATTTTATTGTTAAGTCAGTGTACTTCAGAAAGTGTATAAACTAAATCTATTGTAGATATGGATCTTATTATTGTTTAAACTTTAAACTAACATTGCCACTTTGACTAAAGCTTGATGGAGAATATTTCTCTGCAGTGAGAATCTAATTTCTCATACCTTATAAATGTTTAGATGACTTCCATTCCATTGCGACAATAATTTTGTTTATTGGTGGAAACTTCCATTAAATCATAGCAAGTGAATTATACTTTTAATGATATTTTATATTTCGATGTAAGTCTATCCGTCACAATTATTTTACCACCGTGCAATTAATAAAAAAAATAATACGAGTTAAAGGGTCGTTTGACCACTTCTGATATATCTATTGACCACCCCGGTCCAATCAACGGCGATGCAATACAATAATACGATATAGACTCACCCTCGATATTCATGGACAATAAAACATAACGCAATAAACTAGCGTGACTCGACAATATGGGATCAAATCACTTTCTACTTCGTTTGGAGAAGAACCAATACGGGAATATTGCTACGGATTGAAAGCTTTGATAAATTTAGATAGGGGATCTAAATGAATTTGTGATTGGAGGATTTTTTCGGACATTCGAATGGATTGGTAGATTAGAAGTCACGAAAGGTAAAGTGCCATACAAATGTGAAAGGAGGTTGATTGGCGTGTCATTTTAAGTCATGTCAAGTATTCTTGTAACTTCTAACATAGGAATAGGGTAATTGCTGTTTTCTGAATGATAATTGCTGATTATGAAGGTTTGATGCTTTGAAAGCCTATATGTTTCATGTAATTTAATGTTAAATCAATATTGGCATTCTAAAATCACTATCTAGTTGTTGTCTATGTATGTCATGTTAAATTTAGTAGAAAAGCTGGGTTGTCAGTTGTAAGCTTTCATTGGAGTGAAATTTTTGCAATTCAATGTGACAGTCTCCAGAGGATGTAAAAAGGATCCGATTAAATAGGGATAGTATTACCGATTAATAGGATCAGTAAGTGCGATTTAAATAGGGAATGAAAACCACTTGACCTGTTAGATGCCTCACATTAATGAAATTATTCAGAAATAATGACCAAAATTAATTTCATACAGAATACTAAGAAAATTTGTGGAAAACCTGGGGATAGTGAGAAAGTGTATTAACCTTACAATGGAAGCTATATTATTTTAATCCGTTTTCCAGAATTTTCTCTCCCTTGGTCAATTCACATACTGTGCTGTGTCACAGACATTGGCGTACATGATGCACACATGTGGCCTTTAAAATTCTGCATTTTGTGAATGCACAAGTGCAATGTCCACTCTAAACATCCCAGGGGATTCATCTGCGTTGCACAACGAGCAAAGAGACACCCGAGACCATCCAATGGCTGAAAATTCACTCATTTAACCAACACCAATTCAAAACTACACGAAGAAAAATAATTAAGAAGAAAAAATAAACAAACTCGTTGGTATCAGTTATACCATTATTATGTGATTGTGGTGGCAGAATTGACAAATTGTGAAGTGTAGAAATCTATGAAAATAATTAACCGTGTAACTTCCGTGTTTTTAATAAATCACTCTTCATTACTAATTTAAAGATTAACGGAATGAAAAATTAATTTATTATTAGTAGACGTGCTAACGAACAAGCAACAATACAAATTGCTATGCGTTGATGTTTTAAAGACTAAATTTTTTCCAACGATAGATTTGTGAGCAAAACAAACTAATTAGTAGACTCCCTTTTTCCTCCGTGGTGGAGTCCATGTGCTGTCTTTGATAATGAGCATATTGTTTGTTTGTGTTGAGTTAATTATCATAGTACAGGAATGTATTCGAAAGATGTTGCAAATAAAAACATGATCCGGGCGCATAGTTCATTTTGACTGTAAAGCTTAAAACCAAAATATACATCGCAGTACTTTAATAAAACGAATAAGAATCAACAAATCCCACAAAAATAAGTTTTTTTCTGAAGATGATCATTTGCATTAGTAGAACTTTTCACTGGGCGTTTTAAATCATTTTAATAGTTTTAAGAAATACAAGATATTTTTTATTACAAGTGCAGTCTTATGCAGCTTTTTTCCCGACTCGTCCTTGTTCACGAACTATCTACATCTCGAAAGCCTCGTATTTTTCAATGGAGCAGCTTTACCCTCCCTCGCCTCCATTAAAAGCATTTTTGTAATTACCAAAAGCAACATTTTCCCAAGATAAACTTAATAACACTTCGTAGCTGCTGGTTTCCTGTTCGAGACATAATTTTTGTGGTCTCCCGAGTTAGTTCCGCCGCTAAGTGATAATTTAGAAGATCTCCATTAAAAGTTACCGAAACAGGGTCGTATTTTCGATAATGGACCTCAAACGACCCGAGTTTGCAATTCAAGTAAACGTGGACTCCCGCGGTTGAAGCTAAAACACACCTGTAACCAGCAAGTGTGTTCAGAGGTTCCCGAACTTGGCCATGGACTAAATTAATATGACATAACTAACTAACTTTTTAAGAGAATAACAAACGGAGCACTCGCGTAATTTATAAACGAATAGAAGTGTCCGTAAATAAATTATTACTAAATGGAAAACCGATACAAAGTTAAAGTACTTCTATACGTTATACTAAACGACCAAAGTTAAATCTGTTTATAAGCGCCGCATATTAATTTCGATGAATATTTCAAAACAAGGAGACACTTTTGGGATGTATACAATATAATATTTGCCCACTCAAAAATACATTAGAATAATGAAAAGGAAGAAGACTTTTAACGATTTTTTTATCCATTGTTCGTAAGATTTATTGATTGATTTTATATCAATTATTATTTTTGTACAATTCGACATTATTGCGACAACCTTGTTGATCCAATACCCAGATCAGATGCAATCATGCAAATAAAAACTTCCTTACCTTCGAAGTCAGATTGTCTTAGTTGCATTTCCGGGTTAATTAATTTTAATTCTTCTTACTTAATGTCGTACAAATAATTGAAATTGATAAGACATTAGTTTGCAGTACCTAGATCTCAATGTCATTCCATAATCGTCATTGTGGTGAAACAAATATCATATTTAGATAAATTTTCTAAAGATGATTTTTTTTGGGTATTATACTGAAATCTCACTACCCGGAGAATATACATATAAAATTTCTCGAATAAAAATGTTAACGGACAAGTCACCCATATTCTAATAAAATTAAAATAACGCAATATCTTGCAAGATTATCATCGAAACTTACATTATCGATTATTCAATCGAAACTACGTTAGTTTTATGAACTAAATCTAAGTTCCAACAATATTCGTCAAGATGGGATTTAAAGGTTAATCCCCGGGTTTTATGAACTCCGCATACATGCGCGCGGTTTCGCGGATTGGATAAAAGTACAATTAGGAGGAAACCGAAACCAAACAATTACCGGATACTTGAGAACATTGCTTATTACTTGTATTGAAAATAATTGTCCTTGAACTTGTATTGAAAAGCTTAAGTAGAATTAAAATATTTTTTTTAATTACCTCATAAAAAATGTAAGTGTAAAGTAACAACAAATGTATTATTTTCTATAGAAATGTTAGAACGCACAAAAGAAACAACTTAAAAATTAGAATTTTATCGCGAATACTGTCAATGACAGTTTTCCTTGTATACTTTTTTCTTTCTTACAAAATAAGTAAAAATCACTTTTGCGCTAAAATCAACCGTTTCTAGACTCCGTTTGCAAAAGCGATTTTTACGCCTATTACATATATTCGTGGTGTCAAAGGGCACACTAAAATATACACTTTTTGGCTTATGTATTCTCCTTTCATAGGGACGCCTCGGAATATCTCCAGTGCGCGGTAGATTCTGCGCACTGAGAAATGCGCAGCTCCAAAACATATCGAAATATATCTGTTTATAGATTATCTGGTAGCAATTACTAGCTATCTGAAAGCAAGATACACATATGTCTAATTCTTTTACCAAATACCAGTTTTGACGTACATACAAGCTAATTTACAAGTTTAAACATCATTTTATAAAAGTTTGTCAAAGGAAGCAATACAAAATATCTCAAAACGTTAAATGCTCGTTTCGAGTACATCAATCTCTATTTCGCCAAATTCTAGCGGTATAATTCTCAACCAGAAGTTAACAACCACATACATTGTACGCCTTCCTCATTGCCAACAATTACACAGAATTTATAATACGTTTAATTACAAGACTCGTTAGCTGCAAGCCGCTTTATCGGTTTTTCGATACACAGAGTGGAAAATGAAGCACTTATGGTTAAAACATCACTAGTTCAGATATTTACGAAATTCAAATAATTATTTTATTGTCCTACAAATATAATCTATAAATTCACCTGGTTCCGCTCTCAACAGTAGAACAACTATAGGATAATACATGCTGTTTAGCAAATGAGTGCAGGGCGGTCGATTTTTGTAGTACCTACACGAGTAATGGTAAAGTTTTATGTTAAATCATTAAGGTCCGGTAAACCGACCGAAGTATCTTAGTAGCAGATGTACTGAATTGAGCGGTAAACTCCCTGGATCCTTTTTAGATTGTCAGCTACCGAAATGGTTTAGTAGTAGGAGTCTTCGTTGGAATCGGAAAGTAGCCAATATGGGTATCAGACTACGGGCATCAACCTACAAAACCCGAATGGTTCAGTGAAAAATTGATTCAAATTCAAATTGTAGTAACAAAACGAATTTTTTGACATTAAAACAGTCAGCGCTAACCGTTGATTCTCTGCTCGTTGGTGATTTGGAAATATTATTAATTTCACTGAACGCTAACGAGGCAAGAATCAGCAGCGGTTAGTGAGAATTATTCAAATGAAATAGAATAACAATTTCCCTGATTGTCGATTTGAAAAAAATATTATATCCACACAGGAGACCCTTAGGAAAAAAAACCCCTCAGGGCTTATGTCATCCTTATGGATGCTGTGTGGAGGGTCTCTTTGTGGAAAGGAAGAAGAGAAAGTTCTGCGAATGACAAAGGTATGAAGGGTGGGTAGGAATCTGGGTTCAAAATGTCGAGGAGTGACATACGTTTGAATCCATCTCTCACACTACGGTGCAAGGCGATGCGTCTAGAGAGTCCGACTGGAGAGGTCAAAATGTCCACCAATCTCTCCCGATCCGGCCCGCCATACAGTAGGAGGGCAAACGCATCCGCCGCAAAAACCTAGACAAACTTTACCCCATGTGACGGGGTTCATACACCTAAGCATAACAATAGAATTGTGTTAATTTTTCTAGAACCAGGTAAGATGAACAAGTGGTGTTTTGGAATAAACGATTCAAATGTTACGCTCAGTGAATTTGAGTGTTCCACTATGAGCACACATAATAATAATGTTACGCTTCACTTTCGCCAGTCAGAGTTATCTGCAGATGGATGCAGCGCGCTTTCACGCTCACAATCCGGCATTCCGAACAGTTTGATTTTGACACGTGTAGATTCCATTAAGAGCTTTGATACGTGATACGTGATCGTGACCATTTATCACGCAAGAGAATTAGCGATATCAAAATCACTGCTTGCAGTTAATTATTGTAAGATTATATTAACATTTCTACCTATGAATTTGAGGAACATGGGTCGAGTAGTCAACGTATGAAGATAACTGGCATTCAAAAATTAAGTTAAACAATTACCTCCGTACCATAATTTACATTTGTACAATAATCGTATTGTAAAAGTGGGGAGCGAATTTAGAGCTTTCGGGTCGGCGGCAATCAGGAACAGGATGATTCTTCTTTTTCGTTCGCCGCCGGTTGTCGGTAAACTAAATAATGAAAATATTGTGCGATCACTATCGGCGTGCGAAGAGCCAATATGAATGAATTCGGGAGTCGAAATTGCTGCGATGTTAACCACCACAAGATTTTAAGTTACATAGCTACGTAATTCGTGGACAATTAAGAATCTTTCCTGATAAAAAATAACATGATAAGGCACCAATTACCTGCAAATAATATTAAAATGGTGAAGCTCATTTAAAAAAAATGGTATGAATTTATCCCATGACCCCAAATTATTGTTGTTGGGTACTACGCCTATGTCCTGAATAATACCCATCATTCAAATACTGAACTAGATTCCGTGAACTTGATTAAGTCAATCAGTAACCGTCTCAAACTCCTAGATTGGTACTTTACTTCGGACGATCTTCAATTAATTATATCAATAGTAAACCGGGTGCTTAAGTTGATCACTTGCTGAAACTAGAGCCTATAAATAACTTGTTATAATAGATATAGGTGAAGATCATTCAAGCTTGTCAAATTGGAGCATATTAAGTTATTCGGTACCCACAGAGGCATTGGAATGTAAATTACTAGATTGGAATCTGCGGTACCCAATATTATACGATCCCATATAAATAGATACTCACGGTGTTGTCCTGGTCAGAGATGTTGCTTAAAATTACTTTAGCTGGGTTTTATTGAGTAGATATTATGAATAGCCAGGTACTTAACAACCTTTCTATTTCTCTCGACTTTCAAAATTGGCGGTACCATTGGCGCCACCTGTCCGGAGCCAATTGGACTATGGCTTCTCCAATTGAGCAATTTTGTAGGATGAATGAAGTGTGGAAGGGAAGGCGAAGGGGAAGAGGAAGATTGGCAATTCAAATCTGGTTACGAAACACGGTTAAAGCCATTTCAAGCTACGTTTCGATTACGCATGATGGTATTTTACTAGGGCATTACTGAATGACCGAGAATATCTACCACTCTTAAAGAGATACTGAGAGATGTATTTTATTTCCAATAGTGGTTAAACCAAGATACTTCAATGGTTTCCCCAGCGGGTTTATGTAAATTTATGATTAAAATCAGACAAAAATCATTACGCCCAACCATAGCCTTATTTCTATCCCAAAAGCCTTCAAAACCCCGGGCCTAGGAGACTAGTGGCGTTTTTTGTATAACCTTCATGACTAGATGAAAACCCACATAACGTGCGTGGGTGATTAACCAGTAATGGGCTTTCGCATTTTTTTACACTTTAATCAAGTTTTAGCATATCATCTAACCAAGTGCCGTGATCAGAATATTGAAAACAAAATTGGAATGTACCTACATAGGTATACTTGTTAAGCTTAAGTAATTTGTGAGGCCCTTACAGAGTCTTTATATACATATGCAAACACCATCGGTTGGTTAGTTGGGAGCCGTTATGTTGCCATATGGAATGTTAGTCGTTCATGTAAGTTTTTAATACTTTTGTTGTATTTTCTTAGCAATCGTGCATAATCCAATCTTCCCTTATACAGCTATTTATGTTTGTTATAGATATATAGTATTTTCTACCCTCTTACATAAACTTTACATTTTACAGATTATAAGTAAAAATAAGAATGATATATACTGGAACTCAAAAATATTATTTTGTTTCGAGCACTGGACGTTTTTGAAAGGAAATTTTTGAGGCATATCTTCGGAGCAGTTTTATAAAATGGATTTTGGTGCAGACGTTACAACAATGAGCCATGTACTCTGTTTAAGGATCTAACTTCACAAAATTTATAAAACTGGGAAGACTTCGGTGGCTGCGTCATGTAGAGAGAATGACCGAGCATCAAGCACCAAAGTCCCTGCTGAAATCAAGACCGTAGGGCGAAGGAGCCTGGGAAGACCAAGATTAAGATAGAGCGACAAAATCCTCAAAGATATATCTAACTTGGAGCTTCTAAACTGGAGAGAGCTGGCACAAAACCGAGACGAGTGGAGGAAGACTTTTGAGGAGGCCAAGACCTACAGCGGTTGTAGAGCCAAGAGTGATGATGACGATGATGGTTTCGAGAACACCTCACTAGGATTATTTAATATTTAGATGTTTTGGAATCTAACCTAACAAGGTGATGGATCTATTAATAAATACATTGTTTAACTCCAAACTGCTTTCGCCAAACTTACATATGTTATCATCAGAGCGTTTGTGGCGAATCCGGTTGGCGTGATGTGATAAATTAAGATAAGCTACCAAAAATTACATTTATTTTATATTTTTAAAAAATACATTTTAATCTATGTACATATATTATTGGCAATAACCGGAACCTCCGAAATTCGAGTCAGTATACGGGCCGCGGGCGGTTTTTGCCGCAAAAGCTCGCGTCGGTTATCGTATCTACGTGACAAATGCTCGGACCCGACACAAGACCGCTGTACGCCGTAGCGGCGCTACGCCGCACAGTGCTGCGATCCATCCCATACACGGCTAGGGAGAACATTAAATTTTCTTACATGCTACTAACAATGTTAATTTATGGAGGCTAATATATAACAATTAAAAAAAAATGAAGACAATATTAGCGAAACTCAATCGAAAATCTACAAACAGAAAAATCAGACTGGTCACATCTGGGACTCGAACTCAGGACCTTCGCCTTGCCGGAGCACAACTCTACCAACCAAGCTAATGTGTCCCTATTCAATTCGGTCATATTTAACTTCAACTAAGAACTACCAACTATCTTTATTTTCTTAACGCCGATTTTTATTGGCTGCATGATGATTGCAATATTCAAACCCGAACTAAATGCTATCTAATAAGTGTCTTGGATAAATGTTTATCCATTTTTATTTTTAATATGCGACATCTATTGACTTTTTCTGCAAGTATAGGATAAACGTTATTATTTTTATTTTTAACTTAACGAGTGAAACCTCAAATTGTAGTATTTAATTAAATGAAGAAAATATTAGCGAAACTTAATCGAAAATCTGGAAACAGAAAGCTCAGAAAAATATACGGTCACATCTGGGACTCGAACCCAGGATTTCTATTTAGCTATTTAATTTGTTGTTCTTAGCTATGTATTAGATTGCATCACTGTGCGCCAGGTCCTCGCCACGTGATGCGTGGCGCGTAGGTACCTACTCACGCGGATTCGCGTACGTGGCGTAGTTATGTGCTACGTTATTCGTAGCGTATTCACGGCTCCTGCGGTTTTTATGGCATTTTGGATGGCGATAAAATCGGTCTCGTTATGTATAGTATTGTAAGCGGAGTTATTTTAACAACATTATGTTTTGGTAAGGTTAAATAGTAATATTGTACGCTGGGTGTTACCGTATAAAGTAAAATATCGTAAAATTCGGAGTCTGTTTCAAACCACTGTATTTGATAAAGTGTTGTATTCTTGACAGTATTCAATAAATGACAAGGAAATTCAACATCAATATGTTTCTAATAGTAAAAAGATTCCAAAATTCAGATACGGGATTTTACCCACCGTGAAAGACCAATGAAATACATGTCATGATTTATTTTTGGGCTATTATCCTACTAAGGATAAATACTCACATTAACAATCATTTCACAAGACCTTAAAAATGAAAAAGATATCACAAAACAATGGGTTAAAATCCCTTATATTGGCGAAATATCAACAAAAATATCCAGATTTTAACTAATAATGATAAATGCAAAACAGCTTTTTATAATGTGAATCCTCTAGGGAGAATTTTAATCAATAATAAAGATAAGAGAGAAAAACTTGAAAACTCAGGCGTTTACCAAGTGAACTGCGCTAACTGCCCATCGTATTACGTTGGTCAAACAGGGAGATCATTCAAAACCCGAATTAAAGAACACTTTACAAACTGGGTGAATGACAAAGGAGAATTGTCGAATGTAGCATCACATTTATTAGAAAATAAATACTCATTTGATAAAGACAGAGATGTTAAAGTTCTTCATACTTGCAATAAAGGTCATAAACTAGATGGACTAGAATCTTTAGAAATGAATAAACAATTAGAATCATTTGCTAAGTCTCCGCTTTTGTATCCATTGTAATTTTCATAATCATTTCGAAATTAAAATATGTATTTAGTTAAAAACATTCCTAATTTAATGTAAACATGCATCCCTTCAAAAAGTAACTTTGTAATTAATAAGCTATTTGAATCATTTACTGAAACACGAGTTTTTTTTTTCCAGTATAATTTTCATAATAATTTTTAAATTAAAATATGTATTTAGATTTGACCATTCCCACTCCAATGTAAACATGTATCCCTTCAGAAAGCAATTAAAAAAATCCCATTGATCATAGATATGTATAATAACGATTTGACAATAAAATTAGGCCATTAATAGTTCACATTACTTGTAAGGTTTTTCACTAATCAATAGATATTGAAGTGAGCTACAAACCCAAAGTAATTAGCCCACTGGAATTACCAAAATACTTAGAAATTCGATAGTCTAAAACGACTTAGTAACAAAAATAATTTATTAAAATCCTTGTAGACCACCCCTCTCCCCCTCCCCCATATGTTATGTATATAAACCGTAGACTTAGAATTATTTGTACCAGTCTGAAGATGGCTCTGACGAGCTGAAACCGGTTACGGTCAAATAAAATTAAGTGGAATAAAGTTTTTTTATTTGTTTTATTATAATCTATTATAATGGACTTCCACCACGAATTATCAGTTTCAAAAATTGAAATATGATAAATTATATACCTAAAAACCTTCCTCATAAATCACTCTATCTATTGGTGAAAATCTGTTGCGTAGTTCAAAAGATTTAAGCGCATAGACAGCGGGAGCGACTTCATTTTACACTATGTAAAGATAAACGTTGTTCTGAACATAATTTACCTGTAATCATGTTGACATCTCCTTCAAATATGAAAACCTCAAGGGGACTTACCTGAAACAAATAAAAAACATTATTAGTAACCCGTTTAAAGAGATACAGAAAATACAGAAATATTTATTAAAGAATGCAGAAATATTCATTAAAGAGTACAGAAATATTTATTAAAAAGTACAGAAATATTTAAAATCTCCAAAAATATGTTTTAAATACATAATTTAGAAATTACGGAGTGTTCAAGGACGAAATTCATGATTACAATCATTTAAGGTTTTGAAAAAAAATCATTTTTCGGCCATCACCATTTAATCAAGTATTTCCTCCCAAAATAAATTCGATTGATAAAATATCCATTCACCGAAGCACTCAAAGAGGACTAACGATATTTTAAAGGAGGCATTTAAGGACATATCTTAAAAATCTCCCGGCGAAAACCCGAAACGGCTTCGAAATGTCGTTCTGGAACGCTTAAAAATTTCAATGGTTTCCGGAACATTAAACCGAAATATCAAATTAATGGAAAATGCATAGAAGCGGCGGACTCTCGCCGCCATTAAAGAAAGTATTAAAATCGAAAATCACAGCTTCCGTCGCCATCTTGCATTAACACCAAATACTTAGGTAGTGCAAAGGGCCATTATAGAAGGAACTATTAACTGAGATTTATGTATTGAAAGTATCACATAATAAGTTTATCTTAGTAAATTTATCTATGGCAATTCGTGAAAGTTCTCATTATGCATTTCAATGAAACTAATGAATGTATCACATAATAAGTTTATCTTAGGTAAATTTATCTATGGCAATTCGTATCTATGGCAATTCGTGAAACTTCTCATTATGCATTTCAGTGAAACCAATGAATGTATCACATGAAAATTTTATCTTAGGTTAATTTATCTATGGCAATTCGTGAAACTTCTCATTATGCATTTCAATAAAACCATGACACGGTTCCATTGTTCGTGCGGATGTTATATTATTTTTACGTCCACGTAAAATTTGATATCTGAAAAACAAATTATTACAGAACTTAATAAACATAAAACTGTTTAATTTTTGAAGTGAAAATTTCTTTAGCACCGTTGTGATTCATAACTCGATGAAACGAAAAAGAGCGACACTAAAAAGAGATAAACACATACGGGAATAGGATTGCCTGCGAGCGAATGAGATAGTAAAATCTGTATCCTCTTTGTGCGGTGCTTTGTAGCCTCTGCACTCTTGTCTACTGTAGTTTTCTGAAGGTTACACCTCTACCGCGTGTTAATTGCATACTCTGTTTTTTTTAAATGTCATGAGACTTTGTTTGGGTCATGTCATTTTCAAGGTGGTACTGCCCGCTTTCGCAGGAGTATAAATATAAAATAATATTTAATTGATACATTTTATGGCAGCTTATCTAATATTATGGGCTTTGGTTCGATATTTCAAAACTTTGCGAGAGACTATCAGAGAAAAAAGCTTTACGTACAAATTTCAAAACTCAGGAGTTTGTGTTGAGACAAACAGATGCTCTGACATAATTTTCCCCCATATAATTAGCGAATTTTCATGGAAAATAGGGAGTTTTGAGCATTAACAATGGTCCTCCCATTGAGAAAACCATATTGTAAACTATCTTTCTATTACACTGTACGTTTTTGAGAAAGTGGAAACGTTTAAAACGGTTTTATCAGCGGCAAGCTTAAGATATATTTCTGTGATACAAATAAATTACTATAATTATACCATTTCAGACTCGCGTTGATCCGTCCCAAGGCAACCCCGGCCGCCATCTTGTTTTTTATCGTTTTGTCAAAAGGATCATAGAGCGCGAAGAACAAATCGCACGTAAACAATTCACGCCCCATCGCGTTTGTGTATCATGAACGAGGTTATCCGAAGGCACGACTGCACTCAGATTGCTACGAACGGTGCCCATCCGTGCGAACGGGAGAAAACGAAAAATTTAGTTCGTTCTGTCTATTTTCTGCACTGGTAACACCGATATTTCCCGCTGCTTTTTGGCGGCAAATATCAGACATCGAAGTATTGGGAATATTTGGCGTCCATTACGAAGATATAGGAACAATTTTGAGATTAAGCCAAATTCGATAGTTAGTCAATAATATTTTTTATGTATAATTCAAATTATTGGCGGCAGACGTAACGAAGAAATAGCATTGTACGACGGCTATTATTGGGATATTTTGCTATTTTAACTTTTTAGAATGGCAATATAGTGGTAATTGTGCAGATAATAAAGTTTCCCTGAATGAGTAAAATCATTAACGGTTAATAGCAGTTTTCTGAAGTACCTGTGTAATAGCAGTGCTACGATTGGGATAAATAAGAATATTTCTAAATTAAGTCAAATAGTGTAAAATTTTAATATTTTGTTGTATTGGCAACATTTTAAATTTTTCACGCAATTTCCTTTTACGAAATTTTAGAATGCTTTTAAATAAATTATTTTGTGGAATAATAATTATTAATGTAACTGAAAGCCTCTCACAGTTTCGATGTAATATAAGTTTTCTTCAACGGTATTAGCTACCGTTTCTAGCATTTCTAGAAACAATTGAAAAATATGGAATAACCAATTAAAAGCCTCATTAGACAGACAACGTATGTATTTATAAGGTATGTTTATATTTCGTCAGTTTGTGCATATAAGTAGTATTTAGCAAAAATAAAACCAATCATGGATTTCCTCCTTGTGACTTTTCCTTCAACAAGACAACATATTTTTTTTTATTTTTTTTTATTTTTATTTTTTTATTTTTTTTATATTTTTTTTATATAAACAATAATGATTCCTCATAAGAAAACTATATCAAAGAAAAAATCGCTCGTGACACGTACGAAAATCATTTATTTTGTGGAGCTTATTCTGATTGTATTTAATAATAATCTAACTTATAGAGAACAGTATTTATGAAAACTCACTTAAAGTGCGCTGTACAATTTTTTATGAATAAAATTATTGAAGATGTCGGATTAAGATAAGATATTTATGAATTAACTGAAGAAGCATTAAAAAGATATATTATAAAAATCAGAAAGTACAACATTAATAATTATCTTTAACACAGTATTATATAAAAAAAAAAACAACTCAAAATCACTTACAATATTAAAATAATTCAGAGAAACACCTTTTTCAGTGTACATAATATAGTCACAGTTGTCATTTATTAGTAACCCTAACTAGAGGTATTATTTTATCGCTATTTAGAGCTTGCGTTTTTTTTAATATATAAAAATAATGGCGGAAAGTTTTTCGGAAAGTATCTATTACTATGTTAATATTCGTGAGCTATTTATATTCAAGTTCTATGAAATGAAACACAAAAACACCATTAGTAATAATTTGTAATAAAGATTTGAAAGGAAGAGTTTAGATATTTTTTTGTATAGATTTTCGTTATTGAGTGTGCGGGTAAGTTCTCGGGGCATTAAGGGAAGTGAGGAAGTAGGGGCCTAATTAGGCGTATCACGTCTCCCGTATAATTTATCGAAGTTCCCGTAATTCGGGAAGCTAAGCGCGCACATAATTTGATAACATGAAACTGAATACGGTTGTTGTTTTATTTTTTATGTGAGCGGAGCCTTTCTTCGGGTTACAACAACGATAAATTGCATAAAAAGGCGGCAAAATGGTGAATTATTAAAATATACGGAATCATGGCAACTCCAAAATAATGCTATATTTAAAGGAATGGGAAGCATTTACATATGATTTGTTAAGCAACAAAATCTCTCGAACACTAAGCTCTGATGGCGTCGTTAAATGTGGACAGTTTTTAGACTGGAATTTCCAGGTCAAATTCTTAGGCCTAGAGCAGCGTTTGTCAACCTTTTTAAGCATGCGTACTTGCGTACCCCTTGACTCTTACTACAAATTTGTTGTAACATTTACCCTCTATCTATCTTGTGTACACATGTAATGATAGACATGTTTCATTTGTATTTTTTTAATACTCTCATAATTACACGAATTTAACATTCAAGTCACACAAATACAGTTAATGCTATTTTATACAGAGTGTAACACGACTTCGGGCATTTTTAATCTGTGATTTTACATGCGAAATTGAACAAATTTTTTTTCATGTACTTTTATTTCGACAAAAAAATTCACATTCTCCAAACTCACAAAGCGTATTGTAAATTTTGTAGAAAACAAGTTTCTCGTAATCATATATGATCATCTGTAAAAGCAATCATACAATGTTAAAAAACATACAATGTTAACAAACATACAATGTTAACAGTCAATGGGACCCTTGAGCTTGCTCTGGTGAGCAAGTTTTACAAAGTTTGACTCAATTTCACACGGGTAGAGACTCAAGTCTGGTTCAGCATTCAGGCGATTTTTATTTTATATAAATGTATACTAAGAAAATTTAACATAAATACGTGCTTGTGAACGTTGAGCTGAGTTTTAACACCTACATTCGTGCCACGATATTGCGTACCCCCAATTATTGCTTCGCGTACCCCAAGGGGTACGCGTACCACTTGTTGGAAACCGCTGGCCTAGAGAATGGAACGCCAGACAGCTAATTATTGCTCTATTGTGTCACTGAGATGTACTTCAATCCCAATGATTGAGTTTATTTGAAATGTGTTTGGGAAAAACCCAATATAGATTGATGTTCGGCGAGATTATAAGTTCCTTTATTTACGTTATCGTAAGGTTTACAATGAATATTTAACTAGGCGCCCGTACTATACGAAGCTCTTAGTTATTCTGAAGCTGGGAAACCAAACACTATGGGAGTCCAGCTGTCTATTATGTATCATCGGTTATTTCTGTAACCGTTCATGCATTAGACACGAACGACGATAGTCGACACTTTTCTAAGTTACTTAACGGACATCTATTGAGATGTCTAAAAACTTCATAAAACTATCATACTAACGACATCGCATAATCCTATTTACCAGTCCTATCGAAATCTGTATAATGGTTTTTTTAATTTTTCATGATCAATGCACATAAAAACACATTGATATTGTGCTATTTCTACTAGATCAATACCTACTGTTTTATGTATGGACGTAATGCAAGTTTAACGATGCAAATCATTTACATGCCGTAATAACACATTGGATACATCAATGATAAATAAAAATAAAGAAACCGACATTTAAATAGCGTAGAAAGTGACTTTTTCAGCGAGCGTAACACTATCGAGTTCCAGAAGCGAGCCACAAGTTTTATCTCAACATCCCGACATCTCAACAGCATCACGCAAGTCCGGTGCCTCATTTCAATTTCTACAGAGATCTGGTTTCATTTCATACAAAACATGCCGTAAAGGTAACTTAGGGAGATAAACATATATAATCATGTAAAATCCACGCCAAGCGAACTGGAGAGCTTCGGTGGCAATATTTTTATATGGAACTTGCATCTGAATTTTATTGCACGGAAAATTTATTGCGAAGAATATCTCCTGCGATTTCTGAACTCTTGGTAATCTGGTTTATTATAGTGTCGACTTTTCATTATTTATATGCGACGAGTGTGAGGTGAAGGGGTGTAACGTATAAAATATCACTCAAATACTTTGTAGATCTTTTATCAACATACATGTGAAGAAATAACACAATAAATCCGTACCACAAGAATTGGCTCTACATTGAACGTTGTGGCGATATATTTTGGCCAAATAATAATAATGTTTTATTCTATGATGTGGGGAGGATAGTACAATCCCACACGTCCAAAATAGTTAAACATATTTACACAACAGATTTTAGGTAGAGAAACGAGTACATAGAATAGAAAAAATATTAATTATGTAGTTGTCTGGGGTGGCGCTTTGTGCCGGAAGGCTGCGGTCAATAATAACGTCTTTCAATTCTCAGTAATTGGGATTACTTGATTTATATTCGGGAATCTTTAATAAGGATCGTAGATCGTCGAGATTATGTTACTTTATTTAAGTTGTAGTGAGGTTTGCAATGTATATTTAACTGAACAAAACGACCGCTCTAATGGATGCTGTGTAATTCTGAAGCAAGGGAACTCGACCCTGAAGGTGCTGTCGATCGGATTTCATCGGCTTTTTTCGTAAGTGTTCGGGTATGAAACGCTAACGGCGATAGTTGCCACTTTCCTAAGGTATGACTTTACTGTCATCTGTTGAGACAACTCAAAACTACATATAAATACCTACACTAACGACATCTGTTGAAGGACATTGATATTACATACATAATCCTACACACTAAAATTAACTATTTAAATCAAGCTCCACTTATGTTTAATAATTCGAGATTATATTGAATCTTCCAATTCCTTCATTAAATTTAAAAAAAGATTGTTAAGATGTTTATGCTGAGGATTGCCATAATATTTTAAGATTTTATATAAGTTTCATTGCCTAAAAACAAAGTGTCACTCTAGTTGTTTTTTATATTTACTCTCTTTCTTCTTGGGAATAATGATTTAGTTATGATTCAAATACTGTTACACCTGGCAACCCATCTGACCAATCACGTACTCAAGCACTCACTCATTCTTTTTCCTTATAATATTTTGTGTTTATGCATGTAGTGAATATTTTATGTTGCTTTACTCAAATGTGTAAATTTTTAACCTCGATTTAGACCTCACTCCTAATAGTGGGGTTGATTTTTATTCCTTTGATTGTTAACTATTGAAAAACGTTCGGGAAAAATCCAATAAAGATCGAAGTTCGCCGAGATAACAAGTTGATTTTTTCTTCCTTAACCAATCTTCAAAAAATTCAAAATTCTTCCACATATCATAACTGGTTACTCAGCCGTGTAACTATCCAACTTCTCACACCAACCCCAACTGTCCAATGCCTACTATTTTTTTTTTTATGTTTTAAGTTGAAAAAAAATTAAAAGACATCAAAAATGTCATCGGAGACAGAAATTTCATTAAAGTTAGTCAAGTACGTCGCTTAAAACTTTGTATAAAAAAGTCGCAATAACAGAACAATACGTAAAAAACGGTGTATAAAAGTGGATGAAGGAAGAAGTTCGTTTAGTGGCGTTCTGACCTTTCTATCTAAAGCCTGCGGAGAAATAGTAGCACGGTTTGTTTGCTTGAAACTCTTACACTATTATCTTATTTTGGATCAGTTCATTTTCTCTTTCATGCCGAGGACGGTCATTATACAAAATCAGATAAATGAGATCGTCACAAAACGTACAACCTTGGGCAAACGAACAATTTAAAATAACCTATTTTTATGAATAGAGCCAAAAGAACATAATATACAAACAACCAACAGCGAAAAAAACCCACACGTACCAAAGACCGAACTGCCAATACGTCTTAACTCGCGAATCGACCTTATGCTTTGACTGTGACATAACACGTTCTATACCAGTCATGATTGTATAACCGCTGTCAAAATGCACAAAAAACCCAATAAAGCGATATGAATTTGCGAGGTTATTTCAGATAAATCTCTGCTGGTAAATGGCAAAAAGTCGTATCTCTATCAGAGCAGATAATAGGCTTCGGAGGTAGATGTTAGCGTTATGATCTATAAAAGGAATAAATAATGCGGATTATTATTATTTCTCCATTTTTCAATAGTAGTTTCAATAGTAATCGAGTCGTGGAATCTGTAATCCTTCGCCTCTTCGTTTTTCTGATGTCATATATTATTCCGTTTGGTTATTCGTAGAAGCTCTTTCATATAAACGTGTGCTTATGTGTCAACAGCAGAAAAAGGTTCTACATTTTGTTTAGATTTAGAGTAGGTATCCTGAACCGGTTACCTTGCCTTTCCACCACATTAAAGAAATAATCTATTGCATTATCCGAATCAACCAATCATGTTGAAAACCAAAGGTAGGTATATTAATTCAATCGACAACACGTCTGTGAATTTTTTGTGGTCGACGTCAATAGAACAGTTTCTTAAATTGATTATTTAACTTCTGATCTCGTTAAAATATCTTTCAATCAATACCATTCATTTCAACTACCTCTGATTAAATAAAATTCATAAACAGATAGTTCTTGCCAAGGGTTTCATTGACCAACCAATCAAACCGTAAGAAATGTTACACAAACAACATTAGCCATGCTTTCCACTGAAGATAGCCGACGAATAAACTATTATGATTTCGTGGGACCCACTTACATAATTGGATATTTAATCGGCAAATAAATTAGGGCAAAACGATTTTGTTATTCCAAAAGATATCGGATATTTGGCACGCCCAATCGTTTATCAAAAACTAAATTGCTCGCAAAACCTTGCGCAAAATGTGAATTATGTCAATTGCAAGGTTTTTCCACCCAAAACCAATCAATTAGTTACCTACTCTATGTGATAGATCGTAAATTTGAATATTATCCCAAATCTACCGTATTTTCGTTATAACGACAGGGAATTCTGAAATTGCCATAACAATAAAAAATAATTTGCGCGTTATCTACATATATTACTGAAGTTTGTTATCTGGAGTTATGCATATATTTGCAAAACTAAAAGCAGGATACGAACGATGTTATCAGGATGGATTTCGAGAAATACTGTAAAAAATTGGGTCAGCTGTTGGCCAAAAAACACTTGCAAGTAATAATACAAACTGATAAAACAAAGGGTTAAATATGAAATTCACAATGATAACGGGTTTTGCTTATGTGGAAAGCTGAATTCAAATGAGAGTAAAAACAATACCCAGTAGTATTTTTCTATCATATGCCAGTCTTTAAAGGGGTCGCTA
Organism: Limnephilus lunatus; assembly: GCA_917563855.2. Lineage (NCBI taxonomy): Eukaryota > Metazoa > Arthropoda > Insecta > Trichoptera > Limnephilidae > Limnephilus > Limnephilus lunatus. The sequence continues at coordinate 61,474,856 of OU830599.1, forward strand.
TTGTTGCTTGGGTCGTGGATAGAAAAATACTCCAAAATGTAAAAAAAGGCATCCATGTATATCTTAAAACATACATAGACGATACGGAATTACACAGCAGTCACTTTAAACATATTGTTATAACAAACAATCATTGTTTTAAGTATCTTCAAAATCAAGTAGTGATGATATTCGCTTGATTCTAAATTGGTTAGAAAAACGCTTAACTTCCCATATGAAAAGGGACATTGTATGTGTCCATAAATAGAAAGCTCTGAATTGGTAGACAGATACAAAAGACAAAACAAACGTTCTTTGTTTTAATAAATTTCAAAGTCAAGCAGTTGTGACATTTATGATCTCAATCTACAATGTCTAAGAGTATATCTATTATATCTACGATATTATTTCTATTATCTATGGCGCATTGTTTACGTTGTGGAGTCAACGGTAATTTGTAGTCAAGTCCATTAGACGAAGTCATTTATTGTCATGTAGCTATATTCAATTAGAGTACCGAAGACACAGTTCTCAGTCATAATTTTATCATGTGTTTATAATACAACTTTGGTATTTGTGTCAGTGAAGTAACAACTCAACTTTAGTAGACTAATTATATTATTTTCTGTTCACGAATGGCGGCAATATTATTTCCATAAAAGGTTTTTAGGGCTCCGATAAGATTTTTAAGTTGTTGGTTTAGTTTAAAAGAAAATACATGCATTGTTTAATGGGTTTGTTACGTTAGTTTATCTGCCTTTAGTGAAGCTGTTACGAAATAGTGTCTTACGCACATTTTAAAGTATGTATGTTTTAAAAGAAAGTCTTCTTTATATTATTATTGTGAAATCCCATTAGCCTACAATCTACGTGTTTAAGATTTCTCAAGATCCTTACTAGATTACAGAAGCTTTAAAATACCCACGTTGGCGTTGTAACGATATTAATTTCACGTGGAATAAAAAATAACCGCACAGGACTTTTAAATGAGACATAAGCGCTTTGTGAGTATCACCGTATTTTACAAAAAAAACCAAACGGTTTAGACACAACTGTCACGGCAGATATAAAACAGAAAAAAATTATCATGTATGATAAAAAAATTGAATTATGTTTAGTACGATGGATGGTAAGGGTAAAGGAGGGTATTAGTGGTATGAGATTACGAATTTAGTGGTCGAGGGTTCAAACCTTTTCGAAGAAATTTTATTTAACTAATTTGTGTTGTTTCACAATTAATCACTTAAAAATAATATTATAAGGTATTATTTGCGGCACATTCCGTAGTGGAAAATACTTTCAGTATCGCTCTGTGGAAAGACCACCATATTATTCAGAATTGAAACGTTGTTTGAAATGGCTTTAGCCATGTATGGTGAGCAGATCTGAATATCCAGATACTTCCCCTACCTCTTTTTCACATCTGTTTCCCCTCCCCACTACATCTAAGCTCACATCTTACCACAATTAGAATACCATAGCCTCACTGAGTCCAGATTGTTGGGAGCAGTTAGGACTTTCATATAAAACATGGGTTGAAAACTCACAGAGCCAAAAACCCACATTGATCGGGTCATTTCTACGACTCGTTCTTGAGTTCAACAGCGTTTTCCAGCCTCTGTGTTCCCTCACTCTTACAAAATGGGTTCATTTTCATATTCAACACTATTAACTCCTTTCTCTCTTCAAAAATACCTCAAGCATACCCAAAGACGACGTATACCCCGAGGGAAGTTATTTTCCTTAGGGCCTCCTATGTGGAGTAAACGTACAACAAAAAAATGCACGGAGAATAAATACATATCAATATTTTGTATTAGAGATCAACGAACCGGTGTGGATGCAATCTGTTAGCGACAAGTTGTTATAATTTTGTCTAGTCTGCAGTTAGAAGTAAGATAGAATATTGTTAAAATGTATAATAAATTTTTACAGCGCCCTTGAGGTGAATTTTCATTAAAACGGCGCTATTCAAATCATCCAATTATTATTATTATTTAATTGCATTAAGGAATGTATTACTAAAATACCGACTGATCAATATCGCGTGAAAACGCATGCTATACGTTCGATTTCCAATCGTTTTAACGCGTTCAAAGAGGTTAGAAAAACTTAAAACATCCTCAAACAAATACAATCAATCAATTATTTGGTATGCAATCTTATCAACGCGTGCATCATTTAATAGCTATCAATAACATCTTTAGTTTGTGGTCAAACATCAAACACTTCACTTTCACACCGGAACGTATGAATACTCCAACAGAACATTTATTTAGCTTCTAGTAAGTGAGTGAATCGTTCGGCAGATCCGCCAATGATTTTGCAACGCTGAATAGAATATGGCGAAATTGTTTGGGGAGGAGCAACAAATTCGGCTATCGGTCGTATGGAAAAAGAATGACTCACCTAATATTCGACATTTTTCTTTTTTTACAAAGAAAGACAAACATTCCCGGGTTACGAATAACCCAACAATTTTTGAAAATCTCCTACTACCACCACAGAAAGCCGAAAATATTGCTTGTGTTGTGATGGAGGACTTAGTCAGCGGAGGAATCGAACACGCGACGCCCGGGTGGGACCCAAGCGCTATGCCTACTCAACAATATTTGAAAATCTCCTACTACCACCACAGAAAGCCGAAAATGTTGCTTGTGTTGTGATGGAGGACTTAGCCAGCCGAGGAATCGAACACGCGACGTCCGGGTGGGACCCAAGCGCTATGCCTACTCAACCAGTGACATGTTTGACATTTATGTAAATGAAATCCTCAGCACGGGAAATCCCAGTGAGGATATCATTATCTTTAGATGTTTGTAAAGAAAGGAAGACAATAAATCATAATAATAATTATTATTATTATATGCCAATTATACATAAAAAATAGTAATCTACGTTTTTGAACAAAAAAACTAATTTCAACAAACACAGACATCATTAATAGACCACAAGCTTTGGACAAAGACACCACAAATAACAGGCTAAAAGCATTCAGCGATCTTTCATGAGTACAAAAACAGGGTTCCACGACTTTTCATCTCGTGACAAAATACCCCCCGACAAAATATCACCGAAAAAATGTGCTACGGACAAAAAATCCCCCAACAAAATATTTACTAAAACCCAACCTAACGAAAAAATGGAACAAAAATATTTCACATAACCTGTAAAACGATAAATTATTGTTTAAAAAAAGTAAAATGTAAAATAAGGTTAGGTTAGGTTTAGGATTTTAGTTGATAATTTGTTAGAGGATGTTTTGTCCGTAGGATATTTTGTCCTTGGGATATTATGTCGAAGGATATTGTGTCAAAATTAAAAGATGAAATAAAGAACACAAAAGCAATATTAAAATGAAAATATCATTATATTCAACCGTACTTCATAACTCATAACATTTGTCGAATTATTTAAATTTTTTTTGTTTTTTTCATTACCGCCACTATTATAGTTTTTTTTTTAAATTTAAATTTTACTTTATCTCTGTTTTATTTTAATGCACTTAAAAGCCCACATCGGGCTTTTTTATATAATGCAGTGTACTTTTTTTTCAAATTACATTGAAACTATTGGCCATGCTAGGCAGGTATCTCTGTGTTATGGCAGGTAAAGTTTACAGATTGAATTATACCATTCGATTAAAAACCATAATTTTATTTAATTGTTGAAAACAATATTAACGACCTTCAAACCAAAAGTGTGAAACATTAAAGACAGAAAAAGATTCGGCCATATCTGGGTATTTGTGTTTGATGCTTTCTGTTTCATATTTTTCATTTGGGAGTCGTTTTAAAGGCTAGACCGCCCGCCTGGTGTCCATCACAGGTATTCTTCTTTATACAAATAGATAATGTAGGTACCTATTAATATTTTCTATGAGCGTTTGAATTTACCATTCAATATCGGTCTTTAGTTTCAACGAACCTCTTAGATTATTTAATTAATTAAATTATATAGTTTCTCAGGACGATCAATAAAGGGAAAATCGAACCTTGATGAAAAATACAATTACGAAATTAACGTCGGCAGTTCGTGAAGGAGAATTTTGCCGGGCAACTATGCGTGATTGAAACGGAGCCTAGAGACTAGAACCTTGAGACGTATTATTTAGATAATGATTTATTCCGAATGAATGCTCAAAAATCTGATCAAGTGTTAAATCAGAATTAATTTTGTTCTTCGAAAAGTACCTACTGAAAACAAAAATTGTGGGAAAAAAAGGAGTGCAAAATAAAAATAGAAATATAGAAATAAAAGAGGAGTGACTGATTTATTATTTATTGCCATATTTTATCGGAGGTTGGTTATTGTCAGGGCAATCACTTTCTGCAGGTTTTGCCCAAAAAAACTCATTCGTTTTATGAAAAATTCTTGAAAATCAGGTTTCTTCACCTGTTGCCTTCTCTTTTCGGAGTTTGGTTAATATTACTACAATATTTACCCTGAAGACTGCATCCTAAGTGGAACTGTACTCGTACAATTCACGAAGATGACGAAGAATTGTGCGTCGTAAATTGAGGCATATTTCTATAATAGTTTGCAATTAAACTAAATTAACAATTTTAAAATTAACCATTAATCGTTAGTAAGTTTGTATTGTTATGTATATTTTTTCCTTCTTCCTTTATTCTTAATAATTTAGAATTTATTAAGGAAACATTAGAGCCAGAATCATATATACCAAATATGTCTAATTTTCCTTCTAATGATAGTTTTACTTTAATTAATGGTGTAATTATTCGTTTTTTGACTCATTATCATTCAGTTCAACATCTAATACAGTGTTGTTTACATTCTTTTTATATTTTCTCTTGTTCTCATAATCATCAGTTTGTTTAAACCAGCATTTCTCTTCAGAGTGGAAACGGCTACCTTTATTTAATTTTTCACAAGTTTTGCAGGGCTTAATTTTATCAACTCTTACTTTATTAACAAATGTATTTCTCTTGAATTTATCATAATTATTTTTATTGACTGTTTGTTAATGTTTACCAATTTCATTGAATAGATTTGCAGTCGATGTTATATATTCCTTATTCATTTTGTACATTATATAATCTGGTAGACCCATAACAATAAGATGAATCAATGTCTGTGGGTCAATATTTTTATTTATCTCTAATAACAATCTTTCTTTCTTTGTGGCATATTCTCGTAATGAACCTCCTTGAAATTTAAAGGCAAATGCAAATTTAACTTGTGACCAACCTTTGTTTCCGTATGTTTCACAAAAATTTGTTTTCCATATTGCCCATTCTGCTTTTACTGTATATTTTATTAACATACTAGTGTACCAATCTAGGCACTGTTTTCAAGTAAATATTTGAAAGTCTCAATTTTTTCTGCCTCCTTTAATATCTCGAAACGTTTACATTCATTTTCAAAATCATTGATCCATTGGTGTACATTTGATGTTTTTCCTGAAAACTTCTCGAGTAAAAATCTTTCTGCTATTTTTCCTAGATTTTTATTTTCAGTACTAATATTATTGTCAGAAAGTTTCGTGTCATATATAATTTCTTCCAGGTATTGGTCACCAAATTGTATATTCTCACCTTCATCTAAGTAAATTTTCCTCAAATCTTGGGTTAAGGGAAACCATATTTTCCGTGTTTGATATCTTTTCTTTAGAGAATTCTTAATTTTGTTATAAACATCCGTAGTCGTTATGGCGGTATGTTTGCTTGCATGTTTTAAATCATCGGGAATATCAAATATATGTCCATCGGGTGTCTCGATTGAGGTTACGCAGATCACATTGCTTTTTCCATCCGATGCTGCTGACACTGTAAATGTGAATCTTAATTTTTCCATTTCCAAGGTTATTGTTTCTCTTCACTAAAATTGTAGTTTTATAAGACAATTTGTCTATTTGTTGTAATTTTTTATTAATAATGTGACATACAAATATCATGAGTTGCTTTGCTGACAAAGAAACTACAATTAAAGTTATTTGTCCGTCTTCAAAATATTATATCACTTTGTAATTATCAACTTATTTTTCAATCTTCTTATTACTTCAATCTGTGCTACCCAGCTAGACAACAAAACAAAAAACATCTATCATTTTCTGTCTCCATGACAACACCTATTTAAAATTCGAACATAAAGGAATCCTATGCATTTCTAGGTAGGTACCTATTCCTTTACATAAATATTATAAAGAAATGAAAAATGTTGTCAATTCTCAGCTAATACAAATAATTTAACATTCTTTAAGTATACAAGGAATTCGGTGACTTAGTATGTTCCGGAAGGAAATTAAATATAAGTGGTGCCAGAAACAAATAATTTCTTTAACAAAAAGAAGATTTAGCTTGAAAAAAGCTCAGAGACTAGAGACAATTCAAGAAAAAATATGTAGAAATCTATTGTCATGTAAATATTTTCATTATTATTAAGTATAAAGTATAACATTAGAAAGTGCAATGAAGTGATTATGAATCGAATAACCACAGCACTGCATCTCTTGTAACAGAAATAAGTTAACCTAACCGCATAACACACAGCAATAATCCTGAGAAATGAAATTCAATATAATTGCTGACAGCTATTTAATACCTCTGTGACATATGTTGTGAGGTTGGACACTATGTATTGTGTAATGTTGAGGTTCCCAACCTTATCTGACTCACTACCCACAATTATAGTTCCATAATGCCCACTTTGCAAGTACATTTTAATTCAACCCCCCTCCCCTACATTAACAAATGTACGACAGTATAGAGGAAAAAAGCGACGCTGGCGAAATTTTAAAAAAGAATTAGTAAAAACTACTAGTAAAGGAAATGACAATAATGAATGTGTTCATATTATAAAGTATGTATGAAACGATGTGTGAATGTAAATTAAGCAATGAGTGTGACAGCGTTTTGTTGTTTTTTATCTGCTCTGTCTGCCTGTGCTGAGAAAAATTAGTCAGTTTTGACATTTAATGAAGTTATATTTTTTGCAGTTAGAAAACTTTGGGTGTCATTGTCATCAACTCAAAATCAACTCCATATTAAATATATCTAATATAATATGTACATTTAGGGACTGTATTAGGACTATGGACATATTTAAAAAAAAACCCAAAATAAATAAATGAAAATAAACTAGGAAATAAGAATATTTCGAATTGAATTGTGAGGTTCAGTGGCTAGAACGTCCGTGAACAGAGAACTGTAAAAATCAGAAATATCATGGAAAAATAATTAAACTGCGGTTTCCTATGTTGTAGAAGGCTACAAAATCATTAAATATTTTACCAGTTTAATTAAAATAATCATATAATTAATCTATGTAAATCTTAAACTAGATATAAGATCTTCTGTGACAAGGATTTATTTTTATTTTTATTTATTTATTTATTTATTTTTTATTTTTTTTTTACAGTTAATACCGCACAAGAATCTCAACTGCTCCCGTCTGGAGCCAGTGAGACTATGTCATCCCCAATTGGGGTATGTTGTGAGGCTGAAAGGTAGTGGGGAGGGGAAGGAAAGTACCTGGCTATTCAGATCTGGTCACCAAACACGGCTAAAGCCATTTTCAAGCAACGTTTCAATTCTGAATGGTGGTCTTACACCAGGGCCATACTGATGGAATCTTCCACTCTGGATGGATAAAATCAAAGGTCGATAAGATTTTGCATTGGGATCTATCTTTTGGCGGAAAATCTACTAGCGAACGGTGAGCTATGGTGTCACAAAACTTTCAAAAAATTTCTCTCAATAATTTATACCTAGTTTAATTTTGCTATGTTTTAGGTCGCTATGTCGTATCCAACATGAGCTATGAAGCTTTTAAAAATAGTTTGACAGTGAACGTAGAAAATTTGTTTACTAATGCGTGCATTTTATACAACATTACCTCTCTAGAATTTTTAAGTATCCGTATCTGTTTTTAGTGACCGGACAGATCAGAATCATGAAACTTCAACACCTCCTTTGACAAGTCATTAAGAGTGATGAAAAAAAAACAAAAATGCTTAAAACTAGGTAACTTTAGGTTAGGTTAGGTATGTGCTATTAAAAAAAAAAAAAATATATATATATATATATTTTTTTTTTTTAATAGCACATACCTAACCTAACCTAAAGTTACCTAGTTTTAAGCATTTTTGTTTTTTTTATATATATATATATATATATATATATATATATATATATATAATATAACTTTTAGTGGCTTTTCAAAGGGGTATCGAATGATTATGAGTTGTCATGGAACCCTGTTTTCAGCTCGCTACGTCATTTCCTTCAAGAAATGTGAAGTTTAGAAACCTTGATTTCATTATCAGGCCCTCACGTAAGTCATGTTGTTTTTCCAAATTTTACCAGTATTGTTCAATCAGAACAAAAATTTCGATAAAGGGGTGTTCAAACTTGGGCGAAGGGTATAAGCTATAAGTTCTATATAGAAAGCCAAAATGCCAAATTTGCGGATTTTATAGGTTGGCCCACACTTAATTTTCTAGAGTTTGCAATAAAGCGAGCTTCTCAAAGCGGGTACAATTAAATTAAAATCCTTATACTTGCGACCACGCAATAAAAAAATGCCCAACTTGACAGTTATAACTCCGAACAGTAGTAAAAATATAATTTGTCTAAACCGTAAACCTTTTAGGCTAACATAAAGTAAATTAAACTTAATCTACAAGTAAAAAAATACCCAGGTGAACACTCAATAAGAAAGTGGGTACTTAATCCTACAAGGTATATAGAGTACAGAAACTTGGTATGTGATTCTGCAAGTAAAAAAGACAAATAACCAGATGCATTGTTTTAAATCATTTAAGACAATATTAGCAACTCTCAACGGACAATTTGAAACAGAAAAAAGATTAGGTCACATTCAGGAATTGAATCCTGGTTCAAGTTCTGCTCTAATGGCCGTTATACACGACATCTTTTTTCAGACCGATTTCAATTAGAGACAATAGTCAACATTTTTCGCTTTACGCGATCGCTATTTTCATCTCTATTTTCATATCTACGATTTCAGTAGGCATCACAAGAAACAGTATGGTTCGTGTGCTGTTTGCAGTGATGACAATTGAAATCCTAGATATGAAAATATAGATGAAAACAGCGATCGCGTAAATCGAAAAATGTTGACTTTTGTCTCTAATTGGAATCGGGCTGAAAAAAGATGTCGTGTATAACGGCCATAACCACTGAGATAATTCATCCCTATCTTCAGCCATATTTAACTGTATCACCCTTCGACTAAAAATATGAACATTATCTTTATTTTTCTTAATACATATTTTTATTGGCTGCTATTTATAATACGAGTATGTACGATTGCAAGATTCTTCCGGAACTAAATGCAATCTAGATAGTGTCTTGGATAAATATATCCATTTTAATTTTAATGTGCGACTTCTATTGACACTGTTATTTGTCCACACAAAAACACATATGTAAAAATTTGCAGTATAAGTTCGAACTTACCTAATAATTTCGCTTGGAGTTAACAGTGTTAAGTTTGAACATCTAAGTTTGATCAGAATCCATATAGAAATTGCACCCTAGGGATAGGCAGAAAGGACGGCAACACCAAAGTCGATCATCAAACAAGTTGGTCTTGTCACACACTCCTTGCTTCAGTCACATTCACACATCATCTCTTACATACCCTTCCAGATTATTCTGATTATTGACACGATCTGACTCTGAGTATTTGATTCACTTGATTGTGCCATGTTTTCCTCGGGCGTGACCGACTTCTTCTACCATTCACATTGGCATCATATTCATATATATTATAATCCTTAATAATCCTTCCGCCCATTTCTTTATTTATCCCCTCAATATGCTCAAACCTCAAACATTCTCATAGCTTCGTCACTTTTGGAGACATCGAAAAACTAATTGACCGTCGTTAATAACTCTTTTAAATATAGTATACTAGCTGATTTCCGGCGTGCGTTGCAATGCCACATTCAAAGAAATACGTTGTTTCTCCATAAATCACTTTTCCCGTGCGTCGCCGTTCCCCTCTCGCGTCTCCTTCCTGGCTAGCTTTATAAATTACAGCCTATACGTTATTCTGATATCTGAGCTATATTATTGTAATGTTTCATTAAAATCCATTCAGTAGTTTTTGCGTGAAAGAGTAACAAACACACATACATCCATACAAATTTTCGCGTTTATAATATTAGTAAGATAAGATTTTCATAAAAATAAATTTTGATGCAAATCGAAAGATCCAGCTTGTTTAATTCACAACCTCGTTGGGAATTTAACAAACTGGATCCTCCCCACAAAATTGGTGCATATGTTTGTATGTATGTATATGTGTGTATGGATGTGTGCCCCTGTATATAAATGTTCGTATGCACGAATAAATATAAAAATAAATATAAAATTTAAAATTAGAATATGTACCTTTTCACAATCTTATCCTTACGCACTTATTTTTCTCTTTTCTATTTTTTAATTATAACTTTACAAATTTTCAACATCATTACATACTAGTACCATATGTGTTTACAATAGACTTCACTCAAAGTAAATATCCTCCATTGTCACCATGAAATAGGCAGCCGCCTAGTATGATAATTTAATGTATCTTATCTACGTAAATGTCTAATATTTTCTAACATGTATTGACAAATAAAAATAAATAAATTAATTATTTTCTTCCTGAAAATTACCTTAAAAGGTTGGAATTTCGTAAAAAGTTATTGCTCTATTATGCTTGTCGGTACTGCCATCTAGAATCACCTCCCGAAGTTACTGTATTTTAACCTGTGCACCTTGTATTTCTTACAAAAATCTGGGTCATAAAACTTAGGATTTCTACGCGAAAGAAAAAAACGTGCTTCGATGATATTAATAAAACTTTGAGACGAAGTTACATCGATTTGAGCCTACCTATAGCATAATGTAGGTAGCTATAGCGAGTTAGGGAAGAAACTTTGCGTAAAATCTTTCCGAGAAGTGAAAAGTTTTTTTTCCTTTTGCCTTGAGAACGAAACCTTTTCCCGGGAAACACTTAACGGTGAAATTCTCCAATAATTTCATCATACACGGGACTGGCCTCGTGAAGTAAGCAAGAAAGGCTGACGAGAGTATATTGGAAAGCTTATTCACAGAATACAGTAACGCAGCGAAAATCGTAAAATAATTTAAAAAAAAAATATATATATTTAATCAAATCAATTTACAGACAGTTCACAGACCGATAAATATCTTGTCTCTTTTATTGGAGCGTTTTGGCTCAATGTTGTGATGTCAATAATTGAATGCTGAGGGAATACATTGTTACATTCTTCTTTCTTGCGCTATCCCAACTCATTGCCTAGGTAGACAGTTGGGGTCGGCTCTTCTCGTTCTCAGGTTGTAGCTTCTTCGGTTTTGAGTGTCGCCTTCATCCAGGCCGTTTCTCCGAAGTATTTTCGAGCATTTAGCTATCCAGGAGTTCTTTGGTCTTCCTTTGGATGACTGTCGATGAAGCTCCATAGACATTGCCTGCTTCACTGTGTGGTCTGATGGTCTCCGTCTTATGTGCCCATACCATCTCAACTATCGTTCCTCCAGCTTACTGTTTATGTCCGTGACACCCAGGCTACAACCAATGCGTGAACTTTTAATCTTATATTTTAGTGATACTCCTGCCGACTATCTAAGCATTCGCATTTCTGCTGTTCCGAGTTGCCTAGAGTAGGAGTTGTACATAGTCCAGCATTCGGAGCCATGCATTATCGCGGGTCTAATAATAGTCTGTTATATCTTTCCTTTAAGTTTTATAGGTATTTTGGAGTCACACAATATTCCCGTCACGTAATACATTGTTACAGTATAGGATCAAAAAAGTAAAATAGTACTGTAAACATGAACCCTAAATGCCCTGGACAGAGCATTATTGCAGTTTTGTATAAAAGGTTTGTCCAAACGGTTATACAAAAATGGTGGCAAAGATGGAAACAATATTTATTACTTATCATTTAAACTATATAATAACCTTGGAAACCATTTGAATGTAACGCCATTTTTGTATAACCGTTTGAACCGTTATCAAATTTTATAACTAAATAAACCACGAAAAATACAAAAATTTACTTTAGATTTGGTTTCCCACTTTGCATAAGCAATAATGCAGGTAAGTGAAATCGTCATTTCAACTGTAAAGGTGTTTTATTATGTATCACTTATTTAATAAACTCCTACTCCTGACATCTGAATTTGTATATATAATTATTATTGTTACCATTTACTAAATTATTTTGTTCACACTTATCATTATCAACAAATTACCAAATAAGTATGCCTAAGAATAGAATACACACGTATTGTCATAAAACAATGTCATTGACATTTTGTCCGTTCAGCTAAAACAAGTTTTCATTTACATGTGAATAGTATTCGAAAGTTGCACGAAGGCTAAACATTTTATTATAAATTCATTGTAAAGTTGCAGCATTGCACTCTGAATGGAGTGTCTTGCATACAATTATTAAGAATTGAAATTTAACACGTACTAAGGTTAATTTAAATACACCCAGTCGACTATCCTGCTCTTCCTTCTACAAACACGAAAAAGACAGAATATACTAGAACGATGATGTTACGTATGACCTCTCTCTGGGAATGGCATAAGTACTTTTTGAATTACAAAAGGTTAGAATTAAATTAATGGAATGAACGGAGTACACATGGAGATCCTGAGGCAATTTTAAGGGTTAGGTTAGGTTAAAGGACGTACTTGACTTACTGTAACCAGTGTTTCCTGACTTTATTTGGAGTAAAACATGTAAACGAAATTTTTGTCTAAAATTTTTTAAAGATTTTTTTTTCAATTAAAAACATTTAAAAATCATTAGGTATTGGAATTTAGGGCGGGGTGATGTGTTGGACGGTTACTCAGCTGAGTGACCAGTGACGACACGTGGAAGACATTTTTTGTTGGATTTTTAAGAAAAAAAAATTAAAAATAACACACCAAAAAAGTAACAGGAGACCAAAATTTTGTTTACATTTTTTAACTCCACAAATTGTCAGGAATCACTGGTTAAAGTAAGTCAACTATGTCCCTTAACATTCCGTAAACGAAAAATGAAAGTAGTGCAATTCCGATGAATACGCACACGACACATGATTTTTATAAAGTAGATGAACGGATAAAAAATACGTAGTAGATGTAAGATTGTGTAACACGAATTCTGAGGTTTCCTAGGAAGACTATAGAGTCGGGTTACACCAACAGTATGATAACAGAATACCCTAAGTTTTAAACCTGCGTAAAATAAATATTTAAAAGGTTTATTTTTGTTTCGTTTTGTAATTAATATTTTTTGCTTCTTCAATAATCGATAAATTCACTTTGTTGCCTCCATTTCAATAAATTAAAATTCCTAAATTATATCGAAAATAGTCCTATTCAGATGGTCCCTACTGTACAGTAGTACCTTGGTTGACCGATAAGATTTACTTTGTCAGCAAATATTTAGGAAAGTCGGCGGTCGCTAATATTGGCTTTGCAGTTATTCAATAGACCCAAGTACCTAATGGCTGCGGCGTACATGACTTAGAGTTTAGAGCAGCAAATACGCTTACCTCAATAACGTACCTGGCTGGGATCCGTAAGTTCGCAAAATCGTACAACCAACATTAACTCTACAAGGCAAAATAATTGTTGGTGGAATCCAAAAAATAAATCTATTATATAGGTAAAAACAAATACTGTAGAATAGTTTTAAATTATATACTCATAGTACACAGTATTACTCGTTTAATTTTAAGCACGACGGATCCATAGCGATGTGACTTTTTTGCTCACAATTGATGAAGCAATGGTTAAAGGTTAAAAGTTCGTAGTGTCATGACACTATGACACCGTGACTTTAGAGTATATTTCGCACAATAAGTACTTCAGTGTATTAAGTCAAAAGGTATAGTTTTGAGATATCAGCGTTTGAAGTTAAGAATTTCTTTATCAAATTGATTTTCAATTAATTGTTTTATTTTTTTGTATATCGATTTTGCATTATTTCCTTTTGTTTTTACTTAATTTACTACACAATTAAAATTACATGTTTTTAGTTTCGGTGTGCTGCAGTAATGATTTTAGATTAATATGGCATTAAAAAATATTCAACTTTGTCTGTTACATTGTTATATCGCGGTAAGGAAATCATTAAAAAAATACACTAAAGCACCCAAAATATATATTTTTTAAAGCCAATTTCTTCAAATATTTTGGAAATACTTTAGTGGAGGATACAATTTGGGAGGCGAGTACGAGTATCGCCGTCCCGGGAACCATTTATTGGGTAACCAACACCTCTGCCATAGGTCACTTCAAGTGTTTTGCCACGTTTGATGACTTCGTATTATGGCAATAATCATAGCAATATGTGTTTATAAATGTAAATAAGTATGTTAGTCGTAAATAACTAATTTTAAGAGAGTTGCAGGTCATAATATGAATAGAGCAGTAACAATACTACTCTGTTCGTTTCGTATTATGACTTGCAAGTACAAGTACAAACTCGGTTATAAAAATAAGTATAGTTCTAAATCACTAGTCATATATGTAAGTCTTAGTTGTAAGTCATTAGTTATCAATCTTAGTTATAATATATAAGCCAATTGTAGTATATAGGTATAGATTAAAAGTATGAATGAATTTGTAAAGCGCCCTTGAGGTGATTTTCTCACGAAAATGGCGCTATAAAAATCATCCAATAATACTAATTATTGGTCGGGGGTGCCCGGGTTCATGGGGTGAGGTTTGTCTAGGTCTTGGCGGCGAATTCTTTTGCGATTCTCGACCCACAACCCGGCCTTGCACCACGGTGGAAACAATGGATTCATACATCCATCTCTCCTGGACCTACTGATCCCCAGATTCCTACCCATTCCTCAAACCTTTTTACTTCCCAGAACTTCCTCCCCTCCCTTTCCCTAAAAAGAACCTCAACACAGCATCCCCAAATATGATGTAGCCTCTGATGGATTTTTTTTATTTCCACAGGGCCTCCTGTGTTGAGCTAATGTAAAAAAAGTGAAACAACTCAATTACAACGCATTTCAAATGTTCTTTGATTACTATGTTAAAGCTAAATAAATCAAAAATGATGCATAAAACTGCAGTATTAACTTAAACGACAATTTTTGACTTAATACACTAAAGCACTCATTGTGCGATTTTATTACGTTTGGGTGAATATTTGTCAATATCAATATACAAATAAGAGTTGTGAATACTTTTTTGAGAGCCCTATCAATATTGGCAGAACCCGAACTGATAAATTAATATATTTTACTGAATTCAAAATAAATCTTGTTATCATAGATTGTGGTTGCCAATTTTCAATGCATTTAATGGATAATTTATACAGCACCGTTTTATTGAAATTTTATTTATTTATTTCTATTTGGTATATCTATACTCTTAGGTATATCTAATAACTTATATTTATATACTTGTCTAACTGGTCTATTACTATTAGTGATAGTTTGTTTGTTGGCGCCAACAAAAATCTGTCCAAAGAAGCCAAGCTAGCCGTCCATAATGGAGTAATTTATTTATTGAGTAATCTGAAAGTATGTTGCCTGTTGTATGCCGATGATGCGGTGCTAATTTCTAACACTATGGAATATCTACAGTCTCTCGTGTCTAAGATGAACGAAGTATGTATGAAGAATGAGTAGATGAATGTAAGTAAGTCTAAAGTCATGGTGTTTGAAAGAGAGACTACGAAAACAGTATGCAATATAGTTGTGAATGATGAATATTTGGAGCAGGTGGATGAGTTTGTGTATCTGGGTAGGATGTTTACGAGATACGGAAAGGCTGATAGAGATATTGAAAGAAGGGTGAATGCCGGTAACTGTATTAATGGAGGACTGAATGCCGTTGGCGCTAAAAAAACTGTCAAAAGAAGCGAAGCTAGCAGTCCACAATGGAGTCCTGGTACCTGAACCAATGAGATCCCTAAGGCGTATGTGTGGTAAAAACATGTATACCTAATCGTGTGAGAAACATGAAGATCGGCAAAGAATGCAAGGCTGATGTAAGTGTAATGAGTAAAATTGAGAAAGGGACGCTCAGATGGTTTTGGCATGTAGAGTGAATGAATAATAATAATAATAATATTTGGCTAATTTATATAGCGCCGTTTTCGTGAAAAATCACCTCAAGGGCGCTGTACAAATAAATACATAAAAAATAATATTACTGGCTTACAACTAAGATTTACAATTATAACTAGTGATTTACATCTAAGTCTTATTGCTAGTGACTTATGACTAAGACATATAAAAGCTGACCTAAAACTGAGCTCAATGACATATATATTTACAATATGACTTAAAGTTAGAGATTTATAACTGACATATTTATATACATTTAAAAATACTTGAAAACATCTTATAAATATCATACATTCGCCAGAATCACTCCACAGCGCCAGAAGAAGAAGGAAGTTTTTACATAATACATATTAGATACTATTTAAGGACATGGATGCAAAATTTATCGGATTTACGAAAATGTATGGATATCTTAAATAAATTAATGAAATTAATCGCCGATCTTTACCGCATTATGATGACTCATCGCTCAACATTAACCGGATTGAGGTGTTAGGTTACCACTGACAGACCATTGGTAGGTAGATCAATAGCATTTTGAGTTTTTCGTTAGTAGTTGTAGGGAATAGCAAATAAAATAGTATATATTCGTGGACATCAACAATTATTAGAGTATAATTAAATTACAAAGTTTAAATTTAATGACGAATATATGGAAATGAGTATTTGAAAAAATGAGTTTTAAGTTTGGATCTAAATTCCGCTGGGTTGGTTATGCATCTCAATTCCATGGGAAGTTTATTCCAAGCCTCAGGACCGGATACTCCAAACGCGCGATCACCAAAATTAGTGTTCGGATTTCGCTTGGGTTCTTTCAATCTTCCAATTGCAGACGATGTCGCTGATCTAAGAGATGACTGCCTTAGACCTATATTTTCCGGAATGCATAGTTCAGAGATATAGGGTGGAGCCATTTCATTGATAGCTTTAAACACCATCCAGCATAACTTATACTGGATCCTTTCAGGACACTTCAACCAGTGAAGATTTCGGAGGTGTTCCGAAATGTGCGAAAACTTGGGTACCCCTGTGATTAGTCGTGCTGCGGCGTTGAATACTGATTGTAGTTTATCAGTTTGACATTTAGGAAGACTTGCATAGATACCATTGCAGTAATCAAGACGCGATACTATATATGAATTCACAATAAGCTTAGTTGCTTCTGTCGAAAGGTTCCTACGAACTGCCTTAAGTTGTCTTAAGTAGAAGAACCCTGTGCTAACGGTCCTATTCACCTGACTTTTCAATGAAAGGTCTGAATCCAGATAAACTCCCAGAAGTTTGACGGTTGTTTTCGCAATTACGTCATTGCCGGAAATGGCAATTGGTGAGTTGTCTATTAGATGTTGACGTCTATTTGTAGCTGCCCACAGAAATTCGGTCTTTGATGGATTAAGCTTCAGTTTGTTTGAGGACATCCAGAGACTAATTGCTTCTAGACACTCAACTGTGCGAATTTTGAGGCCGGTGATCTCATTTGGTGTGCAGTAAAAGTAGACTTGCTGATCGTCGGCATAACAGTGAGAAAGGAGACCAAATGACTCGATAATTCTTGCGACATCATTTGTGAAGAGGATAAAGAGAAGTGGGCCCAGAACGGATCCCTGAGGTACCCCTGAAGAGAGTTTTGTGAAGTTGGATTGTTTATTTCCCACCTTCACTGCTTGTGAGCGATCCGTTAGATAGGATTGTAGCCAATTTTTTACGTTAGAATGTAAACCAAATGTTAATTCTAGTCTCTTAATGAGAAAGTCGTGGTCAATGGTGTCAAATGCAGCGCTCATATCTAAAAGTGAAAGAAGTGCTAACTTACCTGACTCTATGGCAAGGGTAATATCTGACAGGACACGAAGTAACCCGGTTTCTGTTGAGTGGAATCTTCTATAAGCGGACTGATGATCGGTAATTAATTTATTGTGGTTTAGGTGGGAGGTTATTTGAGAAGCAGCAATTTTTTCGAGTAGTTTTGCTAAGAAAGGCAGATTTGATACTGGTCGATAATTACCCAAGTTGTCAGCATCAAGCTGTGGTTTTTTTATAATTGGGGTAACTACTGCATGCTTAAGTGCTTCCGGGAAGTCACCTGTGCTTAGAGACTTATTAAACACGTGAACCAAGTAGGGGGCCAACACGTTGCAACATTTCTTGAGAAGCCACGTTGGGATAGGGTCGAGAACACATTGTTTATTTGGCGAACTTAGAATTAACTTTCCTACTTCTTCTAGCGTTGTAGGTTTGAAGGATGACAGTGTCCCTTTGGAATTGGCTGTAAATATTGGCGGTGGAGCAGAAGATGTAGAGGCGCGTATAGATTCTATTTTTTCACAGAAAAACTTAGAAAAGGCCTGCGGAGTAATGTCTGTAGAGGTTTGTACGGTGTTATTAGCGATGATGGTTTTAACGGAGTTCCAGAGACATCGTGGATTTTTCCGCTCAGAGTCAATTTTATTAATCCAGTATTCTGACCTCTTTGTGCGTATTATTCTTCTGTACTCTATTTGAGCATTAATCCACTCGTCTCGTGGAGTAACGTCGGGGTTTCTTCGGTGTGACCTCTCTAGTTTCCGCATTATCCTCTTCTGACTCCGACACTCCTCATCGAACCAGCCATCAGATTTTCGGACTTTCCGCGTTTTCGAGGTGGTTGGAGCATATTTACTAAGTAAACATGATAGAGTGTTGTTATATTCCTCAATCAGTTTTGTCGGCGTCTTAATTTCCCAAGTGCTTTCTATGCACAAGGAAGACTTTTTAAGTTCTTCAAGGAAACTATCGAAATCAAACTTTCGCCATTCCCTCGATACTATTGTTTTATATGGCACTTTAGGTGGGTTAAATTCAATTTCCGTGCGAATAAGTCGATGATCTGACAAACCTATGTCAAGAACGTTTGCTACCAATGATGGGCCATTACACCTGGATACAAATATGTCCAAGATTCCACCAGCATCATGAGTTGGTGCTTTGACCCATTGACGGAGTCCAAAGCTATCCAAAAGGTCAATGAATGAATGAACGAGGAAAGGAGTGTAAGGAGAATATATGACGCAAATACGAATGGTAGAAGAAGTCGAGGACGCCCAAGAAAGACATGGCACGACCAAGTGAATCAAATACATGATTCGGGCCATGACAAGAGTAAGAATAATAGAAGAGCATGTCTAAGACGATGTATGAATGTAAACGAGGCAAGACCGAGTTGTTTGGCGGTCCTTCCTCTCTGCCTACCCCCGCGAGGAAACGGCGTGATGGTTAGTTAGTTAGTTGTTTGTTGGAATTTGTTTTTTTGTGTTTAAAAAATGTAGTTTAGTATGTTTTTTACTTAGGTATAATTGGCGTAAATCTAGTACGTATTACGTAAAACACGTTGAATCATCTAGCGTTTTACATTATTACAACAACAGTTCCACCGAGTTGTTTCATGCTACATTTAAAAAGATAAAAATTGTTCTGATGATAACCAACTCCCGACAAGAGAGAGAACCAGAATAAGAACGAATGTATAAAAATATAATGAAAAAGACACCTTGATACCTTTAGATTTAACAAACAAGTTTAAAATCACTCCATTAAAATGTCAGAATAGAAGGTAATACTTCTATCGAAAGTAAAATTATCCAAGGACATCCCGGAAAGGCATGTCAGAAGGTGCAATGATACAGCGTGCTTGAAAAATTTAGCAAAAAGATTATGCTATTGTATTCCACGACAACTCATATCTCCCTTTAAACCGTTGACAATTTTCTAAGTAAATTGTCACTAATTTTACTTTTATTTTTTTATTACTAGTTAAATTACGGAATGTAACGTAACCCACCTAGTTCAACTTTAAAAAATGGTCTGCAAAAGTATGTATAGTATTAATATTATAGGGTATTTGGCCAAGATTCTTAGAACCTAGGTATTTGGCTGTATTATGTATGCACAGTTAAAATAAAGAATTAAAACAATTGTCTGCTAAATAGGCACCTGCTTACTGACTTATCGTCTGAATTTGAAATGATTCTTTAAATTTGGCTAAATTATGTAGTGTATTCTAAGCACATTTCAAACAAAGAATTTACTAATATAGGTACCTACATACCTAGGAAAATAATATATCGCCTGTCCTTTTGAAAATATTCTTTAAAATTGGCTTATTATGTACACATATAAAATTCAAATAAAGAATCATATTCAAATAAAGAATTAATTTTCTGTTAAAATAGGTACCTACTTAACTCGGAAGATACTTTATCGCTTGTCTGAATTTTAAAAGATTCTTTAAATTTTGCTTTATTACGAGTACAGGCATATCAATAAGGCATATTATAATAATTTTCTGCTAAAATAGGTACCTACTTAATTGGTAAGATACTTTATCGCCGAATTTGAAAAAGATTCTTTAAATTTTGCTATGTTACGAGTATGTACGGGCATTTCAAATAAAGAATTATAATAATTTCCTATCAAAATAGGTACCTACTTAACTCGGAAAATACTGTATCGCTGGTCTGAATTTGAAAAGATTCTTTAAATTTGGCTATATTATGTTCGCACATTTAAAATAAAGAATTATAATAATTTTCTGCCAAAATAGGTACCTACTTAACTGGGAAGATAACTTATGTTTGAATTTGAAAAGATTCTTTATATTTTTCACATTAAGTCTATAATTCAATTTTGAATTTTAAGTCTATAATTCAATTTTGAATTTATAATTCAATTTTGATTCACATTAAGTCTATAATTCATTTTGACTTTGTAAGAACCTTGGGCACTGACTTTGAAATTTTGCTTTAAATTTGTTTTCTTTATTCATACAATAGCGTCTTTGACATTTGGCAATGTAAAGTATAAAGACATCACACATGAAAGCGATTTCCACATCAAGGCGTACATTAAATTTCTTTTATAAGCGCACCTAAATCTGGGCTAACACTTAAAATTTTACGAGTGAAATGATTTTAAAACCGAGCTCTATGAAACCTGATTTTTAGAGTCAACAAAAGATTAAAAATGGAGTATAAGCGAATACTTCAAAATAACGACTGTAGTATTTATATATTTGAAGGAGAAAATTGAAACCTTTAGATCTGATTCAACATCTGGTGTAAGTTTTAATATGTTAGGCTCTTGGTACAATTATTTCGTTCTGGGAATTTGAAATTTTGATGTTCTGCTGCTATCATAATATCTACGTTAGTGATACTGATAAGACTACGTTTATAAATTTTGCCTGGAAACCCGCAATATATTTGTTTTTTTTTTCTCATTTTTTTCCTTATTTTGGCAACTAAAGGGTTAAAAAACGTTGGAGCTGTGTCTAAGCTTCAACACATCTTAAAATACATTAAATAGCTGATATGAACCCCCAGCGACCATTTTTTTTTCAAACTTGACCTAAATAATTTCAACTTTGTATACGATTTACTCTATAACGGAAGCTAAGATCAAAACAGTTGTATTACAAAGTAGACTCCAAATGTAATTTAGGTTCACCAGTTTCCCGCGAGTACTTCGAGTTTCCAGACACCGTGTATGTATAGTGTATAGAACAAATAAGTGATAAGTAACTAACTATCACGCCGTTTCCCCGCAGGGGTAGATGAGGATGGTAGAGAGGATGGACCGCCAAACAATTCGGTCTTGGCACACACTCTTTGCCTCTTTCACATTCATACATCGTCTCATACATGCTCTTCTATTATTCTGACTCTTGACATGGCACGTCTCAAAAATATCTGATTCACTTGATCGTGCCATGTCTTCTTCTTCTACCATTCACATTTGCGTCATATATCCTTCTTACACTACTTTCTTCATTCATTCGCTCTACATGCCCAAACCATCTGAGGGTCCCTTTTTTAATCTTATTCATTACGCTTACACCAGCCTTGCATTTGCGGATCTCCATATTTCTCACACGATCGTAGATGGTTTTACCACACATACGCAGGGATCTCATCTCATTAACAGCATTCAGTCTGCTTTCATCCTTCCTCTGCCAGTTCCATGTCTCACTGCCATACATCAGGGTAGGTACCAGGACTCCATTGTGGACTGCTAAGTGATATATTATCACAATTAGTGTGCTTTACTCTAATTTTTATAACGTTAAATTAATACTATACATTTACATAAATTAATTTAGGGTTCTCTTTTTATATTGATAATTGATAACATTGTTTAGTGTTTGAGTAGAAGTTACTCCCATCTCTCAGTATCGCCCCGGTGAAAGACCACCATTCAGAATAAAAAAGGTTGCTTTAAATGGTTTTAGCCGTGTTTGGCGACCAAATCATAATAGCCAGGTACTTCAAAAACCTTCATTTCCTCATCTCCCACCCCAAAATGTTTTTGAATGAAAAATTAGAAGAAATCTTTAAATCAATAAAATAATTAATTATATTATAGTACAGCAGAACAAAGTTCAAACAATATGAAAAAAAGGGGCATTATAAATGATTACATTTTGCTTAGGCAGTGAAGAAATTGAATATAAAAGCAATTGCATTATGGTATAAATCGTAAAAAAAGTGAAGCAAGATATATACCGAATAAATTGGAAGAGAAAAAGCAAGACCTTTGCAAATCGAGGCCATTTTCAGGACCTGCTCTTGACAATGGACGAATGAGGGTCCCCCTGATGGCAACCGCATTTGTATCACCAATGGTATCGCTTATTTACCTACCCTCGGACCGTCCGAAATTTCGGCTGACCTCCCTCCTACCAAAGAAATTCTATTACTCAATTACAATAATTCTTTACCCCAATTTTATACTGATGAACTAAACTAAAATAATATTTTTGATTGAATAATTTTATAAATTGATAGGGAACTTTTTTTCCTTTTTTAGACTCTTTTTATGATCGCTGGGGATTTAACTCTGATAGAAACTAACAAACACAACCATAAACATTTTTAACATGTGAGCTCTTAGATCATAGCATAAAAGATTGACTAAAGTCCGAAATAACACGACTTAAAGCAAAAAATAACATAACCGTCATTTCGGGTAACATTGGACTACTTTTTAATGGTATGTTGCAACTATTTGGATTATTAGATGTTCTTATCAAATCCTTCAATAAAAAAATAAAATACAAGAAAAAATGACAACACAACATGAAAATGGGTGTTAAATGTACATTGGGTAACTTTGACAATCTAATTTTTATTACTAAAATCCAGCATATTCTGATTGAGAATATCATAAAAATCTTGGTGTCGATTAACCAGACTTGGCCTAAGAAGGGGAACGTGTTTCGAAAAATGATGATTTTTATGTCTTTTTTTATTATTTGGCAAAAAAATGAGCTAATACCTAGACAAAGCCAGCCGGATAAAAACACACATACTCAGGTTTTTTCCAATGTTAAATTGAATTTCAAAGTTACCCGAAATGACTGTAAAACAACGGATAAATTATGAAAGAACACATTGTAATAAGAGAGACTTTAATAACAGAGAAACGACACGTTTGTCTTCATGAAATTAGACCATGGAGGCCAATATCCATGTAAATCAGTTTTTTGAAAGACTGAAGGCATTGGTGGAGTGGAAGGACAGGAGGAAAAGGAAGACTGTGAAACTGTCTTTTCGGATATGGTAACTTAAATTAGCAAAAGCCATTTTGAGCAACGTAACATCTAGATTCAGAGAGGTGGATTTTTTGTTAGGAGTTAGGACTATATTGAGTTCAACCTTTATCGAAGAACTTTAACCTGGAACGAGGTAAAAATATATGAATTTTCATGGAAATAACGGAATCAAGTGTGTGTTATCTCTTACGCTGATGACACAACATTATTTAATCAAATCCAAAGTAATAAGATTAAAAACTTATCTTTGTAAGTTTGTACATGGGCGTCAGGTTGCATGATAGATTAAGTTTTGAATTAATTTCTTAGTGCTAAGTTGCTTTGGGACTTTTGCTAATTAATTATTCAAAATATCCACCGCAAAGACAGCGGAAATTTATCGTATATATTAGTATCACTTGGATGTATGTATAATTGTTTCATTATTACGCATTTTATTTCAGCATTGGAATGCGGGTTTTATTTGCTTTTACGCACATCTGGGCTTTTACATAATAATGTCGTTTCAATAGAATTAAAGTCACTATGATATAGTTCTTAATAATAACAACATTTTATTATTTGTATTTCCTGGACATTAACAATTTCTAGACATGTAACAATTTCTAGACATTTTGTCTTGAGAGTTTTACTTTCCATGTACATTTGTTACTTAAATTTTAATCGACACATCCGTTTCATTGACTAGCAAACTTAAAGTCTCATAGTCTTTTTATGAAAAGGAAGTAGATGAGAAATTCTGTGTAGGAATAAGGTATGGGGGGTTGGGTAGGAATCCTAGATTCCTACCATCCATTTACATTACAATTACACAAAGTTTATTCGAATTCGCAACATCAAAACTTTAATCCAAACTATCATCAACATATCCCGAGCAACGCTGGGTACACATGTACACAACAGTCAATCAATAATAAAACGCGAATATACAGAAAAAAACAGATCTCCAAAACATTCTCAGAGATAAATAAGTTCACAATAAATTCTTGCTAACAACTTGCCAAGTCCATCATTCCGTACAAAACTACGTAGGTATTACAGCACGGGTGATTACCTCCATATCACCATGTACAACAGGGGGTACCTACGTAAAAAGGGTTAAGGCATGTGTTAGGTGGCAGTGTATTTGACGGGGCAGACAGGGGGAAGGAATTGAATTGAACCCTTTCAGCGGGGTGATAAATCGGCGGCGCCTAGTGCCATGTGAATAAATTGGGCGTGCTATGATGGAAATGAATATTATACCCAGAAGGGAATTTCTTGGAAACAAGGGGAACCGGGAAAGGGTAGAAGCTCTAAATTGTCTCTGCTATTTTCTCCAGAAATAATGGTGAATCGCTTAGCGCGGTTATTATTTAGCTTTTTGAATGGAGTGAAGTGAAATGTCTGACTTCAACGATTTAATGTATGATTTATTATGTTACATTATTGGCTTCAGTGCGTAATGGTATACATACATGAATTCAGTGGGGAAGTTGTTGGTTCGTTTACCGCTGCAGTGCAAAACTATCTCTAAGCAACAAAATTATGAGACGGTGAGCTCGGCGTTGTGAAATTTAAACGCCAATAATTTCAGCTGGTTTATGTTATTTAATAAATAAAATATACGCCATTTTGATTATTCCTAAAAAAACCATCATGAAGTGTTGAAATCTCGAATGTAGCCAGGTAGTTAAGTTAGAGAGTATTTCACCATCCTCTTGGTAGCTTATCCATAGGATAAAGTATATTAATAAATAAACAAATTAATACTCGCAATAGGTAGAAAACTCAGCTGATTCAAGCGAATTATAGCCACTATTCTCCAGTTCGATTGCCGAATAGTATGTAAAACTGATCTTTATAAATAAATTAGCGAGTACCAGGCATGCGTTGCAATGCCACAAAAAGAATTTCATAACGCCAGAGCTCACCATTATATATATATATAAACCTACGACAGTGTGCGCACAACAAATAATCAAAGTTTCGTCGCAATCGGATGAATAGTATAGAAACGCATACGGGACAAACAAAAAACATTTATTTTAATATACTTAAGATAAAAGTTAAATATACTGTACCCTATTCATTATTTATCAAGAGCATGGTGTATACTCCCTAATATGTATCTATAATTACTTTACCTAAGGTATTTTAAATACTATTTTCTGACCAAGGACTAATATCTATTAATTGTTTCATTAAACATTTCATAATTCCAAAATATATTAATTTTAAATTGCCACACTCGTTCATAATATTATTATGGTCACCCTAAATATCTTAGACATAACTCCGTGACCCACATAGTATTGTAGGGTGACCGTCAGTCGTGATAATGCTGTGTAAATTTAATAATGAATGTCAATGTCGTAAATAATTAATACTTATTACCTATCCATGTGTGGCTTAACATATGTATATAAGTGCATAATAATTTGAAGTTAATAACAATAATAACCTTCGGTTGCAGTGTATTGGTAGATTTTCTTTAATAACCTTTGATTTTTACAATTATTTGAAATTGTTACGCACTTTAAAAACTTTATAACAGTCTGCCAAATGCCGCAACGGAAGCCTCAAGTCTTAGCACTTTTCGTAGGATATGTGCATTATACGTAATTATAGTCAATGGTCACATAGTTGGTCATCTATTTTCCTTAAAATGTATTTTTGTCTATTAATCTTTTTTTGCCCTCTTAAAATATATTTGTAAAAATATAACAGTATCTCTAAATTGTAGATGTATATATTTTCTTGTAGATGTATGAAATTTTTTTGCATACATCTAAATAAATATTCAAAAACAAAAAGTTTTGAACAAAGGGATGACAGCATAGTTAACATATTAGCTTATAATTGTACTTCTTTTTTATGTGAATACCGCACAAGAGTACTAAATGCAGTGGAGTATGTGGTGAGGCTGAAGGTAAGTGGAGAATGGAAGGAGATGGGTAAAGAGGAAGATGGGGAAGTGTCTGGCTTTTCAGATCTCGTCGGCTAAACGGTTGGCTAAAAGTCGGCTGGCCAAACACGGCTAAAGCCGTTTCATGCAACATTTCAATTCTGAATGATGGTCTTACACCTGGGCGATGCTGAGAGTATCTTCCACTCTGGAACGTTCCGCAAAAATACTAAAATAAATAACACAATCCGGGATTTGAACACGCGACATCTGGATCCTCTACCTCCTCTATGGAGAAAAAATTGTGGAGCAATGTTTCTAAACCATAAAAACTTAAAAAAATAATAAAACTGGTCTTGTTTTGTGGTAGAAAAAATGATATTTTAAAGCTACATAAGTTCAGTCAGTTAAATTCTTAATTTATAGAGAAAAATGGATATTAAAAACTCCATAACTGATGAAAATGACTTTGTTAGCTAAAAATAATTGAGATCACTAAGAATTTTTTGACAGAAAGAACTAACCAAACTTTGTGACGTCCCAACTCACCCTTCAAAAGCTTTAGCTGCTAACAGAAAACAGATTAGGTAGGTACTTACCCTTTTAAAGATAAAATTCTTACTTAATTCTTACTTACTTTTCTTATTAGTATGCACAGTATATGCAGTAAGTTATAATATTTAGATTGAGTAATATGATACAATAGTATATTATATAAGATTAAGAAGACTTTGAAAGTATGCCAAGGTAGCACGTAAGGCATATTGTGTCCATAGTTTGTCCTTAAAAGGTATCTGTTACCTACACGGCTCACAGATTAGAAACCCAGGAATATTGTCACGTTTCGTCATTACGAAATCTGATGACATTTCATGTTTGTGATTACAATGTGTAATTTGATCACAAGGCATGCGAATGATGTACTCGGATTAATTTTGTAACATTGGTAATTATGTACATAATGCCATTATAGTGTAATTATGGCATTATAGTGTAAATATGTTAAATTTATTTATTTATTTATAAACAGAAACAAATAGTACATTAGATACATTGGTGAAAAAAATTACAATTAATAAGTACATTACATGGTGGGTGCCTATTATGTGTTTCATTGTAGTGTCTTATTTATGGGATGTATTTATGTAATTACCGGGTGATGTATGTAGTGGGAAGGTTTGTGTGTGTGCGAGTATGTTTGTATGGCAAGTCTTCGAAAATATCAAATCAAAAAATTACAATCCGTTTCCAACGCTGCGGCAAGACTTATCACCGGCGTATCTAAATATTCCCGTATTTCAGAGCATCTTACAAATCTTCACTGGCTCAAATGTCCTGAAAGAATCCAGATCAAGCTCTGCTGGATGGTATTTAAGTCCATTAACGGAATGGCTCCGGCTTACTTATCGGAATTGTGTACTCCAGAAAATTCCAATTCTCGACAGTCAACCCTGAGGTCAGCAGCGTCATCAGCTATCGGAAGGTTAAAGGAACCAAAGCGCACGCCAGATACTAAGTTCAGTGAGCGCGCTTTCGGAGCGTCAGGACCTAGAGTCTGGAATGGACTGCCACAATACTTAAGAATGATCACAGACTCGGCGGAATTTAGAGGTAAACTTAAAACTCACCTTTTTAGACAGTCGTATCCATAAAATCAAAAATCTTTCACCTTCACATTCAATGCCCGTGACACTGTAAATAACTTATTTGTAAAAATGTAGGAAAAAAACCTATTTGTAAGCGTTCATAAACGTCATTTCATGAACATTCTCCAACCCTAAAGAGTCCTAAACTCTCCAATCCATGAAAATAATCTAACTCTACTTTTAATAATAATAATAATCATTCATCAGAGCCGAACCCTCTGATATGAAAATATCTGGAGTCGGTGAAATATTTTCCCATTATGTTTCTGGTGGATTGACGTATTGTTCTTGTATTGTTTTATTCTTATATAGTGCAATTACATTGCGTTAATTTACTAGATATTCATTTGTGGAAAAGTGTGTGGAAGGGTTTAGTCTTTCATTTGGGAGAGATTCAACCCGGACATGAAATCTGGAGCACCGTAAATATTATAGAGTTAGATTATTTTCATGGATTGGAGATTTTTTTTCTATGGAGGGAATTTCATATAATTACCGTTTCGGCGTTGGGAATGTGTAGATATTACCTTCAAGAATAACAATGAAAATCTACAATGTTATTAATTTTTATTTCCCTGGGAATAAACAAACTGGAACAAACAGATGTCGCGAAGTATCTAGGACTTTTAATTGACTCACGGCTTACATGGAAAAACCATTTTGACCATGTTAAATCAAAGATTGCTCCAGTGACCGGTGTAATGTACAGACTACGTAGATTGCTTCCCACAGCCATACTGCGATCTTTGTACTATGCTATGATTCACTCCCACTTGGCATACCTTTCGAGTATCTGGGGTTTTGCTACCAAAAAAATGATATCAGAGGTGCAAATAATCCAAAATAGAGCCCTACGTAACATTTTTGGCTTGCCTTGGGATACACCTGTTAAAGATATTTACCGTCACGCACTTGTATTGCCATTTGAGATTGTTCCTTGCTTTGAGATAACAAACACCATTTTAAATATTATTCAGTGCAACACCCACACAAATATAAAACTGAACTATAACAACGACGTTCACCAATATAATACACGACAACACAACAAACTACACATATCAAAAATACACTCAACAAAGTTCGGACTGAAATCATTAGAATACATTGCCTACACTAACTATAACAAACTGCCTGAAAATTTGAGACAGGTAAAAAATTGAGGACAGAATGATATATTGAAAACATATTTTTTCAAATGTTATTTGGAAAACGAGTCATAAGTAGGTACAAACTCTGTTCTGATAGCCCTAATTATCTTCAAATACTAAACTTATAGTATGATGGGCGCGGTTTATACCTTACTTAAATCTCGTCATGTATTTGTATGTAAACATCTTGTATTAGGTCTGTATATTTTTGAGCCCGTACCTTATATTGTATTTTCCTGATTTTGTTTTATCTATGCATTTCTTAGTCCATCTCATTAGTCCATCATGGAGGAAACTTTATTTTAACTTTTTGAAACCCAAAGTACATAAATCAAATGAGTCAATGAGTTATACAAATTCATAAAATGTTATAAGACATGTTTCTGTGAAATATTTGTAAAGTGATTCTTCATATGTTTGTATCTGTATGTTGCTTCTGTGAAATGTTTTGTAAATTTTTTATTCATAAATTGTGTCTACATATTGGGTTGAGTTGGGTTTAACTTCTCAAAAGTACCAATTGGCGATCCCTTAATGAGTTTTGATAACTCATGGGAGTGCAACTTCGTTGTATGTTTTTAATAATAAAAAATAAAAAAAAGAAGTAAAAGTTTGAAATCATTAGGTTACCTGCAAACAAAAAACTTTCTTTTCACTTCGCTGTGAGTTATGCCTACGACACTTTTGACAGTTCAACGCTTAGTCTGACGTTAGTTAAGTATGGCTTCCTTCATTTAAGTAAGGTTACGAGGTTAAGTCATAAGTATGTTGAAGGAGAGAGGTAAGGTTGGAAATTACCTGGCAATTCAAATCTGGTAACTAACAAGGTTAAATTTATTTCAAGCAATTTAGAGAGAAAGATACTCTCAGTATCGTCCTGGAAAAAAACGATTTTATATGATTTTAGCAGTGTTTGGTGATCTAATCGGAATAGCTAGGTACTTCTCAACATTTCTCTTTCCATCTTCTTCCCTTCCCTACTCTCTTCAGCCTCAGAACATACCCACATTGTGAGTTGGATTTATTGTGCATTAAAAAAAACAAATAATTAAAAAGTACAATTCAAGTTGTGTATTCTTAACAATTCGGTTATGCATATTTAACGTTTTAAAATTTATAAAATACGTCATTCTTATTTTCGGTAAATATAATGAATTTATTATACCTCCGTTGTTGTAATAATCGGCAAGCCTTCCAAACAATTTATCAGGGTTAGATTCTCAGCCGTGGCATTTTTCAGTTTGTTTTAAATTATTTGTTTTAAATTAGCTCGAGTATAAAATAATGATTTCCGTGGTGGCATTGAGAGCTTTTTTTACCTAAACTAGGTGCTAATGTAGAAAAAAAATAAACAATTTGCCTTATTATCTCTCCGGATTTTAAATAAGCGAACTTTCGGCCCTTTTTCAAAGAGCTTACCACTCTGTCACGCAAGTGACAACTTTAATCATCAGTTATTTGCTTATCTCTAAACCCACTTTTACCTACGCAGCAATATGACATTGTTGCTAATTGATTCACAACTGTATATAATTTAAGGCTTACGTAACTCGTAATCGCAGTAATGGCAATAAGTTATACCACTTGACCTCAACCTTCGTAGGTACGACGTAGGTAATAAACTCGTTACTAAAGCAGGTACGGAGCTCAATTGACATGCAACTGGGAAATTATCATTCGTCTGTGAGACCACCCACAACCCATTGCTGAGCGATCTCACAATTATGATCATTTGCACGATAAATGTATACTGGATATTATAATAAAATTACGGGAAAATGCCTTGTTAGGTTAAATAAACTAATGTTGGAAATCGGTGTCTCTTTCCGAGGGACGAATCACATTTAGGAAGATAAAAGATATTCTAATAATATCTGTGTACTATTGCATCGCGGATCATTAAATTTAGTTTATGCTCTTCATAGAACATAATAAATATTATTATCAAAATATATACCAGGATTAAATAATAGTATTTTCAATTACATGTGTCCGGTTCCCAATTATGTCTTCTGCGCGTAAACTATTAAAATTTCTCTAATAAACAATAGACAGCGTTAATCTCAAGTGATCTAACAGGTAAGTATGGTCCTGTATATGCAGCATAACATGTTCATTAGTCAAATGCATTGTACATACATAATATAGATTTGCGTTAGTGATCGACGAACCGGTGTGGCTGTGGATTCAATCTGTTAATAATAATAATAATACTTGGCTGATTTATAAAGCGCCGTTTTTGTGAAAAATCACCTCAAGGGCGCTGTACATATAAGCATACAATAAAATAAAATTAATACGATAGACTTACAACTAAGATTCAAAATTATAACTAGGTACTTACATTTAAGACTTATATATTATGTACATAGCTAGTGACTTACGACTATGACTTATTACTACTGACTGAAAACTAGTGGCATACATATATATTTACAAATGTGACTTAAAATTAGAGATTTACAATTTAAATAGGTGTTTACATTTAACAATAAATATTTTTTAGTTTTGCGAGGTGTCTAATATTACCAAGTGATCAACAAAACTCTACCGATATAGGTACAGACAGAGAAGAAAGTTATTGCTGCAAGTCGAAGCAGTTTGATGATTTTATATATACATACATACATATTTTATTCTACACATTTTACAAAATATTTTATACCCTTTTTTAATATTAATATTGTTAGCGCCAGAAGAAGAAGGAAGTTCGTACATAATATTACAATATTTTATAACACGGTTTTGAAAATGATTTTAATGGGTTAACTGTATATAAAGGAAAGCATAGGTATCTTAAATGAATGAATGAATCTAATCGTCGATCTCAACCGCAATAAGATAATTCATCGCTCAACAACAGATTGGATAGAAATATTTGAATGGAAAAGCGAATTTATGGAAATGAGTGTTTAAATAGGTAAGTTTTAAGTTTGGATCTAAATGTTAGCCATATATTGTCATCATATTTTATATAGGGTCTAGTATGTAGTTAGAAGATAGAGATATATATATACAGCGCCCTTGAGGTGATTTTTCACAAAAACGGCGCTATATAAATCGTCCAAATATTATTATTATATAGAAATATATCATAAATTTGTACAGCGCCCTTGAGGTGATTTTTCACACAAACGGATTAATACAAATCATCCAAATGTTTAATAATAATAATATTTGGATGACTTGTACAGCGCCGTTTTTGTGAAAAATCACCTCAAGGGCGCTGTACAAATTTATAAAACGTTTATACAATCTTATTTTAAACTATATACAACAACATCTTATGGCTAAAAATTGCATCCATCGGTTCATCGATCACCGATACGAAACTATATGTGCAATGATTTGACCAATGAACGCGATGCTGCTGTAAAAATGCACTGTACAGGCAGAAAATATATACATGACCATACTTACCTGGAGGGTCACTAGAGATTAACACTGTTATTGTTTATTTAGAGCAATTAAGACACAGTTCACACGCAGAGGACATAATTGGGAACTATAATTATAATATATAAAATGTTCTGTAATGAGCGTATTTTGAAAACAAAAGCAAAATTTTATGATACTCCGATAGGTAGTATTATTAAACCAAGCGTTTAATCTATGTGTTTGCTATTCAGGCTGCAATAATTGTTTACTGTAAGAGAAAGTATTATCAATTTCCTCCAATTATATAAAAAATATTACATAACTCTGGCAGACCAAAATTATTAATTTAAGATTTAAACTGTTTATTCATATTATTTTTTAAATGGTTTTTAAGCACTACTCTTTTCATGAGCAATATATTTTTTTGTAATAATAGACCCAATGCTTGTAATAATATACCCAATCATGTTTCTGTGCACCTGGTATTTTGTTCTTGTCGGCACCTGTCGGAACGTTCATGTTTTGATGGTTATTATTATTGTGTATACTTGCGCAGACCCGTGAAAAATTACGGGATATTATAATTGTAGGATTTGTGAAACCGAAAGTATTTATTTAAATGAAAATTGATTCAGGATCATTGCCTTTCAAAGAAGTAATTTACCTAAAAAATACTGTTAAACTTGGAAAATTACACTGCGGTATGAAAATTACGACATCTATCCAACGACATTATAAAATATGTGATACGTTATAATCATATTAATCGAACAAAAAATATAACAGCGCTTATGAAAACAATATCCATTCATAGAATAAGTATATAAACGGGCGGCAGTAAAACCATACGTGTTGTCTCAGTAACGTATCTTACCCCTATTAAGTCACCTAAGCATATGTCAAGCATTTGAAACAAACAATTATGAACGTTAATAAATTCACAGAAATTCTTATTACTGCAGCAAATCTGAAAAATCTCAACCCGTATTTTACTGAGCGTAAGTAAGAATTGCAAAAACTGGAGAATGAAATAATCAAAAAGAGAAATTGAAAAAAATAACACAAAACATAAATTCAATCACTGAAATTGAATTCAGCGCGAGTAATCGATTCAAGTTCAATTTATCCATCAAAATGTTGATATTTACGAAACAGCAGGGGTCACTTTTATTCGAATGGCAATCATTAGATTCTATTTGCGAATAAAACGTTCTGACTTAGTTCAGCATTCCAGTTTCCAGCATCCCAAACTCAGTCGAAGTAGGCCAAAGCTTATAATAAAATCAATGCTGGCCTAACCGTGTCATGGAGCAGACATGTCTGAATTATCACCATATTAGTGAGAAACGCATGTTTCTCATTTGTACCAATCCCTTAAGCGCTAAGCCGGTCCATGAGTAATTCTTCTGGTACCAGTGGCGGAACGCCATTTTCGTCACCACCTCCCAAACAATCAGGCCCCTCCATTTTTCTCTGAACGGTTTAATTATGTGAGACAACTATCACAAACACGACAATCATCCGTAAAAATTACTACAAAATCTCAAAAGATTACACTCTTATTACACATACTTTGCTAAAATTTCAATAACCATAATGCTAATTAATGAAATATAACCACAAGGGAAAGTTCTAAAAATGATTTACTAAATTTTAATAGATTTTTTTCTTAAATACACAATTTATTTTAAGTACCTAACACATTACACAGTTCGACCAAAAACAGTAGGTAGAAGGTATCTTAAGTAACATTTAAAGAAACATTGTGATTTTTTTCACAACTGTAACTTGTAAAACAACTGAAAAAAACGTGTTTATAATAATTTTCGGAGCATACTTTGCGATTTTTTTCTATCGAGGGAATTTTATATAATTTGCGTTTCTTCTTCAAAAATAACATATATTTTTTTAAGAAGTACATATCTAGCGGAGGCTTAAGTGACTAAATTTAAATAGCCAGACACTACTTAGTCAATTTTACTCACTTCGATCTCATCGCCCTCTACTTCCATTAAACAGATCATGGGAAATGAAAAAAAACAGCGCAACAAAATATATTACGCTAATTTGTTTGTTGTTGAGTAGGTATTACAAACTTTTAAAATTTTATTTAGCCCCTCCTGATTGTACGTAATTCCGCCACTGTCTGTCATCTTAGGAACCACCTTGCACCTTATTTGCATGCGAGAAATGCAACGCGGATAATCGTTGCATAATGCATCAAACATGCAAATAATTATTATTCTTATGCAATCATAGCGACTATACAAGAGTCAGTGCACCCATTGTTTTGCTTGATGACATAATAAACTATGACAGCGGGAGCAATTTATTTGAATGATTCGCGTGATTCACAAATCATGTGGTAATTTTTAAAAATGTATTATATATAATAGAAAAAATAAACGTGTCTTAAAATCATATAAGTTTGAATGCCGATGCTTTTAGTTAGTCAGACAAGAAATACAGTGGACCTTTCACACCCCTCAGCCCGCTACTAAATATTATCTTTTTCATATTTGTAAAAAACGTTATTTGTGGCTCCTCATAATTTACAATAAAAAAATATTAATTTATCATTGAAGGAGAAGGTGCCAATAATAATAAAAACGAAAACATGAAAGAGAACAAGACACAGAAAAACAGAAAAAAGATAATGGTTGTTACGGGGACTCGAACCCAGAACGTCTCGTCTAACCGGGACGTGAGCGTTTACTAATTCCGCCATTGCCACCTTTTGTCAAACCGTCATATTAGTCAATCTTATATTTCAAATTTTAGAATTAACAATATTATCTTCAACTTTTTTTTTCATATTATAGGCAACTTGACGGCCAGCGTAGTCCAGCGGTAAGGTACTTGAATCGCAATCCGAAGGTCGCGGTATCGAATCGCGGCGTGGCAAATATATTTTATATGTTTAATTAGTGTTATTTCACAATTTATTCATATAAAATAATATATAGTGGAGTGGAAGATACTTTCAATATCGCCATGGTATAAGACCACTATTCAGAATTGAAACGTAGCTTGAAATGGCTTTAGCCGTGCCAGATCCGAACAGCCAGGTACTTCCCCACTTTTCTTTTCCCTATCTCCTCCCCCTCCCCACTACCTTCAGCCTCACACATACCCCAATTGGGGATGCCTTAGTATCACTGGCTCCAGACTGGAGCAGTTGGCACCTTGTGCGGTATTCACATATAAAAAAATAAATAATTTAAAAAACTACCCTTTTTTTGTAACCTAGATAGCGTCTCGGATAAATATATCCGATATTATTTATATTTATAGAGGTTCCGGGTTCGAGTCTTATCCAAACTCTACCGGTTTCGGAAGAACCCGCTTCCTTCGTCAGGAGAATATTAAAACTAAAATTTTGTTGTTTGAGTGTGAAGTGAAAAAAGAGGAAGGTGGGATTGAAAAGGAGGATTTCCGCTAAGAACAGAGCGGTTTGCTGGAAGAATGTTCAGAATAGGACTAAAAGATAAATTAATTTCATTGTTCAAAACATATAGGTTTCGTTCCAAAAAGAGTTTGCAGCGAATTCTTAGTATTTTTTAAAAATAAGCTTTTAAGTTATATTAAAATCAATAGGTATGAATTACAAATTGCGAAAAAAGGCATTTGAAGTCAAATCACAATTTGAAAAAAAAAAAATAATATTATTCATTTATGATTTGCCCATTACCCCCCAAAACATTCAAATTTCACCCGGTGGGATGTGCGCCCCACGTTTCAAAATACCTACTGAACTATGATGGATTGAAGACAAACCGGAAAGGGAATCATACTCCGATTAGATGTTTACAATCATGTTCTGTTCGTGGAATACAATGTACCGTATACAGTGCATGTATACAACAAGTTTCACATGACATGACCCTGCATTGTATTCAGATTCAGAATCTCAAGTAACACAGCATTCCGGTAATCTCCAGGCACAGCAACTTGAAGCATAGATAATGATCATTACCGTCTCTCGGTCAAAAGATGAATGATTTTTTATTCTAATGTTCAGACGCTTACATTACCTATCTTCAATGGGCGTAGAATTGTCATTACAATCATTGAGGTAAGTATAATTATTATTACTTGATGGTTGGAAAGGACCGCCCCGAAGTGAGACCAGCTTTCTTTATAATTAAAATACTTGAATTACCACGTAGTCAATGCGTTAATAATCAACCATCAGAGTATCTTGAATGCCTAGGATTCGTTTCGCTGTAAGAATTTTGGAATGTAAAATAGTCGCCAATGAACACATAAGCGTATTTACAAAAAAAAGTATGGAGAAAAACTCACTACAGTGGATTCTATCCGTAGCACAAAGACGTTTTTCCAAAAGTAATATGGGTAGTAAAACGACCTAGAACCTATCTCGTTATTTACATGTAAACATAGAAACACAACAACGCCTTCCCTCTTACTTGTTTGTGTATCAGATGCTATGCGGTGTGTTTCATGATATATATGATAAACACAGAAACGTATCGCACACTTAAGTTTTGTATTACCAACCGAAAGATCGACATTATCACGCGGCAATTTATTGTAAAATCATAGGCTTTCTCCTTTTTTTACTAGTTTTAGGCTAAACAATACAATTAATTATCAATTTAATTAACAAATAGTGAAAAAAATATAATTATATAAAAAAAAAAAAAACGTAAGTCATAATCCAACCACAAAAACTGAAAATGTTTGGTAACACAAAAACGTAAGGGGAAAATCTCATAAACTCAAGCGTAATAACAACAAAAACATTGTATTTAAAGGAGAGGATGTCACACTGACGAATGGAATTTAGAACTCAAAATCAACTCGACTATTTTAGCGAAGAAGTCAAATCTAACTCCAAAAATAGTTATTTTCTGTTCTCATGAACATTACCATTTTTATCGATATGTTTTCGTGAAACATAATATGCAGCCCAATTTAAGACGACAATATACCCTAAAATATATTCAGAATCAGATTTTATGATTGATTCGTGTACAGAAAAAAAAAAAAAAAAAAAAAAAATTGACATAAGTAAAGAAGCCGTGTATACAAATTACGACTCACGACCCGTGTATTGGACGGACCTACTGTCGGATTTGCCCTATTAAAGAAAAGAAGAAGAAGACAAATAATGTGGGAATCGTAACGACGTAAGTAAAGAAAGCGTGTAAACAAATATGCGCCCGCGGCACGGCGTATTGGACGGACGTACGGTAGAATTCACCCTAGCAGGCCTAGAGATTCGACCTTTCCACCGCATTCACTTTAATTAATTCTGAAGAGCGTGTTACAAATATTTAAAATGTGTCTCCATGTCGCACTACCGAAGTTATTAATTAATCGTCTAGAAAAATAAAATCTGGTGCTTAACGCTAACTTTAAAGTTGAAAAAACGGGTTATAAAGTTTTAAAATCGTTGTACGTAAAATACCTTAATAGTAAGGTATTGTTTTTATTAATCTTAAATACAAAGAACTTACATCCCCAGTGTTCTGTTGGAATAAAAGAGTTATTATAGTTACGAATACGCCGGAAATGATTAAAATGTGAGTTTTGAGCAAAAAAAAATTAGGGTTGTGTACCACCTTATTGACACATCACCCCGATGACATCAGGGCCGTTAGTGCGCTTTTCTAACAGTGCTCCTCCCAAAGAATGTTACATTAATACATTGTTCCTAAATATATAGTTTGTTTGTTACAACATTATTTCGGTTGTGATATGAGTATGCACGTAACTTTATAAAATATAAAAATAAATATTTCTAATATTAAGATACAGTTATGGGACACTTAACAACATTGTTGACTTCGGAAGGGTACTAAATTGACAAGAAATAAACCGCCTTTGGAAATAAATGCCGTTTATTAAATCGACTAATGGCCTTTAATGCATAGCTGAGTTTCTTATTTATCAATCAGAGCGTTTTAGAAAAAAATATAAAAATAATTTATTTAACAAAAAGTACAGTTAATGGAAATATTTTTATAGACACGGGACATTGAAATTACAGTTACTGGTAAATACGATTGATGGTTAAAATCTACCGAAAAAATAGTGTTTTTTACTAATGGGTTTGCTTTATATTACGCATTATTTATTTATTTATTTATTTACGGACGAATATTCCATTAAAAATATAACAATAACACGAATAAAAAATGGAGAGATGACAATGGAAGGAGAGTACATATATATGAAGAGCATTGACAAAATACATATAATATAAAAGTAAATATAGAAGATAGTATAATATAAATTCATATAATATAAAATAACATAAGTAGCTTGAAGATGGATTTAAAAGACTTTAAAAAATCACATTGCGTATCGACTGCCGAAAGTCATTTAGGCTTACACCAAAAAATTCAGTGCTTTGATTTGCGTTGACAAGTCTCGACATTCTGGATAAATGAGAATGATATCCACAAATAGTAGAATGTTGATTGAGGAACAGCAATACATTATTTCGAAGTCTACGGGAAGGGATGTTGAACTGGATGAGTTGTAACAATGCAGGTGTGTCAGTAATAGGTACTGTTAATTAATTAATAATTTTGAAAATGCATATTAGATCAGAGACCATCGTCAAAATTTACAAGAAGCAACGTATCATGCTAATATTATAAACGTGAAAGTTTGTATGGATGTATGTGTGTTTGTTTCTCTTTCACGCAAAAACTACCGAATGGATTTTAATGAAACTTGACAATAATATAGCTCATACATCAGAATAACATATAGGCTATAATTTATAAAGCTAGCTAGGAAGGGATCGCGGGAGGCGAACGGGGACGCACGGGAAATATGATTCAGGAAGAAACAATGTATTTCTTTGATTACGGCATTGCAACGCATTCCGGGAACCGGCTAGTATTATATGTATAAACGGTTATAAACTTTAAATAAGAACTGGAGAAGAGTCTTTATTAGAGGTATGATGAGGCAATAGTTAATACGTCAAACGTTTCACAGTGAAATTCGTCGGAATTATATTAGGTTGTTGTGACCAAGTAACGAAGGTATTTTATTTGAATTTTCTTTTATTTTAAGGTACTTAAAATTCATAATCTTTTTCAAGTTGCGCACGAAAACTTTAGTTTCATAAAGGTGTACGTATTAATTATTATTTTTAATTGATAAATTAACGTTTTTTTTAAAGATAAGATTTTTATGCATAGCACAAAGGGTAAAAATTATTATAAGCAATAATTACGGTTGTTTTCAGGTAAGAAAATGTAATAAGCAGCAATTGTTGAATGAAACACTAGTATATATTGCATTATTTGGCGGGTATCAGATTAGGACGTAGCTCAGTGGTAGAGCACCTGGCCGGCAGTCAGAAGGATACGGGTTCAAGTCCCGTTAGCGGCACGTATCTTTTCTCGGAAGATTTTTTCAATTTAGATGAGTGTTTCAGGCTGATAATTATTACTTATAATAATTGTGTACGTATGAATTATTTTGTGATTAACTTTTATATTTTAATGTATAGTGTGTTGTTTTCCAATACCGTTTAGAATAGATCATATTTCTCACTAGATAGTAAGGGCGATACAACGATTTCTATTTCAACAAATATGGTCTCCTGTGATTAAACGAGTTAATGGTGATAATGATTAGAGAGAAAAGAGAGGATTAGATCAGCATTTACCCATAATAGGTATATCGTAATAACATAATTAATCGAATAATTAAATTTAGCGCACTTAACTATTTACACTTACTAAAAACATCTGAAAAAATATTTTTAAACGCTTAGTTATTGTACGAGTACATAGATTTATTAATCAAGTTTTGGCAATTATCATCAGAATTAAAAAGAATGGTTTGTTTGCATCACAGAGAAAGCAAAACGTATTAATCATCCCTGTATACAATCATAATTATACAACCACACTGCACCATTCCTCATAGAAGGAACACATAACTCCGCAAGTATCTACCTACCATCTGATGTATTGAACACATCTGTGAGAGATTGCTTGTCCTAATGTGTAAGGGAGGTTGGGGCAGGGATGGAGATTGAAAACCCACCCCTAAATCCAGCCGGTACAGATTTGACTGCGAACTAATGAGGCGCAGGGGCGCATCTATTGCAGGAGATACACGGAATATTACTCCGTACTTTCTATACTATTTGTTTGGAGTGTCGGTGAATAATAGTGGTGAAACATCTCGGGCGGGCCATTGTTGTGAATCTGTGACCGAAATACTTCCGCTTTGTGATCGTGAGAGGGCTGTGCTACTTTCCTTTCCATAGCCAGCGCGGTTGCCGGTGAGTTTGTCAAATGTGGTTTGGTATAATTTTACGTACAAGCTATAGGCCAATATTGTTTATTATTTTCTGCCATATTTGAACGTGAAACGTTACCTGAAAGGCTATTTATAGAGCTAAAAATTAAAAATGGTAGTTAAATAAAATGTCTTGAAAAGTTTTGTGGTTTTGGGATCGAAAATGAAAGAATTAAAAATACACAGATTATTCCAATTTGTACGATAATGCAAAAATAACAAGATATGTATTATTATAACTCATAACTTACGTCCCAACTACGGACCAGCTTTGAAATATGATTTTGAACTCTATTATTATTATTATTATTATTATTTTTTTATTTTTTTATTTTAGCAACTATATAAAGTAATTGTTACACGATATAATGGTGAAACTAAGTATAAAGTTATTTAAATATGGTTTATTTGTCTTCTATGTCGTTTTTAGTGTCTTCATTAGGGTTTTTTCGTTGACCTCTTTTAGCCATATTTTTATTCTTGATTTGTATTCATTAGGATTTTTTATTAGTTTTATGTCTTGAGGAAGGATGTTATGGAGTGTATAGTTTATTTGTCCGAAAGTGGTTTTATAACTAACTTTTATAACTGTTCATATTTTTTGGTATTGCCAAATTAACATAGTTTCGATTGATTTTTGATTTGATAATAAGCTTTTATCGATATAATGCATAACTTAATATCATCGTGATTAATTTTTGGGTTATTATGACATGTTGCGCATCCTCCTTATTTTGCTAGTGTTGCGGACAGCATTACAGTGTCCATCATCAGAGCAGATGCCATTAATTCTTAATCCTCTTATTGTGGTTTTCTGCATATAGTTTTGGTGTGACAGTCTAAAACTGGTATTAAGCCATAACTTTTCAAACCCTATTAAAAAAATTATTAATAATATTAAAAATTATTAATATTATTAATAATTTTTTTTGTGGAAACAAAATGCCTCAGCAATTATACGCAGCACTATAAGCACAAATCCATAATCCACAAAATCAAATGTTTTAACATTTTAGAAAATTATTTCAACTATTTTTGACATGTTATATCAATAATATTAAAAATTTGTGACTGCTAATATAATTAGAGAAAGATTCACGTCGAAATCGTAATCGCATTATCATTTATAATGTGAGCCTTCTGGATTATAAGATCATAATATAATTGATTATTATTATTACTGTTACATAAGAACATAGGATTGATACAAATGCCTACTTAGGTACAAACATTTAAAATACTACGTAAACGAAATCAGCATTTTAATTCGTTTTGACTTACAGCTTCCAATGTTC
This sequence comes from Limnephilus lunatus, assembly GCA_917563855.2. Taxonomy (NCBI): domain Eukaryota; kingdom Metazoa; phylum Arthropoda; class Insecta; order Trichoptera; family Limnephilidae; genus Limnephilus; species Limnephilus lunatus. The sequence continues at coordinate 61,517,169 of OU830599.1, forward strand.
CCACGAGTCTAATGTTCTAGTGTTAACCATCATCCACCATTAACCAAATTCCGTTCGTAAACTATGTTACAATACACACCACACAATCCGGAAATACTGTGTTCTATCCCTAAAATACCACATATACTCGCATAAATTAACCTTAATCTGCTGAAATACCATTTGTTGAAGATTTTCACAGAAGTCCGCTGCAAATTACTCCAACAATGCATTATGTGATAGAATTGGCATAGAGTATTCGCGAAATGCCTAAAATTTTAAGTTTTTGTGTGAACACATACCGCACACGAATACCAATAAATGGAGATGTTTTGATGCTGAAATGAGTGGGGAGGGGAAGGTTGGAAAGTACGTGGCTATTCAGACATGGGCTCGGAAAACAGCTAAAACCATTTCATGCAGTGTTTACATTCTGAATGGTACTCTTTCACCAGACTTAATACTAGCGGAGACCCGTGAAAAGTCGTGGGGTTACTAAATTATTGATTCTTGACACATCAGTTTTTTTTTAATTTTAAAATATGTATTATAATATTATAGGTAGGTACCTTATCGCTTTTTCATTGTTTGTTTTTGGGGTATTATGCCGTGTTGCGCTATCTCCTTTAGCCAACATTTCGGACAGCGTTGCAGTGTCCGTCATCAGGGCAGATCCGACGATGTGAGGCATAACACCCCAAAAACAAACAATGAAAATGCTTTTGGCCGTGAAAATCTAAAAACGTATCTCACCTTATCGCTTGTATAAATTCTTCACACAACTGATTCCAATTCAAAGCAAACATGAATTCATTGAAACAGATTTCACGGGGACATACAACCACGCAAAATCAATAGAAATTAGTGTGCTTGATTATTTTATATTCATTAATATTCTTTAAATATTTTTTTTTGCGTACGCAGGGATTTGAATCCGGGACCTCTTGAATTATAGTTAGTTGAGCTGTTGAGCATCTTAACCTAAGAGTATGGAGATTTTAACCAGCCAACCGCGGATGACGTTAACTGCTAATTTAAGGAGATGCACCACGTCATGTAACGTTTGGAATCGGGTCGCTAACGATAACACTCCTTACTCAGATGGCGACAACGCTTAAATTCCCGCTAACAGCAGCCGCCTGTTTTGATTTACACAAGAAAAAAACATCGCCAAAAAGCGTGTTTTACTTTATTTTGCAAAGTTTAAGCACAAGAATTTAAATGTTTTATGATCATTTTTTAATCGACTTTGGTTGCCACATTGTACAATAAAAACATAAACGAGAAACGTTTCGTCAGTTGAAGATTTTGAACTTTAAAACAGTTTTTATAAGCCTGATGCTTTATCCTTTCTGGGCTTATAAAAATAATTATGAATAAAATGCGCGATCATATCAAAGGCTATAATGTATTCTACAGGCAGTAATTAAAGCACCTAAAATATTTCTAAGCGAACCAATTTGTAATTTTTTCATTCTTACTGAGACTGCATAATTTAAAATAATGTAAACATCCCTAAAGTATGCAAGAGCATTTCAATTACTTCAGTTACCTACTTTAAATGAGTACTTTAAATTCATGAGTACCCACATACACCAAGTCTAGTGTTGACGTATTTCTATGTCCACATTAAATTAATAAAAAAACAACAAACAAAACGATTGCGAACTAAGTTTAAAGTTTTAAATTATACTAAATTGAGGAACGCGCATCACACCTGTGTATTCTTATCTCGCAGAGTTGCGTATTTTAGTGTTTTTACTTCAAAAACAAAACTGTCACCAAGTGTCAATCTTTTCGGAAAAAACTCGGCCATTATAAAATACACAAGTGCCCTTTCCTGAAAACTTTAAGTGTAACTCAAGTGATTAACATCATATATTTAAAGTAAACACCTAACAATCACTTTTTACGGAGAACTCGCATAAAAAAATATCTAAAATGAATACACAATGCATCGTATGTCAAAAAAATATCGACAACCCATCAGACTTTGTGTGCTGTTGTCTTTGTGAAAGCAATTATCACCTCGGCTGTGCAGAAATTGTGGAATCCACCCGTCGTAGTGCAAGGAGCACACAATGGAAGTGTAAAAAATGCATTCAACACTTAAAAAATAAGCCAAAACAGACGACAAAAAATGACATATTATTAAATGATGAACAGCCATCTACCGGAAAACAACGTAATCAGGTGAATCAATCACCAAAATCTGCACCCGCCCAGTCGAAAGGCACAGATAATTTACCAAGTACAACCACAGATGGTGCATACCAAGGGCTACTTACATCTGATTTGTTTATTATGGAATTATCCAATTTTAAAAAAAGTATAATGGATTTTGTCGAACAAAAGTTTGACTCATATACTCAAAAGTATGAGTCGATCATCTTGCAAAACCAAGAAATAATAAAATCAATTCAATTTATATCGGAGGAACACGATGAACTAAAAAAGCGTATAACTGATATTGAAAAATCCCAGAAAAAAGTCAATGCTGATATGTTGGTAATAAATAATCATAATGCTGTCCTTCAAAATACTATTACCCAACAAGAAGATAAAATTGACCGCCTAGAATACCTGACCCAAATATGCAATGTCGACATAAGAGGTGTTCCAGAATCAAATACTGAAAATAATATTGAAACACTAAAAAAAATTTCAAAAATTATTGACTATGGAGATATATCCTTACAATCAGAAATTACAAAAATGTATAGGCTAGGACCGAAACTGTCCGAGAAGAACCCCAGATCTTTAATAGTGTCTTTCAATAATATTAAATCCCGTGATGACTTCCTGAACAAAATCAAAGCATATAAAAAATCCACTACCACCAGAGCAAATAAACTCAATACAGCGGACTTGGGACTTTCGCATGAAGCCAAACGGATTTACGTGTCCGAACATTTAACACAAAAAGGAAAATTTCTACTTTCTCAAACCAAAAAAATTGCCAGAGATAATAACTACAAACATTCTTGGACGACTTCTGGGCGTATTCTACTGAGACAAACGGACACCTCCAAAATTATTACGATAAAAAATGTCCTTGATCTTGATCGAGAAAAGCGTCAATCACTATGACAGATGATAAAAGGTAAATCAACCTCTACTGTGCTGCAAAACAATAATCATTCAGCTCATATCATTTTCACTGCAATTTTTTGTACCGGTAGTACCACTAACAACAATATATGTACCCAAAATAATGCATTTTTACTCACCTTATTAGTTTTTTCTTGTATCAACACAATTGTTGTGATAATTGCTAATCTCACTACTTATTATTCTTACTATATTTTATCTCCTTTAGCTGGAGCTCAAGTTTTTTCAATACTCTTTAAGAAAAAATTAGTTCATTCCGCAAATATTATTTTCCTTGCAAGTTTTTGTTTGAATCGTATCACTCTTAACAATGTATATATTCAAAAGAATGAGTTCTTACCTTATTTAGTATATTTCTCTTGTACCAGTATAATTATTATAATAACTGCTAATATTATTGTTAAACATTATTACCATACTCTACCTCATATCATCCACACAAACGCTCTTTTAATATTATTTAAGAAAAAAGTAGACCATTCTGTAAAAAAAAATTTCCTTGCATATTTTTGTATGAGTCATACAACTATTAACCATTTATATACTCAAAATAACGTATTCTTACTTTCTTGTATCAAGATAATTTTTATAATAATTTCTAATTATTCATACCATAGTTTACCTTTTTTGGCCAAAGCCTTTTTAATATTCCTTAAGAAATCGGTAGATCATTCCATACATATTTTTTCACTCGCATGTTATTACATAATTTACACTACCATTAACGATGTATGTACCCAACATAATGTATTCATACTTTTTTTAACAGATTACTCTAGTTTTAACATAATTACTGTCACAAATTGTAATATCATGTCTTATTACTTAAGTTTTCATTTTTTATATAATTTTCATAAAACGAAATGATTGATATTAATCTACAAATAGAAAACCATGGAAACATAATTACTCATGAAACTAATGATGCCTCAATGTGTATAGATATTCTAAAACCCTACAAACGATTAAAAATATTTTCAACTAATATTCGGAGCATTGACAAGAACTATAATAACCTACTTGTAACACTTGCCGGTTTGAATAATATTTTTGATGTAATAATTTTAACTGAATGTTGGATCAAATCAAATTACACTCACAAAAACATTGCAGGATTTACAGTTTTCAACACACAAAATAATAAAACGCAGTCAGATGGAGTAATTGCCTATGTGAAATCCGAGCTAGACCCGATTATCTCTGAATTACTCATCGAAAATGCCAACTGCCTTAAAATAAAAACCAACCAAACCACAATTCTTGCACTATACAGGTCACCTAAACAACAAAATACTTCAGCCTTCCTCAGATCCTTAGACTTGGCATTATTGAACTTTACACCAAACGAAGAGCTAATGGTAATCGGTGACATTAACATTGATCTACTTAAGCCCATGTCAACACAAACGCTTGATTATAAAAATCTAATGACTCAACACGGGCTTGTCTCTTATATCAATGCTCCAACCAGAGTAACAGACACGACCAAATCATGCATTGACCACATATTCGTAAGAACAAAAAAAAATGCGAAAGCAACTGTATATCAATCAACCATAACTGACCACTTCTCAATAATAATTGGCCTCATGAATAAAATACCCATTTCCAAAACATCATGTGATAATATAAAAAAGAAAAAGGTAAATTTCGAGGAACTAACTTCTAAACTTAAATTAGAAAATTGGCTCTCTATCCTAAATTCAGCAGACGTAGATATTGCTTTTAATATTTTTTCTGAAACCCTATTGCAACATATTGAGGCTGTCACCGAAGAATCCCCCTTGAACAATTCAAAAAATAAAAAACTGAAACCATGGATTACAGACGGCCTTATTTTTTGTATTAAAAAACGGGACAAGCTCCACAAAAACCTACATAACAATCCAAATACACAAGCCCAAATATTTTATAAAAAATACAGAAACATATGTAATAATCTCATTAAAATCACCAAAGAAAACTACTACAAAGACAAACTGTCCAAAGCCGGCAATAATAACAAAAAAATCTGGCAAATTATCAAAAAAATATCTGACACTGACCACCCAACACCATCAATTACTAAACTAAATATCAACGGACAAGACACTTCCTTAAAAGACCACCCTGATAGTGTGACCAATCACATAAATGAATATTTTTGTAATATCGGCAAAAAATTAGCATCACAAATTTTAAATGAGACTTCAACCAATGAAAATGCTCTTGCCGACAAAATCAATAAATCTGCTGGTAAAACAAATAACATACTTATATTAAACCCCACTAACTCTGCTGAAATTTCACAAACTATTAAACAATTAAAGCCCTCTAATTCATGTAATCACGATAAAATATCCTCAAACATACTAAAAACAATTGAACCTTTTATAAACAAACCACTAGTACATATCATTAATCTCAGTCTCAACAAAGGTGTATTCCCAAATAAACTCAAACTGGCATTGGTTCAACCAATTTTTAAGACTGGAACCCCTACAAACATTACAAACTATAGACCTATTTCTATATTATCATCACTGTCCAAAATCATGGAAAAAATTGTGAAAAAGAGACTTATCGACCATCTTACAAAATACAACATTCTATCGTCAAACCAGTTTGGCTTCAGAGAAGGGCTAAGCACAGATTCAGCTATTTTAGAATTAACATCTCATATAACGCAAGCCCTAGATAATGGTGATAAATGTTTGGCAATATTTCTGGACTTAGCTAAGGCATTTGACACAGTCTCTCGTCCAATCCTTTTAGCTAAGCTACGGCAAATCGGTATACAAAATAAGGCATTTGAATGGTTCAAATCATACCTAACAGATAGTTCAGTTACCGTCACTGAAATCATCCCGTCCAACCAGAATCAACTTTGGTGTACCACAGGGAAGTGTACTCGGTCCCATACTTTTTCTCATATACATTAATGATTTATGTAGATTACAAATTGATGGTAATATAATCACTTTTGCCGATGATACTGCCCTAGTATTAAAAAGTAAAACATGGGAAGAAACATTTCGTAGAGCGGAAATAATATTGCAAAATATCAAACAGTGGCTGGATGATAATCTACTTACGTTAAACATATCTAAAACGAAATATCTAACATTTAGCCTAAATAACCCAAGTCAATCCTCAATTAATCATGTACTAAAAATACATTCTTGTAAAGATCTCGTTAGATGTATGTGCAATCCACTGGAACGAGTAGATTCCATTAAATACTTGGGGGTTATAATTGATAATAAACTTCGGTGGGAAGACCATGTAATAAATGTCACAAACCGCATACGGAAACTGGCGTATATTTTCAGATCTTTACGAAACATATTAAACAAAAATACACTAAAAACAGTTTACTTTTCTCTATGCCAATCGATTATATCTTACGGCATAATTGTTTGGGGAGGATGCTCTAAAACAATATTGGATCCGTTAATAAAAGCACAAAAACTGATAATACGTACTATTTACAAAGTACACTACATTCATCCCACGAAGGACTTATTTAGTGACCTCCAAGTGCTTAACATAAAATCCTTGTATGTCAAATACCTAGCTTCCTATTTCAAATTTAAATTTATAAAAAAATGTATTTTTGAATCAAACTACAGTACAAGATATTCCAAACAATCTAACTATATTATTCCAGTTACAAAAACCTCAATGGCCCAGTCACAGTTTAACTTCCTTGCCCCGAAAATCTTTAATAATCTACCAATTGAAATAAAGACGGTAGACCAATATCACACTTTTATGAAAGCGATTAGGGATTTTTTGATGAATGAATGTAACAGTGCCAGTGGCCTGTTTCTCGTTCTCAGATAGAACAACTGTATTTTTTATATGTTATGATATGTATATGTATGTTTATATGTGTATGTTTATACCTGTACGAGTATAGGTATGTGCACGTTTGTATAATATGTATGTGTGCACCGCATTCGTTGTGCTTGCATGCACACATATTGAAAAAAAGTTATGCACGTATGTTATATCTGTATAGATGTGTGCACCTACGTATATAGTGTGTGCTTACATGCACACATAATGAAAAAAAAAGTTATGTACATTTTTATAAACTAATGCTAATTTACTTCTTTTCCCCTTCTTATTTTCTACTTTTTATTATAATGTTTTCCATTTTTAGCATAATTTATACTAAATTTATATATTTACACTAGACTTCATATTTAACACAAAGTAACAGTACTCCATTGGTCACCATGAAACAGGCAGCCGCCTAGTATGGTGATCTTATATATCTACTTTATGTAAATGTCTTAATTATGTATCATGTGTTTTATAAATAAATAAATAAATAAATAAATAAATAAAGCGAGTTATTCAAGTAAATTGCTCGTAAAATTCCCACGACAGCGTCGTTATCAAAATCATTATTAAATCACATAAATTAAATATTAATGTTCTATTCTATCGTACCGTCGTTTGTTAACCCAAACTAAACTGGATGGTAATTTGAATAACTGTTAACTAAAACTCCTGTAAGATATGGTTTACCAAATAACTTCACGGTAGAAATATTCGGTTTACAGTTGTTAAGATTATGCAGATAAAAATAATGTATTTTGCACTTGGATTTGAGATTATAAAATACTTTGGCACGTTTTATTGAAATTACAACCGACGTACTTTGATTTTATCGAAGTACACATATAGTTAACTTCTTTGGAGAAAAACTTTTTTTTTTGTATAATGGATGAAAATACTAAGTGAGTAAATTATGATTGTTATTAAATTCACATCTACAACTCTAGGCAAGGCATTTATACATTTATTTAAATAAGTGGGTTAATAGGTATTATTCAAAAATTTGAGAACACTTGTGATTATTATAGAAATTGAGTTAGGTTAGGTTGTTTTCCGTAAACTTTAAAAGGTGTCTTCAAATTTTCGGCCTGCCCTTTAACAACGCAATTCAATGTTGTTTAATCACGAGCTTTTTTATTAAAAATCCAGTGCTTTCATTGTTTACGTCTTATTAGTAACTTTTATTTGATTCATTTCTGTTAATTTACACTTAAGCATTTAAAATAATACAATGTATAATGAATAATAGATCACTTAGTTTAAACCACTATATTATAAACCATATCTACATGTTTCGATAACAATGTTATCTTAATCAGGATATGTTTATTTAAAGATATTTTTTTCTCTTTAAATTAACATATCCTGATGAAGATAACATTGTTATCGAAACATGTGGATATTGTGTATAATATAGTGGTTTAAACAAAGTGATCTATTATTCATTATATAATTAATGATGCCACAAAGTAATTTTGCGAAGTTTGAAGAAGTAATATATGGTGTTCAGAAATTGCCATTTCGAATTGAAACGTTGTTTGAATTGGCTTATCAGTGACCAGAACTTTCAGACCTCCCTCGGAAAGCAAAAATATTGTGGTCCGACCTAACCATCCACAAAATGTGTTCGTGTTTTTGTCGGAGAAGACCGGCATTTACTCTACCGTTAAAAATAAGAAAACAAACTCTTTTAACTCTGAATAATACATTAAGTACTTAGCGTCTTTTGTCCAGTGTTTTCTTCCGGTAACCTAAACGATGTGACTTCATTTTTATCTACGAAATGTCAGCAAAGAAGAAGCAGAATAAATTAAGTGCACAAGTCACCGCAATCCACTGACTTTAAAATATATTTCCTTGCTATTTTTGACACACTTTCTTTCATTGTTTAATTATTATTCTCAATTTGGAATGAGGAAGTTAGATTTCTCAGATCTTTTAGATATAAAATACCGTGATAAAATTTTCCGGTGGTTTTTTAAGTTCTTTGTTTTAGTAAAGTTAGAGGTCATTTATCTAAGTTAATTTTTCTCAAATTAATGATTTTCCTCTAATTAAACATATCTATATCTAACACGTACGTCGTAGATGATCATGAAAATGCAATTTAATTAATTGGCTATTCAGATCTAGTCATCAAACACGACTAAAGCCATTTCAAGCAACGTTTTAATTCTAAATGGCGGTCTTACACCAGGGCAATACTGGGTTAGTATCTTCCACTCTGGAACATGTCGCATATACCTATACTTTATATTATTAAAATGTGAAGTAACACAAATCAATCAAATTATTTGCGCACGTCGGGATTTGAACCCGCGACCTCGAGAGTCTTAGCCCTCGACCACGGAGGCAGTCGTAACATAATTAACATAATATATATAAATTTTACTTACCTACATAATATGTCTTAAGATATCAAAGAAACAAACCAGAGGATGACTGGAAATACCAACAAAAGTTGTATTACAGTAGATGAATTATTACCTGAAACAAAGGAAAAAAAACAATTAAAATAACACCACAAATCAATCATCCAGCACTTCAGTCAATAAATATTTAAAAAAATCCTAGTTCAGTCAAATAAAATAATGAAACGCTGATAAAATTAACATAAATAAAAACACTAATAAACAAACGAAATTGAATTTATGTATATCATTAAGTAAATAACATGTTTCCATTTAAATGATTCACAACTTTTCAAGTCCGGTTAAAGTACTTAAAACACTGAAGAATTATTATTTTAAATAATTGGTCAGTCGTTAATTTTGTACATTGTTGAATTATAACCTGTTCCCGTGTACTTATAATGAGCCTGTTTAAAATTGCTAATTAGTGTTAACAAATAAAAAAACGCGTAAATCCAACAGTAATACTTATTTTGTAAGATATTGAGGATATCCTGTTTCGAATAAGGAAACGTTTGTGTTTTAAAAATAAGTTGTAAATTTCAACTAAAAAAGTAATTAGTTCATAATTTATCAATTAAAGTATAAGAACGGGCCAAAACGTACCGTGCAAACGTTTCTCTTAAGTGAGTGGGATAAAATAATCTTTCAAAGGACACGACACGGGAAGTAGAGTACAGAATGAATTATACATTCTTTAAAGGTAAAAATAATTTCAAGCTCTTTTACAAAGGAGTACGGGAGAGTCAATTCACGGTGTTCTGTTTTTCACGTGATATACCAACATGAATACTTGCGCATTGTTTTTTTGTTATAATGATTTGTTTTAGTAAGTCCTTAGCCTTGTATAATAGCACATTGGTCAAGATCACCACCCAAACAATCCATGGCCCCGAGTTCATCCATTGTACAAATATTTGTATGCGTCTCGTCCGAAATTTGCGTTGAGTATAATCAAATAGTATATTATCTGTTCGTTCTTACGTGGAGAGCAGATTGATGTAACAATGGATGGATTTAGACAATGCACCCGAGACGTAGTCTGTTGTTACAGAAGTTTTCACGTAATTACACCGTGTAACATAACTACTACAAACTACAACACACCTTGAATAAGAATGGTTATTCGACGTATTTGGACTCAAAATCAACCAAGTTGTTGATTATTCACTTAAATATTCTAAACCTAAACATACTAACCACTAATCAAAAACAATTGATAAACGGACTACGCCAAACATATGTGTTGTCATTTTGATCTCTTCTAGACGCTCAAACGTCAAAGATAAATATGAAATGCAATTGCTTACTTGCTTATTCAACAACATAAAAAATACGATGTTTCATTTAGTGTAAAGGTAAATATGTATATTTGACTAAAGTAGACCGGAGACTGGATAAATATCAATCGTCAAAGTGCTTACGTCCGCACTCTATTAGAGTACGAAACTATTTAGAGTACGAAACGTACTCTAAATTTTACATAATATACTTTAATTATAATTGTATATAATATAATCTAAACGAGACGATGAGACGATATATGAATGAGAACGAGGCAAGGAGTGTATGCCAAGACCGAGTTGTTTGGCGGTCCGTCCTCTCTGCCTACCTCTTCGGGGAAAGGGCGTGATGATTAGTTAGTTAGTTATAATCCAAATGTACATACAGTGATAATATTTGGGTTTTTCTTAGCTTAACTCTGGACACTCGCGGTATTATTCATTTATGCATTATATGTTAAACAAATCTCGTTCTGCAAAGGATTTGAATTCCAAGAGCTCTATAGATAAAAGTAATTGAACGAAATATTGTCAATCCATCATCAGGGCAGATCTGGCAGATCTGACAGATGTGTGATGATGGACACTGCAACGCTGTCCGAAACGTTGGCTAAAGAAGGAGGTATCGCAACACGCCATAACACATAACACCCCAAACACAAATAGCGTAAATACCTTAAGCCGTGAAAATCTAAAAACGTACATAAGCATGAATATTATGTTATAAAGCATGTTTGTAATTAGCGAACATTTATTATGCCCGATTGAACGTTTTACAGAACACAGCTAAATTAATACAGCGATAAAAGTTGCACAAGAAAAACGTACAAATAGGTACAATACAAGTATGTAGTTACATTATCATGGAAAATTGAATAAATTTTGGTTGTTTCAGGGACGAATTTCATTAAAGTGCTATATAATTCCAAAAGATATGATGGCTGCCTAATGCTTGTTCGAGGCTTTATTGTTATAGTATGCCTTTCTTATATGAAAAAAATCTTAAGAAGTTTTCTTCTTGTAGTTATGAATTTGCCACTGTGTTGTTCATTAATTACTTGGCTCATTGTTAACTTGTTGGTTTGAGTCTGGTACCTACTCCAAAGGCAAAGAGCACATAGAAATAAATTAACTGTCCGCCGATACAACAGCGAAGCTAATCGACGTCCTTGACACGGGCACAAGGCCGGGAAAACGAAATTAATTAATATAACAATCCATTCAATTTGATTGAAGGTTTCCACTCTGCGGTCACATTGAAGTATGTTTATTTTTGTAAAACGTGTATTTCTTGCGAGCGCTTTCCAATGTTCAATTATTATGATTTTCCCGAGAAAATATTTTTAATCGAAATTTGAAAAAAATAAAGGTATTATTTTTTTAAGACTGTTGTAAATTGAGAATCAGTTCGTAGAATTTTAAAAGTTTGTACAACAGAGTATTAAATTATTTCTTTATTAAAATTGATTTTAAACATGGTGGGATGTAGAGATATGTATGAAGGTAGTAGGTAGGTAAGTATCAACAGTTAATATTTGTTTCCACATCCAATTTGGCTTTTAGTTTAAAAATCATATTTTAATAGAAAAATTGTTATCAAAATACACGATATTATAGATCCATCCCAATTTATTAAAACAATGTTATGTTTGCTTAATTTAATATTTTTGATTTAGAAGAAAAAAAATCCTGTAAATATGTGCAAATATTATTTTACTATTTTAATCAAACCTTATCAATAATTAATATATAAAGCAAATGCGGTTTAGGGTAAATAAAAATGGTACCTTCCTACGTGTTGTCAGTATATTTTGGTTTTCCAAAGAGAGAGAAAAATAAAAAATTTACATAAGTTTATTTTGATACATTTAGATGAGATATTTTCGTTGAAAAATTAGTATTTTTAATTAACACGTAGGTATCAAAAATGATATATTTTGTTTCACAGAGATTTAATTAATTACATTTTTCCAAAAAAAATACCTCGAAATGCGAATGGCGGACTTTGGCAATATTTACCGAAAAGCTGTTCATTTCCTAAACAAACAAAACGAAACAATAAACAAAAATATTTGCGAATGAAAAACGCTTCTGTATAAATCACAAGTACGCACCCTCCTAACACTTTATAATGTTATTAAAAGCAATTAATATTGTAGATGGAACCCACAAAGATAAAATTTTAAAGGTTTGACGGAATCGGTGGAATATATTCAGTGTTGCAAGGAAATAAAATATTAACAACCTAGATAATAGAGGAATAGTTTACCATAGATATTATGCTCTGAATGCTTCCATTAGTTGCAGCAACAGCTGTCAATCAACTCAATTATTTTAAACCATAACTAAGGCAGATGTTTCGACGAGAATAATATACCTATTCACTTTTAAAACAAATAAACTTTGCCTGTAGATTTATTTGGTTAGAAATTTAACTACGTACCCTTAGAATGTTAATATTTTTAAGGATTCCATGACAAATCAAAACACTCTAGAAAAGTTATATTATAAAGTCATTTAAAGTACTAAAAACTTATTGTAATTTAACCTAATTAACCTAGTTTTTTGAGTACCTAGCTGTGAAAGTATAGGAAAACTTTTAATAGCGAAATTCCATGGAAAAACATTAAGATTTATTTATGTAATTTCTACACTAAAACTGTTTAGATACTGTGGGACTGCGGCCTTTCGTATTTGGGTATGTTGTGAGGCTGAAGGAATCGGGAAGGGAAGGATATCGGAAAGAAGAATGTTGTTAATCAAAATCAAATTTGTAAGTATTCTTCGAGAATTATCTAAGAAGGTAAAAATGAATACGAAAACTGATAAATTGCACTGAAGGGTTCAAATATTCTTTTATTTCTAAAAGCTAAAATTCATTATTAATAAATCGTTTTCTATCCTACCAAATTCATCAATAATAATATGTCAAACGCTTACTTTTCAGGATATTGAAGAGGGCCTCCATTGTGGAGTTAATGTAAAAAAAAAACTGTTTATATCGGAGTTAAACGTAAATTAATTTTGAAATAGAGATAAATTGACGTCTTTTGGTTCTGACAACGTCTTAGATTGAGCTATAGCCTAGATGTAGGAGTCTATTATCTATTTATTATCCATAGAAATCGTTGTATCTCCTTTAACATCACAGTGAGAAATATGATACAAACGGTGTTAGACAGAGAAAACGAAACGCTTTATATTTGCAATTTGGGAGGCGGGAATGGGTACCGCCGCCCCCGGAACCTTTATTGGATAACCAACATCTCTGCCATAGGTAACCCCAAGTGGTTCGCTACGTTTGGTGATTTAGCAGGGGTGCCCGGGTTCATGGGGTGAGGTTTTTCTAGGTCTTGGAGGCGGATGACCAGGATACACTGAGCCCCAGATTCCTGCCCACCCCTTAAACCTTTTTGCTTCCCCTCTTCTCTTCTTCCTTTCCTTAAAAACCCTCCACAAAGCATCCCCAAAGATAACATAGGCCCTGAGGAGAATTATTTTCCTCAAGGCCTCCTGTGTGGAGCTCATGTAAAAGAAAAAAATAATGAAATATAAAAGTTGACCACAAAAGAAGTAAAATACAGACTTTTATGAAACCAAAGTTTCGAATCGCAATTTGAAATAAATTTATGAAACTTTGGGAATTTTTTATTATTTTTTTTACATGGAACGACAAAAAAGTTAGGTGATAGTAACGTTTGAAATAATATATTTGTCTAATAAGATACAAAGGTGTTTTTTTTTCGTTATCAGTAATTTTAGTTAGGAAAAACATAAGTGAGCCATTTTTAAAACTTTTTTATGTTTGCATGCAAATATTTTATATTATATGTTTGTTTCGATTTATAAAATTAGAAAGCGTATTTTATCACCTTTATAATTCAGTTTTTATTTTTCGGATACGTTCGGAAATTTTCCATTTATTTGTATTTTATTGACTCTCAGATAAAACAGAATTGACGTTTTAAAACTACTAACCATAATATTAGTACGTGTGTTATTTAGAATAAGTACAATTTGGTTCTCTTTGATCATTGATCAATTATGATCGGTGGAATGAACATGGTAATTGTATAAGTACTATCATCCCTCTGTCTCTCTAGGTGCCATTAACTTGTCGGAAACTGATGTTTACACGAGTTAACTGCGTAAATATAATTATGTTACATGGTCTAGCCCTTCAGCGGAAACATTGTACGAGATTATGTATAACGCAAAGTAGAAAATACTGTTGATAAAAGTAAAGAAATGCTCCTGGAAAACGTGTTCCGTTCAGTAGAATAAATATTACATTAATTATAAATGTATGAAAAATGTTTTCTTTCATCGCTTACTGAGGAGGTGTTTTTCAGTAACTATTCTCTACGGCTTTAATTTTTTTTTTCTAAAGTTATCAGCTATCATCGTTTGTCAACATTTTTCTTTCAGTTATTAGAGTCAACCAAATATATTAATTCCCTTTACGCATCTTATAAATAAGAAATTTACCTCAATATTATGTTGATATATGCAAAGAAATGCTTTTCTAAAGCAGGTTACCTAAATTAGGATAAATATTAAATTTATTATAATGTTAACTTTAGTAACATCTCTTTCACCGCTTTCACGCTGGAAAATTTAGAGTTTATAATTTATAATTTTTTTGTTACATTTTATTGATTTTATATATTTTTTTACAACACGAAGAAGTCTACTTGCTACTTCATTGTATAATATAGATATTAAAATTGAATTGATTTATGAATCACTCAACATTGTAAATCATCGTACAGAATGATCACATACTCGGCAGAATTCAGAGCTATACTTAAAACTCACCTTTTCAAACTTATTCATAAATTTTAAAACCATTCACCTTCACCTTCACTGCCCGCGACATTGTAAATAACTAATTGTGTAAAAATGAAATAAAATAAAATAAAACCTTTAAGCTTTTAAAGGTAATTTTCGAAAAAATTATCCAGCTTTTCAAAATACATATAAACTCTACTTTTGCCACTAATTTTCTCATAAATGTAACATCAATAGTAGGAGGGTAGTAAATGTAAAGACCTTTAGGTGAAAAGTCGTATCTTCTCCAACCATAAACTTTCGAACAAAAGTGTGTTTATCTGAAGTGACCGCCAGATAAGTATGTTTTCTATATCTGTTTGTAAATAATACAATTAGAAAGATCCTAAGAACACTTAGCCTAGAGCCTAAATTTTACAGAACCCCTGGGTTATTTTTCACATAAACGGCGCTCTACAAATTATTCAATTAAAATTACGTTGTATTTACTGTTCTATATATATTCTTAGTTTAAAAATTATTTCAGGGTACCTATCAAGTTAACTATTAGAGACTTAACATGACTTTTTTTAACGATTTTTCTCAATTTTCAAGAATAATTTTTTGCGATAAAATTCTTAGAAATTAGAGTATTTTCTTTTGTCAGAGGAATTGGTTAGTTTTTTTTTCCAGAAAAAACAGGATACATCTTACTATCTTATCCCAAAATAAACAACTATGTATCATGAAATAATTTTGACGCTTGCAATGTCACCCTAAAGTAAGATCACTATTCAATTGAATTGACGATGATTATTGATTATCAATTGATTATTGTCTTAAAAAAATATTTTCTTACGACTATTAGTTTTTTAGTATTGAATATTAAAGAGGAAGCCACAAATCAAAAACGCATGCATTCTTAGTGTGCCTTGTACCGCCACGAATATAGGTAATATGCATACAAATCGCTTGGCAAATCGAGTCAAGAGATGACTATTTCAAGCGCAAAGAGGTTTTTACTTAATTTGTGAATAATTTCATAAGAAAGAAAAAAGTTTATCAATAAAAACTCTCACAGATAATATAAAGTACTCAATGGAATCTTTAGGAATAGCTTCAATGTATCCCAAGCATAATTGTTTTATATTTATTGTATAAACCGATTCCTTGTAAATATTAATCGAAAATAGTGGTTTAACATTAATCATAAGCGTAAAGAAAATAATAATGCTCAACATGTAAATAGGTATTATTGAACTGTAGGTACTTATTATAAATGTCATGCGATTAACGCAAAAGGGTAAAACATACTTACAAATCCAATAAACATAAACTCAATATAAAAATCAGTCAAGCACATCAATACTGAAAGATTAAAACTTATACGTGTCGCGTAATAAAAATAATATCACATAATGCAGTGGCGCACCTCGTTACTGTTCTCAATCATTCCATTTAATATGAAAGCATGCGGGAAATAATAAGGCTCAGGAGGAACAACATAACCTTTCATCATGAGCGTAGCTAATCTAGTGACTGGTGGGCCCTTGGGACTGGGGTGTGAGCCCCACGAAAAGACTGCGAAATCGGAATATCAGATTTTTCAGATTGGTTCAAGCAGGAATTTTTGCTATTTCATATCTTTTCTGTTGGGAAGGGCAGTTTATGGTACCCACCTGCATAACATAAATCTACTGGAGCGATTTTGGTCGAAAAATGGACCACTTTTATTTTTCTGCGATTGATAGTGGTCCAAAAATGGACCACATTTCCTTGCCATTCGTAAAACATTTATCCTAATAATTTAAAATATTTCCTTGGCCAGCCATTTATTTTAAAACGAAGCCATTGAAATTATTTTTATATTATGACCGTAGATGTCGCAAATCCGAACTTCGTAGACTTATTTTAGAACGATGATAAAAATTAATTTTTAAAATATTCTTCCCGCCGAATTTTTGATCAGCTGTTTAAACGGATAAAATTAAGTCCATTTTCAACATATAATGCACCTTTCGTTATCTAGTATATTACAGACAACATATAGAAATCGAAAATATTCAATGTTGACTCGAATAAGTATCCCTCACGGCAGTTTCAAGTAAAAAAAAACACGTATTATAAACTTTGCGATTTTTTAATATTTTTTTTGTAAATCCTACAAATATGAGATAATCGGTAATATACAGGGTAATTTATTGGCTATATAGCACAATAATAAGTTTTTATATCTCCATATTAAAATTCAAAGGTATGATTTTTTTAATGTTGGCGAAAATTTAAAAAATGACCTTCTGAAAAAACTCGAGCAATTTATTTCGCGTGATCGCTCCAGTGGTTAAGAAACATGCATAAAACCATTAAACAAAACATATAAGGATGTACCAAACAATAGGCTCTTAATAGTTAATTAATGAGCTATTTGATCATAACTATTGCAAATCCAAGGCCAAAACCACGGTACAAATTAGGCCGCAGAGGTGATTAATAAATCGCCTTCAAAGACGAGATTCATTAACTTCTTCAAACACAACAAACTTATTTTGTGGCACCATTGTAATTCAAAATTAATAAATACTTAGTTTTAACCACTTTTATGTTTAAAAACCAACATGTTTCGTAAGCAATGCTTATGTACTTCATCATGGTTTACTTTAAGTAAACACTGATGAAATAGGTAAGCATGGCTTACGAAACACATTGAATTTTTTCTTTCACATTAATTTTGAAAAGTATACCTATTTTTTTAAATATTGTTTTATAACAAAAGG
Organism: Limnephilus lunatus; assembly: GCA_917563855.2. Lineage (NCBI taxonomy): Eukaryota > Metazoa > Arthropoda > Insecta > Trichoptera > Limnephilidae > Limnephilus > Limnephilus lunatus. The sequence continues at coordinate 61,535,325 of OU830599.1, forward strand.
TAGGTAACAAACAAAAGAAGATCTGACTGGTTAGAATAAGTAATCGATGTTTAATTCAAATTTTAGATAAATCATTTATATTTGAGGAAATCTCTTAGAAACAGATTGGTCAATCCACTGCAAGATAAACTCCACTTTCTTGGCAGAGTCTTTTAATTCAGCTATATATTATTTTGTTCCATCAGTTCTTTCAGTAGATATTTCATCATAAAAAAACAAATTATTGCGCCAGCTTTTTTCCTTTACTACGTAATCCACTAATTCGCAAAAACCTTTGTAATATTTTTGTCAAATATTTCATGGAGGAGAAACATCTAATAAAAATTGCCTTAGGCTTTAAATATTTCTGATAAAACCACTGAATATTCCATGTTTAAATACCCCGTGGCACATCTGATTGCAGCTTGAATTAGTGCATCCTCTTCCACCATTAGCTCCCGCACATTCAGCCGACTTTCTATTCTATAGTTTACCGGCTTCTGAATTGTGCTCGGGCGAGAGCATTGTTATGCATTCCGCCGACAATCGAGCGGGGAGTTTGTAGGAACTGGCGGTACAATAGAAATGAACTGAGAGGGAAACGAACCGAGACTGCAGCTGTCGACAGCCAGATGCTTTAACTCTGGCTACCTTACTACTCCCAAGTCCAGTGCGGGTGGCGTATGAAGTTTATAGAGGTCGATAACTGATGCATGTTGTTTATGGACTTAGGACAAAGCAGAAAAGGGCAACGATCGTGAAGCTATCGTGCTGATTGTGTGTGTTGAACAGGAAGGTGGATGCGGGTGCAATTAGACGCGGTAATGACTATCTTCCTTTCATGTGTGAATTTTGCGCGTTAATTCTTCAATTCTAACCTTAATAAACCTTATACCTACTAATACAGCTAATCTAAAACTTAACTTCAATGCGTAGTGCTCACATTTTTAAAAGAGTATGAGGGCATGAATAATAATTGTTGTAGGAACATCGAATAAGAATACTTAGAACTTTCAATTTTATTTAACAATATTCAACACACATTATTAGATTTTATCAGAAGGTGGAAAGCTAGCACAGGAGCGATTCGCGAGCAGTTGAATCTATGGCAATCGGAATCAGAATGTTACACTTTTTAGCTCGGCCTGTCGCGTCGCTGAAAGAACGTCTGGGCCTACTACTGGTGTACCTCAAGCTGCCAATAGCAGGTATCTGTCGTAAAAAATCTGGCGCAGCATTGTTCGCTCACCGCAATGGTTTCATATGACACCCCATATAAGGGTGTACATAAAGCCTTTCAGAATATGCTAATTTAAAACACACAATGTTTCTTAAAAAAGAAAGGAAGCATTGATAGAAACAAGTGAATCCTGATCGGTAAAGTGGTGTTTAATCATAACAAGCTATTTTTACAATTACCGTTTTACATTCTGTAGTGCAATTTCCACTACCGCACACACATCCTTCCTTATGGATAAACTGAAAAGCATTCAGAATTTGCTCTTTCACAAATGACGTTAATTTAACTATTTTAGGAAAAAATAATGCAAATTATGCTTTAAAATATTAAATTGAATTAATTGTTTACGCCCGTGCATACGTAATATTAATATGTGCAAATAGTTTTGTCCATAGAAAGGCGAAAGATACAATATTATATCGGTGATTAAATCCTATACTGTATTTGTATGCCTTTCTTGAAAGAATTGGGATTGCGTGTGAACAAAAAATTGTTTTATATTTATATTTCGTATGTACGGGCGCAAACAATTAATTCATCATAATATTTTAAAGCATAACTTGCAAAAAGTGTTTATTTGTAAAATAATTTAACTGGCGCCACCTGTGAACATGTAGATCATTAAGAATGAAACGACCATGCATTTGATATCAGTTATTTAAGCAAAATCAGCAGAAAGTCAATTAAAATCACTTACAAGCATTCTAGCATAGTTGATGCAAGTCGCAAAACTTTGAATGCGGTACACATTCCTTTCTCGAGTTCCCTGTACGTAGTAGAACCTAGAAACCTTCCCAGTAGAACCTACATACATCCTGAAAACCTGTATCTACACACGGACACGGATAGCCAACCAGGTAGTCAACCACCCCTACCGCCTGCCCCTATCGCGGGTGATTAATGATTGGTCTTTTCACTGTGTGATATGGGAACACGGAGCAAATTGGCGAAGCACCCCTCACTAGGGGTTGAATGGAGCTAATTTGCGCGGTGGAACCTACTGTGCTCTATACCACTATTATACAAATACAGTGTATACTGCGTACTACCCACGTTTCCTGGGGCTGAATCATTTGAATCATAAATATGTGGTAGGTAGTTTGTTTTGCGCTTTACAACTGGTAAAGCAGTTAAATGAACAACCGACTAACTAACCGTCACGCCTTACCGCCAAAGGGGTAATATTTATTTATTGAGAGAATCTACTTTCATACATACTCTTCTTTTATTACGACTCTTGATATGATTTGATAAATTCACTTTAATATTTTGCAGTGTAATAGGCAAATTTGTCATTGGAAAAAATCGGTGTCAAAAGTTAGAAATTACGCTGGTAATTATAACCCGCTGTGGTAGACACATTTCTGAACTTGCACAAACTCAAATCGATATGGGAGGCAGGTTTGGGTACTGCCGCTGCGGGAACCATTTATTGGATAACCAACACCTCTGCCATAGGTTACCTCAAGTGGTTCTCCACGTTTGATAACTTAGCAGAGATGTCCAGATTCATGAGGTGAAGTCTGTCAAGGTCTTGGCGGCGTATGCGTCTGCCCACCAGTCGGGTGGAGGGCCGCATCGGTACGTATTCTTTGAAGAAACCTTTTGAACTCTCGAGTAAGACTCTTTCGACCCGTTTGACTTGCACAGTAGACCGTGTAGACAAGGCCTGCCTCGTAATTGATAACAAACGCATCCGCCCCTAAAACCCAGACAAACCTCACCCCATGAACCCGAGAAACGTAGCGAACCACTTGGTTGACCTACGGCAGAGTTGTTGGTTTTCCAATATGAGAGAGATAACTGTCGCCCGTTCGGGTCTAATATCCGAATGGTTACGAAGATAGCCGATGACAGGTGGGAACCTTGAGTGACCATTTCCCATAAAGCAGACCTATTCAGAGCATCATTTAGAACGGACGTTAAGTACAGTTAAATTTTATAATTAAAAAGTTAATAATCATAACTCGTAACCTAAAGTACCAAAGTATCATTGAAACTTCCGATATTTGAATTGAATTGATCATCACAAAAAGCAAGTACACTAAGCCACACATACCTAAATTTACATAGATTAAAGTGGTTGGTCAACAATGGACTCGTTAAATTGATTCATTTACATTGCTTTGTGATTCATTTACATTGCTAAATGAAATAATTTATAATACGTATGTGACTAGGTAAGTAACAAAGAAAGTTTGACGATAACTATTTAGTACCTACGTAATATCAATAAAGAAGTAAATTCGCAAATTAAAATCGTTTATTTGGTTATTTAATGGACCCTTTCAAAATTCTTATCACAATAATAAATTCACGAGTTCATTAAAATCTACTCAAATAAAAAAAACATACTGCCCGTTAAAGAGTAGTAAGAACTTACGAAATTACCCACTTTTATCAACAAAAAACCAGGAATTCTCCTTTCGGAAGACTTAAAAAATACCATTACATAAATTATGTAGGTACCTACCATAAAAATAATGGATCGTTCCAAATGTAAATGAAAACTTACAAAATGGCATAAAATCAAAATGCTATACTCGTTGATAATAAATAAAACAAAAAATATGGCCTCAGAGACTCTGGTAAGGATAATAATAATGATTGGAAAATTTGTAGAGCGTCGTTTTAGTGAAAAATCACCTCGAGGGCGCTGTACAATTTAGTATAATTTTTTATGCTCTATCTAATTTAATCATTTACAAATAGATACAGAAAACATACTTATCTGGCAGGCACTTCCGATCAACACAATTTAATTATAAAGTTAATGCTTGGAGAAAGATACGGCTTTGTACGCGGAGGACATTATAAAATTTAAAACACTGAACGTTCATGATTTTACATTTGCTACCCTCATCACTGTTAATATTACATTTACGAGAAGATTAGTGGCAAAAGTAGAGTTGATATTTATTTTGAAAGACTGGAGAATTTATGACTCTTTAGGGCTGGAGAATTTTTATCTGACCTTTACAAAAGCTATATTACATATTATACAAGGGTATATCATAGGACTGGTAAAGATACTCGTTCAAGACTGAGAGTTAAAGCCCGTCGAAATGTAAATTCTGAATTTGGGAGGTAGGTATGGGTACTGCCACCCTGGAAACCATTTGGCTAACTAACACCCCTTCCATAGGTCACCTCAAGTGGTTCACTAAGTTTGGAGACCTAGCCGGGGTGGTAATCTTGGTGGTGGATACATCTGCTCACCAGCTGCCTGGCAGGCCGGATCGGGAGAGACTGCTTAAGGGAGACATTTTGACATCTCCAGCAGGACTCTCTCGGAACATTGCCTCGCACTGCAGTGGGAGGATTCATACTCAAACGTCTGTCACTCCTGGACACATTGATCCCCCGATTACTACCTACCTCTCCTACATTTTTTTCCATCACAGCATCCCCAAAGATGACATAGGCCCTGAGGGGGCCTATCTTGTGTGGAGATAATGTAAAAAAAACATTTGAAACAGTTTTTGGTGACTGATTTATTAAGGGCCCTCGGTATTAAATGTTTCCAGCTCGATTTCGAATATCGAACTAGCTGCACGTGCAGCTGGCCGGTGCGTTCCATTCAAAATCAAGACACGCACAGAACAAAACCAAATATTATTAAATAAAAATATTGTGATTATAAAAATAATGTTAAAATATGTTTTAGAATGTAATGCAATATAACGGTAGCTTGATTCATGGAGGAGGTTCTCAGTAACTTAAAACCTTTAATGTTACTTTTTATTTGGATTTTTTTTGATACATACATAGATGAAAAATGTACACATAGTAATACAATTATAAACATTGACAAAAGGCTTGCCCTTTGTTCCAGCCTGGTTTCGCAGTGCAGCGGGGCACTGTTAATATTAAATTGTCTAGTTTGATTTGAGGTCACGGGTTCAAAAGCCGGCGAGGAAAAAACAATTTAAATTTCATTTATATGAGTAAATCATATTGTAGAATTAAAATTAAATGTATATAGGTACATTTAATGAATCTGTACCTCGTTCCAAAGTGGAATATACATTCAGTATCACCCTGGTGAGAGACCATAATTCAGAATTGAAAGTTGCTCGAGAACGGCGTAGATATGTTTAGTGACTAGATCTGAATGGCCAGGAACTTTCCAACCCTCCTCTTCCCTATCTCTAAAAATGTGGACTATATATATTAGAAATATAAATGAAATTTCTTCTGAAGACACTTCAATGAAATAAAATGTTATAAAATGGTTTCCAACCCGCCTCTTCCCTATCTCTAAAAATGTGGACTATGTAAATTACGAATATAAATGAAATTTCTTCTGAAGACACTTCAATGAAATAAAATGTTATTGATTTCTTCGAAACAATTTCTTCTTACATGTTTTGGTTTTAGCTGAAACCAATTTTACTTTACTTCTTTTCGCTATTATGCACTTTTCTAAAGACTCAGAGTTTCTCATAGGCATGCAGCGATTATTTCGAGGATCAATTAATTTGGATAGCATGCAAAAATTGTAAAAGCGTTTCAGCTGTTCAACCATATTAGTCTGCCAAAATTCGTCATCCCGTAAATTTTTTTCGATTTTTATTCCGAGTTCAGTCCATACAACAAACATACAAAAATCTTTTTTTTTTTACATGTAATTAGCCCTTGACCTGGTAAAACCAATCGTGAGATGCATATACCAGTATTTCTCCATTTTTTTTAAGTTTCCAAAAAGAAATTTTTTGGGTTTTTACTGCTTCATATATGAGAATGCTGCGTGCTGTGAAAATACGTTTAAATTCAATCAGGGTGTCTTCAGAAAAAAATCCATCTAGGGTCGCACCCATATATGGATATTCTTCATCTACGAAAAGACCACACTTTTCTATGGTAATGCTTTCTTGTTCTGCAAGCTCCTTCAGGACATTGTATTCATGTTTTTGTCCGTGTCGAATTGAAGGAATATTTGATAAGGATTGCTGGTACAGTATATTTTTGACTAATGGAGCGCAACTGATATTTTGCCGCCGTTTGCACACTTTTCCAAACCACGATGCCGTAATCATGTTGCAGCGCATCTCGATCCACTTTCCACTAGATGCATGAAGTACCTACTGTCGCCCTTTCAATTGCTTGCCTATCTTTGGCTATGGTGAAAAGCCTTTCTAAAAATCACCTTTAGCTGCCTCATACGATGCTTGGTCCATATCAGGTTTTTCTGCATTGGGACCATAATGCCGATCTTTTGCTGAAGCGAGCTGCAGGATTTTTCCTTTTCTTTTTTTTTTTTACTTATAAAGTTTTGATTATATTTCTGCAATCTTTTAAATTCTAATTGCTTTATGAGTTTTCTATACTACATAGTCCAGTAAAATTAAACATTTCCACTCGCATCAAATGGGATGGTTCTGATTTTCTTTACATATTCTATATGATGAAGGACTAATGAAAAATCTAAATTTTCAATCTCGTCAGATCTCCGGATCTTGCCAAAAATCGTTTTTGTCACTTTGACCCCAAACAACAAAATTTTCTCCAAATATCATTCTGTATGTTTTTATAGTAGACTAAATTTACTACAATTTGATATATTATTAGTCACAGTAGACCCTATAGTGTCTGAGATATAGGTGTTACAAAAAAATAATTTTAAGGCCGATTGTATATATGTATATATATACATATATATACGAGATATATACAATCAGCCTTAAAATCATTTTTTTCTAACACCTATATCTCAGACACGAGATATATATGTAATTAAAAAAATAATATAAAAAATAAAATCCAATACTATATATATATACATACAGTATATATTTATATAGTAAGATATCTTAAAATCATAGCCATTTGATGCAAGTGAACTCCCTTAAATCCATTCTTAGTCATGCGATTCAAAAGATCTCCCCTGGCGCACTACCGGTTGAAGCGAAGAACTTTCCTCTTCTATAGCATGGATATTTACTTTTTTTTAGTGGCCATTTCCATACTTTTATATTTAAAAAATATCAAATTGTTTATTTCCTAGAAACCCGAAAAAATATTAATAATAAATTAATTCTTAATACTATCTACTATTTGACACTACACAGCTTCGACGGAAACTCACAGACGAAGCATAAAAAGGCGACACACCATTATAGTCCCTACGCTCAACGCATAGAGTGTAATATTGTTGAAACGTCGCATGGAAGCATAATAATTACGCGGAATTTCGAACTTTGAAAAAAGATTGACACGACGGACCGTAGGAAACGTGCGTTCACGGCCACCTCTTAGAGCCGAATGAGTAGGAGAATTTTTAGATGTTCATTTTATAGTATTTAACGAAAATAAATGGTTAATAAAAGCATATATCTCGATAGAAAAATGTATTTATGATAGCTTATCGTGGCTACATCATCGATATTTTGACGATTAATAACTTAGATTGTCGTTTTAATCTGAGAATTCATGATACTCCATACAACGATTGAGATCGCTAGTAAGGAAGGCCCTTAAGGCAAAAGACTAAGAAAAAGTTGCTGAAGAATTAGAAGGTACTAGTAAACCAAATAATTCTTATAATAATATAAAATTTTGTAGATGAAGAATAACAGATGAGTTGGTAGTGCTCCTCCCTACACAGTTAATTAATTGGTTATGTACACAATTATTTGAAAACATAAATTAATATTTGCATCTCGTTCCGCACGATACCCTCAAAATAATAAGATACATATTGACAACCAACAAACAAATAACATTGTACGTAGAGTAAATTAAGAACATTTATTTGTTTGCTCGTTGACGATCTGCAGTCGTGCTCCGGAACGATGACAAGTTATTGACATTAAAGATTAAACTTTGTCGATGTTTCGCGTTAGGTAGCACCAGATAAGTCTAAAAAATAGTATACCTACAACCAGAGAGACAGAGTGGAAAATACCCTCAATCACTTAAGGTCGTTGTTTCCAACTTTTCGATCGATCAATCTGAGTCTCCGATCAGCTAAGTGATTTTTTAAATAACGTTCGATTCGCCTGTTTGTTGGAGAGAAATTCGCATGTTTGTTGCATTGGGAAGAATGTAATTGTGCATTTGAGGAAAGATGAAGCTATACGTGAAATCCTATTTAGATTAATCTTTACGACAACTCGGTTTACAATACGAACATAAAAAAATATGCTACGGATAAATTGAAGCTTTTACTAGCTTATCTATGTATTGGAAATACAATAAAATTATTATTTACATAATTAAAAATATAAACGTAAACCACTAAAAAAAATGTTTTTTCATGACTTAACTATGAAGAAATATTAGAATTTTTTTTTAAATACTCCTTTATGGCTAAGACTATTTTTGAGGTGTTGTATGTTCCAACTTTTTTTCATTTTTATAAAATTATGCACTAAATAAATAAAAACCACTTTTTCGCTTATTTGCCTCGCACAAATAAGAACCTCGATTTTAAAATTTTGAAGGCATGATCGAAATATTTCTGGCGTTTATATTCCTCTTAAGTCAAAATTTCGGCCAAAAACGGCTGCTACTATTGCCAAAACACGCTCTCTAGATCTACAAGAACATAGAAGAACAAAATGTCACGATTGGTCTAAAGTCTAAATCTTTCAAAATCAGAGTATTTTGCGCTGTAACCGGTAATTTGCGAGCGGTTTTTTCCACATTCTTTACCCCTGCTATTGTTCTGTGCGCCGGGCACTGACCCCGTGATATATTGTATCTGTTCTCCCCTCGGTGAATAAATAAAAATAAATAACAGCGAAAAAAAATGACTGCCTTAATGATAGGCGGCCGGAATCACGCTTGTGTGCCCGGCCATAGCCGCACTTCCCCTTTCCGACCTCCCCTCCCCTAGCCTGTGGAACCTACCTAGGCGGGAATACTAGGGGATATTATTGTGTCTATTACTTGTTGACAGATGTGTAGTTGTTTTACTGATGCTATCAGTGTTGTAATTTTCTTTGGTCTACCTACAAATATTTTATTCAGATATTTCATGTTTGAATTTAAATATCAATTTTGATAAAGAAAATCGGTTGTTACAACAGAATCTGAAAAAAAATCATCAAATTTCATTTCATTCCGTTCATTACGATTAACCCAAAATGATATAATCACAGAATTTGAATAGAACCTTAACAAAACTTTAAAATTTGATGAAATGTTCAAATTCTGAATAAGAAATAAATAAATTATTAAGAAATAAATAAATCTCTTTATTCATCATTTTAATAGAGCGTTCACAAAATACCAATACACTTAGAACATTTTTTAAAAGATCTTTGATAGTAGGTAGTATGAACAAATTTTTGTAAATCATTGTTGATAACATAAATGTTGACTCCTTCGTTAGCGCAGCCGACCCGTAAAAACTTAATAATAGATGTTATCAAAATTGTAGGTTTGAGCTACTTTTTAAGCCAATTTTTAATTGTACCTTAGTTTGATTGGCGAAAACTGTCGAAGGGAAAAGATGGTTTTATCTTAATTCAAATCGACTTCACTACAATAATTGAACTCAACAAAATAAGGTTTAACATCACGATTTTGCTAATACTTACTAATAAATAACCCAATTACCTTAAATTCGACCTATTTTTTGGTCCAATATTTCGCTTCAGCAATCTTCTAATTAATTAAGACATAATTGTCAACTCGATGGGCAGAACAAAGAGGAAATAATTTATCTCAATTTAAGGCTCTTAAAATTAATGCTCGAAGGATAAAACAGATTCATTACTAGTCGGAAACCTTTTAATAAGGATCTAACAACATCTTATAGCTTCAAATTAGCATGTATTTTGTTATTTTAAAAAAACTATTGATAATATTGATTAATATTGTTGTGTAATGATTACAAATATTAGGAGGATCTTTATTATCAAAATTGGAGGTTGTCCACCAAATACCCGCCCAGGTATAAGTAACAGATGGTTACTCCTTCAAGGCTCTCGCAAGGACTCTATTTTTTTTTTTATGAACGAATGTACATTTAATTTTGAACGAATTAGACCTTCAGTGTTCCTGCATACGTTGTTAGTAAGCAGTATGCAAGTGCTTAGCGGGAAATCAAGATACAATAAGTGTTAGTTATATTATCAAAAGTACAGTGTTTTCGTTGTATCCTACGTTTTATTAAACAAACTGAAAGAGACAATGCATGGAAGATCGTCTAAAGCCACCCAAACAGCAATTATTTAGTATCAAATTACTCGTGGCTTTTTCCTGGGGGTGGTAAAGCGAAATAACTATTTCGAATTGCTACTTGATATGTATAAAGGGGGACTGGTACGTGATGCGAAATGTTTAAGCAAGCAATGGAGGAGATGATATTATAATGGTATGTATTCCAAGTGAACAAATTTTCAATTGTTTAAAGACAGATATAAGGGCTCCATAGATGGCCGAGTAAATTTGTCTTTCAAAGAAACTGGGCTTCTTGTGTAGATATATGCCTAGTAGATTTTTCGCCAGTGATTAGCTGCTAACCCTTTACAAATCCCAAGTACGTCCAACAATTGAATTTGGAAGCCACTTCTGGGCTGGAGCACCATAATACTTAATAAACCTACTTGATTCTGTGCAAAGGAGGGCGGTTCGTCTAATTGGAAATCTGTTGTTAACAGAATTATTGCTATCTCTAGTGCACAGATGCAATGTAGGCATGCTGAGTCTTTTCTACAGGTATTTCAACGCATCATGCTCCAAGAGCTAGTAGCATTGATCCCATGTGCAAAAGTGCACGGGCACGAAATTCGTCGGAGACGAACGGAATACCGTTCACATGTTGGCTCTGCTTTTCCTCCTTCATATATCCTGGGCCTCTTCTAGACCCGCGTTAATAATCCTTTCCCATAGCCTCTTTCTTAACCCCCCTCACAATGCCGCCCAATCGGGATGTGTGGTGTCTATAATAAAAAGATTACCGAGATGATAAAAAATTAAAAACAATTTTTTTTTGGAAATCGGATGGATATTAGCTATAGGTATCAGTGACGGGGGTTTGCAGTGTACTGTTACGAAGAAAGCCGATGATATCCGATCGACAGGTGGGCATCTTCAGTGATCATTTCCTCTGCTACTAACAGAACATCTATAAGAAAGGACGTTATATCAAAAACTGCACTGAATCAATATATTGTACATTATATTAACTTTTATCTTGAACACGTCTTTTCTGTTAGTCTTTCAACATAAATATGTCGTATTATCGAGTACGAAGTACAAGCCATTCTGTATATTACGCTACCGATCCCTGGTTACAACGAGACGGTAGCTAGTAGCTTCCCGGTTAAGTGGATATTTTATTATTTTTCCATGGTATCCTGTGTCTTTGTCTATGGCATAACCATAAAGCAACATGCGATGGTTTTTTTGCGAAAGAGCAGGGGTTAGGAAACAGTGGGTGGCGGACCCTTTGGGCATAATGCATTGTATTCTCTACCCCTTAGTTTATGAATATCGATTACTTTGTGGGAACCAAACAATTACATTAAAATGCCGCCGTAAAGGAATCCTGCTGATATCTCTGTTGTAACCTCTCCCTATTTTTAAACGACTTCGAAAAGGAGGAGGTTATCAATTCGACGGTTTTTTTTTGTTTTTTTAATGTTTGTTACCTCAGAACTTTTGATTGGGTGAACCGATATTGATGATTTTTTTTTTATTAGAAAATAAAACCATATATGTCTTAAATTTGCAATAAGTATGTGCGCGACAAATGGACGAATAACTCAATATTACGCCAACAGATTTCGATGATTCTTTTTTTGAAGTTTTTAAAATTTTTTTATTTATTGTTTTCAAGATACAATCCCGTTAAACCGCAATAAAGCAGTTTGTCAACAGGATGTTAATGTTCAATTACAATTTAAAACATACATACATATTCATAAGTGAAACTTCTTTACGCACGCTCGTCACTAAAAATTAAAAAATTAACAAAAATTTTAACAAAACAAAAAACGACTTCATGCACTAAAAAGTAAAAAAAATATTTCGTACGATTGTTATTTTTGGAGTCGGTGTCAGCCAAGATCTCCACATCTCACCGATAACTACCTATGTATGTGGTTACCTTGGCTGACACCAACTCCAAAAATAACAATCGTACGAAATTATTTTTTTACTTTTTAGTGCATTTTTTTAAGTCGTTTTTGTTTTGTAAAAAAATTTGTTTATGTTAGCAGAAAGTGAGGGGACAATAATTTGGTTATATTTATGTAATATTTGGTTAATTTTGTACGTAAAAACTGGTTATTTTTAACCCCCGACGCAAGGAGCGGTGTTATAAGTTTGACTTTCTGTGTGTCTGTCTGTCTGTGTGTGCGCCTGTCTGTGGCATCGTAGTTCCAAAACGAATGGACCGATTATGATGTGTCTTTTTGTTTGTTTGAAAGCTGACGTGATAGAGATGGTTTTTAGCTACAATTCATGAAAATCTGTTCAGGCGTTTGAAGGTTATCAGCTCTTTTTTCGAGTTAGGGGTTGCTTAAAATTTTGAAAATTTTACTTATATTAGGTATTACGTAATAACTGTTATTTTTTGTATGATTATTTTTGGCCGACGGTGGTGGAGGGGTAAGGTTCTTGACTCACAATCCGAAGGTCGCGGGTTCGAATCCCGGCGTGCGCAAATAAATTTCATTTTGTCTAATTTGTGTTATTTCACAATTATTTCATTTAAAAATATATTTAGTGTATTTGCAGCACGTTCCAAAGTGAAAGATACTCTCGGTATAGTCCTGGTGCAAGACCACCATTCATAATTGAAACGTTGCTTGAAATGGCTTTAGCCGTGTTTGGTGATCGGATCTGAATAACCAGATACTTCCCCACCCTCCTATTTCCTATTTCTTTCTCCTCCCCACTACCTTCAGCCCCACAACGTTCCCCAATCGGGGATGCTATAGTCTCACTGGCTCCAGACGGAAGCAGCTGGGACTCTTTCGAGGCATTCACATTTAAAAAAATGTAATAATTATATTTTTATTGTAATAACTGGTTATTTTTATGTAATAACTGGTTATTTTTATGTAATAACTAGTTATTTTTATGTAATAACTAGTTATTTTTATGTAATAACTGGTTATTTTTAGAGGGAGGTGTATTTGTGTTATCCTATAAGCCTACCACTGATAGCTCGTTTTTACATCTCTCTATCTATCTCATAAACGTCACATATAACAGAAAGTGAGGTTATAACTTAAATAGGTACTATATAAGTTTTCAGAGGCTGGCCGCAGTGTCAAAGTCACCCCCCGGGTAATAGATCGATTTTATTTCTCATGATTAGATCTGAAATTTTTTATTGTATTTTTTCGAAAGGGGTGAGTTAGTGGTTTAATGTAGTGGAATGTATTAATGTAAAAGTTTGATGTTCAGTTCAATAAAGTTGAATCGTTCAGACAGTTTTATTGCTGCCATAAATAATGTGAGTTTATTGAAGTGGATCATGATTTTATTTGTGTTTTACTTTGAACATTAAAAAAAACCTAACATTACCACAAGAAGAAACATTTCATTTATCAATACGTTAAGTATAAGTACCTCTACCAAATATAATTAATTGTATAATAATTGCAGCATATTGTTTATTGAATATTATTTACCAATTCTAGATAAAATGGTAACAATAAATTTCAAGGGTGTTTTTTTTATGTGAATACCTCACAAGACTCCTATCTACTCCCAACCGTCCGGACCAAGTGAGACTATGGCATCTGCAATTGGGTTGTGCTGTGAGGATGAAGGGAGTTGGGAGGGGAAGGCGATAATAATAATAGTAATAATATTTGGATGATTTATAAAGCGCCGTTTTTGTGGAAATCACCTCAAGGGCGCTGTATAAACTTAGAATATATTTCTAAGACCTAGAAAACAACAAGCTAGACAAAAAATTAAAAACAACTTATGGCTAAAAATTGCATACACCGGTTCATGGATCTCCGATAAGAAAATATATGTGCAATGTTTTGACCAATGAACGCGATGCTGTCTAAAAATGAATGAATACACATGCAGGACCGTACTAACCTGGGAGGTCGCTTGAAATTAACACTGTTTATGTCTATTTAAAGAAATTTGGGCAAAATGAAGATTGCAAGTATGATAATAATTATTAAATAGTTTGTAGAGCGCCGTTTTGTGAAGAAAACAATTCAAGGGCGTTGTACAATTTATCATAATATATTCCTAGATGTTTGTTACCTGGCAGGTAATGAATTTTATTAATCAATGTAGTCAATTTTATTAGAACGTTTATGCTTGGAGCTTGGATTAGATACGACTTTGCACGCAGAGGACACTATATTAAAAAAAAAAACACTGAAAATTGCATGATTTTACATTTGTTTTACCCTCCATTCAAATTTATATTACATTTATTAAAATAGTAGTGACAGAAGTAGAGTTGATATTTATTTTAAAAGACTAGAGAAGTAACTAGTTATTTAGTTATTTATTTATTTATCTGATCACTAAAAACGGCTGACGCCATATATAGTAACGTTTCGATTATTGATTATTATCATTCACAGGGGCGATACTGAGTGCATCTACCAAAAACCAAAACATAGAATTTCTCTATGAAGAAATAAAATACTTCTGAAACGACATTTTAATGATTTACGACTGTTATTATTACTCAACCTTAAGATACTCTGTTAGATTTTTTTAGTATCATTATTCGCCATAAAATGAATTAATTCTTCGCCACGCGACCAAACCAGTCTGGAACTTGGCGTACGTACAAGTACTGCTGCGTTTCGTTCCGGGTGACGAACCGCATCTTCCATTTTAATAATAATACGTAGCTAGTGGCCATGGCGGCGTGATGTAAGGCGCATGCCACTTCCGTAGGGGCGGAAGGAGAGATATAGGAGACGAATGCAGATGGGGGAAGAAACTATAAAGCACGAAAGAAGATCATGAATTATGTATGGAGTGTGTTAAAAGAATTTCACGAAGCGTGCAGGAATGAAGAATTAAAATTATTAATTTATTGCATAATGGTATTTTTCTGATTTTAATTTGAATATTAAAATATTATTATTCGTAGCACGATTTAAAAGGGGTCATTAACCATTGAGCTACCGAGGTAACCTTTATGCCAGCTTTGAATAGCCAATATAATGTATATTATTATATTATTAATAATGCATCGTTATTATTATTTCTTATTTTGTACACGAGAAACTTTCACCATCAAAGCAAAAAGATATCTCACGAAATCGCTAAGAGATGGTGTGTTGCAAAATTTTTAATTTTTATGTACCTAATAATATTCTTATTTTGGTTATTAGATGGGTAGTTTATACAAGTGGTTAGGTTTTTCCATAAATTAAGACGTCCTTGAACGTGATTTTTCGCAGAATCATTATTTTACGTAATAATATTTTCAATTTGAGAGGCGGCTACGGGTACTTGGGTAACCAACACCTCTGCCGTTGTTCACCCCGAGTGGTTCGCTATGTTTGGTGATTAAGTAGGTATGCCCGGGCTCGTCGGGTGAAGTTTGTCCAGGTCTCAGTAGTGGATGCCTCTGCCTTCCTACTACGTGGCAGGCCGGATCAGGAGAGACTGCTTGCGGGAGACTCTTTGACCTCTCTAGCCGGACTCTCTCGACCGATCGCTTTGAATTGCAGTGAGGGAAGGATCCATACGTCTGTGACTCATGGATAAATTGACCCAGATTCCTGCCCACCTCTGTTTTCTTTAACTTCCTAGAAAATCCTTTCTTAAAAAAAAATAGACACATAGATATAGGACTTGAAGGAAATTATTTTCCCCGGGGACTCCTATGTAAAACTTATTATATACAAAAAGCTGCATATTTAAAGATGTTCACGAAGGTCCAGATTTTACCTTTATCTAATGCCGCACTTTAAATATATGTAGGTAATTGTATGTGGCAGATGCATTTTAGTATAGAATAGACCCCCAAATATTTTGAGCAGAGCGGAAGTAGCGAAAGGTGATAAATATAACATAAAACACAATAGATATAGGTACTCTTTAGGATACAAAATTCTTCAATACAGCGCATCGTGTCCCCGCAAACCTTTGGTTCACCTAAAAGATATATCTATAAGACATACATAAATTCAATG
Source organism: Limnephilus lunatus (assembly GCA_917563855.2). NCBI lineage: Eukaryota > Metazoa > Arthropoda > Insecta > Trichoptera > Limnephilidae > Limnephilus > Limnephilus lunatus. The sequence continues at coordinate 61,551,639 of OU830599.1, forward strand.
CTCGGTAAAATTGGATGCTTAATAACTTTCTCCATTATTTCTACCAAATTTTAATGGAAAAAAAATCTCTTGACTCAAATCCTTTCACGGTGATAATAAATCGTAGAAAATATGTAACTTAGCACACGCATTGCAAAAATCAGATATGGAATAAATAATTGCCTTTTTATAGCGCCATTTTGACCTCAATTATAGTTAAATAATTAAATTATTTAAGTTAGTTATGTTTCATTACATTAAATTATACAATATACATATAATTCTTAAAGGTTATACACGAAAAGTGGTAAAGAAAAGCAATTTCCTTCAATAACTCAACATTGATTTGTTGGATGCAACATTATTCTGGGTAAGGGCTCTGTATGTAAACACATCTTTTGGTTAGACGGAACAATTTAAAAAAACGTAATTTGCCAAAAAACAAGTTATTACTAAAATAGAATCAACTGGCCCACTGCGAGCCGCGTTGGGGTAGCGTTGGGACACGTCCGAGGTATTCGAGGTCGCGGGAGTTCGGCGTTACAAAGGTTAACACGCAATATTTAACCTAACTTTTAATATAATTACGCAAACTTTCGCCATAAAATTATACTATAGTTTTCCACGCCTTAGTTTCTTCCGCAACTATCAAAGGCAACATTTGTTGGGACAGAATCTGCCCATGGCGGTCCCAGTCAATGTCTGCACATGGCGTTCTTAGATAATTATAATAACTATCTACTATCGTCCATAATCATTTTTTATGGCTCAGTAGTACAACTATTGTTCTTTAGCAATGCATCTGTCAGTAAGGCTCGCTTCAAATAGTTGCTAGGGGGTTGGCAACTGTTGATTACGAACGTCGACGATTAATTAATCATGCGCGAACTTATTTATTGCTGTGTTTATTGTGTATTCTAATGGGTAATTCCCGACTTCATCCGAATTTCAAATAGTACAAATAAAAATATACATGAAATAAAATGGTGTCCTGTTATTTTTAAACATTTAAATGCATATACTATGTATGTATGTACCGTAAAGGTAAACCATGTAAGTCCATAGCTATGTATATAGCTATGTGTAGTTTATCCTTTAAGATAAAGATATATTTAAGCTCCATATCTCATGATGGAAATGACAATGGGTGATGAAATAGTTGTGTAGAGGATGTGAAATTATGATGAAAAAAAAAATTAATTAAGTAAATTATATTGCAATACAGTTTCATTTAATAATTTATCAAAGTAATATTTAATCGTTGAAAAGGTAATAATTTTTAAATGTTTTATTTGAAACCGCACAAGAGTCTCAACTGCTCCCAATCGTCTGGAGCCAGTGTGACTATGGCATCCTCAATTGGGGTATATTGTGAGACTGAAGGAATTGGGGATGGGATGGAGAATGGGAAGAGGAAGGTGGCTATTTAGATCTACACGGCCAAAGTTATTTCAAACCACCTTTCAATTCTGAAGGGTGGTCTTGTTATACTTGATACTGAAGAGTATTTTTCACTCTGGAATGTGTAGCAAATACACTATATATTGAGTTAACAAATCTAAACGAAACATGAAGCAGAACAAGACACAGAAAATAAAAACGAAACAGTTGAAACTCCTATTTTCTTGGCACCACGTAGTATCATAATTTCATAGATTGAATTGGTAAAATGCCATATTTCATTTCAGCATTTGTTATGCTTTCGAATATGTATTCCTCAAAAACAGTATTAAAATAGAACATGTCAATTATAAGGCTAAAAAACTGAAAAATATTAGCCCCTTACAATAATTTTGTTTTAATTTTGAAATGCTCCAAATTAAAAATGTCTACTACACTGAGACAGAGCAAGGACTTGTAGACATTTATATGAAAATATCTTCAATCTAGCAATCAACAAAGGTTGGGAAAACCTGCCACAAACCATAAGGATACGCAACATGGGATACCATGGACGAAGACAAAAGTCTTGCGCAAAAGGTGCCTTATAAACTAAACAAAGGAGCCAGGTGTTAAAATGCGAATGCGCTTTTAGGTATTAATTGTAATAATAATAATATTAAGTAGGTATTGTACCTTCAGTCCACTGTAGACACGTGTCCTTGCAATTCGAGACCAGGTGTGGAATTTAAAATGTAAGAAGTACTAATTGAATTCAATTCTCCACTTCCTGGCATTTCAGTGCGTAAAAGTGTATAAATTCGTTCGTGAATATTTAATTAATTCCTTTAAGACACGCGATAAATAGGTGCATATTAAATACTGACTAAGTAATCAGATGTGTAGTTAGGTTTATTTTTATTTGCACAAGTGTTTGTTGCAGGTGTGTAGTGTATCTTTATATTTGCAATGCAAAATCTTCTTGGATACTGATATCCAAAACTTGTCTTGTTGTAGCCCAGGATAATGCGCGCTTTCATTATGAATTACCGCATTTTTTTGGTAGATAAATAACACAGTAATATCGATATAATTATATTCATTGGACGCTTTATATTTACCGTGACGATTCACGGTAACGGTATCGTGACGGCAAAAATCGCTATAATGCTGCAGCTTTTTCTTACACATTAAAAAATGGTGTGACACACAAAATACGTCGCACTGTTTTTCCAAACTACTACTTTTTTCTTCGGGAATTGCGTTTCATTTTTTTATACGTGTGAGGGAGATGTATGAAAATGATTTTGTTTCCTTTGTGGGGTGCAGACATACGTTCACCGTTTGTTTCATTTTCGATTGTTGTTATTTAGTATGTAAGAAAGAAAGGCATCATTATATGTTTATGAACAAAAGCAAAACCATCAGCGCATAGACATTTACGTTTTTGAATTTTTGGAGAACGGAGATGGATTTACTGAGACGTCGCATTGCGGTGTGTGAGAGAGATGCAAGAAAATGATGATTTTTTTCCTTTGGAGGGAATAGACCTACGGATATTGTGAATCTCATCTTTTGAAAGAGCTGCAGCAATAAAGGAAATTATGTTTAATGCCTGTTTTATGCCGTCACGATACCGTTACCGAGAATCGTCACGATAAATATAAAAGCGTCCAATAGGTTTACGACATCTTTATTCTGCTGGCAAAATTCGTTTCAACAAACAGAATTAGACATTTCAAAATTTCAAAGCTCGTGATGGGAATGACCTGCGAGCTGAATTTGTGACATTGTCTTGAAATATCCAGAAAGAAATATCTGTGAAAATTTCAAGACGCCAGAGCTCACCACGCTGTAGTTTTTATGGTTTCAACAAAAACTTAAAAAAAAGAGTTTTTTAGTACAGTTTTGAAGCAGTTTACAACGCTAACAAAATTGAACGTTTTCCAATATGACAATAATTATTACACAATCAAAAACGTCAATCGTGTGTGATTGAGACAACACAATATATCCCAGTTATTTATTATTTATTTGACGGGTGACACATTTTTTAAATGGTTCATCCAAGGTCGCATAGCTCCACGCGCCGCCACTGAAGAAATAAAAACAATCGTAATATCTTCCATCGTAATTATTGTTATGAACCCATTGGAGGAAGGTTAATTTGTTATTGTTACTGTGCAATACTTTTCTTGAGTGTAAAGGCAAGCAAGTGTGACATTGACGCACTGTGCATCAATAATAACATAATCAATGTAATAATTATATTATTAATTTATTTAATTGCTTCATTGATTTATTTTGCGTATGTCCAATAAAAATTCTTAAAATAACTTCAAAGACGATTAGTTATTGATTTACTATTGTTATAATGAAAAGTTAACTAAATAACAGACACTTGCTAAATTCAATGGATCATCTTTGTGAAATATTATGAAGGATATTTTAAGAAGCTAAAAAATATACCTATTAATTATGATACGGAGAAATTGGGATTCTGTTAGCATTTGTATTCACATTAGAGGTGATGCACCAAGTCGCGTAAAATTCGGGATCAGGTCGCTAACAATAACACTTCTTATGTAGAGGTGACGAGGTATAAATTCCTAATATTTGTAGGTTTTTAGTGACCGACTGAAGGTTCGGTTTCTATATAATATCCATCTAGACATACTGAGGGTGTTCGCACGAGTTCAATTTTACATTTGAAAACTGTAACAATTGGTTTGATTTATTATTATACAAGGTTATAATTTTTCTGAAATTTTCACATGTTTGGAATAGTTTATTAAGTGCTCTAAGTGACGTTGCCAAAAGAACCGTATCATCTGCGTAGTAGAGCAACACAATTTAACCTGCATAAATTCTATCACATTGCAGTGCAGTGTTATGGTGTACTACAATAACAACGAATGATACACATTCTAAGAACTACACGTCGCAGTTAATGCAGTCTAGGGGTCACTGCTGAGCCTGCTGAGCGACACGAATGTAATAGAGTACCTACAGAGTAGGCAGCTTCATTCTGCGAATTAGGAATAATTAATGGCACTTTGCTATGAATATTGTCTGTGATTGCTGCCCACGTGTTTGAAACGGCATCACATTTCCAAGAACGTATTATGGTGACTTGTTATTGCGCACTAGTTGCATAAGGACAATACTGTGTAAAAAAAATATTTATTTAACTATACAGGATGTAACTGCACGTACCCGGATTCTCACCAGCGATTCCTGGGCATATTTGAAGTAAAAAACGAATATGCTTAGGAATTACTAATTAAAACAATAAAAAATGTAATTTAGTATGAAGTTAGTTTCTTGGTTTGAAGGGCACTCTCGAGGAGATGTATTAAAAATGGGGCAATAAAAATTAGCAAGTATTAAATATTATTTCATATTATTCTCTTCTAATAGTATCTAATAGTTTCATAATATTTTTCCCTTTTGCACATAGAAATATACTATAGAGGCGCTATCCCGTACATAATTCTCCGAGATTCGTGGTCAAATCATGCATGAACAGGCCTTCGGAAAGTGAATTCTAACTGAAGCCACCGCTTCGAAAGGCTCGGCCGTCAGACCGTCCTTTCCTTTTACTCAAGCCTATGGTTTCATCATTTTCTTGTTGTTGTTGTTGTACTAATAGAAAAATGGAGGTAGTAATTTATTCGCTTAATGTCTCATCTATGTGTATATATCAATGCTTTTTCAACGTTTTATACAAACTTACCTACATATTTATTTACTTGACACTGTTTAGGTTTAGAATCATGCTAATTTTGCATAATAGGTATCTAGGTTTGATGAATTTTTTTTTTTTTTTCAGAATTCGACCGGAAAATGGAGTAAATCAAAAAGTTAACTATGATTAACATACAATGGGTACCGCCGCCCCGGGAACCATTTATTGGATAACCAACACCTCTACCACAGGTCACCCCGAGTGGTTCGCTACGTTTGGTGACTTAGCAGGGGTGTTCGGGTTCATGGGGTGAGGATTGTCCAGGTCATGGCGGCGAATGCGTCTGCTCACCCTCTGTGCGGCGGGCCGGATTTTAGAGAGACTGGTTGAGGGGTATCTTTTATCTTTCCAGCAAGACTCTCTTAATCCATCTCTTTGCACCACAGTGGGAGGGATGGATTCATAGGTCCGTCATTCCTGGACACACTGATTAACTTATTCCTACCCACCCCTCACACCTCTTTCCGTCCCAGATATTCAACTCCTTCCTTTCCTTAAAAAAATACCTACACACAGTATCCCCAAAGATGAAATTCACAAAATATACAAGCTTAGTTAATCTACAACTAGAATTTAGATGAACTTCACTTTCCAATTCTCATATTTCTTACAACAAACTTCCTATTGCCAACAGCCTGAAAAAACAGTGGGTATTCGCTTTGTTACGAGTGTAATGTGGTAAAGAATTCTTGTTCCATAATCGATGCCTCAACAAGCATTAAAAGGTAATGCCTGCTATATTTAATATAATTATATTTTGTCAAGTTGGTACTTAAAAATAATAAAAGCGATTTAAATATTGCGGCATTCCCAATTCCCATACCATCAGTTTTGTCGTCAAACCAAATGAACATAAAATAAACTTCACCCAAAATGGAAACAACAAAGTTCGTTAGTCCAACAAGTAAAACAATTAATAATAAATGCCGCAGAAACGGATTTCAGTGGAATACTAAATAAATGGCCAAAGAATTACCTAACAACGAACTTGTCTTCCAATGATTATAAAATTTATCATTTATAGCCCATGATACTTCTTCTGCCAAACTTTAATGGGGAATAGCAGAGAACAAAAATTATGCTTTGGAGTAGTGATGGGCATCTATTTGAAAGCCGTTCCGAAATAATCGAGTATTTTTTAATCGAAACACATGGGTAAAAAACTCTTTAAATATTTCGATTTTTTAATAAATTATCTACAAGTAGGTACTTACCAATCTAAACATTAATCTAATCAATCTATTATTATGAGTAATAATTATTAGCCTGAAACACTCATCTACATAGAAAAAATCTCCCGAGAAAAGATACATGCCGCCGACGGGACTCGAACCCGCGTCCTTCTGATTTCCGGTCAACTGCCCTTATATACTGAGCTACGTCGGCTTATCGCTTGCCCGCCAAATAATTCAATATATACTAGTTTTTCATTCAACAATTACTGCTTATCATATCACATTAGAAAATAATAAATATTTTAAATTTAATAATTCAAATAAATAAATGACTTCTCAGAGAGACATTACGATTCGTTTACTACGCAAAAGCTTCTTTTGTTTTGTTTTGTTTTGTTTTTTTTTTAATATTTTTAATATGATTACCGCATATTAGTCCCAACAGCTCCCGTCTGAAGCCAGTGAGACTATGGCATCTCCAATTGGGGTAAGTTGTGAGGCTGAAGATAAGTGGAGAGGGGAAAGATATGGCGAAGAGGAAGGTGGGGCAGTTCTTGGCTATTTTGATCTAGTCACCAAACACGGCTAAAGTCATTTCAAACAACGTTTCAATTCTGAATGGTAGTCTTACACCAGGACGATACGGAGAGTATCTTTCACTCTGGAACGTGCCGTAAATATACCTTAAATTATTTTTAGATGATTAAATTGTGAAATAACTCAAATCAATCAATAAAATTTACTTGCGAACGCGCCGCTATTTGAAACCGCGCTAATCGAGGGCCTTTACCCCTCAACCACGGAGGCTCTCACCATACATGGAGAATTTCCCTTGCACCACTGCAATAAAAGTGCTAATTATGTTAACTATTTTATTTCATTTTTCCTGCATTCAATTTTATATCAAGTGATTCATTTATATGTATGTATGCTTTTATATGGCATTGCACTCACCGCTCTATTCAGCTGAGTTAAAAAAATATATTGTTATTCTTTCCGATTTTGTAACTCCCGCCACTCATCTCAAAGTTCATCTCAAAGTTCACTCATCTCAAAGTTGTTAACCCCTCAGAATAATTTGTTCGGTTTTCGGAACAACTCATGCAGGTCTTATAGAAATCGTTGTGTCTCCCTTACTATCCTCGTTAGAAATATAATCGAAATGGTGTTAGAAATAGAAAACACCACGCTTCATATTTAAATCTTAAAATTTAACCAAATTTTCCGACCGCAATTGAAAAAAAAAGAATTTAAGAATTTAAAAAAAATATTTTTAATGAATCGACAAAAAAGAGGTAACATTTGTAATACATAGATATGCTTAATAAAATATAAATGTTTTTTTTTCGTTATCAGTAATTTTAGTTAGAAAAAACGTAAGGTGAGCCATTTTGAAAGGTTTTTTATGTTTTCATAAAAAAAATTGTATTTAAAAAATTATCTGATTATTTAGAATTATAAAATTTGAAAGCGTATTTCATCCACCACCTTTCAAAAACAGATTTAGTTTTCGGATGCATTCAGAAATATTTTATTTATTTGGATTTTATTGCAAAGCAGAAATATTTTGACCTTCCGGCAAAACAGGACAGGTACCTAAGGGTTTAATTATATATACCATAATAACGATTCGATTAAGAAAACATTTTCGATAAATCCCATCACTACCGTGAAGAACACTGGATATCAAGAAAGATCTCAAGCGAATAATTTTAATGGTCCGATTTCGTCATTAGCTCAGGGTTCTGGTTCTGTTTGCTTAATTCACGGAGATAACCATCTAACCATTGCAACATTTTTTGACTTTGCTTTTCGGATCGTTGGGGTGGCTTATTATATCGTGTATGTCTTTTATACGGGTGATTAAATCGTATTTTAATGAATACGAGCGAAGGAAATTAAAGCGTTTTTATTTTTGGGAATCATTAATATTAAATTTAGGTATCACCCTGGTGTACCACAATTAAAATTTATATGTTGCATGAACTGGCTTTAGCCGTGTTTGGTGACCAGACCATTGTTGTGCATTTACAAATTGTAATAATAATTATTATTGTAATTTTTTAAAAATTTAATCCTTTATAACGAAGGCCACGCAATCGGAGGCCTCCGTGGTTTTGGGAGGTAAGGCTCTCGATTAGCAATCCGAGAGTCGCGGGTTGAAATCCCGGCGCAAACAAATTTTATTCGTTTAATTACTTTAATTTCACACAAATTATTTTAAAAAAATATTACCTAAAATATGTTTGCGAGATATCCAGAGCAAGATACTCTCAGTATCGCCCTGGTGTAGGACCACCATTCAAAATTGAAACCTTGCTTGAAATGGCTTTAAATAGTGAACTGTTTGGTGACCATATCTGAATGACCAGATACTTCTCCACCTTACTCTTTCCCTCCCCACTATCTTCAGCATCACAACATACCCCATTTGGGAATGCTATAGTCTCACTGGCTTCAGACGGAAGCAGTTGGGACTCATGTGCGGTATTCACAAAAAAAACATAAAACAGTTAGATTTTAAATATAAATGAAAATACAGTTAATAATAAGCATTTTACGTTCATTAAGTTTGTGCAATACAGCAAACAATTTATGTTACAATAAAATATAAAATATAAGATTAAGTATATTAATAAATTTATATTCCGCTCATAGACGAAACAAAACGTAACACCTTCCATTAATTTACTTTTATCTATTTTGTTAAAGAAATGCACCAAGTAAAAACTTTAATCTTCTTTGAAATCAAATATACTTTATAAAATCAAACTTCTAAGTATTTAAGTGCTTCTCAACTCAGCAAGTATACAGGAGGTAGTTTTAAAGTACAATAAGATATGAATCTTCAGGTAAAGCATACTTTTTTAGTTGTTGAAGAGTTTACTAACAACTTTTGTTGGGAATCAGATAAGATAGAAAACCACATCATTCTATGTATATTATGTGCAGTTTTGAAACTGATTATTCGTGGTGGAATTTTAAATAAAAAACATAATAGATTATAATAAAATAAATAAAAAACTTTATTCCACTTAATTTTATTTGACCGTAACCGGTTTCAGCTCGTCAGAGCCATCTTCAGACTGGTACAAATAATTCTTAGCCTACGGTTTATATACACAACATATGGGGGAGGGAGAGAGGGGTAGTCTACAAGGATTTTAATGAATTATTTTGTTACTGAGTCGTTTTAGACTGTCGAATTTCTAAGTATTTTGGTAATTCCAGTGGGCTAATTACTTTGGGTTTGTAGCTCACTTCAATATCTATTGATTAGGGAAAAACCTTACAAGTAATTTGAATTATTAATGGACTAATTTTATTGTCAAATCGTTATTATACTTATCTATGATCAATGGGATTTTTTAATTGCTTTTTGAAGGGATGCATGTTTACATTGGAGTGGGAATGGTCAAACCTAAATACATATTTTAATTTCAAAATTATTATGAAAATTATACCGGATAAAAACCTGGTGTTTCAGTAAATGATTCTAATAGCTTATTAATTACAAAGTTACTTTTTGAAGGGAGGCATGTTTACATTAGATTAGGAATGGTTTAAACTAAATACATATTTTAAATTTCGAAATTATTATAAAAATTACAATGGATACAAAAGCGGAGACTTAGCAAATGATTCTAATTGTTTATTCATTACAAAGTTAGGGTCTATTTTTTTTAGTTAAGCGAGTAATTTCTAAAGATTCTAGTCTATCTAGTTTATGACCTTTATTGCAAGTATGAAGAACTTTAACATCTCTGTCTTTATCAAACGAGTGTTTATTTTCTAATAAATGTGATGCTACATTCGACAATTCTCCTTTGTCATTCACCCAGTTAGTAAAGTGTTCTTTAATTCGGGTTTTGAATGATCTCCCTGTTTGACCAACGTAATACGATGGGCAGTCAGCGCAGTTTACTTGGTAAACGCCTGAGTTTTCAAGTTTTTCTCTCTTATCTTTATTATTGATTAAAATTCTCCCTAGAGAATTCACATTATAAAAAGCTGTTTTGCATTTATCATTATTAGTTAATCTGGATATTTTTGTTGATATTTCGCCAATATAAGGGATTTTAACCCATTGTTTAGTGATATCTTTTTCATTTTTAAGGCCTTGTGAAATAATTGTTAATGTAAGTTTTTTGTCCTTTTTCTTTAATAAGTTATCAATAGTTTCGCTTTTGTATCCATTGTTCTTTGCTATGGTTTTTATTATATTTAATTCATTATTATAATTTATATAATTCAAAGGCACATGTAAAAGTCTGTGAATGAGAGAATAGAATACTGATAATTTATGTGAAATATGGTGTCTAGATGTATTGTGTATGATATTATCACTATATGTTGGTTTTCTATAGATTGAAATTTCTAATTTTTTATTAAGTTTTTTATTTGTTTTATTATAATCTATTATAATGGACTTCCACCACGAATTAACAGTTTCAAAAATAGAAATATTAAAAAACATAAATTTTTAATCTGTCAAGATAAGTAAAATAAATCTGTACCTACGTCACTGTTAAATAAGCATAATTGAATCCCAGCCTAAATCTACAAAAGGCGTGCATTGGAATAATAAACGTACCAATTAAAAGACAAAACTACCCTTTAATTTGAACACCTCTCATTCTGTAGGGTGCTTCAAGGGTTGTGAATCGGGCCAAGGGTTGTTAGGACTTACACTTACAACCCCCCCGAGCCGACCCCTTCCCCACACGTCGTTAGGGAGACCAGGGTCAGCCTGTTCTCGTGGAAATAAAAGGAATTTTAAAGTTAATAGTTTTTATACAACTTGAAAGAGAATTTTTTCGTTTAGTTGCAATAATTGCTGCTAGGGTAGTTCAAACGTTTTGAAATGTTGAACATTATTTAAATGTGTAAAAGAGTGTTTCAGATAGAGTTGTAGATGAAAAAGGTTAATTTATGTAGGTATTTGGTACGAAGCTATGAACTGTTTTCTTATATTTGGAATTATTTTACAGGAAATTGTTTATCGTCTTCTTACGCTATTGAGGTAATAATCATGTGTTGTTTCATAATGCTTTCAAGCAAACGAAGTATTGAATTAAGTTTACTTAAACCTGCGCTGTGCGAACGGGTTACCTTATGAGAATCGGACCATCCCATCTCCTACAAAGGACATTCCCCTTTCGTGACCCAACAACAATATAGAAGTTAAATAAAATATTATGCATAAGTTTGGCAAGTACGATAGCAGGCAGTAATCTAGTAGGTGCCAAGGTATCTACATTATTAATCGGTCCAAGAAAATGATGGAGGGCTAAAATCAAGCTGCTGTTGTTACACGGAGAATGGAAGCCACACAATGTCAACAGATCTAGTGCTAGAGAGTCTAGAGATAGTGGGATTATGGCAACCCACAAAATGGTTGTTGTAAGACGAAAAAAAATCGGGTAGGGGTACTGAAAATTTCTACCAATCTGTAGAATTACAATATTTTATTTATATCATTTTTTAGAAAAGAATGTGTCTTTACTGGGGTACCCCGTTCTAAGATCACATTGTACATGTACATGTTTACGCTTATGAATTATAAGTAAGTATCTATGTTAAGAGGAAAATGATACAGTTATAATAATAATAATAATACATATCTTTAATTGGAAAACAAACAGCTTTACAAAGAAAGATACATAAAAATAAAGAGTGCTAAAATGAAACAGTAAGCCTAAAATATGTTTTCGCTGATAATTTTTTTTTTTCACTGACAAGAAAAACATAAAAAAAAACTAAGAAAAAATAATTAAGAGAAGGTAAATTAAAACATAAAGAAAAACTAAGAAAAAAAATAGTTAGGATATATCTAGAAGAAAACACAATACCAGCACTAATCTTTGTTAGGTTGCAAAAATTGTATCTATATTCTTTCCTCACATATCTATAATTCGGTTCCATGCCAACTCAGAATCAAGTCAACTCAACACCTTTTTGAAAAGTCATTAAAAGCAATGAAAAAAATAATTTTAAAATAGCCGTTAACCCTAACCTAACGTAACCTATTTAACCATTTTTTATCATCACTCTTAATAACCTTTCTGAGGTGGTTCTGAGTTGGTTTCATTCTGAGTTAGCCGGTTACCCCATAATCCATATCTTAATGCTTCTTTTGAAGCAGGTTTTTTTAAAGGTTTTTATTGCAAGACAGAGTGTACGAGTATTAAATGATATTGTAGAGAAATATTATAAATTTCTTTGTCCATAGTCGTTTTCGTAGTAGGTTGGTAGAATGTATGTAGAATATATAAAATAAAAAATATATTTGTGTTTCGCACTAAAAAATGTCTTGAGTGACCCCTGAAAAAATTAGAATTTCGACGAAAGTAAACATATTGAGCTCTACCATGACCCATGGATCTTTGAAGCGTTCAATCAACTGTCAAAAATTTAGACAACGGGCCATATCCATTAATTTAATTTACTATATTTAGCTGGGTTTTGTATCCGCGAATCCCGAATCAAATCCCTTACCAGCTTGCCGTTAACTTATCAATGATTAAAAAGGTTCATCCAATTTTAGGATTCCCTCCAGGCCATTTAAAGTTAGATTTTTTTTTATTTCACACAAACCAGTGCGGGTCTTTCTTAGTCCAGAACAAGTCTAGAAGAATTTCAACACCTTACAATACATAACGACCTTACGAGCGGCAGGGTCCTCAGGGGGTTCTAGGGGGGAGGCCTCGCGCAGGAACCTCACCTTGTCCTGTTTATCCCGCAAGGCATTCTAATGTCCTAATTGCATAGACGAGTTAACGCGCTTATTAAATACGGGATTAAATTTTATCGCGAGGACTTAGCATCTGTTTTGTAAATCTGTTATAGTAACTTAAAGTTGAAACAATGCCTAAGCGTTATATGATGAACTTTTACTACAAGAAAAAGAAATACAAAATTTTGGTGAAAAATAAAGCTCGTCGTTTATTGTTGTTTTGCACACACAAGAGTCTTCCAAATATCGTTATTTATACAAGGAATGTAGTCGTGGATTTAGAATAATTCGCACTCATCCAAATTCGAAATTAAACAAATGAACTGATCGTTATTATTGACTGGAGCGCTTTTTCCCACAATATGGCACTATTTAAAATACCTCGGATTGCTTTGCTGCCAATTTTGGCAAATTTTCCCTTATTTTTAAGTAATTAAGTAGAAGTTTACGATTTTATAATATTTTTTTAATAAATCTTACAAATATGTGAAAATCGACAAAAGATAGATGAATTCATTGGCTATATAGAACTATAATCAGATAAAATTCGGAGGTATGATTTTTTTTAATGTGGGCGGAAAATATTCAACCAAAAATTTCGAGCAATCAGAGAAAAAAGTTTTAAATTGCCCTGTCGGTCCAGAGGTTAATCAAAATTATTGTATGCAACGAATCTATTGTGTGATTATATTTTAATATAAGTGTAGGTATGTTAATAAGTATTTTAATTGACATAAATATTACTGCCTCAGCACAGGCTAGCCTAGTGAGGCGGATTACGGCAAACCTAAATTTATAACTAATTCATGTTTATTAATTTTTGTTGTTAACCTTTTATAAATAATAAATAAATAAATGTTTATTCCGGTATGTGGGGAGAATAGTGCAATCCCACACATTCCATAAGGGTTATAAAATATACATTTTAAATAGAGAATTGTACTTACATAACTTATAAACTATTGTAAACGTTAACACTGAATATGTACGTTTTCTTAGTTATAAATCTTGCAAATTTTGTTTATTCAAGATGTATCATTATTATAAGATTGGAATTCTTGGTTACATGTAATTAGTTAAAAATTTTGATCGCAGAGCTTACCGAAATGTTTGAAAATGAAGAGTTTGGTGTCGTATCTTACCTGAAACAAGAAAAGAAACATGATTAGAAAAAGATGGATTTGAATACATAAAATCCTCTTTAAAAATTTTTTTTTTTATAAATTTCGAATCTATTTATTTGCTGCCTAATTGAGGTTTTATTATACTGTCCTGTTGAAGGATTATTCATAAAACAATAAAAAACGCAGCGCCATTTATACGAAAGATCACCCCGAGGGTGCTTAACACATCTAGTACTAAAATCTATAGGTAAAACACCGTAGGTATAAAATTTAACTTTACGGTCAAATGGGTTTTGTGGGTACTATATTTATTTATTGTGCACAAAAAGTAAGTATAAAAACCAATAATTGCAAAAGCGTTAAGAAAATTGCAAAAAAACACTATTTGGCATAATAAATACATAAGATTATCTGCTAAAAGTTAAATAATAATAGCACAAGCTTAAATTTGTTGTAGAATGTGTAACAAAATAGACACATTTCCGATTTGACTGTCCTAGAACGGGAGATCTTCCTAGTTGGACAGTCAAAGGCTTCTTTGTACTGATGTATTCGTTATAACAAAAAATAAATAAAAAAAGAGGTGGTTAATTAACCTAGTAAGTCTTCCCAGGGGCATCACCATTGGTAAGTTAGTTTGCATCTGGGAAGAATCAAAAGCCAGTGTTGGCGGCCTTGCGTGTAGTTATCCTGAACATAGAACCATTTTAACCAAATTGTCTCATTCCGAATGTTACACGACGTGGTGCATCGCTTTAAAAATGAAATTTTATAAAAAGACTAGCGAGTTCCTGGCATGCGTTGCTGTGCCACTAGTAAAGATATTGTTTCTCCCTGCGTGTCTTTTCCCATTCGTCCCATTCCCCTTCCGTCTTCCAGACCCGGTAAATTCAGATTTTCAAACAGCTCGCGTGCCACCTATTGCAATTTTTTTATACATTTTTATTTTTTACATGTTACAAACATTTTGTATATTATAAGAACAATCAATCAAATTTGGTACCAAACATAGATACCTAAATAAAATAATATAATTTTCAATTAGATTCAAAGTATTCGATTTTGATTAGTACCACAAGTAAGTACTTCGATTAAATTCATTAATTTAAAAAGTTTATTCGAATATTGAATTTTGATTGAAAAATCGATGTTTTAAAAATGTAATTTTCAAATGGAATTTTTGTAATGATAAAAAAAAACTTTTCAGATGTATTTTCATGTGATTGTAATCATCCAGAAACCTTCGCGAGGGTGGAAAAAAGCTATTTTGAAAGTTTGAAACATTTCCTATCCACGCATAGCAGACATACATATGCATACATACATACAAACATTTTAATTTTTATATATAGATAATTACATCTATAATGTCAAATAAGAGTAGAAAATAAATAAAATGGAACTAAGCAATTTTTAGGCTGGCAACACCAATTTATCTGTCAAATATTCTTTAAAAGTGCAATGACACTGAAAATTCAAAACACAGTGTACACATTAAAAAAAACATTTAAAAAAAAAAAAAAATGAATAAGCACTATTGTGAAGGTACCTACTAAATGACACAAATTTGATTAAATTGTGTTTTATACAAAGTGATTGGCTTTAATTTAATTTAACATAAATTTGAATTTAACCCTAAAGCAAAAATCATTAATGACGAGTTTTATTACACTACTTTAGATTTGAATGAGTTAAATATATTCAGATCTAAAATTAGAGACATGATCTAAAGCCCGGGTAACGCAAAATAATTAAGCTAATATTAAATAAATGTGAGCAATTTCTAAAGTGTGCTTTATATTTTATTACAATATCGTTATTCTTCATTGTGTTAACACAAAATTGCAACCTATACTTGCAACCTCTACCTACCTGTAAGCAATTCTAATTTTAAGATCAGTGGGTATCTGTATTGTAATGAAGTTTTTTTTTCACTTTTATGCCTTTTTAATTTTTAATAAAAATGTAGGTTACACAGCTTTAGATTAACACCATGATTATATTTTTAGTATTGCCATTTGGGCAACAGTGGCGTCCTCATTTATTTTCTACTCTTATTTGACAAACTGTGTACTCTTTTTAAATAAAAAGATAGAACTGTTATTATGTAGGTACCTATTTAAATAACAGCACATGTTGTATGCATTGTCAAATAATGCAATAACAAATTAGTTAAAATCATTATTGTGGTTAGTTTGATCTGATATTAGCGTCTATGGCAATTATTCCAGTCTATCTCGGGGCGATCTGTTGCCTTTGCCCGTAGTCTGTGCAGTACGGAATACCTGTAAGTGGATGTCAAACGCTTCATCCGAGAGATAATCTGCTTTGACATACAGACCCACTTTACCTGTCGCCTATCTGCCTGCTGATCTCAATTTCAGGGGTCCAAAACGGTTCAATTTGAATGGTGATTGAAATAAATTATTATTAGTGATACAACGGTTTACTTATTGTTTTTTAATTCGAAGAACACATTTTTTTAATGTTATTGTTGTTGGTATTTGAGATTACTTGGAAGTGGTTTATCATTTTGATTCCTTCTTCCTCTTCCAGACGTTTCTTTTGTTCTTTCACTACAACGCTTATTTTTTTTTCTTGCATTCCTTGTACACTTATTTCGCTCGATCTCTCTTCGCTTGAAGCACTGCCAGCCGCTATTAGACATAACCATGCTTTCTTCTTCTGTGAGACAAGTGCAAATGCGAAGAAGTCGGGGACGTCCGAGGAAAACACGGCACGATAAAGTGAATCAGATTCTTGAGTCGGGCCGTGTCAAGAGTCAGAATAATAGAAAAGCATGTATGAATGTGAGCGAGGCAAGGGGTGTGTGCCAAGACCGAGTTGTTGCGGTCCATCCTCTCTGCCTACTCTCTGTTTCGTTCATGACTGTAAGACGACATTAAAAATAAATTATATACTCAAATATATTTTGGTAAATAAAAATCATCGTGATTTCTACCTGTACACAAATAGTCTTTGCTCCAATAACAATAATTTTTAAACGTACATGTAAAATCATTCTCTTGACATAAATAAGGGTTGGTTCCAAAACGTGTTGATATGTATCATTAAAAATGGTGCTAAAAAGTGTCTACATTTACAATAATTATTAAAGATGTACACAAAATATCTCTTTGGTAAAATAATTGCATGGACACTTTGCATATCCAATAAAATCCTGTTTATTTAAAAATCAAGTTGTTTGGGCAAAACCTAGATAACCATAGTTGTGGTGATGGATATCTAAAATATTGGTATCTAAGGTAATTTTTTTAAGCCCTTCAAAAATATTAATATTTTTTAAAGATAATCTGTATTCAGATGCCGAGATTTAAAAGTAATTATATTATATAAAATTCAATCGATAAAAAAATAATCGCAAAGCATGCTACGAAAATTTTGAAAAACACATCTGTATATTTATTTTTCACACTAGTTCCACACAGGAGGTCAGGAAGGAAATTGTTTCCCTCGGGATCTATGTTATCTTTAGGAATGCCATGTGGAGGATCTTTTTAAGGAAAGCGAGGAAGTCCCGGTAAGGAAAAAGGTACGAGGGGTGGAAATGAATCTGGGATTGAATGAATGTGCCCAGGTAGAACCTTCGAATACTACATGAATCACCCCATGAACTCACCCCATGAATCCGGGCACCCCTGCTAAGTCACTAAACGTAGCAAACCACTTGAAGCGACCCATAGCAGAGGTGTTAGTCATCCAATAAATGGTTTCCGGGGTGGCGGAAATCGTTTTATTTTTAACGTGTTTTGGGTATAATTAAATTCACAAAATTTATTTAAATGCTAGATATTTGGTGTATTTTAAATGAGTCGTGAATTATTAAATATTAAATATATTATTAAATATTGACGTTATTAAATATTTTCAAAATAGTCGCTTATTTTTATTAATAAATATGCAGTTTTTTTTATCAGAGCGCTGCCTCCATCAATCGTATTAACATATCTCCATTTCGAACAACCTTGAGTAATCTTCTTCTTTTTGAACGCTTTAAGCGGAGCCAAAATTTAATTAATTTATATTAAAAAAAGTTTTCTGAAAAGGTTGGGCTCCCCCTCCCGTCCGTCAGATATGATAATCTGGCAGGAAATCTCGATATAAAGGAAGCCCGATGTATGCACAATCCGCCAGTCAGACCGCCAGAGATCTGCCAACTTTCGCTTGGCGAGGTCAGTTTCGGTTGGGCTGAGTGGAGTAGGAAGTTAGCTCCCACCAACCCAACAACTGACTCACTCTGACTACAATATAATGCTGCTACCTAACGATGATATTAATTCGCCAGTACGTAGGTATTGTAATCCGTTGGTTAACGAAGTGGAGAGCGAAACCTCGATACACATTGTTAACACAAGTATTCAAAAATAAATAACGAATAGGGTATGCATTAATCTACACAATATATCGGAAATTTGAAATGTGTGCAAATTTTAATTGTTGTGAATATCGAAAAGAAACTTTTTATTTTTTTCAAAAAATCATATCTCCTGTTTTTATTGTAAAGTAACATTGAATAGATTTTTCATAAATTTCTTTAATAAGAGAACATTTTTCGTTAATTTATATTTAACTTTTCTAAAAAACGTCGTAAAAGAAGCAAATATTTTCCTAGAAAAATTACGATGATGCAGATCGGAAAAAAGACTAACTAAAAAATGAAATTTATTTATTAAAAAAAAAAAACTTTTCCTTTGCAGCATTTCAAATTTATAATAATATGCTATTGGAAAAAGCACTAAATTAGAAATATGTAAGTTTTTATTTATTCATCTTTGGAAAAACAACAATATATTTCATAATTTTTATTTGTGAAGTAAATATTCAGAAAATTAATCCTTGGTTTCTCTTCAGTCTGCAGTTAATCTCCACACAGCATCTCAGATGACGTAGGCCCTGAGGTAAATTATTCTCCTCAGGATCTCCTGTGTGGAGTTAATGAAAAAAAAAATTACGACAGAATTTAATAAAACAAAAATGTCATCCCAATTATTTATACTGACATGTATTCTGAAAGATCTATTTAATGTTATTTCATAAAAAAATATTTATAATTTATTATAGGTCTACAAAAATAGGTGATATGATTTAATGAAAAAATAAAAAAAGTTTTCTCGCTCTCCTTATTATTTAACATTTTGTCCTTTGCGGCATTTAAAATTTTTCGTGATAATAGATACAGAATCGTTGCCGTTGATTAAAATTCTTCAGGTCTGTGTTAAAACACCCTTTTTAACCTTATATAAAATGCTGACTGTTGTATTTTATTGAAGAAAATGATTACCACCATTATCCACCAACATAAATTACCTGAAAGGTAATTTATGTTGGTGAATATGTCAATACAATAAATGGACATTATAAAATTAACAAAGCTAACTAAGGTGCAAATATTATTATACTTTGAATGCAATTCGAAACGCGTCAATGAAATGAAAATTATTCACTTTCGTAAAGCTCGTTTCTAACGAACACGTTCATAACTTTATTTACAAAGCGTTTCATCATCTAATTTATCAAGATCATTAATCATAAATATCTGCTTTATGCATTCTTAGAGTTGCACGCCATTTACCGACAAGAGTTTTTCACTCTAACCAAGTGTTTTTTTAAATGATCACCACCAGAGCTTGTAATTATGTAGTTTTCTAATAAGGATGACTGTCTTAATAAAAATAAACCTTCTTTGTCTTGTTTCTGGAGACCAAATACAGAAATGCAAGTTAAATGCACCATGACATATAATCATTAAAACCTTCTCTTCGTGATGACGATGACCCTGTACTGTGCAATCGTACTAATAATGCATACTTGCAAAGTTACTACAATAATCCGAAAGTTAGTCGTTCTGTTTATGTTTGAACACTCTAACTCTCTAACAACATTAATTGTAGTATGTCTGCAGAACAATTTACCGCACATTTAGAGGTCTATATCACTTACTTATTATTATTACTGCAAAAGCCAAATAAATAAATAAAATAGGTAAATTAAAATATAATTTCCACAGGGTAAACTTGAAAAATTCATAATCTGCTCTTTCATAGCGTTAATTTAATTATATGCGTATATTGCGTATGCGTTAATTTAATTATTTTAGGAAAAAACACTTTTAGAAAGTTATGTTTTAAAATATTACGATGTATTTATCTGTTTGCGGTAGTACATATGCAATATGAATAAGATTTTTTTTAAAGAAGGACACACATTCTCGGGTTACGAATAACCCAATAATGTTTGAAAATCTCCTACTACCACCACAGTAAGCGGAAAATATTCCTTTTGTCGTGATTTAGATTTAGCCAGCCGAGGAATCGAATAAGCGACGCCCGGGTGGGACGCAAACGCGATGCCAACCCAGCCACTAACCGATCGAATAAATAGTTATGTGCGTATAAAAGCTCGATTCTTCCGAGAAAGGCATGCAAATGCAATATTGTATCGGAAATTCAACCCAATATTGTATTTGTATGCCTTTCTCGAAAGAATTGAGTTTGTATACGGACAAAGCTGTTTATTCATATTCATATCACGTATAACAAACAAATAATTCATCTTAATATTTAAAAGCATAGCTTATAAAGATATTTTTTTCTAAAAAAATTAAATTGGGCCATCTGTGAACGCATAGATTACAGCATACGTTCCGTTCAACGTTAAGCTATAATCCTTTGAATTTTCCATTGAAAACCACACCTAGGTAGGTTAGAAAGTAGCTTGTAGGTAGATACTTATGTATATCGACAGAAAAAATGTTTAATTGATAAATAATAACAAATCAGGTGATAAAAAATGACAGTTACTCAAATTAAAGTTTTTAGAATGTGTAAACTATATTAAATGTGAAATATTTGAGCGAGTGTTGGAAAAAGAAAATTAATCAATTATTACCATCGTCTAATGTCAAATATATACTGTTACCTAAACAAAACGCGGTCAAAGCCGGGTACTGTATATAAATAGAATACCAGCAATGTATTTGTATTACTATTTACCACTGACGGATGTAGAAATATTCACGTTGCAAAACTTTTACTTTCAACAGAATAATACGAAGCATAAGCTAGTATGAATCACAGCGAATTTCGAATCTCCATGCATTTCTATTAAGTTACCATTATGGACAATCACGATTCTGTCGTTAGAGATGAAGAGAATCAAAAGAAATGTCTGCCAATTATAAGTAGAAACTATTGACTGGATGAGTACCAAGATCACATGTTGTGAAATATATTATTACCGTTGATTAAGCAAATTATTCAATGCTGAAGGCAGCCGAAGACAGACCGATTGCCATCTCTATTGCACACATGCAGTGAAGGCATACTGAGTCTGTTCTACAGGGGTTTCAACGGAACCTGCTCGAAGGATTTAGCAGCATTGTGTGCACCGGTTCACGTGTCGCATGTAGATCGAGCTAACGGCTTCTTCTTTTTTCCTTCATATAATCTGAGCTTCTTCTAGACCCATAATATATTATTATTAAATCACTTCCTGCATCACCTACCTTAATCTGTCTCAAAATGCTGCCTAACTGGGTGGCGATATAGCTCCCCTGTTATTACTCTGTACAGGGGCGATCTTGTGAGATGTAACATTATATATAATAATTTAAAATCGGTAACGAGTAGTATGAAAACTACGTAAATTTTACTAAGTTGTAATTTGGAAGAAGCGAATTATATGAAACTAGCAGACCCGGCCACACGTTGCTGTGGCTAACGAAACACAACGCCATTACCCAACCTTTATAAAATTCACACCACCCGCTTGTCAGCTGCCCACTGCCCGCTGCCTGAATTGAATATTTGAATTTCTCGGCTTTTCTCCACTACAATATAATAATATAAACCTTCCTCTTGAATCACTCTATCTATTGGTGAAAATAGCATGAAAATCCGTTACGTAGTTTAAAAGATCTAAGCGCAGATACATTTTGAGCGTCTTCATTTTATACTATGTAATTATATGAAATTATAAAACAATCGTCGGATCTGCCCTGATGATGGACACTGCAACGCAAGAAGTAGGTAGCGCAACACGGCATAACACCCCAAAAATAAACAACGAAAATATAAAAACAATGTTTATCCATTCCGTGACCTCTACCAATGCGACATTCGCGTATTGGCTCTGTTGCCTGTATCGCGGATGCCGAAAACTTCAACCTAAAGTAGGTGGTTAAATAATATATTTAATCTCTTTGTCCAACCTCTTTCCCATCATCAGAGTAAATGTACAAAGACCCAAAAAATCAGTGCCCCCTGGTGTACTGGGAAATGAGTACTCCTGTACGGGGTGGTGTAATACTATAGTTTATTGAAAAAATATTTGTTAAACATACTTGAAAAAATAGTTAACTAACATTGAAAAAAATACAGAATTAAATATGTGTAATCAATTATGTATTAATCATTAATTAGAAGTGTTAAATAACACTTTATCTCACTAAATATATTGTTATTTTCTGCGGTATTTCACACTACGTTTTTTATAGTTAAAAACCGGCTTAATTTGCGTAAAATAACATTTACATAAATAAGCGAATCATAATTCATGTTAATTATTTTTTTTCCGAATCCGAAATTTGTCAACGTTACTTTTTGTTTAGAACTGTCGCAACTTTCACCTGTTTAAATTATTCAGATTTGCCAGAATTCATAAAAATACACAATTTAATTTTTATATATGAATGCCGCACAAGAGTTCCAACTGCTCCCAACCGTCTGGTATAGTATGTCGTGAGAGTGAAGGTACAGAGGTGGAAGATGATGGGGGAGAGGAAGGCTACTTAGATTTGGTCACTGAACACGGCTAAATCCATTTCAAGCTTTCGTCTATAATTAATATAAGTAAATATTCGTCAACAATTTTGTGTTGGCATAGCGACATGAAGGGATTATCAAAATCTCAAAGATCGGCTAATAATAAATACGTTTTGATTGCTCTCTCCAAAAAGAATAAATCATTTCATGACAGTTGATCCTCCGACGCGACGTTTGGCCCCTGGCATACTTATATGTATACAATATACAGTCGGTTTAGGTGAAATACGGCAAACCTACTTACACAAAAGGTATCTGAGTGTCTTCGAAGGGGTGTGCAGAGAGGATGTACCGCCGAATAACAAAAGAATAAAACGTATTTTCATTCAAATTCATCAAGGATAAAACTACTGGCCTATATATATGCTAGCAGATTAGTCGACACTGTAAACAAATTCGTTTGATATCCATACCCACTTCTTGTTAAAGTTATTTTTTATGGCGATTTTTGGTTTGAAATTGGCAAATGATGCACAAAATATATAATACACTACCTAGTTATACCTAATAGTAAATCTTAGTTGTAAGACAGTAATATTGTTATTTTATTTTATATATTTATTTGTACAGCGCCCTTGAGGTGATTTTCTACGAAAATAAAATAAATTTGCCAAATATTATTATAATTATAATTTCTGGGGAGGGGGGGTGGGGGGCACTATCGGAGAATCACTTGTCGGTTTACCGGAATAAAGATTCCTACCCAAAACATAAATAACTCATTTTCTCTTTGTTATATCCTTGAACCCATCGACCAACGATTGTACCACACTAAAATAAATAACATAATATGTAAATTTGGAGCCGTTTCTTTGTGACCTTTTCACAAATTTAATATTCCGATTGAAGGCTACCTTTCCATCATTTATTACCTTCGTTGAACCTACCTTGTCTCTACCTGTGCACTGTACAGATACAGTATAAGGTCGACGTCCAGAACACAAAGGAATGCCATAGGTACAGAACAGGTAGGTGGTTCAACCATTCGTTCGGAGGTTAGCCCATCTTCACACAATATTAATTATTGTTATTGTTGTACATGGCAGATGAAAAAGGTTATGGACCATTGAAATGAATCGCGCTAGATGACCTCAAAAATATTGCTTTGGAATCAGTAAATGTAGGTACATGTGACAGTGTTTTCTATTCAACCAGAAATGTATAGTTTTTTGATTCGTGGTATCAAAATCTATCATATTTTTCCGACTGTGCGTAATACAGGTATATAATAATAATATATACGTTATATATACGTAATATATTATATCCATGTATACATTATGTGACTTGATTCTGAAACTTATATTTCATATTTCGACTGCTTTAAACTTTAAAATATGTTCGTAAGATGAGTAAATGTCTAATTATAAATCTCCAAGGCTCGAACTGGAAATAATGAAGCGAACTGAGCGAAAGAGTTACACTGATCTGAATAATCCATACAAAAGGCGTGCAAATTTCATAACGTTACAATAACAATGACGTTCGCAAATATTTTATAATGATGTTGAAAATAGTTCTCTATTTGAAATTTAAGATAAAGCACTACAAAGTAATGCAAAATCCTGTATTTTTGGTTTGAAAATTTGATCGCTTAGAAAAAAGAAAAAAAAGTTAAAAGCTTTAATTGATGGTTTTTAAAATAATAGAGTATTTTTTGAGTCTTTTTATAAGCCCAGAAAAAATAAAGTATCAGGACTATAAAATTGTTTTAAAGTTCAAAATCACTTAATCACGAACGCCTTTTCGGTTATGGTTTTATTGTATAATGTGGAAAATTAAAGTCTTTAGAAAATGTTTGTGAAATATTTACATATTTGAGTCTGAACTTTTCAAAATAAAATAAAACACGCTTTTTGGCGTTGTTTTTTTTCTTGAATAAATCAAAACAGGCGGTTTACGTTAAACGGGAAATTAAACATTATCGTAATTTTCAGAAGGAGTAATATTGTTAGCGGCCTGACAATCCTGAAAATTTTACACTTTGAGGTGCATCGCCTTGAGCAAAAAAATTTTCAGACTTTGGATCACGAAACACTCCCAAGTCACATTTATGTTTTTTCTTTCTTTATTTCATGTCTAATGGTTTTTTCTATGTCACATTTCTGGTGTTTATATTATTATGTACATTCTATTCAAATAATTTTGCTATGAACTACTTTACCATCCTCTGTTTCTAAGCGAAGCATGGTCCAAGATTTGTTGAGAAAATTAATTTCTAAAATTTTAAATCCGTGTAGGCCAACCTTTTATATTCATCTCGATGCCCACCGAAGTTTTGAATATTATCCATGGCGCGATACCTGTCAGCGAGTATACAGGTTATCTATGGTCAAGTTGAGAATATAGCTTTTTAATTAACGTGAACTGCGTAGTACCTACCTACGTTGGAAGATTATAGGTTCTATTCGGCCTTTGGTCAACAAATTTTGTATCAAAGGGAAGAAATAATACTTAAAGTTCACAATCATCTAAACGTTTTAAAAATATGGTGGATGTCTATGAATAAAATAATATTATCATTAGATTTATATACACTAATACTAATTTTTGCATTAAAATTTATTAAAATAATTGGAAAGAAGAAATATTAAGTATGTTTAAAATTACTAAATAGATACATTTAATTTCCATCAATAGACATCAAGCGAACCGATGTTCGAATCCTACGAAATCCAAAAACAAACATTTTTATTTGTGTGAAATCAATATCCAATTTTAAACCACTTTAAAATAAACAGGCAAAAGAAAAAAGCGACATCTAGCGACTTTCTAGTTACACTTTTACCGCATGTGAATTACACTCTCAGATTTTTTTTCTTTCCTGTACAATGCTTTGAAAATGATTATGTGGGGCATAACTGCTAACAACACTGTTTATGTGTTATGAAACTATGTAAATGTAAAAGCATAAGGAGGTAAACAAATAAATAAATAATTGAATTTCGAGGTCTACGATGACTCCAATCTTCGAGTCCCGAGTAAATCTGGCTTCCAAGATAAGGAGCTTCTTGGGTAGGGCTTCAGATTGTTCAATATTGATCAGCTGCCAAGCTGTAAAGATCTTATGGAGTCCAATAATTGAATTAGGTGTCTACTTCTAGGCTGGAGCCCCAAAATACCTGATAAATCTACTTGATTTCGTGCAAAGAAGGGTGGTCCGTCTAATTGACAATCCACTGTTAAGAGAACGATTGCCATCTACACACACCGTCTAATGCACGTTAAGTCTGCTTTAAAGGTATTCCAATGGATCCTGCTCGAAGGAGCTAGCAGCATTAATCCCTACTAGTGAACGTACGCAAATTTTCTATAACCTTCGAGCAGTCAAAGATTTTATATTAAAATCAGGCAGCAGGCATCAAAATTTCATTGAAATCACCCAGCAGGATATAAAATGATGAATTTCGGATAAAGTTTTAACATAAAAGTTACCTCTTTGAAACAAAAACAATCAGAAAACAACTCTCGTCAAGATTGCATTATGCTTTAAATGATTTCGGAAAAGTGCTTAAAATAATAACGAATGTTAAAGTGTTATTCGGGGCCCGGCGTTGGTTGTCTTTGGAGGGACGATAATTTGCCTGAATAAATTTGCATGAATCAAAACGAGAATGATCCGGCTCGAGGCCATTAGACACGCAAACCCGGGGAAAAATCACAAAAGGGACCGGGAAAAAATCTGCGCACATAATAAGGCCGTTCCCGCGGGAATTTCCCGGGAAATGAGGGTTTTGAGTTTTGACGCGCCTCGAGATGCGGGTATTTTCGGGAAGAAAAATAAGTATTTTTTGGTACTTGGTGTGTTATGCTCCCGTAGAAGCCTCGGTTAGCCTTATTAAAAAAACCTATTTTGAATTATCAATGATTATAATGTGGGAAATATGAGGGAAAAAAAAGGAGCTCGTGTATTTTTTTTTCAATAGCTCCTCCACACGGGAGTCCTAGAGGAAAAAATCCGTCCGGGCCTATGGCCTAGGAAGAAGGTATGAGAGGTGGGTAGGAATCAGGAGGTCAATGTGTCTTGGATTGACGGACGTATGAACCGATTACTCCCACCGCGGTGCATGGCGATGGGTCGAGAGAGTCCGGCTGGAAACGTCTAGGTTTTTTTTAAATTTCATTTTCATATTTAACATTTTACATTTCATAGTACAGTCCAATCATGTTGGCCTTATTGGGTGGCTTACCCGTTAGGTTAGGTCTTCCTTAATCAATCTCTCCCGACCCATCCCGCCACGCAGTAGTTGAAGAAACGATTTCATCACCAATACCCAGGTAAACCCCACCACATGAAACGGACATTCATGTCAAGACACCAAACGTCAAATCACTTGGGTTGACTATGGCACGGGTGTTGGCTATCCAAGAAATGGTTCCCGGGGCGGCGGTACCCATACCCACCTCCCAAATTATCTACATACGTAAAACTACGAAATACAACGTATACCTCCAGGTTGAATTAGCACTCCTGAAAAAAAACTTTTTTTTTATTCATTTTTCTTTGAAATGATTATTTAAAAACATAAGCTTATAAATCGACAAATAAAGATAGAAATCGGATAGTTAATATTAAATATTTGATATAAATACACGTTTTTGACTGAATATTTCAAAATGTCAGGTCAATGGTTCAACACGAAAAGTCACGTTTCAGAGGTCATAAATAATAGATATTTCTTAACTGACCGAAATATGTTAGTTAATTTCTATCGTTGCAGATTAAATTAATGGCCTGCGTCGTTTCAGTATACCAAAAATAAAACCTCGATGCTTACTTCTCGAAACTGAAAACTATGCAATCGTTACATTTTTCAAAGAAAAAGTTGACACCAAAAGAACAATAAAAGAACTATACGAATTATTTAGTCAACTGGAGACTACATAATCATTTTAAAACCACTGTCTTGTTAAGCTGCAAAAACTTCGATTGGGTAAGAGCTTTTTTAGATTGTTTATTTATAGTTAGGTTAGGATAGGTTGGGTCTATTGGTTGTTAAACAAGTAGGTAGTATTGTGAAAATTCGGAATGATATAAAAGGCCTATATATATGCACATATTTTTTTAAATTATGTCTGACTTCAAGGGTGTTCTAGACCATCATTTAAAATTGCAGAGAAAGGAAAGTGAATTTATATATTAATTTTATTTAAAGTGCAATTTTCAGAATTATATGGAAGATTGGAGTCGAGTTCAGACCAAGAAGAGATGAGCTGTTGAATAGAAGGGAGGCAATTTTAGATAAAGCTTGATAGAAGAGCATATTTGTTTAGAGAGAGACAATAAATAAATCTGATTTAAAGTTCCCACATCTAAACCACAGAGTGTACAATCTGGGGAGTCAAGTAAGTTAATTTTAAAAAGGTGAGAAGAAACGGAAAAATTACCGATTTTTATTCGAATGAGTGAGGAAATTAATTTTTTTGGAATAATGTGGGAATATTTGAAAAATCAAATATTAAATAATGAAAATTCTAACCTTTAAGGCGATCCACTAGTACAGGAAAAAATCGAAATCGGAATTCACGCCCTTTTATGGGAGGAGTTTAAAAATACTTGAGAAAAAGCTTTTGGAAAGGTTGGAAAAGATATTTGAGAATTTTTTTTACATGTTGATTTCGTAAAGGCCTGTAAAAAACATTAATTCCTTTTTTATGCATTGTTTAATACGGAAATTTAAAATTGATTTCACGAAAACAAGCAGCGCGGACCCTAACACGTTGTTTCTCCGCTCCGTTCGGAGGAGTAATGACGAAAAAATGGGGCGGCTGCCAGTCGTTCTTCGGTAGACGGTATAAGGTTCACTTTGATATAACAAATTCGTCGACTGCCGTATTGTCGCCGTGTTGTCAAAAATACCAACGCGAAAATGCATATTATATTTTATTTTGTGAGGTTCGGGCGTAAATTTCAATTTTTTTTATGATAATTATATAAGAAACTAAATTTGCCACATTATGCAATAAAACCATATCCGAAAAAGTGTTTATACTCTAGGAGAGTTTTCAGTTGAAAATGTTTTTTATAGACCTAATACTTTATTTTTTTCTAAGCTTATTAAAAGACTTATTAAAAAAATGACCGATATTTTTATGGGCCAAGGTATGTTGTACACGCAGTATTTAATTGAAGCATCTATAATACTTCTAATCATTTTCCATTATTTAGTATGGCTTCATCTTAAGATGGATGAATAAGCATCAAAACGTGAATATTTTAATGCACATGTCAATAACGTTATTTTTAGTAGGTAGGTACGAAATCGAAAATTTTGTTTTTGTAGCTAACTTTTTGTGGAAAAATTTATACAAATATTTGTGAATCAAATTGATTTAATTCTAGCCACAAATATGTATGTAGATAGCTACCTCGCCAAACCATGAAACTCGAGTCAGTAAGGTGCAAATTTTAACTAACTAATTAACCATCACGCTGTTTCCCGCAGGAGTAGGCTGAGAGGACGGACCGCCAAACAACTCGGTCTTGGCACACACTCTTTGCCTCACTCACATTCATGCATCGTCTCATACATTCTCTTCCATTATTCTGACTTTTGACATGGCCCGACTCAAGTATTTGATTCACTTGATCGTGCCATGTCTTCCTCGGACGTCCCCGACTTCTTCTACCATGTCGTGTAAATTTTAAGTACCTAAAGTTAAACGTCGCCAAAATATTGCCAACATTGAAAGAAATTGCCAAAAAAATAATTGATGCCGATCTTTCAGGTATCTGGTAATACTGGCATAGCGTGACGCCCTGTATTAGACAATCATTAAATCATTTTGTAACGAATATGCGGGGACCATCATCATTACACGAATTCCTCGAATCTGCTCAGTTGAGCAGACGCCATCTCAGAACGCCATTGTGGCGGTTAGTGTGAGAACTAAATAAAGACTGGTTACTGTATTGCGAGGTCTCTTTAAACTACGAACTGACTGGAGGTGCGTGGTTCTGTTTGGGCATAATGGAACCACAGACCCACAGACGAGTGTAAATCTAGAGTGGTAAATTTAGAAATTTGGGCATGAAATGCAGCAAGATTAACGTTACGTATTTATATGATAGATAAAACACGGGTGAGCAATGAGCATTCCCGTTAATTTGGAACTAATCTGTGATGTGGCTAGAAAAAAGCGTTGTCTATCAAATTCTAATCTAACCTAAACAAAAGTTTAGTAAGAAATGGATTATTACACGAAAATTATCCCTACAGTCATTTCGTGAACTTTGCGTAAACATACGAAAATAGCATGAATCAAAGTGATGTCGTAAGGTTATCTAAATTTAAGTAATTTAGTAAGAAATGCCAAGAAAAGGATCTCGATAGTCAATTTGTGTACCTCGTCGTAAGGTAATCAGAATCAGAACCCAACTATATTTGGATATCTTAAAGCTACAAATAATGTAAATAAAACTGCGATCTGATAATCTGCGTTAACCTAGGAAATCCAGATAGAAAAGCCGAATAATTTTTTACACGCCAGAAGTTACCTGAAAGACAGTTTTGATAAAAGTTTTTCCAACTTTTTCCCGTAATATATCGACGCTAGAAAGGAAAAATGACTACAGCGCCATTCAGATGTGATATTAAAGATAAACCTACACAATACGCAAAAATTTTTTTTTGTGTTCAACATATCAAGTTTTCAAGAGTTTCCCAGAGTGAGAAATTCTAGCAAAATTGATTTTATGAACGCAAGTACAGAGAAACAATAGAGCTTATCGTGTAAGTTCATCTTTATTTTCACAACTGGATGGCGCTTTAGCTATTTTTCCTTTCCAGCATCGATGTAATATTTAGTTATATGCCAGCTGGGTTTTTCGCCCTTCTAGTAATACCAATATTCTGTGACGGGCAAAACAGCCTCTAGATAGCCACAACTAACCAGGACAAGGCAGTAACGTGAATAGGTACCTATCTCCACGGTTCCCAATGCACAGATACACTAAACACCTCTATTTTATATTATTATTCTTATTCCTCGGCATTCCGCGGCCATGGGAGCTTCTTGAGAATTTTCCTGCTTCTAATATTTTAATAGGAGTGAGACAATTGTTTCCATTTTACTGGCATTCCTCCACGAAGCATTACCACTTCATAAAAATAAAGAACTGCTTTTAGTATGTACATGAATTATATATTTTAAAATACTGACTGAACTTTGAATACAAAATAGTGGATGGTCAGCAAGTAGCAAGTAATATTGCATCAACTAAATAATATATTAGCAAATGCCATAGGTGTCAAAACCAACCTCAAACGAAAAAATCTTCTCGGAAGATTTTTTCAATGTAGATGAGTGTTTCAGGCTGATAATTATTGATTATAATATTTGTTATCTTCCCTTTGTGCTATGCATAAAAATCTTGTTTAAACGTTAGTTTATCAATTAAAAATAATAATTAATATTTGACAAGTTAAAGTATTTCAGCAAAAAATGCAGACATAATTAGTCTCGACGCCACCTAGCGGGAGATTTAGTATTAAAAATACCTCTCTCACAAAAATAAAGTTGGTTGTTTTCAGTTGGAAAAATGTAATAATAAGTAATTGTCGAATGAAACACTATTATATATTGAATTATTTGGCGGGTATTAGATAAGCCGCCATAGCTCAGTGGTCAGAGCTGCTGACCGGCAATCAGATGGTCACGGGTTCATTTCCCGTTGGCGGCCAGTATCTTTTCTCGGATGATTTTTTTCAATGTAGATGAATGTTTCAGGCTGATAATTATTGATTATAATATTTGTTATCAAACTATTATCTTAAGTAACCGAAAACTGCCATATTCAGTATCGTCAAGGCTCTTTGCAATAAATTTCTACGAATCAATGTAATCTAAAATACGATGAGTATTGAGCGTAATGTATTCTGGCCATCAACATACTGGGCATTAACCAAATATTTTAGCAATCGATGTCAAAATTAACCACATCAAACGGAGCACCAACAATCTATATTTACGGGGTCCCTCAAGGTTTCGTACTGGGACCACTGATATTTCAAATACATATTAACAACATCTGAGAATTAAAAGTTGTAATTTTCTTGTTTGCCAATGGTACCTACTGCTATATATTTTACAGAGCAAAAACTGAGAAGTACAAAAGTCTAAAGTAGATTTACACGAAAGAAATGATTGGTTTCAATAAAATATTTTTGATTTACTCAATGAAAAAAAAAACTGATACAACTAGGCTAAACCCACAAATTTCGGAAATAGAAAAGAATCTAGAAATAGAAAAAATCGATATGATTTTGAGCCTTATCAAACAGGACAAGAAAAACATTTGGGCATGGCACCCTAAAACTAGACAGTCATCATCCCATTTGTTGATACATAGCATCATCAAAGCGGGGATCAATATACCACATATTGAACCTCAATTCATTGGGTATGAGACAGATCAACGTACTTTTACACGTGAACACTTAAAAAATCTCAATCAATCAACTTATATTGCGCATTAACCAACAGAGCATCCGAATATTGGGCATCAACCTTCCATAATGATAATAATTAATTCGTTAATCTAAATCCGCTGAATGGGACCAAGTAAATCTAACGCAAACTGTTTTCACAGAATCTTTCAAGACAGTTAAATAAACACAAGACACTTCAAACGCCTGGATAGACAGTTCGTTCTAATAATATTTCTGAGAAAAAAGAAAATAAACGACTGAAACTGATACCGACAAACGTAGAAGCTTTGGGACGTTTTGACAGCAGAAAAAGCGTTAAAATAAGGCCTAATTAATGACTTTGATGGAGAATATTTATTTTACTATGAAAATAGATAGTTAATTATTGTAATAGAGAGAATAAACGAGTCGAGCAACATAATATTATGTTATGATGTTCCTAGTAATTCGTAAGATAAAACATAATTGGTAGGATGTTTTGTATACTTTAGATCATTATTTTTGATTATGATTCTTCTTTTATATTAGTAGCTTTACTACTCGGTTTAGTACAAGTTTGAACACATTTAATTATAAATCTTTTTAATTTATTTTTCTTTATTTATTCTTATATGTTGTTTAATTTCAGAGATTCTATATTATCCTCCACACTAGGATTTACCTGTTTTATTGAGAACATTTTCCAAGGGTAATTTTATTGACTTTTTTTCAATTTTTTTTTACTTTAGCTCCACACAGGAGGCCCTGATGAAAAAAGGATATTGCGTGAAGGGTCTTTTCAGGGAGAAGAGGGAGTTCTGGGAAGGAAAAGAGTATTAGGGGTGGGAGGAATCTCAAGGTCAATGTTTCCAGGAACGGACGTATATGAATCCATCCCTCCCACTGCGGTGCAAGGCAGCACTAGAATCTCTGAAATTAAACAACATATAAGAATAAATAAAGAAAAATAAATTAAAAAGATTCGTAAAAGTCCGGCTGGAGAGATCTCGATTCGGTCTCCGTCAACCAGTCTCTCACGATCTGGTCTGCCATGCAGTAGGTGGGCAAACGTATTCGCCGCCAATACCTAGACAAACCTCACCCATGAACCCGAGCACCCCTGCTAAGTCACCAAACGTAGTAAACAAAAAGTATTGGTTAAATAATAACCGGGGCGGCGGTACCCACACCCTCCTCCCAAATTGAAGTTCTTATAGAAACAATTGAAAAATTACGAACTTGAATCCAATATGGCGTCGGATCTAATTATGATAATTTATAGCTCATAGAGGAAAAGACGTAGCGAACTAAATTTTATTTCATTTAATTTATTTTTTATATGAATGTCCCAACCGCTCTCGTCTGGAGCCAGTGAGACTATGATACAGTGAGACTATTCCCAATTCATGTTGGTATTATATAGGGAATATTGTGAGGCTGAAGGAAGATAGTGGGGAGGGGAAAGAGATGGGGGAAGGTGGGGAAGTACCTTAATATTTAGATCTGGTCACCAAACACGGCTAAAGCCATTTCAAGCAACGTTTCAATTCTGAATGGTGGTCTTACACCAGGGCGATAGTGAGAGTATCTTCCACTCTGGTCGGTTGCGTTGCACTATAAATTAAATGGAGAAAATAAATAAAACGAATGCTAAATATGTATATGGTTAGATTATAATAGAATGGTGAACAAGGATAAATAATTTGCTACACGTGATTTATAATAAGGATTATTATAAAATTTATCACTAATTTAAACAATAAAATAAAGTTAAATCCTCAAAGCTTGAATTTATTACAGAGTAATTATTGAAAACTGTCATAATAATTACAATGTTTATTATAAGCTAAAGAGCATTACGAACGAGTAAATATATTTGTTTGAACGATTAAGTCATAAAGAATAATTATAACACAATTTATATTTAATGCGGTACACAAACGCTGAATTAATAATCCACGTGTTTATGGGAAATAAAGCGAAATAGCAACATTACGTTCTCACGTATCTAAATACATACATCCAACACGCAAAAGGCGAACAAAAATTAAAGTAGAATTTGTTTCTACGTCTGTTTAAAACACGCTCATAAAATAAAATACCATTAGTTTTGGATACAAATCATTTCTTTAGGTGATACTAAAGTGCATGAAACTGATACGTCAAAAATAAACACCCAATTAAAAATTTAAATAAAGTTATCGTGTTCTTTGACAAATTGGTTCCTGGGCTAAATTTCAATGGTATTGGTAATAAATAATTCATAGAAATAAGTCATATAGTTAGGCAACATTGCGCCAGCGCCCTTGAGGTGATTTTTCACAAAAGCGGCGCTATATAACTTAGCCAAATATTACTATTTACATCTAATATTTGCTTACTTGTTTGTCATAACATAAATTTATTGTCTCCTATGGGCTGAGAGAATATATATATATATATATATTTTTTTTTACGTGAGCTTCACACAGGAGGCCCTGAGGAAAATAATTTCCTTCAGGGCCTATGTCATCTTGGGGATGCTGCGTGGAGGGTTTTTTTAAGGAAAGAAGGAGAGGACAGTTTCAAGACCTAGACAAACCTCACCCCATAAATATGCGGGTATATTAAAATAATTCTTGTATAATATTTATTAGATAATAAAGGCCCCTGCCATTGGTTTGCTACGCTATTGCTATTTGGCAGGGGTGCCCATGTTCATGGGTGAGGTTTGTCTAGGTCTTGCGACGGATGCTTTTGCCCACCTACTGAGTACTGATGCGTGGTGAACAGCATCGGGAAAGACTGGTTCAGGGACACCATTTGACCTCTCCAGCCGGACTCTCTTGACTCATCGCCTTGCACCGCAATTCATACGTCTGTCACTCCTGGACAGACACCCACTCCCTCCCTCATACCTTTTTCCATCCCAGAACTTCCTCTCTATCTTTACCGTTAAAAATACCCTCCACACAGCATCCCCAAAGATGACATAGGGATTTTTTTCCTCAGGGTCTCCAGGTGGAGCTAATGTGCGGATATATTAAAATAATTTTAATAAAAATAGAGCTTTTCATGGTGACTCACATATTCTTAGATTATTGACTAAATCACTATGACGAGGCAAAATGAACAAAGGAAATACAAAAGAGAACAATATTAGACCAGCGTTAGAGAAATAATCATTTCAGGAAAGTAAAAAGTTTAGGAAGACTTTTATGTTGGAGGTTTAAAAAAAGGGCGTAAATTATCACTAAGACCCAATATAATTGGAAAACGCTATATAAATAAAGAAAAACCCCCCTTAAGCTAGTAAAGTAAAGTAGAAAAGTTCCTCTCGGATCTTTAAAAAGAAAGTCCAGACTTTGGTGTTACCTAGCGAAATTTCGTTACAGGAGCCAAATGATATTTAAAAATCCGTTTTCTTTTATTCATCGCAGAACCATTTACGTGACTTTCTTAAATGTGGTTGGCATGTCGGGACAAAAATGCTTTGAATGCACATTTAAAACTTTGCAACAAAGGCGAGCAATAGCTGATTTGTCATTTATACACAAAATTTAAATAATAACATTGACTGTACCGAACTTTTCTCCTCAGTTAATTTTAACACACCATTAAGACGTACACGGCATACAGAACTATTCCACACGCTTAATTACAAGACAAATGCAGCAACTAATTCGCCAATCAATCGTACTCTTCGTATGTTCAATAATATTGGTCTAAATTCTAAAATCGATATTTTCTCCGATTCAAAAAGAATTTAAAAAGAGCATCATGTCAATAATATAAATTGTTCAATGCG
This sequence comes from Limnephilus lunatus, assembly GCA_917563855.2. NCBI lineage: Eukaryota > Metazoa > Arthropoda > Insecta > Trichoptera > Limnephilidae > Limnephilus > Limnephilus lunatus. The sequence goes on from OU830599.1 coordinate 61,587,821, forward strand.
CATACATACATACACACAAACTCTCCACACACACCTTCCCACTACACACATCACCCGGTAATTACTTAATATGCATACCATAAATAAGACATCATAATGAAACACGTAATAGGTACCGACCATGAAATATACTTATTAATTTTAAATTGTTTTCACCAATGTAACTATTATACTGTTTATAAATAAATAAAACAGAATTTAAAATTGCAAAGTCAAGTTTTACCAGTCTCAACATTTTATCCGATAATCCGGTCTTTAGACTGTTTTCTTTGAAATCTGTGTTGAACGCAATAAATTGCGGTGATTCCCGGGAACGGGCAGCAAACAACGGCTTCATGATGTGACTTCGGATCCCATCAACCAGAATACGCACAAGCCGGGCGCAGCGTCATTTCGTCTCCTAAGCTGTTCTAAAATCATCTTGAAAAATAAGACATTGCAAGTCTGGGCGAGATAAATTCTTTTCCAAGTTCCGAGGGACTCAACAAGTAGTCGGGGTATTATTAACGGCATACCGCTGGTAGATCCGTCTTAATGTCTGTCTCCTCATAAACGACACAGAACAGATCAGAAAGAGAGGTTACAAATTACAATGGAGTTCTCAGAGACTAATCATACACCTGAAGGTTGGGTTTTATATACACAAAGTAATGTCTGTAGTCAACAGTAGACTTGTTTTAAGTCTTAATAGTTTCAGATATTTTAATAATCATAGAAAAATTCAGCCCCAAATACTTTATGGCTTTCATTCATACCTAGGTGAATGCTTAGATGGTTGGCAGGAGTATCACTAGAAGATAAGATTAAAAGTTCACATATTCGTGGTAGCCTGGGTGTCACGGACATAAACAGTAAGCTGGAGGTTGAGATGGTATGGGCACATAAGACGGAAACCACCAGATCACACAGTGAAGCTGGCAATGTCTATGGAGCTTTATCGACAGTCATCCAGAGGAAGCCCAAAGAACTCGTCTATGACTCAGTCCGCGAAAATACTACAGAGAAACGGCCTGGATGAAAGCGATACCCAGAACCGAAGAAGCTATAACCTGAGAAAGAGAAGAGCCGACCCCAACAGTCTACCTAGGTAATGAGTTGGGACAGTTCAAGGAAGAAGAATTCATACCTAGGTGTGTAGAAAACAGGTCAATACTCATCGGCTCTGATATATGTGTGAGCAGAATTGTTAAAACCTAATCTGTCCACTTTTTTAGATTCCTATGTAGCTTATAGTAATTTTTTTAAACTATTCCGACCTTAGACGCCGCGTAATATTTACACCAAGATCACAAGTACATATATTTTAACCTACCTCGACGTAATCAGAAGCAGAAAGTTAGAATGACAGCTGATTTTGACACACGGGACGTTATTGATGGCACAGAATACGATAATTTATTATTCATCATTTTTCGAGGTGGAAAATAGTCTACCATGGACGGAGGCCGAACAATCAGCACAGGACAGGGACGTATAGAGGAGACTTGTCGATGCAATGGGTCCTCGACCCGAATAGGACAAGGGGAAGCAGACGATGATGGAAAATAGTATACTCAACATGTAACGGATCCATTTGGACATAATTATGATTGAAACCAGTTGAGCGAAAAAGGACGATAAGTTTGCATTAGTGAGGAAGAACCCTTTAACTACGAAAAAATGGGGAAGACTTCAAGTTGAAATTAAAACAAACAAAGCAAAGTAAGTAATAGAATAGAACACCACGATTACAAGAATTAAAAAAAGGATTTACTTAAAACTTTAAGAATTTGTAGCATGTTTTAAGCAGTGAAGTTACGACAAATAAATTCGTCTCCCCTCTTTACTGGCGACACGAACCGTGGCCATTGATCTGTAAGTCAAGCGCAAAAAGTTCAGGTAATAACTAAAAAACCACGCTAAAGACTTCGTCCAGTCCAAAAATGTGTTTTTACTGATGGAAATAATATTCTTAATTTATCAGGAGAGCAGCAAATTGATGTGGTCACGAAGTTCTGTATTTTGGTCATTAGATCTGTTACAACTAAGAAATCATAATTATTTCTTTTTAAGCAAGTTCAAGAATGTATGTCGGTTATTTTTATTTGGGAGAGCATCAAATTGAAGTGCTCGTAGGTTCTTGTATTTCGATCCTTTGATTTCTAACCGCAAGCTCGTGTAATTCTGAACACTTTTTTTACAGCTTGAAGGTACACAAGTAAATGTCGAATTTAATGTCGTGAGTAAGTAGAAATGGCTAAACTTGGGATTTCACGGATACAATGCTGAAGGAAATAATGTGTTAAACTGTTATTTTTAGTATAAGACAAATCCGAACCAAAGTCTGAGCGAAGTTTTTGTGTCTTATTTAGTTCTCAAGTTGTTTTTGGAGTCTTTTTGTTTTACATTTTGGTCGGCTGTCACTAGATTTAGTTTAGTTAGTCAGAAAGCAGTTAAATTCTCTAAAGTGTTGGTTATTTATTTGAAAGGAGACCACCTAAGTCTACTGTAGGGAGTAAAAATCTTTACACACGTTGAAAAAGCGTAATTTTAACCTCAATGACGGCTTCGAAAAAGGGTGTTTAAAATTAGACGCGTTACTTCCCAGCCAGGAAGCTGCCTATATTAATCTGTCAAAGACAGACACGGAAGAAAATTCCCGAAGATTACGAGCTATTTCTAGAAGAGTAATATGTTAAAGGAAAATATCTAAATTGCTAGATTTACTACAACTGGATGCTTGTTGGATGTGATGGTGCGGAAATAAGATGAAAAATATCAAAGGCATTGATTGAAAAAGATAGAGTTATTTTAAACGCAGGCGTAGCGAATTTTATTATAGATATTAATTTAATAACCCAAGTAAATAATAAAAATGCCATTGAAATTATAATTGGTTGGATGATGGTGACAAAGGATAGAGACAAATCAAAAGGAAGAACTAGACCGCCACACAATTCTGTTTTGACACACGCTTCTTGTTATATTTACTTTCATAAATACTCCTGTGTATGAAAGCGAATGAAAAACAGTTTAGGTAGGTATCGGGAATACTAAAAGTTTATCAGGAAAACTAACCTACACATTTTTTTCAAATTGCATATTTGTATTAGTGACCTCCCAGGTAAGTATTGTCCTGTATATATTTTCTGCATGAAATGTACATTTTTACAGCAGCATCGCGTTCTTTGGTCAAATAATTGTACATACAAGTTTCGTATCGGTGATCGATGAACCGGTGGTGGTCATAGTGGTTTGTCTATAATATGTATTATAAGTTGTAAAGCGCCCTTGAGGTGATTTTTCACAAAAACGACGCTATACAAGTCATCCAAATATTATTATTATTATGGGGTGCACACGGCTTCCGTGGTCGAGGGGCAAGGTTCTCGACTAGCAATCCGGAAGATTTTATTTGATTGATTTGTGTTATTTCACAATTAATTCATTAAAAAAATATATAAGTATATTTGCTGCATGTTCCGGAGTGGATGACGCTCCCAGTATCGCCCTGGCGCAAGATCACCATTAAAATTGAAATTGCTTGAAATGGCTTCAGCTGCGTTTGGTGACTACTTCTGAAAAGCCAGGTACTTCCCCACCTTTATCTTCCTCAGTTTTCCCCCCTGCCTTCAGCCTGACAATATACCCCAATTGGGGATGGCGTAGTATCCCTGGCTCCAAATGGTTGGGAGCAGTTGGGACTTTTGTGCGGATTTAGATTTTTAAAAAAACGAGTGTGCTTTAGACCACACGACCGAAGTAAAACTTTACTAACTTATGCCGTCCTTTAACAATATAACAATAACAGGAATAAAAATATCCCCATCTACTCAACTCAACTCAACTCAACTCATATATCTATAAGCGTTTCACTTTCATTATAGCGTTTCATATCAATTTCATATCGATTAGAGTTTCACATTGATTAGCGTTTCATATTTTTCGTACCGTTTCATATTTTTTCGTAACGTATTCATCATTTTACCCCCAAAGTATCGAGCGTGCGTAAAGAAGTTTTACTTCAAAAAAAAATTACCAGTGAGGTTACCGCATACAAAAGACACATAACATGACTCAATCCAAAAATGTATTTATTTTATTATTTATAACTATCATTTTTTATGCAATCGTTGAATAAAATTAGTAATATGACATGACATGTATGACATCTCACTCATTGCAATACGGAAATATTTAGCGTGTATGGGTTATTTTATTAACACGGCTTTATGGATTCTATATGCAGTGTCGTTCATTTGCATTTCACTCATTTTTTATCGTTCTAAATGCATCATTAAGTTATGAGAAAGTGCAGTTGGGATTTACAGCCATGGGGCCTATTGAGATGCAGGAAAGAAAGTGCATCTCGGAACAGCGAATGATACTAATGCAACGCGTGTTGAGTTAACTATTACTACGTCATTATTAGAAAGCAATGGGTACGGGTAGATGTTTAGAACGAGCCGCCACGGCCGTGACGCGACGGGCGAAACACCTTTGTATTGCAATAAAACTAACTACAGTCTGCCTAGAAATAGTATACATAAATGGAGGACGCTGCAATGGTAAATGGTTTTGAACGGCAACACCAATGGATGAAAGGAAAAAGAATATAACTTTTTAAAAGCAAGTGATTTTTGAAATTTTGAAACCGTTGTGATTTGAAACTCGATGAAAAGAAAAAATGCGATACTAAAAATAGATAAACACATACATCTACATAATTCAGCCTGCGAGAGAATAAGATAGACTAATCGGTGTCCTCTTCGTGCGGTGTTTCGTGGCCTATCGGTATCTTTTTTTTTGTGCAGTGCTTCGTAGCCTCTCCACTCTTGTCTACTTTAGTTTTCTGAAGGTTTAACAACTACCGCCGGTTTAACATTCACCATCATTCGAGCTTCAGAAATAAGTAGTACCCACTTTCTGAAAGGAAGTGATTCTAAGGCATATTTAAAGGAAATATAATATTCGAACTTGTTTTTTTTTACTAAGCGAGACAATTCATTTAATAGAAAAGGGTATTTTTCTAATAATATTTGTATGATTACCAATTAAAAAATTGCATCCACCATTGCAATAAAAAACTATATACATGTATAATGCATTTGACCAATGAACATGATGCTGCATTAAAATGTACATAAACTGTTTAATTTAGTACAGGCAGAAAATATACAGGACCATACTTATCTTGGAGGTCACTGAGATTAACACGGTTCATTGTTTATTATAGAAATTTAGATAAAGTTTGCACAATGAGGACATAATTGAGAACACACGAGTGTGTCTACCTTCCTACGCATCAAAGAAGCCGTTAATATATATTATTATGTTAAATAAATAAATCAACCATAACGAAAAAACGTACACTTTTAACATATATTATTAGGATTAAAAAAAGAGTGCATGTCAACCAATACTTGAAAAGTGAGGTCAAAATCAAAGCGACCAATGAGCTCACACCAGGGTTATTTCTGTTTCATATCTCAACCAATAGGAGCCTTTAAAAGTGACATCATAATCAAAGCGGTAAATCAGTGCAGCGTTCGTCGCAGGTGCAGTAATCGTAATTTCCGTTTCATCCAAACTCCAAGTCATAGCGGGGCTATAGAAGTTTCACTTCAAAACTTTTCAGAAAAAATGAGTTATTGCATTTTTACTGACCTATATCATTCTGTAATATTCGGAAGTTGAAAAAACCTCACATTTGAATCTACTATAATTTGTTTATAATCGGCGTTACTCGGTATTGTTATAGTAATAAAATATGTTCCTCATCATCATCATCTTCTTCCCCTTGTCCTATTCGGGTCGGGAACCCATTGCATCAAAAAGGCTCCTCCATACGTCCCTGTCTTGTGCTGATTGTTCGGCCTCCGTCCATGGTAGACCCATCCTCTCCTCACACAGTTTCTGGAGTTGCCTCGCCAAACTGTGTCTGGGGCGGCCCACTGGACGTCTACCCTCTGGAATCGCACTCAGTATCTTCCTCGGAATTCGGTTATCAGACATTCTTAGTACATGCCCAAGCCACCTCAGTTGCGATTTTCTATGAAGAGTTTTGTTTTTTTCAATGTTTAGATCGTATCGGATCGTCGAGTTTGTTCAATAAAGTTGAAACAATTTCCATTTTTTATAATTTCTATACTTTCTTGGAGGAGTGTAAATATTCGCCAAGGTGCTTGCTTGTGTTGTGCTTGAACTGCAAATGGCTATCACGAATATTCGTTTTATACCGTGCCGCAATAATACATTTAAATGATCATTAACAGAGCTCTTAAATAGTAATCTAGCTAGAACAAGTACCTACTTTGTACAATTCTTTAATTTTATGCTTGGCGGAGTGCTAATTCTTCTTTCATGTACCACGTCGTGTAAAATTCGGGATCAGGCCGCAAAAAATAGCACTTCTTGCGTAGATGGCGATAAAGTTTAAATTCGAACTATTATATTATTTATATTTTTTTAACTATTATTTTATTATATTATTATTATTTGAACTATGCTTAAAAATAAAATTCTGAAAAATTACTTTCCTAAATAATTAATTGATTTATTTTACTGTATGATTTGAAATGTATGTTGTATAATACAGAATTTTGTTTGAAAATTTAACAAATCCGCCAACGACCTACGGTAAAACCTTAATTGTACTAAAAATAAACATATTTTCCCAAAATGTATAACCTAGCTTTACTAGATAAAAGAACAGTCTTTCGAAATCCATTTATAATTTTTTGTGGAAAAGAGTAAAACGTCTAAAATTTGATTAAAAAGACATATTTCAGGTTTTGTCTTGTTATTCCTTCTTAAGTTTTTACAAGATTTTCTTATTCTTTGAAAATAACAGGAAATTTATCATGTAAGCAATATGAATGATATTGCATACGGATGCCAACTATTCTAATTAACATGGTCGGAGCCAAAACCAAGATTGTTTGTTTCATTATTACAAGAATAAGCATTGGCAAGTTTGCATTATCATGTCAGCAAATATACGAAGAAAAGCAACCATTTGTCTTAATTAAATAGACAGAATTGTGTGGTATAACTACATTTTATCGTATGAGGAGATTGAGAAATAATGCAAGGCCGATGTCAGCATAATGATCCAGATTGTGAAAGAGTAGTTTTAAAGACATACATTTGTAGAGCGAATGAATGGAAAAAAGCAGTTTCAGGGAACAGTATAACATGTTGATTTAAGAAGTCTGGAACACCCTACGGCACGATCTGGTTAATCAAACATGTTGATTATGCAGGAAGGTTGCGCCAATACACTTATCGTGCGTTTCATCCTTACCCCGACTCTGCAGAAACGGGCGGTACGTTTGATAGATTCTTCATCTTAACAAACGGATTGCAATCTTCAGAGCACAGGCGTCGGGTGGGAATGCTGTCCTTGTTCTACCGGCATTTCAATGGAAGATGTTCCGAGGAACTAGCGTCATTGATTCCTTCGGCACCGGTGCACAGTCGATAAAAACACGCAAAACATTTGTATACAGTTGACATTTATCACATGAAAACGGGTCGATTTTACGACATATTCTTGAGTTCTACAGCTCGGCTGTGGAACAATTTGCCGGCCCTTATGATTTCTCTATCCTACAACATTTTTTGGTCTCTTGAAGACCCATGTTCACTCCTTTTCTCAAAAAAACCCTCCACACAGCATCCCCGAAGATGACATAGGCCCTGAGAGAAATTATTTTCCTTTGTGTGGAATTAATGCAAAAATAAACTTCTCCGGCGGAGAAATGGCCTAAAACAAACATGAAAAACACTGAGAAAAAGATGTTTGAAAAATAAGGACAGTCGGAAGTCGACAATTTGCAACAAAGTTAGAAAACAAGATCTTACATGTTAGCAAGAAAGATAACTTAACAAATACCTTAGATCTGTGACGGGTATTTTATAAAAATATGAAGTTTTCAACAAATATCATGCATTGATAACACCTATAACATTATCATACATCCTCTCATCGTTAGAAAACACCATAGAGAAGTTACAGGATACATCATAGCCATTGAGGTTTCATTTGCTTCAAAGGAATCAGATAATAACATACGATTGCTTCACGGAAACAAAACTTTATGAATACTTAGATTGCTCTAGATCTGTAATCTATTGGTGACCAAGTTAAGAGATATTCTGCAATAAAATAATTTATAGAACCTATCAGCAATTTGTCTTATTATGGTTTCTCATCGATCACAAATGTTTCCCGTCCAATAATGTCATCGACTGTTAAATGACCAAACGACCGTGACAGTGGTGGCGATGACCCAACACTTTAGTGGGATTGTCGGATACAGATGTGGCTGACATTAGCCACTGGGATATGTGACTGGAGTTTCAATCGCAGATCCAACGTGAAGGCTATATTAAAGATTCGATGCATCCTGTTCCTTCATTGGGCATTCGGATACCGTCGGACTACGTGGTCACTCACTGGAGTAGAGGTCGATAAACGCAACCATGATGCAACCAAGAAGTGTAATCTTTGCCAATTTGCATACATGGGTGCTTGCTGATTCAGTTAAATTTAGTATCTATTGATGTAGGTATCGATAAAATGGTAATAACGGTTTATTTGTTCAAACTAATATTTATTTATTATTGGTATTGAAGTCAATATTGGGGGGATTACAATATCCCTAGGAGGGAAATTTTTGGAGACGAAAGGAATGCAGGAAAAGAATAAGCATACACGAAGGTTGGGATAGCCTAGCTAAATCTGATCCATGATCCATGATGGCTGACGCAATCCTTATTATATAACGGATAAACGATCACACTTTATCAACATATTTATAATATGTATAATAAGTCAACCTCTAGGAAGGCAACCTTGCTGACCATTTACTGTAAATAAGAATGATGTATTTTTTTAATATGGATTAAGAATTCCTGAATTTTAGAATATTACATCCGACATGTTAAGTATTACACAATACACATCTGACATTTTACGTACGCACATTCGACATGCTAAGTATACACACCGAGCTTGTTACATATCATCCGACGTGTTAAGTATGTATATATGTACATTATAAACATCCGACATGTTGCATATATACACATCCGTCGTACGTGTACACTATACACATTGGACATGTTACGTATACACATTATACACATTCCACATATTACATATTATTCACATCCAACATGTTGCATATACACATTGTGCACATCCGACATATTAAGTATTCACACTATACACATAACTAACTAACTAACTAACCATCACGCCGTTTCCCCGCAGGGGTAGGCAGAGAGGACGGACCGCCACACAACTCGATCTTGGCACACACTCTTTGCCTCGTTCACATTCATACATCGTCTCATACATGCTCTTCTATTATTCCGACTATTCACATGGCCTGACTCAAGTATCTGATTCACTTGGTCGTGCCATGTCTTCCTCGGGCGTCCGCGACTTCTTCTACCATTCACATTTGCATCATATATTCTCCTTACACTCCTTTCCTCGTTCATTCGCTCTACATGCCCAAACCATCGGAGAGTCCCTTTCTTAATCTTACACATCACGCTTACATCAGCCTTGCATTCTTTGCGGATATCCACGTTTCTCTCACGATCGTACATGGTTTTACCACACATTCGCCTCAGGGATCTCATTTCTACAGCATTCAGTCTACTTTCATCCTTCCTCTGCCAGTTCCATGCCTCACTGCCATACATCAGGGTAGGTATCAGCACTCCATTATGGACGGCTAGTTTCGCGTCTTTGGACAGTTTTTTATTACCGCCAACGGCAATCAGTCCTCCATTAATGGAGTTACCGGCATTCACCCTTCTTTCAATATCTCTATCAGCCTATTATTATGTACGTATACACATTATACACGTTCGACATGTTAAGTATACAGAACTGAAATTATATACATAGTTTAATAACAAATTATAGTTAAGTATATTATTATTATTCTTCTTAACCTTCAACATTATTTGCTTCTTGTACGTTCATCTATTTTAATGCTGCACATGATTTGTTTTCAAGAACTATTAATGGCATAGCTGCAAGTTAGGTTGTTTATATAATACAAGTCACTATTGGAATAACGTAATATAAGAAGATACCTCTGAATTGATTATCAAAGTATTGCACAGTATTTACAAGATAAAACTTTAGAGTAAAAAAAAATTGGGTTGAAGTATTACATCAAAAATCTTCAGATGAGAAGTTTCATAATGCATTTTTATTATTAATCTACGAACAGCAAGAATTTAGGTACTTAAAGTTGGTTATGAGGAAATCAAGAAGAATCTAAAGAATTCTTGTTGAGATTCGAGATGGCGTCGCGTTTCATCTTCGCAGCACATTATTCTCGGCGTATAAAAGCTGCATGACACAGCAGCTTGTTGTGCCTGGTGCCTACTTTCTAAGCAATCGATTGTCGATTACACTGTGGGACGTTTCTCCAGCTCACTTGCTGCTTGAATTGTCAGCTCTAATGCCAAGCAGAAGAAGTAAAGGTTTACAGTATTTTTCCAGAACCAGTGAACCGCTTCAAAAAAGCGTTAAGTTTTCCAATTTTGTCATCCGATAAAAAAATGTTTAAATTATTTTCAGTTACGCATGATTACCTTCTTAATAATCGCCAGAATAAAACTCAGAGGTGTCAAACTCAATCCTACAAAGTGTATTTTTATCAGCGGGGTGAATCGTATTGAAATGATCCGTTATATTTACCAAAAATGCGAAATCAAATTACTACGCATCGCTGGGAATCTATCGGTTTGCCCTTTGGATTCATAAAAGTGATACTTAACATAGAAAAAAAATTGCACTGCGACATAGTCAATGAAATCTGAAAATCTGTAATATCGGTTGCACAGCAAAACAGAACAGTAACAAATTAAAACACGTTTGAAAAGTCGTATAAAGTCATTAACAGTGAAAAACTAGCTCACAAACTTAACCCAGTTAATAAAGATTTTGTTTTGTTTTCTTCACTTTCATGACTTTATATCGCTTTTCAAAAAAGTTGTGCTTTGTAAGGTTACCGTAATATCAGAGTGTTTCTATAGTATCTATATCAATATCTTTAAAAAATATGTAAATATGCTGTGATTTTGTCTTTTCCTGATCATTCTAAAGATTTAAGATTCCATTCGCATCTAAAAAACTTTAAATGGACCATGGGGACATCCTTAGCTGATAATATAATTAAAACCACATATTTCGTTTTGAGCAAGGACTAAATCACCCCCAATTCACACCCTTTTACAAAGATAAGTTGGTATTGTTGGTATAGGATTCGATTGGTATCGCACTGATGAACGACCACCATTAAGAAACCAAAATTTGTTTCTTGAATTGACTTCAGTCGTGTTTTTTTTCGAAACAGCACTTTAAAAATTATCCAATGATTATTATTAAATTCCAATTCTATTTAAATGCTATCCGCCTAGTCTCGCGGGCCTCTCTTTGACAATCCCTATCTAATATCTAACAAATAACAAGCCTTCCGAAGCCAGGAAACCGGAAATATCAAAATAACCACATTTTTTTCGAGAGATCAATCAAATCAACGCCTGCGAAGCCTTTGGATATTCTAAATTCTAAAGGCTCTACTGGATATACAAGTAAAGGGGTAAGGAAATATAATTATTATTACCGAATTGATCTTGCAAAGGTAGTCGTACTTGGATCGTTGGGTGAATGTCAATTGGTCGCGTTATACTAATTTGCATAAAAAAATTCCCTCTAGTACGAATTGAACTGAAGTGGGTGCATTGCAGATATGCATAATTTAGTAAGACGGTAATTAATCATTGCTTTATTATTATTCGTATAGGTTGTTGAATGAAATTAAATTATTGAGGAGGTCTGTGGCATTGCGGTAAAAAACATAGATTTTTTGCCAAATGTTCACGGAACACCCAGAAGAGTAAATAAAAAATTGCTATGGGTTTTTCTTTTATGTAAAATGAGCTTTACATTTTTATAATCCCAACTGCTCCGAAAGTTCTGGACCTAGTGAGACTATGACCTTGATAGGAAACTTATATTTAATAAGCATATCGACTCAATCGTTAACAGGTCATATAAAATGCTTGGTTTTGTTCTCCGTGTCAGTAAAGTATTCAGTAACCCGCGTACAGTAGTAATGTTATATTTTACATTAGTCAGAAGTACACTGGAATATGCCTCACCAATTTGGAACTTTGGAAAATTTTGGTATATTGATAGCAATTCGGTATATTGGTATATTCAACACAAATTTATAAAATATCTTGCCTTCAAATTCAACAATAACTCTGGATGCACATTTCAAACTTTGCAACAAAGGAGAACAATAGCTGATGTAACATTTATACACAGAATTTTAAATAATAACATCGACTGTACCGAACTTCTTTCCCTAATTAATTTTAACATACCCCTAAGACGTACACGCCATACAGAATTATTCCACACGCTTAATTAATAAACAAATGCAGCAACTAATTCGCCAATTAACCGTGCTCTTCATATGTTAAATAATGTTTGTCTAAATTCTAATATCGACATTTTCTCCGATTCACTTCCCAAATTTAAAAAGAGCATCATGTCAGTAATGTAAATTGTTCAAGGCGCATACATACATACATCACCACTTCTCACATCCACAAACATACTCACACACTCACACACATACACCCTCCCACAACGCACATCACCCGGTAAAAATTTAATACACACAAGATACCTCAATGAAACATATCATAGGTACCTAACTTGAAATATACTTATTAACTATAAACTTTTTTCACCAATGTAAATAATGTACTGTTTGTTTCTGTTAATAAATAAATAAATAAATGACATTCCCAAGTGGGATGTGTTATGAGGCTGAAGGTCGTGGGGAGGGGAAGGAGAGGAAGATGTAGGTGGGGGAGCACCTGGCTATTCAGATATGGTCGCCAAACACGGCTAAAGCCTTTTCAAGCAATGTTTCAATTTTCAATACTGAACGGTGGTCTTATACTATGGCAATACTGAGAGTATCTTCCACTCTGGAAGGTGCCGCAAATATAATATGTATTAGATATTTTGTATTAATTAATTGTGAAATAACACAAAGTAATAAAAATAAAATTTACTTGCGCATGCCAGGTTTTGAAACCGCGACCTCCGGATTCCTAGTCGAAATCCTTAACCCTCGACCATGGAGGACGTTACATATTATTTACTCTTAGTTTTAAGGTGTAGTAGATACATATCGGTTACATCTTTGGAAAACTTCAACCGAAATCGGATTATCGTTTGTAAAGGTTTTAGAAAGAACAAGTTTTCCTAATGTGTATACCAACGGCGTAAACTTTATTTCCATCATGCGCTTAAAAGCTTTAAATGATCGATTTAATCTTTAAAAAATCATATAAGATCTTGTTTCGTTGAAAATATTTAAACCATTTAAAATAATAGGAGAAAATATGTAGAAAAAGGAAAACCTATGTATTAAAACACGATCAAAGCCGGGTGTTAAAAATAGTTCGACGGCCGGCTTGGTCTAGCGGTAAGGTCGTGGGATCGAATCTCGGCGTGGGCAAATAAATTTTAATTGATTAATTTGTGATATTTCATAATTAATTAATTAAAAATAATATATAGTAGGTATATTTGCGGCACGTTCCAAGGTGGAAGATGCTCTCAGTATCGCCCTGGTGTAAGACCACCATTCAGAAATGAAACGCTGCTTGAAAAGGCTTTAGCCGTGTTTGGTGACCAGATCTGAATAGCCAGGTACTTCCCTATCTTCCTTTTCCCCATCTCCTTCCCTTCCCCACCACCTTCAGCTTAACAACAAACCCCAATTGGGGATGAAATAGACTCACTGGCTCTAGACGAGAGCAGCTGGGACTCTTGTGAGGTATTCATATAAAAATAGTTTATCATAATACGATTTTGTTTTTAGTAGCAATATTATATTCCTACCCAAAAGCTGAAATTATTTGGAATCTAAAATAATATTGTCATAATTAAAAATAGTGCTGGTCGATCTCTATTCATTTTATTAAGTATCTACTTAAATATGAATAGAAAATTAGCATCGCTTCATAAATATTATACATGTATTCAAAGATCAGGAAAAACCCTATTCAATTCATAACAAACCTAATCACAATAATATGATGAAATTACAGTATTAATTTCAACTAAATTCAATATGGCACATCCGAAACCACTGAGAATTATTATAACGATTATTTTAATATATTTTGTTAAATGATTTCATGGCCGACACTGTATTAAAAAGGGAAAAGTGTAATTAGTGTGGGAAGGCTTTGTATTAATTTTAAACAGAGGTACACAACCAATAACCCGCGTGTTACGCACATATTAGCTATTTACCCATAAAATATGGCTTGATTCTTAACGGATTAAATTTAGTGCTATAAATATAGATAATAATTGGAGTCAACTACTAAAGGATTAAAAGTTAGGTTAAAATCGATCTATATACATAAATATTATGAACTTTTTAAAATTAAAAATATAGTTTTATTTACATTATGCAAACTTGTCCTTCAAAATAAGAAGAATATGACTATTTTCGTGAGATACGTTTTTAAATTTTCACGGCCAAAAGCATTTTCGTTATTTGTTTTTGGGATGTTATGCCGTGTTGCGCTACCTCCTTCTTTAGCCGACGGCGACGTTTCGGACAGCGTTGCAGTGTCCATCATCCGATCCATGAACCGACAGATCTGTCGGATCTGCCGGATTTTGAAAATAACACCTCTACCCCGTTTTCCCACCCCTTAGAATGTTGATATTTCTTGGGGAAATTTTTGTTCACTTGTTAAAATTATGATAATTGGGGTGCATATGTGATTTATAAATACTTAAAGGACTTTAAGACATTATTAAAATAATATTAAAGTGTGTTTTGGATGCTGGTGATCCCAAAATAAGTATTTTTTACTGTAGCTCCAGGACGGGACGCCCTGAGGAAAACATACTCCCCCAGGGCCTGTGTCATCTTTGAGGATGCTGGAGAATCCGGCTGGAGGGGTCTGGGTCAGATCTCCCTCAACCAGTCTCTCCAGACTCGGCCCGCCATGCAGGGGGTGAGCAAACGCATTCGCCGTCAATACCTAGATCGGTTTCCTCACACAGCCGAAGCCATTGGGAAAGTGGTTGGTCCCCTCCAAGATCTAGACAAAACTCACCCGACGATCCCGGACACCCCTGCTAAATCATCAAATGAATTTACAAAATATACACACTTTTACTGTCCAACTAGGAAATTTCCAAATGGGACACTCAAATTGACAATATTAGTTCATAATGTTACACAGATTAAATGGGTACAGATTAATAAATTGAATATACTATATACATCATTGATTTTAGATAGGTACTAATATGGGCTAGTTATGAAAATGAGGTATTTAATTTTATACATTTAATTCACGAAGATGCCTTTTTAAAGAGTTGCGTTTTTAATTTCGCTCTGAACACTGTGAAACGTTTTATCACATTTACGTAGCCACAATTGGGAGGCGGGAATGGGTACAACCGCCTCGGGAACCATTTATTGGATAACCAACACCACTGCCATAGGTCACCCCAAGGGGTTCGCTACGTTTGGTGTCTAGTAGCAGGAATGCCCGGTTTCATGTGGTGAGGTTTAACTAGGTACCTATTGGTGGTGAATGCGTTTGCCCACCAGCTGCATGGCAGGCCGCATCTGGAGAGAATGGTTGAGGGAGTTCCTTTGACTCTCCCGAAACATCGCCTTGCACCGCAGTGGGAGGGATGGGTTCATACGTTTGTCACTCCTGGACACACTGACCCCCAGATTTCTACCCACCCCCTTCCTTTCCTAAAAAGACATTCCACACAGCATCCCCAAAGATGACATAGGCCTTAAGAGGAATTATTTTCCTCAGGGCCCCCTGCATGGAGCTAATGTAAAAAAAAGAAAGGCGAAAACGAAATAACTTTTTTTAAAAAGGTTGCACATCAATGCTTTTAAAACCAACAAGGACAACTGAAAACAGACAACAAATTTACAACAGCAAGTTATGTTATTTTATGTAATTAGGTAAATAGCCAAAGTATTAATAATATTAGTTAAAGGTGTGGGCGTATTAATATGGTGTACTGGCTGTTTAAACGCAAGCCAAATAATCTCATGGACGCATGAATAATGGATTAAATTTATTAGGATAAACCACAACCCGAAAACTAAAGCAGAACGTGTAAAGCACGTCATTACACACTGTGCTTTACGAATATTATGCCGATATATTACAGCTTTTACATTAAAAAAGTTATTACAAAATTCTATGGTTAAGTCATTAGTTCAAAAACATATTTTTTTCACAGAGACGAAACATTTCATTGTTGTATCGGAATTTAACAATATTACCGGTGCAGACCTTATTATGGTGCAAAATATTGATTCAGCATATATCTGAGTCTGATTTATTATAAGAGAAAAGTGGAACATGAACATAATACAAGGTTCACAAAGAATGAAGGAATGCTTGTTCCAAAATATAATAATAACTACGGACGGCAAACCCTGGAATATAACGTGCAAAAAATATTTAACATGTTACCAATTAATATAAAAAAATGCTATTCTACAAATAGATTGAGATATATGCTGAAACAATGGTAACTAAATAGAGATAGTTTATATTAATTGATGTGTGTTAATTGTGACAATCTGTACAGTTATAGTAATAATGATATGTATGTATGTTTAAATTGTAATTGAGCATTAACATCCTGTTGAAAAACTGCTTTATTGTGGTTTATCGGGATTGTACCTTGAAAACCAATAATAAATAAATAAAAAAATAATAAAAAAATTCACATATTCTCCTATGCTGTTGAATGTTAGTGCAATACACTATGTAGCATAAATCATAATAATAACGCAGAAGATGTGTTTGTTGAAGTATTAAAAAAAACTCTCAAATGGTGAGCTCAGGCGTCCTAGCTAGCCGTCAACATTGTTTGAATGAGTTTTGAAAGTACCTATCTATTTTTTTTACAATAGCTCCACACTATGTCATCCTAGTGGACGTTGTTAGGAGGGTCTTATAAATGAAAGGAAGGATAGGAAGTTCTGGGAAAGAAAAAGGTATGAGGGGGGGTAGGAATCCGGGGGTCAGTGAGTCCAAGAATGACGGGCGTATGAATCCATCCCTCCCACTGCGGTGCAAGACGATGGGTCTAGAGTCCCTCTGGAGCGGTCAAAAAGAGGTTAACAAGTCTCTCTCGATCCGGCCCGCCATGTATTAGGTGGGCAAACTCAACCGCCGCAAAGACCTAGACAACCCATGAACCCGGGTACCCCTGCTAAGTCACCATATGTAGCAAATCACTTGTGGTGACCTATGTCAGAGGAGCTAGTTATTCAACAAATGGTTCCCTTGGTGGCCGTACGCCTCCCAAATTGTACTGTACCAATTGCATTTGCTGAGACTTTTCGAGACCAGTGATACAGTGACTCAAGAGTCCAGAGGTGAAACCAAACTGTGTAGATATTGCGGCTTTGCAAGCATTTTGAAGCGTTGCAATAGCGCGGGAGTACAAAAAATATTATTTATGCATTATTGTACTGTGTTCGGAATTGGTTGCATACAGCATGATTATATGTACCTTGATATTTCAAAAATATTCGTAATCTATTAACAACCTCTACCGCTGGTCTCTCTCGAACCTTCGTCTTACAGCATCGACCACAGAGGGAGGGGTGGATTCATCCATTCGTTACTCCTGGACATGTTGACCCCTAAAATCCGACCCACCCCTCATACCTTTTTTCTTCTCAAACTTGTGGATCCTGTGTGGGGTTAATGCAAAAAACACACTATTTTATCCATTAAACACGATTTTGTTGCGAGAATTATCATCTCACCGTACGAAGAAATGCTCTCCCCAAACATTTTCACATTCTGTTTATGTAAAAGATGTGGTCATCAATGTTCAAATTCTTCGCAGCGCCGGATGTATAATGATAATGATTAATCGATTTGTTAATCTTTGTTATGCTTCCGAAATTTTTTGGCTATGAAACCAATACCCAGAAATAAGTGGGAACTTAATCTAGACGAAAACTGCAAATTACATTAATGCTATGCAAGTATTTCAAGGGCGATTCGCGAATAAACTCACTTGTCAGTAGTTCGCTGGAATCTTGGAGTCGTTCCAATGCTGCCGGTGTTCAGACATTCAGACTACCAACCAAATAAAACCATTATACTTTTCAATAATATATTGGATTCAAAGCTTTCTTCTGCAGCAAATTTTTGAAAGTGTCTTAAAAAATGCAAAGCGAAGATACATTTTCTTGGAAGGTTGAAGAAAAGATTAAATAAAAATACTGACATAATAGTCGAAGCGATCGGTTCGAGGAGATCGGCTTCGCATTTGGAGTATTGCTCTATAATTTTATATTTGCCCATTGAAGGAAACTTGGAAAGTAAATTATGTAAACCGTTACAAAATAGGGCTACGAGACGTAACTAAATATTCCGAAGAAAAGCAAGCATTCAAAAACAAAAATAAATTAGAAAAGAACTGAATTAGATTTAATCAAACAAGACAACTTTAAAACGTACGTAATATTTAAGATCGCACCAAGTGCTCAAGTTGTTTACAGGAGAAATCATATTACCTTTTTTTAATGTAAATACCGTACAAGGGTCCCAATTGCTCCCAACCACCTGGAGCCAATGCGACTAGGACATCCCAATTGGGGTATGTTGTGAGGCTGAAGATAGTGGGGAGCGGAAGAATATAGGTAATAGGAAGGTAGGAAAATATCCGGCTACTCAGATCTGATCACCAAGCCATTTCAAGCAAGGTTTCAACTCGGAATGGTGGTCTTGCACCATGGCGATATTCAGAGTATCCTCCACTCTGAAGGGTGCCGCAAATATACCTTATATTATTATCTATTATTAAATTGCAAAAAAACACAAATCAATCAAATAAAATTTACTTGCGGATGCCGGGATTTTAACCCGCAACCTTCGGATTGCTAGATCAGAGCCCTACGAAGGCCGGCAATTTAAAATTCGAAGTATTTACAAATGGACATGATTAAGTAACTAAAAAAAAACATATAGAATTTTGTTGTCAAGCGTGAAAAGAATCACTGAATTGTTTGAAAATGTATACTAATTAAGTAATATGTCTGTGTTAAATGAGTGAATTTAAAAATACATAATGTCATGATTGCTGTAAACATTTTGAAAATGAGATACATTAGTGGTAAATGTTAGATTGTACGCAATGTCATGGATCTAGGTATGTAATTCAAAAATTCAAATAAAAATGAAAAACTTTTTTAATGTGAAGTTCGCATGATTGGACTAGCCAAGATGAAACTGTATAATACCATGTAATCCAAATTGTCAAATAAATTACATAAGCACATCGTAACATAAACAACGCAAGGCCAAGAAACTATGCGTTTAGATTTTAGAATCTGAAGCTAATAATATCTACCTCGCGTTAAAATAAACCCAAGAAACTTCGAATTAAATGATTATTTCGAGCGAAGTTCATCGTGAGAATTATTAAATGCTATATTGTTATTCTGGACATAACTGACAGCTCAAAATGTGATTTGACGTAATATTAATAATTCTAAAAACTCCTTCCGTGCTTAAGTGCTGTATTCGTTCAAAAATAGCCCTAGTCTACGTCTAATGGTAAATTGTATGACGGTCGAATGGGTATGAGTTGCTATTATAAAATGATTATATCATGTGAACTATTTGCGAAATAGTAAATCGTGTTTGAGAGTCGAGTTTTAGAATGCCTTTGAAAGGTCAAAATGCTCTGGCCTAGTGGCGATATAAATACAGTCGAAGTTACGATTGTTGATTAAACAGGACTAGGCAAAATGTGTTTGTGTTATTAACGTCTTGCTCTTCGTTTTATCATAAAAATAAGCGATTAAAGCTATTTTCACGTTAAATCTAGTAGTATTTTGTGCAATAAAGTATTAAAAAAAAGTTTTGTTAATACCCCGTGAGGTGATGGGTATTTTCAGTGTTAGTAAATACTGTTCAATTTGTTGGGATGAAAGGCGGATTAGCCAATTAGTTCAACAGGTAAGCTTTATAGTAAAAGGGTGTGGGTGGGCGTTATTTCATGCCAATTCAAAACAGGTATAGAATGTAAGCAGAGAGGATAGACTACCGCATAGCACTATCTTGGCACTCGCTCGTTATTATCGTACATAATTTTTTGTTCTTCTGTCTCTTCAAATGATCCGAAGTATTTGATTCATTTGGTCGTGCCAACTTCCTCGGGCTTCTCCAGCTTCTTGTACCATTCTCTTTCGCTTCATATATTCTACTTCCACTCTTTTCTTCGTGTATCCGCTCCACATGTTCATACCATCTATGGCAGAAGAAGTAAAGATGAAAGTAAAACTGAAGACTGTATAAATAAGGTCCCTGAAGAGTATGCTTTGTAAAACCCTATTTCATATAATTGTGGAGATCCACAAATAATGCATGACTGCAAAAAGTGTAGTGAACAAGATTAACAAAGGGATGCTAGGATAATTTCCTCTTATACGTTTCGTACTTAAAGTTAAAAATCACGAATGACCCGTAGAGGGGTCACTAGGGTCCCCTATATATCATGGAACGATCGAGACTTTCAATATTACTCTTACCTTTTCCAGTAATACTCAGACATTAGTTAGTACCCACCGTTTTAACCGGACACCACCCGTCTTCGCTCAGCAGTCAATCATTAAGGAGGTTGTTTCACAGAAATAGAACAATTCATAAAATTTCAAAGTTAAAATGGAAGTACTGTAAAAAGCCTTATTTAGGACGGGTTACATAAAATATTTTAAGTTAATTTTCACGCTCTGTGTAAGTTCTACTCAAGTTCTGTGATTATTTCAGTTTTATGAAGAAACTGGTCTATATCAATATAATAACAGAACTTGCGCCCTTGAGGTGATTTTTCACAAAAACGGCGCTCTACAAATTGTCCAATTATTATTATTATTAATAGAACTTACACAGAAGGTGAAAATTAACTTAAAATATTTGATGAATCAATCAAATTTCAAACAACCCATCCTTAGGTTCTGTTATTATTTCAACATGGGCCGAATGTTTCACTTAAATAATAAATGAGCTTGGATAGGTCTTTCACAGACCTTGAATATTTAAATGAACCGTTTAAATTCTGTAAAACAACCGTCCTAAATAATGCAAAGCGTTAAAAGTGTAAAGAAGGTTTCTTGCGAGTATTATTAATAATACGAAACAAGGAGTGTTTAGTATTTATGTTAAGTAGACTGAGAAATGATGCAAAGTGAGTGCGTATCTAAGCTGTCGTCAGTGTTCGCTTGACCCCGTTATGCTCCTTTATGAACAAACTTTTCTTTGAGGCCATAAAAAGCGAGCTGCTAATCACCGCTCGTGATTAGCAAGAAAGTTTCGGGCTAGGTCTCCCAAAGAACCGGAGAAAGTAGGGGAACGGAAGGCACGAAGATTTGCGGAAAAAAACATGATGAAAATGACAACACACCGTGACCTAGGCTCTAATTAGAAAAACAAAATTATTACAAAAAAGAAAACTAAACTTTTTCTATAAATATAAATCTAAATAACGATCTTATTTTGTAGGCACAAATAGGTACTTTTATAAGCAAAACAAATATGCATAAATTACTTGACCAAATTTGAATTCTAAACTTCTCCCGTTATTAAAATACAAAATGGTTGCTCTGCAATGATGGAGGTGCAGATTGAAACCGTGATGCTTTTAATGCGAACCAGACGCTTGGGACTACTCTGCTACAAGTTCGATTTGAATCTTGCAAACACACATAAATATGGCAGCCAATAAAATGTGCGTTAAAAATAAAGATAATGTTGTTGATTCTTAATCAAAGTATGATAAAGTTAAAAATGACCGAAATGGATATCTACACCTTGGCGCAGTGGTAGCGCATTTGCCCGGAAAGCGAAAGGTCCTGGGTTCGAGTCCCAGAGTTTCAAATATCTTTTTCAGATTTTTCTGTTTCCAGATTTTCGACTGAGTTTCGCTAATATTGTCTTCATTTAATTAAAAATAATGTGAAAATACGGATTTTTTAGCGTATGAGTATTTATCTACACACCTAGAAACGAAACCTCAATTAAAATGTATTGAACTATGTTTAGTATTCAAATCAAAATAAATCCTTTCTTGTAAACCTATCTCTTTCCTTAGTACCATTCTATATTTACATACTAACTTCTGCTAGTGGGATATTTTTTGAGGTCAAAAACAAAAACACTTCACTTCAACTCTTATTTGGATAACCAATATTAAAAATGGCGACGAAAATTTAAGCAAACATTATTGCAATTTACAGTTACTAAATTATTCAAGAACGTAAACATCTTCTTGACTTTATCTCAGGTCGGTAACACTTTCTAATCTGAGGTAAATCTCAATTGCTTGAAATGGAGTTTGACCTCAAAATGCATAAAGGTGGGACCTAAGTTAATAGTCAAATATGCAAAATCTCATTAGAGGCAAAAAAGTGACATTGAACCCGGAAGTGTTAAATCAATCAAATAATCTAAGTATTGCTGATTGTTTTATAATAAAGCCTATATTTTTACACAAAACCATGTTAAATATGTATATTAAATTCAATACAAAAAATAAATTCAATACATACAATAAATTCCATGTAGGCATATATTTCGATTAAATAGGCAGGACAATAAAAATATGAATGCTGTTGGTCTAGATTTCTAGATACATTTTTACATACAGGATTTCTAACATTTAACCAGTTTTTTCAAATACAAAATTATGGAAAAAATGACTTCATACGTTATATTTTTAAGGCTAAATGCATGTGTTTCAAAGCTACACGACGCATTAAGAAAATGGCGTAGCAAACTAAAAGTAGTTGCATTTATCAAGAAATTCCAGAAAGAAAAAGTTGTCCAAATTGTGGATGAGTTTTTATTGTGACACGGAAAATTTTCAGATTTTTTTTACATTAGTGGAGCTAATGGAACACAGGAGATCCCGAGGAAAATAATTCCCCTTAGGGCCTATCATTAGGTCATCATTGGAGATGCTTTAGGGTGAGTCTCTTTAGAAAAGGAAAGAGAGGAAGTTCTGATAAGGAAAAAGGTACGTTGGTGTTTGCAAGAAAATTGTTGGTCTGGAAAACTATTTTTATATTACAATTTTATGTCCCCGACAACTTCACAAGAGCGCGCAGACACAGAACTTGTGTTGTTCCGAGATGCAGAACTAACTTACCATTAGTAATGCCGCTCGGAAAAATGATTCTGTTACTAAATTACCTATCCCCTGATATAGATATTTTTCACCTAAATATTCAAAAATTCGAAAACGCTATTATTACTTAATAAAATACAATATATGTTTATTATTGGTTATGTATGTATAACTGTAAATGTGCATTTAAAATAAAATAAATAAATAAATAAAATGAAAAATGTCTGGAAAACTCCGATTTATATTTAATTTACACGTGGATGGTAAGAACAAAAGATTTTCAGGTGCGTAATTTATATTTGAGTAACACACCTTCTGTCATTGACTTAATTGTCTGAAAGACGCCGAGATAATAACTTCTTATTTACGAGGAGATGATCAGTATACATAAAATAGTGCAAATATCCAACAAGAGACAAAGGAAAGACAAGATAATCTCGTTGAAATAGAATGAAATGTAAATTGCTGAGGTAATTTTCTGACAGGTACTCTCTATTGTTTGAATTGTATAAATTTCTGTAGGTAATGCTTTTTTAAAATTCTGTTTTAAGAAAATAATGCTGTAGAATTAATGAATCAGTTGTCTAAGGAAGCGAGTAGTAATACAATCCCTGAAATAATATATATGGGAGAGAATTTAAACTGTGCGAAAGAGATGTTAATAAGGTTTGGGCATGTAGAGCGGATGGGCAATAAAAAGGTAGTTCATGTGGACAAAGCAAGGAAGGCCTTCTAAAACGAACAGACTTACCTAATTTAAACGCTCACGTCACTTGATATGGATTACGACAATTTTAGTGACTAGATCCGAAAGAACAAAAAGCTTCTGTCAACTTTCCTCTATTCCATCACCATCCCATCACCACATACTCCAGCAGCATACTGCACAGCAATTGCCCTGATTGGGAACTCCATGGTTCCACTGTCTCCAAATAGTTGGGACACTTATGGGGAACGTTTCATACAAATCTTAGATTTGGATTTGAGATAAAAATACCCAACCATACTGAAAATTTATTTTTGTAATCAATAGGTATATCAAATATCTAGTACGCATGTGAGATACTTTATTTATTTTTGCTTTAAATTATAAGATATAGGCCATTAAAGATTTTAATGTTTCTGGATTTTAGAGGCGATTTGGGCAATTATTTGTGAGTAAACGAAAAACAATAAAAACATTATTTTACTACATTTATCATATAAATATGTTGAAACAAAATAAAAAATGAAAATAAAAAAAACATAATTTATAAAATAAAAAATGAAAATAAATAAAACATAATTTTGATGGGTGTAAATTAAAAATACAAAATAACCTATTTACGGTGGAATAAAAAATAGTCGTTTATATATTAAAATTACTACCTTAAAAATGCATTTTTAAGAATTTTAAATTTTCTTATCTTACATCTTACAATTTAAAGCAAAAATAAATAAAGTAGCTCACATCCTTACTAGATATTTGATATACCTACCTTTTGATTACAAAAATAATTTTTCAGTTTGGTTGGGTATTTTGATCTAAAATCCAAATCTAAGATTTGTATGAAACGCGCCGAAATGGGCCGCGCATTCGTTCCCCTTATGCGACATTGAAATTGTGATTCGAAGATGTTGATTACCAGAAAGAAAAAAGCAGATTGATTTGCAAGCGATTAAAGGAGGAACTTACAAGCGATTGTTGAAATTCATACATTTTTGTATCCACTAAATCTATAATAGCTACGCCACCTACTGCAAAAATAAGTATGTCGATATAATTGTACCAAGAAGGCATAAGAACATAGAACATAGGAAGCAAGAAACCCAATAAAACAGCAAGAGGCAAGAGCAAACGGTGAAAGGCAAATAACCAGGTAGATGGCGTCTAGTGTCTACCCAGTACCCAGGTAGGCAGGGAATCTAGTCGAACACGGATCTCTTACACCGACACATTCAGAAGATTTATTAGAAGGTTACCTATTGTGTTACGGGATCATTGATGATCTGAAAAGGTTGAACTGAGTCTGGTGAGGATCATCGCATTTGTTAACAAAATGTGTACCCGTATGTCTGAGAAAACAGCCAATAGTACTTATTTTGTTTTATTGTAAAATAGTTGTTTGTTACCCGTGAAAAGTCGTAGAACTGTAACTTGACTTCCTAAGATGAATTACAAAATGAGAAATTTTGTTCATAAGTATTCAAAAAACACATTTGGTTAGGTTGGTAGGTACATAGGCATTATAATATCGCTTGTTTTGATGGGATTATTTTTATAAATTTCTTTATAGATACATTGGTTCCATTTTCGAAAATGTCACAAACGTATGTACAAGGACATGACCTTCATTAATAATAATTCTTCTGCCGATTTGTGTTTACCCCTCATCAATGTTAAGTTAAGAAAGCGAAATATTATATTTCTTTTAACTTAATAATAAAAAAATTAAATGTTAATCTATTTTAATTTCAAAATACTATCACCGCGATTAAGAGAACATTTTGCTCGGAAAAACCAGATTTTGTATCGATTTTAAATTTATTTTTTAATGTGAATACCGCACAAGAGTTCTAAGTCCTAACTGCTCCCAACCGCCTGGAGCCTGTGAAAATATGGCATCCCCAATCGGGGTATATTGTGAGGTTGAAGGTAGAGGGTAAGGGAAAGAGATTATGAAGAGCAAGGTGGGGAAGTTCCTATATGGTTACTCAGATCTGGTCACCATACATGGCTAAAATAATTGGTTCAAAATCGACCGAAACACCAAAGATGCAAAACATGCCTCGTTACTACTTATTGTAATTTAGTCCAAATCAAATTGGTCATTTAAAATTTGTGAATGCACTTTCGTTAAATCTGACTGGATTACCTTACCCACCGATTACACTTTCGTACGATGTTGTATCGCGTACCTGTATTCAATACATGACTCATAATAATGATAATGTGATGGACTTGTATCTTATACACATACAGGTATCATGTACTATACGCGATGGTTTTTTCATATCTTGCGGGTTGTGTGTTATATATGCAAAACATAACCAGGTGTATAACCAACAGGCAGTAGTTGTTTGTGGTGAAGATGGTCAGATGTCAATAATGAAGCATGAGTATTTTATCAAAGTTGTGATAACAGTTGCCTATATTTAATTTAATTTACATTTAAATCTACAAGGAGGGTATTATATTAAATCTTATTTATTAGTCTTCCTACCGTAAAATTTTGTGCCGAGTATATGTATAGTATGTGCTAAGAATGTCAGGCTAATAAGAAAGTTGTAAAATTTTGCTGATTTGTTTAGCGCAGTTTTTGTGAAAGATCACCTCAAGGGCGCTGTGCAGAACGCTCATGTACAGAGGACCGACTGAAAGTACTGAGTGACGATTCCTAAGGGTGGACGTCCTATTGACCGCCCCAGGCAAAGTTGAGAAAAGCAACAACAGAGAAAGCCAATATGTGAACGAAGGCCACCGAATTAGCGAAGAACAAGTAAGCCTGCAGGCGCCTTGTCGAGTTGGCCAAATAAAAGGGAAAGAATATCAGATATATGAGGTTTTTTCGGATCGTCTGACACAATGTCAATATATTATTCATTAATTATTTTTTATTTAAAAACGATCTAAAATCACAAATTCGTATACGGTTCGCATTTAGCTGATGGTCAAGACCGACTAATATTACCCGCAGGCCTGGGCGAGCCACCATCAAATTATGAAGTCAGTGCTGTCTCTAAGTAAACTTCACTGTTAAATTGTATAACAACACAAATCAGCAGTAACAACGAGTATCAACAACAATCGCCGCCATTTGTAAACTGTCGTTATTCGATGGCACTGACTTGATGACGTGACACTTCAAAATGATATCATGACGTAGGTACGCAGTTTACTGACCACTAACAACAAAATTGAACATAATAATATCGTTTTGGCGACAATTTGAAAAACCTACGTAGAATTTAATATAATAAAATAACCACATGTTTAACAAGAATAACAATAACAACAATGTAAAAAAAAAAGCAAATTCTTACAATTATCCAGTCTTTCAAATAAATATTAACTCAACTTTGGCATTAATCTTCTTATAAATATAAATGTAAAACCAACAGTGATGAGGGTAGCAAAGGTAAAATCATGCAATGTCCAGTGTTTAAAATATAATGCCATCCACGTGCAAAGTCGTATCTTACCCAAGCATAAACTTTTTAATAAAGTGTGTTTTTCGAAAGTGACCTGCAGGTAAGTATGTTTTTGTATCTATCTGTAAATAATAAAATTAAATAGGACCTAGGAATTCATAATGAATTGTAAAGCGCCCTTGAGGTGACTTTTCACAAAAACGGCGCTCTGCAAATTGTCAAATTATTATTATTAATATTATTAACAACTGCGAAAATAGACAAATGGAACCATTTTATTTTTACGTCCTAATAATATGAGTAATATTTCTCTTACAACACTCACTACGGAGTTTAAATGAATATATTATAATAAGCATAATACTTACTCGAATAGTTGAAACGGCAAAACATCGTCTACGTTTTTCAGCCATGCAAACCTGCGAAATGTTTCCCATTTGTCTTTCGTGGTATGTTTTTAACGAATTTTCTATGGAAGCATAACTTGGCATTGTATTTTGTATTTCGCCCGCTTTAGCTCCAGTCACTCGAGTCCATTCGTCTTACTCATGTTTAATTGTGAGGTAGGTACCCATACTACATTTTTGACAAGCCATCATGCAGACCTGTAGACGAACTAAAAACACCTAGTATTTTCCTATCACGCTCAGGGTTACCACTCATTACCCAACGAAAAACTAACAAAGAGATTACAATAATTTAACCTGAAAGCAGAAAGTAAAATAGTAATAAACAAAAACTGTTCATACATGTGGTGTATAGGTTAGTCATGTAATTTCAACATCCTCCAATATATTATATCGTTAGTATAGTGAGTTATACGAAGATGTGTGGTATTTCAACAAATGTCATTTTAGAATAGCATCATATATCGTCTTTCGTGTCTAATGCACGAACGGTTCCGTTGATAGCCGGAGGCATCTGGTAGTCGTGCAGACGCCATCAGTCTGGCGACCCGCAGCTACAGAAAAACTTAAAGCCTCCAGTTAAATATTAATTGCGAAAGATTTTTGAAATATTTATATTGAGTCAACTTTACGACAAGTATACAAAGCAACTTGTAATCTCAACGAATCTCGATCTTATTTGGAAGTTTCCTAACACATTTCAAGTAGTCTTAATCATTGGGAATAACGGATACTACACTACATTACAGAACTTCCGATATTAGATAAAAAGTTCTTCGTATATTGTGTGAGTACTTACATAATGCTCTTTACTTACGTTCATTGCTTTACAGAACAAAATTATGAAGGTATTCACACAATATACTCTAAAAAATGTGATTACCATCGAATCTACCAAAAATCTTAGTACAAATTATGCTAAGATTTTGAGATTTGGAAACGGAGATCGTTTATCTAAGATCGGAAGTTCTGTAAAGTTCTGTAGTGGAGTATCCGTTAATTCCAATGATTAAGACTACTTGAGAAACTTCCAAATAAGATCGAGATTCGTTGAGATTACAAGTTGCTTTATATATACACTTGTCGTAAAGTAAGCAATCCACTGAGCATCTTTGACATGGAACTCAGAATCTTACTTCCATGATCTTTGACTACAATGTTAGCCCTGCTGTTAGTTCGAGGCAGTTCCCAACAATATTGTTTTTCGATAAAAATTTTAGCGGTTAGAAGGGCAAAAGAAATCAATTATTGTGACCGTCATAATCTTTCTGACCTTTGCATTGACGTCCAACTATTGCTTGGTACTTGTTCACACTCTTCTAGGTCATGCGTCGCACTGTTGACGAGATATTGATGAAAACAAAAGATATCAATTTCTACAAATCTATGTATAATAAAAACAAAGGGTGATATGTCAAAAAAGCCTTCCGACTCTCGGTGAGCTATAACCAAACTGCACGGACTATCAGAGATGCAATTTGTAATAGTTGGCGATACTTTTATGCGTTTTTAAAATGTGTGAAGGACATTATTGTAAGTGTAAAATAACTTGTGTTTCTATTTGATACCTTCTGGTAACCCTAATTATTACGGCAGACAAATCTTTTATATTTCTAGATGCCTCAAACACGATTCACGAACTCGGCAACAATACGAATAATAATTAATCTTGCTTTGAGATGAAATCTCGTTAAACCTTTATCTTTTGTAAGCTGTTTCGGATTAATCTTGCGATATCCCGTCGGCCTGTATCATGTTTTATGCAAACAAGGATGAGTCTTGACGTGATCGTTATCATGGATTAATACCTACTATGAAATGGATTAACTTTCTCAAACAAATTATTGTAACGATGTTTTTAGATTAATGTTCTAGACTCGTGTACCTGACGCAGGCAAATTGCTTTGTATTATTTATCAAATGTATTAGACTGGTCTCGTCGTATAGGTACCATCTCATTTATCTAATAATAATGATTATTTAAATTCATACTTCTTATGTATATTCATTCGGTTTAACCGTCGTGCTATCGTGAAGAGATTCTGAAACAATGGGACATTTCGATGGTTTGGACATATACTATAAAACACATCAAAGTGATTCACATCAAAGCTTTCACAGATTCAATTAAACTGAACATGGTTGGTGCTATCACTGATTAAAGACAAACACAACATTGATAACATAATATGTTCTTACATATACATTACATTCATTCACACACACACACATACCATACATTACAAATCAATAATAAGTTTTTGCAACAAGTAATGAGAGAATGGTAGGAGTTGGAGATACCCGAGGAAGACATGGTAAGACCAAGTGATTCCAATAGAATACATATAACAAAATTTGAGTCAGGTCATGTAAAGGTTTGGACATATACTAAGAGTGGACAAACGAAGAAATGTGAGAAAATATATATTATGACACTAAAGTGAATGGCACAAGAAGTTGGAGATTCCCGTGGAAGACAAGTGAAGACCAAATAATTGAGTCAAGTCATGTAAAGAGTCGAAATAACATAAGATGTAGATTTTTGGGCAGTCCAAATTCCGGTGAAACGGTATGATAATTAATGTTACATTTTCTTCTGTTGGCAGCATAATATCATTAAAGTTACGATAAAAATTAAGGAAGTGATGTTTTTGAAAAATATCGCTTTAGAAATTAGCAAAATGTTGTTATTGTTAATACTAAGGTACAAGTAGATAAAACTCCGTGTTTGTATTTACGTAATGAACAGAATGATAAATTTCAACGGAGAGCGAGCCCACATAAAAAACACAGACCATCAATGAGCCACTCGCATTATTATGCTAGTAGAAACACACCAACACATGAAAAGGGTACCTTCCCAACCAGGCATGAAACTGGCTTAGGTACCAACACCAACAAAAAAACGGACAAAAAGATGAAATCATATTGCCCGCCCGTCTTTCAATCTTCAAACTTCAAACTACCATCTTGGCTCAATTGCCTCTGAGTCTGAGATCAACAGTTGTCGGGCACATGGCCTGTCAAACTATTTTTTATCCTTTTTCATCTTTTGATCTTCGTCATGCCGTGTCTCTGTCTCTCCGGTTTGAAGTGTTACCAACTGTAGCATACTTTCTCTTTCGGATACAGTTACCTGGATGCGGTGTTGCCGATTGAATCAGCTAGATGTAGCCGGTTCTCTCCCACCAATGGGTTTGGTCGTGTGCCTGTCCTGCTCTGCTTATAGCAACATCGTCACGCTGTTTGTAAACACGGAGCGAAATGCAACTTCTCTCTTGTCATGATTTATTTATGCGACCGGAGATACCTAATTTCATGTTTTTTAATGGAGTTTCCCAGCCAATAATAAATGCTTCCAAGCCTTATTGCCAAACAACGAGAACTATTATTTCTAATTTACTGTACGTCTGTCTCATGGTTAATGTTCATTGGTATTATACCATATTGGGATTTCCACGTAGGGATCGGCAAATACAATTGAAACCCTGCCACATTAACTGAACACGTCTTGCTTTTATCAATTCATATATCGTCTCATTTGATGTTTCAACTATTGACGTGATCAAACGCCAGTAATAATAATAATATTTGGATGATTTATAAAGCGCCGTTTTTGTGAAAATCACCTCAAGGGCGCTGTACAAACTTATAATATCTATATTTCTAAGACCTAGAAAACCACAAGCTAGACAAACAATTAAAAACAACTTATTAACGTACATAATAGGGCTGGTGTTTGTGATTTTCAAGTTACAAGTTTATTTCTATAATTCTTACATAGTATTATAAGTAGGTATCTATATATATTCAAGAACCGCTGATTCTTAACACTACTTATTTGGAGTAAAAAAATGTACTTTAATGAAATTTTGGTCTCCGGTGATGTTTGTGATTATTTTTTTATCAATTTTTTTAAACCACCCAATCCCACACCCCGACCCTAATTGTCCAACACTTACTGATTATTTATGTTTTTGATGAAAAAAAAACAACCGGAGACAATTTTTTTTAACCCCAAATAAACTGAAAAATAGTCTGGAAACACTTTTAAAGTCTGTCACGTTACAAGTGTTTTGGTTTCCATTTAGTGAAAGTTTGATTTTGAGAAAAATAATAAACGAGTGATTTTGAGAAAAACATGGCTGTAAACGTGGACCAATTAAAATTAATATTATATTTCATTCCGAAGGCTTTTCAACCAAACCGACCAAAGAATTTCTGAACAGGTATAAATATCATCTCAAGGTAATGCAAAAATGTATTATTCAATATAGGGTTGGAAAACTACCCTGCAACAACCTCTGAAATAAAACGCAGCGGGTAATGCAGGTTTCAAGCAGGTACTTACAATGCACAAAGCCTTTTTTCAATACCACAATGAACTCAACAATGCGCGATCCAAAACCACATGATTATTGTATGCAACTGTATGAAGTTTCAGTGCAAAGATGCGGTTTCTTAAGCCTTACAATGTAGTATTACAATTTCTACCTTCAACCATTGACGTAAGTATATCTTCAACCACCTTTAAAATTTGTATCATCATTTGTATAATCTCATTTTATTTTAACTAAAGTATCATAAATTATTCCAGGAGCTTTGCACGATGAATGCATTCTATATAAGTCAACAAACTATAAAGCAGAACAGTTTGTTTTCTAAGCAGCTAAAATTCTAGTTTTTGGCGTCGTAAAATTTGCACGGTTTTTCTGGTACGAATTTTTATGTAAACTCAACTATTTTCAGTTTTTCTACGTAATTATTTCTAGTAATACTAGTTATGGATACCTACCACAGGAACGATCGAGTGAATCAAATACTTGAATAGGTCATTTCAAGAGTCAGAATAACAGAAACAATAATAATTAATTGACAATAATACGTTGATTAATAATTAACAATAATTTTTAATTGATAAACTAACGTTTAAACAAGATTTTTATGCATAGCACAAAGGGAAGATAACAAATCAGTTGGAAAAATGTTCAGAAAAATTTTCAGTTGGAAAAATGTAATAATGTATATATTGAATTATAAACACTAGTATATATTGAATTATTTGGCGGGTATTAGATAAGCCGCCATAGCTCAGTGGTCAGAGCTGCTGACCAGCAATCAGATGGTCACGGGTTCAATTCCCGTTGGCGGCCAGTATCTTTTCTCGGAAGATTTTTTCAATGTAGATGAGTGTTTCAGGCTGATAATTATTGATTAAAATATTTGTTATCTACAATAACTAATACTAAATTAAGGCCCATTAACCGGACAACAGCCGAGAATTCATTTTTCGTCGAAAGATGTTCTTATGATCGTATTGAGAAAGACTAATTATTCTCCGTACCAGCTTCTTAAAATAATAACTCAACATCGATTTTATTTCATTCAAAATTTGGTTTAATTTATACCTACATTCAAAAATGCTGAAAGGCGTGATGATAAAACTATTAAAGTTATGTACTTTTTGTAATTATTTTTCGATAATACTTAAGTATTTATAATTTTTCAATAATGTCTAAGCAAAATAAAAATATTAAAAAAATATTATGTTTGTAAGACGTAAATAAATAGAATAAACTTAAATATTTTCGTCACAAAAGACTGTGCGGATCTTTTTTAAATGATTTTATTTAAACTAAAATTAAAATTCTGAAATATAGCTTTCCCAGATAATTTATTTTACTGAATGATTTGATATATGATTTGAAATGTGTGTTGTATAAAACAAAATTTTGTTTGAAAGGATAAAAGAACAGTCTTTTGCAATCAAATTATATTTTTTTGTGAAAAAGAGTCAATACGTCTAAAATTTGATGTAAAAAAGACATATTTCCGGTTTTGTCTGGTTATTACAATAACTTAATATATTACAATAACCTCTGATTAACAATACTAATGAATTAATAAACAATAATGATTTCTACAATAATTATTAAATATTATTAATAATTAAGATTAATATTTCTTACACTCATTAATGATGAAAAATTATATTGATTAATAAAATGATAAATATTGAACAATAATAATAAAAAATAAAAACAATGCATGAATTTAAATGAAGAATAGAAGTGTTTGCCTGAACTGTTTATATAATAATTTCCCTCAGGGCTTATGTCATCTTTGAGGATGCTGTGTGGAGGGATTAGAAACTATCTGCCTACCTCTGTGAAGAAGTAGAGTGAGGTTTAGTTGAAAACCATATTAAAAATCTGCCCTGATGATGGACACTGCAATGATCGAAACATTGGCTAAAGAAGGAGGTAGCGCAACACGTAAACCTAACTTGGTGGCTACCAATCATGATCCAGTTTCCAAACGTTTGAAATTATAAATATTAATTATGAGATTATGACACTCGGAGATGGGTAAAACATTTTCTAAGAAATTTACATTTCAAAATGTTATCGGGCTGTTTGCTGCTAGCAAATAATAATACATTCAAAGTGGAACGAATTCCGCAATGGTTCTCTGATCTGGTTCACAGAGTCGAGTTAACAATGTAAATTCGTGATATTGTAGAGATATCACGAATTTTTACCAAATTTTATGCGGTAGAAATTATTGTAACGTGAGGTAATTTGATAATAACGCTCTAAGTATTC
The DNA here is from genome assembly GCA_917563855.2 of Limnephilus lunatus. Lineage (NCBI taxonomy): Eukaryota > Metazoa > Arthropoda > Insecta > Trichoptera > Limnephilidae > Limnephilus > Limnephilus lunatus. Next base: position 61,622,224 of record OU830599.1, read on the forward strand.
TGGCACTGAGAAAAATACAGGTTAGGCAGGGAGAAATCATAATAGTCACTTTCCAACTTTTCTCTATCCCAAGGAAGGATCCTCTCCCCACTTTCAACCTCAAAATATACCCAAATTTAGGTATTTCATTGGACTAAAAAATAATTTGATTTTTGTTTTTTTTTTAAAGTGAAAGCTTTTTAAGCAGCGTTGTGATTTGTAACTCGATGAAACGAAAAATAGCTAAAAAGAGGCAAACACAACACATCTACAGGATTTAGCCTGCGAGGGAATGAGATAGAATAATCGGTCTCCTCTTTGTGCGGTGCTTTGTAGCATTCCACTCTTGCCTACTTTAGTTTTCAAACTCTGATTTTCTTTTATTTAACTAACTTTAACCGTCCGAGTTTTTAAATGACAAATACAGAATATTATTTTTTTAATATTTCAATCGATATTTCATAACTCCATATAGCTCGTGATGGGAAACACGTTGCCAAATGAATATAATAGAGTTAACCTTGAAAATTCTGACTGAGAAAGCTGTGCAAATTTCATTACGCCACAGCTCATAATTAGAAAGTTATTGCTGTTTCAAAATCACATAATCAGATAATCTATTAATGTTATTTTAGATTTCGGTATTTTAAGCATTATGAGAAATGGAACAAAGATTAAAATTTAAAGAGAGAAATTTTGGCGATTTTTTATAATCGCATGGTAATACTAATAGCTGATAGCAGTTACGTCGGTACTGAAAACATTTGAACACTGTTAAATTGTTTTCTCGGAATTAGCATAATTATTCAACAGTTTGGTATCATACTATGGTTTGATTTGTTTCGGAAAATTAATACACATAAGTTAAATCTACAAAAATAACACATGCCACAATCTCAGTGATGTCACATCATATCTTTGTGTCACATATATTATTGTAATAAAAAACAGTTTTTTCTTTCTCTTTCTTATATACCTAGGTCACTTAAATTCAAATTTATTCCTACCACGTACTATGATGTCAATTATTTTTTTCTTCACATAAACTCTAAACCTTTAAAACCTTTTTTTTGTTCTCTGTGTCAAAGCCAATTATGGCATTGAAGATAAATAAATAAATAATACACATTATTTTATGAGCATTATGGAGCAGAATTTAAGTTTGTGAGTTGGATATTAAGTAATAATAATTTATTTTTCATACAATGATTTGTATTGACATAATTTTTCCCTACTGGGATATTTCATGCTAGGGAATAAAATTTATATTACATGCGTAATAAAGATTGGATGTGTGCTAGAATGTTTTGTATTTCTTATTTTACCATGTAAATCTAAAAGCTAATATAGTTTTTTTATTATTATAGGGGAGGGTGGGGCAAGAAGGGGTAGTTAACGTGAATGAAAAATAAACTTTGGTCATGGAGATGTAACATTCCATAGAATAAAATTCTAGATAGATATTTAAAAAGGCTATAAAAAGTGTAATTAAATAAAACAATCATTTACTTACCCATCTTGCCCCACCAGGAGGGTAAGACGGGGTGGACTGCCAAGTGCCGGGCAAGATGGGGTAAATAAGATCTAAGTTCGTTGAGATTACAAGTTGAGTTATTTACATTATCATAAAGTTTGCAATTAATATTTAACTGGACTAGGCACCGAGTCGCCAGACTGATGGCGTCTGCCTAAATAACTGAGGCCTTTGGCTATCATCGGAACCGTTCGTTCACTTGACACGAACGACGATAGATGATACTGTTCTAATGTAATATTTAATTGACATCTGTTGAGATATCGTAAAACTTCTTATAACTAACTATACTAACGACAACTATAGAAAGATGTTGAAACTATTTGACTAACCTATACACTACAGTTTGTATTAGGTATCTATGAGTTTGGCTAATGAAATTCTCAATTAAAGAAGCAAAAATAAGTACGAGAAAATCTTGAAATTATTCATGGGTCGACCATAGAAAAATAAAAGGCATATTTATTATTTAAGTCAAGAAACAAAATAAATACCTTTTGGAAGGAAGGAAGAAAGGGGAACGCCACCAAAGTGGATGTAATCCATCTTCTGAACAGATGTTGTTTGACCAGGATATGCGCTCTGTGTGTTGATGGGAAAGGATTTGTAATTCGGCCCCTCAAAGCATTTGATACCCCTTTTCCAACAGCAGCTGATAACACCAAACATGTCACAACTGGACCTTTAACACCACACACTTTTTCCTCCTAAGTACGTTTGGAATTACATACTTTGAAAATATGTATGGAAATGCAATGCTGAAATTAAAATAAAGCAGACACCATTACTGCTATAGAAATAAGATCCCATTGGGGGTGTGTGTGATAAAAACATGTTAGACTGTGATACAAAATGTAATCTGAAAATTTGGAAAGAACGAAGATTAAGAAAGGGACCCTTATAAGTTTAGACATGTGAAGTAGATTAAACAAGGAAAGAGTTGGTTATAGCATAATGTTTTGATTTACAGTGAGACTACGGCATCCACAATTGGTGTATGTTATGACGCTGAAGGTAGTTGGAAGGGGAAGGAGATGGTGAAGTGGAAGGTGGAGAAATGATATATTGTACCCTTACTTAAACTGTAATATTTAATATTAAAAAAAATATGTATTGTTATTGTCGTTCTATAATTAATGTATTGTTATTGTATTTCTAAATTGTGTACCTATGACAAATAATGTTTGTATTTATTTCATAAGTTCTTTAATCGTTTACACATTTCATTAGAAAATTATTTTTATTGCATGTAAATACTCCTCCCATAAACACGAGCTCCTAGAGCTCAATTTATGGAGTAGTACACTAATAATGAATTATTGTATAACCTTGCATATGTAATCATTTGTAATGTAAAAAAAAAATTCTTGAAATTAATAAATAAAAACATTAAAAATATTTGGCTATTTAGATGTTGTCATTAAACACGGCTAAAGCCATTTAAAACAACGTTTCAATTCTGAATGATGGTCTTTCACCATTTTGGGACGTTTCACAAATATACTATGTGTAATATACTATACTTGTATATTACTTCTTATTTTAAACTAATTGTGATGCAACAGAATAATTAAATAAAATTTGTTTAATTAGCCAAAAATCCTCGAACATTTTACTACGAGACGTATGTTTATTTGAAGCGTCTGATGAGTTTATTTGACGTGTGAGATGAATTTATTTCACGTATGAGATGAGTTTATTTGACGTAGTATGTTTTATCTACAATGTATATTTATTATAATACATGAACGTTTGTATCATCGGTGTTTTATTTTTTGGTGACAGGACGTCTCGTTGCTTATCATCCGGCTTCTGGTACAACAACATTTTATAATACTTTTGACCAAGAGAATCTTAATAAGTCAGGTACCCCTGATGCATCATACATATGTCAGGTAATGTTTTATTATCGCGAAAAGAAGCATGTGGGTCGGAGTGGTTAAATTATTTTCTAATGTTATAAGTAAAATTAAACGAGAGCGAGCCGTTTTCCAATGGACATAAGTTAAGATAATATTTACGAAGTGTTCACAAGACACACGAGTAAAAATTTACTTTGTGTTGAAATGGCAAGCGAGATATTTTCCATTTATATTGACTTTATGCGATAAGACTTGGTTACACAGACATAAGCTGATAGATAACACAATTTTAAAATATAAAGCTCGCCATTAATTTGTCATTCATATTGCATCAATAAGACAAGGTTTGATTAACAAAATTGATAACTATTGTAATAAACATGTTCCGAGTTCTGATAAGCTCTACAAATGAAAGGATGCAAGTCACAAGTGTTAAAATAGAATGCTGATAACAAATTGCAATTATTATTGATTTTTTAAGATAAGGCTTATGTGTAGGAACAAAAGTTGATAACAATGAATTGCAATTTCTAATCCGCTATGCAAACAAAAAGGAACAAATTAATAAGAGAGGTATTAATAAATTTTTGCGAATAGCTATTGAAAAGGTTTGATTCTAATAAGATAATACTTGGTAGATACTAAACCAGAGACAAACATGCGTGAAAGAAACATTTCGAATACAATTTTAAAGAAAATTTCTTCGACAGCCATTGGCAATCCACCGTTGAACGAATGTCATTTAATTTCATAAATTTCTGTCTCTCTTAACTTCTGATATCCATTTTTTTTTACCAGAAATAATGGTCTCCTGTGTTTTTTTTTTTAATTTTTCAATTGCTCCGCCTAAGAAGCTCTGCAAAAAAAACGAGTGTGCTTTAGACCACACGACTGAAGTTAAACTTCACTAACTTAGGCCGTCCATTAACAATAAAACAATAACAGGAATAAAAATATCCCCATCCCCTCAACATCCCCATCAACTCAACTCAACTCAAATCAACTCATAACAACTCATAACAACTCATAACACCTCATAACAACTCATAACAACTCATAACAACTCATAACACCTCATAACAATTCATAACAACTCATAACAACTCATTAATTAGCTTTCGCATCGATTAGCGTCTCACATTGATTAGCGTTTCATATCATCATTTTTCGTAACGTTTCATATTTTTTCGTAACGTATTCATCATTTTACCCCCCAAGTGTCGAGCGTGCGTAAGGAAGTTTTAGTTCAAAAGTCTCTCAGGGCCTGCGTCATCTTTCGGGATGCTGTGTAGTGGGTATTTTTAGGGAAAGGAAGTTCTAGGAAATAAAAAGTCATGAGGGGTAGGTAAGAATCTGGGGGTCAATGTGTCCAACAGTAACGAATGAATCCAGGAGAGAGGCCGACAGGAGAGGTCGAAAGGTGTCCCTCTACCAGTCTCTCCCGATCTAGCCCCCACGCAGTAGGTAGGCAAATGCATCCGCTGCCAAGCCTATAGACAAACCTCACCCCATGAACCCGGGCGACCTGTGTCAGCCATTGGTTATATTCAATAAATGGTTTCCGTGCCGGCGGTACCCATCTACCTCTCAAATTGAATTGATTCCCTGTTTTCTACACAAAGTGATTTTTTTACATTTAGCATTCATAGTAAAAGATTTAGGTAATGTTTTCGGCATAGATTAATCTATCTGAATCCAGGAAATGGCTTACCGAGCGAATCTCCGAGCAACAGTTTCACAAGCGGCGAAAGCGCAGATCTGCCCGGCGCGCGGTGCAGCAATATCACTTTACTAACATGGTGGGAGAACTATTATTCTATTATGGTGAAACCCGACACAATAAGGCTTCGAGCGAATTAGCCGATAAACCTCTGCAAATTAAATCAAAGGAAGGCTGAACACTACACTAATGGGGATTTTGGATCAAATTACAATGTGGAAACCATTTATATCAGCAAATGTTTCATATTTTTTTAAATCTCCTCATGAAATCTCTTCTAAAACTACATCGGATCAAAATTTGATACGCATGAAAGAAAAAGGTTTTTAATAAAATTTTTGAACATCAATTTTACACGGATTAAAGCCTAGCTGCCTAGCAAGTAATTTTTTTTAACAGTGACTAAAATTTGATAGACCTGCATTAAAAAATAAGATATTTAATAAAATGTTTAGAAATCAGTTTTACATTGATTAAATAAAGCCTAGGTAGTTCCAAGCAAGTAATATTTTTTTACAGTGCCTTTGAGATGATTTTTTAACAAAACGGCGTTATACAATATATTCAATTATTGTTATTTCTAGCGCAAACCATCACGGGATGTTACAATGATTGAAAAATCACGGGATATTACAATTTATTATTTAAAGAATTTACTGAATTTATGAAGCAGAAAGTATATACAAAATAATTGATACAGGATCATTGCATATCAAAAAAATATATTAGAAATGATCAAAATTTGCTGTTCGAATGAAATTTGTGATTAAAAACATTCAGATTTACATCTATGAAAAAGTAAACAAAAGAAATACACTTTTACAAAACAGATATTTTTAACTACCTTATCGCTTGTCTAATATGACATAATACTTATTAGTTCCAATACTCGCGATTTATTTTTGGGGTATTATGCCGTGTTCTGCTACCTCCTTCTTTAGCCAACGTTTAAGACAGCGTTTCAGTGTTCATTATCAGGGCAGATGTGTAATGAAATTAATTCCAATTTTGAAATTTAAAACATCACTTCAATTCACTGTAATGATATGGGCATGAGATACTATGGTACTACGGTGTATAGAATATATGTTTTGTTACTCAAATAGAATATATGTTTTTTTGTATGTGCACAAGAATCCCAAGTGCTCCCAACCGCCTAGAGGCAGAGAGACTATTGCATCCCCAATTGGGTGTGTTGTGAGGCTGAAGGTATTGGTAACGGGAAGGAGATTCAAAATAGAAACTTAAATTGTGTAAATAACACAATTCAATAAAAAATACTTGCGCACGCTGGGATTTATAGATTCACTGAGGCCATCGTGTTAATTTATGGAGGTTGTAAAAAAGTTCAATAAAGAAAAATTATATTAAAAAAACATCCTATAGGTACATCGCTTCCGATTCGCGTGGATAATCACGTGCCTCGACATAAAACTAAACTCGAGCTTAGATACATAAAATTTTATACAGGGGCTTCCTGAAAGTATGAATAATCGGTAATGCTATCTAATTTTTAAAGCGTTTAAAAACTAAAGTTTATAATATAAACACTTTATTCTCACAGCCATGTATAGGTATGTTGGATTCAGTTCCTACATTCTTGCATATTCAGAAATACAATGTTCTTCATTTGTTTCGGATTTCCTGGTAAGGAACATTCAACATTGCAATGGTACCGTAGTGTTCCGACACACTGGTGACTTATGAAACTCACTGTGTGGGTACATTGTACATTTTAATGTATTCCGAAACACTGCCATACATTATTCTGAAATACTGCAATACAACACTCGTGGCTCGTATGTTGTATGAAGCCAACGAACAATATCGAACCGTTTGTAAATGTTAAATAACCTTTTATGACATAAGTAGTACAGTTTCAAATAAAAAAAAAACAATATTTTAAAATCCAAAATAACCAAATCTAAAATAGGTAACTAACTACCTATAATATATTTTACTATGCGATTATTACTTCTAGTCTATATTTGAAAAGTACCTACTCTGTAGAATAAAATTTCTCAGTTTTTATAACTACAGTTATGCAATCCTAAGCAATGCAAAATCATGTGATATTGGTTTGAAAATTAGATCCCTTAGAAATATTTTAGATTCTTTAATTAAATACTTACTACGAGTAGAACACAATGCTCCTATGAATTTTTCGAGATTATTATTTTTATTAGTCTTTTTATAAGCCCAGAAAAAAATAAAGTATCAGGCCTATAAAAACTGATTTATAGTAATAAATCTCTTTCTTTCGAACCCCTTTTCGGTTATGGTTTTATTGTATAATTTAGAAAATTAAATATTTTTGCTTAAACTTCTCAAAATGAAATAAAAACACGATTGGCGATGTTTTTTTCTTGAATAAATCAAAACAGGTGGCTGGTGTTAAACGGGAATTTAAACTTTATTGCCATCTACATAAAGTGTGTTATTGTTAGTGGCCTGTTCCAGAGTTTTACACGACGTGGTCCATCAACTTGAGCCGGGATCACACCTGACTTGATCTATAAAATCTACAAAATAGATCAACGAGAACGGCCTTTTATAATGCAATAGAAACCCAAAGTTCAATTGACTTTCGTTCTATACATTGACCATAGATTCTTGTAGAATTAGGTCTGAATACAAAGTCTCTCTATGAGCTATTTATTGTTTTGTTTAACTTATGGATTATCGAGAGGTTCCTCCTCCTGCATCTGTCATGATGATGTTCACTATTAAGCTATCTAAAACATTGACTGAAGTGAAAGCAATATTTGAGTCAATACCCCAAAATTCAAACACAAAGCTCTGCAATTATACCCATCATTTTACTTTTACTGACTGATCGTAAGTGTTCAGCATGCATTGAATGTTGCACGCTATAATGAATTCATTGATGCATTTTAATTGTGCACAAACAAGAACGGATCTAATTGAACATGCGTCACAAATGCAGTGTGAATTTAACCTAGATAAGTTTATGTCACGCTCCGGAGTGGATGAACGCTTTCAGAGACGTACTCTCAAAGTGCTGATTGAAATAAAGTTCCCGGGTAAAGCGAGCGAGGAAGTGAAATAATGCTTTTAACTCAACCTATATTTTGTGGCCAAAATCCGGAGAGAGAAGAGATTTATAATTCTCTTTCGGATGTTGTTTTGGTTCAAGCCGAGCAATAAAATAAATTAAATCCCTTTGCACTTTCGACCGAGTTTCTGTTTGGTGTGTTACGAATTTTAGGATTCAATCGAAGATCTCAGCTACAGATCATTCAAACATCAATATTGTGGTATTCGATGTCTAGGTGTATGGCTCTCGTCTGCGAATCCGGCGGTGTACGCAAGGAAATTTCATATAATTAATTTGTGTTGATTCATAATTTATTAATCAAAAATAATATAATCGTATATTGCCACAGTGAAGCAGGCAATATCTATGCATTTTCATCGATAATCATCGAGAGGAAGACCAAAGAACTCCTGGATGACTCAATGCTCCAAAATATTAAAGGGAAACGGCCTGGATGAAAGCGATATCCAAAACTGAAGAAGATATAGCCTGAGAACGAAAAGAGTCGACCCCAACAGCCTACCTAGGTAGTGAGCTGGGAGAGTGCAAGGAAGAAGAATAATATAATAGTAGATATATTTGCGACACAGAGTGGAAAATGATCTCAATATGGCCCTGCTGAAAGACCACCATTCAGAATTAACGTACTTCCCCCATCTTTATCTTCCTCATCTCCTTCCTCTCCCCACTAGTCACACAACATATTCCTATTATTGAAGAAGCCATAGTCTAATTGGCTCTATACGATTCGGAACAGTTGGAACTCTCGTGAACTATTTATAATATAAATTGTAGCTGTGCTAAAATAACCCTTTTTTCTTCTAATTTTGAGGAATTGATTTTCGCTAAATACGTAATAAGAAGTGAACATCTTAACATACCGGGGATGAAAAGGTAACATGGGCCTTATAAAGTATGTAATTAGCTAGTAAATATAGAAACTAAAATACGTTAAGTAATCGATAGAATACCTCAATTTTTTATAAGAAAAACTCTCTTTTTATAACTTTTGAAGGTTATTGGTTCGAGTCCCAGTTGCGACCATTATCTTTTTTGTTTTGTTTTTCTTTGGCTTTTTCTCTTTAATATTTTTGTTTAGTTTATTATTTTATTTTATTTTTTATTTTATTTATATTTGGGAAAGTTGACAGTAAATCATAAACTACACAATAATACAATTATAAAATGGTTAATTATGCCAATTATAAATTATTGTTATCTTCTTCTTCAATGATATACTATATTGATGAGAACAACCTTCAAAAGTTGTAAAAAGAGATTTTTTCTTATAAAAATGTAATATTCATATAGACTTTTATAAAAAAGTCAATAGTTCAATATAAATAAAATCGGATATATTTATCCGTGACGCTATCTGCTTACAAACCAATTCTTAGAATGATTGCTTCCAATTAAAAGGGTAGTTGCCTATAATATGGAAACAAATTAGTTGAAAATTATATAGTTAATTCCAAAATTTGAAATATGAGATTGACCAATATGACGGTTTGTCCCGGTTAGACGAGAGGTTCTGGGTTCGAGTCGCAGTTGCGACCATTATATTTTTCTGTGTTTTGTTCTCTTTCATATTTTCGTTTAGATTATTATTGTTATCTTCTTCCTCAATTATAGAATACCTATTTATGATAATCTGTCACAACATCATTATCGATTTTTTTAGATTTCTTCGATTCTCTGCGATTCTTAGATTGAATTTTAGTATTCGTAACACCCCACAAGTTTGTCGCTATTATAAAGGCTCGATAACTAAGCATGGAAGCAAAATGTTTGGAAATCAGTTTTGTTTTACAATATAGAAAAGCCAAAATGGTGAAGCAATTTGAGAAATTATACGTTTGCACGCTTGTCATTTGACAATACAGAACGAATTAGAAAAATGGCTGTATCACTTTTAATGATGTAAGAAATTGCAATTTTAATTGCGTGGGCAATGCGATAAGTATGCACTGACCTCGATTTACCTAATTCGATTGAACGAAGGAACAAAATGTTACTATTATGATCACGTGAAATTAATCTCGTTGAATAAACATCAAACTCGTTGGAACTGTAAGTTGTTATTTTCAAAAACAATCCGCAATTTTTCAAGAATTCTTGGTTGGTTTTTCAGATATTTGGTTAAATTTATCGTAAATTGGGAAATATTACCATAAATTCGATGAAAATATCATAAATTGGATTAAAATATCTAACATAGCTATTTTATGGATTAATTTACACGTTTATATTGAATTTCTAATAAAATCTTTCAGTATAAATATTGGTAACAAGTTTATATGTTGATTCTATTTTGCGATGTAAACAAATAACAAAAATATGCCCCCCTTCTCAAAGATAATTCAAAATTCATCTCTTTCGAAAAACATAACAATTAATCCGTTAAAACCGCATTTCCGGGCTACCTCGCATTAACAAAAAACTATTACTACATCAATTGTTATTCGGGCACTTGTAAGTCGTAAGTCGCCTAGAAATGCCATAAAGAAAAAGCTGTGTGAATTTCATGATCCCCGTACGTGTGTTATATTCATGATGCTGATGCTTTGCTTTGATCTTAAGTAGAAATGTATTATTAGATCATTTATAGCTGCGCGACTCAAATTAAGTTTGTGCCAAACATGGGTCAAAGAAAGAAAGGTAGATTATTTAAATCAGGACATTTTTTCAGTCAATGTATGAGAGTTACGCCTTATTAGATTAAGTTGAAGACGAGATGATAGGTAAAATAAGGTGGGAACAAAAAAACACACCGTTCCGCCTCAAAGACAATGCGAAATCTCAAGAGAATGCGCCATTCAAATAAAAGACAAACATTAATGTTAAAAGTTGTGCGTAACAAGAAGTAACAATACAGGTAGCCTCTGTTCACAGGTATTTACAGTAATTCAACAAGTAAAAGACAGATACTTGTTTATCCGCGAGTTGGGACAAGACCAAAGAAATTGTGACAAAGAATCCAGATGATACATACAAATGTCAAAAGGGAAAATGTTTGGGTTCAGGGTTAGCGGAGGGAATATAAACAAACAATGAAGAAGTAATAAAATGGCAGCAGTACATTTAGAAAGATCTATCTTTACTGGATACACGCATACCTAAAAATTTTAGGGGGGAATATTAATGAAAATCAATGAAAATGCACATTTTGTTTCCATTAGTCAATTTTTTTTTGACATAATATATACGCTTATTATACGACAATTTTTAAATAGATTGTCAAAATTTTCGTACTAACGCAAAGTACCCCCACTATTCGGATGTTTTACGAACACTAAATTAACGATTGTCGGGTGGTAATCTTAGTAAGAAAAAAAGTAAAGCTAGGCTCACACTTAACTTTTTGACCAATTAAACATTATGAGCTTTATAGTGAAATAGGGTGAATAATGTAATATTAATTTAAATCGCTATTGAAAGGCATTCGTATGGGAAGTCATCAGATCAAGAGGAAATCACTAAAATCACGCAAATTCATACATTGAATCGAGAATTATCGAGGGTGATCAGAATGAATAGGTTGTTACGCTTTGTGTTTTGATGTCGTTGCGCTTTGCATTCAAATGTGAATGATTGATTTATACCAAAACACGATACATCAATAATAACTTGACTTCCTATGTGATTAAAGCTTAAATTGGCATCATAGCATTCGAGAGCTTTCACATTTGCCTACTATAGAATTGAATTCACAAATAATATCAACGCGTGGGAGTGTACGAATCGTATTACGAACGGGCAACAAAATTGTATATTTTCAAAAATGGTTTTGGGATGGGTTTAGACTCTTTCCAGGTAGTCTGACGGTCTGATACAAAGTAGGTAAGTTCGCTACATCAACATTACTTTCAAAAGATTACCCAAATTTCCCAAAAAGACTTGCACACATGTTGTGAATGATCTACCTCGGGAGAGATTTTGTAAAGAAGTTTTTGCGAGACACATTGACTGATCGATATACCTACCTTCATCTTAAAATGATAATACTTTTAATGTATAGAAATTTTAGAAGTTACTTGCTAACAAAGGCAGTTTTATACACGAGGATAAGATCCTTTGTCGTCCTGCAATAGATCGGTAGGACTCGTTTTAAAAACGATAAGAATGTACAATTTAATAATGTTTATGTAATGGTGCCTTCTGCAACATTTGGTAGTATGGGTGGTGAATATAACATGTGCAACACGTGTGTTTTAGTTAGTTTTTTTATATTGGAAAGGTCGGTTGACTAGGGTAAGTATGTACGACATTTTGGTAAATGAGACTAAACATATCTGATTTGGGGATAATAGATTAGGTTTTCTTTGGTCTTTGGCGTTTGGGTGGTGTCATTGTTTTGACTTCGCAAACAACAATAATAATAGTAGGCTGATATGTATGATGCTGTTTTGTTATTTAAGATAATAACTTTACTTTAAACTGTGGTTAAGAAATCTTAAACATGAGTCTTTATGAAAAAATAAAATAGGTTAGATAGTATTTAACAGGTCACCGGTTTAAAAAGTTCAGATGTGAGGAATAAACTGATGGAAAGAAATTCAATTTGGCACAACAAATGGTGGAAATAGGTAATTTGCATTATAGAAGCTATGTTCAACGGGTTTGTTCTAAGGGAAGCCTTTTAACTGAATACCTATAAGTAAAGTATTTGTTTACAGTATATTATGTATGTATACTCGGTGTGTTTATTTTATGAATCACAGTTGCTTCGCCTTGTGAATGTTTAATTAGCGTTAGTTTCTTTGTGTACATCGCGTAATCCATCAAACGGTGTAAAGCAAAATACTTTTCTTTTCTATTATCATCCGAATCACCACTGCTTACGAGCACCAACTGAATGTTTAGAAAGTAAACAAATCAGATACCGTTAAAAACACATTTAAATACATCATAAACAACACTGCAGAAGTCAGTAATGTCGGTTCCTATTCCTAATGGTGTTAATTCGCCTTCATACAGAAGAGATAAAGACTTCAACTCAATGTAGACGATTCTTTTCAAGTGTACAGTTACTAATGGAGATACTCGAGACTTCTTTAAATCTTTGATTATTTGTCCCCGTGAGGAATACCGTTCTGATGATAATTGCGACTGTTAACTTGTGACCGACAATTTTCTCATGGCTGTCGGAGAAGTAGTGCCAAGTTAATTAATAATAATGGTTGCATTCCTCGAATTTGCACAATGGCATCTTTGATAGTGTTTATATACACTAATACTTTGCAAGATCTTTAAGAACACTTAATAGCCTTACCTTTCCTACTGATTGTATCTTTATTCCCTAATAAAGTACCAGGACCAGTAGATGGTAGAGATGAAAATCTCAATTTAAAGTTTAACACGTACCTAGATCCTATATATAATACAATATTTTCAATAGTGGTATACAAAATTTGTATCTTTAAAATCTTTCTAAAGATATTTTAATGTTGAGAAGTTACCGCACAAGTCTGACGTTTTTCATAGTTTTCGACATCATCTGTATTTTTTAAATTATTTATTTCATACAGCCTTGAAATTTTAACAATACCTAGAAAGTTTTTTTGTTAGGTTTGTAAGATAGATTTGCCCTTGAGACGATTTTTACAAAAAAAAACGTTGTGCATTCCAATTGAATTTTCCCTTTTTCTGATGAGGTTATTGTTTCAGCGACTAGATGAGATATCACAATTATTTAAAATTCTAACTTATATTCGTAACTTATAACCATTTTTGTAAATGTAGGATCCATTTTTTTCTGTTTGACTATAACACGAATGAAGCAATATTCATAACCATTGTATTTATCACGTAACTAAATATTTATCATTGTCACTTATTTTATTGTCTTTCCAGATCTTGTATTGTTTTTATTGTGATTTCCTTATAGCAATGGTAGCTATAATAACTCATAACGTTTGCTACGTTCCTCCAAGAGCGATATTAAATTATGAGGCGTTATAAATGGCAGATCAAATTACAGTTTTCTCTCTTCTATGTTAAGATTCTTGGACTAGATTGATCCGCTAAAATATTCAAGTGACGGAAATTAAACAAACGGATGATTAGAATAACGGAATGGCCTGGGACAGCTGCTCGCACCGACAGAAACTTGTTTATTTGTCACTGACAATGAAAAATGAGGAAACTCGGAGTGACGAAACGAAACCAGTAAAAGCAGAGGAGTAGCCAAAAACTGCATCACAACCAGTCATGGTTTCACAGCCTAAAACTATATATTCTGGTTTGGTCATGCTTTCCATTATACAAGTTCCGTAAAGGCTCGTTTCTCAGAAGATACGTCATATTATTATTATGTTGATGGTAATATTATTGTGTTGTGTTGTGTTGATGTTTTGATGTATTTATAATGGTAAAGATGTTGGTGCTTACCTTCTAAGGCTGACTGGCTGGAAGGGGTAGGCGTGAGGCTGCCCAGGCAGAGGCAGGGGCAGGGCGGGGTGAGCGTGAGGCAGGGTGCTGTAGGGTGGAGGGGCCAGCGGGGGCGGAGGCCCCTGGGGCTCCTCCGTCTGAGCCCCGCAGGAGGCCCAGCTCCTGCAGGGCGTCTCCTGGACCACCTGCACCCTGGCCAGCTCGGGAGGCCGAGGAGTGTGCTGGATGGCAGTCTGGCTGACACCGCAAGAACTAGTCACTGCCCTAGAACCGATCACTTCACCATTGACACTCACAGTGTTATCACTGACACTGACGCGTTCATCACAGACACTGGCAACACAATTGGTAATCTGCACGGTAGGGTCACATTGACTTCCGACCTGTTTGGGTTCACTTTGGGGCACATGGGCATTAGCATTAGCATGGGCAAGTAGTTGCGCGGGCTGGACGGCCCGGCAGTGCGCTGGCGCGGGGACCGTTAGGCGCATGGCGACCGCGCACGACTCCCCATACCGAGTAGCGAGGAGCGAGTGCGCGCCCGCTGCAATGCCGCTCTCGCCGGGCCCCCCCGCTCCGGCCCCCGCCGCGGTCCCGGACCCCTCGCGGCACTCGTATGGCTGCCACAGCAGGCACGACAGGGCCTCCTCAGCATTGCGGTGTCGCACGGCGCCCCTCCTCGCCGCCAGGGACAGGGGGCGCGGGCGCTCCGCCGGACGGAGCTCCCTGCTTGCACCGGAAGCGTACTCAAAACAACTCCTTGATTTCGGGATTTGCCGGGAATAAGATGAACATAGAGCTGAGAAATTTTCCAGAGGACCGCCAGTAACACTGTTCCGTGACCCGCGAACGCCTGAAAAGACATTTTCCGATATTTCTGCGCTCGTCGCACTAATCGACGATACGTTACTAATGTTGGTTGCACTGCATTTTCTTTCTTCGAATTCTCTAATTTGTCCGTAAACCTTCGGCAGAGCTGCATTTGGGTCGCAAGCATCGATGGAACTATACAAATTAAGATTTCTTTCAACTCTTTGATTAGATATAACAGCACAGGAATTATTTGGAGAATAACTAGGACTTCTATTAAAATTATAACTCCTATAAATTGTATGGTGATAGCTAAGCCTTGTGTCACTATTTTGATTAAACGTTGAAGTGAAATTATTATTTGTTCTGGAATTAATCGAGGCGTTTCCGTAATTTCTTTCGATACTACTATTATCGAGACCGTTCCGTTGTATTGCCTCGCGCTGGAGTTCAGGCGAATGGCATTTGAATGATGCACTCTCGTCTTTGATATTATGCAACTCGATATCAGCTTCCGTCTCACTGATTTCACGGTTTTTGCCCGCCGCAGAGTAATAAAGAGAAACATACCTGTGATCTGAGACACTTTTATGTCTGTTTCTTCTTGATCGACAAGATATTTTATTGTTCCTAAGGGGAGATATTTTGGAATGGTTAAAAAATCTGCTATTACTCGGCGTATCTTGGTCAATTGTTGATACGCTAGTTGGACTTGTGCTTGTTGATGGTGTTGGACTACTTTCTCTGAAAGCCTCAATAGCTGGACATCCATCAATAGGTCTGAATGCGCAGCTCGAAGAATCTGATTGTATTTTACTTGTTTCGCTTTGTAAAATAATTCCACTCGCGGTTTTTGAAATGTCATCTCTGAACACATCGACCGTTTCCTCTTTCCTGTCACTGATATCTGAATCAGAGTTGAAACTTTTATAACTAGACTTATCAGGCGTGATACTGCAAGACAAATCTTTGTAATTATTACTAAGGTCCATTTTCGATAAATCTGTATTATCTGGTAAAATAAAATGTTCACTATTGAAAGCAGATTCTTCCCTAGCAGTTTGCAAGCTCTGACGATGGACGTAGACTTCAACGCTTTTCGGGTTCCTTTTAACCTTTGACGAAGTCTGCGTTTCATCTTCTTCTTTGATAATTTCGTAAGTTGTTGACCTAAATTGAATTGAGTTATGTTGTTCATCTGGAACTCTATTGACGCATTCTTTTTTAGTCTCTTCCGGAAATAGTAATTGACGTTTAGGATATAATTGATTATTAAGGCTTGATAAAAGACGAACCTTGTTCGATTGGTCTGTTGTTTCTTTTTTGGATTTCTCGTTAGGTTCAACAAATGTAGAATAAAGAGATGGCGGTGCCGACCTTTCAACTCTTTCGTAAGATATTTTTCTTTCTTCAGCAATTTCGTCATGTTTAGAGCTGTGTATATCAAAAACACCATTAGATGATGTTGAAGAATTGTTGTGGTTTGGTGGTTTTTGGTGGTTTTTGGGGTGGTTTTCGTCGTCGAAGGTGCCGGGGGCACATGAGAGCAGAGGGGGCCTGCCCTCGAGCAGCTTCCTGGGGCGGGGAGGCGTTCCGCCCTCGCGGGGGGCAAGGGGGGCGCAACTGGCGAGGCCATCAGCCCGCATTGGCTGACAGAGCTACATTACCCTTTACGTTACACCAACCACCCTCTGGAGCCTTCACGCCGTGAGGTACATCTGGGAAAAAGAAAATAAATATTAGTATTCGTGAATGTTCAATGATTTTATCAAGGATATCTGTAACGTTGTAGTAGAACCAAGGGGTACCCTTGAATTGTTTTTTTTTTTTAAATATATTTCAAGTTGGAGAAATTGCATCAAGTTTGTTTGCTTCAACATAATAGTTTATGCTATTATTCATTTTGTTTAATAATTAAATACCCAAAGTTGTGTTTGAAAACACGGTGAAATATGTTTTTTTATTCGAAACCGGATTCTAAGTAATGCTGTTTTCTATGAGGATTTAAAAAAAAATCTTTCATGTATATCAATTTTGCAGCAGAATCAAGGGGTTCCCTTGAATTGTTTTTTTTTAAACATATAAATATGTATATAAAAATATATAAACTAGTTAGAGAAATTTCATCAAGTTTGTTTGCATCAACTTAATAGTTTATTCTATTATTCATGTTGTTAAAAAATAATTAAACGTCATTAATTTGTGTTTAAAAACAGAGGGGAAATACGTTTTTTTGTGAGACCGGGATTTAAGTAACGCTGTTAAGATGACAACATACCCTAAAATATATTCATAATCTTCACGTCGTAAGTAAAGAAGCCGTGTATACAAACAGCGACTCGCGACCCGTGTATTGCACAGACCTACTGTCGAATTTGCCCTATCAACGAAAAGAAGAAGAAGACAAATAATATGGGAATCTTAATGACGTAAGTGAAGAAAGCGTGTAAAGAAATATGCGCCCGCTGCACAGCATACTGGACGAACGTACGGTGTAATTCACCCTAGCAGGCATGGAGATTAGACCTTTCCACCGCGTTCAATTTAATTAATTCTAAATAACGTGTTACAAATATTGAAAATGTGCCATGATGTCGCCCTGCCGAAGTTATTAATTTATCGTCTAGAAAAATAAAATCTGGTGCTTACCGCTAACTTTATAGTTGTACACGGGTTATGAAGTTTTAAAATCGTTGTACGTAAAAAATATTAATAATAAGATCTGAATAAAAAAGTTAATATTGTTACGAGTTCGCCGGAAATTATTAAAAAATGAGTTTTAAGCAAACAAAAATTATTAGGATTGTGTACCGCCTTAACTGGGAGGATTTTTTTAAACTTTATTTATGCTTTCAAGATTTCTTAGTAATTACAAAGATGAAATTCATCGTGGAAGAGATCCAGATGGTTTTAGATAGTTTTGAAACGAACAGAGATTTGTTCACATGTCATATGTCAGATTCTAAACATTATCTTCCGATAACAAAACGTCTATAAGTTTATTCTAGGTCATATAATATATTACGATATATCGTTTTGAAATAAATCTAACATCTTCAATACAGGGAGAGACCCGCACTAATAAAGAGGCCCTTTAAATTGTCGGGACAATATTATTAAGTACCGGTCCATTTAAATTAATTCCGGAGCACGTTTGACGATTCCCTAATCCATTATGAAACTGAATTGAATTGGTTCGTGCGGAGAGTGTGTCATTTTCTAATCTGAACATGACTCAGGGCTTAAGGGTTGATATCCTACCCCATCTGCCATACCCCCCCCCACCACCCTCTGCCCGGCCTCCTGGCCTATGCACAATAAAGTATAATACGTTATAATACCTAGCAATTATGGTGAAAAGTTCTAGAGGATATTGTAATTATTTGGCAGAATGTATCTTTTAACAAAACACATGCCTGATCTTAGGATAACACTGTTGTGATGAAGGCATAATATAATATCCAACACCTTTAAATATATATACTAGCTTGAGATTGGTTTTTCAAACGAAAAACAAACATTCCAGTACGAATAACCGAACAATATTTGAAAAGCTCCTACTACCATCACAGTAAGCGGAAAATGTTGCTTGGTTCGTAATGGAGGACTTAGCCAGCCGAGGAATCAAGAAATCGACCGGTCAACATAATGATCTTCATATATGTATATACTTCTACACTTTTTAATATACATCATACACACCAGCTTGAGATTGGTTATTTATTGGTGATTGGTTTATGACCAATAAATAAATCTCAAGCTGGTTTGTATATACATAAAAGTATATATGTATATGTTGGTCTCTGTAGATCAAAATGAAATAATTATAAAATACTAGTTGATCCGGCAACGCTTTGCTGTGGTTACCGAAACACAACGCCATCTACTGGATGTTTACCCAAACTTTATAACCAAGATAAATTAACTCATACCACCATCTGTTAAATTGCATACAAATCAAATCCACACCGCCCGCTTGCCAGCCCGCTGTTCTGTTCTGGATAGGGACACTAATCATCTAGCGGTATGAAATATACTTTACGACCTATTTTCATATCTACCAAAAATACATAAAAAAAATTCATAAAAATAGGTCGAGCCGTTTCGGAGGAGTGCGACCACAAACACCGTGACACGAGATTTGTATATATTATATAGATTTATCGTTCATCAATTTTTTGAAAGAAGAACAAGCAATCGATATTACTAATAATTTGTATGGATTTGTAAATTATTTGTTCTTATTGTGTTTAATTCGTAAAACAACATTATTTTTTTTTAGTATCGAGTAAAACTTATTTTAAAGGTTTATTGTTAAAGTTTTGCGATTTTTTTTGTTATTATTGTGACAGCTATTTTGACATTTAAGGCCATACTTATAACCACAGTTTGATAATGGTCTTGATCGCCGAAAAAGCTGCAATTACAATAATAAGAACGACAACACTTCAGAAGTAATAAATATAATTATTACATTTGATTTCCTTTTATTCAATTTGCGTACATACTGAAATCTCTTTGTTTTAACTTGAATCCATACACCGATATAATAAAACTTATTTCATCCATTTGATGCATCCTAAAAAATATATAATCCAAGAATAACAACCCCTCCCATAAATTTATTGCGCATTTATGCAGAAATGTTGTGGTGTCGGCCCACAGCCTACAGCCTACAGCGTACGAGCTTCTTCCCCTATAATGAATTTTTCATCCCCTTTTATGGCGGGCCAGGCGAAATAGCCGTTTAAAATGAATGTATTGCGCCGCGCACTGAATTCTAGATTTGCGCAATCCAATTAGACGTAGGGCTTCGGGTTCTTCAATTAAGGGAGATATAATAAACCAAGACTGTATATTATGGCGTATAGATAGCACCGCGTTATATTTATTATCATTACCGTCATTATAAAAAATTAGATATAATTCATGAAAGGGAAAAACAGAACTCCATTACTAGTCGAATACAAAATAAAATTTAAATAAAAATATCCATAAAGACGGAATAACCAGACAAAATCGGAAATACGTCATTTTTAAATCAAATTTTAGACGTTTTGACTTTTTCACACAAAAAAATATAAATTGATTTCGAAAGACCGTTCTTTTATCTATAATGTTTTAAATTTTAAGAAAATAATTTTATTTTTAGTACAATAAGATTTTACACTAGGTCTTTGTTTTGATTTGTTAAATTTTGAAACAAAATTTTGTACCATGCAACACACATTTCAAATCATAATCATGCAGTAAAATAATCAATAAATTAATTATCTGGGAAAGTTATGTTTCAGAATTTTAATTTTAGCTTAAATAAAATCATTTAAAAAAAGACACGCACACGTGTTTTGTGACGAAAATACTTCAGTTTGTCTATTAATTTACGGTCTTAATAACTAATATATTTAAGTTTTTTTACATCCTTATTTTGCTGAGACATTATTGAAACATTATAAATACACATGATCAAAACATAATTACAAATAGTACAAACTTTTAATAGTTTTATCATCACGCCTTTCCGCAATTTTGAATGTCCGTATAAATTAAACTAAATTTTGAATGAAATAAAATCGATATTGAGTTATTATTTAAAAAACCTGATACGGAGAATAATTAATCTTTCTTATTGGAACCGTCCTGTACGATCGTAAGAACATCTTTCGACGAAATATGAATTCTCGGCCACTGGCTGGTTAATAGCCTTTACTTACTAAACTTGTTAGTATTTTTGTATTGCGCCGTTGAGTATCTAATATATCGCCGCAAGGGCTATAAAGGTAGTTCTACTTTCAATTAGGTAAGCGGGTATGGGTACTACCGCCCCGGGAACCATTTATTGGATAACCAACACCCCTGCCATAGACCACCCCAAGTGGTTCGCTACGTTTCAAGCCCGGGCCGACAAGTGCCGACCAGTGCCCGGGTTCATGGGGTTGAGGTTAGTCTGAGTCTTGGCTGCGGATGCATTTGCCCACCTACTGCTGGATCTGTAGAGAGTGATTGAGGTAAACTTTTCCAGTCGGACTCTCGTAACCCATCGCCTTGCACCGCATCGGGAGTAAAATTGAATTCCAACTCACCCCTCATACCCTTTTTCTTTCCCAGAACTTCATATCCTTCCTTTCCCCAAAAAGACCCTCAACACAGCATATCCAAAGATGACATAGGCCCCGAGGCATTTTTTTTCATCAGGGCCACCTGTTGAGTATAATGTAAAAAAATATATACCTATTCTGAAGTTTTTTGTAACAATGAATTTTAGGTAGGTTTATTTATTTATTTTTTATATCTAAGCTTTATTGGTGGTGAAATTCCTTCGTAAAAGCTTTTCACAGTACGAAGCTGGATGAAAAAAGTACGGCATTTGTGTAAAAAAAAATTCATGTGAGTTACAGGTGTCATGTCAACCCAATAATTTTGGATTTTTTTTTTTAAAACACGTAAAATAGAAAGTCAGTGATTAAATTGTGAGATTCGTTCTAACAATCCGACAAATTAGATTGTATTAAAATGTTCTATTTTTTCATTCAAATTCAACCAATTGTCTTTCGCTGTAAACATACATAATCATCTTGCACTAAACAATAAAAACTAAAAAATCTCCGGAATTGTTTAATCTATGATCAACGAGAAAAGGCAAACCTTTGATATTGTCTTTGGATTGTTATGGGCAATTCTTCCGAAGCACGAAGATAGTAAAGCGGAGTCGACAGTCTAATAGTCGCGGAGGTAACGGTTTCAACCTCTACCACTTCTACCTCCCACCTAAAACCTCCTATCTCCTACTTCTTTCTCTTCTGTGGATTTTAGGACGGTGGTCGTAAACACGTGACTCGCGAGTTTATCTTGTATGAAGATGTTACAAAATCTGCTTTAATCGGTGTTATAAAATCAACGGTACGTCACCATTTTTTATTAAATTAAAATATTTTAGCCATTGAAAAATTGTGTGAATAAGTGAAAGAATTTTCTTTTTTTGGGTCTTTTTGTTTTTAATTGGTGTTCTTTTTTTATGGTAGGTCAATCACGTTTTTTGTACAGTATTTTGCAGTGTATAATATTGTATAGAACGACGCCTTGGTCAAAAGCTGTGGTTCGTTGAGTTTGAAAATTTGAAGAGAATTTTATTTTTTATTTATTCATAATTGATTTTAAAAGTAAGCAATGGTTCAAAGTTTCAAGAATGGTTAAATTATTTGATGGTTGAATTATTATTATGTAAGGCGTACTGGAGTACCGTGTATAGCAGTATAGTTAAGAATATGACCACTGAAGATTAAATTATTATTTAAAAGTTTATTATAACAAAGCACACCTGGAATGAAATAACACAAACTGTGCTTTACCTACGAGTGAAATGTTATTATTATTTTTTACTCTGGGTCCAAGACAAAGGAGCTTACTGTTCTGAAACAGAGGTCCCATGGCTGTCCAGCTGATAATACGCCACTGCTACCTGTATACCAATATTTTCGCAATAAATTCACATATCTTCTCAATTCGCATATTTCATTGTTAATTGTTCAAGAAAACATCAAGAGCAGACTGAGGCTGAGCGCATACACCAGATTTTGCTTTCCGATGGTCTGATCAGACAATCGGATCGGATAAACACTGCACACATCCGATTCGAAACCCGTATAGGTTATTAGACGGCCGGCGCGGAAGGGCGTGCCTATTTTTATTACCGATCCGGTTTTCGAATCGGATGTGTGCGGGGTTCCATAAGAATTTTTTTTTTATAATTTTATTTTTATTTAAGTGACTATATAAAATAATTCTCTAAGTATACAAAATATAACGGTTATGTTAGGTAAAGATATTGTATTTCTTAGTCCTCCTCACTAGGGGTTCCTGTGCCGAGGGGGACTAAAATTGTTTAATTATAGTTAATTTGTCTTCTATGTCGTTTTAGTGTCTTCATTATGGTGTTTTCATTGACCTCTTTCAGCCATGTTTTTTTCTTGATTTATACTCATAAATTTTTTTTAATTAGTTTTATGTCTTGGGAAAGAATATTATGGAGTTTAGTTGCAAAATAAGTGTAGTTTCTTTTTATATCATTTTTATTCGATCTAGTGTGATGGACACGCGGTCTAGTAGAGTAGATGATTCAGTAATTTTGAATAGATTCAATAATATATTTTTGGCATATATTCGTTGTATATTTGGTACGTCAAAGCTATTGAAAATTTCTATCGGAGGCGTTTATGGCGCGAAGGCCTTCCGGCTGTCTGATCAGACAATCGGATCAGATAATCGAAAAATCTGATATATGCGCCCAGCCTAATGCGCGCGACCTTAAAAAAGGTGGTTACCCGGCTCATTCATGTTCAGTCTTGTCTCTTTTCTCTTACAGCCAACTGTTGTTCTTCTAGTAAGTTACCTACGAATCATCCTCAAGATCTAACAACGCGACAACTTCAGGTACAGAATCAACTAAAACTTGAAAAGACTGGAAAAGTTCAACTAAAAAGGCTTACAAATTTGTACCGAAGTTACTAGTAGTAAAATTATTAATGTATCTATCTATTAAATTTGTAAATACATCACTTTGTTTGGGTTTAAAGACAAAATAAATCGGTTAACCGACTTTTTTAAGGGAGGTAATACAATAATAACGATCTTCAAAATAAACGTTTTTTGACCTCTCAAAAATGAATCGTTGCTTGAAATAGATTGCACGGTGTTTGGTGCCTAGATCTGAAAAGCCAGATACTTCCCACCTTCCCCTCCCTTACTTCTTTCTCCTCCTCATTACTTTCAGTCTCACAACATACCCCGATTGGGGTTGCAATAGTCTCACTGGCTCTAGACACACACGGAAATTATTATTCAGCGTTCAAAAAAAAGGATTCAGTAACCACCAATGTAATTTGGTTTTATCCAAATCACCACTTATTTAATGTTTGTGCAAAAAGTTCAAAAGTTTAAAATTTGAAGGAAAACCCTTAGTATTCTGCCCCGAATATAGTACGGTTTCGTCTGAAACTATGACTTCAAACTCGACTATAAAGCGACAATAAAAAACATATCTTAGTGTACACAACACAAAATTGATATACTTTATACTTTGTATCTTCTCTATAACATTGTCACTAGAAATATAATGCCAGGTTATTCAATATTGACACCAAAACAAATTGAAGTCAACCTTGATGGACTGTTATTTGGCATGAATTATTATTATACATTATCATTCATGATATTATTATTGCTGCGAACTTATTTAAACTTGCATTCAAAATCAATTTTAATTTTAACAATCAGTTATAGTAATTGCGTATATCAGTATGAAATGCCAATGCCAGGGATAAAATTGCACACAAATATTTTAGTTTTTAAGTATTTTAGTTACAAACATTATGTCTTTTAGTTTCATATATGATGACAATGACATTAATTTTTGTAAGATAAATAACCTGTGTGAATGACTTCGAAAGCAAGACACAATGAAACGTGATACGAGTAAACTCAATTTTTTGGAACTAAACATTAGATCTATAGGTAGGTACTGGGACCATATAATTTCAGGATTAAACAACATGTGTTCACAATTATGTCCTCTGCGTGCGAACTCTATCTAAATTTCTTTAAATAGACAATAAACAGTGTTAATTTCAAGCGACCTCCCAGGTAAGTATGGTCCTGTATTAATTCATTTTTAGGCAGCATCGCGTTCATTGGTCAAAATATTGTACATATATTTTCGTATCGGTGATCAATGAACCGGTGTATGCAATTTTTAGCCATAAGTTGTTTTTAATTGTTTGTCTAACTTGTAGTTTTTCTAGATTTTAGGCATGTATGGTAAGTTTGTACAGCGCCCTTGAGGTGATTTTTCACAAAAACGGCGCTACATAAATTGTCCAAATATTAAAATAATTGTTTATTATTATTATTATTATTATCAAATTGTAAAAATATACCCTTTTCAGGTTTCACATTTTTTTGTTGACTTTGTTATTATACTTCTGAACTTATTTATTTAGTTATTGTACTACCTAGAAGAGATTGTCTTGCTTTACTAGATTGAAAATGTTTTTTTTTTCTAAAATCGATTAACAACACTTTTTCAACCCACATTTACAACGGTGAGTTCAACAAGTTATTAGAAAGACAGTAAAAAGTAAATTTACCATTGATTTTCCAATAAAGAAGCTGTTATTACCGTAGCTAGTATTGACGTAGCTTTTTACACTAAATTTATATTTATATTATTTAACTGGTCAACGAGAAACGTTTATTCTTTACAAAGAGACTTAAGTATCACTATCTATGAAGCGTGTAATAACCTGGGAATCGACAATTGTGCTTTTCATATCATTTACCGACAAAATTACTTTTTTTAATAAGCGTAAAAAGAAGTGCAAACGAACCTACTGTGAGGTTTTACAACCTGATGCTTCAAATGTTGTTTAACCTGTGGAGAGTCGAATCAGAAAATGTTTAGAATAGCCGTTCGAAAATAACCTTGATGGGTTTTGTTCGAAAATTGGATAAAAAATTTCAATTTTTAATTTTTTTCGTAACAAGTTTCCCGAGAATAGCAAACTTTATCTAAAAAAAAGAAAAATCTCTATTCGGGCGACAACAGTCTATTATACGAATATTTTACTGGTTAATCCCGAATACATAATTTATAATTTTGGAGGCGGGTTTGGGTACCACCGCGACGCCCCGGAAACCATTAATTGGATAACCAACATCTCTGCCGTAGGTCACCCCAAGTGGTTCGCTACATTTAGTGACTTAGCAGGGGTGACCGGGTTTATGGAGTGAGATTTTTTCGGATCTTGGCGGCGTATGCTTCTGCCCACTAACTGCATGGCAGGCCGGATCGGGAGAGACTGTTGGAGGGAGAACTTTTGACCTTTTTATTTTTTTATTTATTTTTATTTATTAAAAGTATACAATACAGAATATTATATAAAGCATTGTACTCCCAAGAGTTAAGAAACTCATTGCGGGAATGATACGCATTACATGAAACATATAGCTGTATGTATTAAATGGACATATCATAGGACATACACAACATTATTATTTCAGATAGTCATTCATAAAATGAAGTTTGAGCATTTTAGTTTGGGTCTTTTTACATTGACTTGCACATTTGATCTCGTTGGGTAGTTGATTATATTTTGTGTAAGCTATGTATTCTAGGGATCTTAGTCCATATTTTGTTGATTTGATTTTTGGTATATGAAGTTTGTTGTGATTTCTTGTGTTGTGTTGGTGTACGTCGCAATTGTAATTGAGTGTAGTGTTGGAATGTGCCGAGTGTTGAATTACTTGTAATATAGTTTTTGTTATTTCAAAAGTGGGAATGGTGTTAAAAGGAAGTATTTGGGTGTTTCTGTAAATGTCTTTGACGTGTGTATCCCAAGGTAAACTGAATATATTTCGCAGGGCTCTATTTTGGACGACTTGGACTTCTGAAATCATTTTTTTTGTAGCAAATCCCCAGATTCCGGCGAGATATATTAGATGTGAGTGAATCATAGCATGGTAAATCGATCTTAATAGAGAGGGAGGAAGTAACCCGCGAAGTCTATATAAAACACCAGTTATAGGAGTAATTTTGGATAGAACATGTTTAAATTGGTGATTCCATGTGAGTTGTGAATCAATGAAAAGGCCAAGATATTTTGTAACATCAGCCCTTTCAAGGCGGTTATTATCAAGACTTATATTAAGACTTACATTTAAGACTTTTATATTAAGACTTTCATTTTTTAAGAGGGATATATTCATACATCTGTCACTTCTGGACACACTGACCCACAGATTCCTGCCCACTCCGCACACCTTTTTCTTTCCTAGAACTTCATCTCAAAAAGGCCCTCCACACAGCATCCCAAAAGATGACATAGACCCTGAGCGGAATTATTTTCCTGAGGGCCTCCTGTGTGGAGCTAATCTAAATAAAAAATACTCTTCCCGTAATCATCATGGTGTTTTCATGGAAACCAGTTTCCAAACGCAATATTATTAAAAAATTATGTAATTTGGGAAATTACATAATAGTTATTTTCACATGAAACGACAAACTAGCAAAGTGAAGTTGACAATTATGTATAACACATTTGTAATAAAATATGTGTTTGTTTTTAATTAATTTTTGTGTTTGTTTTTAATTAAATTTGTCAGTAATTTTAGTTAGAAAAACCTGAGGTTAGCCATTTTAAAAACTTTTTCATGCTTGTAGGTATTGACGACCTCCGTAGTCCAGTGGCTAAGACTCTTGACTCACAATCCGGAGGTCGCGGGTTCGAACCCGGCGTGCGCAAATAAATTTTATTTGATTAATTTGTGTTTTTTCGCAATTAATTCATTTAAAATAATATATAGTATATTTGCGGCACGTTCCAGAGTGGAAGATACTATAAGTATCGCCCTGGTGTAAGAACACCATTCAGCATTAAAACGTTGCTTGAAAATGGCTTTAGCCGTGTTTGGTGACCAGATCTGAATAGCCAGGTACTTCCCAACCTTCCTCTTCCCCACCTCCTTCCCCTCCCCACTACCTTCAGCCTCACAACATACCCCAATTGGGGATGCCATAGTCTCACTGGCTCCAGACTGGAGCAGTTGAGATTCTTTTGCGGTATTCACTGTAAAAAAAAATCCAAATTTTTATATTTAAAAAATTACATGTTTATTTAGAATTATGAAATGGAGTATTTAAATTGGTGATTGTAAGAAGTCGGGGACATCCGAGGAAGACATGGCACGAGTGAATCAGATACTTGAGACGGGCCATGTCAAGTCAGAAGAATAAAAGAGAATGTATGAGACGATGTATGAATGTGAGTGAGGCAAAGAGTGTGTGCCAAGACCGAGTTGTGTGGCGGTCCGTCCTCTCTGCCTACCCCTGCGGGGAAACGGCGTGATGGTTTGTTAGTTAGTTAGTATTTTATCACATTTCATTTTGAAATTTGAAAATGAGATCCCTGAAGCGAATGTGTGGTAAAACCATGTACGATCGTGTGAGAAACGTGGAGATCCGCAAATAATGCAAGGCTGACTTGGGCATGTAGAGCGAATGAACGAGGAAAGAAGAATAGGAGAAAAGGAGAATATATGACGCAAATGGTAGAAGAAGTCGAGGACGCCCAAGAAAGACGTGGCACGACCAAGTGAATCAGATACTTGAGTCGGGCCATGTCAAGAGTCAGAATAATATAAAAGCACGTGAGATATTGTATGAGATATTGTATGAATGTAAAGGAGGCAAGGAATGTGTGCCAAGACCGAGTTGTTTGGCGGTCCGTCCTCTCTGCCTACGGCCTACTAAACGGCGTGATGGTTAGTTAGTTATTTTATCACATTTAGACACAGTTTTTAGTTCTCGGGTGTGTAATGAAATATACCTTTTATTTGGATATTATACATAAATAAATACGCTTGAGGTCTTGGAGGTTAACATAATCTCAAAGACTGCACCACGATTGTGAATATAGTCAACATTTACCTCAACTACTATACGTTTATGAGGAATTTTGCATTAACGGTATTTCCTCATTCGTGCAATGACCTGTCAATAGAATTATTCCTAATTCATTAGTGACGATAAAAGGTCATTCATCTTCAACAGTACCTGACCTGTCCAACGAACATGACATCAATCGGCTTCTGACCAGGTAATGGGTTTAGGCTGTTAATTAATGTAGTAATTAGCTGCGGTCATTATTTTGTGGTAATAATTAATGTGTGAACGGTCATTGTCATTAAGTTACCTCTACATTTTGTTGTTAGGTTATTGACTGTTATTAGTATAAGCGCAAACACGTGAAAAATCATAGATTATTATAAATAAAATTCGGGAGCGGTTGTAGGTACCATCGCCTTGGGCAGCGTTTCCTAACAATTTTCAAGGACCCCCTTAATAATAATTAAAAAAAACAGCCATAAATTTCGGACTAATTTTTATTTTTTTATTTTTTTTATTTAATGACAATATAGGATAAAGTAAAATTACACAATAAGTAAAAAATACCAAGTTATGTGCTTTGTTTACAGTCCTCCTCACTAGGTTTTCCTGTTCCGAGGCGGACTGTATGTTGCTGAATGGGTGCTGATCTTTATTTCCTCATCTTCTAGTTTCTTGATTATAGATAAACAATATAAACAAAATAAACAATAAATAAAATAAAAGTATTGGTTTGTTGTCTGCAGGTTGCATTGGGGTTACTTCATAATTTTAATGATTTCATCATCGTCCTGTTTACTTAACCATAATTTGATATCTTTTTAAAACTTTTGTATCTCCATGGTGTTCTTAGTTTCAATTGGAAGGACATTATATAATTTTGTCGCATGGAAATTATGGTTTTTCTGGCCAAAAAATGTATTTAATTGCGGGATGTTAAGTAGTTTTGAGGATTTCGACCTTGTAGTGTAGGTGTGTTGGTCCACAGGGTATTCATATTTTTCTTTAAATTTGAGTAGTGCATTTTTTGAGTATAATTTAATAATGCTGAACACATTAAAGTTTTTAAAGATTTCTTTTGATGGAGTTTTTATGGGTTTTTATGAGTTTTTATGGAGTTTTTATTACTTTAGTACTACGAATAGAAAAAAAAATACTTCAGAAAAAAACGTTAATAATTAACGTACAACAGCAACACCAACATTTACATTAATTAACGGTTAAGTAATGTGAAGATTGGTGTCGCCTTTTCGCAACTAAATTGATATACGTTGTAATCTCAAATCTGGTTCCATTTGTAATCTGTTTCTGTATTTGTTTTTACAAGAGCAGGGAATTGCCAGGGTTGAGAAAAGCAGTAAATGTTTCAGTGCTTCTTCTTATTTAATATTTCTTTACATTCACCAAAACACGTGATAAAGAGGATTCATTGAAATTACGTTTCAAAACTGAATCACAAGATATTTCTATTGGTTTTTCTGTGCCATTGTCAATTCAGCAATATCAGTAATATCTGTGTTGAAAATATTCAATTTTTATTTTTGTCGGGTACTGGAAAATAATCCCGAAAAGAAGAGGCGTAGCGATAAGGAGACTCTTTGTGGCATTTATTTATTATTGTTAAAAGAGAAAAGAATGCGGACCCCAATACATATACCTCCAGGGGTCCGCGGACCACAGGTTAAGAAACACTGGCCTAGGGAATCATTCATTTGATAACCAACACCAGTCACCCCAAGTGGTACGCTACGTTTGGTGACTTAGCAGGGTTGCCCGGGTTTATGGAGTCAGGTTTGCCAGATCCTGCCATTGGCCACAAGCTGCATGCTGCCAGATCGGGAGTGAATGGTTGAGATTGACTTCTCCATTCTATTATCTCGGAACATCGCCATTCGCCATGCATCCATGGGAGGGATGGATTCAGGCGTCCGTCACTCTTGGACACAGTGACCCCCAAATACCCACCCCTCATACCCTTTTCTAAAAAGACCCTTCATACAGTATCCCCAAAGATGACATAGGCCCTGAGGGGAATTATTTTTCTGTGTGGTTAAAAGATAACTGAAATACTCAGATATATAGATAAGGACTAAAATTAATTAATGTATCCTAAAAAAATAGTACGTCATATAAATAATTCCTTCATTGATTAATTAATCACCCCCTATAAACACGGTTTCTGCATAAATTTTGGAGTATTTCCGTGCGGGTAATGAATGCGGGGCAACCTCCACCGCATCCAGGTCTGGCTTTGTTCTTCCTGTAAACAATATCCCCATACACAGCACGGGACGCGTGTCACTGCCAATTTGAATCAGTAATCAGGACTCAGGACTTGCTGGAAATATCGCGAGACAAAGCGGCCTAATAACTATGCTAATGAGATTGTCCATGGACTTATTCAAATCGCTGATTTTCCATTATCGCTCTGTTTTGACGAGAAACCAGCTGGAGGCTTTGATCAATTTCTTACGTGTATTAAAATATATATTAATCAAAAGGGAGATTAAACTAAATAACTAACCATCACGCCGTTTCCCCGCAGGCAGAGAGGACGGACCGCCAAACAATTCAGTCTTGGCACACACCGCTTACCTCGTTTACCAATACATCGTCTCCTACATGCTCTTCTATTATTCTGACTCTTGACATGGTCCGACTCAAGTATCTGATTCACTTGGTCTTGCCATGTCTTTCTTGGGCGTCCTCGACTTCTTCTACCATTCACATTTGAGTCATTTATTCTCCTTACACTCCTTTGCTCATACATTCGCTCTGCATGCCCAAACCATCTGAGCGTCCCTTTCTTAATTTTACTCATTACGCTTACATCAGCCTTGCATTCATTGCGGATCTCCACCTTTCTCATACGGTCGTACATGATTTTATCACACATTAGCCTAAGGGATCTCCTTTCTACAGCATTCAGTCTACTTTCATCCTTCCTCTGCCAGTTCCACGCCTCACTGCCATACATCAGAGTACGTACCGGTACTCCATTATGGCTAGCTTCGCTTCTTTGGACAGTTTTTTGTTGGCACCAACGGCGTTCAGCCCTCCATTAATTGCCTGCATTTACCCTCCTTTCAATATCTCTATCAGACTTCCAATCTCTCGTAAACATACTTCTCAAATAGACAAACTCATCCACCTGCTCCAAGAATTCAACATTCACAACTATGTTGCACATTGTTTTCGTAATCTTTCTTTCGGGAGATTAAAATATGAAAATCGAAAAACCTGTCGTAAAATGTAATTAGGTATTACGCATTTTCTCAAGACGAAATAGAGATATGATTTATCTATTTGCAGCAGTTTTGAATTATTCTGTGGAAAAACTCAAAATAAGAAGGCTGTTATGTATCTATGTGAAGAAACTCTTTGTAACATGAAATAAGGCACTATAAACGTAGAGGGATGGGGTGAAAGGGAATAGCTAATGATCAAAGCAAATTTTGGGAATGAAGACAACATACATAATATGTGCTTTGTTCATCATATATGTAGGAATTTTTTTAATTTTCAGGAAATCCTTAGAATTGTACAGTAGAGTCGAGGAATAGATAAGTAAAAACGAAGGTTTAAGAAAGAAAAATAAAAGGAAAAAAAAAGTTCGTTTCAATAATTATTAAATTGTACTGCTCATCGTACAATCATATTTTTTATTTATGAGAATACCGCACAAGAGTCCCGACTGCTCCCAACCGACTGGAGCCAGTGAATTGTAGCATCCCCAATTGGGGTTTCGTTGTTAGGCTGAATGTAAGTGGGGAGGGGAAGGTGATGGAGAAGAGGTAGGTGGGGAAGTACCTGGATATTCAGATCTAGGGGCTAAATTCTTTTCAAAAAACTTTTTTTTTTAAAAGAAAGACAAAAATTCCTACTACTACCACATTAAGCCGAAAATAGTGCTTGAGTCGTGATGGAGGACTTATCCAGCCCAGGAATCGAACACAGAACGCCTGGGTGAGACCCAGATGCGATGCCCTCTCAATCACTGACCGGTCAAAACAACGTTTCAATTATGCTGCACCGCCCACCATTAAATGTTGCTTTTAATTTCCAAAATACACTCATTAAAGAATATATTACATATTAATATTAAAATATTTTTCAGGATTAAACATCATGTGTTCACAATTATGTCCTCTGCGTGCGAACTCTATCTAAATTTCTTTAAATAGACAATAAAACAGTGTTATTTCAAGCTACCTCGCAGGTAAGTATGGTCCTGTATTAATTAATTTTTAGGCAGCATCGCGTTCATTGGTCAAAACATTGTACATCTATTTTCGTATCGGTGATCAATGAACCGGTGTATGCAATTTTTAGTCGTAAGTTGTTTTTAATTGTTTATCTAGCTTGTAGTTTTTCTAGATTTTAGGCATGTATGGTAAGTTCATACAGCGCCCTTGAGGTGATTTTTCACAAAAACGCTATATAAATCATCAAAATATTATTATTATTATTATGAATGGCGGTCTTACACCAGGGTGATACTGAGAAAATCTTCCACTCTGGATGGTATTTGTACTCACGACTCACAGTTCGCTAGTAGAGAGCCTTGCCCCTAGACCACGGAGGCCATCATATTGGTTGTGTGTCATATATTGTGTCGATTTAAATCCAAATTATTTCCATTATCAAAAAAGGTGTTCCAAGCAGATAATTATGTAGGATGTAGATACCTACCTTAAAGAGGAAACTAAAAACGTTTGAAATACTTACTGTATTAACTTAGAATCATTTATTTATATTCATGAACTGAATTTGAATCCGAAACTTACCTTCCTTTTCTACTTTCCTTCCTCTCCCTCATATCTTTCCGCTACACAAATTTCTCCACTTACTTGTGGCATAGTTCTACCAGCTTCTAGCAGTGGGACTTCTAACAGTTACGTTACGGAAATTATAATTTTTGAGTAAAAAAGTTTTTGGGTGTCTGGAGCGGAGATGAGAATAGTTTTGAAGCTATTAAGTATTTAGAAATATTATCAAGTTTAAACATTTTTTTGCATTTGATAGGATTCTAAACTACAATAAAAAAGAACTTTTTAATCCTTTCCGGAAAAATCATAGCTCGCGATTTCTGGTCTGAAAAGAGCGGGAACAGAATTTCCCGCGAGAATTATATTACAATCAGTGGCGCTAATTAGGCAGTGGTGGTAGAGAGGGGAATTACAATTAAAACACCCCTATAATATTCTGTCGGATACGATGTACCTACATAATATCTATTCTACTGAGCACACAGACATATTTACGACTATAGGAACAAGGGATTTAGATGTGATGTTTTGTGTGTTCCTTTCGTTAATGACTTATGATAATCAGATCCTAATAAAAGGGATAAACATAAGTATTTTTCATAAGAATCGTAGGGAAAGCTTAGTGCTGGTAGCGCACGAAGGAGCAACACTATGGAAACATGCAGAACTCCAGATTAAACCTTAGGGTGCCAAGACATCCGCCGTGGATTTCATTGTAATTCACAGTACTTGCCTTGATTTTATGGTATTTTTAACCTCAAAAAAAGCTCGTGGTGTACCAATTTTTATTTCGTAATAATTTTTTTGGGATGCTATGCTGTGTTACGCTACCTCCTTCTTTAGCCAACGTTTCGTACAGCGTTACAGTGTCCATCATGAGGTTAGATGTGTTACAATTTTTTTTTTTTTACTTGGCTAGGAAATGATCTATAATTTAAAAATTCAGAATGAAACAGGTTCTTTGTTTATAACCACATTATTTTGATTTATATTTGTCGACCGGTTTCGGTTGACTTTAACCTTCCTCAGGACAATA
This sequence comes from Limnephilus lunatus, assembly GCA_917563855.2. Lineage (NCBI taxonomy): Eukaryota > Metazoa > Arthropoda > Insecta > Trichoptera > Limnephilidae > Limnephilus > Limnephilus lunatus. The sequence continues at coordinate 61,656,820 of OU830599.1, forward strand.
AACATATAAACTTATGTTTAATAGGTTTATATATTTATTGTCCTGAGGAAGGTTGAGGTCAACCGAAACCGGTCGAAAAACATAAATCAAAATAAAGTGGTTTTAAACAAAGAACTTTTTTCAATCTGTATAATTTCAAGCCACAAAGTGTTTGCTTTATTCGATAATATAAAAATTTAGGTTCCGTATGTTTTTTGTCCGCAAATCTCAGAAAGTAATCGATGGATTGACTCAAAATTTTTACAGAACATTGAATTTTAGCAGAAGAGTGTTTCTTTATATATAATGGTTAGTTCTGGCATTATATTTGTATTAAAACATACTATTAGTGGTGCGCGAGTGGTTTGAAAATGTGTTTATTTCATATATTTTAGCGGCAGAGAAGGAAGGCTGGAGGGGGAGGGTAACGAAGGAGATGGTTTTAGCAGGAAAAGTGACGAGGGAAAGGGAAGGCGGGGAAGGTGGAAGGGGAACTCAGGAAGGGAAGGTTACGTGGGAGGGGAACGGGGACGTATGGGAATGGATATGCAGGAAGAAACAATTTATTTCTTTGAATGGCATCGTAACGTATGCCGGGTACCAGCTAGTGTATTATAATATTTTAAAGCTTGTCTTGTCGTCGCTTGAAAATATGTTTATTTTATCTGTAAAAGGAGCGTCGCAAAATAACATGTCAACTATCATAATTAGTAATTTTCAAAGTCGTAGGATTATGTTTATTTACAGAAAGTTTCATGCGACTTTTTTTAATTGTAAAGAACGCTATTTAGCTGAAAAATATAATAGTTCTTACGAATATTTTCGCATGTTTCATCAATTTTTTTTTGTAACGTTCGAGAGAAAAAAAACATTTCTCTGAACGTAAGTAGCTATCCAGTGGAAATTACTTAGCATAAATATACACAAATGCATATATTTTGTTTATTCGTTTATAAACACATTATCTGGTAAGACATTAAAAATTTAAAATATACAATTTTGTTAAAAAAAAAGTAAGTTATTACGAAAAAAGTGTCAGCTGGAGTACGTGGGGCGACTTTTTTTATTTTTTTTATTTGAATTTTATTTTAGTAATTTGTACATTTAAGGTTACAAATTTCTAATTAATTATAATATTTCATATTTTAGATAATTAATTATAATATTTCAAATTCACTATATTTTTTCTTGTTTTATGTAGATCCTACAATACATCTTGAACTTTTCAATTGGTGAGCACTTTAGAGTTTCTGGTAGTGTGTTATATAACTTAATTCCTTTGTACAGCAAACTGTTTTGCGTATTCGTTTTGTCCTTTTTCTTTAATCTTATTTCCTTGCACGTCGTTGTGTAATGTCTGTGAATGTTCTTATTGTATACGATTTTATATGAGAAGTTTTTTGGTAACATGTTATTTAATATTTTGTGAATAAATATTAACGTGTTCAAGGTCAGCATTTGTTTCACTGTTAACCAAATAAGTTCCTTTAACATTTTAACATTTTAATTATTTTTGAAAATCTATTTCTTCGAAGTATTATTCTCATTGCTCTGTTTTGGAGAATTTGAAACTTATTCTGTTCTCTTTCATTACACAGAAAAAGGATACTTGAACAGTAGTTGAAGTGTGGAGCAATAATTGAATTGTAAATGGTGATGGCGGTTTTTTTGGAAATTTTAGGCCGAAATTCTTCCCAAAAAATACCTTTTTGGCAATTTTCTTTTGGGTATATTCGGCATGTCTATTTAAGTTTAGTTTGGAATCTAATATAACTACTAAGTATTTCATTTCAGTAACATTTTCAAAAATTTCACCATCAATTTTAATTTTGCTTTCACTGGATGTCTTCTTATATCCAATCACCATACATTTTGGTTTTTTTGTATTTAATTTAAGCTTATTTATTTTTAGCCATCTTGATACATCATCTAGTTCATTATTTAAAATATTTATTAGTTCTTCATAGTTATCTCCAATTAAGTATATAAGTGTATCATCGGCAAATAGTTGTACTTTGCATTTTGACATTGTACCCTGGCATTTTAAGGGTTAAAGAAGTATAGTGAAAATATCACAACTGATACAAATTGCCTCAGCCATTGACCGGTCAGTGGCTGAGTTGGCATCGCGTTTGGGTTTAATATAAGGTTATTCGTAATTATTCAAAAAAAGGTCTTAATAATAATAATATTTGGACGATTTATATAGCGCCGTTTTTGTGAAAAATCACCTCAAGGGCGCTGTACAAACTTACCATACATGCCTAAAATCTAGAAAGACTACAAGCTAGACAAACAAAAAAAAAATCAGCTAATTGGAACAGGCTCAGCCTAGTGAGGTGGTTTATACCAAAAAAATAAAATCTACATTGTATTTTATATATATATATATTGCAATATCTTGGTTAATAAATAATTTTAAAAAAAGGCTAATCTAATATTCGATAACACATCTGACTTCATAAGCACCGCCCGGGAGTGGGGCATGGATGTTGACTATAAATTTCATTACACCATCCACCAAATCAAATTGGTACGTATTAAATTGTAAAAACTAATGCTTAAAAAACTTAGTGTAAAAACAACAGCCTGAAATAACTAAAATAGCTGAAATAAGTAAAGTGGGTAAAGTTACTTTAAATTTTAGATTTAAAAAAAAATTATGAATTATAAAATAAAAAAAATTATGCTCCTGAAAGAGATGGTTTGATAAACGTACGTTGATTTTGCATATTGTAGGCTTGACGCATGAAATAATTTTATATATTAAATTTAATTTGACTCTCAAACCGTAAGGTAATTACAAATGAATTTTATCGTATTTTTTTTGATATTGTATCATAATACCATTTTTTTTAATGACCTTCCACTTGCCCTAGAGCCGCCTCTGCTTGTAGGTTTGTGTATTTGCGGAAAAACTCATTCATAAAAAAGATTTTCTTTCGTTTTCCATTAAATTTTTCTTGGAAGCGATCTTATTTTAAATATATATGACCTTTGACATTGATATGTAATGTCGGCAATGAAAATACGGACTTTAATATTCTGTGATATTAGTTAGCTGAATATTTGAAAAGTCATAAACTCCCGAGAGAGAGGTAAGCCCCTTGGATCTAGTTCAAAGAGTTTTAAATTAAATTGAAATAAAGTGTATTACGCTTACAGTTTACATTAATTTTTTTAAATGATTTGTTTTTGAAGTCACGTCACTTGCTGAATTTTCGTATAAAATTTTATCTTTGGACTGACAAAATATAGGTCATCTGTGAATTAAAAAAGCCTTGAATAAAGATTTTAAATTAATAATATCAAGTCATTGACTGATGTGTCAGTTATGACAGTTGATGACTTGGCTATTAAATTGAACCAGGGGAGACCAACCTTTCTTTTTGGCTGTCGGACAGAAAAAAAAAACTCATTCGGTTTACCATCAAAAATGCTAATTTTGGCTGTGTATCCGTATGTAACCCTTGTCCAATAAACTCTAAAATGCGGATTTGCGGTGTCAATTTGAATTAAAGCTACCTAGTCACCTGAGCATAAGATAAAATTGTTTTATCAGATATCTTTTGTATAAATTTATTTAGTTATAGTACATGAACTACCTACCTAAATTCTTTATAAGAAATGTGTACTTCTTCTGTTTAAATTTCTAATGGTTAATTTTAACAAGTTAAGTCAGAATTCGTGACATTTCAAGGGTCTGCGCTTTTTGCAATGCGATTATCAATTCCATAGTTATAATGTCCCATGATTTTTCATATTATTAAAAATATTAAAAAACGTTTTTTTTTTTAAATAACTGAATCTAGTGAGAGGGTGTTTGGATGAAACCGTAAAATCGCTACATTTGACTTTTGAGAGTTTTTAAAATTTAAATTCAAAATCTTTGGAAAAGTATATTTATGGTAGTGATTTATGGAGAACAAAACATTTAAATCGAATTTACGTAACGCAACTAGTTGCGCACAAGTTATTTCATGACATTTATTAGTTGCACTGCTTGTTTCATTTATAAAAATATAGTTTCATCATGCATGCATTAGTTGTATGCAATAAAATTAGAATGGCCCTTTTAATTACGTAACCACTAGTGGTATGCAATTAATGGCGTATTGTTAAAAGGTGATGCAACTAGTGTCGCGAAAATAATTCAGAAGAGCGAACGTCTGTGTTCCTTTTAACTGCGTGAGAGTTTTAACGCTACACAATCGTACAACATCATCATTATGAATTGCAAAAAAACCTTTGATGTCGATGGTGTCATGATTGCTGCAATACTGAAGTTTGCAGGACACTAAATTTGCGCAATTAACACCAACTTTTTGGAGTCATGCATTGTTTGGAACATGCATGTAACTAGTTGCGTAATGTAAATTCGGCTATGATAACTCTCTAGGTTAAATTAAACGGTTGAACTTAGGTTATAAGCAAATCTTTTAAACCAAATTTTAACGCAACGAAAGGTAATTATTATTTGAAAACATGTTTAGAGGAACTCAATTACGTCAAAGTTTCTACGGTCTGAAGATTTAAGAGGCCGGCTTTATTAAACAATCAATTGACATATTATTCAAATTGAGGTCAAAAGATCAACACATTCAACATTTGATTTAGGCATGTAATACATAATTTGCATTTAGCAACTAAATAATAACAACGGTTACATTGTGCAGGATAATGTTAATTTGTTACCTACGTAAATGCCACATAGCAACAGCCGTAGAAATTCAGTAATATTAAATAATGAAATATTAACTCAATTTCCAAATGACTCCTTTTTTCTTTTACTGAATTGCACAGTTTTACAGTCTTTCATAATATTGTGTATATTATAGTAGAATTCTTTACGTGCACCTGGTAGTAATTTTATTAAAATTCGATTTAATGTATAGATACACTAAAATATTAATTATGATAGACTCGGCGTGTTGTCAACATTTTTACACTGAAAAAAACTGACATTTTAAAGATCTATAGCTTATGATGAAAATTATTTGATCATTTTACTTCCATACATCAGGGAACGTTTTTCTCGTGCACTTAATCGTGGAATGCTATTTTTTTTCTTAGCACCAACCGCGTTCAGTCCTCCATCAATGGAGTTACCTGCATTTTCCCTTCTTTTAATATCTCTATCAGCTTTTTCATCATACTTTATTTAATAACTAATTTAAAATCTGAAATGATAACATTTATTCTCGTATTATATATGGCATCAGAGCCTTTAGGTCGCTTCGATGAAAAACCAGAAAATGATCATGCAAACTTTTAAACAATGCTTGAAATTGTTAATAATATATGGATATACGATCAAAAAAATATGCATTTCCAAAAGTATTTGGCTTTAAATACTGACCTAAATTGTTACCTACTGATTCTAAATACTAACATTGTAGAAAAAGGAGAGATAGGGCATGATCTATTAGTAGTATGAAAAATTTACCACACCAGAGCTCACCGAGAAATATTAATGAGATTAGACCGGGGCAGCAGAACACATTAGGTACCTACTTATAAACTTATAGGTCTGAGATTGACTCATAAACACCGATTTCTGTTTTATAGTAACCGTATTTGAAATAACTTTATGAAACACAATTTTGTGGACAAAAAAACCTCATGATCGGAATGATTTCGAAGGCTGAAAATAGTTGCATTCGGTACCTACCTATAAACTTTATCCAGAATGTGCTGTGCAAATTTCATTACATCATGAGAAGTTTTGGTGAAATTAAGGTTTTATGATTAAGATATCAATCTTCCCGGGTAGCAGAATAATGAATAATACTGGTGAACACCCGTTTTCGACTGAGAGCTGATGGATAATTACAGATTTCTATTTTATCGTACCATTTCAAGCAACTTATACAATATTTATGACAAAAATACCTCTATCAGCATAATTTATTAGAGTTTTGGCTGCACGCGGTTAGATAATACTGTAATCTAATCACCCACCATTTAAGCCAGTAATGTAGGGGGAAGCTCAGTAAAACGCGCCCTGGAAAGTGAAAATCACTACCTCAACAAAAGTCGTAAATAATATTGCATAAAGTTTCCCGCGCTGTCACCGGTCGGCGGTGTTGCCAGGAACGGAATAATTATTATACCAAACTGGCAACCGGGAAACGGGTAGGTACTTACTTACTTTATCTGTAAAAGAAATAAGTCATGCTGAAAAGAAAAGCACTAGCGGTAGAAACGAGAACTAAAATCACACTTTAAAAAAAAAAACTTTCTTTTATACAAGAATCGCTCTGTTCAGAGCCAGCAAATCTACGACATCCGAAAATGAATGACGCGATTATGTAAAAACAGAATATATGATTTTAAGCTTGACCCGTAAAATAATTCCTCCTCATATACCATCAAAATTTGAAAAGAACGACTTGCTGATCGATCCTACGTGAATACAGATACGTGAAAAATACGAAGTAATACAAAACAAGGTAATCGAAAAGCAATTTCACTTCATATCATCAACAAAAAATTATAAATCTAAACAAAACTGTTAACAAAGAAAACTATATGAATACAATACATCTCCTTATATAAAATAATAAACTCATACTCATACTTACAAACACAGAATTCATTAATAAAAAGTACACACACATTTGACGACCGGCGTGGTGCAGTGGTAAGGCTCTTGACTCGCAATCCAAAGGTCGCGCAATCGAATCCCATCGTGGAAAATAAATTTTATTTGATTAATTTGTGTTATTTCACAATTTATTCATTTAAAATAATATATAGTATGTTTGCGGCACGTTCCAGAGTGGAAGTTACTCTCAGTATCGCCCTGCTGTAAGACCACCATTCAGAATTGAAACGTTGATTGAAATGGCTTTAGCCGTGTTTGGTGACCAGATCTGAATAGCCAAGTACTTCCCCACCTACCTCTTCTCTATCTCCTTCCCCTCCACACTACCTTCAGCCTCACAACATACCCCAATTGGGGATGCCGTAGTCTCACAGGCTCCAGACGGGAGCAGTTGTGCGGTATTCATGTAAAAAAAACATGATAACCTACGAGTACATTTAAACACTAGACATACTCAGCATGGTAATCAATCCATTGGTTACGAGGGGGCAAGTTATAATTGCCTTCCAGACAACATCAAAAATTTAAAAAAAAGCCTATGTACATTCATTTTTCACAAAAACTCATTCATTTTTATGCAATGAAAGTGAATAATATTGTAACATAATGTATTTATGTGTATTGTTACGTAAAATAAATTTATTTCTATAGTTAAATAAGTGAAAATATCATTTTATTTTTTCTGTAATAAAAACTTAAACAAAAACACCATTGATAGTTCATTAATGGACTCTATCGCTAAACAGATGTGTTGTTAATTTGTACTCTGAGTGCGCTGAGTCGGTCCTGACTGGCTGCCGCTGACTCACTACTCTTCACACGTCTACTCTCTTCACGTCTCTTCACGTGTCTACTTTTCAATACTTTCACCTACCTAAAGTATTCCTAAATGAGGCATTTTATTTATGGCGTTTAAATATATAAATAAATAAATATAGACAATGAACAATAGAGGTCCTAGGACCGACCCCTGGGGTACTCCTAAACTATTTTCCATTGGTTGTGAAAATTGATTATTTATTTTTGTTACCTGTTTTCTGTCTTTCAAATACTCTTCCATTAATTTAATGGCTACAGCTATCAAGCAATATTTCGTTTCAGAATTGAACTGATTTCTCAGCAGGGCGATACTGAAGGCATCGCATAACACGCGACATCTGGGCCCAAAGCCAAGAAATCCGTTGTTATAAGTTATAACATATTTTTACGCGTGATTTTAATTAGTGCTGAATCGTTCCGCTAGATGGCAATGTTTCTGAAAAGGCTGTTTTCATCAATATAACTGAGCTTCAATTAAGTTTAGGGTAAATTTGCCTCAAAAGTGCAATTTCGGTGTCTTCAGCAAAATAGCTAAGCATATATTCATGATAATCATTTTTAATGTTTTTTGATATCTACTACTACCAACGTGTAATTTTCCTATGACGAAAGTTTTGAGATGTTGACTCCTGAGGCCTCTGGCCTATTTTGTCGGAAGGTAAATATTTTTCTCAGCGCTTCCGAAAACTAAAAACTGTTTTTGAAAGTTGATAAAATACGCTTTCACATTTTATAAATCGAAATGAACATATAATTTTTTTATATAAAATTTTTGAAGGCAAACATGAAAAAGTTTTAAAAATGGCTCATCTCACGTTTTTTCTAACTAAGATTACTGATAATGAAACAAACAAAAAAACACAGACATATTTTATTCGGCAAACGTATTATTTAAACGTTATCGTCAACTCACTTTTTTTTGTAAAAAAAAAAATAACATAAGGCTAACCAATACAATATTTGATGGAATCACCGATACAATATTGTATTTGTTAGCCTTTCTTGAAAGATTTGAGTTTATTAGCGGACAAAACTATTTATTCATATTCATATTGCTTATGTACGGGTGCAGACAACTAATACGTCTTAATATTTTAAAGCGTAACTTGCAAACAGCGTTTTCCCCTAAAATAATTAATCTCGCGCCATCTATGAAACAGTAGATTATAAATTTTAAGTAACACCTTAACTAAGCGTTCACTTAGTTCTGATTGGTAAAACTGGGCATAAGCCTACTAACAACCCATTTAAATTAAGTTTATGATTTCACGGTACCTAACGTACGGGGAAGGCACACTTTTTATCTAGACAGGCACCTTAATAACCTAATAATTTATTTTAGGTTTAGGGCACGGCTCTAAAATATTCAAATCGTCCTAATGGCCCTAGTAAATTGAACATGTTTAGAGTGTTCCCCTGAAAATATTCTTACCCTACCGAAATTAGCATGCGTTAGACCCGTGTAAGGTCCGGTTTGACCACTTATTCAAAACGAATTGCCCAAATTTTGGGACAACACGTTACTCGTGTTATTTAGAAGGTTTGATGAAGATTTTACTGCAACAACCCCAAATTCTGTTACTCTTAACTTGAACCCTCCCAAACCTTTAGTAATCTTAATTTTTTATTTATATATTTGAACCTAATGTGTATTTTTTCCATGTGTACTGTTTATGCTCTGTTAATTTAGATATGTTCTTTAAAACTTGCTTTAGAACCAACTATTCATGTTTAAGTTTATAATAATATCAACAAAGTAACTACATATTCCTCTGTAGCTACTTTCATAGTAAGCACTTATGTTTTACTCTTAATATACTTAAACGTACTGAACTTCTTTGTAATTTTTAAAAATCAAGTAAAATATTTTATTCATTTGAATGCTTCAAAACGATGAAGAAATTTCGTCGTAATGGTAATTTATCATACTACATGGATTTAAAAGTAGATACTTATCTTAATAATAATAATATTTAACATAGGTATACATAAGTAGTAAGTAGGTCACGATATGATATATTACGAACATAAATTTTCCGCATTTTCATTAAAATGCATAAAAGATGCCACTAATTTAAAGAGAGCCCATTTTGGCCGTCAGTGGCAGGCATAATATTTTACTAGCTCATAATAATTTTCCCGGGGTTGTCAGACTGAAAAAATATCCAAAATACTTAACAAAGTCAACATTTTTTACACTAGCAATCACGTAGACACTTTTCTTAGGTTTCTAGTAGTTTTTGCAGACACCTAAACAAAATGTTGTGTTTGTAGTAACACAAAATATTAATTTATATTCAAAACTATAATACATAATTATAGTTTTGGCATACCCGCATGGAATGCGAATTTATTGGATAACCATAAGTCACTCCAAGTGGTTCGCCACGTTTGGTGACTTAGAAGGGGTGCCGGGTTCATGGGGTGAGGCTTGTTTAGGTGACTGGGAGATTGGTTGAGGGAGACCTAACCTAGATCTCTCCAGCCGGACTCTCTCGATCCATCACATTTAGGGATGAAATCATACGTAACTCCTGGACACATTAACCCCCAGCTTCCTACCCACCCCTCAAACATTTTTCCTTACCAGAACATGCTTTTCTTCTTTTTTAAAAATACACTCCACACAGCATCCCCAAGGACGACATAGGCCCTGAGGATTTTTTTTCCTCAGGGCCTCCTGTGTGGAGCAAACGTAAAAAAAATGTACCGTTTACCCACGGTGTAAAAAAACCCCTTTTCAGGAGCGAGACGGAGTGTGTATCAAGTTACTGAGATTAAAAATGAGACATATACGTAATTGAAACTGCTGAAAAAAAAAATATTATGAGCGCCTAGTGGTATTTCTTTAAAAAAATTTGAATTATTAAAGTTACTGCTTTTTGTCGATAATATTACGAGTGTTAGATTTTAACTAATTGCAGCTACCTAACGTAACCTAAATCTTTATATAAATGGGATACGTTAGAATATTTGTAAAATTGAGTGTTTTTTATAAAATGTCTTCAATTTTTGAAATTTGTATAATTTTGAACAATGCGGCCGTTGGTAATGCAGATGTTTTTAAAAGCATCTTTACGGGGATTATAATGTTTGCGTATAATATGATATATAAAAAATATTACACTTATACACTCGTACATAATAATACGTAGGTAGGTATTGACAATTTCGCTTCTTCAAAACGTGGATTTTCTGCTTTATAAACCAGTATGACAGAAAACTATTTCCATTAAAACAGTAGTTGTTCTAGTTAGGTACTTCTATCTCCTATAAGGTATAACTACCGAAATCGTACCTAAATACTCAGTGAAGAGATGAACGGACAGAAGTGTGTTGTGAGCGTGTCCGTGCGACCGAAGTGAGCTCATTTTTTTCTGAAGGGTGATTCTGTTTCTTTTGTAATAATTAAGGCAAAAAGGCAAAATCGGTCAGGTATCGAAAGGCGTCCGTTGTTTCTGTGATATTTCTATGGCTTGCCCGTGTCTGTCGTGTGTTAAATGGATTAATTACCTACTTAAAAACACGATTTAGTGTTTATTAATTATTAAAACTACTCACATAAAAGCCTAACAGGCTATCCGTTTGTCGTATTATGTTGATGACTGTACGCGATTGCGATTCGCAAGTTTTCCCGCCACTGACTTCTCTTAACGAGGATTACGCGGCAAAACGCGTCGACATCTCTGGCGTTAGGGTAACTATTTTTAAGAGTTGGCGTCTTAACACAAGCTCAGTGTTTAGCTCGTTAGCGCGATACGGAACACTGCATTTAAGAAAACTGACAACATGTGACTATATGGCCGATTTAATACACGTTACGCTGTCGCAAAAGGTACAGAATCACCCTTCTGGTGAAATTGATCATCATTTTTATATTTGGAATTTATTTGTTCGTAATTATTTGCCAATTCCGAACTAGTCCCAACTGCTCGGAGACAGTGGAACCGACATCGTCAATTATTGGGGTATTCTGTGATGCTGAAGACTGATGGGTATGGGAATTGGAATGAAACAGGAATACGTATGTTGAAGATGTGCAAGATATATAGATCTGCCGAGCTATTCCTTAATTTTTGTGAGATCTTAAGATAACGTGCGAGATCTCCTGTCAAATGAGTGTCAGATTTGGGTGGTAGAGTTGGCAACGCTACCTGTCATAAACTCAGATATGGGTGATTTTCTATGGCTGTTATTTGCTTTTTCTATGGATATCAGCCAGCTTCGCCGTTTTTAAATAGTTTTAAACACGAAATACTGTAAATATACATGATTATTTATCCATTTAAAGTATGTTTAAAGTTGTATACCGAGGATTTGACATTTGCGAAATTTCGTTTCAACCCAAATTTGCATGAATTACTTAGTTTATCAAAATTAATCACATTATATTTCACTCGTATTTGTTTGAGAGAATCAAGTTTGTTTATTCTCTTTAGTTGCTGAATGTATAATTGTTAGTGGCAGATAATGCCGGAAAAACACTTTATTTAGAAGAAATCTAACCACAGGCGAAGTACAATCGTCGCAATGGTGACTTTAGAACTTCAAACTTGTATTACTTGAACGTATGTCAGTAAACTAGATGACAGTCAAACGTCAGTATGAAATTCGAATATTCGACATCTCCACCCGTTGCTTTTTTTATTTAATAACATTGTCGTGCAAATTACCACAGTATGCAATTAAAAACGTAAAATAAACAATCACGCATTCATAAAATATGTGACAGCTATGACAGCCAGCGTTGCCAACTCTACAATCTGACACTCATTTGACAGGAGATCTCGGACGTTATCGATCTCACAAAAATTAGGGAATAGCTCGGCTGGTCACTAAACACGGTGGTTAGAGTCATTTCAATCTGTGAATGGTGGTCTATCACCATGGCGATACTGAGAATGGGAATATGGAACGGGAATATCAAGATACTCTGAGGACTCTTATCTCTGAAGCGTGCCGCAAATTGAAAAATAAAAATTATTAAAACAAAAATAAAACACTTATTTCGGTTGTATTTGTGTTAGTCCATCCTGCGTAAAATCTGGTTCAATAAACTCAAATTTGCTTTGAATTTAATTGTCATTTTCAAAATTAGAACTGATTGTGTGAAAAATTCTGGCAAGTACCCACCTGTTAAATTTTATTTTATTACCTACACCCTACACCATTCCCAACCTTTATAACCAGCGCCATAGGTTAATTTGCATACAAATCGAATCCACACCGCCTGCTTGCTAGCCCGTTCCTATATTATATATCTAAACCTTCATTTTGAATCACTCTATCTATTGGTGAAAACCGCATGAAAATCCGTTCAGTAGTTCTTTAGTTTATTACGAACAGACAGACAGACAGACGCGGCGGTCGACTTTACATAATTTATAATATGTAGAGATATAGATGCGGACGCGCGACCTCGTTCTTGAATGAATTACCAATTTTAGATGCTCTGAGGGTCGACAAATCTTATATAACTGGTGACATCGGTTCTCTTTCAAATCGGAACAGATCACACTTCTAAGTCTTAGCTGATCAGTGGAACTAGACGTCGTATGGTCTGAAACAGCGTTGCTAGAATGTTTTGAAACTTGTTTCAGACTTGTTCCGGCAATAGAGCAGAGAAGGCTGGTAATCTCTTAACTGATTGAAACTCGGGCCAGGCCGTGAAACGTAACTTTTACGAGTCGAGTAATTATCTATTAAACGGGCCGATAAGGACTTGTGCGCGCGAAGGGTTAACACTAAGTTTCCAAAGTGTTTATTTGAAAACATTATCGGGACAATCTCAAGGACGTGCGGGATTAATCTAAAAAGTAAAGCGAATATTTTAAAGTGAAAAGCAGGTTAATGATTTCACCCTTTTATATACTAGAACCTTCGGAATAAATAAGCGAAATAAGATAAGGTAACTTCATAAAATTATATTTTTTAAGTGCTTTATTTATTTATTTATTTATTCAACGCCCAGAGGGCTTTTACAGTAGTACAATTTGTTTATGACAGATGATTTTTAAACAGATAGAGAAATGATAAGAATAAAATTAGATAAAAATGCACACAAGTCACAAAAATACAAAAATACAGCGATTTGATAAGTTTACAAAAATACATATATGTTTAGGAATAGTTTTGGAATAAATTTTGTATAAGATCCACAAAATTCGCCAAGTTGATGTTGAATATGTCAACATCACTTAAGTACTGATTTCCCATAGTGTGAAATCTTTGTATCGGAGAGTGGGCAATGTAGTTCCGCTTATGAATGCTGCAGTAGAATAGTGTATTTTTTCGTGTGGTTACTGTCGTAAGTTTATGAGTTGTAGGAGTTCGCAACAGTCGAATTTAGAGTTAAGTATTTTGAATAAAAATGTCAAGTCGTTTATTTTACGTCTGCCATCTAATGTGTGTATTTTTAGAATATTTAGTAATAGATTATATTTTAAGTCTTCTAGTGGGATATTTAATTTAAAATTTATAAAACGCAGAATTTTTTTGTTGTATTCGCTCAATATTATTAACGTGAATTTTGTAAGATGGAGACCAAACTACCGAGTTATACTCAATTTGGCTTCTAACTAGAGAAACATATAATAGTTTAATGGCTTCTATGGAATTAAAGTTTTTAGTTGTTCTTAAAACGAAGCCTAGTGTTTTCATACCTTTGTTCATAATTTGGTGGATATGATTGGCGAAACTTAGTTTTTCATCCAAAATGATTCCAAGATCCCTCATTTCCGGGACTTTTTCTAAAGCTGTGTTATTGATGGAATATTCGAATAAAACAGGATTTTTATTTCTGAAGAAAGTCAAGGTTTTACACTTTTCTACATTTAAAATATATTATTTTGAATGCACCAATCTTTAAACTTACTAATATTTGACTGTAATATTTGGCAATGATTTATATCAGTTATTACTATTCAGTTATTACTGAAGTAATTCGGTTTGTTCTAAGTGGATATATTTTGTGCGTCAATTAAAATCAACCCAGAATTAGTACGTGATTTGGGAAGTGAATAGTAATAATTTTTCAAAAGGTAGCTATTCCCGAGAAACGATCATTCGTTAGTCGTTATGCGTCTTCTACGAGCGAAAAATTACACGTCGTCGCGACGAACTTTGTCAAATGTTTTATTTGTACGTATTCTTGAACGTCGAACGGTCGAAGAGATGATTATATTGGCAGCCCTGTAAATATTGTCTATGTTCCTGATGTTTTTGAGATTTCTATTGTGTAAGTTTGAAATGTCAAAGAGTTGATACACGTATTTTTACTGCATAAAATTTCTACGACTTGATAATTTTCGACATGGTGGGAAGTTCAGGATATATAACAAGCAACCAAAACATCGCTGGTGAATCGGCCATTGTAATATGGAATCTTAAAACGACTTTATAAAAATGTACGATGTCTTTGCGGGTGCGAAAGTTAGCGCGAGAAAACCATACTAGATTTTGAGCTCCAAAATACCAAAAATTCTACCGGTATTACAGTGGAAGATGCTCCGAGGAACTAGCGTCATTGATCCCCTCGGCACCGGCGCATAGTCGGGAAACACGTCAAACACGTGCCCAACATTTGTACGCGGTTGACATTAGTCACATGAGAACGGGTAGTTTTTACGACTCGTTCTTGAGTTCAACAGCTCGGCTGTGGAACGATTTACCGGTTTCTGTGTTTCCTCCCTCACACTACAACATGGGTCTCTTCAAGACCCATGTTCACTCCTTCCTTTCCTCAAAAAGACCCTCCACACAGAATCCTCAAAGATGACATAGGCCCTGAGGGAAATTATTTTCCTCAGGGCCTCCTGTGTGGAGTTAATGTAAAAAACAAAAAAAAACGCAAACAACCCACCACTCGCTACTCCGTTTCGACTGGTTCGACCCACTCGTTGTTGTGAAGAATGACGTTTGACGTTTGGCGTATAAGTATGCAGCTTCAATGAGGCTCGCGAATAACCAAGTCGAACAATGTACGTACTTTCAACTGCGATTGCGAGCGACCTGGTTTGGAGAATAGCTAGCCTAGCTAGCTCAATACTGAGATTATCTACCACTCTGAAATGTTCCGCAAATATACCCACATTTTAATTTGTTTTTAATTAAATGTGAAATAACTCATATATTTAATTGACACCTTCTTTGTAATGCTGTATCTAATGATGCTAATTATTTTCGATGTGATGAAATCAAATCGACGGTCCCGAAGAACAATGTCGGATCTGATTAAAATGAAAATCTTCTTGTTGGCTGATTTTAACTTCGTTTTGATTTATTTATTTTAATTATTTATTTATTTATTTATTTATTAAAGATACAGAAGAAAGTACAAGTGATGATTTAAAAGTTTGTATTTTCGGAATGAAATACATATACTTATTTCTCATATGCTGTATTTCTTGGTCTCAAAAACAATATAAATGCAGAAACTTAACTTTACAAAGCTCTTCTGCAAATCTACAAATTCGCACTTTTCTTTGTTCTTCGGGACCTTCAAAATTATTCCAATATGTACTTTTATTTTTTTTGTGACACCTTTCTACAGCACCTCAGTCTATATAGGTGTAAAAGGAACTACGTCGCCACCGGGTTGTGAGGTGGGTTAAGGTAGGGGCTGTAGGAAATTTATTAATGCGGTTCTCGAAGAGTTCTGTATTATAGGAAGGAGGAAAAACAGACAGCGGTAGCTCGTTACATATATGAGTCGACTTACACAAAAACGAGTCGAAGAAACGACCCATTCTCATAAAGCCAACATCAACTGTTAACGGGTGTTCCGTATCCGTCGATTTTCACACGTATGCACAGGGATCTATATTGCTAGCTTCTCAGAGCAGTCCCCATTACAATACCTGTAGAACAGGCTCAGCATGCCTACATTGCGACTGTGCATTAGAGATGGCAATGGATTGTCAATCGACCGACCGCTCTCTTTTGCACAGAATCAAGTAGGTTTATCAAGTATTTTGGGGCTCCAGTTTAGAGGTGGCTCCCAAATTCAATTGTTGGGCGTATTTGAGATTACTATAAGGTCAGCAGCTGGTCACTATTGAAGAATCTTATAGCTCTATACAAGATAAGAAAAATGATTAAATCTATATACATAAAAATGAATCGCCGAAATGTATGTACGCGCATAACTTCGGAACGACTGCACCAAATTGGATAATTCTTTTTTTTTGTGTTCGTTATTGGCAGAACAAGGTTTGTATAAAACCACTGGTGAGCTCTGACATTATAAAATTTGTATAAATAAAATTGCAATAGGTGGCACGCGAGGTGTTTGAAAACTGAATGTACCGGGACTGAATGTATGGAATGTCGGAGGGAGGAAGGGAACCTGGGAGAGCGGGAACTCAGGAGGAGGGTTCGCAGGACGGAGGAAGGGGACGCAGGAGAGGAAGGGGAGGCGGAAGGGGAACGGGATGAATGGGAAAGGACACGTAGAGAGAAACGATTTATTAATTAAATGGCATAGCAAAGCACGCCGGGTAGCATCTAGTAACTACTAAAATAAATAATGTTATTTGACACGTAATATCTGTTGTTTCACGTTAAATTCGACTAGTCCCCAATTAAGGGTTGATGACGATAGTGCCTTCCTGTTTCCTGTTGATGTGTTGACACAGTATCGCCTGTAAGTAGGCCGCAGCAGCCTTGGGATAGGGGTGGTAGATATGGCATGGGGATGGGGGTGGGTATGGTGTAGCCCCAGATTCAAGCTCCCCGTCCCCTTCAAATACAATAACAAGTGTAAAGGGAAATTTAACAATTGTTGTTCAAGTGAAGGAAAGAAGAATTAAGGGATTAGTTAAATTTGACTCAAAGAAAATTCAAAATATGTGTGCGACTCTATGTACTTCGACTTTATACGTTTACTATTACGCTCGAGTAATACTTTGGCTTTTTTGTTTATTATATTTTATTTATATCATAGAAAAAAAAACAGTACGTTGATTATAGTGATGAACACGTATCAAATATTTCATAACAGGTACCAATCAGATATTTCACGACCTACATGGTCCAGGGGTTAGGCTCTCGACAAGCAATTCGCAGGTCGTGGGTTCAAACACCGGCGTAAATTTATTTGATTGATTTGTGTTATTTTACAATTTGATCATTTCTAATAGGTAATATAAGGTATATTTGCCGCACATTACAGAGTGGAAGATACTCTCAGTATCGCCCTGGTATAAAACCACCATTTAGAATAGAAACGTTGCGTGAAATAGCTTTAGCCCTGTTTTTGTACATTAGCTCTACACATGAGGCCCTTAGGAAAATAATTCCTCTCAGGGCCTATGTCATCTTTGGGGATGCTGTATGAGGGCCTTTTTATGGAAAGGAAGGAAAGGAAGTCGTGGGAAGGAAAAATGTAGGAGGGGTGGATAGGAAACTGGGGGTCAGTGTGTCCAGGAGTGACGAACGTATAAGTCAATCTTCCCCACTGCGGGTAAGGCGATGTTACAGAAGTCCTGCTGGAGAGGTCTACAGGTCTTCCTCAACCAAACTCTCCCGATCGGGCCTGCTACGCAGTTTTGGGCAGGAGCATCCGCCGCCAAGATTCGGACAAACCTCACCCCATGAACCCGGGCACCCGTGCTAAGTCACCAAACGTAGCGAACTACTTGGGGTGACCTATGGCACAGGTGTTGGTAATAAAAGGTTCCCGGGTGGCACGGCGGTACCCGTACCCGCCTCCCAAAATGGTATGGTGACTAGGTCTGAATAATCAGGTACTCCTCCTCCTTCCTCCACACTCTTACTGGCTCCAGGTGGTTGGGAGCAGTTGGGGAGACACATTACAAGGATTTAGTTTGTAAGCTGCATCCCCACAGTTATAAATCCCAAGGGAAGAACCAATCGTTCGTTACAGCTTACAAGTTTGCAACTTAGATCACTTAAATCAATTAACTTACGCAAAAGCTTTGCTTAACTTAATTGCTTCCAGTTAAGTAAGAAAACTTAATTATCATTATTTCTTTGAGCGCTGTAAACATCTTATTTGATTAACCCAATTCCTTTTAATCGAGATGGAAATCATTTTCGTGATTTTTCAAGCCAAGAAAATCATTATTATGATTTATTTGGCGCTCAACTTTAAGTTCAAATTCATGAGAAATTACCACTCATTAATTTTGTTTACAATCCAACTTATTTTAGATGAGTGGGGGAAAGTTCTTAATTGTAGTACGCTAGTCATGAAATTCACCTATTAAATTTTGTGGTCTAGCAAAATTATGTTTGCCATAATTGTGCAAAGGGGTAAAAATAGTTCGACCCTTTAAGGCTTCAAGGGTGTCTTAGCACTTGACTAAAAGTGTGAAGAAGGGGAACATGATTTTATGAAAATAAATACCTACATTTAAAGGCATTTACAAAATTGCTTGTGAACAGCACACAATTTAAAAAAATGTTATTTTGATTTTTTCAAAAAACTTTTCGTCAAAATCTAACACAAGAAAAACTTACACATTTGTTTGGTTACTCGGCTGAGGTCTAGCTTGTGTGACTCTCTACAGAGAGAAAAAAAACCTTCTTTTTAAACGCCTGGGGTCTCAAAAGTTGCTTATGATCTGTAGCTATTCGAAAACGTAAAAATTAATTAAATTGGTGTTCACTATTAGCTCACTAAAATGGTCGAAGTTTAAAAAAAATAGATTGGGTGATTTGGGAAAAAAATTAAACAATTTTTATTCCATAACTGTAGTACAAATAACCCACTCCTTTTATATTCACATTACAATATAAAATATGTTCCAAATAGGCATTATTTTCGTATAGCGACACTATCTATCGTTTGAAAGGCGAACTATAAGGCAATACGATGACTTCTAGAATCGATCGTAGATGTCGCTTTTCAATAACTTTTCAGCAGTCTGCACGCCGTACATTCGATACAATATTATACTAAAATATTTAATAACAATAAACAAAAGAACAAACTTGAGGAAATCGATACTTAATCTGAAAGGCATTCAGTATAAAAATTGGATTGCAAATAACAAATTAAATCTGGTATTGAATAAATTTTATTCGATACCAGCAAAATTTATTATTTTACTCGTGTGTTAGACATTTTGCCTATACGCAGGCGCTCTTATAATATTGGAATAGAGAATTTTTTTTTTCTTGCTTCTGAGAAATCTGACAAATAATAACAGAATCGATACGATATTCTGTAAGCTCTTATTATTTCTGAAACAAATCAATCAATTGACGGGCTCTGTGGTCAACTAACAATCTGGAGATCGCGGGTTCAAATAACCGCGTGCGCTAGTAGATTTTAAATTAATTTATGTCGTTTCACAAAAAAATATTTTAAGTAATATGTAGTGTATTTGCGGCACATAGTAGATACTCACAGTATTACCCTAGTGAAAGACTAACATTCTGAATTTAAAAATAGCTTTAGATGGCTTTAGCCGTATCTGGTGACCAGATCTGAATAGCTGGGTAGGTACTTGTGCTCCCACCCCTTTAGCCTCACAACATACCCCAATTGTGGTTGTCATAATCTCACGGTTAACGGGGAGAAACTAGGGTCATTGATTCATTCAGCATTGGTGCACAGTCAAGAATAACGCCAAACGCGCGCCCAATATCGTTCTTCAGTTCAACAGCTAGGCAATGAAAAGATTTGCCGGCCTCCGTGTTTCCTCCCTCTTACAACATGGGTCTTTTCATGATCCAGGTTCACGTTTTATATTGGCTCCACACAGGCGGCCCAGAGGATACAAAATCCGTCAGGACCTATGTCATCCATGGGGATGCTGTTGGGAGGATATTTTTAGAAAGGAAGGAAAGAAAGTTCTGGGAAGGAAAAAGGTATGCGGGGTGTGTAGGAATCTGGGGGTAAATGTGTCAAGGAGTGACGGACATATGAATCCATCCCACCCACTGCAGTGCAATGCGATTCAATTCAATTCAATCTAGGTTAATTCTACCTCAACCAGTCTCCCAACCCAGCCCGCCACGCAGCAGGTGAGTAAACGCATTCGCCGCAAACTAGACAAACCTTACCCCATTAAGGCTGGCACCCCTGCTCATTGACGACCTCCGTAGTCCAGTGGCGAAGACTCTTGACTCACAAACCGGAGGTCGCGGGTTCGAACCCGGCGTGCGCAAATAAATTTTATTTGATTAATTTGTGTTATTTCACAATTAATTCATTAAAAATAATATATAGTATATTTGCGGCACGTTCCAGAGTGGAAGATACTATCAGTATCGCCCTGGTGTAAGACTACCATTCAGAATTGAAACGTTGCTTGAAAATGGCTTTAGCCATGTTTGGTAACCAGATCTGAATAGCCGGGTACTTCCCAACCTTCCTCTTCCCCACATCCTTTCCCTCCCCACTACCTTCAGCCTCACAACATACCCCAATTGGGGATGCCATAGTCTCACTAGCTCCAGACGGGAGCAGTTGAGTTTCTTGTGCGGTATTCACTTTAAAAAAAAATAATTCACCAAACGTAGCGAACCGCTTAGGGTGACCTATGGCAGAGTTGTTGATTATCCAATTAATGGTTTCCGGGGCGGTGGTACCCAACTCCGCCTCTACACAACATCCCCAAAGATGATATGGGGCGTGAAGGAAATTATTTTCAACAGGGCCCTTAAAAAAATGTTGGGACTCTTGTGCGGCTTATGTATTTCAAATAAAATAAAATAAAACTTCGTTCTATCTGAACGTCGTTCTCGTTTATAGATAATGATAAAGACAACGGAATATCGTCAAATAATAAAATTACCATGGTCGAAACACTTGGTTAAAATGATAATGATAAATTTCCACACGTGCCGCCATAAACGACGCAGTAAAACGATCGCCAAAACTCGCAGCGTTGCAAATCATCAATCTTTCCCATTATCCCCGAGATAAATAATTAACACTGCCACGCCACTGGAATTCACCGTCATTAATTACAGCCCACCTTTGCAGGGGCGCCCAGTGGTGTCGCGAGGGTTTCGCATCGAGGGCCATTAAAAATATCCTTAATCAGAATTAGGGCAGATTACTGAACATCAAAGGGATGAGTATGCATTTTTGCTTCGGGAAGGCTTTCACGTTACGCTTAAGTGAATTCGAATCAGTTAGCATTCGTATACATATATTTTTTTATATGAATACCGCACAAGAGTCTCAACTGCTCATTGAGACTATGACATCTCCAATTGGGGTATGTTATGAGGCTTAAGGTAGTGGAGAGGGAAAGAAAAGGCGGGGAAGTTCCTGGTTATTCAGATCTGGTCACCAAACAGGCCTAACTAAGTAATTTCATTCTGATTGGTTGTGTTACACCAGGGCGTTACTAAGAACATCTTTCAGTCTGGAACGTTCCGTTTGATAATGGCCTTGAATGCTGAGACAGCTGTCACAATACTAAAAACCAAATAATTGCATTACTTAATAATAACATCATTATAATTGAATTAATTTTATATTTAAAATAAATAATCGGTAATAAATGTATTAATTTGTTCAATTTTATTAAGGTACAATTGTGGTCAGAACATCGTGCAGCAATTAACGGCCACCGTGGTCGAGGGGCAAGGCTCTCGACTTGCGATCCAGAGGTCGTGGTCGCGTTCAAATTCCGAGATTTTTTTATTGAATTGTATTATTTCGCAATTTAATAATAATATAAGGTTCACAAATTAATCATTAAAAAATTTATATGGTATATTTGCGGCACGTTACATAGTGGAAGGTATGTACTTTCAAAAACCACCATTCAGAAGTGAAACATTGCCTGAAATGGCTCTAGCCGTGTTACGTGACTAGATCTGAATAGCAAGGTACTTCCATAACTTCCTCTTCCCCACATTCCTCTTCCCCATTTTATTCCTCTCCCCACTCACGTTTGGCCTCCTAACATACCCTTATTGGGGGTGCCGTAGTCTCGCTGACTCCAGGTGGTTGGGAGCAGTTGGAACCCTGGTGCGATATTCACAAAAAAAGATGCACGCCTAATAATTGATTTAAGACGGATCACAAGTGATTTAATAAACATATATAAAGTATCTACAGCATGCAAAAACATGTTGAACATGTGATGCAATAAGAATATGTCTTTATTTGTCTGCAGTATTAGATATGTGGAAAAGAAAAATTAGTTCAACAAAAAAATGAAGCAAGTCGCGAAGGAAATTTGTGAACACTTAAATTTATTTAAACCATTCAAAATTACTCAATGGTAAACGCCTGTATGACTCGGTAAATCATAACAGTGAAGCAGGCATAGCAAAAACCATTCTTAAAAATAAAGTTGCCAAAACTAAAAAGTATTTTTGTGTGTACTCTAAACTTGACCAGCACAATAAAATATACTTCTCAGAATCTGTGTCTTATTGGATGTAATTTGAGGTTTTCACAACCAAACGTGATTTATTGTGTCTTAGCCTCGTTGACATTGAGCGAGTTTACAAGCTACTAGCCGGTGAATTCACTATCTGCTAGTAAACTCGCTCAGTGCAACCGTATTACTAGCTAACTAGCAGATTGTGAACAACCCACGAAATAACTTGATATGATGTCAAGGGTCACGTGTACAGCGGATGGCAAGATGGCGGCTATCGAACAGCTGATTTCATAACTGTCAAACTACTGCATGGTCAGGATTATTCGTTGTACAATCTGTTAAGTAACTGGCAAATATGAGCGGTGAGCTAACTGCGAATATTTTTCTCAGTTTTTTTAAAATATCGAAAGAATTAGAATTAGTTATTTTAGCTTAGCTTTTCGCTAGCTAGTTCGCTACTGAGCGAGTGGGACAATTTACGTGTCATCATCACAATCGCACTTGCCGATTCGCCCGCTTTTAAACTTACCGGCTAGTAGCTTGTAAACTCGCTCAATGTAATCGAGACTTTATTGGCTAAGGCATACAATCTCTTCTCGTGGGTATATGGTTCCTAACAATATTTTTATAGATTTCAAATGTTTTGGATATACAACGAAAATTATGCATTGAGTTTATTTCAATGTCAAAAAGTGCCCTTCAGCAATTGGAGAAGGACAATCTAGCACTGGATATTTATACCCCCTCCTACTAGAAAAAAAGTGTTTTTAAAACAACGAAAATATATTTTTTGTGTCTGTTACTTAATTTAAATATTTCTAACAACAAACCGAAATAAATTGAATAAATTGAAAACAAATACATTGTTAACCAATTTGAATATTTTTGTGTAAAGGTCACATTCACAAAGTTTTATGAGAGATTTAATAAAATGTTTCTGTAACGAGACAAATCCGCGCGAGCTCGAATACTTTTTGTTCTCACTGTGTGTAGAATCAAATGCAGCAATCTCCATTTTTGCAACTTTGTTAATGATTCACCCTCTTACCTAGAAAAGCAGTTATTTGGCATAAAAATCAGCTCTTTATGCTTTTATCACTTCGTAAATATAATTATTACCTTATGAATGCGTGGGAATTAAAAAATGAAGCGTTTTGATTTTGGTTTTTTCAAAATAACCTATTTAGAGATTGCTGCATTTGATTCTATCCACGTATTAGTCTAATACTGTATCTCTATCTACAAACGGAGGTCATCGTAGATTTTCTATTGAATACGCAGCTCACAATTCTCTAATCAGTGCTTGAAGGATGTATAGCGAACGGCCATATAAAAGCAGGCCTTGTTTTTTTACTGATAATTCTGTCATGATTCAAGAGTTAGAAAGACTTGCGAAGAATAATTACAAATCCCACACTCAAGTGGAACAACAGATGATAATTGAAACGCCTATGTCATTGGATAGTTTTCTTATTTTTCGAATAGGGGTTACCCGCGATAATGAGATTTGTTGACGAACTGATGAGAAATGTCGGTAGTTATCGACATATTTGAGGGAGATCTATGTCAAAAACTGGACGCATGAAGACTTTCAAAAATGAAAAAAATCCACATTTCGACTATTTTTCGTGTGTCCAAGTGGATAATTCACATTTTTTATTTTATTTTTTAAAAAGAAAGACAAACATTACTGGGTTAAGAATAACCTTACAATATTTAAAATTCTTTTACTACCACCACAGTAACTCCTACTACCATTACAGAAAATATTGCTTGTGACGTGATGGAGGACTTAGTCTGCCGACGAATCGAACACGTTACGCCTGGGTGGGACCTAAACGCGATGCCAACTCAGCCACTGACCGGTCTACTTTACTTTAGACTGTTAGAGGTAGCGTTATTCAATTTTACTTTACCCAGCTTATATATATATTATTATAATAATCAGAGTCAAGTCGAATATATTTCTTCTATGTAGTTAACTAACTAACTAATCATCACGCCGTTTCCCCGCAGGAGTAGGCAGAGAGGATGGACCGCCACACAACTCGATCTTGGCACACACTCTTTGCCTCGTTCACATTCATACATCGGCTCATACATGCTCTTCTATTATTCCGACTCTTCACATGGCCCGACTCAAGTATCTGATTCACTTGGTCGTGCCATGTCTTCCTCGGGCGTCCCCGACTTCTTCTACCATTCACATTTGCATCATATATGATTTTTTTTTTTTTTTTTTTTTAATATTTGTTTGTTTTTACAATAATTATACATTTTTTTTACATATTAAACAGATTTTTAATATTAATGTAATAAAAGCCTTTCCTCACTAATTAAAATTAAAATTATTAAAACTCTCAAACAGAACACTTGTTTCCAACTAGACTTTTATTTAATTTTTTTAAAGGTTTTATAGATATCCTTGATTTCAGCCTAATTATCTTCAGTCTAATTACAATTACCTTACATATACTATCTAGAAGTACTCGGTCGATTTTTTTATTTTTATTTTTTATTATTTCATAAATGTTTACATGTTACAGTTTAGACATTTTTTAACTACCAAACTAAGCTATTGCCCGTGTTGTGGTAGTCACACATGAAATACATATTATTTTATATAAACAGATAATAAAATATAAGAAAAGGAAAGAAAAAAAGAAAACTATATCAGGACTAAGTCATTTAGAATTTAGATACTCGCTTGTACCTATAGAGTGTATGCAGTCTGCAATACTTTATCAGAAATTGTAGATGTGTTCAACTTCACAGAATATAGTTACAAGAAGGCTGTAATAACATACCTCATAAATATATATTAATTTTAGCATATTTTTCTTCTGCATGGATTCTATTTCATAATTTCCATAGCAAAATTTACTTCCTAAATTGATTTCTGTTCCATCCTATTATTATGTAGATTGTAGATCACATGTTTGTAATAGCCAGTATGAGCGTACAATATAACCACTTTTTTGTTTGCAAAATCAAAACCATTCTGGCTTTTCTGCGAAGTTACCTTTGACTTGGATTAAACTACCCTTATGACGGGGATTGATCGATATTCCATTCATTAAGGCTGGAAACCCCACCTACTCATCCCTCAAGTTCTCCTGGTCTCATGTTTCCAATCTAGGAAACCGGGAAGTGAAATCCGGACATCGGATACCAAATTTGTCTTTGATAAACTATGCGTCTTTTGATTAGTCTCTGTCTGACCTCGCTCGTAAGGTACCTACACCGGAAAAGAAAAGGATACTAAAAAGAAAGCGGATAAGAAGATAACGGGAAAGGAAATGAAATTATATGAAGGAATAAAACCGATGTTTATGGTAATTCGTTGAATAAGTCATGTGTAAGAAAATGATGACGTGTTTTGAATGTTTTAAACAGATGATAATGGTATTATTTATTAAAATTTAAGGTAAATCAAATTACTGTAAGTAATTACTATATTATTATTGTGACAGCTGTTTCAGCGTTCAAAGCCACCATCAAACTGTGCTTACACCACATTAATGCTTTTTTTATACGAATTGTTTTACTCCTACCCAAAAATATCGAAAAACAAGAGATATGTTGTGAAGGTCGTCCGACTGCCGGCGGACTATTACCTAATGGGAATAGTTTGAACACGGAAAGAATTCGTTAATTTATGTAGTTGATTTTTTGAAGGTGCGCAATAGTATTGACGCCAGGAAACACATTTACACCCAGTAAACACTGCGAATAGCACATCTTTTATGTTTCAATATCTTTGCTCTTAAATATTATTATATGAAATTGATGATAAAAAAAATTTATATAAAATTTTTGAAGATAAAATAAACAAATTGAAGAAATATACAAAAAAAATTAAAAAATATTTAACGTTAAAAATAAATAATAAAAACAGTTATTTAATTTTATTCATCATCCTAATAGTTGCCTTCTTCCAAATATGTTTCAAAACCATTGGAAAATGTGGACCAAATAATTTTGCACCTTTTTGTGTCTGACTTCTTGACATTTGTAAATATATAAATCAAAACGTCATTGCTAAATATTTAACGTTTCAAGCAGAAACATATTTTTTTGACCCACAATTCTGAGAGAAAAATCTGTTTCGAGACTCTAGGGTTCAGGGTGGTGCAATCAAGTACCTTGGGGAATTTTAAGAGCTCTTTCTGCGAGTAGGTATCGAATTCTCATTTTCTAAAATTTTCTAAGTGAAGTATTATTATTGGAATTATTTGGTTTTATTTTACTAAAAAGTGTGCAGTTCACACGCGGTAGAAGTTAAACATTCAGAAAACCAAAGTAGACAAGAGTGGGGAGGTTTTGAAGCACCGCACAAAGAGGAGGCCTATTCTATCGCATTCTATCGCAGTCTCTTTTTAGTATCGCTTTTCCGTTTCATCGAGTTTCAAATCACAACGGTGCTAATGAAGTTTTCATTAATAAAAACAAACGGCTTCCACATAGTAGTATTGATTTTTACAAACATACAAAAAAAAACATTAATTCATAGAACGTACTGTCATGTATCTAGTGTATACTGTATTCATACACACGCGAACCCATATAAATGTATTTAAAATCAGCTACGTGTGTTGCATCGGTAAAAAGAGATCAGAAAAGCTTCAAAATTAAATTTCCGGAATGTCAACTCACTCCCTTCGACAGAAGTCCCTTCAATGTATACCTTTGCCCTTTGCAAATTCCCTTAGAAATTTGTTTGTGTATTCTTTTGATGGCGAAATAAGTTATTCTCACACCGGAAGCGAACCCCCGTCTTCATGGCGCTAGGCGCAACCCTGATTCTGGCGCTGGAGGGGGCTTATTGTTAAACCACACTGTATGCAGAGCAGGGCTTCAAAAACGAGTATATACCAATTTGGCGCCGCGCCGGGGTAATTAAAGTTTTTCTGCCGGGATCGGTGAAACTAGCTGTAGGTAAAGGTAAACTACAGCGCTTGCAGAGGAGGGCTTCCAATAAGAAAAGTTGGAGACGGGATCAATAAAATTACACAGCTACAAGTATAGGAAAAGCGCAATACATGTTAATCAGGACGCCGTACCTATCTACATTATAATGTGGTAATTCAGCGCCGGGATAATTAAAGTTTTTCTGCCGGGATTTAGGAAACTCGCTGTAGGTAAAGGCAAACTACACTGCATACCAAGCAGGGCCTTAAATAATGAAAGTTTGAGCCGGTATCAATAAAACTAGCAACAAGTTTAGCAAAACCACAGTGCATGTAAATAAGGGCCTCATACTCATTTTATATTATAATGTGATTAGTCAGCGCTTGGATTCTTACAGTTTTTGTTGTTGCAATCACAGAAGAATGAAAACGATTGCGCAATTTAAGCTTTGCATGATTGGTTATACTGGCGATTAAAAAAATATTTTCACTATGATCAATCAATAAAGCTCTAAGCAAACATGTACTTACCGTAATTTATGGAAAGCAGGGCCTCAAATATGAAGTTCGGTTTAACTAAAATGTTTTTTTAAAGCAGTGTTTGTATTTAAATTGCTTTTTAAGCTCGGCTTTTTAAGTTTGCAAGGTTAATCTTACTTATTACATTTCTGAGCATACTAAAATACAAGTCCTAAGTAAGATAGATTTTTTGCCAGGATTAATCTACCTACCTATAGGACAGGTAAAGGAAATCCGCAAGGTATGCAAATTAGGGCATCAAATACAAAGTTAGCGCAGGGATAATGAAATAAAAGTTTTTTTCCTGAAATCTATAAAACTGGAAAAAATGTAGGGATGCCGCCACATATGTAGAACAAAACCCCAACCTTGATAAGGCAGCATTAATAAATAAAGTTTTAATTCCGGGAACAATGAAACCTGCAGTTGTTTAAGGGGATATCGTGAACAGTGAAGGCAAAGTAGGGCTTCAAATAAGATAATTTTGCACCGAGGTTGTTGCAATTTCATGGAAATATGCTAACAGAAAGGAAAAATCAGAGTGTATGCAAAGTAAAGTCTTAAGTTAAAGAAGTTAGCCCTTAGTTTACGTAGCGTTTTTATATATTAATGAAAAATGTTATAGGAAAGGAACACGCCGCGTATGCAAATCATGACCTCGATGAATAATCTTCTTGCTGAGGTATTAATTATTTATTTACCTTGTGAGAAGAATGGAAAATAATTTGAAATACTAACTCTTCCTGCAGAAATCAGGTGTAGGTACAAAAATGTAATTATTACAATTAAGTCGATATATTTTGCCGTTTGACTCAATCGTTGTTATGCACGCTGTTATTTGTAAAACGTGATGTTTATTATTTATTTATTAACACCCTTTTTAGGGGCTTTTACACATGAACAGTAAAATTTTGTGCACAACTGAACTTAAACAAACAAACTTCACAGCATCAGTGTTAATTAATTCCATCTAATTGAGAATGAAAATGTTTTCACATATCGACGTCTTACCCCGGGATAAAACACAAATTTTTCCGGGAAGCTATTTAACATCCTTGCTTATAAATATCTATGTAGGTTGACTGCATCACTGTTAATTACTTGCTTTTGTTTGAGAATAAAAAGGTTTACAGATATTATGCACGGGATAAAACACAAATTTTCCCGGGAAACCATTTGACACCCTTGCTTATGAATATCTATGTAGGTTGACTCCATCACTGTTTATCGCCTTCATTTGGGAAAGCGCGCCGTCACCGCCCAATTCTAAATGTCATCACCACAAACATTATGCATTCGCTCAGCACAGAGCAAAGCGAAATTGCTCCCCTCTTTGTAGATTTAATCAATCATGACTTTGAAATATCAAAGCAATAACCAAGGAGCAAGTCCCGAATGTATGAGGATTACTGTTAAGTGCTATTTATTATAACGATATCATACGGTATGGAGGTTATATTTGCTTTTGTAGCTTTTATTATCAAAGACTAGAAATGAGGCAGAGTAATGTGACGTTCTTATAACCACCTAAAGCTTACAATGTCAATTTATTTTTCATTTCTAGGATAATTTTATCATCACACAGGGGACCCTGAAGAAAAATATTCTATCAGGGCCTATGTCATCTTTGGGGATACTATGTGGAGGGTCTTTTTATGAAAAGGAAGGTGAGAAAGTTCTGGGCAGGAAAAATGTATAAGGGTTGGGTAGGAATTTGGGGGTCAATGTGTTCAAGAGTGACGAACGTATGAATCCATCCTTCCCATTGTCGTGCAAAGCGATGTTCCGAGAGAGTACGGCTGGATAAGTCAAAGGGACTCTCTCAACCATTCTCTCCTGATCCGGCCTGCAATGCAGCTGGTGAGCAGACGCTTCCGCCGCCGCGACCTGGATAATCCGGGCATGAACCCGGGCATTAAATAAATTCAATGTTTTCATCCGTTTAAGCAGCATTTCTTTCAACGATATTGAGTGAACACAAAATATGAACAACACTTCTATTTTGTACCAAATCTCTTCTACAGGGTAATATGTTTGTGTCTGAAACATGATTTTTAGCTCAAATTACGTTAAAACCACTCAGCAACGTAAGCAGATATACACATTAATACGACAATAGCAGTCAAGTACAATAAGCGTGTTTTCACGTCAACGCGTATGTTTCCACGGAAATCGTTATAACTCCGTTATTGTTCTAGTGAAATCCCTAAAACAAAATATTGAAGCTCCATAATAAATCAAATTACCCATCACTAATCAAGTTATCCATATAAATACATAAAAAGACCTATTCTGTCAGATACATGTAGACCTTATAGATAGACCGAAAAATCGCCTACCGGCCGTTAGATATTGTTATTTTTTTATTAAATATTCTTGTATCAAATGATAAAAAAGTGAGGTGACTAAATTGTTAAATATAGGTACATTTATACAATAGAATAAGTATTGTTTTTACATAATCCGTGATTTTAGTACCGTTTTCACATAAAAACATCACCTGAGTAATTTTTAACTTTTTTTTTATGTTTGCGTTCTAAATTTTAATATTTAAAAAAGTTAATATTTATTTGCAATATAACAATTTGAAAGCTTATTTTGTAACCTTCCAAAAACAGTTTTTAGTATGAAATGTTTCATTTATAGAGCTTGTGAAGCGGAAATAACACGTAGTTTTCGTAAATCTGACATGTCGTTTAAGACGTAAAAAGTGCATATTCGCGATAGATCGGAGTGGTTAAAAACAATTTTAAATTCCATAATCATCGAAACTAATTTTCAATTTTTTTTATTCCTTTCTACGAGTATAAACGCATAATCATTTTGTTATGAAGTTAATTGAACTGCATTCATTGAATTAAACACATTTCTTTCCATTTTCAGCTTCCGTGGAAAAACTCAGATTAAAAACCACTACGGAAATCAAATGTTTTCATTGATAAGGGGATAAATCCGATTAGTTAAGTAACGGAATAACCAATTTAAACTCAGAAGTTTTCAACGCCATTTTAAAATGACTTTTAACTAAAATTTAAGAGATTTCCGGCGCTAGTTGGCGACATTTATACACATTAGGGAGAATTCACGATCGTGCTGAAATTTTATGAAGAAATATTCCCACCCTCTGGAAAGTGCCTGAAAAATAAGCTGAATATTCGAACATCTGAATTTTCTCTGAATTTCCTCTGATCGTATCGCCAGTTCACTGCGGTTCCGCGAGTTTTCATCCTGCGAAAAAATATCCCCGACAAAATATCCTTTGATAAAATATCCTACGGACAAAACATCCCCCAACAAAATATCTATAAAAAACCTAACCTAACCTAAGGAAAAAAAATGAGACAAAAATAATGCAGGCATCCTGTAAAGACAATAAATTATTGTTGTCTGTATTATTTTTGTCACATTTTACTATTTTTGGAAAAAAAAATTATTGTTTTTAAAGGATGTCTGAATTATTTTTGTCCCATTTTTTTTTAGGTTAGGTTAGGTTAGGTTAGGTTGGATAGGTTAGGTTAAGGTAGGTTAGGATAGGATAGGTAAGGATAAGATAGGTTAGGTTAGGTTAGGTTTTAGTAGATATTTTGTTGGGGGATGTTTTGTCCGTAGGATATTGATGACCGGCGTGGTTTAGGGGTAAGGCTCTTGATTCGCAATCTGAAGGTCGCAGGATCAAATCAATAAATAAATTTTATTTGATTAATTTGTGTTATTTCACAATAAGTTCATTTAAATAATATATAGTATATTTGCAACACGTTCCAGAGTAAAATATACTCTCAGTATCGCCCTAGTGTAAGACCACCATTCAGAATTGAAACGTTGCTTGAAATGTATTAAATGTATTTTATTACCTATCTTTGAATTTTATTTGTATTTTTATATGTGGAAGAAATGGAGTGTACCCATAAGCTACACCCTTTGTATTTCATATGTACAATAAATATTTTTTGATTTTGATTTTGAATGGCTTTAGCCGTTTTTGGTGACCAGATCTGAATAGCCAGGTACTTCCCCACCTTCCTCTTCCCCATCTTCTTCCCCTCTCCACTACCTTCAGCCTCACAACATACCAACATTGGGGATGCCAGTCTCACTGGCTTAAGACAGGAGCAGCTGAGACTCTCGTGAGGTATTCACATAAAAAAAAATATATATATGTTTTGTCGGAGGATATTTTGTCAGGGATATTTTGTCGAAGGATATTTTTTCGGGGATATTTTGTCGCGGGATGAAAACGCGCATTGCCGTTCGCTGCGGTGGGGCCACAAGTGGGAAGATAACTCGAATAAGGTAGGATATTATATTATAAAGTTGGATGTATAAAGCGGGATATATAAAGTTTTGATGAAGATTGATTGATCGATGCAATATGAGGGAGAGTTGGAATAAAAATAGATACAGCTTAAAGACTTTAGAAGCTCATTTAATATACGACTATTATGAGAAAAAGTGGTATAAAAGATAAAATGCATAATCTAAGATGAAGTTTCACTTACTAAGTGAACTGCGCGGGACGCCATTAGTGAAAGCAATTAACCAATAAACTCGGTTATATTAAATTTCGTCAATAATGTTCAACACAAATAATTAACTTTTTATTTATTTATTTTTTGTTGTCAAGTTTAATTTGGAGATGTCAATTTTAATTTTAAATTTATAAAATTACAAATTCTGCTGTGTAATTATTATAACGCGTGACAACTCTTTCGCCTTACAAAGGGATTATCAAATTGCATTTTTATGAATTGCCTATTTGCGAAGTGGGTATGACTACCGCCGCTCCGGGAACCATTTTTTGGATAACCAACAACACTGCCAAAGGTCACCCCGTTCGCACCTTAGTGGTTCGCTTTGTTTGGTGACTTGGCAGAGCTGTTCGGGTTCATGGGGGGTGAGGTTTGTCTAGGTCTTGGCGGTGAATGCGTTTTCTCACCTATTGCGTGGCGGGCCGGATCGGGGGAGACTGGTTGTCGAAGACCTAACTTAGACCCCTCCAGCTGGACTCCCTAGGTCTAGACCCATCGCCCTGCACCGCAGTTGGAGGGTTGGATTCATACGTCCATCACTTCTTGAAATATTGACCCTTAAATTCCTACCCAACTTTTCCTTCCCCGAACTTCCTCTCCTACCTCTCCATAAAAATACCCTCCATACAGTATTCCCATAGGCCTTGAGGGATATTTTGAGGGACCTCCTGTGGTCCTGTGTGGAGCTAATACTTAAAAAAAATCTTTAAGACTTTTATAAAACTTTAAAGTGAATGGGTAATCAAATTGTTTTTGTACAAAATAAATAAAAACATTAATATAATGAAATTTATCTTATTTTTTTATTTTCCCTATTTTTGTTTTAAATTGTGCTTATATGACATTCCCTTACCGAATATTATAAGAGCTAAACTTAAAACTCACCTTTTCAGACAGTCATATCTATAAACTCGAAAACCGTTCACCTTCACCTTTCAGCCCGCGACATTGGAAATAACTTATTGTGTAAAAATGAAAGCAAGTTCTTATTTGTAAGCTTTTTTAAAGGTCATTTCATGAAAATTTTCTACTCCTAAAGAGTCCTAAATTCTCCAGTCTTTCAACATAAATATTAACTCTACTTTTGGCACTAATCTTCTTATACATGTAATGTTAACAGTGATGGGGGTAGCAAATGTCAAATCAAGCAATGTTCAGTGTTTTAAATATAGTGTCCTCCACGTGAAAAGTCGTATTTTCTCTAAACATAAACTTTCTAATTAAAGTGTATTTATCGGAAGTGACCTTCCAGGTAAGTATGTTTTCTGTATCTATTTAAAAAAAATAAATTTAGATAAAGCCCAAGAATTCATAATAAATTGTACACCGCCTTTGGGGTGTACAATTTATTATGAATTTCACAAAAACGGCGCTTTACAAACTATCCAATTATTATTTTACGGTGCTCCAGATTTTATGTCCGGGTTGAATCTTTCGCAAATGAAAGACTAAACCCTTCCACACACTTTTCCACAAATGAATATCTAGTAAATTCACGCAATCTAAGTGCACTATATAAGTATAATAAATACAAAACAATACAAGAACAATACGTCAATCCACCAGAAACATAATGGGAAAATATTTCACCGACTCCAGATATTTTCATATCAGAGGGTTCGGCTCTGATGAAATCCTAACTGGTCCGATAAATCCTACTGATCCATCAATATAAATATTTAAAAAATCTTTCGTAATCCTACATGTATTTAAAATGACCGACTTTTGCATTTTTATGTACAAATTTTTTGACAAATCTAATACGCCTAAATTTTGAATGAGAGAGCTAGGTATAATGCCAGTAGCCGAAATAACAAATGGTAATATTTTTATAGTCTGAGAATGCCAAATTCTTTTAATCTCATTTCCTAAATCTGTATATTTTCTTATTTTTTCAGAAACAGTTTTCTGAATATTATATTATGAGCATTCCATAGACACTTTTTATTTTGGTAGAAGTAAATCACTTGCCATTTGACGATTTTGGCACCCTTGTCACTCCGTGTCAATCTTTTATGCTTTTGTTAAATGCTTTTTGATGGGGATGGTAAAAAGCGTAACCAGTGGATGATAAATATAATTTACAAACAATTTGTTTTTTGATTTTATCCGACCGATATAGGTAGTATATTTAATACAGACTATACAGACTAGCAATTAAAAACCCGCTCCGCAGGTTTCAGTTGCTAGGCCCTACGGGCGGCGTTTGGTTCGGCTTCGCCCAGTTAGAATAACCCGTTCCTCGGATCCACTATCATCCAATGATAGCTAGTCACCGGGACAGGCAATGACGTCATATGTAATATATATCCGCTTGATACTATTATTCAGTATTCACAACTAAGTATTACCGGTAATCTTTCCATATCCCTGCTAACCTGCTAACGGAAGTGGCGACATCTTTTGACTAATTATTGAATTCGAAACCAATTAAAATGGTAGCTTTGCTTGAAATATCACGTACATAGATGTTACTTATGCTTGCGTTATTACGGCGTGGCGTCAGACATGTACTCGAAGCCGGGTTCTGAAATTCAACCACGCAGACGCTAACCTATTAAAACTGTTTGATAAAAAACCTTAAAAATTTGGTCAGAATCTAAACTTTCTGCTTTCTCAAGGTGTATATTTAATTAAATAAATGCCTGGTGTCATTTGCTTTTGCGAATGCGATAACAACACGAATACATATTTTTTTCATCTCAATCATTCATTTTATTATCGTTCGTATTTGTTCCTTTCAAATATTTCACAAGTTTAAAACACCGATCCCTCCCACGTGACGATTGCCGAATCTGTATCCGCAGCCTCCGAATGCGAATTGAGGGGGTTTTTGAGGCTCGCTATGGTGGGTGGTGAGGGGGGCGGTAAGGCGAGGGTTAAAACTGCGAGCATTACAAGTGGCAGTGTGATTGATGGCGCGAGGGGGGCGGTGAACATGAAAGGACTTGTTTTCCACGACCTTCAAGGTGTTGAATTATTACCATATCATGGAAAAAATGTTAAAATATATATAACATTTTTCATTACTTTAAGGTTGGAGACATCTGCGATCCGTTAACCATATTTTTAAAGATTTATACCGATATAAACCTAATAAATAAACCGCTACTGGAATTCATGCCAGTTTGAAAAATTGATAAAGTGGTCGAGTCGAGAAGCCAAATTACACATGTTATTAATAATTGAGCCCTTGCCCGGAATAATGTTATATCCAACAAAACTATCAATGTTGTGTTATTGATGGAATAATGTTGGGCATAATCATTTGCAAATTTTTTTTAGGCCTATGGTAGCCTTTTAAAGTTTGGTTTGTGGAAGAATGTTGTATAATGCCATTTATCTAAATCACGGCGCATAATTTAATTTGTGGCAATAAATGGAGAAAACGAACGTCTTATGACTTCAACTTGAAAGTCTTCAAAGCCAAGAAGTTGAAGCATGCAGCAAAGTAGAATTTTTCCAGAAAAAATATTATTAAGCCTTCTTTTTAGCCGTTGAAACAGTTTTGTGGAATAATGTTGTATGTTGATCTCAAGACCATATATAGAACATAAATGGTTTCACTTATTAATATCGTTTTTTTGCTTTTTAAGATCAAGTACATCAATGAAGTGTGTATTTATGTTAGAAGATCATTCAGCTTTCTGTAAGGTACGAAGAGTAAAAAAAGGGTTTATGGAAAAACGTGTGTGAATTTTTTTATAAACAGTGTTATTCCACAAATTCAAGGTTAATTCTTGTAATAAACTGTAATTTAATTGCCTTTCTAGACGACTTTTCATTAAACGCTCTTAAGAATCGTAAGTTTAATGTATTTTAAACATAACATATTATGAAACATAACTGGTTTCGTTTTTTCAATATTGTTGGATACAACATCCTTCCGGGCAAGGGCTCAATTACTCTTACTATAAACACTAACTTAAAAACGTGCATTGTAGCTTTATTCAAACTCCAAACAAACAACAGAACGGGGTCAGTGACAATTCTGTTATTAAGAAATTTATTGAAACTGAATGAAGGGAAGGAAGGAAAGAAAAGAGGAAGCGGTATATTGGAAATATCTTACTTCATATATCAAGAGAACTCGATAACTCTAAGATATTGGATCGATAAGTGTAACTTCCGATGATTTTATCGATACACCGAGCATACTGACCGCCGAATAAGACCAGCCATCATCATCAATGGATATAATCAGCATATGACTTCATAAAGGTACGGCTTTCTCCCTTCAAATACTTCATCCTATGATCGATTTAAAAACGCCATCAATTGTCTTCCGTTATAATTTATAGATTTACAGTTCATCCTGGAGTGTCACGATATCGTTCGTATACCTATATATATACTCCTGAACAACTTATGTGTCTACAATGACGTAAACATGTAAAAGCCTTTAAGGCGTAAATAAATAAACTCTGGCCATAAATATCTTAATCATCTCGTTGAGAGCACAAATAGACAAACATGAAAAACTAAATTAAAATCTCCAACAAATTAGCAGATGCATCTGTGCGAATGCAGCTGATTGCGTTCTCTCCCAATGAGAAATATTCCACAGCTAAAGTTGTAAATGTAATCAGCGCCTTAACGCTCTCCTCAAAAGTGCATGGGGCTGCAATTATTGCACTGCTGGATTATTGCACCGGAATATCGCACAGAACTCGCTTCTTACTGGCTGGGAAATGAAGTAAGTACTTGGTATATTACTACACTTTTCCTCCGAATTGCATCCAACGTTCCTACTAAGCCAGTAGAATCAAATTCCTCGTAGTTAATAAAGCGATTCCAGTGCTAAAATAGCTTCTAGCAAACTAAAATTCGTGTATAGCTACTACAGAGTCGAACAATAGATTCCAAGTGAAAATATAGAAAAATGGAATATTTTTAAAATGGTATAATAAATTCCACACGTGATTTTAAAAAAAATCAAATATTATATTATTTGTCCATTGTGTACGTTGATCTTAGTATTGCGTTTCGTGAAAAATAAATTAATAAAAGAAAATTATTGGAATTCTACGAAGTTTAAAAATTCATCCTTCATCTTGAATATAGCTTCTACCACGTTTAAATTTCGTTTACATGCATATATTTAGATGAACTATGGACTAACGCAAAAAATTAAAAGTTCCGATAGAAAATAGCGATGTCGTAAAGAAATTCCTTGCACTTAAAAATTCACTTTTTAGCTCTAAAAATGTACTTATTCTGACATGAAATTTGGCGAATAATAAAATAATAGAGGAAATTTATCTAAAAATATCATTTTGTAAAAATGAGTAAGCATTTATTTTATGCTATAATTTTAATCATTTGTATATCTTTTTGTAGATAACTTTATTTGACATTAAGCCCTCGATAGTGTAAGTATCTATGAACTATTTCAAAATAATAAATAAATAAAATATAGGCGCTCACCTCCGAAAATCTATTCCAAATTTTTTTTTCGTTAAATTTTATTTTTTACCCTCGAGCATTAAAAAGTTTTAAAAATAGCAAAGACCTGAAAATTTCGTACTAAACTAGCATAAAAAAATAGCTAATTTTGTAATATTCTATAGTTCATTTATAATCACCATTTCAATGAACCAGAGACGATAGTATTAGGTAAATACTCCTTCCTCCGTGGTAAATACTAAGTCTGTTTGATTCCTCTCAAAAGGTATTGTATTAATACTTATACTATGTTATATCACATCCCAATTAGCCGCAAGATGGTTCTTGAGTCCTCCGTGATTTCGATTATTATATATTAATGAAGCTTCTGTATGGACTGCATAGATGCATGGTTTGCATAGGTCAAAGCTTCGTGTACTTATCATTGAATAGAGTGAGCCTTGTTCGGGTGCAGCTTGTAGCTTAAGGCTTCCATTCCCCAAGATATTACAACGTGCACCCTGGACATACAGTGGCGTGAAATTGCATAGCGTCTTCCTTAAACAAGTATTTTAATTTTTATGATTATTATAACAGCTGTTTCGACGTTCAAGTCCATTTTAAAACTGTGAGCGACTTTGAGACGATAATGCACGTTTTCATCCCGCGACAAAATATCCCCGACAAAATATCCTACAGACAAAACAACCTCCAACAAAATATCTACTAAAACATGACTTAACCTAACCTAACTTTATAGGATGTCTGTATTATTTTTGTCCCATTTTACTATTTTTAACAATAATTTATTTTCTTTATAGGATGTCAGTATTATTTTGGTCTCATTTTTATGTTAGGTTAGGTTTTCGTAGATTTTTTTTTGGAGGATGTTTTGTCCGTAGGATATTTTGTCGGGGATATTTTGTCACGGGATGAAAAGTAGCGGAACCCTTTAAGACGACTTATTTATATGATTCTATTTACCCCCTCTTCCTTCCCATACAATTAAAAATTTTATGGTTCCTAAAATGATTTATTACCGGTTAAACCAATTTTTATATATTGGAATAATTGGAAATCAATAAATGAACGAATGATCCTAATACTACATTAATAATAAAGTAAGGAAAATTATTTATTCTCCGCTTCTTCATATGTTCATTCACAAGTCCTAAAATATATTTAAAAAAAAGGTCATTAGCAATCACGTAATTTTTTTTTTTTTTTAAATTTTTCTTTATTCGTTACATACAAAAATAGGGTAACATCATTAGTGGATTTTTCAACAATTATGCTAGGCTGATGCCCGTGCCCATTGCCCATTTTTAAACATTTTAGGAAATTTTAACGATTATTGTGGGAAAACAGATTTTAAAGTACCCCACAGAATGGAAAATCTATTTTCATAATTATTTTCTCAGTAGATCGGTTTAATCGCTACCTAATAAATCATTTTAGGTACCATAAAAATTGGAGTTAAGCGTGAGGGAAGAGTAATAAATAGAGACATAGAAAATGGCCTTGAACACCAAATTAGCTCTCAAACTAATAAAAAACTAAAATACTTGTAGAATATAATGAGAAAATTTTAAAACTTGATTTACATTAATCAAAAAAAATAAATAAACGGGGTTCTACGAATTAAACAGACAAAACCAATTCATTCTTTGAAAGCAATCAAAAACTTCGGTTTATATTAAATTTATTAAATGAAATAATAAATGTGTTCACGGAAGCACTTAGGAAGTCGTGCCATTTCGGAAGCAACGGGTATTGTTAAGTTTTTAACCAATGGTTAAAGGTGAATCGATATTTTCCAGCATTTACCAGTATTAAATACTAACAAAGTTCCTAAAAAACTCCTGGTAAACTTCACTCCAAAGATATTTGACTACAATGTCTTTGTTGAAATTCATAGTACCTACAGTATTACAAATTATAACAATTCATTATTACAAACGTTAAAAGAGTCAAGTGTTAGGTCTTTTTCCATTTTAGATTTTTAACATCAGGTCGCAGATCTTATAAGAGTAAAATTATTGACTTTTGGAATTCTTGGTAGAATGTCATCAAGATTCTCATTGGATTAGTATAAAGGTATTTTATCTAATGAACATACAAAAGAAATGTGAAGTAAGGTGAGAGGAAAAATTACATAATCTTGCAGAGAGTCATCTTCAGTAATCGAACTTTTCAGTTATTCTGGGTTAACCTAGGTAGATTTTTTTAAATGTGGCAAAATTCATCAATGAGAAAATCACAAATTTTTCCAAATATTTACAAGTTCGCGATACCTAATGTGAAAAGTTGTACGTTTTCATTAACATTAATTTTCATAGTTGTTCTTAATATGAACTTGGTATAAGAAAATAGGCACTGCGTGTCTTAATTCATCTAAGAGAACATGGAACCAGGCTGTACAACGTTAACGTAACACGCCACGTAATACGTAAC
This sequence comes from Limnephilus lunatus, assembly GCA_917563855.2. Lineage (NCBI taxonomy): Eukaryota > Metazoa > Arthropoda > Insecta > Trichoptera > Limnephilidae > Limnephilus > Limnephilus lunatus. Next base: position 61,697,339 of record OU830599.1, read on the forward strand.
ACGCCACTTAATAAGCCGCTTAACACGCCTTTATTGAGAATTTCAATAAAACAACAAATCATCAACACATCAAGCTCGTGCCAACCATCTAACATCTAACGGGTTAATTATCTGAGATTTTTTCTACAATTTTCATCGCCCTTCAGCACCAAGTTATTTAATTTTGTGAGTCTTACAAGTTTATACCTATAATTTTCCTTTTCTAATACATTAGAACTTCTTTATAAACTTCTGCGTTTTCTGAACTGTCCAGTCATATAAGTATATCAATCGTCCAGTTGATTAGTCAGACATCTCATAAAAATCGTAAATTGAGTTGAGTATGCAGTTATATTTATTTATTATTTATTTATATAATTTGTACATATATTTATAACAAATTACAGGCAATATAGCCTAAGACGTTATAATTGTACCATTTATGCAGTGTATATGCAATGCCAAAAATCTTACAAATGCGCTATAGGACACAAAAAATAAATCTATTTTTTTATCCACTTCATTCAAAAAGCACGTAGCTCTCCCCACAGGTGAGTTCATAAATAAATTAGTGCGGCTTGCTCTACCATATAGGAGATTGTAATGACGTCCTCGAGAGTGAGACTCTGGTACAAAAAAAATTAATTGGGCCAGTATCTCATTATTAGATAAGTGACCGTTAATTAGTTGAAAAAAATATTTAAGCAAAGCAATACCTCTACGTGTCTCTAGGGAGTGGTAATTGGTCATGCCTAGTATATAAATCGATGGGTAAAGCCAAGGGTAACATCCATAGAGCCGCCAGAATAAAAACCTTAAAAATTTCTTATGGACTCTTTCAATGCGTAAAGTGTATGTTAATTCGTGTGGGGCCCAGATGATCGAATTTGACTAAAGTACACTCAGGACTAGTGTGTTATATAATAACGTCAGTGTTTTTGTGTTACGAAACGGATATGAGTTTCTAATTACGAAGCCGAGAAGCCTGTATGCTCTGCTTATTAAATCATCGATGTGTTGGTGAAAAGTTAGTTTGCTGTCGTAAATAATTCCTAGATCTTTGATTTGGTTAAGGTGTTGGAGAATAATTTCATTAATTGTATATTGAAATACATGCGGTTTCTTTGATCTTGTATACGAGACGATATTGCACTTGGGTGTACTGAAGTTCAAGCCATTTATTTTGGCCCAGTTTGAGACGCAGTCAATGTCACGTTGAAGGAGAATACAGTAAAGAAGATTTTTTATTGATCGATATAGTTTCAAGTCATCTGCAAATAGTAAATACAGCGAGTGTGTGATGACTGAACCAATATCGTTAATAAAAATCAAAAACAGAAGTGGTCCAAGGATAGACCCCTGAGGAACTCCAGAAAAAACTACGAATTCAAAAGAACTGGATCCCTTATAATAAACAAACTGTCTACGATTTCGAAAATATGAAGCAAAAAAACAGAGTAGTCTTTTGGAAAAACCAAATGAAGCTAGTTTATTTAGAAGAATGTCGATGTCAACCTTGTCGAATGCTTTTTCCAGGTCAAAATAAGCAACATCCACCTGGCCACCATTGTCGAGAGTTCGTGATAAGAAATCTGAGATGCATAAGAGGTTTGATGTTACTGACATCTGGGATCTAAAACCATGTTGATGGTCGTCAAGAATTGGAATAATGTGATTAAGTATATATTTACGTAGAATTTTCTCGAATATTTTCATGATGGAACATAGAACGGCAACTGGTCGATAATTCCGGATATCGCATTTGTCTCCCTTTTTGTAGATAGGGGTTATTTTAGTTAATCTCCAGATGTCTGGGAGAATCCCGTTTTTTAGGCATACATTGAAGAGATGACATAATGGTGGTATTAAAAGGTCGGAACAACCCTTTAGTATAAATGTTGGAATATTGTCAGGACCGATGGAGTGAGGTTTCTTTAAGTTTGAGAGTGCCTCCTTAACATCTTTTTCTGAAATACTGTCCAGGTCGAATGAGGGCCAAATCATATGTAAGTGTACCATCAAAGATATTAAAATATAATACCCTCTATCTGATGCAATACTAAGATTACTCATAATAACCACTATATCAATTATAATGCAAAAAATGTTGATGTTTTCCGGGTCACTAGTAGTATTTTTAAAAATGTCATACTATTGTACCGGACCGTTTTGCCTCCCTTAAAGCATATATATGTAAAAAACAGACAAGTGTAAATAATACTTCATTTTTGGTGAGCATTCGAATATTGCTTACTCAAACCTGACGTCTGACCAATCATCCAATAAGTTCCCAACACTCCTTTGTCCTGCTGACTTATTAGTCAGTTATCAGGACTGATTAATAGCTGAGTGGGCAAGTGCATCAGGGTTTAATTATTCCACAGCTAACTAACTCCCTTAATCATAATAAAAATGATGACAGCTGGTAGTTTAGAGTTCATGTAATATTGTTAGGTGTTCAGTAACACGGGAATGTTTGTCTTACAAAATACTTAATTATTCTTCTGTCAATCAAAAATATTTATATTTATAAACAAGAATTAAAATAGGCATCCATAATTTATGATTAAAATGGTGACCCGACAATTCATCCTGCGACAATTCATCCTGCGACAGTTCATCCGGCGACAGTTCATCCTGCCGACAGTTCATCCTGCCGACAGTTCATCCTGCCGACAGTTCATCCTGCCGACAATTCATCCGGCGACAATTCATCCTTCCTGATCATTTAGAAGATTTTTTCTTCAAGTAAGTATGCAAAGAGGATATACGGCCGTACAACCAAAATCGATATACTTATATCTGAAGGCATCTTGAGTGGAAATCCGCTGTAAAAATATTTTTACTAACAATAATTTCGACTCTCCGAAGAAGCATGCGTGAATAACAAAATACGACATACTTTTTTTTTTTTAATAATAATAACTTTATTTCACATAAAATTGAACAATAAAACATATGTGGAAACTTTGACTAGCCAACTAGGAATGGATCCTGTTTTAGGCCAGTCAAATTGACAAATTTAAATTCATATTACATTGTTTACTAACATAACATGTTATTTATAGCAGGAAAAGGTGTTAATTATGTATTCCTAATAGTATATAATTTTGTACTCATAAGAAAAAGAAGACAAATAATGATTACTTATACGTGCAGTTGGCGAAAAACCGTAAAGATTCCTACTTGCATATAATATTTTTTTTTATCTGAAATTAACACCATCTTTTTAGGGTGAATTGACTAATTTTAAAAAAAAAACACAAGAGTCCCAACCGTCTCGAGCCAGTGAGTGCCAATGGCATCTCCAATTTTGGTATGGTGTGATGCTGAAGGTAGTGGGGAGGGGACGGAGATGTGGAAAACGTATCTTCCTGGCTATTCAGATCTAGTCACCAAAAAACACAAGAGTCCCAACCGTCTCGAGCCAGTGAGTGCCAATGGCATCCCCAATTTTGGTATGGTGTGATGCTGAAGGTAGTGGGGAGGGGAAGGAGATGTGGAAAACATATCTTCCTGGCTATTCAGATCTAGTCACCAAACACGGCTTAAGCCATTTCAAGTAATTAGACTAAACCAATATACACTGTACAACAGCAAAAAAATTTAAACAAATCATATGAGTGGGGAGGGGAAGGAGATGTGAAAAATTCTGCTGATGTAAAAAAAAGGCTATTCAGATATAGCCACCAAACACGCCTAAAGCCATTTCAAGTAACGTTTCAATTCTGAATGAATACTGACGAATAGCAAAATACGACATACTTATATGTGCATCTACTTAAGACTTAGGAGGCGGACATGTTTACCGTCGCCCCGGGAACCATTTATTGGATAACCAACACCCCTGCCATAGGTCATCCCAAGTGGTTCGCTACGTTTGGTGAATTATAAGGGTTCTTTTTGAAATTTTTCTTTATTCATTACTTACAAAATATGGTTACATAATTATTGGATTTTTCGACCACCATGCTTGGCTGATGCCCGTGTTATGGTGGTCGATTATATGCCCGTTTTATGGTTGCCCGGGTTCTTGGAGTGATGCTTGTCAAGGTCTTGTTGGCGAATACTTTTCCTCACCTACTGGATCCGGAGAGATTACTTGAGGCAGACGTAATCAGGACATCTGATTAAATTTAAAAATTTAAACAAATCATATGAGTGGGGAGGGGAAGGAGATGTGAAAATTTCTGCTGATGTAAAAAAAATGCTATTCAGATATAGTCACCAAACACGCCTAAAGCCATTTCAAGTAACGTTTCAATTCTGAATGAATACCGATGAATGGTAAAATACGACATACTTATATGTGCATCTACTTAAGATTTAGGAGGTGGACATGTTTACCGTCGCCCCGGGAACCATTTATTGGATAACCAACACCCCTGCCATAGGTCATCCCAAGTGGTTCGCTAAGTTTGGTGACTTTTAAGGGTTGCCCGGGTTCTTGGAGTGATGTTTTCCGTACTCTCTCGACCCATCGCCTTGCACCGCAATTCATCTGGCTATTCAGATATGGTCACCAAACACGCCTTACACCATTTCAAGTAACGTTTCAATTCTGAATGAATACTGACGAATAGCAAACGACATACTTATAGATATCTGTATATCTAAGCTTAGGTACACTATATTCTAAAATTGAAAAGTAATGCAAAAATGTAATATTTTTTTAAATTTGTAACAAAAAAGCACGGTTATAGGTACTTCTTGAAAAGCTAAGAGTACTTCACTTCTAAGATCCTTATCAGAGTCTCAGGTAATAAAATTATACCTGCCCGGAACGGATTTTGGTTTCACAAATAAAGAATAGGGGAAGGGTGGCGTGGTGGATTCGTTATCTTCCATAAGAACTGGGCACTGTCGTGGACAGTTTTGAATTTTTTAAATAAGTATCACCTAAAAATTAATTAATATTCACCGTGTATCCATCAGATGCTTCCTCTCCTAAAAAGTATATTTCCGATCTTAAGAGCGTTTAACCAGCTAGCGGCTAAAAATCCACATTTAGTTGAAATATGTTCTTACGATCGTACAGGGTGGTTCCAATGAGAAAGATAATTTACTCTTTAGCATTCGCCACCAAGACCTGGATAACATCACTCCAAGAACCCGGGCAACCCTTATAATTCACCAAACGTAGCGAACCACTTGGGATGACCAATGGCAGGGGTGATGGTTATCCAATAAATGGTTCCCGGGGCGACGGTAAACATGTCCACCTCCTAAATCTTAAGTAGATGCACATATAAGTATGTCGTATTTTACCATTCGTCAGTATTCATTCAGAATTGAAACGTTACTTGAAATGGCTTTAGGCGTGTTTGGTGGCTATATCTGAATAGCCTTTTTTTTACATCAGCAGAATTTTTCACATCTCCTTCCCCTCCCCACTCATATGATTTGTTTAAATTTTTTTGCTGTTGTACAGTGTATATTGGTTTAGTCTAATTACTTGAAATGGCTTAAGCCGTGTTTGGTGACTAGATCTGAATAGCCAGGAAGATATGTTTTCCACATCTCCTTCCCCTCCCCACTACCTTCAGCATCACACCATACCAAAATTGGGGATGCCATTGGCACTCACTGGCTCGAGACGGTTGGGACTCTTGTGTTTTTTGGTGACTAGATCTGAATAGCCAGGAAGATACGTTTTCCACATCTCCGTCCCCTCCCCACTACCTTCAGCATCACACCATACCAAAATTGGAGATGCCATTGGCACTCACTGGCTCGAGACGGTTGGGACTCTTGTGTTTTTTTTTTTAAATTAGTCAATTCACCCTAAAAAGATGGTGTTAATTTCAGATAAAAAAGTTATATTATATGCAAGTAGGAATCTTTACGGTTTTTTGCTAAGCCCACTGCACGTATAAGTATGTCGTATTTTGTTATTAACGCATGCTTCTTCGGAGAGTCGAAATTATTGTTAGTAAAAATATTTTTACAGCGGATTTCCATTCAAGATGCCTTCAGATATAAGTATATCGATTTTGGTTGTACGGCCGTATTTCCTCTTTGCATACTTACTTGAAGAAAAAATCTTCTAAATGATCAGGAAGGATGAATTGTCGCCGGATGAATTGTCGGCAGGATGAACTGTCGGCAGGATGAACTGTCGGCAGGATGAACTGTCGGCAGGATGAACTGTCGCCGGATGAACTGTCGCAGGATGAATTGTCGCAGGATGAACTGTCATGGAACCGATTAAAATACACAATTTATAATGCAGTTTGTTCAATTGAGATAAATTGATGCAGAAAGCAAATTTATCCATAATCAAAAAAACGTATAAATACACTAGCAGACACGGCCACACGTTGCTGTGGCTAACGAAATACAAGGCCAAACCATTACCCAACCTTTACAACCAACGCCATCTGTTAAATCAAATACACACCGTAATTTTGCCAGCCCGCTGCCCCCTGCCGCTTGGCCAGATATATTATATATTTTTATCAATTAACACAAAACATTGACAAATTAAATAACTTAAAACCATCCTCATGGATCACTTTATCTATTGGTGAAAACCGCATGAAAATCCGTTGCGTAGTTTAAAAGATCTAAGCGCACAGACAGCGGGAGCGACTTCATTTTATACTATGTAAAGATAACTATGGCGGATGTATAATACTACAATGAGTCGATTTTTAATCATGCACGTACCATTGCACATACCATACACATAGGACAACATTTTAAAAGATCACAAGATATTTTAATAAAGTGTTTTATTGGAAAAGTACAAGATAGTTAGACAGTTAGCCCCCCCGAAATTATAATTACTGTAACATTTCAAATATTTTCGCATTATTTACCAATTTACAAACTAAAATTGAATTCAAAATAACCTTCATAATTTGGTACGGATATAAAACGAATTTATTTACAGTGTCGGTTTTTTGCAAGTACATCTTCTCTGCACGCCCCTTCGGGATACTTGGTAGTGTTTTGTGTGAGTAGGTTTACCACATATTTCCCTGAATGCCGGAGGGCAACTGCCCGAAGATCGACTGTTATGGAACCCCAAAGAAGATATCTGTAAATACAATTAAGACGACGCTATACCCTAAAATACATTCAGTATCTTAACGACGTAAGTAAAAAAGCCGTGTATACAAATTGCGACTCGCGACACGTGTATTCGACGGGCCTACTGTCGAATTTGCCTTATCAAAGAAGATAAAAAGAAAAAAAATAATGTGGGAATCTTAACGACGTAAGGGAAGAAAGCATGTAAACAAATATGTGCCCGCGACACGGCGTATTGGACGGACGTATGGTCGAATTCACCTTAGCAGGCCTGGAGATTCGACCTTTCCACCGGGTTTTTTAAGATTAATTCTGAATAACGCTTTACTAATATTTAAGATGTTTCTAAATGAATACCTCTCGAAGTTATTAATTCATCGTCTAGAAAAATAAAATCTGGTGCTCACCGTTAACTTTAGTTGTACAACGTATTACAATTTTTTAAAAGCGTTGTTCGTTAAAAACAATAGTGGCAACGTACTGTTTTTATTAATCTAAAATATAAATAACTCGCATCCCTTGTGAGGCATGGAAAAAAATGATAATTTAATTACGAATTCGTCAAAATAAATTAAAATAAGATCCTCGGGCAAACCCCCGATAAACGTGGTATATCTCCTTGGTCATTTGATTTACTAAAATGGTAAATTAATCACAAAAACATTATAAATATTTTATTTAAAAAAAAAAACTTATAAAGAATTCAATGTACATAATTCAATGTGTTTCTTCATCTTTTACAATTCTACTGTCTAAATTACTTCACCCTAACCCTTAGCGTCTTCCACGTAGTTAGTTGAGAAAATACTCCATTTGAATCGATCGATCCCAACCTTGTTTGTACAGAATCAAATCTACTTCCACCCTTACTTTCTAGTCCCCTCTCCCCACTTCCTACACTTTTTCGACATGGAAATATCTGTATTTACATCGGGTTTAGGGGGTATAATGATAGGATGGATTTAAATCCACTAGTATATTTATGTAGAGCTTGAAATCTTTATTTAGATTCCAGGAACACATTATTTCCACTCAGAATTATTTTAGAATTCACGAGAAAGGGAAGAACTCTTCATGATATATATATACATTTAATTTATTTCGTTATAAATAATTTTCTTAACAGTTATTTCAGCACTATTTTATCAGTTCTTCATCGAGTGGAAAACGATATTGCAAAATATCTGAATTTAGGTATCAGAATAGTCTTTGCTATGTTTTCACTAACCTTCTGTACGGAATGAATACTTGAAAACTAAATCTTGAGAATTCTCAATACGCGCTGAAATATTTTAATTATCATTCTTCATATAATAGTGAAAAAAATCATACAGACCGGGCGCTGCATGGAATTGAGTGTGCAAAATACGAGTGCCGCATTCTGAACATAGTTTTGAACTCAGAAACGCTTGCAGATTATGATTCTGGATGTTACCAGGAGGTTTATTGTTCAATTTTTTTCACCTTGTACTGCTAGCTATCAAGTAAATGCACTGAAAAAAAGCTTTGGAACCATTTTAATGATTGTTTTAGTGACAATATACAATTGTTTCTTATGATTAAAGATACTTTTAGTATAGCAAGTCAATTTAAAAACAAACAAAAAAAAATAAAAACAATAAGTGTTGATAAAAAAATTATTTAAGGGGTTATTCTAGTCCAGAAGCGCGAATTTCGGGCATTTTTTGACAGTCGGCAAAAACATAATTAAGTATAAATATTTTTTAATTTTAAGATTTCACAAATTTTTTTTTTTTTAAATGTGTATATTTCTCAAAGTTTCACGCTTTTTAAGTAAGGCGAAAAATAGCACGTACCGTTCTCGTCATCATTTAAACCCTTCTGGTCATCTGAAAAATATAAAAAAGGTAGATTCTTTATCAGTACAAATGTCATTATGGTAGGAAAAAAAAGGAAAAATTAAAAAAAAACTTGCCAAATGCCGACTACTCAAAAAAAATTTATGTTTTCAGTTATTTTTTTAACTTTTCCGGATTAGTAAAAATAGTAATAATGAAATGAAATTAAGAGATTTCGAGATAAACGTTCCTAAGCATTTTTTCAGTCCATTTATGTACTTGATAACTAAGGGGATAGGGTGCAAGATAAATTGGACGAAAATTGGCGAAAATTGAAAAAAAGTCGTAGCTAATAAATGAATGTTAATTTCTTGTATAATGAATAATAGATCACTTTGTTTAAACCATTATATTATAAACAATGTCTACATTTTTCAATAACAATATCTTTACAGCTTTACAAAGATACATAAAAAAGAAAGAGTGTTAAAATAAAACAGCAAGCCTAAAAACATGTTTTCGCTGATAATTTTTTTTTTTTTAGTAACTAGACAAGAAAAACTATGAAAAAAAATAGTTAAGAGAAGTTAAAATAAAACCTAAAGAAAAAAACTAACAAAAAAATAGTTAGGAGAAGCTAAATACTTAAATATGCATGATAAGAATATAGAAAAACACAATAAAGGGTAAGCTTATGATCTTGTAGGACTATAAGGATAATATGCATGTAATTAGGGAATATGTAAATATATTGCAAATTAGGAAAATAAATCTGATTAATAATATAATAAATATAAATATGGATGTTAAGGGGTGTGTTGTGATGCATTACATTTATCTAATAGTGTTGCTTTGAATTTGTTGAAAGTTATATTGAAGATGTCTATATATTTGAGGTGTGTATAATGGCAGGCTCGATGTATGAATTCATTTTGTAAGTAGTTGGTATTGGAGCGGCTGTTATAAAAAAGTTTTTATTATTACGACCAGAAACTCTAATATCTATTTTTTGTAAAAGATACGGGGAAGATACCGTATTATTTAGGATTTTGTACACTAACAATTGATCAGAATTTAATTATTAATTAAATTATTAAAGGCGGGAATTAATTGCCCTGGGAATTAAACGCCCTTAATTGTCATGTATTTCATTACACGTGTACACAAGATAGATAGAGGGTACGGGGTACAACAAACTTGTAGTAATAGCCAAGGGGTACAAAGGCTCAAAAAGGTTGACAACCGCTGCTCTACAGGATTGGTCCACTTTATTTTGAATATAACTTTACTTGCTATTTTTGAGTGAGATATCGATTAATTTAAAAGTTAGCACAACCTTTGGCAACGAACTAAAATATTCATTTCGTATAATTTTTTTTCTTTCCAAGTAAGCCCACTGTTAATTTGATGCTTTCCACGAATAGAAATGAAAATAACATCTTTTTCATTGAATTGTAGAAGTGTTAATTTTACTTGAAATATAAATTTCTATTAATAATTGATAAGCCTTTTTTTTAAGAACCGATAAAACGTAGATTGGTTATTTCGAAGTTAAGCTCTACATAAATATACCTGCACGTGTCTAACGGTTAACTTGTTAACAAATATGAAAGGGATTGATTACTTCCAAGTATAAATTAATTAGGCGTCTATTGGTTTTGATGTTGGTTGGGCTAATGTAAATGTTTCTTGGCTTGGCACAAAATCAATCTATTGTGTTTTGATTTCAATTATGTTATTTAAAATTATAAACAGTGTTCATAAATTCATATAAAACAGTGTTTAGAATATTTAAGTCATTGACCAATAAAACAACGACGTTCAAATTTAAGACCACAATAGAAAAATAAAAATACACAACAATATACCAAACATAAATAGTGCTGAAAAAATGAATCTTCTTACTTAAATCTACATAAAATGTTTTAAGAAATATTTCCGTTATTTACATAGGGTTATTTGATCGCATCGTGCAAGAAAGTAATGCAAGTTATAAAATATTCAATTAAAACGTCGAATTGTACACCGGGTTGTTTTTTGTCGTGCTTTAGAAGTGTGTACATATTTTTTATAATGTTAAATAGCTTATTATCGCCTGCGACTGTACAAGTTAAAAAAAAATACTCTCAGTACACAGCATTTATGGGTTAAGATTATTTGGAATAAATAAATAGAAAAATAAATGATAGAAGCAGTCAGGGATGCTCGAGGAAGAGATGTTACGACCAAATAAAAAAAAAATAAAAAAAAAGTAACTGAATACCAGAATGTTTTTTTTAACAATACCTCCACACAGGAGGCCCTGAGGAAAAATATTTTCCTATGTCATCTATGGGGATGTTGTGTGGAGGGTCTTTTAAAGGAAAGAAAGGAGAATAAGTTCTGGGAAGGATAAGGTATGAAGGGTGGGTAGGAATCTGAGGGTCAGTGTGTCCAAGAGTGACGGGCGTATGAATCCATCCCTCCCACTGTGGTTCAAGGCGATATTCCAAAAGAGTTCTACTTGAGAGGTCATTAGGTTTTCCTCAACCAGTCTCTTTCAATCCGGCCTTCCACGCAGCTGGTGGGCAAACAAATTCGCCGCCAAGGCCCGGACAAACCTCAGCCCATTAACCGGGGCACCCGAGCTATGTCACCAAACTTAGCGAACCAAACCAAACGGGTGACAATGGTGTGGGTTATCCAATAAATGTTTCCCTGGGCGGCGTTTCCCATGCCAGACCCCAAATTGTATTTGTATGATACGATGAATGAATGCGAATAAATCAAGGAATGTGTGTCGATTCTCTCTTTCTTCCAGATTCATTTCAATTTTGAAATATTTATTTCATATTTCGAAATAAAATAATTTTTCAAACACACCAGCCTTTGACATTTATCGATCTACGAAAGTACTAACACTAAAAGCATAGAATCAAATATCTTTCAAAACAAATATTAGAAATAATTTTTTGCTCGACCTCTTTTTATCCTTCATCCCGCCTCAGCGAGAGAAAATATAATATTTTTACATTCAATCTCACCGTAACACCAAAAAGCTTGATTTGTTTTTCAATAACACCCGAAAGAAAGTAGCAAGTTCATAAAACTTTGATTTCTTTTGAAAGAAAATGCTTGTAGTGTTTTTCGCTCCCCGGCGGAGAAAAAACGATAATACAATTACAACCCTCAAAATGGTGAAATCATTGATAGGTACAGAATACATGAAGTGAGACCTACATTAATAAGAGGGAATAACTAGACAAAACCGGAAATATGTCATTTTTAAATCAAATTTTAGACGTATTGGCTCTTTTCCACCACAAAATTATGACTTGATTTCGATGTTCTTTTATCTAGTAAAGCTTTGTTTAAAATTTTTAAAAAATATGTTTATTTTTAGTACAATAAGGTTTTACCGTAGGTCGTTGGCAGATTTGTTAAATTTTCAAACGTTTTTTTAAATTATACAACATACATTTCAAATTATATAATTATGCAGTAAAATAAATCAAAAAATTATTCGGGAAAGCTATTTTTCAGAATTTTAATTTTAGTTCAAATAAAATCATTAAAAAAATATCCGCGCCCTTGTGTGTGACGATAATACTTCAGTATGTCTATTTATTTACGGTCTTATAAACTAACATATTTAAGATTTTTTTGCATTCTCATTTTGCTTATACATTACTGAAAAATTATAAATACTTATCATCCAAAAATAATTAAAATTTTAATATAATTTTAAAAGTTTTATCATCACGAGTTTGAGAATTTTTGAATGTAGGTATTTATCAAAGCAAATTTTGAATGGAATAAAATCGATATGTTAAAATGCTGGTATGGAAAATAATTAATCTTTCTCATTAGAACCGCCCTGTACAGTTGCAAGGGTACGATCGCAAGACCATCGTTCGACAAAATTTAAATTCTCGGTCGCTGGTTAATGGCTCTTAAGAACTGGAATGATATTGGGCCCATTGACTTATGGATATTTTTTCTAATTATAATTAAATAATTTCTTATAAGACTCCGCATTCGTAATTTCTACCATTATATAAAATATTTTCCTTAAAAACTTTAAGATTTTAAGCTCGTAAAAAATATATATGTTATTTTTTAGGATAATCTCTCTACAATTGCCGTGGCTATATAGTAATTATATGAAATTCGCTTGATAAAAAAAAATCGCAGAGTATGCTCTGAAAATTATTAAAAATTCATCTGGTTCTGTTGTTTAACAAGTTATATAGATATGAAAAAATTTACAGTGTTTCTTTAAATGCCACGTAAGTAATTTGTCGAGAGATTTTCCTTTAATTTTAATATGTCACGCTTTACTAAATTTTTTCGCTAAAGCGTAATAATTGTAATCGTTTTTTTAAATATTGGTACGCTTCCTTTAACGTTTAACGGCCAACTCAGAATGAAACCAAGTCAGAACCTCCTCCCAAAGAACATAAAGAGTTATGGTAAACAAAATTGGTTAAATAGGTTACGTTAGGTTAAACAGCTACATTAAAATTATATTTTTAATAGCTTTTAATGACTTTTCAAAGAGTTTTTTATGTAACTTAGCATTTAATTATGTTTTCGTAAGTTAAAGCTTTTTACAATTCATGATTTACAGAGAATTTGACATTACAATAGTAACGATTATTAATCTGAACATAAATTTAGTAAAAGTGATAATTTACAATTTTTTGGCTACACATGGCCACATTGTCTTAAAAAATAATCATTATCTTTTAATTACATGAAACATGCATTTTTTAAACATTAGGAAAAGTAAAAAAATCCATGTTTTTCTAGTTACACAATTTTTTTTGAGTAATGCAGTAATAAGATTGGTTGCTTTTTTATTTTATTAAATTTATTATACGATAGATGATAGATAAATCATTCATCCACATTAGAAAGTGCTTTATTTTAATTTTATTTTAACTTTCTAAACATTTGACCCTCAGATTCCTACCAACCCCTCATAACTTTTTCCTTCCCATAACTTCCTAATCTACCCTTCCTTAAAAAGACCATTCATACAGCATCCCCTAAGATCACATGGGCCCTAAAAAATTGATGATTTGTTACTCCGAACATTTAAAAAAAAAAATTCATCCTTTCTTGAAAAGTTGTCAAGCATTGATTCCCAAAACAAAAAATGTTGATTGTTTACTTAATTGATCATTTGCTTGGTATATCTCGGTATACCCAAACATTACACTTATGGATACTTAATATATATTATACCGGTGGTAATATTTGGAACAAATATGCTATTAAAATAATAACAGTTAGCCATACACATATTTGGGACACGTTTCGGTGCTTAAATTACACGTAAAACTACCGCAAATGGACATTTGCTCGGCCTATATCGATTTAGTATATTATTAAATGGATTTTATGTACATCTGATCGTCCAATCAGAAAGGAAATTAACTTTCCGTGTCACCTGCCTGATAGCATTTTGACAAAAACTAATTATAAAAATGGGGGAATATTTTGAAGATGTAAAGGGGGACCGAATTTTAAAGTTTGGTAAATGCTTCGATAATAAGATCTGGTCACTAAAAATAGCTAAAGCAATTTCATACGTCGCGAAATTGATCTTTTCAATTGCACCTGATCTTTGAATTTCAATTCAAAATTGCGGCCTTTCACCAGGGCGATATTGAGAGTATATATTATAATTGCATTGACCTAAAATGAGGTAAAAATGTTAACCGTTTCCCGATATCTGTGTTTTTTTTTACATTAACTCCACTCAGAAAGCCGTGAGGAAAATAATTTCCCTCAGAGCATCTGCCATCTTAGGGGATGCCGCGTGAAGGATATTTTAATGGAAAGGAAGAAGAAGAAGTTCTGGAAAGGAAAAGGTACTATAGGTGGGTAGGGATCTGGGGGTACGTGTGTCCAGGAGCGACGGACGTATGAATCCAACTCTCTAATTGCGGTGCAGGCGCATCCGCTACCAAGACCCGGACAAACTTCACTGTAATAAATGTTATTATACTAGTCCCAGCTAGAGAACGTACATGAGGTCATCATTCTTCAGTCGTTTTCGTTTTCAAACAAGACGCATGAGAAGGTAGACGACGAACGTCAATAACGTCAGTACGAGCTCTCGTTGAAACTGATTTATATATTTCTATTCTCTTGTTTTATTTATTTATATAATACATGTTTCATATATTTGACATTTCCATAGATAAGATTTATTAAATCACCATACTAGGCGAATGCCTGTTTCATGGTGATTAATTAAGGATAGTAACTTTGAGTGTAGTCTAGTGTAAACACATGGTTAAATTGGTATTTAATTTTAAATAATTCCGATGCCATGATACACAGTTTAAGAAACTAGATGAATATCTATCTATATTTAAAAAATACAAGTGTGTAGTTCACATGCGTTAGAAGAGAAACATTCATAAAACTAAAGTAGACAAGAGTGGGGAGGCTACGGAGCACCTCACAAAGAGGAGAGCGATTATTCTATCTCATTCTCCTGCAATCTAAATCCTAAAGATGTATGTGTTTATCTCTTTTTAGTGTGGCTTTTACGTCTCATCGAGTTTTTAATCACAACAGTGCTAAAGAAATTTTCCCTTAAAAAAAATATAAATGTTAGAAAATGAACACATCAAATACAAAATAAGAATCCTTGATTTGCAAAGCGGAGAAATACAAATCCTTTCTTTCTCTGTGGAATATAGAATTCCTCTCTTCCGTATGGAATATAGAATTTCAATGTTCGGATCAAATGAGGTACTAAGTTATTCTTTGTTCAATTTGAGAGCAATTGCGCGCAATACGCTGTACACAGGCCACATACAACGCGATGTTCCTAACTCCCAAGTGTTCACACGTTGGAATTAGGTACCTACTCTGGGGAAATGATGCTTCCCGAGTTGTAAATTCGCACCACATTTCAAACAAAACATTTTTATTTTTTCAGCGATGTACCAGACATAAGTTTTTATTAATTGCTAGTTTCGCTCCATACCTGCCCCCCAGAGAGATATTTTTGCCCTATATAAGTTGTTTTCATATCACATACTTTTAATAATTTAGATAACCCTAGAAAAACTTTTCGGTAATCGATGTACATTTACAAAAAAATGTCCGCTTACTATTTTTTAAGAAATTAGCACCCCCCTTATAGAATTATAGAAATTATGGAGCGATTATGCCACGAGCCACTTAAGGCCCGATAGCAACCGCTCGAAAAGAAGAAGAAGGAGAAATATGTAAATTTGAATGTAAGAAGGAGCATCCTAATTAAACCGCGAAAGACATTTCGCTCCGCGGATGTGTCGTACCTAATATTACAAATGTGATTGAAATTTCTATTAATATGACGAAATCACTCTTATATTCATATAATTGATATGTTTACCGTGTTTTTTGTATTTTTTCATAAGTTTTAGTCAAGTTGTAATAACAATAATCGTAATTTCAAAGTTGAAATTTCAAGAAGTATTTTATATGATCTATGAAAATTCAAATATACATTTAAGGATCTTTATTTTATGAGAATTTCATAAAAGTAGTGTTTAAAAAAAATATATTAATATTTAATACATGTGTTGGTAAACGTATCAAAGAAATTAGCGTATTTAGGGCGGCTTGCACAAACTATCTCTAATTTTTTGTTAAATTGTATTTAACTAAACGCATTTAAGTCAATAAATACATTTAACTTAAATACGTTTAAACTCGTCCTGCACCACGCAGCTGAAGTTGGTATTTTGTTAAACGTTATTTAGCGTCGGTAAAACAGTTACCGCCGTTAACGCGTCGGTAAAACAGTCGCGTCGTTCCTAAGCACCCATACGCTTTCTGAGCAGCGCACTATGGGGCCAAACGGTGAATATCATCTCATAATTTGCTTTCGGTAATTTCGCCTTAGAATTAAAACAACCATTGATTCTTAATGACAGATTACTACTCTTTTTTATGATGTTATAACAATTTTGTATTCTCTTCAGTTAATTTATAATGACACGTCAAAGTTGAACTTTTGAGAAATACAGATTTATTGCGACAATTTATATATATGAGACTTTGAACACACATATCAAGCGTTCTAAGTTTAATCAAGCAAATATTTTAATTTTATTAAATAAGAATGCTATTATTTTTATATATACCAGCATTTTTTGTTTTAGGAAATGGGAATTACTTATTAAATTTAATTATACGAATAAATTCCTCAGATTTAAGACAATTATAAACTTTCACTAAACCTTTCGTTTCTTTCGAAGCTTCCCAAAGGTTGGATATTATGATTTTTATATTCCTTAAAGTGTTTAATTTAAGAATCAGTAATAATATTTTGCCTCAACTTGCCCCCTTTTCTGAAATTGGCTTAATGCTGATAGTGAGCGCTGCGTAAAAAATCGAAAAAAGAGAAAATGCCTTATTCTTAACGTAATTATCAATACTGTCCTTATTAATTATATGATATTCCTTTAATTACATCATTTTTTATTATTTTCACATATATCTATGCTCACAATACATACCAATCATTAATTTGAAATTTGAAAAAATCAGTAATTTGACCCCTGAATTGAAGAATAATCTGTTAAGTTGGGTTGATAATGACGGAATTAACAATTTAAATTTTACTAAAAATGAAACCTTAGCTATCTACGTGTAATTAAGGAATAATTGCCAACTCTAAAAAAACTTGTAGATGACAAAAAAATTTCAGATTCAACAGAATTTTATTCTGAAGGTACCTATTAACTGTAACCGATTTTAAAGCAATTGTAAAACTACAGGATCTTTTTAACCCGCCACTAAATTCGAAGTGTTTCTGACAATGATGGGAAGGTAACACAAGTGTTGACAGATATCCCGTCTTCTTCAGCATGCACAATATGTCTGACAAAACCACCCGAAATGCATAATCTAGAAGTTATTAGAAATAAACGAGACATGCAAGAACTCTACAGATTCGGGCCCTCAACATAACATTATTGGATCCGATTTATGGGATATATTTTACATATTTTGAATAGCTTACATTTAAAAAAAATTGTCAGCTGAAGAAGAAAAAATTCTTAAAGAGAGAAAAAAAAAAGAAAGTCCAAAAAAGTTTAAGAGACATGCTTGAGCTTATTATCGACAAACCCTGCCAAGGAAGTGGCAATTCTATTGACGGAAACACGTTAACTATAACAATAGCGCAAATATAACTGGTGTGAAAGAGGAACTAATCAAGAGATTTTTCATAATTTTACAAACCATGGCTAGAGACTCGAAAAAATTCGGAGAATACGCCAGCGCAACAGCTGAATATGATGAACACCAGCATGGATGGTACTATATACCTGCTTCTGTACATAAGGTGAGAGATAATCGTAAAATACAATTTTTGTTACCATTTGGACAACTTTCAGAGGATGGCCAAGAAGAAAGAAACAAGGATTATAAATTTGTTCGCCTTCACCATGCTAGAAAATGCTCACGATCATCAACAAATGAAGACGTAATGCACACATTGCACACTCTCATGCACAGTTCTGATCCATAAATTTCAGATCCATACAAGTTTTACCAAAGGAAGCAAAGTTATGTAATTATTAGATGAAGCTAAAGCGCTCTTTTTAACTTTTGAGAACGAATCAGAATATTAATGATAGACTAATAATGAATTGCGTGCAGTTTTATGAACTTATGTGAGATTTTTTTTAAAATTTCCGTTTTTAAATGTTTAGTATTATTCGTTAATTTTTTTTTTGTGTTTTATAAATGTTTTGTTAATAAATAAGACATTATTATAAATTTGTAATTTTTAAATAAAATAATTTTTTTATTTTTTATTTTTAAGTTGTTGATATTAATACATATTTTTAACAATCTTAATAAATTACAAATCTATATACATTACACATTCATTAACTTATGTTCTAAAAAATCACCGCAATATTCGTATTATTTTAAAAGTTATTGATTTTTGAGATGATATGCACCATTTGGCCCCATAGTGCAGCGGCCTGAAGCGGATTGGATCACGATCGCTCCGAAGTGTCCTTGTGGGAGGTGCTTAAATTTGCGAATGTCAAAATATTTTGAGGTTATGTTGTGGTTGCGTAGTGTATTATTTTATTTTGATCCAGAAAATGAGTGCCCAATTAAATAAATCCCGAGCGAGAGCTTCTAACTTTTCGAAGGAGGAACAATTTTTGTTTTTGAAAGTACGTAATGGAGTTGGTTCAACTACAAAGAGTCTCTACAAATAGAAATTGAGCAACAAAAAGAAACAAAATGACTAGAAAAAATAAAAGAAAACAAATATAACTATGAAATGAGGCAAAAAAAGGTTTTGTCGTTAGCTTTAAAAACAAAACAATTTTTTGAGTAATTTTGTTTTTTTTTTATTTATTTTATCTAGATTGTTTTAAACTTTTATAAGAATGCGGTAGTTTACAATCTTGCAAAGTTTTCCTCCATAAATATCAGAACACAAAACCCAAATGTCCATGTGAATACAAATTAATAAATGAGACAGATTTCAGCAATATTAGACAATCGGAAATCGAAGGAATACCCTAAAAGTTTTTAACAGAACTTGTTCGCTAAATGTTTTTATTTTTGTTTTTGGGTATTTAACTTTGACACTTCTTTAAACGCGTTAAACGACTTAAATTTCATAGTGCAAGACGCCAAGTCGACTTACCTAAATCAAATAATGTGTTTAAATTGATATTTAAACCATATTTAACTTTTGGTGCAAGTCGCTCTTAGAGATGGAAGAAATCTGTTTAAATGTCAGATATGTTTTTAGGTTAATTTTTTGGCAATGAAAAAAAATTGAAATTTTAATTATTTTTTTATTGTTCGCACCAGGAAAAAGTGAGTTTCATTCCAAATTCATTATATAAAAGAACTGTATTTTTTTAATTTTTGATTTTTTATAAACTTCTATACACTTTTTCAGTTAGAAATTTTTTTTCCATTTTTTTCGGCGTTTGAATCTGAAAATATGGCGCTTTTTTAAAACTAAAGTGTATTTCAAATACACAAATCTAAAAGGTAATTTTATCTGGTTTTTTAAATGGTATTTTTTTACGACACCTTCAAAAATAAGAAATTTATAGAACATTCAAAATACTTTGGAAAAATTCCAAATTTCGTTCAGACATCATTTAAAACAGTCGTACACATAAGATAAACTATCCTCTCAGGCTGTGTAAACAATGTATATTCCTTTCCATGAAATTTTTTTAATTAGTAATGTTTTCACATCCGCGGCCGTTTGTCAATTGAATAAAATTTTCATGGGGTTTTTTAGTAAGGCTGAAAGTGTTGAAAGGAAAATATGTAATAAATCAATTGAAATGCGGAAAGCCGGGACTTCAGGCCGCTGCGCAGAAAAGTAAAGAGAGAAAATAAGATATGGTTTACAACGCAGTTCACTGTGAGACTTTTCTGCGTGGCGGTTTGACATGGTGCATGGCACGGTCGCTCCGAAGTGTCCATGTGGAGGCTGCTAATCTCCCTCTCCCCTTTCCGGATTCCCATTACTTCTAAAAAACCTCGACGCAAACAAGCCGTGAATGCGGAAGTAAAAAGTGCATTTTGCAGGAAAGGTCTACAATGACGTATGTTTGAATCAAACTCGATTTGTGTAACTTTCGCCGTTTTGCATTCCTTGATGATTGACTACCGGGCGAAGATGGGCATGTCCGGTTAAATCTGTAGGTAAACATTTATTTTTACTAATAGGTACCTGAGTGTTGGAAATTGGAAGAAATAATCAGTAAGATTAATGAATTGAATGAATCTCACCACCAATCGCCATCATTCCCCGCTTAGCGAGATTTCCCTTATCGGGCCATTGTCGATCAATCGCCTCAGCCCGCTAACCGCCTAACCTGACGGGGATGTGGTAGACAATAGGTGATTGATGAATTCATCCCCTGTGACGTCACGGGGCGTGGACCGCGGGCGGGCCAAATAACAATCGGTTAGGTGTTGGCAACCGATTCCCAGCGACTCTACGAGCTTTGTAGAAAGTGGCGTAAAAGTTATCACTGATCACCCAGTCGGAAGATGCTCTCATTTTTGTAAATGGTATCTTTTTATTACGACTTTAACACTTGAAAGTAAACAAGAGCAGAATACATGATATATATTCCGGGGTGAATAATAGCCTATGATACTTCCCAATCGTTCAACTATTACTATACAAAAAATCGCGTCGATCAATTACTTCGACGCGAAAGAAGGACAAATAACCAAACACACTTTCGCATTTATAATTTTATTTTTATTTGGGAGACCAACAGTTTACATTAATAACAGAGCATAATAGTAATTGAGCCACAATAATTGAACCATTTACCGGTTTCCACATGGGTATTGTATACAAGTGTAGTGATTCCAGAGATATTTACTAAAGAAAAAAATTACATTTCAAGAGACAAGTTTTTTAGGGGGGAATAGGGAGGGGGTAGGATGGGGGGGATCGGTTAGGTTGAGGTATAGTAATAAAAATATGCGTAACAAAAAATAAAAGAGAAAAAAAGGAAGTTTATGGAGTGGTGAATATTAGAGGATATCTATAGTTATTGTTATTGTAAATTATCGAGAGAGCGTCTGTGTGATTTTAAGGAGTGTGGTGCAGAGTTAAAAAAGTCAAATTTTTGTGTAGTGCGTGTTAAAAGTATTGGACGCACGATAGATGAAAGAGTTCTGCTTAGAATTAATGTTGCACCGAGGGAGGCTAAGAATCATGTCTGACCTGGTTCGTCTGTTAGGAACTCGTATATGTATTCGTTATAGGAGTTCTGGGCAATCAACGACGGATCTAGCTATTTTTTGAAGAAAGAGTACATCGGCCGAGCTTCTTCGAACTTCTAATTATAGTATATTGAAGTACGCGGCTGAATCTTGGTGACTTAGATGTGGGCGATAGCTGCAGAAATTTAAGAATCGTAGAAAACGATTTTGAACATGTTCTAGAATTTCCACATATGATATGTATTGCGGGTTCCAAACTTGTGACGCATATTCTAGTAAGCTGCGGACATAAGCAAAATATAGGATTTTCATTGTTCTAAAGCTATTGAATTTTTTACATGGCCTAATAATAAATCCTAACATTTTAGAGGCTTTTGTTGTGACTGAGTCTATATGAATATCAAATATAAGCTTATAGTCCAAAATAAAATAAAATATTAGTTAGGATTAGTTTAGTGAACAATACCCATTCTTATGAAGTTTCTAATGATCGTTTTTTTTAACATTTCCATATAGGAGGCCCTGAGGAAAACCATTTCCCTTAGGGACTATGTTATCTTTGAGGATGCTGTGTGCAGGGTCTTTTTAGGGAGAGGAGGTTCTGGGAAGGAAAAAGGTGTGAGGGGTGTTTAGGAATCTGGGGTCAATGTGTCCAGGAGTGACAGTCTCTCCCTATCCGGCCCGTCACGCAGTAGGTGGGCAAACGCATGGGTCGCCAACACCTAGGCAATCTTACCCTATGATCCCGGGCACCTCTGCGTAGCGAAGTACTTGGGGTGACCAATGGCAGGGGTGTTGGTTATTCAATAAATGCGGTATCTTTACCCTACCCCCAAATTCTCTTTCTTCATATAAAATCTAAAATACAGTATTTAATAAAAATAAGTTTCGCACTCCTGCTTCAGGCTATAGGCATCCGAAGGCTCTGACGGAATTGCAAGGGTGAAGCGATTCCATTTAATAGGCCTAAATGAAATCCACCATCCTCAGGGTGATTGTAGGATTTTTCCCATTGGTAAGATTTAATAATATTTTTTTGTGTTTATAACTACTTTTCGTACCTGGCTTTACTCATATACAGTGATTTGAATACTTACCTCTTTACATTGCGACATAAAAATGATATAAAAGTGAATAGCGCACAAGAGTCCCTACTGATTCCAATAGACTATAATCAGTGGAACTATAGTACGTATTACATATTGGGATATTATTTTGTGAAGCTGAAGGGAGTGGGGAGGGGAAGGACACGGGAAGAGAAAAACTGAGAAGTACCTGGCTACTCGTGGCTAAACATAGCTAGTGTCAGAAACGACATGAAAATGATACGTTGAGGTTCTGAAATTCGATCCCTTCGCAATTGCGATTTTTACAACATTTAAAACTCCAGGATGTGGCAAAGAAACAGGAACAATTTTGAGGATATAAGTGAATGGATGGTTTAACGCTATTTTTAAAAAACTTTTAGAAATAATTGTGACCAGTTATTATAATAATAATAATAATAATTGGATAATTTATAGAGCGCCGTTTTTGTGAAAAATCACCTCAACGAAATTATGTCCTCATTGAAAATTTCAGACAATAAGGACTGATTATTTTAAAACAATTGAACTATTCATTAAATATTTGAAGTTAATTTTCACGTTCTGTGTAAGTTCTATTCAAGTTCTGCTATTATGTAATTATGGGCCAGTTGCTTCACAAAACTGAAATTATTACAGCACTTAAATAGAACTTACACAGAACGTGAAAATGAACTTCAAAAATTTGGTGAATTTTTAATTTTTTTTTAAATAACCCATCCTTAGTCTCAGACTTAAATTCAGACTAGTTAATTTTTGTGTTCAATTAAATATAAATAACAGAAAGTACAAATAATAAGATGAGCATTTTTTCCGGAGTTTACCAATATTTCGAAACAAAAATAGCAAATGATTTATCGAATTTACATAATTTCTCCAGATTACAACAATTATTATTATTAACTGAATAAGCACAATGAAGTTATTTGGTTTCTGTTTATTTTAAGTAATTGGTTTCGCATATCTAATACACAAGGATAACAGACGGAATATAAAATACAAGAAATTAATTAAAACAGTGCCTAAACCAAGCCGAGTAAAAACAACCAGTTTAGTAAAAACAGGCAGATGTCTATGTTTTGTTGTGGCAATCCTTTAATAATAATTACACTGAAGTATTATTGTAGTCAGGTGCTTCATTGAGAGTGGCTTGATTAATTATTATTCAAATTATGAGACGAAAGTTTTTAAATTGATTTAATCCTCGCAAGAAGTAACGGTGTATTATACCCAACGAAGCGTTAAGATGATCCAATAGTCCAAGAAAAAATCGAGATCGGAATTCACGCCCCTTTTTGGGAGGACTTTAAAAATACTTGAGAAAAAGCTTTAGGAAAAGTTGGAATAGTTTTTTACAGGTTGATTTCGTAAAGGCCTGTAAAAAACATACACTACTTTTTTACGCAATGTTTATTGTAATAACAACGAAATTTAAAGTTGATTTCACGGAACCAAGCGACGTCAAGTCTGAGACGTCTATTCCCCGTAGTGACCGGGGTGGAACTGATACAAAATGGGTGTGGCGAGTCTTTAGTCCTTAGGTGGACGGCATAGGGTTCACTTTGAAAATCCAAATTCGTCGACTGCCGGCGGTATTGTAAAATAACAACGCGAAAATGCATATTTTATTTTATTCAATAAGTAGTAGAGTTTTGCAGTAAAAAGTTTTTTTATAGACCTATCTAATACTTAATTTTTTCTAGGCTTATTAAAATACTTTAATTTATTATTTTTATTTTTAAGGGTTAAGATATGTTCTACACGCAGTATTTAATTGAAGCATCTATGATACTTCTAAGCGATCAAATAGATTAAAATACATTTAATAAATACGTTTGCAGCTTATCCATTTGCAGTGTATGCGCATTGTGGCAAGTGGAAGATAGGTCAATTTCGGTATTGGGTATTATTTGTTCAAAATATAAAAGTTACACAAAACAAGTTGCACAATTTGTGATAAGTAACTAAGTCAGAATATTTAGAAGAGATCGATTTGGGAGACGGCTATGGGTACCGCCGCCCCGGAAACCATTTTGTTGAGAACTAATACCTCTGTCATAGGTCACCTCTTGGTGATTTGCTACGTTTGGTGACTTAAAAAGAGAGTCCGAGCTTGTGAGGTGAGGTTTGTTCAGATGTTCAGGTCTTGGCGGCGAATGTGCCTGCCCACAAACTGCATGGCGTGCCGCGAGATGCCGGTTGAGGTAGATTAACCTCTTAGGTCTCACAAAAATATACCTCTTCAATCACTTTTCCAAGAACTCTCTGAAATGTACTAATGTAGTACATTTTCAACTCCTTTAAAGGGACTTATAAGATCTATTTCTGTCCACCTCACCTCTCGAGAACCTACATACTTAACAGAGTGGGGATAAGGCAGAACAAAGGAGAGAATAAAAGTTAAGTGCTGAGATAGGCTAGACTCGGACAGCCAGGTAGGTAGTCGAGGCCAGAGAGCCAAAGTGCTCACGGCGGAGTAAAATAACAGAAATGTATGGCATGGGAAGCGCTTTTCACAGATAAATCTAAGTTTTGAGGAGAGAGATTTGGAAACACTTAAAATTTTGTACGACGGGAGCTATAAAGGAAAAGTTGTATTGTATTTTTATTGATCTCTTCTGAACGACGATTTTTATATTAGATTGGCTTTTAGATACTGATGATTTATATTGATATCCTATAGAAGCCCTTGTATTCCTGATTGGAAGAAAATGGAAAATCATTACAATTTTTTAATACTTCATGTATATGAAACTATTTAATTGTTGATTATATTCATTTGTTCATATTAAATTCAGTTGTACTTGTTTATTATAAACTAGCTGGGTTACCCGGCTTCGCTCTGGACAATAAGAAAGTGTTCTGGAATGTTCCACAATGATGTTCCCGATTCCCTATTCCTGATCATTCCACGACATACTCCGCCACTCCTTCCACAACTTTCTACAGCTCTATGGAACCTTCTAGAACTTTCCGGAAGACTGTTCTAGAAATTTCAAGAGGGCGAAACTTTCAGCCCTTATATCTTTAATAGCACGCCCTTTAGGTAAAAACGGATACCCTTATTCCCTAGGGGGGATAGAGATCTACCACACCATATACCTAATTCCCTTGATCGAACCGGGACTCGTTTCTGAGTTTTTGCGAGCTGCACGTTTTTTTTGGACTTTCTTTTATAATATATACCATATTCAAAAAAATAAAATGTTACTCCTTACATGTCCTTTCCCGTGCGTTCCCCTCCAGAGTTCCTTTTCCACCTTCCCCACCACCGCTCTCCCGCTCCCCCGTCCCGCCAACCCCCCTGGCACTGCATTTCTTGACTCCTCTCCCGCCCGGCCCGTAGCCGAAACCTTTTCTAATACTAACAATTTTAAACTCGTGATATCTTTCTAATTAAATATCCGAATTGAAAAATTCAAAAAGTTAAATAAAGTTATTGAAGTTGTCTTGAATATGAAGTAATTTATTTTGATAAGGATTAAAACCAAGATACAAATAAAAAGCCTTTTCAAGCGGCGACATTTAAATTAAATTTTTAAAATAAAAGAATACTTATTGTGGCATAACCATAATAGTTAGACGTATGCCATCTCGACTTTTTTTGTAAATAATGATGTGTTCTATAAAGTCGTAGTACATTATTTTATTCTATCATCAATAGTTTTCGCAGCGCACGCGATTTAAAGAATATTTTAGGTAATTTTTTTAGACCCTATCGGAGCCTATTAGATGCAAACAAACAAACACACAAACAAACAAACAAATATTACCTCTTAATATAATGTAGTAGATAGTAGAAGTAGACAGTAGATAGTAGAAGTAGATTATAAATATAAGGCTTATAGTGCTATTTACATATATATCTACTATTCCGTTATTTAAACAGTTTATCTGATTTTCGTTGTTTGTTTTTGGGGTGTTATACCGTGTTGCGCTACCTCCTTCTTTAGCCGACGTTTAGGACAGGGTTGCAGTGTCCATCATCAGGGTAGCGCAACACGGCATAACACCCCAAAAACAAACAACGAAAATGCTTTTGGCCGTGAAAATCTAAAAACTTAATTTATCTAATTGTTATTTTATTTTATTACAAAAACACATACATACTGTTTGAAAATGTACATTATGATATAAATGTTGCATAAAATGTTGTCATTATGTACCTGCTGACAAATTACATAAGTAGTTTAGTAGGTTTAAACGTTAATAAAAAAATTGAATATATATATATTGTTCCCGTATGTACGGCCAAAAACAATTCAATATTGATCTTAATATTTTAAAAGATAACTTTCAAGAAGAGTTTTTGCCGAAAATAATTAAACACGCGCCATCTATGAAATAGCAGTTTATGAAATCTCTTAATCTCTGTATCACCTTAAAATTACTTGCACAAATCATAAACGCTTGAAATATTGTAAAATTTGTTATAAAATGGAGATTTTTGTAGGATGCCATTTCGACAGATATATGAAAAAACAGCAATCTACCAAAACGTCAAAACCCCAAAAAATATTTATCTCCCGCAAATAGTCCACCATTATGGGCGGAAAAATACATGAGGAAAGGTTACGAGGGACATTTTTTTATTTTATTATTTTCACCACAATTTAGCGGGGGGGGGGGGGGGGCAGGAGGAGGGAGGGGGAACCCCAATAACGGAGGAAATGAAATTTCTTCCTTTCCGACACTTACAGATGGTCGTACTGGGGAGTAATTTAGTTAAGCGATTATCGAATTGGGACGCGATATTTCGAAGGTTTTACGAAAAAACTGAAATACGTGCTTTTAAATTTTTCAGAATTTCTTTGATTCCTTATGCGGGTGAAAATAATGTCAATTCATTCGGTGATTCAATCCAAAATTGTATTTTTAAACCTTTTTTGAGTTTGTTAATGGAAAAAAAAATATTTATTCATATTAATTTTGCGTATTTAAGGGCGCAAGCAATTAACTCTTCTTAATATTTTGAAGCACACTTGAAAAAAAGTATTTTTTCCCAAAATATCACCTAAACTCCTAATCTCGACAATACCTACTGATTGTTTAAATGTTTTAAAGTGATCCAATAGTCCAGGAAAATTCGAAATCGGAATCTACGCCTCTTTTTGGGAGGAGTTTAAAAATACTTGAAAAAAGTTTTTGGAAAGGTTGGAAAAGATATATTTTACAGGTTGATTTCGTTAAGGCCTGTAGAAAACATTAACTGCTTTTTTAGGCATTGTTTCTTGTAATTATAATGAAATTAAAATTGATTTCACGGAACCAAGCAACGCAAAGTCTGAGACGTCTATTCCCCATTGCAGGCGGGGCGTAACTGAAACGAAATGGGTGTGCCAAGTGAATGGTTCTTACCCCGATGGCATAAGGTTCACTTTAAAAATCCAAATTTGTCGAGTGCCGATCGTACTTGTCGATGTCAAAAATAACAACGAGAAAATGCATATTTTATATTATTTTGTGAAATTCAGCAGTAAATATATATATTTTTGCGATTTTTATTAAAGAAACTGAATTTTCCACATTAAACAATAAAATCTTATCCGAAAAGGGGTTTATAAGTAGGAGAGTTTGCACTTGAAAGTGTTTTTTTTTTTACCTAAGGCTTATTAAAAGACTATACATACAGGCCAAGATATGTTCTACGCGCTGTATTTAATTGAAGCATCTATGATACTTCAAGTCTAAGCGATCAAATTTCAAAACAAAAATATATGATTTTGTATGATTTTGCATTATTTCGCATGTCTTTATCTTAAGTGAAAAAAATAAAATCATCAGAGACCAAAATTTTTATTTTATTTTTTACAACAAATAATGGAAGAAAATACACGTTAAAGTAAGTCAAGTACAAGTCACTACAATGTGTATATATGCGTTCAATTTTACATGCGGGAATGTGTGTGTATATATGTATTAATGTCTTGTCTAGAATTGTAAATATGAAGACGTCCAGTGCAGGGCAGGCATTCTAGAGTATATAATAAACCGAGAACTGCAGACCACTGCCACAAGCAAAGATCGCAGAATCTTTCCGTGTATTGACTTCTAAAATCTTATTCATTTAGACAGGGAATACTGCTGAAGGGATCGATAAGTAATTTGGTGCTCCCAGCGGGGAACATTACCCTCGGCCAAGCCACAGTGAATCGGCCAGAACATGCTAACTGAACCAAAAAATTTACTTATTTTTAATTCATCAAATAGTGTCACTTATTTTTTTTTATCGTATTATTTAGCTCAATTTTAGACTGACTATACAGACCTCCCCAGAAACAGGAAGCCCCCGAAAAGGAAACGTTTTATTTTTTAATATTTTAGGTATGTTTTTTTTACAATGAACAATACGCGATCGCATTGTATAGATACGAGTATTTTCTTTAAGAATAACATATATTTTCTTAATTATTATTTTTAATTGATAAACTAACGTTTAAACAAGATTTGTATGCATAGCACAAAGGGTAGATAACAAATATTATAGTCAATAATTATCAGCCTGAAACAATCAGATGGTCACGGGTTCAATTCCCGTTGGCGGCCAGTATTTTTTCTCGGAAGATTTTTTCAGTGTAGATGAGTGTTTCAGGCTGATAATTATTGATTATAATATTTGTTATATATTTTCTTGCTTTAAAACTTAAAGTATTTAAGGAAAATATGTAATAAATCGTTAGAAATGCGGGAAGAATAGATTTAAAGAAATGGCATTTCCATTTTATTGAATTTTGCCCAGCTAGGTTGTTTGAATCGATTCACTGTGCGCACCCGAACTCCCGGTTACTGGTAAACCCTCGTGGTTTCGACCCTGTTGTACCCACAGATAATATATAGTGTTATTCTTGCAGTAACTCAGAATCGAGAGATCCTTGTCACTGCAGATACTCGTACTCCGGAAGGGGAAAACTGGGAAATTCACCCCCGAGTGAAAGATTACGTTTCTTCCCCTAAATAAATATGAAATAGTATTAAACTAGTCATAAAGGCTACAAGTTTATGTTTTTGGATGTTGGGTTAGATATCGGTAAGGCATTGCACCCTATTATAGAGTATTATTTACTTGACATCTCAAATACAGTGTTAAAGATTTTGTTTGTCTTTTAAGAATTTGTTTTCAAAAACATAATTTATTATTAGTATCGTATACGAGCAGAGTCGGCTCTATGGGTCCAGAAGTGGAAGGTTATTTAAAAAAATGATATTATGATACAACATCAAATTAAATATGATAATATTCATTTACAGATACCTCACGAGTTT
Source organism: Limnephilus lunatus (assembly GCA_917563855.2). Taxonomy (NCBI): domain Eukaryota; kingdom Metazoa; phylum Arthropoda; class Insecta; order Trichoptera; family Limnephilidae; genus Limnephilus; species Limnephilus lunatus. The sequence goes on from OU830599.1 coordinate 61,727,238, forward strand.
GAGAGTGAAATTACATTTAATATAGTAAATAATTTCATGCGTCAAGCATAAAATATTTCAAATCAACCTACGTTTATCAAACCATCTCTTTCAGACGCATAATATACAGCATGTTCTCTCTCCCTCACGACAATGACCCAAACTGTCTTCAGAATCCGAAATTTTTTTACTAAGCGACATAGTGTCATCTCGTTTATTAAGTGGTGCGTAATTTTGGGAGGTTTTTGACCAATTGACCTGAGGGAAGAACCGCCACTGATTACGAGTATAATGCACCTCCTAATTTCCTGAGAAAACGTATTGGTAGCATCTACTTAGCTAGATGGCGTACTTAGATGCTTTGAACAGATGAACCCCCAAAATTATGATTACCATATAATTATAATTTTGTGTGCATTATTAACCAATTTCAAACCTAGAATCAACTTAAAAAATACCTTAAAATTAAAAATTATTTTTGAAATCATGCGAATTTATTTACAGTTATTTTCAATACAGTATTGTTAATCTTTAAAATAATCAGGGGCCATACGTCTATTGAATTCCTAAGAAAAATTGATAAACTACAAAGCAAACATACACATGAGACGAGGAAAAGAAATGAACTAAGACTCCCCTTCAGGAAAAAAAACACAGAATCAAAAGTCATTGATGTACGGAGAATTGAAGATATTTGGAGAATTACCAGAAGAAATAAAATTGGAAGAGAGCATTTAAAATTAAATTACGAAGATACGTGATTTGGTATAAATGTGTTATTTTAAGTGTATGTATATATAAGGATTGTATTAGGACATAGATAACTATGTACCTATTTAAAATACCGCAATAAACAATAAAAAGTTTCGATTTCTAAACTTATATGCTGGTATATCCAATGACATTAATACGGGACGCGGGGTAGAAATCTCAAAGTGGGAAGCCAAACACAAGACGATTGTAGCTGTCTCTATTTCTGGTACTTTAGTACCAAGTACGAAACTACGCGTCGAGTGTGGTCGTGCCTTACCAGTAAGTAAATTGCATTGCAAAGCGCCAAAATACCCTCCTGTGTGATGAGAAAATGCTTCAATTACACGGCAAATAGTCGTAAAGGCGAAGGAATAACACTTCATTTGTAAGTACACGCAAATTATTTATTATTATCAATTATTACCATTAATTTTATAATAATACATCATTGTAATCTTTACCCTTCCCTGTCCATTGTGTAACCGAGTGAGAGTATCTTGTTATCTCAGTCATACCCACAGGTCACACCCGTGATGTGAAAGCAGTATTCGGCGAAGAAATTAATAAACCGCCCTACCATATATCTATGACATTCACACACGTACATTCTTTGATTGTCAACTTTATCACACAGGAATAAAGTTTTGAATTTAGAAATTATACTGAAAACCGCTGAAAACAAAAGAGTGTTGCCTGCTTTCCACATTATATTGTGAGTATGTGAGACTATGGCGAGTCTATTTATATAACGTCATTGGGTATATCCTCGAAATAGAAAGAGTAAAAAAAAGGTTTATGCGTTACCTGTATATGAGGGAATATACATACTACTTATTCCTGTATCCAGCGTTGTTTTTAACAGGAATGCTCGATCTCAATACCTTAGAAGTCCACCGAAAAATATTTTTGGGGAAAAATTTTTTAAGCTGATCTCTGGTACTGTACTGAATCCACCTATATTGAAGGAGATTAACCGACATGTCCCTAACGTGTATACTCGTGGGAGATCCCACGCACTTTTTTATGCTCCGAAAGCGAGAAATTCTTTCTTTCAGAATGCGCCATTAAACAGAGCAATTCAACTGCTTAATGATTCTGCATTGAGCATCGACATCTTCAATGTTACCTTAAGAGAGTTCAGTAACTAACTTTTGACATACGTCACAACATAGTGATACTGCCCCCATGGACTTTTTTTCTTTAAAATTTTGTATCCGTAACAATTTGGTGAAAAACTGTTTTATAAAGAACCTAAAAAAATAAATAATATATAGTAGAATAGACAAGAAGTTTTATCCTTGATGCATTTGATTGAAAATATGTTTTATACATTTGATATTCGGCGGTATCTACATCTTCTTTGCAAACCCCTCTGGGGACACTTAGTTATATTTTTTGTAAGTAAGTACTGTATTTTCCCTAAATCGCCTGCAAATTGTATATAAGTATGCTGGGGAGCCAACTGTCGGAGGAGCAATTGTGATGGAATCAGACGAGCTGTTAGTAAATTTAAACAATTACAAATTTAAGACGGTGAGTAAGAAACTTACTTAAAAGGAGGTAAAAACTGATAGGTAGGTACTTATGAGGTATGTTTAGGAGTAATGGCCGTATGAATCCAACCCTCCCCTGGGTTGCAAGACGATGTTCCGAGAGAGTCCTGCTCGAGAGATAAAAAGTCTCCTTCTCTCCCGATCCGGCCTGCGTGCAGTTAGTGAAAAACCTACCCCATGAACACGGGCTTTCTTGCTAAGTAACCAAACATAGCGAACCACTTGAGGTGACATTTGGCAGAGGTGTTGAATATCCAATAAATGGTTTCCGGGGACCCGCCTCGCAAATTGCACCAATCCAGACGCCTAAATACCATTAATCATATGAAGCTGATATTGTGATGAAGCCCTTTATTTAAAGACAGGCAATATTGTAGCAGACGTGTTGGTTATTAAATAAATGGTTCCCGGGGCGGCGTTACCCGTACTTGCCTTTTTTATGTGAATACCTCAAAAGAGCCCCAGATGCTCCCGCTTGGAGCCAGTGAGACTTTGGCATCCCCGATTGGGGTATGTTGTGAGCTGAAGATTGTTGGGAGGGGAATTAGATACGGAGGAAGGTGGAGAAGTACCTGGCTATTCAGATCCGGCTACCAAATACGGCTGAAGCTATTTCAAGCAACGTTTCAATTCTGAATGGTGGTCTTACACCTGGACGATTCTGAGAGTATCTTCCGCTCTGGGACATGCCACAAATATACCTACTACATATTTCAAAGGAATTAATTGTGAAATTAAGCAAAACAAAAAAATAATTTGCGAACGCCGGGATTCGATCCCGCGACCTTCGGACCTTTGGATTGCGAGTAAAGAGCCTTACCCCTCGACCACGGAGGTTATAGTCTGCCTCATAAATTGTTTCTGTTATTGTCTGTCTCCCAAATTTAAAAATAAATCTTGCTTGTTAATGGAAAATAATGATTTACTACACAGTGATTGCTTTGTAATGTAGCTTATAGTCTGTCAAATAAGAATTTTATGTTTAGTTTTGCCATTTGAAAAACAGTGGCGCCCTCCTATGTTTTCTACTCTTATTTGACAAACTGTACTACTTATAAAAATAAGTACCTCAATGTTTATTTGAAAATTTTATATCTTCCCTTTTTCATCAATAGCTAAAAACGTATACTTATTGACGTATATCAGGTCAATGGTTGCAGCATATTATTTATCCTTATATTATGGTTCTATCACAATAATCACTATACCAACAGTTCCTCACGTCCGTCAGTCATGACAACTCCTACCTCTGATTCGGAGCTTCCGCTAGCCCTAATCTTTTCTATAGCAGGTAAACGCGAAAAGTTAAGATTATAATTTTCTTTCAGTCGTCGATACATTTCTAAAATCCGGAATTAATTAATTATTTGGCAAGCCGAATATTTCGGGACCTGTTTGTTTAAGTTTCTTGAAGTTTCGGCAAAAGTTTCAGGAAGTCGCGCCTTAATCAGACTGAAACTTTCCCGGAAGCGGAACACGACAGGAAAGGCAAGCTCAGCCAACTTCCACACTTCTGTTTCCGGATTTGCCGTGAAATAGTAAAATTATAACTGAGACTTTAGTTGAATGACCTATTTGTGATTTTTAAAAACAAAAATAATTAAATTTGAAAAGTTTGGCGGTGTGACCTGGAATACTGTCATTATGCCTTTTTAATTGTTTGAGTTTTAAGTTGTTATTTTCTGGGTTATTAGGTCATGACTATTTTGCGCCCGGAATGGCAGCTGTAAAAGTTTAAGTTAAGTAACGGGTGTAGATCGTCAAATAGGCACATAATGTTTTTATTACTTTAATAATTACTCCCTTATTAATCAACGTTTGTTTTAAAATTTGCACAACTGATAAACAACCATTTAACATACATTAAAGGTTTTTTTTATCAATAAAGGTTGCGTAGAATGTAAACACGTTTATAAACCTACTGTAGTGTGTCTTATTTTCCACTTTCTGTTCTAATGTTTTTATTATTTATTTATATATCTTAATGTAGTTGCTATCTTTGATGAAATATCCTTTGTGTAATATTTAAAAGAGTGTGTTAATGTAGGTATGTAGGTATAAAGCTAAAAATTATTCCGAAAACAAATATATAAGCCTTCGAGTACAAACATTTAAAAAAAATTTTTGATTTTTAAAAAGAAAGACAATCCCTGCTGCTTAAAAATAACGCGTCAATATTTTGAAAATCTTCTACTGCAATTACAGTTAGCAAAAATATTGACTGTGTCGTGATGAAGGACTTAGCCTTCCGAGGAATTGAACTCACAACAGTGACGCGTGTGTAGTACCCAGACGCGATGCCTTACTCAGCCACTGACCGGTTAGAAGGAATTAATTGTGGCAATATCCCTAAAAAAAACCTCCCAACTATCTTATTTGTCATTTCCTTACCCCCCCCCCCCCTTCAACTACTTCCATGCTTACAACACACTAAATTTGGCGTTGTCATAGTCCCACTGACTCCAGACAGATGGGGGATCTTCCGTGGTATCACGAAAAAAAACGTATCAAATTATTAATAATAATAATGTTTTATTCCAGGATGTGGGGAGGATAGTGCAATCTCACACATCCTATAAAACTTACACAACAGATAAAGTAAAAAAAAGTAAATAGAATAAGAAAAAAAAACATAAGCGATAATAGAAATAAATTAAATAATCAATTATAATGTAGAACGTGGTCTGGAGTGAGCTCGGGCCCAGCGCTCGCCCAGGAGTAGCGCTTGGTGCTGGAAGGCTGCGATCACCACTGTGTTATCGGAGGCCATTAGCCGCATCCTGGCTCCAGTGACCCGGTGTCCCATCAGACCGGCAAATCCGTGTAGTCCTAGCTCCGTAAACATTGTAGATGCGCTGCTGCATCTTCTGAACCCAAATATAATTCTGCAAGCATCATTATATTGGATCCGCAGACATGACACCATGTTTCATATGTACATATATAGGCAATACATTGAACAATGTTTTTTTTATATTGTTACTGCATTTGAAGAATCTTCGGGCAATCATATAAGACAGTATACTGATACTTCTCCGCTGTCGTTCAATATCACCGTCATCCGAGAGGTCTTCAGTAATAATGTGTCCCAAGTATTTTACATTCTTTGATGCGTTTATGTTTCCTTAGGGGAGCATTTTCTGATGATTGTATCCTTACAGACTTCAGAAATGTCGATTATTTTCATAGTGTAGTTATTATTATACGTATGAATACTGTACTCGCGAATATACTCATATACGATACTACATTCTCCGTTAGAGAAGATTATCTTGAATTGTTTCCCGAATTAGGCGTTTCTTGGAAACAAGCCAATACTACTGAGAGTCAGTCCTCGGTCTAACAAAATATTATTTTTTAACGGGTATATTATTTGTAGTAAAAAATGGAATCAAGAAATATCATCCATATGATTTAATTTAATTCAATTAGGTACATATTACAGTACAATTCAACATTGATATGATATATTCAGTTTGGGAGGTGGGTATGGGTACCGCCGCCCCGAGAACCATTTATTGGATAACCAGCCATAGGTCACCCCAAGTGGTTCGCTACGTTTGGTGACTTAGAAGGAGGGCCCGGGTTCATGGGGTGAGGTTTGTCCAGGTCTTGGCGGCGGATGTGTCTGCCCTCCAGCTGCATGGTAGGCCGGATCAGGATAGTATGGTTGAGGGAGTCCCTTTGACTTCTCTAACCGTACTCTCTCGGAATATCGCCTTGCACCGCAGTAGAAGGGATGGATTCGTACATCCGTCACTTTTGGACACCCTTACCTGGAAACCCTTTTCCTTCCCAGAACTTCCTTTCCTAAAAAGACCCTCCACACAGTATGCCCAAAGATGATATAGAGCTGAGATAAGCAGAGATGCCTCAGAGCCTCCTGTGTGAGATATTTTTCAGCAGAAGGTAAAAAGTTCTTCTAACAAAAACGTCATATAATCGATTGCGAAATTCTAGAGTTCTTAATGTTTATTTATTAACCATTACATCGATATATCTATCATCTCCAGATACTTCGGTCCACCCCAACAAAAGATAGCTGCATTTTCTTTTTGATAAATGTTTTCTTAACCCAATTTTTCGAAATAATAATTTCAGTCGAGTAATTTTTAACATACACGCGCCCTGTCCAGACTTTGTTGGTCGATGAACCATTCACTACAAAAAAGGTTATTAATTTACAAGCCTAACAAACATTTGTTGATTTACGTAATAAACTTCTTTTATTGAGTAATAAAATTAAACTATTCAATTAAGTTGTATTCAGTTGTAATTCAGAATCATGTATCAAGTGGCCAGTATCAAAAGGTGGCAAAAGAATTTTCATTGTATAAATCCGTGGTGTATTTAAAGATATTTTTTTAATAAAAAAAATAAAAAATACGCATATGAACATAATAAACCAGCAAATAATAACCAAGTTATTAAAAACTTTCGCAATAGTGCGTAGAAAAGGTGTTTTAATGGGGCTTTCTGAAATATATATATCGTTCATTTGCGTACACCTGGTCTAGATTACAATACCAGGTAGGTAATTAGGAAGAAGATAAAAAATAATGTTAGATTTAATGGCGCAATTACGAACAGTTTACCAAAATTTAAACCGTAACGATTAGTTAGTTTTATTTTTGGATCAGTAACCCGTTATACAGTATGTGTATGCGTTTACTCGTATTACTGAAATTGGTCTGAAGTATTAATTTCCAGTATTTTTTAATTACTCTCTCAAAACAAAAATTACATGAATTCAGATATTTACTACTAATCGGACGACTGGTTTTAAAACTACATTCTATGATGAAAACCATCTTTCATTTCACCAAATGTTAATTTTGACCAAAATATTATCACTTTGAAATGAACATAAATATTCCTACATTTGACTAGTAGGTACCTATAAACATGAATATATTTCAATCGTTTGACTCTCCGATCGTTCATATTTATGATATTCAAAACTTCTCGTACGTCTTACGGTAAGTCCATAATATCTAACATTTCTTATTCGTGTATTCCAAATCTCTTAGGAGCTTCTTCTTTACAACTCTCCGGTCGGACGAGGAATAAATTGGCCGTGGTCAGCAGGCAGCTTATTTCGGAACTAATACGAAGGGTAATCAAACATTCAACGTCTCGATTCGCATGAATATTTCCCTTTCTTTGCTGTGCTTGAGCGATCGGAGGGTATTATGTAAAGAGATCTGCCTAACGTACGTGTGTTTCCAATGGTCTGTTCGCTTTTATATTTCCGCTCCATTTCACGGCAACAAAAGACGCCCTGGGGGTTCCGCAGGGAACTGATCCGGGTCCTGTAATGATAAGACTGCTTACCTGTATGTTAGGGTGAAATTCAATACGAAACGACGACGTAAAATAAACTAGATGAGCGTCGTATAATATATAATAGTTTGGAAATTAATTATTAACGTTAAGGACTTAGATTCAAAATGGAATACCCAAACATCTCCCCGCTGAAAGACCCATGTTCATTCATAATTTAGAACCAGGCCTACTGCCCGTAACCAGTAGAAATATGACTCCCCTAATTGGAGCGTGTTGTTAGGGGGTTGAACGGAGGAGGGGAAGAGATGAAAGTAACTGGCTATTCAGGTTTAGTAGCTAAACATGCAAAAGCCATTTGGAGCAATGTTTCGGATCTGAGTGTTCTCTCACTAAGGGATTCTAAAAAGGGGTTTCTACCAATCCGAAAATAAGTGCAAATACGATGTTTTTGGTTTTCTTGTAGTTTTTTTTGGTTAGCAGCATATAAAATTTTCTAAATATGAGAGTAAAACGAAGTGTAATTGAAACTGATGACACATAAAACACATCTGTACCGTGAACGAACAGAGCAAAAACTATTTTGGTTTAAAATTCTTCATTTCTGCTCCCATCTACTTGAGTGTCATTTCTTTCTCCATTAGTCCGCTATACATGATAAACCTGGAGGGCAATCTGCTTTGTAGAATTCTTTCTCGGTATTTTAAACCCCTAGCCGGAAATGCCAATCTAGAGTTATCTCTTTCGATGGCGTGATGCTATTTGGCGGGAAAACGCAGGACGTACACACGATTTGAAAAGGGTCGACAACAATTGATTTGAAAAACAAAATTGGAGGGATGCTGTTACGTTTTTCGATGAAACTTGTAACAATAATATTGGAAGAGATGGTTTTGTCACGTGACCCGTGTGTTTGATGAGGGCCTACGAAAACAAATTAATCTACGGATACGGGGGCGAGGAAGGTTCCACGGGGGCCCGTATATGAATAAGGGTGGTATTTATGAGGGGTACGGAAAAACAATAAAAGTTCTGAAAATAAATTGCAAATGTGTTATTTCGAATTAATTTCATTTCCCTAAACTTTGACGCAAAATTCCTGGACCTCCTAGGAAGATAGTGAATGTAATACAGTATAACATATGTATATAAATGTGATTGAATCGATGAGTGTCTACCAATACAAGGATGAATGACGTTTATTCCTGTCTGAAAAAATAATGTGATGGTTAGTTTTTTTTACATAACTCCACACAGGAGGTCCTGAAGAATATAATTCCCCTCAGGGCCAATGTAATCTTTGGGGATGCTTTGTGGAGGGTTGGTAGGAATCTGGGGGTGAGTGTGTCCAGGAGTGACGGATGTATGAATCCATTCTTTTAATTGCGGTGCAAGGCGATGGGTCGAGGGATTCTTGCTGGAGAGTTCAAAATACCTCCGCAACTGGTCTCCCTTGATCCGACCCGCCACGCAGCAGGTTGGCAGACAAATCGGCCGCCAAGCCGATGGGTTCATGGAGTGAGGATTATTTAGATCTTGGCGGCGGGCCGGATTTGGAGAAACTGGTTAAGGAAATCCATTTATTTCTCTAGCAGGATTCTCTCGACCCATCGCCTTGCACCGCAATGGACAGAATGAATTCAAATGTCCGTCAATCTGGACAGACTGACCCCAGATTCCTACCCACCCCGCATACCTTTTTCCATCCCATATCTTCCTCTCCTTCCTCTCTTAAAAATACCTCTCCACACAGCATCCCTAAAGATGAGGTAGGCTCTGGGGACCTTTCCTCATGGCCTCCTATATGGAGCTAATGTAAAATGTATATATTTTAAAGGCAGGCACTTTATCGCTTGTCTGCATTCTTCATACAATCAGTTCCAATTTTGAAAATGACACTTAAATTGCAACGCAAATCTGATTCCTTGAACCCGATTTCACGCAGGACACCGATTTCACTGACAACAGAAATCAGTATGTTTGATGGGTAGGTCCTTTATCAGTTGCAATTTTAAAAATGACTTCGAAGGTGAAAGGTTGAAGGTTTCAAATAAAATGTACATATTTCTCAACTAAAATAAAAGTTTTCTACTATTTTCCAACGCATCCAAGCCAGCGGTACTACAATATACAGGGTGTAGTAGCACGTAACCGAAGGGTTTTAACTAGCGATTTCTGAGCATATTTATTAGTAAAAAATTAAAATGTCGTTTTGCTGTCCAACGATATTTTTTTTTCAATAAAATAACACATATTTTTCAATCACACTTCGCCACTGATCATACTCCTACGCGTCTTGACGGGATCACGTGATAAGCGCGCTGTTTCGTGTGTTACCATGCAGCTAGAACGAGACGGAGGGCTTATTACGTAACCCGATTATCTACATCCGACTATTCAATTGCGGCATGTTATGAAAAAATATTTTTACTGTTTTTAATTAAAAAAAAAATCATCGGACAGCAAAATGAAATGGTAACATACAAAAAATTATTACATTTTATTTGAATTGATTTTATTTTATATTTTATTTTTAATATTAAGTTGCTTGCTTTCATTTGAATTTTGATTAACATTATTAATTTATATTATATTATATCATATTATATTATGTGTAATTAATTAGAAATTCTATTTCATTATTTTAAATATTTATTTTCTGTATTATGTATATTAGAGACACTGCTGAAAACTAGCTACTTTCCAGGAGAAAGTCTGAATGTTTAGCTGAGCAGTGACCTTTTTGTCAATGCAATCAATGATAAATAAACAAAATGTGTAATATTGTAAAAATCTATTGATTAATAAACTCTTTTTTATTGTTATTATTTGAAAAAAAAATATCATTGGACAACAAAACGTTATCCATATTTTTTACTCCAAATATGCTTAGGAACACTGGTTAATTTTTTTTATTTATTTATATTTTACACGTAAGTTACAATATATTATGTAAGTCTACTTGTGTCTAGAAGAATAAAAGTGATAGAATATACAACATTTATACTGATTAGTTTAAAGATGAAATATATCACCTAGATTAGAATATTTATTTCCGAGACTGTGAAGTCTCGGAAAATGCGAATTTTACCTGCTAGATTAGAAGCTGGTTTCCTGGTGTTATTGAAGTAAATGGGTAATAAATGTCGACATGATTTTTTGGGAACGTGGGTATTGATAAATTGAAGTAATTCAGGACAGTCAATTTTGTAATGCAGTATTTTATGTAATAGTATTAATCTGTGCTTATTCTTCTTTCTGAAAGTTTCAGTAGAGAAATTTTATCCAAGAAGTAATTGTAATCAACAAATCCTTAACAAATGTAACCCTGAACATACCGATAAAACACACCACACACGGACAAAGACATTTTCAGTATTACGCAACCAAACTTTTTAATTATATGCCCATTACTCTAAAACAACTACTAACTACACATACATACACAAACATTCATAAAAAACATATCACAGCCTGGATCAAAAATCAAGATATTCACTTTATACAAAATTTCCTAATCCCTAACCAAACATAACAAAACTATAAAAAAAGTAAAATAAATAAACATATCTTTCAAGAATTTAACAACTATTCATATATAAACATATATATTTATATATATATATATTTTTTTTTTTTCTTCTAAATAATCCATTACCATTAAAATGTAAAAAAAAAAACCAACTTTCTACTACAACACATAAATACCTGTACTTGTCACACTGAATCATAAACACGTAAACACCTCAGCACAGGTTCTCCTAGTGAGTTGTTCACGAAACATACAACATTATAAACCAACAGTTTCACCTTCTCAAACCTACCTTACACCAACATAATAAAATGTTATATTAATTAATATGTAAAAATGTTTTCCAAAAAATATTATGTTAAAATATTAAATATAAGGTAAAAACTGTAATATATAGAAATAAATAAATCAATGTTTTGTATAGGAATATGCAATTTATAGTTTATAAACCTTAGAAACTTCATTTAAATCTTTTCAATGTTGTCTGAACGAATGTTGAAAAATCCTTCAGGTACGTACTGTTACACCCTGTACAAGCAATGTGCAAGTTTATTACATACCAAAATTCAGATCCGTTCTGTATTTGTAAGAAACATTTATTGCCACTGCATATACTGAATACTGACCCAACATAAGACGTTAGATTTTACGGCGGTGTTTACGTATTCCAAGAATACTGCCTTCGTATTTCGTAATAGAAAATTCCAACGGTTGGAAATATCCCCATAACCTACATATAACCCATGTAGGAACTCTATTGAACACTTTGATAGTACATTTGCTTTGTGATAGGCTTTATTTCGGTTGTTTTACGTCGATTTCCATACTAGAGTGAAATGTTTTATTAAAATCGACAAATCGTAAATATTTTACCGAAGGTTTTTTCGGATAAAATGCTCGAGATTTATTTACTTGTAATAATTTGTTATTAGTTTTTTTTTTGAAAATACAAAAAAAGAAAATGTAATGTATCAATGTAAATATTTGGGTTTATTTAAAGTACTTAAGTTTATTTAAAACAAATGTTGGTTTTTGGATGTGGGTTCTTTGGGAAAACTCAAAATATAAAATATTAGTTACCCATGTACGAATAATAATAACAAAAATAGTGACGCTAAAATATGTACAATAACACTAACCACATTGTTATAATATCGTAACATAAATAACAATAGCCGTATTGCTTTTTGATTTTCACGGCCAAAAGCATTTTCGTTATTTGTTTTTGGGGTGTTAGGCCGTGTTGCGCTACCTCCTTCTTTAGCCAACGTTTCGGACAGCGTTGCAGTCTCCACAATCAGGGCAGATCCGGCAGATCGATCTGTCGGATCTGCCGGATCTGCCCTGATGATGGACACTGCAACGCTGTCCGAAACGTTAACTAAAGAAGGAGGTAGCGCAACACGGCATAACACCCCAAAAACAAATAACGAAAATAGCCGTATTGTTAATGTAAAATATCGTAATAACAAAAAAAGACTATAAAACAGGTAACCATTATGCAGAAATAGCAGATATTTTTAATAGCACAGAAAGAGCTAATAAAAAAAATTGATAAGAGTTTTAGTTTACGTTTTCTTTTCTACAGTCTCATTCTAAATTTTACTTAGGCACCAGACAATTGTGAAATTTTTTATTTCTTATTTCAGTTTCTGGAAGATGCATTTATTAAGAATGCTCTCATCAAATGTTTTACAGAAGTTCGAAAAATAAACGGAGATTCAGCATTTTATGTGAAAACGTTTGAAACAGTTTGTACATTGAAATGAATTCGTTTATTTCAGAACTACTTTTTTTTACATGGTTGACAACATATTAAAAAACCATAAATCCAATTTGTATGCACCAAGTCTTAAACTATTCGAAAATCCAGTCTCTATGGCACCGCGTAAGGATTTTTTTATAAAGGACCCCTTATATATTTTTTTAATGAAAAATGAATATATTCTATATAAACCGGAAATAAAATTTGCTTTTTCTAATTATCATTATATCAAATTCCTTTACGTGGTGCCATAAACCTATATGTCTAGTTTTTTAAATATATTTTTATTTTACTTTTCTGATGAACCGTATGGCTTAATCGCTGTCAACCACTGAGCAGCAATTTCGTCGGAGTGTCCTGTTGAAAGCGCGTACACCGCAAACCATACTATAGATCGGTGTACAAAAATTTGTATACAGTCTTCTGTATATGTATAGATTTACTATGAGTTTTATTTTAAAAAATTCCGTTCATCGTTTACTTGAAAATAATTTAAAAAATACACACTTTTACCGCCCACGCATAATGGCTGCCCTCTTAATTTAAATCAATTTATTAATACGTTTACACTGTATAATTGTTTTGTTTTTCATAAAAACTATTATTAATAATTATTTATGTTTATTTTATTTATATAACTTCTTCTAGTAGCCGAATGCATTAATATAAGTGAGGATTTTACACATATTATCTGGTTTTTCGTACCATTAACGAAAAATAAACGGAAATTTCAACTTAAAAATATATAATACACAACTGTAATTGTTATGGTACCTATATGATACAAAATATTATATACCAACAAAAATCAAAATGTTATTACCTAAGTAATTAAACCTTATATCACAGGTAATAAATAAATGTCTCCGTGTACTTTAAATACAATTTAACTTTCAATATACTTTTTTAATGAAAAAGATTCGCGTTGGCTCAATTTTATTAAATTAATTTAATCCTTTATATCATTAGCCTTTGTGATATTATAACATTTTCTTAGAAGAGTTCTCTAGTCTTTTATTATTTATATATAATATAATATGATTTTGATGAAATTTGAAGCATTTCATAATATTTTGAAATTAGAATTTGAATTGTTGTTAGAACTTCTGACGAAAGGAGGAAATTTGAATTGTTAATTTTCTTTAAAAAATTATTCGAGTAATAAAGACGCAAAGAATACAAGGTCAAATAATCACGCCAAATTACATAGAAAATTTTGACTTTTGGGAATAATAATTCAATTTGGGAAGCGGGGATGGGTTCTGCCACCCCGGGGGCCATTTGATAACCATGACCCCTGCGATAGGTACGTTTCGCGACTGAGTTCACTGAGCAGAGGTGTCCGGGTTCATGGGGCAAGGTTTGTCTAGGTCTTTGCTGCGGATTCGTTTGCCCACCTACTGCGTGGCGGGCCGGATCGGGAGAGACTGGTTGAGGGAGACCATTTGAATTCTCCAACCGTACTCTCCTGATTTATCGCCTTGCACTGCAATGGGAAGAATGGATACATACGTCACTCCTTAAACTTACCCTTAGATTCCTCATTACTTTTTCCTTCCCAGACTTCCTCATGCATCATTTTTAATTTGGGAGGCAAATATGGGTACCGCCGCCCTGGGAATCATTTATTAGAAACCTACACCTCACCATAGGTTACCCCAAATGGTTCGCCACGTTTGGTGACTTAGCAAGGATGTTTGGATTCACGGGGTGAGGTTTGTTCGGGTATTTGCGGCGGAAACGTTTGCCCACATACTGCGGGGCGGGCTGGACCAGGAGAGACTTATAACATAACTTTTCCTTCTCAGAACCTCCTAATGCAGTACCATACAAATAAGTAACTTTTTTTTTTCATAAATCCATACTCGCCGCATGCTTACCAATAGTAGGTGTTTTCCATTATCTTAACCTTTAAGTATGGACGTCAAATATTTTTAACACTAGTGCGGACGTGGAGTCTCTCAGGCTACTATATATTACACATACAATTTTTTTCTAGAAATAGATACCGAACCGCGGCAAAACCTTGTCTATATCTAAATACAGGTCCTTATAATAAGAAAAAAATAAGTATTTGTAATCAATTTTCTTTATTTTATTTATACAAAATATGAAAAATCCACTATCCTAGCACTTTTTATGACTTATCATTTTGACACATTAAAAGTAACTAAAACTAAAACTAGAACAAAAAACTTCTTTATTTACTAATTTAATACACAAAGTAAAAAAAAAAAATTCATAACGAAAATCTAAAAAAAGCACAAAAACTATCAAAATATTTTATACGTGAACGTGGAGCCTGAAAGGCTTCAGCCAATATTTCAATGTTTATTACTCAAGTGCTATGCACCCAGCGACGCAACCTCCTCCCTCATTGTCCATTTTGCTACTAAAAATGTAGCTACTGTGACGCTCGGGTGCGGGGAGCGAGAGGAAGTGTGTGAAACAAAGAACTTGAGAACCGCGCGTAGCCTCTGAGGCTTCACATCCATACAAGGTTAAAAATGAGTACCTACTTTTAAAATTTGTTTAGTTTCGATAATTTGACCCTCTTCTTGAGATGAATTCGAATTTGTAATTATTTAAGGGATGGCAAACAAGACATGAATACATCCCCTATTATGACAGCATTTTGAAATACGAATGTCTCAAAAGGCGGGAAGCGACTTTTACAAATGGCTACCGTAAGTCAAGGGGCGTTAAGAAATATTTTAGTTAAGGAGCTCAGAGTTACGTAAAAGTCGCCAGCTTTGTCTACACTTGAGATCGCAAGAATATCTATACAAATAAAAACCTAAATATGCTTGTTTCTATGTTTATAAGTGAGTTGTCTATGTATTCCTGTATTAAGCATAGGAAATGTTTGAAACTTTCAATATATCTTCTTTCCATCCCCGCGAAGGGTTCGGGATTTTGAACAATAATTTTTTGATAAAAAAATGGTTTTATTAACTGATAAGAGGTAAACTCGCTTTGCAATGTGACAATCAATATGCAGATATATTTACCAAACATTGTCAAAGGATATTTTTCAATTTTTAAGATCTAAACTTGAAATATACAATTACAACTCTACGAGTATCTCAAAATAATATGTAAGAATAGTTTGAAAGCTGTATATCTTCTTTCAAAGGGTATTTAAAACCCAGTTAATTGATTTTTTTAAATTATTTTATTATTCATTTTTTTTATGTAAGAAGGCTTAAACTTTAAGGGAATGTAGGATTTAAATTTCCCGCCCTTTTACAGTCAACTCTAACTTGACCTTGTTGTGATTAAAATATATGTAAGAATATTCTCTCTGTCATATTGCAAAGCGAGTGTACCTCTTATCAGTTAATAAAACCAAATTATGTAAAATAACAGTTTATTTTTGTTCAAATCATTACAACCACATAACAATATATTTAATTTTTTTTAAATCATTACAAAAACTCTTACTAAGCCGTCAAAAATGTCACGAAAGAAAACAACCGACAATTTGCAAACCATCGATTGTTTAATCAAATATCATGGATGGTGGATCTGTCAACGAATTCAATCCGAAAAGTCAAACCCTAATCAATTACGAAATAATGTTGAATCGAAATATCCACCATAATATGCATTGGCAGTCTGCATTTACTTTTGTCATATTTCAACAATTTTCTGCATACACGACCATTCTTTCAATTCTAAGAGCTTCGTTCTTTTAATCCGTTCATGAAATAAGCCAGTAATTTTGCAAAACAAACGACATTATTTTAAAAAAATATGTGTATAATGACAACTCAGTTAACCGAAACTTATCAATTTGGTAGGCGGGTACGGGAACCACCGCCCCGGAAACCATTCATTGATTGGATAACCAACACGTCTGCCGTAGGTCGCTCCAAGTGGTTCGCTACGTTTGGTGACTTTGCAGGGGTGCCCGGGTTTATGGGGTGAGGTTTGTCTGGGTCTTGGTGGCGGATGCATCTGCTACGTGGCGGGCCGAATCAAGATGACTGGTTGAGGTAGGTCATTTGAACTCTCCAGCCACACTCTCTCGACCCATTGCCTTGCACTGGAGGGCTGGATTAGTACGTCCGTCACTCCTGGACACACTGACCCCAGATTCCTACGAACCCGTCATACCGTTTTTCATAGCCCAGGACCTTCTAGCATTCAATATGCTAGTACTATTTTGAATAGATATATATCTTTCGGTAAATTCTAATCGTTCCCTAGCATGACTGCAGATCGTGATCAAATAAATAACAATTCACAAAAACTGAGTATTCTTAACATATTCTAAGCCAACTGTTGTTTTTGGTTCCATGACAGTTCATCCTGCGACAATTCATCCGGTGACAGTTCATCCGGCGACAGTTCATCCGGCCGACAGTTCATCCTGCCGATTGTTCATCCGGCTGACAATTCATCCGGCGACAATTCATCCGGCCTGATCATTTAGAAGATTTTTTCTTCAAGTAAGTATGCAAAGAGGATATACGGCCGTACAACCAAAATCGATATACTTCTGAATCTGAAGGCATCTTGAGTGGAAATCCGCTGTTACCTAACCTAACCTAACCTAACCTAACAAATTAGTCAATTCACTCTAAAAAGATGGTGTTAATTTCAGATAAAAAATTTATATTATATGCAAATAGGAATCTTTACGGTTTTTTGCTAAGCCGACTGCACGTATAAGTATGTCGTATTTTGTTATTCACGCATGCTTCTTCGGAGATCGAAATTATTGTTAGTAAAAATATTTTTTTTATATATATATATATAAAAAATATATCCTCTTTGCATACTTACTTGAAGAAAAAATCTTCTAAATGATCAGGCTGGATGAATTGTCGCCGGATGAATTGTCGGCCGTATGAACTGTCGACAGGATGAACTGTCGGCAGGATGAACTGTCGGCAGGATGAACTGTCGCCGGATGAACTGTCGCCGGATGATTTGTCGCCGGACGAATTGTCGGGTCACCTTTGTTTTTGTATAAGCGATCTTCAGTTGTCCTAGGGAACGATGAGAAGTTACCGACAGTTATCGATACAATCCTTATCGATCGACCATGCTAGGGATTCTATAGTTCCTACAAAAAACCATACATAAATTTAGATTTTTAGGAACGTATTTGACTTACTTTAACCACTCTCTGATATTATTTTGAGTAAAATATGAAAATTAAATTTTGCACTCCGGTGACATTTCTAATGTTTTTTTTTCAACTAAAAAAATAAAAAACCACTAGGTATTGGAAATTAGGAGTAGGGTGAGGGGTAGAGCGTTTATTTGGCTGAGTGACCAGTGATTACATGAGGATTTTTTATTTGTTATTTTTTTTAAAGGAAAAAAATTACGTCAAAAAAGTCAACAAAGACCAAATTTTAATTTACATTTTTACTACAAATAATGTCAGGAATCACTGGATAAAGTAAGTCAAGTACGTACATACACTGTAAAGGTAACTGTAGGTCTTTGTTGAGAGGCAAACATTTAACTAAAGCAGAAATAGCACGAATTTTGATAGTTAACGCATAGGTATCCCCTACAACATGTTTCAAATCTCTAATTCGACCTCTCTTTTTAAGATGAAGCCTTACTAAATAATGCAAAATACTACAAAACCATGTATTTGTTTTGAAAATTTGATCGCTTAGAAGTATTATAGATGCTTTAATTAAATACTGCGTGTAGAACATACATCAGCCCTTAAAAATATCGGTCCTTTTTTTTATAAGCCTAGAAAAAATTAAGTATTAGGTCTATAAGAAATCTCTTTCAAGTGCAAATTCTCCTACTTATAAACCACTTTTCGGGTATGGTTTTATTTTTTAATGTAGCAAATTCAGATTCTTTTATAATAATCGCAAAAAAAATAATATTTACGCCTGAACTTCACAAAATAAAATACAATGTGCATTTTTGCGCTCTTATTTTTGACAATACGGCAGTCGATTAATTTGGATTTTAAAAGTGATCCTTATGCCGTCTACCTAAGAACTACTGACTTGTCTCACCCATTTTCTGTCAGTCCGTCCCCGGACGGAGCGGGGAATAGACGTTAGGCTCCGCGTCGCTTGGTTCCGTGAAATCAATTATAAATTTCCTTTTTATTAGAATAAACATAAAAATAAACAACAGGCCATTACGAAATCAACCTGTAAATAAAATCTCAAATACCTTTTTTAACCTTTCCGAAAGCTTTTTCTCAAGTATTTTTAAACTCGTCCCATAAAGGGGCGTAAATTCCGAATTCGATTTTTTCGTGGACTATCGGATCGCCTTAAAGGAAGCGATGTTTTATAAAAAAAATATGTCAATTATATTGCATTGCGTCTCGATCCAGAATGACGGGATCATTACAAGTAGTTCATATAGCCAAAATCTAGTTAATAAATCTAGTATTGTTTGTGGATAATCGTAGATCGAAGAATTATTGCCACAACCGTCCATTATTTTTCGTTGTTTAGCGGCGCCTTGATGGATGCGGGTCGATTTAGGGGATGGGTTGTTGGAGGGGGTGCAGGGCCGAGGGGAGGGGAAGGAGGCAGAGAACAAGACGATGAACAAGCAAACGATTTGTCAGATTAACACGCCATTTAATCCCGATACGTCATCTGCTGCTTATCGGAAATATAAGGGTTCATTTCCGCGGGAGGATTGAAGCGTCAAAGGAAAACGATAATATTTTGAGTGTTTTTTTTAACTCAATCGAAAAAACGTTCAGTGTCTCGCTGGAGGTATAACTATTAATCATTTTATGAAGCGAAAACTTCTTTAGCACCGTTATGATTTGAAACTCGATGAAATGAAAAATAGCGACACTAAAATAGAAAAACTCATACATCTATAGGATTTAGCCTTCGAGAGAATAAGATAGTAAAATCGGTCTGCTCTTAGCGCGGTGCATCGTTTTTTAAGGAAAGGAAGGAGATGAACTTCTGGAAAGGAAAAGGGTATGAGAGGTGGGTAGGAATCTGGGGGTCAGTGTGTCCAAGAGTGACGGATGTATGAATCCATCCCTCCCACTGCGGTGAGAGCGCACAGCTGAAGAAGTTAAAAGGACTCCCTCAACCATTCTCTCTCGATCCGACCTGCCATGCAGCTGGTGGGTAGACGCATACGCCACCAAAACCCGAGCAAACCTCACCCTATATATGTTGACGATAATATCAAAGAATGTTTCCATTCAGTAAAAAAGCAAGACATTTTTGATATGAAAACGTCTTTGGCAAGACCTCTTCTCTTCTTTAGACCCCCAGATTCCTACCCACCCCTCATACCTTTTCCTTCACAGAACTTCTTCTCCTTCCTTTCCTTAAAAGATTCTCCCACACAGCATCCCCATTTGCACCCCCAAAGATTACATAAGCCCTGAGGGGGATTATTTTCCTCGAGGCCTCCTGTGTGGAGTCAATGTAAAAAAAAATCACCATCTCATCATTCCCATTCATTCCCATTCCTTCACCTTACAACATACCCCAGTTGAGTTTCTCATTGTCTCACTGACTCCAGAACATTGCGAGCAGTTACTATTGTGCGATATTTACATATAAATAAATAAAATATTGAAGCACCCCAATAACAATAATTCAAATTTACATACTTTTGTCTTAATGTTACATCTTGTACAAATAAACTATCCAATTAAAAAGATTAATAAAGGAATAAATTAATAGTGTTATATATTTACTAGGTGGGGTACCCGGACAACATTCGAGAGTGTTCTGGAATGTTACGCAATGATGTTTCCGATTCCCTATTCCCGAACATTCCACGACATTCTCCGCCACTCCTTCCAGAACTCTCTAGAGCTCTATCGACACTTCTAGAACTTTCCGGAATACTGTTCTAGAAATTTTAAGAAGGCGAAACTTCCAGCCTTTTCTTAAAATATCTTAAAAAGCACGCCCTTTAGGTCAAAACAGGAACCGTCACCCTGGAGGGGGGATAGGGATCTACCACAATATATAACTCCATTGATTGTACTGGGTCTCGTTTCTGAGTTTTTGCGGGATGCACGTTTTTTTCGACTTTATTTTATAATATATATTGATTATATGTGTGAAAAACTTTTTTTAAAGAAATATAAGTGATAAAGGCTCACAATTAACCTTTTCTTTTTCTAACCTTTGAAAGTAATTGGAAACTCATCATTCTATGAAACTTGAGAGCACTCCATTCCTAGAATTGATATTCCGAGAAAAGATGTTCAACTTTAAACATAGGAAAAACTATTTATGATATACCAAAAAAATGGTTAACGGATTCCGAGAGTTTTACAGATTTGCAAAATAGCATGTTAGGAACTGCGAAATGGGAAATACGAATATTAATAGCACTTATTAATAATCGGAAAATTGGCAGAATGGTGAATTCAGGAGGAGGACTAAATGCAGTGAGTGGTCGCTTGATTAAAATTGTCAAGGGATGTTAGGGATTAATCCTATTATTTTCCTTATTCCTACCTACACCTGTTCCTACCCATACAAGTGAAATCACAAGTTCAGTGCCTTGACAGTCATCAAAGTGACGACGTGTTCTATGATCAGTTTCTATTGTTAGGTTGACTTTTTTGACAGAAAAACCGAAGTGGTGTTAATCGGTTCAAGGTGGAAGTTTACACACAAAGATATTGGCATAAAAATGACACCATTATTCTGCTACTGTTATTTTTAAGCTATACATGTTTCCTTCCTTCCAGAATTTCTAACAAGGGAAGCGAAGTTAGCAGTCCACTATGGAGTTCTTGCGTCAACCCTGATATGTGGAAGTAAGGTGTGAGTGGAACGGGTGGAAAGGATATATTATACATATATATGAGAATATATGGAATCCGGTAGGTAAGTAGATGTATGATCTGTGAGATAAAACTACTATTGCACGACCGTATTAAGAGCATTATCAAGATTAGTAGTCATCACCACGACTTTTTCAATATGCTACATAGAAGATCAGATGTTCTAACACAGTATCGCAAGACAAGAAGGGTGGTGGAATTTCGCAACTACCTCTGCTCTGGAGTCCAAAAAATCTTGACTCTGTGCAGAACATTTGTTACATACAACAGTGACATTAAAATTTGTCACGTGAGAACGGGTATGGAATGATTTGCCGGCATCTGTGTTTTCTCTCTCCTACAACATGGGACTCTTCGAGACCCAGGATCATTACTTTCTTTCCACAATAAGACCCTCCATCATGCATCCCCAAAGATGACATAGGCCATAAGGGAAAATTATTCTCCTCATGGTTTCCTGTAAGAAAATGTGAAGTTCCATTATTTCCGCCTACCCTTTCAGAGAAAGGTGTTATGGTTAAATAGTTGGTTAGTTATTTTTTCATAACATTAATATTATCGAAGGGACAATGACGCAAAAAATATTAATTAAAAATTTTTCTCACATCACCCTACGATAAACATGATTAGGGCAATGGACGATATCTGTGTAAAAACATTTTTTTGACAAATTAAATATTAAGAGGCTGTGGAAAAAGAAAAACTCTTTGTTAGTTTTGTAGGTTCATTTAAAAAGGGTGACTTTTGGTATCAAATTTCTCGAATTTGTGAAAAATTCAACAAGGGTAAAAAATACCAATGATAAACCTACCTAATATACCGTAATATACATACGTTATGATTTAGTTGTATTTAAAAGTAAGCACGATTAAAAATCTTTTCTCAATTTTATTTACTCCAAATGTCAAACAAAATATATATTTTTTTAATGATTTAAGGTAATCCATGGTTACATTAATTCCTTTGGAATTATATTCCATTTATAAACATCTTCTCGCGAAAATAAAGTTTATATCGTTACATAATATTATTTGCGTTATGTTTTATTGTAACTCCGCGCCTAATTCGAGTAATTTACAAAAAAATGTGTAATTAGTACAAATTTATGTGTTTTGAAATAAATGTTAATAAAGTTACGGCATTGGATAAACAAACATTTGAAACAAGTATAATTATTATTTTATTTCAGTTTAAAATGATAATGCTAAGTGGTAAGCTTTGTAATACAGTTTAAAACTTTTGTTTACAATACTTTTAACAATTTTGAAATGTTCTCCTCGAAAGCGATAACTTAAAATAATGAAAACAAACTTTATTTAAAACCACTTTAAAAGTACCTAATTAAGTAATGAAACTCCTGTTTTCCTTTTCCCCTCTCTCTTACTCTCTCTTCTCTCCAACCAGTAACGATATAGTTCCCACGTCTTTTCACCGTACAGATAGGTGTATAATGACAAAAATAATCACTATTAAATGAATGTGCGTAGTGGCAAACATAATCACTATTAAACGTATGTGCGTAGTGACAAAAATAATCACTATTATACGTCTGTGCGTAGTGACAAAAATAATCACTATTATACGTCTGTGCGTAGTGACAAAAATAATCACTATTATACGTCTGTGCGTAGTGACAAAAATAATCACTATTAAATGTATGTGCGTATTGACAAAAATAATCACTATTATATGTTTGTGCGGAGTGACAAAAATAATCACTATCAAATGTATGTGCGTGATGACAAAAATAATCACTATTAAAACTCTATTTTCACAAAACACGTGCTGACATATTCACTGCTAGTTACTATCGCTACAGAATTTCTCTGTATCACATTTTAGGTCCAAATAACACATTATATACATGATGATTAAATTAATTGTACCTACTTAATATTTTTTATATTACTTGCGTGGAAACTTTCCCTTATCCCTCTCCTCCCCTTCCCCCCCCTCCTTACCCAAATATAGGTTTATCGTTTGTTGAATTTACTTCTGTTATATATATATATATATATATATATATATATTTTAATTGCTGCTTAGTTCTATTTATTAAATATTCTAGTTAATATTCAATTAGTTTTATGTTTCAAATTACCTATCTGTGAACATTATTATTTTTTTTGTCACCCTCTTATATATGTTATGTTACTAAGACTGTTTATGTTCCTTAAATAAATAAATAAAACTAATATTAATATTCTGTACATAAAATTTAGCTGCTGTAGTGCACCGAAGAATGCCTCGATTGTGCGTAATATGTTAGTCTTTAATTCAAGAATAACATTCTGGATTATTTTACAATCTCATTTAAAAAAAATCGATATCAAAATTGGATTCTTTAGAAAACATTTATATTTTTAGGATTTCCATAAATTATTATCAATTCAGCTAAACGCGAAAAATTCATTTGAACTTTAAAAATAATTGTGAACTGAGTCCTTCGGGCCTAAGATTTCCTCGTTCGGTTGGAAAATTTGTGTAATTTCGCGTGGGCTTTTTTCCGAAAAAATGGGTTTTCGCTAATTCCCCCAAAAATCGAAGTCACGAGCTCTTTCTACCACCATATTCTAACTGACGACAAAATTGGAGAGAACTTGTTATTATATTATTTTTTTCCACACAGCATCTCCAAAGATGACGTGGAGTTAAAGTAAAAAAGCTAGTAGGTTAATCAAAGTAACATAGTAACGAATAGAAAAGTTCAATAAACACAAATAAAGAAATACAATCTGGATGATAGGGTTCAATAAAATAACCCTACAAATAGCATTAAGAATGAGACAGAAGACGCACTTCATTAAATGAAATTATATAACTTCAGTTGGCCACAGTACATTACCTTCTAGTGAAGAGGACTAAGAAAAAACGTTATTTATACTTATTTACACCATAATATTTTGTATGTTTACACGTTAATTATCATGGTAATTTATTCAATAAGATAGTTGATGTTCTGTGCCGAAACAATTTTTACTAATACCTATATGTTATTTTCATTATTGATGTATTAAAGATGTCAATCTTCATAATAATTATTACATAAATTTGGTATACAGCGAACGGGAGAATGAGTTGTGATACCATGTTGATACTTATTGGATATGTCCTCCATAAGAGACCTAGGAATTACTCTTGATTCTAAATTCATATTTGATGTACACATTAACGACATTAAGTGTAAATCATTTAAAATGATGGGATTTATTCATAGAATATGTAAACCTTTCAAAAATCCTCTTATCAATTCTAACCCTTTACAATGCCTTAATTAGAAGTAAACTTGATTATGGAAGTACTATTTGGAATCCACATTACTGCAAGTATGAAAACATTGTAGAATCAGTACAAAAAAAAAAGGCTAAGCCTTTTATCTTTTAAATGTCAATTACATGAACATCTTAGAACATACGACAAGCGACTTGAATACTTCAAAATTAATACACTTAAAATCAGAAGGCAATTGACTGATCTGACATGTTTACATAAAATAATTCACGTCCATCTTGATACTTCATTGTGTCTTAGAAATATTGATATAAATGTTCCCAATTCCCACTGTTTAAGACGCCATAATATGTTTCACCTGAATATATTTAAAAACAATATCGCCTATTTTAGCCCTCTGACCCAAATGTGTCGACTAAATAATAAGATAGAGTGTGCTGAAATAGATATTTTTGTCGATAATAATTTATATGGATTAAAAAAAAATGCCCTTAGATTGCTGAAAAATATGTGCTAATTTATTATGTACCTATCATTTGTGTCTCTAATTGTGTCTCTTATTTTGCCTCTCTTTAATTATTATTTGAGTAAACTTAGTATTTTAACAATTTTCCATTTCTAACTGTTTTTTGTTTTATTTTATCTAAATTTTATTTAAACGGTTCCAAAATTTATGATTGTATTATTTGTCTAGTTGATTGTATATAAATTCTTACTTTATAATATAATTCTTATTTGTATAATTAACTGAGTTTTTATAACTGGGTTGTTCTCACATGTGTGTGAACAATCTGTAAAAACCCAGTAAAAATAAATAAATAAACAATAATACGGTAAATAATAATAATAAAAAATGAAATGCTAAGAAATTTTTTCCATAGGAAAGCTGATAGTTCAGAAATGCACAAAATAATTTGCAAGGCAGATAGAAATATTTCACCATTAAATTTATACGACGAGAATGCCAGCATTCTTATAAATATTAACCAGGAATTATTAGATTCCTGGTCAAATAAAATTCTTCACGCAAAACACTCCAATTATCTCAGCCAAACATATGTTGACAAACAAATGGTTGAGTATTGGAGAGTTGAGCGCAGAAATAGAAGGCTTTATGCTTGCCATACAAGATAGAGTCATTAATACTAAAAATTATAGGAAGCATATCATCAAAGATGCCAATCAAATTGATGATTTATGTAGAAAATGTTTGGCTTTTCCGGAAACTATAGAACATATTATATCGGGATGTTCTGTATTAGCGCCGTCCGAGTATACATTTAGGCACAATCAAGTTTTAAAAATAATTCACCAGAGTTTGGTAATTAAACATAACTTGATTGACTGCCGTAATGTACCATATTATGAATATGAACCAAATTCATTTTCAGAAAACGAATTTTATAAAATTTATTATGATAAAACTATTCTGACAGACAGAACAATTAGTCATAATAGACCCGATATAGTTTTACATGACAAAATTAAGAAAATAACTTATATCATTTATGTCGCTATTCCAAATTCTTGTAATATTCAGAAAACTGTTTCTGAAAAAATAAGAAAATATACAGATTTAGGAAATGAAATTAAAAGAATTTGGTATTCTCAGACTATAAAAATATTACCATTTGTTATTTCGGCTACTGGCATTATACCTAGCTCTCTCATTCAAAATTTAGGCGTATTAGATTTGTCAAAAAATTTGTACATAAAAATGCAAAAGTCGGTCATTTTAAATACATGTAGGATTACGAAAGATTTTTTAAATATTTATATTGACGGATCAGTAGGATTTATCGGACCAGTTAGGATTTCATCAGAGCCGAACCCTCTGATATGAAAATATCTGGAGTCGGTGAAATATTTTCCCATTATGTTTCTGGTGGATTGACGTATTGTTCTTGTATTGTTTTGTATTTAGTATACTTATATAGTGCACTTACATTGCGTGAATTTACTAGATAATCATTTGTGGAAAAGTGTGTGGAAGGGTTTAGTCTTTCATTTGGGAAAGATTCAACCCGGACATAAAATCTGGAGCACCGTAAAAATACGTAAATAGTTAGCTTATGGAAAGGAACACATTCAAATACAAATTGCTTCTCAATATTGAAAATCAAAGAAATTGTTATTATATATAAAGCTTTTACTTTTTAAAGATATCAATATTGGTCTGCATCCTTTAAATTCTACGATGTGGTGTTATATCTATATTGGAAACGCGCAATCTGGTCGGAGCATTTTTCATTCGAAAAATAAATTGGAATGTTTGTGTATTTCTTTTGTTCCCGATTGTGTTTTTACAGCGGAGCAATTAGGCCCGTGCCGGAGTAATTGATTTGACGTGCCTGAAAATAAACCGAAAACGCCTGAAAGCATGTCCTATCTAGCCTATTAATTTGGGTCCTTTCGGGCTTTTAGGCAGGTTAGAGGACTTGTTACTAGACAGAGGTTTGCCGTTTTGATTCCAATTTTTTAATTTGTTTTAATTTTTGATGAACACATTTAATCAGATTACATTTTTACTGAGTTTAGCTTTTAGATATATTGTAAGTATTCTCTGGAGAGACTAAAATTGTAATACGGTACGTACTAGAATCAGTATTCTCCAGTAGGTACTTAGGTATAAATAATTATTGACAATTCAAAATTAAATTATTTTTTGTTTTGACCACTATGTCTATCAAACCGACATGTTTTGTTCATGTTCTCAGGGTTTACTAGACCTTTTTTAGTAAACCCTGAGTAAGAGAGCATCGCTCTCGAAATCTGTCGATTTTATAGACATTAAAAGTGTTCTAAACCTTCTTTAGTAAACCTTGAGGAAGAGAGCATCGCTCTCGAAACATGCCGGTTTTATAGACATTTAAAGTGGTCAAAACAAAGAAATCTTTAAATTTTGAATTTAAAAAAACCACAAAATAAATTTGCTGTATTTGAAGAAATTATTGAAAGACTTGACTCTTTATAACAAAGTGACTGTTTATTGACGTACGCTAATTATAATAATACTTCCTGACTGAAAGCTAGTTCTGATCTGCCGAGCTCCTGAAACCTAATGACTCCGTACATCTACCTTCGATCACCTTCGACATAACTCGGCAACGAGACCATGTGACCTGAACAGCCCGTAGACCCCTATTATGATGCATTAAAGATATTTGTCTTTGGGGTGTTATGCCGTGATGCGCTACCTCCTTCTTTAGCCATCGTTTCGGACAGCGTTGCAGTGTCCATCATCAGGGCAGATCCGGCAGATCCGACAGATGGCATAACACCTCAAAAACAAATAACGAAAATACTTTTGGCTGCGAAAATCTAAAAACGTACCATTAAAGATGTGTTTTGTAATGTGTGGAATAAAGATAGGTAAGTTCTGCATTTTGTCGGAGGTCTCCGAGACGCGCTTCTTTGTAAAAGTACTTGAGTTCTTGAATCAGATCCCGGGAGCCATTCCCGACTCGCGGATGGTTCGGACCGAGACGCACGGGTCGAAGGGAGCAAGACCTCGGAGCCGGAGCCCGCAAAATAATGTTGTGGCGTTTCCGTGTGCCTAAATCATTTGCTCTTGAACGGGGTGCAAATATAATAATATTTTCTTTTTTAAAAATTCTTATTTCTGATCTGTTTATTTCTTCATTCTGGGTTTCGAAGCCGAGAACCTTGGCTGCACAGCCACAAGCGTCATTCTGCCAGTTACTCGTAGTTCATCAATTATTCGCGTGTTATTCTTGTTATTTTTCAGAGGGGAAAAATAATTTGCCTTTTTTATAAGGCTCTTCCCATGGGATGTTTTCATTGTACTTAAAAAATACAAAATTTGTTATTTTGTGCACCACTCGTAGACCAAACTGTCTGAAGTGAAATGACGAGTCGAAACAGAGAGTCAAAAGGAAATATCTACCAACGTGCTTCAGAGATTTGGGAAGTGGAAAATTGTCTGAACCCTGAAATGAATATTTTAAAGTACAAACCGCCGCCAGCCTCTGTGGTTGATTGACTCGACTAAGAGGGGGTGGCAGTTTTAAATCCCGGCGTAGCTACGCAATTAAATTTTATTTTATTAATTTGTGTTATTTGACGATTCATTAATTCAAAATGCTGCTAAGGCGGCGGATTTTGGTTCGGCTTCGCCCAGTTAAGTTACGCCTGCTAGCCGATGTTCCTTATGGTAGCTGTTAACGTAAGTTGTGCCATCTTTTGGCACTATTTGCTATTTGATTTAATTCGGTTCTCTTACGATAGTAGCTTAGTCACAAACTTCACGTTCGCAGATAGTATCCACATGGCGCGGCGTCAAAGTTGTACTCGGAGTCGGATTTTTTTAATTTTAACCGTACAGTCACTGGGGTATTAATACTGTCTGATCCTGTATAGTTTATTTGCAGCACGTTTCAAAGTGGTATACTCAGAATCGCCCTCGTGAAAGACCATCATTCAGAAATGAAACGTTTCTTGAAATTGTTTTAGCTGTGTTTGGTGACCAGATCCGAATAGGTAAGTACTTCCCCATATAATTCTCCTACCCCTCCTACATTCGTTCAGCCTCGCACCATATCCCAATTTTTATTTTTTTACTCATATTTATTAATTTTTGACTTATAATTTGTTTTATTCTATGCCTGTCTCACTAGGAGAACCTGTGTTGAGAGCAGGCGCTTACCATGAGTAGTTTATAATAATAACACATACAAAATACAAATAATAACACAATATTACAAGTAACAGTTGATCATCAAGAACCATTGAAGAAAGAAATACTTATAAAAGTGTACCAATAAAAGTGATGTAAACAAAGTTATTTGTCTTTTTATTAAAATACTTATAAGTTAGTTTTGATAAAATTATTGACACAGATTCTCCTAAAGATTTCATCCGAAATGCTTGTGATCGGTAGTTTTAATATAATCTTAATAATTAGTTTCTGAGCTTTAAAGATCGGACCAATGGCGGCAGCGTTTGCTCCTCCCCAGGCTATAATACCGTATTCGATTAGAGATTGACATAGAGCATAGTAAATTTTTTTGAGTTGAAGAATTGAAGAGCGTTTTTTTAAAACTCAACATACTTGTTACAATCGGAGGTAAAAATTTTCGGGATCATTTGTTTTTCAATTACTTTGTTTCTAGGTGAGGAAAGAGTTCCATACCAACTCAGAATCAAGTCAACTCAACATCAGTGGCGGTCCGTGAGTTTTCAGAGAGCTAGAGTGCTAAGATTGGAAAATACGACATTGCTGATGTTGTTGTAGCTGAATATGTATTTTTTTTTTTTTTTTTTTTAATTTCAACTCTTTGTATGAAGCTGTACTGAAATGTAGATGCGGCGCATCCCTTGACTGAAATATCCAGAAGAACTTCATACAAAAGTTGAAATTTTGAAAAAAAAAATCATTTTCAGCTACTAATAATGTCATATTTTTCAATCTTAGCGCTCTAGCTGACGGAAAACTCACTGACCGCCACTGCTCCAGACCTCTTTGAAAAGTCATTAAGAGCCATGATTTTTTTTAAAATAGTGCTTAACCCTAACCTAACGTAACCTATTTAACCAACATTTTAAATATTTTTATCATCACTTTAATGACTTTAGATTGCTAAAACTGATATAGTGTCAACATTTTAAAGTTGAACATGAAAAAATAAAGGGTAATAAATTTGAGTACCTACGTAAATTAAACTACAAAAAATTATAAAAATACGTATTATGTGAAACTGGGAAAAGCATTTGCATGAGTTTTGAAAAAAATCTCCTCTATTCGGGATGCCATATTCTCACTGCCTCTAGTGACACCTATTGTGCAGTACTCGTAATAAAAAACAGTATATTTGTAGCAAAAATTACTAACTAACTAACTATCACGCCGTTTCTTCGCCGATTATTTTCTATGTGATTATTTATCATCATCATCACTCTTGGCTCTATAACCCCTGGTGGGTCTTGGCCTCTTCAAGAATCTTCTTAAACTCATTTCGATTTTGTGCCAGCTCTCTCCAGTTTATAGGTCCTTGAAGTTTATTTATATTTGCTGCTTAAAACGTTTCACTTAATTCTAAATGCTAGTACAACGTAGTTTTGCCGTAATTTTTATTGGTCTTTGATTTTACTTTAGGTACAGTTGTTTTAGTTCTATTTTATTTGACTATAATATAAACTTACTTAAATGTGAAAGCACACGGGGAATTAATAATAATATTAAAAAAATTAACGGACTGAGATCTTCGTCAAGTTAGTATACAGTCATACAGACGATAATTCTCTAGACATATTTGAAAATAAATATATGCCACACGCTACTTAATGAACCAAAAACGAGTAGGTAGGTAATTCGTAAAACAAAAACCGCCTTCGGATCTTCGGAAAGCGAATATTCTCGTACGCCGAAACAAAATATTCAATTCACTTTATATTGATATCGAGGAATCGAGAACTGAGTGTCACTTTGCTATCGCAATTGGAGAATTTGATATTTTAGAAGGCGAAACTTTGTAAAGGAATAAAACATTGCCTCGTGTAGATTAAATTCGCATGTCTTTATTTTATTTCTTCCATATTTTTGTTGCTTTGAAAATTAATAGTGTTTGTTGTTTGTTTCTAAATATAATTTAGCCTACGGATTATTTCTTCAAAGTCAATTCTTACTTTAAAGTCAATTTTTTGTTTGACTGAGGATTCAACCTTCCCACCCAGAAACCGGAGTCCACCACGCTACCAACTGAGCAAAATTCCAATTGATAAGTCCGACTTTTTTTATTTATTTTATTATTTATTTGAAAAAAAAAATACATGTATATATATATAATAATAAGAAACCTTTGACTGTCCAACTAGGACAGTCAAACTGACCGGTATAATTCACATTAGGTAGGTACATTCTGTTATTTGCAGAAATTAATACTAAATGAATGGGGGCACAAGTGTCGTTTACTTCGTATATTAATGATAAAGTGCTATATAATGTCTTCGAATTTCAGAGAAATACGTATATGTCTGCCTCTGTGTGTTTGATTGCCATCAAAAGATGAAAGAATGCATTATCGTCGACAATGCATCCATCTGTCGATTTTCAGCTTGATAAAATATCGGAAATGGGTTAATTTACACTGCCAAGATTCCATTTCATTCATACATTGAGGACGGGTTGTTTTAAAATTTTTTACAAATTCATCAAATATTTGAAGTTAATTTTCAGATTCTGTGTAAGTTCTATTCAACTTCTGTTATTATATCATTATAAACCAGTTGCTCCATAAAACTGAAACAATCACAGAACTTGAATAGAAATTATGCAGAATGTGAAAATTAACTTCAAATATTTGAAGAATCCGTCAAATTTTTTGAAACAATTCGTCTTAAGTGAAATTCAATGTTTTTAAAAACAAAGCAAGTCTACTCTGGAATTAAAATCTACAACTTTCGTTTATTCCGAAACGGAATATAGAATCTAATTGAACTTGAAACAATTACCCGATGATCATATGACCGTAATAGAATTATTTCCAAAGACAAATAAAATAGGTATCCTTTTAGCGCACATCTGCTTCTTTTATAATGACTAAAATCGGGGGAGGCATCGCAGAGCCAATCGATGAAGTACGTAGGTTGGTACGCCATATACACACAGTAGTTAT
Organism: Limnephilus lunatus; assembly: GCA_917563855.2. Classification (NCBI taxonomy): domain Eukaryota; kingdom Metazoa; phylum Arthropoda; class Insecta; order Trichoptera; family Limnephilidae; genus Limnephilus; species Limnephilus lunatus. The sequence goes on from OU830599.1 coordinate 61,759,753, forward strand.
TAATGCGACCTCTCAAGCAGGCTTTCATTGCTCCGGGGTGATTTATTCGCCTTTGACCACCCCCAGACCGCGAGCACCTGGCCCATTCATCAGGGGCTGAAAGAAAATGCGTGAAAAATACTTCTTCTGTTTTCTTTGTTGCAAGAAAACTGTTGAAATTTTAACATTTGCGACATGTTGAATGTTTATTTATTTTTTATTTGAGTTTTATTTTAGTAATTTGTACATTTAAGGTTACAAATTTCTAATTAATTATAATATTTTATATTTCAGCTAATTAATTATAATATTTCAAATTCACTATATTTTTTCTTTCTTTTTTTGTTTTATGTTGATGCTCTTGAGGTGGGTTGACGCATTAGTTCGTAGGATTTTTATTAAATTTCAACATCATTTTCAAGAAGATGCACTGACATCGTTATTTTGTGTAAAAAGTTATCTCCTCATGCTAACCATTACCCCTAAAATTGTTTCTCATAATTTTATTTTTAATCAAGCTCATGTAAAAATATTGAACTCGTTTCAAAATATGTATATCTAAGCTTAACAATTGATTGTAATTTTAAATGGGATACACTTGTACAAAAAATTTGCCCACGGCTTAGAGGTATAGTGAGCAAACTTTATAGAATGTTCCGTAGAAGTTTTTTGTTCCATTAAAAAGCCTAAGATTAGTACATCTGTCATTGGCGGAATCCCTAATAAGATATGGGATAACCACATGGGGACATTCAACAAAAACAAATCTTCTTTCAGTGCAAAACGTACAATATTCTTTGGTAAAATTATTATTAAATAAAACTGAATGCGAACAAAGACATGATGTACCAAAGTCGTTACTATAGAACTCTGTTAATTGTTAGTCAATGACACGGATGTGTCGAAATCGGTAGCAGATAAATAAAAATAAAGTAAAAAATGAACATAGCAAATAAAACTCTTTGAAACAATGGTAAATTTTGGATAGGGCCTGACACGCTTATTACGAATATTTTTTAGAAAAAAACTTTATATTCGCCTTAATTACTATAAAAGGAAACTTTTTGCATTTCGGGCGGCGGAAAATTATGCATTTTAATTTTTAATTGCGTAAAACCAAAATTCACTTCGCGAACCGATCGGCGACTGTCAGCGGCCATTGGGTACGTCACTGTTATGTTGGTATCCCTAATGCATTAACAAGATCTAAATACGACCGTAGCCATCTTCGTGGGATACAAAAAGAGGCGCGGAATTATGAAAACACAACAGAATTATAATGTTAACAAACCTCCATTCGTATATATATATTTTTTAAAATTAAAAATCATGGTAAATATGCATTTAGTCCACCTCACGGATAATACTGAACTTCGAGGTTAAACTACGAAAGCTGCATGTCATCATAATTTTAAAAAACATCCCAGGTTTTAAATGGTTTGTTTGGCAAAGCAGGGTTTGTCTAGCGGGTTTGTGTAATTATGATTGATTGTTTGTGATATAAAAACAAAATTAAAATGTTAAATGCATATTTTTTTCATTTTTTGCCTCCGGCGACATAAATACTCATTTTTCGTGATAAAAAAGCTAAGTCTAACTGAAGTGATTCTGATTAGAGGTTCGTTTACATTATAATTATTATTAAATCTGTTTTTCATAATTCTGCTCCTCTTTATGTATGCGACGAAGATGGCTACGGTCGTATTTAGCTCTTGTTAATGCATCAGTGATACCAACATAACAGTGACGTACCTAATAACCGCTGACGCGCTGACAGTCGCCGATCGGTTCGCGAAGTGAATTTTGGTTTTACGCAATTGAAAATTAAAATGCATAGTTTTCCGCCGCCCGAAATGCAAAAAGTTTCCTTTTATAGTAATTAAGGCGAATATAAAGTTTTTTTCTAAAAATTATTCATACTAAGCGTGTCAGGCCCTATCCAAAAATTACCGAAACAATATGTCTAGAAATTATTACATAGTTAATTTCCAAGAAATAAAAAAATTAAATCCATTTCGTTAAAAAAATACAATATTTTTTTATTATTTAAAACCGTCAACTTCATTATAATTAAAAAGTTTTAGCCAAATAAAATGCTAAAACAACAAAAAATAAATTAGATGCATAAACTTCGTAAATAATAAATAAATCAACCATGTACATATTTAAATAAGTTATTATGTACCCTAAGATAATAAAAAATATTTTAAATGTAGGAAATTACGAGAATCTGTTTAACGAAATTCTCAAAGAATTATAAATAAAATCTTTAATTTACATTCACCCACAAGAATACAAATAAATAAAAAAATCTAAGAAGACAGAAAAATAACGAACACACCAAAGAATCAGGCTTTGATAAACAACCTTCGATATTTGGCTCCACTCGCAAGGCCTTTGAGGGAAAACATTGAAATTTCCCTGCTAAAACCTGTTTTTTTAGTTTTCAAACACAAGAGCAATCTGCGAAATGACTTGGCAACGAACGTATCGCGAGTTACGTGAACGTATTATTTTGTTACTGAGCTTCCAGTGGGCCGGGAACTAAAATCTTCAAAGGGAAAATACTGCACAAGATATGTTACACTCAGCAGACATAGAGGTATTAGTTTAGATTTAATAGTATAAAATATAAATATATTAATATTTTTTTACACTAGATCTACACAGCAGATAATAATTTCCCTCAGGGCCCTTATCCTGTTAGGGGATGCTGTGAGGAGGGTATTTTTATGGAAAGTAATGAAGGAGAGGAAGTTCAATTTGTGAGACATGGGTAATCAACACCTTTGCCATATTTTTGTTATTTATTTTTGGAGTGTTGTGCTGTGTTGCGCTACCTCCTTATTTAGCTAACTCTTGACACATATGCCCTGATGATGGCTGTCCAAAGCGCTAAAGAAGGAAGTAGCGCAACATGGCATAACACCCCAAAGTAAATAACAAAAAAATACTTTTTGCGGTGAAAATCTAAAATCATATCTCATAGGTCACCACATGTGGTGCGCTACGTTCGTTTCTACGCTAGCAGGGGTGCCCGGGTTGACGTGGTGAGGTTTGTACGGGTCTTGGCAGTGGATGCGTCTGACAGACTGGCTGAGGGAGGCTTTTTATTCTCTCCAGCAGGACTTTCAAGGAGATCAACAGGCATGTCCACTGCCCGCTGCCGCTTGGCCAGATATATTACGTATTTCAACCAATTTACACAAAACCTTGACAAATTTTATACCTATAAACCTTCCTTACGAATCATTTTATCTATTGGTGAAAACCGCATGAAAATCCATTGCGTAATTTAAAAGATCTAAGCGCACAGACAGCGTGAGCAACTTCATTTTATACTTAGTAAAGAAAGAGATAACTATTCCATTGCGGACATTTTGAAGAATTTTTTAACCTAAATGACCACTCATTCAGTCTCTGCTTTCGCTTTGTACCTAACTCTCCGTACAAAGCAAACAGGTTTTTGAAAGTTTGCTTTGGACGTTACCTGTGTTATTCCTTAGTTTCCATTCGCGTTATGAAAATATCTCATGGACTTAGAGCGGGCTTTATATAAAATTGATATTCAACGCTTGTACTTTGTTTTAACTCGAAGCCGAAGTTGTAATTAGCTGAGGTTAACGATAATTAATATTAATAATCGTATTTAAACTTGAGTTGCCTCACTAATTTATAATGAAATTGATCAGAAAGTATAGCAGCAGGAGTGATTTTTAAATTACCGTATTTTGAGTCTGTATCTTTGCATCTTTACACAGTATAAAATGAAGTCGCTCCCGCTGTCTGTGCGCTTAGATCTTTTAAACTACCCAACGGATTTTCATGCGGTTTTCACCAATAGATACAAGGATTCATGAGGAAGGTTTTTAGGTATGTAATTTGTCAAGGTTTTGTGTAAATTGGTTGAAATATATAATATATCTGGCCAAGCGGCAGCGGGCAGCCGGCAGCAGGCAGCGGGCTGGCAAACGGGCGGTATGGATTTGTTGTAGGCCAGTTATTAATAAGAAAAAAAGTTTTAGCAGTTTGAAAGAACATTTTTAATGTTTACCTACTCATGCACAGTTTGTGTAAATTTACAAGTTTTTTTTTTAAATAGTATGTTTTGACAAGCAGTTTTTTTTATTTTAATTTTTTGTAAATAGGTATCACACAGGAGTTCCATCTGCTCGCTTCTGGAGACAGTGAGACTATGACCTCGCCACTTGGGGTATATTATGTGGCTAAAGGCAGGGGGAGGGGAACAAGATGGAAAATATGATGGTGGGAAGTACTTGGCTATTCAAATCTGGTCACCAAACACGACTAAAGCCGTTTCAAGCAACGTTTAAATTCTAAATGGCGGTCTTACACCAGGGCGAAACAGAAAGCATATTTTACCTAGGAAAGTGGCTCTAATATACCAGAGATTATTTTTAATGAATAATTTGTTAAATTACACAACCTAATTCAATAAAATTTATTTGCGCATGCCGGGATTTAAGCCAGCGAACTTGGGATTGCTATTCGAGGGCCTTACCCCCCACGACCAAGGAGGCCGAGTAAAAGGATTCGAGTAAAATTTTAATTACTTATAAAAAATTAAGTAATTAAAAATCTTAAATATTTAAACTCGCATTTAACTTAATAATTCTAAATTAAACAGAAAATCACACATTTTAACAATATTTCTAGCTAAATAGTAAATATAAAAGCCAAATTTCATCGGGTCAGAACCACAACTGTTCAAAACAGGGTAAAAATTTTCCAAACGTTCGCATGAACCCGGCACGTTCACTGAATCCAAATTTTATGAATTTACTGAGTACATATATTATTTACTCATGTTGTATCATTATAAATTCCCAGTTTCAGACATGTGCTGAGATAGTTGGCTCAATTCTGAAGTACTGGGCGTTGACGAGAATTAAAAAAACGTCAACGCTGTTAACGTTGATGAAAATTAACCGTTGAAAATAACGCCCACGCTATTTTTTAAGCCTTTTAAAGTTAAATTCAACTGGTTCAAAATTTTTCCTTGAATAGTTTTAAATATACCTAATACAGATGTCACGTCAAATTACGGAGGGATAAAAATAGATTTAGCCGTATTTGGTGACCAGATCTGAATAGTCCGGTACTTCCTTACCTTCCTCCTACCCTTTCTACTATCTTCAGCCTCACAACATACTCCAATTAGGAATGCAATAGTCTTACTGGCTACAGGTGTTTTTATCATGTGAATACCTCACACATGCCCCAGCTGCTCCTGTCTGGAGACAGTGAGACTATGGCATCCCCATTTGGGATATGTTGTGAGGCTGAAGGTAGTGGGGAGGGGAAGGAGGAAGGTGGGGAAGACGAAGGTGGGAAAGTAACTGGTTATTCAGATCTGGTCACCAAATACGGCTAAAGCCATTTCAAGAAACTTTTCAATTCTGAACGGTTGTCTTACACCAGGGCGACACTTAGAGTATCTTCCACTCTCTGGAATATGCCGCCAATATACTATATATTATTTAAATGAATTAATTGTGAACGAACACAAATTAATCAAAAACAATTTATCATTAAAGAAGAAGATAACACTAATAATCTTAACGAAAATATGAAAGAAAACAAGACACAGGAAAATAGAAAAAGATAATGGTCGCAAAAAATAAATAAATAATAAGAGAGTCGTTCTTATGAAAAGCAAATACAATTTATTTTCGCACGCCGGGATTCGAACCCGTGACCTTCTGATTGACCTTTCGGAGTCAAGAGCCTCACCCCTCGACCACGGAGGCCGTCAAATGGTAGGGAGCATGGTTGGAAGCAGTTGGGACACTTGTGCGGTAATCACAAAAAAGAATATTAATTCATCTAGTAATTCAACTTTAATATAATATTGAAGTGATGAATAATAATAATAATAATATTTGGATGTTTTGTATAAGAGCAACATTAGTTTGTGATTTCAACCGTTGATGCAAACATTCTTCAACCAAGTTATCCGTTGATGTCATCCAGCAGTTATTTTCAACGTATAGTTATTTTTAGGAGCAGTACTTCTCCATTGTCATATTATCTAGTACGGAAGAACCCGACCATTGTACGACTACGGTTAGGACCCAAACATCGAGCCGGTTAGGATTCGGGACCCAAACATCGTATTGTGACAGCAGAATGGGACCGTTAGGACGCGGCGACGGAACGGCTGAGCGGAACGGAGCAGAACGGAACGGAGCGGCGGGGGACGGAACCGAGAAGTGAGGGGACGCAAAACGTTTTTATAGGCGAAAATGGCGGGGGCCAGGTTTTTACGGCGGAGGCTCGCAAATATTATTTTATTAATGTTTTAAGAATATTAAAATGTGCTGTTATGTTGAAAGGTGGGGAAAGACAAGAGTGAGGATCAAAAAATATTGATTCTAATTCATATTATGGAATTAATTTAATGCCCAAGGGTGGGATTTTTCAAAAAATACCATAAAGGGAAATTTTGTCAACAAATACCGTTTGTTTTTGGCAATTATTTCTGGGTTTTCTAATACAATTCGAAAAGTGATTTGAGTTTGACAAAAAAGATGTAATTTTGCAAATATTTATTTTTAATTAGTAATCATCAATGGGCTTATAGGTTTATACCTACATATTTAAAAATTTTCTATGATTTAGTGCGTACAGGTGTCAAAAAAAGTGTTAAAATAAGGTTTAGAACGAACATAACTTAAATGGGTATCACACATGGTACCTAGGTGTGAAGGTGAAGTATAACGCTATACAATAAGACAGAATAAATCAGTTTATGTACTGTAGACGGCTAGTTAAGTGCTAAATACTTTCCGAAATAGATTTTAAAACAAAAACACATAGGTACTATCGATTTGCACAGAACTAAAATTAATATTCAAAACAATTCTACCTAAACCAATTAATTACCTTATCGTCAGAACTTCCGTTTAAAGAATTCAAATTCAGTAAACAAAATGCTTTATACTCCTACCATGCAACATTACATTCTGATCAAAGATAATAATAAGTGTTCGAGGAGTGAAACTGACTAGACTAGCAATTCGGAAACGCGAGTTCAAATTCCGGCATGCGCAGGTGAATTTTATGTTGATTGATTTGAATTATTTTTATTTTATTTTTTTCTCACGACATCTCACAACATTCCCCAATCGGGGATTCCATGGTCTTCTGGCTCCAGGCTATTCACATAAAAATCATTATTATTTGTTGGGATCATTAATTAATTATTTGGATCTAGATTCCATTTATTTCTCATAAAATAGTATCATCAGACTTTGATTCTGTATTTTGAATAATATTAAGTTTGTTGAACATTTTTCAACGTTTTTAGACCACTATATCAGGGATACACCTCTGTTATGGCTTTTTTCAAACATAACAAGCGTTTTTCCCTCTAGTTCTGATTTATAAACCACTTAACATGGCTTTAAAGATATTATAATTTTATTTACTTTTTAATATTGAACCATAGTTGTAAAACTCGTCCACAGATGTCACCGATACGACACGTCCCTACAGACTTGACGCGAATTGAGATAAGACGGCCGTTTCACTGTGTCCTGCCGTACACCGCTGATAGCTCCGTCGTAACCTCCCTCTCTTTCTCATAAACGACGCATATAAGCGATAGAGAGGTAACAACGCAGCTATCAGCAGTAGGACCATATCTGTACAGGCCGCCCAAATCTGTCCGGACGTCTGTTTTTTCCACAATTTTCACGGGATTTTCATTCAAAACGGCTCTAATTCCATTTAGGGGCGCTACTAACTGGAACCGTTGGCAATCCGATTTTTTTTATCTCACTGGGATTTTTTATTCCGGAAATAATGTGATAGGATTGGGGATTTTCATTGACAACAACCTAAAAAGGGAATAACCAAAAACAACTGAAAATACGTCGTTATTAATTAAAATTCTACACGTATTTTCCAGAAAAAATAATATAAATTAATTTCGAAAGATTATTATTTTATCCAGTAATGCCATATTTTAAATTTAATTATTTAATATACCTAACTAGGTTATAAGGTTAGTCGTTGGCAGATTTGTAAAATTTTCAATTTTTTTTTTGTATATCACACATATTTCAAATCATAAAGTAAAATAAATCAATAAATTATCTAGGAAAGCTTCTTTTCAGAATCGTAATTTTAGTTTAAAATAAAATCACTAAAAAAATCCTTGCACGTTTATTATGGCGAAAAAGCTTCAGTTTGTTTGTTTATTTACGATCTTACAAACTATTTTTTTTTTAAATTGGACACTTATATTGCTTAGATATTATTTAAAAATTATCCAAAAATACTTGTGTTAAAAAAATAATTACAAGAAGTACATCTTTTTAATCATTTTTTCATCTCGCTTTAGAGCATTTCAATGGTAACTTGAATGTAGGTATGTAATACAGCAAATTTTAAATGAAATAAAATCGATATTGAGTTATTAGTTAAAAATGCTGGTACCGAGAATAATCGATTTTTCTCATCGGAACCATCCTGTATAGTTGCAATAGTATAATCGCAAGACCATCTTTCGACGAAATTTGAATTCTCGACCGCTCGGGCCTTAACGGGCGAAAGCTAAGAACTTATTTAAAAAAAAAAGTGTTATTTACCAATCAAATTTTTCATTACGATTCAAGTTCTAGCCGACTAAAATTCTTATTAAATTTAGTTGTTTCAATATTAATTATATGGCCATATAACTGTTTTGCAATAAAGGTAATCGTTTAATTACTTAATTTCTTTGTTCCAACAATCTTTCTAGCAATATTTGATTTTCTACCAATACGAGATGTATTTATTCTGGGTCTTGAAGATTCACATGCTGTGGGAAGGGGGAATCACAACAGCTGGTAAGCTTTTAAATATAATAACGAGTCGTAAATCCTATCCGTTCTCATGAGATAAATATTAACTTTTTAATATAAAATTAATTTTTCATGAATATAATTTGGCATACCAAACGGGTGGTTAATGTTTTCGTCACTATAGATCACCTTCAGTTGAAATAGCGGATATAACAAATCCAGCATTTCCACGTAACGTCTACATTTCTAAAAATGCAATCCATCAAAATGAATTTACCAAACTGATAGATCAATATTAACTGAATCCAGAAGTGGTTCGCTACGTTCGATGACTTTACATGAGTATCCGGGTTCATGGAGAGAGGTTTGTGTAGGTCTCAGCGGCGGATGAGTTGGCCCACCTACTGCGTGGTGGATAGATTGGTTGAGGGAGGCCTTTTGAAATCTCCAACCGGACTCTATCGACCCATATCGGATGCATTTGTTCGTCCGTCACTCCTGAATACATTGAACCCTAGATTCCTACCCACCTCTCATACCTTTTTCCTTCCCCGAACTTCCTCTCCTTCCTTCTCCTGGAAAGACTCTCCACACAATATCTCCAAAGATGAAAAGGCCCCCAGGGATTTTTTTCCTCACGGCCCTTTGCGTGGAGCTAATGTAAAAAATACATTATAAACTTCATAACGTTTGGAGATAAATTAAATGATCAAAGTATAAATTAGAATAGTTGCTTTCTTAAGTCGTTTAAGGGAATTCATTTCTGTAGTGGAAAAATAAATTTACTAAAATAAAAGTACGATAAGTGTGATATGCCGAAGCTTGTTTGCAAATTACATGATTGGTAAATATTGTTACGTTGCAAAGTTATAAGAATAGGTTCCTTTATTTCTGTCACGCGGGAAATAAGTGAATCGGGGCCCAGTGCACAAACTTGCCGCACCGCCCCCCCCCCTTTCCCTCTGCCTTCCGTACGCAGAGAGGCCGGTTGCCACTCCGGGCAGTCAGAGTAGATGCCCGCCCGGCCAGCTTGCAACATCCCGCGTCGTGAATAACGCGCCGGAGAGGCAAATTCTCCCGAGTTCGAAATGTTAACTTTCCCCGGTGTTTGTCGACGTACCAAACTGGAGCTAGCTGTAAGTACCATGCTGAATCTTACCCTGTGTGCATTTTAACTTCATAGCCCCTATAAAGAACGTATAGAGAGAGAGAGAGCCTTCCGCAATTAGACAAGTTTTAGGTAGCCTAAAGTAAATCCCCTGTTACCTTGAGCTGAGGCTGGCAATTACCGTGTTAACTATTGTATTCTCAGTGAATAAAACTATTTGTGCTATGAAACATGTGTTTTGATTGAGGAGAGAGGCTCGGCGATTGTGGGAGAGCAGAGAGAGAAAGACAGCGAACCACAGGCACTCGCCTTGAGGTAAGGAGAATCGTGTTTGTGCCGAATTGAGCTACCCGACTGGCAATTTGTATGATCTTCCATCCGTAGAATTTACTCCTCGTGGCCATGCTTACACTGGCGCTTAGGCGTGGGGCCTATAAATTTTTTTTCCTCTCCACGATCTCGCAGTCTCGTTCCTCAATCAACAATTGTAAACTTTATAATGTTATTATGTTTTGTCTTGTTTATTCCCAATTTGTCTAGCACATCCAACAAGAATCCCGTCGCGAACGTAACTGCGTATCATAATTTAAATTATTACGGGCCCGATTTCATCATTTACGAGTTGTCACTCGACAAAACATTATTACCGGTATTCCAACGCAAGGTGCCCAATCAAGAAAGTTGTCGCCGCGAATAATACAGTGATTACAAAGTGTCGGCCGATTAAATTTGCGATTTTCAAATACAAGTGAATAGTGGAAATGAACACAAATTTTAAAAAAAAAGTTATTCGACAATTAAAATCCTGTACATGATAAACCAATTATCCGCTTGGTCCCGAAAGTGCTAAAATATTTTACTGCAGCATGCTGGTCCATACTTATAGACATTTGCTGACGCCTAGGGAACAAGTGGAATAACTTCCTTCTGTCATTTGACAATTTTGGTATTTTTGACTCCTGCCGTTTGCTGAAACCGGGTAATGCTGAACCACATTCGACCGATGCAAAAAATACCTAATTCGCGTTGACGTGAATTCCTCGACAGGTGACATTACATCCTACCTTGTCAAAACGAAAGGAAATTCGCGTGTAAATACCAGAAAACTGGTGCTGCCTAAAATCAGACTATAAATAGTCACGTAAATAAAATCATGCCCCAAGACATTGTTGAATCCTCAAACAAATACTTCCACGAAAGCTTGTATAAAAAGAAACATATTTCTTTCTGTTTTCTGAAGAATCCCCCCTTCGGAAAGCTATAAGAAAAATTTAAAAACGTGTTCCCCTAAGGTGAACCCTTGTCCGATTATTTCTTATCTTCGGACTTTGCAAATTTACTACCTTTTTTCAAAAACAACAGGATTTTTTCTTGAAAACGTGTTCCCTTAAGGTGAACCCTTGTCCGATTATTTTTTATCATCGGACTTTGCAAATTTTCAACATTTTTTCGAAAACAACGGGATTTTTTCTTAAAAACGTGTTCCCCTAAGGTGAACCCTTGTCCGATTATTTTTTACCATCGGACTTTGCAAATTTGCATCCTTTTTTCGAAAACAACGGGGTTTTTTCTTAAAAACGTGTTCCCTTAAGGTGAACCCTTGTCCGATTATTTTTTATCTTCGGACTTCGCAAATTTTCAACCTTTTTTCGAAAACAACGGGATTTTTTCTTAAAAACGTGTTCCCCTAAGGTGAACCCTTGTCCGATTATTTCGTATCTTCGGACTTTGCAAATTTTCAACATTTTTTCGAAAACAACGGGATTTTTTCTTAAAAACGTGTCCCCCTAAGGTGAACCCTTGTCCGATTATTTTTTACCATCGGACTTTGCAAATTTTCAACATTTTTTCGAAAACAACGGGATTTTTTCTTAAAAACGTGTCCCCCTAAGGTGAACCCTTGTCCGATTATTTTTTATCATCGGACTTTGCAAATTTTCAACATTTTTTCGAAAACAACGGGATTTTTTCTTAAAAACGTGTTCCCCTAAGGTGAACCCTTGTCCGATTATTTCTTATCTTCGGACTTTGCAAATTTGCAACCTTTTTTCGAAAACAACGGGATTTTTTCTTGAAAACGTGTTCCCTTAAGGTGAACCCTTGTCCGATTATTTTTTATCATCGGACTTTGCAAATTTTCAACATTTTTTCGAAAACAACGGGATTTTTTCTTAAAAACGTGTTCCCCTAAGGTGAACCCTTGTCCGATTATTTCTTATCTTCGGACTTTGCAAATTTGCAACCTTTTTTCGAAAACAACAGGATTTTTTCTTAAAAACGTGTTCCCCTAAGGTGAACCCTTGTCCGATTATTTCTTATCTTCGGACTTTGCAAATTTGCAACCTTTTTTCGAAAACAACGGGATTTTTTCTTAAAAACGTGTTCCCCTAAGGTGAACCCTTGTCCGATTATTTCTCATCTTCGGATTTCGAAAATTTTCGAACATTTTTTCCAAAACACCTGGATTTTTTTTCTCAAAACACATTATCTAAGGCAAACCCCTGCCCAAATTTTCAAATAATCCAAACACTTAGAAATACGTCCCCAGTGGTCAATCCCTGGCAAAATTTCTTTCCAATTGCGGATGAAGAGTCTAGTTCTCACTTTTTCCAACGTAAGGTCACACTGACACGACCCTATACACTATGGAAGTCCCTCAAGTCACGCTGGGTATAATTCCCCACATTTCTACGTCAAGAAAGGAAGAACTACTACAGGCCCTGAGAAATAGAAATATTTCCCCCAGGAATAAATCCAAAAAATGCCTTATTCAATATGCTTCTTTCTACAATAGAAAATACATCAGGAGGTTGCAATTTCAACCCTTTTTGTTCGTCACTAATGAGCGGCCTCTCGCATACGATTGTCACTCATCAGGACACTCGAACGAAAAAACCTTTCTAGCTTTGGCACAACTGTAGCCAAATTCGGGGGAAAAATATAATTCTCCCTTTGTTGTTTTGTTTCATTTTTTTGTTTGTTCCTTTTTTTGTATAAATATTTCGTCATCATCAATCATTCGCCTCTAATTGCTGCCCCGGGTGTCAAACCTTGGAAACATCGTCTTTTCTAAGCATGCACACCTCTACCTGAAATTGATCACTTCGGAGAAAGGAATTCCCTGTGGCTTACTGCAAGTAGTCGGAGACTACGTGCCCAAGGCTTTGTGCATCGTCACAACTTGCAGCATCATATTTTCACCTCATCGTGTCATGCCTCGTCACCCCTTCTTAAGTTAGAAAAATCTTTTGTGTACATTAAATGTCGGGTCCTCGCCAAAGTGCATCTAACCCTAATGTTATATTTAGTTAAATTAAGTAAGCAAACCTGTGTAAACCCACGGCGTATCAGACGTTTGCTACCTGTTCTAAGTTTTTTTTTCTGTTTTTTTTAAGAAAATAGAATGGCGCTCAATAAAATAAAAAAAACCCCAATTGCTCTAGTTTTCTCCAGAACTGGATATGACACACCATATTCTGGAAAGTATCGTTATAAAAGAGACAACTTTCGACTTGTCTCTTCATTAACAATAAATTTTGTACAACATTTCAGCAACATTGAGCTACCCTTGGTCTCAACTGCTCAAACTGAAATCTTGGGTTGTCGTGTTGTGACTTATCACGTACAAAGTACGAGGTCTCAACAAGAAGCCAGGTCTCTAAGTGAACCACCCTGTGAATAGCCCATTCCATTATTGTAATTTTTGTAACACCAAAGTGTGTTCGTCATAGTCTGTTTAAGTAAGTAAAACCCAGATGGTCTTAAACACTCAAGTCGGACAGTTGTAAATAATTTTCCTTGTCAAGAGACAATTTAAAAAAGCGATAAGCGCATGTCTTGTATTGTTGCTACCATCGTACGTGTAAGCACAACTAAAAGTTGTACCATCATTGTACTATACTCTGTGCGTAACCAAAAGGGTTTGTACCACAAAAGATCTCTTTTGCGGTACGCTTAGATGAAATTCACATTTCATCAGCACGCCAGAATTTTTTTGTCCTTTAATTGCTGAAGTATAAAATCTTGGCCAGATCTTCAAATATGTTTTTGCCTTTGTGCAAGTCTTTGACGTACGCTAATATGGATTTATTATGCTACGGTATTGTTGTATTAAGTACATCAGTATGTCTCGCCGTCTGTATTGAATAGGTACCTTTATATGAACGTTAACCTTTTGTTGCCATCATAGGTGAGAACCTTATAAAATCTGCCGTCATAGATGGGAATCTCAGAATATCTACTAAATGCGATACGGGGAGTCCGTTATAATTACTCTATGGTTTTTGTCAGAAATGTCATAAATACCTAGTCTTTTGTACCTCCTTTCAATACTGGGCAACCCAATTGTAATTCGTTCATTGTTATCCGTGAAGACGTTATAAAACTTACTTGTAAATCTTTGGATTTCACATCTTGTACGCTATACGTGAAGACGTTAAAATACTCACCATGAATCGTGCGAACGAAATAATATCAAACCTTTGTGTGTGAACTACGCAATGTAGTCCACACCCCCTGTTTCGATAGCTCTTGGAAACCTATGATCTTTTGGGAAGCGCGAATTTTGTGCTGAAGGAAATAGGGAACGAAATGAAACTGGGAAAGGATGCCACCAGAATATTGAATGTCCTACCTTAGTATCGTGTGGAATCCTCTCGTGTTCCCTCTTGTAGTTGCACAAAACTGACTGACCATGAAAAAACACTTGCCAGTTGCATATGACAATGTGGTTCTCAGCGAGGTAGAAATTGTACTAAATCTGCAGGAACAATCCTTCTCCTGGTGACAGATAGTGGGTAGGGTAATATTGGTAGGTAGGTCGGACAGTATGGAAGTAGGGAATATGAAATGTGTAGGTACTGTTTATGAGTATGTGCCCGAACATATACCGCCCGCCAAAAAATACCAATTTTTCCAAAACCTATCGAAACTGGTCTATTCCGAAAGAATACAAAATATATGAAAAGAAACCTACCCCTAAAATTTAATCTATTCCTTACAAACTAGGTGCACGTGAAACTTAAGACTAAACGTGCAAAACGTACAGGAAAAAATAAATAATAATAACTAATAAACCTGAATCGCAATCGATACGAAACCATGGAAGGCATAAAAGACAAACAAAAAAATATATGAACATATACCATGGTTCATATAAAAATAAAAAAATAAAATAAATGTATATTACTCTCTATTCTACAGGTAAAAGGCAAAGCTTTGCCACAGGCCGTAGATATAAACCGTCGCTGGTTTTAACTGAGGCTACTCTTACGACCCCGTCAGAGCCCGGTTTCACCTCCCTTATCCTGCCGAGCGGCCATTTTAATGGAGGACTCCTAGCATCCTTGATAACCACGAGGTCATTGACTTGCAGATTACGGGTAGCCTTATACCATTTGACGCGATTTTGAAGCGCTTGTAAATATTCGGTATTCCAGCGCTGCCAAAAATGTTGGGTCATTTTCTGTAAATGTTCCCAGCGATTGAGACGATTGAATTTAACCTGCGAATAGTTGTATTCGGGAATCGAAATTAAGGGTTCTCCAATTAAGAAGTGACCTGGAGTTAGGGCCTGAATGTCTTCAGGGTCTGATGTTAGAGGACAAAGAGGTCGAGAATTTAGTATGGCCTCTATTTTATTTAATATAGTTGTAAATTCCTCAAACGTTAATGAATTGTCCCCTATGACTCGTTTTAAATGATTTTTTACAACTCTTATGTTCCCTTCCCATAGTCCGCCAAAGTGAGGACTGGAAGGAGGGTTAAAGATCCACACTATTCCCTTTTCTGAACATGTACGCATGACTTGTTCATCATTACTACAACTATTTAAAAATTTTTGCGTTCCTATCAAATGCCGTTTCGCCCCAACGAAGTTCGTGCCGCAATCCGAATAAATGGCCTGACAAATACCTCGTCGTGAAACGAACCTATCGAGAGTAGCGATGAAGGCCTCAGACGAGAGATCCGAGAGGACCTCGAGATGAATCGCCTTCGTTGACATGCAGACAAAAATTGCAAAGTACGCCTTGTACGTTTTAGTACCTCTGCGTTTTCCTTCTTTTAGGATATACGGGCCGGCCAAATCCACTCCCACAAGACTGAAGACGCGGTTCGGTGTGACACGCGCTTCTGGCAGACTGGCCATGAGTGGAGCTGACGGGGATGATCGCAATCTTGCGCATCTCACGCATTTTGAAACTAAGCTCTTTATTTTATTGCGGGCAGATATAATCCAGTAATTTTGTTGAATTAGAAATTGCAAGGTTCGTGACCCTGCATGCAAATAGACCTTATGGTAATATAATATAAGAAGCTCGGCTATTTTACTATTTTTTGCAAGTATTATTGGAAACTTAGTGTTGTAATTTAAATGAGAATTACAAAGCCGCCCGCCAACGCGAAGTAAATTCTCGTGGTCAATAAAAACATTTAATTTTTGAAAGGTCACTGGGGTCACCCCATCCCCTTTGAGTTTTCTGATTTCATCCGGAAAATGGAACTGCTGATCGCATTTTAAAATAACCTTAACCGCGTGATTTCTTTCAGAGAAGGTCAGAATTCCGAATCTGCGTGCATCCTTGCTCCGTTGCCGCACATTATGTATGAATCTAATGGACCAAGCAACTATATTCTGAAGACGTGTCCACGAAGAAAAGCGGGAAAATTCTAGGCCTTCATAATAATCAAACGTTGGCCCGTGAACTGTTGAAACGTGGGACTTAACCTCCGGCAGTTCTTCAACCTTTAATGCATCCGGTAAAGTTAAGGGCCACATCGGCAACGACTGAGTTAACCACGGAGGGCCTTGAAACCATAATTCGTTATCTTTAATTTGAGGAGGAAATAAACCGCGAGAAGCTAAATCCGCTGGATTCTCCTTCGAAATAACATGGTACCACTTTGCGTCCGCGACTTGATCGAGTATCTTAATTACGCGGTTCGCGACAAAAGTTTTTAATGTATGAGGAGGTGCCTTAATCCATGACAAAACAATTGTCGAATCAGAAAACAATATAACCTCGGTAATTTTTATAAGATTTTCAATCGACGACCTAGTCATTTTTACTAGCTTTGAAAGCAGGTAAGCTCCCATGAGCTCGAGGCGTGGTATTGACAATGATTTTAATGGTGCAACTTTAGATTTGCTAGCAAGCAATGTTACTTTAGGCTGTGCTTCATTCGTAACCAAATAAACGCAAGCAGCATAACCCAATTCGCTCGCATCCGAAAACCCCACTAAAATACAGTTCGACCCTTTAATTGTATTGCAATGTCTAGGTATTTGTAAATACCGTAAAGTTGGTAATTCGTCTAAGAATTTTTGCCATAAACAAACAATGTTTTCAGGGAGCGAATCATCCCAACCTATCTTACTTTTCCACATTTCTTGCAGTAGACATTTTACCTTGAAAACAACGGGGGTTATTAAACCAATCGGATCGAAAATGCGAGCAACGCAGCTCAATATGGCGCGTTTTGAAAATACCCTTGCCTTTTCTTCTACCGAGTACGAAAAGGTATCCTTTTCAGGATCCCAAATTAAACCTAATATTTTTAATGAGCAAGATGTTCCGTCATCAAATGCAACCTGACCACTTGTGTGGATCCGATGTTCAATTGGAATGTTATTTAACAACGGAAGCGAATTACTCATCCATTTCCTTAATTGAAAACCTCCTTTTTCAAGGAGTTCTTTCAGCTCCATTTGAAGCTGAGAAGCGCTGTCTGGCTCCCATTCGCCAGTAACAATGTCGTCAACATATGTATCGAACAACAGTGCCTTAGAGGCCTTTGGAAATTGTGCACCTTCATCTTTCACTAGCTGATGTAACGTCCTTATTGCCAGATACGGCGAAGAGGTCACGCCGAACGTGACCGTGCCAAGTGTATATTGCCCTACTGGCTCTAAGGGAGAAAAACGCCAAAAAATTCTTTGAAAGCTAGTATCCTCTTCTCTGATTGGAATTTGCAGAAACATCTTTTGAATATCCGTAGTGAATACTATAGGATATAAACGAAACTTTAATAAGATATGACCTATTTCATTTTGTAATTTAGGACCCGAATATAAACAATCATTTAATGAAATTTGTTTATCTGATTTACAGGAGGCGTCAAAGACAACCCGAATTTTTATATCATTACCAATTTTTTGCACAACCGGATGATGTGGAATGTAGTTCGCATTCTGTATTTCAGTCGATTGGGGAATTCTCGACATGAAGCCTTGCTCTAAAAAGTCTTTCATGTATTTACGATAATGTTCCGCTAATGTCGGATTTAAAGACAAACGTTTTTCCAAATTGTAAAATCTTTTAAGTGCGATTTCATACGTGCTTCCTATATCTGCTTGAGATTTATTTTTAAAAGGTAATGCTACTATATACCTGCCGCAAACATCCCGTTGAACCGTGGACTGATATATGCGTTCGCATTCATTGTCTTCTTTACTTTGAATAACCTCATTAGGAATCTCCTCTACTTCCCAGAAACGTCTTACCGCGTAATTTAAATCGCTGTTTTCTACTGCAGTTAGAGCTGATGTCACAAAGGTTTGTGTTAAACCGTACTCCTGAACACATGAGCCCATAATAATGTATCCGAATATTGTATTAACAGCTATCAAATCACGGCTTGAAATATAACCTTTCCTCCATATTTTTGCAATCAAGTCAGACCCCAATAGGAAATCTATCTCTCCTGGATTTTGAAATTCTGGATCCGCCAGATTTAGGCCTTTAAATTCTTCAGACATATCTTGAAAGTTTATAGCCGGGAGATTTGACGTAATATTGGAGATTATCACTGCCTGCCCTGAAATCCAAGAGCTGTTTTTCAAGGAAAATATTTTACAAGTAACTAAACCTTGTACATTATTTACTGTTGTGTTATTGATTCCTCGTACATTACCGTTCCATGCTTCCGATTTTAAACCCAATATATTACATAATCTCTTGGATATGAAAGAAACCTCGCTACCCGTATCAATTAAAATCCTAGCATTGTGTTTACGTCCCGAATTATCTAAAAATTCTGCCAGCGCGGTAGGCAATATCGATCGCTTAGTCAATCCAAACACAGCGTTGCAGACTGGGCTATCGTTTCCAGCATCGCGGTTGTTTGGCGAAGGGGATCTTTCATCGCTATGTAGCAGAGTATTATGCGTTCGGTTGCACATTTTGCATCGAAATTTTGAACGACAATATTTAATAAGGTGAGGATTTAAACAGTTGAAACATAACCGTTCCCTTTTAACGAAGTCTCTCCTACTGGCTAAATTCAATAAAAGAAATTCTTCGCATTTTGTAATATGATGCGAGGCTTTGCATTTTCGGCAAGTAATTTTGTCATTATTGTCATTTGAAACAAATAAGACTCGTTTAACCTTCCGATTGTCTTTAATATCAGATAACATGTTTATACGGTTTTGAGATGCTAAAAACTGAATTAATTTTTCTATGTTCGGAATCTCATCTTTTTCCACTCTAGTTTCAAATGCCCGGCGTGTTTGTGAATCTATTTTTTGTAAAACTAAATGACATAAAAATTCATCGAACAATTTTTCTCTATTTAATTCGTGAAGTCCCGCAAGATTTTCTCGTAGAGAATTTAAAATATCTACATTGTTGGAGAAATTACAATTCAAAATAGCGTTAACATAATGTATAAATAATGCCCGGGACTCGGAATAGTGATTTAATAAAGTCTCCCAGGCCAATTCATAATTCTCTTGTATTAAAGGAATAGTTCTAACCAGAGATAAAGCTGTGTCTTTTAAACAACTAAGTAGGTAATGAAATTTTTCAATTTTACTCAGAGAACTGTTCTCATGCACAATACTCCTGAAGATATTAAAAAAGGGTGGCCAATCTCTAATATGCCCACTGAATGATGGAATTTTTATCTCTGGCGCAAGAAAACTACGACCGGGGCGTTGTACTTCCTCGCCTGACGTGTCATGATGACATTGACTTTCATTTTGACTCGCTTCGTAAGCATCACGTGCCGACGTAACTTCGAAAAACAATTCTTCAAATACACGCGAAACTTCCAATATATCATTTTTCGATTCGAAATCGGGAAGTGAAACCAGATCTGACAGTTCGCATTGAATATTTTGAAATTCCTCATAGGTTGCTTCGACCTTTACCATTCGAGCCCTGAATTGGCATAACTTTGACTTTTTATCTAAATCTTTAACAAGATCATAAGCCGCCTGAATTCGACCGAATAATCTTTGACGCTTTAATTTTAAAGAACAAATTTTATTTGCGATTTTATCCATTTTGAAATATTTGACTGTGAATACTACCTACCTTGAAATTCACCCGTTCTTAGAAGTAACTTTGTAAGAATACTATAATAATCGAAAATAATCTAGTGATTATTGAAACTATTGAAAATTGATTATTGAAAACTATTAACCATTTAACCATTTGAATACAATTTCTACGCATAAATAACTAATCTATCCGGCTCGAAGGACCAATGTTTCGATAGCTCTTGGAAACCTATGATCTTTTGGGAAGCGCGAATTTTGTGCTGAAGGAAATAGGGAACGAAATGAAACTGGGAAAGGATGCCACCAGAATATTGAATGTCCTACCTTAGTATCGTGTGGAATCCTCTCGTGTTCCCTCTTGTAGTTGCACAAAACTGACTGACCATGAAAAAACACTTGCCAGTTGCATATGACAATGTGGTTCTCAGCGAGGTAGAAATTGTACTAAATCTGCAGGAACAATCCTTCTCCTGGTGACAGATAGTGGGTAGGGTAATATTGGTAGGTAGGTCGGACAGTATGGAAGTAGGGAATATGAAATGTGTAGGTACTGTTTATGAGTATGTGCCCGAACACCCCCTTTTACTCATTAACAATGCCCGTGGACTTCCTGTCACAAGAACCCAGGAACTATCTACTATCTCAAAAGGACTAATCATACGCTTCACTCATGATTATGGGGCATCGTGTCGTGGGAGTTAAGTTGATGGACACAAAAAACACCCAACTCGTTGTCTGGGAGACGAACAAAGAAAAATCCCCAGGTTTGTGAGATTTGAGCAAGGGTCTGTCATTTCTCGCAAACAAGTAGGAGAATAAAATGACCCCTAATCTTCTACCCAATACACGTAGAGGATTAGACTCTTTTATGCCAGTGTATTTTTTTGTCCTACACTACCAAAAATTATTGTAATGTACCAGGATTGCTGCTGTAGACCTTGTTTCACCTCCACCCAGAGGTCGAATTTCGGAAATAGCCGAGTCCTCAGCAGTTTTCTTCGTTCAAATGTTCCCAATTGCTACCCTTCCCCTTCCTCGAAATCATCCGTGAATGGGGATATATGCGTTATGCACTTGGCGTTTCGTTTGTCAAATGGGACAATCTTCATACACGGATCCTTTCAACTTCCTACTCCTTTCCCACTTGTCATAACTTATTTGTACTCAATGTTTTGTTCTTCGAAAGTAGAAAAAATGCTACCGTATAGACGTGAGCATAGGTCATGGAAGACCAGCTTCTTTCGAACAGTGTATTTTGTTATACGTACAAACCCTTACCCACGTATTCTTGGAAATGTATTTAGTAAAAAAAAAACTGAATGGGTTATACAGAACCTTCCTTGAATACGTACCCTTGTAATATGTATTAGTCATTAGTTGCATTTAGTTAACTCTCTCCGTCTCTCTCTATACGTCAAACAAATCCAACCTTTCTCAACATGCACACCTTGTTTCTCTCCAAACCTTTTCATCATTGGTCTACTAGGCAGGTAAACTTCAAGAATTTTGTTCTAATAATAATTTTTTGCCGGATTAATAAGAAGACCAGCAGCTCTTCACCCTACCTACACCTGCGCCCTCTTCATGCTGCCTTCGCTACCGTCACGGAGGTCCCATGCCTTCAACCCCTGCGTACCAAAAGCACCCGACCGCATCTAACATAACCTAGTGTGAGTCGTGCGTGTAGTTGCGAATTGTATCATCACAGAAAACCGACGCTCAAACTAACCCGAGCATGCCAGCTCTAGGTTGGTTCCTGTTCCTGCTGCCACCGTGCAAATGTCTGTTGCCATTGTGCAAATGTTTCTGCTACATCATGCAACGTTCCTGTTGCCACTGTGCAAATGTTTCTGCTACACCATGCAAACGTTCCTGTTGCCACTGTGCAAATGTTTCTGCTACATCATGCAAACGTTCCTGTTGCCACTGTGCAAATGTTTCTGCTACATCATGCAAACGTTCCTGTTGCCACTGTGCAAATGCCCTGCTACATCATGCAAATGTTCCTGTTGCCATTATGCAAATGTTCCTGCTACATCACGCAAATGTTCCTGTTGCCATTGTGCAAATGCTTTGTTGCCATTGTGCAAATGTTCCTGTTGCCATTGTGCAAATGTTCCTGTTGCCACTGTGCAAACGTCTGTTGCCATTGTGCAAATGTTCCTGCTACATCATGCAAATGTTCCTGTTGCCATTGTGCAAATGCTCCTGTGCCCTTGCGCAAATAACAATACCAAAGATTGTTCACACAACAATCCCACTGCGTACAAAAACCAGTGTACCAACCACCAAATAACAACGGCTGTTATCTATGCAAACCACCACCTCTATAAAGGACCAACCACCAATTACGATTCCACTCTCCAGTACCTCAATGGTTTCGTACCAGCTCACCCACAGGATCCGGAAGCAGCTACCCTTTTTTGACCTCTGTGACAGGTAGAACTCTCTCCACAACCAAGAAGCCTCATCCTGTGTTCTCTTCTTCGTGTTTTCTTTAAGGCCCTAGTGTTCCTTGAATGTAATCTCAAACGGGCCAGGTTACTGTGACAAAGTAACCTTGTAACTTCAGTGAAACGTTCAACCATCCCAGACATCCTACGCAAACCACGTTCCGCAAACAATAGCTCACAGACCAATGATACAATTTTAGAGTTTTTTTTTTCTATCACTGCATAACCCTTGTACCTTTTTCCAACAGGTCCTTGTTCTTCGCAACTGTATTTATGTATGTCACTGCCCTTTCATGTACATTTATAGATAATTCTTTGTTTTACCATGTATTATCTCTTTTGTTTTGGACTATAACTATTTTTCAGCTAGCAACTTTTTCTCTCTCTCTCCTTTTTCTTTTAAATGTTTTTTTTGCACAAGTGCTGTAAGGGTAAGAGGATTTATTAGCCCAACAGCTCCATTGCCACGTCGCTTTTATTGCGGCGAGGGGGGAAGTGTTACGTTGCAAAGTTATAAGAATAGGTTCCTTTATTTCTGTCACGCGGGAAATAAGTGAATCGGGGCCCAGTGCACAAACTTGCCGCACCGCCCCCCCCCCCCCTTTCCCTCTGCCTTCCGTACGCAGAGAGGCCGGTTGCCACTCCGGGCAGTCAGAGTAGATGCCCGCCCGGCCAGCTTGCAACATCCCGCGTCGTGAATAACGCGCCGGAGAGGCAAATTCTCCCGAGTTCGAAATGTTAACTTTCCCCGGTGTTTGTCGACGTACCAAACTGGAGCTAGCTGTAAGTACCATGCTGAATCTTACCCTGTGTGCATTTTAACTTCATAGCCCCTATAAAGAACGTATAGAGAGAGAGAGAGCCTTCCGCAATTAGACAAGTTTTAGGTAGCCTAAAGTAAATCCCCTGTTACCTTGAGCTGAGGCTGGCAATTACCGTGTTAACTATTGTATTCTCAGTGAATAAAACTATTTGTGCTATGAAACATGTGTTTTGATTGAGGAGAGAGGCTCGGCGATTGTGGGAGAGCAGAGAGAGAAAGACAGCGAACCACAGGCACTCGCCTTGAGGTAAGGAGAATCGTGTTTGTGCCGAATTGAGCTACCCGACTGGCAATTTGTATGATCTTCCATCCGTAGAATTTACTCCTCGTGGCCATGCTTACAATATATACACAACGAAGAAGAGACAAAGTTATTTTCATACAAAATTTCCCAGAAAATGATAATAATAATATCATAAACTCTGATCAACGCTTCCAGAAGCGAGTTTGCACGAAGATTTCTGACTTTTGTCTTCGCGAAGACAAAATTTTATTATTTTTGTCTGGCAGACGCACATAAAGTAGATGAAATATCTGAATGGTCAATGCTGTGGCAGAATTTTCCTGGAAAATTATGGCAACTGCAGGTATACAAAGTTTTCTCAAATTGTGATAAATTCGTATTTTCTCTTTTCCTTTTGAGTGATGAAGACTCGTGACAAATGAATTTTAAATGGATATATTGCTGGGGGAAAATAAGATCCAAATATTATGTTTATTTCTGAAACAGCTTATGAACTGAAACCCATTTTTCCAAATTCCTTGCATTGTTATTTTCTCCCTTTGTCCCTCTCCTTCCTTGAACGGCCCTACTTACTTACTAGATAAAGAGGAAGATGATGTCTCCCTACTTAGCACACATGCCCAGTATTATTGCACAAAATCAAAAATTACCCACATTTAATTGAGTTGCAAAATTGCCGTGAAATCGTTCACGGCTGTTTCTTGAAATCTTGCTTAAAGGTCGTAAAAAGTGCTAATTATTACACAAAAGTGATGATAAAGTGTAACCACCTTTGTGCTATCATCGTGGAAGATCAGCCACCACCAATATTGGTGCATGTAACCACAGCAAAGGTAGAGATTTCTCTTTCCAAATTTCCAAATCCTGTGACTGATTTTATAAACGCTATCAATAGGTCACTTGCATGGATTTCATAACGACTTGGAAAAAATTGTGTGGTTAGATTTTTTTACTAAGGTTACGAAAATTTTTAGAAATGTATAGTTTTTTTTTTATTTTGAAATAAATAAATCCATTATTTGAGCTCGTGACGTCACTACATGAAAATGTCCCGTCTCCGAATATGTTCCTTTTATTTTGTAAAATTTAACACTGATTAAATTTTTTTTATACGGCAACACTTTGATTTCCGGCGAATATTTGAATTTGCGTTTAACGTTCACTAGATTTATTGTTTGTTCTATGCGAACTTATCCTTTGGTTTGATTTTTTGATAAAGATGGCGGTGTTTTTACAGATGTTACGAAGAGAACCCCGTACAATTTAATGCTATTCGTTTGGAAAACGTTCTTTTTTTAAATGATTTTCGGCTATGTAAGTATCGTTTTTTCGCACCTATAAAATTATGTCCCGTCTTTCCGGTTTATAAAAAATGGTCTGATTTTTCGGATTGAAATTTTCAAAAAATCGCAGGGCTTCAAAAATACGATTAAAAAAAAAAAAAAACAGAATATCTTAGAATATTTGGCTAAACCGGAAAAAAAAATAAAAAAGTGTGATGCAAGAGGCCTATTGTCTTACATCACAAAAATATAGACTTACAGCTCATCCCCTCTCGTGTCACGATATTGTTCGTTGACACAGGGAAACACCTATAACAGTTCATAGTGCTACTCAAAAATACATGCAAGTGCGTGCGCTGAAGATGGTGGTGGATGTCAGAAGCTACAAGTCAATCTCATCGTCATCCCGGATCCCGAAGCTACTATTTACATTTTATTCGTTTCTTTAATTATTCAAACCAAAAAATAAATTCATCCTACTAAAAAGGTGATACCTTTTTTTACATTAGTTCCACACAGAAATCCCTAAAATAATTTCCCTCGGGACCTATGTCATGTTTGTCTAGGTCTTGGAGGTGGATGACCAGGACACACTGAACCTTAGATTCCTAACCAACCCTTAAACTTTTTTCCTTCCCAGAACTCTCCTCTCCTTCCTTTCCTTAAAAAAATTCCTCCACACAGCATCCCCAAAGATGACATAGGCCTTGAAGGATATTATTTTCCTCAGGGCCTCCTGTGTGGAGCTCATGTAAAAAAGATCAAATATCTATATGAGTCACGTCATGTCATGAGTCAAAATAAGAGAAGATCATGTTATGAGACAATATATTAATGTGAATGAACCAAGGAGTGCGTTCCGAGACAGAATTGTGTGGCGGTCTATCTCTGCCAATCTAGTTAGTTAGTATAGTATTTGATTAAAAACAAAGACAATGATCGGGTTATAAATAACTTGACAATATTTGAAAAACTCCCAATACCATAATTATTATAAGCGGTAGAAGAATGGAACGCACTACGCCTGGGTGAGAAATATTATTATTCTTGTAAAAAAATACTTTCCAAAGAATCGAAAGAAAAAATATTTCTTCGTAAGTAGGTACTTAGTTAGGACAATATTTAAAAAATTCAACAAAATATTGTTTTCGATCATTCACATACAATACAGTCCAATATCCTGGGATGATCAGTTCTCTTATTTTATTGACATTTCATCTCCCTTACTTCTGAAAAAATTGAATACGGCCTTCAGTCAAAAAGATATCGTTAATAAATTTGTCTGAAGGCTACAGAGGGATCACGAACTGATGTAAATTATTCTCATATTAGAGTATAATTAGTAAGTGAAAGGACATCAAAGGAGGTACATGCATATTATCTTAAAAACCTTTTATCGTAACATCTCCAAGGGCCATCTTGAAAGGTATTTAATTTCATCTCCGAGCAAACCATATTTCATTTCATCTTGCAGCTAACAATTTAATGGCCCAATAATGTCTGTTACTAGGGGCCACATCTCCGCTAAAAGCCAGCGAGCCATTTACAAAAAGGTTCAAACATCACTAACAAAGAATATGTTTTTTCATTAAATTAAAAGTATTTTGTGTAAGAGTGGAATAATTTCATGTAAATTAGTTTCATTGTCGAGTTTGTGGTGTAAAATATAAATTTAATGAACTTAGTAAGTATAAAAAGAACAACATTTATTATTATTATTTATTTAGTGAGTTCACGGCATGCGTTGATGCCACTTAATAAAGAAATTGTTTCTCCCTGCGTGTCCTTTCCCATTCGTCCCGTTCCCCTTCCTTTCCCGCATCCCCTCCTACTCACGCTTTCCCACTCCGCCTTCCCTCTCGAGTTCCCGTCCCCCCTCCCGAGTTTCCCTCCCCCCTCCAGCATTTTTTAAAATATAAATTTCATTATTCAAGTCGATTTTATTATTTATCCAACATCGATGTCGGTTATTTTGCAAACGACTGCAGTGCTACCACTTGTTGACGCAAAAAAATTACAACTGCAGCAGATTGTAGAAGAAAGTTTGAGGAATTGCACCTAATTCAAATTTTTCACTTAACTATTTATATTTTATATTTATTTATTTGAGACACAAACAGGATATTTACAAAACATTTTTGCAGGTAATAAAAATAAATAAATAAATTTAAAGGTAACTTAAAAACTAAAATACAAAATTTGAAAACTAAAATGCAAAATTTTGAAAACTAAAATACAAAACTTGAAATACGTAATAAAAACATGAAATATTTATGAAGAGATTATTGAGAAGTAATGAAACAAAATCTTTTTTTTTTTTTTTTTAGGTGCACTATTAACAAAATTATTCACTGAAGCAATCACAAGAAAAACAATGTGAAATATTTATGAAGTAATTATTGAAAAGTAATGGAACAAAAGCATTTGTGGGGAACGATATTCAACAAGGAAAAAAAGTTTTTACGCTGGCAACTCAGCTGACGTCACTTAGTGCCCGGGCTCTGTTCGTCAAATTTACCGAGATTCATTCGTCTTCCGACCGTCCGGTCTGCCGCTCACCTATAGAGATATCGTCTCCCACATACTTCCTTCTGATAAAAATTTGTCGTGTGTAAATTCAAATAAATATAAGCTTCAGTGCAAAATAGTTATGTTATTTAAAATATCACAGTACACTTTTGAGTACATTTATGGAGTCAGAGAAATGGTAAGCACGGGCGGATTGCCCGAACGCATGGTAAGTTCGCAATCTACCTACCAGACGTACTGGTATAACCTACCAAACATTTTTATTTTTTTATTTTTTATTTATTAGTTGCTCAAATCATGGAGATATTTTTTGAAGCTAGTTATATTATTTACAAAAATATCTATGATGGTGTGTATTTTAACAAGATCGTTGTATGATCGAGACATTCTAGATATAGGATTAAAATATCCAGTATTATTGGAAGAAATTTCGGTCCAAAATATGTTAAGGTTTCTGGAAGATTTGGGTCTGGCGTATAACTTGATTTGATTGACTAAGTTACTATCTACACGATTATTCACAATTTTATAAAGCATTAAAAGGTCATTTATATTTCGTCTTTTAACTAGACTCTCTAATTTGAAATGTGTAAGTCTTTGTTCGTACCCGTCTAAAAGATAGTAGACACCTGATCGATAAGACAAAATCCGTGTGAATTTTCTTTGGACTGATTCGAGTCTAGATATCTGTGTAATATAATGTGGATTCCAAACTGATGACCCGTACTCCAGAACACTACGGATTAAGGAATTGAATAGAATTATTAAACTATTAGAATTCTTGAACTGTTTGGTTGATCTAACGTTATTTAAGTACAAAAAAATAGGAGGCATTACTTTTTGACTCCCCCTAGTATATTTGAAGTTGTTATATGCGTACATAAAATTTATTTTTGTAGTTATATTTTATATCTTATATTTTATATAAAATAATTAATAATTTGATTTTAATTCTTGTCAATGGAAAGGTTAGCAAAAGCTTAAATATATCCAAAGCATATATTTTTTGAATGTATAATGTAAACCAATTGGTAGCAAAGAGTAATCTAAAATAGTAATTTAGCATTGAGCTTCGCCTTAAAATTTTTTACCACTCCTACCTTTTCTTACTCCCATTTGATATTATAATAATAATGTGAATAATCCAACTACAATATATATTTTTTATCTTTTAAAACTAGTAATGAAAAAACAGTACTTTTTACAAGGCCAAAATACCTATATTAAGTTTTGTTTGGAAAATTTTTCATTAAATTGTATTAAAACAATCCTTATTCTGTGAAAAAAAATTATGCAATGTTAAAATTCAAAATTTTATATTACTAAATATGAAAATAAAAATATTAAGTCTAGAGTTTTATTAAAATTTTTGTACCACCCCCTTATTTTGCCTGTATTTTTCATTTTCCCTGGAACGCTGGGGATGTGAGTAGATTTACAAAGCAATTTATAAACGTAACAAAAAGCCTCTCAACCCCGACACTTTCATCCCCCAAAGGTCCACCACAAGGGAGGCCATTATTGACAGCGGATTGACACGTGGTGAGGGCACCGGGCACGTGGCATACCGGTCCTCTCCGGTCTGTACAGCGAGCAAACCTTCAACCTTTTAACTAAGTAAATTTAAAAAACCGGTCGATTTTTAGAGGGCTTAATGATTAATTTAACCGATTCACCCGAAATCTGAGTTGCAAAAACACGTGTACGTTTTTATGTGTACATTCCTATATTATTTAAAAAAAAAACATACTTAAATTGAAGAAATACATTTATATCCTTTTACTACTATTATATTATTGTTTAAAATAAATAAATAAATTAAAATGGAGTTCTGCAAAAGAAACTTAATAACAATAAATACCTTTTACTACGTTTTGTTTTGCATTTTCTTTTTTCAATATTATTGTACAATAGAATAATCAGATTATAGTACAATTTAGTCGCAATAACGAATATTTATTTAACGTTAGTTATGCAATTTGGGAGGTGGGTATGGGATCCGCCGCCCCGGGAACCATTTATTGGATCACCAACACCTCTGCCATAGGTCACCCCAAGTGGTTCGCTACGCATGGTGACTTAGCAGGGGTGACCGCGTTCACGGGTTGGGGTTTGTATAGGTCTCGGTGGCGAATGCGTTTGCCCACATACTGTGTGGCGGGCCGGATCGGGAGAGTTTAGTTGAGGGAGATCTAACCTAGACCTCTTCAGCCGGACTCTCTCGATCCATCACCTTGCACCACAGTGGAAGTAATGGGATCATTCGTCCGTCGCTCCTGGACCCACTGATCCCAGATTCCTACTCACCCCTCATACCTTTTTTCTTCTCAGAACTGAGGAACTAGTAATCTGGGGTCAATGTATCCAGGAGTGATGGACGTATGAATCGATCCTTCCCACTACGGTGCAAGGCGATGTGCCAAGAGAGTACAAATTTGGTTTTGTCCAGGTCTTGGTGGCGGTTGTGTTCACCCACCTACTGCATGGCAGGCCGGATCCGTAGAGGCTGGTTAAGAGAGACCTTTTGACCTCTCCCGCCGGACTCATTTGACCCATCCTAGCACCGCAGTGGGGTAATGAAAGGTTTGGGTTCGAACTTTAAAAGCCGTTTTCGCTATGACGTCGAATCGACTGAAATTTTGAAATCTTACCAAAAACTATAGTCTGTGTAAGAATTAATAAAAAAATCTGCAATTAGTAGCATTTGTGGATAAATCATACTTTTATCTTTAAAAGTCGTTTTCTCAGGTCCTATACCGCTAAACCGACTGAAATTTTGGATTCCTACTAAAAACTATATGGTCTTTATAAGAATGAATAAAAAAATCTGCAAAAAGTAGCAAAAAATAGCAGGCTTATCGTAAGGTTTGGGGTTAAACTTTAAACGGGTTCAACTCCCGTTGGCGGCCAGTATCTTTTCTCGGAAGATGTTTTCAATGTAGATGAGTGTTTCAGGCTGATAATTATTGATTATAATATTTGTTATCTACCCTTTGTGCTATGCATAAAAATCTTGTTTAAACGTTAGTTTATCAATTAAAAAATAATAATTAATATTTGACAAGTTAAAGTATTTCAGCAATAAATGCAGACATAATTTGTCTCGACGCCACCTAGCGGGAGATTTAGTACTTAACAATACCTCTCTCACAAAAATAAAGTTGGTTGTATTCAGCTGGAAAAATGTAATAACAAGTAATTGTCGAATGAAACACTAGTATGTATTGAATTATTTGGCGGGTATTAGATAAGCAGCCATAGCTCAGTGGTCAGAGCTCCTGACCGGCAATCAGAGGGTCACGGCTTCAATTCCCGTTGGCGGCCAGTATCTTTTCTCGGAAGATTTTTTCAATGTAGATGAGTGTTTCAGGCTGATAATTATTGATTATAATAATATTGTGGTATTATGTTTTGTTTAAAAACAGGTTTTTTTTTATGTTTGTGTTTGGTTAGGTGTTATAATGTTTTGTGTAAATTGAATGCCTTGTTGTTTGATCCAGTCTTTGATGCATTTTTGTTAAGAATTGTATATGTATTTGTAGTTAGTCGTTGCTTCAGTGTGGTGGGCATGTAGTTATAAAGTTTGGTTGCGTAGTACTTAAAGTTTCTTTTCCCATGTGAGGTATGAGTTATCGGTATAACGGTATCTCTCGTAATGATTTGAAATGGTAGCAAACAAAAACCTTGATTTATAGTTTCATTACATTGGCATGTGCCAATACAGATTAGGTTACGGGTGATAACT
Source organism: Limnephilus lunatus (assembly GCA_917563855.2). Taxonomy (NCBI): domain Eukaryota; kingdom Metazoa; phylum Arthropoda; class Insecta; order Trichoptera; family Limnephilidae; genus Limnephilus; species Limnephilus lunatus. Next base: position 61,791,012 of record OU830599.1, read on the forward strand.
CTATTACACGGGGTAGTCTAAAGCCTTAATGTCTCGCCGTGTCACCGTCAATTCAGAAACCGGAAGCGAAAGTGAGGAAATGTGGCCGGACGGCGGGCGGAAGTGGTTAAGGGCATGAAAGCTTTTAGTTTGATTGTATTTCCGGTGCTCCTGATAGCGTGACGAGCCACCGTTTGATTAGCTAATCAACCGTCCAATGGGGAGTGATAGAATTCGACAGTTACTTTGATAGCATTTCTCTATAAACGGTTTGGATTTGGACCCTAGAGAATTTTAATGATAAACAATTAAAACAAAACCTTGGCTGACACCGACTCCAAAAATAACAATCGTACCTACATATTGATGAGTAGAAAAGGTAAATTGACTATTAACTTGTAGAAGAATACGAAATATTTTTTTTTACCTTTTAGTGCATTTTTTTAAATCGTTTTTGTTTTGTTAAAATTTTTGTTTATTTTTTTATTTTTAGTGACGGGCGTGCGTAAAGAAGTTTTACTTCAAAAAAATAATCATCCAAATCTGTTGGCGTAATATTGAGTTATTCGTCCATTTGTCGGGCACATACTTATTGCAAATTTAAGACTTATATGTTTTTTTCTGGATGCCATTGTCAGAAATGGACCAACATAAAATAGGACCACACGGGAAGCACAAGCTTTCAAATAAAAAAAGAATAATCAAAAGTTCTGAGGTAACAAACATAAAAAAAATGTCGAATTGAGAACCTCCTCCTTTACGAAGTCGTTTAAAAAAAAGAAAATACTGATTTGAGTTTTTTTTATATCAGCGATGATGCAATGCGGTATTGCGTTTTTTAACACGAATTGTAACCTGAATGAAATTATAATATTTTTAATATAAAGCAAAAACTTTGTAAACACCACTTTTATTTTAAATTATAATGACACATCACAAGTTATCTGCTTCATACGAACAACAAAAAATTATAATATTTTATTCGTTTTGCTTTTTTAATAGATGCCTAGAGGCAGGACTATTTATTTTTATAACATAGGGGAATATAAACCGGAAAAAAAATTGAATCATATTATTCTTAAAAGTGAAAAGAGCTAAGCACAGTGTATGACATCAAGAGTTAGACATATGAGTGATTATTATTATGTGTTACAGCTGTTTCGCCCTCTAAAGGCATTATCAAACTGTGGTTGTTACCACCTACAGACGATGTATTTATAACATTTCTATACAACGAAGCAGAACTCGTTTATAATAAACTGTTTTTATACATTAAATAATTATATTATTGAATTTATAAAATAAATAAAAATTAAAATGGAGTTCTACAAAATAAACTTAATAACAATTAAAAAAAACATTTAATTAATCGAATAATAAATTTCTGGTATTCGGTTTGATATAAAGTTTGGTTTGATTAGTAACGACTTCGAAAAGGAGGTGGTTATCAATTCGACGGTATTTTTTTTGTTTTCCCTTTAAAAAATGTTTCTAGATCATGAATCTGTCGAATTTATGTTTTATATTATTTTATTTTTTAATTATTTTTTCAATTCATGTTTATCACAGCATTAAAAAAATTGCCTTTCCACCTAAGATGAAAGATTCTGTAATATCAAAGAATGTATATACATGTACCTACACCAATTATACACTTTTTATACAAACTTTTTAGACAAAATGTTATGATTTTGCTTTATATGCCCAAGCACTGTATGTTTCTTTCTAGGTACAAAAATATAATGCACTTAACTATATTACCCACGCACAAGCTGCGCCTTAGCGAGTTAAAATTATTCTTATAATTTTTATAATATTGTGTATGCCAAATGTAAAAATTGGGAAAAAATAAAGGAAAAAAAAAGAACAACGAAGAAAGGAAAAAAAATAGAATTTTTAGGTAGCGATTTACTGAAATTCACTAGGGCTCTTTTTTGCAAATGTTTTTTTAAAAACTTTATTTATTTATTTATTTGGTACATAAATTATATATATAATATAATTTAACAATGTTGGCTTCACCGGGCGGCTTACCCGTGCCGTTGACCTCATTTTGTAATACAAATATTCAACAAAATGGAATACATAGTTTAGTTAGTAAAGTTTTTTATTTGTTTTATTATAATCTAGAATACATAGTAGTTTTAATAAAATATATTAAGTCGGTAAAAAATAAAATTTAAAAAAAAAAACAATGTTTTATAATAGTATTGTGTGTTTTGTGTATCTGTTTTATTCTTTTGCGTTATAAAATTTTATATACACAGGAGGCCCTGAGGAAAATTATTTCCCTTAAAAAAATTCTAACAAAAAAGAGATTGATTTAAAGTCGTTCCAATATGGAATACACAGCTGTCACAATAATAAAAACTAAATTAATTTAAATAGTATTTTTATCTTAATGAGTATAACCTCAAACCATCATTTAAATTAAGACAATATTAACGATTAAGGCGATCCACTAGTACAGGAAAAAATCGACGTCGGAATTCACGCCCCTTTATGGGAGGAGCTTAAAAATACTTGAGAAACAGCTTTTGGAAAGGTTGGAAAAGATATTTGAGTTTTTTTTTACATGTTGATTTCTTAAAGGCCTGTAAAAAACATCAATTCCTTTTTTAAGCATTGTTTATTGTAATAAAACGGAATTCTTAAATTGATTTCAAGAAAAAAAGCAGCGCGGACCCTAAAACGTCATTTCTCCGCTCCGGCCGGAGGAGTAGTGATAGAAAATAAGGGCGGCTGCCAGACGTTCTTCGGTGGACGGTATAAGGTTCACTTTGATATTACAAATTCGTCGACTGCCGAATTGTCGCCGTGATGTCAAAAATGACAACGCGAAAATGCATATTATATTTTATTTTGTCAGGTTAGGGCGTAAATTTCAATTTTTCTTGCGATAATTATATAGTTGCCGGATCGCTCCCGCCGGCAATGAAAACGTCATAAGAAGTGACAGCGCGTATTCAAGCGAAAACAGTTTGCTTGCCACAAACTTTTTAAGCACGGAGAAAGGCACCATGAACAAACCTAAAGCATCAAAGCTGAGGATCGGCACATGGAATGTCACCAGTTTAGCCGGAAAGGAATTTGAACTAGTGAATGAGGTCAAAAAATACGCATTAGACATCTGCGGAATCGCATCCACAAAAAGGAAAGGTGCTGGGGTAGAGAACATTAATGATTGGCATTTGTATTATTCGGGAGTTGAGCTATCGGTTCACGCTAAGTCAGGAATCGCGTTTCTTGTAAATCCTAACCTTACGGACAGTGTAATTGAATGGAAGCCGGTGTGCGATAGAATAGGTATTCTGCGAGTACAGCAAACGGACAAAGTGATTACGGTGATTCAAGTGTACGCACCAAATGGTATCGGTGAATATCTGCTGTTTATTAACCAATTAAGTGAAGTGCTTGCTAGTGAAATTAATAATGAATACGTCATGTTAATCGGGGATTTGAATGCGCACGTTGGAAACGACACAGAGAAGTGGAAAGGAGTTATTGGTAAATTTGGCTTGCCTAATGTAAACTCACAGGGAACAATGCTACTGGATATGTGTGCAGGGTGTTGATTAAGTATTATGAATACAATGTTTCAACACAAAAATATACACAAAATAACCTGGCAACAAAGGAGACCGAATGAAATAAGACAATCCCAGATTGACTACATTATAACTACCCACAAAATGCGCAAACTGGTGACGGACGTAAAAGCTAAAAGAGGTGCGGAAATTTCAACAGACCACTTCCTGGTAGTGTGTCAGATTAAACAGACAATAAACCCACTGAAAAAACCTAAAAGAAAACTGAAAGCATGTCACAGGATAAAGTGGGAACAGCTGTCCGACGACGGAGTACGAGAAAAATACAATAAAACGATAGACCGACTCTTCTCAGAAGTTCCGAGTGTCACATCAAACGTGGAAAACGAATGGGAAATGTTCCAACGCGCAATAGTGGAAACAGCGAAAGAAACCTGTGGTACGAAGAGAGTTAAATCAAGTTCGAATAATCAGAGAACACCCTGGTGGACGGAAAGTGTAAAACGATCAGTTAATGAAAAGAAAAATGCATACCGAGAGTATATTGCAAATCCCACACAAGAAAACCGTAAAAAGTACTCAGAAAAAAAAACGATTGCCAATAAAGTGGTCAAGGAATCCAAAAAAAATGCCTGGGAAGAGTTTGGATCCAAATTAGAAGAAAATTATCACACGGCAAATAAGGTTTTCTGGCAAACAATACGACGACTTCGTAAGGGAGACGCAATCGCAACCAGATGCATAAAAGATGAGGCAGGGAACCTATTGAGGGAGGAAAATAAAATTCTCAGTAGATGGAAAGAATACTTTGAGAAGCTGCTGAACGCCCCCCAGACAGGAACCCAAGAAGAGCTAAATAGCATTCAAACGGACGAAGAGGGCGAAATTTCGTTGGAAGAAGTAAAACTGGCAATTAAGTCCCTTAAAAGGGGAAAAGCAGCCGGCGTAGATGAAATAAGGCCAGAAATGTTAAAAGCTATGGGCAACCAAGGCCTCAGGTGGTTAACGCGAGTTTTCTCAGTGGCTTGGAGAATGGGTAAGACCCCAAAAGCCTGGAGGACAGGAATTATAGTCCCAATATTTAAAAAAGGGGACCAGAAACTGTGCTCCAATTATCGAGGAATAACACTTCTCAGTCAACCAGGAAAAGTTTACGCTAGGATCCTGGAAAAAAGATGTCGAAGAGCGACAGAGAACAAGATTCAAGAAGAACAGTGCGGCTTCAGACAAGGTAGAGGCACTACGGATCAACTCTTTACACTACAAGTGACCATACAAAAATGTTGGGAATACGGTAAGCCATCATATGTTGGATTTATTGATCTAGAGAAAGCATATGACTTAGTACCGCGGCAACTACTGTGGGAGGTGCTTAAGGAATACGGAATTGAAGGCAACTTGCTAAAAGGCATAGCATCTCTGTATGAAAATAGTAGCAGTAGGGTCCGCATAAACGGTCAGGTTTCGGAAGAATTTGAAGTGGAAATCGGCCTCAGACAAGGGTGCCCTATGTCGCCAATCCTCTTCACTATATTCATGGACAGAATCAGCCGAAAAAGCCAAACACCGGATGCAGCCCTAGTAGGCAGTACTAGAATCAGCTCCCTACTATTTGCTGACGACATCGCGAGGTTAACGACATCACAGGAGGGACTACAAGAGTGGATTAACCATTTCAACGAAGAGTGCACGGCGGCGGGAATGAAGATGAGTACCTCAAAAACGGAGGTGATGGTTATAGGAAGGGATCAAACTCAATGCAACATACTCGCTAATGGGACTCAGTTGAAACAGGTGAACAGGTTCAAATACCTTGGGGTCGAGTTTTCCAGCGATGGTCGGCAAGACGGAGAAATTGATAGAAGAATATGTGCGGCAAGCAGTGTATTGCGTCCTCTCTACAGCTCAGTAATAAGAAAAGCCGAGCTTAGCACCAAGACAAAGATGGCAGTGTTTAAAACGGTATACCGCCCAACGCTCACTTACGGCCACCAGACATGGATGCTAAATGAAAGAACACGCTCCAGAGTCCAAGCTGCCGAAATGAGATACTTGAGAGGAGTGGCAGGAGTTACGAAATGGGATCATATAAGAAACTCGACGATCCGAGATGATCTAAACATTGAACCACTGCTACTCATCATAGAAAAATCACAATTGAGGTGGCTTGGGCATGTACTAAGAATGTCTGATGACCGAATTCCGAGGAAAATACTGAGTGCGATTCCAGAAGGAAGACGTCCAGTGGGCCGCCCTAGACACAGTTGGGCGAGGCAACTCCTGAAACTGTGTGAGGAGAGGATGGGTCTACCATGTACAGAAGCCGAACAATCAGCACAAGACAGGGACTTACGGAGGAGCCTTGTCGATGCAATGGGCCCCCGACCCGAATAGGACAAGGGGAAGAAGATGTATGTATGTATGTAATTATATAAGAAACTGAATTTGCCACATTTTTCAATAAAACCATATCTGAAAAGAGGTTTATAAATAGGAGAGTTTGGAGTTCAAAATGTTTTTTATAGACCTTATAATTTGTTTTTTTCTAGGCTTATTAAAATACTTATAAAAAATGACCGATATTTTTAAGGGCCAAGATATGTTCTACACGCAGTATTTAATTGAAGCATCTATAATACTTCTAAGCGATCAAATTTTCAAAACAAAAACGTATGATTTTGCATTATTTAGTATGGCTTCATCTTAAGTCTTGCCGGGTCGGAGCATTACCAACTGAGCTAATATGTCCCTATTTGATTCGATCATTTTTAACTGTATCATAATTCGACTAAGAACTATCGACATTATCATAATTTTCTTAACGCTTACTTTTCATTCAGATAGCATTTAGCTCGGGTTTGAATCTTGCAATCATACGTAAATATAGTAGCCAATATGGGGCCATCCATTAATTACGTCACACGAATTTCATGATTTTTTGACTCCCCCCTCCGCCCTTATCACACATTGTCACATTTGTGATACCCCCTTCCCCCTAGTGTGATGTCACATATTTTGCAATTTTACATCTAAAAATAATCAAAACAGTAGTTTTTTTTACATGTGACGTCACAGAGCTGATGACCCCCCCCCCCATACCCCTTGTCACACTTCTCTACTCACCCCCTACTTAAGATGTGACGTAACTTATGGATGGCCCCTAACGCTAATATTGGTAGTTCTTAGGCGAAGTATAGGTAATGCGATCGTATCTTTTTCTGATTTTTCTGTTTTCAGATTTTCGATTGAATTTCGATTTCAGATTTCATTTAAAACGTTTACATGTATTGAAAGAAAAATATTGATAGATTGTATTATTATTATAACTGATTTTTTCTAAATTTACTACATACTTTCAATAAAAATTTTCATTCGTGTTATTAGCTCACCAACCAAGCGAATTAATTAACTTTATCTTCGGGAGAAGTAAGTTAAAGTTAACTGGACTATCCGGAAACCCAATTAAAGTTAACTTTGCCGGATTTCTCGTAATTGGTATTGGCAAACCGTATTGCATTCTAGGTGTAGATCGGAAAAGACAGGGTGGCTGAGAATGAGATAACTCTCAACAGATAGGGTACCCTGTACCCATGTGATATTCCATTCCCTCACGTGTCGGTAAGAAATTAATAAAAACCGGGTGCAGCAAACTTGCAACGATTTCTCGCTGCTTGGACTTGCACACGGGTGTCAAGCAAAATTGTAGCCGTTAAGCGCCGTTATTATTGGGCAAGTAATTTAGTCGAGTAGCGAGTAACTCGTCACTTGACTGACCAAAATGCTCCTACTTACTACTAAATGTATGGTGTTCGGACACGTTTAGTTACTAAAATACTCGCTACTCGACTAAAATACTTGTCCAATCATAACGGGGTATTAGGGCCCGTTAGTAAGCGTTAAAAAATAAGAAGAAAGAGAAATATGTAAATACGAATGTAAGAGAGAGCGCGGTAATATTAAAAAAACGGTTGTGATTAAGTGAAAATAGTGAAAATCTATATAATAATAATAATAATATTTGGACGATTTATATAGGACCGTTTTTGTGAAAATATATATACATATATATTATATAAATCTCGTGTCACTGTGTTTGCGGTCGCACTCCTCCGAAACGGCTCGACCGATTTTTATATTTTTTTATATATATTTGGTAGGTATGAAAATAGGTCGTCTAGGTGATTAGGGTATCCCTATCCAGAACAGACGATGTATATTTGGTAGGTAAGAGAATAGGTCGTAAAGTATATTTCACACCGCTAGGTGATTAGAGTGTTCCTATTTAGAACAGACGAGTGGGCTGGCAAGCGGGCAGTATAGATTTTTTTGGATGCAAATTAACAGATGGCGGTGTGAGTTAATTTATCGTGGTTACAAAGGTTGCGTAACCATCCAGTAGATGGCGTTGTGTTTCGTTACTTTAACTTGTTAAAAATAGAGCTAAAATCTCCCGACAAATGCTTAAGTTAACCTTATACTTTATTTTTTTATAGGCTTATTAAAAGACTTGGCTAGAAAAAAACTACCGATATTTTTAAGGGCCAAGGTATGTTCTATACGCAGTATTTAATTGAAGCATCTATACCTAATACTTTTAAGCGATGAAATTTTCAAAACAAAAACATATGATTTTGTATGATTTTGCATGATTTAGTATGGCACCATATTGAGGCAGGTTTCCACAAACAAAACCTAAACACTAGCACAAACATCGACTATACTACAAAGTGAAAACATTGTGGACCCGACCTGACCAACCACACCATGTGTACGTGTTTTTGTCGGAGGAGACCGGTCATAACAGAACGTGACATATTGCCGACTAAAGAAATGAATTTTGTTGCCGGTATTGCAGATTCTGTTTTACCGTCCAGCACTTGTGTAAAAGTGACGATAATTTTACATTTATTCGGAATGTTTGTGTAATATTATTAATGTGTGTTTTTATTTAGTAATTTATTTTTAAAGAATATTTTAATTAAAAATGGTATAGTAATAAAGGTACTTCTAATTAAATTTTATTAATTTTTAAGTATGGTAACCCCACAGTTGATCCCCCGCCAGCTAGGCCCCCGATATTTTAATTTTTAATGCATTATTTACCAATGTCAATGCATGCTTGGGTAACATCAAAATCGTAGGTTTTCATTAAAATTTTCTTTAAATTACTTCTTCTTTTTAGTAACTAGCAGACCCGGATAGACGTTGCTCTGGTTAATGAAACACAACGCTATTACTCAACCTTTATAAAATCCACACCACCCGCTTGTCAGCTGCCCGCTGTCCGCTGCCTGAATTGAATATTTGAATTTCTCGGCTTTTCTACACTATAATAAGCATGTATTATACATATAAACCTTCCTCTTTGTTACCTAAAAATAATGTAACTTATAATATATCTCTGTGAATGGGTACCTTTAGGTATTAAGATAATAAACATTCAATAATTGTTATATTGGCATTATTGCCATATATTTTTGAATGCAACAGTTGGTGTTACTGAGAACTGAGTTCTTTAGGGAGGACTGGCCTGAAGCTTGCCATTCTTTGACCAGCCACGGGTGACCTCGGCCACCGTCCCTGTTACGGGTCGATGCATCAAATACCCATACTTCGCCATTATTGCCAGACTATCAGCAAACTCATCAAGATCATGGATCAGAAGCGGAGTACCGTGGGAGAAGATTGTTTCTGGATGTAACAAAATCCAGCATCGGAAGTTACGCAGCCATCATAAGACCTTCCGACTATAACTGGAGTAGATGCGGCCCAAGATGACCTTGGCCGTCATCATCATAGAATCACTCTATCTATTGGTGAAAACCGCATGAAAATCCTTTGCGTAGTTTAAAAGATCTAAGTGCACATACATTTTGAGCGACTACTATGCCGTTTTAAATCACACACAAATATATTTTCTCTGAGTTTCTCGGCTTTTCTCTACTATAATATGCATGTAATGTACATATAAACTTTTCTCTTGAATGACCCTATCTATTGGTGAAAACCGCATGAAAATCCGTTGCGTAGTTTAAAAGATCGAAGCGCACATACATTTTGAGCGACTAATATGTCGTTTTTAATCGCACAAAATATATTTTCTTTGAATTTCTCGGCTTATCACTGCTATAATATGCATGTATTATACATATAAACCTTCATCTTGAATAACCCTATCTATTGTTGAAAACTGCATGATAATCCGTTGCGTAGTTTAAAAGGTCAAAGGGCACATACATTTTGAGCGACTTCATTTTATACTGAGTACCTAATGATAATGAAAATAAATTTTCCCAACAGACAACGAGTTCTAAATAGATATTTTAAAGTAACATGTTACTAGAACGAAAAATTTCAAATTAATTAAATATGAAAAATTAAATATTTTGTTAAAGCACACAGTTTTTCTGGATACGTTCATTGTATAAATCACCTCATGTCCATTATCACACATAAATCACAGCAAAGCAATTAAAATCAACAAAAAAATTCTGGCAATCACAATTTCCTATTATCGACCAAATTAATTGCCCCAATGGTTCTCGACACATCAGTGTTCAATCAATATAGGGCAAAAAACGGCCACGCAACTTTTAGTTTTTAATATACTAATAAGAAAAAACATCAATTAGGCAATGGTGAGATACAAATACAGGATTGAAGAAGATAATTCTAATAAAATGAAACGAAACATGAAACGGGACAATATATTGTTAATTCTGAATTTGAAATATGAGATCTACAAAACTGATAGAAAAAATCCCAATGGCCTAGTTGGTTAAGGCTCCGCTTTGCCTACAATGCACCATCTCGTTTTTCAGCCCGATTCCACTTGGAGACCAAAGTCAAAAATTTCCCCTTTACGCGATCGCTATTTACAATTCTATTTTCATATCTACGATTTCAATTATCACCACTGCAAACAACACACGAACCATGCTGTTTTCTGTGATGCCAACTGAAATCTTAGATATGAAAATAGAGATGAAAATAACGATCGCGTAAAGCGAAAAATGTTGACTTTGGTCTCTAATTGGAATCGGCCTGAAACAATAGATGATTTGAAAGAGAGATATATAAATACGATTGTTTAAGGGAGCGCGCTAATATTAAAAAGCGATATTAATTAAGTGAAAATTGTGAAAATCTTACTATCTTACTAATATTATAAATGCGAATGTTTGAATGGATGTTTGTTACTCTTTCACTCAATAAATACTGAATCTAATTTAAAAATTATTTGTCTAATCGAACGCTACATTATTTGCGATTAACACAGGCTATATATATTGGCAAGTTCTGGCGTAATGAATAAGCTGTGGCGTTATGAAATTATTTATTATACGTTTATTGTCCGAACGAAAAGCAAAACGTGTTGCTAAGTAATTGTTTGACGTGGGCTGTCATTTTCATTTGTTAAGGTTACTTTGAAGATTCCTTTGATAGCAAAATATGTATAAAATAGGTACTAATTTACATTTTCACCTTAGACAACAGCTGCTAGCGCGTATTTGATTGTTACATTTTAATAGGTGACATCGTGAAAAATTAATGTAACGGGTATGGAGAGGGGGGGGGGGGGGGGGGTGAATGTGCTAGCGAAGCCGGGCAAGTTGCATCTAAAGATACATTGTGATTTTTTTCATATATATAACAATTGAATAACTGAAGAAAATGTGTTTTAAATAATTAATAATTACCGTTTCGGTTTGGAAAATGTATAGATACTATCTCAAAGAATGACATATATTTTTTAGAGCTTAAAATTTTAAAGTTTTCAACATAAATATATATGTTATAAATTGGTAGAAATTCGGAATGCCGGGGCTTAAGGGGTTGTGTCCCTGTAAGGCAAGAAATCCTGTTTCGTTGCGACCGTTAACTTTTATTTGTCGGTGTCATAGACATACAAATAGATAGACGAGAACTTACAGATGAGGGGCAAAAAACAACTATAGCGGGACGAAGAGAGGAAAGAGACTGTAATTCGCCAATAAATCAATCTAACAGTATAGACACCTCGCACTAAAATATCACCGTTTAGTTCTTGAAAGTAAAATCTGCTTTTGAATGAATATACCTTTTTATATGGGAGCGCGAATTGAATCCCACGTTATGAACAAACGTGTGAAGTCGAAATTCGACAAAGTAAAGTTCGCGTATTTTCACAGTTGAATATTTTGTTGCCATAGACACTTTTACAAATGTTTCATAATTTACTTACCGCAGTAAACAGTGGCTTTGTGTTTCGCGTCGCCATGTATCTCGATACCATGTGTTATGTATGCCGATGTATGTGTTATCATATAATGTGATATGAATAAACTTAAAATAAAGTAAAATATTACTTACCTTTAGAATGTAATACGACAATTGGGTTTATTCTCTTTTCTCTTCTATTTTTACACGTTTTTATAACACAAGCCACAATTTTTGCCGTTTTATTTCGAAATGTACGATAAGAGCTCGACACTGGTCCGGACAAGAATGATGACGTCAAATTTTTTAGAATCACGCGAGGCTCTCGTAAGCCCAGTCGGTTCCGAAAAAATGGTTCCAATGGGAGGGGGAAATAATACGCCTTTTATCACTCAGGGCATGTCCATCTATTTGTACGTCCGTGGTCGGTGTCTTTTTCGGTTTCATGTTTAGTTAAGATTTATTAGTATCTTCTTCTATGATATATTAATTGATGAGTATCCTTCTAAAGTTATTAAAAAGTTATTCCAAAAGAAATTCATATATGGGAATGTACATGATAAATATTTGAGTTACAGTATGATAATAAACTTACCAGATGCCAGAAATACATGGTGCTTGTGTATGTTGCTGTCAATCTGGAAATAAATAAATCATGTTTAGATTTATGTCGAAAACAAGAAGAAATATGTTGTGATTTTTTTTAAATTGCTTGGGAAATGCTCTCCCATCAAAAAATATTAGTTTTTAAAAAACACCATGAGAGTTATTTGCTCATTCTGTGCGTGGGAGAACTTGATATATTTGAAAACCTCTTCAGAAATTTTGATTAAAATGTAAAATATATATTTTATATTCTATATAATATATTGTGTAGCTTCGTGGTGCAATGGATTGGATCGCCGATTTTTTTTTTACATTAACCACACACACAAGGCCCTGGGGGAAATAATTTCTCTCAGGGCCTATGTTATCTTCGAGGACGCTGTGTGGAGGGTCTTTTTGAGGGAAGGAAGGAGTGAACATGGGTCTTGAAGAAACCCATGTTCACTCGGAGGAGACCAAAAACAAAGGCCAGCAAATCGTTCCACAGCCGAGCTGTTGAACTCAAAAACGAGTTGTAGAAGCGGCCCATTCTCATGTGAAAAATGTCAACCGTGTACCTATGTTATTTCCCGACTATGCAGCGGTGCAGAAAGGATCAATGACGCTAGTTCCTCGGAGCATCTTCCATTGTAATACCGGTAAAACAACAATCAGTTTTTTCGTCCAGATAATTATTGTTATTTTCTTCTTCAATGATATCTTACATTGATGGGAATAACCTTCAAAACTTATAAAAAGAGATTTTTTCTTATAAAAATTAAATATATCGCACCCGGGGAATAACAATGGCACAAGTCTAAAAATGGCATTTTTGAGTTAAGTATGCAGAAATGTTCCTGGATATCTTTTTTATCCTCGAAAAAACGGCAAAATTCTTAAAAATACTACAGTGGCTTTAAAAGCGAAAATGTCATTGTCAAATTATAATGCTTTACTTAAATTCAAGCTAAAATAGTGACACAATGATCATTGTACCACCAATATAATATTAATCCTATTAAATATTAATATACTGCTTTTCATCTCTTGTAAAATCAGTTTATTAACAAGTAAAACTTGTTAATAAACTGATTTAATACACCCAAACGAAATATTAAAACTGCTCTCCTGAAAAAAGATGTTTTTTGAGTTGTGCCATTGTTATTCCCCTATCTTTTATGAGTTTTATATAAAACACGTAGATACCTACTGTGGAATTTATTAAGGGAAGCAATTCGTCAACCTTGTTTTTTTAGTTTTATCTTTAGAAATAGATTTTCGGGGAATTTTTCACGATTCGCCCTGAGAGGGTATTTTAATGCCCGAAGACTCGTAAAGCCTTTCTTTATTCCGTTAAATGGTCAGTTTTTATATCCCCAGAAATGTCTTCAGTGTCCCCGAACCCGTAATAGGAGTAGGGGGCATTCCGAAAAGCTGTTTCAGCGGCTTTTTGGTTTTATTAACGTGGGATAACAACATGTGTAAGTACGAACCTTTCGGACATTAAATAAATACATACATTTCAGATGAAACAGTTTACTTTCGCGAAACCAATTCGGAAAATTCAATTTGTGATACATAAATATGATAAAAATACAGTTTTTTCTTTTGATCAAAGAAATCATTTAATAATTCAAAATCAGCTATATTACGTAATCTATCAACACATTCTACTATTTATATTGGTTGTAGGTATTGCAAAATCACCAAAGCTAGTTCGATAAAAGAAATTTATTTCTTCAAATGTTGGTCTGAAATTCAAAGCAATATTATTTCTTCCTTCAATAAATAAATCATTTTCATTTTGTTAAATCGGCAAAAGACGTAATTGAGTCTACAAATGTTTCCAACAGAGATTTTTTTATTTACTTTATTTTATTTATAAATATAAACAAACAGTACATAAGTTACAGTAGCGAAAACAATTTACAATTATTAAGTATATTTAATGGTGGGTACATACGATGTGTTTCTTTGTAGTCTCTTATTTAATTATTTATGGCATGTATATTAAGTAATTACAGGGTGATGTGTGTAGTGGGAAGGAGTATGTGTGTGTAAGAATGTATGTATGTATCATGTATGTATGTGCAAATTATATTATTGACATGACGCTCTTTTTAAATTAAGGCAGGCAAATTTGGGAGGCGGGAATGGGTACCGCCGCCCCAGGAACCTTTATTGGATAACCAACACCTCTGCCATAGGTCACCCCAAGTGGTTCGCTACGTTTGGTGATTTAGCAGGGTTGCTCGGGTTAATGGGGTGAGGTTTGTCTAGGTCTTGGAGGCGGATGACCAGGACACTCAGATTCTTACCCACCCCTAAACCCTTTTCCTTCCCAGAACTCTCCTCTCCTTCCTTTCCTTTAAAAAAAAACCCACACAGCATCCCCAAAGATGACATAGGCCCTGAGGGAAATTAATTTAGAAAAATATGAAGAGCACGTTTAATTGGCGAATTACGTACTTGCTGAATTTGGCTTGCAATTAAATGTGTGGTACAGTTCTGTTTGGATGGATGAGATGATTATTATGATTATTAATCTGTATGAGATGCTGGAGTTCACACGCTATTTATATTATTATTATTTATTATTTATAATAGGTTAATTATATTTATTCATTGAATATCGGTCTTAACCCATATCAATTCCGTATAAATTCCTACAGATATAAAAAATAAATAACAGATGATTATGTGCACTTGAAATATTAGATTAATCTACGTCATTTTAAAACGACAGTGGTTCCGAGAGGTAAATGACGTTTTAGTATGAAAATGGACCATGTTCTGCAAAGAATATTAACAAAAAATACATCAATTAAAGACAATATCGTATCTACTTATCACTTGAAAGTATTATTGTTGTGTTATTTTCATCAAAACACATAAAAATGAATATAATAATATTTTATCAGATAAAATAGTCATTCTATTTAAAAAGTGTTCTCATATGTGTGCGTTTGATAGTATAACCTGAAACGACCAGTGTCGTTTTGAAATGACACGATACTTTAGGATGCTAAAAACAAGTACTGTATAAATGTTTTGTTGTATTTTCATTATAATATGAAAGAATGTACGTTTTACTGCAAATAAAAACAGAAAAATATATGAAAATAATATAAATACCTTGCCCGTTTTAATACTGCAATTCCCTCGTATCATAGATTTTCAAAAGGTGTGATCAACAATTCTTGCTTACGATATGAAGTGCGTACGCAATGCAGCCAACGCAACATGGATGGATTCACTAAATTATTTGTAAAAAACCGCAAATAAATTAGTTCAGTAGTTACTTAGTAATTTTTTTTCAAATTTCACGTCATTTTAAAATGACTCTGGTTGAGAAAGGGTTAAAACAGGACAGCATTTTAAAAATGTTGCTTTTTAATTACTTTTAATTCGCCTTCTTTAGAAACATCCGTTTTCTATTGTATTAGTGCTACCACAAGTATGGTTCAGTCACCAAACTAACAAAAATAATATAAACAAGCGTATTCATCAACCAATACGGCCATTTTTGGGGTCGAACAAACAAGAGCCTATTACAAAAAAATGAAAACTACTGTTTATGGTTGTTTTCTTAACCTAAACAGCATTTGATCGTGTTTTCCACAATTATTATGGGAAAAACTTATAAGTCCCTTCAGCAGTTGTTAATATGCTGGCTACTTGATATGGAAAATAGAAAAATTACGTTTAAAAGGCAGGAGCTTCTTCAAAACCTTTATTATATAAATTTTATATAGGTACAAGAGCTCAACGACTCACGAATTGAATGCCATATCTGTGGATAAGGTAGTAACAAGAATTTCTAGCGAGTACACAGCATGCGTCGCAATGTCACACAAAGAAATAAATTGTTTCTTCCTGCGTGTCCATTCCCAGGCGTCCCCCCGTCCCGCAAAATCCCCCTCCCTCCCCGCGTTTCTACCTTGTTTCCTCTACCGCGAAATACTCCTCCATCGTTTCCCTCCCCGGATTTTCCTCCCCCTCCCCCTTTTCCTTACTGCCGCTAAACTATATGAAATACTCATACGTGCCATCTATTTTAATTTTTATTTCAAATTTATATGCAAATTTATTTTTATTTTTTATGCAAATTTCATAACGCCAGAGCTCCCCATTATGTATATAGAAACTATCGCGGGCATGCGTACAATAAATAACTAAGGTTTCATCGCTATCGGATTAGTGGTTTGCATAAGGGACAAACAAAGAAACATTCATTTTAAAATATTAGGTTAAACCATATATTTTACGTTACATTTTTAAAAATCAAACAAGGAAAAAACAATTTGTCCCGAGAAATGCCTCTATCCATCTTTGCTCAATCCCAATATCAATTCTTTTTAATAAGTTTCAATAAATCTTTACATAGTATAAAATGAAGCCGCTACCGCTGTCTGTGCGCTTAGATCTTTTAAACTAATCAAACTACTTTACAATTTAAGAGGCGGGTATGGGTACCGCCGCCCCAGGAACCATTTATTGGATAACCAACACCTCTGCCATAGGTCACCCGAAGTGGTTTGCTACGTTTGGTGACTTAGAAGGGGTGCCCGGGTTCATGGGGTGAGGTTTGTCTGGATTTTGGCAGCTGATGCGTCTGCCCACCATTGCGTGGCAGACCGGATCGGGAGAAACCTGTTGAAGGAGATCTTTTGACCTCTCCAGCAGGACTCTTTCGGGATATTGCCTTGCACCGCAGTGGGAGGGAAAGATACATACGTACGTCACTACCGGTCACACTGATTCCCAGATTCCTACCCACCCCTCATACCTTTTTCCTTCCCAGAACTTCCTCTCCTTCATTTCCCTAAAAAGAACCTCCACACGGCATCCCCAAAGATGACATAGGCCCTGAGGGGAATTATTTTCCTCAGGGCCTCCTGTGTGGGGCTAATACAAAAAAACGGATTTTCATGCGGTTTTCACCAATATATAGAGTGATTCATGAGGAAGGTTTTTAGGTATATAATTTGACAAGGTTTTGTGTAAATTGGTTAACATATATAAATAAAGGGAGCGGTCTGGCAAGCGGACGGGTGGATTTGATTTAACAGATGGCGTTGGTTATAAAGGTTGGGTTATGGCGTGGCGTTGATTTCGTTAGCCACAGCAACGTATGTCCGGGTATGCTAGTAATATATAATTTTTAAAACTTAATAAATCACATAGGTGCTACAATTAATTTGGAGACCATTTCACTAACCGACAAGATCCCTTCAAAATACCTAATTCGTTTATAAACCAAACAGATTTCTAAAGCTTCAGAACATAATCTTTGTTTGAGGAGATTTCCAATTAGAGGGATTAGCGCACTTAATCTTTTGTAACAAAAAAATGTTCAACGACTTTGAAATTGGTCTTTTCCGTAGGTCTTTTCAGACACAAATCCCAAAGGAAATATTTTCAATGCGTATTTTAAAAGGCAACTAAGACGTTTAGCTTAAGCTTATGTTGTCTAAATAAGGAATAATATAGGACAACACAACGATGTATTTAAAATAATATGAACAATTTGTTCAATTTTAGATTTTTTGTTTGTAGTTTCTCTTAGTTGAATACTTTTTCTAGAAGTAGGTAATCTGTGTTTATATTTTTTCCCGTTTCATACTTGCCTATCTTAATTTTGGTTTTGAGGCTAAAATACACACCATAATAAAAATATGTTTTGTAATCAAAAGTTATATTAAATATCTAGTACGGATATGTAATACTTTATTTATTTGTGCTTTAAATTATAAAACTTCGGAAATTAAAATTTTGAATATGTCATGGTTATAGAGGCTGTGCATTTACAAAAGAAGTTATTATTATTATGTAATAATAATAACTATGCAGGCAGCATTCTGCTTATGCGCTCATATCTAATTTCACAATAGTTTGACAGTAAATGAGTACTTTTATTTTTTTAACTAAGTTAGTCCTATCTTCTCTCCAAAGTTCTACATTATTTTTAAATAGAAAACAAGTTTTGTATGAAAAAGACCGCCGTTCCTCTTAAGGTAGTTAAAAAAATCTGGGGAGCACGGGAGACTTTTTAAGAATTTTAAGAAGACAGTTTTTGAGAATACACATTTTCTTACGGGATTCGTAATTAATTTATTACTAAGTCATTCAACAGTTATTCAGACAAGTAAATATTTTTTTAATTAAATTATTAAAACACTTTGTTTTTACCACAATAATCTTTATTTAAAAAGTCGACATGTTTCGAGAACGATGTTCTCTTCATCAGGACATTATATGTACTAAAAACTAAATTATCAAGCATAGAAAGACAGGCGTGGGTGGAAATGGAATTAGTTGGAGGGAGGGGGAGAGGGGCGGAAAGAGGAGGAGCTTAGAAAATAGACAGGGGGGGAGGGGGTTGCTTAGAAGATCATAGACAAAATTACAATGGAAATATGTTTAAAATAGGGTTATTCACAAAATTAATTTGGTTATTAATAATATTTAAATTTCTATTGACATTTTTCCTAATTTCTCCTCAAATCAAGAATAACACAAGATGTACAGTGTGAGCGAGTTTTGTGATTCAATTTAAGGCCCAATTAGGACCTAAAATTCCACACAAAACTGTGCTTTCGAAGGTCAAGTGGGATAGATTTACGATTTAAAGTAAATAAATAAGAAATCTCTAAGTTTTGGCCTGAGAAATAATACATAGAAAATACATTTTCAAACAAAAAGTAAGGCTGTCTGCAGAAAAAAGATTTCTATGATGATATCCATCTTCAGACAGGAGACGGCACCCGAAGACGAAGAATAATAATTCAAAAGGAAAAATTCACATCAACTTATCATTTTTCGACACTAAAGGTTGTTTTAGTAAGTCAAAATCTATAAGGAGGCTAAATCTAGGCTAAGCCGTGGGTAATCTCCTCACGAAGTGGAGTCATTGAAAAAGCAATCCACCGAGAACAAGACGAGACGTATTCTGAAACAAAGGGACGTTTTCTGGCCGCGCACATGGAATACAAAAATCTCCGCTAAGTTATTGCCGAGAGGCGAAATTGGCTTATGTTGGATATATTGAATTAAGTTAAAGCATAAAGATTTTATTTTTATTTTGTGGTTCTATACTGATTCCTTGGTTGATTTACTATACTAGCCCTAGCGAGTGATCGTATCATCGTTCTGGTATCTCGTATCTTTTCCTTTCTAAACAAAACGTGTGAGAAGGAGAGGGCGAACGTCTATAAAAGCTCTCGACTACTGGTTTATGAAAGATAACCGGGATACATAACGATGACAGAATCAGTTTGCCATTTTATTAAAATATTTTTTTTATTTCGAAATTAATTTAGAATTAAAATGGTGCCACAAAACAAGTTTGCTCTGTTTGAAGAAATTATTTTTATTATTATAAACATTTTTCATTTTAAACAAAACATTTTGAAGGTACCATTTTAATGAGTTATTAAGATTTATTTTTGTAGTTTCATGCAATGTTGCGATATATCCTTCTTTAGCCAACGTTTCGGAGAGGGTTACAGTGTCCATCATCAGGGCTAAAGAAGGAGGTAGTGCAACACGACACAATACCACAAAAATTAACCATGAAAATACTTTTGGGCGTGAAAATCTAAAATCAATTTGAATGAATGTTTTTGGTGTCAATTTGAATGAATCTCTGGTGTTTGCACAATATATGTTAAGTCCTCTATAGAAGTTATCAAGAAGAAAAAAATATTTATTTGAATACTCGCAATAAATAAATGTACAATAATAATCGGTAGATAAAATTTAAAAAATTGTAGAACCCCGACACATTAATATACCTATTATACAGCCACCTTCCAGTTCCAGCATCAGGTCCTCGTCATCAGGAGAAATGAACAGTACTAGTTAAGACGAATCTAATGAGCCCACACTTGATGGGTTTACTAATAGGCAATCCAGGGTTTCGTCTCCTACCTTAGAACTCCATCATCAGAGTAGTTTAGTGGTTCCAGCATACGTTTGTTTTTCAAATATGAAGTCACTAATATGTTTGAAAATAAATTAAATACCCATTATGCGTCTAAGATCCCTACCGGAGCTAACAACAATAATAAAAATAGCTGATGACCTTTAAACGCCTGAACAGATTTTCACAAATTGTAGCTAAGAACCATTTCGATCACGTCAGTTTTCAAACAAAAAAAACGCATCGTAATCGGTCAATTTGTTCAGGAGCTCTGAGGCCACAGACACACAGAAAGTCAAACTTATAACATCTCTCCTTGCGTCGGGGGTTAAAAATAGGTAGTAAAAGCAAACATTTACAGTTGTATGTATTACAAAAATGGTAAAAGCATGTTAAAAGTGTTACAAATTCAAAATAAGTTTATTTGGTTCGTTTATCGATTTATTTATTCATAATTTAATAAAATTTGCTTTATCTTTCCGAATGTTTGATAAAATCATTGCACGCACCATGGCAATAAATGTTGCAGTTACAAACCTAATTTACATAGCTAAGCTAGCCTGTTAGTATTTACCTAAGCAGTTAAAGAATATGTCATTTCATACACTAGCGCACCAATGCGACAATATACTGCAATACTCATAGGTAAAAAAGCCTGAAACAGTTCTCCATCCCCTACATCCTACATTATACGAGTATTTCTTTAACTAACTATTGTTAACAGTAGATCTCGCGCCCAAAAAAATAAGTCTCTAATTTAAGGAGCAGGAGATGAAAAAAAAGGCGCCATACAAATTATTGAGGAGATGGGACAAAATGGCGCTATACAAGTTATCCAATTATTATTATTATACTCGTAAAACTTATTATCAGATAAACAAGAAAAGTCGGTAGGTGCAAATAACATTAAAACCAGCCCCTAAGAGCGACGATTCTGTCAACTCCAGCAGTATAGATTTAAAGTAGAATAATAAAATATCCACCGTTCGCCTGGCCCAATACAAACAGATATATATACCCATCTCCTCGGTAACATCCTCGGTGTTCCCATTCCCCGTAAACTTTCACAATTCACGTCAAAATGGCATAAATTTGCATACAACTTGCATTTAAAATAGAAATTGAAAATCTAGCACGGTGCTTTGTAGACTTGTTGGATAGTTTTCCAGGTAGATTTTCATTACTCCACGGAGTAAATGATTTATTTATGGCTTTATTTTCAGATTTCTGCGATAACTGAAGATATTCACAGAAAATTCTCGAAGTAAGGATATGACGATGAAAAACAATAAACAAGTTTAGAGATTCGAAAATCTTAAGGTGAATATATTTATATATACGGAGTCAGCAAATGAGACGTTTGATCCCAGTAAAATAATTTGGAAAATCGTGATTGATTTTTTTTACATTAGATCCACACAGTAGACCCTAAAGAAAATAATTCCTCTCAAGACCAATGTCATCATCGGGGATGCTGTGTGGAGTCTTTGTAGGAAACGAAGGAGAGGAAGTTCTGGTAAGGAAATCTGGTATGAGGGGTGGGTCGCAATCTGGGGATCGGTGTGTCCAGTAGTGACGATGCAAGGCGATATTCCGAGAGAGTCCGGCTAAAGAGGTCAAAGTGACTACCTCAACCACTCTCTCCCCATCCGGCCTACCATGCAGCTGGTGGGCAGATGCATCCGACACCGAGACCCAAAAAAACCTCGCCCCGTGAACCCGGGCACCACTGCCAAGTCACCAGACGTAGCGAGCCGTCTGTGGTGGCCAATGGTAGAGGCGTTGGTTATCCAATAAATGTTTTTATTTTATTTTTTACATTAACTCCACACAGGAGGCCCTGAGGAAAATAATTTCCCTCAGGACCTCCTACAACATGGGTCTTGAAGAGACCCATGTTGTAGGAGGGAGGAAACACAGAGGCCGGTAAATCGTTCCACAGCCGAGCTGTTGAACTCAAGAACGAATCGTAAAAACGACCTGTTTTCATGTGACTAATGTCAACCGTGTACAAATGTTGGGCGCGTGTTTGGCGTGTTTTCCGATTATGCACAAGTGCCGAGGGGATCAATGACGCTAGTTCCTCGGAGCATCTTCCATTGTAATACCGGTAGAACAAGGACAGCATTCCCACCTGACGCCTGTGCTCTAAAGATTGAAATCCGTCTGTTAAGATGGGAGAATCTATCAAACGGACCGCGCGTTTCTGCACAGAGTCAAGGGTTTTTTTTAGGTATTTTGGAGCTCCAGACCAGAGGTGGCTACCAAATTCAACCGTAGGGTACACTTGCGATTTGTACAGGTTTAGCAGTTGTGTACTATTAAATTATCTGCGGGCCCTGTACAGTACGCCCAGTTTCTGAGAGGCTAACTTAACTCTGGTCTCGATGGAGCCCCCATACCTAAGCTGGTCACTTAGAGTTACACAAAGCATATCAATGGAAGTCCTGTTCGGAAGAATGCTTCCGTTGAAGGAGACTAGATTTTCATTTTGATCCCTTTTAGACGTTATCAAACATGATTGGGTCTATTATCCATAATAAGAAAAGATTTTAAAATGGACATACCTCCAGTGGCGAAAGTAAGCGCATAATATAAATACGTGCTTTACTTTACACTATATGAAGCTTAATCGTGAAACAAGCCATTTTCTTTGAATTTTTTTTTCATAAAATGTACTTTTTAAGTCCCAGGTCTGTGGGTTAGATCCAGGATAAAAAAATTACGCTTGGTCTCACGATTTATTTTGTTTTATAAAAAACTCGTTGAGTAGAAAATTATGGATATGAGTCCACTCTTAAACTTCAATCAAATGCACAAAATTCCATAATATAACAATCTATTCTCATCGAGTACAAAACGCTAATTCCAAATATTGGTTTGAAATTTTTTTTTCTCCCTTACTCGCTTACTTCAACTCGACTTCAATTTCATTTTCAATTTAATTTAGGCTCTCCGTCACAAAAGCCTCGTGAAAGTTCAAAACACATTAAGATGTCATTGCTACGTCGACCCTTTCGCGTTCAATAATTTACAGCTTCAATAAAATAATACTTACAATTCTAAGTAGTTTCGGATCCAATGAAATATTTTATTTTATTTAGGAAACAAATACTTCAATACCTGGACGGGTTTGATAAAGAATGACATGTTTACTGGGTTGTCTGTGTAGTTTCCTTAAATTGTACATAATATATGCAAAAAAATGTTAGTGGTCTTGGGTTAAGAGATTTTTTTTTTTAATAAATTAAAATATGTACCAACTACCTACGTAGATACCTACGATAAGATAAGATAAATACGGTACGTTAATGTCAGAGGTTTTCAGTAACTTATATATATGTTACAATTAAAACCCGTTCTTAGTTACAACGCCTTTTCTCTAGTATTACTTAGTTTTCACTAAATGCTTTTGTTGCATCTAGAATTAACTGCTGAATATCAGTGAAAACTAGTTCTAACTAGGCAAACGCGTTTTCTCGAAATTATTCAGTTAAAACTGTTTTAACCGATGTCAAAGTTCATCATGCTTTATTCTGATTGGTCGAGTGACATCAGGTTAGCTTAGGTTTTTAATGAACAGTTATTAAATATTTTAGTAAACAGTAGATATCTTTTTTTTTCAATCCCAATTTCAGTTTTAACTAAGGCAGTTGGTAAAAACTAGTTTTAAATGTAACATATACATATTTTAACCTTTGTATTCTCGCGCCTAACGGCGTTCATCTCGTCTATATTATTTTAATTATATCCTTTTTAGGCATTATTGGTATTTATTATATAAAAGGAGGTATAATTGAAATGAAAAAAAAATTAAAACTTTTATTTTATTTAGTAGAAACAGACTATTAACTCAGCCTCTTAAAAATAACATTATTTTTGTACAACAACTTTTGTATAATAGCTTTAATAACAATTTTTTTTTCATTTGTTAATTTAAAAAAAAAATAAAATCACGCAAATGAAAGTATCAAGAATAATAAAATACAGAATTAATCATTATTATGATTTTTGGGAAGTAATTGTTACTTCCCTAAAATACCGATAACAGTAAATAAGTGTCACAATGTGCTCGCCACTCTAAACAATGCCTAACAACAAATTAAGAAGCTACTAAAAACCTAGTCCCATTGTTGTTAATTTTTGAGCAAACAACGAATTAATGATTTGTCGGTCTGAGAGACCAACGCGTGAGTATAGTATGGTTAATCTAAAAAGCTAAGAACTCAACTTGCAGGAAAATACACAAAAAATATTTTTCACGGGATTGTTTATTTCCAAAAATAATTCCGCGAAAATATCATTTGACGGGAGATCCTTCATTTGCATAAGTCATTAAGCCATTACTCTCTGGCGTCTCTCCATATTACTGATGATTAATTTAACTAAAAAGCAATTAGGTATGTTAATTCCGTCGACGGGAAACCAAATGTCTTCATTTTGAAGATGGGCCTACCTCGTCAGAGATAAAATTATTATTCTGACGAAAATTTTCCGAAACATAAAAACAAATTACATAAAGTTGCGTTTGCGAGACAGATGATGGACGAATGTAGATAAGGAAGAAAGAGAGATAATTTAATATAATATTTTTTTATCCATTTTGTATATATTATATTAGTTTAAGACTAAACTTACCAAACCAAAAGTTGGAGCGGGTTGCAGTATCCATATTTTAAAAGAAACTTCAATACTATGATTATATTTAAGTATTAATGAGGAAAGAAATTTAGGAAGTGGCTGATTTTTTTTACGTACATTACACACGTGATGCCCTGAGAAAAAAAAATCCTTGGGTTCTATGTCATCTTTGGGGTTCGCTTGAAATTTTAGAGGTTTTAGCAGATTGGTTCAAAATTGCTATACAGAAGGTTAGGGGGGAGATGAACTCAAATTTTATTTCAAAATATACAATTTCAACGGCGTTCTTTTTTTCTTGAGTTTTGACTGCATTATTTAATCGAAGGAAGTTTGTTTTACTTAGTAAAAATAGTTTTCATACAAACAGTGAATTTCAACGGAACAAAGTTATATGACATACATATATATTACGTAGGCATTTTGGAAAGGAAAGAGAGAAAGTTCTAGGAAGGAAAAAAGTATGAGGTGTTGGTAGGAATCTGAGGGTAAGTAACGGACGTATGAATCCATCTCTCCTGCTACGGTGCATGCCAAGAGAGTCCGGTTGGGGAGGACTAGATTTTGTCTCCCTCAACTAGTCTCTCCCGATCCGGCCTGCCACGTATAAGGCGGGCGAACGCATTGACACCAAGGTCTAGACAAATCTC
This sequence comes from Limnephilus lunatus, assembly GCA_917563855.2. Lineage (NCBI taxonomy): Eukaryota > Metazoa > Arthropoda > Insecta > Trichoptera > Limnephilidae > Limnephilus > Limnephilus lunatus. The sequence continues at coordinate 61,816,535 of OU830599.1, forward strand.
ACGCCATGAACCCGGGCATCCCTGCTAAATCATGAAATGTAGCTAACTACTTAGCGTGAACTTTGACAGGGGGGTAATATGTTTACCACTAAATAGTTCCTGGGGCGGCGTTACCCATACCCGAATTGAAAATTAGTTAGTAAAAAGTATTTTTAAAAGATTATTAAAGTATACTAAAGCATTCTAAAAAGATTTGCAAAAAAAAACGATTCAAAAATGATTCTGAAGAGGGTCCTAAAAAGTTTTCTCATTACTTTACATTAGTCACCCTCTCCCCTCTAATCGACTCTCGTCACTTATTTTTACATTTTTGTTTATGTCTACGATTGTATATCATTTTAAATGTTAAGTACCTATACTTTGTATCCTGATGTATTACCATTGATTGTCTCTGTAACATACAAATCTCCGTAATAAACAACAAAATAGAAGCTTATAAGGTGTCATGAAAACGTCCACTTTTGATATCATATTATCGTAATTATTTGTACACGGTCTATGTAAGCAAGAATTTTATTTACAATTTGCTTTACATTGATCCACTTTGAATAGGATATAAGAGTGTGTGAAGCGCACAGGAAAATTAAACTGATAAGGTTATAATTATTTATTTCTTATAATAATAATTAAAAAAACAGCCAACAGTAAATACATTTTTACTGTGTACCTAAATAATTAGTTTATCAACGGAAAAATACTTATATACCATTTTGGTAAGGATTATTACTAGCTAGCCACCGGAAGGCCAAGGAAATATTTCACAGAAGCGTTGACCAGAAAAAACCCACTGATTTCACAGTACTGAGTTTCCCTTCTCTCGGCGAGCCTACCCCTATAGCTTATACCAGAGGTACGAAACCTTTTTTATGTTTTTTTTAAGGTACAATCCCGTTTTACCGCAACTAAGCAGTTTGTCCACAAGATGTTAATCTTCAATAACAATTTATAAAATTATTACTATAACTATACAGATTGTCACAGTTAACACACATGACTTAATATAGACCATCTCTATTTAGTAACCATTGTCTCGGCATATATCTTAATCTATTTGTAGAATTGCAATTTTTAATATTATTTGTCAACATGTTAAATATTTTTGGCACGTTATATTCCAGAGTTCGCTGTCCGTAATTATTGTTATATTTTGGAACAAGCATTCCTTCATTCTTTGTGAACCTAGTATTATGTTCATGTTCCACTTTCATCTTATAATCAGATTCAGGTATATGCTGAATCAATATTTTGTACCATAATAAGGTCTGCACCGGTAAGACAGTTAAATTCCGAAACAACAATGATAATGCTTCAAAATGCTTCTTGTCCAATGATTGATGACCTAGCTAGCAGAAGAATTGAACCCACGTGGTTGTGGTAGAATTGAACACAGGTGGAAAACCAACTCATTTGACCATTCGGCTACTAATCAGTTTATATTAATCTACGTTCTTCATTAAAGATGTACGTGTGCAATAATTCAACTGACTGACATTAGGACATACATTTAGAAATGGGTCTAAAGATTTTCTCACTAGTTCATCAATTAAATTTTCGATCAGAAAACTTGAAATTCTGTCCATTTAACTAGGATATTCTTTTAACTGAGCCGCTCTCAACTTATAAATAAATAATTAAATTAAGCAGTCAAAGGGCGAAATAAAGTGTATGAAAACAATTGTTACTATAATAGTATATTCAGAACTTGCCATCAAAGGATTAGCCCTTGAGGTCATCACTCAGTTTCCTATAATGATATTATTACTTTTGTTTGAAAACCCCTGCGAAATTAAAAACACAAATTATTCCATGTGTCAAGTAATTACTATAGTAATTATTATAAAATAACTATAACAAAAATGTTATCGGTCACAGTTTATTCCCTACATTCTTTTAACTTTTTACTATAAAATTAAGAGCAAAACGAGTCTAAACGTGGGGAGAACGGGTCTCGAGAAACATCTTCGGGAGCTGAAAATATTGTGTCGACCTGAAAATTTCAGACAGGAAAAGCTGTTTCTGAAAATTTTATGACACCTTAGTTTCTAGCATCGTTTGAGATTTTTTGCACCTTTAGCTAATAATTTTTCAGCTTTATTTATAAGTAGATATTATTTATTTGTAAGAAAAGAAACAAACCGCTTTTACAATACAAAGATATAATGCAAATATGAAGTTTTAAGTTCAGCTAAAAACTTTATTGCATCAAAGATGTTTTATTTTGCCTTAAAACAAATTTTAGGTAAAGGGGAGAGGAATAGGATAAGGGTTAAGAGATGCTCCCGATACATTACATACTCACTAACATCGATTAATTTATGATCGTACGCGTTACTTCTGTTCGATATTCCTTAAGGTTATTACTAAGAATGTCTACATTCTGAAATTTCGTGTTATATTGCGCACATAATACGAGAAATTGGGGATTTTATTAAGTGAAAATTTCATTAGCACCATTGTGATTTGAAACTCGAAGAAAGGAAAAATAGTGACACTAAAAAGAGACACACATACACGAGAGAATGAGAGAGTACATCCGGTCTCCTGTTTGTGCGGTGCTTCGTAGCCTAACGGTATCCTCTTTGTTCGGTGCTTCGTAATCTCCCTACTCTTGTCTACTTTAGTTTTCTGAAAGTTTCACTACTACCAGGTGTGACTTGCACACTCTGATTTTTTAAGTGATAACTTTTTTAACACCGTTGTGATTTGAACTCAATGAAAAATCGACACTAAAAAGAGACAAACACTATAGGATTTAGATTGCGATAGAACGAGATATAATAATCAGTGTCCTCTTTGTGCTGTGCTTTGCAGCCCTCTCACTCCTGTCTACTTTAGTTTGCTGAAGGTTTCACTTCTACCGCGTGTATGGTGAAATGAAGGGCAATTCTGAATTGTAATGGATTCCGTGTAATTTGAAGAGTGGAAGTCAAGTTTATAATTTATGAGAATAATTTTTTTCTTTGAATTCTTTCAATATAGGTTTGGCTGAAAGGAGTCCAGGAGGTCTGGCACAGACGGTTGATGAAACCCTACATCAATACGATGTTGACTAAATTCGTCATCTATGGTCACTTGGCGTTAAGTTGCGAGCACGGTCAGCAATTGATAAAACATGTTCCGACCGACGATTGACAAACTCGCCCTCTAACTGTCAATATAAACACAACTTTTTGAATATTGTCGTTCGTTATGGAAAAAATCTGGCTAAAAAATGAATGGAGTTGAAATAACGAAGCTCTTAGAATTAAAAGAAATCGTGTACGCGATCCGTAGACTTAATTATTTCTTATAACACGCGATCAATTTATTCCACACGATCTGCGAGAAACGAAAGTGGTTCAAATGTAACTAATCGCCTAATTAACTACTTTTTTAGTGACAAAACGTAACAAAAAGGACTGCAAATGCATATTCAGGTAAGTATTTCAATTCAACATTGCCTCCTTATTAATATTTTTATGTAATTGTTTAGTTTTACGTTTCGGAATGTCAATTCATAGAAAACAACTCCAGTGTGGCCAGTTTTTTTTTTGTTTACATTAACTCCACACAAAAGGTCCTGAGGAAAATAATTTTCCCACAGGGCCTATGTCATCTTTGAGGATGCTGTGTGGAGGGTCTGATGTTGCCATGGTACATCGATTTTGTATTTATTCCCTATCAATATCGTTTCGGCTAGTAAAATCATCTAATATTGTAATTTTATCAATTTCTCTATGCTAGACCCCCAGATCGGAGTGCAGTGTACTAAGTGGGTTGGATATCCGCGGTGTAAAGAAAATGCAGAGTCTTTATGTTGCCGAAAACTTTTGATAAGCAAAATTTAAACCACATTTTGTGGCTTTGTTGATTACTTCATTAGCGCATTGGAAAAAGTTTAATTTAACATCCAGTATTACCTCTAGGTCTCTCTCTGAACTTCACTGACCCGTGTGTACATGTTTCAGATAAAACCCGTTCTTAGTTACAACGCGTTTTCTCTAGTATAAACTAGTTTTCACCAAATGCCTTTGTTACAACTAGAATTAACAGCGGAATACCAGTGAAAAATAGTTCTAACTAGACAAAACGCGTTTTCTCGAAATGATTCAGTTAAAACTGTTTCAACCGATGTCAAAGTTCATAGTGCTTTATTCTGATTGGTCGATTGACATCAGGTTAAGTTAGGTTTGGTTAGGTAAGGTTAGGTTAGGTTAGATTAGGTTAGGTTAGCTCAGGTTGGATTAGGTTAGGTTAGATTTTTAATTAACAGTTATAAAATATTTTAATAAATAGTATCTGTATTTTCAATCCCAATTTCAGTTTTAACAAACGCAGTTAATAAAAAAGAGTTTTAACTGTAACCTAACCGTCTCACAGACGCTTCACAATTTATAATTAAAATACTTAATTTTCCTATTCTGATTAAAGAAGACAGGAAAGAATTTATTTGGTTGATGTTGTAAAATTTGCAGAAGCTTTTCTTTATAAAGATTTTACCGCAGGTGGTACGTGTGCCGCATTGTTCCACCACTACCTCCGCCATCCCCTTACCCAGGGTTGTTTAAATAACGTTTTTATATCAGCCTCGCTCACCCCCTCCGGAAGGGTGCAAAAATCCTGGCTTGGGTATATTACATGACAAATATATGAGGCTAACCTCTTTTTTTTATTTATTTGTGGAACATATCTATTCGGCGCTTCGGAGTCTCCCATAAAATGTTGTGTAGGATTACATTTGTGACGTTACTGGGAAATAAATATATATTTTAATAATATATTACGTTACTGGCTTAACTCTGTAATTTCCTAGAATTGCTTGTTGTCCATTCGCATTGTATAAATTCATTTATTTTCACAAATTTACATAATGAAACGCTAAGCATCCTGGCTCCTTTGAAGCGTAGGTACCTTTTTCCAAAAAAAGTAAACCTCTATCTGTAACTTGTCAGACTTTATTTGCTGAGATAATACATTTGTTAGATTATTAACCTAATGCTATTTACGGCCTCCGTGGTCGAGAGGTAAGCCTTTTGTGCACAATAAATCACTTAATTGATTTGTGTTATTTTGCAAATAAATAATTTAATATAAAGTAAGTAATATTTGCGGCATGTTCAGAGTGGAAGATACTCTAATTATTGGTCTAGTGTAAGACCACCATTCAGGAATGAAACGCTACTTGAAATGGCTTTAGCCATGTTTGGTACCAAGATCTGAATAACCTTCTAATAAACTTCTCTCCCCCCAATCCCCTTTCCCTCCCCGATACCTCCAGCCTCACAACACACGCCAATTGGGGATGACGTAGTATCACTGTCTCCAAGCGCTCGGGAATTGTTGGAATTCTTGTGCGCTATTTACATTTTAAAAAAATTGTGTACACCGAGGCGAACTACATCGCTACCTAGTTGAGAAGAGTTGTGAGGCGGGTTAAAGAAGCCAGACAATAATATTGTTAGGTTCTTCTTAAAGCATAAATATATATTTTTAAATTAACTCCTCATAGGTAGGCCTGCCACCTGAACCTAAACCTCACCCCATAAATACGAGGAACTCTGCGAAGTTTCCATTAAATGTAACAAGCACCCCTTAGGTTGACCTGTGGCAGAGGTGTTGGTTATCCAATAAACTATTCCCAGGGCGACGGTACCCATATCCGCCTCCCAAATTGAAACTACGCATGAATTCAAAAAAAGTATTCCCAAAACAGCATAATAAATTCTATAATTAATGATCATGAAATACTGCGGTCTATTTATTTATCATTTACTAACAACGGGGTAAAAATTAAAAGTAGATTTTCACTGTTTTTATATTTTTGTCATTCCCATTTTCACGGATTATACTTTTGCTGAAATAATTTTTTAATTTAATTTTTTGCTGAACTACAAATCAGAAATACACCTGAAAGGGATTATGACTATTAACACTGAATATAACTGTTAACATTAATTTGGCCTGTCTACGAAAATTATTTACGGCCAGAATAAAGGCAGAAGCAAAGCGGGATTTAATTGCCCGTGATAAATCTAGCGGTGTCATCGTATCTGGATTTTATTCGCTGTTTCTTCTAACTAATCCCAACCATCTCCATATAAACACATTAAATATAGGTATTTCATTCTATAACTCATATATTAGAAGGTTTAATAATGTCATTTTGGACATGGGATTGTATTGTGTATCTTGAATTATATAGAAAAACAAACGGGCACATCTTCCACAGGGATACGCAAGTTTCCGATTCAAATATCTTGGCGACTACCACCACTCTGCGCAGAGATTCGTACACAGGCACATGTTGCCGACTTGTTCGAAACTTGTCGGCAACGCCAATCTCCTGCGACCAGCCGGAAAGGTTGTTACCACTTGCGTCGTATTGACTTGAAACATGGTGTCACTAAGACTCGTGTCAGACATTTTGTAACAATGCATGTACTTTATATCGTTACTAGGATTTAAAAAAATCATCAGGATATAAAAATGACAGCTACCCACGGACGTACAAAATATATGGACATGCCCTTACGTGTTAAAAAACGTGTTATTTCCCCCTCCCATTGGAACCATTTTTCGGAACCGGCTGGGCGTGTCCGGACCAGTGTCGTGCTCTCATCGTACATTTTACGCACGGACGCTGTATGTCTATGAAACACATACTTAGACATCGAGATGCACAGTGACGCGAAACACAAAGCCGCTGTTTACTGGGTCAAGTAAATCATGAAATATTTGTAAAAGTGTCTACGGAAACAAAATATTCCACTATGAAAATACTCTGAACCTTACTTTGCGAATTTGGATTTTACACATCTGTTCATACCGTGGCATGCAATTCGCGCTCCCATATAAAAAGGTCTATTCATTCAAAAGCAGATTTTACTATCAAGAACTAAATAGTGATATTATAGTGCGAGGTGCCTATATACTGTTAGATTGATTTATTGGCGAATCACAAGTCTCTTTCCTCTCTTCGCCCCGCCATAGTTGGTTTTTACCCCTCATCTGTAAGTTCTCGTCTAGTTATTTGTATGTCTATGCAGCTACCGAAACAAACTTATGGCAACTGAATAGATAATACGCATATGAAATATAATGAATGGGAATCAATGTCGCCTCTGATTTCTTTTTAGACCATACAGCACACGCTCTATCTCTCCTAAGCTAGCCTTTTTTTTTTACATTAGCTCAACAAAGAACGCCCTCCTGAGAAAAATAATTTCCCTCAGGGCCTGTGTCGTCTTTGGGAATGCTGAATAGTAGGTATTTTTAGAAAAGGAAGTAGAGAAAGTTTTGGGAAGGAAAAAATTGTGAAAGGGTGAGAACTCCCACTGCGCAAACGGTGCAAGGCAATATCCGGAGAGTCCTGCAGGAGAGATCGAAAGGCCTTCTTCATCCAGTCTCCCCCGATCCGGCCTGCCATGCAGTTGGCGGGCAGACACATCCACCGTTAAGACCCGAAACAACTTTACCCCATGACCCCGAGCACCCCTGCTAAATTACCAAACGTAACCATTTACTATGCTAAGATTAAAACAGTATATTTACATGACAGCCATACTTAGACCAAATGAAAAATAATATAGATAGTATTAGAAATACCTTAATGTGGATTTGAATAGAAAACAATGTCGCCCCTGACTAAGTAACTTTTGGTTCTACACGACTTAGCACGCGCTCTGTCTCTTGTACTTGCGTGTCATCATATATCACTATCCCATTTAAATTTAATAACGATGGTAGAAGATAGTTCTGTATTTAAAACTTAAGCAAAAAATGGTCCAAATTTTATGCTTACCTCGGACAAAGTTGTAAATAATAATCCATATTTTACTATCGTAACATTAGTCTTAAATGTAAAAGTAGATACGAATACTGTTCCAATATATTATAACATTTTGTCATTTATTTTGAAAATTTCTTTGATGTATTTCGGAAACAGTGCATTTTAAAAGAAAACGTGCATATTGTAACACGTTTCCAACATCATTTTCGTTTTAAGTCCCGCAAACCGCTGAAAGCAAGTTCTAAAAGCCCAGCATTGGAAAATGAAATAACGTTTCTGAAAACATCTTTCAGAGTAAGTATAAACTTTGTGTTGCAGATGATCTCAAACTGTGGTACTTATTTTGTGAAATAAAGAATGAAATTTTTCACATAAGGATATTCAATTTACTCAAAACATTATAACACCTAACCAAATATAACCCAACCTTAACATTAAAAAAATAATTAATAATTTAACTTATAAAATTAAATTTAACTTATGAAATAAATAATAACTTTGTTTCGGGACAAAAAATATTACCACAATATTACTTATACCAGTGGCGTGTGTTCCATAGAAAAATATTCCTACATGCTTATCAACACAATTACTAATCTTATACATAATGATAAGAACAACTGTATATAGATCCCACTGCAACTAATCTTTAATTTGTGTACACGATACTGCTGCCATGGGTTGACCCACTGTGCCTTTCTTGACATCATCAAGGAGGATACGGTGTTTCGACAGAATAGCACTTAATCCCAAACATGGGAACACCTCAGCACAGGTTTGTCTAGTGAGGTGTTTACAAAATACTACTTCTAACCTATTTACATACAGCTACGGATCATTTAATTTTTTTTTCTTCTTTTTACTAAACATATTAACTGTGTAAACCGATGTAATAATTTGTAAAGTATAAGTTTAAGAATAGAAATAAATAAATAAATAAAATGTTCGGAGGTGTTTATGGAAGAGCACAGTATTTTTTTAAATGAAATTCGATGAAACAAAAAAAAATTTACAGCATTTAAAATTTTTGTAAAAAAAATATTTTAATAAAGCACTGTCGAATAACAACGCAATTAATTTAACAGTGTTTACGCTATTCTCATGAATAAAGGTTTAGTTATTGTTCATACGTAACATGATGCACCGTAATTTACAAAATTATTGTTGTTTTGTCTCTTCTCGCATCTTCAAGACAGCCGTTGTTTATATTCATCTATGTACGTAATAAAAAAAAAATTGATACTTTGTATATTATATAATTATGGTCTCCTTGATCGAGCGGTAAGGCATTCGACTAGCGATCTGATGGTCGCGAATTCAAATCCCGGCAACAACATACAAGTATATGTTTTATAAGATTAATTTATGTTATTTCACAATAATTAATTTAAAATAATGATTTTCAGCACGTTCCGGAGTGCAATATACTTTCAGAATCGCCATGGCGTAAAACCACCATGCAGAATTGAAACGGTGCCGAAACGGTTTTAGGCGTGTTTGGTGACCAGATCCGAATTGCCGTGTACTTCCCTACCTTCCTCTCCAACATCTCCTTTAGCTCCCCACAATTGGTGTTGCCGTAGTCTCACTGGCTCCAGACGGGAGCAGTTGGGACTCTTGTACGGTATTCATATAAAATAAGAAAGACGTGATAAATTAAATTCCTTGGAGGTGATTTTAAAAAACGAGTTTTTTTCATGTGATTATGTATGAACATAACGACCACGTCAATAATTTAATGAAATGTTTTACTTGCTTTTGCTCTATTTTGCAACAAAATTTTAATAGTCAGATAATCTTACTACTTTTTTCTTCTTTCCGCAATATCCAGATACCAAAAATTAAAATATGTATATATTAACGAAAATATAAAAAAATAAATAATATCGAAAACAGTTTGAGAATCGACGTAGTCAATAAATATGACGTACGGCCTACGGGGGCTTACAAAGTCAGTCTTTTCAGTTCCCTAAAAAATATGAATTCAAAATTTAAAATGTTCGCTCAACTGGCAGCTCTAGTCAATGGGGAATCCCGGGAAATGGGGGAATTGTTCCCAAAATCCCTTTAGAGTTTTTCCCCTTACAGTGCATTCTCAATACATTGTCAAATATGACGGAAATTGACGAAAATTCAATAATTTTCATGGGAAGGTGAGTGCTCGATTTCTTTGTGGGATATTCAAATTTCCTTTGATAATTTTTAATATGCATTCTCCTAGAAATAAACCACCGACGCTAGTTTGAAGTGTATAAAATGTTAATTTCTTTTAAAGGCACAGTGTGTTTTTAATACTTCGACAGCTCATGCAAGGGTGAACTTCTATATATAATCTGCGTTTTACTCCTATTTATGTTGTTTTATCACAAATTTAGGTTTCAGGTGGATGATTCTATTTTCGTCTGATTATTTTACGTACGCTTTTCTGCAATATTTAAAACTGTGGATATTCATTTCAGGTTTTTTTTAAAGGATGCCCTGAGGAAACTAATTTCCCTCAGGGAATATGTCATCTTTGGAGATGCTGTCCGAAGGGTCTTTTCAGGAAAGGAAGAAGAAGAAGTTCTCTGAAAAAAGGGTGTGCTGGGTGGGTAGGAAACAGGAAGTCAGTGTGTCCAGGAATAATGGACGGATGAATCCAACCCTCCCATTGCGGTGTAAACCGAGTTCCGAGAGAGTCTTACCGGAGAGATCAAAAAGTTCGTGGGCAAATGCATCCGCCACCAAGACTCGGACAAAATTTAACCCATAAACCCGGGCATCCCTGCTAATTCACCAAACGTAGCGAACCAGGGGTAACCTATGACAGAGGTGTTAGTTATCCAATAAATGGTTCCCAGGGCAGCGGTACCCATATCTGCCTGCAAATTGATTGTCCCTCCCTCTTCGGAGGGGGGTAAGACTTATCCCTTGAAATAGAGTTATGTGAGATAAATAAGTTATTTTTTACATCACTTAGGTACTTTATAATTAGAAAATCCTTCAAAAAGTATTCGACAATCGAAAAAGCTTTAAAAAAATTACCACGATACCATTTCAAGATATTAAAATAAATTTATTCCTACGAAATTATACACATTAGTAAAGTTTTTTCGTATTTTTAAAACTGACCAAAAACAATGTCGATATTAAACACTTAATCCAACTTACATAAAATAAGGAAAATTGTAAATTATTTGTTGGATAGACCTGATACATTTGTGGCTAACGAACAACTCAGCAAATTCGATACGCGATTACCTCCTATTGGATATTTGTACACCAATAGCGGACACGGGCCTTTTAATTTTAAAAACATTTCTTAAGAGACCATTCTTAACAAATGCATCTTTCAGAAAAAAAATTTTTACAGATGTCTGGTGTAAATTTGGTTTTAAAATTATTGTATTCCTTCTTCTTTCTACACTGTACTATGACTGTTTAAAAAATAAAAATAACACATACGTAAATGGTACTAGAGCCTTAAATTCTAAATAAAAAAGTACCCATTCAATGTTAAATTTATAATGTTTTTCCTGGGTAACAGTCACATTTGACATTCTACCTTTTGAGAAAGCCTAACTTCGTTAGAAGTTGTCGTAGAACATCCCCTTTCTACCCCTATTGAGACATTTAAAAACAAAAGGTCTCATACATAACTCATTTCTTCAAGGCAAGTAAAGTCCGAAAATTTACTTAACAGGGTCTTGAGCTTGCTGTTCCTTTCTTCGTGTTTTATTTTTCTTTTTTTCTATACCTTAATGATTCTCATGCTCCCATGGCGTTTGCATAGTAAAAGTAATTAATGATGTTATGTGAAAGTAAATAATAACTTTACAACGGAATATCCAAGCTGAAACGGTGCTTTACAATAGCAGCCAACACGTCTAAACTACCAACATCTGAAAAAACCCTCCACACAATATCCCCAAAGATGAAATAGGTTCTGAGGGACATTATTCTACTTAGGGCTGCATGTAAAAAAAAAAAATAACAGCAAAACTCTAAGAATATCATTAGAAAGAAGTACGAATAGTTTGAGGTGGAGCGAAGTCCTATTTTAACGATCATTTAGAATTGTGTCTGTCTGTAAATTTATTTGTACTGATCTAATCCTTTTCAATATGATAGCTGTTTTAATAGTTCAGTAATGATTATTTTTTCATAATTTGTGAAATCATCGTGTTCACTTGAACTTTCTTATTCGCATTTTTTTCAATATTATGGTAGGTTCCTGAATAAAGTTTTTTTTAAATAGTAGAAATTGAGACCGTAACGTTTCTTTGGACGTATTGTAAAATTGGGAACAATTTTTTGAGTAATAAACACCTCTGCCATAGGTCACTTTAAGTAGTTCGCTACTTTTGGCGACTTAGCAGGGGTTTCCAGATTCATCGGGTGAGGTATATCCAAGTCTTGGCGGCGGATGCGCTTGAATGCGCGGAAATGTAAAATGCATGAAATTTTCACAGCCTTCTCTATTGAGCTAATGCAAAAAATCTTGTTTCCTCTTAAGAAACCCTTTCCATACAACAAGATTTTCCCACCTTCGGCCCTTTATGTGTTAAGAAATTTCAAATTTAATAGATATAAGAGGATGCATTTAAGTACCTATAAAAATATTCAATCATCATAGATGTAGAAAATTGCATATCTAGTGTCTCAAATATTAATTTAGAACAAATCAATTTTTTGTATTTTTTGGACTCTGTACAATTCCTAGAAATTTTATTTTGAAGAGTTTTATTCGCAATGTACATTGTGAGTCACCTGTAAGTCACCTTTGTTGACCATATTTCCTTATTATATTGACTTCTCCCATCGTTCTTTCCCCTACCAAATCACCACTCCCACTACCTTCATCGAATTATATCTAATCATTTCTTTATTTGTATAATTTTAAGAAGGCCGTTTTCAAATAAATAAAATCCAGTAACAAATGTACATCATCATTACATAGTATAAAACGAAGTCGCGCAAAATGTTTGTAAGCTTTATAGTAGAGGAAAGCCGAGATATTCAAATATTCATCATTACATATGTAGTATAAAATGAAGTCGCTCAAAATGTTTGTGCGCTTAGATCTCTTAAACTACGCAACGGATTTTCATGCGGTTTTCACCAATACATAGAGTGATTTAAGATGAAGGTTTATATGTATAATACATGCTTATTATAGTAGAGGAAAGCCGAGAAATTCTAATATTCACTTCAGGCAGCGGGCAGCTGGCAGCTGGCAAGCGGGTGGTGTGGATTTTATAAAGGTTTGGTCATGGCGCTGTGTTTCGTTATCCACAGCAACGCGTGGCCAGGTCTGCTAGTAGATTATAATAAAACAAATAAAAAAACTTTATTCCATTTAATTTTATTGACCGTAACCGGTTTCAGCTCGTCAGACCCATCTTTAGACTGGTACAAATAATTCTTAGTCTACGGTTTATATACATAACATATGGGGGAGGGGGAGAGATCGAAATTCGACGGTCTAAAACGACTTAGTAACAAATATAATTGATTAAAATCCTTGTTGACCACCTCTCTCCCCCTCCGCCATATGTTTTGTATGTAAACCGTAGATTAAGAATTATTTGTACCATTCTGAAAATGGCTCTGACGAGCTGAAACCGTTAACGGTTAATAAAATTGAGTGGAATAAAGTTTTTTTATTTGTTTTATTATAATCTATATATATCAATTTATTATTTACTCTTAATATCGTCTTACTTTGTCAATGTTTTCTAGTCTGTTAATTGTCAGGAAAAAAATCCTGATGGTATTATGCTATTATCATTTACTGTGAATTTATAAAGTCCGCTAAACAATCCCCTTCTCGTCTCCCTTTCGCCTACCACCCCTTTGATGAAGATGAAGGGTGCACTCAGAAGTGCATTAAGGCCCCGCTATTCTAGTTATGCTGCTAATTAATCGTTCTTAAAAACTCCCCCAAGAATTGTTACTACACTTGTTTTATTTTTTCAAGCAAACCGTCTTTATTAGTAAGATTTAAACATTTTATTAATCGTTAACTTCAAAATTAGTAAATGTGTTAATTTTTTTTTCACAGCTCCACACAGGAGGCCCTGAGAAAAATAATGAATGAGGAAGATGCTGTGTGGAGGATCTTTTTAGGAAAGGAAAGAGAGGAAGGAGAAGAAAAAGGGTGTCAGGGGTGGGTAGGAATCGGGGCAACAGCGTGTCCAGGAGTGACGGACGTATAAATCCATTCCTTGCACCTCGGTGATCCGAGAAGTCAAAGGGAGAACTGGAGAAGTCAAAAAGACTTCCTCGACCATTCGCTCCCGATCCGGCCTGCCATTCAGTTGGTGGGCAGACGCATCCACCGCCAAGACCCGGACAAACCTAACCCCATGAACCCGGTCACCCCGGCTAAGTCACCAAACATAGCTAACCACTTGGGGTGACCTATGGCAGAGGAATGGACTTTTAGGCGAACCCGGCGAACTCTACAAGTTCAATATTTATTGTGATCCGTCAATATTTATCAATTATCGTGATATTTATTGAACGTGTACAGCTCTACATCATTTCCCTCTACCTACCTCATATTTAAAGATGCTGTGTGGAGGGTTTTTTTTAACTAAAGGATGAGGATGTTCTGGGAAGAAAAAAGGTATGAGGGGTGGTTAGGAATCTCAGGTCGCATAAATCCATCCCTCCTACTACGGTGCAAGGTGACGAGAGTCCTGGATAATCCACACACCACGAATCCGGCGACCCCTGTTAAGTCATATACAACAGTGTATGATAAGTAGTCTATGATCAGTTCTCATAGTGCTTTAGTTGTCTATGGGCCATTCGAGTCACATGGTTTCGTTTAACGAGATGTGCCGAAAGATACCGAAGGCAGGTCTGCTCTGTCATTATATTGCGGGAGTCCGCCAGACAAAACCTAGTTAATATGGACGTCAGTCCTCCTAAGCTCTATTTGTAAACAACCAAACGTCAATATAAGATCACTGTTCAAGAATCTTAAGTCATTTAATAGGCACATTGTAGTACTGGATAATACTGGCCAAAGTATTAATAAATAAGAATACCTCTGTAGAGAACCTTCAGAGATGATTTACAGCTATAGACATGATAAGTGGCCTCCCCGTATAATAATTTCAATAGAAAGAGAATTGAAATACAAAATCACCTTTTTTATGTTTAAATATGACCAAAATATAATTGTGACAATTCAGTAACTATGCCAAGCTCTCTAACCACTAGGCTACTGCGTCTACCAATGCAACACGTCTGACACAGAAATCTTACATAAAAATATTTATTAAATGTAATCTGCGCGTACCTTTTTCACACTGCGAAAAAATTCCGCTTAAAGCGATCCAATTCGAGTCTTAAATTGAAATAATTCAATCTAGAGAAGTGTGCGGGTTTAAATCGCTTTATTTTATGTCCCCACTGATGAAAAAATTACTGAGATTGCGTTTCAAAGATAAAACATATTTAAAAATATGTATTTTTTATTACAATTTAACGTTAATCCGTTGCCCGTAAAAAACACGTTTTGTTTCTCGACACCTCACAATGTTATTTATTCATCAAATGGATAATCATTTTTTTATTATCTCACAATATCTTATAATGTAAATTAATTTAACAAGGTTAAAATGACATAAATCCTGTAATGTTTTTACAGAATATTGGCACATTGCTATTCAATCCAAGGGAGCCTGCAACGCCTCAATACAAAGAACTTTCCCATCAAAACCGTAGTTTCAACAATTCTCCCATTTTTCCAAAAATGTCTTTACTTATTAAGCGCTTTTATTATTACCGTGACGGCAAAAAGACAATAAACAAACGTTCGTTATCGCTATTGACATCTTTTTCTTACACATTAAATAATTGTGAGACAAAAGATGAGACACACAAAATACATGTGACTATTTTCCCAAAATACTACTTTTTCCTTTGGAAGAAACGTGCGTTTTGTTATGGCGATAATTACCTCAAGGTATCGCGGCGGAACTATATAACTACATTGTAGTTGGTCACTCCTTAGCGGAGATACATGGGTAAGTGATTGGTTATTCCGTTTACTTGCATATTCTGTTTTCCTACCTATATTATAATGCAATTCCAGCAAACACCATTGCGTTTCGGTTTATTTTTGGTATTTACAGTTCGTTACAAATGTTAGCATCTGCAGATTTAATTTGTATTTTTGGGTGCAACTACAATACTTACATAATTTTTTATTTTTGGGGAAACATTTTTTTAAGCTGATCTCCGGTACTGTACTGAATCCACATATGTTGAAGGAGATTAATCTATATGTCACTAACGCATATACTCGTGGAAGATTCTACGTACTTTTTAATGCTCCGAAAGCGAGAACTTCTTCCTTTCAGAATGCGCCATTAAACAGAGCAATTCAATTACTTAAAGATTCGGCATTGAGCATCGACATCTTCAATGTTACCTATAGAGAGTTCAGTAAATATCTTTTGACTTACGTCACAACATAGTGAAACTGCCCCCCGTGGACTTTTTTCTCTTAAATTTTGTAATCTAAAAAAAAATCCTTCTGATCCTAAAAAAAAAAGTATTTATAATTATTTATTTATTCTGCAAAAATAATACACGTCTCAACCGTCCCAAATTATATGAAATTAAGTTATTTCCACATTCGTTGTGTTTTGTTGGTATTTTTCTGTATTTTTACATTTCTTTAATCTTATCCCTTTCCTAATGCTCCCTCTATGTAAATACGTTTTTTCAGCTTCATCTCCATACAAATGTCTTCTTCTTTTCTCTCTACCAAGACTTCTCTGAAGGTGGGAAATCCTTTTCTTTAGGAACTTTCCCGCTACGTTTAATGTTACTTTAAACTTATTTCATAAAAGGTTTTAGATAAAACTCACGGTACCTACCACCTCGGAACCTTACTCAAATAGATTTAAATTTGATGTTGCACATTGAGAATTCCCAATAAAACTTTTAGGTTATATTTTTTATGAGAAAATCACAGTTTACATAAAAATAAGATATTTTAAAAAATGCAGTGAATTGCGCATACCATGATTAACATTACGTACAATTTATTTTAACTATCAAAAATATGAACTTTTTGGATATTACATATTTCTTAAAATGTATAGGGAAAAACGACAGATAGTTAAACGATAACTTAGAGAAAGTTCAAATTCCAACTCACCATTTTCAGGGTATTTTTTTTGGTTCTTACAATGGGGTATTTCCACAAACGAAGGATTCTGTTGAAAGTGTACGGAATATTTAAAGATCATTTTTATGATTTTAATCATCCTACTAAAAATGTTTGTTTTTTATGTTTTCAATCAATATTATTGATTTTTAAAAACTGAGAAAATCAAAACGTCCCGTGGTTGGCAAATCGGATGTGACAAGTGACGTCACAAGCGTCGCTCAGCAGGGCCAGCATAAATAAACACAGTGAGCGTCCACGCTTATGACGTCACATTATAGCCCCGCCCCAAAATATCGTTTTAGCGGTAATTCAAAAATAAAATTAAAAAATGCTTTAATCATCGTAATTTTTTGCTTAATTTTTTTAGCAATAAAAAAGATGTGGTGTTACCCCATTGCATATACCATAATTAACTTCATTACGCACGATTTATTTTTACTATTAAATATGTTAACAGTGATATTAAACATTTATTAATGTGGAGAGGAAATACGACAGATAGTAAAACGATATCTTAGAGGTAAGAGCAGTCGCCCGACTAGCAGAAGGTTCTGAGTTAAAATTTCAACTCATTATTTCCAGGGAATTTTTCTATTTCTTACAATTATTATTGCTTTGAAAAAAAAGTGGATGATGTTTCAATCTACAGAATATTTGCAGGAACAATGCAAAATATCCACAAATTCGTCATAAATCATCTATTCAAAAGATTATTATTGAATATTTATATATATTTCTTGAAAATTTATTCGAAAATTCTTGTTTTTACCCAAAACGATTTTTTTAAAGTAGCTATAAACACATTTATTTATTTATAAACAGAAACAAACAGTACGTTAGATACATTGGTGAAAACAATTTACAATTAAAATGTCGATTAAAATTTAGACCGATATTATTGAACTTATGAAGAGCACGATTGATTAGCGAATTAGTTGCTGCTTTTATTTATAGTCCAGACCTTTTCAGGAAATACACACAAGTGTTGATAGGAAGGTACTAAATAAGTAGGTATTCAAATGTGAATTTCAAACTCGATTCATCGGCATGTTAGCCGAGTTCCCCATCGACCACCAATATGTTTTAGTCGTACAAAAGTAATCACTTATCAAGCAATCAGCAAAGGCAGTACATTCATATTCTGTTTAAATTCGTTTCGGTCCCAATAGAGTAAAGTAGTGTTTCCACACAACAACGTATCGCGCTGTTCGCTGCCCCCGGCCCGCAAATCAAACCCCTGAAACAAACAATCCGAGCCCGGCTTTGCTAGCCCTGGCGGACTGAATAAAGGATTGGGCGGCGGAATTAATTTGTAAATGAATTAATCTTGCTACCACTGGGCGTTGGGGTTTTTCCAATTTAATAAAGAGTTGGAAGAATAAAGCACAGCGATGAAATTTTGTCCAGAGTTCTATACCAAACGCTAAAGTTTCGTTCTGCCGGTAAGAGCTCAGTTATAAAATCTCTTTCTGTTATGTGAGTTGTTTGTGAGAAAGGTTCCAATGAGCGCTTTTAAAATTACCGTGATGATTTGCGGTTACGGTTCTGTGACAGCATAAAAATGCAATAATCATACTTTCCTTTTCACAATAATGCCGCAGCTCTTTCAAAAGATGAGATACACAATTTACGTAGGTCTGTTTCCTCCAAAGGAAAAACTCATCGTTTTCATGCGTCTCTCTCATACACAGTGCCATGACGTAAAGCCCTACATTACTACTAGCCGTGACGATAATTTTGAATGTACGGAATATAGTTACAAGGATGATATTGAAGTGTGAGTGAATTCCGAAAATTCAAAAACGTCAAATATCAATGCGTTGATGATTTGGCTTTTGTTCCTAAACATATAATGCTGCAGCTTTTACACACTGCGGTATATCTAAAAGCTTCCGAGCTTGTCACATAGAGGGCAGTGCTAAGAGATGTCCCAAAAGTCCGCTAGATGGCAGTTGGTTTAGTTCGGAGTTTCGGCACCAGGGGGCCAAGGGCCCGGGTGCAGTCTGCATGAACTCATTCAATTCAGATTCTAATTATCCAGCTTCCAGTTTGGTCGACTATCGTGGTCACCACTTGTACAAACGAAGTCATTCGAAATTTACGAATGTAAATATATACACATATATCGATTTCTTATTTATTACTTGTCAATATCGGTCAGGCTATTAATAGTACGGCCGTGCTCGAGAAAACGATATAAAATTGTCGGTAGTTACGCCCATCGATCCGATATTGTAAAGTTATCCGTTTATATTTGATTGAGGTGTTTTTGAAAGGAGCTTCAATTTAAAGATATTGCTGGAAAGTATCGAAGGTCGCTGCTATATCTAGTTCCAAAACATATACTCAGTTTTTATTCTAAGTACCAAAATCGACAGAAAACCTGATATTTTTAAAAATTAAAATATTCGAATCGCAAATAAAATAATGGAATTATGTATCACATTCTCTAAAGTTATTTCAATACGAGTATTTTTTTCCAAGGGGGTTGGATTTCGTTCACATCGTTTTCTGCGAGAGTGCAAATAGGATTGGAATTGCTTCGAATTTATATTACCTAAGCCGTGGAACCAGCTTTTATTATTATTTTTAGTGACGGGCGTGTATTTGTATCTATTATTGTAGTAAGCTACAAGTTTTTTACGTCTGTAATCGAGAATACTTTTTACGAAAATAAAATAATTCGTTAGAAAAATAGTGTAATCTAGAAATATTGTTTTTGGATGATCCCGCTATTAGATTCTATAAAATTGTTTTGAAAAATAATGTTTAAAAAACTTTGACATTATCCGCTTAGGTATTTTATAACGATGTTGACTTTGAATAATGGCTTTGTAAAATACTGGATTTTTCTCTGCGGTTTCAAATGAAATCCAAATATTATGTCTGTAATGTCTGGTATTATTTACATTCAAACAATATTAGTTCTGTATGGGACTTCTCAATAACTTTAGGTTTTTATATGACAAACTGGTTTATTTATGAGTTTTACGTATTTACGTTTTAAGTCACACGACCTGTCTATACTAGTGGCTAATTGAATCTGGTTGGTAGGCTGGCCAGAGCCAGTCTCGGCGGCACCGGCCTACTCGGGTACCCATGTCGACTATCGATAGAAGCACTTTCCTTGATGGTATCTGCATCACTTAGAAGCTTTTTCAATACATTACAATATTCAAAGGACAAATATTTGACGGCCTCTGTGATCGAGGGTGAAGACTTTCGACTAGTAATCCGAAGGTCGTAGGTTCGAATCCCGGCGTGCGAAAGTAATTTTTATTTGATTGATGTGTGTAATTCACAATTTAATAATTTTAAATAATATAAGTGGAAGATACTCTGGCGTAAGACAACCATTCATAATTGAAACGATGCTTGAAATGGATTTAGCCGTTTTTGGTGAACAGGTAAAATATGCAGAATCTCACTGGCTCAAGGCGGTTGGGAGCAGTTGAGAATCTTGTGCGGTATTCACATTAAAAAAAAAAAATATAATTGTCAAAAAATAGTAAAGGCGTTTATTTTATTTAAAGTATTATAAATAAAAGAGTTCTTTTAGTTTTTTATTATTTAAGTAAGCCTGAGATAATACTTTATGTCCTTATGGCAAAAATCAACATTACTTCAATGAAAGTAGCTATTTATTTTAATTTTTATAGTAATTTTACAACACACATCTGTGTAGGTTTCCTCTGACAACTAAACCGAAACAGGTTTTTGTCAATTTACAATAATACGTCTTATCGCAAAACTTTGCAGAATTATACAAAAACTGGTGAATTGTACAAAAAACAATTATAATACGTTCATTATATAATCACAACACGGAATTCTTCAGCCATGGGCTCGAATTCGTAAGAGTCCGATACATAAATAAATATATTCCATCCATAATTAGTTAAGGCCTAATCCTGAGAATTTCATATAAATTAATGGAATCTTCAAAGACATAGCAGTACCTACCAAATTACTTAAAAAATAGCAAGTCTCCAATAAATGCATCGTTGGCGATGTTAAATACTCATGTGGTCAACAGCCCTCATCGGCAATATTCAAATGCCATCGTTAAAAACCTCCGAAAATGTCATCTTTGGGAAGGGTCTTTTTAGGAAAGGAAGTGGAGGAAGTTCTGGAAAGGACAAGCGTGTGACGGATTGGTAGGAATCTGGGGGTCAGTGTGTCCAGAAGTGACGAACGCATGAAACCATCCCTCGAACTTAGGTGCAATGGGATGGGTCGAAGAGTACGGGTAGAGAGGTCAAAAGATCTCCCTCAACCAGTCTCTCCCAATCCGGCCTGCCACGCAGTTGGTATGCAGACGCATCCGCATCCAAAATCCGGACAAACCTCACCCCATGTACCAGGGCATTCCTGTCACCAAACGTAGCCTTTAATGACTTTTTTTTAAAGTTTTCTTTATTCATTGAATTTTTTTATTACAAAAATTGGGGATTTTTCGACCACCATGCTAGGCACATGCCCGTGTTGTGGTGGTCGTATGGCAGAGGTTTTGATTATGTAATAAATGGTTCCCAGAGCGGTGGTACCCACACCGTCCTACCAGATACAAAATTTCCAAGGTTCCGTGACAACTCAGAACCAACTCAACACCTCTTTGAAAAGTCATTAAAAGCCGTGAAAAAAATAATGAAAAATAGCCCATAACCTAACCGAACCATAACATAACCTAACGTAACATATTAAACCAATAGTTTTTCATCACTATTAAAGACTTTTCAAAGAAAGTGTTGAGTTGAATTCATTCTAAGTTGTTCGGTCACCGTTCTGAAGGCGAAAACTGCCTTTTGGAACAATAGAAATTCCAAATCATTCAACCATATTAATTAATTAACGCAGACTTTAGTGAATAGTGAATCCTCTTTTAGAAATAGCAAAAAAAATCTAAGTCCATTGTATCGTCACTAGACTGGGTACTGAATTCTTCAGCGATCGGGTCCCATTTCAAGAAAACTCCACCTCCAGGGTATATGATGGTACTTCCTTTGATACCGTTAATTGCCTCTCTTCAAATATTGTAATTAAACCGAGTGGGCCGGTACTCGCTTTATGCGGCCCGGAACACTTTTTCACAAAAGACTAGGTAATTGTAAGTCTGCTTTTATTTTAATCATTGTTTGGAAACGGGGCTGTATTCGTTATCAAAACAAACTTTTTTCTTTATTTTTTATCGATGAATATGTCTTTATTCTGATGTTCCTATAGATTTCATCAACTACTCGTATGTCTACTGTTTTGTATTCTGGAGCTGATAAAGTAATCAGATATGGTTTGAGATTTTATTTCGTGATTTATTTTTGGCGTATTATGCTGTAGGAAACACGAATTTTAATTTTCTAATCGGGTATGATTCCTGCATATTATGGCAACCCTGCGCAGAACGAATGCGCGGTGGACCAAAATCGTAACGCTGTCAAATGACGACACTCATCGAGCTGAAACTCGGCAGACAGAACTGGTTGTCGGTGAAAATGCATTCTATCAACTTTTGGTAGCACTCACGTACACACACACGCACATATACGAATTTCTCTGAAATTTAATGAAATAATAACAAATGAATAAACGTGGCGGAAAATCGAAACTGTTTCACAACATTATAAAAATAAATGTATTATACTAAAAAAAAACTGGAGAGATGCATGGAGTAAGCAAAATGGATGCTTGTGGCTTGATTTAAGGCGAGACATAACCACATTTTTGGGGGTTTTTCTCACATTTAAATTCATTTCGACGAATTCGTAATTGAATTATAATTTTTATTTTCATGCCGCACAAGGGATGCGAGTTATTTATATTTTAGATTAATAAAAGCCTTACAAAAATTGTAAAACGTTGTACAAGTAAATTTAGCGGTGAGCACCAGATTTTATTTTTTTAGACGATGAATCAATAACTTCGGGAGGTTTTAATTAAGAAATATATTCATTTAGTAGCACGTTCTTCAGAATTAATTCAAATAAACCCGGCGGAAAGGTCGAATCTCCAGGCCTGCTAGGGTGAATTCGACCGTACGTCCGTCGGGTTGCGAGTCGCAATTTGTATACACGGTTTCTTTACTATATATTTTAGGGTATATAAACATCACATTAAACTAGAAACTCTGCTCCACATATTTCACCATCTAGTTAGTAGTTCATTAATCGAAGGTTTTTCTGCTTCAGAACACGAATTTTCTATTTTTTTTATTTTATTTTAAGAAATTATCCCTGCAACAACAAGCGGCAAGGTTTAAAAAAGAACATATTTTTATCAGTTTTGTTTCTTATTTTTGGTTGGAAAAACACCGGGTCCGTTTATTTTGTGACGCAAGTCGACTCCTTCACTTCGTTTGAATGGATGAATAATGCAGGAAGACCTAAAAACACAAGAAACTGTTTATTATTTTGTGTTTTATTTGTGTTCCGCGGAACTTCACGAGACCCTTTACAAACAAAAAGAAAAACTATTTGCCAAACAGAATAAATAACTCCGAAACTAAAACAATATCAGTAGACGAATATTTAAAGTAGCCAAGGAGTTAATAAAATGCGAATGTTGTTAGTCAAATAATCAACTCATTTACGGTCTAGTTAAAAATGCCACCATTTTTCCAACAAAGTTATCATAATAAAGTAAGTACTTTTAAAAGTGGGGGATATTTTAATACTAACAAAAACAGTTTGTGATTTCAAAGGTGGGGAAGGATTCCGCCACCCCTGGAAACATTTATTGGACAACCAACACCCTTGCTGTAGGTCACTCCAGTTATTTCGCTACGTTTGGTGACAAAGCCGGGATAATGGGAGTGAGGTTTTTCTTGATCTTGGCACCGGATGAATCTGCTTACCTGCTCCGTGTCGGGCCGGATCGAGAGAAACTGGTTGAGGAGGCCTTTTGACCTTTCCAGCCGGACTCTCTTAACCCATCGCCTTGTTGAGTTGGAGAGAAGGATTCATACGTCCATCACTCCTGGACATATGAACCCTCAGATTCATACCACCCACCCCTCACATATTTTTCCTTCCCAGAACTTCCTATCCTTATTTTCCTTTAAAAGACCCTCCACACAGCATCTCCCCCTGTGTGAAGCTAATGTAAAAAAAATTAAGCAATTTGTGAGTATTTGAAATGAATTGAAACTATTCAATGTAATGACGACAAAACATTATTTGACACTTGAAATTTGAAACTTTGATCGAAAAACAGAAACGTTGCTCCCTGCGTGTCCTTTCCCATTCTCCCCCCCCACATTCCTCTCCCGAGTCCTCTTCCCCTCTCGCGTTTCCACTCCGCCTCCTCCAACTTCCCTCTCCTCACTCCACTCCCCCCTTCTCCCGTCCCGCAAACCCCCCTCCCGAGTTCCCCTCCCTGGTTCCCCTCCCCCCTCCCTGGTTCCCCTCCCCCCCCTCCCGCGTTCCATAAATTAATTCCCGGTACATTTAGTTTTCAAACAGCTCGCGTACCACCTGTTGCAATTTTTTTATACAAAATTCAAAATGCCAGAGCTCACCGGACAATAACAAACACAACAAAAAAAGAATTATCCTATTTGGTGGAGTCGTTCGGAAGTTATGCGGGAACATACATTCCGGCGATTCATTTTTATTAATATGGATTTGCACAGGTTTTCATTGTCTTGTACGTATTTATACATTTTTTATAAATATGTCGACAAGTTTTCATTGGGTGTACGTATTCCTAAAAGTTATAATAAATATTTGTACAGTTTTCATTGTCTTGTATGTATTTCTAAAATGTTGAAGATCATATTTATATTTCTTATAGTGTTGTCTAATCAACTTCCATATTACTTTGCCGCTTGTCTTTTGTATTAGTTTTGGTAGATTTACATGACATAATTGCTTTTTGAAAGTATTCATTGAAAATATAAAAGTTTTCGTTTACATCTCACGTAGAATGGGTGAATTATGGGTGTTAAGAAAAGTTTTCAAAGCGAAGAGATTTATTTTGGTAAATTTCGTAAAGTTTTGGGAAATCTTTTATTTGAGAGGCGTTTTGGGAAGTTTTGGTAGTCCAATAAATGTATTTAGTGGTCACTAAGAGGGCCATCAATGTCTGAAATATTTCCAACTTTATGGTTATTTACGAATCGTTAAAAATGGGAATTACTTTTATTGATAACTCCAGTTCGAAGTCTGTGCTGCATGTTGAGAAGTTAAAATATTAGTGTAGCGTCTTCAAATTATGTTATACTTATTGTAATATATTATTATAAGCCCTTTCACTGCGATTTTACTACGAAATTGGGATGGTGGAATGGTAGTCAAAAGACTGTAAATAACACAGCCTGTTTACTCGTATGATAAGTGATAATGAAGAGCTACCAGACAACCATGAAAACCCTATATAGTACTTATAGTTTATTTTTTTATTAAATATTAAAAAAATATTTATTTTTCATTTTATATCTAAATATATTTCGATTTCGCTTTCGCGAATATAAAGGAACAGTGAGAAAGAAGAGTAAGAAAGAAAAGAAACTATGTAAGATTTTAATTCTATTACTATGTAAGATTTTAATTTCACTTTCTCACTATTCCTTTATATTATGTTTTGTCTCTTTCTGTGTGCATATATTTCGCAGGTCAATCTTTCACGATGTTGCTAGGCACATCATGATATGCCTGATTTTACGATCGGCCTACGACATATATATGTATAAGCTCACACAAAATACTTTTTTAATCAGTTTAATTTTATATCCTGAAAATGCTTGTGTTAAGCGAAACCGGTCGGTATAAAATTTTTAAATAAACAAATTAATTATTTTATTTCAGTTAATACCTATAATTTTAGCGTTTTAAGATAGCCTCTTTTATATATTTGATCATACACATATGTATAATACGACAGTTGGCCGTCCGACATACTTATGTAGATACAATATGCAGTCTGGGCTGGTGTGGGCTCAAAGCCGTGGTTCAGTCAACAATGCTCCGAAGCAGTGCGACGAAAAAACGCGGCTTACCGAGCCCACAACACATCTCGAACGTCTGAAAGCAGAACAGTATATAACAAAATGGCAAAGGAATGCAGGAGGATCATTAACAGGTCAAAATTCGAGCACGACCTGCAGATCAGCAGTAAGCTGGCTGCCTGCCCGCACGGCAGCAGAGCGTTCTGGTCGCTTGCGGGCTCAATAGGTCGCAATTTCTGCAAATCCAGTCTACCACCTCTTACCAGACCTGATGGCTCTCTAGCAAATTCCGCCGCCGAAAAGGCTAACTTATTAGGCAAAATGTTCGCGGAAAACTCGACCCTCGACGATCAAGGTGCTACCCCGCCGTCGGTTCCTCATTGCAGTTTTCGTATGAAAAAGCTGAGGATCCGGCATCGGGATGTACTCCAAGTCTTACGAGGGCTTGATGTTAATAAAGCTAGCGGGCCTGACGGAATACCTGCCCTGGTATTGCAGAGGTGCGCTGTAGAAATAGCTTCAATTTTGACGAAGCTTTTCAAAATGTCCCTGAAGACTGGCTCTGTGCCCTCTGGTTGGAAAAAAGTGATCATTCACCCTATTCCAAAGAAGGGTGACCGCTCCAACCCAGCCAACTACCGCCCCATAGCGATCACATATGTTCTGTCAAAAGTGATGGAACGTGTGATCAATGACAAACTGCTCACATACCTCGAGAAGAACAAAATTATTAACGACCGTCAATACGGATTCCGGCGGAACCGCTCGTGCGGTGATCTTCTCGCGTATGTGACGCATGTTTGGGGACGGTGCCTGGAATGTTTTGGTGAGACCCAAACGGTTTCACTGGACATTTCCAAGGCCTTTGACCGGGTTTGGCATCGAGCGCTTGTCAACAAACTGCGTTCTTACGGACTTCCCGCATCCTTGTGTGCGTGGATTGCCGACTTTTTGAGGGGGAGGTCGATTCAGGCGGTTGCTGACGGTTTCACCTCTTCCTCGCATTCGATAAATGCTGGCGTCCCACAGGGATCGGTTCTGTCTCCGACTTTGTTTCTGTTGCACATCAACGACCTCTTGTCATGTGCACCGATTCATTGTTACGCGGATGACAGTACAGTCCATGATAGCTTTTTGTTTGACAAGCCTCCAAAGGGCACACAAACCCCAATAGCTCGGAGGGCTTTGAAGCAGAGAATGGACGGTTACCTCGAGAGTGTTTTCTCTTGGGGTAAGAATAACCTCGTCGAATTTAATGTTTCAAAGATCCAATCATGTCTGATAACGTCTAAAAGGGATCGAAATGATAATCTAGTCTCCTTCAACGGAAGCATTCTCCCGAACAGGACCTCCATTGATATGCTTGGTGTAACTCTTAGTGACCAGCTCAGGTATGGGGGTTCCATCGAAACCAGAGTTAAGTTAGCCTCTCAGAAACTGGGCGTACTGTACAGGGCCCGCAGATACTTTAATAGTACTCAACTGCTAACCCTGTATAAATCGCAAGTGCGCCCCACGGTTGAATTTGGCAGCCACCTCTGGTCTGGAGCTCCAAAATACCTAAAAAAAAAACCCTTGACTCTGTGCAGAAACGGGCGGTCCGTTTGATAGATTCTCCCATCTTAACAGACGGATTGCAATCTTTAGAGCATAGGCGTCAGGTGGGAATGCTGTCCTTGTTCTACCGGTATTACAATGGAAGATGCTCCGAGGAACTAGCGTCATTGATCCCCTCGGCACCGGTGCATAGTCGGGAAACACGCCAAACACGCGCCCAACATTTGTACACAGTTGATATTAGTCACATGAGAACGGGTCGTTTTTACGATTCGTTCTTGAGTTCAACAGCTCGGCTGTGGAACGATTTACCGGCCTCTGTGTTTCCTCCCTCCTACAACATGAGTCTCTTCAAGACCCATGTTAACTCCTTCCTTTCCTCAAAAAGACCCTCCACACAGCATCCTCAAAGATGACATAGGCCCTAAGGGAAATTATTTTCCTCAGGGCCTCCTGTGTGGAGTTAATGTAAAAAAAAAAAAAAAAGTCGGTTTAGGGAAAATACGATATACCTACTCACTTACATAAAATGTAACTAAGCGTGTCCGAAGGGGTTTGCAAAGAGGATGTGTCGCCGAATAACAATAATATAAAACATAATATTTTCATTCAAATGCATCAAGGATGAAACTAATTTTCTATTTACTGTATAGCTATACCAGCCTTTAAGCACAAAAAATCGTAAACACTGTAAACAAATTCGTTTGATATCCATGCCAACTTATTATTAAAGGAATTTTTGAGTTGATTCTACGTTTGAAATTGGTAAATGATGCACAAACCATTATAATTTCGGGGGGGGCAACTGTCGAGGGATCAAATATCGGGTCATCGTAAATAACTGTCTCCCTTAAAATATTGAAATTTGAAGACTTCAGATTGGGGTGTATTGTGAGGCTAAAAGGAGTGTAAAAGGCAAGGAGATTGGGTAGGTAGAAAAGTACCTGACTATTCAGATCTGGTTACCAATGAGGTTTCAATTCTAAATGATGGTCTTTCACCAAACTACCCATTATTTCCAATATTTCACCAAGTCATACATTTATTGGATAATTAACACCTCTGCTATAGGTCACTCTAAGTGGTTTGCTACCTTTGGTGATTTAGCAGGGGTGCCCGGGTTCATGGAGTAAGGCTTGTCTAGGTCTTGGCGGCGGATGACCAGGACACACTGATACCTACCCACCCCTCAAACAATTTTCCTTCCCAGAACTCTCCTCACATTCCTTTCCTTAAAAAACCCTCCACACAGCATCCCCAAATGACATAGGCACTGAGAAAATTATTTTCCTCGAGGCCTTCTGTGTGAAGCTCACCTAAAAAAAACGAGTGTGCTTTAGAACACACGACTGAAGTATAACTTCTCTAACTTATAAAAGGAGAGAGAAATAAAATGTGTGCTCGCACCTCTCTCTCTCACCCCTACAGTAAATACGGAACATAACTCTCTTTTATTCTATCTTCACTAACTTTTATATCCCTCTCAACTTCCGTTCGCCTCGCCAATCACACTTTTCATAACGCTCTCTGCACGCA
The DNA here is from genome assembly GCA_917563855.2 of Limnephilus lunatus. Lineage (NCBI taxonomy): Eukaryota > Metazoa > Arthropoda > Insecta > Trichoptera > Limnephilidae > Limnephilus > Limnephilus lunatus. Next base: position 61,845,509 of record OU830599.1, read on the forward strand.
TTCACCAGATTACTACCCAAGTCAAGCGTGCGTAAAAAAGTTTTACTTCAAAAACACTTTATTTCTTCAATGTGGGTCAGACTCCTGTTCTTTACGGTGAGTATTTACTATTCATTATGGTTCAGCTCACCAATTTCTACACTGGCGACCAATTTTTTGTAAATAGCAAATCTGAAACAGATTATCCCATATAAAGCCTGCTCGTATAAAATATATTCAATCAACCTGCTGTTTTTACATCTCGTGTCATTCCGGAAACACTATTTAAAAATTTGTAACAGTTTCCGAATTTGAATTTCCGCGCCACTGAAAGCAGCTGTCACGTGTTAATGTCCGCCGTGATTAATTTACGACCCAAATTACAAAGCTCTGATTTTTTGTTCGTTACCGTGCCGTGCTGACGTCACATAGTGTTGCCATTTATGAATGGATAACGATCACGTGACATCGCATTTCAAATTTCGAATTTTGATTACACACACGAATTTATTTTAAAAGCTTTTAAAATTATTAATTATTTTAGGCGTATTTACGTTACCAACCTAGAAAAATATTTTTAAAAGCACCTTTCATTTCCATATCGGGGTGTGCTTAATGGAGGTAGTTTTTCTATATAATACAAGGACCTATAATACATTATTACAAATATTATTAGCATTATTAATGATGGATACATTGTTAAATTATGCTAAAGAATGAAATTAATCAAAGCACGTACCTTAAAATTAACTTTTACATTTATTTTTATACTAACTCCAAACTGGATGCCCTAAAAGAAATAATGTTACGAACTTGAGAGATGCGGTAATTGTATTTACTTAAAATTACAAGACGATGATTAAAGCAAAAGCACTATTTTCGATTAATGTTTACCACAAATTGGTTTTCTTTAAAATTAAATAAAAAAAATAATTAATGAAATGAAGACAATATTAGTGAAACTCAACCGAAAATCTGGACACAGAAAAATATATTGGCACCTCTGGGACTCGAAACCAGGACTTTCTGCTTACATGGCAACAGCTCTACCAACTGAGCTTAGGTATCTATCCAATTCGGTCCCTTATAACTGTAGCACACTTAGACTAAGAACTACCAACATTACCTTCATTTTCTTAACATACATATTATTGGCTGCTATCTTTAAATACCATTGCAAGATTCAAACCCGAACTAGATGCTATCTAGATAGTATCTGGATAATTTTTTTATCTTTTTTTTTAATATGCGACATCTATTGACTTTTCTGCAAGTCTAGGATGAATATTTATTATTATTTTTTTAACTTTTATGAGTAAATTGAAAATCTGGAGACAGAGAAATCAGAAAAACATATCGGCCCTGGACAGAAGGTCCAATGTTCGAGTCCCAAAGGTGCCAATATCTTTCTCTGATTTTTCTGTCTCCAGATTTTTGATTGAGTTTCGCTAATATTGTCTTCATTTAATTAAATATTACAATTTGAGGTTTTACTCATAAAAGTAAAAAAAAAATTAAATGAAGACAATATTAGCGAAACTCAATCTAAAATCTGGAAACATAAAAACGCAGTTGGTAGCGCAGCGGTTCGGAAAGCCAAAGGTCCTGGGTTCGAGTCCCAGAGGTGCCAATAGATTTTTCTGTTTCCAGATTTTCGATTAGGTTTCGCTAATATTGTATTCATTTAATTAAATATTACAATTTGAGGTTTTACTCATAAGGTTAAAAAAATAATATTTTGAATAAAGTTTTTTCTATCATTTCCATTGAGAAGAAATAAAATAAAATTGTTGATTACTTTATAAAAAATATAAGCGTCAACTGCTAAAAAATGTACTTTAATCGCTTAACATATTTTCTTTCTTCTAAAATTATTCACAAAATAAATTAAACACTCGCCTATTACCAATATTCGTTGCGATAAGAGACAGAAAGGTGATGCAATATACTTTGAAATTTTATGATTTGATAACAAATATTTTTTAAAACATAAAATTTTTTAATGCGAGCATAATAAAAATTGCCCACATCACTTTTTTTTACTGAAATTACTAATAACGAAAAAATAAATAAAAACAGACATATTTTATTAGGCAAATGCATTATAAAGTTATTCTCAACTCACTTTTTTGTCGTTCCATGCAAAAACAAAAACAAATCCCAAAGTTTCACAATTTTTATCCAAATTGCGGTTTTGGTCTCATAAAGTTATTTTTTTTTTTTGCGTTAAAATGTTGGATTTGAATATAAAGCGTGGTGTTTTCTCTTTCTAACACCGCTTAGTCCAAACTTCTAATCGTGATAGTAAGAGAGACATAACCATATCTATTAGACCTATATGAGTTGTTCCGAAAACCCAACAAATTAGCTTGAGTGGTTTTTAATACATTTGGGCATTAAGAGTGAATAACCAGCACATGACAACTTCGATTCCGACACTAGCGCTAACACATCAGGGCTCGCGAGCCGGCGTTTTCAGAACTAAATTTCGTTCCGCGGCAATCCGAGTTTTGACGGTTTTGTTCACGCGAGCTAGGGCTGCCCGCTACTATTACTACTTTATATGGTAATTCTTCGGAACAAACGGTAACGGTTAATACGCACTTTTTTTTTATAAAACTTTTAGATTCTTCTTAATTACCATAAAAGACAACTATTTGCATTGGGGGCGGTTGAATATGTTACATTTTTAATTTTAGTTACGTAAATTGAAAATTTGCTTTCACTGTCAAATCACTCTGTTTGCCATATTATTGTTATTTTAATATGTTGGTATTACTGATATTTTACATTGCACTGGCTGTATAAGATAACGAGTGGCTAGAAAATTAGTTATACCACCAATTTGTGTGAATTAGGTAAGCACTAATTTGGTTAGAAACATTGTTTGGAATTCAAACTAGATAAATCCTGGGGTGTTTTTTTTTAAAGAATTGATGTTTAACGATTTTTTCTTTTGAATCACAAACCATGTTACACAAACCTAGCGTAGCCGCTAAACTACTTGAAAACTGGGATGTTTTTTTTGCCTTGACGCGAGTAGGCGTTATAAAGGGGCACTTTCTTTTGAATCACAAACCATGTTACACAAACCTAACTACTTGAAAACTGGGATGTTTTTCTCACCCCCCGCCTCCTTTAGGTACTATTTAATATTAAAAAAAGTGAAAATCAATGGTTTCTAGCCGTAGGTTTTTTCGGTTACGCGCCTTTGAATATATTGCCATGAAGTCGGTGATGGTATGATGTAGCCTTCCATATAGTATCAGTAATACCAACATAATAAAATGACAATAATCATTACAAATTGCATATGGTGAAGCGTTGTGTCTAAATACGAAAGCAAATTTTCAATTTACGTAACTAAAATTAAAAATGTAACATTTTCAACCGCCCCCAATGCAAATAGTTGTCTTTTATGGTAATTAAGAAGAATCTAAAAGTTTTATAAAAAAAAAGTGCGTATTAACCGTTACCGTTTGTTCCGAATATTTACCCTTTATATTACTATTCTCGCTTCCAGAATTTTAATTAGTAGTAGTTATTTGTAATTTGTATATCGAAGTGCATAAATATAAATAGATTCAAGTGAAATGCGTAAACACAGTAGGTATTAAGTAGATACCTACATGAATAAACAATTTGTTATATTCTTTTTAATATTTTGGTTTTTTGTTTTTTAATTGTATTTTACGGCCATTAGAGTGGAAGATACTCTCAGTATCGCCCTGGTGTAAGACCACCATTAAGAATTGAAACGTTGCTTGAAATGGCTTTAGCCGTGTTTATTGGCCAGATCTGAATAGCCAGATACTTCCCCACCTTCTTCTTCCCTATATCCTTCCCCTCCCCACTACCTTCAGTCTTACAACATACCCCAAATTGGGGATGCAATAGTCCCACTGGCTCCAGACGAGAACAGTTGGGACTCTTGTGCGGTATTCATGAAAAAAAAGAGTAGTATTCAGTTGGATTGTAAAAAATGTCGCATTTTAAAATATTTATTTGTGTGCATAATTAATAATAAGCACTTCAACAAACAGAATTAAAGCGCACAAACCCTTTCTTTCTTTGAGTGGCCTTTCAACGCATGCCGGGTACCCGCTGTATATAATGTTATATAGTGCAGGCGCTTGCATTATAATTCCCGTGACTTGTGATGGAGCCATAACAGTTTAGTTGACCGCGAGGTTACAGTGCCCTTGAAACGCATGCCGGGTACCCGCTGTTTATAATTTATTTATGGACAAATAGTCCATTAACAATATAACAATAACACGAAAAACAAGCGTGCGTAAAGGCCCGACCCGCCGAGCAATCGATCACCGTTCGCATTGATTACCGTTCGCATGTCATTTTTCGTAACAATCACCACTTTTCGTAACCCATTCACCAGTTTACCCTCAAGTGTCGAGCGTGCGTAAAAAAGATTTACCCCAAAAAATATTTTGGAGCAGTTGGGACTCTTGTGCGGTATTCACACAAGAATAATTTAAAATAAAAAAAATATTCGAAATTATAAAAATTTTTGCATAAAAATATTCAATGAACATGAAAAATTGCATTCGGGCAACCCTGTAGATTTAACAAACGTGAATCAAGGAATTCGTGTTTATTTCAAATTTCGTTTTCAAATTTCATTTCCAAATATTATTATTCAAAGCGTCGCGAAGACGTGCTCTCCTGGCCGCGTTTGGGCCCGTAATGAAATCTGAAATTTGTGTTTACGGGCTGCGATAAAAATGGTGAAATGCGATGTTCAAAATTATTTAAAATTAAATACTTCCTGAAATTATTTTTCGATCAAATTATTTATGATTTGTCAATAACGTCTTAGCAAAATAAGTATGTAAAAAAATCCGAAATATATTTGTTTGTAAGTGCACAAATAAATGCACAAACCGACCAATTTTCGTCAAGAAACACATGTCCGTATATATTTTTTAATAATTTTATTTAAACTAAAATTAAAATTCTGAAAAATAGGTTTACCAGCTAATGTATTGATTTATTTTACTGCATGATTATATGATTTGAAATGGGTGTTGTATAATAAATGTACTTTTTTGAAAATTGAACAAATCTGCGAACGACCTATGGTATAACCTTATTATTCTAAAAATAAACATTTTTTCTCAAAATCTAAAAGATACGTTTACTAGATAAAAGAACAATCTTTTGAAATCCTTTTATAGTTTTTTGTGGAAAAGAGTCAATACGTCTAACCACTGATTTAAAAATGACATATTTCTGGTTTCTCTGCTTATACACTCTTAAGCCTTCAATTATAATGCCAGCCCTGAGCTGCTGCTGCTAACTGCTCTCGTCTGGAGCCAGTGAGACTAAATGAGACCCCAAATCGGGGTATGTTGTGAGGCTGAAGATAGTGGGTATAGGAAGATGGTAAAGTACCTGGTTATTCAGATCGGGTAACCGAACAAGTCACCTAAAGCAACAATTCAATTCTGAATGGTGGTCTACAACTGGGCGAAACTGAGAGTATATTTTACACTGGAACGTGCCGCAAATATACTATATTTTATTTTAAATTAATTAATGGAATTACAATAAACAATAATAATTATTATTATTGGATGATTTTTATAGCGCTATTTTCGTGAGAAAATCACCTCAAGGGCGCTTGTATGTATATAAGTTGTTTATGTATTACTATATTAAGCATAGGAAATGTATGAAACTTTCAAAATACCTTCTTTCCACCTTACGGAGGTGACTGGATTATTACGTGACAATACATCTGAAAAGTATTTTAAAACTCTTACGAAACTGTCAAAAATGTCACAATTTGAGAATGACATTGTGCAAAACCATCGATTGTTCAATCAAAATTCAATTTTCGAATAAACTCTTTAAATTAAAGAATTTACCTGAAGTTCTAAAAGTAAGTACCTAAGAATTATAGGTATTTTAAATAGGTACTTGTGTTTGGTACCAACTTTGATTGATTGTTCTTACAATATACAAAAATGAATGTTTGTGAATTATGAAAAATGAGAATTAACGAGCTTTGAAAACTGAATGTACTGGGACTGAATATATGGAACGCCGGAGGGGGGAGTGGGGGAGGGGAAGGGGCGGCAGAAGGAGAACGGATAGGACATGTATTGAGAAATTTAATGGTTTCGATCCCGCGACCTTCACATTGCGAGTCAAGACCTTTATCCCTCGATCAAAGAATTTACCCTCCATTGATACGCTCTTGAAAGGCAATGAAAACCATATTTACACTCTTTCAAATATTAACAGCGATATTACAAGGTGGTTAAAATAAATAATGTTTGTGTGGAATTTTACAATAACTAATTGAATGAAAAGCAAACTGTCCACGAAATAATTATTATACAGATAATTAAATCAACTGTGCCACAGTAAAATGGGTAGTGTTTTATATCCATCCGGTCGCATTAATGTGATTTCAGCTGTTCACAATAAAACCGCTGTGTTATTTCAGATAACCTAATTTCACGATCATTAAATCGGGAATCAAATCAGCCTGCCCAGTTATTTCGTATTTTATGAACATAATTAATAATGTTGTTCATTATTTCGTCGCTTCTTCACGCGTTATTAATGCGAATGAATATTTTCACGGTCTGTGAAAAGGATTGAATAATTGTTAAATAATTTAATAATTGTATTATTGGCGTCCAGAAGAGCAATTCTGTATCTTTTGTGGATACGGAATTGATTCCATACGTAGGTAATGGCCTTTTTTGTGTGATTGTCTATGGCTTGTCATTGCTCTTTCTACGGGCTGATGTGTAAGCTGCAGGGTTGCCGTTGCTTATGTTCTAAAATACCCGAAATAAATTTTCGAATTCCCCAAATTGGGGAAAACAAAATAACAAATTCCCCGCAATTTCCCCAGAGTTCCCCGCAAATTGGCAACCCTGGTAAGCTGTCACGCTGTCGTCGTCTTCGCAAATGTCAAATCCATGGTATACAACTTTAAACGTACATTGAATGAATAAATATTCATGTATATTTACGCATTTCGTGTTTTAAACTAGTTGAAATCGGCGACAGCGCTGGCAGCTGATGCATCAGCCCATAGAAAAAGCAATTTCAAGCCATAGACAATCACACAAATCTGACAGGCGATTACATTTGGAATACGTATCCACAAAAGATATAGAATCACATGGCTGATTATTAGCAATTGACTAATTACAGTCAACAATTTAGTTGATGTGTCTCTGTGCCTATGTGTAACTAGGGTCCAATGAACTCTATAACTGAGATTTGCATTGATTTTTAAAATTGAAATTGATTGTGGGGACAAATCAGGAGGTCTAGCAAGAACACACCCTGTATCAAAACGATATTGACCAAATCATATAAAGTCAGTTATAAATATTTGCTAGCACGGTCAACAATTATTGTTAACAGATATTCTGATCGACGATTGATAAATTTTAGCACGGCCTTCATGGTATCAGATAAGTTTCGTTAAAAAATGCCATGTTTGCAGTTTTGACCTAAATATTTAATGGTTTGTAAGTATTTAGAATACGAATCATTAAAACAATTCTGTTTATTTCGTTTTTTTACGTGAATACCTCATAAGAGCCCCAGCTGCTCCCATCAGCCAGTGAGACAATGGCATCCCCAATAAGGAAGTTGAGTCCATTTTTTTATTTTTTTATTTATCAATGTTCGCATTCAAACTTAAATACTGGTATTTTTTTTTTAAATTTCGTTTTCATAGTAAAATTAATTCTCAAAGTTTAAATTTTATTAAGCCCGCCAAAACGAGCGAAATCCGAGCGGTAAGAAGCGGGTTGTGCGGGGTGTGGGTGTGACTTAAACTGAGAAAACCACGTCGCTTGGGCATTTTGTATGGAGATTTTTAAAATTCTTCAATAAGGAATTCCAGTAATTTTTTTATCAATGTTAACCGTCTATCAGAATTGATGTTATTTAAAAAAAAGATAATTGATCAAGATTTCATAGTTAAATTAATATTTATTGTTTCTCGCGCCTAAACTCTTCACAACACGGTATTGCCGTCGCTGGCCGATTGGCGTTGGTTGAAGTGCCACCCGCTAAATTCACGCCGCCGCGCCGCGCAAATAAGTAAAGACCTAAAGTAAGATAACGGTTTACAGCGCAGTTCACTATGAGACTTTTCTGCGCAATCAATAAATTTTATATACTTGCACAAAACTAGTGAAGTTTATGGCCAAACATCAGATGTCAGATGGGTAGAATACGTATTGATTATTATTTAATACTCTAAAAATTTATTATATTTATTGTAACATACAAATGAACACAATTAATAATTTGATGTATTTACTTGGAAGCTTTTACTCCACAAATTTCAGAACTAATGTGATCAGTATTATCTCTTTTAAATATAAAATCAACATGTCAGAATCAACGATTTGTAGGTAGTCGGACTGGCCTTGAATATATCCGATTTCTGACATGGTATGTGGTTTTTTTAAACAGATTTTGCATTACATAAACTTTGTTTACTAAACCATTAAATATACCAAACCACCCATTACTAAACTTAAAAAGAATTTTAGGGGATAGAATGCAAAACCGTTTGGCTCATAAGTAAACGACGTTTGGCCTATACACCTCTCTCATCATACATAAACCATCTCTCGTGTAATAGAAAGAGATGTACCGTAGATATTTCGGTGATCCGCTCTTCATACAAACTGAGGTTCCGATGACGTCAGAATTCTTTCGACCATTCATGAAGCGTTTGTAGTTCGTAGCTTTTTGATGGATTTTTAAGAAGGTTTATTTAATTCTAAGAATAACAGTATAGAAATATATTTATATGTTTAGAATCGATATTTTTTGATCTACATGAACATAATTTTCACTCAACTTCCTTATTGGGGTATGTTGTGAGGCTGAAGGAAGCGGGGAGGAGAAGGAGAAAGGGAAGAGAAAGGTGAGGAAGTACCTAGCTATTCAGAACTGCTTACCAAACACGGCTAAAGTCATTTTAATTCTGAATGGTGGTCCTACACCAGAGAGATACTGAGAGTATCTTACACTCTAGAATGTGCCGGAATTCCTTTTAAATCACTGGTTAAATTCTCGAAACAAACGTTAAGTATGTATACAAAATTTAGATACTTTTTTTTTAGAAAACGAACCCAAGATCTGGAGACAACCTTTCTACTATGTGGCTCGTCGGTTTTAAGACTCCCCCGCTTTTACTTTTTTAGTACTTAAAGTACCTGCGTATTTTATTTTTTACCAGAAAATTATTTTAAAAATAAAATCTTTATTTTAGATGCGTATTTCTTTTGTTTTTATAAGGGTTAATCTTACGAAGTCATGTTGGGTTTCAAAATAATCAAAGGATCTGCGATTTTTCCATTTTCAAGGAAGCGTTATTTATTCAATTCAATTTATTTATATAAAAACATTAAAAAAATTAACATTTTTTTTAAATATTTAAGGTAAGATAAGCAGATTTAAACTTACAGCAACAAAGCTTGCCATCTAAATTGAGCTTCATTGATGTTAAACATATCGATATTCGAAGTGATTCTATTTAACAACAAGATAGCTCTCCCGACTGGCATGACCATTGGCAAGTTAGTTCTGCAAGCCGGGATATAAAACAATAAAAATATGCTGTTGGTGACGGAGATAACCATTGGGAACATAGAAACTAATGCTCTCCATGATAGCCGAGTTTTCGAACCATCCACGAAACAGTTTGAAGAAATGTGTTACAATGACCACATCCTTTCTAACCCGATAATCCATGATTTTTAATAGGTACTAGCTGGTTCCCGGCAAGCGTTGCATATTCAAAGAAATAAATTGTTTCTCCCTGCATGTCCTTTCTCGTGGGTCCCTGTTCCCCTCCCGCGTCGCTTTCCCCTCCCGCGTTCCCCTTCTACCTTCCCTGCCAACCCCCTCCCCTCTTCCTCTCCCCCGTCCCGCCAACCCCTCTCTCGCGTTCCATATATTCAGTCCTAGTACATTCAGTTTTCAAACAACTCGCATGCCACGTATTATAATTTTTTTATTCAAGTCTTCATTTATAATAAAAAATTGTTTTGTATATTATAAAAACAATCAATCACATCTGGTACATAACATAGGTACCTATTTAAAATATCTATAATTTTAAAAATCCATAGACATTTGTTACAAAAAAAAACAGCTGCCCGCTAAATTCAATTTCATCAAACGTGCAAACTGTCAAAGTACGAAGTTAAAATAGTCGTTAAGTTTTCTTAAATTATCCAATTTTCTGCGCAATTTTCTTATTTTTTCTTTCCGTACGAACCTTCTACAAAGTATTAGAAAAAATATGAATCAAATAGGTAAAAAAATTCTGAAGTTATGGCGTGACCAAGGAAAACAGGGATTCATTTATATATATACATAGATTGTTTAATCTTGCAACATTGTACGAAATTTAGTTATCGGAATCGTTCGTGCATTCCAAATATTCGATCCCAAAATCAAACACGTAGTTTATCAGTAGTTAATTCACGATCTGTGACACCGAATAACTGTCCCATTTTACAGCAGGAAATTTGCTAGGCGTTTCAAATATCCTGGTTTCCGTGCGGAGGAAATTCATTTTACCCGGACGATTGCCCGTGCTGCAGTATGAAAAGGAAATTCAAGACGTTGCCATATTTTCAAAATAACCCATCAAAATTTATTAACCCATGAAAACAAAGCGGTTGTTCCATCTATTTATCTATCTTCTATCTTACAATCTTATCTTACTAATATTGTAAATGCGAATGTTTGTATGGATTTGTGTTTGTTATTCTTTCACGCAATAAATACGGAATGGAATTTAAAAATTCTTTCACTAATCAAAAGCCACATTATTTGCGAGTAATATAGGTTATATATAATGGTAAGTTCTAGCGATATGTATAAGCTGTGTCGTTATGAAATTATTTACTATACGTTTATTGTCCGAACAAAAAACAAAGCGTGTTGCTAATTAATTGTTTGACGTGGGCTGTCATTTTGTTATTTGTTTAGGTTACTCTGGAGATACCTTTGATAGCAAAAATTCGAAAATGTATAAAATAGGTACTAATCTACATTTTGACCTTAGCCAAATGCTAGCGCGTATTTGATTGTTACGTTTTAATAGGTGACATCGTGAAAAATTAATGTAAGGCGGGGGCAAAAGCTAGTCTTCTGTATAGATAAAAATGAATCACCTGAATAGCCAGTAATAAATATAATAATAATAAGGAACTCCAGTGAAAAATATTATGGCTTTTAAAAAATATGTTGATTTAGAATATCGACCAATAAACGCTGATTCTGAATATATAAGTTTTGTTTAATAATATTAAACGTAGAGTTTAAAAAAAATATTAAAAAGTGTATTTTCAATATTGCCGTTGAAACACGCCGTCAAGTTGGTATTACTAAAATGTTTATTGGTGACGTCACTGGTCACCGTAAAGTCCCGGGAATGTAGGTATATGGGTGGTTTGGTATATTTATGGTAGGAATGATACAAGCCATCGTACTAACAATATTTCATCTTATTCCTTTATTTACATACTGTTTATAGAGATTAAGTTGTTGTGTTTATTGAAACATTATTTAGGCCTTAATAATTCAGTTTTAAAAACAAATGTATATCTTGTTAGTTTATCTCTATTACTTAAAATATTCAAAAACTACTGTACAAAAAAAATAGTAATGCTACTTCTAGGGAGATTCCTTCGAATTCGGAATTTCAAAATGGCGGCGAGTCGAACAGCTGATTGCGCAATCTTATAGTATATGACGTGATTGATGACGTCACACGATACCACCATAGATACGGTGGTTTTCGGGGGTCTTGAAAAATAAAAACTTTGACAATTATTTTAACTATTAAAACTAATTTTAAAAAAAAATAAAAAAATATGCAGTTATTTAAGTTAGAAGGTCTTTTCATTGAAAAAAATTGACTGGAGTTCTCTATTGTTTCATAATTTATGAATCGCCCCAAATAAATTGTGTTAGAATCAGATCTCTTGTCAAAAACTTGACTGAATGTGAAAAGGGAGTATAAAGCAATTACTTTTTTTACATTAGCTGCCCACAAAGGAGACCCTGAGGAATATAATTTCCTTCAGGACCTACGTCATCTTAGGAGATTCCGTGTGGATGGTCCTTCTAAGGAAAGGGAGGAAAGGAAACTCTCGGAAGTAAAAAAGTATGAGGGCTGGGTAGAAATTAAAGAGTAGAGGTCAAAAGGCCTCCCTCAAAAGGTCTCTCTCGATCCGGCCAGCCACGCAGAATGTGATAAACCTCACACCATGAATCAGAGCATCCGTGCTAAGTCACCAAACGTAGCAAACCACTTGGAGTGAGATATGGCCACTTTGAAAGTGTGGATAAATGCCACACTTTTGATTATCCCCTTATTGGGAGTGTCGTAGTAACAGTGGCTCCGGACAGTTAAAGTGTGTAGTCACATAAAAAGATACAGGTTTTCATTCAGAACTACCCGTAGATAAGGCATGAAGCAAAAAATTACATAGTAAGAATAAGAAAATTACCAGCAAACAATTGCTCAATTCCATTGCTTTTGCATGTTTTGATAACCTAGGTACATATATACTAATTGACACCCAACTCAAATTTAACGTTGTTATAATTCACTACCACAAAACATACAAAAAGTGCAAACCAAATTCCACAAAAATGCAGGTAAATTTCACAAAGGAAAATGAACGTGGGAAATATCGCTACTAAAAATGTTCGATAATATCGGAATATTTAAAATATCGAACATGTTTTGTTGAATTCACTTTGACGTAAAATTTTCACTGAAAAAGTGCTGAAAAATTTTCCCCTTACAAAATGAACGTTTTAAAATTGAAAAATGCAGTAATCCAGCGGATATTTGGAAGTGCAGCACTCTTGAATATTTTATTAAATTCTCTGTCAAACTTCTGGAGTATTTCATTTTATATTACCGTTTCCAGAACAGGGGATGAGATGGTCCATTAGCGAGGGGATTATTTTTTCTAAGAGATATTACAAGAGAAGGATTTAAAGCCAATAGAAAATTCGACGAGACGCGAATGACGCAGATTTAAGCCACAAAAGACTTTTATTAGATGGAACTAAGGTAGATATATCATTTTATCAAGCTGGTGCGTTACTATGATCAATATTATAATATTCTCAACTACTTACTTCAGATATCTTTACTATCATACTGAGGAGATATAGCTTTTAAATGTATTATTTTTTTTAAAATGATTTTTTTTAAACCAAAACTATTATTAAATCTTTAACTGACAACTGAAACAGTTGGCTAATTAGCAATACCTGCTTAGTAATTCCAAGCAATGATAACTTTGAAGGAAACAATAAACTCGATTCAAATTTACTCTACTACTTAGTGTCTATAAATTAAATACTGTTGACAACTTTTCTGACAAGTCCCCTTTGTTTACATCTTTTTTATTCTAAATAATCCTAAATAATATTATAACATTGATTATTAGTTTTGCAACACATACTAGTATCCTATACCTAATTACTTGCTTTTATCACACATACTTTGTTTAATGTACTTTCATATTTTGTTATTATTGTAATACTGATAATCTCTTGCGTACCACTGTATACTTTTAATATCATGTACCTATCACTTAAATGTGTAGGTCCGCCCCCCGTGTCGGAGCGTCGGGCATCACGTCGGGGTCACCACTGTAGGTATTCGGATACTACGCCGGAGAGGATGGACAGCAAACTCAGCAGAAGGTGTAAATATATTTAATGGTGAAACAAATTAAATACGTGTAAAATGTAAAGTCGATAAGATTCAGTACAGCGTGTTCGCGAGGGAGCGAGTCGGTCGTGTCGGAGCGAGACGGTCGTGTTGGAGTGAGACGGTCGTGTCGGAGCGAGCCGGTCGTGTCGGAGAGAGACGGTCGTGTCGGAGCGAGTGTGAGTGAGTGAGTAATCTTCCTCCGTTTATATAGGTGATGATCCCTTTGTTCTCGTTTCCATGGTGGGGGTAAAACGTCTGGACCTCGAACCCGCAGGATCGCTGACGGTGTCATTTTATTTATTATTTTAGCACGAGTACAGTATTTCGTCTACCGGGTCATCATTGAATGAATATTTTGCAATGCCTTTGCCTGATCAGCGGTTTTCGTCTCGGGTGTCATTGATCGATATTTAAATTAGTGTTTCGTAATGTATTGCTGTCTGATTGTTGATTCAGCTTTCTTCGCATTCCCGCTCGTGTTGATTTTATGGTTTTGAGGTCGGCATCCTGTAAAGGTATTTAGCTGCGGTGGCAAGCTGCTACAAATGTAAAAGCCATGCTATGGCGTTTAAATAAATAAATGTCAAAATTTAAAAAGTTGTAAATAGATAACGGACTTTTTTAAATATTTGCTAGCCAGGTACTCGTAAATACCAACGTATTTTTTAAAAACGTATCCCTCCGACAGCAACTTACTGATGCTCGGTTTTTGTCAGCATCCAACGACATTCATGGGATGAGACGAGTGTGCGGTTTGCCAGATCTTAGCGGCAGATGCATCTACCCACCAACTGCGTGGCAGGCCGAATCGAGAGAAACTGGTTGAGGGGGGTCTTTTGACTCTATTGGAACATCGCCTTGCACGGCAGTGGGAGGGATAGATTCATACGTCCTTCACCCCTGGACACACTGACCCTCAGATTCCTACTCACCCCTCATACCTTTTTCCTTCCCAGAACTTCATCTACTTCTTTTCCTAAAAAGACCCTCCCCAAAACATCCCCATAGATGACATTGGCCCAGAGGGTATTTTTTTTATTTGTGCAGGGCATGTAAAAAAATATTAGCTTGCCCATTCAATAAATCTATAAATGGATAATAGGATCTAAAATGTGCATACAAACGACGTAATAATATTAAACTTAATTTAAAACTATTACATACTGAACTAGTGTATGAGTTGCACCCTGTCGAATGGGACTTATTCGACGACAAAGTTCGATCCCTAGTTTCAGTTAAATCCTTCAATAAACTTAATACAATAAATAAAAAACTGAAGATTTTGTGCCGTATAAATAGTCCGGATATTAATAATAGTAACCCGGAGCCGGTCCATACATTTTTTGACCGTGTACAGAATCTGTCTTCTGTACATTTTCTTCCTGAGGAGATGTCCCTATTGGCAAAGGGATTAAAATATAACCTTAAATACTCTAATAATAACTTTAATGCTGCAATAGAAGAGGTCGCGGTGGATATAGACACAGCTCTATGTAATAAACCAAAAAAATTCTATTACAAAAGTGCTGAAACTTTACAAAAAATAATACCTAAATTTAAACCTAACCCAAATCCGGAGTTGACAATAATGAAGAATATTCGTGCCAAACTAGCAGAAGAAGATTTGATCCTCACGAAAGCGGACAAGGGGAATACAGTAATCGTAATTCCTCGAAGTGATTATAATATTAAAGTAGCGGACTTCATCGACAGTGACAATTTTGTAATACTTGCGAAAGACCCAACCAATAAGTTCCAAGAAAATGTGAAACAAACCCTTCAAACATGTAAAACTAAAATATTTCAAGATGAATCATATCACAAAGTTAAATTTTTAACTAAAAATCCCAAAACTCCTAAATTATATGGGTTCCTTAAAATACACAAGATTAATTACCCCATCAGGCCAGTGGTTTCATGTTGCAATGCCCCAAATTTTAAAATATCATCCGTTATTACTAATGTGTTTCAATATACCAATGTTTTTTCACCGAAACATACCCTTAAAAACTCTTTTTCATTAGTAGAAGAATTGAAAGATATGATTCTCCCTAGTAATTCTAAACTAATTTCTTTTGACGTTGTAAATTTATTTCCTAATGTTCCCATAGAAGAGAGTAAATGTTTAATTTCTGATTTACTAAATAGTTCGGACCTCTCTACAGATTTTATAAAAGATTTAACTTCCTTGTTTAATATTTGCCTGGATCAAAATTATTTTCAATTCAATAATGTTATATATCAGCAACGAGACGGCCCTGCTATGGGCAGCCCTACCAGTCCTCTGATTGCTGATATATTCATGGATAGCCTAGAGAATAAAATTCTATCTTGTACCTCACCTCTTATTAAAAATCTTTTGTACTGGAAAAGATATGTTGATGATGTGTTTTGTATATGGACAGGGACTGAGCGTCAACTGAATTCCTTCCTCAATCTTATAAACTCTTTTCATAATCAGATTAAATTCACATTAGAGATAGGCAAAAACTCAACCTTAAATTTTTTAGACCTTACCTTATCCATCATTAATAACAAAATTGATTTTAACATATTTCGTAAACCCTCCTATACTGACATTGTAATACACAGCACCTCTAATCACCCGATTTCACATAAGCACTCCGCATTCCATTCAATGGTTCATCGTTTAGTCACAATTCCAATGTCCGATACTAATTTTGCTAATGAACTTAAATTAATTAAAAAAATAGCGGTAAATAATGGCTATGAACCATATTTTATTGATTTAATTTTAAATAAAAAACTAAAACAAATAGCCATTAATCAATTCTTATTCGCTAGTCCTTGTCCTCAAATCAATGATAATAATATTAATTATCAATGGCGGCGAATTTTATTCATTAATAATTTTTCTACTTTAAGTGTTAAAAACCTTCCTTCTGAAGTCAGACCTGCCTTTTATACGAATAACAATCTAGGTAAATTTCTAATTAATTCTAAAGATAAGGACAACAAATTAAGTCATTCGGGAATATATAAATTAAATTGTAATAATTGTTCGGCTTTTTATATCGGTAAGACAGCACGTAATGTTAATATTAGGATAAAGGAGCATCTTCGTTGCCTCAATAATAACGGTTTTTCAGAATTCGCCAACCATTTGATCGATAAAGATCATACGTTTTGTCATAGCACCGGTGCTAAAATCTTACATAAAAACGGACATGGTAACAGACTTAACAATTTAGAGGCACTAGAAATTAAAAAAGCTGTAAAAACCAAAAGTCATATACTTAATAATCAATTAGACATATCAAGTAGTCCAATATTAGGTCTGTTTCCAATAAACCCTCAATAAAAAAATTCCCAGTGCTCCTTACCACTATGTCAGTTGATGCTTTGTTCCTCCAAATGTATTACTGTAACCCATTAGTCACATAATTATCTTTCGGTTTTTTCCATTACTTGCGAACTTAGGTTAATGTATTTTATGGCCGTCGATGTGTTTGTTATATTTGTATCATGTTGTCTCCCTCTATATTTTGTCTCTCTCTAAATTTTGTCTCCCTCTATATTTTGTTTTATATAAGCACACATTATGACTTATTGTTTAGTATTAATTTGTACCCTGATGATGCTTGAGTAAAGCGAAACCGGTCGGTTCAAAAAATTAATAAAACTCGTGGTTTTAAACAAAACAGTATTTTATTTTATTAAATATGTCAAACCACAAAGTGATTGCTTTCTACAATAATATAATTTATTGTGTTTACAGGATGACTGTATTATTTTTGTTCCATTTTCGTTCCAGGTTAGGTTAAGTTTAAGTAGATATTTTGTCAGGGATATTTTATCGCGGGATGAAAACGCGCATTACCAAAAAATTGCGCTATCGAACCCTTCCGACTAAAAGACAAATGCACATACCACTACCCTAAAATTACCATTCCCAAAAAAGTGGCTTTATGAGCAAGTGTCTACAAAACCCCTGAGTTGTTTACGATATGATCGATTTTCGGTGCATGAAATATCCGACATAAATTCAAGCGTGCAAACTGAAACAGCACAGAACTTTGTAAAATGACGAAATTCAATACTTCGTTATTGGGAAAGCTATATGAAGCTTTCCGCTATTAAGCACAGTTTGAAACGTGTTCTTTGAATATTGAATCTATTTGTGTACGTCACACCTACACACACTCAGTTAGTCTTATGAATCAGGCTCTAAGCACAGCCTAATTCGTTTACATCCCGACATGTCGAATAATCAGAGCCTTTTGAATTCCCATACGCAGATTATGTATATCTCCACTCCTACGAGTCTCCGATAATTATTGTGAACAGGGGTTTTAATTCGATTCACCCCGAGGGAAGTGAGCCTTCAACGCAGGATGCGGTAAGTTGTGGCACGCGAAACGTCTCGGGAATTAAACAAATATATTCATTTGAGGATAATCGTTGATTACTTAGAAACTACTGTATTATAATTATTGAGGATAAATATTTGTCGTTTACATGACAAGTGAGCGAAAACGTAAAGTAAAGAAAGCTGAGATCGAATTCATATTACAAATTTTGAAATGAAAAATACAATTTATAGGAATAGGTAAAGAAAAAATGCAATTTAAAGTTAAAAGTATCAATTTGGAGACGGGCATGGGTACCGCAGCCCCGAGAACCATTTATTGGATAACAAACACTCCTGCCTACGTTCGCCACGCTTTCACAGGGATGCCATAGTCACTGATTTTAGACTCTAGATTGAATCATTAAAAAAGTGTTAGTTTTGATACAGATGTGTACATTATTTTTAATCCTGATAAATCTTTAAGAGTTTAGAATTTAGAAAGTTCTTTCACTTTTTAAAAGTCTAAGTATGTAAATTAATAAGCTCATGTGTCTTCTTTGCAATTGAGGAGTGCAAAAGAGAAAAATCAACCCAAAACCTTTTTTTTCTTATTCCACGAAATGACTAATTCAGACCTTCAAAAATCTATATATTTAACTGTTTTAAGTGAAATAGAAAATGATAATTTTTCACAGAATGAACCATCTACTTATAAAAGTGAAATAATTAGGTAAGTATTTACCTAATTTAAAAAAGCCATATTTTTTTTAATTTAATGTATCTAAGTTACATAAAAAAGAATAATTATTTCTGATTCCCCAGCAAAATTTTTGCTTAGGTATTTCTTGCAGTTTTTGGATGAACGTATCAAAGGTAGGTATCAAAGGTAGGTGTTTAACTTTCGTTGACATAGCACTAGGTCTCCATACTTCCTCTTCTCAAAGTACACTGCATAAATTCAACGACCTTAACCCTGCGCTTGCTTATAGAGATGAAATATCACTTCCACATGCCACTTGGCGCGCTTCTGAAGGTCATTGCGCTATATAAGCATGTGTGCATTACTTTTCAGCCTACCCTCGTATATTGACATTTCGATTTGTGAAAACTTTTTTTCAAAATATAAATTTTTTTATTTCAGAAAAAAATCGCCATTTTCGACTTCATTTTAAATTAAAGATTTTGTTTTTTCAAGTGTACTAAGTTTTCGTTATTATTCATCGTGTCTAATAGTTAATTGAATGTGCATTTAAAGATTTCGTGAAATATTGACCCCGAGTAACTATTCATTTAAAAATGCAAAAAGATATAATTTTTAAAGATATATTTTCTTTGTGAAAACACTCTTCAATTTATAATAATATAAAGTTTCCGTGCTTCTGATCAGTAGGTAGTTGGAAAGGTACCCGGAGCAATTAGAGAAAGGGAACCCGCCCCAGTGAGCCGAAGGGATGAAGAGATTTAAGGTGGGGGAGGTATTTGAACAAATCAGGAAGATAGGAACGGTTTAAATTAAGGGTGTAATACATATTGGACTCGGGCGCCTAATGGTGAATAATGGGACCTTTCCTGTTGAGCGGATGTCGGGCCAAAGGATTACGAAGTAAACACGTGTACAGTTGTACAGTCGATACGATGGTCTAGGGGTAAGGGGTAAGCGGAGAAAATCCCTAAATAAAACGTTTATTGGAAGGGTGAAAACACTTAGCGGTACAATTATTGGCAAATTGTGATATAATAATATTTTTGGAGTAAAAACTTCAAACACATGCATCTACAGGTTTTGGCCTACGAGAGAATGAAATAAAATAATCGGTTTCCTCTTTGTAGCTTCACCACCCTTGTCTACGTTAGTTTTCTGAATGTTTGACTTTTACCTCGTGTAACTGCACACATGTATTTTTTAATTTTCAACTTTATGAAGTAGCTATATTTAATTAGTAAATGGGTGATGTACTCTGCCTGTCTCGCTAAATACATGAACAGATAGGTAAATATAGTACAGGACAGTAAAAAAAATTCCACACAGGAGTCCCCGGTGCCTATATCATCTTAGGGAATGCTGTGTGGAGGGTCTTTTTAGGGAAATGAGGGGGAGAAAGTTCTGGGTAGGAAAAATATGTGAGGTGGGTAGAAATCTTCGGATAAATATGTTCTGGTGTGATAGACATATTTATTTATTTATTATTATTTTTGTATAGTTAAAATTGTACAGTATTTATTGCACATAGCCGAACTGCTTCAGTAAAAACCTTTTTAGTGGCAATTTGAAGATTTCCACTGAATTGGTACAATTATTTTCCTCCATTAGCATTCTAGGCAAATGAATTAATGAATCCAACCCTCCCACTGCAATGCAAGGCGATGAGTTGAGAGAGTCTGGCTGGAGAGGTCAATAGATTTCCTTCAATCAGTCTCTCCCGATTCGGCCACGCCACGCAATAGGAGGGTAAAGGCATCCGCCGCCAAGACAAAACTCACACCATGAACCCGGGCACCCCTGATATGTTTCCAAATGCAGCAAACCACTTGACGTGACCAATGTAGGGGTGTTGGTTATCAAAAAAAAATCCCGGGCGGTGGTACACATACCTGCCTTTAAAATTGTAAATTATTGATAATGTGGTGTGAATGGAAGCACTGATGAATAGGTGCTGGGTATATCAAAGTAAGGGATGATTCATATTAGTAACAGGGGTGCAAGTTTGGTAGTTAATTTATAGGTACTATGTAAGTTGATATCATCAAGGGAGCAATTTTAAGTAAGGATAACACTTCGAAATACATAATTTATCTAAGTAAATGTAAAATGTAATGCATAAATTAAAATAATGTGGAATATCATTTGAAATGATAATTTCGCTGAATGAATGTGGTGCCGGGAATGTATTATTATAAATTGATTTAAAAGTGCTAATAGTTATTAATAGAAATAATTTTATAGGAATTATTCAAACAATAGTGTTTTCATTAACGAATTGAAATCTAAAAAAATCACAGCATTTTTTCCTATACTCGTAGGCATTTATTAATTGTCAATTAAGAATTAATTAGGATAAATTTGTATGGTGGAATATAAAAATGAATGTTTCTTTGTTTGTCCCTTACGCGATCCTTAACCATTCATCCGATTGCGATGAAACTTTGGTGAGTTGTTTTGCGCATGCCCGCAACGGTTGCTATATATAATAGTGAGCTCTGGTCTTATGAAATTAGTTCCTATGCTATTCATCCGATTGCGATGAAACTTTGGTGAGATTTTGTGCGCACGCACGCGAAGATTTATATATGTGTATATTGGTGAGCTCTGGCATATAAAATTAGTATAAAATTTTTAAATAGGTGGTGTGGGAGTTGTTTGAAACATGGGTGTATTTCATGTAGTTTAGCCGGCAGGGAGGGAATGAGGTAGGGGAATCATGGGGGGGTGAGAGGGGAATGAAGGAAGAAGGGTTCGCGGTAGAGGAGACGAGGGTCGGGGGATGCAGAGAAGGTGTAAAAGGAACGTCGGAGGGACATGCTGGGAGAATGGGGGGAACAATTTATTTATTTATGTGGTATTGCGACGCACACCGGGTACTCGTTATTATTACATAAAATATATAAGTATACACGCATCAATAATATTATGGAAACTATCTTTGGTAACCAGTGTCTTAATTAGAGTTTGTTCAACAAAGAAAATAATTTTAACATTTTTCCAAAAATTTTGAATTAATTATCTTCTTCTATTTACTTTTTTCAAGTCTCTACAACATAGTTTCTCAAGCTTATTTTCCCTCCATCCACTTTGTGAATATTTTTTTTTCTAGAGACCCTAAATGGAGGGTGGGGGGGGGGCTCAACTCTCACGGAGTCAAGAATTCGATTAAAAATATTTTAAATTATTGGGTATACCTTTGTGTTAAGCAAGTTAAAAAAACAATCATTTTGTATTTTAAGTACCGGGTTGCTTCCTCCTTCCTTGTTGTATTCATGATTCCGTGACAATTCTTCATAATAATAATACCATGTAAGATGATATATTATTAGTACGTGATTAGGGTGTTTTTTTGTCTTTTTTAGACCGAATTTTTGTTACCTGCCCACGCCCTCACCGTGCCTTCTCAACGTCGCCGAATTTTCTCTTGGTCTTCTATTGCCCCCCTGAAAGTCTCAAAGGGGGCGTTGAGAACCTATGTTCTACAATAATATTATCCTTTTTTAACAATTGATCAATTACCTAGGGGACTTTTGGATACTTTCAAGAATGATCAAATATCCCATCAATTAAAAACTTAGGAACTCGAAGATTCTTTATTTTCGCAAAGAAAAAACAACTCCATTTGTTTATATAAGAAATTAAGAAGCATTCTCTGATAAATATGAAATATTGATTTCCCAATATGACCCTAAAGATTGTGTGGGAGATTCCAGGAATCAGAAGTTATTCATTGATATCTTAGAACAAGCTTTCTTATAATTAGCGCCATATCCCACAAACTTTACGAAATGTTACATAATATATATACTACGTCGGCGTCGGCTTTAAAAGATAAGTTTTCTTCTAAGGTTATGAGTCAGGCTATGATCGTAGCTCCGCAATTTGCTGAAGAATTATGCTGACGTCAGAAGCCGCCTGGCTGTACCACCGCGTCAGCCCTTCAGAGGATCCAGAACGTACGACTAAATACATCATTTATGGTCAGTTATCAATATTTGCGAATTAATACGGGATATTCCGTACGATACAAAATTTTAGAGCGCTGCTGAGTATCAGTTAGCTGTCAATATATAAATCATTTTAAAAAATGTAGTTCGTTATGCGAAGTATCGGGTTTATTAATCAGTGGGATTATCTAAAGGAGCTCTTAGAATTGAAAGAAATCATATACGCAATGAAAATAATTTCACTCAGGGCCTATGTCATCTTTGGGCATACTGTGCATGGTGATTTTAAGAAAAAGAAGAAGAGGAAGTTCTGGGTAGGAAATAGGTAGGAGGGGTGGGTAGAAATCTGGGTCAGCGAGTCCAGGAGTGACGGACGGACCTTCTCAGTCTCTCTCGATCCGGCCCGCCACGCTGCAGGTGGGCAGATACCAAGACCTTCACAAAACTCACCCATGAAGGGCCACCCCTGCTAAGTCACAAGCGAACCACTTGGGGTGACCTATGGCAGAGGTGTTGGTAATCTAATAAATGGTTCCCGGGACGGCGGTACATATACTTGCCTCCCTAATTAAACATTATAATAATATACAAGAAATGAAAGAACGAATCATAAATATGTTAGTAATTCATAAGCATGATACATGTCGAGAATCTGAGAATGTTTTTTTACATGAAAATTTAAGAAATAAACGTTTTTCAAAGAGATCCTATTTTTTTATGTGTTTGTGAGTCTAACTTAAATTCAAATTGTTTCATTATTATTAACGAGGGTTTTTATATAACTTAGAGAAGGTGGGTGTGAGTATTCCCCTAGAAAAATAACAATTTTTTTCAAAAGACGTTTATTATTTAGAAAATATTTTTTTTATTTTGCTTCTAATATATTTTTTTAGATTCTTATTAAATTTCTTGCTTAAATATCGCCATATTATTACAAACGTGTAGGTATATTTTATTGGAAAAAAAATCGTCTGAAATAACATACGTAGGCGAGAATTTTCATAATCTCAAATCAAAGAAAACAATCGCTGAAAATAAAGCCAAACAAAAAACATATTATTAACATTCATCATTTCAAGATTGATTATTCTATTGAAAGTTACAAATTCCAAGGCCGTCATATAAATAATCGTTTGTTTACAAACAAAAAACCTTTCAAACTAGATACAATAACATACCACTGTTTTCAAAGTTATTTTCTTCGCTTTCCATATTCCATTAGTTCGGGTAGTGAAGCTCGGGTATTGTCATGTATATGAGTGATGACAATATAATGTATTTTCACGAGAATTGTATGGCCTGAACGTAAGTGATTGTGTTTTCATAATATAAATTATGGCAGTGGTAGGTACAGGCATGGGACAATGATGGGTGTAGAGACAATAGAACCCATATCCAATAGCCTTCATGCTATGTAGATGACAGTGATACTCGTATTATTAACAGTTTTACAATGGTTTCATTATTATGATATAAATATTTTTGACAAGTAATGTTTTGAAAAATACTCGTTTATTGTCAATGTCAACTATTTTTAAGACAACCAGGCTGCTTTAGGATACAAACGCCAACACACCCAATGTTTTTGTTTTTGTTTTTGTTCAATGTTTCAAAAACATTTGGTCACTGTAGACCCGACAGCATCTATCATTTTCACTTATAAAAAAGATGTTAATTTTTCAATACTTCTAAGATTAGATTTCAGTTTGGGAGGCGGGTATGGGTGCAGCTTCTCCGGTAACCAATACCTCTGCCATAGGTCACCCCAAGTGACTTAGTAGGGGTGTCTGGGTTCATGGGGTGAGGTTTGTCCGGGTCTTGGCAGCGGATGCGTTTGCCCATCATGAGGAAATGTTTGATAGAGCAATTTTGACTTCTCTTCTTTTGACTCAGTGGGAGGGATGGATTCAATGTCCGTAACTTCTGGACACACTGACCCCCAGAATCCTACCCACCCCTAATATCCAACTTCCTCTCCTTCCTTTCCTAAAAATACCCTCCAAACAGCATCCCAGCCTTGAGGGAAATTATTTTCCTCTAAAGCATAAGTGGATGAAAGAAGTCGCTGACGTCTTAAGAATACTTTAAAGACGTTTATACAAAACAATTACTGCCAAACAAAATCAGCCAGGGCGGTACCCATACCCGCCTACCAAAGTTGAAAGTAAAAAAAAGATTACATTGGTAGGAATCTGACTATTCAGATCTTGCTTAAAACATATAATAATAATAAAAAATAACAAAAAAAACATTTATTAATCAATAGATTTTTACAATAATTAACATTTTGTTCATTTATTTTATTGACAAAAGGACATTGCTCAGCTGTAAATTCGGAATATAGCTGATGTTCAACAATGTCTCTGCGCATCTAGTGTTATCAATTTTGTATTCTGAAAGTTTATTTATTTAT
The DNA here is from genome assembly GCA_917563855.2 of Limnephilus lunatus. Classification (NCBI taxonomy): domain Eukaryota; kingdom Metazoa; phylum Arthropoda; class Insecta; order Trichoptera; family Limnephilidae; genus Limnephilus; species Limnephilus lunatus. The sequence goes on from OU830599.1 coordinate 61,870,628, forward strand.
TTATTGATTTACGTGATGTTTACAATATATTATTCGATGCCTGTCTCGCTAGGGTATACCTGTGTTGAGACAGGCGTAGAGGTACATAATTGAATATCATATATCATATATAAGAGTAATATAATTTACAATTAAACATAAAGATGATTGAAAGTGTGGGTAAATAACATAAAGAGAGTTTTCTTATAAATGAGGGAAGAGATACAGTAAAGTAGTAAATCCTGTCAAATCTATTTATGGATTTAGATTATTTAGGATTTTATAATTTTAATTTGTTTTATATGGGTAAGGACGTATGTAGATGGATATTTCTGTCTATTTGTAGTTTATTTTACAGATGTTTGCAATAGTGTGACGACCAGTACTTATAATCCATTTCTTTATAACTTGTTTGAATTTGGTCATTGATTCGGTTTGTCTAATCGTAGCTGGTAGTGTATTGTGTAGTTTGCAAGCTATGTATTTAAAGTGTCTTTGTTCAAAGTTGGTTTTAGAAAATGGAGTTTGGAGGAGTTCTTTGTTTTTGGCTCGGGTATTGTGTATCGTTTGTGTTGCTTTGTATAGCGTTATGTTGTTTTAATGTAAATTAACTAAGATGAATCTTGCGTAGAGCTGTTTAATGTCCATAACGTTGAAGGTGTTGAAGATCGTATCCGTGCTGGTAGTAAGAGGAATTTTAAGGATTATTTTTATTAATAGTTTTTGTGCTTTAATGATGGGGTCGAGGGCACTAGAATAAGTGTTACCCCAAGCTAAAATTCCGTATTCGATGTGTGATTGGCACAGTGAGTAATACACTGTTTTTAAAAGGTGTAGGTTGAGGAAATTACGTGTTTGTTTGAAAAAGTATATGGATTTGCGGATTTTGTTTGTAGTGTTAACCTACCAATTTAAGTGTGTATCAAAGGTTATTCCTAAATATTTGATAATGTTTACTTGTTCAAGGCATGGGCAGTTACAATTCAGGTTCGGAGATGAGTTTTTACATTCGTGTATTTTTAATTGGGGTAGGAGGTTTGGTTTTGTGATATTGGTGAGACTAAACAGTAAGTATTTGGTTTTCTGTACATTGAGAGTTAGTGTGTTTGAGTCAAGCCAGTATTTAACCTTTTGAATTCCTTCCTCCGCTTGCGAATAAACGGTAGGCCAGTCTTTCGCTTGGAATAGCAGGACAGTGTCGTCAGCGAAGCTGACAATAGTTGCATCGATATCTAGGTTACACAACTCGTTAATGTATATTAGGAAGAGCGTTGGACCTATAATACTGCCTTGTGGGACACCGTAACTGATGGGCAAATTCTGACTCTTTGTAGCTCTGAGTTTAACGCATTGGGATCTGTCAGATAAGAAGCTGGAGAGGAGGCTTAATTCATTATTCCTAATACCTATATTTAACATTTTGCGTTCTAATTTGGCGTGTGATATTGTATCAAACGCTTTACATAGGTTAAGAAATACCGATAGACATTTTGAGCCCTTATCTTACAATTTTTAGAGTTATTATCTTACAATTTTTATTCCGCGCTCTGAAAATATTCTGAATTATTTCAATCTAATATTATGAAAGTTTTCGTAATTAAATTGTTATTCCCTCTAATTGGATCATACTTCTTTACAAACATTAAAATTGTGAAGATCTCATTCCCTTTCCAACGTTATAAGAATTATTTTAGCCTCAGATCAAAGAACATGAATGACAAACTTCCAAGTGGGTAGTAGATCTGATCAAGATTAATGATCCAACAATCCCACCCCAATTTCAGGACCAAATTTTACAAAATTAGTCGTCAAATAAACACATTCTAAAATACTTGCAGAACTCAATAATAACATTATCAAATTTAATTTTAATTGCATTTCTAAAAATTAAAATGGAGTTCTACGAATTAAACACAAAAACAATTAATAAATAAACAGATAACTATATTTTGTAACAAGCAGTACTAAATAATATAAAGACTTAATATATCTAACGTAATTTTAAAATTAAAACACATATTTGTTTCAACTATTTGACAGAAACAATTAATTTGAAAAACTTCTTGTACTGAGAGGACATTAGAATATTCCGGAACGAGTTTTTTTCCATAATTGACTAAGTCCTGTTTTAATCCGACTCGAAAGATTCTCTTTTACAAATGTGAAATAATCGTGTATATTTTGACTTTCTTATTTTTTTTTATTTTCTTTATTCATTGGATTTTTTATTACATAAATTGGGGGTTTTTCGACCACCATGCTAGGCAAATGCCCGTGTTGTGGTGGTCGATTTTCTATACAGTGCATTAGCATATGCAATATAAGGAATGTGAATGTGAGAGAATATTAAGAAAATATATACATATAATAATATAATATTAAAGAATATAAAAATATAAAAGAATTCAAATTACCATATAATATAAAAGAGTTAAAATAATAAAAAGGTAGAATATAAAATAATATGAATAATTGCATTTTTTTTAATATTTTGTTACTTATCTGCCTGAAGAAAGTTTGGAATGAGAAATGTTATTGAGATAGTGAGGTTTGAGGAAAAAATTGTGTAATTCCTTGTTTGAAATATTAAAATAATCGTGAAACAAAACAATTAACGCTGCCGGAATTTGGATCCATGACCTTTGGATTCGTAGTCGGTAGTCTTACCCATCAAACACGGTGGCGTTGACATAGAAAATTCAGACGGAAAACATCGTGCAAGTTTTCATGACGCCCCGAGTTAATTCTGGAAATATTTCTACTTTATAGATTTAAGATTAACCCCGAATGAAAAAAAGATGTAATATATTCCAAACTTGAAATCGGCTACGACTTTCTAGCGTAGGTCGCTACGATCTTTTAGCGTAAGCTGCTACGAATTTCAAGTGTTAGCTGCCAGTTTAGTAGAGCACGGAGAAGACTAATTTTGCAAAACCTGAGCCTAGCAAGTTGGTTGGTCGGGTGTTAGGAGTGTTTGAATTTGTCACAAACTGTAAACACGGAGGGTTAAAAAGCAGAAATTGATTACGGTGACTGCTGACAGAAAAACACGACGCCCAAATTACTGCGAAATTTACAGAGAGGAAAACGAAGATTATTGATGGCAGTTCGGGTTGACGAAACACAGAAAAGGAGCGATGTTGTTGTTGATATTTTTTGTGAACGAAAGAAATATAATGTATCGAATAGATTCGCATCATTAACGGGATAGTGTTTTGCTCGATTTTGTTTATTTGTTTATTCGCATGATGGCTTTGTTATTTAGGTGGTTAGTTTACATAGAAGGCATTAGGATATGGCTAACTATTTATTTATTTGTATTAAGCATCTACGGGTTTTTACAAACATTTAATGTACATAACACTTGTGTAACAGTAATCATGAAGTAAAATATTTTTTTTATTTTAGTATATAAAACAAGCATGTTGCCCAAAAATGTACATACAATAACAACTTGCAGAATACTCGTAGCATGCTGAACCGATAACAGAATTATTATTATTTATTTATATTTTTAAATTAACGAGTAAAACCTTAAATTGTAATATTGTTAATTAGAAGACAATATAAGTGAAACTCCATCGAAAATATAAAAATATAAAATGATACAGTTAAATATAATATGATCGAATCGGATAGGGATACATTATCTCAGTTGGTAGAGCTCCGCCCGAAGGCGTAGCGTAGGTCCAGGGTTCGAGTCCTAGAAGCGACCGCATCTTTTTCTGATTTTTCTGATTTTTCTGATTTTTCTGATTTTTCTGATTTTTATATATTCGTTTAAATAAAATAAAAAATTAAAAAACTTCAAACTTTCTTTAAAAAAGATTTTTCTCCACCGTGAGACGGCTTGTGGACTTTTAAATGTTCCTTTTGAGAATATGAAAAGTTGCAGTCGGAACATGAAAATGGTTTATCTCCACTATGAGACCACTTGTGGACGTTTAAATATTCCTTTTGAGAAGATGAATAGTTGCAGTCAGAACATAAAAAGATTTTTTTCCACAGTGAGTCAGCATGTGAATTTTAAATTCTCACTTTCGAGAACATGAATAGTTGCAGTCGGAACATGAAAAAGGTTTTTCTCCACTGTGAGATGGCTTTTGGACTCTTAAATGTTCCTTTTGAGAACATAAATAGTTGCCGTCGGAACATGAACATGGTCTTTCTCCAAAATATGTAAACTTGTGAATTTTTGAAGTCTCATTTCTAGCACATAAATAATTACAATAGGAAGATGCAAAAGGTTTTTCTCCACTCTGAGACGGCTTGTGGACTTGAAAGATGTGTGGCTTTGTCGGCTATCACTGTGACAAGACGCATTGAGGAAATAGCCGAAGACATTGAGACACAATTGTTGCAGAGGATTAATACATCACCGTGGTACGCACTCCAGGTTGACGAATCTACAGATCGACAACAAGGCAATACTAATTGTTTATGTGCGATATCTATATCATGAAAATGTGTTATGTGCACTAAATTTGCCAACCAATACCAAATATGGAGAGCTGTTCTAGTTACTGGATGTTTATATATCAGGAAAACTAAAATGGTCGCGGGCCATATTGATAGGGCCCGGGGGCCACATGCGGCCCGCGGGCCGTATCTTTGACACCCCTGACCTATGGGATAGCAGAAAATCTATTATTTATGTGTATATTGTGTATGCACTGCGGCGTCACTTGCCTTTCTCTCTCTCACGTCTAGTCCTGTTATTTTATAACTTTGTTTACTGCTGTTCCGGCTACAGTTGTCGTTGTGAACCGTTCTTGGTTGCATCAGCAGCATGTTGTCTGGTTTTCTTTGTTAGTTCTTGGGTAGTCTCATGAGTCGTGTGATAATTTTATTAAAATGTCTTTTGTCAAGATTCAGTTGACAGTGTATACACACAAATGATAATAGCACATTTTTTTAATTTTTATAAGAAAAACTTTCATTTTATAACTTTTTTGAAGGTTATTCCCATCAGTGAAACATATCATATTAGAATAAGTTAACAATAATAATCTAAATGAAAATATGAAAGAGAACAAGACCCAGAAAAACAGAAAAAAAACAATGGTCGCAACTGGGACTTGAACCCAGACCTCTCCGTCTAACCGGGACGAGCGCGTTAATTAATTTCGCTATTGCCACCTTTTTTTTTTTACATTAACTCCACACAGGAGGCCCTGAGGAAAATAATTTCCCTCAGGGCCTATGTCATCTTTGAGGATGCTGTGTGGAGGGTCTTTTTGAGGAAAGGAAGGAGTGAACATGGGTCTTGAAGAGACACATGTTGTAGGAGGGAGGAAACACAGAGGCCGGTAAATCGTTCCACATCTGAGCTGTTGAGCTCAAGAACGAGTCGTAAAAACGACCCGTTCTCATGTGACTAATGTCAACCATGTACAAATGTTGGGCGCGTGTTTGGCGTGTTTCCCGACTATGCACCGGTGCCGAGGGGATCAACGACGCTAGTTCCTCGGAGCATTTTCCATTGTAATACCGGTAGAACAAGGACAGCATTCCCACCTGACGCCTGTGCTCTAAAGATTGCAATCCGTCTGTTAAGATGGGAGAATCTATCAAACGGACCGCCCGTTTCTGCACAGAGTCAAGGGTTTTTTTAAGGTATTTTGGAGCTCCAGACCAGAGGTGGCTGCCAAATTCAACCGTGGGGCGCACCTGCGATTTGTACAGAGTTAGCAGTTGTGTACTATTAAAGTATCTGCGGGCCCTGTACAGTACGCCCAGTTAACCTTACACCTTCTGTCAAACCGTCATATTTGTCAATCTCATATTTTCAAATTTTAGAATTAACATTATTATCAACTAATTATATATGGAGAAAAATAATTAGTTGATAATAATGTTAATTCTAAAATTTTAAAACATGAGATTGACAAATATGACGGTTTGACAGAAGGTGGCAATAGCGAAATTGGTTAACGCACTCGTCCCAGTTAGACGGAGAGGTCTGGGTTCGAGTCCCAGTTGCCACCATTGTCTTTTTTCTGTTTTTCTGTGTCTTGTTCTCTTTCATATTTTCGTTTAGATTGTTATTGTTAACATTTTTTTTATTATGAACATGTAAAACATAATATATATTAATTGTTTTTGTATTTAATTCGTAGAACTCCATTTTCATTTTTAGAAATTTAATTAAAATTAAATTTGATAATGTTATTATCGAGTTATGCAGAACAATTATAAATCAATAAACGAACGAATGACCCCAACATAATGCTAATTAATAAAGTAAGGAAAATTATTTGTTCCCCACTACTTAGTATGTTTACCAAACCTAAACAATATAATGTGCTTAAATGAGTCAATAAATCAATTCAGAAAACCCTTACACTTAACGCAAGGGAAAGATTCCGAATCCAACATAATCACCCTCTCAATTAATGTATCTGCAAAATTGGATTAACCGGTAATAAATCAATTTAGACTTCAAAAATTGACTTTTAAAATATTATAAATAAGTCGTCCGTGCGTGGCTTCACCACAATTTGAAAATGACCTTACAAGTCGAAACAGCTGTAACTAAAATACATCTTAAAATACTCACAGAACTCGATAATAACATTATCAAATTGAATTTTAATTAAATTTCTAAAAATTTAAATATGAAACATACGCGAAAATCACTAGATTATAATCGAAACAGAAAAAAAACATTACATCACGTAATGGGACACATTAATATATTTATATTATTCTTGAATATAAAGCGGCAGTTTATCTAAAGCAAAAAAAACTCTCGAACGGTAAACTCTGTTGTTTTGATAATAAATTATATATTAACCCAGCCTTTTCTATGTGGAGTTCTTAGGTCAACCCAAGCACGACTTTATTTCCATCATCACAAACTAATCTTTGAAATAATGACATTCTGCCAATATTCTCGGCCTCTGTGGTCAAGTGGTAAGGCTCTCGACTAGCAATCCGAAATTCGTGGGTTCAAATCCCGACATGAGGGATTTTTTTTATTTTTATTCATTTGTGTTATTCCATAATTAATTAATTTAAAAAAAACGGAGTGTTGCAAGAGTGTGAAGTGAAACCTTTAGAAAACTAAAGTAGATAAGGGTGGGGAGGCTGCGAAGCACCGCACAAAGCTGAGACCGATAGGCAATGAAGCACCGCATAAAGATGAGGCCGATTATACTATCTCATTCTCTCGCAGGCAAAATCTCATAGATGTATGTGTTTGTCTCTTTTTAGTGTCACTATTTTTTGTTTCATCGAGTTTCAAATCTCGACGGTGTTGAAGAAGTTTTCACTTCAATAATTAATTGTATATTTTTGGCATGTTCCAGAGTGGAAGATACTCTCAGCATCGCCTTGGTTTAAGACCAGCATTAAGAATTAAAACTTTTATCGAAATTGGATTAAACCGTGTTTGGTGATACCCAAGAAGAATTTGAAAATGCTCTTGTAAGTCGAAATAGACGTCACAATAAAAAAATTACAAAACGTACAGGATTTTATTACATTTGAATTACATAAATTTAAAAAAAATGTGTTTTCTACGAATTGAACACAAAAACAATTAATAATTTAAAAAAATCAGAGTGTGTTATTCCCACATGGTAGAAGTAAAACGAAAATTAACATAGATAGGAGGCTACGAAGCACCGCACAAAGAGGAGACCGATTATACTATCTCATTCACTCGTAGGCTACATACTTTATATGTGTTTATATCTTTTTAGTGTTGCTATTTTTCGTTTCATCAGTTTTTAGTTTTCATTTTGAGTTTCAAACCACAACGGTGCTAAATAAGTGTTAACTTCAAAAACTATAAATCTTATCAAACAAAAAAACTATGACTTACAAAAAAGTAGGCAAAATTATTGTCAACTAAATTGAAAACATTCAATGCCGTAAGATCCCAACTGAAGAAAAAACTTTTCAAATCTCAGCCAAATATTCAAAATTAAAGAAATCAGTCTCTTTATTAAAGAAGTTTAAGAAGGGAAAAAAATATCGCAAATCGCCTAAAAATCTCAATGATGATATTAGGATTTCTCAAGAAAAGAAAATTTCTAGTGGAGATGAAACAATTTTAATATAAAGCCATAAATTTTATCATTTCTTTTCTTCCCTTAACACGGCCATAGACATTTTTTTACGTTTCTCGCCCTTTCCATGAATGGAAAAACGATGGTTACGTTTCATTACCCGAAAAATTCTTTGGAGGTTTTCCTTTTGGAAATATAAATCTCAAAGACAAACGGCGAGGATATTTATGCGGTCGAATATGGCTGCGATCGGTGTCATTAGATTTTTTCGTCTTATGTTTTATGCGAATGAATTTCAAGTAATAAGTTGTTAACTTTACCGATGAAGTTTCCGTTGTGAATTTATGAAAGTTTTACATTTTACAAAGTCTTCTTTGAGGGTGTTTCAGTTCGGGAGAATAGTAATTATAGTTGTTTTAGTAATACTTTACTTTGAAAAAGCAAGCTAAATAAGCTTGTGGACTAAAATAAGAGAATGAGTTTTGCATTTTTGACAGGTCTGGTGTTCAAAATGCGAATGGTCAGATGCTACGTGTTTTCGATATTATTTTATGGAATGGAAGCATGGACGCTTACTGATAGGCGACTTGAGGCATTCGAGATGTGGATCTACAGAAGAATACTTAAAATAAGCTTGATGGACAGGGTTACGGATGAAGATGTTATGGTTCGGTCCGGTCAGAGTTTAGGTCCGAACTAAGAACCTACCTTTTTGGGCTCTCATACCCTTAATTTAAATATACCTATCTGAGAGTATCATATTGTATTGCCTATGATATGCCTTAATCACACTTTTCTTATTAAATTAAAATTACACGAATCCTTACACATCAATCTGTCTCTAGGAAGATCAAATCCATGTACTACTGCACAGCCCACCATTAAATATTGCTTTTACTTTCCAAAATGCACTCATTAAAGGATATATTACATATTAATATTAAAATATTTTTCAGGATTAAATAAACATGTCCTAATAAGGATTAAATAAACATGTCATGATAAACATGTCCTCTGCGTGCGAACTCTATCTAAATTTCTTTAAATAGACAATAAACAGTGTTAATTTCAAGCGACCTCCCAGGTAAGTGTGGTCCTGTATTCATTCATTTTTAGGCAGCATCGCGTTCATTGGTCAAAATATATATTTTCGTATCGGTGATCGAAGAACCGGTGTGTGCAATTTTTAGCCGTAGGTTGTTTTTAATTGTTTGTCTAGCCTGTAGGTTTTCAGGTATGTATGGTAAGTTTGTACAGCGCCTTTGAGGTGATTTTTCACAAAAACGGCGCTATATACATCGTGCAGATATTATTATTATTAATATTCGGATAAATAAAGAAAATAAGTTTTTGAAAACTTTTGTTATCTTGGACAAGTGATGAGACATCCAGAGAAGTGTGAGATATCTTTCTGTCAATCAATTATACAATACGGCATTATAGAATGGGGCGGTACATATACAAATCAAACACAAACAATTTACATATCACAAAAACTAATAATAAAAACAATTTAAAAAAAAACCGTACTCAAATTCGTCAGAACTTTTATTCCAACAATTTAAAGTCAGAAAATTAAGTGCAATATATTTTTATCATGCAACATTACAAATTTATAAAGATAATATTCAAAATAAAGTTGCACCATTTAAAAACAACAGAAATCTTAGACAAACATCAATACTTCCTACTCCAAAATGTAAAAAAACACTAGGACCGTTAAGTCATAAATATCTCGGAGTAAAATTTTTTAATTCACTCCCTGAAAAAATCAGAAACATGAACAGTAATATCAAAAAATTTAAAATTCACCTTAAAAATTATACCGAAAATTTGAACTGAATATAAAAAATAAAAAAAATTAAACCAATATAATAACACCCCCATACACACAAGCCCTGCTTTTTTGTGGGGATAAATCAAATATGTACACATATTATGTAATTAATTATTATATTGAATTTATTGTAATTTATATATCTTTCTCTGAATAAAAAAAAAAATATATATATATATATGCATCTCATAATGCAGGAAAAGATTACCGGAAGACGGGGACCTGGAAGAAGGAGAACCTCGTGGCTGATAAACCTGAGACAGTGGTTTGGCCGGTAGCTGTTCCGGGCCGCAGTAAACAAAGTCCGCATAGCCAACATGATAGCCAACGTCCGTTGAACGGATAGGGCACGAGAAGAAAAAGAAAGTGTTAAAAATTGTTAAGGGTTTGATAGTAAGTAATCTTTCAAGAATCTAAACTGGATTACCAGCTATTCGGGTTGGTACGATTAGCCTACCATTTTGCTATTGAGAGCGAATTATTTATTTTATATAAAATTCCTTATTTTATATAACATGAATCTACCTTTTTTACATACATTTGTGTTGTTTTATTACGAATACTAGAACCATTGACCGGTCAGTGGCTGAGTTAGCATCGCGTTTGGGTTCCATCTAGGCGTTGCGTGTTTGATTCCTTGGCTGGTTAAGTCTTCCATAACGTCACAAGCAACATTTTCCCCTTCTGTGGTGGTAGTAGGAGAGTTTCAGGTTTTTCGTAACTTAGGAATAATTTTCTTTTAAAAAATATATCACGTTATAAGTACTTAAAAACTGTAAAAAATGTGAAAACCAATTAAATGTAAATGTAAACATAAAAATTAGGATAATATTCATACATAAGTTGAAAGGGCCTCTCTGAAAAGACATCAAGGATTAATGTAAAAAATAGCTATAAAGTCGTTTTTAGAATGTACAATACCCTCCACACATCATCCCCAAAGATATAATACAACAAAAATGAAAAGCGAACTTTCATAATATTATTGATTCTATTCAGTAAGCGTACTCCGTATTCATATACCTCATTACTTCTTTTCTGATTTCTTCTCGGAGAAATTGAATCCGACAACGAACTGCACTTTAAAACATTGATTTGATTAAATCTCCTCTACCTTTCAGTCAATGCCTTACAATTCAATTTTTATCTTCCGAGCAATTCCATATATCATACACGATACAAATCTTTCGAGATTTGCCCTTTATGCGCCAAACGAACCGTCTTACCGATTAATTTAGTTAGTAGTTGTAGTTTAGTTAGTACTTAACCGATTAGTTTAGTCAGCTGGTTCGAACTAGGCTATCAGTTTAGTCGAGTGGCGAGAAACCACTTGATTGACCAAAAAGCGTCCACATTACGGTCGAGTAGAGTACATTAGTGGGTGGCGTATTGGAAGATGAACGGGCTGTAATGGAACAAAGTAATTAAACTGATTATAATGGATATTTTAGAAGAAAGAAGAAATTAGTGTTATAAAATCAAAGAAACCACGTATTCGAAAATGGAATAATAGCAGGGAAAAAATTAGAGTGGAGCATAACGAGACGAAATTTCAGCGGCTACTAATTTAGTCTACTAAAAAAACGGGTTCGGACTTGTTTAGTGGTTGAGCAAGTGAGCAGGGACACAAGGTGGGAGGCACTAAAAGCCAAAAAAAATAGAATGGAAAAATGGATTTACCCTATTAAACCCCTGACTAAATTACTCTTCACGTTTTATATTATGTTCAAACACGTTTACTTTAAAGTACTCGCTTGCTCAACTGAACTACTAGCCTAGTCCGAACGGGTCTTAAGAGACGACTGTGCACGAAGCAAATTACAAATTAGTATCGCTGACAAAAGCCTCATGCATACATGTCAACATCAATATGTGTAGCGATTATTTATTGTAGGTATTTGACCATTACTTCAAGTTCGAATGAAACATTGAGAGAAGGCCTCCTCTCCCTCAATTATTTATTTCCATTGATTGACCTCCATACCTCCTATGCAACTTCCTTCTTCAATCTAAGGCCCTTCTCCACAGAGATACCCAAGTATCCGCTACTAATATATTGTGTACTTACACCGCTAACTACTTATCGCGCGCAGTCGGTGAACGTCACTACTGAAACCACAAGGCCCGCGTGGCACGTCGCCCTCAATCATTGTTGAATTCTCGAAACGTCAAACTAGAATGCCGACATAACGTCACTTACAACGTCACACAAAAACAGTTACTGTAGCTACCATTTTTATATAACGTTATTATATTTATACTGTTTTGTTCCTAGCATTGTTATAAAGCACACAAATTGTTACAAAATGTCTGACACCAACGACACCATGTTGAAAGTTTCGACGATTATGCGAGCGGAAACAACTTCGTCCGAATGGTCGCTGGAAACATAAAGTATAAAGGGGATATAATTAATGAAAAGTAGTGTTCATTAAATATTACAGTGTGTAAATATACAAATAGAAGAAGAGATATTTAATTGTAGTAGTGAAACCTTCAGAAAACTAAAGTAGACAAGAGTGGAAGGCTGCGAAGCATCGCACAAAGATCAGACCGATTATACTATCTCATTCTCGCGCAGGTTAAATTTTATAGATGTAAGTGTCTTTCTCTTTTAAGTGTCGATGTTTTTTGTTTCATCGAATTTCAAATCACAACGGTGCTATAGAAGTTTTAACCTCAAAAATCGTTTCGTGAAGTAACATTTGTTTAAAAGGAATGTTTTCAGTGACGTTGCCACCGAGGGCCTGGTGGGAGACAAAAGTCTTGGCTGCAAAATGTACGAGAGTGGACCGGTATTAGAAGTGTGCAGGAGCTATTTCGGACAGCGCCAGATAGAGATACATTTACCAGAGTGATCGCCAACGTCAGAGGGACCTGATAGGGCACACGAAGAAGAAAAAGACTTTAAAAATTGAAGTGTATCATGTATTTGAATAATATTCCATGGAAAGTTGTTGAATATATTAATAGCCGTGTAGTAAGCTTTGTCAACATTGCCCGCGTTTTTCAAAACATCGGTATCGGTAACATGTACCTATACACGAACTTCCGCGTAGATGTATGGCGATATTCGCTAAGATACTTGAATCGTCGAGTATCGGACACTTGCGTATCTCTGTGAAAGAAGGGCCTTTGGGTTATTTATGATCATTCCTCTTTATGATACAACAGTTTTTAGAATCATTATTATTATTAAGAAACCTTTTTGGTGGCCGACAATCACCATTATTTGTACGTGCGGTACCAGAGCAGCCGTCCCAGTTTTATAAATCCTGTTATTGGCGGCTCAACACACATTTGGCATAGCTCGGATTGTACCACGTTCGCCAGACGCCAGTTTCTTGTATGACTCCAAAGATTTATTTAAGAATCTTCCTTTCAAAAATATACTCCATGCTTTCACTATTCAACACTCTAAGCCATATCTTTGCACTGGCTTGAGGAGTATAAATTGTTCGGAAAATGTTTTTTGAAAGAGCTTTTTTCCAGATTTTCTATTGGAATATGTTTGAATCTCTTGGCGCGTGCCGATTAACTCCCTTTTCAACATGAGTTATGTTAAATTGGTGAATGTGATATTCAATCTTTGAAAATTTCTTTGTATTATGTTTATGGTTAAATAATAAAAATTAACGCAACAAATAACATGTACCTAGTTTGTAAAAATTATGCAGTAATCAAAGAATGATAAGAAAATTTTTTACAGTGTTCGGTTTTAAAAAGGGAATATGCTTAGTTACTTCCGTATTTTTTTTTTCAATTATATCTGGCTTTCTCCCTTCAAGGGTGTTCTAGGCCATCATTTAAAATTACAGAGAAAGGAAAGGTGAATTTTTATATTAATTTTATTTAAAAGAGCAAATTTCAGAATTACATGGAAGATTGGAGTCGAGTTCAGACTTGGAAGAGATGAAATGTTGTCCTTCCGTATTTAAAAACTTAAAACTGTTTTTAAAATTTGATGAAATACCTACGCTTTCAAATTGTATTATTATAAATAACCATGTAATTTTTTAAACACATTTTTTTTTCATGCGAACTTTGAAAAGTTTTAATAATGGTTCACCTTACGTTTTTTCTAACTATAATTACTAGTAATTAAAAAAAAATCACAGACATATTTCATTAGACAAGTAACTTATAAACATTATCATCATCTCACGTTTTGTAGTTTTTCATGTAAAAATAATTTTCCGAAAATTCACACAGTTTCATGATTTTCTTTCGAATGCGATTGAAATATTTGATTTCAGAAAAGTGTATATTTTAAATATTTTGTGGTAAACTTTTAGATATGAATATAAACCTTGATATTTTCTCTTTCCAACAACGTTTAGATCATATTTATATCCATGGTAGTAAGGGAGACACAACGATTTCTATGAGATCTACATGAGTTGTTCCGAAAAACGAACAAATAGCCTGAGGGGTTAAGATGTTGTGTGGTTGACTGGGAAGTCAGCAACCATTCGCCGCAGAGCTTCTTAAAGCACTGCAAAGATGTCGATATTCGAATAGACAGTAGTATTTCATTCCAAAGTTTTGAGAATGAATAGCTGGAACTACCCTCAAATACAGCAGTATAAATTTGGGGAGAACGAGTAAATGTCCTCTTTGGCGTGTTCAAAATCAACTATTTAAGACATATCCATCGACGATCTCGTGTTGATAACATAACACTGATATGTAAATAACACACCGCATAGATTCATCACCTTGCTTATCCAAAAGATGTATTTCGGAGTTAATTCATTTGACAAATAATACTGTTTGATGTTCCGGTATTTGAGCTAATTGCATCAGGCAATATATCAAAGCTGGGGAGGGTTTCACTCATCTGGAACGTGGTTAATGGATAGGGACTTAATCTAATCTGACTGTATATGAAAGGGATTTGTTTTCATATATTTTTTTATTATCGTAATGTGCCTTTGACGACTGGGGTAGTAGCTTGTCGATTTTGAATTTGTGGAACCGAGAACGATTTTGAAAAAATAATCTAAAATAAATAAAAACAATCTAATCTAACCTAACCCGCAGGAGCAGGTAAGGCTACACAATACCCTAAAATATAGTCAGAATCAGTAAGTGAAGAAGGCGCATACACAAAAATACGATACACGACCCCGGTGTATGGGACGGACAAACTGTCGAATATGCCCTAGAAAATACTCTATCTAGGTTACAAACCAATTCTTAAAACCGATTGTTTCCAATGAAAAAGGTAGTTGCCTATGATATGGAAAAAAAATAGTCAAAGATAATATTGTTAATTCTCAAATTTAAAAATATGAGAGAACGATTATGACGGTGACGGAATTGGTAAAAGCGCACGTCCCGGTTAGACGAGATGTCCTGGAACGTGCCGCGAATATACTGTATATTATTATTAATTAATTAAATGTAAAATAACACTAATCAATCAAATAAAATTTATTTGCGAACGCCGGGAATTGAACCCGTGATCTTCGGATTGCTAATCGCGAGCCTTACTCCTCTTATTTAATTGCTTTTTAGAAACTTTGAATTAAACTATCCCGTGTATTTTTAACGGTTTTGTGCTAGTATAACTATATAATTCAAGCAACAAATTATAATTCACTTAAACATAATTTATTAATGTTTATATTTCCATCTACGTATTTCCTGCTTCTTCTGCACCGTCAGGGTTAGCACTTTACTTCGTTGTAGACCGCTGGCCCCGTTCCTTTGACAACTTCTTAGTGACATTTCAACCCCATTAATTTCACTGTGTGCATTCAAACTTCCAACTGCTCTCAATGTCCTTAGCAACCATCCTGTCCCTCGTGAATAAACTTTTCTAAGTACACAAACTCATTCACTTAGTAATAGTACGGAATAAATAAAGTACCTATTACACAGGTAGATATTCCTTAATACTAATGGAGATAACTGTAAGACTTATAGTTCAGACCTATTCACCAAGGACGAATTCTGTTAAAAGTTAATCAATAATTGGTAAATGCAATGTAATTAGAATTCGATTTCAGAAACTGCCAAAAATACGGTGACCTGATAAATCAACAAAGTGGCACTTCAGCACTCTTTGAAAAGTCATTAAGATGAGAAAAAACAGGTTAAATAGGTTACATCAGTTTAGGTTAAGGGCTATTTTTTTCGTCATTACGTTTCAGAAGGGTTTTGAAATTTACCGTTGTTGAGTTGTAATGGAACCCAAAAAATCATATTACCTACTTCAGTTATCGACCTTAAAAGTGTGTTATTTTTTTTTATATGAATGCCTCACAAGAGTCCCAGCTGCTCCTGTCTGGATCCAGTGACATTATGGCATCCCCAATTGGGGTGTGTTGTGAAACTGAAGGTAGTGGGGAGGGAAGGAGATGGTAAGATGAAGGTGAAGTAGTATCTGGCTATTAAGATCTGGTCACCAAATGCGGCTAAATCCATTTTAAGCAACTTTTTAATGCTGAATGGTGGTCTTACACCTGGGCGATATTGAGAGCATCTTATACTCTGGAACGTGCCGCAAACATATGTACTGTACAATAACTGCATTAATTGTGAAATAACACAAATCAATCAAATAAAATGTATTTGCTTGATTCGATCTCGCGACTTTCGGTTTGCGAATCGAGAGCCTTACCCCTCGACCACGTCGGCCGTTAGTTGAACCAAAGGGCAAAACCTCTTACTTATCCCTTTTCGCCAGAAACAACCTTTTGCCAAAGAAATTTCAGATAAATTTAGGATTTATCGGATTACCAACACCTCTGCCATGGAGAGCCCGAGTTCATGGGTTGAGGTTTGTCTAGGTTTTGGCGGCAGATGAGTCTACCCAGCTACTCCGTGGCTGGCCGGATCGGAAGAGACTGGTTTAGGGAGACCTAACTTAAGACCCCTCCAGCCGGACTCTTTCGACCCATCGCCTTGCGCCGCAGTGGGATTGATAGATTCATACGTCCGTCACTCCTGGAAACTTTGACCCCCAGATTCGTACCAACCCCTCATTTTTCCTTCCCAGAACTTCCTTTCTCTCCATATCCCAAAAAGACCCTCCACACAGAATCCCCCAAGATAACATAGGCCCTGAGGATTTTGTTTCTTCTTGTTAAAATAAACTTTAGAAAGTATGCAACGTTTAATGCCGAATTATATTCCATAATAAACCACCTTCATATAATTGGTAATAAATATGTTGTTGATAATGTGATAAATATTGAAAGATTGTCAACATACAAACATTATTTAATTAAAGCTGTTGGTCAGCGCTTTTCATTTGGATAACAATCAAATATACTTTGAAAGTTTATATTCTTCATCAATGTTCACTTCTGGAATTTTAAAATTTATTTCTATCACGTTCTTTACGTAGTAATTTTTTTTAGTTTAAAACATCTTGTATACATGTATATGAGATTTTCTTTTTTTTCATATTTGTAGTTATAATAGCTTACTATTTGTATTTTGTGCTGTCACTTCAATATGTCCTTTTTTATTTTTTAGTCATATGAATTGTTTTTTTTCTTAACTATGTATATTCTGTTTCCATCTCAAATTATTGAATTCCTATGTAAAAGCCGTTAATCGGCGTTAATTCATAATAAATAAATAAAATATATTAAAAAAGGTTTACAAATAGGATTTCCATTCAACATAAATAACATTATCACAAAAACAAGTATGTGTTCCTTTCATTGTAAATTCTATCAATTAAGATGTCGTGCGGTTGATTGTGCAGTCAGAAACCATTCGCCACAGAGCTTCTTAAAGCACTGCAACGATGTCGATATTTGAATAGACAGTGGTATTTCATTCCAAAGTTTAGATGATGAATAGCTGAAAATACCCTCAAAGCCTCAAATAGAGCAGTTTTATGTTCTCCGCGATCTTTGTCTCAGAGTTATGAATCTTCCATTCTACCACAGAGTTCAACTCGCAATAATACATTTACACACATCAAAAACCCATACAACACTCTCCTTAGAGGCGTTGCACCTACAATGTATGTTTATAGTTTATACTAGTTTGTAGCATCCCTCAGGGACTGATATGAGGACCGACTTTTATCAATACATATTATATTAGTTGAATTAAAGTTGTTCGTGCTGAAGTCCCGGAAGAGAAGCACGTTATTTGCATAACCTCATGCAGTGGTGTCCATTGGTCTAAAGTAAACTATAATTTTTCTGCAGATATGGATTTTACTGTGCATTTAAAAATGTCTATATCATTTTCATCTTCCTCTGTTTTATGTGGCCAACGAATAAATGAGCGTACAAATTCCGAACCTATTTATTCTTTTTTTTTAGGTTCTCAATAAAACAGTTATACTCCAAATTATTACGGAGAAGATTACAGAATTTAAAAGAAAAGAAAAAGTCCATGGGGGCAGTTTTACTATGTTGTGAAGTATGTCAAAATATAGTTACTGAACTCTCTATAGGTAACATTGAGATGTCGATGCTCAATGCAGAATCGTTAAGCAATTGAATTGTTCTGTTTAATGGAGTATTCTGAAAGGAAGACGTTCTCGCTTTCGGAGCATAAAAAGTGCGTGGGATCTCCCACGAGTATACGCGTTAGGGACATGTAGGTTAATCTCCTTCAACATAGGTGGATTCAGTACACTACCGGAGATCAGCTTAATCAAAAGTTTCCTCAAAAATATTTTTCGGCGGGCTTCTAAGGTATTAGATCGAGCATTCCTGTTAAGAACAACGATGGATATAGGTATGGGTAGTTTGTATATTCCCTCATATTCAGGTAACGCATAAAACTTTTTTGTACTCTTTCTATTTCTAGGATAGGTTTTGCTCAGAGGGTTTTGTGGTTAACGAGCGCCCATAGTGACACCATGACTGGTATTGGTTAAAAAAATTCAGTGCGCAGCCTGATTTTTACCTCAAATTATAATTTGCATAAACTGTTCATGTGCATACATTTTTACATTGAATGTCGGCTTAAATAAAGTCCGACGGAAATTACTGATAATTTCCAGATATACATATATCGTTTCGCTGAATGTAGATAATGATGAAATGTCAAATAATGAAACCAACTAGGAATTTTCTTCTTGTGACTACCTCTAATAATATGTACAACATATAAAAATAATTAAAATTATAAAAAAATTGAATAATCGCTCACGACAAGTAAGAAAAAGATTTATTTTATAAAGCTTATTCTGGTGGTAATTGAAGATATCATATTAAGAAAAGATATATAAAAAAGACAGGATATAACATTGATTAAAGTTTAATACAGAATTATATAAAATAACAACAACAAAAATCGTTTACGACAATGGTAATTCGGAAAAACATTTTTTTACCTCGCGATATGATAGTATATATATTAATTTAATTTCTCTTCTATTTAGGACGTATCGCACATTCCGTAGAAAAGTGTCGTAAATCAAAAAAGTGAATTTTACAGGAGAGCGAATGAATGAAAACAAATGAATGAATGACGAACAAGCGGTCCCGTCGAAAAGAGATTCTGTCGTCTCCTTACGGAGATGGAGATATGACTTTCGTGGGGCATAGATAATCACAATCACTTTACTTTTCAGAGATAAAACGTCAAGGAGAAATTTTGAATTACGACACTTTTCAATGGGATATGCGATGTAAACAGTGGGCAGATTTTGATTTCTTTGAAATTATTTATTAATTAATTTTTTATTTTTTTATTTCCGGGTTAATGGGGTGAGGTTTTTCAAGGTCTTGGAGGCGGATAACCAGGACACACTGAACCCCAAATTCCTTCCCACCCTCCCTTTAAACCTTTTCCTTCCCAGAACTCTCCTCTCCTTAACAACTATCCTTTAAAAAAACCCTCCACACAGCAACCCCAAAGATGACATAGGCCCTGAATGAAATTATTTTCCTCATGGCCTCCTGTGTGGTCATGTAAAAAAAATGCCTTTAGATATATTAATTATATATACGTAATATTGTAATTTCTGTTTGTGATTGATATTGTGTAGATACTTCATATACATTTGTGAATGTGCCCTACTATGATTTTCGTCTTCGAATATCCCGAAAAGGGTCTATAAATCAAATTACACTTATCAGAAATTTCTTAGAATTTGTTATTATGTTTTTCTTAAAGTAGACAAATGTTTTCAATATGAATGTATTGCACGCCACTGATCCCGTGAAGCAGAATGCAGTCAGAACTCCGAACATATTATTCACTTTATGATGCATGGCAGCGCTCTGCACTTTGCAGTTATAATGTGCAAATTGTAATTAATGGGAGCTTTTAATTCGCTGGTGCATAATTTAGCAGACTAAAAATTGTAGGTGAAAACTAGGACAAAATTTAATAGATGAGAAGACACTAATTAACGTTATGGGAGCTTTTATAATTAATTTATTAACATCACGACTCATGATTTTAACTGAAAATTGGAAAATCTTTTTTACTAAAAGTAAAAACTCTTAATAAGTGAGGTTAGGTAGGTATCAATACATTTTTAACCGAAATTTTAAACTAAAACTCTCGAAAAATAATACAAGACTTCAGTTTTTTTATAATAGAAAGTATCTAACTGGTCAAAATAATTAGGAAGTTTATTTATATATTTACATAGTTAGAAATATTCTTAGACTAGAGAACCTAAAAATTGTGTACTTTGCAATTTTTCAAATCTATATTACTATACGGTATTATGGGCTGGGGAGAAACAAAATTATTTTAAATCCTCACAAAACCATCTACATTTTCTACTGCAAATTTTTCTATTACCTATAATAGACATAATAGGTATATAATATAAAAAATTATTCAATCAAAAAACTTTAAAATTAAAACATTATAAATATTATAACATTAATAACTTTTCCTTTACAACACTAAATACAGCTAAATAATTTACATTTCAATATATCAGCAAGATATCAGAATAATATTAAAATCCCAAAATTTAATACCAAACACATTAAAAATACCTGTCTCTATTTAGGTATAACTTATTTCAACAACCTCCCGTTAAATCTAAAAATACCGTAAATAATAATCATGAATTCCAACTTAAATTGAAAAATTACCTGAAAGTACCTACTGGAAGAGTTCATATCTATTATTATTATTTTTTTTAAATCTTGAAATTTATTATTGATAAATCTTGAGTTTTTCTTACTAATATTTTTGATATTAAATAGTTGCAATATTTTATTGCTTACATGATTTTTTATCATTGAACACGAATTCCCTCACCAATCACAAGAGCCTTGTCTATTTATGGTGAGGAAAGGCTATTTTTATATTCTTTAATAAAACTTATAACATATAAAAAATATTTATTTATTTTATTTATTTATTTATTTATGCATCTATACAATAAAGTTAACATTTTTTTGGCCTTGCCTGTCTCACTAGTAAATCCCGTGTCGAGACAGACTAGTTTACAAATATTTTATAAATATTAAATAAAATACACATTTTTCAATAAAGTAAAAATATTTGACAAAAAATTTCAGGTTGGTAGTAGTGGTAACAATAATGGGATAAGAGGATTATATTTGGGTGAGGTGACTAATTAGTGCACGACCTTTTTCGATGACCCATTGTTTTATCAGAATTTTGTATTTGTTAATATTATTCGATTGTCTTGTTTTGTCAGGTAGGTTATTGTATATTTTCGACGCAATGTATTTGAAATTTCTTTGACCAAATGTTGTTTTTGTTTTAGGTGTTTGTATGAGTTCTTTGGTTTTGTGCCGCGTGTTTACAATATTTTGGGTATATATACTTATTTTAGAAAACATACAAATATTAAATGAATAAAAAAACAAAAATTATTTATTACTCAGCATTTCGCAAGCTCTTTAAATTAATTTATAAATCTTTACTCAAATGCAGAAATCTTACTATTTGGTAACAACTACAAAAAACTGTTGAGCTTCCCGTCACGAAATTTGCAAAGTGCTTTAATTTTTTTAGGTCAACGCAACTATTTTTTTAATTCACCAATTCAATAATGTGTTATGAAGTTTTGACATAATTATTCATTCATTTTTTAATGTAAGGTAATGATATTCAAATTTAAAAAAAATAAAATTGGACGAAATAAGATAGTAGCCATTCTTAATGGTAAAAACGGTATTAAAACCACTCTGATAGACATCGGAAAATATTAATTATTAATTTTTTATACCTATACGACAAATATTTTTGAATAGAAAAATAGGAAATTTGATAAAACCGGGTAGTAATCAATCTTAAGGTTAACAAAGTTGATAGACGTCGACTTATTGTAAAAAAAACTTTATCAACTTTGATAGACGTCGACATATTGTAAAAAAACATTATTTACTTTAATAGACGTCGACATATTATAAAAAAACGTTAACAACTTTGATAGGCGTCGACATATTGTAAAAAAACATTATCAACTCTGATAGACGTCGACATGTTGTAAAAAATCATTATTAACTTTAATAGACGTCGACATATCATAAAAAAACGTTATCAACTCTGATAGACGTCGACATGTTGTAAAAAATCATTATTAACTTTAATAGACGTCGACATATTATAAAAAAACGTTATCAACTCTGATAGACGTCGACATGTTGTAAAAAATCATTATTAACTTTAATAGACGTCGACATATTGTAAAAAAAAGTTATCAACTTTGATATGCGTCAACATATTGTAAAAAAACATTATCAACTTTGATAGACGTCGATATATTGGCCCTTATAAAGTCATATAACCAATTAAGAGTATTTAGCAATTCTATTGGAAGAGAAGGGTATTAAATCATAATTTATTTCTTATAAATCGAACAAATCATTATAAACAGCTTAATTTATAAGATATACAAAACGTAGAGAACTTCAGAATCCTTTATTCTCAAAGCGGTATAAATAACGCGAAGAAAACTTTTTATTTATTTTCACTTCATTTTCCCATATTTCAAGGGTCTTTTCTTCTGCGGGAAAGTTAAGCTGCCCATTCATACACCTTGTCGGACAATAAAGGAAAACCAATGAGCCATTAGTCAAAATAAAGTTGATAAAACACATAAGGGGATGGTTTGAAATAGGGATGTGATAACTTTTTGATCGTTGCAGTTTAGGAATCGATATTTATAAAATACAGGCATTATTTATAATATGCCACGGTAAATTTATCTTTCCTTTTTCCAGTTCAATAAATCCATAAATTTTGCGAAATTCAAAAGTTTTGGAATTTGATTTTGTTTAATATTGCATTTTTTTTATTTCACAGTTACGACCTGGCTTTGCCGGTGTTTCTACACAGTTTGTTCTTACTGAAAAACAGAAAAACAGTGTGGAAAAACAATATTTTGGCATCTTGTCTTCTTTACATGTTATTTGTCTTTATACGTTATTATTTATTCTTTATATCTTCTTTGTAGTTTCGTATCTTGTCTTATATGTCATATATCAAATATGTTTTTTAAAGTTTGATATCTCCGGAAGGAAATAATATTATGAGCTTAAAATAAGTGCTTTAACCCAGAAACTACCGTGAAAATAGAAGCAACCGGTCAAGTACTTTTTTGTGAGAATACACTGGGTCTTGAAACTCGTAGCACAAACGAGAATCTTCGCATAGAACCCAAAAAACCTATTTTTTTGTCCGAGAACTTCGATTTTATTTATTTTTAATTTTAGAAAAAATTCCGCCACCTAAAGAGATGAAAAAGTTTTGGGATAAGAGGAATGGTCTACACTTTGACGCATATTAAAAGACGTTATACAGCTGATAATAGTCGATTTTTTCAAATTCGACTTAATTTCGTTTCGATTTACTCGAAAACAAATGCTCAAATCATAAAGTTGCACCTCAAAATTGACTCCAATGGAATGTAATGTTCATCAAATCACCGTTTCGCTATATAATTAGGTAATCGGAATTCGTGTTTTTATTTTTAAATATTTTGCTTGTTTTATCGAAAAAAAATATTAAAATTGTGCTCTTTTTAGTAACATTGTTGTGTTCACGAATCCCCTGCTATATAGTATGGATTACAACATGTACGTGAACACCCCTAGTCCCACAGCTTTCCTGCCTTGGTGCAGTCGCATTAATAACAGGGGATATGGGTAAAGTTTTCGAACCATTAATAGGAGACGATAGCGACTGTGAGACTTAGACTATAGTTTGGACAACTTGGAAAAATGTTTTAGTTTACTGTTCGGCTTTGGCAACTTACTTCACATGTTCATTCCGCCTTGGGCCTGGTACATGCGGCGGTGCATTTTGTGAATCATAATGTTTATTATAGGTATTATTAACATATTAGGCACAGCCTACCCAAAATAAAAAAATAAATAAAATCTTCATTCAAAAACTTGAAATTTGAAAAAAAAACATTTTTAGATGTAACAACTTCAATAATTGTCGTCTTTTTCAATATTAGCACTCTAGTTCACTGAAAAGTCACGGACCGCCACTGACTTTATCGCTTGTCTGAATTTTTCAGCTATCGATTTCAATTTTAAAATAGACACTTAAATTTAAAAAAAAAAACGATTTCATTAAAACAGAGTTACGTAGGACCCGAAAACAACCAAAAATAGTACTTTTATAAGTGCGCGGGTATTTTATCTCCTGTCTGAATTTTTGACACCAGTTCTAATTTTTAACATGACAATTCAAATTATTTTCTGTCAAAATATTGTATTATAGGCACATTATGATTATAGGTAGATAAAACAAGAATTCATCAAACCAGATACACATGCAGAGCCACAACCGAAATTCATCCTGAATATACTCATTTATTTATTCAGAACATGAAAGTTTGTATGGTGCAACCCTTGGTATCTTCCTCGAATATGTGTGATTTTATCGATATGGCAATCTTTTTTTAATATTAAAAATAATGTAATAAAAAATGTCAGCCGTAACGAGAAATTGCGTGCAATTTTTTATTATGAAATATAAATTTAAATGCATATTTTTCCACCGGTCCCGACTGAAACCGATGTTTTTTATGGTAACTAAGTTTAAAAGTAGTGTACTTTTCAAAATCTGTGCCTATTAAAAGTGCGGCGGCTTGTTCATAAATTAATATAAGTTAAGTTATTATATTATATAATTATATAGTTATTTAATCATTTTACAGTGTTTAAATATACTAATATACAAATAGTCGGATATGGTTGTGAGGCTGAAAGAGTTCGGAAAAGGACAGAGATGGGAAAGAGCAAGGTCTGGAAGAACCTTGTTAGTCAGATCTGGTAAGGAACCATATGGGCGAGCAGCCCACAGAAGTTATAAAGCTATGTAGAATCCAAGAAAAGAGTTTAAAAACCTGTACAAGTAGAATACTTAAATTTTTCAATACTTAAAGAAAGAATACTTAAAGATTCCATGACAGCTGAGCCCCCGTCAGTTGGCCCATTCTTATACTCATATATTATATAGGTATATATACAATACTTCTCGCCGAATATCACCAGAACTTATCACGAGATTGTTTTGGGTGTTCTAAAAATATAAATCTTAGTCCTTTCTAACTTTTTTCTTTCCTCCGTTAATTCTGCTTTTTTAGAAATGAAATACCCTTTAATTAAAATTATATATTTGTAAGTAAGTGCTTTAGATATTATAAATGTTAAACACATTTTTTTTAATCGCTATTTTAATGAAAACAAACTAATTAACATGATAATTGAACGCAGTTTGTACGCGAAAAACTTTTTGTCGAAAGCCCGTTGTCATGTAAATTGGATGCCCCATTGTACCTTCAACACTAAAAAGGAGACTGAAATATCCCGTCAAAACCACATTAAATCACCATGTACCTATTTTTAATAAATAAATAACGTCGCCCATAAAGCCACCCCCCTTCGGCGTCAGCCCTTATTACGTAAACCCACATAACAAGATTTTTATACGAAAAAGTACGATGGCTCATGAAAATGGTCGGGAGGAATATCTGATGTAAATGAAAATCCTGAACAATAAAATGAAGTCCTTGGTAGGTTTTGACTCACCGAGTGCTCGGAACTTGAAGGAAACTCGCCATAACGAGGTCGGAAATAATAATAAAAAACTTTGCCATTAATAATTTTGTGGAAGAGGTAGGTACTTCAGATTTCTTGAAGGGTGGTCTATAAAAATGATTTTCTTATGTGTGAGTTATATGTTAGTACCTACTTAAGTATTTCAATTTTATTTCTGACCAATGTAGAAGGGTGGTTTTGATCACATGGTATTTTTCACGACAATTTTATTGCCAATTTTTCGGATACTGACATCTTTCAAATTCATTTTCAATTAAAATTGATTTAAATCTTTTGTTTTGCAGTGTTTTTTTTTTAATATCTTAGAAATTCGTAAAACCTTCTCAGATCCTGTGCTTTGACGCAAATGTGAATGATAGAAGAAATCGGACACGCCCGCGGAAGACATGGTATGACCAAATGATTCAGATACTTAAGTCGGGCCATAATAATAGAAAAGCACTTATGAGACTATTTATGAATGTGAACGAGTCAAGGGTGTGTGCCAAGATCGAGTTGTTTGGCGGTCCGTCCTCTCTGCCTACCCCTGCGGAGAAACGGCATGATGGTTAGTTAGTTAGTTGAATTCAGGTTCTGAATCTGGCGAAAAGCAAATAAGGTTTTCGTGATATTGAAAAACTATGAATTATTTTCTCATCATTGAAGACAACATTAACCACTTTCAAACGAAAAATGTGAAACAGAAAGTTCTGAAATAGAGTCGGTCAAATTTGGGAATTGAAGCTAGGACCCCTGCCTTACCAGAACATTGTGGCCTCCATAGTCGGGGGGATAAGGCTCTTGACTAGCAATCCGGAGATCGCTGGTTCAAATCCCGGCGTACGCAATCTAAATTTTATTCTATTAAGTTGTGTTATTTCGCAATTCATTCATTTAAAATAAGATGTAGTATATTTGTGACACGTTCCTGCCGAGCGATTCTATATCTTTTGTGGGATCGTGATAAAGGGCGTTATCTCCTGTCAGATTTGTGTGATTCTTATATATTTACTGTAATGTATTTTAATTTAAATCGTTTTAAACTCGAATTCCTGCAAGTATGCATGATTATTTAATCATTTAATGTACGTTGTACATAGAAAAACCAAATAAATAACACAAATCTGCCAGGAGATCACGTCCGTTATCTAATAACGATCCCACAAAAGATATAGAATCGCTCGGCAGATTAGAAAATACTCTCAGTATCGCCCTGGTGTTTGAAATGAAACGATGCTTGAAATGGCTAAAGCCGTTTTGGTGACCAGATCTGAATAGCCGGGCACTTCCCCACGATTCCTCTTTCCCATATCCTTCCACTCCCTACTACCTTTAGCCTTACAACATACCCCAATTGGGGATGCCGTAGTCTCACTGGCTACAGGCGGTTGGGTGCAATTGGGACTCTAGTGGGGTATTTACATAAAAACAACTTATACACATTATTCACATTTATAAATTTTTTTTTTTTTTTTAAAACATACTACAAAATCTGTGTGTTTTTATAATTTAAAATCTTTTTTGAATTCCTAAAATGTTTTAACATAATTCCTGTAAAAACAAAAAAAAGATCTAAATTTCGCAGCCAACCCACTTAAGGCTTTCATTAAAAATATCTGTTATGTGATGATAAAAGAGCCTTCGGAATGATTTACGAGACCGCCATAGTAAAATATTAGCATAATATATTATGCGAAAAAATATGAAAATCATATCATTTTCCTCTCAGTTAACGTTATTAACTGTTTTGCTTTGATAAAAATTATCTCTTTAAATGTCATTGTATTTATAACCACATCCGTAGAAATATAAATCTCTCTCTATTCAGGTTGTTATTTTATTTTTTCGGTTAAAAGTTTTTGTTTTCAGATGAGAGATTTGTTAATTTAAAAAAAACTTCATATACAAATATATTTGCATAGGTAAGTAAGTCTAAACGGAATTACGATTGTTTTAACACAGACATATTTTTTCTATTAGTCTAAGCAATAGAGTCAGTAATGCATCCTTTCGAACGATGACCGATGATTTACCGTCTACTAATGGTTCGATTAAACGTGTTAACATTTTTTTTAAATATTTTTTGTCAAGCCGAAAAAAAGATACATTTTTAGAAATTTTGTGCAAAAAACTTCTTCTTCATTGCCAGAAAAGTTAAAATTTTGTTTTTAATGAAGTTATTGATACACATGAAGTTATTATTATTAGGATTTTGAACGCTATAAAAGTGTTGGTTTAGTTTTCTTTTAAACATATAGACAGTTGTCTTATAATTTTTACCAAGAAAGTTATGTAAATTAATAGTCCCTAAAAAAATTTTGTTATTCGATTAGTAAAATGTTATCGTCTGTCTTTATGTACCAAAAATATTTATGTTTACAATCTGAAAGAAATAGTTAACCTTCCTATACTCGCGCGTTGGTCTCTCAGACCGACAAATCAATAAATAATTACATTACAAAACTCTTCAATCAGTTTGATTGTAAGATTAAACTTAATTTGTTCTTGGGCATTGTTTTGTGCGGTGCGCGTATTTTGGTGCTGAGTGAACGAGTGACACTTATTTACTGTTATCGGTCTTTAAGGTAAGTAACAATTACTATCCTTCTTATTTTTATAATATTTTATTATTCTTGATACTTTAATTTATAGATTTTACAGTTTTTTTTTTAAAACACATGAAAAAGTTTATTTTTGTTATTAAAGTTAGAGTACGATGAGACGATGTATAAATGTGAATGTTTGGCGGTCCGTCCTCTCTCCCTACCCCTGCAGTGAAACGGTGTAATGGTTAGTTAGTTAGTTAGTTAAGTTATAGTACAAAAAAATATGTTCCGAGTTAAAAGTCTGTTTCTACCAAATTAACTAACATGTTTAATATTTTTCTTTCTTTTAATTCAATTATACCCCCTTCTATATAATAAATACTTACCTATAATGCTTAAAAATTATATGATAAAAATAAAACAGATGAGAAGAAATCTCGGTCTGAGACGTTCGCGAGTATACGTATTAAATTAGGCCGTTGGGCGCGAGTATATGAAGGTTAAGAAGCAGGCAAAAACTCCAGTAATTTTTTTTGAAATGTTTTTTTTATTCCTCTTTGTAGTTTTAATAAAAACCACAAATTTAGTTGATATTTCATCTAAAATATAGGTAATCTTTGCGGTTTTCCAATGAAAACCATAAATATTACAAAAATCTTGAAGTAGGTACCACTGCCGAGAAGAGGCTTAAATCATCACACTTTAAAATGAGAAAATATCGCCCTAACGAAAACAATTTCAAAAGTCCAAAGATGACGGGGCATTTTGCTTTACTCGAGTCTCGAGGCAATAACTTTATCGAGCGACCAAAATATTAAAAGTGTGCCCCATTTTATCCCGAGACCGCATTTCCCAAAGCCCGGGGCGTTTCGACGTGTTCCAACATTTGGGGCATTTTCGGGCTAAGGTGTCATACCGCCTCGGGCAGGGAAGGGAAACCAATTGGATATGAAATAAGCTAGGGTAATCAACAGTGAAATTCTGCAGGCTATCGCTTTTAAATCTAATAATTGGTTTTTGGTGCCGAAACATATTTTTTTCGTCAGGAATCTCTAAGAAGATTCTATGAAAAAATAATTTATTAGGTTTCTTCTAAAACAGCAAACTTATTTTGTGGCACCATTTAAATACAATTTAATAAATTACTTTGTTTTTACCACTGTCATTGATTATAAAAAACCGACATGTTTCGTAAGCCAAGCTTACTTCACCACGGTTTTAATAATACAAAAAAAACCCTGATGAAGTAAGCTTGGCTTACGAAACATGTCGGTTTTGTATAATCAGTTATAGTGGTAAAAACAAAGTAATTTATTAAATTGTATTTTATTAGGTATCAAATGTATTAAACTCATTAACGCGAGATTAAGCAGGCCATCGTTTTCAAAGCAAATAATAGGAAACTACGAGATTGTTGTAAAAGTTGTCACTCATAACCAGAAATTTTGATTCATTTTAACATTTTGCGTTGGGTCAGTACAATAAATATGATTCGTAACATTGTATTTATTTATTTATTTACGCCCTAGTGGGCTTTTACAAGGTAGATACATAAGTAATACAGTTGTGTTAGCAAATACATAGCATTCAATATATATTGATTTATGATAAATTTAAGACAAATTAAATGTATATGTATGGAAAGCGAAATTTGTAAAAAGACATATAAAACTAAAATAAAATAAAAATATAGAGTGTATTCACTACGGAGTCGTGCAATCATACATTTTACTAAAATAATTATAAAGACTTCGTTTTGTGACTAATACGGAATCTTTAAATATGTCTACAGTATTCCCAAATTTATTGCCCAGATGATGCATTCTATTAATAGGTGTATGAGCCTCATAATTCGTTTTGAAATTGTCACAGAAAAAGGTAGCACTTTGTCTCGTATTTCTGGTCGGTATGTAAAATTTTATTTTGGAGAGAATTTCAGGGTTGTTAATGCAATTATTAATAATTTTATTTAATAGTACAAGGTCAAAGATGATCCGCCTATCTGACAGCGTAATTATATTGAGTTGTTTCATCAAAAGGACATAGTTAATATTTTGGATTGGAATATTCAGCTTAAAGTTAATAAATCTTAGAAATTTGTGCTGTATCCTTTCTATATTGTTGGAATGTATTTAGTGAAAGATGCAATATGATAATTTAATGCAGTTTTGTATCCTTTTTCGTTTGATTTTTTTTTTTTTTTAATTGTTTTCGAGATACAATCCCGTTTAACCGCAATATAAGCAGTTTGTCAACAGGATGTTAATGTTTAATTACAATTTAAACATACAT
This sequence comes from Limnephilus lunatus, assembly GCA_917563855.2. Lineage (NCBI taxonomy): Eukaryota > Metazoa > Arthropoda > Insecta > Trichoptera > Limnephilidae > Limnephilus > Limnephilus lunatus. Next base: position 61,901,277 of record OU830599.1, read on the forward strand.
ACATATTATTATTACTATAACTATACAAATTGTCACAATTAACACACATTAATTAATGTAAACAATCTCTATTTAGTAACCATTGTTTCAGCATATATCTTAATCTATTTGTAGAGTCGCAATTTTGACGCAAGATTGACGTAATGTATGGTAACTCTCTCTCTCAAAGTATTCACGGACGAGCGCTGTACTCTGATAATTTGTGTGCACTTGACGTATTTCACCACATCGTTGGTTGTGTGAGACTAGCATTATGCACAAATGGTTCACCAAAGCAAACCAAATAGCTTAATAATTTTTTATTTATTTATAAAAGTGACAATAGACAGCATCAAACATGGGATAAACGGAAGTGGGAACGGGCTCTAAAACATATCCAGAATTTCGGATTGCCTTGTAGTTCTAATTATTGACACTATAAGGCTATATGAAATAATAGCCTATTATAGAGGGGAAGAGCAACAAGTCTCAATATCCCAAAAGTTAGCCAAAATATATGTTCTTAATTTATAATTCTCGCAGTTAATGACTAGTAAACCAACACTCACTTTTCCCCTTAATTGATATCCATGACCTAGTTTGTCAATCAATAAGAATTACAACAAACAACTAATAAAAAGCGTGGAAGGTCTTCACATTTTTCGCCATAGCTTTGCAAAAATCTTAAAGGCTACGCTGTCAAAATGTTATCTTACAACACATTTCGCGCCAAATTCGTCCATGGCCGCCATCTTGGACCAACTTTCGCGCGCTTATTACCGCCACTTATTCTGATTCGTCAAATTGTCGGTAGATGGCGCCTTATCTGCACGATACAGGGCGAGTAGTAGGCATAGCGGGTACGTGGGCTGGTGGAGAACAGGGGGGAGCTATGTGTCAAAAACAGATGGCTAATAAGCACGCGAATCAAGCGCACTTAAGTTTAATTGATCCATTTTTAGTAGCTTTTTTCCAGTTTAATGAGAGCACATCATGCAAAGAATAAAATAACTTTCAACAGTACTTCTGGGGGCTTATTTTTATTGGTGGTGATATAAAATTTAGTTTGTAACATGCAATTTCACTTCTTTTACAAGACATAAAGTTGGTGTAATCTACAAAATTTATCTTTACATTTTTTTTATATTATAGAATGCAAGAAACGTTAAAGCATTTCGTTTGTTTAAGGTTACGTGCTTTGTGTTCCTGATAGATTTTAAAAATTTAACTATATTTTTAGTACCTAATGATTTTTGTAAATCAGGCTTACAAAATTAAACAGCACTAGAAACGGAAAATATAAAGGTAACGGTCGCCATTGGGAATCGAACCCAGAAACTCCACTTTCCCGGACAACGCTTCAAACCAATCAGCAATTATGACTTGATTTTTTTACATTATTTTCGTCAATGTTATATTTCAGACAATATTATCCTCTCTTTCAGGCAATTCTTTCTTTTGTATATTTAATAATATTACTATTTAATGTATAAAACACAATTTATTTATAAACAAGTTCTGATGAAAGCTGTTTTTTTTTATAAATCAATAAAATTATTGAATACAAAAAAAACTCAAAATTAAAATGCAATCCTACTTGATGGAAAACAATAAATAATATTATTAAACTATTTTTTTTTTACCATTTTTGCTTAAACGAGTAGATATTATTATACCTAATAATAATAATTCCGATGGCAAGCGATAATCTGAAATAACCAAGTCCCGAAAATATAGTGCCCATATTATAGCGTGGTCTGACACAGGCATTATGTGTAGCCGATGTTTTTTTTTATCGTTTTCAAGATTTAGATTTAGTATATAAGTATTAATTTAGTATACATATTTTGTAACTACTATTAATACAAAGATTTAGAAAAGAAATGAATGGAAACTTTTCATTTTTTTCCAACTTAAGATCACAAAATTTTAATTGTGTGTAATGTACACTTAGGACTAGTTGTTTCACAGAATTTGAACAATTAATCAAGTTTTAAGTTCTGTTATTGTTTCAGTTCTATGAAGCAACCGGCCCATAATGATATAATAACAGATATTAAATAGAACTTCCACTGAACTTGAAATTTGATAAATTGTTCAAATTCTGTGAAACAAGTGGCCTCAGTAAACAGCACCGAAGCTTGAGGGATTTTCTAGCTAAGGAAAGGATTAAAATTGTATTATTGTATAAAAATTACAAACAATTGGAATTTACTACCCGCTAAGGTACTGCAAGTAGTATCTTTATAAAATTAAAATCTAATGTGTAAGAAGAAAAAAATACGAAACAAGCCCCGAGTTGTCGACAATCCAAGCCCGAGACTTGTGACACGTCAAAGCGCAAACCGCCATCAGATAGGCTAGCCAGAACTTACCGCCTATCTTCCCCGCACTTGATTGTTGACCCCATTTTTCTCTCGGCAAATGTGTCAAGTGAAAATTTCGCCGAATAAACGTGTTTTATTTTTATTAAAGTTTCGTGGAAAGAAAAATAGGGTTTTTGGTTTTTGGTTACTTGCTGGATTATTTGTAGTTTTTTTTTCGTTTCAAACCAGTATGCTTTAGGAATAATATTGCGGTGTAGGAATTAGTCATGTAGTTTCAACATCCTTCAATAGATGTCGTTAGCATGGTAAGTTGTACGTACACACGTATATTGTGTCTCATCTTTTGTCTCACCATTATTTAATGTGTAAGAAGATAAATAAAGTAAATTTTATGCTTTTTTATGCGCTCATTAGGTACAAGTTGTTAAAAATTATTAGGTAGGTCGTTGTAAAGAAATACATTAAAATCAGCAACATATGCACAAAAGTTTCCCATAGCCATTGTAAAAATTCGAATGTTTCAATTCAAAAACCGTAACAGAATTTTTTACTCATTTTTGTCAATTTCAGGCTTGATAGGCAATCCCCGAACGAGTATGTTATGCAGAATGCCCATGCCGCAGGCGTAGAAACCATTCAGGGCCAGTTTGACGGTTGTTCATGGTAAATTCCGAGTTGAAAATCATTAAAAAAATAATAGTTGAACTTGTTTGGTGGGTACAAATAGCTACTCTATGAATGAGGGTTTTATATCTTACATAGATATTGCAATTTAATATCAGATAGTACAGAAAAGTAAGAGTCATACCCTCTTCCCAAATTGAACCTACCTACAATCATTCTTCGATTAAATTGCACTGTTGCAGAATCATGATATCTATAAATGGGCAGCAAGTGCACAAGAACCTTTTAAGTTGAATGAAAAGAAAAGGGGAGATAATAAAATGAATGGCAGCGACTGCTGGTCGAAGATTTCCGCTTCTTCGATTTAAAATATCTCCGGTGGCTCCTTTAGATTAAACTGCAGGATATTTGAGTTAGAATTTTCACGAGTTTTCTGGGAAAGGTGGCACATGCATGCGTGGTCATGAAAGTGTTCGAATTTCAGTGTAAGAATGATCTTTTGCATTTTGAATACTTCATGTGTCGAAATTTTAAAGTCGACGTATTTATTAAAAAAAATAATTCAACATATTTATTAAAATACTAGCTGGCTCTTGGTACCCCGAATCCCCGCCTACCCTTTCCCCTCTTCAGCTCCCTCGTCCCGCCAATTCCCCTCCTGCGTTCCATATATTCAGTCTCAGTACATTCAGTTTTCAAACAGCTCGCGTGCCACCTATTACAAGTTTTTTCTTCAAATTTTCATTTTTTATATATTACTAATATAAATTTTTGTATATTATTAGTAACATCAACCAAATTTGGTACCCAACATACCAAGTTATTTTAAATAAGTACATATAATAATTTTAAAAATCCATACGCAATTCTTTTGTTACAAAAAAAAACATCTAACTGCTAAATTCACATTCATCAAACGCGCGAACTATCTGTCTATAAACGTGCGAAGTCAACATTGTCGTTAAGTTTTCTGAAATTATTAAATTTTCTGCGCAATTTTCTTAATTTTTATTTTCGTAAGAACCTTCTAAAAAGTATTAGAAAACTTTTAAAAAAATGAATGAAATAGGTAAAGTCGTTCTGAAGTTATGGCGTGACCAAGGGAAACAGGGATTCATTTTTATATATATATAGATTTTGTCAATCTAAAACAAATGAGCTGGAATTGGGTGGAAACTTGTTTTGATTTATGCTGCGGACAATGTCAATCTGTTGCATTTTCCAACTCAAGTCACTCACTGACCGGTTCAAATATTATTACATCAACTTTTCATAATTGAGTCCTTACCCGGAATATTGTTGAATCCTAAATAACTATCAATGTTGAGTTATTGATGGAATAATGTTGGAATAATATTCATCTTTTAAGGTAGGGATTACGGGATTGAAAATTTATTTAGGCCTTTGGCTGCATTTTAAATGTGGGTTTGTGGAAGTCCGTTGTATAATGCCGTTTATAGAAATCACGGAGCATGGTTTAATTCATTGGAATAAATGGAGAAAACGAACATCTTCAGCCTCAACTAGGAAGACTTCAAAACCAAGAAGCTGAAGAATGCAGGAAAGTAGTATTTGTCCAGAAAAAAATATGATTAGGACTGCTTTTTAGCCGTTGAAACAGGTTTGTGGAATTTGATCTCATGACAATATCTCGAACGTATATAGTTTCATTTATTAATTTAGTTTTTTTTTTATTTTTTGCTCAAATACATCAATGATATGAGTAAATTTATGTTACAAGAGCATGTTGCTTTCTATAAGGTATGACGAGAAAAAAAGCATATTGCGGAATAACGTTGTATATGAAATTTTTATGTACAACATTTTTCCACTAATTCAGCATAAATTTTAACTTGATTACCTTTATTCACGACTTTTGATTTAAAACTCATTTATTATATTTAAGATCATTTAATATTAAAGGTCATGAAGGCTTTGTTTTTTATAACTAACAATTAATTAACATTTAAAATTTCTCAGAACAAGAATATTGTTCGACACAATACTTTTCCGGGCAAGGGCTCAATATATATGTACATTCTCATTACGAACAAGGCTTTCCAACATTTCCATTTGGTAGGCGGGTTTGGATACCGCCGCCCCGGGAATCATTGATTGGATTACCAACACCCATGTCATAGGTCACCTGGAGGGGTACCTAGAAGCGGACGCGTTTTGCAAACCTGCTGGATGGCGGCTCGGATCGTTAGAGAATGATTGAGGGAGACCTTGTGACCTCTCCAGCCGGATTCCTTTGACCCATCACTTTGTAACAGAGACTTATCTATTTGACCTCTCCAGCCAAATACCCTCGACTCATCGCTTTGTAAAAAGACCCTCCACACAGCATCCTCAAAAACAGCATAGGCCCTGAGGGATTTTTTTCTACCGGACCTCCTTAGTGGAGCTAATGTAAACCAAGATTAAAAAACCGGGGCAAATGCAAATGCAATTTTCGACGATCAGAAGAAAAAGTTTATCAATAGAGAAATATCTACATATAAATTTACAGGTTATTCACAGTACTATTAAACTAAAGTTTGTGATGAATCGCAGTGGATACGAAAATATTGTAGCTTCCACCTTACGAATGAATAAATAATATTTTAGAATTATAACGAAATCAACACACTAGCGACACCTAGCGGATTAAGTTTGATTGGGCCATGGAGACTGCAGAGATCTATAATTATTAAATTCATGTCAAGTTTTGATAAATAGAACACAGAGGGATCCAATTATAAACACTTAAGATTGATCTACCAATCAGAGAAGGGGGAGGTTACCTTTTTTCAAGACAAAGAGATGGACTTTGGACCAGGACATTAGATGGATAATTAATGTTTTTCTTTACTCTCACGGGAACGGCGGGTCAACGTTCGATTTTATAAACTGTCGCGAGGCCAAGGGCATTTGGTACAATGACCCTAGATGTAAATTAAATATTGGGTGCAACGGAGGAATCGACAACCGCAGTTAACGAACAAATAAATCCATTTTATGTTGAAAAAATTATGCAATAAAATAACGAGAAAATATAATGAATGAAAAATTGAAGAAAAGACCTGGAAAACGTGGGAAAAGCTACTGTAGGGATACTCAATTGCATAACGAGAACGTGAAGAACAAAAGGAGGCCAGATTCAGAGGAAAACGTACGTTTGATATTTAAAAGAAAGAAAAACGATGGAAATTAGGAATGTCACTTTTAGATGAAGCAATAAAGTCAGGGAAAACGATTTGGAAAGAAAATCTAATGGAAAAAACGGACATTTAAACGGAAGTATTTATTGAACAATATAAGATTTCGGCTTAATTTTGCGTTTTCAGACGAGTTTAAATAGATATCGTTATATATTTGAAATAGGATGGTTATTCTAGTTATATTACGTTAGATTAATTCAAAGGAAGGGATCGTTTATACGTCATTTGCTATGAGAAAATACTATAGACGATAGAAAAAATTGCTGAGGCAATTGATGTAAAAAAAGGTTGTCGAGCTCACACATGATTTTGTTGTTAAAACAATGAGATTTCCGACATGGTTTTGGGTGATTAGAATAGTCTTTATTGCTTTTGAAGCAATAAAAGTTAACATGGAACTTATGCAATGTTTGGATAAGATAAAAGAGATTAAATTTAACGAGTTAATATTAATTTCTTATTTACGATCAAGTACGTAGAAATCGAAAACATCAACATATGTCCACGATGATACTTTATGGGGTTTTGAGATGAAACGAGACACAATTTTATACGTTTTTTATACGAAGCAATTAACCTGACACATATCCCAGAGTCAAATTGGAATTTTCTTCTATGAAAATTATGAAAAAATAGCAGATTGAATATTTATGACTAGAAGGTGAAGTTTTCTAAGAGAAGATAAACATTGGAAATTATACAAATGATGGTAAAGAATGAAGTAAAGATAATTAAAAGATGATTTCGGAAGGAAAACTCCGGAAAATTCCGAAACATCGATGAAAATAATAAATTTGGCTTGGAATATAACTAATCATATAGTTATGGACAATGACATAAGAATGAAGCAGAGAAATCATAAAAATAACGTCGTATATAAAATATATTTGAAGAAAAATAAGAAAATTCAAGTCTACGACATAAGTAGAGACAATACAGCTTAAAATTGAATTGATTCATATAGGAAACATGAAAATGTGGGGAAATTTTGGAAAATGGGAATTGGAAAATGCGTAATGAAGATTTCGACATGAGTTTGTTCGTGTTTTGGTAGCGATAAACCAAATTGAGAATTATATACAGTTTATTGAAGACGTACCTATTATATATTGAGAGAAAAAAGGACACAAAAATCATGATATTTTAGTTAAATTCGTAGGGCAAAATTTGACATAATGGTAGGTTCGACACTGGAACAATTTACGTAAGAGACAGAAGATTTCTAAAATCAAGGGGGCCGGACTAGAGGCGTTGATACGAATATAACAGAATTGATATATGAAATCTCGAGTTGTTAGAGTTTGAATTAGAAAATCAATGAACGCGTAATTAAGATGTTCTAATCCTGGAGGTACATATAAAACTTAGGACTTAGAAGAATCGAGATCAGTTTTCGGTGAGTCGTCGGGGACCAATCGTCGGATTAAAATCGTGGAAGTTACGTGACGTAGCGTCTAATACGGTTATTAGTTGAAAATTTCTTAAGTGTTGTAAAAATTTTGGGACTTAGAAAAATTCGGAGTGGGAATTCTGGGACTTATAAAAAAATTACAGTCAGTGTTAGTAATTAAATCTGTGGAGTGTTGAAAATTAAATAAAGTGTTTTATATCGTTTTACAATAAATTCAACTTGTCTTTAAAAATAAAAAGTTATATAGTGTAGTGAATTTAAAAAGAAAACAACAGTGTTTAAAGAATTTTATAACAGCAGTGAATAATAATATATTTATTTATAAATTCAACTTGTCATTAAAATAAAAAAGTTTATATAGTGTAGCGAATTTAAAAAGAAACAACAGTGTTTAAAGAATTTTATAACAGCATTGAATAATAATATATCTATTTATAAATTCAACTTATCATTAAAATAAAAAGGTTATAATATAGTGTAACGGTTAAAAAAAAATTAATAGTGTTTAGAGAATAATTGTCGAACCACATTAATCTAAAAAAAAAAAAAATTAACATCGAGTTAATTCGGCTAGATAACGTACGATTGAACGGAACATTTCTATCACAAAGTATTAATTTATTGCTAGATTAAATAATAATAAATCTGGAAGTTAAGATAAATAATAAATACATAAGCATGATAAAAATCTATTCGGTATTTAATTGTATAATACTTTGTTGCTAGGTAAAAGTTCGGCGAAAAAAGAAAGGAACACGAAATAAATAGTGATAATATTACTCCGGATAATAATTATGAATTAATTTGTTAAACTTAATTTAACAAAGTGTTAGGTTAATCAACGAGTTTTGAAAATAAAGTACATTTTGATTAATAAAGATTAGTCGTCAATTAATTCAGTTTAGATTCAACAAAATAGCGGAATAATAAATCGAAAGGATTAATTTAGATTTAGTTAGACAATAGCCGAATTAGTTAGAGAAAAAGAATATATAAACAAAAGAGATGGTCGTGTAGCTCCCGACAGGAATCGACATGTTGGGGTAAGTTTTCATAAGTATAAATATTTTCAGAATCATGGACGAGGAGAGAACAGCTGATCATCGGTATAAAAATTTATATTATTACGACAAAATATTACTTGATTCAAATCTGTGCTATATATGTATATTAAAAATAATGTATATAATATGTATTTCGAATTATACTTATATGTATGTATATCTAATTATATATATATATATATATATTCCTGAAACAAAATATCTCAGAGAGATATTGCACAATTTTGATTAAATGTTTATGGCATATATGTGTCTTACATGTTATCCATATATGGGTAATTATATATATACTTACATTCCCAGAAAAAAAAGGTTAATTAAACAAAACATCTTTTATATTGAATTTGAGTGATATCTATCAGATACCTACCTACAAAAATATCTACACTTGACAAATTTCCAAGTTCCTATAGAGTTATATATATATTTTATATTTAATTTATTAAAAATATGTAGTTTATGTAAATTTATTCTTTGCTAAATTATCTCTATAAAATTAATATATGTATATGTGTATTTAGAATATAAACCACATTTATTTACGTATAAAGCCTATATAAATATAGTTATATATATACTGAATAATAAATTAGCAGACGGGGCTTCGATCAGATATAAAGTGAAACCAATACAATGAAATAAAGGAATTTAATTAGGGCAAATTGTTTTGGAATGCTTAGTGTAAACAAAAACACGTGTCATTTCATGTACATATTCGAGAGTATGTTATTGGGTTAGTGGGTCACGAAGTCAGTGACGTTTTGTTTATGAATTCTAAGGTAACATAAACAATTGACATTCTTAAATTGCTTCGGGCTAACATTACTACGATATTAAAATACAAAGGGATTAAAAAACCAATTTATATAAAATGAAATTAGTATTTATTTTACAAAAAAAAAGTATAAATCATCTATTTGAAACATTTGGAAAGTTCACGGGATAGCAACGAAATATGATTTGAAAAAGTAACAAGAAGATTAAATTACAGTTTATAATTACATTTGACTTTTGAAAAATCACGGGATAGTAGTATAAAAATGAATTGAGGAATTACATGAAAACATTTGAAGTTATGGGAATAAAAACCTCACAAGTGTCAAACATTTACATGAGACTTTTGAAAAATCACGGGATAGTAAAAAAATTATATCAAAGAGTTGAACCTAGGGGAGGGGGGGGATATTTAGAAAAACAGTTCAACAATAGGAGGCAGTGGTCGCTCCTAAAACAAGGACCATTAACCAAACACATAATAGAGATGGCAATCTCTTAAATAAAATTGTCAACCAAACAAACAAAAACCGGAGTTATTAGTCTTCATTAATAAAACTAATAAATATTCTTAGTTTATTCTTATATATTGATATTTCCTACTCTTAATATGTATATATTCGGTCATCGGCTAAGGTTTTGTGCAGAATTCCTTTTCACGAAATCCGAGCTTGGAATGCGAGGCTGGCTAGCTTCACATTGCGAGTTATAATCCTTCCCAAACGTATGTATACATATATATCTTCTTATGTACTGTACATTGGAAAATGCGGACCCGCATACAGTTTGCGTTTAAGGTCTGTCGGATCGTCGTCGCATTTTCTCTTGTATGCGAGAATTAGAATTCACGACTCGAACTCTTGCAAAGACCGTGAGTATATGATTGTGTATAGAACGAAACCGGTTCGCTCTAAGTAAATAGTAGACTTCGGAGGAGTTGGAATTTGGAGATTTCGGGGCTTAGAGAAAGACCTGAGTAACGTACACGACGACATGGAAGATTGACAGAACAAGGTATAATGGCTCTCTGGAAAATTGCGTCGGCTGACTGTGCGAAGTTCTAGTTGATCTTTGACCACCCTGTTTATCTGCAGGAGGAATGGAGCCAAATTATGCAAGCAAAAGAGCATTTCTGAGTTCGTTCTAATAGACAATCAATTAATAACAATAATCTACTAAAACAATGTCATATGTACGTTATAGCATCAGGACCAAAATAGGGGAGAGCCAAGCAGTAAATAAATCTTGAGTAACAAAAGACTTCACTAACAATTAACCATTTGAGTCATTCTTAATTACACAAACAATTGAACAGGTAAATGTCATTAATTACAGGTACATTATGAATTCATTAGAGGTAGGGAATCGAAATAGTGTTTAGGGAAAGTTTAGTTCATAAAGAAAATAAAATGAAATTTAGAATTGCAAGAAATAGACCAATCAAATTCGATGCTCAACGCTCCTTTCAGAATCAAAGGGTACCACAAAACAAAAGTAATTAAGTTCCCACACCATAAATCAAAAAAATAACACAACGTTTGGTGGAATTTATTTACAACATAAATACGAAAATTTACGTTCAAGGTCGTAGATAACGTATTAATTAATTAAGTACTTATATCGTACTTATATATAGGAAATTAAATACCGATCAGAGCCAAAAGAAAAGTTCAAGAAAACTTGAAAGGATGAAAGAATTCAAAAATAGTAAAATTAAAATGGAAAAATATTAAACAAATCAAAGAATTCAAAAGAAGAGACGAGAAAACGAGTTTATCACAAGTTCATTAGAAGAAAAGTATTCCCATTTGCCCTATTTCGAATGAACATAAAAATCCAGCTCATTAATTAGCTGCAAAAAAATAAAGCCGTCGGTACTTAATTAAATAATAATATAAAGCTTTGCAAAATGATCATGCCTTTGAATTTCGCTTTTGGCCTGATTTTTTCGCATAATGCAGCGGTGCAGATGCACCTAATGGAACTTTCACTTTGGGAGCTTTAGAAGCGGAGCCTAAATGATTTTTCCAGAACCTAGATAGGCTCGTTTCTCCAATATTCGCAGCCGGAACTAGGGCGGAAAATTGTAAAAGGCTCTGGGAAATGCTTATCATTATTATATTTTTACCTGCATGCATAATATTTGCAAATTTTTACTACCAAATATCATCACAAAGCATACATTTTCTATGTTCGTTATATTATGAATCAACGTCATCTGCTGACTAATAAAATAAACTTGCGCCTTTTACTCCAAAACATTACACACGTAAAAATAATGTGAGTATCTCTATAATGTGATGTGAGTAACTGCTATAATTAAAAAAATGTTAAACCCAGCATTTATAAACAAAGAAACAACTTAAAATTACTGTATGGGTCTGAGGGCCTACTTCCAATTAAAGGGCTTCTCTGGTACATTATAATTATGGATAATTCGGGAGAAAGCGCGTATAAAAAGTTATTGGTGCATAGTCACACAACAAGATATACCGAAAACAAAGGCCTAAAAATACCACGAATATCAAATAAGTATGGTAGCAGAACGCTTGAATATGTGATACCTTTGATTTATAACATATTGAATCAAAACATAATGAAGAACCCTGCACTAAACTGACAAAAAAGTGGTTAATAAATGAATAACACATTTATCTGTCCTTAATCTTATATTATGTATTAATATTGTAACTTAAGCTAATTTGTGTTCAATAATTATCAGCCTGAAACACTCATCTACATTGAAAAAATCTTCCGAGAAAAGATACTGGCCGCCAACGGGAATTGAACCCGTGACCATTTGATTGCCGGTCAGCAGCTCTGATCTACCCTTTGTGCTATGCATAAAAATCTTGTTTAAACGTTAGTTTATCAATAAAAAATAATAATTAATTTGTGTTATTTAATAATATTAAATGGTGGAACCTACAGACAAGCTGATCTATCACAGCTTTGTGGGACTACCCATATCTTGTATTGTTTTAGATGTAATTATATTCAAATAAATAACAAAAATCAAAATGAATTTATTTCTAAAGACTTTTATAGGAATACCGCACAGTAGTCCCTACTACTAATTTTCGAGGAAACTTTAGGTGTTTTCTGGTTTTGTAAGAACCCTTTAGACTTTAGACTAATGCATAATGAGCTTAAAAATATATATAACTAGCTTTTATATATTAGTGGGAAATTACTGTATAAATAATTTTCCAACGTTAATGAAAAAAAAATTCCGTGATAAAAAGTAGCCTATGTCATTTCCCATTCCTCCAATTTTCTCTGTTTAAAAAAAAATCACAAAATATAAACAACAAATAACTATAAGACAACTAAAATTCTCGTACCAACTTGCTTTTTTTTATTTTGATTTAACATTTTTTTAATGTTTGCATACAAATAAAATATTAAACATCTGAATCGAAGTAGTAACTTATTGAAACTGCGATATTAATCCAAATTTGGGAGGCGTGAATGGGTACCGCCGCCCCGGGAACCTTTATTGGATAACCAACACCTCTGCTTCTTGCTGAAAATAATTATGGTTTAATAGAAAATTTCAAAATTTGAGAATGACATTTCGCAAATAAAATATCTATTTTAGAAAAAATTTAAATTATAGAAATAGAAATTTATTTTAAGTACCTACTCCCTTTATTAGTATTTTATTCATCTTTGAATCCAGAGTAACCTAAACAAATAAGAAAATGACAGTCCACTTCAAACGCTATGCTTTATAGCAACGTTATGCTTTTTGTTCGGAGAATAAACATTTTTAGAGATATTTAGATATTAACTACGACGCCAAAAAAGTACTCTTTTTAATCACAACAAAGCACTATTTTTAAGCTTAAAATTAAAAAAAAACATTGTTTCCAAGGTTTCAATTTGTTTGACGTTTGCAATAACTCGATTTTGTTAGGGACAGAAAACGTATGATACATAATTTCATAACGCCACAGCTCATTCATAACGCCAGAGCTTACCAATATATAAAGCCATTGTTACTCGCAAATAATGTAGCTTTCGATTAGCGAAAGAATTTTTACATTCCATTCGATATTTATTGCGTGAAAGAGTAAGGACCATCCGAACAACCATCCAACCAACCATCCATACAAACTTTCGCATTTATAATATTAGTAATATATACTACCTACTAAATAAATTTATGTATTTTTGGATTGTTAGATGAGTTATTTTTAGTTTAATTTACAGTTATTGTTTGTGTGAGCACAAATTTGTTTTTAATAATTCGGGAAATTTCACTCCACAATTATTAATGGGTATCGTAAAACACTGTGATAGTGACGAATAATAAAAATACGCTTATAATCGAATAGTGTTTCGAAATCATTTTGGAGCATAATTTTATTTATTGTCTTCCTAATGACGATGACCGAAAAAGTTTTTTTCCTGCCCTCAGGAGACGGCCAAATATTATCTGTATCCCCTCGCCCTAGACGCGGGGGTTGCCAAAATTTGGTTAATGTTTCCCTAACGAATTTAGAATATTTTAATTCGAATAAATTTGGGACCATTCTTTAAAAAAACGAATTTTAATTTTAATTTTAATAAATAATGTTATTTTAAATTGATTAATTGTTTTTGTGTTTAATTCGTTGAACTCCATTTGTTTATTTTTTAATTTTAATTAAAATTAAAAAATAAACAAATGTGTATTGTATTAAATTTGATAATGTTATTACCAAGTTCTACAAGTATTTTTGTCACAGCTGTTTCGGTTTACAATACCATTTTCAAACTGTGGTTGAACCACATTGACACGACGAATCTAAATGTCAATTTTTGAAGGTGTCTAAATTGATTTATTACCGGTTAAACCAACTTGCTGAGAAATTAAGTAGAGACAGTGAACACTCCATTTTGTGGGAGATCTGTTTTACCCCTCCCAGTGTTTAGGTTTCCTTAAAAAAAACATTATATTATTATTCAATTTATAAAAACAGTATATAAAATATATCATTAAAAAAATCATAATGTATTTTCAATTTATAAAAACAAGTTCTGCTATGTAATTATTATTACGCGTGACAGCTGTTTCGCCTTCTAAAGGCATTATCAAACTGTGGTCGTACCACTTTCAGACGATGTATTTATATTATTTCTAGATAGATTTTTACGATGAATAATTTCTAATTTCTGAGTTCATGAATAATAATTATTAATGACTGAAATTATTAATAATTATCATCCTTGTAAAGTTTCCCCAATTACTGAATAGTTTAAATTCAAATTAAACTTGATAACCATAAATAAATCAAATTTTACATAATGAAAATATTGTCTTTGAATAAATATAAAAACTTTAATTTTATGTTCGAAAATGTTTAGTTTATTATTCGTCCGTTAGCTGCTTTTATAATTCCCACGGCAACGGTACGGCGACGATACCACCTTGCGGCATCTCATTTATTTATTAAGACTGAGGAAGTTGCAAGAAAATGATAGATTTAATTCTTTAGAGTTAGAGGAAGCGTACATACGTACATTGTTTTACTTACCATTACTTTTATTCGACTGGAAAACCGACAAGTCTTGCATCGCCTATGCGAGAGAGATGGACATATTGACCTCCAGATTACTGCCTCATACCCTTTTCCTTGTGGTGGTGGGGTAAGGCTCGCGACTAAGGTCACGGGTTCAAATCCCGGCGTGATTATTTTATTTCATAATGTAATCATTTAAAATAATATATAGTATATTTGCGGTACCTACGTTCCAGAGTGGAAGATACTCTCAGCATCGCCCTGGTATAAGACCACCATTCATAATTGAAGCATTGCTTCAATTTTTTCTTTTCTTTATTAATTTATATGTTTGTTACATGAATTGAGGATTTTTCGACCACCATGCCTTAGACCATGTGGTCGACCTTCAGACCTTCAATACTCAATACCTCAACACTTCAATACCTTCAAATCACAATATACCCTATTAGGGATGCCATAGTCACATTGGCTCCATATCATTCGGAGCAGCAGGGACTCTTGCGTGGTATTCGTTTAAAAATATATCGATATTTAAAAATAACCATACATGACGTAGGCCGTGATGGAAATTATTTTCCTCAGGGCCTGCTGCGCGGAATTAATGTACAAAAAATCCAACAATATCAATTGTTTTGCTATTTTCCTGGCAGTACAGGTTGGTACCATTTACCTTCCCTTATAATGTAACAATATAACTCACACCACCCCAGTTGCCGCATATTGTAAATTTCCTGGGAAATGACAGAAAACCTTTCAACGCGTCGCCGTCACAAGGCGATTAAGGCCACAGAAACACTATTCAAAGTCCGTGGTCTTGTTTTCACTCTCAATCATTTCACCCCTTGTATAATAAAAACTTACCCCTATTCGGAGCCGACCCCCTCGAGTCCTCCAACGCCTCGGTAAGGAGAAAATAATTTTTCCACTTTACAAAGTTTTGATTTAGAGGGGGTTCCCTTTATGTAGTCCCTCGCGAGCTGTTGTTGAGTTACGCCGTATACCGAATACTGTGCTCATAAATACTGGAAGGTTTCTGCTAATGATTTTGGAAGAAAATCAGTTGGACTATATTACAATTTAAACGATTTTCAGTTTTGTTCAGCTCATTGACTTTCCGAGGTAAAAATGTTGGATTGCTCGATGAAATGTTGCTAAATCTTTTTCTACTTCTGTATACAGGTGTAACATACAGTTTTAACCAGCGTATTTTTGAGCATATTTGAGAGTGAACAGAGATTAAAAAATCAACGGAATTTGAGATAGCAGTTAATCTAAGCAGTTACTACGATTGGGGTGAGGTTTGTCTAGGTATTTGTGGCGGGTCGGATCGAGAAAGACTTGTTGAGAGAGACCTTTCGACCGCCTTCAGCCGAATTCTCGTCCCATCTTCTGGCACCGCAGTGGGAGGGCACCCAGATTCCTACCCACCCTTTTTCCTACTTTTTCCATCCCATAACTTACTCTCCTTCTTCTCCCTAAAAAGGTCATCCACAAAGCATCTTCAAAGATGACAAAGGCATTGGGTTCATGAGGTAAAAATGTTGAATTGCTTAATGAAATGTTGCTAAATCTTCTTCTTCTGTATAGAGAGTGTAACAGCCGAACCCGAAGGATTTTAACCAATGATTCCTGAGTTTATTTGGAGTAAGAAATGTAGGTGTCATTTTGCTGTCCGATGATTTTTTTTTCAATTAAAAAGACAAAAATACCTTTACATCAAACGTCGCAACTGAGTAGTCGGGTAAAGTCCAGCGGGTCACGTGATAAGCACTTCGTCGTGTTCCAGAAGCACGGTAACACACGATACAGCGCGCTTATCACTTGATACCGTCACGATGTAGAATTTGATCTCACTGGCTCCAGACAGGAGCAGCTGAGACTCTTGTGAGATATTAATTTAAAAAAAAAATAATTAAAAAAAGATTACAAGAGTGATTGAAATTTTTAAAATAGAAAGAAAATATCATCGGACAGCAAAATGACATATGCTCAGGAATCGCTGGTTAAAATTCTTCGAGTACGTGCCGTTACACTCTGCACATAAGCCTAATGGCACCTAGTATTGGACATAGGCTTCCCTTGCTTAGAAAAAAGTCTTTAAGATAGTGAAAACATTGTGTATTTTATTAATGCTGGGATCTCCTTAGAATCCAATTCTCAATTCATCATTTTCCTAATTTCGATTAATTCAATACCTTTGGACTAACAAATACTTTTGACCTGCCGTAAAAGCTTGCAATCTCCGTCAATATTCAATGCTAAAAATAAGAAAACTATACACAATTAAACGTAATTGATTGGTTCATTTGACTGACAGCACTTACTCATATATATTATTAAAATTAGTTTTATATCAATTTTCTTAAGTGGTTTAGTTAAAAATATTCAATAGATTCTGTCTTTCTACTATGCTCTACATTTATTTTTTCGCAGGTTGATCTGTAAATAGTAATGATAAATAAGCATCAGTACGTCGACTAAAAATAATTTGAAATTACCCTATCTACTAACATAATACGACAAATTCTGGTTATTAAAATATTGGAACAATTCGTTATTGAAAAAGAAAGCCGAAAACCCTTCATAACCGGCTAGCTGACAGCTCTAAACATGAATAAGTAAAGGTCTTCCAGTATTCCTGGAGTAAAGTAGGCATATGTCATGTTTCTTCCTCTGCCCCAGTACAGTTAGAGAGATGCGAATCTTCAACTCGTGTGAAAAGTGCTTATTACAACACTTATGGCGTACATTCTGTCATAGATAATGTAACGAGAGAGGATGCAATACACCAACGACTAAAAAATAAAGGAAATAACAAAATCAAATCAACCCCTAAAGTTTTTCGAAAATATTATGGTAGAAAAACGGTTTTACTACAATTTAGTTTTAGTCGCATTCTAACTAAGTATTAAAAGTTAAAATAATGTGTTGTCTTTGGTATACGATGCATCACTGTCGAAGTTCAACACGTAAGATGTACATAGGAGGGATCAAAATTTTCTTAATTATAAAAAGGAACAAAATTTAAAATGCAAATTAAAAACAACATTAATTTGACAAATACCAATGAAGTTATTGGGATCTAAATAATAATTTCCGTTGTTTCTGATATACGTACCTATCACTAATCAGTTAACACCGTATATTACGAAGGCGGTTATGGGTACCGCCGTCCTGGGAGCCATTTATTGTATAACCATCGTCTCTGCATAGATCATCCCAAGTAGTTGGCTACGTTTGGTGAATTAGCAGGGGTGCTCGGGTTCACGGGGGTGAAGTTTTTTCTAGGTCTTTGCGACGGATGCGTTTGCCCACCAACTGCATGGTGGGCCGGATCAGGAGATATGGTTAAGCGAGACCTAATCTAAACCTCTCAAGCTAGACTCTCTCTGGCCTTGCACCTCAGTGGGGGGAATGGATTCAAATATTCCATCATTCGTAGACACATTGACCCCCTGATTTCTACCCACCGCTCTTACCTACCTTTTTCCAACCCAGAACTTGCTCTCCTTCCTTTACCTTAAAAATACAATACAGCGTCCCCAAATATGACATAGGCCCTGAGGGAATTTTTTTTCCACAGGGCCTCCTGTGTGGAGCTAATGTAAAAAAAATCCTTTACAAAGATTTTCAACTGTCTTTTCTGATATATTACCTTTCTTTCATAGTTTATTTAAATAATCCTAAAGCATCATTCTTCGCCTGTTTTACAAAAGAACACCTTGATGAACCTTGCTTGCCGTAACATTTTTTTTTGTTATAAACCTTTCGATGTTTTTAGTCTTGATTCTGCATATGTGATTTTTCCACAATATTTATTTTTGTCTTATGCGTTTTGAATACTTTAAAACACCAACACTTCCTTTAATATTACTTAGCCGTTGACATTTCGCCGTACATCAAGTGAATTCATGTTCACGTGCTCGGGAGGCTCTTAGAATAATAATAATAACAGGGGAAGCAAATTTGTGACGAACTTTCCATTTAAATTCTAAGTAGACTTGGTTAAGATATTAATTATGTCGAGGAAAGAGCATAATTACTTTAGTGTTATAATAGGTAGCACAAAGGATAATACAAGGACTCACTTAGAGCCCAAATTCGAGTTAACATATTGCTTTCCGGTTATTTATTTAGATCCTAAGGTTTGCTTTTGTTATTAACGATAATTATGTGAATAGGTAAATAGATAATTAACCATAATTCTGACTTTTATAAATAAATTTATGCTTCCGAGTTAGAGTAATCAAAGTAATTTAATTAATGGTTGAAGTAATTTAATTATCATGATAATCATCAAATATTAATGATGACAACATGTTCGATGATCCATTTAATGATAATGATAAATATTATCAAAATAATCATACTTAAAATGCGTTCTGTAATTAGTAGGCACCTATTTCATTCATTTCAGTGCTCTTTTTTGTATCAATTGTAAAAAAAATAAATTATTTATTTATTTTAGGGAAATCAACAGTTTACAATTGGATAAATTTATACATGTATAATTTACCTAACTGAGAAATCAATAATTATAGATTTCCTCATTATACTATTATAAAGTGTATCTAGAAATTAAACAGTAATCTTACAACAACTAAAAGATATTACACTATTATAACAGGAGGTACATAAGTAATACATAATATTTGTCATTAAATTTTTTATTATTTTTAATTGATAAACTAACGTTTAAACAAGATTTTTATGCATAGCACAAAGGGTATATAACAAATATTATAATCAATAATTATCAGCCTGAAACACTCATCTACATTGAAAAAATCTTCCGAGAAAAGATACTGGCCGCCAACGGGAATTGAACCCGTGACCTTCTGATTGCCGGTCAGGTGCTCTTGACCACTGAGCTATGGCGGCTTATCTAATACCCGCCAAATAATTCAATATATACTAGTGTTTCATTCGACAATTACTTATTATTACATTTTTCCAACTGAAAACAACCAACTTTATTTTTGTGAGAGAGGTATTGTTAATACTAAATCTCCCGCTAGGTGGCGTCGAGACTAATTATGTCTGCATTTATTGCTGAAATACTTTAACTTGTCAAATATTAATTATTATTTTTAATTGATAAACTAACGTTTAAACAAGATTTTTATGCATAGCACAAAGGGTATATAACAAATATTATAATCAATAATTATCAGCCTGAAACACTCATCTACATTGAAAAAATCTTCCGAGAAAAGATACTGGCCGCCAACGGGAATTGAACCCGTGACCTTCTGATTGCCGGTCAGGTGCTCTTGACCACTGAGCTATGGCGGCTTATCTAATACCCGCCAAATAATTCAATATATACTAGTGTTTCATTCGACAATTACTTATTATTACATTTTTCCAACTGAAAACAACCAACTTTATTTTTGTGAGAGAGGTATTGTTAATACTAAATCTCCCGCTAGGTGGCGTCGAGACTAATTATGTCTGCATTTATTGCTGAAATACTTTAACTTGTCAAATATTAATTATTATTTTTAATTGATAAACTAACGTTTAAACAAGATTTTTATGCATAGCACAAAGGGTATATAACAAATATTATAATCAATAATTATCAGCCTGAAACACTCATCTACATTGAAAAAATCTTCCGAGAAAAGATACTGGCCGCCAACGGGAATTGAACCCGTGACCTTCTGATTTTTTCAATGTAGATGAGTGTTTCAGGCTGATAATTATTGATTATAATATTTGTTATATACCCTTTGTGCTATGCATAAAAATCTTGTTTAAACGTTAGTTTATCAATTAAAAATAATAATTAATATTTGACAAGTTAAAGTATTTCAGCAATAAATGCAGACATAATTAGTCTCGACGCCACCTAGCGGGAGATTTAGTATTAACAATACCTCTCTCACAAAAATAAAGTTGGTTGTTTTCAGTTGGAAAAATGTAATAATAAGTAATTGTCGAATGAAACACTAGTATATATTGAATTATTTGGCGGGTATTAGATAAGCCGCCATAGCTCAGTGGTCAAGAGCACCTGACCGGCAATCAGAAGGTCACGGGTTCAATTCCCGTTGGCGGCCAGTATCTTTTCTCGGAAGATTTTTTCAATGTAGATGAGTGTTTCAGGCTGATAATTATTGATTATAATATTTGTTATTAAATTTTTTATGCAGTTTTGTTCTCATTTAATACATTTTAATACACTTTTGATAGAGTTTTTTAATATTTATTTTCGTCACAATTAACGATATCTACATCAGAGGGAATGTTATTATATGCTGAACACAGTTTACTAAGGCAAGCGTTTTGCTTTGAATTTGTTTTACAGTGTTTTTCTTTAAAAATATTACACGAACATGTGTGCCGGGTAGGTACTCTCAAATCTATTCTGTTCAATAATTCAGGACGGTTATTTATGTTATTTACGATTTTATATAGTAACATCGCATCAGAGAATTTTCTACGTATATATACACCCAATGTATCAATTTTTAAAAAAATGTTAAATCAAGATAATTATTAAATCGATTGTGCGATTTATAAGAAAGGTATTTTATGATTTTTTTTCTAAATCGATTCAATTTCTTCGATCGATTCAATTTCTAATGTCTCATTATTATGCAGGATGTCCGTGCAGTAACTTTGAAAAGTATAGTAACTTCTAGAGGTGATTATACAGGACAAGTAAATAAGATAAAATAACTTTTTTCAAAATTAGTTTTTTTTTAATTAACAAAAATACTTTTCATTAGAAACAAAAAACACTTTTACCGGGCAACAAACTTAAAATGTTTAAATTTTTAAAAAACTTATCAATCTTTTTAAATAAATTGTACCTACTATTATGTGGAATCATTTCCCGAAGTTACTATATTTTCCTCCAGACATCTTGTATTGTTGTGTAAATATACAAAATAAAAATGTGTAACATGTTAAAACGTTTGGCTTTGGCCTTAATTGTGTACTTAAAACAATATAGATGACTATAACAAATATAATGTACATATTATGATAAATAATTACGTCTTACCTTTAAGATGTCCTTTTTGTCTTCACTAAAATAACAATCACAAATATATTAAAAATCTTTTTCACGAAAATGTCATAAAAAGTACTAAAAGCAGTTTTATTAAAAAACGTTTGCTATCACCACATAAATAAACAAAATAACACTTTAGCAACACGAAGAATAAAATAAATAGCGAAAACAATAAAATTTGATTTCAAACGAAAACCGCACGCGATGTTTGATTCGAATTTGGAACACGTAAAGTTAGTTCGGCAGAAATCCGCTCGCAAAGCGCCCTTCCTTCCTGGCCGCGACGCGGGAACTGAAACCTTCCCCTATTTTCCTTTTCAGTTGGGAAAGGGAGCGCAGGCGCGAAACTTGCGAAAACAACGGACGGTTTCATATAAATTATTGCGAATGGGGTATCGGTGCGTAATTGGGGAGGGTAATTATACACTTTACTGAATAAATGGCGTTTAATATTTTATATGCCTGATAAAAAGTGCTTTGTTAATATTACTAGTTTTAATTACACCTTTTTGATCAAATTACTTATTTAAAAACATTGGAAAGAGTAATATGACGCCCTATCTCATTTTGTGACAGTTTAATATTTATTTTACAGCTCATAGCTCATGATGGAAAGCTGTGATTTAATTTTTTTGGTGTAAACCATTTGTGATTTCAAATTCTGGGTAGTCAACTTTTTGTTCAGGAACAAACCTTCAGCAACAAACAAATCAGCAACAAACCTTATTTATCTTGTCAACATTAAAATCTCAATAATATTGCTTACGATCATGATAGAAATATAATCTAAACCGTGTTAGAAAGAGAAAACACCATGCTTTATATTCAAATTTAAAGGGTAACCATTAAATAATTCAAATATACACCTTTATGGTATCAAAGTTTCCACCCCCAATATGAAAAAAATTAATTAAACTTTTATTTAGTTATTTTTACACGAACCGACAATAAAGTGAATTGATTATAACTTTTATAATACCTGTAGCCTAATAAAATATGTGTATCTTTATTTTTTTCGTTAACGGTAATTTTAATTAGAAAAAACGTAAGGTGAGTCATGTGAGACTCTCTACATATCCTGTGTTAGAAGCTACCTGAAGTATGCTTCTACAGTGTGGAACCCTCATTGTTCTACATGTAAAGTATATATAGAAAAAGTTTATGAAATATGTACCTTGTCGCTTGCGAAATGATGAAAACCCCGTAAAACTTAAATCTCTTGATCAACACCGAGATATCAGAGACCTATTAATGCTCTATAAGATTATTCATAACTTCATTGATAGCCCCTACTCACTACAAAATACTTTTTGTAGATGCAATTTATCAGAATTCCTTATATCAGGTATAGTTATTGTTATATATTTATAAGTTTCAATTTGTCGTTATTTGTTATTTTATTGGTCAATGACATACATATTATTAACACTGTCATTTATGAATTTATAAAGACAGTTTATAACGATAATTAATAAAATAAACTTTTACGTTTATTTCGAATTGTAAGATTTTATTGCAAGGCAAAATATTTTGACCTTCCGCCAAAATAATATCTTAATATTTAATGGATTGCATGAACAAAAACAACTCAAATATATAATCAAAATGTTTCTAATGCCATGATATTAGAACATTCCCATTCGTGCTTATTTTGACTCCGTGATTTCGATACCAAAAACACGGTGGCTTCCGATTGGAAATACATTTTCCAGATGAGCAAAACCGAATCTCAATCTAATCCAATATATCCGCTTAATGACACCGTACGTTACAAGTTCACCGTTAAGATTTTACGTGGAATTCACTTCAGGTATGATTGCTTTCAAGGGTGGGGTACTGGGGTGGATTCCGCGACTTTTCATCCCGCGACAAAATATCCTCGACAAAATATCCTACGGACAAAACTACCCCCAACAAAATATCTACTAAAACCTAACCTAAGATAACCTAACATAACCTAACCTAACCTAAACTAACCTAGCCTAACCTAACCTAACCTAATATAACCTAAGCTAAACTA
The DNA here is from genome assembly GCA_917563855.2 of Limnephilus lunatus. Lineage (NCBI taxonomy): Eukaryota > Metazoa > Arthropoda > Insecta > Trichoptera > Limnephilidae > Limnephilus > Limnephilus lunatus. The sequence continues at coordinate 61,925,213 of OU830599.1, forward strand.
AACTAACCTAGCCTAACCTAACCTAACCTAACATAACCTAACGTAACCTAACCTAACATAACATAACCTAACCTAACCTAACTTAACCTAACCTAAACTAACATAACCTAACAAAAAATGGGACAAAAATAATACAGACATTCTATCTCTATATTATTATAAAAATTTAAGTCCTCCGACGTGTCTGGCTGTCTGTTCGCGATAAACCCAAAAACATCTGAACGGATTTTCATGCGGGTTTCACCAATATATGGAGTGATTCATGAGGAAGGATTAGGTATATAATTTGTCCAGGTATTGTGTAAATTGGTTGAAATATATAATATATAAAGGAGAATGTCTGTATGCGGTGAACGAGCGGGTAGCAAGCGGGCGGTGTGGATATGATTTGTATGCAAATTAACAGATGGCGGTGGTTATAAAAGTTGGGTAACCAACCAGTAGATGGCGTTGTGTTTCGTTAGCCACAGCAACGCGTGGCCGGGTCAGCTAGTAAAGACAATAAATTATTGTTCAAAAATAGTAAAATGGGACAAAAATAATACAGGCATCCCGTAAAGATAATAAATTATTGTTTAAAAATATAAAATGGGACAAAAACAATAAAGACATCCTGTAAAGTTAGGTAAGGTGTTTTAGTAGATCTTTTTTGGAAGATTTTTTGTCCATAGGATATTTTGTCGGGGATATTTTGTCCCGGGGTGAAAACGCGCATTACCACTGGGGTGGGGTCCTGTGGTGGGGTACTGAAGTGGGGTCACTAGGGTGGGGTGGTTACAAGAAGAAATAACCACTTTACTTAGTTGAATTTTCAATATTACTGAATTAAGGATGGGATAAAATGTTGTTCTGCCATCTTTATTTGAGATGAGAAAATAATTCCTATTTTTTACATTCTCTGGGGGTGTACAATACGTTTTTTTTACGGTGTAATGAATGTCACATGACATGATATGTTAAATGTTTATTAAAATATCAAATTAGGTTAAAATAAGTTTAAAAATTAAAACCTATTCGATTTTATTGTTAATCTTGTAAGAGTGCATTAATGTTAGTGTTACATGTCGAAATAAAGACATCAATTTAATAGGTGGTTACTTTAAACGCTTTTTGGTGCGATGTTATGTATCAGTTCTTCAATGTGTCCTGTGTCCTGCAAGGATTGTATAAGGAGGAGAGATTCAGAAGGTTCAACCCTCTCCCCTCCGAAAATTTTGTCAACGTTGCCACTAAATCATGAAAAATTTAATTATTTAATGGCCTATCAATCTATCTATATAAATAAAAATAAATCGCCGAAATGTATGAACGCGCATAATTTCCGAACGACTGCACCAAATTGAATTTTTTTTTGTGTTTGTTATTGTCAGGACAAGGTTTGTATAAAACTACTGGTGAGCTCTGGCATTATGAAATTTCTATAAAAAAATCGCAACAGGTGGCACACGAGCGGATTGAAATCTGAATGCACCGGAAATATGGAATGTATGGAATGCGGGACGGGGGAGGGGAACTCGGGTAAAGGGTTCGCAGGAGGGGGGGGGGACCCGGGAGGGTGGAGGGGAATCTGGGAGGGGGAGGGCAACTCGCGAGTGAGGTTTTCGGGACGGGGGAAGGGGGGAGTGGAGTGGGGAGAGGTAAGTTGGAGGAGACGGAGTGGGAATGCGAGAGGGGAAGGGGATGCGGGAGAGGAACGGGACGAATAGGAAAGGACACGCAGGGAGAAATAATTTATTTATTAAATGGCATAGCAACACATGCCGGGTACCAGCTAGTATTTTATAATTTAAAACACACATAAATAAAATAGCACATATTAATACTAGATATTTGATACACCTTTAAAATAAAAATATTAATATTCTGTTTGGACAAGTATTTTGGTTTCAAATCCAAATTCAAGTTTTATATGAAAAGGGTCGAGCAGACGTTTCTCGTACGAACTCGATAAAAAATAAAAGTTCTGATTTCTGATTTTCTAATGGAAGGTAAATCATTTTTAAGAGACCCTTATGGAGTGGTGTAATGGAATAATAAAAAAAAAATTTGATTTGATAATATTTTCTCTTTTGTTAGGAAGTTAGAAACAAACAAAAAATCAGAGTGTGCAGTTCACACGGGGTGGAAATGAAACCTTCAGAAAACTAAAGTAGACAAGAGTGGGGAAGCTACGAAGCACCTCACAAAGAGGGGACCGATTAATCTATCTCATTCTCTCGCAGACTAAATCCTATAGATGTATGTGTTGTTATCTTTTTAGTGTCGCTATTTTTCATTTCATTGAGCTTCAAATCACAACGGTGCTAAAGAAGTTTTCACTTCAAAAAACATAAGAGAATTTTCGTTATTTATTTTTGGGGTTCTATGGCGTGTTGCGCTACATCCTCCTTTAGCCAACGTTTCGGACAGCGTTACAGTGTCCATCATCAGGGCAGATGTCGATGGTGGACACCGTAACGCTGTCCGAAACGTCGCCTAAAGAAGGCGGTAGCGCAACACGGTATAACACCCCAGAAACAACGAAAATACTGAAAATCTAAAATCATATCTAACATAAAAGAACATTGTCGTATCGATTCGCGAGCCTTAACGCAAACGAAATTGGTAAACGTCGCTACGCATCCAGTAACTTTGGTCATTAGCGGGTTAAGAGGGGACTGAGGGCGGGTGTTCCAAACTAGTTCGAAAAACTTTTTGGAAATTTTACATATTACACCTCAGTTGGAAAAGGTTCTAACTGACATTTTAGAAGTAAAACTTCTTTACGCACGCTTGACTTGGGGAGTAAGCTGGTGAATGCGTGATGAGATCGTTACGAAAAGTGTGATCGGGCGAGGCGAGCGGAAGTTGAGAGGGCAATATAAGTTAGTGAAGATAGAAAGAGAGAGAGTTACGTTTCGTATATTACTGTAGGGACAACAGAGAGAGAGAGGTGCGAGCATACATTTTCTTTATCTCTTTCTCTCATAGCCAGTTACGTTTCGTATATCTAAGACACAGTGCAGGTCTATTATCTGTATCACACTGTAGGAGCAAGAGAGAGCAGTGCGCGCGCACATTTTCTTTCTTATAAGTTAGTGAAGTTTTACTTCAGTCATGTGGTCTAAAACACACTCGTTTTTTTTACAAAACTGATCTTTGAATGCAAAACCCATTTATTTACCTCATTTCTATTTAACGAAAATAATTTTCAGAGCGATCTGTGTTGTACTTTCGTAGATACTTGTATGAAGAAGTTCTAACATCATGTTTTTATCCATTTATTTTACAAGATTCTAACATCACTTTGAACCTTTTGCAGGAGACAGTAGATCTGTGAGTCCGTCATTTTAGTTGGGTAAAGTTCTAACTTCGCCTCACCATGTTCTAAGGCGTCAAAGATTGCAAAATTTAATTTCTTATAATTTATTTAACATTTTTTGATTGTGAAATTCAATCTGTGTAAAGTATTTTAGTTTAACACATTTTAATGGAAAATATTTAATCAGACCATGGCCATGGAATGGCATTATGGAAATGTAGTTAGAACCTTGTGCAATGACTTAAAATGCCCTGCTGGCTGCAGATGGTTCTATCTGCACGTTTAGGTAAGTTCTAAAATGGTATACTTCCTATTTAAATCTTTTCTTTTGAAATATGTTAAACTAAAATACTTTACACAAGATTTAACTTCAAAATCAGAAATCGATAAAAAGATTATGAGAAATCGCCTTTGCAAATGTTGACACCTCATATCTCAGAACAAGATAAAGTGAAGTTAGAACCCTGTCCAACCACAGTGACGATAAACTATCGGTGGTACAAAAACGTTAAAATGTGTCCCGTTTAAAATTATTTTCTCATTATGGTGACCGGCCATCTCAGAATGAAACCAACTCAGAACCGCCTCAATAAGAGTGATGATAAAAAAAAATTGATTAAATAGGTAAAGTTAGGGTTAGGGTTACCGGCTATTTTAAAAATATTTTTTCATAGCTTTTAATGACCTTTCTGAGGTGGTTCTGAGTTGGTTTCATTCTGAGTTGACATGGAACCTCCTGTGATATATATATGACTAGCTGGGTTACCCGGCTTCGCTCAGGACAATAAGATAGTGTTCTGGAATGTTGCACAATGATGTTCCCGATTCTCTATTCCTGATCATTCCACGACATACTCCGCCACTCCTTCCACAACTTTCTACAGCTCTATGGAACCTTCTAGAACTTTCCGGAAGACTGTTCTAGAAATTTCAAGAGGGCGAAACTTTCAGCCCTTATATCTTTAAAAGCACGCCCTTTAGGTAAAAACGGATACCCTTATTCCCTAGGGGGATAGAGATCTACCACACCATATAACTCCCTTGATTGAACCGGGACTCGTTTCTGAGTTTTTGCGAGTTGCACGTTTTTTGGACTTTCTTTTATAATATATGCCATATTCAAATAAATAAAATGTTACTCCTTACATGTCCTTTCCCGTGCGTTCCCCTCCAGCGTTCCACTTCCACCTTCCCCACCACCGCTCTCCCGCTCCCCCGTCCCGCCGACCCCCCTGGCACTGCATTTCTTGACTCCTCTCCCGCCCGGCCCGTAGCCGAAACTTTTTTCTAATACTAACAATTTTATACTCGTGATATCTTTCTAATTCAATATCCGAATTGAAAAATTCAAAAAGTTAAATAAAGGCATTGAAGCTGTCTTGAATGTGAATTAATTTATTTTGATAAGGATTAAAACCAAGATGCAAATAAAGAGCCTTTTCAAGCGGCGACATTTAAATTAAAATTTTAAAATAAAAGAATACTTATTGTGGCATAACCATAATAGTTAGACATATGCCTTCGCGACTTTTTTTGTAAATAATGATACGTTCTATAAAGTCGTAGTACATTATTTTATTCTATCATCAATAGTTTTCGCAGCGCACGCGATTTAAAGAATATTTTAGGTAATTTTTTTACACCCTGGGTTACATTATTGAAGTTTTAGTAAGGATGTCTATTTAAAAAAATATATAATATAGCCTATGTCACCCAAGGATAGTGTAGCTTCCCAACAGCGAAAGAATTTTTCAAATCGGTTCAGTAGTTTCGGAGCCTATTCGACGCAAACAAACACACAAACAAACAAACAAATATTACCTCTTTATATAGTGTAGTAGATAGATAGTAGATATACGTATATGATGTATCTACCACTTTCGATTGCCCTCATTTTAGGATACTTTGATAATGGCAAAATACATTTATAACGCCCACATTGTATTAACGACCATTTAAGCTGGTCCGATAACACATTACTCAGAATGCTCGGTGATAACTACTTCCTTGCTTTGATAATGATTATTTAGTAAAAATATTTTTCCCCTTATTACGCCAATTGAGTTTAAATGAGTTAATGACTTGCCAAGAGAGTACGATCTTTATACGTATGATGACGATGACTGTGACGATTCTAACAAAGGTAGTATGTCCAGTCCACGTAGTAGCTTCACAACAGAGGTATGTAATTTATAACAGATATATCCAATATCCAATTTCTTACCAAATAGTACTTTCTTTGATTTTATATTGTATTTGTATTTTTTTACAAATACACTTGTACTTAATGTAGATACTTGAATTTTTATTATATTTTAATTGTATTTTAATTACACAGATGTACTTGTATTTTTTTTTTTTGATACATGCTCCTTGTATTATTTTTAATTCAATAATACGTATCTTCTTTCATATACTTTTCGTATTATTTTAATTTTTCTGTTTTCCATACATATTTTTTTATATTCATACTAGCTGACCTGACGAACTTCGTACCGCCTCAGAATCAATAACTGTTGAATTAAATTCAGTTTTTTAAATTACACACTGAAGCAATCATCAACGCGCAACGGTCCGTATTTTGTTTTTGTCAGTACCAGAGAAGGCATTGTGTACGGATTTATATTTTTTGGGATTTTCTTATTTTCCACTTACTTGCGGGAATTTGGGAGGCGGGTATGGGTGCCGCCGCCCAAGTCACCCTAAGTGTTTGGTGATTTAGCAGGGGTGCCCGGGTTCATGGAGTGACTCTGGTCCGGGTCCCACCCGCTGCGAGGCGGGCCGGGTCGAGAGAGACTGGTCGAGGGAGGTCTTTTGACCTTTCCAGCTGGACTCTCTTGACCCATCGCCTTGCACCGCAGTTGGAGGAATGGATTCATACGTCCGTCACTCTCGGACACACTGACCCCAGATTGCTACCCACCCGTCATACCTTTTACCTTCCCAGAACTTCCTATCCTTCCCTTCCTTAAAAAGACCCTCCACACAGCATTCCCTAAGATGACATAGTCCTGAGGAAAATAATTTGCTTCGGGAACTCATGTGTGAGCTGATGTAAAAAAAAATACTTTTCATTTTCTTTATACGTGTGAGGGATTTTTTTAGAATTATTTTATCTTTCCTTTGGATGGGTGGAGACATACGTTCATTGTTTGTCTCATTTTCGACTATCGACATTTAGTACGTAAGAAAGAGAGGCAGCATTTTATATTTGAAAAAATAAAAGAAAAACAATCAGCGCATTGACATTTGACGTTTTGGAATTTTTGGAACTCGGTCACTACTCAATATTATAGGTACTCATCACAAAATGCCCGCAGCTTTTTCAAATATGAGAATTCGTTCCATATAAAATGTATGGGGAAAAGAATTTTCTTAATAACTATATTTTTAGTTAATTTTTGTGATGTTTTAATAGTTATTATCCTTTCCGGGGCGGAGACAAATCCAACAAATCAAAGATCATCAAAATCGGCCCAGCCGTTCTCGAGTTATAAATAGTGTAACTAACCCGACTTTGTTTTATATATTAAGATATCTTAAACGTATGTAGATATTTTGTATTATTTTTAATTCCTTTATACTTCATACTTGTTTTAGATATGTATAAATTATTTTATTTTATTTTTTATATTATTTTGTTTTTCATTCAACTTATTTTATACTTAACATAAAATTGGCCACTACAACACGGGCATGTGCCTAGTGTGATGGCCAAAAAATGACCCATTTACTGTAATATATAAACTTTACCGAATAAAGAACATAAAAAAAAAAAATGACCACTAGTGGATTTATTAACCAATTTATCAAACATACTAATTTTGGTTGTCTGTGATGATGTATGATAATTTTTCAGGTCACATTTAATAAATACACTCCGTTAGACAAGTATTGCGAATGATCAGATGCTACGTGTTTTCGATATTATTTAATGGAATGGAAGCATGGACGCTTACTGAAGAGCTAATTAGGCGACTTAAGGCATTCGAAATGTGGATCTACAGAAGAATACTTAAAATAAGCTGGATGGACGGGGTTACGAATGAAAATGTTATGGTTCGGATGAATAAAGAAAAATAAGTTATTAAAACTATAAAAATCCGAAAACTTAAATATCTTGGACATGTGATGAGACATCCAGAGAAGAATGAGATCTTGCATTTCATAATGCAGGGAAAGATTGCCGGAAGACGGGGCCCTGAAGGAAAGAGAACCTCATGGTTGAAAAACCTGAGACAGTGGTTTGGCCACCGTAGAGCTGTTCGGGGCCACAGTAAACAAAGTCCGCATAACCAACATGATATCCAACGTCCGTTGAACGAATAGGGCACAAGAAGAAGAAGAAGCTCGACAAGTATTTTGAGTTTGTTATACAATAACACGTTTACATGATAATTAATGATGTATTTCTACCCTGCATCTGAAGGAATTGCTTGTCCTGCTTGCGAATTAGAAAGAAGAAAAATTCAAGGAATCCTATTATATTCATAAAACGACGGGTAAAAAAAAACTAACACCACAACAAACCAACTGCCAGTGTGTTTACAAATAGATCACAATAATACTCTTTATTTCCGACTGAGAGAGAACTGCTTGATCATATAGTAAGTAATTAACATAAATGACAGCAGGTTTTAGTCAAGCTCCGAACCCAATGCCTTTGAGTTTTTACCCTACAGAGGGCAATGGGAAATAGTGTTTAAGTTTAGTCCTGCAGGTCAGTTTCTGAGTTGGCATGGCGTTTGGGTCCCACCCGGCTGACCAAGTCCTCCATCACGATACAAGAAACCTTTTTCGCTTAGTGTGGTGGTTTTCAAATGAGAGATTTTCAAATATCGTCCGGTTATTCGTAACCCGGGAATGTTTGTCTTTCTTATTAAAAAAAAGCTTTTTTAAAACAAAGTGCGTAAATTTTAAACATTGGAACTGATCGTGGGAACCAAGCTAAAAAGGTGGATAAAAAAACCTATTAACATTATTTTATTTTATAATACTACTAATATTTGAAATTTTCATTTATTTTGTTTAATTTTTCTACAGATCTAAATCGGAATTACGAATGCTTATTAAAGTTTCCAGAAAGTTTATTGAATAAGTAAATTTCTGATTGTCTCTCAAATTATTTTTTTGATAGGCAATAATCCTGAGCAAATATTTATAAAAATTTCTGCTACACAAATTCTACAATAAATTATTAAGTCTCGTTATCTTTCCGTGTGTAAATCTATGCTATATCCAAAACTTTAAAAAGAGTAGTTAACTGGACAAGAATTATAAATAAATAATTATTTAGAAAAATAATTTTTTTCAGAGTCCCAACTGCTCTGGAACCAGTGGGACTATGGCATCCCCAATTGGGACATGTTGTGAGGGTGAAGGTAGCGGAGAAGGGTGAGAGATGGGGAGCAGTAAGGTTGGGCAGTACCTTGCGATTTAGATCTGGTCGCCAAACACCGCGAAAGCCATTTCAAGCAATGTTTTGATTCTGAATGGTGGTCTTTCATAAGGGCGATACTGAGAGTAGGAATCTACCACACTAAGAAGTGTATAACATAGTGAAAATATAGTACCTATTTATTGTACAATATAACATACCAATACAATAAATATTATTTGTGCACGCTTGGTTCCGAGCCCGAGAACTCTGAATTCTTAGTCGAGAATCTTGGAGTTCATAACTTAAACTAAAATGGAGAAATCTTAACTTAAAGTAAAAAGACGATGTACTCGTAGATTCAAATCATCGTAATTCAATCAATCATATTGTTATGTTATAATGCCGAGTCCTTAAAGTCCACTGGACTATAAAACTTCATACGACAGACCAGGGTCAGCATGTCAAATGGTTAATCGCTTGCCATACGTTCGTCATCTGACCTTTCAGCAAGTCCGTGGTCAAATGGCAACTAATTGGTGCCAATTGATCGAAAGGAAAAGATTGCATATTAGATACGGCGTTACTATTATCCTTGACAGTGTTGACCTTTTCAAGAGCGACATAATCAATTTAGTGCAATATAAATGCATTCCTTTTTAAGTGTTGGTGGCAGATGTTGGAACTTAGAACACAGTTCATTTAGAAATACTTAGGAATTAAGCTATTAAAACCACATTTGGACCGAACCAAAAGAATAACATTTTGTTTGGCAAGCCTCCAAAGGATACACAAACTCCAACGTATCGGAGAGCTTTGAAGCAAAGAATGGACGGTTCCCTCCAGAGTATTTCCTCTTGGGGTAAGAATAACCTCGTCGAATTTAAGGTTTCCAAGGCCCAATCAGGTCTGATTACGTCTAAAAGGGGTCGAAATGTAAACCTAATCTCCTCCATCAGAATCAATCTTTCCAAAAAGCCTCTGGCCTCTGGGCCTCTGGTCGTGGGGGGCCTCAAAAAATGGCGGACCAGCGAAATTTATTTTCAATTTTTGATGGAAAATTTTCATAATTTTATAAAACAATTCTCACGTGGTGCCATAGTGACTGGATTTTCGAACAGACTTGGTGCATGCAAATCGGATTTATAATTTTTCTAATACGTTGTCAGCTAGGTTGAAAAAAGTAGTTTCGAGGAAAACGCGTTTTAAGTTTTGCGGAAAGATAATTCAATATACAAACTGTTTAAAGCGGTTTCATATAAAATGCTGTATCTCCATCAATTTTACGAATTTCCTTAAAACATTTGGTGAGAGTCTTGTATTTTTTTTACATTGTCCTGGTGCCTTAAAGAATTGTTTAGGATTTAATCAAGGGGATATGGAGGCATTTGGAGGCCCCCCAGGACCACAGGCCCGTGTAAACTGAATAAAAATCTTGTATTATTGGAGGGGGAGGGGTTTCCCAAGTGCTATTCCTGTACAAATCGCAAGTGCGCCCCACGGTTGAATTTGGCAGCCGCCATAGCGGTCTAGAGCCCCAAAAGCCCCGGAAAAAATCCTCGACTCTGTGCAGAAATGGGCGGTCCGTTTGATAGATTCTGCTATCTTAACTAACGGATTACAATCTTTGGAGCACAGGCATCGGGTGGGAAGGCTATCCTTATTTCTAGGGAAGAAACTCCGATGAACTAGCGTCATTGATTCCTTCGGCACCGATGCACAGTCGGAAAACATGCCAAACGCGCGCCCAAAAATTACACACAGTTGAAATTTGTCATATGAGAACGGGTTACTTCAACGACTCGTTCTTGAGTTCAACAGCTCGGCTGTGGAACAATTTGCCAGCCTCTGTGTTTCATCCCTCCTACAACATGCGCCTCTATAAGACCCAGGTTCACTCCTTCCTTTCCTCAAAAAGATCCCAAAAGATAACATAGACCCTGAGGGATATTAATTTCCTCAGGCCACCTTTGTGGAGTTAATGTTTTTTTTGTGTACCTAAATCAATAGTTTTTTTTTATCCTATGAGTGTTGTTAAAAAGTCGCCACCGTTTTTTGTTGGCAGCAAAAGAACTACGATATGTAAAACGTTAATAGTGTAAACCCGGCTTTTGTAAGTAAATACAACAATCAGTAAACTGTTTTAAAATATACGTGTTATTGCTTCGCATTAACGAGGTGATTGATTATCGTGAAAAAACAGTTATCAAATGACGCATTCATGTATCTCACTCAGTAATAGAAATTTCAATTCGACTGTCCAGCTAAAAACATGCTATCATTTTGGTCTAGGCGTTGAACGTCTCAGCGTAAGGAAGATGTTTTCATAAAATGCTTTCAGACTCGCCCCACGAAGAAATAGTATTCCCTGTCAAAATTTCTAAAGTATGTATCTCATATAAAAACAGACACACTTACCCCACACCACATAATGCAGGACTTCATATACTGAAGTCACTGAAGGCCGCCCAGTTTCACGCTGACTGCCGGCCGAATCTTCCGGATGAGGTTTTTCATGGTTTTCTCATTCCCGAAGGCAAATGCGGAAGAACTCCAGATAAAAGGACATGACTGCCTCCTTCCCACTCCCAACATAATATAATACAATCACACACGTATTTATATATTTACCCTAGCTTCTGATGATGAAGATTGATGTTGATGAAAACATGCAATTTTAGAAGGTTTTTTAGATACTTAACAATTTTTCCCTACCAATGAAACACAAGACCTCTAAGTCTATAATAGCCGGGTAACATTTTAAAATACCCAAATGAGGTAAAAATAGCAAGGAGCAAATGACGCCATTCTATATAAAAAATACACTTTAAATAGAGTAAATTTAAATGATTCACCTCTAAAAGTCAATAAGAATCTAGCAAATCAAAAAAAAACTATAATAATTCAACCATTCTCTTCTTTTCGAATACCACCTTTCCGCAATATGGGGGGTGTAAACAAGGTTGCCAGGTGTTCGGTATTCTACCGAACCGTTCGGTATTTTAGCACCGTGTTCGGTGTTCGGTATGACAAAAATAACGAAGTATGGGCGGTACGGTATTTTTTTCTGATTAATTTTTCTCCCTAATAAATGATTCAACTGTCTGATTTGACGCAATCCGCAATCCATGTTGCGTAGCATCCCTACTTAGTTTGTGCGGTGTTGCCGCTTCGTGCACGCGCTCACTGTTTTTTGACCAATTTCGCGGATTAGTAACACTTCAGGTGACAACGTGCTTGCGTAAATGTGATTATTCATAGAAAAATTTTTGCTCACTGATCGGTATATATTTGGAAAAAACCTGGCAACCCTGGGTGTAAATAAAGGACGCTAGGTGAATCTAGAAAAAAAGTTTCCGAAATAAGTATTTTGTTATTTTTGCACATTATAATTTTGTAACAATAATAGCTCTCGATTAAAATCAAAATTGCGTTGATCTGGAAACCATTCAAAACAGCTGAGCGAATTTCACGGCTGGAGAGTTTTTGCTGACATAATGGTCCAGACATAATCCATTACAGATTTATGCGTTATTCTGAATAATATTTTTTATTTCTATAAATACATCATGAAAAGGTTAAGACGAAGAAGGGACGGTTGAGACTTTTTTGTGCGGTCATTACCAAAACGATTTCAATCACACCCTTACACAAGACGAATGTTCAAATTACCTGCTTTTACAAGATTTTGAGAGAAGTTGTCACCTTATCTTAAACGTATAGCGAAAAAATTCTGAAGCAGCAAAATATCTCCCGTCATACTCATAATCGCAGAATGAGATAATACCATGATAATACGAATGGGTTAGATGAAATTTGAACAACAATTTCACCTAAACAGTTCGAATTTTTGTGGTATTATCTTATTCCACGATTATGAGTCGAGATAGAAATCTGTACAACTTTTTCGATTTTCGGTTTTCAATCGCAGCAGTGTTAAAACAGCACAGTATGCTTTAGGTGTAGGTCAAAGATATTGAAATACAAAGTGTAGGTAATAGGTATGTAATTTTAGTTTAAAATACGGATGCCGAACACTTTTTACCAAAGTCATTAGTCTAGAGAAATTGATACTCACTATCAACTATTTTTGTAATGACAGGACGATTCAGAACAAACTCAAGTTAACACCTGCTTCGAAAAGTCATTAAAATGAAGAAAAAAATATGAGAAAAATTGGTTAAATAAAATATTTAAAAAATATATAAAATACGTTAGGTTAGGTAAAGGGCTATTTTTTAATATTTTTTTCAATAGTTTTTAATGATTTTTTAAAGAGGTGTTGATTTGAGTTGATTCTGAGTTGTCATGGAACCTATTTTTGTAATACAAACGTGATTCACAAATGGCCTGTTTGTTTCTCTAACAAATAAATAGACCTCATTTCATATTAGAATAAGTTAACAATAGTAATCTAAACGAAAATATGAAAGAGAATAAGACACAGAAAAACAGATTTTTTTATTTTTTGTGTCTTGTTCTCTTTCATATTTTCGTTTAGATTATTATTTTTAACTTATTCTAATATGATATATTTCACTGATGGGGAATAACCTTCAAAAACGTATAAAAAGAAAGTTTTTTTAATAAAAAATTGAGACCTCATTTCTTTCGTTAGCTATGGAGTTTTTAATTATCCGAGTGGGTCTGTCAAAATCAACGCACCTAAAGACAAAATGACAAATTATTTGAGCGACCGTTTGGCATCTCACTTGTCCAGGCCCGGACTGGGACCATTTGGGGCCCTCCGCTAAAACCTGTAAAGGGGCCCCCTAACGTAGGGTGGGGGGGGGGGGCACAGCAAACGGGGGGTCCGGGGGCCTCCCCCGGATAATTTTTAAAAATTTGGTGCTTGAAAACAATGAAAACGCGTTTCTACGCTATATTGGCACCTATAAAGAATTAGAAATTCAGATAGGTTTTTATACGAATATTATGATTTTCGACTTTTGTTGACTTTATTATTTATTGAAATAAGAAATTCGCGGTATTTTTAGGATACCACAACACTACTAAACACATGCTGTAGAACTGTCAATAATTTTAACGGACTTCAAAATAAAGGGCAGGATTTTATTCACACCAAAGCAATTATGTCAAAATTATTTGTGTAGTAAAAATAATTTTGATTAGAAAAATAATACAGTTGTTGGAGATGTTCTACTTTTGGAAAATGTATTTTTTTTTCGAAAATGTAAGCAAACATTACCAAGAACACAAAATAACTACTAACAAGACAACAACTTTTTTTTGTACCTTTTGTGGGGCCCCTTCGGGGCCCCCTCGCGCCGGGGGCCCTCCGCGATCGCGGACCTGCGGACCTGGCCAGTCCGGGCCTGCACTTGTCTTTAAATTTGTTTATGCGTACCGTTTTCGGTTCAAGGTGGTGGCCGTGTTGGACGCTTCCTTTTTATCCCTCCAGAGTTCGCATGAGCACGGATCCGTCTATGAGCTATCAAATCAGAATAATCAATATTGTTTCTATAATCGTAGGTATTAGAGGTTGTTTCTAAATGAAATAAGAACACTGTTGAGTTACAAGTTTATTTACTATGCGTATTAACATTTATATTCAACGATAACGGAACGCCGATAATGTCGTAAGGGCGCTGCAGTGTTCGTTTGTCACAGTACCTACCTACCCGATTAAAGTTTGAAAAAAGAATTGAAATTGAGATAATGATGTTTCTTTGGCCTAATTGTAAAAAAAATACATACAATATAAAGTTTAGAATTAAGTAGGAAAGTATTTACGTACCTACTTATTAATCTAATGATTTTAGAGAAATTTCGATTTTGATTTATTAAATAAGAGAATATAATTAGAAACTGCAGTGTATTGATTATCCATATAGTTTCAGCTTCTTTCAATAGATAATATAATTTTTAATACGAAGTTTTGCTACATTCCAACAGTTGGCAGCTGAGTTAGTTATTAGAAAAGTACCATATATCGCCGTTCGTGTCTTAGTTACGGGTGGAGTCTAGCCTAGTAAGGACATCTGTCCAGTTTATTATAAATATTCACGATTACCAAATAAACAAACTAACATTCGAACCTTAAACTTATCGGAAGATACCCAACACATCTTAAGTTGTCTTACTATTGAAAGGTAAGGGATATAATAGAAACAAACTTATTGTAATAATTTTCAAGAGTAAGGTAGTAAGTAACTAAAGTTATAATAATATATGTTAAACTTACCTATTTTTTGAAACCTGATTTGTGTGTCCTAAGACTACCAATATTTATTTATGCTTCGTAGGAAAACAATTGTAATTTACTGTTGCAATAACTACTAGGTAAATACACACACCCATTGTGGACAAGTGTAGTTAGCGGCTTATCATAGCGGACACTAGCTTTGTTACTCTTGTTACGGGCAAAGTGGCAAAAAATGGTTAAGTCGACTTTACCTACGTTTTAGTTAGTAAAGTTAGGTACTGGTGACTTTTGTCATTGTTCTGTGGTTAAGGAGGCAATAACACTGTGGTTCGGGGAATTTAAAAGTAGAATAGGGACAAGGGACAAAGTAGTTTAATCCAACAATTGAACGTTAGTCGTATGTTTCAACGCTTTTATTATCATCGTGACGATTCACGGTTGTGGTACCGTAACGGCAAAAAAAACAATAAACATACGTTCCTTATCGCTATGATGATGCAGCTGTTTCAAAAGTTGTGATACACAATGAATGTTTAAAGTTTCCTTCAAAGGAAAAAAGTGATAATTTTCTAGCATCTCTCTCACACAACGCACCGTGACATCTCCGTAGGCCACTACAATACTACTAGCTGTGACGATAATTTTGAAAGTATGGAATATAGTTACAAGGATAATATTGAAGTGTGAGTGAATTCCAAAAATTAAAAAAAGGTCAAATATCAATGCGCTAATGTATGTTTTGCTTTTATTTTTAAACATATAACACTGCTGCTCTTTCTTACGCACTAAATAACAACAGTCGTAAATGATGCAAATGGTGAACGTATGTCTGCACCCCCCCAAAGGAAACATACAATCATTACGGCACATCTCCCTCACTCGTATAAAGAAAATGAAACGCAATTTCCATCGCCGTAGCTGAGCCGTGATGAGATATATCTGTTTCCTCTAGAGGAAAAAAATAGACTTTGGAGGAAACAGACACACATAGGTATATTGTATGTCTCATCTTTTGTCTCGCCGTTATTATTTGTGTAAGAAAGAGCTGCAGCATTATTAGGATAAAGAACGTACGTTTTATGCTTTTTTTATGCCGTCACGGTACCGTAATCGTGGATCGTCACGATAATAATGAAAGCGCTCATTAGGTTTTTTCACAGTTCGGTTTTAAAATTTCGATATCGTTTGCAGAATTAATTGCACATTCGAATGCAACGTTAACTAACTT
Organism: Limnephilus lunatus; assembly: GCA_917563855.2. Taxonomy (NCBI): domain Eukaryota; kingdom Metazoa; phylum Arthropoda; class Insecta; order Trichoptera; family Limnephilidae; genus Limnephilus; species Limnephilus lunatus. The sequence continues at coordinate 61,941,285 of OU830599.1, forward strand.
ACTAGTAAGTAGTCATCATATTTCGCAGAAATGATAGAGATTAATTTTAGTGAATTGTAACAGACGTGTGCTACAAGACTGTAGAAAAGGGCACCGGTGGCTGTGCACTTGGATGTCGACTATTGTAATATTGTGTAAAATGCAGTACTGGCTGGCCTTCCTTGAAGGTGGCAGCCCTGCTGTTCTGGAGGGTGGTAGCCCTGGATCTGCCTCCCTGCACCCAGAGCTGGTGAGTGGTAGCCCTGGATGTCCTTGTTCTCTGCCTGAGCCTGGCGCCTTGCGGTGTCCAGAAGTTGGGCCGGCTAGTCTTGAGAAGGTAGGCACCAGACTTGTTGTTCAGGCAGAGCTTCAGCAGGAGGCAGGTTGGAGAGAGGTTTCTTCCAGAGGAAGAGTCAAACACGAAGATTTAAAGAAAACGTTGAACTGATTTATTATTGAAAAATTTGTCGTATTTATACCAATCGGTAGGTGGCTCACGGAAAGTGGAGGGGGAAACGGAACCCAGGCACTTTTCCTTTATAAAGGGCAAGAAACTGCTTAGTATCTATTTTGCCGGCTTAATCCGTAAAAGTGCTCGTCTAAATTTGGCAACTTTTACGGATTTTGTAGCCTTTATTAACAATCAAAATACATATTAAATAGAAAAAACATATAAATAAAGCCAAGATTTATAACAAGAATTTTAGTTTGGTGAATTTACCGTGATTTTAAGAATTTTTGATTTTTAAGGAAATGTTTTATGATTTATCAAGTTATAATTATTTTTCCTAGGTTCCCTGTGAGATAAGTTAACGAAATCTGTTTATTTCACCATCTCACAGGGACCCTAGAATTTTGTAGAGGTAAAAATGTAAAAATGTCATGACCGAAATTTTCTAAGTCTTTTTGACATGGCAAATTGAGCTCTAATTTCGGCTCTAAGTATTTTGAGAGCAAAGTCTCAGTTTGACTGGAGGCCTTGTAGGATCAAGAATGAAAACTGATTATTTCATTGTCCTACAAGGCCCGCAGGTTTTGTTATTTGGAAAAACATATAATTTACACCTTCGAAATTTTCTAAGTGTTTTTTGGTAGGCAAAAATGACTTTATTTTTGCCTCCCAATAAGTTGTGAAACAAATCTTGGCTTTACTCGAGACCTTGTAGGATTTCAAATGAAAACTGATTATTTCATTCGTCCTACAAGGCCCGTGTGAATAAAAATTAAGACATAAACATTTAAAAATAAGTACAAGAATTAAACATATTTAAATGAGTTTACAACCTCCCCAGTAGCGATTTCTCAAAGTATTATTTATTGATCGCACCGGGGAGATGTACATAAGAAATAAAAAACTTAAATATTTGAAATCCAATAAGAAAATAATAAGTAATTGATAAAAATGACATTTTCTAACTAGAACAAATATTTTCCATCAAAGCGTCGCCGGCGGCACGGTACTCCAGTATTGTGAGGGCAGGCCATTTTTTCCTGATTCCCAAAATGATCACAAAACTGTAGAGGACCGAGCCAAGCGATGAACTTTGATGAAAAATATTTCGAGGGTGTGAACACGTCGGTTACACTCCCCCCGTGTGGCGATGTCACACTAATCATCTCGACGTGTTTTCGAAGGACGAGTAGGTGAAGCTGCATCCGTAGGCGGGGTGGCAGGATCACAGCGAGCTGCACGGCAGGTCTCATGTAAACTCTGGTTCTCGGCAGGTCGAATGTAGACTCTGGGTCCTGGAGGTCCACACTTGGCCGTCTTTAGCAGGAGTGGCGTCAAGGACTCGGTCGCGTGTCCGGCTGATGTGGGGCATCACGAGGTCCATGACAACCAGCAGATTGTCATTTTTTATGGGGTTCACTGACTCCCCCCGTGTGAGAAGCGCCACTTCTTTGAGAGTGGCACTGCTGAGGCAGGGCGGGCTCGTCTTCACTGCGCCGTTGAGGAGCACCACGTCTTTGACGGTGGTACTGCTGGGGCAGGGCGGGCTCGTCTTTACTGCGCCGATGAGGAGCACCACGTCCTTGACTATGGTATTGCTGGGGCAGGGCGGGCTCGTCTTCACTGCGCCGTTGAGGAGCGCCACGTCTTTGACAGTGGCACTGCTGGGGCAGGACGGGCTCGTTTTCACTGCGCCGTTGAGGAGCACCACGTCTTTGACGGTGGCACTGCTGAAGCAGGACGGGCTCGTCTTCACTGCGCCGTTGAGGAGCACCACGTCTTTGACAGTGGCACTGCTGGGGCAGGGCAGGCTCGTCTTCACTGCGCCGTTGAGGAGCACCACGTCTTTGATAGTGGTACTGCTGGGGCAGGGCGGGCTCGTCTTCACTGCGCCGTTGAGGAGCACCACGTCTTTGACAGTGGTACTGCTGGGGCAGGGCGGGCTCGTCTTCACTGCGCCGTTGAGGAGCACCACGTCTTTGATAGTGGCACTGCTGGGGCAGGGCGGGCTCGTCTTCACTGCGCCGTTGAGGAGCACCACGTCTTTGACAGTGGTACTGCTGGGGCAGGGCGGGCTCGTCTTCACTGCGCCGTTGAGGAGCACCACGTCTTTGATAGTGGCACTGCTGGGGCAGGGCGGGCTCGTCTTCACTGCGCCGTTGAGGAGCACCACGTCTTTGACAGTGGTACTGCTGGGGCAGGGCGGGCTCATCTTTGCTGCGGGATGTGATTGGCCATCCATCTGTGCTGGCGCTTGGTACCTATGTCCCAGCAGTGGAGCGGATCCGGCAGCTATTCTCTGCTGATCGGCTGGCTGCCTTTGATGGAGCAGAGGTGAGGGCGGCCCGGGACCAGAAGGTCCAGGCGACAGTGAGGACCACTGCTCTGGCAGCGGAGCGGATCCGGCAGCTGTTTTCTGCTGGTCGGCTGGCTGCCTCTGGTGGAGCAGGGGCGAGGGCGGCCCGGGACTAGAAGGTCCAGGCGGCAATGAGGACCACTGCTCTGGCAGCGGAGCGGGTCCGGCAGCTGTTTTCTGCAGGTCGGCTAGCTGCTTCTGGTGGAGCAGAGGTAAGGGCGGCACGGGACCAGAAGGTCCAGGCGGCGTCGTGGTTGGGTCCCTCTTGTAGTAAGGGGCTGGTGGCGCAGGGCCTCCTGGCCCTTTCTGCGCTGGTGATGCGTACCTCTGGTCCATCAGAGGTACAGGTCCAACAAGCTCATCGCATACGGCTTCTCGTTGCCTCAGGTTGAACAGAGGTACGGGCGGCACGAGGCTGTAAGGTTCAGGCTGCATACATCCTCCCTGGAGTCGCCAAGCTTCTCCTTGGCCCGGATCTGTGTGGCCAGTTGACTCCAATATTGCATCAGGTTTGGAAGGCGCTGTAGTTGCGGCTTCTGGTGATGCGTACTTCTGGTTTTCCAGAGGTACAGGTCCAACAGGCATCTCACGTACGGCCTCTGGTTGCCTTGTAATATACAGAGGCAAGGGCGGTACGGGGCCGGAAGGTCCAGGCTGCATCCATCCAGGGCCCCCATCAGAGTGAGGGGGCTGCGGCGCGGGGCCTCCAGGCCCTGGCTGCGCCGGTGATGCGTACCTCTGGTTTATCAGAGGCACAGGTCCAGCAGGCATCTCACGTACGGCCTCTGGTTGCCTTGTAATATACAGAGGCAAGGGCGGTACGGGGCCGGAAGTTCCAGGCTGCATCCATCCAGGGCCCCCATCAGAGTGAGGGGGCTGCGGCGCGGGGCCTCCAGGCCCTGGCTGCGCCGGTGATGCGTACCTCTGGTTTATCAGAGGCACAGGTCCAGCAGGCATCTCGCGTACGGCTTCTGGTTGCCTTGTAATATACAGAGGCAAGGGCGGTACGGGGCCGGAAGGTCCAGGTTGTATCCATGCGGGGCCCCCATCAGAGTGAGGAGGCTGCGCCGGTGATGCGTACCTCTGATTCTCCAGAGGTACAGGTCTAACAGGCATCTCGCGTACGGCTTCTGGTTGCCTTGTAATATACAGAGGCAAGGGCGGTACGGGGCCGGAAGGTCCAGGTTGTATCCATGCGGGGCCCCCATCAGAGTGAGGAGGCTGCGCCGGTGATGCGTACCTCTGGTTCTCCAGAGGTACAGGTCTAACAGGCATCTCGCGTACGGCTTCTGGTTGCCTTGTAATATACAGAGGCAAGGGCGGTACGGGGCCGGAAGGTCCAGGTTGTATCCATGCGGGGCCCCCATCAGAGTGAGGAGGCTGCGCCGGTGATGCGTACCTCTGATTCTCCAGAGGTACAGGTCCAACAGGCATCTCGCGTACGGCTTCTGGTTGCCTTGTAATATACAGAGGCAAGGGCGGTACGGGGCCGGAAGGTCCAGGTTGTATCCATGCGGGGCCCCCATCAGAGTGAGGAGGCTGCGCCGGTGATGCGTACCTCTGGTTCTCCAGAGGTACAGGTCCAACAGGCATCTCGCGTACGGCTTCTGGTTGCCTTGTAATGTACAGAGGCAAGGGCGGTACGGGGCCAGATGGTCCAGGCTGCATCCAGGTTGGGCCCCCATGGTAGTGTGAGGGCAGTGGCGCCCCTTGACCCCTTGGTCCAGGTTGCGCCGATGAGGCATGCTGAGGCTCAGGTCCCGCAGAAGGACCAGGCTGCATCCAGGTTTGGCCCCCATGGTAGGAGGGCAGTGGCACCCCTTGACCCCTTGGTCCAGGTTGCGCCGATGATGCTTGCTGAGGCTCGGGTCCCGCAGAAGGACCAGGCTGCATCCAGGTTTGGCCCCCATGGTAGTGGGAGGGCAGTGGCACCCCTTGACCCCTTGGTCCAGGTTGCGCCGATGAGGCATGCTGAGGCTCTGGTCCCGCAGAAGGACCAGGCTGCATCCAGGTTTGGCCCCCATGGTGGTGAGAGGGCAGTGGCACCCCTTGACCCCTTGGTCCAGGTTGCGCCGATGAGGCATGCTGAGGCTCGGGTCCCGCAGAAGGACCAGGCTGCATCCAGGTTTGGCCCCCATGGTAGGAGGGCAGTGGCACCCCTTGACCCCTTGGTCCAGGTTGCGCCGATGATGCTTGCTGAGGCTCGGGTCCCGCAGAAGGACCAGGCTGCATCCAGGTTTGGCCCCCATGGTAGTGAGAGGGCAGTGGCACCCCTTGACCCCTTGGTCCAGGTTGCGCCGATGAGGCATGCTGAGGCTCGGGTCCCGCAGAAGGACCAGGCTGCATCCAGGTTTGGCCCCCATGATAGTGAGAGGGCAGTGGCACCCCTTGACCCCTTGGTCCAGGTTGCGCCGATGATGCTTGCTGAGGCTCGGGTCCCGCAGAAGGACCAGGCTGCATCCAGGTTTGGCCCCCATGGTAGTGAGAGGGCAGTGGCACCCCTTGACCCCTTGGTCCAGGTTGCGCCGATGGTGCATGCAGAGGCTCAGGTTCAGCTGAAGGACCAGGCTGCATCCAAGTTTGGCCCCCATGGTAGTGAGAGGGCAGTGGCGCTCCCTGACCCCTTGGTCCAGGTTGCGCCGATGATGCATAGAGAGGCTCAGGTCCCGCAGAAGGACCAGGCTGCATCCATGATGGGTCCCCATAGTGAAGGGATGGTGGCGCCGGACCCCTTGGTCCGGATTGCGCCGCTGATGCATGCCACTGTGCAGGCTCTGCCCCGCTGGGTTGTGCAGGCCTTGTTGCGTTGTGTGGTGCAGGCCCTGCTCCGCTAGGTTGTGCAGGCCCTGTCGCATCGGGTTGTGCCGGCCCTGTCCCGTTGAGGTGTGCAGGCCCTGTCGCACTGGTTGGTGGCGGCCCTGCCCCGTTGAGGTGTGCAGGCCCTGTCGCACCGGTTGGTGGCGGCCCTGCCCCGTTGAGGTGTGCAGGCCCTGTCGCACCGAGTTGCAATTGACGGGCTGCCATCAGCTCTTCAATTTGTTTCTTCTGACTGCGCAGTTGTCGGCGCAGCAGGCGCACCGTGTCCTCAATAGATGTAGAGGCCGGTGATTCTTCGCTTTCGTCTGCAGAGCATGCCGGTGTGGAGCTGGGCGTTGGTAGGGGCGTGACGTCATGTGCGGGCACGGCCCTAGGCTCGGCTTCCTGGGCAGTTGGTAGCTCAGCAGGCGGGGGTGGAGGCGACTCATCGTCCTGAGCCGTCCTCTTCGATCTTAGTGATGGTGGTGACATCCTGGTGCAGCTGATCCGGCTCGAAGGACCACTTGTGTAACAGACGTGTGCTACAAGACTGTAGAAAAGGGCACCGGTGGCTGTGCACTTGGATGTCGACTATTGTAATATTGTGTAAAATGCAGTACTGGCTGGCCTTCCTTGAAGGTGGCAGCCCTGCTGTTCTGGAGGGTGGTAGCCCTGGATCTGCCTCCCTGCACCCAGAGCTGGTGAGTGGTAGCCCTGGATGTCCTTGTTCTCTGCCTGAGCCTGGCGCCTTGCGGTGTCCAGAAGTTGGGCCGGCTAGTCTTGAGAAGGTAGGCACCAGACTTGTTGTTCAGGCAGAGCTTCAGCAGGAGGCAGGTTGGAGAGAGGTTTCTTCCAGAGGAAGAGTCAAACACGAAGATTTAAAGAAAACGTTGAACTGATTTATTATTGAAAAATTTGTCGTATTTATACCAATCGGTAGGTGGCTCACGGAAAGTGGAGGGGGAAACGGAACCCAGGCACTTTTCCTTTATAAAGGGCAAGAAACTGCTTAGTATCTATTTTGCCGGCTTAATCCGTAAAAGTGCTCGTCTAAATTTGGCAACTTTTACGGATTTTGTAGCCTTTATTAACAATCAAAATACATATTAAATAGAAAAAACATATAAATAAAGCCAAGATTTATAACAAGAATTTTAGTTTGGTGAATTTACCGTGATTTTAAGAATTTTTGATTTTTAAGGAAATGTTTTATGATTTATCAAGTTATAATTATTTTTCCTAGGTTCCCTGTGAGATAAGTTAACGAAATCTGTTTATTTCACCATCTCACAGGGACCCTAGAATTTTGTAGAGGTAAAAATGTAAAAATGTCATGACCGAAATTTTCTAAGTCTTTTTGACATGGCAAATTGAGCTCTAATTTCGGCTCTAAGTATTTTGAGAGCAAAGTCTCAGTTTGACTGGAGGCCTTGTAGGATCAAGAATGAAAACTGATTATTTCATTGTCCTACAAGGCCCGCAGGTTTTGTTATTTGGAAAAACATATAATTTACACCTTCGAAATTTTCTAAGTGTTTTTTGGTAGGCAAAAATGACTTTATTTTTGCCTCCCAATAAGTTGTGAAACAAATCTTGGCTTTACTCGAGACCTTGTAGGATTTCAAATGAAAACTGATTATTTCATTCGTCCTACAAGGCCCGTGTGAATAAAAATTAAGACATAAACATTTAAAAATAAGTACAAGAATTAAACATATTTAAATGAGTTTACAACCTCCCCAGTAGCGATTTCTCAAAGTATTATTTATTGATCGCACCGGGGAGATGTACATAAGAAATAAAAAACTTAAATATTTGAAATCCAATAAGAAAATAATAAGTAATTGATAAAAATGACATTTTCTAACTAGAACAAATATTTTCCATCAAAGCGTCGCCGGCGGCACGGTACTCCAGTATTGTGAGGGCAGGCCATTTTTTCCTGATTCCCAAAATGATCACAAAACTGTAGAGGACCGAGCCAAGCGATGAACTTTGATGAAAAATATTTCGAGGGTGTGAACACGTCGGTTACATGAATTTTGTATCTTATCCAGGCCCCTTCAAGCCCCGGTCTTTCTGGCAACAACCCAGTGCCAATGATACGAGAGTTAATCTGCCAAAGCAATGTAGGGGTATTTTGTGTGATGGAAGATACACCAGAGAAGATGTAAACAGAGCTGGGCTATTTGTCTAATAATTTTATTTTGTCGGTTAAGAATGACAATAATGCCTAACTAATATGTTTTTCCAAAAAGAGGTTTCAATAATAATAATGTTTTATTCCTGGATGCAGGGAGGTGTCAACGAACGATATCGTGACACAAGAGGGTGTGTTTATGTGATGTAAGACAATTGATAGCGTTTATAAAATCAATCACCAGGAATTGGCAATTTGAAAACGAGAAATCCATACCTTTGCTGTGGTTATATGCTCCAATGTTGGCGGTGGCTGGTCTTCTACGATGATAACACAAAGGTGGTTACACTTTACCATCATTTTAGAGGTTTTTAGTCTTTTTTACGACTTTTAAGTGAGATTTCCAGAAAGAGCTGTGTTAGATTCTGTTTAAATGTGGGCAATTTTCGATTTTGTACAATAATACTGGGCAAGTATGCCAAGTAGGTAGACATCATCTTCTTCTTCTTCTAGTAAGTAAGTAGGGCCTTTCAAACTTTCAAGGAAGGAGATGGAAAAAGGGAGAAAATAACAATGCAAGGAATTGGGAAAATGGGTTTCAATTCATAAGCTGTTTCAGAAATAAACAGGAGGACAGTGCAATCCCACACATCTCCTATAGTTATACATATTTACACAATAAATTTCAGGTAAATAAACAAGTAGAATGGAAAATAATAAGTTTAAAAATAATAATAATAATAAGTAATCAAATATGTAGGGCGTGGTCTTGAGTCTAGGGAGTCCATTAGCCGCATCCTGGCTCCAGTTACCCGGTGTCCAACCAGGCCGGCGAATCCATTCTGTCCTAGTTCCATAAACATTGTCGATGCGCTGCTGTACTTTCTGTAACCAAATATGATTCTGCAAGCGCTATTATATTGGATCTGGAGTCGTCCCATCGATCTGATTCGGTAGTGGTAATATGTATAGGTAGATATAAAATATCTTGATAAAATTATCAATGGTTTTATTGATTGTTCGTCCCTTTTAGCTGAGATTAATTTTAGAGTCCCTGGCGTTAGAGAAAAATTACTTTTTCATCTTCAAAAATGTTCTTCTAATCTCTGCTAATTTTATATTCAGAGCATTCAATGTATTTGATAAGAGTTTTAATAATGTAGACATATTCTCATGTAATTTAAGTACCTTAAAAAAGTATGTCAAAAAAAAATTAAATATTTGTTTGACCGTTTTGCAAGTTGTCATGTTATTGCTGTGAATCCTTTCCATTTACTTTCCATTCTCTACTTACTTTTGTGTTCACTCTGAGTTGTAGGTATGTTATTGCATATTATTTACGGTGCTCCAGATTTTATGTCCGGGTTGAATCTTTCCCAAATGAAAGACTAAACCCGTCCACACACTTTTTTTAACAAATGAATATCTAGTAAATTCACGCAATGTAAGTGCACTATATAAGTATAATAAATACAAAACAATACAAGAACAATACGTCAATCCACCAGAAACATAATGGGAAAATATTTCACCGACTCCAGATATTTTCATATCAGAGGGTTCGGCTCTGATGAAATCCTAACTGGTCCGATAAATCCTACTGATCCCTCAATATAAATATTTAAAAAATCTTTCGTTTATCCTACATGTATTTAAAATGACCGACTTTTGCATTTACATGTATTTAAAATAACCGACTTTTGCATTTACATGTATTTAAAATGACCGACTTTTGCATTTACATGTATTTAAAATGACCGACTTTTGCATTTACATGTATTTAATGTAATTTATAATTTATTTATGCATCATATTATTATTGCTGTTGTGTAGTGAGAATAGATTTCTGATTCTTTATGTTTTGAAATTTAATAAGCAGTTTTTATTATAGTTTATATTATGTTTTTATATCTTCTTTTTTTACAATTTTCAAAGTTATATTATTGTGTTTACTTCTTACGGGTACAGGACTCTTAATTTTTAATTATAATTTTAATTATGTGAAAATCTATAATTGGATTTTATGTGTATTATGATTATTAATGTTATTATTATAAATGTAAAATATCTGTTGATGTTCCCTACTAAATAAATAAATAAATGTTTCACAAGTATCTAGGCTAGTACAAAATGTATTAAACAATGTTTTTTTTACATTATTGCTGCATTGAAAGAATCTTCGGGCAATCATAATAGACAGTTGTATACTGATACTTCTCCTTTGTCGTTCAATGTCACCTTCGTCCGAGAGGTCTTCAGTAATGATGTGTTCCAAGAAGTTTACGTTCATAGATGTAGTTATGTTTTCCTCATTAATTTGTACGGGGAGCATCTTCTTGGGAGTTTTTCCGTAGTGGATTACGATTAGCTTATTAATGTAATAAACAAGTATTCTTCACAATGTCAGAAGAAGGCGTGGACGGGAGGCATGCCGCTTTTCTAACCTTAAACTCGCCTATTGCGACGATTTTTGTATCAATGTCAGGTCGGTATTAAAGTTTGACGTGTACTATACTTACTTTTCTACAATACCAGCCAATGCTCCTGCCACCGAGAGTTTCTGCAAATTATTATGACCTCTTTTTCAGGCAATGTTTTCAGGTTAAATATTAAATACGTCATTTGAAAGAAAGCGGAAGAACTTACAACGAAGCGATCAGCAAAGTACCTATTCCTCAGAACATTTTTCAACAAAAAATTGCCTTTCCTCACCATAAAGAGACAATGCTCTTGTATTTGGTGGGGGAATTATAGCTCAATTAGTAAATTAAAAGATCGTGTAAGTTAGTAATAACGGCTATTGTAAATAATAAGTAAGTTTAAAAATCATAATATAAATTAAAAAATCATTATAAATTAATGAATCCTGTAAGTGAGTAACAAAAATTATTGTATTTAGTTAGTAAAAGATATGTAAGAAAGAACGCAAGATTGATATAATAGTATCTAGACTTTAAGATATACCTAGGTATAAACTAAAAATGATAGAGAATGAAGGAATGAACGATTTATATAATAGCAGACCTTAAGATATAAAAAGTAAATGCATTAGGGACTCTTATAGCAGTTTAAGATAATTTTTTAATTTGGGCTTAAATTCCTGCATATTTCGATAGTTTTTAATTTTAATGGGAGGTTGTTATAATAGATTATGCCTAGATAAAGATAGGAATTTTGAACATGCTTAGTATTAAATTTTGGGATTTTAATAGTTTTCTGGTATCTTGCTGATGTATTGAATTGTAAGTTACGAGTATTTAACTGTATTTCTTTGTAAATTTGAAGGAATGAATATATAAACATGCAATTATAAGTTATACAGGTAAGCAATAAGTGAGCTAAGTAGCTACGTAGACAGATATTTATCACCAGGTAGGCGATATATTGTATTTCCTAAGTGAGAAGCAACGGTACCTATGAACAGAGCGGTGAGTGGTATAGTGAATGCTACAATCAACTGAGCCGCCTATCGTCTATTGCTATCGCGTTCTGCCAAAACAACTGTGACTCCGATACAAGAAACTTTCGTTTGTGACTGCCTATGTTCAGAGGTAGTATTTATTTACCTGTAGTAGATACCGGGAACCCCAAAAAGATTTAATCGTTTTTAAAGTAGTGTAATCTATAAATTATTATTATTTATTGTTATCAAGTTTATTTTGTAAACTCCATTTTAATTTTTATTTCTTTTATATTTTCAATAAAATTTTACTCATAAAAACTTTATGAGTAAAATCTCAAATTATAACATTTAATTAAATGAAGACAATATTAGCGAAACTCGATCAAAATCTGGAGACGGAAAAATCAGAAAAAAGATATTTATTCCACTGGGACACGAACCCAGGTCGATGTGCTTATATGTAAGCACAGCGTCCTGCGTCCCAGTGGAACTCCTAACTCCCTTGATCGTACATGGACTCGTTTCTGAATTTTTGCGGGAGGCACGTTTTTTTGGACTTTCTTTTATAATATATATTGATTTTTACGTGAAACGACAAAAAGTGAGGTGTTGATAACACATTTGATAAAACATTTGTATAATAAAATATGTACATTGTACATAAGTGTTTTTTATTTGTTTTCGTTACCGGCAGTTTTTGGTTAGAAAAACGTTGGGTGAGCCATTTTTTAAATTTTAATGGTTTGCATTAAAAATTATATTTAAAAAAATACTAATCATTTCTAATAATAACACTTGAAAGCGTATTTTATCACCTTTCAAAAGATTTTTTAGTTAATAAAACATGTATAAATATTTTTTAACATTAGCTCCACTATTTCTCTCGAGGCCTTTGTCATCTTTAATGCTGTGTAGAGGCTATTTTTAGGGAAAGGAGGAAGAGGAAGTTCTTTGAAGGAAAAACGTTTGAGAGGGGGTAAGAATCTGCGGGTTAGTGTTTCCAGGAGTGACGGACGTATGAATCCACTCCTCCCACTGCGGCTTAAGGCGGTGGATCGAGATAATCTGGCTGGAGAGGTCTAAAGATCTCCCTCTACCAGTCTCTCCCGATCCGGCCCGCCACGCAGAAAATCTAGTCAAACCACACCCCATGAACCCGGGCACCCCTGTTAAGTCACCAAACGTAGCGAACCATTTGAGGTGACCTATGGCAGAGGTGTCGGTTATCCAATAAATAGTTACTGGGGCGATGGTACCCATTCCCGTCTCCCAAATAGTAAAGGCCTATTGCTGAAAGACACATTTTTACCATTCAACTATTTATTATAAACGACGCATGTGTCAGAAAGAGGAAGGCCCATATTTAAAAAAAATCAAAAAGTAGACAAGAGTGGGGAGGCTACGAAGCAAAGAGGACACCGATTACGTTGTCTCATTCTCTCGCAGACTCAATCCCACAGAAGTATGTGTTTGTCTCTTTTTAGTGTCGCTATTTTTCGTTTCATTGAGTTTCAAATCACAACGGTGCTAGTTTTCAATTCATTTTTTTAAAGTTAAAATTGTTTAGAAAAAAGTTTAGAAAACATGGCACACCCAGTGCACGCGCTTCGACAACAGCAAAGTAGCTATCCATCCGCGCGCTCGTGCCGGTAACCTAGTCACTTCAGTTTGCTTGCGACTTCCGAGCGAGTGCCCGCCGCGCGCCCCACCCATACTACTCAATAACCAGTACACTAGTAACACCTCGTATTGTGCAACTACGTCTGTTTTCCATAGAAAACATACCAAGAGTTATTGCATTTTTGTGTCCACAAAACCTAAAGTTCAGTTCTTTGTCTAAAGTAAGTTTTGTAGAACTTTCTGATCTGTCAGAAGTCAGTGCTTTTTGAAAGTTCCGTGAAGTTAAACATTTGTCTAAGGTTGTTATAAATATCAATATTGTTATTCGATTATGTTAATATTTCACATTCGAAATTTGAATTGTTATAAGGTCGTAAGTGCCAGAAGATGAACATTTTTTTCTGGAACTTACTCCCTTTTAAGTTTACCACATTCAATTTAAATAAATGGTTTATTTTATAAAGATTGATATTTTTTCACTATCCAACGAATTTGAAAGGTTAAATTCGATATTGTTATTAAGTATTCCACATTATAAATTTGAATTATTAAAAAAGGTCGTAAGTGCCAGAAAAATGAACACTTTTCTTTTTTCTGGCACTTACACCCTTTTCAATTTATAAAAATGGTTTACTTTTTAAAGATAGATATTTTTGATATTATTGAACTAAACTGTGGTATGTAATCCATTTATTTATTGATTTGAAAGGCAAAGGCGGTATAATTATTTTTAATGATGATAGTTTAGCAATAAGTACCATTATGTATTATTATGTTACAGTATAATATTGTATTTCGATGATGAATGTTGTGAATCACCAATTTAATGATGCAACCAAAATAATAATACAACGTTACCTCATTGGACACATGAAATTACAATATAGAAAGTGTAATAACAAATGATGTGGATGCATTTATTTGTCGAGACTCGCATAATATCATATATTGCCATTTTAGTTCATTTTATATCTCAAATGTTGCAATAGGTCGGCAATAATATTCACTTTCAAATATTTTCTAATCTAAACATTTAATATTTTTGCAAAGATGAAATTTCGCCGTTTTATTTTAATTTTGTCATAATATCACAGGTTTTGTCGTTCGTATTCATGTAAAATCCATTTGTTAAAGTTCATCATCTTCGATTTCTCCGTAATACACAAATGAGAATCAGTTAAGCTTAGTAAAATTATAATTTTAAACGATTTTTGGTGCCTTCCCTACATACTTTCGTGTTAATTTGAACTCAAATGTTGACTTAGTACCGTTATTTATATTATTTGCGACTAATTATGATACTTTACGTAAGTAATTACGTCCACTTGGAGATTTGTTTTTATGGACATGCACTATATTTTTTCCCTTTAAGGAGAAAAAATATAATTAAATGAATTCATGTTCTACCTAAGGCGCCGTATCCCCGCTCAAAAAGAAGAAGATGGAGAGATATGTAATTACGAATGTTGGAGAGAGTGCGCTAATATTTAAAACGATAAAATTGTAGCTAAAATCTCTTGGGCTGTCTAAAACAGCATTTAAAGAAACACTGTGAATTTTTCGTACATATAACTTGTAAAATAACTGAAACAGACGTGAAAACAATAATTGCAATTTTTTTTCTATTATAGGAATTTCATATAATTTGCGTTTCGGCGTGGGGAATGTATAGATATTATCTACAAAAATAACATATATTTTTTTAAGAGCTAAAAATGTTTAAGGGGCATATATATGTAAGAAATCGGTAGAAATTCGGGTAGCGGCAAAAAAACACATTTTATCAAATATGCTTTAAAATATTGAGATTAATTAATTGTTTGTGTCCGTACATACGCAATATTAATATGAATAAATAGATTTGTTCATTTACCGACCCAATTCTTTCAAGAAAGGCATACAAATACAATATTGTATTTGAAAGCCTTTCTCGAAAGAATTAAAATTGTATGCAGACAAAACTCTTTATTCATATTCATATTGCGCATGCACAGGTGCAAAAAATAATTCATCTTAATATTTTAAAGCATAACTTGAAAAAGCGTTTTTGAGAACTCATAGATTTTAACATATTTTCCGTTTACACCGGTACATTTCATCATAAAATAGCTGGAGCTAATGTTTATAAGTGATTAACAATCAATTTAAGATATTAAACATTACACAGTTAATTTGTTTTGGATACTGTTGTAAAATGACCTAAAGCCACGGCACGCCATTGAGTTTCTGACACAAAACTTTCGCTTCATTCAAATGCATTCTGAATACCATCTCGATTTAGTCGGCTTACTTTGTCACTTTGTACAACAACGGTACCTAACAAAACCCAACTAAAGTAACACTATCATACTTAGCAAGAGACTTCAAAGAATTTCTCACAGTAATAAGTACATATTTAGTGCATAGCCGGCCCTTCGGTGAATACCTATATACTATACATATATATACATTTTGAAGGTTTGAATTCCCGTTTGACGGAATGCCGATTCCTCGTATGGCGTATAGCACGCAGCACAATGCCCGCATCTTGCGTAAACTGACTAATTTGTTTTTAATGGTACTTAAACCCAGTGAGGAAACTCTGGAAGTCGAGGAATGTCGGTGTATAGGTAGGTAATTGTGAATCATCGTTTAGAGTAGCTTGCAGACTTTTATACAGGGTGCAACGTATAACCTTTCCAATATGTGTTATGTTATTGGGGATGTAGTATGCATGTCCAAAAGTTATTCCTGATTATTTATATATTTATGTACTCACAAGTATTATCTGTACATCTTTTATTCGTACTTTTATTCAAGTGCAAAATTCGGCCAACCACCGTGAAATCGAAGAATAACATAAATTAACTTTTCCCGAACATGTTAAAAAACATTTTGTTCCTGGTATAACTGGGGGAATTTTCTTTTGTAAACAGGAAAATATTTATCGAACAATTATAAATCAATGTTACGTACATAAATGAAGTACGATTTTTATCCTAACTGCGACTACCCACAAAACCTCGTCCGGAAACTAGTGAATCTAGTCTAGTACTTCACTTACGGAACCCAAAAAAACTTCGAACTGAGAATTTCTTTTTTTTAACGCTCACTCCGTTTTCTTCGGCAACTAACTTTTGGATCCAGGTCTATGCTTCGACGCATTAAAAGACGTTGAAAGACGCACACAGCTGACATTAACCGCTTAGCGACCGACTTTTTTTCAAATTTGACCAAAAAATATCAACTTTGAACTCGATTTTATAGAAAACGAAAGGACAAATCAAAAAGTAATACAACACAATTAACTTATACAATTTGGGAGGTGGGTATGGGTACCGTCGCCCGGGGAACCATTTATTGAATAACCAACACCTCTGCCATAGGTCACCCCAAGTTGTTCGCTACGTTTGGTGACTTAGCAGGGGTGACCGGGTTCATGGGGTGAGGTTTGTCCAGGTCTTGGCGGTGATGCATCTGTCCACGAGCTGCATGGCAGACCGGATCGGGGGTGAATGTTTGAGGGAGTCCCTTTGACTTCTCCAACCTTACTTTCTCGAAACATTGCTTTGCACCACAGTGAGAGGGATGGATTCATACGTCCGTCACTTCTGGACACACCAAACCCCAGATTCCTACTCACTCCTATTACCCCTTTCCTTCGCAGAACTTCGTCTCCTTCCTTTCCTAAAAAGACCCCTCACACAGCACCCCCAAAGATCACTTGAGGGGAATTATTTTCCTCGAGGCCTCCTGTGTGGAGCGAATGTAAAAAAAAAATCCAAGTGTGATGTAAATTCTCCAGTTCCCCACTTAGGCGCTTTTACTACGATTTTCTGGACTCCTTGTATAATGAACTCATAATGCATACAATGAACGTGATGTACACATTTTCCCTACAATTTCTTTGTTGAAACGAACTGTGGTCACAAACATAAACAATTTATTTCAGTGACATTCTTTCGCAAAATAATTTTACGTAATTTTCACGTGATTTGTTAGGAATTTTGTAAAAGGGCAGCCCCTCTTCGAGACCCACGCCCGTCGTCTGTCCCACCATTACCACGCCAATAAGAACGCATTTAGCGTTAGGTAATTAGACAACTATGAGCTTGTCATCGACATCCTAACGACCCAGATGTCGTAAATAATATTTTTCGTAATTGCGCGGAATACCGGTTACCGTTGTATTGATTGTCAACTTGACAAGCGACAATATGGCATGTTTCAGCTATAACTAATTATGCTAAACTTTGCGTCCGTTAGGTTTAAAATACAGGATGACTTAGACCTAGTTGTTCTAACCCCCGTCACTTTTTGACATCGTCACAAATAGGCAATCAGCGCCATTTTCAATTTTTGAAGTGAAAACTTCTTCAACACCGTTGTGATTTGAAACTCGATGAAACGAAAAAGAGACAAACACATAAATCAATAGGAGCGTGCGAGAGAATGAAATAGAATAATCTCCTCTTTGTGCGGTGCTTCGTAGCCTCCCCAATCTTGTCTTTGGTTTTCTGAAGGTTTTTCTTCTACCGCGTGAGAACTGCACACTCGCTGGAGAAGCAAAATAACGTAAATAAGGACATAGCTATTTCTTTAAAACAAATGTACTGAGTATTTTATATTTTTGTTTATACGTATGCTTTGACACATGAAAATTTGTTTTTTAGGCTAGTGTTTTTTTTTTTTTAATTATTAATTTATAGTTCAGAAATTCATTTTTTTTTATTAAAATTATAATATTCTTACAATAATATTTAAACACGTTTTCTGGAAAGAATAAAAAATTTATTACTAAAAATTAGTTTTGCAAAAAAAAACAAATTTTTTCTAAGAAAATACATAGGTACAACGTCGCGACGTTGAAAATTCAGTGTCAACGATTAAGAAGCCAAAGACATATCTTTGTGAGTTATAAATTCCTTCCAAAAAAAAATTTTTAAGTGCAAATAAAACAACTGTTTCTAACATCTTAAAAGTTTTTTTTTCTTAACATAATGAATAAAGAGTTTGATTTAATTAATTATAAATAAATGCCGTCAAGTATAGGAAATGAAAGGACACAATTTTCTTCCATTATATCTTGATTCATTTCAAAAGTAATTTTTTTACGTAGTTTCTAAATATACATATATAACATAACATGAGATACAAGTAATGTAAAAGGATACAGTAAAGTAAAGTAGATAATGTGAACCCACTAAAGGCACTGCCTGTGCGTGTGTAATATAAATAAGTACAAGTAAAAGATGGAAATTTTTAAAATGAAAGTCTAAATTTATGGGTATCTTTGAAACTACAGTAGTAAAAAAGTGACAC
Organism: Limnephilus lunatus; assembly: GCA_917563855.2. Lineage (NCBI taxonomy): Eukaryota > Metazoa > Arthropoda > Insecta > Trichoptera > Limnephilidae > Limnephilus > Limnephilus lunatus. The sequence continues at coordinate 61,959,331 of OU830599.1, forward strand.
ATAAAAGTTATTTGATTTTTTTGTTATAGTTTCAAGAAGGTAGATAAAGTTAGTTTTGAAGTTACAGTAGAATTGTATTTAAAAGTGAAGCATGACGATTTACATAGAATTTATAGGAAAAGTGTTTTAACATCTCCATCATTTAGCCACAATTTAAATTCTTTTATGTAAAATGATATTTTATCTGTCATTTGAAAGTGTTTTTTAATTTTCGTTTTTTACGAAACAATTTTTATTTTTAAATATATTTCATAGTCTGCAATATACTAAATGGAAAAAAGTAATCAAAATGATAAAATGTGCGGGTTGACAGGGTCATTCCTCATTGCAACCTAAATTTTGTATTCTATCTTGGCATGCCGAAGAGAACACCATGTATATCAAGGGTGGCTCTTTCCGATTCACGATGCTCAAACTGTGATGGAATGTAGTTATGAATTATAATGGTTTGTAGGGATTTCAAAGATTTCTCATCGTTTGAGCGAAGAAACAATCAATTGGTAAAGTTTATAGATATTTACCTTTAAAAGCAGGAGAGTTAATAGGAAAACGCTTAGATATAGTCGGCGTTCTGTTTTGGTGAGAAACAACTTTAAATATGTGCAGTATTCAAAGTTTTGACCGAATTGTTGAAGATCGAAAATATATCGAAACATTTATTTTGCAATCCTTTAATTTATAGTAATGTAACATAATTAGTCTATGGTTAGTTCTCATATTGCTTTAGTTGTCTATGGGCTTTTCGGGTTACATGGTCTCATTTACGAAATGTGCCGAAGGTGGGTGGTTTGGTATATTTATGTGCCGAAGTAAGGTGTGCACTTGTGCAGAGTTATTGTAATTCTAGAGCTCCGCAGACAAAATCTAGCTTCGAGCCCCGAACTATATTTATATAGTAAGATACGTCAATAAACAGTCACCGTGATTCAAATAACCTATGTCTTTTAATAAGCATATTGTTCTGGGGAATACTGGTCCCAGTACTGATAAATAATTTTTTGGAACGATAAGGACATAAGAGATTATTGCAGTAATGAAGAAAAAATACTTCTTTGCCTCAAAAGTTATTCATCACGAAGTAAATTTACTTCTGTTTCGGTGTTAACCCATATTATTTATAATTTTTATTGCATTATAAAAAATAAGCACCTGTGGTTACATTACGTTTTTGATTGTTCGCATTTTTTTATTGACTGCCGGATTTCACGAATAAGTAGACATTAGACTATGCACGAGAATACAACACTTATTTCGTTTGTTTCAACACAATGGGTAGCGATTTACAATTGTTACATGATTTGATTTGCATGGGAAAATTTGTGTAAACCCAGAATTATGAATACCTGATTATTGGGCAGGTAATACAGAACATGTACCTGTACATAATTACGTTACATACCTTTCTAAAGCAGTGATTTTAATTATTTTTATCAATTTACATTGATATTAATCTCTCGGCTCGGCGCCTTGTCTTGGTTTTTTTGATTTGTTCATAGAATTATTTTAATTGGGCTGCAATTGTTTGTTCGCATTGGGACAGTGATTAGTAGAGTAGCGAGTAACTTGCTACTTGACACGCCTAAAAGCATTCGCATTACGTTCAAGTAGAGTTCATTAGTGAGCCGCCCATGACGTGTGGTGGAGGTCGCTACTCGAAATGGATTGACCCTTCTAAAGAGCTGACTAAACTACTCTACTAAAATTGTGGTGTTCGGAGGCGTTTAGTTACAAATATACTCGCTACTCGACTAAACTATTCTCCCAGCGCGAACGGTTCTAGCTGTAATAATGTAGTAAGTAAAATGAAAACGTAACAAGAGGTTTCTGATCCATTAAGGAATTGAAACTTCGAAATATTATGAGGTTTTTTCAATGCCCGGACAACTCAACAAAGTGCAGCTTCATCACCTCCTTTGAAAAGTTATTAAAATTGATGATAAAAATATAATAAAATGATTAATTAGGTTACGTTATGTTAGGTTATGCGCTATTAAGTTTTTGGTTTCATAACTTTGAATGACTTTTCAAAGGAGTATTGAAATGTCACTTTGGTGAGTTGTCGTGGAACCTTTTTTTTCGGTGTTGAGTTGTATTATAATTTCCCCTTTTCCTAAGTCAGCATTTCGGACAGCCTTGCATTGTTCATTATCAGGGAAGACGAGGTCACTCTATGAAAGATACTACAAGGTTCTCTGATTCGTAAGTTCAATTATTTATTTATTTGTAAGAGACAAACTGCTTATACATAAAATACAGAGATAAATTAATATATTAAGAAGACAAGCCAAAAACTTATCTCAAAGTTGCTTGGAGATAGAGTTTTAATCTTTGTTATTATTGAACTATTGTATTTGTGATTATTGTTGCGAAATATTATAGTACCTACCCTCTAAAATACTTAAATATTATGAACTAAATGGAAAATTTCTTAGTTAGACAGTCAAAGTTTATAAATCTTGTATATTAATTTCTTAATTAATACAATTAATGAATATATAAATCATTGAAGAAGAAGATGATACTAATAAATCTAAACGAAAATATAAAAAAGAATAAAACAAGACGGTAAGAAAAGACATCCTGGATTCGAGCCCCGTTTGTGACTGTTACATTTTTTATTTTTCTGTGTTATGTTCTTTTTCATATTTTCGTTTAGATTTATTAGTATTGTCTTTTTCTTCAAAATTATATTACGTTGATGGGTATAATCTTGAAAATAATTTATATAAAGTTATTATAACAAGAAAAATATTGTACGATAAAAAATTTAAGCATCCATCGTAAAAATCCAAAGAAAAAATAACGTTTGACCCCAAATCAGCGTACAATTAAAACAGTTTTTAATTGTTCATTCTTCATCTCAATCTGACATTTCATTTATAAACTAAATGGATTGGATCGATAAATACTCAACATAAGAAACATAATATTTTCTTAATATGTAAGTATATAAAAATGAATGTTTCTTTGTTTGTCCTTTAAACCTCCTCTAAATCATTCATCTGATGCGATGAAACTTTGGTATTTTGTATTGTAATGTGCATGCGGGAAGATTTCTATAATATACATACATATAATAGTGAGCTCTAGCGTTATGAAATTATTTCCTGTACTATTCATATTCATCTGATTGCGATGAAACTTTGGTATTTTGTATTGTAATGTGCATGCGGGAAGGTTTCTATAATATACATACATATAATAGTGAGCTCTAGCGTTATGAAATTATTTCCTGTACTATTCATATTCATCTGATTGCGATGAAACTTTGGTGAGTTGGTATGCGCACGCACTCGAAGCTTTCTATATATAGTGGTGAGCCCTGGCGTTATGAAATTAGACTAAAAAATTGAATTAGGTGGCGCACGAGTAGTTTGAAGAATGTGTATATTTCATGTAGTTTCACAGCAGGGGGGGGAACGCGGGAGGGAGGAAGGTGAGGAAGGTAGAGGTGTATACAGGAGAGGAAGGGGTCGCGTGAGGGGAAGGGAAGGCGGAAGGGAAATGGGGACGAATGGGAAAGGACACGCAGGGAGACACAATTTCTTTCTTTATGTGACGTAGCAACGCATGCCGGGTACTCGCTAGTTTTACATAAAATCACATTTATTTAATACACTAGTTTCTTTTACTGCATTCAAAGACATAAATCACGTTCAATTCAAGTCATTATACCAGAAGCTGACTAACGATTGCTCCTTGTACCTACCTAACTACTAACTAGCCACTTTAGCACTTCAAACCTTGAAAATTCACTTTGAATCAACAATCTAAATCTACACTACTTCTTGAAAGCACTGCTCTGTTATTTGCTTATAAGTATTTCTCATAATATTTTTCAATAATGAGTTTTTGCAAATGTTATTGCAATTGACGGCCTCCGGTAGAGAGGTAAGACCCTCGACTAGCAATTTCAATTTTAAGATTAAAAATCGCGACGGGCGCAGATAAATGTTATTAGATTAATTTTTTCATTTCAAAATTAATTAATGATAATATTAATTCAATAATATTTACGACACGATCCAGAGTGGAAGATTCTCTCAGTATCGCCCTGGTATAAGACCACCATTTAGAATTGAAACGTTGCTTGAAATAGCTTTAACCTTGTTCGGTGACCAGATTTAAAAATCCCAGCACTTCCCCACCTTCCTCTTCTCCACATCTATCCCCGCCCGACTGTCTTCAGCTTCACAACATACCCCAATCGGGGATGCCACAGTCTCACTTGCTCCAGACGGGAGCAGTTGTGACTCTTGAATTTTATTGAGGGTGGAATGGTCTACTCGAGTTTCAAAATCGATTTTTGTGGTGATTTGTCTTTCTACAACCTACGTATTAGGGACACAGTTCTTCAGTTTCCATTATGTATTTCAAAACGGTTTTTAACGTATTCAAAATGTTGCTCCTAAAACGTTATTAATTCTATTTTGGTCCTGATAAGGGAGGATTGAATGAGGGGCAGGTTGACGTCATTTTCCACGGGGTTCTAGAGTGCAAATTAGCTAAATTTGGAATGGATGGCATTCAATATAATACAAAATTATATCTGTGGAAGCGAGGCCTAACTTTGCGTGGGGTCCTAAAAGGTGACTAGGCAAAATTTAGTTTAAATTGGTCAAAGGTTGTAAGGTTGTATGAGTACAGATATAACAGACAGGCTTGCCTCTATTTTTAACTTCATAACATTATTGTAGTAGTAGTGAATATTAGACTAAGACCATAGACCATTAATTTAAAAAAAATTGAAATAAGTAATTTATTATACAATTTGTTCAGAGAAAACCATCTCAATGACAATTCTTCTTTCAAACTGTCTTGGTCGGCAAGTATCATAATTATTATTCCGATTTGACAGCTCGTGGTAGTATTTGAAAGCTCATAGTAACCGCGATCAAGCGAACTCTGCGTGATGAAAATGTAGTATCCAATACGGCCGCCATCTTAATTGTGTGAAAACATGACCGAGGTATACGCTTGAGATATTAAAAATGCCAACGTTATTTTACTGACACTTGTCATGTTATCGTCATATTTTCAAAATTGTCATCGTAACTGTCATCGTCATATTTTTAGACATAAAAATTGATGACAAAGTTTTATTCAGTACTTGAAGTTATTTAGCAGGGGTTCATGGGGTGTGGGTTGTCCGGGTCTTGATGGCATTTGCGCTTTCCTATCTACTGCTTGGCAGCCCTCTCAGGAGACCGGTTGAATGTATTTTGAAAGAGATATTTTGACCTCTCCAGCAGAACTCTCTCGGAATATCGCCTTACACCGCAGTGGAATGGATAGATTCATACGTACGTCACTGGACGCACTGACCCCCAGCTTCCTACCCACCCCTCATACTTTTCTTTTTCCTTTCCAGAACTTCCCCTTCTTCGTTTCCTAAAAAGACCCTAAACACCAAACCTCGAAAATAATTGCTCTCGGGGCCTATGACACTCAAAAATGTCATAGGCCCCGAGAGCAATTATTTTCCTCATGTCTTCCTTTGTGGAGCTAAAGTAAAAAAAATATTTTTATACCTATGTAAATATATTTGTGAAACTAAGAGTCATCGATGCTAATACGGTAGTTTACTCTGACCTGGTTCTACAAAATACAAATTTCAACACATTACACAACAAAAAAGGGTTTTTCACCAGGACTTAGTCATAATATTCCATTTTGGTAACAACTTTCACGCGGTCGACATTAAGGATAACGATTTCAAAATGTAAGCCTTCAATGACGTCACCAACCTGAACCTGATGTGATTTCCATAATATCCTAAATAAACCGCATGTATTGCATACCGGTTTGCGTGACGTCACCACACATTCCATGGCATCGTTAATAATACGGTAATAAATTGAGCACACACCACTTCATACCTCGCTCGTTGAACTTGACATTAAATACAAACATAAGGCGAATTTTTCAACCTTCCTCTCATCATCTCCTGCCCTCCACTCCAATGCACTCAATTTGGGGATGCCATTGTCACACTGAATCCCAATTTAATTTATAAGTGGGAGTGGTGTGTGGTATTTTATTACCTCATTTGATTTAAATTTGATTCTAAATTTGACGCGTGAAGAACGTCTGTAGTCTATGCGAGTTCCGTTGTAATCTCTCTTTTTGTCGCATGCATCATTTATGAGAAAGGAGGAGATGTCGCAACGTAGCTGTCAGTGGTATGGTCTTTAACAATAAACTAGGAACTAGGGCATCTAAAAGAAACGTGCATTCGATTATATTTTTGACCTTTGCAAATTTAAATATCGAACACGATTACATTGGCCTCCAATCAGAACACGACGCAAAATGCACGGTCAATCCGTCGAAATATTAGTTTTGAGTTCTATCTATAATGAAATGACGAGAGAATCCCTAAAATTTCCTAACGTCATTAAACATCTTTTATTTCATAGCATTCAGTCTACTTTTCATCGGGGTAAGTACCTAGGCACTATCTTTACTATCAGGGTAGGTACCATCCATTATGAATTGTTTAGCATCTCTTCTTTGGATTATTCCTTATCATCTTCTCGTACAATAATAACCTTCTGATGCATTTTTGGTTTCGGTCGCGACTGGGATTTCAACGCCAGGATTTCAACGCCAGACGCCCTAAAACCTTAAAGTCTGAGCTATTGCAAAATCGTCCAGACCAGAAGTCATCTGGCAAAGCCCTCCGATAATAAAGTTGGTCTTGGTCGATGGTCAAAACACACATTATTAGCTAAGGACGGGTTGTTTCACAGAAATTGAACAATTCATCAAATTTCAGAGTGAAAATTGAAGTTCTGTGAAAGTCCTATTCGAGTTCTGGTGTTTTTTTTTAGAATCATGTTTCGGTTGTTTCACGGAACTTGTTAATAACAGAATTTTAGTTGGAATTTCACAGAACTTGAATATTAACTTTGAAATTTGATTCATTGTTCAAATTTCAAATTTAATTTTACTAACATGTATATATATTACAAGATATTATAATAAAGATCGTTATTGGTCATGCATACCTTATGAAAAAAGAGGAGCTCTTGTGCCTAATAAAGGAGCCACGATTCTTACTTAGGTTATAATATATTTAGTGTAAAATTATTTCCTTTTTACTGTAATTTTTTTTTTTTAAATTGTTTAATTTTATTTATTTGCTCTGATTGGTTGATGATACAGCGTAATTCAGAAGGGAGGTTGTTAAAGCATTTTATGGCTTGGAAAATATAATGATTTTGCATTTGAGTTGTTTTAAAATTAAGTATATGATGACAGATCTTGAATAGAACCTTTACAGAACTCGAAAATTAACTTTGAAATTCGATGAATTGTTAAAATTCTGTATAAAAACCCGTCCTTGGTCATTTTAAACTTATTCCAAATAACTGCCTTATAAGCAGGTAATATCCACTTCATTCAATTTATTAGAATAACTTATGCTTATAAACATAAATCTCATTGTACATGACTGAGCCTAACGAAGTTCTGTATTGAGTCGACCACTTTGCATTTTATCTGTCTGTAAATTTGTTGTGTGTTCCGTGTTCGGTCAATCCTGTCAAGATGACAGCGGTGTTTTATAGTACATTTTTATTCCGCCAGAGTAATTGAGCATTGCGACTGTTGGGAGTTGTCAAGTCGGAGTAATCAACAACGCGAAGTCTACTGTTCTCAGAACTACTAGTATTTAATCATCAAATCAGATCTCAAAGAAACATGACACAGAAAAAGATACGTAAAATAAAAAAAGGTAATGGTCACAACTGAGAATCGAACACTGAACCTCTGTCTTATCAGAACAACACTATAAAAAGTCTCGATAGCTCTATTGGTAAAATTTAGTCCTTGTAAGACAAAGATTCTGGGTTCGATTTCCGCTTGCGACGACCACCTTTTTAATTTTTGATTAAATCATCCAGTTTGCTGGTTTAATTCCAAATTTTCCAGCGTTCTGTGATTTATTACCGCATAAAAGTTACCCCACCTAATTCTACCAATCGACTTAATAGTATGGTGCCATACCTTCGTGTTAAATTCTTAAGATGGTGAATTTTATGGTCAGATACACTTTAGATAATACAAACTTAAGATGTTTCCTTTATCGTGCGCTATACGTGAGGATAAAAGAGAAAACGTATGGCCCGGTATATCAGATGATTTTAAGCTCGGCTTGGTTTGAATATCGAGCTTAGCGTGACTTTGAACATAATCCGTAAATAGATCGCAAGCCTTGATATACCAGTATTACTCGGATTGTCTTTTTTCCTACTTTGTCGATGCAATGGATCCCCGACCCGAATAGGACAAGGGGAAGAAGATGTATGTATGTATATCTTTTTTATTTGTAAACCACTATCACTATCAACAACGGGAGATGGTAATCTGCGCGATATATCAAAATGTTGTTGACAGTAGTTTTTTTAATGAACCTAAAATATTTTTAGGCGGGTTGATTTTCATAAAGTTCCCCACTTCAATCAGCAGGTGATATATGCGATGATACTAATTTTAAATATTATTGGTTTTTATTTTGATGAGTTTTAATTTTCAATGTATATTTGTTACTTTAAATTTTAAATTTCCTGTTACCGGTTTCGACACATCCGTGTCCATTCACTAGCAAACTTAAAACTAACTTAAAATTTCTATACAAGCATAAAAATGATTAGATTTAATTAGATGGGGGTAGGGGAGGGGTGATTTTGGGGGAGGGGAACAACGGTGGGAGGAGTCAACATTACATGAGAACATCGTTAATAAGCGTGATTAACAAGGTGCTATTATTTTATTAACTAAATTTATATTTGATTTAATTTTTTATCTTATTTCTAAGGTTTCTAAAGCGCACAAGGTCTAAGGTTTCTAATTTATATTGAAATGTTTAAACTTGTTATTTCTTTGTTGTTGAGAACAAAAATTTAAAGTAACAAATGTACATTGAAAATTAAAACTCTTGAAAACAAAATGTCTAGAAATTGTTTCATATACACATACATATTATTGCACAGGAAGCACAAAAAAAATATTGGTTTTCCGGGGTCGTCGTGCAGTAATCATCAAATTCACCGCTGAAAACAAACTTTCCTAATATTGATACTTTTAAAATCCCTTACTGGTATATTTTAGGTTGATTATTAATTAATAACATCAACATTCCTTATCGCTAGATAACTATATTAGTCCGTACTTTAAAAAATAGGCTATTTATGTAAATTTCTGTGACATAGAAGTTTTAAAGTTAGTTATATCACATTTGACATGCGATTTTGAAAGGAGCTTTTTTGTAGCACAGCAAGACTTGAGCGGCAGATTTAGCCTGTTTAAATTTGAGCGAGGAATATCGTACGTAATGGGGATACGGACTATAATAACTGTTGTATTAATATTAATGCTAGAAGGAATGGGATACGGTAGGAATGCGAGGCTGTCTAGGTTATTCCACAGAATGCAGACGAAACCTTTAGAAAACCGATAAGCTGAAATAAATTAAAGATAAAAGTAAATAAAATTATTAAAAAATACTTATTAGTGGAGCTATGGCATTCCCAATTGAGGTGTATTGCAAGTTGCAAGGCTAAATATAATAGAGGAGGCAATGGGGGAAGAGGAAGGTTGAGAAGTACCTAGATGTGGCCATCAAACTCGGCTAAAGTCATTTCAAGCAACGTCTCGATTCCCAATGGTGGTATTTCACCGGGCGATATTGAAAGCAGTAAAAATCTTATGGCCAGTTGTTTCACAGAAATTCAAATACTTAAGATTCACATTGTTATCAAATGGCCATTCAGCGCTATTTTGTTTTTTTTTTTTAAAGTAAAACTTATTTACGCATGCTCTTACGAGGCATATATACTGCACTATTTAGGTAAGGCGTACATACTAACCCAAGGTCGTAGGTCACCCCAAGGTCGTAGATCACCCCAAGGTCGTAGGTGTCCCGAAGGTCGTAGGTCACCCCACGGTCGTAGGTCACCCCAGGATCATTGGCCACCCCATGGTCATATGTCACCCCAATGTCATATGTCACCCCATGTCATATGTCACCCCAATATCATATGTTCTTTTATAAGTTAGTGAAGTTTTACTTCAGTCGTGTGGTCTGAAGCACACTCGTTTTTTTTTTTTTTTACATTTGAAAGGTTCCCTTTAAACGCCGATAATGACACAAGGTTAGTTTATTAGCTAACAAGCCCACACCCTAATGAGTAACTAGCAAAGTAGCCCCCGTTTCAACTTTTTTCGTAGATTGTTCACAATCTGCTAGTTAGCTAGTAAATGTGATTACACTGAGCGAGTTTACTAGCAGATAGTGAATTCGCCGGCTAATAGCTTGTAAACTCGCTCAAAGTAATCGAGGCTTTAGACCTGAATCACACAAAAACATAATTTTGACATTAAAGTAGGCATTTAGTTAGTTTTTTTCCCGGGTGTTGACCAAGCATTAAAATTAAAATGCTTCACAACTTTCGTTAGTCACCTACAATGTTTAATAATAATTAGTATCAGCTTACTAAATACACTAACCCACTTATGCACAAATTAAGCTATGGATGAATTGGAAAATTATCCAAATTGCTAGCTCAATTGCTAGCACGGATAATGGGATGCAAATCGCTTCAAATTAAAAACAAATGGCATGTTTAGAAGTATTACAAATAATAATAATGTCATGATTACCCAAGCCCGACAATAATAAGCAAGCAACCGGCACTTTAAAGAAATACGTTATTTAAACCGGATGATTAAATTCCTATATTACTTATCGCACGTCTCGAGGTAATCTGGTAATCAGGACCGACGTAGACTTGTGTGATGTGACGCGGTGTACATGGGCGGTCGAAACAAGGGTCGGCACTTTCATTGTCTCTTTATCGGCCGTGATTCAAGTGTATGTAGGTATAACTACAACTTTACCGTTTAAGATGTTTTATGAACATTTCGTACCTACAAGTAGATTTGCATACGAATATCGCAAAGTGACATGAATATTATTATGCCTTATAAGGAATATTAGGTATCTATAGCTTGTGTTAATGGTGTGAAACTTTGCCTACCCATGTACTCAATAAAGCTAGGAAATTTGTCTATATGTAGGATTTCCGGGGATAAAGTAAGATAACTTCGGGAGATGATTCTACATGATGTTAGAATTAAAAAAGATATATATCGAAATTCCAATTTTTTTTTTCATAAAGAATATTATTTTTTTCCACATAAACAATTCAACTTTTTTACGTAAAACGTTGGATATTATTTTCTTTACTTGTACTTGTACTCACGTAAAGTAACCTCCCGACGTTTGTGCAACTAACCCACGGACACCCCGTATAATTGAAAATTACAGTAAAACGTTAAACTTAAAATCACATAAAATAGCGCCCGTTTTACACCATCTCTTTTTTCAGCCCGATTCCACTTAGAGTCCAAAGTCAATTTTTTTCGCTTTACGCGATCGATATTTTCATATCTACGATTTCAGTTGGCATCACGGCAAACAGTTGTTTCATGGTTCATGTGTTGTTTACAGTGATGACAATAATTGAAAATAGAGATGAAAACAGCGATCGCGTTAAGCGAAAAATGTTGACTTTGGTCTCTAATTGGGCTGAAAAAAAAGATGGTGTAAAATCCACAAAACACAATTTAACTTACACTAAACGAGACTTTAAGGACATTGTGTCCATGTGGAAATATCCTTTTCTTTCCCAAACGATGAGTTCACCTAAAATAATATCTACATGAATGAGTTTAAAGTATACCGAAATTAACATTGAAAAGATCCGAAAAAATGATGTAAGCATAATCAACACACTTTACAAATGAACGTTTGGTATATTGAAATAAAGTGAATAAACATCGCCAAAAATTATTTATATCACAATATTAATACTCCTTTACTTCCGCCATAATATATAAAAAAAACCGCTAGGGATTCACAAAAGTCACATTGATACGAGACCTCTCTCCGATTATGATAAAAAAGTTAATCAGAATGAGACTTTTGCACACACCTAGCAAACATTTTGTTTTTGACGGTATATTCACATGGAGATATTGGCCTGCACAACACGCACCTACGCATTGTTGCCATATCTAGAAAGCTTCTTCAATTTAGAGTCTAATTAACAAAAAACTAGGATGCTATGTGCAAAAACTGATTTTGTTAGGATGTGGGGTCAACAGAAAAAACCTGCAACCACCTTTCTAGATTCCCGAATAACTTCGGCAAAATTGCGCAGTTTTCCAACTCTACTTGATACCATGACCATTCGCTACGTTTGGTGACCTAGCAGGGGTGCCCGGATTCATGGGGTGAGGTTTTTCCAGGTCTTGGAAGCGGATGCGTCTGTCTACCAGTTGCATGTCAGTTCGGATCGAGAGAGAATCCCTCGAGGGAGGCCAATTTAAATTGAGAGAGTCCCTTTGACTTCAGCAGCCGTACTGTCTCGGAACACCGCCTTGCAAGGAATGGATTCATACGTCCGTCATTCCTGTACACACTGACTCCCAGATTCTTTCCCACCCCTCATATCCTTTTCCTTCCCAGAACTTCCTCTCCTTCTTTTCCTATAATGACCCTCCACACAGAATCCCCAAAGATGAGAATTATTTTGGGGGGAATTATTTTCCTCAGAACCTCCTGTGTGGAGCTAATGTAAAAAAAATATACCTATACATTTTTTAACTTCGTCCCTGAAGACGGCCCTGCTAATAATCCGGATAATCGTAGTCGACCATAAGCCACAGAACTCTCTCTGGGCTATTTACGCCGTGGAATTATTCATGTCAAAACCATTCACAAACAAACCTTTAGGTACCTTCAGATATACCTTACTCCTGTATTATAAATGTTAAAACCGCTGCCAAAGTAAATAAGCATTTATTTCTGGACAAATCCTACGCAAAGTGATGCCACAAATGGTTCATACCTATATATTTTATTAAACCGACGTTTTTCGTAATAAACTAACTAACTACCTAACCATGATGTCGTTTGTCCGCAGCAGTAGGCAGAGGGGACGGACCACCGAAACAACTTGGTCTTGGCAAAATCTTTTTTTTAACAATAGCTCCACACAGGAGGCCCTGAGAAAAAACCCGCACTTCCAATTACCTTTCTTTTTTATTTTATTGAAATTAAAATGTATTTAACTTTAAATATTCATAAAATAATGTTTGTATACCTTATGTACCTCTACGTATGTCGCCACACAGGAATATCCTAGTGAGATAGGCATCGAAAAATCGCATGGAAATAAACTTTATATATTTAAATAAATAAAATACACATAAATATTTGAGAAGTTAATAATTTTGTAGCTTGGAGAAACTATTGACGCCAATTTCTCAGTCAGAAGTCATTTCTAATATTAACAACTTAATATTGGCATGTCAAGTGTCAAGATACAAGTTTAATTAAAAGCCTTCTTAGTTTCGTATTTTCAAAGAGATAGTTAATAATTGCCAGAGTACTTAACGCGAATTTAGAAATCATTTACGTATCAACGGAACACGTATTTCACCCACATAGAATCTTAGAATATCTACAAATGGGATCTATCGGCCAATATATAACAATCAATCCTCACTCATCCATACACAAATATACATAAATACCACGAAAAAAGATTAAAAACTCGTAAAAACCTTTAAAAAATTTCAAAGATAAAATAAAAATTTGAATCAAAAATAATGATAGGGCCTTTACCGGTTTGCTCACACATATTAATTACTAGCTTTTACCCGCGGCTTCGCTCGCATGGTATTAGTGGGAAATTACTGGCATAATTATTGGCATAATTGTTATTATTCTTGCTTTTTTGTCTAATAAAAAATAATTATTGTTTAATAGAAAATTTCAAAATTTGAGAATGACATTTCGCAAATAAAAATTCTATTTTAGAAAATATTTAAATTATAGAAATTTATTTTAAGTACCTACTCCCCTAATTTATTCTGATGATTTCGCCTCAAGTAGGAATTAGTATTTTATTCATATTTGAATCCAGAGTAACCTAAAGAAATAACAAAATGACAGCCCACGTCAAATAATTACACAGCAACGCTATGCTTTTCGTCCGGATAATAAACATTTTTAGAGATAGGTAGATATTAACTATGACGCCAACAAAGCACTATTTTTAGGGTGAATTGCCTAATTTAAAAAAAAAACATTGTTTCCAAGGTAACAATTTGTTTGACGTTTGCAATAACTCGATTTTGTTAGGGACAGAAAACGTATGAAAAATAATTGCATAACGCTACAGCTTATTCATAACGCCAGAGCTTACCAATATATATAGTCTATGTTACTCGCAAATAATGTAGCTTTCGATTAGTGAAAGAATTTTTAAATTCTATTCGGTGTTTATTGCGTGAAAGAATAACACTCATCCATACAAACTTTCGCCTTTATAATATCTATAAGATAATTATTAATGCAACCAGTATGCTGTTTGCTATTGTTCACAATTATTAATAATGCAACCAATCTATTGTTCATATATTTTAATATAAGTGCATTAAGTATTATAAATTGACTTAAAAATTACTGCCTCAATGCTGGTCTAGTGAGGCCGATTACAAGTAACTTAAATTTAAAACTATTTTCTGTTCAAGTACCTACTGTTCATATTTATATTATTTTCTGTTGTTAACCTTTTGTACTTATATAACTTATAAACCATCGTAAACATAAACACTGAATAATATTAGACTTATTAAATTTAAACATTAGACCTACGGAATTCAATTCAATAAAAATGTACTTTTTTAGTTATAAATTATAAATCTAGCAAATTTTGTGCAATAAAGATTATTATTATTATATAAGGATTTGTCATATACAGTAATACACATTATACAGTCGATTCATCCCAAACATTTTATCCCAATTTAGGTTGTCCCAAATCTTAAGTTCAAGGGAGATTTAAAAAAAATATATTTTTACTGTACTGTACTCGGATATTACCTTTATTGGACTGCTCTTGTACATGTTTAATGTACATATTATATAACTATTGGGAGCGCAATACCTATCTACAACGTTTTTTTGGTTTTACAAGAGAGTTAAAAAAACACACCTTACCCGGCGTCATGGGTCATGGGGGATGGGTTAAAATTACCAATATTATTATTCATTAGAAATACTTTCACAGTACACGGGCGAAAATAAGTTTGTATTGGTGTTATTCTTTTGTTTACTTTAAAACACGTTACATATTAAAAGACCTTTCAAACCCAGAATTTTCTGACAGAAAGTTTTGGGAAGGAAAAAGGTATGAGGGATGTAAAAAGTATGTGGGAAAGGTATGAGGGGTAGGAATCTTGGGTCGAATCCATCCCTCTCACTGCGATGCAAGATGGTGGGTTAAGTGAAGAGATCTGGAGAGATCAAAGTTGATTTAGTGCAGTTTTTATTGACTTGAGGTTAAAACATATCCGCAGAAGTGAGGGACGATTCTGGTTTTACTTATAGATAAGGAATTGTCCTTAACCTTAAAAATATTAACGACTTCCAGGTAAAATGGTAGATTCATACCCCTCATACCCTTTTTCACATTCTTTTTACATCCCTCATACCTTTTTCCTTCTCAGAACTTTGTGTCTTCTTTTCCTTAAATAGACACTCCAAACAGCATCCCCAAATATGACATAAGCCCTGAGGGAAAATATTTTCCTCATGGGTTGGGTTAATGTAAAACAAATTTAAATGTGTCTTCTTCTATCTCATTTTGAATGTTAAATTAAACGGAAGCTTAAGGACATCCGCTCATGGAGAAACTGGAAAAAAACAGTTGTCGACGCAATCGCAATCAACATTTTGAAAAAAATCTATATTTTTCTGATCTGACATATCGCAGATTACTCAAAAACTTGACAGTTCGTGAGCCGCTATCATGGCAACCAGTCGCGTTTCAGTTGCCTTGATGACAGATTGCCATGGTAGTGGCTCGCGACCTGTTAAGTTTTGTTATGTTTTGACATGTCAGATCAGAAAAATATCGATTTGGTTCAGGAGGTTGATTGCGATTGCGTCGACAACTGTTTTTTTTTCAGTTTCTCCTTGAGCAAAGGCCCTAATACATCGCACGTCGCGTTATTTGAAAAGTATGAGAAAGAAATAAACTTTTCCTATTAAAAAACTAAAGGCTCGGATGTAATTATATTTTATAATGGCCCATTATCAATATTTTGTGGTTTCCGCTTTAAACACGCATGGTGGTTATTCAAATCAAATTAATATAATTATTACAATTCGTACAATAATGCCCACCCAAACAAAGATTATATTTTATTTTATTCGATTTTGTTATCATCAAAAGTAAATACTATCAAGAAAACAATCATAAAAAGCCACCGCAATATGGACAAAGTACTTACATACAGATTTTATATTGTAGATACTAATAGATGTTTAGAAAACCAAATTCTTTACCGTATGAAGAAAAAAGTTTATGATGTAAACCATTTTAATTTCAAATATCCGAGATAATACGTACATTAGGTATTTATAATTTCTTTTTATTAATTATGGTATTTTTATCAATTACGATTGCAAATTCACTCAAAGAAAGGAAGTATTTAGGTTTTATTCTGTTTATTGAAGAGCTTTGTGAAAAGCACGGAATGTTAAAATTTACCCCCTGCTTTTCCCTACCGCTACTATTTCTCCTTTGCTATTATTTTCATTCTCCCTCGTTCCCCACCTTTCCCTTTTCCTTCCCCTGCGTGTCCATTCCTTTGCATCCCCGTTAGAACTCCAGTTCCCCTACCCCTTTTTAAAAACAAATTTCATAACGCCAGAGCTGACCGTTATAAATACAGAAACCTTCGCGGGCGTGCGCACAATTACCAAAGTTTCATCGCAATTGTATGAATCCTATAGGAACGCATACGGGACATTCATTTTTATATATAAATATGTTGAAAAAATATATTTTATTTAGCCGTTTTCATATTATTTTTATTCAGACAGACGAACATACAAAAAATAATCGAAAAATAAAAATAAAAATAAAAGGAAAAAATTATGATAATCGGTACGTAGGCGTTGGTCCGACTGTAAATATTTAAAGAATCATTATTAAAATTTCTAAATGAGATTTCTTGCGGTTGCACAGCTTTGTTACGTGAGTAAAATATCATTTTTTATCCGCAACTATTGATGGACTTTCATTTAGTTATTATAATAAAAACGAACAAGATGTTTGGAAAAATAAACCTGAGGCTTCAAAATATTATAATATATGCAACCGCACAAAACGTTTTCGTAATATATTTTCACTTTCCTTCATAAGAACCTAAATGCATTTTAAATTCTCATAAATAATGGATATGGAGCACAGGTTCATCTACTCTACATAGATTCATTAACATAATCAAGTACAGACTGATAAAAATTCTATATTTTATACAAAGTACACAAATATATTTGTAAAGTACACATAAGATTTCAAAGTAACACCAAATCACACATTTATTTAAGTGACAGGAATAGCTCTAGCATATCTCATTAAGATTTTTTATTTCCATGCCTCACAAGGGATGCGAGTTATTTACATTTAAGATTAATAAAAACAGTACGTTGCCATCATTTTTTTAACGTACAACACCTTTAAAAAATTGTAATACGTTATGCAACTAAAGTTAGCGGTGAGCATCAGATTTTATTTTTCTAGACGATGAATTAATAACTTAGGGAGGTGCTCATTCAGAAACATCTTAAATATTAGTAACACGTTCTTCAGAATGAATTAAAATTAACCCGGCGGAAAGGTTGAATCTCCAGGCCTGCCAGGGTGAATTCGACCGTACGTCCGTCCAATAAGCAGGGCGCATATTTGTTTACACGCTTTCTTCACTTACGTCGTTAAGATTCCCACATTATGTTTCTTCTTCTTTCTTTTGTTAAGGAAATTCGTCAGTATGTCCGTCCAATACACGGGTAGCGAGTCGCAATTTGTGTACACGGATTCTTTACTTACGTCGTTAAGATTCTAAATATATATAAGGGTATAGTGTCGTCTTAAAAGTGATGAAAAAATTGGTTAAATAGGTTACGTTCATCAACCTAGGTTAGATTATGGGTTATTTCTAAATTTTTTTTCATAGCTTGTAGTGACTTTGCAAAGAGGCATTGAGTTGACTTGATTCTGAGTTATCATGGAACCCTAAATAAGCTATATATTATAGATTTTTTTTTTTGTTAAAAATAATCCATTTGGCCCGACCACCCAGCGTTCCGTCTCACTTACACTAATTTGAAATCGTAGTTCTCCATTCCATTTGAATTTAGTAACATAGTTTTATATGGAAAAAATTGAAATACCTAAATTCACAAATTGGGCAAATATTTGGATCAAGAAACAAGCCCACAAGTGTTATTCTTTATTATATGGAAATAACATTGCGCTCTGAAAATGACGTAAGTCGGTATAAATATTACAATCAGAAGCAATCTGCTCATCGATCGAGAGTTTTTGTTGCTTCATCAATATGATTACATAAAAAAATAGGTTCTGACATCAAGATTGAGTGCGCTTAATAAAAGTTATCACATACTTTTCACCCATCATTTCATAACGCAGTAAAATACAAGGAAGTGTCTAGTCTACACCACATCGGGAGAAAATTTTCATAATAATGCGTTCCGTTCCCACGCTCGAGGCAAAACTTTTTTCCATTATTTTTATTCTATTTCCTGATCATAATGGCATGACATCGCAACTAGACCAAAAGGCTACCTCGCTTCTAAGAATGGCTACGCTTCAGACTACTTACGTTTAGTTACGTGAAAGTTAACGCTGGGAATTTACTCTTCTGCGATCGGCCTCGCGTATAAGACAAACTTACTTGTTTAACTACACATTTCACTACTTTTACTGGGTGCATACGAAGAAACTTATTCTTTGTGAAAACTTGTAGGAATAAGATGTTGAAGAGTTGGTTTTTTCTTGAAAAAGTAAAAGAATGATTATGAAATATCAGCGTTTTTTAATGATAAAGTAGAAAATCTCTTTGTCTGAAACTAGCAAGTAAAAACTTTTGTGTCGAGCGGTGAGTTCTGGCTTCATGAAATTTGCACAGCTGTTTACGTCTGAAATTTCTGCGCCAACGCATCTATCTTAATGCTACAATATCACTTCTGCCAAGAAATTTGGAGATTTGAAATAATCTATGTGTGCCATATTTTGATTAGCGTGATTTTGATTAAAATAACCAAAACGCATTTTTCATAATCCATAATATTAGAAAAAGAACTGGGTTAAATAAAAAATATATAGAAAGGGAGATGAGAGATAAGTTACTGAGGGTGAAGTGAGTCCAATAGACATACTTAGCAGGCGGTTCATGTGGCTATTTCATTCATTCTCATATATTCTTTGAATGGCTATCCTTATCATAAGCGGTGCTTTTTTTGTGAACACAGCACATGAGTCCCAACTGCTCCCAACCACAGTCAGTGAGAATATGGCATCCTCAATTGGGATTTGCTGTGAGACTGAAGGTGGTAGGGATGGGAAGGACATGGGGAAGAGAAAGGAGGGGAAGTATCTGGCTACAGATCTGATCATCAAACACGGCTATAGCCATTTCAGGCAACGTTACAATTCTGAATGGTAGTCTTACACCAATATGATACTGAGAATATCTACCACTATGGAACGTGCCGCACACATTCTAATAATTATTTAAAATGAAAAATTGTGAATAAAACAAAATAATCCAATAAAATTTACTCTAGCACGCGAGGTTTGAGGTTTGAACCCGCGACCTCCGGATAATTAATCGAGAGGCTTACCCCTTGAACACAGAGGCCGTCAAATGCGTAATTTTTTTATTCGATTATTATAAATATAACGTGTCTTGAATTTTTATAATGTTATTGCTGACATCGATATTATTTTTGTCCCCAATTCAATAAAACTCGATAGAGTGATTTTCACAAAAAACATGTTCTTTTCGCAAAGTACCTAGCACTTGAAAAATATGTATTTAATTGAAAAAATCTAGGTAACAGTATAAACTAATTAAAATTAAGTATGTATGTTAATCTGTGATTTAATATGACACAGATTCTAAAAAAATAGACGTGACGATAATATGATATGACATCATCAAATGATATTTTAGAATGTGCACCTAGATGTTTGGGTCATCGCTAATTTTAGGAAATTGAAATAATAACAGCAACCAATCACTAATCAGTAATTCTGACCGTAATATTTATTATGACACGTGCCGACCGTCATTATTTCTAGGATATTACATTTATAATACGATACGATACATACGATTGTACCACCCTATCCAGGAGCACTCCTGTCTCGGGTGGTACAATGATACCGGTACAGAAGGGTGCACTGATTTGTTAGGACTTGGAACGTGCTCTGAGAATGGAAAGGAGATTGGAGTTCAATCAATCGGTATAAAAAACCTAATAAGCCAATATTGGAATTTATTAGAATCCAATAAGATGGGCAGGTAGGAAGGACTTGAGGACGTTTATTATTGGTTCTGCATGTCTCTTCTTGGTTCTTCTTGAATCTTCTTGACTCTTCTTGGCTCTTCTCGGCTCTTCTTGGTTATTATTGTCTCTTATTAGCTCTTCTTGGTTATTATTGTCTCTTATTAGCTCTTCTCGGCTCTTCTTGGTTATTTTTGTCTCTTCTTGGTTCTTCTTGTCTCTTCTCGGCTCTTCTCGGCTCTTCTTGTTTCTTCTTAGCTCTTGTTGACTCTTCTCGGTTTTTCTTGTCTCTTCTTGGCTCTTCTTGGCTCTTCTTTGCTCTTCTCAGCTCTTCTTGGCTCTTCTTAACATCTTCTTGCTCTTCTTGACACTTCTCGCCCCTTCTTGGCTCTTATTTTTTTTTACATGAGCTCCACACAGGAGGCCCTGAGGAAAATAATTTCCCCCAGGGCCTATGTCATCTTTGGGGATGCTGTGTGGAGGTATTTTTTTCATGTCTCTTCTTGGCTTGTCTTGACTCGCCTTGGTGCTTTTTCATTCTTCTTGGCTCTTTATGTCTCCTGCAAATGATTTTATTGGAAAAGCAACTTGTTATAATAACTTTTGAGGGTTATAGGAAATCATCCTATAATAATCCTATATCCTACCCATCAATGTAATATATCATTTAAGTAGAAGACAATACTAATAATTCTAAACGAATTTTTTTAATAATATTACAACACCGTTTTTAATTCTTATGAAAACATGGAACAATAGGCCACTTGCATGGATTTCATAACGACTTGGAAAAAATCGTGTGGATAGATTTTTTACTAAGATTACGAAAATTTTAGTAAAAATTTTTAGAAATGTAGGTATAGTATATTTTTTATTAAATAAATCCATTATTTGAGCTCGTGACGACACTACATGAAAATGTCCCGTCTCCGATTATGTTCCCTTAATTTTGTAAAATTCCACACTGATAATTTTTTTATATGGCAACACTTTGATTTCCGGCGAATTTTTGAATTTGCGTTTAACGTTCACTAGATTTATTGTTTGCTCTATGCGAACTTATCCTTTGGTTTGATTTTTTGATAAAGATGGCGGCGTTTTTACAGATGTTACGAAGATAACCCCGTACAATTTATTGCTATTAGTATGGAAAACGTTCTTTTTTTTAAAATGATTTTCGTCTATGTAATTATCATTTTTTTCGCACCCATAAAATTATGTCCTGTCTTTCCGGTTTATAAAAAATGGTCTGATATTTGGATTTAAATTTTCAAAAAATTACCAGGGTTTCAAAAATACGATTAAAAATACAGAATGCTTTACAATTAAAAATACAGAATATTTGTCTCAACCGGAAAAAAAATTTAAAAAATGTGATGCAAGTGGCCTATTGTCTATTTTTCACGGTTAAATGAAACATTTCAAAACGCTAGAGCTCAATACTAAAACAACGTAGAACGCTGAAAAATGTGCGTTGACCTAGAAAATTATGACAGATAAACTTTTCCAACTTTGAGAATTTGCTGCTTTTTAGTGTTTGCTGATGTTAAAGGGTGCTCATGCTCAGATAATTGCAAAGCCAAACAGTATACGAAATATTTTTTTAAGCAACGTTTTTTAATACTTAGATTCTTAAAATACATACTCAATACCATTACAACATAAATCTTTTGTGAAGAATCCATTTTATGTTGAAAGTAATATAGGGTGGGTAAATGTCAAAGGGGCGCCTACCAGATGCAACTCACGAAACAAAAAACAAAAAAATCTTAGCATTATAATTTTTTTTCTCATATTTGACTATTCGTCGCCTCAGTTCTTATTTGTCAAACAGACCATTTTAGTTTTTGTTCAATCACGACTTTAAAATTAAAAATAAAGTATAATAAACGATAGATAATCACTTCACTAAGAATCATTTAAACTAATGAGACCTTTACGGAAATGCTTTATCTTAGACACTTATTATAAAGTTTCAGTGAAATAATGAAAGAAAACCTTCTCCTCCTGTAAAATTTTCTAATGGTCTGTTGGACAAATACGAACTAAGGCGACGTATTGTGTAGAATCATCTAAAGAAGTTAATACATTTCCCTCTGCGATACCATCACGTAATCTAACACTCTAACATCTAACACTCTAACACACTATATAAAGAGGTAATATTTGTTTGTTTGTTTGTTTGTGTGTTTGTTTGCATCGAATAGGCTCCGAAACTACTGAACCGATTTGAAAAATGCTTTTGGGAAGCTACACTATCCCTGGGTGACATAGGCTATATTATAATTTTTTTTTAAATATGCATCTTTACTAAAACTTCAATAATGTAACCCAGGGTGTAAAAAAATTACCTAAAATATTCTTTAAATCGCGTGCGCTGCGAAAACTATTGATGATAGAATAAAATAATGTACGACGACTTTATAGAACACATCATTATTTACAAAAAAGGTCGCGACAGCATATGTCTTACTATTATGGTTATGCCACAATAAGTATTTTTTTATTTTAAAAATTTAATTTTAATTACGCCGCTTGAAAAGGCTCTTTATTTGTATCTTGTTTTTTGTATTCAAGACAGCTTTAATGCTTTTATTTAACTTTTTGTATTTTTCAATTCGGATATTTAATTAGAAAGATATCACGAGTTTAAAATTGTTAGTATTAGAAAAAAGTTTCGGCTACGGGCCGGGCGGGAGAGGAGTCAAGAAATGCAGTGCCAGGGTGGTTGGCGGGACGGGGGAGCGGGAGAGCGGTGGTGGGGAAGGTGGAAGTGGAACGCTGGAGGGGAACGCACGGGAAAGGACATGTAAAGAGTAACATTTATTTATTTGAATATGGCATATATTATAAAAGAAAGTCCAAAAAAACGTGCAGCCCGCAAAAACTCAGAAACGAGTCCCGGTTCGATCAAGGGAGTTATATGGTGTGGTAGATTTCTATCCCCCCTAGGGAATAAGGGTATCCGTTTTTTACCTAAAGGGCGTGCTTTTAAAGATATAAGGGCTGAAAGTTTCGCCCTCTTGAAATTTCTAGAACAGTCTTCCGGAAAGTTCTAGAAGGTTCCATAGAGCTGTAGAAAGTTGTGGAAGGAGTGGTGGAGTATGTCGTGGAATGATCAGGAATTACTATATTATGTAACCCTTTAAAATGCCAAATTAAAAACCAGACGCAATTTCTCAACTTTCATAAAGCCAATTATGTTGCAATACGTGATTATCTATATAACACTGACTGGTCGATATTAGAAGGATGTAACCTTGATGAAAATATTAAAGCCTTTTATGATCATCTATATAAAGCCATAGAAAACTTTGTTCCGATTAGTTATAAATTATCCTCAAATTTCCCTAGCTGGTTTAGCAAGGACCTCATTAACAAAGTAATTGAGAAGAAAAAAGCCCATAAAATATACAAAGAAACAAAAAGTCTTTCTGATTTTACAATTTTCAGCAAACTGCGAAAAGATTGTAATAAATTATCAAACATTTGTTATAATAATTATATTAAGAATGTTGAATTTTCTATTGTTAAGAATTTAAAACATTTTTTCAACTATTGTAAATCCCAAAATAATAATAACCTAGGCATACCTGAAACTATGCACTACAAACTGAAAACTTCCTGTAAAATCAATGAAATTGTCAATTTGTTTGCAGACTTTTTTAAGGATGTGTATGAAACAGATATCCCTGATGATGAAATTCCAAACTTCGAGTCAGATATAAATTTACAACTGTCTCAGGTACATATTGAGATTAAAGAAATTGCAGAATGTATCAAACTACTGGAACCTAAATCTTGCTCAGGGCCAGATAAAATTCCCCCCGTATTTCTTAAAAACTGTGGGGCTAGTGTCTCTTACCCACTGTACCTACTATTTAATCAATCACTTTTAACAGGCAAGTTCCCACAAATATGGAAAAATAGCTTTCTCACTCCAATATTTAAAAGCGGAGACAAGTCTTTAGTTGAAAATTACAGACCAATATGCATACAATCGTCGATACCAAAAATTTTTGAAAAGTTAATTCTTCAAAAAATATGCTCTTCCATTAAATTTAACATCTCATCATTTCAACATGGTTTTGTCTCTGGAAGATCTACCTTAACTAACCTTACACTGTACGAACATTTTATCTCAGGTGCCCTTGCTAATAGAGAACAAGTTGACTCGATTTATACAGATTTTAGTAAAGCCTTTGATAAGGTTTGCATTAAAATTCTTATAAATAAATTGTCAAAACTAGGAATAAGTGGTAATTTATTACTCTGGATTAAGAATTATTTATCAAAACGTGTACTAACTGTCTTTATTAAAGAACATTTGTCTTACGAATTTGAAGCCACTAGTGGCGTGCCTCAGGGTTCGCACCTTGGTCCAATATTGTTTATTCTTTTTATAAATGATGTCACTTCCATATTCTCTGATGTTAATATATTATTATTTGCCGATGACATGAAAATATATAAAATCATAAAAAATATGTACAACTGCTTGTCCCTACAATCAAATTTTTTAAAATTCGTAGAATGGTGTACCATAAACAAACTTACACTTAATATTAAGAAATGTCAAATCATGAGTTTTTACAGAATAAAAAACCCTATCAAATACAATTATTCACTGAACAGCCATAGTTTATTGTCAGTACCTGAAATAAGAGACCTCGGTATAACTTTTGATACAAAACTATTATTTACTAATCACATTAATATCATTACAAGTAAGGCAATGAAAATGTTGGGCTTCATTACAAGAATATCGAAAGATTTCAAAAACATCTATACATTTAAAATGCTTTATTCAACTCTAGTTAGAAGTCATTTAGAATATAATTCTCCCATATGGAACCCCTTCTACAAAAGTCATGCAATTTCCATTGAAAGAATCCAACACAAATTTCTCCGATCAATAAATTTTAAATTGGGAATTCCTGTGGATAAAATTAACTATGATTCTCTTTTACAAAAAATGCGACTGTTATCGTTAAAAGATAGAAGAATACTTAATTATCTAATTTTCTTATTTAAAATAAACAATAACTGGTTTGACTCCCCTGAACTAGTTTCATTAATAAATTATCATGTTCCTAGTAGAACAACTCGACTCAAAACACCTTATTATTGCAACAATACTCTCAGTAATGCAGAACAAAATTCAATAATACATCGTTTACACACTTTAGGTAATGAATTTGCTCATATCGATCATGCCGGAAGTCTGTCTTCATACAAAAGACGCATTAAACAAAATTTGTCTGCTAGTACTACCACGTAATCATAAATTAATCATGTAACCATAATGTGTCCTTCCAGTACGCACTCTAATATCTATGGATTAGAAACATATCATAGTTACTTTTAAACTATTTTATTTTTTTTTAATTTTATATTATTATTTTATTTATTTTTGCTCCTAAGAGCATTTCTAACTCTTTACTTTTTTATATTTATAACTTTTGTGCTTTTTATTATTTTTAAAGATATCTTGTAGTCTATACATTTTACTTTTTACTATATTATTTCCTGTATTTAAACTTTTTACTTTTACATTATACCTCAGATTTTATGCTTTATGTTATAATTTCATTTTATACATCTTACTTTTTTACTACTTATTACCTTAACTCCTTTTTTTACCTTTGTTTTTAGATTTAACTCTACATTTTTATGTTACTTTCTCTGTTATTGTATTATAATATATATATATAAAAATATAGTTATGTTAATGGTACATGTTGTGCCGTATGCTTCTGAAATAAATAAATAAATAAATAAATAAATAAATAAATAAATAAATAAATAAATAAATAAATAAATAAATAGGGAATCGGAAACATCATTGTGCAACATTCCAGAACACTATCTTATTGTCCTGAGCGAAGCCGGGTAACCCAGCTAGTACTTAATATTTTTAAAATAAAATAAACCATAATACCACAATTCAATGTTTTACCACGAACACCATTGTAGAGAACGTCTACTTTGTTTACAGACGCCCTGTAGGAAGAATTGAGTTGTTTATGTGCACATATCCGGGTGTTTAAGTAAGTAGGTACTTGTTTATCCAACGAAAGTATTTTTAAGTGAACAATACAAATTAAGTGGCTTTCTCAAGACATTATAAGATTTCTTCAACAAACAAAATGGAACAAATAAATATTTTCATTGTTGCTTTCTTTATTAAATTCTAAGTGAAACGTATTATTTGAACTACGGAATAAAGGTACCTATGCTTATTCATTCACGATGTGTGCGTAAAAAACAACAAATTATATTAGAACATGTATTATAGGAGTGATATTTTATATATTTTTAAAATTATTCTACGAAAGTTGTTTGAAAAACTAACAAGTATCTAACAACACGTACTTAATTAATTTTGTTTTAAATATTGTTATTATATTTGGATCGAAAAAGTCATGAAAATGAAATGTTATTTTAATATTAAGATTTTGAAAACAACAAAACATTTTCTTTGAATTCGGGTAATTTTTTTTAGTTAGTACGAAATACTTCGTTTTGTGTTCGCTTTATAGACAGCAACATATTTTTATAACCTAAATTTCACTTCTCCCACCAACACGCACATTCAACTAGACATATGTTATTCATAATATCAAAATCTATTTATCCAGAGAAATATGTCTGTAGCGGGTCGGTAGGCGGGAACACTAGGCGGGCGGCATGGATATGATTTTTATTCAAATCTGTAGTTTTATTTCGCGATTTGTTTTTCCTTAAATTCTAAAATTGCACTCATGACCTTCAAAACAAGAGGAAGGTTGCTATCCATTACCGATTTCGAAAAACTCTGCGTAAGGTCCGGGCAGTCACAGAATAAAAGCATAAGAAAATAGTAAAAATATTTTTTTAATGTAACAACTTAATGTAGCATTAGATTGTACACTGTACAATGATATCAGAAACATAATTGAAGGATATAAAAGTAAGAGTTAGAAGCACATACAAAACTGTTGCTGATATTATTTGTATACTTTTTAACTGATACCTTGAATGACCATCAACAGTATAGTATACAAGGGTGAATAAATATATTTTAGAATTCAATCACTACCTTTAGATGTAACTTATGCTTGCAATCTTATCTCCCCACTAATAGAGCTACTTTGTAATTATTAAATCATTCACCTACTTATGCATTGGCTCCAGTGGCGGATTTGCCTTAAGGCCCATGTAGGCCCGGGTCTAGGGCGGCCAGATATTAGGGGCGGCCAATCGTGACAAAAAAAGTCACTGATGATAACAAGAAATAATTAAATATAAAGTACCTAAATGTTCTACGTACGAAAACGTCATTGCTCGCATCGGATGTAGATTAAAACGACTTCCCGCATAGAGATTCACTCTTAAATTAAAACCAGTTTCGAGAAAAGATTCGAGGTGCACACCAGAGAAAAATCATCTGCTTGATCTGTGTGTAAGGCGGCCCCTAGACGACACAATTATATTGAGCAAAATTACGAATTGTCTAATATTATTGACCGTTTGGGGTGAATATTGAAGATTGCGCAATGATTAAATAAAAATTAAACTCGCATAAATTTTGTTTCATCATTGCGCAATCTTCAATATTAACCCCAAACGGTTAATAATATTGGACAATTCGTAATATTGCTCAATATAATTGATCGTCTAGGGGTCGCCTTACTATTATTTGAGCTTTATGAGTGAACCCCCCCCCCCCCCCCCCCCTCCCGAGCCACGGTTAAATTACCAATATGATGGGTACTGAGAAAGGGGCGGCTGGAACTTACTACATGGCCTGGGGCCTAGGGCGGCCAAGACTGCAAATCCGCCACTGATTGGCTCTATAATATGTGTAAATATGTATGTAGCATGTGCATGTATGTATACGTGTAAATATTTTTTACACTTACATAAGAGTATAAAGTACACAATTATGCATATATAATTGTATAGTATACGTAAATATGCATGTGTGTAAGTATTTACTAATATTTTGGTCCTCTTTGTTTCTTTTTCTTGTAATTTATTATTACTTATTGTAACTTATCGTGCACGAAGAATGTTGTTATGAATGGTGTGCTCACCTATAATTGGAATCATCGCTATGACTGTATTGAAAATGTTAATTACTGTAATAATTATGTGATGTATTCTGTTGGCGAACCAATAAAGAAAAATTACAGGATGTTATAATTGCAGGATTCATGAAGCTGAAAGTATACGGAATATTCCTTTTTTAGGTTATGTCATTATAATTTTAAAAAACATCCCATATTTTGAATGGTTTGTTTGGCAAAGCAGGGTGTGTCTAGCGGGATTATGTAATCATGATTAATTGTCTATGAAATAAAAACGGTAAATATAAAATGGCGTTACCGGGGAAGCGAATTAATTTAAACGTTATTAAAATGTTAAATGCATATTTTTGCGAATTAATTTAAACATAATTTAAATGTTAAATGTTTTTTGGTCTCCCCCGACATAAATACTCACTTTTCGTGATAATAAAACTAAGTCTAACTGTTTGAATAAAAAATATTCCGTATTAATAAGTAAGCGGTTTAAAGCATAAATAATGTGTTTTTTTTAATATTTGCTTTGGGATCATTGCCTTTCCGAAGAAGAAATTAATTTACCTTTCGAATGTAAGTAAACCTTAAAAATTACGACAGCATCTGTCAAACATTTAAACAAAAGAAATAGGTCCACATTTCGAATAAAGAATTATTAATTAATAAAATGATTTTGGTTTTTAGATACTTTAATTTTACGATTTTATATCCAGGTTAAATCTTCCCCACAGGAAAAACTAAACCCTTCCACTCACTTTTCCACAAATGATAATCTAGTCAATCCACGCTATGCAAGTGCATTATATAAATATAATAAATACAAAACAATACAAGAACATGTCAATCTACCAGAAACCAAATGGGAAAATAATTCACCGACTCCAGATATTTTCATATCAGAGGGTTCGACTCGGTAGAACTCCTAACTGGGCCGATAAATCCTACTGATTCCTCAATATAAGTACTTAAAAAATCTTAATTTCCGATATATTATTATTATTATATATACAAACTTACACAGAGCCTCATGTGTGGAGCTAAGGTAAAAAAAAGATTTATATGTCTCAGTTCCAATTTTGAAAATTAAAAGTTCGATGAACTCGAATATTTTTACGCACTACGCATAAACGCAAATTCTGATCACGCACCCTTGCACCGACAACCGAATTGAGTGTGTTAAAATGTTTAGTTTAGTTACGTTATTTTTAAGCGTGAAAGTAATAAATTATAAATGCGATTAGGTACCAAAAAAAATCGCCCAGATTCGTTTTTGGTATGTTTTATTATATGTAGTCTCAGCTGCTTCCGTTTGCAGGCTGAATTTGTTCTCAAATTTAAAGCAAACAGCTGTTCTAACAATGAAATACTACCCATACATTCCAAACATGTGAATTGGTTCCAGGTGTGTAGGGTTTTAAAGATTCGGGTTAAAATAAGTTGCTAAACAATAATTTGAATCACACATTATTAAAAACAAAAATATGTCAAAAACTCTCAAGGGTCGATCAATAAAACCCTACATCAATACGATATCGACCAAAACCGTCATCTATGGTCAGTTATAACTATTTGCTAGCACGGTCAACGATAGTTAACATATATTCCAGCCGGCCGGCGATTGATACATTTTAGCCTGGACTCCTTAGAATCAGATAAGTTTCGGTTAACTATCAAATCCTATATTATACATAATTACCGGTTTCTTTAATGAACGTATTAAACTAACGAAGCTCTTAGAAATAAAGAAGTCGTTTACGGTGAAACCGTGCCATCGATATAAAATCATCGGAAGTTTACATATACCGATCCGATTTAAATTATCGATTTAACCGTGCTAAAGCTTCTGGTAGAAATGACTTCATGAGTTGAAATATTTACTTTGGTCTAGGTAAATTTGATCGAAATGCAATTTTTCGAAATCAATTTTACGAATTCAATTGTTCGTTTAGTTTTTACAATTGATATAAGTATGTATACAGTACGTACGAGAGTCTTTCGGCCAATTGATGTTCGAAAAATTAGTCTTTCGAAAAACTGAAATTCGAACAATTGATTCGAAAAATTGAATTCGAAAAACATATCTGCTCCCTAGATTTTTACTTTGGCCTAGAAATTCCAGTGTGAATAAATCCAGGGTTAACGTACTTGGGGTTTTGAGCGCGATATACTTACATAACAACAGATTTTCTGCTCCATAGTTAAGATTCTCTACATGCATATTGTGTTACGTAAAGGATATGTAATGGTTAAATTGTTTTTTCGCAAACAAAATTACTTTCAGCAACAATGTGGAGGTCATTATTTCTTATTTTTATATCACATCATTACCGCTTGCACTTATATCATTCATTTATGTAAATGATTTTTTTAATGGATTTCAAAACACGAAAATATTTTCTGAAATTTTCACCGCCAAAAGTATTATAGTTATTTATTTTAGGGGTATTATGCCGTGTTCCGCTACCTCCTTCGTTAGCTAACGTTTTGGATAGCATGAAAGAGTCCATCATCGGAACAGATGCGTAATCATTACATTACACATTTAATTACACATCTGCCCTGATTATGGACACTATAATACTTTCCGAAACGTTGGCGGAAGAAGGAGATAGCGCAGTAATATTGTTTATATTATACTAGCGCAGACCCGTGATCACAATCACAGAATAATCTGAATTTTTGATTCTTGAACATCAGTTACACTTTTTAAAATAATTATATTATTTTTAATTAAATGAAAACAGTATTAGCGAAACTCAATCGAAAATCTGGAAGAGTTTCGCTAATATTGTCTTAATTTAATTAAATGTTAGATACAATTCGAGGTTTTACTAAAATAAAAAATAAAAATTATAATATGCACTATACAGGTAGGTATGTAGGTTGTTTATAACTTGTCTAAATTCTTCACACAAGTGATTCTAATTTTGAAAATGACTCTTATATTCAAAACCAATTTGATTTCATTGAAACAGTTATAACGGGGACAAAAAACCACGCACAGACAGCCAAAATTGGTATGTTTGAGATATATATATATAGGTTTATATTAAATACATACTAATTGGGTAAAAAATGAAGAATGATGTGATTCCTATCCAAAAACATTAAATATATTAAAAATACGTCACATGTCCAACTATGGTGACAAAAAATGCACAGTTATTTATAAATTCTAAATCACACCATATGACTCATTGCCTTAACAAATGTTTCTTGGTAAATTAATGCACTTTTTAGTAATAATGCATAATTTAGTAGGAATGTGTTATTCAGATTATTGCTATTTATTACTTTTTTTTTCATAGTAATTATAAAATGTATGTATTATAACATAGTATAATAATGCAGTGAAGAGAGTTTCGATTGTGAACTGTGGTTTTAAATTGTTTGAAATAGCTTAATATTTTTTTCTTATTTTTTAATAGCATACTATGTACAGGATTAAACTACACTTCCTTTAAAATAACTCAGGTACGCCTCATACGTCATTACTCAAATAGTTTGAGCCATCCCTCATTTTAATTATGTTCTATCGATAGGAGTCGTATTTGCAATTATTACAGGATTTATCCACTGATATCCTTTATTTATTCTTTTACCTTTCTCTCAACCCTTTTTTTTATTTTACACTGTGGTTATTTACCTTCCTCATTGAATAGGAATTTTTTTACATTTACAGAGAAGTAGGTTCATTAATGACGGTTGGCGTAGTCCAGCGGTAAGGCTCTTGACTCGAATCCCGGCGTGGCAAAATTTTTTTATTTGATTAATTTGTGTTATTTCACAATTTATTAATTTAAAATAATATGTAGTATATTTGCGGGACGTTCCGGAGTGGAAGATACTCTCAGTATCGTTCTGGTGTAAGGCCACCATTCAGAATTGAAACGTTGCTTGAAATGGCTTTAGCCGTGTTTGGTGACCAGATCTGAATAGCCAGGTACTTCCCCACCTTCCTCTCCCCTATCTCCTTTCCCTCACCACTGCCTTCAGCCTCACGACATACCCCAATTGGGGATGCCATAGTCTCACTGGCTCTAGACGGGAGAAGTTGGGACTCTTGTGCGGTATTTATGTAAAAAATAAATAAATTATATAACCTTTTTTTGTGTTAATAATGTAAAAATTTATATATGTATGTTGGTACGCATTTATGTACCTCCTATGCCTGTCTCGACACAGGTGTGATAGGCATTGAACAAGCATTATGTAACTAAATTGTATATAGATAAATAATAAACAAAAAAACGAGGGGACCACACGATTCACTATAAAAGAGAGAAAGAAAATGTGCACGCGCACTGCTCTCTCTTGCTCCTACAGTGTGATATAGACAATAGGCCTGCACTGTGTCTTAGATATACGAAACGCAACTGGCTGTGAGAGAAAGATAGAAAGAAAATGTGTGCTCGCACCTCTCTCTCTTGCCCCTACAGTAAATACGAAACGTAACTCTTTCTCTCTTTATTAACTTATATCTCCCTCTCAACTTCCGTTCGCCTCGCCCGATCACACTTTTCGTAACGCTCTAGTCACGCATTCACCAGCTTACTCTCCAAGTCAAGCGTGCATAAAGAAGTTTTACTTCAAAAATTAAAAATAATTATTAGCAAGCATTAAAATAGGCCACTTACATCACATTTAAAAAAAAAATTGCGGTTTAGGCAAATATTCTAAGACATTTAATTTTTTTTTTTTTATTGTATTTTGGAAACCCTGGCGAGTTTTTGAAAATTTCAATCCGAAAAATCAGACCATTTTTTAAAAACCGGAAAGACGGGACATTATTTTATAGGTGCGAAAAGACGATAATTACATAGCCGAAAATCATTTTTAAAAAAATAACGTTTTCCACACGAATGGCAATAAAATGTACGGTGTTCTCTTCGTAACATCTGTCAAAACACAGCCATCTTTATAAAAGCTTCAAACCAAAGGATAAGTTCGCAGAGAACAAACAATAAATCTAGTGAATGTTAAACGTTAAATTCAAAAATTGAAATCAAAGTGTTGCCATATAAAAAAAAAAATCAGTATGGAATTTTACAAAATTAATAGAACATAATCGGAGACGGGATATTTTCACTAAGTGACGTCACGAGCTCAAATAATGGATTTATTTATTTAAGTCGTTATGAAATCCGTGCAAGTGGCCTATTGTAGTGTATCTAATAATTGCCGTTCCGTCATTTTTTATTTATTTCGGTCAAGTGGAACGTGATTGAAGAAGTAGCGAATAATTCGCACATAATGCGGGCAATAAGCAATAGCAATGAGCCATGAGCAATACGTAAGGAATATCGCCCGCACATTGGTTCGAGTCGCCCAGTGGAACACATAACTGGACTTTATTACAGCGGCCATTATTTGATCTGCCGCTCAATGAGAATGCCAATCAAGGTCTTCTTCGGCTGTCGGCTGTCGGCTCGCCTAGCTGTATTGCTGTCGTGGTTGTAGCTTGTGGACGGTTGCTAGAAGCGAACGCAAACCTTTTAAGATTAAAACAAAACTAGATTTTTTTAAAGAAAGACAAACATTCCCAGGTTACGAATAACCCAACAATGTTTGAAAATCTCCTACTACCACCACAGAAAGCCGAAAATGTTGCTTGTGTTGTGATGGAGGACTTAGCCAGCCGAGGAATCGAATACGGAACGCCTGGGTGGGACCCAAGCGCGATGCCCACTCAACCACTGACCGGTAGATGATAATTAAAACAACTTGTTAATAGCGAGCTCTGGCGTTATGCAATTTGTATAAAAAATGTACAATAAGTTCATTAATAAGGTAGCACGAGAATTGTTTGAAAAATGTGTGTATTTCATGTAGTCTAGTGGTAGGGAGGAAAGGCGGGAAGGGGAGGTGATTCCTAGAGGGGGAGGGGAATGAAGCGGAGTGGGAGCGCATGGGAAGGACACGCAGGGATGGCTTGACGGTGGGGGTGAGGGACGAGTGAGGGGCAGGGGGAGGGATTGCAAAGGAGACGTATAGTAGCGGCAGGGGATAACAGGGGGTAACTCTGGAAAATCTATCTCACACGGATAGCCATATATGGCATGTTTACGCGTCGGAATTAATCTGATTTAATCGTTTCCGCACCAGACGGAAAACCAAAAAAATATTGTGTGTCATCAATAAACATAATTAAAACACAAGCACTTTCTTTGAGTGGCATTGCAACGCACGCCGGGTATTCGCTAGAATTAAATAAAATAACTTTTTATTAAACAAAATAATTTCCTGTTCTGAGCAATGGAGATATGGAATACACAATTGTGATCAACGTCGGTCAAAAACTGACATAAGACCTTACGACTCCTTGGCCCCAGATAGATCAAGTTGATTATTAGTAGTGCAAGAAAGAATTTCGATATTATTTGATCGCTTTCACTCTAGTAGTTAAGAAAGTATTGAAACTTTCAGAAAGAAGAATAAGCACAGATTTAATACTATTACATAAAATACTGCATTACAAAATTGACTGTCCTGAATTGCTTCAATTTATCAATATCCATGTTCCCAAAAAATCATGCCGACATTTATTACCCTTTTACTTCAATAACGCCAGGAAGCTTGAGCTTATCAAAATTCTCCGATTCCGAGACTTCATAGTCTCGAAAATAAATATTCTGATCTGGGCGATATATTTCATCTCAAAACTAATCAGTATAAATGTTGTTTATTTTATCACTTTTATTCTTTAAGACACAAATATACCAGAGCATAGAAGTTATTTGGTAGGTACATACTACCAAATAACTTCTATGCTGCTAATATTTTGTTTTGTAGAATCTTTTAAATTCAATTGTGAGGATTTTTAGTTTCTGTTTACATTTTTATCCATGTATTGTGTTTTGTATTTTGTTTCAACGTTTTTTGTCATTATCTTTATATTTTTATTTATTGTTTAATTTTTTAAGTATCTACTTTGATACAAATAGTTTGTAAAAATTTTGTTTTGTAGAATCTTTTAAATTCAATTGTGAGAATTCTTAGTTTCTGTTTACATTTGTATCTATGTATTTTGTTTTGGGTTTTGTTTCAACGTTTTTTGTCATTATCTTAAATTTTTCTTCATTGTTTAAATTTTTAAGTATTTACTTTGATACAAATAGTTTGTAAAAAATATATAAGAAAAGCCCACTAGGGCGTGTAATAATAAATAAAAAAATTCGGTGATACAACATTAACACATCTAAGAACACCTATCCTGCTTAATGCCATTACGCATATCTCAGAACCTGGTTGTCGACCCCTGCCGCAAAGGTAGTGTACCTACTGCTAATCAATGAAGTCACGTTTCTTTCATTTCTGTAACTCGGGTCAGCTTCTATAGTTACGGTTTGGCACGAATTGCACTAGAAAATTTGAATCCTTTGTTATTGATTTTCTACAATGTCCTATTGAACAATACTTACATTGTTTATATAATATGGTTATACATTTCTTGAATATTAATATTTTTACCGTGGCATCGAACAACTATTGGATTATAGTACATTGTGGTCGTACTTTTCTTGAATATTAAATGTTATTTCAGTATATAGATTATAGATTGTTAAGGGACGTATTTGACATAGGTACTGTAATCAATGATTTTTTACATTATTTGGAGTAAAAAATATAACAGAAATATTCGTCTCCGATAACACTTTTATGTTATTCCAAAAAAAAAACATATAAAATCAAGAGATATTGGACAGTTAGGGTATATATGAGGAGTTAGGCTGTTACTCGGCTGAGTGACCAGTAACGACATGTGGATTTTTTTTAAATAGTTAAAAAAAAATCAGCGGAGACCAAAATTTCTATAAATTTTTTAAACTCCAAGTAATGACAGGAATCACTGATCTTATTAGGTTAAGTCAAGTAAGTCTCTTAACACCTTGTATAAATTTTGTTTATAATGCGTATTACAGATTTATGTAATCCTATTACAATTCACATTAAATAATTTACAAACTTAAAAATACATAGTACATGAAAAATTAAACACTTTATATATTTTAGAGTTCTCTCCTGAAATGATTCTTCAAAGATTTATGGATAATATTAAACATTTAATGTGACCGGAATATATTTACTAGAACCATGCCTCTTGATATGCTGGATCAGACCGTCCGTTTAGTCTGATCGGTCGATAAGGGTTGCATGGTCGATCAATAAGGGTTGATAGGATAACTTTAGGTAACTTCTCATTGTTCCCTAGCATGGTTGCAGATCACCAACGAATAAGTAACAGTTTACGATGGACTACCCAAGTGTTCTTTATATATTCGACATCAACTGTTCTTTGTATCCTATCAATCCTTATCGATCGACCGTGCTATGGAGTCTGGAATGTGGAATACATAGCAGGTCGTGGTGTCGACCCTTGTGGTATTCAGTGCGAATAAAATAGTATATTATTGTTAATGCTATTACTGAAAGCCCCCCCCCCCCCCACCCTAATTCCTCTTAGATTGGAGACTTTCGTTGCGCGTTTCAAAGAGCAAATTAATATGATCCGAAAATCGCCGGTACCTACTCACCCCGCATTCTTCCAAGTCTTCAAGTTTTTTTAACAAAAATTCGCCTCAAGGATCTCAATTCTACGGCATTCAGTATACTTTCATCCTTCGTCTGCCAGTTCTATGTCTCACCTGTCATGAAATGAATATAAAAATATGTTTTTTTAAATCATTATTGAGTTTTATATATTTATGTTTTACATTGCATTCTTATTATAATTTGCTTTTTTTCTCTTTGCAGGATGAAAGAAAAAATATCATAGTGTGCCAATATTAATGCCAATTAATTGAAATGATACAAGTTATCGTCGATAGACGTGATAACAATTCAGTGAAGTGTAAAGAAGTGGCAACGCAAGCAACAAAACAGCGCTAACGATATAAAGAAAAAGTGGTTTTGAAAGAAAAAAGTGGTTATTGTGGAAGACTGGACCTTTTCTCCAGAAGCGCAGGGCCTATGTAGACCTTGGGGCACATGTTATGGGCCCTAATCTAGTGACTGTAGTGGTTTTGGTAGTGAGTTTTGTTGGAACAGTGATTTCGGACAATTCCACTACCCTCTATCAAGGTATGTATTATTTGTTTATGATTTTTTTCTCTCGTATGTCATTGTTTATATTCGCCACGTGAATATTTTGTGGTATATATCCAGATACACTAATAAAAAAATAATAGCAATAAGAAATTACTATTTCAGTCACCGAAACTAGAAAACGTATATTTTTATCATTTAAGACGATATTAGCGACGACGAAAATTGGGAATAGAAAAATCAGAAAAAGATTCGATCGCTTCCACGAATTGAACCCAGGACCTTGGACTTGCCGGGGCTCTGCTCTAACCACTGAGCTAATTCGACCCTATCGCCTCCGGTCATGGTGAAACGCATCATACTTCCACTAAGAAACATCAACATTATTTTCATATTTTTTTTGTCGGAGTGGACCAAACTCAAAGAAACCGAAAACACTAATAAAAAAATTAGTATCAATGTTTTATGTGAATACCGCACAAGAGTTCCAACTGCATCCAACCATCATCTGGATCCAGTGAGACTATAGCTTTCCCAATTGGGGTATGTTGTGAGGCTGAATTTAGTGGAGAGAGCTATTAGAAATAAATTGTGAAATAACACAACTTACGATTTTATTTGTTTGATTTACGTCATCTGGGTCTTCAATTTGGGAGGCGGAGATGGGTACCGCCGCCTCGAGAACCTTTATTGGATAACCAACACCTCTGCCATAGGTCACCCCAAGTGGTTCGCTATGTTTGGTAATTTAGCAGGGGTGCCCGGGTTCATGGGGTGAGGTTTGTCTAGGTCTTGGAGGCGGATGACCAGGACACACTGAACCCAGATTCCTACCCACCCCTTAAACCCTCTTCCTTCCCATAAGTCTCCTCTCCTTCCTTTCCTTTTAAAAAACCCTTCACACAGCATCCCCAAAGATGACAAAGGCCCTGAGGGAAATTATTTTCCTCCTGTGTGGAGCTCATTTAAACTCAATTTTAGCCGTGTTTGGTGGCTAGATCTGAGAAGCCAGATACTTCCTCACCTTCTTCTTCCCCATCTCCTTCCCCTCCCCACTACCTTCAACCACACAACATACGCAATTGGGATGGAAAAATTGTATTCATTAAAAAAAATAATGATCATGAAATTATAATATATGTATATACTTATAGATATTATGTTATTATGGACAGTAACTTTAGTAAAATTAGGCATGCCTTTGATTTGTAGGTCAAGACGTATGGGTCAGATAATATATTTTTCCATGGCGCAATAACTTTACGACGATCATGACGATGTTAAAACCTTTCGTGGGATACAAGTATGAACCTGTGTTTATTTTCGAGACAAAGAATAGATTAACATACATTACATTGTTGTGCGTATGACAAAACAATGAACACTTTCCAAATAGGTAGGGCCAAGACATTAAACTCGTATTATGGTCAGTACTGAATCAATTTATAATATCAGAAAACTAGTACTTACACACTTAGGTATAATAAAACATTGTGTTCTGATATAAAGACATGAGATAACAATGAAAAGAATTTATTTTTTTTGGTAATAATGCATAATCTCATGGATAATACGGAACATTCCTTGCTGAAGTTCGATACACGGATAATACGGAATATTCTGATCTGGAATATTCGTTTGTCAATTAGTAGACAATCAAATATTACATTTATTTGTCGAAAGTTCCAACCTTATAAAATAAATTCCTGTCAAAATAAAAACAAAAGTTCCTTATTCGAATTATTCCCGGTACTACTGTAACTGGCTTGAGGTCCAAGCATGTTTTTTCTTTAAATAAGATTCCCAGGTTTGGAATGGTTTGTATGGCAAGCATGGTTTGTCTAACGGGTATACATATGTAAATATTCTAAAACCTTTCTTTCCGTATTCTTCTGTTAAAAATACAAGTTTAAGCTTGTCAATAATGCATTCACTTCATAAAATAAAATAAAAATATTGTTTTATTTGGCAATAATTTTTCTATGATTGACGGCATTGATTGTCTATTTATTAAATGTAATACAAATATGAATATGGCGTAGTCCAGTTTGCACATCGTGTAAGTGAATTAATTTAATCAAAATTAAAATGTTAAATGCATACTTTTTCGTCTCCACCGTCGAAAAAACTCACTAAATAATGAAAAAAAGCGAATTTTTTGAGATTTCATGAAAAATAATTTTAAAAAACTTTCCAGTGTAGAATTTATTTAATTTGCATACTTTTCAAACATACCAAGCATCGTCTGCTGTCATGTAATCGTAGTTATAGGCAAATTTTAAAGGTAACCTCTAAATTAATCTGATATAAACATAAAGTAGGCACCTATACCTACCTATCAATTTTGTGCCACTGACATTGACAACGACATACAATCTGTTCGTTCTGACAACTTCTAAATTGGGAAAAAAACTGGAGACAAAAAATTTCAGATACTTCGATAACCATAAAATCAAATAAAAATGCGGGTATGTGAGTAGTTGGTACCTTCTTTTTTCAACACTAAAAAAATAAATCGGTTCCTACTAACCCGAATGAACAACTTAAAAAAAACAATCATATATGATTATATAAATGTTTGTTTTTTGTTTTTGTTATGTATTTATGTACATTTCTTGGAATAATATGAACTAAACCTGTCAATTTGTCTGTCCTGGAACGGGAAACTTTCCTAGTTGGACAGGCAAAGCTTCCTAATATGTAATTTGTACTTTCTTTTGAATCTATCTATAATAAATATAATAAATTCATTGAAAACTGAGCTGGCGGGTCCCTAACCACAAATATTTTTTTCTAACTATGCTGAAATCATAAAGATCCTGATATTTGATTAGATTCGTTACGGGAAAGCATGTGCGAACCCACATTCTAAATAAATTATCATAGAAATTAATTAATAGTGCAAAAACCAGCGTTCAAATTAAGACTTAATTATTATCATACAACCTTTGATCCAAAATATGATCATTGATCAACTTTGGTCAGCTATTTTATGGTGACCAGTCACATAATAGCATTCAGCTGTTTGGTGACCACTCTGCAATTTGCTGGATTACTGATTGAACGAACAGCGGTTTAACATATCCACATCGAAAGGTATAAATTTGCTAGACGCTACCTTAGACCTACGAACTAACTAACCTGACACTAAACTTATTGCAACCTGAAAAACGAATTTTTAAAATACTTACTTAATTTTTAAAGACTCTAATAACGAGGGTTGGCTCGGGGCTCACATTTTAATTAATTTCGATGAATTCATTACCAAAATATCTTTTTTCGGCCGATACTCGATGTAAGTAATTAAAAAAACAGTACCTTACCACTAAAATATTTCATGTAAAACGGTTTGAAAATTTTATAAAACTACAAAGTTAGCGGTAAGCACTAGATTTTATTTTTGAAGTAAAACTTCTTTACGCACGCTCGACACTTGGGGGTAAAATGATGAATGCGTCAAGAAAAAGAACCATTACCTACTTACTGTGAAACGCTATGAAACGCATGAAACGCTATGAAACGAATATATTTAATGTGAAACGCCATATATTTTGCCATATTTCGCCATATGAAACTGAGTTGAGTTGAGTTGAGTTAAGTTGAGTTAATTTAAGTTAAGTTAAGTTGTGTTAAGTTGAGTTGAGTTAAGTTAAGTTAAGTTAAGTTAAGAGGATGGTGATATTTTTATTCCTGTTATTGTTATATTGGTAATGGACGGCATAAGTTAGGGAAGTTTTACTTCTTTTTTTTTTTATTTTTTTTTTATTTCTATTCTTCAACATACATACATATTACAGATAATTACATTGGTATACATAGATATTAAGTTAAGTAATAAGGAGAAAAAATAAAATGTTACTGATCCGTAACTGTATATAGTTACCTAGTAGTATTTTGTGAACACCTCACTAGGCGGACCTGTGCTGAGGTGTTCCCATGTTTTGGAATAATTGCAATTCTGACGACAAAAGTAGAAACACCGTATCCTCCTTGATATTGTCAAGAAGGAGACTGTGGCGGCAGTAACGTATACATAAAAAAAAAGATTAGTTGCAGTTAGGATCTATACATAAAGTTATACATAGCATCTAGTTTGTGTACAAGATAGATAGTAGTTTTGATAAATAGGTAGGTATATTATTGTAGGGACCACACGCCAATGGAATGAATAATATTGTGATTTTGTTGAATGTATTGTCTTAAAACAAAGTTATAATTGCCTACTAATTATTTTTAATATTTGTTTTTGGTTATGTTTGGTTAGGTGTTATGATTTTTTGAGTAAATTGAATACCTTGTTGTTTGATCCAGTCTTTGATGTGTTTTTTGTGAAGAATTTTATATGGATTTGTAGTTAGTAGTTGTTTCAGTGTGGTGGGCATGAGGTTATATAGTTTGATTGCGTAATACTTGAAGTGTCTTTGCCCGTGTGAGGTATGAGTTATCGGTATGTTAAGTGTTTTTTTAGTAGAGGCCCTGGTTTTAATTGCTAATTGAGGTTGCATTTGAATGTAAAGTTTATGTTGGAAGAAGTATAGTAGTACAGCTTTGGCGTAGAGTTGTCTTATTGTCATGACGTCTAGTGTTTCGTAAATTACGTTCGAGCATGCGTAGCGAGGAACTTGGAGGATTAATTTAATTATTGCCTTTTGAATTTTTTCTAATGGATCTATTGCTATATTCGTTGCACTTCCCCAAGCAAGTATGCCATATGTAATAATGGATTGGCAAAGTGCAAAGAATATGGTTCTGAGGATTGTTATTGGAAATATGTTTTTTATTGTCTTTATAAGATACATGACTCGTTTCAGTTTATTTGTGATGTAAGTTATGTGGTCAGTCCAGCGTAAGTAAGCATCTATTATAACTCCTAGATATTTTGTGTGGTCAACCCTTTCAATACGCTCGCATAGACATGTGCGAGAAGTTTGTCCGCAGTCGTGTAAGATAAGGTCTATGTGCGGTGGAGGTTGGCCTCTTTG
Source organism: Limnephilus lunatus (assembly GCA_917563855.2). Classification (NCBI taxonomy): domain Eukaryota; kingdom Metazoa; phylum Arthropoda; class Insecta; order Trichoptera; family Limnephilidae; genus Limnephilus; species Limnephilus lunatus. The sequence continues at coordinate 62,001,882 of OU830599.1, forward strand.
TGTGATTCTGTGTGTAATATAATTGGTTTTTGTTGTATTCAGGGTAAGAATGTTGTTGTTTAGCCAATTTTTGACCACAGATAGACTTTTTTCGGCCTTTTTATATACATCATTCCATGTTTCTGCCTGGCAGAGAATTACTGTATCGTCAGCAAATGTTACGATTTTACCGTCGATATCAATGTCACACAGGTCGTTTATGTAAATAAGGAACATTAGGGGACCAAGAACGCTTCCCTGTGGTACTCCGTATCTAGATAGAAGTGGCTCGCTTACCATGTTGTTGATTTTAACCTGTTGCATTCTATCCGACATGAAACTTTTCAATAAGTTTAGTTCTATGCCACTAACTCCGACAATTTTTAGTTTAATGAAGAGTTTTTCGTGAGAAATTGTGTCAAAAGCTTTACATAAGTCTAAATAAATTGATATAACTTTTTTTTTTTGCATCTAGGTTTTGTGTAATAAACTCAGTTACAGTGGCAATTGCGTTTTCTGTGTTATGTGTTGGTTTATTGAAAGTAATTGCTTGTTTTCCAGATAATGTTGTAGCTGTACTTTTATTGTTTTTTCAAGAATTTTTGACATATTGTTTAATAATGTAATGGGTCTGTAGTTGTTTACATTGTTTTTTGTTCCTGATTTATAAATAGGAATAACCAGACTTCAGTCGTGTGGTCTAAAGCACACTCGTTTTTTTAGACATCTAGACAATAAATTAGTATCTTCCCACGGCATTTGTTTAGAAATAACTGAAATTTTAGTTATACATTTATCAGAATTAAAACCCGCGGAAAGATCAAATTTCTAGGCCTGCCAGGCTCAACCGGACCGTAGGTCAGTCCAATATATCAGGGCAACGCGTCGCATATTTTTGTACACGTCTTCTTCACTTACGTCGTTAATATTCCGACTTTATTTAAATGTGTTGAGTCATCGTAAAATGTTAACCATTATATTGTTAAATAAATCGTTTGTTCATTAAAAGCAAAAATTCGTAATAAAAAAACACGTATTTCTCAATGAAAATACAGTAGATACTATTTAGTACGACGCTGAACTCATGTAGGTAAAAAACGTACAACGTTTGATGCAAAATGGTTTGTTTTAAAAATTATATCGCTTACAACTATTTTAGATACTTTAATTAAATTCTGAGAGTAGAATACGTATTTGCCTTTGGAATAATCGAGTATTTATTTGATTAGTCTTTTTTAAGCCCCGAATAAAGTACCAGGTTTTTAAAAACTGCTTTAATGTTTAAAATCTCCTACTTACGGTTATACTTTTATTATATAATGTGGGAAATTAAATTCATTAAATAATGGTCGTACAACATTTAAATATTTGTGCCCGAGTTTCTTTAAATAAAATAATATTTGCTTTTAAGCGATGTGTTTTCTTGAATAAATCAAAACGTCTGGTATTAAACGGGAATTTAAACCTTATCTTCATCAACATAAAGCATATTATTGTTAGCGGCTTGATTGTGAATTTGTGTACAATGTACATCATGTTATAACAGATGTTCCTAGCTACTCACAAATTTAATTTAGGCAGCCCATATCTCCAGGCATACATAGAATTGAGGTTACCTACAAAAATAAAGCACGGAATTAAAATGGCTCAAGTCGCCTTCACAATATTCTCATCTTAACGACTTAACCACAGATTAAATTGTTAAAAGACGCGGTTGTTTGTGGTCGAAATATAGAGTATGAAATTAGTATGCAAACATGTAGAAAATATGAAATAGAAATGGTGTGTTGGTTTAGGCTTGCTTTCAAAAGAGATATTGGAATACTTAAGCATTCGACCTGAAGGTTGGTTAGAAATTATTGTGGTTGCGGATGTAATGTAGAAATTAACACTCGTGTGCATCACTGTTACTCAAGAAATTAATTTAATATTTACATATTACTATTATTGAAGTGAAAACTTCTTTAGCACCGTTGTGATTTGAATCTCGATGAAACGCCAAAGCGACACTAAAAATAGACAAACAAATACATCTATAGGATTTACCCTGCGAGAGAATGAGTTAGACTAATCGGTCTCCTCTTTGTTTAGTGTTTCGTAGCTTATCGGTAGCCTCCCCACTCTTGTCTAATTTAGTTTTCTGAAGGATATTCTAAATTATAAACAAATCAGTCCAAAAAATTGTAAAATAATATTTTAAAGTCACCCCGAGTGGTTCGCTACGTTTAGTGAATTAGCAGAGGTGCCCGGGTTCTTGGAGTGAGGTTTGTCTAGGTCTTGGTGGCGAATGCTTTTCCTGCGTGGCGGTCCGGATCGGGAGAGACTGCTTGAGGCAGACATAATCTAGACCTCTCCAGCTGGACTCTCTCGACCCATCGCCTTGCACCGCAGTGTGGAAATTTACCTGGCTATTCAGATCTAGTCACCATACACGGCTAAAGTCATTACAAGTAACGATTCAATTCTGAATGAATACTGAAAAAAAAAGAATTCTGATCACCCATAGAAGGAGTGTTGGTTATCCAATAAATGGTTCCCGGTGCGGCGCGGCGGTAAACATATCCACCTCCGAAATTGTAAGTAGATATAGTGTATAAAATACACTGCACATATAAGTGTGTCGTATTTTGCAATTCGTCAGTATTCATTCAGAATTGAAACGTTCCTTGAAATGGCTTTATCCAGTTTGGTGACTATATCTGAATAGCCAGGTACATTTTCCACATCTCCTTCCCCTCCCCACTACCTTCAGCATCACACCATACCAAAATTGCGGATGCCATAGTCTCACTGACTCGAGACGGTTGGGAGCAGTTGTGACTCTTACGTTTTTAGTTTTTACGGCCAAAAGCAATTTTATTATTTGTTTTTGGGGTTTGGTTTTGATTTGGTTTTCTGCCGGATCTGCCCTGATGATGGACACTGCAACGCTGTCCGAAACGTTGGCTAAAGAAGGAAGTAGAGCAACACGGCATAACACCCCAAAAACAAATAACGAAAAAGTTGTGACTCTTGTTTATATTCAGATAAAAAAGTTATATTATGTGCAAGTAGGAATATTTAGCGGTTTACTAAGCCGACTGCACGTATAAGTATGTCGTATTGTGTTATTACCGCGTTCTCCTTCGGGGAGTTGAAATTGTTGCTAGTAAAATATTTTTACAGCGGATTTTCACTCAAGATGCCTTCAGATATAAGTATATCGACTTTGACTTATCGAGTATAAGTATATTCTTTGAAAAATTGAAAATATAATCTTTTAGGGGGTCAACTGTCGGGAGATCAAATGTGGGAGGATAAATTTTTTTAAAGTTTTCTCTATTTATTGAATTTTTTACTATATAACTTGGGGATATTTCGACCACCATGCTAGGCACGTGCCCGTGTTGTGGTGATCGACGGACCAACTGTCGGGGGATCAATTTTATCAATATTTGCGAGCGCGGTCAACAATTGATAAAAGATATTCAGACCGACGATTGATAAATTTTAGCGCGGCCTCCTCGTTAAGCTGTTAATGTAAAAAACATATTGAATAATGTCGTTCGTTATGCAAAATAACTGGCTTAGAATGGTGAACTAACGAAGCTCTTGGAATTGAAAGAAATCGTATACGCGATCCATAGACTTAAATAACTCATCAGACGCGATGAATTTATTCCGTTGGATCTTGAAGAAACGAAAGTGGTTGAAATATGACTAAAGACCTCTCATTTTATCTAAAAAAAGTAAACGCAATGCGCCAACGTATATTAAATTTATTATTCCAGTCGAAATAGTTAATGTATTATTATTTTTAATTTGAACGAAGTTGTTCGACATTTAAGGAATATAAATCCAACGACAGAGCCGCCAGTGCTGCCATCTTATATCGATTTCTTATAACATATTCCTTGTCAATATCATTCTAGCTACAAACAGTGCGACCGTACTCGCGAAAACGGTATAAAATCGTCGGTAGTTACGCCTGATCGACTCGATATTATAATGTTATCGATTTTATTGTGCTAGAGGAGCAACTTGAAGGATGTAAATCTCATACAACATACAAAGCATTGATATACCGGCCCTTTATGTAGATAAAACAACAACATATAAATCAATGACTAACAAATGTTGTATTTAAAGTACCTAGTTGTGATAGTCCGATTTCTACAGTTTATAGTCTAGGTCTATGTAATTCAGAATCCTTTACAGTTTTACAGTTATATCAGAAAATGGATTGATATTGTAATGTTTAGATGCCTGATATCTGCTCACAAATGGGGTCAATCGTAAGACGCGGATTAAGTTATCGAATCAAGCTTATTAACCTATCGTATAGTTCTACTGTTATGTGTAGGTGTAGAAGTATAGCTTGTAGACTATAATAGACTTGTAGAAGTTTGTAATGGTTTGGATACAGCCTGGGCTTATTAATGGTATCTGTAAAGGGAGGTTTACCCGTTATAAACATTAGACACAATTTTGAATTAACTATTTATATAATGGAATAGGAAAATTAAACTACTTGTTGTAGTAAAATATCATGGAACAATAATATTTTAATAACTAACCAACCAACAAGGTTATTTTCCCACAAGGATTGGCAGCAAGAATGAAAAACGATGATACTTTGCATTGGCATAGTAACTCTTATTATTAATGTTTTTTAATCCCAGTGATTGAAATTTTTGGAAAATGTTTGGATAAACTCCAGTACAGATCGAGATTTGCCGAGATTGCTTTTTTTACGTTATTATAAGGTTTACAATGAATATTTAACTGCACAAGGACTGGAGATACTGTTATACTGGAGCTGGGTACCCAAATACTGTGGGAGCCCAACGGGCTATCGTACACCATCAGGTATTTCCGTAACCGTTCGTACATTTGACACGAACGACGAGAGACGACTCTCTTCTAAAGTACTGCGTAACTGACATCTGTTGAGATACTTAAAATTATATAGGTATAACTATCTATACTGACGATATCTGTTGAAGCATATTATTGAAACTACGTGTATAATCCTATATACCACATTGTCTTATGTCTCGAGACTATAATGCCGTTGTTCCCAACTTTTCGATTGATCAATCTGAATTTCCGATCATCTAAATCTAAGTGATTTGTTTAGTAAAGTTTGATTTGCCTATTGTTCGCAGAGTTGCGTTGGGAAGAGCGTATTTGTGCATTTGGGGGGACGGTGTTGAGGCAAAATTTCAACTCTACAGTAGGATTGGGAACAACGGCCGTTAATTCGTTCTATTTCAAAAACAATATGCATTACAAAAAAAGGGGCACTTACATAATTAGATAACTACGATAAAAATCTGTGCGTTGCGTGGCGAACCTTCCCGAGATAAAAACGTGAGGATTAATGTATTTATTGTGTTAACATCGTTTCCTTTAACCGGTGTTACGACCCTTCTCAGCACCAGAACATTATCTCCAGCTTGCCCACATAGGCCCTACGGTAGATAAAGCTTATACATAATAAATTATGAATAGTCTGTAGCACAACCAAATCTGTATTAGTATCACCATTAGAGCCTGCTCTGCGGCAAATCAGCCGTAAGCAGCAGTACATATTGTAGAAAACAAAGACGGTAGTGGTGGGCATAGAACATAGACAAAACGTCGGCCGGTCTTAAATCTCAACACAGGTACAAACTACCTACCAGAAAAACAAAAAGTGAGAAAGTAGCAAAAAAAACTTACCTATTAATATATTTTTAACTAAATCCAAACTGTATTCATCTATATATCTATATGTATATATAAAAATGAATTCCTGTTTCCCTTGGTCACGCCATAACTTCAGAACGACTTTACCTATCTCATTCATCTTTTTTTAAAGTTTTCTAATACTTTGTAGAAGGTTCTTACGGAAAGAAAAATTAAGAAAATTGCGTAGAAAATTGAATAATTACAGAAAACTTAACGACTATTTTAACTTCGCACGCTTGACAGTTCGCGTGTTTGATGAAATTAAATTTAGCAGGCAGCTGTTTTTTTTGTCTATGGATTTTTAAAATTATAGATATTTTAAATAGGTACCTATGTTAGGTACCAAATTTGATTAATTGTTCTTATAATATACAAAAATTAATATTTGTAATATACGAAAAAAGAAAATTTAAATAAAAAAAATTGTAATAGGTGGCACGCGAGCTGTTTGAAAACTGAATGTACTGGAACTGAATATAAGGAACGCGGAAGGGCGGTTTGCTGGACGGGGGAGCGGGAGAGGGGAGACGTTAGGCGGGGAATGTGGAAGGGGAACGCGGGAGGGTAGGGGATGTGGGAAGGACAAGCAGGAAGAAAATATTTATTTATTATCTAGCACTAACATAAATCCCAAGTAAATAATGGCATTTCAAGGAGGATTAATCCAATTCAAATGTTGATAGAATAATGCTTTAGCTTATTTATATGAGACCTATCTAAGCTGTTGGACTTTTTAAATTCTTTCTTTAGCTGATTGAGATGATAATATATGTTCAGCAAATAAAAAGAAATAGCCCTTTTAATAAGATGAAATTTTTTCAGTAATCATGACCAAACTTTTAAACATCGCGGTGGTGTGTGGTTAAGGTGTGGGGTTATTTATAGAATTATTATTCTACTATAACCTGGACAAGCTATTATGATTGCTTGCGTTAATTCACGGAGATAGATTATATAGGCATTCTCGAAGTACTAAGAAAAGATAGGGCAATTAATATCGATAGCCGAAATTTGAAATGCTTTAATGGACAATAAACCTAAAAATTAAATATGTCATTGTTCTCCTTTTTTTCTCTTTCAGTCTGCGTCGTCAAAATATTTCTAGAAAAATAATTGCGTTCCTTACGAATTGCATTTTATGAGGAACTCAGAAAAATTAAAAATAAATTATATTATGTTATTAAAGAAATTTACAAACAAAATGTTAAGTTTTATGAAAGATCTATTCAATGTTTTTTATAATAAAAAATTGTAATTATAGGTCTACAAAAACAGAAAACATGATTTAAAAAAACGTAAACAATTAACAGTTTGTCCCTCAAATTTCCGTAATCGAAAAATAAAGTTTCTTCATTGAAAGGCCAAATAATGCAAATTCCCAGCTGTCCTTTTTCTATAACGTCAGTAAAGCAACAGCCATAAAAAAGGGTTGCTGGGAATTTACAAAAGTCACCTTCTGATATGCGAAAACTTTCTTCTATTATAATAAAAAGCAAATCAAAATGTGATCTTTGCAAATTCCCAGCTGCATTTTTATTTATGTCGGTAATATAAGACATGTACTTTTAACGGCGTACAAAATCATTAATAATTTAATAGATAGCCCATGCTTCCTGGACTGTTATAAGTTGTATGTGCCGAACAACTACAGCCAATGACGGTACCACGATCTTCCATGTATCCCATGTAGCAGAACGGACATAATGGCTCGGCATAGCATGACACGAGGTATTCGAGGCTTCCAAAACTGTTGACATCTATAACAGTAGCCTTGAAGAATTCAAGAGGCATTTAAGTGCCACTCATTACCCGCTATAATGTATTGTATATAATAACGCTATGTATCTCATTTGACTATTTCATTTTTCTTTTATTTACCAATAAATGTGTAATATGTGTCACATGTGTATTGTAAATGGACACACAGTCTGTAATACACAAATAAATAAAATAAAAGTGATAATCCAGGAAATTGTTACGGATGAATTGTGTTGTTGTCTGCAGGATGAAAATTTCTGCGTTAAATTGTTTAAAAGTTCAGCGCCGTCCAAATACTCTCTTCCCCAGTAGTGAAATTTAATGTCCGGCCCTGTAAAGGCAGACCTGCCAGTATCAAGTAAACCAAAAAGTACCTTAAACCAATACGTCTCTATCGTCTATCTAAAGACCGTCTTTTGCAGCCTTATTTCCCCCGAGTTTACTCTTCAAATTACTGCAGGAGGGGCTTACTGGGAATGGATTAATGTCTGCCAACTTCATAATACGATTTTTAATCTTTTTCATGCTGATAGCTTTATTCTTAATGAAAAATGTTTTGTCGATGCAGGAACTAAAATCCTTTTTGTTCCTGCACAATATTTTGTTTCATTTTTCTGTGGTAAAATAAAGCGGGCTTAGAGACCCTTGCTTGTCTTGTGGTGTACTACCAGATGGATCAAAAAATAATGTTATTTAATAATAATTTTGGTGTTTTAGGAAGCTTAAAAATGATATAAAAAATATGACATGTACAATATATACATTGTCAAATTGAATCGCGAGTCTAAATTTAAACACTTTGATAAGAGTCACAGCATCTTTGGACATTTGTGGGGTAAGAGTGAACTGCGGGCGAGTGTTTCAAACTAGTTCGAAAAACTTTTGAGAGTATCGGTGTTCATACATATTTTCAAACTGTTCAAACGTGTGCTCTTTAAAAATAATTTGCAAATACTGACTTCAAAAATTATAAGGTTTTTTTTATTGAAACTATTTTCCATTATTATTTATTGCTAACTTTATTACACGAGACTTGAATTGATAATTAAGGGCCTAGCAATTGGTGGCATTCGTCATATTTTTAACAGTCAAATAAATATTTCAAAGATCCATAGATCATGATGGAAATTTTGTTGCCACCTGGAAACAGTTGCATTGCATGGCACAAAGTTAGAATTTTTTGCTGCTTCAGACTACAGGGTTCTATTTTACGGCTAATCCAATAAATAAAAATAATAATTGAAAAACACAACACCGACGTTGACAATAAAATGCGAATAATTAATTCATTAATTCGCGTTTAATTTGCATATAATTATAATAACTGTATTGAAAAAAAAATACAAGAAGAAATTAGATACACCTTAACTGCTCAATTCGACACGGAAAAAACCACAGCCATGCAGTACCAAAGCGCTGGAGAGATTTTCAATTTTCTAAGAAATAATCAAATAATATACTTTTACAAAACGTAAGCCTCAACAGACCAGAAAATATCATGCATCAAAACGGCTTCTAATTGCATTAAACTATGCTTTGCTTTTGAAACTTCTCCGGTAAGTGCATCGGCGTTGGACCAGAGAGAAATAAAATGTTTCTTCGCCTTACTTACCCAATCACCTCTATCTAAATCTCATCTCATTATCGAAGCAAACACTCAAATAACATGATATTTTATCCAACACTAAGCACGAATCGCACTGATTGTTTTAGGTTTCATAACCATATTGTTGGAATTGGAAACAAATTTCGTGATTCGTGGATAAATCATAATTTAGTTTTGGATAAGAAGTTCCAAATCCAATTCTATTGCCATAACTTTTTTTATCGAACCAAATTCTCCAATCGCCTGAATCCAGAGTTTTCTCATTATTTCTTGGTTTCCCAAATATGAGTTTCTGTATTTCATCAATAATAATAAAATAAATAAATAATAAAATAAAAGTGATAATCCAGGAAATAAATGATGTATGTAATATTAAATGATGTATGTAATATTTGAACAATTAAATGATGTATGTAATATTTGAACACAGTAAATTTTTAATAAAAGACAGAAGTAGAATAGAAAAAAAAGTTTAAAAAATTTTAATAATCAATCAATCAATTGACTGTGCTGGAAGGCTGCGGTCTCCGTCTTGTCGGAGACCATTAGCCGCATCCTGGCTCCAGTAATCCGGTGTCTCATCAGGCCGGCGAATCCATTCAGTCCTAGTTCCACAAAATTGTCGAAGCGCTGCTGTACCTTCTATATTCAAATATAATTCTGCAGTCGTTCCATCGAGCTGTTTCGATAGTGACACCATGTTTCACATGTATATAGGCTACTACAAAATGCATTCATTGGTTCTCCAAATCCCCTCTATGCATTTCATGGTGTTCCCTAAATTATTCCGGTCTCCTAATTTCTTATTTTCTTTGTTAAATTGCAGTTTTCTCATTTTTTAGTTTCTCCAAATTCGAACTGTCGTTTTCGTTCGTTTGCTTATTTCGTAGGTTTCCTAAATCCCTCTCTACTTCTTTCATTTTATTTCCCTAATTCCAGTTTCCTATTTTTTTTAGTTTCCGTAGATCCTATTTCACTCATTTCTAAGTTTCCCCAAACTGCAAAATACTTTTCTGACTCTCTCCAAATTCTAGTTGACTTTTTCGTTAGTTTCCTGAAAATTTAGTTTATTTTTTTCTTAGTTTTCTCTAAATGCCACTCTCCCTTTTTTTAGTTTATCAGAAACACAGTTTCGCCGTATTTTTGTTTCCACAAACACCAATAGTTAAATAGCGATTTCCTAAATTTCCTACAATTTTTTGAAAGATAAGTTAATTTAATTTTAACACTCCGTTCTACAATTCTTTTGGTTCAGACAAACGCATTTTCTGTTTAGATAGAGTATGAATATGATTCAAGATGGTAAACATTTAAAGTTCCTTATCCTAACATAGTAGCGGGAGTTGAATAGAGAAAGTTAGATAAATTTAATCCCACCCACAGCTTCTACTGCAAATATAATTTCTAATGCAGATATAATATGCACATGAGACACACACAAGCCACGAGAGACCTCAACACTAACAAATTTCAACTATCTACTTCACTTTAATAAATTATCTAGTTCTATGCACCGGCTAGTTCATACAAGATCCATTACGCCTGCTAATAGCATAGTATAGTATGGACTTACTCGTTCATTTACAATACTTGTTTTAAGTATTATTATTGTAGGAAATATTTATAAGTATCCAATTATCTCTCACGCCAAAATCTCTGTGTGTTCCATTAGCGCTGGCTGTAATAATGTATTAATTACTCCGTGTCCTGTCTTAGTTTATCCGCGTGATTTCGGTCAAGGTTTCCTAGGCAACTATTTTAAATGAAAGTAGTATGTACTTACCTACGTTTATTATCGTATATTTATATCCGAAGACTAATTAAAATTTTTAATATAAATAAATTAAAACTGTTTATCTGACGATCTATATGGCGGAACGGTAAGCTCTTGACTATGGATCCAGAACTTCCTCTCCTTCCTTTCCTAAAAATACCCTCCACACGGCGTCCCCAAAGATGAAACGGGTCCCTGAAGGAAATTATTTTCTTCAGAGACTTTCGATACTACCGGTGTGTAGATACAAATACGTGTACCTACATTCAAATTTGTTCCAATTAAAATGATTTGCCTGTACAGTGTACATATTGCAACTAAAAATTACATAGGTATTACAATAAAAAATCATTTTGTAATATAGGCATTCCTTTCACATGAAAGCATTGCATTAGCTTAGGTAGGCATTGTATTGGCTTAGGTAGGCATTGTATTGGCTTAGGTAGGTATATAAATGACTTTTAAAATAATGCCATGTTGCCAGAATTTGAAAGCTTTCAACAACTACTATCAAAACCACTAATTTCGGTTGTGTGTCTGTAACGCTGGTTCAATGAACACTACAACTCGGATTTGCTTTGAATTTAAGTATCATTTTTATAATTGTAATTTAGACTTAAAGCGATGAAATATCTACATACCTACCTATAATATAATGGTGACCGGACAACTAAGAGTCTTGCAACTTCAACACATCCTTTGAAAATTCCTTAAAAGTTATGAAAAAAAAATGATAGGTTACGTTAGGTTAGGTTATGGGCTATTTATCAATTTTTTTCATAAGTTCTAATGATTTTCAAAAGGGTGTTGAAGTTGCATGATTGTGAGTTGTCATGGAACCAATAGAATATTTTAACAGAAAATTATTTTATTTGCCATTTTCAAAATTGGAACTGACTTATCGAGAATTTAGACTATCCATGATTTTTCACGCTTCGAACTAGGTATAAATCTTCTTTACATATATATAAAAATCAAAATATTATGTTTGCTTGGGGATATATTAGTTGTCTATGCGTTGCTAAACCATTCATCCGATTGCGATGAAACTTCGGGTATTTGATGTGCGCCTGCCCGCGATGGTTTCTATATAAAATAGTGAGCTCTGGTGTCATGAAATTATGCGTTGCTAACCATTCATCCGATTGCGATGAAACATTGGGGTTGGATTTGTGCATGGCCGCCGTATAATAGTGAGCTCTGGCATTATGAAATTAGAATTAAAAATTGCAATAGGTGGTACGCAAGCTGTTTTAAAACTGAATGTACCGAGACTGAATGTATGGAATGCGGGAGGGGAACTCAGGAGGGGGGTTCGTGGGACCGGGGAAGTGGGAGAAGGGAGTGGGGAGAGAGAAGGCGGATAAGGCGAAGTGGACACGCGTGAGGGGAAAGGGACGCGGGAGAAAATGGAGGCGGAAGGGGAATGGGACGTATGGGAAAGAACACGCAGGGAGAAGAAATTTATTTATTAAATGGAATAGCAACGCATGCCGGGAACTCGCTAGTACCTAATAAACGTAACATCGTGAACCTGTCGACGGGAACAAAATATCAGGAGCACAGAAATGTCATAAGGTAATTTGGGTTAATTTTCGCAGCGGCGCTTATGTCACAAATATAATATTCCAAATAATAATAAACGTCAAAATGTGAACCTGCCGACAAGAACAAAATACCAGGAGCACAGAAATGCGATTGTGTCTTTCCATTTCGTTATTACTAGAAACGTATAGCTCAGTGACAGTGCGAGTATGCAGTTGTTAAAAATCACAAAACGAAGAACCATTAATATTTTTTTAAATATCTATCTTAATTTATTTTTTAAAGAAAAAACTTCTTTAGTACCTACCGTTGTGATTTGAAACTCGATGAAACAGAAACGAGCGATACTAAAAAGAGACAAACACATACATCTGTACTATAGATTCTATAGGATTTAGCCTGCGAGAGAATGGGATACCAATAAAATATTTATTTGTTCACGGGTACTCGGTTCCAATATAATACGATAAATCCACGGCCCCATGTGAACCTTCATTAGTGTAGTGGTATAAAGCGCCTGACGAACCTCAGTGGCCAGACGTCCATCGAACTAAGGATCTAATGTCTAATCCTACGAAATTCAAGAAAAAAAATATTTTTGTTAAATCAATATCCAATCTTCAAATCATTCCAAAATGAACCGGCAAAAGAACATAAAGCGATATCTAGCGATTCCGAAGAAGAAAACACAAATACCAATATAAGATAACTAAAATGTTTAAAAAAAAAGGTGCAGCGGAAATCGACGTCAAAAATATGGAAAAAATCATTCTTCACATTGATCAACAAAGTGCTTCGTAGTCTCCCCATTCTTGTCTACTTTAGTTTACTGAAAGTTTCACTTCTACAGCATGTGAATTGCACACTCTGATTTTTTAATTTTCGGTGATTTTTCATGGGTCTGCGCTGTCTCAAATTGATTTGAAAATGTAAAATGTTTATATAAAATGGGTCCCGCATAGAGATTGCACAGAAATGTTTTATTCTTATTGTGCCCTCTCCGTTCAACGGACGTTGGCTGTCATGTTGGCTATGAGGACTTTGTTTACTGCGGCCCGGAACAGCTCGACAGTAGACTGGCCTAACCACTGTCTCAGGTTTTTCAGCTATGAGGTTATCCTTCTTCCAGGACCCCGTCTTCCGGCAATCTTTCCCTGCATTATGAGATGCAAGCTCTCATAACTTTTCCGGATGTCTCATCACATGTCAAAGATATTGAAGTTTTCGGATTTTTATAGTTTTAATAGCTTATTTTTCTTTATTCATCCGAACCATAACATCTTCATTCGTAACCTGTCCATCCAGCTTATTTTAAGTATTCTTCTGTAGATCCACATCTCGAATGCCTCAAGTCGCCTAATTAGTTCTTCAGTAAGGGCCCATGCTTCTATTCCATAAAATAATATCGAAAACACGTAGCATCTGACGATTCGCCTTCGTAATCCGAAGTTGAGATCATGACTGCAGAACATCTTTTTCATGCGGATAAAGGTTGCACGAGCTTGCTTGATTTCAACCAAAGGATCCCGTCTATCATTCACATTGCAGCCCAAGTATAGATACAATTAGGGAATGCAAATCTCGCGAGATTGGGGCTCAAGCGAGATCTCGCGAGTTTATGAATAACAATACTGCGAGATCTCGCCAATTTCGAGATCTCGCGAGACTGGCAGTTGTGTGTGTTTTTTGCAAATAATCACAATATTTGAATAAATTAAGAAAAAAATTATAAGTATTATAAGATAAACATTTATTTTCACGAAATTTTCAATAGACTTTTATGCATCAAACATTGTTTGACATATTTGTCTAAAACTTCTAAGTAGGTAGTAAGTAAACTTTGACGTTCGTATCTATCAAATAACAAATGAAAGAAACAACCAGTCTTCTCTTCTAATATCAAACAAAAATCTTTTGGAATAAAACAGTACTTTTAAAACAAACAAAACAACGAGAAGTAAAAAAAAGAAAATTATTATCTAAGTTGAGTTGAATATTAAACTGAGATATTATTATCAATTAAATAAAATACCTACTCAGTAGATCCATTAGATATTACAGATTGATTAACAAAATATACCAATTAGTCAGACTATTAGAAATTACAGATTGCAGCTCCGTCCGTGTCAGTCCGTGCTTCGAATAAGACGTTTTTATGCTAGAGTGCAATCTCGTTAAACTCGCGAGATCTCGCCCTTTTTTCGTCCGAGATCAATCTCGCTAAAAAAGGCCGAGATCTCGCGAGAACGAGATTGCATTCCCAAGATACAATACTCTGTACCTTCTCTAGTATTGTTCCAGCAATATCAATATAGAAATATCACTAGGTGCTTATGCCTATTTGCCAGCTGTGTAGGTTTTAGATTTTCACATGAAAATCCATCATAGATCATAGGTACATAATTTCACAACTTTGCCATAATAACAACATTATGATAATTGCAATTCCACAAACGTGGTAGGTTTCCGAATGATTGCACGTCCATGGGTCTGCCCACTGGGCGATGCTCCTATTAATTAGTATTACTGTTGTTCAAATTGGATTTGATGAGACCATCCCACGCATCACTAATAATTGTAATTAAAATTGTGCGTCACTCAGTGAGCAACTTTGATGAGATAAACCTTCGACCAAGTATACACGTCAATGAGATAAACAGATACTACATCCTCCATTTAATCTTCCAATACACCCAAAAGCTAGTGAAAACTGACACAGGGTCCAAAAAACGTTGGCATATTTTTATTTAGTGAATTATATATGTATATATGCGTTCAAGCAGAAGAAGCGAATGAATGGAGTAAATGTTTCTAAATACAACCGAATCTTTTTCTGTTTCAAATTTTCAGTTCTCGGATCAAAATAATTCCTGAATCAAAATGTAATACAGTAGCATTTTTCTGATGGTTATTTTGATGGCGTCACGCCATTTCATTCGTAGTAGGTATTGCAGGTAGGTAATGCAGGTTTTTGAACACCGGTAAATTGTTGCGGTCGTGGGGCATTTTTTAACTTTGCTGCAATATCTACAATTAGTGACAGATGCTAACTTTTAAAAGTGGTTAATCTTCAGAATAAAAAACGTCTCGACTCACATACAAAATACAGCACCTGTTGAAAAAACATAGGGTTTTTAAGATTGGTAACGTCACACAAAAACCATAGATTAGGTGCGATTTTGGGAGACCCGAAAAATTAAAACTTTGAAAATTATTAAAACTAACTATAAAAATAAAAATATATATTGGTATTTAAGAGGCCGTTATCCGAATTTCTACCGATTTCTTGCAAACCTCCCTTAAACATTTGAAGTTTTTAAGCTCTTCAAAAAATATATGTTATTCTTGAAGATAATATCTAGACATTTGTCGCGCCGAAACGCAAATTATATAAAATTCCCTCGATAGAAAAAAATCGCAAAGTATGCTCCAAAAATTATTATAAACACGTTTGTTTCGGTTATTTTACAAGTTACCTATATGTATGCAAAAATTCACAGCTTTTCTTTAAATAAAATTAAAGACAATTATCGCGAGATTTTAAACGAGTCGTGTTTTATTAAAGATTTTCATGATTTTTGCATCAATTTTATCGCTGTAAATGTTAGTGCGCTCTTCTAACATTCGTAATTTCATATCTCTCCATCGTCTTCTTTTCGGGGCCGGGAACGGAGCCTTGTTAAAATGCAATTATTTATTTTTAAAAATAAATAAAAGAGACGGATATTCTTATCATAAGTTGTTGCGACCCACGAGGAGGTCGGGGGTTCAAATCCCGGGTAAGCAGATAATTTTTTTTTATTGATTCGTGTTTTCACAATAATCGATTAAAATAATATAAGATACACTATATTTGCGGCACGTTCCGGAGTGGAAGATACTTTCAGTATCGCCCTGGTGTAAGACCACCATTCAGAATTAAAACGTTGCTTGAAATGGCTTTAGCCTTGTTTGGTGACTAGATCTCCTCATCTTCTTCCCCTCTCCACGTCCCCACTTACCTTCAGCCTCAAAACACACCCCAATTATTGGGGATACCACAGTCTCGCTGGCCCGGGACGGGAGTAGTTGGGACTCTTGTGAAACTTAAAAAAAATAAAAATTAAATAAAAAAAATAGGATTTTTTTTAGACATGGTAGAAAACCTAACGAATTATTATAATTTCAAGTGCCTACCTATATTACGGTGAAAGCAAAGTCCTTACTACAATTTTCGTTAGTTGTTTTTGGGGTGTTTTGCCGTGTTGTCTTCTTTAGCCAACGTTTTGAAGGCTAAAGGAGGTAGCGCAACACGGTATAACACTCCAAAAACAACAAACGAAATACCTACTTTTGGCCGTGAAAATCTAAAATCATATAACTTTAACTTTAACTTTATCTACTTACTATAATGTTCGGACTTGTTAATAGTGGGTTATGTATAGAATGTAGAATCACCTCCCGAAGTAAATGCACTTTACCCCCGAACACCTGTATATTTAGACGATTGCCTAAAATAATTTATTATAACCAGGGAATCAATCAGTGGTGAAGCTTTTCAGTTTAGGGGCTAGGGAATTAAAAACCCTTTCGTAATGTTAATATTCCTTTCATATTTTCCTGCTATTTCTGCGCAGGTTGCGTTTGTCACAATGTCTCACAGACGGATTTTCCAATAAGTAAGTAATTGCTAATACACTTTGCGGCATTTAATTATTATTTAGGAAAAAATAATTAACCTAGATTTTTTTTTTTTTTTTTTTTTTTTTTTTTTTTTTTTTTTTTTTTTTTTTTTTTTTTTTTTTTTTTTTTTTAAAGAAAGACAAACATTTCCGGATTACGAATAAACCAACAATGTTTGAAAATCTCCTACTACCACCACAGAAAGCCGAAAATGTTGCTTGTGTTGTGATGGAGGACTTAGCCAGTCGAGGAATCGAACATGCGACGCCCGGGTGGGACCCAAGCGCTATGCCCACTCAACCACTGACCGGTCAAATTCATCATCATTAATCAGATAGATTATTTCTTGAAGTTTTGTGACTCGTTTCTCCATTTTTCTGAAATCTTTACATAGTATAAAATGAAGTCGCTCCCGCTGTCTGTGCGCTTAGATCTTTTAAACGATTTTCATGCGGTTTTCACCAATAGATAGAGTGATTCATGAGGAAGGTTTTTAGGTACATAATTTGTCAAGGTTTTGTGTAAATTGGTTAAAATGTATAAATAAAGGGAGCGGGCTGGTAAGCGGGCAGCGTGCAACGGGCTGGCAAGCGGACGGTGTGGATTTGACTTAACAGATGGAGTTGGTTATAAAGGTTTGGTAATAGCGTGGTGTTGTGTTTCGTTAGCCACAGCAACGTGTTTCCGGGTCTGCTAGTAACTAATTAAAATGCCAAATATAAATTAAATACGTGACAAGTATCTAACTACCTAGGTACTCACTTTTCGTGGCAAAATGTTTAGACCCAGTTTACAGCACTTTGTGGTAAATAATGACATCTCTGACACTTGCATTGTTTAATAAAGTTTTGTTGGCTGTTCTCTCTTTGGACAGTGGGTACTTAGCAGTTAGAAGGCCATTAAATCGTTCAATTAGTCTCACTCTCACATCCTTGTGTCTGAGAACAATAATGACCATATCATGACAATAAAACAATGTGTCGTTTTGCCAAAAATACTATTACGTTTTTACAATGGCTTTGATTGACCTTTCGTGTTCTCCAATACCATTGCACCTAGATAGAATTTTAGAGTTTATAAACGTAGAAGGCATTGTCCCTCATAGGCAGGAGCACTGTATTGAGCACCTACAATATAATGTAGGTACATGTTTTAAAAACGAGAATAGTATTTCGAATGTCCAAAGTCAATGGGACTATGACATCCCCAAATGGTGTATCTACCTTGTTGTGAGGCTGAAGGAAGTGAGGAAAGGAAGGAAATGAGAAGAGGAATGTTGTGAAGTATCTACCTGGCTTTTCAGATCTGATCACCGTACATGGCTAATTTCAAGCAAATTTTCCATTCTGATTGCTGGTCATTCACAAGGGCGATACTGAGAGTATCTACATTACCACTCTGGAACTTACTGCAAATATAAATGGGCATATATCCATTACTTTGTTTCACAAGTAATATTAATTAAACGTGAAACAGCGAAATAAAATTAAATTTATTTGGGCATGCCGGGATTTAAACCCGTAGTTAACGATCTTAACCGCTTGACCCCAAAGGCTACCGGTGAGATGACGAGAAACCATAATTCATAATCGAAATTTTCATGAATTTGTTTTAGCGATTCTTAAATGCGCTACTCACCATCCGATAAAGAACTGCTTGCAGGACTGCATGCAGGGTCTCTGGTCTCTGCAAATCAGATCGTTAGTAGGCAAAACCACTAGCCTAATTATTATTATTCCCTTTGTCGGGCCTTCGGAATAACAATAATTAAGTTGGGGGTTCTGTGTGCTGTACTGCAAGCAAAGCTTGAAATCTAGTGGTGATTAGTGCGTTTAGAGCCCTGTTCAGACACGGCTATAAACCGCGAGCAGATTTCTGTTGAACCGCGAACGCTTATGTTTTGTACCGTTCACACGACGCTATCAAATATTTCTTCCTATGGTAGGAGAGGGGGAATGCACATTTTTTGTACTGAATCTGACATCTGTCATCCACCGGTCTAGGCAGCTCCGTAATTAAAATTAAACCCCCTCTCCTGTTTTCGACGGAGAGGGGGTGCATGACTTTTAGTTTATCGCGTCAGGAGCGGTTACGGCGTAAGATGTGTATTGTCTATGGTTGATCTGCGCTTAAACCGCTTAGGTGTGAACGGTCTGAAGGGATTGTATGGAGAGCGATATTGGGCGTGCTATGATCTTTTATAGTTTATAGCTGTGTTTGAACAGGGCTTTATTTAATGAGTTATCTGTAATATACATCTCATATTCCTGGCTGTGTTATATTATTAAGACTCCATATTTTGTTCTTACTCATCCGATGTTACTTTTGCATCAAATATTATCAGAGAGTTTAAATTTACATATATCAGAGTCACACCCACAATGTAATGCAATTACAATAATGGTCTATTCTAATTGATTACAGCTTGCCGGGAGAAGTGCCAGACGTGTGGTTTGGGAGCCGTGGGCCGGGGGCGATGCTTAGGGCTCTGCCCCTCCTACACCGGGAAGGAGAACCCCTGCCAGCCTCCCAGGAAAATCAATGAACTCCTTTATGCAAGTATATTGTACTTTTAATCCCTGATAATAAGCATGTCTAGTGCATAGTTAAGTATTGCTGTTAATCTTTACAACGCTGGCCTTTTGGACACAATCTATCCCATCTTGTGAAGTGTTTTGACACAATGTACGTGTTTTAGTGGAAAGGAAAAATGGTTAAGGTGCCACACAGCTGTGACCTTAAAGATTAACCTACACAATAAACTATATTGATTGTTTGCGCTTGTGTTGATCAAATCAAGTTTGCTAGAGTTTTCAACATGCTCTGGGAAACTCTAGAAAACTTAATTTGATGATTACAAGCACAAACAAACAATAAGCTTATTGTGTAAGTTCACCTTTAATGTTACAGCTGTATGGTGCTTCAGCCATTTTTCCTTTCCACCGTCAACTTGATGCAATATCCACATACGGAGATAGCTGCTGGTGGATCACATATCTAACAACTGCATAGATGATGTCATTGTTAAATTAGTGTTTCTAACAGGTGAAAAGGTCCACGAACATTCTACAAACTAGTTCTGTAGATTTTTTTTTCGGTTTTTACCTTTCCTCCAACCACTATTTTCCTCTATTACTCCATAGATTCTTCTTGGGATTTTCTCCTCAAAAATAACTAGTAAGGTCAGTCGGGGAAGTGCAACGTATAAATTAATGAGCTGGATTTAATTACCAATAAGAATCGAATTCGTTGTGCTTTCGAGAAATGAATTAATAAGAAATGGGAAAACCAAAACTTAATTAATTTCTTTATTACATAATTGCTTTAGCGCAGGAACTACAGGAAATAATATAATCATTTTAGTAAAAGCTGAAATGGGGGCAAGAGCATCTATCTATTATATCTTTTTTTATAATAAACACAGAAATTTGAATATACCAACTGAAAATGTTAAAGGGAAAATATACCAACTGAAAGTGTTAAAAATGTTATATGCCAGCTCTTGCAGTTTCACAATTTGATTAAGAACAAGCAAATTCGTAGAGTTTTATTACTAAAGAGCTGCTCGCACTGGGCAAGTAGTTTAGAGTATACCACAACACCACAATTTTAGAAGAGTAGTTTAATCAGCTCTTCACGCGTGGCTCACACGGACCGAATAGATAGGCGAGACAGTACTCTCGGCCGAGTAATAGGGCGAGACAGTCACTCGGACCTTGTTCTATTTACTAGGTCAAGTGCCCACCCCCGCATTTCCCCACTTGCCCACTCGGCAGTTATAAACATTCACTGGCTGCGTACTTCCAACTCTCTCGGCCTAGTATCATTTTACTGACTAGCCCATCTACTCGGTCTGTGTGATCCACGCATTAGTAGAATCAATCCATTTCGTTCTATTTTTTCGGGCGAGTAGTGCCCCCTACCACGCATAGTTCATTAATAGACGCGCAGATATGTCGTGCCGTTGGAGTGAAGATGCTACTCTAACGTAACGGCTTCACCCATCTAACATTATTAATCTTTATGTTCCAGGTAATAATAATAGGCAGTAGCATCGGCTTACTCCTGTGCATCATGTTTGCAGTGGGCGGATTGCTGTGTGTGCGCATGCGCCACAAGCGCAAGGACAGTCTGCCCAAACAGAGCCCCAAAGCCCTGAAGAACTTCCACAAGGAACTTGATAAATTTAGGGTGAGATTTTTGCAATGTAATAACTATTTGACCAATGAAGGTGCTTCTCAGAACAAGACACATACAAATATAGTATTCAAAATCCTTAATACTTTCTATCGAAGCTAACAGTTAACAGTGGAACCTGCCCTAATGTATGGTAGTGAGTCATGAAACTGGCAGAGGAAGGCTAAAAGCATGTGAATGCTGCAAACTTGAGGTAATTTTTCACAAAAACGGTGCTCTGCAAATTATCCAACTATTATTATCATAATGTAAGAAATGTGAAGATTCTCAAAGAATGCAAGTCTGATATAAGCGTATTAAGTAACTTTAGGCGCTTAGAGCGAATGAACAAAGAAAGGAGTGTGAAGAGAATATATGTCGCGAATGTGAATGGTAGAAGAAGTCAGGGACATCTGAAGAAGTCACAACACAATTAAGTGAACCAAATACTTGAGTCGGACCATGTCAAGAGTCAGAACAACAGAAGGGTATTATATGAATGTGAATGAGGCAAGGAATGTGTACCGAGACAGAATTGTTTGGTGGTTCATCCTCTCTGCCTACCCACGCAGAGAAACGGCATGATTGTTAGTTACGTTGTATTCAATGTTTAAAAGAAAATCGTTTTTCCAGAAGTTGCTTGCAATACATTTTTAATCAATTAAATTTTAAACTGTAGACTTGTCAATACTACATTGATACAACTTACATCAATACGCACTTTATTCTAAGAAGTTTACAATGATTCTAATTTGTAAATAATATAATTGAAAAGGGTTCTCACTAAATTCTGGTCTGCTATCAATAGGATAAGGTGCTCCCATAGCCGTTGCCTTAAAGAGTTGACTATGTGTGAATGCGGTGCTATGCGGTGTAACACCAGGCATATGGTCAACTAATGCCCGCTCCATTCACTCCCTGGAGGGATTGATGAGATCTACAGGGAGATTCCTGAAGCTCTAGAATGACTTGCAGAGCTAGATGTCCCCCTCTAACCCGCCACCACACGAAAGAAGAAGAAGAATAATTGTAATGAATGTGCGAATGAAGTTTTGTGTGAGACGGCATAATTGCAAGACAACTGTAGTAACCTATACAAATAATAGGTATGCATGGTTGACCGACCTCTCTCAATTACATATCACCTGTAATAATCCGAGGTGTTAATTACAATCTATTGACTATTATCCCACCATTTCAACATCCCAGTATATCCACAAAGAGAAAATACATTACAATAACCAAATCTTTCTGTTCCTTTCAGCCCCATGCCTACACTTTCTTGGCCATTTTGAACAATGTCAGAAGGCAGGTTCGAGAGATGCATCGAGCTGGTAACACGGATGCTGCTGTTATATGCGGGTAAAAATTTAAGATATAACTATGTATAATAATGCCTGTATTAAATACTATGCTGACTAAAATTTATTCTCTCTCCTGATCCGGTCTTTGACGCTGTTGGTGGGCAGACACATCTGCCGCCAAGATCCGGACGAACCTGACCCCATGAACCGGGGCACCTCTGCTAAGTCACCAAACGTAGCGAACCACTTGGGGTGAAGTATGGCAGAGGTGTTGGTTATCCAATAAATGGTTCCAGGGGCGGCGGTCCCCACACCTGCCTCCCAAATTGGATCCTGTTCACTATTGAGCGTAGAAACTGGAAACAAGATAATGATATAGATATTTTATTGCAGGCGCTCCCTCAGTGACCTGGCTAAGATCCTGATGCTCCTCAACAGAAGAGATGTTCCTATCATCCCACCAGACTGGCCCCGGTTGGCTAGTTGGGCAGAACGGTAAGCTAAACTGTAATTCCTCATACCTACTGCCATAGAACAATAGAAACAAGGAAATAGGATATTGAACCATCATAGGTATGAATCTGCCTTTGTTTCTACATACACACCAAATGTATATCGTTCATTGGCACGCTTCATACCATGTCTCCTTGATCTGTGAACTGAACAGAATTTATTAAGGAAGGTATTTGCATACTACTTCTAGTTTTCCTTTTTGTATCTTATTTACCTAGTAGATGCACCATCACACATGTGCCTTTAAAAAATTAGAGTGTGTTCACATGCGGTAGAAGTGCAACCTTCAGAAAACTAAAGTAGACAATATTGGGGAGGCTACGAAGCACAGCACAAAGAGGAGACCGATAGGCTAAGGTGCACCATACAAAGAGGAGACCGATTATACTATCTTATTCTTTCGCAGGCTAAATCCTATAGATGTATGTGTTGTCTCTTTTTAGTTTCGCTATTTTTCGTTTCATTGAGTTTCAAATCACAACGGTGCTAAAGAAGTTTTCACTTCAAAAATATAATCCATGATGCATCACAGTCGGTAAAGCGAAATAAATTAGTACTACATTCAAATCTACTTCTTTATGACATGCTGTTTGATAAAATCGTAGATTGGGTACTATTTTTTAAGATCAGAAACAAGTTATTTTAAGACTCTTACAGCAATATTATGATTTAATATCATCTATTCACGGCACAACTCAATTTATCAACCTCCCAAACAAAACCGATATTTTTCTGATCTGACATATCCCAAATTACTCGAAAACTTGGCAGGTCGTGAGCTGCTACCATGGCAACCTGTCAACAAGGCAACTGAAACATGATGGCCGCGGCGACCAGTACTGCTAGTCACTGTGTCGCCCTTGACAGACTTATGCTTAACAAGTTGCCGCCTGTGAGCAGACCACCAATTAAATTCACAAGTTCCTTTCCTGTGAATAGCGATTGAGTTGCCAACTGTTTTTTTTCTTCAGTTTCTCCATGAGCAGATCGTCTAAGAGTAATTGAATTCATCAAAACATATCAATAACATTTTTAATCATTTTTCAGCCTCCTTGAACGAACCTGCGTACCTCCTCCGCAGCCCCCGGTGGGCCAACTGATTCAGTTCCTCCAGACCCCTTCACAGAAAGCCAACACTTCCCTAGAGACAACGCAGTCCACCCCAATGTCCACCCTAAAGCCCCCGGCCTACGAGGTCTCGATCCGCAACCAAGACAGTCCGGCCTTCCGAGACTTCTCCTTCAAACCGGACTGGAGCCAGCAGTGGGAGTTGTCTCAGGAATCTGTCATGGAGAGACCAAGCATCCAGCACGCGGATGCTTGGCAGAGCAGACAGGAGGTGCAACAAAATAATTTATGGCTCGATGATGATTTCTTCCTCATCAGCTTTAGGCCACAAGATGAGATTGTAACTGTTTTATAATGGTGTGTTTACCCCGTATTGTTTAGGTTTTACATTATATTAATAATAGGGACTTGTCGTTGCCGTCCGTAGAGAATGTAAAGCTTTGCATGCCCCACGAAAAGAAGAAGGGAATCTTTTCTTATCTCCACGGCAATGCAAAACATGATGCGTATTGGCAGTGATTGTTTGCAATGAAAAGGGCAGCAATGTAAAGGTTAAATAATTTCAAAATATATTCTTCTTCTTCTTTTCTTAGGGCATTGACAGTTTTGCAGCTACCTACTATGAACTTCATAACCCTCATTAAAAGTTTGATTAGATCAAAATGCCAAAGACCAGTCGTAATTGTGTTATGATTGTGAAACTGGTCTAGTATGTAATTATTATGACATTGAAACCAGCCTAAAATCTCATGTAATAATATAATTAGTGCATTTACCATTTGAGCGATGGCTAACCAAATTTAGGTATGTGATTTATAAAAAAATTAAATTATAAATTTTTTAAATTATTTAGAACTGAAAAACATGGGATAAACGATGAAATATAGGTGGATTCATTGGCTTTAAACCTCAGTAAGCAATTCATATGTTTTCGTATTTATATTTGGAAAATTCTCCATCGCTCATGTGGTTAAAATCAAAGACATTAATACTGGACGCGGGGTAGAAATCTCAAAGTGGGAAGCCAAACACAATACGATTGTAGCTGTCTCTATTCCTAGTACTTTAGTACTAAACTGCTACGCGTCGAGTGAGGTCGTGTCTTACCAGTAAGTAAATTTCATTGCAAAGCGCCAAAATGCCCTCCTGTGTGATGAGAAAATGCTTAAATTACACGGCAAATAGTCGTAAAGGCGAAGGAATAACACTTCATTAGCAAGTACACGCAAATTACTTATTATTATCAATTATTATAATTATGACAGTTAATTTTATAATAATACGTCATTGTATTCTTTACCCTTCCCTGTCCATTGTGTAACCGAGTGAGAGTATCTTGTTATCTCAGTCACACCCGTGATGTGAAAGCAGTATTCGGCGAAGAAATTAATAAGCCGCCCTACTATAGTATATCTATGACATTCACACACGTAAATTCTTTGATTGTCTATCTTTATCAGACGGGAATAAAGTTTTGAATTTAGAAATTATATTTGAAAACCGCTGAAAACAAAAGAGTGTTGTTTGCTTTCCACATTATATTGTGAGTATGTGAGACTATGGCGAGTCTATTTATAATATAACGTCATTGGTTAAAATGTGTATCAGGAAAATGTCTTGTGTTTGAATTCACATAGGAATTTTCTAAAGGAACTTTCCCACATTTTCATTAGGTACTCTACATCACATATTATAGTAGTTGATGCTTTATTTACTGTAGAGTTTTTAAAACTATTGCACCACATTATACAGTATACGTTTAATTTACGTCACCATAAAAAAAATACCAATCGATTAATGTATAACTAGTGTTCAAGTTCGTATTATAAAAAAAAGTTTCACTCTAATTTGCTGAATAGAGATTTTTAAGTGTTTTTTTTATTTATTGTGTTTTAAAATAGGTGCCTTTTTTAGTATTGAATAAGTTTTATATTAGGTAATTTTAAATGTACATAAAATATATTAAATGAGTTAGTATCCTTCGCAATTTTTTTACACTTCATTTTAGAGTAGGTACTGTTTTTTTACGAAAAACAATATTTTTTTATATAAAAGTACACTGCACAAAACACCAAATAATTTTATCTAGTCATTAAAATTGTGTTTTATTCTTTATCTCTTTCATTGATGTAAAAATTAAAATATTTTAATAAAAGTATAATTCTTTTGATGTTCTTTTTTATTATTATTTCCCCAATCACAGCTTGACATGGATGAAAGGTGGCAAAAGGAGAATATCACTAACAAAAATAAATTATTCCATAAATATGTGTTCAACAATTTTTTATAATATTATACTAAGTACAGATTGACCAGTAGTGGTTTGCAGGATTGAAAAGTGGGGAAACACAAACATTTTTTTGAGGATGTTTAATGTATACCTACACCTACCTATGCCTAGAAAAAAAAAAATAAAACTATTACCTATGTCAAACTATAATAATAGAAATAATGTGCAAGCATGATAATCGATCAAGTTAATTACTAAAAACACAACCACAAGACAGACTGTCAAGTACAAATTCAACATTTTAAATTAATTCAAGTAGCCGTACTCCGTAGGTATAGAAGCGTACTATCACAAATAATCATAAAACACAACAAACTTGGTCACTAAAATGCTAGAGATAATCGTAAATGATCAGTTCTACTTCGGAAGGTTACATTTTTGAGGCACGCCTCAAACGAAACAACCCGCCACCGTGTTGGCTACCATTCTTTCGATATAATGTGACTTCCCCACTCCCCTCCGCCTACATGACATCGATGACTCTCAGAGGCGGGCCTATCTCTGCCTCACTAGCGCATTATTGTCGTAGCTCGGCGCAGTGAGTGGAAATCCACAAGTGGTCTTCTGCGTTACACTGATACGATGAGTTACATAATGTAAAGACAACCAATCCTAGTGAAAAATGAAAATGGGTAACATTTGAATTGAAATAATTAAGGCCTAAACAATTTATTTTTTTTAGCGACTATATAAAATAATTGTTACATACAAAATATTCTGGTGAAATTAAGTATAAAATATTGTATTTCTTAGTCCTCCTCACTAGGGGGTCCTGTGCCGAGGCGGATTATTATAAATTGATAACAATTAAATTAAAGTTTTACTATATTTTGGATACATGTGTGGGTATGTACATCTCTTTCTCCTTTTCTTCTCTATTTTTTTAGAGGAGGCACAGCATCCCCTGCCTCATTGCACGAACTGCCACCGAGCATAACAATATAATTAACTTTGAATTGATTTCAAAGTTGAATATTATTATTCTTTTGCTATTTACCCTTTTTTGCGAATGCAAAGAAAAGATACCTCTACTATAAAATGCTTGATGTGTTTATTAATTTTATAACATTCTTATGAAAAAGGAATGGTATGTTATTGCGGTTGAAAAGAATAATAAAAGAAAAGATTGGTATTCAAAAATGGTTTAGATACCAATATTATTTCTATTCGGAAAATATCGCAAAGAAGAATCAGTAAGAAAATAATTCATTGTTGAATCTTTGCATCTACAAAAAAAAATCATCAGTACTTATGCATCTAGTAGACAAACAATTTGATTTTGATTTATCTTACTAAAAAGTATTGCGACAATAAATGTAGGTACCAATTTTGTATGTATAGCGGAGCATAACTTCTGTGATGGGTGGTTTGGTATATTTATGTTTCTGTGGCTTGACTCCAGTTCAGTTATATATTTATCACTGTATATGTATTATGTAAAAGCTGTTTGTTTCTTACAAATAAATAAATAAGTGTGATTGTATGAATGACATTGAAGCCAAATTTACGGTGAGGGAAATTGCCTGTTGGCTATTTTGTATGCTAAACTCTTGAAATGTTTTGTATGCAAATTTGCATAAAATGAATTTCAATTTATTTTGTATGCTTTTAAATTTCTTGGAGATCGAACAACTCAACAGCGTACGACTTAATCACTTCTTTGAAAAGTCATTAAAAGTGATGAAAAAAAACCTGGTTAAATAGGTTTATGCTAGGTTACGTTATGGGGATGGGCTATTTTTTCTCATTACTTTTATTGACTTTTCAAAATGGTGTTGAAATGCCACTATGTTGAGTTGTAGTGGAACTAATTTTTTGGGGGTATTTGATGACGCAGGGAATGGGACATGTCATAATAAAATTAAGTGGGTAAAAGCATTTTTCAAAAATCTTACCCCTCACTCCGTGGCTCCAAATTGTTCTCGGAAAACTCTATCCTGCACGTTTTGGTTCAAGTTTGCTTCCAATATTTTGAGTACCTACCTAGAAAAAATCAATTACGAAATTTTGTCACAACAAGCCCCAGATTAAGGATATAAAATATGGTTCCTACGCAAAAAGTTATTCAGAGTTCGTGACCGTGGGCTGTTAACACTGGACAAATTGTAAACGTCAAAATAAGTAAACATGGCGGCAGGTAAAGAGCGAGGACTTGGCAGAATTCAAGAAAAATTAAATGCTTCCATATCAGAAGGTTCATATTATGAAGCTCATCAACTTTATAAAACGTTATACTTCAGGTGAGAGAAATAAAAATATTCAATAACCATACTAAGTAAAGAAATCTCGCATATTGCACTGTCGTTCATACATAACCTTCTTTTTCAGACTTTTAGGCCAAAGTAAATTCGTGGAATTAATAGATTTATTAGAAAACGGAGCTCGGTTATTACTCGAGAAGCAACAAATGGAAAGTGGCTCCGACCTTGCCATTATACTTATTGATGTTTTGATCAAATCTAAAATAGAAATAACTGAAGAATGGATAAGCAAAGTAACCAAATTGTTTTCGTTGATGAATCCTTCCATGCCAGAGAGAGAGACTTATGTGGCAAACGCTACTAGATGGTCCATGGGAACTAAAACTTCAGGGCATCCTTCTTTTCATTCGGTAAGCCCATTCAGTTTCAATTATTTGTGTAGAAAATTTCAAAGATTTTATTTATGTAATATAAGGCTTGACGGAGAAAGTTATCATATCAACTGGGTTACGCGCATGCTGCATGCGATATGTGGTTGAATGAATTGGTATAATAATTTATATTGCACAAATAATATTAATAAATCGACAACAGCTTACACCAGCTATTGCAGTCATAGATGTTAAGTGTTTTGCAAAATGTACTCCAGGTTTCCCTTCCTGAGCAGCAATATCAGAAGCTTTTTGTGCATTTGGTACAAACGTGAATACTTTCTTACATTGTTTTTGCCATAATACGCAGAAAGGGCATGATTTATTGATAGTTTTCTAGCATTTGTTGGTGTTATAGCTACCTGCCTGCTACATCATACTGACCTGTACTTGCGCTTGACAGCCACAGCTACTCCACTGAAGATGGATGACTCCACAAGAAATAAAATTGAAATATTTAGAATCTCAGTAAAAATTAGTGACTTCTACCAACCTTGGATGAACAATGTTTCCCTAACAACCTTCATTCTCTTCCTGTTGTTCGGTTTGATTATCTCCTAGAGTTTGATTATCTACTAGATCAGGCATGTCTAACCTGTGGCCCAAGATTTTTAGCAGCCCAAAATGAAATTTTCAGCTTCGTATGTTTTGGATTTTGGTATTCATAAAAAAAAGAAAAAATAATCGTTTTCGTTAATTTATATTATTATATTTTGTGAAATTAAAACTTTCTTTTTATTAGGCCTCGGACTCTCGATGGGGTTTTTGATTTATTGCGTAAACGACCCCTTTGAATCACGACATATATAGGGTGTAACAATAATATGTACCTGAAGGAGGATGTAAACCAGCAATTCCTGAGCATATTTAGAGTAAAAATGTGATGTCATTTTGCTCTCCGACCATATTTTTTTTTCAATTAAACACAAAAAAATATTGGTAAATATTCGGAACAAACGTTAACGGTTAATACGCACTTTTTTTAAAAAAAAAACCTTTAGATTCTTAATTACCATAAAAGACAACTATTTGCATTGGAGGAGGTTGAAAATGTTACATTTTTAATTTTAGTTACGTAAATTGAAAATTTGCTTTCGTATTTAGACACAACGCTTCACCATATACAACATGCAATTTGTAATGATTATTGCCATTTTATTATTTTGGTATTACTGATACTATATGGAAGGCTACATCATACCGTAACTGACTTCATGGCAATATATTCAAAGGCGCGTAACCGAAAAAACCTATAGGTACGCTAGGTTTGTGTAACATGGTTTGTGATTCAAAAGAAAGTGCCCCTTTATAACGCCTACTCACGTCAAGGCAAGAAAAACATCCCAGTTTTCAAGTAGTTTAGCGGCTACGCTAGGTTTGTGTAACATGGATTGTAAAATATCAGTAATACCAACATATTAAAATAACAATAATATTGTAAACAGAGTGATTTGACAGTGTTAAAGCAAATTTTCAATTTACGTAACTAAAATTAAAATGTAACATTTTCAACCTCCCCCAATGCAAATAGTTGTCTTTTATGGTAGTTAAGAAGAATCTAAAAGTTTTATCAAAAAAAAGTGCGTGTTAACCGTTGACGTTTGTTCCGAAGAATTACCAAAATATTTTTCCATCATACTCTGCAACTGAGTAGTAAGGTGCAGCCTGTACGGGTCACGTGAAATGCACTGCGTCCCGTTCCAGCAGAGAGATCATTGGCGCTTAACAGTGTGATCAGTGGCAACATGTAATGGAAACATATTTTTTATGTTGTTAATTGAAAATAATATCATTAGACAGCAAAATGACTTCTACGTTTTGTACTCCAAATATGCTCAGGAATCACTGGTTAACATCCATCGGGTACTTCCAGCACCGCAGTTCTTTCCAGATGACTCTAGGAAATAGTCTTTTGTTTTTGGCTGGACTATACTAATGTCTACAATTTTAAAAGCCTCGCTCATCAAGTCCATTTTTATCACAACGGGGAAAATCAATGCATCTGCATTATCAAAATATGTCCTCTTCTATTTCAGCAAATTGCCAAGATCTACTGGGAGCAGAAGAACACACAGTCGGCGCGTCAGCATTTCCTGCGTTCCAACGACGGCGAGTCCTTCGGCACCATGCTGATCGAGATGCACACCAGTCGCGGCTTCAAGAGCGAAGTAGACATCTTCGTGGCGCAGGCCGTCTTGCATACGCTTACCCTGCGCAGGAAGGAGCTAGCGCAGGACACCTTTAAGCAGTACATTGCCAAGCATCCTGACATCAAACAGTCCGGAGTGCCGTTTGCGATGCCCCTGCTGAATTTTATAAGCTTTCTTTTGGAGTG
This sequence comes from Limnephilus lunatus, assembly GCA_917563855.2. Lineage (NCBI taxonomy): Eukaryota > Metazoa > Arthropoda > Insecta > Trichoptera > Limnephilidae > Limnephilus > Limnephilus lunatus. The sequence continues at coordinate 62,033,236 of OU830599.1, forward strand.
TATAGAATTGTAAGTAGACATCAATGGTTTATTTCAAGAAGAGTGCCGACTGTTGCCGAGCAACAACCGAACTGCACAGATTATCAAAGCAGCGGAGCCAATGAAAGTTACGTGTTTTGTGTGTAGGTAGAAACAAAGGCTGGGTGCCGCTGTGCTTAGATGTATTTTACGGTGACCGGATGACTCAACAACGTGAAACTTCACCACTCCTTTGAAAAGTCATTGAAAGTACAAAAAAAGCTCTTTATAGGTTTCGAAGGTAATTTAAAGGGGTGTGGAAACGACACTTTGTTGAGTTGTCAAGAAAACGTATTTTACAGTTGTGTGAGCAAATGACACATGTGTGCGCGGTTTTATATTAATGGTGGTTCCTAGCCCATTTCCCTCGTTTCTATTATGTATGGTTTATCTTTGGCAAGTAAAGATTCTCTACCCAATTTTGCCTAAGTTTTAACAAAAAAAAAATTCTTGTTGAATGTCAGAAAAATGCAGATTATAAAATACACTAAGATTAGTATTGATAACTTTTGAACTCATTGAAACTCCTAGCATATTTTGGCTTCCCCTCACTAGAAAATAATATGAGCATGGGAAAACTGGTGTACATTTTAAAACAGATTAGTTTGTTTCCGTTGGGTTTTCTATTCTGTTCTATCCTTTACTGACAACAAATAATGTTACTTACAGTCAACATTTATTATAATAGAAGTTGATTTTTATTTAGTTTCTTTGGCATATTGATAATAATAACTTTGTTACATTTGTAACAAGGTGTGTGCATACTTTTACAAACAATATATCTATGGTCTCGGTGTGTGTGGCACCTTCAGTATTTGTGGATTAACATTTTTGCATTGGTCAATCGTTGCCAAACCTGCGAGCAGTACACAAAAACCTGGGCAATTAAAATAGGAGCAAGATTCATTCATTTTGAGGCAGTCCAGAGTGATGGGCACCCTCTTGACTGACTAACGATGAATCGACTCATTGTTCAACAACAAAAAGTTACAAAAATTTATCAACAATTTTTCTGTTTGGTCACTTAACAAAATAGATACTACAATGACAAGATACAAATTTTAAGGCTAGCTTCACACTCACAAGTAAAATTTATAACTTAAAGTAAATTTTGGACAAGTTACTCACAGGAGCGTTTACATATGCATCCGAATTGTGGTAATTAATGCTCACGGAAGTTGTTCAGAAGTTCAACCTGTGTAAATGCTCATGCGACCGTTTACATCTGTAAATTTATTTACGGTAAGATGGCTTCCTGTCAACAACGATCTGCTACTGTCAAATTTACGCGATTTTTGTCAATAAAGATGAAAAAGCCCAAATAAAGTGTTGAAATAGAATTTGGCTGTTTAAACAATTCTCCACGCGCTTTTGTGCCGTCAAAGGTGGAAATTAATGGAGTTCTTTCGTTTTATCAGAATGACAGCTACCTGACAGCAACCGATTTCGAATTTAAATACGTAATGTTAAAAATAGAAACATTAAGATTAGAAGGATTGGACCGATAATTGAATCGAAGGATGCTCATTTTCAGAAAACTTAAATAAGTGTAAATAAATACTAGTTTAATAGGAAAAAAATCCTACGTACGACAACTGTCTTTTAATTTTTAACATCTGGCAATGGCGCATTATGGTACTATTTCTTGTGGCAAGTCTGTCAACTTATCAAACTGATTTTATTCGCAAAAGAACAACTTCTGTAAATTGCTATAAATTACGTTAAGTTACTTTTGGTGTCTTTTACATTGGTAATTTGGCCATAAATCACTTACGTGAGCGATATTCGGGAAATAACTTTATGAGTGTAAAGCTAGACTATTTTTAATTCTTACAGATTCTGCCTTACAGCTAAGATTTTAAATCAATAAATAATAAACAATGCATTATTTTGTTTACCAGGAAAAATATGGAAAAGTTCAAAGAGATCGTTGAGAAGTATCAGAAACATATCGTGGCCAGGGACGCATCATACGCCGATTACTTGGAAAAGATCGGTAACATCTACTTTGGCATTCCGATAAAGCCGAAGCAGCGAGGCAACGGCCTCATGGGCAACTTCCTTAACTCCCTGATGACCAACATGGACATCGGAGAGAGTTCATCAGATGAGGAGTACTCCAATGCGAGGACACACCAGACCCAACCCGTTGATCTTGAATAGCACCCAAAGCCATTAACCTTTACAACGCTGGCCTTTTCAATGCAATGTATCCCATCACACGATTCACTAAACGCAAAACAAAAGTTTCACTAAAACACGTATCGTCACCTTTCAGGTAAAACCAACCCACAAGCTTTGGGATATCTAAATCTGAATGTTAGAAAAATAATCTTATTTGAATGTTTTTAATATTTTTTTCTATTTATGTATTTTAGCTTTCAAATTTGTAGTATCTCAAAAATGTGTTTTGACATTTGGTAATTTTTGCTTGAACGGTGACGATATGTGTTTTAGTGATAACTGCCGATGGATCACGTATAATATGCGACAGCCGTGTAAAAAAGGTTAACTAACTATGAGCCAATACATATTATGTTTTCGAATATTGGCCCACCGTTAGTTTCATTTCGGGGTGGTATTTTTTAACAGTTTCGTTCTGGGGTAATTTTAATTTATTCTACCCATGTTTTCAAATTTTTATTTAATCATTTTTGAGGTATCGTTATTTCAGTTAGAAGGTTAGACCTTTTTTTGCAGTATGAAATGTTTTGAGGATCGTATTGAAATGTTTTTCTTAATAGTATTTACATTATTGCATTGTCGGTCAGCGTGCAAAACTGCCAATCAAAATTTTTGGTAAAAATGTGATTTTGTTTAAAATTAACATTTTTTATTGAATGTCCCATACAGATTCTACAAACATTTAACAAATAGGAAGTGGGTATTTTAAGGATTAGTGTAACTGTTGAATTACCTGCCGAGATACTTTTTATGTGCCTACCACACAAGAGTCCTATCTGTCTAGAACCAATGAGAATATGGCATCCCCAATTGTGGTGTTATGAGACTGAAAGGAGTGGAGATAGATAGATAAGAATAAGGTTAGGAAGTACCTGGTTTGGCACGCTGACTGATGACATGTTTATTAGACCGCTAGCTTAGTTTACTCTCACTTAAACCTAGTTTCATCACATAAAGTTAATAGATTGCCTAAGACGGTGCTCAATTAAAAAGTTTTTTTGTTGTATATAATAAATTGTTTTTGAATTAATTAGATATGTAACTATTGATAATCCAACACAGAAGTACAAACTTACTTTATACAATAAACCACTACATATTTCCATTCATCTAAACTTGCATCTAATTTTTACTTTGTAAAGCAATTTATTTACAATTTCTTTTCGCTTTAACCCTATACATAAATACAGCCAGCGAGCTTAGTGGTTAATTTAAACCAGTTAAAGTCAATGTTTAATTTAAGTTGGCCCAAAAAATAACTATTCCCTAGCATTGTCCAGAATGAAGTGCGAACTATGTATTGACAAATCACACCCTTTTTCTGCACGGCAAGAGACGTGTGTTTGTGCACCTTTTGCTTACGGTCTAGCTACAATACAATGCGTAATAAATTTGCTTAGCAATATTTTTGGTAACAATATCTTCAGTCAGAAATATTTTACATCACTTTATCTTAATACATACAGTTATTTCCATGCATTTTTTTAATATATCTTCAAAGCACTATGTATTTATAAAACATATGTTTAAAAAGTCTAAAGTTGTTAAGAATAAAGATTTTTTATACATACATAATTTTCTTATTTATTTTTCAATGGATTTACTTATTTATTCATAAATTTAATTTTACGACGTATAAATTTATCCTTCGTTCAAATTATTGATTTCACCAGAATACAAAACCTTACTTATTTCTAAACAATCCAAATTCAATGGGTGTAAAAAATAAAACAAATGTAGACCCGTATACCATATTATGTTTTATTTTGAAGTAGTTGAAGTCAGATGTACAGTAATTTTCCTCTTATTATGAACGTCAAGTGTGCAAAATTTCAGAATATAACAACCGTAGATTTGTTTGAAAAATATACCTACACTATAACATTCTTCTTTATATATTTACATATATAGAAGATAGATTGGTAAATATGTAATATTAAATAGTTTTTATCTGTGAAATCTGTAAGAGAAGATAGGGATATGTAATAAATATGCACATATCATGTTTTATGCTCTGGCCAGATTAAATCTATCATACAGAAATTCGTTTACAAAATTAAATGGACTTAAAGAAATGATACCTGCTTAACAAGGTACTTTGTTATGTTATATATTATATATATATATGTAAATTACGTATTTACATCATTTTTAATTTATGTATTTATGACATTTAGACGGTAAATATAGTTGGTAACTATCTAAGAAGGTATTGGTTGAACTTATCAAGGAATCGTATAAGTAATTATTTATCGATGTTTGGTACACAACCGGTAGAAAAGGCTACATAAATACGTACTACATTTTGAATTACGTATCCTGTAATTCCCTAGTAAAATGTTAAACCAAGTGTCAAATTACCTATACATATTTTATATACAGACTGTCAATTTAAAAAAAAATCTTTGTTAAGAAAATTATTACGATAAAGATTATGGATTCCTACCTAGATTTCAACAAATAAAATTAAATATTATTTGAACACGTGAAATGAGTACCATAGAATTCATATTTCTTCAAATAATGAAAAGCCGGTGAAAAATTGGGTAATGGTGCATGTCATTTGATGATAATTAGAGAAAAAAAAGTCAAAATTTTACAGGAATAGTAATCGATAAAGATTATGGATTCCTACCTAGATTTCAACAAATAAAATTAAATATTATTTGAACACGTGAAATGAGTACCATAGAATTCATATTTCTTCAAATAATGAAAAGCCGGTGAAAAATTGGGTAATGGTGCATGTCATTTGATGATAATTAGAGAAAAAAAAGTCAAAATTTTACAGGAATAGTAATCGATAAAGATTATGGATTCCTACCTAGATTTCAACAAATAAAATTAAATATTATTTGAACACGTGAAATGAGTACCATAGAATTCATATTTCTTCAAATAATGAAAAGCCGGTGAAAAATTGGGTAATGGTGCATGTCATTTGATGATAATTAGAGAAAAAAAAGTCCAAATTTTACAGGAATAGAATTACCCAACTTTGAGTGAATTGGCTAATACATAGTTAAACAACCACTCGAGCGATGAGATTTCTGGGTGTCTGGATTTAATAAATATCATACCTTCAAATATTAGTATGGAAACATATGAACTGCTTTTTGCGGTTTAATCCACTTAGATTTCACTGTTTGTCCCAAATTTTAGATTTTATAAAAAAAAAATTCCAATTGATAAAACATTTTAATTTTAAAAAAATCACATACCTAAATTTGGGTAACTTTCTTTCAAGTACATAGATAGTAATGTTCATAAAATAAAAATTTGTACAAAAACTTCGAGTCTCTACGAATTCTATTAAAAATCATTAATATTTTACGTATTAGGACCTAATATTATAAGAATGCCATTATATGATAAAAAAAATTGAGCTTTATAAATTTGGTGAACGTTTGATTGGCAGGAAGACAAATTGGCTATAAATTTAATTTAGATAATTCGCCTAATTTATCATTTATCACACATCTTTTAGAGAGAAGATGGTGAACTCTTTCGACATTGTTAGCAGTTTGTATACGTCTTTGGAAGCTGCGATTTTGATGCCTCTCCTCTTGAATTCGAGTGCTTCGTTGACAATTTTTCTGTTCAGATTGTGAACATTGGGATGGTTGAGAAATTCATCCACGTTCATCCACTGGCAGCCTTCCAGTTCACGTTCACAGCGTTGGATCGTGAGGGAAAGCGGTTTGAGTTGGACTATCATGTATATGTCCGAGTTGCTGAACAACGTCTGGTGGGCGTGACGGAATGATATCACGGAGTGGAACTCGGTATCAATCCCAGTTTCTTCTTTGACTTCTCGCATTGCTCCATCCACTATGTCTTCACCTGCAAGAATAAAATTAAATTAAATATATTTGATAGAAAACTCAACTTCTCTAATTAGAAACGGCACAAGAGTATCAGCTGCTCCCGACTGTTTGGAGCCAATGGGACTATTGCATTCTCAATTGGAGTATGATGTCAGGCTGAAAGGAGTTGGAACAATTTTGGACAATCGATGTGTGCAATTAGTTTTTTTTTAACAAAAGCTTTTGGGACCTGAAAAAATAATTTCCGTCAGGGCCTGTCATCTTTGGGGATGCCGTGCGGAGGGTCTTGAAAGGAAAGGAAGTTCTGGAAAGGAAAAATGTTTGAGGGATAGGTAGAAATCTGAGGCTCAGTGGGTTCAGAAGTGACGGACGTATTAATTCCATCCCTCCCACTGGAGAGGCCAAATGATCTCCCTCATCCAGTCTCTCCCAACCCGGCCCGCCACGCAGTAAGTGGGCAGACGCATCCGCCGCAAATTTAAAAGACAAACTCACCCCATGAACCCGTGCACCCCTGCTAAGTCACCAGACGTAGCAAACCACTTAGGGTGATCTTAATGACACTTATGGCAGAGGTGTTGATTATCCAATAAACGGATACCTGCCTACCAAATTGAGTTATATAGTGAAACCCTCTTAAGAAGTTTCGTGGCTTAAGAAGTTTGATTTTTTCAGTCCCTCAGCCCAAAATTAGCCCAATTTTCCCCATATATAAGGTTTTCCTGCTTAAGAAGTTTATTTTTTCCGGTCCCTTGGAAAACTTCTTAAGGGGGGTTTCACTGTAGTTATTATTTCAATGATAATGGCGCAAATGTAACAAAAGAATTTTAACCCCTTAACTGCAGATAAAGTCAGTGCTGTAGGACTATTGCGGATGCTGTATAATATGTAATAGCAAGATCTATAATTCGCCAGTATTCATGTCAAATTCAGTAGTCCATCTAGTATCTGCCAAGTGATTCCAAATCTTTAGTGGGATCGTTATTAGATAACGGACGTTATCCCCTGTCAGATTTGTGTGATTTTTACGTATTTACTGTCACATATTTTAGTTTAGATCGTTTTAAACACGAATTCCTGCAAGTAAGGCATTATTATTTATTCATTTAATGTACGTTGTACATTGAAAAAGCAAATAACAGCCATAAAAATCACACAAATCTGATAGGATATCACGTCCGTTTAATAACGATCTAATAACGATTCCACAAAAGACATAGAATCGCTCAGCTGGACTCTAGTGCCAAACTTTGTACATCGACGGATTAATTTATATTAAGCTTACTCCATTACTATTTTTTTTTTTTAATAAAAAGAAAATATTACAAATAACTGGAAATTTTAAGAAATACCGATAGCGGTACATATTTGTTTGTTTTAACGAAATACCTGCTTTAATTTTTTTGCACATTTTGTACGTATGTAAAATTGTAATCTGCCGCTTTTACTAATTGAGCACTTTTATTATTACCGTGATGATCCACAATTACAGTACAGTAAACTTACATTCCTTATCACAATAACGCTGCAGCTCTTTTAAAAGATGAGATACATAAGTACGTCTGTTTCCTCCAAAGGGAAAAATAATCATTTTCTTACATCTCTCTCACACACTGCACTGTTATGTGTTCGTAGACCACTACAATACTACTAGATGTGACAATAGTTTTGAAAGTATGGAATATAGTTACAAGGATAATATTGAAGTGTGAGTGAATTCCAAAACTTGAAAAATGTCAATGCGCTGATGGTTTTGCTTTTGTTCTTAAACATATAATGCTGTAGCTCTTTCTTATGCAGTAAATAAAAACAGTCGAAAATGAGACAAACGGTGAACGTATGTCTGCACCCCCCCCCAAGGGTAACATACAATCATTATCATAGATCTGCCTCACACGAATAAAGAAAATGAAACACAATTCCCGTCGCCGTAACTGGGCCGTAATAAGATATATGAATCTGTTTACTCCAAAGAAAATAAGTAGTACTTTGGAGGAAACCGACACACGTATATTGTGTGTCTCATCATTATTTAACGTAGAAGAAAGACCTGCAGCATTATTAGGATCATACGTTTTATGCTTTTTTTGTGAAGTCACGGTATGGTAATCGTGGATCGTTTCGATAATAAAAGCGCTCATTGGACACTTGTCCGATTTTTGGGTGGCGCATTGGTGAGGGAATACTATACTTCTTATAATATGAAGGTAAGACTTTATTTCAATTTAAATAAACACGATTTGTTATTTCCAAAATATACTCCACCTAGGGAATAAGATGGCACGCTGCATATTCGGAAGAAAGAGGTTAAAAACAAAACAATTATGCACCTAGACAGTTAAAAATATTTTTATTGATAGCCCGTAGTGATTCTTTTAAATCTGGGGTGGCAACAAAATTAATTGTTATTATCTCAGTCATTGGACTATAGAGAAGAATAATTGACATGATTTGCCGGAGTGATCTCACAAATTTAATACGATGCTGTGTAAATTACAATCTCCAGACAGACGAAATATTAATAAATTATTGTTTGTTTAAATCATTCATCACCAACCCGCGGCACACATACCCTTAAATCGAATGTTTTAACATTATTAACCGGTTCGGATTTAGTTTATGTCTTTAAAATTTAGTATTGTATTTTAGGTTCTATCGAGATTTGTCCGCCAGCCGTAACTGATTATTCTTCCAATTTTTATTAAAACAACTATCTTTTTATAACTTTCAAATGTTATTATCATCAAAGTAATATATCACTGAAGAATAACATAACACTAATAACCTAAAACGAAAATACAAAAAAGAACAAGATACATAAAAATAAAAAGATAACCGTCACAACTGGGACTCGAACTAGGTTACAAACTAGTTCTTCAAACACCTGTTTCCAATGAAAAAGTTAACTGCCAATAATATGGAAAAAAAATTGTCAACGATACTATCGTTAATTCTGAAATTTCAGATTGACAAAAATTACATTTATCCTTTGAATATTGGATGGCGAAAGCGATTCATTGTCCTTCATACAGTTTCTTTATACATAAGGGTTAAAATCGCATTTAAAAGCAAAGCCCACTAGGGGGTTTGTGACAGATGAGAGGTTAATTAAGTAGCCGAATTGGTGGAGGCGTTTGTGCCGGTAAGACGAGAGATTCTGCGTTCGAGTCCCAGTTGTGACCATTATCTTTTTATTTTTCTGTGCCTTGTTCTATATACATGATATGCTTGGACCTTTTTTTAAACTTTAGCTCCATGCAGGAGCTCCGAGTAAAAAAAATCCTCAGGGCCTATGTCATCTTTTTTTGAGAAAGGAAGGAGATGAAGTTCTGGGAAGGAATGAGGGGTGGGTAAGAATCTGGGGGTCAATGTGTATAGGAGTGACGGTCGTATCCCTCCCACTGCGGTGGAAAGCAATAGACCGCAGTGGGATGGGTAGCAAGGCGGTGGGTCGAGAGAGTTCGACTGAATGGTTCAGAAGGTCTCCCTCAACCATTCTCTCTCGATCTGGCCCGTCATGAAGTAGGTGGGCAATGCATCCACCACCAAGACCTAGAAAAACCTCACCCTATGAATCCGGGCACCCCTGCTAAGTCACCAAACATAGTGAAACACTTGGGGTGACCTATGGTAGTGGGATGTTGGTTATCCAACAAATGGTTCCCAGGGCGGCGGTACCACCCGCCTCCCAAGTTATTTAATTATTTTACTAACCTAAAATATTTATATAAGTATAGCCCTTCAGCCCGCGAGTGTTAGACAAAATATCGAAATGGCTATAGGCGGCAACAAGGTTCCCTACCCCTGGTTTAGATAATAATCCGCTGTGTTAGAAATAGATGTGATAATTTCGCGAATAAAATTACACAGAGATAAAAACAATAATTGATAACAATAAAGACACAGTATCATGTAGGTTATAATAATATTATCATAAAATTTTATTAAATAAATATGAATAACTTCAATGCTTATTACACATATGATTTTTTTGTGAAATAAATATGCATATGGTGTTATGGAACATACTTGGGTTACTTTATTTAACCGGTGATTCCTGACATTATTTGAAATAAAATTAATATGTAAATGAAATTGTAGTCTCTGGTGACATTTTTGAGGTTTTTATCCAATTTTTTTTGTTAAAAAAATCTTCAACATGTCGTCATTGGTCACCAGGCGAAAACCACACAACCCCTCAACCCGGCCGTAACTATTTAATATCTACTCATTTTTTATGTTTTTAGCTGAAAAAAAAAACATCAAAAATGTCACCGAAGAACCAAAAATTTCATTTACATTTTTCATTCCAAATAATCAGGAATTAGTGCTGCATAGGTTCTGCCAGAATGGATTCTTGAACTCGAGTCCTTTGCAGTAAGCGGATCCCACTCCCATTCCTTTTTCAAATCAACCCCCAGAGAACCCTGACCCGGACTCGGGCCCGAATGCCTCTACCCAGCGCTCGGCAGTGTAGCTTCCAGGCATCCGTGTCCCCCACAGTCCGCGTAACTCGCAAAAGTTCTCGTTGAGTGGTCCGTCTCTATTAACTATGTTTAGTGTCCAGATCTGAATAGTCAGGTACTTTCCAACCTTCCACTCTCCTACCCCACTTCCTCCAGAGAGTTGGTACTCTTGTAGCACAAATAATAAATTAAATAAAAATTGCAATATTGAAAGCGCATGGTAATAAATAAAATTATTATCCAGAATCACTTTGAAAACAGGTCCCTATGTATTTTCCGGAACCATTTTGAAAAGTTTGGGTTAGGTTAGGTTAACTGTTATGTTGACTGTTGCCGAGCTACAATGGATTAACACGCAGTCAGCAATTTTCGAGGATCGAATGGTGATATTATAATGCGTGTTGCCTGAATGCTGTCAGATTCATTTATTGACAAATCATAGAAAGGGCGACGGTAGCGTCTCTTCCCGCACTCCGTTCAACTTGGTTTGTTCCCCTTTTAATGTCTGACTCGTCTATTAATCTGAATGTCTATGTTCATGGCCCGTTTCTCTTATTTCAATTGTCTTTGGGTTAGGTTACGTTAAGTGTAACTTCAGTAAGTAGCTAAATACCAGCAGGGTCAATTCATTAATATATTTTTTTATATTACCTCTTTCAACATAACCTCCAGGAAGTTTCCAGTGTGGCACCTCGTAATACTTCTCTCTCACGACGAGCAACTCGTTATCATCGTTGATGACTATAGCACCCACACCCAAGTTGGTGTGCGCGTACGGTGGCACGTTGCAGACCTCCGTCTCCTCAGGCAGCCACCGGTACATCATCACAAACCCTTCGTGGGCGTGATGGAACTTGAAACCATTCTAAAAAGATACAAATAAATGAGTAACATAAGTAATGTAAGTAATGACAACCAGTAAAATCCGTCGTAATTTTACCGCCGCGTGCCTAGACTAAAGCACCAAACTTTGTACACCAGTTGAATTATCTTACTCTTACATAGTAGTCCCATAGAGAGATTGTACGTGACGTCGTTCTTTATTCTTAGCATCTTCTGTCTTTTTTATTTTCATACAAGATGTGTGAGAAGGAAGAGGGCGATTATCGATACGTACAACCTCTCTGGATAGCTAGCTCTCACAGACCATTTTACCAGTCGCCAGGGTTCTTCATGGTTGTCTCTGTGTATTCTAGCAACTGTCGCATGTGTTTCTGTTCATTTCGTTCTGCAACTTTTTTACTTGAATAAGATTGCAAAATGGAATTTTTTCACAAGCATGACAACTAAATTAACTTTATTTTAGAAGTATTACGCCGCATTGACCATGACAAATTATGAGTTGCAAAGTTCATTTAATTTAGTTGTAAAAAAGTTGGGTGGAATTTATTTTTAGGATCTTTTGAAAAAAATTGTTCTGATACAAATAAAGACTTCACAAGGTTAAAGTTCAACATATTCACAAAAACAATGGGTGAACAACAAACCAATTTGAATAATACATTAAGATGAAGCCATACTAAATAATGCAAAATCATACAAAATCGAATGTTTTAGTTTTGAAAATTTGACCGCTTAGAAGTATTATAGATGCTTCAATTAAATACTGCGTGTAGAACACACCTTGGCCCTTAAAAAGATCGGTCATTTTTTTTAATAAGTCTTTTAATAAGCTTAGAAAAAAATAAAGTATTAGGTCTATAAAAAACATTTTTAACTGAAAACTCTCCTACTTATAAACACTTTTTCGGATATGGTTTTATTGCATAATGTGGCAAATTCAGTTTCTAATATAATTATCGCGAAAAAAAATGATATTTACGCCCGAACCTAACAAAGTAAAATATAATATGCATTTTCGCGTTGGTATTTTTGACATCACGGCGACAATACAGCAGTCGACGAATTTGTTATATCAAAGTGAACCTTATACCATCCACCGAAGAACGACTGGCAGCCGCCCCGATTTTCTGTCATTACTCCTCCGAACGGAGCGGAGAGAAGTCGTGTTATGCTCCGCGCCGCTTATTTTCGTGAAATCAATTTAAAAATTCCGTTTTATTACAATAAACAATGCATAAAAAAGGAATTAATGTTTTTTACAGGCCTTTACGAATCAACATGTAAAAAAAAATCTCAAATATCTTTTCCAACCTTTCCAAAAGCTTTTTCTCAAGTATTTTTAAACTCCTCCCATAAAAGGGCGTGAATTCCGATTTCGATTTTTTCCTGTACTAGTGGATCGCCTTAACGTAGTTGCTTTTGTACATAGATTGAAGGGAGCATAACCGTTTATGCACTTAACAAATTTCAACCACTGATAAAGGGGGGTTATTTTTAGATTGAGTTAATATACTTATACCAAATTGGTATTTCCATAAATTGAAATTGTAAAAATACTCACTCTTGCTAGAACTGGTACCCAATCTGCCTCAGTTAATGCCACTTTGAACCAGATACCTCGTTTTCCCACTTCAACCCATTTTTGGAGGGAAACTGTAATTTAAAAAAGGAAACGAATTTACTTCAATTGTTTCTTCTTCAAAGATAGGTAATAACTAGACATCAGATTATATGCACTAACAAAGTGCCAAAATATGCATGCAAATATGCACTAAAAAAGGCCGAAATATGCACTAAAAACTGTTGATATGCCTAAAATATGCACAATGCAAAATCAAAAAACCATTTTTATTTTTATATATTTTAATTAAAGACGATACAAAAACAGCGAAATATTCTTAAAATTATGCATAGTTTTTGTGACAATATACAATTAAGTATTTTTCCAAATTTTCGAGCAAAAATTTTTGATGTTTGTCACCCAAAACGCCGAAAACCACTTCTCTACGTCAACTGACGTCATCCGACAAAATTTAAAAAAATTGGCGCCATATCTGGAGATACCTGTTTATGCAGGGTATGTATGAACTGTGCCGTTGATGTAGGCATTAATGTTCTTTATGTCTTCAAGACTCGGATTTTTAAACAAAATAGCGTCTAACTTTTCACAAATCTTTTCAGATATTGAATTGGGAAGAGCGTTGGCGAGTTCAATCATTGTTTCCAGTATTTCTATTGATTTAAATAGAGGAAGGTTTTTTGTTTCCAATTTCTCTATGGTATCTGGTAACTTGTGGAAATGTGTTGAGATGAGGGTGATATTCTGTATAATGGATGCGTCTTCAAACGCTAAATATGCACGATTGGGAAAAAAAGGCTAAAATATGCATTAACGCCGTAATTAGTAAGTTATATGCATTTGCATATGCAAAAGCATATAATCCGATGTCTTGTAATAACATACTATAAGATTGCGCAAATAGACGACCCAAACTAATGAGTGTGTATAGTGTTGCATGAGTAATGTGTATACACTTCGGGAGGTGAAACGTCACTGAGAAACAACATTTTATTTTGCTTATGCCTACTTATTGTTTTTAGCAGAAAAGGGACAACAAGTGTATATATTGTTCCAATATGAATAGTCGATAAGTTTTACAGTGTGTATTTTCAATTTCAATAGAATTTTCCAAGTCGAAAAACAAGTTTACATGTACAAGCTACAATCAAGCAATGCGCCTGTGTAGGTACTGTGTTGATGTCAAATCTCTATAATACAAATTCCAATTTAGAAAAAAAAATTATTAGATATCATTGAAGATCTATGAATTTTTCGACCTAACATCTTTTTGTAGCAGTGATTTGTGTTTTTTGGTACACTTTTTTATAACTCAAATGAAGTAGTAAATAAGATATACCTACCTGATAAAAATAGTTGGTAAACAGGCTAAACTTATCAACCTAAATTTATCTTTGAATAGCTGTAAAATGAAAGAGTTTTCCTCGTTACATGGAAGTTACATCACTGCATCATAAAGTTTAATATTCATATCAGATTTTTAAGTCAATATTTAGTTTGTTACCCAACCTTCTAGTTTTTTGGGGAACAACTCTGAGCTACATTGTTCATTTACAGACTCCACGGTGATCCCATTGTATCGATCCTGGGTCCCTTTGAAGACATCATTCATGGTGTTTTCACTTTGATTTGCCATTGTCTTGACATATGAACAACTGGCAAAAGAAAAAAAAGGTTGAATTAAAATTTTTAGGTACAGATAACACAAACACCTGATAAGAATCACTCTCACCAACGCTTATCGGTTTTCGACACTCTGGGCAAATGTAATAGTTTTACATTTCCACAATGTATGGTGGTGTAAAGCTTGTATACACTGCGAAAAGAGCGAAACATTTAAAGTGGGAAGTTGACTATTCATTTACCACTTAAGTTTTACTGTTGTAATAATAAAACAAGATGCACGCAATGAAGTCAATGTCAACTAACGTAATATATGTTTCATTCAAGGTTGGACTTTGATGTACGTCACAAGACAGCAGGAAATATTTATCGCGACCAGCGAGTATAGAGAATTCACTATTAATAACATTCTCGATTCAATGCCAAATTCATAATTCGTAACATATGATTTTGACAGCGCGAAGATTATGTTGCCATATTAATAAAAGAAAAACGGCTCGGATCGGAGTAGGTAAGCCCTATTCACTGAAAATTAATTATAATTATCTTCTTTTATATGGCCTTTAAAATAACGTCAAAATGATGTAAATTCAATTAAAAAAATTACGAAATAGCCCAGATATCTGTCACCCTGGTGAAAATCCAGCATTCTAAGTTGATTTTTGGTGAAGATCTAGCCAGGAAGCTTCCAACCAAATCCCAACTATAGCCTCAAGTAGTTGGGAATCTTATGCAATATTTTCATGAAAAATACATTGAAATTTAATTATTTAAAAACTCTCAGCCCATTAATTTCTCTTTTTGTATGTAAATGAGGGTCTGCGTAGATTTATGCAGTGTTGCCAACTCTCAAAAATATTTATCCCTAAACTAAACTCAAAAACCCCTACAAACCGGCAAATTACTTGAAAATACCCCTAAAAAAAATATTTTCTAAAAATAATGAATAATAATTAATAAATTATATCCTGTAATGTTTTTTAATAATCCTCATTTATAAATTATTTAATACATCAAATATTGCATCATTTTCTGGAGAAGAATCAGATTTTAAAAAATCATACATGTTAACATTGAATAAGCAAAACATTTCAGATGGATTAAATGTAGTGCAAGATCCGCCATTTCGATTTAATGTGAACCGAACCATCATCATGCTTTGAAGCATTTCGATGGAGAGTCTATTTCGCAGCTTATTTTTAACGATATAGTTAAAAAATATGTGGAATCACAAAACTCCCAAATTACCCCTAAACATATAAAACCCCTAAAAAAATCCCATCCCACTTATTTTCCCCCTAAATCTGGGGGGAAAACCCCTAAGTTGGCAACCCTGGATTTTGGGACAAATTCATACTTCATAGATATATATATTATTATATACATCTATGCATTTGACTCTTTTTACTAACTTGTCGAATAGGGACTAAGCGCCAGTCGGGGTTAGTATATTTATGCGCCAGTCTTCAAATATAACATTGTCATCAAATTGCTGTTTTTTTTTTTTACATTTGTTGAACGCCGATTCTTGCTGCGTTTTAGGTTTCTATCAAATTATAATTAGCTCACAAACTTAACAACATGATAGTCGTCCTCTTGAATTGGACTTAAAAATCAACACTATATAATTAGCTCACAAACTTAACAACAAGATAGTCGTCCTCTTGAATTGGACTTAAAAATCAGCACTAAACAGGTATCTTTCAACTGCAAAAAAAGGCGCTGAATGACTTTGTCACACATGAATTTCTGCTAAACAACTGGTTCTAAGTTAGTTTTGGTTCCTGCTGTGGGAAGATCATACACATTGGAAAAGTACTATTATGTACATAAACAGCGACACTGCAATGATAAGTAGGTACAGTAATCTATCTACTATACATACACTATATAAAGAGGTAAGATTTGTTTGTTTGTTTGCATCGAATAGGCTCCGAAACTACTGAACCGATTTGAACAATTCTTTCGCTGTTGGGAAGCTACACTATCTCCGGGTGACATAGGCTATATTATATTTTCAAAAAAATTATGGATCCTTACTAAAACTCCAATAATGCAACCCAATGTGTAAAAAAATTACATAAAATATTCTTTACATCGCGTGCGCTGCGAAAACTATTGATGATAGAATAAAATAATGTACTACGACTTTGTAGAACACATCATTATTTACAAAAAAGGTCGCGACAGCATATGTCTAACTATTATGGTTATGCCACAATAAGTATTCTGTTATTTTAAAAATTTAATTAATATGTCGCTGATTGAAAAGGCTCTTTATTTGCAACTTGGTGTTAATCCTTATCAAAATAAATACTTCATATTCAAGACAGCTTCAATACCTTTATTTAACTTTTTGAATTTTTCAATTCGGATATTTAATTAGAAAGATATCACGAGTTTAATAATGTTAGTATTAGAAAAAAGTTTCGGCTACGGGCCGGGCATTAAGTACAAGTGTATTTGTAAAAAAATAGAAATCTACTACACTATATAAAGAGGTAAGATTTGTTTGTTTGTTTGCATCGAATAGGCTCCGAAACTACTGAACCGATTTGAACAATTCTTTCGCTGTTGGGAAGCTACACTATCCCCGGGTGACATAGGCTATATTATATTTTCAAAAAAATTATGGATCCTTACTAAAACTCCAATAATGCAACCCAATGTGTAAAAAAATTACCTAAAATATTCTTTACATCGCGTGCGCTGCGAAAACTATTGATGATAGAATAAAATAATGTACTACGACTTTGTAGAACACATCATTATTTACAAAAAAGGTCGCGACAGCATATGTCTAACTATTATGGTTATGCCACAATAAGTATTCTTTTATTTTAAAAATTTAATTAATATGTCGCTGATTGAAAAGGCTCTTTATTTGCATCTTGGTGTTAATCCTTATCAAAATAAATTACTTCATATTCAAGACAGCTTCAATACCTTTATTTAACTTTTTGAATTTTTAAATTCGGATATTAAATTAGAAAGATATCACGAGTTTAATAATGTTAGTATTAGAAAAAAGTTTCGGCTACGGGCCGGGCGGGAGAGGAGTCAAGAAATGAAGTGCCAGGGGGGTTGGCGTGACGGGGGAGCGGGAGAGCGGTGGCGGGGAAGGTGGAAGTGGAACGCTGGAGAGGAACGCACGGGAAACGACATGCAAGGAGTAACATTTTATTTATTTGAATATGGCATTGCAATGCATGCCGGGAAATAGCTATATATTATAAAAGAAAAACGCGCGGACCGCAAAAACTCAGAAACGAGTCCCGGTACGATCAAGGGAGTTATAAGGTGTGGTAGATCTCTGTCCCCTCTCGGGAAAAAGGTACCCGTTTTTACCTAAAGGGCGTGCTTTTGAAGATATAAGGGCTGGAAGTTTCGCCCTCTTGAAATTTCGGAAAGTTAAAGAAGATTCTATAGAACTCTAGAAAGTTCTGGAAGGGGTGGCGGAGTATGTCGTGGAATGTTCGGGAATAGGGAATCGGGATCATCATTGTGAAACATTCCATAACACTCTCAAAAGTATTCCTGAGCGAAGCCGGGTAACCCAGCTACTACATATACATAGTGATTCTGTGCTCTTGTGGTTCGTACGGGTGGTACGGTTAGTCCACCAATAGAAACATTCCTTATGCCTTATGCTAATATTTGGAAGTGAAGTAATATTTTTATTAAAGATATCTTTGTGTAGCAGATGTACCTAGTGCTATTTTTTCGTAAATTTTTGTAAGTGGGGGATAAGGGAATTCTTGGAATGCGTTTATTGTTGGGTAGTACCTACCTAATACTGTTTTTTTAGGATAATTTTTATAAGAATTCTTTGAATTGTTTCGAGTGGGAGAAGGGATGATTTATATGTTCCCCCCATTCATCACTACATAGCATCATCATTACATAGTATAAAATGAAGTCGCTAAAAATGTATGTGCGCTTAGATCTTTTAAACTACGCAACGGATTTTCATGCGGTTTTCAACAAAAGATAGAGTGATTAAAGAGGAAGGTTTATATGTATAATACTCAATTCAGGCAGCAGATTTTATAAAGGTTGGGTAATGGCGTTGTGTTTCGTTAGCCACAGCAACGTGTGGCCGGGTCTGCTAATTTATAAAAGAATATTATCAATTCTCATTTGGAAAACTGTCTTCTTCCATTACAAATCGCAGAGCGGACAGGTCCTTCAGACATTATGTAATTGTTCCAGGTAAAATAAAACTCAGTGAAAGACCACGGTGTTTTATTGAAAAACTTACAATCTTATTCATTTCAATAACATATTTTGCGGTATACGGGGTGTTAAGGAACGTACTTACTTGATTTTTTTTCCGGTGATTCCTGACGTTATTTGGATTTAAAAAATTTAACTCTTTAATTTTTTTTTCTCAAAATCAAACAAACAAAAAAAGCTTGCACATGTCATCACTGGTCACTCAGGCTAGGGACCAATCATCCCTCACCCGCTTCTAACTGTCCAACAGGTAGGTACCAACTGTTTTTTTTTATGTTTTAGTTGAAAAAAACATCAGAAATGACACCGGAGATCAAAATTTCGTAAAAAAATTTTCTCCATAAAATATCGGGAAGTAAGTCAAGAAGTACGTCCCTTAAAACCTTGTATACTATATCCAAGAGTACAATATGATCACTTTATTATTGGCCGTGAAAGTTGAAAGTAGGTAAATATATATACTTATTATGTAGACATATACATTAGAAGTGAGTGTTCATTTATTGTATTGACGATAATAATACTGCATGACGCAACGATGAATGGCATTGCATAACTGAAAACCTCAGCCTTTCTTTGTACCCGGTATCACTCTCCAATCCTGCAAAGAAGACAAATTCATCTGATAGTATTATTTACATACAGGATGCTGCATTAATTTCTCATTTTCATTTTGTATTTTATCTACAGCGGTTGATACCTTGCACGCATGGATAGAAAAATCACAAACTGCCATATTATAAATATATATTTTTAATGCCATTTCCAATCAAATAACTTCTGTACAGTACATGGGCCAGGCACGTCAATATAAGGTCTAGTTACAAAATAAAATACCTGAAGGCCCTACATTACAAAATAAAATATTAAGATCATTTTTTTTTCAGAATAATAGGGTAATTTCTATAAAACAAGTAGTTAATTATCGACGGATTGCATTATTTACATGATATGCGGACCCGCTCGCTGATGAAATTATACCTAATAGATAATATTATAATTCAAATCCATGCAACATAAGCTGATGTTTTAATATTTTATTTCAAATTACGCGGCTAGCTATTGCCATACGCTGGCAATACTGATACTGAAATTCGTTAGCCATGGAAAAAATCTGTTTCTATGTACGCACAATAGCACCCCCCACGCGTAGACTTCGTAGCACATGCCGCCGCGCAGAAAAGTCTCACAGTGAACTGCGCTGTAAACCATTATCTTAATAAATTTCGGTCTTTAGTCTTTACTTTTCTACGCGGCGGCCTGAAGCGGCGCGGCGTGGGGCACGGTCACTCCAAAGTATACGTGTGGGGGTGCTATTATATTTTGATTTCACTTATCACTGTTTGAGTTCACTTCTATTCTCTTTTCTCTGTAGATTTCCGTTTCCGGTCGTTCAAGTTCAACATGGCGTATAGTAAAGTTTCTGTGCTTCTGTCAATTTCATTGGAACAATCCAGAACAATCTAAGCGAAGTGAGGAGTGTAATCCGTAATCATCTTTTTATTACTGCCAATATTATTCTAAAAGAGATGGTCATTTAATCATAAGTATTGGACGTTATCTATTGTTGTGTTTACTTTTTGCCTATTCTCTATCTTAATTTATATGTCATAATAATATTCTATTATGATCTGAAAGAACTCCTCGTGGATCGTGGAATCGTTTGAATTTAAATTTAACTAACTCTTATATATATTATATTGTCATGATGATATCTTACCACCAAGATCTCCGAATGGTTGTGAAGACACTATTTGCTAACTGATGAATCCATAACCTTTTCTTATTTTATTTGTGTAGATATCTGAGGCACATGCTTATTCATTATTTCATTTTCAGAATGATCAGGCAAATCAAAGTTGTTAAACACCTCTGGAAGGATAACAATCCTTGATATAAGGTAAGCAAGTGATTCAATTGTTTTGAGGTACCTGCCACATCAATATTATAATGATGATATCTTACCACCAAGATCTCCGAATGGTTGTGAAGACACTATTTGCTAACTGATGAATTCATAAACTTTGCTTAATTTATTAGTGTAAATATCTGAAGCACATGCTTATTCATTATTTAATTTTCAGAATGATTGGGCATACCAAAGTGGTCGAAGACCTGTGGAAGGACAACAAACCTTGAGAAGGTAAGAAAGTTTATTATTTGTCTCACTCTGTACTGCGCCATATTAATATTTATATGTATTACGTTTCATAGACAATCAATTCTGCCAATCATTATCTGTGAAAGCGGACTTCATTTTTTCCGAGAGTTTTAATTGTACATATATTTTATAATCTTGTTAAAATATTTGGTAATTTTTGGAGATCGCTGGTAACGGTTAATACACACTTTTTTTGAAAAAATCTTTTGATTCACCTTAATTACATTAAAAGGCAACTATTTGCATTGGGGAAGTGGAAAATATTTCATTCTAAATTTTTTCTTGCCTTGACGCGAGTAGGCGTTATAAAGGGGCACTTTCTTTTAAATCACAAACCATGTTACACAAACCTAGCGTAGCCGCTAAACTACTTGAAAACTGGGATGTTTTTCTTGCCTTGACGCGAGCAGGCGTTATAAAGGGGCACTTTCTTTTGTATCACAAACCATGTAGAATGAAATATTTTCCACTTCCCCCAATGCAAATAGTTGTCTTTTAATGTAATTAAGGTGAATCAAAAGACTTTTTAAAAAAAAAGTACGTATTAACCATTGCCAGCGATCTCAAAAATTTACCATATTTTAACCTTCTGCATTATCATGCTTTTTCAATAACTTATTGTTTATGATGATATCTTACCACCAAGATCTCCGAATGGTTGTGAAGACACTATTTGCTAACTGATGAATCATTTCCAACAACAATTCATTGACACTATTTTTATATTTTTACTAACTATTTGTTCTTGCTTACTTACAGAGAGTTTTATAAACAATGGTGAGAAATGTGATGAGGAATTGCCGGAAATCCATAAAAGTGATATACGTGTAAATGGTTAGTGTTACCACAAGAATTAATGTTTATTTTGTACATATTTATAATCAGGTCAAAATATTTTAACCTCCTGCATTATAATACTTTTACAATAACTTATTGTTTATGATGATATCTTACCACCAAGATCTCCGAATGGTTGTGAAGACACTATTTGCTAACTGATGGATCACTTTCATTGCAATTCTATACAGGTTTTTTTTACCCAATACTGAAGAAAATTTATTTTTTTACAGAAATCATGTTACAATGACAGCACTCTCAATATGCAGGAGAAAATCGCTACGGGGCTTGAATAATGGTTAGGTTAGGTTAGGTTAGGTTAGGTTAGGTTAGGTTAGGTTAGGTTAGGTTTATTGTTTATTGTTATTTTGATTTAATATTTGGTTTACCCCTGTAAAGGTAGAAATCTGAGCACAGTGACAGTAGCATCAGTGTTGCCACCTCACTTAAGTGCTAGTCATTTCCGAGGGCTGCGATTCCATCACCGGCGGATTTCCAGGCGGACCGGCGGGTCCTCCAGTCATTGCATGGTCGCGGACCCACTTCTCATATTGCTAATATTATCTTGTCAATAACCTACAATTTCTGTCTGAATTATTACTTTTTTTTTTATTTTGCACTTGAATCAAATAATTATTACATATTTGTAAAAAGCATTAACATTGTGGCTCGCCATAATTTACAATAAAAACACATAAATTTGTTGTAGACCACTATTATAATATTCTCCTGACGAAGGAAGGGTGCTTCCGAAACCGGTAGTGATTATAAAATAAAAGTGGTGTCTAAAACAAATTTGTGTTTTTATTGCAAATAATTATTGTTGTGATGCCAAAGTTATAAGAATCTCATAAACTTTCTTGGTAAAAACTTCGTAATCTCAATTTTGGAAAAAATTCGGTTTAGTGGCGAAATTCCTAAAAATACAAACTAGTTATTTTTATACTAACTATGGGCCGGGGAATACGAATCTGAAAGAATTAGGCGGCGGCAAGCAATATTAACTGAATTATACGACTTTAAAATTTTTTTTTACACACATAGGAAAATGGCCATTTTGGAAGCATTCTGATTCCTAGAAAATCAAACTAGTTATTTTTATACTAACTTTGGGCCGGGGAATCCGAATCTGAAAGAATTAGGCGGCGGCAAGCAATATTAACTGAATTACACGACTTTTAAATTTTCAATAAACACAAACGAAAACAGCCATTTTGACAAATGAAAACCATAGAAACCATCAAATTAAGTGTTGCCATTAAGCAGTAATATCAATAACGTAAAACTTTCCGACACGATAATTCTTCACATGATAATTCATCACATAACACATTAACCTGATGAATTATGACTATCTCAACGGCCGTATTCTTAAACCAAAAGTATGAAAATTCGTAGTCTTAAAAAGTTGTTACCTAGACCGGTCACCAATATCAATGTTATTATATAAAACCTAACCTAACCTAACCTAATCTAACCTAACCTAACCCAACATGGTTTGTGCCCCTTTATACCGCCTGCTCGCGTCAATTTAAAAAAAACATCCCAGTTTTCAAGTAGTTTAGCTGCTACGCTAGGTTTGTGTAACATGGTTTGTGCCCCTTTATACCGCCTGCTCGCGTCAATTTAAAAAAACATCCCAGTTTTCAAGTAGTTTAGCGGCTACGCTAGGTTTGTGTAACATGGTTTGTGCCCCTTTATACCGCCTGCTCGCGTCAATTTAAAAAAACATCCCAGTTTTCAAGTAGTTTAGCTGCTACGCTAGGTTTGTGTAACATGGTTTGTGCCCCTTTATACCGCCTGCTCGCGTCAATTTAAAAAAACATCCCAGTTTTCAAGTAGTTTAGCGGCTACGCTAGGTTTAGGTAGCATGGTTTGTGATACAAAAGTGAGTAAAATTTATAAAAAGTAAGTACTTAAATTATAAACATGTTATTTTACGTTATTGATATTACTGCTTAATGGCAACACTTAATTTTATGTGATGTAACATCTTTATTCTTTTTCTATGTTTTCTTGCGAATTCGATAATGTCAAAATGTCTTCTTTTTGTGTCTGTTTATAGCAAATTTTAAAGTCGTATAATTCATTTAATATTGCTTGCCGCCGCCTAATTCTTTCTGATTCGGATTCCCCGGCCCAAAATTAGTATAAAAATAACTAGTTTGATTTTCTAGGAATCAGAATGCTTCCAAAATGGCCATTTTCCTATGTGTGAAAAAAATTTTTTAAAGTCGTATAATTCAGTTAATATTGCTTGCCGCCGCCTAATTCTTTCAGATTCGTATTCCCCGGCCCATAGTTAGTATAAAAATAACTAGTTTGTATTTTTAGGAATTTCGCCACTAAACCGAACTTTAGCCTCAATTTTTTTTAAAAATAAAATTAAGTTCAAGTAAAACCTATAAAAAAAGAACCACTTAATGAAACAATTATTTTTTCTTTGCTTTTTCAATAACTTATTTTTTATGATGATATCTTACCACCAAGATCTCCGAGTGGTTGTGAAGACACTATTTGCTAACTGATGAATCGATCCCTACATTATTTCATTTATTCGTGCCTTTCTTGTTACTAATAGATGTTTTGCTTTATTTTTACAGATATCGGCGCTCGCAACATAAACCGGTTTTGCTTTTGACTTGCGGTACTGATGTAACTTGGAAATGTACAAAAACCGAAATATGGTAAATTTTTTTTAATACTTATTTTTCTTTTATTGTTTTTATGAAGCTAAGAAGCTACTTGACCAGAAATTTTTGTAAATTTTAAACAATTAATAGTTAATTTTAGGGTTGATTAAAAAGAGAATTTTCTGAATGGGCAAAGCAATATTCAAATAAGATGATATACTATTTGTATTTTTGGGAACCTCGTTTGAAAGCGCCCTGGTGGATAGTCAAGTTCAATGATTTACATCGTTGATGTTATCGTCAATTTCTTATTGCTAATTTATGATCATTTACGGCAGGGGTGAGGAATATTTTTGAGGTCGGAAAGCCATTTGAATATTTGTAATGTCACCCACGAACCGCACATAGATTTTCAGGGGAAGGGGTGGGGTGGGTATGATTACGTTCTGAAAACAACTGGTTTTAATTTAAATCTGTGTAAGTTTTCCTCCAAATTTTGCAATGTACAGAGTTAAAACTAGAATTTTAGACTCCACCTGGAATATAAATTGAAAAGGTGGATTGATTGTTGCGCTACATGATTGACAATGGTAATCATCCATTCAGTTTGCTCGCCAGGCAGATTTATCAGCCCCTTTGGATTTTAGTTATTTTTTTTATTGGAGTAAACACAGATAGTCATAAACAAGACATTATAAAACGTTAACTGAAGAATTGGCCAGCATCCTAACTATTTCCTCACAGAATAACATAATTGCTTCTGAAGATGTTAACAAAGCAATTGGGGCAAAAGTATTAATGGGTTGATTGAAGTTACGTCAATCGCACTTCAATTGAATTTATCAACAAATTAGCGATTATTTGTATTGACCGTCTCCGGGCTGCTAAAAATAATAGATTTGTGTTCATTTCTCATACTATCTTTTGTCATGATGATTTTTTACCACCAAGATCTCCGAATGGTTGTGAAGACGCTATTTGCTAACTGATACACAAAAACAATGGAAATAATATTTACCATTTATATTATTGATTTTTTTATAATTCTCTCTCGTTTTTCAGATGTGACTGGAAGGCGAATGTGTCTGCAACTATCACCTGCAGCTGATTTTTCAATAAATATTGGTTTACATTATGAAACATGTAAATTTCAATAAAATAAAAAATTATAATGCATTAATTTTTAATTATTTTCAACCAAAAATGTCTAATCGGTGGTGCCTTTCGATTTTGCAAAAAGATGACTGGAAGGATTTGATTTTTTTTATGTGAATATCTCGATCCCATCTGCTCCTGTCTAGAGCCAGTATGACTGGCATCCCCAATGGGGTATGTTGTGAGGCTGACGGTGGGGGAGTACCTGGCTAATCAGACCTGTTCATCGAACACAGCTAAAGCCATTTCAATTCTCAATGATGGTCTAAGAACACAGGGGTTACTGAGAGTAACTTCCACTCTGAAGCGTGCTGCAAATATACTATATATTTTAAATGAATAATAAAATTTATTTGTGCATGCTGGCATTTGATCACACGGCCTTCGGATTGTGAGTCAAGAGCCTTACCACAGAGGCTGTCATACATACACATTTACTGTTCAAAAACTACTTGAGATGAGCTGTTGTCTTTTTTGAAATTACTGAAAATCATCTCTGAAATTGTTATACAATTGGCCCTAAAATGTTGGTGAAATAGAAGCGGGCTGTGGTCTATGCATAAATGAACTCATAAATATACCAAACCACCCATAATGATAGGTCTATGACATCATAATAGGTGTGGTTGCCAGATTATACTATAAAGTATAAAGACATAGCATTAGTTCATATTTATGCCACTGCTAACGACACGTACACACTTGCGTGTCGTGGTGCGCCAGAAGCACACCGGTTCCATACATTGTGTTGGCACTCCATGACCTACAAGTATGTCTCTAACCATAATAAATGTATGAAACCGATGTGCTTCTGGCGCGCCACGATACGCAACTGTGTTTCTGCCTTTATACGTGTACTAGCTGGGTTACCCGGCTTCGCTCAGGAATACATTTGAGAGTGTTATGGAATGTTTCACAATGATGATCCCGATTCCCTATTCCCGAACATTCCACGACATACTCCGCCACCCCTTTCAGAACTTTCTAGAGTTCTATAGAATCTTCTTTAACTTTCCGAAATTTCAAGAGGGCGAAACTTCCAGCCCTTATATCTTCAAAAGCACGCCCTTTAGGTAAAAACGGGTACCTTTTTTCCCGAGAGGGGACAGAGATCTACCACACCTTATAACTCCCTTGATCGTACCGGGACTCGTTTCTGAGTTTTTGCGGTCCGCGCGTTTTTCTTTTATAATATATAGCTATTTCCCGGCATGCATTGCAATGCCATATTCAAATAAATAAAATGTTACTCCTTGCATGTCGTTTCCCGTGCGTTCCCCTCCAGCGTTCCACTTCCACCTTCCCCGCCACCGCTATCCCGCTCCCCCGTCACGCCAACCCCCCTGGCACTTCATTTCTTGACTCCTCTCCCGCCCGGCCCGTAGCCGAAACTTTTTTCTAATACTAACATTATTAAACTCGTGATATCTTTCTAATTAAATATCCGAATTGAAAAATTCAAAAAGTTAAATAAAGGTATTGAAGCTGTCTTGAATATGAAGTAATTTATTTTGATAAGGATTAACATCAAGATGCAAATAAAGAGCCTTTTCAATCAGCGACATATTAATTAAATTTTTAAAATAAAAGAATACTTATTGTGGCATAACCATAATAGTTAGACATATGCTGTCGCGACCTTTTTTGTAAATAATGATGTGTTCTACAAAGTCGTAGTACATTATTTTATTCTATCATCAATAGTTTTCGCAGCGCACGCGATGTAAAGAATATTTTAGGTAATTTTTTTACACATTGGGTTGCATTATTGGAGTTTTAGTAAGGATCCATAATTTTTTTGAAAATATAATATAGCCTATGTCACCCGGGGATAGTGTAGCTTCCCAACAGCGAAATAATTGTTCAAATCGGTTCTGTAGTTTCGGAGCCTATTCGATGCAAACAAACAAACAAACAAACAAACAAATCTTACCTCTTTATATAGTGTAGTAGATAGTAGATTTCTATTTTTTTACAAATACACTTGTACTTAATGCCCGGCCCGTAGCCGAAACTTTTTTCTAATACTAACATTATGAAACTCGTGATATCTTTCTAATTAAATATCCGAATTGAAAAATTCAAAAAGTTAAATAAAGGTATTGAAGCTGTCTTGAATATGAAGTAATTTATTTTGATAAGGATTAACACCAAGATGCAAATAAAGAGCCTTTTCAATCAGCGACATATTAATTAAATTTTTAAAATAAAAGAATACTTATTGTGGCATAACCATAATAGTTAGACATATGCTGTCGCGACCTTTTTTGTAAATAATGATGTGTTCTACAAAGTCGTAGTACATTATTTTATTATATCATCAATAGTTTTCGCAGCGCACGCGATGTAAAGAATATTTTAGGTAATTTTTTTACACATTGGGTTGCATTATTGGAGTTTTAGTAAGGATCCATAATTTTTTTGAAAATATAATATAGCCTATGTCACCCGGGGATAGTGTAGCTTCCCAACAGCGAAAGAATTGTTCAAATCGGTTTAGTAGTTTCGGAGCCTATTCGATGCAAACAAACAAACAAACAAATCTTACCTCTTTATATAGTGTAGTAGATGTAGTAGATATACATTCATATGCGAACAGAAAAAAAATTACGACAAATATAAAAAAAAATAAAAAAATCTTATTTTGGTAGTACCACCATATAATTTTAACTTTTTCTTAGGTACCTATATTTTTGATTGTTTGTTATTCCTAATGTTTTATGTACATTCTATTTACATTTCTGGTTTAATTAACCTTATAATCTTTAAAAAAATATGTTAAGTCTAAATCTCTTCATGAGTTAAATTCTTAAGTTTGTTACCTCTAAGGATTTAAAAAAAAAATTCTTAAGTTATTAATAAGTGGTCCTCTCCTTAACACAAGCATTTGCTCTATTAGGAGAGTGTATAAAATATTATGCAAGCTATATTATTAAAATTATGTAAATGTAAAATAAATTAATATATTAAAATATATATGTAAATTTGTACGCCAAGGGTTATTTTTAATTTGTTTGATGTTTACATATAATGTACATATAATGTAATTTGTTTTCAAACAACCTGTGGGTAATAATCATATTCATTTTAAAATTATGGATTTGACATTAGATATTTCTATACTTTTTATAACATCACGCCATTTATACGCAGGGGTATAGGCAGAGAGGACAAACTGCTAAACAACTCGGTCTTGGCATGCACTCTTTGCCTCACTCAAATTCATACATACTTTTCTATTATTCTGACTTTTGACATGGGCCTACTTAAGTATCTGATTCACTTGATCGTGTCATGTCTTCCTCGGGCGTCCCCGAATTCTTCTACCGTTCATATTATATATTATTAAAATTCCTCGGGAAAAAGTGAAAGGATATGGATATTCATTTTATAAGATGCGTGAAAATCGAATCTTACAATGGTACCTACACCTTGATTTATTTATTCAAAGTATCTACATTTGAGGGTATTTTATGAATTCTATCTTGACCTGAACCTCTTGGTAACATTTTTGAATTATTGTTAAAGTGTATGAACTTCTGATTTTTTTAAACATTAGTTCGACACAGGCCTATTTCGTCTTTGGGGATGCTCTGTGTATGTGGAGGGTCTTTTTTAGGAAAGAAAGTTCCCCACCATCCCCTACCCCCATCTCATCCCCCCAATAACTTCAACCTTACAACGTACCCCAATTGGGGACGCCATAGTATCACTGGCTCCGGGCGATAGCAGTTGGGAATGTTATGCGATATTTACATAAAAAATGAGTTGTTGGACTGCCAAAAATGGATTATTTATTTAAAATGCTTATTTTAATAATAATAATAATAAATATTTAAATAATATTTATTTTTTAAATATTTATATTGAGGGATCAGTAGGATTTATCGTACCAGTTAGGATTTCATCAGAGCCGAACCTTCTGATATGAAAATATCTGGAGTCGGTGAAATATTTTCCCATTATGTTTCTGGTGGATTGACGTATTGTTCTTGTATTGTTTTGTATTTATTATACTTATATAGTGCACTTAAATTGCGTGAATTAACTAGATATTCATTTGTGGAAAAGTGTGTGGAAGGGTTTAGTCTTTCATTTGGGAAAGATTTAACCCGGACATAAAATCTGGAGCACCGTAAAAAACGTAATATTTGTATAGTTCAGTTTTGTGTCATTTCAATTTAAGTGCGCTTAACTATAATAAATTTAAAAATAATCCTAAAGTGTTCCTTATGAGTTCATTACAAAAAATTGATAAAATAATACATATGAAATAAAGAATATACATTATTTACAAAACAATGACAAGAGAACAAAGATTAACAAAACAGTGCTGTTATAGCAGAGAGGAAAATAATAATATACAATTACAGTGTTATTGTAGCACATGACAAAACAAGAACTTTTAAACTAAAATATAATACACTAACTTCTTACAAAAAATTCAGACTTTATTTTAAATATACAAGTGAACGTTATGCACATGCACTGTGCCAATTGGATTTGATCGCCTTTTTTATAAGCATGTCAAAAAGCAGTGGTGCGTCCTGTTTTAAAGGAAAATGTTTATTTTTTCAGTTTTACGATATTATGTTTATAAAATGGACTTTGAAATATAAAATACTGGCTTAGCCTCTTCAATTTTAGTTCACTTTGAACAGCAAAACATATTCAAAAAGTTCTTATTTTCGTGATGATATTTCTCCATACCAAAAGGTCGTGGATTGACATCGTGATCTGACAGTATTAATACCCTGGTGACTGTACGGTTGAAATTTAAGATTTCGACACCGAGTACAATTCTGACGCCGCGCCATATGGAAACCATCTGTGAACGTGAAGTTTGTGACTGAGCTACTATCGTAATAAAATCTAATTAAAGCAAGTAGCTAATAATATTACAAGATGGCGCCATTTAACAGCTAGCATGAGGAACGTCGGCTAGCAGGCGTAAGTACCTACTCTTGGATTTACATTTTCACGAATCCAACTGGGCGAAGCCGAACCAAGAGCCGCCCGCAAGGCCTAACAGCAAAAACCCGTGGAGAGGGTTTTCAACCGTTAGTTCACCAAGAATTTATGTCTATCCTATATTTTTAGGTTTTATATATGTTTTTCTAAATCGAATTTCATGAAAATCACCTACCCAAATTTTGGTAGCTGTCGCTCGAGTAAAAACATCTACCAATACTTTAAAAAAAAACGAATCAAATTTATTGTGGTTCGACTTAGTCATTTCGATGAATACACATTTTAGCGTAAATCGGTAAATTTTAAATAATGTGATATAATAGTTTAATGATACCTACTGTATCATAAAAAAAAACATTCTGTGTAAAAGCCCTAAGAACGTTTAAATAAATAAATAAAATAATAATATAATATTTCAATTTAATCATAACCATAACAATAAAAAAGGGTGATATCGATTTTCGCTCCCATAAAACATCACAATAATGAACCTGTGATCAAACATTCGTTCATTACTTTCTATTTTGTCGAATGTGCGTGAAAATAAATAATAGTGATAGCGTCACATTCCTGATCGATTCGATTATATATTTTTTTTAATGGCGGATAATAATTTAACCTTATTTTAGGTCTGATAGACAGTAAACATACCAACGCAGACTTACATTCGGTAGGTGTTAGGCTTGAGTTGTATTAATTTGGTTATCGTGGTAAAAGTAAGCACCAAACATTAATGCGGATCTGATGTTGATACAGAAATCTTCGCAATAGGGGACTTTGAGGCATTTCTACCGATTTATTACATATTTTCCTAAAGTTTCACTTAAACACTTTAGTTTCAAAGCTCTTAAAAATATATATGTTATTCTTGAAGATAATATCTATACATTCTCCTCGCCGTAACGGCAATTATATGAAATTCCCACAAAAGAAAAAATCGCACAGTATGCTCCGAAAATTATTATAAACACGTTTTAAGTTATTTTACAAGTTATATGTATGAAAACAACTTACAGTGTCTCATTAAATGCTATTTTAGACATTACCCTAAAAATTTTTGCTCTATTTTAAAAGAGTTGTGTTTTAATAAAACTTTTTTACAATTTTCACATTAGATTTTAAAGGTGATTGCTCTTTATGGTTCGGTTGATAAAATGATTATTTTATTTAATGATGAAAATAATATGCATTTATTTTTATGGATTCCAACAGCTATTATAATATATATAATATCGCATGCTTCGTATTGAATTACATGTTCCACAATTATGTGAAAAAAATTGATCTACTTATCGAAATCATCGACTGGAATGCAATGCTAAAATTATCGGAACCAAACATCGTGTATGACGAAATTTAATTGAATATTAAAAACATTTATGAAAACACTTTGGAGACCGACTAGGACGCGTAGGAAGAGGTGGTGAGAGCATTTTTGGCGGTGGAGTTCAACGGCAAGGGAATCATGGATCTAATGCCACGGCTCACCAAGTACATCGATGGTAACGGGGATTATGTCGAAAATAGTGGGGATATGTACCTACCTAAAAAGTCATATGATTTTTTTGTAAATATAAAATTTTCCTGATTTTTTTTAAAATTAGAAAGGTCTTTAATTCTTGGATAAACCCCGTAAAAATATGTACAACATTTGCAAAGTGCAATAATAAAGACAAGTATGTATAAAAAAGGTGGCACCGAATATGCAAGGTGTCCGGGGGTAAAGTGCACCAACTCCGGGAAGTGGTTCTACGTGATAGTGCAAGCAAAAAAATTAATGACTTTTTTTAGAAATTCTAACGTTTTAAGCTAGTTTTTGGGTAAAAAGATGAATTGTTGGTGTGAAAAAAAATTATATTGTTCTACGGAAAATTCAATGGAAAAACAACATTGGAATTTCGAAAAAAGTTTTTCGTATTTTTTGTTCCTACCATCATGTAGAATTACCTCCCGATGTTTGTACATTTTATCCCCTGTATACAAATAAAGAAATAATTTTAAAATGCTGGACGATACGGATAGCCTAATTCCAATAAAATGACACCTTTGGTATGGTTATGGTACTCTTATAGACAATGCGGGAGAAAGCTTTTATTACAAAAGTTACTGATACACAGACACACCACAAAATTTACAGAAAGAAAGGGTACAAAAACTTCACGAATAATAAATAAGTATGGAGGCCGAACTCTTGACTGCTTGGTACCAGCGATTTTTAAGAAACTCAATAAAAAAATAAAATTTAAGAATAAATAGAGACCCTGTCACAAAATGACAAAGCTGTTGTTGATAAATGGTCAATCCATGTACCTTTGATTATCTTAATGTACCCACTTTAATTCGTTAGGTAGGTACGTAGATATTATGTATTATGTAGATATATCTCTATTTTTATTATAATTAAGCAAAATAATATACATATTTCTTTAATTACAATAAATGTATCCTTAACTGTTATATACATATTATACAAAAATTTATAATTATGCAAAACTTTCCAATTTCTTTAAGGTGAAGTTATACGTGAAATCCTATTTAGATTAATTTATTTTCCATAAATCCTATTTAGATTAATATATGACGAATTGGCTTACAGTATGAACATCAAAAAATATGTTACGGATAAATTGAAGCTTTTACTAGGTTTTCTATGTAACAGAATTACAATAAAATTATTATTTACATAACAAAAAAAAAATAAGCGGAAACCACCAAAAAATGTTTTTTCATGACTTAACTATGAAGTAATAAAAGAAACATTTTTATAAAAATACCCATTTATGCAAAGACCATTTTTGAGGTTTTCTATGTTCTAACTTTTTTTCACTCTTATAAAATTATGGACAAAATAAATAAAAACCACTTTTTTGCTTACTTGCCGCGCGCAAATAAGACGCACGATTGCAAATTTTGCAGGCACTAGAATCGAAATATTTCTAGCGTTTATATTCCTCTTATCCATAAAACTTAATATTAATGTAGTTAGAAAAATGTTTATAGTACGTATTAAATAGTAAGACATATTGATTTGGCAAAACCCACTGCAAGCTGTAGGTTTTACCAAATCAATAGGTTACCTCTTAACTTGTAATAATTTTCATTTATAATTAAACTAATTAAAAAAAATAATTAACAAAATGCAATCATTATTATTACCATTATAAGACACCCAAAAATAATGGTCGACTAGATAAAAAAGATGGCGAACAATTTAAATAAAATATAATTTTTTCTGTAGATACGAGTGCCTACCTAACGTGTAATTTTTTACATTATTGCAGGTAGGTATCTAAATATTATTTATTCAGTAGAAAAATTACATCAGGCAACCGAAAACGGTGTCAATGTATTTTTGATGGTATCTCAAACAATTATAATAGGCATGTTTTCATCAGTTATCATTTAAATCGTTGATAATTAGGATTTAATCCATGTATGTTTAATAAAGAAATCTACTTATTTCATATCTTAATCATATACACCAAAGATAATGAAGTGACGATGCTTTTAAAACTCATTATTTATAAATAATCATTTTAAGATTGTTGATCTAAATATGACAAAGCAGTATAATTGCTTTAAGATTCCGACAAAAAATCGGTGATCTTTCAGTTATAGTGGAGATTGTGGGGAATAGGTAGCGATTCTTTAAAAAAATGTATGGTTTGCATTGTTAAAACATTCAAGTAATTTAAAATCGTCAATAAAGTTTCCACAGTGATCCACAGTGACAGGTATGAAATATTTCGTTAATTGCTTGCCTAATTGACCAAGCGTAGCCTTCGTAGTCATGTTTTAACCCGATTTTTTTGTATTCAGTCTATCTATAAATTTATTTGTACGTTCCGTTCCCCGTTCAGGATGGTGGCAGTTTTAATGGTTTAGTTTAGATTATGTTTTCAAATTTGAAATCATCGTGTTTATTTGCACTTTCTTATTCGTATTTTCTAAAGATTATGGTACCTACCTACCTGCCAGAATAAAGTAAATTGTATAATTTAATGCATGTAAATTGCGCCGACGGATATGTGAAGCGTTTTGGGGGCTGTAGGTACTTAGAGCGTTTTGGAGAAACTCAAACTGTTGGGTTGGATATCTCCAAAACTTTTGATTGGGTCTGTCACCGGGCGCTTGTCGGGATGTTACCATCGTATAGGAGGATCCATCCAACCCTGCATAGTTGTATTGCGGACTTTATCAAGGGAAGAAGAATTTAATCCGTAATTGACGGTTCTTCTTCCTCTCCGCATCAAATAAATGCGAGGGTGCCACAAGGATCTGTGCTGTCAGCAATGCTGTTATTGTTTCTCAACAGTTTCAGTTTGAGTTTTTAAAATTTTAAATTGTTATTTTTTTTATTTATGAGGTTAAATAGGTGATTGTGCTGTGAAAGTTTCACTAGGAATTCACGTGTTGAGAGCAGGTGCATTTTAGCATAAGTAGTTTAACACAAAAATAAGAATAACCAACAACAATGTTATTTACATTTAAAGTAAAAGTACAAGGACAATCGGCATTGTAACAATGGGAAAGCATGCATTAGGAGGTTCTAAAAATGTTGTTAATATATGATCTGTCTTTGCTAGTGATCCAAGACTTGGTATCTGATTTGTATTTTACATAATTAGTGTGCTGTCTAATGGTCAGTGGAAGTGTGATATAAAGTTTTGTTGCAAATTACCTGAAGTTTCTTTGACCAAACGTTGTTTTGGCGAAAGGGATAAGTAAGAGATTTTGCCCTTTGGTTCTCGTATCACGAACAGTTTGGAATTGTCAAAAACAGTTTTATGTTTGAATAGATGAGTTAGTATATTTTTGGCATAAAGTTGCCTAACGTCCAAAACACCAATTATCCTGAAGATTTCATACGAACTGCTTGTGATCAAATTACATATTTTTTGTTCATTACTATGTTTAAGTTTAGACTTATGGCATGCAATACTTCGTTTGTGTGAAAGCACTATGAAACCATACAACGACAACATTCAACGATCGCGTTTAATGTGCACCATTTCATTGCTACGCTGACACAGCACCATTCACGAGGGTTATCTTTTCGACAAACCCCTTCCACTTACGATGCCGGAACAGCTCTGGAAGTTTTTCGACAAAAAGTTGACCACCACCTCGAGAAGGTTCCTGCAGCGTGTCTGATTCCGGCCAAGAGGGAGAGACAATTACAGACCTATCTCCTTAGTTTCAAACCTCAAAAATATTTGAAAAATGTATTATAAATAGAGTAATGAATTACCCCGAAAAAAAAAACAAAATTTTGTCCCAAAATCAATATGGCTTCAGAAGTAAACTAAGAACTGAAGATGCAATATTCGATCAGACAAAAAATTATACACATCTGCTGATCAAAATAAAAAAGTCTACCTATATTTTTGTTATACTTTTGATACAGTAAATCACAATATACTTATTATTTATTAATCAAATAGGTTTAAAAAAAGATACTCTATAAAAAATCTCACTATTTTTTTTATTTATTTATTTTTTTTTTTTTTTATTAAAAACATACAACGAAGTTGCACTCCCATGAGTTATCAAAACTCATTAAGGGATCGCCAATTGGTACTTTTGAGAAGTTAAACCCAACTCAACCCAATATGTAGACACAATTTATGAATAAAAAATTTACAAAACATTTCACAGAAGCAACATACAGATACAAACATATGAAGAATCACATTACAAATATTTCACAGAAACATGTCTTATAACATTTTATGGATTTGTATAACTCATTGACTCATTTGATTTATGTACTTTGGGTTTCAAAAAGTTAAAATAAAGTTTCCTCCATGATGGACTAATGAGATGGACTAAGAAATGCATAGATAAAACAAAATCAGGAAAATACAATATAAGGTACGGGCTCAAAAATATACAGACCTAATACAAGATGTTTACATACAAATACATGACGAGATTTAAGTAAGGTATAAACCGCGCCCATCATACTATAAGTTTAGTATTTGAAGATAATTAGGGCTATCAGAACAGAGTTTGTACCTACTTATGACTCGTTTTCCAAATAACATTTGAAAAAATATGTTTTCAATATATCATTTCGAGATTTGTTAGAGGCATATACCTGTCTCAAATTTTCAGGCAGTTTGTTATAGTTAGTGTAGGCAATGTATTCTAATGATTTCAGTCCGAACTTTGTTGAGTGTATTTTTGATATGTGTAGTTTGTTGTGTTGTCGTGTATTATATTGGTGAACGTCGTTGTTATAGTTCAGTTTTATATTTGTGTGGGTGTTGCACTGAATAATATTTAAAATGGTGTTTGTTATCTCAAAGCTAGGAACAATCTTAAATGGCAATACAAGTGCGTGACGGTAAATATCTTTATCAGGTGTATCCCAAGGAAAGCCAAAAATGTTACGTAGGGCTCTATTTTGGATTATTTGCACCTCTGATATCATTTTTTTGGTAGCAAAACCCCAGATACTCGAAAGGTATGCCAAGTGGGAGTGAATCATAGCATAGTACAAAGATCGCAGTATGGCTGTGGGAAGCAATCTACGTAGTCTGTACATTACACCGGTCACTGGAGCAATCTTTGATTTAACATGGTCAAAATGGTTTTTCCATGTAAGCCGTGAGTCAATTAAAAGTCCTAGATACTTCGCGACATCTGTTCGTTCCAGTTTGTTTATTCCCAGGGAAATGTTTAGGCGTTGTCCTCTCCTATTCCCGAATAGCACATAGTGAGTCTTTTTAATATTAAGGCTAAGTTTATTAATTCTCAGCCACTCGGCTAGATGAGCCAAATCCCTTTCCATGTCCTTTTCCATTTCGTTTAAATTAGTATTATGGTAGAATAATATTGTGTCATCAGCATAAAGTTGAAGTGTACCTTTCACTCCCCATTTTGCAATATCATTTATATAAATCAAAAATAATAATGGTCCGAGAATCGAGCCCTGTGGTACACCACATGTTATATTTCTATGATCACTTGATTCTTTTCCAATAACAACCGAACAGTACCTACCCGTAAGATAACTAGATAAAAGTTTTAGACTGTTGCCCACGATGCCCAGATATTCAAGTTTTTTTAATAGAATCTTATGATCAACCGTATCAAATGCCTTTTTGAGGTCTATGAAAATGCCCGCTGCATATTTTCCTTGATCTAAGTGTTTTTGAAGAGTTAGTATAAAGTCAAAGGCAGCACATTTCGTGTTGGAGAATTTTCTGAACCCATATTGTTGAGGCGTAAGAATCAGAAAACAAAAACCAAAATAGGGAATTTTTTAGTGCTGAAACAATGTTAAAAAATGGAGTACCCTAGGGTACTGTGCTTGGCCCAGTTCTGTTTTTAATATATATAAATGATTTATGTTATGTTGTAATACCTGGTAGTATTGTATCTTACGCTGATGATACAGTTATAATAGTAATTGGAATATCCTGGCTTGAAACTTTTTTAAAGGCATAAAAATGTATTGCACATGTCTCATCATGGCTAAATAGTAATATACTCTTCTTAAACTACAACAAAACGTTTTACCTTACTTTTTATAAAAACTATAGAAAAAAACCCCAATAACCTTAAAATTAGAATACATAATGCTAACTGTAATCAAGTAACATATTCCTCTTGCTTTGAACTTGGAAAAGTTGATAAGATCAAATATTTAAGTATATACATTGATACGAATTTAAATTATCAATTACAAATTAATAATACCGTTTCTAAATTAAAATATCTTACGTAAATATTTTACAGACTTAAAGAAGTACTGAACGTTGACAAATTGAAAATGATTTATTTGTCTCTGGTGCAATATTCACTCAATATGATGGGGTGGAATTGTACGCAATAATATGATGGGGTGGTGCGCTTAATGCTTTTATAAAACCTTTACAAATAACTTAAAATTATATTATCAAAGTTATGTATAATAGAAGTACAACTTCTTCGACAGATGCATTATACAAGGAATCTAAGCTATCCAATCTTCGGAAACTATTTATACTGCAAACTATGAAATATATCTTTAAAAACCAAAAAAAAATTCGAAAAAAATTAAAACAGAATCAACATATGAAATAATAATGTATTTTATACCCCTCAAACGAATACAAAATAATGCAAACACACAGCAGTTTAATTGGACCTCGTACTTTCAATCTTTTACAGAAAATTATTAAGGTGGCAACTTAACTTCCCCAATACCTAAAATAGTTAAAAATATGACTAAATAATGATGATGTTCAAACTTTATTTTTATAATTTATATCACTTTATTTTTCATACAAACTTTACACTTATTATTACATTTTACACTTATTATTACACTGTACACTATTGTACACACTTTTTGTACAAACTATTTAGACATTTTAATCATGTTTTTGCTTAATATGCCCACTGTTGTGTTTTTCCTGGGTACAACAAAATATATTTAACTACATTACCCACGCACAGGCTTCGCCTTAGTGGGCCCCATCACTCTAATGATTTGAAATTGGGGAAAATAAAGGAATAAAAAAAATACTATTTGCTTCAATTTGATGGATATTTGATTATATTTTCTATTTGTGATGGCGAGCGATATGGTTAGACAAGTCAGACCCATATAATAAATTCAAATATTATATTCCTGATGTGTAACAAGTTTTATGCAGTGGAATTTAAAAAGCACTGTAATAAATACTCTTGTAACACTAATTTGATATTGTCTAATACACCGGTAAGCATCACTTGGGCCCTAAAACATTAAATGGAAGAAATTTATGAATCACTTAATAACTTTGTTTACGAAATGTTGATCTTTGGCCGTGGATACATCTTAACTTTCTAAAATGATTTTCGTCTTATTATTCAGCATCTTTGGTACAAAACACCTAAAACTATTCCCAGCGAGAGCTTGTACTGATGTTACCGGCGTACCTACGTCATCTTGTATGAAAACGAAAAAGAGAGAAGATACTAGAACACGTCTCTTGCTGGGACCAGTATAGTTATGTGAAATTACCTAATTATAGGTCTTTGATTACGAGATAAGTAAAAAATACTTATGGTTATGGTCGATTATCAGATTAGTGATGTTGTAAAATAATTACCGATTAAGTAATACGGTAATATAACTATCAACTTCACAAATATTTAAGCAATTTAAGAATCAAGTAGAATAATTAAAATACCGATAAAAATGAGCACCTACAGTGCTACAGGTATACGTTGACGAAAAAGGAGGATGCTGTCGTCTACAGTCGTCGACAGCAGTAGGCGTGGTTGCCAGATTAAATTAAAGATATAGCATTAGTTTATGTTACGCCACCGCCAACTTAACCGTATAGCACTTTATGATTCCGATAAAATTAAAGTGTACTTACTTTTAAAATGTTGTATTTTTTTACGTCATCCCTCGGCGATACAAAAATATATTTTTACGTAAATACCGCACAAAGGACTCAATTATTATATAGAGGTATTCTCAGTAGAACATTCAAGTAGAAAATGTTTTGATTCCTAAAATGATGAACTTGTATTAAATGGCCAAATTTTATAAAGACGCTTAAAATAAGAGTTCTTGCATTACTGTCATGATATTCTGTACCCGAGAAGCATAGGATCTACGGATGCAAGTCCAAAAAGGTAAATATTCAAGAGAACCCATTGATATATATATATACATAGTAGTATATCTCTATGAGAGAGCCAAAAAAACATTTTTTTCTGTAACTTTGGTCTCATAAATTCTTCGGATATCCATGCTGATAGATAAAAAAAGGTAATTATTCAATCAATTAGTATTGTTTTAAAAACGAGCAAATAAAACGAAATATTTTGTATGTAAAGCCTTTAAAAATATTGTTTAGAAAAAACGTTGACTTGAGTCAAACAAAAACACGGACCTTCTGCTTCAAAATGAAATGGAATATTTTGTTAGGACAAGAATGTGGTGCATTATGAAAGGATCAATGTTTGAAAATTGTTTACTTTCATAGAAAGCATAGTCATGTTAGAGGCAGAAGGATAATAATATATAAATTTGAGTAATTATACTCAAAATGCAACTATGTAAATCATAAAAATGCAAGTCCATATGTACATCTTTCTGCTTCTAAGATAGTTGTTGCATCAAAGGTAGTATACATTTTTGAAAATCCTATTTTTATTCATGATGGGACCTGTATCTTTCTGCCACTGATTGATAAACATGATAATTTACTTCTGTCTACATCAAAAACTCATTTCTTCAAATTTTGGACTTGCATCTGTATGCTTCTCGGGTACAGATATTTACAACCATTTTGTATAACTATATCATCTTAGGAAACAAAATATTATTCCCGTAAATGTTTCAGTGTTGCCTCGATTATAAAAATAAAGTCAGAGGTCACCCAAAAAGGAACTAAAAAAGAGCTAATTCTTGTACAGCCCAATTTGGGACCGAATATTCGCCGTCGCGGGAGGGGTGGTGTGGATATCTTTGAGTAATCGTGGATATGAGAAACGATTCGTTTGAGTATTTATGTATATGAGAAATTCTGAGATATAAACCCCAAGTTTTAAATAAGATAATAGCCGATTCCCAAAGAAATAACTATTAAATTAAAAATTTTCATTTATGAGTTTTGTATTAGAAAGGAGCAAAATTATCCGAAAAACGAGCTAAGAACTTTTTTTAGAGCTGACTATCTCATTTCGGAGTTAAATCTAGCTCTAAAGGACCTGGGTTAGCAACACTGGTTCTACTGAGAATACCTATGATAATTTAAAGCTGTAGATACCTACCTACTCTCAGTATCGTCCTGGTGAAAGTTATCGAATTAGTTAATTTTGCTCTTATAATCTTTGCTTTCGAAAATTAATAATTGGAAAACCTAAAGCACGAAAATACAATAGAATAATGCACGTCCTTTGTGTTTATAATTATTATGTAATTTACGAGAAGGTTTAAATAGTAATCCCGACAGTTATTTATCGAAGCATTGCCTAATTTAGATTAAAAGTGATTAATTAATACTGAACACTGGTTATTTAACTTAATATTCGCAGAATAATAATGGAAACTAGCTCCGCAAACTAAACCCGCTCGACAGGTTTTTACTGCTAGGCCCTGCGGGCGGCTTTTGGTTCGACTTCTCCAGTTTAAGTGTTGGTGACCATTTTATAAATCGGATAGGAACTGGTTCCAAAAATAGCCGGTTCCTCGGAAAAATAAACTCAGGCATTTAATGACAGCTAGACCCCTGGAGAAAGTAACCGCGACAGGCAATGACGTCATATATAATATATAGACGCGTGATATTATTATTCACAACCGCCTGTTACAATAATAATCATATTACCATCAATCTCTCCATAACTGAAGAGATTCACTAAATTACAAATCCTATCAAATGCTAGCCGATGCTCCTCACACTGGCTGTTTTTGGCACTATTGCGCCATCTTTTGGCACTATTGGCTACTTACTTGAATTTGGTTCTATTACAAAAGTAGCTTATAAACAAACTTTTTCACATCTCTATGCCTTGCTGAAACTCTAAAATCGGAACAAGTATTGTTCGTACAATAAATAAAACTTGTCGGGAAAACCTGCTTGACCCAAACAAGTAAAAGAAGAGTTGTACTGTACAGTAGTACTGAAAAGAGACGATATCACTTTGACAGTATGTCAAGGAAAACACAAAAAAATGTTCTTATCCTTAGCACTATGCACCCAGATATTCAAATAGAAAACATTCTATCATAATTACTAGTTTTATTTGAATATATATCTTCACATTTCTGTAGCAAAACTAAAATGGCTTTAATTGACCCTCCCGCGCATCCGGGTGTCAGAATATTCCGTGCTTCTAGTGTTAATAATGTTAGATGTCAGATTCTGTCACGTGGTCCATTCTCTTTGGGAGCAACTATTTTACCTTGTTTATTTTATTTTAGGAATATAAATTATCATGCACTAGTGCATCAACTTGTTTTTACATTCCGCAAACTTGTTTTTGATATTAAAAAATGTAATTTGCATTAAGACCGGATTAAAACAGTGTAACACAATATTACGAAGTACGAAATTTATAAAATTAATTTGTTTTGAACCACTTTATTTTAAAATATTTATTGAGCGGTTTAAAACACGATTAAAGTATTTCATGTTGATTACATATAGAGTCACTGCGCAGTGCATGTGAAATACTTATGACAAATGACAACCCCAATATTGGGGAATGTTACGAGAAACTAGATATGAAGAAAGGAAGGGGAAGGTTGGAAACGTTGGGCACGTGACTACTTAAATTGGGCTGCTAAACATAGCTGAATCCATTTCAACTAACTAACTAACTAACCATCACGCCGTTTCCCCGCAGGGGTAGGCAGAGAGGACGGACCGCCAAACAACTCGGTCTTGGCACACACTCTTTGCCTCACTCACATTCATACAGAATATTTTTAGTGGATATGAAAAAAAATTATGTTGAAAAGGGTGTTGATGGACGTAAGTACTTGATTTTCTCAAACCAGTGATTCCTGACATTATTTGGACTAAAAAATTTAAATGAAATTTTGGTGTCCTTGTTGTTTTTTTCTGATGTTTTTATTTTTATTTTTCCATTTTTTTTTCTTTAAATCTGAACAATAAAAATTCTTCCACATGTGGTTACCCAGTTGATTACAAACTATGATTCAGCTACTTACTTTAAACCGATTGATCAAACCAAAACAAAAAAAAAACATCAAAAACCAAAAGAGATCAAAATTGCAATATTTTTTTTATCTAAAGAGACAGGAATCACTAGTTAAAGTAAGTGAACTACCTCCATTATCGCCCTGTATTATAAAATTTGTGCGGAATTATTATTCAGTAGGTAGGTACTATAATCAGCAATATTGGAAATAAATGCTAAGGGCTAACGAAGGTCAGAGAATCGTACTTACTTTTGGTTGGTTGACCGTTTAATCGGATATCAAACATAAAAACTTGGACTCATCGATGATTAATTTTCTTTGCTTAAACGTAAGATTTTATTTATTTATTTATTTATAAACACAAACAAACAGTACATTAGTAACATTGGTGAAAAAAATCACAATTGATAATTATACTTCGTAGTGGGTACCTACATATTATGTATTTCATTGTAGTGTCTTATTTATGGTATGCATAATTATTAAGTAATAACCGGGTGATGTGTGTAGTGGGAAAGGGGGTGTGTTTGAGGGTGTGTGTGTGTGTGTGTGAGTG
The DNA here is from genome assembly GCA_917563855.2 of Limnephilus lunatus. NCBI lineage: Eukaryota > Metazoa > Arthropoda > Insecta > Trichoptera > Limnephilidae > Limnephilus > Limnephilus lunatus. The sequence continues at coordinate 62,076,986 of OU830599.1, forward strand.
TCAGTATGTGTATATGTATGTGTGTATGTATGCGCATTGAACAATTTGTATTATTGACATGATGCTCTTTTTAAATTTGGGCAGTAAATCGGAGAAAATGTCGATGATAGAATTTAGACTAATATTATTGAACATATGAAGAGCACGATTGATTGGCGAATTACTTGCTGCATTTGTCTTGTAATTAAGCATGAGGACTAGTTCAATATGGCGTGTACGTTTTAATGGTATGTTAAAATTAACTAGGGAAAGAAGGAATTTTTTATACTATAGTTATGTTGGGTAATTGACCGAGAGGTTAATGTTAATTTAAGAATATTTTCGGCATTCAATTTGGTGCACAGTAAAATAAAAGATAGAGTAGGCAATGAGAAGGTGGGCAAATTAGTCTTCCTTTTAAAATTACTAAATTAGGACGAATCACAAACCCAAAATAAACAAGATATCCAAATGCAAATGGTTTAATTTCAATGTTAAAATTCTTAATCTTAATTTTTTTGTTCTTAGTTATTTTTTTATTGAATAAGCAAATACTAAAAAATATTCTGTCCAAGCACATTTCCTATTGCAGGTGAGTAAGAAGAAATTTCTTTAAAAGAAAACCCCTATCTTTTGAGCTCTTTTTTGTTATGTTGTGTTAATTTTTTTATGTTTGTGTACAGTAAAATGTTAAATAAATAAATATAATGACGTTTTGGAAAGACTGGTATACTGATTTTGAAATTTATAAATAATTAAAATGATCAACAATAAAATTGTTTTTTTTTTAACGTAGACGGACTTCCGAGTTAAAATAGACGAAATATTAAAAAAAAATCTGATTTAATTCAAATAAGTCCGATCTAAATCAAATTAATCCGATTTTTAAGATTTAAAAAAGAAAATCGTAATTTTTATCAACCCTGGAATATATTTAATGCATATTTGTGCATCGTTATTGCACATTTGCATTACTTTTCTCCGTATTGATAGTGCATTAAAACCTGATGTTTAATTAGTTAAGTACCACACATTTTTTGTAGTTTTTATAGTTCAAATCGAATATTTGACAGTTTTATAATTATTTCATATAATTTATCTCTCAATAAACTTCCATGTTGCAAACAAATTTGTTTTCACGTAATCATGTTTAACAATTTTCAAATTGCGTTCAGCCACACTGTTACGGGTAATATTACGTTATATTTTATTGGTATAACTAATCTCTGAACATTTAACAATACCTCGGTATAAATGCTTAGGTGACACACTTAAGACGAACAACTGCGCGGTCTTTTTCATATAAATTTAAGTTTTGTATGAAGAAGGTCGTGCAGCTGTTCCTCTTAATAATTTAAGTATGTTTGGATAAGGACAAATGACATTTATCGTTATATAACACCGTTGCACTAAAATAAAGACTAGCGTGGTTTTTATTTATCCTGTCAATAAGCAAATTACCCCTTTATTGTCTTAAACAGAATAATAAATCTTTGTCTTATCATTAATATATAAAAAAACAATATTGCGTAACATAATATTTCATACTCCGTGGCAAAATACGTTTGCATATGTAACAGGTAATAATATGGCTCTAGAATCTTTCTCTTTCAGCATAGCCTTGATAAAAGACCTCTATTCACAACCGAAACGGTGCTTAAAATGGCTTTAATCACGTTTTGCGACCAGAACTGAACAATCAGGCACGTTCCAACCTTCCTCGTACCCAGAGGCGGCTCTAGGGTTCCACAAGTGTAAGGTCATTTAAAAAAATGATATTATGATACAATATCAAATTAAATATGATAATATTCATTTGTAAGTACCTCACGAGTTTGAGAGTCAAATTTATCCACACACGTTAAATTACATTTAATAAAGTAAATTATTTCATGTGACAAACGTAAAATATGCAAAATCAACCCACGTTTATCAAATCATCTCTTTCAGACGCATAATATTCAACATGCTCTCTCTCCCTCACGGCAATGACCCAAACTGTCTTCAGAATCCGAAACATTTTTACTAAGCGACATAATACCATCTCGTTTATTGTGTGGTGCGTAAGGAGACATAAGATATGATATGATATCGGGGCATTTGATAATTTGACCCAGCCAATCATAGTGCGTAGAAAAGAAAGCTTCCATTTAAGACGTTAGATGTCACTACTTGCCGCTGCCTGATATCTCGCAGTACATTTCAAATACATTAGAATAATACCTAGCAGTTGTTTTGATTTGCCTAACATTTCATAATAATATTATGTTTTACTGTCATCTTATACATTTGGGAGGTTTGTGACCAATTGACCTGAGGGAAGGACCGCCACTGCTCTTACCCATCTCCTCCTCCCCCCCATTACTTTTCAACTCACAACATACCTCAATTGGTAATGCTGTACTCTCACTGTTTGGAACTCTTTTGCGGTACCAATTCACATAAAAATTTACCATCGTTTTCCAGGCTCAAACACAATAGGTACAAATAATTAGATTAATACAAAAAGTGGAACACGCATTTGCAGGCTTATATTTGTTTTTTAAACATTTTACATATTTTACAAATTCATTATGTTTTGTCTATTGTTATCAAGTTTAATTTGTAGAACTCCATTTAATTTTTTTTTTTAAATATTCAATAATGTAGGGTAGTTAGTAGTTATGTATTATTTCGCGTATTTTTTATTTTTATATTAGCTCCACACAGGAAGGCCCAAGGAAAATAATCTATGGCAGAGATGTTGGTTATCCAATAAATGGTTCCCAGGGTGGCGGTACCCAAACCCGCCTTCAAAATTGAGGTATGTATTTATTTTTACGCGTGACAGCTGTTTCGCCTTCTGAAGGCATTATCAAACATTCGAATAATGCAATCACGGTTTCACAATGCCTTCAGAAGGCGAAACAGCTGTCACGCGTGATAATAATTACATAGCAAATTTTTTTTACACATCAACAGTTTTTATAAATTAAATAATAATATTATTGAATATATAAAAGAAATAAAAATTAGGTTTTGTACTAAAAATTAACCTAATTTTGTACTTAAAACGTCGCCGCACTATAAAACGCACAAATACAAATATACAAATTGGCTCAACATTGTCCAAGTCTTTTTAATTTACAGCTTAGTTCTGTCGATTATTTATCTCGCCTAGACCATAAACATTAGTGAAACAAGTACTCAGGTATCTTGCATTGAGGCTTTAGTCTTTTACCGGAATTCGTCGGAGGTTCGCGCGTTCAAATCATTGTACTACTGCAGTCCCCAGTCGACGCGATGTTTTTCAATCAGTCAAATTTCTACCGCACGCGCTGTATTATAGTGTAGTTGGAATCATTTTCCGCATTTTTAAGCGTTTCACTTTCATTATAGTGTAATAAGTGTAATAAGGTACCTACCGAATTAAATAACAGAGTGTTTTGTGTCAAGTTGTTCGAAGTGGAGGTTTCTTTTACATGGAAAACAGAGATTGCTTTTAGGTAAATATTTTTTTATGTAATTGTACATAATTATTTATGAATATTTTTATAATTTTACTTTGCTTTAATTTAAATTACTTCGTTTTAAAAATATTATTAAAATGCCTTATGAAAGTGTTTTCTTTCTTCGAAAATACACTAAATTTATTTTAAAAAAACTTCATTAGGGGATACCGGGGACAGTTGTACCAATTTGACTTTTGCCATTTTCTACATCTTAGGTATAATGTTTATGAAAAAAATGCGCATACTCAACGGCAGATAACTTAGTTGTCTACCAAATTCGTATTTTATGATTTTTCCAAGTCTTACAGAAATTAAGCTATAAGCGCTTGAACAGATCGGGGGAAATGCTTCAACTGACCCCTACCCCGGGGTTAGTTGTACCAGTAGCGGAATTTAAATTAAAATACAGAATTCATCGATAAAGTTGTTTCATTTAAATAATTTTCTAATTAATAACAAATCACTTTGTTTAAACCACTTTTTTAATTAACAATATCGACATGTTTCAATAACAATGTTATCTTCTTCAGGATATGTTAATGTAAAGAAAAATAAATGACAAAAAAGTATAGACAAATTAGAATAAAATACAACATAGACGAAATATCAAAAAGTAGAGGTGATTAATTGCTTAAAAATCATAAAAAATAGTTATACAAAATTAAATATGAAAATTATTTAAAGAAAAAAAAAATTGCATTTGGATAATAAAAAACTTTTAAGAACAAATAATTAAAATAATCAGTCTAAATCAAAAAAAAAAAAATATATTGTAAGTATTAATAAGAAAATAAATTTAAAAGATGGCTATTTTTAAAAAATGTTTGGTTATTTATAATATTAAAATTACTATTAAGGCTTTTTCTAATTTATTATTAATTTATGTCGATATTGTTAATTAAAAAAGTGGTTTAAACAAAGTGATTTGTTATTAATTAAATAATCAATAATGCCACAAAGCTATTTTGCAAAGTTTGAAGAAGTAAATAATTTTCGTTTGGAAAAATAGTTTTTTTGTTGGTTTATAAAATTAATATTCAAAGTTTCAATTACATTGAACGTAATACACAATTTATTATTATTATTAATCGTTGTGGAGACGTTGCTTTAAATTGCTTTAGCCGGGTTGTGTAATGAGATCTGGAAAACCTGGTACTTCCCTACCTTCCTCTTCTCCATTTTATTTACCTTCCCAATACCTTCAGCATCACAACGTACCCAATCGAGTGTCATATTATATCACTGGCTCCAGACTTGACTTGTTGACCAGACCTGAATATAAGTTACTTTCCAAACTTCCTTTTCCCTATCTCCTTACCTTTTCCATGCTATTCAGCCTCACAGAATTCCCCAATTTGGGTTGCCATAGTCCCCGTCAATTGGGAACAGTTGGGGATTGAGACTCTGGTGACATAAAAAAAGATGCTCTCAGAATCGCAGTGGTGAAAGAAAATCATTTACAATCGAAACTTGCTTGGAATGATTTTAGCCGTGTTTGGTGACCAGATCTGAATAGAGGGTAGGTACTTCCCAATCTTTTTGATTCCTATCTCCTTCCATTCCCTACTGCATCAGCCTAATACACTCCAATGGAGATGCAAAAATCGTTTTTATCACTTCGCTATAGAGGACGTCGGGAAATGAGCACGTTTGTAAAATCAGACATTAGCGATAAATAATTTTTAGTTTTGACATTATTAGAAAACAGGTTTAAGGGGCCATTCAATGTTCAATAACTTACTTAAATGAATGCTGCGGTTAACGCTAGTGATGTGCAGATGGAAAATGTTTATAAACTAAACATTCACAAATCGAAAAATTTTAATGCAATGGAAATATTTTGTTAAAATAGGTACAGATAAATTGAATTTTAAGCATGTTGTTATAAAAAGTTTTCAGAGACTTACAAACACAAACAAGATTATTAAAATTGCAGAATCAACTGCGAAGTATTCGCCATTGCCGTAACAAAGTATTATTAATAAAGATAAATAATTGAAAAATAGCAGATAAGATAACGACGATTTGAATTTAGTCAATACTCGTTTATCATCCATCATGAAAGTTTATTAGTGGCGAGTTAATCCACTAGATATGAGAAAATACATTAAAAACGCATAATCGGTAATATATTCACCACAGCCGTATTCAAAGCAACAAATCCAACATCATCAGCATCGTAATAGAAAAAAATCGATATGAAAAGTGCGTTACATTTTATTTACTAAAACATTAGCAAGATTTCGATTCTAAAAATGAAGTTTTTTCGAATTCTGTTTTTAGATAATAATTATGTCCATCACTGTAACCACAACATTCGAACTTTTTGCTGTTTATTTGTACTTTCTTTTATAGGTACTCAAACGTTACCAAAACGAAATGGTAAAAAACCATGGCATTTAATTAGCTATGATTGCTTACTTATCTAATAAAAAAAACTACTTTGATGTTTGCCATCACTAACCGATATAAGAAATTCTGAAGGCAAGTCGAGAAAAATTCTTTTAAATGCGAATAAAAAACAAACAAAATTATTTTCAAATGTTTTCAATGTTACTTATGATAGTTGTGAAAGCATTTTTCCATGTAGCTTCATAAGTAACACGATAACTCACACAATATACAATGAGTCCGGAAAATCGTGGTACAAGCGGGAAACCGGTGAATCTGTGTCATATTTTAAGATGTTATTTTGTGTACTTTTTTGATTTGTGCTTCCGATTTTGAGTAAATCGTGTCCGATTTTGGAATTGGTGATGTAGATTCACCAGTTTCCTGCTTGTACTGCGTATTTCCGGACCGCGCGTGCAAGAATTTAGACATATTTTTTAATGTTAAAAATTATCATTGTTCAGGTTTTCTTTACAATTTTTTTTTTACAAATGGCTGCCAAATTATTTTCATCTTTTAGGAATAATGCTTATATTATTTTCTCCAAGTTTTTCTCCATCTGAAATGCGGTGAACGGACAACTCGACAAGGTACAACAACGTCACTCATTTGAAAAGATATTAAAAATTAGAAAAAAAAATAGTTGAAGATAAAATTGTAATTGTAAAATTTGAAATATGAGATTGACTAATATGACGGTTTGATAGAAGTCGGCAATGGCGGAATTGGTAAACGCGCACGTCCCGGTTAGACGAGAGGTTCAGGGATCGAGTCCCAGTTGCGAAAATAATCTTTTTCAATTTTTCGTGTATTGTTCTCTTTCATATTTTCGTTTAGATTATTATTGTTATCTTATTCTCCAACGATACATTAAAAATGATGAAAAAAAAGTTTGACTAAATAGGTTACGTTAGGTTAGGTTAATATGGGTTATTTTTTTTAAATTTCATAATTTTTAATGACGTTGAAATGTCACTTTGTTGAGTTGTTATGGAACTGTGAAATGTGATGGCCTAATTCTAAACGGAGACAAGTAAAACATACCGATTTTGAGTTGTGATGCATTGTTATTTATTTTCCTTTCACGTTTCGTAATGAATTGTGTTTCGCTCGTGTTTCAATGGAGACATAACTTAAATATTATTGTCTGGTTTGGCAGGGAAAGCATATAGCGTACACAAACGACAAATTATGGAACAGAGTTGAATTGTTGGAATAGTATTAATTTTATAATTTTTATACAACGTAAGAGAAAAATAAGCACATCACGATTATATAAAACCTTTTAACAGTGAAATTTACAAAAACTACTATAAATGTCAGATTGTTTATTGTTTTTGAAGTGAAACTTCTTTATCGCCGTTAGTGACTTGAAATTCGGGTGAAACGGAAATGGGTCACAACTCAGTTCTACACAAACACTCGGTTCTAATATAATGCTGTAAATTCGCACCTCGGCGCGTGCCTTCAATAGCGTAGTGGACAAGGTGCCTGAGAAGTCTCAGCGGCTAGAGAGACAGACATCAAGCGAACAGGGGTCGAATCTTACGAAATCCAAAAAAAAAAAAAAAATTGTGAAATCAACATCCAAACTTCAAACCATTAAAAAAAAACAAGCAAAAGAAAAGAAAGCGACCCCTAGCGACTTAATAGTTTCACTTCTACCGCGTGTAAATTACACACCCTGATTTTTTTATTTACATTAGTGTCACACAGGAGGCTATGAGAAAAAAATATTCCTCCAAGACCCTTTGTAATCTTTGGGGATGCGGTGTGGAGGGTATTTTTAGGAAAAGAAGGAGGGAAAATACTTGGATGCAAAAAGGTATGAGGTATGAGTGTGTCCAGAAGTGAAGGAGTATGAGTACATCCCTCTTAATGCGATATTCCGAGAGAGTTCTGCTGGAGATATCAAAAGATCTCACTCAACCAGTCTCTGCACCCCATGAACCCTGGCACTCCTGCTAAGTGACCAAAAGTAGTGAAGCACTTGGGATGACCTATGGCAGATTATTCAATAAATGATTCCTGGTGCGGCTGTAAAAAAATTCCGAAGGCATTTTTAGACTTAGGGCACCCTGAAAAAAGTACCCGATTAATGGGCACCTTCATCAAATATAGTACATAAGAAGGGAATGCACACAAAATATTATTTGCTATGGTTCAGTATTTCTTGCTTCTGTTTATAATTTTGATTTAAAAGCTCGTGTATGCTCTACTCAGTTTAATTTCCAAGTGACGGCCTACAGGAAATGTTGAGTTAATAGCAACTTGTACATATATATATCCTCTTGATTAGTATCTAGTTAATAATTGAACTATGCGTCCAGCGTAAGGAAATTAGCGTGTCCGATTTTGAAATTACCCGCCTTTATTACCAAAAAGATTCCTATGAATGTTAACACGGAGACATATAAACTGCTTATATAGTGGTAGAGAGCCATTAAATGCACATGTATTTAATCGTTTATCCAATAAAATTAAGATTCATAAAAATATTATAAAAAATCGTTAAATTTATAAAGGCATGAATTCTGCATAATTAGAGTCCGAAGTATTTATAGAATGTTAAATATTACGGCGTGTATATGTTGGTTACAGCCTAGTCGATAATCACAGATATAAATTTAAATTCGAACTTGTATTTTTAAATATGCAACACAATGACTTGATCAGTGATTTGCAAGAAAAAAACAAGATTTCAATAATTTCAGTTGGCGAAATGTCAATAACAAGTAATTCAGAAGAAATACGTAACATCTCTTGTTGAAAAGTAAAAAATTGGCCAAAATGTGGTCAAAAACTTCTAGTGGATAAGTACCTAAACAGCCTTATATACTCGTTGAAAACTTCTTTAGCACCGTTGTGGTTTGAAAATCGATGAAACGAAAAATTGCGACACTAAAAAGAGACAAACACATACATCTAAAGGATTTAGCCTGCTAGAAAATGAGAGAGTATAATCGGTCTCCTCTCTCGGTCCCCACTCTTGTCTACTACTCTGAAGGTTTCCCTTCTACCGCGTATGAATTGCACTCTGTTTTTTTTTACCAGCTGATATGAACCTTTCAAATACTACTCCAACTATTCGTTCTCGTTTCAACGATTATACCGTAATAATAATGATATTATTTGTCTAAGTCGAATACCTTGGAATTATTCTTGCATTATTATGCATTAATTTAAACCCAATAATTAACTGGTTGCAGGCAAGCGGAAATAAATAACGTAGGTCAGAAATCACTTTTATATTATCGAGTACATTGTTGTAATAAAGCAATTTAATTAACTTAACTCGGAAATGTAACGCAATGAACGTATGGCAATAAGATAAATGCTAGAGAGCTCAAAGAATCTCATCTGAATATTAATTTGAACGTATGGGAGCAGGACTGAATCGGGAATTGACAGAGCCCGGAATTATGATAGAAAACAAATATTTGCATTTATGAATGGACGCTTTTATATTTTTCGTGACGATTCACGGTAAAGGTATCATGACGGCATAAAAAGGCAATAAACGCACGTTCCTTATCACAATATTGTTGCAGTTCTTTCAAAAGATGAGATACACACTGTACGTAGGTCTGTTTCCTTCAAACGAAAAAAGTCATCATTTTCTTGCATCTCTCTCACACTCCACACCGTGACGTGTCCGTAGACCCCTACTGATATACTTGCCGTGACGATAATTTTAAAATTACGGAATATATATAGTTACAAGGATAATATTGAAGTGTGAGTGAATTCCAAAAACGTCAAATGGTTTAGCTTTAAAATGTAAACATATAATACTGTCGCTTTTTCTTAAACACTAAATGACAACAGTCGAAAATGAGACAAACGGTTAACGTATGTCTGCACCCCCCCAAAGGAAGCATACACTCATTTTCATACATCATGAAAAAGAGTAGTACTTTGGAGTACTATACGTATTTTGTGTGTCTCAACATTATTAAATGTGTAAGAAAGAGCTGTAGCGTTATAACGATAAGGAACGTATGTTTATTGCCCTTTTTACCGTCACGGTACCGTTTCCGTCATTCGTCACGGTAAAATATAAAAGCGTCCATTCATAATTTTCACGGCCGAAAGTATTATCGTGACTAATTTTTGGGTTATTATGCCATGTTGTGCTTCCTCCTTTCTGCAGCCTTTCTTACAGCGTTACAGTATCCATCATCAGAGCAGATGTGTAAATCTTGGTGAAGTATGTGCGTGAATCCTGTTTCAGTCAGGATGCCCGATTCATTCTGGTAATTTTTTTTTGACTCGGCTTTTTAATTTAGATTTTAATGTGAGTTAGGATAGTAGGTATCTATATTATCTATATTGTTATTCCTCTTTTATGCTGTTGCTCACGTACTATCCAGTTGACAGTCGCACGTTCGATACACTAAGAAAGAGATAATGCACCACGGGAAAAGTCTTTTGTCTTATGAACGCTTATAATATATTTTTTCTTATGGTCAATTTACCTCGATGATCGGGATATTTTGTGGTATTGATAATATTGTGGAAGGAAAGAAAAATAAGGGGGAAGGCTATAGTCGCTTTCTATTAAGCTTTTAAATCATATTTTGTGCTTATGCCATTACAAAAACTTTAAATCCAAATGAGGCATGTGAAAACAAAAAAGCAACATTAAAAATATGGTCCTCTTTGACGCCATTGTGTTTTCATAGATTATTTCCATGTACAATTACTATAAGGCCGATTATTTTATTTTTGTTTAAGTCAAATATGTTACGGTAAACCATTTGTTTTAATGTGAATACCGCAAGAGAGTCCCAACTGCTACCAACCGCCTGGAGCCAATGTGATTATGACATCCCCAATTATTGGGATATGTTGTGAGGCTGGACGTAGTGGGAGGGGGAAGATGGTAGTGGGGAAGTACCTGGATATTTAGGTCTGGTCACTATACATGGCTAAAAATATTTAAAGCAGCGTTTCAATTCTGAATGGCGGACCTACACCAGAACGATACCGAGAGCATCTTCTATTATGGAACGTGTCTATCAAATAAACTATATGTCACTAGCTGCTACCCGGCATGCCTTGCAATGCAATTCAAAGAAATAAATTGTTTTTCCCTGTATGTATGTTCATTCCCATTGGTCTCCGTTCGTCTATCGCGTCGCCTTCCTCTCCCACATTCCCCTTCCACCTTCCCCGTCTTCCCCCTTCCTCGTCACCCTTCCCGTGAACCCCACCTCCTTCGTTACTCTCACCTCCTGCCTTCCCTCCCTGCCGCTAAAATATATGAAAAACACACATTTTGTAACCACTCGCGCACCACTTATAGTAATAATTTTATACAAATTTCATAACTCCAGAGCTTACCATTATATATAGAAACACTCTTCTGCTAAAATGCAATGTTCTGTAAAAATTTTGAGTAAATCCATCGATTACTTTCCAAGATTTGCGAACGCAAACATACGGAACCTAAATTTTTATAATTAAGATTTTAAATTAATAAATTGTGATATAACACAAAACGGTGAAATGAAATTTAATCGCGCACGCCGAGATTCGCACCCGTGTCCTTCGGATTACTAATCGAGAGCAACACCCCTCGACGACGAAGGACGTCAGAGAACATTGTGAACATGCCTGATAAGACATACACACTTGAGCCGCAGACAACGGTTTTTTTATCAATTCTTGCAGCAAAGGCATTCCTCAATTCCTCACCTGATTGGGAAAGATAAAAATGGAAGATTAAACGCTTACTGGATTAAACACCTCTCGTTTCATTTATGAATTATTTAGTCTATTTTTTCAGTCTTCGAAAAATTTGGGTAAATCGGAAAAGAGGCCCGCTCCGGACCTGTTCGTACCACCCCATAGTCGATTCCTATGTGAATGTAATTTTCATTATACTAATTGTTTTAAAAAAAAGTAATATTCAATTGCCTAGGCTGTTTTCTGGAGCTAACGAATATATAAAAAAAATATCTTATTGACTAACAAAGAAAATAATAGGATCACGTTTGATGTCAGAACAAAAGACATTATTTTAAGTAGTTGTATATTTACTGTCCGTTCCAGAGTGGAAGATACTCTCTGTTTTAAGACCACAATTCGTTATAGAAACGTTGTTTGAAATGGATCTGGTCATGTTTGGGACTAGATCTGAATAGTCAGATACTTTCCCACCTTCATATTCCCCATCTCCTTCCCATTACATACAGCCTCATAACATACTCCAATTAAAGATGTCATAGTCTCACTGGCTCAAGACGAATGGGAACAGTTGGTAAAATGTTCGATATTCACAAAAGAATCTTAACCTCACCTAACCTAACTATCCTAACCTAATCTACTCTTTTATTATGTTTTGTATTGTCATTGTTCTGCATTATCCGGTTACCTGTACATAATCACGTTCTTTATAAATGCAACTGCATCACTATTTTCGTTCACGTTGGTTAAAACATCATAATTACACCTTAACAACTTAATGTCTCTGCAATTCAACCGTTTACAATGACATTGACACGATATGACACTTCTCTCTTTGTTTGCTGACTGTCCTATTGCACGACTGCATTACCAGTTCTCTAAATTATTACCCATTATGTAAAAAAACACAATGTTTAGACGGTTCCATGCCAACTCAACTCAATAACTGTTTGAAAAGTCATTAAAAACTATGATTTTTTTAAATTGATAAATAGCCCATAACCTAACCTAACGTAACCTATTTGACCAATTTTTAATATATATTTTTTTATTCACTTTTAATTACTTAAAAGTAGGCGTTGAGTTTCATTCTGAGTTGTGCGATCACCGTTTATGACTTGGCATATTCAAGTTGATCTATTTTGAGATATCACAACTTCGGGAATCATTTATTGGATAACCAACACCTCTCACCCCAAGTGGTTCGCTACGTTTGGTGACTTAGCAGGGGTGCCCGGGTTCACGTGGTGCGGTTTGTCTTGTTTTTTTGGTAGTAGAGCCCCTCCACTGAGATACTGGTTGAGGGGGACCTTTTGATCTCTCCAGCAGGACTTTCTCGCATTGGGAGGGATGGATTCATACGACTGTCACTCTTCGACATACTGACCCCCAGATTTGTACCCACCCCTCATACCTTTTTCCTTCCTAGAAATTTCTTTTCTTTTTCTAATTAAAGACCCTAAACACAGCATCCCCAAAGATGACATTATTTTCCTCGAGGCCTCCTTTGTGGAGCTAATCTTCAACAAGTTAAATACTTGAGTCGGGTCATGTCAAGAGACATAATAACAGGGGAGTACGTACAAGACGACGTATTAATGTGAATGAAGCAAGTGTATGCCAAGAAGCTGTATTCATACGGTGTGATAATTAGTTAGTTTCTAAATAAAAAAAGGAATAAAACCATTCAAATTTCAACCTATTTTAACCTAGGTATTCCAGCTATAAATAAATCCCTTTAGTATTTTTGTTTTATGCTATATTGGCAAAGCTGAGAATATAATTATTTTACTACATAAAAACACGCCATACATTTCACGTAGGTGTATAAAAAATTATGAATGCAAGAAATTTGGAAATTTAAATTTTCTATTCAATCCAAGACAAATTTTACAAGAAAATTTAAACTAGGCCAAGAAAAACCTTCAGAATTTTAAGTTCATTAGTTCCAATATAATAATATGTATTCTTAAAATATGCAAGACATGATAACTAATAAATTGCAGTGGGCTTCTTACAAATTATAAAGTTATAGCACCTCAGTGTAATTAACTTAGTATAAAGTTTAAGGTACTCTAATTGAAAAGCCCAACTTTTGCATATCTTTATTTCATATTTATTTTTTCTCTTTTCTCGTACCTAGAATGCTCAGCATTGCATACAATAAAGAAATAGTGTTTAAAAATGTTAATGGACTGTTATAAATATGCGAATTAAGCCCGTTATGTTAAGGGGGCATGCATTGATTACGTGAGCTCCAAGGGGGGGGGGGGGGGAGTCCAGTAAAATCTCACGTTACTTGAAAAGAATATACGAAGTGACCCAAATTTATCTCACCAAGGGGAGGGTCTAGATTGGAAGAAAAACTGCTCACGTACGCCCCCTAAATTTACCCAATTTGGGAGGTGGGTATTGGTACCGCTACCCCGGGAACCATTTATTGGATAACCAACACCTCTGTCAAAGGTCACCCCAAGTGGTTCGCTGCGTTTGGTGACTTAGCAGGGGTGCCCGGGTTCAGGTTTGCCCGGGTCTTGGCGGCGGATTTGTCTGCCCACCAGGCCGCATGGCAGGCCGGACCGGGAAAGAGTGGTTAAGGGAGTCCCTTTGACATCTCCAGGTGAACTCTCTCGGAACATGCCGTTGCACCGCAGTGGGAGGGTTGGATTCATACGTCCGTAACTTCTAGACACATTGAACTCCAGATTCCCACCTGCCCCTAATAACCTTTTCCTTCCCGGAACTTCCTCTCCTTCCTATCCTAAAGAACCCTCCACACAGCATCCCCGAAGATAACATAGGCCGTGAGGGGAATTTGTCGTCTCTGTGACCGCTATAGACATAAGACACGCTGTCAATGGAGGTTTTCATGGATTTTATGGGCGATCAAGTGATGAAAATACAATTCATATTTAGCTGCCCCAAGCCCTCAAAAATGTTAAGTGTTTGAGCGTGCTGGAGTAGTTCAAAAATAGTCTTAAGCCATTAAAGATGAATTTGTGGTCATTATGGACCTTGCCAATTATGTCCAGTCATACACAATGCTAATGTTTGGATAGTGCATATGTTCACAAATCCTAAATGGTGGTAAGTCCATGGTGAATAATCGGTTTTATCGCAGTGATCTGACTAAATCCAGGATGTTTAGATTAACACACTGTGAAAATACATGTTGGTATTAAGTATGAAGACTTGATGATTTTGCGATCATAATGACTTTATTGTGCTACGAGTAACCTACCTATAATCACAACCATCCATTTCCTGGAAACAACTAACTACATCGTTGATGATTTCAATTTAATTTAAGTGCCTGCTAATGTCTAGCACAGTATTTCAAATTAGAAAAATTAAATGAACGTCGTGAAAAAAATGCCTTAACGAATATTTCCTATTGGCCAGAATTAAAATTACATTAACTCCACACTCAGGGCCTATTTCATCTTTGAAGATGCTGTGTGAAGGGTCTTTTTGAGGAGAGGAAGGAGAGAACATGGAGAAGAACACAGCGCATAGGAGAGAACACAGCGCCCTTGAGGTGATTCAGCGCCCTTGAGGTGATTTTTCACAAAAAAGGCGCTATATAAATCGTCCAAGTATTATTATTATTATTATTATTATGGTGCTCTAAAGATTGCAATCCGTTTATCAAGTTAGAAAAATCTATCAAACGGACCGCCCGTTTCTGCACAGATTCGAGGAATTGTGAGATTGCGTGATGTGTGATTCATATAATGTTTTTGTTCATAATTTCTAATTTGGTTGCTCTACCTACATAAGGTATATTTATGCTACCTCTCAATAGATGGCAGTAACTACCTACGCGCACGAATAAAATTGTAAATTAATTGAGTTACGCTACTTATCAACAGATGGCAATGCATGCGTAATTTCTGAATGAAATTTTTTGAATACCACTATTGCCCAATAGATGGTGTTATTTTTTGTAAACAACAAAATAATATCTATTTTTTATAAATATAAATTTTATAATTTAGAATGACTTCCCTAACTCCGGAAGACAGGCTGAAAAGTGCAAAAATTCTAATGAAAATTTTTAATAAAATTTTAACCTCTAACATCTTATCAAAAGATCAAAAAACCTCTCTAACTGAGGCTATGTGTGAAATGCTGAATCATATCGAGGCCATGGTTCACGAATACAAGGCACCAACAACCAAAGAAGATGATGGACTCGACAGATTGTATCAGTCGCTATCTAAAATAGATAGGAACATTGAAGATCTTAAATTGAACATTGAAGCTAAATCGTATGCTGAAATAACGAAATATGGTAAAACTAATGAAGAACAAAGCAAATGTAAAAAACATGAACCTATTGTCATCATTAAACCAAAAGATAAGGATCAAAAAAATACGGTAACAAAGGATGAAATAAAACAAAATATAGATCCTGTTAATTTTGGTGTAACTGGAATTAGAAACTTCAAACAAGGGGCAGTCATAGTAGAGTGTAAGAATGTAGCTGCTACAAAAATGATGGAAGAACAAATAATTTCAAAGATGGGACAAAAATATGATGTGAATACACCAAAACCAAAGAATCCCAAACTAAAAATTATTGGTTTATCGGATAAATACACACCAGAAGAAATTGTTTTAAAAATTAAGATGCAAAATGATTATTTGCAAACAGTTGAAGCGAAAATTGACATAAAATATATAAAAGAAATGAAAACCAAACGAGGTGATATTAACTACACCATTTTCATGGAAGTCGATGGAAAAAATTGAAGCTGAAAAAAAGAAAATCGATTTTTTATGCCATTAAAAAACTCGTCTAAAAGACGTCAACCAAATAATTGCAACCTGTACTACCAAAATGTCAGAGGTCTAAAAACCAAATTAAGTTTACTTCAGTCTACACTACCAATGTTTGAACACGACTTTGTACTACTTACTGAAACGTGGTTAGAGCCAAATATTCACTCTAGTGAATTAGGTTTCATAAATCATAATGTGCATAGATTAGACAGAAATTCAAGTGCTAAAAGCAGAGGTGGTGGGGTTTTAATCGCTATAAGCAAGAAATACAAATCTAACTTAATTACAACTAAACATAAACATCTTGAACAAATTTTCTTGCAAGTAAATGTTGCCAGGAATAAAAAGATTATTGTGGGCTGTATTTACATCCCACCAAATTCAAGCAATGAAGTATACAGGTGCCATAGTGAGGAAGTGGAAGTTATATTAAAAAGGAATCCTAGTGCGATATTTTTGCTCGCTGGTGATTATAACCTTCCAAACGTGAATTGGGTGAACAGTGACGATAATATCAGTGTTAGTGAGTCTGGTCGCATTATTCTAGACATGGCGTTATTCTTAGGTCTTAATCAGGCAAATACTTTACCAAATGTAATTAATCGTACTCTTGACTTATGTTTTTCTAACTTAGATTCACTAGAAATTGAAGAATGTAGTGAGCCACTGGTGCCTACTGATGTTTATCATCCTCCACTAGAAGTTATTATCTCTAATGTACATATTAATACTTCTAAACTATTTTTCAGTTACCAAAATTTTTTCAAAACTGATTACGCGAAAATTTGTAATTATCTTCTCTCTTTTGATTGGTCATCTATGCAATATGATGATATCAACACATCTACCAATGAATTTTATTCTGTTTTGGAAAAGACTATTAGCATGTATATTCCAACCATGAAATGTAAGCCAAAAACCTATCCAAAATGGTACTCCAAAGAACTTATAAATCTGCTTATCACCAAAAAACTTAAACATAAAGAATATAAATTACATCAAAAATATTCTGATTACATTGAATTTAAAAATATAAGAACCTCATGTAAAAGAATGTCTATGACCTGCTACCGTAACTATATAAATGAAATTCAAAACTCTATAATAAATAATGTTAGTTCTTTTTGGAAATACTCAAAATCACTTAAAGAAGATGATTCTGATTTCCCGAGCATTATGCACCTAAATGGCAGCCATAGCAACAGTACTGATGGTATTGTGAACTTGTTTGCAAAATTTTTTAAAAGTTTTTATTCAACAGACTCAAATAATGCTCCTGTTCCAACAACAACTCTAGATGAAACTCTTGATATTTCACAATGTACCATAAGTCTCTCTGATGTAATTACTAAAGTTAAATCCTTAGATATACACAAATCTGCGGGACCGGATAATATCCCTACAATATTTATTAAAGAATGTATCAAAGTAATTGCTCTTCCATTAACCAAACTTTTTAATTTGTCTTTATCTAGTGGAATTTTTCCCGATAAGTGGAAAATTAGTTATTTGACTCCAATTTTCAAAAAAGGCGATAAAAGTGATATTTGTAATTACAGACCAATATGCATTCAATCCACCATACCGAAACTCTTTTAAAGCCTAATACTTGACAAACTTTTTACACAAATAAAACCTGTAATATCACCTTACCAGTTTGGATTTATGCCGGGTAGAAGTACTCTTTCTAATTTGATTATTTATGAAAATTTTATAACTAATGCTTTTAAAGAAAAACTACAAGTAGACTCTGTGTATACTGATTTTAGTAAAGCATTTGATTCAGTTTCCCATGAAATTCTCATTTGGAAATTAGAAAAAACTTGGTATACGTGGCAATTTATTAACCTGGATTGAAAGCTATCTTACTAAAAGACAACAAATTGTTAGAATAAAATCCTCTTTGTGCGAAAAAATTTATGCAACAAGTGGAGTTCCACAGGGTTCACACCTTGGCCCAGTCTTATTTATCTTGTTTATAAATGATCTAACAAAAGTTTTTCATGATGTATTTTTCTTGCTTTTTGCTGATGATCTCAAAATGTTTAGAATTATTAAAAATATTTACCATTGCAACATTCTTCAAGATAATATCAACAAATTGTTGATTTGGTGTAATGAAAATAGACTCTACTTAAATATCTCAAAATGTCAAGTAGTAAGATTTTCTCGAATAAAAAATCCAGTGATCTTTAATTACAACATTGATAACAATACTCTTGAGACATTAACACAAATTAAAGACTTAGGCATCACTTTTCAATCAAATCTTTCATTTGTTAACCACATAACAGAAATTTCTAATAAGGGCTTAAAAATGTTGGGATTTATAATTAGGCTAACTAGAAATTTTAAAAATATAAAGTGTATTAAACTGTTATATTTTGCATTTGTTAGAAGTCAACTTGAGTACAATTCTCCCGTCTGGAACCCATATTATAATACACATGTACAAGCTGTTGAAAGAATACAAAATAAATTCTTACGTTTTCTAAATTTTAAAATGGGTATTCCAGCAAT
The DNA here is from genome assembly GCA_917563855.2 of Limnephilus lunatus. Lineage (NCBI taxonomy): Eukaryota > Metazoa > Arthropoda > Insecta > Trichoptera > Limnephilidae > Limnephilus > Limnephilus lunatus. The sequence continues at coordinate 62,095,843 of OU830599.1, forward strand.
TATGTTGAACTACAACACTATTTTAAATGATATGAATATGCTCAAATTGTCAGACAGAAGAATTTTCACAGACTTGGTATTTCTTTATAAAATTCTAAATGATTTAGTTGATAGTCCATTACTGCTTGAATTAATAAGCTTCCGGATTCCTCTACGTAATACTAGAAGTCAGGATTTATTTCAGTGCAGAAATTCTGGAACTAACTACCATATGTATTCCTCTTTGCCCAGAATACTAATGGAGGGAAATAATTTTACCAAGTCTGTGGACATCTTCAATTTATCCTTAGACAAATACAAAATGCTGTTACTGAGGCAGTTCAGTTATGTAAAATAAATACTGTATATTTCTTAGTAAAAGAAATATATACCTTTTATATTTATTGGTAAAAGAAATATATAGTATTTATATTTTATTTAATCAAGTGTAATTTTTAAATTGTATATGTAAAAGCCCCGAAAAAGGGCGTAAATAAATAAATAAATAATCTAACGACAAATTCACTATTATATTTTTATAACTCAATATATTTGCTATTGTTTGTGGCATTTTTTGTCATTTTTAGTCAAGTAATTATACAATATTTGTATGTTGTAAGTTGAACTTCAGTGTGATGAAAGTAATGGGATTATAGGTAATACCAATATTCAAAATTAGTTTTATGGTCTTAATTTTAGAGAGAACTACTAACTTTATCTTAAGACGACAAAATACCCTAAAATATATTCAGAATCTTAACGACGTAAGTAAAGAAGCCGTGTATACAAAATATTGAATAATATTAAATACCCGTGTATTGGACGGACCTACTATCGAATTTGCCCTATCAAAGAAAAGAAGAAGAAGAAAAATAATGTGGGAATCTTAACGATGTCAGTGAATAAAGCATGTAAACAAATATGCGCCTGCGGCATGGCGTATTCGACGGACGCACGGTCGAATTTACCCTAGCAGACCTGGAGATTCAACCTTTCCGCCGGGTTAACGTGTTACCAATATTTAAAATGTTTCTAAATGAATACCTCCCAAAGTCATTAATTCATCGTCTAGAAAAATAAAATCTGGTGCTAACCGCTAAATTTAGTTGTACAACGTATTCAAATTTTTTAAAGGCATTGTACGTTAAAAAAAAACGACAGCAACGTACTGTTTTATTAATCTAAAATATAAATAGCTCGCATCCCTTGTGAGGCATGGAAATAAAAATGATACTTAAATTACGAATTCGACGAAATAAATTAAAATGTGAGCCTCGGGCAAACCCCCGATAAACGTCGTTATGTCTCGCCTTAATTTTCTGAAAGTCCTGGGGTCAATTCCTGAATGCGACTAAATCTTTTTCTGTCTTTTGTCTTTTCTATTTGTCATTTTTCTTTTGAGAGTCGTTAATATTTTTTAATTTAAAGTCTTACTCATTAAAATATTACACTTCAAAAATATTAAAATGCTTAAAAAATTAAATATGTCACAAAAAAATATCTAAATACTGCTTCTCAGTTATAACAAACTCGGAAAACTTCCGAAATTTTTTTTCAGTTTTTCCATAGAAATCTTTTGCTTCATAACAACATCTTAATAAGTTTTTAGAACCTACGAAGATGTTAGTAGAGATTCATTGCTAGGCCTGGCACGTTTTTCGCATTAAAAATAACGCACTTAACCCCCTCGCTCAGAAAAAAACTAGAAAATGTATACTGTAAGAAAATAGTCAGGCTGAAAAGCAATTTCCGCTGCGTGAAAGTTTAAACATAATATAAAAACCTCCCTTAGTACCAACGTATATATTCGTATTTTTCTATGTACATGACGACTAACTTTATCTAACAGCGTAATCTTTGGTGTGTTGTGGTTTTCTTACGAGTCAAATTATGTCAGGACATATTTGACTGAGTGTAGCGAAGTCTTGTTTTAACTCAACCGTTTTAAAATTTGTTGGTACGTTCCGTTTCCGTTTCAAAATGGTGGCCATATTAATTTTTCAGAAAATACTATTTTTTCAAATGTGAAATAGTCGTGTCTGTTTGTACTTCCTTATTCGCATTTTTTAAACACATTTTGGTACCTACCTGCCTTCAGGAAGCTTGAAAGGAGAATTATCTTTGTTATAGTGGTAAATTTATGATAACATTTTAAAAAAAAATGTTTAAAGATTATCGTTTGATATTTTTGACAGGTGTCTCTCAAACCTTAAAATCAAACATAGTTAGTTTTGTTGGTATTGCCATTAATATTTTATTTATATTTTTGTTGTGTTACCGTTATGATAAGGGCATTCGCCTTGTTTGCTGGTTCTATTTTTAAGTAAATAAACAAATAAATTTAAAAAAATCATGGATAAAACGATGTACACGTTTCCAATGTGTAATCAGTAGTTTCCGCAATGACTAAATAAAGTACCTCAGAGTTTCCCGATAATAACAACCACAACTTCAGAAATTTTTGTAACTTTAGAAAATTCAAGGTTCGCCAATCTCAAAAGAGTATATGACTTAAAAACGCTGAACAAATATTAATACTCGTACTCTAATTCAGTTTGCAAATTTTTATAATGGTTTTTGCAACAAGATATTTTACAAAAAGTTTTATTACGTCTGTGAAACATTCCCAGTCATTTGTTTTACGATCTGCCAACTCTCTCGAGATGTGCAAATATCATTTAAAAAAATTAAATAATCACAAATGAAATTGAAAGAATGCAGTAACCCTATCAAAAATAGGTACAGATTTAGATCTTATACCTACATACAAAATGCGCCAACAAAATGCTTGGATTGGTTCTTTGTATGTAATACGAGATCATTAACTAATGGAATTTCAATACGGAGAATAAGTGAAACACTGGTTTGCAGCATCTTGGAATACAGCTCCATATTTGGGCCCCTTCTGAACAAAACCATGTTCTATAAATAATAGAAAAAGTACAAAAAAGGTTTATGCGTTACCTGTATAGGAGGGAATATATATAATATTCATTCCCGTATCCATCATTGTTTTTAACATGAATGCTTGATTTCAACGCCTCAAAAGTCCGCTGGAAAATATGTTGTGGTAAAATATGTTTTTGAGGTTGATCTCTGGATGTATATTCAATCCGCCAACTCAAAACTAAACTTCTGTTGAAAGAGCTTAGTTTATTTGTTCCTATCAAGTATATTTGTGGGAGATCCTATGCACTTTTTTATTCTCCGAAAGCGAGGACTTCTGTCTATCAGAACGAGCTAATAAGACTCAACTACTTAACGATTCTGCATCGACCATCACACATTGGTGTATAACTGCCCCACAAAGTATATTTGTGGGAGATCCTATGCACTTTTTTATTCTCCGAAAGCGAGGACTTCTGTCTATCAGAACGAGCTAATAAGACTCAACTACTTAACGATTCTGCATCGACCATCACACATTGGTGTATAACTGCCCCACAAAGTATATTTGTGGGAGATCCTATGCACTTTTTTATTCTCCGAAAGCGAGGACTTCTGTCTATCAGAACGAGCTAATAAGACTCAACTACTTAACGATTCTGCATCGACCATCACACATTGGTGTATAACTGCCGCACATCGGTGTTTATCCGTTTTACGGAGAACATTGGAAAGTAAATAAATACAGGTGTTGAAGGATGAGAGTGCTAGAAGAGATTGAAGGTTGTCAGGGGGAGGGGAGGGGTTCGTAAATCAGCCCACGTGTAGGTATAACATACATATCAAATCCACCAGCATTATATCAATTACAGCCCGCTCTCTTTATCTATTATGTATTTCAACCAATTTACACAAAACCATGAGTAATTATATACCTAAACCTTCCTCATGAATCACTATATTGGTTTAAACCGCATGAAAATCCGTTGCGTAGTGGTCAGTGGTCTAACAGTGGTCCCAAACCTTTTTGTTGCCGCGGACCGGTCAAAATTTGATAATTTTACCGCGGTCCACTGAGGGGAGGGGGGACACATTGAATGTAGTTTTTTTATAATATTTAGTATCCTTTGACGTTGTAATAGCATACCCACTAATGAGTGTAAACATTTAATTTCAAACATATTAAATCATTCCCATTTGGATAAACCTATTATGGATTCTATTGAAAACAAGCTTTTTGAATGTGGACTTTCCTTATTATCTAATATTTTTGTTTGAATTGGATAGTTGAAAATATCTTCGTTATTTGGTCAGGTAGCAACAGACAATTAAAGAATTTTCTTACATTCATTAATAACCTTCATCAGAATTTTAAATTTACATAAGAACAACGATAATAAGAGCTTAAACTTTTTTTTCAAAAGTATTTTGATTTTTAAGCAAGCCCTTGCGCTGCCCAGTACCATTTGGCCCACGGCCCAGTACCGGGCCGTGACCCATGGGTTGGGGACCACTGGTTTAAAAGATCTAAGCCTACAGACAGCGGGAGTGAATGCTCTCTGTATGTAAAGATACAAAAAATGTTACATTAATGTATGAAGGTAATTACGAGATTTTATGATTTCTATGACTTCTAGTTATTTCGGGGATAAAGATTGAATAATAAAATTTAAAATCATTAATTAATGAAATCTTTTGAACGCAGTTTTGTGGTCATACAAGCAAATCAATTTAAATTGAAATACAAGATACACTGCACAAAGAGTTCGTGCCTATGAAAACCTTCAAAATAAATTATTATGTGCGAAATACGTTCGTCTCCGTTCGTCAAAGTAATTATTTTGTAATACGAGTATAATGATTCATTTAGGACATAAAGCCTTGATATGAACGTTCCGTATCTTAGTTTCGAATGAACAATTTTCGTCATAATGTCATAAGTCATTTATTGCCTTTTAAAAATAAACATCTATGCGATATATGCCTATACAAAGACGGTTAATGTTTTGTCAGACATATTATGTACTGTACATATATGACATTTCCTGGCTATGAAAAATTGTAGTGATTACTGTCTATTTAGAACGAAAATAGTTTATTGTCTTTTAGAGGCTTTAAACAAAGTAAAACGCTGGCCTAACAATGGAAAAATCATAATGTTTCTCACTTGAAACAGTGTTCAGATGTGTACAAGATTATAGCTGTTATTTTCGAAAACAATGGATATGAATTAACAATAATCGCGTTAAAAACGTAATGTGGAATGGTCAATCTGACGGAAAGATAGAAGCTGAAGTCTTTGTCTTTTATATCGCGTGGTTAATTGAAATCGAGTACGGTTAATGATTACGATACCGCGCGGTAGAAGTCGAAGAGACTTGGACCTTTGATTTCAGGCTTTAAAAAAGTTAGGTTGGTAATTGATTTAGTCGGTGTATTCGCAGACATTATGATTTTTAAATAAACGTTTCTGAAAAGTTGACATAACTATGGGAGTTGGAAAACATTGGATATTTGTAAAGGATTGACTTACGTTCTGATATGGTATCATGGGGAATCGATATTATGGCATCGAGGGATCACTGTTTGATCACTGCACATGTTTTAGTAATAGATTTGAATAAAGCATATTAAGGCATCAACTGAATGTTCACTTCATCGGTTTCTTATTTTGACTGATTGTTCATTGAGTTTTTGTCTCAAATGTCATATTTACATAATTTGTATAGTAGGTTATGTGGAGGAAGGGAGATGTACATAGTTGCGTCAAAAGTCGGTATAGTGTTGAATGAAAATAGAAAAATAACCGGAAAAAAATCTAAATAGACGTTTGGCGATTATCTACGTCTACACGACGGAATGATTACAGAACTTAAATAGAAAATTCACATAAATTTAGTATTAACTTTGAAATCAGAAACATTTTTTTAATTCCGTGAAACAACTGGCCCTTTATCATGATTTATTTTCAAAATACCACAATTCTCTTTTTTTCTAACTTTCAAGTGATTTGGATGATTTCTGCGAATGAGCGATAAAATCCTTGGCTAGGAAGAACCTACAAATTAATTGTGTAAATGCTTGAAATTTGCAAAAAGTTATTTCACGTTACGCATAATATATACATAACATTAAAGAACGCCAAATAGTCGCACTCAGTCGAATCAATTAGGTATACTACTCTCAGTTTCAGTATCACCCTGTTGCAAAACACGATGTTAGCATCACACTGCTCTCTAAATAAATTCGCTAAAGAAGGTACCTAAACTTTTGTATTATCTAACAACTTTGCTCAATTATTTTTTCAACTCGCGTAAATATTTTGATTTCTTTGTTCTTAATTTACAAAGACAGCACGTCTCCCTGTGTACTTGGGTTGTAGAGCAAGAGCCTGTGCCGATCATACCTTCGTTATTTTACAAAACCTGAAAGTTTCTCTGTGTATGTCCCTAATACAGGTAAAGACGATCCCCGACTATGAAGTTTGGATCACGGTGGCCTTGAAAGATAGCAGGTTGCAAAGGTATATAAAATTGCACCACAATTTCAAGAGCATTTTGCTCGCACTTTTACAAGGTAGTAAGTATTCTTCTAGTGTCGAAATTTAACACTATTTCACTCCAACCCGCTGGCATGTATATATCGCTCACGCACCTACGGAAGACTTTTAATGTGTCTGACAATGTGAAGGAACCATCGAAACTGTCTGATTACTTAGAAAACATATGTTGATGGTTCCTCAAGTAACATATATAAAATTCAGCTTTTATACTTTAACGTAAGTACGATTATAATTAATTAATATAAAATCTTTCCGTGATCCAAACTTCATAGTCGGGGATCGTCTTTACCTGTATTAGAGACGTACACAGAGAAACTTTCAGGTTTTATAAAATAATGAAGGTCTGATCGTCACGGGCTCTTGGACTATTGTGTGTTATACGGTTTTATCTACTTAATGATTAATGAGTTAACTGCTTTTTAGCACTTGTTCTTAAGTGTGCTTAAATAATAAATGTCCAGTTTTCATGAAAGGCTTCTCTATCCTTTATGAGTTCTCGGTTAACTCTACCGTCATTAAACGCCACTTTATTTACTGTTAAAAGTCTTAGCAGGTCTTTGCTTTCATGATACTAGTGAACTAATGCCTAACACACGTTTCTGTTGCTATGACGACTCGAGAAGATCTTCTGTTACTTGCTTTTATTTATTACTGCAATTTAATAATGATAATATTCCAACGATGCTGCAATGCGTATTTGTCTAAGAAACTGCAGAATTTTATAATAATAATAATAAAATGCAAATTAAACTTATTTCCAATTAAATTTTTTTTTTTACCGTAACCGGTTAAAGCCATCTTCAGGCTGGTACAAAGGTTTCTTAATCTACAGTTTATGAACAGATTAAATAATTGAAATTTGTACATAGTTACATAGTTGAGGTTATTTTTTTAATAACTGCGTTCAGGAGGTTTCCGCTAATAACGGTAGTGTGTTATGGTTGTGTTTTAGTGACTATTATGTGTTTCGTCTGTAGCCAGGAGTGACAGCAGTGGCGTAGCGAGGATAGGAGGGACGGCCCGCCTCGGGTGCCACCCGATGGGGGGTGACACGAGCACAATTCTCTAGCCACCCCCCCTACACCACGTTATCCGCCCCGGGTACCACCCACGCTAGCTACGCCACAAAGTAGTAATCAATATGTAGTAAATCTAATTGTCTGGTATTATTTTGTTGCAGACTTCGAGGACCGACGAACCCCGCAGACCAGGACGCGAATGAAGAGAGAGCTCTGCGAGTCGGTCTCACCCAACAGATACAGGCAAGACAGGAGAAACTTTGTCTGTGATCACCGACCATTGAAGACGGAAATATGGCTACAAAGGTATGTCAATATTAATAACTTATTTTCAAGTTCAACCTACTCAATTATACTTCTTTTAAACCCACGTGGCTGGCAGGTGCGAATGCAGTTTTATTGATTTTTATTTTAGCAGAAGCTTATAAGGGTGACACCATCGATATGCTTGGTGTAACTCTAAGTGACCAGCTCAGGTACGAGGGCTCCATCGAAACCAGAGTTAAGTTAGCCTCTCAGAAATTTGGCGTACTGTACAGGGCCCGCAGATACTTTAATAGTACACAACTGCTAACCCTGTACAAATCGCAAGTGCACCCCACGGTTGAATTTAGCAGCCACCTCTGGTCTGGAGCTCCAAAATACCTAAAAAAAACCCTTGACTCTGTGCAGAAACGGGTGGTCCATTTGATAGATTCTCCCATCTTAACAGACGGATTGCAATCTTTAGAGCACAGGCGTCAGGTGGGAATGCTGTCCTTGTTCTACCGGTATTACAATGGAAGATGCTACGAGGAACTAGCGTCATTGATCCCCTCGGCTCCGGTGCATACTCGGGAAACACGCCAAGCACGCGCCCAACATTTGTTCACGGTTGACATTAGTCATATGAGTCTGTTTATATATGTTGGGCACGCGTTTGGCGTGTTTCCCGACTATGCACCAGTACCAAAGGGATTATAATTGCCTAGTTACATAGAATCGTAGCTTCATCGAAGCCAGAGTCAATTTAGAAGCTGAGCGTACAGGGCAAGGGAAGCTGTACAGGGCCCGCAGATACTTTGACAGTACATTATTAATGACCATGTTTAATTTGGGAGCCATCTCTGTTCTGGAGCTCCAAAAAAACTGAAAAAAAACTTGACTTTGTGTAGACTCAGATTGATAGAATCCCCTATCTTAACAAGCGTATGTAGAGCACATGCCATCAGCGGTATGCCATCCTTTTTCTACCGGTAGATACTCCTTCAAACTAGCATCACTGATCTCTTCGGCACCGTTGCATGGTCGGGAAACACGTCAAACGCGTGCCCAACATATGACACGGTTGTCGCATGAGGATGGATCGCTTCTACGAATCGTTCTTGAGTTCAACAGTTCGGCTGTAGAATGATTTGTCACAAGATTGTTCTCTTTAAGAGCAATGTTCCCTCCTTCCTCTTATCCAAAATACCCTCCACACAGAATTTTCACTTATGACACAGGCTCTGAGGAAAATTATTTTCCTAAGGGCCTCCTGTGTGGAGTTTATAAAAAAAGATTCACGGTTTTTATGAGTATTACGTAGGTAAGTACATACTACAATTATGAAGGAGCTTCATTTGGGTTACCAAGAATACTGCGGTTGCAGCCTAATTATATAAAATATTTTACTAAAAAATATGCCTTACACAGTTGGCAAAATCTTCGGTTGTAAAAGTAAAAGGACAAAACATGTAGCACTTGGAAATTTGCAAAATCGTATAAAGAATTTACAAGACGGTTTTACGTGGGAATTTTAAAGCCATTTACAACTTTTTAAACGTTGTAAAGAGTTCCATATAACTTAGTCAAAGAAAAACTGACAATAACTACTTTAATATGCGCATCATATAATAGCTAGGTTTTAGGATGGCGCGATCAACCTGTTTGGAGGAAATCCCCTAGGGTCCTGTGGCCAAACATGCCTTAAGTATTATTAACATGGAAGATCCGGTACTTACCCATTACTAAAATGTCAGTTTGGGTAGGAAAATTAGTTCCTGGTAACACGCGTCTAAGAGTATTTTTTTTTATTTATTTATTATTTTTTTTATTTATTATTACATTTATTACATACAAGAAAACAATATAAAAGGAAGCTTTGACTGCCCAACTAGGAAGGTTTCCCGTTTTAGGACAGTCAACTTGGCAGGTTGCGGGTACATAATTTCACATTAGTGGATTCAATAATAAATAACAATAATGGTACAGATTGGGGGAGTTACTTAGATATTAGGTACAATATCGGATATAAGTTGTGTTATTCTAGGTATACAGCAGTAATAAACAATAAAATCCAGATAGGTACATGTAAAATATAAAGTAGAACTAAAATATAACAAATGTAAGAAAGAAAAATAATAAAAAAAAAGTTTTTTTTTTTTTATGAAAATACAATTTAGCAGTAATAAGCAATAAAATCCAGGTAGGTATATGTAAAATATAGAATAAAAATATAATATGTAAATATAAGAAAGAAAAATAAAAAAGAAAAAAAAAGAAGAAAATAATTTATAGGAAAATACAAATACAAAATCGAAGAAATCAACTCAGACTACGTTTTTTAATAATTTTTCGGAATCTGTCCTACCTAAGTCTAATAACCATTTTGTAATTTTAGTACCGAAGGATGATAATTCACACAGTTTCAATTGAGAGGGGATTTTGTTGTATATTTTTGGTCCCAGGTATGAGAAAACTTTTTGATAAGCCGCAGTATTGCTTGTTGGAATAGAAAGGTCGTTTCTGCTTTTACTTCTGGTTTGATGATTATGATCGATTGTTATCGTTTTGTTTTTATTTTTATGGACGCAGATTGTTATTTTTTTTATGTAACATTGTCGAACATCAAGCACCTTAAACTCCTTGAAGAGAGCGTCGCTCGAGTGTCTGAAGGGTTTCTTCATAATGACGCGTAGAATGGATTTCTGTGCCTTCAGTAGCGGGTATAATGTTGTTATACCTGTTCCACCCCATCCAATGCAACCGTAGGTTATGACGGAGTTACAGAGCCCGTAGTATAATTTTTTAATGTCTTGAGTTTTTATAATTTCCCTATAAATATATAAATAAGCTTGCGCACTTTATTAGCTGTGTTTTCAATTTGTTGTTTCCATTTAAGGTGGTTATCCACTATTATACCTAAATATTTAATAGATTTAACACATTCAAGGGTTTCGCATTTACAAGTATGGTTATTATTTCCAAGGCTACACTTAATATTATGTATTATGAGGTGATGAGGTGTTTTGGGTTGACCTGCAAGGGTAGCGCTAAATGTGAGATATTTTGTTTTTTGTATGTTTAGTGTAAGCAAATTAGTGTCCAGCCACTGTTTTACTCTGTTTATACCCGTGTTCGCAAGGTGGTGTGTTTCTTTCCAATCATCTCCTTCAAACAAAATAACTGTATCGTCAGCGAACGTGATAATTTTGCCACCAATGTGTTGGTTACAAAGTTCGTTTATATATATAATAAAGAGAAGGGGCCCAAGTGTACTTCCTTGTGGTACCCCAAAAGTGTATTTTAGTGAAGTGCTAATAGCCTCGTTAATTCTGGTTTGTTGAAATCTATTAGATATATAACTTTCTATCCATTGAAAAGCTTTTCCGTTTATTCCTATATTTCCGTCTCTGTAAAAGAATTTTGTGAGATATTGTGTCAAATGCCTTGGCCAGGTCCAGGAAAAGGGCAATAGTTTTCTTGCCACGGTTCATATTCCCTGCAATAGTTTCAGTGAGACATGCGATGGCATCATCCGTTCCCTTACCCGACCGAAAGCCGTATTGGTTTGGACTTAGAATGTTATGTTCCTCCACATATTCGTTTAACCTAGTTTTGAAAAGCTTTTCAATGACTTTGGATATCGCGCTTAAAAGTGATATTGGCCTATAGTTTTCTATAAGAGATTTAGGTCCACTTTTGTGAATTGGGACAATTATTGATTTTTTAAAGTGATCAGGAAATATTCCTGCTGTAAAACTTAAGTTGTAAATATATGATAGCGGAGCAGAAATCTGATTTTTAATTTTTTTTAGTATTTGTGTATTTAGACTATCTGGACCCTTTGCATGTGTAGTATTGAGGCTGTTGATAATTTTTAAGACCTCTTCTACAGTAGTTGGTTTAATATTAAATGAAAAAGATTGTTCCTTAGTTTCAATTGTCGATGCTAAAGAGTCTTCCGTTTTCTGGGTTTCTAATAAGATTTTATTTGCTAGATTTGACCCAACAGATGCAAAATATTGATTAGTGTGACATGCAATTGATTGATTGTCAGTTATAATGAAATTTCCGGTATTTAATTCTGTTACAGATGCACTAGTATTTCTTTTACTTTTAGTTATTTCTCTGACAACATTCCACATGTTTTTGCTGGAATTATCCTTATCAAGTAAGAATTTATAATAACGCTCTTTACATTTGCGAATAACGGTTTTGCAGATATTACGGTATCGGTAATAGTTTTGCTGTTTAGTGGCGTTCAATGGGTCTCGTTTAGCTATTTTATGAAGGTGATTTCTTTTGTGTATAGATTTAACAATGCCGTTTGTAATCCATGGTGTGAGATGTATTTTACTATATGGAATGCGTTTAGTTATTGTGTGTTTTGTTATGATTATATTGATTTCATTAATAAAATAGTTTAGAGCATTGTTAACTTCAGTCTCTTTGTAAACATATTCCCAATTTTTATTATTAAGATCATTTAATAAACCCTCATAATCGATAATCTGTTTGTGATTTATTTTATGTTTTTTGGGTGTTGAGTTTGGGATACTGATTGCAGTGGTGTAATGATCAGTGATTGTATTATGTATTACAAATGCATTTGAATTTGTTATATTTCTGGTATATATATGATCCAAACATGTGCTAGAGCTATCTTGTACCCTAGTTGGAGAATTAATATTGGAAATAAAGTTACTTTCAGCCATAGCACAAAAGTAGTCGTCGGACTGCCTATGCAATACTTCTCCTATAGTATTTATATTCATGTCCTTGATCAGTATATATTGTGCATAATTCTTAGTTTTTTTTAACTCACCAATAAGATTATCCAGGAAATCTTGGATGTCATTGAACGATGGTGATCGGTAGATAGCTAGGATACCTAAATTCTCATTAATGTTGATTTTTAAACAATTACACTGATTTATGTTAATTTCTTGTACTAAGGAATTTAATGTGATGTCGATATATACTACTATTCCGCTATTTTGGTTAATATGCGATGTTGTATGGTATTCGTTATAGCCTGAAATTTGTTTGGCTATGTATGAATCATTTAACCTGCATTCAGTGAGAATTAGTACATGGAACTTTACCACAGATTTTATTTCTTCTAAAAATATAAGAAAATCATCCAAGTTTCCCATCGTTCTAATATTTTGATGTACAATATTAATCCTATTTGATTCCCAATTAAATTGCATAAATTTGATAGTGTTTTCAAAAATTATTTCAGTATTTGGCACTATGATACTGTCGATTTCATGTTGAAGATCGTTTATTACCATTAGAATTCAAAAATTAATTGTTGTTTTCTGGGTAAAGTTTTAAAACAGTATTTAATTATCATATAAATACTTGTAGTACGAAATATGTAGCGACAAAACTGTAAACAAAATGATGTAATTAGGAAAAATAAAATATATCTGAGTAAGAAATAATATCTGAAATAAAATCCAGGAAATAAATAACGTAGTATGTAGTTAGTGTGTGGCATTTGCTCTTTCAAAAAACAGTAAAAATTAGTATAAGTATGAAAAATAAGTAGTATCTGGGTTATATAAAATATGTTGATTAGAGTTCTCTTTTGCAGAATTATTAGTAATATTACTAATAAATCAATTGATAATCTTATAATAAGTGTAGTTACCATTCTAGAGAGAATAAAGATTGCAATTAAAGTTAATGTTAAAATTAGAATTAAAATTATTCCAGTGCAAATAGGAGTTATGCAAAAACCTAGGTGTTTATATAAAATAGTGATGTTATGTAATAGAGAAGGAAATGGCGATATAAAGCGGTAGAGAGTCGTTTTATCACGATAATTAGAATAAAGAGCAGATAGTCATAGTTTCGGTATAGCTTGTTCTGAATCAATTAATATAGGGCGAGAAGAGTCATCTTTTTTCATGTAGATTAGACCTGCTTTCGTCCAGACGTACCTATATTTACATACAGTCGCACGTTGGCGAGCTAGATACCAAAGCCGTTTGCCTTTAGACGTGAGGAGTTCTGAGACGTAGATGGGTGTAACGGGGCCAGACAGTCCGATTGATCCCGTATTTAGTTTGTCCCCAATCTTTTCGCATGACCTGTTATATTTTTTTATAGCATTAAGGAGCTCCTCTTTTAACGCTATTGAATTAAAATTAATTACCACTGACCTAGGTTTAACTGTTGGAGGAATATTTTTGTTTCTCTGTGATACTCTGTATATATTATAAATATCATTAGTATTTAGTTGACAGTCTACTGTTTTACTGGTGTTGAATATAATGTCTTTTAAGGTTTGTGATGTTTCCTCTTTGAATTCTGGAAGCCTTCGAAGTTCCAAACAAGTATTGTTAAATCGTCTGTTCCTGTTTTCTTGGTCAATCTCGATCGCTATTATTCTTTTTTCAAGGTCTTCATTTCGTTCTGTCAAGAGACAAATTTTTATTTCATTTTCCTTGTTTTTTCCGCTTTCTTTTTCTAAAACCTCAATTCTTGAATTTAAGGCTAAGTTTACTTGTTCATGTAGTTTTTCCAAATTATTTATTCGATATTTTAAATCTTCTTGCTGTTGAGATATGCTTTGAATGGATTTTAATATTTCATTATTTTGGAGCAGGATTGCATCGTATTTTTTTCCAACAGATTCAATAACTGAGTCTTTAAAATTAGTAAATTCAGTTAACAATAGCTCTATAGTCAGTATACTAGAGCCATCTGTGGTTGTAGGTTGTAAGTTCACACTGCCGTATGATGAGGCGGCAGTTGCAGTTTTTGGTGTTGATGACGGTTGCTTATTTGGTTTCTCCATAGATGTCAGTTCTGGATTTTTTCAGACGTATTTTTTTTTTGAGTTTTTTGTGTTTTTGTGCAAAATTTGCAGCGCCACTGTAAAATCTTAGTTCCTCGTCGTGAGGTCTCTGCGATATCGGCACAATTGAGGTGGTAGTTTTCGTCGCAAATACTACATGCGATGAAGTCTGACGGGGTGTCAATGTTTTTTTTACAGATGAAGCACAGTGTATTCATTTTAAAGTTATTTGATTTCAAAGTTTCACACAAAAAGAAAAACGACACAATGCTTGTTTCTTGTATGAGAGATGGCAGAGCCTTAGTGACGCTATAAAATCGCCTTTGGGATAGGTTTTTGTGTTTATATAATGATCGAGTCACTTTTTCACTGAGTTGTATTTTGTGGTACAAACACCAGAATAAAGACGAGTATTCCGCCTTAGCGAGATACTTTGTGGGATAAAAAATGCACTGTCCCAACGCGCACTGTCCTGTTTAGACGAGTTAACCACTTTTTTAGTTTGATTTTCTAGTATGTGATTGTTAAAGATGATAAATTGAAGCAGCTGTCAAAATACGTCAACACTGTTATACGTCACAATGGCCAATGTATGGCCAATGTAATGGCCAATGGGCAGTATACACGTACAATTATGATGTGACCCTTATTTTATAAGTAGATACTGTCGCAACATTTGATTACACTCCCAAGCACAATGTGTAATTTGTTGGTAGGGAAAAATATTCGTAAGTATTTTAAAACACCTCTTGTACCATCTTACGTTTTGAGATAACAATAATAATAAGTTTTAAGGCTATTAAACTGATTTTGATGTAAAATTAAATTTATTTATTTCGACGCCACAATATCCATTGGGATTTTAATAGTTATAAAAAATATATATAGCATATAATTATATTTTTTAAGTGAATACCGCACAATAGTCCCGTACTGCTGCGGTATTCATATAAACACATCTCAACCAAAGCTTACCAACTGCTCCCGTCTGGAGCCAGTGAGACTATGGCATCCCCAATTGGGGTTGGTTATGAGGCTTAGTGAAGTGGGGAGGGGAAGAAGATGTAGAAGCGGAAGGTGAAGAAGTACCTACCTGGCTATTCAGATAGGTACCAGTCTATGCATCCCCAACTGTTGTGAGGCTGAAGGCGTGGAGCTGAAGCAGATGAAATGAGAAGAGGAAGGTAGGGAAGTACTTGGCCATTCAGATCTGATCACCAAACACGGCTAAAGCCATTTCAAGCAACTAAAAAGCCATTAAAGCCGTTTCAATTTTGAATGGTTATATATAGATGGTAGGTATTTATCGTTTTTTTTTAATTCTTCAAACAAAACCATTTCTACTGTTTAAAATAATACTTAAATTCAAAGAAAATTTCTAGAGTTCATTGAATCGGAGTTACAGACAAACAAGGGTCATAACCGAAATTATTATTTTTATAATTAATAATTAGCACCGACTAGCTAAATCACAATACGTTGGAGCGATTTAAGAAAACTACTTTTTCTTTTGTAGACTTTAGGTATATATTATAATTTTGCATATATTTTCCCTTAGGAAAAAACAAAACAAAACAAAAACTTAAAATAATCAGGACTACGAGGAAACCATCATGGAAAATTTTAATAGGATGCGCTAGTCACCATTTTGTGTGCACTTCAAAATGTAGTAAATCGAATCGGGGTAAGTTAAACATTTCTCTAGAAATATACTCGTAAATAAACTTAAAAAAGAGACAAATTTTCAAAAACGGCGGTGTTCCCTAAGATTTATTATTTATTTACGGCACTAAACAACATAGTTACAAATACACCACACGCCTGGACAAAACGAGATAAAATACTTAACTAATAATTACTTACATAACGTAGATATTAGGTACTTACATTTAAATTTATATGAGGTTATCTCGAACCTAAATTTCTCTTACCGCGGCTGGCTACATTTGCAGTCCAGTGAAATAATGACTACCTTGAGGTGAACTGCAGTTTGCAGTGTGTAGAGCTAGGTTATAGAAGTTTTTAATGTACTTCATTACCGTTACGAAAATTCCAAAGTAAAAAATGTTGATATTGTAGAAGTTTGTCTCTTATTCCAAAAATAATTTTCAATGGCTTTGAGATATTTAATAAAGTTCTCCAGCACGACAGCAGATCGCCAACGAATAAATAACAGTTCACAATGACTAAATTTTATTAATATATTCGATATCAACTGTTGTTTGTACGTTAGCGATTTGCAATTTTCCTAGGGAACGACTAGAAGTTACCGAAAGTTATTGATACAATCCTTATCATAAAAAATCAAATTTCGATAAATTCCCACTTATGTGCCTACTCGCACGTTTGCCGTGACGCTGCGTTATACATAAATGGAGCTCTTTTATCGACGTTTCCAGGGTTGTTTTTTCAAGTGACGTGAACCTTCAAGTGACGGAAAAGCATTTATCAAACTAAGGCAGTTTATCGTAGGCGTTATCAATAACAAGGATCTATGTAGATCACAGCAGGTACTGCATAAGTACCACAATATACGAGTACCCATTCTTGTACAGAGGAATTGAATTTTATGGTTGGTTGATTATTAATCACATATACGTTTGATTCACCCATAAAGCATTGAGGAAATATTTCAAATCAGCTTTCAATATCATGTTTGAATATATCGTAAATTCGCAGCTTGTATTTGCAGCTCTAATGCAAAAAGAATATTTTGACACTCTTGCTTACAATGTCTTTTGACAGTCTTATGCAGTCTTTTGATACAAATTTATGGAATCTTTTAAACTCTTAAGTTGCGCATATTATGTATATGTAAGCAATAATGTTAAACTAAAATGAAGTATTGCTGTATAGGAACCTATACATTTTTATGTAAACCGTAGACAACATGCGAGAAACAATTTACTAAAAATTCTGCCTCAACACAGGTTCGCCTAGTGAGGCAGGCTATGCACAACTTAAAATATAGATTATTATACTACTTCTATATAACCGTTCTTATTACATATTTATTTTTTCTCCTATTAATGACATCAATTATTGTAAGATTATTCTTAAAAAATATTATTGTTAAACTTATAAACATCAACTTACCAATGAATTATTAACTCATTATGTTGTTAACTTTGTAACTGAATGTTATTATCATTACGGTGCTCCAGATTTTATGTCCGGGTTAAATCTTTCCCAAATGAAAGACTAAACCCTTCCACACACTTTTCCACAAATGATTTTCTAGTAAATTCACGCAGTGTAAGTGCACTATATGTATAAGTATAATAAATACAAAACAATACGTCAATCCACTAGAAACATAATGGGAAAATATTTCACCGACTCCAGATATTTTCATATCAGAGGGTTCGGCTCTGATGAAATCCTAACTGGTCCGATAAATCCTACTGATCCCTCAATATAAATATTTAAAAAATCTTTCGTAATCCTACATGTATTTAAAATGACTGCCTTTTGCATTTTTATGTATAAATTCTTTGACAAATCTAATACGCCTAAATTTTGAATGAGAGAGCTAGGTATAATGCCAGTAGCCGAAATAACAAATGGTAATATTTTTATAGTCTGAGAATGCCAAATTCTTTTAATCTCATTTCCTAAATCTGTATATTTTCTTATTTTTTCAGATAAAGTTTTCTGAATATTACAAGAATTTGGAATAGCGACATCAATGATATAAGTTATTTTTTAAATTTTGTCATGTAAAACTATATCGGGTCTATTATGACTAATTGTTCTGTCTGTTAGAATAGTTTTATCATAATAAATTTTATAAAATTCATTTTCTAAAAATGAATTTGGTTCATATTCATAATATGGTACATTACGGCAGTCAATCAAGTTATGTTTAATTACCAAACTTTGGTGAATTATTTTT
Source organism: Limnephilus lunatus (assembly GCA_917563855.2). Classification (NCBI taxonomy): domain Eukaryota; kingdom Metazoa; phylum Arthropoda; class Insecta; order Trichoptera; family Limnephilidae; genus Limnephilus; species Limnephilus lunatus. The sequence continues at coordinate 62,114,238 of OU830599.1, forward strand.
AAAACTTGATTGTGCCTAAATGTATACTCGGACGGCGCTAATACACAACATCCCGATATAATATGTTCTATAGTTTCCGGAAAAGCCAAACATTTTCTACATAAATCATCAATTCTATTTGCATCTTTGATGATATGCTTCCTATAATTTTTAGTATTAATGACTCTATCTTGAATGGCAAGCATAAAGCCTTCTATTTCTGCGCTCAACTCTCCAATACTCAACCATTTGTTTGACGAAAATTTGTCAACATATGTTTGGTTGAGATAGTTGAAGTGTTTTGCGTGAAGAATTTTATTTGACCAGGAATCTAATAATTCCTGGTTGGTATTTATAAGAATGTTGGCATTCTCGTCGTATAAATTTAATGGCGAAATATTTCTATCTGCCTTGCAAATTATTTTGTGCATTTCTGAACTATCAGCTTTCCTATGGAAAAAAATTCTTAGATTATGTTTTAAAAATGTTATTTTGACTATACCTCTACCTCCTAAATTTCTAGGTAAATTAATTCGTTCTATAGCTGAATTTGGATGATGGCAATTTATCATTCAAACATGTTATTATTATTACTGTGTAAAATAAAAGGATGAAAATAAAAAGTAAAAAGGGAAAAATATATTCAAAATGTTACTAATACACGACTATGTAGTGACTGATATTATATTATATACACATGCGAGCCGAACCTGCGAGCAGGAGAACAAATTATAGATAAGAAACAAAGACACGAAACGCCACCTGCGTTTGCTTTGTTCCTTTCCCATAATTCGTGGTTCGGCTCGCGCTTATGTTCGAAAATGTATACGCAGCATTACCTGACTTACTTGACACTTTTGATATTCGCCTATGGAGTTTAGCATCATTTGACATTAGTTTGTGCTGTCCTTATAAGTCCTTGGACACCAACTTATGGGCATTTATTTATGTGTCCCCTATCGGGTTCATAGGGTTTATACCACTCACCAGATAACGATATTAAGTCAATAAGCCGCATTCATCTTACAATAATTATTAATTAATTTCCCACGCAAATCGACCACACGCCTACAGATAATTACAATTAACTTTACAAAATCACATTAAATTTAGTCAACAAAAAAATATACTGATTATACGCATAAATACTCAGCATTATTGATTGAATATTTTTCAATCGATATGGGGATTAATTTGATAAAAATATTTGCAAATCATGACTAAAAGATTGCAATCTTCGCCTGCTATGTCCGCATTATTGAGATAAAAAGTGATGTAAAATGGTCAGAATTTACGTTCTTATCTCTGTAAGTAATTTCTTCATATTTAGTACTAGCAATTTACCGGCACGCTTTGCAGTATCACTTAATAAAGAAATTGTTTCTCCCTGCGTGTCCTTTCCCATTCGTCCTGTTCTCTTTCCGCCGCCCCTTCCCCTCCCATGTCCCATTCCCCGCCTTCACACTCCCCTCTTCCGCTCCTCCGTCCTGTCAACCTCCCTCTCGCGTTCCATATATTCAGTCCCAGTACATTTAGTTTTCAAAAAGCACGCGTGCAATCTGTTACTATTTTTTAATTCAAATTTTAATTTTTCGTACATTACAAACATTTATTTTTTTATTTTATAAGAACAATCATTCAAATTTGGTACTTAATACAGATACCTATTTAAAATACTATAACTCTTACTTACTTGGAACTTCAAGTAAATTCATCAATTTAAAGAGTTTATTCGAAAATTTAATTTTTATTGAACAATCGATGGTTTGCAAAATGTCATTCTCAAATTGTGACATTTTCGTAAGAGTTTTTGAAATGATTAAAAAAACTTTTCAGATGTTTTTTCACGTGGTTGTAATAATCCAGAAATCTTCGCGAGGGTGACAAAAAGGTATTTTGAAAGTTTCAAATATTTCCTTTGCTTAATATAGCAATACATAAACAACTTACAGGCATTCATATAAGCAAGAATATTTTTATTATGAAACAGATATGGATTAGTAGGTGGTCAAAGTGAAACATCAGGGTTTCAGAGCCAGACTAGCGCCTCAGGCGTTGCCTTGTGAAGCTCATCAATTCCTGTGGGGAATTAATGAAGTGGGAATTCGTTGATTCCATGCTCTGCAGTACCTAGTCTGCACCGCATCACATTCACATATGGATGAGTCTTCTAGGTCTCACCTGTGCAGTGTGCATTATATGGGCTCAACGGCAGTGGAAAATCCTCTTCCTATCGATAGAAAACCATAATTTACGTGGCAGGAGACCCAAGCTGTCAAATGGTTACTTTAATAGCTTCGTAAATGTTATTTCAATGCATTAACCTTAGTGTACCCATAAAAATGCCGAGCGGACCGCCATGCGCCTAATACTATTTTCGTAATATTCATTTTTGAGCATTGAACTTTGAACTTTGAGATTTGAACCTTGAGCTTTGAACTTTGAACTTTGAGCTTTTAACATTGAGATTTGAACTTTTGTAATATTCATAATAAATAATAACTATTCTTGTTTTTTGAAAAAGACATTTTGTAAATTGTACCGTCCTAGAAGATAATGTGTTTATATATTTATGAAAATCGTACATACCTTATCCTATGTTGTTTCTCCAGGATAGCTACTTACATTGGAATAAATTATTTTTTTAAGTGTATCTTCTTTATCACCGTTGTGATTTGAAACTCGATGAAACGGAAACGACACTAAAAAGAGATAAACACATAATGTTTTTTATATTTCTATTTTTGTAACTAACAATTCATGGTGGAATTCTATTATAATATATTATAATAAAACTTATTTTCACTTTAATTTTATTGACCGTAACCGGTTTAAGCTCGTTAAAGCCATCTTCAGAATCTGAAGATGGCTATAACATACTGTTTATAAACAATCACATAGGATTTAGCCTCCGAGAGAATGAGATAGAATAAAACCTTACCTACGTACAGTACCGAATTGGCCGCTTTGATTTTGAGCTCACTTTTAATGATAATAAAAATAGAAATAAAGTAGAAATACGAAAATATTTTTGAGTTTTGTTATATTTTTCAGATAAATAAGAGTTTCTATCAATAAAATTAAGAAATACCATGAAGATTTTCTGTAATTAAATACATTACTGTGACTTTTAAAAATGAAAACTTATGATATTTGACACGGAGTTTGCAACGCGCTTTTTCACAGATAAAACATCATTGTCTGCAAGTATCGAAACGACAAGCTAAAATTATATTATTTCCAAGCGAATAAAATTTAATTGAGCACACTAGGAGCATTTTCTAAGGTTCAAAATACCATAAAATCGAAGCAAGTGCGGTTCGAAGCAAGCAGAGTTCCTAGTAAATCCATTACGGATTCACTGGCATTTCAAAGGGAAACACAGATTTGTTCAATTGTATAGAGCATGGGTCGGCAACCTGCGGCCCGCAAGATTTTCGGGGCAACGCACGCGACGGACGATATCATATACAACGGAGTGAAAGGGAGCGAGAAAGGGAGCGAAGGGATAGCTAAGGGGGAGCGATTTGCAAATCAACGTCATAGGTTTGCAAAGTGATACCACACTTAAAATGGCTTTTAATGGTTTAACCTATGGGGGCTTGCTTTCTGAAAACTACAAAGAGTTAAATGGTTTTCTGAGCAAATAATTATTATGTTTGGTAGTAGATAGTAGGTAGTAGAGTGGAAGATACTCTCTGTATCGCCCTGGTGTAAGACCACCATTCAGAATTGAAACGTTGCTTGAAACGGCATTAGCCGTGTTTGGTGGCCAGATTTGAATAGCCAGGTACTTCCCCACCTTCCTCTTCCCTATTTCCTTCCTCCCCACTACCCTCAGCCTCACAACATACCCCAATTGGGGATACCATAGTCTCACTGGCTTCAGACGGGAGCAGTTGGGACTCTTGTGAGGTATTCATGTAAAAAAAAAAAAAAGATAAATTTGTGAGCAAGCTTTTTTAATTCTGAATTATCGAGAAAACAAACACTGTTCTCGGTTATCGGATTCACATTTAGACGCAATACTACGCGACTCTACTTCGAAAATACCTGCTAATATAAGAAAACTTGCAAGTCAATTACAACCACAAAAATAAAATTGATTTTATTACCTACGATAAATGTCATAAAAATATACAAGAAGCATTTTAGTTTTGAAACTAAAATATTTGTACACTAATATTGTAGTTTTATTCTTACAAAGCTCCGCCTAGGGTTGCCGTGTGGAGGGTCTTTTTAAGGAAGGAAAGGATAGAAAGTTCTGGGAAGGAAAAAGGTATGAGGGGTGGGTAGGAATCAGGATGTCAGTGTGTCCAGGAGTGATGGAAGTATGAATCAATCTTTCCGACTGCAGTGCAAGGCGATGAGTCGAGAGAGTCCCGCTGGAAAGGTCAAAAGCCTTTCTCAACCAGTCTCATCCAGCCCGCCACGCAGCAGATGGGCAGACACATCCATCGCCAAGAGCTGGACATACCTCACCCCATGAACCATGAACCCGGGCACCCCTGCTAAGTCACCAAATAACAGGTATACTCTAATGGCATGTGACCCAAGTGCGGGCCGCGCTAATTACCACATAAAATATTTGGCCTTTTTACAACAAAAGGTTGCCAACCCATGGTAGATAGAGAAGACCAAGAATTCTAAAATGAAATAAAGTATTCCAAAGCAGATACTCGCCATGATTACCAGTTCTACGATATTGCATTTAGCTTCTAAACTGAAGTGGGGTGCTCAACGAAGAGAATGGTAATATATACACTCTACACGGTGTACTGGTTTTCCATCGACGTTATCCTATGTAATTGGATTACGAATGTCCTCGAAGCAATGTACCATACTTGCAGACTTCAATATTATCCACGATTATAAAATAGTCGGTTAAAGTTTCAGTTATTTCAGAAATATTTCAAGAGATATTGGGTAACGTGGAGCTAATTGGCATGAATTGTTGAGTTGTTTGGTGAATGCCCAGTTTATCAAGTACAGTTACCACATCTGCATTTAGTTCGACATCTACTTGAACTGTGAACAGAGAAAATAAAGACAGGAAAATTTTATGTCAGAACTAGCTGAATCACCCGGCGTTGCCTGGGCTTTATTCTGCTTTAAGGGGCGGTAAAAGTGGATAGGGTATTTTTTGTAAATCTCACCTAAACAGTGACCTTTCTCATGTTGTTAACGTGTGCAAAATTTCATCAGTCTCGGAATAAAACTGTAGATTTGAAAAATAAAAACAAATCCGCGCCTCTTTCCCGCAACAAACACTCTTCTTTATACATTAGAAGATATAGCTGAAGTTACTCGGAGTTATGAATGGTTTAAAATAAAATTAAGAGGTTGTAAATTCTAGTAAAAAGGATGTAATAAACAAAATATAGAAATAATAATATTGTCAAAAAAAAATTTGTTATACGTTAAATTTAATTTAATAATTAAATTTAACGGATCGTCCCTCAGAGTAGTAGCTGTATCATCTTTATTCATAGCTTATTGAGTGGAGAGTTAAATCACGACGATGACATTATTTATCGTTTTGTTTTGAGCTTTAAGCTAGTTAAGCATTGAGCTGTTTGCATCGAGTTTTGAGTTAAAGGCTTGAACTTTAAGCTTTTAACTTTTGAACTTTGAATTTTGAAATTTGAACTTTCAGCCATGAACTTTCGGCTGTGAACTTTAAGCTTTGATATTTGAACTTTAAGCTTTGAGCTTTGAACTTTGAAATTTGAGCCTTGAACTTTGTGTTTCGAGCTTTGAACATTGAACTTTGAGCTTTGAGCTTTGACCTCAGAACTTTGAGCTTGAAGCTTTCGTTCTTTGAACTTTGAGCTTTTAGCTTTGAACTGTGGATTTTAAGCTTTGAGTTTTAAACTGTGAGCTTTGAGCTTTGGTGAGGGGGGACATACATGTAGATGACTCAAAAAAAAGAATTACATAAATTATTAGTATAACTATTTGAATATGTTCCCAAAGATTTAATAAAAAATTCAATTCGTTTCGGTGTTATAAGGGGGTTTAAGTGAGCTTAAGTGCCTTTTTTCCTCTTTAAGTGCCAAACCGCGTGCTAAACCTGAAACGCGTTTTTCTCCAAATTACTTTTTTTGAAGTTTTGTGTACTAATATAGAGCTCAGAAAGTTTTTAACCAATCGTTTAAAAAAAATTGCAGATACCTTCTTTATATATCGACCACCATAACACGGGCATCAGCCTAGCAAGGTGGTTGAAAAATCCACAAATAATGTTACCATAATATTTATGCGATGAATAAAGAAAAATTAAAAGTAAATAAATAATAATAACGCTCTATGTGAACCTGAATTCGTAGTAATATCTTTACTTTTTTCAATCGTCTACCAGAAGAAATCAGAAGCATTAATGATAAAACCCAAATACTGCTATCTGTCAAGAGACATTTTAAAAATATTCTGAAGAAAAAAACTAATGCCACTTAATCATCCTACAAATATCCTTAGTTTTCCATAATATTCTTTCTTTTATTTAAATGTATACAAATATCCTTGGTTTTCCAAAATATTCTTTCTTTTCTTTAAATATATACTATTATATACTATTACAACACACATATATTTATGTAAATGAATTATTTAAGTACTAAGTAATAACCGCACTTATGTACACTCCTTTTCCATACACAAGCATTTGCTTTAAATGGAAAAGTAGTAAAAAACCTAAGATGTAAAATTATCATTTAGCAACATGTAAAACATATTAATGAAAATAAAAAATAATAAAAAAAAAAAAAAAAAAAAAATTAAAAAAAAAACTTAAAACAATGGCTAAACATATAGATTAGGTGTGTACTGTGAAAAAATTAATTTTAACTTTTTTGCAAAAAGTTAGGTTTACATAGAACATGTTCTGAAATTAAATTCAAATCCCTATTGATTTAAGATGAAAACTGTGGCCTCCAGAATGCACACAAATAACTAGGTCTGATGGTGACGTTCGATGGGCAGGTGAAAATTCTCATATTTTCCAAGAAAATGCTTGAAAAAATTCACAATATTTTCTTAAATAGATGTATAAAATAATCTCAAAGTTTCAATAACTTATATACATCACTTCCATGCCAAAAAAATCATGAAAATCATTAAAAAAACTTAGTTCTACATGAATTTCCTTCTAAAAAGAAATGTCATGAAAGTTTAAAAACATACTTTTGTGTTTTATCGGACATAGGGTACGTATTCTGTCATTATCTAGGAAATAGCTTCATCGGTAACTACCGATAAGATCGATTAATTAATTATGTATGTCGGTCAAGTTAACCGTAATTGCATTTGCTAATTGTGTTGTTACCTTATTCATTATAATGCAGTTGCGTAGCATACCTGCATAGTAAGTGTTATTAAAATACAATCATTATTACGACTTAAGTAAACACGATTTTCCATCAGAGTGCTGACAAAATGAATATAAAAATGGTCACTCTTTCACAGTGTCACGTAACTATATAAAAAAAACATCAAAGCAATTAAAATTTTAACATTTGCTTTCATTGTTTTAAACATAATATTAAGAAATGTATCGGCTAATCGTCATTATTTTTTTTCGTTTATTACTCTACTAGTTGCGCTCTACTAATTTTTTCTTAACTTTGAAAAATACCTTCCTAGATACCCACATATCTATTACTTTGGAACTACTTAATTCCATCAACACAATTTTCAAATGCACCATATCGTCGCCTCAGTTCTTAATTGTCCAAACGACCATTTGAAAATTTTACAAGAGGAGAAGGATTTATTTCATTATTTCAATGAAACTTATGATAGGAGTTTAAGATAAAGCTATTTCCGTAAAGGCAAAGGTCTCATTAGTTAAAAAAATCTTAGTTAAGTCATTAACTATAATTTTTTATACTTTATTTTTAGTTTTAAAGTGGAAATTTTTAAAAACTTTTAAAAAACTTAAATGGTCGTTTGGACAATTAAGAACTGAGGCAACGATATGTAAAGAAAACCGCTTATGAGTGCTTTCCTTTAATTTGTATTACTGACAAGTTAGTTTGTGGCTCACTAGAAGTCACTGCTGACAGATGTGATGTTAGCTACAGTAACCTTAGTAACGATCAAACAAGTTATAAAGAAAAACATTAAACAGAAGTATTTCATTAAAATACCATCTAACATTATACTTAAAGAAACCTGAAATAAGGACTTTAAATGTTGTTTCTTTTGTTCGTTACAGGTAAATGAATATCTTTTTAATAAAATAATGTGATTGTGAGTTGTAAATACGTAGTATTAATAAATCTTTTGTTCGTTACAGAGAAACACAATTGCGTCTTTATTTATAAGCAAGACTAAAAATATCACTATAAAACAACATTTACTACAACTATTTCACGGAACATGGAAAAATTGAGGTTCGATTTTGCTGTGAGACCAACGGCAGATGGAAAATCAAACGTCATATGCATAACATCGATCGCTACACCTGACGGACGGATTTTTGAAATACCACCCGAATCCCAGCCTACAAATCTACACCAAGGAATTACAAGCACTCCAAACTATGCTAAGGTAAAAAAATCTTTAAATAAAAGCCATCAAACAAGAAAAATATGGATAACCTTGACAGATGATATGTCAAAAATATATTTAGATACGGAACAAAACTTACAGTTTAATGATATTTACCTAGAAGAAATGATGGAAAACACAAATAAGGCTGAATCTATACTTGGTGGGTCAAGTCAAACGCTGGAAAAACTTTTAGAGGCATTGCTTGAAGGGAAACAAACAAAATATGAAACTCAAAATTTAGGGAAAATTGCAAAGGATTTCATGATTGGCAAATTCACTGGCAGGAGCTCAAATGCGAACCAGTGATTTGAAGATTTTAATAAAGAATGTGAACGCTTCCAAATCAACGAAGACAAAAAGAAAATTGAAATTTTGAAACATTTTATGGAATACTCCGGTGTAGAGTGGTACAGCTGCATGCTAATGAAACTTATAGTGGAATCGGAATGGGACACATGGAAAAAAAACTTTTGTGATACGTTTGCAAACAAAGGATGGTCACCTATTAGATATGCTCTCGCCTTTAAATATCAAACAGGTTCGTTGCTCGAGTATGCTTTAAAAAAAGAAAAATTACTGCTGGAAGTAAGGAAATCAATTGATACTGGGACACTTATCGACCTCATAGCATTTGGCCTACCTAATTATGTGACTGATAAAATTGACAGAGAAATTTTACAAGGAACGGAAGATCTTTACAATAAAATAGGAAAATTGGAACATCTTAATGGGAAGAATAAGTACGAAAAAAAAAGTATTATATATTCTGGCGCTAAATCCAAAGAAATTGAAGAAAAAAAACCATGCCGAATCTGTGTTAACGAGAAAAAAGGGAAACGTTACCATCTTGAGGAAAATTGCTGGTTTAAGGAGAAAAATCAAAAAGCAGTTGTAAAAACGGTAAATAACTCTGAATTTGAAATTGAACTGAATGAGAACAATCCAAAAAACTAGTGGTGCCACCATTAATAGAAGTCAAGTTACTATTAAATGATGCTTTAAAAGTTTCTGGAATTTATGATTCGGGATCAAATGTGTCATTAATTAATCCAAAATTATTAAAGATACAACCAAGAGCATATACAAGTGATATACAAACAGTTAACTTAAAGACTATTAATGGTGAGAAGAAAACAAAAGGTATGGTAACACTAAAAATAAAAATCTTCAATATAGAAAGAATTATGGACATATTTGTAGTAGATAATGAACATTTTAATTACGATTTTCTAATTGGTTTGGATTGTAAAAAAAAGTTCAAATTAATGCAAAACGAAGAATTAAAGATTATACAATGTAACAACCCAGAAGAAGTGACCTCAAGAGATGAGGATATAAAAAAAATAACTACTCAAAAAATGATACTTCAAATATAACAAATATCAACATTCCTGATGTACTAGGTGAAAAAATTGAAGAAAGGTTATTTTTTCATTCTGAGGAACAAGACACCAAAAACATAAACAAAGGTGAAATAAATTTCAATGAACATATAAACACGGATGGATTTGAACTGACAATAAACCATCTAGATTTATTTTTGCTACATTATTTTTAATTAATTAATTGATAAATAACACACATTAATCAAATAAAATTTATTTGCACACGTCAGGATTTGAAGTAGCGACCTTCGGAATACTAGTCAAGACCCTTACCCCTTGACCATAGAGGCCGTCAACTGCACGTCAACCGCGATTATTCGAACGTATCGTCTATGAACTTGTTAACTGTATGTACGAGGTATAAACCACTGGAGCGATGATAGTCGAAAAATGGACCACTTTTATTTTTCTGCGATTGTAGCGATTGAAAAATTGGACCACATTTTCCTACTATTCGTAAAATATTTATTGTATTAATTTAAAAAATTTCCCCGGCCAAACGAAGCTATTAAAATGCTTGATCTATTATAATCACAGATGTCGCAAATCCGAACTTCGTAGACTATTTTGGAACGATGTTAATTTTTTTAAATATTTTTTTCACGTGGAATTTTTGATCAGTTATTTACGGTTAAAATTAAGTCCTTTTTCCCATAGATATGCACCTTTCATTATCAAATATACTACAGACAGCATAAAGAAATCGAAAATATTCTACGTTGACTCGAATAAGTACCCCTCACGGCAGTTTCAAAGTAACAATACACAGGATTCACACGATTATAAATTTAACGATTATTTTATATGTTTTTATAAATCCTACAAATATGAGAAAAACGGCAAAATATAGCTTAATTCATTTGCTATATAGCACTATTATATAGCAAATGAATTAAGCTATATTTTGCCGTTTTTTTTCTCATATTTGTAGGATTTTATAAATCCTACAAATATGAGAAAAACGGCAAAATATAGCTTAATTCATTTGCTATATAGCACTATAATAAGTTTTTATTTTTCCGTGTTAAAATTCGAAGGGATGATATTTTAATGTTGGCGAAAAATTAAAAAAATTATCTTCTGGGAAATCTCGAGCAATCGAGGCAAATTTTTTTATTTCGCGTGATCGCTCCAGTGGTTGTGTAATTAAATAAATTAAATTTTCTTAAAAGAGTTCAAATTTCTGCTCTCTTTCATAGCTCGTAAGATAATACTGATCAGAAATTAAATACAATGATTCTAAGTGAATAGATCTGAACTTGAGGCACTCTCAGCCTTCTTACCCCCCTCTCATTCAATCCACAATGGAAACTTATTTGATATTGGGTGCAATAGAATTCTAATCGATTCACTCCATGCAATAAGGCTTGCTACATTATTCGATCCCTTATCTGCAGACAGAGGATTTGTCTCGTTTATGATGTTATAAATAACATACGCTTTTAATTACAATCATGATTATTTATTGGCTGATACAAACTAAGCGGTACAACGAAGGTCGAAATGCGACTAAAACTGTTCCAGAATATTTTATAACGATTGAAACTTTTTATTTTATATTTTTTAAACCCAACCGTGGAAAATTTCCATCCTTCAAAGACTTTCTTCCACTAAGGCAAGGCGAATTACAGTAAGCATATTTTATTTACGTTAAAATTACAAATTACATTACATTTTTGCTGCTTGAATTGGATCTTACAATCTATTTTGAATTCATTCATAGGTGTGGTTTTTATGGGTTCCGATAGTGCACATCGCCTTGTTTTATTTCTGATTTTTCTAGTTTATTAGATTGTAGGAACACATCTAACTAATGTAACGGCCGAAAATCCACATTCCAATGAGAAAGATTAATTATTCTCCGCACCAGCTTCTTAAAATCGATTTTATTTCATTCCAAATTTGCTTTAATTTATACCTACATCCAAAAATGCTGAAAGGAGCGATGATAAAACTATTAAAATTATGTACTTTTTGTAATTATTTTTTAATTATAAGTATTTACCATTTTTCAATAATGTCTAAGCAAAAAAGAATGTAAAATAAATATGAAATATATTAGATAAGTTTTTAGATTTTCACGGCCAAAAGCATTTTTTGTTATTAGTTTTTGGGGTGTTATACCATGTTGCGCTACCGCTAATAACAAAAATGAAATATATTAGTTTGTTAGTGGGCAAATACATACACAAACGGACCAATTTTCGTCAAGAAACACATGAAGGTAAATATTTGTTAATGATTTTATTTAAACTAAAATTAAAATTGTGTTACATACGTTTCCCAGTTGTATTGATTTATTTTAATGTATGATTATATGATTTGAAATGGGTGTTGTATAATACAAAATCTTTTTTGAAAATTTAACAAATCTGCCAACGACCTATGGTATAATCTTATTATACTAAAAGTAAACATTTTTTCTCAAAATTTAAAACATACGTTTACTAGATAATAGAACAATCTTTAGAAATCAATTTATAATTCTTTGTGGAAAAGAGTCGATACGTCTAAAATCTGATTTAAAAATGACATTAAACTTTAATATATTTTATTTATTATTCTTCGTTTATAAATGAAATGCTTTTTTTCAATTATTTAAATGTTTCGGTGACATAATATTTATAATTATTTCATGATTCATTTTCCGTGATAAATGTTATTTAAAACTCAAATCTCTTTCGGTACATTTTAAAATACCAACCACAAGCTTTAAAAAAGTTAAGTAAAATCACTGTTCACTAGTATTTAATTGAAATGTGCCTTACTCAGCGTAAAAAAATATGGTTCCGGCCGGGATCGAACCGGCGACCTTCTGCGTGTAAAGCAGACGTGATAACCGCTACACTACGGAACCTGTGCCAATTGAATCAGATAAGCCGCACATGTAATAATAGCAGATATATTCGGACGGTGCTGAGCTGAAAATACAAACACCTTTCTCTTGCAAATACCTACCGAATTCAGAAACTTTGGCAGTGAACTGGTTTATAGACTGACAAACATAAGTAAATATTAAATCAATAGATGTTATAAGTAACGGGAAAAATGCATGCAGTGTTGTGATTATCTTTTTTTATCTCCAAACTCATTTTAATGAATTGTTAATTGTTGTAGTGGATAATATTTTTACTAACAATAATTTCGACTCTCCGAAGAAGCATGCGTGAATAACAAAATACGACATACTTATACGTGCAGTCGGCTTAGCAAATAACCGTTAAGATTCCTACTTGCATATAATATAACTTTTTATCTGAATTTAACACCATCTTTTTAGGGTGAATCGACTAATTTGTTAGGTTAGGTTAGGTTACAGCGGGTTTCCACTCAAGATGCCTTCAGATATAAGTATATTGATTTTGGTTGTACGGCCGTATATCCTCTTTACATACTTACTTGAAGAAAAAATCTTCTAAATGATCAGGCCGGATGAATTGTCGCCGGATGAATTTTCGGCCGGATGAACTGTCGGCCGGATGAACTGTCGGCAGGATGAACTTTCGGCCGGATGAACTGTCGCCGGATGAATTGTCGCAAGATGAACTGTCATGGAACCGGTTTGCATAGAGTGGTTTTTGTGGAACATCAAGTATTAGCTGTTTCAGGCAACATTTTACTTAGGTTTGGTGGTACAGTACCGTACTTGGTACCTACACTGTGAAGGTTATATTGAATACAAATACAAATCGCAAATGCACAGGCCAATCAGGTGACAAACATGATTTAATTCTTGCTGTTGATATGACTTTCATTTTTTAGATGTTAATTCAGAATAAAACGATATCTCCAGAGCGATAACAACATTCTTGTAGAGCAAGCTTTAGCTTATTGATCCATCCATCGTAAACACGTCTAGTATCTAAATTAAAATTTATAAGATAAAAATAGACCAGCGAAGATACTCTCGTACCGCCTAAATAAGTGTATTTTACAACTTTTTTCAACTATTTTACAACTTGCGTACTTGGTTCACATGAGATTACATGTCTGTAATCATAGAATATAGAAGAAATTTGTTCAACATTATCTATTTTGGTTTCGTTTCTATAATTTGATTTATAATACATACCTGCAATTAAATTCTAGTCCAGACTCTAATCTAGGTGTATACATTATTAATATAACATTTTTACTATAACATTATTACAACTGTTCTAATATTTACTTAAAGCACGTGAAAATTTAACATTTCAGAGACTGAAGTATTTTTCCCGATGAATACTTGGAGCAGGTGGATGAGTTTGTTTATTTGGGAAATATGTTTACGAGAGATGGGAAGGCTGAAAGAGATATTGAAAGAAGGGTGAATGCAGGTAACTCTATTAATGGAGGACTGAACGCCGTTGGCACCAACAAAAAACTGTCCAAAAACGCGAAACTAGCCGTCCATAATGAAGTACTGGTACCTACCCTGATGTATGGCAGTGAAGCATGGAACTGGCAGAGGAAGGATGAAAGTAGACTGAATGCTGTAGAAATGAGATCAGTGAGGCGTATGTGTGGTAAAACTATGTATGATCGTGTGAGAAACGCGGAGATCCGCAAAAAATGCAAGGTTGATGTAAGCGTAATGAGTAAGATCAAGAAAGGAACGCTCCGATGGTTCGGGCATGTAGAGAGAATGAACGAGGAAAGGAGTATAAGGAGAATATATGACGCAAATGTGAATGGTAGAAGAAGTCGGGGACGCCCGAGAAAGACATGGCACGACCAAGTGAATCAGATACTTGAGTCGGGCCATGTCAGGAGTCAGAATAAAAGAAGAGCATGTATGAGACGGTGTATGAATGTGAACGAAGCAAGGAGTGTGTGCCAAGACCGAGTTGTTTGGCGGTCCGTCCTCTCTGCCTACCCCTGCGGGGAAACGGCGTGATGGTTAGTTATTTAGTTAGTTAAGTATTTTTCCGTGTTAAAGAAAAAGGTATTAAATTTCTAACATAATTAAACCAGTAACAAACTACACACAAATGGGTGGGTTGCACCCTTGCTTAGTTATCTAAAGTAGGTATATTTTTTATTTATTAGAATGTTCTGGTTGCTTAAATTTTTGTTAATTTATTTATTTGTTTTGTTATTATATCTCCATATTCATGGAGATTTTGTCTTATGATTTATGCTGCTCTTCCAATAAAAGCATTTGCTTGTGGATGGAAGAGAAGTATACAGGGTATTAAGGGACTTACTTGACTTACTTTAGAGTGATACCTGACATAATTTGGAGTAAAAAATGTAAATAAAATTTTGGCCAGTGATACTGACATAATTTCGAGATGTTTTTTTTTCTACAAAAATCTAAAAAAATGGTAGGTGTTGGACAGGTGGAGGCGGGGTAAAGGGTGGGTCGGCTACTTGGCGGAGTGACCAGTGACGACATGTGAAATTTTTTTGTTGTTGTTGTTTGATTTTGAACAACTAAAAACTTTAATTCCTTACAAGCCACTAACTATTGTACGTATCTTTGGTAAGAAGCATAATTGAATATAACTCAGTAGTTTGGTCTCCACCTTACAAAATTCACATTTATAACTTAAGTATCCCACTAGAAGACTTAAATACTTTCTTATTAAATATTCTAAAAATACATACATTAGAAAACTAACTTAAAATAACCGAAATATCGTAATTTAACCTTTTTATTCGAAATACCAAACTCTAAATTCGACTGTTGCGAGCTCTTGTAACTCATAAACTTACGAATACCCATAGCAACAACAAGATAAAATACACTATTCTACTGCAGTATTTATAAGCGTAACTACATTGCTCAATAAACATTCCGAGATAGGATTTGGCCTCCTTCACGAATAATTTTCTTAACCGACTTTGATTCTGATTTGCTGGCATATTTATCCTTACATAATTTTCTTCCACGCAGTCAGGTACTCCCTTTTTCAATCTGCGTCTTGGTCAATTATTTCACTGTGGCACCCCCTTGGCCATGATTTTTTTCTTGTCTCTTGCATAATTTTTGCATAATACTCTTTTACAGTGTTGGGACTTACATAATCTTACGAAAGTTTCAAGCTTAGACCATTATAGATACAAAGGCAAAATACTTAAAATTTATAGGTATATTATACGTAGGTGTTCAAAAAATATATATACCTCAAATCATAACCTCATAAATATAAATACCTCATGTGAAAAAAATATATCGATATAACTGGATATATATTTTTTTTATTTATTTATTTTATACACTTTACAAATACAAGACAAAAAGTCCCGATAAACTACTTTTTAGCAGTTTGTCTAACGGGTTATTTACGTTAAAGATCTTATTATACTGATTTAATAGTTACATTTTTACAATTATATAAAATAAAATAATTTTTTTAAAAGAAATACAGATAAAAATAAATTTTTTAAAACATAAATAACATTTTTAAAAACTTTAGAATAATATGTCATTGTAAACTAATACAACTTAATTCTTTCCGTAAGCCAAGTCTTTAGTAAATTCATCAATTGCTTGTTTTGGGCACAGTTTTTAATTTCAGCAGGTAACATATTTAAACAACTGGGAATCATGTAATTTAACGTTCTTTGTCCATAATTATTTGTATGCTTAGGTACAATTAGCCCTTCATTAAAGTTAAAACGAGTATTATGGTTGTGTTCCAGGCTGTTTATATATTAAGGATTATTTATGTGCTGAAATATAATATTGTACCAAAGAATTGCTCTCACTGAAAGAATTTTGAGACTGATAAAAGTATGGAATATTATGCCTTTCTTTGTATAAATTTTTTTCAGCTAATAATTTAACCAATGAATTTTGCACTGATTGAACATGGTCTATATTTGTTTTACAGGAAAATCCCCAAGCTGTTATTTCATACCTTATAACAGATTCAGCTAGATATAAATAAATTATTCGAAGTGTGCAGATAGGAACAATTTTTTTTAGTTTATACAATCTGCTTACAATTGATCTTAGTCGTGTACAAACTTTGTTTATTTGTATATCCCACTTGAAAAAGCAATCAATAATAACACCTAAATAAACATATTCTTTAACTAGTTCCATATTTTCACATGTACACATTGCAGGAATACCATTGTGTAAGCAATCTGATGTATGTGTCTTTATTTCAGGTGTAATATATACCTTAACATTAGGGGATCTTATATGTAACAATTTAGTTTTTTTGGCATTTATGATTAAGCCAGAGTCATGAGACCACTTTAAGAGTTCAATGTAGTCTTTTTGTAAAAGATCTATAAAAGTTTGCAAATCACTGCTAGAAATCACTAAAACAGTATCATCCGCGCATACAAAGTACTTTACATGTCTAAAAATTAATTTAATAAAAGATACATATATAATATACAGAATTGGACCTAATATGGAACCTTGAGGAACGCCGGCAAAAAACTTCTTTTTTTTACTTAAAGAGTTTAAAAGTTTTAATTTCATGGATCGGTTGTTTAAGTTATTTTCAAAAAGTTTTAGTAGTTTTCCTCGTATTCCTATAACTTCTAGTATTTTAAGTAATTTACCATGATCAATAGTGTCAAAAGCTTTCGAATAATCTATAAATAAGACTAATGTATGTTTTTAGAGTTTAATTCATTATTTATCATGTTGGCAAATTTTTGAAGCAGCAATTCAATTACCAAATTCAATTACCAAATTAACATGTTATTAAAGATCGATGAAAGGTTTACCTACTCTGAATACAGTACCTATGCAATGTTCAATGCAAATCGAATAATTTTACTGGGATTTGTTGCTATCTTCAGTTCATTAGCCTTGTAAGTCTGTTACCTGTTATACCTACCAGTAGACGTGGTGTTATTTGACATACCTATTTTACGAATTACCTTCATTTCAGGTAAAACGCCCGACAAGTGATCCGTGAATAACCGTTGGTAAGCGTAACCTTTAGTTACGGAAATTTACGTGCATATTCAACATTTATTTATGAAGGCATTGCCGCTTGTGGTAAATTCAGTACAATAGATTCCGGAATGAAGTTTAATATAAATGAACAGCATGAAAACGAGTATGCATTCGCTAACATGGTTCATGTTTTAAATGACGGAGAAGGTTCCGTTTGAATGTTAAATTGTCTTATTTTCACAAGACGAGCTAACTAATTAACCATAACGGCGTTTCTTTGGACGGATAGGCAGGGAAGACGGACCGCCATACAACTCAGTCTTGGCACACACTCGTTGCTGCATTCACATCACACAAATACCGTTTTACTATACTGACTCTATGACCCGATTCAAGTAATTTGTTCAGTTGAGCGTGCCATGTCTTTCTCGGGTTTCCCCCACTTCTTTTACCATTCACATTCGCGTCATATTTCCTTACACTCCTTTCTTCGTTCGTGTGCTCTACGTGCCTAAACCATCTGACCGTGCATTTATCAATCTTACTTGTTAATCATGATTCATTCTGCTTACATCAGCTTTGCATCCTTTGCATGGTTGTACCACACATTCGCATATATATAAGAGTATTATTACTACCGAAGAATAAATTTTACTTCTACACTCGAGTACTCGAACTCCCGCTCTACTCTGGCGCTTAGACGATGTTATCCGAATGTCATTTTCATCAATTCACCTTCCTGACACTAGGTTTCTTTTCGAAATACAAGAAAAACTTCACTACGTCGTATTTATTTTTTATTTATTTATTTATTTATATGCATACATATTACAATAAGTTAGAAAATTATACTTTGTCTGTCCAACTGGGAAGGATACCCAAGCAAGTATAAAAGCAAGCATCACTAAACACCAAAGCTACGAGTGCAGTATGTATTTGAAATGCGAATGTTAACCCACACAACCATTTAGGATTTCTCGGGCTCTCAGTAAAACTAATAATATGTCATTTCAAGTGGAATTATTGTACTTGAGCATTTAAAAAGGTTTACATTCCCTGAGCAATTAGCAACCTGCATGCAACTAACGGAAACTCGATAGAGTCGATAGCCTTGACAATTCTTTCCGGAGTTCGAAAAACTCGTAATCAATCCAATAATGGAAACCTTGGCAAGTAGGCACCTACCTATCTTAATGAAGGGATAATTGTGCAGTAGTTTATATCCATAATTTAATGGAATGATGTGGGTATAATATTTTCACTTGCTTTATGGTCTTGAAAGATACATAATTATGTATACATAGGAAATAATAAGGTACACTTTCCGGAATATAATGCAATTTTTTTGATTACCAGTGTTAAGCAGGTAACAACAGTAATAATGTGCTCAATGAAAATGCAATTTAAAAACTTAAGACATAAAGTGGGTGATAGTTGCAGAAGTTATAAAATCGTGGTTTTAAAGTTCGTGAACTAACTCGGCTCGCTGCCGGTAACACACGACAACTTAGCTCATACTATGACGGGTTGTCGTCGATAGAGGAAACTTGGTTTTATTTAGAAATTATATCATATTACATTTTAAAAACCAACAAAAAAAGACGACATCGGCGAGTGTGAGCGAAGTACTGGAATACGAAAAGAGAGCATTTATGACATGTGTAGGAAGAGAAAGAAGATTTTCGTAAATATTTAAACTTCACTTTTATTTTTACTCTTGCAGTACACCTTGGTTACACCTACTAAAGCTAAACAGGATGCTTGAACGAGAGAAGCTATACGAGTTTCATTAATTGAATTTGGGGTACCTCAGGTACCTGGACCGGACCATCATGTTTATTGATATTATTAAACATTATGTTTCCTAAACGTGCAAAAATATTATTTCATTAATTAGTTTGTTGTGAAAATGGCGGCTTGCGGCGATGACGGACGTGCAAGACGAGGCAGGCTACGAACAAAATTTCAAACCGGTTGAATCGCCGGCCCAATCGGTTGCTCGGCGGTTATTTGCGTATTTAGGGTGACACAACGGCGAAAAAGGTCGTCTAACCATAAGTACGCATACTTGCATGTGCATCTATCACTCACTTAAGAAAACTTTTGAGTTCAACACGCAGGGCCGTGTTTGGTAGCAGGCAGCCCTTGCAAAAAAAAAACCCCCCCCCCCTAGCCAAAGGCCATAAAAATTATTTTTATATACCAAATGGTACTAACTTATTTGAAAGTAGGCCCGTAACCTATAGCTGCAAATGTCACACGGTGACGGTAAATTGATTTTCTAAGTAAACAAGACCGAAAATATTAATAAAGCACTTTAAACATCGTACAAATAAAGATAGAGTATAGGTTAATAAAATTATATAAATTATTCGTCTTAGTGTGGCATAAATTTATAATGAAACAAAAAAAAAACTAAAATGCTCGCAGAACAGAATAATATTGCAGCCCCCCAAAAAGTGCCACCCTAGGGAGCTGACTAGCTTGCCAAGGCCTAAATATGGCACTGATAATGACTGTATGAAATATTTTTAACTTTTTCTTTCGATGAAAACATCCAATAATTTACAATAGTGAATAAATTCGTAGATTTTTAACGTAAATGCGGTCTGCTCCAGAACACAAACGACAGGTGGTAATGCTGTTTAATCGACCGGTTTTGCAATATATGAAGCTCCTAAGAACTAGGATCTTTTATACTTCAGAACCGATCTACAACTGAGAAACACGAAATGCTTTCAAGCATTCGTACATACATGTTTGACAAGATTTCTCGCAATAAAACGAATGTTTTTATGGACTCATTTTGCGCTTGCGCTGTTTGGCTATGGAATGAATAGCCGAAATTGTGAGCGGGAATCTCAGACAAATCACAACTCTTTACATGAATATGGTTGGTTAATGTTATGTTTAATCACCAGTCACCAACGCGTCTATAAAAGTGACAGTGTTAAGAGTGAATAACCAGCACATGACAACTTCGATTCCGACACTAGCGCTAACACATCAGGGCTCGCGAGCGGGCGTTTTCAGAACTAAATTTCGTTCCGCGGCAATCCGAGTTTTGAGGGTTTTGTTCACTCGAGCTAGGGCTACCCGCTACTATTACTACTTTATATTACTATTCTCGCTTCCAGAATTTTAATTAGTAGTAGTTATTTGTAATTTGTATATTGAAGTGCATAAACATAAATAGATACAAGTGAAATGCGTAAACACAGTAGGTATTAAGTAGATAGCTACATGAATAAACAATTTGTTATATTCTTTTTAATATTTTGGTTTTTTGTTTTTCAATTGTATTTTACGGCCATTAGAGTGGAAGATACTCTCAGTATCGCCCTGGTGTAAGACCACCATTAAGAATTGAAACGTTGCTTGAAATGGCTTTAGCCGTGTTTAGTGGTCAGATCTGAATAGCCAGGTACTTCCCCACCTTCTTCTTCCCTATATCCTTCCCCTCCCCACTACCTTCAGTGTTACAACATACTCCAAATTGGGGATGCAATAGTCCCACTGGCTCCAGACTTGTGCGGTATTCATGAAAAAAAACGAGTAATATTCAGTTGGATTGTAAAGAATGTCGCATTTTGAAATATTTATTATTATAATAAGCACTTCAACAAACAGAATTAAAGCGCACAAACCCTTTCTTTCTTTGAGTGGCCTTGCAACGCATGCCGGGTACCCGCTGTATATAATGTTATATAGTGCAGGCGCTTGCATTATAATTCCCGGGACTTGTGATGGAACCATAACAGTTTAGTTGACCGCGAGGTTACAGTGCCCATGAAACGCATGCCGGGTACCCGCTGTATATAATTTATTTATTTATTTACTGACAAATAGTCCATTAACAATATAACAATAACACGAAAAACAAGCGTGCGTAAAGGCCCGACCCGCCGAGCAATCGATCACCGTTCGCATTGATTACCGTTCGCATGTCATTTTTCGTAACCATCACCACTTTTCGTAACCCATTCACCAGTTTACCCCCAAGTGTCGAGCGTGCGTAAAAAAGATTTACCCCAAAAAAATATTTTGGAGCATTTGGGACTCTTGTGCGGTATTCACACAAGAAAAATTTAAAATAAAAAAAATATTCAATGAACATGAAAAATTGCGTTCGGGCAACCCTATAGATTTAACAAACATGAATCAAGGAATTCGTATTTATTTCAAATTTTGTTTTCAAATTTCATTTCCAAATATTATTATTCAAAGCGTCGCGAAGACGTGCTCTCCTGGCCGCGTTTGGGCCCGTAATGAAATCTGAAATTTGTGTTTACGGGCTGCGATAAAAATGGTAAAATGCGATGTTCAAAATTATTTAAAATTAAATACTTCCTGAAATTATTTTACGATCAAATTATTTATGATTTGTCAATAACGTCTTAGCAAAATAAGTATGTAAAAAAATCCGAAATATATTTGTTTGTAAGTGCACAAATAAATGCACAAACCGACCAATTTTCGTCAAGAAACACATGTCCGTATATATTTTTTAATAATTTTATTTAAACTAAAATTAAAATTCTGAAACATACGTTTACCAGATAATGTATTGATTTATTTTACTGCATGATTATATGATTTGAAATGGGTGTTGTATAAGAAATGTACTTTTTTGAAAATTGAACAAATCTGCGAACGACCTATGGTATAACCTTATTATTCTAAAAATATTTTTTTTTTCTCAAAATCTAAAACATAAGTTTACTAGATAAAAGAACAATCGTTTGAAATCCATTTATGGTTTTTTGTGGAAAAGAGTCAATACGTCTAACCACTGATTTAAAAATGACATATTTCTGGTTTCTCTGGTTATACAATCTTAACTATGTTGGTTGATTTAGACATCATGCTTTGTTTTAATGATTCCGTTATGAGTTGTTATTGATTGAGTTGACATTGAACGTGAATCTATTACCGTGAACTCAATGAACACCAAATAACAGTGTGATTTGGTGACGACCCGCTATGTCTTGTGTTTAATACATTTTAGTTTAGATTCGGGGACTGTGGTTAGGTGACGAATCATTTTTAATAGTCTTTTCAAATAACAATTATAGTCCGGTTTTTTCGTCATCTAATATTAAATGGGGTAGTTATGATAAGGACACCCAGGTGGAAAGAGAAAAGTGGGAAGACCCAGACTGAGGTGGGAAGACGAGGTAAGAGGGGATGCAGCGCAGCTTCTCCAGGTACCAAACTAGAAGTCAGCCGCTGAAGACAGGAGGAGTTGGGGGCGACTGTTGCAGGAGGCCAAAGCTCGATATGGGCTGTAGCGCCATCGAAGAAGAAAAATAAGAAATTATGATTTTTTAGTATTTTGTATAGGACGAAGGCTTAGTGATAAATTCAAGTTTTCGACCTCGTCAGACCTCCGGATTTTTGTCAAAAATCCAAAAAAACGCAAAATTTCCATCTTTGTTCAATTTTTCGCACATGTATTTTTTAGCGTAAATTTGTTAATATTAGAAAACAAAATTGTAACTCTTTGTAGACCTAATAGTGTCTGAGATACAGCCGTTGAAATAAAAATAGCTGTTCGCAAATTGTCGATACGTTGCCATTTTTAACGATTTTAACTTGGAAATCTATGAAAAATATGTTGAAAATCATTGAAAAAACACGAGCCCTGGCTTCAAAAGGGGTCCGCGGGGGCCTTCGAATGCCCATCCTTTTTTATATTTGATAACTGATATTGCCTTTCGGGGTCGATACTGGTATTTTTCGTTCGATCTCCGTCATGTATTAATTAGTTAGATCTTGTATTAAAAAAATGTAAATACAACATAGCAAAAATCATAACTACCCGGTAGAATATTGTAAATTACCGGTCTACTAACCTCTTGAACGCCAGCGTATCCTTAAGGATACCATCACAAAAAATAGCTATTTTGGGTAAAAACACATTATCCGGTGAGACGGAACAATTTTCAAAAACATTATTTAACAAAAAAACAAGTAAGTAAGTCATTATAAGAACAGAAAAAGTTGGCGCCCGGCGAAAATTTAGCGTAGGTCATTAAGAAATTTTCAAAGAAGTTTTGTGAAATGCAGCATGGTGGGCTCGATATAGATGTATATGGCGAGTGAAGGTCATTCATAATCGAAATGTTACTTGAAATGGCTTTAGGTTTTTTTATTGACCAGATACCTGCTTACATTTATATCCACTTCTCAACAATTTGGAAGGTGGGTATGGGTACCACCACCCGGGAACCATTTATTGGATAACCAACACTTCCGCCATAGGTCACCTCGAATGGATCGCTATGTTTGGTGATTTAGCAGGGGTGCCCAGGTTCATGGGAGAAGGTTTGTTTGGATCTTGGTGACGAATGTATCTGTCCAATAAATGCATAGCAGGCCGGATCGAAAGAAACTGGTGAAGGGATACCTTTTGACCTCTCCAGCAGGACTCTCTCGGAACATCGCCTTGCACTGCAGTGGGAGGGATAGATTCGTCCGTCACTCCTGGACACACTGACCCCCAGATTACTACCCACTCCTCACCCTTTTCTTCTCCTTACTTTCCTAAAAATACCCTCCACACAGCATCCCCTAAGATGACATAGGCCCCGAGGGAAATTATTTTCAGGGTCTCCTGAAAAAATCCCCACAAAATGTACTAAATTGGAGATGCCATAAATCCACTGGCTCCGAGCATATCAGAAACTCTTGAACGATGATAAAAAATAAACTTTCTAGTAATATAAATGAAAGATTAACAAGATATCACCAACGTGATAATATCTCAGTATCTACATCGCTAAACATTCAACGAAAATATTTTACATTTTTAATCAGCGTTTCAAAGAGAAATTTCATCAGCCGAAATTCCATTTTCAGAGATAAGATTAGACAGGCTTAGTAGGTAGACACGTCTGATTAATTATTTACAGAAACAACAAGTAAAATGCTTAACTTAGTTTTATTGCGAAGAAAATATTTAAATAACATTCTGATAAGATATAGAATGTTAACACGTGTTTTCAAATCAATGAGAGCATCTTTTTGACTAATGATATCGTAGAAATTGTTGATGTTTTCTACGAATTTTGTAGGGACTTTCGTGGTTATCGAAAGTTTTTTACATTCGCAGGAGGCCATGAGGAAAGGAATTTACTTCGGGTCTATGTCATCAGGATGATGTGAGGAGGTTTTTTTAAAGGAAAGAGAGGAGAGGACGTTCTGGGAATTTAAAAAATGTGAGGGATGGGTAGGAATTAATATGTTCAGGAGTGGTCGGAAAGTCTGCCTGGAGAGGTAAAAAATTATCCCTCAACTGGCCCCTCCCGATACAGGCCGCCACACAGCAGGCGGGTAGACGCATGTGCCGCCAAGACTTAGACAAACTACCCCATGAACCCGGGCACCCCTGCTAAATCACCATACGTAGCGAACCACTTGGGATGACTTATGGCAGAGGTGTTGGTTAACCAATTAATAGTTCCCGGGGTGGCACGGCTGGCGGTACTCATACCCTCCTCCCAAATTGTCTTCATCTGAAATGTAGTTTAAGTTCAACATTTATGTAACAGTGATGTTAAAAAAGCATTTTCCAGGTCTTTACAAATACCTAGATATTTACAATGGGTTAGATCTAAAAAAATCGTAGCGTAAAATGTTAAAATACGATATTTGTTATGGAAAATTAGGAAAAGTCATAGCATGCCATCGGTATGTAGCGATAAGTCGTATTTGATAAAGATGACGAAATTTCCATACAACATTTCAACCATCTATCTATACAATAAATTGGAGTTGATTGTTATTAGCAATGACGAAATAACAACGGAAAACGCGTTGAATTTGTATGGGTATCGCACGAGATTTTTTACGTGTTGCCTAACTCTTTTATCGACCCCTCGAATATAATTTCTATCCATATCTATGATTAACCAGATTTTTTAATGATTTGTTACTATGCTAATCATTCCGGCCCTGAACGGCCTTTCAGCTTCTGTGTATCTGCCACAAAAATATTTTTGTGTAATCCTTCCGTTAGTTAAGATGACTTCTCTTACAACATCCCCAGGGAAACCTCAGAATCCAATGAATTCATTTTGATAACATTAAGCGAATACATTTTTTTTTATTTTTATAAATTTTAAATTTAATATATCTGGTTATAAGCTCGGCTTGGTTGTAATGTCGAGCTTAGTACAGCTTGAAACATAATCCGTTATGTCAATATAGGTTGAAAGCCTGGACGTCACCAATATTACGTGTATTGTCTTTTAATTTAATAGAGGAACGTGTTTCTTTTTTTTCTGAAAAACAAATCTACTGTCTACATGAGTAGTATGTCTATACTCCCTACTTTTTCGGGACTATCTCTATGCGCCGGGAAATAGCAAAATTTTGATCGCGATATTTCAAAAACGACGGCAGTTTATTTTTGGGCGGGTTAAATTTACGAGTTAATTTTTTAGATAAAGTTCTCCACGCCAATCTGCATATATGCAAATACACAAATTTTCATTAGTTTTTTTTTGCTAGAGGGAATGCACTATAATGCAATTAACCGCTGAAAACAAACTGTCCTGATGTTGAAACATGTAAAATCTCTTATCAGACTATTTTTGATTGATTATCAATTAATAAAATCGTCATTCCTCATCGCCCGATGGATATAATAGTCTATACTTGTAAAATTATGCTATTTCACGTCAATTATA
Organism: Limnephilus lunatus; assembly: GCA_917563855.2. Lineage (NCBI taxonomy): Eukaryota > Metazoa > Arthropoda > Insecta > Trichoptera > Limnephilidae > Limnephilus > Limnephilus lunatus. The sequence goes on from OU830599.1 coordinate 62,140,697, forward strand.
GGACGTATTCAAATATTATTTACGTAAATGTCAGATTTGAAATATGGCTGCTAGCGCATCGGCGTCTAAAATAAGAACTATTCTGCGGCTTATCAAAGCTTGAGTGGTAGATTTAGCACTTAATTTGAGCGAGGAATTTCACATTTAGCAAGGATACGGACTAGCTGATATACCGGGCCTTAAAACTACGCATACCCACAAGAACAACAGGACAAACTACACTCTTCTGCTGCGGCATACTTAAGTACATTGTTCATTCCCTGATAGTGTGGACAGTGTGATTGAACTACGGGAAAATAAAACTTAAATGATATTGACATGTTTAATGTTAAACGGGTGAATTTTGTGAACCATGTTAAATACTTATTCCAATCCTATTCGTAGAACTGACCACTGTATTTAAAAAAAGTTTCTTTTACTTTTATTTCTCGTACATAGATACTTTTTATCTCTCCTTTATTATTTCTTCAATAATTTATCAATTATCAACCTTAATACGTAATAATAATTTACCAACCTCCTGAACCAAATCGATATTTTCCTGCTCTGACATATCGCAAATTAGTCGAAAACTTGACAGGTCGTGAAGCGCTACCTTGGCAACCTGTCAACCTGGCAACTGAAACGCGCCGACCGCAGCGACTAGCACTGCGAGACAACGCTTTGTCGCCCTTGACAACGCGGTCTTTAACAAGTTGCCTGTGTGCGGACCGCCAATGAAATTCGCAAGTTCCTTTCCTGTGGATAGCGATTGAATTGTCATTTGCATTATTTCAGTTGCTCCATGAGTAGAGGGTCTTACTTTGGCTTCAAAGTTTAGCTTCATACTCCTAGTTCCATAATCCATTAATAGACACATGAAGTGTTATTCAAAATAATACGAATCGATCTTTGATTTAATCAATAGGATAATTTGAGGGGAAAATACTAGTTTGATTTTTCCAGTGAATCACAATGGTACACTCTGTGAATAGCAGCTTAAACAAAATATTAAAGTTTTGGTTTACGTACAAGTTAGAAGGCGACAATGGAAAAAGACACATGGGGGCGTATTACAGGTGCCGTGGGAAGGTATTAAAATACACATTTTTAATATACATTCCAACATTAATAACATTGTCACTAAAGCCACCCAAATGTTAGGATTTATACTACGAACATCAAAACTATTTTTTTATCTCGACTCGATACAGCAGACAAAATACCCCTTTCTACATTGATAGATGCAACACTAATTCCAACCAAAATGAATTTATACAAAGGTCATGTAAATACTATAATAATAAACTTGCACATATAGACACACTTGCTGACATATTCACTGCAAGTTACTGTCGTTACAGAATTTCTTCGTATTACATTCTATGTAGGTGCGAATAACACATATTCATGACTAAATTTATTGTACCTAATATTTTTATATTACTTGCGTGGCAACTTTCCCTTATCCCTTTCCTCCCCTTACCCGTCCCAACCCAAATACCTATTTCGCAGTCTATTTAAGTATTGTTTTAATTATTTTATTATTGTGTATAACATGTTTATCACTTGTTGAATTAACATCTGTATTATTTTTTTTTTTTAAATTGCTGCTTAGTTCTGTTTTTATTTTTTCTGTTTTTCTTAAATTTTCTAGTTTACATTCAGTTACTTTTATGTTTCTAAATATCTATCTGTGAACATTAATAATTGGTCTGTTTTTTTGCCATCCTCTTATGTATATTTTCTTACTATGACTGTTTATGTTCCTTAAATAAATAAATAAATAAATAAATAAATAAATAAATAAATAAATTTATTTTGCTTTATTATACCTATGTTCGTCCGCACCTTGAACACGCCTCACAAATTTGGAATCCAAGATATATAACATATGTTCATAGAATAGAACGTGTTCAGGAAAAATTTCTCTCCTACATAAATTTTCGGTCGTTTTATGCATTCCAATCAAATGAAGATATACGTCATTTCGAAGATATACGAAATTAAATTGTAGAGGAATTATTTCTGATCAATTGTTATTATACAAAATCCTAAATAATACGGTATCTTCCCCGAATCTCTTACAAAAAATAGATATTAGAGTTCCTGGTCGTAATAGTAGGAACGTATCCCGTTTTTATAACAGCCGCTCCAATAAGAACTACTTACAAAATAAATTCATACATCGAGCCTGCCATTATCATAACACACACCTCCTATATATAGACATCTTCAATATAACTTTCAACAAATTCAAAGCAACACTATTAGATAAATGTAATGAATCACAACAGACCCCTTAAAATCCATATTTATATTTATTATATTATTAATCAGATTTCTTTTCCTAATTTGCAATATATTTACATATTCCCTAATTACAAACATATAATCCTTATACTCCTACAAGATCATAAGCTTACTCTTTATTGTGTTTTTCTATATTATTTTCATGCATATTATATGAAGCTAAATACTTGCTTCTCTTAAATATTTTTTATTAGTTTTTTTCTTTATGTTTTATTTTAACTTCTCTTAACTATATATGTATTTTTTTTAGTTTTTCTTTATGTTTTCTTGTCTAGCTGCTAAAAAAAAAAAAACAAAATTATCAGCGAAAACATGTTTTTAGGCTTACTGTTTTATTTAAGCACTCTTTCTTTTTTATGTATCTTTGTAAAGCTGTTTGTTTTCCAAATAAAGATATTGTTATTATATAATTAATATTTTAAAGATTAAGTGGATGTATATTTTGATATTAACTTAGAACGTTAAAACTTTTCAGCCGTTCATAAAAATTTTCACAAGCACATTTTATAAATAATAATATTTGGACAATTTGTAGAGCGCCGTTTTTGTGAAAAATCACCTCAAGGGGGCTGTAGTAATAAAATGTTTTCAAAATATTGAGTTTGATGTGGCATGCTTTTTACACAATAAAAGTTAATAAAAACCGTGATATTGGTTTAAGAGTATTTTGAAATACCACAAAAATGTGAAATAAATTAAAATCGTTCAAAAATCAATTTAAAACTATTTAGAGACAGACACTTGATGCCCTATTGTTGTTCCAGATTGCGAACATTTTATCTATTAATGTAATTTAAAATATCGTAGTTTGCATGCAGAATATATCCCATTTGACGTTTTTAACCAAAATTAGTTATTTTCACCACACGATTCGGATTATTTTTCTCCACCATGTACCTACAAAATATCAATATTTTTATTCAGTTTCCTAAATAATCCGACATAAATAAAGCCTCTTTTTCAATTCACATTTTCATGATTTTAGACGCAAATTTGGCAATTATAAGTGAGTTAATGGTAATTATAAAAAAAATCTTTATTTAGTATATAAATATGATGAACTATAATTAAATCACAAAAAAATACCAAAGTTGCCTCCAAAATCATACGACATTAATTTGTAATGACCAATCGTTAACATAGTATAAAATGAAGTAGCTCAAAATGGATGTGCGCTTAGATCTTTCAAACTACGCAACGGATTTTCATGCGGTTTTCACCAATAGATTGAGTGATTCAAGAGGAAGGTTTATGTGTAATACATGCTTATTATAGTAGAGAAAAATGGAAATTCAAATATCCAATTGAGGCAGCGGGCAGCTGGCAAGCGGGTGGTGTGGATTTTATAAAGGTTGGGTAGTGGCGTTGTGTTTCGTGCAAGTTGTGCCGGGTCTGCTAGTTCATCATACATTTTTAAAAATCTATAAAATGGGAAAATAGAATAAGGCCGCGCTACGTTTGCTACACAAAATATCAAAAGTGTTGTAAACAGTGCACACAAAAATACCGTTTGCAAAAATGTCGGTTTTAATAAAATTTTTATGTAAATTTCACTAAAAAAATTAATGTTTTAAAAAACACAATCCACGTAGGATATTTTTTGCATGCAACGAGAGAGAATTTGGAACATGTTTATTATATCACAAACAATGTTGAATTAATAGTTTCGAAATATATAAATAAGTTACTACTGATAACCAACGTTGGTGGGCATACATAATACACCTAAGATATTTTTAACTAACTGCCAAATAATGTAAAAAATGTAAGTCTATGTATAAGGTTAAATATAAATACGTCGAAAAATGGTTATCTGAAAGAAAGGAATTGCTAATTTGAATGATGGTTGTAAATTGAACGATGATTGAAAAGCATGAACGAGTGATGATAGAAATTGTATATGTTTTTTCTACACTATCTCCACACAGGAGGTCCTGACGAAAGATCCTTCATGGCCTCTGTCATCTTTAGAAATGCTGTGTTGAGGGTTTTTTTAGGGAAAGGGCGGAGTGGAAGTTCTGGGGAGGAAAAAGGTATGAGGGGTGGGTAGGAATCTGGGGGTTAATGTGTTCGGGAGTGACGAACTTATAAATCCATCCCTCCCACGGTGAAGCAAAAGATCTCCCTCAAACAGTCTCCCGATCCGGCCCGCCACGCAATATGTGTGCAAAAGCATCCGCCGTCAAAACGTAGACAACTTCACCCATGAACACGGACACCTCTGCTAAGTTACCAAACGTAGCAATCCACTGGGGGTAACTTATGGCAAGGTTGTTGGTTATCCAATCAATATTCTAGATATAAAAAGCACTATTATAAAGTAAACATAGATCAATATGTAAATAATAAAATTTATAAGCACCTTTTATTTTAAAGAAAGAGAATTTGCCGGATTAGGTACGAATAAATTAAACAATATTTGGAAATCTCCTTAATAATTGGTAATTCTTCACAGAAAGTGGTAAATGTTGCTTGTGTCGTGATAAGGAGTTAATAAGCTGAGGAATTGAACTCAGGACGCTTGGATTATATTAATATGTTTTTAAATAGGTGATTTCTTTGATTTTCAGGAGCTCCATGGCGAGCTGAATGGGGCTTTCGTCCCCGACTCAGACTTGAACATGAACACCTTGAAAAATGGCACAAACACTCTTGCTAAGGTAAATACGTTTTTTTAAATAATATATCTTTGCATTTGAATCTCTTAGTGCAACTAGCCCGTATTAAAAATAGATAAATCTCTTAAGACCGCAGGTTGGTCTCTTATTAAATTACTGGCCTTATCCTCAAAACCTTATATTATGTTTAAGGCTTTAGATAAATATGGTTACCGGGTGAAATTGTTTCTTTATCATAAATTCTCAGATAACGACAATAGAACAATTAATTGTGATCTTATCTATAATTAAATTAAAGGCTTTTATTTTTCCAATCTTGGAAAACCGTTTTTAAGACAAAAATGAATTTATTTATTTAATTACTATTTGAAAAATAATAGCATTTATAAAAAAAAACTGTAACTCAAAGAAAAAGTTGGTACCAACGGTAGAACATAATACATTATAACAAATATCGTATCTATGAAACAGTAAGCACGTATGATTATCTCGAACGGTGCGCTCTAGCTTCATGAGATTTGCAAAAGTACTTTTTGTGACTGATGATAAGTACCCTTCAAATAAAATCTTTTTACCTACCTATTATTTATTATAACTTTTTCACTTGTGCGAAATTAAATTGAATATAAGAAACAATATAGACTAGTTCCATTTTCAACTTTTTGGATACAGTTGAAGCTTCTTTAATATGTTATTACTTTACACATACGAGTACCTACCAAAATGTATGCATAATTTAAGTTCTTTATGTATATACCTACTCTATGATTTGTAAACGTTCACAGTTATGTAAAGCTGAGAATGTCGCAAGTAAAGAAGTAGGAAAATAAACCTATAATTTGACGACACAAATTTTTGCAGCTTTGCCGGCTTTGGTGTTGAAAAACCAAACTCCCCCTTACTTACACTCGGATTGCGAATATTACGCGGTACATGAGGTCGGAATATTGAAAAACTTGATTAATTACCACGGCACTAGGTGCGGTTAAAACGGCTTAAAGCCCGGATTAATGCCGGCGTAATTATACCAACGCTGAACCGGCGCCTATTAATGCGCCTATAAAAAAAATTGCATTTTCACTAGGTTGAAGATCCCGAGAAGACAGACGACACCGAAGGCCAGGAAGAAGAGGGCCCCCAGCGCGACCAGTGGGGCAGGGGCCTAGAATTTCTCATGTCCTGCATAGCCATGTCCATAGGCCTCGGCAACATCTGGAGGTTCCCCTATTCGGCCTATTCCAATGGCGGCGGGGCCTTCCTCATCCCTTACATCATCGTGTTGTTCCTCGTGGGTAGGCCGGTCTATTTCCTCGAGATGTACATGGGACAGTTTTCCAGTAAGGGTAGCGTGAAGGTCTACGACTTTGCTCCCGCGATGAGAGGTGAGAAAAATAAGTTAAAATAAATATTTTTGTTTTTCAATTCATTAAGACAATACTAGCGACTCCCAATCGAAAATTTGAAACAGAACATCGGAAAAAGATACGGACACATCTAGGAATCGAACTAATTTCTTAAAATTAATATTATGTATCACACTTAGATTAAGATCTAATTTATAATATTTTGCATGTCTCAACATAGGCAATATCCTAGTGAGACAGGCATTGAACAAGCAACTGTAACAAAATTTTATATAGAAAGATTAATAAAAAAAGATTAAGAGTGATGATAAAAAAACATGCTTAAATAGGTTAAGTTAGGTTAGGGTTACCGGCTATTTTTAAAATATTTTTTTCATAGCTTTTAATGACCTTTCTGGGGTGGTTCTGAGTTGGTTTCATTTTGAGTTGGCATGGAACCGTAAAATCTATTTACTTTTCTGCAAGTCTGGGATGAATATTTATATTAACTTAAAAGGTAGCATTTAGATCGAGATGAATATTGCTTTCGTTCATAAATATAGCAGCCAATAAAAATATGTGTTCAAATGAAGATAACGTTAGTAGTTCTTAGTCGTAGTATGATGCAATATGACCGAAGAGGATAGGGCCAAATTAATTCAGCGGTAGAGCACCGTCCCGGCAAGACCAAGGTTTTGGGTTCGTTTCAGAGATGTGACTGTAACTTTTTTGGATTTTTCTGTTTAAAATTTTCGATTGACAGTCGCTATATTGTCTTTTGTGGTCTTACTCATTAAGTTAAACAAAAAAAGTATTATTGAATCAATCTTATAAAATAGATGGGTGTTTTTCAAGCCGTTCGTTCAATGCGGTTGAGAAGAAAGTGCAAATAAACATGACGATTTCATATTAGAAAATAGAATTATTACTGAACCATTAAAAGTAAAAGCACGACTTCACCACGCTTATTCAAAAATTATATCCTGACTCATCACAAAGAACCATCATTAAGCTTTGGGGCCATTTCCATGTATCCTAGGTTCCGGAGTCGGCCAGATGATCGCCACCATCTCTGTGATGACGTACTACGCCTCCCTGATGTCCATCATCATCTACTACATGTTCGGCTCCTTCTCTTCTGTGCTGCCCTGGTCTGTGTGTGACGACAGCTGGACGGACTGCTACCCCTCGGGTGACGTCGGGTCCGTCGGCAATCTGACGGGACTCAAAAGCTCGTCGGAGCTTTATTTCAAGTAAGACTTTATTTAATTTTTTATAAGAAAAACTCTCTTTTTATAACTTTTGAAGAATATTCCCATCAATATACACCCATATTCCCACAATATATCATTAAAGAAGAATGTACTTACACTAATAACCTAACGAAAATATGAAAGAGAACAAGACACAGAAAAATAAAAAAAAGATAATGGTAATGCAACTGGGACACGAACCCAGAACCTCTCGTCTTATCGGGACAAATGCCTTACCAATTCGGCCACTGCCACCTCTTATTTGAACGTCATATCTCATATTTAAAATTTTAGAATTATCAATATTATGTTGGACTGTTTTTTTCCATATTATTTCCAGGTTGCGACATTTATCTTTTTATTTTTCCGTTTCTTGTTCTCTTTCATATTTTCGTTAAGATCATTGTTGCTATCTTGTTCTTTAATGATGACTTTATTTATATAGAAATTTATAACTTTATCTGTAAAAGGAAGTTGTGTTTTATTAAATTTATATATCATTTTGGGCGTTGACGTTTACGTTAATAAACATTAAATAAAATTTTGTATGATTGTACATTTGTTGAGATTTTTTCAGAATTCGAATTGATTAGAAAAATTGATAAAATCTAAAAACAAGGCGGAATGTTGTATTATTTACTTCTTACGTACCATGAACTGTATTCGAAAATACGTTATATCCATGATATATATCCAGTGCGAAGAAATTCATAAGTCCAACTTCACTTTATAATACATTTATAACGGATCTCGTTTTACAATGGGAGGCTTTACTTAATATATGACACATCCAACCAGTCACTCCTAACCCCAAAAAGCAATGGCCGTTTATTCAAACTTGCGTACGCACTAGTAATGAATCATAATATAACTAGCCGGTGGAAACAATAGTTATATTGTTTTAACGTCCAACGCTGTTGATAATAATTAACGCCAATAGTTGAAATATAATACCTACATGCGAATATTATTCAACGCAGTGAATAATAATCATCCTAAATAAATGAATGATATGTTGATGTTGACCAATAGGTAATTTTTTTGCTTGTCGTTGATAAATTTGATTGTCCCCTGGCGCCGCGTATCGGCCGTATTGGATGGGGAAATAAAAAAAACGTGCAGTAGGTACGTACATCACCAAAAGACCATTTGAAATATCGAGTAATGTTGTTCACGAAGTTCAAACTCTTAAACCTTTTTATTTGAATGTTTTCAACACCGAAACCAACGTTTCAACTTTCAACGTTATTTAGGCATTTAGGATTATTATTACGTGTGTGGGGCGTAGAGATAATAATAATATATCAATGATCCGGGGAACCACTCGTTAAAAGGAATTCCCTAATACGATTTTGATCTTTTTTTTTACTTAGTATCGTCGTATCGTTTCGATCTCCTATACGCTTAGTTTGATGTGTGATTGTACTGGCTTGTCGCGCGTCTATTCTATAGTTGCGTCAACGTCGACGTTATTTTCAACAGTTGAGAATCGCCAATGATAACGACGTTGGCGTTGGATGGAATTATCGCCAACGCCCAGTACTAGTACGCACATTCGCGCTCTCATTCTTGCATCACCTATGTCTCTCTTCAAAACTAACATAATATGGTCAGTCCAATACTTTTACTAAAAGGATTAAAAACTCTTTGTAGCTTATTTTCGACAAAGCAGGCTTCAAATATTGCAGGTGCTTCCCATTCGTCTTCAGACAGTCGAGTCGGTGCATTATAAATGTCAGAAAAGTTATTTTAGGCATCTGGGTCAGAGGTAAATAACAAAGTTTCTTTCCAATTAGGAATTGTTGTTCGAAATCCACTAATTTATTTAAGTAAAGAATCGAAAAATGCCACTACATTGTAACAATTTGGGAGTGTACCAATATAAATTATTAAGAGCGTATAACCAGCCAGCGGCCGAAAATCCACATTTCATCGAAAGAGGTTCTTACGATCGTACAGGGCGATTCCAATGAAAAATATTAATTACTCTCGGTACCAGCTTATTAAAATTATAACTCAATATCGATTTTATTTCATTCCAAATTTGCTTTAATTTATACCTACATCCAAAACTGCTGAAAGGCGTGTTGATAAAACTATTAAAATTATGTATTTTTGAAATTATTTTTTTTTCATAAGTATTTATCATTTTTTTATAATGTCTCAGCAAAAAAAGAATGTAATTTTTTTTTTAATATATTAGTCTGTAAGTGCGCAAATAAATACACAAACGGACCAATTTTCGTCAAGAAACACATGTACTTACATATTTTTTTATGATTTTATTTAAACTAAAATTAAAATTCTGTTACATACGTTTACAAGATAATATATTGATTTATTTTACTGCGTGATTATATGATTTGAAATGGGTGTTGTATAATAAATGTACTCTTTGAAAATTTAACAAATCCGCCAACGACCTGCGGTATAACTTTATTATTATTAAAACATACGTTTACTAGATAAAAGAACAATCTTTCGAAACCAATTTATAATTTTTTGTGGAAAAGAGTCAGTACGTCTAAACAGTGATTTAAAAATGACATATTTCTTGTGTTCTCTGGTTACACGCTTTTAACGTATCGTTATCATGTTTTAGATTACCTTCACACAAAAGGCCCAGAGGAAAATAATTTTTGTCATCTTTGGGTCTTTTGAGGAGAGAAAGTGGTAAAAATAGGTCTTGAAAATAATGCATGTTGTAAGAGAAAGGAAACAGAGAGGCCGGCAAATCTTCACACAGCCGAGCCGTTGAACAGACCCCCGCACCGTTAAAAATCGATTCGATTTTGCTTGTAATGGGCATTACCATGTTAGACCAGATCTGAATAACCAGGTACTTCCCAACCTTTGTCTTTCCCATTTCCTTTGCTGCCAGCCTTACAACATACCTTTATTTGGCATGTCATAGTACCGGGGGCTTCGGTTAGATGGTACTTTTGTGTGAAAGTTCTCATAAAAAAACTAATGAAAACGTAGATAACTTTTCCATTACGAAAAAATCTCACTTGTGGCTAAAAATAAAAATGAATGAATATATTAAAAATTCAATGTATTTGAGGAATATTGGAGTGCCAAAAATGAAATTCTCATAATTTTATCCGAACTTTTGCATTTTCAATCTGAAATAAGGAGCCTTACTTGTATTTAAGTTTACTAATATATAATTACAATTTCAATTACAGCTTGCAATAACGTAAAAGACAAGCTTCTATACATGGCCAGATATAAACGGCGTGTCATCTGGACTGCACTTTAGAAGGCTGATTTTCTGTTCGGGACGTGGAGGCACTAGTTTGGGTAACGAGGTCTAACTCTTTGAGGGGTGGTTTGTTAACTAACCTCCCTCTTTTTAACGTGGTGAAAGTTTAACTTACTAATTGATGCTGAGATTAGCATGATGATTAACACCAACCAGACCCGTAAGATTTTTTGTATTGATAAACTTTGATATGCCAAAATGGCAACCAAAACATTAGTTTTCATGTGGGGTATTTTTGAGTTACACCTTTATTAGTGTACTTATCCATTATGATTTGGAATTATAATCAATTCGTATTGAAATTTGTTTGTTTGAGTAATGTTTCTAGGTACTTTTGGGATTATAAATTCACATCTCACGTTTAAAACCACCAACAAATAATTAACAGAAATGATTTGAGATTTGCCGTGATTTATATTCGGGTTGTTATGCCGTGTTACGCTTTCTCCTTTTAAAGTCAAATTTTAGTACAGCGTTATAGCGTCCATCATCAGGGCAGACGTTGAGGTTGTGAAGAAGTGTGTGAAAATGTGTGGTGATTGTGAAAACCTCATAATAGGGATAATGGGGCCATGCTTATCAGTACTTGGTGTCCAATACTTTGTGCTAACACCAAAACTAAACGCCGAAAATCAAATGATTTTTACTGATTATTGTACTGAATTAAAGCTTGATTACAATTTGGGAGGCGGGTATAGTACCGCCCTGGGAACCATTATTTGGATAACAAACACCCTTTTCAAAGGTCACCCAAAGTGGTTCGCTATTTTGGTTGACTTGGCAGGGATGCCCAGATTCACAGGGTGTGGTTTGTCTAGGTCTTGATGGTGGATGCGTTTGCCCACCTACGGAATGACGGACCGGATCGGGAGTTGGGGGAATTCTTTTGACCTATCCAGCCAGAATTTCTCGACGCATCGCAGTGGGAGGATTGGAATCTTACGTCCTCACTCCTGTACACGTTGAAACCCAGATTCCCCTCACACCTTTTTCCTTCCCAGAACTTCCTCTCGTTTTTCCTAGAACTTCGTCCTTTACCTAAGTTCTTCCACAGAGTATCCCCAAAGAGGTCATGGAGCTAATGTAAAATTAATATCGCTTCTCCATACACAAACGCACCTCTTTATACACATCCGTTCTAATGATCGATATGTCTCCGAAACGTTGGCTAAAAAAGCTGGGGGTATAAAAACGTGATATAAAACCCAAAAATTAATCACGATTGCGGTTTAATTGCTTTAATTGTTGTAATTACCTGTTAGTATATAACATGTGCGAGGGATATTATGGTTTAAAATTGTATGTCAAAATCTATTGTCGGATTCAATATACAACAAAAAGTTAGATCATGCATATGGCACTAGATTAATTAAAAATGAGGGGTTTTACATTCCGAAAATTATAAATAAATACGGGCAACGGACATTCACTTGTCATCTTGTCCCTACCATATTTAATAAGATGCCAATGAACATAAAAAACGAATAAAATTGCACCACCGATCTTAAAAAAAAAAAGGCTAAATGATCAAGCCTTTTGTATTGAATTTTGTTTTAATCTTGTGTATAATATGACTATGAGTAATTTGCCTGTGTTATATCTGTCTGTCTGTATATTTTATGCCTTTATATTTTATTAGTGAAAAATTATTCTTCTGTTTCTATTTTCTATATTGTGGTATCTTGTTATACTTGCTCTTTTGAGTTATATTAATATTGTTAAATTGACCTGCTGACAAACTGCTTGGGCAGTTTAGCGGGTTTTTAAAATAATGAATAAAAAATAAAAAATGAATGATGAATTTCATTGTTTTAATTTTTTAATGTTGTAATTTGTTGTCTGTAATGATAATATGTCCCGATGCTCCAATCACTTCACTTTCCAAATAATGTAATATCCACAAGCAACTGTTTTGTGTACCACAAAGGACGGTATATTCTGAAAGGAACCAAACAATAGCTGTTGCCGTATTCAGAAATAAAGCAACCCGCCATTGAAGCATTTCCGGAGAGTCATGATTATAAGGAAAAACAATTGCATTACACGAAGAATAGAAAACTTCGTGTTTTCGCAAGTTTTGTAAACAATAAAGTTGTCATATCTGAAAAAACACGAAGGTAAATTTATGTATTCGCGATGATGTGTTGAGAGGAACGACTGCGCGGTGTTTTTCACTTAACTTAAATTTGGATTGGAGGCCCAAATACCTAACAAAATTGAAAATTTTTTTTTTAATCAAAAGAAAGAACAAATATCTGGTAGGGATATGTGCTACTATATTTATTTTTGTATTAAATTATAAAATACTAGCAGACTCGGGAACATGTTGCTTTGGCTAACGAAACACAATGCCATTACCCAACCTTTATAAAATCCACACCACCCGCTTGCCAGCTGCCCGCTGCCCGCAGCTTGAATTCAATATTTGAATTTCTTGGCTTTTCTCTACTATAATAAGCATGTATTATACGTATAAACCTTCCTCTTGAATCACTCTATCTATTGGTGAAAAATGAAAATCCGTTGCGTAGTTCTAAGCGCACATACATTTTGAGCGAATTCATTTTATACTATGTAATGATAGGTCATTGAAGAAATATTTTTTGGCAACTTTGGCAGCAGGGCCTTCTAAAATTCTTACTTCAGCCCGAAAAAAATTCTTCCATATGTCATCACTGGTCAATAAGACGAGTAACCGCCCAAACTCTCTCTCCCACCATACCTGTCCAATACCTACTGTTTTTTTTGTTTAATATTGAAAAAAAAACATCTTCAATGTCACCAGAGTTCAAAATTTCATTTACATTTATAACTCCAAATAAACAGAAATAACTGGTTTAAAGTAAGTCAAATACGTTTCTTAACACCCTGCATTTATATTAAATGAAAAATGCACTTTGTGATGCACCAAATTTTATTGAATCAATACACGACAGCCAACCGGGTTTCAGTTATCTCGAGCTTCTTCGTGGCTTTTACAATAACTTGTTATATAAAAACAGATGATAAAATGATGATGTTTGTTTTCACAGGCGAGTGGTACTCCGAGAGATCCCCAACATAGATGACGGAATAGGCCTGCCCGAGTGGAAGTTGACCCTGTGCCTGCTGATGGGTTGGCTCACCGTCTATCTGGTGCTTCTGCGCGGGGTCAAGTCTTCGGGCAAGGCGGCCTACTTCCTCGCCTTGTTCCCATACGTCATCATGCTGGTGCTGCTGGTCAAGGCGTGCACCTTACCTGGAGCTGTGGACGGGATCATCTTCTTCATCAAGCCGGATTTCGAGAAGATCCTTGATGCCAAGGTAAAAAAAAAACAATTTAAAATAAATAATTTTTTTCCCTTCTTCCATGGGGATATGCAAGTATCCGATACTCATTTTGTGCACTAAATGAGTTGGCGCTAATGAAATAATAAGACCCTCATTGCCAGCAATAATTGTTGAATTCTCGAAATGTTAAAATTAGTGGTGGAGCGTATAAAAAGATCAAACAAAGGTGGGCATCCTTAAAAATATAATAAATAGTTAATTATGAACCAATGCGGCGTTCTTACCTCAAAAATTATGATCAAGAATTGCCTAAAAGCCCTAAACTTATCATTAACTAACCTTAACAAAAATTAAATAACGTAACTCACCTGAAAGAAGTGCATTCCCGTAGTACTATAGGCAATATAATATGTCTTTGTCTAAAGAAAAAATCTTATTTTTATATATTTTATATCCAAAAGAGACTAACTGCCGTTTACCGTGAATTCGGTTTAGTAGGTACTTACCAGATTAGTGCTGTTTATAAATCGTAGAGGCATGAAACACAATCTTTGAGATACTTATTTATTTTTATACAATATTTTACATTTTGTAATATAATTTAATAATGTTGGCCTCACTGGAAGGTTTGCTCACGCTGAGGCCACCACTTTATAACATAAAATTCAATAAGACGAAGTAGATAATTAATTTTAATAAAATATATAAAGTCGGTAATGAAAAAATAAAGATCAGTATATGTTATGAGTTGTAAAAACTATTATGACCCAAGTCCTCAAATATATTTTAAACTAGCTGACCCGATTAACGTTGTTCTGCCATATAAATTATTTCTAGTGAATATTTTGGTTGTTAAATAAAAAATAACGAATGACTTGCGCATGTGTGGATGAAAGTTCGATGAGGCGGACGTAGCGCCATCTGTCATTCAACAACATAAATAATTTAGTTTTGTTTGAAATACGAACGACGCGACGGTTAAATTTGTTTATACAAAAAAACTAAAATCGCGATTAAAAAATTGGAGAGTCGCGATTAAAAAAATGGGAGGGTGAAAATTAGGGGTTAAATATAAGTAGGTATTTTTTGATGCCAAAATTTTTTAGTAAAAAAAATAGAAACATTTTCTGGATAGGGAGACCCTAATCGCCTAGCGGTACGAAATATACTCTATGACCTATTATAATTATAATACCTACCAAATATACAAAAAAAAATCATAAAAATAGGTGTAGCTGTTTCGGGGGAGTGCGACCACAAACACCGTGACATGAGCTTTTCATATATTTGGAAGATAATAAAGCACTTCAGTGTTAGTTTGAATGAATTATTGTGTAAAGAGTCTTTTAAAATATCGATGGTTACATCCCGTTCGTTCTTCAAATTGATACGAGAATCATTGACATATAATGATATAAAATACCATTCTTGAGTGATATTTATCTACAGCAGCCGCTTTCAATTTTTTTAAAGGCGCGACCACCTTTTAGAATCTAATAAATGTCACCGCCTCCCGACCCCCAGCCTTTTTATGTGTTAAATGGTGCGTACTTCACATAAATATCAGACTTTGCACAAGCGCACTTTTCGTCCTTCGTTGCGATGAAAACGAAATATAGAAACAAACAAAAATTGAAAGATTACCTCGTGTTCTGTGTCTCGAACATAAAGCCAATGTTCTTCAAATTAGTTGAAAAGCGAACTCGATACAATAATTTAAATTACTTACATAGGTATTAATTTTTGTTTTTGTTAGTGAGTGAACTAATCCTATTAGTGATACAATTATTTTTGTATGAAACGAAAAAATAGTGGAGTGACCATAACCTGTACAATTAATTTGCTTAATTTAGGCCATCAGCTCATGGAGAAACAGAAAAAAAAACAGTTTGCGACGCAACCGCTATCTACATTGGAGGGTGCCCCACCACTTTCCCAACGGCGTGATAAGGAAACGTATGGTTTCCTCCTTCACTGCACACGTTAAGACTCTACTTATTTATTGAACGAAGCTACATTTATTTAAACGACTCTAGACCCTCCAATGTCCATGCATACGGGGTTAGTAAGCAGAATGCAAGTACTTACATTAACATTATACATACATCTTCTTCCCCTTGTCCTTTTCGGGTCGGGGACCCATTGCATCAACAAGGCTCCTCCATAAGTCCCTGCCTTGTGCTGATTGTTCGGCCTCTTACATTAACATTATGCAAAAGATAAATAGAAGTAGCAGCCCGTGGAATAATTCTTCTGAAATAGGTAACATAAAAATAGAGATAATAGTGTTAGTAAAAGAAATAGAAAAATAGCAGCAAAAAAAAATCGCTATCCACAGGAAAGGAACTTGTAAATTTAATTGACGGTCCACGTCTTCAAGGCAACTGAAAACTGACTGTCACAGTGATAGCCGCAGCCCTCGCGTTTCAGTTGCCTTGTTGATAGGTTGTCATGGTAGCGGCTCATGACCTGTTAAGTTTTCGAGTAATTTTCGATACGTCAAATCAGAAAAATATCGGTTTTGTTCAGGAGTATGAGAAATTGTGTTGTTCCGTGAATTGAGTTGCCAATCGGTGTGTGGTTTCTCCATAAGCGAAGGCCCTTAGTGTTGTTTTTCTCATTTAGTATGATTTGTTTAAAAAATTTTCAACAATTCATCAAATATTTTAAGTTAATTTTCACGTTCTATTCTATTACTATATCATCTTAGGCCAGTTACTTCGTAAAACTGCAATAATCATAGAACTTTAATAGAACTTAACAGAATATGAAAAATAATTTTTGATGAATTGTTAAAATTTTTTGCAACAACTCAGACTTAAAGTGATAGGTAATTACTGTTTGAAAAAACACTATCGGTAAGCTATTATAAAAACATAAGCAATGTTTGTTTTAAAATATAGAATTATTAATTGCATATACCCGTTCGTAAAATGAAGATCTCAAAAATCCTTTCATCTGCTTTCTAAAACATTAATTCATTTCGGAATATGTTCAAAAACGGCGAAACTATTTGAAATTGAATGTCAAGTGAAAATTTTCAATGTCCTTTTCGATATTATTTTTTGGTCCTCCAGGAAAGATGTGTTATTATGCTCTAATTTTAGAAAAATGCGTGTATACTCAGGTGTTTGTGAGTAACCGCCACCAAAAGTTGCGAAAATGAATGCACTGCCATCAACATAGAGCCTATCTGCCAAGTTTCAGCCAAGATTCCGCGTCATTCAGTAATTCAACCAAGAAAAAATTGAAATTCAAATAGATGTTTTTAAAAACTTGAAAGCCATCCATAAAACACAAAACCTTTTAGAGAAAATTGCACGAGCGTGCTCTCATTTGGGAATTATGTAAAAAAATATTGAAATTCCAAATAAAGAACAGCCGAATGATTACCTATGGGATTAAAGACAAGATTTATTCCAGACTTAAAATATTAAAGTACAATATGATCATACTTAGAAAAAATGAATAACTAATATAGCAGATATCCCTTTCCAACATATCGACCCTGTGGAATAACATAGTTCCATCTGTTGCGGTAACGTCATGCAATAATGAACTCTAAAGTAGCTTACTATATTTCCCATTATCATTCAACGTTACCGCAACAGAGGAAACCTTTTTATTCCAAAGGGTCGATAACTGAAAAGTTTACATACATAGCCAAAAAAGTAAACACCTTAATTAATCACAAAACCAGATCAAAGCAAATAGTCAAGCTAAATATACATGTGGACAAAAAAGCTCTGAATTTTTAGTTGTTAAATTTTTCTATAAATTTCTACCAAACATCAAACCAATTAAATCAAGTAATAATCTTCGTTTAAGGAATTATCATTAAAAAAAACTGACTAGAAGAAAAAAAAACATTGTCACAAAATTTACTGAAAATACCCAAACCTTGAAAGTTGAACTGTACAGTCGCTGAAAACCCGGTAACAAACCAATTTCGCCGCCTATTTTTATATTTATATCGTACATATCTTCTTAGAAGGTCAAAATTTGTATTGAAATAAATAAAAATAAAATTAAATATATTAGAAACCTAAGGTTTTTTAACTGAAAAAATCTATAAATAAAAATAGGGTAATATGGAAGTAAAATGATCCTGAAGTAATGCCAAAATAATGAAATAAATTTTACTTCGGACAATAAAATCGAAAAACATCACCCGGCTGATGCAAATAACATTTATAAAGCGAGAAATTACTAAAATATTCTGAAGTTCTATTCCATTTTACTCTACTTCTATATTTAATAATTTAATTTAATGTCTTACGGAGAACTTCCGTATAAATGCAAGGTTTTTTTTCTTGTGGTAGTTTTCTAACAAAATAATATAGTTGGTCTAGGAGGAAAATAAATGCACCAGCTATTTATCTGTGGGTTTCTGGTAATAATTACACGTAATTAAAAAAACATCATCAAAATAATTTTAAATATATTACTTATGCATAATATCTGTGAATACACAAGGGTTAAAAATAAATATCACGAATTCTGAAATTTATTGTAGCACGCCTGATTACGGAGGCAATTGATATCTACAACCATTTTGAAGTATACTGCAAAACCAGCTCGTAGTGGAGTGGAGCGGGCAACATACATAGTATAGCTTCCGAGTAGATAAGCACAAATTTCACCACTAACAATTACACATCTGTCGGATCTGCTGGATCTGCCATGGTGATGGACACTGCAATTCTGTTCCAAACATCGGCTAAAGAAGGAGGTAGCGCAACACGGCATAAAACCCCAAAAATTAATAACGAAAATTACGAATTCTTATCCGTTTTATTTTTAACGAAAACGCCAGAAAGGCGAAGATTAATGCTAAATCACTATTTTCCTTAAATTTTTACTATAAATCGGTTTATATGATAAATAAAAAAAAAACTATTAAAAAAAATTGAAGCTTTTCCTGCCGTTTCAATTTAGTAGAATTGAGATAAGATTCTTAATTACTTCATAAAATATCTAAGCGTAAACTTCCAAAAATGCATTCATTCATCAGAAATGTATGAATGCATTTAAAAAACAAATTTAAAAAAATTCAATTTTATAGCTAAAATTATCTGTGATTACGTGTGTGACAAAATCCATTGATTAACGTTTTTCTTTATTATGAAATTATTCACAAAATAAATAAATAAAAAACTGAAACTTTTGCGCTTGAAATTGTGACCACGAGACGCTATTTGCCAAGCGATTTTATGACTATTAACCAGTAATCGTGGTGATATAAGGCACACGATATAAGGTAGCTCGCCATTCGACTGGCCGGAAAGTGATCTCATTACGTTCAAGTAGAGTTTATTAGTGAGCCGCCCGTTGCAAGATGACGGGCTGCTACGCAACAAAGTAATTACGCTAATTAAGCTGATTGTAATGCTTATTTTAGAATAGGTGGAGAATAAATTAGTGAGATGATAATAAATAAACTATGGACACGAAAAGAGATTAATAGAAGCATAAATAAAGAATTTTAGAGTAGCATCTTCGCTCCAACGCACGGCACGACATATTTCCGCGTCTACTAATGAACTCTACTAAAACGATGGGTTCGCGGGGTTCGCGCATGTCGGTACGCAAGGAGGCGTGGTGGGGGTCGCTACTCGCCCGAAAAAATAGAACGAAATGGATTGACTCTACTAAAGGGCTGACTAAACTATTGTACTAAAATTGTGGTGTTCGGACGCGTTTAGTTACTAATATACTCGCCACTCGATTAAACTACTCTCCAACTGCGAACGGCTCTTTAAAAGGGAAATTTATCTAGGCGAATTGAGATTGTCTGAAAATAGAAAACGCGTTATAATTTTTAAATAATATTCTCTTATTTATGGTCGTTTTTGTACCAGGATTCTCCCACGTTAGTTTCTAGAGTTCTTTTTGAATATATTATTTTTACCTGCGCATGCAGGTATAATAAATGTTCTACCCGTGACATTTAAATATAAAAGTTAGCATCAGAGATGCCAACTTCGTTCGAATGTCAAAAATTTTCACCAATTTGTGTTCGATAGTATTCTTTCCCTGAACTACATAATTTGAAAGCAAAAAAAACATTTATCTTTTCAATATTCGAAAAATATTCTTCATTTTGTGGCGACACTTAACTTTATCCTGACGAAGAAACCATTGGGTTTGAAACAACTTGATAATTGATTAAATAAGTAGTGTTTTACAAAGTGATTTGTTTTCATTTAATCAAACAAATTTTGTTCATGTTTGAGCAGTAAAAAGGCGGGTTCTAGTGCCACGAAAATAAAAAATATGATTTTGTTATCCTACAAATAGGTTTGCTTCGAAACCATGTTGAAACTCCGGTGAAGCTGGAAAAATATAATGGTATCTTAGTTTCCAATTTAATAAATTAAACAAACTCAAATGCTGATTCTTACAAATTTAATAAAATTTAAAGAATAAAAAAAAATTCCGACAAAAGTAGTGAAAAATAACCCCAGTTGACGAGATAAAACTAAGTACCAGGAATTTAAAAAGAAGGTAAAGAATTCATCCATGTTCAAAAAATGGTAATCACAGTGACTTTACGTTCCAAACGACGTGCCACCACGCTACCAGCTTCTAAAATCATATTCCACCATCATCTCGAAGACTTGCTAGAGTTTCACAAAAGGACGAGCGGATTGTGTCTACAGAGAGCTCGAGCTAGAAAATGCACTTTTCCGCTTGGCATTTCCCACCAAAATGATTGTACTAAGCTACGATGTCGCTATGTGTTATGGCGTCCGATGTTTTCAAGTGAAAAGTCCACTGGGACTAGGCACTATGGAACACGATCGTGTATTCCTTTTTCCTTTGTAGCTGAAACACTCTGCTTTTATGATGTCATAACATAAATGTTGAAAATGTTGTGTTTGTTGTGACAGTAACTGTTTAGTATCAGATTAAATTAACGTTTTTATTCAACGGTTTGTTAATTAACGTTCCGGTTCGGGTTCAAGATGGCGGCGTGTTAGATACTAACTTTTTATCCCATCAGAGTTCGCTTCATTGTGGTTCCAACTATGAGCTGTCAAATCGGAATAATCAATATTATTGTAATTATCAGCCTGTAGAAAGTTTAAAAAAGAATTGTAATTGAGATGCTGACATTTTTTTTGTGCATTAGGTACACTTAATATAATCCTATTACAATACACATAAGATATACATAACCTTAAACGAAAAAAAAGTTACAATAATACCTATTTTAGAGTAAATGTCAAGGGACCTAGAGACATAATTTAGCAGCACCATACCTTTTGTCATGCTGTGCTGGTCCAGAACGTCTGTTCTGCCTTGTGGATACAGAGCAAGTCGTGGTGACGATCCTGGCAGTAGTTGTTCGGTATGAACAATTAATAGCATTCTAAGAGTAAATGTAAACATCTGTAAATTAATAGCATTCTAAGAGTAAATGTAAACATCTCATGAAAATGTAAACATCTGTAAAATCCAGTATAAATAAATAAATAAATAAGAGGGCTGTCAATATAGTAGTTTAAAATTTTAAAAGCTGTTACTGTACGGGTCACATTCCTTCTAGATTGGAGACTTTCGTAGCGCGTTTCAGATAGCAAATCCAGATGATGCATAAATCGTGGGTATTCACCATGCATTCTTATTTACCTTGAATTTTTTGTTGATAAATTGCATAATTACTTATTTGAAATAAAAAAAATGTTACGTAAAATATTTGTGATTTTATAATTACGTAGGTTAGTGAGATATGATTTGAGATTTTCACAGCCAAAGGAATTGTCGTGATTTATTTTTGGTGTATTATGCCGTGATTCGCTACCTCATTTTTTAGCCAACTTTTTGGACAGCTTTACGGTGTCCATCAGTAACCATTACACATCGAGGTGATTTTCTCACGAAAATGGCGCTATAAAAATCATCCAATAATCAGTAACCATTACACATTGAGGTGATTTTCTCACGAAAATGTCGCTATAAAAATCATCCAATAATTATTATTATTATCTGTCCTGATGATGAACACTGCAATGCTATCCGAAATATTGACTAAAGAAGGAAGCAGTGCAAAACGGCACAATATCCCAAAAACAAATCTCATGATAAAATAGGCAAGTGTTTAAGTACCTACATACAAATCTTATGTTATCAGAGGTTTCAAATGTTGGTTTTGATTAATTAAATAAGATAAAACTAGCAACATACTTTTTTGAACGCGAGGAATACTGTTCACAGAATACCTGCTGATTCTAAGTTGGACGACATTTCTATAAATCTAATGCTTTATATTTTCAATCAATACTAACCTTTCCTTCACCTAGTACCTATACCCAGCTTTTCAGGCCTAGATACGTCAAGCCTCTGACGTCACAAACGTCTCCTGTCTGGGATCTTGAATGAGCAGTCTCCGCTCTGGGACCCCCTCCCCCACTACAGACTACCTGAATTTGATAGCTACTTCTGTTTTTAGAATTGTGGAATAGACAATTCTAGAGAGAATAGAAATTACGGTTTGAGAAGTGTGACACAGACCCTTGTAGTATTAACTACTGCTGTGAAGGTGACACTTTGCTCTCTTGTCTAACTGAATTGTATTGTTAAATTTGATTTAAATAATAATGGACCCTTATTTATCTGAGAAATTTACCGAGTGTTACAAGTCGATTTCACAAACAACGGAATGGGCTTTTAACCATTATTAGTACCAAATACTCAGTAAATAAACAGAGTTCTTAATCAGATTAGGCAGTAGGAAAATTATTCAACACCACTGCCATAGGTCACCTCAAGTGGTTCGCTACGTACGGTGACTTAGCAGGGGTGCCCGGGTTCATGGGGTGAGGTTTTTTTTATTTTTTTACATTAACTCCTCAATGTCATTTGAGATGCTGTGTGAAGGGTCTTTTTGAGGAGAGAAAGGAATGAACATTGGTCTTGAAGTGACCCATGTTGAAGGAAGAAGGAATCACAGAGGCTGGCAAATCGTTCCATAGCAGAGCTGTTGAACACAAGAACGAGTCGAAGAAGCGACCAGTTCTCATGTGTCAAATGTCAACCGGGTACATATGTTGGGCATGCGTTTGGCGTGTTTCCCGACTATGCACCGGTGCCGAAGAGATCAAGTCCGAGGAACTAGCATGATCAAGAGATCATGCTAGTTCCTAGCATGATCTCTTGATCATGCTAGTTCCTCGGAGCATCTTCCATTGTAATACCAGTAGAACAAGGATAGCATTCCCACCCGACGCCTGTGCCCTAAAGATCGCAATCCGCCTGTTCAGATGGTAGAATCTATCAAACGGACCGCCCGTTTTTGCACAGAGTCGAGGGTATTTTTCAGGTATTTTGGAGCTCCAGACCAGAGATGGCTACCAAATTCAACCGTGGGGCGCACTTGCAATTTGTACAGGGTTAGCAGTTGTGTACCATTAAAGTATCTGCGAGCCCTTTACAGTACGCCCGGTTTTTGGAAGGCTAACTTTACTCTGGCTTCGATGGAGCCCCCATATCTCAGCTGGTCACTTAGAGTTACACAAAATCAATGGAGGGCCCATTCGGAAGATTGCTTGTTTGTCAGATTTGTCAAGGTCTTGGCGGTAAATATATCTACCAGCCTGCTGACTGATTGACTAGGTCATTTGATCTCTTCAGCCAGAATCCCTCGACCCATCGCCTTGTACCACAATTGAATGGATGGATTCATACATCCGTCACTCCTGGACACACTCACCCTCAGATTTCTACCTAGCCCTCATACCTATTTCCTTCTCAGAACTTTACCTTCTTCTTTTAATTAAAAAAAAACCTTACACACGGCATCCCCTAATATGACAAAAGCTCTTTGGAAAATTATTTTCCTTAGGTCCTCCTGTAGGGGGGGGGGGGGGCTAGTGATAAAAAACACAGCCTTTAGACAATTGATGTTAGTGGGGATTAAGTCTTATGCCACTCAGACCTAAACCATATTAAATATCCAAATGATTTTGAATTTTATGAATATTAAAAGCCAATTACAACCATCACAATATCTTAAACAAATAAATAAATAATTATAATGTTTCATATAAATTGACGACATCAGTCTTTTAAATTGGTGTGGAGTATACTGTTTATCATTTGTTTAGCGGATGTCAAAGATGTGAAATTTTATGTTACATTAAACAAGGTGTAAGAGCTTGTACTATGTTACTCGTAAGCATATTTTGTGAAAAAACGTGAATGAGAAAAAAACATATGTTTCCATTACACGTTGACACTGATCACACTGTTACTCGTGGTGACGGGATCACGTGATAAGCCTGTGTTACCACGCTGCTAGAATTATTATTAAATTTTAGGGTGAATTGCCTAATGAAAAAAAAACACTTTTACTAAATGGTAGTGCATATCACGTGATCCCCTATGGCTGCACCCAACTACCCAGTTGCGACATATGATGGAGAAAGTATTTTTGTTTTTAATTGAAAAAATATACAATCGTACAGCAAAATAACATCTACATTTTTACTTCAAATATGCCCAGGAATCGCTGGTTAAAGAGTGGGAGAGAGTAGTTAAGCATAAGACAATATTTACCGTTCGTAACTAAATAGTTAAACTGAATCATGAAAATTCGTGAGTAGGTATACCACATGGTTTCTGGTTATCTACGTGATACGAGGTCGGGTTCTTACGGATAAATGCATTGGATTTGGGGTAGCTTCGGCGAACATAGATAAAGGAGAACAAAGGGTATAAGTCCTCTTTTGCAGAGACAAAGACCATCTCTGATCTATGAGGTTATCCGGAAAAATGGGTGGACTGGGATGCATTTTCTTGAATATGTTTTATATTTCTCGGTTCTAAATTATGATTATATTTTTATTAATATCTGCAAAATGTACAGAATTGCAGTTTCTGCATTGTTTCAATGAGAATTCGCAAATGAAACATCTGCGCTCTTTTCATTTGAGATATATTACATATATAACATATAGGACAACATCCATGATACCATTTTTTAAAAATATTAGTACCCTAGCACACCCAAAAGTCACGACCGCCACTGCTCTTAACATACCCCAATCAGTGATGCTATAGTCTCACTGGCTCCAGACGGGAGCAGTTGGGATTCTTGTGAGGTATTCAAATAAAAAAGTAGAAAAAGCTCTGTGTTAAAAGACATACTTAACTTAATTTAACCAGTGATTCCTTACATTATTTGGAGTAAAAACCTCAAATGAAATTTTGGTCACCGGTGAGTTCTTTCGAGTTTTTTTCTTTAAAACCAAACACACAAAAAATGTTATCACTTGTCACTTAGGCCAATAACCGCCCAACCCCCTTCACCGACCCTTTCTGTCTGATACCTACTGATTTTTCATGTTTTAAGATTAAACATAAAAAAATGTCACCGGACACCAAAATTTAATTTACATTATTCTTCACTTACATCGTTAAGATTCCATCTTTATTTTAGACTAGCTTTTGCCCCCGGCTTCGCATTACGGGGGTTGCCACTCCACCTCCTCCACCTTCCCTCTCGTCACTCCACTCTCCCCATACCCCCCCTACCCCCATCCCCCTCCTCTTCCCATACCCCTCCCCCCACCCCCGCCCTTTCTTCCCTCCCCCCTATACCTCCACCCTCCTCCCCCTCCCCCCACCCTCCTCCACCATCCGCCCTTTCTTCCCTCCCCTTTCTTCCTCCCCCAAACCCCTCCACCCTCCTTCCCCTCCACCACAGGCAACAATTTTTTGCTTCTCATCTGACGTTTGCAATAACTCGATTTTGTTAGGGACAGAAAACGTATGATAAGTAATTTCATAACGCCACAGCTTATTCATAACACCAGAGCTTACCAATATATATATAGCCTTTATTACTCGCAAATAATGTAGCTTTCTATTAGTGAAAGAATTTTTAAATTCCATTCAGTATTTATTGCGTGAAAGAGTAACAAACATTCATACAAACTTTCGCCTTTATAATATTAGTAGGATTATTGTGTCGCCTTAAGAAGGAGGAAGCGTTACGTGGCATAAAAACCCAAACATTAATCACGATAATAGTTTTGGCTGTGATATTCTCAAATCTTACCTAAAAATAGTATCGCCGACTTATAAAAACCAGGCATAAATAACTGATCAAATTTCATAATGTTAAAAGTCTCTGCGCGCAGAGAAATTACAGGTTTTCTGCTTTAGACTTTCTTCATCATAAATTCTAAAGATGTGTTCGTAAAGGTACATCGTATACCTATAATTAATTTGGTGCTTATTTTGAAAGCACATTATTTATAGAACAAGTTAGATAAATCAATTAGGATTTATAGTCTCTGTGGAAAAAGTTCCAGGGGTGAACGTTTTACCACCGGAGTAAATAACGATGGCGAAATACGAAACTTTATCGATACGTTCTACCTGCTAGTGTTAAGTAGTTTAAGATGGGTTTTGTCATTAGTTCTTCTCAGTTTCTCTTGGAAAGGTTTTCCGTAATGAATATTGACAAACGAAGCACTTAATAATATAAAAAAGTTAGTAGACTATAAATCAGAATTCTGCGTTCATAAATTAAGTGATTAAAACTTTTGAACGATAAGCTCTGGCATCGTGAATTTTGCACAATGATTTTATGTTGTGGTGTTTCATGATAATATTCCTGTACCTAATCATTTGAAATAATATGACAAAAAGGTGCTTAGTATCTTCGTTGTTCTTTATAAAATAAATGTCTTGAAATATCATGTAGATAGTGAGCATACTATTGTTTTGAAGGTCAAGCGTGCAAAATTTCATCTATCTTGGAAAAAAACTGCAGATTTGTATAAAAATCCAATGTCACTCTTTTTTATATTGTTAGATATGTAGATATAAATACGTTTCTGAGATAACGCACGATAAATTTGAATATCATATCAATTTGAATACGAAATTAATTTGAATATGAAATTAATTTAAAGATGTAATGAATCTGAATATGAAACGAAATTGAATATGAAATGAATTTGAATATGAAATGAATTTGAATATGAAATGAATTTGAATATGAAATGAATTTGAATATGAAATGAATTTTAATATGAAATGAATTTTAATATGAAATGAATTTGAATATGAAATGAACTTGAATATGAAATGTATTTGAATATGAAATGAATTTGAATATGAAATGAATTTGAATATGAAATGGATTTGAATTTGAATATGAACTTGAATTTGAAATGAATTTGAATATGAACATGAATAAATATGAATATGAAATTAATTAGAATATGGGAAGAATGCAAATGAAATATGATTCGAATAAAAATTTAAAATTACAATATAGTTATTTGATTCAACTTTTTTTTAATTTCCAGGTGTGGTATGCCGCAGTTACGCAATGCTTCTTCTCCCTTTCCGTTTGTTTCGGCAACGTCGTCATGTACTCTTCCTACAACAACTTCAGGCACAATGTTTATCGGTAAGTCGAGATCGTTTTCATCAAGTCTTAGGAATTCTCCAGAGACATGGTCAGACAAACCTAATCTTATACACATAGTTCTGTTTTTTACTATGACTCAACAAGTTTGAATATTTATAGAATTTTCAGTACTGGCCATAGATAATAATTACTGGAATAAAAGGACTGGATCGTTTAGACCAGTATTTCTTAATCGTATTAAAAGAATGGCCCCCCCTTTACCACAGCAAAATTATCCACCGCCGCCCCCCCCCCCCCAACCTCCCACCTCTCAAACTGATACTACTGATCTTGCTCCATATTAATTAATGAACACATACGTAAGAATGAGTCTCGGACCTTTATTTTATATAAATCACAATGACATTGTTATTTATTAAGTTTAAATTTTTGTGCGTGAATGTGTAGTTTATTTAACAGAAATTCGTTGCGCCTAAAGAAAGTGTATCAGTGTACATAGGTCGTGAATGAGCTTATTGTATTTGAGCAATGCCCACATGTAGCAACATCTGCAGCGCCCCCTAAATGGTAAAACTTTAAAAACGCCCTGACTGACCACCGAAACACCCACAAAGGGACGCTGGCACATAACCTGCTCAATGGGCTCATGTGCAATCCTGATGTTCTGGAACGTGTCACGGTTTATCTCCCCGATGACTTCAACAGAGCTAGGCAGCACAGACTTTTTGTTTTTCCTTTGAGGAGAATGAACACACTCTTAAAACGCCTCTCTTCTGAGGTAGACATTTTTCGAAATGAACGAATGTAGGTAACTACAAATTAACCACACCCGAATATAGCAAAGACAAATTGCAAGTAAAACCGATTTCTGAAAATGGTTTTGACGAAATCCATGATTCAGCAATATCAAGTTTTTATAGTGTCAGTGTAGTCCTCCCCTGATTAATTTTTCAAAGCAAACAATTTTTCAATAATGTGCACAATGCGTTTTATTTTATTTTTAAAATGTGGACGAGAGTTATTATATCTTGTTAGGTCGATATTAGTTCATAGCTGGGCAAATTGCCTAAATGCTCGTAAAAACGCCAAATGAAATAAATAAATACTATATTAAAATTATTATTTATTATTAAAGTGTCTACTACGTTTTTGCATAGTGTGTCATTATTAAAGGAAACTATGTACAATTTCACTTGAAATTATCTAGTTACACACAAGCAATATTAATGTTAATTTTTCGTTTTGTTATTCCAGTGATGCCATGATCGTGACGTATCTGGACACTCTCACAAGTCTCATCGCTGGTTTTACCATCTTTGGCATCCTCGGCAACTTGGCTCTGGAGACGGGGGTGCCTGTGGAAGATGTGGTCTCGGGCGGCACTGAATTAGCCTTCATCTCCTACCCTGACGCTATCAGCAAGTTCGAGTCTGTGCCTCAAGTAAGTCATTTTTGTTCAATGTAACCTAACCTAACATAACATAACACAAACTAACCTCAGCGAACCCAATGACTGACGTCGGGTGTATTGTGGCGGGATATTAGGTTTTAGAAATATCCAAGGTTTTAGTAATTAGGCAAATTCATTCTATCTACTACGTCTATATATTATAATATCTATGATGATTTAATTAGTAATGTTATAATATGTAATTAGTAAATATATTTTTGCGTCTCTCAAGCCTGTTGCCATGTTTTAAGTTGCAACTTACTGTAACAGCTGATCGGAGTCTTATGTCATCAAGCAAGCAGTCATTAAAACATGAATAACCACAGAGTGTCATGGGACTGCGTTCCTTCTGCTTTTAAACACCAACCTTCATGTAATTCAGTTCTAAAAAAATCTAACTTTTCTGTTGAAATACAAGAGAGGCTAGGGAACTAGGTTAGTTGACAAGGCTGACTACAAAACAGGCGCAATGTGTCATGTGATAATGAAAACCACAGTTTGAAAATGGCGACGATTGTTGTAGATGCTCGTATATTACTGCTGATTTGTGTACCTATTATTATATCGCAAGCACATAAGGCAAACAGATTGATTAGACTATTTTAAGCAGAGAACTTTACTTAGCATTGCTTTACATAGTCAGCATTGTTTTAGTAATTAGGCTTGTATTCTAGTCTACCTAGTGAGAGTAGAGTTATACTTAATTTCATGAGCCTACTAATTATTGTATTTCCAGGTGTTCTCGTTTCTCTTCTTCTTCATGCTGTACGTCCTTGGTGTAGGATCCAACGTTGCTATGGCCTCCTGTGTCATCACCATATTCCGTGACAAGTATCCTGGACTCAAGGGGTGGATGGCTGCGACATTGGTGGCTATCTTTGGATTCAGCGTTGGAATAGTCTATGTTACTCCAGTAAGTCATATTTTTTTATTATTGAACTGTTTATTGGATAACCAACATATAGATCATCCCAAGTGATTCAATACTTTTGATGACTTAGCAGTTCACTAGTCGGGGTGCCCGGGTTCACTTGTCGGGGTGAGATTTATCTTGGTACGCCCACATTCTACTGCGTGGAGGGCCGAATCATCTTCCCCTACTCCTTTCTCTAAAAAAACCTTCCACACAGCATCCTCAAAGATGACATGGGCCCCAAGGGAAATTGCTTCCTCAGGACCTCTTGGGTGGAGAAAAATGCCATAATTCAATAGGTAACTACAAAGATTTGGGTTACTTTTTAAAAATGTGTTTTTGAATATGTCGCGATTTACAAATTTAACTATAGACATTGTGGTATTGGAAATAATGTTTGCGGAAATAATATATAGTTGTAAAAATTCTTAGGCATACATTTGGAGTGGTTTTGGTAATTTCAGCAAATGATTTCACAAATTGAAGATTGGTAAGTTGAGGATTTGCAGTGCACAGTAGACATGGGCAGATTCAATCCCAGGAGTGAATCGATTCAGTCTGATTCCCCCGGCCTTTTGAATTGATTCCTTTAATTCAATTAATTACAAAAAAAACCTTATTTTTATGTATACATAGATATATTATCTAATACGCGGTTTTCACTTCAGAAAACTAAAGTAGACATGAGTGGGGAGGCTACGAAGCACCGCACAAAGAGAAGGCCGAAAGGCTACGAAAAACCGAACAAAGAGGAGACCGATAATACTATCTCAGTCTCTCGCAGACTACATCTTTTAGATGCATGTGTTTGACTCTTTTTATTGTCGTTATTTTTCATTTCATCGAGTTTCAAATCACAACGGTGCTAAAGAAGTTTTCACTACGCAAAGAACTCTTCTTAGGGTGAATTATGTCGTTCTGAAAAATTTTAGGTACTAAAAACGTAACGCGACGGGGTTAATGAAATATTTTAATGTGTACCTACTTAGATATTATTTTCAAAAAAAAAATTTACAAGAAAAATGTATTTATACTAGACTAGCAATTAAATATTAAAATTAAACAGTTTTTGTGGTTCACCCTAAAGTTTCAATAATTTTATTTTATTTATTAAACTTAAAATTGTTCTACTTCACGTGATCTAAACTTTCCACTAACTTCGGCCTCACAAAATATCCCAATTGGGGATGCCATAGTCTCTTTAGTTCCAGACGGGAGCAGTTAGGACTTGCGGTATTCACATAAAAAACATACTATTATCGCGCTTTCATATATCCGATCCTGTCACCTGGAATAAGTTTCACTCAAATATACATTTTTAAATGCACCTTCCTCAATGGTGAAATTAAAACAATGCGCCGAATAAAAACTAATTAAAAGTCTGAGCGA
This sequence comes from Limnephilus lunatus, assembly GCA_917563855.2. Classification (NCBI taxonomy): domain Eukaryota; kingdom Metazoa; phylum Arthropoda; class Insecta; order Trichoptera; family Limnephilidae; genus Limnephilus; species Limnephilus lunatus. The sequence goes on from OU830599.1 coordinate 62,171,880, forward strand.
CACGCGTCATACAATGTATTACTAAAATAAAGGAATAAATCACTCGACATCATCACGGTCCGACAGCGACTCATAAATGAACTAATACCCAGCGACTGATTCACTGATGTTTTGTTTAGTGTTTACGGCTAGGTAGACAGATACCATAAAAACAATAATATAAATAAACATCGTTGTTTCTAAACACATTGCATAATTTACGCGCGTGTGAGGGAGAAAAAATATAGGATAAACTTCCGCTTTTTGGTCTTGGGAGAAAAAATATAGGATTAACTTTCGCTTTTTGGTCTTTAAAAGTTCAGGGTCCCGTTCAAGTTTCGCCCAAAGATGACTGCTTGGCCGCGCGGGAACTAACGACGAACCGATTCTCTGCGGGCATCAAGGAATGAATTAGGAACTTCTGACTAATAAGTGTCTTTTGTCTTGCTGTGACTTGAATAACTTGCATTCCGCGGACCTAATAATGACTCGATATCTTCAACAGATTAGAATTGAGTACGATCCGATGATCGACTCGATCCGTGGGACTTGTGATTTGGTACGACGACGTCACAAATGTTTTGATTCATTGAATAAGTGAAACAGAGATTGGGGTTGAGAATTGAACAGACTTGTGACTATGACGAACATTAGAACTGGCGGGACGACTGTGAAATAGACGCGACACTCGGAATTCAGAATTACTTGACTCTTGGCTGACTCGATCGCTTGTCGGTTCAGCCGGTTGGTGGTTTTGTCGCTTGGACTGGGGACGGGAACTCTCTGGCCTACGGGTTTTTTTGGTATAGATTTACTACGCGGGATACTACACGTGATAGGCAATTTCGCGGCGCGCGCCGCCTGTAGTAGGTGTACCTATCCGCGCAACAAATATCCAATATTTACAATATTTACAGAGTACAATATTATTTTCTTACCTCAAAATAACATTAATTATTTAACGGTAAAAATTTTTTATAGAAAATGAAAGAAATATGGTGCTGTTAAAAAATCGTAGGATGCAAGGCCAAGGGTAAGAAATAAAGATTTAATTCCTTTTGAAAATGAGAATCAGATTGAGTGTGTCACAAGATTGAATTTATTCATTTAATTCAATCTTTCAATTTTGCCCACGTCTAGTGCACAGTAGCCTTGGTTGTGTAGGTCGCAATAGTTTGCTCTGCAAGTGGTTTTAAGTACCAAGTGAACATAACAATAATGGTTCAGCTGACGCACCATCGCACTATCGCACTTCTACTCCCTTGTTGTCTACAACATGTTGTTCGGAATACAATACAATTTATTGTTCGGAAAATTCGGAGACAATTCACTTGTACTTTCAATGTTTTCCACATGCTTTAAATAACAATGGAATACTGATAACAAAAAAAACGTTACCAATATTGAATATCAAAGATATTATTGGAATGAAATGAGAAATTTCCGTGTACAAATTAATGCATACCTACTGCTTGTATGATATTAAAAATTACAATTTCAAAACAAAAACCAACTTTGCCTATTGCTTGGTTTGTAGGAAAATTAAAAGAAATTTAAACAATATATTTATTTTTCATTATGTAATATGAACTAAGCTTTTCAATGTGATGCCCTAAAACGTGAAATTTTCCTTGTTGGATAGTTAAGTTTTCTTAGATCTGTAAAATTATATCTGTGCTTATTAGGTGAATAAATTATGTAAACATTCATAAAATTTGTTGTTTTTGTTGTACCTACTTACTAGTATGACGTTGATAAATTTTATTCCTGTCTTGTTTATTATATTATATTGTTTGATATAATGCTAATATGGACGAATTGCTTATTCCATTCATGTACCTGGAATTAAATATATTATTATATTTATGTTACGTAATTTTAATGCACTGATGAGATTTATTAAGACTTGTTTCATGTAAAAGCCCTAAAGGCTAAGTAGGTAAATAAATATATTTGATTTTCTTTGAAACAAGAATGGAGTTGAATCTACCTTTTCTTTCTCACAACGCCTCAGGGTGGACTAACCCCTAATTTGAAAATTATTTTACGTACGGATAAGTTACTAAATCCCACAAATTCTAGGAAAACACTTTATGAAACATATTTTTAAATCCAGAAGCTTCTTTTCCAAAATCGATATAAAAGTCCTTATTTTTATTTCAGAGATGGAGATAGCTGCTCGTGACCTTGTTTTTGTCAATAATATGAAATCATCTATCTATCTAACTATCACACCGTTCCCCGCAAGAGTTAGGCAGAGATGATAAATTGCCACAAAACTCGGCCATTCACATTCATGCATCGTCGGGTGTATACTTTTCAAGAATTTGATCCATTTTTTATACTAACATAATTTTATTTGGGAAGCGGATATGGGTACTGCCTCCCCGGGAACCATTTATTTGATAACCAACAACTCTGGCAAAGGTCATCGCAAGTGGTTTGCATGGACCCTCCATCCTCAAAGATGACGTAGAGTCTGAGGAAGTTTTTTCCCTCAGGGCATCCTGTTTGGAGTTAATGAAAAAAAAAGAATTCATGATTGAATTCCATTTTAATATATTATAATAAAACAAATATAAAACTTATTTCCACTTTAATTTATTTGACCGCAACCGGTTTCAGCTTGTTAAAGCCATCTTCAGACTGGTGGCTTTAACAAGCTGCAACCGGTTACGTTCAAATATATTGGAAGTGGAAATTAGTTTCATATTTGTTTTATAATAATATATTATTTTATTCACTTTGTGGTGCCATGACTTCGTCAGGCATCCCCGATGTCTTCTACCATTAACTTTCGCGTCATATTTTATTATCCTTACACCCCTTTCACCGTTCTCCCGCTCTTACATCCAAAACGTCTAAGAGTCCGTTTCTTAATCATCTTCACTACATTTTCCTCAGCATCGCAGGCCTCGTGCATGGATTTCATAACGACTAGAAATGTAAAGTTTTTTTAAATTTTTAAATGAATAAATCCATTAGTTGAGCTCATGACGTCACTACTTGAAAATGTCCCGTCTCCGATTATGTTCCCTTAATTTTGTAAAATTCCACACTGATAATTTTTTTTTATATGGCAACACTTTGATTTCCGGCGAATTTTTGAATTTGCGTATAACGTTCACTAGATTTATTGTTTGTTCCATGCGAACTTATCCTTTGGTTTGATTTTTTGATAAAGATGGCGGTGTTTTTACAGATGTTACGAAGAGAACCCCGGACAATTTATTGCTATTCGTGTGGAAAACGTTCTTTTTATAAAATGATTTTCGGCTATGTAATTATCGTTTTTTCACATCCATAAAATTAGGTCCCGTCTTTCCGGTTTATAAAAAATGGTGTGATTTTTCGGATTGAAATTTTCAAAAAATCGCCAGGGTTTCAAAAACACGATTAAAAAAAAATACAGAATGTCTTAGAATATTTGCCTAAACCGATTTTTTTTTTAAAATGTGATGCAAGTGGCCTATTGTGACACGGTGAAACATGGTTTTAAAATACAAAACCCTCAGGGTTCTCATTTTTGCCGCATTAAGACTATTTTCATTCTTCCTATGCTAGTTCCAGGCCTCACATGTACATAAGTAAAGGCAAACTTTCTGTCAAACACGAAAAGGAAAACAGGATGTTGTACCTTTTGGCTTTGACAGTCTTACGGCGTTATTAACGGAACCATCTTATAATTAATATTAAATGATAACCACAACAGGATAACTCTTAAATAACCCCCATCCCTACCATCAGGAGAATTTCCTGAACGGAAGGCGTTCCATCCGGTACATGTACGCATACTATCGCGAATAATCACTGTACTAAAAATGCCATTAGATTTACAGATTTAACCCCTCAGGCTAGTTTGTTCGCTTTTGGGAACAGCCCACACAGGTCACGTGGAAATCATTGTTTCTTCCTTACCATTGGTGAGATATACTATCTACTAAAGGGTGTTAGAAAGAGAAAACACAACGCTTTAGGTTCGAATCTAGAAGATAACCACAGAAAAATTTAAATGTTCACCTTTGTATTGTATATGAAATCTTATCTTCCGATCGCATTTTAGAAAAAAATATGAAACTTGATTTTTTTAAAAATAATATCTATATTATACTTAAAAAAGTGAGGTGATAACAACGGTAAATAATACATTTTTCTAATAAAATATGTGTGTTTTTTATTTTTTTTTTATTATTAAGTTTAGTTAGAAAGAAAGTAAGGTGAACCATTTTTTAAACTTTTTCATGTTTGCATTCAAAATTTTAATATTCTAAAAATCATAGGTTTATTTCTAATAGTAAAACTTGAAAGCGTATTTTCATCACATTTCAAAAACAGTTTTTTGGTTTTTAGTTACATTAAGGACGGGTTGTTTCGAAAAATTTTACAAATTCATCAAATATTTTAAGTTAATTTTCACGATCTGTGTAAGTTCTATTCAAGTTCTGTGATTATTTCAGTTTTATGGAGCAATTAGCCTATAATGATATATTAACAGAACTTGAATAGAACTTACACAGAACGTGAAAATTAACTTAAAATATTTGATGAAACCGTTATTTTTTTTTTAAACAACCCGTCCTTAGATATATTCCATTTATTTTGATTTTATTGCAAATAGGAAATTTTCTGACCCTCTGACAGAATATGCCTGGACCTAAGGGGTTAACGGCTTATTACGAGACATCTATTGCCAGAGTTTACGTGGGTAATAAAATTTTGCCATGTCGTGGATACCGAAAACATCTCGTGTTTACTTCAGTAAAAAATATTGGATTGCATCAGATAACTTTGTTTTTATGTTTGTACGTGCAATGAATATAAAAAATTAACACTAAAACATTATACATAAATACATACAAACCGTTTTGTAATATGTTATGATCTGACGATTACTATTCTACTTAGAAGTAATTTGTTATAATTTTTTTTAGTCAATAAAATTTCTGTCTTCTTATATTTCTGTTTATTGTCTTTTCTTATAAAACAAGTAGGATATACTAATTAAAAAGTAAAAATATATAATATACTCGTTAATTAAGTAATATGTATTAACGGTCATTAATTAAAATGTATAATAAATTATACCTGTCCGTTCAACAAAGCTCCATAATCATGAATTTTTAGACACCATTCCATAAAAAAACACATCAGAGCAGTTCTTGCCTACCACAAGAGTAACTTTTAGTTTTCAAGGTTAAATATTTAGAGTGCTTAAATTGCTTTCTCAATAAGTTTCTGATTGAAAAATAACCCAAGTCATGTTTTATCTTTGTTCCCTGAAGAAATAATGTTTTAAAATATCCACATATCTTATATTGGAGGCATCTCACTACTAAATAAGGAAAAAATCAACAATGATGTTGAATCGTGATTTATTTTTGGGGTTTTCTGTCGTTTTTCGTCACCTTCTTCTTTAGCCAACTTTAAACGTCTGTTCTTACACATTCTTCACACATCTGCTCTGTTGAGGATATTTTAAGGGAAGGAAGTTCTGGGAAGGAAAAAGGACAAGGGGTGGGTAGGAATTTGGGTGATCAGTGTGTCCAGGAGTGACGGACGTATCAATCCATCCCTCCCACTGCGGTGCAAAGCTATGGGTCAAGATAGTCCGGCTGGAGAGGTCTAGGTTAGGTCTCTATTAACCAGTCATCATAGGTATTTTAATTTATATAGGTACATATTATGTTAGGTACTAAATTTATTGATCGTTAATATATAATAATGAATGTTTCTTTGTTGTATTTTATGCATTCCTAAACTATTGATCTGATTGCGATGAAACTTTGGTGATTTGATGTGCGAATATCCGCGATAGTTTCTATACATAATAGTAAGCTCTGGCGTTATGGAAATTATTTCCTACACTATTCATCCGATTGCGATGAAATTTTGGTGAGTTGTTATGCGCACGCCCATGAAAAGGGGAGGGAGAAGACGGAAGGTGGAGGGGAAACGCGGGAGAGGAAGAGGGTGTGGGAGGGAAAGGGAAGGCGGAGAAGGAATGGGGATCAATGCGAAAAGACACGCAGAGAGAAAACATTTCTTCATTTATGTGGCATTACAACGCATGCCGGGAACTCGATGGTAGTTAATATAAATTAAAAATATTTTGGAAGCATTGTCCATTATTTTAATAAATGCCATCAACCTTACTGTAAAAAGTAAAGTTTCTTTGAAAATATAGAAGATTCATTCACTTACATTCATTTTACTTGGTGTCGTTCTTTTATGATTCTTGTTCCTGTGAAAAATACTCTAATCATTTTCTTTTCTAGTATATTCAGGAGCGTTGGCCTTATGTTTTCTATGTATCTAATTCTAGACATAGCAGTAAAGTATACATAAATTGTCAAAATGTATGTAAAAACCTTGCCTCGGAAAGATAAAAATAAGAACCTAAAGTTTATCGTCCAAACTGCTGCAACGTTTTACATTATTCATTTTGCGAGAGACAGAATTTATGGGCAAATATCTTGCCAGACAAAAAACGTATAAATCAATTATATTATATTTGTAATTTTATGCAAAAAACAATGATTTATTATTTAAAACAATGTCTTACCCATATCCATAGTCATAATAATATTATCGTGTGTTTTTAATATTTTCTAAAAGTTTTTTTTTAATACAATTGATTATTTGTTTTCTTGCGGCTCAGCAATATAGGAATTTGAAGAGTCTACAATCATGTTATCCGTGAAAACTGAGAAATTTTGTTACCACGATATCAACAAAAATATACACGTAATTCTCGCTAGAAGCTTATGCGAAAACAGCGTTGGAAAAGCAATCGCACCATGTTAGCTAGTTTGCATCCCCTGGGCTCAGAAATTCGCTTTTATCCTAATTATGCAAGCATATAGATAAAATATAAAATTATATAAAAGTATTAATTTTCAATCAAGTAACTAAATTAAGAAGAACATAATAGTTTCGATCACTTTTGATTTAGACAGAAATCGTAAAACAAAGCAAAATTAATGATTATCGCTATCAAAAATCGACGGGTTTCGTCGCAAATTTATGGATTTTATAAAGTATTTTTATGAGAATGTGGATGATACAGGGCAATTTATTTTCTCTATTACAATTCCTAAAAAAATCCATACAATGTCGCTCCAGCCTACTGTATGTCTGTTCATTTCGTCGCTCACGTTATAACACAGCGTATCTCAAAAAAGACTTTTTGTCGAACAAACAAATATTTTAACCAATCACCGCTTTTTGAAGTAAAACTTCTTTACACACGCTCGACTTGGGGGGTAAGCTGGTGAATGCGTTACGAAAAGTGTGATGCGAACGGTAATCGATGCGAACGGTAATCGATGCTAACGGTGATCGATGCGAACGGTGATCGATGTGAACGGTGATAGGGCGAGGCGAATGGTCGGGCCTTTACGCACGCTTGACTTGGGGAGTAAGCAGGATAAGGATGAGGATCAGGATGAGGATGAGGATGAGGATGAGGATGAGGATGAGGATGAGGATGAGGATGAGGATGAGGATGAGGATGAGGATGAGGATGAGGATGAGGATGAGGATGAGGATGAGGATGAGGATGAGGATGAGGATGAGGATGAGGATGAGGATGAGGATGAGGATGAGGATGAGGATGAGGATGAGGATGAGGATGAGGATGAGGATGAGGATGAGGATGAGGATGAGGATGAGGATGAGGATGAGGATGAGGATGAGGATGAGGATGAGGATGAGGATGAGGATGAGGATGAGGATGAGGATGAGGATGAGGATGAGGATGAGGATGAGGATGAGGATGAGGATGAGGATGAGGATGAGGATGAGGATGAGGATGAGGATGAGGATGAGGATGAGGATGAGGATGAGGATGTGGATGAGGATGAGGATGAGGATGAGGATGAGGATGAGGATGAGGATGAGGATGAGGATGAGGATGAGGATGAGGATGAGGATGAGGATGAGGATGAGGATGAGGATGAGGATGAGGATGAGGATGAGGATGAGGATGAGGATGAGGATGAGGATGAGGATGAGGATGAGGATGAGGATGAGGATGAGGATGAGGATGAGGATGAGGATGAGGATGAGGATGAGGATGAGGATGAGGATGAGGATGAGGATGAGGATGAGGATGAGGATGAGGATGAGGATGAGGATGAGGATGAGGATGAGGATGAGGATGAGGATGAGGATGTGGATGAGGATGAGGATGAGGATAAATAATAAGAATACAATTGTTACATTTTTTTAATGATCTTATAAATGTTTTTGTTTTATGTGCATAGCTCATTATTTCTCAGCCTTTTTTGGGTTTTTAAAATAATTTAAAATAACTAAACATATGTTTAAATGAAAAAAATATATACTTCTCCAAATAACTGATACCTAATTTTATTAGTTGACCCCTTTTATCAAAGATGTGCTATTTTTATTTAATAAACTAAACGGTTTTTTGTGCTTCCCGAAAACCTGTGTAAAATGTTACAATGTGAGCGACGATTTGTTACTTTATAGCTTGTCGGGATTTGAAAAGATTTTTTAAATATAATTTTCCAACACCTCTTCAGTTTTAATTATGATAAAGTCAAACTAGTTTGTACGCACAAGCAAATTATATTAAATTAAACTAGTTGTAAAAACACAAGCATAATCCGGAAAGCATAATATCCGTCCCAGCCTTCGCGTCTGGCAATGCTAGGGGGTAGATGTTAGGGAGTAGGATAGACTAGGTAGGTACCACAGGAGAGGGTGTAAGGGTAAGGGGAAACAAGAGGGTAGATTTTATGAACTTGTAATGAACTGTCGGAGGAATGCACTGTGAGATTATAAGACCCTCCAACAAACCAACCCGTCTGCGTAGTTAATTTTTTATGTAAAAAATGAAGCTTTTTAACATTTCAGTTGAGTTGAGGTATTCTAGAATTGTTTTTGCTTTAGTTTTAAACGCTTTGCAATGAATGCGAAAATGTGTTCGGTATTACTCAGACATTTAAAAAACATATATATAATTAAGCGTATGATATTTCTTTTAAAAGTTTGAATTGGTAAATAATTATAGTTTTTGCGTAAAATTGCTATTAGACGTTAGAAATGTATTTAACCATGGGTACGTTTTTAAATTATTTTAGCTGAAAATTAACGATTTGTCTTTTAGGCCCTTTTTAAAGCAACAATCGATATGACGATTGCGGCACATCGGCTAGGTCCTTGGTTCTGGTGTCAGATGTTTTGAATCAATTTCCAGCATTGTAAAAAATATTTCTTTAATGTTTCTTCATTTTTTCTCGCAAAAACTCGATGTAGGTATTCTGAATTTTTACTTGTTTTCTGAGAAATTATTAAAAATTTAAGGTACATGTAAGTATAAACAGTTCATGGGGATAGTTTTACTATTTTGTGACATGCGTCAAAATGTTTCTGAACTGTCTGTAAGTGATGTTGAAAATGTTGATGGTCGATGCAGAATCGTTAAACCGCGGCATTCCGAATTTCTACCGTTTTATAACATATTTCTCTTGAACACTTAAAGTTTTTAAGTTTAAAAAAAAATATATGTTATTTTTGAATATCTGTACATTTGCCACGCCGAAACGTTAATTTACAATATTCTCTCGATAGAAAAAAATCGTAAAATATGCTTTGAAATTTATTATAAACACGTTTTTTTGTTATTTCACAAGTTATATGTATGAAAAAAATCACATTATTTATTTAAATGCTATTTAAGACATTCGCCACGACGTTTTTGCTTTTTTTAACGATTCGTGTATTATTAAACATTTTCACAATTTTTGCTTAAACATTATCGATTATAGCGCGCTCCCTCTAACATTTGTATTTAACATATCTCCCCTTCGTCTTCTTTTTAAGCGCTTACTACCAGGTCTTAAGCAGTTGAGTCGCTCTGTTCATTAGCGCGTTCTGATAGGCAGAAGTCATTCCTTTTGGAGCATTCACGAGTGAACTTGTTAAAAACATAAAATATAAGCTAGCCTCCTTCAAAATACGTGGATTAAGTGTAGTTTCAGAGATTAACTTAAAAAAATGTAAAAAGGTTCTGAAATCAAGCATTCCTGTTAAGAACAAAAATGAGCACGTGAATAGATAGTATGTATATTACGCATAAACCTCTTTTATTTTTATATACTATCTGTACCTATCGCCCTTCTAGGAGACCAACATTCAGAATCAAATGTTTGCCAAAAATTGTATTATTTAGTTGTGCCACAATTTCATTGGATTTTGCAACACATTTTTAAAAATAAGATTATTAGTCTCCTTATTTCTTCTTTAGAAAAAAACGCAGAAAGAATTCTGATCTAATTTGTATATTCAAAATATCAACAGTATTATTGACACACCTGCTTTGTTACAACTCATCCAGTTCGACATCCCTTCGCGTAGACTTCAAAATCATGAATTGCTATTCCTCAATCAACATTCTACTAATTATGGATATCATTCTTCTTTATCCAGAATGTCGAGACGCAAGTCGAAGCATTGATTTTTTGGTGAAAGCTTAAATGACTTAAATGTTTAAAGCCTTTTAAAGCCGTCTTTTTAAATTTTGACTTGTAGTTATATTCTACATGTACTTTTATGTTATACATTGTCAATGCTGTTCGTTTATATGAACTCTCCTTTCACTGTCATCTCTGTTTCTTATTCGTGTTATTGTTTTATTGTTAATAGACCATTTGTCCGTAAAAAAATAAATAAATTAGTTATGTTGGAAGTGTTTATTAGTAGATGTATGAGTGGATGGAGAGTATTTGATGAAGAGATCCTCTCCACGTCAGGCAGGATTGCCTTCATACTTTACCGATATTGAGGTTAAAATGCTCCTTGAGATCACGGCACTTCCAAGCCGTGATCTTGTGTTCAGACTTATAATAATGATGATGTTTAATTGAAAACACTTAGTTATCCACGATATTAAGTTTTATTTAAGATATTATTTACAACGAATATACATTCGTGTACAAACTGGTAGTGAGGTAAAATTGCCGTGCAACCGGACGGATCGAGTACTAGAATCGGAATAATCATGTGATCCTATCTCGGGGCAATCGGTGACATTTAGTGTTGGTCATCTGGGATACCATACGCGTGAAAATAAGTAATGTGAATAAGTACTGCCATATACCTCCCCACCAGCGTTGCACGCGAATAACAAAATATGGCATACGAAAAGAAAATAATTATATACACCTAAATAGGGTTTAGTATGTGTCTGAGATATACATATCTATATACAATGTTTTTCATACTTGAAAATATAATTTTTACATAAGTAGTTTTGTGAACAATTCTAAATTTACATCAATAACTTAGAACATAACATGCCTATAAAAAGAAAAAATAACCAAAGTTACAAAATGTTTTAAAATTATAATGTTATTTATTTACAAGTCCTAATTATCATTAGTAATAGAAGTAAGTACCTATTTCTCAGTCGGTATTGACCGATTAAAATTATTATTACTCGTTCCTTCTTACGGCTAGACATATAGTGTTGAGGTAGGTAGGTACTGCTAGAATGCATAACGGTGATTATTTACAAAGGCGAGTAGCTGCTGGCTGACTCGGTACATACTTATTATGCGTTTATACAATTTCAACGAAAGTAAACTTAACTATGCGTAATATTAAAATATAAATAAAATACATGAACCATATTATACAAAATTAACTTTATAAATCTTAGACTAAGGAGTGAATTCATTTTTAATCGAGGGAAAATAATAATTCGAATTCCAAGTGCTGTCTTTGTTTACTACCTGACTTTAGGTACGTAGTTCCACAGTGGTATTGGAAAGTCGAATTATTATTTATTATATTGTTATTGTTAAACAGATACAGTTTGGTTAGCATTTATGACGGTCCGATCTAATATGTGGCTTCTTTTTAATAAGATAACACTACGTAAAATTAATAGATATCGGAAATTAACAGGAATTATTTACAGTTTGGATAACTTATTTGCTAAATTTGATATACCTTACTATTCTTATTAATTAGTTATTTACAAATAAAATGTAGTCTGTATATTGTTCAGAATTCGGGATACGAAAATGAATTGATATATTATTATTATTTGTTAGAAATACTGACTACGTAATAATACAATAATTTATATGGCGGTGTTTCGCTAGCTAAATACCTAAATAAACTTAATTTTATTTCACAGTAGTTAGTTAGAATTTTAATTAATTATGAGGTACAGTGATACAAATCGTATAATAAATTTTGGATACATCAATATAAGTTTTCTAATTAATTTGTTTAAACGATAGCTTTTTTAATTGAAGTATTGCCAAGTATTACTTTTACGACTGGTACCTTTCAGGAAAATGTACGTGTCTTCCACAGCGTGTTTTTCTTGTTGTTATTGTGGGCAGTGGGCTTGCCGTTTTTTGCGGTATTTCCTCCGAATTTTGGAAAAATGCAGGTTTGAGTCGGTCACAGTTGGAAACATTAATTTAACATAGGACGAGGGCGGAGTCATCTTTTGCCTTAATATAATCGTCAAGTTGACTCTGCGCTTTCCCTTCAATCCTTGGTTGCTTGTAGTAGGACAGTTAGTCTCTTCAGATTGAGATATTGTGTCAGCTACTGTATATATACATTATTGGAGATGTTGAAGTTGAGAAGATGGTGAAAAAACGATTTGTTTCTTAAAAAAAATTCGAGATCGTAGCTATTCAGTAGATATTCATGAGTCCATTAGTATTCCTGTTGTTCCCAGTTGCTCGTTGCCCGTTTACTGGATCTCGTCCAGTCGCATGTTTCTTGTTATCTGGTGATTTGTTGTTCCCAGTTGCTCGTTGCCCGTTTACTGGATCTCGTCCAGTCGCATGTTTCTTGTTATCTGGTGATATATGTTGACAGTTCCCAGTTGCTCGTTGCCCGTTTACTGGATCTCGTCCAGTCGCATGTTTCTTGTTATCTGGTCCTGTTAAATAGCTACAAGTGTTTATGTTACTTGTGCGTAAGTAAGGAAAGTTACGATGGACTGCTATTTTTAGCAAAATCACACTTATTGTGTGGCGTTGCCGTTGTTTTTTGAATTATCTCTGTGAAATGTGCATGGTGGAATGCAGTTGAATGATCTCTGCCCGAATTTTTTATGGTATCTGCAGTAGTCGTTTGTTTTGTGAAGTTCATTGTTATTGTCCGTTCGATCGTTCGACCGGGATCGGTGTTGGCGGTCGGTATTGGAGTACGATGTCGGTGGATGACGCCATTCTCGGCGGGGGCTAGGATTACGCCGATTATAAAAATGATGTACGGGGCTATGACTGTCTCTGCGACTTGACTTTAGTTGTTTGACTTCTAGAGATAGTCCAGAAATTTGTTCACGTAGGCTCTGAAGAACGGAAGTGATGTCGGGATCTTCTCTGTAATTGTTATCTCTACGTTGATTTTTGTTTATCGCTCCGCACTCGGTCGTCTGGTAGATTTCCAGGATTTTATCGGCTGCTGACGCAAGTTGTAGTAGATTGTCGTCTGGCCGTGCGGTCAATATAGCTTGTACATGTTGGGGAAGTCTTTGTAGCCATAACGTGCGTATGATTGCGCTTTCAGCAAGTTCGGGACCGGCGAGTTCGTGCATCAATCGAAGCAGTCCGGATGGTTTCCTGTCGTCCAACTGTAATCCGGTTAGTAGTCGGGTGAGACGTTTTCCTTCGGAATCTTGCAACCTCGTGATGAGTGCAGATTTTAGGGTAGGGTACTTGTCCGTTGCTGGTGGCTTGATGACGACATCGCTGACGGTCCTGAGGGTTTCGATGTCCAGGGAGGCGACAATAATGTTGTACTTCGTGGTGTCATCTTTGATTCTTGAGTTGGAGAACTGGCTTTCTGCCTGGGCAATCCAGAGCTGTATGTTGTCGCACCAGACGGGGGGTAGCTTAACTGATACGGAGTTTATGACTGGATCCATTATTGTGTAATTAGCGCTGGTTCCTGATGCTGTTTCTTCTAGCGGCATATTGTCGTTGTAATATGGCAAGTGATAGGCAATGGCGAAAGCAGTAGTAGTACTGATAGACCGTGTAGGTATGCAGATAAAATTATCAAAATTGTGCATAAAACAAAATAACAATAAATCTAATCCAGGTCTGAAAAGTTAAATTGATGATATCCAAAATCTTTTACAAATTCCTTATCTTTGCGTTGAAATGTTAGTACAAATATATTGTAATTGTAATAATGCTTTGATGAAGTGCAGTTTAAAAATTTATACCGTGTAACAATATTTGCATATTCTCGCTGGGTTGCTAAATTTCGTTGAAATGTTCGGATTATCAATTATTAACAAGGATCACTGTGAGAAGTTGAATTTGCGTTACTTGCTTTACTCCGATCTGCGGTGGATGCTGTGGGGTGGTGTAGGATCTCCAGGTATATGGCATCCGGGTATTTGGCATCCGGGTACCTGGGTCTGTCTGCAAAATCGCGTCTGTTGGTTAGGATACTCTGCCTTAGCTGCTGGGCTTCTTGTTTATCTGAAATTGATATTTACCGGCAATATACTATCCACATAAACAAGTAATGAGTTGCGGGGGAAGCATTATTAATAAAGTAGTAGCGGGATGTAGGTATTTTCGTACGCTACTGAATTTGGTGGACAATAACCAATGAACTATGTTGGACAATAATGTTCTTTACTGATTTATCTTCATATGATTCTAATGTACATACTGGACCTACTGAATTTAAGTTAAAAAATTGAAATGTTACTCACAAGATTGGGTGTCCAGGATTCCGCATTCCAGTACTCAATCCTCCGTATTGGCATTATTCATCATTATCATTAGAAATTCTCGGGGTCACCAATGTTGGAAGTGTTTATTAGTAGATGTATGAGTGGATGGAGAGTATTTGATGAAGAGATCCTCTCCACGTCAGGCAGGATTGCCTTCATACTTTACCGATATTGAGGTTAAAATGCTCCTTGAGATCACGGCACTTCCAAGCCGTGATCTTGTGTTCAGACTTATAATAATGATGATGTTTAATTGAAAACACTTAGTTATCCACGATATTAAGTTTTATTTAAGATATTATTTACAACGAATATACATTCGTGTACAAACTGGTAGTGAGGTAAAATTGCCGTGCAACCGGACGGATCGAGTACTAGAATCGGAATAATCATGTGATCCTATCTCGGGGCAATCGGTGACATTTAGTGTTGGTCATCTGGGATACCATACGCGTGAAAATAAGTAATGTGAATAAGTACTGCCATAGTTACTTATCATAGAATTATAAAAAAATTAAACCCTCCTAAGTCCGTCGTCCCATGGGTCGGTAACATCGATCAAGAAAGTCTAGACAAGTGTGTTAAAATTGACACCGAAATCCAAATTATTCGTTCCTAAAATTGGGTTTCAAAAACATTTATCAAAAAGAAAATGCATTGTGTCTCAATCAAAAGATCATAAGAAGCATTGCTTTTATCTTTTGTTGCTCTGGAAGAATCAACTATATCTCCTCCCAAGATATTATGCTTTCGAAGAGAGACGACGCGCGACGGTTATAAAATTACTCTTTGATGGTTTTACCGAATTTGTAAGACATGTCATATCTAGAGTTGATATATCGATGGTCGATAAGGATGAGGAATCGACCTAAAAGACCATGCGCTGAAAAGGTCCACAATGGCTGATCTTTACTTTTATGCGCGGACATAACAGCACTCGGTGTCGTTTGTGTCGATTCATTACGGTGTCGATTATGTCGATTCATGGACGTGGGAGAGCGAACAAAATTGTTTTGTGAGTCGTTTTAATGAATAATAAAACCATATTATGTTTAATGATTTATTTATGTAAATGTCAAATAAAAACCACATTGCCTGTGAGCTCGTTATAAAAAAATAACATTACGTCAGCGGTACAAAAGTTCGCAGAAAGCAAATAATGGTGGTGAAGCTTTTGTTTGCTTAACATTGAGCCGTTAAACAGAATGTTTTTTTAATTTATTTTTTCCATTTCAGTATTATTATTTCTGCCATTGTCATATTTGAAGGCATTATTATATTTTGATGATATTTAAACATAGGCTTATGGTGGAGCTTACAAAGATACGAATATTATTGTGCCACGATGAATAATTCATAAATTTTATTGAATACACTGGATGTTTTTTTTATCACTCAAATTTATCACAATAGTTTTCCAACTACGGCAACACACGGCACTTACTTCTGCAAAAAATATTTATAATGAAATGATTTTAAAAAAATCTATATCCTTCGTTTTTAATAAGAAATATTCACGAAATTTAATAAATATTATTAATACAAAATTTTTATTTGTTTTTCGAATATTTAACTTTTATACCCATTATTTAGGCAGTATTTTGTTGTTATTGAAAGTATGAAACAAAATAAAACATTATTTCTTGTTTTTCAACAATATCAAGTTTCAAAACTCATGATTGATGTTAGAAATAAACCAGACATGGATATCTGTCCGACGTTCATGATTTTCGAGCTCACCGTTCGAGAGTTTATAACGTACTAAAAAATCCCGGCATGCGTTGTTATGCCACCTAATAAAGAAATTGTTTCTTTTCCATTCGTCCCTTTCCCCTTCCGCTTCCAATTCCTCTCCCGCGTCCCCTTCCCCTCACGCGTTCACACTCCGCCTTCTCTCTCCCCACTCCCCTCTCCCGCTTCCCCCGTCCCGCGTGCCCCCTCCCCCCTCCCGCATTCCATACATTCAGTCACGGTACATTCGGTTTTTAAACAGCTCGCGTGATTCCTATTGCAACTTTTTTATACAAATTTCATTATGCTAGAGCTCACCAGTATACATAGAAACCATCCCAAAGTTTCATCGCAATCGGATGAAAGGTTAGCAACGCATAATTTCATGATGCCGGAACTCACTATTGTATACAGAAATCATCACGGGTACGCGCAAATCAAATCCCCAAAGCTTCATCGCAATCGGATGAATGGTTTAACAACGACTAACATATAAATATATAGATAGAAGCAAACATATTTTGATTTTTATTTAACTTCATATAAATATATTCTTTTTTAATATTATTTGTTATGTGCATCTATATAAAAAGGTTTACTTTTTTTTGGCCTTGCCTGTCTCACCAGGAAATCATGCATCGAGACAGACTAGCTTACAAATATTAAAAAAAATCATTACATAGTATAAAATGAAGTCGGTCAAAATGTATGTGCGCTTAGATCTTTTAAACTACACAAAGGATTTTCATGCGGTTTTCGCCAATAGATAGAATGATTGAAGCGGAAGGTTTATATGTATAATACATGCTTATTATAGTAGAGAAAAGCCAAGAAATTCAAATATTCAATTCAGGCAGTGGGCAGCTGGCAAGCGGGTGGTGTGGATTTTATAAAGGTTGGGTAATGGCGTTGTGTTTCGTTATCTACAGCAAGGTGTTGCCGGATCTGCTAGTATTAAATAAAATACATTTTTCAATAAAGCAAAAATATTTGATAAAAAATTTCAGTTTGGTAGGTAGTGGTAACAATAATGAGATAGAGGATTTTATTTGGGTGAGGTGACTAATTATTGCACGAACTTTTTCGATGATCCATTGTTTGATTATGATTTTATATTTGTTAATATTATTAGATTATCTTGTTTTGTCAGGTAGGTTATTTGTATGTTTTAAATGAAATGTTTTTGAAATTTATTTTTACCAAATCGTCGCCCGAGTTCTTAATTGTCCAAACGACCATTTGAAAATTTTACAGGAGGAGAAGGTTTTCTTTCATTATTTCAATGAAGCATTATGATAGTGTTTCATATAAAGCTATTTACTTAAAGATAAAGGTCTCATTAGTATAAATCATTCTTAGTTAAGTGTTTAACAAGCATTTTGTATACTTTATTTTTAGTTTAAAAGTGAAGATTGAACAAAAACTAAAATGGTCGTTTGGACAATTAAGAACTCGGGCGACGAAATGTGTTTGTTTTAGGTGTTTGTATGAGTTCTTTGGTTTTGTGCCGCGTGTTTACAATATATACAAATATACAATATGACATTCAAAAAGGAAAGTTATTCATGCAAAGTCATTTTATCATTTATCATACAATGTAAAATAATAAACAAATGAATGTGTTTATTTTTAATTTCTTTACTTAAAGGATATAAAGGATAATAATTAATTTATCAGAAGTACTAATTTTTGCGAAAAAACTCGAATATTAATGAGATGATTGTTGGTTTATTTCGGGTTAAAACCGCCCTCTAACTGTAGGTGACTGTCGTAATTAAAGCCTCATAAAGTATAGGGGTAAGAGGCCTGAGGGAGGGAGACTGGGAGCAGGGCGAGGAGGAGGGTGGAATGCGAGTGTCTAGGCAAGGAGAGGGGGGGGGGGGGGGGGGAGGGAGGGGGAGTGAATGCATAACGCAGTGTCAAAGGGCTGGTCAGGTAGAGCTGCTAAAGAGCGCATAAAAAGGTACTGAGTTTTAGTTTCTTGTTGGAGGAAAATTATAAATTAAACCAGAGATGATGTTAATAGAAGAGTTACCGTGTTTTTTTTGGTGTGACGAGATAGAGAGAATTGTTTTGAGGGAACAAACACTTTTTATAATATTATTTTGCCTTTCTTTATATATTGAAAATAAATATGTAGATTTAATTTTTAAATTTGAGCACAAAAGTCCCAACTACGCCCGGAGCCAGTGGAATTATAGAGTATGTTGTGAGGCTGACGGAAGTGGGGAGAGGAGATGCGAAAGCGGAAGGTTGGGAAGTACCTGGCAATTCATATCTGGTCGCTAAACACGGCTAGGGTAATTTCAAGCAACGTATCGTTTCTTAATGATACTTATTCACCAAGGCGGTAAAAGTTTTTTCCTTGTTATTGCATTGTAAAATCATATAAGCAATTTAATATTTGGGAGGAAGGATGGGTACCGCCGCCCTGGGTACCATTTATTGGATAACCAACACCTCTGCCATAGGTCACTCCAAGTGGTTCGCTACGTTTGGTTACTTATCAGGTGTGCCCGGGTTCATGGGGTGAGGTTTGTCTGGATCTTGGCAGCGGATGCGTCTGCCCACCAATTGCGTGACAAGCTGGATCGGAAGAGACTGGTTGAGGGAGATCTTTTGACCTCTCCAAAATGACTCTCTCGGAACATTGCCTTGCACCGCAGTGGTAAGGATAAATTCATACGCCCGTCACTTTTGGAGACACTGACCCTAGATTCCTACCCACCCCCCATACCTTTTTTTCCTTCCTGTAATGTAAAAATATAAGAATTTATCTATAAAAAATTATTTAAACTTCTTCAAACTTTGCAAATACACATTGTGGCATTTTTAATTAAATGAAAACAAAAAACTTTGTAAAAACACACTAAATAATCAATATTTTCAATTTATTTTGAAAACAATTTTAAATTCTTATTTGTCTGTACTTGTTTGTCTTTTGTAATTTTTAATATTAGTCTTATCCTGACGAAAAAAACTTTGTTTTCGAAACATGTTGATAATATTGATTATATAATGGTGTTTTTACAAAGATTTGTTTTCATTTAATTCTTTCAACGTTCATTTCCCTTTATCTGTAAAAATTGTATAATACCTTGGTGCAGTTACTTCACTTTACATTTTGTGAGTATTATCCTAACCCCAAGTTATTATTTTTTTAAAATAAAAATTAATCAACACTTAGTTTTATGTATAATTCAGGGAAATTATTTTTTCTCTAATATATAGTTAATGTAAAAAAATGTAAATCCTGAAGTAGTAGCTTTTCAGCTTTGAAATTTTATGTCTAATTCTGTGAAACATCTGCCCCCTCACAGTTGATTAATTTTTAATTAAAATAAGTTTTCTGTGTTTGAAGAAATAAATATTTTATTTAAACTGATGATTATTCTGAAAAAAAAAATCGTTAACAAGCTAACGAATATAATGACTAAGCCTGACTGAATGAACTGATGGTGTGACGAACTGGAAAAAACTGTCCCGACACTTTTCAATGCATAATCTCATGAAGGTACAATGGATGAATAATGTCATGCATGTTGATGTTCGAGTGCCGTGTTACGCATTCTGCGAAAATAAAGCTATTTTTTTATGTGAAAACTTCTTTAGCACCGTTGTGATTTGAAACTCGATGAAACGGAAGCGAGCCACACTATAAAGAGAAAAACACATACATCTATAGGATTTAGGCTGCGAGAGAATGTGTTATCAATAAAATATTTTATTTATTTCACAAGTACTCGGTGATAATGTAATACGATAAAGCCACGATCCCACGCAAGTCTCCTTCGGTCTAGCGGTATAAAGCGCCGACGAACCTTAGCGGCCAGACGTCCAGCAAACCAAGGATCAAATCCCACGAAATCCAAAATAAAATTGTAAAATCAATATCCAATCTTCGAATTACTCCAAAATGAACAGGAGAGAAAACACATAAGAAAGCGACATTTAGCGACACCGAAGAAGAAAACTATCTAAAATCAAATACTTATTAGATAACCCAATGTACCTATAGGAAAATATGCAATGGAATTCGACGACAATAATATGGAAAAAATCATCCTCCGCTTTGATAAAAAAGTGCTTCGTAGTCTTCTCACTTTTGTCTACTTTAGTTTTCTGAAGGTTTCACTTATACCGCCTGTAAAGTGCAAACTCTGAAAATAATATTATTTACCAAAATAATATTATTTAAAAAAAATATTATTTACCAAAATAATATTATTTAAAAAAAAATATTATTTACCAAAATAATATTATTTAAAAAAATATATTATTTACCAAAATAATATTATTTAAAAAATTTGTACATAAAAATGCAAAAGTCGGTCATTTTAAATACATGTAGGATTACGAAAGATTTTTTAAATATTTATATTGAGGGATCAGTAGGATTTATCGGACCAGTTAGGATTTCATCAGAGCCGAACCCTCTGATATGAAAATATCTGGAGTCGGTGAAATATTTTCCCATTATGTTTCTGGTGGATTGACGTATTGTTCTTGTATCCGTATGACGTATTGTTCTTGTATTTATTATACTTATATAGTGAATAAATAAAAAGAAAATACTTTGTTTTAGGTCACTTTATTGATATTTTATAGTCTACCGGTTTCGGTACCTCCGTACCATCCTCAGGACTGTTATAAAAATACTAGTATTTTTATAACAGTCCTGAGGATGGTACGGAGGTACCGAAACCGGTAGACTATAAAATATCAATAAAGTGACCTAAAACAAAGTATTTTCTTTTTATTTATTTAAAATGTCAAGTCACAATGTGTTTGCTTCTTTTGAAAAAAAAAAAAAAAAAACTTATATAGTGCACTATTGCGTGGATTTACTAGATATTCATTTGTGGAAAAGTGTGTGGAAGGGTTTAGTCTTTCATCTGGGAAAGATTTAACCCGGACATAAAATCTGGAGCACCGTAATAAAATATTATTTACCCATTAATTATTATTTTACAACTTTTTTTTATTTATTTAAAGCTTATGTGAGAGAAATGAGTGTTAGAGAAACATTATCATCAATAAACAAACCACATAACTTGGTATTTTTACTTATTGTGTAATTTTACTTTATCTTATATTGTCATTAAATAAAAAAAATAAAAAATAATAATGTTTGGTGTTTTTTTGTAGGGTGGACAATGGATATTGGACCTTGTAGATCATCACGGAGCATCTTTCACAGTGTACTTACTGGGTATTGCTGAGTTAGTCGCCATCTTCTGGATATACGGTAAGCATCGTTTTTTCATACTAAATATACTTTCCCTTACTTACAATTATGGTGTAAATATTAAAGGCCGAAATAGTAAATGACTAGACTTATTACGATATCGTAGGTACGATTGTTAAAACAGTCTTATACCGCCGCGCCGTCTTAACTATACCAACACTGAACCGCCGAGTTAGAAAAAATAGATGTGTGATTTTCTCATTATATCAATGGGAATATTGCAACTTTTATTTAATATAAATATTTAATTAAAAAATATTATATTTAAATAAAAAAATTGGCAGTGGGTACCGCCGCTCCAGGAATAAAGCTGCCATTGAATAAAAAACATCTCTGCCATAGGTCACCCCAAGAGGTTCGTTACCGGGTTATTGGGGTGAGATTTGTCTTCCAAATCCGTGGCGGGCCGGATTGGAAGGGACTAGTTAAGGAAAACATTTGACCTCTCCAGCCAGACTCTCTCGACCCATCGCCGTGCACCGCTTCGGGAGGGATTCATACTTCTGTCACTCTTTGACACACTGACCGTCAGTTACCTACCCACCCTCATCCTTTTTTATTCCCAGAATCTCATCTCCTTCATTTCCTTAAATTATTTACCTCATGACTTCAAGTATTGATTTTGTTACAATTCGCACATTCTTCTGATTGGATCCCTGACACCAGCATTTGTGTACGTCCGGCTAATGTGGAATGAGTCGTTAAACCTAATTGTTCTGGGTGGTATTTTTAAGTTTATTAGATTGAGTAAGTCAAGACAGTCTATAAGGCTATTGCAGATTTTATACAGGGTAATAAGATCAAGGTAGGTTCGCCGGTTAGAGAGAAAGAATATCTTATATTTAGAAGCATATTAATGTATGTATACCCATTTAGGTGCGCTAATTCTGAAATGGAGGCAATGCACAAATTGCATGCATCTGCAATTGCAGGAGATGCTTCCTATATAGTCTTTATAAAAAGTAAAGTGGAGTCCGTATGTTCAATATTTGGTATAAGTTGAGAACGGACCAGCTTAGAGTAAAGGAGGAGAGGTACGTTTCAGGTTTTCGAAATACACGTTTATCAAAAAAAGCAAAGCCTAGCAGCAGAAAGCTTTTTCACAATATTATCAATGTGCGCATCAAAATTAAGTTCAGAATAAAAAGTAATGAGCATAGAAAATTCAGAGCTAGTAACTAAACAGTCTAGTGTTAGAGTGAATTCACGTTTTTGTGTCTTCTATCCTGTTCTGAAATGGATTTGTTTCTTCCCTTTCAGGTGTCCGAAGGGTCTGTGACGATATCGAGTTCATGCTGGAGATCAGCGTGGGTTTCTACTGGAGATTATGCTGGGCGGTAGTGACCCCCATCTTCCTAATTGTCGTCTTTATCTACTCTCTGATCACCATGGAACAGCTCACCTTCGGCGGGAAAGAATACCCGATCAGCGCTATTGGTGAGCAAACTTACATTGAAATACGAGTATTGGAGGCTTATGGTAACTGTTAATTCATGCGGTTCATTAAAAAGTTCTGATTTGATAATTTATACTATAAAGTAGACATTTTTCTAACACATTTTTCTAGAAAAGACTATTAACAATTAGTAGTATGTCTGAGATGATTTAATCACGAAATGATAAAAAATCAGATAATAGATTAAGTAATTTATTCCTGGACAAAGACGGTGCAGAAATAATAGATATTATTGATTATTATAAAAAGAGAAATCTGTTTCTAAATACTTCCACAATACTTAGCCAGCTTAATACCTATGTACTCTTCGTACAAAATTAAATCAGCGTTTGTATAAAAAGTTGCCCCCAATCAACTAAACCATGAAAAAGTTTTCATTATCTTCATTTCAAAGTTATACGAAGTTTCACAACCTTTTAAACGAGGCTTTATGCGAAACTTTAGACAGTCTAACATGTCAAACCAAACACAGTTTAACAAGTAAAAGTTTTAAATGAAAGAAAAATTACTGTTCGTTTTTTTCTACACAGGAAAACTAAAATATTTAAATTTATTTAATAAGGGTTTTGATATTCTAATACAGAATAAAATTCTGTCTATCTGTTATGTCTATTTAAAACCAATTTGAATACGAAAAGCAACAATTTATGTGAGGTAAATCAGTAACATGGAAAATTGGAAGCAAAAAAGCTAAATTTGAAAATAGCAAGAAATGGAGGAAGTTTACGTTTTTTAACGGTTTTTATTATTCAATCTTTTTTTACCAATTGTATGTTATAATGTGACATAACGTCAAAAATCACGAGAAATTATTTTTGTAGGAGTGATGATTGCATGTTAGCTAAAAAGCTTGAAAAATCAAGGAAACTTGATTTTTAAGATGTGTAATAATTAATAATCAATGTTTTTTAAATTTTAAGCATTAAAATTTCAACTTTGAAATATACAATAAAAATTATTAGACACTAACTATGGTTAAAAATCCATTGGTTACGAGGGAGGCAACAAATATAATTACCTCCCAATTGTCATTAAAAATGAAAAAACTGGGTAAATTTAAAAAAAAAAAATAATAATAATTCTTCACAAACAAAGTAATAAAAACAGCGCTGTATTGTAATATTTTACCTTTTTCTTACAAATCTTAATTATGAATTTGAATCCAGAATTCCCAAATAAACTAAATAATTTTTTTTTAATCAAAAGTTAAATAAAATACCTGGTACGGATATATGCTATTTGATTTATTTTTGTTTTAAATTATGATATTATATGGGTAATTAAAAAATTCTACTTTGTTTCATTTTGGAGGTAACTTCGGATTTATTTGTGAGTTAATTATAATTATTAAAAAAATATCTTGCCTTATCTACTGAGCTAATATAATGAAAATTTTTAAATAAAAATAGTGAAAAATGCGTACTTTGGGTAGTAATTTGAATTTATATACCGCAAATTTGAGTTCCGACGCAAGGAGGTCAATTACAATTCATGTTTTAAACATTTTTTTATGGCGCCCACACATAGTACTATACCTACTCTTTTAAAGCTATAGTAACAATCCATTTGCAAAATGATGCGTAATAATTTTATTCCTCCTCCCAGCATTTCAAGCGAATGCCCCACGGTAATGAAAATCTACCCTTAATTTATTAATGGCGCCCAGTTTGCAAATTGAATTTATGTATGATTAACCCTTTTCAAAAATTGGGCCTTGTAATTACATTAGGACCTTCCATTACCTTCATGAATTTGGTAGCTCGTGAATGATTTTTCAGGTAATTATTTCATAAACAAATGTATCCGCCGTTGGTAGCTTTGAAAATAAAATAAATATTAATGTCGGTGGAGCATTTTTAATGTAGATACCTATTCAGAATATTCACATACCCACAAGATTGTAGGCCATCTTCGCTGCCAGCTGGTTGATTTAGGACCTCTTATAACGACGGTGTCCAATTCAATTTACAAAAAAATTCAGCGATTCGCACTCTAGTATTTTTTTGCTTGCATTTTTAGGTTAGGTTTAACTATGCAAAAAGAACAAGAAAAAATTCTGGTGTGCGAATTCCTGAATTTTCTGTAAATTGGATTGAATTTTTAGGTAGGTAGGTACCTATGTAAAAAATTCAAGCAAAAAATACTGGTATTCAAATTGCTGAATTTTCTATAAATTGGATTGGAATAGGCACCGTCGTTATCAGAGGCCCCCAAAACAACAGCGACAGTCAAGATGCCCTATCAGCGACAGCCAAGATGGTCGACGATCTTGTGGTTATATGGTCCGATTTACTTCCCAAATTTAAAAAGAGCATCATGTTGGTAATGTAAATTGTTCGAGGCGCATACATACATACATACATACATCACAACTTTTCACATCTACAAACATACTCACACACACACACACACACCTACCCACTACGCACATCACCCGGTAATCATTTAATATAAATAAGATACTTCAATGAAACATACCTTGAACTATACTTAATAAATGTAGTCTGTTTTCACCACTGTACCTAAATAATGTACTGTTTGTTTCCGTTAATAAATAAAATAAACATAATTTCTTAAATAATGTTTCTTTATCAATCAATAAGGAAGCAGCCCAACATGAATAAATAGAATTTTGGAAGTAATTCAATTAGGTAAATATTGTTTAGGCACACTGAAAATAAGAAAAAAATTAGAGCCCAATTCGAAACGAGATTTAAAAGTGTAAAGTATAGTTCTCGTTAGTGAATTTATTTCACAATTTGGCAAACTAAAGCATAAAATATGAAACTATTACATTGATTTGTTTGTATTACATTGCAGAAAGATTGTTCTTTCGGCCTTTTCATTGAAATGAAGCTCAAGGAAAACAAGACTAAAAGCAATGTGAAAATGAATGTAAATTTTATTAAATGTTAACTAAATTTGAACAATATCTCGATGTAACAGTCCACTTTGTACCGCTAGAGGCGCTGCAAGTAACTAGGGCTAGTTGTATAAGTTAATAATTAACGAAGTGAAAAAATGAACTTCACAAGTACAATGTAGGTATTCATGCCAAAAAAAAATAATTTTCATGTGACCGCAAATGGTTTTGTAATTATTTATTATAAGATATTTTCTTTAGGTTTATATAGTCGAGTCAGGGAACCATTATGTCGACAAGGCGCCTTCAGATATTTAACTTTGGATGTATCCACAGTTTTTAACTTCAGGTTGTAAATAATGCTGGCAAGCAAATTATCTGCACGTAGTTTGTTCGCGCGGTTACCTTATTTCAACGTAAAAATTGCCAACGTGAGATAGCAGGCAACATAAAGTTTACCGCGACTGCAAAGGGGAGCGAACTGAATATTAACAATAACCCTTCTGAAGCCAGAAATTTTCTTTGACAAATTTCTCAAGCTACAAATAACCTGATAATATTAGAAAACCTCTTTTTATTACTGTTATTATAATTATTTAATATTTGTTTGTTTTTACAAGAATTATACATTTTTTTTACATATTAAACAGATTTGTAATATTAATGTAATAAAAGCCTTTCCTCACCATAAAGAGACAAGGCTCTCGTGTTTGGTGAGTGAATTCATACTCAATTATGTTATCAATGTTATCATTTATTATTTCACTTCATTTAAATCTGTTAATCGACACATCTCAAGTTTCTCTTACAATAGATATAGTAAGAGAAACTTGAGATGTGTCAATTAACAGATTTAAATGAAGTGAAATAGTAATGTAACTCTTACAGTTGTTTCAGGTAATTTTTTAATTTAGTTTGGAATTTACTTTTATTTTCAATAATTTTTACTTTTAATGGGAGTTTGTTGAAATAATTTATACCATGATACATATAGGACTCTCTTACTACATCATTCTAAATGGAAAATGTTGCTTGTGCAGTGATCGAGAACTAAGCCAGCAGATGTTATTTGGGTTGATTATTAAGTTCGTTCCTGATTGCTGAGGATCGTGACCCCTAATATATTTCGATGATGGACAAAGCTCCTCTACTTCTCATGGTTCTGCCGAATTACCGGACTCCAGTAATGCTTGGTCACTCCAGCGCATTGGTGACCTTCCTCTGCTTCTTCTATCTTCCACTTTGCCAGTTATTTTAAGTTTCTCCAAGTTGGACTCCTCAGTTTGGTGAACAACGTGTTTAAAGTGTCTGAAAATGAAAATAATTATTTTATTTTTATTTTTAACTTAATGACTAAAACCTCAAATTGTAAAATTTAATTAAATGAAGACAATATTAGCGAAACTCAATCGAAAATCTGGAAACAGAAAACGTATTGGCACATCTGGGACTCGAACCCAGGACATTGGGCTTTCCCCAGGACCTTCGGAACTTAGCTAATGTGACCCTATCCGATTTGATCATTTTTAACTGTATCATACTTCAACTAAGAACAACGAACATTGTCTTCATTTTCTAACCGCATATTTTATTGGCTGCTATCTTTTTGTAAGATTGAAAAATTTACACCTAAAATAAATGCTTTTTAGAAAGTGTGTAGATTCATTTTCAGTTTCAGTTTCAGTTTCAGTGCCGGCAACCCGGGCGTTTATTTAGTTTCATGGTTATTTACATTGTTTTTTTTTCTTTTACCCGCCTCACTAGACAAAGTCTGTTCCGAGGCGGGTAAATCACATATTATGTTTGTTCCAAAAGAAATGTGTGTATTTAAACAAATATATTTATATGTATGTGTAAAGATAAAAAAGATAAATTATATGTTGGTATATTAAATATTTATATACATACTTTGTTTTTTTATTTTTATATTTATTTTTTTATTTTTTTTTTATTAGTTACATTTCCATGAGAAGATTGCATATGTTATATAGATAAAAGTAAATTAAAATTTTGTGACAGTTGAATATAGCGGTTACATAATAATTAATATTGCAAAATTGCAGTTTCTCGTATTTGTTTTATTTGAATATTATATAATTTCGTGAGAACTTGTGTGAAATGTTATTTATTTAGAATATTTTGAATGTCTGTTCTTTCCTTTTCATTCAACCATATTATAAATCTTTTGAACAGCCAATTCAAATTATTTGGGGTGACGTAAGTTTTTGTTTGTGTTAGGAAGGTATTGAAAATGTGTGGTGCTAGGTAAGATTCGTGTTTTTTTGCAAAATTGATTTGATATGGGGAACTTGAAAGTGCTTATTAATTTTTGCTCTTGTGTTTTGCGAGTGAGGTATGTGGAGATGTGAAGTTTTGATACAGTTTTTGTGAATGATCTTCCTTATGAATAGTTTATTTACGTCTAGTAATTTGTTTTTGATCATTAGCTGTTCCGTCGGATGTTGGTAAGTTTTTTTAAACATAATTCTAATTATTGTTTTGTGATTTATTTTAAGAGAATTGAGGTAAGTATCTGCTGCTTCTCCCCAAACTGAAATTCCATACGTTAAAATACTTTGACAGAGTGCGAAATATATATTTTTTAGTTGATTTAATGACATGATGTTTCGTATTGTTTTGAAGATGAATGATAATTTTCGTATTTTTTTTTGATAATATATTAATATGGAGATCCCATTTTAGTTTATGGTCAACAGTTAAACCTAGATATTTAATATTGTCTGCATAAACAATTTTGTCACAAGTACAGCATGTGTTATTTGACGAAATATTGGTGCAGGGGTTAAGATGTAGTTGTGGTTGGCTATGTGGTTGACCAGCCTTTGTTTTGCTAAAAGTTAAATATTTAGTTTTTGAAATGTTCAGTGTTAGTAGATTATTTTGTAGCCATTTTATTTGTAATATGCCAAATCTATTGACTTTTCTGCAAGTCTAGGATTAATATTTATTTTTATTTTTAACTACTCATAATTATATTTCGTAGGTAATATTTAATAAAAAAATTAAAACAGAAAACGGGTTTGTTTATCTGAATTAGGTTACAATAATGCACTCCTATTGCGTTGAGTTAATGTCGTGAATTGATATGTTAATAATTCGATTTGGAGTTCAAAGCTCAACAGCGGAATGTAAAGTGACGGCTAAATTTGAATAATGCACACAAAATAATATGCACTTTGTCACACTAAGTAATTGGGACACGCTGCACTGGGACAATTCTAGCTTTGTTCGTGGGAATTACGGTAGTCAAATATTGTCCCATTCTCTATGTTGCATACGGGAATAATGATGCTATTAAAATGATTAATTGAAATATATTGTAAACTG
Source organism: Limnephilus lunatus (assembly GCA_917563855.2). Taxonomy (NCBI): domain Eukaryota; kingdom Metazoa; phylum Arthropoda; class Insecta; order Trichoptera; family Limnephilidae; genus Limnephilus; species Limnephilus lunatus. The sequence goes on from OU830599.1 coordinate 62,201,254, forward strand.
GCTGAAGTCCCGGCGTTGCCCGGGCTTTGCGAAGAGTTTTTTCAAATCAGAAGTAGACAGTAATTTTCAGACATCAAGAAGTATCAAAATTGTGCTTTAATAGGTTGGAAAAGGGATTTTTAGAATTCTCATATACACAATGTCCTTTCTCTTGTTTTGAAAGTGAAGTGGGAAAATTTAAATTACTATTGGAATAAAACAGTTGATTTGTATTAAAATCAAATCCACGCAGTCCCCCACAGATACTCTTCTTTATTTAAATTGATTGAATTATATCAAAAAATATTATAAAAATTATCCAATTTTATTAAAAACAATTCAAAAAACTTTTTTTTTTTTTGAAAATTAGTAGTTATTTCTCGACTTCGCCAGAGTGACGGCACTTTGGTTTTAAAAATGGATCACTTTATGAGTTTTCTAAATAAAATTATTATATTGAAAAAATAAAATACACATTTTTTATGAGACAAATGTATTTTAAATGTTATCGTTACTTGTTTTTTTCACTCAATTTTTGTCGTTTCATGTAAAAGTATCTAATTTTTAAAAAATTCTCAAATTTTTTATTTTTTTTTAGATTGCGGTCAGAAACTTTTTTTATTTTCTTGTTTATTTTAGGGAGAGTTGACAGCAAATCATAAATAACACAATAATAAAATAGTTAATTATGCCAATTATGAACTTTCCAATGATGATAGTGAATGATACAGTGCGACATTGTAGGGGTGTTTTCTTAATTAGTTTATTTTTTAGATACAAAATGTTAGGGTGGGGGGGGGGGGGGGGAGGTTGAGGAGGAATATAGGATTAGGATTAAGAGCCTAAGGACGAGACCAAATATAGGGGGGAGGTGTAGATTGACCTTCCTAGTATGAGTCATGTTACTATTATTTTCGTTTTATGTCATGTAACGTTGAGTTAAAAATGTCAATATTAAATAACATTACCGAATCTGCTATATTTCTTCGGCAAGTTTGTCTGTATTTTGTGTCTGACAAAGTCTTCATTACTAACATGCCATCTAAAAGAGCGGAAATTGAGGTACCTCAAAATTTATTTTGAACGCTTTCAATTCAATTTTTGTGTGCTGCTTAGCCTGGGTTCCACACTTGAGATGCGTATTCGAGGATACTACGAACAAATGAGAAATACCTTTGAAATTAATAAGGTCTTTGAATTGTTTACAGGAACGGATTACGAAACCAAGCATAGAAGATGTGTTAGTAACTATGTGGTCGATATGTTTATTGAAATTCAGTTTAGTATCAAGTATAACTCCAAGGTCCTTACTTTGGTATCATAACGGTGTATATTTTATAAATTTTGTGTAACTTATAGATTTGAATATAAAGCATCGTGTTTTATCTTTCTAACACCGTCTTGATCATATTTCTTAACATGATGGTAAGGGAGATCCAACGATTTCTATGGGACTTGTATGAGTTGTTCCTAAAAGCGAACAAAATAGCCTGAGGGGTTAAAAATAATAACCTCATGTGCTGCTCATTTATTTCTTGTCTTGTCTGTACAGTTTACAGACGTTTACAGTTTTCAAGTACCAGTTATACAAAAAATGTTAATAATTTATTAGTAACTGTAAAAAAAATAGTAGTAGTAGTGTTTTATGAAGACCTCACTAGGAAAACCTGTGCTGAAATGTTCGTATGTTTTAGATAAAGATTATTCATTTATTTATATTTGGGAGATGTTGTGAAATTTCTAGTGTAAATTTTTTTTTCGTAGACAAACTAATTTTAGAAAATGTTCAGTTTATAAAAGATATATATTTTTGCTTTTCAGCCAGCGGATGGACACTGACAGCCATCGGAGTTCTTCAGTTGCCTCTCTTCGCGACATTAGCCTTCTACAAGAGGAAACATATCATGGGCTTCGGAAACGTAAGTTTATTTTCAAAATAATCTCAAAATCGTCAATATATCCTTGAAGAAGAAGATAATACTAATAAATATAAACGAAACATGGACAGAACAAGACTTTTATCTTACTGAGATACAGCGCCTTAACCAACTCGGCCGATGGGATCTACATTTTTTCGGTTATTGTTATCGATCTCATATTTCAAATTCAGATTTATCAATATTATCCTCAACTAATTTTCTCCCTATTTTTGGCAGCAATTTTTTTTTTGTTTGCAATTGTTATTTTATTCATTGAGGTTGGCAGAGTTGAACCAATTCCAGACAACACTTTTCCGACACACAGTACCTACTGACTTTATTAACTTCTTTACTGGACTTTTTTTTACATTTGTGTGCAAAATTAACATTAAGTATGCAGTGTAAAAAATCTTGTTTTCATTTATTCTTGAGATAGTTTATCATTTATGCACACTGCAATTCCAAACGACGCGACGCCTTTTTAAAATCTTATTTACATCCGCTATAATTTTAGTATGTCTACATTATTTCATACAAACATAGCTTTAACATACGTAAATATTTTACATTATTACATTTACGCATTTTACGAAAATACCTGTATTCTTATTTACGAGGTGTAACTGAAAGCTTTGTTATACAGTAACCAGGCTATCTAGTATGGTAACGGTTTCGGTTACTGAAGACAAAGTGTAGAAACACAAAGAACGCGGCTTTCGGCTTTCTGATTAGTGCGCAGGCGCGCCGATAAGAATGGTTCTATGTAAATGTTCAAAACCGCATACAGTGAAGCAAACTTCGCCGACGGACTTGGTCACTGAGCACTAGTAATCTGAAAGCCGAAACCCGCGTTCTTTAAGTTAAGATCGTTGCATGCACAATATCGCTCGCAATACAATCCCATACAGACCTGTCACGCCTAAGCGGATGATACGCTCGAAGCTCAAAACTATACACTGGAACCGCTGCTGAGGCTATAAAGTTGACAGATTCAGTACAAAGAAATGACAATTCGCGGCAGCTCTCTAATTCAACACACCCTATCCTAGGAAGAAATATTTTATAGCTTAGTGTTTCGGTACAACACATAAGCGTTCGCGCTTCAACATATAAGTGCTCGCGCTTTTAACCCTGCGTATGACCGTAGCTTAAGAGCGCGCAGGAGCGCCGAGAAATTTTAACGATAGGTATTTGTAAAAATTATTTCTATTTCGTTCATCTCAGCGGGGACAGCAAAAGCGCTATCGGTGTATTGGTGAACCCCAATGCGTGTGTGTGCGTGGCTGCAGGTGTTGGAAGCACGAATCGCCGCGCCGCGCCCGCCAGTAAAGTAAGATGCACGCTGTTTTGGTTTAGTAATATCGGGAGATTCATACCATCTTTTTTTATAAAACGGCAGCATAGGCGCAGTAGGTACATCACGTACTTTGTGATTGTACAGTGTTTTTATTTTTCGCTGGCTGCATCACTCTACTGTTTTTGACTAGCCTTTTTACTGGAAACTATTCTACGTCAAATACAGACCTTCGAATTTTGACCCTGAAACCCCCTTGAATATTGAAATCTGTTTGGTCATTTCTCACGATTTACACATATAGGACATATGGTGAGTAGATACCTACTAAACTATTCATAAATTATTCATAAACTATTATTATAAACATAAACTATTCATTCATAAAAACTCAATATTACAACACAATTTCCTTTTTTAATTAAACATATAAATATCGCTAAAAATGTTGTTGTTTTTTGGCTCTCCCTGAATAACGTAAATTCATCAGTTTTGACTGTATGCATAAAGTGCATTAGTGCAAGTCGGTACATTTGTTAACATATCTAGTAACCTATAATAAATATTATTCTACGTCTTAGGCTGCGTATACACACGCCAGCCGAACAACGGATTATGGGAAAGGAACGAAGCAAAAGCAAACTGCCCGAAACGCTGCGCCGCTTGCGGTTGCTTCGTACCTTTACCATAATTCGTGGTTCGGCTCGCGTCTCTGTCCGCAAAGAGTGGCGTGCACTGATTTTTCAGTGGGCTAGAATCCTAAGATTGAAAATACGACATTAATGGTGTTGTCGAAGCTGAAAATTATTTTTTTTCCGAAATTTCAATTTTCAAATTCTGTGCACGCCACTATTCGCAAATATATACGTAGCATAAGATATGTGTATTTAGAAATTGAGTTACATAAAATCGACTACTATATTACCTACCTTCAACTCAAAAAAATTTTTCTTACAGATAAATAATGGGTAAAAGAAATGGAAACAAAGCGCGTTTGTTTTTATCTGCTAGACGAAAAAAACCGATTATTAGTATCAAACGACAGATTCATGTTGCACCACGTTCGACATCTAGGTAAGTCGAAATATCGCTTTCCTGTCACTCTTACTACTGAACCTTCCTAAGGTTACCTTTACGTACGTAAAGTTTTTTTCCCGTAAGTTGCTCACATAAGAGAGTTATGGCAAAATTACCAATGGGTATCGTTTACATTGATAATTTTGCCATAACTCTCTTACGTGAGCGACTTACGAGAAAAACCTAAAGATTTATGCTATGAGAGCCGTGTATTATGTAGCATGTATAACGGGAAAATGGGATGGACAAATTTAAATAAATAAATCATTTGCATTTACAGGGATATGGATGTCATCGATACTACTTTTGGAAACTTAACTACATCTTCACTAATGCATGAAACTTCCATGGATGAATCATTTGCTCCAAATATAGACGAAAACGCAAGTTCATCATCATCAACAACGCTTGATGATTTGGTGATAGAACCAGACCATATTGATGAAACCGATAATTTCGAAGGTCGCAGAATTGTGGATATAAAATATTTGTTTTCGGAGATATCAAATATAAAGCACGAACACACCAACTGCACATTTTCCGATTTAAAATTTATGAAGGAACGACGAAATGGTCTTCTAAGCCAGTATGTTTTCGAGTGCAAAATGTGCAAGAAAATAGAATACATTCACTCCGAAGACCCGAAACGGAAAATGTCTATAAATACTGCTGTCGTCGAAGGAGTGATGTGTACAGGAAATGGGTATTCACAATGGAATGAAATTTGTGGGGTTTTAAATATGCCAAATATGGATTGTAAGACTTACACGAACATAGAACAATGTTTAGCGCCAACAATTGAAGAATGTGCCTTAGAAGAAATGATCGCAGCTGGTGAAGAAGAAAAAAGGCTAGCCATTTTAAACGGTGACGTAGACGAGGGTGGCTATCCTTTGGTAACGGTGGTTGCAGATGGCTCCTGGGCAAAGAGGTCGTACAAAAGTGGATTTAGCTCTTCATCTGGCGCAGGGTGCATAGTTGGACTACGAACTAAAAAGGTTTTATTTCTGGGAGTGCGAAACTCATACTGCTGCATATGTGCTAGAGCTACTAAACTACACATAGTTGCTTCTGAGCACAGGTGCTTCATAAACTGGCGTGACAGTGCTAATGCCATGGAAGCCCACATTATAGCAGAAGGGTTCTCGAGAAGCATGGAAATGCATGGATTGAAATTTAACAAACTAGTTGGTGATGGCGACTCCAGCATCATGAAAAAAATAATGCAACAAATGCCATATGGTCCTAACCTTATAGTACAAAAAATAGAGTGCAAAAATCACTTACTCCGCAATTTTTGCAACAAAATGAAAGCACTTGGAAAAAAAACCAACAACGCTAAAGGCTTTGTACCAGTTCATATAAGGAAAAAGGTTGAAGCAAACGTTTTACGCATGAGAAGAGCTGTAGTTGGAGCAATAAATTACAGGAAAGAGCAAGAAAACACAGTACAAAGTGATAAAATAAAAAATTTGAAAATGGACATAAAAAATACCGCAAATCATGTGTTTGGTGATCATAAAAATTGTGCATCGTACTATTGCAAGCCGGAGAAGTATACTGATGATCCAAATTTAGTAAGCGATCTTCGAGATTGTGGAATATGGACTGATATCCAACAATTCTTATTGTCTCTAATAGCAAATGCAGAAAGTCTTATTATTGACGTGACAAATAACACTGTGGAGCAATTCAACAACGTTATCGCCAAATTTATAGGTGGAAAAAGGGTAAATTTTACTACAAGAGGATCTTACCAAGCAAGATGTTTTGGAGCAGTAACTTCGTGGAATAGTGAATTGGCAACCCATTCAAGAATACAAAAGAAAATCCAAGGCCACAGCCCCGGCAAATACACGAAGCACTTTATAGAGAGAAAACGACGTTCGAAGGAGAATAAACAAATGTGTCGAAAAAAAAAACTAAAGTATAATGAAAATACGACAGAAAAAAGAAAAAAAGTTACAGGGCCCGATGAAAATTATGGTCAATTGGAATTAGAACCAGATATGCCACCTGAAATATTTGAAACGAAAAAAGAGGAATTTCTCAAAGAATTATCTTCAACCAATAAGGAAGAGCTCGAACGGAATACGGTAGGCCAAAGCAATAACAATCTGTGGGCAATTGAAAGACGTAAGCGGATAACGGCGTCTAACTTTGGAAAAATATATAAGCTTCGGCAAAAAACTTCAGTTACGGGAGTACTAAACTCTTTACTGTACTCACAATTCAAAGGAACTATGGCCACAAATTATGGAAAAGAAAATGAAAGCCTAGCAATAGAGCAATTTTCAAAAAAACAAGTTTTCAGGTATCCGCTTGTGGGCTATTTATCGATAAAACCAAAAACTTTTTAGCGGCAAGTCCGGATGGCCTTATCGGTGAGGATTCTATAATTGAAATTAAATGCCCTTATAGTATAGCAAATATGTCACCAGAAGAGGGAATTGCACAAAAGATAATTGATTACTGTAAATTGGAAGACCATTCTTTAACATTAAAACGGAATCATAATTACTTCTACCAAGTACAAGGCCAGTTACATATTACTCGTCGTAATTATTGTTATTTTGTTGTGTGGAGTCCAAAAGGTTTGATGTATGAAAAAATTGAGAGGGACGATGAAATCTGGCAAAAAATCGTTCCACTGTTAGAAAATTTCTACCACCAATGCCTTTTACCAGAAATAATTGACGGTCGCATACCAAGAAATTTACCGGCGAGGGAAAGGTCTGGACCATAAATTGTTTTAATTTCATTGTGTAGATGTTAAACAGTAATTTTTTTTACAATAAAGCGTTTAAAAACAAAAAATATTAGATCATTGAAGAAGATTGAAAATGTCAAGTGATGTAGGAGGTATTCCCAAAAGTGCATTTTTCTGTAATAATATAACGTATTAAAAAAGTTAAATAAAAACTAAACTAGTTATGTGTATGTACCTAATATGTAGCACAATAAACAATATGGTGCCTCTTATACATAGATTTCAATATTCATTTGTATAATATGATATTATAATAACATAATCGATTCAACAACATGTGGTAGATGCATGTACCACTGAACATACGCTGTACCAGCATTCCATCAAACGATCAGTGGTGTATGTACTTACCATCACACATTTTCTTGTAAAATATAATTTTTTTGAAAAAAAAATCTAGAACAATATATTTAGTCAAATATAAAAGTTTTTTTTTGGTTCGGTAGTTGTATCTTAAAAAAAGTGTCCTATAAAGGGATAATATTATGTTGAGTACAACCTTCAAAAGTTATCAAAAAATATTTTAATTAATTTTTGTGTTCCATATCCAACTCGGCAATACGGAACGGAATCATCTCGGGGTCTGTCTGTAACAGGTGTTTTTTTTTCAATTTTTTTCCATTAATTTATTTGACGTAAACAAATTAAATTTGTCACAATAACTTTAGTAAATAAGCTCGGTAAGTATTGGCACACTCAAAATAAGTCACCAAACAGAAAAATAATTTAAAAAAAACATCGATAACTCGGGACATGACAACACTAGTGGACTAGTATATCGATATAATTATTGAGAATGTCACATCACTTCGTTGACTGTATACGTATTCAACAAAACCCTCTCCGCCCCCCCTCACCCCCGAATACTGAGAGAAAGGGACACATGCACCTCAGCCTGATAATACCTAAATAAAATTGTCAAAATCGAGGTTTTGTAGTCCTCATTTTTCTACTCCAAAACTGAACCAATTTCCAAGATTTTTTTTACCAAATGTATTGGAAGAAAACATTCTATGTCTGTACGTTTTGCTTTTTTTAAAAATACATCGTCTAATTTGTACACTGAACGTTTGTTGATGGCGTTAAAAAAAGGCAATTTTAACAATTTTTGAAGGGTTATAACTCCTATAAAAAGTAACTTATCAAAAAAATCAAAACGTACCGACACGCTTGCGGTCAATATTCATATTATGTCAAAAAAATATTTTCTCTAGTGTCAAAATTCAGAGAGGGAAATGAGGAATACGTTTGTATGGAAAAAACACCACCCGGTTTCCTCTTAAGTGTGGACATTGTTCACGAGCGACTTACGGCAATCAGACGTACTCCGCGATACGCCTGTATAACAGCCTTCGCGTACACATTATTATTGATTAGAAAACCGCATAAAAAACATCAGGGTTTTATTGAAATGTTCTAACTGTCTACTAGCCTCTATGACATTTTATGAACAACTACTGAATTCAGATCCGCATTAATTAAATTTCCTAAATTGAGCTCACATTAATTGAATTTACTGCATTCACGCTATTCCCAATAACCCGATCTGCCTTCCCATCTCCTGCTATCTCGAAGTGACTAATTAAATACCTACCGTACATTAAGAAATGATGAAATGTTGAATAAGATATTAAATTACTTTCATTTTGTTCACATTAAAATTCCTACGAGATAATCACCAATAAAATTGCATACTTAAACCACTTCTTGGAAACAATTAAAATTAACACACTTTTTAAATTTCTAATAGTGATCATTTTTAATTAATATGCCGTGATGCGTTCTCTACTTCTTTGGGCAAGATCAGGGTGCAGATGTGTACATCGTGTGTTATGTGTGCATATGTCATAACGTGTAGCGCATGTTAATCCTTTTAGACCCGGTATTTCGGGCGACCTTGGACTTGTTCACCCGACAGTTGATCACCCGAAAGTTCATCACCCGACAGTTGATCATCCGACAGTTGATCAGCTGACAGTTGATCACACGACAGTTGTTCACACGACAGTTGATCACACGACAGTTGATCACCCGACAGTTGATCACCCGACAGTTGATCACCCGACAGCTGACAGGCCCCCCGAAATGATATGACGTCGATTTTTTGTACTAATACCTAAGCAGTTTTTTCAATGATTCATTTGAATGAAATATATTCTATACTTGTGTTATAAGGCGGTAATTCCTCCCTGCATACCGCTCGGGAACAATTCGTTATATTTTGTGTAAGCAGATATACCGTATTTTTTACATTAGTTCCACACAGGAAAATAATTCTCCTGAAGGACAATGTCATCTTTGGGGATTCTGTGTGGAGGGTCTTGTTAGGAAAGGAAGGAGAGGAAGTTCTGGAAAGGAAAAGGGTATGAGGGGTGGGTAGGAATCTAAGGGTCAGTGAGTCCAGGAGGATCGGACGTATGAATCCCGGGGCGGCGGCGGTATCAATAGCCGTAATTTGGCGTGCTAGATGAGTTTTGATAAAAAAAAGTCATACAAGATTAGGCAAAAAAACGTTAATAAGGTGATATTATTTAAAAAAATACATCACGTACCTACCTATTCAGTACTTAAAACTATCTACTAATTGAGATATAGGTGTTTCTTTTGATAGTGATATAAAGTACAGGGACTGCTATTAAACCCCGGATACAGAGAAATAATTGTGGCCATTGGCGTTGTAACGAATGCCCCAAATAAATCGCGTGCATTTAGACACTTCTCCTATAAAAGTGTTTTATTAGAACGGAATCCGCTTTGGATTGTTTTGTATTTTTTGGTTCAGGCAGTCTAAAGTTTAATATAGGAATGAAATTTTATGATTTACAAACCAATAAATGCCCGTAGTTTTCTTTTTTTATCAATGCTGCTTTTATTAATATTTTTAGGACGCATTGTTTATAATGTTAAGTGAGGGAGTTTAACTCAAATGTTGAATAATGAACATTACTCGTAAATATTATGATAAATCGTGTAATTTTTATAAGAGTAATTATTTTTTATATCACTGTCGGATAATAGGTATCGTCAACATGTTATCGAAACTCATCACCTGAGCTAATTCGTTGAGTTAATTAGTCTATTGAACATTATTCCGCAATCCTAAAATAACAGTAGCGTCATAATTCTACCTAGATTGCAAACAGCTTGGCAATACTTTCGCAGAAATAGTAGATGTTTTCAACTGCACGGAATATATTTACAAGAAGTTTTAATAATTTAATTATTTTCTTTTTAATAAATTTTTACTTAACACTATGTACTATTATTTTAAACAACTACTTGAAGCTATTATTTCTGTATTGATTTTTATTACCTTTATGATATTTTTTTACTACGCGCTTACACCATGTACCTGCTATAATTGTTTAATAACCACTTGATTCATAATTACGTAATCATTAACCACAACTAAATATTATAAATGGAACTTAACTGATTTAAATTATATTTACCATTTAATGTACAATTACTTTATACACAACTGCATGCTTCCTAAATAAATATAAATAAAATAAAAATAATATCATGCTAATAAAATGTCAGCATAATAATTCTTCTGCATGGGTCCTATATAGTTTAAATAGCATATTTTACTTCATGAATGCTTTTCCAAAATGTTATTATATACTTATATAAAATGTTTGTAAAAGTCCATATGGTCGTATAATATAAATAAATAATGTAAAGGGCCACTAATTGTACACAAATACTGTCAAGACTGTAAGTGGCAAGAAAAGTATTGGCCACGAGGGAGTTCACATATATATAATCTCCTTCCAGATAACCTAAAAACGGAAATGATTTTAAAAACCTTTAAAAAACTATTTAAACTTAAGATGTTGGAACAAAATTAAAAATATTACTCCCATACATTATATGCTCTGTATTTAAGTTAAGAAAGCGAAATATTATATTTCTTTTAACTTTATAACAATAAAATAAAAAAAAACTACAACAAATGAAAAGACATTACAGTTACAGAACGCTTTTAAGTTTTGTTTTTTTTTTGTTGGTATTTTCACATTTTTTCCTGAAAAAGCACTAATTTTTTCCTTTTATTTTCCAGAGAATATACGCAGCCTTCACCCCAAGGGCCGAGTGGGGTCCTACAAACCCCAAGATCAAGAAGGAGTGGTTGGCTTACACTGAACAGAAGAAAGAAGAGAGAGCCTCAAGAAACCTACCTAAATGGAAGAAAGTTCTCTACGATGTTTTCGGATACTGAAAACACGGCTATGACTCCACAATTTAATTTAAATAATTTCTTAAATTTAATTTCAGTTTTGAAAAAAAACCACGTTTTTATTGTAAAATAAATATTTGATGTTTGATTTTTTTAATTTACAGTCAATTTGTCAATGGTGTCAGAGCGGAGCCTTCAGATTTAAAGTGAACGTCCATTTGTCCGCACCGGCTGCAACGCACGCACGGCACGCAACGGATTTTTCTATATCTTTATATGAATTAGTACAGCACTGCGTCCACTACGCAATACGGCGCGGGCAACGGATTTTTCTATAGATATAGATTTCTATAGATATAGAAAAATCCGTATCGTGCCGTGCGTGCGTTGCGGCCGGCGCAGCGCGGACAGATGGACGTTCACCTTTAAGATCTATTTTTTTAATTGTGTCAAACAAATACTGTTTGATAAAGAAAATAGTTTCATCATCATTACGTTTTTTTCTTAGGAATTCCTCATTTATCATTTAATTATTATAACCATTCGTTGTTGTCGTAAAATATTAGAAAAAATTACTAAGCATTCTGGATTTTAGTGTCGAAGATGTAAAAATTATTTTTAGTTTGTAGTAGGTTATACCTATCTACTTAAGCTGTACAAAATATTTTTCAAGTTAATATTAGTTTATGATTAGTATAATAGTAAATAATTTAGTATAAATATCTACTGGCCAGTTTGTAATGGATTGTTCAGTTGTCAATAATTATGTAGTGATTAGAGAAATAATGAAACTTTAGTATGCATTACCTGGTTCCATGCCAACTCAGAATAAAACCAACTCAGAACCACCTTAGAAAGGTCATTAAAAGCTATGAAAAAATAATATTAAAATAGCCGGAAACCCTAACCTAACTTACCAATTTAACCATTTTTTTTATCATCACTTAATGACCTTTCTGTGTATGTTTCATTCTGAGTTGGCCTTAACTTGGTATTAACTATTATGTAAAAATAAAGAATTTCTACATTCCAAGCAATTCAAATATGTAAATTGTTTTGGCGTATGGAAGAAAGAGATGAATCACATTCATCTCAAATGATATATATTTTTTCAATTACCGAGTCGTATCATATTTTGTCTTTTCCCGAGTAAAATTTTAACTATTTGTATACATTTTTATATTTCGAATTCACCACGCTTGACTTTGCATGATAGGTATATAATATACATGTAAATGAGGGCTATTTTGCAAACTAACCAAAACTCGACTTTTCGACTCATCCCCTTCTATACGCATACACAAATGTTAGTTTGAAGCTTTTCACAGGTCAATGATCTTATCCAACCAAAATATGTAAAAATGGAAATGAAAATGGAAAAGTAAATATACCCGTCTATCGCATTGCACATCAAATTAAAGTGCTATTTTATACAATTTGTTCGTTGTTGTAGTCAATTACGAAACAATTATTAAACTAATTACTGTAGCAAAACATTGCGTTTTGTAAATAAGCTGGTCTTTATTACGCGATGAATGTTTTGATTAATTCTGCAATTGAACATTTTGAACAATTGAACAATTGGCTTCGGTCGAAAATGAAAAACAATTGGTTTTATGCCAAGAGTAAAAAGTACGCATCGTTTGCAAGGATAATTAATTTAGAAAAGTTTAACTTTTTCTTACTAAATAATTTAATTTAATAAAGTATCCAATTTCAGCGGCTGGCGTAGTCCAGCGGTAAGGTTCTTGACTCGCATATCGAAGGTCGCGGGATCGAATCCCGGCGTGGCAAATAAATTTTATTTGATTAATTTGTGTTATTTCACAATTTATTCATTTAAAAAAAATATATAGTACCTATATTTGCGACACGTTACAGAGTGGAAGACTCTCTTAAGTATCGCCCTGGTGTAAGACCACCATTCATAATTGAAACGTTGCTTGAAATGGCAATAGCCCTGTTTGGTTACCAGATCTGCATAGCCAGGTACTTCTCCACCTTCCTCTCCCCTATCTCCTTCCCCGCCCCACTACCTTTAGCCTCGCATTATACCCCAATTGGGGATGCCACAGTCTCACTGGCTTCAGACTGGCTTTTGTCGTTCAAGGGAATTTCATATATTTGCCGTTACGGCGTGGGGAATGTATAGATATTATCTTCAGGAATAACATATTTTTTTAAGCTTTAAAACCTAAAGTGTTTGAGGAAAATATGTAATAAATCGGTAGAAATGCAGGAAGCCGGGCCTTAAAAAAGTACCAAATTGCCACCGTGTCTTGAGAAAATATTTCCATTACTCAGCAAATAATGGTAAAAGCCAAGGAATAACATTTCATTTACAAATACATCCAAATTGTTGATTATTATAAATAATGCAATTGTTTTCTCTGAAGATTTTAAGTGTCGTTAGAGAATGCAAGGCCTGCTAGAGTACAATGTCTGGGCGTGTAACAGACAAATTACGAATTAACTGCTGTCGCTAACTTAAAACAACAAACAAATCAGCAGTAATAAAAATACAACAACAATCGCCGCCATTTGCAAACTGTCGTTGCTGTATTACAGCTTGATCACTTGATACCTCAAAATTCGTCAGGAGCTCAGGGAGCTCAGGCTCTGGTCAACCTTGAGGTAGTTAGTTTTTACCCGATTTTTTTTATTACGAAAGCGCCCTCTGGTCCTATCGTTTATTTATTAGTTCATATGCAATTAGTATTTCGTTCATATGGACATATTCTTTGAATGTTTATCTTTGACCTACATGAACAACGTTTTCAATAAGAATTAACTGGAAACATACTAGTGTTTCTTACTTGCCACATTTTATCTCGAGTTCTTACACAATAGCAAGTCTAGGTGTATTGCAATGTCATTGAATGTTCCACACTGACCACGCCACATCACACTCCTGTTATTTAATCGCACTATTTCATGATTTTATAATATTTTATGTACGTATTCGATCTGTCTTCTTTTTTCCCTTATAATAGTTTTTTAGAGTTGATTTTGTCACATGGATCGTCCTACCCCATTTTCTTATATTACAACAAGAATAGCAATCAGCTGCAGACGACCCTAGACACATTTTGATCTTGTCTAGGGACATCTTGAGCCGATCGCTATTCTTGTTGCGATATACCTAAAAAAATGGGAAGGATGATCCATGGGACGAAATCAACCGCAACGAGTTGACTTAAATAGATTTACTGCTATAAAAAGCTGTGTAGGTTCATATAATTAATTTTAAAGTTATAAGAAAAACTACTTATCATATTTTAATGACAATGAAACCATCTAGATTTAGGTTAAAACAACTAAGTTATTCATCTAATGTACTTATATAATGCAATTGTCAAACATATATACCCAAAGTGTGAATTTTGTACAAAGTTAATTAATTAAGTTTATTTCAAAAATCCTTCTTTTAAACTTACAAAGAACGTACTTAGTCTGTCTTTGAGCGCTTTGTAAAACTGAAAGCATGATTGGAGCAGTTCCTTGATAGCTCATCCTGCGACAATTCATCCGGCGACAGTTTATCCGGCGACAGTTCATCCGGCCAACAGTTCATCCTGCCGACAGTTCATCCTGCCGACATTTTATCCGGCTGACAATTCATTCGGCGACAATTCATCCGGCCTGATCATTTAGAAGATTTTTTCTTCAAGTAAGTATGCAAAGAGGATATACGGCCGTACAACCAAAATCGATATACTTATATCTGAAGGCATCTTGATTTGAAATCCGGTGTAACCTAACCTAACCTAACAAATTAGTCAATTCACCATAAAAAGATGGTGTTAATTTCAGATAAAGTTATATTATATGCAAGTAGGAATCTTTACGGTTTTTTTCTAAGCCGACTGCACGTATAAGTATGTCGTATTTTGTTATTCACGCATGCTTCTTCGGAGAGTCGAAATTATTGTTAGTAAAAATATTTTCCACTCAAATCTTCTAAATGATCAGGCCGGATGAATTGTCGCCGGATAAATAGTCGGCCGGATGAACTTTCGGCAGGATGAACTGTCGCCGGATGAATTGTCGCCGGACGAATTGTCGGGTCACCGATTGGAGCACACATTTATCAAACCACAGCTCAGTGATCGTTATCATAACATGATAGTAAAATAACTTCTTCCCTTGATGTATTACTTATCTTTAAGTATAATATTAGTATACATGCACGTGTGAATAAAAAAAAATAAGACAGTGTAGACTTCCATTATTTTATTAATTTAATTTATTTATATTTTATTTTTTAACAGTAATGATTAAAATGTTTTAAATGTGATATTAAATCATAAAATGAGATATCGAAATATACTAACATCAATTATATTGCTTTGTAAATAAACATTTTTGATACAATATGTGTGAATAAATTATGTAATTAAGAAATATAATTTATTTTTATTTCACAACGAAAAAAAATTCTCATTTCATAAGAGACAAGGTATACCTGTACCTTTTCGGAGAATTATTTGTGGTACATGTACTGTACTATGTCATACCCGGACTAGTCCCAGCGAGAGATCGTTTCTAGTTTTTTCTGTTTTTTTTCGTTTTCAAACAAGACGCGTGAGAAAGAGGAGGACTATCGTCGATGACATGACAATGACATGAGCTATCGCTGAGACTGGTTTACGCCTTATCAAAGGACGGGGATAATGAGATTTTTGAGTATGAGTACATTAGTTGTATTGGTACCTAGCCGAAATAAATCATTTAGTTTCAAAGACAAAAATTTTCAAATTAATCATCTCGATAACGTCAGCTTTTTAACAAAAAAACCGCATCATAATCAGTCCATTCGTTTAGGAGCTACGATGCCGCAGACAGACACACAGAAAGTCAAACTAATAAACTTATAACACCGCTCCTTGCGTCGGGGGTTAAAAAATGAAGTTCGTCAACACGAAAAACATAATAATTTTCATAATCATAAATTTTTTAATCGCAAAGTTTTTTTTATTACGTACCATGACATACAAAATAAAATAAAATATAAGAGGGTAAAAAATCCCACAAAGGCGAAGCCTGTACGAAGGTTTCATAGCATATGTTTATAACCAAAGCTTAACCTCTGCCATAGGTCACCCCAAGTGGTTCGCTACGTTTGATGATTTAGCAGGGGTGCCCGGATTAATGTGGTGAGGTTTGTCTAGGTCTTGGAGGCGGATGACCAGGACACACTGAACCCCACATTCCTACCCCCCCTTTAAACCCTTTTCCTTCCCAGAACTCGCCTCTCCTTCTTTCCCTTAAAAAAACCTTCACACAGCATCCCTAAAGATAATTTTTTAGGAAAATAATTTTCCTCAGGGCCTCCTGTGTGTAGATCATGTAAAAAAATAAAATAAAACGGAGATAGTTCAATAAAAATATACAGAAACTGTAGACATATTTATTGTGGTGTCATGATTTTAGAAGAGTTTGCGATTTTTTTGTACATTTCTAATTTAGGAATTAGATATTTAGATATACATATACGAAGTAGAAGTTATAGGAAAAGGTCACTCAGTATCAATTTTTTTTAACCATCTTTTAACATGAGTTTTGGTACATATTGATGGAATTGGGTTACTAAATGCACAATTTTGGGGAAATACATTATGTGTTTTTGGGCGAGCATTGTTTTGCAGAGGGGCATTGTGTACACGCATGCGGAATGTCTCTGGTTGTAGCGATTTGGGTTTTTCTGAAATTGTTAGAACGAGTATACCTATATAAATTTAAGACATAGGACACAGAAGACCAGCTTTAGTTATTTCACTTTACTGAAACTAATTGGTGGGATAGGTCTTAACCATCTGAAACATTATCTTAATGATAGACTTCTGAGAAATTTCTAGTGGTTTTAATTGTTTTTTTTTATATTCCTCCCCAGGCGATTATTCCATAGGAAACGGATGAAAGCATCGATGCATCATAAACAAGCTTCATGGATCATTATTATAACAATATCTCAGTTTATGGACAGTTTTTTTTATATATGGTAATTTTAGAGTGTAATATTAGAGTAATATAATAATAATTCAAAATTAAAATATTTCCTTTTTTTGACTACTTTATGTCTATAAAACCAACATGTTTCTATAAACTCACCTTTAAAAATTTACTATAAATTTGTCGGTTTTATAGATCTCATAAGTGCCACAAAATAAATTTGCTGTATTTGAAGAAGTAAGTAATATAATATTACTTTTTTTACGTTATCTCCACACAGGAAGCACTGAGGAAAATAATTCCCCTCAGGGCATATGTCATCTTTGAGGATGCTGTGTGGAGGGTGTTTTAGGAAAGGAAGGAGGGAAAGTTCTGGGAAGGAAAATGGTATTACGGGTGGGTAGGAATTTGGGGGTCAGTGTGTCCAGGAGTGACAGACGTATGAATCCATCCCTCCCACTGCGGTGCAAGGCGTTGTTCCGAGAGAGACGGCTGGAGAAGTCAAAGGGACTCACTCAACCATTCACTCCCCATCCGGCCTGCCAGCAGCTGGTGGGCTACATACAGTAACTTTTGTAACAAATTTCACGCACCAAAATTGTTTTGCATAAGGCTTGGCGTCAGAGATGTACTCGAAGTCGGATTCTTAAATTTTATCCGTTCAGACGCTAGGATATTAATACTATCAGATTATATTAAAAACTCTGAGTGATGCAAATCAATTCCGGTACTTAAAGAAGGAAAGTACTTATCCTGCAATGGCTTTATGACCGCTTTTACTAGTCATGTCCAGATATTCAATTACCGTTCTAAAACAAAACAATTTTTAAATGTTATATTTGAAATCTGTCACTTGCCATAACCGTGATGTTTACAGAAAACAATGTGTTTGTATTTAGGAGCAAAGTATTTTGAAATCTAATCTTTTGACATTAAAGCATCGGATACTACAATCCACATCTTTGTCATAATTAGAAAATAAAATTGGTAAGCCAATGGTTATAACGGTTCCATGCCAACTCAGAATGAAACCGACTCAGAAATACCTCAGAAAGGTCATTAAAAGCTATGAAAAAATAATTTTAAAATAGCCGGTAACCCTAACCTAACTTAACCTATTTAACAATTTTTTTCATATTTTTTTATCATAACTCTCAATGACCTTTCTGAAGTGCTTCTGAGTTGGTTTCATTCTGAGTTGGTAGGTCACCGGTTATAACATATAACTTAGGTCTCTGAAATCATATAAAGAAACAATTATTATTACCTGTAAGTTTTTTTACAATCTTCGAAATATTTGCTTTGAAATGAAATAATTTAATGTGTGGGTATATTTATTTTTATTTTTAATTTCACGAGTAAAATCTCAAATTGTAGAGTTAGAGAGTAACACATATTTATTTAATTAAATTTTTTTTTAAAATATGTTTATTCAGTTTCAATTTTACAATATTTTATTTTACAAATCTTACGAAACTGATCAATCAGTTTGATTGTAAGAAATCTCTCATTTTTTTCTAATTATTTAATACAGTTTTACATAGTATATACTAAATATAATACTTAATAAAGACAATATTAGCGAAACTCAATCGAAAATAAGAAAACAGAAAAATCGGAAAAAAGATATTGGCACCTCTGGGACTCGAACCCAGGACCTTCGACTTTCCGGGACACTACGCTAACCACTATACCAAGGCGATATCCGATTCGATCATTTTTAAATGTATCATACTTCGACCAAGAAACACCAACGTTATCTTCATTTTCTTAACGCATATTTTATTGGCTTTTAGTGGTTAGCGCAGTGGCCCGGGAAGCAAAAGGTCCTGGGTTCGAATTTCAGAGGTGCCAATATCTTTTTCTGATTTTTCTTTTTTCAGATTTTCGATTCAGTTTCGCTAATATTGTCTTCATTTAATTAAATAAATATGTGTTATACCTTGGTTATATTTATGACTAATGACTAAAGTAATGTGCTGTAACTTGGGTAACTTGAGTGTTCATAATTAATGATCAAAATTAATCTCACATAATGTCTGTCCTGATTAAGGTACAAAAAGATTTTGTGGTTTTTTTCGTTGATATTTTATGGCACTATTACAGAACACCAGCACTACAATGAGCGAATCCAAGAAACCAGGCCAATCCGATAACATCTCCGACTCCGGAAGCGTAGACGAGACTCGCGGGCATTGGAGCAATCAACTCCAGTTCCTCATGTCGTGCATAGCCATGTCCGTGGGCCTCGGCAACGTGTGGCGATTTCCCTACGTGGCTTACAACAACGGCGGAGGAGCTTTCCTTATCCCCTACTTCATCGTGTTGATGTTGGTCGGAAAGCCAATGTACTTTCTGGAGATTGTCATCGGCCAGTTCTCAAGCAGGGGGAGTGTAAAGGTGTATGATTTTTGCCCAGCTATGAGAGGTAGGATGGCTTTTTTATTTTTGCATTTCAGATTCTCGTGTCCTGCTTCATCATGTCTTCGGCTTGTGCAGGTGTCTCTACGAGGCCTTCTCCAACGGCGGGGGAGACTTTCTCATTTCCTAACGAATATTTTCAACACTGGTTGGAAAGGTTCTATATTTCCTGGAGATAGCCATCCGACAGTTCTCCAGAAGTACGATTTTTACCCGGCTGGGTAGCTTTACTCAGAGGTAGGATGGACTTTTATTTTTGCGTTTCAATTTCACATGTCCTGCATCGCCATGATGGTGGGCTACGGTAACTCGTGAGGGTGTCCCTATGAAGCATACACCAACGACGGGGAAGCCTTCCTCATTTCCTCAACTTCTGGTTATAAAGTATTTTGTATTTTCTTGAGACAACCATAGGCCAGTTCTCAAGTAGGGGCAGGGTGAAAGTGTACGATTTTTAGATGGCTGTAGACATAGGCCAGTTCTCAAGAAGGGGCAGTGTGAAGGTGTACGATTTTTAGATGGCTGTAGGTGTAGATTTTGTAGATTTTTATTTTTGCGTGTCCTGCTTCGCTATGTCTGTTTAACTTGAGTATGCTTTTACGCAGCTTACTCGAACAACTTATGCCTATGTATGTAAGGAGGTTTTGGAGTTTTGCGTCTCACTTAAATGTTCAATGTTCTGCATCAAAGATCAAGCCCTGATCTTAAGCAGCATAATTTGAAGCTCCTTTTTTATGTTTTGGTTATGATGGGTGATTTTTCCAAGTGTGTCATTTTGTTTAATACCGTTCATTTATCTCTACACTGTATTACTTACTTTAATCTTCACTTTATTAATAAATAAAAGTTTATCTTTAGATACTAAGACTTAGGCATTGTTCTTACATTTCTCTCCAGAGGGTTAAATCGGTCAAACAGTAGCCATGCAGTATAATGAATTAGTAGTAAATGACATTTTGGTGCTTGCCTTTCAGGAGTCGGCGGTGGGGCAGCAATAGCTATCTCATGTGTGATGTCATACTACGCCTCCATAATTGCACTTATAGTATTCTATTTAATCATCTCCTTCTCAAGCACACTTCCTTGGACCGTGTGTGAATCCAAATGGTCTAATTGCTACTCATCATCAAGTAACGATAAAACCGACTCTCTCAATAGAAGCTCTACGGATTATTACTTTGTGTGAGTAGAAAGGTATTTTTAACGATCGCATTGTAAGGTAATGTAAAATCATGTGTTTTTGGTTTGAAAATTGATCTTTAATTAAATAATGTGAGTAAAACACATCTTGGCCATTGCTATAATTGGATTTTTTTGAGAAGGACGGGTTATAACACAGAAGGCAATATGCGAGCGAAGCCGGTGGCAAAAGCTAGTTATATATATTTTTTTCAAACTGTATTATGTATAAATTCTTATATTATAAAATGGGAGCCTCAGCACGGGTAAACAATCCAGTGAGGTCATCATTACTGGATTTAACTATGAAATGTAAAATATAGTACGATTGTTATACGATTTTTGTATTTTTCATCACAGGAAAAATGTTTTGAGAGAAACGAAAAACATTGACGACGGAATCGGTTTACCTGAGTGGAGGTTGACACTATGCCTTTTTTGTACATGGCTAACTGTGTTCTTGACGCTGGTACGCGGAGTGAAGAACTCAGGGGTGTATTCTTACTTTTTGGCTCTATTTCCATACGTCATTTTGTTTGTCTTACTGATCAGAGCTGTAACGCTACCTGGTGCCGGTGATGGCATACTTTATTTCGTCAAACCTGACTTTAAGATGATCCTAGAACCTAAGGTTAGTAAAACTAGTAAAAATGAAAACAGTGTATCGTAAAAGTCCATTTTCTTTTAAATTAACTTAACAAATTATTTAAAGCTGCTTTGTACAATATAATAGAATGGTGCATGTAAAAAGACTACACGAATATATTTTTTTTTTAATATTTATTAGGTTTGGTTTGCGGCAGTAACGCAGTGCTTCTTTTCCTTGTCCGTTACCTTTGGAAATGTCATCATGTACGCATCTTACAACAATTTCCGACATAATATTTTCCGGTAAGAGAGAAAACTAATTAAATATTTAAGTAAAACCAATGACATTTATACTGGACGCGGGGTAGAAATCTCAAAGTGGGAAGCCAAACACAAGACGATTGTAGCTGTCTCTATTTCTAGTACTTTAGTACTAAACTGCTACGCGTCGAGTGAGGTCGTGTCTTACCAGAAAGTAAATTTCATTGCAAAGCGCCAAAATGCCTTCCTGTGTGATGAGAAAATGCTTAAATTACACGGCAAATAGTCGTAAAGGCGAAGGAATAATACTTCATTTGTAAGTACACGCAAATTACCTATTATTATCATTTATTATAAATATTACAATTAATTTTCATGTTTCCCGCCCGCGGTTTTACGCGTCATCAGAGAAAATTCTAGGCCTACTAAAGTAAAAGGTCTGGACGCGCAACAGCCAAATTACTGTTGCTAAGTAAACTTTACTATTTTAAAATAGACTAATCAGCCTAAACACTCTGTTTATTTGTTTGCTTGTGGCAAAACAACACATAAATCAGCAGTTCTAACAAGTATTGACGACAACCCCCCGATTTGAAAACTGTCGTTGCCCTATTGTATTTATTGTGTAGCACGACACATCAAAGTCCGACAGGCATCCGGACCTTTTATTCTAGTGGGCTTTAAGAAAAGGAGACAGTGAACGTTGCATCACAAAGTGACATAGGCATACGCTGCCCGACCATATATCTATGACATTCACAGACGAACATTCTTTGATTGTCTGTCTTTATCATACAGGAATAAACTTTTGTATTTAGAAATTATACTGAAAACCGCTGAAAACAAATGAGTGTTGCTTGCTTTCCACGTTATATTGTGAGTATGTGAGACTATGGCGAGTCTATTTATAATATATAACGTCATTGCGTAAAACTCCATTGATATACGCTTAAGTACGGATAAATGCCTATAAGATATTTTTTTTAATGTAGCTTTTCCTTTTATTAGCGTAAACCGTACCGGATTGCAGTACGGAACATAGCTTTTTGTTTTCAAAAGGACACAAACTTACTTCGAGAGTGTTGTCTCTTGAGTTAACCACGGGTAAGAATAATCCAGTCGAATCTAATGTTTCATGAATCTGATTACATCTAAAAGGAATCAAAATGGTAATCTAGTCTCCTTTAACGGAAGCAATCTTACCGACAAATCTGCCGTTGATATACAAGGTGCAGCAAAACAAACAGTGCAGTTTTAAAGGGCCGGTACATCCCGTGTAGTGGGGGTAGAAACCTGGGAGTGGTCTCATTGTGTTGAGAGGGTCATGTCGTTTTTAGTCGTTGCTTGGTTCGGAGAACACCGGGGCTTTGCCGTCCGCAGATATCTTTAAAATGGCCAAAAATGGCGAAGTGACGAGGAACAATTCCATTTCTGTGGAGCGGTAATAAACCAAATTTTCGCTACTGGGCTGAAAATAACCCGAGGCAACTTCACGAGAGACCTCTTCTCTCCCCAAAAATGACCGTGTAACGTGCGATTTCCAAGTTTGGGGTGATTGGGCCGTATTTTTTCGAGGAGAATGGATGAACCATGACTGTCA
The DNA here is from genome assembly GCA_917563855.2 of Limnephilus lunatus. Lineage (NCBI taxonomy): Eukaryota > Metazoa > Arthropoda > Insecta > Trichoptera > Limnephilidae > Limnephilus > Limnephilus lunatus. The sequence continues at coordinate 62,224,477 of OU830599.1, forward strand.
ACACTCATCGTTATATTTCCATGTTAGAAAAATGAACCTCAATTGGAAGAACTAACGGTGGAAACAGATCTGGGAAAAATCTGGTTTCAACAGGACTGTTGTTGACTGTGGCCCGCGCGCTTACCTGATTTAAGCATTTGCGACTTCTTCCTTTGAGGCTATCTGAAGGAAAATGTTTTCAAACATCGGCCTCATACCTTGGAAGAATTCAAGGATCAAATTCGGGAGGAAATCGCCGCTATGCCCAACGAGATGTGTCAAAATTCAGTTGAAAACTTCAGAAATCGCCTTCATCAATGTCTCGCTGCTGGGGAACATCATCTATCTGATGTCATCTTTGGACTTGACGCATACAACGGCATGATGTACAAAATAAATTAAAATAAACCCCATTTCAGTAAGTGGCGCCGTTTTTTTTAATAGCCTTTCAAAACTGCACTGTCTGATTTGCCGCACCCTGTACTTGGTGTATCTCTAGTGACCAGCTCATGCTCAGGAACTGTACAGATCTTCAGATATACAGAACCTGCAGATACTTTAAAATTAGACTTCTGCTAACCCAGTACAAATCACAAGTACGATTGTTGAATTTGGCATCCACCTCTGATCTGATTTCCCAAAATAATCCGGACTTGCTAAAAAAAGAGCGGTCCATTTGATAGATTCTTTGATCTCAACAAAAAACTGCCAAACTTTAGAGCGCAGTTGCCAGGTGTGAATGCGGTCCTTGTTATACCGAGTCGACATTTGAAACATGAAAACGGGTCGTTTCTACGACTTGTTCTTGAGTGCTACAGCTCGGCTGTTCTACAGTTAGGCTTTCTTCATGACCTATCCGTTCCTAAAAAATGTTAATCCTTTCCTTAAAAATATTCTCCACACAGCATCCCCAACATCCATCCATCCACAGCATCCTCGGGGAAATTATTTTACTCACTCTACTATGTGGAGTCAGCGTAAAAAAACATACCCAGAGTATTCCCATCCGTTCTTTCGTTTATTTAACAAACACTTCTTAATATGTAAGAAAACTACTGAATTAAAGTATTGTTAAAACTGGCGTTTTAAATCCTTTTTTTCCATTTAATCAAAGTCACCAAATAGACGTTTTGGATGAGTGACATCTTTTGAAATAACTGAAAACATTTTATGAAATGTATTAAGAGAAGACTCCCACCTATTAAGGTGTCACAACGGACCCATTATCTGTTGAGATCAAAAGATAAACCATTTAACAAATGTTCACCTATAAAAAAAAATTGAAAACTGAAAACATTTTTACTTAGATCGTACTGCTGATTTATTTTATTCCAGCGATGCGATGATTGTGACGACTGTGGACACTGTGACTAGTTTGATATCAGGCTTTACCATCTTTGGTATCTTGGGCAATCTTTCAAAGGAAACTGGATTATCTGTTGAGACCGTTGTGACAGGAGGAGCTGATCTGGCTTTCATATCTTATCCGATGGCCATCTCTAAATTTTCCCCTGTTCCTCAAGTAGGTCAGCCCACAGGTTTTCCAGATCTTCTATGTATAATTATCTACGAGATTAATTTTATTCATCGCACCGTTATCATTTTAGCTTTTCGCAGTTTTATTCTTCCTGATGTTGTATATCTTGGGCATCGGTTCTATGAATTCCATGACATCCTCTATATTAACGTCTATTAAAGATAGATTCCACTGGATACCGACCTGGATAGTGGTAACATCTATTACAGTCTGCGGATTCTCGATAAGTACCATTTATATAACACCCGTGAATATCCCTTTGTTTATTTTTGGGTATTTTAGGAAGGTTAAGTATGTTTAAAGAAATTTTAACTATTGATGTGAGTTACCGACTATTTTTTGAAAAGCTCAGTAAGCACTCTCTCCAAAATACCACTACGAAGACTAAAATAGAAAATATTATTTCGTTTCCCACTGGCATAATAATACTCACTTTGCACTAAATTATCATCTGGAAAGGGCCCATCTTTATGCTACTACGTGATGAAATTGCTATTAAGTGTAAAAAGCATAAATACATGATACACTATAGATGATCGTTATGTGAACATTAGTTAATTATTTTCAATAACAGTAAATACCTTACTCGTATTACTTTTCTGTTGCTTTCATTTAGAAAATATAACATATAGTTTAGTAAAGCTCTCCTAAGAATTTTTTGATTTGTATGGTTTGCGAAAAGCCCGCATTTTATTGTGTAATTTATTTAAAACAAGTACCTACCTATAATAAAGACCCATCAGAGAAGCCCTGTGTTAAGGCAGAAACATACTTGCGTGTCGTAGCGTGTCGTGACCATAAATAAACCAATCATCGTCGTGGCTTGTCGACACGCCACGACCTACAAATATGTCTCTAACCATAATAAATGTATGAAACCGATGTGCTTCTGGCGCGTCACGACACGCCACGACACGCAAGTATGTGCACGATTCTTAACGTTTGAAAATTATTTAAATATTGTTTGCTTAATCTGCTTTATTCACAGGGAGGACAGTTCGTGCTTAACCTAGTTGATCATCATGGGGCCTCCTTTATTATTTACTTTCTTGGGATTTCAGAATTGATAACAATTATTTGGATATATGGTGAGATATTTTCTCACAACTGATTGTTGCAATTTTAAATTAATCAGATTTGTTGAAGTGATTGTTATTTTTGTTTTTGCTTCCGAAGGAATTAGAAATATTTGCGATGATATTGAATTCATGTTAAGGAAAAAGGTCGGAATATTCTGGAGGGTGTGCTGGAAGCTCATAACGCCAGGCATGCTGATTGCCATATTTATTTATTCTCTAGTTGAAATGAAACAATTAACATACAAAGGTGTCAAATATCCTACTATAGCATTGGGTGAGTCATTAAAAGTTACATTTGTCATTGTGATTTATTTATTATTAAATTTTTATTTCGGCTTGAAATCGTGCGGTAAGCATTTCAAAATCCGCTATGTTATGGCCACGTAAATTTTTTTGTTGTTGCTAGAGTGATATAACTGTGTGTAACTAATAAGCTATCTCTGAACATTAAGAAATATAACCAAATAACTTTCCGGCGTAACAAATTTCTAATAATACTATTCAATCATGCGATACACTGATACACCACATACCTACAACTGGAGATGATAACCAAAATAAGAGACCCTGGACTTACATTTGATGAAAAATTAAAATTGGTAGACCAAATAATTCGCACTACAAAAATACGAAAAGCCTAATGAAAACATTAGGATTTTCACTTAGAACTATCAAGTTCTTTTATTCACTTTCTGTCATGAAAATTTTATTTGTCTCATTAGTTCGTAGCCAACTCGATTATAATTCCATCATTTGGTCACAGAAATAAGGGGAATATTTTTATTCAATTTTATAAGAAAAACTTTCTTTTATAACTTTTTTGAATGTTATTCCCATCAATGTAATATATCATAACAGAAGAAGATAACAATAATAATCTAAACGAAAATAAATAAAAAAATACTTAAAATTATTAATTAATCATTTTTTTTTATGATTAAACAATTTTAAATTAACTGTCCCCTTAGAATAAATTGACAATTTTTTTTCATTAAATACCTTAAAAATTCATGTACTTGAAAATCGGCGAAGGAAAAGTGACGTTTGTTTCTTTTATAAAATTGTAAATTCGGAGCTCGACTGTTGTGAACTTCTGAGTGTAGTCAATTTAAAAGTGCTTACTCGACTCATTCGGCATAAGGACCTGTGTCATAATGTCACCATTCACAAATAAATTATGAAGCAAACTCGCGAATTCTTCATCAACACAGATTATCAAACGAATATACCCATGATATTTGTAATATCTTCACTTTTAATAAATAATTAGACCTTTTATATTACAAGCACATTGTCTTTATTCTGACACCTCCGTTCATCTGTTTTTACATGTTCATCTGTTTTACCATAGCTTTTATTTCCATTTATAAATGGTACCTACATACTTAATAAGTACTTAAAATAATTAATACATTACACCCTCCCACACTTAAATCCTTATCATCCGACTAGGATCGGAACTCCGCTAACTAATTATTATTTACAAAATTAAATTAACATTCTGTTACATTTCTTAAATATATAACATAAATATTTAAATATTTCAAAATATTTTCATTACTGACATTATTTGATTAATGAACATTTCAAATGTGTCCATTCTTCAGACTTCAACTGTTATCGAGAAGATTCACGGCTAGATCCGGGCCCTCAATCGTCCTCTCCAAGGGTTCATCAGGTATCTGAAAGAAACAGAGTCGCTTAGAGACTGACAGGAAATTCCGGAAAGATCGCCACCTTCACCCTGATTTTCAGATAGTGTGACCTCATCTTCCCACCTGACACTCTTCTCAATTAACTGATCAGCATGTCTTTTCCAAACCTGATCCGAATTTCTCATTTTAACTAGGTAAACTCTGGTTCCTATTTTTTTAATAATTTCTCCCATACGCCATTTATTATGATCAGATCTAAAATCCTTTGCCATAACTTTAGTACCGATTTCTAATGATTTCTTAAATTTTCTCCCTTTGCTATATGAAACCTGCCTGCTCTGGGCTCTCTTCATGTTGTCGGCCACTTCGGGTGACACATTTTTATATGCTCTGGTGTCATTCCTTTTGGATGGAAACAACGTGTCAAACCTAGACCTGATACGATGGCCTAACAAAGCTTCGCTCGGAGATATTCCCGTACTTTGGTGTGGAGCATTTCTGTAGTCGACAAGAAAATTTAATAGCTTATCTTGAAAATCCTGAGGAAGATGCCCTTCATGTAACAACTTTTTTAAAAAACTTTTCACAAATTTTACACAAATCTCAGCTTGACCGTTACTACTTGGTTTCTTGACTGCACTAGTTAGGTGTTTTATTTTGAATTCTGAACAAAACTTTTCAAATTCCCTTGACCTAAACGCTGGTCCATTATCAGACACCAACACCTCTACAATTCCAAAATGTGAAAATAATATTTTCAATTCCCTAATCGTTTGATTTGAATCTAATCCCGTAACACATAAACATTCTAGCCATTTCGAAGTGGGGTCTATAATAATTAAAAAGTATTTATTTCCAATAGGGCCAAAAAAATCTAAGTGCAACCTTTTCCATATCTCTGTATCAATCGGCCAGCTGCTAATTTCTAGTCTCTTAGGCGTTGACGCATTTTCTGAGCAAATCTCACAATTTTTTATCGCCTCTTCAATGTGGCTATTAAAACCCAACCAGAAAAAATAATTCTTCCCTAAACTTTTTGATTTTGTTATTCCTAAATGAGACTCATGTAAAAACAACAAAATTTTCTCTCTCAAACTTTCAGGAATGACCAATCTATTTTGATAAAACATGCAGTTGTCATAAACACTTAATTTATCTTTTAAATGGAACCATTTTAAACAATTACCTTGTAAATGTTTTTTATCCGGCCACTTATTTCCCTGTACGTAATCCATTACTACTTTTAAACAAGCGTCTTTACTAACTGATTTTTTAACATATCAACACTTAACTTGCAATGATCCACTATAAAATTAATATTTTCGAGTTCCACGTTGATGTTAAAAATATTTTCAAAACCCTGACATTCCTCTTCCCCAAACTCCGTACTTTCTTCTATTGGCAGCCTAGAAAATATGTCCGCACGATTTTCCTTTGATTTCACGTAAGCAATCTCGTAATCAAATGTTGATAATATTAGTGCAAACCGCTGTAGTCTGCTGTTAGCTAACGTTGGAATATCTTTATCCGGTGCGAAAATATGCACCAATGCCTTATTATCACATTCAAGTGTAAACTTCCTACCATATAGGTATTGAAAAAATTTCTTCACCCCGAACACAATAGCTAAACTTTCCTTATCTAGAATGCAATATTTTCCCTCTGCACTTGTAAGCGTTCTGCTAGCATATGCGATCGGTCTCTCTATATTATTATCAAACAAATGTACCAAAATCGCGGAAATACCTTTATCACTCGCGTCACAAATTAACTTTACCGGTCTACTGTTATCGTAATGACAGAGTACTTTATCCGAAATCAAAATCTCTTTTACCGACCGAAATGCTTGTTATTATATACATTCCTCCGACCAATTAAATGCCGTGTTTTTCTTCAACAACTCGTATAGCGGCGCTAGAATGGTTGACATATTTTTAACGAACATTCTGTAAAAGTTTAAGGAACCTATGAAAGCACGCACCTCACTTATGTTTGTCGGCTCTGGCATATTGACTATAGCATCAATTTTACTGGTGAGCGGTTTGACTCCTTGCGCGTCTACCCTGAAACCTAAATATTCAATAGCTTCTTGATGGAACAAACTTTTGTCACAATTAATTGTCAAACCTGCGTCATTCAATCTTTCTAAGGCCGCTCTTAAGTTTCTGTTATGCTCGGCTAGGTCTTCTCCGAAAATCAAAATATCGTCAAAATATGTAATGACCCCTTTTACCCCAGACATTACTGAGTTTACTACGTTTGCGAATGAACTTGGACTAGAAGCTAACCCATATGGAAGAACTTTATATTTAAACAAACCTATATGCGTTGATAAGACACAATATTTCTGTGATTTTTCGTTTAATCTTACTTGGGCGAAAGCGTCTTTCAAATCTAATTTTGAAAAAATTTTCCCTTTGCTCAATGTAGATAGTAAATCTTCAATTCTTGGTATTGGGTATGACGTATTTTCTAACATTGGGTTCAATGTCCTCTTAAAATCGGCGCAAATTCTGATTTTCCCATTTTGCTTTTTAACAATTACCATCGGGCTAGCTGTATTGCTACATTTTATGGGTTCGATAATCCCTTCCTGTACCATTTTATTCAGTTCAACCTCAACTTTTTCCCTAATGTTGTACGGAATAGGTCTGGCATTTACGTACTTTGGAACGTAACTATCTTTTACTTTGATATTTGCTTTGAAACCGTTAAATGAACCTATAGTTCCTTTAAACACTTTTGGAAAATCACTCTGGCATTTTTTAATGAAGACTTCACTCTCAGTTTCAACTATTTCGTCCTTGTGCACAACATTAACCTTACCTACATTTGAAAACCCGATATCAAACATTTTCATAAAATCAATTCCTAATAAAATGTTGTTACCCTCTTTTGTAACAATAAATTTAATCAACTTAATTTTGTTCTCGTATTTAATTTTCAATTCAATTGACCCACAAATTTGTAGTTTCGAACCGTCAAAAGAACATAACCTCAAATCACATGGCTCTATTTTTATTGTGCCAAAAAGCTTATGTAAAATGGATTTCGGAATTGCCGAGATGCTAGCCCCCGAATCTAATAATCCCTTGTGTGGTTTATCCCTTACTTCAATTTCTAAAAATATGTAATTTTTGTTATTATCGTCCACATTGTGTAAAATCGTGTTTTGTAATTTAAAACATATTTTACTAATATGACCAATTTTACCACAATATCTACATTTAGCGTTTTTAAATTTGCATTCGCTTTTAAAATGATTTTCCCCACATGAAAAATACGACACTTCCTTCCGACGATTTAATCTACTCAACTTGCTACCACTATTTTTACTCGAAGAGCTCGACCTGCTAGAAACTGACGATGCTTTATTATTATTATATTTTGAAATTTTAATATTTTCCCGTTCTTTTGAACCTGATGCCACGCATACCGATTCTTCGCTTTTACCAACATTGAGTATATGTTCATATGCCGACGCTATTTTAAAACACTGGGCGTAATCTACCTTATCATTATCGCACTCTAAAAAAGTTTTTGCTTAATTTGTATATTGTAAACCCCGGTAACAAAGATATCTTTTAAATTGGCATCAAGCCTACCTTGAAAATTACAATCGGTACACAACTTTTTTAATCTAGATGCGAAAACCCTAATTGACTCAGATTCTGATTGTTTTTGTCTATAGAATTTATCTCTACATTCAAAAATACTCTGAATTGGTTTACATAGTACCTCAAGTAACTGTAAAATTTCTACATAAGTACAATTAACAGTCAATTTCGGAAACAAAGCGTCCGTGACCAGCTTGAGGGTGTCGATGGATAGAGAGGTTAGCAAGAATGCCCGTTTTTTCTCCTCGCTCCACTTATCATCATTAATCAGTAGGCATTGTTCCCACCTCAACCGAAAAATCCCCCAGTCCATTGTCTTGTGACAAAAAGACTCTATTCCCCTCAAACTCATGACGAATTCCTTTAAATAAAAAAATTACTCAACTCCGGATTTCGCCCTTTCCTTTTCTTCCCGTCACTGTGCAGCACTCTCCGCCCCGGCTCCGTCTTGTTTGTTCCCCCGGCTGCACCAAAAACTTGTTACGTAGCTCGCCCAGCTGCGCTGTTCACAAAACACACCCGTCTTCTGTTTCCCACACAGCTACCTTGCTGAGACTCCAGGCACCTTGGATACGTATGACCGTTTGGCTGCACTTCCTGGCCCTCCTGACCTTGTCCGAAGTAGCTTCAAGTGTCCCAAGTAGTCAAACAATCTCCAATACAGCAAGATTTTTTATGGAATCATCGGATTGTCTCGACCTTCCTTTTTCCCGTTCCAGTATTTAGCTGAACTTCTGAATTCTGGAATTTACCTTAGGTTCTTCTAAAATTCGGTTTAATAACTGAATTTCCTTTTTCGACTGCGCCAGTTTGTAATATCTTCACTTTTAATAAATAATTAGACCTTTTATATTACAAGCACATTGTCTTTATTCTGACACCTCCGTTCATCTGTTTTTACATGTTCATCTGTTTTACCATAGCTTTTATTTCCATTTATGAATGGTACCTACATACTAAATAAGTACTTAAAATAATTAATACATTACAATATTGACATTTTTAATGTAACAAATTCGATTCTTATAACTTATTTAATGTGAAGACATTATTTGTGATAATTTCAGTGCATTATTATTACTATTTAAATTTTATCCAATCATATAAAACTATAATAAAGAAATTATTTTTCTTGTTTATTACTAACTAACCCTTATGCAAAAAATTGTAAACATTATTTACCCAATATAAATGCCCCATTGGCGTATAAAAGAATATAAATATTATTATTATTTTTTTAACAATTTATCCAAAATAGCTCTACGAACGATAACATCTAATAAATATGTCTTACGTATTGATCATTTATCATTGGATCTAAGAACGATGGTGTTCTTGCTTTTATTTTTCCTTCGGACCAGCACAGCGTCCCGAGTATCTGATGAGGGAAAAAATATGGAAATTCGGCCATTGCAAACATTGTTAAAAGTTTAAAATAAAACAATAACTTTGTAAACACCACTTTCATTTTTTATACTTTATGCCGACCGGGTTTCACTACAACCGTAGCTTCTTCAGGGCAGTACAATCTCTACTAAAATTAATTTACATGTGTGATATAGATAATACATGATTTAACCAAATGGGCTGGACTCCTCAAGTAACGGAGGAAAAGGAATAGGTGTAGATGGAGAACTGGGAAGGGAACGGGAGTGTTCTTTGTCAATAGGGAACAATCTTAGTATGGGACTTTTATTTAAATTTAGTTGGTTATTAACTACCTAACTATTAGTGTTTATGGCTTTCCTTGGTTCAAAGTTATTGTTTTATTTTAAATTATAATATCACATCACAAAGTAACTGCTTCATATGAACAAAAAAATGGTTAAAAGTGCTGCAGTAGCGCAGGAGCGTAGAGCAATCGTGGTGGCCAAATTCAGCTTGCAAATTTGAAAAAAATGTATTTTTCGCATTTTTACAGTTTGTGGATGGATTTTAACTGCTACAGGAATTCTTCAGATACCGCTGTACGCGGCTTTGGCTTATTACAGACGGAGAAAACTTCCTTTGAAGCCAGGAGAAGTGAGTTATAACATTTTTTTTTGATTTTTCGTCGGTTGAGTAGAATCTTAAATATCTGAAATATTTTGATGCCAGTGTCAGACGACGCTATACACGTTTCAAACGTTTTTTGGGCGTGACCTATACAGATTATATTATGTTATCCTCCCCTCCCCCTTGGCATGTGCTAGGATGGGAGTGGAATATCACAGAATATAATATATTGCAGCTGCCTAATTGATCTGCCGTTGCATCTATTTTCAAATATCGCTCGGCTAGCACATCATCTAGGCTACGCCCACACATATAACATATGTACAAAAATACACGTATGTAAAAATTCATCTCTAAATCGGAAATGTGACTGCCCATGCCTAGAGCAAGTAAACATTATCAAATATTTAGGAGTAACCTTCGATACACACCTAAATTGGAAGCAACATATACATAATACTACAAACAAAATCCGCAAATCTATATACTTTTTCAAACAAACACGCAATTTCCTTAACCTAAAACTTTTAAAAACAGTATATTACTCACTGTGCCAATCTCACATCGAATACGGAATTTTAGCCTGGGGTAATGCATATTCCAATGCCCTTGATCCCATCATGAAAGCACAAAAACTAATCATAAAAATAATTCTTAAAATGCCACTTACTACCAGCACGGATACTATATTCAATTCCTTCAACGTTATGGACATAAAACAGCTCTACTCAAGATCCATACTAATTAATTTACACAAAAACAACAAAACACTATACAAAGCTACACAAAAAATACACAATACCCGAGCCAAAAACAACGAACTTCTCCAAACTCCTTTTTTCAAAACCACCTTCGGGCAAAGACACTCTAAAAACATAGCTTGCAAACTAAACAATACACTACCAACTACGATCAGACAAACTGACTCCTTTACAAAATTCAAACAAGATATTAAAAAATGGATTATAAGTATTGGACGCCTCACTATTACAAACATCTGTAAAATAAATCACACATAGACAAAAATAACTATTCACATACAACCTAACCCTTAGAAAATAAATGAAAATAATGGAATCCTGTCAAATTGACCTTTAAATAGATTAGGCAGAATTTGCTTCTCTACTTCATCTCCAACATTTATAAAATAACTCTCTTTAAAAGATTTACCACCCTTCCAATCACCTTTCTGTTTTAATTCTATTCAAAGTGATATGTATTTTACCTTAAATATCCTTGTAACTACAATATTCATTTATATACCTGTACGCCTGTCTCGACACAGGTATACCCTAGTGAGATAGGCATATACATAAAACCATTGTAAATATATTATATTTATTATAAATAAATAAATAAAAAAAAATTGTCTCCTCTAACATTTCGGTGCGGGATCGAATAGCGAACGACATAGGCCGAGCCCAATAAATACTTATAGCGTAGCCATTAAAAGAAAACGCCGTGTGCCCATTATCTTGATTTTTTTTTTTTTTTTAGAAATTTGTCTTGATGTTTACTGAGAGAGATGACTGGGGTCCACTTGATAAAGATATAAGGCAACAGTGGCTGCAGAACCGGGAGGCTAAGGCAGCTGAGAGGGCAAGCAGAGAAGGGCTCTCGAAGTGTAGGCGGTTCTACAACAATTTATTCGGTTACTGATTTTTTTTTTAAACAATGTTTGTATGAACTTGTATAATTTTTATGTGTATGATACTTATATTCTTAAGCATTATTATATTAATGGTGTAACTGATGTTTTTATTTATTCCGCAAATTGTTTATAAGACTACTTGAGCTCGACATTTCTAATCTGTAATTAAATAAGCCTTTTTAATAGGAAGTATATTCGGTATTTTTATCAATCTCGTAATATATTTTTTTCGGATATTGGCAGCCAATCGTGCATTGTGAGTAAAGGCTCCATCAGAATATTTTTTAGTAATAATAATGATATTTGGACGATTTATACAGCGCCGTTTTTGTGAAAAATCACCTCAAGGATATGGTTTTAATATTAAATATCTTAATGAAGCTTAAAACTTTGATAGGTTAATTCCTATCCAAAAACATTAAGGGGAACGGCGCAGCGGTGCGGCTTTCTTTACACAAATTTTTGGATTTTAGGCCAACATACACAAGAAAATTGAATAATAAATGTTTTAATCAAAGGATATGGCAAATTCTAGTATGGGAATAGGCTACTTTATTTACATATGTTTATTATGAAGTATAGGCCATTAAATAATTATTTTTGCATTATTTTATTGGCAACTTTGGCATTGTAAATTTATATACGACAATTTTTTATTCCAATAAATCATTGATTTAAAATTATAACTTTATGGCTCTCAGAATGCTTTTTTTTAAATCAAATTTTTATTTATTTCATATTTTATCTTATTTCTAAATGAATAAAGCAATTTTTTTTATTAGTATCATTAACTCAGTTGTCTGTAATATCATGAAAAATTGATTTCTTCAATAGCCCATATTTTATAATTTAAAACACAAATAAATAAACTAGCAATATCCTAACCACTCACATATTTGCTATATCTTTTGATTAAAAAAGCAAATATACAATTTGATTGGGTATTTTGGCCTCAAATTCAAAATTAAGTTTTGGGCAAAAAAGGCCAAGCAGCAGTTCCTCTTAAGGATGGAGTATTAAACGGAAATTCATTTTACATTGATCATTCGCGCCAATTTCTTTTTTTACCATTCAAAAGTTCTCCGTTAAACGCCAATTGAAGGTCCGTTTCAGTTTTTTTTATCAAATTGTCAAATTACAATATGACTGTTGTGCTTTTTTGCTGATCACAAATATGTTCAAAAGTTGAAACGAGAACAGAATTGGCATTTAGCGGAGAATAAATGTAAAGTAAAAACAAAAGATTTGAAAATTTTTGTAACACACGTTCAATATTTATCACTACCAAAGATATTCAAATTCCTAAGAGATATGCTATGATGTCCGCGCGACTGTCGCCGAACTACTACCTAATCAGGGTAGTTTGCATACAAAAAGAATTTGTTAATTTCCTTGATTTTTTGAAGGTGTGCATTAGTATTGGTTAATGTGGTTATGTTGATAGCACATCTTATATTTAAATATCTTTGATCACTACCCATCAATATGGATCGCAGTGCTACCTTACGCGTTCAATATTTGTTGTGATCCGTCAATTATCATGATATTTATAACCTGTAGGCTAGTGTATTGACGGATCACAATATGGATAATATGTTTTCTAGATTCAAATATCGATTGATTTAATATATGGATTCTGGATCGTGATATGGATTGTGATAAATATAGAACGTGTAGCCTACGCCTCAAAATTTATCATAATCCGTTGGTTCTGTGATCCATTTTGTGATCCGTCAATACACTAACCTACACGTTCAATAAAAATTTGATAAATATTGACGGATCACAATAAATATTGAATATTATGGTAAACTTGTACAGACCAGTGAAAATTCACAGACAGTCTAAATACTCGTCAAATCAGTTCCATTTTTGAAAATACCAATTAAGATAATGGTCCATTAAAAGTATTATACCTATTACAGGTATGTAATTTTCTTCAAATTATTGCTACATGTTTTAATTTTTATATGAATACCGCATAAGAGTCCCCAACTGCTCCCGTCTAGAGGCTATTGTAAACTATGGCATTCTCAATTGGGGTATGTTGTGAGGCTGAAGGTAGAGGGATGGGGAAGGAGATTTGGAAGAGGAAGGTAATGAAGTACTTGGCTGTTCAGATCTGGTCACCAAACACTGCTAAAGCCATTTCAAGTAACGTTTCAATTCGGAATGGTGGTCCTACACCAGGCGATATTGAGAGGATCTTCCACTCTGGAACGTGCCGCAAATATACTAGATATATATTAATTTTAGTTGATTAATTGTGAATATTTGCGCACGCCGGGTTCGAACCCGCAACCTTCGGATTGTGAGTCGACAGTCTTACCTCGGGACCAAGGAAGTCGTCAAATTCCATTTAGTTACATACTTATATTAAGTAACAATTTTGAAAATGACACGTAAATTCTGAGCAAACCCGAGTACTAGGCTATCAAGAAATCATTAAACCATAGTTACAGACAGACACATAGCTGAAAATAGTATTTTAAATGAATTGATGAATACTTATTTCCACCGTCCAGAGTTCCAGAGTGCAAGCTTATTCCATTATCGCCTCACTGAACGACCAGCTTTCAGAATTCAAATGACGTTCGCTATGTTTTGCAACCGGATTTAAATAATTAGATTTAAGTAACCGGGGCTTACCCAACTTTAAAAGCGACAATCAGCAGTGGTTTGTCGTGACTATCTTCTCATATTAGCGATTTAACAGAACAAAGCGATTTCGTTTATTTTTGTAATTGAAAATTTATTCTTATTTTTGGCTGACATATTGTTGTTAAAACTGTCTTCATATTGATATTAAGACACTCATATCAACAGGGGTAGTCCGACAAGAAAGTATGTTTTTTCATCATAATGGCAGCACCAAGAAAAATAGATTTTAAAGCAAATCTTATCTTTATCTTCCGAATCTGAGAGATTAATATAATAATGGACAGAAAAAACGCATTTTTTTTCCTAACATTTTTATTTAACGAATGTTAGAGGAACGCGCTAACATTTACAGCGATAAAATCGATGTGAAAATTGTGAAAATCTTTAATAAAACACGACTTGTTTAAAATAGAGCAAAAATCTTGCACGGGTTGTTTAAAACAGCATTTAAAGAAACACTGTGATTTTTTTCATACAAATAACTTTTTTTATCTAGGGAATTTTATATAATTTGCGTTTCGGCATGGGGAATGTCTAGATATTATTTTCAAGAATAACACATATTTTTTTAAGAGCCTTACAACTTAAACAGCCTTACTAAAAAAAAAACCACAGCCCGACCGATAACCTGTGTTTCTGCGGCAACATTTCTATTAATATGACTAATTCATTCTTATATTCATATAATTGATATATTTACCGTGTTTTTTGTGATTTTTCATAAGTTTTAGTGAAGTTACATAAACAATAATTGTAATTTCAAAGTTGAAATGTAAAAACTATTTTATATGATACATAAAAATTTAAATACATTTAAGCATATTTATTTTATTAAAATTTCATAAAAGTAATGTGTTTTAAAAATATTAATATCTAATACATGTGGTGGTAAACTTATCAAAGAAATTAACGTCTTTGGTGGTGGAAGAAATCTGTTTAAATGTCAGATATGTTTTTAGGTTATTTTTTGGCAATAAAAAAAAACCATTAAATAAAAGGACTGTATTTTTTAAATTTTAACTTTTTATAAACTTCTGTACACTGTCATCAAAAATGTTTTGGTAAGAAATTTTTTTACATTTTTCCCGTGTTTGAATCTTAAAATATGGCAGTTTTTTTAAAATAAAATGTTTTTCAAATATAAAAATCTAAAAGATAATTTTATATAGTTTTTATAAATGGTATTTTTTTTACGACACCTTCAAAAATAAGAAATATATACAACATTAAAAATACTTCGGAAAATTCAAAATTACGTCATTACTAAAACTGAGATAAACTACCTTCTCACGCTGTCTAAACAGTGTGTATTTCTTTCCAAGAACAATTTTTTAATTAGTGGGTAATGTTTTCACATCCGCGGCCGTTTGTCAATTGAATAAAATTTTCACGGGGTTTTTTAGTAACGCTGTAAGTGTTTAAGGAAGAAACTCACATTGCCATCTGTTAGAAACTTATGGAACTTGCAAATAATTGCAAAGCATTGTCCTATAACAAACATTTAATGAATATTTAATTTGCAAAAATAAATATCGATATCAATAATCGAGAAAAAAACTATCATATCTTTTAAGTTGGAACAAAAAAGCAAAACAAAAAAAAAAATTAAGCCAAATTTAATCAAAACCGGTTAAGTAGTTTTAGAGTTTATCGAACATACATCGAGAAAAAAACTATAATCGAGAAAAAAACTGTCATATCTTTTAAGTTGGACCAAATTACACACATTAAGCAAAATTTAATCAAAATCGATTAAGTAGTTTCGGAGTTTATCGAAGAAACATCGTGACGCAAGAAAGTTTGCGTTCCTTTCACAAAGTTTTTACGTTGATTTAACATCTAATAAATTATGGCATCATTTTAAATATACAGTGAATTTTAAGTTTTTATAAATAACAAAGCGAGCTAAATACTTATAATATGTCGTGGTCAACATGTATTACCATCTTCATATTTCACTTGTGGACGAATGAGATACTTTTTTACGTTACACTATTGTTCCTTAGAACCATCATGGTGTTGCTATTTAAAACCATTCAAGCAATCGCAACGCCTTCCATTTTTGCAAACGATTTGTTCGCAGACTTTACGTTTTATGTTATTTATTACGATAGACATATGAATATTAATAGACCAGAACAGAAAGGTGAGGAGTAGAAACCAACTACAGCGGGACGAAGAGCGGGAAGATGACTTTGGTGATATCTGATTCGTCAAAACTCAATCTGACAGTATATAGACATCTCGCATTATAATATCACCTTTTAGTTCTTAAAAGTAAGCTCTGCCTTTGAATGAATAGACCTTTTTACATGGGTGCACGAATTGCTCGCCGCGTTAGGCGGCCCCTAGACGATCAATTATATTGAGCAATATTACGAATTGTCCAATATTATTGACCATTTGGGGTTAATATTGAAGATTGCGCAATAACTGAACAAAATTTATGCGAGATTAATTTTTATTTAATCATTGCGCAATCTTCAAAATTCCCCCCAAACGGTCAATAATATTACACAATTCATTATATTGCTCAATATAATTGTGTCGTCTAGGGGCTGCCTAATGAATAAATTTGCTAAGTCCAAATACGGCAAATAAAAGTTTGCCTATTTTCAGAGTACAATATTTTGTTACCGTATTTAGTTAAGACACTTTTACAAATGTTTCATAAATTACTTACCCCAGTAAACAGCGACGCACACACGCCATGTATCTCGAGTGATAGTACTTGTTACAAAAATATTATGTGATATGAATAAGCTCAAAATAAAATAAATTAATGCTTGGCTATGGAATGTAATACGACAATTGGGTTTATTCTCTTTTTCACTTCTATTTTTACCACTATTTTTGCCGTGTTATTTAGTAAAATGCACCGATAAGTGCTCGGCGCTGGCCCGCAGAAGAATGATGACGTCACATTTTTTGGATTCACGCGAAACCATACTCGATCTCAGACGGTTCCAATGGAACCGGTATGGGAAGGGGGAAATAGTACGCTTTTATCACTTAGGGCAGGTCTATTAATATTCATTAGTCTATGGCTTTATGTTACTTATTACTTACTTGGATCTGGTAACGACCTACAGCACTTGCACAGAGAACAGTCGAGTGTTTGGCTGTTCGTATAACTGTATTTAAATGTTAATCGAATTGTACCAGAGCAACATCAAATAATATTCTCATTAGTCGACGTTGGGCGAATCCAGATGTATTTTTACTTTTGCCCTAACAAATGATCAAATCATTTAGCCTATAAGAGATAAATTTCAAATTGGGGGAGGGTTTGGGTAGCGCCACCCGGGAACCATTTATTGGATAACCAACACCTCTGCCGTAGGTCACCCTAAGTGGTTCGCTACGTTTGGTGACTTAGCAAGGGTGCCTGGTGGGGTGAGGTTTGTCCGAGTCTTGGTGGCGGATGTGTCCGCCCATCAGCTGCGTGGCAGGCCGGATCGAGAGAGACTGGTTGAGGGAAAACTGTGACCTCTCAAGCAGTCGGAACGTCGCCTAGCACCTCAGTGGGAGGGATGGATTCATATGTCCGTTACTGCTGGAACCACTGACCCCCAGATTCCTACCCAGCCCTCATACTTTATCCTTACCAGAACTTCCTCTCCTTCCTCTCATTTAAAAGACCCTCAACACAGCATTCCTAAAGATGACATAGGCTCTGAGAGAAAATATTTTTCTCAGATCCTCCTATATGTATTGTAAAAAAAACATTATTGAAGTAAAACTTTTTTACGCACGATTGACTTGGAGAGTAAGCTGATGAATGAATGACGAGAGCGTTACGAAAAGTGTGATCGGGCGAGGCGAACGGAAGTTTAGAGGGAGATATAATCTAGTGAAGATAGAAATAGAGAGAGTTACGTTTCGTATTTACTGTAGGGGCAAGAGAGAGAGGTGCGAGCACACATTTTCTTTCTCTCTTTCTCTCATAACCATTTCGTATATCTAAGATGCAGGGCAGGCCTATTGTCTGTATCACACTGTAGGAGCAAGAGAGAGCAGTGCGCGCGCACATTTTCTTTCTCTCTTCTTTTATAAGTTAGTGAAGTTTTACTTCAGTCGTGTGGTCTAAAGAAAGCACACTTATTTTTATTTATTTATTGCTGACTTGAAGTTAGGCACTACATACAAGTACTTATGGCAATTCAAATATTACATATAAAACACTTGTTCGCAGCATCCAGGAATATAGCATAATTATTTGGGCCCCTTCTGAACAAAACCATATTCTAGAAATAGAAAACGTTAAAAAATGTTAATACGTTACCTGTATATGAGGTAATATGCGTACTATTAATTCCTGCATCCATCCTTGTTCTTACCACGACTTCGCAAAATTGTTCATTGCGCGGCGTGCAATTCGCGCTCCCATGTAAAAAGGTCTATTCATTCAAAAGCAGAGTTTACTTTTAAGAACTAAATGGTGATATTATAGTGCGAGATGCCTGTATACTGTCAGATTGAGTTTTGACGAATCACATATCACCAAAGCTACCTTCCCGCTCTTCGTCCCGCTGCAGTTGGTTTCTACCCCTCACCTTTCTGTTCTGGTCTATTAATATTCATATGTCTATCGTAATAAATAACATAACACGTGAAGTCTGCGAACAAATCGTTTGCAAAATGTGATGTATACAAATTTGGCGTGTTGCTGTGTTTTATAGTTAAATTAGTATTTAAACTTTCCATAAAGCAGGGTGGAAAGTGAAAACTGTGCTTCGAGTTGAAAATAGTAGTGTTAACCTAACAATTTTTAACAAAAAGATCACCATTCGAGAAGTTTTTCCTGTAAAATTATGAGAAAAGACGCTGACTTGTAGGCGGGTAGTGAAATCTTAAAATTAAAACAAAACAAAAATTTTGTTAATTTATTTATTTCATTTACACTTTGCCAACATTTAAACGTCGTATTCTTTCATGAGTCGTTGGGTTGTCACACAAAATACATAAAACAACAACTCCTGATAGGAGTAAGATTTCTTTTACAGTTTCATGAGATCATCCCAAAATTCGAGCCTCTTTGCAAATGGGTTCGATATGAGATTTAATTCCTCATCAATGTTGAGCGTAATGACATCTTGTGATGACGGCGCTACTGGTTCCCAGTAAAGTGGTACGGCGGGGGTTGTTTTTGGCGTTGGAGTTCTAAAAATATATTTGTACAGTAAAGTTGTTTAATTTTATGATATCTTTGCAAATAATTATCGTAAACAAGGTTTGAAACTGTGATACAAAGATTTTGCTTATTAAATAATGCAGCTAACTGTCAATAAATGTCTCTGTTGCTACTTTGATTTATCAATAGAGCGATATCCCGTTTTATCATTGAAACCATTTCCTGTTGTTTTAGAAGAGAATCAAATTTTCTCTCTTCTTATTTTCTGAATGAATAATAGCTTGTGACCAAGGCGTCTCCTTCTGTATTATCATATCGTAAATTATTTTATTTATTTAAGTGATGGACCCATTATAACAGTGTCTTTTGTAGAACAATTATCATTATTTTACTGGCTCTAGGCAGTTGGGTTAATTTTACTTAATCAAGTCTCCACACCTGAGTACCTACACTCCGGGTGATACGTAAAGTTTTGGTGGTCTATATTTCTAGAATATCGCTCTGGAGAAGCTGTTGTGGGAGGAAGTGTTAAAGAGATAAATTATTGGATTTAGATTTTGAAATACAGGCCTTTTTGGATTAGGGATGAAATATTATTGCTGGAAGATCATTGTTGAGGTGCTAACTTTCTGAGCAAATATAAACTCGGAAGGAATGGTTTTCCGCTAATTCGTCAGTGTAATTTTCATAAAAAACACTGGTAAAAGACAGACAAGCAAACTGTAGATAGATTAATTATTTACCGGAGTTAAGTGGGCGTAGAGGTTTTTGGGCAAAAAATTGTGTCTTATTTATTTCCAATTAAGATAGCATTTATGTAAATATCTACAATAATAATTATTTATTAATTATGAAACGAGGATAAAAGGTAATATTATTATAGATAAACTTACCCAAATTTAGCAAAGTTTGTCCACATTTGAAGTAGTCTCTTTGAAACTAGCTTATCTTTATTTGTTAGAGGAATATCTCCAATGCCGTCTCCCTCCATATAAAACATGTATGCCAGCTCATCATCGTGAGCTGTACCTGTATAGTTTAAATTACACGTTAATCTGCAGAGGTTTACCGATCCACTATATGAAAATCTGTAAAAAAAAGTTGGAGAAGAATGCTTCGCCAATTGCTTCACTGATGGAATTGCACCTCTTACAAAAGCAAAGTCTGAAAGCAGATCCGTGAAGTTATCAGATATATTTTCGGTATCTGGGAAGTAATACTGTTTGATTTTGTTTACTATAAAATCAGTTCCTTTTTCGCCATACTTTTCACTGAGTTCGTCTGGAACGAATCGTTTTAGATCAGGAATAAGATTTTTCGCTATTGCGTCAGAATCTATTTGATCCATGAATTCTACAGTTCTGAAAACCATGCCTTCGTGTTCGACCAAGCCTGTAATTGTGGGCATATGATTGAAATCCCCCGAGTTTAAGATCTCTTCTGGAGAGCGGGTAATAAATGGAGTTATTCCTGGAAGGTTTTTTTCAATTACTGGACTGAAGGAAAGTCGTATTTTACCAGCCAAAGAGCCTATGGTCCCATCCAATAAATCTTTTTCTGGTAAACTTCTTAAAAATTCACCGACGTCTGTATTATTTGCATCAATTCCACATATCTCAGCTAGTTCCAAAGCCACGCTTTTCGGATTTGTTTGCCGAGCCCATGGCATTAAACTGGTTCCTGATTGCATTATAGCTCTAACGAAGAGTCCAGTTGACATTGGAGATAGCATGTGATATTGCACTGAAGCAGCGCCAGCGCTTTCTCCGAAAATAGTTACGTTGTTCGGATCTCCGCCAAAATGGCGTATGTTTTGCTTTACCCATTTCAGAGCCAGCGTTTGGTCTTTGAGTCCCGCATTTCCAGGAATGTCTTCTGTTCCCAAAGAAAGGAAACCAAATGCGTTAAGTCTGTAGTTGATTGTTACTAGAGTTACATTATATTCAACAAAATAGTCTCCTCCATAGTAATATGGACTCCCAACTCCCGCAATGAAACCTCCTCCATGAATCCACACCATAACTGGCAAGAGAGACGTGTAACTCCTATTACTTGGAACGTAAACATTGAGAAAGAGACAATCTTCGGATCCTAAATAGCTCTTTGTTATTATTTCATATTGAGAGCACGCATTTCCAAGTGCAGATGCATTTTTGACTCCTTTCCATTTGTCCGCTGGCTGTGGATCCTACAGATAAAATAGGTTTTACAATTACATGATACTATTTGTTTTTAATAGAGTTCGCATCATTTTCAGATATTTTCATATAAAAGATATCAAAACCGTTGACGTGCCCGAAATCGTAGGTCCCCAAGAGGAGGTTTTGTGTATGGTATTCCTTGGAAGCTGTCATACTGGAAACCTGAATTAGTAGTAACTGTTCTTCCTTGTAGCACCCCTTGCTCAACTTTTATCCTTGGACCTGTTAATGGCATTCCACTACACCTAAAAATCACATCAGATTATATTAACTCCTCAGGCCTCGAAAGGACATTCTAGCCACAAACATCATATTCCATTAGAGTCTAATGATTAGAGCCTCTAAAGGACATATCTGACCGGAGCGTCCACCCATTATAAAAGTGTTTTTATTTTTTTTGTATAATGCGGATATAAGTGATTTATTCGTCGTTGGAAATAATAATAATTATTCTTCTGAGTCTAGCTCAAATATTTGTCCCAAAATGCATGATTACATATTGGCGGGATTTTTTCGTTGACTGTTGAAAGTTAAAAAAATATTAACATTTTTGAATGGCATAAAAAGTGAAGTGACCGACACTTTTCTTACAAATTTTCCAAATAAAATATTTCCTAAATACCGTTTTTTTTAAATTATGGACGTTTCCGGTCAAAATATTTCGATTAATTTTTTATTAACATTTTCATGTTAGATACTAAAACTGTATTATTTAAAAATGTTACATTATTTCTTAACAAAAATCTCAAAAATAATTTTAACTTATTTCTAAAAAAGTATTTTTTTAGTGCAACTTCCAAAATAAGAAACATATAGCACATTTAAAATTGCTTGAAATCGGACGTTTGGTTTCTCAAAAGATATTAATTGTTTTGTGTGTGACAGCGGTTTTTCTTGGATATTAATGTTTGATTACATGAAGACACCGCTTCGCTTAGTACCTACCAGCCCAAAACAACTGATTTTAGTCAAAATTTCTAACAATGAAAAACAAAAAAATAAATTTACTTTGTGGAGCTAATCCACAGTTGATAGTGTTGTCTTTGAAAGGAGAACCGAGTGTAAAATTAGCACAATAGATGAAACAAATTATAAACATTTCACACTTCTTGGAAGAAATTTTTCAAGAAATTTATAATTATTTCGAAAATGGTAAGCGAATGTCAATAATAATTTGTTTTTCTTAAAAAAAAGTGAATAAGGTAATCAATAAAATTAATGTTTATCGTTTGTGGAAAACGGATGTGCGCTGAAACAGCTGAAAAACTACATCAAAATTAAAAGACATGTCTTTTTTGCGATTTCTCTGTAGTGAGATATAAATATGATAGTTATAGATACAAATACTCCATTTTATCTTACCGAAAACTGCTTTCCAATCCTATTAATATAATCACAATTAAACAAATGAGACCAAAGGTGTAGAAATCCATTAACACGATAAACTGGGACACGACTGATTGACTACAGAAACGTTTCAACTTACAACTCGTTAAGTAATAATTATCAACATTTAAAACGGAATGTTTGTTATGCAAATACATACTTTTGTGTATGAATGCAAATTTATAACAAGATGCTGTGGTCGTCACGCAGCATTCTTCCACGCAATTGTATTTTTAGACTTTGTGGGAAATTTGAGGTGGGCGTAATTCAACAATATTTTGAATTATAGCCAGCTGAACCACGAATTATGAGAAAGGAAAGTAATACCGCAAGTGGCATTTGGTTTGGCTAGCGCATTGTTTCTCCTGTGTACTTTAGCTTTATGTTTTACAATTCAAAATAATGCAGTTATTATTTTCAATTTTTTTGTTGTTGTTTTTTATATGAATACCGCACAAGAGTCCCAAACTGCTCCCGTCTGAACCCAGTGAGACTATGGCATCCCCAATTGCGGTAGGTTGTGAGGCTGAAAGTATTGGGGAGTGGATGGTGATAGGGAAGAGGAAGGTGGGGAAGTACCTGGCTACTCGGATCTGGTCACCAAACACGGCTAATGCCATTTCAAGCAACGTTTCAATTCTGAATGGTGGTTTTACACCAGGGCGATACTGAGAGTATCTTCCACTCTGGAACGTGCCGCAAATAACTAACTAACTAACTAACTAACTAACCATCACGCCGTTTCCCCGCAGGGGTAGGCAGAGAGGACGGACCGCCAAACAACTCGGTCTTGGCACACACTCTTTGCCTCACTCACATTCATACATCGTCTCATACATTCTCTTCTATTATTCTGACTTTTGACATGGCCCGACTCAAGTATCTGATTCACTTGATCGTGCCATGTCTTCCTCGGACGTCCACGACTTCTTCTACCATTCACATTTGCGTCGTATATTCTTCTTACACTGCTTTCTTCATTCATTCGCTCTACATGCCCAAACCATCTGAGGGTCCCTTTCTTAATCTTACTCATTATGCCGCAAATAACTATACATATTTTAAATGAATAAATTGTGAAATAACACAAATTAATCGAATAAAATTTATTTGCCACGCCGGGATTCAATCCCGCGACCTTCGGTGTGCGAGTCTAGAGCCTTACCGCTGGACTACACCGGCTGTCATATATAATGGATACATAATATAATGAATTAATGCCGTTCTAACAATAGATGATGATGTAATGGTCAGTATTGTTGCTTCCAAACAATTGTCTGGCGTTCGATACTCGGTAGTGGCATATATTTTTTAAAAATAAAAGTATTTTTTCTAAATATAAGTATATACATTTTTTTAAAATACATTTCTATTGTCCGCGCGAGTTTTACCAATTTTAATGAAAAATATACACTGATCACGCTGCTATACGTCATGACGGAGCACGTGATACGCGCTCTGTTTCATCTAATACCGTGATGCTGTAACGAAAAGGAGGGTGCACCACGTGACTCACTAGGTCCTAGCGAAGTGTAGGTTCAGCCGGATTAAGTTCTTGAACCCGAGTTCTTTGCGGGAAGCGGATCCCACTCCAGCTCCTTTTTAAAATCCCAGGGAACTCGGACTCGAATGCCTCTAATCAATTACTCCCACAGAACTTGGATCAGAATGCCTCTACCCAGCGCTCGGCGGTTTGGAGCCAGGTCCGAGTTCGGGGCCGGAACCGTGCATCTCGACACCCGCCACGGTTCCCCGTACCCAATTCGTACCAAGAATTCGGAATCTGGAACCACACCTTGAAGCACTCCTTGGAGGCCTCCAGCAAAATCTGAAACCTAATCATCGCTACAGTGCCCAACTACCCAGTAGCGACGTGTATTGGAGAAATATATAATCATCTTTGGACATCTAAATGACATCTTTCTAAATGTTTAACTAAAAATATTATAATACCTACAAGTACTGATTAATACATTTTGTGTTGTTCAGTATAATTGTAATAAACATAACACTCATACTTTTGCCAAAATATTAAATGAGAAAGTTATAGCCCACTTGCAGTCTGCTTGTGTTAATATAAAGATAACAGGTTTTATTTATTTCAACATTTATCGAATCAATATGAATGTTATCTAGGGTGTTCAATGTATATAATATTGTAGCTACTTAGCATAAAATCAAGGTTTTAGCCCAATCCATTTTTCGGAGATGACAAATATTTTCAATGCACAAAATCATCTTCTATTTTAATTTCGGTAATGCTAGTTGGTATCACACTGATAAATGGAGAAAGAATTTTTCTGCCTTATCTTTCTCGTACACATCAAACAGACTGTTGAATTTATGATAAAGACGAACCGGGCGAGGTTAGGCACATTATATTTAATAATTAGAAATATAGCAGGTACCTATTATTGATTCTGTTAACAGAGAGCCCTTCCAAAAAGTATGTTTCAAATTTTCTGTTATTTAATAAATCAAAACCAAAATTACCTCTGAAATCACAATTAAGATTTGTAAGTACTCGTAGATTCTTGAATACCGAATGCAATAACCTGTAATTAAAAAAAATAATAATTAAGGAATTATACAATACTAGCTGACCCGGAGAACTTTGTACCGCCGCAGAATCAATAACTGTTGTTAACTTTTTAGCTGGATTAAATTCAGTTTTTTATTAGGTCAAAAATTACATACAGAAGCAATTATCAATTTGCAACTGTCTGTATTTTGTTTTTGTCAGTATCAGTGATGGCGTTGTCTACGGATTTATATTTTTTGTGATTTTATTACTTTTCCACTTACTTACATGAATTGCGTTTCATTTTTATACGTGTTAGGGAGATTTAATATAATTACTAGCAGACCCGGGAACACGTTGCTGCGGCTTACGAAACACAACGCCCGCTTGCCAGCTACCAGCTGCCCACTGCCAGAATTGAATATTTGAATTTCTCGGCTTTTCTGTACTAAAATAAGCATATATTATACATATAAACCTTCCTCTTGAATCACTCTATCTATTGGTGAAGACCGCATGAACATCCGTTGCGTAGTTTAAAAGACCTAAGCGCACAAACATTTTGAGCGACTTCATTTTATACTATGTAATGACGAGCCGCAGTCCCGTACGTTGTCCGGGCTTTTCGCCGAGTTTTTTTAGAAATTTCATGTGAAGGAGCGGACTGCGGATCGGCAGAGACAGGGGACGAAATGAAAGGCGTCAGTCGTTTATTGCTGCTACGTAGCAATGGTAAATTTGGAGTTGCGTAACAGAGTGCAGACAGGAGCGATATTGATGAGGCACGTAGGTGATGAGTGATGAAGGCCGATGATGCAGTGGTGGAGCAGACCTCAAGTCTGCATGTCGCCAGCATGTAGTTCCGCACCGTGGTGGTGGAGAAGACCTAGTCGTGCAGGATGGATGCTCGACGCGGTGAGTCGCGGAGATGGGCAGCGGTAAACCTTGTTAGGAGAATTGAAGTCTCAGTGGCAGCGAAGCGCGACGGGCTTCGATATGCCTGAGAAGTTTTTGCACCCTAGACAGAAGACGCGGTGGGCCTTATTGTCGCGGGCAATTAAGTCTCTTGAGCTGATGGTGCGATGGACCATGTTAGCTGCGAGATGTTGCGTCCTCGGAGGTACTTGGCGCACAGGCACAGGATCCGGCTTTGAGTCGCCGTGGATCTTGCCTGTTACCGGTTGCCGCACTGGGGACGTTATCACTAAACTTGATGCGTGTGTTGGAGAACTGTTTCTAGTACTAGACTTGACTGAACTGACTTGGTGAGTGACTGACTGCGCTAGCGTTGAGTCGCAGTGCTTATATAGTCGACCGGTAGAGTAGCTTCCCGGAGCGCCAAGTAATATTGTTGCATATGCGCGCAAAGCGAAGAAGGCTCTCGAAAAAGCCGTAACGATGCAACGGCTAAAGACTCGGGGCCTTTCGATGTGATTCCCGAAATGTGTAGCGTTGTGCGGCGTACCTATAGCTGTAGGTAGGTTTGGTACCGGCGCGCCGGTGGCGGTTGGCAAGTAGGTAGATCTGGTAAGTTCTTCCAGTGGCGGCGCAATGATTTTGGCAAAAGTGGGCGCTGCAGAAATTGATGGCGAAAACTAATGGTGTCGCCACACATGTAAGTAATGCCCTTCCTCTTGTATTGAAGGTCATGTTTGCCAAATTTCATCAATTTCGGAATAAAACTATTGATTTGCATAAAAATAAAATTCACGCTGTCCGCCCGCTACAGGTCACAGACACTCTCATTTACATAAATCTTAATAAATAGATGTATGTAAGAAACGTCACTATCTCAAAGTCAATTCAGTTTTGCGCTTTGTTCAGGTAGGTACAGATACAATAATTTGGAAAAACTGGGGTTAAGATAGTCCAAATAAACAATACCATTTCACATTTGAAAAATAATCTTTACTAGACCATTAAAACGGCCACCATCTTGAAACAGAAACAGAACGTACAAAACGGTAAGTATATAAATTTAATATAGTTAAAAATGTTATTTATAATAAAATATAGTTTTAGTGAATATATTGCAGCATAGATATTATATTGTATAAATGGGATCTTCGTTGATACCACCGAAGACTTAAACAGCTAGAAGAGTGTTGTTGGCGTGTCTGTGTGCCCAAAAAGTAAATTTTTTCCTCTCTTCTGGTGTAATTGATCAAACCTTTCCAAATTTCGAAATTCTTTCATGAGCAGATAATCAATACCATTTACCTGTATTGGCCTAGGAGTGGTAATGTCTTATTGCATGTTAATTTTGCATGTTTCAGTTAGTAACCGAGTCGGCCAATGCGTCAAATTCTATCTGATATCCGTTATCTTTTTGCATTAGTCAGAAATACACTTGAAAATGCCTCGCCAATTTGAAACCCACAGTACAAAGTATACATGTATAGCATATACATCTAAATAAATTTATAAAATACTAGCTGGGTTACCCGGCTTCGCTCAGGACAATAAGATAGTGTTCTGGAATGTTGCACAATGATGTTCCCGATTCCCTTTTCCTGATCATTCCACAACATACTCCGCCACTCCTTCCACAACTTTCTACAGCTCTATGGAACCTTCTAGAACTTTCCGGAAGACTGTTCTAGAAATTTTAAGAGGGCGAAACTTTTAGCCCTTATATCTTTAAAAGCAGGCCTTTTAGGTAAAAACGGATACCCTTATTCCCTAGGGGGGATAGAGATCTACCACACCATATAACTCCCTTGATCGAACCGGGACTCGTTTCTGATTTTCTGCGAGCTGCACGTTTTTTTGGACTTTCTTTTATAATATATGCCATATTCAAATAAATAAAATGTTACTCCTTACATGTCCTTTCCCGTGCGTTCCCCTCCAGCGTTCCACTTCCACCTTCTCCACCACCGCTCTCCCGCTCCCCCGTCCCGCCAACCCCCCTGGCACTGCATTTCTTGACTCCTCTCCCGCCCGGCCCGTAGCCGAAACTTTTTTCTAATACTAACAATTTTAAACTCGTGATATCTTTCTAATAAATATCCGAATTGAAAAATTCAAAAAGTTAAATAAAGGTATTGAAGCTGTCTTGAATATGAAGTAATTTATTTTGATAAGGATTAAAACCAAGATACAAATAAAGAGCCTTTTCAAGAGGCGACATTTAAATTAAATTTTTAAAATAAAAGAATACTTATTGTGGCATAACCATAATAGTTAGACATATGCTGTTGCGACCTTTTTTATAAATAACTAGCTGACCCGACGAACTTCGTACCGCCACAGAATCAATAACTGTTGAATTAAATTCAGTTTTTTTATTAAGTTAAGAATTACACAACGAAGCAATCATCAATGCGCAACTGTCCGTGTTTTGTTTTTGTCAGTGCAGAGATGGAGTTGTGAACGGATTTATATTTTTTGTGATTTTCTTACTTTTTCACTTACTTACGGGAATTTTGGAGGTGGGTACGGGTGCCGCCACCCCGGGAACCATTTATTGGATAACCAACACCTCTGTCATAGGTCACCCCAAGTGTTTCGCCACGTTTGGTGATTTAGCAGGGGTGCCGGGTTCATGGGGTGACCGGGTTTGTCCGGGTCTTGGCGGCGAATACGTCTGCCCACCTGCTGCATTTCCAGCTGGACTCTCGCTCCATCGCCTTGCACCGCAGTTGGAGGGATGGATTCATACGTCCATCACTCCTGGACACACTGAACTCAGATTCCTATCCACCCCTCATACTTAGAGTAAGTTCGGGTAATATGGCCTAGTCGGCCAATAAGGCCAGTATTATTTTTTCCGAAACCAACCAATATTAGTGGTTTACGTATTCGCCATATTGTCAGGCCCCTTCCCTTGACCCCCTCACTCGATCCCTGCGTTGCAACGAATACGCGTTTGTCCGGTGCGTGCGACGATCTAAAATTATCTGATTTGATGTTATTTTTTGGTTTAGTTTCACTCATTCCTGTTCCTCAAATAATCATTGTTTTTAAATTGCTTGTACACAGTTTTGTAGGTAAACTTTGAATTAATAGTGTGGAGACTTTTATTAAGCACATTGTTTATTAGTTTTTAAATTATAATTTTATTTGTCATAAACATCCTTGCGGCCATTATGGCCACAAGGTAGGTGGCCAATATGGTCTACCGGGCCATATTGGCCTCACATAAAGTAAATCTTTCAAATAAGTTAAAAAATATTTCCTAAAGGCAAAGGCTCCACGAAATCCAATTTCACAATGAAAACGGCAAACTTTGTGCAAGGTGTCAATGGAAAAGGCAATCGAAGATGTACGAAATAATAAAATCTGTCATAGAAATAAATATAAGTCATACTAGAAATCTGGAATTGATAGACCTCGCGAAACAAAATATTGTTCACTTATTATCAATTCTTTCACATTCCAGCCACAAAATACAACCACTAGATAATTCATACATGTTTGAACCACTGAAAAGGTATGTTTCTGATAAGATGAGATCATGGGTCAGGAACAATTCATGCTCACTAACCCAATATGGTTACCGGTCAGTGGTTGAGTGGACATAGCGCTTGGGTCCCACCCGGGCGTCGCATGTTCGATTCCTCGCCTGGCTAAGTCCTCCATCACAACACAATCAACATTTTCGGCTTTCTGTGGTGGTAGTAGGAGATTTTCAAACATTGTTGGGTTATTCGTAACCCGGGAATGTTTGTCTTTCTTTTAAAAGTAAAAAAAAAAAAAAATGAAATGATAAAAGTTTTTGAACACGCATATCTACGTACTTAAAGCGGTGAGATAGCTGTCAGTGGTTTTCGTGCAACAGGGTTATATCCTATTAACAGAAATGTTTTTAAAAATCACGATTTTATTTATATGGACAATGAGCCAGAATGTAGTAGAATCAAATCAAGAAAATATTACACCAGAACCAATTACTTCAGGTTCTACTTCTACAATAGAAAATGAATTTGTTGACATGACATCCACCATAAATGAACCTGTTATGAGTGTTGCGTTGGCTACAAGTGTAGCCTCTGCTTCAAGAGACGAGAACAGAACACTACCTGTCAATTTTGAACAAGTTATAGTTCCCATTGCGAGGTTGCCACAGCCTTCGACTTCAAGAGATATAACGCCATCCAAATTGTCTCCAATACCAGAAATAACATTTAGAAAACTACTAACCGAGGCAGAAAGACTGCTACGCCGACATTGCTTACTTCATCACCGTACAAAATGAATTGCAAAACTATTTAAAAAAGAAACAAGATAAAATTGAAAAGACTATTGATGAAGGTAAAAAACGAAAGGGCAATGGTAAAAAGCCAAAGTCAAAATCTAAAGAGGTACAAATGTCGAGCTCGGAGGAAGAAAATGAACCATTGTATGATGACAGTTCTGACGAAAGTCCTGATAGGAGCAATGCTTCTGATGCTAAGTGTTTGTATTGTGGCGATCTCAATTCTATGAATAAAATAGGTGAAATATGGGTTCAATGCCTATGTTGTAAATTATGGGCTCACGAAGAATGCTGAGGAGTGGAAACGGAAGTTTTTTTCTGCGAATTTTGTTCTGCAAAGTAGCACAAAGTTTATATATTTTGATTTTTTTATTTTATTTGATATGGTGGGCAATATGGCACACTTCATTTGTGGCCAATATGGCCCTAGGCCATATTGGCCTACTACATTTATGATTTTAAGATTTCTCAAGATTAAGAAAAAAGGTTATTTTAGTTATGTTTCGAAGTCAATAACCTTCAATTTATAAATGTTTTATACTATTAAGTTCAAAGGACTGATTTAACCAATAAAAGCTGTTTGATCTCAAAAAGTTCGTGTTTTATTTCCAAAAAGGCTTATGGTGTGCCATATTACCCGAACTTACTCTATTATTCCTTCCCAGAACTTCCTATCCTTCCCTTCCATAAAACCCTCCACACAGCATCCCCTAGAATGACATAGGTCCAGAGGAAAAAAAAATTCTCGGGGCCTCCTGTGTGGAGCTGTGGAGCTGATGTAAAAAAAAATTGCTTTTCATTTTCTTTATACGTGCGAGGGATTTTTATTGTAATTATTGTGTCTTTCATTTGGATGGGTGCAGACATACGTTCACCGTTTGTCTCATTTTCGGCTATTGATACTTAGTGTGTAAGAAAGAGGAGCAGCATTACACGATTAAGAACAAATGCAAAACAATTTACGCATTGACATTTGACGTTTTTGAATTTTTGGAATTCACACACAGTTCAGTATTTTTTTTTTTTTTTTTTTTTTTTTTAACTTTATTTATTCTCATTTCCTTTTACATATAATGTATAATAGAAAATTAATAGTATATTATAACATAAAACATAATAACATATAGTATAAACAAGAAATGAAAACCCACTAAGGCACTGCCTGAGTGCGGGTAATATTAAAAACAAAATACTATATTTCTAAGTACACAGTATAAAATAGACTTTTAAAAAAAAAAAACATATAAAATATAAAGTTAGTATTTCATAGTTAGAGTAAATGAAAAAGGTTTTATTCGACTATTATATATGTAAAATAAAAATATGGATAAAAACATACTGATTTTAAATATTTTTTTTTTAATTTTTTTTTTTTTTTTTTTTTAGTTATTAAAAAAAATAAAAAATAAACAGAAAACATATTATAAACGTCGGCTATAGTAGGAGGTAGCGCAACACGGCATAACACCCCAAAAACTAACAAAGAAAAAGAAAACATATTGTACTGAAAAAGGTTTTTTTTCGACTATTATATAAGTAAGATAAAAATATGGATAAAAAAATACTGATTTTAATTTTTTTTTTAAATATTTTTTTTTATTTTTTTTTATTAAAAAAAAAATTATAATAATAAAAATAAACATAAAACATATTGTACTACAGTTTAGAGAGTTACAGAAAGTGAGTTGTATGAAGATGGATAAATTTATAGGAAAAGCGTATCAATATCAACATTATTCAACCATAATTTTACCTCTTTTATATATTTTATCATTTTATTTATCATTTGAGTTTGTAGTGGTAGAAGGTTAAATGTACGAGGACCAATGAAACTGCTATGTGTCTGTAATAATTTAGTATTGGTTTGTGGGGTGTAAAATATATTGTTTGTTCTTTTGCTCATTCTGTTTTCATTTACTTCGAAATTATATTTGTTTTTAAATACATATTTCAAAGTTTGTAATATAAATAATTTACGTATATTAAATATTTTAGTTTCTTTGTATAATAAGTTTGTCGAGAATGTTTTATTTTTGTTAAATATGACTTTAATAATGTGTTTTTGAACTATTTGTAGAGGCTTAATAAATGTATCAAGTGCACCACCCCATCCTATAATGCCATAAGTGATCGAAGATTGCACTAGGGAAAAGTAGATCATTTTCAATTTCTCAATGTTTAGAACTTCCTTAAGTCTATAAAATATGTAGGTCAGATATCTCAATTTAGAAGTGATTTGATTAATATGTGATTTCCAATTAAGATTTATATCTATTGATACTCCTAAATATTTTATATTTTCGACATAAGTGAGTTCGTTGCACATGAAGCACATTTCTTGATTGCAACTAGTATTATGGATTCTAATTTTAAGGTTGTCTTTAGGTTTATTTTTAATGGTTTTATAAAAAGGTAAGTAATATGTTTTGCTATAATTTAAAACGAGTTTGTTGTATTTTAGCCATGTTGAAACCAGTGAAATACAATCAGTTGCTTTCGAAAAAGTTTCTTTCCAATGATTACCATCCACTATTATTGCCGTGTCGTCTGCGTATGAAACAATTTTACCAGGGATTACAAAATTACATAAATCATTAATATAAATTAAGAATAAAATCGGGCCAAGCACAGTTCCCTGTGGAACTCCATTTTTTATCTTTGAATCTGAACTATAATCATTCCCAATTTTTGTTTTTTGTATTCTGTCTTTAAGATAGTTAGAGAGTAGTTTTAGTGTGTCTTTTTTGAAGCCTAGTTGATTTATTTTTGTAATGAGTATATCATGATTTACGGTGTCGAAAGCTTTTCTTAAATCTAGGAATATGGCAAGACATTTCTTTTTTTTATCGATAGATGAGTATATCTTTTTTGTCAATTCATATATCGCATCCTCGGTGCTTAAGTCTTTACGAAAGCCGTATTGGTTTTTCGATAGAATTTTATATTTTTCTAAGTGTTCAATGACTCTAAACTTGATGCATTTTTCGAATATTTTCGAGAGGTTTGAAACAAGAGATATTGGTCTATAATTGTCTAATTTATTCTTATCTCCAGATTTATGAATAGGTATTATAGTGGAGATTTTAAATTGCTCTGAAAAATGACCATTTTTGAGGCATATATTAAAAATATGTTGCAATGGAATTAGGACATGTTGTTTTATTTTTTTTTAACGTATCACAAGATAATCCATCATTACCCTTAGAGTTGGATGGTTTTAGAGTATCAATATATTTTTCAATTTCTTTAAATGTAATAGGAGAAAAATATTCTATAGAGTTAATTGAATCATTATTTGAATCTAATTGAGGAGAAGTCTCCATATGAGCATCATTAATATTAATGCCAGATGATTCAAGTACTACGTCTACTACATTTGTAAAATAGTTATTAAAGCTTTCTGCAATGGTCGATTTTTTAGTTATTATTTCATTATTTATTATAACCTCATTTACAATATTTGAAGACATACTTTTTTTGTTGGCAATTTCATTTATAATATTCCAAGTTTTTTTAGTATTATTTTTAGCATTTTCAATTTGTATACTATAGTATTTCTTTTTGCAGTTTCGTATCAGCTTATTAAGTAAGTTACGATACATTAGATATTTTGTTTTCAGATAAGGCATTGTTCTGAGATTATTCTTTTGACAATCTATTTGATATTTAAACATTTCTCTATATAATTTATCTCTTTGTTTAATTGATATAATTAATCCAACTGTTATCCAAGGCTTAATTTTTTTAAATTTATTTTTAGTGACAACTATTTTACTTTCACTTTTAAGAGTATGATCTCTCAGAGTTTTATAGAAATTCTCTAGTGCGAGATGTGGATTTTCTATTGATATCACATTTTCCCAGTTTTCTGACTGAAGTAAAGAGTTTAGAGTTATTATAGGTACTTATCACAAAATGCCCGCAGCTCTTTCAAATATGAGAATTCGTTCCTTTCAAAATGTATGGGGAAAAGAATTTTCTTAATAACTTTATTTTTCGTTAATTTTTTTCGCGATGTTTTAAAAGTTATTATCCTTTCCGGGGCAGAGACAAATCCAACAAATCAAAGATCATCAAAATCGGTGGGGCCGTTCTCGAGTTATAAATAGTGTAACTAACCCGACTTTGTTTTATATATTAAGATGATGTGTTCTATAAAGTCGTAGTACATTATTTTATTCTATCATCAATAGTTTTCGCAGCGCACGTGATTTAAATAATATTTTAGGTAATTTTTTTACACCCTGGGTTACATTATTGAAGTTTTAGTAAGGATGCATATATTTTTTAAAAATATAATATAGCCTATGTCACCCAAGGATAGTGTAGCTTCCCAACAGCGAAAGAATTTTTCAAATCGGTTCAGTAGTTTCGGAGCCTATTCGATCCAAACAAACACACAAACAAACAAACAAATATTACCTCTTTATATAGTGTAGTAGATAGATATTACCTTTAAATTGCAAAAGAGGCGGGCACTAGCCGATTTAACATTTATACACAGATTTTTTAAATAATAAAATCGTCTGTGCCGAACTTCTTAATTAATTTCAATATACCTTTAAGATGTACACGCCATACAGCACTATATCCACACACTTAAGGGCCAGCGGGCGAAAATCCACATTTCGTCGAAAGATGTTCTTAGGATCGTACAGGGCGGTTCCAATGAGAAAGATTATTTATTCCTCGTACCAGCTTTTTAAAATTATAACTCAATATCGATTTTATTTCATTCCAAATTTACTTTAATTTATTCCTACATCCAAAAATACTGAAATGCGTGATGATAAAACTAGTAAAATTATGTACTTTCGTATTTTTTTTTATCAAAGGTATTTATAATTTTTCAATAATGTACAAAATGTTCAAAAAAATCTGAAATATATTAAATTGTAAGGCCGTAATAGATAGACAAGATAGAAATTTTCGTCATAAATAAGTGTTCGGATATTTTTTTAATGATTTTATTTGATCTAAAATAAAATTTTTGAAACATGCGTTTACTAGATAACGTAATGATTTACAATAATGTATGATTACATAATATGAAATATGTCTTGTAAAATAAGATTTTTCGTTTTAAAATTATACTAAAAATAAACATTTTCCTCAAAATTTAAAAGATGCGTTTACTAGATAAAATAACAATTTTTCGAAATTAATTTATAATGTTTTGTGGAAAATAGTCAATACGTCTAAAATTTGATTTAAAAATGACATATTTCCGGTTTTCTCTTGTTATACCCTCTTAATTACAAAACAAATGCAGCAACTAATTCGCCAATTAACCGTGCTCTTCATACGTTCAATAATATTTGCCTAAAATTCAACATCGACATTTTCTCGGATTGACTGCCCAAATTTAAAAGGAGCATCATGTCAATGATATAAACTGTATGCATGTACATATCTCTTCACATATCATCACTTCTCACATCTACAAACACACTCGTACATTCACAGCACGCAAATCACCCTGTAGTTACTAATTATAAATTCCACAAATAAGACATGAAATACTTCTTCTTAATACCTCTAAAAAAAAATTGTCACTGTAACCAATGTACTGTTTGTTCCTACAATATAACATAAATAAATAAAACATTTCAAACCGGTATTGTACCACACTGCTGTTCACACCTTAGACTTTGGATTATGTTGTGTATTACATTTCCATAAGGTCATCCCAAAACTTCGCTCTTTTCGCGAAAGGGTTTGGGACAAGTGTCAACTTTTTATCAATGTCAAGAGTAATGATCCGAGTATCTCCCAACAAAGGTAAAACTGGAATCCAAATGATTGGCACAGTAGAAGTTTTGAATGGTGTTGGAATCCTATAAAGACAAAATTGTTAAAGAATAATTAGCATTCTGTAATAGTAAGATGTATATAAGGTATATACGATCAACGTAAAAGCAAATAACTGAAACGCACTGCAATCACAAAATTACTCGTAACCATTGACGCAAAATTAATATTCCTGTAAACCCATGGTTCATTTTTCAGAAATGGTTTTTATGTACACAAATCATTCGCCGAGCAAACGTTGAAGGCGCGCTGTGATGATCTTTCCGCGATTTTGGTTGACGGATGCTCTGTACTAACGGAAACATAACGCAATTTGGGTCAATACAAAACGACTTGAATGGAAAAAGTTATTTAGTGTACACGGCAGCAAATAGTTCAGCCATCACAGCGCGTTTACGCAGATCAACACATGAAAAAAACAAGATACATTGAGTATATATTAAATATGGAATGCTTTTTCTATATGCTTTGTCTAGATCCAAAACTGACTAATACGATAGTTTGGAAAGGTAACTTGGTGCGCCCTTGAGACGATTGTATCAGTAAACGGATTGTGATATAATTATTTTAAAGATGCATTATCTTGTTATAAATCAACGTGAAAATGCAAGTTGCAACATTGGTACAAGCATGAGTTATACCAGTTTTTGAAAAGCCGACAATAACAAGATTTACAAAGCTGGAACGATTCCTCTGGGCAGGACAAATAGAAAGAATCCAATAAAGCCGACCACCAAACAAACTTCTCTTAAATAAACTTGCGGGATGAAGGTGTTTTGGTATGCGTTTATTTAGGAAGGTGGGTGGTGTGGAGGAAAAGCATACAGCCTTGGCATAAGGATCTGAATGTAAATATTACGAAGCCAGTATGTTAAAAAAAAGGGTCAACTAACCTCAATTTAGCAAAATTAGTCCACATCTGAAGTAACCGTTGTGTTATTAATTCATCCGTTTGCGTAAGAGGAATCTTATCGACCCCCTCTAATTCCACATCAAATAAATAAGGGAGTTCATCGGTGTGAGCAGATCCTGAATATGTAAGATTGGTTATTAATCTGAGAAGATTTTTTGATCCATCGTAAGAGAATTGGTAAAAGAAAGTTGGTGAAGAATATTTCGCAAATAGTTTAACTGAGGTAATTATATCCTTGTTAAACATGTAATCCGATAATAGGTTTGTATAGTTATCGGATAAGTTATCGGTAGTTGGGAAATAAAATTGTTTGATATTGTTTTCGATTTGATCGGTTCGATTTTCACCATATTTTTCTTTCAGTTCCACTGGAACAAAGGATTTTACATCGGGAATTTGATTATTATTTATAGCATCCTCATTATTTTGAAATTTAAAAGCACTGGTTCTAAAAAGAAGCCCTTCATAGGTGTTCAAACCTATAATTGTAGGTACTTTATTGAACTGACCAGAGAACATTATCTCTTTCGGCGAACTCGTTATAAAAGGAGTGACGTTTGGAAATTTCTTTTCAACTGTGGGAGTAAGAAAAATCCTTTGCGATATTTGCGCCATTAGCAAATCATGTTCTGGTATTGTTCTCAAAAAATTACCAATGTCTATGGTGTCTTTTGGCATTTTTAAAAAGGTAATAATTGGTTCAGCTATTATTTCTGGGTATTTGGTCAAACCCCATGGAGACAAACAAGAGCCTGATTCCATGATGGCTCCACCGAATAGTCCTTTAGACATGGGTGATAATATGTGATACTGAACTGAACCAGATCCAGAACTTTCTCCGAAAATTGTTACTCTATTTGGATCTCCACCAAACTTCAAGATATTTTCCTGCACCCATTTTAAAGCAAAGGATTGGTCTTTGAGACCAGCATTTCCAGGAATATCTTCAGTATTCAAAGACATGAATCCAAAAAGCCCGACTCTGTAGTTCATTGTGACGAGAATCACTCTGCTTTCCATAAAATAATCTGGACCATAAACGGTTGGGCTTCCGTCTCCTCCTTGGAATGCTCCTCCGTGTATAAATACCATCACAGGTAGGGGTCGAGTGACCTTTGGTACGTAAACGTTGATGAAGAGGCAATCCTCCGTTCCGTAAATTTTTTTGACAAATATTGGATCGTATTGGATGCATGCACTTCCAGGAACTTTGGCATCTTTGACGCCGGCCCATTTTGCAGCTGGTTGGGGAGCCTGAAACGAAAACAATTATGTATAATAATTCCTGTGCATATGTTGTGAAAAGATAAACACGGACAACACAGCGTTACTATGTGATGATATTAGTTATAAATTGTTCACTTTTGAAATTAGATTTTACGTTTACTAATCCTACTCGTATTCTATTACAATTTGTCATTGTAATGACCAGTATCGTATTTATTACCTATAGACGTCTATAAATTGAAGAAATAACGCCTCTCTGAGAGTGTATTAAATTGCACACAAGTTAAAGCTATAAAAAACATGGGACGATCATTTCGAACATTTTATATTTATAATCATGTACTCGTAAAAATGTAACCGTTGAGATTATTAAAGGGTTATGTAGGTCTAAATACTGCGATAGGCTGGGTTTAATGAGAACATTAAAAAATTGACAGATATCAGGACACTATCGCTTATTTTGAAAATACGTTAAGCAAATATAAAATCTTATATTGGAACAGGAGATATAAAATTAATTGAAAAAGAAGATAACGCTAATAATCTAAACAAAAATATGAAAGATAACAAGAAAATCGAACCCAGAACCTGTTCTGGGTTTGAGTCCCAGTAGTTCCGAATATTATCGTTTTATATTTTTCTGTGTCTTATTCTCTTTCAAATTTTCGTTTAGTTTATTTTTATTTATTTAATTATAATGTATTACAAAAACATGGTAAGTAACACATTATTCCCAATGAGTTGAGAAGAAAACTCATTACGGGAAGGACAGATAGATATAAGTACATTTTACACAGATATTACACGTTTAAAAAATACAATATATTGAAAAGGAAAAAAAATAAAAATAAATAATGCATTGTCAAGAATAGAGATTTTAGAAATACTGAGAGACATCCATACACATAAAACATAAAAAACAAACGTATGAAGGCGAGCCAATATTCACTGGTTTAAAAACATTTTCAGGAAATTTTCTTTAAGCGTTTTAACTAATATTTTTTTGTTAACTACTGATTGCTTTATTTCATTAGGTAATGCATTGTATTGTCTATATGCGATATATTGTAATGAGTTAATACCAATTTTAGTTGTGTGGGTAGATGATGCGAAGTGTATTTGATTTTGGGATCGTGTTTTGTGCTGGTGTATGTCTGAATTAAAGGCTGGTCTGATGTTAGTGTGTGAGGATCTATTTATGATTTGTAATATTGCACTAGTGATATTGTATTTAGGTAGAACCGTAAAAGGAAGTATGTTTGTTTTTGAATATATATGTTTGATATGTGTATCCTACGGTAGATGGTAGATATTCCTTATAGCTTGATTTTGAATCAACTATATTTCTGATATTTGTTTTTTAGTAATAGTGCCCCAAATACTAACTAAATAACTCAGATGGGAGTGAATCATCGCATAGTAAGTGGCCCGTAGTAGAGATATGGAGAGAAGACCTTGGAGTCGATACAATACACCGGTAATTGTGGAAATTTTTGATTTCACATGCTCAATATGGGAATTCCACCTAAGTTTAGAGTCTATTAATAGCCATATTTCGTAACTTCCATATTTTGGAGTTTATCAGTTCCAAGTGAAATATTCATGGACACATAATCCTTATTACCGAAAGTTAGATAGTGCGTTTTTTTATATTGAGGCTCAATTTATTAATACGGAGCCAATTAGCTAAAATTGAGACACCTACATTCATTAGAGACTCGAGGTCACTCAGGCTTTTACTGTGATAGTAGATTACAGTATCATCCGCATAAAGTTGGAGTTTTCCAGAGATATCACAATTTAGTTATGTCATTGACATATAGCAAGAAAAGCAAAGGGCCAAGAATTGATCCCTGTGGCACTCCACATGTGATTCTACCTAAGCCACTCGAGACCCCTTTGACTTCGACAAGACAAAATCTATCATCTAAGTAGCTTCGGGGGAGATTTAGGGGCTTCCCAACAATTCCCAAATATTCCAATTTCTTTAAGAGTATTTCATGATTGACCGTATCAAAGGCTTTTTTGAGATCTATAAATATGGCTGCCACATATTCACCCTGGTCTATATACTGTTGAAGGGTAGAGATAAAATCAAAGGCGGCACATTGAGTACTAGAATTTTTCTGAAAGCCATATTGTTGTGGTGTAAGGATATTATTCGCAGATATGTATTTTAGGAGTCTATCTTTGAT
Source organism: Limnephilus lunatus (assembly GCA_917563855.2). Classification (NCBI taxonomy): domain Eukaryota; kingdom Metazoa; phylum Arthropoda; class Insecta; order Trichoptera; family Limnephilidae; genus Limnephilus; species Limnephilus lunatus. The sequence goes on from OU830599.1 coordinate 62,265,239, forward strand.
TATGGTCTCAAAAACTTTTGAAAATACCGATAGAAGTGATATAGGACGGTAGTTAGAAATACATGTTTTACAGTCTCCTTTGTGTATAGGTATTATTTTCGCAATCTTTAATTCATTTGGAAACTTTCCCGAGGACCAGTGACCAATTAAAAAAGTTCTGCTAGGTGACCCGCTAGTTCTTCTTTACAAGCCTTAAGAACTGATGGTGTTACTCCATCGAGTCCCGGTGCTGCTTTCAGCTTCAATAGTGTTATCTTATTCTTCAATGATATATTACATTGATAGGAATAACCTTCAAAAGTTGTAAAAACAGAGTTGTTCTTATAAAAAATGTATATAAGTTTCCACTACGAACCTAAAGAACAAATTAGAGCTAAAAACTGTCTGACCCGAACAATTTTGTTATCTCTAACGATATTATAATGAGTATATTATTTTAGGTTGCTATATGGATATCTGTTTCACTGTCGAATTTATGTTTACGTAGTTTTAACCAAAATGGCCCACAAGGACAGTGAAGTTATAATTTTGCAAGATGTATCACATTTAGTGCAAAAACACGTGTAACTTTACCTATTGTCATTGTGTTTACGTTCAAAGTTAATGTAGTGTTGTGTACATAAATTATAAAAGTTTGTCATTTATTATAATGAAATATCATTTATAATAACGAAGATTTCATATATGGTTTGTTATGGTTTTGTTGAAGGAATTTTGTTAGGAATTCTTACGTTCAACCGTGAAAACATTACGGTTTTTATTTTATTTTGTATTGTATCTCTGATTTGTTGTTAATATTGGTATTTGATTATTAAAATATATAGAAAAAATATACTTATAACCAATAAATATATTACTTTAATTAGTTTTGTATCCCCGGGACCCATGGTTTAACTTACGTAAGTTTTGTTCACCACGGGTTAAGTATTTCTATTGCCGATTAAATTGTTATTGATAAGATCAGTTTCGCGATGATCTTCGTAAAGTTATTGAGCGTTGGAACTTGCTGCCAGTACCGGACTATCTTTTAGGCAGAGTAGGCAACCTGCCTAGGGGCCCCGCGCTCCAAGAAAAAATAACTTGCGTCAATTTTGAGCAAGTACTTACTGTCAATTAGTTAGTAACTCTGGAACCGATTTTGGAAAAAGTCAACCTCCAAGATATTTGATCAATTATATGTTTAAAATATAAATGTTGTACAAGCTTTAGTGTGGACTACCTATCTGCTTGCTAAAATTCTTTGTTTCTCTTCGTACCAAGGTTGTCTGGAAGAGATCACATTAGTGATAAGACCGCTCTGTTTTTTATGAATGTGTCCTTTTATGTGCAATAAAGAGTTATTGTGTTGTATTTTATTCATTTAATTAAAATCCCCCCCCCTAGTTTAAGAAGTAGATGTAATTTTACAAGCTTTTTATTCAGTTCACAAGGGCTTCTGAGTCTGGGGGGCCTCCAAAGGCCTCCATGTTCCCTTGATCAAATCCTAAACAAGGCTGTTTGGGAATATTTCTATCATGATGCCTTTCCTACAATTTCCTACATACACACCTACCTACCTACATACTTCCTCCTACCTACGAATGACATTGCAAATCAGTGCAGTGATAACTTCCGAACAAGCAAGCAGCAAAAAACAGTGTCTATGTGTATTAATCTTATCAAATGCAAAATTACCTTACATAAGTATTAAAAGTCTAACTACTGATGGTGACCAGATAATCTGTGCACAGATGGAACATTTAGTGAATTGTGAATTCTTTTGTGGACACCATCGATCCAGCCTGCTACATCTTACAGTGAGTTTTTTACGCTTCCTAATTTCCTTCTTCCAAAAAAGTTTCTAACATACCCCATTTTTTGATCACTTCTAGCCGGATAATGAACCAGTTAACGAAAAGAATAGTTTGCTTGAAATTGGGATGCGTAAATACCGATTAATCTTAAAGTTTGCTGCTTAGAATACCTACATATTACAGAGTACAAAATTCAATCATTAACATAGTTAGTATTGTTACCTTTGCCGCATTTCAGTTACGTAGAATTCAAAAGTACCTAATGAGCATTTCGAATACACATATTTTTCAAGACGAAACTTCATAATATAAGGTTGTCTCATTCTGTTACATGTTTCGCGTATAGCTTGCGTTGCAATTAAATTAATATTCATATACCAAACCAAGCGCGGTTTCATAACATATAGCTGTCTCCTTCTAATACATGTGTTTACAAATACCTTGCGTTGAAATATATTTTTAAATACAGTTTTCCTTCTTCAACGCATGGATTTAAGATACAGTTTACAGCGTCATTGCACTCACTCATAATAATAATTTAAACCTACAAAGAACTTTTCAATTTAATTAGTAATTCATTACATATTTCGTTATTTCTACACCTCAAGAGTTATTTCAAATCGACATGGATACCATAATTAAGAAAATTACTATACTAAAGAAGAAACGTAGTAGAATAATTTCCAATTTGACTGTTACGTCAAAATTATTTTCACAACTTGATAATGAAGTAAACATTCAATTGTTTAGGGCGAGACTAGAAAAGTTAAATGAATATTACAACGATTTTCAGAAATTACAAGTGGATATTCAAGAATTACTTCCAGATTTGAAAGATGATAAAACCTATGATGACGTAGAAATGTTTGACTCTAATTTCGAGGAATTATATTTTTCAATCAGAGCAACTGAAAATAACATAAACCAAATCGAATCTACTAAGAAGGAACTTAAACAAGAAATAAGTTCTACACGTGGAAGGCCTCCTACAATAAATTTACCAAAATTTAATGGTAATCTCGAAGATTGGCCCCATTTTTACGCTTTATACAAAAGTTTGGTACACCAAAAGGATTATACGAACGTAGAGAAATTTCATTATCTCATATCATGTTTGAGTGATTCGGCATTGAGTTTAATAAAGGGTGTTCCAATAATCGATGAAAATTATATAATTGTTTGGGACACATTACGGCAACACTACCAAAACTCGAGAATTTTATTTAACCATTATTCTGAACAACTTTTAAATATTAAACCATTGAGTAGCGAATCTGCACAAGGGTTGTCGAAATTTATTGCGAATATTCGAGATAATTTATGTGCCTTACAGACTTTTGATAAGACAGAAATCTTTGAAATGTTTATTGCTCATATCATCATAAGAAATTTGGATCATTCTACAAAACGACAATTTGAACTACAATTGAAAATAGACGAAATACCTACTTCAGGAAAAGTTTTAGAATTTCTTCACAATCATCAACGAGTTGTACACATGTCTACTTTTTCTTTTCCATCTACTACTTCTAACAAGAGTTCGCATTCAAATGTTAAACGTGTACTTACTGCTACTAAGAATAATCTCATTTCATCGCAATTATGCAAACTCTGTCAAAGTGATAAACACAATATTATGCAGTGTCCGGAATTCATAAATAGTTCAGTTGAGAAACGAACGGAAATGGTCAAGACGTTAAAACTCTGTTTTAATTGCTTAAAGGCACACAAGATTAAAATTTGTTTTTCTAAATTTACATGCATGAAATGTAAAAAGCGTCATCATTCTCTACTTCATATAAACGAAAGGCCTTTAGTGGCATCTACATCAAGTGAAGTATTATTCTCGTCATCATCGTATTGTAATGTAGCTCTCCTAGGAACAGCGTCAGCAGAATGTAAATCAGCAATTGGATCTTACAATACAATTCGAATGCTATTGGACAGCGGTTCCCAGGTATCTATCATGAGTGAATCATGCGCAAAACGTTTGGGTTTGAAAATCACGACATACAAAAGAAAACTCAAGGGAATTGCCCAATTTTCAGTAAATATAATTGGGGAAGTTCATTGCATTATCAAACCAAAAAACCAGATCGGTCCAAAAATAAAAACCAGTGCTATTGTTATTTCCAATATTACTAGTGAGATGCCAGCATCAAGAATCAATTTAGATTTGCATTCAATGAATATTTCTAGCGAAGATTTGGCAGACGACAGCTTCGATACTCCTGCTAACATAGACTTCTTGCTCGGAGCCAACCTCTTTCCTTCCATTCTTGATGGTGGGCGGACTTCTTTTGGAAATAATAGCAATATATCTGGATTATCAACAATCTTCGGTTTGGTACTGATAGGAAACATTCCGAATGAAATTAATACATCAACTTCTTATCATGTTTCGCTTGATCAGTCTATGAAAAGATTTTGGTCTATAGAAGAACCGCCTATTACAGAAGTTTGTGATCCCGATGACATCAAATGTGAAGAAATTTTCAAAAGTAAACATACTCGACAAAGTGACGGGCGTTATGTAGTGCCACTCACGTTGAATTCCGAAACTCCTGAATTTGGGGGTTTTTACAATCTTGCTTCTAATCGGTTACATAATTTAGAGAGTAAATTAACTCGAATCCCTGAAGTTTACAAAGATTACAAACGTTTCATGGATGAATACGAATGTTTGGGGCACATGAAGCTTGTGCCTAGAAGTATTAATACATCCTCGTCGTATTTTATTCCACATCATTGCGTATTGAAGCCTACTAGTATATCTACTAAATTGAGGGTTGTTTTCGACGCAAGTGCCAAGAATCAACAAGGCGTGTCATTGAATCAATATTTACTACCGGGTCCCAAATTACAAAATGACATTAGCAATTTGATTTTAAAATTCAGAATATTTCCAGTTGTGTTTACAGCCGATATATGCAAAATGTATCGACAAATTCTAGTATTACCAGAACATCGCAAGTTTCAACATATTTTATGGCGATCTTCGTTAGAATCACCAGTGTGTGATTATGAGTTAAATACAGTCACCTACGGGCTGTCCTGTGCACCCTACCTAGCTATAAGAACCTTGCATCAATTGGCAAAGGACGAAGGTCCTAGATTTCCTCGCGCAGCGAAGGCCTTGGTTGAAGATTTCTACGTAGATGACTTGTTGACAGGTGCATATTCTGTAGAGGAAGCAATATTACTACGAAAGGAGTTGGTGGATTTACTCAATGCAGGCAAATTTACTCTGAGTAAGTGGGCCAGTAATAATCAAGATGTACTTTCGGACTTATCAGAGGGGAATTCGGGGGAGATATTGGTGTTTGGTGAAGAGATGAATACTATTAATATTTTAGGCTTAAACTGGAATCCACAGGAAGATACATTTTTCTACGCAATCAACAAGTTTCCAATAAAGTTTACTAAACGTGAGATTTTATCTAAAATAGCTCAGATATTCGATCCATTGGGATGGCTCTCTCCTGTGGTCTTCAAAGCAAAATGTCTTATTCAAACGTTATGACGTCTCCAACTCGATTGGGATAGTGCAGTACCACTTCATGTCCAATCAGAGTGGAAATTTATTGCAGAAAGATTACATCTTCTTTCTAATCATCAAATTTCAAGATATTATAACACAGTTGAAAATACTCCATGTTCATTAGTTGGATTTTCAGACGCTTCAGAACATGGTTACGCAGCCGTGGTTTACATTGTCGTACACAATATCAATCCCAGTGTTCATCTTTTAATGGCAAAATCAAAGGTTGCACCATTGAAAACTTTGACTATCCCTCGGTTAGAGTTGGCTGCTGCACTGTTATTATCAAGGATTGTACAGTATGTTCATTCTTCACTTCAGGATTCGATAAATATTGGCAATATTTATCTGTACACGGATTCAACCATCGTGCTTTCGTGGTTAAAAACGCCTCCCTACTTATTAAAAATATTTGTGGCAAATAGGGTTGTGCAGGTCCATGATAGCGTTAGCAACGCAACTTGGGGTCATGTAGTTTCCCAAGAAAACCCAGCGGATTGTGCATCCAGGGGGTTGTTTCCTGAACAAATTTGCGACCATCCTCTTTGGTTTTCTGGACCAAAGTGGTTGCTCTTACCTCAAAATAGGTGGTCTTCATTTTCTCCAGACTTGCTTACTATTCAAGAGCTCCCTGAAGTAAAATCTACAGCCCACGTTAATGTAATTTCAAGACCTGGTGATCATACTATGGACATTTCAAAATATTCAAGTTTTTCAAAATTACAAAGAATATTTGCGTGGATACTGAGATTTGTGTACAATTGTAAACATCCACTTACCTCGCGTGCAAGGGGTTGTCTGACTTTAAATGAAATGAAAGAGTCTATGGATGTGTTAATTAAAATTGAACAAAGAAATCATTTTGATCATTACTTAAATGATCATAAAAGGGTTTTCCCACGACAACTCCAGAAACTGTGCCCATTTGTGGATCAATACGGAATATTACGAGTCGGGGGAAGGTTGGAACACTCCGATCTCCAAAACAAGAGCAAACATCCTATTATTCTCTCAAAGACCAGTCACATAAGCGATCTTCTGATCGATTATTACCATAAAAGTTTTCTTCATGCGGGACCCAGAGTACTACAATTTCTTATACAACAGAAATTCTGGATCTTATCTGCTCGTAGCAAAATTAAATCACGTTTATCGAAGTGTATAGTATGTACGAAGCTGAAGGCTTCATTCATCCCTCCACTCATGGGAATACTTCCTTCTATTCGTGTTACTCCAAGACGTCCATTTTCATGTGTAGGGATAGATTTGGGAGGTCCTTTCTTATTAAAAGATCATAAACGTCGAGGATCAAAGAACACCAAGGCCTATATATGTCTGTTTGTGTGCATGACTCTGGACATTTTTTAATTGGAGATGCTCTCCATTCGTTACCTGAGTGGGATTTCTCAGACTTGAAGATTAATAGACTAGATAGATGGCAACATTTGCAACAGATGTCTCAACATTTTTGGCAGCGTTGGAGTACTGAGTACTTACAAACTTTGCAACAAAGAGAGAAATGGTTCACTCCCCAAAGAAATATTCATAAGGGAGATATTGTGATATTGAAGGATTCTAGATTGCCACCTTTAAAGTGGCAGTTAGGTCGCATAATCGAAGTAAGGCCCGGAACAGACGGAGTGGTTAGGGTAGTATCAGTGAAAACTAAAGATGGGACTTACTTAAGACCCGTGGTAAAAGTATGTCCCCTTCCGGTTGTTCCATAAAAGGTTTTAGTTTATAATTTTATTTTATTTTATTTTCTCTCATAGCAACTTACCGACAAAAGGTTAAGTTACAAAAGGTTACCTACAGATAAGCATTTGTTCTACTTTAAGAGAAATTTTCCAATTTTTTTGTGTTATTCTTTTTACTTTTAAGCAAACTACTTTTTTCGTTTTTAATTACGTTCTATTTAATTAGTTAAATTTTTCTACATAAAATTGGTGGGCGGTATGTTTGGGAATATTTCTATCATGATGCCTTTCCTACAATTTCCTACATACACACCTACCTACCTACATACTTCCTCCTACCTACGAATGACATTGCAAATCAGTGCAGTGATAACTTCCGAACAAGCAAGCAGCAAAAAACAGTGTCTATGTGTATTAATCTTATCAAATGCAAAATTACCTTACATAAGTATTAAAAGTCTAACTACTGATGGTGACCAGATAATCTGTGCACAGATGGAACATTTAGTGAATTGTGAATTCTTTTGTGGACACCATCGATCCAGCCTGCTACATCTTACAGTGAGTTTTTTACGCTTCCTAATTTCCTTCTTCCAAGAAAGTTTCTAACAAAGGCTGTAACTGGACACGTATTTTTTAAAATTCATGTTGTGATAGATGCATTTGTTAATAATCTCTTACCAAATGTTTTAAGGAAATTCGTAAAATTGGCGGAGATACAACATTTTATATGAAACAGTTTGTATGTTGAACTATCCTTCAGCAAAACTTTGAACGCGTTTTTCTCGAAATTACGTTTTTCAACCTGGTTGAAAACATATTAGAAAAACCAAACATCCGATTTGCACGCACTAAGTCTTAAACTGTTAGAAAATCCAGTCACTATGGAACCACTTAGGGATTTTTTTATAAAGGGACCCCCTCTATTAATAAATGCATTTTTCAGAAAATTAAACATACCTAAATATATTTTTTTAATCGTGTCCTGGTGCCTTAAAGCCTTATTTAGGATTTGATCAAGGGAACAAGGGCGTCTGGACTCCCCAGGAAGACAGGCCCGGGGCGGGCCGCCCCTTCCACCCCCCCCGTTAGTCCGCCATTGGTATAGGGGCCCCGAGACGTGCATTGCCTAGTGGCCCCGACATGGTTAATCCGGCCCTGCTTGCTGGAAGAAAAATTTGCGTCGCGCAGACCAATAAAAGGTAAAATCAATCGACTGCGTAATGTACTTTTTTATATCTACGAATATTTTTGGTTTCGGTGTTGGTTTTAAGGTTCGCCCGCGCTGTTTAAATAATACTTTGTCGATGCCTTGAAGAGATATTTTTAAACCACCTGACTTAGATTGTGTACAAATATATGTATTTCATAAGTAGTCTATGATCAGTTCCCATAGTGCTTTAGTTGTTTACGGGCCGTTCGGGTAACATGGTTTCGTTTTACGAAATGTGCCGAAAGAAACCGAAGGCAGGTCTGCTCTCCACTACGAACCTTCTATCGCGGGATATTATATCGCGGGAGCCTGTCTGACAAAACCTAGTTACTAGTTAGTAGGTACGGTCGTCAGTCCACCTAAGCTCAATTTGTAAATTAATAAACGTCAGTACACGATCAATCAAGGATCTTAAGTTTTTCAACAGGCTAATCAGTATTGGAGAATACAGGCCCCAGTACTAATATATAAGAATATCTCTGGAGAGGACTTCGGAGACTCTTTCATCGCAGATTACGGATGGGTGAGAGTCGCCAAATCTGGTACGAATTGAGGGAGGCCTGTATTGGAAGCTGAGCGCCAGAAGACCCATGAAGAAGAATGATACATACCCGAAACCTCAGTTCTCCTATCGGAGGCTTGGCATAAGGTATCCCCTGGTAGCTATCATACTGACAGCCTGATTTTGTAATAGCTGTTCGTCCCTCTAACACACCTTGGCTTATTTTCACCGTTGGACCTGTCGAGCTTAAAACTTCATCACTGAAAAAAACATTACTCCATTAATTGTCCGGTTAGTAGCTGAGTGAACAAATGAGTAAGTTTTCGGGTTAACACCCAGGCGTCGCGGTTTCCATGTTATATCCCAGTTAGTCAGTCCCCTCTAATTGCTTAAATTACATTTTGTGTTTGTAATATCGGATTCTGGAGTAATAAAATCAGGTTATTTGTAATCAGGGAAAGTTTTTCTTTTTGCGGTTCTCTAAGGGCTGGTTTTGTAACCATCCTTTCATTACGCTTGATTGCACTTTTAACAAATATTCGGTTTACCGCCAAATGAATATTGTTAAAAATGGTGTGATGGATATAAAACTGAACCCTATATTATTAATGAAACCAGATGTTACGCATATAGTATTAATATAGGGCATAACTCTATTCCATTTGAAATTAAATTCCTATTGAAATGCTACGGCTTATATGTACCTTAACCCTTCAGAAATTTGGCATATTTTTCAGAAGGTCAAAATATTTCCGCTTTACAATAAAATAAATGAAATACTTCTGAACATATCCCAAAACTAAAAACGGTTTTTGAAAGATGATAAAATACGCTTTCATATTTTATAATTAAAATTAAACAATTTTCATAATACTAAAATAGAGAAGTCCGGTCCATTTTTAATTTTTTTTTATGAATAATGACCTTCTAAATTAAATTACTGCATATTTTTATATTTTTTAGAGTTAGTTTTAATAGTTAAAATAATTTTCGAAGTTTTAATTTTTGGAGATCCCTCGAAAACACCCATATCTATTATGAATTTTGTGACGTCATCTACTAAATTTTTATGTTGGTTTTCTTGAATCTCACATAGATTTGCGCAGGCGCGTGGCCATCTTGTTTATTATTACGCGTTGATTGGCTTATTTATTGCAAATGGCGAATTCAAATTCTTCGCAAACCAATGAATGACGTTGATGAATTTTACTTGCAGTTTTATGTTTTTGAAGATAATTTTCATTTAAATGATTAATTCACTGTGATATTAGTGTAATTCAGCATAAGTACCAATGCTGCCTTTACTTTTTTTCAGTTTTAGTCCTTTAAATAATGTTTTGTTGGTGATTTAGTTTCGGTAACGATAGGTTTTTAGGTTACTGACATTAACAAATATTATAATCAATAATTATCAGCCTGAAACACTCATCTACATTGAAAAAATCTTCCGAGAAAAGATACTGGCCGCCAACGGGAATTGGCAATTCCCGTTGGCGGCCAGTATCTTTTCTCGGAAGATTTTTTCAATGTAGATGAGTGTTTCAGGCTGATAATTATTGATTATAATATTTGTTATCTACCCTTTGTGCTATGCATAAAAATCTTGTTTAAACGTTAGTTTATCAATTAAAAATAATTACTGATATTACATAATCAAAGATTACTTCTGAAAAAAAAAATGACTTTTCCGCGTGAATTTAATAAAACTTCCATAAAAGTAATATTATTTAATAATGTAAAAGCCTTATGCATGTGTAAATAAATAAAATTTCGAGAAATCAACGCATTAAGTGCGTAAAACTGAGTCTAAGATGTGGATTTTTTCAGTTATTTTTTCGGAATTATTATAATATTTTTTTAATCCTTTTTAATTGTATGAACGAGATATAAAGTGAAGTGACAGTTTAATTCCAAATTCATAAAGAAAGAAGAGTGTATTTTTTAAATTTTGAATTTTCCTAAATTTTTCGACCATTTAATAGAATATGTTTACAGTTAGCTGTTTTTTTTTTAAATTTTGAAACTTAAAATACTGCAATTTTCAAAAACAATCGTATATGTCAGATACAAAAATCTAAAAGGGAATTCTATTAAGTTTCTATAAAGGTATATGCTTTTACGACATCTTCAAAAATAAGAAATATATAGAACATTCGCTTGTGTCATACCTAAATCCCCATATAAATGACCCAAATGAATTACAGTGAATCTTTTATCATGACGTCACCATACATCATTACACAGCATACCAACTTAACGCTGTGTTTTAACGAGAATATTAAAAATGCACTTTTTAAAAACTGTACGTTTAATATTATTAAAAAAACTTATAGTCTATATGAACATATTTTTAATGCCATAATATTTTTCACTGGAGTTCCTTATTATGCATGCAAACATAAAAAAAAGTTTTAGTAATGATTCACCTCACGTTTTTTATAACTAAAATGACTTACTGTATGTATAATAAACGTTATTATCACCTCATTTTTTTATCTTTTTTTATTGAAATAATTAATAAAAAATTCTCAAAATTTCCTTTTTCTTTTAAATTGCCATTCAAAACGTTAAACATAAATGATTACATTTTACTTTTTTGGCGGTTATTTTTTGGATAAGACTATACATGCCTTTCTAACGCCGTATAGAACACATTTCTCACTCTGATAGTAAGGAAGTTACAGGTATTTATTGGGACAAATATGGTCTACTGCCATTGAAGGGGTTAAAACTTCAGCCGTAGTCGTCATCGGGAGTTGTTCAAGATACCACTTGGCAGAACAAAGGTTCTAGCATATCATACCTTGATAAGAGGAATGGTGATATTAAATGAAATTTCTAAAACCGTTGATATAATTAATTAATCTTTAAATAATCTTAAAACATTCAATTTTTTCAAATGTTAAATGAGAATGTTTTTAGATGATAAATCTGGAGTGCAATAATAATAAAATTAAAAATGTGTTGGAACAACACTTAACCGGCAGAAACTTTAATGTAGTTACCTATGTATGTTTTCACTGTGAACATATCGCTTATCGAATTTTATGACTGTACATATGTGTACGTCTTACATCTTTGACATTGACTGAATCTTAGTTTTCATAAATACTTTTATACAAATTCTACTATAGAAGGCCGTTGACAGCATTTTGAACTGAATATAAATAAAGTTTTATTTTGGCATCGTTAACACTCACAATCATTTTAATACTAACAAAGCGTTTTCCGGGCGTAAAAATAAATGTATACTAGTTGATTAACTTAGTTATTTCATTAATTGTTTTTCTGTTTAATTCATAGAATTATATTTAATTAAAAAAATAATAATTTAAATTTAATTTAATAATGTTATTATCAAGTTCTGCAAGTAGTTTAGTTATTATTGTGACAGCTGTTTCGGCTCACTAGGTCATTTTCAAACTGTGGTTATACCACTTTGGGACGACTTATTTATAGGATTCTAAATTCTAATTTTGAAGGTGTATAAATTGATATATTACCGGTTAAACCGATTAACTGAGAAGACCGTTGTTAGTTCTTTCATATCAAATCTTACGTTAACACAATTTACATGTCCATATTCTGAAATAACACACTTTGTAATACACCACTTTTTTTTGAATTACTATCCAACCAGACGAGCTATTCTATATCTTGTGTGGGAACGAGATAGTTCTCGACCGAGATCTGCTGTCAGATTTGTGTGATTTTATATGGCGGTTATTTGCTTTTTCTATGGGCCGATGTCAGAATTTCAGCTTTGAGCTGTGAGCTGTCACTTATTTTAGTTAAGATCGTTTTAAACACGAATTCATGCAAGTATGCATGATTAATTATTCATTTAACAGCATTAGAAAATCACACAAATCTGACAAGAGATCTCGCCCGATATCTATCTCGATCAAGACGGATATCGAAATCGATCCATAGAAAAAGCAAATAACAATCATATACGTAAAGTTACACAAATCTGACAGCAGATCTCGGCCGAGAACTATCTCGTTCTCACACAATATATAGAATAGCTCGTCAGGTTCAGCTTAGCCCAAGATTCATCAAAGTGCGTTTTTTTAAAATTTAATATATAATCTCACACTCCAAAAATATTTGCATTCGTCGAAAAAAAAAATTTTACGGATTGAAATTGTTTGAGAACTTACCCGTTTACGAAAATTAATAAAATTGTCGCTGTTGTCACATACACAACACTAAAAGTTCTCAAAATATTATAATGTGCTTTCATTTTGATAACGAAATCTCATTGATAGTGTTGTGAGTTAGGAAAGTTTTAACTACAGTACTGAGTTCCTTGAACAAGTTGTTTGAACTGATACCTACAGTATTATTTGATTTGATTTAGTATACTAGCATACTAGCACTATTTACTACAAGAAAACGAGAAAATTTTATTACGTTGTTCAAACGAAACCACACAAGTTTATTTTATTGGTGGCAGGTACGAGTTAATCATTTTGTAAATTACCTTTTCCGTGTAGAGTGTACTGGATGAATAAAAAATAAATTAATTTAATTATAATAATTTTGTTTTTTGTTTAAGAACTGAAGAATGAAACAAAAATAAGACATGAAAATAACATTGCCTAATTCAAGTCTAAATTCAAACCAAATGGATAAATGTCGCTATGTACATAGTACGAGTATCTTTGGGCATTTGCGTGAAATAGGAGACTGCGGAAAGAAAATCCTTTTTTTTCCATTAAATTTTACCAAAATTCAGATAAATTCCCATTGTTTTATTAATTATTACATATATACTCTTATGTGTCTTAATTTCTAATAATAAAACAACTTAAGATGTGTTGGGTATCTTTCAAATAAGTTATAGGTTCGAGCGATTACTAGTTGGTTTATTTAGTTTTCTTAAACATTTACAATGAATATTAAACTGGACACACGTACTTACCTAGGCCCTGAGAAGTTCTGGCGAGCGGACTATACAAGCCCGCCCAATCTCTCCCATGCCTTCGGCCATCATCGTAACCGTTCATACTTAAGACACGAACACGATAGATGGTACTTTTCTGATATCCTACTCAACTGCCATCGCTTGGGATATTGCTTCGAATTTCATTTTACAAACTAAATTATCTATATCTGTTGAAGGAAGAACGTAGTTCACAAGAATAAACAATACACTACAGCTAAATATGTAAATAAAAACAAACAGTAACAAGAAAAAAAATAACAATCAAATGAATCAAATAAACTCAAACCCAAACCTTACTTCGGACACGGAATCAAGCCAATACCAATAACTAACGCACATTTCTATATTTTTGTCCTCTATTCACCACTTAGGTAGTTACTATTAAAAAGGTACCTAGGTATATCCACCTAACAGGTTGGTACTATAGGCCAAACTTCTTAAAAAACTCTTTTTAACTTATTTTGTGAATGGGGCTTTATAGTTACATCATCTAAAGTCAGAAATCAACAAATTTTTCGAGGTCTTCTAAGGCGACCTATGAGAAAAAGTAATATTTACCACAACGACTTTATACAGATGAGATGTGTGTTTACTGGTTCGGGAAAGTTTAACCTCGTTTGAAATGGAGAGGAGCAACCCTTTTTTCCGGGAATGGGCGGGTTTACTGAACCGACCAATTCAATTTTATCTCCTCTCCGATGTTCTGTGTATGTTATTTATTCACGCTTTTTCGAATTATTATTACTTACAGAGTTTATGAAAAAAACACATAGCTAAAATATTACTGGATAAATGACGGTTCTACATATGGCTGAGTGTGATTAACATGAATATGTGATATTCTGGCATTCACAATTTGGGGTATTTTGATAGTCTGAATCTAGTGGGGTGGTGAATAAGTTGTGGAAGAGAAGGTTGACAAGTATCTGGCTATTTAAATCACCAAAATTAGGTTACGATGGTTGAAATTACGATAGTGTTAAAATAGCAAGTAAAATAATTTGAAGGTAACAGTTTTATTTATATCAGTTTATTGTCTAAACGTAGCTAAGTCATGTTTTATGTCGACCCTTTTGTATTCCATCTGTAAATTTGTTTGTACGTTCAATTTCGGTTTCAAGATGGTGACCACGTTGGATACTGACTTTTTATCGTCTAACGTTTAATGTATTTTCTTTTGCTCGTTTTCGGAGTTTGTTACGCGCTTGTGTATATTAGTAATCTCCATTTTATCGTATTTTGGTCAATATGATGCTTGAAAACTTCAATAAACCTCAAATCTTGTCCTTAAATTGTAAACCTACTCTCAAATTCGGTGGTTGGTGCCTGACTGTCAAAATAAAAGCCGCCATGACACTTTTTTTGACGCTTTTGTATTGTAACCTCCGAGTTTGTTGCAAACATGAATTGCGAGTGTCCGCTTTTGAAACAAAGTGTAAACTTTACATACGATTTGTCCGTTTTTGATAGATTGTCTCAGTTATTCAGTAAGAGAGAATCAGACATACCACAATATTCAATTAAAATATGCATTTTAGAAAAAGTGTCGTATACACGACTTTGATACTGAGCTCCTCTTATATCATTTAAAACTGAAATTGTTTCGCGTGTGATGATGAAGGATCTGGCTTGCAGAGGATTGAACCCGGGACGCCTGATGCGAAATTATTTGCCAAAAGTAGCAGATTTTAAATCAGTCCGTCTTTGAAACATTTAGCAATTCAATTTATTGACGTAACGCACCCACAGATGCGTGCGAACACTGCCAAATGCAAAAAAAATATATAATACCAATTTTTCCTGATACCTAGTTGTACTGGCGTATGCAAATATTTTTGTTGGCTTTAATTTGAAATGGTTTTATTGAAATATGGTAGAAAATGTCATTGTTTTCTTATTATCATAATATAAAACTATGTATAATTATCATTATAATATTATGATACCATTGTCTTCCATGAGAGATTGAGTATTAATTAAATAATGTTTTAAAACATGTCTGTCGTAATAATAAATCATACTTTGTAGTACTCAGTAAATACATTAATATACAGGAGTCATAAAACAGGAATAATAATAATTATTTATGAGTTCATGAATTACATACAATGTAGTACAATATTTAAATTATAATAGTTTATTGATTTTATAAGATAAAGAGCAATGGAGTTGTATCGCGAGTAGAAAATATGAAAATAACTTGCATAAATCAATTTAGGAGAGATGCTAAATTATTGTGATAATTTTTAGATATTGGATTTGGCAGGGGTACACATGTGAAAGATATTTATTGATCAGGACTAGTACGGCCGTTCGATAAAATCCTTTATCAATATGATATTGACTAACTCCGACATTTATAGTTAGTTATCAATATTTGCGAGCACGGTCAACAATTTATAAGAGAGTAAGTCCATCTACTCATGGAGCAACTGAAAAATAAAAACAGTTGGCAACCCAATTGCTACCCACTAGAGGTGGGTAAGTTCTGCATTTTGCCGGAAGCCTCCGAGACTTGCTTCCTTTTAAAAGTACACGAGTTCTAGGAGCAGGTCCCGGGTCCGAGTTCTTAGGTGCGGACTGAGCACTGGGTGTTTTTGCGGCGCACCGAACCGGGACGCACGGGTTCATAGAACTCGGAGCCAGGACCTACTCGTAGAACCCGCACAAGAACTCAGAACCCTGGAGCCGGACAAGATCCGCATGAGGGCTCGGACCCATCACCCGTGCAATGTAGGTACATTCAATGTACCTACATTGCACGGCTTTTAATGTGAATTTAAATAAGGAAATTAGCTGTAAGCTGTAACGCTTTAACATAAACTATTATTTTATAATGCACTTCACCAGTTGGTTAACAATATCAAGATACGCTCTAATTAAAAACGACTCCGTGTCTGGTCAAATATTAAAAAATCGAATCTATTAAACAATCCCGCGATGACGTGACACACGGGCAGGTAGCAGTATACTGTTACGTCACGCGGTCTCGCACGTGTGTGTTGATCGGCGACAGGCGATCGAATAACCGCCGCCGTGTCGTCAGTCAAGGGATGGCGGAATGTGTCATAGTTCGCGGGTCGCAGGAGCGTGTCACGGTTCACGAAGTTCCGAACACCCGGGTTCTCTTAAAGTAGTCCATTTGAAAAAGGAGTGAGAGTAGGAACCGCTTCCTGCAAAGGAGCGGATCACACGAGCCCATTACAGCAGAACCGACACATCGCTACTACCCACAGGAAAGCAAATTGCGAATTTTACTGGCGGTCCACACACAGGCAACTTGTGAAAGTCCAGTTGTCAAGGGAGGCGCCGTTGTCAAACGTGACTACCACTGCTAGTCGCGTTTAAGTTGCAAGGTTGACAGGTTGCCATGGTTACACCTCACGTTTCAGTTGCCAGGTTGACAGGTTGCCATTGTAACGCCTCACGGCCTGTCAAGTTTTCGAGTAATTTGCGGTATGTCAGAGCAGGAGAATATTGATTTTGTTCAGAAGATTGATAAATAATTTTTATATTATTAAGGTTAATAATTGATAAATTATTAATACATTATATTTTTGTTAAACAAGCTGAAATAATTACTGAAATCGTAACGTTGAGTTGCGGCGTGAATTGTGTTGAATTGAGTTGCCAACCAGTTTTTGGTTTCTCCATGAGTGAAGGCACTTTTCCAACCGTCGCACAGTTGGTAATTTTGAGTATCTAGTTCAATTTTATTATTTTTGTTTGTTTTTGGGACAATATAAATTATCATTATATGAAAAAATTCTTTAAAAAAATATATTGTTAAAAAATATATTTTAATACATACGGCAATCTAAACATATAAAAAATTAGGTTCTGTATGTTTGGGTTCGCAGATCTCGGAAAGTAATCGATGGATTAACTCAAAAATTTTACAGAACATTGTATTTTAGCAGAAGAGTATTTCTATTTATAATGGTTAGTACTGGCGTTATGAAATTTGAATAAAATAATGACTACAGACAAAAATCGCCTTGGTGCTGAAAAAATTAAAAGTTGTTAAAGTAAATCCTGAATATATCACAAAACTAAAATTGATGTGACACATTAATATCCATTAAATACAGAAAACATAAAATTTCACTGGATACATTCGGATACATTTTTAAAAGTCTCGATGAATTCAAAACTTTAAGAAAAAATACGTTTGAAAAATCATTACTTCAATATTTTTTATCACACTAAAACACAAGTTAAATAGTTATGATAATCACCTGATTTCCTAGATTTCATCATAAAGTTTCAGAAAAATACAGTACATAGTTGAATTATCACGATAACGTGCACACGTCCATCCGCGGAGAAATCTACTGGCTTATATAAAATTACTCGTTCGCGTTTAGAGGTAGTGCGTATTTGCGATGGTGCCATAGGTCGCAAGCAGCTAAAATGTTTTTTTTTTATTTCTAACAAGATTAGACATTTAGGTACCCAAATTAAATTAAAATGAAATCCAGAAAGAAATCTAGGATTTTATGATAAAGTCGAGCTACATACCTTGAATTGTTAACTGTGCGTCGCGTCGTGGGGTCGATTGACAAATAAACGCGGCCTCCTAAACGTCAGGTAAGCTGTCAATACACAAAAAAAAAAAATAATGTCGTTTATTAATTTTTAACGAATTAACGATGTCGTTCGTTACGCAAAATTACTGGCTCATTAGTGACGGAAGGTAAACTAACTATCCATAATAATTCATCTAAAATGCGATCAATTTATTTCCTTTGGCCTTGGAGAAACGAAAGTTGTCGAATTATAACTAAAGACCTCAATAAATAATTAATAATAATAATAATAATAATGTTTATTTCAGCCGAACAGAGCGGTGGGTGCAATACTCTGTCAGCCATAAAAAAGTATACATTAAATAAAACGGATTTACCAGATAAAAAATCAAATAACATAAAAAAGATTAAAAAAAATAAATAAAAAATATACATCTACATATTTAGTACGTAATCGTATATCTACTACGGGGGCTTCAGATGTATTATAATTATAATTAAATACCGTTTAGTCTCAAAAAGTACAAGCGATGCGCTATTGCATATATGTATTAGTTGTAAATCCGTAGACAATCTATTTATTTTCTTATTTATTCCCTGTCAATGTCGGTCTAGCTATCAACAGTGCGGCCGTGCTCGGGAAGACGGTATAAAATTACCAGTAGTTACGCCTAACAAACCGATACTGTAAAGTTATCGATTTCGCTGTGCTAGACATCCAGGAGAGATTTTAGACTTGATTGGGAAAATAGAGTTAATGTAAAAAAATAATAATTATGGAAAAATATTATTATTGATAGTTATGAAAGTGAGTATGTTGGTATGTCTATTTGTAGAGATGTTAAGACAAATCATAACAAGTAATATTTGTACAGCGTACCTTTGGTTGATTTTTCACAAAAACAGCGCATTTTAAATTAACTAACTAAAACTAACTAACTAACCATCACGCCGTTTCCCCGCAGGGGTAGGCAGAGAGGACGGACCGCCAAACAACTCGGTCTTGGCACACAGTCTTTGCTTCACTCACATTCATACATCGTCTCATACATACTCTTCTATTATTCCGACTTTTGACATGGCCCGACTCAAGTATCTGATTCACTTGATCGTGCCATGTCTTCCTCGGGCGTCCCCTACTTCTTCTTCCATTCACATTTGCGTCATATATTCTTCTCACATTATTTTCTTCTTTCATTCGCTCTACATGTCCAAACCATCTGAGGGTCCCTTTCTTAATCTTACTCATTATGCTTACATCAGCCTTGCATTCTTTGCGGATATCCACATTTCTCACACGATCATACATGGTTTTGCCACACATTCGCCTCAGGGATCTCATTTCGACAGCATTCAGTTTACTTTCATCCTTCCTCTGCCAACTCCATGCCTCACTGCCATACATCAAGGTAGGTACCAGGACTCCATTGTGGACTGCTAGCTTCGCGTCTTTTGACAGTGTTTTATTAGCGCCAACGGCATTCAGTCCTCCATTAATGGAGTTACCTGCATTTACTCTTCTTTCAATATCTCTATCAGCCTTCCCATCTCTCGTAAATCATTTTAAATTATCCAATTAATATTGTTATTATTAATATTCAGTTTCTTTAAACGAGTTTATTTTCTTATTACACCCTTCCATTTTTCCATCCGTCCAATGTTTCTATTATTAAAATCCAATAACACTTCTTATTGCGATTCAATCGCCTGAAAACAGCGAACACTCTTCTGCCATTTAACGCAAATATTGAAAAATCTTTCGCATTTCGCTTGGATTTGAAAAAATCCGTTCTTAATACTTTTCTTGGCGAATGGCCAATTTCTTCGATAGAACCTCGTGGTAATGGATGTTTCCAGAAGAAATTACGTGCAAAGACTCTAATGCATCCGGGGCACAGATTGCAATGGAAGTGCAATATATATATTTTTTTTCAATTTGTGTTACGGCCCTGAGTTGAATATTTCATAGAGCTAATTTCTAGAAAATTGTTTCTTTTGATATAGGCCCTAAATACTCACAATAGTATTATTGTTATTTTGTTTTGATTTCTTGTGTAGATAGATAGGTCAGGTGGCATTGAATGAAATCCTAGGATTGGAGCCACATCTTTAAAACCAGTAAATAGACTCTTCTATGCCCGAGAGATCGTTTAATATAAATTAAATGTTGCTTTGATTTATTTTCAAACATCGTCCAAGTATACCAACTCATCGATTCGTTCAATTAATAAAGAGATCGCTTCAACAGTACCGTGACGGCAAAAAGGGCAAAAAACGCTGCATATAATAATATATAATGCTGCAGCTTTTTCTTATATATTAAATAATGGTGAGACAAAAGATGAGACACAAAATACGTGCGACTGTTTTATCCAAAGTACAACTTTTTTCCTTTGGAGGAAACAGATAGATACACGGCGACGCAAATTGCATTTAATTTTATTTATACGTTTGAGGGAGATGTATGTAAATGATTGTATCATTTCTTAGGAATGGGGGGGGGGTGCAGATATACGTTCACCGATTGTCTCATTGTCGACTGTTGTTATGTTATGTGTAGGAAAGAGCTGCAGCATTATATGTTTAAGAATAAAAGCAAAACCAAAACCATCAGCGCGTTGACATTTGACGTTTTTGAATACACACTTCAATATTATCCTTGCAACTATTTTCCATACTTTCAAAATTGTCGTTACGCCTAGTAGTATTGTAGGGGTCTACGGAGGCGTCACGGTGCGGTGTGTGAGAGATGCAAGAAAATGATTACTTTTTTCCTTTAGAGGAAACAGGCCTACATCATACATTGTGTATCTCATCTTTTAAAAGAGCTGCAGAATTATTGTGATATGGAACGTATATGTATTGCCTCTTTTATGCCGTCACGGTACCGTAATCGTGAATCGTCACGGTTATAATAAAAACGTTCACTAAGCATAAAGAAAAAATCAGTAAGTACCGATACTTTTTTTACGATTTGAATTGAATTTAAACAAATGGCGCTTATACCACTCAATAGTTAAAGTTTTTATACGATTCCTTGTACAAATTCCGCTCTTCTAATTCCTATGAAGACGATACGCGATTCTGTCAGTAGTTTCTACTCTGAAATGGAGAAAAAGGATAGCTTAAAATAATAATAATATAAAAAAAACGTGGTTTCGTACTAATAAACTCTTGGTTCAAAATCAAGCATCTTAATACCACTAATCAAATGAGATCGTCGATAATTTTCATATGTAATAGTGCGGACTTTTTTTACAATAACTAAGGTATTATCATATATTATCAGAGAATTACTATACAGTAATTAGAGAATATTGTTTTATAACATAATAGATATAATACGATTCTAAAATTTAACTTTCGAGAGCTTCGTACCTACAAATACGGTCAGGTTAGTTCGGGCGTTTACCTTTACCACAGATCAAGGAAAATCAAATATTAAAAATGTAAGAATTACTTCTTCAATAAACGCAAATTAAATTTGTAGGGTCATTTTAATTAAATGAAAACAAATCTCAAATTTTTATGCACCACTTATTTAATCAAATTATCAACATGTTTGATTTTTTGATTCAATAAAATGAAAATTAGCAAATAATAGAAAATACCATAAAGGGTAGACTATAAAAACTATAAAAAATTACAAAAATTACTTAATAATTACCACTCCTTGTTATGTTTTTTGTTTATTGTTATATATATTTGATTTTGATTAAATAAGTAGTACATTGAAAGTAATAAGTTTTTTTTTTAATGTAAGATTTACTATTATTATAACGAGTTATTAGATTTACAAAATAAGGGTCATTATTCTATAATGACGCCCAGTTGAATTAACGCCTTACTTCAAAAGCTAAGAGATGTTGTATTCCCATTGCGTTTGAACTTTGTATTCGCGATATGTCAAATACATTCAATACTATTTCTTCTCACGAATGTTGTACTCTTTGGACAAATATTTTAATTCCTTTTTAATTCACGCCCTTTTACGGGGCTTTTACATATAAATAGTAAGATATATACAGTATTTATTGTACATAACTAAACTGCCGCAGTAACAATATTTTTTTAATTTGTTTAAAGATAAATTGAAGATGTTCACTTACTTGGAATTTTTTTTAGAGAGAATACCGCGCAAGAATCTCAACTGATCCCGTCTGCAGCCAGTGAGACTATGGCATCCCCAATTGGGGTATGTTGTCAGGCTGAAGGTAGTGGGGAGGGGAAGGAGGTGGGGAAGAAGAAGGTTGTGGTCTTTACACCAGGGCGATACTGATAGTATCTTCCACTCTGGAACGTGCCGTAAATATACTATATATTATTTTAAATGAATTAATTGTGAAATAACACAAATTAATCAAATAAAATTTATTTGTGCACACCGGGTTCGAACCCGCGACCTCCGGATTGTGAGTCAAGAGTCTTACCCACTGGTATACGGAGGTCGTCAAAATGGTATAATTGGTATAATTGTTTCCCTCCGTATTCTGGGCAAATAGTGATACATATGGTAGTTAGTCCCAGAATTTCCGTACTGAAATAAATCTTGACTTCTAGTATTACGTAGTGGAATCCGGAAGCTTATCAATTCAAGCAATACCGGACTTTCAACTTAATCATTTAGAATTTTATATAGATTCCAAGTAAGTAAAAATTCTTCTGACAATTTGAGCATATTCATATCATAGTGATATAGTTCTACACAATTGCTGGAATACCAATATTAAAATTTAGAAAACGTAAGAATTTGTTTTGTATTCTTTCAACAGCTTGTACATGTATATTATTATAATGTGGGTTCCAGACGGGAGAATTGTACTCAAATTGACTTCTAAAATAGGCAACATATAACAGTTAAAAACACTTTAAATTGTTATAATTTCTAGTTAGCCTAGTTATAAATCCCAACATTTTTAAGACCTTATTAGAGATTTCTGTTATGTGGTAAACAAATTAATGATTTGATTGAAAAGTGATGCCTAAGTCTTTAATTTGTGTTAATGTCTCAAGAGCATTGTTATCAATGTTGTAATTAAAGAACACTGGATTTTTTATACGAGAAAATCTAACTATTTTGACTTTCTTAGATATTCAAGTAAAGTCTATTTCACCAAATTAACATTTTAATAATAAGGTTGGATTTTAAATCAGTTTTCTCAGCTTACCTACAATTGGAATGCTCGCATTTGTGTGGTATTTTCTTATTATTCGATTGTTAAATTGTTATTTACGCACTCCTTAGCTGTTGTTAGAAAATACGTATCAATGGTTATAAATTGTGTTATTCTTGACTTCCAGACGGAAGAATCAGAGCACATTTCATGATGCCAGAACTCACAGTTTTTAGTGGGATACACGAATCAAAGTTTCAGCCTTTTAGTTGGGATACATCAGCAAACAGATGAAAATGCAAATCTGTGAAAATCATTGTCACACGGATGTATTAAATTATTTAAAAAAAATATTAAAACTATTAAACAATATGTACGTATCTTATTTCCATTCTATTTAATTCTCTGTCCCGTGTCAGTGCCGTCGGTAACGCCGTTACGGTAGCGGGTAACGCCGCGAGCGGCCGGTAACGAAGGCAGTCGTTAGGGAGAAGTAACGACGCACCTGTTAACGGAGGTCCCATCATATTATTTATTAAATACTAAATGCGAAGATAAAGATTGTGCGCCGTGAACCCACCACACTTTTTTCTTCATTTTCTTCTTTATTAAGCATTTTACCAGGGGCTTTATGAGTAATGAGAATTTTTTTTAATTCACTCACCTCAGAGAAAAAATAGATGTTTTGTTAAATCTGTACTGTAAGAAACACTTTCTTAGAAGGTGGGAAAACAGGAGGCGTAAAACTCACTGTAGGATAATGTAGCAGGCTAATTAGATGGTGTCCACATAAGAATTCACATTCCAATAAATGTTCCAATCTATGCACAGATAGGAACGTTTATTTTTTGGTCACCAACAGTTAGAATTTTAAGACTTTTAATAAACTTATAACGTAATTTAGCATTTGATACGATTAATACACACATACACTGGTAATAAACTGCTTGCTTGTTTGGAAGTTGTCACCGCACTGATTAGCAATGTCATTCGTAGGTAGGAGGAAGTATGTAGGTAGGTGTGTATGTAGGAAAGGAAACAGGATAGCTATATTCCCAAACAGTATCTGCCTATTATATCTCAACTAGCAGACCCGGCCACACGTTGCTGTGGCTAACGAATCCTTTATAACCAACGTCATCATCTGTAAAATCAAATCCACACCACGCTGCGCGCTGCCCGTTGCCGCTTGGCCGGATATATTATGTATTTCAACCAATTTATACAAATCATTGAAAATTTATGTACCTAAAAACTCACGAATCACTCTATCTACTGGTGAATACCGCATGAAAATCCGTTGCGTAGTTTAAAAAATCTAAGCGCACATACATCCTGAGCGACTTCCTTTAGATTACTTTAACGCAGACAACCTGTTCATAATATGTCCCACTAAAAGCCGTGGAAGGTGAGCTCCGACGCCTATATACATATATATGTGCAAAATTTTCAGGATAATCAAGTAATTATTTTCGAGCGATGGAGCTTGGAAATACCAATTTAACTCTCCAATAGTAAACTTCAAGACACATTTTAATTTGTCAATAAGAATAAGGGTTAAGCCATGTAGGACATAACTGCTTGAAGCTTACGAATCTTTAGAACCATAAAAATAAAAATAAAAAAACCGTTTAAATTCTAAGACAGTGTAAATTTTTCATAAGTTCATATCTCTTTCTAACCCATCATAGTTTCCTTGAACGACATTTATTTTGTGCGAAATTTTCGGCAGTTTTGCGGATAAAGTAATTTTGTTCAGTTTCTAGAAAGACGTGCTATTAAAAAGAACAAGATTTGCCCTAGAGTAACAAAAAATACACTTAATTGTGAAGTAAATATTTATTTATTATTATTTGCCCAAGTAAAAAGCGAAACGGTGAGAATCATAAAGTTTACCAAAGAGGAAATTTCATACTTAAAATATTTTTTTACAAGTTTTATCATAGTATAAAGCTATAGCTCAGAACAATAATATATTTGAAAATCTATTAGAAATATAAAAATCATCTTTTCAGTCATCATAAATTCACTTTGTGGCTTCATTTTAATTAAAAATTTGATTAGATCAATCATAAATTAATGTAAATAATAAAGTGATTTGTTTTTTTTTTTAAATACTGTGTTGTTTGTAACTAAAATTAAACACGTAAATGCAATGTCGTACTTTTCTTTTTATTGAGTTAGCGTAGCGAAGTCTTGTGAACCGCCGACAATTGGTCCCTCGGCAATGTGCAGTCGGTTTAGGTTAAATACGGTATACCTAATTACACAAAATATAACTAAGTGACCCCGAAGGAAAGTGCAGAGAGAATGTACCGCCGAATAACAAAAGTATAAAACATAAATTTTCATTCAAATGTATCAACAAAAATTTGCTTCTCTAAATACTATGTATACCAGCGCATAAGTACAAAAAAACTACACTATGTATAAATTCATTTGATATTTATACCAATTTATTATAAAATGTATTTTTAAGTTCGATTTTACGTTTGAAATTGGTAAATTGTCAAACGGCCAACTGTCTGCGGGTCAACTGTAGGTCACCCATTTTATCTTTATCGTGTATACTTAGATACCACTAATCTAAAAAAATGCCTAGAATGTAGACACCTACATGTCATAAATTTTGCGCTGAAAAAACCGTTTATATTTTTTTTACATACATGCTCCGCGTTTGCTAGCGGCATTATTTTGGTTTTATGTAATATGCATCGCTTATTTCCAGTTGAAATTATTTTTGGTTCAATGAACTCAAATAAGCATTGAATATAAATGTCATTTTCAAATTTGGAACTGATTGTTTTTTTTTTTTTTTTTTTTTTTTAATGGCTTTTCACCCCAAAGGAGTGTTCTGGCCAGTGTCAAGTGAATGATTTTTGTGTGTAATTTTGTTAGTGTATTTTTGGTCAATAGTTACAATTTTGGTATCAAGAACATATCTACATTATATAATAATACTATACAAATAATAATAATAATACGCTAAATTCTTACAACACGAGATGATTTTAATTATTTACATATGTATAACAAGTGGAAGTAACAGGAAAATAATAAATATGCTTATGTAATTTATTATACATAAAAAATAAACTAAATAATGAAAATTTTTAAACTAAACTTACAATTACAAATTGATGCTGTTAATATTCAGGAAATTAGCCAATACTCTATAAACGCGTTTGTTTTGAGAAGATAACAGACATGCAATGTTGTAGGGAGGCATTATGCCCGTACTGATAAGGTGAGGGATGAAATTTATGTATGAATTATTTGTAGGGCAACTGAAAAAAATATGATTGAGGTCCTCTTCACCAAGACGACATTCACACATCGCAGAATTCTTAACATGAATATTTGTCAAGTGAACATTGTGGCAGCAATGCCCTATCCGCATGCGGCAAATCGAGGATGTTGAGAATTTGTTCAAAGAGAGTCTAGAAAACCACGGTTTTGAAGGAATCGTTGGCTGAATTATGAAAAAGTTATATCCTTTTGTTTTACTAGACTCATCCCAATGATTCTGCCATGTGGAAATCATGTTTTCTTTCAATTTAATGAAAATGTCATCGGGGTTTAAAAAATTATATAAAATATCCCCCGAAATAATGGCATCTTTCGCCAATGAATCTGCCTTTTCATTTCCAGGGATACCGCAGTGACTAGGTATCCAAGCCAACACGATTTCTTTGCCAGAGTCGGTTAATTTATAAATTAAAGTGCGGATTCCAACACAGAAATCGTCTTCTGGGTAATGGAAGGGGGAAGAGTTCAATTTTTGAAGTGCACTCAGGGAATCTGAGAGAATTAAAAAGTTTCCAATGTGATCATTGTCAATGTATTTGAGGGATTCAAAAATGGCTATACATTCAGCAGTGAAAACGGAAGCCTCTTTTGGAAGTTTGATTTTTCTATTGACTTGATCTGATGGGCAATGGAATGCTGCTCCCACATGGTTTGATAAGGAAGACTTGGAACCATCTGTGTAAATAATTTTCCAGTTGGAGTATTTAGAATTTAAAATTTCGATAAGCTTTCTTGGAGCTTCGTGATTGTTAATTATACCGAGAGAAAGAAGAATATTTGGTTTACGTAAATGAATACGAAAGGAGTTAGCATATAAAGGAAGTCTATCAGATGGATTTAAGAGGGGTTTATACGCACTGTACGTATGGAGACTTTTAACAAGAAGAGGGATCGACTTGTTCCTCCAATAAGGAAGTGATTTCACTTGAGCAGTGAGTGCAGTAATTTTGTCTATCAGTGGGTGATTAGAGAGTCTTAAGCATTTAAATAAAAACTTGTCTGCCAAGAACTGTCTTCTGAAATGAAGAGGAGCCTCCACAGCTTCCACTTGTAAAGCGTTAATTGGGGAAGAACGCATTGCACCGATAATCAATCTTAAACTTTGAAATTGGATACGGTCCAACCTCGCGAGGTTCTTTTTAGATGTGGGTTCAATGAGGAATGACGCATAATCCAAATGACTCCTAACATATGCGTTATAAAAAAGTTTTTGGGTGGATGGGTGACTTCCCCACCAAACCCGTGAAACGGCACGTAAAATGTTGAGACCAGCTTGACACTTGTTAATGATAAAATTAACATACGGGTTCCATGTTAACTTAGAGTCTAAAATTACCCCAAGGAATCTTATCTGTACCTGCATAGGGAGAATTGAATTATTTATTTGGACTGTTATACGCGGAGGAACACGTTTTCTAGAAAAAACGATAACATTGCTTTTGGACGGAGAAATTTCTAAGCCGTGATTCGTTAACCAGGTGTCAAGGTTTTTCATGCAAATGTTAATTATTTCCTCCAGAATAGTAATAATTCGTCCTGAAATGTATATGAAAAGATCATCCGCATACTGAAGTATTTTACAAGATGGATGCAAACTCCGATGCAGGTCAAAGGTATATATATTAAAAAGGATAGGACTAAGGACGGAGCCCTGTGGCAAACCCTTGTTTACTATTCTTTCCAGTGGAAGAGAATCCAGCACCTGGATTTGAATTTTCCTGGTAAGAAGGAGGTTAATTATAAAACTGGAAAGCTTACGAGGGATGCCAATTTTTAATAATTTATTAAATAAAACATCTATTAAAACGTTGTCAAAAGCTCCGCACACATCAAGGCAAACACCGACAAGGGATTCATTATCGGCCAGGGCCAACTGGATATCAGAAGTCAGGATGGACACACTTTCGATCGTACTTTTTCTTTTTCGAAAGCCAAACTGAGAACTGGGAAGAATTTTCTCATTTTCTACATACCAGTCTAGGCGTCTTTTAATCATATGTTCAGCTATTTTAACTAAGGAAGATGACATAGCTATAGGTCTGTAAGAAAGTCCAGAGTTAGGGTCTTTCTGGGGTTTCAGAATGGGGACAATTATTTGAGTTTTCCATGCTGATGGAATTTTGCCGGAGTCAAAGATCAAATTTATAACTGAAAGAAAATAGTTTAATGTGGTAACGTCGCAGTTTTTAATAAAGCTATAAGGAATTCCATCTACACCGGGAGATGAGTCTGTGAGATCGTTTAAGACCTCCCTAAGTTCTGTCAAATTGAAGTGGGTGTCCATCCAACCCCGTGTTTTAAATGAGTATGTGAATTCTGTTTCATTAAAATTACTTGCAGTTTGAGGAGCTAGTTTATCGGCAAATTCCTTCACCCACTGTGAAGAGAGTGGTCGAGTCACTGATGGGACGTGAGAACCCTTAAACCGACGAATTGAATTCCAAACAACTGAAAGAGGAACTTCGGGAGATAATGATGAGCAAAATTTTTTCCAGCCTTGACGTTTTTTGTTTTTTAGAAGACGTTTGGTCTTAGCTTCAATCTGTTTATACTGAAGGAAGTTCTCCATATTCATATTTGTTGAATAAATTTTCGCATATTTTTTCCTCTTATCTACTGCATCTGAGCATTCAATATCCCACCAAGGAGCTGGGGGAGGTTTCCCTTTGTTACGTGTCGTTTTAATGGGGATAAATTTTTCTGCGGACGTAATGACTGCAGACACCAATAAATCGTAACATTCCGTAACATTTTCTGTAGTTGGAGAGGGTAGACTTTGCACGGAGAACTTTGTATGATTTGAATAATCATTCCAGTTTGCCCTGGCCGTTAAGAACCTTGGTTTTCGACTACTGGACTTGACAATTTTATTGGAATGATAAATATTTGAGGATTCAATGAGGATGGGGTAATGATCACTCCCATGAGGGTCATCCAAAACCTTCCATAACAGGGATGCGGCAATGCTGGAATTGCAAATAGTAAGATCAACCATGCTGGGACGCTGACCAGGCACCTGAAGACGGGTAGGAGAACCATCATTGATGATACAAAAGTCTAGTTCGTCGAGTAGATCAACAATATCTCTGCCCATTCTGTCACAATTGTGAGCTCCCCATAATCCGTGATGGGCATTAAAATCTCCCAGAATAAGAGAAGGGGAAGTGACCTTGGAAAACATTGCTTTCAGGATTGATTTTGAAGGTTTGTTAGATGGTGATATATACAAAGAAATGATTGTAGTGTCAAAAACCTTTGCGGCCGTCACTTGAAAAGGACAACCAATTGGTTTTAGATCTACTGGGGAGAATGGTAATGATTTTTTAATGAAAAGAGCGGAGCCGCCCTTACCATCTTGACGGTCGTCTCGAAGACAGTGGTATCCCCTGACTCTGAAATCAGAATCCGGTTCCAGCCATGTCTCCGAGATGGCAGCCACTGCAATTGAGTTTGAGTGTAATGTGTTTAAAAATTCGTCAGACTTATTTCTAAGACTATGACAATTCCACTGAAGAATCCTCATCAGAGGAGCCATTTCTAGTTGAGTTGATAATATTAGTAATTTGTTTAGCAACGTGGGACGGTATTTGGATGTTGTTTTTATTTAAAGTTTGTAAAATATGTAAAAATGAGGTGATTAGTGTAGAGTTAATGTCTATATTATAATTTTGTTCTTTACTAGATGACTTTAGGTAAGTATTGAAATTTGAACTGGAAGGAAGTTGTCCATTAGGGAACCACAGAAGGGATTCGTGATTAGTATTATTTTTTTTTGTTAGAATTCTAGGTTTCACAACCCGTTCAACAGTTTTTCTAAATGAAGAAGATGAAGGTTGAGAAGGGGCGGAATTTTTAGAATTTTTCGAAGTTACTTCAGAATAAGATGGAATGGATTTGTTAAACATTCTTGATGCTTCCGCATAAGAAATGCTCTTCTCGGCCATTGTGTGTTTAATATTGCGCTGCCTTGACAGCTCAGGGCAAGTTTTGCTGATGGACATGTGAATTCCGGAGCAGTTTAAACATTTATAATTTTCCTCAGTTTTATCGCAGGAATCGCCACTATGGGATGAACTGCACTTGAAGCAACGGGGTTCTGATCTGCAGAGGTTCTTTGTGTGTCCAAATCTACAGCACTTGTAGCACTGCACAGTTGGGAACACATAGAGCTCTACTGGTAGAGAGACGTTAAACATAGTAACATTTTGTGGGAGGTCTTTGCTGTCAAAGGTTAGGACAACGGATTGGGAGGGTCTCCATTCCACAGAGTTTCCCGTATTAAACCTGTAATTTAGACGACGCGCTTTTAAAACTTTTCCGAAACCTTGAGGAACAGTAATGTTCTCCAGGATGTCCTCTATCGACCAGTGCGGTGGGATCCCTTTTGTGACACCTAGCCTTGTAACCTGATATGTAGGTATAAAAACGTTGTACGAGTTTTTTTTGGCGACATCAGATTTTACAAAGCTATTGGCCTCAGCCGCTGTCCTGAATTCAACAGAAAGACGGTTACGGCCAACAGATTTAACTCCATTCCAGACAGGATGGATTAATAACATAAAAATGTCCAAAGTCCACATCATATAAATTTGTTTGTTTTTCATCCTTTGAAATTTTTGTCACGTGTGTTATGTAAGGAGGTCTATCCAGATTATTATATAAACGTGACAAAGGAATAGAGGGTACCAGTGGGGCAGCTGTAGTGAGTGTGGTGGAAGGGTTAGGTGGACTTGGGTTTGAGATCGAGGAAGAAGTGCACGGAATTACATCCTGTAAAACAGAAGAAATATTTTGAATGGAGTCGTTTTGCGTGGAGGGTATTTTACGATGTATCTGTTCAAAATCTGTTGCATTTCTATTATCTGTTGGTTTAGCCATTTTTCTTTTTTTGGACGTAATCGTTACGAAGTCCGAAGCCTCCGGAATATTAACAGCGATAATTTTTTTCGTAACACCCGAGGATTCAGATAGCAAACCACCGTCATCTGGGGGATCAGGTGGTTTTTCTTGGACCATTTTTCAACAAATCTAAATGACACAAAACAAAAAAAAGTCTTACCTTTACTGCTCCGAAGAACCAATTACACAACACAAATACTTACTGTGAAAACAAATATACAAGTTAAAACTATATTACACTAATTTACAATACTATTATAAAGCTATTATCGATTTAAAATGAATAATTTTGTAAAGAGGAATGAAATGACACTGGCACAGTTAGACGGTAGCCTTTGTTTTTTCGAACTGATTGTTTGAAGACAAGGTTGATTCGGACAAGCGATAAAGTACTTCCTTATAATATATTGCGTGGTCGAGGAGCAAGGCTCTCCACTATCGATCCGGAGGTCGCGGGTCCAAATGCCGGCGTCCGCAGATAAATTTTATTTAATTGATTTGTGTTTTCTCAATTTAATCAATCATTTAAAATAAGACTGAATGCTGTAGAAATGAGATCCCTGAGGCGTATGTGTGGTAAAACCATGTATGATCGTGTGAGAAACGCGGAGATCCGCAAAGAATACAAGGCTGATGTAAGCGTAATGAGAGTAAGATCAAGAAAGGAACGCTCCGATGGTTCGGGCATGTAGAGAGAATGAACGAGAAAAGGAGTGTAAGGAGAATATATGACGCAAATGTGAATGGTAGAAGAAGTCGGGGACGCCCGAGAAAGACATGGAACGACCAAGTGAATCAGATACTTGAGTCGGGCCATGTCAAGAGTCAGAATAATAGAAGAACATGTATGAGACGATGTATAAATGTAAACGAGGCAAGGAGTGTGTGCCAAAACCGAGTTGTTTGGCGGTCCGTCCTCTCTGCCTACCCCTGCGGGGAAACGGCGTGATGGCTAGTTAGTTAGTTAGTTATTTAAAATAATAAAAGGTACATTTTGACTCCCAATCCGAAGTTCGCGGGATCGAATCCCGGCTTCTACAAATAAATTTTATTTGATTAATTTGTGTTATTTCAAAATTAATTCATTAAAAATAATATAAAGTATATTTGCGGCACGTTCCAGACTGGAAGATACTCTCAGTATTACCCTGAAGTAAAACCACCATTCAGACTTAAAGGTTGCTTGAAATGGCTTTATCCGTGTTTGGTGACTAGATCTGAATAGCCAGGTACTTTTCCACCTTCCTCCTCCCAATCTCCTTACCCTCCTAATTTACCTACAGCCTCACAACATACCTCAATTGGGATTGCCGTAGTGCCATACAAAGATAGAGACATGCTATGATGTCCGCCCGACTGTCGGCGGAACTACGATCTAATGGTCCTAGTTTGAATACGGAATTTAGTTGATTTTTCGAAGGTATGCAGTAGTATTGGTTAACAATATAGTTCGAATACGGAAAGAATTCGTTCATTCAGTTGATTTTTATAAGGTGTGCAGTAGTATTGGGTAAAAATATCGGCGACACCAGGAAGCACAGTCGCAACCAGTAAAAACTGCCGATAGCCCATCTCCTTACACTTCAATATCTTTGGTGTCATTCCTTGTAAAAAACAGAAAATTTAATAAAATAAAATACTTTTTTGTTTAAAACCACGAGAATTATTGATTTATGAACCGACCGGTTTCGCTTTACTCAAACATCTTCAGGGTACAAATTAATACTAAACAATAAGTATATAATGTGTGCTTATATATAACAACATATAGATGGAGACAATATCATACAAATATATCCAACACATAGACGGCCATAAAATACATTAACACAAGTAATGAGAAAAACCGAAAGAAAATTATGTAGACTAATGGGTTATAATAATAAATCTGGAGAAACAAAGCATCAACTGGCATTGGTGGCAAGGAGCACTCAGAATTTTTTTAAGGGTTTATTGGAAATAGACCTAATATTGGACTAATTGATATGTCTAATTGATTATTAAGTATATGATTTTTGGTTTTTACAGCTTTTTTTATTTCAAGTGCCTCTAAATTGTTTAGTC
Organism: Limnephilus lunatus; assembly: GCA_917563855.2. Classification (NCBI taxonomy): domain Eukaryota; kingdom Metazoa; phylum Arthropoda; class Insecta; order Trichoptera; family Limnephilidae; genus Limnephilus; species Limnephilus lunatus. The sequence goes on from OU830599.1 coordinate 62,298,851, forward strand.
TGTTACCATGCCCGTTTTTATGTAAAATGTTTGCGCACGTGCTATGACAGAACGTATGATCTTTATCGATCATATGATTGGCGAATTCTAAAGAACGTTATTATTGAGGCAACGAAGATGCTCTTTTATCTTAATATTGATTTAAATATAGCTTTTTAAAATAAACGGAAAATTGTTACTGCCATAATACTCAATGATTTGTCGGAAATTCAGACTAACCCATGATTTTTCACAGGTACCTACTTTTAAACATTCAATTATTTCATCTTTCTCTTCTCTCTACTTACTCTGTATTGGGTAGAGAAAATCATATTTAAAAAAAAACTATGTTGCAGTGGCGTATCTGCTGTGGTTTATTCCGCCAACTCTGCGGGGTATAATTTTAGCCCCCTTATCGCGGCAATATTTTCCAGCTAAGCAAAGTTCGCCAAGTCTTGCCGTGCCGCGGCCCGGGTGGTTTATTTTTATTGTGGGTCGCGCTGTTAATTGCGAGGAATTAAAAGTTGTCTGCGGAACCGATGGTTTCCCTTTACTTCCGGAAATCTGGCTGCTTGGCCAACTCCAGAATGTTGCCGGATGCTGAGTTACGCCTGGTACATTTCCTGTTTTTAAACTTTTAGCCTTTTTGAAGTTTGCGTTGGTTAAATAAATGTTTAGTTACTCTAAGGTCGATGGCCATCTTGGTTGAGTGGTTGCGATCATTGGCTACGAATCCGGAGATTGCTGGTACAAATATCAGCGTGTGCAAGTAATTTTTTTTGATTAATACATTAACGCATTCTCATTAGAACTGCCTGGTGATCTATGGAATACCTTCTCTGGCTATTCTTTTGTTTTCTTTTTAAATATTTTATTTTCTTTCTGCTATTGTAATTATTTACACTATAACAGAGCGTTTGTGTTCGAGTTTCAAGTCACAATAAAAATTTTAATATCCTGATTTTACACTAGTAATGTGTAGGTTTTAGCCCAATAAATAGCGAAGCAAATGGCCCTAACTAGCAGTTTTCCACGGATATTCGTGAAGTTAGAGTTTCATTTGCCAATCCTTACTCAAGGTACACTCAAGAAGCCGGCAATTTACAGTCAATGTCACTGGCTTAAGCGTCCAAAACAACTCCCTTACGTTTTTAATAAACAATAAATAATAAAAAAAAGATTTTTAAAGGTAGCTAACAACCAAAAAAGCTATTTAACAATAAGTCTGCAGGACGAATAAACGTTGTGAACCTTGTTATCTCCGTTTTCATACATTTTGACTAATAAATAAGCCGTTCATATTATCGACCGAACATAGCGAAGTCCTGTAGTAAATCGAGAGCTTTGTATTTTGTCTGTCTGTTAATTTATTTGTGTATTCTGTATATAGTCCTATAATTCTCTCAAGGTGATAGCTGTGTTGGATAGTACCTACCTTTTTACTCCGTGAGAGTTCGCATTAGCGTTATGAACTGTTAAATTGAAATAATCAACATTAAGTGAGGTCTACTGTGTACGGAATTAATAGTTATAAAAATATTTATTCTTACGTCAATAATAAGTATCGTTTACGTTTATACCTTTGTAAGGGTTGTGAAATATTTATTATTACTAACAAACAAGACAGCCGAGGAATGGCTTAAAAAATAACGGTTTTATCAAACTCATAAAACGCACAAAAAGTATAACGCCATATTGCCAGTACCTACTAAATATAAGAATCCTGAAATAGTCGAATATAGATGTATATTAATGTATGTATATCATTTTTCTGCTTCTGTCGTGAGATATCTTCATAAGTTTATTATTTATAGTACACGAAATGTAAACAGTTTTTTTTTTAAATAAATATTCCGAATATATGCTACTGCATTTTAAAACGTGACAGACATTGTCATTTTCGTAATAGGTACCTAGTACCTACTTATATAAATTTTGCACAATGGTACAATTTTTTTGCATTAGCTCCACACAGGAGGCCCTGAGAAAAATAATTTCCCTTACGGCCTATGTCATCTTAGGGGAAGCCGTGTGGAGAAGCTTTTAAAAGAAAGGATGTAGAGGCAGTTCTGGGCACGAAAACGTTTTTTTTTAATTAGCTCCACACACGAGGCCCTGAGGAAAATAATTCCCCTCGGCGCCTTTGTCATCTTTGGAGATGCTGTGTGGAGGGTTTTTTAAGGAAAGGAAAAAGATGATGTTTAGGGAAGGAAAAGAGTATTAGGGATGGGTAGGAATCCGTGGGTCAGTGTGACCAGGAGTGATGGATGTATGAATCTATCCTTCCAACTGCGGTGCGAGGCGACAGGGGTCGAGAGATTTGACTGCAGAGGTGAAAAGACTTCCTAATCCGCCACGCAGCAGGTGGGCAGACACATCGGTTGGCCAAGAACTTGACAAACCTCACCCCATGAACCCGGGCTCCCCTGCTAAGTCACCAAACGTAGTGAACTACTTGGGGTGACCTATGGCAGAGGTGTTGGTTATCCAATAAATGTTTCCCGGAGCAGCGGTACCCATACTTGCCACCCAAAATGCAAATATACATGACATATAGCTTTATTTTAATATATAGCATAAATCGTATTACCTATATCTTTTTTAAGAACATGCATTTTTACAACAGAACCTGTTATAAAGGCGGAGAAAAGTAAGCAAAAAAAATTTTTAACGTGAATTTTTCAAAAAGAGTAAACAACGAAAAAAAAATTTTTGTAACAAGAAATAAATCATTAAGTTAAATAATGTAAGAAATACTAACATTCGGGTCACCCCCTTTACTCGTCCGTGTGAAAAAATTCTGTAATGATTCGTTATTCACTATCTGTTTTGTTTCTTCGAGGCTTGAAACACTTTGTTGTTTTTTGTGATTTATGTAACTTCACCTCAGATAAAAAAACTAAGTTAAACAAAATTAAATTACTTAAATGAAGAAAAAAATTGTTTATAGCACTATTTAATCAAAATAATCTACATTTTTCGACACCAATCTACTTCTTGGTTTTTTCGTGAAGTTAAACGTATAGATATTATGTAAACGTATAGGTCGATTATTTTGATGTATACAATGATATTAGTCTCTCATTTAATTAAAATGACGCACAAAGTGATTTTGCGTTTAGTGAAGAAAAAACTTTGTATTCTCGAGAAAGGTGTCAGCTTTCCAAAATAATACGTGATGGGTCGGCAGAAGTTGGTAGGTCCTTTTATTTGTATAATAAATGCGCTATCAGACCAGGACACACACACTATTTATAAAGGAGATTTATAAACAGTATGATATTCTTGCCCTGGGTTCGGTGGGAATTATTTACAAGTATCGACATTCAGTATTTCGCATATTAAATACGAAAGACATCGTTCGACTGTTTTAGACTTGGAACTCTAGCAACCCTTACATGACATAAAACAACCCAAATTCCACCCTTAAATAGGGTGTTTTGTTATCCTTATATAATAGGTTTACCTGAATCGATAGAAATTACACTCTCTAAGAGCTTAAACTAAGAGATCTTTCGACAACCAGGCCTTGGACTGGTCTAGAACCTCGTTCAGACTCTGAGAGGTGTGCTACGCGTGAGCTAAACAATGCCTGGTATGTCAGACGGGTGTCACACGCAAAGATAAAAGATCATCGCACGCACAATAACGCTCGCCATACAATCCCATACAGACCTGTCACACCTAAGCAGATGATGTGCTCGAAGCTCAAAGTTATACGCCGGAACCGCTGCTGGCAATATGCGAAAAGTTATGCGATCCCCTCTCCGCCGTTAAACAGGAGAGGGAGTCATTTTAATTACGGAGCTACATAAACATGCAGATGACTGCTGTCAAATTGACAGACCCAGTACAAATAAATGACATTTCGCGGCAGCTCTCGAATTCTACTGACCCCCTCTCCTACCATAGAAAGAAATATTTGATAGCGTAGTGTGACGGTACAGCACATAAACGCTCACTCTTCAACAGATAAGTTAGTGTTCGCGCTTTTATCGTTGCGTGTGACTGATGTTTCAAGCAAAAGTTGCGCGTCAAAAGAAATGTCTGTATATATTATTATAGTCCCAAATTATTTCATGTAATTTATTTTGCACTTTTAAATTCAATGCTACTTTGAAATATGTGAAATGCGTTGTTAATTATTTTGTGTTCAAGAAAGAAATCCGACATTCAAAAATGTTTTATCAATTTCAACAAAAGTTGAACCTCAGTCTCCCATTATGACCTCGACCCAATCTCCTCACACGGAAAAGATATTATAAAAATAATGTAATGAATAAACAAACATATGATAAAAAAAACTGTATAGATAAAATAATATAAAATATCTAAAATTAATAAAGCTGTCCGACAGGAGATTGGTAGGTATTTGATGTCACTTTTCTTTTGAAAATCATTAATTTCCCTGGTTAACAGCCCTGCACTATTGCTAACGATTTCATTTCATATTCCCAATAGTCATGTGAACTCAAAATATTTAACTGCAGCAATACCAAATCGTTTATAAACTCTCTTATACCACGCATGCACAACACGGCTTAGATAATCAATACGCAGAAGTAGCAGATTTTTTTAAAATAACACCGAAAGAACTTACAAAAAGTTATTTGGAATCACATTAGTAAGTATATTTACATTGTTTAATTGTTGGTTTATTGTTTTGATTAAATGATTTACTTTGTATATTGAGGGTACCGTAAATTAACAAATAAAACACCCCTTACCGTTCTTGCCAGGTCAGGTGTAAAATCTAAAAGAGTCCGACCATCTCGCAACACGGGGTTGATTTATTTATCATGACGTCACAAACTAAGGTTGTACGTTTGACAGGGATAGGTTTAATGCATGCAGGGACACTGGTGCTTCGTGGTGTGCCGCTCGGAACTACATATGTGTACCATTTCAGTACTTTGTAGAGGAGACAGTTATACGGGTTGAAAAACTCACACTTGTAAATATTTCAATTCGAGTTAAGAGATGAAGGTTGCTCTGACAAGGTGATTTAAAATGGGGATGTGCTGGCATTTTCTCAAAATACCACAGTTCTGGGCAGATGGATGGCTAAAAAATCTACTGAATGGTGAAAAATTGATGTTGGGGAAACTCAAATATTTTGTGTTATATCCTTGATGCGAGTATACCAAGGAGAAATATTTGTTCCAGTTCTGATTTATGATATGTCAATCGTCTAGTTGATTAGTCAGACATCTCAAAAAAATTTAAATTTGAGTTTAAAATTAAGTTATATGTAAAAGTGTACCCTCTATCTGGTTCAATACTCAGATTACTCATTAGTACCACCAAATTAATTATAATGCAGAAAACTTGTAGTGATTAAACAAAAACGTTTTCTGAGTTGCTAATAAGAAATTTCAAAATGTGGTACAAATGTATCGTACCGTTATGCTTTCCGGTGTTATTTCATTATAGGTATATATTTAATGGTGACCGAACAACTCAGAAAAAACCAACTCAGAAGCACCTCAGAAAGGTTATTACGAGTGATGATAAAAAAAATGGTTAAATAGGTTATGTTAGGTTAGTGTTACCGGCTATTTTAAAATAACCTTTTCATTTAATAAATCTTATTTATGGAAATGTCAAATATGTAATATGTATTATATAAATAAATAAATTGTTTTTAAAGACCTTTCTGAGGTGTTTCTGAGTTGGTTTCATTCTGAGTTGGCATGGAACCAGATTTAATATGTGATACACAGGCACGTGTAAATACTATTTGATTTCTGGTGAGCAATCGAATATTGCTTTCCTCATTATCTCAAAACTTAGTATTTGGAGTTGTCTGACTAATCAGTTGGCGATCGATATATTTAACCCTTAATACAATGATATTTACTTTATGAACAACACACACTCGATCCGTCGCTCGTGATCCCAGAATAGCAATGGCCGTTTTATTTAAATTGTGCATACACATTCGCGTTCTCATTCTTGCATCACCTATCTCTCTCATCCAAACTCACATATGCTCAATTTTGTGAAAACATGAGCAACTGCAATATGCACAAGATTACCAAAGTGATTCTCCGTGGAAAGACGACGTGATACTATATGAAACCTGAGGGATGGCACTCTAGCTATTCCGCTGAGTTGGTTGCTGCTGGTTGCAGATTGAATATTGCCTTTGATAAGAATTATTATAAGCAATAATTATCATCCTGAAATACTCATCTACATTTAAAAAATATTCCGAGAAAAGATACATGCCGCCAACGGGACTTAAACCCGTGTCCTTCTGATTGGCGGTCAGGCGCTCTACCACTGAGCTTTGTCGGCTTATCTAATACCCGCCAAATAATTCAATATGTACTAGTGCTTCATTCAACAATTACTGCTTATTACATTTTTCCACCTGAAAACAACCAACTTTATTTTTGTTAGAGAGGCACTGTTAGTACTAAATCTCTCGCTAGGTGGCGTTGAGACAAATTATGTCTACACTTTTTTGTGAAAATATTAATTATTATTTTTAATTGATAAACTAACGTTTTTTTAAGACAAGATTTTTATGCATAGCACAAAGGGTAACAATTATTATAAGCAATAATTATCAGCCTGAAACACTCATCTACATTGAAAAAATCTTCCGAGATAAGATACATGCCGCCAACGGGACTTAAAACCGTGTCCTTCTGATGGCCGATCATTGCCTTTGATGTTAACCAACCTTCGATAGGAAAGAAAAGCAAGCAGAATGATTGAAAAACCCAGGATAAGGTAGTTGTGAGTTGCGCTCAATATCAGCCGAACGACTGCCAATATAATATCATAAACAATTTCAAAGAGAAATCGTAAGGTTTTCTCTCAAAAACTTAATACCACAGTATCGCATGAAATGGATGCATGGAGGGTTCTTATAAAAGTAATAATTATTATCGGCTTTGTCAGCCGATATAATTCGGAATGAAAATTGAAAAACCACAGCAGAAATTGCTTTGACGATTATTTTCATTCTTTGCCTTTTACCAGCTGCCACTGGCACTATCTGCGATGAGCAAATGGTCGAGTTCTGAGATGTTGACTGAAAAACTTTTCACTTCTAGTATCAATGCAGGCTGTTTGGAAAAGTTGGCAAGCCGATAACTCGAGAGGTCAAAATGATATGAAATTGCATTCCCGAATGACTGTTTTTTCAACTAATCGCGTCGTAACCGCTGCATGTTATAAACTTACAAGGATTTTATTGATACCGATAGTAATTCATTTCTCGATAATCTTGTCGACCAACGTAAAAGAAGCAAACTTATTAAAGGAGTCTGCCAACATAACCGGAGCATACCATGTCCGTGCTATATAACGTATCAGGCACGAAAAGAAACGCAACACGCACTTCAATGCCCGCTGCAACGGGTCGAAAGCGTTATATTATTCTATAATTTGTAGTGTCCGGCCGAAACAGGATTTTCTACCGAAACCGAAACCGAAGATTCGGTATCTGTCTCAGTTTCGGCCGAAACCGAAACCGAAACTTTTTTAGACATGTTATTTATCTATTGTTTACTGATATTTGACTTATTTTTTACACTTATGCAGAGAGTTAATACGTATTAAATGAAATAAAAAAAATAAAACAATAATGGAAATATGGAATTTTTTTTTATATTACTGCTAAACAAACAAAAATTATAAAAAATAACAAAACATGTTAACTTGTTAACATGTTACTTCTTGGAACAAACATTTGTCAGTAATCAACACTTACATTGTAAAGGAAGGACCTCATTAATTGAGTATTTTAATTGTAATTGCGTTTACAATCACAAAATTCTTACATATTACACGTGTTAAATGAAATAAAAAGACAATAATTAAAGTCCGTGAAAAATAATAAATAATTTTTATGATATTACTGCTATTATGTATGTAACAAACATATACATACGCTTGAGAAATAACACATAAAATCACAACACAATCACGCCGGACCGGCCGGCGAACTCAGCTGATGATGGCGGGTGACATACGAGCCACGAACTCACCCGAAATCAGCCGAACGACGCGCGATAATTCACGAACGCAGAGTTTCGATGCGGCCGAAGGTTCGGCAGATTTTATGCCGAAACCGAAACTGATGCCGAAACTAGATTTTTTGCCTAAACTTGCCGAAATCGAAACCGAACCTTCGGTCGGTAACTAATAATTTCTACAATTTCATGAACTGAACGTATCGCCACTGATATATCTTATCGCAAAATATTCTAGCCGTGGATTTGTTGACGGTCCGGTCATGGCACGCTCCGGTGTTGGTCGGTGTAGGAACGGTCCAGTGGACGTTGTTTCATAATTCATAGAAAGAATTTTTTCGAATGTGTCTATATGGTTACGTTAATACGTTGTAGTGGGCAGTCTTTTAATTTAATATTTTTGTAGTGGAAATGAGAAAAACCGCAAATTGTAAAATTTAATAATAGAAGATCATTATATTGATAACTCTCAACTCCCAAACGATATTAGGAGGAATGGTTGGGCGGCCTTTTTATATAAAACATAAATCTGAATATAAGTTCAAAATATCCAACCAAAAATATTATTTTAATAAAACGGTATAACATGTATCTATCTATGACAAATGTGACAATTAATTTACGTTTTATGCTAATTTATTTATTTTTATGTTTTAAATAATAAAATAAAATAAAATTATGTAGATCTTCTTAAATTTTAAGGCCTTCTTGGTAGTTATTTTTTAATTATGAAAATTATTTAGAAATTATTTTATAAAAATATGACTAAATGTATATTAATAAAATAATAAAAATGATAAAAAAATTATGGTCACAAATTTAAATTACAAACGCCTGATTTACGTTTGAACATAATTTTTTCATATGTAAATTAAAATTTCTTCACAAATTTTTATTTTTTATAATGTTTTATTTTATTTAGGTATATATCATTATAATTTTTTTTTGCGAAACTTTTTTTGCTAAATTGGCTACCCTTTTCGATTTAAGATTTTTAAATTTAAGTTTTGTGTGAAAAGACCGCGCAGCACACTCGAGAGTATAATTTTACGTGTTTGCTGTTTCATATTTTTTGGTTACATAGTTTTTAATATTATCTTAAATGATTATAGATTAAATTCAATTTTAAAAACTCAATTTCAAAGTAAGAATTGTCCCTTAACAGGAACTAGAGTTTCCCTTTTCTGATAAGGTATACACGACTTGATGTAAAAAAATGAAAAATAGATCGACAGACTTCATTTTGCATTTGTACATACTCTACCTCTGAATTTACCTACAGCATTAGGTTCTGTATCACAATAATCTAAATACTTAATTTCTTTTGGCGTCTTAGTGGTAAGTTTGAAAATGCGTTGGTTATGTACTTGATACCGATATAACGGACATTGTAACATTAAATGACATATAAAATAAACATGATCATAGTTTTCGGAAAACACAGACAGTTTATTTGAAAATACCGGTTACACACATTCCTCTGCTTCAAGTAATCACATTTTCTGTTTTCTTTTGTTATCTTCATTATTTTCTTTTCAAAAAGAGTTATTTTCATTATTTAAAAATATGATTGGATATCCGAAAAAAATGTATTATTTATTGATGAATTATTTATTAGCTGAGTGAACGGTCGACTCACCCGTGTGGTAATTATTTAATTGAGGTTTATTAAAGGTGTCTCGATTCAAGACAAAACGAAGGGACTAAATTAATCATCGTTATAAAATGACAGCAGTCATATCACCTAATTTCCAGAGTCACGGTTCTGGTAATTGGGTTAACGCCTACCTTTTCTGCGTAAAATCACACGGAGGAAAATTTAATGTAGGAGTCATCTATTAATACATAAAAATCTTTTGCTGTAATTCACCATATCGACCATGTTTTATGATTTTTTACGCGTTTTACCGTATTTTCCGCTCTTTTAGCATGTTTTACTACATCTGATTATTTCACCTAACTTCGGACGCAGTTTGAGTCCTGCTTATAGTCTTGTACCTACATTCACTCTGCACGTTGCGTTGTCTACAAACAGAAATAGTGCTTTTATAATTATCGAAAAAATCATAAAATTTAACCATATTCGAAATGTCCGATTAGACAATTTGTTTTTTTTTTTTTTTAAATTAATTTTAATAATGTTATTATTAAGTTCTGCGAGTATTTTGGTTTTTATTATTGTGACAGTTGCTTCGATTTACAAGGCCATTTTAAAACTGTGGTTAGACCACTTTGAGACGACTTATTTATAGGATTCTTAATTTTAATTTTGAGATGTGTCTAAATTGATTGTGGAGGTGCCTTAAATAGTTTAACCGGTAATAAATGTATTCGTTATCCAATTTTAGTCACAATTTGGCCTATATCTCCGTACAAAATATTCAAATTTGTAAGGAAGGCACTTCTAATAATACGAGTGCATCTTAGTCTAGTACTCCAGGCTCTCACTTTTCCTCAACCCCATGGTGATATTATAGTTCCATTGGCTTCATATTGAAGAGACCCTAGAACGGTAACAAAATATGCGCATTAGAGGGGACCCCACCACTTTCACAACGGCGCTATAATAAGGAAACATATGGTGTCCTCCGTCACCGACTCTACTTTTTTACTAAATGAAGCTACATTTATTTGAACGACTATAGACCCTCCAATGTCCATGTATATGGGGTTAGAAAGCAGTATGCAAGTACTACATCTTCATAATACAAAAGAATAATAAATGTGGCAGACCGTGGAATAATTCTTCTGAAATCTATAGAGAAAAATATAGGTACACAGACAAAAATAAAATATAATGTATACAGATAAAAGTTGTAACGTAAATAGTTCCGGGGAACCATTTACTAGTATTATACATAAATAGGTAGAGCAAGCGAGTCTCCTCAGGATTGTGGATGGAAATACGGGATTCTCCCCAGCATGATTAGGTTTATCATTTTTGTTTGAAATAAAAGAGTTCTTTACTAAATAACAATATTAATTGTGTATTTCAAAAAAACATATAGCCAGGGGGTTTCAATTACCCCAATACAACACCGGTAAGGGCGACCAAATCAACAATGAAACAAGAAGCAAATCGCATACCTGTTGGACCAAGTGATGTTTCCTGAAATAATTCTAACACTCAAGAACGCTTATTTGAACTGTCGCCGCGAAGACGTGGGAAAGTAATCGGGGAGCGCATCCATGGGACGCCACTGCGCCAACTGCAAATCGCCAGCGCATATCCCGCTGACTCTGGCTATCCGGACAGCCGGGCAGCAGGTTCCACCGGATGACCAGGATTCCGGCTGAAGTCATCAAGGGACTCTGGGTATTTTGTCAAGCGCAAGGCAAGATCCACGTCAAAGGCTTTCCGCCAGGAATTCGCCACAACTACTCGAGGCAGACGGCAGGCAAGGGCACAAAGGTGTTCCGTCGCGTTTCATGTCACTCTTCGACAAACGATTACGCGGATTTATCAAAATGCAAACATCGCGTGGCACAAGTAATTCACCCACCGACAGCCGTAACGCCCGCTTAATTACTCCGGGTCGCGTTTATCAAAAATCATCTTTAATGATCCGGCTCGTGGTTTTAAATAATAAAATATCAATATAAGGGATTATCCCATGTTAAAAACTTGTAAAACTGACACCTAATTGACGAGTCGAATCTCCGTCGGCTGCCGTAACGGCGGATATTCAAAAAGTGCCGGAAACTAGAAACTAACGTTGCCACCCGCAAAAATAAAAATCAAAGGCGGTTCAACAAATAACACGAGCGGCCAGGTGAAAGTTAAATAGGTCACGAGAATAATTATTCGAATTTAATAATTATTATCATGACAAAGTGTTGGCAAATAAAAAGAAAAACAAGAGCTGCGCCCGGTTAATGAAGCCTGGAATAAGAAAAATGACGAAAAAATAAATATGCAGATTTGAAAACCATCCAGACTTTTCTCGACGATGAAAGATAAATATGAACTCTTAATTCTATACGTATTTTTTGACGTTATGCCTAGCCAGCATGTATTGTATTTGCTGACTTAATAATAAAATAACAAGGAACTCGATAAATTGCCATCTCCAAAAAATCAGATATTTTCTGGCTGAAAGTAGTTTGATAGGTTTAGACAGAATAAGTTAATAATATAACGTGACAAGTGAGTGGTAAGAAAACATTCCCAGTCATAAAAAATGAATGGAGCCATTTACGTAACCAAAGCCTACGTTACGTCTTTATAAATATTGACCAGAAAAGTGCCCATTCCATACGGAAGATGATATCTTACAAAGTAGTTAATCCCAATTTAGTTTGTTTCGAAGAGCTTTTCAATTGATTTCCTAAAAGGAAATTGAGACGTTGTGGATGAATGATTGAGCATTGGTTGTATCAATTTTAGCACAAACTAGAATTTCACATGGAGCCCCAAAATACCTGAAAAAATGGGCGGTCCCTTTGTAAGATTCCCCTATTTTGCGGATTGCAATCTTTAGAGCAAAGGTAGATTAGGTAGGTATGCTGTTCTTGTTCTACAATGGAAGATGCTCCGAGGAACTAGCATCATTGATCCTTTCGTTATATGTGCATAGTCAGGAATCACGCCAAATGTGCACCCAACGTATGTACACTGTTGAAATTTTGTAATATGAGGACAGGTCGTTTCTACGACTCGTTCTTGAGTTCAATAGTTCGGTTATGAAATGATTTGCCGACCGATCGTGTTTCCTCCCTCCTACAACGTGGATTTTTTCAAGATACAAGTTCACTCATTCTTCACCCCAAAAAAACCCCCACACAGCATCTTCAAAGATGACACAGGCCCTGAGTAAAATTATTTAAAAAAAAAAAATTCAAAATTTTAAGCAACCCCGACACAAAAAAGAGCTGATGACCTTGAAACGCCTGAACATATTTTCATGAATTGTAGCTAAGAACCATCTCGATCAAGTCAGCTTTCAAACAAACTGTAATGTATAGTAAATAGGTATTTAATATGGAAATAATACGATAGATGGCGGTAAGCATTTAGCTTGCGCCATAGCTCGCCAGATGGCATTAGTGTACAAGAAGTGGTACTAGAGATAGACATTACCAGCTCCCGAGATGGGAGCGCAGAGATTTACCTACCCCCGAATAGTAAACAGTCGTAGCTATCCAGCTAGGTTATTCAAAGTAATAAACACCTTATATTTAAAGAACCTTGTAATAATTAATATCTGCCGAGGAAAGGGCAGATATAACAACTGGCGCAGCTGGTAGGATATAATTGTGTAAAAAGTTACGCGTGCGAATAATAATTTGTGCTGGGCACGGAGGACTAAGTCACTGCGGGAGTGACTTGCAGTTTTGGCAAAGGAATCGGAAGAGATTCTGCTCGGGATTAAGGAGCATTTGTTTCCGTGGCTACGGGCTGGATAAGAAGATTTTTTGTTCTAGGAACAAGAAGTAAAATACCGCAAGGAGGCGATCTGGTTGTGGATCATTGGATTAATCGTTTCAAGGACTAATCATTGGATTAATCGTTTCAAGGACTAACCATTGGATTAATCAGAGGACAAGGATACATCCCAGAGAAACAGAAGTATTTAAGTTGAAGTATTTAAAATCATGACTATGTTTGGTTGAATTTAGTGTATAAAATCGTGTAAAAATGAAATATTTAAAATCCCATTTTTGTCAATTGTATAGCATCATTTGTAAAGAACATGACTTGTATTTATTGTAGCCAGGGGCTTGAGATTAGGTCGGGGAGGGTGTAATGTATAGTAAATAGGTATTTAATATGGAAATAATACGATAGATGGCGGTAAGCATTTAGCTTGCGCCATAGCTCGCCAGATGGCATTAGTGTACAAGAAGTGGTACTAGAGATAGACATTACCAGCTCCCGAGTTGGGAGCGCAGAGATTTACCTACCCCCGAATAGTAAACAGTCGTAGCTATCCAGCTAGGTTATTCAAAGTAATAAACACCTAATATTTAAAGAACCTTGTAATAACTAATATCTGCCGAGGAAAGGGCAGATATAACACAAACAAAAAACGCATCATAATCGGTCTATTCGTTTAGGAGCTACGATGCCACAGACAGACAAACAGACAGACAGACAGACACACAGAAAGTCAAACTTACAACACCGCTCCTTGCGTCGGGGGTTAAAAAATAGCTTCTGTCTTGTTTGGTGACTCTTCCTGTTCATCTGGGAAATAGAAACGAAGACACGAGGGTTGGTAGGAGGGGGGGGGGGATGAAACAGTTTTAGCGGAGATTAACGGAATAAATTATATATCGTAAAATAAATACAATTTTCATCTGTTTCACTAATTGTTTTACTTGTGTGTACGTATATATATGTGTCGTAATAAGCTTTAGTTAATATATTAAGCCCTGACGAAGCTTGAGCTAAGCGAAACCCAACCGGCTGTTAAATATTAATAATAAAAAGTGGTGTATTACAAAGCGCAATTTTTCATTTAATATATAATGTCACACATCAAATTTTATCCTTCGATTAAAGAAATAATTATTTTTATTTTTATTTTTAACTTCATGAGTAAAAACTCAAATTATAATATTTAATTAAATGCAGACAATATTAGCGAAACACAATCAAAATCTGAAGACAGAAAAATCAGAAAAAAGATATTGGTTCCACTGGGACTCGAACCCAGGTTCCTTAGCTTACATGGCTAGTGCTCTACCGATTGAGGTATGGAACCCATTTCCAATTCGGTAACTTTTAACTGTATCATACTTCGACTAAGAACTACCAACACTATCTTCATTTTCTTTTTTTTCACTATCTTCCGGTTGTCAGTTTGGTCAACCACACCAAGTTACAATCTAAAATGGAATTAAATTAACGCAGTACCTACTGGCGAAATAGATATGTTACATTAGTTTAACTAGTATAACATAGTGTATAGTGTATATTTATATAGTTGAACCCACCGCATTTCCGCTTCAACATTTTAGTTTCCAATTTTTGTGACATCGGATAAATGATCAGCGATGAAAAAAATGTGATTTTAGCTAGAGTGGAATCAGCGCATTTTTTGCAAACCTCTTGGGAAAGATAAACGAGGACGCAATTTGATCCATGCAATGGAAAGCAACACTAATGGTTCGTGGAAATGATTTATTTTGGATTAATGAAAACGCTCGTAGCTTTTTTAAATATAATAATAATAATAATATTTGAACGATTTATATAGCGCCGTTTTAGTGAAAAATCACCTCAGGGGCGCTGTACAAACTTACCATACATGTCTAAAATCTAGAAAAACTACAAGCTATACAAACAACTTATGGCTAAAAATTGCATACACCGGTTCATTGATCACCGATACGATAATATATGTACAATGTTTTGACCAATGAACGCGATGCTGTCTAAAAATGAATGAATACAGGACCAAACTTACCTGGGAGGTCGCTTGAAATTAACACTGTTTATTGTCTATTATAGAAATTTAGATAGAGTTCACACGCATATGACATAATTGTGAACACATGTTATTTAATACTGAAAAATATTTTAATATTAATATGTAATATATTCTTTAATGAGTTTATTTTGGAAAGTAAAAGCAACATTTAATGGTGGGCGGTTCAGTAGTACAAGGATTTGATCTTCCTTAATGTTATTCGTCAAGAGACAGATTGACGTGTAAGGATTCGAGTAATTTTAATTCAGTAAGAAAAGTGTGATTAAGACATATCATAGGCAATAGGTATACCTACCTTTTGATTTTCACCGTTGTATTCTTGATTGAATGAATGTATGATTGAAGTAGAATCTTGGAAGAGGAATTAATCCACATTCTGACATCTCTCTCATTGTCTTCATCGACTCGTTGTCTCGTCTCTTTTATCCGTATTAATCAAATCCTTCGCATTTATCTGAAATTCGATGACATTTACAGCACTTAATATACCAAATAAATGTCGGTCTAATCCATTCGGCATTAAAGCGGTAGGAAGATTTTCAGGGAAACCAAAAAAATATGGATGTTAGCACCGTTGTGATTTGAAACTCGATGAAACAAAAAAGCGACATTAAAAAGAGACAAACACATACATCTATAGGATTTAACCTGTGAAAAAATCAAATAGAATTATCGGACTCCTCTTTGTGCGGTGCTTCGTAGCCCCTCCACTCTTGTCCACTTTAGTTTCCTGAAGGTTTCACTTATATCGCGTGTTTAAAATTACAAATTTGTTATGTTTGAATTAAAAATTTAAGGGTCCGCCATCTAAAGTTTTTTTTTCAACTAGTGCTTATTTCGTGAATGGTAACACTTAGCTCATGTCTGATTTGACAGATAATTAGTTTTATCCTTCCGCTGAGCGAATATGGTTGTGTATACGCTTGAACAACGCTGGGAAATATTCGCTGAGTGGGCCTGCGATCGACTTACAGAAGATGCCGATTTTGCCAAAAAAATCATCTTTTCGGATGAAGCTCATTTTGATCTTGGCGGGTATGTAAACAAGCAAAATTGTCGTATTTGGGGCACAGAAAACCCGCACGCATACATTGAAAAGCCGGTACACCCAAAACGAGTCACTGTTTGGTGCGGATTTTGGTCCAGAGGCATAATTGGGCCATTTTTCTTTGAAAATGAGCAAGGAGTGGCCGTTACAGTCAATGGCGATCGTTATCGGGCCATGTTGAACGAATTTTTGTTCACAAAAATTGAAGAGGAGGATATTGGCAACATTTGGTTTTAACAGGACGGCGCTACGTGCCACACAGCCGAAGCTACACTCGATGTTTTGCGCCCTGTTTTTGAAGATCGCATTATCAGCCGCAGAGCTGATGTCGTTTGGCCACCTCGGAGCTGCGATTTGACACCGTTGGACTATTATTTGTGGGGTGCCCTCAAAGATAAATGTTACGCCGACAAGCCAGAGACAATTGACGCTTTAAAGGACAATATTCGTGAAGCCATTGGTGAAATACAGCTGCACACAATCGATAATGTGCTTAAAAATTGGACCGATCGTGTAGGCTACTGCATGGCCAGCCGAGGCAGCCATTTGAATGAAATTATTTTCCATTATTAACCGGAAGGATTGTACTTATAAATAAAAAAAGAAATTTGAGAAAATATTCAGTAGTTTTTTTTTATAGCATTTTCAAAAAAAAAGAAGTTATTTGGCGGACCCCGTATATTGATTTTTATATTTATTTTAAATTTATATTGAAACGTGCTTTTGTGTTTAATTGTTTTTTTTTTAATTTGAGTTATGTAGGTATATTTTTTGAATATATTTATAAAAAAAAAAAACTGTTATTTTATGAATACGAAGGAGGCCTTGTCATTTTTGTAAAACACGCCCTTTAAGATTTTGAAGTTAAATTTACACACATAATAATATTATTTAATTAATTAGCTGTTTCCCGGCATGCGTTGCAATGCAATAATCAAATAAATAAAATGTTACTCCTTGCATGTCCTTTCCCGTGCGTTCACCTCCAGCGTTCCACTTCCACCTTCCCCGCCTCCGCTCTCCCGCTCCCCCGTCCCGCCAACCCCCCTGGCACTTCATTTCTTGACTCCTCTCCCGCTATATCTTTCTAATTAAATATCCGAATTGAAAATTTCAAAAAGTTAAATAAAGGTATTGAAGTTGTCTTGAATATGACGTAATTTATTTTGATAAGGATTAAAACCAAGATGAAAATAAAGAGCCTTTTCAAGCGGCGACATTTTAATTAAATTTTTAAAATAAAAGAATACTTATTGTGGCATAACCATAATAGTTAGACATATGCTGTCGCGACTTTTTTTGTAAATAATGTGTTCTACAAAGTCGTAGTACATTATTTTATTCTTTAATCAATAGTTTTCGCAGCGCACTCGATGTAATGAATATTTTAGGTAATTTTTTTACACCTTCGGTTACATTATTGAAGTTTTAGTAAGAATGCCTAATTTAAAAAAATATATAATATATCATATGTTACCCAGGGATAGTGTAGCTTTCCAACAGCGAAAGAATTTTTCAAATCAGTTCAGTAGTTTCGGAGCCTATTCAATGCAAACAAACAAACAAACAAATCTTACCTCTTTATATAGTGTAGTAGATGTTCATTTTTTAATGTTATCGTAATTAGTGCTATTACTGCCAGAAGAACGCCTAGAGAAATGGTGGGAAGTTCCTGAATATTAAGATTTGGCCACTATATACGGTAAAAATCTTTTCAAGAAACATTTCGATTCTAAATAATTATCTTTCTCCAGCGCGATTTTGAGAGCAGCTATCACTTACGTCTACAGTGGCGTGCGTTGCTCCTAACTGCATAGATATTTTGCATTTTAATATGCACCTACTATCCTTCAATGTTCAACAACAACAACAACAAACCACGGCGACAGTAAATTTGAGAGTTCTTCATATATTATTCAGCGGGGTGGGGGTGGTAAGGGGTGGTAGGAGTGAAATACCGAGTGCACAATAAAGCCTTTGTAAGCTGAGAGTAAAGCCCGCTGATGCAATAACTCGAGATTTCCCAATGGTTCAGGCTCAATCTGCACAATGGATGCTGTGAAACGGAAAACTTCCTTCCTAAGCCGACCGCATCGGTTTTATATGCAGCTCTGTTGTGTCAATCTGTCCATGGAAGTTATTATTTCACTAGGGAAAACTTGTAATTAATATTACATTTTACGATAGTCATCCACAGAGTTTCTCTCATTAGATAGAGACCAGAAAATTATGTCTCCTCGACAGAAGCTCATATCGATTTCTACGTGTGTTTAATATTTTTAATTTACAACTGTATTTTTGAAGTGAAAACTTCTTTAGCACCGTTGTGGTTTTAAACTCGATGAAACGAAAAATAGCAACACTAAAAAGAGACAATCAAATACATCTATATGATTTAGCCTGCGAGAGAATGAGATAGTATAATTTATTTATTTCAAAACATACGGCACAACATGTACCATTAACATAATTATATTTATATATATATATATATATATATATTATAATACAATGATATAGAGAAAGTAACATACAAATGTGAAGTTGAATCTAAAAACAAAAGGTAAAAAAAGGAGTTAAGGTAATAAGTAGTAAAAAAGTAAGATGCATAAGATGTAAAGCAAAAAAAATGAAGTATAATGTAAAAGCAAATAGTTGAAATAAAAAGTTTAAATGCAGGAAATAATATAGTAAAAAGTAAAATGGTTAGACTACAAGATATCTTTAAAAATAATAGAAAGCACAAAAGTTATAAATATAAAAAAAGTAAAGAGTAAGAAATGCTTTTAGAAGCCAAAAATTTAAGATAATATTAAATTTTAAAAACATAAAAGAGTTTTAAAGTACCTATGATATGTTTCTAATCCATAGATATTAGAGTACGTACTGGTAGGACATATTATGGTTACATGATTATTTTATGATTACATGGTAGTACTATCAGACAAATTTTGTTTAAAGCATCTTTTGTATGATGACAGACTTCCGGCATCATCGATATGAGCAAATTCATTACCTAAAGTATGTAAACGATGTATTATTGAATTTTGTTCTGCATTACTGAGAGAATTGTTGCAATGATAAGGTGTTTTGAGTCAAGTTGTTACTAGGTACATGATAATTATCGGTCTCATGTTTGTGCGTGATTCGTAGCCTCCCCGCTCTTGTCTACTTTAGTTTTCTGAAGGTGTCACTTCTACCGCGTATGAATTGCACATTCTGATTTTGTAGTCCTTGAGTTGATTTCATATCTAAACTTTGCAAAGTTGACCAATTATATACATTAAAAAACCCTGTAAAAAAGTTTATTTATGTACTATAATATATCTATTACTTTTTTTGGGTTTGACTGAAGATTAAACCATCCGGTGATCGGAATCAACCCCGCTACCATCCGAGCCAAATCCTGAGTTTGTAAGACCAACATTTATTTCGAATATTAAATCTGTTATGTTGGGACATGCTTCTGACACTTTTTTATTTTTTATTAGTGACTATTTAGTTACAGGTTTGATGACAATTACAAGATATGATGATAAATATAAATATTTAATCCGTTTGTTCTTAGTCCTCCTCACTAGGTGGTCCTGTGCTGAGGCGGACTGGTAGATTTCTTTGATTTTCTGTTATTTAGTTTCTATGATGTTTTTAATATATTCTCTAGTAAAAAAAAAAAAAAAAAAAAAAAAAAAAAAAAAAAAAAAAAAAAAAAAAAAAAAAAAAAAAAAAAAAAAAAAACTTATCTATTCTCTAGTATGTCTGAATTAATTTCTTTCACCCATGTTTTGATTTTTTCCTTAAACTTATTTATCTTTTCTATCTTTTTCAGACTTGGAGGAAGGATGTTGTAAAGTTTAGTTGCAAGATATATGTGGTTTCTTGAAACTAACCTAATCCAAAATCTACTGAAACAGCCGTGTAAACGTCTAAAAAAATCAACCCTTAAAAACTACTAGTTTTTATACTACAATGCATATATTTTTATTATGTGGTGAAACAGTTTCGACTTTCCGCCACGGTCTTACGCATCAAACGGCACGATCTAGTTGCGCCATCATTTTATCCAGTTTCAGAGAAATTCGTATATGTCCACACGTATGTGCGTGATTGCCACCAAGTAGAATTTTCCACTTCCAATTTACCACTTCCAATTTTCGACTTCCAATTTTCTACTTCCAATTTTAAACTTCCAATTTTCCACTTCCAATTTTCCACTTCAAATTTACCACTTCCAATTTTCCACTTCATTCATACATTCATTTTATTAGGTAAAAAATAAAAAGAATTCAATTTTTTTAAGTAAGCTCCATAAAGGAAGCTTTGCTGAAAAAAAATTCTCTCAGGGCCTATGTCATCTTTGGGGATGCTGTGACGAGGGTATTTTAGGGAAAGGAAGGATAAGAAGTTCTGGGAAGAAAAATGAAGAAGGGGTGGGTTGGAATCTGGGAGTCAATATGTCCAGGAGTGACGGAAAAATGATCCAACTAGAAGCAACTGCGATGCAAGGCTTTGGGTTAAGAGAGTGCGGCTGGATAGGTCTCCAGATGTTATTTACAAATTTAAAAATAAATATATACATACTCTTTGTTTTATAAATTTACGAATAATATATGACTCTAATAGAAAAATGTATAATTTTGGCAGCGCTATTTAAACAGCATAATTGATTTGAAGATCATCACAGCTTGCATTTGCCTAATTAAGAGTATTTGCATTACCTACTGCAGCATTTATTTGAAAACTATAGGTATTATAAACTGTTTTTTTCTATAATGTTATGACCACCCGGTAAGTGTCTGCCTGCTGATTGCTGGCATTTTTATGCGTCATGGACCCGTGTTACAAGAATAATGTTTTTATTTATTATTATTTATATCGTATTCTACATTCAATATTTTAGTAATAACTATCACAAATCAGTGATAAATCATGGATATAGGATTTGTAATCAAATAAATAACTAATAATGATTTATTTAATGTAAAGTACTTTTCTGTTTATAGGTACATACGTACGAACTCTTTATTATTGTTTATCGTTTGTTTGATTTATTCAATTTTAGAGACAAGTATGGATATCGCATCGCATCAACTAAAGTGGTTCGCTGCATTTGGTAATTTAGCAGAGTTGCCATGATCATGGGGTGGGTTTTTTTTTAGGTTTTAGCGGCGGATGCGTTTGCCCATCTACGGCGGGCTGGATCGGGAGAGACTGGTTTAGGGAGACCTTTTGACCTCTCCAGCCGGACTTTACTCATCGCCGATGGATTCATAAGTCCGTCACTCCTGGATGCATTAACCCCAGATTCTTACCTACCCTTCATACCTGTTTCCTTCCCAGAACTTTCTCTAAAAATTTCAACACACACAACCAAAATAATCAAGAATGATGATTTAATTTTCCTTTTTATTTAACTTTATTAGTACTTTCTTCCATCTTATTTACGAAAATAAAATTGATTCCTTGATTATATAGTCAACTAGCAGACCCGGACACAAGTTGCTGTGGCTAACGAAACACAACGCCAATCTTTATAACGAACGCCATCTCTTAAATCAAACCACACCGCCCGCTTGCCAGCACGTTGCCCGCTGTCCGCTGCCCGCTTGAAAGCACGCTCCCTTTATTTATATATTACAACCAATTTACACAAAAACATGACAAATTATATATGTAAATACCTTTCTTATGAATTGTTCTATCTATTGGTGAAAACCGCATGAAAATCCGTTGCATAGTTTAAAAGATCTAAGCGCACAGACAGCGAGAGCGACTTCATTTTATACATGTAAAGATTATAATTTATAATCATATCGGACTCCAAAAAATCGATAACTATGCAATAAAGATTCTAAAGATTCCGTATTAGTCACAAAACGAAGTCTTTATAATTATTTTAGTAAAATGTATGATTTCACGACTCCGTAGTGAATACACTCTATATGTCTTTTTACAAATTTCGCTTTCCATACCTATACATTTAATTTGTCTTAAATTTATCATAAATCAAAATATATTGAATACTATGTATTTGCTAACACAACTGTATTACTTATGTATATATCTTGTAAAAGCCCAGTAGAGCGTAAATAAATAAAAAAAATAATATCGGATCGATGGGTTTTATATCGATATATGAAGCCCGGTTTCACTCTTGAGAGCCAAACTGATATTGACAGGGATCAAAATCAAAATCAAAGTCAAACCCCAAAAATTTGCAATGTTGAAATGTCCGCATTTACTTTTTGACACTAAGCGGGAGTTTATCAGATAATGAGAATTTTTGAAATATTTTAACCATTTTCTTTTCTTAAAGATCGAACGGAATAAATTGATCACGTCTTATATGCATTATTTAAGCCAATGGATCACGCATATGACTTCTTTCATTTTAAAAAGCTTCGTTATTTTATTTATAACATTACATTTGATACATTTGTATAGCAAAAATATCATAGTAATAACATTGCAAAATAACTATAGACATTAAAATGTGTACAAGTGTTATTATGTCTTGTGGGTCGAAATTAGTTCCTAGCTAGACAGATTGCCCGTTCTAATGAACCAAATGCTGGTGAAAATGCCAAAAAAATTATTCTCTAACAAAAAGTTGATTTTTTTAAATTTAAATATATATTAATAAAAATGCAAAAATATAAACAAGTAATTTCACATAACGAAAGAAATTGTTAAAAATATGTGAATATTGACAGTTTACCGAAACATGTCTCACAATATTGACTGTCCTAGAACGGGAGAATCCTAGTTGGACAGTCAACGCTTCTTTATACTGATGTATTCTTTGTAACAAAAACAAATAAAAAAAAATAAAAAAATAAAAAAAATACAATCGTTGACCGTGCTTGCAAATATTGATAATTGACCATATACGATGGATTTGGTCAATATCGTATTGGTATAGGGTTTTATCGATCGTCCATAACAGACCTCCTGAATTCATAAAATCATAAAATGTGTTCTCGAGGCCTTCAAATATTATAAGTTTTATATTATTGTAACACTTATTATTATTTTTAGCAAGCGTCACAGTAAAAACATATTCTCAAATAAAGCCAATTTAAATGTGATTTAAGGGCTTTCTTCATTTTCACCATGCTACACAATAAGCCAAATTATTATTAGCCATGTTAGGCTAATGCATGTAAATTCTTACTGCCTGTAGCCGTTCAAGTAACAAATCGTCATAATTTACTTAACCTTCGTATACTCGCTCCCGACGGCATAACACGTATACTCGCGCACGGTGTCTCAGACCGTATTTTATATCGTCTATATCATTTTAATTATATACTTTTTAAGCATTATTGGTAATTATTATACATAAGGGGGTATATTTGAATTTAAAAAAAAAGAAAAATATTAAGACTTTTACCTTATTTGGTAGAAACAGACTTTGAACTCAGCCTCTTAAAAATAATATATTTTTTTACTTTAAAAACAAAAATAAACTTTTTCATGCGTAAATTAAAAAAAGCTCTGAAATCTAATAAGTTAAAGTATCAAAAATAAAAAATAAAAACATTATGAAAAAGAGAATTAATCATTCTTAGGATTTTTGGGAAGTAATTGTTACTTACGTAAAAGACCGATAACAGTAAATAAGAGTCGCACGTCCACACTGCACTAATTCGCGCGCAGTGCTAAACAATGCCTAATAACAAATTAAGAAGCTACTAAAAATCTTAAAAAGTCCATTGTTGTTAATTTTTAAGGAAACAACGAATTATTGATTTATGGGTCAGTAAATAAGTGTCACAAGTCCTCGTCCACTCAGCATCAATGCGCGCAGCATTAAACAATGCCTAACGACAAGTTAAGAAGCTACTAAAAACCTCAAAAGCATATTAATGTTAATTTTTGAGAAAACAATGAATTATTGATTTATCGGTCTGAGAGACCAACGCGAGAGTATAGGAAGGTTAAAGACCCGCTAGACGCAGACAGCTACACTTATTCCGGGGATAAATTAAATCTGTGCGCAGTGACGGTGGCTGGGGACGCAAATTACTACGAAAATAGTAACTATGTTGCGTTTGCAAAGGAAAGTGTTTGGAAAACTCTCAAACGCTTTTTGGCGTATTATGGAAAATTTGCGAAACGTCTTGAGCTATTCCTTGCCAAAACATGCCAAGATTTATAGAACCTAAAAACATGGAATAAACTGTGAAATTTAGATGAATTCATAGCTTTAAACCGCAATAAGCAGTTCACATGTTTCCATATTAATATTTTGAGGAATGATATTAATTAAATTGAATACTGAATACTAGATAATTATACAAGAGACACAAGCAAAATGTAATCTGAACGTGTCTGTTTATATAAAATGCTCTCAATATTTCTTCATTGCTGGTGAAATTGATCAAATATTTTCGATTTTTACATTAACACTACAAACGAGGCACTGAAAAGAATTATCTCTCTAAGGGTCTTTTTAAGGAAAGGAAGGCCAGGAAGTTCTGGGAAAAAAAGGTATGAGAGGTAGGTAGAAATATTGGGCTCAGTGTGTTCAGGAGTGACGGACATGTGAATCAATCCCTGCCGCTGCAGTGCAAAATGGGTCGAGATAGATCAGCGGGAGATGTGAAATAGTTTCGCTAAAACAGGCTCTCCAGATTCGGCCCACAGCAGGCGCATCACACCTCTTCCGATGATCCTGGGCACCCCTGTTAAATCACAAAACGTAACGAACCACTTCGGGTAACCTATGGCAAAGGGTTTGGTTAGCTAATAAATGTTTTCTGGGGCGGCGGTACCCAAACCCGCGTTCCAAATTACAAATTTGACAAAAGTAAAAAGAATTCAGTGGAAAAAGTTTCCGCAGCCCTTATATTTGCTGATAGCAATTTGATTTTACTACGATATGAACTGAAAGAAGTTAGTTCGTCATGAAGCTTCAATCCATATTTCTTTGGCTACTGCCATTTTTAAATAACTGAAAATACATTAATATTAAATGAATAAACACACTTTGTATTACACCAATTTTTATTTGAATTAATAATTAACAGCCTAGAGCTTATAATAAGCCTTGACGAAGCTTGAGCTAACCGAAACCTGGTTGTATGTTTATAATTTTATTATTAATTCATGTAAAAAGTGGTATATAACAAAGGCGTTTATTCATTCTCCTGCCATTCTAAGGGTTTAATATATAATGTCACACCAAAGTATCTGCGTCCTTTGAACAAATTAAAACACCTAACTACTACTTTAAACACTTAAAAATCTTATTCTCGCAATCTCTCCCACCTTTCCCATCATATATTATCGGTGTAGGTTATATATAATAATAAATAAAGGTTTATTATTTATTATTATATGCACGTGTTTGTTGAACAATACGGCAATTAAGAAAAAACATTTACATCGCATTCCCGTTCTTTATTCGATGGATACTATAAACGATTAACATGTTAAAATAAATGTGCACAAAATACAATAATATCTTTTCGGAAGCTGATATTTTCCATTTTTTCCCATTTTACTTAATTTATAATAGAAAAAAATAAAACAAATTGTTAATTACGAACCCTCTTCCTCTGGTGTGAGTTATTTTATAAATCTCATTATGTTGTTGTTATTTTTCAATCATGTTTCTTTTGAACATTATCCTGTGATGTACTTGTACAAGTCTATTATTTTATAGAGCTACGGAGTTTAATATCACATAATCTATCTCATAATATGTTTTTAATTTTTTTATCTACAAAACTCCACTTTCTGTTTTCTCTTATTATCTATCTCCTGTTTATAATATCGATAGCGAAAATTTAAATATGTTATTTTTATCCGCTTTTTCTCTTCCGAAATATTTTTAGGAAAATAAGCGCATCTTTTACGGCGTGCATTTTAAGAGGATTTATTTTCAGAAAAATTCAAACTAAATTATCTCATAACAATTTGTTTTAAACCTATTGTTTATAACACATGTACCTAACTTAACTTTAGTAGAGTATTAAACTACTCTGAAGAAGCTACGGTTGTAGCGAAACGCAGTCGGCATTAAGTTTAAAAAATAAAAGTGGTGTTTACAAAGATTTTGTTTTATTTAAAATTATAATGTCACATCACAAAGTATCTGCTTCATATGAACAAATAAATTACATTCTATCAAAAAAAAAAATTAAAAATAGAAATTTACAAAATTGTTAAATACTCGGAAAGATCTATTCAATGTTATTTTATATAAAAAAAATTATAGGTCCACAAAAACAGGAGATATACACAAAACAGGGTTGCAAATAATGTTGTAAAACCTTATGTTTTAGAGAATTACTGGTGCCGCCCTTTTGGTATTATAGAATGGAATATAATAATAGTTTTTTCGCAGTTCAGAGTTAGAAGGTTTTGGTTTAGCCATTTTTTGACTATGGATGTGCACTTATTTGCATTTTCAGAGACTTCTTTACAAGATTTACCATGGACTGTGATTGCAGTATCATCAGCATTCGAGAATAGTTTTCCGGGAATAATGATATTATACAGATCATCGATATAAATTAGGAATAATAACGGACCGATAACTGTTCCTTGTGGAACCCCATATATTGTGTAATTTTTGAAAAAAAACTTCTTTTCGCTCTACTGAACAATTAAAATTTTCTCCTTTACACCATTTACAATTTCCGTGAACGATATGAATTTTATGCGGAAACTTCGCTGGTTCATACAAACATGTAACATGTAAATATTTTATTAAAATAATGTATTTGGGAGTTATTACCTATTATATTTGTAGCGACCACTTTCGCAAGTACTTACGTAGTACTTACCGCGGTTAGTGACACCGTATGATTTGAAAATCAATTCGAAAAATATCCAGCACTTTCACTTGTTGATTGTCGGGGAAATAGACAGATTCAGTAACCAACAAGCCAGCCTCTATGAAAAACCATTCAAGACAGTCTTGTATTTTTTAAATTAGCAACATGTAACAGCATACATACGAGTGCCCGGTGCATCTTAACGCTCCCAGGGCAGCTTCCTTGAGGATTCACATCAGCTCTCCAGGTCCACCGTACCTAGCAGCTACAACCACCGTTCTACTCTTTTGTCTACAAGGTCCGCAGTACCTTCTATTCAGGAAGCAGCTCCTCGTCTCAGGTTATCGAGATCCGCCGCATCTCGCAGCCGCTGAGATCACCCCTACGCCTCACAAAGATTACAGGTCCAACTCACCGAACCATCGCCGTTCAACTCGACGGCCTGGGAGATCCGGTCATTCTCCGCTACTTACCGCGTCGACCAACATGCTGGCGCCCTGAAGATCCGTATTCTTCACCGCCGCAGCAATTCTGACCTTCACCACAACATCGCTACCTTGCACCAGCAACATCATCTTCTACGGCACTTCTGTCTACATCTCTGTTATTACTGCATTGATCGCTACGGCGCCTTACAATAAACGACTTGACTCACAGCTCAACTGACCGCCTTTTATTTCACTTCTATCTCTGTCTATCCGGAGTCTGCTCTCTCATATTATTCAGAGTATTACACATTCCCGTCTCCGAAATTTCATTTCAATTTGGGAGGCGGGTATGGGTACCGCCACCCCGGGAAATCTTTATTGGATAACCAACACCTCTGCCATAGATTTCCCCAAGGGGTTCTCTACGTTTAGTGACTTTGCAGGGGTGCCCGGGTTCATGGGGTAAGGTTTGTCAAATTGCTGCGTGGCGGACCGGATCGAGAGAGACAGGGTGAAGGACGCTTTTTGCCCTTTCCAGCCGGACTCTCGACCGTTGCACCGCAGTTGGAGGGATTGATTCATGCGAACGTCACTCCTATACACACTAACCCCGAGATTCTTACCCACCCCTTATACCCTTTTCCTTCTAGAACTTCCTATCCATCACATCCTTAAAAATACCCTCCACACAGCATCCCCTAAGCTGACATCGCCCCCGAGGGAAATTACTTTCTTCGGGGCCTCCTGTGTAGAGCTTATATAAAAAAATGTATTAGTGTTGTTTCAGTTATAAACCAAAAAAAAAAAGTTAAATAAAATAGTGATTGGTTTAAAAGTTTTTTTAAATATATTCTACCCATTCTACAGGCGCGGTAGTATAGTCTGTTCACTAAAGAGTTACACACAAACAATACACCTAACTACATTTAGAACATTGAATTTGTACCTCCTATTTTAGTAGTCGTCCGTTTGCGAAGTTATAATTTTTAACAGTTCATATAAAGCTTGCTGTGCAATTTACAAAATGGAAATGAATGTTCCGCACAAATCTTATTTACGGAGAATTGTATTCTTGCGCAGGATTGATATGTACAATAATGAACATGCATACAAGTAATTTAATACCGAACATCCAATAACTTCCATTCATTTAAGTTTTTCATTATTATACGAGTAATCAATAATATTTTTATTCAATTTATAAAAAAACGTTAAAAAATTGAACTTGATAACAATAAATAATACTATTTGTTTTTACATCAACGTAAAAATATTCACATTAAACGGCACAAAATGTGCCATCATTACATAGTATAAAATGAAGTCGCTCAAAATGTTTGTGCGCTTAGATCTTTTAAACCACGCAACGGATTTTCGTGCGGTTTTTATCAATAGATAAGTGATTGAAAAGAAAGGTTTATATGTATAAAACATGCTTATTTTATACAGTTATTCATCGTTACATAGTATAAAATGAAGTCGCTCAAAATGTTTCTGCGCTTCGATCTTTTAAACTACGCAACGGAAAGAGTGATTCAAGAGGAAGTTTTATATGCATAAAACACGCTTATTATAGTAGAGAAAAACCAAGAAATTCAAATAATCAATGCAGGCAGCGGGCAGCGGGTAGCTGGCAAGCGCGTGGTGTCGATTTTATAAAGGGTGGGTAATGACGTTGTGTTTCGTTAGCTACAGCAACGTGTGTCCGGGTCTGCTAGTTATGAATAATTTAAATTAAGCATTTCCAATAATAATTAATCGGGGGCGAAATAGTTTTACTGCCCCCGGGAACTCTTATGTGATATCCGATAAAAAAAGGTTACAGGTGAACTTGAATCTATCGAATTTGAAAAAATGACGTGACACTCAAACACAATTTCCTCAACAAAAACAAGACTGTAAAGCAAGCGTTGGCAAATAAAAAATTCTGCGTTTTAATTTAAGTTTGTGGAAATATTAGTAATGTTTCAAACATATTTTTTATAACGCAAAAATCCACATGACTTGGCACTCGAAATAAAAGAGAAAAATATCATTTTCCCAAGGTCTTTAATACAAAATTTCGTTTACATAACATGTTCCACACATGCTGAAACTTTTAATAAAAACGTGTAAAAAGAAACCCTCAGTTAATTTAAAGTTTATTTCTACAAATTTAGACAAGCGAGGGCCATGAAACAAATTTACCCCTAAATCTCCCAGCCAGGGGTAAAAAAACTATTGTGAAACATAGGAATTAATCCCTCCACCAATTTAACAGTACGCACCTACATGTTGTTTGTCAGTAGGAACTTGGATCCTTGTAACTAAAGCCAGTATTCAACATTGTTCATGCGTGTGGAGCACCGGTAATATTATTTAATTTATCAACTTGATGGGCATCCCATTGTTTTGATACCTATTGTATTTATAATTTACAAAACGAAAACAGTATGTGGTATTGTGGTTAATGTTTGACATGATAGCAAGTTGGATGTATTTTTATTGGTGGCGAAGTTCTAAGCGGTTCTTGTATTGAATGAAAATATTATATTTTAATTTTACTTTTTAAATAAAGAGTAGTTATATTTTGGCAATGTCTTATTTTCTGTAGTATCTGATACTTTGGAAAATACCTGACAATCCACATCTTAACTCCATTAATAACACTGTCATGAAAAACTACATTAAACAAGGGAAATTTATCAATCCGGACCTTGTCAGTCGAGACTCTTTCTGGTGCATATATGCGCAGGGGAAATATATTAGCATCCAATGGTTTTAATTTTGAG
The DNA here is from genome assembly GCA_917563855.2 of Limnephilus lunatus. NCBI lineage: Eukaryota > Metazoa > Arthropoda > Insecta > Trichoptera > Limnephilidae > Limnephilus > Limnephilus lunatus. Next base: position 62,329,288 of record OU830599.1, read on the forward strand.
AAATACAAATTTGGCGTAGTTTTGAAAGATGATACATTACGGGGCATTAACCAACCAGCGGCCGAAAATCTACATTTGATCGTACAGGGCGGTTCCAACGAGAAAGATTAATTATTCTCCGTACCAGCTTTTAAAAATAATAACTCAATATTGATTTTATTACATTCAAAATTTGCTTTAATTTATAGCTACATTCAAAATTGCTGAAAGGCGTGAAGATAAAACTATTAAAATTATGTACTTTTTGTAATTATTTTTTTATCATAAATATTTATAATTTTTCAATAATGTTTAAGCAAAATAACAATGCAAAAATCTTAAATATGTTATTTTGTAAGACCGTAAATAAATAGACAAACTGAAGTATTTTTGTCACAAAACACGTGCGCGGGTCTTTTTTTTCATGATTATATTTAAACTAAAATTAAAATTCTGTAACAAATCTTATTCAGATAATTTATTGATTTATTTTACTGCATGATTATATTATGATTTGAAATATGTGTTATATAATAAAAGAAATGTTTGAAAATTTAACATACCCCAATAATTCTACGAATTCCCTAAGTTGGGGAAATTCGTTTAGAGAGAACCCCAATCCGCTACCACAATGAAAAAATTGTCAAGATTAAATCATTGCATTTGATATACTCGTACGTTTGAGGTAGAAGGATTGAGTGCTATGGAGGGTATAGTTTAACTGATGAACAGTGTAATTTTGTAATAATATTATATCATAGAGGAATAAACATTTATTTTTTAATGTTTATTTAATTAGGGGTCGTCCATTAATCACGTAAAGCTTTTTAGCAACTTTTTGACAACTCCCCCCCTGGTGATATGTGGTGAGGTTTTAGGCTAACCCCCCCTCCCTCCAAAATCACGTGTATTTTTTTTTGTACAAAGTGTAGGACGTTGTTCACCTTTAGAAAACGTGCTTCAATGAAAAATAAATACACGTGGTATCTCATTTAACCCCCCCCCCCCCCTCGTGATGTTTCGTGATTTTTTTCCGACTCCCCCCCCCCCCTTTCGAGCCTCACGTGATTAATGGACGACCCCTTACAAGCATTTCTATGAATCAGGAAAACGATATTTCATTATTTTTATCAGAAATTCAAAGTGGTTGTGGGGTAACTACATATAAATACTTTTTTAAAAAATTTATTTAAGATAAGTACGAGTAAATAACGGAGCACCAAAAACGCGTATGCCGAATTCTATATTACTAAATAAAATCTCCATACTAAACCGCTCCACCCAAATATATATATGCAGCTTATTCCTCCTAAGTTTTTCCTAATGTCATCGTATTTTCTATAGAAAAAAACTCTTTTTTATTTATATATTTATATATTTTTTACATTTTTATATGAAACATGTTAGGTATATATGAAATATAGAAATTATATTCGTAGTCCTCCTTACTAGGATATCCTGTGCTGAGGGGGACTATGTTTTGGATAAGTTTTCAGCGACTTCTATGGTTTAACTTCATGGTTTGAGTAAGGTTTCCCAGAAACTTCTACGATGATGTTGAATATTAGTTAGTTCATTTTCCGATAGTTTCTTCAGCCAACATTTAATGTCTTTAATGTAGCTATTTTTTGTTTAAATTTGTTTGATACTAAATATCTACAATTCTTCCTCACTGGATCTAATTATTCATAATATATATTGACTTCAGGTTGTTAATAAGTCAAATTGCCCAACTCTCAACTATTTAAGAAGATTAATAAATAATTTCTAAATGCCAAATGTACAAAATGTATCTGAGAGGTGTAAATTTAGGTGTAGTGGTAAGAAAACTGTTGAAAAATCAATTGTTGGTTGATATATTCGTACCCGTAAATAACGTTCTATTCTTGGGTTGATGCATTGAAAAAACTTCCGGCTTACAAATTTTCTACAACAAAAAACCTGATGCATTAAGAATGTCTTAGATTAGAAAAACAAAACAATGGCTGATTCACGAAATCTTTCGGAAAGATGCTGAGAATTGAATAGAAGACAGGCCGTTTCTCATTCCTTCGGTGTATTCTTGAAACCATTCGAATAGAAAGGAAAATGCCAAATACTAACGGATACGGATGTTGTAGACACGGTGACGATTCTCAGAAATCCAGGAAGTAATCTGAAAAAATTCATTGCATTTATCTCTTCTAATAATAATAACTATGTAATACTATTTTATATTATAAGCATTGAGAAATTTTGTTAAATACATTAATAACTTCGGTTTCTACAAAATATACATGAGGAATATTATGTTCAAAAGTTATGTTCATAGTCCACTGGGAATAACAAAGCATAACATACTATCAATTAAGGTGCGTGAGTAAATTATAGAATGTATAAGTGAGCAGTGAGTACAATTATCAGCAGGTGGGGTTAATGTAAAAAGGGTAATATTCATCAAATTAAGAAAAAAATCAGGAGAAAAATTGTAGTTACAGGATAGATGCATGGTAATGGTGATTAAGCTCTTAGGTTTTTTAGCTGCGAGTCGCATGAGATATGTATGGGAGGTGATGTATCGTTCTTTTTTAGGTAGATTTTCCCATTTCGTATCCATAAAAACTGATAGATGTGTTCATTTTTACAGCCTTTGGCGGACCTCAGTTTAGATTTATTTTTCCGCGTGAGATGGAAATAACGAAAATCCTCTGATCAGCTCCAGCCATTCCGATGCCCTTGGTAGTGATTCCTTTTTTCTTCTTAATGGCAGCTATAAATTCGTCCTTCTTCTTGCGAGAGGTGAATTTTGCAATGATGTTTCCTGGACGTCCGTCAGTCATGTCTTGAGTACGATTACGCTTACTGACTCTGCTAACGTATTCAATTTCGTTTTGATGGAGAGGGCATCCAATAACTGTTGCGATAGTTGACATCATTGTAGGCAGATTCTCGTTGGTGGTCTCCGGCATTCCATGTATTTCTATGTTGTTAGAGAGAAGCTCCTGCTCCCTTTCGTTATTTCCCCTCTCTAACATGAATACTGTTTGTTTCAGCTCAGATACTTCCATTTCTAGTTTATCTACTTTGGCTAATTTTTCGTTGATTAGATTCATTTTGCTTGAGAAATCATCCATGATAGTATTATTGTAAATTATGACCTTTTCAAATTCAGCCATTTTATTGTTTATTTTTTCTAACTGCAGCGACATTTTTTTTTATATCCACAGTTATGAGTTCATTGCTGTGGTCAGTGGAGCTAGTGCGAATTTCTGGATTGACCAGGATTTGTATGCAATAGAGAAGTCCAGTCCAATTTTTTTTATGAATAATGACTTTCTAACTTAAATAACTGCATTTTTTTTAAGAGTTAGTTTTAATAGTTAAAATAATAGTCAAAGTTTTAATATGTCAAGGTCCCTCGATAAACACCATATCTATTATGCATTTTGTGACGTCATCTACTAAATAATGATAAACGTATTTTATGATTTTTATGTTGGTCTTCTTGAATCTCACATAGATTTGCGCTGGCGCCGCCGGCCATCTTGCTTATTATTAATGCGATGATTAATCTATTTATGGTGTATGGCGCAATGGCGTCTATGGCGACGGCGAGATCAGAAGCTTCGCAAAAATGACATGATGAATTTTACTTGCAGTTTTATGTTTTTGAAGATAATTTTCGTTTAAATGATTAATTCACTATGATATTAGTGTAATTCAGCATAAGTACCAATGCTTCGTTACTTTTTTTTCAGTTTTAGTCCTTTAAAGAGTGTTTTGTTAGTGATTTATTTTCGTTGTACGATAGGTTTAAGGTTACGTCTGAAAAATATTTTTAATGACTTTTCCGCGTGAATTTAATAAAACTTCCATAAAAGTAATATTATTTAATAATGTAAAAGACTAATGCATGTGTAAATAAATACAAAATACAGAAACCAACGCATTAACACCGAATCCAAGATGTCATATTTTTTCAGTTATGTTTTCGGAATCATAAATTTTTTTTTTTTTAATCCTTTTTAATTGTATGAACGAGATAAAAAGTGATGTGACAGTTTTATTCCAAATTCATAAGGTAAGAGGACGTTATTTTAAAAATTTTGAATTTTCCTAAATTTTTCGACCATTTAATAGATTATGTTTACAGTCAGCTGTTTTTTTTTTTAATTTTTTCATTTTGAAACTTAAAATACTGCAATTTTCAAACACGATCGTATATGTCAGATACAAAAATCTAAAAGGAAATTCTATTTAGTTTCTATAAAGGTATATGCTTTTACGACATCTTCAAAAATAAGAAATATATAGAACATTCGTTTGTGTCATACCTAAATTCCCATACAAATGACGTACAGTGATTACCAACGTGACGTCACCATACAGCATTACACAGCATACCAACTTAACGCTGTGGTTTAACGAGAATATTAAAAATGCACTTTTTAATATTTTTTTAAAAACTGTACGTTTAATATTATTAAAAAAAACTTATATATTCAGAATCAGGGTTTATTGGTCTATATGAACATATTTTTTTAAAGCCATAATATTTTTCACTTATTCTTGCACTTCCATGCATACTTTTTTCCTTGCGACATGCGTTTGTAAACGCTTGCCGTAATATTGGCACATTCAAAATGGATAGTGCATTTGCAGGTTGAGCATCTTATATACTCAGCTAATAAGCTTATAAGCTTACTAATCAATCATACTAATTTCAGTTGTCTGTGGTGATGTTCGTGGTGTGTAATATTATTGAATACAATTATTCACATTCAATGAACTTTTCATTTTAAAATTTGTAACTGAATCTGGGTAGCGAGGTACCAAAATTAGTTTATTTTAATAATAACTCTGTATTTAAAATGTGCGTTTCTTTTTTTTAAATTGTCGACAAAAATGATCTTAACTTGAATTTTAAAGTTCACTAGTTTTTATTCGAAAGTTTTGCGCTAATGTAAACAATAATTATCAAACGAATTATCGCATCAATAATACCTGTAGATAATATGTTGTTTATATAGAGAGTCTTCGACCTTCAAATGAAAACATAATTCGTTGACACAAATCATTGCATTCCTTTAAATATGTTAAAAATAATTATGCTTTTGATTTCTCGTTTACGACTAATTTTTAAGAAATGAACAACATAAATAGATGTTACCAGTACGTTGACCGAACAACTCTGAATCAAACCAATTCAGATAAGTCATTTAGAGTGATAAAAAATATTTATGAAAAATTGATTAAATAGATTACAGTTGGGTTAGGGGTTAGGTGTTAGGTTAGGTTAGATTAGATTAGAGGTTAGGGTTATCGGAAAATTTAAAATTATTTTTCAATAACTTTTCAAGGAGGTGTTGAGTTGAATTTATTCTGGGAACCTACCAGAATATGTTATGAGTGATGCAAAATTTTGACACTTCTGACGCCTATTTTCTTTTTCGTTATTGTCTGATCGTTGGATATTCCGGATAAGATTTTATAATCTAGATAATTCTAAAGAACGCAATACATACGCAATAAAGGGTATATATTTGTTGTTTCATTTAAAACAAACACAAACAGATTGCTGAAACCAGTTAAAACGAGAACCGACATCCCTACGACATTCACCTCAGTGAACTTGGCAAAATTTCGAGCTCCGCCTATATCTTAGTATACCCACAAGTTTTTCATCTCAAGTATCATGATACATAGGCAAGATAAAGAACTAAAGAATTCGCTCTCAATAATGACCTCCGTGGTAGCAAAATCGAATTCCGTAATTATTATTTTTTAATTATCATTAATGTAAAGGATCTGTTAACAACCGTTTAAAATGTTAAACCCTAAACTGTGACTGTAAAAGTTCGAAAATTGATGAATCTTGTATTTCACCGGTAAATCCCAGCATATACCAATACTTTTAAGTAAATTCCAAAATTATCGATAAGTCTACCTACCTTAACTTTAAGCCTAAGATTCCAGCATTCTTGTTACACTTGTAGCCAACCTTAACTAAAATTTACTGAAATGGTCATGTACGTTTCGGCAAAGAGCTTACAAACGATACCAAATCCGTATTTAAGCAATTGACGTTGGTAAATGCTGGAATGTATCTTCATAATTTGGGAGGCGGGAATGGGCACCGCCGCCCCAGGACAATTTATTGGATAACCAACACCTCTCCCACAGGTTACCCAAATTGGTTCGCTACGTTTGGTGACTAAGCAGGGGTTCCCGGGTTTGTGGGGTGCTGTTTGTCCGGAGTTTGACTGCGCGGCAGTCTGGATCGGAAGAGATCTCTTGGAACATCACCTTGTACCACAGAGGGAGAGGTAGTTTCATACGTCCATCACTCATAGACACTCTGACTCCCAGATTTCTATCCACCCCTCATACCTTTTTTCCCCTAAATAATTCCACCACACGGCATCCCCAAAGATGACAGAGGACCTGAGAGGAATTATTTTCCTCAGGGCCTCTGCGTGGAGCGTAAAACAAAAGATAGGTATAGATTTACTATTTTCGGACTAGTAGTAATACGTAAATTATTATGTTTTAACATACGTTTGACTCTCAGGTGCAAATGCAATTATGTGTGTGTGTAAGATTAGTTACAATAACGATCCATAAGGCAAATCACCTTAATTAGGATCAGTAACCATATTTAGCAGATCTCGATTACGTATCGAAAATGCAGCTGAATCAGCCCGCAGAATTTCCAGGAGACGAGTTTTCCGTCTGTCATTTTTCAAAACTGAGGTATCACTTTCTTCACACAAAGCCTTCACCGCTGCAGCTCGGGCAGCGAGTAATGCCCCGGGGTAAAGATTGTTTAACTGTACAGGGTCTATGTCGTTATGATTATCGCCAAATTATTTTTTTTTTCTTAAAGAAACTCTAAATACGTAAAAGAATCGTTTTTTTGCATTCGGCACCCATAAAAAAGGATTCTAGAAAAATTCAAAACATTCAAGAAAGTTAGCATTTCTGTAAACTCGATGTATTTCAATGTCGAGCACTTTAGAGGCTTTCAATAAAAATAAATATCAAACTTCCACTGCGTTTAAAGGCGATGAGTCGAGAGAGTCCGCCTGGAGAGGTCAAAGGGTCTCCCTCAACCAGACTCTCCCAATCCGGTAGGTGGGCAAACGCATCCGCCGCCAAGACCTAGACAAACATCACCCCATGAACCCGGGCAAAATAAATAGTTCCCAGGCGGCGGTACCCATTCACGCTTTCCAATTTGTCATGAATATTTATATCATGCAAGATTATCATGGGACACAAAACTTTATGAAAAAATTCACACTTGGGCACATATTTTTTATAGGTACAATAAAATTCAGAACAACTGGTATGACGGTTTAAATGGAAGCGACTCTTATTCATAATTACAAAGTATTTTTATATTCAACTTTCACAAGGTAAATGAATTAATTTGAGACGCGCGTTTACGATTTTTCTTTAGTCTCATGATTAGTAATTTTTTAGTTGTTTTTTAAAATAAAATTTGATTATACTTCGTTTATAATTCCCTTTTGAATGTTTGATTCTCCGTTTATTTATGTAATTTTCTTATAAATTGTTGTTGACCTTTATTATTAGAATTGCATTTTATAAAAATCATGTACCTATTCAAAACAGGATGACGCAGAGAACACGGAATCGCGGTATAAATATAATGCGGTGCGTAAGTTCGGAACTTAGATTCACGGGTTTGTATGGTTAAAACAGCGTCCGGTACGCCTCATACTTCATACATATCTGGTAATGTTATATTATCGTGAAAACCATTTATTCTTATGGGTCCGAGTGGTTAAACTAGGCGTTTGGTCGGCTTTACCGTGCCATAGTTGAACCGGTATTAGAATGTGATTATTAGTAAGTCGGATAGTGTTTTCATTTATTGTTTATCCAATACAACAAATAATATATATTTTTTTCAACAGTTAGCCATAACAAGGACAAGACAGGACCTCCGTAGTTTTTCCATCATTGCCTCTGGGTTAAAACTACGTCATTCGCACGTGCTCTGAGCTCCTAGACACTTTTCACTACGAAATGGGAATATTTCAGGACTTTTGAAACCTCAACAAAGGATGAAATAATGTTGTGCACTTTGATCTCGTTGATGGAATTTCAGAAAAAAAAACACTGTTGGTTTTGGCGTATGTAGCTGTAGCAGTAGACTAACAAAGCAATTGATATTCCTATATATATTCAAATGCAAAATTTTGTAAGATCTCTCCGCAAAAAATATTTCTACATCCAAATCTGTAGTGTATATAGTTCTGTATGTAATTTCAATATCCTTCAACTTTTAAATAGTTTTATGTCGCTTTCAGGTATTAGATATCAGTAAATCAGGTTCAATGTTCCTAGAATTGGTTCACGACTTGTAAATCATGTTCCGTTAAATATTAAAAAATATCGAACTAAGCTGGGGTATGACTCAGCTTTATCAAGAATGTGCCGTAATTTTAATGAGGCTTATAAAAAACATTCAATTAATTTGACAATGTCAACATTGGCCAACTTCAAATCGTCTATTAACAAGATTTAAAGCTCCTTTTTATATTGTTATATAAACTTATAAACTAAACCTTTAAACTTATATTATAATATTATTGTTCTAAAAACTTGTTTCAAAATTTTGTAATATATGGTATGTGTGTGTGAATGATTGTATATATATGTAAGTATTATGTTATCAATGTTGTGTTTGTCTTTAATTAGTGATAGCATCAACCATGGTTCAGTGTAATTGTATCTGTGAAAGCTTTCATGTAAATCACTGTTGACAAACCTAATAAAAAAAATAAAAAAAAAAAGTAGTACCTTAGCAGAGTGACAACAGTCACCGTTCGTGTCTTATACGGAAATAGCCGATGATATCCGATAGACAGCTGGGCACCTCCAGTGTCGAGTTCCTTTGCTTCAGAATTACACAGAGCATCGACTAGACCGGACTTGGTCCAGATAAATATTCATTGTAAACCACACGACAAGGTAAACAAAGTAACTTATAATCTCGACGAACCACGAGCTTTATTGAAGATTCCTGAATACACATCAAGTAATCCCACACTGACGTAACATTATTGAACATTGCGTGGCAGTTTCTATTTTTCCAATTTCCCAATTTAGTGTTAAAATGTGAAATTAAGTTGAAATATTAAATTTATCTCAAATAAACGGTGTCATTTTAGATAGGTGAATTCGTAAGCACATAAAACTTGAATAAAGATATGTTTTCGTCATTATACTGTTTAATTTATAATAGTCCAAGAGCCCGTGAAGATCAGACCATCGTTATTTTATAAAACCTTAAAGTTTCTCTGTGTATATCCCTAATACAGGTAAAGATGATCCCCGACTATGAAGTTTGGATCACGGTGGCTTTGAAAGATATTATATTAATTAATTATAATTGTACTTACGTTAAAGTATAAAAGCTAAATTTCATATATGTTACTTGAGGAACTATCATTATATGTTTTCTCAGTTATCAGACCGTTTCCATGGTTTCTTCACCTTGTCAGACACATTAAAGGTCTACCGTAGGTGCGAGCGCGATATATACATGCAAGCGGGTGGGAGTGAAATTTCGACGCTAGCAGATTACCATGTAAAAGTACGAGCAAAATGCTCTTGAAATTGAGCTCCAATTTACATATCATTGCTACCTGCTATCTATCAAGGCCACCGTGATTCAAACTCATAGTCTGGGATTGTCTTTTCCTGTATTAGGGACATACACAGAGAAACTTACAGGTTTTATACAATAACGAAGGTCTGATCGTCACGGGCTCTTGCTCTATAGCCTAATCCTTACAACTAAAATAAAAATTATCAAAATCTAATTTGAAAACAGGATATTAAAAAAAAAAAAACGTTTATCTTAAAGTCAAATGGTTAACTTATCGAGGTAAAAACAACATTAGCTACATAGAATTTAAGAAACTTCTCAGAGTAGATAGGCACTATTTTCAAGATTAATATATAGGTATGAGTTTAATGACAAAATAATCAGCATTTCGTATTTACAGGATGTTTTATTTCGTTTGGCGTGTGGCGGACAGTCTCAAAGAGCGAACGAGATAACAAAGGACGCTGCAGACATTTTCTCATTACGTCATGTTGTGACAACATACATGACGTCATGGATTACGTCACAACACTCCCACCCCTTCTCTCCTATCCGCAAAATCTATTTGCTGTGTGTGTTGTTTATGTTGTAGCTCAGCCTCGGCGAAACTCAGACAAGATTCTATGGTAATAATTATTTGGATGCTAACAATTTTTTTTAATTAAATGATGACAATATTAGCGAAACTCAATCATAAAATTGGAAAACTGAAAATTCAGAAAAAGATATTTACACCTCTGGGACTCGAACCCAGGGCCTTTTCGATTCGATTTTTTTTTAAGAATTAAAATTATATTTGAGTTTGATTTACTTTCAGAAATTAATTAAACCATGCCTTACTTCTATTGTTTTGCAAATTTGTTTTGTGTGCGTGAATAGGAAATTAAAAAAAAAATAGATAAGTAGTAGGTATCTGCTATTGAATAGATTCAATTCTTACCTATATAAGAACATATACATAGTCATATTTGGTATATAAAAATTTTATCGTTTAATTAATTCTTACTTTATCAAAGGTTTTCTTACAATAATGGTGCCCTTTTTTATCTTTAAAAAGAAAGACAAACATCATCGGATTGCGAATAACTGAGTATATATAACAGTAAGCTGAAAATGTTACTTGTATTGTGATGGAGAACTTAGCTAGCCGAGGAATAGAATACGCGACGCCCGGATGGGACCCAAACGCGATGCCCATTTAGCCACTGACCGGTCAGTGGAAACTATGGACGTTTGGATAAATGGCACCCTCTGTTATTTAAAAAAAGAACCGTTGAAACATTTTCCCATGCCATGGGAAAGAAAAAAAAGGATGCCCCATGGGAAAGAAAAGAAAAGAAAATTTAAAAAAACTTGGAATTTCTCAGTTTCAAAAACTTCAGTACATTTTCGAAAACATTTTCCTTTTTTTAACCCAATTTCCAATTTTCCTGGAAGAAGTTTATGGAATGTTAAAAACATGAAAAACATCCAAACTTCTCAAGTAAGAAATTAAAAAGTTTTTTTTTTTTAATGAATATAAACAATACAACATGGAATTACAAAAAACAGCATGCTAGTAACACAGAGAATCTCCAACTGCTGACAGAAAAACTAAGAACCCCTAAAAAGCATCAAAATATTTTATGCTCTGTGGGCTCTCTTACCTTGAGTTATTAACATATATTTTATAAATATATGTATATATTTTTCATCTTTGCAATATTGTATTATTAACAGGATCACATTGTTTGCTTTGTAATTTACACATATTCTCAACTTCATTTGTCCATTCTTGGCTGTTTTACACGCTCATCAGAGCTATCTTTAACTTAGGTATTCATTATTAAGTAATTTAGATATCATTTCAATTTAAAATAAACTTTACTCAGTATATGCCCACTCTTATGCATTTATTGTGTATTTCATCTTAATCTAAAGTTAAAATATTATATTTTTGATCAAAATGAAATAAGTATTAAGTAAATTTTTTTAAGGCATTCCAATATTGTTCGTTTTGATTTATTATGTACAGATGTTCTTTTACTATTTTTATTACTATCATTTCGTCACTTCATTTGGATAGGGTTCTTACTGATTTTTTTTTCAAAAATGACCTTTGAATGCCAAATCATTTCTTTTGCTCAATTCTATACCCAAAATAATTTTCAGAACCATCTGTGTTGTATTTTAGTATGACAAAGTTCTAACATCAAGGATTTTCAATAATCATACATTTTACAAGGTTCTATCATCATTTACACTCTCTATTTTGTTTGTATCTGACAGTTGATCGTAAATACAAGGCGCATTATGGTTCGACACTTCATTTGGATGGGTTCTAACTACGTCTTACCATTTTCTAAGGTTTATTAGTTTCCAAAGACGAATTTTTGGAATCTATTTAACAATTTTAGTTAAAGAATTTTAGTTTATCATAATTTAATGGAAAATATATTTTTATTTTTAACTTTATGAGTAAAATCTTAAATTATAATATTTAATTAAATGAAGACAAAATTAGGGAAACTCAATCGAAAATCTGGAGACAGAAAAATCAGAAAAAGATATTGGTTCCACTGGGACTCGAACCTATGGTGGCTATGGAACCCATTTCTAATTCGGTCACTTTTAACTGCATCATACTTCGACTAGCATTATCTTCATTTTCTCTGCTGCTGTCTTTATATATGATTGCAAGATTCAACCCGAACTAAATGCTATCTAGATAGTGTCTGGATAAATATTTATCCATTTTATTTTAATACGCGACATCTATTGACTTTGTCTGTAAATGTAGGATGAATATTTTTATTTTTATTTTTAACTTTATGAGTAAAATCTCAAATTATAATATTTCATTAAATGAAGACAACAAAGGGCCCTGGGTTCGAGTCCCAGTGGAACCATTATCTTTTTCTGATTTTTCTGTCTGCAGATTTTCGATCGAGTTTCGCTAATATTGTCTTCATTTAATTAACAATAAAATATTTAAATTGGACGTGGCCCTAGATAGGAATTGCATTAGGGAAATGTAATTAGAACCTTGTTTAATGAATTATTCTGCCTTAACTGGTTGCACAAATTTCCATTTGCATGTTTAGATATGTTCTAAAATGATAAGTATACATTCTATTTAAATACTTTCCTTTAAAATACGTTCAAATTGGTATAAAGATAATGAGAAATGGTCTTTGCAAACTTTGACACCTCATATCTCAGAACAAAGTGAACCCTATCGAAATGAAATGGCTCTTTATTATTTACTCAATTATATGTTCCCATATTGTAGTTTATGTCTTATCCTATGTTAAGTTATGTAAAAGCCGAATGGCGTTAATATTACAAATAATACATTTTTAAAAAGTTAGCCGGCCATTAATTAATGTTGTTAGATAAAATATTGTTGTTCGAACCTGAAGAAATTATATTTTATTAGAGGTACAATGAAATGTAAATCATATTGTTTTTCGTTCCAAAATTTGATACTTCTTTTGCCATAGCTTATTCAGAAATGGCGTAATTTCCGTGACAGAATGGGAAATGAAACAATAATTGAAAAAAAGTGTATCCGTTATGGGAAAGTGCCGGGTTTATGGGAAGATTTTCGTTTTTCCAGTAGCCCCATTGTGCCGCGCGTTTTAATGTCTCGTGCGAGTTCCCTTCTCACTCCCGTTACTCTCTCAACCTTATTCCTCACAGGGAGCGGAGCTTCAAACCTTCTCGTCATGGAGTTTTGACAAAAAGATATAGGAGATATTACAATTTATTTATTTATTTAACGTCCGTAGTTTTCCTACAAACATAATTAATCGATCGATTATTAATATGAAAATATATAATATATCGGGAGCATCTCCTATCCTTTTCCTATATTCCTCTTCCTATCCCCTTCCTATAACTCAAAATTAATTTTAAGATATTAAAACTTCACTTTAGATGTACTTTAGCATAAGTAATTTATGTGGCTTGACTCCAGTTCACTTGTATATTCATTACCGTATATGTATTATATAAAAGCTGTTTGTTTCTCACAAATAAATAAATAAATAATGCAAGTCGAAATTTTACATAATGCAGAATTGTATTATCGGAACATATAATATATCAGTAGGTACAATGAATACTTTTCATGTTGCATTGTAGTTACATTATCGTAGAAATTTTGCACAAAGTAGTTCAACAGGTGTATAATTTTACTTCGTACATTTATACAATATATTCATAAACTTACACGAGAAACAAGAGCAACAGCGGAAGCAGGTGCCAAACTATGTCTTTATAATGCTTCGTACTATCTTATAATAACTTAAAACATTTACATATCCAACTATCCCATCTTATGTACCTTCTCTCAGCGCTATCATTATTTCCTCTCTTCTTAACCCTAACCACTAACCTTAATTTATGTCGTTATCGTGTGAGGTTTTCAAAACAAAAAATCTATTTTGATCCTATTTACGATGGATTTTGCACTTAATATTAATTAAGAAACAATAAATAACTTCAAACACATTTTTGACAAAACAACAGAATGCGAACTCTTTACCTATCTCAGAAAAACACAGTTAAAAAGTATTCGAAAGGACTTTTATAGCTTGTCTGTCTTACTAAACGACATAGATACAAGTTTAGTTAGTATTATCCTAAAATAATGCTGGTTAGAAAAACTTAACTTTAAAAAGTTAACTTAACAAACTTAAACATAAATGGCTATATCAATTTCAACACCACAAGACACCTTAATCAAAATGACGGTATAGGTAATCTTCATCAAAGATTCATTAAAATCTTTCATAATATAAACTAACCTAACTGGAGCAAACTATATTCAAATCTCTCTTGGCCCATACCTTTCTATATTTGCTATATACAGACCACCATGCTACAACCTCTTTTTAAACGCATTGAATAAACTTCCTGAAAAAAAAACTCAACAATTAATTATTGCTGGAGATATAAATACTAACATTAAACTGTCAACAACGGAATAATTCAGTTTATTTACTCAATAGTAAACACTACTAAAAATCGTAGAATTACGTTACACCCCGCATCGATGATGCATTTGTTGAAACTAGAAGAAAAACTTTTTCATCCATTATTCGCTTAACTGTCACAGATCATTTCAAAACTACATTAAACATTAATTTTAATAAAGAACAGAAAAAAATTAAAACTATATAATTTAGGATGTGTACGATGAATCTTGGAGTAATGGATTAAATGATATAGACCCTAACAGAGCGCTAAATACGTTTATGAATGCAATTAAAACCTACGCAACTAAACATACCACAAAAAATCCTAAAAAAACTACACACCTAAAGAGAAAAAAATAACACCATGTATCATGAAAGGAATAGTCGACAGTAATCACAAAAGTGATGCAAGTACACAAAAATGATTAAAACAAATTTTTAACGATGTAAAAGACATTAGGTACTTATTCCGGTCCAAAGAAAGACTCAATATTAATGAACTATTAATAAATGAAGACAAAGTCTTGCAAAAAATGAACCTAATAAAAGAGCTTTTAACTCACAACAACTAAACAACTAAGTATAAATGATATAAAAATGAAGTGACTGTTTTCTTGCAAATTCCTTAAATAAAAAAAGACTTTATAGAGTTTTATGATTTTTTTTAAATTTTGATTAAAAATGTGGAAAGCCTTTCATTTCCACTTTTTATATGTTTGAAATAAAAACATTGCAAATTAAAACACATTTAAAATACAACATCTATAAGGTAATTTCATATGGTTTCTAAAATAATATTTGTTTTGACAAAGTCTTCATAGAAAAGATATATTTATAAGAAAAGAAAAGCAAACATTACCGGATTACGAATAACCTGACGATATTTGAAAATCTTCAGTAGTAACCACCACAAAAGCGGAAAATTTCTTGTGTCGTGATAGAGGACTTAACCAGCAGGAATTGAACACGCGACCCCTGGGTAGGACCCAAACGCGATGCCAACTCGGCCACTGACCGGTCATACACAGGACATTTAAAATTCCTTGGAAAAATTCCGAAATTCGGTGAGAAATTATTATCATTAAGTTTATACAACAGATAAACAACCCTCCTTGGCTGAATAAGCACTGCATATACTCGTATCTTTCCATTAACTATTTTATGTCAATTTCTGTATTATTAAGGTCTATGTTTATTAGTAAACCAATTTATTAACCATGTATATTAGTAAAGCTATTTATTTTTAACTTCAGAATAAAGTGATCTAATCAAATCTTCATTCAAATTATTATCTGACTGTAAATTAAACAAATTCGAACCATTGTACCCATTTTTAATCTACCGTGCTGCAAGCTGCAATATGAATCTGTAACCTCCGGTTACAGAACCCGGTAGTTTACCGAACGGTCGCGAAGGTCCTCAATTAGATCGGGATATCCTACCTTCTTTCAAAACAGAGATTTTGACAAAATAATGGCCTTTAGATGTAGCAGTTTGTGATTAAAAATCTATATCAGAAAGTCAAGAGAAAATCACGTTCTTTTTTTTCTTCATATTCTAACCTGTGTTTTAACATGACGCGATACGCGCTACTGCAATAACACTATAAAGTTACGGCTGTCGCTGTGAAGTTCTTCAGCGGGTTGCTAGTCTACATACGATACTTCGGAATAATTTATTTCCTCCGTTTTCTTCCAGACATTGCGCTATCTAGGAAGGAAGACCACATAATATTATATCTTTTGGCAGATTTTGTTTGATTTGGACACCAAGTAGAAATATCTCTATAACGGCGGGTACTTGCCGTCAAGGGGTAGTATTTTTGTGTCCTAAATGAACTGCTTGAAGATTTTATCTTGCAAAAGTAACTATTTTCTCAGTACCTATATACACTACATGCCACTAAGAGTTCCTTTTAGGCCTCTACTAATGTTATATACGTCGTTTGAGGTAAAAATAAAGGTCGTAGAGTTATATTTTTATAATGGAGTAAAATATATAAGTAGAGTTATATCCATAATATTCACCTACTAAGAAACAACATCTTAAAAAATAATGTAATTTATTCCCTACAAATGAATACCAAACGAACGCTAACACACAGCAGTTTTATTGGACCTCGTACTTTCAATCTTTTACCAAAAAAAGTGACAACCAAACTACCTCAATACAGATGTTTAAGTATTATTTAGTATATAATATCACTTTATGTTTCTCATAAACTATATTACACTACTGATTGAATACACTTTTAGTACAAATTGTTTAGACACATTTGAATTATGTTTTGGCTTTGTATGCGCACTGTTTGTTTCTTTCTAGGTACAAAAATAAAATGAATATAACTATTTTAACCATGCACAGGCTGCCCCTTAGTGGGTTCCCATAACTCATACGATTTCATAGTATTGTACATATCAAATGTAAAAATTTGGCTACCAACTGCGCTGAGGTGTCCCAATCTAATTCGGTCATTTAATTAAATTTAACAATTTGAGGTTTCACTTATAAAGTTAAAAATAAACACATAATAATAATTAATATAATAACCAATGTACTACTGACTACTGACTTGACTTTGAGGTATGTCAAGACTTTCTAACCTATCACCGCTCTACTCTAATGCGCGTTTTCATCCCCCGACAAAATATCCCCGACAAAATATCCCTCGACAAAATATCCCAAGTACAAAATGTATCTCCACTACGCTGAATTCTTTCTTTTGAACTCTTTTTGAACAATAATTTATTGTCTTTACAGGATGTCTGTATTATTTTTGCAACATTTTTTGTTAGGTTAGGTTAGGGTAAGCTAGAGGTATGTTTTGTCCGTAGGATATTTTGTCGGGGATATTTTGTCACGGGATGTTTCTTCGTGGGACGAATACGCGCGGAATCCTACCACGGCGATGAGGTTATCTTTTTAAGTACCTATATTTTTTTAAGAACCTTGGGTATTAACTTTTCTTTCGCCAAATTGTAAAATTCCATTAGAAATAAAAAATATGACATAAATAAACGGTTTATAGTAATTAAGAAGTTTCTAATAATTTAGTCGAAAAGATGTTTCGTAGTTTTTTGAAGAAGTGGATGAGTTTTGTTAACGTTTTTGAGGTTCGGTCATTTTTGAGGTTGCCGACAGATTTTGATGTGCTAATTATAAATCGCAGCATTTTTTGACTACTCAATTAGTAAGTTATAATTTCCACTATTTACTCCTAAGTCTCTGATAAAGTCTGCTTTACTGGCAAGTGTATCGTAAAGTAGGTGCCTGTGCAAAGAAAAAAAATATTGTGTATAAATTGCGTCTTAAAGAATTGATTATTGCGTCTTAACATTCCTTTATATTTTCTGTCAATGTAAAGTCAAGAAAACACGTTTTCCCTGGTAAAACCAGATCACCCCATTTCTATTCATGTCAGAGGTAGAACCATTTTAATTTTGCTGGCAAAACTTTTGATGTGTTAAATTGTAAGTGTGGCTTAAAAAAACGATATTTTATTTCTTTCTCTTTTCCTAATTATTTTATGTAAATGCATATATACATTTTATATTTGTATTGACTAATCAGTGTAAAATTAAACATACCTATTCATATAATTAAAAAAAAATAGTTCGAGGAGTTCTATTGAATATCCTGTATATCAAAATATATTCATGATATTATTTTATTACCACGAGTATGTATACGACTACGAATCCAAAGGTTGCGAGTTCGAATCCCGTTAGAGCTAGTAAATTAATATAATAATATTTTAACTAACTAACCATAACGACGTTTCCCCGCAGGTGTTGGCATACAGGACGGACCGCCAAACAACTCGGTCTTGGCACACACCCTTTGCCTCACTCACATTCATACACCGTCTAATACGTACTCTTTTATTCTTCTGACTTTTGACATAGCCCGACTCAAGTATCTAATTCACATGATCATGCCACGTCTTCCTCGAACGTCCCCGACTTCTTCTACTATTCATATTCGCGTCGTATATTCTTCTTACATTACTTTCTTCGTTTATTCGCTCTACATGCCCATCATCGATCAACAAAAAACTGGTGTACCATCGCGCAAGATCAACAAAGTATGAGAGGGAATAAATATAAATTTATATATGATACACGCTCCAGGGTCCAAGCTGTCGAAATGAGGTACTTGAGAGAAGTGGCAGGGGTTACGATATGGGATCATATAAGAAACTCGACGATCCGAGATGATCTAAACATTGAACCACTGCTACTCTTCATAAAGAAAACGCAATTGAGGTGGCTTGGGCATGTACTAAGAATGTCTGATGACCGAATTCCGAGGAAGATACTGAGTGCGATTTCAGAGGGTCGATGTTCAGTGGGCCGCCCCAGACACAATTGGGCGAGGCAACTCCAGAAACTGTGTGAGGAGAGGATGGGTCTACCATGGACAGGAGACGAACAATCAGCACAAGACAAGGACTTATGGAGGAGCCATGTAGATGCAATGGGTCCCCGACCCGAATCAGACAAGGGGAAGAAGATGATCGATGATATATATGGATGGACTCTCGTACTCCTGCTTTATCCGCTAGTTTCCGGACACCGTTTATAATAATATGCTGAGACTCTCCAGTTCCCGCTCGTGCCACAAGTTTTCGGACACCGTTTATCTTACTAATATTATAAATGCGAAAGTTTGTATGGATGGTTGGATGGTCCTTACTCTTTAACGCAATAAATATCGAATGGAATTTAAAAATTCTTTCACTAATCGAAAGCTACATTATTTGCGAGTAACAACGGCTTTATATATTGGTAAGCTTTGGCGTTATGAATGAGCTGTGGAGTTATGAAATTATGTATCATACGTTTTCTGTCCCTAACAAAATCGAGTTATTGCAAACGTCAAACAAATTGTTACCTTGGAAACAATGTTTTTTTTTTAAATTTTAGGCTTAAAAAGAGTGCTTTTATGTGATTAAAAAGAGTACTTTCTTGGCGTCGTAGTTAATATCTACATATCTCTAAAAATGTTTATTCTCCGAACAAAAGCATAACGTTGCTATAAAGCATAGCGTTTGAAGTGGACTGTCAGTTTTTATTTTTTTTAGGTTACTCTGGATTCAAATATGAATAAAATACTAATAAAGGGAGTAGGTACTTAAAATAAATTTCTATTTCTATAATTTAAATATTTTCTAAAATAGAATTTTTATTTGTGAAACGTCATTCTCAAATTTTGAAATTTTCTATTAAACAATAATTATTTTCTATTATACAAAATAGCAAGAATAATATATAACAATTATGCCAGTAATTTCCCACTAATACCATGCGAGCGAAGCCGTGGGTAAAAGCTAGTAATATATATTTCATCACATCTATATGTTGTATATTCCAATACTTTTATTTATCTTGACACAAATAGACGTACGAGTATATATTTTTTATCATTTTATTTTTACATTAGTTACATTTATACAGCAAAATGACAAATAAAAATATTTCAAAATAACTGTAAATTTTAAAATGCGTACAAGATTTATTATGTCTTGTACGTCATTAGTTCCTAGCTAGGCAGATTGCCTGTTCTAAGGAACCAAATGCTGGTGAAAAATGCCAAAAATGTATTATGTAAAAAAAAACAAAATGTTGTTTTTTTTTTTTGTCGGTTAAATATACCTATACTAAGTTTTTACTGATTGTGCCATTAATAGTTAACCATGTATTATTTTAAGTGACATTATTTAATAATTTTTCAGACTCAATCCTACCTAAGCCAATCAACCATTTAGTTATTATTGTACCGATGCATGCCATTTTGCATGTATATACCTACTTTTATAAGAACAACTCTCTTTTTGTAACTTTTGAAGGTTATTTCCATCAATGTAATATATCATTGAAGAAGA
The DNA here is from genome assembly GCA_917563855.2 of Limnephilus lunatus. Lineage (NCBI taxonomy): Eukaryota > Metazoa > Arthropoda > Insecta > Trichoptera > Limnephilidae > Limnephilus > Limnephilus lunatus. Next base: position 62,349,734 of record OU830599.1, read on the forward strand.
AGATAACATTAATAAACTAAACGGAGATGAATGAGAACAGAGCCGAGGTGTTCTGGGTTCGAGTACTAGTTGCGACCATTATATTTTTCTATTTTTCTGTGTCTTGTTTGCTTTCATATTTTTGTTTAGATTATTAGTGTTATCTCCTTCTTCAATTATCAAAAGTTATAAAAAAATCTCCTTATGTAACTCCCACCCCCACCCGCCCGTGACTCCGCCCCCTACCCTTCCACCAACCAGTATCTGATGTTCTCTCCCTCTCATATATGCTCTCTCTTTCTTTTGTTTACTTTATAATCTTAACTCTGTACTGTAATTTAGTTTATATGTTTATTGTCCTGAAGAAGGTTGAGTTCAACCGAAACCGGTCGACGAATATAAATAAAAATAAAGTGGTTTTTAAACAAAGTACTTGTTTCATTCTACAATTATATACTCTTACATAGCCGTCGGCATTTGAATACTGTTTGCAAGATATTATAACAAACCCTAGAAACTTATAGCACGATGATATCAACTGCAATATATCGACTACCACTAGGTGTTTAATAGATTCTACTGATTTTGATAATACATCTTGTTCTATGTATCATTTTCTTATTGTAGAAGATCTGTGAGCATGGTATTAAGAGCAGGCAAAACATAATATATTTTTATACTTTTATATTTTTTTATACTTTTATATATTTTTATATTTTTATTTACTATCTAAGCAGCATTGTATGTATGTATAAGACTGATTTATGTGATTTATACATCAATAATTCCTTAATTATAACTTCTCTTTTCCAATAATTCTTTAACTTCTTCACCTTATTCTTATAATCCAAAATAACAACATAAACTCTCTTATTGTATAAGAATCTGTGTGCATAATATTAATTAGTGAATATTTTCAACCAATACTAATGAATGTATATCCGCAAACTGAGGGTGTAATATCATTAAAAAAAACTATATATACTTTCGATAATTCATGTACTTAATAATTTTTTTTTTTTTTTAAATATATGTTAGTACGAATGAAATAGCTATATGAATGGCCCGCTAAAATATGTCTACATGGCCTAGTTTAGTGAAACCATGCGCGTTGTATCAGTATCCTTCATTTAAGCTTCTGTCAAATACTTGCACATTTGCAAAAATATATATATTAATTAATAACAAACTTATTCTGTAGCTACATATTGATACTTTTTATCGGTTCAAAGTTTTAAAACTAAAAGTTTATTGAAATTGAATGGTGTTATTCATAACACAGGAATATTTCACATTATCCATGAAAAAACCGAACAAAATTTCGGTTGTTAGTGCATGGATAAAAAAATAAAAATTTTGTTCGTTTTTTATTTCAATATGTAAGGCTTTTTCAGACCGCACGCCACTGTATATTAGTCAAGAGTGCAAACACTTAATGATTATTTATTTTTGGCTCAAGAGTTTGGAGGAAAAATTTTAACTGGTATAATTTAATTTTTCTTGTTTACTGATATAGTTTAATCAGTTATAACACAACATGGCGTTGGTTTTGGCAGATAGCGAAAGCAGTTACGGAATAAATATATTATTTTTCATGTTCATCCGAATAAAAGTACCTATTTGATTGTGATTTATTTCAATGTGACATTCATCTCCTTATCTCAGGCCCAGAGGTCAGAGAGGTCGCAGATATAAAACCGTGCCGAGGAAAATATGTTTTAATGCGATTTGTTCGAGTTACTTAACAAACAGTTAAACAAATAAATCAATAAATACAATAGTAGTGCCCTCGTACAAATCATGTACATAAAAACATGTTTCTTAATTTCCCTTAATTAATAAATCAAAACCGAAATTTCCTCTGAAAAGATTTGTAAGTAGGTATACGCTTCTTTTTTTAAATTTCAAATTAGGAATTAAACAATTTGTCCATAGAAGCGTCACTATCTCAAAGACAATTCAGTTTTAAAACTTTATTCAGGCAGGTATTCGTAGCTAACATGATATTAAAAAAAGTGAATATGAAAGTCCAAATGACGACCAAATGACCATTTCAAATTTGATAAAAAAATCTTAGGTGAACCATTAAAACAGCCACCATCTTGAAACATATTCGAATCGTACAAACAATTTTACTGACAACCGGAATGCAAAACGGTTGAGTTAAAACTGTCATTTTTAACCCCAATTGGGTTATGTTGTGAGACTGAAGGGAGTGGGGAGAGGAAAGAGATGGGGAAGAAGGAGATGAGGCTGTACCTGGTTATTCAGATCTGGCCACCAAATACGGCTAAAGCCATTCAGTGGTCTTAAACCAGGGCGATGCTAAGAGTATCTTCCACGCTGAAACGTGTATATATATTTATTTAATGAATTAATTGTGAAATAACACAAATTAATCAAATAAAATTTATTTTCCCACGTCGGGATTGGATCCCGCATTCGGATTGCGAGTCAAGAGCCTTACCCCTCGACTACGGATTACTTGCTTGTCATGCTTGCTTGTCATGCTTGCTTGTCAAAATGCTCTCTCACCGGTCACCGGCAGTCTGTTGTCTATTTGGGGGGAGAAAGTTGCCTATTTAGAGACATTTCATTATATTATTATATTGATTACGAAATAAATAAAAACAACGTGTGTGAAATCATTCGGATAGCGAGCCAAGAGCCTTACCCCTCGACCTTACACCTCGTGCCTTTGAGGGTCTCTGTATCAAAATTAGTCGGGGCCCTTATTCGGTACGATACGTGATCAGGTATTCATGTATTGAAGGTTGCCATTGTTCTTTTAAAAAACCAAATTCACCCTTCGCTATTGGTAGATAAATAGGTAGTACTTACCATTGCAATTTAAATCACTCACAGAAGCTGATTGCTGAAAAAAATGAAGAAATTTTGAGCATTTTTTTTATAACCTCCTCCCTTTTCTTACTTTTACTTTTTTCTTTTCATAGCTTTACTGGGATAATCTCTTTTCGTTTCACTCATTCTTTTCACAAATCAAACTAATTAACTAATAAATAACCATTGTAATACATAACAATGTAATAAATAACGTTTGAACCGGAATGAAATAAAAAACGTAAATATTTCTCTCCGTGGTTTGTCATTGTACATCGGTTATTACGTGATTCCCCCGTTTAAGGAATGACTCGAGGGTCCGCAACCGGCCTAAAAAAGAAGAAGATGGATAAACATTTAAATTTCGGATGTCAGAGGAGCGCGCTAACATTTGCAGAAAATCTTTAATAAAAACGACTCGTTTAAAATAGAGCAAAAATCTCGCGAGAGTTGTCTTAAACAGCGTTTAAAGAAACACTGAATTTTTTAATTCATATAACTTGTAAAATAACTGAAAAAAACGTGCATTCTTCGCGCTTTTTTTCTATTGTGGGAATTTTATAAAAATTTGCGTTTCGGCGCGACGAATGTCCGAAAGATATTATCTTCAAGAATAACATATATTTTTAAGAGCTTTAAAACTTAAACGGCCTTACTAAAAAACCCCGTGAAAATTTTATTCAATTGACAAACGGCCGCGGATAAAAAAACATTATTATTTAAAAAATTGTTCTTGGAAAAAAAACACACTGTTTGCACAGCCTGGGAGGGTAGTTTATCTCTGTTTTAGTTTGAACGAAATTTGGAATTTTCCAAAGTGTTTTGAATGTTCTATATTTCTTATTTTAGAAGGTGTCGTAAAAACAAATACCATTTATAAAAACTAGATAAAATTACCTTTTAGATTTGTGTATTTGAAATACACTTTAGTTTTAAAAAACTGCCTTATTTTAAGATTTAAACACGGAAAAAAATGTAAAAAAAATTCTTACCAAAAATTTTTGATGAAAGTGTACAGAAATATATAAAAAAATAAAATTTAAAAAATACAGACCTTTTATAAAATGAATTTGAAATAGAACTGTCACCTCACTTTTTGCTCGTGCATAAAATAAAAAAAAATAATAAAATATTTTCTAAGTTTTTTTTATTGCCAAAAAAAAACCCAAAAATATATCAGTAGAAATTGAGATTGCGGAGGCTTAAACGGGGAATCCCGCAACAACCGATGAAGGATGTTATTTTTTTTTTAAAAACTTTATAGGCACGTATGGCAGTTTTTTTAATATGTTTTTTTCTCGGGAAGCACGAGATTAAGTGACATTGTGGATAACATTTTACTATTTTTTGCTTACACTCGTTAGGGGCTTTTGTAACCCGGGGGGGCCGTATCATTGATACGGCTGATACGGCGGTAGCTACGCTCCTCGACTGCGCATTACTTGCTTGTCATGCGGAAAATGCTCTCTCACCGGTCACCGACAGTTTGTTGCCTATTTGGGACATTTCAATGTATTATTTTATTGAGAAACGAAATAAGTAAAAACAACGTGTGTGAAATCAATGTACAAACGTTTTAACCCCACCGTGCCGGTGCAGTTAATTGATTTAGTGATTCGACTTGTCTATAATTATTTCAATATCTCTAAATATGCTAAACAGAGTTCACATGTAAGATGTTCCTCAACAATGTATTTGTGTATTGGAAAAAATAATTAAGGTGATATTCAAAAGAATTCCTAATCTGCTCTTTCATAAACGGCGCGGCGCGAGCTTAATTATCTTAGTGAAAGCCGCTTTTTACAAGTTATGCTTTAAAATATTAAGACAAATTAATTGTTTTCGCACGTACATATGAAATATATATTTGGAAAAATAGTTTTGTCCATAAACAAACTAATTTTTTTCGAGAAAGTCTATCAAATACAATATTGTACCGGTGATTTTATCCAATATTGTAGTTATAAGCATTTCTAGAAAGATGTGAGTTTATTTATGGACAAAACTTTTTAATTTATATTCTTATTGCGTACGTACGGGCCCAAACAAATAATGCATCGTAATATTTTAAAACATAACCTGTAAAAAGCTTTTTTCCGTAAAATAATTACACTCGCACCATCTATGAAAGAATAGTTCATGAATTCTTTTGAGTATCACCAGGTTAAACGTCACGAACGTTATAATCTACGCATTCACAGATAGTGTCAATCAAATTATTTTAGGTTTTTAATGCTTTTAGCACGTTACGCTTTAAAATAGTAAGGTAAATTAATTGTTCGCGCCCGCACATATTTTATTAGAATATAAATAAATAGTTTTGTTCATAAACAAACCCAAATCTTTCAAGAAGAGCTGAAAAATTCAATTTTTTATCGGTGACTCAAACCAAAATGTATTTTTCAACCTTTCTTGAAAGATTTGGAAGAAAGATATGGTATGTTTATAGACAAAACTATTTATTTACATTGTAATTAAAGATGTACAGGCGCGAACAATTAAGCGTTATGTGCAAAAAGCATTAAAAACCTTAAATAATTTGATTGGCGCCATCTGTGAATGCGTAGATTAAAACGTACGTGATGTTTAACCTTAAGTATCATTATACTGGAATGGAATTTTTTTTTTCGAAAACCTGAAAAAATATTTAATACTAGCTGGGTTACCCGGCTTCGCTCAGGACAACATTCGAGAGTGTTCTGGAATGTTGCACAATGATGTTCCCGATTCCCTATTCTTGATCATTCCACGACAACTCCGCCACTTCTTCCAGAACTTTCTACAGCTCTATGGAACCTTCTAGAACTTTCCGGAAGACTGTTCTAGAAATTTCAAAAGGCGAAGCTTTCAGCCCTTATATCTTTAAAAGCACGCCCTTTAGGTAAAAACAGATACGCTTATTCCCTAGGGGGGATAGCGATCTGCCACACCATATAACTCCCTTGATCGAACCGGGACTCGTTTCTGAGTTTTTGCGAGCTGCACGTTTTTTGGACTTTCTTTTATAATATATGCCATATACAAATAAATAAAATGTTACTCCTTACATGTCCTTTCCCGTGCGTTCTCCTCCAGCGTTCCACTTCCACCTTCCCCGCCACCGCTCTCCCGCTCCCCTGTCCCGCCAACCCCCCTGGCACTTCATTCTTTACTCCTCTTCTCCCACCCGGCCCGTAGCCGAAACTTTTTTCTAATACTAACAATTTTAAACTCGTGATATCTTTCTAATTAAATATCCGAATTGAAAAATTCAAAAAGTTAAATAAAGGTATTAAAGCTGTCTTGAATATGAAGTAATTTATTTTGATAAGGATTAACACCAAGATACAAATAAAGAGCCTTTTCAAGCGGTGACATATTAATTAAATTTTTAAAATAAATGAATACTTATTGTGGCATAACCATAATAGTTAGACATATGCTGTCGCAAACTTTTTTGTAAATAATGATGTGTTCTACAAAGTCGTAGTACATTATTTTATTCTATCATCAATAGTTTTCGCAGCGCACGCGATTTCAAGAATATTTTAGGTAATTTTTTTACACCCTGGGTTACATTATTGAAGTTTTAGTAAGGATGCCTACTATCATATAGCCTATGTCACCCGGGGATAGTGTAGCTTCCCAACAGTGAAAGAATTTTTCAAATCGGTCAGTAGTTTCGGAGCCTATTCGATGCAAACAAACACACAAACAAACAAACAAACAAATCTTTCCTCTTTATACATATAGTGTAGTAGAAGTAGATATAGGTACGTTTATCTGCGTGCGTTGATTACTGCCAAGTAGTGCGGTAGTGAGACTAGAGGACTACGGGATCTCTCACCGTACCACGATGCACGTGCGTCTTGTGTTCGATTCCTCGGCTGGCTAAGTCCTCCATCATAACACAAGCAGCATCTTTGGCTTTCTCTGGTGGTAGTAGGAGATTTTCAAACATTGTTGTGTTATTCGTAACCCGGGAATGTTTGTCTTTGTTTAAAAAAAAAATGGTACTTACCAAAATTGAATGATTTGAATTATAAGTATTTTAAATAGGTACCTATGTTAGGTACCGAATTTGATTAATTATTTTTATAGATAATAAGCAAAAATGAATGTTTGTAATATATGAAAAATTAAAAATTGTATAAAAATATTGCAATAGGTGGCAAGCGAGCTGTTTGAAAACTGAATGTACTAATATTAAATATATGGAACGTGAGAGTGGTGAGGGGAAAGCGGGAGTGGAGGGAGCCCACCAACCCATGTCCCCTTCCCCTCACGCATTCTCCCTCCAAAATTCCCCTCCGAGGGAAGGCGGGAAAGTGGAGGGGGAACGCATGAGGGGAAGGGGCGGTGGAAGAGGAACGGGATGTATGGGAAAGGACACGCAGGGATAAACAATTTCTGAATTATGCGGCATTGCAAGCATGCCGGGAACTCACTGGTTTCATCTAAATTTCACAACACAATTTATTTGCTTTTCCTCGACAACCATACTAGGTTCATGGTATTGTGGTGTTCATAGTAATAATGCGACATTTGTTAAATTGTTTAAATTATTTACTCTGGCAATATGCGACATTAGCGCCACGCGCGACCAGTTTACGAACCGACCGCCTGTCATCAGCGATCGAAGCTTCTAGGCTTATCACTTGGCTTGTGAATCTCGATCGGATTAGTCTGTCGTTTTATCATAAATTCTTTGTCGCATTAATATTACGAACATAAATTACAAACTAAACTAATCTAAAAACCTTCTGATAATTGTATTTACCATTTTAATAAACGGAGTGTTAAAATCGCGAGTATTATTCCCGTACAAATCCCCATGGTAAAGACCCACGCGCCGGATGCATCATACCGCGTGGATCTAATATCACCATATTGGTGACCTTCCGAACGAATACGTAAATTATTAAACTGTACTGTACGAGGTAATCCGACCGGAGTTCACAAGTCAACGTCCTGGGCAAGTTTCCGTAAGTTTTTCCAATTTTAGTATACTTTTTTTCCATAATTTAGCATCAGTAGTTTAAATGTCCCAGTTAATTTTAAGAATAAATATTATTTCATATACCATCCAACTAATCTGTACTAAAATCATCATTATAACACCAATTCTAATGACTTTGTAACAATCTATTTAAGTGAGAATGGATTCTGGAACCAGCTGCCGACATCAGAGTGCAGCTTGAAGCCTGAAGCTGACACGGCTCGCTGTACGATCGCAGAGAACGCAGGCGGCAGGAGTTTGGTGCTCACCATCGTTCCCTGGATAATCCACGTAAATTTTTTCAAAAAGTGCAAATAATTATGTTACAAGTTACTTATTTGTGTGCGCGTGTTCTTATTTTGTTGTAGCAATAAAACATTGCTAGCAGATGAAGATCACTATTGATCATTACAATATGAGTTGCTGTCTTTTCTGATATTCCGTACTTTCAATAATTTTATTGATACATTGCTGTGAAATTAAAATTTAATTTGCAAATTTTCAACAGATGAATTGTCACATTTCAAATTTTAACCACATATTATGTCTGCGAGACAAATTTTGACAATTAAATAAGCGATTTTTAAAGTTTTAAATGTGACACACTTTAAACATAATCAATATATGGCGAATTTTGTTGCAAAAATACTTTTCATACATTGTTATTTCCAGAGATTACAATTCTTATTTGATTTAAATGTTTTTCCACTGAGATAAGGTTTTGAATATTTTTATTTTTTCCGATGTTTTTTAAATACAATTTGTCTTGCGTATTAAATCTCAAAAAATGCTGAAATGATCTCCGACGAAAACATCATATCGGTCGAAGAAGACAATACACCACACAGCGGAACAAGCAATCCAAGCACAAGCAAACCTCCTGGAAAAACTGAAATTTATAAATCCAAAACAATGAAACAACCAAACACTGATGTTCAGCACGTATCGGTGAGATTACCACCCGTGTGGAAAAGACACATCGCACTTTGGTTTGCTCAAACTGAAGCACAATTTGCAAATTCTCGGATAAAAGATGATTTCACCAAATATAATATAATCATAGCGGCATTGGATTCTGAAGCGCTTCAGTGCGTCAGCGACATTGTAATCAAACCCCCAGCCAATGAAAAATATCAACGGATAAAATCAGCACTCATTGAGCGTCTACAAGATTCTAAAGAGAAAAAATTAACACGACTCCTTACGGGTATACAACTTGAGGATAGAAAGCCGACGGGTTTATTACGCCACATGCTGGAACTTGCCGGTCCAGCCCTTGCAGAAAGCAACATAGTAAAAACGCTCTGGCTACAGAGGCTACCTCAACATGTGCAGGCAATTTTATCAGCTCTCCCGGATAACACTCTCGAGCAGTTGGCATCAGCGGCTGACAAAATTATCGATGTGTACCAGACAACAGAGTGTACTGCAGTTGACAACAAAAACCAACCGGGACCTTCAAAGATAGAATGCGAAAACACAATCCTTCTTCAACTACAGAATCAGATGACAGCGTTGACTGAAGAAATGAAGCAATTAAAAATGAATAACAACATTCATCAAACAAATTTCCGCGGGCGAAGACATCAAAGTCCAAGACGCTATAACAACCATCAGTCACCTTCAACATCAAGCAATTCATGGAGACCTAGGACAGGGCCCCGAGGAAGATCTCCTCATAAATCGGCCAATGGATATTGTAGTGCGCACGCAAGATATGGAGAGAAGGCATATAAGTGCTATCAACCATGCACATTTCACAGAGATAATTCGAAAAACAACGGCGACGCCACACAATAAGTGTGATTTCGTTAACAGTAGCAGTCCATCGTAACTTTCCTTACTTACGCACAAGTAAAACAAACACTTGTAGCAATTTAACAGGCACAGCAAACAAGAAACTGGCCATTTAACAGGCACAGCAAACAGGAAACTGGCCATTTAACAGGCACAGCAAACAGGAAACTGACCATTAGAGTCAGCAAACAGGAAACTGGCCATTTAACAAGCACAGACAACAGGAAACTGACCATCAGAGTCAGCAAACAGGAAACTGGCAACGGATAGCACCAGCAAACGGGTAACATGCAACTGGACGAGATCCAGCAAACGGGCAACAGGCAACTGGGAGCAGGAATACTAAAGGACTCATGAATATCTACTGAATAGCTACTATTTCGAATTTTTTAAAGAGACAAATCGATTTTATCGCCATCTTCTCAACTTCAACATCTCCAATAATTTATATATCAAAGCACTATCATACATATCCCAGAATACAGTAGCTGACACTCAATCTCAATCTGAAGAGAATAACTGTCCTACTATTGACTAAAAGGAAATGAAGGGAAAGCGCAGAGTCAACCTGACGATTATATTTAGGCAAAATATGACTCCACCCTCGTTCTATGTCAAATTTAATACCTCCGGATACTTCAAGATCACCAACAAAATGTTCCCCAGCTGAACTTACCTATGGAAGAATCTCAAGATTACCCTGTGACTTCTTTACAAGTACTCCACGAGAAGAACCCGATTCTTACATCAGACGTTAACATAAGAAAATGTTACTTATTATGCATCTGTCCCATGCACAGAAGAAAATGTTACATATTATACATCTGTTCCAGACTTACCGAATACAAAAGTAAGGACCACGAGGTCAGGTCGTCAAGCGCATTTTACCAAAAGGTTTGGAAAGATTTATCACGCATAAAAGACATTTTGCTTTCATTATTAGAACTTACATTAGAGATCAAAACTCTTAATAGCTTGACCATACCTAAAACAGTTGAATTACATTTCATTTTAAAATTAACTGTCATGATGTTAATACCAAAAATTACAGATTTATTATGGAAATCTGACTTTTGATATTTTCAGACATATAAATTATTATGTTTACATTATAAACATATCCTTTCCACGATGAAACTCTTTCATCCTTCAAAACCATGCAACAGCATGTAACTAGTTATAAGCAAAATTTAAAATGTTTTATACTAACTATGAAACCTAAGTACCTAGCTATAACTGCTTTTCACAACGCTTATATATATTAAGCTAAAAATAGTTTTAACTATCATGGCATGCAATCTTAGTACATTCTATATTGTACCAACTCAATATAGCATGTATTAACATTCAAATACAAACCTTGCTAAAACCTGTTTGAATCTTGAACCTTTCAAAAAATTTCATATTATGTTATTATTGTTTTCAAGTGTTTACGGATTCAAATAGATTCTATTAGTCATTAAGGGCCAGGTATCAAACCGCGCTAACGCTGCAGTTAGGTATTTCTTGTACTTGTAGACAAACACGGCCGCAGCTGGCCGCCTGCGTCTGACTAGAGGAGATGTGGGTATACTAGACACTACGGACTTACGAAATAAAAATATACTTGCCTTATAAAATTAAAATTTAGTTTCTACTATAATGGATACAGCTTAACATACTAAGAATCATATTGTGGAATAGCGTGGATAGCTCATAGAGACATTTGCGCCTGGGTCAAACTGCCCATTCACTGCAGTTAGGTATTTTTGGTAGTTGCAAACAAGCTCGGTCGCCGCGAGCCGCGAGCCAGCCGCTCGATCTACTGTGTATTTCGGTTAGATTCAGGCACAACTGGTCAGCATTTAGATAAAATACGGAATAAAAATACACTTGCTTTATAAAAAAAATAATTTATTTGCAACATAATTGATACTGATCGACAGACTATAAATCATATTATGCAAGGGCAAGGATACATAGACTTTTTTTAGCCCCTGGACCTTTACAGACGTCTTAGTTTTTGACTCAATGTGACATAGAATCTCATGGTGTTTTGATGTGGAAAAAATTTCTGGTTCATATATGGTTTGTTTTCAATTGCAGCCAACACTTTCCTAAAAAAACATTAAATTTATTTGTAATAATACAACCCAGAATTTACCCAACATCGAAATTCATTCGATTTATCAATGGATCTGACAGCCGTTGTTTTCAATAAAACTTAGTGACTATTTGAACGGAATCGGTAGAGAACTCAAAATGGTCGTCGAAATTATGCATTTTGACATTAAATTCGAGTTCGGTGAACCTCAAACTCCTTAAACCTGATTTTGAACCAAATCGTCAAAGTACTTAAGATATTCACGATGGATGCCGAAATTTTGCATTTTGACATTAGATCCGAGTTCAATGCACTTCCAAACGCCCGAATCCTGATATTGAACCAAATCGGTAGATAACTAGAGAAATTCAAGATGGATGCCGAAATTTTCCATTTTGACATTAGATCCGAGTTCAGTGCACGTCCAAACGCCCTAATCCTGATTTTGAACCAAATAGGTAGATATTAGAGAAATTTAAGATGGATGCCGAAATGTTGCATTTTGACATTAGATCCGAGTTCAGTGCACCTCCAAACGCCCTTATCCTGATTTTGAACCAAATAGGTAGATAACTAGAGAAATTCAAGATGAATGCCGAAATTTTACATTTGGACATTAGATCCGAGTTCAGTGCTCGCCAATACTCCCTAATACTGATTTTGAACCAGATCGGTAGAGAACACGAGAAATTCAAGATGAATGCCGAAATTTTACATTTGAACATTAGATCCGAGTTCAGTGCTCGCCAATACTCCCTAATACTGATTTTGAACCAGATCGGTAGAGAACACGAGAAATTCAAGATGGATGCCGAAATTTTGCATTTTGACATTAGATTCGAGTTCAGTGCACTTCTAAACGCCAGAATTCTGATATTGAACCAAATCGGTAGATAACTAGAGAAATTCAAGATGGATGCCGAAATTTTTAGATGTCAAAATGCAAAATGACTTCAGTCCACCTTCAAACTACCTTTGATAGAAATCAGTAAAAAAATTAAATGTTGACATTATTACCTTATTCTCCTTTTCTTCCATTGGGTGGGTCTATTTTTATGGCACGGTAAGCAAGGCTTCCTTTATTTTTACCCATTTTGAAGGTAAATGAAGTTTTAAAAAAAAAATAATAAATAAAATCTGTAAAACTGTAAATCAAGTTAAAAATAATTTATTAGATAATAATAAATATATTTTATTTCTACTTACCCGGTTTCTGTAACACCTATCTCCTCAATGATTCCTTCAAAAATCAAAGACACAGCGAACAAAATTGCCGCGAAAAAAATATGCGTGCTCCCGCCGTGACCGCTTTCTCACAACTGAATGAATTCTGTGAAATTCAATAGACATTTAGACATCGCGCGGCGAATATTATTCCGCCATACATTTTTGTATGGCGGAGGATAGTTGAAAAATTCAGAAAGTTTAGGCGAATTACAATAAAAATCTAGATACACTGAAGTGCTTTAAATTTAATAGCGTGTTTTAACATAATGTTTACTCTGAGATTACGGAAGGATTTTTGTTAAAAACGTTTACAACAGGTTCAGGAGAGATAATCGCGAAGGCCTTTTTCAACGTTTTAACTAAAGTTGCAGCATGCATAACTTATAGAATTTGTAAGATTACAGTAAAAAAAGTTTAATCACTAGTAACTTTACACATTTTTCTAACTACCCCTATATAATTTTCTAGTATTGCTGCTACTAGATGCGGATGCTACTGATAATGCGGAGCGATGTTTTCCAAACCCTACCCTTAATAATTTTATAAAACAATAATTTAGCTACTATGGATGCTAAATAACAACAAAAACCCCATAGTACGTTGAGTAACCAATTAGCAAGATTCCGTAAACAGTTAAAAATAATTTTATTTTTTGCCAATAGATTTATATAGGTATATAAAAATAAAAAAACAATTGTTATCTGCACGTTATAATATAATTGTTAACATTTGCTCAATGTTGCAAGATTGATTATGACATCACTTGATGCAACAAGTATAATAAATAGCTTATGTATACAGAAGCACATCTGTTTTCATATTTTGTTAAATTTTTTGATTATTTACTATATGCAAACAGACTTTACAGTATACCAAATAATGGTGCTTCAGTAAGCATAAAATAATATAATATTTTTTAATATTGATGCATTTCCGGATGAATACATTTCCCCTCATTGAAGTGGCGACAACCGCTTGTGGGCGGAATTGTGTACATCTGCATGAATCATATATGTATTACAGTATAATTCTTGTATAACCACATTAGCGTTTATTTACACAAGATTATGACACAGAGTTTTGTTTATGTTAAATAAAAAATTATTTTAACGTTTAGTGTCAAACTACATCTTTACAGAATACATAATGCATGGCTCCGCAATTTAATGCAATGAATGTAAGATAATTTACCATAGCATACTATAATGTTTACTATATAATATATTTGTTATATATGTTAGTTTTTAGAAAACTTAATGCAAATAATTTAACTAACGTTAACTTTCCACATCATATTGTCGAGGCAGTGAATGCTCCAATAACAAATTACTACCATTGATACCTATAATAACTACATGTTAAAAAACTTACAGTTTGTAGATGCAGTTTATGCTCCAAGCAAGTAATTTTATCAGTATTTTAAAATATTTAAGTTTTAAATACGGTAAAAAACAAATTTATAATAAATAAAACACTTGTTTTCAATTAGTATTATTATTTATATAAAATAACACACATTGGTGTACCTCAAAATAATGAGAATCAATTATATTTTGTTTTAAAAAACATACTTCATTCAAAAAATAATTTTTGTAATTTGTAAGTTAAATATGTTATGTTTTAGAACCCCATTATTATTTCATTATATCGTTAACACTGGGGGGAAGGCTGTGGTGTTCATAGTAATAATGCGACATTTGTTAAATTGTTTAAATTATTTACTCTGGCAATATGCGACATTAGCGCCACGCGCGACCAGTTTACGAACCGACCGCCTGTCATCAACGATCGAAGCTTCTAGGCTTATCACTTGGCTTGTGAATCTCGATCGGATTAGTCTGTCGTTTTATCATAAATTCTTTGTCGCATTAATATTACGAACATAAATTACAAACTAAACTAATCTAAAAACCTTCTGATAATTGTATTTACCATTTTAATAAACGGAGTGTTAAAATCGCGAGTATCTATTATTCCCGTACAAATCCCCATGGTAAAGACCCACGCGCCGGATGCATCATACCGCGTGGATCCAATATCACCATAGTATTTTTCTTTATCAATCGTATAAAATTTATCCACTTTTATTATTAAGACGTGAGTACATGTACCTACAGTCGTACACAGCACCGAAGCTAGAACGATTTCGTAGCACCGTTAGGGAATGGTTAAAGTTTAGTTTTTAGGTGGCTAATCTCTATTTAATGTCTTATTCATATATCTGAATTAATAATTTGTAATAATTTTATATTGTTTCATATTATCGATCGTCCAGTTAATTTGGCAGATATCTTCGATAAATCAAAACTTGAGTTGAGTGTGTACGTAAAAGTGTACCTACTCACATAACTCAAAAACACCACCAACTCGATAATAATACAGAAAAAATTGTAGCAAAATAAACTAAAAAAATTGTGTTTTATGGGTCACTAGTAGGAAATTTCAAAATGTCATTGTAATGTACCGGACCATTGTGCTTCCCGGTGTTATTTTATTGCATATTTAATATTTAAAACATAGAACGTGTAAATAAATTTGATTTATGGCGAGCTATTGAATTGTGAATTCCTCATTATCTCAAAACATAGTATTTGGAGATATCTGACTAATTAACTGGACGATGAAAATATTAATCAGTAAAATATTTACAGTAAGTACCTACTTAATGCCAAACACAAGCCAGCCAAAGTTCAGTAAAAAAATTTCATCCTTCAACCAAAACGAAATTTGTGTATTTGTGTGCCATGAACCAGAAAATCAGTAGCAACGGTCTCAAAATCTCTAACGGTGAGCTCTAGCCTCATGAAATTTGCACCGTTTTGGTATAATATATGAAATTGGAATTATAATATCCCGTGATTTTCCACGGGTCTGCGCTAGGTATTAAAAATACTAATTTCGAATGTGCCTCTGTCTATAACAGCAGTTCAAGAACTCTAGAACTTTAGCATTGAATTTAAGTATCACTTTCGAAATTGAAACTGATTGTGGGAAAAATTCAAACTTCTGAAAGTAGGTACCTACCAGTGGCGGTCCGTGAGTTTTCAGTGAGCTAGAAGTGCTTAAATAGAAAAATACGACGAAAAAATACGAAGTTGCTGTGGCTGAAAATGGATTTTTTTTTCAAAATTTCAATATTTTGAATGAAGATTTTCAGGATTCTTCAGTTCGAGGATGCACCGCATCCACATTTCAGTATAGCTTCATACAAGAAGTTGAAATTTTGAAAAAAAAAACGGTTTTCAGCTACAACAACATCAATAACGTCGTATTTCCCAATCTTAGCACTCTAGCTCAGTGAAAACTAACGGACCGTCTTTGGTACCTATCTAAAATGCAATGATCTCATGACTCTGATTTAATCAAACGTAAATGCAAAAAAAACTAAATTGATACATATTAGATCACCCAATGCCAAGGGAAATATTATTATACCTGAAATTAAAACACACACTTCAGATTGCTTACATGTCGGTATCTCTACATTGTGTACACGTAAAAAATAATGAACTGGTTAAAGAACATGTTTATTTAGGTATTATTATTGATTGTTATTCAAATGGGATTTATAAATAAATAAGGTTTGTGAACGACTTAGATCTATTGTTAGCAGATTATATAAAATAAAATTCTATGTTCCAATATGCACACTTCGAATAATTTATTTATCATTAGCTGAATCTACTATAAGGTATGGAATTACAGCCTGAGGACTTTCCTATAAAACAAATGTAAATCATCTTCAATCATTTCGAAATTCATGAGTTAAATTGTTAGCGCGTAAAAGTTTAGACGAACAAAGGCATAACGTTCCGTACTTTTACCAAAATCTCAAAATTCTCTCAGTAAGAGCAATTCTGTGGTATAAAATTATATTTCAGCATTAGAATAGTCCTATATACTGTTAACTAAAAAGGGCGCCAGTGTTAACTAAACAAACGAGCCCCCACGTGGGAAAGCCAGTGTTAACTAATGGCGTGCATTCTACCAAGAACCATGTTGACGCCAGGCTATGGCAAACCTGCCTCCGGCAACTAGCTCAGTCGTTCCGGCTTTAAGCAGGCTCTCTTCACTCAGGGCGCGAGTTGGCAGCTAAAAAAAGGTTAATTGGGGGGGGGGAAACTCCACACATGATCTGTCTCAAATCAAAGAATGCTTCAAGGTAACAAAAGCAGTGTATTGTATCCTATGGTTACATCGTACATGGATTATAAAACAGGGTAAAATTGGCTAACCTGAACCTATCTATCTCTCTCCAAGTCTGGGTTTATCGCGCAGGTGCAAGGCAATTTACATGGACACAATTAAATGGGATATTGAAGCAACTAACTGCGTTTCGGGCGGACGGCGTTTCCTCTCAGCCGTCACGTGTTCCATATGCGAGGAAATGCATATCAAGTTCCAAAGGAATGCCCGAGAACACAGCGTACGTTAATTTGAAATCCACCGTAGTAGAAAACCACTGCCGGAACGGGGGACCAACACAAATTCCTCCCCGCCCATAGATTTGGCGTGCGTGAATCTACATGTTTGTTAAATGGCAAACGGACCGGGCGAGAAGCGCGGGTCTGCTTGGTTCGGCCGCTCGTTACTTTCTCGGGCCCGCGGCCTCTCTCTCCGGACCGTAGGCGGAAAAGGGCGGGAGCGGGGAAAGGGCGAGGGGTGTCCGCAGCGGTCAGGCGATCGGCAGAGACACCTTTCGGTGCAAGCTATGAGTGTGGCGCCGTTGCAAAAACAATTCCTCCCGGTATCTACTTTGTACCTAACCGTGTTACATAACAATACATACATAAACTGGACCAAATTTACAACACTTGTTTTACGCTAAATGAAGGACTAATTGCCTTCAGTTTATATTTTTCGATTAATAATGATCATCTTTACAGGGTGACCTGACAGTTAATCCTCCGACAATGATATTTACGAGAAAATTATAATTTTTTTACATTTTTTACTAATTTCAAAAATACAATCAACTTCAAAAATACCCTTAATAATAAGTTGGCATGAATATCAAACGAATTTATGCACAGTGTCGATTTGTTTGTGCTTAAGAGAAGCAGATCTTTCCTTGATGTATTTGAATGAAAATATGTTTTATACTTTTGTTATTCGGCGGTACATCATCTCTGCAAATCTCTTCGGGGTCACTTTGTCACTCAGAGATTTTTTATGTAATTAGGTGTGCCATATTTTCTCTAAACCGACTACACATATATAACTATGCCGTATATACGTACGCCGGGGGACCAATTGTCGACGGATCAACTGTCATGGAACTGTTGACAGACCTCGCGTATCCCACTAACAATGATTGATTGTTAAAAGTACAGCCTTACATCCGTACAACCTCCCCAAAGAAGACAGGCCTTCAGGGAAATTATTTAGATAAAAACTTCATCTTTGAAAAAAATAACTGGCATCCAGAGGGTTATAATTTACGTATGGGAGAGAAAAATTCTTATCTTTTGTATGACTCCGAGTGCAAACAAAAATATGAAAGTAAAGCTCATTTAATCACAGTCGGAGTTCAACTCTTGGAGTGATACTAACAAGAGAATTTTTAAAAATAAATTTGGTTTTGTAAAATTATTTTCAAAATGAAATTCCTAGAAATTGTGTTAACGGTTTTAGTGGTGGCAAAATTCGTGGGAACACTGAAGCTAGGTAAGAATATTTTCCATACTTTATAAACATTCCCACTTCATAATATTAAAGTTAAATTGATATTTGAAATCATAATATATATATTTTTTAAATATAATTTATACTGTTTGATTATGGTTTGGAAGGCGAAATAGCTGCCACGTGACATAATAATAAAATTAATAGCAGAACTTGTTGATAAATTAATTAAATAAAAATCCTTTTATTTTGGTTACGTTTTTAGATTTTCACGACCAAAAATATTTTCATTTTTTGTTTTTGGGGTGTTATGCCGTGTTGCGCTACCTCCTTCTTTAGCCAACGCTGTCTGAAACGTTGGCTAAAGAAGGAGGTAGCGCAACACGGCGTAACACCTGAAACACAGATAACGATAATACAATTTTTAATCGTTTGAAAAATATTGATGTTCCGGCGGCAGAGATAAATTTTCTCATACTAGCGATTCATAATTTGAAGATTAGAATAAATTCTCAAAAACTGTCCAAAATAAGAAAAGCTAAATTGTATTGCATACGTATTATGTATTAAGTAAAATTTATCTCAACATTTTATGGCAGCTAGTTGAGAGCCTTACTAGAGGGGTAAGGCTCTCAACTAGCAAACCAAAGGTCGCGTGTTCGAATCCCGACGTGTGCAAATGATTTCTTTTTATTAATATTCCAGTCAAGATGTACATCCGCACTTGCAAAAGGTCCGGTCATTCTGAATTTTTTATATGTTGTTAGGACTTAAACCAGTATTAAAAAAAAAAATTTGCAACTTCGAAAGTGATGTGCGAGCGGCGGTGGACCCAAAAAACCAGGAAATTTTCGGATTTTTTTCAGTTTTTGCTCAATATCTCGGTGAAGGAAGGGTCTGACCGGCATAGTAAGTAGACATACTTTTGAAGGAGACTAAATTTTCTACAATTTGAGACCAAAGAAAGCTATATACAGCCATTGGTTTCCAAGATACAATTCTTCAAAAATAGGCCATTTTTTCCAAAAAATGATTTTTTTTCGAAATGTTCACTTATTTTGTAAAATAATTTCTAAAATACGCATCCCACGTCAAATATTAAATGAAATAAAGTTGTTGTAAATTTAATTAGATTTTATGTGAAACTAAATTGATATCTGTAAACATAACGGTTCTCTCAAAAATAGCAGATAACCAAAAACAGTCATAAGTGGGTTTTGGGGGAAATGCAAATAAACTGTTCTCACGTCTCTCGGCAAACCTCACACTGGCCAGCGTTGTTTTTTATGAGGTTGAAATAACTCCTGAGGAGCGAGACGAGACTGAAAAATTGCTGAGAGACACTGAAAGGTCTCTCATTATATCAGCAGAAGAAATTGATACCAACCAAATACTAAAGGCAACATTTAAAAGTGCCTTGGAGAAAATTGAAGCAAACGGTCCAACATCACAGTTGTGGGTCCAATACTTTCGTATGATCACTTTGATAAAACTATTTATCCAGTCAGAGCGTGTTGGTGATTGGAACCTTCATTTGTACATTGCCAACAAGATGCTCCATTTTTTCCACGCAGCTGGACATTTTTTGCGTGCTAAGAGCGCGCACCTCTACCTTCAGGATATGATGGCTCTACAAGATCGGATGGAAAGTGAAAACGACATGTTCACAAAAGGATCCTTTACCATTCGCCGGTCTGACAAGTTTTGGTCTGGGTTGTGGACAGACCTAACAATTGAGCAGAAGCTGATGCAAATCATGAAAACCTACGGTGGGTTGACCCGAGGAAGGGGAATCTCCAACAGCGTTCTGGCAAGCTGGACAACAGGAATGGTGTTTGTGTTGAATATTTGTGAAGAACTGGAAAGTTTTTGCAGCATCTCATGTCCCACTGGAGAGCAGGATGTAGACATGAGACCTTCTCGAATCATCCGAGATAATAGTGATGTGGAAAAACTAAAAAACTGGTTTGCTCTTCCCCCTCCATTTCCCAAAACTGACAGTTTGATTTCTATCAGTAGTGGTTTACTGGCAGATCCTGAAATTAATTGCCACACAGCCCAGAGAGTTGGAACGGAGGGAGTGATGAAAATTGTGGGGCAAATGTACGACAAGGTAGTAATAAAACAAGGAAAAATAAAGTTACCACGCTGGCATCGATCACCTCAACCATTAAACTGCCGGAAAAAAACAGAAGAGTGGCTGTGGAACCGCTCACAATTTTACGGGATGACTTCAAGAATGAGTTGGCCCCGTTCCCGATGTCTCTGTTCAATGAACAAGGGATGTGCAAGGGCACAAAATCTACTCCGTACTTTGTCTTCACTCCTCTTTCCAGCCACACGCCAACAGATGCCAGCACTCACGTCATTTTGGATGGTGGCTACCTCTTGCACAAGGTTGTGTGGCAGCGGAAGAGCATGGTTCGAGCACTTTTGCTGCGTTATACCACCTACGTCCGAAACCACTTTGAGAAGAACGTCTCCATCGATTTTTACGGCTACCCCGAAGATGCTACAAAAAAAACACAAAAACAGTGCAACAACTCCGGCGCTACACAGCTCATTCCAGCTACGAATTGACGTTCGATGAATCCACAGTAATTCAAATTGCTCAAGAGCATGTATTAGGCAATGAGAACAATAAGAGACGCCTTATCATAGTGGGAGAAGACTTTGACCTGCTCATTCTTCTCAATGGTTAAGGCGCTGAAGAGACAAACGTCTATCTTCAGAAGAGCACGAAGGGTGAAGCTGTTTGCTGTCACTACTCTACGACCTCCTACAACCACCATGGCTCCCGGCGATTACCAGGAACTATTCACCCGCGCGTTTACCGGGTGCGATACCACCTCAGCACCGTTTGGCCAAGGAAAGACCAAAATCACTACACTTATGAGCAAGAGTGAACCACTCGTTGAGCAAGTGGAGGTCTTCCTTTGGCCAGACTCCACCCCACAAGCCGTGAGTGAAGCAGGCATCAAGTGCTTTGTGGCTCTATATGGGGGGTGACATCGCGAGGGATACTCTGGATTTCCTGAGGTAAAAGACTTTTGTCACTTCAACAAGCATAAACCTCGCCCGTTTGCCACCGACGGAAGATGCCGCAGGCCACCTTGCAGCAAGGTGCTACCTCCAAGTGCAGAAGTGGCAGGGAGTCAACTTGAATCCTACTGAATGGGGGTGGAAGCTGTCTTCTCAGGGACTCACCCCCATCCCCACCACGATGGATCCCGCACCTCCTGCCCTTCTGGGAAAAATTTCATGTAAATGCAAGAAAAGATGCTCCGGGAGCTGCTCGTGCAGAAAGGCTGGGCTCTACTGCTCAGTCCTCTGTCATTCATGCGGTGGAAAATTGTGCATTAACGTCCCGGGTGTGGAATTGGAATGCTCGGACGATGAAGATGACCCGACTACAGACTGGGCGCCTCTCCCAGCGTCCATCACAGATATCGAGACACCTTCTTCGTGCGAGCCTAAGCCCGGGCCATCTAAGATAAAAAGAAAGACATGATTTGGCAACCAATACACAATACCTACATGATTTATATTAGTTTTATTTTTTGTGTACATGTAATTTGTCCTTATAGTAGGTAACTTGATGTTTGTACAAGTATTTTAGTATGTAGGTATATAAAACAATGTTTGAAGATGACGTAATTCCCGATAGATGAATTATCTTATCTTTTTTTATAAAAAATGTGTTAACAATAACAAACAAAGAAATTGTAACTATTTGATAAATAAAACCATAAAAAGACGTGAGAACAGTTTATTTGCATTTCCCCCCAAAACCCACTTATGACTGTTTTTGGTTATCTGGCGTTCTTGAGAGAACCGTTAGATCTACAGATATCAATCTAGTCTTAAATGAAAGCTAATTAAATTTACTACAACTTTATTTCACATAATATTTGACGTGGGATGCGGTTTTTATAAAATATTTTACAAAATAAGTGACTATTTCGAAAAAATTTCACTTTTTGGAAAAAATGGCCTATTTTTGAATAACTGTATCTTGGAAATCAATGGTTGTATATAGCTCACTTTGGTCTCAAATTGTAGAAAGTTTAGTTTACTTTAAAAGTATTCTAACTAACTATACCGGTCAGACCCTTCCTTCACTGAGATATTGAGCAAAAACTGAAAAAAATCCGAAAATTTCCTGGTTTTTTGGGTCCATCGCCGCTCGCACAGCACTTTCGAAGTTGCAATTTTTTTTTTCAATACTGGTTTAGGTCCTAACAACATATAAAAAATTCAGAATGACAGGACCTTTTGCAAGAACAGCCCCCTTTTCATGTTTAACTTGACTGGACTATAATTACTTTTATTCACAACTGATAAATTGGAAATAGTATTTATTTTATATAATATTTATATTATTTAATATTTAGTCCATAGAGGAAAATACTCTAATGATTTACATGCGTCATGGGTTCATGTATTTAATCATTTAGCTCGTTAATTTTTCAACATTTTTATTTCGTCTCTTGTTCACTGGTATAAATATAACTAAAAAATATAATTCATTATTATTAAAGGTTCGCCATAGACATACACAGAAATTCCCTGTAGGGTGTGGCAAATGTATTTCGATGAGTACTACACGAATAAATTATAATCTTAAATTCGAATTGAACATGGACAGTATGTACACTGTTCAGGGTAGAATAATAAAAAAATAAAAAAATTACCTACGTATTTTCTTTGTTTCCTTTCTTATGTTTCTATATTTTTTGTACGGAAATGTGTAATGGGTTATTATCTACTGTAGTTTATATAATGTGATACAATTTACGAACGTTTTCGAGCGAACAGTTTGGCCTTTATCTCCAGACCAACTTTCGTCTCAAATTATGCGAGCTGCGCCGGTACTACTCGTCTATACGTTCTGAAATATTTATGCCTCTTCCATTCAAGCATAATTATATAGACAATGGTATCTACTCTCTTCTTTAAAACTGTTATGTTATATAACAGGTGATCGATGCACCGTGGTCAAAACTGGACAGCTCGGCTGGTGCCGGCATTTATCAAAGTGCCCTGTGGTCCTGGAGGCAGCCTACCAGAATATTGCTCCCCAGGTAATATATACATATTAACACTGCATCTCTTATCACTGCATAATATTATTATTATCAAGCATTAGTGAGCTTGCAACTTTGAATAACAGGGAATAAAATACCTCCACAATATAACGATTAAAATCCAGTAAAATCTAAATAATAACAATTAAACAAGTATATTAAACCAAAGATAGAAGCAGTGGAGTTTATCTGTAAAATCTGAAAACAAATAAAGGTATTTAAACAGTATAAAAATAGGTTACAATGTACTTAACCTAAAAGTTGAGCTGTCACCTGAGAATCAACAACCAAATGCCATAAAAATAAAAGGACAACAAGCTGAAATAGTGTCATAAAAATTACAGTGTTTATAAGACATTAACTAAAAATCTTTTTGTGGTGGAAAACACTTTAAAACCCAAACCCAATACTTTATACATGAAAAAAAGTTCTACAAGTTTATCTAGTGTCGCAGTTAAACACTGTTAAAAAATCATTATTAAAGTGATCTGAGTGCCGAGACAAAACATTTTAAACCCCAATTCTATCTATTTAAGTGCTAAAAACAAAAGACTTTGAAATTAAACCGTTGAAAAATAAAATACGTTATTAATTTATCATTTTAAAAAAGTGCATATTTGAACAATATATACGATAAATATCTTAGTCCTGACAACAGGTTCGTGGTGTAGTGGTTAGCGCTGTTCGCCTGAACCAACTAATTCCCGAGCAACAGTGTTCGTTCCTCTGTTAAACCTTTACAAATTTTTTTTTTCTCTTCTCATATATTTTTTTTCTTCTCATATTTTTTCTTCTTATAATAACATAATATATTTTAAGCACAACCCCATCTGGTGCTGATTACCGAAACTCTCAGTGTAAAAATTTTAAATAATTTTACAATACTTTAACTAAAGTGATATCTCTGGACAAATCCATAATCCACAAATTTATATCTCAATTAAAATGTCGAAAATCCGCAAAAACACTAGCGCCTCTCCAACACCACATTCCGCAGAATTATTAGAAGAAATAACACAGCGACTTATGTCGCACATAGATGCCAAAATAGAGGATTTAAAAAAATGTTTGCAAAAATGAATAAAGAAGCAGCAGAACGTCAACAAACTATAGATTTTCTGTATGAGAGATACGATGAATTGATTGTCTAAATAAATCAACCCAAACTCGCAGAAAAATCGATGAAAACGGATATCCTTACAATAAAACAAAGTTTAAACGAAAAAAATCTAATACTAAAAAACCTGGAAATAAGGGCTGCCGAAAGCGACCGTCGAATGCTGGAAGACTCCTTAGAAATTTCCGGAGTCCCTACCAAAGCACACGAATCTTTATTCGACATAGTGAGATCCATAGCCGAATCAGCCGCCATCCAGGTTCGTCCGGAGGACATCAAGCAGGCCGTCAGACTTCAACTAAATAGTGCTAGGGCTCAGCCAGGGGGACTATCTGCAGAGTCAACGTCAACTACATAAATGGATCCTCCAAAAATCATGATTAAATTCAAAAATCTTAAACTGCGTGAGCTTTTGCTGTCTAAAAAGAGAGAAATCAAACTTGAAACATCCCCAGGAACTAACTGCAAAATATATGTTAGTGAAATCTTATTGCCATTTCTGAAAGAATTACTTTGGAAAACAAAAAAAGAGCGATCTCAATGGGATATGCATTCGTCTGGACCAAAGACGGAAAGGTCATGGCGCGAAAAGCGGAAAAAGAAAAAATCATCTATATCAAACACTCCGACGACCTTACAAAAATGATCTAAATTACTATCTAATAGCCGTACACACTACACACCCAAGCGATAAATAACACTCACCATGGCTCCACAGTTAAAAATAATACATCAAAACATACGCAGCATCTCAAAAAATTTTGACAACTTCACTGTCATACTTCAACGATTGGATACAGATTTTGACGTGATAGTCTTCACCGAATGTTGGCTATACGGATCCTTCACACCTACACAAATACCAAATTATGAGGTCTTTCATTCAAAAAACATTAAAAATCAAAATGACGGAATCGTAATTTACTGCAAAAAACATTTACATTTAACAATAACGGAGATAGATATCACATACTCAAATGGCGTAAAAATAATCGTAAATAATGACATATGTATTTTAGCTATGTACCGATCACCTTCTATAAAAAACATATTTCCCTTTCTGAGGTCCCTAGACAATCAACTCAACAAATTGAAAAAATTAAAAAATATCTGCTTAATAGGATATATGAATATAAACATTTTAGAATATAAAAAGCATCCTCAATGTAACGATTGCTTAAACCTTTTGTTGTTTCATGGACTTATTAGCACCATAAATGAACCCACGAGAGTCAACCTCAATCAAATCAACCTATTACCCACCCAAACATGTATTGACCACATTATATTAAAAACAAAAAGATCATACCAATCCATAATCCATCACTCAACAATCACTGACCATTACACACTTATCCTGAAAATATTCACAAGTAAAACATTCCAATACCACAAAAATATACAAAAAAACTGATTTTTTAAATCTAAATGACACACTACTTAATAAAAAATGGGAAGAACTTATAGAAAATAATACTCTTTAAAGCATGGACCCTTTTTATACAATATATTCAAGACGAACTTAATAATAATACTGTCGCTACCGAAAAAAATTCTCCAACTAAACTTAAATTTCTAAAACCATGGATATCAAAAGGACTTGTAACAAGTTTCAGTAAAAGAGACACACTTCACAAACAATGTAAATCAAACCCATGTGTTATCTATCTCATAAATTTCTATAAACGATATCGAAACTTCTGTACACGGCTTGCACGTATATCGAAAGAAATGTATTATAAAAATAAATTAGTTAAATGCAACAAGGACCCCAAAAAATATGGCAAATTCTAAAAGAAATATCCCACACAACTACAAAGAAAAGCGAAGCCATAACTGCGATTAAAATAGGTAAAGAAATTATAAAAAAACATCAGATCAACCACAGAAAGTATGTAATTATGTTAATAATTATTTCGCGAATGTAGGCAAGGTTTTAGCAAGTAAAATCACGACAAAAGTCGATACCCCTGAATCCGCAAACCACCATATATACACCCGAATTTCTCTATTTAAAATACCACACATTACCCAAAAAGAAACACTTAAACTTATAAATGACCTAAAAAATACAAACTCACAAGGTAGTGACAGAATATCACCGATAACACTAAAAATATTAAACTCCGCACTTCATATCCCGCTAACTATACTGATAAATCGATCCATTAAAGAAGGCATTTTCCCAACAATTTTAAAAACGGGCAAAGTGATTCCAATCCACAAAAATGGAAACAAGGTAGAAGTAAATAACTACAGACCAATTACAATACTGAACACACTTTCTAAAATTCTCGAGAAACATATCAAAAACAATTTGTTAACTTTTCTCAACAAAAATAATATGCTATCACCCAATCAATTTGGATTCAGGGAAAATATGAGTACCTCACATGCAATAGCCTCAGTAACAGATTCCCTCAAAACAAATATAGATCAGGGCAAAAAATGCATTGGAATATTCCTAGATCTGGCTAAAGCGTTTGACACAATTCACCATCAAAACCTATTTAATAAACTTAAAAACATCGGAATCAAGGGAACAGAACTCAAATTAATCGAAAGCTATATGGGAAATCGCACACAGTATACCTCAATAGAAAACACATGAAGTGACAAAGAACAAGTAACCTACGGAGTACCCCAAGGCAGCGTGCTTGGTCCAATCCTATTCCTTATATATATTAATGACCTGTTTCACCTCCAAATAGACGGGGAAATTATAAGTTTCGCTGATGATACTCTGTTACTCTTTAAGGCAAATGACTGGAAAACACTTATCACAAAAGCAGAACTTGGTTTAAATATTACTAAAAAATGGCTCGACTCTAACATATTAACTTTAAATATAGATAAAACAAAATTCATAACTTTTAGCATAAACTCAAGAGGCCAACCATCCAATAAAATCCATCTTAAAATACATTCTTGTCAATCAACACACACCCTATGCGATTGTCCCCCAATTACACAAACGGAAAATATTAAATATCTGAGCATATACTTCGACCATTATATAAAATGGGATAGATATATAGATTCAGTAATAGGAAAAATAAACAAGTTGATTTACTTCTTTAAAAACGTAAGAAATATTCTAAACATATATGATATAAAAAATATATACTTCGCACTAGCACAAACCATAATGGAATACGGCATTATTGCCTGGGGCTGTGCCAGTAAAAAATACATTAATACACTGTTTAAAGCTCAAAAAACCCTAATAAAAGTGATACTTAAATTACCAATACTAACACTTACTTCAACCATATTCGAAAAATTCCCAGTGCTGAAAATTCAAAAATTATATTCCAAACAAATACTAACTTTCCTTTACAAGAACTTAAACACATTTAATACTTCACAAAATTCTCGCAATACTAGAACAAGACACGCAAACCAACTACAAATACCAAAAACAAACACATCCTTTGGACAAAAACACCACAGATACCAGGCTATTAAACTATACAATTAACTTCCAACACAATATAAAACAACTAATATTATTGAATTCAAAAAAAACATATGGAACTGGCTACAATCCTTTTAACTTTTAATTTATAATTTTGTCGTATAGAAGTCGATTTTATATTTTAATTTTTTTGTTTCTGTATAATTTGATTTTTTATTGTTTCTTCTTTATATTAACTAAGACTACTGTTTGTTTTTGTTTTACTACTTACATTTTGTAATTTATAATTTACAACTGAAAAATGTCCTTTACTACTTACATTTTATAATTTACTGAATAAAATAATTTGTTAGTATTAATATTAATAATAATATGATATAATTTATAGAATAAATTACTGTAATTTACTATGTACTTACATTTTATAATTTACAACTGAAAAATGTCCTCTACAATACAGGTGAACTCCTAGTGTGGAGGACAATATACTATACCATTGTAATGTAAATTAAGAATAAATAAATAAATAAATATTAACATCATCATCATCATGATCACCTCACTGCATAATATTAACACTGCATCTAAAGTCAAAACCAAATTCACATGTTGTGTAATGTGAATATACTATCTATATTATATTATATAATATCTATCTATCTATTTTCATAATCAATACGGTGCTCCAGATTTTATGTCCGGGTTGAATCTTTCCCAAATGAAAGACTAAACCCTTCCACACACTTTTCCACAAATGAATATCTAGTAAATGAACGCAATGTAAGTGCACTATATAAGAATAAAACAATACAAGAACAATACGTCAATCCACCAGAAACATAATGGGAAAATATTTCACCGACTCCAGATATTTTCATATCAGAGGGTTCGGCTCTGATGAAATCCTAACTGGTCCGATAAATCCTACTGATCCCTCAATATAAATATTTAAAAAATCTTTCGTAATCCTACATGTATTTAAAATGACCGACTTTTGCATTTTTATGTACAAATTTTTTGACAAATCTAATACGCCTAAATTTTGAATGAGAGAGCTAGGTATAATGCCAGTAGCCGAAATAACAAATGGTAATATTTTTATAGTCTGAGAATGCCAAATTCTTTTAATTTCATTTCCTAAATCTGTATATTTTCTTATTTTTTCAGAAACAGTTTTCTGAATATTACAAGAATTTGGAATAGCGACATCAATGATATAAGTTATTTTCTTAATTTTGTCATGTAAAACTATATCGGGTCTATTATGACTAATTGTTCTGTCTGTCAGAATAGTTTTATCATAATAAATTTTATAAAATTCATTTTCTAAAAATGAATTTGGTTCATATTCATAATATGGTACATTACGGCAGTCAATCAAGTTATGTTTAATTACCAAACTTTGGTGAATTATTTTTAAAACTTGATTGTGCCTAAATGTATACTCGGACGGCGCTAATACAGAACATCCCGATATAATATGTTCTATAGTTTCCGGAAAAGCCAAACATTTTCTACATAAATCATCAATTTGATTTGCATCTTTGATGATATGCTTCCTATAATTTTTAGTATTAATGACTCTATCTTGTATGGCAAGCATAAAGCCTTCTATTTTTGCGCTCAACTCTCCAATACTCAACCATTTGTTTGACGAAAATTTGTCAACATATGTTTGGTTGAGATAATTGAAGTGTTTTGCGTGAAGAATTTTATTTGACCAGGAATCTAATAATTCCTGGTTGGTATTTATAAGAATGCTGGCATTCTCGTCGTATAAATTTAATGGTGAAATATTTCTATATACCTTGCATATTATTTTGTGCATTTCTGAACTATCAGTTTTCCTATGGAAAAATTTTCTTAGCATTTCTACCTGATTATGTTTTAAAGATGTTATTTTGACTATACCTCTACCTCCTAAATTTCTGGGTAAATTAATACGTTAATAATATATTGCCCGTTTTCAAACCTTCTAAAACATTATTTTCAATTATTCACTGGTATCTCAAATTAAAACTAAAAAATATTAAATTAAATACAAATAATATTAGAATTTTAAAAGAGGAAAGATATAAAATCTTAATAAATAAAACAAAGTCGGGTTAGTTACACCTATTTATAACTCGAGAACGGCTGGACCGATTTCGATGATCTGTTGGATTTGTCTGATCGATCGATGATTTGATAGGATCGATGATTTGTTGGATTTGTCTCCGCCCCGGATAGAAGAATAACTATTAAAACATTGCAAAAATTCGCGAAAAAGAAAGTTATGAGAAAATTAAATTTTTCATACATTTTGTATGGAGCGAATATTCACACTTGAAAGAACTGCAGCAATATTGTGATAGGTATAATATTGAACTAATTCCAAAAATTCAAAAACGTCAAATTTCAATGCGATGATTGTTTTGCTTTTGTTTTTAGTCAACACTCAAACGGTGAAGGTATGTCCGCATCCCTCTTGGAGCAATCTTTTTTTAAACACCAGCAGTAATCTGCCATCATGTGATGGTCTTATCTGGATTGTCTTAATTACTCCTGTTCTGAAGAGCCAACTTACACTGTTAATTATTTTAAACTAGAAGACCCAGCCATACGTTGCTGTGGCTAATGAAACACAACGCCAAACTTCTGACAACGCCATTACCCAACCTTTATAACTAGCGCCATCTGTTAATTTGCATACATATCAAATCCACATCACCCGCTTGCCAGCCCACTGCCCACTACCCGCATCCCGCTGCCGCTGCCCGCATATATTATACATTTCAACCAATTTACACGAAACCTTGACAAATTATATGCCTATAAACCTTCCTCATGAATCACTCTAATTATTGGTGAAAACCGCATAAAAATCCGTTGCGTAGTTGAAAAGATATAAGCGTATAAACAGCGGGAGCGACTTTACTTTATTCTATGTAATGATTTATTTTATTTATTAATCTTAAGTTAGCTCACATCTTTGTGTGTGCTAATATTTTATAAAGATATAAACATTTACATTGGTTGGCAAACATAATCATTCTTTAAATATTATACATAAATAAAGACATTAATAATTGAGGTAGACACACTTTCGTAATTCTTTTTTAAACTTATTTATATTTTCTATCTCAGTAATTTCATTCGGGATGTTGTTATACAGATGGACGGCCTGGTACATCAGAGATTTCTGGGTGCTTGATTTTTCTCTTGTCAGCAGTCTAATTTGCTTTGAATTTCTTGTCCCGTGTCCGTGTGTTTCGTTATTATAATGTAATTTTCTTTTTAGTTCCTTAGACTTCGCCCCCATGTTAATTTTATGTAAAAAAATAAGTACATTCAAATACAAAGTTTGCTTCACCGTCAACATATTTAGCTCTTTTAGCATGTCTCGTATCCGTGTGTATATGTTGCGCTTATTTTGCAGTATTTGCTATTTTTTCATTTTCTCTTCATTGCAGAGAAAAAGAATACTTGAACAGTAATTAAAGTGTGGTGATATAATTGTATTATATATTATCTGGCATGTTTCTTTATATACTTTGTTTCTGATTCTACTAAGAAATGATATTTTTTTTGCAATTTTTTTAATTGTGTAGTCTGCATTTTTTAAGAAGTTCAATTTTGAGTCTATGATGACACCAAGATACTTAATTTTTTCCACTTTTTTATGATTTCTCCATTTATAGAAACCTTTGGTTCATCATGCGTATTTGTTCTACCTATATGCATGTATTTTGTCTTATTTAAATTTAGTTTCAATTTATTTAATTTGAGCCATTTTGACAAAGTTTCTAAGTCACTATTTATCTTTTTGATTGCGTTCTCATAATTATCTTCTGCAATATAAATCAGTGCGTCGTCTGCAAACAGTCTTATTTTGCAATGTTTTAGTATTTTTATCATATCATTTATGTAGAGTATAAACAATATCGGACCCAATACCGATCCTTGCGGTACCCCCAGCATATTTTCAATCGGATTTGATACATTGTTTCTTATCTTTGTTGTTTGTTGTCTGTTGCTTAAATAATGTTTAAACTATTCCAATTCTTTTGCTTTTATTTCACATTTTTTAAATTTTTTAATAACTCTTTTTCTATCTATTGTTTCAAAAGCTCTTTGAAAATCTGAAAACACTGTAATAGTATACAAGTTTTTATCTATATCTTCCTTCCAATCATCAATCACTAAATTTAACGCTGTTTCACATGAATTATTGTTCCTAAATCCAGATTGTTCATCACAAAGGATGCTTTTATTTTCCAAGTATTCTTCAAGTTGAGATTTAGTTATATATTCCATCAGTTGCTCATATATTGGTAACATATTTACAGGTCGAAAGTCTTCACATTTTTTTGAGTTCGAAATCTTTGGAATTGGTATCACCATAGACATTTTCCATGATTCGGGAAACTTCCCTGTTTCTAAAGATTCGTTTATCAAACTAAAAAATTGTTTTCCTATTACAGGTAGTGCATCTTTTAATATTTGAATTTTGATCCCATCTTGGCTGGGCTTTGATTTGATGTTGGACAGTATTCTTTGGAGTTTCTAAGCGTCTATTTTCTTGAACTTGAATTCGCAAGTTTTTTCTTCAAAATTTCTTCTTCTTTTATGATTGGGATATTTTTGTTAATTTCTTCTACACTTGTCCCAAAATATTTATTAAACTTATCGGCAATGTTCTTCTCGTCAGCCAATTCTTTTGGGAATATGATATCTTTTTCCACATCTTCACATTTATTTTTCATAAGTGACTTAAGTGTTTTTCACATTTTCGTTGAATCTTCCCTTTCCTGCTCAATTTTTTTGATGATTTAAAACTGAACAAGGTAAAACCATACATCCTCTAGAATTTGGTAAATTTCTTTCAACCAACAAGAACCTTTCGATTAAGCTCGGAGGTGTAAAACTTTCAATGTCACTCGAATGGGCCTGGTCAGGGGTATTTCGACTGATCTGTCCATTACAGAAATTCTGTATTCTCTCTCAACCCCCCAACATATCGGCAATCCCATCAAATCCAGGGGGCTGAATTATAAGAACACCTCTGAGGGCATCGTTTCCTCGAAGCCCTCCCAATCTGTTGTGATCACATTCGAAAGACAATCTCTTCCCTCCCATATTTATTTATTTTTCAACTCCTTACCAGTTGAAATGTACACTTACCCCACCACCCAATGTTGCAATTGCTGCCGTTTTGGTCATACCAAAACTGCATGCAGATCCCCTTCCAGATGCTTCAAATGTGGAGAAAACCACACGGCTGACCAATGTTCTTCTTTCTCTTCACCTAAATGTCTCAACTGCTCAGGCGCTCATTCCGCCATTCACTCTTCTTGCCCTGAACAATCTCGCCAAAAAAATATAAAAATTTCCATGGCCTCTGAGAACTTGTCTTTTCTGCAGGCTTCTAAACTATTCCTGCCTGTCAAAAAATCGTTTGCCGAGGTTTTATCCAGTAACTTTTCATCCAACCCTCTTCCCTTCTCCTCAACACTTCTCTTTCAACTAAATTTATCTACAAAAACCCTGTTTCTAAACCGGATCCTGGATACGATCGGCAACAACACAACTCACTTCTCTTAAATCCCAACGGTTCTCCTTTTTCAAATGCCACAAATGGGTGGGCAAACAACTATAATTCGTCCTCAACAAACTATCAAAAGCTTTCTGAACAACTCTCTCAAGATAATTCTTCATTTATAGAAACTCTTATAATGCTTCTAATTGGCCTAATTTCTTCTCAAACTAATCTACCGTCCAACTCTGCTTCTTTCATTTCCACAGTAAAATCATTTGTTCAAAAGGCGCTTCAAGATGTTAGAATACTTCAGTGGAATAGCCACAGTGCTATTTCTAACAAATCAAACCTTCTTAACCTATTAAATTCAAACCTTGTTTGTGTTGCTGCTGTCTTGGAGACATAGTTTACTCCATCCACCCACTTTAATGTGGGAGGGTACTCCTCATATAAATAATATCAAATCCAATAAATAATATCAAACCCCCCAATGCTGACTTTCAAATGGTTGCAGCTAAAATAAAGGACACATCCTTTGTTTCTATCTATATTCTCCCATCATCGCACTTAAATAAGCAAGCTTGGTTGCAAATTATCCGTCAACTAAGCCCTCCATTCTTTTTATTGGGCGATTTTAATGTCCATTCCCCCGTCTGGGGTTCTGCTTTCTCTGATCGAGATGATCGAAGTGTTGATATGCATATTAGTGGTGGACTAGCACGTTGGCGTCAAATTGATATAGAGTTTTCTTGGTGGTCAAAATTTAACCTTATTTGTGTACTGAGTATTAAGGACTGAATTGATGAGTATTAATTGTACCTCCCTTGGTAACAGCTTTGTAGAACGTTAGGCGTTCCACGCGCCAATCTGCAGGCGATTCCTGCAGAATGCCACTATTAAAAGAGGTAGAATTGTCTAGCTCAAACATGAGACCATGAGATCTTTACAAGGATCGTGGGGACTATCTGGTTTCTCCTCCAGTTTGCGGACCAAGAAAATGAGTAAAAACTAGATTTTCATCGGAAGTAAGATAAGTGTATTTATGGAGGATGGAATGTACAGTGAACATACAGAGAACAAATAGTACTCACCCCCGGACCGACAGGTTCAAACCTAGCTATCCAATTATGAACACGGAGACCTGGAGAATTTTCCATCGCTCTTCTGGGGTGCGATGCCGAGGAACCGTGGAGCTCCAGCTCCGAATCCAAGTCCCCGTCCTGGCGGAGGTCACACCCTAGAGGCGTCTGCGTACATCCTGGCGAAGGTCTCGCCCTAGCTGCTTCTCTCAAAAGGATGGATACAAATTCCGTAACCGCAAGTTACGAGCTGGCAACGTTCGGTCAAGGTGTAGCGAGGATGCCTTTGGCCTTGTGGATACAGCCAGGTTTTCAACTTCAAGCGCGTCTGGGTAATAATTCATCACTGGAATGCAACCAGGAGTTCTCAAGGCATATGTACAGCCGATGAGTAATCTCAAGCCCGATTATAATGTGAGATCATCCGTAATTTGTTCAACTACCGCACGCGGTAAACTTCCTCTAACCCATCTACATAGGTGGATCGGGACAAAAACCAACCAAATTTAGGTTAAAAAGGGAAATAATAATCCCTCGGTCACTATTATTGACACATTTCACTGTCCGCGAACCGGATTGAATTTCATACTGCGGATTATAATTGAATTTATGGATTTTAAACCGACCATGTCAAATTTAAGACGTACTTGCCCTTCGTCCCACATTCCAGAAGTGGGGAAACGGAACTTTCTCCCACCCACCTTGTCCAAAATGTTGCCAGCGTATAAAAATAAATCCCTATAAACGACTTCTGAATTTAAGAATAATCAAACCAGTGACTAAATAAAAGATGTTATGAATTCTTTTCATAACAGTGTAATGTATTTTTTTAGATACATCCAACCTTTTCCTTTTGAACGACGGATCTCCTACAAGAATCTCACACCCCAACACAAACCCCAGTGCAGTGGATCTCTCCATATGCTCTACAAATCTGACACCTCTTTCCTCGTGGGTGGTGTCCCCTGATCCTTGCTCCAGTGATCATTTCCCGATAACCATCACTTATCAAACTTCTTTCCATTCAGACAAGTCCCTTATTTTGACGAAGATTAAAACAAAACACACCAAATGGGACGAATTTAACTCTCATATCGATAAGTTTATATAAAATTTACCCTCTACCGATATATTATCTGTCAAAGATGACTACGATAACTTCAAATCAATGCTAATAACTGCAAGAAATAAATCAAATTCTCCCCCTAAATCCAATTCTCTCAAAAAACTCCCTCCGCCTCCTGGTGGGATGAGGAATGTTCCAAGGTAGTGAGAATTCGGAGAGCTAAATCTCTTTCCTATCGTCACAATATGACTATAAAGAACTATCTTATATACAAAAATGCCAAAGCCAATGCCAAAAGGTTATTGAGGTCAAAAAATAGATGCAGGTGGTACAACTTCTGCAGTTCAGTATCTCCGAATACTCCAATTTCGGAAGTTTGGTCTATGATTCAAAGATTTCGATCCTCCTTTAGTTACACATCTCCTCGAGCGTCTCATTCTAAATGGATAGATGAGTTCTTGGAAAAAATTGCTCCCCCTTCTGTACCTAACTTAGATGAAATAACTCCCATCCACAACACTCCTATGTCTGATCATTGGCCAAACTTTGTATTCACTTTAATTGAATTAAAAAATTGTTTATCAACAGTCAAGGATTCATCTCCAGGCAGAGATGGTATTCCTTATAGCATTATCAAAAATAGTAATGATAATGTTTTAAACTACTTCTTAAGCATCTTAAAAAATCTTCCAGACTGGCATAATGCCTGATGACTGGAGTTCTCAAATAATCATCCCAATCTCAAAATCAAACAAATCACCCAATTCTGGATCCAACTACAGGCCAATTGCTCTTTCATCCACCCTTAGTAAAATTTATGAAATATTAATTAAAAACCGGTTAGAATTTTAATTTATTATCGAGAGTAATCAGCTTCTCTCTCCATCTCAATTTATATTTAGGAAAAAAAAATTACGCAAGATAATCTTGCCATCATCAGCACTGATATTTATCTATCTATTTCTAATAAGGAAGTAAGTCTTGCAGTCTTTATAGACATAGAAGGCGCTTTTGACAATGTTTCCATCCCAATCCTTAAAAAGAAACTTTTAGGCCTTGGCCTACCCCCCATGTTTGTCCAATCAATTATTAATCTATTTCTCGATAGAATTTTTTTTATTGAGCTACCAGATGTTACTCCTCAGAGTAGATCAATTTGGAAGGGCTTACCCCAAGGCGATGTTTTATCCCCCTTACTGTATAATATATATGTACACGTACGATATTCATATCGCTATTCCCCCTCAGGTAAAAGTTATTGAATTTGCAGATGACATAGGTTACTTCTTATCATCCAAAATCGTCCCACTCGCCGTCAAATATCTTAATGAAGCCATGGATGCCCTTTGTACATGGCTCACTTTAAATGGTCTTAAACTTTCAGTCCAAAAGAGTCAGTGTGTCACCTTCTCAAACCGTCATAAAATCCCCCTGTTAAAATTTTATTTAAAAACTCTCCAATCCCAAACGCCTCTGAAGTTAAATTTTTGGGAATAACATTCGATAGGAAACTTAAATGGTCTTCCCATATTCATAATATAGTTATAAAATGTGAAAAAAATTTAAATATCATCAGATCATTGACTGGCGTTTGGTAGGGTGCCACCCTTCTTGCATTAAGTTGCTTTACAATGCGCTTATTGGAAGCCATCTCGACTTTGCCTGCCCACTTTTTAGTACTGCATCCAAAAATGCACTCAGTAAGTAATAATAATAATAATATATCTTTATTAAACAAAATTTGCAAAATTTATAACTAAAAAACTTACATATTCAGTGTTAATATTTACAATGGTTTATGTAAGTACAAAAGATCAACAACAGAAAATAATATAAATATGAACAGTAGGTACCTACTTGAAGAATAGAAAATAGTTATAAATTAAAGTTTTTCGTAATCCGCCTCACTAGGCTAGCCTGTGTTGAGGCAGTAATTTTTAAGTCAATTTATATTTCTTATTAACATACCTACACTTATCTTAAAATATAATCATACAATAGATTGGTTGCATTAACAATAAATTTTGAATAATAACAATCAGTACATTGGTTTAATTTC
This sequence comes from Limnephilus lunatus, assembly GCA_917563855.2. Classification (NCBI taxonomy): domain Eukaryota; kingdom Metazoa; phylum Arthropoda; class Insecta; order Trichoptera; family Limnephilidae; genus Limnephilus; species Limnephilus lunatus. The sequence continues at coordinate 62,387,608 of OU830599.1, forward strand.
GAATTTGGGTGAGCGCGCCGGTAAAGGCCCTATCATTATTTTTTATCCAAATTTTAATGTTATTTTTGAAATTTTTTTATGAATCACATTTGTGAATGTTATAAAGTCTTGTTGCAAGGTATCTGAAGCCGTTGACCAAAAGTAGTATGCGTTATGGGAATTTGAAGTAAGTCTCTGTTATTGTTTCGTGCATAGCGTGAATTTAATCTTTTTTCATAGTTTTTATGTATGTGACGACCTCCGTAGTCCAGTGGCTAAGACTCTTGACTCACAATCCGGAGGTCGCGGGTTCGAACCCGGCGTGCGCAAATAAATTTTATTTGATTAATTTGTGCTATTTCACAATTAATTAATTTGAAATAATATATAGTATATTTGCGGCACGTTCCAGAGTGGAACATAATATCAGTATCGCCCTGGTGTAAGACCACCATTCAGAATTGAAGTGTTGCTTGATAATGGCTTTAGCCGTGTTTGGTAACCAGATCTGAATAGCCTGGTACTTCCCAACCTTCCTCTTTCCCACATCCTACCCCTCTCCACTACCTTTCAGCCTCACAACATACCCCAATTGGGGATGACATAGTCTCACTGGCTCCAGACGGGAGCAGTTGAGATTCTTGTGCGGTATTCACTGTAAAAAAAAAATGTAAATTTGAGTACAGATGATTGAGGATTGTTTTTACGTATATCTGCCGAACGACAAATACATTCATAATATTAAAGATAAAGTTCGAGTCTGTAATGAGAGGTAGTCTAAGGATTATTTTTATAATAGTTTTCTGTGCCTTAATGATTGGGTCTAGTGCAGATGCAGTGCCACCTCTCCATGCTATGATGCCATACTCAATAATAGATTGACAGACTGCAAAATAAATCACTTTCAAGTGTTGTAAGTCGAGAAAGTTTCGTATTGTTCTGAAAAAGTGCATTGTTTTTCTTATTTTGTTTGCAACTATTTGAGTGTGAAGATTCCATTTGAGATATGGATCAATAGTGAGGCCGAGGTACTTCATCTGTGTAGTGCGCTCAATGTAAGGACATTGGCAATATTCATTGGAATTTAAACATGTGTGTATTCTAATAGAGGCATCATCGTGAGGTTGTTCTGTAATATTTACGCTTGATGTGACGTATTTAGTTTTCTCGGTGTTCAGTGTGAGTGTATTCGTATCTAACCACTTTTTTATAATGCTTATATCCGTTTCAGCTTTTTCGTAGACGGCTTGCCAAGTATCAGCTTCAAAGAGTAAGACAGTGTCATCGGCAAAACTTACAATTTTCCCTTGAATATTAATGTTGCATAATTCGTTAATATACAAAAGGAACAAAGATGGTCCTAATATGCTACCCTGAGGAATCCCATAGTTAGAGGAGAACTGATCGCTAAGTGTTTTATTTACTTGAACTTGTTGCTTGCGATTGTTAAGGAAGCTTTTAAAAAAGTTAAGTTCATTACCTGTAATACCGATTTTTATAAGTTTATTTATTAATTTACTGTGTGATATTGTATCAAAGGCTTTGGAAAGGTCTAGAAAGATTGAAATACATTTTTTGCTTTTATCGAGGTTTTTGATAATGAAATCAGTTACGGCGGCAATAGCGTCTGCGGTACTCTTGTTTTCTTGGAACCCGTATTGGTTTTCTGATAATAGTTTATGGCTAACAAGAAATTTATCCAACTGAGCATTGACAATTTTTTCAATTACTTTAGATAGACTGGTCAGTAGAGTTATTGGTCGATAATTTTTTATGTCTGTCTTGTTACCGGTTTAATGTATGGGGATAACAATACCATGTTTCAGGTTTGAGGGGAAGTGCCCCTGACTGATGCTAAGGTTTATTAGATATTCAAGGGGCAATGCAATTTCCATAGATAGTATTTTCAAAATCTTGGTCGTTATTCCGTCAACCCCGGCAGAACAAGTGGAGTTAATAATGTTAAGGATCTCTTTTGCTGACGCAGTTTGAAAATTAAACCTTCTTTTAGAAAATTGAAGTTCTGCTTCAGTAGGTTGAACAATGAACATTCCCACAATTTGGTAGACGAGAAGCAAGATTTGAACCAATGTTTGTAAAAAAATTATTGATGTAATTGGCAATGAGCTTTGGGTTTTTTGAGGAATCAAAATTTTTTCCACCAATACATAGTTTGCTTATGTCCTGTTTGTCTTTGGTATTTTGCGTATTTGTGGCTTCTCTTAGAATTTGCCACATTTTTTTGAGATCGTTGTTACTTTCTTTGATTTTGTCTCGATAGTAGATTTCTTTCGCCTTTCTAATGACCTCGCCGCACTATTTCTATATCTTTTGTAGATTTTTTTTTTTAAACGAAAGACAAACATTCCCGGGTTACGAATAACCCAACAATGTTTGAAAATCTCCTACTACCACCACAGAAAGCCGAAAATGTTGCTTGTGTTGTGATAGAGGACTTAGCCAGCCGAGGAATCGAACATGCTACGTCCGGGTGGGACCCAAGCGCTATGCCCACTCAACCACTGACCGGTCAAGATGTTTAGTGATATTATATTGTAGGGATTTTCTTTCACTTTTTTGTGTAGTGCGTTTCTTCTACGAATGCAGTTGATGATTGAATAGTTTATCTAAGATTTCAAGGGTGTAATTTTGTTTGGATTTTTTTTTGTCAAATTTGTGGTATTATTAGCTAATTCATTTTTCAAAAAGTCAACAAAATATCTCCATGCGTCATCTGTGTTTTTTTATTTGGAAAAGCTCTTGCCAAGATCTATTTTTTATTATGTTTTTTAAATTATCAAAATTTATATTATTGTATACGATTGACTGATCTCTTCTGTTTTTTGTGTTGTCGGATTGTAATGTAAATATTTTTGTGTAATGGTCTGTGGTTGTTGATTTTGTGATGAACCCCTTCTCTCGTCTCTTCTTTTCAGATTCTTTTTTTTAAAAATATTTTTCCATTTTAATTTTACTATTTTTGAATTCTTTCATCCTTTCAAGTTTTCTTGAACTTTTCTTTTGGCTCTGATCGATATTTAATTTTCTCAAAGGCTTTATATGTATGACACACAAGCCTTCATGAAAATGTGACCCTTATTTTCTTTGATTACTACAGGAAGCTATTTAAAACTCCCTTGTACTACATATCTTTATAGATATAAGGACTTAATTAATTAATACGTTATCTACGACCTTGAACGTAAAATTTTCGTATTTATGTTGTAAATAAATTCCACCAAACGTTGTGTTATTTTTGATTAATGGTGTGGGAACTTAATTACTTTTGTTTTGTGGTACCCTTTGATTCTGAAAGGAGCGTTGAGCATCGAATTTGATTGGTCTATTTCTTGCAATTCTAAATTTTATTTTATTTTCTTTATGAACTAAACTTTCCCTAAACACTATTTCGATTTTCTACCTCTAATGAATTCGTAATGTACCTATAATTAATGACTTTTACCTGTTCAATTGTTTGTATAATTAAGAATGACTCAAATGGTTAATTGTAAGTGAAGTCTTTTGTTACTTAAGATTTATTTACTGCTTGGCTCTCCCCTATTTTGGTTCTGATGCTATAAGGTACATATGACATTGTTTTAGTATATTATTGTTATTAATTGATTGTCTTTTAGAACGAACTCAGAAATGCTCTTTTGCTTGCATAATTTGGCTCCAATCCTCCTGCAGATAAACAGGGTGGTCCAGGGTCAACTAAAACTTCGCACAGTCAGCCGACGCGATTTTCAGAGGGCCATTATACCTTGTTCTGTCAATCTTCCATGTCGTCGTGCACGTTACTCAGGTCTTTCCCAGAGCCCCGAAATCTCCAAATTCCAACTCCTCCGAAGTCTACTATTTACTTAGAGCGAACCGGTTTCGTTCTATACACAAACATATACTCACGGTTTTTGTGAAAACTCGGGGTGTGAGTCCTCGTTCCCACGCACAAGAGACGATGTGAAAGTGACTCTGTCGAGACTAAAGCGCTAGCTGTAAGCGAGTCCACATCATCCAATGCACAGTACATAAGAAGATATATATGTATACATACGTTTGGGAAGGATTATAACTCGCAATGTGAAGCTAGCTAGCCTCGCATTCCAAGCTCGGATTTCGTGAAAAGGAATTCTGCACAAAACCTTAGCCGATGACCGAACATATACATATTAAAAGTAGGAAATATCAATATATAAGAATAAACTAAAAATATTTATTAGTTTTATTAATGAAGACTAATAACTCCGGTTTTTGTTTGTTTGGTTGACAATTTTATTTAAGAGATTGCCATCTCTATTATGTGTTTGGTTAATGGTCCTTGTTTTAGGAGCGACCACTGCCTCCTATTGTTGAACTGTTTTTCTAAAATTTCCCCCTCCCCAGGTCCAACTCTTTGATATAAATTTTTACTATCCCGTGATTTTCAAAAGTCTCATATAAATGATTGATACGTGTGAGGTTTTTATTCCCATAACTTCAAATGTTTTCATGTAATTCCTCAATTCATTTTTATACTACTATCCCGTGATTTTTCAAAAGTCAAATGAAATTATAACTGTAATTAAATCTTCTTGTTAAATTTTCAAATCATATTTCGCTGCTATCCCTTGAATTTTCCAAATGTTTCAAATAGATGATTTATTTTTTCTTTTTGAAAAATAAATACTAATTTCATTTTATATAAATTGGTTTTTTAATCCCTTTGTATTTTAATATCGTAGTAATGTTAGCCCGAAGCAATTAAAGAATGTCAATTGTTTATTTTACCTTTGAATTTATAAACAAAACCGTCACTGACTTCGTGATCCACTAACCCAATAACATACTCTCGAATAAGTACATGAAATGACACGTGTTTTTGTTTACACTATGCATTCCAAAACAATTTGCCCTAATTAAATTCCTTTATTTCATTGTATTGGTTTCACTTTATATCTGATCGAAGCCCCGTCTGCTAATTTATTATTCAGTATATATATATATATATAACTATATTTATACAGGCTTTTATACGTAAATAAATGTAGTTTATATTCTAAATACACATATACATATATTAATTTTATAGAGATAATTTAGCATAGAATAAGATTACATAAACTACATATTTTTAATAAACTATATATATATATATAAGATTTATAACTATATACGAACTCGGAAATTAATCAAGTGTAGATATTTTTTATTTTATTTTATTTTATTTTTTTATTAGCATTGAATTTATAGTATACATTTAGATAATGTTATAATTAGCATACATGTTCATGTTCGAATGTTAATACCACTCTTCCATAGAAGCATTAGCTTGTGTCTGGAAGAGTAGTGTACATTTTTTAATGCTATATTATGTTATGAGTTCTTAAATTACTATGTGAATGTAAAAAACAATAAGTTGTAAGTTCGGTGATATGTAATTAAAAGTATTTTTCTACTAATAAACAATTTTACTATTAGAATAAAGTATCTTGAATTATTGTAATTAGTTGTTAAAAACAAAACAAAATTTACCTTATTTAAAAAATGGGGTATCACTTGGAAACTGAGTTATAAGTTGTTCTTGAGATTAGATTAGTCGGAAACTTTTTTTTTGAGATTATCTTTAAAAATTTTTTTAACAGAGTTTATTAATTGGATTTTATCATTAATTTTTCTTAATTTCATCCGGTAATCGGTTGAAAATAAGTCTTCCTTGATAATTATAATAATTTTGTGCGAAGGAAGTGTTTAATTTAGGGCATGAAAAAATATATTTATGTCTAGTACGATTTTCAGTTATAAATTGATACTTCTCTTTTTCTTTTATAATTTGAATCAATGTATTTCTATTGTACAGATCTTTGAAAGAAGGTACTTGGAATTCCTTAAATAATTTATCCGTTGGGTAGTCAGATGGTTTTTTTAATATGATTTGAATAATTAGCCTCTGCACAACTTCAATTGGGGAAAGATTAGTTTTGTATGCGGATCCCCAGCTAATGATAGCATATTGTAAAGTTGATTGAACCAAAGCGTAATATATTAGATATAAATTTTTTACAGATAAAAAAATTCTGATTCTTAAAAATATGTAAATCAATTTTCTAATTTTTTTTACAACTTGACAAATTTGTTCCTTCCATTTTAAATTTTTATCGATAATAACTCCTAAATATTTTATTGTGTTTGTTGTTTTTAATATTGTGCAGTTTTGGATACAATAATTTTTACTATGTGTTGTAGAATTAACATGGATGATGATATCAATGCTTTTAGGGGTATCATTTTTGTGTATTGCAAATGGAATTACAAATGTTTTATCACCATTTAGTGATAGTAAATTTACGTCGAAGAAATTCTTTAAAATATTTATGTCTTCGGTGGCTTTAAATGTTACTTTTTCCCAAGTTTTATCGCTAATTATTAGTACCGTATCATCGGCATATGAAGTTATTTGGCCATGTAGTGGTTGAAAAAAAATGTCATTAACATATATGGTAAAGAGGATTGGTCCGATTACTGTACCTTGCGGGATTCCAAAGTCTGATATTTCTTTATCGCTATTAATCAGATTTATTTTTAAGACTTGCGGTCGATTTTTTAGGTAGTTCGAAATCCATTTAATCGCATTGTCTTTTATACCTATATTGTTCAGTTTTTTTAGGAGAATCTCATGGGATATACTATCAAAAGCTTTTCTGAGATCGATAAATATACCGGCACATTTTTTACCTTTATCCAATGATTCGTTGATGTATGAGGTTACATTAGCAATAGCATCTTGTGTTCTAAGTGACTTTATAAAACCAAACTGGTTTTCATGAAGAATTTTATTACTTTCTAGGAAACTGATCAATTGGTTTTTAACAATTTTTTCAAAAATCTTTCCAATGTTTGAAATTAGACAAATTGGGCGGTAGTTAGTTACTTGTTGTGGATCTCCAGATTTATAAATAGGTGAAATAATTGTATTTTATAGTTTGTCGGAAATATTCCCTCTGTTAAACTTAAGTTTATCAAATGAGTAATTGGTTTTATCAAATAAATTTTCATGGATTTTAGAAAATGTACTGTAATATGGTCAAATCCAGAAGAAGAAGAAAAATTATCAAATTTAGAAGGTAGGCATCTGATAGATATCACTCAAATTCATATATAAAAGATGTTTTGTTTAATTAACCTCTTTTTTTTTCTGGGAATGTAAATATATATATATAATTACCCATATATGGATAACATATCAATATAAAAGATATAAGACATCTATATGTAATAAGCATTTAATCATAATTGTGCAATATCTCTCTGAGATATTTTATTTCCGGAATGTATATAGAAATACATATACATACATACAAGTTTAATTCGAAATACATATTATATACATTATTTTTTAATATACATATATAGCACAGATTTGAATCAAGTAATATTTTGTCGTAATAATATAAATTTTTATACCGATGATCAGCTGTTTTCTCCTCGTCCATGACTCTGAAAATATTTATACTTATAAAAAACTTACCCCAACAAGTCGTTCCAGTCGGGTGCTACACGACCAACCCCTTTGTTTATATATTTTTTTTCTAACTAATTCAGCTATTGTCTAACTAAATCTAAATTAATCCTTTCGATTTATTATTACGCTATTTTGTTGAATCTAAACTGAATTAATTGACGACTAATCTTTATTAATCAAAATGTATTTTATTTTCAAAACTCATTGATTAACCTAACACTTTGTTAAATTAAGTTTAACAAATTAATTCATAATTATTATCCGGAGTAATATAATCATTATTTATTTCGTGTTCTTTTTTTCACCGAACTTTTATCTAGCAACAAAGTATTATACAATTAAATACCGAATAGATTTTTATCATTTATTATTTATCTTAACTTCCAGATTTATTATTATAGTTATTCCATTATTAAAATAACATTCTGCTTAAATTATAATTTTTAAGCAATAACCACATCACGATTGTTTACGAAATAATAGATTTATTATTATTTAATCTAGCAATAGATTAATACTTTGTGATAGAAATGTTCCGTTCAATCGTACGTTATCTAGCCGAATTAACTCGATGTTATTTTTTTTTTTAGATTAATGGGGTTCGACAATTATTATTATCTATTATTAAATTCTCTAAACACTATTAATTTTTTTTTAAATCATTACACTATATTATAAACTTTTTATTTTAATGGTAAGTTGAATTTATAAATGGATATATTATTATTCACTGCTGTTATAAAATTCTTTAAACACTGTTGTTTCTTTTTAAATTCGCTACACTATATAAACTTTTATTTTATTGACAAGTTGAATTTATAAATAAATATATTATTATTCACTGCAGTTATAAAATTCTTTAAACACTGTTGTTTCTTTTTAAATTCACTACACTATATAACCTTTTATTTTAAAGACAAGTTGAATTTATTGTAAAACGATATAAAACACTTTATTTAATCACTAACACTGACTGTAAATTTTATAAGTCTCAGAATTCCCACTCCGAATTTTACTAAGTCTCAAAATTTTACAACACTTAAGAAATTTTCAACTAATAACCGTTTTAGACGCTACGTCACGTAACTTCCACGTTTTTAATCCGACGATTGGTCCCCGACGACTGAAGATCAAATGTCCATGTCGTAGGTTAAATACCCATTCCAGGATTAGAATGGCTTAATTACGCGTTCATTGATTTTCTAATTTAAACTCTAACAACTCGAGATTTCATATATCAATTCTGTTATTTTCGTATCAACGTTTCTAGTCCGGCCCCCCTGATTTTCGAAATCTTCTGTCTCTTACGTAAATTGTTCCAGTGTTGAACCTACCATACTATGTCAAAATTGCCCTGTCGTTCCTTTGTCTTCTGGTCTTACGAATTTAACTAAAATATCATGATTTTTGTGTCCTTTTTTCTCTCAATATATAATAGGTACGTCTTCAATAAACTGTATATAATTCTCAATTTGGTTTATCGCTACCAGAACACGAACAAACTCATGTCGAAATCTTCATTATGCATTTCCCAATATCCATTTTCCTAAATTTCCACACATTCCCATGTTTTCTATATGAATCAATTCAATTTTTAACTGTATTGTCTCTACTTATATCGTAGACTTGAATTTTCTTATTTTTCTTCAATTATATTTTATAAACGACGTTATTTTTATGATTTCTCTGCTTCATTCTTATGTCATTGTCCATAACTATATGATTAGTTATATTCCAAGCCAAATTTATTATTTTCATCGATACTTCTGAATTTTCATGAGTTTTCCTTACGAAATCATCTTTTAATTGTCTTTATTTAATACTTTACCACCATTAATATAATTTCCAATGTTTATCTTCTCTTAGAAAACTTCACCTTCTAGCCATAAATATTTTATATGCTATCTTTTTACAATTTTTATAGAAGAAAATTCCAATTTGACTCTGGGATATCTGTCAGGTCACCTTATTTGTATAAAAACGTGTAAAATTGCATCTCGTTTCATCTTTAAAACCCATAAAGTATCCTCGTAGACATATGTTGATGCTTCGATTTCTACGTACTTGATCGTAAATAAGAAATTAATATTAACTCGTTAAATTTAATCTCTTTTATCTTATCCAAACATTGCATAAGCTCCATGTTAATTTTTATTGCCCCAAAAGCCATAAAGACTATTCTAATCACCCAAAACCATGTTGGAAATCTCATTGTTTAAACAACAAAATCATGTGTGAGCTCGACAACCTTTTTTTACATCAATTATCTCAACAATTTGTTCTATCGTCTATAGTATTTTCTCATAGCAAATGACGTAAAACGATCCCTTCCTTTGAATTAATCTAACGTAATATAACTAGAATAACCATCCTATTTCAAATATACACGGTGTCCGGAAACTCGTTGTACAAGCGGAAAACTGGTGAACCTACATCACATAGAGAACCCAAATAAACATACAAATTTTCTATTTAAGCATTTTTACATTTAAAATTTAAAAAAAAAATATAAAACGAATTTTTTCGGCTACTTTAGGGTTAATAAATTTTAAATTCGAAACGGGCGGCGGGCAAAAATGTACTCTACTTAAAAGCAATACGAAAGATTTTCAGCAAATAAAGTATACACGCTACTTGACTTAGTACTGGACCAATTCGAACAACCCTTGTGAGATAAATTATAAGCATAGGTGTTAACCTACTTACATTACGAAGAAATGTTCCGAGGAAAGGTAATCCAAAAACTTAAAACACTATGCACATCATAAAAAAATACATTAACATGTAATAATATTCTGCGTTGGTATTATTCCATTGTAATACACAATAATTAATCACGTTATTAATATGAAAATGGCACAAAATAATTCACAAACTCACTTTGTTTTAAAGTTTTATTAACAAAACGGTAAAAAGATGTCAACGACATCAATCAAACGCGTGACAGCGGGAACTAACTTTGAACTTGCCCAAACCTGCCAAAACAATGCAAGGAAGCGGCCATGTTTTAAGGGCCTTTCACACGACCCGATTTTTAGTCACTTAAAGCAGGCACTGCAGCATGCAGGGCAGCAACCCAATTTGCAGAGAGTTCTTAGGTTTTGTTAGTCTGACTTTAATGACTTTAAATTTCAAAATGACTTTAATTTTTTTAACTCCAAATAAGATCGGGTATCTCTGGTTAAAATCTCTCGGGTACGTGCGGTTATACCCTGATTAAATCTATAATTTTTGAATTATAAAATTTTGTCACGCAAAATAAAAAAAACAAAATGAATAAATTATTTAGTTTTTACCATTTTTATTGTTTATAAAAACCGAATGTTTCGTAAGCAACGCTTATTTCTTCGGGGTTTTAATAATACTAATTTTTAAATAATAGACATAGAACATGGTGTCAAGGAAAAATAACAGACATAGGACTAATAATAAACATAGACAACGGTAACAATGGAAAAAATGAGAAAAGGTTGGTACAATATGGAACAATTTAATTGAAAAAAGTTTTAAAAATGTCCCACCTTACGTATTTTTCTAACTTAAATTACCGATAACGAAAAAAAATAAAAACACACGCATATTTTACTAGGCAAATTTATTATAAACATTATTAATTTAAAAAGTGGCGTTGTATTCTAACACCGCACCGTTTAGATCACAGATTCTCAACCTCTTTTTCCCACCGACCACTTTGAGAATATTTTTATTTCTGGCGCCCCCTATCCGAAACAGCGATAGGGGGCGTAATGGGATACCATGACAGGGTTAAATTTGCCACAACGAAAGAGGCGTAACGGTACACCACCACCACCACGACAAAGGGGGCGTAACGGGATATCACGATAGAGCTACATTTGCCGCAACGGAGGGGGCGTAATGGGATAGGGAAATTATTTTTGTGAATGGATGGCCCCTAATGGGATAGGGTGGGATGGGTTTCTCTGGGTCTCCTACCACCCCCCCTGAAAGTCTGAAACGCCCTTCAATTCTCTCCTTGTATTCTACCGCCCAACTGAAGGTCTGAAAAACCCCCAAGGGGGCGTTATCGCCCAAGTTGAGAACCTATATCATAGATTCTCAACCTTTTTTGCCCACCGCCCACTTTGAGAATTATTTTATCCTCGCGCCCCTATCCGAAACAGCAATACGGGGCGTAATGGGATACCACGATAGGGTTACATTTGCCACAACGGAGGGGGCGTAACGGTACACCACCATCACCACGACGAAGGGGGCTTAACGGGATATCACGATGGGGCTACATTTGCCGCAACGGAGGGGGCGTAATGGGATAGGGAAATTATTTTTGTGAATGGATGGCCCCTAATGGGATAGGGTGGGATGGGTTTCTCTGGGTCTCTTACCGCCCCCCCGAAAGTCTGAAACGCCCTCAATTTTCTCCTTTAATTGTACCGCCCCCCTGAATTGTCGCCCCCTTATCGCCCACGTTGAAAATCTATGGTTTAGATCTCGCCGCAAATAATTTTTGTCGGAAATATCACACAAGCATCGAAGGTCCTTGATAAATCAAAAATTTCTACCCAAACTTCTTTTTCCTTTTCAAGCATGATGAGTAAAATAATAATATTTATATCCTAATCGCTGTACTGGTACAAGTCGCTGTCAATGACGTGTCGTAACATGTCCATTCCAGCAGATTGGTCGCAAATTGGAGGCGGACCCTCTGCGGCTGACCCGACAGAGAATTCGAAGAGGGTAAATAATAATACGGCAGGCAATTTGCAGGGACTCTGCGGCAGATTCCCTGCATGCAGCGCCGTGTGGAGAGCCCTTTAATTATTAGTTCGTCCGTATGGTATCTGTTTACGAAATATCGAAAACGCTATCTCGTCTCTTCTTTCACGTGTTGATTGTACCTAGCGTAGAAAGAGAAAGAGCTAATTTTGCATTGTTATTTTAACAGAAGCTGCGAATATGTAGTTATAGCTGTGTTTAACCGTGGAACGAGCGAATATTTTATTTTTATGTTGAATTAATTGATGGGCAATTTCAAAATTATGCTTTAAATACCGATTTCTTTGTTTGGTTTTCTTTTAAATTGTTTTTATTAGTTAGCTACTATGATCGTCGGTAATAATTTACAAGAATTTGATCAAAAAAAAAATCAACTTCTGACTCGATTTTCTCGAAAACGAAAGCTCAAATCAAAAAAAGTTATACCACAAAATCGACCCCAAATGTGATGGGGAATCCCCAGTTTCCCGCTTGTACTACGAGTTTCCGGACACCTTGTATAACGATATCTATTTAAACTCGTCTGAAAACGCAAAATTAAGCCGAAATCTTATATTGTTCAATTAACACTTCCGTTTAAATGTCCGTTTTTTCCATTAGATTTTCTTTCCAAATCGTTTTCCCTGACTTTATTGCTTCATCTAAAAGTGACATTCCTAATTTCCATCGTTTTTCTTTCTTTTAAATATCAAACGTACGTTTTCCTCTGAATCTGGCCTCTTTTTGTTCTTCACGCTCTCGTTATGCAATTGAGTATCCCTACAGTAGCTTTTCCCACGTTTTCCAGGTCTTTTCTTGAATTTTCCATTCATTATATTTTCTTGCCATTTTATTGCATCATTTTTTCAACATAATATGGATTTATTTGTTCGTTAACTGCGGTTGTCGATATCTCTCTTGCATTCAATGTTTACCTTACATCTAGGGTCATTGTACCAAATGCCCTTGGCCTCGAGACAGTTTATAAAATCGAACGTTGACCCGCCGTTCCCGTGAGAGTAAAAAAACACATTAATTATCATCTAATGTCCTGGTCCAAAGTCCATCTCTTTGTCTTGAAAAAAGGTAACCGCCCCCTTCTCTGATTGGTTGAATTAATATTAGTGTTTATAATTGGATCCCTCTGTGTTCTATTTATCAAAACTTGACATGAATTCAATAATTATAGATCTCTACTGTCTCCGTGGCCCAATCAAACTTAATCCGCTAGGTGTCGCTAGTGTGTTGATTTCGTTATAATTCTGAAATATTATTTATTCATTCGTAAGGTGGAAGCTACGATATTTTCGTATCCACTGCGATTCATCACAATTTGTAAACGATGCTTTGGTTTTGTTTATTAGTTTTGACCATTATGTGATCAATGCATGGTGAAGATTCATTTGCTATTCTTGTTGGTGTATAGATGGTACTAATTAATCCATGGAACTCTAACATGTTCAGGTAGTCGTGAAATTGGTGGTGTGGATTATTTGGGAGTATGTTGATATGTAAATCTCCCATAATTATTAAATTTTTAATATAGGAAAGATTACAGAGTATGCTATTAAGACTATTAATAAATGGTGTGATGTTTCGGATGGATGGAGAGCGATATATCTCTAGAATGCATGTATCATTATTAAACATTATTTGCATACAGTTCGCGTCAATAATGTTTACTTCAGTTACAATGGAATTAAGAACATTTTTATATATACCACAATTCCATCGTTCTGACTATTATGATTTGACGAATTGAAGGTTGAGTAATGAGTTATAAATTTTGGGGTGTAAATATTTGTCAACCAACATTCTGTAAGAATAATAACATCGAAGTCTATATCTAGGTGGTTAAGCTGTATTTGGAGTTCATTAAATTTTTTATTAATTGACCTAATATTTTGTTGCATAATAGTAATGTTTTTTGGATCGGCTGTCAGATATTTACATATTTTAGCATCTGATGTCGTAAACAAATTATCTTGGTCACTTAGTTCTTCATATGTTTTAATGGTAAAAGCCATATTATAGTATATATTATAAAAAGAAAAAAAAATTAATTAATGAGAGATCCACTAATCCGAGGCCATCACTGGGGATTTCAACCTTTGATTGAATGTGAAGGAGGTGAAATTATTGTTGTAGTGAACAAATAAAAGTACATAATATGACTCATCAAACTGAGGGGGAATCGACCCAGTGTATGACCAGTGAGAGAGGGGCTCTCACCAAAAAAAAGCTAAACAATTTTTTTTAGATCATCCGAATGTTTGATGTGTATTATTCTATCACTTTCATTTTTTTAATCATTATTTTACATTCTTTAAACCAAACAAATTTGTATCCCATTTCTTTTGCTTTAGTTTTCGACCTCCACAGAAGATCTTTGAAGTAGGCTCCAAGGATTTTACTATCAAAGATCTTCTGGTATCCGTTTTCTTGGGTTGTGGTTAGGTTCAGTTGCTTCCTGTTCAGTAGAATCGGCCGTCTTTTTTGGGGGTTGGTAAATCTGACGTGGAATTTTGGGGGGACTTCTGGTCGTCGGTCCGGTATTTTCTTGATATCGAGAATATCATCGCCTTTTAAATCGACACCTGTGGCTGAGGCCAACCGTTTAATTGTTTCTGCAGGCTGCTCTCCCTCTCTTTCTGGAATCCCTGCAAATTCAAGGGTGTCTTCACGAGTTTTTTGCTCCACTTCTGCCAAACTGACTTCAAGTTTGATTATAGTCTCCATCTTAAGGTGGATGTCATCATATTGATGACTGATGAAATCTCTTCTACTTCTTCTCTCTTTATTTTCATCATCAGTTTTTTTTACAACAGGACATCAGTGTTTATTCCCTAGGGCTTAGATGTAACACTAGTCCCGGTTATTTGTCCTTTACTTCTCAGATTTTTATCTGTTGTTGACATTTTGAAAGACTGGATTTAGTTTGTTAGGTCAAGGCAAGGCAACTAAGGTCAAGGCAAGTTGGACAAGGTTCAGTCTAAGTCACTGTGAATGATAACTGGAGCGATGCAATCGTCGCCCATCAATTCCCTACAAGTGGAATGTTCTAATCCCCCACTATATTTAAGGCGTCAACTATTTGCAATGTCGTTAAATGTCATCAGGTTATTCCCAGAGTCTTGTTGTTCAACGACTTAACACAATCATCTACAATCAGAGCTCGAACTAAACCTCTTCCTGCCATCTGTAAAAATTTTCGCTCTCTCTCAGAGCTTCAAATTATCAAAAATGATCTTCTTCCTTTATTCAAATAAAAATATAGTCACGTCACCTTATCCCCAACGATTTTAGAAGGGATCGGCATCCTTAAAAGTCATTCCAATCTCCCAGCCTGTACTGACAATAATATGTTCAATGACATTATTTCATCTAAATGGCCCAACTTTTCTCTTTTATTTACTGATGGCTCCAAATCTCCGGACTCTCCTAACTGTGGTATAGGTTTCAACGTTTACCACCATAATTCTAATGACAGAATATTTTATTCAATTTTAAACCAATTTTTAATGTTTTCTGCTGAGTGCATTGCAATAATTGAATCTCTTAAATATGTAATAAAAAATAATTTTTAACATTCTCTTGTTCTCTCTGACTCACTCAGTTCCCTCCAAAAACTTAAAACCAGTACTTTTCTTCATCCTGTTGATCACTTTGTATGTCTTATTCGAGTACTGATATCCTCCATTCAAAGCTCTGGAAAAACTGTAACTCTGATTTGGATTTCTGGACATATTGGCATAGTGGGTAATGATATTGCTGATTCCTTGGTAAAACAATGAACGCCTAACCCTACTACCCTCGAAAACCATATTCCCCTATCTGATATTTTTTCCATCCTTAAAGATAGATCCCGCAATGCTTGGACAGAGTATTGGAATATTGCTAGTCAATCCAAGGGTGCCTGCTACGCCTCAATACAAAGGATTATCCCATCAAAACCGTGGTTTCAAAAATTCCCCCATTTTTTCAAAAAAGAGATTTCCTCACTTCGAATGATAATCGGACATTGTTCCGTTCCTTCTCACCTTTTTAAATTCACGTCCTTGAATCCCCAGGGTGGGTCACGATTGTATGGGGGAAAAAAAAACTTGTTTTGGTTTGCCTGTTAGTGATAAAAGGGTGTTAAATGAAGATGTAAAATCACGTAATTTTTTTAATAATATTTGGATATCATCTTCTTCCTCCGGATTGAGTTTTAAATTTCACAAAATAGAGAAAAACCCACCCTTGTTAAATCTCTAAAAAATATTAGATAAACAATTAAAAATGAACTTTTTTTCAATAAAACACAAATTAGAGAGAACATTCTGACTTATTTATTATAAAAATATATGATTATAATTAACATTATCTCAAGACAGTGTATTCAAATACCAGAAAAATCCTTCTTACTCTCAAATTTCGGCATTATTTTGCGAGACTCAATCTTTGCCTTAATAAGACCTTCTCTTGCAGACTTCGTACATAAAGTAGTCGAGGCTTCAGTAACAGTCTTTACAGCTCTTTCAACTGCTTGAGTATGACATGGCAGACGCAGAAGAGGCAATTTACCTTCTCCCCCCTGTGCTACAAATAATTGAAGATCTTCATCCGATATATTCTTCAGTATTGGGGGTTCGGTTACATTTTGCTGCCAATTAATAAGGTCGTAGTAATATGATGCATCGAAGTTTATGTTTGGAAGTTGGAACAGCCTTGTTTTACTTATTTTCTTACAGCGTGCTTTTAGAACACGACGCGCAACTAATTCCCGGATATGCTTGTGAGGGTCAGTTAACATTGCAAGTAGTAAATTTTCGGGGTGTGCGAAGTAACTGTTTCTTTCTATGACTGGATCAATTATAGTTTTTAGTTCAGGGGATAAGTATCTAGACGCTGAAATTAGCTGCCATAGGTGACGTGCTCCATCTTTACAGGTGGGATGAGTTTTAATACTGAACCAAGTCGGAGCATAAACTTTAACAACGTACGTTGCTAAAATAATAAGATTCTCTGTAGAAGCTTCCATTGCAACATAAAGACGAAGAATTCGGTTAGCACGCGTAAGCCATCTGGCATGAGACATTTTTCCAGGAGATTTGTTGCCTAAATCTTCAGGTAATTCCCCCACCGTAACTGCAGATACGATTTTATACAAATATAACTGATCTGTACTTAGGTCTTTAGTTAATAATTCAGGCAACTCTCCGTCAATTTTCTGAAAATGAACAATAGGCTTTTTTTCACAGTTTTCTAAAGCTAGTCCTATTGTCCCTGAATATGTTTGAGGTCCAGATGTCTTACCGCCAAGATGTGTAAACAAATGACGAAATGGTAACTCGTTCACGTGAAGCAAGCAAATTATCCATTGCAATGGTTTATCCAAACGTTTTTCAAGCAAACGTATTATACCTCCATGTTTTCCAACGTTCACGTTCGTTCCGTCACATCCAATAGCCATTAATGGTTCAAATAGTATTTCTTCCTTTAAAAAATAATCGACAATTGTTCTTTCTATAACTTTCGACGTGCCAGAGATTGGTGCAATATAACCCAAATATATTGAGTCTGGCTCTTTTATCATTGAAATATGCTCTTCAATGATTAGTTATCTGTAATGCCTCCCCCCTTTTTCCCTGATAATCAATGTTTTATCTTTCCGGCCATTACTACCTACAACTTACAGAGTGTTGACGCATTTCTATGACTGCATCAAAATAATAAAAAAATATACATGAAAAAAAACAGTGAACTAAATTAAAACTGTCTAATTATCCTAAACTGGATATCGCGCGCCAAACCAGCGTATTTTCATCACTAGAAGTGGATTTTTTAGTGCACAAAACTCAACATAACACCTCCACAACTGTCACTCGCAAACTAAACTAAATCTTCAACTAAATCTAAACTAAACTAAATCTTCAACTAAAAATCATGTCACTACAGTTCATAAACAATCAATAATTGCTAACCGGTCAAAACAAGTGAACCAATTTAATTACATAATATATTAAAAAAGACTAGCTACATTAAATTATAAACAACAATATGAAGCCGTGCACACGAAATGCAGCCCGCAGTGGGTCTCCAGCTGCAACTCCTGCGGCGTCGTCGCAGATGGTACCAGCTGGTTCTCTGGCCGAGATTATGGAGAAGTTGAATAAAATCGATGTTGAGCTCACTCGCATTAAGCCAATGTGGGGTGAGATATCCGACATAAAGAAGAGCCTCGAATTCGCACTAGCAGCCATGTCCGATACGGAAAAGAGGGTGGAGGTGGTTGAGAAGAGACTGGAGACCGTCGACCAGATAGTTTTGGAGGTGGCGTCAATTAAGAAGAGCATGGACATCTTCAGGTACGAACTGGATGAGCGGGATCAGCTCTCCCGTATGAAAAATCTGGAGATTAAGAACGTTCCATTAACGAAAGGGGAAAATTTACTCTGTATAGCCCAGAAAATAGGCGAGCAGATTGGTTTCGTGCTACAACCAGAAGATGTAGACATCGTGACGCGAGTGGCTACCAAGACGACCCAGGTTAAGCCAATTATCATCCGGTTTGCGTGTAGACGGAGGAAAGAGGAATTTCTCGCTTTATCCAAAAAGGCCAGGAAGATAAGCAGCACCGACCTGAAATATTCTGGACCAGAAACTACAATTTATGTCAACAACCACCTAACAATTAATAATAAGATTCTGCTTTCAAAGGTTAAAAGCAAAGCACGGGAAGCAGGTTTTAAATTTGTTTGGGTAAAGGACTGCAAGATCTTGGTGAGAAAAAATGAAAATTCACCAGCTTTTTTAGTCACGAGGGAAGACGACCTCCAGAAAATAACATAAGAAAATACCTACTGCTCATCCGATTATTATTGCATACTCCTTCCTCTTCCTCCACACGCCCGCCTATCCCGCATCTCACATTGCCATCGCATAACTATTATATTTATTTATTACATTCGCACTACATTACCTTATTATATTTTCCTGTTCTCAACTCCTGTCAACTGCAAGATATTCTCACTTTCTGTACTCAATTTTTTATTTTTAACATACTTGGCCATATTTCAAGTGTCTATACATATTACACCTCATATTATGTTCACACATTCTCTGCATATTTTTGTTATTGACACTAAACTGAAAAAGAGTCCCTGCCTCTAAGTATTTTTTATCAGAACGTACGTGGACTGAGAACAAAAAATGACACGTTTCTTCGCAGTGTTACGAGCGGTGATTATGACGTGATTGGTATAACAGAGACTTGGCTTACTGATTCTATTTTAGATGGGGAGCTTTTTGACTCAAGATACAATGTTTTCCGACGCGACAGAAGTATCGAAGGTGTAACAATGGGTGGTGGGGTGCTCTTGGCTGTCAAAAAGGAACTCAATGCTATTTGTAATTACTCGTGGTGTTCTACGGATGAAGACATTTGGGTGACTCTTCGCATCCCACGTGCCAATGTATTTACTAGCCTTCATCTTTGTTGTATCTACCTGTCCAAAAGCTTCAATTTCAATGCTCGAATCTCCGCCTTTTCGAATGATCTAGGTTTTAAGCTTTTGAATCAACCTAACGACAAGTTTCTTATTATGGGAGATTTTAACCTTTCTGATATTACCTGGTCTCTTCCTGTGGATGAGGTAAACATGATTCCTTGCAACTATACTTCTACAATAAGTTCAACATTTATCGATAATATTAATTACTGTAACCTCCACCAATATAATGGTGTTCAAAATACGTTAGGAAGAATTCTTGATCTCGTTCTCTGTAATTTCTCGGTACGCGTTGCTCCCGCGAACGACCCGTTGGTTCCTGAGGATACTCACCATAAATCTATCATTATCACTGCTGAGTTTGTTGAACCCCCGGTCATAAAGGAAAACTCAATTAAAAGGCCTTCATTCCACAAAGCTAACTACGATGACATAAGAGACAGCCTGGCGCAAGTAGATTGGAACACACTTAACTTAACCGATTCCGTCAATCCTGCACTATCACATTTTTATAATATTATTAATAATTTGATCTCTGATAAGGTTCCATTGAGGCGTTCTGGTAAACATTCCTATCCCCCGTGGTATAGCTCATCATTAATAAAACTTATTCGCGAAAAGCAGAAATTTCACAGATTATATACTACTTATAAGAACCCTTCCGATTACATTACTTTTTCTAGGCTACGCACCAGACAGAAAAAAATGGCTAAGAAGTGTCATGAAAACTTTATTAATAATGCTGAAGAGAATATCGCCAAAGATCCCAAGGCATTCTGGTCATATGTTAAATCAAAAAAACTATCAGCATCTATTCCTAGCGTATTAAATCTTAAGAATTTAACAGCCGAGGGTGGCCAGGCAGTCTGTGATTTATTTGCTGAATATTTTCATTCCGTCTATGAACCGGCTGACCCTCTGGGGACTTCCTGCCACGACTAATATAATATAATAATAATAATAATATAATAATAATAATAATAATAATAATAATAAATAAACGTCTGACTACTTTACATCCCCTTTTGGCAAAAAATCTTTCAAAATTTGTCAGAGAACCTCAAAATTTTCCAAATTTTCTAACTAAGGGCATTACTTATATGTTGCCTAAAAGCGAACATATTAATAATCCCTCTCAGTATAGACCCATTACATGTTTACCGACAATATATAAAATTTTAACCTCTTGCTTGACAGATTTAATATACACTCATTTAGATGAAAAAAATGTTTTATCTGAACAACAAAAAGGTTGTCGCAGAAAACATATGGGATGTAAAGAACAATTAGTTATTGATTCTGTAATTCTAAAACAGATTCAAACCCAAAAACGTAATTTACATATTTGTTATATAGATTACCAAAAAGCTTATGATAGTGTCCCGCACTCGTGGCTGATAAAAGTTTTAAATATATACAAAATTAACCCAATTATTATTAGCTTTTTGGAAAAAATTATGGCATTTTGGAATACCGATTTGCTTTTGAATTTGAAAGATAAGAAAATTATAGTACCGGGCATTTCAATAAAAAGAGGGATTTTTCAAGGAGACTCATTGAGTCCTCTTTGGTTTTGCTTAGCATTAAATCCTCTATCTAAAATGTTAATTAAAAGCAAGTTTGGAATAAAAATTAAAGGTAATACTAGAGAGAGAAATATAATTTCTCATTTATTATTTATGGATGATTTAAAATTATATTCAAATTCTGAACCAAATTTAGAGAAAATGATTAAAGTAGTTAAAAATTTTTCAGATGATATTAAAATGACTTTTGGTTTAGATAAATGTAGAACGATCCATATAGAGAAAGGTAAAATTGTAGATGGAGACGAGGGTATATTTAGAAATTTCAAAATTGAAAGTATGAAAGGGGGTGAGGTTTATAAATATTTAGGATATCCGCAATCAAATAGATTAGATCATACTAGTATTAAAAATGATATTAGGATTAAATTTAAAACTAGGATCAGAAAAATTTTGAAATGCAATCTATCTGCTAAAAATTTAGTAAAGGCGATAAATACTTGGGCAATACCTCTATTAACTTACTCATTTGGCATAATTAAATGGTCTAATACAGATTTAGATAGCTTAGAACGATTAATTAGAACTACATTAACTAAATTTCATTGCCATCATCCAAATTCAGCTATAGAACGTATTAATTTACCCAGAAATTTAGGAGGTAGAGGTATAGTCAAAATAACATCTTTAAAACATAATCAGGTAGAAATGCTAAGAAATTTTTTCCATAGGAAAGCTGATAGTTCAGAAATGCACAAAATAATATGCAAGGCAGATAGAAATATTTCACCATTAAATTTATACGACGAGAATGCCAGCATTCTTATAAATACCAACCAGGAATTATTAGATTCCTGGTCAAATAAAATTCTTCACGCAAAACACTTCAATTATCTCAACCAAACATATGTTGACAAATTTTCGTCAAACAAATGGTTGAGTATTGGAGAGTTGAGCGCAGAAATAGAAGGCTTTATGCTTGCCATACAAGATAGAGTCGTTAATACTAAAAATTATAGGAAGCATATCATCAAAGATGCAAATCAAATTGATGATTTATGTAGAAAATGTTTGGCTTTTCCGGAAACTATAGAACATATTATATCGGGATGTTCTGTATTAGCGCCGTCCGAGTATACATTTAGGCACAATCAAGTTTTAAAAATAATTCACCAAAGTTTGGTAATTAAACATAACTTGATTGACTGCCGTAATGTACCATATTATGAATATGAACCAAATTCATTTTTAGAAAATGAATTTTATAAAATTTATTATGATAAAACTATTCTGACAGACAGAACAATTAGTCATAATAGACCCGATATAGTTTTACATGACAAAATTAAGAAAATAACTTATATCATTGATGTCGCTATACCAAATTCTTGTAATATTCAGAAAACTGTTTCTGAAAAAATAAGAAAATATACAGATTTAGGAAATGAAATTAAAAGAATTTGGCATTCTCAGACTATAAAAATATTACCATTTGTTATTTCGGCTACTGGCATTATACGTAGCTCTCTCATTCAAAATTTAGGCGTATTAGATTTGTCAAAAAATTTGTACATAAAAATGCAAAAGTCGGTCATTTTAAATACATGTAGGATTACGAAAGATTTTTTAAATATTTATATTGAGGGATCAGTAGGATTTATCGGACCAGTTAGGATTTCATCAGAGCCGAACCCTCTGATATGAAAATATCTGGAGTCGGTGAAATATTTTCCCATTATGTTTCTGGTGGATTGACGTATTGTTCTTGTATTGTTTTGTATTTATTATACTTATATAGTGCACTTACATTGCGTGAATTTACTAGATATTCATTTGTGGAAAAGTGTGTGGAAGGGTTTAGTCTTTCGTTTGGGAAAGATTTAACCCGGACATAAAATCTGGAGCACCGTAAAAAATAATAATAATCTTTATTCAACAAAATTTGCAAGATTTATAACAAAAAAAAGAAACGTACATATTCAGCGTTTTACAATGGTTTATGTAAGTACAAAAGATTAGCAACAGAAGATAAATATGAACAGAGGTACCTATTGAAGTATAGAAAATAGTTATAAATTATGGTTTTTCGTAATCCACCTCACTAGGCTAGCCTGTGTTGAGGCAGTAATTTTTAAGTCAATTTATATTTCATATTAACATACCTACACTTATATTAAAATATAATCATACAAAAGATTGGTTGCATTAACAATAAATTTTGAATAATAACAATCAGTACATTGGTTTAGTTACGAATTTGGGTGAGCGCGCCGGTAAAGGCCCTATCATTATTTTTTATCCAAATTTTTATGTTATTTTTGAAATTTTTTTGTGAATCACATTTTTTTACTCTATATGGAAGAATGTTATAAAGTCTTGATGCAAGGTATCTAAAGCTTCGTTGACCAAAAGTAGTATGCGTTATGGGAATTTGAAGTAAGTCTCTGTTATTGTTTCGTGTATAGCGTGTATTTAATCTTTTTTCATAGTATTTATGTATATTTGTGTACAGATGATTGAGGATTGTTTTTGCGTATATCTGCCGAACGTCAAACACATTCATAATATTAAAGATAAAATTCGAGTCTGTAATTAGAGGTACTCTAAGGATTATTTTTATAATGGTTTTCTGTGCCTTAATGATTGGGTCTAGTGCAGATGCAGTGCCACCTCCCCATGCTATGATGCCATACTCAATAATAGATTGACAGACTGCAAAATAAATCATTTTCAAGTGTTTTAAGTCGAGAAAATTTCGTATTGTTCTGAAAAAATGCATTGTTTTTCTTATTTTGTTTGCAACTATTTGAGAGTGAAGATTCCATTTGAGATATGGATCAATGGTGAGGCCGAGGTATTTCATCTGTGTAGTGCGCTCAATGTAAGGACACTGGCAATATTCATTGGAATTTAAACATGTGTGTATTCTAATAGAGGCATCATCGTGAGGTTGTCCTGTAATATTTATGCTCGATGTGACGTATTTAGTTTTCTCGGTGTTCAGTGTGAGTGTATTCGAATCTAACCACTTTTTTATAATGCTTATATACGTTTCAGCTTTTTCGTAGACAGCTTGCCAAGTGTCAGCTTCAAAGAGTATGACAGTGTCATCGGCAAAACTAACAATTTTCCCCTGAATATTAATGTTGCATAATTCGTTAATGTACAAAAGGAACAAAGAAGGTCCTAATATGCTACCCTGAGGAATCCCATAGTTAGAGGAGAACTGATCGCTAAGTGTTTTATTTACTTGAACTTGTTGCTTGCGATTGTTAAGGTAGCTTTTAAAAAAGTTAAGTTCGTTACCTGTAATACCGATTTTTATAAGTTTGTTTATTAATTTACTGTGTGATATTGTATCAAAGGCTTTGGAGAGGTCTAGAAAGATTGAAATACATTTTTTTCTTTTATCGAGGTTTTCGACAATGAAATCAGTTACGGCGGCAATAGCGTCTGCGGTACTCTTGTTTTCTTGAAACCCGTATTGGTTTTCTGATAATAGTTTATGGCTAACAAGAAATTTAACCAACTGAGCATTGACAACTTTTTCAAATACTTTAGATAGACTGGTCAGTAGAGTTATTGGTCTGTAATTGTTTATGTCTGTCTTGATACCTGTTTTATGTATGGGGATAACAATACCATGTTTCAGGTTTGAGGGGAAGTGTCCCTGATTGATGCTAAGGTTTATTAGATATTCAAGGGGCAATGCAATTTCCATAGATAGTGTTTTCAAAATCTTGGTCGTTATTCCATCAACCCCGGCAGAAGAAGTGTTTTTTAGGGAGTTAATAATGTTAAGGATCTCTTCTGCTGACACAGTTTGAAAATTAAACCGTCTTTTGGAAAATTGAAGTTCTGCTTCAGTAGGTTGAACATTCCCACAATTTGGTAGACGAGAAGCAAGATTTGAACCAATGTTTGTAAAAAAATTATTGATGTAATCGGCAATGAGCTTTGGGTTTTTTGAGGTATCAAAAATTTTTCCATCAATACTAAGTTTACTTATGTCCTGTTTGTCTTTGGTATTTTGTGTATTTGTGGCTTCTCTTAGAATTTGCCACATTTTTTTGGGATCGTTGTTACTTTCTTTGATTTTGTCTCGATAGTAGATTTCTTTTGCCTTTCTAATGACCTCGCCGCATGTATTTCTATATCTTTTGTAGATGTTTAGTGATATTATATCGTAAGGATTTTCTTTCACTTTTTTGTGTAGTGTGTTTCTTCTACGAATACAGTTGATGATTGAGTAGTTTATCCAAGATTTCAAGGGTTTAATTTTGTTTGGAATTTTTTTTGTCAAATTTGTGGTATTATTAGTTAATTCATGTTTCAAAAAGTCAACAAAATATCCCCATGCATCATCTGTGTTTTTTATTTGGAAAAGTTCTTGCCAAGACTTATTTTTAATTGAGTTTTTTAAATTATCAAAATTTATATTATTGTATACGATTGACTGATCTCTTCTGTTTTTTGTGGTGTCGGATTGCAATGTGAATATTGTTGTGTAATGGTCTGTGATTGTTGATTTATAAACGATGCTTTTATTTGGTTTATTAGTTTTAACCATTATGTGATCAATGCATGATGTAGATTCATTAGCTATTCTTGTTGGTGTATTGATGGTACTAATTAATCCATGGAACTCTAACATGTTCAGGTAGTCGTGACATTGGTGGTGTGGATTATTTGGGAGTATGTTGATATTTAAATCTCCCATAATTATTAAATTTTTAATATAGGAAAGGTTACAGAGTATGCTGTTAAGACTATTAATAAATGGTGTGATGTTTCGGATGGATGGAGAGCGGTATATCGCTAGAATGCATGTGTCATTATTAAACGTTATTTGCATACAGTTCGCGTCCATAATGTTTACTTCAAATCCGTTGTTAATCAGGTTTGTGAGATAGGATCAGTTTTTATCGATGCTGATCTTGTATCTAAATATTTAAAACGGCTCGATTCCAGCAAGGGTGCTGGGCCAGATGGTATCCCACCACTGTTCATTACGGAGTGTGCAAATCATTTGTCAATTCCGCTATCAATACTGTATAATATATCGCTTAAGACTGGTACATTTCCAGATATATGGAAAAGAGCCTATATCACACCAATTCATAAATCGGGAACTAAGTGCGAAGCAGATAATTATAGACCCATTTCCAAGCTCTGCATTTTTTCAAAGGTGTTCGAAAACATAGTCTATGACCAGTTATTCCCTGTGGTAAAGAATTCGATCAACGAATTTCAGCATGGATTCTTTGCAGGTCGCTCTGTTGCTACAAATCTTATAACATTTTTAAATTTCTTGTCTGCCTCTATGGATAAACGTGTGCAAGTTGATACAATCTATACTGACTATAGCAAAGCCTTTGACAAGATCAACCACAGGATCCTGCTTAGAAAACTTGCTAATCATGGTATTCATGGAGATCTCCTTCGTTGGTTATCTTCATACATAACAAACAGGTCCCAGGCTGTGACAGTAGGTGAATTTTCTTCCATCTGGAAAATCATTACTTCTGGTGTGCCTCAGGGGTCCATTTTGGGTCCTTTGCTTTTCTCTATCTATATAAATGATATTACGACATGTTTTCACAACGCTCAAATTTTACTATTTGCCGACGATATGAAAATATATCTTCCTATAAGCTCCCATGACTGTTCTGTGCGTTTACAAGAAGATCTTGACCGACTGACGGATTACTGTCTCAGAAATAAGCTTTTTATCAATATTTCCAAATGTTGCAAAGTCACATTCACACGTAACCATAAAAAAATACTGCATGAATACACCATTTCTGGATCTCTGTTAACAAATAAAGATTATATACGTGACCTCGGGGTTATTTTGGACTCTAAACTTACTTTTGATAAACACATTGATAATATTGTCACCAAAGCAACAAAGAGTCTAGGCTTTGTACTGAGAACATGCAAATTTTTCAAAAATACTAAGACTTATCTGATTCTGTACAATTCACATGTTCGTCCTCACCTGGAATACTGTTCACAGGTTTGGAACCCGCGCTATATTGTTTATGTTAACAGGTTAGAAAGAGTTCAGGAGCGATTTCTCAAATTTCTCAATTTTAAATCATTCAACATATACAATTCTTACGACGAAATCGAGAAACATTTTCGAATCTCGAAACTGCTCAATAGGAGGCTTGTCGCTGATCAGATGCTCCTGTACAAAATTATTAACTCAAAAGTTGACTGCCCGGAGCTGCTAAATAAAATAAATTTCCACACGCCGACTCGATACAGCAGACAAAATACCCTTTTCTACATTGATAGATGCAACACTAATTCCAACCAAAATGAATTTATACAAAGGGCATGTAAATACTATAATAATAAACTTGCACATATAGACACACTTGCTGACATATTCACTGCTAGTTACTGTCGTTACAGAATTTCTTTATTACATTCTATGTAGGTGCGAATAACACATATTCATGACTAAATTCATTGTACCTAATATTATTATATTACTTGCGTGGCAACTTTCCATTATCCCTCTCCTCCCCTTACCCGTCCCAACCCAAATACCTATTTCGCAGTCTATTTAAGTATTGTTTTAATTATTTTATTATTGTTTATAACATGTTTATCACTTGTTGACTTAAAATCTGTATTATTTTTTTTTTTTAAATTGCTGCTTAGTTCTGTTTTTATTTTTTCTGTTTTTCTTAAATTTTCTAGTTTACATTCAGTTACTTTTATGTTTCTAAATACCTATCTGTGAACATTAATAATTGGTCTGTTTTTTTGCCATCCTCTTATGTATATTTTATTACTATGACTGTTTATGTTCCTTAAATAAATAAATAAATAAATAAAAAATATAATGCGGGTATTTGTAAAACTATGTGTTTTGCCTTAATATTTTCCCTTGTTTTTTTTCGTTATCTGCGAAGTTTACTTTTGTCAATAACTGGAATATTAGACTTGTTGTCATACAGAACTGCTGAGGCAATGGCTAACGCTGCTCTATCCGAAACTCCATATCTATCACAAGTTTTCGACAGTGTATTTTTATCCTTAGAACAGTCACATTTACTGAAATCTTTGCATTTGCAAGACGAAATATCAAACAGCACTTTACTTCTGCGACGGAATTCCTCCATTTTTTTCTCCGATATTTTAGGATGTGACTTAAGAAGGTTTTTGCATTTAAAATGATATGACCTCAACATGCGTGCTACTCGCGAGTGTGTAACGATGGGAATAGAAGCCTTTCTCCATATTTCTTCAATTCGTGCTGTCACAGTACACTCTATTTGCTGAAATTTGGGTTCTAGTTTGGTCTCTTGATTTAATTTTATTTGATGCCTGGTCCACTCAAAAAACTTCATAACATCACAATAAGTTGGTAATCAATAGTGACCGCAGCCTGCTTCTGAGGCATTTGAGATACAACATTTGGTTTGAAAACATCATTGCAATCGGATTCATTTGATGCAGAAGACGTGGAAATATCGATTAGAGAGGTAGTTGGCTTACCTGTGCTTTCCTTTTTAGACGTACGCAAGGATTTTTGCTTCAGAAGTTTTCTTTTCAACGCAGTTTTCATTCGTTTTGTTGTAGCGGTATCACCATTTCCTATTATCATTTTTCGTGTAGTACGCTGGTCACTAATGAAACTCTGTTCATTTACAGGTATTTTTTATCCTTAGAACAGTCACATTTACTGAAATCTTTGCATTTGCAAGACGAAATATCAAACAGCACTTTACTTCTGCGACGGAATTCCTCCATTTTTTTCTCCGATATTTTAGGATGTGACTTAAGAAGGTTTTTGCATTTAAAATGATATGACCTCAACATGCGTGCTACTCGCGAGTGTGTAACGATGGGAATAGAAGCCTTTCTTCATATTTCTTCAATTCGTGCTGTCACAGTACACTCTATTTGCTGAAATTTGGGTTCTAGTTTGGTCTCTTGATTTAATTTTATTTGATGCCTGGTCCACTCAAAAAACTTCATAACATCACAATAAGTTGGTAAAACATTGTCTTTAACGTCGCAAATTTCACCAAATATGGAACTTTTTAATGCATTCCGAGTATGTTCCATTGCGAAAACTTGTACAACGCGACCTACCGCTTAAAGAGCCGTAGCGATACCGACTCCAAACTCCGACGTCGGTTGCGCAGAGTCGCTGCGTTTAGTGCAATCGGTGCTTCCCCCGCCCTCACCTCGAGCCACTAATAATCAAAACTCGATTTTTTTGTAAATGAATTCGTAAATACGTACCATATTTGCCATAGAATATTACAAAAAATATAGTATAAAAGATTCGTAGTAACTTTTATACACACTAGAAAATACCTCTAAGAATGAAAATTTTCAAAACTTTGAAGTGAATCCGGAGGAAGAAGATGGTATCAGAAATTTAAAAAATTTTAAACACTTCGGTTTGAACCCATTTAGCACCCTTTTATCGCTAACAGAATCTAAAATTATCATTTTTTTTAAATGACCCACCTGTACGTTCTGTGGTCTATATGTGGGAACTTTAGATTACATATTTTTTGGTTGTCCCTCTCTAAATAAATATCCTCTTTTCTATCAAGCGTTATCTAAAATTGCCTCCCCTCCATTCAATATCTCATCTCTTTTAAGTCTGAACTCTACTCCAATCTTTCATATATTTCTTTAATTTTTCTCATTTAAATAAAATTAATATATAAATTCACCTTTCCTTTCTCTGTAATTTTAAATGATGGCCTAGAACACCCTAGAAAAAACTTCCCAATTCCTCGTGTATTTGACAATATAATACAAAATTTCACAGCATTGACATTTTTAGTTTAACAACCTAAAGAAATATCGATATGAAGTAACGCGTACGATCGATTATTAATATAAGAATATAGAATATACCGTGAGCATCTCCTATCCTTTTCCTATATTCCTCTTCCTCTCCCTTTCCTATAATCCAAAATTAATTATAATATAATCATTTCCGATGTACTTTAGCATAAAAAACTTCTGTGGCTTGACTCCAGTTAAGTTATATATTTATCACTGTATATGTATTATGTAAAAGCTGTTGTGTACAAATAAACAAATAAATAATATGTTGCAAAGTTTGCAGAAAACCATGCACGTGTTCTGAGAAGGTGCAATGATAATTTTCGTTGGTGGACTGTTGGACCCGCATACAGATACCAGTCTCATGTACAAAATGGAATATAAATTTATTTGCGAATCCAGCTGTCGGAACATTTTGATTCTAAGTATATTAACAAAGTATTTAAATGAAGACAATTTTAGCGAAACTCAATCGAAAATCTGAAAACAGAAAAATCAGAAAAATATATGGTCACATCTGGGAATCCAACCCAGGACCTTCGGCTTTCCGAGCCACAACTGAGCTAATGCGTCCCTATCTGATTCGGTCATTTTTAACTGTATCATACTTCGACTAAGAACTACCAACTCCATCTTTATTTTCTTAACGCGTATTTATTGGCTGCTATCTGAATGTATGATTGCAAGATCCTAGATGTGCCACATCTTTTTCTGATTTTTCGATTCTTAGCGTTTTGCTAATATTGTCTTCATTTAATCAAATATTACAATTTGAGGTTCATTTATAAAGTTAAAAATAAAAATATATTTTAATAAAATTATAGTTGCAGACTATGTACCGCAATCCTATAAAAACCATTTTGGTATTCTGGACATACATTAATTAAAGCTGGGGACTCGCATGCAGATTCAATTCTAAATTAAAAGCAGTTAGGTGTTCCAAATGCCACGAAAAAATTTCAGTTTCCTGTTCATCTGCTGACGCATTTCGAGTGTTATAAGTGTTGTAAATAAATGCTGGGAGTTGCACACAAATTAATTTTGTGTTCCGAATGTAAAAATTTAATTCCAGTTTGGATTTATCTGCTAACATAATTCGAAAGAAACTTCTTATGTCCCAAGTAAAATAATAAAATTAATTGACTCTTAATTGATTATAAAGATAAAGAAAAAAATGCTGTAAAAATTCTAAGGATAACCGTTTGCTTGCTTCGCGTGTAAAAATAATTAAGTGGACTTTTTTGCAGTATCACTCATGTTTTAACCAGTCTTGTGTTACGAATGAAAATGTAAAATCTTTGCAATTTGGAGGAAACAGTTCTGATGTTCCAAATGATTCGTTCAACAGATCTGGCGTTCTATGTATCTAAGTCCAGTATGAGCTGAGTTGGCAACATTGATGCTGAACGAGTCAAAGTTAGTTCGACGGCTCCATCTTATAAGGCTTAATGAGTGGGGTGAAATTGTAGTCGGTCTGAAGATGTCTGAAGATACGCAATCGCCTATCCGAGGAGTCACATGCAGCACTAATGTTTTAGAGTCTGGGGTACCACTAGTCTAGCGTGACATAATTCCTTTTCATTCGTTTTCAGTAGATGCAACTGCCGCCCGTCCTGAAATCAAAACGAGTTTTGTGTGGCGATATACCCCAACGACCCCTTGTCCTTTTGATCGCCAGTAATGCTCGGGCTTGTATCGCAAAAGCAATCCGTTGGCATGATCAGTCTTCAGTGGACTACTCTGACTTCCTGAAATCGACGCTTTGTAGTTTTTTTTTTTTTTTTTTTCATTCTTCATTTTAAGCACCCGCTAAACTGCCAGAGCAGTTTGTCAGCAGGTCGAATTAACAATATTTATATAACACAGTGTAATGGTGTGCCTCTCTTGGCTTTTGACTCCAATTGTGATGAACCCTACCTAGCTGATTTACTTTTCTAAGCTTCTACCTCGTAGTTTAAATCTCGTAGCTCCTGTCTCGTAGCCACGCTCATAATTCTACCCTTATGTCCTACTGATCACACCACTAGGTATGATGGCCTGACTCAACCCTCCTTTCGGTTTATTTCTACCTCAGGCTCGTGATTTCTAAACCCCTATACCTTATAATCTAGCTAAACCTACCCTATCTTCTTAAATCCCTGCGATTTTCTCACAGTAATCAAGATTTAAGATTTTTGTTCACATTATTTCTATAATCTGCGTTGTGTAAATTTTTTGTTTTAGATTTTACATCTGTTTGCATACTTAATATGCACACATATGTAGAGAAGATAATGTATTACGTGTGGTAACCCATAGATTCTTTTAGAGAAAGGGTGAGAATTTTCCGATCAATTTATTTATTATTATTTTAGAATATTTAACCGAGTTTGATAAACTACCCCCGCCCTAAACCTTGTGTCTATTTGATTTCCATAGGAATTTAGTGTGTTTATTTAATTCTTCCTATCACCGCTGATACATCGATAACATAAACAACAGTTAATAAATTAAACATTTCAAGAAAGCAAACCTTACCTTAGGATGATCGAACTCGAAGGTCCAGTTTTCTCAATTGAAGTCCTTGTCTGCAACTTCTCCTAACATAATGTGTTTGTAGTCATAGTTAGTGCTATTGGTTAGTATTCGCAAAATTGTTGAAAGAGCAGGAATGGAGGAATATGGGGAGGGGATAATATGTTTGCTTAAAAAGTCGGCACCTCCGCTAACCAAGTGAAAACCGATGAACAACAATTTCAAACCGGATTCTCCCAAGTACGTTTGCTAAGCTTATCCTTAAGTCCGAGTTTTACTCTCTTCGACGAGCGTCTCTTGTTACGAAAGGGACTCTTCACGCCAGATGGGGGAATACCAAGTCTTCATGCCGTTTTTCTGCCTCACTCCGACTTCCATCTCCGCCGGATTGAATTTAACTCTACTGAGTCTAGAAGGGGTATTTCATGTCTTCCCTTATCATGCCTCTATCCGTTAAATGTGGCGTAAGCTTGTGACGGGCAGATCCTTCCTCCCACGTAACCGACCCAGCGTTACATTCCACCTCTGACTAGCTGACATAAAACTCACCTCGTGAACCTTATGTTTGCTTTCAGGTTCGACAAGACTCACGGTATGCAAATAACCTGTGGCTTTAATGCCGCGTCAGCGTACTGTCCGCATACGTCCTTCCTCTTCCCCGCATGCCCACCTCGACAATACCGCCACAAGATCAAAGCCGTCCGTTCGAGAAAGGTTGACACTTACATTTCCAGATGGCTCATACCTACATACAGAAGCCTTGAAGTTTACGTTCGAAGACAAGTTAGGATTCAGGACTGTATGAGTATTTGAACACCAGTGTTGTTTAAATGAGGTCACTAGCTCCTCGTGTGTTAGGTATTTAGGATAATGGGTATTTATGGGTTCTTGGATACCTACTTCCTATAAGAAAGATTTAAAAATGAGATAAATCAAGTCGACATTGAATCAATGACCTCCTGAATAATTGTGATGTGCTCTCTTAGAGTTTGAAGCTAGTCGCAGTACTTTACTTTGCGAAATTTTTGCATGCTGAATCAATGCTACCTATTGGCGATCGCTCTAGTAAAATCAAGTCGTTTAGAATTGAGTGAATTTAACGTCAATGTCGCCTTCACATATTGACCGCAGATTTCATCTCAAGCTATAATTGATAAACTTGTCCCTGACGTTAAGTTTTGTTTTGTTTATTCGTTAATGAATTTAGGTGACTGGGTCAATGGATGGCCTTGAACTCAAATCGAAATTTTTGTACACTATCGAAGGTCATATAACCATACCCTAATCGTGCTAGTGAAAAGAAACAATAGGTATTTATCTTACAAATACGCTAAGATACCAAAATTGATTTAGTGATGCGTTTCTATCTAATTATGTGTTAAGTATTTGTTTAGCAACATTTCATTCTGTATGGGAGGTGTGACATGCGAATGCTAATAAATTGGTTAATTATTTATTTACCCTTACTTGGCGTTACATCCATCAGTGTCAGGATATCCACAGGAACCTGTAAAAGCTTAAATATTGTAAGGACTCACCAAGCTCTAATGTCTTAATTTCAGCTCCACCGGGTTACTATCATCGGCGAGAAACTTATTAGAGCATCCATACTACCTGTGTAACTACTCATCTCCTTCCTTTCTCCTTTGAATAGATCTCTGATGTAAAAATCCTCACGTTTTCCTTTAATATCTGCCGTTATTATTGAAGAAGAACGATCCTATCTAATTATGTTAAGTATTTTCCAGATTTCGGATCAATTATTATTATTGCGTTGTCACCTAACGATAATTAATATCTCGTAATAAAATTTCCAACTTTCGACCTAAACGTAAATTTTTTTATTTAATGAAACTTATTAGACTGTAATTTTCTTTATATAACCTCGGACTAAATAACTCTATTTTAATCTTCATAGTACAAATTTAAAGCAATTCAAACACACTATATTAAACTCCTCCCGCATTGAATTTGTAATTAATTAATTAATTATTAGATTTTATTGAATCGGAAATTATTGCAAACACTGATTTTAGATTTATTATAAGATCATACACTCCGTTAAATTGCACGATTAACCCTATCCGGGCACTTCACTCCCTGTTTTATCAAAGTATAAACTGATTGTAGACTCTATTTTTCCACTGTATTTTTAAAGTATAAAACTGACTCTAGACTCTATTAATTAATCACCAGGGTAATTCTCACAACATGCGCGACGTTTTAATCAACCTTGCCAGTTGTCGAAGGACCCCTTTTTATTTTAATGATAAGTTGAATTTATAAATAGATATATTATTATTCAATGCTGTTAAAAATTCTTTAAACACTGTTGATTTTCTTTAAATTCGCTACACTATATAAACTTTTTATTTTAATGACAAGTTGAATTTATAAATAAATATATTATTATTCACTGCTGTTATAAAATTCTCTAAACACTGTTGATTTTCTTTAAATTCGCTACACTATATAAACCTTTTATTTTAATGACAAGTTGAATTTATAATTAAATATATTATTATTCACTGCTGTTATAAAATTCTTTAAACACTGTTGTTTCTTTTAAATTCGCTACACTATATAAACCTTTTATTTTAATGACAAGTTGAATTTATTGTAAAACTATATAAAACACTTTATTTAATTTTCAACACTCCACAGATTTAATCACGACCGTAATTTTTATAAGTCCCAGAATTCCCACTCCGAATTTTTCTAAGTCTCAAAATTTTACAACACTTAAGAAATTTTCAACTAATAACCGTTTAGACGCTACGTCACGTAACTTCCACGTTTTAACCCGACGATTGGTCCCCGACGACTCCTTCCCGACAACTCACACCGAAAACTGATCCTAGACTCTATTAATTAATTACCAGGGTAATTCTCACGACACGCGCGACGTTTTAATCAACCTTGCCAGTTGTCGAAAAGACCCTGAATCATCCCCAACATGCTAATTTATACCCATCACAGCTCCAAAAGGGCATAATCGTATATTCCTTGACGAGGAATTATAATCTGTAATCACTCGAAATTTTTTGAAAACCCCATCTCGTTATTGTATGTTCCTACATAAGCTCTTTCGATTTTGCCTCTTCCTAAATCTCGGTTCGTCCCACAACTTTGTCTCGCTTTTCTAAGGTTTTTAGTCCCGGACTTAGTAAGCTGCCATCCAGTTTGCCCATTTTCCACATGTCTTCTGTCTTCATAATATGTTTTATAAACATGGTTTTAATCTTGTTTTTTTTTTCAATTTTGAACATTCCCATAAGTGATCTGCTAAAACTGTGTTTTAATTGGCATAAATATTAGGGAAAACGTAGATTCTTCGGTCTCCTAGTTTTAAACGCTAGTTGTCCTGTATAAATTTCCACGAAAATTATTTCTTTTCCCCTAGTCTACGTAAGCAATTATGTCTCAGAACCGTATTTCCATTATTTATGTGGCATATTCAACTTTTCCATTTTCCCACCTAATTTTCCTTCAAGTAACGGTGTTTTAACAACTATTCTTAAATGATTTTCCCTTCGTTGTTAATAAGGAATCATATCCTGGTTCCGTATCTACTCTACTTATAACGTTTTGAGTTTTTCCCATTTCCTTATCTGAGTTTTCCGGTTATGTCGGTTTTCCGTTCTCTCCCCCCACTCCTAACCCAATGATCCCTTATTGAAATTTGACGTTTGCCTTTTTGCCGTGATTCCATCTCCCGCTAAAACCCTTTTTTCCTTTTTTGATATATTATTTATGGTGTTTTCCGGCCCACTAACTATTCCTATCCTGGGATATCTGTCAAGTTAACTACTTCGATCAAATTCCGCCCAATTTTCCATCTCTCTCTTGTTCAAAATCCCATAAACTGCAAGCCCTGACGTGTGTATACATTACGATTTCTACATACTTGGCGATAAATCCATTTTAATGTGTTTATAATTAAATTTTACGGAAATTCTATAATCTAAATACTAGGTAAGAGCAATGTTAATTTTTATGACCCTTTTTAATGGATAATGGGCCTTAAATAAACAAAAGGCATGTTCGAATATTCCTTGTTTATATCAACAATATACATGTGGGGTCGACAACCTTTTTTTACATCAATTGCCTCAGCAATTTGTTCTATCGTCTATAGTATTTTCTCATAGCAAATGACGTAAAAACGATCCCTTCCTTTGAATTAATCTAACGTAATATAACTAGAATAACCATCCTATTTCAAATATATAACGATATCTATTTAAACTCGTCTGAAAACGCAAAATTAAGTCGAAATCTTATATTGTTCAATAAATACTTCCGTTTAAATGTCCGTTTTTTTTATTAGATTTTCTTTTCAAATCGTTTTCCCTGACCGTATTGCTTCATTTAAAAGTGACATTCCTAATTTCCATCGTTTTTCTTTCTTTTAAATATCAAACGTACGTTTTCCTCTGAATCTGGCCTCCTTTTGTTCTTCACGTTCTCGTTATGCAATTGAGTATCCCTACAGTAGCTTTTCCCACGTTTTCCAGGTCTTTTCTTTAATCTTCCGTTCATTATATTTCCTTGCTATTTTATTGCATCATTTTTTCAACATAATATGGATTTATTTGTTCGTTAACTGCGGTTGTCGATTCCTCTGTTGCACTCAATATTTACCTTTAAAATTAGGGTCATTGTACCAAATGCACCGAACGTGGGATTGTGTTTATCTTAAAGCGTATTGATCTCTCGGGTTGATGATGATTTTTACCCCATAAATCTCAGACTAATGGTCTAGTCCAAAGTCCATCTCTTTGTCTTGAAAAAGGTAACCTCCCCCTTCTCTGATTGGTAGATCAATCTTAAGTGTTTATAATTGGATCCCTCTGTGTTCTATTTATCAAAACTTGACATTAATTTAATAATTATAGATCTCTGCAGTCTCCATGGCCCAATCAAACTTAATCAGCTAGATGTCGCTAGTGTGTTGATTTCGTTATAATTCTGAATTATTATTTATTCATTCGTAAGGTGGAAGCTACTATATTTTCGTATCCACTGCGATTCATCACAGCCCCCCTATAGTTATAATTCCAGCGGTAAACACGCCTCCTAGTGTTAGTTGATGGAATTAAAACTAAACATAGGCAATCTAATTTTCTACAATTTTCTTTAAGTCTTCTTTATTCTTATTTGCATTTTTTTTTTTTCGAAATTCTAACTGGTTGCGCGCCCCTACCTTTCACTATTTCATATCGTAGAATCCTGTTCGGTGTTCCTCTGAGCTGAAACCATTTTTCAATTTACTCTTGTCTACCCAATGGCCTATTTAAGTCGGCTAACTTACGTCAGTTGCTGTCCCTACTCTTTGTCCTACCCCCCTAAGATTCTTACCCCTATACCTTCCCCCCTATGACCCTTACTCCCTTTTCTTCATCGAGACGGTTTCCAACCTTTGATTTTCCTTATTCATATATATATATATTTTTTTTTTCGCGATTCTAGAATTCCACACGAATTTTTCTCGCAGGAACGTTTTAATGGCAACAATGCGCATATGAACATACACGTATTACACATATATGCACACATACACACCCTTTTTTTTTTTTGAATGGGATCAACTTTTATGTAATCTCTTCATATGCTGTTCTTATTTATCTTTTATCTGAGGTTTATTTGATCTATGTTGTATGTTTACTCATCCGAATGCACTCCATAACGTTTACTATCTCATTTTTTTTTTTTCCCACACCGGCTTTGTTTGTTTATTTATTTATTTGCACGTATACACAATTGTATAATGTACCTAAACCCCGTTTTAAACAAGCCCCCCCCCCCCTCCTAAATTCGTATGCGTTTTAAACCACTCCGCTTATTTGCTCTTTATTGCAAATCGGAAATAAACCGGTCACCCGAGAAATATGCCAACCCCCAGTAAGGCTAAATTTCTAATTTATTCAGCTGACATCTATGTAATGGTGTATCTAAAGGTCCAATCCACCCCTGTTAAATGTTTGAATGCAACGATTTGAAAAGCTCACTTTTATGTTTTATGTGTAATATTTTATTTTATTTTTATCCGTCCTTTGCTTTGTATGTTATGTTGATTTTATTTATTTTTATGTCGCCGTGTCAAAAGAAGTATTTATTTATAAAATCCTTCAACTCGAAGGAACCAATAATACCCTCGACCACTATTAACATAAACAACGTCATTTGATTAACTATCTAAGTATCTCTTTATTATTTAAAGTAATATCTCGAGATGTTCCAATGCGAACATAACAAAGATTTATCTATTCTGTTACGAACATATTTATCAGTAAGACCACTTATGTTTGTGGCAACACAAACATACCCTCGCGACGGTGTCTATTCAATCGCTTGTTTACATTCGGGCTTCAGTCAATGAACCAATTTGAATGATAATTTTATTGATCACCGAAGGAATGCGCTTTTATTTATATAACGGCTTTTTTTTTTCAATACGCACCACCCTTCTAAATCTGGGTCAACATTCCTAGGCGTTATGTGATTTATGATTTTTATCTGGTATAAGGCACGTTTTTCACTTTTCGTTTTAAAATATTTGGTTTTTGAGTTATTATATTTTTTTTTTTGACTGTTTTATTTAATGGTACGTTTTTTTTTTTCCTCTTGTATCACGTTTAATGAAGATGTTTTAAAGGCACGTTTTTCACTTTTCGTTTAAATTATCTTTTTGATTTATTGTTATATTTCTACTGTATAATTTAATGATGCGAATTTTTTATTCCACTTGTTTTATGTAATCTGAAGTTGTTTTAATGGCACGTTTTTCACTTTTCGTTTAAAATATTCACTTTTTTTTTCCAATTAATTATAATTTCATTTATTTGTTCATTCTATTTTATTTTTATAATATCTCAGAATTCTCTCAACTTGTAACCTTTACTCTCCTGGTCACGGCACCAGTTGTAATGGTGTGCCTCTCTTGGCTTTTGACTCCAATTGTGATGAACCCTACCTAGCTGATTTACTTTTCTAAGCTTCTACCTCGTAGTTTAAATCTCGTAGCTCCTGTCTCGTAGCCACGCTCATAATTCTACCCTTATGTCCTACTGATCACACCACTAGGTATGATGGCCTGACTCAACCCTCCTTTCGGTTTATTTCTACCTCAGGCTCGTGATTTCTAAACCCCTATACCTTATAATCTAGCTAAACCTACCCTATCTTCTTAAATCCCTGCGATTTTCTCACAGTAATCAAGATTTAAGATTTTTGTTCACATTATTTCTATAATCTGCGTTGTGTAAATTTTTTGTTTTAGATTTTACATCTGTTTGCATACTTAATATGCACACATATGTAGAGAAGATAATGTATTACGTGTGGTAACCCATAGATTCTTTTAGAGAAAGGGTGAGAATTTTCCGATCAATTTATTTATTATTATTTTAGAATATTTAACCGAGTTTGATAAACTACCCCCGCCCTAAACCTTGTGTCTATTTGATTTCCATAGGAATTTAGTGTGTTTATTTAATTCTTCCTATCACCGCTGATACATCGATAACATAAACAACAGTTAATAAATTAAACATTTCAAGAAAGCAAACCTTACCTTAGGATGATCGAACTCGAAGGTCCAGTTTTCTCAATTGAAGTCCTTGTCTGCAACTTCTCCTAACATAATGTGTTTGTAGTCATAGTTAGTGCTATTGGTTAGTATTCGCAAAATTGTTGAAAGAGCAGGAATGGAGGAATATGGGGAGGGGATAATATGTTTGCTTAAAAAGTCGGCACCTCCGCTAACCAAGTGAAAACCGATGAACAACAATTTCAAACCGGATTCTCCCAAGTACGTTTGCTAAGCTTATCCTTAAGTCCGAGTTTTACTCTCTTCGACGAGCGTCTCTTGTTACGAAAGGGACTCTTCACGCCAGATGGGGGAATACCAAGTCTTCATGCCGTTTTTCTGCCTCACTCCGACTTCCATCTCCGCCGGATTGAATTTAACTCTACTGAGTCTAGAAGGGGTATTTCATGTCTTCCCTTATCATGCCTCTATCCGTTAAATGTGGCGTAAGCTTGTGACGGGCAGATCCTTCCTCCCACGTAACCGACCCAGCGTTACATTCCACCTCTGACTAACTGACATAAAACTCACCTCGTGAACCTTATGTTTGCTTTCAGGTTCGACAAGACTCACGGTATGCAAATAACCTGTGGCTTTAATGCCGCGTCAGCGTACTGTCCGCATACGTCCTTCCTCTTCCCCGCATGCCCACCTCGACAATACCGCCACAAGATCAAAGCCGTCCGTTCGAGAAAGGTTGACACTTACATTTCCAGATGGCTCATACCTACATACAGAAGCCTTGAAGTTTACGTTCGAAGACAAGTTAGGATTCAGGACTGTATGAGTATTTGAACACCAGTGTTGTTTAAATGAGGTCACTAGCTCCTCGTGTGTTAGGTATTTAGGATAATGGGTATTTATGGGTTCTTGGATACCTACTTCCTATAAGAAAGATTTAAAAATGAGATAAATCAAGTCGACATTGAATCAATGACCTCCTGAATAATTGTGATGTGCTCTCTTAGAGTTTGAAGCTAGTCGCAGTACTTTACTTTGCGAAATTTTTGCATGCTGAATCAATGCTACCTATTGGCGATCGCTCTAGTAAAATCAAGTCGTTTAGAATTGAGTGAATTTAACGTCAATGTCGCCTTCACATATTGACCGCAGATTTCATCTCAAGCTATAATTGATAAACTTGTCCCTGACGTTAAGTTTTGTTTTGTTTATTCGTTAATGAATTTAGGTGACTGGGTCAATGGATGGCCTTGAACTCAAATCGAAATTTTTGTACACTATCGAAGGTCATATAACCATACCCTAATCGTGCTAGTGAAAAGAAACAATAGGTATTTATCTTACAAATACGCTAAGATACCAAAATTGATTTAGTGATGCGTTTCTATCTAATTATGTGTTAAGTATTTGTTTAGCAACATTTCATTCTGTATGGGAGGTGTGACATGCGAATGCTAATAAATTGGTTAATTATTTATTTACCCTTACTTGGCGTTACATCCATCAGTGTCAGGATATCCACAGGAACCTGTAAAAGCTTAAATATTGTAAGGACTCACCAAGCTCTAATGTCTTAATTTCAGCTCCACCGGGTTACTATCATCGGCGAGAAACTTATTAGAGCATCCATACTACCTGTGTAACTACTCATCTCCTTCCTTTCTCCTTTGAATAGATCTCTGATGTAAAAATCCTCACGTTTTCCTTTAATATCTGCCGTTATTATTGAAGAAGAACGATCCTATCTAATTATGTTAAGTATTTTCCAGA
Source organism: Limnephilus lunatus (assembly GCA_917563855.2). Lineage (NCBI taxonomy): Eukaryota > Metazoa > Arthropoda > Insecta > Trichoptera > Limnephilidae > Limnephilus > Limnephilus lunatus. Next base: position 62,429,503 of record OU830599.1, read on the forward strand.
TTTCGGATCAATTATTATTATTGCGTTGTCACCTAACGATAATTAATATCTCGTAATAAAATTTCCAACTTTCGACCTAAACGTAAATTTTTTTATTTAATGAAACTTATTAGACTGTAATTTTCTTTATATAACCTCGGACTAAATAACTCTATTTTAATCTTCATAGTACAAATTTAAAGCAATTCAAACACACTATATTAAACTCCTCCCGCATTGAATTTGTAATTAATTAATTAATTATTAGATTTTATTGAATCGGAAATTATTGCAAACACTGATTTTAGATTTATTATAAGATCATACACTCCGTTAAATTGCACGATTAACCCTATCCGGGCACTTCACTCCCTGTTTTATCAAAGTATAAACTGATTGTAGACTCTATTTTTCCACTGTATTTTTAAAGTATAAAACTGACTCTAGACTCTATTAATTAATCACCAGGGTAATTCTCACAACATGCGCGACGTTTTAATCAACCTTGCCAGTTGTCGAAGGACCCCTTTTTATTTTAATGATAAGTTGAATTTATAAATAGATATATTATTATTCAATGCTGTTAAAAATTCTTTAAACACTGTTGATTTTCTTTAAATTCGCTACACTATATAAACTTTTTATTTTAATGACAAGTTGAATTTATAAATAAATATATTATTATTCACTGCTGTTATAAAATTCTCTAAACACTGTTGATTTTCTTTAAATTCGCTACACTATATAAACCTTTTATTTTAATGACAAGTTGAATTTATAATTAAATATATTATTATTCACTGCTGTTATAAAATTCTTTAAACACTGTTGTTTCTTTTAAATTCGCTACACTATATAAACCTTTTATTTTAATGACAAGTTGAATTTATTGTAAAACTATATAAAACACTTTATTTAATTTTCAACACTCCACAGATTTAATCACGACCGTAATTTTTATAAGTCCCAGAATTCCCACTCCGAATTTTTCTAAGTCTCAAAATTTTACAACACTTAAGAAATTTTCAACTAATAACCGTTTAGACGCTACGTCACGTAACTTCCACGTTTTAACCCGACGATTGGTCCCCGACGACTCCTTCCCGACAACTCACACCGAAAACTGATCCTAGACTCTATTAATTAATTACCAGGGTAATTCTCACGACACGCGCGACGTTTTAATCAACCTTGCCAGTTGTCGAAAAGACCCTGAATCATCCCCAACATGCTAATTTATACCCATCACAGCTCCAAAAGGGCATAATCGTATATTCCTTGACGAGGAATTATAATCTGTAATCACTCGAAATTTTTTGAAAACCCCATCTCGTTATTGTATGTTCCTACATAAGCTCTTTCGATTTTGCCTCTTCCTAAATCTCGGTTCGTCCCACAACTTTGTCTCGCTTTTCTAAGGTTTTTAGTCCCGGACTTAGTAAGCTGCCATCCAGTTTGCCCATTTTCCACATGTCTTCTGTCTTCATAATATGTTTTATAAACATGGTTTTAATCTTGTTTTTTTTTTCAATTTTGAACATTCCCATAAGTGATCTGCTAAAACTGTGTTTTAATTGGCATAAATATTAGGGAAAACGTAGATTCTTCGGTCTCCTAGTTTTAAACGCTAGTTGTCCTGTATAAATTTCCACGAAAATTATTTCTTTTCCCCTAGTCTACGTAAGCAATTATGTCTCAGAACCGTATTTCCATTATTTATGTGGCATATTCAACTTTTCCATTTTCCCACCTAATTTTCCTTCAAGTAACGGTGTTTTAACAACTATTCTTAAATGATTTTCCCTTCGTTGTTAATAAGGAATCATATCCTGGTTCCGTATCTACTCTACTTATAACGTTTTGAGTTTTTCCCATTTCCTTATCTGAGTTTTCCGGTTATGTCGGTTTTCCGTTCTCTCCCCCCACTCCTAACCCAATGATCCCTTATTGAAATTTGACGTTTGCCTTTTTGCCGTGATTCCATCTCCCGCTAAAACCCTTTTTTCCTTTTTTGATATATTATTTATGGTGTTTTCCGGCCCACTAACTATTCCTATCCTGGGATATCTGTCAAGTTAACTACTTCGATCAAATTCCGCCCAATTTTCCATCTCTCTCTTGTTCAAAATCCCATAAACTGCAAGCCCTGACGTGTGTATACATTACGATTTCTACATACTTGGCGATAAATCCATTTTAATGTGTTTATAATTAAATTTTACGGAAATTCTATAATCTAAATACTAGGTAAGAGCAATGTTAATTTTTATGACCCTTTTTAATGGATAATGGGCCTTAAATAAACAAAAGGCATGTTCGAATATTCCTTGTTTATATCAACAATATACATGTGGGGTCGACAACCTTTTTTTACATCAATTGCCTCAGCAATTTGTTCTATCGTCTATAGTATTTTCTCATAGCAAATGACGTAAAAACGATCCCTTCCTTTGAATTAATCTAACGTAATATAACTAGAATAACCATCCTATTTCAAATATATAACGATATCTATTTAAACTCGTCTGAAAACGCAAAATTAAGTCGAAATCTTATATTGTTCAATAAATACTTCCGTTTAAATGTCCGTTTTTTTTATTAGATTTTCTTTTCAAATCGTTTTCCCTGACCGTATTGCTTCATTTAAAAGTGACATTCCTAATTTCCATCGTTTTTCTTTCTTTTAAATATCAAACGTACGTTTTCCTCTGAATCTGGCCTCCTTTTGTTCTTCACGTTCTCGTTATGCAATTGAGTATCCCTACAGTAGCTTTTCCCACGTTTTCCAGGTCTTTTCTTTAATCTTCCGTTCATTATATTTCCTTGCTATTTTATTGCATCATTTTTTCAACATAATATGGATTTATTTGTTCGTTAACTGCGGTTGTCGATTCCTCTGTTGCACTCAATATTTACCTTTAAAATTAGGGTCATTGTACTAAATGCACCGAACGTGGGATTGTGTTTATCTTAAAGCGTATTGATCTCTCGGGTTGATGATGATTTTTACCCCATAAATCTCAGACTAATGGTCTAGTCCAAAGTCCATCTCTTTGTCTTGAAAAAGGTAACCTCCCCCTTCTCTGATTGGTAGATCAATCTTAAGTGTTTATAATTGGATCCCTCTGTGTTCTATTTATCAAAACTTGACATTAATTTAATAATTATAGATCTCTGCAGTCTCCATGGCCCAATCAAACTTAATCAGCTAGATGTCGCTAGTGTGTTGATTTCGTTATAATTCTGAATTATTATTTATTCATTCGTAAGGTGGAAGCTACTATATTTTCGTATCCACTGCGATTCATCACAACAGTAGAACAATTAATTAATTAATTTGAAGTAATTTATGTATTTTGACACGCAGTGTTCGCCGAGCGATTGACTAAAATCATTGATTGACTAAAATCACGCATGCGTGTTCGTAGCATAAACAGTGTGATCGTTGTACAACAGCGTGTTGAACTGAAATACGGTAATAAAAAAAGTATTTTTTTGAAAATTTACAAACTTGTAATAAGAAAGGTAAACGCCAAAATATTTTTATAATATTTATCCCTCCATAGATTTTTTCAATTTTATCGTTTTTTCAGGAAAATTTAAATTTTGAACATAGAAAATTTCAAAAATTTACATGATATCAAAAAGATATAAAATATTTCGATATGTTTTCCAACAAATCTTATGATTTTCCGTTATATAAACTATAAAAAATCAAAAAGGTAATCATCCAAAACCAAATTTCCAGGATCAGGAATTTCCACTCACTTTGGTGCCTATCCGGGTATACTGAAATATTATGCGGTTGCACTCCAGGTGGTTCGCTACGTTTGGTGACTTAGCAGAGGTGCTCGGGTTCATGGGATGAGGTATGTCTAGGTCTTGGTGGACATGTGTCTGCCCACCTGATCGCATGATTGAGGGAGACCTTTTGACCTATCCGGCAGGACTCTCTTGGAACATCGCCTTATACGGCAGTTGAAGAGTTGGATTCGTACATCCGTCACTTTAGGACATACTGACCCCAAGATTCATAACCACCCCTCATAAATCTCTACACAGCATTGACTAAGATGACATAGGCTCTTAGTGAAAAAAAAATCCTCAGAACCTCCTATGTGGAGCTATCGTAAAAAAAGCTGCCATTCCTGTAATAAAGCGTTAAAGCGTTAGATGAAAAACAATTTTTTTAAATTATGATAAATTTTTTCAGACATGCGGTATGGCGGGCACCGTTGCGATTGTTTGCTGCCCTCGTCAGGTGAAGGTGAAGGTATTGGAAGGTAGGTTCAGTACCGGGAATATTATCATCATTCATCAACAACAACACAAATTATATATATTCTGGTGTAACTATCGACTGCTACACATTATGTCTACGGTTTTTTTTTGGGTAGAATTCATGTATAATGACCCAAGTTATTCATAAATAACAGAAAGTCGAATTAATTTATAAGACGTTATTTGACACTGTTAACAAGATCAAGGTTGTGCATCAAGTGAAGCGACAATATGACAGATACATAGCATCCTTTCCTCCTTCCATTTTTTATTTATTTTTTTATCAAACCAAATAACAATGACAAAAAAACTTAAAAGTAATCACTATGACTAAATCGTACAGGGGGTTTCACAACTCTGCCAGACCTAGTTATAACATCATTATTTCCACTAGTGCTGGGTAAAGGTTCAATAGCAAGTTTATTTTCCAGACTTCTAAAGACTTGCTATTCATCGGGATTCTCATAACTTGATTTTGACTTAAGTCAATTTTTTTATTTGGTTTACATGAAACTTTTTCACTTCTCCTCCAATTAATTGAATTAAATACACCTATGAACTTATTTTAATATAAATATTTCCTGAAACCATTTCATAGGACCTTTCACATAAATGTGATAAAAATTTAAATAGAATAAAATATTATGATTTTCCTTAAACTCTTTCATTGCATTTTTACTTGATTGTTTGACATTCTTCTGTGATTGCTTACTTTTATTGACATGATTTTCTTCAGATAAAATATGTAGTGGTGAACGTGGCTCATATGAAAATATTTTTGCCATTGGAGATACACCCATGACAGAAGTAGGCGTGGAACAATAACTATACAGACAATCTATTAGACGTTGAGCAGGTGACAAAAATTTTTTTTTTCGAGAACATAAATTTAATTAAAAATTGTTTTTTAACTTTGAACAGACCGTTCTGCTAATGCATTTGACTCGGGATTATACGGTGAAGAAAATAATAATTTAATTGATTTTTCTTTACAAAAAATATGAAGTTCTTTACATGAAAATGATGAACCATTATCACAAACAATAGTTTTCGTAAAAGCAAATGTAGAATAAACTTCACTTAACCTTTAACTGCTGACATGATTTTTTTTACGTATTCTCTGGGTGTGTTATGTGGGCCTGGGCGACAGAATAAAAATTGAAATGAAAATTTTTAGGTTCAAAGTATTATTTAGTTTAAGTTCTTAAGTATTATATTTATATATATCCAATATATAAATATGTATATATATATATATATATATATATATATATATACATCCCGCTATCATTGCTGCGTCTTCTAATGGTCCACTTTCATTCAATCCTGCGTCCGACCGTCATTCTGCGTCCGGTATACGGACGCAGGATTGAACACATGTAATTTCAAGTTTTCTCCACTCCTGTACCCTCATACAGTTCAAAAACGAAAATAAGCTGGACGCGGTTTTGGTACCTAAATCAACTGAAACATACTATTTTAGTTCAGTGTTTTGTCACCGAGCGGCGAGCCGCGGCGCTGCAGTAGATGAGCGTATATTTTTAGCATAATATATGTTTCATTGACTCGCGTATCGCAACTCCTACTTTTGGCAACATCGTTTTTTAATAGCGTGTCTTCTGTTCTCTGCGAAAACAAAGCAATCATACTTAAATATCGCACATTGCACAAGATTATATTAAAATCAGCCGGATTATTCAAAATTGGCGCTAAATATGACTACAATAAGGATGGATCTTTGTCAAACGTATGTAATTAATATTTCAATATCACCAAGACAATGTTGCAACAATATCGTCGTTCTTTACGCATTAATTACGCATTATTTTGTTGAAATTAAATTTGCCGAAGCTGTGTTTTTTTTGAAAGCCATGATTTTACTTCTTACTCGAAAAGTCAATTAAAATTCATTCTGAAACTAATATTAAATCACGGCATCCATGCTTATTTCTAAAAATAAAGACGAAATTGCCTTAACTAACTTACTAGAAGTGGTATTATTCTTTTAGTTTCGTTTAGTTCTTCTGACTTTTTAATTTCAATTTGAGAGGTGGGCATGGGTACCGCCACCCCGGGAACTAATTATTTGATAACCAACACCTTTGCCGTAGGTCAACCCAAGCGGTTCGCTACATTTGGTGACTTTTTAGGGGTGCCCGGGTTCCTGAGTTTTATCCGGGTCTTGGCGTTGGATGCGTCTGCCCACCAAGTGCATGGCTGGCCGGAACGGGTCAGAATAGTTGAAGGAACCATTCTCTCTTACTTCTGACTACTCCAGCCGTTCTCTCTTGGAACATCGCTTTACACCGCAGTGGGAGGGATGGATTCATATGTCCGTCACTCCTGGGCGCACTAACCCCCAGATTCCTACCCACCCCTAATACCCTTTTCCTTCCCAAAACTTCTATTCCTTCCTTTACCTAAAAAGACCCTCCATACAGCATCTCCAAAGATGACATAGGCCCCCTAAATTATTTTTTCCTCAGGGCCTCCTGTAACGTAAAAAAGCAAGATATTTTCAAATATTGTCTGGTTATTCGTAACCGTACGCAAATAGTCGTCTTTTATAACAGGTGAATTAAAAGGTTTTTTTGTAAAAAAAACCATGTTAAGAGCGTATAACCAGAGAAAACCAGAAATATGTCTCTTTTCCACAAAAAAATATAAATTGATTTCTAAAGATTGTCATTTTATCCAGAAACGTATGTTTTAAATTTTGAGAACTATTTATTTTTAGTATAATAAGGTTATACCATAGGTCGTTGGCAGATTTGTTAAATTTTCAAAAATGATTTTTTATTATACAACACCCATTTCAAATCATATAATTATGCAGTAAGATAAATCAATAAATTATCTGGTAAACGTATCTTATAGAATTTTAATTTTAGTTAAAATAAAATCATTAAAAAATATATACATACATGTGTTTCTTGACGAAAATTGGTTCGTTTGTGTATTTATTTGAGCACTTACAGACTAATATGTTTCAGATTTTTTTAAAATTCTTATATTGTTCAGACATTTTTAAAAAATGATAAATACTTATGATCAAAAAATAATCGCAAAAAATACATAATTTTGATAGTTTTATCAAAAAGCCTTTCAGCGTTTTTGGATGTAGGTATATATTAAAGCAAATTTGGAATGAAATAAAATCGATATTGAGTTATAATTTTAAAAGCTGATACGGAGAGTAATTAATCTTTCTCATTGCAACCGCCCTGTATGATCGTAAGAATATATTTCGTCGAAATGTGGATTTTCGACCGCTGGTTGGGTAAACGCGTGGCCTGCGATCGGGAAAGATTAACGAAATTGTTTTTAAATAACCTTTTTTATAACGCCAGTACCCGGCGTGCGTTGCAATGCCACTCAAAGAAATTGTTTGTGTCTTAATTCTGTTTATTGAAGTCCTTTGGGATATACAATTTTTTTTTTGATTTTCCGTCGGAGGCGGACACGAAACACGGCTTTCCGACCTGTAAGCAGGCCACATACAGCTTCAGTGTGAGAAGCATTATATTCTCTATCATATAAATTAGATGTCTATTGTTTATGCTAGAAGTAAAAGATTCTGGTCTTGTACTTTCGCCCGGTCTCCCTTATAACTACAGCTGGCAAACCAACATGTAATTATTGTAACACTAGATAACAATAAACTGTATTTAAAAACTCATCTTTGATTGCTTAACTAATGAGTCCAGTAAAACAAAACCTTACCACATGAGCACAGCACATAATGGGCACCAAACGTAGCAAACCACTTGGGGTGATTGTTGGTTATCCAATAAATGGTTCCCGGGGCAGCGGTACCCATAATGTAAAAGAATGCAAGGCTGATGTGAGTGTAATGAGTAAGATAAGAATGGGACGCTTAGGTGGTTTGTACATCACGTAAAGTGTAGAGCCAATGATCTAAGAAAAGATTGTAGGGAGAATATACTACGTGAACTTGATTGATAGAAGTCGATGAGTCGGGGACGCCCGAAGAAGACACGGCGTGATTGGTGAACCAAATTCTTCAGGCATGCCGAATGACAGAATAACAGAGTGATGTATGAATGTGAATGAGGCAAGAAGTGTGTGCCAAGATCGAGTTGTTTGGAGATCCTCTCTGGAAACCTCTGCGGGAACAGCGTGATTGTTAAATAATATTTTTTATTATTAAAGGCATGTTAATTTATTTGTTTAGACAGTTTTATGCTTTCGCCATTATTTTTTCCCTTTTTCTTTTCAAAGGATTTAACATATAATTTAGTTGTAAAGTTTGCGAAAGACCCTCAAAATTGTTCCCGTGAATAAAATTCGTTAGTTAATTCGACAAGATACTTGTACCTAGCGTCAATCATAATAGACTTGATAAGCATTTATATAATTCTAATTTAATTTTTCATTAATTATTAAAATAATTCCCCTCAGGGCCTATATCATCTTTGGGGATGCTGTATGGAGGGAATTTTTAGGTGAAGAAGGAGAGGGTGTTCTGGAAAGGAATAGGAAGATGGGTAGGAATCTGGGGGTCAGTGTGTCCAGGAGTGACAGACGCATGAATCCATCCCTCCCTTTGTGGTGTGTAAGGCAATGTTCCGAGAAAGTACGACAGGAAAATCAAAGGAGCTCCCTCAACCATTATCTCCCTATCCGGCCTGCTATGCAGCTGGTGGGCAAAGACATCCGCCACGAAGACCCAGACAAATCTCATCACATGAGCATAGCATATATAGGGCACCCTTGCTAAGTCACCAAACGTAGAGAACCACTTGGGGCGACCTATTGCAGAGGTGTTGGTTATCCAATAAATGATTCCTGAGGCAGTGGTACCCATACTCGCCTCAAAAATTGACTCTTTCCGAAGTCTACGGTTTTTTTTAATTAATAGGTCACAAAATATTTCAACTGATAAACGTGTTGTAGTAATAATTAGCCACTTATATCTAAAGTTCAATTTTTAAAATAAACATGAAAGGACTAATATATTTTTATGAAAAACCACACCGGAGTCCACTGCCATACTAATGTAGTAATCACTATTGTGATGCAAAATCAAACCGGGAAGAAGAGGAAGCATAGGAAGGTCCCAGCAATACAGATCTAGTCACTAAAAATAACTAATCACACTTCAAGCAACGTTTTATTCTGAATGATAAGTCTCAAAAAATCCCGTTGAAATTTAATTCATTTTACGCGCGCATCGCCCCCGGGTTGATAAGAGTCCGCGACGTATGAGCCAGTCATATTGGCGCCTTCATATTCTATAAAAACCTATACAGTCATCTACTCAAACTTGAACGAATAAGCGGCAACGTCGCAAGACGTTGGTTTGTCGTCAACATAAAAACGAATATATAGATTGGACCCTGCATTGTCGACCAAATTAAAGTAAATATACGCAGGATGCTTCACTGCATTGAATGTAAAAGGAGTTCAGATTGGTGGAACATTAAAGGGCGTTTTTTTCGTTGTGTATATTTTTAAATTAATTCTTTTCAAAAATGTAAATACCTAGCAACAATCAAACGCTTAAAAGCTAGTTTATACTTTAGTTAAAACTAAGTAAAATCAAGTCCTTCAGACAGACGCAGTAATGTCGATCCAATGAAAGGACGCAGAAATGATAGCGGGATGTATATATATATATATATATATATATATATATATATATCCTGCTACATTTGTTGCGTCCACCCCCTAAAATCTCCATAGCATTGTTGCGTCCACCGACTTACGGCGTCCGATATACGGACGCAACAATGTTTTAACTTCAAAATTGGCCAGATTGATGCTTACCCCATGTAGAATCGAATGGCAAAAATTGTCATGGAAGCAAAAAATCTATCAAAATGTCTGGAAGTAAATATTGAACGTTTGACGATTTGCCGCCAGGTTTGCTACACGAAGTATATTTCGATCAGTGTATATTTTTATGCATAATGGCGGTCCTTCTGCGTCCACGCAGAAATAAATATTTTTTAAGACATAACGACGGTCGAGCTGCGTCTACACATTTGGTCCTTCTGGCGTCCACGCAGCAACATTATTTTTAAGACAATCACGGGTGTAAGATGTAGAACAATTTTCTTGGTTTACCCGCGTAACGTAGTCCTTAAAAGGACTTTTTAACTCCTGATGTTTCGGACAGATCACACTGTCCATCTTTAGAGGCCTTATGTCTTGAGTTTTTGTCTCAAACTGATAGCTTTCGCATGTCTGTTCGGTTGAGAAGCTAAGACTGAGTGCAAGTCACTTCTTATGTCTAGAACGAAGTACCCGGGTTGAAGGTGATTTATGGTGGAGAGGGTGGGGGGCGGGGCCGGCAGTAGATACCTGATTGGTTAAGCTAATTGGAAATACTACTAGGAATTTTGGAAATGCCGTTTTTGGGGGATTTTCATCGATTATGACTTTCCAGGTGTTGGGAATTCTGATTGAGTCATTTCTAGCATTCATATTATTTTTATGTTTATAGATTTCTATCGCTTCGCGGTAAATTCTTTTGGTTCATTGTATATGCTAGCTATTGTTGTTGTATTATTAAAGTCTATTTTGTGACCTTCATTAAGGACGTGTTAAACTATGAATGAAGTTAAGCGTTTATTAGTGACATCTACTTTATGTTCTGCAATTTTACATGATATTTTTCTATTGCATCGTCCAATATACACCTTTTCACATGCCTTACAAGGTATTTTATAAATACCATGTGACTTAAGTGGAATGTGGTCCTTCGGACTTCTTAATAGAGACGAGAATTTATTTTTCGATTTATAAATAGTTTTGATTTTATTGCTTTTGAGGATTCGACTGATTTTATCTATCGAGCCTTTGATGTATGCAATTCTCCCATACATCGTCCCCGTTACCGTCCCCGTCCCCGTCCACGTCCCCGTCCCTGTCCCCATACCCGTCCCCATACCAATCCCCCTTTCATTCCCTTCCATTCCCTTTCTTTCCCTTCCATTCCCTTCCCCTAGAAGCCCAATCATATTTTTGGTGCTATAAAGCCCAATCCTTCATCAAAAAGACGTGTAATATTTAAATCTCTGTTTTTATTTATTTTTTATTTTAAATTAAATACTAGTTCTATATTATTTATTCAATATAACTGATAAAAAAAAAACAATTTGTTTGACAAAAGTTGCTTTTTATTTATATTTTTACAATGTAACTTTGCAAACATAACAAAATTGAACAAAAAAATGAGATCTTTTTGAGTTTTCTTATGTAATACTAAAATTTTCAAAAATCAACTGTATTCTAATTTGTTTTATTAATATTAAATCAACTCATATTAATACTAAATACGTAAAATTATAAAAAAATACAGTCTTTATATGTAGTTATTGAGCAGTGGCCAAAGTTACATAAAGCCCAAAAATATGTCGAATGTACGTGCAACATTGTTGTTACGACAAAATGGCGGCACTTACCGAAGTGATACTGCTGTATCGTGGCAATGAGTTGGTTCGGACGGTCCCGGTAATCCGATCACCAGTGTGAAAGAGGTGACGATAATTCGTCGGCGTGTATGTCTAAACGACGTAGATTGGGCTTCTTGGGTTAATTTACAGACACTAATTGTTTCTAGCGACAATTTAAAAGTCTGTACATTTGTAATTTTTAATGATATGAAAAAAAATATCTCAAAGTCAGCAAAAATGCAGAAATGAAACTTTAATCCTTAGGGGACGGCAAGAAATTTAAATAAATAAAAAATATTTTTTTGTTAAAGCCAACACGTAGACAATAAATACCATACTTGATGAAGTGATATTTTTATTTTTGTTTTCAACTAACCCAGTACAAGTAATAATCCAGTGACAATATAAGGTCGCCCCTGCAATTGCAGTGCTCCGTACCATGCATACTTATTCAACACTGCAATTGCAGGACTCCGTAAAATAAGGTCTCTAAGGTGCTGAGGTCGCGAGGAACAATTTTACGCGAGATCCGGCAACACTGGCTTGTAGCCTGGTTTCACAGCCAAATCCCCACCACGCTGAACCCTCTTCGACACTTAATCTCGGCATGACAGACGTTCGCGGTGGAGCTTCCACTCGCCGCACCCACCAGGTGAAATTTACGCTCTATAATTAGTTTTTTACAAAACCCCGGTAGATATTTATTCTCAGAGGCTTGAAGTATACGGAAAATAGTGAAGGAGTGCGAAAGACGTGCGCAAATGGTGCAGAGAATTTAAAAGCGTGCCGGACGGCCACCAGTTTCAGATGAAACAATTGCCAAAGTGAAAAAAGCAATGATTGCTGATCGACGGGTGACGGTTCGGGAGCTCTGTGACATGATCCCTGATGTATCACTATTGATAAGATTTTGACAAAAGATTTGGGAGACCACAAGGTCTGCCCAAGGTGGGTCCCAAAATGCTCCGAAAATCACAAATAACAACTTTTCTTGAATGCTACGACATCGATGGCGAAGAATTCTTTAACTCAATTGTGACTGGGGAAGAGACTGAGATACACTACACAATAACAAAGACAAAGGAACAATCCCATCAGTGGCGTCATTCAGATTCGTTGAAGCAAAGTTTAAAAATGAATTAAAGAGCATAACTCACACATGGCGGGTGCGGCGATTGGAAGCTTCATCGCGAACGGCTGCCATGCCGAGACTAAGCGTCATAGAGGGTGCAACGTGGTGGGGATTTGGCAAGGGGAAACCAGGCTACACGCCAGTGTTGCCGGATCGCTCGTAAAATCGTTCCTCGCGACCACGGAACCTTATTTTACGGACAGCCCTCATATTGTACAAATTGCAAGCGCGTTTCACTATTGAATTTCTCATTCATTTATGAGTCCGGTCTGGAGCCCCAAAATACTTGAACAACCCTTGAATCTGTGCAGAAACGGGTGGTCCGTTTGATAGATTCCGCAAACTTAACAAGCGGATTGCAATCTTTACTGCACAGGCGGCTGGTGGAAATGTTGTCCTTGTTCTACCGGTATTTCAATGGAAGATGCTCTAAGGAACTAGTATTATTTATCCCTTTGGCACCAATGCATAGTCGAGAAACCCACGCCAAACTGTACACGTTTGACATTTGTCTCATGAGAACAGGTTGTTTCTACGACCTTTCTTGTTCTTGAGTTCGACAGCTCGGCTGTGGAATGATTTGTCGTCCCCGTCCCCGTCCCCGTCCCCGTCCCCGTCCCCGTCCCCGTCCCCGTCCCCGTCCCCGTCCCCGTCCCCGTCCCCGTCCCCGTCCCCATCTCCATTCCCATTCGATTAGCGTTTCACATTAAATATAAAGAAATATCATAGCGTTTTATGCGTTTCATAGCGTTTCACATTAAATATTTGTTTTTTTTTTCGTAACGCATTCATCATTTTACCCCCAAGTGTTGAGCGTGCGTAAAGAAGTTTTACTTCAAAAATCCAAATGGATTCTTTTCCATGGACTTTCAGCAACAGGCCAACTACGACGTACATTTTTATTAGCATTTTGTACAGACTGACACATTTCATATCTAGAAATAACATCTTCAATACCTTGATTCATACCTCATGCCTAACCACCAAACATACGAACGGGCAAGAATTTTTGATCTTACTATACCAGGATGACCATAATGTATTAAATTTATGACTTTAGACTTGAGAGATTCTGGTATTACAATTCTGTCACCAAATAAAGGACATTTTTCTTTGACCGACAGTACATTTTAGAACTTGAAATATTTTTTTTAATTTCTGGACTTGACAAGTTTTGAATCCAACCGATTGAAACATAATTAATAACTTTACATAATGTTTCATCTTTTTCAGAATGACTTTTAACTTCTGAGAATGGAAGTAAAGGTGTTGACATGTATACAAAAGACATTCCTCCGTATTGAAATGTTGTTTACTTGGCAAACGTGACATTACATCTGCTTGAAGAATTTTCAATCCTTTTTTATATTGTAATTTATAATTGTACGCAGACTCATTTATAATTGTTCACAGACCATCTAATGAGACGTGATGCTGCTAAAACCGGGATTTTTTTGTTTTCGGCAAATAAAAACAACAATGGAGCATGATCAGTATATATCGTAAAATGACGACCAATTAAATATTTGTGAAATTTCTTAGTTTAAAAAATAATATCAAAGGCTTTCTTTCGCAATTGGCTATAATTTCTTTTAGCTGAATTCAATGTTGCAGACTCAAAAGCTATAGGAAATTCTTGATTCTTTACGACATGACTTAAGACACACCCGACACCGTATGCACTGGAATAGACTGTAAGACACAATGGTTTGACAGATCAAATAAAACTAACATTGTTTTATCTGACAAAAGAGATTTACTATGTATTTACAAATGCTTTTTCGCATTCTTCTGACGAACATCATTTTAAATTTTTTCTTAATAAATTTTAATGAGGTTCTAGCACAGTTAGAACCATTAGAAGGTAGGCACTGGCTTGGGAAGAATTCTGAAAATAGGCATAGGTTTTTAGGCAAGTTTTTGACATAAAAAAATATTTTTTTAGTAAAAAAAGGGGACGCGTTTTCTTTTTCTTTCCAAATAAAGTTAAGAATGTTGAAACAAGAAATGTTGAATTATTATCATACTTCCGCAATCGCCGTGAAGGAAGGACGTATTGTTTAATTATGTCGTGTAATTCATGTAACGTCATAATAAACGAGTGTCTCACGTTTATATATAACAAGGCGGATACTCTCGATGGGATCGCCATCACGCAATTATGTATTTCTACCTTCTCGGAGGAAGATGTCAAGGAGGCAAAAACCATCATATTCGATAAGCTTCCGGAGAAACGCACTCTGCGGAAAGGAGATGGCAGGATTAGCAGAGATCTTCAGAACATCCTGAAGGCGTTGAAGGAGACAGACCCCCGACAAATTGCCTATATTCGTCGCCAGACAGCTACACAAATTGCCTCCAGTCAACTTTGACAGTGTGGACGTATCTAAACTTCTAAAGGAGCTAAATTTCATGAAAACAGAAATAACTCGTATCAAAACTGAACTCGAAGATTCATTGATCACAAGAAATGATGATTTACAACAAGAACTAGCTTCACTAATAGAACAAATAATAAAAATGCATTCTCCAAACATACAATGTGACTTAGCTGAAAACTCGCAACAAAATAGCGGTAAAAACGTAAGGAATTTACTTAAAAGTAAACGAAAACCGACAGAAGCGTCCTACCGCCATAACACAGGGCATAAATATACCAAACCACCCACACACAGGATCATCTCTAGTATGGAGGGTGAAATATCATAAAAAAAATTATATGTACTTTCGATTTCTCATGTATTTAATAAATAAATAAAAAAAAAACTTATCTACTGCATCTAAGAACGCATACAGTAATGGAACTACCACACACACGGAAACTACACAAGAACGCACTAAGCGAAGGAGCAGTGATCACCGTGAACAACCTAGTTCAGACTTTGAACCTAGGCCCGAAAACACAGCAAATAAACAGGGAACACGCGAACACGGCCCGCGGTCCCAACCCCGGTTATCCGCGACTGACGAAAACGTTTTAATCTGTGTTTGTATATAATATTTTTTTTGCGGAAACTTCACTGGTTAATGCACCCATGTAATATGTAATTACCTTATAATATGTACAACTGTTTGTTTCCCTAATAAACAAAAACAAAACAAAACAAAGGGTATGTTGCCAAATCGGAGGACAGTGTCTGAACAGCATCAGTTATGCGGACGACCTGGTCTTAATGGCACCATCTATAAGGGGCCTACGTATTCTTCTAAAGATCTGCGAAGATTTTGCTGAAGAAACAAAAAATATTCCTCCAGCTTCCCTGAACGGTGTGAACCTGCAGTTGACTGAAGCAACTAAATACCTTGGACTCATAATCACCAGTAATCTGATGGACGATGATGACATCGATAGGCAAAGAAGAGCTCTCAGCGTAAAAGCAAACATGCTCAGCAGAAGATTCCGCCTTTGCAGTACCGCTGTAAAAAGGACGCAGTTTCTTTCCTTCTGCGCAACGCTGTATACGTGTGAACTCTGGGTAAACTAGAAGAAGAGTAGTATAGAAAGACTCCGGGTTCAGTACAACAACGCCTTCCGCATAATGTTTGGTCTCCCCAGATATTGCAGCACTTCCGAGATGTTCACGGAGGGGCGAGTTACCGGATATGCAGCCCTTATTAGATCCAGGGTGGCAGGAATGAGGGAAAGGATAAGCAGCTCTGGAATTATCCTCGTCATGGAAGACCGCCTTAGTCCATCATATAGCATTGATGCACACTGGAGAAAAATACTGGCTCCTAATGTGGTCACAGAATCCTAAAAGCTAATTATTATGATTTTCTTTTGTTATTACCTTTATTTCATGTATGATCATATCCACCAGCTTTTCTTTTTAAAATATTTTGTGTATGTATTATAACCCTTAAGGAATGTGTGGGATTTCACTATTCTCCCCACATACCGGAATAAACATTTTATTATCGGTGCTCCAGATTTTATGTCCGGGTTAAATCTTTCCCAAATGAAAGACTAAACCCTTCCACACACTTTTCCACAAATGATTATCTAGTAAATTCACGCAATGTAAGTGCACTATATAAGTATAATAAATACAAAACAATACAAGAACAATACGTCAACCCAACAGAAACATAATATGAAAATATTTCACCGACTCCAGATATTTTCATAACAGACGGTTTGGCTCTGATGAAATCCTAACTAGTCCGATAAATCCTACTGATCCCTCAATATAAATATGTAAAAAAATCTTTCGTAATCCTACATTTATTTAAATATTTTATTATAATTATTATTAATGAATGCTTCTTCAAACTTCTTAAATTCACTTGTCATTGTCATTATTGATTTAATGAAAACAAATGACTTTGTCAACACCACTGTCCACTATATTATTAATATTATCTACATGTTTCAAAATGGATGCTTCTTCAAACTTTACAAATTCACTTTGTTGGGTCATTGTCATTATCGATTTAATGAAAACAAATAACTTTGTAAACACCACTGTCCACTATATTATTAATATTATCAACATGTTTCGAAAACTATTTTTTCTTCATCGTATATATATAAATATATATAAATCAAAATATGCTTGCTTCTGTGTTTGTATATGAGATGCCTATGCATATGCGTTGCTAAATCATTCATCCGATTGCGATGAAATTTTGAGGATTTAATGTGCGCAAGCCCGCGATGGTTTCTATATACAATAGTGAGTTCTGGAATCATGAAATTATGCATAACTAACCGTTCATCCAATTGAAATTAAACTTTGGGGATTTCTATATATAAAAGCGAGTTCCCGGCATGCATTGCTATTTCACTTAATAAAGAAATTGTTTTTCCCTGCGTGTCCTTTATCTTTTGTCCTATTCCCCCTCTGCCTACCCTTCCTCTTCCGCATATCCTTTCCGTCATGCGTTCCCACTCGGCCTTCCCTCTTCTCACTCCCCTCTCCCACTTTATCCGCCTCACGAACCCCCTCTCGAGTTCCCCTGCCCCCTCCCGAGTTGTCTTCCGTCCAGTTTGTAGTACCTAAATCAAATTACCAAAACTGACATAGGCCCTTTCAGCACAAACACCCAGATTTACCTACTCGTATTATTAAATAACTTTAAAATCTACGCACATTAGTACCTATTATAAGCGATATTATGTAACAATTGTATCTATCATAGATATTAAAGTGTTGAAGCATTTAAAGTGTCATACATAATACAAACATTACATTTTATTGGCATTGAGAAATCTAATAGCAGACACGCTTTTATTGGGTTCCTATGTAAAATCACAATTTTCAAAGACTTATTATTTTTCGACGTGTGTTGATGACCAAATATCTGGGAATTTGAATACCAAGTTGTGTAATAAAAATACATGACCAAAAATCTCAAAAACCATCTGGCTTAGACAATATAATATCAAGTAATCAAAATATTCTCATTTGACATTCAATTTTAAATAGATTCGCTGTTTTTGAACTAATTCCAAAATTTATTTTTAAAATAGTAGATAGTATAATAGACATAGACAGATTTATTAAGTCTAATTACACATGGGAATAAAATTCCTATAAAAATTCATTGACAAATAATATGAATTTGAGTTGAGTTATATTTTCCGTACACCCAGTAGAGACTTAATTTTCTCAACTTTCGACAAAGATGGACTTTTGCCTTAACCTGACAAAGTAAAACCTAAAAATTCAAAAGAATTCACAAAAAAATATTTTTTTGACAAATTTTGAGAAAACGTTACACAAAGTATTAGAACAATCCTTCTTATCTTTATCACATACACAAATATGTTCAATGTATGCAACACAGTTTTTATGCCACCCAAATCTGTATCACATCGACACCTTATAGCCCAGTCAATGAACGCATTGAACTGGAACAAATTCGGGGAGAGCTGATTTTTTGCAAGTGAATAGTACTTTCTACAGAGAGTATTTTCCAAAAAGTCCCCACCTCTCCCCCACTTGCTTCCCCCGCTGCACCCCCACAAACTTTGAAATTGTAGAGTTCTACAAAATCCATTATATCTCCTAAACTATAACACATATCTGAAAAATAATTACATTGTTATACTTTTAAGAAAGTTGTCTAGAAAAAAGATAAAAAGTTTTTTTTTGTTATCTACTACGGTTTGGCAAATAATAATGAAATTGTCGCCAAAAAAATTTTTTTTTCGAAAAATTTTGATTTAAGGGTGAATATTTTTTTTGTCTGAGGAATCACGCAAAAATGTTTCAAACAAACTAATTGCCAAATTTAATAGAATTTAAAACGACATATAACATTGTTTACCTTTATCCTTAATGCTGGTCAAATTTCGACTCAATCGCAGGGCGGCACGGAGTGCAGGCTATGAGGCTTGGCAGTTGAGCCGGGCCCGCAGTGGTGCAGGTGACCGATTTGTGTTTAGGTAGCACTATTTATAGTTTTAAATTAAAACACTGAGTGCTTTTTCATTGGTTTATCATATTAAAACACTTTTAACATTAAAAAGTATTTGCAATAAAATAATGTAAAGAATTATATTACAAAAATTATAGGGTAGGTTTTAGGGGACTATTATTATTATTCACTCGGCATAACAGTCATCTTCAAATATTTTATCAGTATTTTTAGATGTGTTACTGCAGGAGAGTCCATTGCATTGGCCACACATATCAGAACACTCTAGTCCTGCCCTCCGACAGCTGCACCACTTTCCGCACGAGGTTTTACAGTTACAAGAAATCAGCATGAGAAGTTCATTTGGAGCCGCGGGACATGTCATTGGAATAGGTGTTAACTTATATTCTCTTCTTTAGTCCTAAGGAGATGCTGGCGGGCTGCGTTCTTCGTTGGTGGAAGTCTTGCCAAATCAAACTTAGATTTAAGAGACATCTTGGCATTTAAATGCTTAAACTTAAAATATCTAGCCTCATCAAGATTCTTGTATTTTGCCAATCCGTACAAACTTAAAAGAAAGCGTTCACCATTTTGGAAGAGCAGGTCCTTTTCCATGTGGGGCTGAGTGAAATTCTTGGCCGCATCTTTCAAATCTGTCGGTGTAGTTATTAGACTTACAGCCTTCATTTTTCCGATACCATACAAAGCAGAGGTTGTGTCACATCCTGTGACAGCATGAGCAAATAATATGAGTTTCCTTTGATTACCATACATATGTACAAAAAACTGAACAGAATACACAGTACTGGTGTCAATAGAAGTGATACACAGTACTGGTGTCAGTAGAAGTGGCTATTGGTTTCCAAAAAAACAGCTTGTTCTCCGTTGGAGGGGCCAATGCTACTAGCAATACTAATAAATCTGTGTCTGTTCCAATAACCACCACAGTGCTACCGAGCTCTATAGACTTAATCGCCTGACCCACTATCTCCGTATCAGCATCATCGTTTGCTGTTATTGTCTGTATGTTTGCAGCATGACACTTAATTTGAACAGCTTCTATTAACCTCTTTTTATTTTGAGAATTGGCGAGAAATTCTACCTGAGGTGTTGTACAGACAGTATAATCAGAAAATATAATTTCACTTGATGTTCTCTTTGCAGCTCTTCTTGACTGCTCCTGCTGTTTTGTTGTAGCGTTCTCGGGATAACCATAAAAAAACTATTATTACATTTGCACCATACTTTTTAGATACATAATTAACATATTTTTCGGTAATATCATGGAAAGTAGAGACTTAAAGCCGCACTACTGCATGTAATAGGTATCCACCATCAAGAATAAACGCAGCTTCATCATTTGTGGAATTGATATCAACGATGCCATAGTCAAATGCTTTTACAATGCAGGCTTTCTTACCTTTCTTTAAAGAAACATCAAATAAAGAAGGTGGATGTTAGTATAGTTAATAGTTCAAACTCAAAGTAGGATTTGAGCTTTGCAGGACTGTCACATACGCATAATATTCTATTGAATATCTGCAGAGGGTTGGTTACAGCTTCTTTGTTTCTAATTCTGACAGACTTATTACTGGCTTGAGTAACAACCATATCCGATCTGTGTAGCTTTAGTTCAGAAAAACTTTGACCTGCCATTTTCTTCATAGCTTTGAAACCTATCTCGTAGGCATCGTCACATGTTACGGTTGAGTCTGATACTAATCCCGAAGAAATGCAAATTAATTCACCAGACTTTTGAGCAAAAGGGTTGTGTTGGTTTAACCAGTTTACAAATTTTGATAAGTCTTGGTTGTCGCGTAGCTGGCGGCTCTCCCTAAGCTCAACGTTCTGCTCACTTGTCTTGTAGCTTAAACCCAAGAAATTATGAAATGCTAATTGTGTGAACGTATCATCTTTGATTGTAGGAGGCCCAGCTCTTATTAGGGATCTTTGGTATCTGTCACCTTCGTGATAAGATGAACAAATGCCCAATGACGACAACACTTCAATTACATGTTTAGATCCATACATTCTTTGTAGATATAAACACAAACTTGTTTGTATTGATGATAAAAAAGACCTAGGCCTTGCAGATGCTATTATGGCGTGGTTAATTACTAAACGTCTTCTCATAATATCAGGTCCATTATCGTAAAATCTCTTCTTTGTTTCAGTTGACGTGAACAGATTCAGAGTTCCAGGAACTAAATCATCACCCCCACGACTAATTTCTGGAATATCATGATAGCTTTCATAATCACATGGCATTTTTTGAATATCTTCTCTGATTATTTCTGCAGCAGCACGTACAATTGTTAAACGTTCCAGATTTACATTATTTTCTTTATTTCTGTACCAGTCATCTAGAATCTTATAAGTAGAGTGAGACATGCATATGACAGTCTTTCTGTCAAAAATATACGTATATATCCGTTCTTGAAAATAGTCAATAAGTTGTTTTTTTAGAAATTTATCTGAGTACGGAAGATCAGTGCCACAAAGGTCTATTACTATTTCCCTTAATTTCTCTAATGTAAACTGACATTCGTCAGAATTTTCTAAGAAATTAAAGAGTTTAAGAATTTTTTTGCTGAATCTTCATCTTTAGGTCTTCCTACATACTGATTTGATTTACTTTTACAGAACTTCTTGTAGCAACTGCCGTGATAGCGAGCTTCTGCAACGTCTAAATCAAACACACTTAACAGTTTAGATTTAACTTTTGCACCCCATTTATCATCTCTTGTATTGCAAGCATTAATCAATGTTTCTCTTATTTCCAGTGTTAACACCAAATATTTTTTTTTTTCACGATATTTTTGAGGTAGTTAGACATTTAAAACTGTTTTTTTGTCACAAATAATACAATTATCCAAGAAATTAAACATGTTTTCTAAATGCCTTAGGAATGGTTGAGATGTACTGGTCGATGGGCTACACTTAACATTTGTAAAAGCTGTACTTTTTTCTACAATCTATGTGCACGGTTACGCTATCGAAACGGGTTAATTTAACATGATTATTGTAATTTCTTTCAATGCTAGCGTTAATTAGCATTTGTAACCCTTTAGTTACTTTAAAAACATTTCCAGTAAGGTCTTTTTTGCATAAAATACACCAAAGGTTCACTTCAGACATTTTCAGATTGAAAATTTCTTTTTAAATAATTGTTTCTCAATATTTTTACCTGATGAAGGTGGTAAAACGCACAAAAAACTTGATTAACTGAACGTTTGGAATAACAACATCAAAACATAACGCACAAAACTGACACACACCTCAACCTTAAGACATCGGAGATCAAACTGGTAAAAAAATATGCAGCGATGCGACGCAACAATGCGCGATGCGTCGCTTGGCTTCACGCACGCCATTGCGTTCATCCACTTTTTTCAATAGAAATTAAGAATATAAGTAAATACTGTTATACATGGTTTTAAAGCTTATTATATATGGCAAATGATTTGCTTGAAGTATTTTTGAATATTCTCTCAGACAAAAAAAATATTTGCAAAATTTTTTTTTTTTAACAACAATCTCATTATTATTGGACAAACCAATGCAGATAATAAAAAAAGTGACTTCTATTAATTTTAGAAAATTTTGTAAGAAGTTCAATGATGAAATTTTTTTTCTGATATATGTTTTAGTTTATGAGATATAATCACTTTAGTAGAACCCCACATTTTAATGTTTGGGAGGGCACAGGGGGGGGGGGGGGGGGAACAAGCGGGGTAGGAGTGGGGACTTTTTGTTCAAATACTCCCTAAAGTATGTTCTACTAACCTTCAAAAATTCAGCTATCCCCTAATTTGTTCCAGTTAGGGCCTGTTTTTTGTCTAAATTGACTGAGCTATTATTAATACTAACTTTTCGTCGTATTATCAAAATATTCGTGGTCTCAATACCAAGCTTTGCTCCTTTAGATGCTCCGTTATTATATGCCCTTATGATTTTTTATGTCTTTCCGAAACATGGCTATCAGATAATATTGCTTCAACCGAACTTGGACTTCATGACTACAATATTTTTCGCTGTAACCGCTCTTCCTCATCTAACAAGCGTAGAGGTGGCCGGGTAATAATATGTATTAAACAAAAATTCCCTTGCCACTTTCTAGAATCGTCTAATAATGTATGTGAACAATTATTTATTTCTGTTCTACTTGGTTCCAAAAACTTGTCATTGGTTGTGTCTACATTCCCTCCTCATCTTCAACAGACAATAAGTCACATACTGAAGCAGTTGAGCGTGTTTCCATTAATGTCGATTTCTTATTTATTTGTGGTGATTACAATCTACCTAAAATAGTGTGGTTTAACGATAGTCAGGGTGTGAAAACTCCTAATAATGTTTCCCTTCAAGCTTCTATAATAGTAAATTTCTATGCCTACTTGAATATTTTCCAATTAAACTCGATCAATAACTGTGTAGGATACTGTCTTGATCTGATATTTACCAACATGCCTAGCGTTCGTGTATGTGAAGCTACTCAATATTACCAATAGATAAATATCACCCACCACTCGACATTAACTTCTCTAATCCTTTCAAAAGTGATACTCTGAAATCAACAGCTACATACCGCTACAAATTTAACAAAGGTGACTATACTGGCATGAACAGGTATCTTGCCCAATATGACTGGACTTCTATGTTATCAAACACCAATATTAACGATGCTGTATTTAAATTCAATGAATTAACCCTAAACAATTCTGGAAATTTGTTAAATAAAAACGTATTGTTAACGATCTCTCTTCATGTTTATTATTTAATGAAACTCACGCTACCAACGATTCCGATATTGCCAATCCTTTTGCCAAACATTTCTCCTCCGTCTATTCCGATAACAAATGTACCATCCCTCCACTTTAATATGCTAATACTATTGACCTTAATAATTGCGAAATCACACTTATTGATGTCTTCAACTACTTAAAAAATCTTCCCAGCAAATCAAGCATTGGTCCTGATGGTATACCTGAAATATTATTGAAAGAATGTAAATCCACTGTATCTGAGCCAATTTATTTATTATACAACTTATCACTATCATTTGCCACTTTTCCGGATTCCTGGAAGGTTTCCTATACAAGACCTATTTTTAAATCGGGTAATAAGTCGAACGTAGAAAACTATAGACCTATATCGATTTTATCTCATATTCCTAAAATCTTTGAGTCTATAATCACAAAGAAAATAACACCTATTTTCAAAAATGTGCTGATTGAGGAACAGCATGGCTTTAGATCTGCTAAATCTACCACTACAAACTTACTCTCCTTCACCAATACCATAGTCAACGGCCTAGAACAGGGGTCTCCAAACTACGGCCCGCGGGCCGCATTCGGCCCGCCAGTGTCATCAATCCGGCCCGCAACATCTTAGAACCAGTGTCATCAATCAGGCCCACGACAAGCTATGTCTAAAACCTTGCTCAGAAGCGGCGAATTCGCCAAATTCAAGAGCCGCATGAAAGCTGGCACGAGTTGCAGCCTCTTGTTCAGCATTGAGTTTCGTAAACGAAGATTGCCGCGGTTTTAATCCACGCTTCAAAACTTAATTTTTTTCTGTCCGCAAACTTCCTGTATATTTTGTGAAATTTTGAAAATGTTTCGTTTCATTATGACGTTTAATATTATATTCTTTGAGAACTGCTATGGTTTCATTGCAAATTAAACAAAGTGCTTTCTTACTGGACTCAATTACGAAATATTGAAAGTTCCATTGATCTTGGAATGTTCTGCATTCACGGTCTACTTTTCGCTTCTTTGCCATACTTTCCATACACAAAAAACAAATTCAAACAAAAACGCTGTTACAAAGATGTCTTTTAAAAACACACAAACACGGTTATTTTCGCTTGTAAAGCCTCCATGACACACGGCGAGTTTACAAGCTACTATCTGAGAATTCACTATCTGTTAGTAAACTCGCTCATTGTTATCGTGTTACTTGCTAACTAGCAGATTGTTGACAATCTACGAAAAAAGTTGAGAGGTCGTCAAATTTACCCGCTACACGCCAACTCGTGATTGGTTTATTTATGTTTCCAATATGGCTGCCAATTAACAGCTGATTTCGACTGTCAACTGTCTGAAGAATTAGTTGACGTTATTTCCGCTACTGGCGCTAGCAGCTACGTGCGAGTCCAGTTTCCTACAAAAATGTCGCGAGCTACTGAGCGAGTAGACAGTATTGTGTGTCATCATGACAATCTCACTCGCCGATTCACCCGCTTTTAAACTTAGTAGATAGTAGCTTGTAAACTCGCCATGTGTCATCAAGGCTTAACCACCAGATGTCGTTAAGCGTCGCAGTCGTGACAAAACAATATAACACAATTAGTAATTGAACTAGCGAATTTAGCACACGTGTGCTTGCAAAGAGCGCGTGCTCGGCGAATTGTCTATAAATTATAGATAATGGCAGGAAAATAAATTTGAAAAATTAAAATTATAGGTTTTGGCCCTTGGGACTCTCTGGAGTAATCAGTACGGCCCTCCGGCTTAAAAGTTTGGAGACCCCTGGCCTAGAAGATAAATCACAAGTAGATGTTCTATACACCGACTTTTCTAAAGCTTTTGACAGAGTAAAACATGCAAACCTCATGGCCAAGCTATATGCTATAGGTATACGAGACCAATTTCTATCCTTTATTAGTTCTTATTTAAGTAATAGAAAACAAAGAGTTAAAATAAATAACATTATGTCTCTTATTATTGAAGTTACATCCGGCGTACCGCAAGGAACACATTTAGCCCCGCTTCTTTTCAACTTGTTTATAAACGACATTATTAGTATTTTCTCACATACGTGCTTTTGGCTCTTTGCTGATGACAACAAGATCCTAAAAATAATATTATCATGACTGCCTTCTTTTCCAATCAGATATTGACTCATTCAATGACTGGTGTAAAATTATTTGCTTGGAACTAAATGTCGATAAGTGCAAAATTATGTCCTTCTACAGAAAATCCGATCGTTTTCGAATACGAACTAAATAATAATTGCCTAACAACTGTTTTCAATGTATTAAATACCTTGGTGTCACTCTTGATAGCAAGCTTTCTTTTCGAGAACATTTAAATGTGATTATTAATAAATCTCTCAAACTACTTGGTTTCATCACTAGAATCACTTCCAACTTCAAAAACATAAATACTTTAAGAACTCTTTACTGCTCCTTGGTTTGCCCCCATCTTGAATATGCTTGTGTTATATGGTCTCCTTTTTATGCTGTCCATATTCGTCATATTGAATCCATTCAACATAGGTTCCTAAAAGGGATTGCTAGGAGGCTAGGATTAGAGCGAGGCAATTATTCGTATGCTGAAATTGAAAAAACTCTAAACCTTTCTCCTTTAGAAGACAGTCGAAAAAAATTCGATCTCATCTGTTTCTTCAAAATTATTAACTACATAATTGATTCACCTACATTACTACAACTCATCTCATTCAATATACCTTCTCGTAGACTCAGAAATAAAGACCTACTCTTCCTCAATCAGCACTCCACTAATTATGGTTACAACTCACCACTGTCCAGAATGTGTAGAATGGTCAACTCACGACAAGACCTTGATTTTTTTGGTATAAGCTTGAATGAATTCTGTCGCTCTTTAAATAAATGATGATATTTTATATTTACTGTAATTTTTGCAAAGTCTTGACTTGACTTGACACTTCTATTTTCTGTTTGTCTTTGCTCTCATGTACCATTTTCATCCTTACAATGTACATTCCCAATTTTTCTTTATACCATGTTGTAAATTGGACGTAAGTCCGTAAATAAATAAATAAATCAATTATCATTTGAAATACGGCAAGAGCCGATGACATGTATTAGCCGATGACAATTACATGTATTAATTGTAAGTAATTCTTTACTAGAATCTCACACAGATAACTGTAAATATGCCTTTGTTTAATCTATTTTACAAAATACTTAACAACCTGAAAATTTTAAAAAATATTCTCCGGATGTGGAATAGGATATAGATCAATTTTCAAATTTGGATTGATTGTACATTTCAAATCTGTACACAAACGTAATTTTCCATTTTGTTTAGGTACACAAACTATTGGGGAAGACCAACTAGGTACTATATTTAACTTTTTATATTATGCCTTCGCTTTCAAGACGACTTAGCACTTGCCATACTACTGCATGAAGTGCATAAGGAACCTCATATGCTTTGTGGAAAACAGGAGTAGCATTATTTTTTAAATTAAAATTCACAGAAAACTCTTAATTATTGGTAAATAATTATCAGTAATCGAAAAAGAATTTAAATATTTTATTTATTTATTTATTTATTGACGCCCTATTGGGCTTAAACATATAAAATACAAATAACATTTATAACAACAGTACATAACAAACATAAAAAAAGATTACAAAATATACAAATAAAGCATGTGACAATTTTTTGAAAATGTTTGATTTATTACATGTTTGTAAAAAGCATTAACTTTGTGGATTACCATATTTTACAATAAAAACACATAAATTTGTTTGATTTATTTTTCTCGCTGACAGACCTGACACTGAATTTACAGTATTATTTTCCATATTAGACATTAAAGAACTTAAAAAAGTATTTTCTCAAGATGGATTAAACACTTTTATCCAATTTCTACCCAGAATAGTATCAGACGATAGATCTGGTAAATCCATTACAACATTAGAATCAACAACATTTACTTTTGCCATAAAAAATCCAAAACACAATAAATTTTGACTATTTTATGTGAAAAAAATACCAAAAAGTTGACTTTATTTATAAGTAGGTATTGAAAATTGTTAAATGTATTTTGTGACTTATTAACTCGATGAACTTCCTGCATCAATCATGAATGACATTATTTCGATACCATTTACAAATAAACAAATTATCACTGTTTCTGACATTGACATATTTATTTTATTGACACATTTTACGTGATTGATACTTGATTTTGCACTTGATGTTGCTCTTGATTGTTTGAAAATTTTGACGTATGACCGTAAATATTACACTTGTAACATATCCAACTTCTTGACGGACATGACTCTGGTTGATGAGTTATAAAACACCTCTCCCATCTTTTCCTGAACCTTTGACGTAATGGAGATGACGGCTGACTTGATGGCCTTCAACTCCTTTGACTTAGATTAATTCGACTATGAACTTTGACTTTGCTGACGTGAAGAGCGAT
The DNA here is from genome assembly GCA_917563855.2 of Limnephilus lunatus. Classification (NCBI taxonomy): domain Eukaryota; kingdom Metazoa; phylum Arthropoda; class Insecta; order Trichoptera; family Limnephilidae; genus Limnephilus; species Limnephilus lunatus. The sequence goes on from OU830599.1 coordinate 62,457,883, forward strand.
CCTTTGAGACATGACTTGTTTTTTGACATGACATTTTTGACTGAAGTAGTTTCCAATGAATAATTTTCTTTATGTAAAATTTGCTCTGAACTATAACTTACTGTCTCAATATTCTTGACAATTAGTTTTGCTATTTCAAAAATTAACGATTCATCTTAAGATAAATCTTTTAGTCATGGCTTCATTTTTTAAACCACACACCAATTTATACCTTAAATCTTCATCCAGAAATGCACCAAAATTGCATGATATTGACAGACTTTTTATTTATGTTAACAGGAAATCACTGCAAACTAAATAACACCACGCCAGGAGTGTGCACAACTATCACCAACTGCCCAAAAGCGATAAAGGCCGCCGTTAGAGGCATCTTACCACAGGTACTGTTCTTTCCACGTGTCTCTGACAATAACAAGATGTTAACTTACGCGACCCTAACATGACCCTTCTTTGATTACAGAAATGTGACTTAACTGATAATGCGTCGGAGTTGGTGTGCTGCACGGAGCCTGCCTGTTCGCCGCTGCCGAAGAGATTTGTCACTCAAGTACGGGTTGGCTCCAAGGCCGCGGACTGTGAGTTTCTGAGCTTAAGCTAAAATGTTCTAATAATATTACGTTGCATTTCGACATGCTCTACGTACAGTTATCTAACTAAAAACCAGTTAGTTTACAAGAGAGAACATTGAAAAATAAAATTGTCATTAATAAACCTAATAAGCTGTTTGAAATTTAAACGACATTTACGCAAAAGATTTTCAGATAGAGTACTTTACAAAGGGCGTGTTGATTATTCTCTTGAAACCTCAGACTAAACCATGAAATATTAAAACTAAATTTATATTTTCCCTTTATTGTAAGGATAAAAAAAAGTGCCTTTTTATTTAAAAAATAATGTATGAAATTTACTGTAGTATAAGATACAAATATATATATTTTTTAAATCAAATCAACAATACTTATATTCTTATATTAGAATAAGTTAACAATAATAATCTAAACGAAAATATGAAAGAGAACAAGACACATAAAACAGAAAAAAGACAATGGGACAAAAGACAGGGACTCGACCCCAGACCTCTCCGTCTAACCGGGACGAGCGCGTTAACCAATTTCGCTATTGCCACCTTCTGTAAAACCGTCATATTTGTAAATCTCATATTTTCAAATTTTAGAATTATCATTATTATCAACTAATTGTTTTTTTTATATTACCTTGTGATAAGAACTTCAAAATACATAATATATACCTTAAAATAGGGAATAACCCTCAAAAAAGTTATAAAAAAGAGTTTTTCTTATAAAATTGAATATTCATTTAGACTTTTATAAAAAGTCAATTGTTCCATTTAAATAAATTCGGATATATATCTATCCGAGACGCTATCCAGGTTACAAACCAATTCTTAGAATGATAGTTTCCAATGAAAAGGGTAGTTGCCCGTAATATGGAAAAATAATTAGTTGATAATAATGTTAATTCTAAAATTTGAAAATATGAGATTGACAAATATGACGGTTTGACAGAAGGTGGCATGGCGAAATTCTCGCTCTCATGGCTCTCGTCCCGGTTAGACGGAGAGGTCTGGGTTCGAGTCCCAGTTGCGACCATTGTCTTTTTTCTATGTCTTGTTCTCTTTCATATTTTCGTTAAGATTATTATTGTTAACTTATTCTAATACGATATATTTCACTGATGGGAATAACCTTAAAAAAAGTTGTAAAAAGAAAGTTTTTCTTATAAAAATTGAACAATACTTAATTATAAACTATAACGACGAATATATCGTATTTAATAATTTCCACTGGACTTCAATGTTGTATGAAGTTATGAGGCTGACAGAGGTAACGAAGCGAAGAGGAACTACCTGGCTATCCACATCTGCTACAAATATCTTCCACTCTATGAGTTACTTGGTCCCATGAATAACTGTCGGCACATGAAACGCTTATTTGTAATGTTTTGTTTCCTCTACAGACTGCATAAAGCTGGCAGAGAAGATTCACCCGTGCCAAGAAACAGGCTCCGGTTGGACTCGGGGGGATATATGTCCTCCACTCACACCACACTCCAATACATATTATTACCATACTCATATAAAAACTGCAGCAGAGGCCCCTGTTATGGTTGCCCATAATTCATACGAACATACTATACAAGCGGCAGGTTGCCCATAAATTCTACGAACGGACTATACAAGCGGCAGGCAGCTGTGTGTCACGTGCTCAGTACATGTACATTCTCGCGTGATTATTGCTGTCCCTCTCAGGCTGGCAGAAGACATTACCATATATGGCTACACGGCGCGAAATCCAGCCAATGGCAGAAGACATTACCTTATAGGGCACGCGTTAGAGTCTTCCGTCTCGCTCATCACGGACAGAGAACTCCGGCCACCGTTCACCGAAGCAACAGACATATTTCAGACAACGGCGCGAGCGGTCGTACGCACTACTACGTACTGTCGGGCAGTATGCCACCCTTCGACGCGGCTAATTAAGTCTTCCTCCTACGAAACAAGTATGGCGCTATCACCACAGCCGCCTGTATAATCCTACTGCCGCCTACCATAGCCGCCCTGGCCGCGCACGGTTTTTAATCCGCCTACTTTATACCATGGCAGCCCTGGCCGCCCGGCTTTTAATCCGCCTACTTTGCCGATAGCCGTTTCATTCACCGTTATCACCCACCGGTTCGGTAAGCTGACCGAATCCGCCCACCATGATGCCGAGAAGCCGCCCACGCACCCCGAGCCGCCCCGTTCCAGCACCCGATCTATGAGCTTTGCTCTAGATCTCTCCACTTCGTAGGAAGCTGCCTGCATCCGTACGACGCCACGTGAGATTTTAAACCCTCTTATAGTATTTCCGAGCCTAAATTCAGTAGTATTTCTAGTGCCTCTCTCTCTCTCTTATGCTAGGCCTTAAACAGCTTACCTGGTTGCCTGTAATGTTCACCCTTGCATTATTGAATACATTTGAATTGTGCCTAAACCTTGTTTCATTGGAGTCAACCATCGACAGCCTCGGAGGAGCCCTACGACCCTGAGCTGAGCCTTCCAAGCCGAGGCATATTGCCCCCGGGGGGCCTGCTTAACACTTGTTCCCCCCCCGGGAGGGACATATTTCTGGAGACCAGAAGTATAACACTGGACCCTACGTGGCTTCAGTATCACCCTGGCCCCAGGAAGTATGACACTGGCGCGCCAACTGGGCCGAAGTCTTGTCGATTGTTGTCTCCCTAGAAACATAATTATGTAATCTTAGCTATAAATATTTTATATTTGTGCTCCCATCAACAACGGTAGTTCTGTGTGAATTATTCTAAACGTCGCGAGTCCGTCGGCTAGTGCTATTCGAGTGTTAGGTATTTTAAACATCGCTTATTACCGTAACGTCTTACGCTATTACGTTCTATCGCGACAGTCAGAGTTGTTCGTCATTCGCGCGGAATTTTTTTTAATTGAGTAATGAATATCGTTATTTTAAATTCTCCGAGTGGCTGCTGTGTAAGTTGCGTTATTTCTTCCTTGAAGAGCAGTGGTTGTTTCCAATAAAAGGTAGTGACTACTGTCGGATTGTGCTCGTTCACATCCGTTCCCCTGTAATAGGAAGTTGTAAATGCGACTGCCAGCAACTGCTCTCGTCTTATATTATTCGTCCGAAATTTTTTTTTGCTTTGTTCATTATAATAACGCAAAATCATGGAGGCCACCATACCAATAATGGATAGAATATTAAATTTCGAGAAAGCAAACGCGTCGGTAATAAGAAAAATGTTGATGGATAGAGGCATAGTCCCCAAAAGGGCTTTGTTGTCTTTACGGAAACAATGTGTCGAGTTTAATGAATCCCTTAGTGGGCGGGTTGAGTCTCCTGCTATTTTATTAAATTCTCCAAGTGTAGCAACCACCCCAAAAACTAGTAATTCGGGAAACCTCGTTAACATAGTATCCTCGCCTACGCAAAATCACTATGAAAGGACTACCACAAGGTACGTTGAAAGAAAAATAGTTAATTTAACAAATTGGAAAATTTCTTTTGACGGGAATTCGGATGTCCGCGCTTTTTTAGACAGAATCGCCGAATTACAATACGCGAGGGGCGTTGATTGTCAAGATTTGGCTAGGGGTTTTGTCGAACTTCTCACTGGTTCAGCACTATTATTCTATAGGAAAATTTTCAAAACTAATCTAAAGTGGGAAGAAATTAAAACAGCCTTTTTGAAGAGATTCGAGGACCCGACGTTTCAAATGACTGAGAAGTCGAAGTTATTTAACTTGTGTCAAAAAAATAACGAAAGAGCTGCGGATTTTATTTTGGAAGCTTTAGCTATCAATTCCAAGCTGAATTTGCCGTTAGAAGAGTCGGAACTTTTATCGTTAGTCACAAAAGGTCTCACGCCAGATTACGCACAACTGAAGATCGGTAAAAATATCACCAACGTTTCGGAGTTACAAGCATTATGTGAGGAGATGGATAAAATCAAATTCAGTCGCGCATCAAGTAAAAAGGCAGTCGAGCCGGAGGTCGTCTCAAGTTATAAGGAGGTTGACAGTGATTTGGGAATTAAATCTAAAATTCACCGTTACAAGCAAATGTATAACGTACCGGTTCGGCAGTATGTAAATCTAATATCATCCCTGAATGATAAGTTATCATCACCATTGTCTGAATTAGACTTGGTTCTTATAATTAAAAATGGGTTGTTGCACAAATATAGTAAACTATTCTCGTACGATGTGCCCCGTACTTGCGCGGAGGTAATACAAAGATGCGAGATCTTAGAAGATACTCATTTCGATAATTCCCAACAGAATCACAGGGTTAGAACTTTCGGCCGTAATAAGAACTCACAGCTCGCGGCGATTTCACAAAGAACCACGGATATCGCTAATCGTGCTTGTTTTAAATGCAATCAAAACGGTCACTTTGCAAAAAATTGCAATAAAATTAACAGCAACAGCGTCCCGCGCCGTAGCCCACGATGGAAAAAGCCTGATTACAGCAGAGCAAACGATTTTCCTGATCTCTCTAAACCACCCCCGACTCATTGTAATTCGAATCAAAAAAACTTCTAGGCGGTCATTTCAGTCCGAAGCCATCAGCAGAGACAATCGAAAAGGAATGGAATGACTGGTTAGGTTACGTGAAGGTTTTTCTGAATACCGATCCACTCGAGGCAGTGAATGTGAAGTGTAGCGGAGATGGCCGGCCACATGTCACATTCAAAGTTAAAAATCGTGTTTTATCAGGTTTACTAGACTCGGGTGCGTCACTATCTTGTATAGGTGGGAATTTGCACAAACAATTCACGTCTCGTGCGCTGTCCCCTTGTGATCTGGTAATTACTACAGCAGATAACAAGAGACAGGAAGTTTCTGGCAAGCTGTCACTTCCAGTAGTTTATAACGATAAGTTGCAGACCATAGACTTTGTAGTGATACCTTCGCTCGGCCGGAAAATTATTTTAGGCGTGGATTTTTGGAAAAAATTCAACATAGCTCCAAATTTATTTACAGCAAATCAAAGTATTACGTATACTTCCATCTCAGAAGTTAACGTAGTAAGGTCAAAAAACGATCTCACACCCGCGCAACTAAAAACACTTAGTGATGTGATAGAGGAATTTCAATCCATATCTTTTGCTAAACGCGGTTTAGGTAAAACTAATTTGATCGAACATGTTATCGAAACCGAAGGAACCCCAATAAAACAACGTTATTACCCCCTGTCACCAGTAAGGTTGAAACAGCTAGAATGTGAGGTGGATAAAATGTTGGAATTAGGCGTAATCGTTAAAAGTAAATCTCCTTGGTCAAACCCGGTTATTTTAGTTCCCAAAAAGGACGGAACAGCTAGGTTCTGTTTGGACAGTAGAAGACTCAATGCTGTTACAAGGGCTCAAATTTATCCGTTGCCAAACGTTCATCGTATTCTTGATAACTTACGGCATGCAAACTTTATTACTTCCTTAGACTTGCTTAAAGCTTTCTGGCAGATACCCTTGCACCCTTCGTCTTGTGAGAAAACTAGTTTCGTAGTTCCAGGTAGGGGTACCTTCATGTTCGTAAGACTACCCTTCGGGCTACGTAATGCTCCTAGCGAACTACAACGCCTCGTGGACACCTTATTTGGTCCAGAATTCGAACCCAACCTTTTTGCATATCTAGATGATCTAATAATTATCTCACGTACCTTTGAAGAACATATTGAACTCCTTAAAAAGGTTTGTAATATTTTAAAGGCCGCCGGATTAACATTAAATATAGAAAAGTCGGAATTCTGTAAATCAAGACTCAAATATTTAGGTTTCGTAGTGGACAAGGAAGGTCTCCGAACAGACCCGGCAAAGATAGATACTATCAAAAATTTCCCCCGTCCTCAGAATACAAAACAGGTAAAATCATTCCTTGGATTATGCAGTTATTATAGACGTTTTATCAACAACTTTTCAAATATTGCAGCCCCTTTAACTCACATAACTGGTGGTAAAAAGAACCTACCTAATTTTACGTGGAATGAGGAGATAGAAAAATCATTTTCCGCCTTGAAGAATGCCTTAATTTCAGCGCCGGTACTAAGCTGCCCTGATTTTAAGTTACCCTTTATAATACAATGTGACAGTTCCAATTTCGCCATCGGAGCGTGCCTTTCACAACAATTTGAGGACGCAGAACACCCCGTCGCGTATTACTCCAGAGTACTCTCTAAAACGGAGAGAAACTATAGTACAACTGAACGCGAATTATTGGCCATTCTCGACGCCGTATACAACTTTCGCTCGTACGTCGAAGGGTCAAAATTCACAGTGGTCACGGACCATTCAAGTTTAAAATGGCTTATGTCACTCGAGAATCCAACAGGTAGACTTGCCAGGTGGGGGACACGCTTGTCTCAGTTCGATTTTGACATAATTCACCGTAAAGGCTCCCTTCATGTAGTTCCAGACGTACTATCTCGTATTGAAATTACCCAATTAAATTCATTACTTGGCACGCCTGGCTCTAAAGACAAGTGGTACTCAGAGCTGTATAATAAGTGCGCCAATAACCCACAAGCTAGTCCTAATTTCTTAATACAAGGTAATAGGTTGTATAAGCATTGTAAAGCTGATTTTTCCTTACATACAGACTACGAATGGAAATTAGTATCCCCGGTAGAGGATAGACAGGCCTTAATCTCAGAATGTCATAATTCACCCACAGCAATACACCCAGGTGTGTTTAAAACCTTTAAAAAATTATCGTTAAGGAATTTCTGGCCCGGAATGTATAATGATGTAAAAAAATTAGTGTCCAATTGCAATATTTGCAAGGCTTATAAACATTCAACTAAGCCAGCCTTAGGTCATATGTCCCACCCCAAAAACGTAGATCGCCCTATGCAAAGTCTTAGCGTAGATTTGATAGGTCCCTTTCCGAAAGGTTATGACGGAAACTTTCATATTCTGAGCGTGGTAGACGTTTTTACTAAGTACTGCTGGTTATTCCCATTACGCCACGCGACGGCAAAAACCATAATAGAAGCCTTGGAATACAATATATTTTTACCAATCTCTGTACCTAGAACACTCATAGTTGATAACGGTCGCCAGTTCACTTCAGGTGCTTTTAAAGCCTTCTTGTCTCAATACGGCGTTCCTGATGTATTTTATAATTCTTTCTATACTCCTATGAACAACACGGTAGAGCGCTATAACCAAACCATCGGAACCTCGTTGGCTATTTTGGTGGGCAACGATCACCGTCAGTGGTCAAAGCACGTCAGAACGGTACAAGCAGCAATTAATAATACGGTCAACCTTACTACTGGATACACCCCGTTTTTCCTCATGCACGGCTTTGAACAGACAGTGCATGGCACGTCACATTGGCGTATCTCCCCGGGTGCTAGTCAAAATAACACACAACCAGATACGGTAGTGGATTATGCAAATAAACTACAAGAACTTGTAGCCGTGTATGACAAGGTGAGCGATTCACTCGCCGCCGCGTATAAACAAAGTGCTTTTCGTTATAACACTAGACACAAGTTGGAATCCTATAAAATCGGAGACAGAGTTTGGAGAAGAAACTTCCCTCAATCTAAGGCAGGCGTATATTTTTCAGCCAAACTAGCACCCCGTTTTGTAGAAAACAGAATAAAGGAAAAAATCTCTAGCACGGTATATGTACTAGAGAATTTAAATGGAAAAATTGTCGGTAAATTCCACATTAAAGACATAGTAAAAAAGGGTAGTGACACCCCGGTCGTTGCAACCTTATAAGTGTTTTTATTTATGTTTTTGTTGTTATTTTCTCTGATTAGTCCGGTTATTAGTTGAGATATAATTATTACCCCTTAGGTACAACCCTAGGACGTCATGAACCCTAGTGGTTAGTATGAGGTTATAACGCATATAACTTAACCTTTGTTATTAGAGAAGTATACAATTCCTTTCTTAATGGATCGTCATCACAAGTGTTGACAATCCGGGACGCCGGTATGTCTGCACGTGAAGACTTGTTGTCATTATTATTATTATAAAAAAAGAGGTAACTCACCTTACACTAGTGAAATTACTGATGCGATATTTAGTTCATTTATTGTAATGACTATTATTGGTAGTAATAATTTATTACTTTTCCATCCTAGTGCGTAGCCACTTAGGTTGTTTTTTTTTTTAAAAAAAAAAAAATTTTTTTTTAAATTTATATATGAATATGGTTACATAAGTATATAAATTCGTCTAAGAAACACGACACGATACACTGATTGAGGGCGTAGTTCAAGGAACCCTAAATTAGGCTAGGTTTTTCATTAGAAAAAACTGCGTTAGGTATTCAGTATCCTGCCCGGGACCGAAGTAGAGACCTAATTTCTATTTTCGTGGAACAATTTGCATTCTAAAAAGTACTTAATTTTAGATGCAATGAAAGAATATGCAAGCATATTCTTTTCTTTTCGTTGGCAAGAGACGGCATAAGAAAATTCTTGTACAAGTGGTAGGTATAAAGGCACCTAGCTCTCATCATACTGGGATAGGTCATTGAGTAGTAAGAAACTTAGGAACCTTATGGTTGTAAATAACCTTGTGTATATATTAATATAAGGTCATGTATAAATGGAAATATCATTTCAATTATAATTTTTTTATTTTTTGTCCTTTTTTTTTTCGGGTTTTTTCAATCTCTTTCATTGTCGAATTATTCTCACATGTAGGTTAAATCGTTATGGTATTGGACATCTCACACGTTGCGATATAGGAGAAATTGGGGCGGTAAAACGTTCACAATCGGGTAGTTACCCACTCCTTAACGGGGTATGTCTCAATTCTAGCGTATGTTGGAGTGAATTCACGATGAAAAGGCAATGTAATAATTATATTACCACATTTTTGTTATCAGAATAGGCCCAATAGACAACACTATTCGGTTCACATAGGTTGTGGTGGTATCGAATTTTAACCTTCTTCCGCGATCATATAACAACGGTTACTCGTTGTGTGGTATTATAGAGCTGTTACAAGTCCGATAGGATGGAACTTGGGTATCGACCTAACGTGTCATTCGGCAGGTAAACTATAATCCAAAGCGTGATAGGATGGCTAAACTCCTTAGAATTAGAGCAGAAGGATTGTTGGAAACGCGAATTTCCGAACAATGGAAGTATATATGATTCCGGTGTTAGGAAGAAATTCGTTACTCAATTAAAAAAAAAATTTTTTTCCTCTTCTAATAACATTGTCGGTAGTATTAAATTTTCGTATTTTTTGGTAAAAATACGTGGCGTTGTTGTTATTTATTTTAATTTTTTTTTCTTCTCTCCTTACGTAGTCAAACCCTGAGAGTTTAAGTTGAGTTGAAACAAACTCGAATTGAAAGTTATTTAACAAAATTGTACTCACACACATAGAGTTTTTGGTGGGTAAACAAATGTATATTCAAGTGTTTTAATTATGATAAATGTAATTAATTAAATTACTATATAAATATTTTGTAAACACGTAATTGATTACTTCGGTATCAATATGGTAAGCCAGCGTGTAAAGTCCTTGCCATATCAGGACGCAATTGTACGGTAATTTATAACTTGCTATATCACTGTATTCAAATAAGGAGTAGTACTTCTCGTAGTAAGAAGATTTAAAAGTATGCACCCAGTTGAGTAAATTAGCTCGGTAATGTCATAAAGTTATGTCATTCGGGTCGTATTGTTCTTATTAGAGAATAATGTAATTGCACTTATGGTCATTACGGTTCGTCTGGTTTTTTTGGTGGGAACACCTAGAGGGTGTCCTATGTGGTTTCGTCGAACGCAAGTTCACCGTGAGGATTCCAAGGGATCTATCCGGTTGTCTATGTCGTTGCGGCAAGGGTATATTTCTAGTATACCAAGTACAGCGCTGTACGGGTCACCGAGGGTGAGTCGAGAAAACATGAGAGGATTCATATTATGCCTGAAAATTAATATTCATGATAGGTTTTGTAGCATTACCTTACAATTATATGCGAACATGAGAGGATGGTCGTTTATGCCTGATAATTAAATGCAAACCAGACAAACCATGACAAGCTGAGAGTGCGGGAAACTAACATTTGGGTTGGAATTGAATTGTGAAAATAGCATAAAGTGTATAAAAACAAAGTTGTATAATTTAAAAAAAAAGAATTCCATTGTAAGACGCGAATATGAGTGATTTCGATCATTTCATGACATTGGTCAGCGTACAATATTCCATAACAGGAATAAAGTGTATAAAAACAAAGTTGTATAATTTTAAGAATTCTATTGTAAGACGCGAATATGAGTGATTTCGATCATTTCATGACATTGGTCAGCGTACAATATTCCATAACAGGAATAAAGTGTATAAAAACAAGTTGTATAATTTTAAAAATTCTATTGTAAGACGCGAATATGAGTTGGTTTCGATCATTTCATGACATTGGTCAGCGTACAATATTCCATAACAGGAATAAAGTGTATAAAAACAAGTTGTATAATTTTAAGAATTCCATTGTAAGACGCGAATATGAGTTGATTTCGATCATTTCATGACATTGGTCAGCGTACAATATTCCATAACAGGAATAGGGTTGGAAATTTTTTGTCTAATTTTAAGATTTTTACATGGTAGTAATCCTTCTCAAAAGGGTCATGTTTTCTTTATTTCTTCATGCACCTTCGTTAGCGTGTCTTGTATCGCACTAGGTACGTCACATTTTTTTTAATTTCTTGAGAGAGTTGGCAACCTTTGTTCAGTTTATTGCTAGTTTTTTTTAGCTTGGCTCACAGGTAGTTAAAATTTTGTTGGCTCTTAGGTAGGGAGTGTTTAAATCCTGGTGAAGAGGTAGCTCTGTACCTCACATTGTGGCAATCATCGCATCACATGCTGTATGGAAGGTCGTGGTCCCCTGCATCAGCCTCGCTGCCTTTTCCCTTCATTTTTCAGGGGGAGGAGGGTAGTGTTATGGTTGCCCATAATTCATACGAACATACTATACAAGCGGCAGGTTGCCCATAAATTCTACGAACGGACTATACAAGCGGCAGGCAGCTGTGTGTCACGTGCTCAGTACATGTACATTCTCGCGTGATTATTGCTGTCCCTCTCAGGCTGGCAGAAGACATTACCATATATGGCTACACGGCGCGAAATCCAGCCAATGGCAGAAGACATTACCTTATAGGGCACGCGTTAGAGTCTTCCGTCTCGCTCATCACGGACAGAGAACTCCGGCCACCGTTCACCGAAGCAACAGACATATTTCAGACAACGGCGCGAGCGGTCGTACGCACTACTACGTACTGTCGGGCAGTATGCCACCCTTCGACGCGGCTAATTAAGTCTTCCTCCTACGAAACAAGTATGGCGCTATCACCACAGCCGCCTGTATAATCCTACTGCCGCCTACCATAGCCGCCCTGGCCGCGCACGGTTTTTAATCCGCCTACTTTATACCATGGCAGCCCTGGCCGCCCGGCTTTTAATCCGCCTACTTTGCCGATAGCCGTTTCATTCACCGTTATCACCCACCGGTTCGGTAAGCTGACCGAATCCGCCCACCATGATGCCGAGAAGCCGCCCACGCACCCCGAGCCGCCCCGTTCCAGCACCCGATCTATGAGCTTTGCTCTAGATCTCTCCACTTCGTAGGAAGCTGCCTGCATCCGTACGACGCCACGTGAGATTTTAAACCCTCTTATAGTATTTCCGAGCCTAAATTCAGTAGTATTTCTAGTGCCTCTCTCTCTCTCTTATGCTAGGCCTTAAACAGCTTACCTGGTTGCCTGTAATGTTCACCCTTGCATTATTGAATACATTTGAATTGTGCCTAAACCTTGTTTCATTGGAGTCAACCATCGACAGCCTCGGAGGAGCCCTACGACCCTGAGCTGAGCCTTCCAAGCCGAGGCATATTGCCCCCGGGGGGCCTGCTTAACACTTGTTCCCCCCCCGGGAGGGACATATTTCTGGAGACCAGAAGTATAACACTGGACCCTACGTGGCTTCAGTATCACCCTGGCCCCAGGAAGTATGACACCCCGTACTATGTAAGTTACAGACATTAGGTAGCTTTATTGAAAACATAAAATATTGAAATAACTAGATATTATTATTTTTACGTTAACCCTACGCCGGAGGCCCATGTCATATTTTGGGATGTTTTTTTTAAATTAGCTCCACTTAGGGCATATGCCATTTTGGGGATGCTGTGTGGACGGTCATTTTAGGAAAAGGAAGGAGACGAAGTTCTGAAAAATAAAAGGGTATAAGGGGTGGATAGGAATCTGGGGGTCAATGTGTCCAGGAGTGACGGAACTATGAATCCATCACTCTCGCTGCAAGATGATCGATGGTTGAAAGAGACCAGCTGCGGTGGTCAAAGTATCTCCCTAAACCGGTCTCCTTCGATCCGACCCGCCACGCAGCTTGTGAGCAGGCAAATTCCGCTGCCTAGGCCTGAATACACCTCACCCAATGAACTCGGACAGACCTGCTAAGTTACCAAACGTAGCGAATTACTCGGGGTGACTTATGTCGGAGGTGTTGGTAAGCCAATAAATGGTCCCCGGGGCGGCGCTACTCATATCCACCTCGCAACTAACTGACCATCATGCCGTTTCTCAGTAGGGGTATGCAGAGAGGATGGGCCACTACAAAACTCTGTCTCGGCACACACTCTTTGCTTCGTTCACATTGATATTTTTTCATCTCATATATTTAAAATCTTCTTGTTTTATTCTGACTCAACCCGACCCGACTCAAGTAACTTCCATTAACTTCTGCTTCGTATATTCCCTTACACTACTTTCTTCGTTCATCTAAGCGCCTAAACCTCTAACCGTCTCTTTCTTAATCTTAAGAGACGTAACTTACTTCCCTTTAAGCTCTTCAAAAATAAATGTTACTTTTGAAGAACAAAGCCGAGTTGAAAAAAAAAGTACAGGACAATCCCTTGATGGAAAAAATCACTAAGTCTAGTCTAACAAATAAATACAAGAGATTTAATAATAATCTGTGGAGATCTTAATATCGATATGAAGAAACCCAATGCAAAAAGCACAAGACTACAAAGGATCATAAATTGCTTAGGCTGGAAGCAACTTGTCAAAAATTATACAAGAATAGGAAAAACCTCTAAAACCATGATTGATTTAGTAATTTCAAATGACTTTTATGCGGAAGTTAATGCTGTAGAAGAACTCAAAATATCTGATCACGAAACAATTGTTACAAAAAATAGATATAGTAGTCCGAAGCCACAGGAAATACGAAAGATAACGTATAGGAATAAAAAGAACTATAATAAGGATAAATTGTGTACGGCATTAAAAAACAAAAAGCGGATTTGCGATAACCAAGGAAATTTGGAGGAAAAAGCCCATGAACTAGTAGGACATCTGAAAACAGTAGTAAACGAGCTAATGCCTATAACTAATATTATATTAAAAGATACAAATAATTGGTTTACGAAATCTCTACATCTTCTACAAAAACAAAGGGAAACAGCTTATAAAGCCTGTAAAATACAATTTACGGAAGAAAGGTGGGAAACCTATAAGAAACTTAGAAACATGTATAGCACAGAAATAAAACAAACTAAAAATTCGTATATTAGACAAAAAATAATTACCTCTCAAAGTGATTCAAGAAAAATGTGGACTACACTCAAAGAAATTATAAGCGGTAAACAGAAGGGAGACACTAAGGAAGTTCGGTTCCCCGATGGAGTTGAAGACGATAAACCTAAAATAGCCCAAAAATTTAATACAAATTTTATACTCAGTGTCGAAAACATAAATAAGAGCATTCCATTATTCACAGACACATTTTCTCAATCAATGGAAAGAAGAGAGAATAATAATATTTTCAGGTTTAATAAAATTAATATTGAATATTTAATGAAAATTCTTAATGCAATGAAACTAAAATGCACTGCCAGCTATAGGAGACAGATTAGTTGCACTAATAAATGAATCTCTGTTAGAGGGAATTTTTCCACAGTCATGGAAAAGTTCCATAATAACACCAGTGCCCAAAATAATAAATGCTAAAAATTTCGAAGACTTCAGACCAATAAATAGATAACCTAAATATGAACAATTACTAGAATCGATAGTTAAAGAACAGATAAAAAAATTTATTGAAAAAAATAACATTCTTATAAAACAACAATCTGGATTTAGAAACAAATATTCCTGTGAAACAGCAATAAATTATGTGATAAGTGAATGGAAAACAAGTATGGATCAGAAGAAAATCATCATAGCAGTATACTTAGACTTTAGACGTGCTTTTGAAACGATAGACAGAGAAAGACTAATAATGAAATTGAAAGACATGGGAATTCGTGGTAAAGAATTGCAGTGGTTTACTGATTACCTAAAAAACAGAAAACAAAGAACCAAATTTGGAGATGCTATCTCTGAAGAGCAACAAGTAAACCTTGGAGTTCCTCAAGGATCGGTCTTGGGACCACTACTTTTTATTATATATATTAATGATATAGTGAAATGCCTAAAATACTGTTCCATCAAACTGTTTGCTGATTACACACTTTTATATATTATAGCAAATAATATTGAAGATGCATTGTCAAAAATACAAAGTGAACTTAATGAAATATCTAAATGGTTAAGCATAAATAAACTCAAATTAAATGTAACTAAAAGTAAATTCATGGTATTAGGGAAAAAACAAAATGAACTTATTACCCTAAATATAGACAATCAAAATATTGAAGAGGTAGAAGACATTAAATATTTGGGAATCATAATCGATAATAAGTTAAAACTTAACTCTAACTTTGAAATGCTAACTAAAAAAATTGCCAAAAAGATTAATTTCTTAAGTAGAATAAAGGGAAAATTAGACATTAAAACTAGGAAATTGGTCTGTAACACAACTGTAGCATCCCATCTGAATTATTGCTCAAGTGTAATCTTTCTGAGCAATAAAACACAAATTAAAAGAATGGAAATAATTCAGAACAGAGGCATGAGGTCTATATTGTGCTGTAGCAGATATACCAGGATAAAAACCATGCAACGCCAACTCAATATATTAAGTGTGTGGCAAAGATTAGTTTTCAATACCCTAGTTTTTTATTTATAAGTTAAAAAATAGAATGTTACCAGATTATATGTCGAATAATGTTGGAATCAACAGTAGAGTTCATTGTTATCCTACGAGAAACTGAAACGATTTCAGGCTTCCTAAAACAAATTTATCGGGAATACAAAATAATATTTATCATAAAGGTTTTAAAATGTTGAATGAGCTCCCTGTAAATGTTAAGGAGGCTAAAAGTCTTGCAGTTTTTCGTGGATTATGTCTTAATTTTGTAAAGTCCAAATTTTAGTCAGTAGGTAGTAAATAACATTGTAGTAGTCATAGAAAAGAAAACATTAGATATAAGATGTCAAATTTTATATCTAAATAAAATACACAATTATAAAAAAAAAAATAATCTCAAAATTTTTCAACAAATTTAGTTCTGTTATTTAACATGCTCTAGTATGAGAAATCTTATAGATATTGTAAAGGCGAAAGTTTGTATGGATGAGTGTTATTCTTTCACGCAATAAACACCAAATAGAATTTAAAAATTCTTTCACTAATCGAAAGCTACATTATTTGCGAGTAACATAGGCTATATATATTGGTAAGCTCTGGCATTATGAATAAGCTGTAGCGTTATGCAATTATTTTTCATACGTTTTCTGTCCCTAACAAAATCGAGTTATTGCAAACGTCAAACAAATTGTTACCTTGGAAACAATGTTTTTTTTTTTTAATTAGACAATTTACCCTAAAAAAAGTGCTTTGTTGGCGTCATAGTTAATATCTACCTATCTCTAAAAATGTTTATTGTCCGGACGAAAAGCAAAGCGTTGCTATGTAATTATTTGAAGTGGGCTGTAATTTTGTTATTTCTTTAGGTTTTTCTCTGGATTCAAATATGAATAAAATACTAATTCCTACTTGAGGCAAAATCATAAGAATAAATTAGGGGAGTAGGTACTTAAAATAAATTTCTATAATTTAAATATTTTCTAAAATAGAATTTTTATTTGCGAAATGTCATTCTCAAATTTTGAAATTTTCTATCAAACAATAATAATTTTTTATTAGACAAAAAAGCAAGAATATTAACAATTATGCCAATAATTATGCCAGTATTTTCCCACTAATACCATGCGAGCGAAGCCGCGGGTAAAAGCTAGTATTTTATAATTTTAAGATAAATTCTAGAATGTTTATGGCCAAAATCTCCCTAAAGTAAAATTTAAAACTAAAAGAAAACTCTGATATCCAGAGAGATTTTTGTTGTTTTTTAAATACCATTAGTCATATTTGATTAAATATTTTCATAACCATCACTGTAGTGGCCTCTATTTATCTAATCACGTCTAATCACTGGCTCATTACTACACTTAGACCGGCGTAGGCAATCATCGCACCCGCCGTATGTCACACGCGGTCACTACTGATCTCTGACAGTGTTGCCACCCCGCTAAGTGTACGTGAGACAATGTACTATATCTATTTCATAGATACAAACACTACATCCCTTCCTTTTTCAATAATTTATTTAACTTTTCAAATAATATGATGAAATTAATATATCTCCCATTATGTTGTTTCATTATCTTCGATTGTTTGACCTTCCTTTTCTTTAGTCTCATCCACTGATTTCCATTGGCCTTCCACAGGCTTAAGATGAATCACATTCCTGCGTAATCTTTGACCAGTTTCTGTATTTCTTATTGTAACATCCCCTCCTACTGATTGTTCTACTACATGTGGTGTAGGATTGAAATTAGTTGATAGCTTATTAGTCTTCTCCATTTCTTTAACGTACACCTTTCCCCCTTCCATCAATTCTGGATTTTCCGCTCTTCTTTTACAGTCTCAAACTCTTCTCTCTTTTCTTTTTGAACTTTGTCTCTGTCACTAACTTCATTGTCATTTTCCGTTTCTGACGGAGTTTAATTTTTTTTATTTATTTTTTTTTTAATTTTATTTTTTTTTCAGAGGAGTGGACTTATATATGATGAGGATTCATATAGATCCTCATCATAGATAAGTCCACTCCTCTGAAAAAAAAATAAAAAAAATTAAATAAAAAAAAATTAAATAAAAAAAATTAAACTCCGTCAGAAACGGAAAATGACAATGAAGTTAGTGACAGAGACAAAGTTCAAAAAGAAAAGGGAGAAGAGTATGAGACTGTAAAAGAAGAGCGGAAAATCCAGAATTGATGGAAGGGGAAAAGGTGTACGTTAAAGAAATGGAGAAGACTAATAAGCTATCAACTAATTTCAATCCTACACCACATGTAGTAGAACAATCAGTAGGAGGGGATGTTACAATAAGAAATACAGAAACTGGTCAAAGATTACGCAGGAATGTGATTCATCTTAAGCCTGTGGAAGGCCAATGGAAATCAGTGGACGAGACTAAAGAAAAGGAAGGTCAAACAATCGAAAATAATGAAACAACATAATGGGAGATATATTAATTTCATCATATTATTTGAAAAGTTAAATAAATTATTGAAAAAGGAAGGGATGTAGTGTTTGTATCTATGAAATAGATATAGTACATTGTCTCACGTACACTTAGCGGGGTGGCAACACTGTCAGAGATCAGTAGTGACCGCGTGTGACATACGGCGGGTGCGATGATTGCCTACGCCGGTCTAAGTGTAGTAATGAGCCAGTGATTAGACGTGATTAGATAAATAGAGGCCACTACAGTGATGGTTATGAAAATATTTAATCAAATATGACTAATGGTATTTAAAAAACAACAAAAATCTCTCTGGATATCAGAGTTTTCTTTTAGTTTTAAATTTTACTTTAGGGAGATTTTGGCCATAAACATTCTAGAATTTATCTTAAAATTATAAAATACTAGCTTTTACCCGCGGCTTCGCTCGCATGGTATTTTTCCCAGGCCGGGATTAGATCCCTCGACCTTCGGATTGCGAGTCAAGAGTCTAACTCCTCGACCATATTGGCCGTCGTTAAATATAAAAGAAAAGAAAAAAAGCAAATGAAATAACAAAATCAGCAATAATTAAAACAACACTTGCTTAGAGAATAATATTTGTCGTGTTGTGTTCCCAGGGAGAGATTGGATCAGATGAGGGAGGAGACATTACCTGGCAGGGGTATCCTGTAAGTCTAGTGAGTGAGCAGTGGGTGTTGTGTTCTGCATGGGCCATTAAAACTATTGGGTGAGTTTATTGTTCATTGTAGTATTCGCTAGCTTGCTTTAGCATGGCACCATTAACGGAAATAGCCGAACGCTTCCGATGGCATCCGAAATCGGTAGTCGGAGGCAGGCAGCGCGCAGTACTTCGGCCGCTGAGCACTCAATCTCTCGTAGACCTTAGCATAAGAGATACTATTACACTGTAAACTTTATAACGTCAATAAACTCGTCTATTACGATCCTATCGCTCATTACAAATTCATTTAGTTTTGTCTTAATTAAAGTCTATTAAGGACATTACGAATTGGCGCAGCCAGGATAATACGACGCAGTGACAAATTGACGGATTTATCCACGGTGTACGTGGATGATTCGAGTTTTATAATTTTTTTCTCAGACGATTATTGTCGTGGACAATCGTGGGGCACTTCGTAGAAGGGCCAGCCGGAGGAATTAAGTGTAAAAAAGTATTCCGTGATACCTTGGAGGGAACCAGGATAGACCATCCGATTTGCCATCCGGAGCAATTTTGAAGGAAAGAAGGACGACCTTCCATTCCGGTTCAATTTGTTTGAAGGAATGAAGACGGTCAAACCGACCAGAAGGAAGACGGTCACGCCGACCAGAAGGAAGACATAATTAACTAGCCAAGCAGCCCATCGCCGTGGACCTTGTTTGTTGAGTTAAGTAGTTTGTCTTTTTGGAGGTTATTATTGCTGGGTTGTGTTTTTGTTTTGTTGCTGAGTCACTGCCGGTTCGGGTGCGGGTCATCTGTTCAGCCGTTGATTATGGAAACCAGTGGAATTCCGCGGTTTTGCCATCTTAGTGACGATTGGGGAATTTTTCGACTGAGGTTAGAACATTTCTTGCTGATCCGTGATGAAACGAAAACCGTTAAGCTTGATGCAACTCAAAAGAGAGCGTACTTGTTGAACTCTCTCGAGGCTGGGATGCTCACCTTATTGATTAATTTGTGTTTTCCTACCAAGATTACAGATACGACTTTTGATTCTTTGTTGGTTTTACTAGAAAAACATTGTTCGAAACCGAAGTCGGTTTTTAGGGAACGGAAATTGTTTTTTTCAGTTAAGCAATCGCAAGGGGAATGGGTTAGAGATTTCGCAGTGCGTTTACGCGGTTTGAGCACTTTTTTGTGAATTTGATACTCGTTTAGAGGCAAATTTAGCAGATGTTTTTGCTCTGGGGTTGATCCCTGGGAGAGCAAAAGAGAAAATTTACCTGGAGGGACCTAGTCTTTCTTTCAATAAGATGGAGGAACTGGCAACTAGTATTGTGGGGTTGGACCATATGGGGTTGAAAAATAAGATTAAGGGTTTGGTAGGTAGTTGTGTAAGTGCAATCGGTAAAAAAAGATCGCTTCGGGGGATCAGAGGTCGCGTTCTAGAGAGAAACCAGGTGTTTCAAGATCTGATTCACGTTCAGTCAGCTCTTATGGGAAGAATGTCTCGGGTTTTAAAAAATGCATTTATTGTGGAGCAAACCACGCGTTCAGGGATTGTAAATTTAAAAACTTTATGTGTTTCATTTGTAAACAGGTGGGTCACATTAGGATTATGTGTAAGAATAACAGAGTGTCTCCGATTATTGTAAAAAAGGCAATTCGCAAGGAGCACGTTACATTCATTAATCCGGTTAAAGTCGACATTAAAATTAACGACATTCCATGTTCAGCTATGGTAGATAGCGGTTCGAGTTTATCAGTTTTACCAGAGTCTTTTTTTAACGAGTCATTTAAAAACATAGATTTGTCACCGGACAGGTGGATAATTTCGAGTTACGATGGGTATCCTTTAAAAATTGTAGGGAAGTCAATTTTTTCGGTGACTTACAACAGCTCTAAAAATAACATTTATTTTATAGTTGTCACAAATGGTTCGGAACTAATTGTGGGCCGAGACTTTATGGAACTTTTCAATTTAGGGATTGGGCCGATTATTCGTGATTCGGTTTCCGCGGTGAATGTAAAGAAAGAAGAAATTTTTAGGGAGTTTCCAGAAGTTTTTTCGGACAAGTTAGGTAAATTTAACAAGCATAAAGTATATTTTAAAGTCAACCGAGATGCGAACCCGGTGTTTCATAACGCGAGACCGGTTCCATTCGCTTTAACACTAGAAAGACCGAAGCCTTCATTTTGACGGCTGGCCGAAGTAATGTGACGATATAATGCTTAATAATTATTGTATTGGTGTGATTTTTTTTCACATTTCATGATTTATGATTTTACAACTATGGTGAAAAAAACAGGTACGGGTCTTATTTAGTTTTTGAGATATTTTGACTTATACCTACAAAGACCGCCGCCGTCAATGTGACGGTTTGGGCCATAATGCTGAGTTTGTTTACAACCTTCCTTACCCAAGTTTACAACACGCCCATTCCTCCTCGTTTATGATAGTACCACGATAGTACTAATATGTATGTCTCTTTCTTTCGCTATCGCGTATCATATAATTTGTAAAAATACCACAAAAAATATATCTCTGGCCCAAATTTATTTTATGGCTCGTCGGAGAACTAAAGACAGGGTATGCATACATATACCAGAGTTGGTCCAGCTGGGTTAGATCCTGAAGAACTGGCAGAATCTTGGATAACCAATACCTACGCCATAGGCCCCCCTAAGAGGTTCGCTAAGTTTGGTGACTTAGCAGGGGTGCCCAGGTTCATCCAGGTATTTTTTTACATTAGCTAACAGGAGGTCCTGAGAAAAATAATTCCCCTCAGGGCCTATGTATGTCGTTTTGGGGATGATGTATAGAGAGTCTTTTTAGGAAATGAAGGAGAGGAAGTTCCGGGAAGGAAAAGGATATTAGGGGTGGGTAGGTATATGGGGGTCAGTGTGTCCAGGAGTAACGGACGTATGAATCCATCCATCCGTGATGTTCCGAAAGAGCACGGCTGGAGAAGTCAAAGGGACTCCCTCAACCAATCTTTTCCGATCCGGCCTGCCATTCAGCTGATGTACAGGCGCATATTTATTTAACAGCGCCCTTCAGGTGATTTTTTCACAAAAATCGCGCTATATAAATTAGCCAAATATTATTATTATCTTCCCCCAAGACCCGGACAAACCTCATCCCATAAACCCGGGCACCCCTACTAAGTCACAAAAAGTAGCGAACCAATTTTGGTGACATATGGCAGAGTTGTTGATTATCCAATAAATGGTTCCCGGGGCGGCAGTACCCGTATCCGCCTCCCAAATTAGGAATTTGTTCGGGGAAGGTGTGTTCGGATCTTGGTGGGGGATGCGTCTACTAAACGACTGCGTGGCAGGCTAAATCGGGAGTGACTGGTTGAGAGAGATCGTTTGACCTCGCCAGCAGGACTCTCAGAACATTGCCTTGCATCGCAGTGATAAGAATAGATTCTTACGTATGTCACCACACTGATCCACAGATTTCTACCCACCCCTCACAAATCATTTAATTCCCATAACTTATTCTTCTTCCTTTCCCTTTAGGTACCCTCCACACAGCATCCTCAAAGGTGACAATGCCATGAGGGGAATAATTTTCCTTAGGGTTTTTTTGTGGATCTAATGTAAACGAAAAAAGAAAAGAAACCGGGCCCTATGCCATCTTTGGGGATGCTGTGTGGAGGGTGTTTTTAGGGAAAGGAAGAAAAGGAAGTTCTGGGAAGGAAGAAGGTGTGAGGGGTGAATAGGAAAAAATGGTAAATTTATCCAGGAGTAACGGATGAATGAAGAAGGTGTGAGGGATGAATAAAAGAAATTGGTAAATGTATTTAGGAGTGTTAGACGAATGAATCGATCTCTCCCTCAGCGGTGTAAGGCGACGGTTCGAGAGAGGTCCTGCTGGAGAGGTCTAGATGAGGTCTCCCTCAACAAGTGTCTCCCGACCCGGTCGGCTACGCAGTAGGTGGGCAAACGTATTCGCCACCTAGATCAGACAAACCCCACCTAATGAACCCGGGCACCCCTGCTAAATCACCAAAAATAGCGCGAACCGCTTGGAGTGTCCTATGGCAGAGGTGTTGGTTATCCAATAAATGGTTGCGGGGCGGCAGTACCCACATTCGCCTACCAATTGGCAAAAAGTGATCAGCCGTCAAAATGACGGTCGTGGTCTTTATAGGTATAGAGAAGTACCCGGTCTTTCTAGTGTTAAAAGATAAAATTGGGAAAGAGCTAGAATCAATGGTGGCTGACGGTATTATTTCTCCCGTACCGAGTAGTGAATATGCGTCACCGATTGTTCCGGTTATTAAAAAAAACGGTAACATACGTATATGCGTATATTATAAGAGATCTTTAAATGTTATAACGGACTTAGAAAGATATCCTCTGCCCTCCATAAATGAGGTCATTCACAAAGTTAGCTCAGGCAAACTGTTAGCTAAGCTGGACTTAAAGCAAGCTTATGCACAGCTGGAGCTAGCGGAGAATTGTAAGAAATATACGACTATTAGCACGCATTTAGGTCTTTTTCAATATAATAGGCTTGTGTTTGGGTTCAAATCGGCACCAGCTATTTTTGCTAGAACAATAGCGGGTTGTTTACAGGGTTTTTTAAAGGCGTTGCGTTTTACCTAGACGATATTATTATTTCGGGCGTTAGTGAGTTGGACTTAATGGAAAATATCCGTGCGGTGTGCAATCGCTTAAGGGAATGCGGTCTGTGTGTAAACACAGAAAAGTGTGAATTCTTTGTAAAGTCAATTGAGTTTTTAGGATATGTGATATCAGGGGAAGGAATCCAACCTCAACCAAACAAGTTGGAGGCGATTAAAAATGCACCATATCCTAAGGATGTGAAAGTTCAAAAGCCTACTAGGGTTTTTGAACTTTTATAGGAACTTCATTCCCAGAATTTCGTCGATATTAGAACCTTTGCATAATTTATTAAAAAAATATGTTAATTGGGAATTCTCGAACAGTTGTAAAAAGGCAGTTGATACGGTAAAAAAATTAATGTGTAGCAATACGGTGCTCACTAATTACTTTCTCGAATTACCATTAAAGCTATATACTGATGCATCGACATCCGGTTTGGGAGCATGTCTTATGCACGTTTTTCAGGACGGTACGATGAGGCCAATTGAATTTGCCTCACGTAGCCTTACTAGCGCAGAAAAAAAAAATTATATTATAGACCTTGAAGCTTTTTTAAATTTTTTTTTATTTAATTATTTTCATATTACATTAGGTTATAATAATGACGTATTGCCCATCTCACTAGGTGTGAAACACCTGTGTTGAGATGGCAATTTACAGAGTGGTTATAATCTATGATTTTGTTTTATTAATATTATGAACATGACAGGTTGATATAAAATCTTTTTTTCTAAGTAATATACAATTCAAGTATGTTATATGAACATTGCAGTAGGTACATGGTTACATATTTACACACAGTAGGCATAAAGGTAAGAATGTTATTAAATACTCCTGATAGATATGTTTATTTGAGGTAATCAATGATTCTACTTTTAAATGCACTTTTGCTTTGAGTGTTTCTTATTTCAGTAGGTAGAGAATTGAATAGCTTTGTTGCATTATATTTAAAAGTTCTTTGTCCATAAGAGGTTTGACAAACTGGGATGTTAAAAGATTTTACATTTGACTCTCTTAGGGCTCTAGTGTTTATTCGTTCCTCAAACATGTGTGTATTTTTAAATTGGTGAAGCAGAATGTTTTTTGAATACAGTTTTTGCAGGTTAGGAACATTTAGTGTCTTAAAGATAAAATCAGTGCTCGTTCTCAACGGGACTTTAAGAATAACCTTCAAAATTAGTTTTTGAATCTTTACTAAAGGCTCCAGGTAAGTATTTGTGGCACTTCCCCAGCTAATAATACCATACTAGCTTATGCCTGTTGCAAATGCAACTAACGGGTTAAAACTTACTTGACTTACTAACAGAAAAAAAAATTTCATAGTAAGCGGGTAGGTAACTACGGTTAAACATACAAATATACATAAAGCCGCCCACAGGGCCTAGCAGAAAAAACCTGCCATACGTTAGTATATAGACACCATTGTAGGCATGCACACATCAAATCCCCAAAGTTTCATCGCAATCGGATGAACGGTTTAGCAGTGCGTAATTTCATGATGCCAGAGCTCACTTTTGTATACAGAAAACGTCGTGGATATGCACACATCAAATCTACAAATTTTCATCGCAATCGGATGAATAGTTTAGCAACGCTTAGTGGTTAAACACACAACTATGTATAAAGTCGCCCGCAGGACCTAGCAGCAAAAACCTGCCAAACGTTAGTAAATAAACATCATTGTAGACATGCACACATCGAATCCCCAAAGTTTTATCGCAATCGGATGAATGGTTTAGCAATGCGTAATTTCATGATGCCAGAGCTCACTTTTGTATACAGAAACCGTTGTGGGCATGCACACATCAAATCTTCAAATTTTCATCGCAATCGGATGAATGGTTTAGCAACGCTTAGCGGTTAAACATAAAACTATGTATAAAGCCGTCCGCAGGACCTAGCAGCAAATACCTGCCATACGTTAGTATATAAACACCATTGTAGACATGCACACATCAAATCCCCAAAGTTTCATCGCAATCGGATGAACGGTTTAGCAATGCGTAATTTCGTGATGCCAGAGCTCACTATTGTATACAGAAACCATCGCGGTCATGCGCACATCAAATCCCCAAAGTTTCGTCGCAATCGGATGAATGGTTAAGCAATGCATAGCGGACATACATACATACATGCACACATTTTTTTGATATTATATATAGAAGATAGCTGGTACCCAGAATGCATTGCTATACCTTTCAATAAAGAAAATGTTTCTACCTGCGTGTCCTTTCTCATTTGTCCCGATCCCCTTCCGCCCCCCCCCCCTCTTCCTCACCCGCATCCTCTTCCCCTTTCGCGTTTCCACTCCGCCTCCCTCACCTTCCCTCCCCCCACTTCACCTCTCCCTTTCTCCGTCTCGTAAACCCCCTCCCGTGTTCCCCTCCCCCCTCCCAGGTTCCCCTCCCCTTTTCTTGTTCCCCCCCCCCCCCTGCCTCATTACATACACTAATTCCCGGTACATTTAGTTTTCGAACAGCTCGCGCGCCACCTATTCAAAATTTTTATGCAAATTTCGTATTGCCAGAACTCACCAGTAGTTTTATATAAACCTTGTACTAACCATAACGAACACAACAAAAAAAGAATTTTTCAATTTGTTGCAGTCGTTCGAAAGTTATGAGCGTACGTACATTTTCATACAAATTTTATAATGCCATAACTCACCAGTAGTTTTACTGCTTAAAAATAAGCGCTATATGAATTTAATACTTTAAAAAAAATATCCCGTTCAACTTCGAGTAATTTCATTGTAAAATTAGAAAACTAATACGTATGCAATATAGTCGGATGACACCGATTTGTTATGTGCAGATGGGTACGTACCTAAATTCTGAGTGCAGGTACTTGCACATACGTAAAAAGAAAAACATATTTAGGCTGGGTTGCTTAACAAAATTAAAAATTCTTCGATTTTTCAAGTCAATTTTAACGTTCTGTAAAAGTTCGGTTCGAATTCTATTCAAGTTCTGTAATTATTTCAGTTTTATGATGCAACTGGCATTTACTGATAATAAAAAAAAAAACAGAACTTACACAGAACGTGAAAATGAACTTTACAAAAATGTCAAATTATTCAGTATCGTGGAAACAACATTACCTTAGTAAATTAAATTGCATCAAAAACCTAAATAATTGTCTAACTACCCATTCCGGCAGGTACCGGCGCATTTCCTTACAAAATTCCGGGAATGTTTTTGCTTTTTTCATCATATTTGCAATACTACCGAAATAAGTAGGTACCTACCCTGAATTTTAACATTTAACATATCAATTTATACTGGCCGGTAAATATCTACCCTTTGAAGTGAATCTATGGGCGCATATTGTCGTGTTTTTTTTGGAAAATTTTATAGGTTTTTCGGCGACCCTGAACTTTTTTACATGGGACGCACACGTCATATCGGTATCAAAAGTTGCGGAATATTTCCGAGTACCGTATTTTTCAAAAACATCTAAGCCGGAATCGTTTTTTGGGCCGTAATGCCGTATACCGCAAAACAACAACCCAAACCGCTGAGAGATCCGTTTTGTTTTGACATCTCGGATAACTGATAACTGACCTGTCTCAACATTCTCTCTAGTATTTTCCATTGCATTGAAACTAAGGCCTAATTTGTGGTATTTTTTTTAATGCGAACCTGTCGGCGAGAAATGTAACCCAGCCGAATTGAGTGATTTTATGAGTAGTTCCAGTTTTCGCCGCAAATTTATATAATTTTTCGCTCTTAAAATGTGTCAGTTCAATTTTATGTGAGTTTCATGTCTAGTCTATTTTTTTGTGAAAATCGTGAAGCTAACGTATTTATTTAAATTCAGACGAAGCTGCCGTTTCGAACGGATGAAAATAGAACTACAATAGTATTCTATAGACATTTGATTTTTTCTAATGTGAATAATCCATACTTGTATTCCGCACCGCTAGAAGTCTCCCGTAAAGTTTTGGCAAACATATTGATAACAATGAAAAATGTTTCCCCTAACAAAAACGAAACAAAAGCTAGTGGCTGGAAAATAATCGACCCTTCGAAGGATTGTGAACTTTGAAGCGTTCCAAAATAGCGAGCGCTAATGTCCATTCTCGCGTGTCAGGCGTCGGGATAATTCCCTTTGAACAAAATTGAACCTTGAGGTGTGCGAAACTCGAGGACCGGAGAGGTCGTTTTGGCGTGCCTGCGGCATTTTTGCGTCGCCAAGCCAAAATGAACCTTGAGGTTGGTGAAACGCGAGGGGCGGTGAGGTCGATTTTCGCATCAAGGAAAAAGTGAGTTTTTTCAAAAACTGAGCATTAATATATAGTATTCAAGTGATGATTGTATGAGAGCACAGTAAACTTGTTTCAGTTGTTTTATATTTAATATATCTCTAAAATTTTTAAAGAAATAGACGAATTTCCTCAGTTTTGTCGTTAAGTTTGTAACATGTGCGTTCCATTTAAGAATTGGCAATCGTGTTTGGATTGAACAGATTTTTCAGTACTTGTTCGGGAGAGAATTCACGTTATGCGTGGATAACATGCCTTTGTTGAGAATTCTAGGAGAACATAAAAATATACCTGTGTTAGCGGCTAACCGCTTACAAAGGTACGGGTTTTGCTTATAAAACTGAGTTTGTAAAATCGTGCAATAACCAGGCCGATTTTTTGTCTCGCTCACCGTTAGAAAATTCGGTCGAGGAGTACAATGATGATTTTGGGTCAGATTTCGTGAGTTTCATCGAAGAAGGTACTCAAATAGACTTGCAGGCGGTTATCTACGGACGCTATGTTACAGTTAGTAGAAAAATATCTAAGACAGGGCTGGCCCAAATCTATGAAACGTGACAATAGTTTATGAAATTTTTGGATTAAAAAGAATGAACTTACAATTATGGAAGATTGTTTGTTCTGGAATCATAGAATAATTATTCCGGTATCGTTACAAAATCATGTGTTATCCTTGCTACATAGATCACACTTAGGTATAGTCAAGATGAAAGGCGTAGCGAGAGCGTATTTTTGGAGGTCATCATTGAACAAGGATCTGGAAAAGATGGTTTAATCGTGTTCGGATTGTGCTATGAATAGACAATCACCACCCAAAAGTCACTTAACAGTTTGGCCGAATTCAGGTAGAGTATGGAGTCGTTGCATATCGATTACTGTGGGCCTTTAGCAGGTAAAATGTTCTTAGTTATTTGCGATTCGTTTTCCAAGTGGATAGACTGCATCGAAGTTTCTAAGGCGGATTCAACTCACACCATTTTCGAGTTGAGGAAAATTTTTGCGGTTTTCGGGAACCCGGAATTGATTGTGGCAGACAACGGTACAGCTTTTACAAGCGATGAATTTAAGAAGTTTTTGCTAGATAGCAATATTAAATTCATGACCAGTCCGGTGAGGCATCCTCAGAGCAACGGCCTGGCAGAGAATGCTGTTAAATGCGTAAAAGGTTTTCTCAAAAAAATAATGTTAGGTGCTAGCCTGCACATAGATTATAAGGGAAAAATACTGAATTTTCTGTTAGATTATAGAAATTCACCTCACTGTTCGACGGGCATCGAACCCGCTGTTTTATTAGTAGGAAGGAGGCTCCGATCTTTGTTTGACGGGTTAGTCCCACCCAAGGTTGGCGAACAAGACTCAGAGTTAATAAAACGGGCGAACGCCAACATTGAAAAAAGGTCAGAATAGACAAATCAAAGGGTTCGGGGGTGTCAAAACTAGTGTTTTTAAGGTAGGTCAAAAGGCCTAGTGCGAGACTTTCGCCAGAATAATAAGATTTTGTGGGCAAAGGGAGTGATTTGTAGGTCTCTAGGTAAAAATATTTATATTGTAAGAGTGGGTAACTCAGACGTGACTTGGAAGAGACACATAGACCAATTAAGGGAGCTGTCAGTAAGCTGGGATGAGGAGGTCTCCAGGTCACAGCATCCCGCGTCTGAGATCGGTTGGAATGACCCTCGGGAGTTAGAGACCTCAGTGTTGCTTGGTGGTTTGACTCGGTTTTCTTCTGGTTCCAGGTTGACGGATGTGATGGAGGCCGCGCCGGAATCTGCAGGGGCGCGGACACAAGCATCAGCACCACGTAGTCCATGGACGGGACGCCTGCGTTCCAGACAAGGAATCCAAAAAGAGCAGACTACTTAACTGAACAATACATGTTTAATGTTTAATATAGATTTATTCGGTGAAATATTTAAGTGTAATGTTTGAAATATTTATGTGTAATGTTTGAAATATTTAAATGCAATGTTTGAAATGTCTAAGTTGTAATTTGAAGTATTTAAATATTTATTTTAACGTATGGTATTGATATTATCAGGTCATCGACCTACAGTCAGTGAACAGAAGTAAGTTTTCCTACATAAAGGAGCAAAAATAGGGTCAACCATCTCTGTTTTGTAGCTATCTTTAGCCATTGAATTAGAGAGGGAAGGATGTAGTATCCGCTAGCTTGCTTTAGTATGGCAACATTAACGGAAATAGCCGAACGCTTCCGATGGCACCCGAAGTCGGTAGTCGGAGGCAGGCAGCGCGCAGTACTTCGGCCGCTGAGCGCTCATTCTCTCGTAGACCTTAGCATAGGAGATACTATTACACTGTAAACTTTAAAACGTCAATAAACTCGTCTATTACGATCCTATCGCTCATTACAAATTCATTTAGTTTTGTCTTGATTCAAGTCTATCAAGGACATTATATTCATCTTAATATATAAATCATAGTCGGGTTAGTTGCACCATTTATAAGTCGAGAAAGGCTAGACCGATCTTTGTGATCTTTTGATTTTTTGGATTTGTCTCCGCCCTAAATAGCAGAATAACTTTTAAAACATCGGAAAAAACCACAAAAAAAAGTTATGAAGAAAATTAACTTTTTCATAACTTTTGTATGGAATGAATTTTCATCTTCTGAAAGAGCTGCAGGAATATTGTGATAAAAGTATAATATTAAATAGTGAGTGAATTCCAAAAATTTAAAAACGTCAAATGTCAATGCGCTGATTGTTTTGTTTTTGATCTCAATCATACAGGGTGTTAAGGGACGTACTTGACTTACTTCAACCATTGATTCCTGACATTATTTGGAGTAAAAAATGTTAATGAAATTTTGGTCTCCGAGTCCTTTGGTCATTGAGTATTTGGAGCAGGTGGATGAGTTTGGGTACTTGGGAAGTATGTTTACAAGAGATGTGAAGGCTGATAGAGATATCGAAAGAAGGGTAAATGCAGGCAAATCTATTAACTCTTTCCCTGCGGGAAGCGCACCACTGCGCCGCGCCGTACATGCCCTGAACGCGAGCGTCGAATCTGTGTGCCGCAAAGTTTCTCCAGAGTTATGTGTACGAAACATACTTGAATATAGTAAAATTTATACTCCTAAAAATTCTCAAATCTTTACCCTATTGACATCTTGCGATATTTATCCGTAACACGAATCCTAATCAGAGTTACAAAGATTTGAAGGGAGCTAACTCAGAGCGAAAGTTGAATCAGTTTGATTTATTCCTCTCCTTTACACATGCGATTTCACAGGCGCGTTTCATAACTACTCATAAGATTCTCAAACGGAGACGCTCGCCGAGTAATACATTATTATATCGAATTATTGTTTGCTTTTTTCGTGGATGTGAACTATTGTGATTACTGTGGATATTTATCTGATTTATTATATTTAAAAATAAGTTTTTTTTATAAATATACTAAAGATACTTCCGAACTGCGGTAGAAATATAAAATTTCGTCAGTGTTAGATTATTTTAAAACAAAAATAAGTGATTAAGAGTGTTTTTAGTGGACAATCAAGTGTAGTGATTTTATAAATCTTTAGGAAATGTTTTATACGTTTGACATTTTTATCAATAATTGAATTTATTTTTTTATTACCAACATACAAAATGTCGGGGCGTGGTCTTAATGACGAAGAAATAATTAGTGCTACATGACAGGCGCGAAATTCACCTGCTGATCACTCTTCACGATGGTTCTGTTGGACCTTCTGTAAAAATAAATAGATTGACTAGAGAGCCTATTTTAAAACCACAATGTGTTCTAAATTATAATAAGAACATGGGCCTAGTAGACAAAGCTGATATGATGTTAAGGAGCTTAAGTTGTATGAGGAAGTCAGTGAAATGGTACAGAAAAGTCGCATTTCATATTATTGATCTGTATTTATTAAATGCACACATAATATACCTGAAGTAGGCGTCCTGGCGTAGTCTCGGGGGGAGGTCTCCAGTCAGATTGTAAGGCTGAAGCTGTTTTTTTGGCCTCTTTCGTTTCAACGCCAAGATGGGCGTACTGGGAGTAGAAATTGTTAGAGGTTATCCGTAAAACACTTATGTTCTGGATTAATTGTAACTTTATTTAATAACTTTACAATACGATATTGATTGGCAATTAGTTATGGTTTAATTGAGTCGGTAAGAGATAAGAGAGAGAGTGGAGAAAGATATGTAAGAGAATCAGAGAGAGACTCAGATAGATAATGAGATTGCAAAACATTGACCCGAGTATTTATCAACAACGAAAAACAATTGACGTGACTACAGAGAAAAGACAATAAAGATGATGAATTGATGACAATATTTCACTATGAAGTAGCATAGACATAAAGAATTAAAGTAAAGGACTGTACACATCGAGATAAATACTGAGAATGAAAAGTGTTTAGAAAAAAACGATTTTAAATATGAAATAGGATAATCACAATACAGAAGACACAACAATACCAACCGTTACAACAACAAAAAAATCAGTTTGGCTGATTTCCAAATGGCAGTGATAGAACAATTATTACAGAAATATCACGAAAATTTGCCGAACACTTTACGTCCCTCAACATTAAGAGATTACCCTATGCTTGCATCATCAAAAATTGTTTCTAAACACATGCCCATTAAAGTTCCCCTTACAGAAAAAAAACCCAAACCCCCATCGCAGGTGTCGTGTCTGTGCCACTTCAACACTAAAGCCCAAAATGAGAAAACTAACAAACTTTATGTGCATAGAGTGCAATGTGACGTTATGCGTTGAGAACTGTTTCAAAATTTATCATGATAAAAAAATATATTAAAAAGTGTTATTTACGGTGACATAATAACAGTTAATTTCTTTCATTATTTATCTAAATTTATGTGCGGTTGTTTTTATTATACGACCCTTTTTAAGTGTGTGTCAATATTTCATGTATCCAGCCGATCGAGACATCGCACCACAGTTGAAGAGCTTTACTCCGGTATGTTAATAATAATAATAATAATAATAATATAATAATATCTTTATTTGGAAAACAAACAGCTTTACAAAGATACATAAAAAAGAAAGAGTGCTAAAATAAAACAGTAAGCCTAAAAATATGAATTCACTGATAATTTTTTTTTTAGTAGCTAGACAAGAAACACATAAAAAAAATAGTTAAGAGAAGTTAAATTAAAACATAAAGAAAAAACTAAGAAAAAAAATAGTTAGGAGAAGCTAAATACTTAAATATGCATGATAAGAATATAGAAAAACACAATAAAGGGTAAGCTTATGATCTTGTAGGAGTAAAAGGATGATATGTATGTAATTAGGGAATATGTTAATATATTGCAAATTAGGAAAAGAAATCTGATTAATAATATAATAAATATAAATATGGATGTTAAGGGGTGTGTTATGATGCATTACATTTATCTGATAGTGTTGCTTTGAATTTGTTGAAAGTTATATTGAAGATGTCTGTATATATTAGGTGTGTGTCATTATAATGGCAGGCTCGATGTATGAATTCATTTTGTAAGTAGTTGGTGTTGTAGCGGCTGTTATAAAAAAGGGATACGTTTCCGCTATTACGACCAGGAACTCTAATATCTATTTTTTGTAAAAGATACGGGGAAGATACCGTAATATTTAGGATTTTGTACAATAACAATTGATCAGAAATAATTCTTCTACAATTTAATTTCGGGATTTTAAAGAATTGACGTATATCTTCATTTGATTGGAATACATAAAACGACCGAAAATTTATGTAGGAGAGAAATTTTTCCTGAACACATTCTATTCTATGAACATATGTTATATATCTTGGATTCCAAATTTGTGAGGCGTGTTCGAGGTGCGGAATATAGCAAAATAAATGTATCGAGATAATAAAATAGTTTTGATGTTCGTAGTATAAATCCTAACATTTGGGTGGCTTTAGTGACAATGTTATTAATATGCAATTGGAATGTAAGTTTGGAATCTAAGGTAACACCCAGATCCCGAACTGATTCTTTTCTTTTAATATCGACATTGTTTATTGAATATTTAAATATTATTTTGGTCCTATTTCTTGTAAACGATATTGAGTAACATTTATCTATATTTAGGAACAAGCAGTTTTTATTTATTTTTTATTAATTATTATTTATATTTAATAAAATAATTCCATAAGTATACAAAATATAATGGTTAATAAGGTAAAGATATTGTATTTCTTAGTCCTCCTCACTAGGGGTTCTTGTGCCGAGGCGGACTAAAATTTTACAGTTTATTTGTCTTCTATGTCGTTTTTAGTGTCTTCATTAGGGTGTTTTCGTTGATCTCTTTCAGCCATATTTTTATTCTTGATTTGTACTTATTAATTTTTTTTATTAGTTTTATGTCTTGGGGTAGAATGTTATGGAGTTTAGTTTGCAAAATAAGTGTAGTTTCTTTGTCCGAATGTGGTTTTACAACTTGAAATGTTTTTTATGTCATTTTTATTTGATCTTGTGTGATGAATACTATATACCTAGTGAGTGTAAGTTAATTTTGCAATATTCGTTGAGATTATTAAGGTCCTTCTGTATTTTTAAGCAGCACGCGATATCATCGATTGGGGAGTATAGTTTCATATCGTCTGCATATAAGATTGCCTTGCAGTGTATAAAACAACTTTTAATGTCAATAATATATATATTTAACAGGAGAGGACCCAAAATTGATCCTTGTGGAACTCCTAATGTAATATTGACCCAGTTTGATTTGAAACCACTTAGCACAACAGCTTGCAAACGGTTTCTGATATATGAGTCTAGCCATCTTAGTAGATCTCCATGGATGCCCGCGAGTTTTAGTTTTCTAAACAGAATGGAATGGTTAACTTTATCGAACGCCTTGCTGTAATCTGTATAAATGGCGTCAGTTTGAAAACGCTTGTCTATATTATGAAGTATAAAGTTCGTAAAACAAGCTAAGTTAGTAGTGACGGATTTACCGCTTCTGAAGCCATGTCGGTTTTCACTAAGAATGTTCTTTAATGCGTCGGAAATTTGATCTGCTGCAAGTTTTTCGAATAATTTTGAGAAAATTGATAGTTTGGATATTGACCTGTAGTTTTGTACAAGATTTCGTGGACCGGACTTGTATATTTGGGTTACAAATGCTTGTTTCCACATAGAAGGAAATTTATCCGTTTGTAACGAACGTTTAAATAATTTTAATAATGGATACGCTAAATTCTTTGAGCATTTGGAGATAAATATAGGTGGAATTCCATCTGGACCAGCACCTTTGTTAGAATCGATTTGGTTTATGTACTTCAAAACTAGATCATAACTAATCTCCAAATCACTAATATCGGCAACGCTATGGTCTGCATGAAAGTTTACATTGGAGACATCACATTTCTCGTATACTGAATAAAAGAACGACGAGAACAGCTGCGAAATTTCTTGACCGGTATGAGCAATTTCATTTTGATAATACATAGTACTAGGAATAGATGATGTTGTACGTTTAGATTTTATGTACGAAAAGAGAAATTTAGAATTTCGATGAATATTCCGTCCTGCTCTGAGAACAAAATTTTGGTGACACTCTTTGGACATATTTTTATGTCTTATTCGTAGAATGGAGAAAGCTTCGTAATCAGATGGATTATTATTTTATTTTATTGTTTTTATTACTTGCTAGAGCAATCCCGATGAGTTACAGAACTCATTTTAGGACAGGAGGAAAATTCATGGATGTGAGGAAATAGTTACAGTTTTACTTGGAAAATGGATATTAAAAATATAAATTTCAAATACAACATAGACTAAAAATAAATAAAAAAAACAGGTTGAGTGAGCAAAAAACAATAGAAAATAATTAATGAAACAAGAAACAAGGTTATACAAATGTGGATGATTATGATTACAAATAAATGGAAATGAAAATAAATGAAAAGGAAATAAGACAATTGAGACATGACAAGAAAATTTACATAGTTATCATCCTTAAACGTATTTAAAAAATATTATTTTAAAGCATTATTCTGAAGTTTTTTATTTTGCTGGATTCCCTTGTACATATCTGGAAGCGAATTATATAGTGTATAGGCAACATAGTTCAGAGATTTTATCCCATATTTTGTAGTGTGTGTTTGAAGTATGCGGATTTTATTGCTATTTCGAGTATTGTGAGTGTGAATGTCTTGATTGTAAAGTGGCTTGATGTTAGTGTGAGTTGATTGTTGAGTAATTTGTAGGATGGTGCTTGTGATTTCATGTTTAGGAAGGACTGTGATTGGAAAAATACCGGAAACTGAATAGAGGTCTCTGACATGGGTGTCCCATGGAAGTCCAAAAACATTTCTGAGAGCTCGGTTTTGAACCACCTGCAGAGCAGCTATCAATTTCTTTGAGACAAATCCCCAGATACAGCAGAGATAAGAAAGGTGTGAATGTACCATGGCGTAGTACACTGATGTTAGTAAAGGAATGGGTAATAATCCTTGGAGTCTATATAGTACACCAGTTATGGGGGTAATTTTCTCCTTTACATGATTTATGTGGAGATCCCACGAGATTTGGGAATCTACGATCCGGCCCAAATATTTTGTGCTCATTTTCTTTTCGAGGCAGTTATCACCAACTTTGATATTGAGGCTGAAATTTTTCTTGTTGCCAAAAAGTATATAATGAGTTTTTTTTACGTTAAGAGTTAGTTTGTTTATTCTTAACCAGCTTGTGAGTTTAGAAACATCAGCATTCATTTCCGTTTCAAGCTCCGCTAGGTTCAGTTTATTGTAAAAAATTACTGTATCGTCCGCATAAAGTTGTAGAGTTCCTTTAATACCCCACTTTGTCATGTCATTCACATAGATTAGAAATAGCAACGGTCCAAGAATTGATCCCTGTGGCACTCCACATGTTATTTTACCCAACTCACTCGTTTCTCCTCCCAGTTCTACTGCCGAAACGCGGTTTGATAGGTAAGATCGGAAAAGTTCCAGAGGAGGACCAACAATACCCAAATGTTTCAGTTTTTCGATCAATACGTTGTGATCCACCGTGTCAAACGCCTTCTTTAGATCAATAAATATTGCCGCCGTAAAATCCCCATGATCAATATGTTTCTGTAGATTTGATATAAAATCGAAAACTGCACATTTAGTGTTAGATCGTCGTCTGAAACCGTATTGTTTTGACGTGTTCGAGATATTTCAATAGTCTTTCTTTAATGATACATTCAAAATGTTCATTCAATTTTAGAGATAGCTGGAAGGATAGAGATTGGACGATAATTTTGGACATTTTTTTTGCATTCGTCTTTATGAATAGGAATTATTTTCGCAATTTTTAGTCTGTCTGGAAAGATACCTTTTGATAGAGAGAGATTTATTAAGAATACAAGATCATCCGCCAGTTCCTCTTTGCAATTTTTGAGAAGGAGAGAGGTTATCCCATCGGAACCTGCTGCCGCTTTGGACTTAAGGTTAGATATGACACGTAGGATTTCATTTTTATTTGTCCTGATCATGTTAAAAGATTGTTTTGCCTGAGTTTCCGTGTAGATCGTGTTTACATCAGTTTTTGAAGTTTTTATTACTGATGCTAAACTTTCCCCAACTGAAAGAAAAAATGCGTTAAATGCAGTTGCAATCTCCTTTGGTCCCTTTACTTCTTCTTCATTTATGACTAGAGATTTACAAGTTATTTTTGGGTTTCGCGAGCTATTTGTGAGAATGGAGTTGATTGTTTTCCAGGTTCGCTGTGGCTTGTTTATGCTTTCGTTAAGCAATTTTGTATAATACTTGCATTTAATATATTGTCTGTAATTTGTGACAGTATTACGAGCTTTATTTTTTTCTATTGTCAAAGGAATAAATACTTCCTTGATTTTGTTTCCAGAGTTTAAATATGCGATTTTGTTCTTTAATAAGTGAATCAAGTTGGGCATCAAACCATGGAGTATTGTTCAGTCTTTTGTCTCCTTTATTAATTTTAACTTTTGTTTTGCATGAATTTACAGCATTTTGTAGATAGTCAGCAAAATTATTATAATTTTGGTTTACATCGTCAGACGAATGGGTAAATTTACAAGTTTTAAGTGACGTTTTTAATATTTGATAATTTATTTTGTAAGCGTTTGAGAGGTTGTTTCTGTTGTTGGGGAGGTTTTTCAGGGAGTTTTCATAATCCAATATAAGTATATTGTGATCACTATATTTTGAATGAATCATCAATATTTGAAATTATCCCAGAAACATTTGTTCTATTTGTGATAATGTGATCTATCAACGAGCTGGTGTTATTTATTACCCTTGTGGGAAACATTGTGTTACACACATAAAAGTTGTACGATTTTAAGGTGTGAACATATTTCCGTGCAATATCAGTATCTTTTGAGATATCGATATTAAAATCTCCAAAAAGTAATGTATCTTGTTTGTTTTTATTTAATATTATTTCTAAAGAGTCAAAAAAATCTGTTATATTTGAGTTGGGCTTACGGTAAAAAACATACAAATTGAGAGGTTTAATATTTTTTGCCGTGATCGTAATTCCAAGAAAGGTGTTTTCACTGCAACATTTTTCTATTTTCTTATTGCTTAGTTTGTTATGCATGTAGATGGCGACTTCTCCTCCTCGGTCCAGCTCACGGGAAGCAAAGATTCCAGCATAGTCAGTTATATTGAAAAAAGGTTCCTCTCCTTTATGCAGCCAGGTTTCCGTAATCACGAGAATATGTACCGTTTCTGTAATGTTTTTTAGGGTTTCTTCAATTTCATCAATTTTGTTTCTGATGCTTCTAGCATTCATGTACATAATACGCATACAGGACTTTTTGGTGGTGTTTTCTTGAATATTGAAACATTTGAATTTCGATACCCAGATATTTACTACTTATTTATTTTATTCTCTTGTTATTTTAATGAGGGCAGGCGAGTGCCATGGTGGATACTTTAGTACTTGAATAAATTTGCTGGGTATAAATTGGTTTATAACAATGTATAATTTATTATAAAATGTCTCGATTGCTATATCTATATTAGTGTTATTAAGTTTTGTAGGTCAGTCAATGTTAGATTGTTAGAAGTGAGTATTGATTTCATCATAGTTTCCTTTGGCGAATATGTATTTTTGAGTTTTGTTATGTACAAGCGTGGATAAGATATTGAAACTTAAGTCAACATGTAACCCTTTGTGGTGTATGTCTTCTGGAACTAAAGGTAATTCAGGCAAATTGATTGATAAGCTTGTCGTGTTGTCCTTGAAATATTTATATGGCGGCCCGGTAACAAACGTATTCATTATATCTTGAGATAAGCGTAGAAGATTTATAGACTCCCATTGATGTTGTGAATGTTTATTTACACTTGAAAAAATTCTTCAAGACATAAGTGATTTACTTTTTTAAACAAATATTAAAATCCGTGCATGATTATTATTTAAAGCCATAAATTAGATTACTGATAAATAGCCCCGCATGTGAACGAAGTGATACATATTTTTGACGCATAGAAAAGGTTGCCGTCCATAATGGAGTGCTGGTACCTACCCTGATGTATGGCAGTGAGCCATGGAACTGGCAGAGGAAGGATGAAAGTAGACTGAATGCTGTAGAAATGAGATCCTTGAGGCGTATGTGTGACCATGTACGATCGTGTGAGAAACGTGAAGATCCGCGAAGAATGCAAGGCTGATGTATGCGTAATGAGTAAGATTAAGAAAGGGACGCTCAGATGGTTTGGGCATGTAGAGTGAATGAACGAGGAAAGGAGTGTAAAGAGAGTATATGACGCAATTGTGAACGGTAGAACAAGTCGGGGACGCCCGAGGAAGACATGGCACGACCAACTGAATCAGATACTTGAGTCGGGCCATGTGAAGAGTCGGAATAATAGAAGAGCATGTATGAGACGATGTATGAATGTGAACGAGGCAAGGAGTGTGTGCCAGGATTGAGTTGTTTAGCGGTCCGTCATCTCTGCCTAGTCCTGCGAGAAAACGGCGTGATGGTAAGTTAGTTAGTTAGTTAAGTTTGAATAAATTAAAAACCCGCCTTTTTGGACGCAGGTCTATTGTTACGGAATTACATACCTACTAGCAACTAGTATAGTCATGAGAATTGTTTTGTTTGTTTTTTATATTTTCTTGCCTACTTTAGAGTTAAGAAACTATTTTGGTCGATACAACGCTTCAACGCATTTTATAAGATAGTAAACAGCTGAAAGTAACATTAACCGCAATTTGGGAGGCGGCTGTGGGTATCGCCGTCCCGGGAACCATTTATTTCACCCCAATTGGTTTTCTACATTTTTTTAAAAAATTATTTTTATTCCTACAAAAATGTGTTTTTATTTATTTATTTATTCAACCCCCAGAGGGCTTTTAGAGTAGTACAATTTGTTTATGACAGATGATTTTTAAACAGATAGAGAAATGATAAGAATAAAATAGATAAAAATGCACACAAGTCACAAAAATACAAAAATACAGCGATTTGATAAGTTTACAAAAATACAAATATGTTTAGGAATAGTTTTGAAATAAGATTTTTACAAGATCCACAAAATACGTCAAGATGATGTTGAATATGTCAACATCACTTGAGTACTGATTTCCCATAGTGTGAAATCTTTGAATCGCAGAGTGGGCAATTTAGTTCCGCTTATGAATGCTGCAGTAGAATAGTGTATTTTGTCGAGCGGTTACTGTCGGTATTCGTAAGTTTATGAGTTCGCAACAGTCGAATTTAGAGATAAGTATTTTGAATAAAAATGTCAATTCGTCTGTCTTCTAGTGTGTGTATTTTTAGAATATTTAGTAATAGATTCTATTTTAAGTCTTCTAGTGGGATATTTAATTTAAAATTTATAAAACGCAGAAATTTTTTTTGTAGTCGCTCAATATTATTAACGTGAATTTTGTAAGATGGAGACCAAACTACCGAGTTATACTAAATTTGGCTTCTAACTAGAGATACATATAATAGTTTAATGGCTTCTATGGAATTAAAGTTTTTAGTTGTTCTTAAAACGAAGCCTAGTGTTTTCATACCTTTGTTCATAATTTGGTGGATATGATTGGCGAAACTTAGTTTTTCATCCAAAATGATTCCAAGATCCCTCATATACGGGACTCTTTCTAAAGCTGTGTTATTGATGGAATATTCGAATAAAACAGGATTTTTATTTCTGAAGAAAGTCAAGGTTTTACACTTTTCTACATTTAAAAATATTTTTTTTTTAATGCAACCATCTTTAAACTTACTAATATTTGACTGTAGTATTTGGCAATGATTTATATCAGTTATTTTCTTGTATAGCTTGATGTCATCAGCAAAGAGCAATACCTCGACATCATTGAAGCAATTGGTTATATCATTGATGAAAATGAGGAACAAAACCGGGCCAAGATGCTACTAGTGGCCAACCCTTGCGGTAGGCCACTAGTAGCCCAGAAAGCTTTCGACATCTAAGATTTTATTTTGACGAACAGTATACGATTTAATAAATAGCTAGTAAACCATTTTAGCAAGTTACCCCTTATTTCTAGAGCAAACAGTTTTTGGATTAGTAGTTTATGGATTACTTTGTCAAATGCCTTCAAAAAGTCTGTATATATGCAGTCGACTTGTTTATTTTCTGAAAAAGATTGTAATATGAAGTTTTGAATTTTTTTTTTTTTTTTTTTTTTTTTTTTTTTCATTTATTTATTACAGAAGATACATTATTTAAACAGCAAAAATAACATATAAAATACAATATTTATATTTCAAAATATCCTTTTTTGATACAAATAAACTACATTATAAATTTTCACTGATTTTTTTTTGTTTTTTTTTTTTGTATGATATTTCTCTTCTATAGAAGCAGACGCTTGTGATTAGAAGAGGGACGAGTATCGGGATGAGAAAATATTTAAAATATATTAACAAAATATATTTTGTATCTTTTAATTTAATTGTAATAGATACTTAAAAAAAAGCAAATTTACAAGTTATAAAATATAAGTTATGATGATTAATTTTATCAATTTGTTATTTTTACTTTAAATTGCTCTTTAATTGCTTTTAGTAGGCATTTATCTATTATTTATTTATCTATTTATTCATTTATCTATTTATCATTTATATTATTAAGTTAGTTGCGGTAGATCTACCTTTGATAAAACCGTGCTGTTTTTGGTCAATTAATTTTATTAATTTGGGATAGATTTCATCGAGGACCAGTGATTCGAAAAGCTTAGGTAGTACTGACTGTATACAAATGGAGCGATAATTGGCTACTTGTGTCGTCTCCTTTTTTGTAGATAGGTGTAATGAAGCTAGATTTCCAGCGGTCTAGAAAGTGTTCAAGGGTTAAGAGACGGTTGAATTATAATGTAAGTGGTTTAGATAATGTATTAGAGCATTTTTTTAGGAATATTGGTGGAATGTTGTCTGGGCCAGCGGATTTGTCAGTGTCTAAGGAAAATAATTTCTGTTCGCAACATTTTTGTGTGATATGGCAACTTGTTAAGTGTGTAGTCTTGCTAAATTTGTATTCAGGTATTTTTTCATCTGGGGTTTCTTCATCATATGCATCTTTGAAGAAGTCCGAAAAAAGGTTTACAATGTCCTGTGTATTGTTTGCACTGGTTCCATTCATTTGCATTATTGGCGGGTAGTCTGTGTTTTCATTGTTTAGTTTTTTAAGAAATTTCCAAAGATTTTTGGATTTAAAGACAGTGTCCTCGATAGAGGTTATATACATTTTGTAACATTGTTTGGAAAGATCTTTACATTGTTTCCTGGTTTCGCTAAAGATTGTATAATCACTTATGGATTTGCTTTGTTTTAATTTTTTGTGTTGACTTTTTTTTTGCTGAAGAGAGGCAGTAAGCTCTGATGAGAACCAAATCGGGTAGGTAGTAGGTATAGCTTCTCGGTGTATAAAAAGGTACATAGAATTCAATAATATTAGAAAAGTATAAATAAAGTTGGTCTAAAGATTCATCAATATTTTTATCGGATAAAAACGACCAGTCTGTATTTGAGAGATGGCTGTTAATTGAGTCGAAATCGGCTCGTTTAAAGTTTAGGACTCTTTGTGATGAGACCACAGTTTCTTGCTTTCCATGTTAGGTTTGGTAAGTTATAATCTCCAAGGATAACAATCTTCGAGTGAGAATATTTTGATGAAATTGTTTCGATGTCTTCACGGTGGTTTCTGTATGTTTGAGGGTCAGAAAGTGGTGGTAGATAGGCCGTTCCAAATATAATTTTCTTGAGAGGAGTCGTTACTTGCATAAAAAGATGTTCAACGTTATTGTGTTTCGTGGTTAATTTTCTAGATGACAACTTCTGTTTTATAGCAATCAAAAATCCTCCACCTCTTGACTTGGAACTTGATCTGACATTTCTGTCGCAGCCGTAAATATAATGATGTCATGATGATGAGGGCTGCTCGTAGGTCATCGAGTTTTAATCGTAGTCCTCGGATGTTTTGGTAGTAGATTTTTAAAGTTCTGGTTCGATCGTTTGTTGGAATTGCTTGGATATTTTTGTAACTTCCTAGTTTTTTGGCAGATTTGGGACAATTCTAGGCGTGCTTTTAGAAATTTTTGCTGCGCCGGAGTTGAGTCGGGATAGATTCTGATATTGTTCTTAAGAAGACCTCGTTTGCTAAGAATATTTCGCGATTGTATGGAATTCTCTAGTTCGATTTTTATTGGTCTAGGTTTGCTATTTGATAATTTACCGATTCTATAAAATTTTGAAATATTTTCATTTGCTGATTTGTCGATTTCACTGATTATACTGGTGAAACTTGCCTGGTCGTCCAAGACCCTGCCGGCTTCTGTTGTCTTAATACTTTCAGGTACATTGCAAACAATAATATTTTTGGAACGCACTTGTTGCTCATTCATTTCCGAAATCGCCTCGCAGATGTTAAAGTTATTTTGGGAAGAATTCGCTCTAATGTCCTTGTATGCACGCAGTTCATCTTCTAAGCTGGCAGTTTT
Source organism: Limnephilus lunatus (assembly GCA_917563855.2). Classification (NCBI taxonomy): domain Eukaryota; kingdom Metazoa; phylum Arthropoda; class Insecta; order Trichoptera; family Limnephilidae; genus Limnephilus; species Limnephilus lunatus. The sequence goes on from OU830599.1 coordinate 62,501,401, forward strand.
GGATGCCACAGCTGAAGACATGCTACTTATGGCGTTTAAAATTTCACATGCAATTGGGGAAATTTTAGAAATTTGATCCTTATTAAATTTGTTGGCTGGATCAAAAAGTACATTATTTAAGGCATTGACAGCTATTTCTGCTTTGGAAATGAAATTTTGCACATCCATTGTGACACGTTTATAAATTTGGCACTATTCACTGCTTTTCAATGTTTGAAGTTGCTGATTTGTTTTTGCTTTTTTTTGACACAGTACACAAATATTTGCAATGAAAAACACTATTATGTTAATAAATAAGTGCTGCTTGTTAATATTTGATGATAGTTATGTATAATAATTTACTTTAAATAATTCAAATGTTTAATTTTGACGGGAGTGGATTGAAAAATGTTTACACTGTCAAAAGAGTATTGTTGTTTGTACACTGCAAAAGAGAATTTGGTGACTTAGCAGGGGTGCCTGGGTCCATCGGGTGAGGATTGTTTGGGTCTTGACGGCTGATGCATCTGTCCACTAATTTCGTGGTAGGCCGGATCGGGAGAGACTGGTAGAGGGAGACCTTTTGTCCTCTCCAGCAGGGCTCTCTCGAAATATCGCCTTAGACCGCCGTGTGAGGGATGGATACATTCAGCCGTCACTCCTGGACACACTGACCCCCAGATTCCTACCCACCCTTATTTTTTTAATTCCCAAAACTTTATCTTCTTCATTTCATCAAAAAGAACCGCCACAAAGCATTCCCAAAATATGACATAGGTTCTGGAGGGAATTATTTTCTTCAGGGCCTCCTGTGTGGAGCTAATATTAAAAAATGCATGCCAGAAATAAACCAACTTCAAGAGAGGTATTATAATCTTGGGAAGAATCACCATTCAGAATCGAACATGTTTATTTGTTTGCTGTGGTGCGGGTCTAGATTTGAATAGCCAGTTATCTAATTCTCAACAATCCACCCTATCACATACTTCCTCTCCCTACTCTTTTAGTCATTCAACATTCGCCAAATCGAAATGCCATGTCCCATTGAATGCGGGCAGTTGGTACTCTTGTTTTGTAATCTTATAAAACATCATCACATCAACATAATCGGAAAATAGTGTCCGTGCCACGACGATTTTAAAAGTTATGTTGAGAGGCTGAAGGGGTTATGCAGTTGGGGAGGCAAGGAGATAGGGTAGAGGAAGGTCGAGAAGTACTTCGCCATTCAGATTAGATCACCAAAAATGGCCAAATCCATTTCAAGCAATTCTGCAAGCTAATTCTGAATAGTGTTGTTTCACCGGGGCAATAACGACAGTAGATACCTATCTATCACTCTAGAACAGTGATTCTTAACGAGGGCACTATCTCCCCCCTGGGGGGTTTTGGAGGTCTGAGGGGGCGTTTTTGAATTTTTAGCATTTGGGGGGCGCTGCAGAGGTTGGAGTGGGCATCGTGTCAAAATAGAAAATAAGCTCATTCACGAGCTATGCACACTGACACATTGACACACTTTCTTAAGGTGCAACAATTTAACAATTTCTGTTAAATAAACTACACTTACATGCACAAAAATTTAAACTGAGGCATAATAACTTAATGTTAATCTAGTAATAATGCGTTTTATTAGTACTTCTCATTCATAATTATTTTTGTAGTAGGAAATCCATTCCTGCATAAATGGACGACATTTTTAAATTTAGTTGGGTGCTGGATAATTTGACTGCGGTAATGGGTGCGATTCTTTCAATACGTTTAAGAAACACTGCTCTAGAACATCCTGTACTCTGTAGTTCTGTGAACAGTAGACCTCGCGTCCAAATCAGGATGTTTCAAATTTTTCTTATTTAATAAATCAAAACCAAAATTTCCTCTAAAATCATAAGATTTGTATGTAGGTACTTAAATACCTACCTACATTATTGTAAACCACTTATTTTATGTAAAAAAAATATTTCTTATGAGGAAGTAAAAAATTGGTCCAAAGAAACGTCACTACCTCAATGCTCATAAAGTTCTATAGTTTATTGAAAAAATGCAAATAATAAAGTCGAAATAAACACGAAAAAATATTTTGAAAATAATCTTTCCTGTTCTAATCACACTGCAACCTTCTTGAACCGGAAACGGAACATACACATAAATAAACAGGCAGACGAAATACTTCCCAACCTTCCTCTACCCCACTTCCTTCCCCTCCCCACTACCTTCAGCCTCACAACATACCCCAATTGGGGATGCCATAGTCTCACTGGCTCCAGACGGGAGCAGTTGAGATTCTTGTGCGGTATTCACTGTAAAAAAAAAAAAATCAGCCAATTATCAGTGATTTGGATTTGCTCGACTTTGAACTAAAGATAAAAATAATGTCTGAAATCTTCCAAACCATAAAATGACTTTCATAAAAGATTTATAATATACCTAGAGGTTACCTATGAAATTTAAAACTGTAAGTAATGTCATTAATAATCACAAATAACTAAACAAATATAATTACATGGGGAATTAAACGATTTTTATTATTAATTTCATCTTTTTACCTCTGTAACTCATTATACAGGGTGTTAAGGGGTGTACTTGACTTACTTAAACCAGTGATTTCTGACAATATTTGGAGTAAAAATGTACTTAAATGAGATTTTGTTCTCCGGTGCCTGTTTATGTTTTTTTTTTCAAGTTAAATCATTCAAAAACCAGTATGTATTGGGCAGTTGGGTTCGAGATGAGGGGTTGGGCGGTTACTCTGCTGAGTGACCAGTGATGACATGCGTAAGAATTGGTTTTAGTTTAGTTTTCATAAAAAAAAATATTGATAGAAAGTCACCGGAGCTAATAATTTCATTAACATGTATTATACTGTTAAAATGTCGCTCATTTTCATGTAAATTTTATCTTCTTCTAGTTTGTCTTCGACAACTTTACTAAGATTAGCCGTTATTATTTTAAAAATAATAATTTTTTGTCACATTTCATATAAAACGCTGACCTTAACATAGGTCACCCGAGGTCAAAAATATGAAATTATTTTCAGAGTTCCAACCTTTACCAAATAAAATCATAACTTCTAGAACATTTATTTTTAACTTACAACATCTGTGAACAAGTGTAGTACTACTTACATTGCTCTTATAGTTTTTCATTGTTACTAACTCAAAACATCATTTCACATCGTAAAATTAGTTAAATCGAGTGCGGGACGGTGGATTGTCCATCATCAACTGTTATCTCGGTGTGATTACTCTTATTTTAAGTGAAAAACTCTAATTTGTATATTCAGTGTCAAACTTAAACACTTTTTCGTTATCGCAATTTTATAACAAAATCTTAATTCCTAAGCCTTGAATAACATTTGAATAGTTTCATCATTTTTTTTATTTTTTATTTATTTATTCTTAGTATATTTACATTACAATTGTATAGTATATTGTCCTCTACACTAGGAGTTCACCTGTATTGTAGAGGACATTTTTCAGTTGTAAATTATAAAATGTAAGTACATAGTAAATTACAGTAAATTATATCATATTATTATTAATATTAATACTAACAAATTATAATATTCAGTAAATTATTAAATGTAAGTAGTAAAGGACATTTTACAGTTGTAAATTATAAATTATAAAATTTAAGTAGTAAAACAAAAACAAACAGTAGTCTTAGTTAATATAAAGAAGAAATAAAAACAAATTATACAGAAACAATAAAATTAAAATATAAAATCGACTTCTATACGACAAAATTATAAATTAAAAGTTAAAAGGATTGTAGCCAGTTCCATATGTTTTTTTTGTATTCAATAATATTAGTTGTTTTATATTGTGTTGGAAGTGAATTGTATAGTTTAATAGCCTGGTATCTGTAGTGTTTTTGTCCAAAGGATGTGTTTGTTTTTGGTACTTGTAGTTGGTGTGCATGTCTTGTTCTAGTATTTAGAGAATTTTGTGAAGTATTGAATGTGTTTAAGTTCTTGTAAAGGAAATTTAGAATTTGTTTGGAATATAATTTTCAATTTTCAGCACTGGGAATTTTTCGAATATGATTGAAGTGGGTGTTAGTATTGGTAATTTAAGTATTACTTTTATTAGGGTTTTCTGAGCTTTAAACAGTGTATTAATGTATTTTTTACTGGCACAGCCCCAGGCAATAATGCCGTATTCCATTAAAGATTGTGCTAGTGCGAGGTATATATTTTTTATATCATATATGTTTAGAATATTTCTGACGTTTTTAAAGAAGTAAATCAACTTGTTTATTTTTCCTATTACTGAATCTGAGGGAGCTGAAGTGATCACGTCGGGGTCTCCAGTTGAGGGAGCGGACGCGCGGATCGGCAGAGACGGGGACGGTGAAATGAAAGGGGTCAGTCGATGTATGAGTCAGTCTTTATTCCTGCTACGTAGCGATGGTAAATTTGGTGTAAAGTAACAGGGTAGACAGGAGCGATGATGATGAGGCTCGTAGGTGTTGCAGTGATGAAGGTCGGTGATGCAGTGGTGTAGCAGACCTCGGGTCTGCATGTCGCCAGCATGTTGTTCCGCACCGTGGTGTGGAGAAGACCTTGACGTCCAGGATGGATGCTCGACGCGGTGTCGCGGAGATGGCTGCGGTAAACCTCGTGAGGAGAGTGAAGTCTCAGTGGCTGAGAAGTTGCTGCCTGCGGGACAAGAAGGTGCGGCGGGCCTTATGTCGCGGGCAATTGTGTCGCTTGTTGCGTCCTCGAAGGTTGATGATGCACCGGCACAGGTCCGGCACGTCGCCGTGGACCTGGCGGTTACCGCACTGGAACGTTATCACTTTATGCACTGTCTATGTGTTGGTGATGTTACTGATACTAGAGACTGGAACTGACTGGGACTGACTGACTAGCGCGGTGTCGCTGCGCTTTATATAGCCGACCGTGTGAGTACCCGGAACGCCAAGTGATATTAAGCGCCCGCGCAAAGCGGAGAAGCCTCTGGAACATTCCGCGGCCGTAAGAATGTGACGGCTGTTGAGTCGAGGCCTTTCGATGCGCTTCCCGAAATGTTTAGCCGTGTGCGGCGTGACACACTACACCTGTAGGTAGATTATACCTTTCGAGAATGTGCTGGCTGTATCAGTGGCGGCGCAAGGATTGTGGCTAAAGAGGGCGACCGTTCTGGTCGCCACAAATCTATATGTCTATCCCATTTTATATAACGGTCGAAGTATATGCCCAGATATTTAATATTTTCAGTTTGTGTAATTGTCATCAACCCTTAAGTTGATTATAAGTGATATTTCATACTTTTTCCGCATATTTAAGCGTTTAAACGCATAAAAAGTGCAACTGTTATCCTAGGATCACCATAGACAATTAAAACTCCCACATAGATGTTTAAAACCATAGAAGTATATATTTTACAGATAGTGAACAATACTGTCGTGCATAGATAAACCATAGAAGGACTCTAATATTTAACTGATTAATTAATTAATAAATGGACTCACAGGGATTCATCAGTATGGCGAGAGACGTAGTTGAGGCTCTAACTGAATTAATAATAGACCCAAGTAGCAAACTCAACAAGGATCAAATTAAGAAAATGATTCCGAAAACCAACGCTATTCTTGGAACCATTGCGCAAATGGCTGCAAAAATGGCAGCACTCGAGGGTGAGTTAACAGCAATCAAAACATTAACCTCCAAACCTAACTCACTAGAAACTACATGTGAAGCAGCCGATGAACTTGAAGAGAGAAATATTAGAGCAAACAATCTTATAATTATAAACGTTCCCGAAAGCTTAAAACTGAACCTAATAGAAAAAATCGAGGATGACAATTTACAAATAACAAATATTTTAAAGAAAATAGATAACAAGATAGAACCAAACTCAATCAACACCTTCCGTCTTGGGGCAGTGAGGCCTGATAAATCTAGGCCCATTAAAGTTGTCTTAAGAAACTCGACTGAAGCAATGACTATCCTCTGGAAAAAAAACTTTTACCTGAACAACTCCCCCGTCAAAATTTTTTCCGACCAAACACCAAATCAAAGAAAATACTTGTTGGACCTACGTCATACAATGGAAAGTCGGATTCAAGGAGGTGAAGTCGGGCTAACCATTAACTATATCAACAGCAAGCCGACAATAGTTAGGTCAACTCCAAAAAACTCAAAAACATCAATGGATACGGCCAAAACATTCGGGACTGCCGCACCAAACTCTTAAAGTTGCAAACTAGCATTCCATTACTTCAAAACATCGATGTATTTCTTCTTACCGAAACCTGGCTTGATCCTGATATTAATACCGAGGAACTTGGATTTACATCTTACAACACCTACCGCCTTGACAGAAATCCAGCCACCAGCAATAAAACCAGAGGAGGAGGAGTTCTCGTATCTGTTACAAAATCACTGCCATCCACTCTACTAATATGCAAACATCTAGATGTGGAACAGGTATTCGTGTTACTAAAAACTAAATCAGGCGAAATTCTACTGGGATGTGTCTACATTCCTCTTGGATCCAACATCACAGTCTACAGAAACCACATTTATGACCTCGAAACCTTTAAAAATAAATACCCTGATGCCAGAACAATTTTATTTGGTGACTATAATATCCCTAGCATTGACTGGATAAATAAGAACTCTTATAACAACTTAAGCCTGTCAGAAAATGCTCGCGAAATAATAGACATGACGAACTTATTCTCTCTACATCAAGTCAATCAAGTCTACAATACATATAATCGACTGCTGGATTTAGTATTCTGTAGTGACTTCTCAATTCACATAGTTAAATCAGTTGATGAGCTCCTCCCCCTAGACTGCCACCACCCCGCTCTAAGCATAACCATTACGACAAATAACTCACCAAACGACACAACTATTCTGCCTAACCTTACTTATAACTTTTCCAAAGCTGACTACCCTAACATGAATCAATATCTTGCAAATGAAGACTGGTCATTCCTTCACCACAACAATGACATTAACCAGAATCTTGAATTATTTTATGCAATTATTAACAGAGCCATCGAAAACTATGTACCACTTTCACATTTTAAAGAACGAAAGTTCCCAAAATGGTTCACTGGCGAGCCAATTAACCTAGTTATCTGTAAAAAAAGTTGCACATAAAAACTTTAAAGAATCAAACTCCCCTAATGACTATAAGATATTTCACAATTATAAAAATCAATGTAAAAAACTGTCAAAAAAATCGTACTATAATTATATAAATGGAATTGAAAAATCTACACCCTCTAATATAAAAAACTTTTTCATACATGTTAACTCCCTTAGAAAAAATAAGCAAGGTTTACCCATCTCAATGCACTTTAAAGATAAGAGTAGTACTGATATGAAAGTAAAAGTTAACTATTTTGCTGATTACTTCAAAAGCGTCTACGACGAAGATATCGCAGTTAATTATATACCACCTCCTTCCCTTCATGAAGGCATACATATCCCTGTTGTACACATCAATATAAACGACGTTAAAACAAAAATTAAATCTTTAGACAAAAACAAGAAGGCCGGACCTGACAATGTGCATCCCAATATCCTTATTAATTGCATTGCTTCACTGGCGGAGCCGATTTGTATATTGTTTAACCAGTCCCTCGACACAGGTTGCTTCCCTGACATTTGGAAACGTTCTTATCTAACACCTGTATTCAAAAAGGGTAATAAAAGTGATATCACTAACTATAGACCAATATGTAAGCTATATGTAATCCCGAAACTCTTTGAAAAACTATTACTTGGTCAAATTTCCCCATGTATTAACCATCTCATTGTTCCGAATCAACATGGATTTTTTTCAGGTAGATCAACTTTAACAAATCTTTCGTTGCATGAAAATTATATATCAAACGCATTAGCTAACAGAACTCAAGTCAATTCCATATATACAGATTTTATCAAGGCCTTCGACAAAGTATGCCATAAAATTTTACTGGCTAAGCTACGTAATCTAGGTATTGATGGAAAACTTTTAGACTGGTTTGCAAGCTATCTGTCTGATAGGGTACTACTTGTAAAAATTAATTTGTTCCTTTCCAATCAATTTGTAGCTACCAGTGGTGTACCACAAGGGTCTCATTTAGGCCCAATTTTATTTGTACTGTTTATAAACGATATTGTTGATATATTCGATAAAGATGCAAATGTTTTGCTTTTTGCAGATGATTTGAAAATATTTAAAATAATTAAAACTGCCGAAGATTGTATCTGTATACAAAATAATTTAAACAAGTTAATAAATTGGTGTTCTTTTAACAAACATTTTCTGAACATAAATAAGTGTCATTTGATAAGATTTTACAGAATAAGTCATCCAATAATTCATCCGTATGTACTTGATGACTCTACCCTTACCTCTGTCGAAGAAATTAATGACCTGGACATAATTTTTGACTCTAAATTAAACTTTATATCCCATATAAACACAATCAGTAACAAAGGAATGAAAATGCTTGCATTCATTCTTCGAAATTCTAGAGGTTTTAGGAATATTTCTACTTTAAAACTTTTGTATACATCCTTAGTACGTAGTCAAGTCGAATATAACTCATCGATCTTGTCCCCCTATTTTAAAATACATTCAGATACAATCGGAAAAATTCAACACAAATTCCTAAAACACATAAACTTTAAACTCGGTATTCCCATTGAAAACAAAAACTATAATTTCTTGATGAAAGAATTAAATTTAATAAAACTCTCAGATCGAAGAATTATATCTGACTTAATATTTATGTTCAAAATTGTAAATGGTAGAATAGACAGTCCTGATTTAACTAAGCTCGTCGACTTTCATGTACCCACTAGAGCAACTCGCTCCAAAATGCTATTTAAATGTAACAACACCAGGACTGAGTACATGAAAAACTCGCTTGTACCTAGGTTACATGAAGTTAGTAATAGATACGCAGATGTGGCGGATCTATTTAACTGCACGGAAGCTAGGTACAAGAAGGCTATTCTATCAAATATTTTCAATCAATAAGTATAAATTCTATTTTACACTAGTATTATATGTAATTGTAGCTCCTTGTATCACTTCTCAACCAAATGCCACAACTAACTTATTCTCTCTCTTTTATTATATCTTATGTACAACTATGATATTGTGACATGTAATTTGTATTAATGGTATATTTATACCATTAATGTTAATAAATAAATAAATGAATAAACATCTTTCGCAAGGAAAAGGCCTTTTGTATCTCTTCTGACTGAACTATCATTGGTTGAACAAAATCAAAATGAAGCTTTAAAGAAGCAGCTTTTAAACAGCAATCTTTGTTTCCGCTAGTATGGTACCTAATTTTTATAAATATTACTAGCTGAACCCGGCCACCCGGCTTTGTCTGATTTTAATTATTAGAGAAGATGGAGAAAATTGTCTAGTAACTGTGCATTTACCAAGAAGACACATTGCTTAATTTAATATCTGCTGCGACTATGCTGCAGAATATAAGGAAAGAAAGAAAGTAAAACATTCGTAAAAGTTTTTAATTTATATATTTATTTATTCATGCCTTGAAGGATTTTACAATATAACGTTATAAAGAAACAGTTATTATAGATCTAATTATTCAGGAGTATATTATAGCATATATTATAGCATATCGTTTAACACAATAAACTGAAAAAGTTGTACAAAGAAGTTAATTAGTTTTGCATAATAAAGGTAAGACCGTAGTTATAGAGAAATGTGCATTTACTATGTTGTATATAAGCCATATTAAAATGTGAGCATGTGGCAATCCTCTTTTTTGCCACTCCACAGAGTACATCCAGCATTGTTTTTCTCCAAAAATGTTTAGTGAAGTGATTAAACTAATCAACGTCTTTAGCTTTTTTTTGACAACACGTGCTGTTATGTCGTGGCGATCAATCGGAGACTTCCTGGAAGTAGTAACTCTTTTATTTCATCCCATGTTGGATTATACGTAAATGTAATGAAAAGATCAGGACAACCATATTTCTGTACATATGTAATAGTGTCCTGCGCATATTCGTGCATATGTCGGGACTACCACTATATGTTGCCGGCAAAATGGTCAACTTCTCTATGTTGCTTACATCACCATAATTTCATATGTATATATTCTTCTGATCTAAGTTTCTTTTGATTGAGAGTAATGAATAGTAGTCGTTTCGATTCTATTTTCCATATCACATGGCATGAGGCATTCCACGAACGGCGATTAACTTTTAAAAAACTTACGCATCATTTTTTTTAATTGACAAATAATTTTATAACTTTTACTTACATTGAATTTTATAATCGACCTTATTATTATTACTATTAATAATATGAATTATACGGTGCTCCAGATTTTATATCCGGGTTAAATCTTTCCCAAATGAAAGACTAAACCCTTCCACACACTTTTCCACAAATGATTAGCTAGTTAATTCACGCAATATAAGTGCACTATATAAGTATAATAAACACAAAACAATACAAGAACAATACGTCAATTCACCAGAAACATAATGGGAACATATTTCACCGACTCCAAATATTTTCATATCAAAGGGTTCGGCTCTGATGAAATCCTAACTGGACCGATAAATCCTACTGATCCTTCAATATAAATATTTAAAAAATCTTTCGTAATCCTACATGTATTTAAAATGACTGACTTTTGCATTTTTATATACAATTTCTTTGACAAATTTAATACGCCTAAATTTTGAATGAGAACGCCAAATTCTTTTAATCTTATTTCCTAAATCTGTATATTTTCTTATTTTTTCAGAAACAGTTTTCTGAATATTGCAAGAATTTGGAATAGCGACATCAATGTTATAAGTTATTTTTTTAATTTTGTCATGTAAAACTATATCGGGTCTATTACGACTAATTATTCTGTCTGTTAGAATAGTTTTATCGTAATACATTTTATAAAATTCATTTTCTAAAAATGAATTTGGTTCATATTCATAATATTAATAATTAATTTGGTTAATATTCAATAATTACCTGTTATTATTATTAAAGAATATAACTATTTTTACATTTAGAAACCATGATATATGATATTTGCCACTTGATTTAATTTGTATAACTTAACTTTTTATTTTACAACCATAACATGTATAATTTCCAATCTGAAAACTTCACCCTCCATAACACAGGGACATCCCTAGCATAGCGCCCTTGAGGTGATTTTTCACAAAAACGGCGCTATATAAATCGTCCAAATATTATTATTATAGCGGTTGAAACAACACAAAAATAATATACAATGTACAATATTTTTACAACAAATAAATAAATAAATAATAAATCAACTGGTCACAGTTACACTTTTTTGACAATTTGAAAATTTGTCATATAAATATAATTCGATTTGTTAATCTGATTTTTTTGTAGGTTTTGTAAAGTTACGAACTGACATTCAGTAATTAATTAAGTTCAATCATAGTTCAATTATGAGTCAATTTATAACCCATAGATAAAACAAATGAGTGAAAATAGTAATGTAATTTGTAAGATATAATTGTATTTTTAAATCCGATTAAATTCTTTTTATTCCTAATTGTAGGTATCATAATTTTTTTTAACTTTTAATAAAATTAATAAAATGGCAACACTGTCTAGAACTGTCATTCCGTTGTTTACTACGAAAAATTATGAATCAATTTAAAACGCATACAATTTTCATTTTCCTCCAGAACTTCTAAATAAAAAGTATTTTTTTAATTTATTTTTATGTTTATTTTCTTCATTCATTTTGTTTATTACAGGTTTGTTTTACATGGTTTTTCGACTACCAAGCTAGGCAAATGCCCGTATTATGGAAGTCGAGATTCATAAGATGTTATATTAAGTATAAAATATGTATTAAGTATAGAAACACTCTTATGCTAAAATGCAACATTCTGTAAACAAATTGAGTCTACCCATTGATTACTTTCCGAGATTAGCGAACGCAAACATACGGAATCTACATTTTTACATATATAGATTTGATTATTCATGATTACAAAATTTATAAATTATACTTTTATCTACTACGGTAAATTCTGTTTTAAATTATATATATACCTACTTATAATAAATTTATTAATTTTAAAACGCTTTAAAATGAACAGTTTTGTAATGTTAGTAAGATAATAAAAAATCGAATTATATATATACATATGTTGCGCTCAAGAATTTTAGATGATGTAGTGATTATATTAGATAATAAGAACAAAATAAATCGAAATTAATTCTCTTTGCAATGTTAATTTAACCTGCACTTCTTTGGTTTCAGCCCCAGTAATGTTCAGTTTGTTGGATTAGGGGGGAGATTTACACCCCAGTACAATCCAGATGAGACGTTTGAAGTCATTTCACGACACATCCATCCGCTATACGACTATAAATCTGAGTACCACAGTATCGCCCTCCTTAAGCTTGACAGGTTGTAAGTATTTCATAATTATATAAAATGTTAACTTCATGAAAAGTAAAAATCACCCATCAAAGAAAAAAACAGAGGTGCGACCGTAATTGTAATTCCATATCATATGCTATCGGGTATTTACTATAGCAACTGATCTATGTATAGATATTACAATTCTCGTATCTATATTACAAATCTGATGGTCTCCATGGTCGAGGGGTAAGACTCTCGACTAGCAATCCGAATAATTTCGGAGGCGGGTATGGGCACTGCCGCCCCGAGAACCATTTATTGGATAACCAACACCTCAGCCATAGGTCACCCTAAGTGGTTCAATACGTTTGTTAACTTAGCAGGGGTGCCAGGGTTCATGAGGGTGAGGTGTGTCCGTGTCTTGTCTCGGAAGCATCTGTCCACTAGCTGCATAGAGAGAATGGTTGGGGGCGTCCCTTTGACTTTTCCAGCAGTACTCTCTCAAAACATCATCTAACACCGCAGTGGGAGGGATGAATTCATACGTCTGTCACTCCTGGACACACAGACCCCCAGATTCCTACCCACTCCTCATACATTTTACCTTCCCAGAACTTTCTTCGTCCCTCTCCTTTCTTCCCTAAAAAGACCTTACACAGCATCCCCAAAGATGATCCAGCCCTGAAAGGGAATTATTTTCCTCGGGGCCTCATATGTGGAGCTAATGTCTCGACCACCATAACACGGGCATAAGCCTAGCATTGCGGTCGAAAAATCCACAAATAATGTAACCATCATATGCAATGAATAAAGAAAAATTAAAAACATATATATTCAAAATGTTTAAAAAAATCTAATCTTGGAGTAAGTAAATTTTATTTGATTTTAAATTAATTTTATGTTATTTCACAATTTAACCATTTAAAATAATATATAGCATTTTTACGGAACGTTCCATTGTGGAAAATACTTTCAGTATCGCCCTGGTGTAAGACCACCATTCTGAAATGAAACGTTGCCTGACATGGCTTTAGCCGTGTTTGCTGACGGGATCTGAATATTCAGGTACTTTCCCACCTTACTCCTTCTATCTCCTTTCTCTCCCCACTGCCTTCAGCCTCACAACATACCCCAATTGCGTATACCATAGTTTCACTGGCTCCAGACGGTTGGGAGTAGTCCCCGGCCTTGCCCGAGCTTTACGCAGAGTATTTCCAATTCTAATGTAGACAGTGACCTCACGTTGTTTGGAGGTCAAGTGTGCAAAATTTCATCAATATCGGAATGATTTTGTAGATTCTCAACAGTTTCAATTCTGAAAAACAAAAACAAAAAATTCCGTTAAAAATACAAAATACTCGTATGTACCTACCTAGGTGGGTTACCAATTGTTTAAATTCTCCAAAAAAGATTTGGTGTCTTGAAATGATGACTTAAATTTAAAGCACATATTTCTAGAATTCATTGAATTGTAGAGACAGACAGAGTCACAGATGTAATAAGTGCTTGTTTTTAATTATTGTTTAAATGTTTCAGACAATAATTTGTGAAAAAGTATAATTTTATTATTTATTGTTACTCTTTTATTTGGTAATAAAAAATTGCCTACATTTCCAATGTCTAATGAACACGTGACAGGGACACGCGTAGAATGTTCACGTGTGTCATGCGTCATGCCGGAATATCGGCATACCGCACCAAAAGGGTCATGCATCATAATACCACCTCACAGTTTTTAAAATAATAATTAATCATTTTTCAAAGAAAATAACTCAAATGTACAATTTGTTTGATTTCAGGGTGACCTTCACAGCCAGAATTCTCCCGGTTTGTCTCCACACGGGCACCGCTCTTCCTGATAGTGGCTTTATACGAACTGGAAATCCTGGCCAAAAGGTTAGAACACTTTTCTCTGCCTTCATGATGAACAATGACCAATGATGTGATAATGACAAGATTGACAGCTGTCACCGGTATTAAAGTAAATTTAAAAAAAGGTGTCTAACAGTCACGTAATTTACCCACAGGGGTAAGCAGGTAGGATGGACCGCCTCACAACTCTTTTAGACAAACACTTCTTGCTTCATTCACATTTGTACATCGTCTCATACATAGGTACTCTTCTGTTATTCTGAAGCTTTGAGATGACCCAATTCAACTAGGTACTTGATTCACTTGGACGTGCCATGTCCTCTTTGGTCATCCCACACTTCTTCTACCATTAACTTATGTGTCTTATATTCTCCTGGCACTCCCTTCTTTGCCCATCCGCTCTACATGTTAAAACAATTTATGCGTTCCTTTTTAAAACTTGACAAACTTTTTTTTACGATAGTTCCACACAGGAGGCCCTGAAGAAAATAATTCCCTCAGGGCTTATGTCATCTTTGGAGAAGCTGTGTGGAGGGTATTTTAGGTAAAGGTAGGAGAGGAAGTTCTGGGAAGGAAAAAAAATGAGGGGGGGTAGGAATATGGGGTTAATGTGTCCAGGGGTGACGACCGTATGAATCCATTCCTTCCACTGCTGTGCAAGGCGATGGGTTGAGAGAGTCCGGTTGGAGAGGTGTAGGTCAGGTCTCCCCCAACCAATCTCTCCCTATACGGCCCGCAACGTAATACGTGGGCAAATGCATGGCCTAGATACATACCAAGACCTAAAAAAACCTAACCCCTGAATCCGGGTATCCCTGCTAAGTCACTAAACATAGCAAAACACTTGGGGTGTATTGCAGGGGTGTTTGTTGTTGAATAAATGGTTCCTGAGACGGCGGTACCCATATAAAAATGCTTACATTATTCCATGCTTTCCCATCTCCACACGTTTATGGTTTTTCTACCACTCTAAAGAGGTGCAAATTAGAAAAAAAAAACTTTATTGAAATTTAAATGAAATAACCCCCGCGGTACAGTGGTTAAGAACCTCGACGACGAATTCAGAAATAGCGGGTTCATATCCTAACCAATAATTTTACAATAAATTATTAAATATTTGCAGGTAATGTGTATTCGTGGCACATTCCAGAGTGGAGGGTACCTTCAGTATCGCCCTGTTGAAAGACTGAAGAAAGAATGGCTTTAGTCGTGGTTGGTGACCAGATTTAATTAGACAGGTACATTCCCACCTTCCTCTTCCCCATCTTCAACCCTCCCCGCCATTTCCTTCAGCTTCACAACATGCCTACACTGGGGATGCCATAGTCCCACTGGCTCCAGACGGTTAGGAGCAGTTGGGAGACTTGTGCTGTATTCACAATAAAAACGTATTTGTTTAATAGCTCACAGCATATTGTAACAGTATAGGGATAGCGCGGTAGAAACGTTCTTTGATTGTTTTTGCTTTGTTTTTCTCACTAAGTACAACAATTTTGGGTTCATTAGAAGAATGTGGCGGAAAGGCCGCATCACTCCACTATGCAATGTTAAATCTATTCATTCAATGGGTCCAACGATGCTAAATACAGCTAAAAACAAATTAATTATTCATTTGTCTGACATGTATGGGTACCGCCGCCCCTGCCGTAGGTCACCCCAAGTGGTTCGCTACGTTTGGCGACTTAGTATGGATGCCCGAGTTTGAAGTGGAAACTTATTTAGCACCGTTGTGATTTTAAACTCGATGAAACGAAAAAGCAACACTAAAAAGAGACAAACACACACATCTATAGGATTACCTGAGAGAATGAGATAGAATAATCGGTCTCCTCTTTGTGCGATGCTTCGTAGCCTCCCCACTCTTATCTACTTAAGTTTTCTGAAGGTTTCGCTTCTACCGCGTGCTAACTGCCCACATGTTACTGCGTATCCATTTGCCCACCTACTATTTGGCAGGCCGGATCGCTAGAGACTAGTTGAGGGAGAACTTTGAACACTCCAGCGGGAATCTCTCGACCCATCGCCTTGCACCGCAGTGGGAGGGATGGATTCATACGACCGTCACTCCTGGAAAAATTTACCCCAGATTCCTACCCACCCCTCATACCTTTTCCTTCTCAGAACTTCCTCTCCTTCCTTTCCCTAAAAGGCCCTTTACACAGCTTGTCCAAAAGCCTTGAGGATTTTTACTTCCTAAAGGCCTTCTTTATGGAGCTTTATTTAAAAAAGGATGTTTACATTAATTTACTCTTCATATATTTGTTGCAAAAATTAATGGCACATTTGTTCTCACTGGATAAAACAATCAGTTGGTTTGTTTTTCAACGTTTCAGGTATGGATGGGTTCTTTTATCGCACACGGTTGATGGATCAATACTTATTATAACCCAATCCATCCGAGTTATTTCTAATTGTACTGAATTTATTTTTATATTTATACTTCACATTTTACAGAGTAAAATAATCGGCAATAACTTTAAATAAAATTTTACGAGTGAGCAAGGGTAAAACTACGAAAAGCACATCGCGAACAGCCTGGACCAAGGTACTTCCAAGAATGTTCGAGAATTCGTATTTCTGCCAACTCACAGCGGAACGTACCTACGTCCTGGTGTTGTCATATTACTAATATATCTTTATGACTATTATTTGGTGTGCGTAGCATCTGGCCGCACAGCTTTCAATGCAGAGACTGCCTCAGGAGGAGTGCTCCAAAGTATTTAACAACGACGATCCTCTCCCTGCCGGCATAATTCAAGACCAACAGATATGCAACCGTCCACCCAACACAGATGAGGAATGTCTGGTATGTAATTCACTAAAAACCAAGCTTATAATAATATTGATTTTTTTTATTTATTATTATCTATTAATTAACTATAAACATTGGTATTACACGAAATTTAATAATAACAAAAAAGTAGTCATGCAAAGATGCTGAAGATAGCCGACATGTGATATTCATTATTGGCGTGTGCCATAGAATAAAGAAGATAGCCGACATGTGATATTCACTATGGCGTGTGCCATAGAATAAAGAAGATAGCCGACATGTGACATTCATTATTGGCGTGCCCAATATAATAAAGGAAAACACAAGATATGCTCTGTGGACGTGTTTGATGATCCAAAAGTCTAACCATTATTTGCTTAAAATATTATTATAGGTAAATGTCGTGTATAATAATGAAATTCAAATGGGATTTTTATTTATATGAATATCTCACAAGATATGGCATCTTCTATTGGGATATGTTGTGAGGCTGAAGTTAGTAAGGAAGGGAAGGAGATGGGAAAGAGGAAGGTAGGTAAATACCTGTCTTTTCAGATCTGGTCACCAAACACGGCTAAAGCCATTTCAAGCGACGTTTCAATTCTGAATAGTGGTCCTACATCAGGGCGATACTGATAGTATCTTCCACTCTAGAACGTACCGCTAATATACTGTTAGCAATAATAAAACGCTAAGTTAATATTAATGATGAAATATATTGTCTCCACGTTAACTGACAATAACAACATTCAAGAATCAGCAAGATTATGTTCCGCAATCCGCCATTTGTAAATCCAGCCGTTCGCTGTCCGTGTTGTAGGTAGTTCTTCTCCATTGCCGCCAGCCAGGAAGCGTCCCTTCTTTACCGGCCGCAATAGCTGGTGTAGTTTCCTTGTTGGCCGCAATCATTTCTAGTGTGAGCGCAAAAAAGTTTGAAATTAGTTGTCTTTGTGTTAGCACATATAATATTATTTATTTGAAATGATTTTATTTCATTTCAACATTCTAGAGTTGAAGATACTTTCAGTATCACTCTGGTGGAAGTACAGTGGGTTGCCATATTAATAGGGACAGTTCCAAAATTTTGAAATTTTTGTCTTAAAATTGTCTCTACTTTTAAATTACCTAGATATGATGGCCATTATTTCGTTATTTTTGTTGCCGATATCACCACGGACTCTTTTAAGGAGTGAAAATACTAGCAATGAATCACATGTCTCAAAAATTTAAGATTATATCCACGTGGCCAGCATTTTTGTGAAATCGCGTGATCGTAGGTCATGCAAATAAATTCGCGTAATAATTATTTTAACCATTTTTAACTGTTCAACTTTATGAAAACTAAAGTAATTAATAATTATCTATCACTTTTGTAAAGTTTGTGTTCAATTTCTTATTTCAATTAATAGTTCTGCCGTGTTGAAGCCAATATTGGATTTTTTCATTATGGCCAGGTTTTCAGACACGTCCCCAAAAAAATGTGCGGAAGTCAAGATACTATTATTAAATACCAAATATTCCCATAGGTAAATAGGAGCCCTGACAGGTATTTCAAAGTCTGTGGTTTAAAGGATTAATAAATAAAATCAATCAAAACCTGCCTCTCGAAGTGAATCGTGATGAGAAATGTAGCAGAAAACGAGTCACCACGCCTCGTACTAATCGCAAATGTTTTCAAAATCACAAAAAGAGTGTTGATTATCTCACCCCGATGATCAATGAAGAAGGTATCGAGGTCTCCCAAGGGACAGATCAGAGACGAATGACTGAGGAGAACCTCATTGAAAATCGGTTAGCTGAAAATGCTATGTGGAAAAAACGACTAGGATAGGTCAAGGCATACCAAAACATGACTTTTGAGGGCTGGATGGTAGGAAGAGCATATTTTAGTAGTTTTCAAGCTTGATATTTTAGGTATGCTTCTCTGATGTGTCCACATTCCAAATTTTGGTGGAAAAATCATCGTTCGTCCGACTATAAGTGGAGAAATTCGATCCGGACTGCCTTATGGAGACGATCAAATTCTTTACCAGTAACATGATATGTTCAATCATCTCTTCCAATGGAATGGGGCGACTCCACATCATGCAAGGGACCATGATGCAGGATCAGTTCAGACAAGAACTGGAAAATCGGTCGCTTCCTCAGTTCAGAGAATGGTTTTCTGGTAGCCAGGAGTATGTTTTTTTTGCATAATTCTGCACCCTGCCATAAAGTCAAAACCATCATTGTATTCCTGGCCAAAAAACGTGCAGGTTTTACCTTGTCTGGGGAATTTCCCCAACGTGAACCCCGTTAAAACCTGTGAGAGCTCAAAACAGTTACTAAAGAATCATAACATTAAACAGTGTGCATATCAAAACAAATTAGTTACCTAAGCCTAGTGTTTTTCAAGGACTATCACCCGGCGTGTTTGTCTCCCGAAATTCTACCGAGAAACGCTCGTAAAGTGATTTTATTTGTTTTAAAAAATTGACACATAATTTAACTAGGATATCACCTATTTGAAGTTAGTTAAATAAAACAATAAAAAATCCGGAAAAAATTGCAATAAGTGAATTTGGAACAAATTTAAACTGTGAATTTACACAATAAAAATTGTGTTTTGTGTTAAAAAAATAACTAAAATTCGCTCTAGCTCATTCAGTTCAGTTCATTTCGTTGACAGTTTGTTTATATTGAATTTAATCTCAGTGACGTCAACCAGTGGAGTGGCAAAGGTGTAACGTGTTGGACTCAAGACATTTCGCCCAGTAGCTTTGGACAGAGTTCAAACCTCACTCACACTAAATAATTACAAATATGATTGCAAAAAAAATCCTTCTAATTATCGTCCTATATCCATCCTCTCTGTTTTCTCTAAAGTTTTTGAAAAGGTTATTAAGCTTAGGCTCACTAAATATCTCTTATCAAACAATTTACTCGCATCCCAACAGTATGGATTCAGAAACCAATCTAACACAAAATGTGCTGCTTTCGATTTTGTATATGCCCTCCAAAAACATATAGACCAGGGTAAGCATACTGCAGGCTTATTTATAGATTTAAAAAAGGCTTTCGATACGGTTGACCATGAGATACTACTAAAGAAGTTAGAACACCTAGGCATAGTAGGCACTCCCCTGAAGTTACTGTGTAGTTACCTCTCTAACCGACACTGTCAGACCTTTGTTGGAAAAGGGACAAGCAGTATGGGAACGATAAAATGTGGTGTGCCTCAGGGCTCCGTACTTGGACCATTACTATTTTTAATATATATAAATGATATTGCTAAATGGGGACTTAAGGGTACAATACAACTTTATGCAGATGATACAGTGATTCTTTATCACAATAACGATTTAAACGAACTAGAAAAGGAAATGGAAAGGGATATGTCTTGCCTGGCAAACTGGCTGCGATTAAACAAACTTAGCCTAAACATAAAAAAAACACATTACATATTGTTTGCAAATAAAAAAAAATGTAAGTCTTAATATAAGTCTTGATAATAACCGCCTTGAAAGGGCTGATGTTACAAAATATCTTGGCCTTTTCATTGATTCACAACTCACATGGAATCACCAATTTAAACATGTTCTATCCAAAATTACTCCTATAACTGGTGTTTTATATAGACTTCGCGGGTTACTTCCTCCCTCTCTATTAAGATCGATTTACCATGCTATGATTCACTCACATCTAATATATCTCGCCAGAATCTGGGGATTTGCTACAAAAAAAATGATTTCAGAAGTCCAAGTCGTCCAAAATAGAGCCCTGCGAAATATATTCAGTTTACCTTGGGATACACACGTCAAAGACATTTACAGAAACACCCAAATACTTCCTTTTAACACCATTCCCACTTTTGAAATAACAAAAACTATATTACAAGTAATTCAACACTCGGCACATTCCAACACTACACTCAATTACAATTGCGACGTACACCAACACAACACAAGAAATCACAACAAACTTCATATACCAAAAATCAAATCAACAAAATATGGACTAAGATCCCTAGAATACATAGCTTACACAAAATATAATCAACTACCCAACGAGATCAAATGTGCAAGTCAATGTAAAAAGACCCAAACTAAAATGCTCAAACTTCATTTTATGAATGACTATCTGAAATAATAATGTTGTGTATGTCCTATGATATGTCCATTTAATACATACAGCTATATGTTTCATGTAATGCGTATCATTCCCGCAATGAGTTTATTAACTCTTGGGAGTACAATGCTTTATATAATATACTATATTCTGTATTGTATACTTTTAATAAAATAAAAAAATTAATAAAAATAAAAAAAAATCTTTTTATTTTATTATTATATTCATAAAATATCTGTTCATAGATGGCGGTAAATAATCACACAAACTAAACCAAAAATTCATTTAATCAAGTTCCGTTAATAAGCAATAGATGGCAGTAACAGTACTGTAAATTTAAATAAATACTTATATAACAAATCAATACACACATAATTAATTAAATTAAAAATTAAATTTAGAGAAAACAAACATAATCCAATAAAATAAAAATTATAAAAATAATATAAAAACATAAAATTAAAAATCATAACATAACACTAATCATGGCAACTAGAGCTAAAAGTGCACTGGAGCTTGAAGACAAAAACATTGACAAAATTATTCAACACATAGATAAGAAAATGGATACTACGAAAATGGAAATTTTCACAAAAATGGAAGCATTTAAAGAAGAAACTCAAAAAAGTATCGATCTCGTCAGAAAACAATATGACGATATAATAAAAAAAAATGGACCAAACAATATTCCAGAATCAAAAAATTGAAAACAAAATGGAAACATTAAAAAAGGAACAAAAAGGAACTCAAACTACAACGTATGCGACTATTGCAGCTAGGCAGAAGACAACCCTTCAGAATCATGCCTTAGTAATAAGCTCTGACGACCCGCAGAGAAAATCAGCCGACATTGAAAAACTCATCAAAAAGCATGTAGATGTTTGCACTCTGGGGATCGGTGTTGCACGCATGCGAAAATCGAATAACAGTGACACATTACTCTTCAATATGGTCTCCCTGAAAGATAAAAATAATTTTAAAAGAGAACTAAATAAAGGGCTACAAGGCAAAATAAATATAGAAGATGGAAAAAAATTGAATCCTTTGGTTATAATTAGAGGCCTTATCAAGGGAGCAACTAATGATGACCTAATGCATTCCCTGGAGAAACAAAATAATGGGATAGGTATAGATTTCTTGGAAAAAATATCCATTAAATACAAAGAAAATCATAGGAATACACATCTTTGCAATACCATATTAGAATTATCGTCAAAAAACTGGAAAAGCTTGATAGAAGCTGGCCATATCAATGTAGGATACCAACGCTTAAAAGTGGAGGATCAGTCACCATTGGTTCAGTGCTATAAATGTATGGGTTTTGGACACACCCAATTGTTCTGCAAGAAAGAAACGGCATGTGTTCACTGCGGCGGCAACCACAAATACGAGACCTGCCCTAACAAAAAAGAGCAGCCTACATGTACCAACTGTAATAATGTAAATCATAATGACTACAGAGCCACCAGCTCAGAATGTCCAATCTGGAAGATAATGGATGAACGTGTTAGGGAAAAAGTGGACTACGCTGGAATTTGTTGAAAAAGCTGCTGACCAATCAATCATACAAAGGAAATACCATTCGGTGGATGACTATATGCCTATAAAAAATAGTTTGAGAGTCCTGTACATTAATGCCAGAAGTATTAGAAACAAAATAGATGAAATAGAAGAAACGCTCAAAAGAATAACGGATACTGTGCACGTTTTAGTTGTCACCGAAACATGGCTGGGAGATGGAGAAGGTTCTTTGTTCAACATCAATGGCTACCAGGGTACTTTTGCTTCCCGGACTACTGGAAGAGGAGGAGGAGTGGCGATATATACTCACAATACATTTAACTGTTAAGTTATTGAAAAGTGGTCAACGAATAATTTTTTTTTAGGAGTTAGGGTACAATATAAACATTTTAAACCATTAAACATATATGCTATATACAGGAAACCTAACAACAATATAAATGATTTTCTAGTATCTCTTGAATCTATTTTACAAAAAAGTAGCCTAGATACACTCATATTCGGGGATTTTAACATTAATGTTCTTAAAAAAAATGATTCCACAAAAAAATAAATCAACACTTTATTTTCATATAATTATTTCATATGTAATAATACACATCCACGAGAGTTACGGAAACCTGCAGTTCTCTCTTAGACCATATTATATCAAATAGAGAAAACATATCTTTAACGACCTCCAATATTGATAACCAGATAAGTCATCATAGTATAATGATGTTAGACTATCAAAACTCTTTGAAACACCACTCTAACAACAGAATACCACCAAACATAAACATCAGCATCAATAAGAGGGCTTTGAGAACATATCTTGAAACACCAACATAACCGAAAATTTTAATCAATTCTTTAAATATATCAAAACAGCAATCGACACTTGCAAATTTAAGCCAAGGATATGAATAGGAAACCCTAAGCAAGGTAATACACCATGGTTTGACAAAAAACTGGATCTTCTTATTAGAGAACGAAATACTAACTACAAACAGTGGAAGAAAGATCCGCAAAACAGTCAACTTTTATCACAAAAAAATAAGTCAAGAAATTCGGTAACTAATTACAGACATTTCGCCAAAACAAAATATTTTTACAGAAAACATACATAATCCAAGACAAACCTGGAAGACAATAAATTCAATCATAACTATTAGTCCAAAGAACTCGACAAATAAAATTGAAACTCTTACCATTTATAATATAGTCATAAATGACCCGAAGCAGATATGTACAGCGTTTAATGACTTCTTTACATCGGTTGGTGAAAATTTAGCTGCGAGTATCCCATCTTATTCAGATGACATGAATACAATAAACATGAAACCAAAGCCATTACAGTCCCTCTACATGGCCAATACAAACAAACTAGAAGTTTTAAAAATTATCTCAAAACTAAAAACTAATGCATCTCCAGGAGTCGATGGTATGACAATTAACTTACTTAGATTCTGTAAAGAAAAATTAGCGGATCATCTTGTTATTCTAATTAATCAATCTTTAGTGAGTGGACTGTTTCCGGATCAATTAAAGCTAGCAAAAATCGTTCCAATTCACAAAGAAGACTGCAAAAAAAAATCCATCTAATTATCGTCCAATATCAATACTCTCAGTCTTCTCCAAAGTATTTGAACATGTAATTTAAAATAGACTAACAAAATATCTCACAACTAATAATATTCTCACGCCTCAACAATATGGGTTCAGAAAATTCTCCAACACGAAATGTGCTGCCTTTGACTTTATACTAACTCTTCAAAAACACTTAGATCAAGGAAAATATGCAGCGGGCATTTTCATAGACCTTAAAAAGGCATTTGATACGGTTGATCATAAGATTCTATTAAAAAAATTTGAATATCTGGGCATCGTGGGCAACAGTCTAAAACTTTTATCTAGTTATCTTACGGGTAGTTGCTGTTCGGTTGTTATTGGAAATGAATCAAGTGATCATAGAAATATAACATGTGGTGTACCACAGGGCTCGATTCTCGGACCATTATTATTTTTGATTTATATAAATGATATTGCAAAATGGGGAGTGAAAGGTACACTTCATCTTTATGCTGATGACACAATATTATTCTACCATAATACTAATTTGAACGAAATGGAAAAGGACATGGAAAGGGATTTGGCTCATCTAGCCGAGTGGCTGAGAATTAATAAACTTAGCCTTAATATTAACAAGACTCACTATGTGCTATTCGGGAATAGGAGAGGACAACGCCTAAACATTTCCCTGGGAATAAACAAACTGGAACAAACAGATGTCGCGAAGTATCTAGGACTTTTAATTGACTCACGGCTTACATGGAAAAACCATTTTGACCATGTTAAATCAAAGATTGCTCCGGTGACCGGTGTAATGTACAGACTACGTAGATTGCTTCCCACAGCCATACTGCGATCTTTGTACTATGCTATGATTCACTCCCATTTGGCATACCTTTCGAGTATCTGGGGTTTTGCTACCAAAAAAATGATATCAGAGGTGCAAATAATCCAAAATAGAGCCCTACGTAACATTTTTGGCTTGCCTTAAGATACACCTGTTAAAGATATTTACCGTCACGCACTTGTATTGCCATTTAAGATTGTTCCTAGCTTTGAGATAACAAACACCATTTTAAATATTATTCAGTGCAACACCCACACAAATATAAAACTGAACTATAACAACGACGTTCACCAATATAATACACGACAACACAACAAACTACACATATCAAAAGTACACTCAACAAAGTTCGGAGTGAAATCATTAGAATACATTGCCTACACTAATTATAACAAACTGCCTGAAAATTTGAGACAGGTATATGCCTCCAACAAATCTCGAAATGATATATTGAAAACATATTTTTTCAAATGTTATTTGGAAAACGAGTCATAAGTAGGTACAAACTCTGTTCTGATAGCCCTGATTATCTTCAAATCCTAAACTTATAGTATGATGGGCGCGGTTTATACCTTACTTAAATCTCGTCATGTATTTGTATGTAAACATCTTGTATTAGGTCTGTATATTTTTGAGCCCGTACCTTATATTGTATTTTCCTGATTTTGTTTTATCTATGCATTTCTTAGTCCATCTCATTAGTTCATCATAGAGGAAACTTTATTTTAACTTTTTGAAACCCAAAGTACATAAATCAAATGAGTCAATGAGTTATACAAATTCATAAAATCTTATAAGACATGTTTCTGTGAAATATTTGTAAAGTGATTCTTTATATGTTTGTGTCTGTATGTTGCTTCTGTGAAATGTTTTGTAAATTTTTTATTCATACATTGTGTCTACATATTGGGTTGAGTTGGGTTTAACTTCTGAAAAGTACCAATTGGCGATCCCTTAATGAGTTTTGATAACTCATGGGAGTGCAACTTCGTTGTATGTTTTTAATAATAAAAAATAAAATAAAATAAATAAAAAGACGACGAAGATTGCCAAGGAAGTGATCACAACCAAGGAGCAGCTCATCGAAATCCTCATCAGAGAGTGCCATTACTCTCCTGAGCTAAAGCGCAATGCAAAACTGTGCAATGAGAGCATGTCATGGCTTGTACAAATTTTAGTTGCGTCTAAAGGCGATTTTTAAAAAATATGTGCGATAATGTTTCAAAACTATTTAATAAAAAAAATGCTAATTTAGATCAAATATGGTGTTAAAATAATCAAAACCAAATGTTCTTCTTAATAAAAAAATAAAAACTGTACCTAAATTCATAAATACCTTTGTTTTACGAATTCAAGTGTGAGAAAACATATTTTTCACAGGAGTCCTATTAATATGGCAACCCACTGTATCACTTCATTCGACTCGAAAAGTTAGCTCATAATTAAGTAGGTAGGTATTTAAGTACCTACTTACAAATCTTACTTAGATTTCTGAGGAAATTTAGGCTAAGGGAAAAATGGAAACAAACTTTTTTGGACGCTAGGTCTTGTACTAACTGTTGACAGAACTACTAGTATTAGGTTAGGTTAGGTTGACCGCACCAAACCGCAATTGCCGTTGAATTTAAGCACTGACTACCTACCCATATTATGGGCGAAAACAAGGGCGAACTTCCACTAAATGAATTTGGTTTTAAACCACTGTATTATATTTTGGAAAATAAAAAATATATTTTGAATTTTATCGTCCTTCTTATTTAGCGAACGTTTCGGACAGCGTTACAATGTCCATCATAACACATCCTCAATTTGGGAGGCAGGAATGGGTACCGCCGCTCCAGGAACCTTTATTGAATAACCAACACCTCTGCTGTAGTTCACCCTAAGTGGTTCGCTACGTTTGGTGATTTAGAAGGAGTGTCCGGGTTCATGGGGTGAGATTTATCTAGGTTTTGGAGACGGATGACCATCCACACAGCATCCCCAAAGATGACATAGGCCCTGAGGGAAATTATTTTCCTCAGGGCCTCCTGTGTGGGGCTCATTTAAAAAAAACTGTCTTGATGATGGACACTGAAACCCTATCCGATATATTGTCTAAAGAAGGACGTTGCGGAACAAAAATAAATATTGAAAATACTTTGGCTGTGAAAATCTAAAATCATATCTGATATTATGATTTTTTTACATGGTACTCACCACATCCCAAATGATAGAGTATTGTCTGAAACTAAAGGCTACTTTGTAATACGACTCCTGAAACTGAAGTTAAACTCCTTAAAGTAAAGTCAGTGTGGGGGGCCATTTAGTGATGTTTTATGTTGAAACAAATGTACGTATTTTATTACTTCTCTACATATTATAAATTAAAATACGCCGCCATGTTTGTCTGTTTGTCTGTTCGCGATAAACTCGAAAACTACTGAACGGATTTTCGTGCGGTTTTCACCAAAATATAGAGAGATTTCCGCATATAATTTGTCAGGAGTGGTTGAAATATATAACATATAAAGGGGAATGTCGTATGTGGTGGACGAGTGGGCTGGCAAGCGGGCGGTGTGAATTGTTTTGTATGAAAATCTACAGTTTTATGCTGACGTTGATGAAATTTTGCACATTTGACCTTTAAAACAAGAGGAATGTCACTGTCTACATTTGATTTCGAAAACTTTGTGTAAAGCTCGGATATCACCGGGGACTTCAGCTAGTTAAAAATAAATTAGGTTTTCACTTTCGCACAAATCATTACAAAATAACAATAATTTGCGGATCTTCAGTGCTATTACCCGTTCTACGGGGGTAATATACTTTCATGTTGATAAAATATTCTTCCACACAAAAGGCAAGAAGATAAAAACATGGGAATGACTTGTATAGCTTATTTTATACATATTGTACTTGAGACCTTTACAGAGATATTGGTGTTCAAAATTCATATAAGGGTGATCGGATGGCAATGCTTTTCCCGTCATTCAAGTAGGACCGGGCGTAAAAGCTAGAACTACCAATCTCGCTAGAAATGTGTTCAAAAACCGATTTAAAAATAAAACTTATTTGTAATCTGCCATTTGGAAAGTCTTCACCTTATTACTTTATCTGTTTTCAGGGCTGGTATAGTAGTTCCCCGTTGACTCTAAGAAACAGCCACAGGGTGGCTTGTACCCACCTACTGGTGGGGCTCCGAGTCTATTACAACATTGAACCCTGCATAGACGTCAGCATCCGCATATCTTACTACATCCCATGGATAGAGGGTATCGTGTGGCCATAAAGCGGTGTTGTTGACTAGGAGGTTTTTTTGTGATTATTTTTTATTATAATTTATTTGTTACAAACGTAATGATTTTCATAGATAAAATAACATAACAGAGAGACAAAATTAATATGAATAAGAAAACAAAACATTTAAGTTTACCTAAAGTATTTACACGGTGATCGGAAATTCGTAATACACACATGAAAACCTATGTACATCACAAAAAGCAAAAAAAAATTCAATCTGAACATTGCATTTAATTTTTTTTTCGGAAACTAAATATTTTAAAATCTACTGGAGCCGGGACCACGCGAGTGCGCAATTATATACAAATTCCAACCTCGGACTACTTTGTTTACCTGAAAATGAAAGCAAAAAAAAGTTTGCTAATGTGATAAATTCACCAGTTTCCCGTTTGTACCACGAGATTCCGGACAATAATATTGTATATATTATGTAGAACGTAAACTCCCACACAGGCAAGGCCCGTATGTCGCCATACTTGGGATTAGTTGAAGGTAGTTCAAATTCACTTATTATTATGTAGGTACAGGCACAGATGATTTTTTATAATTTAATAATTTCAAACCATTTAAATTTTCTTTTTTGAAATTGAAAACATGTTCCAACCCTTTTTATAGAAGGATAAATATTTTCTTAATATTGTTTCATGTACAACCGGATGCAGAAAACTCCCCTCAACGGCAACTAGTCTTAAGGAAATTAAACAAAAAAATGTTACTATTCTCAGATGTACGAGTTAAAAAAAATCAGTTTACTGAACGTATATAACAAATGTTAAATCAATCATCTAATTGGTTGTGGAGAAATCGTAGTTGCCGATTTATTAAAGTGCTTATAAAATGAATGTAACATTGGATGAGATTTATGTAAATGAAGTAATTGATAGTTAGCGGCTAATCAGCCAACCCAGAACCAAGAACAACTTGTTCCTCTCTCTTGTTAAATGGCTTATAGTTAGAAAGGCATTCTGTTCTTCAGTTCTTGTTAATTGTTTCCTTCTCGATACTTATCAGTAGGAGCGGTCACCTGCCTCTCCCGGCCATACTCCTTACTAATTCTATAACTCTATCATTTTATCAATATATCACTATTCATTTTTGACAGGTGTACTTGTAAAAGTCTACAGTCAATTCTAAAACCTTTTCTTTCTACTCAAAAATACCGCATTGAGAAAAGTTGGAATGATGGATAGGTACTGTGAGTAAAAGTTTTAGGAATATTTTATATAGTGTTTCGTGAACACCTCACTGGGTGAACCTACCATGCCGAGGTGCTCCCAAGTTTTAGTTAGTATAATATTTTTATAAGAAATTGAATGTACATCATCTGAATAAAATATGTTTTAAAATATTTGCTTTGTCCTATGATTGATGTCAATAAATTTTGAAAAAAACTTGTGAACCTTTTTTTATTCAGACTGAAACCTTTTGTTGGTGTATTCTTTATTACAGATATTGTAGATAAAAGCCTTTATCGTGTCGATGTTGAATGTCCGTGCTAGGGACCCGGTACTTCTACCAGAGGCGACAGGTCAAATGTCCACTTATGTGGTTTTGAGAAAGCGTTATTTGGGAAACGCCTTGCAATACTATCTTCTACTTCTGTTTTGTAAAAAACATTCAGTGTTTTGGAAGTTTTCTTAGCTTGTTTGTATTCACTCCACAGAAGAGATATGTGTCCTTGTGCCAGAAGTTATATCAATTTACTCCTTTTTTACATTGTCTCACACGGGAAGCCCTCAGAAAAATAATTCCCCTTAGGACATATTTCATCTTATGCTATGTGGGGGTTTTTTTTAAGGAAAGGAAGAAGAAGAAGTTCTGAAAAGGAAGTAAGTATGAGGGGTTTGGTAATGAATCTGGGGGTCAGTGTTCCAGGAGTGACGAACGTGTGAATCCATCCCTTCTACTGCGAAGGTGATGGGTCAAGGGATTCTGGCTTGAAAGGTCAATAGACATCCCCAACCAGTCACGACGGCCGCCAATACCTTGACAAACCTCACCCCATGAACCCGGACACCCCTGCCAAGTCACCGAGCGTAGTGAACCGCTTGAGGTGACCTATGGCAGAGGTGTTGATTATCCATTAAATGGTTTCCGGGCGGTTTGTTACCCGTACTCGCCTCCCAAAATGTAAGCTCCTACTTCTGATAACAACTTTCTTCGATGGAACAGAATCTGTAATCAATTTCATTAGTCTATCTGGAGCCACAGAAATAATGGAATGCTAATGTAAGCATTATGAATAAGAATAAGAAAGGAACTCTTATTTACAAAAGATATTGAAAGAAGGGTAAATGCAGGACAACTACAATGGAGTACTGATCGCGGTTGGTGCTAGCAGTAAATTGTGCCCAGGGTATCTAGCATGGTCGATCGATATAGCTTTTATCGAAAATATCGGTAACTTGTCATCGCTTCCGAGCACGACCGCCGAGGCCGTTCATGAACAAATAACAGTTCATGTCAAATAAATTAGGAACCCTTAGTTGATGTGAAATGTTATTTTTTCATTAGCTGCCTGCAGTCGTGCTCGGGAGCGATGACAAGTTACTGACATTTTCGATAAAACCTATATCGATCGACCATGTTAGGTGCCCTGAAGTGAAGTTAACAGTCCACAATGGAGTGCCGGTGCTTACTCTGCAGCGAGGCTTGGATTTAGAAGAGGAAGAGTAAGATTAAGAAAAAAGTGCATTGAAGATTTGGGCAAGAAGAGAGAATGATCGACGAAAAGAGAATGAGGTGAATGTGAATGGTAAAAGAAATCGGGGACACCCGAGGAAGTCAATGCACGAGATCAGGTGCCATATAATGTCATACTGACAACACTCACAATAACAGTAGAGTACGTTTGAAATGTGTGAATGTGGTTGAAGAAAAGAGTGTAGGCCAAGACCAAGTTTTATTTTTTTTTATTTATTAAGGAGAAATTCAGATACAGATGTCAATTGACAAGAATATACAAAACAACAACTAGAGAACTCACCTGCATTCAAACTATTTCTCACGAATTAACATTAATAACAGGTAAAAACATTTACAAATATTTTTTCTTATAAGTATGGAAAAGACGTATGTAACATACATAAGAATATTATTTTATAAATAGAGAGATGAAAAAAATGCGCAATATCCTTATAAAAGTTTACAAATTATTTTTGTTAAAATTTTGATGGTAAGTCCAAAAACATATATAGATCAAAAAAATAATGTTATACAGAAATTTAAAAAAAAAAGTAGTTAAAATTGTAAACCAAGTAATGTCTAAGTTATTGTACTTTGTAGGAAAAAAAGCCTTCAATTTTCTACTAAAAGTGTATCGAAAAATAAGTCGGAATCCTTGAGGGTTTTGATTTTGATTAAACGATTCGCACATTCTTCTGTATGGATCCCTGACACCAGCATTTGTACGCGTCCGGCTAATGTGGAATAAGTCGTTAAGCCTTGTTACTCTGGGTGGTGTTTTAAAGTTAATTAGTTTCAGTAGGTCAGGACAGTCAATAACGTTGTTGAAGATTTTATATAGAGTCATGAGGTCAAGGTACGTTCGCCGGTTAGATAGAGTAGAGACGTTATAATTCGAGAGCATATTTTATGTACCCCCGTTTACCCGCACCTTAACGGTGCGCTCATTCTGTAGTTGAAGCATTGCAAAAATTTATTTTGAATACTTTCAATATTGTCTTTATAGATACCATAAAGTGGAGTCCATATGGAGGAGCAATATTCAAGTTGAGAACGGACCAGCATGTAGTAAAGAAGAAGAAAGGTTTCAGGTTTTCGAAATTCGCGGCTGTTTCTGGTGACAAATCCTGCAGTAAGCTTTATTCACAATATTCTTAATATGCGCATCGAAAAGGAGTTTGGAATCAAAAAGTACGCCTAGATCTCTTATACAGTACACACGCTTGTTCTGTCGTCCATCCGCTTTGCCTACATATGCGGAGAAATAACGTGACGGATAGTTAAATATTCATTTGCTTTATAAAGAATGCAATGTCATGAATTACAATTTAAACTATGTTTTACATAAACGCTTTGTAGATTTTTAATATTGCAGAAAGAACACAGCAAATTCGTACTACTAGAATTGCCTCTGATCTGAACTTTATGGCAATTGAAACGAAATCTTCTTCTGGACAAAGAAATTATTTGTATTGGGTGTGATGATCTCGCCTTTGGGCCTACGAAATAAATCTTTTAAAATTGAGAGATCGATTTAGAAATATATTTAATTTTGTAACAGGGTATGGTTTCAGAATACGATTCTCTGTTCTTAACTCTTAAGGGTGATTTATGGAATCCGGGCCAATTCTAGGATAAACACGTGTGCCGAAACACTTTGGTTGGAGGAGGAATCCTAATGGATATATCATTATCAAGTCAGGGGCGGCCGATGAATGTTTGCCCGAGTGGTGATTGATCTTAAAGCGAGCAGATTGATTTGCGAAACAATTATCTGGTGAATTTTCTATGGCAGTGGGGAATTGAAAAATTAGGCAATAAAGATTGATCGTTGGTGCATTTAAATATACTAGAGCGACGCGCCGATTAGGGGTTAAAATATTTAACATATTTGTCAAAATAAGATTGCAGAATTCGTTAAATAGTGACGCACGCAGAAAGAACGAAAACGTGTACAGACAATGCTTATATAATGTTATTATATTACCAATAGAGTCAACGCAAGTATTGAGAAAGAGTATTAGATTGAAGTACGCCACTGAGCTCTTCTTTTAAGCGTTATTGGGATAATTTATGACTCCGGCGCAGACAAAATTAGTTTGTATTTTGTTATGTAAGGTTACACACAAAAAAAAATAGCAAACATGAAAGTTGCACGGAATTCTTGAAATTTGGGACCTATTGTGACAGAACACTATTAAACGTTGAAATATGCATATTGGGAGATGTGCCCACTTGAGGTTTTAAAAAGTGACTAAGAAATTATTGAAACCACACAAGTAGATGGGTGGGAGTCAGGGGGCAGGGAGTTGGAACTGGACAGTCGGGGTACAGAAGTGTTGGTGGACAGTCGGGGAAAGAACCTGGAGGCGAGCGGTGGGGATGAAAGTCATCGGAGTTTTGATAACCTGTAGAATTATAATTTGGTGCGCGTAAACGGGAATAATTCATTTAATTAAAGGAAAATAGTCCACGCGATTGAGGACAGTGAAGGTTGAGAATTAAGATCGTCAAGTTCTGAGAGTCGCGAGGAGACCAGCTCGGTGCTTCTAAATCATTTTAATTAAACAAAGAATAGTTCGTCTTTATTAAACAAAAAGAGTCCACGCGAATAAGGAAGTCAGAGATTGCGGCTTGCGAGTTCATATCTGTGAAGTTAAATAATATAATTTGTAAATTGAGGCGGTCAATGTTAATTTAATATCAATACAAAATGCACTTTCGGGGCATTTATCAGGGATAGGATAAAATTTAATACAAACCGACGCGAAAGTTAGACCGAAATAATAAGTGCTTTAATTAGTGATTAATCAATTAGTGCACGAGGGATGCTGGTTTTGGATTGTGATTCGTGCATGTCATGTTCTGGTGTGCATGAGAGTGGTGAGTTTGACAAATTGAATTTATTATTAACAACATTAATGTTTGGATTTCGTACAAACTAGGGTTAAAACAATAGAATCATCATTACTCCCGAGTATTTTAATTGTTTATAATTGTTCGTCTAGCTTGTATTTTTCTAGATTTTAAACATGTATTATAGTTTATATAGCGCCTTGAGGTGTTTTCCATAAAATCGGTGCCATGTGGATCGTTCAAATATTAGTATTATTATTATGGCTACCTTAATGGGGCCTTTAATAAGGAACCATGTCATCTAAGTCGGATGATTTAATCGGAAAATTATAACGGTAACATTTAAAAAGCTATCGGGTAATTATCGGTAATCGTAAAAAAAGGAGCGTTCCCTCCGTAAGTCGATCCGGAGCTGCCTGATGTTGACCGGCGACGATTCTTGAGACAATACCGTTGTAAAAATAATAATTTGGGGTTCAATGAACTAAAATACTATTGGAAGCACAAAAGACACTTTCGGACCATAAATCTTAGACGAGGGACTTCATTTAAAGGACGGGATATTGAAACCACAAAAACAATAATAAAATCCTTTAAAAGTGCTTAGTTGGTGATCTAGAAAACTGGGTTACTGGGTGTTCTCCAATACATAACGGGTACCAAAATACATAGGTATAGAATGTAGGTATAAATTAATGTGTAAAGCGCCTTTGAGGTGATAATTATTATTTACGAGTTTCGTAATAATATTTTTAAACGTAGCTAGGGGACTATATTTAGGAAAGGGTTTAGGCAAAGGCATTATTAGGTAATATAACAGTTTATGGAAGGTGCGTAGCATGGGCATCTTACAAATCTATTACATAGGACTATACGTAGACTTGGTTCGATAGCTTATCGTATACTCACCTGTTGGTTTAGGATTTAGGTATATCCCATTCGATATTCGATTTAGCAAAAACTTTCACATTGTCGGTTGAATGAAGCCGTCGGTAGGTATTCATATTTTAAGCGTAATGCGTTATATCCACCTACATAAGTAGCAAACCTTTTATTAACTCCCTCACACTAGGAATAGGGATCACCCAGCATCAGGGTGGGAATGTACTCTGGACGAAAGCGCAGCGGGGGAAATAGAAGGGAGGGAAGCCAGATTCACGACCTGGTGCCTTTCATTCTTGGACCCGGCACCCTGGAAACCGAGCTTGACACTCCTTCTTTGAGCTGATTTTTGAGTTTGAGCTTGGGGTACGCCTATCGTAGAGCATATGCCCGTGACACATATAGGGGAAGGTCCCAAGTTACGCTTGTGTATGTTATGCGAGAGGACGTATTTTTCATTCAAATCAAATACCGATGACCATCGCGATTGCAGGCTGGCGCATGTTTCTGTAACGTGCCTGGAAAAAACGTAATCAATATTTCTACTGGTTCGACGTTTCTTTGTTGGAATTCGGATAAGTTTTCTTAACTCCCTCACACTAGGAATAGGGATCATCCAGCATCAGGGTGGGAATGTACTCTGGACGAAAGCGCAGCAGGGGAAATAGAAGGAAAGGAAGCCAGATTCACGACCTGGTGCCTTTCATTCTCGGACCCGGCACCCTGGAAACCGAGCTTGACATTCCTTCTTTGAGCTAATTTTTGAGTTTGAGCTTGGGGTACGCCTATCGTAGAGCATATGCCCGTGACACATATAGGGGAAGGTCCCAAGTTACGCTTGTGTATGTTATGCGAGAGGACGTATTTTTCATTCAAATCAAATACCGATGACCATCGCGATTGCAGGCTGGCGCATGTTTTTGTAGCGTGCCTAGGAAAAACGTAATCATTATTTCTACTGGTTCGAGGCGGCGTGCTGGACGGAGAACGGGACTATTGAGGACATGAGTGACTGCCAAGGCGAGGATTGGTGACATCAAAATCTTCCTTAATTAAATTCATACATCGCCAGATCAGAGGAGAGAGCGGCCCCACCGATCTCCTGACATTGCCGATTGTCTAATCAACTTCGGTTTAATGTTTATGCCGGTGCTTTAGGAGTAAATGGAACTCAAGTCATCGGCATGCTGAAGAACTTCAGAATCATCATCATCATCATCAATCCAGAGTAGGATGTCACGATCCAAAACCTCGTGCCACCCACACATTTCCTGAACAGTTCCTGACATCGGCTATCACGCCATTAATCGGAGCAGACCCTCATATCAAACGGTATGAGATGACCTCTCATCATCATCATCAACATATTTTTAATTTGGCGGCTTATTGGTCGATATTATTCCCATTACCACTCTATGATCCAGAAACACACATCAAACTCTTTCCCGACAGAAGGCAAAACATGTCGATTTTCATTCGTCGCTTGCGACCTTAACATTCTCCGGAGGCGTTGGAATTGGAAGCTGATTTGGCGGTCTATGACCATCAACTTATCAGTTGGGCTATGGAGGAGTCCAATTATTTAAACAGCACATGTTCTGTCTCATGTTAATCCAAAATACCTACCCGTAGAATCAAATTAACAAAATAAAACAAGCTAGCTAACTAACAAACTGCATCTAGCACTGTAAGTGTAGAATTATTGCACTCCGTACTGCTTTGAGTGTAAATCTTTTGTTAGAATATACATAAATGTCAAATTATTTTCATGATAGCATTTTATAGGGCCGCAGAGAGTACGCGACATCGCATCGAAAGGTAGGATCTTCTCAATTCGCCGTTTGAATGTAAATTTATATACTAGATGCTAGGAGGGAAAATGCAGATTACTTCAATAAAATTAGTCGTCGATGAGCGTAGGTGTATAACAGGTGCTAGGGGAGGAAGCTGGATGAATATAGATAGATAATTAGTTAATTTTCAAGCTAGTCAGACTCAGTCATTGTTATTCGAAGCCTTGCAAATTGTAACACGCCATACCTAAAAGAACAAGGGTTTACCACAAATAAATTATTAATTAAATTGGATTAACTATACCAAACCACTAAAACAAAAAAGTACACAACGTTGTGGGGTTAATTACAATTGATTAATTGAGAGCATCTCGTCACGTTTGCATAAAAGTATTACGTGATGGGGTTGAAAAGGCGCTGCAAAAGGAATGCAGGGGAGAGTCGCGAGAACGGGCGAGCTACGAGTTTTAAAGGCCGGACGGGGTTGCGCCTGTAGCTGTAGCACTGTAGCAGCATTTGGAAATCAAAAGGTAGGTTTTACTTCGTAGGGGGGGGGGGGGTTTATCACATGGGCTTCACTTAATCTTCCAGTACATATTAAGTCATATAATTCCTTGTGCACTCTAAAAATATTTGAGTTAACAAAGAATTTCAATTTCGTCTTTGTCCTTTATAAGTTGATGTACATGCTATTTTAAATCAAGTTTCAACACACGGGTAATGGTTAGCCTTCGTGTTTATATTATAATGTATTTGCTTCCTTCGGCTCGGCAGGTACTAAAGACAATAGAAACACATAGGTTACCATTATCTGTGAAACATTAATGATACTGTGATGACTCATGTATTTCTGGACTCCCTTTGATGGATCCAGATTCATCTGATTATGATGATCTCAATATTTTATTTATTTATTTATTTATTTATTTCAAGACTTGTTTTTACATTAAAAAATGATAACATTTGCAAGGTTAAACAACATTTTTTTTTTAATTCTACTACTCCATAAGTTGAGCTCTGGGAGCTCGTGTTTATGGGAGGTAATATGAAGCAGATACTTTGTGATGTGACATTATAATTTAAAATAAAACAAAACTATAACTTTGTAAACATAGCTTCTTCAGGGCAGTATAATACTCTACTAACATTAAGTTATATGTGTGTTATAGATAGTATATGATTTAACTGCTGGACTCCTGTAGGGCTGGACTCCAAGGAGGAAGAAGGCATAAGTGTAGATGAAGAATTAGGAAGGGAACAGGAGTGTTCTTTGTCAATAGGGAACAATCTTAGTATAGAACTTAATTTAAATGTATTTGGTTATTAATTACCTTACTTTTTTTTTTTTTTTTTTTTTCATTTATTTATTACAGAAGATACATTATTTATACAGCAAAAATAACATATAAAATATAATATTTATATTTCAAAATAATCTTTTTTTGATACAAATAAACTACATAATAAATTTTCACTGATTTTTTTTTTTTTTTTGTATGATATTTCTCTTCTATAGAAGCAGACGCTTGTGATTAGAAGAGGGACGAGTATCGGGATGAAAAAATATTTACAATATATTAACAAAATATATTTTGAATCTTTTGATTTAATTGTGGTAGATACTTAAAAAAAAACAAATTTACAAGTTATATAAGTTATGATGATTAATTTTATCAATTTGTTATTTTTACTTTAAATTGCTCTTTAATTGCTTTTAGTAGGCATTTATCGTCATCGATTGTTCTTATTTTTTCAGGTAGGCTATTGA
Source organism: Limnephilus lunatus (assembly GCA_917563855.2). Lineage (NCBI taxonomy): Eukaryota > Metazoa > Arthropoda > Insecta > Trichoptera > Limnephilidae > Limnephilus > Limnephilus lunatus. The sequence continues at coordinate 62,539,674 of OU830599.1, forward strand.
AGTATTTTTTTTCTAGATATGTGTAATGATGTTGTGCAAATGAGGTGTTACATTTTTGTGTTGGAAATATATGCTTTTGACGAGTACGACTTTCAGTTAAAAAGCTATGATTTTGTTTTTCTTTTATTATTTGGATTATTATATTTTTTCGAACTAGATCATTAAATTTTAATACTTTAAATTCTTCAAAAATAAGGTGAGTTGAATAATCTCTTCGTTTTTTCAATATAATTTTTATAATTAGACGTTGCATAATTTCAACAGGGAGTAGATTTGTTTTGTATGCAGCTCCCCAGCTTACTACAGAGTATTGGAGATTTGACTGTACTATAGCATGGTAGACTGATGTTAGATTTTCTAATGAGAGAAAGTTTCGGATTTTTAAAAATATGTAAATTAATTTCCTTATTTTGTTAACGGTAAGGTTGATTTGATCTTTCCAGTTCAGGTTTTTGTCTTTTGTTATTCCTAAGTATTTGATTTTATTCGAAATTTTTAATGTGGAACAGTTTATTTTACAGTTATTTTTTTTGTGATCTTTAGAATTGTCATGTATAATTATATCAAAATTTACCGGAACGTCCTTTGATTTTATTGCAAATGGTATAACGTGAGTTTTTTCACTATTAAGAGATAGTAGATTTATATCAAACCAGTGTTTAAGTATGTTTATGTCTTCTGTTGCTTTTTGTTTTACAACTTGCCATGTGATTCCACTTTCAATAAGTACTGTATCGTCGGTATAAGAGGTTATACTACCATGAAGTGACTGTGAGAATATACCGTTTACATATAAGATGAATAATATAGGACCTAGCACAGTACCTTGTGGAATTCCATATTCAGATGTCTCTTCGTCGCTATAAATGTTATTTATTTTGACTTGAGGGCGATTTTTAGGTAGCTTTTTATCCAATTTGCTACGTTTTCATTAATGTTCAAATTATCTAATTTTTTCAAAAGTTTTTTATGGGATATGCTGTCAAACGCTTTTCTCAGATCTATAAAAATACCTATACACTTATTGCTCATATCAAGGTTTTTATATATGCGTGATGTGACATTTGCAATCGCGTCTTGTGTGCTGCGTGCTTTTCGGAATCCGTATTGATTGTCATGAAGTATTTTGTTATTTTCAATAAATTCCATTAGTTGAGATTTTACGATTTTTTCAAATATTTTTCCAATATTTGAAATGAGGGAAATTGGTCGATAGTTAGTTACATTTTGTGCGTTTCCACTTTTGAATATAGGTGAGATAATTGTCCTCTTATAATTAGACGGAAATATTCCATTTTTTAAACTTAAATTAATTAGGTGAGTTAATGGTTTTATCACGTGGCTTTTAATAGATTTTAACATATTTGCAGTTATGTTGTCAAAACCCGGTGACGACCCTCCTTTCATATTTTCAATAATGTTTAGAATATCTACTTCCCTGATCATTTTAAAATGGGACAGTGAGTTTACACTGTGTTTATCTTCAATAATTTGTTGAGTTGTCGCTCCCTTTGTTACATTAATTTTTTTAGCGAGGTTTTGTCCAACTTTCGCGAAGAAGGAGTTGAACATATCCGCGCATTTTTTAGGGTTTTCCTCTGCATTTATTTTTACGTCATTTTCGTCTACAATTACCTTGATTGAATGTTTTTGTTTATTGTTATCTATTGCACAGTTAATTGCTTGCCAGATTATTTTTGGATTGTTTTCAGAACTTATTATTTTATGTTTGTAATATTCATCTTTACTAATTTTTATTAAGCGTGTCAATTTATTTCTATATTTTTTATAATTAAATTCTATTTTTTTTTTCGTTTGGGAATTTTAATTGTTTTTTTGTAAAGCTTACCTTTTTCTTTGATTGAATTTAATAAACCCGGTGCCGCGGTGTGATCCATGGTTTTAAGTATTTATTTTTATCTAAATTACGATATGGAATATCTGTTTTTGAGTTTTCTACATGTTTGGATAAAATGTTTTCAAAGTACTTTGAGCATATTTCAACTTCTTCGCAGTTGATTACAGGTTGCCAATATTCCGTTTTCAAGTTTTCAATTAATTTTTGCAGATTTATTCTGGTATATGATTTTTTTATTGATTTATTTTTTGTTTGTATTGTTTTTTCTTCCTCGTACAAAAATATACACGTATGATGATCGGTGATGTTATTTTTCCAGACAATGGTTTTTATTTTATGAAGATCTTTTATGTTAATATTCGTCCAAAAATGATCTAGGCAAGATGGTTTCTGACCTTATTTTCATTTATACATGATTTAAAGTTGTTTTCAGTCATACAGTTCAAATATTCATGTTTAATTCTATTGTCTATATTTTTGTTAATATTGATATTAAAATCCCCTGTTATTATGCAAGTTTTGTTTTTTAAATTTGATATTATATTTCGTATTTGTTCGATAAATAAATAAACGTTCGATTCATGCGTTCTATAGATTGCTAACAAATAATAATTGATTTTGTTGTGGTTAAGATGGATTTCTATGCAGTTTGATGAATCTAAGTTGTGTTCTGAATGTGTAACAATATTATATTTCTTACTTACAAATATCGCAATGCCACTGTTTTTATTTATGTTTGTGTTTGTTTGCATGTAGATATAATCACTTAAATTATAATGTGGTGAGTCACTGTTTGTGTATGTTTCAGTTAATACTATAACATCCGGCTTTACATTAAAATTATTTATATTGAGTATAAATTCTTCTATGTTTTTTTGAAGGCTGCGGATGTTAAGATGGAGTATTTGTATACCAGAGAATTTGTCAGTGATGATTTCGTTGCACTCTTTTGCACTTTGACTATTGAATTCACTGATTTTGAAGCAGTTGTCCAGTTGCATGTTTACGAAGTCATCCATAGTTGTTTTTTTGTTTTTTTGTTTTTATGATATTGTAATATTTTTTTTAGTTCTTCTTTGTATGTGGTTAAAGCAGAAGAATGTGTCCGATAAATAATAATTATATTAAATGAATAATTTATTAAATTTATCTCTAAGTTTAATAAATTGACAATATTCACCATTATTTCATTTACACTTGTGACAGCGTAAATATTTGATATAAATATGGCAACGCCGTTATTTCTGTTAATTATATATTTTGTTGCGTAGTACAAGTAACTCGGTATATTATAATTAATTTCATTCGATGAATGCGTTTTTGATAATATTATATAGTCAATTCTATTTAATTTTTTAATAGTTATTAGTAATTCTTCGAATTTTTTTTCCAAAGATCTAACCTTCATGTGTATTATTATTAGGCTGACTGTAGGTTTTATATCAATAAAATCGTTTGTTTTATTTACCGTGTCTAAAATCCTTTCGTCTATTTTATATGAGTTATCTATTGCGTTTATTATAAATTCGTTCATTTTGAGGTAGCAATAATTATAACAATAATGTTGGCGCTGGGAATACACTTCACATTTGCAATTATAGTAGGTATTATATGTGTGTATATTATCACTGCGTGTTAACACTTTGCGGGCGGGCTTTTGGAAATATTTTTTTGAAATATTGTAGATATTATTTAGGTTTCCGTTAGACTTGTAATTAATAATATGCATATTTAGTCGTAATCGATGCGGTCCCTCGCAATTTTCAGCATTTTGTTTCTATAGTTGCACTTAATACTGTTGGCTGTGTGGTCCGTGGTGTTTTTTTCTCCATATTTAGAATTTTGTCTGATGCAGTTTACACACGCTGGTATTGTTTCTCTTCCCGGACATTTTGAAAGGATCTGGTCGCCCATGCAGTGTGGGCAAATTGGAGGGCTGGTTCGGTGTAGGCACTTTTTAGCTGTATGCATGAACATACAGCAATGAAAACATTGAGTTAATGGACTGCAATCTTCAATTTTTACTCGTTGAAACTACTATACTTTATTATATATTACTATTAGTGTTTATGGCTTTCCTTAGTTCAAGTGCCTCTAAGTTATCCAACCTTATACCTGTTTATATGTATAGTGTTTTCACGAATTAGGGTGGCGCCTGATTCATAAAAAACACTATAGTATCAGGTTGGATAACTTAGAGGCACTTGAACCAAGGAAAGCTCTAAACACTAGACAATAATAAGGTAAGTTAATACATTTAAATAAAGGTCCTATACTAAGATTGTTTCCTATTGACAAAGAACACTCCCGTTCCCTTCCCAATTCTCCATCTACACTTATTTAATTGCCTTCTTCCTCCTTCACTTGAGGAGTCCAGCCCATTTTGTTAAATCATATATTATCTATAATACAAATATAACTTAGTTTTTTATTAATTTATTTATTTATATTTTCACAATACATTTTGTTGTTTTTTTTTTTTTACATAAATTAACCTCACTAGGACTAATGCCTGTATTGAGGTTAATAATTATAATTTGAGGATGCATTTTACATACAAAACACAATACAAATACACTACTTTCAAAACACTAATATTACATACTAATTACATACTAATTACATACTTTTACATACTAATCTGGTCTAGTGACCAGATGGGTAATTTGAGAATGATTTGTAACAATATTTATACCTGCCAAAAGCAAAGTTAGTTCAAAAGAACTAGGGTGACACTTCGATTTGTGCAAATGGAACTCAAATATCTTATTATTTAAAAAAAATCTTATTATTTAAAAAAAAAGTCTTATTATTTAAAATGAAAATATAGTATGCCAATCCTCTGTCAACATAAATTTCTTAACATAATTTTTAAATTTAGTTAATGAATTGGAAGACTTAATGTAATCTGGCAGAAAATTAAACATAAGTGGAGCCTGATATAAATAGTTTCTTTGGCCAAAAGATGTTTTAGTATGTATTGCCACAAAGTTCATTGTTGAGCCAATTCTAGTGGTATGGATTTGTTGGGTTCTTTCTGCAGATTTAGTATTGATAAAAAATCTACAAATTATTTTAATGATGTACAGCTGTTTTATACACATAACATTAGATTCCTTTTAAAGTAGTTTAGATGGATAACGAATTTTTTTTTTGTAAATGACTTTAAGAATTAATTTGTGAGCAATATTTAGTGGTTCTACATTGGACTTTAGACAGGATCCCCAGCATACTATATTGTAAGAAAGTCGAGATTGGACTAAGGCATAATAGACAGATTTTAATTTCTCTTTATCCAATATATGACGAAGTTCTTTAAAAATATAGGTAAGTCTCCTGATATTTTTTGTTAACATATCAATATGGTCGTTCCATCTCAAATATTTATCAATAATTACACCTAGGTACCTAATACAGTCTACTCTTTCTAAAAGGTGGCAATTACAATTTTGCAGACAATTATGTATAGTTAGATTATGAATGTAGGATGGCAAACTTTTTGATGATATGCTAAAAGTTACATATTTTGTTTTTGATGTATTCAAAGTTAAGATGTTATTATTTAGCCAACTCTTTACTATTCTTAATCCTGAATCACATTTTTCAAAAGCATCTTTCCAGGTTTTACCCTCAAATATTAAAGCAGTGTCGTCTGCGAAACTGACAATGTGACCTGGATTATCTAAATTACACAAATCATTAATGTAGATTATTAACAATATTGGTCTAAGTACACTACCTTGTGGAACTCCAAAAGAGATTTGTTTGCTTATGCTTAAATTATTATTTATCTCTACTTGTTGTGTTCTATTGCTAAGATAAGATTTGAACCAACTTAATGCTGTACATTGAATTCCAAGAGAAAATAATTTTTTGAGGAGTAATCCATGGGAAACTGTGTCAAATGCCTTTGATAGATCTAAGAACACAGCTAAGGCTTTGTTTCCATAATCCAGGGCACTAGTAACTTTCGACAATACCATCAATACTGCATCACTCGTTCCTTTATTTTCTCTGAAACCAAGCTGATTGCTAGAGAGTAATTTATTTATTTCTAAGAATGATACCAATCTCGACTTAGCCAATCTCTCTATTACTTTTGAAAGCGTGTTGAGTAAGGATATAGGTCTATAATTATTGACATCTAGTTGATCTCCACCTTTAAAAAGAGGAATTACTTTAGCTTTCTTACAGTGAGAAGGGAACATTCCACTCTTGAAGCTAATATTAATTATATGAGAAATGGGACTAGCTAATTCGGATACATGGAGTTTATATATCATAACACTTAAAGAATCAATACCGCATGAGAAAGACATTTTTAAATCATTTATCACATTTATCACTTCATGAATGTCAGTTGGCTTAAAAACAAAATTGTCCCCGGTAATGTGAAGTTCAGATTTAAAATCATTCACAAGACGTGTCTCACTTGTTTTATTATCACTGCACAAATTGTTAGCGAAACTTGGACCAATGTCTCTGATGAAGTCATTCATATGATTAGTAATTTAATTTGGACTCTCTTCCATTGAAGTAATAATATTATTAATTTTCAATTTTTTTATGGTAGTTTGCTCTTTTTTAAGGTTTATAGCCTCCTTTATAATGTTCCACTGTTGTTTAATGTTGCCATTGACGTCATCTAATTTTCTTCTGAAATATGCTTTTTTTGTTGATCGTATTATCCTAGAACACCAGTTTCGATATCGCTTATAATATTCAAGCAGTTTCAAGTTAAAGATTTCTCTTCTGCACCTGCTGTGCAATTTATCACGTGTTCTGAGGCATTTGATTAATCCAGAATTTATCCATGGTTTTAGCTGTTTCATGATATGTCTCTCTTTTTGTACTGACGTACAAATTTGCACATGAGTATTCAAACATTTAACGAAATTATCAGTTGCCAGATTGACGTCATTTGTTGACAGAACTATATCCCAGGATTCCTCCTTTAATTTGATCTTCAAGAGGTTGATGTCAACAACAAATTTAGGTTTTGCATTATTATTTGAAATATTATGTAGATTTAAGCTCATAAACTTCATTAAAATTGCATAATGGTCTGTTACGTCAGTAGTAAAAGCCGCTCCCTGTGGTTTAAATTTTGATTATGCCATAATATGATCAATGCAGCTTGATTTGTTAAGAGTTACTCTTGTTGGTAAGTTTATTATGGGCTTCATACCATGAAACGCCAGAAGTGATAGGTATTTCTGTGTTTTTATGTTCTTCAAATCAAGGGTATCAATATTTAAGTCTCCACATAAGATACAACCAGGAAGATCCTATTAAATAAAGAAAAAATAAACATTGGCTACCAGCGAGTTACGGTTGACGACGCCACCCCAGTGGTACAATGCTACTTCTGTCTACGCTACGGACATACATCAAGAAATTGCAACCAGAAAGAGAAAAACAACTTGCCTGTCTGCTCGCACTGTGGAGCTGCACACCTCTACAAAGAATGTCCAGCTACAACAAATCAACCGAAGTGTGCAAACTGCACTTTTCAAAATGACAGATTTCAACTGTCATTTCCTACTAATCATAATGCGACTGATAAAACCAACTGTATATATTATAAAAAAATGCTGGCATTCGCACAACAGAAAATTGAATACTAATTTGGATTCAAGGTATAGTTTTCATAGTGACTCATGTTTATTACTGTCAATATATTATGTATGTACTTGCACAATCAAAAATTTAATAGCTAACAAAATAAGTAATGCTTTAAAAAAACATGATGTTTCTTATCAATCTGCATTTTATAAAACAAGTATACTTACTATTAAAACTGAAAATCCTAAGATATATTCAAAAATTATACTAAAATTGTTTTTTGAAATGTCCATAATCAAACTAACTGTCAAAATTACAAAAAAATACTTGATCTTACGCAGCAAAATTTGGAATATTGTTATAAATTTTAAAGATCTCTTTAAAAATATCTCATGTCTGTTCTCAACGTCTTATATTTACGTATATATTTCGAAATATCCACAAGATATAAAAAATAATAATTCTATAGTCTACACATTAAAAAAACGTCATATTTTTCATCATTCTACATACTATAAAATCAGTATATATATATTTAAAACTAAAAAAATTAAATCATTTTATATATTGATGATAAAAAACCTGAATATTTTCTTCATGATAAAACATTTCTACATACTACATTATTATGTTTCTTTTTCCATTACATTACGTCTACATTCAACATTTCTATATTTCTACCAGAAAATAGATAATACAATACCAATACACAGTTGCGTTTACCGAAGGCTAGTAAATTATAGACTACTAAAGTCTAATTATAGATATATTACTTCAAAATTATTATTATATACATTACTAACCCATGTATCACGCTGCCAATATTCTATATGCAATAAATCTCTACAGTATATGTTCACTTGTACTATTGATAGATGTATGTATGTACTATGTACTATTCTACTCAAGCAAGAATATTGAAGCACAAATTATGATGGTTTTACTGCTTTTAATACCTATTGTATAAATTTTAAATTTTAACACATGCAATGAATAATATTAACTTAAACGAAATCGATAAAAACCTAAACATAGAAGAATATGTATGTGAAACAGCAATAGAATGCAGTAAAATATATAAAAATATAAAAAATCGATTAACAATCTTACACCTAAATATAAGAAGTGTAAATAAAAACATGGATGAATTTCTTGTATCACTAAATACACTCTGTTCACAACCAGATTTTATAATATTATCCGAAGCCCATATACATTCGAACATAAACATACCAATTATTCCCAACTACAAGCAATATGTTACAAATTATCAGATTAATAAAAATAGTGGAATTGTAGTATATAATATTGACAAATTTACCGATATCAACGTTATCGAAATACCTATATGTAACGTAAACTGTCTGTCAATCAATTTTAATGTAAACAATTAATATAATCGCTATGTATCGCACACACAGTTCAAATGTACAACTATTTATAGAAGAGTTAAAAAAAATTCTCTGTAATAAGAATACTTTAAACTGTATATTAATAGGTGACATGAATATTAATATTGGCCCAAATAATCACTGTAAAAATAAAATTGAATATATAAACACGATGAATGAAATGAATTTTATGTCATGTATAAATAAGTTCACAAGAGAAATTGCAAAACAAGCACCATCGTGCCTAGATCATATTTGGACCAATATTAAAAACACAGATAAAATTAAATCTATTATATGGAAAAACGATATAACAGATCATCATACGAATATATTTGTTTATGATCTATGTAAAAACTCAGAAATTTATGATCCTGGAAAAAATATTAAAATCATTTCTAAACTGAACTATCATAAATTAAATAATAAATTACGCAATGAATCATGGACATCAATATTAAATTGCCAAAACCCTGATATATGTGCAAATTATTTTGAAGAAACATTAACTACTAATATCGCTGACTGTACCACCTATATTAATCTCCAAACTAATGCTAAATTAAGGAAAATTAAACCATGGATTACGCAAGGTCTAATCATATCCATCCGGAAAAAGGAAAAACTCTTCATTAAAACAAAAAAAAAACCAAACAATAATCACATTAAAACTGAATATAAAATATTTCGAAATAAACTCACAAAAATTATTAAAGATACGAAAGAAAAATATTACAAAGAAAAAATAACCCTTACAAAGGAAAACACTAAAAAAACATGGAACACCATAAACGAAATTATGAATAAAAATAATAAAAATAAATCAATTATAAATCTTATAAACAACAATGGAACCACATTAAATGCTATCCACGAATCAAAGAAGTGTGCAAATATTTTCAATATTTTTTTCGTAAACGTCGGACCAAAACTTGCTTACAAAATTGATCAAAATTATCAACCAGATGATATACATGAAGATAAACTAAGTGAAAACAATCTATCAGTTTTTAAATCGATTACGGAGGAAACTATTGAAAACATAATAAAATCACTAAAAAATGGTGCTGCACCTGGATATGATGGTGTAACTACAGAAATCCTAAAAAAATGTTCTAACTCACTAACTAAACCAATTACTCATATAATTAATGTAAGCATTGAAAATGGAATATTTCCATCAAATTACAAAAGAGCCATTGTAACACCTGTGTATAAATCCGGAGATTCGAAAGAAATAAACAATTACCGCCCAATATCGTTAATATCCAATGTAGCTAAAATATACGAAAGAGTAATAAAGAAACAAATTGTAGATTATGTGGAAAATAAAAAATGTATTAATCCTAGTCAATACGGTTTTAGAGAAAAAATGAGCACACAAGACGCAATAGCGGAATTAACTAGAGTTATTTATAAAGCATTGGATAAAGGGAAAAAATGCTTAAGTATATTCATTGACCTCCGTAAAGCTTTTGACAGTGTTTCACACTCAAAATTAATCAACAAACTAAATAATATAGGAATAACCGACAAAGCTAAATCGTGGATAAATAGTTATTTATATCAAAGAACACAGCAAGTGAAAATAAATAAATAGTTAAGTGATATAGAAAAAATTAATTTTGGAATCCCACAAGGAACTGTCCTGGGCCCAATACTATTTCTAATATATGTAAATGAACTTTTTGAACTCCCAATCGTCGGAAAGATTATATCTTATGCGGATGATACAGTATTAACAATTGAAGAAAACTCTTGGAAAGAAGCCGAAATATCGGCAAATAATGCAATAAATATCATTAAACAATGGTTTGACAAAAACTTACTTTCTTTAAATGTTGAAAAAACTCATTTTCTACCTCTGAGCCTAACAGAACATATTTCAAATATAAATTTAAACATTAAAGTTCACGACAGAAACTGTCTACTTAAAATCACACCCTGTAACTCAAATTGTATACATATTAGTAGTAAAGAACAAATAAAATATCTTGGAATAATTATCGACAATAACATTAATGGAAAAATCAAATAAACTCCACAATAAACAGAATGAGAAAACTAATATATATATTTTTCAGACTTAGAAATACTATCACATTAAAAATATTAAAAGAAATTTACTTTGCACTTGCGCACTCGGTATTACAATATGGAATCATAGCTTGGGGGGGTGCATATAAATCATCCCTTCTCCCACTCGAAACAATTCAAAAAATTCTTATAAAAATTATCCTAAAAAAACCGTATTACTACCCAACAATAAACGTATTCCAAGAATTCCCTGTTCTCCCACTTACAAAAATTTACGAAAAAATAGCACTACTTCAGCTACACAAAGATATATTTAAAAAAAATATTACCCCACTGCTAAATATTAGCATAAGGAATACTTCTATTGGAGGACTAACTATACCACCCATACGAACCACAACAGCACAGAATCACTATGTATATAAAGGAATAAAATTATTTAATCAATTACCCGCTTTAAAAATTTAAAAAAATTACGACAAATATAAAAAAAAAAAAAATCATACTTTGGTAGTCCCACCATATAATTTTAACTTTTATTAGATATGTTTTTGACTGTTTGTTATTCCAAAGGCTTTATGTACATCCTATATATATTTTGTTTAATTACCCTTATAATCTTTAAAAAATATGTTATTAAGTCTAAATCTATTCATAAGTTAAGTTCTTAAGTTTGTTATAAGGTTTTGAAAAAAAAAAAAGAAAGTTATTTCAAGTTGTCCTCTCCTAAACACAAGTACTAGCTTTATTAGGAGAGTATATTAAATATGTAATATTAGAATGAAATAAACTTATTGTAAAAAAAAATAAATAAAAAAATAAAAAAGATAATCTCCTTATCTTGCAAGGATTCAGATGCAAGGAATTCATTCAATGAGTCAAGAAAGTTGTCTATTTTAGTCTGGGATGGAGATCGATAAACAGCTATTAAACATATATGGTATTGGATAATTGCATTTTCAAGCAGTTTGCACTGGGGAGAGCAATTTCCTCCTCAGTAACCTGAATGTTTTGCCTTACGTAGATAACTACTCCATCATTTTGCAAATTGTGTATCATTGTTTTATAGACTTCGTACTTTGGAATGCTAGGCATATTAATTTCACTGTTTAGCCAAGCCTCTGTAAAGACTAGTACATCCGGACGATGATTAATGCAATCCAGCATAGAAACAGTTTCATCAAAATTCTTGCTTATACTTCTAGTATTCATGCATAGTAAAAAAATTTTTGAATCTTTCAAAAAATGTTTGCAAGATAATGAATCTTCAAAAATTATGTTAGGTTCAATATTGTCAGACATATTAATTATGTTTTCTATATCATCCATTTTTTTTTTCAATAAAAGTGTCAGACTTTGGGAGATGATTACGACAATTTATTTAAATCATCTTCGTGTTTGACGATTAGAACTCTTGAAGATAGTTCGGGTTCTTTTTCACACAAATTTTATTGTTCCGAAACCATACAAATTGAAATTAAGCTTCTTTAGCTTTTTGTTTAGTTTTCCAAAGAAGGGCTTTGGAATATGATGATAGAACTTCTCCAATGAAGATGTTGCTGTCCTTCAATTGCTTTATACTTTTGCGTGCGTTGAGAAATTCAGATTGGGATTTTTCAACTTTGAAATGATGATCATCCTCTGAGCTCCGGGTTTATTAATAGTTTTATCAGGATATTGAGTAACTTTATTTATTCTACCTGGTTCAATCCGAATGTAAATATTTTTTATGAATCTTTCCACGGTTTCCACGGAATTTTTATTCATCAAGGTTTCCAGGCCAGACAATTCAGCACAATGATAGCTTACATTTTGTTGTTCCACGTCAGCAAGATGAATTTCAAAATTTTTTTATTTTTAGATCTTTGATAGGTTTTGCGTTTTCTAAGTTATCCACATTTTTTTAATTGCATCATATTTCCAATGTTATTAGTTACTAGCTGACCCGACGAACTTCGTACCGCCTCAGAATCAATAACTGTTGTGTTAACTTATAAGCTGAATTAAATTCAGTTTTTTATTAAGTTAAAAATTACACAATGAAGCAATTATCGATGCGTAACTGTCCTCGTTTTGTTTTTGTCAGTGTCAGAGATGGCGTTGTATTCGGATTTATAATTTATGTTATTTTCTAACCTTTCGATTTACTTACGGGAATTGCGTTTGATTTTCTTTATATGTCTGACGAAGATTTATTATAATTATTGTATTTTTCCTTTGGAGGTAGATATACGTTTCGGGTAGACGTAGACATATTATGTTCACAGTTTATCCCAATTTGGACTGTTGACATTGAGTGTGTAAGAAAGAGGTGCACAAACTCCTATCGCAATGAATCTCTCCCCTTATACTCATATCCCTATGAAAGTCTTACTTTCTATCCAAAGATGCACCAATTTATTGGAATATGTAAAAAAAAAATATAAAAAGTCCAATGTAGAATTCAACAAAATTATTGAAAGTAACTGGCCAAATTATATTAAAAAAAAATCACAGATGGTTCCAAACTCAGTTCGACTCCCATTGTAGGGCCAGTGTCTATGCACCTTACAGGAAATAGTGTTTCCCACACAGACTTTCCATTCTGCTAAATGCTTAGCTATCATAGAAGTTTTATGACTCGTCAAATCTCACAACATTAGAAATGCTCTCATCCTTCCAGACTCACTTAGCTCACTACATAAAATAAGCGCATCCCCTCTCAACTCTCTCTTACCTGCTCTATCAGAGACCTCCTGCATTCCATGTCGCTGGCTCAAGTGTCAGTGGTCTTGGACTGGATCCCAAGACACCTTGGTATTGTTGGAAATGAAAAGGCTGATTCTATTTCTAAGGAATCCGTTGTCCATGGTCCATTAACCATACCTATTCCTGTTAGAGACTATTTCCCTATTTTTAAAAATAAGTTACAACGCCAATGGTCCTCTGAATGGAAATCATCCTCTCTGATAAAAGGTCACCAGTACTCAGTACCTTCTATTCCTGTCAAGCTCTGGTTTTACAAATACACTTCCATGCCTAAAAAATACATCTCTTCCATGACTCGAATGCGTCTAGGTCATAATTATTGTTGTCTTAGCCATTTCGCCAGATTCCTCATAGCATTATTGTGATTGTGGTTCAGAGGATACTTTAGACCATAATTTTTTTTCCAAACATCATACACGAATTGATAAAACTTAAAATTGAATTCCCTACCAGTATACCCTGCATTCTTAGTCTCAACTCTCCTGAAATTCACTATTTGTTAGCAAAATTTATTTGTAAAAATGGCCTTAACATGGCATCAATCACATTTCTTTCTCTTACACACGTATACATTTGTTCTTGCAGTGTTATTATGTACAAAACCTCTACATCTTCCTACTCTACAATTTTGTAATTACCGTTAATATCAACTCTGGTATAATCATATAAATATTTGTCTTGGCCAATTGTCTATTTTTGCTAATATAATTTATCTATTCCATGTAAAAAACTGAAAGTGTAACTAATTTTAAAAATCTGAAAATGTAACAAATTTAAAAAAACTGAAATTGTGACTAAATAAAAAAAATGAAAATGTAAATAATTTAAAGAAATGGCCAAGATTACCCTTAATGGATGAAAGCCAAATAAATAATTTTAAAAAAAGTTTAATAACAAAAGCAAAACGACCAGCGCATTGACATTTGACGTTTTTTGAATTTTCGGAACTCACTCACTACTCAATATTATAGGTACTTATCACAAAATGCCCGCAGCTCTTTCAAATATGTGAATTCGTTCCATACAAAATGTATGGGGAAAAGAATTTTCTTAATAACTACTTTTTTCCTTAATTTTTGTGATGTTTTAATAGTTATTATCCTATCCGGGGCGGAGACAAATCCAACAAATTAAAGATCATCAAAATCGGTGGGGCCATTCTCGAGTTAAAAATAGTGTAACTAACCCGACTTTGTTTTATATATTAAGATTTCATCATATTGTTGACCAATAAATTCAATGCTTTTTCTCATGTCGCATATCTCAGATTCGAGATTTTTTTTCAATGTTGATGAATCAAGTTCAATTTTTGCAAAAACTTGTTGCTTAAATTCTTCAATTTTTTTATCCATATATTTTACTATTTTTCCAAATTGATCCTCGTTTACTGCTGGAGAATCCGATGCCTTAGACCTAGTTTGCACTAGATTCTGATTGTTGGGCATTGTAAACGATTAACTTAAAGAAATAATGACTCACAACTAAATGTTGAATGGTGGTCTCCCTGCAACACACTTTATGATCACTGGCAAACGGAATGTAATATAGTAGGTACAAACTTATTGTTGTGAATACTAAGAGTGGTTAAGCAGTGGAGTATCACAAAGCAGACGTCCTCACTCAACAACAGTATTGTTACGAATTGACAACAAATTTTCTGATTTAAAAAAAATAAATGTTTAAAAAAATTGAATCAGAAACAGCCGAAACAAAAAAAGCAACCGACTTAATTTCCGAAAAATACGATGAAATACTAACTAAATTAAACAAATTGGCAGAATTAAAATAGAAGTTGAAAAAATGAAAAAAAAATGTCTGGAATGAATGATATTGATATTCGGCTTTCCGAGCTAGAAAATACCTTATCAAACCAAATTGAATTCTCTGGAGTATGTGAAAATATAAATGACAACACGATAAAAGCTTGGCATTGAAATCTTGAAGTAGTTTCGGAGCCTATTCAATGCAAACAAACAAACAATAAAATCTTTCCTCTTTAAATATAGGCAGACCACTTTTATCACTTAGGGCAGGTCTAGTAATATTCCTATGTCTATGGACTCGACAGTTGTAGGCAGTTCTCAGCGCCGTCAGCCGCTGTACGCTCCACACTCAGTGATGATTTTATCTTCTTCGGCATGTTGAAATCGTCAGATTATATTATTTCTGTGATCCTTACATTATTTTCTTCAAAATAAAAAATAAATTAACCGCGCTCGAGTAAATCCACGTGACGTTTTTTTTTTGCAACTTTGTGACTCGCTAATTTTCTTACGTCACGTTCAAATCGTCAGATTATTGAAATGTAAACTTTTCTGCATGTAATTAACTCACGATTCCTTAATCTGACACGCTCGAGTAACTACGGGGATCGTTTTTTTTACTAATCTGATCGGTTGCCCTAGCCGCATCCACCAATATTATTGGTTCATAAATGGTGGTAGTCCATAACAGGGTCGGGAGGTATCTTCCCTTAGTTAATCTGACGCGCTTGAGTAAATCCAAAAATCCCTGCTTCGCCTCCCCTACTATTAGTTAAAATACATAAAATGGCTACCGATCTGGAAGAACTCACATACCACCTAATTGAAAATGAAACTGTTACTACCAACACAGAAACCATAAAACTATGTCTAAAATATAATTTGAAAATAACCTAACCTAACCTTATATTGGTAAAATTACAGGTAAATTTGAAACTAGAATCAAAGAACATTTAAGATGTCTTAATAATAATATTTTTTCCGAGTTCGCTAACCATATCATTGAAAATAACCATAGTTTTGTAAAAAATACGGTAATAAATATTCCTCATATTAACTATAATGGAAAACGCTTAGATGACTTAGAAGCCTTGGAAATAAAAAAAACCCCTTAAAAATAATGAATCCATTATAAACAACAAAAAAAATTATCTTATAGCCCAACCATGGATATGTTCCTCCACCCACCCACTCTTAAATAATCCCTAGACACGCCTCCACCCCTACCACAACACTTTGTAATAATGTATTGTACCCACCCACTATTTTGTGATTGTGAAGTCAGTATACGCTTGCCCTGAGGAAGGAACGGTCGTTCCGAAACCAGTCGGCTTCAAACAAATATTCAAATGGTTCAAACAAAGTAACATTGTTTCATTTATTGAAAATAATGCAACAAAATATAAGAAGCATGAATAAAATCTTCGAAGGATTTCTTATAAACTTAAAACTAATAAACATTGAATTTGATATTATTATCCTAACAGAATGTTGGATTAAAAGTTCTTATACGCCAAAAGACAAAGAAGGCTACTAGTGCATCAAAACTTCATATAATCCTAAACAAAATTATAGAATTGTAGTTTACATTAAAAACAATCTAAAAATTACAACCAAAGAAATCAAAATCAATGACTCCGATTGTCTACACATATAAGCTTAGTCAGTAATTGATATACTGGCTATTTATAGATCCCCATCTGCACACAATATTACAAACTTCCTTGCTTCACTTAAAAATGTGTTACATAAACTAAAAGAATGAAGTAATCTGTTTTTAATTGGAGACCCAAACATTAACATTTTAGAAAATAGTCATCCTGAAAAAAAACGATTACCTCAATGCCATAAGCCACTACGGTCTTGTTAGTTACATTAAAAAACCTACTAGAGTCACTGAAAAAACTCTTTCATGCATTGATAATGTAATAGGTAAAACTAAAAACCTATAAACACAATAATATATGAATCCACAGTAACACACCACACTACTCTACAATATTGGAAGTTGGAAATGAAATAAAACTAAAGATGATTCCGCAAATATATCTATCGTGAAAAATAAAATCGACTGGGATACAATTATTTTCAACATAAAAAACGAAAAATGGGAAGATTCGTATTCAATTACTGATAGTAATATGACGTGGAATTATTTCACCAACTTTATTCAAAATCAAATAAATCTACACACCAAACAGAAAGAGGTACCAAATAAAAGAAATACAATCACTAAATCATGGATTACACCAGCATTATTAAAATGCACCAAGAAAAGAGATATTATTCACAAACAAATAAAAAAAGATCCAAATAATTACTTACTTACTACATTTTATAAAAAATATAGAAATATATGTACAAAACTAATTAAATAAGTAAAGAATAAATACTACTCAAGAAAAATTATTGAATGTAATAATGACTCCAGAAATATTTGGCAAATTCTTAAAGAGATAACACATGCAAGGCAATTCAGAAACCAAATTGAGGAACTTACAATTGATGGTCAGAATGTGAATTTTAACTTGGACCCCAAGACTATTGCCGACCATGCAAATACCTTTTTTACAAACGTTGGATCAAATTTGGCCAGTAAAATAAAAGAAAACATCAAATGCAATACTAAAACTCCACCACAATATGATAATCTTCGAGAAGAATCTTACGCAAAATTTACTCTAAAAGATGTATCGATGGAGGATATCATCAAAAAAATTGACTCACTGAAAAAGAGGACTTCACCTGTACATGAAAAAATACCAAGTAAACTACTAAAATCACTGATATCTCATTGAGGCGTTTCCCTCAAATTCCTAATTTAATTTAATTTAAATTCCTAATAAGCCTCACTCAAGGTTGCTTCCCAAATTTATTAAAACAAGGTATTATCTCTCCAATTTTTAAAGGTGGGAAAAAAACTGAAATAATCAATTACAGACCAATTTGTGTTCTAAGTGCACTTTCTAAAATTGTTGAAGGAATACTGAGAAATTGACTACTTACCATGACTCTAGTAAAATATTATCAGCAAATCGGTTTGGTTTTCGCCAAAACTTATCAACCTCTGACGCCATCGTTGTAATTTTGACAAATGAAATAAATGTATAGCAATTTTCCTTGATCTTGCAAAGGCGTTTTTTTTTTTTTTTTTTTTTTAAATTAACAGAAACAAACAGTACATTATTTACAGCGGTGAAAAAAGTTTACAGTTAAGAGCGCATAACCAGCAAATTTAAATTCAGATTCCGACCTCAGCGCTCCACAGATCAGAACTCGCTAGCGGGCGTTTTTAGAACTAGAGCTCGTTCCGCTCCAATCTTGGTTTCGAGTATCTACTAGCTCACGCAGAGCTAGGACTATAGACGCCACATAATGGGTCAGATGAAGAAGTTTAATTCTCGCTTCAAGAATTTTAATTAGTAGTAGTTATTTGTAATTTGTATATCGAAATAGATACAAGTAAAATGCGTAAACCCAGTAGGTAATAAGTAGATACCTACATGAATAAACAATTTGTTATATTCTTTTTAATATTTTGTTTTTAATTGTATTTTACGGCCATTAAAGTAGAAGATTTCTCAGTATCGCCCTGATGCAAGACCACCATTAAGAATTGAAACGTTGCTTGAAATGGCTTTAGCCGTGTTTAGTGACCAGATCTGAATAGCCAGGTACTTCACCACCTTTCACTTCCCTATATCCTTCCCCTCCCCACTACCTTCATTATTACAACATACCCCAATTGGGGATGCCATAGTCCCACTGGCTCCAGACGCAGTTGGGACTCTTGTGCGGTATTAATGAAAAAAGAGTAATATTCAGTTGGATTGTAAAAAATGTCTCATTTTGAAATATTTATTCGTGTGCATAATTTTTTTATTTTATATTTATGTGAATACCGCACAAGAGACCCAAATGCTCCCGTCTGGAGCCGGTGAGACTATGACGTAACTATGGGGTATATTATGAGGCTGAAGATGGTGGGGAGGGGAAGGAGATAAGGAAGAGGAAGGCGAGGAATTACCTGGCTATTCAGATCTGGTCACTAAACACGGCCATAGCCATTTCTAGCAAGTTTCAATTCTGAATGGTGGTCCTTCACCACCCAGGGCGATACTGAAAGTATCTTCCACTCTGGAACGTGACGCAAATATATTATTTTTAATTTAAATAGTTGTGAAATAACCCAAATTATTCAAATAAAATTTATTTGCCCACTATAATTTGGAAGGCGGGTATGGGTACCGCCACCCCGGGAACCATGTATTGGATTATCAACACCTCTGCCATAGGTCACCCCAAGTGACTTAGCAGGGGAGCCCGGGTTCATGGGGCGAGGTTTGTCAGGATCTCGCCTGCGCGGCAGTTGCGTCTGCCCACCAACTACGTGGAAGGTCGGATCAGGAGAGACCGTTCTTTTTACAACCGCTCGACACACTGCCTATACCTACTTTGGGAATGCTGTGTGGAGGGTCGTTTTAGGGAAAGGAAGGAGAGGAACTTTGGAGAAGGAAAAGGGTGTTAGGGGTGGGTAGAAATCTGGGGGTCAGCGTGTCCAGGAGAGCGGATGTATGAGGCCATCCCTCCCACTGCGGTGCAAGGCGATGTTCCGAGAGGATAAGGCTGGAGAAGTCAAAGGGACTCCCTCAACCACTTTCTCTAGATCCGACCTGCCATGCAGCTGGTGAGCAGACGCATCCACCGCCAAGACCTGAACAAACCTCACCCCCCCCGAACCCAGGCACCCCTGCTAGTCACCAAACATTGCGAACCACTTGGGATGACCTACTGCAGACGTGTTGGTTATCTAATAAATGGTTTCCGGGGCAGTGGTACCCATACCCGATTCTCGTGTTTGTTATTTTTGTAATACGAAAAATGGATAAAAAAAGGCTCACCCTCCCACTCCCTCTCAACCCTCCTCTCCCCTCACACCCCCCATCCCTCACCCACCACCTCTAACTCCTCTCCACCCCCGCCTCCTTTACCACCTTTCATAAATCCGTGCTGATTCGGCGTAATGATTGTCGAAATAGTAGAGTACAATTGATCAACAACAATTTTTTCAAGAACTTTACTTGGAATAGGAAAAATTGGGAAATTGGACGGTAGTTTTTAACGTCATGATTATCACCAGTCTTAAAGATTGGTATGATACCGGCTGATTTCCATTTTGGAGAAAACGATCCTTCGAAACGAAATTTCTGAGGAAAACCATTTGCAGGCGTGAAACCATAATTTTAAGAATGCATTCTTAAGTTAAAACCAGTTTTGTATTCAGAGTGTAAAGTGTAACAAAAATTTCAGTTGTGAGATAGTAACTTATGCATTTCGAAGGAAAAAAGACAAATGAGAGAAATAGACTATCCATAGTTTCCGGTAAGGCTCTACTGTTGACACAGTTCAATTTGAAGAACACATCATGTGAAGAGTTTCATAAAATTGTTATAAAATACCAAGAGTTGATGAAAGCAATATCCAGCAATGAAAAGTACGAGCCGGTTCAGATGAATGAAACAATTTAATCGTTAGAATTATTCCCACTTAGCCACTGACCGATCAATTTGTTATTTTTATTATTGCGGTTTAACTCTTTAATAAATTTAAATCTACGTAAGACGCAAATTTTGTAAAAACATCTTCTTCTGGGCTAATATCTTCAGTTGCAGTATTCATTTTGTTTTTAGATCTTGTATTTAGGTTATTTTGCTGTTGAGAGCCGGATTTTTTATTCGAGCTCATGGTAGGTACTTCAGCTGACAGCAAAGCAAGCAATATGTGTGGTCAGTAAAGGAAAGATGGCGATGGTGTAGGCCAATCACAGAGTTTCACTTGGCTTATAAACTGTCAATTTCACTGTCACAGCTTGGAATATCTATTATTTGAAATTCCTCAAATAATCTCACTTAAATGCACAAAATTTATTTCACAATTGATGCAATGAGTACTCGGGTGAATCCTGCAACTGCTTCGTATCGTATTGTTTACTAATAAACACAATTTTGCAATTTTTTTAGCGGATCACTTTTACTGTGCGTTATTTTGATTCATTCGGTAGGTAGGTTCGTAATGTTTTTGAATTTACCATCAAAATTTTTCCAATAATGATTTCTAAACTTTTATAAGGATAATGCTCATTTTTTCATCTCTCTATTTGTAAAATATTATTCTTATGTATATGCATACGTCGTTTCCATATTTATAAGTAAATATATTTGTATATGTTTTTACCTGCTGTTAATGTTAATTCGTGAGAAATAGTTTGGATGCAGGTTTGTTCTCTGGTCATTTTTTTGTGTATTTTTGTCAATTGACATCTGTATCTAAATTTCTCCTTAATAAATAAAAAAAAAAAATAAAAATAAAAACTCGGTCTTGGCATTCACTCTTTTCTTTAATCACATTTACACATTTCAAACGTACTCTACTGCTATTGTGAGTGTTGTCAGTATGACATTATATGGCACTTGATCTCGTGCCTTGAATTCCTCGGGTGTCCCCGATTTCTTTTACCATTCACATTCACCTCATTCTCATTTGTTCATTCATTCTCTCTTCTTGCCCAAATCTTCAATGCACCTCTTTCTTAATTTTATTCGTTGAGAACGCTTACATAAGATTCACATTATTTGAGAATCATTTTTCACGGGATCGTACGTGGGTTTACCACACACGCGTCTCATGGATCTTATTTTTACAGCATTTAGTCCACTTTCATCGTTCCTCTACTAAATCCAAGCCTCACTGCAGAGTAAGCACCAGCACTCTATTGTGGACTGTTAACTTCACTTCAGGGCACCTAGCATGGTCGATCGATATAGGTTTTATCAAAAATGTCGGTAACTTGTCATCGCTCCCGAGCACGACTGCAGGCCGTTAGCGAATTTGACATGAACTGTTATTTTAGAGCATTTTAGTTTTATGTTCATTTCCGACTTTAAAACTAAAAATAAAGCATAAAAAATGATAGTTTATTACTCAACTAAGAATTATTTAAACTTATCAAACCTTTACGTTTACGGAAATAGCTTTATCTTGAACACCTATCATAATGTTTCATTGAAATAATGAAAGAAAACTTTCTCCTACTACATAAT
This sequence comes from Limnephilus lunatus, assembly GCA_917563855.2. NCBI lineage: Eukaryota > Metazoa > Arthropoda > Insecta > Trichoptera > Limnephilidae > Limnephilus > Limnephilus lunatus. Next base: position 62,562,136 of record OU830599.1, read on the forward strand.
TTTCAAATGGTCGATTGGAAAATTAAGAACTGAGGCGACGATTTGTTCATTAGCGGCCTGCGGTCGTGCTCGTGGGCACAATTTATTGCTAGCGCCAACCGCGATCAGTACACCATTGGAGTTGTCCTGCATTTACCCTTTGCCATTTGCCTTATCTTTTGTAAGTAAGAATCCCTTTCTTATTCTTATACATAACGCTTACATTAGCCTTCCATTATTTCCGTGGCTCCAGACAGACTAACGAAATTGATTACAGATTCTGTTCCATCCAGAAGTAGGAGTTTACATTTTGGGAGGCGAGTACGGCACCGCCGCCCGGGAACCATTTAATGGATAATCAACACCATAGGTCTCTGCAATAGGTCACCCCAAGGGGTTCACTACGCTCGGTGACTTTGCAGGGGTGCCCGGGTTGCGTATTCCCAATCCCTAACGCGGTTCAGTCGCTCTACCGACTGAAATGCGTTAGGGATTGGAATGCATAAATCACCTTCCAAACACTACCGCGTTTCAGTCGCCTTCGCGCTTTGTGGCACTCTGTTTCTGTTTGAGTGACGACCATAATTATAGAAGGGTAAGCAGAGAGGATGGACCGCGTTTTTTTTACTTACGAATTTTTTTTTTTACATTGAAAAAAATTATTTTTTAAGTAAAAAAAAAAACGCGCGTTTTTTTTTTTACTTAAAAAATAATTTTTTTCAATGTAAAAAAAGATTTCGTAAGTAAAAAAAACGCGGTCCATCCTCTCTGCTTATCCTTCTATAATTATGGTCGTCATCCTAACAGAAACGGAAAGCCACAAAGCGCGAAGGCGACTGAAACGCGGTAGTGTTTGGAAGGTGATTTACGCATTCCAATCCCTAACTCGTTTCAGTCTATAGCGCGACTGAAACGCGTTAGGGTTTGGGAATACGCGCCCGGGTTCATGGGGTGAGGTTTGTCAAGGTATTGGCGGCCGACGTAACTGGTTGAGGAGGTCTATTGACCTTTCAAGCCAGAATTCACACGTCCGTCACTCCTGGAACACTGACCTCTAGATTCATTACCACACCCCTCATACTTACTTCCTTTTTAGAACTTCCTCTTCTTCCTTTCCTTAAAAAAACCCCCACATAGCATAAGATGAAATATTCCCTAAGGGGAATTATTTTTCTCGGAGCTTCCCGTGTGAGATATTGTAAAAAAGGAGTAAATTGAGATAAATTCTGGCACAAGGACACATATTACTTCAGTGGAGTGAATACAAACAAGCAAAGGAAACTTCCAAAACACTGAATGTTTTTACAAAATACAAGTAGAAGATAGTATTGCAAGGCGTTTCCCAAATAACACTCTCTCAAAACCACATAAGTGGACATTTGACCTGTCGCCTCTAGTAGAAGTACTGGGTCCCTAGCACGGAGATTCAACATCGACACGATTAAGACTTTTGTCTACAATATCTGTAATAGAGAATCCACCAACAAAAGGTTTCAGTCTGAATAAAAAAAGAATCACAAGTTTTTTCAAAATTTATTAACATTAATCATAGGACAAAGCAAATATTTTAATACATGTTTTATTCAGATGATGTACAACCTTTCATTCAATTTCTTATAAAAATATAATACTAACTAAAACTTATGAGCACCTCGGCATGGTGGGTTCCCCCAGTGAGGTGTCCACGAAACGCTATATAAAATATTCCTTAAGCATTTACCCACAGTACCTAGCCATCATTCCAACTTTTCTCAATGAGGTATTTTTGAGTAGAAAGAAAAGGTTTTAGAATTGACTGTAGACTTTTACAAGTACACCTGTCAAAAGTGAATAGTGATGTATTGATAAAATGATAGAGTTATAGAATTAGTAAGAAGTATGGGCGGGAGAGGCAGGTGCCCGCTCCTACTGGCAAGTACTGAGAATGAAACAAGTAACAAGAACTGAAGAACAGAATGCGTTTCTAACTATAAGCCATTTAACAAGAGAGAGGAACAAGTTGTTTTTGGCTCTGGGTTGGCTGATTAGCCGCTAACTATCAATTACTTCATTGAAATCTCATCCAATGTTACATTCATTTTACAAGCACTTTAACAAATCGGCAACTACGATTTCTCCACAACCAATTGGATGATTGATTTTACATTTGTTATATACCTTCAGTAAACTGATTTTTTGTTTAAACTCATACATTTGAGAATAGTAACATTTTTTTGTTTAATTTCCGGAAGACTAGTTGCCGTTGAGGGGAGTTTTCTGCATGCCGTTGTTATGCTTTGTAAATGAAACAATATTATGAAAATACAATTTCAAAAAAGAAAATTGAAATGGTTTTAAATTATTAAATTATAAAAATTCATCTGTGCCTGGACCTACATAATAATAAGTGAATTTGAACAACCTTTAACTAATCCCAAGTATGGAGACATACGGGCCTTGCCTATGTGGGAGTTTATGTTCTAAATAATATGTACATTATTATTGTCCGGAATCTCGTGGTACAAACAGGAAAATGGTGAATGTATCACATTAGCAAGCTTTTTTTTGCTTTCATTTTCGGGTAAACTAAGTCCGAAGTTGGAATTATTATAATTGCGCACTCGCGTGGTCCCGGCTCCAGTAGATTTTAAAATATTTAGTAAAATTAAATGAAATGTTCGGATCGATTTTTTTTTGTTTTTTGTGATGTACGTAGGTTTGCCAGTTTGTATTACGAATTTACGAACACCGTGTAAATACTTTAGGTATACTTAAATCTTTTATTTTCTTATTCATATTAATTTTGTATCTCTGCTATGTTATTTTATCTATGAATGTCATTACGTTTGTAACAAATAAATTATAATAAAAAATAATCACAAAAAAACTTCCTAGTCAACAACACCGCTTTGTGGCCACACGATACCCTCTATCCAGGGGATGTAGAAAGATATGCGAACGTTGACGTCTCTGCAGGGTGACATCGTGTAAAAGACTCTGAACCCCACCAGCAGGTGGGTACAAGCCACCCTGTGGCTGTTATTTAGAGTTAACGGGGAACCACTAAACCAGTCCTGAAAACAGATAAAGTAATAAGGTGAAAACTTTCCAAATGGCAGATTAGAAATAAGTTTTATTTTTTAATCGGTTTTTGAACACACTTCCAGCGAGATTGGTAGTTCTATCTTTTACGCCCGGTCCTAGTTGAATGACTGGAAAAGCATTGCCGTCCGATCACCTTATATGAATTTTGAACACCAATTTCTCTGTAAAGGTCCCAAGTACAAATATATAAAATAAGCTATACAAGTAATTCCCATGTTTTTATCTTCTTGCTTTTTGTGAGTAAGAATATTTTATCAACATGAAAGTATATTACCCTCGTAGAGCGGGTAATAAATATTTACACTTATAGCACTGGAGATCCGCAAATTGTTGTTGTTTCGTTATGATTTCTGCCAAAGTGAAAACCAATTTATTTTTAACTAGCGGAAGTCCCCGGTGATACCCGGGCTTTACACAGAGTTTTCGAAATCAAATACAGACAGTGACATTCCTCTTGTTATGAAGATCACATGTGCGAATTTTCATAAACCTCGACATAAAACTGTAGATTTTCATACAAATCAAATCCACACCGCCCGCTTGCCAGCCCACTCGTCCACCACATACGACATTCTACCTTATATATTATATATTTCAACCACTCTTGACAAATTATATACCAAAATCTTCCTCACGAATCACTCTATCTCGAACAACGCATGAAAATCCGTTCAGTAGTTTTGAGTTTATCGCGAACGGACAGACAGACAAACACGGCGGAGTACTTTAATTTATAATGTGTAGAGAAGTAATAAAATACGTAGGTACATTTGTTTCAACATAAAACACCACTAAATGGCCCCACACTGACTTTACTTTAAGGAGTTTAACTTCAGTTTCAAGAGTCGTATCACAAAGTAGCCTTTAATTTCAGACAATACTTTATCATTTGGGATGTGTAACTATGTAAAAAAATCATAATTTCAGATATGATTTTAGATTTTCACAGCCAAAGTATTTTCATTATTTATTTTTGGGGTGTTTTGCCATGTTCCGCCACGTCCTTCTTTAGACAATATTTCGGATAGCGTTACAGTGCCCATCATCAGGACAGATTTTTTTTACATGAGCCCCACACAGAAGACCCTGAGGAAAATAATTTCCCTCAGGGCCTATGTCATCTTTGGGGATGCTGTGTGGATGGTTTTTTTATGGAAAGGAGAGGAGAGTTCTGGGAAGGAAAAGGTTCCCGGAGCCGCGGTGTCCATTCCCGCCTCCCAAATTGAGGATGTGTTATGATGGACATCGTAACGCTGTCCGAAACGTTGGCTCAATAAGGAGGTAGCGTTATACGGCATGAATAAAAATGAATAACGATAAAATTTAAAACATATTTTTTATTTTCCAAAACATATTAAAGTGGTTTAAAACCATATCCATTTAGTGGAAGTTCACCATTGTTTTCGCCCATAATACTTGTACGAAATGAAGCCCGCACAAGAAAAGGAGAAACTGCCTCACGAAGATTAGTCCAGCGTTAGCGAAATCGATCAGATTGTCGTCAGCAAGTCGAAAGGTCTTCATATGAATTTTCGAGGTAGAAAGAGACTACATTCTTGATTACTGGCAGCGGATGACTGAATAAAGCTGCCCCTTTGGTACAGACTCTTATAGTAAGGTTTACGTATGTTTGGCAGGTGGAGGTGCACGTGTTGTTAACGTTTTCTGGTTTAACCAGGTGGCCATGCACACCTGCGGTAGCAGGTGTTGTTAACGTCTGTTTGGCAGATGGAGGTGCACGTGTTGTTTACGTCTTCTTCTTTATCCAGGTGGCCGTGCACACCTGCGGTGGCATGTGTTGTTTACGTCTGTTTGACAGGCGGAGGTGCACGTGTTGTTTACGTTTTCTTCTTTTTCCAGGTGGCCGTGCACACCTGCGGTGGCAGGTGTTGTTTACATCTGTTTGTCAGCTGGAGGTGCACGTGTTGTTTATGTCTTCTTCTTTATCCACGTGGCCGTCCACACCTGCGGTGGCAGGTGTTGTTTACGTCTGTTTGGCAGGTGGAGGTGCACGTATTGTTTACGTCTTCTTCTTTTTACAGGTGGCCGTGCAAACCTGCGGTGGCAGGTGTTCTTTACGTCTGTTTGGAAGGTGGAGGTGCACGTGCTATTTACGTTTTCTTCTTTACTCAGGTGGCCGTACACACCTGTGATGGCAGATGTTGTTTACGTCTGTTTGGCAGGTGTTTCATCTAGATTGCATAATACGTTCGATACATTACTGGTAGGTAGTCAGTGCTTAAATTCAACGACATTGGTTCTAATTGCGGTTCGGTGCGGTCAATTTAACCTAACCTAATACTAGTAATTCTGTCAACAGTTAGTACAAGATCTTGCGTCCAAAAAAGTGTGTTTCCATTTTTCCCTTAGTCAAAATTTCTTCAGAAATTAAGTAAGATTTGTAAGTAGGTACTTAAATACCTACCTACTTTATTATGAGCGAACTTTTCGATTCAAATGAAAAGATACAATGGGTTGCCATATTAAAAGGAACTCCTTTGAAAAATGTGTTTTCTCACTTTTGAATTCGCAAAACAAAGGTATTTATGATTTTAGGTACAGTTTTTATTTTTTATTAAGAAGAACATTTGGTTGTCATTATTTTATTACCATATTTGATATGAATTTGCATTTTTTTTTGTTAAATAGTTTTGAAACATTATCGCACAGAAAATTAATATTTTGTAAAAATCGCCTTTAGCCGCAACTACAGCTTGTACAAGCCATGACATGCTCTCAATGCACAGTTTTGCTTTGCGCTTTAGCTCAAGAGAGTAATGGCACTCTCTGATGAGGATTTCGATGAGCTGCTCCTTGGTTGTGATCACCTCCTTAGAAATCTTCCACGTCTTGAGCTCTCACAGGTTTTTAACAGGGTTCACTTCGGGGGAATTTCCCAGACAAGGTATAACCTGCACGTTTTTTTGGCCTGGAATACAGTGACAGTTTTGGCTTTATGGCAGGGTGCAGAATCACGCATAAATACATACTTCTGGATACCAGAGAACCATTCTCCGAACTGAGGTAGCAACCGATTTTCCAGTACTTGTCTGAACTGATCCTGCATCATGGTCCCTTGCATGATGTGGAGTCGCCCATTCCATTCAAAGAGATGACCGAACATACCATGTTACTGGTAGAGTATTCGATCGTCTCCATAAGGCAGTCTGGATCAAATTTCTCCACTTAGAGTCGTCGGACGAACGATGATTTTTCCACCAAAATTTGGAATGTGGACTCATCAGAGAAGCATAGCTAAAAATATCATGATCAGACTACTAGATTTTTTTAAAAGCTTGAAAACTACTAAAATATGCTTTTCCTACCATCCAGCCTTCAATGGTCATGTGTTGGCATGCCTTGACCCATCCTAGTCGTTTTTTCCACATAGCATTTTCAGCTAACCGATTTTCAATGAGGTTCTCCTCAGTCAGTCATCTCTGATCTGTCCTTTGGGAGACCTCGTTACCTTCTTCATTGATCATCGGGGTGAGATAATCAACACTCTTTTTGCAATTTTGAAGACATTTGCGATTAGAACGAGGTGTGGTGACTCGTTTTCTGCTACATTTCCCATCACGATTCACTTCGAGAGGCAGGTTTTGCCTTTTAACTACAGACTTTGAAATACCTGTCAAGGCTGGTATTTACCTATGGGAATGTTTGGTGTTTAATAATAGTATCTTGACTTCCGCACATTTTTTGGAGATGTGTCTGAAAACCTGGACATAATGAAAAAACCCAATATTGGGTTCAACGCGGCAGAACTATTAATTGAAATAAGAAATTGAACACGAACTTTACAAAAGTGATAGATAATTAATAATGACTTTAGTTTTCATTTAGGTGAACAGTTAAAACTGGTTAAAAAAATTATTACGCCAATTCATTTGCAAGACCCTCGATCACGCGATTTCACAAAAATACTGGCCATGTGGATATAATCTTAAATTTTTGAAAGATGTGATACATTGCTAGTATTTCCACCCCTTAGAAGAGTCAGTGGTTATATCGGCAGCAAAAATAACGGCCATCATATCTAGGTAATTTGAAAGTAGAGACAATTTATTACTTTAACACAAAAATTGCAAAATTTTGGAACTGTCCCTAATTAAATGGAAACCCACTGTAAAATGTTAAAATGGCAACCCACTGTACTTCCACCAGGGTGATACTGAAAGTATCTTCAACTCTAGAATGTGGAAATGAAATAAAATCATTTCACTTAAATTATATTATATGTGCTAAAACAATGACAATAATTTCAAACTTTTTTGCGCTCACACAAGAAATGATTTCCACGCTAATTTAAATAAAAAACAATGACGCCACTGAAATTGCGTCACACGAATTCCCCCTCTCGTTGTCACACATCGTCACATGTGTGACACACCCTCCCCCCTAGTGCGACGTTACATATTTTGCAATTTTACATCTAAAAATGTTTTGCATTTTGATAATTTAAATTTTTACATGTGACGTCGCAGAGCTGATGACCCTCCCCCCCCCCTTAAGTTTTGACGTAATTTATGGATGGCCCCAACGGCCGGCGTGATCGAGCGGTACGGCTTTTGACTCACAATCCCAAGGTCGCGGGATTGAATCCCGGCGTGGGCAAATGAATTTTAATTGATTAATTTGTGTTCTTTCACGATTAATTCATTAAAAAAAAAATAGTATGTTAGCGGTACGTTCTAGAGTGGAAGATACTATCAGTATCGCCCTGGTGTAGGACCACTATTCAGAATTGAAACGTCGTTTGAAATGGTTTTAGCCGTGTTTAGTGACAAGATCTGAAAAGCCAGGTATTTACCTACCTTCCTCTTTCGCATCTCCTTCCCTTCCTTACTAACTTCAGCCTCACAACAGATCCCAATAGGGGATGCCATAGTCTCACTGGCTCCAGACGGAGCAGCTGGCACTCTTGTGAGATATTCATACAAATAAAAATCCCATTTGAATTTCATTATTATACACGACATTTACCTATAATAATATTTTAAGCAAATAATGGTCAGACTTTTGGATCATCAAACACGTCCAAAGGGCATATCTTGTGTTTTCCTTTATTCTATGGGGCACGCCAATAATGAATGCCACTTGTCGGCTATCTTCTTTATTCTATGGCGCACGCCAATAACGAATAATAATAATAATAATATTTGGCTTATTTATATAGCGCCGTTTTCGTGAAATATCACCTCAAGGGCGCTGTACAAATAAATACATAAAAAATAATATTACTGGCTTACAACTAAGATTTACAATTATAACTAGTGATTTACATCTAAGTCTTATTGCTAGTGACTTATGACTAAGACATATAAAAGCTGACCTAAAACTGAGCTCAATGACATATATATTCACAATATGACTTAAAGTTAGAGATATATAACTAACATATTTATTTACATTTAAAAATACTTGAAAACATCTTATAAATATCATACATTCGCCAGAATCACTCCACAGCGCCAGAAGAAGAAGGAAGTTTTTACATAATTCATATTACTATTTAAGGACATGGATGCAAAATTTATCGGATTTACGAAAATGTATGGATATCTTAAATAAATTAATGAAATTAATCGCCGATCTTTACCGCATTATGATGACTCATCGCTCAACATTAACAGGATTGAGGTGTTAGGTTACCACTGACAGACCATTGGTAGGTAGATCAATAGCATTTTGAGTTTTTAGTTAGTAGTTGTAGGGAATAGCAAATAAAATAGTATATATTCGTGGAGATCAACAATTATTAGAGTATAATTAAATTACAAAGTTTAAATATAATGACGAATTTATGGAAATGAGTATTTGAAAAAATGAGTTTTAAGTTTGGATCTAAATTCCGCTGGGTTGGTTATGCATCTCAATTCCATGGGAAGTTTATTCCAAGCCTCAGGACCGGATACTCCAAACGCGCGATCACCAAAATTAGTGTTCGGATTTTGCTTGGGTTCTTTCAATCTTCCAATTGCAGACGATGTCGCTGATGACTGCCTTAGACCTATATTTTCCGGAATGCATAGTTCAGAGATATAGGGTGGAGCCATTTCATTGATAGCTTTAAACACCATCCAGCATAACTTATACTGGATCCTTTCAGGACACTTCAACCAGTGAAGATTTCGGAGGTGTTCCGAAATGTGCGAAAACTTGGGTACCCCTGTGATTAGTCGTGCTGCGGCGTTGAATACTGATTGCAGTTTATCAGTTTGACATTTAGGAAGACTTGCATAGATACCATTGCAGTAATCAAGACGCGATACTATATATGAATTCACAAGAAGCTTAGTTGCTTCTGTCGAAAGGTTCCTACGAACTGCCTTAAGTTGTCTTAAGTAGAAGAACCCTGTGCTAACGGTCCTATTCACCTGACTTTTCAATGAAAGGTCTGAATCCAGATAAACTCCCAGAAGTTTGACGGTTGTTTTCGCAATTACTTCATTGCCGGAAATGGCAATTGGTGAGTTGTCTATTAGATGTTGACGTCTATTTGTAGCTGCCCACAGAAATTCGGTCTTTGATGGATTAAGCTTCAGTTTGTTTGAGGACATCCAGAGACGAATTGCTTCTAGACACTCAACTGTGCGAATTTTGAGGCCGGTGATCTCATTTGGTGTGCAGTAAAAGTAGACTTGCTGATCGTCGGCATAACAGTGAGAAAGGAGACCAAATGACTCGATAATTCTTGCGACATCATTTGTGAAGAGGATAAAGAGAAGTGGGCCCAGAACGGATCCCTGAGGTACCCCTGAAGAGAGTTTTGTGAAGTTGGATTGTTTATTTCCCACCTTCACTGCTTGTGAGCGATCCGTTAGATAGGATTGTAGCCAATTTTTTACGTTAGAATGTAAACCAAATGTTAATTCTAGTCTCTTAATGAGAAAGTCGTGGTCAATGGTGTCAAATGCAGCGCTCATATCTAAAAGTGAAAGAAGTGCTAACTTACCTGACTCTATGGCAAGGGTATCTGACAGGACACGAAGTAACCCGGTTTCTGTTGAGTGGAATCTTCTATAAGCGGACTGATGATCGGTAATTAATTTATTGTGGTTTAGGTGGGAGGTTATTTGAGAAGCAGCAATTTTTTCGAGTAGTTTTGCTAAGAAAGGCAGATTTGACACTGGTCGATAATTACCCAAGTTGTCAGCATCAAGCTGTGGTTTTTTTATAATTGGGGTAACTACTGCATGTTACATGTCGGCTATCTTCTTTATTCTATGTCGCACGCCAATAATGAATGTCACATGTCAACTATCTTCTTTATTCTATGGCACACGCCAATAATGAATATCACATGTCGGCTATCTTCTTTATTCTATGGCACACACCAATAATGAATATCACATGTCGGCTATCTTCTTTATTCTATGGCACACGCCAATAATGAATATCACATGTCGGCTATCTTCTTTATTCTATGACACACGCCAATAATGAATGTCGCATGTCGGCTATCTTCACCATCTTTGTGTGACTACTTTTTTGTCATTATTAAATTTTGTGTAAGATCAATGTTAATAGTAAATTAATAAATAATAATAATAAAAATAAAAATCAATATTATAACAAGCTTGGTTTATAGAGAATTACATACCAGACATCCCTCAGCTGTGTTGACAGGGCGGCTGCATATCTCTTGGTCATGATTAATGCCGGCAGGGTGAAATTCGTCATTGTAAATTGCTCTGGAGCACTCCTCTTGAGGCAGTCTCTGCATTGAAAGCTGTGCGGCCAGATTCTACGCACACCACATAATAGTCACAAAGATATATTAGTACCTAATATGACAATACCGGGACCTAGGTACGTTCCGCTGTAAGTCGGCAGAAACACGATTTCTCGAAAATCCTTGGAGGTACCTTGGTCCAGGCTAGTCGCGATGTGCTTTTCGTAGTTTTAACCTTGCTCACTCGTTAAATTTTATTTAAAGTTATTGCCGATTATTTTACTCTGTAAAATGTGAAGTTTAAATATAAAAATAAATTCAGTACAATTAGAAATAACTCGGATGGATTGGGTTATAAGTAAGTATTAATCCATCAACCGTGTGCGATAAAATGACCCATCCATACCTGAAACGTTGAAAAACAAACTAACTGATTGTTTTATCCAGTGAGATCAAATTTTCAAACAAACAAAAAAAAATTGCGACAAATATACGATGAGTAAATTAATGTTATATTCTTTTTTAAATATAGCTCCATAAAGGAGGCCTTTAGGGAGAAAAAATCCTCAAGGCTTTTGGAGAAGCTGTGTGGAGGGCCTTTTAGAGAAAGGAGGGAGAGGAAGTTCTGAGAAGGAAAAGGTATGAGGGGTGGGTATGAATCTGGGGTCAATTTGTCCAGGAGTGACGGTCGTATGAATCCATCCCTCCCACTGCGGTGCAAGGCGATGGGTCGAGAGAGTCCGGCTGGAGTGTTCAAAAGTTCTCCCTCAACTAGTCTCTGTATAGGTGGGCAAATGGATACGCAGAAACATGTGGGCAGTTAGCACGCGGTAGAAGCGAAACCTTCAGAAAACTTAAGTAGATAAGAGTGGGGAGGCTACGAAGCATCGCACAAAGAGGAGACCGATTATTCTATCTCATTCTCTCAGGTAATCCTATAGATGTGTGTGTTTGTCTCTTTTTAGTGTTGCTTTTTCGTTTCATCGAGTTTAAAATCACAACGGTGCTAAATAAGTTTCCACTTCAAACTCGGGCATCCATACTAAGTCGCCAAACGTAGCGAACCACTTGGGGTGACCTACGGCAGGGGCGGCGGTACCCATACATGTCAGACAAATGAATAATTAATTTGTTTTTAGCTGTATTTAGCATCGTTGGACCCATTGAATGAATAGATTTAACATTACATACTGGAGTGATGCGGCCTTTCCGCCACATTCTTCTAATGAACCCAAAATTGTTGTACTTAGTGAGAAAAACAAAGCAAAAACAATCAAAGAACGTCTCTACCGCGCTATCCCTATACAGTTACAATATGCTGTGAGCTATTAAAAAAATACGTTTTTATTGTGAATACAGAACAAGTCTCCCAACTGCTCCTAACCGTCTGGAGCCAGTGGGACTATGGCATCCCCAGTGTAGGTATGTTGTGAAGCTGAAGAAAGTGGCGGGGAGGGTTGAAGATGGGGAAGAGGAAGGTAGGAATGTACCTGTCTAATTAGATCTGGTCACCAAACACGACTAAAGCCATTATTTCTTCAGTCTTTCACCAGGGCGATACTGAAGGTACCCTCCACTCTGGAATGTGCCACAAATACACATTACCTGCAAATATTTAATAATTTATTGTAAAATTATTGGTTAGGATATGAACCCGCTATTTCTGAATTCGTCGTCGAGAATCTTAACCACTGTACCGCGGGGGTTATTTCATTTAAATTTCAATAAAGTTTTTTTTTTTCTAATTTGCCCCTCTTTAGATTGGTAGAAATACCATTAACGTGTGGAGATCGGGAAAGCATGTAATAATGTTAGCATTTTTATATGGGTACCGCAGCCTCAGGAACCATTTTTTCAACAACAAACACCCCTGCAATAGGTCACCCCAAGTGGTTTGCTATGTTTAGTGACTTAGCAGGGATACCCGGATTCATGGGGTGAGGTTTTTCTAGGTCTTGGCATGTATCTAGGCCATGTATTTGCCCACGTATTGCGTGGCGGGCCTGATCAGGAGAGATTGGTTGGGGGAGACCTGACCTAGACCTCTCCAGCCAACTCTCTCGACCCATCGCCTCGCACCGCAGTGGGAGGAATGGATTCATACAGTCGTCACCCCTGGCACATTCACCCCATTCCTACCCCTTCTCATTTTTTTTCCTTCCCAGAACTTCCTCTCCTACCTTTACCTAAAAAGGCCCTCCACACAGCTTCTCCAAAGATGACATAAGCCCTGAGGGAATTATTTTCTTCAGGGCCTCCTGTGTGGAACTATCGTAAAAGAAATTGTCAAGTTTTAAAAAGGAACGCATAAATTGTTTTAACATGTAGAGCGGATGGGCAAAGAAGGGCGTGCCGGGAGTGAAGGGAGAATATAAGACACATAAGTTAATGTTAGAAGAAGTGTGGGATGCCCAAAGAAGACATGGCACGTCCAAGTGAATTAAGTACCTAGTTGAGTTGGATCATCTCAAAGCTTCAGAACAACAGAAGAGTACCTATGAATGAGACGATGTACAAATGTGAATGAAGCAAGAAGTGTTTGTTTAAACAGAGTTGTGAGGCGGTCCATCCTACCTGCTTACCCCTGTGGGGAAATGACGTGATTATTAGACACCTTTTTTTTAAATTTACTTTAATACCGGTGACAGCTGTCAATCTTGTCATTATCACATCATTGGTCATTGTTCATCATGAAGGCGGAGAAAGATGTTCTAACCTTGAAGCCAGGATTGCCAGTTAGTATAAAGCCACTGTCGGGAAGAGCGGTGCCCGTGTGGAGACAGACCGGAAAAATTCTGGCTGTGAAGGTCACCCTGAAATCAAACAAATGGTACATTTTAGGTATTTTCTTTTAAAAACAATAAATTATTTTTAAAAAAACTGTGAGGTGGTATTATGACGCAATACCCTTCAGGTACGGTATGCCGATATTCAGACATAACGCATGACACACGTGAACATTCTAAGCGTGTCCCTGTCACGTGTTTAGGTGCGGTATGCCGATATTCAGGCATGACGCATGACACACGTGAACATTCTAAGCGTGTCCCTGTCACGTGTTTATTAGACGTTGGAATTGTAGGCAATTTTTTTATTTCCAAATAAAAAAGTAACAATAAATAATAAAAATTATACTTTTTCACTAATTATTGTCTGAAACATTTTAACAATAATTAAAAAAAGGTTCTTATACAGTTGTGACTCTGTCTGTCTCTACAATTCAGTGAATTCTAGAAATATGTGCTTTGAATTTAAATCATCATTTCAAAACACCAAATGTTTTTTGGAGAATTTAAACAATTGGTAACCCGCCTAGGTAGGCACATACGAGTATATTTATTTTTAACGGAATTTTTTGTATTTGTTTTTCAGAATTGAAACTGTTGAGAATCTACAAATTCATTCCGATATTGATGACATTTTGCACACTTGACCTCCAGAACAACATGAGGTCATTGTCTACATTAGAATTGGAAATACTCTCCGTAAAGCTCGGGCAAGGCCGGGGACTACTCCCAACCGTCTGGAGCCAGTGAAACTATGGTTTACGCAATTGGGGTATGTTGTGAGGCTGAAGGCAGTGGGGAGAGAAAGGAGATGGGAGGAGAAAGGTGGGAAAGTACCTGAATATTCAGATCCCGCCAGCAAACACGGCTAAAGCCATGTCAAGCAACGTTTCATTTCATAATGGTGGTCTTACACCAGGGCGATACTGAAAGTATTTTCCACAATGGAACGTGCCGTAAATATACTGTATATTATATTAAATGATTAAATTGTGAAATAACATAAAATTAATTTAAATTCAAATAAAATTTACTTACACACTCCAAGATTTTTTTTTTTTAACATTTTAATTTTTTTAATTTTTTTTATTTTTTGCATGTCATGGTTACATTATTTGTGGATTTTTCGACCACCATGCTAGGCTGATGCCCGTGTTATGGTGGTCGAGACATTAGCTCCACATAGGAGGTCCCGAGGAAAATAATTCCCTAAGTCAAAGGGACGTCCCCAACCATTCTCTCTATGCAGCTAGTGGACAGATGCTTCCGAGACAAGACACGGACACACCTCACCCCATGAACTCTGGCACCCCTGCTAAATTAACAAACGTATTGAACCACTTAGGGTGACCTATTGCTGAGGTGTTGGTTATCCGAAAAATGGTTCCCGGGGCGGCAGTGCCCATATCCGCCTCCCAAATTATTCGGATTGCTAGTCGAGAGTCTTACCCCTCGATCATAGAGACCATCAGATTTGTAATATAGATACGAGAATTGTAATATACATAGATCAGTTGTTATAGTAAACACCCGAATAACACATGGCATGGAATTACAATTACGGTCGCACCTCTGATTTTTTCTTTAATGTGTGATTTTTGCTTTTGATTATGTTAACATTTTATATAATTACGAGCTGTTTCCCGGCATGCGTTGCAATGCCATATTCAAATAACTAAAATGTTACTCCTTGCATGTCCCTTCCCGTGCGTTCCCCTCCAGCATTCCACTTCCACCTTCCCCGCCACCGCTCTCCCGCTCCCCCGTCCCGCCAACCCCCCTGGCACCTCATTTCTTGACTCCTCTCCCGCCCGGCCCATAGCCGAAACTTTTTTCTAATACTCACACTTTTAAACTCGTGATATCTTTCTAATTAAATATCTGAATTGAAAAATTCAAAAAATTAAATAAAGGTATTGAAGCTGTCTTGAATATGAAGTAATTTATTTTGATAAGGATAAAAACCAAGATGAAAATAAAGAGCCTTTTCAAGCAACGACAATTTAATTTAATTTTTTAAAATAAAAGAATACTTATTGTGGCATAACCATAATAGTTAGACATATGCTGTCCCAACCTTTTTTGTAAATAATGATATGTTCTACAAAGTCGTTGTACATTATTTTATTCTATCATCAATAGTTTTCACAGCGCACACGTAAAGAATATTTTAGGTAATTTTTTTACATCCTGGGTTACATTATTGACGTTTTAGTAAGGATGCCTATTTTTTTTTTTTTAAATTATAGGGCCTATGTCACCCGGAGATAGTGTAGCTTCCCAACAGTGAAAGAATTTTTCAAATCTGTTCAGTAGTTTCGGAGCTTATTCAATGCAAACAAACAAACAAACAAATTTTACCTCTTTATATAGTGTAGTATATAGTAGATAGATGAAGTACTTACAACCTGTCAAGCTTAAGGAGGGCGATATTGTTGTACACAGACTTATAGTCGTATAGCGGGTGGATGTGTTGTAAAATGACTTCATATGTCTCTTCTGGATTGTACTGGGGTTTAAAGCTCCCCCCTAATCCGATAAAGCGAACAATACTGGAGCTGAAACAAAAGAAGTGCAGGTTAAATTAACATTGCAAAGGGAATTAATTTCCTTTTATTTTGTTCTAATTGTCTAATATAATCACTACATCATCTAAGATTCTTGAGCGTAACATGCTTGTTATGGGTTTATATTTGTAAGGAAAACAGCTGAATCAATATAATTCGATTTTTATTCTCTTATAAACTTTACAAAACTGTTCATTTTAAAGCGTTTTAAAATTAATTACATTAATATAAGTAGGTAAATATATAATTTAAAACAGAATTTACCGTAGATAAAAAGTACACGGAGAGAAATCGTATTGCCAATTAATTAAGAATTCTCTTCAAAAATTTTTGTATTTCCTGTTAAAAAAGGGACTGCAGGCCATACAAATGAATTAACATGACGAGTTGGCCTAATAAACATTAGGAAGCGAGTTATCAGGATTTCCTAATAAACTATTGTGAATTTACGAATTTATCGTGACGACGACGAATTTCCTGATATTTTGGCATTACAATACGAATATTCTTACGGTAAGCAACTCACATTTTATTCGTTCGATTTCCTAATAAACTATCATGATTTACGAATATTTTATCGTGACGACGAAATGCGTCTGCATGAATTCCAAATATTTTTGCATTACATTCCTGATAATTCCGCGGTAACTAACTGAAATTTTGTTCGTCTTCCTGATATTTTGTCAATAGTTACTAACTAACCTATTTCCCTATTTGTGGATGATTTACATATGTAGCTCATGAGTAAAATCCCTCAAGGGAATGTACTCAATACATTAAAAGGAGTTCCTCATATTTTGGTTAGTATTCACAAATACCAACATAATCCGTCTTCAAAAAGTATTCCATATTATGTTCTATCAAATTATTAAATATTGCAATAATGTTGATAAAAAAATTTTGCCAAAAGGCCGAGAAACCGAGAGTTTCACTTTCGAACATTCAATCAAATCGAAGAGATATATCTAAGGTTTTTATTTTTTTATTCTACGGATTCCTTCGTAATCCTCTAGCTAGCTAGGGCTTTGCAATACCTTTCATGTTTCTAGCTACTAGTACTGCGGCTCATTTGGCCTTTTTACTATTACCTTCTGAAGGTCGTTTTTACTTGACTGAATTTAAGTAACATTAATGTCATCGTGAGGAAAAAGTCTTTACTGGATAAAAAACCTCACGCAAGTTGCAAAGCAAAAGAGAACATAAGTTCTGAACCTTTTTCTGGAATTTTTCCATTTATTTTTACTGATTGTAAGTATTTTTTTCCTTCAGGTCAGCATCTCGTTCTTGGGGTTGGTCCTGGTGGCCTGGTGCCTTTGCCTAGTGGGGTAAAAATAGGGAAGAAAATCTAAGGCAACAATCCTAGAGTATATATATTTGGCTAGGAATTAACCGTGTGCGAGATGCGAACAAAATTGGCGCCATCTTTTGGCATTATTGACAACTCGCTGCAATTCGGCTCGTTCAAGTAAGTGTAGAATATTAGGTGAATTCTTGCAAATATATCAGGAAGTCAGCATTATATTTTGTTAGGAAGAACGTCACCAAATCACTACAGTTGTTTACGAATAATTTCACGTGAAATCCAAATAATGCATTACTATAGTCTGTCAAATAAGAGTAGAAAATATAAAAAACGGAACTAAGAAATTTTTAGGCTGGCAACACCTATTTATCTGTCAAATATTCTTTAAAAGTGCAATGACACTGATAATACAAAACACTGTATACACATTTAAAAAAACATTTTTTTGTTCTTAAAAAAAATTAAATCGAAGAAGCAGTATTGTGAAGGTACCTACTAAATGACATAAATTTGATTAAATTGTGTCTTACTGAATTTAACAGTAGGTATAAAGGAAGAATCATTAATGGCGAGTTTTATTACACTACTTTAGATCTGAATGCGCTAAATATATTCAGATCTAAAATTAGAGGCATGATCTAAAGCCCGGGCAACGCTAAACAATTAAGCTAATAATTAAGCTAATAAATGTGAGCAATTTCTAAAGTGTGGTTTATATTTTACTAGCTGACCCGACGAACTTCGTACCGCCTCAGAATCAATAGCTGTTGAATTAAATTCAAATTTTTCATTAAGTTAAAAATTACACAATGAAGCAATTATCGATGCACAACAGTCCGTTTTTTGTTTTTGTCAGTATCAGAGATGGCGTTGTATACCGATTTATATATTTTATGATTTTCTTACTTTTCCACTTACTTAAGGGAATTTGGGAGGCGGGTACGGGTGCCACCGCCCCGGAAACCATTTATTGGAAAACCAACACTTCTGCAATAGGTCACCCCAAGTGGTTCGCTACTTTTAGTGATTTAGCAGGGGTGCCCATGTTCATGGGGTGACGTTTGTCCGGTTCTTGGCGGCGGATGCGTCTGCCCACCTGCTGCGTGGCAGGCCGGATCGAGAGAGACTGGCTGAGGGAAGATTTTTGACCTTTCCAGCCAGACTCTCTTGACCCATTGCCTTGCACCGCAGTTGGAGCGATGGATTGGATGGATTCATACGTCCGTCACTCCCAGACACACTGACCCCCAGATTCCTACCCACCCCTCATACCTTTTTCCTTCCCAGTACTTCCTATCCTCCCCTTCCTTAAAAATACCCTCCACACAACATCCCCTAAGATGACATCCAGTCAGTCAGTCCTAAGAGAAATCATTTTCCATAGGGCCTCCTGTGCGTTAAACTACATTTCATTTCAGAGATTTATTATAATTATTGTATTTTATATATTATTGGGTCGGATCTAGGGGGGGAGGCAAACCGGGGTGCCTGCCCCGGGCCGCAGTCTTACGGGGCGCCAAAATCGTAATTTACATTAAAAAAAAAACTTGATTCACAAAGCGCCTGGCATCCAGCGTACCTTGTTCTATCGATTATTCATTTGATTTTAAAACGCCCAGTTGGTTTTTGAACACATCCTAAGTTGATCTATGAACGTATCCTAACTACTGTCCACTGGAGCGACGCGGCGCGATTTTTATTTTTTTCCTCGGATTGCTCGTGATATTTTGGTGACCGTTTTGAATATTTTTCGCCCACCTTAAAAAAATCGTACCTCCGAATTTTAATATGGTTTACAAACTGATACAAACTGATCATAGTTCTATATAGTCATTGAATTCACCTATCTTTGGTTGACTATAACATATTCCTAGAATTTCTTAAAAATATATTACAAAATCGTAAACATTGTAAACGGAACTATTCTCAGTAATTTCTCCCTATAAGCTCGCATAGGAAATTTAATTTTGCCTCTTATTAAATATTTTCTATTAAGTTTCTTTTAACGTTAATTCTTGGTTCTAGGCTGGGTGCAAACATACGTTCACCGCTTGTCTCATTTTCGGCTATTGATACTTAGTGTGTAAGAAAGAGGGGCAGCATTACACGATTAAGAACAAAAGCAAAACTATTAGCGCATTGACATTTGACGTTTTTGAATTTTTGGAATTCACGCACAGTTCAATATTATAGGTACTTATCACAAAATGCCCGCAGCTCTTTCAAATATGAGAATTCGTTCCATTCAAAATGTATGGGGAAAAGAATTTTCTTAATAACTATATTTTTCGTTAATTTTTGTGATGTTTTAATAGTTATTATCCTATCCGGGGCGGAGACAAATCCAACAAATTAAAGATCATCAAAATCGGTGAAGCCATTCTCGAGTTATAAATAGTGTAACTAACCCGACTTTGTTTTATATATAAGATTACAATATCGTTATTCTTCATTATGTTAATACAAAATTGCAACCTATACTTGCAACCCATACCTATCTATATGCAATTCTAATTTTGAGATCAGTGGGTATCTGTATTGCAATGAAATTTTTTTTTCACTTTTATGCCTTTTTAATTTTTAATAAAAATGTAGGTTACACAGCTTTAGATTAACACGATGGTTATATTTTTAGTATTGCCATTTGGGCAACGGTGGCGCCCTCATTTATTTTCTACTCTTATTTGACAAACTGTATTTCAGTTGCACATTATGAGTATAAAAATTTTAAAAAATTAAATTAAATTCACACACTTTCTCTATAATCCTTATAGAGAAAGTGTGTGAATTTTGGTTGGTCAAATTATCACGACGTCTTATTAAATAACCGAGTATCCGAATAAAATGCAACATTGTGATTTCGGACGCATATTTTGTTACGAAATTGGAAGAATATGTTATTAATCTTAAAATTTTGCACGTATACCTTGTTTTTCCTCCGTGTTTTTTTTTTGTATGTCACGATATATTTTTAAGGCAAATCGATAAAACATCTTTAAATTGACATTTTGTATACATATAGGGAGTGATAATTTATAGTGAGTGCCAAAATCGATTTCTCTCCGTGTATAATTTATAAATTTTGTAATCATGAAATATCAAATCTATATATATGCAAATTTAAGTTCCGTATGTTTGCGTTCACTAATCTCGGAAAGTAATCAATGGGTAGACTCATTTTTTTTACAGAATATTGCACTTTAGCAGAAGAGTGTTTCTATATACTTTTTATTTGGAAGTTCTGAAGGAAAAAGAAAATTTTTTGCGTTTTAAATTGACTCATAATTTGTCATAGTAAACAACGGAATGACAGTTCTAGTCAGTGTTGCTATTTTATTAATTTTATCAAAATTTTAAAAAATTTATGATACCAACAATTAGGAATAAAAATAATTTGATCGGATTTAAAAATAGAATTATATCTTACAAATTATATTACTATTTTCACTCGTTTGTTTTCTCTATCTGTTTTAAATTAACTCATAATTGTACTGAATGTCAGTTCGTAACATTACAAAACCTACAAAAAAATCAGATTAACAAATCGAATTATATTATGACAAATTTTCAAACTGTCAAAAAAGTGTAACTGTGACCAGTTGATTGATGTGTAAGTTTTTCAAAGTTGATATGGATAATAGAATCGAAAAGACTTACTATTCATTACTCTCAATCAAAAGAAACTTATATCAGAAGAATATATACATATGAAATGATGGTGATGTAAGCAACATAGGGAAGTTGACCATTTTGCCGGCAATATATAGTGGTAGTCCCCGACATATGGACGAATATGCGCAGGACGCTATTACATATGTGCAGAAATATGGGTGTACTGATCTTTTCATTACATTTACGTGTAATCCAATATGGGAAGCAATAAAAGAGTTACTACTTCCAGGACAGTCTCCGATTGATCGCCACGACATAACAGCACGTGTTGTCAAACAAAAGCTAAAGACGTTGATTAATTTAATCACTTTACTAAAAATTTTCGGAGAAAAACAATGCTGGATGTACTCTGTGGAATGGTAGAAAAGAGGATTGCCACATGCTCACATTTTAATATGGCTTACATACAACATAGTAAATACACATTCCTCTATAACTACAATCTTACCTTTATTATGCAAAACTAATTAACTCCTTTGTAAAACATTTAAAGTTTTTTGTGTTATATAGGTCATGTTTATAATTATACTCCTGAGTTACTAGATCTATAATAACTGTTTCTATAATAACGTGATATTGTAAAAGCCTTCAAGGTATGAATAAATAAATAAATAAATTTAAAAATTTAAAACTTTTATGAATGTTTTTCTTTCTTTTCTTTATATTCTGCAGCATAGTCACAGCAGATATTAAATAAAGCAATGTGTCTTCTTGGTAAATGCACAGTTGCTAGACAATTTTTGTTAACTCCTCTAATAATTAAAATCAGACAAAGCAACAGCGAAGCGTTGCCGGGTTCAGCTAGTAATATTTATATAAAATAGGTACCATACTAGCGGCAACAAAGATTGTTATTTTAAAGCTGCTTCTTTAAAGCTTAATACGTCAAAATTTAATTTGATTCTGTCCAACAAATCAGTAGAGATACCAAAGGCCTTTTCCTGGCAAAAGATGGTCTAGAAGTTATTATGATTTTATTTGGTAAAGGTTGGAACCCTGAAAATAATTTCATATTTTTGACATCGGGGGACCTCTGTTAAGTTCAGCGTTTTATGTGAAATGTGACAAAAATCATTATTTTTACAATTATTCCCTAACATTTGGTCTTGGTAAAGTTGTTGAAGACAAACTAGAAGAAGATAAAATTTACATGAAAATGAGCGACATTTTAACCGTATAATAAATGATAATGAAATTATTAGCTCCGGTGATTTCCTATCAATTATTTTTTTATGAAAACTAAACTAAAAAAAATCTTACGCATGTCATCACTGTCATCACTGGTCACTCAGCCGAGTAACCGCCCAACCCCTCACCTCGACCCCAACTGCTTAACTTGAAAAAAAAACATAAACAGGTACCGGAGAACAAAATCTCATTTAAGTATGTTTTTACTCTAAATATTGTCAGAAATCACTGGTTTAAGTAAGTCAAGTACATCCCTGAACACCCTGTATAATGAGTTACAGAGGGAAACGGATGAAATTAATAATAAAAATCGTTATATTCCCCATTTTATTATATTTATTTAGTTATTTGTGAGTAGGTATTAATGAAAATACTAACAGTTTTACATTTCATAGGTAACGTCTAGGTATATTATTAATCTTTTATCAAAGTAATTTTATGGTTTGGAAGATTTCAGACATTATTTTTATCTTTAGTTCAAAGTCGAGCAAATCCAAATCACTAATAATTGGCTGATTCCGGTTCAAGATGGTTGCGGTTTTATTAGAACAGGAGAGATTATTTTAAAAATATTTCTTCGTGTTTATTTCGACTTTTTTATTTGCATTTTTTCAATAAACTACAGAATTTTATTAGCATTGAGATAGTTACGTTTCTTTGGAAAAATTTTGTACTTCCTCATTAGAAATAATTTTTTTTCCTAAAATAAGTAGTTTATAATAACGTAGGTAGGTATTTACCTACTTGCAAATCTTATGATTTAAGAGGAAATTTTGGTTTTGATTTATTAAATAAGAAAAAATTTGAAACATCCTGTTTTTGACGCGAGGTCTACTGTTCACAGAACAGAACTACAGAGTACAGGTTGTTCCAGATTCAAGAGTGATAGATAGGTATCTACTGTCGGTATTGCCCTGGTGAAACAACACTATTCAGAATTAGCTTGCAGAATTGCTTAAAATGGATTTGGCCATTTTTGGTGATCTAATCTAAATGGTGAAGTACTTCTCGACCTTCCTCTACCCTATCTCCTTGCCTCCCCAACTGCATAACCCCTTCAGCCTCTCAACATAACTTTTAAAATTGTCGTGGCATGGACACCATTTTCCGATTAACTTCACATTATATTGGATGTTTTATGTGATTTCAACACAAGAGTACCAACTGCCCGCATCCAATGGGACATGGCATCCCGATTGGGGGAATGTTGAATGAATAAAAGAGTGGGGAGTATGTGATAAAGTGGATTGTTGAGAAGAGATAACTGGCTATTTAAATTTAAATCTAGTCACGCACCACAGCAAACAAATAAACATGTTTGATACTGAATGGTGGTCCTTTCCAAGATTATAATACCTCTCTTGAAGTTGGTTTATTTCTGGCATATAATTTTTTTTTTACGTTAGCTCCACACAGGAGGCCCTGAAGAAAATAATTCCCTCCAGGGCCTATGTCATCTTTTGGGGATGCTTTGTGGCGGTTCTTTTTGATGAAAAGATAAAGTTTTGGGAATTAAAAAAATAAGGGTGGGTAGGAATCTGGGGGTCAGTGTGTCCAGGAGTGACGGCTGAATGTATCCATCCCTTACACGGGCGGTCCAAGGCGATGTTTCGAGAGGACAAAAGGTCTCCCTCTTCCAGTATCTCCGGATCCGGCCTACCACGCAATGAGTGGACAGATACATCAACCGTCAAGACCCGAACAATCCTCACCCGATGGACCCAGGCGCCTCTGCTAAGTCACCAAATGTAGAAAACCAATTAGGGTGAAATAATTGGTTCCCGGGACGGCGATACCCACAGCCGCCTCCCAAATTGCGGTTAATGTTACTTTCAGCTGTTTACTATATTATAAAATGCGTTGAAGCGTTGTATCGACCCAAATAGTTTCTTAACTCTAAAGTAGGCAAGAAAATACGAAAAAAAAAACAATTCTCGTGACTATACTATTAGCTAGTAGGTATGTAATTCTGTAACAATAGACCTCCGTCCAAAAGGCGGGTTTCTAATTTATTCGAATTTAACTAACAACTCGATCCTGGCACACACTCCTTGCCACGTTCACATTCATACATCGTCTCATACATGCTCTTCTATTATTCTCACTCTTCACATGGCCCGACTCAAGTCTTCCTCGGCGTCCCCGTTTTCCTCTACCATTCACATTTGCGTCAAATACTCTCCTTACACTCCTTTCCTCGTTCATTCGCTCCACATGCCCAAACCATCTGAGCGTCCCTTTCTTAATCTTACTCATTACGTATACAACAGCCTTGCATTCTTCTTCTCCATATTTTTCACACGATCGTACCTACATGGTTTTACCACACATACACCTCAAGGATCTCATTTCTACAGCATTTATTCTAGATACTTTCATCCTTCCTCTGCCAGTTCCATGCCTCACTGCGATACATCAGGGTAGGTACCAGCACTCCATATGGACGGCTAACTTAGCTTCTTTGTACAGTTTTTTGGTGGCGCCAACGGCGTTCAGTCCTCCATCACCAGAGTTGCCTGCATTTACCCTTCTTCCGATATCTCTATCAGCCTTCCCATCTCTTGTAAACATACTTCCCAATTACACAAACTCATCCATTTGCTCTAAATACTCATGATTCACAACTATGTTGCACATTGTGCTCTCAATTTCAAATACCATGACTTTAGACTTACTTACACTCATCATTAACTCATTCATCATACATACTTCACTCATTCTAGACACGAGAGACTGTAAATCTTCCATACTGTTAGAAATCAGCATCGCATCATCAGCATACAACAGCATCGAACTTAACAAATAAAAACCATGTAATTTTTGGTTTTTATAAGTAGGTTCTTAAATACATACTTAATTTTGAACCGTACACTTCATGTAATTTCAAATAAAGAATAATTAACATTTTGTTCAAGGAAACGTAACTATCTCAACGATAAAATTATTTTTTCAAAACTTTCTTTAGGCAGATAGGTACCATAATATTGAACAAATAAGAATAAGCACAAAAAATTACCACGAGTACATGCAGACGAAAAACAAAATGGTAGAGTTAAAACAGGACTTTGTTACGCTGAGTCAATAATTATGTGAAGTAAATTCACCGGTTGCCCGCTAATACAACGAGTTTCCAGACACCGTGCTTAGCGCCAGTTTTGTGAAATAACACCTCAAAGACGCTTAAATCTTTAAAGCTTGATTGTTCAAATATCAAAGCAATACGTTTGTCTATGTTCACCGTTGCGGTCATTATTTCAAGGACGGGTTCATTTTTTTTTATAAACTAGCTGACTCGACGGCGACGCACTCCGTACCGCCTCCGAATCAATAACTGTTGAATGAAATTCAGTTTTTTTATTAAGTTAAAAATTCCACAATGAAGCAATTATCGATGCGCAACTGTCGGTGTTTTGTTTTTGTCAGTATCAGAGATTGCGTTGTGTACGGATTTACATTTTTTCGTGATTTTCTTACTTTTCCACTTACTTACGGGAATTGGGGAGGCGGGTACGGGTGCCGCCGCCCCAGGAACTATTCATTGGATAATTAATCAACACCTTTGCCATAGGTCACTCCAAGTGGTTTCCTACGTTTGGTAATTTAGCAGGGGTGCCCGGGTTCATGGGGTGACGTTTGTCCGGGTCATGGCGGTGGACGCATCTGCCCACCTGCGTGGTGGGCCGGATTGAGAGAGACTGTTTGAGAGAGGCCTTTTGGCCTTTCCAGCCAGACTCTCTCGACCCATTGCCTTGTACCGCAGTTGGAGGGATGGATTCATACGTCCGTCACTCTCGGACACACTGACACCCAGGTTCCTACCCACCCCTCATACCTTTTTCCTTCCCAGAACTTCCTTCCTTAAAAATACCCTCCACACAGCATCCTCTAATATGACATAGGTCCTGAGAGAAATTATTTTTCTCAGGGCCTCCTGTCTGTAGCTTATGTTTCATTTCAGAGATTTATTATAATTATTGTATTTTTCCTTTGGAGGGATGCAGACATACGTTCACCGTTTGTCTCATTTTCGACCATTGACATTTATTTAGTGTGTAAGAAAGAGGGGCAGCATTATATTATTAAGAACAAAAACAAAACAATCAGCGCATTGACATTTGACGTTTTTAAATTTTTAGAATTCACTCACTATTTAATAGCTTTTACCCACGGCTTCGCTCGCATAGTATTAGTGGGAAATTACTGGCATAATTATTGGCATAATTGTTATTATTCTTGCTATTTTGTCTAATAGAAAATAATTATTGTTTAATAGAAAATTTCAAAATTTGAGAATGACATTTCGCAAATAAAAATTCTATTTTAGAAAATATTTAAATTATAGAAAATTTTAAGTACCTACTCCCTTTATTAGTATTTTATTCACATTTGAATCCAGAAAAACCTAAAAAAATAGTCCACTTCTAACGCTATGCTTTATAGGAACGTTATGCTTTTTGTTCGGAGAGTAAACATTTTTAGAGATATGTAGATATTAACTACGACGCCAAAAAAGTACTCTTTTTAATCACAACATAGCACTCTTTTAAGCATAAAATTTAAAAAAAAAAACATTGTTTCCAAGGTACCAATTTGTTTGACGTTTGCAATAACTCGATTTTGTTAGGGACAGAAAACGTATGATACATAATTTCATAACGCCACAGCTCATTCATAACGCCAGAGCTTACCAATATATGAAGCCGTTGTTACTCGCAAATAATGTAGCTTTCGATTAGTGAAAGAATTTTTAAATTCAATTTGATATTTATTACGTGAAAGAGTAAAATCCAACCATCCAACCAACCATCCAACCAACCATATAAACTTTCGCATTTATAATATTAGTAAGATAGTAAGATTATACTCATCTCAATATTCCTGCAGCTCTTTCAGAAGATGAAAATTCATTCCGTACAAAAGTTATGAAAAAGTGAATTTTCTTAATAATTTTTTTTCGTGGATTTTTCAGATGTTCTAAAAATTATTCTGCTATTTGGAGCGGAGACAAATCCAAAAAATCAAAGATCATAAAGATCGGTCCAGCCTTTCTTGAGTTACTAGGGCTGTCCGTAAAATAAGGTCTCCAAGGCGCTTCAGTCGCGAGGAATGATTTTACGCGCAATCTTGCAACACTGGCGTGTAGCCTGGTTTCCCATTATCAAATCCCCACCACGTTGCACCCTCTGTGATGCTTAGTCTCGGTGTGGCAACCATTCGCGATGGAGCTTCCACTCGCCGCACCCGCCGGTGTATGAATTAAGCTCTGTAATTCGTTTTTAAACTTTGCTTCGGCAAATCTGAATGATGCTACTGGGATTGTTACTTTGCTTCTGGTGTCGTGTAGCGTATCCGGGTCTCGTTCCCAGTCACATTTGAGTTCAAGAATTCTTCACCATCGATATCGTAGCACTCAAGGAATCTGCGGGCTGCTTTAACCCGTTGTTCTTTGTGATCTTCGGTGTGCATTTTGGGACCCACCTTAGGCAGACTTTGTGATCTCCCAATTTTTTTGTCAAAATCTTGTCAATAATGGTCTTACTGACATCAAAGATCATATCACAGTGCTCCCTAATTATTACCCGCCGATTTGCAATCATTGTTTTTTCCACTTTAGCAATTTTTTCATCTGAAACCGATGGCCGTCCGGCACGCTTTTAAATCCTCTGCACCATTTGCGCACGATTTCGCACTCCTACAGTGTTTTTTGTATACTTCAAATAGTTGAAAATGAATTTCTACCGGAGTTTTATTCTTCGCACAAAAAATCTAATTAAAGAGAACATCGCGAACGGTTGCCATGCCGAGACTAAGCGTCGCAAAGAGTGCAGCTTTGTGAGTATTTGGCGTAGGGAAACCAGGCTACATGCCAATTTTCTCGGATCTCGCGTAAAATTTTTCCTCGCGACCGCATGACCTTGGAGACCTTTTTTTACGGACAGCCCTCGTATAAATAGTGAAACTAACTCGACTATGTTTTATATATTACTAGCTGACCCGACAAACTTCGTATCGCCTCAGAATCAATAACTGTTGAATTAAATTCAGTTTTTTTATTAAGTTAATAATTACACAATGAAGAAATCATCAATGTGTTTTGTTTTTGTCAGTATCAGAGATGGCATTGTGTACGGATTTATATTTTTTGTGATTTTCTTTTTTTCCACGTACTTACGGGAATTTGGGGAGTCGGGTGTGGGTGCCGCCGCCCCGGAAACCATTTATTGGATAAACAACACCTCTGTCATACGTCACCCATAGGTCACCCCAAGTTGTTCGCTACGTTTGGCGATTTAGCAAGGGTGCCCGGGTTCATAAGGTGACGTTTGTCCGGGTCGTTTGATCATTCCATCTGGACTCTCTCGACCCATCGCCTTGCACTGCAGTTGGAGGGAAGGATTCATGCGTCCGTCACTCCCGGATGCACTGACCCCAGATTCCTACCCACCCCTCATACCCCCTTTTCCTTCCCAGACTTTCTATCCTCCCCTTCCTTAAAAAGACCCTCCACACAGCATCCCCTAGAGGAAAATAATTTCTTCGGGGCCTCACAAGTGACCTGATGTAAAAAAAAATTGCTTTTCATTTTCTTTATACGTGTGAGAGTATTTTATTATAATTATATCTTTCCTTTGGATAGGTGGAGACATACGTTCATCGTTTGTCTCATTTTCGACTATCGACATTTACACTATTACTAATAAACGTGTTTTATATTATAAACGATTGTTAAACAACCATTTCCATTTGGTAAAAGGTTGAATATCAGCTGTATAAAATTTGAAATACTTTTATTAGTAAGGCCTTTAGTGTATAAGAAAGAGAGGCAGCATTATATGCTTGAAAGAATAAAAGCAAAACAATCAGCGCATTGACATTTGACGTTTTTGAATTTTTGAAACTCACTCACTACTCAATATTATAGGTACTTATCACAAAATGCCCGCAGGTCTTTCAAACATGAGAATTCGTTCCATCAAAAATGTATGGGGAAAAGAATTTTCTTAAAAACTATATTTTTCGTTAATTTTTGTGATGTTTTAATAGTTATTATCCTTTCCGGGGCGGAGACAAATCCAACAAATCAAAGATCATCGAAATCGGCCCGGCCGTTCTCGAGTTATAAATAGTGTAACTAACCCGTCTTTGTTTTATATATTATAAGAAGATATTACTTGGTAAATTGTATGCCTTAGGACTGAGAGGCAAGTTGTTGGATTGGTTCTCAAATTATTTGTCTAACAGAATCTTATTTGTTAAAATTAAACATTCTTTATCTAAGTTATTATATGCAACTAGTGGTCTACCGCAAGGGATGGATGGCTGGATCTCGGCCCCATCCTTTTCTTAATACCTATTCATAAATGATATCATAAGCTGTTTCAACTTTCAACGATGTAAAAGTTCTGCTTTTTGCCGATGACATCAAATTATACAAAGAAATATCCAATATAGGTGACTGCCTAATCCTACAGTCAAACATCGACAAATTACAAAATTGGTGTGTCACAAATAACTTGTTCCTCAATATCGAAAAATTTAAGACACTTATCCCCCCATTACACGTATCAGTATTCGCATCAGTATTTACTGATGCGAATTACTGACGACAACCGTCAGTATTTGTGAGCCATTACACGTGTCAGTATTACTGACGTCAGTATCGTTGCGAATCCTTGCAGGACTGACGCTTTTAAAGTGATGGATCCGAAAACAAAAGCCTGTGTTGCTATAATTTTGGCGTTCGGTACAAAGAAACGAGTGAAGCGCTAACGATGGGTGAAGGACTGGCTTCTCAAAAAAGAAAAATTCTCACACTTGAATTTAATGGATGAAATTTTGCTGACTGATCCACACGACTATAAAAATCATCTTTTTTTTACATGAGCTCCACACAGGAGGCCCTAAGGAAAATAATTTCCTTCAGGTCCTATGTCATCTTTGAGGATGCTGTGTGGAGAGGGTTTTTTTAATTAAGGAAAGGAAGTAGTGAAGAGTTCCGGGAAGGAAAAAGGTTTAAGGGGTGGGTAGGAATCTGAGGTTCAGTGCGTCCTGGTCATCCGCCTCCAAGAACTAGACAAACCTCACCCCATGAACCCGGGCACCCTTGCTAAATCACCAAACGTAGCGAACCACTTGGGGTGACCTATGGCAGAGGTGTTGGTTATCCAATAAAGGTTCCCGGGGCGGCGGTACCCATACCCGCCTCCCAAATTTAATCTTCCTATTTATTTATTTTTAAGCCATCAAAAAGGTGCAATACAAAGATCCATTTACATTTTAGCCACTGAATCGATTACAGAAATGAATTAAAAAAAAACATATACTTGATTGCTCAACATTCCTGCGCGACCATTTTTAAAAATTTTCCTCCGACATTGAAAAAACATCATACTTCCGAATTTGAATATGGAGACGTGCAAAACTGATTATTGTGCTATATAACCAATATTTTACATTATTACATATTTTGGGATTGGTAAAAAAAAAATTAAAAATCATAAACTTTATTATTTTTTTACGGAATGTAATTAAATTTAGCTTCTCAAAGCCACAACATCAATCCGAGACCTTAACTAATGGATTTCTTTTGGTTCGATTCGGACCGATTATATTTTTCTGCGATTGCTTTCGGTCCAAAATCGGACCACATTTTCCTACCATTCGTAAAACATTTTCATGGTACCTAATTATTTAAAACATATTCATGGCATTGGAAGAGGAAGGATGAAAATAGACTGAATGCTGTAGAAATGAGATCTATAAGGCGTATGTGTGGTAAAACCATGTATGATCGTGTGAAAAACGCGGAGATCCTCAAAGAATGCAAGGCTGGTGTAAGCGTAATGAGTAAGATCAAGAAAGGAACGCTCCGATGGTTTGGGCATGTAGAGCGAATGAACGAGGAAAGGAGTGTAAGGAGAATATATGACGCAAATGTGAATGGTAGAAGAAGTCGGGGACGCACGAGAAAGACATGGCACGACCAAGTGAATCAGATACTTGAGTCGGGCCATGTCAAGAGTAAGAATAATAGAAGAGTATGTATGAGACGATGTATGAATGTGAACGAGGCAAGGAGTGTGTGCCAAGACCGAGTTGTTTGGCGGTCCGTCCTCTCTGCCTACCCCTGCGGGAAAACGGAGTGATGGTTAGTTAGTTAGTTAGTTTTTATTCATGGCCAGCAATTTATTCTAAAAAAAGACTATAAGTCTATGACCTTAACGATTGTCTTTGAATTGTTCTAGAACGAATTTTGACAGTTTAAAACTCAGTTACGCACTCAAATTCTACAAAATAATTTTCAAACCAAACTTTTGATTTACTGTTAACATATGAAAAAATGGATTTCTAGTATATATTTGCATCCGAGGTTATCAAACAGGCCATAGGAAATTTAACAACGTAGAACATATTCAAAATATATATATTAAAATATCCACTGGCGGCAATTTCTAAACACTAAAACACACATTTCGCGCATTTATAAAATTGAGTATTTTTTAATAATATTTCTCTCAATTTTAAAAACATAAGATAATTATTAAAATAAAGGTGAATTCATTGGCTGTATAGCACTATAATTTTTTTTATATGTTTACATACACCACAAATGTGGAGTAATCATGTTTTTAATGTGGTAGCTAGAGGAGATAAAACAGCACCGTCCTCCATGGCGTATAAGAAATATTGACGTACTGATGCGGCGAGCCCTTACACGCATCAGTATAGCATCAGTATCCCCCACCACTTTTCGGCCACGCCCAAATACTGATGAGGCCGATCCAAATATCTAGATGCGCGTCAGTAATTTTGTCGATGCGTCAGTATTAGCCATTACACGTATCAGTATTCGCATCAGTATTAAAATACTGATACGTGTAATGGGGGGATAACGTTTTGTCGAACAAAGACCCCGCTATCTTTCAAATACATAAAAAAATCTAAGAAAAAATCAATGAAATTAGAGATCTTGGAGTTGTGTTTGACACGCAATTGAATTTTATAAATCACATACAACAAATAACCAACAAAGGCATGAAAACACTAGGATTTATAATTAGAACAATCAAAGACTTTAACTCGTTGGAAATTATAAAATCGTAAATTTGTCACTCGTACGCAGCTTGTTGGAATACAATTCTATAGTTTGGTCCCCATATTATCAAATTCATATAAAAAATATCGAAAGAGTGCAGCACAAATTTTTAAGATTTATTAACTTCAAGTTACACATACCTATTCAACACATTAACTACACATCCTTACTAAATACACTTAAATTGCATTCCCTAGAAAACAGAAGAAAAATAAATGTCCTAATTTTTTTGTTCAAAATAATTCATTCTGAATTAGATTGTTGCGAACTCCTGCATCTCATCGATTTCAGGGTACCCAATCGAGCAACAAGGCAAAACGTATTATTCTGCAACAATAATTCTGGGACAAACTACCACGTACATGCACCTATTTCTCGACTTCACACATTAGGAAACAAATTCACCTCTAATATCGATGTATTTAACACAAGTTTAACATTATTTAAGAAATACCTGAACGATACTTTTATGTAGAATATTTTGATATTTAAGGAGCGTCACATAGGGGCTAATGCATTTATTCGTATATTTTTATATTAATCCACAATGTAAAAACTTTTTACCATTTTATTTTTATGTATCTTGCATTTTGTCATGTATTTACCACTTACAACTTAGAAACTTTCTCTTTTATTTTAATCTATTATCTTTCCTTAATTTATCTGTATACTCTTTATGACGTGTACTAGTTATTTTTTATAGTTTATTTTTTGTTTTTAAAAACCTGTCTCTGTATTATATACATGTAATGTAAAAGCCCACCAGGGCGTTGAAAATTAATAAATAAAAAATAAATAAAATATATTAAGGAAAACAATAAACTCACCCAATATCTGAAAAGGATGATGCAGAAGTCAACACCCACTGGTCACTCACTAGACTTACAGAACCCCAATGCCAGAAAATGCTTCCTCTCTGACCTGATCCCATCCGTCCCTGGGAACACAACACGACATACAAATATTATTCTCTAAGCATGTGTTGTTTTAACTATAGCTCTAAAAATATTTTAGTTGATTTTGGTATTTCATTTGCTTTTATCTTTTCTTTTTTATATAACGACGGCCAACGTGGGTAAGACTCTTGACTCGAAATCCGAAGGTCGCGGGATCAAATCCCGGCCTGGGCAAATAAGTTTTACTTTTGGTTTTTTGTTTTAAGGGTTTTATGCCGTGTTACGCTATTTCCTTCTTAGGAGGTAGCGTAAAAAATAACAAAAACAAATAACGAAAATATTTTTGGCCGTGAAAATCTAAAAATTAACCAATTTAATTTTTGTTACTTCACAATGAATTAATTAAAAATAATATAAAGTTTATTTGCGGCGCGTTTCAAAGTGGAAGATACTCTCAGTATCGCTCTGGTGTAAGACCACCATTGAGAATTGAAACGTTGCTTGAGATGGCTTTAGCCGTGTTTGTTGACCAAATCTGAATAGCCAGGTACATCCTCACCTTCATCTCTCTCGTCTCCTTCCTCTCCTCACTACCTTCAGCCTCACAACATACCCCTATTGGGGATGCTATAGTCTCACTGGCTGACGGAAGCAGCTGGGATTCTTGTTAGTTATTCACATTAAAAAAATAAAAACATGTAACCGCACAAGAGTCCAAACAGCACCCAACCATCTGGAACCAGTCAGTCTATGGCATCCTAGATTGGGCTACTTTGTTTGACTTAAGGTAGTGGGGAGGGGAAAGAGATGAGGAAGAGGAAGGTAGGGAAGTACATGGTGTTAGGGTACCCCGATGTCGGCTTCTAAACCAACACCAGGCCCAACACGTCCCTGGCTAGCTCTCAGCGGGACAATGGTACTCTCTATTCAGGGGGTGAGCCGCTCAAAGCTATGGAATTTCTCTCTATCTTCCGGCGTCCCACGGGATCCACACTGGTCAACAATCCTCCCGCCGTAGCAGAATAATAACAAAGTTAAATCATTAAGACATGTATTGTAAACTCAAACACAGTACATAGGTTTCTACAGTACAATTCAATTACAAGAAATGCAAATTACACAAACCTAGCTAAAGCGTTTAACTCTCACTGTCTCTCTCTCAAAACGAAACTCTCCGAGTGGTGATTTTCGCGGGGGCCCTACATTTCACTGATTACGGACACATTTAAAGGAGGAAATCAAGATACAGCTTACATGTAGGTTGGCAGGAACCTCGTCTCATGTGGCAGTTCCATCAGGCACTTTCGTAGTCTAAATAGACCGAACTATATGGCGCGGCAAAAAGGCCGATTCTACTCAAAGGTATTTCAATAATACATCGCGGCCCCATTGAATTGGTCCGCCGGCTACAGGCCGCGTACGTGTGCTTCCCAAGGCTCTCGAATCTCGTCTGTGGAGTGGCCGCGGACTGCGCGAGTGGCAGGGCAAGCGGGGAGAAGCAGGGTGAAACAGGAAACGGGGGGGAGAGAGGGGGCGGCCGAGCTGTGGACTTGCTGCGTTCTGTGCTCTCGAATCTAATTGCTGCAGGGGCGTATCGTAACAATGGTTATTCAGATATAGTCAAAAAACGAGGTTAAATCCATATCAAGCCACGTTTCCATTTTGAGTGGTTGTCTTGCACCAGGGTGATACCGAGATTAGGTAGGTATTCCACTTTAGAATAAATCGAAAATTTATATTATTTTAAAAGAATAAATTGTCAAATATCACAACATATTCAAATAACGTTCATACTGGGATTTGAACCTGCCCCTCCGTATTACTAGTCGTGAGTTTAACCCCTCGATCACGGAGGCCATTGTTTTTATGCTAACTGCCCGGAGCCAGTAGAACTGTAACACCCGAAGTGAAATATCGTAAAACATTTCAGTATCACCTCGCGGCGAAAGGCCATCGTTCAGAATATAAAATTTGCTTGAAATTGCTTTAGCCGTGTTTGGTGACCAGAACTATCTTTCAATAAGCCAATATCTTTCCCACTTCCCAATCTGTTCCCCACTTTACTACCTTCAGCCAATAATAATGCCATAGTCCTACTGGCTCCAGACGGTAATGAATTTATATTATTAACTACATACATAGGTAGTTAAAGGTGAGATGTGGAGATCTTGGCTGACACCGACTCCAAAAATAATAAACGTACGAAATTATTTTTTTTACTTTTTAGTGCATTTTTTTAAGTCGTTTTTTATTTTGTTAAAATACGTGTTTATAAATTTTACTTTAGGGAGATTTTGACCATAAATATTCTAGCATTTATCTTAAAATTATAAAATATTATGAAAAAAAAAACTCTTTTTTTTTAACATGCTCTAGAATGAAAAAAACTCTTTTTTTTAACATGCTCTAGAATGAAAAAAACTCTTTTTTTTAACATGCTCTAGAATGAAAAAAAGTTTTTTCATTCTAGAGCATGTTAAATAACAGAACTAGATTTGATGAAAAATTTTGGGAATTTGAAATTTTTTTAATTCAGACTTAGTATTTTTTTCCATTAAGGGATTGTCCTGTACTTTTTTTTTCAACTCGGCTTTTGAAGACTTATGTTCTTCAAAAGTAACATTTATTTTTGAAGAGCTTAAAGGGAAGTATGTTACATCTCTTAAGATTAAGAAAGAGAGCTTAGAGGTTTCGGCATGTAGAGCGGATGAACGAAGAAATTAGTGTAATGGAATATACGACGCAGAAGTTAATGGAAGTTACTTAAGTCGGGTCGGGTCAAGAGTCAGAATAAATCAAGAAGAGTTTAAATATGAGATGAAATATGAATGTGAATGAAACAAAGAGTGTGTGCCGAGACAGAGTTTTGTAGTGGCCCATCCTCTCTGCATACCCCTACTGAGAAATGGCATGATGGTCAGTTAGTTGCGAGTTGGATATGAGTAGCGCCGCCCCGGGGACCATTTATTGGCTTACCAACACCTCCGACATAAGTCACCCCGAGTAATTCGCTACGTTTGGGAACTTAGCAGGTGTGTCCGGGTTCATCGGGTGAGGTGTTTTCAGGCCTATGCAGCGGAATTTGCCTGCTCACAAGCTGCGTGGCGGGCCGGATCGAAGGAGACCGGTTGGGGATCGCAGCCGGTCTCTCTCGACCTATCATCTTGCAGCGAGGGTGATGGATTCATAGTTCCGTCACTCCTGGACACATTGACCCTAAGATTCCTATCCACCCCTTATACCCTTTTCTTTTCCAGAACTTCGTCTCCTTCCTTTTCCTAAAAAGACCCACCACACAGTATCCCCAAAATGGCATATGCCCTAAGTGGAGCTAAAAAAAAAATCATCCCAAAATATGAAGTGGGCCCTGAGAGAAAATATTTTATGGGCCTCCTGCGTGGGGACGGCTCCTCGTGCGGGGTTAACGAAAAAATAATAATATCTAGTTATTTCAATATTTTAGGTTTTAAATAAAGCTACCTTATGTCTGTTACTTACAAGGTATGGGGCTTCTGCTGCAGTTGTTATATGAGTATGGTGATTTGATAAACTGGAGACTGGTGTGAGTAGAGGACAGATATCCCCCCGAGTCCAACCGGAGCCTGTTTCTTGGCACGGGTGAATCTTCTCTGCCAGCTCTATGCAGTCTGTAGAGGAAAAAAAACATTACAAATAAGCGTTTCAAGTGCCTACAGTTATTCATGGGACCAAGTAACTCATAGAGTGGAAGATATTTATAGTATTTGTAGCAGATGTGGATAGCCAGGTAGTTCCTCTTTGCTTCGTTACCTCTGCCAGCCTCACAACTTTACACAACATGGAAGTCCAGTGGAAATTATGGAATACTATATTCATCTTTATAATTTATAATTAAGTATTGTCGATTTAATGTTTTAAAAAATATATTTGTATCTTATACCACAGTAAATTTAATAAATTATTTTTTTAAATCAAAAAAGCACTTTTTTATCTTTACAATAAAGGGAAAATATAAAATTATTTTTGATATTTTATGGTTTAGTCTGAAGTTTCAAGAGAATAATCAACACGCCCTTTGTAAAGTATTCTATCTGAAAATCTGTTGCGTAAATGTTGTTTAAATTTCAAACAACTTATTAGGTTTATTTATGATAATTTTATATTTCGATGTTCTCTCCTGTAAACTAACTGGTTTTCAGATAGATCACTTTACGTAGAGCATGTCGAAATGCAACATAATATTATTAGAACATTTTAGCTCAGGCTCAGAAACTCACAGTCCGCGGCCTTGGAGCCAACCCGTACTTGAGTGACAAGTTCCTTCGGCAGCGGCGGACAGGCAGGCTCCGTGCAGCACACCAACTCCGACGCATTATCAGTTAAGTCACATTTCTGTAATCAAAGAAGGGTCATGTTACGGTCGTGTAAGTAAACACCTTGTTATTGTCAGAGGCACATAATGGAAAGAACAGTACCTGTGGTACAACGCCTCTAAGGGCGGCTTTGATTGCTTTTGGACATTTGGCGATAGGTGTGCACAATCCTGGCGTGGTGTCATTTAGTTTGCAGTGGCTTCCTGTAAACATAAATTAAAAGTCTATCAACATCATGCAATTTTGGTGCATTTCTGGATGAAGCTTTGAGGGATAAATTGGTGTGTGGTTTAAAAAATGAAGCCATGGCCAAAATATTACTATCTGAAAATAAATCGTTAAATTTTGAAATAGCAAAACAAATAGCAATTATCAAGAATATTGAGACAGTAAGTTTTAGTTCAGAGCAAATTTTACATTAAGAAAATCATTCATTGGAAACTACTTCAGTCAAAAATGTCATGTCAAAAAACAAGTCATGTCTCAAAGGATCACTCTTCACGTCAGCAAAGTCAAAGTGCATAGTCGAATTAATCTAAGTCAAAGGAGTTGAAGGCCATCAAGTCAGCCGTCATCTCCATTACGTTAGAGGTTCAGGAAAAGATGGGAGAGGTGTTTTATAACTCATCAACCAGAGTCATGTCCGTCAAGAAGTTAGAAATGTTACAAGTGTAATATTTACGGTCATACGTCAAAATTTTCAAACAATCGAGTGCAAAATCAAGTATCAATCACGTAAAATGTGTCAATAAAATAAATATGTTAGTGTCAGAAACAGTGATAATTAATTTACAATAAAAAACACATATAAATTTGTTGTAGACCACTTTTATTTTTTAAACACTCTACCGGTTTCGGAAGCGCCCTTCCTTCGTCAGGAGAATATTATAACTTAATATTCTCCTGACGAAGGAAGGGTGCTTCCGAAACCGGTAGAGTGTTTAAAAAATAAAAGTGGTCTACAACAAATTTATATGTGTTTTTAAGGTAAATTATGGCGAGCCACAAAGTTAATGCTTTTTACAAATAGATAATCAATTTATTTGTAAATGGTATCGAAATAATGTCTTTCATGATTGATACAGGAAGTTCATCGAGTTAATAAGTCACAAAATACATCTCAAATTTTCCAATACCTTATTATAAATTAAGTCAACTTTATGGTAATTTGTTTACAGAAAATAGTCAAAATTTATTGTGTTTTGGATTTTCATGGCAAAAGTAAATGTTGATTCTAATGTTGTAATGGATTTACCAGTATTGGTTATTAAAAATCTGTCGTCTGATACTATTCTGGGTAGAAATTGGATAAAAGTGTTTAATCCATCTTGGGAAAATACTTATATAAGATCTTTAATGTCAAATATGGACAATAATAATGTAAATTCAGTGTCAGGTCTGTCAGCGAGAAAAATAAATCAAACATTGTCAAAAAATTGTCAAAAAATATTTAAATTCTTTTTCGATAACCATTTACCAATAATTAAAGAATTTTCTGTGAATTTTAATTTTAAAAAAATAATGCTACTCCTCTTTTCCACAAAGCATATGAGGTTCCTTATGCACTTCTTGCCGTAGTATGGCAAGTGCTAATTCGTCTTGAAAGCGAAGGCGTGATATCAAAGATTAAATATAGTACCTAGTTAGTCTTCCCCAATAGTTTGTGTACCTAAACAAAATGGAAAATTACGTTTATCTACAGATTTGAAATCTACAGTCAATCCAAAATTGAAAATTGATCAATATTCTATTCCACTTCCAGAGGATATTTTTAATAAATTTTAAGGTTGTCAAGTATTTTGTAAAATAGATTAAACAAACGCATATTTAGAGTTCTGTGTGAGATTCCAGTAAATAATTACTTGTTATGGATTATATGTCTATAATCGTTTACACTATGAATTGTCATCGGCTCTTGCCGTATTTCAAATGATAATTGATACAGTCTCGGGTGGCATAAAAAACTGTGTTGCATATTTTTATAGGTGGTAAAGATAAGAAGGATTGTCCTAATACTAATATATATAATAAAGTTTTGTCACAATTTGTCTAAAAGCAAATTGTTTGTAAATTCTTTGAATTTTTAGGTTTTACTTTGTCAGGTCAAGGCAAAAGTCCGTCTTTGTCGAAAGTTGAGAAAAGTAAGTCTCTACTGGGTGTACAGAAAATGTTACTCAACTCAAATTCATATTATTTATCAAAGTTGATTTTTTATAGGAATTTTATTCCTATGTGTAATTAGACTTAATAAATCTTTCTATGTCTATAAAACTATTTTCTATTTTAAAAACAAATTTTGGGATTAGTTCAAAAACAGCGAGTCTGTTTGAAATAGAATTTCAAACGAGAATATTTTGTTGTAGAAAGCAATCACTTTGTGGTTTGACATATTATAATAAAATAAAATACTTTTTTGTTTAAAACCACGAGTTTTATTATTTTTTTGAACCGACCGGTTACGCTTTACTCAAGCATCATCAGGGTACAAATTAGTACTAAACAATAAGTCATCATTGTAAATCTTGGAATAATAAATTAAACATCTGCAAAACCTACTCAAACATGGATTTAAACGAAAACTCTCTCAACTATATGAGCAAAGCTAAAGATCTGCTAAGTTCATTAATCAAAATTATTAATGACCCCGGTAACAAGTTTACGAAGGAGCAAATGGGTAAATTAACACCTATAACAACGGAACTGTTGGGAACTACAGGAATGATGGCTGTACGTATGGGAATACTTGAAGGCGAATTATCAGCCTTAAAAAGTGTAGCAGTTACTCAGCCAACAGATGCTAACCCCACAAATCCTTCATCTAATATTTGTGACTTATTGACGGAAATTGAAGAGAGGAAGCTCCGCGCAAGAAATGTTATTCTTTTCAATGTTCCCGAGAGCACATCAGATCTAACCTCAACTAACATTTCCGATGACGTGAATAAGGTTACCGCGGCCTTGAAAAACATTGATATTTCCTTTAATCCTCATGACATTAAAATATTCAGGTTGGGAACGAAGAAAGTCGGAAATCAATGTAGACCAATTAAGTTGGAATTCAAAGAGGAGCATTCAGTTCGGACAATTTTGATTAATAACAAAAAATTAAAAGATGGTATCAAAGCCAGAAATGATCAGACCAGCCAACAAAGAAAACACCTGATGATGCTACGGGACGAGCTAGAGTCTAGAAAAAATAATGGTGAATCAAATCTAACAATAAAATATATAAATAACCTCCCCAAAATCGTCAATGTTTTGCCAAAAAACTCCAACTAAATAAATGTAACATCTATTATCAGAACGTCAGAGGCATCAGAACGAAATTAAAGGAATTCAGAATAAGTGCCCCGACTCTCTCACACGATGTCATCATGTTAACGGAAACCTGGTTAACACCATCGATTTTCTCAGCGGAACTTGGATTGCCCGATCACCACATCTACCGAGTTGACCGTAGTCCAAACACCAGCTCCAATACAAGAGGGGGCGGAGTCCTGATTGCTGTCCACAAACGTATTCCGTCAAAAGTGCTCAAAAACAAAAATAGTGAAGTTGAACAAATATTCGTGTTGCTTGAAAATAAAAATGCTGTCATATTAATAATTGGATGCATATATATACCGCCATCCTCCGATACACGGCTGTATATGAATCATGTAGAGGATGTGGAATTTTTAAGGTTTAAATATCCCAGTGCCAAACTTGTTTTAGTGGGTGACTATAACTTGCCAAATATATCTTGGAACCATGATGAACCTGAATTGTCTGGTATTAATATGTCAACTGCCAATCTTAGTGAGAGAGAGATTCTGGGTATGTCGAATTATTTATCAATCCCACAACTAAACACTGTCGCTAATATAAATAGTCGCATTCTTGATCTAGTTTTTTGTAGTGAGCCCACGGCTAACGTATGTAAATCTTTAGAAAATCTATTACCTGTGGACGTTTACCATCCTCCTCTGGATATAGTTATTCCCTTTGTTAACAACACTTATCTCAAAAATATCAAGCCATCTTATAACTTCTCTAAAGCAAATTTTAAAAAAATTTCTGATTGCTTAAATACAACAGACTGGTCCTTTCTGGAAAATACAGATATTAACGATAATGTAAATAAATTTTATGCTATTCTTAATGATGCTATTGCAAATTTTGTGCCTCTTCGACATAATAGAATTTCTCATTTTCCAAACTGGTTTAGTCCCGAATTGATCACTTTAACATATCGTAAGAAAATAGCTCATAAAAATTACAAACGGTCCAGACTGTCGAGTGATTACAATGAATTTCAATTGTTAAGAAAGGAGTGTTGTAAAATCTCAAAATTGTGCTATAAAAATTACATCGACAAAATTGAAACTGATATTCGTGTAAATATAAAACAGTTTTGGAATTATACTAACTCTCAAAAAAATAATAACTTGGGTATTCCAACTACTATGAATTTCAATGGAAAAATTGGATGTAATGATGAAAACATTGCAAATCTATTTGCTGATTATTTTAAGTCTGTGTATGAAGAGGATATACCTAGCAACGAAATTCCAAAATTCTCATCGAATCTTAGCCTGGATATATCTGAAATACGCATAGAAATTAATGATATCAAAAACCATGTAAATTTGTTAGATGCTAGAAAAAATGCAGGACCTGATAATATTCCACCAGTGTTAATTAAAGAATGTTTAAATAGCATAACTGTTCCTCTTTTTCTAATTTTTAACCAGTCACTAGAGACAGGCAGTTTCCCTGATACATGGAAATACAGTTTTCTAACACCCATTTTTAAAAAAGGGGACAAAACGGACGTAACAAATTATAGGCCAATATGTATCCAATCATCGATTCCCAAGCTTTTTGAAAAAATTGTACTCCATAAAATATCTACAAATATAAAAAAAATTATAACACCCTACCAACATGGCTTTTGTTCAAATAAATCTACACTAACCAATTTACTAATTTACGAAAACTTCATATCTAAATCTTTAGCAAACAGGTGCCAGGTTGACTCAATATATACGGACTTTAGCAAGGCCTTTGACAAGGTGTGTCACAAAATATTAATCAATAAATTGGCGACACTTGGAGTTTATGGTAGCTTATTAATTTGGTTTGTTAGTTATTTGTCCAAAAGAAGTCTTAGTGTGAAAATAAATGGCACACATTCGTACAAATTTATAGCAACAAGTGGAGTGCCGCAAGGCTCCCATTTAGGGCCCATTTTGTTCATTATATTTATAAATGATATTGTTGATATATTCACAAACATAAACGTGCTACTGTTTGCTGATGACATGAAACTATATAAAGAGATCAACCACATTAATGATTGTATTACACTTCAAACTAATTTGACATATCTTTTTGAATGGTGCTCTATCAACAAACTAGCATTAAACATAAATAAATGTCAGTTTATTCATTTTTCCAAAATAAATAATCCTATATTTTTTCAGTATTCATTAAATGATGAAAATTTAAATTGTGTTAATGAAATTATGGATCTAGGCATTATGTTCGACAGTAAACTCACCTTTGTATGTCAAATTAATAATATTATCAACAAATCCCTAAAGACTCTTGGCTTTGTTTTAAGAGCTGCAAAAGATTTTAATGATTTAGGGACATTTATTATATTATATAAAACCCTTGTCAGATGCCAACTTGAATATAACTCTACGTTATGGTCTCCCTTTTTCAATATTCATTCAGACAACATTGAAAAGATACAACGGAAGTTTCTAAGGTTCATAAACTATAAACTGCGTATTCCTATACTAAACATTGATTATAATTACCTCCTGGATAAATTTTCTCTCTTGAAACTTTCAGAAAGAAGAATAAGCACAGATTTAATACTGTTACATAAAATACTGCATTACAAAATTGACTGTCCAGAATTACTTCAATTTATCAATATCCATGTACCCAAAAAATCATGTCGACATTTATTACCCTTTTACTTCAATAACACCAGGACACTAGCTTATCAAAATTCTCCGTTTCCTAGACTTCACAGTCTCGGAAATAAATATTCTAATCTAGGTGATATATTTCATCTTAAAACCAATCAGT
Organism: Limnephilus lunatus; assembly: GCA_917563855.2. Taxonomy (NCBI): domain Eukaryota; kingdom Metazoa; phylum Arthropoda; class Insecta; order Trichoptera; family Limnephilidae; genus Limnephilus; species Limnephilus lunatus. The sequence goes on from OU830599.1 coordinate 62,605,821, forward strand.
ATAAATGTTGCATATTCTATCACTTTTATTCTTCTAGACACAAATAGATTTACATAATTTCTGCAGTTTTTTGTTTATATTGAATGTGAGACTTCTTATCATTTTTACATATGTACTTTTTATTTTATTATGTGGTTTTGTTTTTATATTGTATTACGTATTTTCTTTTCTCATTGTATTATATTTTCTTCATTGTTTTTATACTCAACTTATAAACTATAATGTAAAAGCCCATCAGGGCGTGTAATAAATAAATAAATAAATTATGTGTGCTTGTATAAAACAAAATAAAGAGGGAGACAAAATATAGACGGAGACAACATGGTACAAATATAACAAACACATCGACGGCCATAAAATACATTAACCTAAGTGCAGAAGTAATGGAAAAAACCGAACTATAATTATGTGACTAATGGGTTACAGTACTAAATTTGGAGAAACAAAGCATCAACTGGCATGGTGGTAAGGAGCATTGGGAATTTTTTATTAAGGGTTTATTGGAAACAGACCTAATATTGGACTACTTGATATGTCTAATTGATTATTAAGTATATGACTTTTGGTTTTTACAGCTTTTTTTTAATTTCTAGCGCCTCTAAATGTTTAAGTCTGTTACCATGCCCTTTTTTTATCCTGATGATGCTTGAGTAAAGCGAAACCGGTCGGTTCAAAAAATTAATAAAACTCGTGGTTTTAAACAGAAAAGTATTTTATTTTATGAGAATATTTTGATTACTTGATATTATTTTGTCTAAGCTAGAGGGTTTTTGAGATGTTCGGTCATGTATTTTTATTCCACAACTTAGTATTCAAATTCCCAGATATTTGGACATCAACACACGTCGAAAAATAATAAGTCTTTGAAAAAAGTGATTTTACATAGGAACCCAATAAAAACGTGTCTGCTATTAGATTTCTCAATGCCAATAAAATTTAATGTTTATATTATGACACTATAAATGCTTCAACACTTTAATATTTATGATACAATTGTTACATAATATTAATTATAATAGGTACTAATGTGGGTAGATTTTAAACTAACTGCAATAATACGGGTAGGTATATCTGGGTGTTAGTGCTGAAAGTACCTGTGTCAGTTTTGGTAATTTGATTTAGGTACTACAAACTGGACGGAAGAAAACTCGGGAGGGGGGAGGGGAACTCTAGAGGGGGTTCGTGGGGCAGACAAAGCGGGAGAGGGGAGCGAGGAGAGGAAAGGCGAAGTGGGAACACCTGTGGGAAAGGTGATGCGGGAGAGAAAGGGTAGGCGGAGGGGAAATAGGACGAAAGAGAAAGAACACACAGGGAGAAACAATCTCTTTATTAAGTGAAGTAGCAACGCATGCCGAGAACTCGCTTTTATATATAAAAATCCCCAAAGTTTAAATGCAATTGGATGCATAATTTCATGATGTTAGAACTCACTATTGTATATAGAATCCTCAAAATTTCATCGCAATCGAATGAATGGTGTAGCAACGCATCGGCATCTCATATACATATGTATACAAACCCAAAAGCAAGCATATTTCAAATTATATATATAATGAAGAAAACATAGTTTTCGAAAAAGTAGATAATATTAATAATATAGTGGAGAGTGGTTTTTACAAAGTTATTTGTTTTCATGACAATGACCCAACAAAGTGAATTAGCGAAGTTTGAAGAAGCATTCATTAAGAGTTCAACATTTCTTGTTTCAACATTCTTAACTTTATTTGGAAAGAAAAAGAAAACGCGCGCCCCTTTTTTTTACTAAAAAAAAAATTTTTATGTAAAAAACCTATGCCTATTTTCAGAATTCTTCCCAAACCAGTGCCTACCTTCTAGTGGTTCTATTTGTGCTAGAACCACATTATAATTTATTAAGAAAAAATGTAAAATGATGTTGGTCAGATGAATGCGAAAAAGCATTTGTAAATAGTAAGTCTCTTTTGTCAGATAAAACAAAGTTAGTTTTATTTGATCTGTCAAACCATTGGGTCTATTCCAGTGCATACGGTGTCGGGTGTGTCTTAAGTCATGTCGTAAAGAATGAAGAATTTCCTATAGATTTTGAGTCTGCAACATTTTGAGTCTGCTAAAAGAAAATATAGCCAATTGCGAAAGGAAGCCCTTGATATTATTTTTGGAACTAAGAAATTTCACAAATATTTAATTGGTGGTCATTTTACGATACATATCAGTATGTTCCATTGTTGTTTTTATTTGCCGAAAACAAAAAAGTCCCGGTTTTAGCAGCATCAAGTCTCATAAGATGGTATATAATAATTGTCTGCGTACAATTATAAATTAGAATATAAAAATGTATTGAAAATTCCTCAAGCAGGTGTAATATCACGTTTGCCAAGTAAACAACAATTCAATACTGAGGAATGTAATTTAGTATACATGTCAACACCTTTTATTTCCATTCTCAGAAGTTGAAAGTCATTCTGAAAAAGATGAAACATTATGTAAAGTAATTAAGTATGTTTCAATCAGTTGGATTGAAAACTTGTCAAGTCCAGAAATAAAAAAAAATATTTCAAGTTCTAAAATGTACTGTCAGTCAAAGGAAAATGTCTTTTATTTGGTGACAGAATTGTAATAACAGAATCTCTCAAGTCTAAAGTCCTAAATTTAACACATTATGGTCATCCTGGTTTAGTCAGATCAAAAATTCTTGCTCGTTCGTATGTTTGGTGGTTAGGTTTGAGGTATGAATCAAGATATTGAAGATGCTATTTCTAGATGTGAAATGTGTCCGTCTGTACAAAATGCTAACAAAAATGCACGTCGTAGTTGGCCTGTTGCTGAAAGTCCATGGAAAAGAGTGCATTTGGATTTTCTGGTTTAAAAGGTTACAAATACTTATTAGTTTGCGACTCATCTTCAAAGTGGGTAGAATGTTTTTACATGAAAATACAAAATATTCGGATTTGTTATCTACCACTGGAGCCACTCAGGCCCAGCAATAATAATAATATCGAAATACTCCCCTCCCCAGCACGTGACGCATATGCCTCTTCCAGTGGACGCCAGAGACGTAAGTTTTAAATTTTAAATGTTTAAAGTTAAATTTCTGTAAAAAAAATCATTTCATTTTATTGCGGGCCTCTCTTACGTGACTTACTTGACTTTTTAAGTAGACTTTTACTATATAAAAATAAACATAATCAACCATTCGAGTTTATAGTTTATTCGAGACACTGTTGAAATATTATAATGAAAGTGAGTTCATTTATTTTATTTATTTTAATAGATTAATTTCAAGTGATTTGTGTTAAAAAATTATTACATAATAACCAAATTGTCAAATATAAGTTACTTAAAGTATTTTATTTTATTTAAACATGTTTAAATTGTTCCTTAAATATTAATTTGAACCACCAAATTTTTATTTCAATTTTCATTCTGTCGCCCAGGCCCACGTAAGAGAATACGTAAAAAAAACATCTCAGCAGTTCAACGTTAAGTGAAGTTTATTCCAGATTCGCTTTTACGATAAACAAAAATTTTAACAAAACAAAAAACGACTTCAAAAAATGAACTAAAAAGTAAAAAAATAATTTCGCACGATTGTTATTTTTGGAGTCGGTGTCAGCCAAGGTAACTACATACATATGTAGCTATAGGTGAGATATGGAGATCTTGGCTGACACCGACTCCAAAAATAACAATCGTACGAAATATTTTTTTTACTTTTAAGTGCATTTTTTGAAGTCGTTTTTTATGTTGTTAAATTTTTTGTTTATTTTTTGATCTTTAGTGACGAGCGTGCGTAAAGATGTTTTACTTAAAAAAAAGAATCATCGAAATCTGTTGGCGTAATATTGAGTTATTCGTCCATTTGTCGCGCATATACTTATTGCAAATTTAAGACATATATGGTTTTCTCATGGATCCCAATGTCAGAACTGGACCAAATTAAAATGGGACCACACAGGAAGACCAGCTTTCTAATAAAAAAATCAATTCACCCAATCGAAAGTTCTGAGGTAACAAACATTAAAAAAAAAAAAATTATTCTCTAACATTTTTTTTTGTCGCCTGATCAACGTCTAATAGCTTGTCTTTATACTTATTGTTCCACTCCTACTTCTGTCATGGGTGTATCTCCAATGGCAAAAATATTTTCATATGAGCCACGTTCACCACTACATATTTTGTCTGAAGAAAATCATGTCAATACAAGTTAGCAATCACAGAAGAATGTCAAACAATCAAGTAATCAAGTAAAAATGCATTGAAAACGTTTGAGAAAAATGATTATGTTTTGTTCTATTTAAATTTTTATCACATTTATTATAAAAGGTCCTATGAAATGGTTTCAGGGAATTGTTAAGTTAAAATAAGTTTATGGGTGTATCTAATTCAATTAATTGAAGGAGAGGTTAAAAAGATTTATGTAAACCAAATAAAAAAGTTGTCAAGTAAAAATCAAGTTATGAAAATCCCGATGAATGGCAAGGCTTCAGAAGTCAGGAAAATAAACTTCTTATTGAACCTTTACCCAGCACTAGTGGAAATAATGATTTTATAACTAGGTCTAGCAGAGTTGTTAAACCCCCTGAACGATTTAGTCATAGTGATTGCTCTTAAGTTTTTTTGTCATTGTTATTTGGTTTGATAAAAAAAATGGAAGGAGGAAAGGAGGTTATGTATCTGTCATGTTGGTAATAGTAATACATCAGCTGTCACACGCTGACGGTTGGTAGGTCTGTCGCTTCGCTTGATGTACAACCTTGATCTTGTCAACAGTGTCAATAAACGTCTTATAAATGAATTCGGCTTTCTGTTATTTATGAATAACTTGAGACATTATACATGAATTCTACCCAAAAAAACCTGTAGACATAATGTGTAGCAGTCAATAGTTAGACCAGAATATATATAATTTGTGTTGTTGTTGATGAATGATGAAATATTCCCGGTATTGAACCTACCTTCCAATACCAATACGTTCACCCGACGAGGGCAGCAAACAACCGCAACGGTGCCCGCCATACCGCATATCTGAAAAAAATTATTATAATTTAAAAAAATTGTTTATCATCTAACGCTTTATTACAGGAGTGGCATCTTTTTTTACGATAGCTCCACATATGAGGTTCTGAGGAAATTTTTTCACTAAGGGCCTATGTCATCTTAGGGGATGCTGTGTGGAGAGTTATGAGGGGTGGTTATGAATCTGGGGGGTTCAGTATGTCCTAAAGTGACGGACGTACGAATCCAACTCTTCAACTGCCGTATAAGGCGATGTTCCAAGAGATTCCTGCCGGATAGGTCAAAAGGTCTCCCTCATTCAGTCGATCCGGCCCGCCACATAGCAGGTGGGCAGACGCTTGGCCGCCGAGACCTAGATACACCCCATCCCATGAACCCGAGCACCTCTGCCAAGTCACTAAACGTAGCGAAACACTAGGAGTGCAACCGCATAATATTTCAGTATACCTGAAATAGGCCTATCCACCAAAGTGAGTGGAAATTCCTGATCCTGAAAATTTGGTTTTGGATGTTTTCGACCTTTTGACGTTTTTGATTTTTTTTATGGTTTATTTAAGGGAAAATCATAAGATTTGTTGGAAAACATATCGAAATATTTTATATATTTTTAATATCTTGTGAATTTTGGACATTTTCTATGTTAGAAAAAAAATCTAAAAAAATTGGATCGATAAATACTATAAAAATATTTTGGCTTTTAACTTTTTGATTTTCTTATTACAAGTTTGGAAATTTTCAAAAAAATACTTTTTTTATTATCGTATTTCAGTTCAACACGCTTTTGTACAACGATCATACTGTTTATGCAACGAACACGCATGCGTGATTTTAGTTAATCGCGCAGCGAACACTGCAGTTGGATTTCAAAATCATTTATGAAAAATAAACATAGATGAGACATTTAGCGAATAAATTGGTTCAACGGAATCGTTGGTTAGTAGGTACCTCCATTTCTTAGTAGTTCTACAACCGTCGACCATGGCTGGCGTGTGACGCATCAAAGTAGGATGGAAAAGGATGAAACCATGGGCTTGAGTAAAAGGAAAGGACGGTCTGACGGCCGAGCCTTTCGACGCGGTGGCTTCAGTTAGAACTCACTTTCCCGAAGGCCTGTTCATGAATGATTTGAACACAAATCTCGGAGAATTATGTACGGGATAGCGCCTCTATAGTATATCTCTATGGTCAAAATACATAAATTACTAAAAACCGTCGATTTCAGGATGTCAGAGTAGTCCACTGAACACTGATCATGCCAACGGATTGCTTTTGCGTTATAAGCCCGGGCAATACTGGCGATCAAAAGGACAAGGGGTCGTTGGGGTATATCGCTACACAAAACTCGTTTTGATTTCAGGACGGCAGTTGCATCTACTGAACACGGGAAAGGAATTATGTCACGCTAGATCAGTGGTACCCCAAACTCTATGCTGCATGTGACTCCTCGGATAGGCGAATGCGTATCTTCAGACATCTTCAGACCGACTCCAATTTCACCCCACTCATTAAGCCTTATAAGATGGAGCCGTCGAACTAACTTTGACTCGTTGAGCATCAATGTTGCCAACTCAGCTCATACTGGACTTAGACACATAGAACGCCAGATCTGTTGAACGAATCATTTGGAACAACAGAACTGTTTCCTCAGAATTGCAAAGATTTTACAATTTCATTCATAACACAAACATGAATAACAACACTGGTAAAACATGAATGATTCCGCAAAAAAGTCCACTTAATTATTTTTACACACGAAGCAAGCAAATGGTTATCCTTAGAATTTTTACAGCATTTTTTTCTTTATCTTTTTAATTAATTTTGCAATCAACAATTTTAATTATTTTACTCGGGACATAATAATGATTTCTTTCGAAATATTTTAGCAGATAAATCCAAACTGGAGTTTAATTTTTACAATCGGAACACAAAACTAATTTGTGTGCGACTCCCACCATTTATTTACAACACTTATAACACTCGAAATGCGTCAGCAGATGAACAAGAAACTGGAATTATGTCGTGGCATTTGGAACACCTAACTGCTTTTAATTTAGATTTGAATATGTATGCGAGTCCCCAGCTTTAATTAATGTAGGTATATCCAGAATTCAAAAATGGTTTTACAGGATCGCGGTACATAGTCTGCAACTAGAATTTTAATAAAATATATTTTTATTTTTAACTTTATAAGTAAAACCTCAAATTTTTATATTTAATTAAATGAAGACAATATTAGCAAAACTCAACCAAAAATCTAAAAACTGAAAATCAGAAAAAGATATGGGCACATCTGGGATCTTGCAATCATACATACAGATAGCAGCCAATAAAATAAGCGTTAAGAAAATGAAGATCGAGTTGGTAGTTCTTAGTCGAAGTATGACACAGTTAAAAATGACCGAATCATAGGGACACATTAGCTCAGTTTTCAGAATTTCGATTGAGTTTCGCTAAAATTGTCTTCATTTAAATACTTTGTTAATATACTTAGAATCGAAATGCGCCAGCAGATGGATTCGCAAAATAAATTTATATTCCTTTCTGTACATGAGACTGGTATTATTTATTTATTTATTATGTTATAGGCCCATAGGGGCTTTTACATAGATTATAAATAAGTTTTACAAAAGTTATCGAGTTAGAGTTTATACCAAAAGTTATAAAAGTGAAAAATTAAAAAAAAAAGTATATAAAAGTAGTTTTTGAAGACTATGGCGTAAAGAAATATTTTAAACAATATAATATTTGAGTTATCGAGTTAGAATTTATACCAAAAGTTATAAAAGTGAAAAATTTAAAAAATGATGTCTATCTGTATGCGGGTCCATCGGTCCACCAGTCCACCAGTCCACCAGCAAAAATTATCATTGCACCTTCTCAGAACACGTGCATGATTTTCTGCAAACTTTGCAACGTATTATGTCTGCATCTAAGAAAAATTTTCATCGGCAGTGTTGATATACCGACTATGATACAATTGGAAAAGTCTATGAAAAGAAAAAGAAAAGATCTAATCTAATTAAATGAACAGGTGTGAGAAGAAAAAGCTTTAGAATTTGTAGATATTGTGCATATCATTGACTTCCACCTCAACATCAAAATCATCTTCTCCGTTCGCAAAATCAAGCCGGCTACAAGGTTAATAACACCGCCTTTCCGAGAACCAGCAAATGTTCGTCTTTTACAGTTCTTCCCAAGATCTGTGACAGGTTCAGGATATTGGATCGAGCTGGAGCACCAATCGCTAGCTGCCATCTTAAATGATTTCAACATAATCACGCATGATAATACTAATAAAGTAATAGACTGCGACGCGCACGTATGCGTACTTACGAAAGCAAAGACTTTTGCAGACTTTGTCCGGTCAAGTTAGCTAGAAAAATTGTTGTCAAGTAGAAAAAATTGCACAGAGCTGTAATTTGATAGAGACCTTAGGTAAGTTCCCATCGATACCATGTGCGCTAAAAAATTTATTCAAGGTCAAAGGTCAACATTATCGGTTTTCTGTATTTTTATCGAAAACGGTTAAGTTATATCAAAAAATAGATAAAACAAAAATTGTAGATCAGAAAATTATCTACAAAAAATGTTAAAATAATTTTTTTCAAAGTATCACCATTTCGAGATAAAGCGATTCTAAAGTTGAAGGAGTTACATTATATAAAATAGGGGGGGGGGCGAATATGCGAGCGAAGCCGGGGGCAAAAGCTAGTTTATAATATATCTCGTTTCATTTCAATGTTAAGTGACAAATTGACCACTGAAAATATTATAGTTAAATAATCTCATAATGACGCTGATGGCCTCATAATTGAAACAGCATTAGAACATTTTCGTTGTTTGTTTTTGGGGTGTTATGCCGTGTTGCACTACTTCTTTCTTTAGCCGACGTTTCGGACAGCGTTGCAGTGTCCATCATCAGGGCAGCTCCGGCAAATCCGACACATCTTTCGGAACTGCCCTGATGATCGACACTGCAACGCTGTCCGAAACGTCGGCTAAAGAAGGAGGTAGCGCAACACGGCATAACACCCCAAAACCAACAACGAAAATGTTTTTTGGCCGTGAAAATCTAAAAACGTATCTGAGCATTAGAACAATTCAATGCAACTATTTGAAATGTTTATATTGACCGGACTATGTAAGTGGTTTATTTTCTGATGGTCGAAAGGGCAAGATTTTAGTTAATTTAAGTACCAAAATATTATAAAAATACAATACTTGAAGAAAGAGTATCGTCAATCGCCTAGGTCAGGCACGGCCGTAAATATGATCAAATCAATAATGTAATATTTTGCTGGTCAACTTTTACTAGACCATCTAAAAATACTTGGGTGTGACGGCACGAATATTAACACGGAAACAGCTGGTAGTGTGATTCGAACGATGGAGAAACACTTGAATCGACCAGTACAGTGGCTGATCTGCCTTTTTCATTGCAACGAGCTGCTTCTACGTCATTTGATTATGAACTTGGGATAAAGCGATTATTGAAAGCCAGAGAGTGATCACGGATAGAACACCGAACATTTAAATTACCCACATTGAACTTTGATGCACAATCCTATATTGATATGATATCTTGGCAAGATACGCCAATCACGTATCCTCCTATTTTGGAAGATGTTACGAAAGAAGAAAAAATTAATCTAACTTTAGAAGTCAGCTCCATTTTCATCAACTTTGACAGGTTCACCTATCGTACACAAACGTTGTGTAAAGGTTGTGACTGAAACATCTTCTAAAGTGTGTTGCAAGAACAACAGGGAAGGCCTTTTTACTATAACCATAAACTCCTGAAAAAATATGCCAAAAATTGAAACATAACCTGATTTTCTACCGGAATAATTGACCACATTTAATTCTTAATGATTAACGTAATATTATGACTGTAATTCTTAATGTTGTAACTGCTTTAATATGAAATAAATTATAGCTAGAGAATTTCAGGCTATTTTCGCTTATAAATATATTTTTCTCACAATATCCTTCGTAATTTTTTTTCCACGGTCGAGTGTCACCCCCCCCCTCGCTAAGCCACTGCGTCATGTATCAAAGATGGCGTTGTGTACGGATTTAGATTTTTAACTTTACCACTTACTTACGGGAGTTGCGTTTCATTTTATTTATACGTGTGAGGGAGATCGATACACAGCTCAACAAAAATGTAATTTTTTTTGTTGCCTTGGATATATCTCCGGATTTTAATATTTTGTTGGCGGATATATTCATGAAAGTACTGAATTGGCTCTGGTTTTTATGATTTTGGCGTATCCTATATCATCAATACATAGTATAAAGTACAGTCGATCCCGCTGTTTGTACGCTTAGATCTTTTAAACTACGCAACGGATTTGCATGCGGTTTTCACTAATGAATAGAGTGATTCATGATGAAGGTTTTTAAGCATATAATTTGTCAAGGTTTTGTGTAAATTGGTTGAAATATATAATATATGCGGGCAGCGGCAGCGGGATGCGGGTAGTGGGCAGCGGGCTGGCAAGCGGGCGATGTGGATTTGATATGTATGCAAATTAACAGATGGCGCTGGTTACAAAGGTTGGGTAATGGCGTTGTCAGTACGTTGACGTTGGCGGTGTTGGTTTCATTAGCCACAGCAACGTATGGCTGGGTCTTCTAGTTTAAAATAATTAACCGTGTAAGTTGGCTCTCCAGAACTAGAGTTATTAATAAATGTTTAATTTTTTGGTGAAATTCGCTTTCTGCGACTTTATTTAGCGCATACAGACATCACGTAGGGAGGGATGCGGACATACGTTCACCGTTTGAGTGTTGACTAAAAACAAAAGCAAAACAATCATCGCATTGAAATTTGACGTTTTCGAATTTTTGGAATTCACGCACAGTTCAATATTATACCTATCACAATATTGGTGCAGTTCTTTCAAGTGTGAATATTGGCTCCATACAAAATGTAAGAAAAATTTAATTTTCTCATAACTTTCTTTTTCGCGAATTTTTGCAATGTTTTAATAGTTATTCTTCTATCCGGGGCGGAGACAAATTCAACAAATCATCGATCGTATCAAATCATCGATCGATCAGACAAATCCAACAGATCATCGAAATCGGTCCAGCCGTTCTCGAGTTATAAATAGGTGTAACTAACCCGACTTTGTTTTATATATTAAGATATTATATCTTTCCTCTTTTAATATTCTAATATTATTTGTATTTTATTTAATATTTTTTAGTTTTAATTTGAGATACCAATGAATGATTAAAAACAATGTTTAAGAAGGTTTGAAAAGAGGCAACATTAATTGTTGATGAAAATAGATAGATAGATATTATATAATATATAGATAGTATATTAACATTACACAACATGTGAATTTGGTTTTGACTTTAGATGCAGTATTAATAAAATAGATGCAGTGTTAATATTATGCAGTGAGATGATGATGATGATGTTAATATTATGCAGTGATAAGAGATGCAGTGTTAATATGTATATATTACCTGGGGAGCAATATTCTGGTAGGCTTCTTCCAGGACCACAGGGCACTTTGATAAATGCCGGCACCAGCCGGCCTCTCCAGTTTTGGCCACGGTGCATCGATCACCTGTAATATAAAATCACAGTTTTATACAAAAAAAGAAGAGAGTAGTGTCCATTGTCCATGGAACTATGCTTGAATGAAAGAGGCATAAATATTTCAGACGAGCAGTAGCAGCGCAGCTCGCACAATTAGAGACGGAAGTTAGTGGTCTGGATATAAAGGCCGAACTGTTCGTTCGAAAACGTTCGTAGATTATATCACATTATATAAACAAAATATATATAATAGCCCATTACACATTTCCGTACAAATAATTCATAAAAATAAGTAATGAAGAAAGGAAACAAAGAAAAAATATAGGTAAATTGTTTATTTTTTTATTCTACCCCGTATAGTGTACATACTGTACATGTTATTTAACGTTATCTTAATTCTAATTCGAATTTAAGATTATAATTGATTCGTGTAGTACTCATCGAAATACATTTGCCACACCCTACAGGGAATTTCTGTGTATGTCTACGGCGAACCTTTAATAATAATAAATTATATTTTTTAGTTATATTTATAACGGTGAAAAAGAGTCGAAATAAAAATGTTAAAAAATTAACGAGTTGAATGATTAATTACACGTACCCATAACGCGTTTAAATCATAAGTTTATATTTATGCCTTATCAAAATAATAATATCTTATAATAAAAAAATTAAGTTTTTTGGTAATTTTTAACAATTACAAATTATGTTGAGTGGTTGTCCATTGCTTAAATTACTGATTACGAACAAAAATAAAAAGTACATAATTTAACATATTAACATAAGTACATATTTTAATTTAATTATAATTATTTAATGCCTAATCATAAAAAAGGCGACAAAAGTGATATATCAAACGATAATATTGAAAGGAGGTAGCCCAACACGACATACCACCCCAAAAACAAATACAAACAACAAACAGGCAATTTCTGAATTAACTAACTTCATTGTAAAACACGTAGATAAGGGATCTAAAGTAATTGGAGTTTTTCTAGATCTGGCCAAGGCCTTCGACACCATCTCTCATGATATGCTATACGAAAAACTTTAAAATATTGGCATTACTGGAAAACCGCTTAAATGGTTCAACAGTTATATAAAAAAAAAAAATAGTTGAAATAAATAAATGCTTGAGTGACACAGCAGAAATAAAGTACGGAGTGCCTCAGGGTAGTGTCTTAGGCCCTATTCTTTTTTTTATCTATATTAATGGTCTCACTGATATTAAAACCCCAACACTCAGCTATAATGTGATCAGCTACGCAGATGAAACTGTACTTTTTTTTAAAAAGCAATCATGGGAAAAGGCCTTTAAAAGCGCAGAATTTGGTATGAAGAAGATAAAAAAATGGCTTGATAAAAATCTTCTTATCCTAAACACCTCGAAAACCAAATTTTTAACATTCAGTAAAACCAATACTGGGCAAACAAAAACAGTCCCGCTTTTACATCTGTATCCATATACTACATCACAAACCACAAACTGTGACTGCGAAAAAAATGAGCATTCTAATAATATTATGTATCTTGGTTTAACAGTGGATTGCAAACTAAAAAGGGAACTTCACATAAATTCACTTGTAATGAGAATCCGGAAACAAATATATATTTTTAAAACGATTAGAAACATTATGTCACTTAAACTACTAAAAGATGTATACTTTTCCCTTTGTCAAAGCATTTTAATTTATGGTATATCGGCATGGGGTGGTGCTGCAGACACATACATTAAGCTACTTAATACAGCTCATAAATCACTTATTAGAACTATGTTCAAAAAACCATATCTTCATCCCACTGAAAATCTTTTAATTAAAAATAAAATACTTGATATCAGGAAGCTATTCATAAAAAAATATCCATATAAATTGCACAAAATCGTCGCCTTCATACATATCTCACTCCCAGAACACTAGAGCTAAATCTAACAATCATTTACAAGTGCCAAAAATTAAATCCACTCCTGCCAAAAACCATGAATCTTACCTCGCACCTTCCATATTCAACATTTTCTTAAAAGAAACACGACATAGGTATAACTCAAACCAACCCAAAACGTACATATAAAATTTTTAATACGTGGTTAATTAACAAAAAAAGAAATTTCATTAACAACTTACTTGCAAACCCTTCGTGTTAATTTTTTATATACGCTGTATATTGATATTTAATTAAATATGAAAAAAAAACAAAATAAACATATACACTAAAAAAAAGTTCAATTATTTGATTATTTCATTCACACTAAAAAAAAAGTTTTATACATAATATGAAATATTTTATACTTAAATTATTTTATGTAGATAATCATTTGTATTTATACTTAAGTTTTATGATTATTATTTCTTTTTATTGTATTCTGTATTTTTATTTATTATATTTTGTATTTTTAGTAACATTTATTTTTATTTAAATTTTATGTAATGATAGATACTGCTACCCGGCTCAGAACAGATATTGTCTAGTGAGTCGGGTAGCGCACATGATTTGTATATACTATTGATGTTAATAAACGCCCGGGTTACCGGCATTAAATTATAAAAATAAAAGGAGTTTAATTTAATTAATTTATCAACAATTTCTGTTAATAATTTTATTATAATGACGCGTGGCAGCTATTTCGCTTTCCAAAGCATAATCGAACATTATAATATATTTAAAAAAAATATATATTTTGATTTCAAATATCAATTTAACTTTAATTTTATGAAGTGGGAATGTTTATAAAGTATGGAAAATATTTTTACCTTGCTTCAGTGCTCCCACGAATTTTGCCACCACTAACACCGTTAACACAATTTCAAGGAATTTCATTTTTAAAATAATTTTACAACACCGGTTTTATTTTTAAAAATTCTCCTGTTAGTATCACTCCAAGAGTTGAACTCCGACTGGGATTCAATGAGCTTTTATTTAATATTTATATCAGTATACGTGCATTTGGAGACACACAAAAGATAAGAATTTGTCTCTACCATACGTAAATTATAACCCTCTGGATGCCAGTTATTTTTTGCAAAGATAAAGTTTTTATGTAAATAATTTCCCTGAAGGCCTGTCTTCTTCGGGGAGGTTGTACGGATGTAAGGCTGTACTTTTAACAATTAATGATTGTTCGTGGGATACGCGAGGTATGTCACCAGTTCCATATGACAGTTGATCCATCGACAAGTGGTCCCCCGGCGTATTATATACGGCATACTTATATATGTGCAGTCGGTTTAGAGAAAATACGGCACACCTAATTACATAAAATATATCTAAGCGACCCCGAAGAGATGTGCAGAAAGGATGTACTGCCGAATAACAAAAGTATAAAAAATATTTTCATTCAAATACATCAAGGAAAGATCAGCTTCTCTATATAGTGAATAAGTACAAACAAATCGACACTGTGCATGAATTCTTTTGATATTCATACCAACTTATTATTAAGGGTAGTTTTGAAGTTGATTTTATTTTTGAAATAAGTAAAAAATGCATGAAAAAAAGTTATTTTCTCGTAAATATCATTGTCGGAGGATAAACTGTCAGGCCACCCTGTAAAGATGATCATTATTAGTCGGAAAATACAAACTGGAGACAAAGGAATGGAATGCCAAACCGAATTTTCATAACAGCCGCAGGACGGATTGACGGAAGGCAACCACCTTACAAATATTAAACTTAATCAAGAAAAACTTTAAAAGAAAACGTTAATAACTAGTTCACCAAATCAAAAAAAAATTGTTGGGAAAACGTTTACAAGTTTTGATGACTCAATTCCACGATCTTATCTATTGAATAGGTTAATATAATGCAGCGCAAAAACACAAGGAAAATGTCGATGGTGTTCCCCATTTATTAACTATTAATGTTTATTGTGATTAATACGAAAACGCTTGAATCTTCAACCTATTATAATGTTTTCACAAAAAGAGCAAGTATTGGAAAATAAAGGCGTTCAAATAGAATTTCGGAAAAGTAAAAAAATATATTCAGATTTTACGGAATAAAAACTTTTGTGAAAAGGCCATCAACATAGTTGTAATTCTCCGGAAAGTAAATATACAAAAAGCAGTTCACTATCTCAGTACTCTCGGCCCATTGAAACCATTGGTCTTTTAGAAGGCGTCGTTCAAAAAATATTAGTGAAGAGGATACTTCCAAGGAAGAAAATGTGTAACAACTTGTGTAGTCATTATCGGAACCAATGGAAAACACAATAAGTGTTCTTCAAGAATCGGTATTGGGTTCCTTTTCATTTTATATTAATTTTTATGACATTATACATTAATTTTAACATTTTAATGTGCTGGGTACACAAGCAATAAAGAAATTAAATAAAAACCTGCGAAATATGGCATGATGACTTAAACAAAATCAATACAAAAATATGTTGAAATTCAAAGAAGCAAAATTAAAATATTCTAGAGATGCATTAAAGTGTGAGAAAGAAAAAATACATAATATTTATATTCTAGAGGCGGGTTTCTGCCAGGTGGGCATTTATTTCAACCACGCAACTGTATTACGCTTTTCTGTAAAATAATAGATATTCGTGTTATATTTTATTGAAAAGTAACCACGCATTTAGGTTAACATACCATCTTATATAAACTATCCCAATCTTAATATATAAAACAAAATCGGGTTAGTTACACCATTTATAACTCAGGAACGCTGGACCGATTTTTACGATCTTTGATTTGTTAGATTTTTATCCGTCCCGATAGCAGAATAGTTATTGAATAAAATCGGAAAAATTCACGAAAAAAAAATTATGAAGAAAATTCTTTTTCTTAGTACTTAAGTATTTTTCCAACCGACCATTAGAAAAATTTACGGGAAGAAAAGATTTTCTTTCATTGTTTCAATGAAACATTATGATAGGTGTTTAAGATAAAGATATTTCCGAAAAGGCAAAGGTCTCATTAGTTTAAATAATTCTTAGTTGAGTGATTAACAATCATTTTTTATACTTTATTTCTGATTTTGAGATTGTGGAGATTGAACAAAAACTCAAATGGTCTGTTGGACAAATAAGAACTGAGGTGACGAGATTTTAATAGTTACAAACCGACCACATCTGTGAAGCAATACTCTGTTCCAAAATATTTTTTCTTTCTGGAATCTACAAATATTAATATATAAAATAAAGTCAGGTTAGTTACACCTAATTTTAACTTAAGAACGACTGGACCGATTTTTGATTTATTGGATTTGTCTCCTCCCCGAATAGCAGAATAGCTATTAAAACATCGGAAATCTTCACGAAAAAAAAATTATGATGAAAATTATTTTCCCCACTCATTTTGAATAGAACGAATTCTCATCTTTTGAAAGAACTGCAGCAATATTGTGATAAATATAAATAATATTAAATAGTGAGTGAATTCTAAAAATTCAAAAAACGTCAAATGTCAATGCGCTGACTGTTTTGCTTTTATTCTTAAACATAATAATGCTGCCCCTCTTTCTTACACACTAAATGTCAATAGTTGAAAATGAGACAAACGATGAACGTATGTCTGCACCCCCCCAAAGGAAAAATACAACAATTATAATAAATCTCCCTCACACGTATAAAGAAAATGAAACGCCATTCCCGTAGGCAAGAGGAAAAGTAAGAAAATCACCAAAAATATAGATCCGTACACAATACCATCTCTGATACTGATAAAAACAAAACACGGACAGTTGCGCGTCGACAATTGCTTCATTGGGTAATTTTAAACTTAATAGAAAAACTGATTTTATTTCGGCTAATAAGTTAACAAAACAATTATTGGTTCTGAGGCATTACGAAGTTCGTCGGGTCAGCTAGTAGATAAATAAAAAGTAAGAAAATTAAATCTTTTCTGTGATTAAATCCGTTCATAATCTTATGCAGCTAATTTTACATTTATTGGATCTATTATATTTTATAATATTTTTTTTCCAGTCATTTATATAGCTAGATATATTACTACCTACATCATTAAAAAAACACTCCGCATCCAAAGGGTTAAAGGTCTTACTACGGCGGGATGCTCAATCCCTGGGCGGGTTAGACGATTTTGCACGCGGCCCTAGAGTTTAGAGAAGCCAGCAGCGGTCAGCATTATTCATTAAGAGTGTTTAATCAGCCAGCGGCCGAAAACCACATTTCGTCGAAATATGTTCTTACGATCGTACAGGGCGGTTCCGATGAGAAAAATTAACTACTCTCCGCACCAGCTTTTTAAAATTATAACTCAATATCGATTTTATTACATTCCAAATTTGCATTAATTTATAACTACATTCAAAAATGCTGAAAGGCGTGTTGATAAAACTATTAAAATTATGTACTTTTTGTTATTATTTTTTGATCATAAGTATTTATCATTTTTTAATAATGTCTGAGCAAAATAAGAATGTAAAATAATCTGAAATATATAAGTCTGTAAGTTCGCAAATAAATACACAAACGGACCAATTTTCTTCAAGAAACACATGTACGTACATATTTTTAATGATTTTATTTAAACGAAAAATTAAAATTCTGTAACGCACGTTTACCAGATAATGTATTGATTTATTTTACTGCATGATTATATGATTTGAAATGGGTGTTGTATAATACAAAATCTATTTTGAAAATTTAACAAATCTGCCAACGACCTATAGTATAACCTTATTGTACTAAAAATATACATTTTTCCTATTAAACTTTTATACTAAAAGAACAGTCTTTCGAAATCAATTTATAATTTTTTGTGGAAAAGAGTCAATACGTTTAAACACTGATTTAAAAGTGACATATTTCTGGTTTTCTCTGGTTATAAGCTCTTCTTGAGCAAAAAACATGATACCTGTTTATCAAATCATTCTAATTAATAAATTACTTTGTTTTTACCACTATAATTGATTATAAAAAAACCAATATGTTTTATATTTTCTATTGACACCATGTCTATTTAAAAAAAATAGTATTATTAAAACCCTGATGGCTTACGAAACATGTCGGTTTTTTATAATCAATTATAGCGGTAAGAACAAAGTAATTTATTAATTTGAATTAAAATGGTGCCACAAAATAAGTTTGCTGTTTTAGAAGAAGTCTTATATCATTGTTGACAGGCTTAATTTTTTTATTATTATATTTTTTTTATTAACAGAAACAAACAGTACATTATTTACAGTGATGAACACAATTTACATTTATCAAGTATATTTCAAGGTAGGTACCTATTATATTTTTCATCGAAGTATCTTATTTATATTAAATGATTACCGGGTGTTGTGCGTAGCGGCAATGACAGAAGGTCAGTGTGATAAGGATATTAAAAATATTAGTTTTTGGGTGCTCCATTCGTAAAAGAAATAACAACTGATAACAAAAATGACTTATAACATATTCGTTGGGTATTTTGGTAAAACTTTTGCCGGCCAACACTGTTTGAGAAAAAAATTCAGATGGCTAAATATAATACAGTATATAGTGTGAATTCCCGAAAAATCGGCCTAAATTTTTAAATTGGCAATTAAAATAATTATCTATTAAATACATTATCTATTTTATGGACTGGAACTTGATTCTACAAATAAAGACTTAATAATGACTTAATTAAAATTAATAAGGGAATTTCTGTAATTCATTGAACCGGAGTTACAGACAGAACCTCCGTGACCCGTGCAAAATCACTGGATATTTTAATTACTATTTTAAATATTATGTTACAGGTACCTACATATCCTCATGTTTGAATTTTTCCAACGTTAGGTTCCAATTTTGTAAATGAAACTTAAATTCAAAGCAAAAGTTTTAGAGTTTATTGAACCAGAATTACAGACGCAGATACAACAGAAATAATTATTTTTAGGACATAGCGCAGACCCGTGAAAAATCAAGGGGTATTATAATTTCAATATTTAAATATTGCTTCATAGGTAAGTACCTACTTAATTACTTGTTTTTATTTTTCCAACATTCAGTTCCAATTTTGAAAATGATATTTAAATTCATAGCAAAAGCTCTAGAGCTCATTGAACCGGAGTTACAGACTGAGAAATAACCGATATGAGTGTTTTAATACCCAGCGCAGACCCATGAAAAATTACGGGATATTATTATTCCAATTTTACAGAAAAAAGAAAAGTCCCAATAAACTACTTTTTAGTAGTTTGTCAATGGGTGCTTTTACTTAAGATATATATAACTTATTTAACTTTATTTTGAAGTTATACTTTTTTATGTTAGAGTCTAATACAAATTATTTCTTTCGGCGAGCCAATTCTTCAACATAATTTTTGTTTTACCATTTTTATATCAGCAGGTAACATATTAAGGCACTTTGGTATCATGAAGTCCAGCGTTCTTTGCCCATGTTTGTTTAAGTGCTAAGGTACAATTAGTCCTAGTAGCGTAAAACAAGTATTCATATGCTGAAATATAATTTTATACCACAGAATTGCTCTTACTGAGAGAATTTTGAGATTTTGGTAAAATTACGGAACATTATGCCTTTGTTTGTTTAAACTTTGAACATGATTTACATTTGCTTTATAGGAAAGTCACCAGGCTGTAATTCCATACCTCATAATGGATTCAGCTAATGATTAATAAATTATTAGAAGTGTGCATATTGGAATATAGAATTTTAGTTTATATAATCTGCTAACAATAGATCTGAGCCGTTCACAGACTTTATTTATTTGTAAATCCCATTTGAAAAAAACAATCAATAATAACACCTAAATAAACATATTCAACCAGTTCAATATTTTAACATGTACACAATGTAGAGATACCGACATGTAAGCAATCTGAAGTGTGTGTTTTAATTTCAGGTGTTTTATTAATATCAATAAAGTTTTTTTTTGCATTTACCTATGATTAAATCAGAGTCATGAGACCATTGCATTGTAGAAAGGTACCAGAGGCGGTCCGTTAGTTTTTACTGAGCTAGAGTCCTAAGATTTAGAATTACGATGTTATTTTATTGTTGTAGCTGAAAACCGATTTTTTTCAAAATTTAAACTTCTTGTGTGAAGCTATACTGAAATGCGGATGCGGCGCATCCCCAAACTGAAAGAATCCAGAATATTGAAATTTTGAAAAAAAAAACTATTTTCAGCTACAACAACTTCAATAACCTCGTATTTTTCAATCTTAGCACTCTAGCTCACTGAAAACTCACGGACCGCCACTGGTAGGTACCTACTTTCGAAAGTTTGAATTTTTCCCACAATCAGTTCCAATTTTGAAAGTGATACTTAAATTCAAAGCAAAAGTTCTAGAGTTCATGAACTGCTGTTATGGACAGAGAAAATTAGTATTTTAAATACTTAGCGCAGACGCGTGGAAAATCACGGGATATTATAATGCCAATTTTCAATTTTATATTATACCCATTAAATCGCAGGTTTGAATTTTTCCACAATCAGTTCCAATTTTGAAAACTAAACTTAAATTCAAAGCAAAATTTCTAGATTTCATTGAACGCGGTTACAGTCAGCGGCATAAACGAAATTAATATTTTAATACCTAATTCAGACCCGTGACAAATCACGGGATATTATAATTCCAATTTTAAATATTATACCAAAACGGTGCAAATTTCATGACGCTAGAGCTCACCGTTAGAGATTTTGAGACCGTTGTTGCTGATTTTCTGGTTCATGGCAAAGGTTAGACAAATTTCGTCTTGGTTGAAGGATGCGACATACCAGAATTGACGTTGAGCGAATGAGGTTTTAGTTTTAGGGACCACGCAACACAGGTTTGATGAGAGGCGGGTGTGTGCTTGATGTTGTGGAGCCATCAATAGGGTTTTTTTTGCCATATATAACATATGCTTATCATATTAAATAAATGTCGAATATCTAAGACCTTGATTTTAGCAAAGAGTTCCTTTGAGGGACGGGTAGGTTGGCATTTAAATATAACCCTCAAAATTAGTTTTTGAACTGTAATAATTGGATTGATGATGAATTCAGCACAACCACCCCATCCCACAATATCATATGTTGCTATGGATTGGAAAAGAGCAAAGTGTACGCTTCTTAGGGTCTGTAAATCTAGGATTCCCTAAGGGAGCGGAATATATGGCAGAGTTTGCGGAGTTTTTTTACTGTGTCATTGATATGGGCTGTCCAACGTAGTTGGTTGTCTATGATTATCCCCAGATATTTAACTATGTTTGATGATTTAAGGAGAGAACAAATGCAATTAATATTATGTGTTTTTTCTGGATTGTGCAAATTGAGTGAATAATTGGTTAAGGGCAGTTGTTAGGTATTTTATGTTGTCGTATGGAAAATGTCATGTATTGTGTTTTGTCGATGTTAAGTGTGAGGAGGTTAGTGTCAAGCCAATGCTTTACCTTTATTAGACCAATATTAGTTTTGTTAATAACTGATTGCCATGTTTCATCTTCGAATATTAAGACCGTGTCCTCGGCAAATGATAATATCTTTTATCGAAGGAAGCAAATACTTTGCGGTGTGACATTATATATATTAAATGAAAAAAACACACTTTGTAAAACACTTATTTGAATTAATAATTATTTAACAGCCAACCAGGTTTCGCTTAGCTCGAGCTTCATCATTGCTATTATATTAACTAAAGATAATTACATACAGACATATATATAAAGAAATTTAAAAAAATTAATGAAAGAGATAGCAATAGAATAGGTGACACCCTATTGGTGCCAGTAAGATATAAAAATAGATAAGAGGGAGACAAAATTATTGCACGATGGGTGGTTAAGGGGGAGGGGGGGGGGGGGGTGGGGAAGGGGGAGGGAAAGGGGACTGTTTCAGAAGAGGTTAACGGAATAAATTAACTATGGGACTATCAGTTAAATTGATTTGATTATTAATAATGTTTGATTTATTATTGACGGCTTTTTTGATTTCAAGGGCTTCTAGATTGTTAATTCCAAATCCATTTTTATGTAATATTTTTCTTTGTTTTAAATATATATATATATATATATATATATTTATCTCCTCTCGTAAAACGTTGATCTTGCGCGACGGTACACCAGTTTTAAGTTGATCCGTTCGGACGTGTTGATCCATCCGGATATGCTGATCCATTACACAAGCTGGCATACACATCCTGATCCATGTGGATCAATTTATACCATCAAGATTTAGCTGTAAGCCACGCCCATTGTTCGGTGTCTTATACATTTTACACGTTTTTTTTTGTTGATCCGTATAAATGCCAAGTTTTGACCGCCAACAAAGGTGCCCGTCTGTCGTACTTTTCAGCTTCTTTTAGTAGGTACCTGTACGTTCTTATTTCAAGTCGTTCTATTTCATTTCTTTTTTAATGTATTTTGGTTTAAGATTTAATTTTTATTTTGATTTTGTTTTTGATTTTGATTTCGATTTTTTTTGATTTTGATTTTGGTTTGAGATTTTAATTTTGATTTTGATTTTAATTTTTATTTGCATTCTTATTTTGATTTTTTAATTTTGGTTTTAATTTAGATTTTGATTTTTACTTTCATTTTGATTTTGATTTTGGTTTGAGATATTGATTTTGATTTTTGTTTTGATTTGAGATTTTGGTTTTGGTTTTAGATTTAAATTTTGATTTTGATTTTGGTTTGGATTTCGATTTTGATTTTTGATTTTGTTTTTGATTTTGATTTTGATTTTTGATTTCGATTTCGATTTCGATTTTGATTTCGATTTCGATTTCAATTTCGATTTTGATTTTGATTTTGATGTTGATTTTGATTTTGATTTTGATTTTGTTTTCGTTTCCGCTTCTAAGACCCGCACAAACCTCACCCCATGAACCTGGGCACCCCGGTTAAGTCACCAAACATAGCGAACCACTTAAGGTATACCTTAATTTTGGGAGGCGGGTATGATTACCACCGCCCCGGGAACCATTTTTGGGTAATCAACACCTCTGTCATATGTCACTTTGCAGTGACATTCGTGACTTAGCAGGAGTGCCCGGTTCAAGGAGTGAGATTTGTCTAGGTCCGTGCGGCGAACGCGTTCGCTGACCTACTGCGTGGCAAGCCGGATTGGGAGAGACTGATTTTTTGTGACTTAGCAGGGCTGCTCGGGTTCAAGGGATGAGATTTGTCTAGGTCTTTGCGGTGAACGGGTTTGCCCACCTACTGCATTACGGACCGGATTGGGAGAGACTGGTTGAGGGAGACCTTATTTTTCTTACATTAGCTCCACACAGGAAGCCCTGAAGAAAATAAATCCCGTCAAGGCCTATGTCTTCTTTGGGGATGCAATGCATTATCGGGGAATACGTATGATTCCTCGATAATGCATTGCATTACGATCTCTACGAATTCGGAAGTCGCAAGAACAAATTGCATTACGATCAATACGAATTCGGAAGTCGCAAGAACAAATTGTGGCGTGCGCAAGTAAATATTATTTTGATTTAAATGTATAATTCAACGATATCTAAGGGGCATTGCGACCTTGACTACGAATTCGGGAGTCACAAGTTCGAATTGTGGCGTGCAGAGGTAATTTTTATTTAAAACGTTTGTATAATACAACAATAATGCAGTGCAGTGCGATCTTGACTACGAATTCGGATGTCGCAAGTTTAAATGGCATGCGCCAGTAAATTTTATTTTGATAAATACGTATAATTCCTCGATAATGCGTTGCCTTACTATCTTGGCTACGAATTTGGAAGTCGCAAGTTCGAATTGTGGCGTGCGCAAGTAATTTTTATTTTGATATAATTCCTCGACAATGCGTTGCATTACGATCTTGACTACGAATTCGGAAGTCGCAAGTTCGAATTGTGGCGTGGCCAAGTAAATTTTCTTTTGACAAATACGTATGATTCCCCGATAATGCATTGCATTACGATCTCTACGAATTCGGAAGTCGCAAGAACAAATTGCATTACGATCAATACGAATTCGGAAGTCGCAAGAACAAATTGTTGCGTGCGCAAGTAAATATTATTTTGATTAAAATGTATAATTCAACGATATCGAGGGGCATTACGATCTTGACTACGAATTCGGAAGTCGCCAGTTCGAATTGTGGCGTGCGGAGGTAATTTTTATTTGATAGTTTGTATAACACAACAATAATGCACTGCAGTGCGATCTTGACTACGAATTCGGATGTCGCAAGTTCGGATATTGATTTTGGTTTTGGTTTGAGATTTTAATTTTGATTTTGACTTTGACTTTGATTTTGATTTTGGTTTTGGTTTGAGATTTTGATTTTGATTTTAATTTAAATTTTGATTTTGAATTTGATTTTGACTTTTGATTTCGATTTCGATATCGATATAGATTTCAATATCGATTTTGACTTTTGATTTTGATTATGATTTTGATTTTGTTTTTTTTTTCGTTTTCGTTTATGCTTTTAAGACTCGCACACCCTATGAACCTGGGCACCCCGTCTTTAGTCACCAAATATAGCGAACCACTTAACGTATACCTAAAATTTGGGAGGCGGGTATGGTTATCAC
This sequence comes from Limnephilus lunatus, assembly GCA_917563855.2. NCBI lineage: Eukaryota > Metazoa > Arthropoda > Insecta > Trichoptera > Limnephilidae > Limnephilus > Limnephilus lunatus. The sequence continues at coordinate 62,630,819 of OU830599.1, forward strand.
CGCCCCGGGAACTATTTTTTGGGTAATCAACACCTCTGTCATATGTCACTGCAAGTGGTTCGCTACTTTTCGTGACTTAGCAGGAGTGCCCGGATCAAGGAGTGTGATTTGTCTAGGTCCGTGCGGCGAACGCGCCCACTTACTGCGTGGCAAGCCGGATTGGGAGAGACTGTTTGAGGGAGACCTTTTTTTTAGCTCCACACAGGAAGCCCTGAAGAAAATAATTCCCCTCAAGGCCTATGTCATCTTTGGGGATACTGTGTGGAGCGTATTTTTGGGTAAGGAAGAAGATGATGTTCAGGGAAGGAAAAGGGTGGTAGGCAGACGCGGCCGGTGCCTTAAATTTTTGATGGTTCACCGAGTAATTCATCAAAAACGTAAAATAAAAGTAGGTAAAATAAAAATAAAATTAGAAAGCCTAGTAACTCATAACTCGTACAGTGCCCTTGAGGTGATTATTCACAAAAAACGACGCTATACAAAGTATCCATTTCAAAGTTTTCTTTGCAGATTTAGGTACTATCTTGGTTGATAATTAAATGTAGTTTTGGCGGGCCATTGGCCATAATTCTGCTTTTATTTTCATGGTTCATATATATTTTATTATAGCCTATATTTATTATTACATCACTAATTTTAAAAAGGCAAGGAAATTTATTTATATATATAAACAGCGATATCAGAATATTTCTATAATATAATGATTTAGTAGGCGGCTGACGTAGGCAAAATGTATAGCGAGCGATATGCTGAAATAAGCCAAAACTAAATGATCTTTTATCTATTATAGCTAAGACTGTTAGCCCCATAAAACAAATTTAACCGGTTAAATAATTATAATTTAATTGTTTCGACTCAATCATTGTTTTGCCACCGCCAACCGCCTACAAAATGAATAATAACACAATAACAACATATAGGCCAATCAATAAAGAGTTTGAGGTATGCAAAAATTCCTCCGTCGATGAAACTTTGCAGTTACGTGGAGTATCATTTAGGGATGACGAATGACAAAAGATCCATCAAAATATTTAACGGGAAGTTAGTTATTTTGAGCAAAAACTGAAAAAAAATTATAACTCTCGCTGGAAAAGTATTTCTTTCGAAAAATCTTCACATATTGTTAGTATTAATTTATATCCACCTGATTAAATAGAAATCCAACAATATTTTTGTAGGGAAAGTGTTTTTTTAAAAAGAGATTTGTTTTTTAATTCTATTGTTGCCGGGAAAATTCCTCCCTCCAATTTTTGGTCACGGAGTGCCTTTATATTGGTGTTTGCTTTATTTAATCAAAAGATCCAACATTTTTTTCTTTTGGAACATGCTTTTTTGATATCAGTGAAAAATATCGCTCCGGAAAAATCCTCCGTCGAATTTTTTTTCGTCAAGTTGTTAGGATAGCTATGTTAAAACGATTACTGCAAAGATCCAACAAAATTTTGAACGGCAACCTATTTTTTTTAATTAATTTAGATCGCACGCACATTTCACGTGACTTTAGTATGAATAGGTGCCCGCGGGGTAAGAAAAGGGGTAGGGCAAGTTGCACAGGGGACAAGCGACTAGCGAGCCGATCGGCGCGGGATATAGCTGCCCGAGGGGTAAGCTGCGGCGGGGTGGGGTGGCAAGCCGACTTGATGTTTTTTGTGTTTTTTGTGTGTCCGAAAGTGTGAAGAATGCATTGAATATTATACGTCAATGAAAGAATGAATGTTTTAAACAAAAATTGCTTCGATTACTGTAAAAGAGTTTTTTAATAATCGTAGAATTATATTAAATTTTACTAATGGTTTATATGTATTATGCGAAGTGCAATATAAAATAACTCAATGTCTATTTTTAAATTATTGTGGCATTGTAAATGAGGTTTTTTCGTAACTCAAATTCTCAATAGAAAGCAACACAAACAGGCAATTCCGAAAGCGTTGTTAAAATCAATGAAATAGACGTAAGCTTCTGTATTCATTTTAATTTTAAAATACTTATCTACGTAATACAATGTTATTTTAACCAATTAATTATTTTGACATATGTCTATTTATTTGACCGAAAATTAGTTACTGTCGTTGAATAATAATATTAATTATAAGACATTTATGTATCTACAAATGACAACAATTGGGATCAGTTTTTATTTTTATCGTTTTATTGTTGAATCAAAATATATTATAATATGAAAAAAGTTTAACATTTTACTAACATTACTTTGCGGAACTAACATCAAAGATCATTTACTAACTGACCATAAAAATAAAACAAAAATACAATAAAATAAGGTATAAAGGTTGGTTTTATTTTTGTTAATATAGAAATAGAAGATAGAAAAAATATAAAAATAGAACTACATTTTTAAAATACACATTTTTTTCACAATAAGATCATAAGAAATATTTTTATAGAATCTAGAATAATATTTAGTACCTATCTTCATTTAATATCTTTAATATTTATCTAGAATAATATCTAGAATCTAGATAAAACTAGTATATCTCTACGGATAAAACAAATAGCATGCCCCTCAAAAAATGTGTTATGTGCAAGAAAAAAAAAATTTGCTGTTAATATAAAAAAAATTCTGTGTTTGAAAAAAGGTTTGTTGAATTAATTCGGATGAAACTATTACGCTCCATACTTCGATTTTTTTTAAGTAGTTTTTTTCTTCTTATAAAAGCATTGATAACTCTAGAATTAATATAATGTTTTCTACACTTATTGTGCATAGATAAGTCGTTCACCCCTTCTATCGCTTTTGCAATTTTTTCGTCTCTTTTTAGACTACACTCATATATTTTAAAGACTTAAAGAAAGCCTTCGACAGCATTTCCAATGAAAAACTTGCGTTAAAATTAAAAGAAAACGGCATCGACCGCATAGCCCTAAAATGGATAGTGAGCTAATTAACAGAGAGACCTCAAGTAGTAAAATTAAACCAATCATTTAGTACATCTCTCACAAGTAAATTTGGCATCCCTCAAGGTACCGTCCTCGGACCATTATTATTTCTAATATAATATGTGAATGAAATTTTCCAACAGGAAATTAAAGTTGAATTAATCTCTTATGCTAATGACATTGTTTTGTAATAAAAGGTCAAACATGGGAACTAGTTAACAAATTGGCAAATGAAGATATTACCTTCTTAAAATCATGGTTCGACAAAAACTTACTCACACTTAATGCTAAAAAAACAACATATATCTTATTTTCCTTACAGAAAATAACTGATCATAAAGTTAATATTGTTATTCACGACATAAAATGTGATAATGTTCTCTGTAAACAACATAATCCTATTTGTAGATACTGTAGAAATTAAATATCTCGGTGTGATCATTGATCAAAACCTGAAGTGGAATATTCACATTTCAGAGGTAGTGAAAAGAATAAGGACATGTATATCTATATTTGTTAGGTTAAGAAATGTAAAAAAAAACGTCGAATTGATAACCTCCTCCTTTTCAAAATCGTTTAAAAATAATGAAAAATGTGTACTATGCCCTTGTTCATTCTTTACTTATCTACGGAATTATAGGTTGGGGAGGACCTTACAAATTCTCTAAACTCAGTAAAGTTTCGCAAAGAATCATCATTAAAGTAATATTTAAAAAAAATCTACCTTTTCAACAGAATCACTTTTTAAATTGTTTCCAGTGCCAAATGTCGATGACATATTCAAGCAAGTTTCCATTATAAAAATGTGTAAAGAAAAAAATAACAAAGATAATCAAGAATTTTACAAACTAATGAGAAATGGAAACCAATTTATTACGCCTTATTTTAAAACAACTCAAATGCAAAATCATTATATTTTCCAAACCATAAAATACTGTAATAACCTCCTTTCTGAATTACGCTGTATCATCAACCAATCAGAACAAATAAATAAAATTAAACAATTTTTCAAAAATAATTTACAGTAAATAAACAAAAATTTTAACAAAACAAAAAACGACTTCAAAAAATGCACTAAAAAGTAAAAAAAATATTTCGTACGATTGTTATTTTTGGAGTCGGTGTCAGCCAAGGTAACTACATACTTAGGTAGTTAGTTATAGGTGAGATGTGGAGACCTTGGCTGACACCGACTCCAAAAATAACAATCGTACGAAATTATTTTTTTTCTTTTTAGTGCATTTTTTTAAGTCGTTTTGTTTTATTAAATTTTTTGTTTATTTTTTTATTTTTAGTGACGAGCGTGCGTAAATAAGTTTCACTTCATTAAAAGAATCATCGAAATCTGTTGGCTTAATATTGAGTTATTCGTCCTTTTGTCACGCACATACTTATTGCAAATTTAAGACATATATATTGTTTTCTCATAGATCCCATTATCAGAACTAGACTAAATTAAAATGGGAACACACGGAAAGCACCAGCTTTCTAATAAAAAATCATCAATATTGGTTCACCCAATCGAAAGTTCTGAGGTAACAAACATAAAAAAATAAAAATAAACCGTCGAATTTTCACTCCGATATTTGTTTATACTTTATATAAGTAAAAAAAAATACAAAAAAACATTAAAATTACAATGCATTTTAGAAATTTTATTTTCTACAAAATTGACATCAATAATGTTTTTACAAAATTGTACTGGAAAAGAGATACGCACAAACAACCAAACCATGTAGAGCAATTTACCTGTTTTTATTAAATTACACACATATTTACGACTGCATATCTCGATATTTATTAGAGACAGAAGAAAACTTTTTTTCACAAAAATTGTAGGTGACTGTATGTTCTACTAAAATTGTACCGCTAATTTAGCCGAAATTTTTATTGGGAACGAGATATTTGAGGAAAACTAGATTTTGGCTCGATTTCGGCTAGTTTTTTCAAAATGGCGGCGAAAGCTCAAGTGACCCAAGGTCGAAAACTCAGATTTTTCATCAGGAGATGAGTATATAAGACATATAAAAAAATTGGGACTACCGGAATAATTCCGATCGCGAGCCCTTTTTTTGCGCTAATTGCACTGGCCTAATATTATTATAACTTAGAACCTAAGTAAGAATCGTGGCTCCCTTATCAGGCACAAGAGCTCCTCTTTTCTGATAGGGTATAACATGACTAATAACGACCTTTATTATAATATTTTGTAAAATATATGTGTAACTCGTGTTTTATATTACAATTAAAAAAAATAAAAATAAAATGATTTTGAGCCCTCGTTCTTTAACAATAACTACACAAATTATCAGCCATAGCGCAAATGAAATAACTAAACTAAAAATACAACACTCACTGACAAACAAAGCGTTGTCAATCAACCATGCCAACAATGCTCTTCGTTAATTTCACACAGCAGACACAGTCTACGCGGCCGTGTCACGAGTCCCGAATGCGACTTGCCCCACCCCTTTCCTTACCCCGCGGGCACCTGTTCATACTAAAGTCACGTGAAGTGTGCGTGCGATCTAAATTAATTTAAAAAAATAGGTTGCCGTTCAAAATTTTGTTGGATCTTTGCAGTAATCGTTTTAACATAGCTATCCTAACAACTTGACGAAAAAAAATTGGACGGAGGATTTTTCCGGAGCGATATTTTTCACTGATATCAAAAAAGCATGTTCCAAAAGAAAAAAAATGTTGGATCTTTTGATTAAATAAAGCAAACACCAATATAAAGGCGCTCCGTGACCAAAAATTGGAGGGAGGAATTTTCCCGGCAACAATAAAATTAAAAAACAAATCTCTTTTTAAAAAAACACTTTCCCTACAAAAATATTGTTGGATTTCTATTTAATCAGGTGGATATAAATTAATAATAACAATATGTGAAAATTTTTCGAAAGAAATACTTTTCCAGCGAGAGTTATAATTTTTTTTCAGTTTTTGCTCAAAATAACTAACTTCCCGTTAAATATTTTGTTGGATCTTTTGTCATTCGTCATCCCTAAATGATACTCCACGTAACTGCAAAGTTTGATCGACGGAGGAATTAATGTTTAGGTTAGCCTCATTTTGAGCCTTTATTGACTGGTCAATAGCGTAAACGTTTCTATTTGTAGCGCATTCACACAAACAAAAGGTCACAAAAACTAATAATGACAATGTCAAATCGGTTCCCTCTCGATCAAGATAATATCGCACACGATGACCCGTTGACTCATCGTTTCATTTTACAAGACCAAAACACAATTACTGTCTTATTTAAACCCGACTTAAGAATAGTCATTTCGCTGGAACCATTTCTTCGGAACTCTTCGGACATTTCCGTCATCCGCATGCCGCACGGACAGCCGGCACTCGGTTCCTACTGTTCCGAGCCGATATAAAGTGCGCGCGGGAAGCAATGCTTTAGGCCCCTATAACTTTTCTCTACCAATTTCATGTGCACAATTTTATAATTAAAAATATTATGTAGGAATACGATGAGCTGCAAAATGTTGTTCAATTTTGTTGGCGGTTCGGCGCACGAGTGCACTTTAGGACGGGCCGCGCCTGGTGGTAGGTGTGAGTAGGAATCTGGCGGTCAGTGTGTCTAGGAGTGAGGGACATGTGAATCCATCCCTCCCATTTCGGTGCAAGGCGATATTCCTAGAGGGTACGTCTGTAGAAGTCGAAGGGACTCCCTCAACCATTCTCTCCCGATCCGGTCTAACTATCTAATCTGACATCTAACATATAATCTAACGGTGACCAGGCAACTCAGAAAGAAACCAACTCAGAAGCAAATCAGAAAGGTCATTAAGAGTGGTTATAAAAATATATAAAAACATTTGTTAAATAGGTTAAGCTAGGTTAGGGTTACCGGCTATATTAAAATTATGTTTTCATAGCTTTTAATGACCTGAATTATGAGTTGGTTTCTTTCTGAGTTTGCATGGAACCAATATAAAACTATTTAAAGAGGAAAGATTTGATTGTTTGTTTGTTTGCATTGAATAGGCTCCGAAACTAATGAACCGATGTGAAAAATTCTTTCATTGTTAGGAAGCTACACTATCCCCGGTTGACATAGGCTATATTATATTTAAAAAAAATTAGGAATCGTTACTAAAACTCCAATAATGTAGCCCAAGATGTAAAAAAAATACCTAAAATATTCTTTACATCGCGTGCGCTGCGAAAACTATTAACAATAGAATAAAATAATGTAGTACGGCTTTGCAGACAACATCTTTATTTACAAAAAGTGTCGGGACAGCATATGTCTAACTATTATAGTTATGCCACAAAAAAGTGTTTAATAGTAGAAGTGTGTTAGATTAGAATGATCGCCTTTCGAAACGGTGACCAGAAAACTCATAATGAAACATACTGAGAAAACATAGGTTGAATAGGAAGTTAGGTTAGGGTTACCGGCTTTTTTAAAATTATATTTTCATAGCTTTTAATGACCTTTCTGAGGAGGTTCTGAGTTATTATGAGTTGGTTTATTTCTGAGTTGACATGGAACCTTTCGGAACATCGCCTTGCACCGAAACGGGAGGGATGGATTCATACGTCCGTCACTCCTGGACACACTGATCCCCAGATTCCTACCCACACATACTACCCTTGTCCTCCCCAGAACTTCCTCTACTTCCTTTCCAAAAAATACCTTCCACACAGCGTCCCCAAAGATTACATAGGCCCTGTGAGGGGAATTATTTTCCTTCGGGCCTCCTTCCTGTGTGGAGCTAATGAAAAAAAATACCTCTACCAGTCTCTCCTGATCCGGCTTGCCTCGCAGTAGGTGAGCAAAAGCGTTCGCCGCACGGACCTAGACAAATCTCACTCCTTAACGAACCACTTGGAGTAACGTATGGCAGAGGTGTTGATTAGCCAAAAAATGGTTCCCGGGGCGGTGGTAACCATACCTGCCTCCCAAAATTTAGGTATACCTTCCTCATCAAAGAAAAAAAATAAAAGAATAAAAATATAGCTATTATTTTAGCTCATTGACATAAGCTCCACACAGGAAGCCCCGAGGAAAATAATTCCCATCAGGGCTTGTGTTATCTTTGGGGATATCTTTTTGAAGAGACTCCCTTAACCATTCTCTCCCGATCCGGCCTGCCAGATGGTGGGCACACGCGTCCGCCGCCATAACCTGCACAAACCTCAACCCATAAACCCGGGTACCCCAGCTAAGTCACTAAGCTTAGCGAACTACTTAACCTAGACCTACAGTTTGGCAGGCGGGTACGGGTACCGCCGCACCGGTACCATTTATTGGATAACGAACTCCTCTGCCATAGGTCTCCCTAAGTGGTTCACAACGTTTGGTGAATTAACAGGAGTGCTCAGGTTCTTGGAGTGAGGTTTGTCTAGGTCTTTGTGGCGAATGCTTTTCCTCACCTACTGCGTGGCGGTCCGGATCGGGAGAGGCTGCTTGAGGCAGACATAATCTAGACCTCTCCAGCCGGACTCTCTCGACCCCACGTAAATAATAATAATTAAATAACTTACATTGCTTAAAAAGTGAATCTAAAAGGTTTCATTATCGCCATGACGGCCGGCGTAGTACCTACAGCAAAAACTCAACCACCGAAGGTCACGGGATCGAAACCCGGCGTGGCAAATAAATTTTTCTTGGTTAATTTGTGTTATTTCACAATTTATTCATATAAAATAATATATAATATATTTTACTTATCAGATTGATTACCATAGGTAGGTAGGTACCTATGGTCTGGAATTTTAACATGAAAAATTATTACAATTTGGAAGGTGAGAGTGGTACCGCTGCCCCGGGAACCATTTATAGGAATTTTAGGAACAAATGCAGCATAAAAATAAGAATATGCATAATATGAATAGCTGCATTTACAAATGCAGTTATTCTTATTATGTTGTTTACAGATTTTCTTCATTTTTATTGTTTCATTGGAAATAAGGTTGCTTCCTGTAGTGACGACCGGCGTAGTCTAGATGTAATCAGTGGCGGCCGCTGCCCTGAGAATGTGGTGGTTCACTGACAATCCGTACCTACTTATGACAAAAAAATTAAATTAGGAATTTTTTATTATTAATTTATTTTCAAACAAACTGTTAATCCCTCTTATATGTATATTCAACACTGGTTGCACTCATTTTGGTAATAAAATTATATATTAACAAATTATGTTATTAGTATTGAACATAATCAATACAAAAAAAAAAACAAAACAATGACAATTATCACGTGACGGGTCAATATAACGCGCGCCGCAAGACGCAAACGATCTACGATCTTCGCCGAAAATCGATTGTATTCGTGTCACCTCGGGTCCATAGTTCATGGTCAATCGGTAAACTTTGGCAAGGATCGGATTATGTTGGGCCGGTGGCACGCGAATCCAAGCCAAATTCTGGTGCAAATAGCGAAATCGACGGGCTTTCGATGTTTTAAATATCCCGATACGAGGCCGCTCGGCGGCCGCGCTATGGGAGATTAAAACCGTTCTCTCTGATAATATTCGTAGCATTATATTGTATATTGGTAACTAATATTTTGAAATGATTAAATTAGAGATTTGATAGATTTAAATTAGATAAATTAAATTAGAGATTTTTTAGTCTTTAGTAAGTAAATAAAGTAAATTTAGGCATTATATTTTGGCAGTGCTGCACACGAGCGCACTGTGTGACCAGCCGCCCTTGGAGGTAATGCTCTTGACTCGTACACCGAAGTTCGCGTGGTTTATCACAATTTATTAATTTAAAATAATAAATGCATAGTATATATACTGGGCGTACTGTACAGGGCCCGCAGATACTTTAATAGTACACAACTGCTAACCCTGTATAAATCGCAAGTGCGCCCCACGGTTGAATTTGGCAGCCACCTCTGGTCTGGAGCTCCAAAATACCTTAAAAAAAAAAAACCCTTGACTCTGTGCAGAAACGGGCGGTCCGTTTGATAGATTCTCCCATCTTAACAGACGGATTGCAATCCTTAGAGCACAGGCGTCAGGTGGGAATGCTGTCCTTGTTCTACAGGTATTACAATGGAAAATGCTCCGAGGAACTAGCGTCGTTGATCCCCTCGGCACCGGTGCATAGTCGGGAAACACGCCAAACACGCGCCCAACATTTGTACACGGTTGACATTATTCACGTGAGAACGGGTCGTTTTTACGACTCGTTCTTGAGTTCAACAGCTCGGATGTGGAACGATTTACCAGCCTCTGCGTTTCCTCCCTCCTACAACATGGGTCTCTTCAAGACCCATGTTCACTCCTTCCTTTTCTCAAAAAGACCCTCCACACAGCGTCCTCAAAGATGACATAGGCCCTGAGGGAAATTATTTTCCTTAGGGCCTCCTGTGTGGAGTTAATGTAATAAAAAAAAAATATATTTGCGGCACGTTCCAGAGTGAAAAATACTCTCAGTATCGCCATAGTGTAAGCAAGACCACCATTCAGAATTGAAACATTGCTTGAAATGGCGTAAGCTGTGTTTGTTGACTACATCTGAATAGCCAGGTACTTTCCCACCTTCCTCTTTCCTATCTCCTTCCCCTCCCCACTATCTTCAGCCTCGTAACATACCCCAATTGGGGATGCCATAGTCTCACTGGCTCCAGACGGGAGCAGCTGAGACTCTTTACTATAAAAAACAAATAAAATTACTTAACATGAAATATATTTTACTTTTATTTTACCTACCATTAAACATTTTCGGTAGCACATCTCTTTTGTATTTGAATATCTTGTACAAACTGACTGCGATTGAACGTGCAAAAACAACACGAAAGTTTCAACATTATAGTGCGTGATAATTTTTCTCACAACAAGGCAGCACGAACACTTTTACTTACATTTTAAACTCATCATATCTTTCTAATGAATTGTCCGATTTTAATAATTCAAAAAGTTGAATACAGATATTGAAACAATATTGAATATGAAGTAATTTATTTTGATAAGGATTAATACCAAGATACAAATAAAGAGCTTTTTCTAGCGGCGACATTAAAATTAAATTTTTAAAATAAAATAACACTTATTGTGGCATAACTATAATAGTTAGACATACGCTGTCGCGACCTTTTTTGTAAATAATGATGTGTTCTGCAAAGTCGTATTACATTGTTTTATTCTATCTATAATAGTTTTCGCAGCGCACGCGATGTAAAGAATATTTTAGGCATTTTTTTTACACCTTGGGTTACATTATTGAAGTTTTAGTAAGTATCGCTATTTTTTTTGAAAATATTATTTAGCCTATGTCACCCGAAGATAGTGTAGCTTCCTAACAATGAAAGAATTTTTCAAATCGGTTCAGTAGTTTCGGAGCCTATTCAATGCAAACAAACACACAAAGAATCAAATCTTTCCTCTTTATATTTTAGTGTGCTGAATTATGAGTTGGTTTATTTCTGAGTTGACATGGAATCTTTCGGAACATCGCCTTGCACCGAAATGGGAGGGATGGATTCACACGTCCGTCACTCCTAGACACACTGACGCCCAGATTCCTACCCACATTTACTACCCCATTACTTCCCTGAACATCCTCTTCTTCCTTTCCTAAAATACGCTCCACACTGCATCCTTAAAGATGACATAGGCCTTGAGGGGATTTATTTTCTTCAGGGCTTCCTGTGTGTAAGAAAAAAATGTCTCCCTCAACCAGTCTCTCCCGATCCGGTCCGTAACGCAGTAGGTGGGCAAACCCGTTCGCCGCAAAGACCTAGACAAATCTCATCCCTTGAACCCGAGCAGCCCTGCTAAGTCACAAAAAGTAATTGGGATGACGTATGACTAGTTGGTTATCCAATAAATGGTTCCCGGGGCGGCGGTACACATACCTGGCTCCCAAACTATAAGTCTAGGTTAAATGGTTCGCTACCTTTAGTGACTTAGCCGGGGTGCCCGGGTTCATGGGCTGAGGTTTGTACGGGTTTTAGCGGCGGACGCGTCGGCCCACTATCTGCATGCCAATCCGGATAGGGAGAGAATGGTTGAGGGGGTCCCTTCGACTTCTTGAGCCGTACTATATCGGAACTTGCCATGCACCGCAATGGGATGGATGGATTCATACGTCCGTCACTCCTGGACACACTGATCCCCAGATTCCTACCCACACATACTACCCTTTTCCTCCCCAGAACTTCCTCTCCTTCTTTTCCTAAAAATACCTTCCTCACAGCGTCCCCAAAGATTACATAGGCCCTGAAGGGAATTATTTTCCTCAGGGCCTCCTTCCTGTGTGAAGCTAATGAAAAAAAAATGTCCCTCTACCAGTCTCTCCTGATCCGGCTTGCCTCGCAGTAGGTGAGCAAACGCGTTCGCCGCACGAACCTAGACAAATCTCACTCCTTAACGAACCACTTGGAGTGACATATGACAGAGGTGTTGATTAGCCAAAAAATGGTTTCCGGGGCGGTGGTAACCATACCCGCCTCCCAAAATTTAGGTATACCTTAAATGGTTCGCTATGTTTGGTGACTTAGCCGGGGTGCTCAGGTTCATGGGGTGAGGTTTGTGCGGGTCTTAGAAACGGAAACGAAAACAAAAACAAAATCGAAATCGAAATCGAAATCGAAATCAAAATCGAAATCGAAATCGAAATCGAAATCGTAATCGTAATCGAAATCGAAATCAAAATCAAAATCAAAATCAAAATTAAAATCAAAATCGAAATCAAAATCAAAATCAAAATTCAAAAGTCAAAGATAAAATCAAAATCAAAATCAAAATCAAAAACCAAAATCAAAATGAAAATCAAAAGTCAAAATCGAAATCGAAGTCAAAATCAAAATCAAAAGTCAAAATCAAAAGTAAAAATCAAAATCTAAATCAAAATCAAAGACAAAATTAAAACCAAAATTAAAAATCAAAATCAAAACCAAAATCAAAATCAAAATTAAATCTAATATAAAAAAACATTAGAATTGAAATAAGAACGTAAAGGTATAATATTATAATTTTATAAAACACATGCATTACTCAAAACAAAAGATACAATATAAGTTAGGTTATGCAGAATGTATAAAAATATGTATTCTTCATAACCGTTTTAAAAATTTATCTGAAGTATTAGATATATTTTTCCACCAAGTGCCGTTGTATTACGTTTTATAACTTCCATATCGGCTCAACCAATGAACAGTAAAACCAGATATAGGTAAATGTTTTTTATGACCAATCAGAAGGTTTCGTTCATAACGCCATCTTGAACGCCATTCTGATTGGTCACGGTCAGATCAACAATTTTATAGTAAAAGCACATATAGGTACATAAGATATACGATTATGTGGATCAACAACGCATGGCAATTTGGGCGGATCATCAACGCATGGTAAATTGGGCGGATCAACAGTTACGAAGCGTATGATTTCCATACAAATATCGAAAATTTTATGTGTAGTATTTCGTTTACTTTTACTGGGAAACTGGCAACCTTGCTATTTAATGTAACGTTGTTGCAAATTCATACAGAAGTAATCCATTAAAGCCAAGTTATTTGGTGTTAAAGGTGGATCAACACTGTCAAATAACTTCTTACTGGATCAGCATATTACGAGAAGAGGTCAATATATATATATATATATATATATAATATATATTTTTTGATGGTTCGCGAATTCTGAAAAAGCATTACTGTTTAAACATTTTAGATGTTCTTTAATTCTTATGTTTACATTCCGGCCGTTTTTCCGATGTAAAAAGCAGAACACTCGTTACAATTAAGTTTATATATGTCCGAGTGGCTAAGTTAATCGTAAATGTCTTAAGTATCAATTAAGTATTTACCTAAGTTATTGTTAGTGTAAAAGGCGGGCTTTATTTCCGGAGGGAATTTTTTTATGCTCAATGTAGAAAAGTTATTTGTAAACAGTACTCTACGCCATTGGAACTGGTGATTTATATTTAAATTATTATTACACTTATTAAAAAGAAGAAATTTGTTTCAATTTTTTATTGAGAATGTTATCTAATAGTTTGGTCTCATACCCGTTATTTGTAGCTATTTGTTTAATTATGGATAATTCCTTGTTAAAATTATAACTGTTTAGTGGTACTGTAATCAATCGACGTTTCATGGAGTGGAAAGCTGAATGTTTGTGGGATAAGGGGTAGTTGGATGAATTGTGAATGGTAGTGTCAGTATTGGTAGGTTTACGGTAAATATCGAACTCAATTTTATTTTTAATGATATTTAATGTTAGGTCTAGAAAATTTTATGTTGAATTGGTACGTATTCCTAAAGTAAATTGAATGTGTTTGTGGAAAGAATTTATTATTTTGAGAAATGAGTTTAGTTGTCTTTCGGTGCCTGTCCAAATGCAAATAACATCGTCAACATAACGTCTCCACAGTAAAATATTGTTTAAGAGAGGTGATTTAGAAGCAAACATATTATTTTCTAAATTATTCATCAAAATGTCGGCGATGAGGGGACTCGTTGGAGCCCCCATCGCTAAGCCATCCTTCTGTTGATAAATAATATTATTATATTGAAAGTAATTTTGGTTCAAACAAATATTAAAAAGACGCGACAAGTCATTAGCTAGATCTTTAGTTAAGTGTGAATTATTCAGTAAATTGGATATTATATTTATGGATATTAAACTGCATAAATTCGGTATAAGTGGTTCACTATATGAGTGGATTAGCAGTTACTTGATCAAAAGATTACTGGCTGTTAAAATTGATGGTACATTTTCATACAAATTCACTGCTACAAGTGGTGTTCCCCAGGGGTCACTTTTAGGTCCATAACTTTTTTATTATTTGTTAATGATGTGTTTTATATTTTCGATGATGTTCAAGTATTAATGTTTGCAGACGACCTTAAATTATTCAAAGCAATTAGAAACATTAATGATTGCCATATATTGTCAAATAACTTGTTGAGATTTATTATATGGTGTCATGACAACCGCTTGCAACTTAACCTAAGCAAATGTAAAATTAAGAGGTTTTATCGAGTAAAGTATGCAAAATTTTTCGATTATTCCATTAACAATATGTCGTTAGTATCTGTCTCGGAAATTAATGACTTAGGTATTTGGTTTTACACGAAACTCAACTTTATCAAGCATATAGAAATTATAACCAATAAAGCTTTGAGTATGTTGGGATTTATTTTAAGGGTATCTAGTGATTTCAATAATGTAAATACTGTAAAAACATTATATATGTCATTAGTAAGGAGTCATATAGAATACAATTCCACGGTTTGGTCCCCAAATTATGAGGTTCATTCACATGCGATTGAAAGAATCCAAAATAAATTTTTAAGATATGTAAATTTTAAAATAGGCATTCCTTGTGAATGCTTAAATTACGATAAAGTATTTTGTTCATAAAATTTAATAAAATTATCTGATGGTAGAATCATTTCCGATTTAACCTGTTTGTATAAAATCA
Organism: Limnephilus lunatus; assembly: GCA_917563855.2. Classification (NCBI taxonomy): domain Eukaryota; kingdom Metazoa; phylum Arthropoda; class Insecta; order Trichoptera; family Limnephilidae; genus Limnephilus; species Limnephilus lunatus. The sequence goes on from OU830599.1 coordinate 62,646,116, forward strand.
TTAATTCAATACCCCTGATTTTTTGTCTGTAATCTCTTTTCATACTCCAGGTAAGTCAGTAACAAGACAGTACCTACCATATTATTGTAGCAATTCCACATCAATTTAACAATATTACACTCCTATGCGACGGATTCAACAGCTAGGAAACAAATATTCCGATGTTGTTGATATATTTAGTACATCAATTTTAACATATAAGCATACCTTATTGAAGTTTTTTTCATCAAGTGGGGGAATATTTTTATAAAGCTATTTAAATTGACTAAAATATTAACAGTATTTTGTCGGCTGAAAGAAATAAACTATTTTGGATTTCTTATATTTTGTACCTACATACTGTGTGGTTCAATTCAATAATATTTTTATTTTATGTTTATTTTGTGCAAGTGTTTTAAACAGTCGTTTCCTGCATTATTTATAAGTAGAATTTTGTCAGTAGAATTTTTTCATAATGACAGAGAACAACTTGAGACGTGATCAATATGACAGAAGAAACAACATCGAAATAAGAAATCTTCCTGAGAGAAACGGAGAGAATCTTTATGAAATCGCTCAATCCATTAGCGAACTCTTAAATACGAAAATATTAAAAAATGATATTATATAAGGGAGATGCTTTAGGAATACGGAGTTGAAGGCAACTTGCTAAAAGGCATAGCATCTCTGTATGAAAATAGTAGCAGTAGGGTCCGCATAAACGGTCAGGTTTCGGAAGAATTTGAAGTGGAAATCGGCCTCAGACTTTGTCTTATGTCGCCAATCCTCTTCATTATATTCATGGACCGAATCAGCCGAAAAAGCCAAACACCGGATGCAGCCCTAGTAGGCAGTACTAGAATCAGCTCCCTACTTTTTGCTGACGACATCGCGAGGTTAACGACATCACAGGAGGGACTACAAGAGTGGATTAACCGTTTCAACGAAGAGTGCACGGCGGCGGGAATGAAGATGAGTACCTCAAAAACGGAGGTGATGGTTATAGGAAGGGACCAAACTCAGTGCAACAAACTCGCTAATGGGACTCAGTTGAAACAGGTGGACAGGTTCAAATACCTTGGGGTCGAGTTCTCCAGCGATGGTCGGCAAGACGGAGAAATTGATAGAAGAATATGTGCGGCAAGCAGTGTATTGCGTCCTCTCTACAGCTCAGTAATAAGAAAAGCCGAGCTTAGCACCAAGACAAAGATGGCAGTGTTTAAAACGGTATACCGCCCAACGCTCACTTACGGCTACCAGACATGGATGCTAAATGAACGAACACGCTCCAGAGTCCAAGCTGCCGAAATGAGATACTTGAGAGGAGTGGCAGGAGTTACGAAATGGGATCATATAAGAAACTCGACGATCCGAGATGATCTAAACATTGAACCACTGTTGTGAAAAATCACAATTGAGGTGGCTTGGGCATGTACTAAGAATGCCTGATGACCGAATTCCGAGGAAAATACTGAGTGCGATTCCAGAGGGAAGACGTCCAGTGGGCCGCCCTAGACACAGTTGGGCGAGGCAACTCCTGAAACTGTGTGAGGAGAGGATGGGTCTACCATGGACAGAGGCCGAACAATCAGCACAAGACAGGGACTTATGGAGGAGCCTTGTCGATGCAATGGGTCCCCGACCCGAATAGGACAAGGGGAAGAAGATGTATGTATGATATTATATAATTATATAATTTACATACATATATGGAATTTATTACACGTGTCTCTCCTCGCGATTCCCAATCTAATAAATTTAAACCTATTATCATGAAAGTCTCATCTGATATAAAAAACAAGATTATCACAGCCTCTAGAAAGAAGAAATCAACTACCACAAAGGAAATCAATATACCAGGGACTGACCAATACTTTTTTTATCAACGAGCACCTTACTATTGCAAATGAGATGCTTCTAAACAAAACAAAAATATACTCCAAAGAAAAGGGTTTTCGTTATGTATGGGTCCGGAACTGTAAATTTTTTCTTCTTCAATCTTTGCAAAAATAAATTTAAATTTAAAATTTTTCTTCAAAAAAACGATACATCTCCAGCGAAGCTAATCTCAAGCGATGCAGACGTTAGAAGGATGACAATGTTCTTGCATTTTTCTTTATTTTTTGTAGAATTTATTATAACCTAGATTTTAGCAAAATCATTTATCTTTAAACTTAATGTATATCGTATCCCTCACTTTATCATCATTATGACATTTATATATATTATGGCCAAATATATATATATGTGTACTTTACTAAAACCTACACTAAATGTGATTCTATCCACCCTTATCTGTATCACCTATGTATAATACTCACCGTCTTTACTGTAAACACATAAATACACAATTCGGCATGTTACCAATTATACGGCCACTACATTTGCGACGGGGTTCTTCCATGTTTAGTCTAGTTGATATTAATATCAACACATTTTTAATGAATACTATAGTAAACCATGGAAAAACTATTAATTTATTTTTTATCACTAATTAGGATGGTCTCAAGCTTATTTCTCTACACTCTATATAATTCGAATCCTCTCACTCGTCGCTATCATCTACAAACTTTTTTTATAAAACTAGTTAAAACAATCCTCTAATGGTGTTCACTATATACTATCAAAATGTAAGAGGATTGCGTGCTGAAACTGACATCTTCTTTAAAAATATTGTATGTAGTGACTATGATATAATAGACATTACTGAAATTTGGTTGAATGATAACATTAATAGTGGTGAACTCTTTGACTCTAGATATGACGTATTTTTCCGCAACAGAAACTATGCTGACACAGGTCAATCAAGAGGAGGTGGCACACTGCTAGCAGTAAAACGCTACATTAACGCTACTGTTAACGACTGGAAATTGACTGATGAAGATATTTGGATCACAATATGGGTGGTGCCCTTGGAACAAGGTGGAATGGATAACATACATATATGCTCAGTATATATTTCTAGAAATCTTCGATTTCATTCTCAATTGCTCAATTTCTCCACGCAACTTAATCAAAAATGTTATCGTTCCCGGCTGACAAATTCATAATTTTTGATGATTTTAACTTACCGGAAATTAAATGGACCCTAAATGATTATAACTCATATCTTATTCCTGAAGAATATCAGTCAACGATTAGTTCACAGTTCGTAGATTATCTGTCTTTTTCTGGCCTACAACAATTTAACAGTTTCACTAATGCTAATGAAAGAATACTAGACCTTATCTTATCCAATAAAAATCTGAAAGTCTTATTGCCTGAATTACCTTTAGTTCCAGAAGACATACACCGCAAATCGTTACATATTGACTTACCTTTTAATATCTTAACCACTGGAGCGACGGCGTGTTTTTTTTTTTTTCCTCGGATAGCTCGTGATATTTTAATGACCGTTTTGAATATTTTCCGCCGACCTTAATCATAAAACCTTAAAATCATACCTCCGAATTTTAATATGAAGGTATAAAAACTGATCATAGTTCTATATAGTCAATGAATTCACCTATCTTTGGTTGTTTATCACATATTCCTAGGAATTATGAAAATAATATTATAAAATCGTAAACATTCAAAACGGAACTATTCTCAGTATTGCCTTCCTTTAAACTCGCCCAGTAAGTTCCAATTTCCATCCAAATAGAATGTTTTCTATTAGGTTTCTTTTAAATGGTCTAATTTATAATCACAACGTATATATGTGTATAAGAAAACTGAATTTTGATATGTTTTGAACGGTTGAATGTTCCCTTTGAATAATTTTTGACACAAATTTATTCGAAAAATGGCGACACTTTTAATTAGACTAAATAGTCCAGTCAACCTGTGTCGTAGAACACCTGTTGAAGGAACTAAATATTATAAAGCTAATTTTTTTCCCATCGACTACTACTATTTAGACAAGTGTTTAGCCAAAAGTCCCCGCCCCTACCCCTCTTGCTCCGCCCCATGTGCCCCCCTAAACATGAAAAGTATAAGGGTTTCGTAAATCGCGTCTATCTCAATTATTAAACAACATATTGGATTGCAATTTTTTTTATTCTCTTTGCTATAACATTGTCTACAATAAATGTCCAGTTAACTTTCGTCGTAACTTTTACCGTTTGTTTGTAATTCGTATGAAAAGGTAAAGATTTGTATATTTTTTGGCACGTAATTTTACTTTTTGTCACAGAACTCTTTATACCGACATTTTATGAAAAAATGTTTCCTACAAAAGTTGTAGCTTCTATTATTACCTTTAAAAAAATATAAAATAGTACTTACTTTGTTGGAGATCCAGCGAGATTCAGCCGGTGTAATACAGAATGCGTACTCGGTCATAGCGGGTTCGGTCGAGGTGGGGACGGCCGGCGCGGCGTTGCAATGCAAATATTGTTGTATAGTTTATGTAAAGTGAGAGTGTTTTTTTTATCTTTAAGGTACACTATTGCATTTTCTATAAAAAAAAACAAATCGAATCTCAATGAAACCTAAATTCCTCACCTTTTAAATATGTTTCAAATAATAATAAGTCCTTGTATACAGCTAAAATAGGTATTTTAAATAGTTTTTGGTTTGAAAATGCATGTAATATTTTTTTAAGATGTTTTTTGAACAAAATAATAAAGGTAGCTTAGTTTAAAGTAAAAAATATATTCAGATTATTTTCAGTAAAAAATAAATTGATGTTGACCATTTCCGATTTCCTAAACTTCCATGACAAGTTTATTTATTTATTTACGGACAAATAGTCCATTAACAATAAAACAATAACACCAATAGCAAAAGAGAGATGACAATGAGAGGAGAGTGCATATATATGAAGAGCATTGACAAAATACATATAATATAAAAGTACATACAGAGGATAGTATAATATAAATACATGTAATATAAAAGCACATAAGTAGCTTGAAGATGGATTAAAAAGACTTTAAAAAATCACATTGCGTATCGACTACCGAAAGTCATTTAGGCTTAAACCAAAAAATTCAGTGCTTTGATTTGCGTTGACAAGTCTCGACATTCTGGATAAAGGAGAATGATATACATAATTAGTAGAATATTGATTGAGAAAAAGCAATTCATTATTTCGGAGTCTACGGGAAGGGATGTTGAACTGGATGAGTTGTAACAAAGCAGGTGTGTCAGTAATACTGTTGATTATTTTGAAAATGCATATTAGATCAGAGTGCTTTCTACGTTTTTCTAAAGAAGAAATGTTTAAAGTTTATTCAATTTCATCATACGAGTACTCGCCTCTTTCAAGTCCTAACCTCCAAGCAATTCCTTGTAGGAAGCGAGTTATTCAGATTCGATGTGATAAATGTGGACAGCAAAGAAAGGAGACCAAATAACACTAGCATATTTAAGGCGAGGGTAAACCAGCGAACAGTTAAGAGTTTTAAGTGTACTTATATGTTTAAAGTCAGAGGTAATTCTTTGAATGAAGCCGAGTAGTTTAAGTGATTTGTTTACAATGTTATTGATGTGATCACGGAAAGAAAGTTTGCAGTCTAGAGTGACCCCAAGGTCCTTGATAGATGTGACAGTAGAGAAACAAACATTAGTTTATAATCAAACTGAATGGGTTTTTGGTTCTATAAAAGGACAAAATTTTGCATTTATCAACATTAAGTTGCATGCAGTTAACTTTGCACCAATCATTAAATCAAGTTGAAAAAGTAAACAATCAAGATGGGATTTAATTATCTTAAGAATCTTATTGTCATCGGCAAAAAGCCAAAAACGTGTGTGAGAAAAAACTTTAATGATATCGTTAATAAAAAGATTAAAAAGGAGCGGGGCCAAATGGGCTCCTTGCGGAACGCCAGACGTTACATCAATGTTAAAGGATTTAAAGTTATTTATTTTAACCCTTGGTTTTCTATTTATCAAGAATGATAAAAATGGGTCTCTAATGCCTATAGCAGAAAGTTTGGCCATGAGGATACGTTAGTTAACTTGGTTGAAGGCTTTGGAGAAGTCAGTGTAGAGGACATCGACCTGAGTGTTGTCTTCTAAGGCTTTAATAATGGTATTTGTAAAGGACAGTAAATTAGTTGTTGTAGATTTCGCCGATCTAAATCCATGTTGTTCCTCAATCAGAACATTTTAAAAAATAGGGGTGATTTACTTTGTAATTATTGACTCAAATATTTTTGGAATATTAGATACAATTGATATTAGTCTGTAATTTTAAATATTTGACTTGTTTCCGGACTTAAAAATGGGTGGAAAAAATGAAATTTTCCATAAGTCAGCAAATGTTCCGGATGAGAGTGATAAATTGTACAACATACAAATTGGGTTAGATAATGAACATTTACATTATTTTAGCAAGATTTCTGGAATGCCATCAGGTCCGGTACTTTTTTTTGTTAGAAATATTATTTAAGGGTTGGTAAGATATAGATATAGCAATCGAGACAGTTTATAATGAATTAAACATTGTTATAAACCAATTTATACCTAGCAAATTTATTCAAGTACTAAAGTATCCAGCATGGTACTCATCTGCCCTCATTAAAATAACAAGAGAAAAACGTAAATATCTATCGAAATTCAAGAAATATAATAATCAATCTGATTACGAAGCTTTCTTAATTCTACGAATAAGGCAAAAAAATATGTCCAAAGAGTGTCACCAAAATTTTGTTCTCAATGCAGAACGGAATACTCATCGAAATTCTAAATCTCTCTTTTCGTATATAAAATCTAAACGTAAAACATCATCCATTCCTAGTACTATGAATTATCAAAAAGAAATTGCTCATACCGGTCAAGAAATTTCGCAGCTGTTCTCGTCGTTCTTTTATTCAGTATACGAGAAATGTGATGTCCCCAATGTAAACTCTCATGTAGACCATAGCGTTGCCGAAATTAGTGATTTAGAGATAAGTTATGATCTAATTTTGAAGTACATAATTTATTTAATTATTTATATTAGGTTTTACAGATGTTTACATTTACATGAGAACAATCCAGTTATAAAACTCAGTTATTACACAATTATAAAAATCTACAATTACGTACAATTAAATACAATTAGAATAACAAAAACATCACAAATTAAAATACAGAATTATATACAAGGTCACTCAAGTAACACATTACAATGAGTGGTAAAAGACATATGAAATACGCGAGCATGCATAGAGGGACAATTCACACAATATAATTACTTTTTAACAGCGCTAGAACTTTTTTTTTTAAACTGTACAAATTATCAACGAAATTATCCACATCAACGCACTCTATCTTGTTATACAGTCGACACATCTGGGTCAGAGGGCTGAAGTAGACGATATTATTTTTGAATGTATTAATATGAAAAATGGTATGGCGTCTTAAGCAATGGGAATTGGGGACATTAATTTTAATACTGTTAAGACATAATTTAGTATCAAGATGGCCGTGAATAATTTTATGTAAACATATCAGATCAGTCAATTGCCTTCTAGTTTTAAGTGTATCAATCTTGAAGTAATCACGACGTACATCGTATGATCTGAGATGGTCGTGTAGTCCACATTTGAAGGATAACATTCTTAGTAAAAAAATTTTAACTGATTCTACAAGGTTTTCATATTTGCAGTAATGTGGATTCCAAATAGTGCTTCCGCATTTAAGTTTACTTCTAATTAAGGCATTGTAAAGAGTTAGAATTGATCGAGGATCTTTGAAAGGTTTACATATTCTGTGAATAAATCCCATCATTTTTAATGATTTGCAGTTAATGTTGTTAATATGTACATCAAATATGAATTTAGAATCAAGAGTGATTCCTAGATCCCTTATTGAAGAAACTTTTTTGAGAATAATATTATTGATAACATAAGAAAAATCCTTTATAATTCTATTCCTAGTAAAGTTTAAAATGTAACATTTTTCAACATTTAAGTACATATCATTGACAATACACCAGTTATTGAGTGTGTCGAGGTCATTTTGAAGTAGCTGATGATCGGAAACAGACTTAATCTTACGAAAAATTTTAAGATCATCGGCGAAAAAAGCATAATCACAGTTTAATTTCAAGCCAAGGTCATTTATGAATATAAGAAAAAGCAGGGGGCCAAGATTTGAACCCTGTGTAACACCAGAAGTTACAACTATAGGGGATGATTTGTATCCATTAATAAGAACTAATTGAGTTCTGTTATACAAATACGATTTCACCCAGCGTAATAGGTCTCCATGTATTCCAATTTGTTCAAGTTTTTTTAGTAAGATGGAGTGGTTAACTCTATCAAAAGCTTTTTGGAAATCAGTATAAATTGTATCTACTTGTAATCTACCATTAAAAGAATTACAAACACAATTACAAAATTCCAGAAGATTTGAGTTGATCGATCTTTGAGGAACAAACCCATGTTGCCTAGTGCAGAGAAGGGGCTTAAAATGTGAAAAAATATTTTTATATATCAGAGATTCAAAAACCTTAGCAAAACAGGATAGTATACTGATTGGCCTATATTTTTTTATTAAAGATTGGTGTCCCGATTTTAATACTGGTACCACATGTGCTTTTTTCCACAGATCGGGAAAAGTTCCCGTGGTAAGGGATGCATTAAAAATGATAAAAAGCGGTAAACATAAAGAGTCTGCACAGCAACTAACAAAGAAAGGAGGAGAGTATGATCAGGTCCTGGGCCCTTATTGGGATCTAATTTACTCAAAACACATTTTATTTCATCTGCACTAATATATGTTTTTTATCCAAATTGCTTTGATTGTGTTCAGTTATGTTTGGCATTGAATCATTAGTAGATGATTGCAACTTGGTATAAACAGATGAAAAATATTTAGAGAATATGTTTGCTATATTTTCACCGTCATTTGCGGAAATATCGTCAAGATGCATTACTTAAGGTATACAATTAGTTTTTCGTAATGATTTTGAGTATGACCAGAATAACTTTATGTTATCTTGCAGACCACATTCGACAGAGTTGATATATGATTTATAACATTCGCTTTGTATTTTTTTTTTTGTAAATTTCCTTAAATAAGAGAATTCCTTACAATCTGACTCGTAACCATGTTTTTTTACCTTAAGTCTAACTTTGTTTTTTTTTCTTAAGAAGAGCAATCAATTGCTGATTAAACCATACAGGAAATTGATTTTTTGTTTTAGTACCATATTTTTTAAAGTATTTGTCAATTATTTACCACAATTTTTCATAAAATAAGATTACCATTTTATTCAAATTTTTATTTTTAAAAAGAGTTAATTAAAGAGTTAGTTAAAGAAGACCAATTAATAGACAATAGATCCTGTCGACATTCATCAAAGTTTCCCTTCCTGAAGTTATATTTTGAATCACTTCTATTCATTTCTAAGAATTGATCTTTATTTTGTTTCACTATAATTTCATATGAAGGGTGATAGTGATCCAATTTGGTTAAGCCTGGTGCTATATGTATATCAATGTTAACTTTATCAGAAAAAACAAAATCCAATAAATTTTCATTTCTTTTTAGTACATAATTAAATTGATACAAATTGCAAATTGATGAGAGATTAACAAGACTGTGTGCTTTCATGCTTTTATAATTAGAAGGGAAAAGTACATTATTTTTGAATGAATTAACAGGTAACCATTTAATTTCGGGCAAATTAAAATCACCAACAAAAATAAACTGCGAATTGGAAATTGAATACTTTAAATACAGATCCTATAATTTTTCAATATGTTTACAATAATTATCAACGGTTACACTAGGAGGAATATAGAGGATGCATATAAAGATGAGCGAGTTGGAACGAGACTTAATTACAAGCCACAAATCTTCATTGTCACTCTCCCACTCCGTTTTTCTTGACACAAGAAGTTTTTTAGAAACGGCGGCTAGAACTCCGCCACTTTCTTCAGACACAGATTTGGTTGACTCACGATCTCTTCTAAATATTACATATCTATCATCAAACAATTCTTCATTAAATACTGTTGAGTTCAGCCATGTTTCGGAAAAACAAATAATGTCGTAATTATTGATTAAAATATTATTGCGCACACTTACGGTCTTTGTTCGAGTACCCCTCACATTTTGATATAACATGTTTAATGCATCAACAGCAAGTACCTCGCCATCTATTTCGGTATGGTTAGATGCCATAGTCAATGGTGGAGAGGTCCTTCAATAGTGCTGCTTTTTAGGCCGGGCAATCCTTATCTCCGGTGGGGTGGGCACGTGAAGCTGCAGGCTTTCCAAAACGTGCGCATGTGGCGCAACTGGGTGCTGCAGCAGCAGCGGGGCAGGCCTCACGCGCGTGTCCTTCTACACCGCAGTGGGAGCATCTCTTTGTATCTTTGCAATACTTGTGCGAATGTCCGACTATTTTGCAATTCAGACACACTGTAAGTCCAACAAAGTCACGCACACCGCAAACGGTCCAGTCCACAAATACACGTCCTTGTTCCACCAACGCATGACGAATGTTAGCAGGCACCGGGTACACTCTGTGGCAAGACGGTCCGGTTCTAGCTCCAGCCATATGACTTAATTTTCACTTGGATGCACACTCTTTGAAGTCATTAGATTCAAAGATTCCGGAGAGGGCCTTCTCTAAAAAGTTCTCGTCCATAAGTTCACGGGGCACATTAAAAAATCGGGGCTCACGGGGTTCACGGGGCAAATCGATTCTAACAAAGGTGCTGGTACGGATGGAATTCCACCTATATTTATCACCAAATGCTCAAAGAATTTAGCGTATTCATTATTAATATTATTTAAACGATCGTTACAAATGGGTAAATTTCCTTCTATGTGGAAACAAGCATTTGTAACCCCAATATACAAGTCCATTGCATTGTTATTGCACTTAGAAAGAATATTTGACAGGTAATTTGGTGTTGCCAGCCTACAAATTTAGTAGTTTTACTTTTTATATTTTCTACTCTTATTTGACAGACTATACGAATCATTTCAATTTCCTTAGTAAACAACATTGTTCATTTTATGAAATGATTAAATTAAAACCAACATTTTGAATACTCTTTATCTTATCTTCTTTTTCTTTTTATTAATATATAAAACAAAATCGGGTTAGTTACACTATTTATAACTCGAGAACGGCCGGGCCGATTTTGATGATCTTTGATTTGTTGGATTTGTCTCCGCCCCGGAAAGGATAATAACTATTAAAACATCACAAAAATCAACGAAAAATATAGTTATTAAAAAAATTCTTTTCCCCATACATTTTATATGGAACGAATTCTCATATTTGAAAGTGCTGCGGGCATTTTGTGATAAGTACCTATAATATTGAACTGTGCGTGAATTCCAAAAATTCAAAAACGTCAAATGTCAAAGCGCTAATTGTATTACTTTTGTGATTATTATTTTATTTTTATTTTTTATTTGGCTTTCACCCATTAAGGTGATCTTGGCCATTTCTTAGAGTATTTACATTTTCAGTTTTTTTAAATTAGTTACAAAATCAGTTTTTTTTAAAATTAGTTACATTTTCAGATCAGTTTTTTTTTACATGTAAGCATGTTTTTTTACATATTATATTAGCAAACATAGAAAATAGGCCAAGACAAATATTCGTATGATTATACAAATTATACAAATATTCGTATGGTTATACATAGTTGATATTAATTGTAATTACAAAATTGTAGATTAAGAAGATGTACAGGTTCCCAAAAATAGGAACCTCTAAGATTGTACATAACAACACTCCAAGAATAAATGCATATGTATGGAAGAGAAAGAAATCTGATTGATGCTTAAATGTTAAGGCCATTTTTACAAATAAATTTTGCTAGCAAATATCGAATTTAAGGAGAGTTGAGACTAAGAAGGCAGGGAACACTGGTAGGGAATTCAATTTTAAGTTTTATTAATTCACGTATGAAGTTTGGAAATTGGTCATTGATAGGAACTCAAAAAATTATGGTTTAAAGTATCCTCTGAACCATAATCACAATAAGGCAAATTGACTATGTGGAATCTGGAAAAATGGCTAAGACAACAATTATGACCTAGACGCATTCGAGTTATGGAAGAGATGTATTTTTAAGACATGGAAGTGTATTTGTGAAACCAGGGCTTGACAGGAAAAGAAGGTTGAATTAATGAGTACTGGTGACCTTTTATCAGAGATGACCATTGGCGTTGTAATTTATTTTTGACTTTATTTAAATAGGGAAATAGTCTCTAACAGGAATAGATATACTACTTAATGGACCATGGATAATGGATTCCTTAGCAATAGAATCAGCCTTTTCAGTTCCAACAATACCAAAGTGTCCTGGGATCCAGGTCAAGACCACTGACACTTGAGCCAGCAAGATACAATAGAGCAGGTAAGAGAGTTGCTTCTGGAATTGAGAGGGGATGTGCTTATTTTTTGTAGTGAGCCAAGTGAGTCTGAAAGGATGAGGGCATTTCTAATTTTGAGAGATTTGACGAGTCGTAAAGCTTCTATGATAGCTTTGCATTCAGCAGAGAAAATGGAACACTCTTTGGGAAGTCTGTGTGGGAAACACAATTTCCTGTGAGGTGCATACATACTGGCCCCGCAATAGGAGTCCAGACTGAGTTTGGAACCATCTGTGAGAAAAAGGATATAATTTGGCCAGTTATTTTCAATAATTTTGTTGAATTCTGCATTATTGGATTCAGCTGAGTTTTTTTTTTTTTTTACATATTCCTATAAATTGGTGCACCTTTGGATAAAAATAGGGACTTTCATAGGGATACGAGTATAAGGGGAGAGATTCATTGCGAAAGGAGTTTGTGGATTTTTTTTTTGCTGATCCCGTCTGAAGCCAGTGAGACTATGGCATCCCCAATAGGGGTATGTTGTGAGGCTGAGGGTAATGAGGAGAGGAAGGAGATAGGGAAGAGGAAGGTGGAGAAAGTACCTGGCTATTCAGATCTGGTCACCAAACACGGCCAATCCCATTTCAAGCAACGTTTTAATTCTGAATGGTGGTCTTACACCAGGGCGATACAGAGAGTATCTTCCACTCTGGAACGTGCCGCAAATATACTATATATTATTTTAATGAATACATTTTGTGAAATAACACAAACTAACCAAATAAAATTTATTTGCCACGCCGGGATTGATCCCGCGACCTTCGGTGTGCGAGTCAAGCGCCTTACCGCTGCGCTACGCCGGCCGTAGCGCAGCGGTAAGGCGCTTCATACATTCAGGAAAGTTGAAAGAGGAAAGAGTTATTGTTATTAAACAAATAATCTTGCCCCTCTTCCTTACACTCTCAATTTGAAAATGGGACAAACGGAGAACGTATGTCTACACCCCTCCAATGGAAAAATACAATAATTATAATGAATCTCCGTTACACTTATGAAGAAAATGAAACGCAATTCCCGTAAGTAAGTCGAAAAGTAAAAAAATCACATAAATTTTAAATCTGTATACAACGCCATCTCTGATACTGACAAAAACAAAACGATGACAGTTACGAAACGATAATTGCTTCATTGTGTAATTTTTAACTTAATTAACAAATTGAATTTGAATTTAAGCTAATTAGTTAACACAACAGTTATTGATTCTGAGGCGGTACGAAGTTCACCGGGTCAGCAAGTAATTTATATAATAAAAAAACGCAATTTAAATAAAATAACAATCACGTTGTAAACCACTTTTTCGCGCTTAAAAATTAAAAATTCCCGAAATTCCTTGTTTTATTAAATATCTAAATAGTGCTTTTTCATCCACTTTGCCCATTTCTCGCCTCTCAGTAAAAAATTCCCACTATATTTGAAGAGGACCTTGATGGCAGGGTCAGGTTAGGCTATAATAGTAAATAAAATATTAATTGTTGGAAGAAATATGAAATTTAATACGCAACAAAAACAAAATGTTGTTTACGTATTAAGGGTTAACGTGATAGGTATGTTATCTTTACAACGGTTGTAAACGCGTCACAAAGTATACGAGCATGCTTCTTAGTGCTTGTGTGTAGTCGCCGTAGACCTAAAGGTAGTCGCATATATTCTGCGTATCAAATTGCAGACTCTAATCAAGAATTTTAAATACGTTTACACAATACATTCTAAAGTTGACACAACTATGGTAAATAATGAAGTTGTAAAGTACTCACTTACCCTTGTCTTCTGATATTTTTGTTGATAAGAATCGTCCTTATAGCTTTAGGGATGCTGGTTATATTCACTGCACAGTAACACATAAGAAATTCAAAATTATACCAAATGGTTTCTGCCCAGATTTCTTAATTTAGTCAATGATAAATTCACTGAGAGATCACTATATGAATTGATAATTGGCCACTCACTGTCAGGTAAGCGACAGGGACTAACAGGTTAGGTGAAGGAAGGGAGATGTACATAGTTGCGTTAGCTGAATACGTCATGAATAATACGAAAAATGATAAAATAACCCTTTTGTGTGAATATCGCACTAAACTGCTACCGACTGTCCGGAGCTAGTGAGTCTATGACATCCTCAGTTGGGGTTAATTGTGAGGCTGAAGGAAGCGAGGAGTGAAGATCGGGAAGTACCTGGCTATTCAGAGCTGGTCACCAAACAAAGTGCCATTTCTCTTGTCTTGGTTGTCTTTCGCCATGGTGTAAGAAAACCACATCGAACCGAGACATGATACATATTAGTTGATTACTCCGACTTGACAGATGGCAACAGTCACAACGTTCATGTGCTACCATCTTGCAGGATTGACCGGATAAGAAAATGCAAACAAAAATGCAGACAGATAAAATGCCAAGTGGTAGAGTCAAAACAGGATGGCTTTATCTTTATTTTGTGACGAAATCTTAATTACTATACTACCCGAACTTCCACTTCCCGCCCCCTGTCCCTTCACATCTCACTTTTCTTTTTGCCACCAAATGATTAAATAATGCATTGGTTATAATAAAAAAAACTTAACTGTTTACGTTATTTTCCCATCAGCCTGCACAACCCTTTTCCCTGGTGGCGGCCCGGGGCAGTAAAATCTTTTCATTGCCGCCGCATGAATTAGTAATAATCCCCTTGAACCGCACCGCGTGCGTATAAATCTGACACAGTGATGGATTTATAAAAAAATACTCGTGGGAGAGACGTTGGGAGAGAGTTTTCTAGATGTTCGCATGTTCAGGATTCTTAGCAAGCTATGAAAACATATAATTTCCACAATAAAAATAATCTGCTGTGCCAATTTTATATGGTGTTAATGCGGTAAATATGGCTGAAAAGCTGGATACTTTCGAAAGAAAAGTGCCGAGGAGAATATGTGGATCCATGAACGAGGGCGAACGATGGCGCGTCCAGCACAATAAAAAACTGTGTGATATATATCAAGCCCCTAGCATCTCAGCCCATATGAGACTCCTGAGGTTGAGATAGGCTGGGCAATGGGCATGTATAGAGAATGCTGGATACACGCGTCCCAAAAAGAATTTTGACTGGATACCCATGTGAAAGAGAAAAGTGGGAAGATCCAGACTATAATAATAATATTTTTTATTTTAGTAATTTGTACATTTGAGTTTAAAAATTTCTAATTAATTATAGTACTTCTTTTTGCAGCTAATTAATTATAATATTTCATAATCACTATATTTTTTCTAGTTTAATATAGTTCCTACAATACATCTTGAACTTTCCAATCGGTGTGGACTTTAAAGTTTCTTGTAGCGTATTATATAACTTCATTCCCTTGTACAGTAAACTGTTCTGCGTATTCGCTTTGTCCTTTTTTGTAGCCTAATTTCCTTGCACGTCCTTGTGTTATGTCTGAGAATGTCCTTGTTGTATAATTTTTTTTTTTATTTGAGAAGTATTTTGGTAGCATGTCGTGTTCAAGGTCAGCATCTGTTTCACGGTTAACAAATTTAATTTCTTTAACATTTAAATTATTTTTGAAAATCTATTTCGTTGAAGTATTATTCTTATTGCCCTTGTATTGTATATAGTATATGTAATATATTTGGTTCTTTTTCGTTACATAGGAAAAGGATACTTGCGCAGTTGCTGAATTGTGGAATAATAATTGAATTGTAAATGGTGATTGCAGTTTTTCTAGAAATGTTTGGCCGAATTCTTCCCAAAAAGACTGGGTTGGGAAGACGAGGTAAGAGGGGATGCAGCACAGCTTCTCCAGGTACCAAACAAGAGGAGGACAAGAGGAGTTGGAGGCGAATGTTGCAGGAGGCCGATATGGGCTGTAGCGCCATCGAAGAAGAAGAAAAACTAAATGCTTTTTGGACTCATTCAGCTTTACATACAAAAAAAACACTTCGCAGTTGTCAAAGGGTGTTTTTTCTTTTCTTTTTCTAATTATTACTTATAAAAAATGACCTTATTTTGTTGGCAACATTGAACTTTGGTAAATAGGCGTATGTGCTATGTTTTATTTCCCGCACGGCAAAATAGATCTCTGACTTGTGGTGTTTGACGTGCGATTCATATAATGTTTTGTACATTATTTATTATTTCTATTCTAAAGACCCATTAATTATTTTTTTTGTCAGTTTTATGTATACATTCTCACAATATTTAATCATATTTTTCTCGTCTATTGGAATCATCGTTTTGACCAATTGAAACTGAAAATTAATGTAATAATTGTAATATGATGTGATGGATTCTATTGGCGAGCCAATAAACAATAATATATTAACAGTTTATTGTTGGGGTTTAGATTTAAGTTCAACTTTATTTGAGTTCTTAACCGTAGGTACCTAATTACTCGGCTTTGTTGAAATTCTACTTCTCTTCTCAAAAAAGTGCCCTTTGAAAACAGACCCGCTTTGTCCGAAAAATGTCCCTTTTCAAAAATACTTATTCATAACATTATTTCTGTGGTTTCGGTCAGGCACATTTTATAAGAATAAGGCTGAGTTTAATAGAGATTTTTTCAATATTTCACAGATTACTTTTTATGTAGACTTTTTTCGGTAATCGGGTAAAATAAAAAAACGAGTGTGCCTTAGGCCACACGAGTGAAGTGAAACTTTACTAACTTATGTATAAAAGAACATATGACATTGACATTGACATTTACGATGACATTGAAGTGCGTAAAGACCCGACTGTTCGCCTCGTCCGATCACCGTTCGCATAGATCACCGTTCGCATCGATCACCGTTCGCATCGATCACCGTTCGCATAATACTTTTCGTATAACACTTTTCTTAACGCATTCACCAGCTTAACCCCCAAGTCAAGCGTGAGTAAAGAAGTTTTACAGTAAATCTTGCCAAAGCTAGCTTTAAATGACAAATACCATTGATACAAACATTTACTTGCTATAACATCTGACCTGATTTAACTTTTGAAGTAAAACTTCTTTACGCACGCTGGACACTTGGGGGTAAACTGGTGAATGCGTTACAAAAAAGAATGTATATATTTAGAAGCGAACGCTAATCGATGCGAACGGTGATCGATGCGAACGGTGATCGATGCGAACGGTGATCGGGTGAGGCGACCGGTCAGACTATTTGTCTATAAATAAATAAATCAATAAATAAATTATATACAGTGGGTACCCGGCATGCGTTGCAAAGCCGCTGTAACCTCGGGGTCAACTAAACTGTTATGGGTCCATCCCAAGTCCCGGTAAAGTACATTATAATAGAAGTGCCTGCACTATAAAACATTATATACAGCGGGTACCTGGCATGCGTTGCAAGGTCACTTTAACCTCGGGGTCAACTAAACTGTAATGGTTCCATCCCAAGTCCCGGGAAAATACATAATAAGGCAAACGCCTGCACTATATATACTATATGCTTTAATACCCAAAAAGATAATGTATGTATATGAGTCGAATTTAAACCGTTTTAAAAACACATAAGTATACCCACGAACAGGCGATGCGTATGCGGGTTTTTTTTTGTTAATCTGCTAATTGTTTTATTCTTCAATTTTTAAATGTTTATATATAACAAAAGCCTTTAAGTATTGTAAAATATACCAATGTATGTACTTAAAAATTATTAATAAAAAAAATAATAAAAAAAATGAGCAAGTCCAATCTAATAATGTGAACCCTTAGGTGTGTGTGTGAT
Source organism: Limnephilus lunatus (assembly GCA_917563855.2). Lineage (NCBI taxonomy): Eukaryota > Metazoa > Arthropoda > Insecta > Trichoptera > Limnephilidae > Limnephilus > Limnephilus lunatus. The sequence goes on from OU830599.1 coordinate 62,664,104, forward strand.
ATATTGAGGCATGGAACTGACAAAAATCAACATGATTTCTTTTTCCGAGTTTCTTCTATGAGTATGACTTCCTAGGTCAGAGATAGCGAACATTTTAATAAAGAATGCTTGTAGGATGCAGTAAGAAAAAAAATATAAATAAAAAAAAACGAGTGTGCTTTAGACCACACGACTGAAATAAAACTAGACTGAAGAGAGAAAGAAAATGTTTGACCTCTGACCCTGGGGTGACCTATGACCTTGAGGTGACCTATGAGCTTGGAGTGACCTGTGATCTTGGGGTGACCTATGGCATGGTTATTCAATAAATGATTCCTTGTGCTTGCACCTCTCTCTCTTGCCCCTACAGTAATATACGAAACGTAATTCTCTCTCTTTATATCTTCACTAACTTATATCTCCCTTTCAACTTCCGTTCGCATTTTTCGTAACGCTCTCGTAACACATTTACCAGCTTATTACCCAAGTCAAGCCTGCATAAAGAAGTTTTCCTTCAAAAATAATATATTTTATACAGGGTAGATTTCATGTAATTTATTTTGATAGGGACTAGTTTAATCTTTCATCAAAGTTTTTTCGTAGTTAGTTTTTGGGGTGTTATGCCGTGTTGCGCTACCTCCTTCTATAGCCGACGTTTCGGACAGCGTTGCAGTGTCCATCATCAGGGCAGATCCGGTAGATCCGACGATGTGTAATTGTTAGTGTAAAGTGTGTGATTATTTACTTGGAAGCGATACCGTGTCGCCAGCTTCAATCCACTACGAGCTGGTAGATATTTCAGTAAGAAGGGAACTGCGATTTTAGTGAAAGCGCAGTATTTACGTTAGCCTGGGGCGCGTCCATGTGAGAATTGCCGACGAAAGTGGCGCCATCGTTATTCTATATTATCGTGACAACGTCCTTCCCCTCTCACTATTTTAAGTCATCATAACTTACCTCAACTGGCGATGCCGTAGTCTCACTGGGTTTTTGACGAAAAAACAACACTAAAAATAGAAAAACAGGTACATAGGATTTAGCCTACGAGAGAATGAGAATAATCGATCTCTTCTTTTTGCGGTGCTTTGTCGCCTCCCCACTCTTGTCTACTGTAGTTTTCACAAATGTAATTTTTTCTATGTTGCGTTACACTCACTTTATTTCAACTAACTAATGCCAGAATTTTTATTTAAAATTCTGTGTGGATAAACCATAAATTTGTAAAAAATAATTTAACGTCAATTCGAAATAAATTGACAAATTCAAAAAAGGCATGTATGTATACAGTTGGTATGACATTTCAAATATCTCACGACCAACTAACTACCCTTCCATATTGTATTTGAAGGACAACAGTCTTATTTGCCGCAGAGCCATTCAATTTTCTCAGACGTCTGTTGTAGACAGTTTTTCATCTCGGAAGTAGTTTGAGTGAGGGGTGGGCTCCATCTCCAATCTCAAGTAGCGGAGTAGAGGCTGCATCTCGCGTCAGTCACACGTGCCTCGAAGCCGCATATCATATTCGTTTTACTGGTAAGTCAGTAAACATGTTATAGCGTGCAAATATAGTCATTTGTATATTGCGGTGTTCGGGAAACTAAAAATAAAAAAAAATCACGAGTAATTCTGAACGTAGGATTTGTGAATCTAAAATTTAACGTAAAGAACACAGGTTTGAGAAAATACAACCAATATAGTAGGTATATTTATTTATTTCAACCAAAATACATAGGTATACATTATAAGAAACCTTTGACTGTCCAACTAGGAAATTTCCCGTTTTAGGACAGTCAAATTGCCTGGTATAGTTCACATAAGGTAGGTACATGCTATTTTTTGTAGAACTTAATACTAAATGAATGAGGGTGCAAGTGCCATTTATATTTGTAATTGTTAGATTATAAAAGCAATAAACAAACTAAATATATATTATTGAAAAGCCTCTGGAATACTTACAAGTAAAAAAAAATGATAATATATGAATACTTAAAACTAAAAAAAAAAAAAATTAATAGGTTCAAGAACCAGAAAAATAAAAAATAAAATATTTCTTCCAAATATTTCCCATCCGAATGTTCTAATTTGTAAGAAATTTTTTTGACCATAATTTTTTTTTTTAATTAAATATTTTCGTGGTTTAATATTTTCATGATAGGTATTTAAATATATAATGACGTATTTTATCTGAAATGATAATTGTATTATGAATTTGTCCGACAATTTTGTTTTATTCCTATTTTACATGGTATTTCATGTCCAACGATGCCAGTTCGTTAAAAATTGTTAGTTTTTTTTTCGAAGGAAGCAAAAACTTTGGGGTGTCACATTTTAAACGAAAAAAAAAACACTTTGTAGTAAACCACTTTTTAATTAATTTAACAAATGACAGCCAACCAGGTTTCGCTTATCTCAGGCTTCGCCAGGTCTTATTTTATTAACTGAAGATAATTACATACAGACAAATATTTAAGAAAATACAAGGACTGATAGAGATACAACATAGAAAAGAAGACACCTCAATGGTGACAGAAAGAGATATAAATAGAAAAGATAGAGATAACTTATAATAGTGTGGGTAGGTACGGGGGGAAAACAGTTTCAGCCGAGGTTGACGGATAAATTAAATATGGGATGATTGAAATATTATAAACGGCTCTCTTAACTTTGACGGCTTAAATTGATTAACCTAATTCCAATTCCATTTTTATGTAATATTAGTTCCAGAGATTTTATCGAGTGAGTGATTAGTTTCTATTAATTACACGTGTCTTTATGTAATTATCTTTAGTTGTTATAATAATCCCTAACAAAGTTTGGGATAAGCTAGACCTTGTTGGCTGTCTCTGGTGGTGTGTTACAAAGTTACAAAGTATGTTTTTTTCATTTAATAAATTATTAGTTGTTCCCAGCGAAAGTTCACTAACCAAGGTCGTGCTAGGTCACGCCCTACGCTAGGTTTTTACCCAAAATTTTGTAGTAAGCGCGTGATAAAGAATTTAGGAATGGTTCGGCTTTATTTTCTACATGGTGTTTTGATCTCGAGGATACCGAATTTTCCCAACTTATTTCTTGTGGGTAATTACATGATTTCTACATGCATCCATACATTTACCAGCGCTAAAGAAATTTTAACACGTCCATCGAAAAAGCGTCTCTGTGTGGGTGCGTTTTAAGCAATTTAAAAAAATATTTTTGCTATTTGTATTCTTTAGATACCTCATTGTTTAATTATATGAAGTTTTTTTTTTATTTGTGTTTTCTTCGATATTGGGTTTATTTTATTTTTCTTCTCTCTATGAAGTAAGGTATTCAATGTTGAAAGTTTATTGGAAATCAAAATGTTAACAGAATATATATCAAAAGTAGCAGATATCGACAAAGATCGTTGTTTATTTTTTTTTCTTGTTTTAAAACCTACATAAAATAATAAGTTATTTTTTCTAAATTTAAAGGTTATTTTTTTCAACTTCTTTAAAATATTGTTACTCCTTGTCCTACAGTGGTTTCCTGTAATTTATCCAAAACCCAATTGTTTTGTGCTGAATAAGAAAAGTTTTCCCGTTGCGGAAGAAAAGCAACTCCCATTATAAATTTAATTACCCACATTGTTTTTTAACCTTTAATCTACTGCTTCCATTGTTTATCCAATTGAATAAGGCTACTCACAATGGAAGTTTCCTTAGTACTAAAATTACCCATTAAAATTTACTTCGAAATTCATTATTTATTGTTCTGAAACTTTTAAACGTGCATTTGAGGGAATTAATCCACAGAACTAAAGTTTTTTCAGGTTCTTTACCATCGATTAATCAGATTGTGAATTTTATAAAAAAATAAGCATTTTTTCATGCTACCCGCTGTATCGAAAATTACAAGAAATGAGGTGAGATTGAAAGTTAGCTCAACTCTCAAGTTTCAATAAAATATATAATACTTTTATTTCAGCTGAACAGAGCGGTAAATGCAACACTCTGATGCTACATAAAAGCTTACATCTAATTAAATTACGTGATATGAAATTTAATATCAAACTGGTGAAAAAAATAACGTTAAAAACTATCGGCCGATTTCAAAACTAACAATATTCAAGTTGATGGAAAAAATTGTTTACAAATATCTAAGTCCACAACTGAATTACATCATTAAAACAAAGCAACATGGGTTTACAAAAGGCAGAAATGTGGAAAGTAACCTTGTTCTTCGTACTGAATTCATTGTCGATCACATGGACAACCGCACTCAAGTAGATATCATATTTACAGACTTTGCCAAAGCATTTGATAAAATTAATCAAAAACTATTACTAAAAAAACTTTGGTCATTAGGTAAACGTGGTAATTTATTTCATTGGGTCATATCTTATATACCTGAATAGATCACAGGCAGTAGCAATAAAGGGCTTCGTATCAGATTTCAGTGAAATATCCTCTGTGATCCAACAGGGTTCTCATCTCGGACCATTGTTTTTCATTTTATTTATCAATGATTTGGTCAATGTTGTTAAAAACTTTGAAATATAATTATTTGCTGATGATGTCAAGCTATACAAGCCAATAAAAAGTCTAAACGATTGTGTCAATTTACAACATGATTTAAACAATATATTTACCTATTGCCAACAAAATCAACTATTTCTAAATGTCTCAAAATGTCATCACATTACGTTTTCAAGAAATAAAATAAAACATTTTTTAAGTATTCTATGAATAACAACAACATTTCAACAGTCTCAGATATTCGTGATCTTGGAATAACCCTTGATAGTAAACTACAATATAACCTTCATATAGAACAAATCACAAATAAAGCAGCTAAAATGCTAGGTTTCATCGTAAGAAATACAAAAGAATTCACACACATTGCAATTATCAAACAACTATACTTTGCATATGTACGAAGCCATCTAGAGTTTGCCTCAACTGTGTGGTCTCCTTTTTATGCAGTACATATAAACAAAATTGAATCGATTCAGAAAAAAAATCATGAAATACCTTTCTTACAAATCGCACGATCGGTTTAATATTTATCTTGATGCAACAAATTTCTTCAAAATTGATGCATTGAGTGAACGCAGACAATTCTCAGATGCGATGTTGCTATACAAAATCATAAATAACATAACCGACTGTCCTGAATTATTGAACAGAATAGATTTTAAAGTACCTGCACGGCACACACGATCGTGTAATATTTTTAATGAAAAACACTGTAAAACAAATTTCATCCAAAATGCTTGCCTTATTGACTGTGTTCAACAAATAATAACATTTTCTCTGATATACCTAGATGTCTTCAGTTGTAACAAAAGTTAATATAAAAAATCTATCAAAAGTGTATTAAAATGTATTAAATGAGTACAAAACTGCGTTCAACATTATAATAACATTTTCTCTGATATAGATGTCTTCAGTTGTAACAAAAGTAAATATAAAAAATCTATCAAAAGTGTATTAAAATGTATTAAATGAGTACAAAACTGCATAAATGTAATGATATATTATGTAATGACCTATTATATGTAATATTGTAATATCTTTTAATTGTTATAAGATTACTGTTTAGTTTCTAGATACACAATGTTATATTGTAATGAGGAAACCTATAATTGGTTTATCAGTTAGGTAAATTATACACGTACAAATTAATCACATTATAAACTGTTGATTTCCCAAAAATAAAAAAAATAAACAATGATAAATATATTAGAACTTAAATTACGAAAATTCTCCATCTTTATTGTAGGGGCACGTCCTGCCATACTCAGCAGTGGAAAACACTCTTCTTCAGGCAGTCTGAGCGACCGCCTGGACAACAGCGTTTTCCAATCTTCGGAAGGGCTGAGTCATCCCGTCTAGTCTGGAGCGTATCATAGCAGTGAACTAAAGCATCCTTTTCTCTGCAAACATATGCGAGGCGCTGCATCGCCAAGGTAGGCCGAATAGCGCCACGTATGCTTGGTTATACTGAACTTGGAGTGTGTCATTGACGCCTTGTGTGCACCTCGTCCATTGTTGGTTAAAATTGTTTATTAAATTTTCAAATATTACTCGTTCGACCTTGTTCACTGAACATTAAGACAAAAACATCGTTAATTTAGACAATCAACTTTCACGAAGTAACTGTAATTTTAATGTGGCCCATGCCTTGAGTGATTAAATTTGATAATTTTTATTTTTACTCCCCTACATTATTTCTTGCACCATTGTGAGGCACCATGAATAATTCACAACGCAGTAAGTATATTTTGACTAAGTATATTGTCTTTATCATCATTAAATTTAGACAGTCTGACGTTTTTGAGACCCCCAAATGCTTTTTTTATGGCTTGATTTTAAAGAGTCTATTCCAACGTTTGACATTTGCAGTCCATCATTTTCCCTGCGGCGCGACATTATAAAGTTTTTAAGTCATTACAAAAAATCTTCACTTTATCGCTTGATGACAATGATGAACGACGTCTTGAGAATTTTTCTGTTTGACGTAGGTAATTTTAATAACGGTTACCTTTGTCAATGCCTCTCCTGAAATCTGGTTCGATGAACTCAAATTTGCTTTGAATTTAAGTGATTTTTTAAATAAGTACTGATTGTTTGAAGGATCCTACAAGCGATTAAGTAGGTATGTACTTACCTAGATATTATACAATATTTCAACAGATTTTATTTGTAATTACCATTTTCAAATTCATTAGGCCAGTTGCTCAAAAAATCTAAAATAATAACAGAACTTGAATTGAACTCATACAGAACATGAAATTTAAGAAGTTTTTTTTAAATCATCATTTTTCAGGCGCTTTGTAACAATACTTGCGGTCGGTCATAACCTCGGCACAATATCATCGAACCGACTGAAATTTTCGATTTTTTATAAAAATAAAGGTCTGTACAGGAATCAATCAAAAAAAATGCCAGAAGAAGAATTTTGTTTGAAATCATCGTTTTAACACTTGGGTTCGGTCGTTTAAGTACTTGGGGTCGGACCTTTGAACGGTCATACTTTAGGCCCTATGGCACCGATTCGATTCAAATTTTGGATTCTAACTCGAAATCATGGTCTGCACAGGAATCAATCTGGGAGAAGAAGATTTTTTTTTAAATTATCATTTTTCAAGCGCTTTGTAACAATACTTGCGGTCGGTCATAACTTCGGCACAATGGCACCGAACCGACTGAAATTTTCGATTTTTTATAAAAAAAAGGTCTGTACAGGAATCAATCAAAAAAACAGCCAGAAGAAGAATTTTGTTTGAAATCATCGTTTTAATAATTGGGTTCTGTCGTTTAAGTACTTGCGGTCGGAGCTTTAAACAGTCATAAATTCGGCCCTATTGGCACCGATTCGATTCAAATTTTAAATTCTTTTTTGGAATCATAATCTGTACAAGAATCAATAAAAAAACTGGGAGAAGAAGATTTTTTTTTAAATCGTCATTTTTCAGGCGCTTTGTAAAAATACTTGCGGTCGGTCATAACTTCGGCACAATGGCACCGAACCGACTGAAATTTTGGACTTTTTATAAAAATTAGGGTCTGTACAGAAATAAATCAAAAAAACTGACAGAAGAAGAACTTTGTTTGAAATCATCGTTTTAATACTTGGGTTCTGTCGATTAAGTACTTGGGATCGGACCTTTGAACGGTAATAACTTCGGCCCTATGGCACCGATTCGATACAAATTTTAAATTATTTTTTGGAATCATAATCTGAACAAGAATCAATCAAAAAACTGGGAGAAGAAGATTTTTTTTTAAATCATCATTTTTCAGGCGCTTTGTAACAAAACTTGCAGTCGGTCATGACTTCGGCACAATTTCACCGAACCGACTGAAATTTTGGATTTTAAAAAATAATAAAGGTCTGTACAGGAATCAATCAAAAAAACTGCCAGAAGAAGAATTTTGTTTGAAATCCTCATTTTAACACTTGGGTTCGGTCGTTTAAGTACTTCGGGTCTTGGAATTAATTAATTTTGGAATCTTACCTAGAATCATGGTCTGTACCGGAATTAATCAAAAAAACTGGTATAAGAAGATTTTATTTTAAATCATCATTTTTCAGGCGCTTTGTAACAATACTTGCGGTCGGTCATAACTTCGACACAATAACACCGAACCGACTGAAATTTTAAACTTTTTATAAAAATAAAGGTCTGTACAGAAATCAATCAAAAAAACTGCCAGAAGAAGAACTTTGTTTGAAATCATCGTTTTAACACTTGGGTTCGGTCGTTTAAGTACTTGGGGTCGGACCTTTGAACGGTCATAATTTAGGCCCTATGGCACCGATTCGATTCAAATTTTGGATTATAACTCGAAATCATGGTCTGTACAGGAATCAATCTAGGAGAAAGAGATTTTTTTAAAAATTATCATTTTTCAAGCGCTTTGTAACAATACTTGCGGTCGATCATAACTTCGGCACAATGACACCGAACCGACTGAAATTTTGGATTTTTTATTAAAAAAAAAGGTCTGTACAGGAATCAATAAAAAAAACAGCCAGAAGAAGAATTTTGTTTGAAATCATCGTTTTAGTACTTGGGTTCTGTCGTTAAAGTACTTGGGGTCGGAGCTTTGAACGGTATAAATTCGGCCATATGGCACAGATTCGATTCAAATTTTAAATTCTTTTTTGGAATCATAATCTGTACAAGAATCAATCAAAAAACTGGGAGAAGAAGATTTTTTTTAAAATCACCTTTTTTTAAGGCGCTTTGTAACAAAACTTGCGGTCGGTCATGACTTCGGCACAATTTTACCGAACCGACTGAAATTTTGGATTTTTTTTAAAAATAAAGGTCTGAACAGGAATCAATCAAAAAAACTGCCAGAAGAATAATTTTGTTTGAAATCCTCGTTTTAACACTTGGGTTCGGTCGTTTAAGTACTTGGGGTCGGACCTTTGAACGGTCATAACTTCGGCCCTATGGCACCGAGTCGATTCACATTTTGAATTCTTACTCGAAATCATGGTCTGTACAGGAATCAATCTGGGAGAAGAAGATTTTTTTTTAAATTATCATTTTTCAAGCGCTTTGTAAAAATACTTGCGGTCGGTCATAACTTCGGCACAATGGCACCGAACTGACTGATATTTTGGACTTTTTATAAAAATTAAGGTATGTACAGAAATAAATCACAAAAACTGACAGAAGAAGAACTTTGTTTGAAATCATCGTTTTAATACATGGGTTCTGTCGTTTAAGTACTTGGGGTCGGAGCTTTGAACGGTCATAAATTCGGCCCTATGGCACCGATTCGATTCAAATTTTAAATTCTTTTTTGGAATCATAATCTGTACAAGAATCAATAAAAAAACTGGGAGAAGAAGATTTTTTTAAAATCATCATTTTTCAGGCGCTTTGTAAAAATACTTGCGGTCGGTCATAACTTCGGCACAATGGCACCGAACCGACTGAAATTTGGGACTTTTTATAAAAATAAAGGTCTGTACAGAAAGCAATCAAAAAAACTGCCAGAAGAAGAACTTTGTTTGAAATCATCGTTTTAACACTTGGGTTCGGTCGTTTAAGTACTTGGGGTCGGACCTTTGAACGGTCATAATTTAGGCCCTATGGCACCGATTCGATTCAAATTTTGGATTCTAACTCGAAATCATGGTCTGTACAGAAATCAATCTGGGAGAAGAAGATTTTTTTTAAAATCATCATTTTTCAAGCGCTTTGTAACAGTACTTGCGGTCGGTCATAACTTCGGCACAATGGCACCGAACCGACTGAAACTTTGGACTTTTTATAAAAATTAAGGTCTGTACAGAAATCAATCAAAAAAACTGCCAGAAGAAGAACTTTGTTTGAAATCATCGTTTTAATACTTGGGTTCGGTAGTTTAAGTACTTGGGGTCGGACCTTTGAACGGTCATAACTTTGGCCCTATGGCAAAGATTCGACTGAAATTTTGGAATCTTACCTAGAATCATGTTTTGTAACGGAATCAATCAAAAAAACTGGGAAAAGGTTTTTTTTTTAAATCATAATTTTTCAGGCGCTTTGTAACAATACTTGCGGTTGGTCATAACTTCAGCACAATGGCACCGAACCGACTGAAATTTTCGATTTTTTTATAAAAATAAAAGTCTGTACAGGAATCAATCAAAAAAACTGCCAGAAGAAGAATTTTGTTTGAAATCATCGTTTTAACACTTGGGTTCGGTCGTTTAAGTACTTGGGGTCGGACCTTTGAACGGTCATAACTTCGGCCCTATGAAACCGATTCGACTGAAATTTTGGAATCATACCTTGAATCATGGTCTGTACCGGAATCAATCAAAAAAACTGGGAAAAGAAGATTTTTTTTAAAAACCATTATTTTTTAGGCGCTTTGTAACAATACTTGCGGTCGGTCATAACTTCAGCACAATGGCACCAAACCGACTGAAATTTTTGATTTTTTTATAAAACTAAAGGTCTGTACAGGAATCAATCAAAAAAATAGCCAGAAGAAGAATTTTGTTTGAAATCATCGTTTTAAAACATGGGTTCTGTCGTTTAAGTACTTGGGGTCGTACCTTTGAACGGTCATAACTTCAGCCGTATGGCACCGATTCGATTCAAATTTTGGTTTCTTACTCGAAATCATGGTCTGTACAGGAATCAATCAAAAAAACTGGGATAAGATGATTTTTTTTTAAATCATCATTTTTCAGGCGCTTTGAAAAATACTTGCGGTCGGTCATAACTTCGGCACAATAGCACCGAACCGACTGAAATTTTGGACTTCTTATAAAAGTTAAGGTCTGTACAGAAATCAATCAAAAAAACTGCCAGAAGAAGAATTTTGTTTGAAATCATCGTTTTGACACTTGGGTTCGGTCGTTTAAGTACTTGGGGTCGGACCTTTGAACGGTCATAACTTCGGACCTATGGCACCGATTCGATTCAAATTTTGGTTTCTTACTCGAAATCATGCTCTGTACAGGAATCAATAAAAAAAACTGGGAAAAGATAATTTTTTTTTTAATCATCATTTTTCAAGCGCTGTGTAACAATACTTACGGTCGGTCATAACTTTAGCACAAAGGCACGAAACCAAGTGAAATTTTCGTTTTTTTTTTTTAAATAAAGGTCTGTACAAGAATCAATCAAAAAAACTGCCAGAAGAAGAATTTTGTTTGAAATCATCGTTTTAACACTTGGGTTCGGTCGTTTAAGTACTTGGGGTCGGACCTTTGAACGGTCATAACTTCGGCCCTATGGCACCGATTCGATTCAAATTTTGGAAACTTACCTAGAATCATGGTCTGTACCGGAATCAATCAAAAAAACTGGGAAAAGAAGATTTTTTTCAAAAATCATAATTTTTCAGGCGCTTTGTAACAATACTTGCGGTCGGTCATAACTTCAGCACAATGGCAACGAACCGACGGAAATTTTCGATTTTTTTATAAAAATAAAGGTCTGTACAGGAATCAATCAAAAAAACTGCCAGAAGAAGAATTTTGTTTGAAATCATCGTTTTGACACTTGGGTTCGGTCGTTTACATAAGTACTTGGGGTCGGACCTTTGAACGGTCATAACTTCGTCCCTATGGCACCAATTCGACTGAAATTTTGGAATCTTACCTAGAATCATGGTCTGTACAGGAATCAATCAAAAAAACTGCCAGAAGAAGAATTTTGTTTGAAATCATCGTTTTAACACTTGGGTTCGGTCGTTTAAGTACTTGGGGTCGGACCTTTGAACGGTCATAACTTCGGCCCTATGGCACCGATTCGATTCAAATTTTGGAAACTTACCTAGAATCATGGTCTGTACCGGAATCAATCAAAAAAACTGGGAAAAGAAGATTTTTTTTTAAAATCATAATTTTTCAGGCGCTTTGTAACAATACTTGCGGTCGGTCATAACTTCAGTACAATGGCACCAAAACTTATGGTCTGTACCAGATTCAATCAAAAAAACTGGGAAAAGAAGATTTTTTTCATAAATCATAATTTTTCAGGCGCTTTGTAACAATACTTGCGGTCGGTCATAACTTCAGCACAATGGCAACGAACCGACGGAAATTTTCGGTTTTTTTATAAAAATAAAGGTCTGTACAGGAATCAATCAAAAAAACTGCCAGAAGAAGAATTTTGTTTGAAATCATCGTTTTGACTTTTTGGACTTTGGACTTTGGATTCATTTATTTTTCAGAGTACCTAAACCTAAGTTTACTTGCTCTAACATATTTAAAAGGATTATCTATTGATGCTTCACGTGGTTATTAATGTAATTGAGTTTTTATAGAGATTTTTATTTTTACTGCGGCTTTATGCAGGAATATTCTACACGTATTTAATTAATTTCTACGTAAGATTGATTTTGGTTTGTTATATTTATGATGATCATTCTCGCTGTATTTAGCGAGAGAGTTAATCGTGGGATTAGAGTGACTTTCTAGGCCAGCGTAAAACCTAGTAGCCTGTGCAAAAATAAAATCTTTTACCAACGGGACGTTGGATTCATCGTGGAGAGTAGAGATTCTACTCCAGCTAGGTGCATTTAAGGCGAGTCTAATGCATTTATTTTGAAAGGTTTGAAGTTTCTTTAAATGGGTTTTTGCTGCATAACCCCAGATTGGGCAAGCGTATGAGAAACATGATCTGATGGTTGTTTTATAAAGAAGTAATTTGTTGTCAGTTGATAAACGGCTATTTCTACTCATCATGGGATAGAGGGAAGATAGATAACGATTTGCAGCTTTTGTTTTTTCATCTATGTGTTTTTTCCAAGTTAATTTACTGTCTAGAGTGACACCGAGATATTTTAATGATTTTTCCCATGGAACATTTTTCCCAAACAGTTTAATGAAAGGGGGTCGTTTTGGCCGTGATTTGTGGAACACGGTCGCGACACTTTTAGACGGATTAATTGAAATTCTCCACTGTTTACACCACTTTTCAGTAAGAGTGGCTTGTTTCTGTACTCGGCGTGTAGCAGTGGCCTCGACAGAAGAACTAGAAACGATGTTAGTGTCATCAGCAAATTGCGTGATAATGATGTTATGGTCTATTGGCTTAGGAATGTCACTCGAATAAATATTGTATAATGACGGCGAGAGTTGACTGCCTTGCGGGACCCCAGCTGACAGGGGGCGTGTAGTGGAGAAAATGTTGTCTATTTTTACTCTGAATGAGCGGTTTCTCAGGAAACTATTTATAAGTTGAATGATTCTAAGTGGGTAACCTAGTGAGTACATTTTATATATTAGGCCGTCATGCCAGACCCTGTCGAATGCCTTACTAACGTCCATAGAGAGAATTACCGTTTTTTTGTTAGTGTTAAATCCCTCCGTGATGTGTTCCACGACACGGAGGAGTTGATGAGAGGTTGAATGACCTGCTCGAAAACCATGTTGAAAGTCTGGCAAGAATTTACATTTATTTGTGATTTCATTTAATCTTACAAGAATTACTTTTTCCAGGACTTTACCCAAGCAAGGAAGGAGACTTATTGGCCTATGGTTCTCCGTTAATAATGGATCCTTGCCTGGTTTAGGAATTAATATTACGTCAGCTTCTTTGAAGTCCTTTGGAAAGCAGCGCAGTCTAAGTGCTGCGTTGCAGATGGCAGTCAGGGCGCAGATGCCCTTTTTAGGTAGGCATTTGAGTATTTTGTTAGAAATTCCATCAGGACCGGCCGCTTTCTTTTTTTTAAGACCCTTGATTATTTTTATTATTTCATCTGGAGATGTTGCTTTAATGGGCGGGTCCTGAGGATCGAGATTTAAAATTGCTTCTACTTTAGAATCCACCTTAGCTACGAAGGCTGGGTCATCGTGTTCCGTATTAGGAGTGAATTGCGCTTCAAGGCTATCTGCGAAGGCTTCTGCCTTATCGGCTGCAGAAAAAACTTTCCCGTTTGGGCCTTGAAGCGGAGCTATATTTGTTACCGGACGTCTAAGAGCTTTGGAGAGTTTCCAGTAGGCGTCCCTGTCGTCTTCGAGGGAGGAAATGAATACATTCCACTGCTCGTTACGGTGATCTCTAAGTGCTTCGCGTACTTCCCTATTTAATCTATTTAAATGTTGTTTTACAATAGGGTTATAGGAACTTTGCCACTCCTTACGCACTTGGTTTTTTTCCCTAATAAGGTCTTTGACCTCTTCGGGAATACCATATTTAGATGAGTTGTCTTTTTTTGTAATTTCTGATGATGATTCGTTTATGCAAGCTTTGAGGGATTTAATTAAGTCGGAGGTGGCAGTATTTAATGCTAATTCGTCGGGTATTGATGTCGGTATTGTGATTTTATTTTCTAATAAGACGCTGAATTTTTTCCAATTTATTTTTTTCTTTATAGGTACGTAGGGGACCAAGGGATTTGAGCCTCCTGTTAATGTTAGAAGAACTGGATCGTGGTCGGAGGTTAGTTCGTTAACTACTTTTAATGAGTGTAAATGATTTGTTTCTTTTAAGATAACTATGTCAATCACGTCCGGACTACCGTTAGCGTGGTGTAGCGTTGGCATGTCCGGAGCGTCTACTACTATTGCTTTAGTGCTCGCGTAATTTGCCAGTACATTACCTTTTTGGTTTGGATGTATGGAATGCCACGATCCGTGTTTAGCGTTCATGTCCCCGGCTATAATGGTGGGGACATTTTCTTCTAATAGGCTGTCCAGTTCGGACGGGATCAGTAATCGATTCGGCGGTACATAAACGGAGATGAGTTTAAGTGGTCCTGAAGATGTATTTACTATTACCGAGGTGGATTCTATGTTATTACTAGAGAATGAATGTGCTAGACGGTGGTCAATATTATTTTTAACTAAAATAGCCGTGCCGCCGCATTTATTGGTTAATCTGTCGTCACGGTATGTGATATAGTTAGGTAATCGATATTTCTTAGATGGTTTGAGCCATGTTTCATTAATGAAGAATACGTCAATGTTGTATTCCTTAAGAAAATCAATTATTTCACCTTTGTGGGTGATGACAGATCCATTGGCGTTCCAATAGGCTGTTTGCAGGTTGACTATTTTATTTTGTTGTCTAGACATCGTGATTTCTTAATGTGGCTTGAATTCTAAACATTTCGTCGGTAGCGTTTTTTATCATATTTTTAATGGATTCTAATTGCTCTTCAAGAGCTTGCCGATGTATTGGGTCCAGGGGGGGCGAGGATTGTTGGGAAGCTTGGGTGGTGGCAGGTCCCCTGTCTAGCCTGTGTTGTTGGCTAGACTGATTCCTTTGGGCTTGAGAATTGGTTGACGGACCCCTATTAGAGTAGTGGTGCGGTCTTGGGTTATAGTAATGTGGCTGAGGCCAGTTACGGGGATTTGGGTTGGCAGACTTGGACGGGGGTTGGGTTACGGGTTTTTGGGCAGATGGGGTAGGATTAGGGGTAGGGGGCGTCAGGGTAGGGGTGGGCAAGGGGACGGATGGTGTTGGGAGGGGGGGGAAATCCACTTGGGAGGCTGCGGGAGTAGCTACAGGTGCGGGAATGGGCTGTCTGGACGTTTGTTGAGAATCTACTCGTCTATTAGTGTTATTATTAACGCGATAATTGCGTTGATGATTGTTGTAATTATTAATCTGAAAACGCCTATTATTATTGTAGTTGCGCTCGTAATTAGCGTTCCTGTTTCTGTTGTAATTCGGGTTGGAATTTTGGGGCCTTGCAGGGCACCCGCCATAGTTGGCCGTATGGTCACCTTGGCATAGAGCGCATTTAGCCGGAGTATCTCTCGGCTTAGGGCAGTTGGATGATCTGTGCGGTTCGCCGCACTTGACGCAGCGCTCGCTGCCATGGCAGCAATTCGCTGAGTGTCCGTGCATTTGACAACGGTAACATTGTCCTACACGGGCTTTATTCCTAAGCGACTCGACTTGGATTCTGAGCCGGAAAATCGAAGTTAAGTTATTAAAGATTTCCTTCGCTGTCTCATTTTTCGTTAACGTTACTAAAACAAGCGGTATTGGCTTGTTTGTCCGGGCCGCCTTCATTCGGTGCACTGAAATGACCGGGTATTTAGTTGCAAGTTCTTCTTTGACTTCCTCGGGAGAAATGTCTTCGGGGATACCCCTAAGAACAACCCTTAAGGGTTTTTCTTCCGGAAGCCTGAATGAATGGAATTCTGTTTTCTTGGCAATTAAGTGCCTAGTTACGGCAAGATGATCACGCGGAGTTTTTGTAAGGATATGTAGGCCGTTGCCCATGTTTTTGGCAGAGAAATCGATGCCTTTATCTTCTAAAGTGCGGAAAAGTGCCCTAGTCTCAGATTTCCTGTGCAGGACTATAGGCGGGATTCTACTGAATTTAGCTGGCGGCGCTTCAGTCTGCGCAGAGGTAGTTGGGGCTGGTGATGTTGACCTTAGTGGCTCAAATCTATTGCTATTTGACGCTAGCGGTGACGGGGACCTAGAGCGACGGTCCGTGTTATTATTATTTTTTTTGAGTACCGGGGAGGCCCTGGGTGAATTAGTCGGGGTTACCGACCCGTTTGAGTTTGCGCGCGAGCGTTTGCGCCTGGGGACCGATTGAAAGGGGGCTTCCGATTCATCGGATGAAGATGGCCAGTCTTCCATGATCACCAGGTTCTCCCTAAAGGGAGCACTTCCTGGGATTGGCGAATCTGTGTGCCTAGGAGAGGCTGCGGGGGGAACTATTAAAGAAACTTCCTTGGACGGAGGTACCTGGGTTGACGTAGAATTATCTTCTAGGTATTGCCTCATTACTAACTTGGCCAGGTGATCTTTCTCGTCAAGAGAAAGTTCGCGGTGCTTGCGAGCTTCCAAGAAGTCAACTAAGTTGTCTTCAAGGGCACCAGCCACTCGCTGAGAGTAAAGGGTTGACATGGTGGACATTATTCTGTTGTTGAGGTATTTGCAAGTAGTTTATTTTAAAAAGAGAAAGCGGTTATGCTGCTAATGGCTTTTTAATTGATTGGCGACCGAGCCGTGAGAATTGTTAATGGGCTTACACCCGGGCGAGCGGGTACAATGTATTTTAATATTTATTGTAATGATTTAACTTTGTTGCTATGCTGAAGATATTATATTAGTGACTCATTGGAAAAAACGCGGCAATTTTATGTGAATCGGAAAGCGAATAAAATTGACAAAACACTGATCTGGTTAATTCTGAATATGAGAATACTGATGGAAATAATAGCGCATTAATTACGACGGGAAAGATGCTCAATTACTCTGAATAATAAACAAATCCAAATGAAAAGCGGAAAGATAAAATGACTTACTGAATTTTGTAGAGAATCTCGATAGTATTGAGGAACTAATCACCATTCGACACTTATCACTGTAACAACACACCGGTTGAACTGGTAATCACAAACACACACGGGTTTGTGATTACCAGTTCAAGTTCAGTTTGGTCGTTTAAGTACTTGGGGTCGGACCTTTGAACGGTCATAACCTGGGCTCTATGGCACCGAGTCGATTAATATTTTGGAAACTTACCAAGAATCATGGTCTGTACCGGAATCAATCAAAAAAACTGGGAAAAGAAGATTTTTTTTAAAAATCATAATTTTTCAGGCGCTTTGTAACAATACTTGCGGTCGGTCATAACTTCAGTACAATGGCACCAAAACTTATGGTCTGTACCGGATTCAATCAAAAAAACTGGGAAAAGAAGATTTTTTTCAAAAATCATAATTTTTCAGGCGCTTTGTAACAATACTTGCGGTCGGTCATAACTTCAGCACAATGGCAACGAACCGACGGAAATTTTCGGTTTTTTTATAAAAATAAAGGTCTGTACAGGAATCAATCAAAAAAACTGCCAGAAGAAGAATTTTGTTTGAAATCATCGTTTTGACACTTGGGTTTGGTCGTTTAAGTACTTGGGGTCGGACCTTTGAACGGTCATAACCTGGGCTCTATGGCACCGAGTCGATTAATATTTTGGAAACTTACCAAGAATCATGGTCTGTACCGGAATCAATCAAAAAAACTGGGAAAAGAAGATTTTTTTTAAAAATCATAATTTTTCAGGCGCTTTGTAACAATACTTGCGGTCGGTCATAACTTCAGTACAATGGCACCAAAACTTATGGTCTGTACCGGATTCAATCAAAAAAACTGGGAAAAGAAGATTTTTTTCAAAAATCATAATTTTTCAGGCGCTTTGTAACAATACTTGCGGTCGGTCATAACTTCAGCACAATGGCAACGAACCGACGGAAATTTTCGATTTTTTTATAAAAATAAAGGTCTGTACAGGAATCAATCAAAAAAACTGCCAGAAGAAGAATTTTGTTTGATATCATCGTTTTGACACTTGGGTTCGGTCGTTTACATAAGTACTTGGGGTCGGACCTTTGAACGGTCATAACTTCGTCCCTATGGCACCAATTCGACTGAAATTTTGGAATCTTACCTAGAATCATGGTCTGTACAGGAATCAATCAAAAAAACTGCCAGAAGAAGAATTTTGTTTGAAATCATCGTTTTAACACTTGGGTTCGGTCGTTTAAGTACTTGGGGTCGGACTTTTGAACGGTCATAACTTCGGCCCTATGGCACCGATTCGATTCAAATTTTGGAAACTTACCTAGAATCATGGTCTGTACCGGAATCAATCAAAAAAACTGGGAAAAGAAGATTTTTTTTAAAAATCATAATTTTTCAGGCGCTTTGTAACAATACTTGCGGTCGGTCATAACTTCAGTACAATGGCACCAAAACTTATGGTCTGTACCGGATTCAATCAAAAAAACTGGGAAAAGAAGATTTTTTTCATAAATCATAATTTTTCAGGCGCTTTGTAACAATACTTGCGGTCGGTCATAACTTCAGCACAATGGCAACGAACCGACGGAAATTTTCGGTTTTTTTATAAAAATAAAGGTCTGTACAGGAATCAATCAAAAAAACTGCCAGAAGAAGAATTTTGTTTGAAATCATCGTTTTGACACTTGGGTTTGGTCGTTTAAGTACTTGGGGTCGGACCTTTGAACGGTCATAACCTGGGCTCTATGGCACCGAGTCGATTAATATTTTGGAAACTTACCTAGAATCATGGTCTGTACCGGAATCAATCAAAAAAACTGGGAAAAGAAGATTTTTTTTTAAAATCATAATTTTTCAGGCGCTTTTTAACAATACTTGCGGTCGGTCATAACTTCAGCACAATGGCAACGAACCGACGGAAATTTTCGATTTTTTTATAAGAATAAAGGTCTGTACAGGAATCAATCAAAAAACTGCCAGAAGAAGAATTTTGTTTGAAATCATCGTTTTGACACTTGGGTTTGGTCGTTTAAGTACTTGGGGTCGGACCTTTGAACGGTCATAACCTGGGCCCTATGGCACCGATTCGATTCAAATTTTGAAAACTTACCAAGAATCATGGTCTGTACCGGAATCAATCAAAAAAACTGGGAAAAGAAGATTTTTTATTAAAATCATAATTTTTCAGGCGCTTTTTAACAATACTTGCGGTCGGTCATAACTTCAGCACAATGGCAACGAACCGACGGAAATTTTCGATTTTTTTATAAAAATTAAGGTCTGTACAGGAATCAATCAAAAAAACTGCCAGAAGAAGAATTTTGTTTGAAATCATCGTTTTGACACTTGGGTTCGGTCGTTTAAGTACTTGGGGTCGGACCTTTGAACGGTCATAACTTCGGACCTATGGCACCGATTCGATTCAAATTTTGGTTTCTTACTCGAAATCATGCTCTGTAGTACAGGAATCAATAAAAAAAAAACTGGGAAAAGATGATTTTTTTTTAAATCATCATTTTTCAAGCGCTGTGTAACAATACTTATGGTCGGTCATAACTTTAGCACAATGGCACCAAACCGAGTGAAATTTTCGTTTTTTTTTTTTAAATAAAGGTCTGTACAAGAATCAATCATAAAAACTGCCAGAAGAAGAATTTTGTTTAAAATCATCGTTTTAACACTTCGGTCGGTCGTTTAAGTACTTGGGGTCGGACCTTTGAACGGTCGTAACTTCGTCACAATATCACCGAACCGACTGAAATTTTCACTATTTTTTTTAAAATAAAGGTCTGTACAGGAATCAATCAAAAAAACTGCCAGAAGAAGAATTTTGTTTGAAATCATCGTTTTGACACTTGGGTTCGGTCGTTTAAGTACTTGGGGTCGGACCTTTGAACGGTCATAAATTCGGCTCTATGGCACTGATTCGACTGAAATTTTTGAAACTTATCTAGAATCATGGTTTGTACCGGAATCAATAAAAAAAAACTGGGAAAAGAAGATTTTTTTCAAAAATTATAATTTTTCAGGCGCTTTGTAACAATACTTAGGTCGGTCATAACTTTAGCACAATGGCACCAAACCGAGTGAAATTTTCGTTTTTTTATTTTAAATAATGGTCTGTACAGGAATCAATCAAAAAAACTGCCAGAAGAAGAATTTTGTTTGAAATCATCGTTTTGATACTTGGGTTCGGTCGTTTAAGTACTTGGGGTCGGACCTTTGAACGGTAATAACTTCGGCCCTATGGCACCGATTCGACTGAAATTTTGGAATCTTACCTAGAATCATGGTCTGTACCGGAATCAATCAAAAAAACTGGGAAAAGAAGATTTTTTTCAAAAATCCTTATTTTTCAGGCGCTTTGTAACAATACTTGCGGTCGGTCATAACTTCAGCACAATGGCACCGAACCGACTGAAATTTTCGATTATTTTATAAAAATAAAAGTCTGTACCGGAATCAATCAAAAAAACTGGGAAAAAAAAGATTTTTTTCAAAAATCATAATTTTTCAGGCGCTTTGTAACAATACTTGCGGTCGGTCATAACTTCGGCACAATGGCACCGAACCGACGGAAATTTTGGACTTTTTATAAAAATAAAGGTCTGTACAGGAATCAATCAAAAAAACTGCCAGAAGAAGAACTTTGTTTGAAATCATCGTTTTGACACTTGGGTTCGGTCGTTTAAGTACTTGGGGTCGGACCTTTAAACGGTCATAACTTCGGACCTTTGGCACCGATTCGATTCAAATTTTGGTTTCTTACTCGAAATCATGCTCTGTACAGGAATCAATAAAAAAAACTGGGAAAAGATGATTTTTTTTTTAATCATCATTTTTCAAGCGCTGTGTAACAATACTTACGGTCGGTCATAACTTTAGCACAATGGCACCAAACCGAGTGAAATTTTCGTTTTTTTTTTTTAAATAAAGGTCTGTACAAGAATCAATCAAAAAAACCGCCAGAAGAAGAATTTTGTTTGAAATCATCGTTTTAACACTTGGGTTCGGTCGTTTAAGTACTTGGGGTCGAACCTTTGAACGGTCATAACTTCGGCCCTATGGCACCGATTCGATTCAAATTTTGGAAACTTACCTAGAATCATGGTCTGTACCGAAATCAATCAAAAAAACTGGGAAAAGAAGATTTTTTTCAAAAATCATAATTTTTCAGGCGCTTTGTAACAATACTTGCGGTCGGTCATAACTTCAGCACAATGGCAACGAACCGACGGAAATTTTCGATTTTTTTATAAAAATAAAGGTCTGTACAGGAATCAATCAAAAAAACTGCCAGAAGAAGAATTTTGTTTGAAATCATCGTTTTGACACTTGGGTTCGGTCGTTTACATAAGTACTTGGGGTCGGACCTATGAACGGTCATAACTTCGTCCCTATGGCACCAATTCGACTGAAATTTTGGAATCTTACCTAGAATCATGGTCTGTACAGGAATCAATCAAAAAAACTGCCAGAAGAAGAATTTTGTTTGAAAATCATCGTTTTAACACTTGGTTCGGTCGTTTAAGTACTTGGGGTCGGACCTTTGACGGTCATAACTTCGGCCCTATGCACCGATTCGATTCAAATTTTGAAAACTTACCTAGAATCATGGTCTGTACCGGAATCAATCAAAAAAACTGGGAAAAGAAGATTTTTTTCAAAAATCATAATTTTTCAGGCGCTTTGTAACAATACTTAGGTCGGTCATAACTTTAGCACAATGGCACCAAACCAAGTGAAATTTTCGTTTTTTTATTTTAAATAATGGTCTGTACAGGAATCAATCAAAAAAACTGCCAGAAGAAGAATTTTGTTTGAAATCATCGTTTTGATACTTGGGTTCGGTCGTTTAAGTACTTGGGGTCGGACCTTTGAACGGTAATAACTTCGGCCCTATGGCACCGATTCGACTGAAATTTTGGAATCTTACCTAGAATCATGGTCTGTACCGGAATCAATCAAAAAAACTGGGAAAAGAAGATTTTTTTCAAAAATCCTTATTTTTCAGGCGCTTTGTAACAATACTTGCGGTCGGTCATAACTTCAGCACAATGGCACCGAACCGACTGAAATTTACAATTATTTTATAAAAATAAAAGTCTGTACCGGAATCAATCAAAAAAACTGGGATAAGAAGATTTTTTTTTAAATCATCATTTTTCAGGCGCTTTGTAAAAATACTTGCGGTCGGTCATAACTTCGGCACAATGGCACCGAACCGACTGAAATTTTGGACTTTTTATAAAAATAAAGGTCTGTACAGAAATCAATCAAAAAAACTGCCAGAAGAAGAACTTTGTTTGAAATCATCGTTTTAATACTTGGGTTCGGTCGTTTAAGTTCTTGGGGT